>JAUPMV010000013.1:8126715-13126715 GCA_030848855.1 Branchinecta sandiegonensis
CGTTACAAACAGTGTGCATGTGGCACGCATATTTTCTGTATTGCGCTGCGACCTGCGAATCGAGTTGGCAAACTCAGAGGTTGGCTAAGCATCAATTAGCGTCCCTAAATAAAACTTGTCTCGAGCTACGCATAGCCTACATTGAGCGTAGTTCAATGACACGCATGACCTAACTGAGTGTGACCTAACTAATTATTACGAGATTTTAAAGTCGTTTTCAAGCGTTGCATGTAGTATCTAGTGGTGCGATTGGGAAAACCGAGGGGTTGCCTTGCTGTACAACTTTTCTCGGCACCGGGCAAAATCAGCTGTGTCGGCAACGGTGCTGGCCATAAATTAGGCGATTCTACTCTCAAATCAATTCTAATCTCAGAAATTATCTGTCCGCAGAGCGTATTTTCGTTTTGCAAAATTTCTTCTTAGTAATCCACCGTGGACCAGAAATAGTTATTTGATGAGTAAATTCCGCCTAATCTCTCCAACTTCTGTTATTGATAAACGGCTTCAGGATTTTCGTTCTTCTGTGTCAATGTTGTCTCACCTATGGTCAGCGCTATTTATTTAATCGTCTTTGTTGATATTTTTTGTATTTATTGTTAGTGTTTCTTTTTTCTATTTATTTTGTTTCTTACTCCATCTTTAGGGCGCTTCGCCCTCCTTTTGTTGAGATGGGTTATAAATAAATTGAATTGAACTGAATTGAAACGCTTCTGAACATGCATAAAGTAAAATATTGCAGCTAAACATTCGAGAGTCATCATTTCTTTATTTATTCGACGGTACTTATTTCTTTTTAGTAATTTGTTTTTATTTTTATGGTGTATCTGCCTGCTCTGCTTTTCCCGTGTGGAATTTTGTTGCGAGAGAAACACTTTGGTTTTGTCCCGTTTTTCTTTCTTTTTTTTTCCTATACCGCCGATTTCAGCTCATTACTAGTAGTAAGGGTCTAACCTCTGCGCTTTTTACGGGAAGTGTGAACTAAGGCTGGATTAATGGATATGACCTTACATTTTGGAAAGCTCCGTAGAACAAACGCCTGGGACCAAAAACGATGGACCAAAAACGATGGTTTTTGCTTTTCCTCGAACCAGAGCCTACGGTGTGTGAAGTGAAGTGGAGCTGTATAGCGTATGTCAGAGAGCACTGTCTGAAGCTGTGCAGCCAAGCTTTCGTTTCATTGAACCATGTTTCTGCTTTCGAGTGGAAAGCTCCCTTCCAGCAGGCAAGCAGGCAGACACCAGTTTCAAATTGAAGATGAACTAAAATCTACAAGTGCTAAATATGTGCGGCAGTTGCCCGGTCCCACAGCCAATATACCTTCTTTGAGTGATAATTAGACAAATTTACAGAAACAAAAAAGTGGAATTTTTCCATGGGTCCGAAAGTGCTGTCATCTGTTGTTTCTACCCATTTCCGTTCGTGATTTCAGCTGAGTTTATCATTCCGGATTTTGCACTTCGGATTGCGGTAACAGATTCGCCAGATCAGTGCATTAGATGGCGGTACCAGATGTGCCTCTTCAACTTTAGAAGTTCTCTAACAGCTAAAGAAATTATCCCTCATCCTTTGCTCCTTTCTAGGTGGTGATATTAGAAAGTTGGCCTCAAGCAAAAAAGTCAACTTTTGAACTAATACAGACAGGATTTTTTTTCCAACGATGATCAAAGTGTGCTTCATCCGTTTTTTGTACAAGAATTTCTTCATGTGATATACCATTTTGAAGGTTTTGAGGGGTCGATAACTTCAGTAGTAAGGTACACACTGAAACCAAAAATAGGCCGATCCCGATTGTGAGATATATAGGACACTTGTAAGCAACAATCGGCTGTTAGACTGTACAAAGTTTCTCCGAGAAAGGATTAATTTTATCTGCAGTATTTGCTACTGGGATTAATCTCATACCTACTTGGATAAGATTAATCCGAATTAGAAACGTCTGCCACAAAATTTCCGCGAATCCCCCTTCAATTCCCCCACTGTGGCCCAATACTACTAGAAGACATAGGTTTCGCATCTCTGACATCTTCTTATCTCGTCCTTCAAATTTGACTCGAATCGGACCATTCCTGCAAGTTTCCGGTTTCCGCGCGCTTCAAGCTCCTCCTACCGTGGCCAGATCCGGTCCGGAAGCCAAATGACAAACTAGGCCGCACAAACTCGGTAAATTCGGGGGTATTCAGTGGTTAACTATAGACAACAACAAAGAAATCAAAAACAAAAATATGACTTAAACAGTCAGACTCCTTCTTAATTCTAAACATATTAATCCTAGTAGCAAATACTGCAAGATTTTTTTTTTACACTGTAGATCAGAGTCATCTTCGGCGATGAGGGGTTTTCCATTTTTGCTAGTTGGACCCATATTTGTTTCTGGTGTATTTGATGTCTATCACGGGGAGAGGAACTTGTAAGTTAGAATCGATGGCTAGAGAGGGTTCATCAGGGGCTTAAAATTTGTGCAAATTGGTGCACATTTTGTTTGATCTCTATCTTGTTGTGAAGATGTACGAGTGGAGGCGAGGTTTAATGAAGTTAATGGTTCCTGGGGTGTGGGCTGAAGACATTCTGACACCGTACGTGCCCACTAGCCCCAGGACCAGTCAGGAAACCGGACAAAAGAGACAAGGGAAAGTCTCAGGGAATTCTATAGCTCAGCCGCAGTCAATCCAGAAATCCCTAATCAAGCTGGTTCACACATCCTAGCGAAGCTGGAATTCACATATCCAGTCAAGCCCGAGGCCAACTAGCCGAGATGGACCATAACGTATATCAGTTTACTCGTACGGCAAATCATGTACAAGAGTAGACATAAATAATACAGCTAACTGGAGCTAGTGGATAAAGACCGAGTGACCTATTTTCACGATACCGGGAAATTAATGATGGTGATGAAAACCGAAGAGATATATAGAAAAGTAGGCGATAGAGGGAGGGAATAACTAGGAGGACAATTGCAGAGCAAAGTGCTATGGGATGTCTCCATAACAATCTGAGAGTGAGAAATTCGTCTCCATGGTCTATCACTGTAACCTAGAATTAAGTGTTTACGCAACGGCTAATTTAAAACAATGGCATACTTTCTCATTAAATGTTAGTGTCATCTATGGTATTTTGACCCTTAAAAGTTATGGATAGATTTGTATTACCAACTAGGCTATATAAGATAATGTTCTAAATTTTCAACCGTCCCGATTTCTAAGATTGAAAAGGATAAAGGCTGCAAGCACGTTTAGTCCCTTCTTCCTATATTCTGTTGGTGATTCTTTTCAACGCTGAGGAACAGCCTTTGATCATGTGTTCTTCTTGGAAACATACCGTTTTGAAAGCTTCGATGGGTTGACAACTTCAGCAGTTAACAGATAGCGAAGAAACAAAATCAAACTTTCAATCAATCAATCAATCAATAAATTTATTACCCGAAATACACACATGGTGTAAACACGGAGTAAATATAAAGAGAAAAAAAAAGGAAGAAAAAGAAGATACAAACTTAGAAGAAACACCTTCTCATCACAACAGCTGCAAAAAAAAAAGAAGAAACGCACTTAACAACTTCAGGTAACAATTTACAGAAAGGCGCTGAACAAGCTATTCGTCGAAATCTAACGACTTCTCAAACCGCAATCTCCGTTCCGCGATGGCTTTGATCGGATCTGCGATCCCATACAGAGAAACCAGGCGCCGGTTTCTTGCCCACAGAGGTATACCAAGTAAGAACTTGGCATACCGAAAGAACAGCGAATGCAGCGTCCTTTTATCGGAGATAGTGAACACATTCCAAAAAGGCGACATAGCAAGCAAATGGGGCACAGCAAATGCATTATAGATTTTAGATAGTATACTTCTTTTATATCGAGCTTTACACGGAACAAGCACACCGTATGTATTACGAAGCTTTGAACCTACAAATTCGACGAAGCCAAACAAAGGTTGCCGCAACATTTCACGTTGCCCAGGCAACGTAGATCTAGTTTTTGGTTAGAAATAGATTATAATTGCTGTTATTACTTTGACAAAAGAAGTAGTGAAATTAATTGATCTATGAGTTTCATTTGGTCATGTAATTATGGTTTACAAGGGGGAGCAGCTGCTTTACAGACAGCTACACTGCCAGAAGTTTCATAACAGATAACACAAGGATGCGCGGTCTCAACAGACAATGCGTAACAGATAACACTTAGAATCATATTTGACGGTGCAAAACGGATAAGTTAGCTACCTTTTATTCGAGCTATATTTCCAGCTCGAGCGGCTTGAGCCTGAAGAGGACCCTTGCCAAGAAGGGCCGAAATATAGCTCGAATAAAATGTAGCTGACTTATCCGTTTTGCACAGTCAAATATGATTCGCAGTCAGCTTGGGCTGAAGGAACATCTAACACTTAGAATGATATCTGTTGTGTTTGAAACGATATGCATAAAATGTTATGCATAATAAGCTTTGTTAGGAAGAGCCAAAAGAGCATCTACTGACTTAATTTTTATCGTCATGATGTCGGAAAACTCAGCAGATACTTTTTGCCGGTTTTTCCGTTGTTCCTGATGGTAACACTTATTATGTATAACATTTTGAAACACAACAAATAACATCCGAAGTGTTATCTGTTACGCATTATGGAAATCGCGCATCTTTGTATTATCTGTTATGAAACTTCTGACAGTGTAGCTTCACATACGATATGGCAAATAAGAACTTCTGATTAGAAAACAGAGAAATACATACCCATATACTGGCTGAGGATGAACACCGTAGTAGTAGTCAAATGGATTGACAAGGAAAGTGAGCTGTTTCTTCTTCCTTGCACATTGGGTTGTTGACAAGACCTCAAAGCAAGTCGGAAATAAGGTACTTGTGACGGTTTTCTGGGATGATTTTGTAATGGTAGCGAGAGCTCTGTTACCGAAGAAGAAACGTTCCTGTGACTGTACTCCTATACTGAGAGCCAGAAACGTTATCAGTTGGAGTAGCATTATCTGCAAAAGAGAAATAGTATAGAATGGTGCTATAAATGAAAAGCGAAGGGGGCCAACCAAACACGTTATAGCCGTGTTTTTTTTTTATCGAAGTTTCAGGTTACATTCAAATCCGAAGGTCTCTTATTAAAATACCGTTTTTAGTCGCCAATCGCCGTTCCCTTGTGGCCGTAGCCACTCATGATTTTTGTCTTCCATAAGCATCGTGAATAAATTTTTACTTTTCGTTCGTGATGTTAATTTACTTCAGTACTTGCGTGCCACCTATGGAAGACTAACGTTTAAGGATCTGAAGGGGGCCCGGGACAGCTCCGCTGCCCTCCCCCATTAGGTGTCCGGGAGATGGCGCCTCGTGTCGCTTCTTAAAGCAGTCCGGGTGGTTCAAAAACATCCACCGCGTAATTAGAGCCTAGTTCGGTCCAGACAGGCAATCATGACTTGTAACCAGTAACTAGTTAGAAAAAAACTGTGATTAAACTTGCTTAATCTATGTGATCTGACCATCCTTACTCGTCATAGAATTTAGTAACGTGGTTTTCATTCTTGGCCGTTGGCGCGTATAGCGCCTTAAAGTTTAACTGAAAACAGTTTATTTTTGGATACAGGATTTAAATAGCCTACATTGAACTAAGTGATTTTTTATTTGTTCACCTTGGGCAGATATGCACTGCTGGCCTGACACGATAAAGGTCATGCGCCGACGCCTGGAATTATTGAATTTCAACAAATGCGAGCATTGCAAGAATTGGAATTCAGGAAATGTTCAGTTCCAGGTCCCGGTCCAGCAAGGTCTCTTCTTAAGAAAGCCCGCTATTGTTATTATTATTACTATACCTTCTGTGTGACGAAAAAAAAAATATAATGTTGGCAACCGTTTACCGTTGTAATTGCTAAGTAGTTCAAGCATAATGGTACAAGCACATAGAGGCACACTCCGTATGTTATTTATTTTGTTAATTACTTTGTAAATTGAGCTGTATAAGGCTGTGTCTGAAAGTAGGAGCAGTGATCACTCTGCGTCTTATGTTTAAAATGTAAAGATTGTGGTTCTCGGCGTCCAGGAATGGACTGAGTGTTTTGATTCTGTGTGATTTGTCTTCTTATTTGTTAATAAACCCATTGAACTGAATTGAACGAAAAAGATAATTTGAGGGAAATCGAAAATATCAATAGCGGAGCACTCTCATTTCAGAAATCCTCCCCCCCCCCCCCACACGTATGGCCGGAACAGAACACGACTTCGCCATCAGGTCTTAAACGGGGACTTCGTACCCATAACAAACTTACAGGCTGTGGCTCAGAGGTGGGCGAATCCGAATCCGGATTCGAATCCAGGATTCGTCCTTTTGCCCGTTTTCGAATCTTTTGCTTGTCAGGCTGGATTCGGATTCGGACTCAGATTCCAAGCCCTCAGTCTTACGAATCCGTTCAAATTTCTAGTTTACATTCTTCCAGTTTCCGTTTTCCCAATTTTTACACAGTGGGCTTAGGAGTCAGGGCCTTAGGCAGTCCAACTTTTTAATTTCCACCATCAACCATTATCAGTAATCTATCAAGTTATTGATTACCTTAGATATCAGTGATTTTTGTCACCTCTCATTTGTAAACTATTACCTACGTACCGTATATGATTTGATTTTGTTAAGGTCGGGTTCTAATCCGGATTCGATTCCGGATTCTTATCCTCAGCATGAAATGGTGAATTCGGATTCGTACCTAGCCTTGGATTCGGATTCGGATTCGTACCTAGCCTTGGATTAGGATTCGAATCCTTTCATGGTCGGATTCGCCCATCTCTGCTCTGGCGCAGAATGGTTGACTCTGTCTAATTAATTTCAAGTAACCAAAACCAACCCATAGAAAATGTGAAAAAAGATTTCGGCAAGGACTTAATTTGAAATCAACAAATATTGCCAGAAGCTTTTACACCACTTTCGGGGGGAACAGGCAGCCCCCCCCCCCCCCGGTTATAAAATAACTTTGACAGAATATTAGAAAATTATATTAGATGATTGAAAACGGATGCGTCAGCTGAATTTTATTGGAGCTATATTTCGGCCCTTCTTGCATGCACCGGACTTCATCAAACTATAAGAGAAGCCGTTGAAATTATGAAAAACCGTTCAGGGATCAACAGAGACACAGGCGAATACTCACTACCAGAAACATGGAAAGGCATCATCAGTGAAAGGAAATTCAGACCCCAAACTCTTCTCTACAACAAAACGAAATCCAACCCAAATGCAGAAAAATCTCTACCCGACCTACGACCCAGTCGAGCAGCAAAAACAGCAGCCGTGTCCAAAATGAAATCACAGCAACCTTTTAACTCCAAGCAAGACTCACGAAAGAAATTACGAAGTTAAATATTTAACGCTAGGCTAGAACCTTTAGTTTTCTGTTTAACACAAGTTCGTTTTTTTTTTCAACTTGAGCGGTTTTGAGCCTGAAGAGGACCCTTGCCAAGAAGGGTGGAAATATAGCTCCAATAAAATTCAGCTGACGTATCCGTTTTCCACCATCAAATATGATTCGCAGTCAGCTTGGGCTGAAGGAATAATATTAGAAAACTTAGATGAGGCTGGACCAAATGATGTAAAGCGATGCGCGGCGGCTATGGCCGCTCGGCAGAATATAAGCACAGTGTCAACAGGGTCGTTCTTGACCGTCTATTTAATGCAGTAATTACACCTTACGTTCTTTATGTTTCGCCACTTTGGGAATTTTTAAAAACAACAGAACAAAGAAGAATACGCACCACGTACTACAAATAAGCAAAATTTTTGCTTAGCGTCCCTCTCCGAAGTTCAAACACGGAATTATCAGCAAAATATAAAATAATAAACCCCACCGAAAAAATACATCAAATCGAAATAAGTGCTCGAGCAACAGCTTTAAATGCTTGCGCACACCATATACTAACTCGATTCGTGGTATAGATTCTAGTATTATGTTTAGTGCGTGTATATATTTTCCTTGGTTTCTTCTCTTCTTTTTCTTTTTCTTGTGTACTCTGCTTTTTCCCTTTTGTAAGCGGGCAAAAATAAAGATATATATATATATTGTTGCCAGCCTATACAGTAATATAGCACTGTCAGAAGTTTCATAACAGATTGCGCATAACACTTTCAAGAATAACTCCTTTTCACTTAGAAAAAAAGTGTTATGACCAATTAAGTTTATACTATTTCGTGCCCAGATCTCCAACAACACCTTCAATAGGTAAAAATACAACACTGTCAGAAGTTACATAACGACAACAGCAGGATGCGCGGTTTCAACAGATAACACTTTGGGATGTTATATGCTATGTTTCTTTCGTTCCCGTTAGTGTTTTTACCGATTGAAGGTGTTGTTGGAGATCTAGGCACGAAATAGTGTAAACTTAATTGGTCATAACACTTTATTTCTAAGGGAAAAGGTGTTATTCTTGAAAGTGTTATGCGCAATCTGTTATGAACCTTCTGGCAGTGTAGATTCTAGTATTGTGTTTAGTGCGTGTATATGTTTTCCTCAGTTTCTTCTCTTCTTTTCTTTTTCTTTTTCTTATTTGCTCTGCTTTTTCCCTTTTGTAAGCGGGCAAAAATAAAGATATATATATACATTGTTGCCAGCCTATACAGTAATATAGGTTTGTAACAGTAATATTGCCCCGAATCATTCGTGCAGTTTCAAGAAAACGCCCAAAATAAGCCACATTTTATAACAATAAACCCACTTTCCCGCCCCAAGGCCGTCACAAAAATCGTCCGCCCCAGCCCGCAGAAACAAGCATATGGGGCGGGAAACAAGCCCGTCTGGCAACACTGGCGGAGAAATGAAGTAACACATTTTCATCTGGTCTTCCATCCCATCTAAGGGAATAGTAAGTAGACTGTCGTAAACTTTAAAACTTTAAGAAGTTGGAGGATAAACACAAAATTAATTCCATACTTACGGTAGCCTACTCTACCTACGATCCGTCGGGATCGTAACGACATTCTGAACATTTACAGAGTTCTCCACTCGTCAACATTCTTTCAGGTTATACCAGGGACCCATAAATTTCCTGTAGTGACTTTGGCGAGTCATTACAGGAAATTTATGGGTCCCTGGTTATACCCACCAAAAATAAACCGGAAATTGGTCAACGTTCATTTTGTTACCGGGCATGCCAGGCATGGAATGGTTTATCCGAGGAGACCGTATCCCAGTCAAATTTACTTTCATTAAAGCAACATCTTGCTGGTACGACGTTCAGCCATAGCGCGTATGTGAACCCTTTTTAGTTTATATTTGTTGTGTGTTTATAAGTGTATAGTGCAGTGTTGAAAAATGTAGTAAAAGTTTATGTGCTTGTAGAGGCTTAACGTCTTTTTCTATTAATAAAGAAATAAATAAACGTGAGTTTATTCTGTTTCGGCTACTTGATACTGCTAGAATCAATTTATTGTTCACTGTTCTTTATTGTGCTTTGACCTGAATGTACGAGTTCTGAATTAATTGGCAAACCCAGAGGTCGGCAGACTTTCATGGGCCCGACTTTCATCCAATCTATTCGACTGGAAAAACCCGTCTCAAGTAGAGGTTTCTTCGGTCGCCAGTTCCGAAGATGAATGAAATAGGCCAATGACATGCGTGTTGCATTTAAGTGCCCAAATTAAGTATGACCCGCGATATCCGAAAAAAAACTGGTTTCTAAGGTGGCGGTCTTCTCGAGTTCATGTATATCTCTTGCGGCCGTTCAAGCCGGTTTTTGCAGATTTTTTGTGTAGTTCGCAACCCGTTAACCACAATAGGTGATAAGTTGGGCGCATACTGCGTGTACTTTGGCGTACTTGTTACCGTTGGGGTCTCTATGCCTTTTTGGGACCCAACCCATCTACACTGTCAAGAGTTTCATAACAGATAACACGAGGATGCGCAGTTTCAACAGATAATGCGTAACAGTTAATAATTCGGATGTTGTCTGTTGTGTTTGAAAATGTTAAGCATAACAAGCTTTGTTAGGAAGAGCAAAAAAAGCATCTACTGACTTTATTCCTTATCGTCATGATGTCGGAAAACTCAGCAGATACTTTTGGAGGTTTTTCGGTTGTTCCTGATGGTAACGCTCATTATGCATAACATTTTGAAACACAAGGGATAACATCCGAAGTGTTATCTGTTACGCATTATCTATTGAAACTGCGCATCCTCGTGTTATCTGTTATGAAACTTCTGACACTATAGTGACATTTCGCCTATCGGTATCGATCTTAAAGACCCCGCTCACTTATTCTGCCTTTTAGATTATCGCTAGCCGTTCGCCATTGTTTCGTTTTATACTTGCGACTTTAACAAATCATTGAACTAGGATGCCTTTACAAATAGTTCTGGCTTCTTGGTTACAAGACGTACTTGGTAAGAAGAACTGGAACTTAAATCTGTTTCCGTAACATAACGCTCGGTAACGGTTGTTATTGAGAAAAACAACACATTTTCAGTCCAGCCGAGTTTTGCCAGTCACGCACCGCAAACTTCGGGAGTCGGGAGTCAGTAGGTCTTGTCCGACTTCCAGGTGAGCTAGGACGATAAAACTTGGCAGGCATCTCAGGGACCCGACCAGATTAACTTGGAAGCAGTCGCTTGCCCGATCTGACTATAGTGGGGGAGGGGGAGACGGAAGAATCCGGAAATCAGTAGCATGCATAACTTTCGAATGGGTTATCGGATCTTAACGAACTTAATATCTTGAAAGACCTCATGTCTCAGCATGTCCCATTTCAAGTCCGGATCGGATCCGATAAAGGGGGGGGGGATCGGAGGGGAGAACCGGACATCTTGTGACACGCGTAGAGTGGAGCGATCAGGATGAAACTTGGTGGGAAGTACAGGCACCAGTCCTAGGTGCATAAGTGACAGAATCGGACCGAATTCGGGTACCGACGGGGGGAAGGGGGTGAGAGCTGTAGGGGTGTCCGGAATTCCGGTGATCGGGAGTTAAGGTACTTCCAGATGTGCTAGGACGATAAAACCCTACTGGAGAATTAGAAACTTGACATCATTGAGTTAGATATCGTCACTCTCCGATCCGACCACCCCTTAAAGAACTCATCTTAACCGCAAAGTACAAAAAATACTTTTAAGCAAAATCTAATTTTTCACGATCGCCATGAGCACATGATCTTTTTTGCCTCAAGGGTTTAGCTTAGAAATTAATTTTCAAGCACCCTTTAAGTGCGCATCTCAAACGAAAAGTAAAAATACAAAAGCTTTTGACCATCACTTCCATCCTCTCACCCAGCCTACACTGTAAAAAGTCCCTCCGTATAAAGATTTAAGTTAACTGCAGTATTTGCTACTCAGATTCATCTTATCTCTATTTGGTATCCATCTAATCTGCGTAGAGATAAGAGTAATCCGAGTAGCAAATACTGCAGTTAACTTGAGTCTTTATACGGAAAAACTTTTTACAGTGTAGCAAGTTTGGCGCATCTTAACGGAAAAGGGAAAGAAAAAAAAATCTTGACCATCACTTCCATCTGACCCAGCCTTGCAAGTGCCATATGAGCTTCCAGCTCTTGTTTATGGCACTTGCCTTCTGGCCAAGTGCCATATACCGATCACATTTCCGTCGGTCAGTCAGTCCGGTGTTTGCCAGTTAGGGTAGCCTACTTCCAGATATGCTAGGACGATGAAACTTGGCAGGCATATCAGGGACCCGACTAAACTAACTTGGAAATAGTCAGTTGCCCGATCCGACCATCGTGGGGGGGAGGGGGAGGTGGTGGAATCCGGAAAATAGGGACATTCATAACTTTCGAACGGGTGATCGGATCATAATAAAACTTACTATCTGGAAAGACCTCGTGTCTCAGATGCCTCATTTCAAGTCCGGACCGGATCCGATGAATCTGGGGGGGGGGGGGATTCGGAGGGGGCAACCGGAAATCGTGTGAAACTCTCAGAGTGGAGCGATCGGGATGAAACTTGGTGGTAAGAACAAGCACAAGCTCTAGATACATCACTGACAGAACTGGACCGGATTCTGACACTGTGGGGGGAGTTGGAGGGGGGTTCCGGAATTCCGGCGATCCGTAGTTAATGTACTTCCAGGTGGGCTATGACGATAAAACTTGGCAGGCATATCAGGGACCCGACTAGTTTAACTTGGAAACAGTCACTCGCCCGATCCGACCATCGTGGGGGGAGGGGGTAGAGGGGGAGACGGCGGAATCCGGAAATTAGTGGTATGCATAACTTTCGAATGGGTTACCGGATCTTAATGAAACTTGATATCTTGAAAGATCTCATGTCTCAGATGTCCCATTTCAAGTCCGGACCGGATCCGATTAACTGGGGGGGGGGGGGGTCGGAAGGGAGGACCGGAAATCTTGTGACACGCATAGAGTGGAGCGAGCAGGTTGAAACTTGGTGGGAAGTACAGGCACAAGCTCTAGGTGCATAAGTGAAAGATCTCATGTCTCAGATGTCCCATTTCAAGTCCGGACCGGATCCGATTAACTGGGGGGGGGGTCGGAAGGGAGGACCGGAAATCTTGTGACACGCATAGAGTGGAGCGAGCAGGTTGAAACTTGGTGGGAAGTACAGGCACAAGCTCTAGGTGCATCAGTGACAGAATCGGACCGGATTCGGATGCCGAGGGGGGGGGGTGTGTAGGGTCTAGGGGGGTGTCCAGAATTCCGGTGATCGTGAGTTAAGGTAATTCCAGATGTGCTAGGACGATTCAACTTTGTTGGAGAATTAGAAACTTGACATCATTGGGTTAAGCATCGTCACTTTGCCGATCCGACCATTCCTTAAAGAACTCATTTTAAACACAAAATAAAAAAAGTTTGGCGCATCTTAACCGAAAATTGAAAACAATACTTTTGACGGTCACTTCCATCTGACCCAGCCAGTGCCATATGAGCTTCCAGCTCTTGTTTTTAGCACAGAGTATTAACTTGCCTTTTCATTAGTCGTTTCCGCATCCTGGTACTGTCAGCCCGCGCTTCCTGTTTCCTTAACTGGTGATAACCAGTCAACTGCTTTATCTAGATCCTTAGTCGCCCTAATAGATTTTTGAACTTGAATGAGGCCATGAATGTTGCCAAACATTGATTTAATCTGATTATATACACAACCAACTATCAATCTTTTGCAACTTGTAGATTTTTCTATAGTAGAAAATGATATCGCAGCATATTTGCTCTTTTTCTACTTTAATAGTGTTTTCTTCTTATTTTTTTTTTCATTCTCTTTAATTCCGTCTATGCTCAGTCTTTTCGACGTGTCAAAAATTAAATCAGTATTACTGTTGAACCTTCCATTGAACTTTTTTGAAGCATACAGCGGAGTCAGCTAGACCAGCTAGTTACCCCTCCAAGATGATGTGCGAGGGATAAATACAATTTCGGATATTTCGGTTGCACTTCCGGCAAACCGTCCTCAACCAAAAATAAACAAGACTAAATCATAAATCCACCAAAATAACACGGTTCGCCGGAATTGCAACCGAAATATCCGATTGTACTTATCCCTCGGACATCATCTTGGAGGGGTAACTAGCTGATCAAGAAAAAAAACCCGAAAAATCTCGTTTTTTTCTATTTTATCTGAAATGAATGGTCAGCTTGGTTTCAAACCTCATATTCAGCTAGACCTTTAGGTAAAATTAAAATCTGTAAAATCTAATCTCAGTAAATTGTGACACTTGGGACAGGATCTCTCTTTAAAATGTTTCATAATCATTTTTTTTTTATTATGGTGACAGGCTAAGAGCTAAACGCCAAATGTAATAATAAATAAAGAAAATGTAAGTACTCACTGCTTATTGTGTAACTTGAACGCACACGTTCCTTAAAGGACACAACTTCGCTGTCGTACAGTTACTACGCAACTACCTCGGTTGGGTCAGGCACAATCGAACGCACTCAAGCACGTGTTGCCTTTTCGGTGACTGTTTTTAGCCTCCGGTCTAGCTTTCTGGTTTGACCGTAATTCGGCACAGAAAATACTTTTTTCCGTTATGGGACCTTCTAATCTCGGGTAATTGAGAATTTTTATAGTTAGGCCTTTTTTTGTTAGAACTACCCCGTGAATTGGATGGTATCGTGGTCACATTGCTGTGCCTAAATTAGCCTCGAAATTAGTAAGATTGTAAACCAAATGCCTCTTGTTAATGGTAGCGACGCGATGGTATTGTGTAAACGTAATTCAGGAATTCCGCACTTATTACAGTTTGTTACAGATATTGAACTTAAAGAACTTTTGTCTTTGCGCATTCATCGGTCCTCTCGAAAACGGGACCGCAGGACCCCGGACCACTTGCCACGGGACCTTTCTGGCTAACGAAAATAGGACCCCTTGAAAACGAAAAGGTGACCTACCTTCTTAATAGGGACAATGGACAGAATTTTTGAAAAATGGATCCGTAAATTTATAGAAAAAAGTTGAAGGGAATACAAAATCTGTCGATAGTTAATCCTTTTCAAGATCCACTCCTTTTGAGTTGCTGGACCTATCTGGACTTTGTCGGAAGTTACGGCTAGCGTACAGCACTTGTATTTTGAAAGTTGACCCCCAACCCCACCTTCTCTGTGGGGCGAGTCCCAACTCAACTGTCCGTATTATGGAGGTAGGTCCCGTTTTCGTTTACAAGGGGTCCCGTTTTCGGTTAGCCAGATGGGCCCCCTTTTCATTTTCAAGGGGTCCTCTCTTCGCTAGCCAGAAAAGTCCCGTGGCAAGGGTTCCGGGGGCCTGGGGTCCGGTTTTCGAGAGGACCCATTCATCTCAGTTAGTTTCCGACTTAAAATAAAAGATCCGGTTTTAATTCTAAAGAAGAACTTGACACACTTTTACTAACAAGCTTCGGAAGCCCTCTAAACCCACAATCTATACCCATGATTTCACCAGTGCATACTGTAAGACGGTAATAATCACTTAGTTGTTTAAACCTTGTGTATTTTTATTTTCCATAGTATTTGTAATACAACTGAGTGGATCAGTTGATTTAGGTTTAGTCTTATTTTTGTATTATATTATGTTACTCCTCAGTTTTAAAGGAAATAAATGAATAAACCAACATCCTCGTGTGGTTTGGTCCAGAGTAGTCACTAACCGAAATGTTTTTTTTGGATTGGGGGGAGGTATTTACCGACTGGTTGTTCATTTTTATCAACTGCTTTTAAAAAATATGGCTGTTTCTTAGACAAATCGGCTGTTTTTAAGGAAAATCGACTGCTTTCAAGAAAAAATCGAATGTAGGCTAAAATTTATGAATCTCCCTCCCCATACGTGACGCCAAAACCGCCCTCTGCCTCTTTTAGTTTTTTCGGATAATAATTTTTTTTCGATTTCTACCCGTGTTAGCCTAGTGCTATTGAAGTCTAGATAATATTAATTGTTCGAATTGTTATGTCCGTCGTTGACGTGTCGTGATACAAAAATCCGTCTGCTAAACTATATTTTCCCGCAGTTCGTAGTTTTATTAATATTCTATCTTTCTCATTTACAAAAAAAATGGAATGATGCGTTATCAAGTCAGTAGTTTCTGTTTTTATGGCACTTGCAGCCTCTGGCTCAAGTGGCATTTGCCGATCACAATTCCGTCTGTCGGTCTGTCGGTCGGTCCGAGTTTTTTGTCACACTTTTTCGAGTTAGGGTACTTCCGGATGTGCTAGGACAATGAAACTTGGCAGGAATATCAGGGACCCGACCAAACTAACCTGGAAATAATCAGTTTCCCGATCCGACCATATGCGGGGGAGTGCGGGACGCTGTAAACTTGAAAATTTAGGGCATTTTGTCACACTTTTCCGAGTTAGGGTACTTCTAGATGAGCTAGGACAATGAAACTTGGCAGGAATATCAGGACCCGACCAAACAAACCTGGAAATAATCAGTTCCCCGATCCGACCATATGCGGGGGAGTGGGGGCGGTGGAAACTTGAAAATTTAGGGCATTTTGTCACACTTTTTCGAGGTAGGGTACTTCCAGTTGTGCTAGGACCATGAAACTTGGCAGGCGTATCAGAGACCCGACCAAACAAACTTAGAAATAATCAGCGAGGATGTTGTTCAATGAAGATTGAGGACGATTACTAAAAAGAGGCTCGAAACTAAATGTGCCTTTTCAGGCTTCACAGTGACGTGCAGCAACAATGTTCTAGCGTGCCTTCTTTTAGGCTCTGGAATTACAAACCCTCACTTATTTGTCTACATCTACTTCTTGCTAATCTCGTTTTATTACTCGTGCCTCCTGCGCCGGGCCGTGCCTCGTTTTAGCCTCAAGTTCTTTCGAGCTCTAGATAACAAACTTATATATACACAACTAACATAATACTAATATAGACAAGAAGCAAAATCAATTTATTAAGCAAAATCCCAAGGGTTCTATGGCCCGTTGGTTGGGAAACAGCTATCTTTATAATAAAATAACTCACCAGGTGTTCTCGCAAATATAACCGACCTCCACATCACCACGCAAAAAAAAAACAAAAAAAAAAATTTTTTGCTGATGATTCCTTTCTTTTCAGATTTGTATGCTGATTTGGTTGCAGAATCCCTGTCTGTCGGTTTGTCTGTTGAGACATGGATTAATGGGGCCGATAGGATGACTTCACGATGCAACAGTACTTATCAGTAAGTGTTTAGTTTGACTTATTTATTCGCCAGAAACATTATTACTGAACCTAATATGGGAGTATTTGTAGGTTCAGGTTCCGGTTCATTTGTTGATATAATTACCTCTACAAATAAAAATTCAAATTAACCTGGCAGAGCGCAGATCACGAGAAGGCCGGACCTTAGAAGTCAACTAACTTCTGATCAAACTACAAAAAGTATCAGTATAATAAATTGTGTTATAAACAATAATAATAATAATTTATTTGTAACCCACTGCACGAAAACAATGGGAAGATAGTGGAGTTAAGAAGAGAAAGAAGCAAATAAACAACTGAAAGAAACACTAGCACAACAAAATAAACACAAAAATTAACAGAACAAACGGATGACCCCGTGATATGGAGTAAGCCGTTTATGGGTTCCGGCTACCCCCCCCCCCCCCGGCGAACCCCCCCCCCCCCCCCGCCCTGAAGCTGTGGTCAGTGAGGTGTTAAAAGTGAAGGATCAAAACCCGTGCGACTCAGTGTAACGACCCCCCCCCCCAACAAATCCTTTCCCAATTATTTCCCCTTCTTGCCGAGGAAGCTGCAGTTAGTTTTTCGGGATCCCAAAACGTAAGTGGCGGGATACCTATGACATCGCAAAAGTTGTCAGTTTGTGCGCTCTGTAACTCTCGAAAGGAATGAGATATTTTGATGAAACTTGGTGTGAGGATTCCTTGGGTCAAGAGTAAGGTCGAGCTCGTAGCTCTGTAGCCCTATATGTAGGGGTGGGCGAGGGGGTTTAAGTTAAGGGGCAAATGAAATATTTTGGGATCCCATCGAAACCTTTGGTCTTGTTCTTGTTGCACCAGAAGTACCCTTGATATACTAAGATCACGGGAAGTCAATTTAAATGTTTAAATGTAAAGGATTCGGGGGGTGGGGGCTTCGCCGGGGGGGGGGGGTACCGGGGGTGGGTTAGGCGGGCGGGGGGTTCGCCGGGGGGGGGGTTGTCAGGGGGGGGGTTCTCGCCTATATCTGCCGTTTATATGTCTGTCCAGATAAATGATTTTGAAGCTCATGAAGTTTTGCCGTTACATCGGGAGCTTTGTATTTTCGGATTATGCTCCGATTTCGATACGATATAGGCAAATAAAGCAGGTATTTACAGTATTTGTAGTAACATGTACGTAATTTACGTATGTCACTCTTTTTCAACAGGATAAAAGTGCCAGAAAGATAGAGTACAGAGTGATCGCAAAAAACTGGATACAAAGAAACCAAAGCCTTCCGGTTATATTTAGACCGGTTTGACACAATCTTAGAGTATTGATTAAAATGATAATAAATAAATAATAATAAATTACACTAACAGAAAGACTCCCAGGCCGATTCCAGCTTGGAGTCGTGACTAGAAATATTGTTGCGCGATCCTGTATATTCCCAAGAATAAGTTCAGGAATGGAGATAACAATGACAAGCCCTAGCCCAGGATTCTCTGTAGGGCAAGAGTAGCTACGGGAATTTTAGGTGACCAAACCAACGAGGAGTACGGGTAATAATGCGCAGAAATAGAAGTTCTTCGAGCTCCAATACATGCTCGCTCCCAAATGTTTTTGGGATCCCAAAACGTAAGTGGAGGGATACCTATGACATCGCAAAAGCTGTCCGTCTGTCTGTCCGTCTGTCCGCACGGTAACTCTCGAAGGGATTGAGATATTTTGATGAAACTTGGTGGGCGGATTCTTTGGGTCAAAGTACAGGTCAAGTTCGAAGATGGACTGTGTAGCCCTATATTTGAGGGTGGGGGAGGGGGTTCAGATTAAGGGACGAACAAAATATTTTTAAACAGCTAATGCGATAGTCTATTATGGTGTAAGAAGACATGCTGAGGACGATGGTGAAAACCATTTTCTTGTCGGACCAATGGTTCGTCCGGAATCCGGCAAAAACCGGAAAGTTGGTTAAAAGTAAAAGTTTCATTTGAACCTGATTAAATGTTCGATTTAGGGGTAAGGAGACATGCTGAAGACGATGGTGAAAACCATTTCCTTGCCGGACAAGTAGTTCGGCCGGAATCCGGCGAAAACCGGAAAGTTGGCTAAAAGTAAAAGTTCCATTTGAACTTGATTAAATGTTCGATTTAAGGGTAAAAAAAAACATACTGAAAACGACGATGAAAACCATTTTCTCACCAGACAACTAGTTTGCCAGGAATCCGGCCAAAACCGGAAAGTTTGTTTAATGTGAAAGTTTTATCTGAAGTTGATTAGATGACAGATTTAGGGGTAAACGATGATGAAAACCATTTTCTCACCGGACAACTAGTTTGCCAGGAATCCGGCCAAAACCGGAAAGTTTGTTTAAAGTGAAAGTTTTATCAGAAGTTGATTAGATGACAGATTTAGGGGTAAGAAGAGACGCTGAGTCTGTATATGACAATCATTTTTACCCGTACATATAGTTAGTCCGGAATCCGGTTGTGACCGGAAATTTTTTTAACTCAAAGTTTTATTTAAAGTTGATTAGATGTTCTTTATAAAGAGATCCGCTGGATTCGTTTCTGAATTTTCTTTTTTTTTGCTGGACTAGTAGTTCGCTCGGAATTCGGGCAAAACCGGAAATTGGGCAGAAGTAAAGCAGGAAGTTTCGGTCAGTATCGTCAAAATACATATGGCTTATAGAGGTATATCTGAGCACGGTTTTCTCTGATGATTAGTCTGGCGAAGACTGGATCTGGCGAAGACAAGACCCAATTGTCTTGATCAATTATTAGATTTTTGGGATCGCATCGAAACCTTTGGTCTTGTTACTCTAGGCTTAGAAAGTCAGTTAGAATATCCGTCTCTGGAAAAGGGGAAGAAAGATTTACTTTTTTTTCACACAAAAACAGTCATGTAATATCTATGGCAGTTTCTTAGTAATAATGATGTACATTTTGACCAAAAATAATAAGTTGTTATCTCAAATGTAGACGTTTTGAATGATACCGTACAATGATCAATTCAGTAATCAATTATTAATTTAAAATTAGGAAATACTTCAAGCCAACTGTTTTTCGCAACTATCCGAGAAATGTAAATGTAACATAAGAACTCTTTGAGTACAGTTCGCCATCTATGCCCAAAATTTTAATTTGAGTGATGTAAAAACATGACAATGAAAAAAAAACGATGATGAAAAAGCGGATTGTACATAGATAATAACAAATTTAGCCAGATGTAAAGTGCAATTATCCGAGATAATGATATACATTTTTGACCAAGAATAGTAAGTTGTTATCACAAATTGAGACGTCTTGAAAGATATCTTACAATCAGCAATCATTAATTAAAAATTAGGAAATACTTTATAGTGACTCTTTTTCGCAACTGCACGAGGAATTACTACTCCACTTACGTTTTGGGATCCCAAATACCGTTATATAAATTAAAATACTGGAATTTGAAGAGTAAATAGCGCAAGGCGTCCTTTCATGGCTCTCTTTTTTTTCTTTTTTTTGGGATCCCAAAACGTAAGTGGAGGGATACCTATGACATCGCAAAAGTTTTCCGTCTGTCTGTCCGTCTGTCCACACGATAACTCTCGAAGGGAATGAGATATTTTGATGAAACTTGATGGGAGGATCCTTTGGGTCAAAGTACAAGTCAGGTTCGAAGATGAGCTCTGTAGCCCTATATTTGAATGTGGGGGAGGGGTTTCAAATTAAGGGACAAACAAAATATTTTTAAACAGCTAATGTGATAGTCGACTATGAGGTAAGAAGACATGCTGAGTACGATGGTGAAAACAGTTTTCTTGTCGGACAAGTAGTTCGTCCGGAATCCGACGAAAGCCGGAAAGTTGGGTAAAAGTAAAAGTTTCTTTTGAAGTTGATTAAATGTTCGATTTAGAGGTAAGGAGACATGCTGGACACGATGGTGAAAACCATTTTCTTGCCGGACAAGTAGTTAGTCCGGAATCCGGCAAAAACCGGAAAGTTGGCTAAAAGTAAAAGTTTCATTTGAAGTTGATTAAATGTTCGATTTGAGGGTAAAAAGACACGTTGAACACGATGGTGAAAACCATTTTCTCACCGGACAACTAGTTCGCCAGGAATCCGGCCAAAACCGGAAAGTTTGTTGAAAGCGAAAGTTTTGTCTGAAGTTGATTCGATGACAGATTTAGGGGTAAGAAGAGACGCCGAGTCTGTATATGACAATCATTTTTTACCCGGACATATAATTAGTCCGGAATCCGGTTTTAACCGGATCTTTTTTTAAGTCAAAGTTTTATTTAAAGTTGATTAGATGTTCTTTATAGGGATAAAGAGATCCGCTGGATTCGTTTCTGATTTTTTTTTTTTGCTGGACTAGTAGTTCGCTTGGAATTCGGGCGAAACCGGAAATTTGGCAGAAGTAAAGCAGGAAGTTTCGGTCTGCATCGTCAAAATAGATATGGCTTATAGAGGTACATCGGAACTTGGTTTACTCTGATGATTAGCCTGGCGAAGACTGGATCTGGACAGGATCTAAGACAGGACCCAATTGTCTGGATCAAATATTAGATTTTTGGGATCCCATCGAAACCTTTGGTCTTGTTGGTTTAGGTTTTGGTTTGAATATATTGTTTGTTCTTGTTTTTCAATATATTGAATACATTGTTTGAATATATTTTGAGAATCATCTCTTGATCTAATCTCTTGATCAAGGATAAATAACATACTTACGGGACTGGACATCTACAAGACCCGATGGTTTAGATGAACAAGTCCAGTAAATATTCATTTTGAGATCCCAACGAAACATTTGGTCTTCTTCTCTATTGTTGCGATATTGGTGGCCAATTTTCATGCAAATGAATGTTGCGTTTTATTGGTAGTATAACTTCGGTTAAAGAATCTCTAGACGGGTTGAGCTTGTCGAGACACCGTTGAGCTTGCATAATTTCTTAGTGGTGGGACGAGTTCTTTATTTATATCAAGGTTGGGCTCCTTGGGACCGGTCCGAACCGTTACTGTATGCTTCGCGGCAGAGGCAATTAGGTAAATATTTGCGTTTGCGCAGATTCCATGACATCTGATACCACGGTCTAAAGTCGTTTTCGCAGTTACCGTGGTATCTGATACCACGCTCAAAAGGCAGTTATCGTGGTATCTGATATTCAGATACCACAGTCCGACCGTGGTAACTGATTTTGGTATCTGAAAAGTCATCTCACTTTCATTAAGTTTTGTCAAATTGGTTGGAAGTTTGGCACTTAGTGATGTAACTGGATATCAGTTTTTCTTTTGGGATGACTTCGAAAAGTGCAATTTCGGCAACAATCGTTTTTGCAGAGCAGCCGTGTTTCAGATACCACGGTAACTGCAAACACGACTAATTGCAGATCCAGTTACCGTGGTAGCAGATACCATGGTATCTGCAAAATGGCAACTAATGCTTGATTCTGGTTAAAGCGGGATGATGTTCATACGTAGATACAACCCTGCGAAGACACGACAGAACATCGAAAAGAAACAAGTGCGCAAGCGCTCAAACGTGGAGTGTGGCCAGATAACCAAATAAGTGTGAACTAACCTAATTTGAAATCATCTCGCTTAAGGGAAGGTGACGATGAAGTTTTTTCATGCAGTTTAAAAGAGTCAAAGGGCCTGTAATAGTTCCAACGGAATATCCTATCTAAATTCCGTAGTATCAGCTTATGGTCCCAGCAACATTTTCCGCAGGTCTCGCTTACTACACGGATATATTTTGTATACAAATATTCCAATTGTTTATTTTTAAAATAAATTTTTAAGACTCGGGGCGAGACTTGGTCTTGAGGCGTCTCATGAAAAAAAAATGAAAACTCTCGTTCTCATATCCTCTTGAGGGGTTTTGTCCACGACTCAACTGGTGAGGGGACTTTGGTCTTGGACTCGCACACAGACTTCGAGATCGAGAGCAGCACCGACGCGAGGTAAAGACAAACTTATAAGGCGAAACACTTCAGCGAATAGTTGCAAGTTAAAGCTAAAAGGCGAGCAAATCGCCACTATTGCACAGATCAAACTAAGACGACTAGCGAAACTATTTAATGGGTGGCGCTACGGGTATGGCCCGTTTGCAAAGCATGGGAAGCATAGGTCTTGGCGCTACTCCCTACACTGTAAAAAGTTTTTCCGTCTAAAGATTAAAGTTAACTGCAGTATTTGCTACTCGGATTATCCTTATCTCTACGCAGATAAGATTCATACCAAATAGAGATAAGATGAATCCGAGTAGCAAATACTGCAGTAAACTTTAATCTTATACGGAGAGACTTTTTACAGTGCATTGTTATGTTGCTCTGAGTGTGGGTTAATTTTGTCAAATCTTGGTGTTACTCCTAGTGTTATTTTGCTCTGATTTGAACCGAACTAAATTATCTTTACAACGACTTCCGTTGAACCGCTTTTGAGTTTTGATCCCTATGACACATATTGCTTGTTTGGTGGTCACAGACTTGCTGCAACGAACAACGCAGACGTCCAGTTATACCTCCTGGAGCACTGGCTCCATTCGAGTTCATTTGAGATAGACGTGGCAACCTTTCGGCGGGTAGCATGTCAGATGATGCGGAGAACCCGTCCGGCGTGGTAGTGAACTGATAAAGTGGATATTTCCTTTTGTCAGAGTCAGGTAGATTATTTAGCTATGGATTAGAGGTCAAACGAAGACAGCGTCAAGATGCAAGAATGTGAAGTAGAAAAGCAGTGAGTAGGTTGAGACAGGATTCAGTGTTCAAGGTAAACCCTTTCCTTGCTTCAGAAGTGGACAAGTTGTTGGATTGTCCAATCGACATTCGATAGAACGATTAAACCATTATTTGACCTACTCTAGGTCAACCGAGATTTGTTCTGGCGATAGCCTATTCCCTTTCTTGGAAAGATTCCTCTTTCTGTTTTTTAGTCAAGTATGACTCACAGAGTTGGAGCACAAGGAGTAATTATTAAGGCCCTGCTTGAGAAGTACGTCCTTACAGAAAATCCGAAAAATATGATTCTTTTTCAGGAAAATTAGAGCTGAGCTGTGGAGAATATTCTCGAAAGCAGCCGATTACGTCGAAACTCGGAAGTACATGTTCGGGGAACAAACTTAAACTTAAGTTAACAAACTTAAAAGCATCGTCTATTGATTCTGTTGTAGGTGCGCCTGGCCTTATGAATTCCGCTAGTAAATCTAGTAATATGGCATTAATTGACCGGCTTTATGCTTTAGAGTAATATCAAACTCCGCCGTCGCCTCTGGCCTGTGTGACAACATTAAAATTAACCGTACTTGTGTGACAGTATCGGAATTAACCGGCGGTTTGCTTTGAAGCAATAAAGAAACCCCGCCGTCGCCTCTGGCATGTGTGCCCCACGACAAAGTAACGAAGCGATTACATACCCGAAAGCTGGCGAAAAAGCCGAAAAGCTTGCTGAACTTAGCATTTTCTCTGGCGTCAAAGCCAAAACACGAGATGCGGATCGCTGTATGACATTGGGACGACAAAGCGAAAGCCGCAATGCGTTCCGTTACCATATAGTTCGAGAGGCCGCGAAAGAAGCAACGACTTCGAGCAAAAAGCTCGATTCGACAGTCCGAAAGCGAGAGCTGCGGACGCCAAGAAATAAATTTCATAAGGTTCTCACTCTCATATTTATTTACTTTTTGAGTGAAAGCATTCTGGGTGGAACCCTGAATCGTACTACCTCTCTAATTAGAAATTTGTACGGTGATACAAGCTAAAGCTTAACACCAAAGTATAATAAATAAATATAATGTTACATATTTTTGCTCTTGTGTGTTTTAATTGAAGATCCTTCGAATCTGTCAATTGTCTGAAAAGGGACAACCATTGTACGAAGAAATTCCTTGTATTTTGGAACAGGCGAACAGGTGTAAACGAAACATCTTAGTATTTAAATCATTACAACAGAAATTGTGTCAAGGAAAAAATAGAAAAAAAAAAATGAAGAATGAGCAAATTATGACCTCACGGTCCATAGTCTCTCCTGCTTTCTTGGTTTTAGAAGAGATATTAATTTACTCTGGTTCATTATATATATATATAAGAAAAAAAAAAAAAAAAAAAAAATCCGACAACATAGTATCATTCCAAAATGAATGATTATGGGATGTTTTTTGTGAGTAGGCTTAGTTGATGCATATCATTGTGTTTAAATTATCAGAAAGTGACAAAGATTTGATCTATTTGAATATATGTTTATTTCATGCGGAACAGGAAAAAACTTCCGTAAACATTAAACTTAATAATTTTGGATCGACCGAAATTATTTGAATTTTCGCGCCATGCCGTAAGGCCTTTCTTAGGCACTTCACACATTTTGCAAGGTTGCAAAATCTTACGTCTGGACGCCTCCGCTCAGTCGGCTATTGTCGTCCGTACTTTTGATGATTTTCAACTTGGTGAGCAGTAGCCCAAGTGTGTAGCCTACCTGTCAGATGTAACAGCTGCTGTAGGCCTACTGTTTTTATTCTTATGTAGTAAACCAAAAGCAAACTTGTATGACGGCTAATCGGAGGGATCGTCGTATTCAGATCAGAAGTCATTGCGGTATCTTTGCTTCTGACAAAAGAAAATATGTTCAGAAATGCCAGATCAGTTTTGGTTAATATGTTTAATAGTTAATGGTTAAGACCACAATAATTTGGAATTTGAATGAATTATTTAAATTTTTCATGCCATGTCACAAGGCCTTTTCTTAGGCGCAAATATATTTACCAAGTTTGAAAATCTGCGGATTTTCTACGTATGTCTTTGTCTACTGAATGTCTCGAAAGTCTACTGAATGTCTTTTAGGTTTAGTATGCCATCTTTCCCACTTCTCAGTATGGTTTTAATTTTTTGTTGATATTTGTAAAATGAGAAACAGGCCTTTGTTCTTCGAAAGGTTTTGACTCCAGATGCCCCCTAGTTTTGAAGGGTCGAACCCGGTTTGGCATGGTGACTCGATATTTCGTGGAACACGTGTAAACTGATCGGCAATAAACCCGTCAATCAATTTTGTTTTGATGCCAGTCGCAACCCCAGGCCCCAGCTGAATCATTTTAGGTATTGATGATATATTCAACATAGGATATGATCAATCTTTTTAAGAAGTTAATGATCATATTAATATGTACGAAGTTTAACAACAGGTATTTGGGTGTCCAGAATATATAAGGTGAATGATAAGGTGGACAGTGATGCATTTAATATAATTAATCACATTTATGCGACGAGTGGAAGCAAGTCATTGTTTTGAAAGTAAATAGCGAGATAAATTTGGTATTTTGTTTTTAATGACGAATTTCGTTTTTTCTTGTCGTTGAACATGTGGTTCGGAAAGACAGTAACCCTGCAACCAGAGCAAGCAAAAAATTCAATAGCGACGCGTAGGGTGGAAATTATCTCCCAACGTGTTTCACTTGTTAAGTATATTTTCAGTGAGAATTTCACGATTGACTTTTTAGCCTCTCGTTTGAACGATAAAATGAGGCCTTACTTCTCGTGGAAACCTGATCCGAAGTCCACCGTGATTGGTGTTTTCACATTGAGATGGTTTAAACGGAGATATTACGCATTTCCTCCTTTTAGCGAAAGTGCTAAGCGACCGGGTACAATTGGGATCATATCCTTCCAAACTGATCCAAGTCAGTTATTTATTTTTATTTATTTTTTTTGTAATCGCGTTGTCAGTTCTGCTGATCGTTGCATCCTGCTCCCTGTAAACCCTCCATGGCATGTCTGATCTCATAGAATCCCTTGAAGGCAAACAATTCGAGGACGTATAAGCAGCATGACTTCTTGTTCAGTTTTTGGAGAAACGTTTAAAAACGATATCCAAGTTGTATTAAAAGTGGAAGGATACTGTTTGTAAAGAGGAATCAGTCATTCACTTCCAGATTCAGCCCAAAGTGTTATTGAAAACTAGTTGTAGTCAAATTGACAAAGCAAGATCTCTAGTATTTTTCGATCAACTCCCAGTTGATTGATGGGAAATTAATCAGTAGGTTAACCACAAGCCGTCTCTTCTAAGGTACACGGGAACTAGGGATGTTAAAGTACTTTTGGAATGCTTCAAACGTTAAATTCTATGGTTATAGAGAATGTCGATATAAAGGATATATCCTTAAAGACCGCAGTATTAGTTTGAGTTTCCAGTGTTAGAATTCAGAAACTTTGATATTTTTTATAAGAAAAATGAAAATGTTGTCTTTCAAGATGACAAGTGTACACAGTTGGGGAAAAGGTTCATTAACACGTTAAATTTGAACTTTCCATAAATGGTAACCCCTCTTAAGTTTTCGGCGAGAATGAACTGTGTTCTTTGATCCGGCTGGATTCGATGTTCGCAAAATGTGTATACTAGGTTAAGCCCTTCTTGTACTAAATCTCTTCTTGTTTTGTATTTAGTACCCGTACAATCATACAGCAAACATCATGCTCTAAAATCTCAAATGAACTCGAATGGAGCCAGTGCTCCAGGAGGTATAATCGTAGGATTAAACGAACCTACCTTAGGTGCAGTTTGATCCTGGTTATGCCGACTAATAGGAGCACTGGCGTAATGAGGGTTCATTTGCCCTCCCTTCCCTCCCATTTGTTTATGATGTTAGCTGTATGAATCTCTCTAAATCCTGACATGCTACCCGCCGAAAGGTTGCCACGTCTATCTCAAATGAACCCTCATTACGCCAGTGCTCCTATTAGTCGGCATAACCAGGATCAAACTTCACCTAAGGTAGGTTCGTTTAATCCTACGATTATGGTCGTTTTGTAATTTAAGAACACAGAATTTGTAAAAGCCGAAACTCGATCGTTGACATAAAGTTATCGTAGCGGCATTACATACTTTAGAAAACCCGGTAAATGCGAAATTAAGCTGTTCGTGTCGGATTGTAAATAACGGAAAGTTGAGACTAGCAAACCAAAGAATAAAATAGTACTTGCAAAAGTCAGAGCCGCTTAATTTTACCTCAAAATTTTCTGATTATTTATTGTCTTAATTAAAGTCCAATAGTCAAGCGTTGACTACGCATTTGAATTTTTCGTGGTAATCGAAGAACTTTTTGAAACTCGGTTGTGCTGTTATTACAATTGGGCGCAATTCAATTGCGCCATTTGGGCGCATTTTGAAATTCCGTGGCGCATATTTTTTCCAGAAATGTCCATTCGCACTTTTGGGCGTAGTTCTGGAACTCAACTGGCGCATTTTCGGTTGCCTGCTAGTTGCTACAGAGTACAGACCCGTCAGAAACGACATTTCACACTTCTTGCCTTGTTTTTTTTCCCTAATCTTCATCCGCGATCTTTCCCAAAATTTCCCGCCAACAAACCGCAATTGAAGAATCGCTGTATTATCTACCGTATTTCCGTGAGCGTCTGGTTGAAAAAGTGTGTTGCAACAAGTCAATGGCAACTGGAGAATTTGGAAAAAGTCGGTAGTCGACCACAACCTTATATACTAGACGTTATATCACGTTTCTAAAATTTAAAAAATCGCATTTTGCCAAAAATGCGCCCAATTGGGCGCATTTTCGCCAAAAAAAGGTTTAAGTTCTAGGAAAAAATGCGCCATTGGGCGCAATTTTTGGAAGAGGCTGCGCAATTCCACTCATATCATCTGGCAACACTGACCGGGCGACAGGGTTGACACGGGAATTACGAACTACGAAAGTACCGCTTTTTGATGAAAGTTGTGCTGTTTGAATAAATACCGTGAAAGTACTAAGTAGTACTTTTTTAATAATATTTCGCGGAAGTAGTACTTTTTTGTCCTAAAATGGCACTTTTTAAATAAATTGTCAAATCAACTCCCAATCATTTCGTGTCGTTGCTGACTTCTATATTTTTCACTGTATTTTGCATCCGCTGTTAGGTTTTTTTAAATTCCTGTAGCAGACTTCAAGATCTCAGTCGTGCAGTAGTGGCCAACGCTTTTTTTTACTTGATACTTATTTAATTAATAAACACAATTTAACTCTTTATTATTTACATCTACTGTGCTAATGCAAAAACCTACGTTTTTGCTGGCGTGCAGTAGTAAAGGTTAACCATTTTCCAAACAAACAACATAATAAGAAATAACTAATAAGAAAAAGAATAAAAAAAGAACAGACTCCTTCATATTACCACCTCCAACTTAAAGATATACCTCCCAACAACCCTACTCCCTCCCTACCAACCCGACCACCCATTCACCAATTCCGCCCTAACACCCACAACCAACCGTTCCTCCCTACCAACCAAACCTCCCTACCACCACCTACCCCCTAACAAATAAATACATTTCTCACACATCTTTTATTAAATATTCTTTTAATTTTCTCTTAAACTCTAAAAGATGCTCAGCCGCCGTGATGCTCACTGGTAGAGAATTCCAGACTGCAGTTCCAAGAAACTGCAATCGAAATCCTGATCTTGTGCTACTCTTAAGCTCAATCACCAATTTATCACTGTTCCTTGTATCATATTCATGAATATCACTGTTAGCACGGTAAGTATCACGAAAAACACTTGGGACTAGATTATGCACGCACTGGAAAACGAAAACTGCCGCTTGATAATTCCCTAGTTGGCCCACGTTGAGCAAATTTAAAGACTTAAAACGAGCACTTGTATCATTCACATCCTTGATATACTTGCCTATGATCCTCACGGCCTTGTTCTGAAGAATCTGGACTCTTTTGACATTACCGTTAAAATTGCTGCTCCAGATCAGACACCCATATGAAATATATGGGCTCAAAGATTATTCATATGAAATAGATTGGTAAACAGTTGAGTGATAAATCATTAGTAGAATCCGCTTTGGCAAATAATGCTTCAGTCTACGCAGCATTCCAACTCCTCGGGCAATTTTTACAGCAATAACATCACTGTGTTGCTTCCATGAAAGGTTTGAATCTATGAAAACTCCTAAGTACCGCACTATATGAGCTTGTTGGTCAGTTAGCTTCCCGGATAACTTCCCGGAAGCAACCTTGTTGCGAGAGCAACACTTTGGCTTTCTTTCGTCGCTAACGGTTAAATGCTGGATTTGTCAACCCATCGAGGTTTTCAAAATGGTGTGTTCTAATCCATAAAGAATAATTTTCTTCGTGTGGTTACCTCAGCGGTGAACGAAAAAAAAAACAGAATATCGGAAGTAGGGAATTTAATAGGGACACATACTAGGAAAAGTCAGAAGCCCCTCATGGCCGAAGATGATTATGGCGTAATCACCGATTGTTAGTTACAAGTTCAAATACACCAGGAACAAATGATAGGATTAATAGGTACACCAGCTAGCAAAAGTTACAAGCCCCTCATCGCTGAAAATGATTATGGTCTAACAGTCGATTTTTGCTTACAAGTAAAAAAAAAAATAACAGAAAATCCGAAGTAGGGACTAAATAATTGACTTTGCTGCCAGTTGAACTTTATCCTTTTCAATCGTAGACATCGTGACTCGTGCAAACTTGGAACATTATCTTATATAATCTAGTTTGTATTATAAAGCTATCCGTAACTTTTCAGGATCAAAATACCATAGATGCCACTCTGCTAATTATTTCGAAACTATGTCGTTGTTTTACATTATCATTTGTATCCGTTGCGTTAACACGGTCGGAAACCTCTCACCGCCAAAGATGGTTATGGTATCACAGCCGGTTGTTACTTACACGTCCCTAACATGTCTCACAACTGGGTTCCGCCTATTCTTAATCACCGATTGTTAGTTACAAGTTCAAATACACCAGGAACAAATGATAGGATTAATAGGTACACCAGCTAACAAAAGTTACAAGCCCCTCATCGCTAAAAATGATTATTTCACAACTGGGTTCCGCCTATTCTTTGCTTTGAGTTTGTACCCTACCACTAAAGTTGTCAACCCCTCAAAGACTGAATTCCATGTTACAGTGATAGACCAAGGAGACTAGTTTTCTTACCCTCTGATTTATAGAGAACAAAACAAAAATGTGCACCAGTTGTCACAAGTTTCTAGCCCCTCATGAACCCCTTCTAGTAACCGATTCTTACTTACAAGTACATCTCCCCGTGATAGGCATGGTACCAAATTGTTCTCACGATCAAATACACAAGAAAGAAATAATAGGATTAATAGGGACACCAACTACGAACGTTGCTAACCCCTCATCGTCGAAGATGATTATGGTCTAACAGCCGACTGTTGCTTACAAGTACCCTACATGTCTCACGATTGGGATCGGCCTATTTTTGGTTTCAGTGTACACCTCACTACCAAAGTTGTCAACCCCTCCAAACTTTCAAAATGTTGTATTTCATGAAGGAATTTGTACCAAAGAACAGATGACATATACTTTGATCAGCTCATCGAGTTCTACCGGATGCCGTTGACAAAAAAATTCTATCTGTATTAGTTCAAAAGTTGACTTTTTTGCCGTAGGCCAACTTTCTAATATCACCACTTAGAAAGGAGCAAAGGATAAGCTCTAATTTCTTTAGCAGTGAGAGAACTTTTAAAGTTTAGGAGACCCATCTGATATCATTTCTCTTCCTCACTCGCAAGTGTAAAAAATGGAATGATAAACTCAGCTGAAATCACGAACAGAAACGGGTAGAAACAATAGATGGCAGCACTTTCGGACCCGTGGGAAAATGACACTTTTTAGTTTCTGCAGATTTTTATATTTATCCCTTCAAGAAGATATGTTGGCTGTTGGGCCAGGGAACTACCACACATATTTCGCACTTATAGATTTTAGCCTTTAGAGCAGTGGTTCCCAACCTTTTCCGTGCCGCGTACCCCTAATCAGGGTTCGAAAAGATTGCGTACCCCCTTTTTCAGAACGTGAAAAAGACCATATTAATTATCATAAATGGTAAGGCATACACGTGTAGAAATATATACAAAATCAATGAGGCAATCACTAGAGGCTGTTTTTGTAGCTAACATTTCGGCGAAGCTCGGCTAGACGTCATTAACGTCAATGGTTGTTACAGACAGCTGTTTCTGTGTTTGGTTTTGATTTTCTCCGTGCTTTCATCAAGCTGCATCGCAAACTTTTTCGTTGGCTCATTTCGCAACCTGAATGACAATATCACTTGCAATGTCTTCGGTTCTTCTTGAAACAATATTGTTTGACACAGGAACAGATTTTACGGCTGTAAGTTAGCTGTTTTGGAATCAACATTATTTGCATTAGGGCTTGTAATCTGAGGCGTCACGCCAGGTTGACAACACCCCTCCCCCCAAAAAGGTTGTCCAGACGATTAAAAAGAAAATAGTCTGCGCGAAGCGCCGCGATTTTTCGTAAAAACAGTTATTTAAAAAAAAAAATAGTCGGTCAGTAAAAATCCCTTGCCGTGCTTCCACTTCTACTGTATTTCAAAGTAGAATACTTTATTTTGGACCATTCTACTTTTTAATTTTCTAATCTACTTTACTACTTTATTTCTACTGTTTTTTGGCCTTTTATACTTTATTTCTACTCTTTTTTGTCTATTGGTTGGATACCAAGCAGAAAAGAAGTTTATATCAAATAATTTTGTCTGCAACACACTGCGGTTTGGAAAACAATCTGTGTTTGTAAAAATTCTCTGGTTGTGTTCTCTACCAAAATACTAGTATTTTAGCAGAAAACAGAATAAAATTTTGTCTGCGGCGCACATTTTGAACACAGTCTGGTTTTGTGCCAAAAATATCTGTAGGCTAATTGAAAACAGTCAGATTTTCAAAGTTTTTTCCTGTTGTGCACAATTTGCAGAGAAGTCCCAGTATTTTAGCAGAATTAGCAGAAAACAGGATTTTTTTTTCATAATTTTTCCCTGCGGCGTACAGTTTTAACACAATCTGGCTTGACAAAAATATCTTTAATTTTTGCAGAAAACAGGATGATTTTAAAAAGAATTGCCTGCGGCGCACTGTTTCAACAAAATATGGTTTTATATCAGAAATTCCATATTTTAGAAGAATTTTTTTTTTTTAACTTTTTAAGTTATTCCCGAAAGGAAAGGTTGAAAATAAATGGGCTCATTAAGCATTGACGTGTGAAATAACGGGCCGGATGATTGCATTACTCCTGAATTAAGCCCACCTTTTGACATAAAACTACTTTTTTTTTATTATCGAAATCTACTTTTATCTATTTTATTTTGAAGAGGTCGAGTGGAAGCACTGCCTTGCCCCTTAAGATACATTTTGGCTGGTGATACTCTGCTGGTAATATTAGGCTTTCGGCAATCATAAATGAGTGAGACGAGATTTTGAAGGTACAGACCAAATCAATTTTGTTTCCTTCGCGTACCCCTTGGGGTACGCGTACCACCGGCTGGGAACCACTGCTTTAGAGGGCATGCTCTTTCATAAATAGGCAATATGGCCAGGGACCCATAAATATCCTATAATGACTCGCCATTCAGGGGGCTTGTCAATAAGAGATTTCTGATGCGCTCTTGACCGAGCGTCAGATAGTTCGAGAAATACCCACGGGTATAAAATACCCGATTATCCAGATAGACAAAATTTTTCGCAGCTGTTGTGCTGAACTAGGAATATTTCTCTGTAATGGAAGAGTATCCTGGATCTTTTGTCCTAGCTTAGGTACCTGGTGGCATGCTGAATAGTCCTGACTGAAGATGGCTATCTATATCTATCTGAGCAAGAACGCCGATTCGACCCAAACGGAATTTCTGGAAACTAGGTGAGGCTCGGGCAACATAGCAACATAGAAGCATAGGAAATGACAAGCGCCCTGAGTGGCGAGTCATTACAGGAAATTTATGGGTCCCTGATATGACTGACATAAGGCTATCTAATGCCCCTGAAGGGCATTCTTTTTCTGCAAAAACAGAATTTCCTTTCGTAGTATCCTCTATTTTATGGAAGGCTGCGTCGTTTAGGTGGGGTTTTAGGCTTGGGCTTTGGAAAACATTTCAAGGTAGAATCTGCATGGGAAGTTTCGGCAGCAGAAAGGCGGATTAAAAAAGCATCGCGTGCTGCGCTCATTTTAACAAAGCCAATAGTATCTAGGAAATGCTGCCGGGGCTTCGCTTCCTCTGGTGATAAAATTTCTGGAAATTCTTGGGATTTTGGGGTTTGATCCACATTAAGAGCCAGAATAGGAAGCAGTTAACTTTGCAGGAAAAAATTTCGCCTGCGGCGCTCAGTTTCATTTGACTTGGTTATAGTAGTTAGAAGCTGCTGCTGGGATAGTGCCGGGCATTATTCTCCAGTTATAGTCCAAGCGGTACTCACAAAGCAACGCCTAGTATAGATACCTCAAGCTGTCAATGATGCACAGAGAACATTTTTTGTAGTTTTAGTAGTGGCTAGAAATAAGTTCGTCAATTTTGTTTGTTTTTTCTGATTGTATTGCCATGGCCCTTGGGCTTTTAGTGTAATAAATATCATATCATATCATATCATATTCATTCAGCCCAATCTGACTGCGAATCATATTTGATAGTTCAAAACGGATACGTTCGCTGAAATTTTTTAGAGCTATATTCCGGCCATTCTTGGCAAAGGTCCTTTCTGGCTCAAGTTGGAAAATTAAATCGTCAACATAGTCAATATGTCAATATAGCTCTAAGATTAGCTGACGCATCCGTTTTGCGCCGCCAAAGATGCCTAGTAGCTTTCTATTTATCGTTCGGGCTACCTTGTAGTGTTTGTACTTCATAATTTTCGTTTTTGTGGTTGAAATCCAAAGCTCGAATTTTCAGTTTGTCAGTTAAAAATTTGGTTCTCCCCCCCCCCCCCCCCCTCACACGAAAATGCATTTGTGACGCCCTGGTTCCGCTCACCTCATTCAAATATGCGATTGGCGCAATTTAGAAATCGTTCGGCTGTCGTTGCCTGTAATTCCAAGCAAATGTTGAGAAAATCGACCGTTTTTAATAACAAAGAAAATGTGAACAAGAGAAACCTATCTCAAATATTTTGACTATGTGATACGCATTAGAGAAGTGTACGGGATCGATGTGCGCATGTTGCGCACGTGTAAAATTTTTTGGAAAGTACTACTTTTTTTCAAAGTAGTCCTTTTTGCCGTTCTGATTAGTACCATTAATTTTGTGCAAGTGGCAACCCTATCGGGTGGCCGGAAATGCTCAGGCTCGCGTGAAATTAGGGTTGCCAAGGGTAGTACAAAAGTACTACTTTTTGATGAAAGTAGTACTTTTTGAATATTTTCTGTGAAAGTAGTACTTTTAATACTATTTCGCGAAAGTAGTCCTTTTTTGCCCTAAAACGGCATTTTTTCAGTAGTTTTTCAAATCAACTCCAAATCATTTCGTACTGTTGCTGACTTCTAGATTTTTCACTATATTTTGCATTCGCTGTTAAGGTTTTTTAAATTCCTGTAGCAGACTTCAAGATCTCAGGCGTAGTAGTAGCCAACGCCTTTCGTAGTATTCTCTATTTTATGGAAGGGCGCGTCATTTAGGTGGGGTTTTAGGCTTGGGCTTTGGAAAACATTTAAAGCACAACTCGTACTAGAAATGATCTTTTGCCCATGAAAGGGATCAGAAAAAAAGTTTTCCAAAAATACCATTACTTCCACCTAAAACCAGCGATTCTCTTGTTAGCGCTTGTCGGCACTATCCAGCCTTCCTGCTCTTCGACGCGGCGGGTGGGGGCAAAACGTTTGAATACTGAACGCGGCGTGGTTAAAAAGTTGAAAAACTAAGCAAATAAAAGAAGTTAAAAACAGAAGATTCTCATATCCTTGTGTTTGAAAGATTCGTCAGCGGACATTGAAGACTCCGGTAAACTTTGCTCTGTGTGACGGGCAAAACTCGGCATGGCCGAAAAAGCGCTAAAATTCGTAGGCACAAAACGAAACGATGGAGAAAGGTGGGGATTTTAGAAGCTTATAATTCGACAAGGGAGTTAGGTATACTGTAAAAGGCAGAATAAGCAAGAGGGGTCCTTTAAAGGTAGAATCTGCATGGGAAATTTTGGCAACAAAAGGTCGATACAAAATATCTCGTGCTGCGCTCATTTCAACACGTTCTTGTCACTACCATTTTTTTATACCAAAAACGGAAATTGCACCTTTCACTAAATAGCGTGTGCATGATAAGGCGTAGGACCAGTGATTGCTGTGTCGAGCGAAGACAGGTAAACAGTGATAAATTATACAATTTATCGTTGTTCTGTCGTCGTGACCATCATGACACACTAACCCTTTAGTAGAAAACAATTAAGTTAACAGTTGTTTATCCAGTAGGTTTGTACCGACGTTGGTAAGAACGCGTAGTAGGTAATATCGTAATATCAAGGATAAATAAGGGAAGAATTGACAACTCACGTAACCTCGATGTCATGATGCTGGATCTTTTTTTTTATCTTATTTACCGGGGGTGGAGCTTCGCGTGTTGCCTCTTGCAGTATTAAGAGCGTGTTCCACCCTCGTACCAATAGTAACTATTAGTTACTAAATCCGTTCCAACCTCACAAAAAGCTACTACGCTGACCGTTCCAGCCTTCACGATATAGTAACTAATAGTAACTATTTGTTTACCACGCTCGGGAGCGTGGTAAGCGTAGTAACCACGAATCTCTGTCACGTGATTGGTCGGATTCACCCGTGGCATGATATTCCGCTGGAAAATAGAAAAATTGTTCCAGCCTTGACGACAAAAAGGCAGAATTTGTGACGTCATGCGTGGTAACTACGGTAAGTAGGATGGAACACGCTCTAAGTGTTACCTCTTGAGCAAAAGTGATGAAGCAGTCAGAAAAGGCGGGAAGTTCAAACAGTGCTGATTCTGAGGATTATACGACTTTTCAATCTCGGGTCAGATTTGCAAGATGAAGCTTATGTTATCACGACCCTTCATACAGACCGTGAAGCCCAAGGGAATGCGGCATTTGATGACTCAGGGGAGCAATTAAGCAACTTGAACGTTGAAGCATAGACCTAACACCTATGGATTTAGTTCAGATTCAATAGGATCGGTGTGAACATTAGTAATTTTATTTTGGTCTTCTCAGGACTATAAAGAACCGCTTCTAGAAAGGTATTAAACATTGGACAGTTTAAGGTATTTAGCTGTCGAAATGTAATCAATGAGTTACCTTAAATCGCACTTCCAGCGAGATAAGGTGGTGTTATCCTCCTGTAGAGTCTCTCGCTGGTTGGCGTCTTGATTGTCAAATCGTTGTTGTAACATCGGCTCACTGGCACTCCAGTGTAGCCGGCATTCATTGGTTGGTAGATGTTGTTGTCACATCGGCTCACTGGAATCCCAGTGCAGCCGACATTCAGCATTACGCCAGTCCTCGTCCACGCCTTTTTTGAAGCCATCCAGGGTAGTAGCGCTGATAGTTTTTTCGGGAAGGCTGTTCCAGAGTGGAACACTCCGTACAGAGAAAAAACTGTGCCGCTCGCGTCGTTTACAGCTGGTCAGTTTGAGCTTCTTGGAATGGCCTCTCGTTGACTTTGATTGGGAGCTCTCGAACAACGTAGGAATAATGTTGGAGTCTAACAGCTTTTTTGCCATCAGGACGTCGCCTCGTTTACGTCGATAAGAGAGGCTGGGAAGCTTCAGTACCCTCAACCGTTCGTGGTATTCTAGGGCTTTTAATTGTGGGGACATCTTAGTGGCTTTTCTTTGCACTCCCTCAAGGGCTTTGGCATCCATTTTGTGGTGGGGTGATGCAACAATCATGCCGTACTCAAGGTGGGGTCTCACAAGCGCAGTATAGAGCTTCTTAATGATCACGGGCTTCCTAGAGGTGATGGTCCTTTTGACAAGCCCAAGTGCTCCGTTTCCTTTAGCAACTTGGTGGCGAGTGTGGGGATGAAATTTAAACTGGTTGTCAATTCTGACGCCCAGGTCTTTTTCTTCCTCCACACTTTCTAGGTCAATGTGGTTTTTGGATCCATTCGACATGGTGTACGTATGTTGAGGGTTCTTAGGTCCAAGGTGAAGTACTTTACATTAGGGTTTTTAGGGTTTTACATTAGGTTAGTTATTAGGGTTTTTTTTCTAGCGGAGTGTTCCACGGAACAATCCACTATTGCGAGCACTGTAGCAGCTTCCGGTTTTCACCGTATTTTGTGGAGCTCATAACTCGTGAACCAGTGCAAGTATCAAGTTCAAACTTGGTACACTAGTGGGTATTGGGGTCTAGTTGCGCCTTTTGAGGGTCCCACCCCAACCCGGTTCAGGGGCAAATGGGCCTAGATTGCCCAGTGAATAATGTCCACAACTTGATAAATTCATACATTTTCTTTGTTCTCTTAGCAGCGGATCAGTCGCGAATATGTTCATCCCCGGATTTGATCAAAATTGGTATTTACGGAGAATTACGGAGTATGCAACAGCTATTTTTAGTCTGAACGTATTTAAAGAACCCTTACCTCTTAATTGACTGTCATACCAGCTTTAAAAAAATCGATGCTCGATTTAAATCCCTCCCCCCACTCCGTGAACATGGAGCCAGTGACGAACTTGACCTGTACTTTGACCCGAAGGATCCCTAAATCAAGTTTGATCAAAGGTACCGCTCCAGCGACTTATTATTAGTTACGTTTGTTACTATTCTGGTAATTATTTCCGTTCCACAAACCGCCGTAGTAAGGAACTCCCTCTTATTATTTTCTAATTTTCTTATTTTCTTCTAAGTGAAAATAACCATTGGTCCGCAGGAACTCCCGTAAGAGTGATGACGTATGACCGCGTTGTTATTATTTTCGTTCCAGAGAGCTTTATAACTATCACAATACGGCGCGTGCCCCACTTCTTACCATCATAGCTTGTAATAAGTCACTGTAACGCCACCAACCTGTCACCCGTTCGAAAGTTACAGCGCTTAAAGGACCCCTCTTACATCTCTGCCTTTTATAATATAGAACAGAATAGAATGTAATTACCGAAAAAAAACCAGTGGGCAATGGCAACAAAAATTGTATAAAAAACTCACTAAATTACGGAACTAACAAACTGGTCCTGTTCTAAAAACTTCGTTCTATGCTCCATCGCAAGCCTCAAGTAACGCCCAAGTTTTTCACAGTGACAAAACATTCATCCTTCATCATCCTTACCATCCATTCCTCACTCCAAATACCTCCTTTCTCCATTCATTCAATTCCACACAATCACACATCAAATGAGCTACGCTTTCATCATAATGACCACACATAGGACAGAAGTAAGGACCAATTCTCTCATTTGCTTTACCAGTATATGTTCTCCTTGCCCCAAGTGGTAAACCAATGACCTATGACATCGCAAAAGCTGTCTGTCTGTGAGCACAATAACTCCCGGAAGGGAATGAGATATTTTGACGAAACTTGGTGTGAGGATCCTTTGGGTCAAAGAAAAGGTCTGATTCGTAGATGGACTCTGTAGCCCTAGGTCACCCAGAATCGATGAAATTTGCTAGCTTTTAGGTGTCAAAAAGGGCAAATTTGCGGTCTGTTTGCTCGTGGTTGTCTGCTTGTTCACTTCCCCAACATCTAGTGCATCGTGCCATGTAAGTAAAAGTGCAGTTGGGGAGAAGGAACGCATCCGCCATCGTTAGATTGAAAGACGCACAAAAAACGTCCAACTCATCCGAAAAAAACTGTTCGCCTTCCATCCAGAATATCCGCTTTCCAGTCCCCAACGACACTCAGATGAGCACAATCAGAAACTTCAGCTATACCTCTAATACGACCTAAACATAACAAAAAAACCGGCACATTCTCAGAATGCCACGTGGTTATGTACACGTTTATAAATAGAACAATACCTCTAGAGGTATGCAGTTTAACACCCAGCAATCTCTCGTCATCACAATCAACAACTGACAATTTGTCACTTAATTTAGAGGCGAAAGCCTTTTCTCTTGCTTTGTATTATTATAACACGGCCAGTCCACCGTACGGCCTACCTGAGAGAATTCCAGCGCTCGAATCCACCGAGGTGGTTCCAAAAAAACTGAAATCTGGATTAATATCACTAAGCGTGGAGATAATTTCGTGTTGTAGTAACCACGTTTCTTGAAGAAAAACCAAATCATGATTTAAGCTAGCTCGCGAACACAATCAATATTCCTCTTTAACGAATGGCAATTGAACGACACAACTCTCAGGTTCATTAGGACTCTTGAGTTGTGGACCCCTGCTGACTAGCGGGATTGACATCACGAGACGGCGTGAGAATGGACCGTCTAATTAGCACGCCGGCAGGCCAAATTTCGGGAAGCATGGCTTCCTCAAGCTTAACAAGAGGAAAGGTCACATGGAACGATGCGTAGGAATCGTGTTTGCTTTGAAGCAACTCACACTCGACTTTGCACTTCAGTTTAGCTCCCAGAACTGTAACAATCGTGTCCGGGCGGGTAGCACTTGCCAGACGCGTGACAAACAAGTGAGCTCTTTTAGGGGGTTTATTACACTGCAACGGCCCATTTCGATTAAGTGACTTTCCGACGACAACATTCATAGGAAGTTTCTTGGTAGTGTGGTGTGCAGATCGCCGGTGTATTGGTCGAGAATTATTAGTAGCAGCCGAGGTAGCAGCAACTGCCGCAAATGAAGGCCTATCAATACCCCTAGGCCCAACCACGGTTAGGTCAACACTGCTGGCCGACTCGGGAACAGGGGCCAATAAGGGGCCGCCATACCAGGCTGAACATTAGCTGAGCGAGGGGCCAGAGCACGAGTGGTGGACGAACCATCCGGCGGCGGAAGAACAGGAGGTGAACTACCCGGCTGGTCTCCTCTCGTGACCATATTAGATTGTATGGTCGAGATGGTAGATCGTAGAGTTTCAATTTCTTGTCGAAGCAGACTATAAGACGCCATTACAGACGCCAGGTCGAAGTTGCGAAAGTCCATGGGAGGAAAATTCGATAAAGTGGAGGTCGCAAATACAGGCAAGTCTTGTCTGTTAACCTGGTGAAGAATAAGGATAATGTGTTATGCCTTAATAGGCGATCGTCGATCACGCATGATTATCTCAGTAGTCTGCTTACTGCCACTGAGCAGATCAGTAACATCGCTGCTCAAATAATCAACGAGGCATTTTTTTGCCTTCAAAATATCGTCTGTTTCGTAGAAATCGCAACAGAGCTTCGTTAAAACATCGTTCGGCGTACATTCAATTTGATGGGAAACAAATAGTAAAATGTCATTCACCAATATTTCCCTTCTAGGCTCATCCTCTTTGCCTTCACTCATTATCCAAAGAAAATGTATATGGCTCGAAAGCCGTCGGAGAAACCAAGACAATCCAATCACGCAAACCAGTTTACACAGAGAGAACAAGGTAAACGTGTTCACTCGTTGAATGACTGAACTGAACCCACTATATTTAGAGGCAGAGGAGGGTTTGAATTTACGGTAAAAACATGTATGTTTTATGAGCTAATAAGAAATTCATTGAAGGGGTAAGAAGGTCCGCTGAATCCATATCTGAACTAAGTAAAGCAGGAAGTTTCGGTCAGTATCTTCAAAATAGATATGGCTTATAGAGGTATATCTGAACTTGGTTTTCTCAGATGATTGGCCTGGCGAAGACAAGACCCAATGGTCTGGATCAAATATTAGATTTTTGGGATCCCGTCGAAACCTTAGGTCTTGTTGGGATCCCAAAATGTAAGTGGAGGGATACCTATGACATCGCAAAAGTTGTCCGTCTGTCCGCACGATAACTCTCGAAGGGATTGAGATATTTTGATGAAACTTGGTGGGAGGATCCTTTGGGTCAAAGTACAGGTCAAGTTCGAAGATGGGCTCTGTAGCCCTATATTGGAGTGTGGGGGAGGGGTTTCAAAGTAAGATAGTTGATTGAAGGGTAAGGAGACTTGCTGAATTCGAATATGAAATTTATTTTCTCGCCGGACAAATGGTTCACCCGGAATCCGGCAAAAACCGGAAAATTTGTGAAAAGTAAAAGTTTAATGTGAAGTTGATCAGACGTTCGATTTAGGGGCAAGGAGATGTGCTGATTCCGAATATGAAAGTTATTTACGTTAGATTGCGATTACGATTTACGGTACGACGTAGGCTTTGGGGTAAATCATATGCTGAATCCATATCTGAATATTTGACAGCGCGAAACGGGTATCTGAATAGATCTGAACTGAAAATTTTGGGATCCCATCGAAACCTTTGGTCTTGTTTTTCTTTGGCATCACACAGAAATACTTGACCGTCTATCTGGAGCCCATCACCCCTCAGCTGTACGCGCCTGAAGTGCTTCCACCTCTACTTATTTTGGCAGTAGAATACTTATTTTTGGCCTTTTCTACTTACCAAATTTTTGATCTACATACCTACTTATTTTCCAGTCTCCTACTTATTGTCTCATCATTTAATCTGTGAACAAAATCTCTGCATTTTAGCAAAAAACAGGACTTTTCCGAAATTTTTGCATGCGGCGCATAGTTTCAAAACTGTTTGGTTTAGTCCGCAGTTCTCTGTCTTGTAGCAGAAAAGTAGACTGATTTAAAAAAAAAAATCCTGCAGGGCCTTGTTTCAGCAAAAATCGGCTTTGTAACCATTGAGAGATGATGGTCGAGTGGAGTCTCGAGTGGAGCACGTGCTAAAGACAGATGGACCGATCTGTAATACGCTACTTTCAGGTGGAAAGTAATGGTATTTTTGGAAAAATTTTTGTCTGATCCCTTTCATAGGCAAAAGATCATTTCTAGTAAGAGTTGTGCTTTAAAGCACAATTCTCGCTAGAAATGATCTTTTCCCTGTGAAATGAGTCAGAAAAAAACGTTTTTGGAAATACCATTACTTTCCACCTAAAACTAGTGATTCTCTTGTTAGCGCTTGTCGACTATATCCAGCCTTCCTGCTCTCCGACGCGGCGGCTGGGCACAAAACATTTGAAAACTGAACGTGCCTTGGTTAAAAAGTGGGAAAACTAAGCAAATGAAAGAAGTAATAAACAGAGAGTATCATATCCTTATGCGTGAAAGAGCTGTCATCGAACGTTGAAGATTCCGCCAAACTTTTCGTTAGGTGAAGGGAAAACTCGGCAAGGCTGAAAAAGCGCTAAGAATTCGTAGCTACGAAACGAAATAATGGATAAAGGTGGGGATTTTAGAAGCTTATAATTCCATATGGGAGCTAAGTATATTATAAAATATGGATTTATATGGATGTCCGCTTTGGCATTTTGGTCTGACCCAGGAACAGTCGGATTTGGTTGAGAGGATACAGTATAGAGCGTTGCTCGTTACGTCTAAAGCTCCAAAAGTCCCATACAGTCAGCTCCTAAAGCAATCTAAATTAGATACCCTTTCATGCCGCCGACTTCAACTTCGTATGAAGTTCGGTACATCTATAGTCCAAAACCCATTACACCGTGACATACTCCCCCCGGATTTTCTCCGCTTCCGAATTCGTATTCCTCGTCAAGCTGCCGACCCTGTGCCTGGTTTAGAGCCGGTGGTAGCTTTGCGAACAAGGTATGCTCAGAGTTTCGTCCCCTCGTTTGTTCGTTTATATAACTCGGAGCGCTTTTGAACGTTAATTTTTAAGTTATTTGTATTTTATTAATCGTAGTCTAGCGTGTTATTGACCATATTTATTATAAGACGTTCGTTATAAATGTCGCAAAATTGTATATACTTGTAGATTGTTCTGTTATGACGTTATGCTTTACGTTAAAACAACCCATCGGCTTGTCCGTTATCTGTTTTTTAGATTATGTTGAATTGAATTAAAAGGCAGAATAAGCAAGAGGGGTCCTTTAAAGACTGAATGGACGGACAAATGTTACGAAATCCTTGGTATCTCATCACTACCATTTTTTGTATGCCAGAGCGGAAATTGCACCTTTCACGAAATAGCGTGTTCATTGATCATGATAAGGCGTTGGATCAGTGATTGCTGTGTCGAGCGAAGACATGTAAACAGTGATAAATAATAGAATTTATAAAGTTCGTTGTTCTGTCGTCGTGAACTCGTGACCATCATGACACGCAAAATGTTTGACCGCGTCCTACAATGGCTCGAAAAAGGCAGCTATTTCGTCGACATTTGCGCAGTGGATTTCAGAAGGCTTTTGACCTAATCCGCCACTTGACGGCAGGTTTGAACCTCCAGGAAATGGGCGCTAAACGACGCACCCTTGGCCTTGTGCTTGATTTCCTAACCGACCGCAAACAGAAAGTCTTCGCACTCCACGAGAACGACTGGGATTCGTCTTGGTCAGATATTTCTTGCGGGGCCCCCCAACTCCCAAGGCACGAAATTTCAACCGTCCACAAGGCTAATGCAAGCCTTCAGACACTTGTCAAAATGAGGCGTTTTGGGTGTGACACTGAAAGTCTTCTCCGTGCTTACCTGTGCTATGTTCGCCCGTTGCTCGAGTACGCGTGCCCGGTGTGGGGGCCATCTGCAATCCGCACAGCGTACCTATTACACGACATAGAGTCCGTCCAGAAAATAGCAACGAGGGTCATACTCCGAAACCGCGACATACCCTACGAACAAGCCCTTGAGAAACTGATTTATCACCGCTTAAAGTCCGGCTTGAAAAACTGATTTTGCAGTTTGGCAAATCTACCCTAGCGAATACGAGCCACCGGTCACTGCTACCGGAAACAGCCCCTCCCAATAATTGAACTCGATAGCAAAATAAACTTCTATCACCTAAAGTCCGCACTAATCGTTACGGGAACTCGTTTGTGCCTTTTTTTGGGATCCCAAAACGTAAGTGGAGGGATACCTATGACATCGCAAAAATGTTCGTCTGTCCGTCTGTCTCTGAGCACGATAACTCTCGAAGGGAATGAGATATTTTGATGAAACTTGGTGTGAGGATTCATTGGGTCAAGGGTAAGGTCAAGTTTGTAGATGGGCTATGTAGCTCCACATTTAAGGGTAGGGGAGGGGGTTCAAAGTAAGGGACAAACAAAATATTTTTAAACAGCTAATGTGATAGTCGATTGTGGGGTAAGAAGGCATGCTGAGCACGATAGCGAAAACCATTTTCTTACCAGACAAGTAGTTCGTCCGGAATCTGGCAAAAAACGGAAAGTTGGTTAGAAGTAAAAGTTTAATTTGAAGTTGATTAAATGTTCGATTTATGGATAAAAAGACATGCTGAACACGATGGTGATAATCATTTTCTCGCCGGACAACTAGTTCGCCCGGAATCCGGCCAAAACCGGAAAATTTGTTGAAAGCAAAAGTTTGATTAGATGACAGATTAAGGGGTAACACGGTTTTTTTACGCTTGCCGTGATTGCTCGATGTATGAGGCTCCGTGGCCACTGTTTCCAAGAAGCTTGTTGGTCAGAGTATGCTGGTTATGCAGATTCCGTCGCGTTCGATATCCGAGGCAATGGGACCGGAGTTAACAAGAGCTAGAAGCTCATATGGCACTTGAAAGGCTGGGTAAGAGGATGGAAGTAGGGAATTCGGCAATTTGTGGGTTTGTTGTGATCGCTTGTAGGCAAAACCCTTGAGATAAGAATGATGATGGACCCTGGGAAGTTACGAGAATTTATCGTTTCGTAAAAAGTATTTTGTTCTTGCACTTGGCTGTGATGGTGCGCACTTTCAGGGCGCTAGAAATTCATATGTAATCAAAACCGTTGCGGCAAAGTGGTCATGGGCTCATGGGGATTATGAGCAAATGTTAGATTTTGCTTAAAAGTATTTTTTGTAGGCTACTTTGCGGTTAAGATGAGTATTTTAAGGGATAGTCGGATCTGGGAAGTGACAGTTTCTAAGCCAATCTTGTCAAGTCTCTAATGTTCAAGCCATGTTTCATCGTCCTAGCACATGTGGAAGTACCTTTAATCGCAATCACCGGATTTCTGGACCCCCCCCCCCTCCAGCTCCCCCCAAAGTGTCCGAATCTGGTCCTTTTCTGTCATGATGTATCTAGAGCTTATGCTTGTTCTTCCCACCAAGTGTCATCGCTACACTTTAAGCGTGTCAACAAATCCCTCCCCCCCCCCCGACTCCCCCATATTGATCGGATCCTGTCCGCACTTGAAATGGGACATCTGAGACATGAGTTCTTTCCAAATATTAAGTTTCATTAAGATCCAATCACTAGTTCAAAAGTGGGACATACCTCAAGATTCCGGATTCCCCTCCCTCCACTCCCCCCACGATGGTCAAATCGACGATACGACTGTTCTTTAGTTAAAATTTTCGAATCCCTGATATGTCTGTCAAGTTTCATCGTCCTAGCACATGTGTAAGCATCTTAACTTGGGATCACCGGAATTTTGGAACCCTCCCTCCACAGTGTCCGATCTTGTCAACTATGTATGTAGGACTTGTGCTTACGAAGTTTCCTTCCGATCCGTCCACTCTGAACATGTCACACGATTTCCGGTTCCCCTCTTCCAACTCCCCCCAAAGTCACCGGATCCATTCCGGACTTAAAGTGTGGCATCTGAGACACGTGCTATTTACAAATATCAGGTTTCATTATGATCCGATTACCCGTTCAAAAGTTATACATACGTCAATATTCCATATTCCCCCTCCCTCCACTCCTCCCGTGGTGGTCGGGTCGGGGAAATGACTATTTCCAAGTTTGTTTGGACGGGTCACTAATATGCATGCTAAGTTTCATCGTCCTAGCACTTCTGGAAGGACCCTAGCTCGAGAACAGTGGCCTGACAGACAGACAGACAGACCGAAAAGAAATCGGTATATGGCACTTTAGCGAAGCTGCAAGTGCCATAAAACAACAGAAAATAGAATTCGCTGTAGGCACAGTTCAAAGTGGTCAGTTATCTCAGAACGCCTTAGCAGACACACAAGTTGGTGCGAGGTCGGTGCGTATAGTTCTATATTGCGTTTGGGCTGCGTCCAGTGTTTCTTTTTTCTGACGGAACCTGTTTGGCCGCAAAAATCTGTAACATTCTGGCGCCCACACAATTTGGTTCTTTTTCCTGTTTCAATTGAAAAACTTTGATTCTAAGGTTCAAGTTTGCTCTTAGAAGAGGAGATAATATTCGTAAAAAAATCTTTTTTCGGAAAAGAGTTTCCTTGAAATAACCAAAAATGATTTGAAATCGCAGAATTTGCGACATTTTGCCCTGTCTCTGCCATAAGTGCGATTTCCTGTGACATTTTTTTCACAGCTGTGAATCTGGGGAGATGTCGAAAAGCTGTGACAAATCGAAAGGTTCTGCGACCAGTGTCAATTCTTCTGGCTGCGTCAGTCTGGCCCGTATCCAGGAATTTGTTTCGGGGGGGGGGGGGGGGGGGCGTGGCCTTTCGGGGGGGGGGGGGGGGGTTGCATGCTGGTCGGACAAAAAAAGTACAGAAAACACATAGATCAGAGGGAAAACCCCATAAATATGATTATTTTTGTATGTTTCGGGGGGGGGGTCAACCCCCTACCCCCCCTGGATACGACCTTGGTGTCAGTCCTTTCTCGCCCCGCCGCAAGGGCCACAGCATGTCGACTCAGTGTTTCCACTTCGTGGTAGCAGGTTTTCCGTTCTGGTAGGCCAAAAATCCTTAAAAGTCCGACGATCAAGAACGGGAAATCCGTCAAATTTTCCGTCAAAAACCGGTCAAGGCCTTTTGGGTTCCGATCTCAAGGGCAAAACCGCCCTTGGTGGTTCCACCTCCCCCACGCTATTACATGGAAGTTGTTAAGCGCATGATGACGTGCTCTGTAGATAGGTTCATTAAGCAGGGAATGGATCTTGTTTTGAAATTCTTGCTATCATAAAAGAGTCAAGCAAACAAAATAAATAAATGCGAAAGTATGGGGGTAGGGGAGCATATCAAAACTTTCGACTGGTTAACCGGCAAAGCTAAAGATTTATACCGGTTAGGAAGGATAGACACGAAACGCAACACCACAATCAAATTCTTTTTTTTAGATTTGAAGACCAGTTAGAACTGATTTTTATAAGGTTAGGAAAACGGTCGGTTGTAATACTAGATATTACAACCTTCCCTTCATTTAAGCTTTCACTGGAGATAGCGAAGACCCGGAAGCAGCTTCTAACGGCTGTAAGCTTACCTGTAACAAAATTAAACTGAGCGCCACCGTCAAAATTTTTAATATCCACCTTATTTTTTGCCAAAACTACATATTCAAAGTCTTGCCTGTAATGTGGCTCGAACCCCAAAATACACGCCTATAAAAGTAAACCTCTTTTGTGCTAAAATTCTGCCAAACTTTGCAACGCAGGCGAAAATGTCGAAAATCAGTTTTATGCTAAAATACAGAACTTTGCACAAAACACCCTGTTTTCAAACTGTGAGTCACAGGGCGAAATTCACGCTTTGGTCGTCTAACCCGCTCGTTGTCTGAATGATGAGGCAGCTAAGTTAATTCGTCAAAGATAAGTATTTGTTGATAAACTGTTCACAAAATTCCCTCTTCCTCAAATGGTTAAAGATTCAGAAAACAACAGAATTTAAGATCTTACGCAAGATCTTCAAAAATCTGTCAAAAATCGTGAAACGGATCAAATTCTCATCCGTCAAGGACCCAAGAAATCCATTTTTGACGGTTAAATCCGTCAAAGTGTAAACGCTGTTTTGACCTATAGCCACAGCCTACGAAAGCCCACGATCACGGAAGCCCGTGATGGCCGTTGGATGAGCTCCTCCTTATGGGAACCTGGCAACTCATTGTGAAAGCAGTATTTGTCAGCATTAATTGACTGCCAATTGGTTGATTGTCATAAAAACTGACATCATCAGGCTTTGAAGAATTTTTGATGATGGATCCATTCGGGATTTACTTTCCACACATGGAACCCATTAGCAAGGATAATATTTATTCAACTATTTAATCTCTTAATCCTAGCTAAAGAGAGAGAGAGAAGAATCGAAACCTGTAAGCTTTATGCGTCCAGGGGGAGTGTGTGGCTCCCCCTCCCTCAAAGCTTTGCGATACTTACCTGGAAAAGTGTTTTATTCCTGTGGTAAGCAACGCATTATTCAAATTAGAATTATTTCGGCACTTCTTGGCAAGGGTTCTCTTTGAGGCGTAGCTGAAAATTGAGCTTGCGATACTTACCTGGAAAAGTGTTTTATTCCTGTGGTAAGCAACGTGACATCAGCGCAAGATAACGATAAACCTGTCCAAAATTATTAGAATTCGTATGCTTAGTTCCATTACTAAGTTCCATTTAGATTGGAAAAATAGCTCTACATACTCACTTCAAACTGAGACCCTTACGGACGCTACGTTGACGTAAGAAGCCATGTAGTTCTCTGTGACGTAATGATTTACCTCCGTTACGCAAAACTCCGGAGTTGAAGGTCATTGTATATGTATATATATTCTTTATAACCCGTTACATTCAACCTGAACAAGAAGGAGTAAATTAAAGAAAAGGTAAAGAGAAAGGAGAGAGAAGACAATTAGCGACCAATAAAACATACACACCACTACAAATGAAGAAAAACAGAAAGAGCGAGTTAATCAGTTGTCATCCATTGGGAACAAAGCGTTTGTAGTAACCACGGTTGTGCGGCCGTTCCGAGAACTTTCTGAGCGTGGAACAAGATTTCCCATCCACCCCTCCCCCACATTCATCGGACCCGGTTCGAACTTGAAATGGAACATCTGAGACACGAGATCTTTCAAGTTTCGGTAAGATCCTATCACCCGTTCGAAAGTTCTACATACCTCGAGGTTCCGGATTTCCCCTACCTCCAATGGTGGGATTGGGGAACTGACTATTTCCAAGTCAGTTTGGTCGGATCCGTGATATGCCTAGGGGCGTCCCGAGGGGGGGGGCGCAGTGCTCCCCCTACATTTTGGGCTTTCGGTCAAATTTTCGCCAAAGTCGAAAAATTCGGTCGAAACGGGCATCGCGGCGAAGCCGTGATGCCCTTTTCATAAAGTCGTGTGTACCCGCATTTCCAAATTGGGTGATTTAATGTGTGTATTGGTGGTCCCCTTTCCTTATTGAATTTGCTAATTCATCCAACTTTTGTTCAGTCCGCATCGATTTCACCACATTCGGTCCGTCCCTTCGTAAATTCGGTGATTGCCTGTTTATTTGGTCTCATTCGTTAGCGAATTCAGTATTCACTGGACTTTTCTCAAGTCCGTATCTGTCCTATCGCATTCGGCAAGTCCATTTCATGATTCGGTCATTAATCAGATTCATTTGGTTCTGTTTCGTGACCGAATTCGATAATTCATCCAACTTTTGCTCAGTCCGCGTCGATTTCGCCGCATTCGGTCCGTCCCTGCGTAAATTCGGTGATTTAACCTGTTTATTTGGTCTCATTTTTTACCGAATTCGGTAATTCGGCCAGTCCATTTCATAATTACATTCGGTGAGGTTCATTTGGTTCTGATTCGTTGCCGAATTCGGAAATTCACCGGATTTTACTTTAGTCCGTTTCTACTACTAGGCTTGCCGAAATTCGGTTGTTTTAAGTTGTTCTAACAAGAGTTGGTTATACCGCTTAAATTCGGTTGTTATACCGCTCTCGATCTGTTCCTTATTTTTTTAGTTAGTTTTTCGGTATAGTACGAATTCATTCTTTGCTTCAACCCAGTTACTGAGTTCGGTAATTTAAGTGACATTTATTTAACTCTCGTTCTTTACCGTTTACGGTAGCTTCAGCTGGTTGCTATTCTCTTTTTTACTTCTTAGGATTGCCGTACTTCAGGAATAAGCACACGTCTCTTGACGTGAAAACTAGCCTACTATTATTTGCTGTAAATTCCATGTACTTTGTATCTACTTTACCCTGGACCGCCCCTTTCGTTTCGCCAGACAGCTCTGGGTTTAAAAGGTGATCTTGGGATCGCAAAAAGGCACTTTTATCATCAGTGTTTCCGCAAAATTTCGCGTGCGGCGCATTTCGCAGTCTTTTCTAGTTAGACAAAGGGTGCGTCATTTAGTTGGCGTTTGAGGCTTGGAATTTGCGGGGGCTTGAACCATGTTAAAAGCTAGAATGTTCATGGGAAGCAGTTAAATGTTGCCAGAAAAAAAAGGCGGATTAAAAAAAAATTCGCATGCGGCGCCTTAATTAATCCTGGGTGCAGGCGTTGTCGCTAAAGACCAATGCCATTTTTTGCGATTATCCTGTTGGTCCTGTTGACAAAACTGGAAAGGTCCTCCAAAGGTAAAAGGCTAGTGACGGCGTCTCTATGAAAAAAAAAACAGAAGCAGAAAAGCGCAAAGACGCGCCAATTTTTCTCTCTAGACTTGTTTGTATACATAAACTGCAACTTTTTACGTTGTAGCTTCATGACGGCAACTCGCTGTGTTTTTCGATTTTAATAAATTCGGTAGAAAATCAGGTACCGATTCGGTCAATTTTACCAGGTGCGCCCCCCCCCCCCCCCCCCAGTGAAGAAAGGCTCGGGACGCCCCTGGATATGCCTGCCAAGTTTCCTCGTCCTAGCACATCTGGAAGTACCCTAACTCGAAAACAGTCACTGACCGAACGAAAAGCGATCGTTATATGGCACTTGGGCAGAGCTGCAAGTGCCATAAAAATAGTCCAAGTGTTACCACACTCCAGTTGCCAAAGTGTTTACGCCAATCTCCGACAAACTACGCCACTTTGGCGCACAATACTCCATTATGGCACTGGCGCCATAGGAGGTAATGTGTAAAAGTTCCACAGCGAATTCCCGAAAGCTTTAAATTGTAGTAATACTCTAGCATCTAGATGACTAAGTCCAAAACACTCCAGTGGACATCGGGAAGAATGAGAAACGTCGTTTGAATGTTGACTCAAATCCTATGTCAACCAATCAACGGCGTTCGTTGGGGACAGATGTGGTGACGCTTCCGGCTCTTCGCTAGGAACATGGCGTTTCTTCGTCGGCACGAAGAGTTAAGTGGAATTCATACAGAGGGCGTCTAAAAATCGCCAGGCAAAAATGCGCCTCGCGACGTCTAGGCGAAATCGCAGGATTTGTCGGACGGAGAGCGGATACGCCCGAATTCTTTCCAGAAATAAGAACAGAAAAAAAAAAGAGAGGTGTATGGATCCTAGAGGAGTAGCTTGCTCTGATACAGGACAGCCCAAATCCATACAGGCACAGCCTGTGTACAGCTGGTATCTAGGCACAACCTAAAAGTGAAGGGCAAGAACTTTCGGCTGACTATACTGCTGTGCTGTCCTTCATGTCTCTACTGCACCTTCTTCTCCGATTCCTTGGCTAATTTCTTTCCAGGCATTTTCCCTAATTCGGTTGTCTTTGTACTCCTTGATACCAGTATCGTAGATTTCTGGATAACAATGAAAGTCTGAACTAGGCTAATCAGCTGTTCCACATCCATCTCAAATCATTTGCCACGCGTTGCGATTTTTTCGCCTCGGAGCCGAAGCCCGACGAAGCTTTTTTTTTACCTGACGATGCGTTTTTTTCAGCGCCTGGCGTGACGAATATAGCCAGGCGTAGCGAAATTCGCTCTCTGTATGAATTGGGCTTTAGTCATCAGGAGTATTATCACCAGGGCAGGTCGATTTTCGATCGATTTTTTCGAAACTGTTGTTTTTTTCTTGAAAACAGTAGTTTTTTCTGCAAAAACAGTGGGTAAAAATTACCAGCCAGTTGGTAAATTCCTTGCCCCCCCTCCCCCAAACATTTTGGCTAGTAACGCCTCTGATTATCAGTTCAGATTACCATCAGAATCGGGGCTAATCATAGGTCTTTGATTTTAGTGTGGAGAACGTTGGACAGGTCCGACTTCTCGATCATGCGAATTTCACAACTCACAGGGACCACAGTAAATGGGCTCTCAGTAACAACGCAACTGCTCCTTGGCTGTGCGTAGGAGATATCAACCGCATGGTAGGTAACAAGACCTGGGATTCTTTTTGTCGCAGGAGCGGGGACAGCCTACCAAATGACAGTTGAGAAGCCTGCTTATGGTGCATTTACACACTGCGTAAAATCCGAGCGTATTTTACGCAAGCATTTGGGCTTGAAAAGATCTCTAGCAGTACGGACGTCTTTGAGAAATCGGTCCGTTTTGTATCTAAATGCGTCCGCATTGCTAGAAATCTTTTCAAGCTGAAATACGTGCGTAAAATATGCTCGAATTTTACGCAGTGTGTAAACCCACCATTAGTTCACACGTGGAGATGGTGCTTGGCATTCCGGGGCGTGTCACTGGGGTAGCGTAGTCGGGTGCCTTAATGTTAGCAAGAATAAATATTCCAACAGAACCTTCGTCTTGGTCTCATGCAGCGACTGTGGATACCCCGACAAAACTGAGCTGAGCTAAAGGTACTTGCTGAGCTTTGAGTTGATGCCCGTCTACTTCCCTCTTCGCCGCTGCGCATAGCAGAGGAAAAGTGCAGCAGGCGTGCTGACCCGCTCTGCAATGCGTGGCATATGACGTCACAAGGGTAGGCAACCAATCGGCTTTTACCTCGAAATTTCTTCTCCGGGGCTTTATAGCGATAGGCTAGCTGTTTGTAGAGGTAGTGAATTATGATGTTCCGCGTAGCTCCTACATCACACTCGTTTGTATCGGGCAGGGTATCGGGAATTTATTCGACTCCGCATGGTCGTCTTATAGAGATAGGGAGGCGGAGATTCTGGTGCTTATTTGTTCTTGATGTTAGGCAGGCAGGTTTTAGGGTGGTAGGCATACCAGGTTGACGTTAACGTAAGTGTTTTGTTCAGATTTGCTCTTTGGGATTCGTATCCAGCAATCGTGTGAAACAAGGCGCTTATTCAAATTGCACTTCAACTCAGCCCTAACAAGAGATCCAGAATGGAACGTTTTGCCATGGGACTGTTTCGTCTTAGGGTCGTTAATCCATCGCAACGGAACTGCGCTGATTTTTGCATTCGCTCTGTTTGACTCTTTTCGAGCCTGATCAAGTCCATATCCATTCCGAGGAGCTTATTGGTCAGAAATAGCAGGGTGATCTTCTTCTCCCTTTAGCCTACTTAAGGTCAAGTTTGTCGACACGGCGCTACAGGGCACTAGTATTGGTCAGACTTCATACCTAAGATCAAGCCGACTTCGTCGACACGGCGCTGCAGCCACCAGTTTTGGTCAATTCAAGGACAGACCCCCCCTTCCTAAAGCACCCCTCCAGCGAAACTACCCCCGGTACCAAAACCTGGCAAAAAAAAACGGTACAGCCCCCCCCCCCCCCCTACACACACAATGTTAATAAAATAAAATATATAGAGAGAGGCAGCGAGCAGCCATCACGCATTGACGTTTTAAGCCGCTTTCACACTGAGCTACGCAACCTCTTCGTCGCGCTTGCAGTGATGCAACGCAGAGGTTACGCAGACAGATAAAACGCAACGCAAGAAGGCAAGAACGCAAAGAAATCAAGTTCTATTCTTGCGTTGCGTTGACGCATACGCATCAGATTTTTCAGTGAAAAATGGAAGTTTTTGAAGACAAGCTGGAGAAAACCTACTAACGATGAAGATAAACTTAGTAATGATGAAAGAAATGAGAATTCAGCTTGAAACCGAGAAAGGAAAACGTAAATACACATCCAGCGTGAAAGCTTGTCGCGCAGGTGTGAAAGATACTCTACGAAACCTGTACGCAGCGCAAGATAAACGCATACCCATCGCATCGCAAAGACGCGTCAATGTGAAAGCGGCTTAACTCGCGTGTATAGGCAAAATCCTTAAGTGCTCGCGGTCCGAACTGTAGTTTTTAATAAGGTTTTTGAAATTTCTGATATATTTGCGTTAGGGGGGGGGGGGGTCTGACCATGGTGGTATTCCCGGGGGGAGGTCACCAGGTCAGGTATCGCGTGGACCCCGACAGACAATCTGGTTTTCTCTGCCGGCTTGTCTGCATTTTCATCATAGGGTTAAAACAAATCTCATCTGTCCCGTATGAATTTGATGATGGTAGCGAAAATCCTGATGAAGACAATTTTGATTGTTCGTCGCGGAAGCACAAATGAGTGCTAAACAACCAGCCACAAGTTGAGTCTCGCGGAAACGCCGTTTCGTCTGTTTTTGTTTTGCAGTAATTTCAAATGTCAAGTGTGAAAATAAGAATAAAATCCAGACAAATTATCAATAAACAGAGCTTCAGGCTTACGTCATTGCCCTTCTGTGCTATGTGTCTTCAGCTGTGTGTCTATCTGCTTGGCAAAGTAGCTTAATATTTTCGTTTAAATTTGCAGCTAAATTTGAATTTATTGCCAATTCGAGCCGAAAATCGCCTCGACACTTGTTTGTCCATACCGAGCAACAAAGCGAGCTATGTAAATCTTTTAGTCGCTAAATATTCTTTGAGCCCAAGCTGACTTTGAAACATTTATTCAAACAATGTTTACAACGGGTACGTCAGCTACGATTCTTCATCAGCGATATTTCGGCCCTTTGTGGCAAGGGTCCTCGTCAGGCTGTCAATCCTCTGGTTCAACTTCGGTGAAGGAAACAAACCTGTAATCTTATCTATATCTATAATCTAATCTGATTACAGGTTTGTTTCCTTCCCCGACGAGGACCCTTGCCAAAAAGGGCCGAAATATCGCTGATGAAGAATCGTAGCTGACGTACCCGTTGTAAACATTGTTTGAATAAATCTTTTAGTCTCTACACTTGAAACACACAAAAGACCGCGGAAACGCTCTTTTCAAACTCTTTGTGGAATCGCGGGTGAAGACCTGACTTCCGACCCTGATCGTTTCGTCGCAACGTTTCTTAATTCAGAAGATGAAAGTGCTGAAAATCCAACCGGATAGTGTTTCCGCGCTTTAAGCCGTCTCTTTTCTTCACTCAATAATTATATATGTCTATATTTTAGATATATGGACCATTTAAAGGACCCCTCGCACTATTTACTATTCAACTTACAGTATTTTAAAATATTTGAATACTTTAAAACTAGGCTGTGCTTTCAACAAATAACCCAAGGTTTTGGCTGTTTTCAGCCTTTTCCGAGACCCGATGACTTATAGCGAAAACAGATTACATAACCGGTTTTTCTAGTGGACAAACTTCTAGCAGACAACCAGCGACAGCGTAATACACATCGAAGGTAGCACAACACGGCAAGTGAGAAAATCAGCGTGGTTTAGTTAGAGGGGTTAGAACATACCGTACGAAATTGGGGTCTCCGGGTTTAGAAACATATGGAGTGATTATGAAAGTAGGTTGCGTTAGTATTATAGGTAAGACAGGTCCTTTAAGTAAGATAATTAAAAGTATGTGATGGTAGTTTGAGGATAAGGGAAGTTTTATAGTTCAGTTGATTAAACTTTGCCCGAATACTGAATGTAAATGTTGTATTGTTTTTGTTTTTTCCAAGGGCTTCATTAAACATCTATCTATCTATTCATATTTTAGATATCCCAAACGAGACGTGCTGGTGGTTGCGTTTGTTTCAAACATAAGGCAACGTGGACGTCATTCCAACAGGCAATCGTCGCAAGGGATCCGTGCCCTTTACCTCAAGCAAAGAAACCCTGGTGGAAAAAAGTCCTAACGTTCTGGAGATACCTGTGAAGTTTTACACTATTTTCCCTCTTTCCAGTAGCCTACTATTTTCCAAGCTTTGTGCACGCAGGTTTTCACACTTTTTGTACTCTACTCCAAAACATTTGAGATACTACCTAACCAACCAACTGATAACAGATCAGTTGTCAGCATTTCCAGTGTTTGCGTATAAGATCTGATGAACATTTTACTTTCACACTCCACGTTTGAGCGCTTGCGCACTTGTACATGTATCTCCCTCGTTCCTTTCGTAAGTTAGTTCAGAAGTCTGGCGAGCAAGATGTTTTTCAGTCACTGGATAAGACGTCTGCGTCTCTACTAAAAACATCTATTCGTAGATGATGTTTTTCATGGATTTTAACCGCCCAGCTAGTAATTCAGTCTAAACTGTCATACTTTATGTTGATGTTTACCTGTGCTGTTTGTCCTTTTTTCCTTTTATTCTACTGTTTCCTTGCGCATTTGGTGGGTCATAAATTAAATACCGTATTAGCTCCGGACTGCGAATCCCATCAGCGCTCAACGTTCCCATTTGGGAACACCTCATTTGGAATTTTCTATCGGTCACAAGATACAAGCTAGTGCAAATTTCAATGTTTCTATGGAAGTCTAGAATGATCAGAAGCCTCCTTAAATTTTTTCAGACGTCTACTGGAATCGATTTGGTTTGTAGCATTTTCTGAAATCTAGTAAAAAGTGTGTTTTTCAAATGCATTAGTTTCGGTTGAAATAGCAGAAATGATCAGTGGTTGTAAAATCCTGTCATGACGTTTTACAACTCCTTACATACCGTTCTTACAATATGTGGAGTATTTACGTGAAAATGTTTACAGAGGAAGGGCACAGTATGAGGTAACTAAAAGTGTTCCCAATTGGGAACGTTGGGCGTTTAGAACCCTCCTATTTTTACTGGCCTGCAATTCTATATGACCATGTGTACTTGACGGATGGGCCCTAAGCGGTACTGTATCCGTCAAATAAGCTGCAAGTGTACTAGATAAACCAGTTGATGGTTAGAAAGACGCTGATGTGTCATCATACCACTGATGTGGGTGTAGTAAGCGGGCGAAGGAGTGGGCGACGAGGACAACTTGCAGGGACAAAGAGCTTGAGTCCAGTCTTACGCAACAGACGATCAGGGGCGTGAATTATGGTGGTGGGGTGGCGCCGTTCGCGTCCACCTACAACCTTCTAAGCCTTCGACTTTCCTGCAAAAACAGTCGCTAAAAACGACCAGCCAGTCTGTAAATACCCCCCTCCCAGTATTTTGGCTAGTAGCGCCTCTGCGGACGATGTATCATTGGGCAGAATTGAATTAGGCTTCCTAGGGTCTCTCTTTTGGGTTCGTATGTGATAACGACGTTCCCGTAAGCCGTGGTCGTAGTACAGCAGCTTGTCCTACCAGACTATCAACATAGTCGGCAAAACGCCACTCCACGGAACCGCTCCACTAGGCATATCAGTGGGCATTCAGTGCTCGTTTAGTACTTTAATGCGTTTAGTTCAGGGCTTCGTACGCATGTTCGTTTTACAGTAAGGAAATCGGAGGTGTTGACTTACTCGATAGTTTCTTGAACCCTGATACGGACCTATGGCTTGGAAAAAGTACTGGACCAAAGGCCAAAGCCTAACTTGCCAATAGTTGCAGCTGTCACTTACAGGATGGCGATGAGGCTGGATAGGTCCCACAGCTTGTATTTCTCCCCAAAACTATTCAGGGGAGAACGAAAACTGTCGTTCAGGTCAATGGTGGAAGTTTTGGATTTGTGCGTAATAACCCGATGATATCCATTATCTACGTCCCGGTGACACCAGAGGAGCAGGGTCGGTATCAAATATGCAGATAAAATGCACGTCCAAGGTTCAGAGAGTTCTCCGTGAAGCACATACGAATTTAATTCCTTTATTATAATGTTTTTTTCTGTATATTTCCTTCGGTACCGAAGCTAACATTACCGCCCAACGTTCCCATATGGGAACATAGCAACGTGGCTACACCGTTGGGGCAAAAAAATATGTAGGGCTAAAAAACTTTAAGTTAGAATCCTATTGCACCAAAAAAAAGGAGGCACCGCAAAATTCCACCAGTAACTGGTCTTGGGCCTTAATGGGTTAAGTAATTAGCTCAAGGGATTTACTTGACATTACAGCGAAGCTAATACAATTCATGGAATGCAAATTTTTCAAACTGTCAAACGTCTGTACTCTGTATCAGCCGTAAGGCGAAGCTCAACAACTAATTAAGATCTGACACGTTAGTTTAGCAATAAGCTAGAGTGGATCTGAATAAAATCGCAATCAAATTCGTATTAGGATGCTGAGTTCTTTATGATAAGACGTAAAAGTGACTGAATTATACGCTGAAATGAAGTAAATTATAATGAATAAAAGAGGATCTGAAGATGACGACCTTATTTAGAATCAGAATGATGGTACCTTTATTGTAAGATGAGAGTAGTAACAAAAATGTGCGTATAAAAGATGTAATCTTAGTAAGCCGTTACGTAAGCCGGCATCGAGTCGTTAACGATTAACGGAGCTAATCAGTTTCATTTGATGTAAGTAAGTAAGTAAGTAATTTATTTATGACCCGCCATTTTGAAAAGGCGGAGTAAATGACGAAAGTAAAAAAAATTAACAAAACACATATATACACACATTTGATGTTAATGAGGTGGACTCCTTGATGTGCAACTTGTTGCAAATCTCGGGTGTCAGATACCGTAAGCTACTTTCACGCTGACAAGTTTCGCGTCCGTAATCCCTGACGTTACCTCGACTGTCAACACTTGCAGCGGACTCTTCAGACAGGCGTAAACGTTAAAGTTGCATTTTTGTTTCCTGTTTGTCATCGCTTTCATCAAAGGCAACTTGTAGTGTTTTTCTATTAAATCCTTTGACAAAACTATCAAATCTTCTAATGATCTAATCAGGCAAATCCGTTTTCATGGCATTTGCCCTTCGGCCAAGTGCCATAGAGCGATCGCAATTTCTGTCCGTCGGTCCGGGTTTTGCTAGTTCGGGCACTTCTACACAAGCTAGGACGATGAAACTTGGCAGGCATATCAGGGACCCCAAATGATAAAGTTTGAAACAGTCTCTTCCTCGATCCAAGCATCGTGGGTGGAGTGGAGGGAGGGGGATCCGGAATCTTGAGGTATTTTTAACTTTTGAACGGGTGATCGGATCTTTAATGAAATTTGATATTTGGAAAGACCTCTTGCCTCAGACAACCCGCTTAAAATCCGGACCGGATCCGGTGACTTTGAGGGGAGCTGGAGGGGGAACCGGAAATCTTGGGAAACGCTAAGAGTGGAGGGATCGGGACGAAATTTGGTGGGAAGTACAAGCACAAGTCCTAGATACATCGTTGACATAACCGGACCGGATTCGGACACTTTGGGGGGGGGGGGGGGTCGGAATTCGGTGATACCGCGAATTCGGTACTAGGACGGTGAAATTTGGGAGGCATATCGGGGAACCGAACAGACTGCCTTGAGAATAGTCGTATTCCCGATCCGACCATCATGGAGGAGTGAAGGGATGGTGAATCCGGAATCTAGTGGAATCTAACTTTTAAACGACTGAACGGATTTGAATGAAACTTGGCAAGTGGAAAGAGCTATCGTCTCAGATGTTCCGTCGATCGCGATTTCTGTCGGTCCGTCTGTCTGTCGGTCCGGGTTTTGCTAGTTCGTGTACTTCCACATAAATTAGGACGATGAAACTTGGCAGGCGTGTCAGGGACTCCAAATGATAGTGGGAAATAGTCACTTCTCCGATCCGAGCATCTTGGGGGGAGTGGAGGGAGGGGAATCGTGAACCTTGAGGTATTCATAACTCTTGGAAGGGTGGTCGGATCTTAATGAAATTTGATATTTGGAAAGATCTTGTGCCTCAGACGACCTATTTAAAGTCCGGACCAGATCCGGTGACTTAGGAGGGAGTGGGGCTGGGGGTGGAAGGGGGAGCCGGAAATCTTAAGAACGCTTAGAGTGGAGGGATCGGGAGCATAGTCGTTTTCCAGATCCGACCATCGTGGGGGGAGTGGAGGGACGGGGAATCCGGAACCTAGTGGCATGCATAACTCTGGAACGGGTAATCGGACGTGCATGAAACTTGACAAGTGTCAAGAACAAGTGCCTCAGATGTTCCTTTTTAAATTCGGACCGGATACGATAACTGGGAGGGGGGCTGGAAGGGGGCACCGGAAACATTCTGAAAGACTCAAGAGTCGAGGGATCGGGATGGAACTCGGTGGGAAGAACAAGGTTAATCCCTAGATCTATTCTGACAAAACAGGACTGTATCATGTCACAGTGGGGGGGGGAGTTGGAGTGGGTTTATCGGAATTCCGGTGATCTTGAGTTAGGGTACTTCCAGATGTGCTAGGTCCATGAAACTTGGCAGGCGTTAGGGATTCTACCATATTGATTTGAAAATAGTCCCTTCCCCGATCCGATCATCGTAGGGGAAGGAGAGGGGTGGGGAATCCGGAATCTAGTGACATTCCTAACTTTGGAACGGGTGATTGGACGTGTATGAAACTTGGTAAGTATTAAGAACAAGTGTCTCGGATGTTCAGTTTCAAGTCTGGATCCGATCTGATCACTGGGGGGGGGGGGGGGAGCTGGAGGGGGCACCCGAAATCTCGTGAATCGCTTAAAGTCGAGGGATCGGAGTTGGACTTGGTTGGAAGAACAAGCGTAAACCCTAGATACATTCCTGACAAAACAGGACCGGACCGTGTTAAGGTGGGGGAAGTTAGACGGGGTTTCCCTGAATTCCGGTGATCTCGAGCTAGGGTGCTTCCAGATGTGCTAGGACTATGAAACTTGGCAGGCCTATTAGCGTAACATATTGACTTGAAAATAGGCCCTTCCCCGATCCAGTTATCTTGGGGGAGTAATGGGATGGGGAATCTGGAATCTGGTAACATTCATAACTTAGGAACGGGTGATCGGACGTGCATGAAACTTGAAAAGTGTCAATAACGAGTGCCCCAAATGGAAAATTTGGCGCGTTTTCACGTTCTTCCACTTCTGTTTTTTTTTCAGGGATACGCGGTCACTAGCCTTTTACCTTTGGGGGAGGTCCAGTTTTGGCAGCAGGACTTGAAAATGTGCCGAAAAAGACGCAGTGGGTGCAAAGCGACTTCAGTTTCAAGTCCGGAGTGGGTCTGATTGCTGGGGGGGAGCTGGAGGGGGACAAACCGACAAACATGCTAACTGTTCCGACAAGTGCCATATGAGCTTTCAGCTCTTGTTATTTAATTATAATAACTCGTGTAATTCCTTTATAGTACTTGCAACTGTTAGCTGCGGGGCGTCAACATGACAAATTACGGCTAGTTGATAATTTACAGACAGTTAAAGTTACGAATAGAATTACCTTAATTTGCGCTTCGATGCAAAATAAGATCTGTAGATCTATTGAATGCTCCTTAGCTGAATCGGTGGTATCTCATAGTAGGTATGAACAGAATGGGATGTACCACTCATACTTCAGTTTAGTGGCCCACTATTTGTGCAGTGCCTTCTTGGAAACTGTTGCTTCGGACAGTTTGTTCCAGGGGTTGACAACTCTGTTGGGAAGAAACTTTTTCTGGCCCTGGTTTTGACAGACTGTTTGAATAGCTTCTTTGAGTGTCCGTGAGGCACAATTAAACGGAGATAAATACCTTTCTGTTGTGTTTGATTTGAGATTAAATTGATTTATGGTTCCTTCTCTTCCATACCTTTTTTATGTTACGGAAAACTACGTAAGTTTTTGCGTCGTAACCCCCCGTAAGGGTCTTGATGTGAAGGGAGTACGTAAGATATTCTTTTTGGTCCGAAGGGACATTTACAGCCCTTCCCGGAGTAGTAATATCGGTTTAGTAGTTGCCGCTGGTTATTTTTGCGCGGTCCTCTATCTCGCCTTCAAAGTGCGCGGCATTCTTTTGCGCGCCGTAAGAGTCTACTCATGTTTCGATGGTGCGAACAGACCGTAAGGATTTCCAGTCGGGTTTCAGCATTTCATCATAGAGTCGAGCAAAAATCTCAAGTTTTCTGTACGGAATTGAGTTCGGTGTCGAAAATCCTGACTCAAAGATTTTATGATGCCGACAGACGATCAGATTTCCGATCGGATTTTCTGCATTTTTGTCATAGAGCCTAATAAAATCTCAAAATCTGCACATGAAACTGACAATAAATCAGGGATTCCAAATGGACCGCTTTCATAGCCCGGATTTTTCGTACTTTCACCATAAAGTCGAAATAATCTCAACTAGGGGGGGGGGACAGCGCCGTCGTTGCGGGTCATTAGCTCGGCTTAAAAAGGTCAACGTTTGTGAGAGACCTTCTGCTGTTTTTCTTTTGTTTTCTTTCTTTCTCGTTCCTTGTTTCTCTTATTTTTCTCTCTTTTCCACTTAAAGTTGAAACATAAGTTATTTTTTTTCTTCTCCTCTCTTTTTGGAATCCCAGAACGTAAGTGGAAGGATACCTATGACTTTGTAAAAGCTGTCCTTCTATCCGACCGTCTGTGAGCACGATAATTCTCGAAGAGAATGAAATATTTTGACGAAACTTGGTATGAGGACTCTTAAGGTCAAGGGAGAAGTCGAGTTCGTAGATGGGCTCTGCAGCTCGACGACTAGGGGTAGGGGAGGGGGTCCAAATTAAGAGACGGACAGCTAATGAGATAGTCGATTTAGGGGTAAGAAGACATGCTGAACAAGAAGATGAAACAGTTTCGCACCGGACAAGTAGTTCGCCCGGAATCTGTCTGAAACCGGAAAATTTGTTAAAAGTAAAAGTTTTATCTTAAGTTGATTAGATGTTCGATTTAGGAATAAGAGACATGATGAATCCGCTTTTGACAATCATTTTATACCTGGGTATATAGTTCGCTGAAACACGAATGCTGGATGCGCCTGGCTGAACACAAATACGAGACCCGTTTTCGCACCGGACAAGTAGTTCGCCCGGAATCCGTCCGAAATCGGAAAATTTGTTAAAAGTAATAGTTTTACCTGAAGTTGATTAGATGTTCGATTTAGGAATAAGAGATATGATGAATCCGCTTTTGACAATCATTTTATACCCAGACATATAGTTCTCCCGGAATCCGGATGAAACCGGAAAATTTGTTAAAATTTAAAGTTTCATCTGAAGTTGATTTAGATGTTTTGTTTAGAGTAAGAAAACATATTGAATCCGCTTTTGACAATCATTTTCTACCCGGACATATAGTTCTCCCGGAATCCGGCTGAAAACGGAAAATTGTTAAAAGTTAAAGTTATATCTGAAGTTTATTAGATGTTCGATAAAAGGGTAAGGTGATACGCTGGATTCGTTTTTGAGCTTCAGTTTTTGCCAGACAAGTAGTTCGCCCGGAATCCGGTCGAAATCGGAGATTTGGCAGAAGTAAGGCAGGAAGATCTAATCAATTTCGTCAAATTAGACATGACGTATATAGCCTAGGGGTAAATACACACATGCTGGATCCATATCTAAACTTTGTTTTCTACGGTGATTAGCCATTGACCTTCTTCTGTTTCTAAATTTTAATGGTAAAAATGTTCAAGGAGTCTGGCGAAGACCGGATATCTACAAGACCAAATTGTCTGGATCTAATATTATATGTTTGGGATCCCATCGAAACCTTTGGTCTTGTTCTTTATATAGAGTATTCAGTAAGTTGATTATGTTTGTTCTTTAACCTAATACCGGTTATTTCCATGCCCTAGCCGCGTTCGTTAGCTCGGCCCGATGTTATACTGTATTATACATACACACAAACGAAAAAGAAAGGAAAACTCGTTCCATGCCGTATATACCAAACTCTCCACACCATGTAAAATCTGGCTGCGACTACCCAATTGCTCCATGAGACGACAATGTCAGAATCAGAAGTGTGCGCGCCCCTACGTAGACACGACGCTACGTAGACACGTCGTAAGTGGACAAAATCCCACGCTACATGGACAAAATTCCCGACACTACGTGGACAAAAAAAAACCGACACTACGTGGACATGACGGTACATCGGACGACGCTACGTAGACACGACGGTACATCGAACGACACTAGGTAGACACGACGGTACGTCGAACGACACTACGTGGACACGTCACTACGAGGACAAAATCCGACACTACAGAGTAAACAGATGTGTCGTCAATAGCTGGAAGATAAATCATTGAGAGGAAAAGAGTAAACTATTTCCCTGGGTGATTCCCGACCATAAGTGATTGCTGTGTTCCATTCCACCCCAGGCTTGGGTATCAGAAGGAAAGACAGAGGGTGTCAAGACTAGAGTAAAGAGTCGATGACTTGCTGAAATTCGCCGAGACTTTCGGATCGAAGGATTTCCGATTTCGGACCGCGGGATATCGGATCATCTGATTTGTGGTGCACAGTGCGTAGAAATGTTTGTAAAAAAATTATGTCATAAACAGTGGACTAATCATGGGAATACGTTTGCTTAGTAGATTCCGATATTGCAGAAATATCGAATAACTTCATTGCAGGGAACTTTCAGGGTAGATGGTGAAGAAAAAAAAACCTAAAACTTTGATTGAACAGAACTAATTTTCTATCCGACTGCATTGTCTTACTTGGCGCCTTCTTCTAAGGATACATTATTTGGTCTTCAAGAAGGTTCCAGTATGAATGACCAGCTCAGATGTATATATTTTTTTCTAACAATCGATAATTTTGATGAAAAATAAATGCTGACAAAACTATCTTTACTAAAATAATAGAGGCGCATATTAATGCTATTGAATCTTTTTTTTCTGGTGAAAGATACACCAAATCCGACCTCTTTTTAAGTCTCAGTTTGTCATCCTGCATCAGATCGTACTTCAGTCCCAAAAAGAAAGTGGACGACCAGGAAAATTGTAATTTTTGTTATTAAAACGTAAAAAATTGCACTAAGAGCCGAAAAGGGCTTATTTTGCGTCGATTCAGAATCTACAACTTCGGATATGTTGTATTTTTTGTGAATATTGAGCATTGAAGAGCAGTTTGTTTCGTACTTTACTTTTCTTAATAATTTTCTTGTTTTTACGAAAAAATCGCAAAGATCACATATTTATGGTTACGAAACTTCTTTCAAGCACACCCAATTTGATTCCATTTTCGGTCTCAACTCGTGATCTTATATCAGGATCGCACTATAATTCGAGAAAATCGGGCCACATTGAAAATTGCACATTTTGCGAAATAGGTTGAAAAAATGACATTAACTTTTTTCTGGTTAACGGACGACCATGGAAGTTCTAATTTTTTTCGAAAAACGGAAAAAAAGGCACTTAAAGCGAAAAAACGCTTATTCTGAGTCTAGCCGGGATATGCAACTTTGGATGTGTTGTTCAATTTCTTTTTTCTCTACAAGATGGTGTAAAAATCATTCCTGTTGCAATTTGTTTCTGGTCGACCCCTTTTTGGAGCTCATTTTCCTGTACTACATTCCGGCATTGATATATCTACCACTTTCTTAGACCAGCAGCACTGGCCGAGGACCTGGTTGGTAAAGGTCCGCCTTGAAGTCCTACTGAGGATTGCTCGGCTTGGCGACACCATACCTTATTATCATGGCTGACCTAGACAGTCCTAGTACATTTTGTGATCTTTGCCCAATGAACCAATCTACCATAAGTGCTTTAAAATTATCTCGAATAGGTCGCTGCCCTAGTTCAGAACTAGCTGATGTCCACAAATGGCCAAATCAAGACTAGCGTATGTCTAAAATCTTTGAAAACGACATTTCAGCGCTACCTAGCGTCATTTAACGAGAGATGATCATCTGAATGTAGTTTAACCTAACACCGCTAGATCATGCTCCATACTGTTGATAACTGTTCAGAACCAAACAGCGTAAGCAAATTCAACGTCCTAAATTCAATGCAAAGTTTTCTCCTGGAAACTTGACTTGTTCGGCATACGATAGTATTGTTTTAGGGGTATTTGGACATGCGCTAGTCCTGAACTAGGGTAGCGAGGTATCCAGTGTATAATTCCGGTCGAAACGGGCATCGCGGCAAAACCGCGATGCCCGTTTTATAAAACCTTTTGTCCCCATATTTCTAAATTGGGTGATTTAACTTTATTGGTTCCCATGTGTTCACCATGAATTTGGTAATTCATGCAACTTTTGTTCAGCCCACATCAGTTTCTCCGCATTCGATGCGTCGCTTCGTAAACTCGGTGATTTAACGTGTTTGATCGGTCTCGTTCGGTATCACCGGACTTTTTTCAAGTCCGTATCAGTTCTGTCGTATTTGGTCAGTCTATGCATATCAGCGTAAAAGGGAGTAAAAAGGGGATGTATCTCGACGGTCATTTGTGACCTGTCAAAAGTCATACTGACTCATATAGTTCGTCATGCAGTTCGAACAAATTGCAACAGTAAACATACTTCCATCTCTGTTGTTATCGGAATAACAATCTCGACGGCCATTTCAGAATATCTAACAAGCCGAAAAATAAATGTTCATAAATTTGTGTTTGATCGAAGTGCATGTGCCAAATATCAGGGAAGTAAGTCGTCATTGATTGGAAAACTAATTCTCGCCGTTCCCCGAGGACTCCTCGGAGAATCGAAGGGAACGGCGAGAATAGAGGGAGTCAGTCCACGCGGACTCCCGCGTACAGAAACAGCAAGAATGGGGAAATGCTTCCAAAATGGATTTTGTTCGAAAAGAAAATATGCAGTTGACGAAATTAGTCTGGATCCACTTTATTTTTGGTTTTGTTTATTCTGGTTGTTTTTAATTAATTTTACGTTGCACCAATACCAGCAAAAACTGATTCCCCTCCGAATCTGAAAGGGAGTCCTTTTTGATGATGGTGATGATAAGCGGAGCATTCCTCGTCCGTGAGGACTCGCGAGAATACTGGGAGTGAGTCCCCGGGACAAACAAAAACGCGGGGACTCCTCAAGTGGAGTCCCCAGGGAACGCCGAGAATATGCCTCTAAGATAGTGTACCAAACCAGACACCACCCCCCACACCGTAAACCGGATGTGCTTTTGAAAGGTTCTGGCTTTTGCTACCCTCTCGGTTTGCTGGTTGGACAGAGTGGTGACAACTTCGAACCCATGGCGAATTTGTAAGGTGTTACCTTGGTGTTCCTAAGCAATGTTCCTTGGGCTTTGTTTCGTAACTTGACACCTTCATTGCTGTGAAAATGTTACAACCTGCTCTAGGCACCATCTAGGGATACTAAAGGTTAACTTCAGACCTCGAGGTTGATATCGGAAAATAACAACGAGAACCGCCATTGAATATAACCTGTCCGAGCCGAACGCGAGGCAGGTTATGAAAAATATCAGCCGAGCGCAGCGAGGTTGATATCTTTAAATGGCCGGAGAGGTTGTTATACCGATATGAACCGAGATGGTGGTATGTTAACTATTATAACTTTTTCGAACAGAATGTTTATATAGGTAGGTCTTACTCTTCTTTGCCAATGGGGTAGGGAATTGTATTTTAATAAATGAGCAACCCAAGCCTACCGTAGACCTACTAAAATGACTACTGTAGGGACCCAAGCACTTTAGTTTCTACCAATAAAGTCTTTTACTTATTTGGCGATTCAGATGCCATCTAGTGGTCGTGAAAACCTACTCTAGATCTACTAAAATGTCTATTCTAGGGGTCGTGGAAGTAAAAAGTAAACAATAACAAACGCCACGTGTTGATAATCCCAGAACAAAGACTGTGATCAATGCAGAATAACTAGCCTTTCCTTTGGAAAGAAAGGGATAGTAGGATGTTGTTTCAGTTGACAAGCTGTATTTTCAGTGGAAATCTGATTGTGTTAAGGTATGACCTGGAGAATAGACTGGTTGTCTATGAGGGTAAGACGTTCTGTCATTTTTTCAGTGCTGAATAACTAGCTTTTGGAAAGCAAGGGGTTCAATTGACAAGCTGTATTTTGAGTGGTACTCTGACTGTGACAAGCTATGACCTAGGGCATATACTGGTTGTCTGATAGAGTAAAATTTTCTGTCATTTTTCAACATTTTTTTATTTCATATTTTATTTTTGATATATTTTTTGTGTTTTTTTACTCAAATTATTTTTTTAATTTATTTTTTGGAGGTCAGCTTCTACTTCTCAGTATTTGAGGAAAAGTGCTCGATGAATTCAGTATTTGAGGAAAAGTGCTCGATGAACATCTGCGGAGGCTGTTACGACTTCGTATCAGCCTCTCTGGAGGATGATACGAGGTCGTAACAACCTCCACAAAAGTAATTGTCATAAAAAAACTTCCTGCGGGACATAGGAAGATATGCGTTGCATATCTGTTCGATAAAAGTTGTATTATGATAACTCCACAGCACGCAGATCGTTCCACAGTACAGGTTATCTGTGTTATGTATGCTCCTTTTCGCTGATGATATTGTTTTGGTAAGTGATAGTGGAAATAATTTGCAAGTTTTACTTGATTTGTTAAGGGTGTATTTGGAAGGCAAGAAACTGGAGCTAAACACAGGTAAGACGGTAGTGTTAGTATTTAGGAAAGGAGGGAATTTGAGGTCCGAGGATAAGTTCAAATACGCAGATAGGGAAATTGAAGTGAAAGAAGAATGGACGTATTTAGGAATAAGGTTTAGAGCTAAAGGTAAGACATTTGGTAAACATATTGAAAAGAGCGTAGAGAAAGGAAGATTGTGTTCAAATTTGGTTTTGAGGAGTGAACTGAAGGAAATTAGGAATCTCCGGGCCCATAAAGAAATATTTAGGTCTAAGGTAGTTGAGGTAATGCATTACGGGTCTGAAGTATGGGGTTATGAGAAAATAGATAAAATAGAAGTTTTGCAGTTAGGGTATTTTAAAAGGTGGTTAGGGGTTAGTAAATTTACAAACAGTGTAGTGATTAAGGGTGAGTTAGATCTAACATCGTTGAGAAAGGTAAGATTAGTGAATATGGTTAGACTTTGGGAAAAGATTGTTAGTTTGCCACGTGTTAGAATAATAAAATCAGCATACTTAGAAGCGTTGAAAGATGATTCGTCTAATTCGTGGCCTTATTTGGTAAAAAAGATATTGGATGATTGTGGAATTGGTGAAATGTGGAATAATGGAGTAGGAAATGAGGAAGGAGTTAGCAAGATAGTACAGGAAATACTTAAGAGCCAGGAAATACAGGTTTGGCACGTCCAAAAGGATCAATCCGAATCCCTGAGGCTTTATGCCACGGTAAGAGAGACATGGGGTGAGAGTATAATGTTGAAAGCGGGTCTTAAGCGGGAGGAATTAAGAATAATTATTGAAATGTTGGCGGACACTGCCAATTGGTGCTAGAAGACGTTATATTGGTAATTTTAGGCAGAAATCCGGTCCTTACTTCTGTCCGATGTGTGGATGCGAGAATGAGAGTTTGGTTCACATGGTTTGCGAGTGCATGGAGCTGAGTGGATGGAGGAAAGAACAGTACGGTGTGAGTGAGTTTGATGAAGAATGGTTAATCAGAGTTGTTAGGAATGAATGTTTTACTACGATTAAGAGATTGGGGCGATTCCTGAGGACAGCGATGGAACATAGAAGTAGATTTTTGGATTAGGGAAATAACAAAGAAATACTGAAAATGGTTATTAGAGAAGAGAAAGATTAAGATTAAGGAGGAGCTTTTTCTCTTTTTTGTGTTCTTATTTTGTTTTGTGCGTTTTCTTCTAGCATGTGATATTTTTTTGTGATTTCTTGTTGCCATGGCCCTCGGGCTGCTTAGCAATTAATAAATCTATCTATCTATCTATCTATCTATCTATAGCAATTCGGAAGATAGATGTCATGTAGGAAACTTCGGAAACGACACAGTAAAGATTGCAGCCTACCCGACGAGAACCTAAGGGAGAAAATTAAATTAGGGCGGGAAGGGAAAATTACAAAGTAAATTCAAATTATTAGATATAGGACTTTGAACTTTGAGGCGGAATTATCGATGAATGGTAACTATTCGGATGCTGCAAATGATTGGAAACGTTCATGTGACCTTCTCCGAGACCTTTTGCATGTCGCTTCACAATCATTTAATAGTATGCGAGATTCTGTTTTTGTGTGGAAAGTTTGAAGCTTCCAATCAGCTTCAAGCTCTCATTTCAAAAGAAACTTTTGCCCAAAACTATGATTATACAATCAAGAAACAATCAGAATAACATTTCAGTTAATTTTTACTGGCTCATGAAAGTAACCTCCCAAAGTATAAAGCCCTATACTTCACAATGTTAAATAATAGTTGCGTTTTTGCAGATACCGTGGTATCTGTTATCACGGTAACTGGATCTGCAATTAGTCGTTTTTGCAGTTACCATGGTATCTGATACTACGGTTGCTCTGCAAAAACGACAATTGCCGTAACTGCGCTTTTCGAAATCATGCCAGACAAAAACTGATAAACCAAACTTCTTTCCCACCAATTTGACAAAATCTTAGGCTCTGGTGTTCGTGATGATGAAAGTGAGATAGCACGCTCAGTTAACATCGTCGGGCCGTTGTATCTTAGTATTCAGATACCACGGTAACTGGCCAGATACCACGATAACTGTAAAACCCCTTTACACCGTTGCAAAACGCAACCAATGCCCCATTCGATGATCTTGCTGACATATATATATTTTTTTTTGTAACCCTCCAAATGCACAATGGGACAGCAGAGTAAGAAAAAACAAAAATCTGTTTTCGTCAAATATACTTCTTCGTCGGCTTGGGTGGATTCTCTCTACCAATTCACTTCCTTGACCAGGTATACAGAAGAGTTTAGCTAGACTTTCCAATTGTCTTCGTCACTGCTTTCCTCGCAGTCGGATTCCTTGGGTCCTTGCTCATCCGCAGCGGAGTCTTCCCTAATTGGTTGAGCCCACAATCTAGTACCAAGAACAACGGAGCGCTTTGTGTTCTCGGAATATCGACAGAGATTTCTCTGGTGGTGGGATTTTGAATTTTTGATTGCGTCGGATGGTGACTGGACCTTTTACGTCCACTGGCTCCAGACTGGCTCGCAGGTCTAATTTGTGCCTATATCGCCATTGCAGCCAGTTTTCGTCGAGGCTTTTCTGGTTTTCGTTCAATAATTTTGTTCTCGGCGGAAATATTATGTGGCACTCTAGTTTTTTTGCGCTTAAGCTTGAAGCGGAAGAATTTCCTATGCGAGTTTTGGGCTCTCGATAATGATCACCTATTGAGTTCCAACCAGTTCCAAATTACGTAAAAAACTGCACACACATCCCTGTCTAAAGTCATTGCTGTCAATCTTTACCATTTGAAAGCAGTCCGTCTAAAACTTATTTTCTTTCTCGGAATTGATGATTCTAAAGAAGGGAGATACTGAAAGGTCCAACTGGAAGCTTTCGGATCGTTGACAGTATGCCGTTGTTGGTTCTCTGAATAACGGAGTAGGATTTTTATTTCTGCAAAGAAGTCCTGGGTTTTGGTTTGATTATAAATATGGTCGATCTTGGGGGATGAAAATTCTGATTTACAAGTTTTTCGTTGAGTTTGTGGTACCTGGATCGGCTGGAAATAAGATGACAGGCCAGCTTAAAGCCCGTATCAAGACCCACATAGACCTACTAGTCCTAATCCAACAACCTCTTTACGTCAACTCTTACGTCAATCTGAGGAAAATATCTGCAGCACAGATATTACTTATTTTGGAAAGTATTTACAGTTTAGAAAAATGGTGCGTTCCTATGAAAGTTTAGAAATGTCTTGGGAAAAAAGAACTGCGCCATCTATTGTTGGTCAGCATCAATAATAGCAATAATATAATAGTCAAGATTTTAGGCGTAACCTTCTTATCCTACATATCAAACAGTTTTGAGCAAGAACTGAAATATAAATGAAAGCAGGCATTCAATAGACCTGCCAATGACCTTGTTGTCTTCTGTACGCTTGTAATCACGGATTTTGCATTGTTAATTATTTAGTGACGATTCGTTATGCTCGTGGAAGAAAATTTGTGAACCACGACGTTGCCGAAGCGCAACCAGGTCACACCAGGTGGGGAACAGAACGGGTAGATACTTGCAAGTAGCAACCTGAAGTTGGAGAATGTACGAGCGTTTTGTTCAGTGTTTATGGCACCTTTGCGGAAGGGCAATGTTTGCCGGAATACAATATTCAGAGAGGAGTTTGTTTAACAGAAAAAGAGTATTTTGAGGCCCTCTTTAATACATTATCGGGTTCTAAGCTGAGACTCCCGATAGGTTATATTGGGAAAAATTGTTCGGTCGCAGCACTCGCAGCCAAACAAAGTTGAACGTGCCTTCGTCATTCGCCTGCAGTTCACCTGTGCTTTGGATCGGTCGAATTTCCAGGCGAGCATTTTCAAGTTCCTGAAATTTGAACGGCACTGGAACGGCAATTACTTTGAAAAAGAAAAGATATGGGTAGTAGGGGCCGACGACAATGGTGGACCCAGTGGCTCTTCATTTTTGGATTTGACAATTCGACAGAGTTTTCCGGTTTCTTATAAACTGCTGAGGTTAATGACCTGTTATTTTTAAAGAGATTTTAGGGAATTATTCTGCATCCGACAAGGATTTTTCTCAAACCCATTTTTTCTCGGCCGAGGAAAACGGAGAAATTAGAAGAAAAGAAGTTGTCGCCCTTAAACCGAAGCTACCTGGCAGATATTTATCGGAAATAATCGAAAATGGCAAGTTAGCTAGGACTGGTAGTTTTGCTTATCGTGTTATGGCATGTTCTTATGTGTCTGTCTGAGTGTTACCTGAAACCATTGAATCATGTCTGAAGGCTCCAAGAACCAACTATGCCTTGTGTGAATTATGTGATAGGAAGCCTCTTTTCAGGCAGCATTGCCAAACAAGATCTTTTAGTGCAAGGTGTGAGCACCCTTGGCGCAGGTAGAACATAGTTATTTGTTGTGGAGGAGAGGTATGCTTATTTTAATGTTTGTTGACTTCGGACTTTCCGATCTTCATGTACTTGTTGTGACCAAAGTCAACCATGAGGTAGCCAAAGTAGCTTTTTAAGGGTATGTCATTTTGGATCTTCATTCTACTATTTAGTCTAAAACTGGAGTGTTTACACTTAAGTAACTGTTAAAACAAACATACCTCTGTCGTAGGCAATGGATTGGTTATTTTGAGGCATGCTTTTTCAGTTCCATATGTAATGTTGTAGCATAAGGTAGTGAAAGGGTAGACAGTGAACAAAGTTACAACCATATGCTGATCTGATGAAAAAAATCTGCCCTCCTTTTGCATTGATGAAAACTGTGTATCAAGGTTTCTCTGATAGTTATGGGTCTAAATTCACTCTGCATTTTTTGCTGTGATCCAGTTAACCAACCTACAAGATTTCCCACTATAAGTCATTTTCTTCCTTTGGTTAAACAACTTTTATTCAAACAATGTTTACAACGGGAATGTCAGCTACAATTCTTCATCAGCGATATAGTTTTATAAGCCTTTTTTTTCACTCCGTTTGCCAGTCGGTTAACCAACCTGTTGACTGAGACGGGAGCTCCATCTAACTGACCTACGCTCTTGACACGGAGGGAAATTCAAAATTCTCATCGGGGAGATAGGCGCCGGCGACAGGAAGACGCCATTTTTAGAGCTCCATCCAACCGACCGGCGAGACGGAAAAACAGTCAATAGTGGCAAATAGGTCGGTTAACTGAGCTATGGAGAAAAGGCCAAAAATGCAACTGTTGTTGCAGGATCTTTTTCCAAACCAGTTTCATAACAAAGAAAATGCACAGAATTTGAATATTTTTGGACACATGACAGTTCAAAATGTCATATTTTGACTCTTGATGGTCAGGACAGTATGTACATTTCATTCTAACATTTTCGCAGCAAAAATCGAGGTAGTCTAAAAACAAGGTCTGGTATCCATCCTGTATACATTCTAGATAGCATGTGCCAGCAATTTGGAATAATATGCATATCCCAATTGTTTGACAGTGCTAAATGAACACATCAGGCCCTTCTTGGCAAGGCTCTTCTAAGCTTGATTGGCCTGAGTGGGAAGAAACAGCAAAGAGAAATACAGGAAATATGTTCTTTTGTTGGAATTGAAATCGTTTACACCTTACATGAAATGCTGGGCCCAAGTCGAACCCAGTAAAATTATGGTTTGTGTAATACAATCCTTTAATAGTCTGCTACTGGCCCAGAAATCAGCACATGCAAATGGTGTTTTGAATACAAAATGTAAACAACTTTTAAATAAACTGTGGCTAGGCTTAGTCCCAAACTAATCCTCAGCAGGGGCGTCACAACTGGGGAGGGGGGACTCCCCCCCCCCCCCCCCCGAATGTTGCTGGCCAGTCGGTAAAAAATAACGGAGTCAGTGGGAAGCGTTGGATTTTTTGCCAAAACAGTCGATTTTTCGCCAAAACAGCCATTTTTTCTGAAAATCAGTCGCTTTTTGTTGAAACTGTCGTTTTTTTCCTTGAAAACAGTCATTTTTTCTGCAAAAACAGTCAGTAAAATTCAGCCAGTCGGCAGTGGGGATGGTGCTCCAACATATGGGCGCAGTACTCTTATGTTGGGGTAACATGCCCTGCAGCAAGGACATGGACCCCTATAAAAGTTGGATGAAATGAGAATCTAAATGGAAATTCTTCAAGCGGATTTTTTGGGGCTACCATTCCCTTGCTAGAGGGCATGATGCCCCAATGAAGGATCATTATGCCCACTAAGTTGGGGTATGCCCAGTCATTGGCACCATGCCCAAAAATTGAGTATTGTATATAAATGTGTAGGCTAGGGTACAATGACCAGTAGCCAGCCATGACACAAAAACCGGCCACAATATTTCTATAGACTTTTGAACTTAGAATAACTGAATTTTTCAACAAAATGGATCAAAAACAAACAACAGGAGTAAAAGGCAGATCTTTTCTTTTATTTGAACACCCAACATTGTCAGATACATGTAATTAATTGCATCTTTCAAGAAGGCCGTTTTTTTGGTCTTAGTCAAATCAATACATCAAGCTGATCTTTCATGAAAAATCTTACTTGACAACTCTGTGACAGAATACTTTCTGTTCTTCTGAATCAGCATTAAAAACAGTTCTGCACTTTTAAAATTCTTGGCAATTGAATAAGAATTGATTGACTTATTGATTGTAAAGAGTCAGAGTAAGTTTCAAGGGCTGGTCATTGGTGTCTGTACCCTAGGCTAAACACAAGGCTTGGCAAAGCCTGTCATGAAATTAGAGATTAATTTTAATCCGGACTAATTCCTTGCCGCTTGTTACTGTGCTAGAGTGGGTGCCATTAAGTTAGGTTACAGACAATCATTGAAGTTTTGTAGCCCCAAAGCTCCTGTTCTGGAATATCCTAATATTGTGGCTGTGGTAGTCGAAGTTTCTAGTTTAGATTTATTATTTGATATTGTCTGCAGAAAAAAAAAATCTGTCCATAGTCAGTTCACAGTCTAGCTCAGTAGGCTTGTTAAAATCATTCCATTATCGTCATTCTGGAATATGCTTTTTGCAAGTAAAACAAGACCAAAGGTTTCGATGGGATCCCAAAAATTCAATATTTGATCCAGACAATTGGGTCTTGTCTACGCCGGATCCAGTCTTCGCCAGACTCCTTAAACATTTTTACTATTAAAATTCAGAAACAGATTAAGGCCAAAAAGCTAATCATCTGAGAAAACCAAGTTCAGTTATGGATTCAGCGTGTTTGTGTTTACCCCTATAAGTCATATCTGTTTTGACGAAAACTTCCGCCTTACTTTGCGAATTTCCCGGTTTTTGGTCGAATTCTGGAACTACCTGTCCGGCAAAAAAAAAAAAAAACTAAAACGAACTCCACGTATCTTCTTTCCCATATATCAAACATCTAATCAACTTCAAATTAAATTCAACTTAAAACAAATTTTCCCAGTTCCAGACGGATCCCAGGCACAAAATGACTGTCATACACGGATTCAGCATCTCTTTGTACCCCTCAATCGGATATCTAATCAACTACAAATACTTTTAACAATTTTCCGATTTTGGCCGGATTCCAGGCGAACTACTTGCCCGGGGAGAAAATGATTTTCACCATCGTGTTCAGCATGTCTTACTACCCCTGAACCGAACATATAATTAACTTCAAATAAACTTTTACTTTTAACAGATTTTCCTTTTTTGGTCGGTTTCTGGGCTAACTACTTGTCCGGCGAAAAAAATGGTTTTGACCATCGTCTTCAGCATGTCTTCTTACCCCTAAATCGATCATCCAATCAACTGCAAATAAAACTTTTTCTTTTAACAAACTTTCCGTTTTTTGCCGGATTCTGGGCAAACTACTTATTCGACGAGAAAATGATTTCCACCATCGTGTTCAGCATGTCTTTTTACCCCATAACCGACTGTCCCATTAGCTGTTTAAAAATATTTTGCTTGCCCCTTAATTTAAACCCCCTCCCCCACCCCTAAATATAGGGCTACAAAGCCCATCTACGAACTCGACCTTACTTGTGACCCAAACAATCCTCACACCAAGTTTCATCAAATATCTCATTCCCTTCGGGAGTTATCGTGCTTACAGACGGACGGACGGACAACTTTTGCGATGGCATAGGTATCCCTCCACTTACGTTTTGTGATCCCAAAATCGCAGTAATGGCTTGTAAAGGCCAGGCTCGAGTCACAGGGTTCATGAAGCATGTGCTTAAGATGTTAGGAGCTTTTAATGAGTGCTACATTCACTTCCTGTTAGATGTCCCTGATGTATCCTAGCTGACCTTTTTTTTTTCTCTTGCAGGGATTCATTAAAGTCGTCAAAAATAAGGCGTACTTCAAGCGGTTCCAAGTCAAGTTCCGCAGGCGAAGGGAGGGAAAGACTGACTACTATGCCCGTAAACGGCTTGTAGTTCAGGACAAGAACAAATACAATACCCCTAAGTACCGCATGATTGTCCGATTCACAAACAAGGACATTGTTTGCCAGATAGCGTATGCCCGCATTGAGGGGGATGTTATCGTGTGTGCAGCTTATGCCCATGAACTCCCTCGCTTTGGCATCAAGGTTGGGTTGACAAACTACGCTGCTGCTTATTGCACAGGTCTTCTGCTAGCCCGTAGAGTAAGTATTCTTCATTGAAATTTTTCCTTTTCAGACTCCGTAATATAAGTGACAAAGATGTGGAATAATATTTGAAAGACGGATGACAATAGGCTGTCAAGCTGGTTTTGATGTTAGTCCTGTGATTATACATACGGAAAGAGAGGGTCTGCCTCATTGATACCTCATGCTGTGTATGAGGACTTAAAAGCATGACTTTTTTCTCTTTTTTTTTTACCTGTGTAGCTTCCTACAGAAACAAGACCAAAGGTTTCGATGGGATCCCAAAAATCTAATACTTGATCCAGACAATTGGGTCTTGTCTTCGCCAGGCTGATCATCAGAGAAAACCAAGTTCAGATATAGGATACCTATTTTGACGATACTGACAGAAACTTCCTGCTTCACTTCTGCCCAATTTCGCGTTTCGGCCGAATTTCGAGCGAACTAATTGTCCACCAAAATAAGAAAATTAAGAAACGAATTCAGCGTTTCTCCTTATCTCTAAAAGAACATCTAATCAACTTCAAATAAAACTTTAACTTAAAAGAAAATTCCGGTTACAACCAGATTCCGGACTAAATGATTGTCATATACAGAGTTGGCGTCTTTTCTTACCCCTAAATCTGTCACCTAATCAACTTCAAGTAAAACTTATGCTTTTAACAAATTTTCCGGTTTTGGCCGGATTCCGGCTGAACTAGTTGTGCAGGTAGAAAATGCTTTAATGATAAGTGTTCAGCATGCCTTCTTACCCGTAAATCGAACATTTAATCAACTTCAAATGAAACTTTACTTTTAACCAACTTTCCGTTTTTTGCCGGATTCCGGACGAACTACTTGTCCGACCAGAAAATGGTTTTCACCATCGCGTTCAGCATGTCTTCTTACCCCATTATCGACTATCACATTAGCTGTTTTAAAATACTTTGTTTGCCCTGTAATTTGGACCCCACCCCTAAATGTAGGGCTACAAAGCCAATCTTCGAACTTGACCTTACCCTTGACTCAGAGAATCTTCACACCAAGTTTCATCAAAATATCTCATTCCCTTCGAGAGTTGTGCTAACAGACGGACAACTTTTGCGGTGTTCCTCCCTCCACTTGCTTTTGGGATTCAAAAAAATAGGTTTTTGACTGATTGGGCTAAGACTCTTCCACTCAGTCACATTAATATTTTCTTAAACTAACATCATATCTTTCCAGAACACCGTAATCGAGCATAACCCTTAGCTAGGTATGATCTGTGCAATAAAATGGTTTAAAAAACAGTTTTTTTGAAAATACCAACACTCGCCCTGTGAGACTGTCAATTTTCTTGTTTGCCCTTGTCCAGGTCCCCCTATCTCTGAAGTGACTATTTGATGCAAAATATTCAAAAACTGTTCTGTGCTAGTTCAGAAAGGCTAAGCTAAAAACAAGATAGACCTGTTAGCTCTTTGTCACCCTTATTTCTAAAGAAGTGCTGGGCAACCTTGAAGCTTGCAGCGTGTGACTGAAAATCCAGCTCCGCAAAAAAAGTAGCGAAAACATCATAGGTGCAAAATGAAACAATGACAAAGGCTGGGGTTTCTGAACCTTGTAGGGACAAAAGAAAAGGCAGAATAAGTAAAAGGGTTGCTTCAAATATGGTAGGGATTGGAGGCGACGAAGGCTTGTGCAAAATTTGAACATCTGAACAGCTTGGAAATCAATACATCCATTCCTTATGGAACCCCTTAGGCCAGTGTAGAAAGGGTTGTGTTAAGTCACTTTGAGTTAGTTCTGCTTGTTGACCTTTTTCAGGTAACAACCACGTGTTTGCCAACTATCGAGTTGTAGTGTACAGCATGTGTCCGGTGCCAACTCCAGTTGCCACGTTTTAGCCCATTCAAATAAGCGTGTTAGAAGCGTTTGAAAGGTGAATCGCGAAATTTGTGGTCAGCACTGCTGATTTCGGTCAATGTCGGGAAAGGGTGTACAGCAGGTGCCAGGGAGTGTGTAACCCCTCGGTAACAACCATGCTTAACCAGTGGTCCCCCCCTTATTGTACCCACATGATCTGGGTCCTACTGGCCATTGTGCATACTTTAAGAAAAAAGTCTTGAAAAAGGGTTTTGTAGAAGTTTGATTGTTTATTTTAAACCCAAACACCTACAAGAGAAAAGGCAATTTATACAACAAGCAAGCAAGCAGTAACGGCACATTACAAACGCAACACTAATAGCATAATGCAAGGACAGCAATGCAGTATTCTGCAGGTTCTAATATCTGATTTTAGTAAAGATAAACTGAAAACTTCAGAAATTTCAGAAACAAATTATTAATATTTTTTTTTGTTATCTGTTTTTGACATTATTGACCCAGGTCCACTGGAAGCTAATGGCTAGGTCAAATGCAGAGCAGAAATGATGCGCGAATCCGATCATGAAAGGATTCGAATCCGAATCCAGGGCTAGATACGAATCCGAATCCAGGGCTAGGTACGAATCCGATTCCTATCCACCATTTCATGTTAAAGTTTAACTGAAAAGCAAACTTATTTGTGTATCATTTAGTTGAATACGCTGAGTTATTTGGATTCTGCTAAGAGATTTTTTGATTTTCCACTATCTGCTCTCGTAGTGAGGTTCAGAATACCCGCGACTGTCGCCACAGCGCAAATTCTACTATGACGCGTAATATTTGAATCTGAACACAAACACGGCTTTTCAGTGGGCGGTGATAAGCTTGATGAACACTGCTTAGTGCCTGAACAAAAATATTTCATAAATGTTTTTCGTCAAGCATGCGACACAGATAGGACCACAAACCTGACAGGGAAATTCCACTATTTGAAAACTGATTATTCGTGAATGGCGGAGCAACCAGGTAACGGATTTTCATCGGGTCTTCAAGCCTCTTTAAGTGAATAAGTGAGGGATAACAAGACTGTCGCATCTCTGCCCTTTTCAGTTAAACTTTAAGGATTCGAATCCGGAATCGAATCCGACCTTTACCAAAAGTCAAATTATGTACATGGTAGAAATCGTGGGTGACAAAAAAGCACTGGTGCCTAAGGCAAATGAGGCGGTTAATTGGGCGATTAAATATATTTCCAGGTTTTCAGTGTGTTCGTTACAGTATGGGTTTCGCCTCGGCAACCAGAAAAGAATTTCGGGCTCGTTAAGCACAGTAGCACAGCATTTAAAAATTGGTAAATGATCAGAAATTGGAGCGGATTCGTAAGATTCAGGATTTGGAATCTCGAGTCCGAATCCAGCCTGACGAGTAGAAGATTCGAATCCGGCCAAAAGAACGAATCCTGGATTCGAATACAGATCCGATCTCATGCTTTTTTTTGTGGACACTGTTGGATGTGTGACTCTCGAGAAGCCAAGTTTGACTTACTTGGATTCTCTATGTATGTAACGTTTGCTCTTGCAGTTGCTCAAGAAGTTCAAGCTCGACACAATTTATGGTGGAAACACCAATGTCGATGGTGGTGAATACTCCGTCGAAGACGTTGATGATGGCCCAGGAGCCTTCAGAGCATACCTCGATGTTGGCCTTGCCCGTACCACCACTGGTGCCAAGGTCTTCGGCGCCTTGAAGGGTGCTGCCGATGGCGGCATTGACATTCCCCACAGGTAAGTTAATCAAAATCAGATAACACAATGAATCTCAGATGCAACGTAACAGAGCCGCTGCGAGTCCAGCAAATCGGAGTCCGAGACAAGTCCGAGTCCTTGAAAAAGGCGTCTCGAGACGAGTCCCGAGTCCGTCAGCTCAGGTTCAGGTTCAGGTTTATATATTTACGTAAAAAATTTGTAAAATAAATAACACTTCTTTCCCGGCAGAGAGGCATCTCGAATGCTCGGGAACAACATACAATGAAAAAAATAGTTTAACTCAAATAAGTAACGAGTAATCATCCGCAATACCATAAATACAAAATAAATAACAAAATACCACATTTACCAGACCAGACTTGCACCTCCAACTTTTCAATCCTGTGGACCTTTGCAAGGGAATGCAACCTTCCGGACCTTTCAAGCTCTGCAACATAACAAAAAGTTAGCCAATGTTTTTTCGGCAGTGTTTTGGCCCTTCGTGCATGCATGACGTTTTAATGCGTAACGTTCGAAAACCGTTGATACCGCGTGTTGTACCTATGCTATGAATGACGATGGACAATTAAAGCATTACAGTGGGCAGTTCTGTTTACAAGAAGGAGGGCAATAGTCTGTTGGAGCAGTCATGAAATTGAGTCCTGTGATTAATACTAACGGAAAGAGAGGCTCTGCCTCAGTGATACTCCATGCTGTGTATGAGGACTTTTAACATTTTCTTAACTTTCAAAATTCCTTGTCTGTATTGAAACGGTCGCTACGTCCAGATTTGGGCCTGCGCGGGGGGGGGGGGGGGGGCATCGTGATTGCTTTTCAAATGTTAACATCTTCGCGAGCAAAAAGTTCACATGAAAACGACCCGTCTGAAGAAATCGGTCTCGAAAAAAACCCAGATAAACAAATCTTAACTCAAAATACGAAATCGGATAGCATTTCTTTACCCCTTCCTTGTACGTGACACTGAATGCGCACACAAACTCAGTATGCAGTCCCGTATTGTAATAATTATTTATTACGTGTTAATTGCACAAGGTCAGGCGACAGCGTGGTGGAAGAACGATCTGAAAACAACATATTAAAGTTCAACTGAAAAGCCAACTTATTTTTGTGTCGTTTATTTGAATACACTAAATAATTTGGATTCTGCCAAGTGATTTTTTTTATGTTTCACTATCTGCTCTAGTTATGACGTTCAGAATATCTGCGGCCGTCCCCACAACGTAAATCCTACTACGACATGGTAAATTTAATCTCAAAACAAACGCGGCTTTTCATTCGGTAATGGTGAGCTTGGTGAGGACTGCCTAGTCCCTGAACGAAAAAAAATCACAAATCTTTCCGGTAAGGCATACAACAGAAATACAAGCGTATAGAGGTACCACCAATCAAACTCAAATTCCACTATTTGAAAATCGATTATTCGTGAATAGCGGAACAACGAAGTAACGCATTTTCAGCGGGTCTTTAAGCCAATTTAAGTGAATAAGTGATGGGTAGCTAGATTGTCTCATCTCAGTCCTTTTCTGTTAAACTTTAACAAAGAAGGCCTGTGCAATTTTTCTACTCGGGCTTGTAGGATTCGTGGAAGACGACGGGCTGGGTGACGGTGGGTGCCAAACAGTGAAGAGGTTTTTCCATTAATCCGATCACACCTTGAACTCCGAACTATTAGACTGTGGTTCCTACAGTAGCGAGGGAGATGAGACAACGAATACGTCAGCTGAGGGTTAATCTGGCGATGTTTCGGCCCTTCCTGTCAAGGGTCCTCGTTAAGCTCGTGCTAGAAAAACGAACTTGTGAAAAAGAAAGTTGAAAAAGAAAAATTCCGTGGTGGCTTGGAAGAGCTGAGCGCACAAAGGTGATAACTCGCCTTTTTGGCAAATTGAGTCCAGAACAACATCTGGTACACATTTTTGCGCTCTTTCTCCCTGGTCTATCAGAATCTTCGCCAGATCACTCCCTACTGAGATACTCGGCGGACACTAATTATAACTACCTTTCGATATATCAACTGCCCAAATCTTAGATGCGATTATATCAAAGCTAGCTAAAAGTGAGTTACCACCTTTGTGCGCTCAAATTGTTTTCAGTGTGAACTTCTTGCGAGGCAGAACGAGAAATAAAGCTCTCCTATAGGAAGAAAGCTTGGAGGAGGAAAATTGTCAGGAACACGTAGTCGTATCCCCGATGCTTTAAGCAGCTATCAAAAGCTAAGCCTACTTCAGCAAAACCGTGAATGATCATATTTGACGGCGCGCAACGGATAAGTCGGCTACATTTTATTAGAGCTATATTTCGGCCCTTCTTGGAAAGGGTCCTCTTCAGCTCAAACTGAAAAATGAACTTGTGGAAGAATTGAGCGGCGTGAGCCTGAAGAGGACCCTTGCCAAGAAGGGCCGAAATATAGCTCTAAAATGTAGCCGACTTGCACAGCCTCATGGTTTTGGTTACTCCTTGGCATAGCGAGTCAGGGGACTATTAACGCTATAAAAAAAATACGCCATGGATAAGACCAAGAGCACGCTATTTTGGATGCAGATATTCGTGAAACTTTGATAGCGCGTATCCTACTTTACTTGCATTTTTGCAGATACCATGGTATCTGATGCGACAGTCTAAAATTGTTTTTGCAGTTATCGTGGTATCTGATACCACCGATAAAAGGAGTTTTTGCACTTATCGTGGTATCTGGCCAGTTATCGTAGTATCTGATATCTGAAAAAGTCGTCTCACTTCCATCAATTTCTGTTTAAAGAAGTTTGGCACTTGGTGATATTAAAGGTTAACTTCAGACATCGAGGTTGATATCGGAAAATAACAACGAGACGGCCATTGAAAATAACCTGTTCGAGCCGAAGGCGAGGTTGATAATTTTAAATGGCCGTCGAGGTTTGTTATACCGATATTAACCGAGATGGAGGTATGTTAACTGTAATAACTTTTTCGCAACAGGTAGTGATTTGGGATATTAATCTGACGCATTATTTTTCCCATTGAGACCGGACTGATTGACCAAGTGTCAAAAGGAATCAGAGTAAAGGAAAAAATGGGCAATTTTTTACTTGATAGCACAAATTCAACTTATTCTTGAGAACATCCAAAAGGTAAAAAATAAATGAACAAAATTCTCTACTTGTTGCCGCCGTTGTATGCTCCGAAGTAGAAACTCGGGTTTCGAGCATTGATTGTGATATTTAATGTTGTGAGAAATACACGACCACCCTGAGCAATGACTACACCTGCTGGTGGTAAGTGGTCACTCGGTGACTTTTCATCCTTTGTTAGCCTCTCGTCAATTCCGGTAACTGTAGTAGAAACGACCGTAACCATGGTAAGGAGGGTAGAGCCTGCCCTGACTTCATCGGCCTCGTCTTTTAGTTCAGAGCGCCAGGGTTGCCAAGTGTGACACTTTTGGTGCTTTTTGGCACTTTTTTCCTCTGGGTGACGCCGTGACACTTTTTTCCTCTGGGTGACGCCGTGACACTTTTTCTCTGAAAGTGACACCTTTTCTGACAAGTGACACTTTTCATGTAAAAAAAACAACTTTTTTATTTACTGCTGCGGTTCAGGTGGAGTAGTACCTATAAGCAGAGTTAACAAACTTACCAGTATACCAATACCATACCAAACTTACAACTATACAAACTATACCTTGCAATGTCTTTAAGGTACTTTGTTTTTCTTTCCATTTTTGTCATGCACAAACGTGTACAAGCTGAAATTTATGTACAGCATGCGCACAAAAAAATTTGGGTGACAAAAAGTGCATGGTGTCAAAAAGCACCTTTTTGCCAGGGATCTGACACTTTCATGACTCGAGCTCTTGGCAACACTGCAGATCGCAGAGCATTTGAACTGGAATCTTGTGTTTTCTGATGAAATCTTTGTTCATGAAAATGATAAGTTTTTGGAAGACAGGGAATGGTATATATATATGACCAGTAGACCAGCTGTATTTGCAGTTGAAACATGATCATTGTCAAAAGGGGACCTAGTCTTTTGCTGTTTGGTTGATTAAGGAAAGTAACAAGTTGTTCTTTCTGTGAACTTTCAGTCGGCATCTGATTATTGTTGTCTGGTTGCTGAAAAAAGAAGTTTTTGTTCAATAGACCTATTATAGCTGACACTGCAAAATGGATATGCCAGCTACATATTGTTGGAGCTATGTTGCCGGCTTTCTCGTCAAGAATCTTCTTTTAGCTCAATTTGGTAGTAGATTTTGTGGTATAACAGTTAAAGATTCTTGCTTATGTATCTGATTTGTGAATTCTACATGAAAACTGATTGGAGTTAAAACTGGTTGAGCGATTTCGTTTAGGACATGGCTGCTATTTAGCTGTTTCGCCAAGAGCGGCTGAAATATAGTTCCAGTAAAGTGTAGCCGATTTATTCTGTTGTAGTTACGATTATGATTTGCCATCTGCCAGGGCTCAAAGAATATTTAGTAGACTGATTGTATTTCCACTTGCAGCACATTTTTTTTTTTACAAGCGATGACTCAAGTAACTTAGGATGGTCTGGTTAAATGGGGGAAATTTTCATTTTTGGTCGCTACGCCCAAAAATTTACGTCCTGTGTTTTTAAGGTCAGTTTTCCTTGCTAGGGTACTTTTTCTGAAGAAAGAATCCTTCTTTTCAGTATTTGATGAAAATAATTTGGTGAGGCTCTGCGATTTTGTTTCAGCTTCTACGGAGGATGATACGATATCGTATCAGCCTCCACAAAAGTTTTCCCCATTTAACCCCATATTCCCCTCTATATAAAAAGCCCCCCCCCCCTTTTACGCTGATAAAGATTGTCATGCTATTACTTGTTGTTCAACATAGGAAGATATGCATTACATACCTGTTCGAGAAAAGTTATGACTGAATATCAGTTTTCTTTAGGGATGACATCGAAAGCGCAATTTCTGCAACCGCAACCGTATATCACATACCACGGTAATTGCAAATCCAGTTACCGTGGTAACATATACCATGGTATCTGCAAAAATGCAAATTTTGTTTTGTCAGTTGCATCCAGTACGGCTAATCAGTCTATTTTATTTTTAAGCACCAAGCGATTCCCTGGCTTTGATGCTGAGGAAAAGAAGTTCAACGCTGAGGTCCACCGCAAACACATCTTTGGCGCCCACGTTGCCGATTACATGCGTACCCTCGCTGAAGAAGATGAGGATGCGTTCAAGCGTCAGTTCTCCCAGTACATCAAGGTGTGTTGAATATCGTAATTGAAGGGGGTATCTGGCAGCAGGCTCCTAGGTCTGCTGTTAAAGAACGCCTTCTAGCACTATTTTGCTGTCTGGTCTTCTGCTATTGCGTAGTTTAAAAACATTTAGTGTTTTGCTAACATTTTAGTCCTTGTGTGATGATGTACAGATCTGCCAGTTAATCTCTGAAGGTTGGACAGTAAATCACTACCCAACTGGTTGATAGTCAGTCCTGTGATTAGTACATACGGAAATAGAGGCTTTGCCTCAATGATACTCCATGCTGTGTATGAGGACTTGTAATATGTTAAAAGCAGGAGGCTGAAGTGTGAGGGGATTATAATTATTGGTCATATTTAAAGCTAGGAATACTGCAATTATATTAATTTATCTTCCTAAAACACTTGAGTTATAAAAAGAAAGTAGAAGAAACTGGACAAACTAAAAATAGCGCAATTATCCAATGCTAGCCTAGAATTACTTAATCATTAGACATTAGGCGAGTCCACTTGGCTCCTACAAGGCGGGTCACATGTCATGACTTGAATCCTCCCATAAAGGAGGAGCCAACTCATCCAACAGCCTATCACGGTCCTATGAAGTACCTAAATTCTCGCCAAGTTTGAAGATTATGGAAGGACAGATCGTTTGTTACGCTACTTGTAACTATGTTTCAGTGTCCGTACAGTGTCGGATAGAGAGTAGAATTAACATGGAAACCCTCCCCTGGACTTGGAAACATGGAACGGCATCATCAGCGAAAAGGAAATTCAGACCGCAAGCTCTTCTCTACAACAAAACGAAATTCAACCCAAATACAGTAAAATCTCTACCTGATCAGCGACGCAATCGAGCAGCAAAAACAGCAGCCGTGTCCAAAATGAAAAATCACAGCGACCCTTTTCAACTCCAAGCAACTCTCACAAAGGAATTCACGGAGTCAAATATTTAACGCTAAGCTAGAATCTTTTGTTTGTTTTCCCACAAGTTTTATATTTCTAACTTGAGCGGCTGTGAGCCTGAAGAGGACCCTTGCCAAGAAGGGCCGAAATATAGCTCCAGGAAAATTCAGCTGAGGTAATCGTTTTGCACCATCAAATATGTCGCAGTCAGCTTGGGCTAAAGGAATATTTAACCTCCCCCTCTGACCCGACCCCCCCCCCCCCCCCCCTCTCTTGTGAAGATATAAGATTGGACAATCCGTTTGACTAGGATGTATTATATCGCGGAACTAAGTCGATTTTGATGAGATTTTGATTTCAGGCTGGTGTTACCGCCGATGATGTTGAGAACATGTACAAGAAGGCCCACGCTGCCATCAGGGCTGACCCAGAACACAAACCAGTGGGCAAGGACAGGTAAGTTTCTCTTTTCTTGCAAATTTACTTACTTGGGCTCAGTTTAGTCGTTCGGCAAACAGAGAAGGTTCGCAGATGAACTTTATACCCATTTTGTTTTGTCTATCTATTTAACTATATTTATTATTTTTATCTAACTTTCTATTATTGAAGTACGTGTCGGACCTATAGTGCCAATGCAACCTACTTCCGGATTGCAGTCATTAATTCTTAAACCTGAAGACCTAAATTTGATGTTACATCCTAAACGCGCTAATGACACGACACTAATCTTTCTCTTATCGACACTAAGCTCATGGTGATTTGTTTCTTTGCTACATACGGAATGGTGTCAGTGTGTCTATTTTAAGTTATGCGGATGATGTACTTACCCTAAGTAGGGCTATGTTTAGTTTTGAAAAAAGTTAAAACGAGATTTCAAAGAATTATAATGTAATCGGTCTTTCTGTAAATGCGGCCAAGTCTCAAGTGTTATTATTTAATTTCCACCAATCTGAAACCCCAGACACAGTGAACCTTGGTGATTCTGTTGTCATACCATCGCAGGAACTTATCTTGGATTACCTATTGGTACATCCCTAAAGTCGACTCGGAAATTACTTATCGCTCGAACTGAGCGTAAGATACGTAATGCGTATGCTGGTGCAGTTGGAGCACAGCTTAATCTTGGTAAACGCCACCTTGCAAAAGTGTATCATGCTGTATCTCTCCCACATGTTCTATACTTGGTTCCTTTCTGGGACATACTAACTCAATCGGATAAAACAAAAATTAGAAGGGCTTACTTCACATATGCAAAGTTCCTCATTCGAGTACCGCCTTGGACAAGAAACGGTAGACTGCGGGAGAGATACAACTTGCCTGATCCTCTTGATGCCACGGACAAACTTTTTCTTAAGTTGAACACTAATCTGAACACAAACGCGGCTTTTCAGTGGACGGTGATAAGCTTGTTGAAGACTGCTTAGCAGGGGCGTCGCAAGTGCATTTTCGGTGGGGAGGTGCAGAGCCAAAATTTTACCGAATCTTTCATAAATTTTACCGAATCCTAGAACTAAGAATTCGAGCTTTAAATTATGGAACAGAAACGATTACGTAGGAAGAGTAACAATAAAGGGCAGCATGAAAGACGATAAGCCAACTATTAGGCCGCGTTTTGGCGAAGCCCACATGGAGAATATATTGCCGGGCATGATTGCAGTAACAGCTTCTATCTATTGTAGCCAATAGAAAATTAAATCGAGCGCCGCAGGCGAAAATTTTCGAAACCGATTTTTTTCCTGTAGGCGAAAATTTGACTGCTTCTCTTACAAATTTTATCATTTGCCGTAAATTAAATATCGAGACTCGAAGAAGTTCAAGAAACCGGATGGAGCGACGTTCCGGCAGCAGCAGCAACTGTAGTCTAGTCAATATATTACCGATAATCACATACAGTGAGCGCCGCAGGGGAATTTTTTTTGCTTTTTCCTGCCAAATTTAACTTCCATCCAAAGTCTAGCTTTTAATGTTTCGAAACCCCAATACTAAAACTCCCCGTCAAATGACGCGCACTTCCACAAAATAGAAAATATTACGAAAAGTGCTGCAGGCGGAGTTTTCGAAGTATTTATGATTATACTTTTTTTGGGATTTAAAATAAAAGTAAGGCCTATCGATGATATCATAGACAATCCCTTTGTCTGCGACCAGTGCTTCACTCGACCTCTTCTGAGTTTCAGGGTTCGTGGTAACTTTCGAATCCTGGCAATTATAACGAATAAATTACCGAATCCCAGTTATTATACCGAATAAGTTTGAATCGATAGCATGTTCGGGATTCTGTGTAACTACGGAATCTCCATAAATATACCGAATAGTTCCGGCACCGAAAAATTACCATTTGACTTAAGTAAATTTTCTCTCAACAAATTCGTGATAACTACCGAATACTGGCAATTATACCGAATCCCGATCATTATACCGAAGAGATTTGTACAGATAGCCTATTTAGGATTCTGTATAACTACCGAATCCCCGTAAATATATGGAACAGTTCTGTTATCGAAAAAATACCGAACAATTCTAGTAAAAATTTGGGCCTCCGGCCAAAGTTTTTACCGAATCTCAAAAAGGCGGGCGGTGCTGCCCCCCCCCCCCCCCTTGCGACGCCCCTGCTGCTTAGTGCCTGAAAACGAAATTTCATAAACCTTTTTTGTCAAGCATACGACAAAGGGAGTACCACAAACCTGACATGGAAATCTCACTATTTGAGAATTGATTATTCGTGAATAGCGGAGCAACGAAGTAACGCATTTCCATCGGGTCTTAAAGCCTATTTAAGTGAATAAGTGAGGGGTAACAAGGCTGTCCCATTTCTGCCCTTTTCAGTTAAACTTAAAGGACACCTGAATGAATAGTACCAAGTATCATTGTATGACTTCCGTTAACATTGCCTGCAGAAAACCCAATCCAAATACGAAATAGTGCTTCCAAGCTATGATTTTTGCTCCGTTTTGCATCTGTCCTCATTTCAGTACCGAACAATTTTAGAAATGAACAAATGTCTCCAGTCAACCCTTCTTGTGGAATATTTTTTAACCAGTTAAGCCCAAACGTATATCTAGAAGAAATTCCAATACGATCCGGCCAGCGCTGTACAAGATTTGAATGAATTGCGCTTTTTGTCTTGGAGTTTGCAGGTGCAAACCTCCAGAAACGAACATCCCATTTTTGAAAACGTCACGCTCAGGAGAAGAATGCTCTCCGTGGTCATGTCTGTAAATGCATTCTGCATGGTGTGTTCAAGTATGGTTTCACTGTTCAGGTGTCCTTTAAGGAAAATTTTTATTTGTAATGATGAGCCTGGAATCTAGATTCAGAGCTTTTCTTTTTCTGAGCTGCATCACTCAGCGCTGTGTATATCATTACTATTAAAAAGGATTTGTTTATGACAGGCTTGCAGTGGGAAACTAACCACTCGTTTGCCTTCTAGATCCAAGATGACTCAGAAGAGATGGACCGCCAAGCGTCTCACATTGGAACAGAGAAAAGCTCGCGTTGCCGACAAGAAGAAGCAGTTCTTGGAAACGCTCGAAGCCGACGCCGAGTAAACAACCACTATCGTTTTTGTTGCGTATTTTCGTGCGCAATAAAATGCGATCCGCTAATTTCCTGTCTCGGTTTTCCTCCTCCATTGGATCCCTCCGAAGTGGACGAGGCCTCATTTTCCCCAACGTGGCAAGGTATGCACGTATGGGGACAGTGGCGTAGATCAGGGGTTCCCAACCTTTCCCTCACCGCGTATCCCTAATTATGGTTCAAAAGGTGCCGTACCCCTTTTTATGGCACTTGCAGCCTCTGGCTCAAGTGTCATGTACCGATTGCAATTCCGTCTGTCGGTCGGTCCGTTTGTCTGTCTCATTTGTTCGAGTTGGGGTACTTCCAGATGTGCTAGGACGATGAAACTAGGCAGGCGTATCAGGGACTCGACCAGATTAACCTGGAAATAATCGAGTTTCCCAATCCGACCATCTGGGTGGGGGGAGTGGTGGGCGGGGAATCTGGAAAATTGAGGGCGGTCTGTCACACTTTTTCGAGTTAAGATACTTCCAGATGTTATAGGACGATGATTTTTCTGAAAACAGTCGATTTTTATGGCACTTGCCCTTCGGCCAAGTGCCATATAGCGGTCGCAATTTCTGTCGGTCCTGGTTTTGCTAGTTCGGGCACTTCTTGAGGTATTACGTCTTGAACGGGTGATCGGATCCTACTGAAACTTATTATTTGGAAAGACCTCGTGTCTCAGACTATCCACATGTAATCCGGAACGGATCAGGTGACCTCGGGGGGAGTTGGAGAGGGGATCCGGAAATCTTGGGAAACGCTTAGAGTGAAGGGATCAGGATGAAAATTGGCGGGAAGAGCAAGCACATGTCCTAGATACATAATCGACACAGCCGGACCCGATTCGGGCGCTATTGGGAGTCCGGGCAACTTGGCTGGCATATCAGGGACTAGAATAAACCGACTTGACAATAGTCGTTTACATGATCCGATCATCGTGGAGGGAGGGGGATACTGAGTCTTGAGATATTTATAACTCTTGAACGGGTGATCGGATCTTGATGATACTTGGTATTTGGAAAGACCTCGTGTCTCAGACGATCCACATTAAATCCGGACCGGATCCGGTGACTTCGGGGGGAGTTTGCGAGGGGAAACGCTTTGACGGGAGGGATCAGGATGAAACTTGGTGGGAAGAGCATGCACGAGTCCTAGATACATCATTGACAAAACCAGACCGGATTCGGGCACAATGGGGGGAGTCGGGGGCGGATTTCTGATTATCTGTGAGTTTGGTACTTCCTGGCGTACTAGGACGATCAGCTGGTCTGGCACATCAGGGATTAAAGCAAACTGACTTGACAATAGTCGTTTGCATGACCCGATCATCTTCGGGAGTGGGTGGATACAGAATCCGGAATCTTGTCGCATTCATAACTATCGAACGGGCGATCGGATTGGAATGAAACTTAGCAAGCGGAAAGAGGTGTCGTCTCAAATGTTCCATGTCTGGCCCGGACCGGATCCGATACTTGTGGGGGGGGGGGGGTGAAGGGGGACATTTGAATATCCATGACAAGCCTAGCGCGGAGGGATCGGGGTGGAATTTGGTGGGAAGAACAAGTATAAGCCATAAATAGTTTCTTGACAGAACCACATCATACTGAGGCCGGGTCCCCAGGACGGGGAATGCTACGATCATCATCAAAAAGGACTCACTTTCAGATTCGGAGGGGAATCAAATTTTTTGCTGGTGTTGTTGTTGGTGCAATGTAAAATTAATTAAAAAGAATCGGAATAAACAAAACCAAAAATAAAGAGGATCCATACTAATTTCGTCAGCTGCGTTCTTGTTCTCGAAAAACAAATATCTATTTAAAAGCATTCCTCGTTTTTCGTTGTTTCCAAAAAGTCAATGCATGTCCCTAAGTCAATGCACGTGCCAATTCGCCATATTCCTGTTCAGCGCTTCCAAGCGGGCTAGTTTCTGTTAATCCCCCTATGCCTCACCATCAGCACTTGGATCAGACATGGTAAAGTAGATCTACAGGTTAGCGAGTGGAAAACCTGTCATCCGTGTCCCAGGTAATGGAGGTTTTGCATATGTTTCAGCAGCAGAAAGTGAAAGTGACCCATTCCCCTATGCGATTAGACTTTTTACTATGTCTACACAGCTCAAAACCAACGCTTTTGTAGACATTGTAAAAAGTCGGATCCATAGGGTAGTGGATCACTTTCTGCTGCTGAAACGTATGCAAAACCTCCATTACCTGGGACACAGATGACAGGTTTTCCACTCGCTAACCTGTAGATCTACTTTACTATGTCTGATCCAAGTGCTGATGGTGAGGTATAGGGGGATTAACAGAAACTAGTCCGCTTGGAAGCGCTGAACAGGAATATGGCCAATTTTGTTTGGATTTAGTAAGTTTCATTAGAATCCAGTCGAAAAAATCTCCGGAGTCTATGGTCGGGTGGCAAACTGGCAACACCTAATTCAATTCAAACTGTGGATCACATGTGGTTTCTCAAGCTCCTATTTTGGTTGAGGTCCGATACGCCAAATATCAGGCGTTACTCAATCCCTGATTTTAAAACCAGCTTAAAAACTGCTCACTGACAAAGGGTAACAACAGAAGACTTGCCCTGTTCCCAAGAAAATCTTCTTCCTGTGTGCTTCAGCAGGAGTCCAGTCAGTGCATGAATCCTTATGAAGTCACATGGTCCTCTTGGAATGATTGACTCAGTCTACCACAAATACCTGATTTTTGGATACCCTATGCCAAACGCTGGGTATATCTAGCATTTGGCATAGCGTATGTCTAATGCTGGATACCCTATCTATGCCAAACGCTGGATACCTGTTGGTAACCTAAGCCTGACCTACCTCAATATAAAGGAGTTCTGATTGGTTGATTTTTTAGCTTCGTTCAGATCATCAATATTTTACTGGGTTACAGTATCCAGCACCTGGCATAGTGAATCCAGCGTTAGGCATAGGGTATGCCAAACGTCAGACATATCCAGCGTTTGGCATAGGGTATCCAAAAATCAGGGGTTTGTGGTTGACTGGATTGAATGCCACTGCAACTACGGTCTGATGCTTTGCTTTCAAAAATGAGATTAGTAAATAACCAGGTTTACCAACAAAGCTAACCAGTAAGTCTATGAATGAATGAAGGAAAAAATTTATTTCCCATCAAAATTGGCCCGAGGGGACCTAGAAGGAGTAAACAAAATAGAAATGAAGAGAAAAAACAACAACAACATGCAATACAACATTTTAACATAACAACAATCTAAGAGGATACGAACATTAGCACGTAAATGAGTTGTATAAACTGTGGGATCTGGTTAATGAACTTTCAAACTTCTTTATTCTTGCCTCAATCGCAGTCGCAGGATCGGCAAGATGGTATTTTGTACTGATTTTTGTATTCTTTGCCCATGGGGGGAGACTCAACAGATACTTGGCGTACCGATAATAATAAGATCTAATATTCTGATGTTGGGATTGTAGCATTATATGCCAAAGTGGTGCCAAAGCTATAACGTGTGGCAGAGCCACAGCATTGTAGAGACGTGCCAGAATATGTCGGTTATACACGCACTTACAGGAAACTAGGATACCGTAACACTTCCATACTTTTTCTGAAAAGTCGGTGACTAGACCAAGCCTTGTCGATTTTAGGTCTGAGTAGAAAGGCAGACCAAGATATGTGAGGCAACCTGAAGGGACAATATACTGGCTGCCAAGCTTAAAAGAAATATTATAGCTTCTTTTTCCCCATTAAAGATAAGCACCTAATTTGCCATCTGCCTCGCTATAATTGCCATCTGTAAAACAGTATAATAATAATAATAATACTATATTTCTAAATCTAATATATTTCAAAATTCACTTGAAACTGTTAAGTTTAAACATTTCTTCCTGAAACATTCTGTCGATATGACTCTTGAACATGTTGAGTGACTATAATTGGCCGCTTCCTCCGGAAGGCTATTCTACACGATTCTTGAAACACCATTTCCCAATGTCCTTGTGGAATCTCTCAGCAGTGATTTCTTAGGCTGTGGCCACGAAGATAGTTCTGGTTGAAGATAAAAACATCTTCAGCATGCATTCAGGTTGTCATACATGCCATGGCACAGCTTGAAAGCCTCAATTAGGTCACCACGGTGGAACCGGTAAGCCAAGGTTGGAAGCTTTAGTCTCCGGAGCCGTTGCTCGGAAGTTAAGTGCCGAAGCTTTGGTGAGAACTTAGTTATTCTTCGCTGTACTCTCTCCAGTGCTTCAATGTCTTTGTTGTAGAATGGTCGGATTGCTAAGTGCCCATACTCGAGGATTGGTCTGATTAAAGCAACGTAGAGAGTAGAGAGCATTTACTCATCAGCAACTCTATTCCCCTTGCCGATTACCTTCTCATAATGACCTTGGAAGCTAAGTTGAGGGTCAATTGTAGTGCCAAGATCTCGCTCTTCTTCACTTCTGCTCAAAGTAGTGTTGCTATCGTATAAACAGAGGGCAGGATAGGTCGTCCAAGGGTTACCAGATGACTTTTGGAAACGTTAATCTCCAGAAGCCGGGTTTGCATTTACTGGTTGATCGCATAAGTATACCAACATAGATTACCACCTGGCAGAATCGTAACTCATAGATAACTATTGAATATTTTCTTGATGAAAACAAAAAACAGTCATTGCTTTGTAGTAGGCTTTCAATTTACAAATGTCAAGTTCTTTTGAGAAAAAAATCGCAGTATTTCTGTAACCAAGATCCTCAACATTACAAATTGAAGGGGATGGCTTTGTTATGTATGTCTGGTACCATGCTGATTTCCCATTCCCTGTTTGAGACCAAACCATTTTCTTGCTGCTTGAGCTTTCGGGTAGCATCTAAAAACATAATTTGGCTTTTCTAAGAAACTATCTATTCATGCTTCTTAGTGAGGTCACATATAATTGTTTGGATAAATTGTAATGACCGCAGTGTGAGTAACATACCAAAAGTAATGAAATGAAATTCCATCCTTTGAAAACTATTTCTGTTTTAGATCGAAGTGCAGTCGAGCTTTGAGAATTCAAAATACCATGCCAAAATCAACCCACAGTTACTACCACCCAGCAAGCAAAGGACATAGATGACTAAAAGGCAGTTATTCCCATGGACTTTTCTGCACATATTGAGGCTTTACAGTAAGAACTGGTTTGAATCAACTTGATGAAGAAGAGGATTATATTAGGTAGGTTTCTAGCTTTTCAGTAGTAGATCTTGCAATGGGCACGAGGAGGATTTTTTAAGGTATTTTGCGGGTGTGAGCAGTGGCACAAATAAAAATGGGAGGATAGTCAAACAGCCCCATACTATACTAGAGACCTCTTGTCATGCATAATACACACAAAAAAGTGTCAGAAAGGACACTTCGGACAATTCATCCTACTTCAGTAGTATTTCCATCTCATTCTCATTCCCGGGATTCTACACTCCATAAGTGTATCCTCCTGTCTCTGCTTTTAGGACTAAGCTATTTACCAAGCTTTTCTCCTGTGATCGCTTATGCTCTTGATCATTGTTTCCGATAAGCTTATTGGTCGGAAAACCGGTTATGCAAATTTTGCACAGTTTGCCGTCCAAGGTGAGGGACTGTAACGAGAGGCTAAGAAAGCAAAATACTTGTGTGGTTTTCTGTAAGCATGGCTAAGTTGTAAAGTAGTCAACCATCCCAGAACAGCAGAAACACTATGTATTCGAGGTGTCCTTTAAAGGACCTGTCTTACCTATAATACTAACGCAACCTACTTACGTAATCACTCCATATCTTTCTAAACCCGGAGACCCCAATTTCGTCCGGTACATTCTAATCTCTCTAACAAAACCACGCTGATGTTCTCACTTGCCGTTTTTGCTACCTTCGATGTGTATCACGCTGTCGACGGTTGTCTGCGAGAAGTTTTTCTATAGAAAAACCGAATATGTAAATTGTTTCCCTGTTTTTCGCTATAAGTCAACGGGTCTCAGAAAAGGCTTAAAACAGCCAAAACCGTGGGTTATTTGTTGAAAGCACAGGCTAGTTGTAAAGTATTCAAATATTTTAAAACACTGTAAGTTGAAGAGTAAATAGTTCGAGGAGAATGATGAGTTTTAATTGTTTCTGTTAGTGGTCAAAATGAGTTTTAATTGTTTCTGTTAGTGGTTAAAAATGCAACCCCCATTACAAATGAATCTCTTAGTATTCGGAAGTTCGCCATATTCTTCAGCGCTTCCAAGCGGACTAGTTTCTCTAAATCCCCCTATACCTCACCATCAGCAATTATGTCAGACTGAGTAAATAGATCCACAGGTTGATTAAGATCAATCTTCATCTGCAAATTTTGTACAAAAATCATCCCTAATCTAGCCAATAGGAATACTTATGAGAATGCTGAAAATAAGCTTTAGGCCGGCCCGAAGCGCCAGTAACAATTTAGATATTACTTTAAGAACAATTCCTCGTACTGCAATATGAGAATATTCCGTCGGCACACTCAGGAAGTTGCCGGTAAATTTTGGGCTGCCCCCCCCCCCCCCTCCCAGGATCATATACTCTATATGCCAATAAAAGTGGTATTTTGACGGGTTACTGAATATCTGTGAGGAGTGCTTAATCAGCTGTGTATTTGAAGGTGGGGAAGCTATAGGGAAACAATAGCATAAACCCTAACTGGTGGTAGCCTACAGAAGTGTCTTGATTCCTGAACAAACAGGCTTAAAGCCAGGCTCCACCTTTCGGATTCCAGACATCCGTTTTCGTAGAAACGGATTCGGAAGCCAGGCCAAGAACGTCTGGCTGTTCGACAGCACACATTCCGGATATCTGGAAGGTGTCGTAGAGGCAACGCAGTCCAGAGACAATAAATATACAAGTTGGAGAAAAAGTAGAGTGGTAAAAGGGACACATTGGAAATGTTGGAAAAGCTAAATTAGCTCTCGTAATTATCATGGAAATCAGAAAGGGTTGGATTGACTGTGCGGAAGCCCGAGACATCTGGAAGGTGAAGTATGGCTTTAACTTAACTTGAAGCGAACAAGATGAGCTAAACAAAATTGTACCAAGCTTAGTCTCAACCTGAGGTACCGTACTAATCTTTGTCTTCTTTCTCATTGTCGCCGAGACCTCCGTGTAATTGTATTCCTTCCAGTGGCATACGGTAACAAGGGCTGGTATCGATCAGTACATGGCTATTTAGGGCCGATTCACACGAGGCTTAAAAGCTCCCCTTTCTCGGATGATTATCTTAGAGAATGGGAATAAAGTACTCTCATTTGCCGGAGATATTCAGCCCCGAATGTCAAAGAGATCCTACTTTGCGGATAAGATAGGGAAGCTACATGGTCGGAGGTCCGCTTTATCCCTGCCGCGGGAGCCAGCCAATGAGGAGCCAGTTCGCGACACCCAAATAAACGGACTCTAGCCAAATTGTCATTCTGGACAGTTATTAAGCACTTGTAGTAGAGTAGAGTAGAATAGAATTTAATTTGAAAATGGCTTTCACAGCAGTCATGCCGAATTCGTATTTCTCGTCGACATATCACAGTTGTGGACCACACACTTCTGAGTATTTGTCGCGGAAACACGATTGCGTGCCACACGGTCGAGCCACTAGTTGAAACTCGCGGAAACGCCGTTTTGTCTATTTTTTCGGCGGTAATTTCAAATATCTAAAAAGAAAAAGAAAATTCATGTAAAATCTCAGTAAATAGAACTCCAGGCTTATTTCCTTACCATTCTGTACAAAAAGCATCCTCAGTTTTAAGTCTACATGCTTGAGAAAGTAGTTAGCTTTATTGTTTAGACACTATTTTGCTGCTTAATTTGAATTTCCCGCCAGAATCGAGCCATAAAATCGAAAATCAGCTCGCCAGTTGTTTGGCGAATTTGAGCCACAAAGCGAGCCAAGAAAGTCTTGTTGGTCGCGGAAACACACTTGTGGACCGAACGAAAGACCGCAGAAACACTCTTTTCGAGCCACAGTTCACCCACAAAACGCCTATAAACTAAAACGGTGTCAATGGACATTCACAGCAGATTTGCAGATATCAATATATACATATACATTGTAAACACAACCAAACTATATAAATGCAAATGGAACAAAACAAATTCATATTTAGTTGTGAGAATTAGAAACGTGTCACGAAATGGGTTCCAAGCTGGGACAGGAGTTGTCTACGAGTTGAAAATTTTTACGAATGGGTTCCAAGCTGGGACAGGAGTTGTCTACGAGTTGAAATTTTTTCCAGTTTTACTGACGATTTCATTCCATTTGTCTGTTTATTTTTGTTTTCTGTCTCATTTGCATTGCATTGTCGGTTGGGCGAATAGAGGATGATAATGATTGTCCTTATGACATTTTATCCGTGGTGGGAATTTTTTTTGCGACAGATTCTTGCGCCATTTTATTCCTGCCACTGCAGCACGAACCGACGTGCCCGTTTATCACGCGTAAGGTTTTCGTCAGAAGTTAGACTATTGAATAGCAAACACACGAGAATCAGTTCAGTTTTGTTCGGTAGAATACCCAAAGTCAGCGGATTCCCGCGGGCCTAGCGGGAATTTTTTCCCCGAACTGCGTGTCGAGTTCTTTTCAGGATCCCAAAAGTAGACATGCTGAATCCGAATACGACAATAATTTTCTTGTCGGACAAGTAGTTAGCCCGAAATCCGGCAAAACCGGAAAATTTGTGAAAAATCAAGTTTAATCTGAAGTTGATTGGAGGTTCAGTCTGGGGGTAAGGAGACATGCCGACCACGGATATGAACATTATTTTTTCGCCCGACAAGTAATTCGCCCGGAATCCGGCCAAAACCGGAAAATTTTGTAAAAATATGCTCTAGTAGTTTCGTTCAGTTACGGCTGTCCCCACAAGGCAAAGTTCTACTATGACGCGGAAAATTTGAATCTCAACACACACGCGGCTTTTTAATGGCCAGTGGTTGAGCTTGGTGAACACAGGGGCTCAAACTCAAAACGTCGATGGTAGAATGCCAAACTATTTGTCACTTTCTGATGTCTTCCAATCGATTTTCGTTTCCTTACTATAGGGTGAAAATCTGCCATTGTTTTTTAATTTTCGTAAACCGTTTTCGTCAAGCATACAGCACAGGTACAAGCGCAGAGAGGTACCACAAATCTGACAGGGAAATTCCAGTAGAGGAAAATCGACTATTCCTGAATAGTGGAGCAACGGAGTAACGCATTTTCTTCTGGTTTTCAAGCATATGTAAGTTTAGAAGTGAGCGGTAACTAGATTTTCCTAACTTCAGCCCTTTTCGGTTAAACTTTAAGAGAATGCTATTGTTCTTTTTACGGTCTTACCGGTCGCAGGATTCTGGCTCGCCTTACCAAAGACTCCTTACAACTTCTACCTTTTAATGTAGCTTAGACCCCAAATCTCAAGCAACCGCATATAAATGATGCACACTTCAATTATAAATAGAAATAGGGTAGGACTACGAAAGAGCCGCAGGCAAAATTTGTTAAATCGGCCTTTGTTCGGCAATATTCGACTACTTCCCACACAAACTCTTGCTTTTATTGTGGCTCAAATCCTAAGCAGTAGCTTTAACCGTATGCACCCAAGACAAATTTAAACTCAGCGGCGCAGGCGATTTTTTTGTAATCCGACCTTTTTCTGGCATTTCTAGCTTTTAAGGTGGCTGAAATCTTAGCCCTAACACCTCACTTAAATTACGGGCTATTCAACCAGATAGCGAGTAGGCTACAATGAAAGACGGTGCAGGTAAAGTTTTGCGAAACATTTTAAAGGCTGCCTACGATATCGCATATCTGTCCGTATAACTCGCAAACGGAGTGGGATATTTTCCCGGAAGTTGGTGCATGTTTGTGATTCCACTCAGGGGCGTCACGACCGGGGGAGGGGAGGGGGGGGGGCCCCAAATGTTGTCGGCCAGTCGGTAAAAAATAACCGAGTCTGCGCGAAACGCCGCGATTTTTCTCAAAAACAGTCGATTTTTCATCAAAACAGTAGTTTATTCCTGAAAATCAGTCGATTTTTTCGAGACTATCGTTTTTTTCTCGAAAACAGTCGTTTTTTCTGCAAAAACAGTCGGTAAAAATTACCAGCCAGCAGGTAAATTCCTTGCCCCCAACACTTTGGCTAGTAACGCCTATGCAGTTCCACTTTAAATTTAGACTACAAAAAACGTGTAATCATCACGCCCGTCATACAGTGTTTACAAAGCCTGTTTATGTGCAAACCTTACTCCGCAAGCCATTTAAAAAAAAAACTGTTTTTTTTTAAGATAAGGAGACTTTTGCACAAAACCAGATATGATAATGTGAAACGTCGCGCCACAGGCGAAATTTTCGAAAATCAACCTATTTTCAGCGCCACATAGTGACAATCACGATTTGATAATGGCATTTATGTCACTCTGACAAACTCGAAACGTACAACTGTCATTCTAACAAGCTCTAAACACACGATATTTCGTAACGTAATGACTTCTAGAAAATCTCTACACAACCATACGGCCAGAATAGGTCATTTGCTGTCGAAATTCACCTAACTGCCTCATATAGCAAGCTCAAAACTTACGACTGTCTCTAATTTACGACTAGAAAATCCCTTCGTAAAGTACGACTAGAAACGGATCTTTCCAGGAGAAATTCGCTGTTGATGTCATTCTGGCAAGCTCAAACATACGACTTTCATTCTGGAAAACTCAGAACACACAACTATGAATCTAAAAACATACGAATATAAATTTCTTCGTAGCCATACGACTAAAAAATGTGATCTGTGGGTGAAATTCACGTTTCGCAACTGCCTGTATGTCATTCTAAAAAGCTCAAAACATACGACTGTCATACAAACAAGCTCAAAACATACGACTGACAGTAGATTCTCTGGAGCATGGGGGGGGGGGGGGGGGGGGAGTCACCCCCATGCCCCCCCTTCGAACCGCCCCTGCCTAACAATTGTTCCAAATAATTATTTCTGTATTTTGGACCGAGCCATACTTAGACGCATACTTTAGTACAGGAGGGTATCCAACCTCCGACAAGATTTCAAATTTCCAGACAAGTCTTTCCTTCAGAATAATCTATCTGGCTTAAAAAGGAACCAACAGATATGACAAACATACTAGATTGAAGCTAATTGAATGGTTTACATATTGGATAGATAAATATTGCTTCGACATTTCTAGCTAAACATATTTTTCTTTTCAAACAAGATCACCCCATTCTAACCTTAGCTCGATTGATTTACAAAATGATGAAAAAGGTAGAGTTACCAAAGTAGTCAGAAAATCCATTTTCAAAGCAGCTTGAAAACAAAGAAAAGGCACAGAATTTGAATATTTTTGAACACATGGCTGTTGAAAAAGGTCATATTTTGCCTCTGACTGTCAGGACAGCATGTACATTTCTTTTTAACATATTCGCGGCAGCAATCGATGCAGTGTAAAAACGAGGTCAGGTACCCCTCCTGTACTATTGATGTCAAGGCACGTCCCCATGCAGTTCAATTTTCGCAGTCGGATGCGAATTTCGAGTGATGACCTACAATGTAAAAAGTTTTTCCGTATAAAGATTAAAGTTAACTGCAGTATTTGCTACTCGGATTACTCTTATCTCCACGCAGATAAGATTAATACCAAATAGAGATAAGATTAATTTGAGTAGCAAATACTGCAGTTAACTTTAATCTTTTTACGGGGGGACTTTTTACAGTGTATGCGTAAAAAGACGAATAACCTGATCCACGCTTACGATCCTCTGCGGACATTCTTTCTTATTGATGCTCGTTAGCTTGTTCGTGTTGTTTTGTTGTTTGTTGTTGTTTTTTTTCTTATTTATCGTTTTTTTCTTTCTTAAAGGACACCTGAACAATGAAACCATACTTGAACACGCCATGGATAATGCATTTACAGACATGGCCACGGAGAGCATTCTTCTCCCGAGCGTGACGTTTTCAAAATAGGGATGTTCGTTTCTGGAGGTTTGCACATGCAGACTCCAAGACAAAAAGCGCAATTCATTCAAATCTTGTTCAGCGCTGGCCGGATCGTATTGGAATTTCTTCCAGATATACGTTTGGGCTTAACTGGTTAAAAAATATTCCAGAAGAAGGGTTGATTGGAGACATTTGTTCATTTCTAAAAGTGTTCGGTACTGAAATAAGGACAGATGCAAAATGGAGCAAAATCATAGCTTGGAAACCCTATTTCATCATTGGACTGGGTTTTCTGCAGGCAATGTTAACGGAAGTCATACAGATAGGGATGATAGTTGGTACTCTTCATTCAGGTGTCCTTTAATACTCCGTACTTTGTGTTTTTACACTTTATGGGTAATAAAGTTCATTCATTCATTCATTTCCTGTCCCCTCCGAATTTTGCGTATCGTATGCAGGTTTCCCGATAGGATGCGAATTTCGCATGATAAATTTCGCCGGACTTTGTGTGCACGCAGCTTTGCACTTTCACCTACAGCCTACTTACTCCTGAATAACTTTTCGCACCACAGGTTTTCTCGATATTTTTTATTTTTCACTCTAGAACTCTCGGCGTCGGCAAAGTCTTTGGAATTGGCGCTTTCTGGAGAAATGAAAGCCCCCTTTTAAAGACAATTTCTCAGTGCCATTGTATCGGCTTTTCGGGTCCCTGATTTTCTTTCCTTTGTTCGTCGTAAGGGGTCTTAGAATAGGCGAGGAGGGTGTATCACTAGGTTTGGGGAGGGGTTGGTGGATAGAATAGTTATTTTACAAGGAATTTGGCAGGGGTCATCGATCGATGCTTGCAAGATGAAACAACTTAATCGCGTGCCTAAAAGCGACTTTAAATCCAGAGCCGCAGTTGCAGTAAGCCTTAAAAGACCTATCTTACCTATAATACTAATGCAACCTACTTCCATAATCACTCCATATATTTCTGAACCCAGAGACGCCAATTTCGTACGGTACATTTTAACCCCTCTAACAAAACCACGCTGATTTCCTCACTTGCCATGTTTTGCTAACTTCGGTGTGTGTCTCGCTGTCGACGGTTGTCTTCGAGAAGTTTTCCATCAGAAAAAATGCTATGTAAATTGTTTCCCTGTTTTTGGTACAAGTCAACGGGTCTCCGAAAAGGCGTAAAACAGCCAAAACCGTCGGTTATTTGTTGAAAGCATAGCCTAGTTTTAAAGTACTCAAATATTTAAAATAAGTCGAAGAGTAAATAGTGCGAGGGGTCCTTTAAGGAGGTTTGTAAAGATCAGCTTTGGGCCACCATCCCAGGTTTTGTACTTAGGCTCAAAATTTAATTACTCTTTTCAGGGTATGTTTAAGGTACTTTTCAAATCTACCTTAAAGCAACGTCATTGCTTTGCATTTTGCATTTGAAAGCTCTTTACAAAAAATGCAAAATATGGAAGATTTTGTGTCCTCCTAAATCGAGATTTTTTTTGGATTCGTAGTTGGCAAGCGATTATATTTATTTATTTATTTCACTGAATCGACGGCCAACAATGGCATAAACATCTTAAAAACAAAAATAACAAAAGCACACTAGTACACACTACTCAACACCCCTCTTATGTTTCTAAGCGTAAATTGTAGCGTACCTTCTAACCTGTTGTCACCCATTTTAAAACAAGACCAAAGGTTTCGATGGAATCCCAAAAATTTTAAATATTTGATCCAGACAGTTGGGTATTATAGATTTCCGGTCTTCGCCAGACTCCTTAAACATTGTTACTATTAAAATTTAGAAACAGATTAAGGCCAATGGCTGATCATGTGAGAAAACCAAGTTCAGACATGGATTGGGGATGTGTGTTTACCCATATACGTCATATCGACTTTGACGGAATTGATCAAAACTTCCTGCCTTACTTCTGCCAAATTTATGGTTTCGGCTGGATTTCGGACAGACCGGCTAAAAAATAAAGCTCTAAAACAAATTCAGCGGGAATTTCAATCCTGCTCCTGCCCCTACTTCGAACCTCTAATCAACTTCAGATAAGACTTTTACTGTAACAAAATTTCCGGATTTGGCCGGATTCCGGGCGAACTATATGTCCGGGTAGAAAATGATTGTCGCATATGGATTCAGCATGTCTTCTTACCGCTAAATCGAACATCTAACTAGAAAACTTTTATTTTTAACAAATTTTCCGGTTTTGGCCGGATTCCGGTTGGACTATTTGTCCGGCGAGAAAATAATTCATATACGTGTCTCCTTACCCCTAAATTGGCTATTTCATTAGCTGTTAAAAAACATTTTGTTCCCCCTTTAATTTGAACTCCCTCCCCCACCCCTAAATATAGGGCTACAGAGCCCATCTACGAACTCGACCAATCTCTTGACCCAAAGAATCCTCACACGAAGTTTCCCTTCGAGAGTTATCGTGCTGACAGACGGACAACTTTTACGAAGTCATAGGCATCCCTCTACTTACGGTCTGGGATCCCAAAAAAGACTTCAGTTCTTTTTCGTAAAGACTGTCGTTTTCGAGAATATTATAGCATTGTAGATTTTCTCTCACAAATAAGAACGGATTCGAAGGAACGCTGAGTCTAAATTCACCATCCGCCAAGCCCACACAGTATATAAAATACATAGTGAATCTACCAGGTGCTGTACGTGGATCTAGGAAAAAAAAACCTTGCCTCCCCTCGGCGGAAACTCTTCGGGCGCTACCTCCCTCCCCCCTGGTCACCCCCCCACGAATGCAAATATATAAGAAACTATAAAATCTTATAGAAACTGCAGTTTTGACCGCGAGCAATTAAGGGATTTATCACCGGATAAATAGTTCTTTTATATAGGATTGGATTTCGCGAGCTAATGTAAACGTGTGACAGCGGCTCGCCGGCCGTTCGCCTGTATATTATATACTATTCACAGAAATATATGTATGGGGGTTTGACACCCGGGGCCAGGGGGGTTTGGTACCGGGGTGGTTTTCGCCGGTGGGGGGCTTAGCCGGAACCCGCTTTATGTACGTCCTCAATAGCTGTCATATGTGGGGGGGGGGGGGGGGGGGGGTGTATATGCGGGGGGGGGGGGGGAGGGGTGCCGCGAATGCTGTCGGCCACTCGGTAAAAAAGTGAGTCACTAAAATCGCTGTTATTTGCAATTTTCGATTTTGTTGGCGATTTTTTCCGAAAACAGTCGGTAATAATTGCCAGCCAGTTGGTAAAGGCCCATTCACGACGGTTTTAGCTAATACTCGGTACCAGCCAGTTCCGGAAATCGCTCTGAGGCCGAGAATTAGCTGGATTTCTGCCGTTCGCAGTTGATATTGGAGCCAGTTTCGGGTACCAGCTAGTCTCGCACCCAAGTTGAAATCAGTTCAACTTTTCAGAGTACTAGCCAATCCCTTTACTTACGGGAATACGCAGGTATCTTCCGATTGGCTAATCCTGAACCACGTCAGACCGAAGAACAATGACCTAAATTCACTTTCGGTTTTCAAGACAGCAAGGAGTGGATGTGATTTACTAGCCAATCAGAATAGTCCTCAATATTCCCCAAAATAATCTGATTGGCTAGTACCCTCAAAAGTTGAACTGATTTCAACTTGGGTGCGAGACTAGCTGGTATCCGAAACTGGCCCCAATATCAATTGCGAAAGGCAGAAACCCAGCTAATTCTCGGTCTCAGAGCGATTTCGGAAACTGGCTGGTACCGAGTATTAGCTAAATGGGCCTTAAGATACCCCCCCCCCCCCCACCAAACATTTTGCGGAGGTGTGTAATAAGAAAATATTTCCTCCGAAGTCGCGTATCCCTAGGCAATATCATTTCCCCAAATTAGAAACGATATCCTTTGGATATTAGGCGAATAGAAGTCGGATCGCGCAGCTCCCCCTCTCTTAAATAGGGACCTGTTGCTTCCTAAAGTTATTGTTTCGTGAGAGCTGCCGTGAAAGATATCGGAGAAGGGCGTTTTTCTGCAAATTGTAGGTGAGTTTTTACTTCGGTAGCGTCTTGGGGTCTAGTGACTGGGGTGAGTGCAGTGGAAATTTCTGCCTACGGGCAGGGACCCATAAATTTCCTGTAATGACTCGCCATTCAGGGGGCTTGTCACTTCCTATGCTTCTATGTTGCTATGTTGACCGAGCCTCACCTAGTTTCCAAAAATTCCGCTTGGGTCTAATCGGCGTTCTTGCTCAGATAGACAAAATCTATTGGGACTATTCAGCATGCCACCAGGTACCTAAGCTAGAACAAAAGATCCAGGATACTCTTCCATTACAGAGAAATATTCCTAGTTCAGCACAACAGCTGCGAAAAATTTTGTCGATCTGGATAGTCGGGTATTTCATCCCCGTGGGTATTTCTCGAACTATCTGACGCTCGGTCAAGAGCGCATCAGAAATCTCTTATTGACAAGCCCCCTGAATGGCAAGTCATTACAGGAAATTTATGGGTCCCTGCTACGGGCCACATCCTCAGAAGAGGTCGGAATGGTAGGCTAATTATAATGTGTAAAAAAAGAAGTTGGATTTGTTTTCATCAGCATAATAGTAAGAACAGCCTTTTTCGAGCGATACATGTCTAATGTGTAAAAAAGATCTGAGTACGGTTTGTGTTTCGTCAGTATCCTGTAATAGGCGGAATATAATAGCGGTGTGTTGTCTTTTTATTTTATAACTTTTCCATCCATGGAAAAGGTGGGCTTGGTTTGTTTTTGGAAGAAGGAGCGTATTTAAAACGTCTGCCAGAGCTGGAAAAATATGGCGTTGAAAAAGTATGTGAAATTTGGCTGTTGCATGTCGGGCCGGAACAAAAAAACTACAAATTTGTGTCGTATATAAGCCCCCGTCAGCCCCAATCCCGCTTTTTCTGCAATCCCGGGAATCTTTATTATCATATTTAGACGATAATGTTGTGATCATGGGGGATTTTAATATAAACTTGCTGGAATTCAAAGAAAACACTCAAACAACAGAATTTATTACTCTAATGACATCGAAATCTCTGATTCCCTCATAAACAATCCCAACGCGTGTTGCGTCGACTAGTGCAACTCTTGTCGACAACATTTATAAGTAGTGAACTGAAAGACAAAAATGCTCTTCAGACGGGATTTGAACCCAGGACCCTCTGCTTACAAGGCAGGCGTTCTACCATTTAAGCTACCGAGGAGCTTATGAACAGAGTTCGCAAACCACTACAATAGTCTGGTATAAGGAGCCGGCCGGCAGAAAGATTGTTTCTAGTTTACTGGTCACGGTACAAGTCCCTTATGTAAAGTGCCATCTATGAATTATTATTAATTTCGGAAGGCAAATTCGTCTCAGTTTCGATCTAAAGGGCGTCTTCCCGACTAAAATTATATATTTGTTTTTATTTGGTTTTCACCATGAAACCCGCCTTGTGGGTCCTGGTATGTCTACGTGGCTCCGACAATGGAGTCCTAGACTTCTAAATTATATTCGAGAAATTGTTTCTGGTTTACTGGTCACGGTACAAGTCCCTTGTGTAAAATGCCATCTATGAATTATTATTAATTTCCGTGACATGGGGATGTGAACTGGTTACGTGAATTTGCCTTACGGCGGGATCACTGTTCCTATGGCCGGCTCCTACCAGACTGTGCAACGGCTTATTTCTTAGAAGCACTTAACGCTGCTTTTGATGAGTCATGCCGCTAGAGTAAAAAAACGAAAAGGGAAATATAATCATCCCACTCAACCCTGGAAATCGCCCTCCCTTTTGACGTCAATAAAGCAAAAAAAAAAGATCTCTATAAAAATTGTTTTGTCATTCCCAGGTGACGAAAATAGAACAACTTTCAAAAATTACAAAAATCTACTTTAAAAAATAATACGTAATGCTAAAATGAAATTTTATTTTGATTCTTTTAGTGAAGTTAAAGTGAAGTAGTGAAGTTTGAAGTTGAAGTTAAAGAAAACTTGGGAGCTAATAAATTCATGCTTAAATCGATCGCGAACATCTTCTAAACCATCAGACATAAAGGACGCTCATGGTAATACAGTTTAAAGGGAGCTAGAAATAGCTAACTACATGAACTCGCATTTCGCGTCAATTGGACAGTCGATAGCCATAAGCTCCAACATGATCTGCCCCATGGTCAGTGTGATTATCGTACATACCTCGGAAAGCCTTCTGAAAGGTCTATGTTTTTGGGATCCCAAAACGTAAGTGGAGGGATACCTATCACATCTCAAAAGTTGTCCGTCTGTCCGTCCGTCTGTGAGCACGATAGCTCTCGAAGGGAATGTGATATTCTGATGAAACTTGGCGTGAAGATCCTTTGGGTCAAGGGAAAGGCCATAACATCTAAGGGTGGGGGTTCAAGGGGCAAACAAAATATTTTTAAACGGCTAATGAGATAGTCGATTAGGAGGTAAGACGACGTGCTGAACACGATTATCAAAACCATTTTCTCGCCGGACAAGTAGTTCGCCCGGAATCCGGCCAAAACCGGAAAGTTTATTAAAAGTAAAAATTGTATTTGAAGTTGATTAGATGTTTGATTTAGGGGTAAGAAGACATGCTGAACACTGATGTGAAAATCATTTTCTACCCGGACAAGTAGTTCGCCCGGAATCCGGCCAAAACCGAAAAATGTATTAAAAGCAAAAGTTGTATGTGTAGTTGATTAGATGTCCGATTTAGTGATAAGAAGAGATACTGAATTCGTATACGACAATAGTTTTTAACCGGACATATAGTTCGCCCGGAATCCGGCTGAAACCGGAAAATTTGATAGAATTAAAAGTTTTATTTGAAGTTGATTAAATATTCGATACTGGGGTAAGAAGACATGAAGAATCCGTATAAGACAATTATTGGACATATAGTTCGCCCGGAATCCGGCCAAAACCGGAAAATTTGTTAAAACTAAAAGATGGATTTAGGTGTAAGAAGACAAGTTGAATCCATAAATGACAATCATTTTCTACCCAGACATTTGGTTCCCCCGGAATCCGGCCGAAATCGTAAATTGTTTGAAGTTAAAGTTTATTTGAAGTTGATTAGAGGTTCGATATAGGGGTAAGGATATGCTCAATTCGTTTTGACCTTTGTTTTTTTTTGCCGGACAAGTAGTTCAGCCGGAATCCGGCGGAAACCGGGTATTTGACAGAAGTAAGGCAGGAAGTTTCGGAGGAAACGTAAAAGTAAGATGACCCACTTCCAGTCAAAGAATACGTATATAAAATACGTATATAAAAAATCGAAGCAGACTTGTTTCAGCCTCAGTTTCAGCGTTATAGTTGTGTATCCATATTTTATAATCCCTTTTGAGCTGCCCGCTCTTGGGCAGGCTATAGGCGTTTTTGTCTAGGAAGCATCATACATCTTTCGCGTAGCCTACTATTATTATTTTATTTCTAAATCGACAGAATCAAGACGAAACTGACGGACCAAATAAATCCAGTACCACCATCCATCGGAGACAATATGAGTAACATTTATCTATTCCCGTGACATGAGGATGTGAACTGCTTAGACAAATTTTAACACTGACAATCAGTTTTCTCCATATCCTGCTAATTCTCCTGCCCAATTTTTACATAGTTTCATCCCATCATTTTATTTATTTATTTAGGTAGGGAGGTAGGTAGGTAGGTAGGTAGGTTTATATTTTTAACCAAAACATTGAAATAAAATAAAATAACATTACTAATATTCTATTGCAGCAAAAAGAAAGTCCTATGGACTTGTGCTGCAATTTATTAATACTACTTGTCTCTAATAAATAAATAACTAAACACAACACCTTACAATTATCCACCTAGCCTATGACGTAAATAAAAGACAATTAATTATTTCTTTTTCATATCTTATAAGTGTATTAGTTAATTTGTTTCGATTTCGTGTATTTCGTAAATATTTTATTCCTCTACTAGCTTTAAGCTATTTGGAAATAAATTTGATTGATTGAGAATGATTGAGAATCACTGTTACTATGGCCCGCTTCTATCTGACAAATTGTAGGGGTTAGCGAACGAAGTTTACAGTCCCCGCTGTAGCTCAGCGGCAGCAGTGGCGTTGTAAGCCGAAGGTCATGGGTTCAAATCGCTCCTGAGGAGCGCTTTTGTCTTTCAGTTTACTCCTGTCTTAGCTATAATACTAACGCAAATACTTCCATGATCACTGTCATTAATTCTTAAACCTAAAGACCTAAATTTCATATGTCACTGTCCAAATCCGCTAACGATACCACACAAATCTTTGCACATGCCGCGATTGACGACTTTCCAAGCGCATACTTTCAGTATCGTTCCATATATTTCTAGATCTGGATACCCCAATTTCGTACGGTAGATTCTAACCCCTTTAACAAAACCACGCCGATTTTCTCACTTTTGCTACCTTCGATGTGTATCACGCTGTTGACGGTTGTCTGCGAGAAGTTTTTCCATCAGTAAAAACGGTTATGTAAATTGTTTCCCTATTTTCGCTATAAGTCAACGGGTCTGGGAACAGGCTTAAAACAGCCAAAACCGTGGGTTATTTTTTGAAAGCGCGGCCTAGTTTTAAAGTATTCGAATATTTTAAAATACTGTAAGTTGAAGAGTAAATATTGCGATGGGTCCTTTAGCAGTATGTTAGTTTGTAGTAGGGGAAACGGACATCAACGTGTTTTGTATCTAAATTCTTAGAAAAAGAAATCGTTTGACCGAGTAGGGGAAAAAGTGAATCACCTCTAATGCGTTCTACACAGTCAACAGGATACATGATAGAAAGAAGTAAAAAACAAACAGTTTATTCGGACCATACGTCAAACTGAGTGAGCTAAAACATTGTGCAATAGACACAACTTTAGCTTAGGGATTCGGCTAAGACTTCTAATCTTTTAATTATTTTTCTCCTTCTATATTTTTTTGTTATTAGTAAAAAAATGACACCCTCTATTTTGTTCCAATGCCTGAGGACCGGTGGAGGTCTGGGACATAATGGTGGGGTGGATTGGGACACAATGTACTGGGACTTCGCTTATGTAAAGAAAAGGAAGTAAATAGAAAAACACAACCAAATACTATAAATATAGAGGTTCTTTACGAAACACTATTGTTCTGCACAACTCTGTATCCCTCCACTGGAAGTTGGAATGGACAGCTTCAACAACCGTAGCTTTCAGCTCAAATGATTCCACTTATACCATGACACACGTTGGTTGAGGCTGAAAGCTATTTCATGCTCTTAAGATGAAGGTCTAGTGAACACACTGTCACTGATTGGTTCACACGACTGCTATATGAATGCGAAGACATTATCCATAAATATAATAAACTGAGTTATACAGGCAATGCGAGAGAACGACCGTGGAGGTGTAATGACACTAGACCTGAAAATGTCGAGCCTAGTCGACACGACGGATATGCAACATGGACAGCGATGGTGGCAATTCAGTACAATCTATTCAGTGTAATTCAAACTTCAGTTTTAAGAGGAACAAGAAGTGTAATCTAGGACATTACGAAATAGCTTCGGCTAAACAAAAGGATATTTAGAGCAGCAAGTGCTGCTGAAGAGTTGTAACACCTTCAAAGCATTTTCCGTAAATCATAGCTTATTTTACGGTCAATGAAAGTACAAACTAGAAGCAGAGATGGACATAAATATTAAGTCTTCATCAGTTTGTCGCTTTGAGGAGGTATGGGACATATTGCCCCAATCGTATTGACTTTGGGGCCGCGTGTCCCAATGCTCCTCACTGTACCATGTCCCAGTCCTCCTCGGCCGGTCGAATTTCAGATTTTCACAAAATGTCAGAAGATGGCAGCAGTACATTAAAAACCAAGGGGCTAGTGTGTGCAGCATTGACCTATCTATGAAACAAAACAACAACGAAAATCCAGACTCGATAGACAAAGACGTGCCTGGGGTGGGGGGGGTCAGCACAAGGTCCAGGAAATGACCGCGAAAAACTTACTTTTGATAAATTTCTGAAATGAAAGTTATACAATCGTACTAAATGTGATCTGAGTAAAGTGGCCACTAGATAGTGCTTACTCAGTCCAATATTCAGATTTTTCCTATCAGCTGGATGCGAGAAAGTACACGTGTCCCATACCTACTTGTGCCCCAGACCTCCACCCGCTCCCTACGCGCTTTAATGTGTTGTAATTCTTGTTCCTGTGTAATTATTGAATATTTGACTACGTAAAAGCGCAATTGTATATAGTTATGTTTGACGAGAGAACAAATATTCGTTTTTTTGTTAATACCGTAAGCAATGTTTTTCGAATAATAAAGATTGATTGATTGACATAACCGTGCCCAATAATTTGCTGCAGATCCTTCAACCGTTGGACCGGACTTCTCGACGTCTCATTAGATACGACTTATGGTTTCGGGAAGCAGGTTTTGGTGTTTATGTTTTACTGATAAAGATCCTAGGCCCAGATTTGATTAAGTATTTGGTACAGTGGAGATGTGCGCTAGTTTTATCAGTTTGTCCTGTTTCTAGTAAGGACACAGTCAGTACCGGTGGAGGAGCTGGGAGCGTGGGCTTTACTAGTTCACAGAAGGTGTTGAAATGGATTCTAATCAGTTCAGGGCCGCGGCGCATGAGATGATCGACTACGTCATCGATTACATGGACAACATCAAGAGCAGGTATGAACTTCTGTCGTTCCTGGTGTGAAGGACCCAAAATGTGTTTAATGTCATCGTTTTTATTTTATCATAATTATTGTTGAGTGGTATTAAATTAATCATTGTAATTCTATTGACAAGTCACGTGGTAGGGACTAAATTGACTTTGCAGCCAGTTGATAGACAGTGATAGACCATCATCATAGACTATTGTAGCATCTCATGAAAATGACAGTGCTTAGCAACCGATTCTTGAACGATGACATGAACCAAACTTTTCTTATCATCCAAAACACCGGAAACGAAATAGGTGAACAAACTAGGAAAGGTCAGAAACCCCTCACCGCCGAAGATGTCTCACAATCGGGTTCCTCCTATCCTTTGTTTGAGTGTGTACCGTACCACTTGAGCTGTCAATCCCTCAAGGACTTAATTCTAAGTTACATTGATAGACCATGGAGACTAATTTTCTTACCCTCAGATCTATAGAGATCAAATAAAATGTGCACCAATTTGCACAATTTTCTAACCCCTCATGAATCCCTTGGCAGACTAATGGTCATTTATGGGCCATAATGTGATATGTGATTTGGTTCGATATATATTATTCAGTTCGATATATTATATTTTTTGTGTATGGACGTAAAATCAACCAGTCGACTTGCCGCCGTTTCAAGATTTTTAATGAATAAACTAAATTGAATCGAGTTGATGTGTTTGTTAAGCTATTTGGCAAAATAAATTGAGTGATTGATTGTTGTTTTTAGAAGCGGCTTCCGCTAGAATGATTTCTTGGCTAACTTTTTCTCTACTTACAAGTAGGCCTATCCTCGTTTCCAGGTGTTGACTAAACTTTAGGCGATTATCTACGGGTCGTGACGTTACACGAAAAGTCTATAGTACCATTTAGTAACGGAACTGATTGTCCCTACAACGGTGTATGAGTGTAAACGCGTCCGGCGCCTCGCTGGCCGCTCGGCTGTATATATATAGATACACATATATATTCCTCAACATTAATTCAATCGAATTTTCCTGTTTCTTTCCTGACGTCATGAGAACGTCACAGCCCGTAGTCAGGCCCGTATCCAGGAATTTATTTCGAGGGGGTGGGGGGGGGCTGCTGGTCGGACAAAAAGTACCAAAAAGACAGAGATCAGAGGGAAAAGCCTTTAAAAATGATTATTTTTGTATGTTTCGGGGGGGGGGGGGGGGTCAACCTCCTAACCCCCCCCCCCCCTCTGCATACGGCCCTGCCCCTAGTTAATTGGCTCAAGTTTTTTCAATACCCGTTTCCGCGAGGTGGCACGCGTCTAATATGAAACGTAGGCCCATAAGGTATTCACCGCTCTGCCTCGGACAGACCAGTCAATCAAATTTATTAGACCAATTAGCTGACAGCTAGATGAGGTCATCTAAATCGGACCAGTCGAAAACAAACGAAATTTTTGCAAGTGACAGTAAAACAACAAATCAATTTGTACACTTGAGTATTGACAGTTTCTTGGTCTCGTCTTTTTTTTTTTTTTTTTTTTTAGCGCGGAGGTTACTTGCTAGGTGTCCCCTTTCTTGGAACCGGATGGTGGATGTTATATTGTATACAGTTGTGTATACTTGTCTCTGCTCGAGAAATTTCCTAAAACAAAATTCGGTGAAAAAGAACTGACAAGGCGCATTGACACATTTCTTAAGTCTCTTTAGTGTGTTTTAAACTATATGAAAAGAATGTTGTCATGTTTATTTACATTGTTTTGTTTAAGTGTTTTAATATGTATATTTTACTTTGTGTATTTTATTCATACTCCGCTGTTATGCAAAAAGTGGGTCACAAATAAATAAGTAAATAAAAAATAAAAGAAATTGACAGGATAAAGCAGAAACCGAATGCCAGTGTTTCTCAGTCGACGGGAAGAGAGGAGGGAATTTCCGCCTTGGCTAATTGTTTGAAAGTGTATTTCGTTGGTCACTTCAGAGAATGAAGGTATAAGTTATTATTTCTTTTTTTATTACCTTTATTTATTTATTTTTTCTTTCTTCTGCTTTTTTCTTTTGCGTGTTGAATGAATGGATGAAAAATGAAATTAGATTATTGTTTAAGTTAAGTTGAAGTAGTTTGTGGGAACCGCCCAGTGCCAGTGCATTTATGTCTTCTCATGGGCGGTTACCTACAAAACAAAAACCTGTAACCTGTTGTTTCCTTTCCCGACGTTGACCCAGAGGATTGACAGCCTGACCATTGCCAAGAAGGGCCGAAATATCGCTGATGAAGAATCGTAGCTGACGTATCCGTTGTACACATTGTTTGAATAAATGTTTCAAAGTCAGCTTGGGCTCAAAGACTATTTATGGTGGGTTATTATGTAACTTAGCAATAAAATAATCTAATCTAATATATCACTGAGAAGATTAACAAAAACAAGTGAATTCTAAGTAATTTATTTTCTTGTATGTGATAATTGTATACATTCAAGTATTTTAACACATGAAATGTAACGGTCGACGTATTTAGTGCCATGTCGGCGCTACGAGTTGGATCAATAAAAATATCTATCTATCTATCTAATAACTGAATTTAGCAAGTTCAAGTTTATTGATGATCTCTTCATGCGAAATGATTTTGGCTGCTCTATTCTGAATGCTTTCGAGGAGTTATGTTTGAATATTTCCGAAAACAGGGCTTCGGACGATATTGAAACCTCCTGTTTTGACGTGTCGGTAGTTTCATCCGCGCCGCCGAGTTCACATATCATCAAGATCAAGTTCGTAGATTTAGTAAGGTTCGGGATTTAGTAGAGTTGCCAGACAGAGACAGAGTTTCCACCGTGTTTTGGTTTGCACCCGTTAGCTGCGTTCTTTGTCACGGGAGTTCTCACCTGTGGTCTCCGGTTTTTCTTATAAGCCGTTTTTGCATCCACCGGTGACTTCTCACCAGTCTTATAACCCGTTTTTGAACTAACCAGTGTCCGGTTTTATCCCACCGGTGCGGACTAACCAGAACCTGCTCGTGAGCCCGGCTTCAGCGAGGAGTTAGCCAGTTTTCATCAACTCACAGGTGAACCAAAAAAACGCGTTTTAAGGGAAGAACCGGACACTGGTGACTAAACACCAGAGACAGCCCGGAGTGCAACTAACGCAGCTGTTGTTTCATAAAGCAGCGATACTGATGTTGCGCCCATGCTCTCTGAAGTTGCAATCCCCTCGAGTCTAATTCCCGTTCACCGGAGCAACTGTCTGGCTTTCTTGGAATTCCCTTTTTAAAATGATTAGAAAGTGTTTTGTTCAATCAGAGAACTGTCGAAAAAAAATACTCGCTTCAAAGTGCACTTCTGGGGGATGAGGCGGCTTTTTCCCAATTATGTGGTCTTAGTTCGCTTTTCGACTTCAGGGGTCTGAATTATGTATTGAAGTTCAAGTTCTGTGTTTTGTCTTTACAAAGTTTTTCTTCGTTTCCTAGATTCCTCTTCGCTTTTCTTGTGTTCTCGAAAATGCTACACTGTAAAAAGTTTCTCCGAGTAAGGATTAAAGTTAACTGCAGTATTTGCTACTGGGATTAATCTTATCTGTACTGAGATAAGATTAATCCGAATTAGAGATAAGATCATCTTTTTAGAGACAAGATTAATCCCAGTACACTGTAAAAAGTTTCTCCGTATCAAGATTAAAGTTAACTGCAGTATTTGCTACTCAGATTAATCGTATCTCTATTTGGTATTAATCTTATCTGCGTCGAGATAAGAATAATCCGAGTAGCAAATACTGCAGTTAACTTTTAATCTTTATACGGAAAAACTTTTTACAGTGTAGCAAATACTGCAAGATTTTTTTTTTACAGTACAGTATATATGGCCGCTTGTACCCTCTTGCCGTCCCTGAAATTCCTACAAAGTAGCGAAAGGATATAACTTTAAACCCTTCGAATTTTATTCATTTTCCTAAGAATTCATGGTTCAAGAATTCATAGTCTGCCCGTCGCCGCAGACTATGTAGTGGTGTCAAGCCTACACTGAAAAAAGTTTCTCCGAGTAAGGATTAAAGTCAACTGCAGTATTTGCTACTGGGATTAATCTTATCTCTACTGAGATAAGATTAATCCGAATTAGAGAAAAGATTATCTTTTTAGAGACAAGGTTAATCCCAGTAGCAAATACTGCAAGATTTTTTTACAGTGTAGTCGGAAAGACTTTAGAAACATCTGCAAGATAAAACGACTAACCAACCGCTTCAACACGTTCATCATTCGAGATAGAATGACATTCTTCCATCTCCTTGTTGTTTATCAACGCTTCGCGGTTCAGTTGCTCTATCAGAATGTCTGCAAAAGAAGGCATTGGATCTTGGCGAAAATACTATGGCCAGCCTCATCCTTAGAGACATCCTGCCTTCCCAATCCAATTCAATTTATTTTCAAACCATTCACGGACTAGCCGAATTTTCGGTTTTTATGGCACTTGCCTTCCGGCCAAGTGCCATATACCGATCACATTTCTGTCGGTCGATCGGTCGGTTAGTCCGGTGTTTGCGAGTTAGGGTACTTCCAGATATGCTAGGACGATGAAACTTCGCAGGCGTATCAGGGACCCGACCAAACTAACTTGGAAATAGTAACTTGCCCGATCCGACCATCGTGGGGGGAGGGGGTGGTGGTGGAATCCGGAAAATAGGGACAGTCATAACTTTCGAACGGGTGATTGGATCATAATGAAACTTAATATCTGGAAAGACCTCTTGTCTCAGATGTCTCATTTCAAGTCCGGACCGGATCCGATGAATCTGGGGGGAGTTAGAAGGGGGAACCGGAAATCGTGTGAAACTCTCAGAGTGGAGCGATCGGGATGAAACTTGGTGGTAAGAACAAAAACAAGCTCTAGATACATCACTGACAGAACTGGACCGGATTCTGACACTGTGGGGGGAGTGGGAGGGGGGTTCCGGAATTCCGGCGATCCGTAGTTAATGTACTTCCAGGTGGGCGAGGACGATAAAACTTGGCAGGCATATCAGGGACCCGACCAAACTAACTTGGAAATAGTCACTTGCCCGATCCGACCATCGTGGGGGGAGGGGAGGTGGCGGAATGCGGAAAATAGGGACATGCATAACTTTCGAACGGGTGATCGGATCTTAATGAAACTCGATATCTGGAAAGATCTCGTGCCTCAGATGTTTCATTTCAAGTCCGGACGGATCCCACGAATCTGGGGGGGATTCGGAGGGGAGAACCGGAAATCGTGTGAAACTCTCAGAGTGGAGCGATCGGGATGAAACTTGGTGCGAAGAAAAAGCACACGCTCTAGATACATCACTGACAGGACTGGGCCGGATTCGGACACTGAGGGGGGAGGTGGAGGGGGGTTCCGGGATTCCGGCGATCCGTAGTTAATGTTCTTCCAGTTGGGCTAGGACGATAAAACTTGGCAGGCATCTCAGGAACCCGACCAGATTAATTTGGAAACAGTCGCTTGCCCGATCTGACTATCGTCGGGGGAGGGGGAGACGGCAGAATCCGGAAATTGGTAGCATGCATAACTTTCGTATGGTTTATCGGATCTTAACGAAACTTGATATCTTGAAAGACCCCTTTTTCTCAGCATGTCCCATTTCAAGTCCGGACCGTATCCGATGAACTGGGGGGAGGGGGGGTTCGGAGGGGAGAACCGGACATCTTGTGACACGCATAGAGGGTAGCGATCAGGATGAAACCTGGTGGGAAGTACAGGCACAAGTCCTAGGTGCATCAGTGGCAGAATCGGACCGGATTCGGGCACCAAGGGGGGGAGAGCTGTAGGGGGGGTCCGGAATTCCGGTGATCGTGAGTTAAGGTACCTCCAGATGTGCTATGACGATAAAACTATGCTGGAGCATTAGAAACTTGACATCATTGGGTTAGACATCGTCACTCTCCGATCCGACCATCCCTTAAAGAACTCATCTTAACCGCCAAGTACAAAAAAACTTTTAAGCAAAATTTACTTTTTCACGGTCGCCATGAGCACATGATCCTTTTTGCCTCAAGGGTTTTGCTTAGAAATTAATTTTTAGCACCCTTAAAGTGCGCATCTCAAACGAAAAGTAAAAAAAAAAAAAAACTTTTGACCGTCACTTCCATCCTCTGACCCAGCCTTGCAAGTGCCATATGAGCTTTCAGCTCTTGTTGTCAACAAAAATAACTTTATCAAGATAAAATGACGTCAAACGTAAAGTGAATAAATACAATAACAACAATAAAACAAGACACTCAGACAAGAGACAAGATATCAATAAGCTAAGACTACCGAGAAGTGTAGCTCAGCCAATTCCAACGCTGAAGACCCTACACCCCTCCCATGTCGTTATCAGTATAGTTTCGTCTCATAGTTTGTACATTTGCTAAACTCTTGTCAAAAATGGTTTTATTTGTTGTAGTTCTTAGTTGTGTTATTTTTAGTCAGCCGACCACCATGTATACTCTTGATGATTGACTCTTCTTGCCAACTCAAAATCGCCCTGTACCTAGCGGAAGAGCCGGAAGCGGGATTGAGTTGTTGAGTTTGAGTCGTTAGTGCTACGTTTTGTCGTTCTTCCCGAGGATCACTGGCGTTTTTTGGACTTAGTCATATCAGGGACCCATAAATTGACTCGCCATTCAGGGGGGCTTGTCATTTCCTATGCTTCTATGTTGCTATGTTGCCCGAGCCTCACCTGGTTTCCAAAATTCCGCTTGGGTCGAATCGGGCGTTCTTGCTCAGAAAGGTGTAGATAGCCATCTTCAGTCAGGACTGTTCAGCATGCCACCAGGTACCTAAGCTAGGACAAAATATCCAGGACATTCTTCCATTACAGAGAAATATTCCTAGTTTAGCACAACAGCTGCCAAAAATTTAGTCTATCTGGATAGTCGGGTATTTTATCCCCGTGGGTATTTCTCGAACTATCTGACGCTCGGTCAAGAGCGCATCAGAAATCTCTTATTGACAAGCCCCTGAATGGCGAGTCATTACAGGAAATTATGGGTCCCTGGTCATATACAGTATTGGCTAGTCCGTCTGAGATGTTTCGTTTGATACATTAATTCATTCAAAGACAGTCTTTACTTAAAGCTTAACTGAAAAGCCAACTTATTTTTGTGTCATTTAATTGAATACAGTGAATTATTTGGATTCTGCAAAGGGATTTTTTTATTTTCCAATATTTACTCTAGTTATGACGTTCAGAATATCTGCAGCCGTCTCCAGAACGAAACTTCTACTATGATGCGGGAAATTTTAATCTCAACACAGACGCGGCTTTTCAGTGGGCAGTGGTGAGATTGGTGAAGAGTGCTTAGTGCCTGAACCAAAAAAATGTCATAAATCTTTCTCGTAAGGCATAGAACAAAAATACAAGCGCATAGAGGTACCACAAATCACACGGAAATTCCACTATTTGAAAATCGATTATTCGTGAATAGCAGAACAACGAAGTAACGTATTTTCATCAGGTCTTTGGGCCTCTTTAAGTGAATAAGTGATGGGTAACTAGATTGTCCTATCCCAGCCCTTTTCGGTTAAACTTTAAAGACAGGAAAAAAAACAGCACTAAATATTTTGTTTCTAGACCCGTGCTGCCATCTGTTGAGCCAGGCTACATCCAGAAGCTTCTTCCGGCAGAGGCCCCTGAACATTCAGAACCGTGGGAAGATATTTTCAAGGACGTTGAACGTGTCATTATGCCAGGGGTAGGTGAAGTTAAACAGCAGGCTCGACAGTAGGCTAACTAGCGAAGTAGAGATACTCCCGATGAAAAATTTGTAGCCTGCGTAGTGGTATGGTAGTAGTACGAAAACGTTGCATGTAATACTATGTAATAGCAAAGAATACTATCATTTAATGTGCCTCAGACTGGTCCAGTCTTATGTAGTAGTATCCAGTAGCATCCTGTCTTGCCATAGTAGCATCCAGTCTTGCTAATAGTAGCATATAGCAGTATGCAGTAACACGGTAGCCTTGAAGTAGAAGCATGTAGTAGCATCGTTAGTACTGCATGCAACTTTTTCGTACTACTTCATAGTACTATTTTGAGATAAATTTTTCATCGGGCTTGAACAAAAGAAAAACTGGAACTCTGTCAACAACGTCCTTAGTAGGCATACTAATACAATTGGAACCTCGGTGGCACTTAGGTGGCCTTATGTCATTAATTGCCGAGTAACTAATATTAGTTGCGTTTTCTATCTGAATTCTCAGTTCTCCGTTCTCGCTTCTGAACTCGATTCTCGTACAAATTACCATTTTTGCTCCTCTGGCTTCTCCATACTCGCTTTTGACAAAAACACTTATTTGGCAGCTCGTCCGCAACGCGGTATACGTGTTTATGCATATTGAACACCCGCACTCTGGTTGACCAATCAGGGAGGAGGATCGAGAATTCACCATCGGAGCAACTTCTCGATTTTGCAGAATTACGAGGCTTTTCCCGTTCTCGATTCTGACCAAAATACGTAAAAAAAAAAAAATAACGCAAGAAAAAAGAAAAGGAGAATTCGCTTCATCTGAATAGTCCAAAAGCGCGAAATAGGAGAATTGCGAGAAGAATCGCAAGGAGAATTCGGATCAACCGCAACTCTTAATGAACATAATCATTAATAGACGCTGGATTTTGAGCTAGGATGGGTAAGGGAACCGAGATCGAATCCTCGTCGATCTCGGATCTCTTACCACAGTCGAGTGAACCAATGGTGGAGCGGGTCTGTAAGACTAGCCGAAGACAACACAGCTGTAGAATGAGTACTTAGAGAAACCAGAGAAGTGTCAAATTGTTTGCCCCCCCCCCCCCCCCGGCCGACGGCAGTGAAACAGGAGATCGGTTTGGCATCTGCGCTGCGCAAGCCTTCGATGTTTGCATGCAAATTTTTTTTTTTTTTTGTTTTGCTCAAGTTGGCCTGAGCCGCAGGCTGTACAGCTTTCATAAAGTAAGATCAGCGGCAAAATTGAGCAAGCACACTATTTTCAAATTACGGGGTTCCTTACAAATTGTACCGATCTCCATTTGCTGTCCCTGAGCGCCGGGGCCGACAGACCCCCCCCCCCCCCCCCTCCAGTAGTGTAAAAGGTACTTCACTGGAAGCTTTGATTAATAGTACGTAAAGACGGATTTTTTATAGAAGGGACACTCCATCTGTACGTAATATTTGTCTAATCCCGTGGCATAGTGATGTGGACCACTTAGAGGCGTATTCTCGCCGTTCCCCGAGGACTCAACTTGAGGAGTCCCCGCATTTTTGTTTGTCCCGGGGACTCACTCCCCGTATTCTCGCGAGTCCCCACGGTCGGAGGCGAATCAATTTTTGCTTGTGTTGGTGCAATGTAAATTAATTAAAAACAATCAGAATAAACAAAACCAAAATTAAAGTGGATCCAGACTAATTTCGTCAACTGCATATTTTTTTTTTTCGAACAAAATCCATTTTGGAAGCATTCCCCGTGTTCTCGCTGTTTCTATACGCGGAGTCCGCGTGGAGTGACTCCCTCTATTCTCGCCGTTCCCTTCGATTCCCCGAGGAGTTCTCGGGGAACGGAGAGAATACGCCTTAGATGAGTTTCCTTCGGCGGGACCACTGTTTCTATGTCCCGCTTCAGTTTTAGCATTGTAGCGGTTTGTGAACTGAGTCCCTCAAGCCCCTCTGTAGCTCTGTTGTGGAGCAGTTTCCTAGAAAGCCGAAGGTCGTGGGTTCAAATCCCGCCTGAGGAGCACTTTTGTCTTTAGGTTCACTACTTATAGTTTAACCGAAAAGGGCTGGGATAGGATATCTAGTTACCCACCACATGTTCACTTAAATTGGCTTGAAGACCCGGTGAAAATGCGTTACTTCGTTGTTCCGCTGTTCATGAATAATCGATTTTCAAATAGTGGAATTTCCGGGTGATTTGTGATCCCTCTATGTATGCCTGTATGCCTTACGAGAAAGATTGATGATTTTTTTTGTTCAAGCACTAAGCAATCTTCACTAATCTCACCACTGCCCACTGAAAAGTTGCGTTTGTGTTGAGGTTAAATATTTCCCGCGTAATAGTAGAATTTACGCTTTGGGTGCGGCCACAGTTATGCTGAACGTCATAACTAGAGCAGATAGTGGGAAATAAAAAAAAGCCCTTTTCAGAATCCAGATAATTCAGTGTATTCAGTTAAAGGACACAAAAATAAGTTGGCTTTTCAGTTAAACTTTAAAAGCTTCGATTTGTGTAAGGAGAATGGCAAGACCAATGAAAGACCAAGAGACATGAATAAATGAATGAATTTGTATCCAAAAAGCCCGTGAGGCCATGGCGGGAATGGCATGGGGCCATGGCAGTTCGAGTACTGGGACGATTCAAATTCAAATTCATTTTATTTTACCTTAATATTCTTGTCGGTGACAAAAATAACAGCGGCTCCTAGCTTGGCTAAGTGCCTGCTTAGCAAGCAGCCGGTACAAATTTGTTTTTGTACACACATGGCGTTTCAGTTAAACTTTAAAAGCTCCGATTTGTGTAAGGAGACTGGCAAGACCAGTCAAAGACCGACAAACATGTTAGTTCGAGTACTGGGACGATTGTTCGGCTCCTAGCTTCGCTCCATGCATGCTTAGCAAGCAGCCAGTACAAATTTGTTTTGTTGACAGGTCACTCATTGGCACCATCCGAACTTCCATGCCTATTTCCCAACCGGCAACTCTTGGCCTTCAATTCTTGCTGACATATTGAGCGACTCGATATCTTGTATTGGTTTTAGTTGGGTGAGTTACCTCATTTCCACTCCCAACCTCTCTTCACTGTAAAAAGTTCCTCCGAGTAAGGATTAAAGTTAACTGCAGTATTTGCTACTGGGATTAATCTTATCTCTACTGATATGAGATTAATCCGGATTAGAGATAAGATTTTCGTTTTAGAGACAAGATTAATCCCAGTAGTGAGGTAAGCTTAATCCGAATTAGAGATAAGATTATCCCGATGAAAAATTTGTAGTCTGCGTAGTTGTATGATAGTTGTACGAAAAGTTGCATGTATTGATATGTAATAGTAAAAAACACTATCGTTTAGTATGCCTCAGCCTGGGCCAATCTTAAGCAGTAGTCTCCAGTAGCATCCTGTCTTGCTAAAGTAGCATCCAGTCTTGCTAATAGTACTATGCAGTAACACGGTAGCCTTGAAATAGAAGCATGTAGTAAGCATCAGTTCGTACTGCATGCTACTTTTTCGTACAACTTCATCAACTACTTTAAGATAAATTTTTCATCGGGATCTGTTTGGAGACAAGATCAATCCCAGTAGCAAATACTGTAAGATTTTTTTTATAGTGTTTACATGTTATGGGCAATCAGCATACATAAGCCCACAAATTTTTTCTAGATTGACCTAGGGGATGTGGCTTTCGGAGTAACCGTTCATAAATAACGACCGATTGGTACCGCATGTGAGATAACAGTCTGGCACCGTGCACAGCGGCTCATATGCCGTCCGAAAGTTTTTCTTTTAGGAAGGCGAGAAGCGAGGTTTTCCAGTATACTCTTGATGACTAACTCTTTGCCGATGCAAACTCGCCCTGTACCTAGCGGAAGAGCCGGAAGCGGTATCACAGCTGCTCCCAAACATCGACGTGATTGGTTAACGCAGGATTGAGTTGTTGAGTTTGAGTAGTTAGTGCTACGTTTTCTCGTTCTTCCCGAGGATCACTGGCGTGTTTTGGACTTGGTCATATAGAGCACTGACAAATTGCGTGTATTAAAACGAATGAATGGTATTGTGCGAAATATCTGTGACGCTCAGAACACAGAAATCAAAAGCGCGACTAATGAGTAAAATGAAAAAGAAACAGAAAGCGAAGTGCGGAAACTGAACAAAATCAGACGCGATTAATTGTCTAGGCTAGGTGTATCTAATAATAATAATAATAACTCATTTATGTCCTTAATAGCATTTACAACTGCTAGCTGCGGATCGTCAACATAACAAATTACGAATCACGGCTGATTGATATTCTGACAGTTAAAATTGCGAATAAAATAAGGCACAAACGAACATAAATACCTTTCGGTTGAGTTTATGGGGGGCTAAAGAAGCCGTGGCTTGTCAATGTTAGCTAGTCTTCCCTTGTGTTCGGTCTAGTCTGTTCTGGAGTCTCAAAGTCTGGAAAAATACTATGTATGGCCTCCCACTGTGTTACCTACTTACTGTTTTCAATATCCACTCAGCTACATATGAGCCCGTCATAGCCAGGGACGCGATCTTGAGGGGGGGGGGAGGCTTCAAAATCTTCCTTCTTGATGATATGTATTTGGCCGCTAAATAGGTTTCGAAAGGCAAAATGCAAAGCAGTGGGTTTATTTGAAGGTATATCTAAAAACTTGTTGAGAAATGCCCCAAAAGAGTAATTAAATCTTGAATCTGCGTAACAAACCTTGGATTTGGGGCCAAGTACTTTACCCCTCCGCTAGGTTTACTGAGAGCGTGTTCCACCCTCCTAACAATAGTAACTATTAGTTACTATCTTCGTTCCAACCTCGTGAAAAGTTACTACGCTGACCGTTCCAACCTCCTCGAAATAGTAACTTCAAGTTCAAGTTCAAGTTCAAGTTTTTTTAATTATACACAAAAATACAAATACATGACACAAGCACTGTGGAGAACACGAATTCGTACATGCAATGCTTGTTAACAATTTTACTATAAATAACAACAACGTACCCTATAAATCCAACAATAATAATATAATATAACTTAATTTATCTAACCTGTATAATATCTTAATTTAAATGACCTGCCATCTACCAAATAAATAAATAAAAAATAGAAAACTACCCTCTTGCTAAAAATAAACAAAAATGACAAACTATTTGACATAAGTAAGCGAGAATGCGTACAGCATAAACCAACCACACACGAAACAATCATTCAATTAACCAACCACACTCTAATAAACACATTCTTATACAATAAATTTCATAATAAATTATAATGCAAACATAACTATTATATTTTTTTAAAATTAAGAATCATTAGTACTTTGAGTCGGGACCTGATAAGCGATGGGCTTCCTTCCAACCATTCTGCAACATCATTTTTATATTTTTCCCACACAGATGGTATTGTATATCGTAGAGAAAATCTGGATCTTTCACACTTAATTTTTGGGAGCCGAAGGTTAGTGTTAGATCTCGTGTACATTTGACATGATGGCGCTAGAGTTATCAGGTCCATATAAGAAAAATATGATGGAAGCAGATGGCGATCTAAATTTACTTTAAAAATGAACACTTGCAGAAATAGCAAAAGTTGCACTGGAAGAATATTAAGGAGAACATACAGTGTTTCTGTCTCAGACTTTTCCGGTAATTTACTTGGGGCAGGGATATATTTTTTGAGAATTCGTAAAGCCTTGTTTTGAAGAATCTGGAGCGAAGACACATGCGACCTGAAAGTATTTAAATAAACAATAGATGCATACTCTAGGTGTGACTGAATTAAAGAATAATACAAAGATCGCATTGCTGGATAAGGGAGTAAATTCTTTAGTCTGTTCATAGCACCAACACCACGAGAAATTTTTACCCGTATGTTAGTCACATGCAATTTCCATGATAAATTCTGATCAAACACTACTCCCAAATACCGAATAGATTCTACCCTAGCGAACTCAAAAATAGTACCATCACCACAAGGGACAGGAATGGACTTCAGATCTGGAAACTTGCAGCCTGTCCGACTAAACACTATGAATTTTGTTTTCTTTTTATTCAACGTAAGTTTGTTAGCAGATAACCGTTTCATTAAAAGTGAAAAAGAAGAAATGAGGTTAGATTCCAGCTCACCTTGGTTAGAAGCTGATACAGAAGCTGCTGTGTCGTCTGCGAATTGAGTGTTAATTTTTGATGAATCAAAAACAGAAATTTCATTCAGATCATTAACATATATTAAAAATAGCAAAGGGCCCAAAACTGAGCCTTGTGGAATTCCAACAGCAGGCAATGTTAGCTTTCCAGACGAGGAATTACCCAGTTTAACACATTGTTGTCTTGCAGTCAAATAAGACTGAAGTAGATCAAATGCTTTCCCACGGATACCAGAATGTGTAAGTTTACAAAATAGTATTTTATGCGAAATCGTGTCGAAAGCTTTCTGTATATCCAAAAAAATTGTGGCCGGTGACTCCCCACGATCTAGAGAATCATTAATATACTGAACTATTATACACATAGGATGTTCCGTGCTGTGTTTTTTCCGAAATCCAAACTGTAATTTAGAAAAAAAATTGAATTTATCAAGAAAACTATATATTCTATTATATAACGCTTTTTCAATAACTTTTGAAAATGATGATAAAATAGATATAGGTCGATAATTAGAACACAGCCGGGGATCATCCCCTTTGTGAAGGGGCACAACTTTAGACTCTTTAAAACCCGAAGGAAATACTCCAGATTGAAAAACAAGATTAACTATGTGAGAAAAAACTTCGGAAATACCAGGAAAAATTTGTTTTAGGATAGATGACGAAGACCCGTCAAGAGCTTCCGAATGACCATTTTTCATTAAAGACACAATATTTTGAAGTTCTGTTGGTGTAGCGGGTGCTAAAAACATTGTTTTATCCATAGGTGGTGGTAGATGTTCTGTGAAAGAATTCTCTGCATCTTTCGGACAAAACGAAGCTATTTTTTCTCCAATGGTCGAAAAATAATTATTGAAAAGGTCGGCCATCTTTCGCTCATCAGTGACATTACAATTATTATCGTCAATTAATTCTTTGGGACAAGAACTTTTGGTTCTGTGTCCTAAAAGGTCATTAATTAGTTCCCATGTTTTTTTCTGGTTGCCATTTACATCCGAAAAAGCGTTCTTATAATACTCGGCTTTAGCCACCCTAATTATCTTTACCAACTTATTTTTATACATCTTAAATACTGACAGATTTTCATTGTTTGGGGTAGTCTTATATTTTTTGAACAATTTATTTTTCACAATGACAGATCTTAAAAGACCAGGTGTTAGCCATGCCTTCTTAGGTATTTTCTTATGCTTTTTCAAAACCATGGGACAAATCTCATCTAAATATCGTCTGAAAATTTCAACAAAAAGTTCAGTCGCTTCATTCGCACATCTTGTCTGGAAAACTAAACTCCAATCATGTAAACTTAGTTTATTTTTTAAAGCAACCATTTTTTCTGCCGTTATTGATCGCGATAATTTATGTACACGACGATTACTTGAACGGCACATCGAAAAATCCGAGATCAAAAGTGAATGATCTGAAAAATCATTTAAAATCGTGTGCGAAGAAATAACAGGAATGGTAGAAAAAATATTATCAATAAGGGTAGCGGATTCATGTGCAACCCGTGTTGCAACACGGCAAGTAGGTACGAGTCCTCGTGATAAATTCATGCAAAGAAATTCAAGAGCGTTTTCTTTTGAAGAACTTTGGGTTGTTTTATTAATTGCAAGAAGGTCAATATTGAAGTCACCCATTATTATTATTTGATTGTAATTTGTCTTTTGGATGTCATTCATCAAACGATCATAACATTCAATAAACTCCTTTACAGACGACGTGGGTGATCGGTACACTAAACTAACTAAAACCTTAGATCCCTCCAACGAACATTCAACATTTAGACTTTCCAGCACCATAGGTCTATCGTTACAAGAAAGAGAAGAGTTTATAACTAATGGAATATCATCTCGAACAAACAACCCAAGACCACCTCCTTTATGACTTTCTCTATTTTTCCCAACAAATTGAAACCCTTGTATATAAGCCAGTTTCTCCGTTACTGAATTAAGAAATGTTTCGCAAAGACCAAAAAGGGAAATCCCATGTGATTCTAGGTCGGAAATGAAATCCATACTACTTATCAGGCCACGGCAATTAAAAAACGCTGATCTAAATTTACCATAACTTTCAATTTTACCAATACTATCCTGGAACAAAATTTTAGTGGGGGGTATATTTTGAAGAAATTCATCCACACATTCATTCACACTAGGCATATGACTTTTACACGCATCGCTCAAATCAAGTTGGTTATTTTGTACGCACTCAATGCTTACACCATGTCCATCCACATTATGACTCATCTAAATATCAAAATGTTTGTATTACCTTAATCTGCAAACTTACGAACTTGGTAGATGGCGAACCCTTGGCTGATTCATTTCGACAACAAGTAAACGACGGAGGAACAGAATCCGACGGCGGAACTGCAACAGGTACAAAAGGGGCAGGAAAAAACTAATTGTAACTATTTGCTTATCACGCTCGGGAGCGTAGTAAGCGTGGTAACTACGGATCTCTGTGATGTGATTTGCCGGATTAGCTCGTGGCAGGATATTTTGGTGAAAATAGAAAAATCGTTCCAGCCTTGACGGCAAGCCAGAATTCGTGACGTCATGCGTAGTAACTACGGTCAGAGGCGTTACTGGCCAAAATGTTGTTGTTGTTTTTTTTTTTGGGGGGGGGGGGGTAATGCATTTGCCGACTGGCGGATAACTTTTACCGACTGTTTTTTGAAGAAAAAATGGACTGTTTTGAAGAAAGAAATGACAGTTTTGAAAAAAAGCCGACTGATTTTCAGAAAAACCGACTGTTTTCATGAAAAAAATCAACTGTTTTGACGAAAAATCGTGGTGCTTCGCGCCGACTCGGTTATTTTTTTTTACCGACTGGCCGACAAGATTGGGGGGGGGGGACGTCCCACCCTCCCCACCCCCCAGTCGTGACGCCACTGACTACGGTAAGTAGGGTGGAACACGCTCTGAATTGGCGCCACTGGTCATAGCATACTTACAATCAAGTGCATTTCAAGTTCTGTTCTATTTCGAATTATATCAGTTCTCTACTTTATAGATCGCTAGTCCAGCTTGCACGGAGCTTGAAGCGGTAATGCTAGATTGGCTTGGGAAGCTGCTGGCACTGCCTGAATGTTTCCTGGCATCTGAGAGTGGGGGGGTAGGAGGGGGAGTCATTCAGGTAAGGCTTTTTCATGATTTCGTGGATTTGTACATTCATATATATTTTCATACCGGGCGGTCACGAAAATCTGTCCAAACGGATAGGGGGCTTATGGTAACCCGAAGATTAACAAGTTGTACCCGTCCTGTTTCTCGTCGCCTTTAGGAACTGGAGGAACTGATAAGTACGGATTGTCCAAGTACAACTTGAAGCTCAGTCGCGCTTTTCCCACTCCCGAACGAGAATCAGATTATTCCTGACACCTAAGTTTGCAAATCACCGCTGTACTAAAATAACAAACAAACAACTTGAAATTTAGTGGTAAGAAATTTCGAAAAGACATTGGAAAATGGAGCTTTAGAAACAGAATACTAGAAGATTGGAATAATCTCCCAGAAAGTGTGGTAAACGCCAAAGATATCAACCAATTCAAAGCAGGTGTCGACTACCACCTGGCTGATATTCAATTTAGTGTGGAAAGTGACCCGAGAAATTTATAGAGGCGAAAGCCTTACTATTGCAGTTATATTAAAATACAGGATAACGGTTATTGCAGAGCATTGTTGATAACCGATAACTGTAAGTACTTAAAGCACACCTCGCACTGTGTGCTCTTCGGGTTCCAGTTTTTCAAAAATAACTGAACAGTAGGCCTTTCTTTTAACAAATTATCCACGGATTTGGCTTTTTAAGCCTTTTTCGAGACCAATCGACTTATAGCAAAAACACGGAAAAATTCAGACAACCGGTTTTACGCACCAATAGCATGCTTAGCGTATATTCGTCGGGAGCACGACATGCATGGTAAACAATGAAACGCGGCAAGTGCGAAAATTAGTGATGTGTCGTTAGCGAGTTTAGAATGTAACAGGTGAAAGTAGGGTCCCCGGATTTAAGAATTAAGGGAGCAATTACAAAAGTAGGTTGCATTGGCATTCTAGGTACGACGGGTCCTTTAAGTCTTCTGTCAATGTGCCGAACAAAACGCCGCGGTCGTAAGCGTGTGTGGGTGCTTGCCTGGTAGCATGTGTACAATCTAGGATCGCACTGGCTAGTGTAATTAAAGTTGCAGAAACCCGAGAATTCAAGAGTTTGTGGTAATAATGAGAATAATATTCATTTGATCCCAGGAAATAGATAAACACAGCTTTGGATTTGTCAGTCTTTTAAAGTTTAACTGAAAAGGGCTGAGATAGCCTAGATAGGACAATGTCGTTACCCATCACTTATTCACTTACAGAGACTCGAAGAATCGATAAAAAATCGTTACTTCGTTGCTCCACTGTTCATGAATGATTGAGTTGTATATAGTGGAATTTCCCTTACGGATTTTTGGTACCTCTACGCGCTTGTACCTGTGTTGTATGTTTGACGATAGCGATTTACGAAAAATAAAGTGTTAACGCAGTGAGCTACCTTCCACGAGCTGATCACTGGCCAATGAAAAGCCGCATTTGTATTCAAATTTCAGATTCAATTTTTCCGCGTCATAGTAGAATTTTGCGTTGTAAGGACGGCTGTAAATATTCTAAGCATATTTACGAGCAGAGCAAATCGTAAAAAAAAAAATTCCTTAAAACAAGCCAAATAATGAAGTGTGTTCAGTTAAAGGATAAAAAAATAAATGGGCTTTTCAGTTAAACCTTAAGCATTCAGTTCATAAACAAAAGCATCACGGTAGATCAATATACCAAAAAAGAATGGTCAAAATTAGTAAAGTGATAGTGCTCGTTCCGGTCTGGAAGTGCATAGCCAGAACAAAGCTGACATTGCAAGAAGGGAACAACGATTCTATCAATACAAGTATTATGAGTTCTTGGCTTCGTCGAATAGGGCATATGCAAACTGTTCATTCTAGCCTAACTTTATCTGTTCTTGATTTGACATTAGCTCATATTTGCTTTCCAGACTACAGCCAGTGAGGCGTCGTTGGTAGCACTACTTTCAGCTCGAACGAAGTTCGTCAAGAAGCACAAGAGCTTGAACTCGAGCCTTACAGACCATGATGTCATGGGAAAGCTAGTCGCATACACTTCAGACCAAGCTCACTCATCGATTGAACGTGCAACTATGCTGGGAGGCGTTCAGATTCGATCTGTGGAAACAGATGACAATTTTTCAATGCGGGGGGATAGTCTCAAGAAAGCAATAGAAGAAGATAAGGCGAAGGGGCTGATTCCGTTTTTCGTAAGTTCGCTTCCAAGTATGATGACAAAAATTTATTACGCACTGGATAAGAAAACGAAACAGTGCAGGACAAAGTAAAGGAAAAGTCACATTTAAAATTTTATTACTCTTTTTGAAGGAAACCTATATGGTTAAAGTTATATTGTGTATTTCATAAGTTCTCTTTCGTGTTTTCCTTTCTTTTTCTCTCTTTTCCTTATTATTTACTCCGTCTTCGTGCCATGTGTTTATTTTGACGGGTCATAAATAAAATCATCATCAATAGTTTTCGAATATACCTTAAAGTAAAGTCATGTCTTTGCATTTTGCCTTTTGAAACCTTTTAAGTGACTCAAAGACAGTCACTGTCACCAAGTTTGAAATACAGGAGAACCATACCCCCTCAAATGGCCTATGCGGCTATTTTATACATACTGCGGCACCCATTCGAGCAAGCGTGTTCGGCATAACCAATATTGCAACGCCTGTAGTTAAATGCTTCGAACACATCCTTGCTAAACCTACGTACAGTGCACGGGCGACTGAGTCCAGATTTTCAATAGGCTGAAGTTTAAAACGTAAAAACTGGTTGGCATAACCAGTCTTGCAACGCCTGTAGTTAAATGCTGCGAACACATCCTTGCTAAACCTACGTACAGTGCACGGGTGACAGAGTCCACATTTCCAATAGGCTGAAGTTTAAAACGTAAAAACTGGTTGGCATAACCAGTCTTGCAACGCCTGTAGTTAAATGCTTCGAACACATCCTTGCTAAACCTACGTACAGTGCACGGGCGACTGAGTCCAGATTTCCAATAGGCTGAAGTTTAAAACGTAAAAACTGGTTGGCATAACCAGTCTTGCAACGCCTGTAGTTAAATGCTGCGAACACATCCTTGCTAAACCTACGTACAGTGTACGGGTGACTGAGTCCACATTTCCAATAGACTGAAGTTTATAACGTAAAAACTGTTTAGGCAAGACGGCGAAGCACTGACACAAAAAAGACAGGGCTAGAGAGGCTACTGTGCGAAGCCTATCTTTGCCATCTGAGCAAGTTGGTTTTAGGTTTTAGCTTCCAAGAATTGGAAACGGTTTTCAGTTTGGGTTTTCAGAGACAAAAGGCTGCGCATTACAGGCTTCGGAGGAAAGACCTCTTTTAAAGGACCCGTCGCACTATTTACTCTTCAACTTACATTATTTTAAAATATTTGAATACTTTAAAACTAGGCTGTGTTTTCAACAAATAACCCACGGTTTTGGCTGTTTCAAGCAGCAAAACACGAAAAGTGAGAAAATCAGCGTGAATTTGTTAGAGGGGTTAGAATGTACCGTACGAAATTTGGGTCTCCGGGTTTAGAAAAATATGGAGTGATTATGGAAGTGGGTTGCATTAGTATTATAGGTAAGACAGGTCCTTTAAGGAATAGGATTTGGAAGGTCGACCTTCAAGTTTGTATCTGTAGGTCGTCGCTACCTTGGGGACTACGCCGTCTTGCGCATTTGACAAGTTGACAGAAATAGGACCTGTTTGCGAGCAAGAAGAGCTTTGGCTTCACGTTGATGCCGCTTACGCAGGTATGTTTGACTTTGAACCCTTTGAATTTTCCTGCCACCTGACACGTGGAAGGGAACGCCATCTTGTTTCGAGTTATAGGACCAGGACCAGGATAGGACCAGGATCGATCCTAGACCAGGATCGGGCAACCTTAAAGCACAACTCTTACTAGAAATTATCTTTTGCCTATGAAAGGGATAAGACAACAGTTTTCCAAAAATACCATTACTTTCCACATGAAATCAGCGATTTTCTTGTTAGCGCTTGTCGAGAACATCCAGCCTTCCTGCTCTCCGACGCGGCAGGTGGGGGCAAAAGGTTTGAAAACGGAAGGCGCCGTGGTTGAAAAGTTGGGAAACTAAGTATATAAAAGAAGCAAAAAACAGAAGATTCTCATATCCTTATGTTTGAAAGAATTGTCAGCGGACATTAAAGACTCCGGCAAATTTTGCTTTGTGTGACAGACAAAACTCGGCATGACCGAAAAAGCGCTAAAATTCGTAGGCATAAAACGAAAAAATGGAGAAAGGTGGGGATTTTAGAAACTTATAATTCCACAAGAGAGCTAGGTATATTATAAAATGCAAAATAAGCAATCCTTTAAGTATTTTGACCTTCCTGTCCAAGTACCTATTGAAACACGTGACTCACTCCAGCTGACATGCCAATGTGCTTTCAAACCCTTATTCTAGAACTTTCCAGATGGGAATTTGTTTCAGGGATTGACGTCGTGGTTCTCACGCCCTTTTATTATTACTATTATTATTATTTATTTGAATCCTTCAAAACTGAAGAGTAGTGTATAAAAAGGACCAAGAACTTGTCAATCAAACTCATACACACTTACATACTAATAAACAGCTGACCGTTAAAGATAAGTTAGCCTACTAAATCTACAACAAAATACAATGGAAAAAACAAAGTTCAAAATAAACAAACTAATCAGGGCGATTTTTTGTGAAAAAAGGAAAAAGGTTGGGATGAAGAAGAATGTTGTCGTAGCATCAGCTGTAGTTCGGCTACTACCCGAACCTGAATGTCTGATACTCTTCGCCAGTCATACACAAATCCTCAGTTTTTGGACATGGTGCCCCAACGTCTGGGCATGCCTGGACGTATGGGCATGGTTCCCATACGTTGGGGCACCATGTCCTAGAGCATGGGCATGGTACCCCTGTGAAATTTGGTTAAACTGAGACTGGAAACATACCTAAATAGGGTTGTCTTCCTGTCCTAGATCAAAAGATACCTGATTCTACTTTCTATCCAACCTCATTTTCCAGTTTTTAGAATGCTAGAGCACTTCCAAGATACAGAGAGTTTTGTGGAGGCCACTTCTTTCCTAGTGGTTTAGTCTATCCTTTTATAGGTAGTTGCCACTAGATTACTCAATCCTTTTCCAGGTTGGTTCCAGGTTTCAATAACAATCGTTAACAGAGTAACAGAGTAATGCCTGATGCCCGAATAGTTCAAAGTTCAATAAACAAACTAATCAGGGCGTTTTTTTGTGAAAAAAGCAAAAAGGTTGTGATGAAGAAGAATGTTGTCGTAGCACCAGCTGTAGTTCGGCTACTACCCGAACTTGGATGTCTGAATCTTCGCGACCCTAATGCTGCTTGAATAAGGCATTTCGGCCTTACGGTCGAACAGACTGCCCGACTAGCGTCAAAGGTGGCCGAGTGGCCCCATGAAGAGTTACTATATAATTTCGAAATCGCCCCTTTACATGAACGAAGGCTGAAACTCTGCATGGAGTTTGGTGTCCAATATCTGTATCACCCAATCCATAAAAATATTTTCCCTTCCGAAAAGCTGGCGAAAAGGCTCCCTCACAAGGTGGCTACTGGGGTTGAAAAGTTGCAGCCAATCAAATGTGCCCACCAGAGGTTTGCAAAGAGTGTTGTCCTTCTTTTCTAAATCTGTATAATGAAGCGTAAGCTGAGCTGTTAGTTAAGCTTAGAAAGTTATTTATGATTGTTGTATATAAATAGGCCTATATTACGTGTGTGTTCAAGGGTTGTATCTATGACGATCCCAAACAAATTTGGCGTAAGCCATGTGAAGTTTGGGGCGAATAAAAAGACTTATCTATCTTCTTTTTTTTTTTACTTTTTTGTACTACAAGCTTCTGACAGCAAAGCCCGTATGTGGTAGCCAGAGGCGTAGCAACTGCATTTTCTCGGGGGGGGGGGGGGGGGGGCAGACTCACCCCCCCCCCCCCCTTGCGACGCCCCTGGTGGTAGCTGCATGTCTCTCGGTAAGAACATAGCTACTTTCACCACTGCCATGCTCTTTTAGGGTCTGCGTTCATCTGCCCCGAGTATCGCCACCTTCTGAACGGAGTGGAGTTCGCCGAGTCGTTCAACTTCAATCCACACAAGTGGCTGCTCGTTCAGTTCGACTGTTCTGCCATGTGGCTCAAACATGCTAACGATGTGGTCGACGCATTCAATGTGGATCCACTGTACTTGAAGCACGATAAGCAAGGACAAGTTCCAGATTATCGGGTGAGGGGTCGTCTTCTCAAATGCTCTGGTCTTGGGGTATAACCTCAAATGTTTGAACACTAACAGTGGATTGTTATAACTTCAAATGTTTGAACACTAACAGTGGATTGTTAGCGGATTCATAGGATCATCTAAAGCATCTTCTTTTATACCATCTATCAAGTTTCACTGGAATCTGAGCATTTTTGGAAAATTCCAGCACCCCCCCCCCCCCCCAATTCCCCCAACCGTGGTCGCGTTTAGTTCGAACGCATGTTTTACATGTCTAGGTCTTCGATTCTTATTACCCATTAAGTTTCACTCGAATCAGACCACTCGTTCGCAATTTGCAGAAGTCAGTTTCCATATTTCCCTTCCCTCGCTCCCCCAAAAATGCTCGGATGTAGGAACGGAAGTTTCCAGGCGTATGTTGTGTAAGGTTCTTAAGTCAATTATGTCGGGTCATTAATATGCCTTTCGTTGTCTTAGTTAATCTGAAACTATTCTAACTCGCGACTACCGGAATTCCAGGACACCCACTCCAGCTCCCCCCACAGAGCCCCGAAACCATCTGGCTTCGTCAATTTCGTATCTAGGCCTAATGCTTGTTCTCTCCATTAAGTTCCGTCCCAATCCCTCTGCTTTAAGCGTTTCTTGAGTTCCCCCCCCCCCCCCCACAGGTATCGGACCCGACCCGGACTTGACACTGAACATCTGAGGCGATAGCTCTTTTCACCCGACAAGTTTCATTCAAACCCGATCACCCGTTTAAAAGTTATGCATGCCACTAGGTTCCGGACTCCCCATCCATCCACTACCCCCACGATGGTCGGATCGGGGAAACGACTATTTTCAAGTCAATCTGTTCGGATCCTTGACATACCTGCCAAGTTTCATCGTCCTGGCACATCAGGAAGTATGCCGAAATCGCGGGATCGCCCCCCCCCCCCAACTCCTCCACAGTGCCCGGATTCGGTCCGTTTATGTCAATGGCGTATCTAGGACTTGTGCTTCTTCTTCCAACCAAGTTCCATCCCGATCCCACCGCTCTAAGCGTTTCTCAAGATTTCCGGTTCCCTCCTCCAACTCCCCCCAGTGTCATCGGATCCGGTCCGGGTTTAAAGTTTGAGACACGAGGTCATCCTAAATATCAACTTTCGTCAAGATCCGATCACCCGTTCGCAGGTTAAAAATACCTAAATTTTTGGCTTCCCCCTCCCTCAACCCTCCACTCCCCCCCCCCCCCAGATGGTCGGATCTGGGAAGTGACTATTTCCTTTTTAATCTGGTCTGGTCCCTGACATGCCCGCCAATTTTCATCGTCCTAGCACATCAGGAAGCACCGACCTAGCGGGATCACTAGAAATTCCGACCCTCCCCCCCCCCCCCAACTCCCTCAAAGTGAGCGAATCCGTTCCGATTATGTCAGTCACGTATCTAGGACCACCAAGTTTCATCCGGATTTCTCCACTCCAAGCGTTTTCTAAGATTTCCGGTTTCCCCCTCCAACTCCCCCCAGTGTCACCGGATCCCTTCTGGATTTAAAATGGAACGTCTGAGACACAAGGTCCTTCCACATATCAAGTTTCATTAAGATCCGATCACCTGTTCGTAAGCTAAAAATATCTCATTTTTCTTAATTTTTCCAGATTCCCCCTCCCTCCACTCCCCTCCAGATAGTCGGATAGGGCAAACGACTATTTCTTATTTAATCTGGTCCGGTCCTTGATACGCCTGCCAAGTTTCGTCGTCCTAGCTTATCTGGAAGTACCCGAACTAGCAAAACCGGGACAGACAGACCGACCGACCGACTGACGGACAGAAATTGCGATTGCTAAATGGCACTTGGCCGAAGGGCAAGTGCCATAAAAAAGTGTTTGTCTTGGGGTTAAATATATTCAGCAAAAATAATAAATAAAGGAATTTTCAGGGTAAAGAAAAAATATGTAACCCAAAAAAGAAAGTGTTGCAGATTTCATGGAGGAGGTAGGAAAACGTCTCTCGTACCGGGTTCAACCTATGTAGGTTTGAACGGGTGAGGGGGCAGGTGTAACAGTCACTCGGCTTGTTTTGCCTGACACCGGTGCATTCGTTGCATGCTCCGAATGCACATCCTGTGCCCAGGAAAATTCAGTCTTTTCAGTCTAGTCAGTTCTAAAATTCAGTCTTGCTGAAGAAATAAAAAATAAAGAAAGGCAGAAGGATGTAGTGGCTTGCTGTCACCCGAGGGAAGGAAACCAAGAAATGACGCGAAACAGAGCGAAATAACAATAGGGAGTAGCGCCAAGACTTGACAAAATTGACACACACTCGAATAGCAGAATAGAGAACGTCCCTACTGAAACTCATCCAGTCGTTCACCAACCAGAGCAAAATAACACTAGGGAGTAGCGCCAAGATTTGACAGAACTGACACACGCTCGAATGGCAGCGATACTATCACCGCTAGCGATAGAGAACATCCCTACTGAAACTCATTCAGACGTTCACCAACGCTGGCTCCGATAATTTCATAGTCTGAAGTTTGCAAAAAAATTATACAGCTTCCATTGTTTCCTTGGAGTGTGCAGACCGCGCCTTTGCTTTACTAGAAATTTCTAAACCCACAAGTTTGTCTCGCTTTAAATGCCGCAAGCGTGATGGGTGGCGCTATGACTATGGCCTGTATACAAAGCATGGAAAGCATAGGTCTTAGCGCTACTCCCTAGTGTCATTTTGCTCTGCACCAACGCTGGCTCAAATAACTTCATATTCTGAACCTTGCAAAAAAATTATACATGCCTCCATTGTTTCCTTGGTGTGTGCAGACAGCACCTTTGCTTTCATAGAAATTTCGAAACCGCATGTTTGTCTCGCTTTAAATGCCTTAAGCAAACTGGGTGGCGCCACGAGTATGGCCCGTTTGCAAAGCATGGAAAGTATAGGTCTCGGCGCTACTCCCTAGTGTTATTTTGCTCTGATGCGGAAGTACCATTCTTGTTGGTGGTGCTGTTTTCTGCATCACTGCAGCTAGAGGACTATTCTGTTTAGTGATGCTGTAAAGAAAATATTTGTCTTGTTTTAGCACTGTTGTTGGGGGTGCGGTTATATTTCTGTATCATTCAGCTGGAGGACTATTCTGTTCAGTGATGATGTAAAGTGAATATTTGCTTTGTTTTAGCACTGGCAAATCCCACTTGGTCGTCGATTCCGTTCCCTGAAGCTGTGGTTCGTTTTCCGGACGTATGGTGCTGAAGGATTGCGGGCACACATTAGGAAGCAGATCTCGCTCGCCAACGAGTTTGCCAAGCTCGTTCGATCTGATGACCGCTTCGAGATTCCAGTTGAACCGCAGATGGGGCTCGTATGCTTTAGATTGAAGGTAAAGGCTCATAGTGGGTTTACACACTGCGTAAAATCCGAGCGTATTTTCAAATCCGAGCGAACATTTAAAAAAAAAGAGCGCATCCATGTGTTAAATCAAACTTCTGACAATGAAAGTACCGAATTATATGCAAGTAATGCCCTAAGTCACATTCCAAGATACACACAGGGGGTGGGGGTTATAGTTACTCGGAAGCCCAGGTTTTTTTTCGAACAAAATGACGTGAGCGTGCTTGCGCGGATCGGTACGCCGTCTATTCTGACTTCGTTTACTTAAATGCAAATGAAGTTGGGTCTGTGCGGTCCTACGCAAAAGTATGCGAGAAAGCGACTACGTATTTGGGCTTCAAAAGGTCTCTAGCAATATGGACCAGTTTATATACAAAACTATTGCAAGGGATCGTTTCAAGCGCAAAAACGTGCATGACATATGCTCGTGTTCCAAAATACGCTGAGATTTATGCTGTGTGTAAGCGTCCCATCAACTACTTGAGTAAGCTGAGAAACTGTAAGCGGCATACCCAACTCGTTGTTGTTCGAGGTTATTCCGCATATCCAAAAGTTAGTATAAAGCTGCTTTCACATTCACGCGTTGATCCTTTCACACTAAGCTACGCAACCTCTGCGACTTGCTTGCGTCGACGCAACGCAGAGCTTACGCAGACAAATAAAACACAACGCAAAAATAGAACCAAGGTCTATTCGTGTGTTGCGTCGACGCGTACGCACCAGATTTGTCAGTAGAAAATGGAAGTTTTTGAAGAAAAACAAAAAAAAACATGCTGATGATGCAGAAAAACTTGCTACTCGTGAAAGAAATTACAATTCATCACAAGAAACCGGAAAAGAAAATGTAAATGGGCATCCAGCGAGAAAGCTTCTCGCGCAGGTGTGAAAGATATACTGCACAACCTGTACGCAACGCAATATAAACGCATACGCAACGTACCGCAAGGACGCGTCAATGTGAAAGCGGCTTAATGCGTGATTCGGCCATATTGAAAATGTCTGATGTCATAGCTTACGCTGGTCATAAGAACCCACCAGATGAAGACTGTGTCACGGCTAGAGGGAATAGAGGGCGTGACACACCGCGCATTCATCAAGATGACCGCCTGTAATAAGGCCCGGGTTAAAACTAAAGTGGGTCCTCCACTGCCAATCGTAAGGGTGTTGACTAAACTTTAGCGGATTATCTACGGGTCGTGATGTGACAGTAAAAGTCCATGTTTTCTATTTACTAACGGAACTGATTGTCCCTAGAACGGTTTATAAGTGTAAACTCGTCCGGCGCCTCTCTGGCCGCTCGGCTCTATATATATAGATACAAACATAATATATTCTGCAACATGAATTTAATCGAATTTTCATATTTCTTTCGTGACGTCATTCATTCGTCACGGGTCATAGAGAATCGGCTAAAGTTTAGTCAATACCATCGTAAGCTGTGGGAAGCCTCTGTAGTGTCGTAAGCGGCCATTTTGGCGATTTTCAGCCAATGAGAACACGCCGGGCCTAGACGAACAGGGTTACGACAGCCCTACGGTCGCTAGTGGAGGATCCTTAACCCAACGATCACCCCACTCCGTTACGGTGGAAGTCGTCTCCTTGTCATGTGTGGATGTTATAGATAGGTTTAGATAGATCGATTTATTGATTGCTGAGCAGCTCGAGGGCCATGGCAACAAATAATATCAAAAATATATCACACACCAGAAAAAATGCACAAAACAAAGGAAAAAAACTCCACTGTTTGTTATTTCTTTCGTATGGTTGGTATGGCCAGTGTTGTTGTAAGCGGAGCGAAGGGACTTGTTGAACCGCCGACAATATATTCAAGTTGTCGCTTCCTAATACTTTCGCGTTGGACAGCACAGACCCAATTTCATTTGCGTTTAAGTAAACGAAGTCAGTGACAGAACCGGGCCGGATTCGGGCAATGCGGGGGGAGTAGTAGGGGGTCCGGAATTCCGCGGATCGCGAGTTAAGGTACTTCCAGATGTGCTAGGACCATGAAACTTGACTTGAACATTTGAGACTTGACAAGATTGGCTTAGAAATTGTCACTTCCGGATCAGACCATTCACCGCAATGTACAACAAACAATCAAAATATACATTTTCCTGATCACCATGAGCCCAGTGTCGCCATTTCAGTGAACCTCAGAAGAGGGCCAAAATCCATTATGAGCCCCCCATCATAGTTTTTTTTTTTTTTTTTTTTTTTTTTATCAGACGCAAAATTTAATTGCTCTTTTGGGGGTAAAATAAAAGCAGTTTTCGAATATACCATAAGGAGCAAATGCGAGTCACACGTTTTTAAAAGATCCTTCAAAAATAAAAAAATGTTCACTTGAGCATGCTGTGAGCTGGAGTTTAAGGCCTGCACTTCTGACAGAAGGAGGGTTTTAACCCTCGAATTTTAACTCTCGATCGACTTCTGTCAGAAGAAGAAGAAGTGGGTTTTAACCCTCGAGTTTTAACTCTCGATCGACTTCTGTCAGAAGAAGAAGAAGTGGGTTTTAACCCTCGAGTTTTAACTCTCGATCGACTTCTGTCAGAAGAAGAAGAAGAGGGTTTTAACTCTCGATCGACTTCTGTCAGAAGACGAAGAAGAGGGTTTAAACCCTCTGAGGCTCTCGATCGAAGCCTTATCCAGATATGTCTTCGATTCATGAAATCGTTTGGATGAAAAATTTATCTCAAAATAGTACTATGAAGTAGTACGAAAAAGTAGCATGCAGTACTAATGATGCTACTATATGCTACTATTAGCAAGACTGGATGCTACTATGGCAAGACAGGATGCTACTACATACTACTACATAAGATTGGACCAGTCTGAGGCAAATTAAATGATAGTATTCTTTGCTATTACATAGTATTACATGCAACTTTTTCGTACTACTACCACACTACTACGCAGGCTACAAATTTTTCATCGGGGAATTCGGATATGGGGTTAACGTTTGAAACATCTCAAATATTCTAGCTTTGAAAGTGGCTCAAACCCAAATTCTAAGCCTAAAATCATACCCAAATGACGCGCTCTTCGACTAGGCCTATATAGAGAATACCAACAGAGGCGCCGCAGGCAAAATTTTATTAATCATTTACGATCAGAGCATCTTTTTGGGATTCCAGGGGAAAGAAAGGGCTTCCCCCTGTGCCCACGATAACTCCCAAACAAGGTGATATATTTTGCCAGAAGTTGATACCCTGTCAGTGCTGTTATACGCAATCCTTTCCATAACAAGCAGTGGTCATCCAGAATAAAGTAAATCAAAAGCAGATTTTTTCTGAATTTATATAAAAAGATGTGATTCTCAACGCTTATATTTTGAAATCTTCGTCTTTGAGTTAAACTGTGCGCCGCAGGCAAAAATTTCAAAAATCATCCTGTTATCTGCAGGCTGAAATTCAAGATTTGGAAAAAATGCAGATTTTGGGCCCCTTTAGAATTCAGGGGGGGGGGGCATGCCCCCCCTCAAATGGCGCCACTGCATGAGCCCATGATCACTTTTGCCTCAAGCGTTTTGCTTAATAATTAATCTTCTCTAGCTCCCTTAAAGTGCGCATCTTAACTTCAAAGTGAAAATAAAAAAACTGTTGGCGAAACGATACATTTCGTGATCACAAGGGTTTTGCTTAAGGGTTTGCTTAGGGTGCCAAAAGGGTTTAGCTTAAAAACGAATTTCTAGCACCCTGCACATCTTAACGGAAAGTAAAAAAAAATACTTTCGAACAAACGATATATTTATGATCCTAAAGGGCCCATGATTTTTGCCTCGAGGGTTTTTGTTACTGATGAATTTCCAGTGCCCTTCAAGTGCGCATTATCACAACCAAGTGCAAAAATAAAATACTTTTTGCCAAACGATACATTCTCCTGATTTCCAAGGGCAAATTCCTATTTTCATCCTTTGACCTAGCCTTGCAACTTGCAAGTGCAATATGAGCTTGTATCTCTTGTTTTAAATATTTTCGGCATACGCATAACATTTAGCACAAGGATGCACATCCATATGGTTATTCAGCATCTGACGTACAAAACTATATGCAGGGCATGCTCACATTCCATGATACACCCGAGAGGTGGGAGTCATTGAGAGTTTTGTCACATATTCGAAAAAATTTAAGATGAAAAGAAAGTTGTCCTAGGATGGGCGCATAGGGTATACCCGATGAAAATTTGTCGAGAATTAGTCGTATGGAGTTGTACGAAAAATGAGCATGCAGTAGGAACTGTTGCCACTGCACGCCACTACTAGCAAACCGGATGCTACTACAGCAAGATTGGATGCTATCGGATACTACTACTTAAGATTAACCCAGTTGGAGGCATGTTAAATCGAAGTATTCCATACTACTACATATCAATACATGCAACTTTTTCGCACAACCACGATACAACTACACAGTCAAAGAATTTTTCGTCGGGTACTCTTGATGAGTAACTCTCCTTGCCGATGCAAAATCGCCGGGTACCTAGTGGAAGAGCCGGAAGCGGTATCACCTCGGGTATCACAGCTGCTCCCGAAGATCGCCGTGATTGTTTGACACAGGATTTGAGTTGATGAAGTTAGTCGTCAAGGAGAAGTTTACTCCTTCTTCCTGAGGAGCACTGGCGTGTTTTGGACTTAGTCATATGAAGTATTAAATTACGGGCGGAAAGGTTAGAAGCCATTTGCTCACTTAACTTGTTTTCCCCAGGGTCCGAACGAGCTGTCTGAAAACCTACTCAAACACATCAACGACAGGAAGAAAGTACACATGGTTCCATCAAAACTACGTGGGACCTACATTATCCGCTTTGCCGTATGTTCAAGGCTAACCGAAACTTCGGACATCGAACTCGCGTGGAATGAAATCAAAAGTCTGGTTTAAACCCTGATCTCCACTGGGGATGAATTTCGCTTCGCGTGAGAATGTCGCCTCGCTAAGCCAGCAAGAAGTTCACACTTTTCCCCTTATGTGGAACGAAATTCTTTCTCGGTGGGACTTACGTTGACTACACTTAAGGCGTATTCTCGCCGTTCCCCGAGGACTCCACTTGAGGAGTCCCTGCGTTTTTTTTTGTTCCGGGAACTCGCTCCCCGTATTCTCGCGAGTCTCCATGAACGGGGAATGCTCCGATTATCATCACCATCATCAAAAGGAATCCCTTTCCGATTCAGAGAGGAATCAATTTTTGCTGGTGTTGGTGCAATTTAAAATTAACTAAAAAACAATCAGAATTAACAAAACCAAAAATAAAGTGGAACAGACTAATTCTGTTAACTGCATATTTATTTTTAGAACAAAATCGATTTTGGAAGCGTTCCCCATGTTCTCGTTGTTTCCCGTACGCGGAGTCCGCCGAACTTTCGATTCCCCGAGGAGTCCTCGGAGAACGGCGAGGATACGCCTTTATAGTGCGAACACACGATCAGGATCGGGAGCTCCCGTACTCGAATTCCTGCTCTTTCATCACCAAGTTGAAAAAATTTCAACTTTTCTATATGGAAGTGATGATGGTGACGAAAATCCGGACAGGAATTCCAGACCGGGAGCTCCCGATCCTTACCGTGTGTTCGCACTATTAGCGTAAATCAGAGCGTATTTTGTGTCCGATGTAGCGGAAAAAAATTAGCATCGAAACGGATGTAATCTGAAAAATACAAACGGTTTTCACGCTAAGTGTAAATGGACCGCTTTGCAGTTGAGAGTTTCTCCAGGTGTTTCCAGCCAAAGACGATTTGGTCTTGGAAAAAATCTAGCTGCTATTCTGTGACATTTTATTTTTTGGTAAGGCAGCAATTGTGATTCGGTTTGTTCGTGTTTTGTTACCATTAAGACCAGTCGATATCAAACTATGTTACCAAACAACGCGAAACCATTCAGCAATGAAGAAATCGTGGCGGCGTATATGCCATCTCCCGAGTCGGTAGAACTACATGTTCGATGTCGGGTATGCAGCTTCTCAAAAACCCGACAGATGGCATAGGTGGTATTCTCATTCTGGTCACCAATTTTCCGGGACATCCCGTCGGAACTAAATAAAACCAAATACCACCGAGTGTATACTTCTGCCTGAAATCGGTAAGCCATCCGTCGGAATTTTTGGAATTTGCCCCGCTTTCGGCCTGTAGTTTGAACTCCCGTAATTTATCAGTAATGGATTCTGAAAGGCAGTGTCTATCCTTCCCCTATCTGGGAATCGGTACCCCACACGCTATTGTTCCCCGTTTGTCGGGGACTCGATGTGTCAGGAGCCAATTTTCCCAGATCCGGGAATCTACTTGCCCGGGGCTGATCTTCCCCGCGAAGTCTGGGAATCTATGTGCCCTGGGCTAACATACCCCGAGTACTCGGGGAATCAGTGTCCAGAGCTAATGTTCCCTCATAATTAAATAATCGATTTTCAGATCGGGGAATCAAAGTGTCGGGGTTAATGTTCCCCGACATTCAGATACTGATTTGGTCGAGTTGAGATCGGGGAATCCAAGTGCCAGGGGCTAATGTTCCCCGACATTCAGATACTGATTTTATTCAGTTGAGGGCGAGGAATCCAAGTGTTAGGGGCTAATGTTCCCCATAATGACCTTAAAGACCATTATTGGTTATCGGGGAAAACCAGCCCCTGTCATCTGGATTCCCGGACCTCAACGTAGCAAAATCAATATTTGAATGTCGGGGAACATTAGCCCCTGACACTTTCTCCGATCTAAAAATCGATTATTTGATTGAGGGAACATTAGCTCTGGACACTTCGATTCCCAGAGCACTCGAGGAATGTTAGCCCAGGGTACATTTATTCCCCGACTTCGCGGAGAAGATTAGCCCTGGGCTAGTAGATTCGTTAGCTCCTGACACATCGAATCCCCGACAAACGGGGAACGATGGACACTGCCATTCTGAAACTTGATCGATTGTGCGAAGAGATGTTCCTCAGAACGATCCAGCCACGGTAGGGGGAGTTGGTCCTTTAGATTAGTACGGTCTGGTGAAACACAACCTCATCCGGCTTGCAGTGGGGGGGGGGGGGGATTTGGTGGCAAATTTGGACGGTATTTAAGTCGTATGACCTGGATCCTGTAAGGTTCGTGTCGGATCCGACCAGTCTAAGCCATTGCCATTCGACCGTGTCATAAAGCCATCGCAGTTTCTGTCGGTCGGGTAGTTCCAAAATTCCAAATAAGCCAGGACGACGAACTTGACACGATAAGAAGGACCCAACCAAATGCTCTCGGAATTGGGAATCTCGGAACTCGTGGCATGCGTAAGTTGGGAACGGGGGATCAGATTTCAGTGAAATTTCGAAACTAAGCAATGTCACGAGAAGGTGTTTAGAAGAGGAACGCAAGTGCCCGAAGTGGATTCTGTATTCCAGACAGGCACACATGAGCATCAAAGCTGCTTTCACATTGACGCGTCGTTGCGATGCGTTTATCTTGCGTTGCGTATGGGTTGCGCAGCGTATCTTTCACACTTGCGCGAGAAGCTTTCACGCTGGATGCTCATTTACGTTTTCCTTTCTCGGTTTCTTCCGCAGTGTTTTGATTTCTTCCACTAGTAGCAAGTTTTTCTTTATCATCAGCATGTTTTTCTAGTTTTTCTTCAAAATCTTCCATTTTCGACAAATCTGATGCGTACGCGTCGACGCAACTCAAGAATGGAACTTGGTTCTATTCTTGCGTAAGCTCTGCGTTGCGTCGACGCAAGCGCAACGCAAGGCTTGCGTAGCTCAGTGTGAAAGGCAAACGCGTCAATGTGAAAGCAGCTGAGTGCGGTAATCGGGATGTAACTTGAAATGTAGAAACGTCATTTGCCCTAGATGATCCACTTTGAGTCTACACCCGACTCGACCACGGTGGGGATTTCCCGACCCGACCGAATATTGAACTGAAGTAGGCTTCGTGGCCTAGTACACATAAGTTTTGATACTAGGAAATATATCTGATTTGCCGTAAACGCAGGTTTGCAGGCCCTAATCCTCAACACCAGTTATTCTTTTCCTGTTATCATTTAATCAATATTTTCATTATTAATCGCATTTTCATGGAATGCTCATAGTAGCTAGATAGCTCAATATTCTTCACCACCCTCGCCTTCTCCCTCGACAGAGTCCATTCCAACCTCCTCGTAGTCCTTCTCGAGTGCGGCCAAATCCTCTCTTGCCTCGGAGAATTCTCCTTCCTCCATACCTTCTCCGACGTACCAGTGGACGAATGCGCGCTTGGCGTACATGAGGTCGAATTTGTGATCCAGACGGGCCCATGCCTCAGCGATGGCGGTAGTGTTGGACAACATGCAGACAGCGCGTTGGACCTGAGAAGAAAAAGCGGTAAAGCCGTGAACGCTTAGCTCTTGAGTTGCGTTTTTAGGATCGCGATTCTCAACCCGTGTTCGTCACAAGTCGTTTTTACGGAGCGCATCCTAACACGGGTTCCGTGTTCTGTGGCTTCAAGCGTTTCACTGTCAGAAGTTTCATAACAGATTGCACTTTCAAGAATAACACCTTTTCACTTAGAAATAAAGTGTTATGACCAATTAGGTTTACACTATTTCGTGCCTAGATCTCCAACAACACCTTCAACTGGTAAAAATACTAACGGGAACGAAGGAAACATAACACATAACATTCCAAAGTGTTATCTGCTGAAACCGCGCATCCTTCTGTTGTCGTTAAGTAACTTCTGACAGTGTAGTATTTGTACCTATTGAAGGTGTTGTTGGAGATCTGGGCACGAAATAGTATAAACTTAATTGGTCATAACACTTTTTTTTAAGTGAAAAGGTGTTTTTCTTGAAAGTGTTATGCGCAATCTGTTATGAAACTTCTGACAGTGTAGCTATAGGGACTACGGTGTAAGTCCCTGAGTTCCAAGATAGTGTTCTCCACCACTGCTTCTTGGAGTTCCCAGGTGGGGTTCTTGACGGTTGCGTAATAACAGTAAAATCATCAGAATACCTTGACCGCTCATTCCTCAAAAAAGCCACCGACAGGGGGAGCGTCAAACGTCCAAGCGTCAATCAAGCGTCCCGTGTTTCTTTCGAGTTCAACACCGAATCCAAACACAAACGGACTCGGTAGAGTATCAAATCCTGTGCCGGGTTCTCGTATGCAAAACACGGGCGACAACGCCTATTAAGTTCAACACGCTAATTGCTGAAAACGCAACCCTGAATAGCAGTGCCAGTGTCGAAAGGCAGCACTCCTTCTCAGTAAACTCAGCATGCAACAGTTTGAACATCCCTGGCTAATGTCAAGTACTGGGTTTCTTTTTTTCTTCTGAAGATTCCTGCTTTCACCTTAATGCGTTTTTCGGCGACACAATATTGCGGGCCAAACCCTTTTGAGTTTTTGTCGCGGAAACATAATCGTGCGTCACACAGTCGAGCCACAAGGTGAAACTCACGTTCGATAGTGTAAAACGGATACGTCAGCTGAATTTTATTGGCGTTATATTTCGGCCCTTCTTGGCAAGGGTCCTCTTCAGGCTCAAAGCCAAAACTCACGGAAACGCCGTTTTGATTCTTTTTGGGGTGGTAATTTCGAATCTCTGAAAAGTAAAATACAAGTCCAGATAAAATTTTAACAAATAGAACTTCAGGTCTATGATTCTCTGCAAAAAGGAGCCTCAGTTTTTTGTCTACATGCTTGAGAAAGTAGTTAATTTTTTGGTTTCGACATTATTTGGCTGCTAAATTCGAATTTCCCGACAGAAATGAGCCACAAAATCGACTATCACCTCTGCAGCTACTGGTCAAATTCGAGCTACAAAAATCTTGTTGGTCGCGGAAACGCACTTGTGGATCGCACCAAAGTCCGCGGAAATGCTCATTCGAGCCACAACCGACCCACAAACTGTTTCTGGGGGCACGGAAAACGCCTTTAGGAAATTCTGAAGCCTTGAAGGCAAGACTGTTCCACAAATCTCTACCAATTCTAATTCGTTCTTGCGCTAAGATCAATATCAAACGACCGAACTACCCTCTGCTCGAATCGAGTCTTGTGAAAATCCCAGTTCAAATACACAGAAATGGTAATGAAAGCAGAGGGATACTAGCCAAAATGCTTTGGGGGAGGGGGGGCAAGGTATTTAGCGACTAGCTGGTCATTTTTACTGACTGTTTTCTGCAAGAAAACTACGTTTCTAAGAAAAAAAACCGACTGATTCTCAAAAAAAAAAACGACTGTTTTTTAAGAAAAATCGACGGTTTTCAAGAAAAAAAAATCGACGGTTTTCAAGAAAAAAAAATCGACTTGCTTTAACGAAAAACTGCGCTATTATTTTTTACCGAGTGGACGACAACATTAGGAGGGGTGGAGCGTACCCCCCCCCCCCATGCGTGGCGCCTTTGAATGGAAGTATACGCGTTGCTGGAGTAAAAGGTTAAGAATCCTGTACTATGCGGTTGCCTGTCCAACCCTCATCAAAACTATCCACAACAATTGCTACAAATCACTCAAAAAGCTTTGTCTTTTTACACACCTACCCAACCTAAATAACTTTTGAACTGACTAGTACCTTAGCAAGATCGCCTCCTGGAACAACGGTTGGTGGCTGGTAGTTGATGCCGACCTTGAAACCAGTTGGGCACCAGTCGACGAACTGGATGCTACGCTTGGTCTTGATGGTAGCGATAGCAGCGTTGACGTCCTTGGGGACAACGTCACCTCGGTAGAGCATGCAGCAAGCCATGTACTTTCCGTGGCGGGGATCGCACTAGAAAAGGGGGTTTTGTAATCTCTATATATTTTCCAACTTTCTCTTTATTTCACCGATATTCTTACATTTATTTCAGTTTTCAGTTTTATTCATAAAAAATGCACCATTAACTATTCCTGGAATCGTCATCCCTTACTGCGTACAACAGAAATAGTTCCAAGCAGGTGTGGACGGCAAGCCCACTGACATTCCGTGGCCGCAGAAATGTGTATCGGCGAGAGCCATCTTTAATGCATGGATATTACGGCCCAACCAACGCAAGACCTTATCCACTGCTTCCTGGCCGAAGATTGAAAATTTAAGGAACAGAAAACTTGACTCGGCGAGCTAGCTGACATATCAAGAATGTACCCTGAGTCGATATTGAGAGTAAGAAAAATTCTCGTTACGACCATTGCAGTTTCCGGGCAGTTTCAGAGAATTCGACTTTTGAGTTAGTAGAAAAAAAAGCAAAAAGGTTTGTGTGCCGGGAGTAGGAATCGAACGCACGACCTCTTGACTACTATCCCGATGTAGTCAACACGGCCAAAGGCGAACTTTTACAGTGTGCATAATTACAGTGCATAGGGGCAAGGGCCTGCCAGCTAGCTTTAGGAACACTAAGGAGGGGTGTCGAGATAACAAAAAAGGGGGGTCCTGTCGGCAATAAGTCCCTGTATCTTTATCTAAGCCCCCAAAGGTCTGTTTGATGGCCGAAAGTTGAGTAGTCAAGTTTTCTGTGCCTTTAAGTGTCTTTTTCTGTGTGTTTGTGTTTTACTTATTTTCTTTATTTACTCCGCTTTTTCAAAATGGCGGGTTACAAATAAATTACTTACTTATTATTTTAATAATGTAAAACTAGTCAATGTGCTCACCTTGACCATCTGGTTGGCTGGCTCGAAGCAGGCGTTGGTGATCTCTGCAACGGTGAGCTGCTCGTGGTAAGCCTTCTCAGCGGAGATGACTGGGGCATAAGTCACCAAGGGGAAGTGGATACGGGGGTAGGGGACCAAGTTGGTCTGGAACTCGGTCAAGTCGACGTTCAAAGCGCCATCAAAGCGAAGGGAAGCCGTGATGGAAGAAACGATCTGGCCAATCAGACGGTTGAGGTTGGTGTAGGTCGGGCGCTCGATGTCGAGGTTGCGACGACAGATGTCATAGATGGCTTCGTTGTCGACCATGAAGGCGCAGTCAGAGTGCTCAAGGGTGGTGTGGGTGGTAAGGATGGAGTTGTAAGGCTCGACGACGGCAGTGGACACCTGGAAGAGTACCAAAATGAGGCGCTGTCTCTTTTACTGTTGTTGCAGATTTTGTGTACCCTCTGTATTTCTTGCTAAGCGTTCTTTACCTTTTTTTTCTGTATGCACTGTGCAAATGCCTTATTACTAGGCTGCATGTAATAAACTCGTTCATTCAGTTCCAATTTTCGGTAACTGCTGTGAATAGACGGTAGGGGGGGGGGATACTTCCGAAACGTTTCCTAGCGAGAGGAGAGCATCGAGAACGAGAACCTATTCTAGAAACCCCTTTCCACATCCATCTACCGCACAAGATTCGAGAAATGGAAACTTTCTGCACAATGGATTTGTGTCTATTCATGTCACTTTTCTACCAACAAGCAAGATTTCTTTGTTTATCTCTGAATGTACTCCAGAATGTCCGCTTTCCAGAGCATGAAACCCGCTGTAGGATGCTGGTAATTGTCTGTAACAGTACAGACGGAAACTGGTCCCAGTGCTACTATTCATTTCGCAAAAACTCTCCTTATATCCTCGCATGCAAAAGATGGTGGCAAATCACAGTTGACGAGTATGGCTAGGAGTCGACAGTTTCGCAGTTTAATGGAAAAACACTGGCAGAACGAGCAAATTTTCCTTTGAGCATTTTCAAGCAAGTTTCGGCAGGCGAACACAGAATCAATGACGACATGAAATACGTTATCCGTCAGAACAGAGTTAGGCTATTTACAGAGTCCCAACAAGAAATTTTTAGGCGCATACTGATCAGAGATGGGCGAATCCGACTATGAAAGGATTCGAATCCGAATCCAGGGCTAGGTACGAATCCGATTCCGAATCCACCATTTCATGTTGAGGGTTCGAATCCGAATACTACCTTAACAAAAATCAAATCATGAAGGGTTAATGTTTAAGGGTTAAGGGTTAATGTTAAAGTTTAAGGGTTAATAGGTTAATGTTTAAAAATCAGAGCTGACAAAAGGCACTGATATCTAAGGAAGGTTGGATTGCCTAAGCACATTGTGTAAAATGGGGAACGGATACTGGAAAGATTTAGACTAGAAATTTGAGCGGATTCGCAAGATTGAAGGTTTGGAATCCGAATCCAGCCCAACAAGCCGAAAATTCGAATCCGACCCTACTGGAAACATCTAGACTAGAAATTTGAGCGGATTCACAAGATTGAAGGTTTGGAGTCCGAATCCAGTCCAACAAGCCGAAGATTCGAAGCCGACCATAAGGACCAACACCGAATTCGAATCCGAATCCGGGTTCGCCCATCTCTGATACTGATTCCTTTTGGAGTAAATCAAAGTCTACAAGGAGTGGCAGCCGTTCCTTACCTGTGGGGCAGGATAGATAGCGAATTCGAGCTTGGACTTCTTTCCGTAGTCGACGCTAAGACGCTCCATAAGGAGGGAGGTGAATCCAGATCCAGTGCCACCACCGAATGAGTGGAAGATCAAGAATCCCTACAAAATAAAAGAAACGGTCAGTAAAGTAAGGTCATTCATTCATTCATTTACTCGTACTACACAAACTACATAACAAAAATATAAGGCAAGAAACAAGACCCCCTGAAGCTATCTTGTTGGGGGCCCAAATCCCAATATTGTAAAACAGCAGCTGTCGTAAGTTTAGCAAAAAGCTTTGGTTCTGGTACTGACGCGATGTAAAAAGTCTAAACAGGAAGGAAACAAGACTTTTTAAAACTGAATTTTCGAAGTATTAATTTATGTATGTCCTATTCCATTCATTCTGGATATTTCAGTGTGATCATGCATGAAAGATGTAATAGACATATCAGACCACAGCGTCTGAGAACAAAATGCAAACACATATTTCTACACCCAAAGAACAAATCGTGCAGTCCAGGGGAAGCAGTATCGAAAACAGTGTCTTAGCATTAATTCTCCAGCAAACTCCCGCAAAACCAGATGACTTCGAGTTTAATACTATATACGACTAAGTCCGAAACCTGCCAGTGATCCTACACTGTAAAAAAAATCTTGCAGTATTCGCTACTGGGATTAATATTGTCTCTACTGAGATAAGATTATTTCTAATTCGGATTAACCTTATCCCAGTAGCACATACTGCAGTTAATCTTTTCTCGGAGAAACTTTTTACAGTGTAGGGAAGAACGAGAAACGTCACCAAATGAATCCTCAAAATTGACTCAAATCGTATGTGAACCAATTGACAACGTTCGCTGTGGTGACATTTCTGGCTCTTCGCTAGGTCCATGGCGATTCTTCGTCGGCACGAACAGTTAGTCACCATGCGTATTGATTGTTGCTACAGGAGAAAGGGGGAACGTTTTACCTGGAGTCCAGTGCACTGGTCGGCCAATTTGCGGACGCGGTCCAACACAATGTCGACGATCTCCTTACCGATGGTGTAATGACCTCTGGCGTAGTTGTTGGCAGCATCTTCCTTGCCTGTGAAGGAAACAGAATCAATTGAGTATCAATACAATATTTTCCTAAAGTGTCGTATTTAACTCTTTTTAATATGTTTCATCTAAAAACCCTTTCCCAACGCCGCGAAACCCTGTCATTTAACCATGGAAAACAAATCCTACCAGACCCAACCCTACGCCCAATCCTGCCCCCTGATTTCGCCGCAATTCGAGTCAGGCCTGGCAGAGCAGCTTCGCAACCAATTCCGGAAATACAACCGGTCGGATGCTCTCATGCTCGGTATTAGCGTAGCTTCGTGCCCTCATTTGTGAGCCGGCTCAATTCTGAAGCAGTTTGATCAACTTATACCAGTATATAAATGTATGTCTAAAATTTTCCTGTTTTTTTAAATTTGTATTAACCTATATTACTGTCTGAGTATCTTGTTTTATTGTTGCTGTTGTATTACGTTTGACGTCATTTTATACTGATACATTTATTTTTGTGGACAAAAAACCGAAAATACGGCTAGTATGTGAATTTGAAGATAAATTGAACAGAATTGCAGTATTAAATATTTTTGGCTTTGAACCTCAAGCAATTCCTATTAAACAATGCAACTAGAATGATTTACAGTCGGATTCTGTTCATTGAAGTTTTGACCGTTGTTCTCACTATTGTGACACTGACGTCGTCTTACTGGTCCGTTTTCTTCCATTGGTAAGTGATAAATCCGAACCTGACGTTATATGTGAGGATTCACAGCTCATGTAATTGGTTAACTTGTCATACTCAATGCTGAAAGCGGGTACTACCGCAACTAGCCATAACTGCGAATTGACTGACTGCATCGGGAAATATTAAAAGTAAAAGTAATGTAATAAACGAATGCATTCCTAGACAATTAAGGGTGGCATACTAATTATTTTGAGTATTGGGATTTCTTCACTTCTTAAGCTTATTTCATCCGTCTTGTGGGCCGGACCTACGCAACACTCTCGGAAACGCAGCAGAAATGGACACTGCATTTGTGCATCTTGGCGTTTAACTCTGTCAGTCAGTCCTTAACCTCCTTCCCTTTCGGCTAGTCATCAACCCCTTGGTCCCATTTTAGGTCTCCAAAATCCCCAAAAAAGATGCGCCAAATGATTTTTCTGGAGTTAGACCGATTACAATGACCCCTGTGTTTAGCAAAGTGTATGAAAGTTTCCTGGCTGCTTGGTTAAAGAAACAGGTAATAGAGCTTATTGATCCTAGACAGTTTGGAAACATGCCCAAAACGTCTACTGCCCATTATCTGGTAAGTATGCTGGATAAAATCCTCAAACATCTGGACGAGCCTGAACGTTGGGTAAACCTAATAGCTATTGACCTTAAAAAGGCTTTTGACCTAATTTGCCATAGTACACTGTTAAAGAAACTTCTTTCCAAGTTTAATGTCCACCCTTTTCTGGCACGAATTGTAGCTAATTTCCTTTCAAACAGAACACAGCGTACTAAGTACAAGTCAATTTTTTTCTGATGAATTGCCTATTTTTTGTGGTGTGCCTCAGGGTACAATACTTGGGCCACTACTTTTTCTAATTATGATAAACGAGCTGGCAATAAGCATGCCAGATCGCTGGAAATATGTTGATGATTTGTCTCTTGCAGAACTGTGCTACAAAAACATCCAAAGCAGTGCAGCTACAATCATGGCTGATATATCAGACGATGCTGCCGCAGATAAGATGACTGTCAATGTCCAAAAGTCTGTTGTACTGACCTTTTCTTTCCTCAAAAGTACCCCCCAGTTCCATCCCCCCCTTCCTGCTTCCAGCCGTGTAGCTGAACTTAAACTCCTTGGGGTGTATCTTACTGCTGATCTAGAGTGGGAGAAACAGACGGAAATGATGCTTCGGAGAGCTAATGCAGGTATTAGCTCTCTGAAGCTGCTGTCTCGGCACGGAATACCTTCAGATCACCTTTTGCGAGTTTATACATCTTTTATACGGTCCTGCTTAGAATACTGTTCCCCCGTTTGGCATCATGGCCTGACGCAGGAGCAGTCAGACGTGATTGAGAGAGTTCAATTTCGGGCATTGTTGGTAATTTCAAAAGCGCCAAAAATCCCATACTGTGCCCTCCTTGAACAGTTTGGCCTAGATTCCCTTGCTAGGCGTCGACAAAAGCTGTCGCTTGATTTTGGTACAGGGTTGCTGAACAGTACATCCCATCGATCCATACTGCCCCCTGATTTCAAGCCACATCGAGAAAGACCCGCAAGAGCAGTGGCAGAAGCTGTACCTCTCATACAGCCTATTCAGGTGTCTCGAAACCGATATCTGAAAAGCTTTGTTCCCTCCTTTGTCAAGTTTTTTAACGCCAGTGCTAGTAAGTAATTGTGTACCTGAGCTCAACTCTTTTTATTAAATGTATTGGATGATTACTTTATTTTAAATTATTTCGTAAGTGTTGACTATAAATTGTATATATATGTTTAAAGACGACTAAACGAATATTCGGCTTGTCCGCTTCACGTTTTAGAAATAAACTGAAATTGAAATTGATTGAGGTATTTTAGACTTTTCTCTGATCAGAATCGCGACGCCCCGCCGAACGCAGCTGCTTTCGACCGAAGATGTATAAAAGTTGGCATTCACCAGCTGCCCGGTCCATCGACCGCTCCCTCCCTTCGTTACACCAAACATGGCTGTAAAACTTCGCTTCGAAGGATGACTCATACTGCGGCGCCAGACATATTGATCAATGCGGGTGTCTGGCCATTCTGGGAGACAAAACTCGTCTCGAACTGTTTGGAATTCGGGCGGGAAACACGAGGACCGCGTCAAGGAAAAAAAAAAAACTTGGACGAGTATGGAAGGAAGGAACAAATTCAAATGGCATTTCCGGACTTGGGACCCAGTTAAGATACAAAACAAATGTGACAGAACGGTTGAAAATTCCTGTTGACCGGTCTGGACAATCTAAATACGCTTGGGGTATGCCAAAAATATAACCTCTTATGTATAAGCAGCTAATTCAAATCCTCAGCCCTGAGCTATAGTAACGGCTGCGGTAACGAGCAGATGGTATGGATGTCCGGTTACGTGCCTTCAACCGGTGTCAATATTTACGAACAGGAAGCCATATTCAACAGAACGAACTCGACAAGCGTTAAATGCAAACATCTTCTGTCCGAAAATAGCAGTCCAACGGTTATCTACTCGAAAATTACACTCATTTCAGAGGGGTTGGTAGATTAAAGATTTGTTGTGGAAGGCAGGGGATGGGTAAGCAAATCAGGCTGGCGGCTTGGTTTGATCGTTGCAGTCAGTTTTCGTTTCCTGGCAAGCTTCACATCAAAGCATGCATATATTTCTCGCCCACACCACCCTACTCCATACTGCTGCAGCTAGATTGTATTCGATAGTTTTATTGCCTGGGACACACGATGTTTTAACTAGTGCGAAAATCGCCCTTATAGTATTCTGATTCCCAATACCAGTTCCAAGATGTTAACCTTTCCTGATACAGGTCAGTATACCAGGGCGATACGACTGTATCGACTAAACGTAGATTAGGTCTAACAGACGAGAATTGTAATTGCTCAAGTCACATAAACTCAATTTGTCAAAGAATTTCAAGCACTTGATATATCAATGAGCTCTCAAGTTAACGTCCACACAGACGGGCGGACTTACAAACGAATATTCGATGGAAAAGGAAAGTCTTGTGTCCCCAAAAATAGTCTGCAATTCAGGAACAGTCTATCCTCTTTTTCTATTTTGGGCTAATCCTCCTTTCCCCATGTTCGACTTGGTTAGCCAACTACCGGCACATGGTGGCTAAAATTTACAGTGACGTATCTAGCCAAGATTCAAAAAGAGGGTGAACGATCAAATTCAGCACTATCAAATTTGTTCGTCCGTCTATGATGGCAAACAGGGAAATGATCTCAAGGACTGAGAAGAAGAAAGTTTGTTCGGGAGAATTCCCAACTTTAAAGGACCCCTCGCACTATTTACTCTTCAACTTACAGTTTTTTACAAGATTTGAATACTTTAAAACTAGGCTGTGCTTTCAACAAATAACCCAGCTTTGGCTGTTTAAGCCATTTCCGAGACCCGTTGACTTAAAGCGAAAACAGAGAAACAATTTACATAACCGGTTTTTCTGATATTATTCACAGACAACCGTCGACAGCGTGATACACATCGAAGGTAGCGAAACACGGCCAAGTGAGAAAATCAGCGTGGTTCTGTTAGAGGGGTTGGAATGTACCGTTTGAAATTGAGGTCTCCGGGTTTAGAAATATATAGAGCGACTAGGTTGCGTTATTATTATAGGTAAGACAGGTCCTATAAGGAAAAAAAGAGCAACAAAAAAAAGATAATGCCTTAACTATAAAATAAGTTTCCAAGGCGGCGTATTAGTGACGGTACAAAAGCTCACTTACCGGTGATGAGCTGTTCGGGGTGGAAAAGCTGACGGTAAGTTCCAGTCCTCACTTCATCCACGACGGTGGGTTCCAGATCGACGAAAACCGCACGGGGAACATGCTTACCGGATCCAGTCTCACTGGAAAAGATAAACATAAAGAATACGTCCCCATGCCCAAAAAACAAACCAATTCTTTCCAGATGCAAAGCGGGGGTCTAATGCTTCTGTAGGTAACAGCAGAACTGATTTCAAGATGGGTATAAGCTACAGCAAAGGTCTAAGGAGGATACAGAGACCCAACTAGGTCCGCGGATCGATGCACGGTATCGATTAACGGTACAGACTAATATAGTAACGAGGGACTGGAAATACCGAGTTCCTCGAGTACAGGGAATCTGAACATGAAAGAGCAAGTGTTTTCTATTTTCGCAATTTTTGTTTCAACGAACTATGATCAGTGTTTTTACTATGTCGTTAACAGAAAGGTCAGGACATTTCTACAGGAACTGTAATCTTAGAATCTGCGCCGACAGAGCAAACATAATGGATCACGACGAATAATCGAGCCGTAGCCATACGCACTCTAGACTGTTCAAGCCCTCAGTTCAGCTAGCTCAGAGACGCTGCCAACCCCTAGAGTAGAATCAGGAATCTTTCATTATGAGTTATTAATCAACGGTTCAGCCCATGGCTTCGAGTGATTGGTGAATCACGGAAACATTTACGTCATCGTGCGGTTATCAATACATGCTCAGTGGTTCGAACAGCAGAAAATATCTCGCTAGAATGCGAACAAGGTCATATAGCTCTTCTTCATACCGAGAAGGATCCGCCCGAATAAAAACGGTTGATTGTCAGCTCTCGAGGCCGGACTACACTGTAAAAAGTTTCTCCGAGTAACGATTAAAGTTAACTGCAGTATTTGCTACTGGGACTAATCTTATCTCTATTGAGATAAGGTTAATCCGAATTAGAGATAAGATTATCTTTTAAGAGACAAAATTAATCCCAGTAGCAAATACTGCAAGATTTTTTTTACAGTGAAGGCAGGCAATGCTGTTCGCAATTCGTACAGTTGTGGGGCTGTTGTGGCGCCGGACGTTTTTTTTTTTTTACCAATTAAACTGTTCATTTAATTTCCGTCATTTATTCGGGATACGTCGTGACTAATCGGCGCGAGTCTCATTTTGTTTACCGCGTGGATAATATATAACTATATTACAAACCGGTTTGGAAACTCGAGACCTGACTAGGTGCACTCCGCGACAGGGTTGCCCGAATTAGCAACCCTGGTTAAAAACCGAACAACGAACTCTGGGGAGCACATATCATGAAAATACTGCCAATTAATACAACAGACCGTTGTCAGATATACCCAGGGAATTTTTCACTACCAAACCGTTTTGCAGTATGTGCCCAGTTCACAAGAAGACGTACTCTGTTGCCCACCCACTGGCAACCCCTCGAGACACCATGTTACCAGGAGTGAGCTGCCCCTCTCCACCCCAATTTCGCTCATGTAGCGTTTACACGGATGGAAGGAATTCCGGTCAGCTTGAAAGGAATCGCGTCGGCTGAGCTGGTAAAAAGACAACAAACAAAGTACAGCTAGCTTTTGAGAGAAGCAGTCATTTTCTCTGTTGGTCGGTGAATTTACCTTTATCAGATTTTTTGGTTTGAAGAATTATTTTTTCTCCCTGTGTGTAAACATAATCTTTTCGGACCGGATTCTGATCAAGTTTTCGTCTACTTGTAAACACTACATCAATAGCATTATGTTGAACGAGTTTTGCAGCAAAATTTCCATTCGTTACTCATCGAGACAAAATCCGCCGCTCTCTGAGCAATCCAACAAGTTTGGTGCTGAAGCGCCTGAAGGTTTCGCTTTTGGCGAGAAGTCAAGGATATTGCCAAATAAAGAATGAACGGGTATTGGAATTGGCAATCTTTCACGTTCCTTTTTGGCACCACTACAACAATCCACATCATACCCAGACGAACGGGAACAACCAAGAAAAGAAGGAAATAACTGGGATTTTTATGAACTATAGGAGGGGTACCTAACCTTGAATTTATATGACCTCGAACTTGGCCCGAAAACCTTACAAGGAAATTTCTGTGCAGTCCAAAACAGGTCCTGGGTCACTCAGGGTTTCCTTCTTGGCAGTTAGGACCTTTTTAGGACAGGACTGAAGCTTCCTTCCAACCATTTTAGGACAGGTTCGAGGTTGTGTAAATTCGAGTTTCGATACCCCTTCTATAGCTACAATTCAGTGAAGAGCTGAGCTGAACGGATGATAATGAACAGAAATATCGCATGACGCTTTTAACAGCCTTGACATCAATGGCTTATTACATCAAACCGCTGATTTTTTAAATGTTTTTCAGCTGGTATAATTGGGAGATGGGCTAACATCCTGAGAGCCCTAGTAGGAAACTTAAGTAGTTTTTTTTTTTTTGGGGGGGGGGGGCTCATTAGGTTTCTTTATTTTTCAATCAAAGGATCCTTAATAAAGGATGAAATTCAAATGTTTTCTAAATTTCCATCCAAGTCTGAGGGATCCAAACTCTCATAGCAAAATGGTCAAAAACGAATTCAGCCAAGCTCTTTTCCTCGAAGATATGCTTCCAGAAATGCTATGGAATGTACACTACTGCTTGAGGCTATCACTCCCAACAAATGTACCAAGTCAAACTTGCAGAGGCAAATGCTAGTCAGCAGGCAATGAAAACTACTAAAAAACACACTTATGATAATGCTGTACTTTTTTTAGGAAAACAGAAAGATGCTACTTGTTTTCATAAGCACAGCTGAATATTTCTCCAGACAAAATTTTTTCACCTTTGTCAGCGAAATTTTAACACGATTTCTTTGCCTTTATTCCTGTAAAATAGTAGCCATGATGAGCAAAATGAAGCACCGACAGAGTAAAGAGTTCTGCTTATATTACTACAGGAGGGGTATCCGACCTCAGACAAGATTTCAAATTCCCAGAGAATTCTTTCCTTCAGAATAATCTATCTGGCTCAAAAAGGAACCAACAAAGATGAAAAACATACTAGATTGAAGCTAATTGTATGGTTTACATATTGGATAAATAAATATTGCTTCAAAATTTCTAGTTGAACGTATTTTTCAATTCGAACAAGGTCATCTCATTCTAACCTTAGCTCGGATTCCTCGCAGTGCCTGACAAAATGATGAAGAAGGTAGAGTTACCAAAGTCGATAGCCAGAAAATCCCTTTTCAAAGCAGCTTCAAAACAAAGAAAAGGCACAGAATTTCAATATTTTTGTAGAAACGATTGACCAATTAAACACATTACACTTGACTTTAAATACAAACTCAAATCAGTTAATGAAGTCCCATGAGCTTTGGGCTGAACCTTAAAGTGAATAGGTGACTAAATACTAATTAGTTACTCAGTGAACAAACTGGGTCGCAGCATTAATTACTAATATTACACATTTTTGCAGCAACATTCGAGGTAGTGTAAAAACAAGGTCAGGTACCCCTCCTGACTTGACTTGACTCGTCAAGTCATGACTTGAACCAAAACCTCAACAGGACTTCTAACTGTAGTCTGAAGAAACAACTTAGACCTGATATGTAAAAAAGAAGGCCTAAGAAAAAAGCCAAAGCCTACCTGAAGAAGGTGTTGAAAGAATCATCTCCACCTCCGATAGTCTTGTCAGAAGGCATCTGACCATCAGGCTGGATACCGTGCTCAAGGCAGTAAAGTTCCCAGCAGGCATTACCAATCTGTACACCGGCTTGGCCAACATGGATAGAGATGCACTCACGCTGGAAAAGTGGAAAATCCAAGTTGGACGAAAGACAGAACAGGACAGACCCCCAACCATCATAAGTAAATTGTAATGATTGAAACTCTTAATCTTGTGGATTGAAAATGAGAAAATAAGAGGGAGAAGCTAGTCCGTTTTCTTATTATGCCAGACCCCGATGGCGAAACAAAAATGATAAAAAGACTGTAATGAGTGTAACAAAACTCAAAACTCAGTCAAACGCTAGCCTATCAAAGACCAATGCCAGGAACTTTTGAGATGTCAGAAAGAGTCAAGTTACTGCTACTTGCTACCCCACAACCCTGCCATAACCGGGCCATTAGGAGTGCAAAAGTATGTTGAACAAAAAAGGTGCAAAATTCGTCTTGGGCACTGTTCATCTCAAGTTCAGTAGGCTTTAATAATGGCCTACTTCCATTAACTGTTTGTGCTCATTACTGTGCATAATGTTTGCTAGCATTTTTAAAAACAACACTACAAGATACAGATTGTTTTCAAGAGAAGCAATTAAAAAAAAGGTGACATGTCTAATCATTCTTTTCAACTCATCCACACTGTCAGAAGTTTCATAACAGATTGTGCATAACACTTTCAAGAATAGCACCTTTTCACTTAGAAAAAAAGTGTTATGACCAAATAAGTTTATAATATTTCATGCCCAGATCTCCAACAACACCTTCAATAGGTAAAAATACTACACTGTCAGAAGTTACACAACGACAACAGCAGGATGAGCGGTTTCAACAGATAACACTTTGTGATGTTATATATTATGTTTCTTTCATTCCCGTTAGTATTTTTACCAATTGAAGGTGTTGTTTGAGATCTAGGCACGAAATAGTGTAAATTTAGTTGGTCATAACACTTTATTTCTAAGTGAAAAGGTGTTATTCTTGAAAGTGTTATGCGCAATCTGTTATGAAACTTCTAACAGTGCAATAAAACAACTCTGCTACTTTATAAAATTGACAGATACCGCAAATAGAAGACTATTCAGTAAAAATAAACACAGAAAGTTCATGGAATTCTTACCATTTTCTTCAAATTTGAGACGCGGGTTCAGAAAACAACAGAGTTGCAACGGTCTGGCTGAGTTCTAAACTCGGAATGAGGAAAATGGCGGACGATCTGATATTTAAAGGTGCGGCTTCCGGTGACGTGAATGGCTGGCGCGGCTGCCCTCTCTGTCGGCTGCAGTAAAATCGGCGCAGGCGTATCTAATAGTTACTGCTCAGACACAGATGGCGCACGAGATTGAAATTAAGATAATTGGATCGATGCAGTTTCTTGGCAGTATTGCAGTATTCTGAAGATGTTCGTCTGATAAACATAGATGTTGAGGCTCCGGGCTGTAAAAATAAATCGTGAGAATCAGGGGTTAGGCTAAACCACCAAATCCACGGCATTTTTTGTATTTACTTTTGTATGTGACGGTCTTACCAACATGGATTAAGCACAACTACCTGACGAGACGAACTACGCAGGCAAACTAGGGTGGTGCTTAACCTCGTAAGCGGCCATGGCCAGGGGCCGAAGTAATACACGCTAAAATTATAATGTGTACAGAAATATAGTTTGTATTTGCCTAATTCATTTCCAAGTCTGGTTGTCTACTTTTCTTTCAGTCAAAGTACGTTAAATTTATAAAAACAAGAAAAGAAAGTTATGTTTGTCTAGCTTAAGGGGGGCCGCGATTTATTGCCTGTCTTACCTGTTAGGGGACCTAGTCTACCACAAATCCCTCATTTTTGGATACCCTATGCCAAACGTTGGGTATATCTAGCATTTGGCGTAGCCTAGGCCTAACGCCGGATACCCTATGCCAAACGCTGGATACCTGTTGGCAACCTAACCATGACCTACCTCAATATAAAGGAATTCTGATTTGTTTTTATTTTTTAGCTTCACTCAAATCATCAATATTTTAGTGGGTTACAGTATCCAGTACCTGGCATAGTGTATCTAGCGTTAGGCATAGGGTATCCAAAAATCATGGGTTTGTGGTTGACTGTAGGGACCCCCACATGCCAACCTGACTAAAGGCCCAGGAAGATTCAAGGCCTACCATTCTGTTCAGTACAGCAACTTTCTGCGACGCCGATTCTCAAATAGCACAATTCCAGAATAAGGAGGTGGCAAAATTGCCCATGCATTCAATTTGATTCAACCTAATTTATCTATAATCAGTCCCAAACGAATAGAGGGCGCGGAAGCCCTTCATGAATCATGACAGAGTAGACTACAACATCCTAAGAAGTAAAAATACAAAAGAAAAAGAAAAACTGTAGAATGAAAAAACGATAATCAATATATGTCATCATAGGAAGAGAGAAGACCAATCGTGATTAAGTTCACTCATGGAAGATTTAAAACCAGAAGTAAAGCTTGGTGCCCACAGAATTCGAATCTTTTTCGCTTACGATTTTTTGCTTTCGTCCCGTTTTACGACCTTGTTTCATAGCCCCCGCCGAAAATCTTATTCGCCAGTAAAATGCAAACCAAGAAAGAAAATTACCTTTTTACTATAAAAAAGTTGCGTTTTTGCAGATACCATGGTATCTGATATCACGGTCGAAAGTCGTTTTCGGAGTTACTGTGGTACCTGATATCAACGGTTTTTGCAGTTATCCTGGTATCTGGCCAGTCACCGTGGTAACTGATGTTCAGATACCACGGTCGGACCGTGGTAACTGATCGTGGTATCTGAAAAAATCATCTCACTTTCATCATCACTAATACGGAGGCGTCATTTCTCTGAAAGCTAAGGGGGTGTGAGAGGGTAGTGGTTATAATGTGGCTGCTGCATCTTCGGGGTGCGGTCAAGTGGAGCTGACATGCTGTAGACTGTTTTATACACTGGAAATGGTTGGAAATTTCTAGCCATATCAGTTTATTCCGTTAAAGGACACGTCGTACGAAAAAAAAAGAGGGTGCAGCGGCGGAGTCCCGGGTACCCTTCAGGCAGGCCCCATGACGAACGGGCGGTTGAAGTGCTTGGGCGGTGGGGGTAAAAAAAAACAAATGTACTTGTCGATAATACAGCTCGGCTGAAGAGACAAACGGTTTAGAAACAATTAACAAGAAACTCACTGCACCATATCCGGAAAACTAAACAAATTTCAAGAAACCAGTTTGTGAAAGGTAAAGGTCATGCATAATAACAGGAATTCGCTGGAGAGCGAGGTCCCCGCAGCAGTTCTAATGACTACAGTTGCGTTTTTGCTGATACCATGGTATCTGTTACCACGGTCTAAAGTCGTTTTTGCAGTTATCGTGGTATCTGATACCACGGTCAAAAGGCGTTTTTGCAGTTATCGTGGTATCTGGCCAGTTATCGTGGTATCAGATATTCAGATACTACGGTCCGACCGTGGTATCTGAAAAGTCATCTCACTTTCATCACATTTTGTCAGATTGGTGAGAAAGAAGTTTAGCACTTAGTGATGTAACTGAATATCTGTTTTTCTTTTGGGATGACTTCGAAAAGTGCAATTTCGGCAATAGTCGTTTTTGCAGAGCACCGTGTATCAGATACCATGGTATCAGTAAAAACGCAACTTATGTAGCAACAAAATGCCAATGAGCGAACATTTTTTTTTGGATTTGCATGTTTTCGAACAACATTTAACTACTTCCCGAACAGATTTTAGGTTTTAAAAGGGCCCATCCCCAAAACTGTAAGCCTAAACAGAGCGTACAACGCCGCAGGCGAAAATTTTGGAATTCTTTGTGATCAGGCAAGGGCCACCTATCATAGATCAGCTCAAAGTGTTTGGTCACGTCATATTTCAAACAGTATGAGACATTTAACTGAACACTGGTACAAGGCGGTAGATATTCCTTCAGGGGACCCTTGCCAAGAAGGGCCAAAATGTAGCTCTAATAAAATGTAGCTGACGCATCCGTTTTGTATGGCGGTACTTCAACTCGACCCTTTCCAAACAAATGACGATCCGAAACAAAACTGAAACAGAGCCTTTGCTTTGAGTCTCTGATTCATGTGGGCCGAGAAGGTGGGAGACACGATCATTTTTCGATGGGTCGGATTTTTACGAAAATACTGTTACTTTTGTTTTCCCCAAAACCCTCACGGTAGCCAACGTTATCCACAAATTACTTGAACAAAATTCACTCGTGAGCGCAAATCCGCCATTGCTAATTAACTATTCATTGATCTCCTGCCGCTGGTCGATAGATTACTAGAACCTTCGAGAAGATCAAGTGGCGTTAAGAGGATTAAAACAACTAAGTAGATCCCCATGTGGACGTTTAGATATGTCGGAAGAAGAAATCATCGGCCAGTTTGACATTTTGGGGTTTCGGAAGCTGAATATTATTTAGCTCAATTGCAAATCTTCAAGAAATCACTATAACGGATTTAGTATAATTTACGGCGTTTGTTTATTGTGACCTAGTTTACATCCTTAATTCTTAGAACTTACGGGAATGAACAAGAAAAAACAGAAAACAAAATACTTAAAGAAATCGATAATGCAAATACTTATTTTAATTTTTCTACACATTTTCCATATGCCTGATACAATAAAAACATTTTGTTAGATCCGAAGTCAAACTATGATTCAATCTTCCCCATGACGGGCGCTTCCGACCCGCACCGCTAGATGACCCAGCGGTCGGTCTTGGGTTGGGGGGTTCTAGACGTTGCAAATGCTAGAATGCTTATGATATAACTCCTTTAACCCATGTTAAACAAAGATTTAATAGTTTTCTTACCGATTTTACAAAATAAACAAGTTGTGGTTGGGTGGAAAAGGCACTGAGTGTTTGCGTAATAGGTTCTTATTTTACCCCTCGTTGTCTATTTCCCCAATCGTTAGTTTTTATATTGTTTGTTCTCGGTATTTTATATGAAATTCGACCACTTTCTAGTATATGTTGACAATTTTGGTTAGTTTTTAATGTATGTTGACTTTACCACCCCAAATAAAACTGAACTGAAATTGAATTGAATTGACCCTCGCCCGTTCCTACTCCTGTATTTTGTGCTTCTTCGGCCCCCACTTGAATTTTCAAGGGGGCCCTGAATTAGCCAGGAAAAAATCGTAAAGTGGCGCCTCGACTCGACTCCATGTTACAAAGATATTTATCGCGCCGTGAAGACATTCGATCCTCGAACAATGGGTCCATTATATCTCGAATTTAAAAGGTTACATTTTCCTGAGTGACCTTGGTCAACTAATATTGCGCAACCAGCTTTGACAATTGTGATGAGAAACTGATTTTTAGGGCTATTTTTCTGTTTTTCCTGGGTAGGTCTGGGCCCCCTTGGAAGGCAAACCCCTCCCCCAAATGGCGCCTCTGCACTAATATAAGACCGTGGCAAGTTACCGTGGTAACAGATACCATTATATCTGCAAAAACGCAACTAGTGATTTGTGTTTTTACGGTTTGGAAAACTATGAATTGCCCCGCCGTATTTTCTAAATGTGTTTACAGAAAAGGCCTTAATAATAATAATAATGAAAAAATTGGCCACTTGCCTATAAAGAAATCCCGTGGAAGTGTCGCTTCAGTACTTCGCCCCAGGCATTTGATAAGGGGAGTTCGTTGCCGGGAGAAGAAGTCTACGAAGTCGGGGAATGTCAGTTGGAAATAGACGGTGATTAGGGAAACCATTCTGATAGTTTAGCTTATACGCCGAGAGTAACAGCCAATAACAGCTCGGCTTCGTGTAAGATTCCTTCGTCATTAGTCTCCGTCAAGTGATGACGCACAGAACTGATGTCGATGAGTAGTCTTATGTTTTCTCAAATCCCGTCATTTTCGGGATTCACTTTCGCTCTCTTTGTAGGCTTCACTCAGGTTGCGTTCCAGAACTTAACAATTATTAACGATTGTCATATTTCTGCGTTCCAGGTTTCTGGTTTCGAAAGTGAAGCTCCGTCCACCTACGACTTCCGTTCCAGAGCTTAACGATTGTTAACTATTTTGTAATGATGGTTGGTAAGCATCGTTGGAAAAAGTTAACGGACGTTAAAGCTGTAGTTAGCTCCGCCCCGAAATAAAATTGACGATTGTTAACAATTGTTAAGTTTCTTGGAATGCAACCTCAAGGCCTAATACTCTTGATGACTAACTCTACGTGCCGTTGAAGAATCGCGTCTACATAGCGGAAGAGCCGGAAGCTTCACCACAGCTGTCCCCAACGAACGCCGTTGATTGATTGACAGAGGATTTGGTTCACCGTTCGGGCGACGTTTCTTGTTCTTCCCGAGGTTCACTGGCGTTTTTGGATTTACTCATATAGAATATTGTTTGTTTTCCATATGAAAGAATGGAAGTTTCGGAAAGAATAGCTGAGCTTTAAGATAGATGCCCACCGGACGCGAATTCGCGTTCGCCTGGGCGAATTTGACGTCGCGCGCGGAAAAAATCCGCTTCGCCAGGCAAAAATTTCGCGCCGCGCCGTTTCAACTTCAAGTCGAAATTTTTTCGCGCCGCCCCTTGTTCGCGCAGCGAAATTCAGGAAATCAACAATCAACTTGGCCAAAGTAGAAAAAGTTCTGATGTAGACAGATTGGTTGCTCTTCTGGGTAGTTATCCAGCCACATATAAGCAGAGACTGAAGTAGCACAAGGCCCAAATCTCATCAAAAATGGTTGGAAGCATTTCTAAGAGGAGATGAATGTGGATGGTGAGTAGCCTTTTCATAATGTTTACTGTATACCAGTCAATCTCAAGTCCTTGGTTTAAGATACTCTATCAGAGCATTTTGAATTAGGATATCCCAAAACCCAGGGCTGCGGTAGACTGCTATTAAAATCCAAGTGAGCTTCGGTGGACATCAAACTTGTCAAACTTCCCTGTTCCAATTTTCTTTGCTCTCTTCTTTTTTCTGACCTCACAAGGACTCTCCATTCTGATGAGTAGTTTCTCTCCCAGAGGAGAATTCATCTTTCTGTTAGGTAGCCTAGGTACAGAAGAGGTACCCATGCTCGGATGTATATAACCTCGAAACTGGCCTCAAAATTGTTAAAAAGAAATTCTTGACAGTAGGAACTAGCCACGACCTGGCCACGACTGCCAAGAAATTATTGTTGAACATTTTTTTTTACCAATTTCGAGGTTAAGTACATTCGAGGCAGGGTACCTCTCCTGTAGCCTATCTGATAGTTCAGCTTTTTCTTTGGTTATCAAAAATATTTGATGTATATCCTATATCTTTCCCGTCTCTACAGCCTATACAAATATAGGCTAGTATCTCATTAGCCAGTAGCCCAATACAGTATATATATATAACTTATAATATATAACTCATTACTTGACAGTAGCAACTAGCCACGACTGCCAAGAAATTGTTGCTGAACATTTTTTTTTACCAATTTCGAGGTTATGTACATTCGAGGCAGGGTACCTCTCCTGTAGCCTATCTGATAGTTCAGCTTTTTCTTTGGTTATCAAAGATATTTGATGTATATCCTATATCTTTCCTGGTCTCTACAGCCTATACAAATATAGGCTAGTATCTCATTAGCCAGTAGCCCAATACAGTATATATATATAACTTATTACCCAGTAAAATTGTTGCAGAATATGACAAAGGTTTGAATATACCTTTTGACAAAGGTTTGAATATACCTTTAATGTTCCTGTGTAGGAGTTCCGTAAAGACTTGTTTTTGTAGGCCGCTGTAATTACCAGAGAAGATCACCCAACTCAACGTTCTAGGTAGGCTACTTTATGCAGTATTAAAGGTACTGTTCTAAGATAACCATTCTTTCTGCCCAAGCTGATTGAGAACATAGTTTGTGGTGCTAATGGAAGCAGTTTAATTATTTCAAGCTAAGGCATGAAGAGGACCCTTACCAAGAAGGGACTAAGTATTTCCTCAGATAAATTTTCATCTGACTTATTCTGTTTAGCACCAACAACTGTATTTCAAAACATTAAAAGAGAATGTTATATTGCAGCAGCTAATGATTTTTTTTTCTTTTCAGTTTTGTGAGGTGCAAGAGCAAATGGGAAAACATCATAGATACAGCCATGAACATCTAAGAAAGAAAGAGGTTTCTCAAAAGCTGCTCAGGTGTAGGTAAGGCTTCAACTTGGATATGATGAAGCCCTGTCCTTTCAAGCTCCATATGTAGCTTGTGATACCAACATCAAAACAAACTTTGTGATGGAAACTGATCAGTCTGATCGCAAACACTGTCAACGAGCACATAAGCAGTATATGACACCAATTACTCCACTGACACAACCATGATTGTAGAAGTGGCACAGAACAATGACCAGCTGTTTCGAAAGGATACAGAACCAGAAGAACTAAGCAACACTTCTCATTTGGAAACACCACCACATTGGAAAAAGGTTCTGCAAACACTGTAGTAAACACACAGCTTTGAACCAGAATTATTGTGAATAATTACTTCATTCTAAACTTTGTAAGGTGTAGTCACCTCAGTGGAATCACCTCTCAGAAATGATGTGAATGCAGAAACTGTCAACAAAATTTTAATCAGATGTGACACCTGGACATGACACCTGATGTGAATGCAGAAACTGTCAACACAATTTTAAGCAGATGTGACACCTGACATAGTACTAAGTGTTAATAGTGCTGTGACAAAAATGTAAGAAAGCCTATTTATAGGCTTTCATGTCCTATTATAGAAATGATGTGAATGCAGAAACTATCAACAAAGTTTTAAGCAGATGCGACACCTGATGTGAATGCAGAAACTATCGACAAAATTTTAAGCAGATGTGACACCTGACACAGCACTAAGTGTTAATAGTGCTGTGACAAATGTATAGACAAGAAAGCCTAGTAATGCTGTTATGTGGTTATTACTGTATTTTTTATTGAAATGAGGACGAGGGTGAAGACTTCTCTAGGCCTACACAAGATTATTTTCCTTCTAGGCCAATAGACCAAGTTGTCCAGTGTTATGCAATTTTAGTACGTAAATAAATACTTGAATAGAGCATCCACAACAAGATAGCTTCAGGGGGTCTTGTTTCTTGCATTATATTTATGTTATGTAGTTTGTATAGTAAGAATAAATGAATGAATGAATGAGGCGTAGATTTTTTGAGGTGAGCGGAACTGAGTTCTGAAACTAAAATTCATAATTCAGGAGCTTCTATTGAAGAATATGGTTTAACTTAAGTATTTCCTTATTTTCTTTTTTTTTCCTATTTTGGTGCAAATAGAATTAATTTTAGCACAGTTCGATCTTGTTCCATCCGTCAGTTAACCACCAGTCGACCATACAGTTGACTTTCCACCCTTCATCGTTCTGGTCCTACGCATCTACGTATACGTATCTGATCATGGCGAATTCGCTTTCCAGTGGGGCCTACGAAACGAATTCGTCGAGCGGCGCGAAATTACAAAATTCGTAGGCGGAAAAGATTCGCGTTCTGTGGGCACCTAGCTTTAGCAGGCAAGTCTGATCTTGAAGTGTAGTGAAGCTGCTAGTGCTGCATCTGGCGCGTCTCCCTCTCTAGCAAAAGCCGATATGACGGGCCTGTTTTTTGTCCGCTTATTTCTACATCGTGGGAAGGGCCAAAAGCGGAGGGAATAGAACTCATCGATCAGTAGTCTCTTGGCTCGTCTATCTTCGAACGAGGTGCGGCAGTGGCCCGGCTGTTCTCATGGCAACTAAACTACAGTAAAGTTCCCCGGAAATAGACGAGAAAGTTTAACGGGCAATCCTGCAGATGAATCAACCGGATTTCTCATTTTAGTAATTAAAGTACACCAATGAAGCGAACTGTTTCCCCAGGCTGTGCCGGATTCGACCGAGAGAATAGTTGCGTTTTTGCAGATACCGTAGTATCTGTTACCACGGTAACTGGATCTGCAATTAGTCGTTTTTGTAGTTACCGTGGTATCTGATATACAGTTGCCCTGCAAAAATGACAATTGCGGAAATTGCGCTTTTCGAAGTCATCCCAAGAGAAAAACTGATATTCAGTCAAATCACGAAGTGCCAAACTTCTTTCCAACCAATTTTGACAAAAACTGATGAAAGTGAGATGACTTTTTCAGATACCACGGTCGAACCGTGAATATCAGATACCACGATAATTGGACAGATACCACGATAACTACAAAAGCCTTTTGACCGTGTTATCAGATACCACGATAACTGCAAAAACGACTTTAGATCTTGGTATCAGATACCATGGTATCTGCAAAAACGCAACTAACTTAGATCTGCGATATAGGGCAATTTTGCTTTAAGCGGACTATGTATTTGTTTATTTATTTGAATAATAAACCATTGAAGAAATCCCTTTCGATCCAGACAAGGATACTGGCCTCTGACAATCTGCTTTTTTCTGATCCTTTCCGGCCGATTTCTTGTCTGTCTCTGTCGCTTTGGGGAACTTGAATGGGCGGGATTTGACGCACAACAGGACTGAAGTTCAGAAACGCTTTTTTGAGTTTGCTGATGATTTGTCTTTCTTTCTTTGGGATCCGAAAACGCTCGTGACGGGATACCTGTGCAGAGACGTTATTATCCAAAAAAATGTTTGAGGGGGGGGGGGGGGGTGCAAGGTATTTACCGACAGGCTGGTGATTTTTACCGACTGTTTTTGCAGAAAAAAACAACTGTTTATCAGAAAAATGGACTGTTTTATGAGAAAAAAATCTACTATATTTACGAAAAACTGACTGTTTTTGCGAAAAACCGACTGTTTTTAAGAAAACCCGCTGTTTTTAAGAAAAATCGACTGTTTCGAAGAAAAAATCGGCTGTTTCCAAGAAAAGAAACGGCTGTTTTTACGAAAAATTACGGCGCTTGGCGCCGACTCGTTATTTTTTACCGACGGGCCGGCAGCTTTGGGGGGGGGGCGTCCCCCCTCCCTCCCGTACATGACGCCCCTGCCTGTGACTGTTTGTGCGTCTATTGGCACGTTAACTCTCTAAGGGTTTGAGATACTTCGTTCAAAGTTGGTGTGAGGATTTCTTGGTCAAAGTACAGGTCAAGATCGTAGATGGGCTCTGTAGGCCTACATTTAGGGGTGGGAAGGGGGTTTCAAATTAAGGGGTGGTAAATATATTTTTTGCAAGCGAATTAGACATTCAATTTCTTGTCGGACAAGTAGTTCGCCCGAAATTCGGCCAAAACCGAAGATTTGGTAGAAGTGAAAGTTTTTACTGAAATCGACTGAAGATACGATTCAGGGGTAAAAAGACACGATGAATCTATTTTTGAATCTCATTTTCTTCCCGGACCAGCAGTTCACCCAGAGTCCGCCCAAAACTAGCAATTTGGCAATAGTAGTTTTTTGTCTGAATTCGATTAGAGATTCGGAATCGCTTATTCTGAAATAGCTGTCATAGCCTTCCCAGACGGGCCTTGACGCTAAAATACGTTACTCTTTACAATAAAATATAGATAAAAACATGTAACGTACAGTACTGTATACGGATTAAAATACATGCTTAATGTATATCTGAAATTTATTTTCTACCGTGAAGGAATTTGTCTGGAATCCGGCAAAACCGGCAAAGTGAAGGTTATTACTGAATCAGATTGGGGCTTGGCTCGGGGTAGGAATGCATGCTGAATCCGAATCTGTTCCAAGTTTTCCCAGCGGACCAGTCGTTTGGCCGTAACCCTCGAAAAATCACTTTCACTTGTGTAGGCTACATTAGTTCTAATGAATGTCTCTGTCAGGTTGTTCCCGCCGGTAGAAAGATAATAAGACTGAATCCATCTACCCACTGTGTTGCACTACCGGGTAAAGGTACGATCAGAATCGGATGTTAACCGGAAATTTCGGAAAGATTAAAATCCTCCGATAAAATGTATAAGGTGGTGTACAAATAGACAAGGAACTTGTTTGGTTAGAGTACTTTACGGGGTTTTCGACTAGCATTGGGATACTGGTCATAATCTGACCACATCCTGGGGTATCTGTCATGACAGCAAAGAATGCAAGCTGGATGTCCTCAGCTGCCACTGGTATATTTCGAGTGCAGGGATACGTCGGGGAAAGGCACAAGTCCCCGATGAAAAATTTGTAGCCTGCGTAGTTGTACGAAAAAGTTGCATGTATTGATATGTGATAGTAAAGAATAATATCATTTAATGTGCCTCAGACTGTGCCAATCTTAAGCAGTAGTATCCAGTAGCATCCTGTCTTGCTATAATAGCATCCAGTCTTGCTAATAGTAGCATGCAGTAGAATGCAGTAGCACCGTAGCCTTGATATAGAAGCATGTATACTGTAAAAAGTTCCTCCGAGTAAGGATTAAAGTTAACTACAGTATTTGGTACTGGGATTAGTCTTATCTCTACTGAGATAAGATTAATCCGAATTAGAGATAAGATTTCTTTTTAGAGACAAGATTAATCCCAGTAGCAAATACTGCAAGATTTTTGGTTGACACTGTAGTAGCATCAGTTCGTACTGGATGCTACTTTTTCGTACAACTCATACTACTCTTTTGAGATAAATTTTTCATCGGGTCCATCGTCTCATTTCATTTTAAGCAAAAACTTTTAATCCGCAGGAAATTTGTACAGAGAAAAATGGGGAGGTTATTTACAAACGTCGTAATGTGGGTCGTGGCTTCATCGCTTCAGAAACCATACCGCAATGGCTGGTATCCCTGGGAGGGAGGTGCAGGGTATCCGGAGTGTTGGGGGTACATTGACAGACCTGAAACAAATATTGAAATTAAAGCACGTCACTCTAAGTGCTCCATGTTCTCTGTACACACGAATTCCATACTTAATGCTCATGTTCCAAGCAAGCAAACTTTCGCATGCAAACCTGTTAAAGGACCCCTCGCACTATTTACTCTTCAACTTACAGTATTTTAAAATATTTGAATACTTTAAAACTAGGCTGTGCTTTAGACAGATAATTAACGGTTTTCCCTGTTTTAAGCCTTTTCCGAGACCCGTTGACTTATAGTGAAAACAGGAAACAATTTCCATAGCCGTTTTTTCTGATGGAAAAACTTCTCGCAGACAACCGTTGACAGCGTGATACACATCGAAGGTAGCAAAACTCGACAAGTGAGAAAATAAGCGTGGTTTCGTGAGAGTCCCCCAAAATCCCGTACATTTCCCTTCTAAACGAGTTTGGTCTCGCATCTTTGTCAAACCGTAGGCACCAACTTTCTACCAAGTTTGGTGACCAACTACTGGAAGACCCCAACCATCGGCACATCCTTCCCCCTCCCCACATTCCCGACCGCATAAGGCCACAGAGAATGACAGCACAACCAGTTCCTAAGATACAACCCATTCGGGCAATTCATGCGCGGTACGAAAGAAGTTTTGTCCCCTCCTTTGTGAGTTTTTTCAACGCGAAATTTTAAATTCTTTTCCTATTTTTTATGTTAATTATTGAGGTTTAGCGCTTTAATTTGTTGCAATTTTTTTTTGTGTAATTATTGAACATTTGACTATGTAAAAGCGCAATTGTATATTCTTATGTTTGACGAGAGAACAAATATTCGGTTTTTTTGTTAATACCGTAAGGAATGTTTCTCGAATAATAAAGATTGATTGATTGATTGATTGAAGAGGGATTAGAATAGCTGCGTTCGTTGCACTCTGGGCTGTCTCTGGTGTTTTGTCACCAGTGTCCGGTTCTTCTCTTATAACGCGTTTTTTGGTTCACCGTGAGTTGATGAAAACTTGCTAACTCCTCGCTGGAGTCGGGCTCCCGAGCAGGTTCTGGTTTGTCCGCACCGGTGAGGTAAAACAGGACACCGGTTAGTTCAAAAACGGGTCATAAGAGTGGTGAGTAGTCACCGCCGGATGCAAAAACGGCTTATAAGAAAAACCGGAGAACACCGGTGAGAACTCCCGTGACAAAGAACGCAGCTAATGTACCGTACGAAATTGGGGTCTCCGGGTTTAAAAATGTATGGAGTGATTATGGAAGTAGGCTGCGTTAGCATTATAGGTAAGACAGGTCCTTTAAGGTTCGCAAAGCGCAGGTGGTGATCTCCTGATGCTCTGCCTTCGGCCGGGAGGGCGATGCGTGATTAGGGGCAAATCCTCCGACGCTTCCCGTGATTTTCCCTAGATTTCTCTAAGTACCTATTTGAAGCTGGGTGAATTTTGGCTTGTCTGAAGCTACGTTTACACGGAGGGTATTTACCCGCACTCCGCGGGTATTTTTCCCCGCAACAGCAACAAAAACCCGGGTATTTTGGACTTCAATTTCGCGAACTTTTTACCTGGGTATTTGTTTGTCGAAGGGTATTCTTCGACGTCAGCAACAATAAAATTGGATTTTTGAGGAATAATTTTGATTTTGCCCATGGAAAAAGTGGTCCAAATGAACACATGTTGGTCTCCATTGTAGAGAGATATCCTGAGCCTTAAACCTTGTAATTTATTGCCACAGGACAGTACTCTCCCTTGAAAAATACCCGAGTATCGTGTGAACACTTTCCCTTTTCGTCTCCGGGGAAAAATACCTGCCGTGTAAATGATCCTTTACGGGGAAATGCCATTAACCCTAGCACTAAACCAAACGGTCGGCACCACCGAGACTCGAAACCTTTCGCTTGGGAGTTTGGCGCGCTAACTTATTCGAACAGGACGATTTCTTTTTTTCTTTTATGGAAAATTGGATCGTGGTTTAACACACGGTCGCGGAGCTAAGCAGGAAAGATTTCGATCTTTCTTTCATCTTGAAACCGACTGTTTTCCCTTTCGTCGGCATCTAAATTACAACTGTTAAAGGACCTGTCTTACCTAAATACTAACGCAACCAACTTCCATAATCACTCCATACATTTCTCGAACCGGAGACCCCAATTTAGTACGGTACATTCCAACCCCTCTAATAAAACAACGCTGATTTTCTCACTTGCCGTGTTTTGCTACATTCGATGAGTATCACGGTATCGACGTTGTCTGCGAGAAGTTTTTCCATCAGAAGAAACGGCTATTTAAACTGTTTCCCTGTTTTGGCTACAAGTCAACGGGTCTCGGTAATGATTAAAACAGCCAAAACCGTGGGTTATTTGTTGAAAGCACAGCCTGTTTTAAAGTATTCAAATATTTTAAAATACTGAAGTTGAAGAGTAAATAGTGCGAGGAGTCCTTTAAGGATTTGTTTCTAAGATCAATTTTTTATCTGTATTGCGTTCGCCTTTCAAGTCACGAGCACTACGCCATCTACCCACCTTGTACTGAAACATCTCAACATCGTATCAAACCGCTAGATGGTACAGCAAGACGAACAAAAGCTAATACTCATGATGACTATCTCTACCTGCCGATGCAGAATCTCCGGGTACCTGCGGAAGAAAGGAAGAAACGGTGTCACAGCTGCGCTGACTCAGGATTTGAGTCACTGAGTTTGAGTCGCTACGGACACGTTCACTCCTTCTTCCTGAGAATCACTGGCGTATTTTGGACTTAGTCATATCAGGGACCCATCAATTTCCAAGAACGCCGATTCGACCCAAGCGGAATTTTTGGAAACTAGGTGAGGCTCGGGCAACATAGCAACATAGAAGCATAGGACATGACAAGCCCCCTGAATGGCGAGTCATTACAGGAAATTATGGGTCCCTGGTCATATAGAGTATTGTTGAACTATTGCAAGAAATAGCTTACCAGACTGCATTAAGGCGCAGGCAGCGAGGGCATTTGGAGGCATGCCGATCGAAGTCGGCTGCATGTTGGCGCTCTTCCAGTAGCTTCCCAAATCTGAAACAAATACCAGACATTAATCAAAAACCAGTCCCGACATCACATGTGACAGAAATCACTCAAACCAGCGACAACCACAGGAGGACCATCCACCTTTGTCGCTGGATAATGCGATTTAAGGTATTTATGGTAAAATTAGGTCTCTGATTCCCATTTATATATTTATATTAATGGGGGATGTGGGTTAGAACTGATAAATAGATAAATCTTTTTATTCGCCAAAAACTGATCATGGCTCACGCCAAATTTGTTCGGTATAGTCATGTATATAAATGAACACACACATAATAGGCCTACGCATATACGGCTAAAACGGTCATAAATAACATGATAAATTTAAACTAGCAGCTCAGCTTATGCTTCGTTATACAACTTTAAAAAAGAAGGGACAAAACTCTTTGCAAACCTCTGGTGGGCACATTTAATTGGCTGCAATTGTTGGCAGTATGGGTTGTTGCGCTAACACAAACGCAAACATGAGTTGCGTTTTTGCTGATACCATGGTATCTGTTACCACGGTCTAAAGTCGTTTTTGCAGTTATCGTGGTATCTGATACCACGGTCAAAAGGCGTTTTTGCAGTTATCGTGGTATCTGGCCAGTCATCGTGGTATCAGATATTCAGATACTACGGTCCGACCGTGGTAACTGGTCGTGGTATCTGAAAAGTCATCTCACTTTCATCAAATTTTATCAGATTGGTGAGAAAGAAGTTTAGCACTTAGTGATGTAAATGGATATCTGTTTTTCTTTTGGGATGACTTCGAAAAGTGCAATTTCGGCAATAGTCGTTTTTGCAGAGCACCGTGTATCAGATACCACGATAACTGCAAAAACGACTAATTGCAGATCCAGTTACCGTGGTAACAGATACCATGGTATCAGCAAAAACGCAACCATGGACTTAAATAATCCCCATACTTGTGTTGCGAAGGTTTTCCATAAGAACGCTTGTCTTGCGTCTTCGCAAAAGTAGCGTAAGTTTTGCGTAGCTCAGTGTAAAAGCTCCACTAAAACCCTACGTCTGCGTCAAAACTATAGTCGCGGTCAAAGACAATAATAGTGGGAAAGACCGGTGACTTCGCTAAAATCGGGTCTCTGAAAATCGATCGGAACGCTGCCTAGCGTTTGGACTTTGTCCAATTTCGAGCGGTAGATGATTAATATAACCAAAGCAAGAGGGCGTCAGAAGGCAATGTCTGTCAACATTAATTGATTCGAAATGGTGAATTCAACATTTTTTTCCATAAAAAAGCAATTTATTCTTTTCCTACTTGTTTTTAATTTCAATTAAAGAGGAAATCTGAATGGAGAGAGGATGCTCATCATAAACGAATCGAAAAAAAAAATCAAGAAAATGTGTTTTATTGATGATTCTGCGGAGAGCGATGGAAGAAAATGTCAACAGAGCGATTTTTTAACGAAAGAACATCCGCTAAACGGCGCTTACTGTTGTGACTCATTGGGCTTACGGGAGTTTTCGGTCTTTCCCACTTTTACTGTCTTCGGTTGCGGTATCTGCTAGCACGTTAACTGAATCTGTAATAAGTCGTTTTTGCAGTTACCGTAGTATCTGATACTTTGGTCTGAAGTCGTTTTCACAGTTACCGCAGTATGTGATTATCAGATACCACGGTATCTGGCCAGATACCACGGTAACTGCAAAAACGACTTCAGACCGTGGTATCTGCAAAAACGCAGCTCATGGCTTTGTACGCTTTCGCTTCTCGGCTACATAACAGTGCCACGTATGTGGGAAACTGCAACGCTACTGGCGAAGTTTCTGCGAGTCAGGGGTAACGCTACCTTTATACAAAGGGTATTTGCCCGTACTCAGCAGGTATTTTTCCTCGCAACAGCAACAAATCCACGAGTATTTTGGACTTCAATTTCGCAAGGTATTCTTTGACATCAGCAACAACAAAATCGGATTTTTGAGCAATAATAAACGAGCAATAATGACAGTACTCTCCTTTGAAAAATACCCGGGTACCGTGTGAACACTTGCCACTCTCGTCTCCGGGGAAAAATACCCGCCGTGTAAACGATCCTTGAGATGGCTTTTCCGTGGTGTTCCAGAGAAGTTGAATCATTATAAGCGCCACAGATGGCAGCACAGACTGGGCAAAAGAAAGTCTCAACTTGGCTAGCAAACGCTTTTCGGATTTCCGCGGGAAGCTGAAAATTCCCCAATGTTCGTGAGTGTATGCCAGTACTGATCCATCTTTCTTGCACAACCTTCAAGGACCCCTCGCAGTATTTACTCTTTAACTTACAGTATTTTAAAATATCAGAATACTTTAAGACTAGGCTGTGCTTTCAACAGATAACCCACGGTTTTGGCTGTTTTAAGCCTTTTCCGAGACCCGTTAACTTGTAGCTAAAACAGGGAAACAATTTATATAGCCGGTTTTTCTGATGGAAAAACTTCTCGCAGACAAACGTCGACAGCGTGATACACATCGAAGGTAGCAAAACACGGCAAGTGAGAAAATCAGCGTGGTTTCGTTCGAGGGGTTAGAATGTACCGTACGAAATTGGGGTCTCAGGGTTTAGAAATATATGGAGTGACTATGGAAGTAGGATACATTAGTATTATAGGTAAGATAGGTCCTTTAAAGTACGTATGCGCCCGTCATAAAATTCCTTCCAGATTGGTTATTTTTTTGGCCTCTAGATGCGCTAGCATAAAGTAAACTTCTTGGTGTAGTTTAAAATGCTCCTGGCGCTATTTGTGGTCGACCCAACTCTGTTCTGTTAAACTTCATCAAGTTTGCAAATTCCAGCTTCCGACTTCAGTAGCCCACTGAGTGCTGGATGACTTTTCCATAGGGCGCATGCAAGACTCGGTATGAACCGAAAGCCAATTGCTTATTCACCTTCAGACAACTCATACCAAGATCTCACGTGTGACTATTGTTTCTCTAGCGCATCTGGCGGCAATTCGTAATTAGTTGCGTTTTCGATCGAAGTTTTGTTCGTCGTTAGCGTAGCCAGTTTCTTAATTTCCGTTTTCAAACGCCGTCGATGTTCATCGATTGCTTAATTAGTATTTTTACGACTCCGGCGATCCTTGCCGGGTTGACGTTTCTTCGACGATTCACGCAAAACTTGCTAGCTCACAAAGTTTGACGGTCAGAGTTTGAAGGACAAAGAAACTGTGACTGGCGACCAAAAACGGCATTTAAACAAAGACCTTTGAGGTTGAAGGTAACTTCAAACTTCGATCAAAAACAAAACTATTGTATTTTGTGAGGGGCATATTGGCACCTAACACGTTTCAGATTTTGTCACTAGAATGTAGACATCAATCATTACGAAGAGAAATTTTATACCGCGAAACCAGCTTGGTAGCCGTAGTCAGTTGAAGTGTTATTTGTGTAAAATGAGCGCGGCCGCACTCTTTGCCGGTCCAAGTCGCGCTTGATTCTACGAAGTGAAAAGTCGTAACTACTATACCAGAACAAAATTTCTCCTCGTTATGTTATTTTATTCTATTTTAATCTCGAGGTACAAGTGATTACACATGCAACCTGTCAAGTGCCGATACGTGCATTTAAGCATGTAAAATAAGGAACAGTTGGTAAGGTATGCCTTTGCTCATCACACGCTGCTTATGTCACTGTCGCAGGGTATCCTTGGCTTACCTGGTTGGTTGCTTCCAACGACCAAAGGCTTCGAGGTCACAATTTGTTCAGCACCACTGTCGGATTTTGAACTCCGCTGCGCGGTCTGCGTTCGCTCATTCCGTCGGAACTTGGCACGGCGGTTCTGGAACCAAACCTAAAACAAAACATAAATTGTTTTATCCCGGATAAAGACCGTGATGTTGACTGACTAGTGGGGGGGGGACTCCACCAGGCACAAAATGTCCAAGCTTTTGCCGCCCGATTCTTTCAATTTCCCTGTATTTCCAACTTGTGTCAACGGTAGTTCTTTTGAAAGATGGAAATTCTAGTTCCACCTCCCCCTGCTCCTCCAAACGGTCTTTTTTTATAAAGTTCAAAGCCCCTGTTGAATAAAAAGCGATCTTGGCTGTGCGACAAAATATTATAATTGTCAAATAAAATATTCAGTGCAGACTGTGAAACCATGGTCGGGGTTAGCTCAGGAAAAAGAAAGAATTCGTAGCCGGCAGTCAATAAATAAGTGGGCAAACCCTGGCAATCGTAAGCTGTTGGAAGCCACCGTAACGTGTCAAAAGTGGCCCTTTCGGCGGTTTTCAACCAATGAGAGCACGCCGGGTCCGGAGTAGCACGAGTGCTAGTGAAAGAATGAATGAATGAATTTTTTACATGCAGCCAATAAGGCATTTGCGCAGTACATACAGAACAAGAGCTACGAGCTCATATGGCACTTGTTACGAGCAGGGGGTGTAGAGCAGGAGGTGTGAGAAGCGCGAAAATAAATCTGAGCATTTTTCCGGAAATCCGGTACCCGTCCCCACCGTGCTCGGATCCGATCCGGACCCTAAGATATGCCATCTAATGCATACGATCTCTCTACTTTCCAAGTTTCGTTCAAATCACTCCACTCGTTTAACCCCTATGCGAGCCACAACATTTCCGGGACTCCCCCTCCAACTACCCCCACTGTGGCCGAATACGACACGGAAACATAAACTTCGCATCTCTAACATCTCCTCTTCCCGCCCATCAAGTTTAACTCGAACCGGAGCATATCTTCAAATTTCCGGTTCCCGCTTCATCCTCCCCCTACTTTGGTCGGATCCGGTTCGGATGCGAAATGACAAATCTAGGCCGCATAAACTTGGTACTGTCCAACTTGCATCCCATTCGGCACATCCGTTTGGTTTTTGTGCATGTCACAACGTTTTCGGACCCCCCCCCCCCCCCAACTCCCCCACAGTGACCGGATCCGGTCCGTTTATGTCATTCGCGTATCTAGAACTCGTGCTTGTTCTTCCCGTCAAGTTTCATCCCGAACCCTCTACTCTAAATGTTTCCCAAGATTTCCGGTTCCCCCTACAACTCCCCCCAATGTCATCGGATCCGCTCCATATTTAAAATGGGGCGTCTGAGACAAGAAGTCTTTATATATATCAAGTTTCGTTAAGGGCCGATCACCCGTTCGTAAGTTAAAAATACCTCAATTTTCCGGATTCCCCCTTCCTCCCCCCCCCCCAGATGGTCGGATCGGGGAAAAGACTATTCTCAAGTCAATCTGTTCGGGTACCTGACACGCCTGTCAAGTTTCGTCGTCCTAGCACAGCAGGAAGTACCGAAGTCGCGGGATCACTAGAAATTCGGATCCCCCCCTCCTACTCCCCCACAGTGAGTGAATCCGGTCCGGTTATGTCAGTCACGTATCTAGGACTGTTCTTTCCACCAAGTCCCATCCCAATCTCTCCACTATAATCGTTTCCAAGATTTCCGGTCCCCCCCCAACTCCCCCCCCCCCCCCAATGTCACCGGATCCGGTCCGGATTCAAACTGAGACGTCTGAGACACGAGGTCTTTCTATGTATCAAGTTCCATTAACATCTGATCACCAGGTCGTAAGTAAAAAATACCAAATTTTTCCAGATTCCCCCTCCCTCCACTCCCCCCCAGATGCTCGGATCGGGGAAGTGACTACTTCCAACTTAATCATTTGGGGTCCTTGATACGCCTGCCAAGTTTCATCGTCCTAGCTTATGTGAAAGTGCCCGAACTAGCAAAACCTGGACAGACCGACCGACCGACTGACGGACGGACAGAAATTGCGATCGCTATATGGCACTTGGCCGATGGGCAAGTGCCACAAAAAAAGTAAATGAACGCTTAACAAGAAAAACAGAGTACACAAAATCTACAACGACAGCAAAAGATAAATAAACGCAAAACAAGAAATACACAACGAATCACGAAAAGAACAATGAATCTACTTCATTAGCTGGCGCATGGGGCAATGGGCAGGAAGGCGGTTGAATGATGGCAGAAGATGTTCACTTATTTCTTTTAGCTTGACAGTTGGGTCCAAAACAAAATCTTCTCCATGATTCGGTGATTGCGCATGCTATAGTGGAGGAGCTACTTTAGATTCCAGGCGGAAGTGTGGATGCAGCTTGAACTCCGCCTGCAATATTCTAGCCATTGTAGCCTGCCCCAAGCCAGGATAAAGGCGGAGGGACCGTCGGTCATGGTCACTGAGGGTGAACCAAATTCTTACGAGACGTCCAAGATGAGGCGGTTCACTTCTATTCAATTCGTTTCAATAACATAGTACATTATACTCAAAAATGTTATACACCGTTATACACAAAAAGCGTTGTACAGCGGGTCTAAGCGTTAAAGGATCCCTCGCACTATTTACTACTCAACTTACAGTATTTTGCAATATTTGAATACTTTAAAACTAGGCTGTGCTTTCAACAAATAACCCACGGTTTTAGCTGTTTTAAGCCTTTCCGAGACCCGTTGACTTACAGCGAAAACAGGGGAAAATTACATAACCGGTTTTCTGATGGAAAAACTTCTCGCAGACAACCGTCGACATCCTGATTTACATCAAAGGTAGCAAATCACGGCAAGTGAGAAAATCAACGTTGTTTGTCAGAGGGGTTAGAATGTACCGTACGACATTGGGGTCTCCGGGTTTAGAAATATATGGAGTGATTATGGAAGTAGGTTGCGTTAGTATTATAGGTAAGACAGGTTCTTTAAGTATAGCGGTAATAATCTTGTCCCGTTACAGGTAAGAGTAAGTAGCGCAGGTGGAAAAGTGAGTTGGAAATGAAATTCGAAACTGTTATATCGCTACATAAAACTTAAACCACATGTACTCTTCCCTCATGAAGAGACAATTACACAAAATTAATCAGTAGTCACCCCTAATTAGTTCGTTACATCCAGCTTCCATGGCGACGGGTTGTCGCTGACCTTTTACCCCTTCGGCCAGCGATGGGGTTGCGGGGACAGATGAACGTCGCGACGCCATTGTTGGCAGATCATTTAGATCATCGTTACGTGGTGACCCGTGAAATTTTTGGTCGCAAGTCGCCCACACAGTAGCAGCCCTCCAACTGGGACCAGTAGGACCTCTAGGACTAGACTAGGGGTGGGAGCTAACAGTCTGATGGGTAGACAGGCGTTTCGTTTCGTTAGAATTGGTAAGAGCGCCATTGTTTTATAGAAGAAGTATGTCGCGACAAATTAGGTAAACGTGGCGACCGATGAGTGAGTCGAAACAGGTGACGTTCTGGTTAGTTGCAAAAACCATGTGGAGTTGTACATCCAATGCTGATAGTCAATCACCGAATGTATATTAACAGTCATACATAAACAATAGCCCCCACCCCTAGCTAGCTTGAATTTGAAATTGTGGTTGGCAGAGTTTTAGGAAACGTTAAGGTAACAAATGAACGAACATGAATTTATTTCCCGAAAACTGGAGGGCCACGACAGGAAAAACCAAAAAAAAAAACATGTCATCGAATGGATATTAACAGTCTCATATCAATCATACTGCAACCCCCCTAAACGCTTGAAACTGAAAATGAGGTTGACAGGGTTTTAGAAAACACTAGACTCAAATCCGCGGTCCCACATGACTGAACGAATGAAATTATTTTCGCGAGAAAAACAAGGGCTAAGGGGAAAACAAAAACAGAATACAAAAAACTCACAAATTCCAAATCATGTCACACGAGTGGACCTTAACCGAAACACATAAACGATAATGCACCCCCTCCCCCTCAACGCTAGCTTGAATTTGAAAATATGGTCCCAAATCTACGGTCCCAAATCAATGAGTTTATTTCCAAAAAAAAATCGAGGGCCACGACAGGAAAAACACAAACATAATAAAGAACGGAGCGAACGGATATTAAAAGTCACACACTGTTCACAATGGGCTATTAGAAAAAACAACTAACAAATTCTAGTCATAATATTATAGCCATAAAAAATATTGGATGGTGCAAAACGGATAAATCAGCTACATTTTATTAGAACTACATTTTATTTAATTTTCCAGCTTGAGCCTGAAGAGGACCCTTGCCATGAACGGCCGAAATATCGCTCTAATAAAATGTAGCTGACTTATCCGTTTTGCACCATCAAATATGATTCGCAGTCAGCTTGGGCTGAAGGACTACATAAAAAATCAGTATATCTCCGCTCCTCACCCCCAAAACATTTCTGATGCTCCGTGAGAAACCTCCCTAGCCGACGAAGATCATCAAAATGTGTTTTTCCCATATTTCTTACCAGATCCTCTTCCATCGTTTCTCGCTCAAATATCTACCTTCTCAAACCTTGTAAAGTAACCCCACGCAAAGATCCACCATATGGAAAATATCCTTAAAGGACATGTCTTACCTATAATACTAACGCAACCTACTTCAATAATCACACCATATATTTCTAAACTCGAAGACCCCAATTTCGTACGGTACATTCTAACCCTCTAACAAAACCACGCTTATTTTCTCACTTGCCGCGTGTTGCTACCTTCAATGTGTATCACGCTGTCGACGGTTGTCTGCGAGAAGTTTTTCCATCAGAAAAAACAATTATATAAATTGTTTCCCTGTTTCCGCGATAGGTCCATGGGTCTCGGAAAAGGCTTAAAACAGCCAAAACCATGGGGTATTTGTTGAAAGCACAGCCTAGTTTTAAAGTATTCAAATATTTTAAAATACTGCCTGTTGAAGAGTAAATAGTGCGAGGGGACCTTTAATTGTCACTGATCCGCTTTATTGTCAAATCAAGTCATGCCAGAGAGAGAAAAAAAAACTGGCCTGGCTTGAGGTGCTTATTGTAACACAGTAATTATTACTTGCAATTGTTTTTAGCATTTTCTACTTATCCAGGTGGTTGTTTTCCGCTTTTAGAGGAGGTTTTTTTTTTGTTCATGAAAGTTTGTTATTGGGAAGTTGAAGCTTAATGAACCAACCAATCAATTAATCAAACCATAGTGTTGCGATCGGAAATATCGTCTCTGACCTCACCTCTGATAGAGGTAAATTTTCGTGGGTGAGGAATCAAAAATCAGATGTTAAGATATACGAAATTAGACGTCGCAAATAACAAACATACAATCTGCCATTTTTAGTATTCTTATTATTTATAATTTACTTTCAGGGAATCCTTTGCCGCTGTGGTTGCTAAGTTAGTGGAAGCCCACAGGAGCACGACAAGTCTGAAAGGGAAAATTCGCAATAACACTAACAGATAACACTGGGATGCACAGTTTCAACAGATAACAATTATGTTATCTACTTTGATTATGCAAACATTATGCATAACAAGCATTGCCAGGAAGAGCCGAAAAATCGCAGAAAAAGCATCTGCCTACTTTCACGATGATAAACAAAAAACTAAAATAGAGTTGTTGTTTCTTAGCCATTTTCGGTTAAACTTTAATACTCTACCTCAAGATGACCTTTAACTAACACCAATTATCATAATAAGCGAAGGGGGGGGGGGGCTGACTGTATCCACTATGAGAGCTTATGGTGAGGATGACTGAACCAGTCGTTTCACTCGAGGCTTGGAGAAAAGGTAGCGATGGTCTTCATAGCAATAGAAAATACACTTCTCATTCGGAAATTCCAAACCCAACACCCTGTCATTAATGTCAACCGAACTGGCCTGGAATTTGTCTTCTTACATCCTAACTGGTTCCCTGGGGGAACTCAGAAGCCGGAGCTGGTCAGAACAAATTTCCCCAAGACGTAAATCTCCAACCGCCGTCGCATTTGTCAGCCGTTAATGCGACAACCTGCAAACGTAATCGGAGACGTTCTCTTGCGTCACCCCATGTGGCGCGAAACGATTAGGTTATGCGAAATTGTTTTTTACGTTGCGAGTTTAGTTGGCGATAAGCCAGAGAATTTCACTAACCCACTCGAGAATCCCATTCATAACTGTTTGTATTATACTTCGTTTAAGTTTGTTTTCGTGCCTTTTTGGGATCCGAAAACATAAGTGGAGACCTGGAGGGACACATAACCCGATGAAAAATGTGTAGCCTGCGTAGTTGTATGATAGTTATACGAAAAAGTTGCATATATTGATATGTTGTCTTGCTATAAGACCATCCAGTCTTGCTAATCGTAGCATACAGTAGAATGCAGTGACACAGCAGTCTTGACATAGAAGCATGTAGTAAGCATCAGATCGGGCTGCGTGCTACTTTTTCGTATAACTTCATACTACTATTTTGAGATAAGTTTTGCATCGGGATGACTTCGTAAAAGTTGTCCGTAAGCACGACAACTCTCCAAGGGAATGAGATGTTTTGATGATACTTGGTGTGGAATTCTTTGGGTCAGGGGACAGGTCAAGTTCTTAAAAAAAAGATTGGCTCTGTAGCCCTACATTTAGGGCTAGGGGGTTCAAATCAAGGGGCGAACCAAATGCTTTGCAACAGCTAATGAGATTATTTAGGTGTAAGAAGACATGCTGAACACGTTTATGAAGATTGTGTTTTCGCCGGACAAACAGTTCGCCCGGAATCCGAACAAAACCGGAAAGTCTGTTAAAAGTAAAAGTCTTATTTGAAGATGATTAGATGTTGGATTTAGAGGTAAGAAGACAAGCTGAATCCCTATATGACAATCATTTTCTACCCGGACATATAGTTCGCCCGGAATCCGGCCAAAACCAGAGAGTTTGTTAAAAGTAGAAGTCTTGTCTGAAATTGATTAGAGATTCGATGTAGGGTAAGTAGACCTGCTGAACTCGCTTTTGAGCTTAATTTTTTGCCGGACAAGTAGTTTCCCCGGAATCCGGCCGAAACCAGAAATTTGGAAGAAGTAAGGCAGGAAGTTTTGACCAATTTCGTCAAAGTAACATGCTGAATCCATACCTAAACCTGGTTTTCTCAGATGATTAGCCATTGGCATTAATCTGTTTCTAAATTTAAATAGTAAAAATGTTTAAAGGACACCTGAATGAAGAGTGCCAAGTATCATCCCTATCTGTATGACATCCGTTAACATTGCCTGCAGAAAACCCAATCCAAATGCGAAATAGTGTTTCCAAGCTATGATTTTTGCTCCATTTTGTATCTGTCTTTCAGTACCGAACAATTTTAGAAATGAACAAATGTCTCCAATCAACCTTTCTTCTGGAATATTTTTTAACCAGTTAATCCCAAACGTATATATAGAAGAAATTCCAACACGATCCGGCCAGCGCTGTACAAGACTTGAACGAATTGCGCTTGTTGTCTTGGAGTCTGCATGTGCAAACCTCCAGAAACGAACGTCACTATTTTGAAAACGACACGCTCAGGAGAAGAATGCTCTCCGTGGCCATGTCTGTAAATGCATTCTCCATGGTGTGTTCAAGTATGGTTTCGTTGTTCAGGTGTCCTGTAAGGAGTCTGGCGAAGACCGGATATCTACAAGACCCAATTGCCTGTATCAAATATTAAATTTTTGGGATCCCATCGAAACCTTTGTTCTTGTTATCTATATTTTGTTACTTCGCTGCTTCCCTCATATACGGCTTACGCACAAGTTGTTCTTATTTTTATTAGACCGTGCAAGAAGTGTGAGTCAAATACCCGTTCAATCGCTCACGGAATCGGATTTTCTGTCGACCACTCAACGAAGAAGGTTGATCTCCGAAAGATTCTTGCCTACTCCTACAACGCCACTGCTCTCCACAAGTTCTGTATCTTTCCCCTTTTCTTCAGTAATGCCTACTCCTACAAAGCCATTGCTCTCCAGTCTCCACCCGTTCTGAATGAATGAATGAAGGATTTATGACGCACTGCTCAAGGGCGTAAGTGCAGTAGAAAAGGACAAAGAAATATAAGATTTCTTTCCCCGTTCTGGACAATCTTCAGTAATGCCTACTCCTACAATGCCACTGCTCTCCACATGTTCTGTATCAATTCCCTTTCTGGACCATCTTCAGTAACGAAAATCTCAAATTCGTTCCATTTTCTTTCGGTTTGCCAAATATTTGCTACGCTTCACCCCTGGACAAGGAACAGCCATCTCATTGAAAAGTTCAGTATAGCTGATCCGTCTGCGGCTGTCCTGAGATCCATCAACAGGATGAAAGAAAACTATAACCACCCATGGAGCTCCATGATGTTCCGGTTTACTGAATTTTAACTATTTTGGTTGCTGTTGTGTTGTTACTCTCTTTTTTTTTGTTCTTTTACCATACTCCGTCTTTACCTAGACGGGCTATCAATAAAATTTAATTTAGTTTAGCCTATTTGTTTGCTTTCAGCCTCTTGCGCTGGAGACTTCAGCTAAACTGCACGTGGGGCACCGACGCGGGACGTTAATCCCATTCGACAGCAAAGAAATCCCGGGATTCGCCAGCAAAGTTGCCGACATCAGGAAGATTGACACATTCGTTTCTAGTCATCAGGGACGACACAGCTGGAACAGCCGACCAGCAAAAACTGTTCCTGTATCCGATTTCCAGTTCGGCCTTAGGACTGCCGCGGAACGGAGACAGAGGGCGCCTCTTCCAGAGGCGTAACCAGCCTAAAGTTTTCTTTTTTCGGGGGGGGGGGGGAGTATTTTTTCCGAATGGCTGGTCATTTTACTGACTGTTCTACAGAAAAAAACGACTGTTTTTCAATCTTTAAGAAAAATAGACTGTTTTACGAAAAATCGCTGCACTTTGCGCCGACTCGTTTCTTTTTTACTGATTGGCCGACAACTTTGCCCCCCCCCCCCTTACGTGACGCATCTGTAGGACACTACGTATGCTAAAGAGGCGTTGCTCTTTTCGGGGGTGGGGGCTCTACCCAAACATTCCGAAGGGAATCCAGGTCACCAATATGCGTTTGCAGATACCATGGTATCTGATACAACTTTCTAAAGTAGTTTTCGCAGTTACCGTGGTATCTGATACCACATTCAAAAGGCGTTTTTGCGGTTACAGTGTAATCTGGCCAGCTACCGTGGTAACTGATATTCAGATACCACGGTCCCGACCCTGGTAACTGATCGCGGTACTTGAAAATTCGTCTCACTTTCATCATCACCAACATATGAGATAATGTCAGTTCACCTTGTCAGTTGCCAAGGAGATAAAAACCATTCGGGACCAAACAATTTACACCTCTAATCTGGTAAAGGGGAGACCCCCTTTGAATGCTGAGGCAGAGCCGACATTCCTTGTACGTAGCTCGTGGCGACTTGGTGAACTACCAATACAAAACGAGTAGAGTAAGTATGAATACACACAGACTATCTGGCAAGCAGGAAAATCCCTTGGCCAGATACAAGCTCCATGCTGACATGACACCAAGGGTGTTTATAGGCAGCTGAAACGTAGGACTAGGTATCCTCATATTGGATCATGATTGACAATGAGTCTCTGCTCGGTATATACGGTTAAACACGAGCCCTCACATAGATCTCCCCTTGCTCAAATTGGCATGGTTGTAAAGTTGGTTATTTTGATCTTCTTGCTAATGACCAGGGGTTGAGAAAGACCAAAGGGATTACTGCGGTTGTGAGTTTCAAGATACTGCGCTCCCCCACATAGCCCCCCAAGGGCCCATCTGTACCGCAAGTTTATGACTTTTAGCCCGCTTAAAGTGCGTATATTATCTACAAAGTGAAAAAATACTTTTGGCCAAAAGATCCACTTTCCTGATTCCCAAGGGCCTATGATAGCTTTTGCCTCAGCTTTTGCTTACAAATGATTTTTCCAACATATTTAAAGCACCAATGTTACCGCAAATTCGAAAAAAACAATTTTCTGCTCTCCTGAGTTCCCAAGTGACTGATAATCCTAATCAAACATTTAGCTTTTGCTTCATATAAACAATTCAGATTTCAAGCATAAAAGATTTCAGGTATGTCAATAGTAGATTTCAGGAAGTACAAGACTGCAGGCATCATCTGAAGCAAAACAGAAAACAAAAATGAAAAGAAAACATTCAAATATTCTTAAGCAATAAATGTTTTCAAGTTGACAGCTAAAACTCGGAAATATGCCATCGTTGATTATTAAGTTCATATATATTAAAATATTTCAATTTCAAGGAAGGAATTTAAGAAGTCTTTCTTTGCGGAATCGGGGGAACATTCTGACCGGCAATTAGCAAAGGGGTTAGAGCCCCCGAACAACCGACGAAGTGAATGAATGTACCGGTCTATCGTCGTTTAATGATACCTTTGGTGAAAGGAAAAATTTCCACGAATCAGGAAAATGAGACTGCAGTTGGCTTCCAGTAGAAACAGCGTATTTTTAGCCCGTCTTTAAAGTAGCCTACGTATTGGCAGCATCTGACAGGTTACATGTGTCATCCCCTAAATCTAGAAAACTAAAGAAATATTCTTTGAGCCCAAGCTGACTTTGAAACATTTATTCAAACAATGTTTACAACGGGTACGTCAGCCAGGGTTGCCAAATATTTTTGGCCGACAGTGTCACTTTTTCAGCCAAAAAGGGCCATTTGGTGTCATTTACTAATTCAGAAAGTGTCACAAAAAGTGTCACTTTTCAGATGTTTTCCACCAAACAAAGACACAAGGTGGATGGGAGCGCAACCCCCTTCAACCTCTCGAGATCTAAAGATGTGTTTTTAAGTGGCATTTTTCAAAATTTTTGTCAATTTCTATCCAATTTCCGTTTAAAAGTGGATATTATGTACCGGTTTTGGACACTGTCAGACTGATCGGCCCCCCTCCCAAAAAAACTAAAAAATCGACGTTTACAGCGAAAACGCCGTTGTCGCCCATAACAGGGGAAAGGATCTGAGAGCCAGGTCGTTGCCCACAGAATCCCGGTATATAATCCAAGATAAAAACAAACACAACCTTTAGTTCAGATGAGAGATCAAAGGATCAAAGTATTTACTTCAATCATCTTCATGTTTGCTTCTAAGCAATCGGTGTCGAAAATAACCGATATAATCAGAGTTCTGGACAAGACTTGCGGACACCCATGCAGCTTAGTAACTAACAGATATATGTATTTCTATAAAATTGTATGACTAAGACTCGAAAAGTTTCATAAAAGTGTCATTTTAGCAAAAAGTGCCACAATTTGGCCTGAAAGTGTGTAAAGTTTCACGCACTTCAAGAAGTCTCATAATGACACCAAAAGTGTCACTTTGGCAACCCTGACGTCAGCTACGATTCTTCATCAGCGATATTTCGGCCCTTTTGGGCAAGGGTCCTCGTCAGGCTGTCAATCCTCTGGTTCAACTTCGGGGAAGGAAACAAACCTGTAATAAATAACTGAAGCTTCTACCGACTATAAATATCTTATTAAAGTAAGTTATCTTCAAATACCACTATAATGAAAAAAACTAGTCCTGTGATTTAATTTTTGACACGGACGCTGTTTTTGCTGGACGATTGGGGCGATGACAGGAAAGGGTTTTTTCTGCATTTTGGTCAATTTAGGTTTTTTTATTAATAAGGGACTGAAAACTTAAATATTATTTCATTAATAACCTCGTTCTACGTTTCTATTATCGAGTACTCGTCTGTATCTATTACTTTGAATAATGACTGCACGGAAAAACTAGTGCTGAGATTTAATTTTTGACACGGCTGCTGTTTCTGCTGCACGATTGGGGCGACGGCCAGAAACATTTTTTTCTGCATTTTGATCAACTTCGGTTTTGTTGTTAATAAGGGACTGGGACTTATATTTTCCTCCGGAAAAGATAAAGTCCCAAATCAGTACCAAAGAGGCATTTATTCAATACCTTGTGATTGCGGAAAGCGTTAGAGAACTTTCGGAAAACGACTTGCAGAGCATGAGCAAGAAATTGACCACGCCCTCTCAACGGACACCGTCATAACTATACTTTCAAATCTGCACTTGCAGAACATATTTTCGAAAACCCATCCCATTCAGTATATTTTGAAAAAGCTGAAATTCTTGCAACGTGCACCGGACTCCATCAAACCATTCGAGAAGCCGTTGAGATAAAGAAAAACCGAGCAGGCATTAACCGAGATACAGGCGAGTACTCCCTACCGGAAACGTGTAACGGGGTTATTAAGGGAAGAAAATATAAGCCTCAGTCCCTTATTAACAACAAAACCGAAGTTGATCAAAATGCAGAAAAAAATGTTTCTTGCCGTCGCCCCAATCGTGCAGCAAAAACAGCAGCCGTGTCAAAAATTAAATCTCAGCACTAGTTTTTCCGTGCAGTCATTATTCAAAGTAATAGATACAGACGAGTACTCGATAATAGAAACGTAGAACGAGGTTATTAATGAAATAATATTAAGTTTTCAGTCCCTTATTAATAAAAAAAACTAAATTGACCAAAATGCAGAAAAAAACCTTTCCTGTCATCGCCCCAATCGTCTAGCAAAAACAGCGTCCGTGTCAAAAATTAAATCACAGGACTAGTTTTTTCATTATAGTGGTATTTGAAGATAACTTACTTTAATAAGATATTTATAGTCAGTAGAAGCTTCAGTTATTTATTACAGGTTTGTTTCCTTCCCCGAAGTTGAACCAGAGGATTGACAGCCTGACGAGGACCCTTGCCAAAAAGGGCCGAAATATCGCTGTAGAAGAATCGTAGCTGACGTACCCGTTGTAAACATTGTTTGAATAAAAAATTAAATAATATAACAAATCGAAGTTTAAAACTTTTGCTTCAGTATAGTAGTTAAGATTTTTTTCTGCGTAGACTTGAGCGTGCCACGCGGTATGAAATTAGGTTGACTTGAGGCGGCAAAGTCATTCTTCACGTGTGACAAAGCCAAGAATGATTTTAAGGTTAAACAGAAAATTGCCACAGTAGCAAAAGTTAAATGATTGGCAACAAAAAGGAAATAAATATAAAAACAGAAATAGGTAGCGATTTCTAATAAGTTAACGCCGCTTCAAATGGAGCGCAGCTTTTGACACACCAACTACTATACGAAAGCAAAATTTTGGAAGTTTCTCTTCATTATTGGCTATTACTTCAATTTCTGGATTCAAGGGATTATATGCAAACTATCAGATACTTCCAGCACTTTAAGTCACTTCGTTTCCAGTCTTATCCATTCCCTATGCCACTTCTGACTTGAATAAGAATGTCACACTACAGAAGACCCCATCAATTATAACAATTCTATGGAACAATTCTTTTCAAGCAAAAAAAAACTGTCCAGCGACAGACGGTATGCCACCCACAAACATTTCCACGGCTTAATAGATCACCACCCTGTCGTGACGGGTCTTTCCTGACTCTAGGAAAATGAGGGGTCCGAGGCTTCAAAATCCTAATAGAGAAGTTCGCAGACACAGACATTTTTCTTTTCGTTCAGTAGCTGTCATGGGCGGAGTCTAAGCACAACCATCATCGAGCACCGATAAGCTACTGGAGCTACCCCTTCAGCCCAAGCGGACGGGAAACATACATTTAAAGCTTAACTGAAAAGGCAGCGTATTTTTGGGATACCAAAATGTAAGTGACGGGATACCCATGATTTCGTAAAAGTTGCCCATCTGTCCATCTGTTAGCACGATAACTCTCGAAATTATTCGAGAAACGAATAACTCGTTGAGATATGTTATTCAAACTTGGCACGAGGTCTCTTTGGGTCAAAGTACAGGTCAAGTTCGTAGACTAGCCCTGTAGCTCCATATTTAGGGGTGGGGGAGGTGTTTCAAATTAAGGGACGAAAATAAATTTTTTAAAAAGCCAATAAGATAGTGGGTCTATGGTAGGGAGACATGTTGCATCCATATCTGAATTTTATGTTCTCGCCGGACAATTAGTTGGTCTGGAATCCGGCCTAAACCGGACAATAAGATATGCTTAATCCGTATATGACAATCCTTCTTAACCCCGACAAGTAGTCCGCCCGGAATCCAGTCAAAACCGGAAAATTTGTTAAAAGTAAAAGTTGGCAAAAACAACCATTCCAAAATGAAATCACAGCAACCTTATTAACTCCAAGCAACTCTCACAAAGCAATTCACGAAGTCAAATATTTAACGCTAAGCTAGAATCTTTAGTTTGTTTTCCCACAAGTTCGTATTTGCGAGCGGTTTTGAGCCTGAAGGGGACCCTTACCACGAAGGGTCGAAATATAGCTCTAATAAAATTCAGCTGACGTATACGTTTCGCACTATCAAATATAAGTGCCACATGAGCTCGTAGCTCTTTTATTCCTACTAAAGTGAATAAATGATTTGTAACTAGACGGTTGGATCTCATCCTTATTCGGTCAAACTTTAAGCAAAGCAATCTCATTGAAGGTTCTTTTCTTCCAGCAATAGCCTGACGAGGAAACTTGCCAAAAAGGGCCGAAACATCGCTGACGAACACCGTGGCTGACTTTTTCCGTTTTTAACCATTTTTAAACATAGTAAGCTGCTAAAAGCAGAAGACGGTATTCTTTCTATAAAAGTACTCATCTCCGCTACACTGTCAAAAGTTTCATAACGGACAATAAGAGGATGCGCGGTTTCAACAGACAATGCGTAACAGATAACACTACGGATGTTATCTGGTGTGTTTGAAAACGTTATGCATGAAATGTTACGCATAACAAGCTTTGTTAGGAAGAGCCAAAAAAGCATCTACTGACTTTATTCCTTATCGTAACTCAACAGATGCTTTTTGGCGGTTTTTCGATTCTTCATGATGTTAACGCTAATTATGCATAACATTTTGAAACACAACAGATAACATTCGAAATATTATCCGTTACGCATTATCTGTTGAAACCGCGCATCCTCCTGTTATCGGTTATGAAACTTCTGACAACGTAGCTTATCCGTTTAGCGCCATTGAAAAGGACCAAAACAAACACCAATGAACCCGAGGGGTTGCTCACTCCCAAAATGGTTGTACAGTGGTGCCCAGCCGGTGCCTAGCCGGTGCCCAGCCGGTGCAAAGCGGTGCCAAGCCGGTGCCCAGCGGTGCCAGTGTTACTGGTGCCCAGCGAGTGAGCAACCCCTCGAATGAACACCCTACTATTTTCTGGATTAAAAATCAAGTAACTGATGAAACATAAACACAGTAGATAATGCTTATTTTAACGTTTGTTGACTCTGAACAGTGCCATTTCTGTGCACTTGATGTGACTTAGTTAACTACCAGTTACCTGAAATCACCTGAATAGGTATTTTGGATCTTCATTCTATCATTGGCCCAAAACTGTACTGTTCGTTATAAAGTAACTGTTCAAATAAGCATACCTCTACTGCAACCTCGACTGCAGCATCCGTTGAATTTCTATAACTACATTAATTTACACGATACCTTCCCCTGGCAACTATCACAAGGGATCATAAACCAATTTTAACTGCTTCTCATTTGACACCCCCGTTGACATCCTAGACAGAAGTTTTCCATGATATACGGACGTCATCTGTCGCCCTGGTAATATTCCCATACCAAAACAAACTCAACATAAGCACCAAGAGCAAGAGCTATTTACGCTAATTATGATGCTCCCGTGCTTGACAAACCAGTCAGTGCTTGAGGACAGGGTTGCCACATATCGCACGATAGTGTGAATTGTCACTCTATTTTGTTTTTGACACTCTTGTCCTATGTAGGACATAATAATCACTCTATTTCAGAAAATAACCAAATGTGTCATTTTTGCAGCAGGGATTCCGACCAGAAGTGACTGTTTCAATTTTTTTTCATGAAAGTAAAATTAAGATGTGTCATTTTTACAGAGGCGATTCCGACCAAAAGTGAACATTTCATGAAAATAATTTCACTCCCAATTCAGTCTCTATTTTGGGCCAAAAGTCACTCTCTAAATATTTTTGATGTGACAACCCTGCTTGAGGTTGAGGAGCTGTTGCAATGGCGCTATTTCAGTAAACCTTAGAGTTGGGAGGGGCAAAGATCAATTTTGGGCCCCAATTCGAGTTTTTTCACGCAGACTCAAAATTTAGTAGTAAATTTAAAGTATTTTTCGGATGTACTTTAAAGAATATAGCACCAAGGAAGAAGATTTTGAAATCTAGGAGTCTCTTGTCCCTACCAAATGGCGACCCTGAGCTATTACATATACAGACATGAGGACTCTACCAGGGGAGGGGAGGGGGCTTAGGGAGCCCGATGAAAAATTTGTAGCCTGCGTAGTAGTATGGTAGTAGTACGAAAACGTTGCATGTAATACTATGTAATAGCAAATAATACTATCATTTAATGTGCCTCACACTGGTCCAATCTTGTTTAGTAGTATCCAGTAGCATCCTGGCTTGCCATAGTCACATCCAGTCTTGCTAATAGTACCATATAGTAGTATGCAGTAACACGGTAGCCTTGAAGTAGAAGCATGTAGTAGCATCGTTAGTACTGCATGCAACTTTTTCGTACTACTTGATAGTACAATTTTGAGATAAATTTTTCATCGGGAGGTCACCCCCCCCCCCCCGAAACGTAAACAAAATAATCGTTTTTATAGGCTTTAACCTCCGATCTATGTCTTTTTGTACTTTTTGGTCCAACCAGCGGCCCCCCCCCCCGAAATAAATTCCTGATACGGACCTGGGACTACACTGTAATAAAGTTTCTCCGAGTTAGGATTAAAGTTAACTGCAGTATTTGCTACTGGGATTAATTTTATCTCCACTGAGATAAGATTAATCTGAATTAGAGACAAGATTAATCCCAGTAGCAAATACTGCAAGATTTTTTTTTACAGTGTATATATCTGTTTCGATCTTTGTTTGAGACACTCGAGACTGTGAAATACAATTAATGATCGTATTGTAAGTTACTGCACTGCAAATTGTGAGGAGGCAAATTAACCTCCTTTCAGTTGGCGATTTCTGACCACACAGCTCCAGGCAACAAATTGCTTCTTCCCTAGGAGTCAATTCGACCCACTGGGTCAGGAAACTAGAACCCTTCCTTTCTAGTACATGACAGTGTAACTCTTTACTCCGCTCATGTTGTTCCAGCATTTGTTGAGTTGCACAGTAACTGAGAAGCTAGTCCTTTTAAGCATATTTTATGACAAAAGATGGCAACGAGATTTAAGCGTAATTTCTTTATTTGTTAAGACGAAAAGAGACAGTTCGGCGGGGACGCTGTGATACTACTACTAATCATCAAAATTATATTCCTAGTATTTCCTAGTCTTATCCTAGTATTATACTGATTAGTGAGCTGTTTTTCTTTTTCGGCGATATTTCGGCCCCTCTTAGCAAGAGTGGCGTAGTAGTTTCTTCCGCAATCTCTCCTCCTTAAAACAGCTCGTAAGCGTTTACCTTTTAGTACTTTAAGTTGCTTTCCTTTCGAAGACGAAAAGGTCGGGCGCTAACGCTGTGATAGTCAATTTTGATGAACAAAAGTCTATTCCCATTCTTATCCTATACTATACGGATTAGTGGCTGAATATTTTTCAGCGATATTCCGGTCCTTCTTGGCAAGAGTCTCTTCAGTTCATAGTAATCAATTGCCACTACAGTCTCTAATCTTTAAAGTTTAACCGAAAAGGGCTGAGATAGGACAATCTAGTTACAAGCATCACTTATTCACTTAAATTGGCTTGAAGACCCGCTGAAAATCATTGTTCCGCTATTCACGAATAATCGATTTTCAAATAGTGAAATTTCCGTGTGATTTGTGGTACCTCTATGCGCTTGTATTTTTGTTGTATGCCTTACGAGACACATTTATGATTTTTTTTTTGTTCAGGCATTAAGCAATCTTCACAAAGCCGCGTTTGTGTTGAGATTAAAATTTCCCGCGTCATAGTAGAATTTAGGTTGTGGGGATGGCCGCAGATATTCTGAAGATCAGAACTAGAGCAGATAGTGGGAAATAAAAAAAAAATCCCTTTGCAAAATCCAAAGGATTCAGTATATTCATTTTAATGACATAAAAATAAGTTGGATCTTCAGTTAAACTTTAAAACAGCTCCGACAGACGATAATCCTGCAACACTCCACCTTGATAAACAAAGGTTCATAAATAGAAAGATACATGTTTTGGCGTATCTGTTTCATTGCCGCCACTAAGATCATCGTTCCAGTCGATTCGCCAGATCAATCAGAGCTCCAGACCTTAGGCTCTGATCGGTCGACTCGTTTTACAAACAGAGAGCGGCCTCGCCGGGAGTTCTGTCAAACTTCTATGCCATCCGTCAAAGAACGGAGAATTTGAGGGTCGAGTCAGGAAAAGATGACAAACTCTGATGAGCCCTGGTGCTTTCGAACTCGTGCACGCAAGAATTTAATTCGAAAGGCGTGTTCTCGCCGTTCCCCGAGGACTCCACTTGAGGAGTACCCGCGTTTTTGTTTGTCCCGGGGACTCACTCCTCGTATTCTCGCGAGTCCGCACGGACGGGGAATGCTCCGATTATCATCACCATCATCAAAAAGGACTCCCTTTCAGATTCGGAGGGGAATAAATTTTTGCTGGTGTTGGTGCAATGTAAAATTTAATTAAAAACAATCAGAATAAACAAAACCAAAAATAAAGTGGATCCAGACTAATTTCGTCAAAAAAGGGTTTAGCTTTTTCGGGGGCTAGCAGCAAGGACCCCTCCTGGACGATGTGGTGATGATTGGTGAGAGGGAAATGGTAACTTATCTAATAACTATAACTTGGAAATGACAACTTATCTAACAATTGCAAATTGCGGTTGTTAGTGCACGCAAGATAATGACTGGGTGGGACAAAATGTTACGGTGCAGTACCTTTACAGCGAAGTGAAGTTCTCTTACTGCACTAATTCAGCCCCTCAGCACTCTAGACAATTTTCGTCTAAGCTCTACCACAGAACTTGTAACAAATCGGTAAAATATGAAGACAACAGTAATAAGACTGTATGTAAGGCCGGTTGTTTTTCAGTCTCGCTCGGCCCCCTTAGTTTTGATGAAACGTACGGATGAAAAAAAACAAGGATAATCGGTATTCGTGACAAATAGCTCGGGGGCGTATCAAAGAATTGATTTCGGGGGTCGGGTCTCCCCGCCGGTCGCCTAATCCATACCTAAGAGTAAAACAACATCATATGTTACAGAGCTGTATTTCGGCCCTTCTTCTCAAGGGTCCTCTTAAGGTTCAAGCCGCTCAAGATGGAAAGTGAACTTATGGAAAATGTTTTCTTGTGTTTTTTCTACAAATTCATTTTCCAGCTTGAGCCTGAAGAGGACCTTTTCCAAGAGGGGCCGGAATATAGCTTTAGTAAAATTCAGCCGAGTTATCCACTTCGAAAAGACACAAGTATGGAAAACGAAAACGAAATCAGCATAGTGCCGTAAAGGCGGATTAAAATGACAGAGGGGGTTCGAAACCTCGAAAATGTGAATCGATAGAACGATTAGGGACGTACAGTAGATCAGTAAAGGTAAGAGGGGTCCTTGAACATGAGAGTAAACTGAGTAAGTGCCCGGATGTCAAATGTAAAGAGTGCACAGCTGGAGCCCCTGGGACCAGCCCCTGAAAATATTCGTTGCAACTCGAACAAAATCACGATTTGTTAAAGGACCCCTCTCGCTTATTCTGCCGTTTATATTTTCCCTAGCTCCCTTATTGAATTATAAAGCTTTTGAATTCCCACCTCGGACCATTGTTTAGTTTTGTGTCTACGACTTTTTTGCACACTTTCGGCCAGGCCGAGTTTTGCCAGTCACGCAACGCAACGTTCGCCGAAAGCTCAAAGTTTAACTGAAAATCCACCTTATTTTTGTGTCATTTAATTGAATGCACTGAATTGTTTGGACTATGCTAAGGGACTTTTTTTTTCCACTATGTGATCTAGTTATTATGTTCAGAATACTGCGGCTGTCCCCGTAACGAAAATTCTACTATGAGGCTGGAAATTTTTATCTCAACACAAACGTGGCTTTTCACTGGTCAGTAGGGAGCTTGGTAATTACTGTTTAGTGCTTGAACAAAAAAAAATCATAAATCTGTCTCGGAAGGCATACAACACAGATACAAGCGCATAGAGGCCCCACAAATCTCAAGAAAATTCCACTATTTGAAAATCGATTATTCGTGAAGAGCGGAACAACGAAGTACCGCATTTTCAGCGGGTCTTCAAGCCAACTTAAGTGAAAAAGTGATGGGTAAGTAGATTGTCCTATCCCAGCCCTTTTCAGTTAAACTTTAAAGGTCCGCCGACCAGTCTTTCACACAAGGACATGAGAAGCTTCAAAGTGTTGTTTTTCATTTTGGAACACATGGTGGACCATCAGGTCCATCTTCTGTTTTGGGCTTATTTTGTTTTGCTTGGTTTTCCCACTTTTAAATCACGGCGCGTTCAGTTTTCAAATATCTTGCATCCAGCCGCCGCGTTAGAGAGCGGGAAGGCTGGAGAGAGTCGACAAGCGCTAACAAAAAATCGCTAATTTCACGTTGAAAGTAATGGTATTTTTAAAAGAATGAATTTTTCTATCCGTCTCATACTGAAAAGACCATTCTTATTAAGAGTTGTGCTTTAAAGGACCCCTCGCACTATTTACTCTTCAACTTACAGTATTTTAAAATATTCGAATACTTTAAAACTAGGCTGTGCTTTCAACAAATATCCCACGGTTTTGGCTGTTTTACGCCTTTTCCGAGACCCGTTGACTTATAGCGAAAACAGGGAAGCAATTTACACAACCGGTTTTTCTGGTGGAAAAACTTCTCGCAGACAACTTTCGACAGCGTGATGAACATCAAAGGTAGCAAAACACGGCAAGTGAGAAAATCAGCGTGGTTTTGTTAGAGGGGTTAGAATGCACCTTACGAAATTGGGGTCTCCGGGTTTAGAAATATATGTAGTGATTACGGAAGTAGGTCGCGTTAGTATTATAGGTAAGAAAGGTCCTTTAACGGACAAACTGTCCACTCTGTCCAGAAAAAGACGAAGGCTTCTGACCTGAAGCGACAACTGGTGACAAACAACTTCGGGACAGGCATCGTCATCCGACACGCTTGGGAATCAAGAGAGACAACCTGGGGTCTCCTCCATGTGCGGTAATAGACGTTGATGCGAAAGTCAAAGGAACAGGTGGCAGTGTCGACAGGCAGACGAAAGAAATGAAGGCACGGATTGAATTTCACGACGAGAAAATTATCTTTTTGAAGACCGAAAACATATCCCAGGATATGCTATGCCAAGGCTATTCAACTATTTGGAAGGTTACTCCGGATAGGACTGACACACCGGGAAAATTGTATATCCCCGTAGTTTCAAACATATTATTATTATTAACTTTTAATTCAGCTTTCGCCATAAACTAACATACAAATAACAAAAAAAAAAACACTACGGTACAACATCAATCTGTCTCCAGCAGATGCCTCCAAACTGGTAGGTTATGGAAAACGGGGTTTGCTGCCAGGAGAATAAGACAGTTCTGCGACCGCCATAACCTTACAACCAAAGATGACCGGGCTTTTCGAGCAAGTTCAGCAAAACTACAGCAACGGTCCTGGACAAATGCCTGACCCTGGCTTCGCGTAAGCTCATGCAACTCACCTGGACTCTAGCTTCCGAAAGGCTGACTTTCTTCGCTAAATCCTCCCGCACGAAAGCGTCTGGGTAGTGGGTCTTTTCGAACACTTTTTCGAGGGCATTTAACTGTGCACTAGTAAAGGTCGTTCGATTTCGTCGTGGTTTCTTCTGCTGCTTCTCGGAGCATTCATCTGTAGAAATATGAAAGAATGAACGAATATATTTTATTACCCATCAGTCGAGGGGTTACCAACTCCCCGGCACTTGCTGTATACCCCTTACCCGGCACCGGCCGAAATCAGCGGTGCCGGCAATAAATTAAGCGATTCATCTTTAAAAATGCTGGTTTTAATATTCTAGTATGTGGCAACCGGTGCCGGGACCGGCTGGGCACCGTGGGCCCGGGCACTTTTTTTTATTTTGATAGATTAAATAAATAAATATACCAAAGTCAAGAGCGGGCAACCCCTCGCCATCAGAAGCAACAACAAGCAACGGAAAAAGGCTTGGGAATTGACAGGAGCTAACCATTCCCACAGGGTTAGTTATCTTTTTTCGTTACATCAGCACGTGTGAAATTTGGTTGGTCATCAATAATCAATTATCGACATCATAGCAGAAGAGAGTTTATTCTTAGTTCGGAAAAATATAAAATGCATAAAACAATTCGCATTTCCCCTTGGGAACGTAGATTTGGCAGGATATATAGGTTACGTTCAACTCTCAAATTGCGGACATTTACATATACTATATAGGCCACAATCACTTGAACAAAAATATCAATTATCCATAATCAACCCAGGTCCCAGATTGAAACCACCAAACTCAACAGCAACCATTTATTCAAACAATGTTTACAGCGGAGACGTCAGCTACGATTCTTAGCTACAAGAATCGTAGTAATTAGTCGTATAATTAATCGTATAATTAGAAGAATCGTAGCTGACGTATCCGTTGTAAACACTGTTTGAATAAATGTTTCAAAGTCAGCTTGGGCTCAAAGAATATTTATCTACGAAGTACGGAACTTTCACAGCCCAGACATGCAGAATTTGAAGAATCGTAGCTGACGTATCCGTTGTAAACATTGTTTGAATAAATGTTTCAAAGTCAGCTTTGGCTCAAAGAATATTTATCAACAGCAAACTCAAATAAAACAGAAGTTCATGTAGACATTTCCTTTCGCCGCTAGTATCATTAACGATTACAAAACTGTACGTTCAGTCACCTCCGTCCTGTTGTTGATTACTGAGTCTCTAACCCCTTTGCTCACCGCCTGTCACTATTTTCTCCCGATTCCGCGCGAGTCCAGGATTCCTAAATTCCATTCAAGAGCTTAATGAATCATTTGCGAATAATTAACTACGACGTACTCCTGAGTTTTAGATGTCAGTTTGCAAATAGTTAATCCTTGCGAATATTTTGATGTCTTCTTTCACTTTTGTTTTTTCTTACTTGAAATATGTATATGCATCACAAGAACGTTTGGTGCCGGAAACCTCGTCTTGGTTTGGCGGTGAGCCACAAAGGAAGGTGATAAATTTAGATAGATAGATTTGCTGCATAGAAAATCCAGCTAGGGCCAACGCAAAACCAAAAAATACAAAGAACTTAAAGGACCCCTCTCCCTTATTCTGCCTTTTATACTATACTTAGCTCCCATATGGAATTATAAGCTTCTTAAATCCCCACCTTTCTCCATTGTTTCGTTTCGTAACTACGAATTCTTAGCGCTTTTTCGGCCTTCCCGAGTTTTCCCGTCACCCAACGAAAAGTTTGCCGGAATCTTCAATGTCCACTGACAAGTCTTTCACACATAAGGATGTGATAGTCTTCTATTTATTACTTCTTTTATTTGCTTAGTTTCCCCACTTTTTAACCAAGGCCCGATGCGTTTTCAAATGTTTTGCGCCCAGCCGCCGCGTCGGAGAGCAGAGCCTCGTTTTTGTTGCAATAGCGCTGCCGCATAGCTGCTGCAGCACTTCTTTGCTTTTGCACAATATGCGTTTTTGGATTCACTTTCTTCTTGGTTGAAGCGGCAGCGCTGCAGCATCTTGCAGGGAAGCACGGACTTGGTCGGTGAGCAAGTCCGTGATTCTCGAGAAGCGCTGCCGTCTTCCTCGGAAGCGCTGCAGTGCAAAAACGGATGTAGGAAGAATCAGTCCGGAATCGGCCGAGAAGTGGACCTGCAGCATGCAACAAAAACGAGGCTCAGGAAGGCTTGACACAGTCGACAAGCGCTAACAAGAGAATCGCTAGTTTCAAGTGGAAAGTAATGGTATTTTCGAAAACGTTTTTTCTGATCCCTTTCACAGGGAAAAGATCATTTCTAGTAAGAGTTGTGCTTTAAAAAAAAAACAAGAATAACACCCCATCTAAAGAGACAAATAATTTTCGTAATTTTCGTATAAAGCGTGAGTTGAACATTGGGGTAACATAAACAAGTAGAGGTTTGGATATGGACTTTAATCGAGGCTAGTGAAATTACATCCACCTTATTAAAACTGGGACTCGTTCGGTACGGCTCAGCAATCCGGTTTCCAGAGTCCGGTTTCTTGCTCCGTTTCCGAAAATCCGGTTTCTGTTGGGCCAGTTACGGGAAAACTCCGTTTCCTTTCTCCGACTTTTCCTTTGCTCTGACTTCAGCCGGATGTGTGTGTGTGTGGGGTGGGGGGCGTGTCTCCTGTCAAAAATGATGCTAAGTGGACTAAGTCATCTAAGATTTCCTCCAGCGTATTTCGGCCATTCTTGGTAAGGGTCCTTGTCAGGCTGTAGTCAGTGGGAAAGTCAGTCTTCAATTCATTTAAAGATTGCACTAAATAAAAAAAACACACTAATTAACATCAAGCTAAAACTTCGGCTGAAATACAATCAATCAATCAATAGATAGTCCTTCAGCCCAAGCTGATTGCGAATCATATTTGACGGTGCAAACGTTTTGCACCGTCAAGTACAATCAATCAATGAACTTTAATTTTTTCAAAAATTGAGGGGCTATAAACGAGAAAGGGCCAGTCATTCTTCTTCCAGATAGTGTTGCGTGTTGATGGCACATCTTGTTTTGTCTATTGCTCTGTTTACAGGATTAAATTCTGTCTGAAATGTCAAAAGACAGGGGGTTATCTGTTCAATTACCCCTCACCCCCTTTGAAATCGGCGTTGGGGTTATCAAGGTAAATAAAGTTAATGATATGGCGATTGCAATAAAACAGATACTATTACAACTGTTATCGGGCGCAAGGACCAGCCGACCCCACGTGTGAACGACAGAATAAGAGGGGATTGTGAATCTCCTAAAATGCCGTACACCCAAAGCTGACAATCGACTAGGACTTGAAATGAAGTTCAATCTTTCGTCCTAAGAACTCCTTGAGCCCAAGCTGACTAGACAGTAAAAAAAAATCTTGCAGTATTTGCTACTGGGATTAATATTGTCTCTACTGAGAAAAGATTATTTCTAATTAGGATAAATCTTACTCCAGTAGAGATAAGATTAATGGATAGAATAATGTCCATGTTCAGAATAAAAACCCAGGACCAGCTTTACTTCTAACCAATTTTTGGGCCTCAATTTCAACCATCAACCCTAAGATTTAAAAGCACAGAAATTTCATCGCCCTATCTCCAGTTACTCTCAAGTTTAAAACATTAAAATATGGGCAATCTGGGCCCAATCGCCCCTGAACCAAGTGGGAGTGGGGTTTGGAACCCCCAAAAAGCAAAAGGAGACCCAATGCTCACAAGCCTACCAAGTTCCAACTTGATACCTGTTGATTCCAGTCACGGGCACGGGTCACGAATTTTATTCTTGGGCAATTCGGGCCCAGTTGCCCATGAAAGGGGTGGGTGGGGGAGGTGGAACTTTAAAAGTAATTTCCCAGTCGTAGGATCTACAAGTACAAGGAATCTCGTCGTCTTATGTCCAGCTCTGGTCAAGTTATGAACATTGTTCACTGGGTACTGTGGGCCCATTTGCCCCTGAACCGGGTGGATGTGATAAACAAACAGCGTCAGGATCAAGACATTTCACATCCACAATAACCAAAAAAAAAATGAAACAACATATTTTGGAATCATCCCAGTTAAAGCTTTTAATGTAAACAAACCGCATTTAGAAAACCAAAGAAGATCTTCAAGATCTTGCAAGAGCGGTTTCAGTTTTGATAATGAATGTCTTGCATCCTCGTCGTGCCATCGAGCTAATCAAGCAGCATAAACAGCAGCCGGGTCAAAAACGAAATCTAACGACTATTTTCCACAATTTCCCAAAATAGTATCCTTTGAGTTGCTATAAGCTTGATTTACTTACTTGATTTACTTGATTCACTTCTTCCTGCTACAGCCTGAAGATCAGAGCTAAATAACAATAGAGAGTAGCTCCAAGACCTACGCTTTACATGCGTCGAAAACAGGCCCTACTCGTAGCCCCGCCCACTACACTAGGGTCATTCAAAGCGAGACAAACTTTTGGGCTTAGAAAATTTCCAGAACCGCTAAGATGCGGCCTGCACACATCGTGGAAACAGGGAAGGTTCTATCTTTTTTTTGCAGTGTTCGGAATATGGAGTTATCGGAACCAGCGCTGGTGCACAACTGATTGAGTTTCAGTAGGGGCGTTCTGTATCGCTGGTGGTGCTAGTGTCGCTACTATTCGAGTGTGTGTCACTTGACACTACTCCCTAGTGTTATTCTGCTCTGCTGAAGATTACCCTTGCCAAGAAGGGCCGAAATATTGCAGAATAACATCCTAGCTGATTTTTCCTTTACGAGATATTTACATACCAGTCAGCTTTGGCTGAAAGAGTATTTATAAAGTTAAACCAAACTAAATCAAATCGAATTTTAGGATGAGGGATCAAGGTTCAAGGTTGAAGGTTATCTTTATTTACAAAAAAAAATATGTCATTACCACTTTCCGCTGCTGAGAGCAGAGCTCGAGCGAACACAAAAAAACATGAAAACCGAATCAACTTAAACATGAAGAATCATGCCCCAATAATATCACTCCGCTAAATAATCATACAACTAACCGAAAGCGAGGCCAAGGCACAGTCATAATTAAACACAAATAATATATAAACAGAAATAAAAGTACACAAGGATGGGAATATCGATAGACTGGGCAAAAACAGATTATAGATAACTGGTGGGATTTGCGAAAACGATCTCAGAAGAATTTTGCGCCACTGCTCGCTAATCATTATAAAGGATGCTTGTTGAATTGCTAGGCTAATCGAATTATTTAATGAGTTATGAGAGTGGCAAAAAATCCTAGGTCACTAATCCCACTAAGCCTTCAGGTAACTACGCAAGGTTCAGCGCGTCATTGGGATTTTGGGTTTCTTTAAGTACTGTACATTTCTGATGTATCTTCCTAGATCTTTCCTTAATCGTAAATTGGTTTCGAATATTAATGTTCAAGGTAGTACCAATAGACTCCTTCGTTCGCATTCAAATCTATTTACCCTCCACAAACACCCTGCCCTGTCACAGGCCCGTATCCAGGAATTTATTTCGGGGGGGGGGTCGCCTTTGGGGGGGGGGCCTGCGGGTCGGACAAAAAAGTACAAAAAAGACACAGATCAGAGGGAAAAGCATGTAAAAATGATGATTTTTGTATGTTTCGGGGGGGGGGGGGGCAACCCCCTAACCCATCCCCCCCCCCTGGATATGGCCTTGCCTATCAGCCCACGAAATTATTAGCCAGTTTTTCAGTCCTCAACCCGTTCAATGTGCTTGTTACTGTTTGTTTTTTTAAGTCTATTTAGTGTGTTTTGAAACTATATGAAACTAACGTAGTCATGTTTATGTACATTATTTTGTTTTGTGTCTTAATATGTGTATTTTATTTTGTGTATTTTACTCATACTCCGCTGTTATACAAAAAGCGGGTCACAAATAAATAATTATGGGTCGAAACCCAGAGTGGCGATAAATACCCAGTGGCGAAAAATCCTGGTGGCGCTAGAACTCTGCTACGGGGAGTAACTACCCCTTGCTATTCAATTCGAAAAGGGTCCTCTTGACGGTCATGTCGTAAAGCGTCCATAAACCCCACGGGTCGAGCAAAACAAATCTGAACATTTTCAAGAAGATAAAATTAACCTTTCTGGCCAGGTGTCACGTTACAAACGGGCATGGTAATTTTTTTCTTTATTTATCACCCGTCATTTAAAAAAGAACAAGGACGGAGTACAAAAACGAAAAGAAAAGCAAAACCAAAGAAAAACATTACACTTTCATAGGAAAAAAGTCAACAAATACAACTGAAAAACTCTCTGATTGACAACTGAACACGATTACATACATACACACTTAGACTCTGAGAATTTCGCTCCAGGGGTGGGACTGGATTTTTTAGTTGTACATGTTAATCAGGTTAGCAATAGGAAGCTCAGGGTCCCTTATTTTATATAATTTCACAATTTTGGTATTTCTTGTCCAAGGGCGAGAAGAAGTATTTAGAGAATCTGAAGAAGGTGGAACGGAGTTTATTTTTTCACTAGCTGAGAATATTTGCCAGGAGGCAGCTAGGTAAAGAAATTGGGGTATTGCAACGGTGTTATACAGTGACGCTAGGATTTTTCGGTTGAAACGGGTTACATTCGTTACAATTAGAGCATAAGAACTGCATATTCTTTCCAAATGTTCAGATATAGGCTATATCATTAGCATGCCATGCAACCCCTGTTTGTTTTTATTGTGCCGAAAATCCTTGAAAATCAAGAAGAAAAGTGCTAAAATTTTGTTGTTACTCCAAGTAGGCTAATCGCCACTTGGGTCAACGACCCAATCGACGAGCAAACGAAATATCGGCACTAGCTTTCATCTCCAGCGATTCTCTCAAGGAGTTAATCACTCTCGGCACTTGATGTACACGCACAGACAGAACGCGCAGACAGACGGACGGACTTAAGACGTCATCCCGTCCCTATCATTTGAGATATTTAAAGCATGATGGTAGATTAATTTACCTGACGAGAGAACAAATATTTGGTGTTTTTGGTTTCAACGTAAGAAAAGTTTTTTGAACAATAGTTGCGTTTTTGCAGATATCATGGTATCTGTTACCCCGGTGACTGGATCTGCAATTAGTCGTTTTTGCAGTAACCGTGGTATCTGATATACAGTTGCTCTGCAAAAACGACAATGGCCGAAACTGCGCTTTTCGAAGTCATCCCAAAAGAAAAACTGATATTCAGTCACATCACTAAGTGCCAAACTTCTTTCCCAGCAATTTGACAAAAAATGATGAAAGTGAGATGACTTTTTCAGATACCACGATCAGTTACCATGGTCGGACCGTGGTATCTGAATATCAGATACCTCGATAACTGGCCAGATACCACGATAACTGCAAAAACGCCTTTTGACCATGGTACCACGATAACTACAAAAACGACTTCAGACAGTGGTATCAGATACCATGGTATCTACGAAAACGTAACTATAAAAAATTTACTGATTGAGGTCCCCAAATCGCACATTTTCTTTTTGTCAGGTAGACCATTAGATAGTGTGTAAGACCTAGAACCCATAATATGTTGTTCATATCTGCCTCTTCTAGAACTTCGTGACAAATTTCGTCTTTCCGGAACTACGTACGAAATGTCCCTTTCGACCTAAACAAGAATACTTGCTTCTGATAATTTGTTCCTTCTGACACTTCCCGTGCCGACTTTTCGTCTGTCTCTCTCGGTTTAGTGAACCCGGACGGGCGAGACCTGCCCCTCGAACGGGTTTAAAGTTAAAGCACAGCTTTTACTAGAAATGTTTTTCAACAATAAAATGGTTTGGAAATAGTATTTTTCAAAAATACACACTTGCCCAATGAAAAGCGCAGGATCCTGGTTATACCGACTAATAGGAGCACTGACGTAAAGTTCATTTGAGATAGACAGTGGCAACCTTTCGGCGGGTAGCGTGTCAGGATTTAGAGGGAATCATACAGCGAACATCATAAACAAAATGGAGAGAAGGGAGGGTACATGAACCCTCATTACGCCAGTGATTATTCCGACGGCGCTTACTAACCCTTGCCTGAGTACTCGGCAGAACTGTCGATTTTCGTCTCGTGCAGTTTAAAATAAGTGCACCGCGTGGGTAACAAGACCAAAGGTATCGATGGGATCCCAAAAATTCAATATTTGATCCAGACAATTGGGTCTTGTCTACGCCAGTTCCAGTATTCGCCAGACTCCTTGAACATTTTTACCATTAAAATTCAGAAACAGATTAAGACCAAAAAGCTAATCATCTGAGAAAACCAAGTTCAGATATGGATTCAGCATGTTTGTGTTTGCCCCTATAAATCATATCTGTTTGGACGAAAACTTCCTGCTTTACTTCTGCGAATTTCCCAGTTTCAGTCGAATTCCGGAACTACCTGTCCGGCAAAAAAAAAGCAGCTAAAATCGAACACAGCGTATCTAATTTCCCTGAATCGAACATCTAATCAACTTCAAATTAAAATTTAACTTAAAACACATTTTCCGGTTCCAGCCGGATTCCGGGCGAACTATATGTCCGGGTACAAAATGACTGTCATACACGGATTCAGCATCTCTTACCCCTAAATCGGATATCTAATCAACTACGAAGACTTTTAACAATTTTCCGGTTTTGGCCGGATTCCGGGCGAATTACTTGCCCGGCGAGAAAATGATTGTCACCATCGTGTTCAGCGTGTCTTACTACCCCTAAACCGAACATCCAATCAACTTCAAATAAAACTTTTACTTTTAACAAACTTTCCGGTTTTGGCCGGTTTCCGGGCGAACTAATTGTCCGGCGAGAAAATGGTTTCCAACATGATGTTCAGCATGTCTTATTACCCCATAATCGACTGTCCCATTAGCTGTACCCCTTAATTTAAACCCCCTCCCCCACCCCTAAATCTAGGGCTACAAAGCCCATCTACGAACTCGACCTTACTCTTGACCCAAACAATCCTCACACCAAGTTTCATCAAAATATCTCATTCCCTTCAAGAGTTATCGTGCTTACAGACGGACGGACGGACAGACGGACGGACGGACAACTTTTGCGATGTCATAGGTATCCCTCCACTTACGTTTTGGGATCCCAAAAATCAAAGCAACCCAACGAGTAGTTTAACTATCAGAAAATGCGGTTTCCCGGAGGCTATCCCTCGCAGAGATTTTGTGAAATGGAAAAAAAATGTGCTACGCCGTTTTAACCCACCGAACTCCCTAGCTGAGGCATCTGACGTTGACGGAGATTCATGTTTTTTCTTCCTATTTTTTGTTTTCATGTATGTTTAGCCCTAGTTTGCAGTAGCTAAGTATGTAATTTTATTTATAACCCACCATTTTTAACTGAATTAAGCGGAGAAATTGAAGAAAAGAAACAAAACACATAAAAAAGATAGCAATTTAAACAAAAAATCCTTACCTTCGCTCTTTCCTTCTGATTCGTGTGAGCTTCCAGAATCCTGTGTGACATTCGCATTCAGCGCAAACCTCTTTTCTTCCCTGGGCACTTCTCTCCCCAAAATATGGTTCACGGAAAAATCTCTCTCCTTCTCGTAGAACTGTCTAAGATGGGTCAACGGGTACTGCGGGTACTGAGCTGCGAAAAGGTAGGTATTATAGTTTTCTAATCTTTGTTGGTAGTCACTGAAATCTGAATTTTCTGCTCTGGGGTTACCAGAAATTTCCAAGGGTCCTCTACCACAGTAAGCCATCTTAGTCTAATCAAGCTAAACACTTCAAACCCACTGATTTGATTATCTACTGGAAATCTAATTTAATTTGGAACTAACAACTCCAAAGCCTTTTCTTACTGGTTGTTCTAAGATAACGTCACAGAATAACGAATCCTGATTGGTTGGTTTCCTGGAAATGGGCGGGATGAGACGAAACTGATGAATGGAGCAAATGCCTTAGAATTCCAGCTTGATTAGAATGACTGGAAGGCAGTTCGGGTGGAAGGGTAGAAAAAGAGAAGTAATTAGAAAGAATCCTGTCAGCCAGAATTAGCGAGGCCGTTATGGTGTCGCGGGTTATTAGCGGATGGCGCGGCCGTTGGAGCAATAAATAGTGGCGGTCCTGACAGTATGGCTGGAACGGGTGGCAGAAATTTGGGTGGCACGAGGAAAAGATAGAAAAACTCCGAGCAGACAGCTAAACGGCTAGGAATGCACACCGTTGACTGCGGACCATTCGTGACTAGCTATTTAAAATTTAACCGAATAGGACTGAGATCCAACACTCTAGTAACACATCATTAGTTGCGTTTTTTGCCGTCATCCAGTTAACCGACCTGCGAGATTTCTCTCTATAAGCCGTTTTCTTTCTTCGGTTAACCGACCTAATAAATCCTTATAAGCTCTTTTTTCGTCGCCGTTCGTCGGTCGGTTAACCGACCTGTGGACTGAGCTCTGAGCTCCATCCAACCGACCTACGCTTTTGGCACGGCGCGAAATTCGAAATTCCCATTGGAGAGATAGGCGCCTGCGACTGGAAGACGCCATTTTTTCTTATAAGCCGTTTTTAGAGCTCAGTCGAACCGACCGGCGAGACGAAAAAACGGTCAATAGTGGCAAGTAGGTAGGTTAACCGACCTACGGAGGAAAGGCAAAAAACGCAGCTATTTATTCAATTAAATAGGCCTGAAAAACCCGATAATAACGCGTTACTTCGTTTGTCCGTTATCCATAGATAATCGATTTCATCGAATGCACTTATTCTTTCGGATCTGCGGTATCTACATATATATTTTATTTGTAACCCGCCAAATACACAAGGTGGTAGCGGAGTCAAGAGAACAACGAAAAACAACACAAGATAAATAACAGTATAAACACAAAAAATTTAGACATAATTTCTAACTGGGCCTGAAAAATTCTTGAAAACATCATGTATTCGATGACCAGGATGACGAGATGTACATAGTATTGACGCTGACGTTTTCTCTAGTGAACGAATGATATGGACTTTTCCATCTACGCTCGAAATATTTACCAACTATAAATGTAAGACATTGCCGAAAAATAAAAATAAGAATGTCAGATTCCTTGCCAGACATATCTTAAGATCATTTTCCTACTTTCTACACGCGTAACTTTTCCGAGTTTAGCCTCTTTACCTCTGGAAACACTGTAAAAAGTTTCTCCGTATAAAGATTAAAGTTAACTGCAGTACTTGCTACTCGGATTCATATTATCTCTATTTGGTATTAATCTTATCTGCGTAGAGATAAGAATAGTCCGAGTAGCAAATACTGCAGTTAACTTTAATCTTTATACGGAAAAACTTTTTACAGTGAATGCAGGCCTTTGTTGAAATTCGAAGTCTCCGCGCCTGGCTGAATTTTGGGTTGTCGTGCAAGCAGCGCACACTTCGAACTTTTTTACTAGAGCCCGGGGTGAAAAAATACAAAACCCTTAGATGAGTCAAAATATTTCAGTGTAATCAAGTATCAGATGTAAAAATAAGCTGCGTTTTCAGTTAAACTTTAAAGGACACCTGGATGAAGAGTACCAAGTATCATCCCCATCTGTATGACTTCCGTTAACATTGCCTGCAAAAAAACCAATCCAAATACGAAATAGTCTTTCCAAGCTATGATTTTTGCTCCATTTTGCATCTGTCCTCATTTCAGTACCGAAAAGTTTTAGAAATGAACAAATGTCTCCAATCAACCCTTCTTCTGGAATATTTTTTAACCAGTTCAGCCCAAACGCGCATCTAGAAGAAATTCCAATACGATCCCGCCAGCGCTGTACATGATCTGAATGAATTGCGCTTTTTGTCTTGGAGTCTGCATCTGCAAACCTCCGGAAACGAACATCCCTATTTTGAAAACGTCACGCTCAGGAGAAGAATGCTCTCCGTGGCCATGTCTGTAAATGCATTCTCCATGGTGTGTTCAAGTTTGGTTTCATTGTTCAGGTGTCCTTTAAAGCACACTTCGCACTATTTACTGTTGATGTTCCAGTACTGAAAGCTATTTGAATACTGTAAAACTAGACTCTGCTTTTAAAAAATTATACACGGCTTTGGCAGTTTTAAAGTTTAACTGAAAAGCAAACTGATTTTTGTATCATTTAGTTGAATACACTGAGTTATCTGGATTCTGCTAAGAGATTCTTTGATTTTCCACTACCTAAAATTGTAGCTGACTTATCCGTTTTGCACCGTCAAATATGATTCGTAGTCAGCTTGGGCTGAAGGAACATCTACCACCGAAGTACGGAACTACAAATCGCCCATACATGCCGCCTGCAAGTACCCATCTTAGCTGGAAAGAAGAAGTAGAGACAGGTGACTCTTAAACCAAAATGCAGAAGAATCTCTACCCTTTCGATGGCCCAATCAAACAGTAAAAACAGCAGCCATGTCCAGAATAAAATCACAGGACCAGCTTTACTTCCAACCAATTTTCAAAGAAGAAGCTCACAAAATCGGATATTTAAAGAAGAATCTTTAATTGTTTTTCACAAGTTCATTTTCCAGCTTGAGCGGCCTGAGCCTGAAGAGGACCCTTGCCAAGAAGGGCCGAAATATAGCTCTAATAAAATGTAGCTGACTTATCCATTTTGCACCGTCAAATATGATTCGCAGTCAGCTTGGGCTGAAGGAACATCTACTGCTCTCGTAGGGAGGGTCGAAAATCTGCGGATGTCCCCACAACGCAAATTCTACTATGACGCGGAATATTTGAATCTGAATATAAACGCGGCTTTTCAGTGGGCGATGATAAGCTTGGTGAACCCTGCTTAGTGCCTGAACAAAAATATTTCATAAATCTTTTTCGTCAAGCACGCGGCACAAATAGTACCACAAATCTGACAGGGAAATTCCACTATTTAATAAACGGATTAAACGAGGCTTACCTGGTTCGATCCGTGTTATACCGACCTATGAGCACTGGCGAAAACCGAGAGTTCATTTGAGATAGACCCGATGCTATGCGAGGGTAGCGGTGTGAAAATCAAACCAGTTTTCAGAGACACGACTTCCTGAGTATCACCCGTCAACAAGAACAAACAAGAGCTGTAAGCTCATATGGCACTTGCATGGGTCAAGATGATTTAATTGATCAAAAGTAAGTTTCGACTTTGCGGTTGAGATGCGCACTCTAAGGGAGCTGGAACTTCATTTGTAAACAAAACCCTTGAGGCAAAACTGCTAATGGGCTGATGGGCATCACGAAAATGCATATATTGCTTAAAAGTATTTTTTTTACTTTGCGGTCAAGATTGGTACTTTAAGGAATAATCGGATTTTGGAAGTAGCAATTTCTAAGCAAATGTTGTTGAGTCTCCAATATTCCAGCGAAGTTTCATCGTCTTAGCACATCTGGAAGTACCTTAACGCGCGATCACCGGAATCCCAGACCCCCCCCCCCCCCCTCCTCCAACTCCACCCACAACACCCGGAGCCAATCCGGTTCTGTAAATGATTAATCCAGAGCATTTGTTTGTCATTCCCACGAAGTTCGATCCAGATCACACCAGTCTAAGCGGGTCAAGTATTTTCCGCCCTCCCCCCAATAATTGCCGGATTCGGTCCGGAAATGAAAAAGGTCACCAGAGAAAAATGTCCTCTGTTTAATTATTAAATTTCACTCGAATCCGATCACCCGTTCCAAAGTTACACATGACTCAATATTCCGGATTCCCCTCCCTCAACCCCCCCCCCACCAAGATTATCATATCGAGGATTTTTTTTATTCCAAGTCAGTTTGACCGGGTCCCTGATATGCCTTCCAAGTTTCGTCGTGAAAATCCCCCAAAAAACGGAATTCCGGGAAACCCCCAGAACCCCCCCCCCCCTCAAGTGTCCGGATCCAGTCAAATTATGTAAAAGATTTACATGGACCAGATGTTTGTTCTTCCCAGCAAGTTTCACTCCGATACCATCATTCTAACCGTTTCTCGAGATTTCCGGTCCACCCCCCCCCCCCCCCCAAGCTCCTCCGCGGCGGTGCACGTAGCCAATCCGATTCAGCAAATGACTTACCTAGAGCATCTGTTTGTTCTTCCCACAAAGTTCCATCCCGATCCCTCCATTCTAAACGGGTCACGTATTCCCCCCCCCCCCAATAGTTGCCGGATCCGGTCCGGATATGAAAAAAATCATCGGAGAAATGTCCTCTGTTCAATTCTTAAATTTCACTCGAATCCGATCACCCATTCCAAAATTACGCATGACTGAAAATTTCGGATTCCCCTCCCTCCACTCCCCAAACCATTATCTGATCGACAAAATTTTTATTTTGAAGTCAGTTTGATTGGGTCCCTGATATGCCTGCCAAGTTTCATCGTGAAAATCCCCAAAACCACCATCACCGGAATTCCGGGACCCCCCCCCCCCCCCATAAGTGTCCGTATCCAGTACAATGGTCAAAAGGACTTATCTAGAGCAGATGCTTGTTCTTCCCAGCAAGTTTCACTCCGATCCCTCCATTCTAACCGTTTCTTGAAATTTCCGGTCTCCCCCCCCCCCCCAACTCCCCCTGGCCACCGAATCCGGTCAAGACTTTAAACGGGACATTACAGATATATATTCTATTCAGTTATGAAGTTTCATTACAATCCGATCATCCGTTCGAAAGATACACACTTCTCAATTTCCCGGATTCCCCTGCCCTCCACCCCCCCCCAAAATGGTCGGATCAGAAAACTGATTATTTATAAGTTTGTTTGGTCGGGTCTCTGATATGCCTGCCAAGTTTCATGGTCCTAGCACAACTGGAAGTACCCTAACTCGAAAAAGTGTGACAAAATGCCCTAAATTTTCAAGTTTCCCGCGCCCCCACTTCCCCGCATATGGTCGGATCGGGAAACTGATTATTTCCAGGTCAGTTTGGTCGGGTCCCTGATATTCCTGTCAAGTTTCATTGTCCTAGCTCATCTGAAAGTACCCTCACTCGAAAAAGTGTGACAAAATGCCCTAAATTTTCAAGTTTCCAGCGCCCCAACTCCCCCGCATATGGTCGGATCGGGAAACTTATTATTTCCAGGCTACTTTGGTCAGGTCCCTGACATTCCTGCCAAGTTTCATTGTCCTAGCTCATCTAGAAGTACCCTAACTCGAAAAAAAGTGACAAAATGCCCTAAATTTTCAAGTTTCCAGCACCCCGCACTCACCCGCATCTGGTCGGATCGGGAAACTGATTATTTCCAGGTTAGTTTGGTCGGGTCCCTGATATGCCTGCCAAGTTCCATTGTCCTAGCACATCTGGAAGTACCCTAACTCGGATCTGTGGGACAAAAAACTCGGACCGACAGACCGACAGACGGAATTGTGATCGGTATATGGCACTTGAGCCAGAGGCTGCAAGTGCCATAAAAACCGATAAAAAACCACAGGGTGGGCGAGGTGGGAAATGAACTCTCGGTTTTCGCCAGTACTCATAGGGTCGGTATAACACGGATCAGACTTCACCTTACCAGGTAAGCCTCGTTTAATCCGTCTATTACACCTCTCTGAGCACTGGCCCCTCCTTCGGTTCATTTGAGAGTTCAGAGCACGGTGATATTCAGGAAGGAGTCTCTTTAACGTCCCAGAAAGAAGGGTATAAAATAAGAATCACTTGAATCTGGTCATATTTACATATTCACAGTATGCAAATATCCGCCTGTTCCTGTGGTTTGTTAAAATGTCTAGCTAATGCAGACTGAGACACGTCATAATACAGACTTTTGGGATTTACTGCGAAATCCGACGAATCGAACGACTGTACATTCACTCTGCATTTGACTGATATACACTTAGGCTACTACCAAACAAAATAAAAGTCACTACTGCGGACGACAAAAAACAGAGTGACTCGAAACGCCCATACATAGGTTTTAATAACTTCACAACCTACATATATTGTTATTATTATTATATGAAGTGCCAAATGATATGGCACATATGTTATGTTTCCTTTCAAATAAAATATTGCTTTCTTTCTGACACTGTAATCAGACTACTAAACTCAAAGAAACACTGAAGAACCATCAACATAGTAGCTGTTCTTACATTCCATTTTAGGTGATGGTAGCCTAGGTTGGAAACAATATTCAGTAATTTCATTCTATTTTTTTCTTTTTTTTGCAAAACTGGCGAGTAACTCTTTGACTCTGAGGTTCTGGTTGCTCAAGCACTAACTTTTAGAAAACATGTGCGCAACTCCTGTTCTAATGGTTCATTAGGACAATAAATTAGTTCGAATTATTTATGTGAGCAAACGTTTATTTTTCACCTGTTCGTCTACTTCAAAACACGAAAACTTCCATCACAGTCAATGGTTATTGCCATTTTGACCAAGTGACAAAATACAAAACTCTGGAGTTAAATCCCACCAGCAAGAGCACAAATAGATATATTGCCGGCATCAAAATTGAACATGTATCAGGGTTCTACCTAAAACCTTAAGTCATCCGAATTTATAGGCTTGATTGGGTTATGAAAACACATCATGCATATTTCTGATCGTCTACAGCTCTGGCTTTCGGACATTCGAATAAGCTTTCTGCCTGAAGCCGTGCTTTCTTGCGGCCTCTCCACTGTTCCGAAAGTGTCGCGTATTTTTATGGCACTTGCAGCCTCTGGCTCAAGTGCCATATACCGATCACAATATTCACAATTCCGTCTGTCGGTCTGTTGGTCTGTCGGTCGGTCCGAGTTTTTTGTCCCACTTATCCAAGTTAGGGTACTTCCAGATGTGCTAGGACAATGAAACTTGGCAGGCATATCAGGGACCCGACCAAACTAACCTGGAAATAATCAGTTTCCCGATCCGACCATATGCGGGGGAGTGCGGGGCGCCGGAAACTTGAAAATTTAGGGCATTTTGTCACTTTTTTCCGAGTTAGGGTACTTCTAGATGAGCTAGGACAATGAAACTTGGCACGAATATCAGGGACCCGACCAAACGAACCTGGAAATAATCAGTTTCCCGATCCGACAATATGCGGGGGAGTGGGGTGCGCTGGAAACTTGAAAATTTAGGGCATTTTGTCACACTTTTTCGAGTTAGGGTACTTCCAGTTGTGCTAGGACCATGAAACTTGGCAGGCATATCAGAGACCCGACCAAACAAACTTAGAAATAATCAGTTTTCTGATCCGACCATTTTTTTTTGGGGGGGGGGGGTGGAGGGCAGGGGAATCCGGGAAATTGAGAAGTGTGTAACTTTCGAACGGATGATCGGATTGTAATGAAACTTCATAACTGAATAGAATATATATCTGTAATGTCCCGTTTAAAGTCCTGACCGGATTCGGTAGCCAGGGGGGAGTTGGGGGGGGGGGGGAGACCGGAAATTTCAAGAAACGGAGAGAATGGAGGGATCGGAGTGAAACTTGCTGGGAAGAACAAGCATCTGCTCTAGATAGGTCCTTTAGACCATTATACTGGATCCGGACACTTATGGGGGGGGGGGGGGGCGGAATTCCGGTGATGGTGGTTTTGGGGATTTTCACGATGAAACTTGGCAGGCATATCAGGGACCCAATCAAACTGACTTCAAAATAAAAATTTTGTCGATCAGATAATGGTGGGGGGAGTGGAGGGAGGGGAATCCGAAATTTTCAGTCATGCGTAATTGTGGAATGGGTGATCGGATTCGAGTGACATTTAAGAACTGAACAGAGGACATTTCTCCGATGATTTTTTTCATATCCGGACCGGATCCGGCAACTATTGGGGGGGGGGGGGAAATACGTGACCCGTTTAGAATGGAGGGATCGGGATGGAACTTTGTGGGAAGAACAAACAGATGCTCTAGGTAAGTCATTTGCTGAATCGGATTGGCTTCGTGCACCGCGGGGGAGCTGGGGGGGGGGGGGGTGGAACGGAAATCTCGAGAAACGGTTAGAATGATGGTATCGGTGTGAAACTTGCTGGGAAGAACAAACATCTGGTCCATGTAAATCTTTTACATAATTTGACTGGATCCGGACACTTGAGGGGGGGGGGGAGGGGGTTTCCCGGAATTCCGTTTTTTGGGGGATTTTCACGACGAAACTTGGAAGGCATATCAGGGACCCGGTCAAACTGACTTGGAATAAAAAAAAACCTCGATATGATAATCTTGGGGGGGGGGGGGGAGTTGAGGGAGGGGAATCCGGAATATTGAGTCATGTGTAACTTTGGAACGGGTGATCGGATTCGAGTGAAATTTAATAATTAAACAGAGGACATTTTTCTCTGGTGACCTTTTTCATTTCCGGACCGAATCCGGCAATTATTGGGGGGAGGGCGGAAAATACTTGACCCGCTTAGACTGGTGTGATCTGGATCGAACTTCGTGGGAATGACAAATAGATGCTCTGGATTAATCATTTACAGAACCGGATTGGCTCCGGTTATTGTGGGTGGAGTTGGAGGAGGGGGGGGGGGGGGGGTCTGGGATTCCGGTGATCGCGCGTTAAGGTACTTCCAGATGTGCTAGGACGATGAAACTTCGCTGGAATACTGGAGACTCAACAACATTTGCTTTGAAATTGCTACTTCCCAAATCCGATTATTCCTTAAAGTACCAATCTTGACCGCAAAGTAAAAAAAAATACTTTTAAGCAATATATGCATTTTCGTGATGCCCATCAGCCCATTAGCAGTTTTGCCTCAAGGGTTTTGCTTACAAATGAAGTTCCAGCTCCCTTAGAGTGCGCATCTCAACCGCAAAGTCGAAACTTACTTTTGATCAATCAAATCATCTTGACCCATGCAAGTGCCATATGAGCTTACAGCTCTTGTTGTTTACCTCCCTGTACTATAGCATAAAGCGATACTGCTTCTCGTTTAAAGGATTTGACGCCTGAGAATTGCGGAATTTAGAAAGGTTTTTGGCCCTTTCATAGGCATAAAGCGATACCGCTTCTCGATTACTGGCTTTGACGCCTGAGAATTGCGGAATTTAGCAAGCTTTTTGGCCTTTTCATAGGCATAAAGCGATACCGCCTCTCGATTATTGGCTTTGACGCCTGAGAGTTGCGGATTTTAGGAAGCTTTTTTGGCCCTTTTGCCAGCTTTTACTGTATTGTCACCAAACCATAGCATGGTAATCTTGCACTCAGGCCCTAGATGACGGCGGGGATGAGATATTGCTTTAACGCATACCACCATTTTAATGCTGATTTGTCATGACAAAAGATCAATGACTAATTTTCCGACTAACCAAAAAATTTTGGAAAACTGAAAATCTGATATTAACATTCTTTGCTTACTTTATCAGCTCAAACATTTTTAAATACCAGAATATGCTCAGCCGATTGCTGAGTTTGCATTAAAAAACCTAAAGAAATAATAGTACCAAATGCCACTAGGCAAATATAGCATTTGTCGGGACTCAGATCCACCCATTTCGTTTATTTATTTATTCATTATTACATTATTTTAGCGTTAAGCTTTTAGCTTTATATAACAATACTTTGTCACGCTATCCGACAGGACTCGTACATGCTTCCCTCGTATGATGGATTTAAATTCTCCAGTCCCATCAGAACAGTTTTTAATTCGGGGATGGTAATATGCTCATCGCTTTCGCCTGGGAACCATTCCGGTGGAAAAACTCCAAATATGGAACATGGAATCCCCAATTAAACAAGCCCGAATCGCTTTCAACAACCGGCCTGTCATTTATGGGTTTTCGGCATTCTTTCTCGAATATTACCCCCATACTGGTTCGTCCTTTATGGCCTTTAAGATGGATATCGGTAGTAACAAGAACCCTTCGCTAATTTAAGCACCCCTTTCTTATTTATCTCAATAGGATAATTAACCAGGCGCAGCTGAACTGCGGGAAATGCCAAACACCAAAATACCGATTATGTTGCTAGTTGCTACCTCCGTATTTTGGGATTTTTCCCGACGTAAGGACTACGTTCACTAATTGTATAATTTCAAATTTGAAAAATAAAAAACAAGACCTAAAATTCAATTTACTGTGCTATTTTTTTTTTTTTTTTTTTTTTTTTTAATAAGGAACCAAGATAATCAACCGAATCAATCACATTCCTTTACATAAAACATTTATACAAATACCGAATTTTCCAGGTATACAACTGACGTAAGTTCTTAAAAAACGTTCCGCATCTAAGTTTTTTATTTATTTATTTATTTCTTATTTTTTATTTTTTTTAAATCGCTGACCGCTACATTATCCATTGGGTAAGAAATAAATGAATATTATAAATCTCCATAATCTACCGATGTCATCCAACAATCTTGAAGCATCCATGAGATCGTAATTCGTATTGCTCCAATAATAATAATAATAATAATAATAATCTGTATTTAAAGCCAGAGGCCATATACATGAACAGGCTATACACTGATTAAGCAACAAAATTAAACAAAATATAACAAAAATTCAACTTCTATTGTCACGAAACTTCACTCCTTCATCAATAAATCTACACACTTTGCATATTATCTGTGCCGATGTACAATCCGAGATGTCTGGAAGCCGCAAAATCCCCCCAACCAAAGACACCCTTAAATCAGAAAGCTCATGACACTTCAGCAAAAAGTGCTCCAAGTCATCATTCCCTTCATTACATAAAGGGCAGGGTGTCACTAAACTCGGTTCTCCATTTTTTCCTTTTAAAAATTTAAGTTTTCTATGTACTGGTAGGCAATTCGCTCTCAACTGAATCCAATATCTGAGGTACTTATTAGGCAAATTTAAATTAAATTAAAATACGGAAATGCCTATATTCAATATGCTGAAGGCCTTCTCATATTGAAATTAAATCGATGAGTACGGTAGGATCGTCATTCTTTGGGTAATAGATAGGCGGGTGAGCTACTGGTTAAAAACCATTACAATAACAAATTTTTTCCATCACGAAGAAAAAGTTTAATTTCCTCTCTTATACGACCGATCTTTCTTCTTTGGACATATCTTGGTTAACGAGATTAATAAAATAAATCTTGTTACAAATTTAGTTTCCTACCATCCCGTATGATAAAAAAAATTAGTTGATCGCAAATTAAACTTTCTCAGAATGGTAAGACATCTTTAAGTCTACCACCCTGAAAATGGCAAACCCCTTTTGAATGGTCCTTCCATTCATCAGAGCGATCTACCTCCTCTATTCTTTGTTTTAAGGGATTTTCGGTCTCTGGCCCTTGTCTTCTAGGCATTGACGATAACCCGGATTCTTGGTCCGGTAATAAGTAGCGCTGTTCTTAGCAGCGTAAAATCCTGTTCTTAGCAGGGTAACAATCGCTGTTCCTTGCAGCGTAACTGTTGCCGTTCATTGCGGCATTGAGACCTGCGGACTTTTAAAGTTTAACTGAAAAGGGATGTAACACGACAATTTAGTTACCCGTGACTTAGTCACTTAAAGAGGCTTGAATACCCGATGAAAATGCTTTACTTTGTTGCTCAGCTATTGAAGAATTACGGATGTTCAAATAGTGGAATTTCCGTGTCTGAATTTGTGGTATCTCTAGGCGCTTGTATCTGTTTTGTATGCTTGACGAAAACGATTCACGAAAATAATTTGCTCACACGGTGAGCCACCTTCCTCGTGGTGATGACTGACCACTGAAAAGCCACGTTTATATTCAGATTCAAATCTTTCACGTCATAGTAGAATTTTGCGTTGTGAGGACGGCCGTTGACATTCTGAACGTCATAATGGAGCAAATAGTGAAAATAAAAAAATTCCTTAACGCAGTCAAAATAATGCAGTGGAATTAGTTAAATGATACAAAAACAAGTTGGCTTTTCAGTTAAACTTTAAGTATTTCGTAATTCAGCTATTTTCGTCCGCTTACGTAACATACGTAGTCCGCAAACAAGTGTTTTGTTACGCGATTTTTAGGGGCACACAATCCAGCTGGAACATCCGAGATCGAAGGCTAGTGGTCGTCAAGCCTCTTCAAGTGAATAAGTGAGGGATATCAAGACTGTCCCATCTCTGCCTTTTTCAGTTAAACTTTAAGCCTTTTCCCAGGCCCATTGGCTTCTAGCAAAAACTCGGCAAAATTCAGAAAACTGGTTTTACGCATCGATAGCATTAGTTGCGTTTTTGATCCGAATTCTCCGTTCCGAATTCTCGCTTCTGAATTCTCGATTCTCGTACAAATTACCGTTTTTGCTCCTCTGACTTTTCCATTCTCACTTTTGACAAATTTTGCAGCTCGTCGCAACCCGGTATACTTGTATATGTACATTGAACACCCGAACTCTGTTGACCAATCAGGGAGGAGAACGGAGAGAGGAGAATCGACAATTCACCATCGGAGCAAATTCTCGATTCTGCAGAATCGCGAGGCTTTCCCCGTTCTCGATTCTGACAAAAACGCAAGAAAAGGAGTGTACGCGAAATAGGAGAATTCGGAGGAGAATCGCGAGGAGAATTCGGATCAAAAACGCAACTATTATACGCAAACACTCGTCGGGAGATTAATGAGCATGGAAAATAGTGAATTATGGCAGGTGCAAAGAATAGTGAGGTGTCATTTTTGACGATGCAAAACGGAAAGTGAGGTGTCGTTAGGGAGTTTAAAATGTAACATATGAAATCTGGCAGCAGTGTTCCACAGCCACCGCGGCCGACCACTGCCATGTGTTTATCGCCTACCAGATCACCTGTTAGTGCAGGTGGCTGGAGCAGGTAGTTTCAAATCTAAAGTTGTGTTTTTTTGTGTAGTTCAGGCGTAGGTTCGCTTACAGCGTTTTTTTGTAAAAAAGTTTGCTTCATGCCGTTTTATTTCTAGGTTCCATTTGCTGTAGTTTCGAACTTGAAACTACGCAGCTCAAACTACGAACTACCTCGAAAATGTAGTTTGACTAGTAGTTTGAGTTTCGGAAACAAGAACTCAATAAAACGCAAGTAAGGCGAAACAAGAACCAAACTACAAACTTTGGCGAAACAGAAGTGAACCCAAAAAAAACGCAACTTAAGTCTTTAAATACGAAAAGGGTGTTGGCCGCCACCTAGGAAATGTTACGTCACGTCACCAAGGGGATTAGTTGGTTAGAGTGTAATTGGGGGACTCTTTCAATCCTAATAATTTGACGGGGTGTCCAGCGCCCACCGACTTAAGAATCAGGTCGGCTAAGGGATTATCAATCACCAACAGGTATGAAATTAGTAATAAAAGCAACTATAATTGCAGCGTCCCAGCCAGAGGCGTCATTTGGGGGGGGGGGGGGGGGCGGCTGTCCCCTCCTGGCCTTCCAAAGGGGCCCAGAGCTACCCAAGAAAAACAGAAAAATACCCAGACAAAATCAGTTTCCCATCAGATTTGCGACATCTGCTTGCGTCATATCAGTTGACCTAAGTCACTCATGAAAATTAAACCCATTTTAATCCGAAATCGTGACCCATTGTTCAAGATCGAATGTCTTCAAGGCGCGTTTGAGTCTGGGTCAGTTGTGTCTCTGAACTCAGAACATGAAGAGTGACATTATCTTTGTAACGCGGCGTCGAGTATTTTTTCCTGGATAGCTGAGGGCCCCTTGGAAACTCAAGCGGGGGTTCGGGTTCATTTAAATAATGAAAACAAATACTTTTACATAGCTTCACGGCAGAGAGCAGGCTCGGCCAGAAGATAAAATTAAATAGTACAACTCAATCATGGTCATACACAATATAACAGCCACCATCCGGTCCCAAGAAAGGGGACACCTAGAGCGTGTCCCCCCCCCCTTACCAATAGTAACTATTAGTTACTTACTATTTCCGTTCCAACCTCACGAAAAGTTACTACGCTGACCGTTCCAGCCTTCTCGAAATAGTAACTAATAGTAACTATTTGCTTACCACGCTCGGGAGCGTGGCAAGCGTAGTAACTACGGATCTCTGTCACATGATTGGTCGGATTCGCCCGTGGCATGATATTCTACTGGAAAATAGAAAAATCGTCCAGCCTTGACGACAGAAAGGCAGATTTGCGACGTCATGCGTAGTAACTAGGGTAAGTAGGATGGAACACGCTCCTAGTAAGTAACCTCCGCACTAAAAAAACAAACAAAAAGACAAGACAACCAAGAAACTGTTACCACCCCGAAGTAGCACAAGATAAACACGAAAGGAGGGGAGGGTCAGCAAACATTCAGTGCCTTTTCGACTCAGCCCCAGCTTGTTTATTTTGTAAAATGCTAAGAGAAATTTTAAATCTATGTTTAACGTGAGTTGCAGCAAAGGCTATTCTGTTTCATTTTGTTTCGGATGGTCGTTTTATTCGGAAAGGGTGGAGCTGAAGCACCGTCATGTACCAGTTTTCAGTTAAATATCTCACACTGTTTAAAATGAATCGTGACTAAACACTATGAGCCGATACAGGTGGCCCTTATTCCTTTCATCTGTGACAAAAAGGCAGTCTGATCGGAAAGAATTCAACAAATTTCGCCCGCGGCGACTTTTGTAACTACGCTCCACGTAATTTTTGCTTGAAGTTTTGGCTCACAATTTTGGGGATGGACCATTTTGAAACCTAAAATTTGTTCGGGAAGTAGTTTGTTTCGTTGCAAAACAGTCAGACTTAAGTTTAACTCTTCAGCCGTGCAGAATTTCCGAAAAGTATATTTTGCGGTATTCACCCCCCTCACCGAAGCACTTCACCCCCCCCCCCCCCCCCCCCCCGTCGCCCAAAGCCAACGTCACTGCCCCCCTTAGTTTTCAGCGAAATGACTCCTCTGCTGTCAGCCATATCATTAAATTGACAATCAAATTTTGTAGATTTGGACATTAAAAGTGAACAGGAAAGAATTGCAAAATAAATCAGACCACTCAAGTCGCAACATTTAGAAATACCTACAAGCTATCAGAAACTTCCCCAAAATTTGTGTTAGCCAGTTAAACAGCAACGGATATGTTCTGGTCAGTTGCTTATTCTGCAAAATAATTGGTGACAAAAATCCTTTGGATTGTTCATTCAGTTTTGAAAATCCCTCCAAAGAACCAAACTTGAGCGATCAGAGCAGAACCTCTTACGGTATTTGTTGCACGCTGCACGTCCACTTCTCGGCCGCTTTTGCTAAATGGCGTTATTGGCGTTTTTGCACTGCTTCCGAGGAAGACGGCAGCGCTTCTCGAGAATCGCAGACTTGCTCACCGACCAAGTCCGTGCTTCCCTGCAAGGTGCTGCTTCAACCAAGAATAAATCTTGAAGGCGGTGAATCCAAAAGCGCATATTGTGCAGAAGAAAAGAAGTGCTGCAGCAGCGAAGCGGCAGCACTATTGCAACAAAAACGAGGCTCAGATCGACTCGACTGTAAGCCCCCTGCGTCATCTGCGTGGTCTGCTAGGAAATGACTGTTGTGTATCAATCATCGTCTTTCATGTAATGATAAGTTCAAAGGCCAAGTACAAATCATATGTTTTTCGAGTTAGTAAATTTTATTAGAATCTAGTAAAAAAAATACTCTGGAGTCTGCTAAAATTAATTTTGGTCGGGTGGCGACACTGCTCCAGTACATTCGTTCAAAATATAAAACAACATTAAATTACAACATAGCAGGATATAAACTATGGGCACTATAGCTGACAGATAAAAATGATGTAGTGTGTTCTTCAAAGGACCCCTCGCACAATTTTACTGTTCATGTTGGCCGCTTGTCATGTGTGTTCTCTTTACGCGGCGTCCCAGGCTCCCGATCATTGTTTCCGAGAAGCTTATTGGTCCGGAGACCGGTCGCCAAATTTGTCATCCAAGGCGAGGGACATGGAAAAAGGCTAAACATAGCCAAAGCCTTGTGTAACTTTCTGGACGCATAGCTAAGTTTGAAAGGATTCTAGGACAATTGGTCACAGGACAATTGGTCACAGGGACACTTTGTCACATGACATTTGGTCACACGGACTATTCGTCATAGGACAATTCGTCACTAGTTCGTCATATTTTAGAAAATTTGCTACTAGAATGGTAGTTTCAGTCAAATCAAAAATGCCAAGGAGGCTGTCTGAATCCATATTCGAATAGTTATCTTTAATCCCTGCACTAATCTCCGATATTTAATTCTCAGTCTCTTTGGTATGTATTGTCGAGGAGAGTTAAGGTGTTGTCGTGTTGTCAGCTATATATGGAACTCACAACGACTGAGAGACCAGTCCGTACACGGAAACAGCAAAGTGGAACAAGCTTTCCACGGACAGCTGACTTAGCATCACTTCTAGCCTCCCCCCCCCTTCGCTTCAGAAGACGACAGATGGTAAACCGTTTTTGCTGTATGATTCTCGACCAAACAGTAGCAGTCGAATCCTGATTTTCTCAATAAAACAGAATTTGGTTTTATTCTTTCAAAAACAGAACTTTATGCGATCAGGGCATTTAAGAATCTACGTCCATTCCTTGCGTCTTCGTGTTGCTTGTGACGAAAACTCAGCAGACTTACGTTAACCTCCTAAGACAGCTCCTCATCCTCAATCCCAATTTGGACCCGAAACGAATCATGGTCGATTCTGAAATAGCCTTCATCAAAAGCGATAGGGGTCGTTTCCCGATTATAGTAGTAAGTGGCTGCTTTTATCACCTGTGCCGGAGCGTTTTTAGAAAATTCTCACTATGAGAATTCTGACAGCGTTTGCTTTTCTCCCAATGGCGTATATCCAAGCAGTGTCCGATCGCTAAGTTCAAATCTGTCCGTCTGAAGGACAATCCTCGACAACTTTGAAGACACTTATTTTTCTAAATTCAAAATTTTTAAAGTCAGTTTTTCTAAAAACGCTCTGGCACAGGTGATAGAAGCAGCCAATTACTACTATAATCGGGAAACGACCCCTATCGCTTTCGGGAAGGCTATTTCAGAATCGACCATGATTCGTTTCGGGTCCAAATTGGGATTGAGGATGAGGAGCTGTCTTAGGAGGTTAACGTAAGTCTGCTGAGTTTTCGTCACAAGCAACACAAAGACGCAAGGAATGGACGCAGATTCTTAAATGCCCTGGATCGTATAAAGTTGTTGGAAGCGAGGTGGAGCAGTCCTGAATGTAGCATCGGCCATCCAGTCACTCCACGATGCTAGAAATCCAAAATTCTGTTTTATTGAGAAAATCAGGATTCGACTGCTACTGTTTGGTCCAGAATCGTACAGCAAAAACGGTTTACCATCTGTCGTCTTCTGAAGAGAAGGGGGGGGGGGGAATGCTAGAAGTGATGCTAAGTCAGTTGTCCGTGGAAAGCTTGTTCCACTTTGCTGTTTCCGTCTATGGACTGATCTCTCAGTCTTTATGAGTTCCATTTTTAATGACAACACCTTAACTCTCCTCGATAATATATACCAAAGAGACTGAGAATTAAATATCGGAGATTAGTGCAGGGATTAAAGATAATTATTCGAATATGGATTCAGACAACCTTTTGTGAAGGGGTGGCATTTTTGATTTGACTGAAACTACCATTCTAGTAGCAAATTTTCTAAAATATGACGAACTAGTGACGAATTGTCCTATGAAGATAGTCCGTGTGACCAAATGTCATGTGACAAAGTGTCCCTGTGACAAGTTGTCCGTGTGACAAATTGTCTGTGACGAATTGTCCTGTGGCCAATTTGTATTGTCCTAGAATCCTTTAAAACTTAGCTTTGCGTCCAGAAAGTTACACAAGGCTTTGGCTGTGTTTAGCCTTTTTCCATGTCCCTCGCCTTGGATGACAAATTTGGCGACCGGTCTCCGGACCAATATGCTTCTCGGAAACAATGATCGGGAGCCTGGGACGCCGCGTAAAGAGAACACACATGACAAGCGGGCAACATAAACAGTAAAATTGTGCGAGGGGCATTGTGCTAATAGCAAATTTTCTAAAATATGACGAACTGTCCTAGTAACGAATTGTCCTATGACGAATAGTCCGTACGACCAACTGTCATGTGACGAAGTGTCCTTGTGACAAATCGTCCGTGTGACAAATTGTCCTGTGACCAATTGTCCTAGAATCGTGTTTTACAAGGTAATGAGATAGTCGTTTAAGGGGTAAAGAGGCCCACTGAATCCTTATCTGAACTTAGTTTTCTTGCCGGACAAATGATCAACCCCAAATTCGGCCGAAACTGGAAATTTGGTTGAAGCTCAAGTTGTATCTGAATTCGATTAGAGATTCGGTATCGAGGTAAAGAGACATGCTGAACTGAATTTTGAACTTTATTTCCATGACAGGTGAGATGGCGAAATTTGCCAAAGCCTGGGAATTTGGATTGAAAGGTTCTCTAAGTGTAACTAGCTCTTTTGCTCTGAATGCAGTTCGCCGGGAATGCTGCTAAAATACGAAGAATTTTGTCACAGCAAAGGACCTTTCTGACGGCGATTAGGATGATATGTTGAAGTAAACATCCTTGCTGAATCCATATCTGAACTTGGTTTTCTCATCTGATTAGTTGTTTGGCCGTAAGTTGCCACACACTCCAAAACGGTAATATTGTTTTTTGTACATATTCAAGCGGCGGGTGGGATAGATAGCAAAATGTTAAAGGGGTATGGCGAAGAGTCGGAAATTTGCAAGATCTGGAACAAGAAGTCCAATAAATATTACGTTCTTCGGATCCCATCGAAACATTTGGTCTTGTTGTTTGTGCCTGTAGGACAAGGCTTGAAAATGAATTAGCTTTGTAAGCATTGAGAGAAGATGAAATGACGGGCTTGATGAGTGCAATCATCCCGCATTCTGCCCGTTTTTTTATGTAAAGCATCAGCAAGTTTTTTTTTTATTATCTGTTCGTTCCCAGTCGTTGGGAGTTTTTGGCTCAACAAATGTGCTACACTCAATCGTTTCCCATGCAAGCTCCAAGAAACTCAACTCTAGTGAGATCTAGTGAGGAAGATTTCCCTTGTCAGCGTGGATAGGAAGGTGGCGTGCCGGTAGTCAAACGGGAACTTTCTCATCACAAAGCAGAATATGCGAGATATTTTGTTCTACTTTAAAGATCCATAGAACTAGGGAGACTCGAAAGTTCAAAGTACCAGACATAGTCTAGTTATACACATTAAAGCCTTGGCATTATCCAAAAAACACTAAATCCAAGTTGTGTTGGTAAGGGGCTACTAGCCTACCAGGACCTGACTCGAGGACTAACCCAAAATCCATTATTTTCAGTTAGAAAGTTTTTTCCTCTATGCTTTCAGTAATTTCGAAACGGATCTACACTGTCAGAAGTTTCATAATAGATATCACAAGGATGCGCAGTTTCAACAGGCAACACTTGGGATATAATCTGTTGTGATTTTGAAACGTTATGCATAAAAAGCACCGCCGGAGAGCCGAAAACGCCAAAAAAGCATCTGTTGACTTTTTTGTTTGTCGCCATGATATCTGAAAATTCAGCAGACGATTTTTTTGCGGTTTTTCGGCTCTACCTGACAAGGCAGTGTCTATCATTCCCGGACCTGAAACTGATGGATCCGGATATCGGGTCGAAACTTACGGAGCTTGCTGGGAAATTACCCCAGTCAACTTACAAGAATCTGCCCGCCCACAGTGGCCTGTCTCGTTTGCTTTAGTTTTTAGTGCTTTTTGTTTTGTGAAGTGCTTGTTTTGTTTCTTTTATTGATACTCCGCTTTGATTTTTTATAGCGGGTCAAAAATAAATTATTATTATTAATGCTAAAAGTACTCGACCGGTCGAGTATGCTCCCACACAGGAGCTAATAGTACTCGATCAGTCGAGTAACAAGGGTTATGGATGGGAGCTATTAGTACCCGACCAGTCGAGGAATTGAGCCTCCAGTCGCTATCCGTACGACTGGTCGAGTACTATTGTCTTGGGAAGCTAAAAGTCCCGATGAAAAATTTGTAGCCTGCGTAGTAGTATGGTAGTAGTACGAAAACGTTGCATGTAATACTATGTAATAGCAAAGAATACTATCATTTAATGTGCCTCAGACTGGTCCAATCTTATGTAGTAGTATCCAGTAGCATTTTGTCTTGCCATAGTAACATCCAGTCTCGCTAATAGTACCATATAGTAGTATGCAGTAACACGGTAGCCTTAAAGTAGAAGCTTGTAGTAGCATCGTTAGTAGCCTACTGCATGCAACTTTTTCGTACTACTTCATAGTACTATTTTGAGATAAATTTTTCATCGGGGTACTTGACTATATGGAACTTGAGTCAGGAAGGAACAGGTCGAGTAATTACTATCATAGGAGCTATCTTTCCTCAACCATACAAATGAAATCAGGGAAGTTGTAAGGTCGAGGAACCAACCCCCCAGGGACTAATAGTACTCGACCATATAACTGATTAAATAGGTCGAGTATTCACGGCAATGGCAGCTATTAGTACTCGATCTAAAAAGGAGGATAGATGGGTCACGAAGAGCTAATCGTACTCGACATAATATTACAAATAAGAGGTCAAGTATGTGACGGCTAGAGGTTGTGACGGCTAAAAATACTTGACCCATTGAAGGAGGATTAGTAGGTCGAGTAGTTGATGTCACAGCAGCTGTTCGTACTCGACCTAATATTACTAATGAGAAGTCAAATATTCAGAGTTGTGACGGCAAAAAATACTGGACCTGTTGAAGGAGGATTGGTACTTCGAGTACTTCATGCCAAAGCAGCTGTTCGTACTCGACTTAATATTACTAAGAAGAGGTCAAGTAAGTATGACGGCGCATTTAGCCGTCACCACCATGAATACTTGACCTCCTCTTAGAAACATTAGGTCGAGTACGAACAGCGGTCAGCGCGTCACGTACTGGACCTACCAATCCTCCTTCAATAGGTCGAGTATTTCTAGCAGTCATCACCCTCAATACTTGACCTCTTATTAGTGATATTAGGTCGAATACGAACAGCTGCTAGGGCGTCAAGTACTCGACCTACTAATCCTCTTTCAACAGGTCGAGTATTTTTAGCCGTCATAACCCTGAATACTTGACCTCTTACTAGTAATGTTAGGTCGAGTAGTAGTAGTTTGTCAGTCGTTTTATCTTTTATTTAATTTATTTGTGTGTCAGTTTACGCTGCGATATAACTCATTGATCTCACTTTTGTTCGATATTTAATTTGGTGATATTTATTATTAAAGGATTTTTATCAAAGGAACAAACCCGTCTAACCTAGATTTACTAAGTCTCTATCCTTACTAATCGTTCCATCCGCTTTCGTTTCTCGCTTCCCATTTCATTTTTATCCAGCATGATGGCAATACGCTTATTTTTGTATTTTCCTCTTTCCTCACTCTCTTTGAGCCACAGCGGGCTTCCCCTTTCTCTGAGGAGCTTATTGGTGCTCCTCAGATTGTGCATGTTGCTTCAAACGACCTAGAAGTTAGAACTGATTAGTCACGAGTCAATTGCAAGGCAAATTACACTACATATTTTAACTGGAATCAATACATTTATGAAGCAACCGGTCCTGTGTCCGATCTTTCCTGCTTATAAAGAATGGTCCCACACCTGTAATGCACATTTTGAGGTTGTTTTACCTCGATCATGCACCTTAAGATCGAGGCGAACTTAAAAATCTATGCTTGGGGACGTTTCGCCACGGGGACGTTTTTCCGTGGGGACGTTTTGTCATGTGAACGTTTTGTAATGTGGACGTTTTGTCATGGGGACGTTTTGACACGGGGACGTTTTGTCAAGGGAACGTATCGCCGGGGACGTTTCGCCAGGGGACGTTTTGTCATGGGGAAGTTTTGTCGGTATCCGTTGCAACTGCACACCCTTGCATTATCTGTTATGAAACTTCTGACAGTGTAGTCTTACGAAAACCAGAAATAAATGAGAGATGTACAATAGACAACGTTATATGAAACTTGAAAGGCACTTGGGAGAGGACAGCTCAGGGACACCTATTCGACTTCAATAAGTGCGTTTTCCGGCTAAATGGCAAAAGAGAAACTTAAACAGGCACATCAAGAGCTAATTTGACTCACCAATAGTGTAAGTACACATAAAGCACACGGGTGAACATGGCACCCTGAACAACTGAGGACTCTCATACGTTTGTTTACAGGCCCACTCTGAACCTACTGCACTTTTCAGAAAATAGTTGCGTTTTTGCTGATACCATGGTATCTGTTACCACGGTCAAAAGTCGTTTTTGCAGTTATCGTGGTATCTGATCCCACGGTCAAAAGGCGTTTTTGCAGTTATCGTGGTATCAGATTTTCAGATACTACGGTCCGACCGTGGTAACTGGTCGTGGTATATGAAGAGTCATCTCACTTTCATCAAATTTTGTCAGATTGGTGAGAAAGAAGTTTAGCATTTAGTGATGTAACTGGATGTCTGTTTTTCTTTTTGGATGACTTCGAAAAGTGCAACTTCGGCAATAGTCGTTTTTGCAGAGCACCGTATATCAGATACCACGATAACTGCAAAAACGACTAATTGCAGATCCAGTTACCGTGGTAACAGATACCGTGGTATCAGCAAAAACGCAACTAATAAAATCCAACCAAAAATTTACAGGGCACTGCTACCTAGCTCAAATTCTTGAACGTCGGTCTCAGATCCTCTCACTCCTCTCCACTGTTCGACTGAACTGTAGATGGCGTGAGCGACTCCACCAATCAAGTGAGCAGGCGGTGGTTGACGCTGTCACGCTTTGAGAAGAAAGCCGATTTAACCGATTTTAGTTTGGAATGTCAAAGTTTGAAAGTCACGACTTAAAAGATGAGTGGAGGGAGTGTGTGTGTGGGGGGAGGGGGGGGGGGGGGTAGTTCCCCCAACCAAGCAAGTGTTATGTGATTTGTTTAGTTGCCATAACTACTTCTGCAGGCTGTGATGATGGGTTATAGTGAGGGTTCTGCTGGAAGTTGTTATTATGCATTTTGGTATGGAAAGCAAGGTAAGCATAGCTAGGCTGACCCATCCTAATTGTAGTCCAGGTTAAGTCTAGTATGGGTCAGGTGTAAACCAGCCCTGTCTACCCAGAATCTACCACCAATGTCTATTTCTGGAATCCCAAAACGTAAGTGGAGGAATACATATGACACTGCAAAAATTGTCCGTCTGTGAGCACGATAACTCTCGAAGAGAATGAGATATTTTGATGAAACTTGGAGTGAGGATCCTTTGGGTCAAGGTCCTGTCCTGTCCTCTCACTCCTCTCCACTCACTGTTCGACTGAACGGTAGGTGGCGCGAGCGATTCCTCCAGTCAAGTGAGCAGGAGGCGGTTGACGCCGTCACGCTTTGAGAAGAAAAAAGATTTTAGTTTGAAGTTGGCGTGAAGTTTTGTAGATGGCGTGAGCGACTCCACCAATCAAGTGAGCAGGTGGTTGTTGACGCTGTCACGCTTTGCGAAGAAAGCCGATTTAACCGATTTTAGTTTGGAATGTCAAAGTTTGAAAGTCACGACTTAAAAGATGAGTGGAGGGAGTGTGTGTGTGTGGGGGGGGGGGGGAGGGGGGTAGTCCCACCAACCAAGCAAGTGTTATGTGATTTTGTTTCGTTGCCATAATTACTGCTGCAGGCTGTGATGATGGGTTGCAGTGAGGGTTCTACTGGAAGTTGTTATTATGCATTTGGTATGGAAAGCAAGGTAAGCATAGGCTGACCCATCCTAAATTGCAGTCCAGGCTAAGTCTAGTATAGGCCTGGTATAAACTAGCCCGGTCTACCCATAATCTACCACCACTGTCTATTTTTGGGATCCCAAAACGTAAGTGGAGGAATACATATGACATTGCAAAAATTGTCCGTCTGTCCATGAAGGGATGAATAAATGAATGAATTTGTTGCACGAAAAAACCCTTGGGGTCATGGCAACAAAACAAGAAAAAACAGAACAAATTACAAAAATCGCTCTATGGGACAAACCAACTCGGAGGAATCTAGCCACCTCAAGGATTTCCCCATATTTGTGCTTCCAGTTTTTTCTAGTAGCCACTCCTCCCTAGTAATTCCCACCAGAGGCGTCACTAGCAAAAATGTTTGGGGGGGGGGGGGGGGGGACGAGGAATTTACCGACTGGCTGGTAATTTTTACCGACTGTTTCTGCAGAAAAAACGACTGTGTTCAAGAACTAAAAATGACAGTTTTGAAAAAAATCCACTGATTTTCAGAAAAACCGACTATTTTCACGAAAAATCGACCAATTTTCCGAAAAAACGACTGTTTTCATGAAAAAAATCAACTGTGTTGACGAAAAATCGGTTATTTTTACCGACTGGCCGACAGCATGGGGGGGGGGGCGTCCCCCCTCTCCCTCCCCCCCAGTCGTGACGCCCCTGATTCCCACCCCAAATAATTCGACCCTTAAATCACTCAATCCTTCAAATTCACACATATCGGGCAAAAGTAAGGGCCATTCTTTAATCTATTTTTTCCTGTAAACCTTGTTTTCTCCCTAATAGCAAATCCTCCTCCCCTTAAGCTCACCGTCCACTTTAAATCTACTCCCGACAACCCAGCTTTAAAATAAACTTCCTCCCCCCAAACATCTTTTGCCTTTGCATAGAACCGTAGAGACACAGACTCAGCCTTCCGACACTGCCAATCCTGAATTTCCTGATCACGAAGGATTTGCTCCACCTTACGCGACACTTCACCATACTGTAAAGAAGTTCCAACGCCACCATTCCATAATTCAGACAGGCATGTGTCCGTCTGTCTGTCCGTCTGTCCGTCTGTGAGCACGATAACTCTCGAAGGGAATGAGATATTTTGATGAAACTTGGAGTGAGGATCCTTTTGGTCAAGGCAGGGCCAAGGGAAAGGTCGAGTTCGTAGATGGGCTCTGTAGCCCTACATTTAGGGGTGGGTGAGGGGGTTCAAATTAAGGGACAAACAAAATATATTTAAATAGCCAATGAGATACCTAGTCGATTAAGAGGTAAGAAGACATGCGGAACACGATTATGAAAACCATTTTCTCGCCGGACAAGTAGTTCGCCCGGAATCCGGCCAAAACCGGAAATTTTGTTAAAAGTAGAAGTTTTGTTTTAAGTTGATTAAATGTTGTATTTGGGGGTAAGAAGACATGCTAAACACTTATGTGAAAATCATTTTCTAGCCGGACAACTAGTTCGCCCGGAATCCGACCAAAACCGGAAATTTGTTAAAAGCAAAAGTTGTATTTGTAGACGATAGATGGCCGATAGATAAGAAGAGATACTGAATCCGTGTATGACAATCAGTTTTTACCCGGACATAAAGTCCACCCAGAATCCTACTGAAACCGGAAAATTTGTTATAAGTTAATTTTTTTTTGGAGTTGATTAGATGTTGGATATAGGGGTAAGGAGATACGCTGAATTCGTCTTTGAGCTTCATTTTTTTTGCCGGACAAGTAGTTCCGGAATTCATGGCATCTGAACCTGTTTTTCTCTGATGATTAGCCTGGCGAAGACTGGATCTGGCGAAGACAAGACACAATTGTCTGGGTCAAATATTAGATTTTTGGATCCTTCGAAGCCTTTGGTCTTGTTTCTAAACTGATGAGTGATGACACAATCTGTAATCACATGGCTATCCTTCAGCTTTGAAAAAACAACAAAAACAGAATATCGGAAGTAGGGACTAAATTGACTTTGCAGCCAGTTGAACTTTTTCCTTTCCAATCGTAGACATCGTGACTGATGGAAGCTTAGAGCGTATTCCACTCTTCTAACAATAGTAACTATTAGTTACTATTTTATAGATTTTAGTCCGTATTCAGTTTGAAACTGTTGCCTGCCTGCTTTCCTGCTAGAACGGAGTTTTCCACTCGAAAGCAGACACATGGTTTGATGAAATGGAAGCTTGGCTGCACAACTTCAGATAGTCCTCTCTGACATAGGCTATTTAACTCCGCTTCACTTCACACACCATAGGCTCTGGCTCGAGGACAAGCAAAAACCATCCTTTTTGGCCCCAGGCAAGAGTTCCACGGAGCTTTCCAACATGTAGTGTCATATTCATCAATCCGGCCTAAGGTCAACACTTTCCGTAAAAACCTCACAAGTTATCTGAAAAGTTAGCTGAAATCGACGGCATAAGAAAATACACACAATTAATTTTGGCGTACCGAATAGTTTGGTCCTGAAGAATACCTTTGACAAGAAGGATCGAATTATCGGTAGAATAAATCCCAGCATCAAATAGTATGCCTCTGATCTGATATCTGACGCCATCTAACAGTTGAGTGGCAACTCGGTAGACAGCATTGACAGCTTATCAGCCAAAAATCTCAGGTACCCAAAAAATATATGGCTGAATGGATTCATATTCATTTCCTCTTGTAAACGACCAGCATATAACGACTGTTTTGGAGGACTTCCTAATATAAGACTGGCTAAAAACACAGCACTGGCAGGTTCAAGAAATATTAACGTTAGAAGTTCTAAAACGTACGGAAAATGCAAATGTAGTAATAAAATAATAAACAAATAAGTAACAGGAATTAGACGATGCCTTTCATATCAAATTCGCTGGAGAGAAGACAAGCCTCAGTTCCAGCGTCTGACGTATCTACTCAAGTGAAACTAAAGTGAGCGCCGCAGGCGAGATTTTTTCAATCCGAGCAAAAGTCAACTACTCCTTTACAAATTCTACCTTTTAATGTAGCTTAGACCCCAGATCTCAAGCTTGAACCGCACATAAATGATGCACACATGGTTAGAACTACGAAAGAGTCGCAGGCAAAATTCGTTAAATCGGACTTTATCGGCAATATTCGACTGCATCCCACACAAACTCTTGCTTTTAAAGGAACAGAAAAATTGACTCGGGGAGCTAGCTGACATCAAGAATGTACCCTGAGTCGATATTGAGAGTAAGAAAAATTCTATTTACGACCATTGCACTTTCAGGGCAGTTTCCGTGAATTCGACTTTTGAGTTAGTAGAAAAACAAGAGCTACGAGCTCATATGGCACTTGTTACGAGTAGGCACGTAGGCAAGAAAGAAGATGAGAACGTCACAAAATACCCCCTTCAACCTCCGAGGATCGGACCTAGAAATAGGACATCTAGTTACACATAAAATGATCACCTAAAGCATCTTCTTTTACCGGCTGTCACGTTTCGCTTGAGTCTGAGCATTTTTCGAGAAAATGAGGCACCCCCCCCCTCCACCTTGTTCAGATCCGGCCCGAACCCTAAACTATGTCATCTAGGGAACATCGTATCTCTACTCTTCAAGTTTCATTCAGATCCCTCCACTCGTTTGACCCCTATGCGAGCTACAAAATTTCCGGGACTCCCCTCCAACTCCCCACACTGTATACGACTAGGACACATTGACGTCGTATCCCTGACATCTCCTCTTTTCACTCTTCAAGTTTGAGTCCAATCGAAGCATATCTGCAAATTTTCGGTTTCCGGTTCATCCTCCTCCTACCCTGGCCGGATCCAGTCTGAACCGTAAAATACAACCTAGGTCTCATAAAATCGGTATTGTCAAAGTTCCATTCCGTTCGGTCCAATCGTTTGTTTTTTGTGCATGTCACAAAGTTTCCAGACCCCCTCCCCCTCCAACTCCTACAACCATTGCCGCATGTGGTTCGGAGACATGTCTTGCCTGTCTAGGTCATTAGTTCTTTTCACCAGAAATGCTTAACTCGAGTCGGACCACCCGTTCGAAACCTACAGAAATCAGTAATTTCTGAATTACCCTCCCTCGAAAATGGTCGGATAAAAAAACGAAAGTTTCTCTAAAGGCATTGTGTCAGGTCCTTAATTCTACTTGGTTGGGTCACTAATATGCCTGCCAAGTTTGATTGTCCTTAGCACATCTGGAAGTATCCTTATTCGCGATCACTGGAATTCCGGGAAACCCCCTCCAACTCCCCCCAAAGAGCCCCGATATGGTCTAGTTCTGTCAAGAACGTATCTATGGCTTGTATGTTTGTTATTCCCACCAGATTCCATCCCGATCCCTCGACGCTAAGCCTTTCACGAAAATTTTCGGTGCCCCCTTCGACTCCCCCCACAGGTATCGGATCCGGTCCGGACTTGACATGGATCATCTGACACCACACCTCTTTTCACTTGGGAAGTTTCATTCAGATCGGATCGCCCGTTCAGAAGTCATGAATGCCACTAGACTCCGGATTCCCTATCCCTCCACTCCCCCACGATGGTCAGATCATGCAAACGACTATTCTCAAGTCAGTTTATTCGAGTCCTGGATACGCCAGCCCAGTTTCATCGTCTTAGTACATCAGGAAGTACCATACTCGTGGGATCAACAGAATACCCCCACCCCCCAAGTCCCCCCACAGTGCCCGAATCGGTTCGGTTATGTCAACGATGTATCTAGTGTTTGCTTGTCGTCTTCCCACCAAGTTTTATCTTGATCACTCCACTCATAGCGTTTCCCAAGATTTCCGGTTGCCCCCTCTAGCTCCCCCCGAAAGTCACCGGATCGGGTCCGGATTTCAAGTTGGTCGTCTGTGGCACGAGGTCTTTCAAAATATCAAGTTTCATTAAGATCCGATCACCCGTTCAAAAGATATAAATACCTCAAGATTCCGGATTCCCCCTCCCTCCACTCCCCCACAGTGCCCGAATCGGCTCGTTAATGTCAATGATGTATCTAGTGTTTGCTAGGTGTCTTCCCACCAAGTTTCATCTCGATCCCTCCACTCATAGCGTTTCCCAAGATTTCCGGTTGCCCCCTCCAGCTCCCCCCCAAAAGTCACCGGATCCGGTCCGTATTTTAAGTGGGCCGCCTGAGGCATGAGGTCTTTCCAAATATCAAGTTTCATCGAGATCCGATCACCCGTTCAAAAGTTATAAATACCTCAAGATTCCGGATTCGCCCTCCCTCCACTCCCCCCACGGTTCTCGGATGTCCTAGCTTATGTGGACGCCTTTCACGTGGTCTTACTTTAATAAACCATATCTACTCCCGTATTCGCACGTAGAGCACTGGCTTCACGACTCGGAGGTCCGTGGTTCGATCCCGCATTTGGGCAGCGCTCTTTTTGCTACGTATCGCTCCGCTTTTGCTTTATAGTCTCCGGACTCCCGGATCCGGGGAAAGTCGGATTGGGGAAATGATTATTTGTAAGTTGATCTGGTCGGGTCCCTGATATGCCTGCCAAGTTTCATCGTCTTAGCTTATGTAGAAGTGCCCGAACTAGCAAAACCTGGACAGACCGACCGACCGACCGACGGACGGACAGAAATTGCGATCGCTATATGGCACTTGGCCGAACGCACGACCTCTTGAATACTCTCCCGATGTGTTAGTCAACACGGCCAAAGGCGTACTTTTACAGTGCGGAATTGCATAATTACAGTGCATAAGGGGCAAGGGCCTGCCAGCTAGCTTTGGGAACACTGAGGGGTTCGAGATAACAAAGAAGGGGGACTCCTGCCGACAGTAAGTCCCTGTATCTTTACCTAAGCCCCCCCCCCCCCCCGGGTCGGTTTGATGGCCGAAAGATGCGTAGTCAAGTTTTCTGTGCCTTTATCGTTGCTCAGAGCCCAAGCAGCAGTTTTTACCGTATGTACCCAAGACAAATTTTACTCAGCACCGAAGGATTTTTTGTAATCCGACGTTTTCCTGGCATCCCTAGCTTTTAAGGTGGCTGAAATCTTAGGCCTAACACCTCATCTAACTGACGGGCCATTCAACCAGATAGCGAGTAGGCTACTATGAAAGACGGTGCAGATAAAGTTTTGCGAAACATTTTAAAGGCTGCCTACAATGTGCGTGCCCCGATAACTTGCAAACGGAGTGGGATAGTTTCCCGGAAGTTGGTACGTGGTAGTGCATCCACTTTGAATATAGACTACAAAAAAATAGTACAATCATCAGGCCCATCATACAGTGCTAACAAAGCCTGTTTATTTTGTAAGGAGATTTTTGCACAAAACCAGACAGGACAGTGTTGAAACGTTGCGCAAGGCAAAATTTTCGAAAATCAACCGGTTTCCAGCGCCACAGAGTGAATGATTTGGTAATGGCATTTCAGTCACTCTGACAAGTTCGAAACACACGACTGTCATTCTAATAAGCTCAGAACACACGGTCTTTCGTAACGTTATGACTTATAGAAAATCTCTATACACTGTAAAAAAAATCTTGCAGTATTTGCTACTGGGATTAATCTTGTCTCTAAAAAGATAATCTTATCTCTAATTCAGATCAACCTTATCTCAGTAGAGATAAGGTTAATCCCAGTAGCAAATATTGCAGTTAACTTTAATCCGTATTCGGAGAAACTTTTTACAGTGTACAGCCATACGACCAGAAATAGTTCATTTGCTGTCGAAATTCACCAACTGTCTTATATGGCAAGCTCAAAACTTAAAACTGTCTCTAATATACGACTAGAAAATCTCTTCGAAAAATACGACAAGAAACGGGTTATTTTCGGGGAAAATTCGCGGTTGATGTCTTTCTGGCAAGCTCAGACATACGACTTTCGTGAATCTGTAAACATACGAATAGAAATTTTTTCGTAGCCATACGACTAGAAAATGTGATTTCTGGCTGAAATTCACGTTTGGTAACTGCCTGTATGTCATTCTGAAACGCTCAAAATATACGACTGTCATACAGACAAGCTCAAAACATACGACTGAGAGTAGATTCTCTGGAGCATAGGGGGGTGAGTCCCCCCCACGTCCCCCCCTTCAAACCGTCCCTGGACGGAGGAGGAATCCAGAAATTCCAGTGAAATTTAATAATTGAACAGAGGACAGGCCTCTGATGTTCTTTTTCGTGTCTGGACCGGATCCGATAACTCTTGATGGGGGGACCCCGAAAAATACGTACCCGCTTAGACTGGAAAGATCGGGATGGAACTTTTTGGAAATAACTAACAAATGCTCTAGATAAGAAATCATTTACAGAACCGGATTGGATCCGGGCACTGTGGGGGGAGTTTGAAGGGGGGATCCGGAATTACGGTGATCGCGAGATAAGGTACTTCCAGACGTACTAGGACGATGGAAATTGGCTGGAATATTGGAGATTCGACAAGATTGGCCTAGAAATCGTCAATTCAAAAATAAGACCATTCCTTAAAGTACTAATCTTAACCGTAGTAACCGTGGTGTAGACAAATATACATTTGAATGATCCCCATGTACCCATGATCATTTTTGCCTTAAGGGTTTTGCTAATAAATTAATTTCCAGCAGCTTCCTTAAAGCTCGCATCTCAACTGCAGAGTCAAACAAGACCAAAGGTTTCGATGGGATCCCAAAACTCTTTTATTTCATCCAGACAATTGGGTCTTGTCTTCGCCAGGCTAATCATCTGAGAAAACCAAGTTCAGATATACTTCTATAAGCCATATCTATTTTGACAATACTGACCGAAACTTCCTGCTTTACTTCTGCCAAATTTCCGGTTTCAGCCGAATTCCGAGCGAACTACTTGCTCAGCAAAAGAAGAAGATTCAGAAACGAACTCAGCGTATCTCCTTCTCCCTATACAGAACATCTAATCAATTTCAAATAAAACTCGAACTTTTTTTCCGGTTTCAACCGGATTCCGGACGGATTATATGTCCGGGTATAAAATGATCTCTTCTGTACAATAGTCTATTCTTACCCCTAAATTTGTCATCTAATCAGCTTAACATAGAACTGTTGCTTTTAACAAATTTTCGGGTTTTGGCCGGATTCCGGGCGAACTAATTGTCCGGGTAGAGAACCTTTTCACACACGGGTTCAGCACGTCTTCTTACCCCTAAATCGAACATCTAATCAACTTCAAATAAAGCTTTTACTTTTAACAAACTTTGCGATTTTTGCCGCATTGCGGACGAACTTCTTGTCCGGCGAGAAAATGGTTTTCATCATTGTGTTCAGCATGTCTTCTTACCCCATAATCGACTATCGCTTTAGCTGTTTAAAAATATTTTGTTTGCCCCTTAATTTGAACCCCTCTTCCACCCCTAAATGTAGGGCTACAGAGCCCATCAAGGAACTTGACCTTGCCCTTGAGACAAAGAATCCTCACACCCAGTTTCATCAAAATATCTCATTCTCTTCGAGAGTTATCGTGCTTACAGACGGACGGACGGACAGACGGACAACTTTTGCGATGTCATAGGTATCCCTCCACTTACGTTTTGGGATCCCAAAAAGAAAGTTCAGAAACGAATTCAGCCTATCTCCTTATCCCTATAAAGAACATCTAATCAACTTCAAATAAACTTTAAATTATAGAAAAAATCCGGTTTCAACCGGATTCCGGACAAACTATATGTCCGGGTAAAAAATGATTTTCACATATAGATTCAACGTCTCTTCTTATCCCTAATCTGTCATCTAATCGACTTCAAACAAAACTTTTGCTTGTAACAAATTTTCCGTTTTGGCCGGATTCTGGGCGAACAAGTGGTCCGGGTAGAAAATGATTTTGACATAACTATTCAGCATGTCTTCCTACCGCAGAATCGAACATCCAATCAACTTCAAATAAAACTTTTACTTTCAACAAACTTTCCGATGGCCGGATTCCGGGCGAGCTACTCGTCCGGCGAGAAAATGGTTTCCAACATCGTGTTCAGCATGTCTTCTTATCCCATTATCGATTATCACTTAAGCTGTTTAAAAATATTGCCCCTTAATTTAAACCCCCTCCCCCACCCCTAAATTTAGGGCTACAAAGCCCATCTACTAACTCGACCTTACTCTTGACCCAGAGAATCCTCACACCAAGTTTCATCAAAATATCTCATTTCCTTCGAGAGTTACCGTGCTTACAGACGGACAGACAGACGCCGGACAGACGGACAACTTTTGCGATGTCATAAGTATCCCTCACTTACGTTTTGGGATCCTAAAGCCTAGTGGCGTGTCCCTGTCTTGTTACTGAGTAACCAAGGTCCTTGAATAAAGTAGGATATAGAGTTGTCCTTGACCGGACATATTCTTCTCTAAAACTAACTGTTCTGTGTCTTTCCTGATGAATATATTGTTGTGTCGAGTATCACTCTTCAAAATTTATATTTCCTCCAAGGCCGTCCTGAGCGGCAGCTAAAGAAGTTAATTGATCTAGCGGGAAATGTAGGAGGAAACATTACCACTTGACAGGAACGATTATTTTGAACATAACTCTACCTTTCCTTTCTGTATACAATCCTAACACCATCCAACATTATTAACAGCTATGAGGAAAACGAGCCATTTTTAAGACAAAAAGGCCGCCAACACGTTGGCGGACTCGTTCTCAAACCGTCCATTACTCTATATCAGTGGTTCCCAACTGGGGTACGCGTACGTGAGACCCTCGTAAGGGGTAAGCAGAGGTCCCAAATCTCTGAATTCGAAAATGTCTGCTTTCGTCAAGAAATTAGAGTTTTGGGCTTACGAAGTTTCAAATAAACATCGCAAGTGTCTTTCTGATCCTTGACCAGTTTATGGACGAGAATGAAATTGACAGCCTTGCAGCCTCAAGTATCCCTTTCATTTATATATATTTTTACACATTAATTGCTTACCGTTTATGACAATAAATGACGTCTTTTTGCTGTTCCGATCTGGACAGCTCTTAGTAAAATAATAGAACAATGATTCTTCAAAACGGGGTACGCAACCATTTTGAACCTTAATTAGGGGTACGCGATACGGAAAAGGTTGGGAAACACTGCTCTATATGACCACGTCCAAAACACGCCAGTGATCCTCGGGAGGAACGAGAAACGTAGCACTTACGACTCAAACTCAAAAACTCAATCCTGTGTTAACCAATCACGGCGATGTTTGGGAGCAGCTGCGATACCGCTAGGGCGATTTTGCATCCGCAAGAAGAGTTATGGTGTGTTTACACACTGCGTAAAATCCGAGCGTATTTTGAAATCCGAGCGTATTTTACGCACGTTTTGAGCTTGAAAACATTTCTAGCAATACGGACGTATTTGAGAAATCGGTCCGTTTTGTATTTAAACACGTCCGTATTGCTAGAAATCTTTTCAAGCTCAAAACGTGCGTAAAATACGCTCGGATTTTACGCAGTGTGTAAATGGACCATTAGTTCTATCCAGTGTTCCCACTGGTCGCAGAATTCTGCGATTTGTCACAGGTTTTCGACTTCTCCCCAGATTCACAGCTGTGAAAAATTTGTCACAATAAACCACACGTATGCCAAAAATGTCGCAAATTCTGCAATTGCAGAGCATTTTGGATAATTTCAAGGCAACCTTTTTCGGAAAAAGGATTTTTTGTTTCTTACGATTATTAGCTCTTCTTATGAAAGCAAATCGGAACCTTAGAATCTAAGAGTAAAAAAAACGAAAAAATAAATGAATTTCTGGCGCCAGAATGTCACAGATTATTGCGGCTAAATGTCACAGGTTCCGTCAGAGAAAAGTGGCAACACTGGTTCTATCCGCAACTTGTAAGCCGTTTTTGCATCCACCGGTGACTTCTCACCAGTCTTATAACCCGTTTTTGAACTAACCAGTGTCCGGTTTTATCTCACCGGTGCGGACTAACCAGAACCTGCTCATGAGCCCGGCTTCAGCGAGAAGTTAGCCAGTTTTCATCAACTCACAGGTGAACCAAAAAAACGCGTTTTAAGGGAAAAACTGGACACTGGTGACTAAACACCAGAGACAGCCCGGAGTGCAACGAACGCAGGTATTGCTCGCACTGATAAGAAACTCCATGGAGCCTACGCGTCACTTGTTCAGTCGTAAGTGAATATGTCTAAAAAGCTCCTTGCAAAGCTTTACAATGCAGTGTCTCTGCCTCACTTACTGTTTGTGGCTCCATTCTGGGATCTTCTAAACGCCACGGATAAGAAAGAGCTAAGGAAGCTGTTCTTCAAATTTGCTAAATTCTTCTTCAATTCCCATTTGGTCCCGCGGCCGGTACTTGATTCAGAAGTACTCTGTCGCAGACCCTGATCGCGAACCTTAGTAATAAGGATGTTATACACCCCTGGATGGATATTCTTTTTTGAAAAGATTTGATTGATTTCGTGTCTAGGTTAATGTTCTTTTGTTTTTGTAGTCGCTGTTTTTATGGCACTTGCAGCCTCTTGCTCAAGTGCCATATACCGATCACAATTCCGTCTGTCGGTCTGTCGGTCGGTTTGAGTTTTTTGTCCCACTTATCCGAGTTAGGGTACTTCCAGATGTGCTAGGACAATGAAACTTGGCAGGCATATCAGGGACCCGACCAAACTAACTTGGAAATAATCAGTTTCCCGATCCGACCATATGCGGGGGAGTGCGGGGCGCTGGAAACTTGAAAATTTAGGGCATTTTTTCACTTTTTTCCGAGTTAGGGTACTTCTAGATGAGCTAGGACAATGAAACTTGGCAGGAATATCAGGGACCCGACCAAACGAACCTGGAAATAATCAGTTTCCCGATCCCCATATGCGGGGGAGTGAAGGCGCTCGAAACTTGAAAATTTAGGGCATTTTGTCACACTTTTTCGAGTGAGGGTACTTCCAGATGAGCTAGGACAATGCAACTTGGCAGGAATATCAGGGACCCGACCAAACTAACCTGGAAATGATCAGTTTCCCGATCCGACCATATGCGGGGAAGTGGGGGCGCTGGAAACTTGAAAATTTAGGGCATTTTGTCACACTTTTTCGATTTAGGGTACTTCCAGTTGTGCTAGGACCATGAAACTTGGCAGGCATATCAGAGACCCGACCAAACAAACTTAGAAATAATCAGTTTTCTGATCCGACCATTTTTGGGGGGGGGGGGGGGTGGAGGGCAGGGGAATCCGGGAAATTGAGAAGTGTGTAACTTTCGAACGGATGATCGGATTGTAATGAAACTTCATAAATGAATAGAATATATATCTGTAATGTCCCGTTTAAAGTCTTGACCGGATTCGGTAGCCAGGGGGGAGTTGGGGGGAGACCGGAAATTTCAAGAAACGGTTAGAATGGAGGGATCGGAGTGAAACTTGCTGGGAAGAACAAGCATCTGCTCTAGATAAGTCCTTTAGACCATTGTACTGGATCCGGACACTTATGGGGGGGGGGGGGGTCCCGGAATTCCGGTGATGGTGGTTTTGGGGATTTTCACGATGAAACTTGGTAGGCATATCAGGGACCCAATCAAACTGACTTCAAAATAAAAATTTTGTCGATCAGATGGTGGGGGGAGTGGAGGGAGGGGAATCCGAAATTTTCAGTCATGCGTAATTTTGGAATGGGTGATCGGATTCGAGTGAAATTTAAGAATTGAACAGAGGACATTTCTCCGATGATTTTTTTTCATATCCGGACCGGATCCGGCAACTATTAGGGGGGGGGGGGGGGCGGAAAATACGTGACCCGTTTAGAATGGAGGGATCGGGATGGAACTTTGTGGGAAGAACAAACAGATGCTCTAGGTAAGTCATTTGCTGAATCGGATTGGCTACGTGCACCGCGGGGGAGCTGGGGGGGGGGGTGGACCGGAAATCTCGAGAAACGGTTAGAATGTTGGTATCGGAGTGAAACTTGCTGGGAAGAACAAACATCTGGTCCGTGTAAATCTTTTACATAATTTGTCTGGATCCGGACACTTGAGGGGGGGGGGGGAGGAGGGGGTTTCCCGGAATTCCGTTTTTTGGGGGATTTTCACGACGAAACTTGGAAGGCATATCAGGGACCCGGTCAAACTGACTTGGAATAAAAAAAATCCTCGATATGATAATCTTGGGGGGGGGGAGTTGAGGGAGGGGAATCCGGAATATTGAGTCATGCGTAACTTTGGAACGGGTGATCGGATTCGAGTGAAATTTATTAATTAAACAGAGGACATTTTTCTCTGGTGACCTTTTTCATTTCCGGACCGAATCCGGCAATTATTGGGGGGAGGGCGGAAAATACTTGACCCGCTTAGACTGGTGTGATCTGGATCGAACTTCGTGGGAATGACAAACAGATGCTCTGGATTAATCATTTACAGAACCGGATTGGCTCCGGTTATTGTGGGTGGAGTTGGAGGAGGGGGGGGGGGGGTCTGGGATTCCGGTGATCGCGCGTTAAGGTACTTCCAGATGTGCTAGGACGATGAAACTTCGCTGGAATATTGGAGACTCAACAACATTTGCTTAGAAATTGCTACTTCCCAAATCCGAGTATTCCTTAAAGTACCAATCTTGACCGCAAAGTAAAAAAAATACTTTTAAGCAATATATGCATTTTCGTGATGCCCATCCGCCCATTAGCAGTTTTGCCTCAAGGGTTTTGCTTACAAATGAAGTTCCAGCTCCCTTAGAGTGCGCATCTCAACCGCAAAGTCGAAACTTACTTTTGATCAATCAAATCATCTTGACCCATGCAAGTTCCATATGAGCTTACAGCTCTTGTTCTTCTTCTTTTTTTCGCATACTCCATCTTTTTCATCCTTTGTGCTGTTGATGGGCAATAAAATATTCATTCATTCAATAGAATTATTCAGTGGGTCAGTCGGCATACGGTAACGTAGCGGACACACCGTAATTTGACTGATTCGATGACATATGACCTCAAATAACATAAAAAAATACCTCATATAATACCTCAAACCTCATTTAAGTAAAACCTCATTCTGTAACTCCTTACAGAGTGAGGTTTTATTTATAGGAAGAAGATTTGGACCATTTTCTCCGTCGATGCCCGAAGCTTTCCGATTTAAGATAAATTTATTTAGATGGTGTTATTTTGTCAATGTTAATCTGAGTACTGATAATCCTACCGTCATTACTTCAGTGGGTGTATATATAGAAAATGTTTGGAATTAGCGTTTAAGTTGTATTTTTGTTCTTACTTTGTGGATATAGCCCCTGGGCTTTTGAAAAATACTGATCTATTTATCTATAATAAAATCCAACAGTTGCAAAAAAATCATTGAAAAATAGATATTTCCAGTTTTTATGGCACTTGCCTTCCGGCCAAGTGCCACATACCGATTCCTTTTCCGTCGGTCGGTCGGTCTGTCTGTTGGTCGGTCGGTCCGATGATCGCGAGTTAGGGTACTTCCAGAAGTGCTAGGACGATGAAACTTGGCAGGCATTTCAGGGACCCGACCAAACTGACGTGGAAATAGTATTAAATTATTTTATTGCTAAATTACATAATAACCAATCATGATAGGTAACTTACACTCAAGTAGCATCTTTTCTATAAAAAAAAAATCAGGTTTTTGACTTTTTAGGCTACGACTCCTCCTCCACTCGGTTACGTCAATATTTTTTTGAACTCTTAAACGCAACCTACTCTTTCAAACAAAAAAAAATCTTACAATGTTTAGACTTCAAAACTGTAATCACCATTTCAAATGTTTAAACTATTCTGTTTCCAATCCAAAGATTTGTTTTAATCATTTCCACTATGATTCTTACTAACTCTTATTTTCATTAATAATTTGTAAACTTTTGTTCGTATTTGCAAACCCGTAATCATCACAACTAAAAATGTAAACTCCAACCGCACCAATTGCTACCAACTATCTCCACCAGACACATAACCACGATAACTATAAATAAAGAATCACTACTGAATGAAAAATACCCTAATAGAACCTCATGGTTCTTAGGATCAGTTTCTGTTTTTGAAACGATCATTTTAAATAATATCGCATTGAAAGTCGAGGACACCTTATATAACAGCGAATGTGCAAACGTAACTAAGTAACTTGCTTTCGATGAATAGCCACAGCCCAGAAATCTTTCCGAGAAATAGTGGAATAAAGCGTTACAGTACTTTAATCACAATTAAAAATAGAAAATTTGATTACGATGCATAAAGTTTGTATAAGTTACAAATACCTTTGCTTGCCACAGTTCAGATAATAATGTGACAGTTATAATTGTCCATCCACAATATCATACTGATGTAAAAACTACGCACCTCTTAGCGTTGTAAGACACGAAGCCATGAATTTGAAAAAAAATACGCAAACGGGTAAGTCAGCTAAGATTTTCTTCGACGCCATTTTGGCCGTTTTCATCAAGGGTCCTCGTCAGGCTGTAGATGAAAAAACGAGCCTGCAGGGTTCATAAATTGCATGCTGGAGACCTGTAAGTGAGCCAAGAAGTATGGTTCGTTCTAGCCATGTGGCAAAGGCATTCAGGTACGGTGGTCTGGAATACTTTTCCAGACTCAATTCGAGAAGCGGACAGTGTACCGCAATTTAAGAATCGGTTAAAGAAACATCTCCCTGAGGGTAGTTGGTGAGTGGAGGGTTTGGAAGACGAGAGAGGACTAATTGACAAATTAATTAATTATTTTTTTGTTTATTTAGTGAAGGTTTGATTAGTTATATAATATGGTGGTAAATGTCTACTGGTTGCGTTTTTCAAGCACGTATGTGCTTTGTTTGTAACCGGTCGTCAAGCCGGACTGAATTTTTGTTTAGGAAAGTTGTTGAATCCTGAATCCTGTTCGTGTTTTCCTGCTACAGCCTGGTGAGCTTTCCAAGAAGGGCAGAAGTACTGCTGAATAAAGTCTTAGCTGACATTCGTTTTGCATCATTTTTGGGATCCCAAAACGTAAGTGGAGGGATACCTATGACATCACAAAAGTTGTCCGTCTGTCCGTCTGTCCGCACGATAACTCTCGAGGGGATTGAGATATTTTGATGAAACTTGGTGGGAGGTTTCCTTGGGTCAAAGTACAGGTCAAGTTTGAAGATGGGCTGTGTAGCCATATATTTGAGGGGGGGGGGAAGGGTTTCAAATTAAGGGACAAACAAAATATTTTTAAACAGCTAATGTGATAGTCGATTATGGGGTAAGAAGACATGCTGAGTACGATGGTGAAAACCATTTTCTTGTCGGACAAGTAGTTCGTCCGGAATCCGGCAAAAACCGGAAAGTTGGGTAAAAGTAAAAGTTTCATTTCAAGTTGATTAAATGTTCGATTTAGGGGTAAGGAGACATGCTGAAGACGACGGTAAAAAACATTTTCTTGCCGGACAAGTAGTTCGTCCGGAATCCGGCAAAAACTGGAAAGTTGGTTAAAAGGAAAAGTTTCATTTGAAGTTGATTAAATGTTCGATTCAAGGGTAAGAAGACATGCTGAACATGATGGTGAAAATCATTTCACACCCTCTCAAGTTTTATGTAAAGTTGATTAGGATGTTCTTTATAGGGATAAATAGATCCACTGGATTCGTTTCTGAATTTTCTTCTTTTTGTTTTGCTGGACTAGCGAAACCGGAAATTTGGCAGAAGTATAGCAGGAAGTTTCGGTCAGTATCGTCAAAATAGATTTGGCTTATAGAGATATATCTGACCTTGGTTTTCTCTGATGATTAGCCTGGCGAAGACTGGATCTGGCGAAGACAAGACCCAATTGTCTGGATCAAATATTAGATTTTTGGGATCCCATCGAAACCTTTGGTTTTGTTCTTGTTTATCTGTGTATGTTTTTTTTTGTATGACAATCGCATTGTATCCACAGTTCTTGTCCATACTTCCAGTGATTACCACCTTCATTTACTTCTTTCTTCGTCTTCTTGACGAGTTCCGAGCCTCCGATGTTTCCTGAGAACAATTGGTCCGCGGGCCGTTTACCAGAACGTCTATTTAAAAAATAAGCAAGCCATCGGATCATGTTGAAAGATTGATGGCCGCCTGTAAGAAAAACATGCATGATTGACCCTGCCATGATCTTTCAGCGATCTTGTTCCTTGGCATGCGTCAGTTCTTGTATTGTTTCCAATCACCTCTATTTTTAATTTTTTTGTTCTCGCGCGTTAGTCGTGGAACCTGCCTACTGGCTTTTGAGACCAAGTCGTTGGGTGAGATTAATCTCCGGTTGACGCTTGATGACTCGTTTCCGAGTCGTTAAAGGTTTGAAAGCGTCGGACTTCGTTTTTGAAGGGAGTTAATTTTGGAAGCATCCTCACACTCGTAGGGTCGAGGTCACCGATATTCATGTCGATACTCTGTCAGAAGTTTCATAACATTTATACAAGGGGTGCGCGACTTCAGCAGGTTTGAGATGTCTATTGACATCTCAACAGATGAGACTGTCTGTTGGCGCTACAGAATATTTTCGTTGTGACTCCATGTGTGGATTGCCCTGTGTATGGATGCGTTGTGAAATGTGATGTTTTGCGGAAGCGTACAACTTAAAGTTTAACTGAAAAGGGCTGGGATAGGACAATCTAGTTACCCATCACTTTTTCACTTAAGTTGGCTTGAAGACCCGCTGAAAATGCGTTTCTTCATTGTTCCGCTATTCACGAATATCGATTTTCAAATAGTGGAATTTCCGTGTGAAATAGCGCTTGTATCTGTGTTGTACGCCTTACGAGACAGATTTATGATTTTTTTTTTTTTTTTATTCAGGCACTAAGCAGTATTCACCAAGCTCACTACTGCCCACTGAAAAGCCGCATTTGTGTTGAGATAAAAAATTCCCGCGTCATAGTAGAATTTACATAGGGGACAGCCGCAGATATTCTGAACGTCGCAACTAGAGCAGATGGTGGAAAAATAAAAAATTCCTTAGCAGAGTCCAAATAATTCAGAGTATTTAGTTAAATGACACAAAATAAGTTGGCTTTTCAGTTAAATTTTAAAGCACAGTTTTTACTAGAAGTGATCTTTTCACAATGAAGTGCTCAGGAATATCGTTTTTAAAAATACCATTATTTTCCACGCGAAATTCCCTTTTTTTGTTAGCGCTTATCGAAAAATTTTAAAAATGAAAGCGCCGTGGTTTAAAAGTGGGACAACCAAGCCAAACAAAACAAGTCAAAAACAGAAGATAGACCTGATAGTCTACCATGTCTTCCAAGATGAAATCGTTAATTTGAATCTTCTCATATTCTTTTATCTGAAAGATTTGTCGGCGGACCTTGAAGCTTTCGGCGAAGCTTGCGTTGCATGCCTAGCAAAGTCGGCTAGGCGGAAAAAGCGCTAAAAAATCATAGGTTCAAAACGAAGCAATGGCAAAAAGCGGTGATTTCAGAAGCTTATCATTCTACAAGGGAGCTAGGGGTAAAATAAAACGCAGAGTAAGCAAGAGTGGTGCTGTAAAGGCAGAGCCTAGTTTTATACCCGTCAGTTATTTTCGAATATGAATATTGAACAGCAAATAGTGACAACAAACAGAACAGCTTGGGCTGTAGGAATAGTTAAATAGTGCGAGGTGTGTTTTAAAGGCCCAGGACACTTTTTTCTGTAACGTAACAGAGAGCGTTTTATCTTATGTGTGTTTAATGTGCGAATTTATTCTGACAGAGTAGTTCGCACCAAGGCTTCGAATAACCACCGGAGCATCTGGTGGCAAGATTTGGAACTACAGTATGTGTATGAAAATGAATATGAATTCATTGCCAAAAAAAGCCATGGCAACAAAAATTGTACTAGTACACTAACGTCTTTAAAACTAACAAAAATACCACATATCCAAAAATCATGCTCTATCGCAAGCCTCAAGTAACACCCAAGTTTTTTCACAGTAAGAAAACATTCTTTCTTCATCATCCTAACCATCATTGTATTCTCTCTCTCCAAATACCTCATTTCTCCATTCATCCAGTTCCACAAACTCACACACCAAATTAACTACACTTTCATTATCATCACGGCACATAAGACAAGAGAAAGGACCAGTTCTCTCTTTTGCTTTACCAATATATTTTTGCATTGTGGTGGTGGTAAATTATCAGCCCTCATTTTAATAATATACTTTACTTCGTCCTTACCTGTCTTTGCTTTACAGATAATTCCTTCACCCCAAGTCTCCTTGGCCGCCGTAAAAAAACGCAGGGATATTGGAGTGCTCGTCCGAAATTGCCAACCTCGGATTTGTTCGCTACTTCGGTCGTCTCCAAACTTCATTCTAACATCATAACTAAACCTAGCAAAGATTTATGCCTTGTAGCCTACTAATCGAAAACATTAAGTACACACTGTCAGAAGTTTCATAACAGATTGCGCATAACACTTCCAAGAATAACACCTTTTCACTTAGAAAACAAGACCAAACTTTTCGATGGGATCCCAAAAATTCAATATCTGATCCAGACAACTGGGTCTTGTCTTAGCCACATCCAGTCATCACCAGAATCCTTGAACATTCTTACAATTAAAATTCAGAAACAGATTAAGGCCAAATAGCTAATCATCTGAGAAAACCAAGTTCAGATATGGATTCAGCATGTGTGTTTACCCGTATAAGTCATATCTGTTTTGACGAAAAGTTCCTGCCACTTCTGCCAATTTCCCGGTTTCGGCCGAACTCTAGAACTACTTGTCCAGCGAAAAAAGAAAGCTCAAAAACGAACGCAGGGTATCTTCTTTCCCCAATAATGAACATCTAATCAACTTCAAATAAAAATTTAACTTATAACAAATTTTCCGACTCCAGCCGGATTCCGGTCGAACTATATGTCCGGGTAAAATATGATTGTCACACACGGATTCAGCGTCTCTTCTTACCCCTAAATCGGTTATCTAATCAGCTAGAAATAAAACTTTAACTTCTAAAAATTTCCGGTTTTGGCCGGATTCCGGGCGAACTACATGTCCGGGAAGAAAATTGTTTTCACATAAAAGTTCAGCATGTCTTCTTGCCCTAAATCGGACATCTGATCAACTCCAAATAAAACTTTTAATTTTAACAAACTTTCCGGTTTGGGCCGGATTCCGGGCGAACTACTTGTCCGTCGAGAAAATGGTTTTGACCATCGTCTTCAGCATGTCTTCCTACCTCTAAATCAAACATCTAATCAACTTCAAATAAAACTTTTACTTTTAACAAACTTTCCGGTTTTGGCCGGATTCCGGGCGAACTACTTGTCCGATTACAAAATGGTTTTCACCATCGTGTTCAGCATGTCTTCTTACCCCATAATCGACTATCACATTAGCTGTTTCAAAATATTTTGTTTGCCCCTTAATTTGAAACCCCTCCCCCACCCCTAAATGTAGAGCTACAAAGCCCATTTACGAACTCGACTGGTCCGCCGACCCCACGAATCCTCACACCAAGTTTCATCAAAATATCTCATTCCCTTCGAGAGTTATCGTGCTTACAGACGGACGGACGGACAGACGGACAACTTTTGCGAAGTCATAGGTATCCCTCAACTTACGTTTTGGGATCCCAAAAAGTGTTATGACCAATTAAGTTTATACTATTTCGTGCCCAAATCTCCAACAACACCTTCAGTAGGTAAAAATACTACACTGTCAGAAGTTACATAACGACAACAGCAGGATGCGCGGTTTCAACAGATAACACTTTGGGATGTTATGTTTCTTTCGTTCCCGTTAGTATTTTTACCCATTGAAGGTGTTGTTGGAGATCTAGGCACGAAATAGTGTAAACTTAATTGGTCGTAACACTTTATTTCTAAGTAAAAAGGTGTTATTCTTGAAAGTGTTATGCGCAATCTGTTATGAAACTTCTGACAGTGCAGTATATTGAAGTACAAAAAAAACTAAATTTACATACCGTTATTGTTGCGTAGCTTTTACTAATTTTTTTGAAAGATAAGATAACGTTTATTTGCTGTATATTATCTTTACAGATAGATGCACAGCTATAAATAAATAAATATACAGCTTTTATTACATAATCATATTAATTGGCGATTGCACTGCATTTGTCACTCTATTTCTGCCTTCAAGTTCATATAATGTACAAAATACTGCCTGAACGAGCGCCTGTATTGCGAAGACGCAGACGCTTTTTAAGGCACACGCTTGTTTTTGTGCCTTGTTGCATATCTTGGCTGTGCGCCTCAGGTGGTAGAAGGTTTCGGTGCTTCCCCGACATAAATACTTATTTTACCAAAAATGATGGTTAAGTCGCTCAGTTTTGTCGCTCAGTTTCTCATTCCAGCCCGGTTACGGTCTCTGAACATGTTGCAGCACGTTACGACCATCCAAAGTATCTCAAGAGAAGAAAGAGGACACTCGAAACGAAATAAGAAAACCACAGAAAAATATTGTAATTTCATGGTTTACGTCAAAAGGAAACTGAAAACTTGATATCAAATTCTTAATTTATCATACCCATTCGACTGTGTTAGAAGCGAAAAACAAGACCAAAGAAAACATGAGATTGCAAAACGACAATTTAGACCAAATATCCCTTGAGCCCAAGCTGACTTTGAAACATTTATTCAAATAATGTACAATGCTTCATCAGCGATATTTCGGCCCTTCTTGGCAAGGGTCCTCGCCAGGCTGTCAATCTTCAGGTCCAATGTCGGGGAAGGAAACAAACCTGCAAACCTGTAAACCTGTAACGAGCTGAGACCATCAGGTCTACTTTACTGGCTGGCCTTCTCCAAACCAGCAGTTCTGTCTTTCTAAGCTGTCTTTCTTCCCTAGGCTGCATTTGTTCTGCGTTCTCACATGCTCAGCTGTAGCCTATCCAGCGCTGTTCTAGCCTGAGTGACTGATCTTTCGAGCTGTTTGCTTGCATCCCCTCGGTTTCAGCCGGAGCTAGATCCTGATTAATTTTCTCTCGGTTCCACCCGTCTTCTATTGCAATGGTTCCCAACCTTTTCCGTACCGCGTACCTCTAATCAAGGTTCAAAAAGGTTACGTACTTTTTTTTTAACGAATTGTCAAAAGACGATATTTATGCTCATCAATGACAAGGCATGTAAATCTGAAATTGCGTAGGCTATGATAGGGTATCTGATTTTGAGGATAATACTGAAGCTGAGTTAGGGGACTGTTGTGCCTAGCACAACTTGTTGTGCCTAGCACAACTTTTGTCTTTCTTGCGATTTGCAGAAGGCACTAACCTCTCGCGCTAGCCTCGTGACTCACGACTGACTATTCAGTGTAATTCATTCCGGTTTGTTTCAGTCGCGGATCGGCAAGCGATCTGGCCACATGCCACATCACATGCCGATCGCTGGCCCCGGGGTCGTTTGTAAATATGTTGTATTCGCGACTCAACATTTTGTGTTCATCGTCTTGTTAATAAATTGGAATGATTTTGCAACCACTCTTGGCAAACTAAGGGACACAAACCTAACGGGTTGGTGCTCAGCGCTGGCATGAAAACCCAGATTCTCCGAGGATAGCCTAAAGTGCAAAATGTGAAGTGGATTGCTGTTGGCGCTGCGTGATTTGCGTGAGTCAAAGATGGTTTATTGTCGGAAGTGAAGTCCCTGGAGGAATTGTGAACGAGACGAATGCGTAAGGTGGGGACTTTGTAGACGTTCGAGTGGTGGCGAGGAGTTGGTCACTCCCGCTAAGCCTCTGAGGTTCCGATGTTTTGCTGCCGACACGGAACACATGCTGTGCCTGTAGCTGTTTCCCCTCGATGTCATGGAATCGACTAATGTAAGACCTGAATTTAGGTTGTGGTGCTACCTATGATCGATAAGGAGTTGGAACCGTCACCGTGACCTAAGGTCTTTGCCGATGGAATAAGGTCATCGACCGTTTGCTGAACTACCTGAAAACAGCAAAGCGATCCCTTCCACACACTTTTTGTGAATTAACCTTCTGTCACGTTGACGACGACAGTGAATTCACTAAATTTAGTATCTGTTGGGACAAGGAAAAGGATGTGGTGATGTTTTTGTGGACGCTCAAGAGGTGGTGAGATGGGTTCCTCATCTTTGGTGACACTTCTCAGTGTCCGGAGTGTCACTTACAGTATCTGAGGCTCCAGCGTTTTGCTGGGGACGTGGAGCACATTGCGGATTTACGCCTCGACGTCGCGGATCAGCTTTTCAAGCTTTGAGGGCGCTATCTCGGAATGAGAGCGCATCACCAGTTTTGTCTGCGCTACGCATGCGCAGAATCTTCAGTCGGCCCACAGTTCTACAGATGCAGTCTTCAGCGTGAAATTTCACGATGGACAGAAGAGCAGTTTTGAAATTTTCCGTTTAAATTTCCCTTTCCGGCATGGTGGCAGTATACCTTTATGTCAATGGACATTTTTGAAACTTTTCGGCCCGTACCATGTCAGCTTTATTGTGACCCGAAAGTGGTTCTGGCCTTCGACTTTTAGAGTGTAGCCACTCTCTTAAGCGTGGGGGAGTGTTGTGCCTAGCACAACTTTTGTCTTTCTTGCTATTTGCAGAAGGCACTAAGCCCTCGCGCTAGCCGTCGTGACTCACGACTGACTATTCAGTGTAATTCATTCCGGTTTGTTTCAGTCGCGGATCGGCAAGCGATCTGGCCACATGCCGATCGCTGGCCCCGGGGTCGTTTGTAAATATGTTGTATTCGCGACTCAGTATTTTGTGTTCATCGTCTTGTTAGTAAATTGGAATGATTTTGCAACCACTTTTGGCAAACCTAACCTAACAGGGACTTAAAAACGAATGAAGCGAGGCATTAAAGTTACAGGAACTTGATTTTGGGACCTTCGCGTACCCCTTGCGAGGGTCTCTCATACCCCTTCGGGTACGCTTACCACCGGTTGAGAACCACTGTTCTATTGTATCTAAATTTACTCTTTTTTTAGCTCGCACTATTACCTGTTTGGAGTTCTTTATCGTCATGGTTTTTCCCTTCCAATCTTCTAAATCCTTAAAGACTGTATCGTCGATAATATCCTATCTATAGTCAATCTAGCCGCAACAGTATCCATTTTGCGATATCTTCTTTTCCTGTCTGTTACAGCCACCTCGGACAATTACGTGACCTTCTCGTCGATTGCTTATTTAGCGTTTCCCTGTCTTCCCGAGAATCTTTTTGGCTGGCCTGAGCTCTAGAAAAGCGTGTATTTTCTTTTGACGAATTCTGGAGTTTCGTTCCAGGCAAAAGTGACATTTTCCCTTAGCCCCTAGAGACCACATCACTCTCATGTAGATAGAACCACTACATATATCACAAAGTGCTTATTTTTACGACGAGAGCTTACTTTCAAGGCACAGATGGCGACACAGGTTGCAGTCTCTCTCACTACGTTTTAGCCATGCAATTACTTGCCATTTGGTTGGATCCCGGCATGTTTCCGGGTCTGTAACTAAACGCCAGGCAGTATTTGGGACGATTTTTGTCAAGGGCGGTTCTTTCTTTCTACAATGCAAGAGGAAGGTCTATGTTTTCCCCGCGCACTTTCACAGCGCAGGTCGGTATCTGACTGCAGGGACACGAGAGATAGGGACGAGGGCCAGTGCCAGACCGGAGAGACTTGAACCCGTTTTCTTTTTGTGATGGAGTGACAATGGAATGTGAGGAATGGTACTATTGTCTGTGGCCTCAGCCTGGTTGATGTAGTATGGAATATGGGCGCGAACAAAGACTTTTTGAGTGCTGTCAGATTGAATTTGATCAATGAATCGATGAATTTGTAAGTACAGCACACTCTCTTAACCACCAAAATAATGTGAGGAGTAGAGTTGAAGTTCAGCGCTGTAAGACCAGTGGCTAGCCGGGCGTGATTCTTCATTGTCGGTTTTCCGTTAGAGACCACCCGCTTTCCTGACTTGGCGGTCCAATCTGACCAAGATTTTTCCATAAATGTTTGGACTGTCACGGGCTTTCAGACTTCCGTAGTTTCAAATTTAAAAAAATGAAACTTTTGTTTTCGATTGCCTCAGCTTATTATTTCCCATATCTGGTAGTAAGGTTCGCGGATAGAGAGAGATATAGAATTCATTCGAAATAACTTAACTTAACTTAAATAACTTAATATGGGCCATCCAAGGAAGCACTGGCCTGTCCTAGGGTATGGCCGAGACGATACTACAAATACAAGTACCTTATCTGTATCAATCATAAACTGAATCGAGCATAACTTGTACATAAAACACACACAAAAACAAAAAATAAAAGACACACGCATAACCGGGTATGCTTCAGATATTAAAAAAAAAAACTGTTTGGATTTTTGGACACTGTTTTGTTTTTTTATGGGAGATTGTGAGAGAGGGGCACACACTTCCCTTGAATGCGAGGTCTTTAATTTACAGTACTTGTGCTAGTCCTTTTCAAGTAATTTGCGTAGATGCGACCCACACAAGTTCGACTTTACAATGTAAGATAATCAAAATTGTATGCAAGTATGGTCTGCTAGTGGGACTATTCTAGCGACCATCTGTAGGGTGATCCCGAATAGGGGAGGACGAGAAGGCAAACTACTACATCCAGGATGAAAAGCAACTAAATCTAATATTAACATATACTTTTCGGAATTCGAATCTGAAAACTGTTCTGACAAAACGAAAAAAGAAGCAGAAGCTGACTACCGACGACAGGAAGAAGTATGGAAGTTAAAGAGAACCGGCACCGATAACGTCCATAAGTGAGGCCGTTCATCTTTCAATCTTCTAAATATGCTGATTTTAAAATTACTCTGGCACCGGACGCTCCGTGTGCACCAAAATCGAGAGTGACCAACCCCTCGATTCTGATTTCGAATCGGCTCTCTCGTGGATTCACAGACTTGACACTCAAGATATTGGTATTCCGGGGGGAGCTTTCGACGATTTACTCCTCAAAGAGCCCTATAAAGCTTCCCCCTAGAAAGTCTCCCTTCTCCCTTCCTTTATTCATGGAATACTTTAAGCACCGTCCAAGTTTTCCTTGATCCTAGGATATACTCTCGGATGTAGTCCAATTTACAGTCCCGTGAATGAGTTCTTACCAAGGGGGTGGGTTGGAAGGCATCCAAAAAGAGAACTCAAGTCAAGCTTGACCTGTGTTGACCTTTTGTCTATCATTGTGGCGGGATTTTCAGTTTGTTCCGGTCTACAGTCCATGTGGAGTCGAAAAAGGGAAGTTGACAGTCGAGCAGGACTGTCGCTAGGGAATTCCGTATTTGTTGTTTTATGAAGCGAGGGCGGGAAAAGTCTTTTAGTTCTTCTACTAAATAAAGGTGACGGTTCTGTTCCCCCAAAGGGTGATAGGATTATGTGTTTGTGTTTTCCGGGCATCTGTCAAAAGTATGAACTCTCAGTTTACTAGCCTACTTCTTATTATCCCTACCAAATTTGAAAATTCGTGGAGACGACTTGTATCTGTCCATGGATTGATAGGACCGTGTTCTTGGCGGTTAACAAGTTGCCGTGTTGGTTTTATGAACTAGGTAAGGACCAAGTTCGAGTAATTACTCAGAGTCCCGTCTGCTGAGACCGAGTAGATGAAGTTGGTGTTTTTTTTTAGTTCGTAGGGATTTTTTTTGTTTATTCGATCTATAGCCTATCTTTTTTTGCTTCGGTCCTTTGACAGGAAAAAAGAAAGTAAATAATACAAGAAATAATAAGACCAAAGGTTTCGATGGAATCCCAGAAATTTAAAATTTGATCTAGACAATTGGGTCTCGTTAATCAAGTCTTCGCCCTTAAACATTTACTGTTAAAATTTAGAACAGATTAAGGCCAATGGCTAATCATCTGAGAAACCAAGTTCAGAAATGGATTCTAGCATGTGTGTTCCTCCATATGTCACATCTAGGCTTACTTTGACGAAATTGACCAAAAGTTCCTGCCTTACTTCTTCCAAATTTCCGGTTTTGGCCGTATTCCGGACAAACTACTTGTCGGGCAAAAAACTAAAGCTCAAAACTACTTACACAGGTCTCAGTACCCCTATATCGAACCTCTAATCAACTTCAGAAAAGACTTTTAAAGAAAATTTCCGGTTTTGGCCGGGTTTCGGGCGAACTAGTTGTCCGGCGAGATAATAATTTTCATATGCGGATTCAGCATGCCTCCTTACCACTACATCGAACCTCTAATCAAATTCAGATAAAGCTTTTACCTACTTATAGCAAATTTTCCGGGTTGAACTGGATTCCGGGCGAACTATAAGTCCGGGTAGAAAATGATTGTCATATATTTAATCAGTTTCAAATGAAATTTTTACTTTCAGCAAACTTTCCGGTTTTGCCCGGATTCCGGGTGAACTGTTTGTCCGTCGACAAAATAATTTTCATCGACGTGTTCAGCATGTCTTGAACCGGATTCCGGGCGAACTATAAGTCCGGGTAGAAAATCCCTGTCATAGGCCTACATATAATCAGCTTAAAATGAAATTTTTACTTTTAGCTAACTTTCCGGTTTTGGCCGGATTCTGGTTCGTCCGGTGAAAAAAAAATTTCATCGACGTCTTCAGCATGTCTTCTTACACCGAAATCGACTATCTCATTAGTTGTTGAAAAATATTTTGTTCGCCCCTTAATTTTAACTCCCTCCCAACCCCTAAATGTAGGGTTACAGATCCCATCTACGATTTACTCTCAAAGATCCCCATAAAGCTTCCCCCTAGAAAGTCTCCTTTCTCCCTTCCTTTATTCATGGAATACTTTAAGCACCGCCCAAGTTTTCCTTGATCCTAGGATGTACTCTCGGATGTAGTCAACTTACAGTCCCGTGAATGAGTTCTTACCAAGGGGGTGGGTTGGAAGGCATCCAAAAAGAGATCTCAAGCCATGCTTGACTTGTGTTGACCTTTAGTCTATCATTGTGACGGGATTTTCAGTTTGTTCCGATCTAAAGTCCATGTGGAGTTGTAAAAAGGAAGTTGACATTTTCGTATGCGGATTCAGCATGCCTCCTTACCAGTACATCGAACCTCTAATCAACTTCAGATAAAACTTTTACCCACTCACAACACATTTTCCGGGTTGAATCGGATTCCGGGCGAACTATAAGTCCGGGTAGAAAATGATTGGCATACATATAATCAGCTTCAAATGAAATTTTTACTTTCAGCTAACTTTTCGGTTTTGGCCGGATTCCCGGTGAACTGTTTGTCCGGTTACAAAATAATTTTCATCGACGTGTTCAGCATGTTTTCTTACACCTAAATCGACTATCTCATTAGCTGTTGATAAATATTTTGTTCGCTCCTTAACTTGAACTCCTTCCCACCCCTAAATGTAGGGTTACAGAGCCCATCAATCTACGAACTCGACCTGTCCCATGACTCAAAGAAACCTTACACCAAGTTTCATCAAAATAGCTCATTCCCTTCGAGAGTTATCGTGTTTACGGACGAACGGACAGACGGACAACTTTTACTAAATAAAGGTATCCCTTTTTGTGTAAATAAGTAATAATAATCTCCATAAAATATACAATACCATAATAACTACCGGACGTCGCGGCTGCCGTACATTCGCTACCCGTGCTTCCATCGGTATTCTCGCCTCCTAATCGGCCCCCCATACCCTCGGCTGCTTTTCATCTCGAAGTCGAATAGTTCGTAAACGATAAATTTCGTCTGTTCAATTTGCCGGCCTCCTCCCCGTGTCTACATATTTAACAATTTGATCGTCAAGTGTGTATTATTAAAGGACCCCTCGCACTATTTTCTCGTCAACTTCCAGTATTTTAGAAGATTTGAAACTTTAAATCTGTGCTGTGCTTTCAACAAATAACCCACGGTTTTGGCTGTTTTAAGCCTTTTCAGAGACCCGTCGACTTGTAGCGAAAACAGTGAAACAAATTGCATGACCGTTTTTTCTGATGGAAAAACTTCTCGCAGACAACCGTCGACAGGGTGATACACATCGAAGGTAGCAAAGCACGGCAAGTGAGAAAATCAGCGTGGTTTCGTTCGAGGGGTTAGAATGTACCGTACGAAATTGGGGTCTCCGGGTTTAGAAATATATGGAGTGATTATGGAAGTAGGTTGCGTTAGTATTATAGGTAAGACAGGTCCTTTAAGACTAGTCGAGAACAGAAAGTTCTCGTCGGATCTGGCCCTTCTGACCAAACGTCCTAAAGGAAACAAAGAGAATAGTCAATCCAATTGGTAAATGTGTGATATTCCGGACATTAAGTTTTCGCCGGTTTCCGGCGGAGCTGTTGATCCGGGAGAAAATGAAATTCTAAAAAAGTTTGGGGCTTTGTCGGATTCCGGCCGAATATCAGCGATACCGGGGAATTTTCTTATCCTTATTTCGACACCTTAACCGATTCAAAATTCAAATTTTGCCGGATTCCAGACAAACTACTATCCCGGCCAGAAAACAGATTTCGGATATGGAATCAGCATGTCTGTTTACTCCTGAATCGACTGTAATTCCTCCCTAAATCGACTGTCGACTGTCTAAATCGACTATTTTTCGCCCCAAAAATTTTATCCCCCTCACTTAAATATAAAACTACAAGGCCCATCTGCGATCCTATCGAGCCTACTTTGATCCATTGAATCATCACACCAAGTTTAAACAAAAATGCTCAATCCTTTCGAGAGTTGTCGTGCTAACAGACGGACAGTCGGGTCGAGAGACGGACAAACTTTACGAAGTCTTAGCTATCCTTCCCCGTTTTGGGATCCCAAAAAGTTTTGTCTCCTTTCTCCATCAGTTGGAACGGGTACTTAAAACTGTTGTGATACTCTGCAGATTTCTGCATGGTGGCTTTATTGCCTCGTCTCGGTCAGGACAGTCTGTTAATGTTAAGGGCTTGAGACGAAGAAATACTGTTGCTAGTATTTGTTATTGCTAAATCTCTTTTTCTAGAAGTCCTCTGTAAGACTGATGCTCGAGGTCTGTCGCCGCGGTCCAATGTCTTTGTCAGACAGACAGAGAAGAGTTTTCGGAGTTAGGCTTTATTCAAAGATTTGTTTTTGGTATCCCAAAACGGAAGTGGAGGGATACCTATGACTTCGTAAAAGTTGTCCGTCCGTCCGTCTATGAGAACAGAATGAGATATTTTGATGAAACTTGGTTTGAGGATTCTTTGGGTCAAGGTAGAGGTCAATTTCGTAGATGGGCCGTGTAGCTCAACATTTAGGGGTGGGGGAGGGGGTTAAATTAAGGAGTGAACAATTTTTTTTAACAGCTAATGAGACAGTCGATTGAGGGGTAAGAAGACATGCTGAACGCGAATATGAAAGCCATTTTCTCGCCAGACAAGTAGTTAGCCCGGAATCCGGCCAAAACCGGAAAGTTTGTTGAAAGTTAAAGTTTTGTTTCAGGTTGATTAGATGTTCAGTTTGGTAAGAAGATATGGTGAACATTTATATGAAAATAATTTTCTTGTTGGACAAGTAGTTCGTCCGGAATCCGGCCGAAACCGGAAAATTTGTGAAAAGTAAATGTTTTAGCTCAAGCTGATTAGATGTCCGATTTAGGGGTAAGAAGACATGCTGAATCCACTTTTGACAATCATTTTCTACCCCCACATACAGTTCGCCCGAATCCAGCTGAAACCGGAAAATGTGTTGTAAGTTCAAGTTTTATCAGAAATTGATTAGATGTTCGATATGGGGAGAGGAGATACGTTGAATTCGTTTTTGAGCTTTAGTTTTTGCCGAACAAGTAGTTCGCTCGGAATCTGGTCGAAACCGGAGATTTGACAGAAGTAAGGCAGGAAGATTTGATCAATTTCGTCGAAGTAGATATGAAGTATAGCCTAGGGGTTGCATATTTGCAGATAGGCTATGCTCCGATTCCAGTCAAACTTGATGGAGGGGTAGAGGAGAAATCAGAGATGCGACGCTTATGTTTCCGTGTCGTATTCAGCCACACTGGGGTAGTTGTGAGGGGAGTCCGGAAATGTTGTGGCTCGCATAAGGGATAAACAAGTCGAGTGATTTGAATGAAACATGGAGTGTAGAGAGATCATATGCCCTAGGTGACATATCTTAGGGTTCGAACCGGATCCGACCGCGGTGGAGGGGGGGGGGGGGGAGAGTTACCAAAAGTTCCCAAAAAATGCTCAGATTCGAGTGAAAGATGGATGGTAAGAGAGAATGAATGAATGAATGACTGTCAGAATGCTTCTGATTAACCATTTAGGAATTCAAACCAGATTCGGCCGCGGTAGGGGGAGTTGGAAGGGGGTACCGGAAATAATGTGGCACGTCTAGGGACCTAACGAGTGGATATATTGGGTTGAACTGCCCTAGATGATCCGAGGCGATGTCGGAAATGCCCAGACTTGAGTGAAACTGGATATCCTATTTCTTGGTCCAAACCGCATTTTTGAATGGCGGGTTATTTTGTGACGTTCTCGTCTACTTTCTTGTACCACCACTCGTAACAAGTGCCATATGAGCTCGTAGCTCTTGTTTTATTATTATTGTAGGAATAAATAGTATCTTTCGTATTTGCAGTGAAAAGACATCAGCAAGTTTGGTTTCAGTGCCTTGAATAATACCAAAGGAAATAGGACCGAACAGCCTTTTCTAATTGTTCGATCCGTTCGTTCCATTATTTCTTTACGATATAGTCAATTATGACATTTGACTGATTTTTGCATCTGAAATTTATCGCTTGTTTTTTAAATAATTTGTCTCCACACGCGTATGTTCATAGCCATCCGCAAAGGAAGCCTGTTCGTTTGAAATATTGATAAAACGGTGTGATATTTTTGAAGTCGGAGATCAATTTTGAAGGATGGTCATAGAATATTGAAAGTAACAGTAACTAGTTCTTTATTCCTTTAGAATGTATTTAACGCGTCCCTAATACTTGCCCATCAAAAATCCCGAACGCCAAATGGCGTCCCATATTTTACGAATTATTTATGAGCCTACAAATTAATAGCTTGTTAACCTATGAATTATTTATCGCTCATCTTTACTAAGCCCCTCGTTGGGTCTGTCATTTGACTGGACAGGTCATTAGGCATCGATGTTTATTCGAACTATTCCTGTCCAACGAGATATTAATCTCTGCGACTGAGTGAGCACCGGACAGAAACAAGACCAAAGGTTTCGGTGGGATCCCAAAAGTTTAATATTTATTGGACTTCTTGATTCAGACAATCGGATCTTGAACATCTCTGAGTCTTCGCCAGACCCCTTTAACACCTAAGTTGTCCAAGTATTGTTCACAATGTTTCAGAATGCTTGCACACGTTAACCTTACGGAAAAGCTGAGAGAGGGAGTCATAATTTCGGGAAGTCGAAAGTCCTGCCTCTCCCTCTAGGATAGGCCAAGGATATATTAATTCTTAAACGTGGCCCTTGTCAGAGCTTCGGCTGTTCTCTGGAAATGGATCCCCGAGGGGAATCTGGAAAAGGCAGCCTAAGCCTCCGTTTTGGCACCGGTCCAAGAGATATCCATCTTTGGGACTTGACAAAATCGGAAAGTATTTCTAGGGAGTTTGGAGCTCAGCTTCACTTTATGGCTCGTGCTATTTGGGAGGAACGTAAATGTCGAAAGTACGGAGGGAGCAGGGACTAGACAGTTAGGCCATAAGTGATCGGAGCTGGGAAGATTTAGAGTCAATTGTCTATTGGTCATACTGTCTGATTCGAGGCTATCGGTTTATGTCGCACCTACGCAAAAATGTCGTAAGACTTTCACACTTTCACCAAAAATGCCGCGGAATCCTACGATTTCAAAGCTTTTGCCCAATCTCAAGGCACCTCTTTCCGGGAAGAAAGTTTTATTTTTTTTATCATTATTGTTACCAATATTTGCTCGTTTTATAAGAGCAAACTGGAAGTTTACTTACGATACTAATTGATTTTTACATTTGATCACTTGAGGTATTTCATTTCATTTCACTCTTTCCTTTTCAAGTGAATACAAACAATCATTAAATCTACATCACTTAAATATAGAAATTATGACCGAATTTCTGTCCTAGGTACCCAAGTACCTAGATTTAAGTTGGAAATTGTTATGATGTAAGGCAAGGCCGTAACATACAAAACATACAAAAATAGTCATTTTTATAGGCTTTTCCCTCTGATCTATGTCTTTTTTGTACTTTTTTGTCCGACCCGCAGGCAACCCCCCCCCCCCCGAAAAAAATTCCTGGATACGGGCCTGATTTAAGGCATTTTATGCAAATAAAGCAAAACAGTGCTAATCATACTTTAACAAACTCGGCGGCATTCGTTAGAGATCACAGCATTTGTATGCTACGCTATACTGCTCTGTGAGTCGTTGTTTTAGAGGATGGCAGATTCTGGCTTCTCTGTGTCTCGCTGGAACAATCTCAACGGCATTGGTTAGAGGACATAGCATTTGTATGCTACGCTGTACTGCACTGTGGGTCGTTGGTTTAGACGATGGCAGATTTCGGCTTCTCTGTGTCTCACTGGTTAAAGGACCCCTCTTGCCTATTCTGCCTTTTCTAATATACTTAGCTCCCATATGGAATTATAAGCTTCTTAAATCCCCACCTTTCTTCATTGTTTCGTTTCGTAACTACGAATTCTTAGCGCTTTCTTGGCCTTGCCGAGTTTTCCCGTAACCCAACGAAAAGTTTGCCGGAATCTTCAATGTCCGCTGACAACTCTTTCACACATAAGGATGTGATAATCATCTATTTATTACTTCTTTTATTTGCTTAGTTTCCCCACTTTTTAACCAAGTCACGATCAGTTTTCAAATTTTTTGCGCCCAGCCGCCGCGTCGGAGAGCAGGATGGCTGGACACAGCCGACAAGCGCTAACAAGAGAATCGCTAGTTTCAGGTGGAAAGTAATGGGTATTTTCGAAAACGTTTGTTCTGATTGCTTTCCTAGGGAAATAAAGATCATTTCTAGTAAGAGTTGTGCTTTAACAATCTCAACGGCATTGGTTAGAGGACGTTACGCTATACTGCAACGTGGGTCGTTGGTGTTAGGCGATGGCAGATTCTGGCTTCTCTGTGTCTCGCTGGTTAACAATCTCAACGACATTGGTTAGGGACGTAGCATTTCTATGCTACGCCATACTGCACCGTGGGTCTTTGGTTTAGACGATGGCAGATTCTGGCTTCTCTGTGTCGCGCTGGCTAACAATCTCGACGGCACTGGTTAGAAGACATAGCATTTGTATGCTACGCTATACTGCACCGTGGATCGTTGGTTTAGACGATGGTGGATTCTGGCTTCTCTGTATCTCGCTTGTTAACAATCTCGGCGGCATTGGTTAGAGGACAAAGTGCTTCCTTTCAGAAAGAGGGGATGATAGCTGTGGGAATTGTCGGGAGACAATTAGTCAGTCCTTTAATCAGATGCTGCCCTGGAAGCGGGACAGGGTCCTCCGAGAGCATTAAGCTGCATCTAGGAATATGCTTGTGTCGGAGCACAAAGCAATAAAAGGATCTAGGAATAGCCGGACTTTTCTTCGCCTTCGTAAGGGGTCTTGAACTTCATGAAACCGAGGGTCCTATGATACCAGGGTGGTTCTCGGAGTTTTTGTTCCTACAGGTGAGGGGATGATTAATAATATATATTCAAATAATGTATACAACCGATACCTCAGCTACGATGCATCATCAGCGATATTTCGGCCCGTCTTGGCAAGGGTCCTCGTCAGGCTGTCAATCTTCAGGGTCAATGTCAGGGAAGGAAACAAACCTGTATCCGTTGTTTACATTATTTGAATATATGTTTCAAAGTCAGCATGGGCTCAAGGAATATCTGATTAGTAGTAGAACGCCAAGAGACACAGAGTGTGAAAGGAGAGACGGGGCCTGAATGCAAACTCTGATGTAAAAATTCGAATCCTTCTTCGGGGCCTTTTCACGATATAGGTCGTGTCCCACCCCATTTACTGTAGTAACTACGCATGACGTCACGGCTTCTGGCGTCTTGGCGTCAAGGCTGGAACGAATTTTTCTACTTTCGGCAAAATACCGCGTCATGCCCTACTCCTGCCAATCGCATCACGGAGATCCGTCGTTACCAGGCTTACTACGCTACCGAGCGTGGTAAGCAAATAGTTACTAGTATCTACTATTTAGCGAAGGATGGAATGGCCAGCGTAGTAACTTTTCACGAGGTTGGAACGAAAGTAGTAACTATTAGTAATATATTCCGAATCCAAACCGTATGAACCCGTCCCTGGTTGTTAAGTACAGGAGGGTAGAGCCCGCAACGACCTACTCTTTCCCCTTCTCTCACCATTCCTCTAAACCCAAAATAATTCTGCTTCGCACTGGTTAGCCTAAACCACAACAAGTCCGTGTTTTGTCGTCTTCTGTCACAAGATGAATTTTGCTAATTGACCTCAGTCCAGTGAGTTTCTGGTGCAGCGCTTACGCACCTCGGTTCACTTGCAAAAGTCATTACAGAAGACGTTGCCTCTCACGCAGAACGGGCGAGCTACTGTGTATGCCGTTGCCAAAATTAATTTTTCAGTTTCCCAGTTCCCTCCGGGATGCCAAGTTTCCCGAAATTCGTTTGGAATCGGATATAGAAAGTCAAATAAACAGGAGGCATTGAAACGGCACTGGTGGACGATGGAGCAGCCCTTCCCAGATCCCTGTTTTCTCCGTTTATTCAGACCGAGACATTTCTCCCCGAGTCTGACGTCGCTGGTTGGGATTTGGTGTAGGATGAGAAGGATCTTTTCCGTTCGTTATTTTTTGCTTCTGCGCTTCTTTTTCAATCTACCGGTCTTAACAGAACCCTAAAAAAATGGCTCAAAACGGATATGTCAGCCAAGATTTTCTTTCGAGATATTTCGGCCAAGAATGATGAAATACGACGGAAGAAAAAAATAATGGTGCCCACAGGCCCTACTCTACATATTTGGTATTGCGGCACTGTTTAGTCACCTTCAATTCACTCAACCTCGTTGTATACATCTGGTCCCGGTATGAGTGTACACCCCAATCCTAGGAGTGAGCAGCTCCTGGGCTTTTGCTGATCTTTCCCTATTTCCTGGAAAGTTTACAATTGCAACCGCCAGGCTCCCTGCAAAATTCCGAAGTATCTGTTTGTTTGCGTTGGATTTATGTCTGTCCCGGTCGCTATGTATACTACGGTCCAAGGTATCGATTTGTGAAAATTGTGTCAAAATCGGAAGCATGAGCGATTACTTTTTATTGCTCTAAGGTTTTGAGATTTCGTGATCCTAGGAAAATGAGTATAGTTCGCGGCTTTTTGGAAAAAAGAGTTTCGTGACCTAACTTTTCATGTGGATTCCCAGCTTTCAGATTAGTGCGGCAGAGCGATGGAATCGATTGCTGTTTACTTCAGAATGGGCGGATACAAGCGTGCTTGAGATATAACACAACGGAAATATAGCAATCTGGTGCTGGAGTTGCTACTCAGCTCTTATGAAAATACAGGCTCAGTTTATCTTCAATCACTGTTGCTCGTTCTTCCAATCGTTCTTACATGTTTTCTCTATATTCTGTAGTTAGTTGTGATTTTATTTGTTTCTTTTTTTTCGTTCCTTTCCTTATACTCCATCTCATCGTTTTGTAGCTAATTTGGATGGATGATAACTACATACATACATTAGTGACATTTGATCATTACAAAAATCCATATTGCACAAAAACGTTGTTAATGTTTCCGTAGACCCTGTTGTTCTTGGAACCCACAATGTAAGCAGCTGGATACCGATGATCGAAAAGCCAGCTTATTTTTGTGTCATTCAGTTGAATACACTGAACTAGTTGGATTGGGTTAAGGAATTTGTTTTTATTTTATTTTTTATTATATGCTCTAGTATGACCTATCTCAGCCCTTTCCTGTAAACTTTTAAATATGTCCCTCCTTCCATCTGTCCGTTCAATAGCGTGATAATTGTTGAAGAGGTTGATATTTTGTTCAGCATTAGGATCCTTTTGGTTACAGTAGTTCAGAGATGGGCCCAGTAGTGCTACAATAAAGGGTCGGGAGAAACCATAAGGCGCACATTTTTTTTCTTCATATATTTACTTTTTTCGTGCCGGGTCAATATTCGGTCGGAATCCGGTATTTCGCTGGTGCTCAAATTTTTTAATCAGATCGTATAGAGTGCTGATAATCGGACAAGCCGACATTCTGAATCGATCCACGCTTTGTTTCTCCACCTATACAGACGGACTACCTGTACTCCCTACTACGGACGGAATCCGGCGCAAACCGGAAGTTTGTTAGCTCTGTTAATATCTTGGTTCTGTACCTTTGCGATGGTAAACTTATATTAAGACTGAAACCACCTTATCTGTTTCGCTTTCCTAGCGGAATAAATGGTAAGAGTGAAATATGATGCAATCCAGAAATTTTGGAAAGAATCAAATCCTCGGTAGGTGGTGTCTGTAGGACAAGGATCGGGTCGGATTGACATATTCCATTAGTTTCCGATTAGCACTGATGTTACGGTCGTAATCTGGGCTAGGCCGTAAATTATATACACAGAGATATCCAATTGACCGGAGGTGTTGATTCAGGATGGATTAACATGTCTACGCGATCTGGCGAAGACTGGAAATCAACAAGACCTGCTTTTCTTTATGAAGAAGTCCAATAAACATTTCCCTTTGGGATCGTAACATTTGGCGTTGTTGCTATTGTCGTCAAGGCCTTATCAAATTGAATTTGAAACCGCACTAGCCAGCTTATTCAAAAGCAAGAGCGAGGTCTTTAAAACATGAAAAATATGGCGGATGTTTTCCTTATGACCATGTTGTTTAGAGATAATAATTTTTTGGAAGTATGAAGAGCGTTTATGGGTTTTTCTGGGATCCCAGATCGTAAGTTACGGGATACTTTTAACCTCGTAAAGCTTGTCCGATTGTTAGCATGATAACTCTCAAAGGGGTTAAAATATTTTGTTCAGACGTAGTGTGAAGATACACAGTATCAAACAGACGAAGATCAAAGTACAGGTCAAATTACGAGGTGGGTCCCCTAGCACTATATTTTGGGGGGATGGGGTGGTTTCAGAATAAGGATTGACAAAATTACTGTAAATAGTATTAAATAGTTCGTTTCGAGCCATTGAGACAGTCGAATGAAGGGCAAGGAGACATGGTGAATTCAGATCTTAACTTAACTTAATTTTCTTGCGGGACAAATAGTTCGCTGTGATTCCGAAAAAGAAGAGAAATTTACTGGATTGTCGAAATAAGGATAGGTAGACACGCTGGATTGATATCTTGTCTTTGTTTCCCCTTTATGCGTCCCTCTTAGCCTTCAGTACGCATGGTATCTGCACTTTGGGTTAGTCAATTAAATGCGAAACAAAATCATTTTTCCTATTCCCCAAGACCTTTCCAGAGAAAATAAATATTCATTGTCCTTTATTTTAGAAAAAAAGTTAGAACTCCGTGAAAAATATTCAGCTTCCTCAAAGGTATGCTATTTCGTTCTGGCGTCACTCATGTTCTGCGAAAGAAGGAGATTAAAAAGATGAGATCATGTTATTTTAAATATGCAAAGCACCTGCTCCACTTGCCGAAATTATGTCATAACCATACCATTGACGGAGAAATTCAAAATTCAAGAAGCAAGTGTTACCCTTTTGGATGTTTCCTCATCGCTTTCAAAATCATGGTCAACAGGGCCCAACCAGCGCACGACGTCGTCCACTGCTTCCTGACCGAAGATTAAAAATTAAGTGTATTTTCTGTGTGTTTATGTGTTTTGTTTATTTTTTTTATTTTCTTCATTTACTCCGCCTTTGGCGGGTCATAAATAAATTACTTACTTACTTATTAGCATTTGAATGGCTCAGAAACTTCGCGGCTGATGGAACCACTCTTGATATCCTTCAAATGATTTATGTGTTTAAGAAGCATGAAGTCTGTTCTAGTTCTGTTCTAGATCACTGACCGTGGCAAGTTACATTACATCAGGGACGGGTTTTCGATATTTGTAAACAAGGGCGCAAGCGCTCTTGGTGCTGTGCTTCACGGGCGTAGCGCAAACCAGTTGGTTCTACGCGCCCAGTTTTCCATTAGCGAAACGTCCGGAAACTGAACTGGAGTCGTGCGCTAGGTCTCTTGATAGAGCTTTGTGAAACATTGGCATTGAGAACAGTCAATAAATAAGAAGGTGGTACGTCATTCACGTTTTATTATGAGTCATTGAACAAAGAGGGCTTCCCGATGAAAAGTTTATCTCAAAATAGTAGTACGAAGTTGTACGAAAAAGTAGCATGCAGTACTAACGGATGCTACTACATGCTTCTACTTCAAGGCTACCGTGTTACTGCATACTACTGCATGTTACTATTAACAAGACTGGATGCTACTATGGCAAGACAAGATGCTACTACATACTACTACATAAGATTGGACCAGTCTGATGCACATTAAATGATAGGATTCTTTGCTATTACATGGTATAACATGCAACTTTTTCGTACAACTACCATACAACTACGCAGGCTACAAATTTTTATCGGGTTTCTTTTGATAATATTAGCGAGATATTAAATATTTTTTTTATTTGAATCAGAACCGGCCGACTAGGTCCATAATACATACAAAATTAAACTATGGTACTTCTGACACAACTGAAATTTTATTTTTAAAATTGTTTACGTGCATTTTCTCTGTCGCTTATATTTGCGTCAGAATCCTGCTTGTGGACTTTGAGCTTGAAGAAGGACGTATTGAGAGTTCAAGTTCATTTTTTTTTTTTGACACTAAACAAATACGTTAAACAAGCTACGTGAACGATGAAAATTCGTACAAGCAATGCTTGTTAATAATTTTACCTTAACGACAACAACCACGTGCCGTAAAATCTGTATAATTCTTACAAAATATAATCTGACCTGCATAATATAATCTGCTATCTATGCAAGATAGCTTCGTAAGACTTCCATTTGGCTGCGCAAAAGCCGCTAGGTGAATTTTTTAATTCCTTATAAAAAAAATTCCTTCCTTCCATTCCTTAAAAAAAATGCAGTCAGTTAGTTGTATTCATAAGAATAGTGAACATGCACCATTATCTCTTTATGGCCCCACCATAAAGCCTGGCAATGGGCGGGGCTTAATTAATATTTATTCTCAAAGGAAACAAAACAAAGCAGAAAGATCTTCCATCAACAAATTCCCCGCCCCCCCCCCCCCCAAAAAAAAAAATGGAAAGAAAATTATGTTTTCGATAAGAAAAAGGACTTGGACCATGACTTGACAGCCAGTAGGGTCGACGCAACCCTTACCTCTTTAGGTAAACTGAAACTATCCTAAAAAGGATTGGAAGAACGTACGAACATCACACCGTACAAGTAGTTTTCCTTGCCTTTATGTATTTTCTAACGTGCTTTTTTTCTTTCAGGGTGCTTCTCTCGTGAACGTGTGTTTATCGACTATTTTGGACTTCAGTGAAGTATTTTACAGAGTGACTTCCAAGGTTTAGTGCTTCTCCAGGAAACGTACTTTTCCAGAAAATTTCCGTCTCCAGAAACTACTTCCGATTTTTAAGACGATCAAGATACTCTTCAACGTGATTCCACGTAGCTTTTTGCTTAGCACGCTTTCAACTCACCGCAATAATTTCACCGTCCCGCTCAGCCTCACGCCCGTTTAGGCCACTAGTTACAGAACCTCCACCAGATCACCCAGACCTCGTCATTAATAGCACGGAGAACCCGCCTTCCACTAGTGGCTTCCAGAGTTTCCAACCAATCAAATACGCCTACGAAGTAAGCGCAGCGCCTCCTATCTCTCCCACCCCACCCCTACCTCCACCAAGACGCCCGAGACGGGCGCATAGAGAAAACTTCACTCATTTTCAACCTCGTGGTCATCACCACTCCCACGGGGGACATCAACCAAATATGTTGGACATATTTCGTGGACTCAAGAACTTGATCAAAGTCAGCCATATCCACATCGACTCGTCGATCTTCCGTCTCCACTACAGTATAACTGTTATGATACTGCTGGCGTTCAGTCTTATAGTGTCAACGCGGCAGTATGTGGGAAACCCAATCGATTGTATCCACACTAAAGACATACCAGAGGATGTGCTGAATACCTACTGTTGGATACACTCGACATATACAATCCCGAGTGCACATTTGAAGAAGGTGGGAATTGAAGTGCCGCATCCCGGGGTTGACCGAAGTAACTCGACAGAGGGGGAGCGGAAGTACGTCAAATACTATCAGTGGGTGTGCTTCTGCCTCTTTTTCCAGGTAAGATTTCAGGTTTATCGCCAATTCTCAGCCTGGTCGATTCTTTCCCTAACGGCTTAGAAACAGAATCCCTTTATTGATTCTTCTTTTTCTTCTAAGCAGATAACGGGGAAGGAATGCTGATTTTTTTTTTCCGTGCAATTAACTCGGGCGGAAATCTTGTGTGGCTAGAAGTTCTTGCCCAAAACTGCATCCAAGCAATTTTCACCACTCAGGTAGAAAGGCAATGTAGTCGACGTCTTTTAGTCAGCTTCTGGTGACGTCTGCGTTTTTTGGGGAGTTTCTAGTTCCAATTGGAAAAGGGGGGGGGGGGGGCAGGCCCGGGCCATCCAGAACCCCTACGCTGTTAACAGATTCGGGGCCCCATGTTTCGGTAACTTGGCAACCAACAGAAAATTTACTTTTATTTATTCAACGTAATTAATCTTATTATTAGACTCAACGTAACCTACACTGTAAAAATATATCTTGCAGTATTTACTACTGGGATTAATATTGCCTCTACCGAGGTAAGATTGTTTCTAATTCGGATTAACCAGATCCCAGTAGAGCTGAGATTAATCCCAGTAGCAAATACTGCAGTTAACTTTAACCTTTTCTCGGAGAAACTTTTTACAGTGCACATATCATGATTTTTACATTTACCAGTTCGGCCCATTCCGAGGTTGGGGCCTTCGGCTGCTGGCTAGTTTGCCAAGGTAGTTCGCCGTTGGTATATGGTGGATGGGGTATTAGTCAAAACTGTATTTTACCTGCCTTTCACCCAGCAAGCAGCGTCATATTGTCTTACTTTTGTCTGGCGATATTATACAAATGATGTACAAATGATGCGTGCACATTGTCCCGATTCTGTCTTGCCGGCTTTCGGCGAAGAAGAAATATAAGAAAGCTCCCATTCTTTAATTTAATTTAATTTCAAATGAATGCAGCACAGTATTTCATGCGCGAGCAAATTAAATTGGCACTTGTCATTAACCTACAAATGAAACATATATACAATCGTCATAAAATAAATACAGTAATTCAGGTAAGGTTGTTATGATACAAGGTAAACTGAGGCACAAAACTATTACGGTACCTTTCCGTTTTACAAGCGACAGGTGTGAGTTTTGGTACTTTCATAGCTGCGTCTGTTCGAGGTCTGGCTCTTTCCGGTTTAAAGGGTAGAGGAAGGATGTTTCGTTATAAAGGGTGGGATTACAAATTTGTTCCGAAACGTTGACACAGCTGTTCTCTGCGTACAGAAAGGGGTTCCAGCTTACACTCCTTTATCGGTTACCCTACACCTTTACAGGCCAGTCACAGTCGACTCCCTTCTTGAAGGCATCGCTATACTTCTCTTCCGCCTTGAATTTCTGCTTCTTCTTCTTTCTTTTTTTTTGGGGGGGGGGGGGGGAGGGGGGGTGCGTTCCCTTCGGTGTGAAACGAGAGGCATGGGTGACCTATCTGCCTACGGTTCTTGCAGAATTTCCGATATTCTCAACAATATTTCGGTCATTCATTTGATTGCTGGTTCGTTTCTTCTAGCTAAAGCCTTGTGAAGAAGGGCCGAAATCCCTTGAACAATATCATAGCTGATTTTTCAGTTTTGGGTCAGTTTGAGCTTTATATATGATTCTAGGTCAGCTTGGGGTGAAGTAGGTTTTACTCAGGAGCATCTAATCTAAAAGCTACATACACTAGTAGAACTAAAATAGAGAATTACATGTAGACTGTCCTAATACGTTCAAGATCAACCATTATATGGTAATTTCTTTTGTTCCCTTGGGCTTACGAAGTTAGTAGAAGGGCTGAACTGCTCCATTATGTATACTGTAAAGTTTATTAACCCCAGTTCTAGGATTTGGGACCGCCATAAAGTTTAAGCATTTCAGTTCGACCGCAAATCCCATGGACGGACTTTTTTCATCTTCTAAAGCCACGAGTTCGCCTATTTCAAAGTCGTATTTCCTGACGTTTCCACAGCGGTATTTTGGAATTTCTTGTATAGCGGAACTTCTGACAGACTCTAGCGTGTTTTTGCGGGAAGCCTCCTGCAAAATATTGACTTAGGTTGCTAATTCCGCTGCGCCCGTTTTTGTTTTCCGACAGTTAGCTGTTGCGGAAGAAGAGGATGAACGACAGGGCGACCAGCTAAGAATGAACAACAGAGATGTTGATTTGCAAAATATTTTGTTTTCTCATCTGAGCTCAAATATCTCGCAACAGGTGAACAGGAAGGTCACGTGCCTGTTATTGTTCGACGGGGAAGCCAAGCCCTCTTGTCCTATCGCATCTTAGTTTTTGCTTGAAATTGCTCTGGGCATTGTTTTGCCAGGAAATAGATTCTTCGGCGCTTGGATTTCTGTCGCACAGAAATGGATTTTTCGTCGTATAATATGTCTAGGAACACTGTTGGTTCACGGGCAGGCAATAATTTGAGGATGTAACCTGCTGCCTCTCCCTCTCTTCTTTTCTAATGGGGATCAAGATGTCTTTGCGAATGATGTAATCTCTGTCGTCGACACGATGTCTTACGGTCTAGTTCAAGTTCAATGGGTTTATTAACAAATAGGAAGATAAATCACACATAATCAAAACATTCGGTCCATTCCTGGACGCCGAGAACCACAATCTTTACATTTTAAACATAATACGGAGAGTAAAAAAAAATCTTGCAGTATTTGTTACTGGGATTAATCTTATGTTTATTGAGATAAGATTACCCCTAATTCGGATTAATTTTATCCCAATAGAGATAAGATTAATCCCAGTAGCAAATACTGCATCCTTATTCGGAGAAACTTTTTACAGTGCTCAGAGTGGTCATTGCTCCTACTCTCAGTCTCAGACACAACCTTACCTCTCAATTTACAAAATAACCAATTTCCTTTTTACCTTCCTGCACCTTACCCATAGGGATTCCATGAATGAATGAAATTATTACGTGATTTAGCCTTACGGCATTTCACAACTAGCAAAGGAAAAAAACTAAACATCTAAAATAAACTACAAATCACATAATTTTCTACAAACAATCTATCCAATAAAAGGAAAGCAAACTAAATTACACACTGTGAATTCCATTGTCTTACAGAAGGAAAAAAAGCCACATATTTTTAAATCAAATCATAGTTCCAAATTCAAACGTTTAGTTTTCCTAATGTATTCCAACACAACATTTCTAACGTCCCTAAATTTAACAAGACCAAACTTTTCGATGGGATCCCAAAAATTCAAGATCTGATCCAGACAACTGGGTCTTGTCTTAGCCAGATCCAGTCATTGCCAGAATCCTTGAACATTCTTACAATTAAAATTCAGAAACAGATTAAGGCCAAATAGCTAATCATCTGAGAAAACCAAGTTGAGATATTGATTCAGCATGTGTGTTTACCCGTATAAGTCATCTCTGTTTTGACGAAAAGTTCCTGCTACTTCTGCCATTTCCCGGTTTCGGCCGAACACTAGAACTACTTGTCCGGCGAAAAAAGAAAGCTCAAAAACGAACTCCGGGTATCTTCTTTCCCCAATAATGAACATCTAATCAACTTCAAATAAAAATTTAACTTATAACAAATTTTCCTACTCCAGCCGGATTCCGGTCGAACTATATGTCCGGGTAAAATATGATTGTCGCACACGGATTCAGCGTCTCTTCTTACCCCTAAATCGGTTATCTAATCAGTTAGAAACAAAACTTTAACTTCTAACAATTTTCCGGTTTTGGCCGGATTCCGGGCGAACTACATGTTCGGGTAGAAAATTGTTTTCACATAAAAGTTCAGCATGTCTTCTTGCCCTAAATCGGACGTCTGATCAACTCCAAATAAAACTTTTAATTTTAACAAAGTTTCCGGTTTGGGCCGGATTCCGGGCGAACTACTTGTCCGTCGAGAAAATGGTTTTCACCATCGTCTTCAGCATGTCTTCCTACCTCTAAATCGAACATCTAATCAACTTCAAATAAAACTTTTACTTTCAACAAACTTTACGGTTTTGACCGGATTCCGGGCGAACTACTTGTCCGATTACAAAATGGTTTTCACCATCGTGTTCAGCATGTCTTCTTACCCCATAATCGACTATCACATTAGCTGATTCAAAATATTTTGTTTGCCCCTTAATTTGAACCCCCTCCCCCACCCCTAAATGTAGGGCTACAAAGCCCATTTACGAACTCGACTGGTCCACCGACCCAACGAATCCTCACACCAAGTTTCATCAAAATATCTCATTCCCTTCGAGAGTTATCGTGCTTACAGACGGACGGACGGACGGACGGACAGACGGACAACTTTTGTGATGTCATAGGTATCCCTCAACTTACGTTTTGGGATCCCAAAAACCAAATCAAGATTAAATGGAAAAGGCACATTGATTCTATTAAGGTGAAACATTAAGTCTAAACGTTTCAATTCAAATGTTAAGTTTTCCTAATGTATTCCAACACAACATTTCTAACGTCCCTAAATTTAAAAACCAAATCAAGATTAAATGGAAAAGGGACATTGATTCTGTTAAGGTGAAATATTAAGTCTAAACGTTCATGAACAAAAATAGGGCACTCAAAAAGAAAATGGGGTGTGGAAAGTAAATCCCGAATGGAAGAAACCCTTTTGGTCCATAGACAAGCAATATTTTTGGAATATTAAGGAACCGGGAACTTATGCCCTTTCCAACATCCAAGAGCAAAAATCTTAGTATTGTTCAATCGTTTTAGGTTGTTCTTGGATTTTTTCTCCTCGTTGATACTTTCGGATCTGGCGCGTCGTCCTCATGATATGAACAGTGCCCCATTTACTTAAAAATGGGATTGGTTTCTCATCTTCTGCCTTGGATGTTTGCTTAGGATATTGATCGTAGTCGATTTTCCTAACATCCTTTCTCTTATGTGGATTGAACCGAACGACATAAATGCTTCTTGGGAAGGATTTGAACGCTCGACCTTAGGCTATAGTTGCCGTTGCGCTAAGCAACACACACTGTAAAAAGTTTTCCGAATATGGATGCACTATTTGCTACTGGGATTAATCTCATCTCTATTGGGATAAGATTAATCCGAATTAGGGGTAATCTTATCTCAATAAAGATAAGATTAATCCCAGTAGTAAATACTGCAAGATTTTTTTTTACAGTGCAACTGACGTAGCACAGAAACCACTACAGTCGCGTCGCCAGATAGAAGTGGGCTACAGGATCATTGATCTCGCTCGAGAGTTGTTTTGTTCATTAATTCAGTGTTGTTCATACAAAAAATAGTGACACCATTAACTCTATGTTGCCCCACCTTAAGGCCTGGTAACGGGCGGGGCTTAATCTTAATTTATATTAGGCTACGTTTTAAAGGAATCAAATCAGAACAGAGCAGAAAAAAATGAAGGAGAAAAAGAAGAAGAAAGGCTTAAGAAACTAGAAGAGAAGGAAAATTAAATAATGTAACTGGCAAGACAAAATCCAGTAACGAACGATCTTCTATCACCAAATCCCCCCCCCCCCCAAAAAAAAAAAATGTTCTCGATAAGAAAAAGGACTTGGCCCGTGACTTGGAAGCTGATAGGGTCGACGCAACCCCTACCTCTTCAAGTATCGAATTCCACATTACTGGAGATAAATATTTAATTATAAAAGAAGCACTTGTTTTACGTGGGGCACTCGCCCACTGCCGGGTATTCCGAGTAGAATACTTTCGAGCAGAATAGTTCGTCTAACGTTTCAGTTCCCCATGTTACGGCATTTAATACTCTTTACGTATAGATGGAATTTTAAATTCCGTCCATACGTATCCCTTCTCTTGGGGCACGTACCAAAAACTAGTTCACTTGTTTATAATTAACGACTTGTGCTACCCTCTCGAAACTGCTTATCACCGAAGCTTTCTCCCCAGAGCATCCTAACTTAGCTCTCGTTACTTCCAACTGTCCTTTTATTTTGAAAAATGGAGTCTCTCTTTTTCCTTCGTAGGGCCTAATAACAGAGTTCTACCGTCATTTCCTCGCCTACTCACGTTTCGTGAAGAGCGTCTGGGGAGATATCCAAACGGAGTTCCTTTCTGTAGCGTGTTCAATCGCCCAGTTCTGTGCGGATTTCTTACCGTTGGTAGAGATCTGATTAGTTGATCCTAAGGTTCCTCTCATCACCCTAGATAGATTTGGGACAAGAAGTCTAAAGTTTTATTTAGCTATTAAGTATCAACTACTTCCAAATTTTCTACTTAAGTAACAAGTATTAAGTATATGAGCTGTAATTTAAGGTAATTTGAGGTAATGATAAGTACTTAGAACAAAGCTCAGAGAACATAATTTGACTGATCCTCCCGCCATCTAGTAGGCATACCCAGCATACCCCAGTCATTCAGAGAGCTCGAATCTCATCAGTTTTTATGGCACTTGTAGCCTCTGGCTCAAGTGCCATATAACGATCGCAATTCCTTCTGTCGGTCGGGCGGTCTGTCCCACGATTGCGAGTTAGGGTACTTCCAGATGTGCTAGGACGATGAAACTTAGTAGGCGTATCAGTGACCCGACCAAACTAATTTGGAAATAATCATTTTCCTGATCCGACCGTCTGGGAGGAGGGGGGAGTGGAGGGAGGGGGAATCCGGAAAATTGAGTCGTGCTTAACTTTCGCACGGGTGATCGGACTTAATGTAATAACTGTATAGAAGACATGTCTCTGATTTCCCATTTGAGGTCCGGACCAATTCGACAGCTGTGGGGGAGTTGGGGGGGGGGGCGCAGAAATCTCGAGAAACGGTTAGAATGGAGGGATCGGAGTGAGACTTGCTGGGAAGAACAAGCATGTGCTCTAGATGAACCATCTACACAAATAGACTGGAATCCGGACACTTTGGGGTGGGGGTGGAGGGGGTTTCCCGGAATTCCGGTGACGGCGGTTTTGGGGATTTTCACGACGAACACGACTAGCTTCGAGAAGAAAAAAAAAATTCTCGATCCGATTATCGAGGGATCGGATTCCAGTGAAACTTAATAATCGAAGAGAGGACATGATTGTGTCTGATATTCTTTTTCATGTCCGGACCGGATCCGACAAATGTTGGGGAGGGGAACCGGAAAATACGTGACCCGCTTAGACTAAAGAGATCGGAATGGAACTTGGTGGGATAGGCAAATTCTATATTTCATCCTCTGAACCAGCCTTAAACAAAAGCTAGAAGCTTTTAGTTGTTGGATAAGCATTTTAGTGTGCAAATTGCTGTGATCAGCAGGATGTAGTTGATACAGAATTTGAAAATTTACTGGTAGGCTACCTGAGGCTTCAAGTATCCAGTCAGTTTACTTAAGTAATAGGTATTGAGTAGTCAAGGAAAGTTGTATACCCCCCCCCCCCCCCCCCCCCAACCGACTTTGATCCGAGAGATGTGACAGGAATCAGAAATTGGGGCCGGTTAAGAAGGTGTCAATTCTAAATTCATCCTCAGGAAAATGGTAGGCTTTTTCGGACTTTAATAAGACAAATATTCCTTCAAATATTCCTTGGTGTTTTTCCCACAAGTTCGTCTTTCCAACTTGAGCGGTTTTGAGCCTGAAGAGGACCCTTGCCAAGAAGGGCCGAAATATAGCTCCAATAAAATTCAGCTGACGTATCCGTTTTCCACCATCAAATTTAATAAGACGTTTTCCAATATTTGCGGTTATTAGGCTTAAGCTGGACATAGGATTTTGTCATCGGCGTATTCTGAACCTGGAAATTTTCACGGTCTTAGAAATAAGATCCTGATTGTTTCGAACTGTTGTCATACGAATGGAGTCCAGTATCCTATTGGTCAATATTTGCGCCTTCAAGTCGGCCCCAATGACGGTAGACTCGGATCCGCTTTCGTTGGATAGCCTAGGGTGTAGTCCCTGCATGTAGAAACTCTTCCTTTGACCTCAAATGCAAGTAAAAAGCTGGCCTTTGTGGCCATGCGAAGCCATACCGCTTACGATGGCTTCGTATGTGCGCGGGCTTTCTTGTCGTGTCCGCTGGGAGTCATCAGGATGTAGATCACTGACCAGAGATTCATTACTGAACTATAATAGGTTGAATCGTTTGCCGTAATGAAACCGCGAATGTCCTTCGTGCGGCGTGATTCATCCAGGCGGTCTTTACAAACTGACACGACAGCGTGGCTTAATTAGGAGACCCTTTTGTCTTCCCAAATTAGTCGAGCAAAAGTATGGGAGAAGGCGCGAACCAGAGTCGGATAAAAGCCTGTAGTTTGTTCCACTCTGGAACGAGTCCAACAAAGCTAATCGAGAGGTTAGCTTGTAATTTGATGTTGCGGCCGCGCCGCTAGAGCTAGTCCTGCCAAATAGGGCGAAACTCTGATTAGTAATCCCATAGAAACTTGTTTGGCCTTGGATCCTCAAACAGCTGGAAGACGAGCTCCAGGTCATTTGGAAGGCTGTCGACTGAGCTCCCAGAGGGAATATTTTTGCTGGCTGGAAGAAAAATAGATAAGGAGTTTGCCGGACAATTTTTTTAGGGTTTGGGGATTCCCGTCACGCCATTGACCTTTAAGTGACTGTGACTTATCGTACTGGAACAATGGAAGCAACAGACTTTAGTTCGAATGAACCGCGATCAAAATGGAAAGCCATGGAGTACGGTACAAGATCCGGTGTGCTACCATTAAGTAGACTTTTGTTCATATGAACGAAACGTCAGCTGACTAGATGATGATGATGATGAAATTTTTATTTACGCACTAGACAAGAAAAGGGAAATATCTTTACACGCTCAAGAGGGTCAGCCATTTCTTCAGCTCGTTATAGACACCATACAATCATCACTAGAATGACAATCAATTGAGCTAAAAGGCCCAACGCTCCTTAATACTCTATATCATTTGTTCCCAACCAGTGGTACTCGTACCCAAAGGAGTACGAGAGACCCTAGCAAGGGGTACGCGAAGGTCCTCAAAATCAAGTTTGTCTATAGCTTTAATATCTCGCCTCAAACATTTTTGAGTTTTCTGACTTGGTTTCAATATGATCCGCAAGGTCAGTCCGAAAGGTCCAAGAACTATACACAATTTCAGATACACATATATGCCATATCGCTGAGGACACTAAATATCGTATTTTTTACTTTCGTTTCGTGGTAAAAAGACAGTAAAATGTCGATTCGTCAAAAAAGGGGTACGCAAACATTTTGAACTCTGATTAGGGGTACGCGGCACGGGAAAGTTTGGGAACCACTGCTCTATATGACTAAGTCCAAAACACGCCAGTGATCCTCAGGAAGAAGGAGTAAACGTGTGCGTAACGACTCAAACTTAACGACTCAAATCCTGTGTCAAACAATCACGGCGATCTTTGGGAGCAGCTGTGACACCGCTTCTTGCTTTCTTTCGCAGGTACCCGGAGATTCTGCATCGGCAGGGAGAGATAGTTATCAAGAGTATTGGAACGAGCTCTGCTCAAGGGGTTGTCTACTTTTGATTTTGGTCCCACTCGACCAAATGCCCGGTGCCAGGTTGGTGCCGAAAAGGGGTTTGCATCAAGTGCTCGGGAGTGGGTACCCCTTGGCTCTTCCTTGTTTCAACGGGGTTATTTTTCTCTGGGCCAGTTGGCTTGCAGAATTGTAAACATTTTCTCTAGCAGCTGATCATATCCTCGTGTGTACTTTTTTCTCAGTTGCTCCTCTTTTGGAAGCCACCCTAGTCGGTGTTATCTTTTTGATACATTCCCTTTACTCTAATCTGGCTGCATCTTTCTTGGCACATCTACAATCTTAAGGAATCATTTAAAGGACCCATCTTATCTATAATACTAACGCAACCTAATTCCGTAATCACTCAATCCTTAGCTGATTTTCCTACTTCCCGTGTTTTGCCACCTTCGATGCGTATCACGCTGTCGACGGCTGTCTGCGAGAAGTTTTTCAATCAGAAAAACTGGTTATGTAAATTTTTTTCATATTTTCGCTACAAGTAAACGGGTCTCGGAAAAGGCTTTAAACAGCCAAAACCGTGACTTATTTGTTGAAAGCACGGCCTAGTTTTAAAGTATTCGAATATTTAAAAACACCGGACGTTGAAGAGTAAATAGTGCGAGGGGTCTTTTAAGGGAGGGACGAGTTGCGATCCCCTAGTTTCCGGTTCAATATAGATCGTGACGTCATTTGCTTGGGAACAATAAAAAGAAAGCTCGTGAATGTAGGAAGATGATTCCGGAATCACCACGCAAGGGGTTCTGGCGGATTCTGTGGCGTTTTAGGGAGGATTTCCTGGGTGCGAACAGAACTAAGATGGGATACTTTCGATCTGAAGGACTCCATTGTTCAGCTGAGGTGAGAGGAGCGGTATTGAGCGACGGGGGCAAGGTGTTGATTGATTGGCTGACGAGAAGGTAAAGACCTTTTTACCACCTTTGTCGCTATGTCGGTGGCTTGTTAGAGATTCTTTTTTGTCGCTACGTTCAAGGTTTTTTTTTTTATTCTTACTATAATTGATACATGAACATTAGTTGCGTTTTTGCAGCTACCATGGTATCTGATACCACGGTCTAAAGTCGTTTTTGTGGTTATCGTGGTATGTGATACCACGGTCAAAAGGCGTTTTTGCAGTTATCGTGGTATCTGGCCAGTTATCGTGGTATCAGATATTCAGATACCACGGTCCGACCGTGGTAACTGGTCGTGGTATCTGAAGAGGTCATCTCACTTTCATCAGTTTTAGTCAAATTGGTGGGAAAGAAGTTTGGCACTTAGTGACGTGACTGAATATCAGTTTTTCTTTTGGATGACTTCGAATAGCGCATTTTCGGCAATTGCCGTTTTTGCAGAGCAACCGTATATCAGACACCACGGTTACTGCAAAAACGGCTAATTGCAGATCCAGTTACAGTGGTAACAGATACAACGGTATCTATAATATTAATCATATTAATAATACGATACTCCGCACTTAAGATTATTTCAGGGTACGGTTCACGTGAGTGTTGCAGTTGAATCACTTGATTTTGGTTACATTACAGTACGGTTAAAATTGTCATTCATTATCGCTGGCTTTGACGAGGTTCAGGATAACTGCTGCTAATTAGTTCGTAAAGGAATGAATGGACGGTCATTTATTGTGATGATTGATGAACTTGTGTTGACGTCAATTTTGTCAGAAAGGTATCCGGTGTCACCTTTTCTCATCACGAGGAATTGGGCCTTGTACATTGATGGCTTGGACGAAGTTAAAGGAATCTTGGCGCCGTTGAAAAATGTATTTTCAGGGTAGCTGCCTTAATTTGTACGTAAAGACGTTGGACGACGAGCCCGGATGTTCCTGGGTTGGGCTGTTTTGCTTGTCTTGGAGAGACGGGCCTTTTTTTTTGTATTTTTGTAGTGTATTCAGCTCAGAGATGGGCGAATCCGATCATGAAAGGATTCGAATCCGAATCCAGGGCTAGGGACGAATCCGATTCCGAATCCACCATTCCATGCTGAGGAATCGAATCCGGATTCGAATCCGACCTTAACAAAATCAAATCATGCACATGGGTTACAGTTTAAAAAACATAGGTGACAAAAAAGCACTGATGCCTAACTCAAATGAAACGGTTAATGTAAACGATGTAAACCATATTTCTATGTTTTCATGTGTGCTTGTTATAGTGTGGGCTTCCTCTCAGTGACCAGGAATGAATCTGGGGCTAGTTAAGCACAATCCCTAGGCACAGTTGTGTAAAAATTGAAAAAAAAATGTAGGAAATTGGAGCGGATTAGGAAGATTCAGGGTTTGGAATCCAAGTCCAAATCCGGATCCAGCCTGATCAAAATCCGCATTCGAATCCGGCCAAAAGGACAAATCCTGGATTCGGATCCGGATTCGCCCATATTTGTTTCAGCTTCACCTTTTGTCGTCGCGAGTTAGGGGAGTGCCATCTAGCGTCCTTGGAAGACATTGATGGTTGACTCTGCACAGACACACGAGCCGGTTTTTAGAATCCCAAAACGTAAGTGGAGGATACCTATGACTCGTAAAAGCTGTCCGTCTGTCAGCACGATAACTCTCGAAGGGAATGAGATATTTTGATGAAACTTCGTGTGAGGACTCTTTTAAGTCAAGCGAGAGGTCGAGTACGTAGATGGGCTCTGTAGCTCAACATTTATGGGTGGGGTTCAAATTAAGGGGCTAGTTTTTTTTTTACAGATAATGAAATAGTCGATTTAGGGTTAAGAAGGTATGCTGAACACGAATATGAAAACCATTTTCTTGCCGGTTAAGTAGTTCGCCCGGAATCCGGCCAAAACCGGAAAATTTGTTAAAAGTCAAAGTTTTAAATTTGATTAGATTTTCGATTTAGGGGTAAGAAGGCATGCTGAACATTTATATGAAAACCATTTTCTCGTTGGACAAGTAGTTCTCCCGGAATCCAGCCAAAACCGGAAAATTTCTTAAAAGCAAAAGTTGTATTTGTAGTTGAATAGATGTCCGATTTCGGGGTAAGAAGAGATGCTGAATGTAGTGTGTGAAAGTAGTTAGCGCGGAATCCGGCCGAAACCGGAAAATTTGTTAAAAGTAAAAGTTTTATCTGAAGTTGATTAGATGTTCGATATAGAGGAAGGAGATCCGCTGAATTCGTTTTTGAGCTTTAAATTTGCAAGACAAGTAGTTCGCCCGGAATCCAGTCGAAACCGGAGATTTGGCAGAAGTAGGGCAGGAAGATTTGATAAATTTCGTCAAAGGAGATATGACGTATAGCCTAGGTGTAAATACGCACATGCTGAATCCAATAACTAAACTTGGTTTTCTCAGATGATTAGCCATTGGCATTCCTCTGTTTCTAAATGTCTAAGGAATCTGGCGAAGGCCGGACATCTACAAGAAACATTTGTCTGGATCAAATAAATTTCTGGGATTCCGTTGAAACCTTTGGTCTTGATTCTGTCTGGATTTTCCGCATTTGTATAATTCTCCAGACGGAAGATTCCGGCTAGATTTATAAATCCAGGCCTGGAAAAGTTGATGATTGTTGAAATAGATATTCTTGATATTCCCAGACACTCCTTGAGGAAGAACTGCAGAGAGAAAAGAAAAGAAGATAAACTAAAAAGACAAGGCAACTTGTAAGTTCACCTTATATTAAATTGCAAATATTTTACTCTGAAAGCACAGAGGATCATTGAACATAACCAACCGCAAAAACATGTTATTAATAAAATGCAAGCAAATAGCCTAGCCGTTTATTATAATCATCAGCTTGAAGACGTGAATTATGTTTTGAAGTTGGCCTTGCCTAATTTTCTCCCGTGCACGCCTGATTTTCTCTCAAGCAGCCAAAATTCCTGATAGCCTAATTCCCATTCCGCCTAGTAACCGCCAATTTTAAGTCAATGTTTACGGGCTCTGTCTTTTGGGGATCCCAAAACGTTAAGTGGAGGGATACCTATGTCTTCGTAAAAGTTGTCCGCCTGTCAGCACGATACGAGGCACGATAGCTGTCGAAGGGGTAGAGATATTTTCTTCAAACTTGGCATGAGGGTCCATCGGGTCAAAGTACAGGCCAAGTTCGTAGATGAGCCCTGTAGTCCCAGTTTTAGGGGTGGGGGAGTGGTTTCAAATTAAGGGACGAAAAAAAATGTATTAAAAAGTCGATGAGATAGTCGATCTAGGGGTGAGATGACTGTTCCGTATCCGAAACTTATTTCCTCGCCGGACTGGAATCCGGCCAAAACCGGAAAATTTGAAAAGTTTATCTGAAGGTGATTCGATGTTCGATATAGTGCGGTAAAGGGGCATGCTGAATCCATAGACTATATGAAAATTAATTTCTCGCCGGACAAATAGTTCGCCCGAAATCTGGCCAAAACCTGAAAATTTGTTGAAAGTTAGATTTTTTCGAAAGTTGAGTAGAAGTTTGAGCTTTAGTTTTTTGCCTGACAAGTGTTTCACCCGGAATTTGGCCGAAACCGGATACTTGGCAGAAGTAAGGCAGGAAGTTTCGGTCAATTTCGTCAAATTAGATATGATGTATAGGGGTAAACACACATGCTGAATCCGTACCTGAACTTGGTTTTCTCAGATGACTAGCCATTGGCATTAATCTGTTTCTAAATTTTAATAGTAAAAATGTTCAAGCAGTCTGGCGAAGACCGGATATCTACAAGACACACTGTCTGGATCAAATACTAATTTTTGGGATCCCATCGAAACCTTCGGTCTTGTTCTTGGACGCTCGACTTTTAATTTTGACCACCGAATTTTCATTTCACCGGCTCTGTTTCAAGCTGAAACAGATGCCCTTCCGCGTTCTCTTGCCAGCCATTAGCAATAGATAGACGCACCTGTATGGCCCATTATCCTGACTTCCCAAGCGCTAGTATGAGTGCATGACCCATTATCATACCTTCACTAAGGGCTATTGTTCCTCGTTGCCAACTCGTGTCTTGCTGGAAATTTCGGTAATGGTGATTTGGAAGGCGAACGTGAAACACATTAGTGAAATAAAATGCTTCACTTGATGGCTCTGTCTTAACAGAACATGTGGTAAGAAAGGTCAGAGAATGTCCGCCTTGGATCTGTCAAGGAAGGATTGCAGTTAGGAGGCGTGTAACCTCGTAGCCCTTGAAAGTCAGGCCAGGACGTCTGCCAGGGATAAATCTAAAGCACTGAAACTTCCAGAAGTTTGAAAACAGATACATGTTTGTGCATCGTTGTGTTAAACATTATGAAAAGTTTTGTCTTTTGGCGAAACATAACACTTTCTCGGCCTAGCCGAGTTTTACCCGTCACGCAACGCAAACTATCGAAAGCTTCAAGGCCCGCCGGCAACTCTTTCACACATAAGAATATGAGAAGATTCAAAGTAATGTGTTCATCTTGGAAGACATGGTAGACCATCAGGTCTATCTTTTGTTTAAACTTTTCCTTTGTTGTTGTTGTTGATTAACGTCGCCTCTCGTCTTCAAGGACCTCACGACGTCACTATTTTCGGAAGGTACTTCTGGGGTGGCTATTGACAGGGATATGTCAACACCAATTTTCCCAACAAAGTCGCATACACTTTTTAAGAGTTCTGTTTGTTCATCAGTTGTGGATCCTCCACCAAGAATTGGATCAGTTATGAAGGGACGCTTGTAACAGGCCACAAGATTCCTCAATGTGACTCTTCCAATTTCTTGCTGTGGGTAACTCAATAAAAGGTTTTCTACAGTTTCTAAAGCACCACATGTTTTGCAATTTGGGTCATCTCCGAAGAATCGTCCTGTATTGCTTGTGTTGCTGCATGGTTTGAACGGTTTGATTAGTTTCTCGCGTTCATTTTTCAAACATTTTCCTTCCAGCCGCCGCGCCCTAGAGCGTGAAGGCTAATCGAGAAGCGCTAATAAGAAACCTTTAATTTCGTGGGAAAAATAATGGTACTTTCGAAAACTATATTACTGAGCCGTTTCACCATGAAAAGATCATTTCTAGTAAGAGTTGTCCTTTAAAAAGGTCGTAACAGAACTTTTGTCTCAGAACATTACACAAAAGGGTCATAGCAGATGTATTCTCATACAGTTTAACTAGGGGATGTTATCTTTCATGTGTTATTTATAATTAAACTGTTCATCGCTAGCACGTACCTTGGCAAGTAGAAGAGATATTGAACATGACCACATGCCCGTGCTAGTATCACGTTCAGTGGGCTTAGGCTTTTAGAGTGTGTCGTCAGTCCTAGTAAACTCGGGAAGGTGGGATAAGAACGTGAAGTACAGAAAATGGAGCATTTACCGTTAGCTTCTAGGTTAATCCACATTGATTTATTTTTCCGCCTTTCCTAGTCGCTTTGCGAGAGACTTGGCAACAACGAATGCCACTTTGCTATCCTGTCACGTTACCAGGACAACAGTTCGTTCTCGCCCTGACCATTCAGATTGTTCTATGAATCGTCCTACTGATCTTTACCGACCAATCGACAACTCTTTGCCTCTTCTGTATCATCTGTATTCTTCTCTCCGTCATATCCCGGCCCGGCTCCCCTCGCTTTGCCTCTGGCCTACTACCTCCGGCTCACTGCGTCTTCTGCTGTTGATTAAATTTGTCGAAACGTCCACAGATTTGCTCGATTTAGGATTGCCGATTTTTGGTTTGTCAACTTTGAGCTTACGCTCTTTCTAAATGGCATATACATGTCAATTTTGTCGGATAATTTGTTACCCTTTAGCCGGGGAACTAACGAGTAACGATCAGATATGTTGGGAGGAATTGTCGCTTACCATTCCCTGTTTGGGACTAAGATCGTTGGCTTCGCGCCTTAGCAGACAACGAGCCAGTGTTGCCTCGTTTGTTCAAAGCAGCTCTGAAGCCATTACCGCTGGCGTTTTTTCCTCCATATTCGATATGTAGAGCTTGGGGAGAAAACACCATTGAATCACGAACCGCCTAGTAAAAATTAATGACTCTTCTAAAGGCCTTCCCGGAATTTCCATCAGACGATGTCAGGACTGACTTTAAATTTAGAAAGCTCTCAAGTGAGAGTAATTTAGACGCTGTGGTTGTCAGTTGCAGTGTTGCCACTTTGCTCTGACGGAACCTGGGACTTTTGGCCACAAAAACCTGGGACAATCTGGTGCCCATGAAACTGAGACTTTTTTCCAGCAATTAACGAGAAATCTGCTTTATCATCTTCATGATTATATGCCTCAGCTTTTTGCTTCCTTTTTGTGTTTACTGGTAAGGAACCGGTTGCAGAATTCTGGCTCGTTTTGTCGAAGAAGCGAAAATCTGTGATACATCGCAGAATTCTGCTAAAATATAGATAACAGAAAAATATGAAAACAAAATAAACAGAAAATAAAGATGATAGATAAGAGTCGGAAAAATTAGAAAAAAATAATAACAATGAAGTGGAAAACAAATTAAGAAATTAAGCAATGTTGGTTTTGTAATAGGTGGTTCGTTTAGCCTAATATTTCAGATGTTATGCTTAGACTCGTGAGAATTTATGTGATAGCACCTGCGGCCTATTATTTTCGATCATCGCCCTAGAACTGGAAATGTCAGTGCAGGTGATTTCGGCTGAATTTTCTTCTATCTCAACAGGCTTTCTCTTAGTTCTGGCTTTAGAGCCGGCAACGTTGTATCCATGAGTGAGCCGGATGGGAGCCGAAGTCGGCTAGAGCATAGGGATTAGTTGTTGATCATGTTGGGTTTACGGTTTAATGAAAAGGTGCCACAACAGCTAAAGCTGAATAATAGGCAACGAGAAGAAAGAAACACACTGTAATAGCTAACGACATCCAAATAGTTTACCATCAACAGCGATAACTCAATAACAAAATACAGAAGTGAAACAAGAAGCCGAACATAACCGAATGAACCAGTCCGGGATCCAGACCGCGATATTGTTCAAAAACAGGGGGGGGGTAGCATACGAGCTGCAGAAGGTTTGAAGAACTTTTCTAGACCAACTTTTCGTGCTGAGAACGAGAATCGTACCGCACCACTCCGCACCGATGTACGTCACCGACTTTTTAGCCTACAAAGGCAGATTAGGCCTATAAAGACCAACTGCAGAAAAAGAATTTTCCTAGCGGGACCGCATAAACTAAAACCTTCTTCAAACCTTCTGCAGCTCTCGTGCTACCCCCCTTGAACGATAGAGACTAAACGGCAAATGTGAAATTTTATTGATCGTTGAGGCAATGTGTAACAAGGGGTGAGAATGAAGGAGGCGACGGGCGATACTTAATGCTGGAAATGACTTAATTAAATTTGAAAGCCTTGTTGAATAAGTCCGTTCAGGGAGTTGATACACATAAATATTCCATCATCCCGGCTGACTTCGAATCATATTTGATAGTGCAAAACGGATGCGTCAGCTGAATTTTATTAGAGCTATATTTCGGCCCTTCTTGGCAAGGGTCCTCTTCAGTCTCAAAGCTGCTCAAGCTGAAAAAAACAAATGTATGGGAAAAAAAACAAAAAAAAGTATTTTTTTCCCACAAGTTCGTATTTTCAACTTGAGCGGCTTTGAGCCTGAAGACGACCGTTGCCAAGAAGGGCCGAAATATAGCTTTAAACAGCTGACGTATCCATTTTGCACTATCAAATATGAGGTGATACAGTTTTATTAACACACTGGCTGAAGCCCCGCCCCTCGAGATAAAGAATCATAATAAGGACAACAAACGAGGGTAGCCTTGAGCGCGAGATTCGTCCTCATGACAGTAGCTCGTCTCCCACTGCACCTTCTAACATGTCAAACTTCCAACACAAACATATGATGCCTAAGCAAGCGTATTATGTTTGTTTGGCAGATAAGACGAAGTTGCCCCATGATGTCTTGTTGACTGAGGGTTAGCTGCGGGGTCCTCTTTCCCAATAAAGTAATATAAATTCAATATTGGCCTTACGTGAGAAGGCTATTACGAAGAGAAGGGTTGGAAACTGCTCTCCCCATGTCGCTGGAAAGAGCCTTGTTTCATCTCCGCTTGCACTTCCTCTCCAGCAGTGTGAGGGGTGATGAACTATCGGATAAGGTGTCTGCCAAGCATTGTGCCGCCCGCTGCCTCACTATCTTTTTCGGGAATGATGGATGCAAGGCCGTATCCAGGGGGGGGTCAGGGGGTTGACCCCCCCCCCCCCCCCGAAACATACAAAAATAACCGTTTGTATAGGCTTTTCCCTCTGATCTATGTCTTTTTTGTCCGACCCGCAGGCAACCCCCCCCCCCCCCAAAAAAAAAAAAAAAAAAATATGCTGGATACGGGCCTGGATGGATGCATTTGTTTCCTGATAAGACCTTGCGACATTTCAGAGCTATAAACTAACACATTTAAAGTAAACTAGGCTACAGTTCACTTCATACGTGTACGATGATACGATACGTTACAATACGAATTTATTAGGTCAAATAACATAATAGTTTAATAAGACCCTATCAATAATTTATAAAACATACTCTCACTTACTCATTAAAATGCTTTACAAAATCTTGATGAAAAGAAGATCTATACCGGTTAGAAGCTGATGGTTTGCAGGGCTCTAATTTATTTTGATGTCTCGTGTTATATCCGTTTCGTGCCGGTTCCAGTAGCAAATCACGATGCTCACTTGATTCTAACATTTTTTGCGCATGGCCTAAATAAGTAAATAAAAGACCCAGCAGAAATTAAAGTAAATACTATACAAATCCATTATCGAGATATTAGACACTCACCTACTAATTTGGAAGATCAAAATCTTGGCCAGTTTTTTGATGCAGCGAAAATATGAAAACATTGCAAAACGATCTAGGTGGTAATGAAAAGATATTTTGTAACGAATTTTTTTTTGTCAACGAAATGTAACTTGGTAACAACAAAGTGTTATTTTGCGTCAGAATAATAATCGATATCAATCAGTTGTTATTTGGTATCAATGAAACGTTAACTTTTGTCAATGAAAAGTTGTTTCCAAATATCCCATTTTTGGACCTCCATAGATTTGACGCATCTCAGCGTCTTGCGTTGTGGAAACACGCAAGGAAACTAACGTAGTCTGTGTGGGTAAGGGGCAGGTCAGGGTTTACACGTGAATGTAGTATCTGGCTCCCGTGTTCCATTTTCTCCGTGCTTTGTGTCGTGGCCTATTTAGAAAGTCGGCCTGTTAGTTACAAAACATATTTTTTAAGGACAATAGTTAGCGTTTTTTTTTATCTCTGTTCTTACTTCTCATTTCTCAATTCTCTTATACATTAGAGTTTAGTACTGAGGAAGGACTGTTGAGAACGAGAGGTAACAAAACTAAAGCTTTCGATGGGATCCCAATAATTTAATATTTGATCCAGACAATTGATTCTTAATTGTCTTCGCCAGATCCAGTCTTCGCCAGACTCACCTGAACATTTTTACTATTAAAATTTTGAAACATATTAAGGCCAAATAGCTAATCATCTGAGAAAACGAAGTTCAGATATGGATTCAGCGTGTGTGTTTACCACTATAAGTCGTATCTATTTTGACGAAACTGATCGAAAATTCCTACCTTACTTCTGCCAAATCTCCGGTTTCAGGTGAATTCCGGGGCGAACTACTTGTCCGGCAAAAAATTGATGTTCAGAACCGAATTCAGCGTATCTGCTTACCCTTATAACGAACATCTAATCAACTTCAAATAAAACTTTAACTTACAACAAATTTTCCAGTTTCAGCCGGATTCCGGGGGAACTATAAGCTCGGTTAAAAAAGGATTGTCAAATACGGATTCAGCATCTCTTCTTACCCCTAGTTCGAACACCTAATCAACTTCAAATCAAACTTTTAGTTTTAACAAATTTTCCGGTTTTGTCCGGATTCCGGGCGAACTACTTGTCCGGGTAGAAACTTATTTTCTTATCTGTCTTAAGTATGTTTTCTTACCCCTATAACGAACATCTAATCAACTTCGAATAAAACTTTTGCTTTTCACAAACTTTCCGTTTTTGTCGGATTCCGGACGAACTACTTGTCCGGCGAGAAAACGGTTTTCATCATCGTGTTCAGCATGTCTTCTTACCTCTTAATTGACCATCTCATTAGCTGTTTATAAATATTTTGTTTGCCCCTTAATTTGAACCCCTTCCCCACGCCTAAATGTAGGGCTAATAGAGTCCATCTACGAACTCAACCTTCCCCTTGACTTAAAGAATCCTCACACCAGGTTTCAGCAAAATATCTCATTCCCTTCGAGAGTTGTCGTGCTGACAGACGGACGGACGGATTGACAGACAACTTTTGCGATGTCATAGGTATCCTTCCACTTACTTTTTGAGGTCCCCAAACGTGACTATTCAACCAACTTCTCGATTCTGCAGAACTGCGAAGCTTTCCTCGTTTTCGTATTTGACAAAAATGCAAAAGAAAGGAAAATCGGCTTCATGTCAATAGTTGAAAACACAAAATGGGAGAATCGCGAGGAGAGTTGAGATAAAACGCAACTACTGTATCGCATATAGGAACCGGTTATTTCACGAAATGAAAAATAGTGAATATAAATGAAATATATATAACTGAATCGACTGACGGATCACGTGATTCTCATCAGCTGTTCGCCGGCTCCGTCACACATTTGTACATCTTTGTACACCATTTACTGAGGGAAAGCCCTTCGCTGGCAGAGAGATCTTTCGGTTGAATTATTCCATATTTCATATCGCTCTTACCACCCAGCATCCCACCGGAAGCTGGAGACAGAGATGGAGAAACTACAAGAGGATGAGCTTAGCACAAGATGGTGGCATTAGATTTCATAAATAATTGTCCCAAAATCGCAGATCTGTCCGTACATTTACGCGTCCGGCGTAAAACTTTTTTGTCTGATAAAGGACATGCAAAGTAACAGTAGGGAGTAGCGCCAAGACCTATGATTTCCATGCATCGGAAACGGGACTTAATCGTAGTGCCGCCCACTACGCTGGCTACGTTCAAAGCGAGACAAACTTGCGGGTTTAGAAAATTCTAGTTTAGCTCGGGTTTGGCCTGCATACATCGAGAAAACAGGGGAGGTTGTAACCTTTTTTTTTTCTGTTTACGGAATATGGAGTTATCGGAGGCAGCGCTGGTGCGGTGCACGACTGATTCAGTTTTATTAGGGACCTTATCTATCGCTAGTTGTGCTAGTTTCACTGCTATTCTAGTGTGTGCCACTTTTTCAAGTCTTGGCGCTACTCCCTAGTGTCATTTTGCTCTGGATAAGGACCGACCCCTCGACCAAACTGAATCGTGAATACTCTTGATGACAAACTCTTTATGCCGATCAAGAATCGCCGTATGCCTAGCAAAGAGCCAGAAATGTCAGCACAACTGTCCCGAACATACGCTGCTGATTGGTTTACACATTGGTTACACATTTGAATACTTTTTTCGGGTGACGTTTTCGACGGTTTCGTTCGGGTGACGTTTTTCCTTCTTCCCGAGCTGCACTGGCGTGTTTCGGACTTGGTCACATAGAGTAAATGACGTCGAAACACACACGGTAAATATTCCTTGAGCCCAAGCTGATTTTGAAACATATATTCAAATAATGCATAAAACGTTTGATCAAACAAAAATCAGTTTGATTGCAGGTTTGTTTCCGTCCCCTAAATTGACCCTGAAGATTGACAGCCTGACGAGGACACTTGCCAAGAAGAGCCGAAATATCGCTGCCAAAGCATCGTAGCTGATATATCCGTTTTATGCATTATTTGAAAACACTCACGGGTTTCTTGATACAGCCACATGATTGCTTTGCAAGATCATTCATGTGGTTTTGGACGTTAGTGCAAAATAGTTAGTGGAAGTTCAGAATAATTCTGACTCCGTGTTGAAATTTTTTGTAACGGGGCGTCACTGACTTCCCTAAGTAACTTTTTAGCCAGAAAAAATGGACATCTTTCGGTCGGCTGCTTATCGTGCACTGTAAGTAGTGTCAAGCATCTCTTCGTTGGCCAATCATCTTTGAATAATTAGCAATTAGAAAGCCTCAACTTTTTCAGAGCGACCGCTAGCCCTCTGCGAGGTTTACTGGGCCTTTTGGCTTTTTTTGTAATGAACCATAGCGACTTTCATGTGCAGATTTCTTAAGGGGCAAGCATGAAAAACAAACAAAAAGTGTCATGGGTGTTGTAAGAAAGTACCTCAAATGTCTGAGACCAGTCCTAGTCCCAGTGTCTGTCGAACTGTAATAACTTGTTGCCAGGCCACATAAGCTATTGTCTGGCTGGTTTTCTACCAGTCGTGATGAGACCGTAACCTGTTGTCACTCGACAATATGGCAAGACTACTTGAGACCTTTTGGCCTTTTGGCAGTGCTCACTAGCGAACTGTGTCCGACTTCCCTTCAGATGCAACCCATGTTCTCTTACCTCAAGGCCTTCCTTCACGGATGCCTCCTGGTTCACAAGGTCCAATGCCTCCGACTAGGATCTTTGCTAACACCTTCAGTAATACCTTTGTTGATGGAAGATCGTTCGTTAGTGGATCAGTTTGTTATGCCTTCATTCTTATTTTCTTCTTCTTCTTTTTTTCTCTCCTTCTTTTTCTTTTATTGATTTGTTTGGTTTGTTTTCCTTAAGACCATATGAATAAAGAATAAGCCCCGCCCATTGCAAAGCCTTATGTTAGGCCTTATGGTGGAGCCACAAAGAGTTAATGGTGTTTTTATTGTTTATGAATAAACTCAACTGAAACTGAAACTAAAAAAAAAAAAAAAAAAAAATCCTGGATAACCGAGGAGATGCGCACTTGTGTCTGTCTGTGTATTAGGTTTAAGATGGGATAAATCATTAGAAACGCCGGCAAAATTCATAGATAAGTCATACTAGTTTGCCGAAACGACTGTTCTGCTACCTCCGAGGTTACCCCTCAATTCCGATTTTTAAAATCCTGACGAACTCTTTCTATCCTTACTTCTAAACCATACGGAACTCTGCTCAACCAGGCTAGCCTGATCCAACCCAGGATGCGCAAACTGCCATTCATCCACAACATTCACCTTTTAGGAGAGTACTCATCCCCTCGGCCTTCTGTCAAAGAGATGGATTTTCCCAGGCAAAGCTAAACTGGGCCCCTGAAATCCTTGCCGATTCAGTGTTGGCTACGACTCCCTGAAGGACGGTTTTTCGATATCCCCGACGCTCGAAAAGCGAATCATTAGGATTCCAGTCAAGTGCTATCTGACGACGGGCTAACCTTACTCCGCAATGCAGCAAAAGGACCAACAATGGTGACAGTATTAAAGGACACGCACGAAAGGCCGAAAGTCAGGGATATTGCCAGACTTTGGTAACTTCTCCCCTCATCGCTTATGGAGGGATAATCTAATGCCACCAGGGCGATAAGCGGTTCGGTTAGGGGGGTCAGGCTGTTGAAAGGGGCGTTGTTGTAAACGGGGATGTTGGGTCGGATAACGTGGACCGATGCGTGTAAGGCGGCGGTCGAAAAAAGGGGGGTAGTGAACTAGGCTTTTTGCATACACACATATAGATAGATAGTTTATTGCTATAAGCAGCCCGAGGGCCATGGCAAAAATTTACCAAACGAAAAAAACAAACACTAACATATAATAATACTCATTTCCGTTTAATTTGTTTTACTTATTCCAAAAATCTACTTCTGTGTTCCATCGCTAGCCTGAAAAACCGCCCCATATTCTTTGTGTCCCATCGCTAGCCTCAAAAACCGCCCAACATTCTTTATACCAGCAAAGCACTCATCCTTAAAAATTCGTTTTAACCACTCTTCGTCAAATACGCACACATCATACTCTTCTTTTCTCCAGTCACTCAGCTCAATACAATCGAAAAGCATATGAATCCCACTCTCATCCACGCACCCACACATCGGACAGAAGTAAGGACCGAACGTCTGCTTACAATTACCAATATAACGTATATATTTAGTTTTATGTATAACTTACTCTGTACAGTGTAAATCCCTATCCCGGAAAATACGAATGACGAATGGCGTATCAAGAATCACTGACAACTTCTAAAAGGCAACACAATAAGAAAGGACGAGCTTATATTTATACTCTATCTCCTTAACTGGAGGTTACTCGGACGTCCTTTGAGGTTTAATTCAAAATACAACTGACGTCGTTTGAGTTTAGCTCTGTCTTCACTTGTGCAGTTATATCATAGGAGTAATGGAGGATCATATTCACGTTGATATGTACATATAGGCTAGATACCTAAACGCTTTGCAAAGAGACCCGCACAACAGTGTTTGTTAACGCGCCTATGTAGACTGGGGCTAAACGTACGAATGCCGAACCTACAAATGACGAGGTACAGTGGTCGTGTTCTTGGTGGTACTAAGGGCTTTTTCGTTGTATCTCCTCGGACAACAGCAATCTTCGAAGATGATAACGGAGCCTATCTCTTTGTATTATAAAGTGTTATCGGGAAGGTTTAAGGTTGTTAGTTATGTTCCAGACGACGGAGAGATGGAACTTGGGAAAAACGTTCTTGGTTAGATGGATTGAAAGATATTTATTTGCATTTGTTCTGAGCATTGTTTGGGTTATCTCAAGGTTGTAACTCCTGTCCATAGTTTTATGTCCATTGAGTGTCATGTTTGTTTGGCATTTTTACATGGGATTAGTCAATTGCAAATTTTATTCGGGCAATGGCCCTGTTCTAGCCATAGCTAAACATGCGATCATGTTAGGGGGAAGCTCGTCTTTTCAAGAAAGATTTTCACTTACAAATTATCTTTATTATACAGTTGTCACACTTTATAAATTGAAATTTTGTGAAGGAAAGATAAACATGTTCCTTGTTTTTCTGAAGCACTGGCCCCTCACTATTGGACAGCATCCTACCCTATCTCTGATTACCACTTTTGACTCAGTCTATCAACGAATGTTTTCTGATTGGTTGGTATACACAACTGCAAGCGATGTCTCATTGTAACACTTTTGAATGGGCTGGCCATGGTAATGTATACGAAAAAAAAATGATGCAGTGGAGTAGGCTTTAAAAAGCTTTCAGTTGTGCTTTAAAATCCTCTGTGTAGTTCAACTCGGTGACCATTCTTCAAGATTCAGAAATTAGCTTGTGGTCCGTACTCAAGTTGCTTTAAAATTCCGCATTTGTTCCAGCCCAGTCCTTTCATTCGTCAACATGAACTTCTGGACAAACGATCTCTCGTTGATGGTCGCCAGTTTTGCAAATTTCAACCATATTTCATTCCAAAGCACAGCACTGCCGCGGTGATGCTGGCTTTTATCGATTCGAAATGTTTTCTCTCAAAAAACTCCCAACTGAACACCAAAACAAGGTAGTTTTCTCCGACAAGGTTCAGTGAACCGATCTCTCGGGGGGGGGGGGGGGGGGGGTGGAATTGAGAAGGGATACACATATTTAAACAGGGCACTCGGGAAGGAACAAGTGTAGTCCTCGTGTTTTCGTAATGTTCCTTTCAGAACTTTGATATCCTAACAGAGGATGCGCATCGTGCGTCGAAAATTACCAAACTTCCTTCAACTTTTCAGGAAATGCAACAGATGGATAACACCTTTTTAACTCCAAGCAACTCTCACAAAGGAATTCACGAAGTCAAATATTTAACGCTAATCTAGAATCTTTAGTTTGTTTCCCATAAATTCGTTTTTCCAACTTGAGCGGCTCTCGGGGCGGCTTTGAGCCTGAAGAGGACCCTTGCCAAGAAGGGCCGAAAAATATTCAGCTGACGTATCCGTTTTGCACTATGAAATATGATTCGCAGTCATCTTGGGCTAAAGGAATATTTATAGTAGTACAGCCCTTAAAAACGATTTGAGAACTGTGTGTTTGCCAAAAGGATTCTCAAAGATGTGTTAAGTGGTAGGGCGGTACTGACAGATGTTTGATAAAAAAATTATACACAAGGATGTTAACTGGGATACTATAACGCTATCGATTTTTTTTTATTTTTTCGTAAAACATAGCATTTAAGAACCGTCTTACAAGCCTTGAGAGCGATTGGATTTTCCGAAAGGACAACATTTTAATCGGCTTAGATCTCAACAGAAACATTATCTTCGTAACGTTTAAAGTTTAACGGAAAAGCCAAATTATTTTTGCGTCATTTAATTGAATACACTGAATAACTTAGATTATGCTAAGGGATTTTTTGTCCACTACCTGCTCTAGCTATGACGTTCAGAATGTCTGCGGCCGTCCCCACAACGTAAATTTTACTATGACGCGGGGGATTTTAATCTCAACACAAACGCGGCTTTTCAGTGGGCAGTGGTGAGCTTGGTGAAGACTGCTAGTGCCTGGACAAAGAAAAAATCATAAATCTTTCTGGTAAGGCATACACCACAGATACAAGCGCATAGAGGTACAACAAATCACACCGAACTTCCACTAATTGAAAATCGATTATTTCGTGAATAGCGGAATAACGAAGTAACGCATTTTCAGCGGGTCTTCAAGCCAATTTAAGTAAATAAGTGATGGGTAACTAGATTGTCCTATCCCATCCCTTTTCAGTTAAACTTTAACAGATGGATGTTGGTCTTTGTTTCGTGTTATCAAAGATGTGATAGTAGAGCTGCTTTATTTTTGTTCAGCGAAGTTTACCTTAAGTCGTTATCTACTGATGTGTACGTGGTCCCATAAACTGTGAATACCATACGCTGCTCCGTTTTCATCTCGGTAAGCTCGTGGTCGAGTGTTAACATTGTCGAAGCACGTGTACAAAGGGTTGCCACGGTTGTTGATCCATAGGCAAATTCAGTGATTTTTTCTGTTAGGTTTTTCTTTGGTGATTTTCTGTTACTTCCAGAAGTTGGCGATTTCTTCATAAAATTGGCGAATTAATATATTTCGTGTATAAAAAGAAGTTTGGAAGGCTTGGCAGTCATATTTGTTGCTTTTAAATGATCGAAGAGAAGTAGCAGTTTTCTTTTTTCCCTGTTCAAGAAGTGTTTGAAAAGTTGTATTTGAATTTTTGTTTCTCAGTTATGAAAAAAGTTGAGAAGTCAAGACAAGAAGTCAAAAAGGCTTAGCAGTCGTTCATCAGATTGTCTAAGTGCTATAGCTTGAAAGAAGTTTCGGTTTACTTTTTTGTCTTTATTCGAAAGAAGTCGAAAAGTTTTCATTCCTTGGTCTCAGGATCGAGTGGCTGTATTTAAAGTTTGACTGAAAAGCCAACTTATTTTTGTGTCATTTAATTGGACATACTGAATTATTTGGATTCTGCGAAGGGATTTTTCTATTTTCCACTATCTACTCTAGTTATGACGTTCAGAATATCTGCAGCCGTCCCACAATGAAAATTCTACTATGACGCGGGAAATCCCAATCTCAGCACAAACGTGACTTTTCAGTGGGCAGTGGTGAGATTGGTGAAGATTACTGAGTGCCTGAACAAAAAAAAAACATAAATCTTTCTCGTAAGAAGCATAGAGGTACCACAAATCACACGGAAATTTCACTATTTGAAAATCGATTATTCGTGAATAGCGGAACAACGAAGTAATGCATTTTCAGCGGGTCTTCAAGCCAATTTTAGTGAACAAATGATGCATAACTAGATTGTTCTATCCCAGCCCTTTTCGGTTAAGCTTTAATAAGGATTTACAGCTGAGAATGTCGTCATTGTTTATATTTACTGTCCAAATATTCACCAAATTACTAAATTTTGTGATTTACATTGAAAAATGACAATTTACAGAAATAAAATCACTTAATTTTGGAAAGATCGCCGCTAATTCTTTCTGTGATTTTTCTTAAACACCATGTGATTTACTTACGTCTGGAAAGGTAAACCTGCATGTGCGTTCTGAATAGTTCGTAATGGCTCTCTGGTAGTATGTCCATAGAGAGACTCGTGTCATATCAATCATCGGCATCTATCATTTTCTGTCTTATAGAAATGGCTATGAACGGTGTTAGCATCTTTTGATAATACAGCAAATCTCTTCTGAGAATACAAAATACATGTTCTATCTGATGGAAATGGGTACCAACGGTGTTTGCATCTTCTCAGGATACGAATAGGGTTTATAACCCTGCCATGAATAGGAGAAAGTCTCTCAGGGGGTTTCAGTACCATAAAAAGCTTTTACGTCGTATAGGAAACCTGAGTCTCGCCGGACCTGCTACTTGGTTTCTCCTCAGTATGGAACTGACCGATAACGGAACCCTTCTTCTGGACTGTTAGCTAGACCCTAGCTGTCAAAGGGCTCCCCCCGTCAGATTAGCAGGGATGTAAAGCTACACTGTAAAAAGTTTCTCCGAGTAAGGTTTAAAGTTAACTGCAGTATTTGCTACTGGGATTAATCTTATCACTACTGAGATAATATTAATCCGAATTAGAGATAAGATTATCTTTTTAGAGACAGGATTAATCCCAGTGCAAGATTTTTTTTTTACAGTGTAGTCTCCTAAGATTGCCACCACTCTTGCTAGTGACCAGGGGTGCAAATTAGCTAAAGAGATGAGCACGTCATTTGCTGGTTGAACATTGAAAACAAATACTATGCTCCGCCACTGCTCTGCTGAGCTCCCAAGTGGGGTTCTCGACAGTTATGAGGATAAAATCATCTGTGTCTGGACCGCGTATTCCTCAGAGCCTGCTATAGATAAGGGTGTTGGGATCGACTAAAAAGAGGCACGCCACGGCACGGCTTAGGAGTCACAAATAATAAAAAGAGATTAGCAAGTAGTAGAAGTAAACAAGCAAGTGAGAGTTCGTAACTGAAGAGCCTAAAAGAAAGTAGTTAGAACATTGTCCTTGTCCCTCAGGTCTCTTGTTAGTACTCGTGCCTCCTACACTATGTCGTGCCGTGCCGTGCCTCTTTTTAGTCGATCCCAAGGGTGTCGTAAGATTTTCCCAAAATTTGAACAAGACGGCAAAAAGTGGCCTTTTCGGTGGTATGTGTGTACACTGTAAAAAAAAAATCTTGCAGTATTTACTACTGGGATCAATCTTGTATTTATTGTGATAAGATTATCTCTAATTCGGATTAATTTTATCCCAATCGGGATAAGATTAATCCCAGTAGCAAATACTGCATCCTTATTCAGAGAAACTTTTTACAGTGTAGGTCAACCTTCCTCCTGTCCAATGGAATCATTGAAACGAAAACGTCCCTGAATCAGCTTCCCTCGCAAGCTTTTCAAGCTCTTGTTGTTTGTCTTTCAAAATACCGAAGGGTTCATGAAGCTGGTCGTCATTTTATCCCTCTGTCACCACGGTATACAGCGAAGCGATATTTTGTTTGAACTCGGTGTGACGAATCGGTGGGTTGGAGTACACCAGCATCGTAGATAGAACCCCAGTAGCCAACCGACGAAGTCAAAAACAATTTCTATGTAATGAGACTGTTTGACTTAGGCTTAGGGGACACGCTGGGTCTGTGTATTTAGTTTAGTTTAGTTTAATACTCTTTATTATACAAACCAACTTTTACATGCTAAACTACATGAACTCACCTTTTGTAAACCTCTTACCATCCTTTATACATGTAGCTGATACTTCTGACTGCTGGACATCCCGAATGGTCCTGTGGGGGCAGTAAGAAAAAAAAAAAAAAAAAATCCACTTTAGGTTAATTTTCACATACTTTTTCAATGGTTGGCCTTTTTTCATGTTGGACCTATGTATGCCGTCAATCAGCAAAGGCTGCAGGACCAAGGTAGGCTGTCCGAAGTGATCCCATTTTGAAATCCCACCGATACTTTGTTCTTGTTCATAAGGTGGCGTCATGAGCAGACAGTCGCTGGCTCGGTCACTTTGGTCATACCCGCGCTTAGCTGTCTCCTAGACGCCTTTTTCCTTGACTATACTCACTCTTTTGGCAGAACGCAGGGTAGCTACGCTACGGATGATGATTAATCACAAGAGTTTGTGATTTTTGTTGTTCTTGTATCACAGAATTACTCTAGTCTCGTGCTTTTGACATCAGAAATGCCAAAAAATCACCCAGTTTCCAGAAAAAATCGCACAATGTTCCCAAAATTTCCGTGTTGCTTCGCCGCGACTTCTTTTTCCGATTCGTGGGTGATTTTTATGAGAACGGGTGATTTATTTTGTTCGAGGCAGGCAACCCTGGCGGCAAGATGTGCGTTGAGGGTCTGTCGTGCTTGAGCTTGAAAATAGATCCTTGAGGGAATGTGTCTATCCAAAGATTTGAAGGTGCAAGACGAAGATAGATAAACTGAAGTGCCCCTTGGCTTGTCACAACCATGCTCGACTTTCCCTGTATGTCAAGTGTTTCAGTTGTTTTCATCTTAAATGCCAAGTTAAGAGGGTTGAACGCTTCCGGAAGAAGAAACTATCGATTCTAAGCCGACGGGGTCCGTTGCTAGGGAAAATCATGGCATTGATTGACGGTTCCAGTGGACCGTACTTTAGAAACTTTCTACTCTCTCACCTACAGGAAGCAAGGATGTTGCTTAAAGACTGAAGTATATATAAGAGGTGTTCTGCATGAAATAAGTCACGGAACACTCACCGTTAATTATAGTAAGAATCCATAAAACTATCTGACTAATGGTGGGTTTTTTGTTTGGGTCCGTTTTGTATCTAAATACGTCCGTATTGCTAGAAGTGTTTTCAAGCTCAAAACGTGCGTAAAATACGCTCGGATTTTACGCACTGTGTCAACCCACCATAAGTCCGAAATACGCCAGTGAACCTCCGGAAGAACTAGAAATGTCATACAAACAATCAATGAGGCGGGTCGATCCAGTGACGTTTCTGGCTCTTCGGTAGGCACACGGCGAGTCTTCATTGACTCGAAGAGTTAGTCATCAAAAGTATAACACTTCACCGTTAATTATAGTAAGAATCCATAATGCTCTACATGACTAAGTCCGAAATACGCCAGTGAACCTCCGGAAGAACTAGAAATGTCATACAAACAATCAATGAGGCGGGTCGATCCAATGACGTTTCTGGCTCTTCACTAGGCACACTGCGATTCTTCATTGACTCGAAGAGTTAGTCATCAAGAGTATAACTCTTGACTATTTCAAGGTTCAGCAAAATTCACCCTATTCTGTCGCAATATATGATTTGCAACGGGCTAATCGGGCCAACCACGTCACAGAGATCGTAGTTACCACGCTGACTACGCTCCCGAGCGTGGTAAGCAAATAGTTACTATTAGCAAGAACGAATAATCCAATAGAACCAACGTCTTGGTCTCATGCAGCGACTATGGATACCCTGACAAAACTGAGCGGAGCTAGAGTTACTTGCTGAGCTTTGAGTTGATACCTGCCTACTTCTCTCTTCGCCTCTGCGCATACCAATGATTTTAAAACATCGTTTTATAACTAGTTTTATTGACGAGTGAATTTCTCGCAAACAATCGTCGGGAGTATGATACGCGTGGAAAATAGCAAAATTCGACAAGTGTGAAATCAGTAAGGTGACGTTAGGTGGGTTGGAACATACCGTCTTCGTATTACAACTGCAAGTTGAATAGTAAATAGTGCCAGGGGTTCTTAAGCTATTATGGAAGTAGTCGTAAGGTACAAAACAGCATCGGCTAGCCAGACAAAAACAAAGAGATGGAAAGACGAGCAGAACTTGTTTTGATGTCTCTTCTTTTTTGCCCTATTCTCGGGAACTCGAGGCTTATCTTAGTACTGATCACGTATTTCCCCTACTTATTTCCCCGGCCGTAGAGTCTCATCAGCACAAGACGCAAATAACTTATTCAGGCTGGAATGAGAAAGAAAAGGACACAAGGAAGTCTTTGGAATAATTGAGTTTGTGAGAAGGCTCTTTTTATTCTAAAGGACCTGACACTTCGACCAAATTAGTAGGGACTTAATAACAGTACGACTGTTCTTAGCTTTTTCATGAATCCCGGAGGACCTTATAGAGGAATTGGGCTTGACACCTATTCTATTTGATCACGGGGACATTTTAAGGAAGTACGAATAACAAATTTAGAACCAAGGAATTCAAGGTTGGCAAGTGAACTCCAGTTCCGAAACCGTAAAGTTGTCAGTCGAGTAAAGCAATAGGCTCTTTTCTGTTCATTCTAACTTTATTTAATTTGTATTTTCGTTTCGTAGTTTTTGTTCGTTAGTTTCTATGTTATTCGTATGGTTCGTAACCGATTTTTTATTTATTTTTTACCAATTTCTGCCCGTTTGCCAACTCGGGGCCAAAATGAAATTGACTGATTAGTTGGACTAACTACAATATTAGCCATGAAAGCGGAGAAAACTTCCAGCTCCTCTATCCCCAAAATACAGAGAAAACAGGAAACTTGGTACAGAACCCAAAACTTTATTATCAGGTTGACTTGCTATTCGATCCGAGTTTGATCAGATAGCCTACTTCTATTTTGCTTAGTTTTTTCAGCTTAAATAGGGTTAGTATAAATAACTCCTCTCGTGATGCCAGCAATCGCTCCTTCCCCGAAATTGCCATAAATTAAGAAAGGCACAGAAACTCACTTTCTTCAGGTTGCTACTCAGAAGTGGTCAACCCTTTGCCCACCTGGATGCAATTCGGTGACGCCGAAACTTTTAATTTCCTTCCGTCAGGATATTGAGTAATTGTAGAATAATCAATGCAATATCTTTGATTTGTAAATGTTAGAATGTAAGAAGTTCATCCTCGCGAGCATTCTCAGTGTCTCCTTTGATTCCTATATCTGTTCTTGCTCGAAATTGGTTGTTATGTTTGATAAGAATGTTTCGTGTCTGATTTTAACGATCAGGTCTTTATTAGTATGTAAGTCAGTGTGTGTGAGTTTGAGTGACATGCTGTTGTTCCTTTTTTATACACTACTCTTCAGTTTTGGAGTGTTCAAATAAATAATAATAATAATAAATTTCTTGCTGGTATTAATGGTAACGCACAAGACAGGGTAGGCTTGTGTTAAAAGGAAGCTGAGGACGTGATGGGGGGCTTCTTCTTCTCAACCCTTTAGTTCGACCGGAATCCGGCGCAGACAGGAAAATTTGTAGAGCTTCCTAGTACACTCTAGCCAGTCTAGTACACTAGCCCTTTTTGGGATCCCAAAACGTAAGTGGAGGGATACCTATGACATCGCAAAAATGTCCGTCTGTCTGTCTGTGAGCACGATAACTCTCGAAGGGAATGAGATATTTTGATGAAACTTGGTGTGAGGATTCATTGAGTCAAGGGTAAGGTCAAGTTCGTAGATGGGCTATGTAGCTCTACATTTAGGGGTGGGGGAGGGGGTGCAAATTAAGGGACAAACAAATTATTTTAAACAGCTAATGTGATAGTCGATTATGGGGTAAGAAGGCATGCTGAGCACGATAGCGAAAACCATTTTCTCGCTGGACAAGTAGTTCGTCCGGAATCCGGCAAAAACCGGAAAGTTGGTTAGAAGTAAAAGTTTTATTTGAAGTTGACTAAATAGTCGATTTAGGGGTAAGACATGCTGAACACGATGGTGAAAACCATTTTTTCGCTGAACAAGTAGTTCGTCCGGAATCCGGTGAAACCCGGAAATAAATATTCTTTTAGCCCAAGCTGACATGGAAACATTTATTCAAACAATGTTTATAACGGATACGTCAGCTACGATTCTTCATCAGCGATATTTCGGCCCTTCTTGGCAATAGTCCTCGTCAGGCTGTCAATCCTCTGGGTCACCGTCGGGGAAGGAAACAAACCTGTAATCACAGGTTTACAGGTTTTTTCCTTCCCCGATGGTGACCCATCTTCATCTTCTCAACCCTTTAGTTTAAACCGGAATCCGGCGCAAACCGTAAACTTTGTAGAGCTACGCATCTGGTATTGATGGTGACCACAAGATAGGGTAGATTTTTGTAAAGCAGAAGTGAGGATGTAATGGGGGGCTTCTTCTTCGCAATCCTTTAGTTTGACCGGAATCCGGCGCAAACCGGAATTTTCTAGAGCTACACGTCTGGTATTGATGGCGACCCACGAGATAGGATAGGTTTTCTCAAGCAGAAGCTGAGGATGTGATGGGGGGCTTGATCTTCTCAACCCTTCAGTTTCCGGAGGAATCCGGCACAACTGGGGAATTTTGTAGAGCTGCACATCTGGTGTTGATAGTGACCCACAAGACAGGGTAGGTTTTTGTAAAGCAGAAGCTGAGTATGGAATGGGAGGCTTCTTCTTTGCAACCCTAGTTTGACCGGAATCCGGCGAAAACCAGAAATTTGGTAGACCTATACATCTGTCGATCCAGTTTCGTCAACAGTTTGAAGTCTCTAGTTTTCGGGTTCATTTCTTCTACCTACAGCCTGATGCGGACCCTTGCCAAGAAGGGCCGAAATATCGCTGGAGCAAATCTTAGGGGATGAAATAACGAGTTTATTCTAAAAGATGATTTTAGGTGACCTACCCCGTTTAGCTTCATTTTTGTATTTGATTGATTGCTCCAATCGTATTTGTAAGTTGCACATTTACTATAGGCTACACGGTAGTCGTTTGTGCGGTCTGTTTTCCTTCCGTATCCTTGCAAAGCAGACGCTGAATAGACAAAAATGAAACAACAAAAAAGGCAAAATCTAAGTTTGGGACCCACCGGAAACTTTTAGCCTTTTTTCGATACAGGACCGACTCAACAAGGTCAGACAATAAAGAATTTGCCATGTTCCAGAGCGCTTCCAAGCGGACTGGTTTCTAAATAGATAAGCCGGTTCAGAAAGTTCTTGGGACGGCCGCACACACGTGGTTACCAGTACTTTGTGCCCAGGGATGACCACTGATTGACTCGCCCTTTGTGTTTTCCTTCATTTGTAGTGCTGTATACATTTTGTCTTTGATCGCTAATTGTCTTTTCTCTCTTTTGTTCTTTATTTCTTTTCCTTCCATTTACTCCGTTCTTGTTCAGTTTGAATGTAACGGGTTATAAAGAATATAAATACATACATACAAAGGTCCTCTAGTGTCTCATAACACTTCTGGAAACTCAAATCTGGTCAAATAGATTTGTTGATGAGTAGAAAATCTGATGGCTGCTTCTCAAGCAATGGAAGTTTTGCACTGTCTTTTGAATAGAAAAGGAAAGCTCTTATGTTCTGCTCATTACCTTAAGGATCATATTTTACTATCTCTCTCAGAAGTGCTGATAATGAGATAATGGGGTTCCTGAAAAACTAGTCCCTCCTTAGCGCTCAACTGTAAGCAGGCGAATTTAATAATAGTTTCCACTTGGATTTTTTTTTTTTTTTTTTTTTTTTTTTAATTGGATGTGGATCACCTGGATCTGTTGACGCTTCTTCAGAAACTTTGATCCTCGTCCGTGTCTTCACGCTGTATAACTCATTGGCCTTTTCTCCTTTTAGGCAATTCTTTTTTACGTTCCAAGATGGCTCTGGAAAAACTGGGAAGCTGGAAAAATCCACGCATTGATGATGGATCTGGATGTTGGAATTTGTTCCGAAGTGGAGAAAAAGCAGAAAAAGAAGCTTCTTCTCGACTACCTCTTCGAAAACCTCAAGCACCACAACTGGTGGGCGTATCGATATTTCTTCTGCGAGGCGCTGTCCCTGGCCAACATAGTTGGTAAGTGAACAGCTGTTACTGTATCTCTGGGTAAAATTTGCACATGTGTCTAAAAAGCCACGTTCACAAGCATGCCTAGACAAGCACAGAGCTTGCACCAAGCAGAGCCCAAAATCTGTTCCTTGGCATGGGTGTGAACGATGACACTAGGCCCATGACTAGGGATCTGTGCTTGAATACTCCTTGAGCCCAAGCTGTCTGGGACAAACAGGGGACAAATATAAAATGCGCGGGTTTCTTCGATCCCGCCAAAGTAACTCAAGTACGTTGACAAACAAGCAACATTTTTAAAGGGCCCCTGTTGCTTATTCTACCTTTTATATTATCCCGATTTTATATTATCTCGATCTTTCTTATGGGATTCTAAACTTTTGAAAACCTTGAAGAAAAGAGAAAAGGGGAGTTAAAAGAGTGAGAAAAGGAGGATTTCTAAAGATAAGCAAAAATTTGGAAGGTTAGAGCGTCGCCATGTTCCGTCTTACCAATGGTAACAGCGATCCATTCCTTAACCACGTGACGCTCGTGACCCGAGTTAGACGGCATAACATACTAGGCATGCTTAAGGCGCATAGAACAGGCGCTTCTTGGTATCTTACGATCTGCGTCACCAAGAGTGATTGTTTCCTTTGGTAACTTTGTGCGAAAAGCACTCGAGTTGAGGAGTGCTGTTTCTTAGTTTATTATTTATTCCTGGTTTTCCATACGAGTTGTTTGTTTATCCTGTATATATGTCACGAAGCGTCCATTTCGTCACGTCCGGACAGAGAAACTCGGAAAATCGCGGGGTTGATTCTGCTAACTTTGGACTTGAAAAGAAAATATAATGTGTAATTGAAGTGTCAATTGATTTCTGTTCAAGTGCATCATTATTCAAAAGTGTTGAACTGGCAAGTTAAGAAGGTTTCGTGTCGTTATCGTGGACAGAGTAATTATTAGGCTACCCATGAAGATTATATCTGAGGAATACAGAAAAGTTTAGAAGTAGGGAAAACGGTCATGTCCGAGATTCTGCCCATAGAAGTGTTGTCTTTTGCGTGTTGTTTGTTGGGACCGCGCATCCTTGTGTTGTCTGTTATGAAACTTCTGACAGTACACAAGCCACCTCCCCCAGCGCCAAGAGTGCTAAGTACGAACCTCAACATCATCGTAGAAAAAAAAAAACAAAAAAAAACAGTATTTTCGTGACAATATGACCTTCGGATTTTCCTATACAAATATTTAATATATCCCCTGCTTCGATGGCGCATGGGCAGTGATTGGTTGTGGAAAGCCATCTGACGCTTCCCACGTGTTCCCGAATTTCTTCAGTCGTAGGTAGGTTGTAGAACCTGGGGATTCTGTGTGCATATTGCCGCTTTCGACGTTACTTTCTGTGAAGTAAGATTCCTTTTGCCCTGTAATCCGCTTGGGAAAGTCGTCCAAAAATCTGGAGTTCATGGCAGATGCTGGGGACAGGGGATCGTGTTTTCGTCTGCAAACCATTTCCCAACTTCGTTGAGTTTTTCTAGTCAACCGTCGCCGGGGAAAGTCTTGAGGGAGGAATACTCTCTTGTTAGGCTAGATTTGGTCTGCTGGTCCGACATAAAAGATAATGACTTGAAGATACCCTCTAAGCCAACTCGTCGCTGAGGCTTCTTGACGGATGGTCGCGGCAAAAAGCTGACAAAACTCTGCGCTGCCGAGGGATTGTCGGGGGGCTACCCACTCCCCGCACCTGCTGTACACCTTCTCCCGGCACCGGCCGAAAAAAATGCGCTATTACCCATTTTGATCAAATTAGGCTGATTTTGATGTTCTAACACGTGGCAACCGTTGCCGGGCACCGCGGTACCAGCACTTGCTGAAAACTAAAATCGAGAGTGGGCAACCCCTCGAGAATTGTTCACTCTTATTTCTGGTGTACACCAAGTGCCTGGTGCCGGTTGCCTGATTTTAGAATGTTAACATCATATTTAGAAGTGTTGACAGCAAGTGCCCGGCACAGCTGGTTCCGCCGGTGCCAGAAAAGGGTGTACAATAAGTACCGTAGAGTGGGTAACCCCTCGTTTGATAGGTGAACCGCCAAATGTATGGCCACATAGCTGGTGCCGGCCTGTGCCGGGGAATAGGTAACCCCACTGGGTGCTGCAGACGAATGTTAGAATGTAGACCTCTTTTGAATGTAGACCGAACAGATTAAAGTCATGACAGACTGAAGACGATTGCCGTGTGTTAGTCATCATCGACTAGAGAGAGAGAAAGGCTGGTTTGATCGAAAAGTTTCGTAGCATATAGCTAATTTGTAGTTTCGTAACTATGAATACAACTACTTCAGCTGGCTGTAGAAATCGAGTTACATTTAGAGTTATTTTTACTGCTGGGCTGTTTAGGAATAGACTTCTTTTTCATAATATGGTATCATCTAATTATCTCCTTCTGTGGTATAAACAAACACAACTGTATTTTGTTGGGAATATGGCACGTCCGTTCACATTCCGAATGATCACCAGCACCAGTCCAGAATGTAATCACAGCACCAGCTTTAACTCCAACCAATTTTCATAGAAGAAGTTCAAAAAAGCAGATATTTAAGGAAGAATCTTCAGTTGTTTTTCCACAAGTTTATTTTCCAGCTTGAGCGGCTTGAGCCTGAAGAGGACCCTTGCCAAGATAGGCCGAAATATAGCTCGAATAAAATGTAGCTTACTTATCCGTTTTGCACCGTCAAATATGATCGACCTTTCTTATGAAAGAGTCTGCGACTCACTTTTAACCGTCCATACAACATCCGTCGCAGACCGGCTGAACCACACAGAACCTTTAAAGCACAACTCTTACTAGAAATGATCTTTTCCCTATAAAATGGATCAGAAAAAACGTTTTCGAAAACACCATTACTTTCCACCTGAAACTAGCGATTCTCCTGTTAGCGCTAATCGACTATATCCAGCCTACCTGCTCTCCGACGCGGCGGCTGGGCGCAAAAGATTTGAAAACTGAATGTGCCTTGGTTAAAAAGTGGGAAAACTAAGCAAATCAAAGAAGTAATAAACAGAAGATTATCACATCCTTACGTGTGAAAGAGTTGTCAGCGGACAATGAAGATTCCGGCAAACTTTTCGTTGGGCGACGGAAAACTCGGCAAGGCCGAAAAAGCGCTAAAAATTCGTACTTACGGAACGAAACAATGGGGAAAGATGGGGATTTTAGAAGCTTATAATTCCACATGGGAGCTAAGTATATTATAAAAGGCAGAATAAGCTAGAGGGGTCCTTTAAGTATCGCCGATTCGAGGTCGTGTCCCTCCCTATGCTCCTTTATCTTCTTCAACCAAAAAGTTTAGCTTTAGCACACTAGACTCAAATGGCGCCGATCGCGTGTGCCTCACTCTTAAGTTGCGTTTTTTTGGATGTAGTTTCGGCGTAGTTTCGCTTAAAAGCCGTTTTATTTGTCCATTTCACTTGCTCTAGTTTCAACCTGAAACTACGGAGCTCAAACTACAAACTACTTCGCAGACGTAGTTTGGTGTAGTTTGACTTTTCGGAAAGAAGAACTCAATAAAACGCAAGTAAGACAAAACAAGAGCCAAACTACAAACTTTGACGAAACAGAAGTGAATCCAAAAAAACGCAACTTTAGGTTGAATGGTCGGCCCGCTGTTGCCACTTACACCGCATTTCGCGGTATAATATCGCGATTCTGAGGGAAATACCGCATACTAATTTGGTTATATTGTACACCGCAATTATACCGCGAAATGGCGGAAAGGGAATTCCTAAGCGTTGGTGAATTTGACTTCATAAATATAGAAGGATAAATTTTAACATATGGAGCACAGCGAGATTGCCCTAGCAAGGACGTGTTTACTGTAGCTTTTACCGCATTAAAATTGAAAAAAATCCACAAAGCCTACTGCTTGAGGATTGTCGAATTCTTGTCAAAATGATATTTTTGACACCTACTCTCTCAGAAATATAAAAATCCGCGTCTTTCGGGCATACCACAAATTTTACCGTATTTTGGTTAGAGGATACCGCGTTTCAAACACAGTGCGAGAGATAGACGGAAAAAAACGGAAAGGAGAGACAAAGAGAAGAAAATACTATCAATAAAAGAAAAACAAATACGCTAAGACATCAAAGTTCGATATAATTTTTGTATATAATCATAGCTCATTTATAACCCTTCATAAGTGCGAGAGATTGACGGAATAAAACGGAAAGGTGAGACAAAGAGAAGAAAATACTATCACAAAAAGAAAAACCAAATACGCTGAGACATCAAAACTCGATATAATTTTTTTATTTTATATAATTAGCTTATCATAACCCCTCATAAGTGCGAGAGATAGACGGGATAAAACGGAAAGGTGAGACGAAGAGAATAAAATACCATCCAGTAAAGGAAAAGCAAATACGCTAAGACATAAAAACTCGATACAATTTTCAACAGTTCGGTTATATACAGGTTGTGGAGATTTTTTACAGGTGATATAGAGCAGGTATTCAGAAGAGCGAAAATAAATGCGACGAATTTTTTCCTTGTCGGTACGGTTATCATTGTAAAACATCTGGCAGGGTCGTGAAGTATGAAGTAATGAAGACAATGGAACCATATCCTTTTTTTTTAAATTCTTTAGGTATAAATTTTCTAGCCTCCCTTATCGACCTTATTCCACAGGTTTGACATCTATAGTTTACAGAAAGAAAGTTGACTCTGTTGACTGAAGCATTGACTCCTATGAATGAATCAATGAATTTGTTACATGCAGCCTAGTAATAAGGCATTTGCACAGTCAATACAGAAAAAAAGGTACATGGACGCTTAACAAGAAATACAGAGGGTACACAAAATCTACAACAACAGCAAAAGATAATGAACAACAAAACAAACTATTGAATGCTGATACATCCTTTCCCATTTTCTGCCATATCAGTCCACTAAATTAGATAATATAGAAATGGGAATAACCTATCCACCTACCTTCGGGAAAGTTGAGAGGAGGCGCTCCTATTTTCTGACTAAGTTTTCTGTGTTTAGCCTATTACGGAAACAGAAGTGTGAGCCAAACACTCGATCTCAGAATGAAACTGCGGAAACCCCGTTTTTTCTGTTGCGGTAATTACAAATACCTGAAAACTTTGGATGAGATTTCAATAAATAGGACAACCGACTTACGCCCTAACCGTTCTGTACTATAAAGGACCCTCGATTGTATCTGCTTGCAATGATCAAGTCGCTAAGTTTTTTGTATGGACTTGAATTTGCCGCTGAATTTGGTCTTTCCGCCAAATCCGAGGCAAAAATTGCCGCGACGAGTTGTTTGTCAACATTGAGGCACAGTGCGAGCCACGAAATCCGTTTTGGACACAAACTTGAGTGACGTAAAAACGCTCGCGGAGACACTGAGCCACAACCTTTTTTTCGGATTGCGGGAAACTTCCGAAGTACTTCCGTGGCACACGGCCCTTTATCCCTCACTGCAGCATCCGTATCTTAAAGGACCTGTCTTACCAATACCAACGCAACTTACTTCCACAGTCAGTTCATATATTTCTAAACCCGGAGACCCCAATTTTGTACGGTACATTCTAACCCCTCTAACAAACCACGCTGAATTTCTCACTTGCCGTGTTTTGCTACCTTCGATGTGTATGACGTTGTCGGCGGTTGTCCGCGAGAAGTTTTTCCATCCGAAAAACCGGTTATGTACATTGTTTCCCTGTTTTCGCTTCAAGTGAATGGGTCTCAGAAAAGGCTTAAAACATCCAAAACCCTGGGTTATTTGTTGAAAGCAAAGCATAGTTTTAAAGTATTACAAATACTTTAAAATACTCTCCTGAAGGTAGGTGGATAGGTTATTCGCATGCGATGGGTCTTTTAATTATTATCCCGCTCCACTGCCTTCCTCTATACTGGGATTTTGATTGAGCAACCCCTCATTCCTCACTCGTACATCAATAGATACTTCAGAAAAACAACGGCCATTATCGGAACATGAAGTAAAGAACGATCGCCGTGTATTAGTCGTCAAGGACTACCGCCGTTGGCCACAGGAATCAAGTTATATTTATAGTTATTTACTTTTCTGGAAGAATTCTAGAGCTACTAGCAAAAGATCAATACAGTCGCATGTTCCTGGTTCGGGGCTCAGAAAGATTTAGGAATTCCAGCTTTTTGGCAGGAGGACGTAAGCGTGGTGGGAGGATGAATTCTGTCCGATGACGTTGGCATTTGAAGAAACGGTGTCGACTAAATTGTATAGGAATTCCATACAGTCGTGACGTCGTGTGATTTAGGACCCAACATAGGATTCGATTGTCCCTAGGTCGTTTTATAAACGTAAACGCGCTCGGCTCTATATATATATATATTAAAATATATATTCACCGAGAGGAATAAACTACAATATTTTGTTTTCTGAGGTAAAATAGATCAAATGTATGTGACGTCACGCTTATATGGAATTACGACACAACTTAGTTTAGACCGAAGAAACACGAACAAAATCTGACGGGATGGGGACAGTGTTGCCACGTTTATCTGACGAAACCCTTGACATTTGGAAAAAAACTGTGATATTCTGGCGCCTACGTGATTTCTCACTTTTTTTCAGCTTCATGATCATATGGTTTTGCTTTTTTACTGTCATATTGGTCGCAGAATTCTGGCTGGATTTGTCGAAGAAATCGAAAACTTGTGACGGAAATTGATCAAATCTTCCTGCCTTACTTCTGCCAAATCTCCGGTTTCTTCTGGATCCCGGGCGAACTACTTGTCTTGCAAAAACTAAAGCTCAAAAACGAATTTAGCGTATATCCTTACCCCTATATCGGGATCTAATCAACTTCAGATAAATTTGTACTTTTAACAAATTTTCCGGTTTGCAGCCGGATTCCGGGCGAACTGTATGTCCGGGTATAAAATGATTGTCAAAAGCGGATTCAGCATGTCTTCGTACCCCTAAATCGGACATCTAATCAACTTCGCAGAATTCAGCACTGGCAACACTGGATGGCGAAGGTAGTATGAACGACTAGGCGTGTTTGGTGAAGAAGGATTCGACTCCGTCTTTGGTGCACAAATACTCCGTTTGCCTTTACCATCGCTTTGTCGGTTTGGGATGAAATGAAGGATAGTACGTATCCTTGGACTATGACCGACCGCGATCCGTTAGGTTTTCTGCGTAGAATAAATACTACAATGGTGTCTCTGTCACCTTTCTTAGATTGTTTTCTCCACATGGACCCGAGCATTTTAAGTTAAGACATTCCGTTTGGGGGCGCTGATGCTGCTTGAAAGTTGTTCTCGCTGCTGGGAAGAGTCCCGAACTCAAAACGGACAGACTGACATCATCGACAGGTTCCTCTCTCCAGGGGCGTCACGAATAGAGGGGGATGGGGGACGTCCCCCCCCCCCCCTCCGAATGTTGTCGGCCAGTCGGTAAAAAATAGCTAAAACAGTTTTTTCGCAAAAAAAGGGATTTTCTTGGAAACAGCCGTTTTTTTTTTTTGAAACAGTCGGTTTCTAGTAAAAATAGTAGATTTTTTCTTAAAAATAGTAGTTTTCCTTAAAATCAGCCGATTTTTCGTCAACACAGTCGTATTTATCAATAATAATAGTAAGTAAGTAAGTAATTTATTTATGACCCGCCATTTTGAAAAGGCGGAGTAAATGACGAAAGTAAAGAAAATAAACAAAACACATATATACACACAGAAAAAGACACTTAATTTTTAATCTTCGGTCAGGAAGCAGTGGACGACATCGTGTGCTGGTTGGGCCTTGTTGTCCATGAGTTTTGAAAGTGATGACGAAACATCCAAAAGGGTAACACTTGCATCTTGAATTTTGAATTTCTCCGTCAATGTATGGTTATGACATAATTTCGACAAGTGGAGCAGGTGCTTTGCATATTTAAAATAACATGATCTCATCTTTTTAATCTCCTTCTTTCGCAGAACATGAGTGACGCCAGAACGAAATAGAATAGAAGGAGCGCAGAAGGTGCTGTACAAATTTCCCAAAGCTTTACGATTATAGCGCCCCCGGTTGGGGACGATGCGCCCATAGGCGCTACGGATCGACTTATAAACTTCTTGAACAACCGATGAGCAAAATTTTGACAATGAAGATTTGAATGTTATGCCGAGCCACCGTAGAGAGTCTGTTGATTTGACGATGAACGATCCAAGAGATATAGAAGCTTTAGATGCACTCGAACAATTTGACGAAGGGTTGAAATGCAGGTACTCACATTTTGAAAGGTTAACTTCAAGGCCAATTTTCAGAAGTTCTGACGACAGCTTACTTACATTTTTTGTGAGTGTGGATCGGCTACGGCTTACTAAGAGCAAGTCGTCCGCGTAGGCTATGTAGCTGAAGGCATAGTCTTTATAGAAGTAAGCAGGAAGCAAAGAATCGAGACAAGAAGATATGGCCGATTTGAAGATGTAGGGAGATAAGACTCCCCCTTGGCGAACACCAGTCCGGACAGAAATAATCTCTGACAAGCTACCTTGCCATTTGAACCTTACTGAAGAATGACCATACCAAAATTTTAACAGATAGACGACAGACAGATTCACGCCAGAAGTAATTAGAGAAAATAGGGCCTGAGAATGCGTTATATTGTCAAAAGCACCAGCTATATCTATAGAACATATATGTATAGAAGACTTGTCGCGGGTAGCCTGTTTCATCATTTTTGTCAATATGTGATGAGCGTGCGCACAACTGGCGCTCGAACGGAATCCAAACTGCATTGAACCAAAGCCACATTTTTCAACTAGTTCTGGAAGAAGGACGTGTTCCAGGATTTTGCTTATGGTACAAGAAACTGTAATTGGCCGATAGCTTTTGCAAAGGTCCGCGTCTTTCCCTCGTTTAATCACCGATGTCATAGTACCCATGAGGAAACTATTCGGAACCAAACCCTGGCATAAACAAATTTGAAATAGCAGCTGAAGGTGTTGTGTTAAAGCTGGACACTCAATTTTGAAAAAATCGGCACTAAGGCCATCAGAATCTGTAGAACCAGTTCTTCTTAATTTTCGGAAAGCAATTTCGATGGAAGAACAAGTAACGGGAAGAACAGAAGGTTGAAATATTTTCCTTGGTAGGTATTTAAGAAGTAAATTTTCAAAGTGCTGCTGAATCTGGTTTTTGCAACCACTGAATAGACCACGGTAGTGGTTGGTCCAGTCAGCCATAGTTAGCGCGGAAGGAGGTACAGCTGAACCTTTATCTGTACGAAGGACCTTTTGCCACGCTTTTTTGTCACTGGGAGCATCTAAGCCATTCAAACGAGCATTTTTAAGTGAAGATTTGTATTCACGCTTCGTTTTAGCTTTTAGATTAAAAAAAGTACCATTCTCTGGGCGTCCACAAGCAATACAAATTTTTAGCCAAAATTTTGCCGTGTTTTTTGCCTTCTTAACTTCAGGACTGACTTTCCAAATAGGTTTCCTTGTACCAACTCGAATTCTCTCAGTCGGTACAGCAATATCGGCTGCCAATTTCAAGCAATGGACAAGCTCGCTATAATAACAATTAATATCAACGGACGAAGTAGTAGCTGCTATACCAGTCTGAAGAAGGTGAAAAGGAACTTTTAAAAGCGAGAGAAGATTAGTTAATGTAGAAATGTAGAGCACAGTATCTATACAATTCCAGTTACGCTTTTGGATCCAAGCCTTCTTGGGATTTGGACAACTGATTCGAGCAACAGGGACAACCAAACAGAAAGACAGAGGCAGATGGTCGTCCTCAATTTTCTCCTCATCAACCTCAACAATACCGTCAATGAGACTTGTTTCAGAAACAATCAAATGATCAAGGTTGGAAACATTAGCGCCACGATTATGTATATATGAAAAGGGTAGAGACTTCTCAATGAGACTGTGAGCTACCGGTAAAGAATCGAAAAATAAATCAGTCCGTACAGAAGAAGTTAGAAGATCAGTGTTAATATCACCAACAAGAGCCCATTTCATTCCTTTCCTTGAAATGTCTGATAGAAGTGTTCTGATCTTATGACAAGCCTTAGCAAATGAACTATGTGATGCAATGTTCCGCCGGTCGCAAGGTAAATATACATTAACAAGAACAATATTGTCCAACTGAACGGCAAGAGCATAACGCCCAGACTGGAACAGTTTTGGTGGTGCTGAACACTCGCTGGCTCGAAGAAAAATGGCTAACCCACCGGAAGGACGACCTCTAGTTTTCATTGCCGGCTGAATGAACACAAAGTGCTCAGGAGATCGGCGCAAACTTTCGCTACTAGGGGCGGATAGCAGATGCTCCTGAAGACAAAGAATGTCCGAGCTGCCTAGCAAATCATCAAGTAGAAGATCTTTGTCCTTAGTGCCATTTACATTTAATGACACACAGCGCAGTTTCTTTTCCTGAAAAACCATTATTTGCCAAGTCCCACGGCCTTCCTCATAACGCTGCATCTGAGGCTAAAAGAGACATGACAGCCGTCGCAATTGGCACACTTTGGAGGCAGTGAGCAAGGGGAATCTTTGCTATAACTGTGGCAACCAGCACAACGAGCGCATTTTGGAGAATCAGACGGATGCGGGCATTTGGCTATACCGTGGTTTGGGGATTGACAGCGATAGCAGCGCTTGGGCATTCGGTGGAATTCATGAACACGAAAAACTTCATACCCGATTTTTACCCCGATTTTCATAGCTGTAAGGAGACCAACTTGACTTTTGAACCCGATTTTGAAAGAACGAGAGCCGGAAATAGGCACGACTTCACAAGAATCAGGAATCAGGGTCTTCAAGGCGTCGGCCGTAATGGTGACTGGAACACTCCTGACGACACCCAAAAATTTAGGAGAGATAACTTTGGCAGTAGTACCCTCCGGCAAACCTTTGGTGATTGATCTCGCAACAACCTCTGCATAAGAAGCACTTGAAGTGTGGACGATGAGACGACTTCTTTGAGTATTCGCTCTGACATTAGTAATCCCTTCGTTACCTTCAACGGTGTCAATGTGTTGCGTCCTGGAATCAATGTTAAGAAGATCCGACGGGACATTACTAACAACAACAGTGTGCGTATCTGAAGGTGGTGAGGGAGGGATGGCCGTCAAAGCCTCGGCACGAGTGGAAATAGCAGTGAAGCGATCAAGAGTAGAAACTGCTTCAGCAATAAAACGGATATCGTTAGCAACAGCGCTTAGCTTGCTACTCAATACAGATATGGCAACAGCTGGAACGACCGGAACTTCGCTCGGAAATCGTATGACGAAATCCGGAACAGCAACGTCCAAGTCATCACAGCGACGGAAAGCATCCACAATATCACACAGATGATTGGCCTGGGCATTTCTTCTCGGGGGGAGCTCACTGGGAAAGGCAAGAGCCCACAGAAACTTTTTCGCAGCCACAATCGCGTCAACAGTGAAGAACTCTGCAGCAAACTTTGTGACCGAATTTGTATCAACTCCCGAGTCAAGACTTTTCTGAAAAAAATTCAAAACTGGCTGATAAACCAGACTAACTGACATCTCGTCATTCCCTTCACTTGGCGCCATTCCACAAACGCAGACTTTCAGTAACGGCTTTCAACGGTTTCACAAACAAAAAGTTAACCGGTATTTGCGACCGTTCAGGTCAACGGTCAGTTGAAGACTGTCTACAAAAACAGTCGGTAAAAATGACCAGTCAGTCGGTAAATACCTTACCCCCCCCCCCAAAAAAAAAAAAAAAATCGGGCTAGTAACGCCTCCGCCTCTCATCAATATCATAATACACATATTTGTCTTTTCCTGTTAGTAAAAATAAGAAGAAGAACAAGAAAGTGAGACAGAAATTTCTGTGTACTGAGGCCGGATGATGCATATGACATTACAGTTTGGAAATACTTTTGTCAGAAGTTGAAGCTGGAATTTTTGTTCTGATGCGACAGCATGATTTTGCTACATTCATTTCTGTCAACAAGTTGATTTCGAATTAGAAAACTATGGCTAGAAATGATGTTTGTACGAAAACGTGTCCACAAAAAACCTCTGTATGCTTTTGTCGTGGCATCGTGCCCTACTAGTTGAAGTAATTTGCAGCACAACTGTGCTAAGGGAGTCCACCCCCCCCTTAGTTACATCCCTGCTAAAATTCATCATCCGAGTTACCAAAAGGGGCGGTACTCGTAGTTATAGATTTTCGAAATCCTCCTCCAGCATTTGCCAGTTAGTGTGTGTCGCCATGCTCATGGAAAGGTTCCAGTTTCTGGCAGCCACTCTCTTAGCACCCAGAGGAGCATTAAGGGTAGTAAAGCCGAGTTTATTATATAATCAGACCCTTCTCAAAATACTCCTTAAAAAACCCTCCAGAAATTCCTTAGTGAACGGACAATCCCTAACGGGATTGGACCCAACTGGTTTCGTTGTGAAAAGTAACTTGTTCGCAACACATACGTATATGCGTAATGTAAAAAATAAATAAAAAAATCCGATCTCTGCTCGCTAAGTCAGTCAGTTTTCCTTGACATAGGTACACAAAAACAAATTAAATGTACCACATTGTACCATACTTTTAAAATGTACCAATAAATGTGTAATTGTACCGGAATGTACCAGAAATGGAATGTACCAAAATGGTACAATTGTACCACTGTTGGCAACACTGAGTTCCACAGGTTGTTAAGCTGTGGTTACATCTTACTAAATCAAGCGCACGTCATTGGCTAATTCCCGAAGGTCTCTATCCCTGAAACCACATAGAGAAGAGATTGATATGTTTTCTTATTGGCTATAAATTCCAGACTAAACCTCAATTACGTCTAAATAACGCTGTCTGTCCATTGACAATTTATTGTCCCGAACAGAAGTAAATTTGTCCTTCTCTGGGCTAATTATGTCGTCGTGGGATAAAATGGCATATCATTAGCGTCCCCTAGGAGAGGTTAGAAAACCTAACCGAGCTGTCTAAAAATCTACTACCGGTAACTTTATAGGGCGGAAGTGGCGTATAAGTAGTAGTTTAGTCTGTGGCCAGTTTGCTAACCTACTAACATTGCTGACACATTTTCAACAGAGTTGCTGAATTTCTCAAATCTTTACGCTGCCATGTAAATTGGTTGTGATGTAGTTATGTTATTATCAATTTTATTTACTTTTTAAACTCCTCTAACGTATTTGGAATGAACATAAACAATAATAATGGAAACTGACGCGGCGAGAGTAAGCATCGAACTGGAGCAAGATCAAATAAGCAAATAGAACCTCCTTCTTTGATCCCATGCAGCGACTATGAATACCCCGACAAAACTGAGATGAGCTAGAGGTACTTGCTGAGCTTTGAGCTGATGCCCATCTACTTCCCCCTTCGCCGCTGCGCATATCAGAGGGAAAAGTGCAGCAGGCGTGCTGACCCGCTCTGCATCGCGTCACATGCGACGTCACAGTGGTAGAAAACCAATCGGCTTTTATTTTATAAGTAGTGAACTGATAGACAAAAATGCTCCTCAGTCGGGATTTGAACCCAGGGCCCTCTGCTTACAAGGCAGTCGCTCTACCATCTGAGCTACCGAGTGGCTTGTGGAGAGATTTCGCAAACCACTACAATAGTCTGGTAGAAGCCGGCCATAGGAACAGTGATTCCGCCCGACGGCAAATTCATCTAACCAGTTCACATCCCCATGTCACGGAAATTTATAATTATACATAGATGGCACTTTACACAAGGGACTTGTACCGTGACCAATAAACTTTCGAAATTTCTTCTACTTGGATTTACTGCGATATAGCTGTTTGAGGTAACGAACTGTGATGTTCCGCATAGCTCCTCCACTCTGCTCGTTTGTATCGGTTCAGGGTATAGGGAATATATTCGACTCCGCATGGTTGTATTACAGAGATAGGGAGTTGGAAGTTCTGATGCTAATCTATTCTGATTAGAGTAAGGATCTGGAACACAATATGGATCAAATACAAGCTAAGGAGGGAGCCGCCCGTATACGCAATGTCGTGTCGGCACAAGCTACTTAGATATCTGAGTTCTGTCAAACAATTACAAAAGCTTTATTGGGACCCCGCACAGAGACGAACTAAAATCTTTCAGTACACTGTCAGAAGTTTCATAACAGATAACACGAGGATGCGCGGTTTCAACAGATAATGCGTAACAGATAACACTTTGGATGTTATCTGTTGTGTTTGAAAACGTTATGCATGAAATGTTATGCATAGCAAGCTTTGTTAGGAAGAACAAAAAAAATACCTACTGACTTTATTCCTTATCGTCATGATGTCGGAAAACTAGCAGATAGTTTTTGGCGGTTTTTCGGTTCTTCCTGAAGGCAACGCTTATTATGCATAACATTTTGAAACACAACAGATAACATCCGAAGTGTTATCTGTTACGCATTATCTGTTGAAACCGCGCATCCTCGTGTTATTTGTTATGAAACTTCTGACAGTGTAGTCTGTTGGAGGTGGATCACACATAGAGCGTGTTCCACCCTCGTACCAATAGTAACTATTAGTTACTAAATCCGTTTCAACCTCACGAAAAGCTACTACGCTGACCGTTCCAGCCTTCTCGAAATAGTAACTATTTGCTTACCACGCTCGGGAGCGTGGTAAGCGTAGTAACCACGAACCTCTGTCACATGATTGGTCGGATTCACCCGTGGCATGGTATTCTGCTGGAAAATAGAAAAATCGTTCCAGCCTTGACGACAAAAAGGCAGAATTTGTGACGTCATGCGTGTTAACTATGGTAAGTAGGATGGAAAACGCTCATAATCTTAGCATATGCTCAGTATTCAACTTCTTGCCGGAACGCGGATCCATGTGAGTAGGGAAATTCAGTTTCGTGTCCTTTTCGTCCTTTCGGAACGTTCGTCATCACCCGTATCCAAGCCGACGTACTAATTTCTAGATAAAATAGCAGCATCGCTTAATTTTGTTCAGATTATCTATGGGCTGAATTAGATTTTCGTATGCTCAGTAGACGATCATTTGTTTCCAAATACACTGTCAGAAGTTTCATAACAGATTGCGCATAACACTTGCAAGAACAACACCTTTTCACTTAGAAAAAAATTGTTATGACCAATTAAGTTTATACTATTTCGTGCCCAGATCAGGATGCGCGGTTTCAACAGATAACACTTTGGGATGTTATATGTTATGTTTCTTTCTTTCCCGTTAGTATTTTTACCAATTGAAGGTGTTGTTGGAGATCTAAGCACGAAATAGTGTAAACTTAATTGGTCATAACACTTTATTTCTAAGTGAAAAGGTGTTATTCTTGAAAGTGTTATGCGCAATCTGTTATGAAACTTCTGACAGTGTAACGGCTTGCACCGAAAGTCACACGAACTATTCGGTCGTTTAAAGCATACCACCAAAAATATCCACGAATATATTCTGAAATATCCGTTTGACCGAACCCAATTAGAGACACTTTTTCCGTCCCTCAGTTCCTCAGTCGCTTTCTGTATTATTCAAAATATTTCCCCAGTTTCAGATTCCTTACAAATTACGGCGTTTCTCGGTCTGGAAAGCCATTGCCTCGTATCAGAATCCTAGCCGAGAATCTTAAGCCGTATTATCTCAGCCTGTCGGTATTGATCCTCCATTAAGTTCTGAAGTGGTATAGCGGAGACATGTTGTCTCGGCGGGTACTAATTCTTGCTTCGTTATTCTATCTCATTATCCTACGTGGGGAGTCTTTGCTAAGAAGAAACTGGATTTTTCCCTTCAGTGCACACACAGACGTCCTGGGGCATTTGGAGTGATCTATGGCGATACATGGTTTTGTTTCTCGGATGCGTATGATTATATCTCGGTTGAAGGCATTTGGCAATTGAAAAATGGTTTTGGTGGTACTTTAATAAGGGAAATCGGACCACATACATATTATATAGATATTACGTACAGATAAAGATACTACGTAAAGATCAAAATATACGTGAAGATACAGCTATAACGTGAAGGCCGGTTGGAGGCATATGGTTATATATGGTATATATATGACGTAAAGCTTTCCTTCATTTTTATGGCACTTGCCTTCCGGCCAAGTGCCATATACCGATCACTTTTCGGTCGGTCGGTCAGTCCGGTTATCGCGAGTTGTGGTACTTACAGATGTGCTAGGACGATGAAACTTGGCAGGCATATTAGGGACCCGACCAAACTAACTTGGAAATAGTCACTTCCCTGATCCGGCCACCGTGGGGAAGTGGAGGGAGGGGGAATCTGGAATATTGACGTATGTATAACATTTGAACGGGGAATCGGATCTTAATGAAACTTGATATTTGGAAAGACCTCGTGTCTCAGACAGGGGGGTCGCGTACGGGGGGGGAGGGGAACGCTCCCCTCCCAATGTTGTCGTACAGTCGGCAAAAAAAAAAGCCGAGTCTGCGCGAAGCGCCGCGATTTTTCGTGAAATTAATTCTTAATCGCAGAATCTGAAACTTCACAATGTTCCAAAAGCTGGATCGACTATAACCAGGAAGGGAAGTAGGGAACGCGATAAAAGCAGGAAGGCATACTAAAACCAGGAAGGGCATACTAAAACGAGGAAGGCTGTCGCCAGAATTCGCTGCACCGTTCCCTTCCTCTCTTTAGTATTTTTAGAGGGGTTGGAAACTTTTCAAACCCAAAGTTCACCATCCCTTCCTCGTTTTAGGATCCTGACAGGGGTAGGCATTAAGATCAGTGAGGGGTCGGCAACTATCAAAATTGTATTTCGCCTTTTCATTTCTAGTTCTGACGGTAGGCGACTAATCCCCCGAGTCCAGCATTTCTTTCCTCGTTTTAGTACCTTGAAAGTAGTAAAACGAGGAAGGAAATCGGAAATATTCAATAATTCTTCTTTTAGGGGTCGGCAACTACAGATGGCGACTAGAATCCTCGGAGTCGAGCTAGGGATAGGCAACTGAGATATTTCAAGTCCACCATTTCCTTCCTCGTTTTCGTTCCTTGAATGTACTAAAACGAGGAAAGAAAATGGACTTAAATATCTTAGTTGCCGACCCCTCGCTGGACTCTGAGGATTTTAGTCGCCTTCGGTAGTTGCCGATCCCTCGAAGAGAATAATCTCCAATTTCCTTCCTCGTTTTAGTACTTTCAAGGTACTAAAACGAGGAAGGAAATGGTGGACTTGAAATATCTTAGTTGCCGACCCCTCGCTGGACTCCGAGGATTTTAGTTGACAACTCAAAGAAGAGTAATTTCCTTCCTCGTTTTAGTACTTTCAAAGTACTAAAACGAGGAAGGAAATGGTGGACTTGACATATCTTAGTTGCCAACCCCTCGCTGGACTCGTGGGATTAGTTGCCTACCGTCAGAACTAGAAATGAAAAGGTGGATTACAATTTCGAAAGTTGCCGACCCCTCACTGATGTTAATGCCTACCCCTGTAAGGATACTAAAACGAGGAAGGGAGGGTGAACTTTGGGTTTGAAAAGTTGGCTACCCCTCGAAAAATACTAAACAGAGGAAGGAACGGTGCGGCAAATTCTGGCGACAGCCTTCCTCGTTTTAGTATGCACTCTAGTTTTAGTATGCCCTTCCTGGTTTTAGTATGTCTTCCTGCTTTTCTCGCGTTCCCTTCCCTTCCTGGTTTTAGTCGATCCCCCATAAGCTCGCTAATGATACCCCACTGATCTGTGCACTTGCCGCCATTCAGTGTTCTCCATGCGCATTATGACCGCGACGGGTGCTACCATATCATGCTTTTGATGCGTAAAACCGGTTATCTGAATATTTCCGAGATCTTGCTAGAAGTCAATGGGCCTGGGAAAAGGTTTAAAACAGCCAAAGCCGTGAAAATTTGTCAAAAGCAGAGCCTAGTTTTACAGTATTCAAATAGTTGCGAATATTGAAACATGAACAGTAAATAGTGTGAGGTGTGCTTTAACTGATATCATACAGCCTTCTTCAGGAAGTATTGTATACAATGTACGATGTGTTTAATTAAAGGCCTGTAATAGGTTATTTAGAAGTTACATATTTAAACGGGACTTTTGATACATACTCTTTACTCTTTCACTACTTCTTCTTCGAGTATGAGGTTCTGTTTTGTTTGTTAATTAATATGTGGTCTCACTCAGCTGTATTGTGTGGTTTTGCACTCTGTTTTTTTGGGGAAGCGTTGTATCATGTACAGTAACTTTCAGACAGGTCTACGCCGGCGGTCGCCTCAGGCGTTATTATCCTTTTGAAATCGTAATAGGAATGAACTTAAGCATGGTAAACTATCTTTTCTGGAGAATTTGTCGGAAAACAAGCGAGATTTTCTTCAAAATTCCGGAGACTTTTCGAATCCCCTGCTTCCGAAATTATAATAATAATCGTTTATTAAAAACAAAATATGGCAAGACGTCAGACGCCTCAGGCGCCAACAAAATACAAGCCCTAAAACAACAAGACCAAATGCTTCGATGGGATCCCAAAAATCTAAATTTGATTCAAACAATTGGGTCATGACTTCGCCATTCAGTCTTCGTCAGATTCCTTGAAGATTTTTACTGTTAAAAGAAAGTTCAGAAATGGATTCAGCATGTCTCCTTGCCCCGATAACGAATCACTAATCGATTCCAGAAACAACTTTGAGTTTCAGCCGAATTCGTGATGAACCATTTGCCCAGCAAGAAAACTAAGTTCAGATATGGATTCAGCGGACCTCCAGACCCCCTCAATGAATATCTTATTAGCTTATAAAACATACATGTTTTTACCGTAAATTCTAAACCCCTTCTCTGCCTCTAAAGATAGGACTAAACTAAAGGACCCATCTAAGAATTTGACCTGTACTTTACCAGTGAACTCATTGAACAACATCCTCGCTTGAACAACGTATTTCCTCGTTTGAACATTACATATCAACCCCTTCGACCTTCGATTACACTAGATCTCTCCGACGTCCATAGAATAGACAAATGCATGTCGTCATCCGCGCGCAGAGAGCTATACCGGTTTGAGAATAAAGGGGTAGGGACTGCTATAGCCGAAACTGGTCGACAAATTTTGTGTCCGGTTTTCGCCGGATTCCGGGTGAACTACTTGTCCGGCGAGAAAATAACTTTCATATTCGGATCCATCATGTCTCCTTACGCCTAAATCAACTATCTCAATAGCTTTTAAAAAATATTATTTTTTGCCCCTTAATTTGACCCCCCACCCACCCACCCCCACCCTTAAATATAGGGCTACAGAGTCCATCTACGAAATCGACATTTCCCTTGACCCACAGGATCCTCTCACGAAGTTTCATCAAAATATCTCATTCCCTTCGAGAGTTATCGTGCTTACAGACGGACGGACGGACAGACGGACAACTTTTGCGATGTCATAGGTATCCCTCCACCTACGTTTTAGGATCCCCAAAACACAAAGTATTTTCTTCTCTTCATTGCATTTATCACGAAATTAAGCATATACGCTTCTGCAGTCGTGTATACCCTATGTATGTCTGTACTTGCACTCGGGAAGTCCAGTGGGCCATGTTACAAAATTCAAAACGAAGACTAACTTAATAAAGAAAATACTTTAAAAGAAGAGCAAACAAACAGCCTAAGCAAACATCGACAGATTTTAAGTAGTAACCTTAAATCACCGAGTTTTGTACATGTTAACATGAAGTGGATCTCATGTTGCAAATTGAAAGCGCCTGCAGAAACTAAATTTTGTATCCTGACAGTCCATTGTCCATCCCTGTGATTTTCTTCGACATTGATCTCCACTCCCAGTGACGTCTTCGCTTGGATATCGTGCAAGATTCCCAGGAATTTGGAATCGTCTTTTCTGACACTGACTTATCCTTCCTCACTCTGACTTTTTCTCATTGGTCTAATTGTCCCTTCTTGTCATTCCTGAGCTCGAGGCACCTTTTTTGCCCGGAAGGCCCACAGCATCCTCCTATCGCGTGGAGGAAAATTAAAAGGGGGCGTGTGAAATTTGGAAGGATTAGGCCTGGAACTATCGGATGCGAGCTCGGATATAAGATACCAAGGGCTCTTGGACGGTGACCCCCTTTTTGGTAATTTAAAAAAAAAAAAAAAGCTTATTTTATGCTAGTTTAGTTTAGTTTTTAATGTAATACTCTTTATTATATAAACCAACTCTTATGAACATGAACAAACCTTTTAAAACGCTTACTATCCTTTACACATGTAGTCGGTACCTTTGACTACAGGAAAGCCGGATAAGCCTGTAGGGCCCATTTACTGAACGTGGTTAGAAAATAGAGTGGTTAGAAAGTACCAACTATACTTTTCATCACTGACAAGACAAAGAATAAAAAATCAAATTGACTATTTCCATGCCCTACTTTGGAATTTGGTGTTGATCATTGGATTTTTAAGCCGTTTTTTTTTTATTCGTCAGTATTTCAGCTTTTCTTGTGAGGCTCATCTTTGGACCGGCATCCAAAACTTAGGTTCTTATCATCTCGGTATAAGGATTTTTTTTTAATTTCTGTTTCAAAGTGACCTCATTTGTACTGAGGCCTGTGCGGACGCCCGATAATTGTAGCTGTCGTAAATTATAGATGGAAACTTATTTGTTTTCGTATATTGATCCAATATTATTTCCTTTACAAAGAGATTTCCTGACGAATAAAATAACTTGAATTTAGTTTAACTCTGGTTGCAGACTAAATTCTGATTTTAAAGCACAGCTATTACTAGAAATGATCTTTTTACGATGAAGCGGCCCAGAAGTATCATCCATGTGAAATTAGCGATTTTTTGTTAGCGCTTGTCGACCCTATCCAGCCTTCCCATTCTCCAACGCGGCGGCTGGACGCAAAATATTTGAAAACTGAACGTATTGTTCAGTATAGAACTATAGTTCGGCCCTTCTTGGCAAGGGTACTCCTCAGGCTCAAAGCTGTTCAAGTTTGAAAAACGAACTTGTGGAAAAACCAGAGGACCCTTGCCAAGAAGGGCCGAAATATAGCTCTAATAAAATTCAACTGACGAATCCGTTTTGCACTGCCAAATATGATTCGTAGTCAGCTTGGGCTCTTGTCGTCAACGACCTCGCGAAGTCACTTCTCACTGGATAGATACTTCTGGGGCCGCTGTTTACAGGGATGTATCAGCTCCAGTTTTCCCCACAAAGTTAGACACACTCTTCAAGACTTCTATTTTTATCAGTTGTGGATCTCCCCTCCGGCATGGTTAAAAAAAAATGGAAAAAAAAATATAACAGTCCAAAACACAAGATTTACCTGCTGGCCTACGATGTCTTCCAGATTGAAGAACAACACTTTAAAGCTTCTCATGTCCTTTTGTGGGAAAGAGTTGTCGGTGGACCTTGAAACATTTGCGTTGCATGACTGGCAGGGCTCGGCTCGGCCGAAGATTTGCTGAAAAGGTGTAGGTACAAAGCGAAAACAATGGCGAAAGGCAGGGATTTCAGAAGCTTATAGTTCCATAATTGAGTTATCTAGGGATTGCAAAAAAAAAATAAGCAAGCTAGGTCCACTAAAGGCAATATCCAGGCGTGGGCTTTTGGATCATAATCCAACATAAAGCTTATGTTTCATATAAAATCGATATTCCTTCAGCCACAGCTGACTACGAATCATATCGACAAGTACCAATCTTAGCCGGATGACTACGTAACCAAAATGCAGAGGAATCTCTACCCTTTCGACGACCGAATCGAACAGCAAAAACAGCAGCAGTGTCCAGAATGAAATCACAGCACCAGCTTTAATTCCAACCAATTTTCAGAGAAGAAGTTCACTAAATCAGATATTTAAGGAAGAATCTTAATTGTTTCTCCACAAGTTCATTTTCCAGCTTAAGCGGCTTGAGCCTGAAGAGGACCCTTGCCAAGAAAGGCCGAAATATAGCTCTAATAAAATGTAGCTGACTTATCCGTTTTGCACCGTCAAACATATAAAATCTAACTTCTATGTTGCTAGTCATGAGAACGAAACAAGATTTCAGGCACCCTTCTTTCCCATCCTAACTAGACACATATTTCGAGCAAGACTGAAAACAAAACATCAAAGAAGACATTCAAATATTTAAAGGATTATCTGTTCCACGTGCATTCAGATGATTCATTACGCTCATCGAAGGAATTCAGGATTCCGGACGTCGCAGAATACGGCGAATAGTCGATCAGCAAAAGGGATTAGACACTGTCGAATTATAAACGGGAAGGAAGCAGATGCATTTTCAGTTTTATCGTACTTCGTGGAAATGTGGAAAGAGTTCTTACGCAATAGAAATAGAGTTCGTTTAAAGCAGAAACAGCATATTTTCAGCCCATCTTTAAAGGACACCTGAACAATGAAACCATACTTGAACACACCATGGAAAGTGCATTTACAGACATGGCCACGAAGAGCATTCTTCTCCTGAGCGTGCCGTTTTCAAAATAGGGATGTTCGTTTCTGGAGGTTTGCACATGCAGACTCCAAGACAAAAAGCGCAATTCATTCAAATCTTGTACAGCGCTGGCCAGATCGTATTGGAATTTCTTCTAGATATACGTTTGGGCTTAACTGGTTAAAAAATATTCAAGAAGAAGGGTTGATTGGAGACATTTTACTGAAATAAGGACAGATGCAAAATGGAGCAAAAATCTTAGCTTGGAAGCACTATTTCGTATTTGGATTGGGTTTTCTGCAGGCAATGTTAACAGAAGTCATAGAGATAGGGATGATCCTTGGGACTCTTCATTCAGGTGTCCTTTAAGACATATTGCTTAGAATGTGAAAATCAACTCTGTCCTGTTACCCTCACATGACACATTATCTGTCTTTCAAGTCTGAATCACCTGGCGCTGCATCAAACAAGTTGATCTATTGCCGCCGCTGGAGAGAAATATTTTAGGTAGATCACAGTTTTGGGAACGTCGTGAACCGGAGGAACTGATGTTTAGTGTTTTTAAAGTACCGCGAAGGATTTGCTAATTGGTAGTGACTTCAGTCATTCCGAAACTGTTGACAGTAAAAGACAGCCATTCTCTTCTACCTCGTAAATTGAACTGAATACACTTTTTAAGATACTTGGTGGTGTTTATCGCAAAACAGAGGACCTACCCAAGAGGACCTGTCTATCGACCACCTATCGTTTTGACTACCTGTCATTTCGCCCTAGAAATATCCAGTTTCTCCAACAATTCGACCACCCGTCACTTGGCCCGCCAATATCCGTCAATCCGTCCACCCGTTTTTATGGCACTTGCAGCCTCTGGCTCAAGTGCCATATACCGATCACAATTCCGTCTGTCGGTCTGTCGGTCTGTCGGTCGGTCCGAGTTTTTTTGTCCCACATATCCGAGTTAGGGTACTTCCAGATGTGCTAGGACAATGAAACTTGGCAGGCATATCAGGGACCCGACCAAACTAACCTGGAAATAATCAGTTTCCCGATCCGACCATATGGGGGGGAGTGCGGGGCGCTGGAAACTTGCAAATTTAGGGCATTTTGTCACTTTTTTCTGAGTTAGGGTACTTCTAGATGAGCTAGGACAATGAAACTTGGCAGGAATATCAGGGACCCGACCAAACGAACCTGGAAATAATCAGTTTCCCGATCCGACCATATGCGGGGGAGTGGGGGCGCTCGAAACTTGAAAATTTAGGGCATTTTGTCACACTTTTTCGAGTTAGGGTACTTCCAGATGAGCTAGGACAATGAAACTTGGCAGGAATATCAGGGACCTGACCAAAGTAACCTGGAAATAATAAGTTTCCCGATCCGACCATATGCGGGGGAGTTGGGGCGCTGGAAACTTGAAAATTTAGGGCATTTTGTCACACTTTTTCGAGTGAGGGTACTTCCAGATGAGCTAGGACAATGAAACTTGGCAGGAATATCACGGACCCGACCAAACTAACCTGGAAATAATCAGTTTCCCGATCCGACCATATGGGGGGGAGTGCGGGGCGCTGGAAACTTGAAAATTTAGGGCATTTTGTCACACTTTTTCGAGTTAGGGTACTTCCAGTTGTGCTAGGACCATGAAACTTGGCAGGCATATCAGAGACCCGACCAAACAAAATTAGGAATAATCAGTTTTCTGATCCGACCATTTTGGGGGGGGGGGGTGGAGGGCAGGGGAATCCGGGAAACTGAGAAGTGTGTAACTTTCGAACGGATGATCGGATTGTAATGAAACTTCATAACTGAAGAGAATATATATCTGTAATGTCCCGTTTAAAGTCTTGACCGGATTCGGGAGCCAGGGGGGAGTTGGGGGGGGGGGGGGAGACCGGAAATTTCAAGAAACGGTTAGAATGGAGGGATCGGAGTGAAACTTGCTGGGAAGAACAAGCATCTGCTCTAGATAAGTCCTTTAGACCATTGTACTGGATCCGGACACTTATGGGGGGGGGGGGGGGGGCGGAATTCCGGTGATGGTGGTTTTTTGGATTTTCACGATGAAACTTGGCAGGCATATCAGGGACCCAATCAAACTGACTTCAAAATAAAAATATTGTTGATCAGATAATGGTGGGGGAGTGGAGGGAGGGGAATCCGCAGGGGAATCCGGGAAATTGAGAAGTGTGTAACTTTCGAACGGATGATCGGATTGTAATGAAACTTCATAACTGAACAGAATATATATCTGTAATGTCCCGTTTAAAGTCTTGACCGGATTCGGTAGCCAGGGGGGAGTTGGGGGGGAGACCGGAAATTTCAAGAAACGGTTAGAATGGAGGGATCGGAGTGAAACTTGCTGGGAAGAACAAGCATCTGCTCTAGATAAGTCCTTTAGGCCATTGTACTTGATCCGGACACTTATGGGGGGGGGGGGGGGGTCCCGGAATTCCGGTGATGGTGGTTTTGGGGACTTTCACGATGAAACTTGGCAGGCATATCAGGGACCCAATCAAACTGACTTCAAAATACAAATTTTGTCGATCAGATAATGGTGGGGGGAGTGGAGGGAGGGGAATCCGAAATTTTCAGTCATGCGTAATTTTAGAATGGTTGATCGGATTCGAGTGAAATTTAAGAATTCAACAGAAGACATTTCTCCGATGATTTTTTTCATATCCGGACCGGATCCGGCAACTATTGGGGGGGGGGGGGGGAAATACGTGCCCCGTTTAGAATGGAGGGATCGGGATGGAACTTTGTGGGAAGAACAAACAGATGCTCTAGGTAAGTCATTTGCTGAATCGGATTGGCTACGTTCACCGCGGGGGAGCTGGGTGGGGTGGGGGGGGGGGTGGACCGGAAATCTCGAGAAACGGTTAGAATGATGGTATCGGAGTGAAACTTGCTGGGAAGAACAAACATCTGGTCCATATAAATCTTTTACATAATTTGACTGGATCCGGACACTTGAGGGGGGGGGGGAGGAGGGGTATCCCGGAATTCCGTTTTTGGGGGATTTTCACGACGAAACTTGGAAGGCATATCAGGGACCCGGTCAAACTGACTTGGAATAAAAAAAAATCCTCGATATGATAATCTTGGGGGGGGGGGGGAGTTGAGGGAGAGGAATCCGGAATATTAAGTCATGCGTAACTTTGGAACGGGTGATCGGATTCGAGTGAAATTTAATAATTAAACAGAGGACATTTTTCTCTTGTGATCTTTTTCATTTCCGGACCGAATCCGGCAATTATCGGGGGGAGGGCGGAAAATACTTGACCCGCTTAGACTGGTGTGATCTGGATCGAACTTCGTGGGAATGACAAACAGATGCTCTGGATTAATCATTTACAGAACAGGATTGGCTCCGGTTATTGTGGGTGGAGTTGGAGGAGGGGGAGGGGGGTCTGGGATTCCGGTGATCGCGCGTTAAGGTACTTCCAGATGTGCTAGGACGATGAAACTTCGCTGGAATATTGGAGACTCAACAACATTTGCTTAGAAATTGCTACTTCCCAAATCCGATTATTCCTTAAAGTACCAATCTTGACCGCAAAGTAAAAAAAATACTTTTAAGCAATATATGCATTTTCGTGATGCCCATCAGCCCATTAGCAGTTTTGCCTCAAGGGTTTTGCTTACAAATGAAGTTCCAGCTCCTTTATAGCGCGCATCTCAACCGCAAAGTCGAAACTTACTCTTGATCAATCAAATCATCTTGACACATGCAAGTGCCATATGAGCTTACAGCTCTTGTTTCATCTACCCGTGCCCACACGTTTATTCACCCACCCGTCGGTTCGCCTACTGTCGACTAAATATGTTAATTAAGTCTGTTATATCTGTCAATATTAACCCTAAATCTCTAATTACCTGATATGATTACCTTGAATAATTACATCAAGTTATTAATATCGCTCGCAGACAAGCCTATGAACGTCGGGTTACCAGTTGGATTGACATTTGGCTGAGCCCCACAGCTGATTGTTTCACACTGATTGCCTCCGTACTTTCAACATTTTCCAAATTAACTTTCTTGATTCCTGACGTTGCACAGTGGCAACATTGATTTCAAAGGAGAACATGTCAGAGCTTGTCAAATGGGTTTGTGTAAGTTTTCGTTTCCATTGATCTGCTACCAAAAATAATAGTAGCCTATGTTTATTTCGTATTCATTTAATGTTTCCGAAAAACGGGTAAGGTTATTGGCGACTTGTCAGAAAATAAAGATTGTAAAATAAATAAAAAATAAGGTTGTTTACTTTGGACACTTTCCATTTTGCAGAATTGATGACCTGTTTAGTCGTGGCGCCGAAGCAAGTTAAGTCGAGAACGTGGAACTGCGATCTGAAAGAACACTTAAAGCCCTATTATCAATCTATCGGCTTGGTCATTATGGCTGATCGATATTCCTGTTTCCCCCTACTAGACAACTTCTTCCCTTTCAGTGAACGTGTGCTTTAAAATAATCGAACAGATTAGAAAATGAACTCCATCACGGTATGGCGCCATTCCAAAACTCTTGTCAGAAATCGAAGTTTCGGTTATAGCAGATGCAGCGAAGAGATAAAAATTAGCAATATCAAGGTCTCGGGATGTATTTCTCGTGGTTATTCAAATGGGCCTTCCTATTGCATTGTTTGTTTGTTACCAAATTGTAAAACACGTTAGACTCAGGCGACCGCGAACTTGATTTGCTGTAAGAATTTCCGACACCATAATCAAGTCCGCACGGAAATTCTATGATGATGAAAGTACTGAAAATCGATCAGGGAAAATCTGGTCTTCAGTCAACAGCGTACTTTTTCGTAAAAAAAAAATCCTGGTGCCATCTACGTTCGTGGAGGGTTTAAGGGACCCGTCCTACCTACGATACTAATTTGCTCTACTTCCGTAGTACTACACCCATTCTTATTCCCATGATTCTGCAGTTCGTCGCCGTATGATATCCCCCCTATTGGCATTAAACACATCGCTCTCGGGCACACTGGACTCGAGAGCAACTCTGCCCGCTTCCCTCCTCTTTCACCATTTCAGATAGCTGGATGCTCTTCATGCTAGCAGAGACGTCCGCTTCAAAGATTGTATATCTCAGTGGATTTATTGGCCGTTAACAGACTTTTCCGGGCGGTTGAAGACGAATTTGAAAAATTTCAAGTTTCCTGATGCGAAAAAAAGGATTTTCCTTCAGGAATTTCACTTCCCTCTTCCAGCTTCAGAGCGTTGCGATTTTCTTGCATAATCCTTCGTCTATTTCCCGTAACTATTTTCGGTTAATCCCGTTGGGACTAAGTCTTGTTTGTTACTCCTCGGTTTATGCCTTCGCTGTTGCATGTTTCTTGACTTTTTTCGATTTCAACTTAATCCGTAAATACAAGTCGGGTCTGGCGTTCTAAATGTAAATTCTAATCCTTAGAAAATATCTTTCTGATAATCTCATTGAACTGAAATCCCTAGACGACCGCAAAGACAACGTGCCCTAGAATAGTCAAGGAAGCTTTTCTTGCGCATTTAGGGGAGATTTGCTTGTAAAATACTTGTTGTCTCAGGACCGTTGGGGATCCTAGAGAACTTAAACAAGAACTAAACTCGCAAGTGAATATGAAATTTATGCATTTGTAACTTCGTCCAACCGCTCGTGGTGTTTGTTTTACCTTAAATCTTTGAAATCAAATTTTGCGTTTGAGGAATCGTTGGGATGAATAGTCGATCAAGTTCTAGTGGAACAATAGAGCTTCCCAGTCGTATTTCCACGGCTTAGTCCTCAGTGTTGGGCGATATTTGGATTTTTCGATATGTTGATGTTTTCACATTCGGTATTTTACCGATAGGCTCTCGATATTTCGATACAATTGTTTCACTTTAGTGTACGTTTCGTTTCTCCAAAATCTAAGGACGAAGATTGTCGTTAAAAAGCATCTTGCATCATCTTTTTTTTTATTGTAATGAAATAAAAATTGAATTAGGAAAAACACATTGCTACAATTTCGGATATATAAGTGTGTTTGATAGTGCAAAACGCTTACGTCAGCTTAATTTTATTGGAGGTATATTTCGGCCCTTCTTGGCAAGGGTCCTCTTCAGGCTCAAAGCCGCTCAAGTTGGAAATACGAACTTGTGGGAAAAATTTTTGTTGGTTATGGCATATGATATGTGTTTACACTTTAGTTGGAAATGACAACGAAATTGGATGTGTGTTCAAATATCATATGTAAAAATAAGCTACGTTTTCACTTAAACTTTAAATTCCCTGTCGCACCTATTTTACTGATTCAGTCTACCTCTCCAATGGTTCTAATTTCTACACGTGCCATGTTGAGCTGTTTTCGAATCGAACCAGCAGGCAGGGATCCTTTAAAGTGCCTGTCTTACCTATAATAGCAATGCAACCTACTTCCATAACCACTCCATATATTTCTAAACCCGAGACCGCAATTTCGTACGGTACATTCTAACCCCTCCAACAAAACCACACTGATTTTCTCACTTGCCGTGTTTTGCTACCTTCGATGTGTATCACGCTGTCGACGCTTGTCCGCGAGAAGTTTTTCCATCAGAAAAAACGGTTTTGTAAATTGTTTCCCTGTTTTCGCTTCAAGTCAACGGGTTTCGGAAAAGGCTTAAAAAAGCCCAAACCCTGGGTTATTTGTTGAAAGCAGATCATAGTTTTAAAGTATTCAAATATTTTAAAATACTCTAAGCTGAAGAGTAAATAGTGCGAGGGGTCCTTTAACTCGAACCGCCGGCATACTGGATGCTGACACTAGAGGACCAATGAGAATGAAGCAGAATCCACGATATTGGTGCGAGCGCCATCTAGAATTACGTCTCTTACACGATTTGTAAACGAGCGACTCCTCGTACGCGCAGCGAAATGGGTTAAGTACCAAGAATTAGCACGCGATCCGGGATCTATAGACTAACCGTGAATGATAAAATAGATCTTACGCATGCAATGATGGACTTCGGAACAGATAAAGGGTCCTTGGAGGCAGCAAGGACAGAGAAGAGCGAAAGGGAACGACAATTTTTACACTGCTAAAAAACAGTCATAAGTAGAAGCCCTACACTGTCAGAAGTTTCATAACAGATAACAGATAACATAATGCGTAACAGATAACACTTCGGATGTTATCTGTTGTGTTTGAAAACGTTATGCATGAAATGTTATGCGTAACAAGCTTTGTTAGGAAGAGTCAAAAAAGCATGTACTGACTTTATTCCTTATCGTCATGATGTCGGAAAACTCAGCAGATACTTTTTGGTGGTTTCTCGGTTCTTCCTGGTGGTAACGCTTATTATGGACAACATTTTGAAACACAACAAATAACATCCAAAGTGTTGTATGTTACGCATTATCTGTTGAAACCGCGCATCCTCGTGTTGTCTGTCATGAAACTTCTGACAGTGCAGCCAACTCTAAATCATATGATAGCGCTAAACGTCAGCCCGAGATATTTATGTGATGTCGGGGTCGCAGCCGGGTTCGTTGACTGAAATTTGACAAATTCCAGAGTATGGGTCAGAGCCCGGTTCATTGATACAGTGGACTTTTACCGTGATAAGAAAAACTGTAACTTGACGTGGGGAGTGAGCTGTTTAGACAAATTTGCATCGATTGAGATTATTGTTTCTGTAACCCGCTACTAACAGGCGATTGGAGTGGTTCGCGAACTTTGATAATTTCGTAAACCACATTGCCCTGACATATCACAAAAAATCAACGAAGAAACAGTATATTCGTTGCCTTTACAAACCCCATTTTCGTTGGTTTCTTCGTTGATTTTTTGTTCACGAACTTTGTCCAAAGCCCCTCGATAGCTCAGTTGGTTACATCCACGGGCATAGAGAATTGGTCTTACGTGCAAAAAAGCCGAAGGTGTTGGCGTCGACTGCTTAGTTTTCTAGCCTACTTTCCGCTATATCGTTTAGTGTATTAAATATTACTGTGCGAACTGAAAGGAGTTTAGGAGTCATTCCCATCGACCGGAAATGATTTTTCTCCATATCCCTCCATATTAGTTCCTGACCGTCATTCTCAAACTAAAGGTGCGTTTTTCTTGATGTAGTTTCGATGTTGTTTCACTGTAGTTTGACGTATTTTTGTTTCAATTATGAAAGTACAGTATATGTACCGTTTTATTTGTCCATTCCACATATGGTACTTTCATAACTGAAAAAAAGGTACGTCAAACTACAGTGAAACTACACCGAAACCACATCCAAAAAACGCATCTTAAGTGGTTCAATAGTCAATGTCTGTCTCACCGCCACGGATGTCCACGGAGCATACAAATTACGATGTGTTTACATATGAATGAGCTACGGCTTTAAATCGGTAGTTTGCTTTCAGAGAAGAAAAAGAAGATGTTCTTCTCGACAAAACAGCTGGATTACGGTTGCGAAATTCAGAAATTTAGATGGTTTTGAAAGTACTTCATCTTCTCGTTTTAGAGTTAAAACTATTAAATCAGTTTCTTTAAACTTTAATTTTATTATATTTCAATGAAATAATATTTTTTATTCTTTTATCCTAGTATGCTGATTTCTGCTCAGTGCTAGAAGGTGTTAAGGGTTCGAACATTATTTACATTAAACTATTAAATCAACTTTCTTCGTTACCATTAACCTACTCACAAGATGTTTTTTACCCTGTTTTTTTACGGGAAGTTTTGACCTAAGGCCGGATTTATGAATATCATATTATCTCGGTAGAACTTTGGTCTGGGCCAAAAAAGGATGCTGAGAGTAAACTAGGTTAAAGTGCTTCTGCAACACTTGGTCTTGCCCAATCAGTGCAAATCTAGTTTTGGTTCGGCATGTCAGTGGTCGTCGCCATAACGACATAAATCACTGTAAAAAGTTTCTCCGAGTAAGGATTAAATTTAACTGCAGTATTTGCTACTGGGGTTAATCTTATCTCTCTACCGGGATAAGATTAATCCGAATTAGAAATAAACTTATCTAAATAGAGACAAGACTAATCCCAGTGGCAAGTCCTGCAATTTTTTTTTACAGTGATGTACAAAGGAGAAGACAAGAATAATGACAAAAATATCGACTATGATTATGACTAGATAAAATGTATTACCATGTATTGCTTTCAAGGAAGACTGGTTCATTCACTCATTCTTTGTGGTCGTACTACACTTTAAAAAGTTTTTTCGAGTAAGGATTAAACTTAACTGCAGTATTTGCTACTGGGATTATTCTTATCTGTGCTGAGATAAGATTAATCCGAATTAGAGATAAGATTAGTTTTTCTGATACAAGATTAATCCCAGTAGCAACTACTTCAAGATTTTTTTTACAATTTACATATATACACCTTTACAATAAGAGGATAGATCCCCTGGTGCTATCTTTATTGGGGATTCGTTGGTTCCAAAAGGCTCAGCTCTCTTGTTTTGTCAAGCTCAGTCTCTTCTTCTGTCAGATTCGCCTTTCTATTCGCCTTCATGTTTTTGTGATTCGCCGACAATTCAGCATCAGAAAGTGCATCTTGAGGCAAAACAGTATATCAGAAGTACATTCCTACATAGCTTCTCTCGTTTCCATTAGCCGAACCTGAGCTGACGTCAGTCGGAATTGTTCGTCTTCATTTTCTTTCTAGATTGTACAAAGTGAACGTGCTGGAATCACCGGAATAGCCTGCGGAATATTAGTTCAAAGTCTTCTGCATTAGAAGGGGAAATTCCCAGGGTTTGTAGGCTGCCGACAGCAGGGGATGAATACTTCAAGGAGCAGGAAAAGTCATGTCAGGAAGACTTAGAACAACGCTATACGTGGCTTTCCGCGGCAAATGTTTGTGTCGCACATTACTAAGAGCGTGTTCCACCCTCGTACCAATAGTAAATCCGTAAACTAAATCCGTTCCAACCTCACGAAAAGTTACTACGCTGACCGTTCCAGCCTTCTCGAAATAGTAACTAATAGCAGGGACTCATAAATTTCCTGTAATGACTCGCCATTCAGGGGGCTTGTCATTTCCTATGCTTCTATGTTGCTATGTTGCCCGAGCCTCATCTAGTTTCCAAAAATTCCGCTTGGGTCGAATCGGCGTTCTTGCTCAGATAGACAAAATTTGTTGGGACTATTCAGCATGCCACCAGGTACCTAAGCTAGGACAAAAGATCCAGGATACTCTTCCATTACAGAGAAATATTCCTAGTTCAGCACAACAGCTGCGAAAAATTCTGTCTATCTGGAGAGTCGGGTAATTTATCCACGTGGGTATTTCTCAAACTATCTGACGCTCGGTCAAGAGCGCATCAGCAATCTCTTATTGACAAGCCCCCTGAATGGCGAGTCATTACAGGAAATTTATGGGTCCCTGCTAATAGTAACTATTTTCTTACCAAGCGTACCCATTTGCTACGTAAGCGTAGTAACCACGAATCTCTGTCACGTGATTGGTCGGATCACCCGTGGCATGATATTCCGCTGGAAAATAGAAAAATCGTTCAAGCCTTGACGACAAAAGGGCAGAATTTGTGACGTCATGCGTGGTAACTACGGCAAGTAGGATGGAACACGCTCTAAAGTTGTCGTCACGGAACCAGAAGTCCGTGCCACACACCCAAAAACTCGTGGAAACGCCATTTTGTCTTTTTGGCGGTAATTTCAAATGCCAGAAAATTTAGACAAAGTCGATAATAAAAATCCAGCATATAGAGCTTGCGGCCTACGTTCTAACCATTCTATACAAGAAGGATCTTCGTTTTTATGGAACTTGCAGCTTCGCTCAAGTGCCATGTACCAATCACTTTTCGGTCGGTCTGTCGGTCCACTGTTCTTGAGTTAGGTACTTCTAGATATGCTAGGACGATGAAACTTGGCAGGCGTATCAGGGACCCGACAAATTAACTTGGAATAGTCACTTCCCCGATCCGACCACCTTTTGGGGAATGGAGGGATGGGGAATCCGGAATCTTGAGGTACAGTAGAGGTATGCTTATGTGAACGTTTGTTGGCAGTGGACTTTGCCATTTTCATGCACTTGCTGTGTTTAAAGTTAACTGTCAGTTAGCCAAAGTAGGTAATTAAGGGCATCTGAAAACACCTGATCCTCGTTTTTGTTGCAATAGCGCTGCCGCATCGCTGCTGCAGCACTTCTTTGCTTTTTGCATCTTCATTCTACCATTTAGCTCAAAACTGCACTGTTCACATTAAAGTAACTGTTCACAAGCATACCTCTAGCCTACTGTATGTAACTTTGGAATCCTTCTTGTGGATTTGCGTGGTTGAGTGTGTAGTCTCATTTGCATTCGTTTAAAGCCTGCATTTAAATGATCTAAAGGCCTTCCTCCTGCCTCAAGTGTGATAGTACAAAAAGTGGAATACAAGACTACAAAGCAGGGAAACTTCGCTTCATCTGTCTCGAGGTTTCATGATTTAAGAGAAGGCTGGAAACGCAAAGGTGAATTTGTATATTCAGGAGAAATGAGAGCTCAGAACTTGGAACTCGAGCTCCTCGGGGCTTGCCCTGCAAGAATGCTGTCCTTAGTTGGAGCAATAATAGATTTTGAAGAGGTTCAGGTTTTGTTAAAGTTTAACTGAAAAGTCAACTTATTTTTGTGTCATTTATATATATGTCGTTTATTGACCAAAATAGCAAAAGATAGCTAGCAAAGGGAAGTCAACGTAAAATTGAATACACTGCATTGAAATACACTGAAATATTTGGATTTAGGACGGCAAAGATGGATTTTGGAAAGATTTTGGATGGAAAGATTTGGACACTGAAATAATTGAATACACTGATATATTTGGATTCTGCAAAGATTATAACGTCCAGGAACATGAAATTCTTTCGAAAATAGTCCTACTCCATCGGAAGATATAAGCTATGTTCGCACACATCCCGGTAATATTTCGCGTGAGAAGGTAACACAAGCAAAATTCTCGTCACTATTGGAAACCCTCATCGAAACCCCCGAAAAATCGAAGCTAAGGATGGAATTCGTATGCGACTGCGAAAATCAGCCTATGCACGTCCCTTATTCGGCTCGTCCGGTCAATCTTGACTTTTTCGGTTGAGAGTCTTACAATTATTCCCAAAATTCTGATGATACAAAATGCACGGGATTGTCAAATTACAATTTGGTTAATTCATATTAAAATGGCGGATAAATTAAGGCACAAATGAGTTCAAATAGCGTTCGCTGCTATGAGCGGGCGGGTTCATTAGCTGATCTTTCTTAGCTGTTTCGTAGCATATTCTGCTGAAAAATAGAAAAATCGTTCCAGGCTTGACGGCAAAAAGCCAGAATTCGTGACGTCATGCGTAGTAAGTAATGTGGATCACGCTCTTAGTTACACCCGAGGGCCAAAGACGAAATAGTTTTCAGAGAAAGTAGGTCGATTTACAAAATGTGCCGGAAAATACATTATTTTAGACCAATTAAGAGGATTGCTTTTCGGAAAACCCTTAGACTGTGGATGTGTTTTAATCTTTTTCGAGGCGGATTCTAATTCCGGCTTATTGTTTCCGAGTAGCTCGTTGGTCAGAAAGGCTATGCAAGTTTGTCAAAACCAAGGCTGAAAGATTCTGGACGGTTTTGTGATCGAGAAACCCGGGAGAGTCTAAAATGCGTACATTGCAATAGAAACTGTATCTCTGCAGCTTGTGCTTAAACACGCTCAGCTAATTTCTACCACCAAGTGTTCTCTTCAAGCGTCGTTGTCTCAGTTCCTTTCCCGTGTGTTTTTTAAGCATTCCATCGCGTAGCTTTCATTCCCACAAGACAAAATGCTGTCGTCTGTCAGGACGATAAACTTCTTTTTTGTAATTAAGGACCCTTTTCCTTTTCTTTTTTGCCCTTGAACAATCGGTCTATCACAGACAAAAAAACACGTGTCTTGGACGTAGGGAAATGACCCAACAGTAACGTCGAAACAGTGTCGAAGATGTAGAGTGTCTGGGATACAAAGGTGTTTTTTGTTTATTTTGGTTTCTGGAGTTTGTCGGAATTCTGCGCCTCGTATTTCCACCGCTTTGTCTTCATTGTCATAAACACACAGGGGAGTCGTCTGTCACGCCGGTGCTTTTTTTTAGTTGAGTGACCTACCTTTTTGTGATCTTTTTTCGACACTCAGGCAATCGGTCAGTCGAAGACGAAAAAAATACTGGACAACGGGAAATGATCCAGTGAGATGTAGTCAAAATTGTGCAATCGGATTCACGGAAGATCTAGTAGACCGACGGTCATTTCTTTGGTTTCTGGAACGAATCTTTCAGGTTGATTCTGTTGATTCTGACGATGGTCGGTGATCATCGTTACAGAATAGTTAACAATTGTAGAACTGGGAAAAGTTAACGATCGTTAAAGCTGCAGTTAGCTCCGCCCCGAAGTAAAGTGAACGATTGTTGACAATTGTTGAGTTTGTGGAACGCAACCTAAGTGTTCTTCCATTCTTCTCTTGTTAACCGGTGCTTCCAGATCAAGCAATTTGATGGCCCCACTGAGGGGTTACTCACTCCCAAAATGGCTGTACAGTAAGTGTCCAGAGTGTGCCCACGGAAGCTTGTACAGTATGCCCAACAAGAGAGTATCCCCTCGGATCCCACGGGTGTACCCAGTCCTGATTTGGCCTGGCCACTTGGATGGAGGCCAAGTCTCCATTTCTGGCGGCTCCAAATGTCAGAATGCTTTCGAAATTAACTTCTTTAAAGACCTAATCCAAACATTATGTTTACCTTCTCTTACCGATCGGAAGCCACCAGTTTATTTAGACTGGCTTGATTGCCGGGCTGTTGTTTTGGCTCGAGAAAAAAACCCACGCCGACGTCTTCTTTTCCAGATGACTAAATTTCCCACGTTTGATTAGCAAAAAATTATAAGACTTAAGTGATTATTTTTTGTATGACTTCAGGAGTACCACACTGGTCTTGGTTTTATAATTTATTTATATTTGTAATAGACAGTTGGAGAATTAGATGGAAATTATTATTTTGATCCTTGGCTCCCTACGTGCCATAACGGCTGTCCCGGATAATCGGCTGATATTTAGTCCAGACCGAATTATTTCAAACCTAGGAAACTTTTTTTTTTTTTATTTGCTCATTGTTTAACGGTGTTTTGGGCGTTTTTGAAAATTCATAGTGGCAGTAGGGGTGGTTGTCATTGTGTGTGTGTTAGAAATATCATTTCTTGTGGTCCACTTTAAATTTCTTTGTCAAACTGCAACTGAACGAAGCGAAATGGAGGACCGCTTCGAAGTTGAGCCACTAACAGGCCCCAACGTCGGAATACTTGTCTTCTACGGTTGATTTTACTCACTGAAATTTGGTCCCTCAGTTTCGAACTGTCAGGCGTGTCTAGCATTCCGAGAACGGATTTGAAAGCAAACGTTTCACTCTGAGATGAAACTATTTCTGTTCCTGAATCCTATTCGACATCTCATTAGGTGGAGCCAGCATCAAAGGAACCTTAAGAGTATGCTCTCGCTGGTTTCATTTAGACTTGCCGTATGTTACGTGATGTTTTTACGAATGAATTTCGCTTGACTCAGTTTCCTCGTTCCTTCCGAAGAAATCTCGGAGAGAAGGTTCGTCCAGCTCACCCGTGGGATGGGTGAATGTTTGCGGCTTAGCCGGCGTATTCTTAACCCGAATTTTTCTCGCTAGTCCTGCGGATCCCAGCCTGACCACGAAGAGCCTTTCCTTAAGGATTCTGCTTTCCGAGCAAATTGCATTCACATGGTTTCCCACTTATTGGTTGTTTGTTTGTTTTTTCTTTGCTTTCTTCCTTCATTTCTTTTTGTTCTTCCTCTGTCAGTTTCTTCTCTTTTTTAAAAAGAATGTAAAAATTAAGGTAAAGTGAAGTTTTTTTTTACTACCCCCACAGGCCCATTCGGGCTTTCGTGCAGAAGTATCAGCTACATGTATAAAGGATGTTGAGAGGGTTACAAATGTTGTGTTCATGTAGTTTTCCTGCCATGCCCCGACGGGCTTTTTGGAAATGAATTCATTCATTCATGTAAAAGTTGGCTTGTATAATAAAGAGTATCAAACTAAACTGAAAAACTAATTAAATTGTTCTTCGTGGCTAACGTCGCTCTACGACCTTATTGCCTTTATTGCAAGTCATATTCTCCACGACGTAACATCATGGAAAATCACCGGTCGCGTTCGAGGGGTTATCCAATCTCGCACCTGGTATACACCCCGTCCCGGCACCGCTGCTGGCCATAAGTTAGGCGATACATTTTTCAAATGCTTCTGAACATGCTTTTTTTAATGTTCTAACACGTGGCAACCGGTGCGGGGCCTGGCACCACGGCACCGAGTACTTGCTGTACACTAAAGTCGAGAGTTGGAAACCCCCGGGTCGGCTCTGGCCAAACCGTAGACTTAGTTATGGTTTCGTGTTATTGGTATATCCCGATGAAAATTTGTAACCTGGGTAGTTGTATGATAGTTGTACGAAAAAGTTGCATGTAATAGTAAAGAATACTATCATTTAATGTGCCTCAGACTAGGCCAGTCTTAAGCAGTAGTATCCGGTAGCATCCTGTCTTGCTGCAGTAGCATCCAGTCTTGCTAATAGTAGCATGCAGTAACCAGAGGCGTTACTAGCCAAAATGTTTTTTTTTGGGGGGGGGGACGATGCATTTACCAACCGGCTGTTAATTTTTTCTGACTTTTTCTGCAGAAAAAAACGACTGTTTCAACAACAAAAATGACATTTTTGAAAAATATCGACTGATTTTCAGAAAAATCCGCTGATTTTCAGAAAAACCGACTATTTTAACGAAAAATCGACCAATTTTCAGAAAACCGACTGTTTTCATGAAATAAACTGTATTGACGAAAAATCGCGGCGCTTCGTGCCGACTCGGTTATTTTGTACCGACTGGCCGACAGCATTGGGGGGGGGGGGTGCTCCCCCCCCCCGTCGTGACGCCCCTGGCAGTAACACTGTAGCCTTGACCTAAGTAAAGTAGCATCATTTCGTACTGTATGCTAGTTTTATTGTACTATTTTGAGATAAATATTTCATCGGGATGGCTTTTCAATTAACGCACTAGAGAAGAATAGGGAGATAGCGCAGTACAAAAAAAAGAAAAGGGAATATTACACTGAGCTTTCGATAACGCAATAAATGGCCAGGATAAAAAAAATAACACACAGAAAAAAAGACGAATCGGGTCCAAACAAAATCCTTCCCAGATGGAAAAGGGAAACATGCTCAAAGGAAGAAACGTACAGATCTTGGTAAAAAGGTCATATGGTAAAAAGTTTGCAGTTACGCGTGAATACTCTATATGACTAAGTCCAAAACACGCCAAAGATCCTCGGGAACAACGAGAAAACGTAGCACTAACGACTCAAACTCGACAACTCAATCCTGTGTTAACCAATCACGGTGATGTTTGCTAGCAGCTGTGATACCGCTTCCGGCTCTTCCGCTACGTACTGGGTGATTTTTCATCGGCAAGAAGAGTTAGTCATCAAGAGTATTCCTTTAACGACGAGGAAGGTATAAACAAAAGTTACAATATTTGAAATAAAAAGTCCTAATACGTTTTAAATCTTTTAGTGTCAGAACACCGAAAATTTTGGAAAGGCTGCAACCATGATGCTTTAGTTCTTTTGTTTTTTTTTCTTCATCATCCATTCTACTTCTGCTCGTATCCTTTTCCAAGTCGATTTCCCTTAAAGGTGGCAACGTAGGTCATGCCGTCATTGATGACGCGTATCCCTGCAAAAACGGTCTCGAGGCATTTTCTATCGATCCGCCATTCTCTCTGAGGTCACTGAGATACATGGGGATCCGAAAGCGAATTATCCCGCTCCTGTATGGATTATAGAGATCTGCGGCGATCGTAAAACGAGGGTGTGTGACAAATAGGTTAGCCATCTCAAGATAGATGGATAATTGGAGATGATTAGGCGAAAATCAGCGTCCAATCAATCACCCTTCGTCTTATGTCGGATGTTATGTCTCATCGATTTGGAAAAGTTTGGAAATGATCGGTTTCTAAGTTTTTGGGGGGAGTAAGAGTCAAAGGGGCATGGAGGGCGATGTAGGATAAAATTGTTCATAACCAGCGCCGGTTTAGCTCCCTCCCCCCCCCCCCCCCATCGTTCAGTACACGATGTCCGGTCGAACTGGGGTGGGCTGTTTTGCTTCTTGGATTCACCATCTATAGCTTATTCTAAAATTCTAAAGTCTTACCGATATTACTGCTTCATTTGACGTCCCTGATCGTTCCAGTCATTCTCATTTCTTAAACCACGATCTTCTTAATTTCAGTATTACCACCGTAACGGCACTAGGCTGATTTTTGCATTTGCCGTGTTTGGCAATTTAAATGGTTGATCAGGCTTGATCCCCTTCTGCTGCGCAACAACGAAGCCATCGTTCCAGTCACAACGAAGCTCCGATCGTTCCAGTCATTCTCATTTCTTAAACCACGATCTTCTTAATTTCAGTATTACCACCGTAACGGCGCTAGGCTGATTTTTGCATTTGCCTGTAAGTAAGTAAGTAAGTAATTTATTTATGACCCGCCATTTTGAAAAGGCGGAGTAAATGACAAAAGTAAAGAAAATAAACAAAACACATATATACACACAGAAAAAGACACTTAATTTTTAATCTTCGGTCAGGAAGCAGTGGACGACATCGTGTGCTGGTTGGGCCTTGTTGTCCATGAGTTTTGAAAGTGATGACGAAACATCCAAAAGGGTAACACTTGCGTCTTGAATTTTGAATTTCTCCGTCAATGTATGGTTATGACATAATTTCGACAAGTGGAGGAGGTGCTTTGCATATTTAAAATAACATGATCTCATCTTTTTAATCTCCTTCTTTCGCAGAACATGAGTGACGCCAGAACGAAATAGTATAGAAGGAGCGCAGAAGGTGCTGTACAAATTTCCCAAAGCTTTACGATTATAGCGCCCCCGGTTGGGGACGATGCGCCCATAGGCGCTACGGATCGACTTATAAACTTCTTGAACAACCGATGAGCAAAATTTTGACAATGAAGATTTGAATGTTATGCCGAGCCACCGTAGAGAGTCTGTTGATTTGACGATGAACGATCCAAGAGATATAGAAGCTTTAGATGCACTCGAACAATTTGACGAAGGGTTGAAATGCAGGTACTCACATTTTGAAAGGTTAACTTCAAGGCCAATTTTCAGAAGTTCTGACGACAGCTTACTTACATTTTTTGTGAGTGTGGATCGGCTACGGCTTACTAAGAGCAAGTCGTCCGCATAGGCTATGTAGCTGAAGGCATAGTCTTTATAGAAGTAAGCAGGAAGCAAAGAATCGAGACAAGAAGATATGGCCGATTTGAAGATGTAGGGAGATAAGACTCCCCCTTGGCGAACACCAGTTCGGACAGAAATAATCTCTGACAAGCTACCTTGCCATTTGAACCTTACTGAAGAATGACCATACCAAAATTTTAACAGATAGACGACAGACAGATTCACGCCAGAAGTAATGAGAGAAAATAGGGCCTGAGAATGCGTTATATTGTCAAAAGCACCAGCTATATCTATAGAACATATATGTATAGAAGACTTGTCGCGGGTAGCCTGTTTCATCATTTTTGTCAATATGTGATGAGCATGCGCACAACTGGCGAATAAACAACTTTAAATAGTTGATCAATCCCCTCAATTCCCTTCACCGAGTAGCTGCACAACAACGAGGCCTTCCAGAAGACTACTTACCGTATCTTAATCTATCTTGGTGGTAGAGCCGTTTGTTATCGTTAGGCTGGTGCTAGGAATGATCTTTTTACGATAAAACAGTTCAGCAATGTCGTTTTTTCGAACATACCAATTACTTCCGTGGAAATAGCGATTTTCTTGTTGGCGGTTCTCCGGGCTTCCCGCCCTTCGAAGCGGAGGTTCGACGCGGAATATTTGAAAACTGTGCCCACCGTGGTTAAAATCTGGGGAAAGCCAAGCAAAATACAAGAAGGAACCCCTATATTATTTGCAAGCACCGTTTTTTAAAAGTGGAGTAAGTGAAAGAAAATAAGTTAAACGTATAAAAAATCAGAAAACACAGGATAGACCTGTTAGCCTAACAAATGTTCCAAAGTGAAAAGCCAAATTTCGAAAGAGTTGTCGGCGGACCTTGGTTGTGGATTTTTGAAGCTTACAATTCCGCAGTGAAGGTAGGTATAATATGGAAGTCAAAATAAGGACGACGGGTCCTGCAAAGTGAAGAGGAAAGCGTTGTACGTTCATTGCTGTTTTTCGTGCTGATATTTTACCGCTGAGAGATAGGAGGAGTTACACGGGTAGGCCAATTGGGAGAATTGGTTCTTACTTCTGCCTGATGTGTGGAGGTATGAACGAGTGTTTGGGACATCTTATGTGTGATTGTAGGGAATTGAATGATTTGAGAAGTGAAATATTTGGAGGAAATGAGTGTGATCAGGAATGGATGGAGCAAATGTTTAAGAGCGAATGTTATGGTACTATAAAGAAAGTGGGTAGATTCCTCAAGCTGTCAACGATTCATAGAGATCATTTTTTGTAGTTTTAGTGGTAGTTAGAAATAAGTTTGTCATTGTGTTTCCGTTTGTTTGTATTGCCATGGCCGTTGGGCTTTTAAGGTAATAAAGATCTTATCTTATCTTATATAATGTTCAAACGAGGAAATATTGTTGTTCTAGTGAGGATGTTGTTCAATGAGGATTCACTGGTAAAGTACAGGTCAAGTTCTGATCTTTAGAGGCAGAGGAGGGGTTCGAATTTACGGTAAAACATGTATGTTTTATAAGCTAATAAAATATTCATTGAGGGTAAGGAGGTCCGCTGAATCCATATCTGAACTTAGTTTTCTTGCTAGACAAATGGTGCATCTAATTCGGCTGAAACTAGAAATTTGGTTGAAGCTCAAAGTTGATTCTGAAATCGATTAGAGATTCGGTATCGGGCAAATATTCATGGAATCAGACGACGACTGAATGGCGAAGACATGACCCAATTGTTTGGATCAAATGTTAGATTTTTGGGATCCCATCGAAACCTTTGGTCTTGTTTAAAATAGAAGTATGAGCCTGGAGATAGTCTGAACGGAGCCGATAAGAGCAACTAATCGTTTGAATACTTACGTTACTTAGATAGATATTTGCCCTTCTGCTCTGATGTTGGAGCCAGAGCCGTTACTAGCCAAAATATATGGGGGGGGGGGGGGCAAGGCATTTACCGACTGGCTGGTAATTTTACCAACTGTTTTTGCAGAAAAAACGACTTTTTTCAAGAAAAAAATGACAGTTTTGAAATAAAGTCGACTGATTTTCAGAAAAACCGACTGTTTTGACAAATAATCAACTGATTTTCAGAAAAAACCGACTGTTTTCATGAAAAAAATCAACTGTTTTGACGAAAAATCGCGGAGCTTTTCGCCGACTCGGTTATTTTTTACCGACTGGCCGACAATATTGGGGGGCGTCCCCCCCCCCCCCCCCCCCCCCCCCCAGTCGTGACGCTCCAGTTGTTTCCAACTATTGAGGATTTGTCTATGACTTTCCTGTACTTAATCTTGACCTTCCATCACTTTTGAGAATTGTCCAGTGATTCCTGTCGAGTCTCACTCCTGTCCTTTGTTTTTACTGAATATGTATGTCATACCGATGTTTTTTCCTTTTTCTATTGGCCCCGCTTTACGGAAATAGTTCGTAGTATTCTACGCACTTCATCAATTTCAGTGCATCTCTCTCATTAAGGAAAAACCTTCAAGAGCCTCGAATTACGCTGATGGGGAGACTCTCTTGCATTCTTTTTTACTGCCTCCCCCCTGACTTGGGATCTCTTAGCTATAAAGAATATTGCTCTGGGCTAGGTTATTTACTTCCAAAGTAATTTCCGAACGGGGTCTTCCCTAAGACTCGCTGTCACTTCCTATGCTAGAAGGGGAATCGTTCGTAAAATCTGTATTTTTGTATTCATGGTGATGTGGAATATAGGAGATGTCAGTACTCCCAGAAAATTTGATGATAAAGATGAATTATATTTCGTATTGTAGAAGAAAAGGGAAGTACTACAGTACAAAGATAATGAAAAGTACACTGAGCATTCAGTTGCGGAGTAAATGCACAAGATAAAAACGGCTCTCTGATAAAAAAAATCTGAAACCCCGTTTTAAGTTCAGATTTGTATCTCAAGTTCAAGTTCAAGTTTTTTTAATTATACACAAAAATACAAATACATGACACAAGCACTGTGGAGAACACGAATTCGTACATGCAATGCTTGTTAACAATTTTACTATAAATAACAACAACGTACCCTATAAATCCAACAATAATAATATAATATAACTTAATTTATCTAACCTGTATAATATCTTAATTTAAATGACCTGCCATCTACCAAATAAATAAATAAAAAATAGAAAACTACCCTCTTGCTAAAAATAAACAAAAATGACAAACTATTTGACATAAGTAAGCGAGAATGCGTACAGCATAAACCAACCACACACGAAACAATCATTCAATTAACCAACCACACTCTAATAAACACATTCTTATACAATAAATTTCATAATAAATTATAATGCAAACATAACTATTATAATTTTTTAAAATTAAGAATCATTAGTACTTTGAGTCGGGACCTGATAAGCGATGGGCTTCCTTCCAACCATTCTGCAACATCATTTTTATATTTTTCCCACACAGATGGTATTGTATATCGTAGAGAAAATCTGGATCTTTCACACTTAATTTTTGGGAGCCGAAGGTTAGTGTTAGATCTCGTGTACATTTGACATGATGGCGCTAGAGTTATCAGGTCCATATAAGAAAAATATGATGGAAGCAGATGGCGATCTAAATTTACTTTAAAAATGAACACTTGCAGAAATAGCAAAAGTTGCACTGGAAGAATATTAAGGAGAACATACAGTGTTTCTGTCTCAGACTTTTCCGGTAATTTACTTGGGGCAGGGATATATTTTTTGAGAATTCGTAAAGCCTTGTTTTGAAGAATCTGGAGCGAAGACACATGCGACCTGAAAGTATTTAAATAAACAATAGATGCATACTCTAGGTGTGACTGAATTAAAGAATAATACAAAGATCGCATTGCTGGATAAGGGAGTAAATTCTTTAGTCTGTTCATAGCACCAACACCACGAGAAATTTTTACCCGTATGTTATTCACATGCAATTTCCATGATAAATTCTGATCAAACACTACTCCCAAATACCGAATAGATTCTACCCTAGCGAACTCAAAAATAGTACCATCACCACAAGGGACAGGAATGGACTTCAGATCTGGAAACTTGCAGCCTGTCCGACTAAACACTATGAATTTTGTTTTCTTTTTATTCAACGTAAGTTTGTTAGCAGATAACCATTTCATTAAAAGTGAAAAAGAAGAAATGAGGTTAGATTCCAGCTCACCTTGGTTAGAAGCTGATACAGAAGCTGCTGTGTCGTCTGCGAATTGAGTGTTAATTTTTGATGAATCAAAAACAGAAATTTCATTCAGATCATTAACATATATTAAAAATAGCAAAGGGCCCAAAACTGAGCCTTGTGGAATTCCAACAGCAGGCAATGTTAGCTTTCCAGACGAGGAATTACCCAGTTTAACACATTGTTGTCTTGCAGTCAAATAAGACTGAAGTAGATCAAATGCTTTCCCACGGATACCAGAATGTGTAAGTTTACAAAATAGTATTTTATGCGAAATCGTGTCGAAAGCTTTCTGTATATCCAAAAAAATTGTGGCCGGTGACTCCCCACGATCTAGAGAATCATTAATATACTGAACTATTATACACATAGGATGTTCCGTGCTGTGTTTTTTCCGAAATCCAAACTGTAATTTAGAAAAAAAATTGAATTTATCAAGAAAACTATATATTCTATTATATAACGCTTTTTCAATAACTTTTGAAAATGATGATAAAATAGATATAGGTCGATAATTAGAACACAGCCGGGGATCATCCCCTTTGTGAAGGGGCACAATTTTAGACTCTTTAAAACCCGAAGGAAATACTCCAGATTGAAAAACAAGATTAACTATGTGAGAAAAAACTTCGGAAATACCAGGAAAAATTTGTTTTAGGATAGATGACGAAGACCCGTCAAGAGCTTCCGAATGACCATTTTTCATTAAAGACACAATATTTTGAAGTTCTGTTGGTGTAGCGGGTGCTAAAAACATTGTTTTATCCATAGGTGGTGGTAGATGTTCTGTGAAAGAATTCTCTGCATCTTTCGGACAAAACGAAGCTATTTTTTCTCCAATGGTCGAAAAATAATTATTGAAAAGGTCGGCCATCTTTCGCTCATCAGTGACATTACAATTATTATCGTCAATTAATTCTTTGGGACAAGAACTTTTGGTTCTGTGTCCTAAAAGGTCATTAATTAGTTCCCATGTTTTTTTCTGGTTGCCATTTACATCCGAAAAAGCGTTCTTATAATACTCGGCTTTAGCCACCCTAATTATCTTTACCAACTTATTTTTATACATCTTAAATACTGACAGATTTTCATTGTTTGGGGTAGTCTTATATTTTTTGAACAATTTATTTTTCACAATGACAGATCTTAAAAGACCAGGTGTTAGCCATGCCTTCTTAGGTATTTTCTTATGCTTTTTCGAAACCATGGGACAAATCTCATCTAAATATCGTCTGAAAATTTCAACAAAAAGTTCAGTCGCTTCATTCGCACATCTTGTCTGGAAAACTAAACTCCAATCATGTAAACTTAGTTTATTTTTTAAAGCAACCATTTTTTCTGATTGGTACTGATTGGTACTTCGCTCCCCCAAATAAAAATTACACGTCAACCGGCCTGCTAAACCGAAATTGGCGACTCGACCGGAAAATAATACCGAAATCTGCAACTCAAGTGACTCTTATCTTTACCAAACATCACTGTTAAGGACCCTAAGGCTGCATAAGCCTCGTCTGTCGTCATACGTCGACCACGACAGAATTAAAACCGTCAATTTGAGCTGGACCCTAAGACCCTACCCTAGGATTTCTGGGAGGGACCGCTCGTTGGATAAAGACCATAGCATACCACCTTTGCAGATCCCTGTGACGTCCTTGGCCTTGACATTCTCCATTTTCCCACAATCCAAATTGTCACAAAGAATTTGCTGGCGATCCCCACGATTAAATTTTCAGCTTGTCATTTTGAAACAGATTTGTCGGTCGTTCTGCACAGCTCAGGCAAACGAAGGTTAATCGTTGCACCCCTGACTAGTAGAACGCTGGACACTCTTTGCCAGATCTGTTTTGTCGGTTGAATCCCTCTACGGAACTGAGTATTGCAGCTCTGCGGGATTTCCTCGCCTTGTTCCAGCTCTTCTGAAACCTATCCAGAGGAATGGAACGAGAAGAAAGAGAAAGTGGGAGAGACTGTCTATCCTCTTCAAGGATATCCGACTTCGTCCCGAAATCGGTTCTAGCTAACTACCCAGTTGGTAGACTACGATGCTTGCGGAAAAGGCTTGAAAAAAAAAATCAGTTTGTTTTTGCTCCTTTTCTGTTTTTGTACTTTTGTTTTGGCTTTTCCATTACACAAATGCCTTTCTGTGATCCTAAACTGTTTCTTCACTCTCATCTTTAATATAATAACTCCTTTGTTTCCTTAATAGACTTTAGCTGCGGATCATCAACATGACAAATTGCAAATTACGGGCTGGTTGATATTAACCTACAAACATAATTCCGAATAAAATAAAGCATAAACGAAGATAAATACCTCTCGGTTGAGTTTCTGGGGGTTGAATAAGTTGTGGATTGTCAAGGGTAAACACTCTTTTCCTGGTGTTTGGTCTGGAGTCTCAAAGTCTGGAAGAATACTCGGAGGGTGGTCAGAGGTTTAAAATTTATTTCCGAAGTGCATCGTCAGTTGATGTCTCCTATCCGCAAGGGTCAGCAACTGAAGTTTGACCGGATTATCATCATGAGAAGCATAATCCGGAGGCCCTCTTGTGGCTAATTTATGGACATGTAGTGTTTCATTCATGCACTCCTTCAAACGAGAGTGAGAGACACCTAGACGGCTTTGCAAGTGTCTTCGAGACATGTGAAACCGTTCTACTTCACGTCTCTGGTCGGATTTCCTGGTCTGCGGGGAATTAGATTAGATTAAATTAGATTAGATTTTATTTTACACATGTATACAAAACATTTTACAGCACCTGCTAAGAAAGCCCCAAAGGGTTTGTTGGCCGCAGGTGGCAGTCTTCTCTATTCTACATAATGTGGTAACACTACTTTTATATTATTATACATGCCATTCATACACGGTTCACACATATACAACAACATCCTACTTACAAAAAACACTCACGCATCAATTACTATTCTTTTGCAAGAAAAAATCTCTTCGCTGTAGCCTTGAAGGATGCCAGATGACTCGAATTTCTAATTTCAACTGGAATTATATCCCATACAGAGGGGGCAAAATTTCTAATCACGAAAGAAGCTCTAGTCGTGTTTCTAAATGGGTGCACCAGATTTGATGCCCCTCTGTGAACAACACTTTGTCAAGTTGAAATGCAACTGCATGATTCAGTTTAAGTAATGATCAGACCCTCTATTTCTTCGGTGTTGAATGAAGTTCCAACGTGTACTTTTTCTAGGCTATCCGGCGGAACTTCTTCGCTCGGAAGAAACTTTCCATTCTTATTCCGGGCTAATCATGATGAATTCTGAATGTCCTGCTCTCCATTCTGTAGACAGCTGCAGTAAATCGTCGCTCTCCCTAGTTGAGACTGAGAATTAATAAGGTAGAATGATGAGATCGGGATGCATCTCGGTGCACTTAATCCCCTCCTGAACGACAAGCACCTGTTCAGTTCAGGTCAATTCAGTTTATTTTACGACCCAAATACATTTAACTATGATGCTAGTACCCGCCCGAAGTAAGGTACAAAATAGCACTTGCAATTGGGCGGGTCCATAAATATGTGCAACACTTGCGTACACACACTAGCAATATTACGAAAGAAAAACAATATCCTATAGCCGGTTATCTGAGATAGTAGATTCTCTTTCGTTTTGTGGGAGAATATTGCAGATTTTTAGGAAACGGTGCATTTTGCCAAAAGTTCTTGTTCACACAGCGTCTATGAGCGTGCTCCACCCTACTTACCGTAGTAACTACGCATGAGGTCACGGCTTCTGGTTTCTTGGCGTCAAGGGTGGAATGAATGTTTCTGCTTTAGGCCAAAATATTGCACCATGCGCTAATCCCACCAGCCGTGTCGCAGAGATCGTAGTGACCACTCTTACTACGCTCCGGAGAGTGGTAAGCAAATAGTTACTATTTCAAGAAGGTTGGAATGGAACGGTACTATTGTAAGAAGAAGGGTGCAACACGCTCTATAAGATTCGGTAAGATACTATTTATTCCACTAAAAGCACAAAGGCCATGGGAAGAAATAAACACAAAAAAAAATCAAAAACAAAAACTAAAATAAATGATAACTATTTTACATATTCCTTTATAGGAACCTTTCTCTGTGGCTCATCGAAACCGAAAGGAATCCTCCCAACTTTTCAATATCACCAAATAATTTACTTCCCGATACTTTTACCAACCAATCCTCCCCCCAATAACTAACACAAAAAAATTTCCCACGAAGATCTGAAAGCTCAGGGCGTGCGCACGTTAAATGAAAAATATTTCCATCCAATTGTCCGCACATTGGGCAAAAGTAAGGACCGACAACACTCTTACCTTACCCAAATATCTTCTACGCATTCGTAAAGGTAGACAATCACCTCGTAAACTCATTAACAACCTCAAATGATCTGCTGGGATCCCCAACTTGAAATAAATTTCCTCCTCCCATGTCTCTTTGGCCCTCGCGTACAACCGCAATGAATCAGATGCAGCCACCCCACACTGCCACAATTGTATTTCCTGGTCGTGCAACCTAACCTCCACCTCCTTAGCAATGCTCACACCATTCCCTGCTCTAGGTCCTTTTCCATCACACCAAAAATGAGACAAACCGCTACTATCCAAAATATTTTTACCTGTTTTGACCACGATTCACAAGAGTCGTTTGCGCATCAGTGCTACGTTTTCTTGTTCACAAATCAAAACTTTCCGCGTGCGACGCAGCGTTGTAATAAATTCTTAAAGGAACTGTAGCTCTAGATTATGTTTCTTTCCCAGTTTTCTAAAAGATTTCTTTCTTTCACACAGGCATTTTAAACAGATAAAATTTCCCATAAAAACAGATCAGCTGCTATGCTTCCACTGCGCAAAGTACACTACCTAGGACACGCAATCTGGACTAACATTGCCAGCAAACGTTGTCTCTGATTGGTTTGTAGAGTCTGTACCTTCGACTGGACCAGTCACAGACGACGCGAGAGGCGGGGCTTGATTGTGAAAAGACTCTCCATGGGAATCTCAGATTTGGCTCGAGAGCTGAAGCATGAAAACAGCTGTGAAAGGAAAATCGAAAATATTTGTACTGACGATGGCGCTTGTTATTGCGAACGAAAATAATGGAATAGTGTCAGGTTCTAGTTCAGCTTTAAGCATATTTTTGTTATTTGGGTATCGTTTATCGCAGCGTGAAACCCGAGTTAACTGGTTTTCTCAGCAAGTTGCAATGAGAGTAGGTTACGATACAAGGAAAAAATTACGACGGATTTCATTCATCAACCGAAATTCAGAATACGGACATCCGAGGAATTAGGGATGAAGAAAGGATCAGTATAACATGTACTGCATTTTCTTCACGGTCTTAACGTCAGGTTCTAGTTCAGCTTTAAGGATGTTTTTGTTGTATCGTTTATCGTAGCTTGAAACCCGAGTTAAACTGGGTTTCTGAGCAAGCTGCAATGAGAGTAGGTTATGGTACAAGCCAAAAATTACGACGGAATAGATTCATCGACCGGAATTCAGAATACTGACATAGAATGTATCCGAGGAATTAGGGATGAAGAAAGGATCAGTATAAAACGTACTGAATTCACGATATTTAACTGACACATTTCGATTTACCAAAAGATTACATCTTTATAGTCAAGGAAAACGCTTCACCTTTTTGTAATCTGTCTAACCAGAGGTACAGCGGTTTGTGGGCCAATATCCCTACCAAAATGGAGAAAAAAATTGTCCTTGAAACATTAAGTACTGTTTCTCTTCCACTCATCCTAGTCCTTTATATGTTTCACAGACTTGCACGCCGGAGCTCTTTAATTTCGTTCGTACTAAGATCTTCTATTTTGCAGGTCAAATGTTCCTTATGGATAAACTCTTTGAGGGATCCTTCCTGACGTTTGGTCTCGACGTCATCGCGTTCGCAGAGGAGGATCAAGAAGAGCGGATCGATCCCATGATTTACATTTTCCCAAGAATGACAAAGTGTACATTTCACAAATACGGTACTTCCGGGGAGGTGGAAAAACACGACGCTCTCTGTATACTCCCGCTCAATATAGTTAATGAGAAAATCTACATTTTTCTGTGGTTCTGGTTTCTCATTCTAGGCGGGCTGACTTTACTAGTATTACTCTTTCGTGTGGTGATCATTATCAGTCCGAGAATGCGCGCCTATTTGCTCTACATTCGGTTTAGACTCATTAACAGAGAAGTGATTAACACAATTGTGAGAAAATCCAAGATGGGCGATTGGTTCCTCTTCTACATGTTAGGCCAGAATGTGGACTCGATCATTTACAAAGAAGTCATGCATGAGCTCGGGAAGAAGCTCGGCCACACCGGGAAGGATTTCATGGAGGCATAGAGGTAACATATCGTCCAACGTACTCAGTGCCATCTGGACGACGAGTGGGATAACTTGCCTTACCCCTTGTCAACCAGTGTGTTGTGTGTCACCTCAGGCTTTAGTGCTTCACAGATTCGGAAGGCGGTTCCCGGCTCCCTGCCAATTTTACACTCCTCCATCTGCTGGCGAAACGACGGAATTAGGTTTCCTGTTCGATGTTATTGATCTCCTCTCCTTGGGAAAGTGTGTGAAGGAGGAATACTTGCGTAGAATAGACTGATTTAAACGCCTTACGGAGGAAAAAGGCTATAAACCGCTTGGTGTATCAACGTACTTAAGATGTGGGATGTTAAGATGTAAGATGTCCTGTATGCCGGAATCGGGCAATAATAATCCAGAAAGAACCCGGAAATGACATTAACGATCGATCAGGGTCGAATGCGCGCGAACTGGAATTCCCGACCGGATTTTCGGCACTATCATCATTTCCTTGAGATTTTTTTTTTCCACTTGATAGTGAAAGTGCAGAAAACCCGGCGCGGAATTCTGGCCGTGTGTTCGCACTATAAATTCTGGATATCGGAAGAAATTCCGTTAAAGCGGACTTAGGGTGGATACATAAGATTGGAATGAGCAACTCCTGCGTTTGTCCGTTGCGATACCCGATTTCGACTGTTTCTGGTGGTTTAAAAAATCGACTGTTCCGACGGGTCCGCCATCTTTTTTCTAAGTGCATTGTCCACTTGACATAAAAATTAGGTATCGACAGGCGGATGAAACAGTGTGAAACTAGTCTCACCGCTAGATGGCACCGGCTTGGCCCACCCGTACGAGTCTTTATACGGCATCGGATGTTGAAACCCCCAACTCCGTGAGAACCAATTCTTAGTATCCACCTTTTTGTTTTTAGACGTGGATACATTCAGGTGGCTGAAAAGAAATACTTTTATCCGCTCAGTCTGGCTTGAAACGAAATATCTCCAGGTCTGTACATTTTGAGACATGCGTGCTCCCAGCGTTTGGTCGTTACGCTTTTAGTCGTTTCAAGTCCCTTTGATCCATTGCAAGGACACAAATACTACCAGCCTACAAGGCGTCTCAATCGAGTACTGAAAGCAGTAATTGAGGGTTCATTGTTGCGGTTCATACTGAAGTGCGTTCTTGCAGATTGGTCGTTTATATTAAAGGATAAGCGAGTCGGGTGTGTTACTTAAAAGCGCTCCGTTCGATTTAAAGATCGCGCGGGCTGAACAGAGTTGCCACCTTTATGTATTACTGCAGTACTCGGTATTCTGTGATCTAAAAATGTAGTTAACTATTTTCTGTTCTGGTTAAAGTCTCCTAACTTTGCTGCTGATTCTTTGTAAAAAAGTGTAATGTAGCTCCCACCTAAAGCTATGTCGTTTTGGTAAAGCAATAATGTTATTTTTCCTTGCTCTGTCTGTTATATTTTCCCCTAATATTACTGCGGCATTACTTTTTCTTTTGTCTCCAGATATGAATCTCAGTTTCTTCTTGGGGAGGGGAGGCTAATCAAGGATAAAGTTTGGAAACGAGAGAGAGTAGGGTTTTGTTGTCTGGCTCGTAACCTCTGGTTGTCTAGCACATAAGCCTATTAGCCTAGCACAACTTCTCCTGCTAACTTTTGGTTATGGGTAAGGCACTTGTTAGCACCGGCGGTCTGGACAATCTTTCTTCTTTTAAAAGGAACATCGCATCTTCAGAAATTTGCAGAAGGACCAGTCTAGGGTAATTATTAAAGCAGATAAAGATAACACTGTAGTTGGTATGGATACTGAGGAATATGACAAAAAAATTTGTGAGATTCTGGTGACATTAAGACTAAGAAAACTTAAACATTTGATGGCGATGGTCGGTAACTCCCCGACACGAGATTGAGATAGACTTGATTGTTTCTTAGTTTATACCTTTTGCAGAACATGTGTGGGTTGCCTCCAGAGGACGGTTCGCGTGAGTTTTATTTTTACTAAACGATGCCCACTGGTATTCAGATTAACTACGCTAATAATACATAGATGGCATTTTTACACAAGGGACTTGTACCTTGTGTAAAAATGCCATCTATGCATTATTATTAATTTCCGTGAGATAGTGATGTGAACTGGTTAGATGAATTTGCCTTCGGGCGGGATCACTGTTCCTATGGCCGGCTTCTACCAGACTATTGTAGTGATTTGCGAACTTTGTTTACAAGCCCCTCGATAGCTCAAATGGTAAGAGCGCCTGCGAGGGTACTGGGTTTAAATCGCGGCTGAGGAGCATTTTTGTCTTTCAGTTCACTATTTATAAAATTAACTACACTGTCGGAAGTTTCACAACATCTAACACAAGCGCGCACATTTTCGACAGATAACACGTTATATCTTAATGTTACAAAACCAGTATATTATGAGCCGTTAATTGTTACTGTGTTGTAAAACAATACTTAACATGGTTTGCAACGTCATTTTAAAGAAATAACAACATTTGAAAGGCCCTAAAGGAAATATTCTGTAACACTTGTAGATAACATTGTGTTATGTGTTATTGTATGTTACATTGAGTGTTATCTTTTGAAATTGCGCATCCTTGTGCGTTACCGAAATGTTACCAAACTTCTAACAGTGTAGACGGAAGGACTGAAGGAAGAATAGCTTTAAGGTCGTCCGAACGTTAGACTGATTTTTGGTTATCTTCTAAAACGCCAAACAATAAAAAACTTTAATAAACAGAACGGAAAATGGCTTAAAAAGGAAAGCGGGTGCTTGAAAAAATATTTTCTTGGACCGCCTACTTCCAGTAGCCTATTAGGCCTACCAGATCTCTTCCCTGCAGAATCGTTCTATAAAACATGCTAATTCTTGTTTCCCAATGTTCTCCGGTATCGAGACTTAAAAATCAAGGAAATTAAGACGCGCTTCTCATCAAAACCATCTGCTTATCTTTGCTTTTCAATCTCCCTGAGTCCCGGATGCTGATGCAAATTGTCTGTTTATCTTAGAACAATTTTCCAGGGCTCGGGGACTCCCCAGCCAAGAAGGAATAGAGACTTGTCCTGGGTATACGGGAGGGTGTACGTTCACTGATAAGGCGGTTCTAAGGTTCTCTGTTTGACATCAGTCCGCCGATCGTAAATATGAAATTAAACACGTGTCTTGATCAGAGGCGCCATTTGGAAGGGGGTATTGTCTCCCCCCCCCCAGGTTTCGGAGGGGCACAAAATAATCCATCTTGGTACTATTTTTCGCCCGCTAAATAGCAAAGAAATGACGTTTTTGAAGGTATATTTAAACTACTTTAAATCTGCACCAGATTTTGAGTCTGAGTAAAAGGAAACTGGGATGGCAGCCCAGAACTGAAGCCAAAAAAAAGCTTTTGCGAAATGGCGATTCTGATCCTAATCTCACAAGCTCTCAAAATTACTGTCATAAGACATGAAAATATTCATGAGGATTTAGTTACGATACGTGAAACTTATTATCCATTAGTATTCAGCTGCTAGGCCAAATTAAATTGAACTAAGTCATTTTGAGTAAGTTGTTATTAGTTTTTTGCAACTAAGTTGACTAAGACCTTGGGCGATAGTACGAAGTAGTTCAGTTTTTGGGTGGGCCCGTGTACAGGAATTTACATGTAGGAACAAACGTAGCTCTATTTTTTTTTTTTCTAGCGATAGGTACCAAAAAGAGTAAGAAGTTTTGAGTTCTCATGCCTCTCTGAACTAGAAGTACACTTATAGCCTATCGACCCGTCCACGGAAATACGACAGCTTTTCCTATTAGAAGTTCTGGGTCCCCATCTTCTCTCCCCTAGTTCCCCTTGTAGTGGGAAGGACCCCGGCCAGTAGTAGGGCAAACGGATGTCTGTCTCATAACTTAGGCATTCTGCATCTATCCACGGAATGGGTGGGGGGGGGGATGTTGTTAGCACTCCGAACTTTTTTTGGGGGCGGCAAAGGTACGGGAAAAATAGTTATTAACCAGTTTTTGTTCTAATTTTTTCCGCCTGAAAAAATAATGAAAGTTAGAAATCTGAACAGGCATTAGATGCAAGGGCACATTCTAAAGACATCAGAAAAAAAGGAATCACACTTGAAAGGCGGGAGTTTGTTTAATTGGAGGATGTCGACGGTGTTGCGGAGCAGCATATGGGGTAATGGTCAAGGCCGTATCCAGGGGGGGGGGGTTAGGGGGTGACCCTCCCCCCCCCCCCCCCCGAAACATACAAAAATCATAATTTTTACAGGCTTTTCCCTCTGATCTGTGTCTTTGTTGTACTTTTTTGTCCGACCCGCAGGCAACCCCCCCCCCCCCCCGAAATAAATTCCTGGATACGGGCCTGGTAATGGTAGATGTCGACTGCAGTGTAGCTTGGGGCCTGCTCTTCAAAAAGGACTGAATCTTTGCTGTTCCCTGGATTTCCCATTCGTGTGGCATTTCGGTAAAAATCGAAGAAGTAAACTCAACATCTTCATACTCCGTACTTTTCACCAGGGGGGAGGGGGGGTCGAAAAGAAGCGGGATGGATTGTTTCCTTTCGTGACTGCTTCATAGCTTCAAGAAGTTTCTTCTGGTTTTCTGGTTGTGCCTAAAATAATCTGGTGGGGTAAAACGGTCCGGAAAAGATGATGAAAGTGCGAAATCTGGACAGGAATTCGGAAGAAGGTTCTTGTATTCAAGGCATTAGATGCATGGGAACATTTAAATTGTTTATATATTACGATTATAACACAATTCTTTAAATGTTCTTATTGTTTAAAAAGGTTCACCGCAGACATTTTGATATTAAGTTTCTCCTAGTTCATTATTTCTCCTCGTTTATTGTAACTTTCGTTTCTCAGTTCTAGTCTTCTCTTTCTAGTGACTTCTGTACTTACGTTAGAACTACGAATAGCTCAAAAATGTGTGTAGTTGCGAGTTTTGTTGTGTTAAGAAGTTTGTTATCGTGTTGGTTTGTTGGTTCTCGCATATCAAGAGTCTATCTCCATTGTTTTGACTTGGAAAATTTTGAACATTTCATTTGCTTCGTATTTGTGCCGGGTTATCAGCGTCTGTTCTGTGTTTACAGTCGTGCAAGATTTCTCAGAGCTCCTGAATTTATTTGTTTCTTGTCCCCACCTTTTCTTAAATCCATGCAACTCCCATGTGTAGCGCTGAATCTCCCATTTTGTCTTTATTTTCTTGACATCAAATACGATATTTACTTTCGGAAAATTCTTGAATTTTCTTGTTAGCTTCTGTTTAAGCCTTTTTGTGTAATGACGGAAACCATACAAGGGGCTTTTTGACCGTTAGATAAAAAATGAAAAAGTCTTCAGTTGAATTACAGAGCAGAGCATCATGAAAAAGCTAAATGCAATGTAATGTTTATTTTTACCCATCGTACAGGAAAGAAAAAAAAAATGATGGAGTATATAAAAAGTAAAGAAGAGAAACACAGAAAAAAAGATCATACAACAAAGAAAAACAAAAAGTAAAACACAGAGAGAAAATCACACTAATAATTCAAAACTTATCAAAGAGCAATCCCTTGCAACTCATGGCCGCTCTGGCTGCATTTTAATCGTTGGTATAGCTCGTTGAATCAACGATGCCATAGCCTCGTTTTTGTTGCAATAATGCTCCTTCTGCACAAGATGCGTTCTTGGATTCACTGCCCGCACGAATTCTTCTTAGTTGATGGAGCACCTTGCAGGGAAGCACGGACTTGGTCGGTAAGCAAGTCCGCGATCCTCGAGAAGCGCTGCGTCTTCCTCGGAAGCACTGCACTGCAAAAACGAATGTAGAAAGAATAAGCCCGGAAGCGGCCGAGAAGTGGAGCTGCGCGTGCAACAAAAACGAGTCTCATGTTTCTGGGTTAAAACTTTTGCAACCAAAAACAATAAACCAAACAAATACCACCAAAGATTAATTTGAACAGGGAGAAGGGTGCTTTAGAGAGAAAAATGTTGAAATTAGTGAAAGGAAAGAGAAAACTGCTCATCACGCTTGATTTGAACCCTTGACCGACTTGTTCAGTGTTGCCACTGTTCTATGACGGAAGCTGTAACACTCTGACGCCTGCGAAACTCGGTCCTCTTTGCCAGGTGCTGTCGAGAAATACTCTTGATGACTAATTCTCCTTGCCGATGCAAAATCGCCGGGTACCTAGTGTAAGAGCCGGAAGCGGTATCACAGCTGCTCCCAAATATCGCCGTGATTGGTTGACACAGGGTTTGAGTCGTTGAGTTTGAGTCGTTAGGGAGAGTTTACTCCTTCTTCCTGAGGATCACTGGCGTGTTTTAGACTTAGTCATATACAGGGTTGAGACATGTCGCACGATAGAGTGAATTATCACTCTATTTTATTTTTGTCACTCTATTCCTACGTAGGACATAAAATTCACTCTATTTCAAAAAATGTCTAGAGGTGTCATTTTCCAGCAGTGATTCCAACCAAAAGTGACTGTTTCACGTTTTTTTCAAGGACACTGAATTAACATCTGTAATTTTTGGAGCATTGATTCTGACCAAAAGTGGCCGTTTTCCACTTTTGCATGAAAATAAAATTTCACTCCCAAATCACTCTGTTTTCGGCCAAAAGTCCCTCTCTAATTTTTTTCGATGTGGCAACTCTGGTCATATAAAAGATCTCGCCATTTTTTACGCGGACTCGCAGGTCGCAGAATTCTGGCTCGCTTTGTCGAAGCGTTTTGTCTTGTGACAAATCGCAGAATTCTGCGACCACTGGCAACACTGGACTCGCTACCAACTGAGCCACCTAGGGGCTTGTGAACATAGCCTGGACTCCGCTATGATCGCCAGACTAAAGTCTTTTATGTACCACGTCGTGCGTTCTCTCGCTGCATGAATACATAAAAAGTGTCACCCTATTTACTGAAAATAGTAATAACAGTACTGGAAAAAAAATAATCACTTTACGCGTCTAGCCTGTTTGCTTTTCTTACTTTATTCTTACTATGTTGAGGCAAACGGCATACTGTTCGCATTATATTAATATTATCGCCAGTTAGAAGCGGGAACAATTTCGCCCGAAGCATGGCTATGAGTGGGTGACTAATTAAAAAGATTAAGAGGGGTGCCGAATAATGAGAAATTAAAAAATGAAATAATGTTGATTTTCAAATCTGCTTGGCAATATCTTAAGTCTTTACTTTGTTTACAGAAAAGCTAAGTTTATTTGATAAAACCATTAACATATTCTTCAATTTCTTCAGTAGCAGATGTTTATATGGGCCTCGGCAAATCCTTCATTAATGTAAATATTTAACATTGGCGTAGGGTATCATCTCCCCTCGGGCGTACTTTGTATCTTATATCCCAGCCTACCGTGCGGAATAATACCTTGGAGTCCTCCTTTCCCATTTTGCCCTTTCTATCTTTTATACTCCGCCCCCACCCCATGGAATTCACTTCTCCGAAACTTGAAAGCGCTTAATAGTACTTCCCCAAATCCCATTGCTCATTTTTTGTCTATACCTACTTAAAAGTGGAAGAGGGATTGTCAGCTTCAAGTCAGTTGTGCTTCCCTCGGTACTTTCTGTAAACAGGAAGTAATACCGTTTACAAACCGTAGCCTACTGCCGGGAAAAAGGGAACTTTGGAGCTGTATTGACATCAGCAACGATGTTTTTCCATTTTGTCCCGTTAGAACTTTCGTACAAATTTCGCCTTGAGTTTTTCTTAGAGCGAATTTTCGACCCCAATCCCAGGTTCATTACGCAGATTCAGATTTAAAATTTAAGTTTTTCGGGTAATTTCAAAGTAGTATTCGAAAACAGTCATTGCTTGGGATTCTGCCTTTTGAAACATATTTAGCGGTCAAAATTGGCACCAAGGAAACAGCCCCCCCCCCCCCCAAATGGAACCCTTGCTTTCATCGAGGGTTCTCCGATGAAAAATTTGTAGCCTGTGTAGTTGTATCGTAGTTGTACGAAAAAGTTGCATGTATTGATATGCAGTAATACAGAATACTTTAAGTTAATGTGCCTCGCACTCGGCTAATCTTAAGCAGTAGTATTCAGTAGCATCTCGCCTTGCTCCAGTAGCATCCAGTCGTCCTATGTAGTAGCACTAGTAGCATCAGTTGGCACTGCATGCTACTTTTCGTACAACTTCGTACTACCATTTTGAGATAATTTTTCTTCGGGTTTACCTCCCCTCACTGGAGAAGTTGGTTATTGTTGTTTTGGAGCCTTTTTTTTATTTTCTAAGGATACCTGAAACTGCAACTTCCTGTAGTATTGTTCAGCATGTCTTCGTAAATTGCCGTGAATGAACGAATAATTCCCAATAAAACCATGGGACAAGGCGGGAGAAAAATACAAAGCACTCAAATACGGGAAAAAAACATCAATGACAAAATTCATTGCGGGCCGTCCACAGATGTGCATCGATTTGAAATTGTATTCCGCGTTGATTTGGTGTGATTGGCTAGACTTTATGCCATTTATGGGTGTCCATTCTAGCCTCCATTCCTTCTTGCTCCACTCCTTGTCAAGTGAGACTTTGAATTCTTTAATAGTCTTGCTTGATACCGTATGTTCGGTCAAATAGCCCCACAGACGAACAACCCGTTTGAGAAGGAGCTCAACTGTCGATCGGTCCTGCAGCTTCTGAATACCTTTCATTCACCAAGATAATATCCCGATCGCTGATTCTTGATTAGTTTCCATTTACTGTTCATTTCAGGTCACCCATTTTGAACCTTAACACCCGGAGGGGTGGGCGGAGTTGAATTCCCGGACAATTTCCAGTAAATAGGCGTTCCTACTTGTTAGCAAGGGAAGTTTTCCGAGAAACGTGATTACACACAAAATTTATGGATCCTAAGCTTAATAGGAATGAGCAGAAAACCGATTCCACGCTTGAAGGGAATATCCTGTACTTCAGTGAATGGCACGGTGTAATGAATCGACTTAGCCAGGTTACATCGTTAAGTATACCCTCCCCCCAAGCTATAAACTCATTCAAGTCGTTAATTTTACTTAGAATTAGTTTAAATTCATCCGTTTCATCAGGCTCCGTCTAAGCCGTCCACTCACAGCTGTTTCTGGATTTTCTCATTGGCGTGATACTCATTCCCGAACTCGCAATATCTCAACACCTCACGTGGCAAATCATCAGCAGAAAAGCCTCCATGCATCTCAGTAAGTTCCGCTAAATTTTGGGGCGACCAAATGGCGGGACATCAGCATCAAGGCCGTATCCAGGGGGGGTTTAGGGGGTTGACCCCCCCCCCCCCCCCCACGAAACTTACAAAAATAATCATTTTTACATGCTTTTCCCTCTGAGCTTTGTTTTTTGTACTTTTTCGTCCGACCCGCAGGCAACCCCCCCCCCCCCCCAAATAAATTCCTGGATACGGGCCTGATCAGCATGCATTTGTTTAATGAAATCTGTTTCTGCGGTAATTGGCCAGAACTTGTTTTGAACGTCAAGCCAAAGAAGAACTCCAAACTAGTAGAAAACGCCACTGCGAACGTCTCTGAACTGGCAGCGACAAGCGGAGAAACTGTCATTCGTTGTCTCACGTCAACTTTGCGTCATAAATGAGATGTTTTGAAGACGTTGGAAACTAGTGAGCGAGAAATGTGAGGGGATAAATGACATGAAACGACAGAAGGAGAAATTAAGTGGGCAAAAAAACTGACGGCCAGGACCTAAAGGCACAAGGGAATGTTAAATTGTGGAAAAGCAAAGTAAAAAGTACTTTGTTGAAACTGTGGAAATCCTTAAGACCTTAAGGGACGGTCTGTCTTGGGAAGGACGAAAATTAGCCAACAAAACAATATATTTATTTAATATATTGTTTTAACACATTTTAACAAGGATTGTCGAAGGGTAGATCTACCCTCTATTGAACAATATATCTACCCCTCGACAATCCTTGTAAAAAAAAAAAAACATTTTCAAATGGTGTGAATGACTAATTAATGGACTTGGACCTTGAGGTTAGCGCTATAGCTTAAACGGTCAAGTCAAAAAAAAAGAAGTGGAATATCAATGACCCAAATGCGTGTTGGCGAAAAGCTCAAGAGAAGAAAACAAAAAATCAAATCACGTTTGTGTGTCTTCTTCCACGTCTAGACTAAATTAAAGTTCTCTACCGGTCAAGAATTTGGCTGTTCAAGAGACTTGGTCTACCGTACCACAGGAGTTGTCAACCCTTTTTTTCGCATTTCTAATCTTTTCAGTTTCCTATTTTCTTTAATTTGGTGCTACTACGCCTCCGCTCACATTAATGTTCCCTTGGTTCTTACCAGTCAGATTTTCCCAAACCAAATCCTTTTCTTAAAATGAAGAAAGAAATGGTGGTTTGAAGCTTGGAGCCCATCCTTCTGTTCTACATGCTTCTAGTTTTTGTTTTTGTTTCGCCTATCCATCAGGATACTTTGTTACTTTGATGGATTTACTATTTATACCACCAAAGTTCATGTATACGACACATGATGTAGGCCACAACTGGAATGTTTCTGCCATAAATTAGCTCCTGGATAGTATCTCCTCTCTGACAATTTTTCGGAACTCCAACATTCTTTTCTTTCCTAGTCATGGTGTTAATTAATTAGGACAGAAATCCTTAAAATTCCTGGCCTTTCTACTCATTGGTCAGGTATTTCTAATGATCTCTTCTCCTGAACTGATGGACTGAAAAGCTATTTGGGAAATGCGGCTCTCTGATCAGAGATTGTGTAATCTTTTGCGTGAGATGGAGCGACCGTAGAGTGATTGCATTGCTGATGCATGTCATTGAATTTTTCTTCTTGAAAAGTTTCACATTTTGCTGGTCCCGAACTCATTATGGTGTGCTAAGGACACTTCTAATTAAGTTTCTTTTCTCCTGATCACGATTTCTAAACTCTTTAGAACCATCCTCGTACTCCAGCAATCAATACGCAGCTTGTCCTAGAATCTCACGCATATTCTCCTTGTTAGTTTCTCAGATAAAATCAAAAAAATAATAAGAGCTTGTGCTTTGGTATAAGGGAAGACCACAATAAATTGTACTAAAATAGGGACAAAAAGCATGTCAGTTCAGCTTAATCTTGATATTATTTTGTTCCTTGGTTTATTTGACGGCTGTTGCCGACTCGCACTATGAATGAATTTATTACGTGATTTAGCCATTTCACAACTAACAAAGGAACAAAACTAAACATCTAAAATAACCTACAAATCACATAATTTTGCACAAACATCTAATCAGAAGAAAAAAAACACCTAAATAATACACACATTCAAAAAGTTTCCGGGTACCAAATATTTGTATTGATGACATATGAGCGGAATGGTGAGACAGGGTTGCTAGCAGCCAGAGGCGTTACTAGCCAAAATGTTTGGGGGGGGGCACGGAATTTAAACGACTGTTTGAAGAAAAAACGACAGTTTCGATAAAATCGACAGATTTTCAGAAAAAAGCGACTGTTTTGACGAAAAATCTACTGATTTTCAGAAAAATCGCACCGCTTCGCGCCAACTCGGTTATTTTTTACCGACTGGCCGACAACATTGGGGGGGGGGGCGTCCCCCCGGTCGTGACGCCCCTGCTAGCAGCCCCAGGATTGGTTGTTTTCTGGAAGATCTTGCACCTTTGTAATTTGAAACCAGGTATGCTAGTAAATCGCTGCAAGTGCATTTTATCCATGTATAAAGTCAGACCGGTGATTCTCCACTGTCACGATTGTATGATAACTCAGTTGAACTTGTGAATACTTCCATTGTGTGAATGCGTCAAGCTAGTTCACACTTAAGCCCTTGCCTTTAAGTTGTAGCTGCTGCCATGAGGTCGCCTGAATGAATTTGTCGACTAAAGCTTCCGTGTGAACTAAGCTAAAGCGTTTGTTAGACTTAGTGAGATTCTCTGTTGATACTAGTCGATTTTTGATCTGTGTTATGCCGAGTATTTCTGACTCGTTTTAGAATTTTTGAATGATGTTAAAACGTTGGATTTTAGGCTTTAGAGCTGCGCACGCAACTATTGTTGTTGGGGTAGCAGGGTAACACTGATTTAAGGTTTGGAGCTTGTGTCATTCATGCTTGACCCAAAGGTTCCAGCTTTCGAACAGCAACTTCGCAACTGTTTGCACCCGACCGTTCAGTATTTAACCTACACTGTAAAAAGTTCCTCCGTATAAAGATTAAAGTTAACTGCAGTATTTGCTACTCAGATTCATCTTATCTCTATTTGGTATTAATCGTATCTGCGTAGAGATAAGAGTAATCCGAGTAGCAAATACTGCAGTTAACTTTAGTCTTTATACGGAAAAACTTTTTACAGTGTAGCATCAAAGGTGGAGAACTGGGACTGGTTGCAGAGCAACAAATACCCATTGTGATTGATGCGTACCAACAGTTGCTTATGCGCATTCATGTTCTTTTCTGGAAAGTTCTTAGAACGGTCGCCTCACGAAGTGCGTTGGCGGAAGGTAAGATGCAGCAACGCAACCGGTTTTCCAGACTGGTTGCTTAGTAACATTTGCGCAGTGTGGCTGTTGCACAGCAACAGTTGCTTGTTCGCACACAACAATTGTTAAAGATTTTGGGATGCATCAAAACAGCCGGTTATTTGGGTGGGTTGTCGTGCAACAGTCGCGTTGCTTGTCTGCACACAGCAATTGTTAAAGATTTTGGGATGCAGCAAAACAGCCGCTTATTTGGGTGGGTTGTCGTGCAACAGTCGCGTTGTTGCTGTATACACAGCAACAGATGCCTGTGCGCACAAAAGCGCGTGGGGCAAGTGAGTTGTTCTCCAAAGTTTGTTAGAGGTTTTTAGAGTTGTGAGCTTTGGATGGTGTTATTACAGAAAAGCAGTTTGGCTTTCTTTTGAGAGTTTATAATTTTCCTGAGATGCACAAAGTGACGTCACGCGCACACGTAATTTGTATGATTTCTTATACTGAAAAGCTTTTGATTTTGAGTTTGTGTAGAATGCGGGAGACCTATGCATCTGTAAACGGTTATGGTTTTTCGGTCTCTTTATGAAATACCACTGCCTTGTGATAAAATAAAGAATTAAAACTTTTTTCTCTTTATTCGTTTCGTTTTCACAGCAAGACGAAGCGGAGGTCCGATTTCTAGCTCGAGCCTGAATGCGACACTTACCAAGAAGGGACGAAATCTCGCTAGACTAAGAGCGTGTTCCACCCTACTTACCGTAGTTACTACGCATGACTTCACGGATTCTGGCTGCTTGGCGTCGAGGCTGGAACACATTTTTCTATTTCGCAAAGTGTCACGGGCTAATCGTAACCTTTCCCACACACTAGTCCCAAAAACTGAAACTCGTGGAAACGCCATTTTTCTGTTGTTGTGGCGGCAGTTTCAAGTGTCTGAATATAAAACACAGACTACTCAGATCCGAAGTCCTGAAGCAAAACCTAACTCCTGGCATCGAAGAAATATCTTCCATATCACTCCTCCCTGGACGCGAACGAGCAGTATTCCTGTCGATCATCACCGCTCTCAAATTCCTCTGCATTTCTTGAGAGTACCGTTCATCTCGGCCCAAGGTTGCACTAACCTAACCTATCCATGACCCAGCGTTTCAACCAAACCAACGATCAATCACAAGGAAGCCGAAAGGGTCCCTCCCTGGAACCCAGGTGCTGACGAATTCAAAGAAGAAGAAGATGAAAATGAAATTTTTGAAGTCGCCATTCAAAACATGCGGAGAATCGTGCCTCATGCCTGTACTATCGCCTGAAAGCTTCAACTGTCCTGCTTAACAAAACACTGTTCGAGTGGGGGTTAACCAATACCCCCAACTGCAGGTGATGCCACCAAAAAGAAGAATCAGCCCAACACATCCTCTTCGACTGCCCGTCAAACGCTATGGAAAGCAAAAACTCTCAGCACTCTGCCGAATGTCAAAACTACCATTCAACTTGCAACAGATCGCTTAAGCCCCCCCCCCCCCCGCTCCCGATACGGAAAGAAGTGACGATATACATACAGATGATGAAAATAGTACTATCGCACAGCGCCCAGTAGTCAGATGAGAAGAAGAAAAGAAAGGTGGAAAGTGATTGGCTCCAAGCCAGACCCAAAGCCAAGTTGAAGTTGAAGGAAGGAAGATACATATCACTAAGTAGAACTTCGGACATACAAATAAAATAATATATCGCAAATATAATGATAGTACAAAGTAGAAAATAAACTACCTCCTATTCAGATTTCCTCTCACGTAATCTCCCACCATTTTTATTACTTTGTAGTCGTCGATGTCAATATACCACGAAAGAGCACCCCGGGCCCAAACTGATCCGGTAAAGGGAACTCCTGGCACTGCCCTAGGATGAAACTATATTTGCTAAGTTTATTATTAATTTTCTGCTACATTTGAATTCCCCACCAAATTAGAGTCACAAAATCGAAAACACCTCGACAGCTGCTTGTCAAATTGGAGCCACAAAAACCTTGTTGGTTGTCGAAGCAAATTTGTGGGCCACAAAAACGACCGCGATTTTCGAGCCACAAAGTCTTCAGTAAGCGAAACACGCCATAGTGTTCTACGAGACCCAGCGGACATCTACCCAGTCTCCCAACTAATTTGCTCTGGTACACTAGATGACACGGATCTCGAGGTTCACGCAGAAGAAGGACGTAAGTTAATTTCAAATGGGAAGTAATGGTTTTCTCGAAACGAGGCTTATTGCTGAGTCATTTCATCGTGAGAAGATCAATTCTAGCAAGAGTTGTGCTTTAGAGTCGCTTTCACATTTTAGGTGGATAATTGTAAGTTGTTGTGTATAGTTATTTATTAATTAGATACAAGTAGTATTAATAAATTGCAGCACAAGTCCTTAGGACTTTCTTTTTGCTGCAATAGGATAATAGTCATGATATTTTATTTTCAACGTTTTGGTTAAAATAAAAACCTACCTACCTACCTACCATTGAAGCGTTGAGCCTTTCACACTAAGCTACACAACCTCTGCGTCGTGCTTGCGTCGACGCAGCGCAGACAAATTCAACGCAAGGCAACAATAGAACTACGTTCTATTCTTGCTTTTCGTCGACGCGTAAGCAGCAGATTTGTCAGTGGAAAATGGAAGTCTTTGAAGAAAAACTAAAACAAAAACATGCTGATGATGAAGAAAAACTTGCTACTAGTGAAAGAAATAAAATTCAGCAGAAGAAACGGAGAAAGGAACATGGAAATGAGCATCCAGCGCGAAAGCTTCTCACGCAAGTGTGAAAGATCCGCTGCGCAACCTGTACGCAACGCAAGATAAACTCATACGCAACGCATCGCAACGATGCGTCAATGTGAAAGAGGCTTGAAGAAGGCACCCACTTGCAAGACGCTGGCTTAAGTCGGGGACTCGGTGAGACCAAGCATCAAATTGAAAGAAAAACATTTAGCTTGTGTATAAAGATAAGGACAAAAGGTAAAAATTGTGGAAGTATTTATTATTCATTATTCATTCTGGCTTATTTCCAAGAAGAAACTGTGAGCTTGTTCCGCCATACTTACCGCAGTTACTACGCATGACGTCACGGATCCTGGCTTCTTGGCGTCAAGGCCGGAACAATTTTCTTCTTTGGGGCAAAATGACGCGCCGCTGGCTGATCGGACCAATCACAAGAGATCGTAGTTACCACGCTAACTACGCTCCCGAGCGTGGTAAGCAAATAGATATTGTTTTGAGAAGGTTGGAACGGTCAGCGTAGTAACTTTCCACGAGGTTGGAGCGAAAATAGTAGTAAAAAAAGTAATTGTTGGGAGGTGTTAGGATTTTGCAGAGAAAGGCCCAGTTACGTTCGCAATAATCATTCCTATAGCCCGGTAACTCCTCTAAGACGAATAATTAGTAATGTAACAGTCCTTTGGCGAGAAGACTCCCTCAGCTCCACAGTAGACTTAAGCTAAGTTCCCATTTGCCAGTTGTTTCGGCTCGCCAGTTTTAAAAGCTGCCGTTTTTTTGTTCTCACTGCACAATCTACTGAAAAGAAAGAACTGACAACTCTGACAGAATAGAGTTCAATCTTGAAGGTCACGGATGACAATAAATCTTTTTTTTTTAGTTTAATATTCTTTGTTTGACAATGCAAAACTAATACGTCAGCTACATATTATTAGATCTACATTTCGGTCCTTCTTGGCACTCTTCAGTTTCAAGCTGCTCAAGCTGGATAATGAAGTTCATTTTTGTAGTAGTATGAAGCTGTACGAAAAAGTAGCATGCAGTACGAACTGATGCTACTACATGCTTCTACTTCAAGGCTACCGTGTTACTGCATTCTACTGCATGCTAATGTTAGCAATACAGGATGCCATGGGATACTACTGCTTCAGATTGGCCCAGTCTGAGACACATTAAACGATAGTTTTCTTTACTATTACATATCAATACATGCAACTTTTTCGTACAACTATCATGCAACTACGCAGGCTAAAAATTTTTCATCGGGAAGGAATATCTAATACTCTTTATTACTCTTTATCTTTATACAAACTAAACTATATAAATAAATGTTATGAAACACTATTATTATTTACACATGTAGTCGCTACCATTGACTGCAGGAAAGCCCGAACTATGGAGGCAGCCAAAAAAATCTTCGCCTTTAATTAATTTGCACATGCTTTTTCAAAAAAGAGCAGAAAACTGAAAATGGAAGAACAGAAAAAGAAGGAAGAACGCAAAAGAAAAGAAAAAAACAATAAATGGGAAACCATGCTGTCTTATCACCATGCTGTCCATTCAATTATTATTGTTTTATTTACTAAGAAAATAAAATAAAAATGCAGTAACTGATTCTACGATTGTTTCCAATCTGAGTCAGGGACTTAGTGAAATTGCGACAACAAACTCAACAGTGGTGGGCCGGTCAAATGAGATGGTGGAGAGGACCTCAGAGAAAAAAGACCCTGATTGGTTCTAAGACTGTCCAACTGAAAACTAGCAGTTCAACATCACTGTCGCTCCGCTTTATCTTGACACAGATCTTTAGATATTTCCACTATTATTTATCTTTGGCAAATCTTTTCCTACTCAAAATATCGGCGATTTGAAAAAAAACTTACCAGCGGTTTTTGCTGACCAGTAAATATCAAATTCAGTTTGATCCGAAAAACTGGGCAGCAAAACGAAGAATCGGGAGAAAAAAGCTGGCCAACTATAACAACTGGCCATTATCTGGGCAGTGAGGACGGCAAATTGGGCGATAGGAACGTAGTTACCACGCTAACTACGCTCCAGGGCGTGGTAAGCAAATAGTTATTGTTTTGAGAAGGTTGGAACGGTCAGCGTAGTAACTTTCCACGAGGTTGGAGCGAAAATAGTAACTAATAGTTACTATTGTTAGAAGGACGGAACACGCGAAAGATTGAATCTGTTTTCTGTAGTTTGTGAGTAATTGTTGGCTTGTGTTAGGATTTTGCAGAGAAAGGTGAGGACGGCAAATTGGGCAATAGGAACGTAGTTACCACGCTAACTACGCTCCAGGGCGTGGTAAGCAAATAGTTATTGTTTTGAGAAGGTTGGAACGGTCAGCGTAGTAACTTTCCACGAGGTTGGAGCGAAAATAGTAACTAATAGTTACTATTGTTAGAAGGACGGAACACGCGAAAGATTGAATCTGTTTTCTGTATTTTGTGAGTAATTGTTGGCTTGTGGTAGGATTTTGCAGAGAAAGGTGAGGACGGCAAATTGGGCAGTAGGAACTTACCTTGAGGCTGAGCCGCTGCAAGTCCAGCAAATCCGAGTCCGGTTAAGTCCGAGTCCTTGAAGAAGGTGTCTCGAGACGAGTCTGGAGTCCCAGCCCACAGCTCTGGCGGCAGGGGCGTAATTTGCTATGGGGCAGGGGGGCAACTGCCCCCCCCCCCCCAGCTGAAATTTAGCGTCTTTGAAACTCTCGTCGAAACTAAGATAGGTCTACAGAATTCAAGCATCCACAGAAACAGATCGATTTTATTTAGTAACGCCTACCTTTGTCTTTATGGTAAGATTGGAACACGGAAGCCTTGAAACTTCATAGCGATATGCCCCCCCCCCCCCCCCGTCGTGACACCCCAGGTCAGGCGACCGACTAAGTGATCTTTTGGTCATTGGTACCCAACCTGAAAAAGCGAAGAAGCTTGACGTCAATCGCGCAGCGGACAGTTTCACGAATTTGAAGAAGCGTCGTTTCGCCTTGGTCGATTAGCAAAATATCTCTTTTTCTTTTTTTTATTACGTTTTGACCGTCTGGAGACGAGTCCAGAGCCCGAGTCCACCAGCTCTGCCTTGAAGTGCAACAATTTCGACCAACACCAATGTTGGTCCCAAACATGCGGCTATCGTTACCTGTGTGAATGGCATGGAACCGTGAGCTGTATTCAGCATTTGATGTTGGGTAGATTATTGTTTTTACATTTTTGCCCACCCCCATTGTTAGTTGATGAAAAATTTGTAGCCTGCGTAGTAGTACGAAAACGTTGCATGTAATACTATGTAATAGCAAAGAATACCATCATTTAATGTGCCTCAGACTGGTCCATTCTTATGTAGTAGTATCCAGTAGCATCCTGTCTTGCCATAGTAACATCCAGTCTTGCTAATAGTACCATATTGTAGTACGCAGTAACACGGTAGCCTTGAAGTAAAAGCATGTAGTAGCATCGTTAGTACTGCATGCAACTTTTTCGTACTAATTCATAGTACTATTTTGAGATAAATTTTTCATCGGGTAAATAACCTTCCCTAGTAGTTAAGACTGCTGCAGAAACAATTTCTCGTTTTCTCGATTTTTTCTCATTTTCCTAGTACCGTTGAAGCTTGCTGACTACAAAGGTTGACTTGAGAATTCTTCTGGAAATAGTTCGTTAACACACGAATCCTCAATTTTCGGGAATGGTGCACCAACGTCCCCCAATGAATGAATGATTTTATTCCCAATAAAGCCCAAGGGCCATGGCGGGAAACATAACACAATAACAAAAACAAAATATCATACACTCCTACTACAAACCAAAAAATGAACTTCAATAAAATTAGTTCACGGTGGTCCATAGCTAGCTTCAGGAATCTACCCAGCCTTCGGATCCCCCAATGAATAAGAGCACCGGTACTCACAGATCAGAGCATCATGTCCTGCAGCAAGGGCACAGTACCCCATCCGTATCTGTTCAACTAAAACAAGACCAAAGGCGTATTCTCGCCATTCCCTGAGAACTCCACTTGAGGAGCCCCGCGTTTTCGTTAGTCCCGGGGACTGACTCCCCGTATTCTCGTGAGCCCCCACGGACGGAGAATGCTCCGATTATCATCACCATCATCAAAAAGGACTCCTTTTTAGATTCGGAGGGGAATCAATTTTTGCCGGTATTGGTGCAATATAAAGTTAATTAGAAACAACCAGAATAAACAAAACCAAAAATAAAGTGGATCCAGACTAATTTCGTCAACTGCATATTTTTTTTTCGAACAAAAACTATTTTGGAAGAATTCCCCGTGTTCTCGCTGTTTCTGTACGCGGAGTCCGCGTGGAGTGACTCCCTCTATTCTCGCCGTTCCCTTCGATTCCCCAAAGAGTCGTCGGAGAATGGCGAGAAGACGCCTCAAATGTTTCGATGGGATCCCAGGAATGTAATATTTAATAGACAATCGGGTCTTTTCATCGCCAGACTCCTTGAACATTTTTACTATTAAAATTTAGAAACAGATGAAGCCAAGTAGCTAATAATCGGAGAAAACCAAGTTCAGAAATGGATTCAGCATGTGTGTTTACCCCTATAACTCATGTCTATTTTGACGAAACTGATCAAAACTTCCTGCCTTACTTCTGCCAAATTTCCGGTTTCGGCCGAATTCCGGGCGAACTGCTTGCCCGGCAGAAAATAAAGCTCAAAATCAAATTCAGCGTATCTCCTTGCCCTTATATCAAACATCTAATGAACTTCAATAAAACTTAAACTTATAACAAATTTTCCGGTTTCAGCCGGATTCCGGGCGAACTACTTGTCCGGGTAGAAAATGATTTCCACATAAGTGTTCAGCATGTCTTCTTACCCCTTACCGACTATCTCATTAGCTGTTTAAAAATATTTTGTAGGCCTCTTAATTTGAACCCCCACCCCTAAATATAGGGCTATAGAGCCCATCTACGAACTCGACCTTTCCCTTGACCCAAAGAATCCTCACATCATGTTTTGCCAAAACATCTCATTCCCTTCGAGGGTTACCGTGCTGACAGACGGACGGACAGACGGACAACTTTTGCGATGTCATAGGTATCCCTCTACTTACGTTTTGGGATCCCAAAAACTGAAATCTGCTCTCCAAGTAGATTTGTATGGGAAGAACTGATAAAACGGAATGGTCGAGCTGAGTTGATGATTAGACGCACTTCTTCTGCTTTTGATGAAGAGGAAGCCGTGTCAGGTTCTCTCTCGTCACCACGGTAAAACAGAAGCGGTTATTTCGATTCTGGTCGCAAAATTCTGCGATTTGTCACAGATATTTTACTTCTTCGAGAAAGCAAGCCAGAATTCTGCGACCGGTTACTTACCAGTAAATGAAAAACTGAAGTAAAAAAGGCTGAGGCATTTAATTTTGAAGCGGATAAGCGGGATTTCTCGTTTATAGTTGGTTAAAATGACCCAGTTTCGCAGACGCCTGAATTTCACAGATTACTGCGGTCAAATATCACAAGTTCGGTCCGAGAACAGCGGCAACACTGATTGCAAGGGGAACATCTCAGAGCCTGTCAACGGGTTTGTGTAAGTTTTTCATTCTAGTTTACCGTTCTTGGGTGGAGTTTTCTAAAGCTCTCATTTTTATTACTTTACTTTGGCCGAACCTCGCCATGAAATTTAAAAAATGCTCCTTTTGCCTGTGGTGCTTCAAGATCTGCGGTGAAGATATAACTCAGAACGTGCAAAGATCCCTCCTTATCCGCCCCTAAAAAATCGAGCCAGAAACTCAGCCTTCACTTCAAAACCACTACCATGAACTTCCTTGCAGTCCTCAGTCGTGTCGATACTAGGTAGATAGAACGGAGAGCGATATGGAGATAGCTCACGAACCTGGCGAAGCAAAGAGTATGATTCTTCAATCGCGTGTTTGCAATTTAAAGACATAAAGTTCCGATGAAGAATTTCTGTCGTGAAGTATAGCGACTGAAAAGGAAAGCGTTGAACTGTCAGCAAGCAAAAGCACTTCCATAAGTCTTTCAAGCGATGATGTCACGACTCAGTTCAGAAACAAATAGAAGCGACAGTTGATGTTGTTAAACGGGTGAGCTAGATGACGTGTATTCAAGCGACATGACAAGCTAAAAGCTTAACGCCAAATGTAATAATAAATTAAAATAATAATAATTGATTTCTAACCCACAAATCCTACAAGCCGAAAATAGTGGAGTACAAAAGAAAATGAGAAGATATAATTAGGGAAAACAAATACGAAGAAAAAACTACTCAAGAGTCATACAGCGAATAAGCCCATGAGAGGGCGATAGATGCGTGTACGCCATTTCGGACAGTTTTCTGTGGCGAACAGACATTTCTCCATAGATAACTACTGCTAGTCCATTCTTCTCGATACAGCCTGACGAGGACGATTGTCCCTATCAATCCGGTCGAAACCGGATATTTGGCAAAAGTAAGGCAGGAAGTTTCGATCAATTCCGTCAAAGTAGAGATGACGTGTAGCGATGAACAGACATGCTGAATCCATACCTGAACTTGGTTTTCTCAGATGACTAACCGCTGGCATTAATCTATTTCCAAATTTCAATAGTAAAATGTTCAAAGGAGTCTGGCGAAGACCGGATATCTACAAGACGCAATTGTCTGGATCAAATATTAAGTTTTTGGGATCCACCGAAACCTTTGGTCTTGTTGTTAGTAATGAGGTGGATGACGTTTGTTTAGCAGCTACACTGTTCTTTGACATAAAGAAAGCATTTGACACTTTAAATCATGTAATTTTATTCAAACAAGAGCTAGTAGCTCATATGGCACTTGCAAGGCTGGTTTAAAGGATAGAAAATAGAATCTGCCTTTTTGTGGGTTTGATCTGATCATTTGTAAGCAAAACCCTCGAGATAAGAATGGTCATGAACCGCTGGAACTCACGAGAATATATCGTTTGGTAAACAAAAAAGAATTTTATTTTTGAACTTGGCTGTATCCGATGTGTATCCGGTTCCTCCATTCTAACCGTTTCTCGAGATTTCCGGTCCCTAAGAAACATAGGTGTGCTCCACCGACTAAAGTTGCTATTGTCTTATAGGGTTCTAAGAATCCCATTTTTCTATTTAACTGATGCATTTATCCAATACTACAATACTCCGCTATATTTTGTTGACTATTAAATCACATGTTAAACCGCTGCAAACCCTCCAAAACAAAGCTATTCGAATTCTTGACAAGTTTTTAGAACATCCAAGGAGTACAGCTATCCATTTTGAAACACAAACTTCTTACCTGTTTCTAGATTTAATGACTCTAACGCAGACATTCCATTTGCTATTGTCTTGTTTTTTTTAAGATTCAGCATGCACACAATCCCTTAACTAATTCCATAACTATCTCTTGTGAAAAATGAAAGATCCCGTTTTAACCTCCGATCCCATCAGTAGCAAATAAATATTCTTTAAACTAGTTTGTGTAGAGCTACCAAAATGTTCTTTTAAGAGGAGACTGAAAAGTTTTATCCTGGAATCTGCTTGCAAGAACGGTTGGTAATATTTTACTGTGAATTATTTTTATTTTTTTGGCCCATATTATGTATCCACAATCAATCACCACGGGGAGTATTAATTTTTGTTTATTGCCCGGTAGTGGAGCTTGTCCCTCCCGATTTGGGCAAGTCGAAGGAATTATACAAAATGACTTTTCTTTTAAAATAAAACTGAAAACTGAATCAATGCACTGTAAAAAAAAAAATCTTGCAGTATTTGCTACCGGGATTAATCTTGTCTTTAAAAAGATAATCTTATCTCTAATTCGGATTGATCTTATCTCAGTAGAGATGCGATTAATCCCAGTAGCAAATACTGCGGTTAACTTTAATCCTTACTCGGAGAAACTTTTTACAGTATGTAATGAATTTACTGTCTAAATGTCCAAAAACAAGACTCGTGTTAGACTTAATATTTATTAACTTTTTCGCGGTAAAAACCACCCAAAGAAATTCCGCCTGAGTTTTCTGTCGGAAGAAATGTCTGTGGCAGCTCAGGATCAACACATTTGGCTCTAAGTTTTTGTTCTTCCCTTCTCGGAACTGACTAAAATGTTTACTGTTCTTTTCGTTGTCCCTGTCTCTCTCATTGTGAAAGCATTCCATTATCCCTGTGTATAGAAAAGCACATTTTGTCCCGCAATCAAAATGGAAAATATAGTATTTCGTCTGGAGTGACTGACGGTCATTTCCTGACTCTCCGAAAAAAAAAAATCTTCTAAACAAGAACTTAGTATTTGATGGGATCCCAAAGGTACATTAGAGACTTTTTCATTCAGACTATCGGGTGTTCCAAATCTTCAGTATTTACCCGGTTCCTTAGGCATTTTATAAGATTGCAGTATAAGATTTTATGTACGCTAAGAGCCAACGGCCATATATATATAAAAAAAACACACACACACACAAAATATTGACTCCCATAGGAGAATCAAGCACTTAACCAGATCTATTAGTTAATTCCTTTCTCTCTTTTCTTTCGGGTCTAGGCGAGGCTACGACCGGAATAATGGTAGTCGAAAACATAAAATATAATATTAATAATCTAGCAGGGTCTTTATTAATATCTATATAACTGAACATACACACAATATACACGAATTTCCACCCTTATTTTGACACTATAACCGATTTTGGAAAACTTTTACTTGAACAAATTTCCGGTTTCCGGCGGTTGAAACATTTGATTTGTCCGCTCACTTCTGTTTCAACCCGAAGCAGCACTCTGGCACCGATGTCTCACATTCACCTTCTGCCCGGGAGTGAACAACTCCTTGGCAAAAGGAGATGAGTTGGAGACCTGAGAAAACTATTTTCCTTCTAAACTGTCGAAATTTCCAAGACCCACATCCTTCGATTTGTCATCCCGCGAATGGTAGACTATGGTGTGTTTTCACGGCTTTGAAGGGTGAGTCACCCAGTGGCAACGAGCTACAACTGAGGTATGTCGGCTCTACCTCAGCCTTCAAAGAGGGCCTTAGCCCCTCACCCATATTTGAGTTGTTATCTGGATGTCAGATTGTTTGTACATAAAGGGTAAATGCGGCAAATTTGTATATACATGTGGATTTGTGTTATGATGTAAAAACAACCAATCGGCCGGTTCGTTGTGTGTTTTTAAATTAAACCGTTTTGTTAAATACTCTTTGAGTATTGAGCTCAAGCTCACCAGGAAACATATATTCAAACAATGGATAAAAACGGATACTTCAGCTATGATGCTTTGGCAACGTTGGGACTGGAAGACAACGAACCTGCAATCTGATGATTGATCAGTGTGGTGATTGATGAATCAGATGATCGATGAATCTGATGATTGCAGGCTCGTTTCTTCAAGTCCCCCGACGTTGTCCCTGACGTTCAACAGCCTGAGGAGGACCCATACCAAGAAGGGCAGAAATACCGCAGCCAAAGCATCGTGCCTGACGTGTCCTTTTTAGCGTTTGTTTGAATGAATTGAGGTTGCGTTCCAGAACTTAACGATTGTTCAGAAATTGTTAACGATTGTTAACTTTTTGCGTTCCAGGTTTCTGGTTTCGAAAGTTAAGCTCCGCCCACCTAAGATTTCCGTTCCAGAGCTTAACGATTGTTAACTATTTTGTAACGATGGTTGGAGAGCATCGTTGGGAAAAGTTAACAATTATAGAATTTGGGAAAAGTTAACGATCGTTAAAGCTGCAGTTAGCTCCGCCCCAAAATTGACGATTGTTAACAATTGTTAAGTTCCTGGAGCGCAACCTGTATTTATTGAAATCAAAATTACTCTGACAGTTTCACGGTATGTTTCTCAACAGATCCTGCGGTATCGAGGGTACCTATCTGTGGTGGTTGTAAGAATTTCTCAAAATCTGAATGGCCTCTACCAAAAGGTGAACTTGACATTTTGCTGAGCCTTGTTACGAGGGTCCCTCATGTGAGTATCATTAGCAAATTTGAAGTTCTCATCTGTCTGGAATTTGATAGGAAAATTGTTTCCGAATTGAATCCAAGTTCTAGTGCAGTCGTAATGTGAACTTTCTAAGTCTTGGGTTAGCGGAAGGCAGATTTCAGATGAGAGCTTGGTGAAGATTAGAAGTGAGGACAACTCAGCAAATAGAGTAAAAAACTGAAATAGAGGAAGAAACTGAAAACCACGAGCTCGCCACGTAGCCACCGTGAAAAACGAGGAATTCCAGGGATCCCTGTTCTGTTGGTTATTCTTCTTCATTAAGACAGGATCCCTGTTCTGAGGCAGGGGCCCTATCCTGCTTAAAGTTTAACTGAAAAGCCAACTTATGTTTGTGTCATTTAACTGAATACACTGAATTATTTGGATTTTGCAAAGGGATTTTTTTATTTTCCACTATCTACTCTAGTTATGCCGTTCAGAATATCTGCGGCCGTCCCCAAAACGTAAATTCTACTATGAAGCGGGAAATTTTAATCTCAACACAAACGCGGCTTTTCAGTTGGCAGTTGTGAGATTGGTGAAGATGCTTAGTGCCTGAACACAAAAAAAAAATCATAAATCTTTCTCGTAAAGCATACAACAAACATACAAGCGCGTAGAGGTACCACAAATCACACGGAAATTCCACTATTTGAAAATCAATTATTCGTGATTAGTGGAAAAACGAAGTAACGCATTTTCAGCGGGTCTTCAAGCCAATTTAAGTGAATAAGTTATGGGTAACTAGATTGTCCTATCCCAGCCTTTTTCGGTTAAGCTTTAAGGGAGGATCCTGTATTGTATCTGAAAATACACGCTACCGCATTGAAAGAGATTACGAACAGCAATGCGAGCTGAAAGGAATTTCCCTTCCCTTCAGGTCGCCCTGCTGGTCAGCCAAAGCAAGCCTCTTACAGTAAAAACCTAATACACGGTGAACCCATCGTTTTGCCTTCACTTTTGTTTTGGAATCCCAAGAAGTGCCATGTCTGATATCAAGAACAAATTATCAGATAGAAACCTCTGTCTTTGGTATCATGCAGCGACTATGAATGCCCCGATAAAACAGAGCGGACCTAGAGGTATTTACTGTAGCTTTTTACCCGTCTACTCTACTTCCATCTTCGCCGTTGCTCATCGCAGAGAGAGAAAATGCAGGAGGCGTACTCCGCGCGCTGACCCGCTCTTGAGCGCGTCAAAAAAAAAAATCAGCTTTGTCTCCTACTTTTCCTCAAGGTGGTTTCACATATAGCTAATTGTAGAGGTAACGAAACATAACGTGGCGCGAAGCTACTAACCTCCGCTCGTTCGCAGCGGAAAAGGCATGAGGAAATACTCGACTCCGCATAGTCGTAGTACAGAGATAGGTAGACGAAGGTTCTATCTGATTATTTGTTCTTGCTGATATACACTTTGTGTCCGCAAGTGTTAAACCCTCGGAAAACAAGATGGCGCTCATGGAACTGGATCGTTGAGAAAACTACTGTTTTTCTACATTACCGGCATTCCTAAGAGCCAAATCCTCTTATTCGCTATCCCCGGTTAACCTCCAATCATTTCTAAGTCGAGAAATCCCGGAACCAAAGGAACTTGTAAGCCAGATTACGGACTCCGGAGTTTGGATTTGCTTAGAAAATAGCGACCGTTGAAGCAACATACCGCAGGCGGTCTTATCATATTGGTGAGCGATCGGAAAACGAATTTACTCGCATAAACCGGAACATTCCGGAAATTAAAATTTCGGTTTGATTATTTTGGGATTCTGGAGGGTTTGTAAGCCAGGTCCGTCCAGTGTCGTGCTCTCATCGGGGGTTACTAGCTTGAAAAATGCTAATAGCATACCAGAGTTCAAGAGTAAGATTAAAAGTTTCTTATTGGAAAATATCGAATTAGATCCGAACTTTTTCTACCGATAGTTCTCTATGTTTTGTTTTATCCATTAATGTTTGTTTTCTGTTCTTTTCCCTTCTTATTCTTTTCTTTTTTCTTTTTTTTTCCTTGTATTTCTTTTCTTGAAAAATTAATGAATACCGTCACCCGTTACGTGTAGTGCTCACTTAGGGTGTAGTTAGTTTACAGTGTAGGCTATGATTTGCTTTTTGTTAAATACACAATAAACAAACTGGAACTGAAACTGAAACTGCTCAACGGCACTTGCTGTAAACGTTTTCCGGCACCGACCCAGCACCGGCCGGCACCGTTGCCGCCCATAAATCGGACGAGTGATCTTAAAGCGATTTGAAATATGCTGATTTTGAGCACCGACTGGTGGGTTAGGGGGTTGACCTCCCCCCCCCCCCCCGAAACACACAAAAACAACCGTTTTTTAAAGGCTTTTCCCTCTGATCTATGTCTTTTCCCTCTGATCTATGTCTTTTTCGTACTTTTTGTCCGACCCGCAGGCGACCCCCCCCCCCCCCCCCCCGAAATAAATTCCTGGATACGGGCTTGGTGGGCAGCCCTTCGGCGGTCATGTTACGCGCCTAAAGTGTGATAGGCAGGAGGGAGCAGACTAATAATCGTTGCACAGTAAAGTATACATTTTCCAAAACAATGCAAATATGGCTGAAAATACGAAAATTGTTCACTTCCGTATGCTCGAAAACTCGACGACATTTTTTTGTGTGTGAAAGATCTTTCAACCTTGTGGCAGCTCTATTTAATTTCATATTTGAAAATATTTAGGATCAACAACAACTCCAAATTGTCTGCTGTCGATAAACAAATCTGAACTTATTGTGCAGCCAGTCGTCCTTGATTACCGAAGGAACAAGACCAAAGATGTCTATGGGATCCCAAAAATCTAATATTTGATCAGACAATTGGGTCCTGTCTTCGCCAGACACTCTTCGCCAGGCTAATCATCAGAGAAAACCAAGTTCAGATATACCTCTATAGGCCAGATCTATTTTGACGATACTGACCGGAACTTCCTGTTTTACTTCTGCCAAATTTGCGGTTTCGCCCAAATTCCGAGCAAACTACTAGTCCAGCAAAAAAAGAAAATTCAGAAACGAATCCAGCGTATCTCCTTATCCCTAAAAAGAACATCTAATCAACTTTAAATAAAACGTTGACTTAAAAAAAAAATCCGGTTACAACCGGATTCCGGACTAATAATATGTCCGTGTAAAAAATGATTGTCGTATACAGACTCACCGTCTCTTCTTACCCCTAAATCTGTCATCTAATCAACTGCAGATACAACTTTTTGCTTTTAGCATATTTTCCGGTTTTGGCCGGATTCCAGGCTAACTAGTTGTCCGGTGAGAAAATGGTTTTCATCGTCAAGTCCAGCATGTCTTCTTACCCTGAAATCAAAGATTTATTCAACTTCAAATGAAACTTTTACTTTTAACCAATTTTCTGGTTTTTGCCGGATTCTGGACGAACTACTTGTCCGGCGAGAAAACAGTTTTCACCATCGTGCTCAGCATGCCTTCTTACCCCGAAATCAAACATTTAATCAACTTCAAATGGAACTTTTACTTTTAACCAACTTTCCGGTTTCTGCCGGATTCCGGACGAACTACTTGTCCGGCGAGAAAATGGTTTTAACCATCGTGCTCAGCATGTCTCCTTACCCCCAAATCAAACATTTAATCAACTTCAAATGGAACTTATACTTTTAACCAACTTTACGGTTTTTTGCAGGATTCCGGCCGAACTACTTGTCCGGCGAGAAAATAGTTTTCACCATCGTGCTCAGCATGTCTTCTTACCCCATAATCGACTATCCCATTAGCTGTTTAAAAATAGTTTGTTTGTCCCTTAATTCGAACCCCCACCCCCAAATGTAGGTCTACAAAGCCCATCTACGAACTTGACCTTACCCTTGACCCAAACAATCCTCACACCAAGTTTCATCAAAATATCTCATTCCCTTCGAGAGCTATCGTGCTTACAGACGGACGGACGGACGGACAGACGGACGGACGGACAGCTTTTGCGATGTCATAGGTATCCCTCCACTTACGTTTTGGGATCCCGAAAACCACATCCTCAGTGAATTTTATATTGCGCAACCTAACTACGAATGAAATCCCAAAATAAGCTCGCTTTCAAAAAACGTTTCTCATGTCTGTAACGTTTCTTTCCACAGACAGTTACAGAACTGTACCTGCATTAACTTTCTTTGTCTTGTTAATTGTGGAGCCTCCAACCCTCTTGCTCATCGCCTTTCATTCTTTTTGCCATCTTCCACAGTCCCAAAATTCCTAATTTCCTTCCAAGAGCATAACGATTAATGTGTGAATATCTAGAAATATCATAGGCCTATTATATCCTTCAATTTTAGATGGCAACTTCTAAACAATTAATCATTGCAAATACTTTGGACGTATTATTTTATTTTATAGACTCTTGCTCAAAATGTTTTGCTGTGTGGATAGGAACATTTGATGACCGAAATCTTATCTCATCCCGGCGGTTGGCTGCAACACTCTTGATGACTAACTCTTCTTGCCGATGCGAAATCGCCCTGTTCCTAGCGGAAGAGCCGGAAGCCATATAACAGCTGCTCCCAAACATAGCCGTGATTGCTTAACACATGATTGAGTTGTCGAGTTTGAGTCGTTAGTGCTACGTTTTCTCGTTCTTCCCGAGGATCACTGGCGTGTTTTGGACTTAGTCATATATAGAGTATAGTGGTTGGTTTTGATAAAGCAAAGGCTGAACCTGAACGGTGGATAAGGGTTTAAAAGTCCAGGTTTGGGTGCCGTTTTCAAGGAAGCACATTGACCTCTTTCTTGAACTGATTCCAGAGACCAGGACCATTCAGCTGTAGAATAAGCAACCTGTTGCCTCGGTCTCAAGCTCCATGGTTGCATAAATTTGTGCGTGAATTCGTTTTTGTTTTAGCATAATGGAGAAATAGAGCAGGTTCCACCCTACTGACCGTAGTTACCACGTTTGACGTCACGGATTTTGGCTTCTTGGCGTCAGGGCTGGAGCGAATTTTCTAGTTTCGCCAAACTATCATGCCATGGGCTAATTGGGCCAATCACGTCGCAGAGACTTTAGTTACCACGCTCCCGAGCGGAGTCAGGAATCTGGGCTTCCCCATTGTTCTTTGACGTCTTCTGTAAATTGCATCTGGAATATGAACGAGTCCAAAAGTATATCAAAATAATCCGAAAAAAGGGGCTTTTGAACTTCCAGATTTCCGGATTTTTTAAGTATCGCAGAAGAAATTCAGAAAAAAATCTCGGAAAATCTGGGAACCCAGATTCCGGAAGGTGAAGACTCACCTTTACTATTTCGAGAAGGTCTGAACGGTTAGCGTAGTAGGACTGAACGAGGTAGGACTGAAAATAGTAACTAATAGTAACTATTGTTAGAAGGGTGGAACATACTCATAAATAAATATTACCTAATCTTATGAATTTTTAGAACTGCTCTTCCCTCCGTCAACACAGTTCAATTCGCCATATTCCTGTGCAGCGCTTCCAAGCGGGCTAGTTTCTGTTAATCCCCCTATGCCTCACCATCAGCACTTGGATCAGACATGGTAAAGTAGATCCACAGGTTAGTGAGTGGAAAACCTGTCATCCGTGTCCCAAGTAGTGGAGGTTTTGCATATGTTTCAGCAGCAGAAAGTGAGAGTGACCCATTCCCCTATGCGATTAGACTTTTTACTATGTCTACACAAGTGTTGGTTATGAGGCTCATAGACATTGTAAAAAGTCGGATCCATAGGGTTGTGGGTCACTTTCACTTTCTGCTGCTGAAACACATGCAAAACCTCCATTACAGATGACAGGTTTTCCACTCGCTAACCTGTAGGTCTATTTTACCATGTCTGATCCAAGTGCTGACGGTGAGGCATAGGGGGATTAACAGAAACTAGTCCGCTTGGAAGCGCTGAACAGGAATATGGCCAATTGTTCACAGTTTCAATTGTTGCACAGAGTCGAGGTTAGAGTACACGGTGACCCTCCGGTCGTCGAATTCTCATATCTGGCATACCTCTTGTGCCTCGTGCAGCAAGCCCATGTTCACTGCCTGCCTGTATGTAGTGTTGGGCGATATTCAGGAATATCGAAATTTCGATATTTTCAAATTCGATTATCGATATTTCTGTTATCGTAAACCGATATTTGAAACTGTTTGTACTGCTACATTTTTCATGGACAAACAAAATTAAAGAACCCCTTCCCGAACAACTCCCTGAACCGACTTACCCAACGAGACACTCCAATTTACTCAAGCCGTTTCCAGCATCAAGTACCGCACGTCGGCTCCACTCATTCTCCCCCCTTGTTACTAATTATTTTAATAACCAATAAAATTTCCCGTTTGTTGTTCATTTGTGCCTGTTCGGTTCTTGATTTGTTTTGTTATCTGTCTTAAGTTTTGTGTTGATGGTTTATTATTTAGATGTTGTTAGTTATTACTGTGTGTTTATTTATTTTCTCATTGTTGCCTATTGTTTAGCTTTTGCTATTGTGGCAATTTTTCCATTAAACCTTACTCTTCAACTTTCAGTCTTTTAATATACTTGAATACTTTAAAACTAGACTGTGCTTCCAACAAATAACCCACGTTTTGGCTGTTTTAAGCCTTTTTCGAGATCCGTTGACCTATAGCGAAACAGGGAAATAATTTACATAACCGTTTTTTCTCATGGAAAAACTTCTCGCAGACAACCTCGACAGCGTGATACACATGAAGGTAGCAAAACACGGCAAGTGAGAAAATCAGCGTGGTTTTCTTAGAGGGCTTAGAATGTACCGTACGAAATTGGGGTCTTCGGGTTTAGAAATATATGGAGTGATTATGGAAGTAGGTTGCGTTAGCATTATAGGTAAGATAGGTCCTTTAACAAGTAAAAACTGAGCTAAAATAACAAAATCAAACATTCCCACTAAGAAACAGTAGCATTCCTACACTTTTCCTTCCCAGTCTGTTTCTCCTCCCCAGTCGAAATCAAGTCTGAAATCCCTATTCGTTCTTTTATTCTGAAAATCCCGAATGATAGAACTGTTGCACATCGTTATGCACCTATCGAAAATATCGATATTTAAAAAGTCAATATCGAAACATCGATATTTTTCAATGTTTTCGATATTTCGATTATCGTATCGGATATGGCCCAACACTACCGTATGGCAGTCTCTTCTTATTGCAACACAGCTGCAACAATAGTCTGAATTATTTGTGTTTTCGTTTCTTTGTTTATTTTGTTTTGTCTGTGTTTTTTACTGAAGTAGACGTATCATCTCATTGGTTCTTGTCTCCAACCTCCATTCGATGCGACAAGTTCCATTTCCATCTCATAAAATCTTCTTCTATAGCGCCAAGATCAATTGATATAAGCCCAAACCCCACAAAACCGAACTTATTTATCAACATTTTTTTAAGACACACCTGACATCCAAATTAGCATCAAGGTCTCGAACCCGGAGGCGATGCACCTCCAAGGTATTGACATAGACCTACTGAAACCTCTAGAGAGAAGACGTAGACTGCAGAGATTTCACAATCTTGATGAATTCTAACGTTTACTCTTGTACTGATATCTGTTCTGTTGGAATGTCATCAGGTAAACACTAAAAAAATATTATCAGAGGATAAACTCTGCGAAAGAAGGAGATTAAAAAGATGAGATCATGTTATTTTAAATATGCAAAGCACCTGCTCCACTTGCCGAAATTATGTCATAACCATACATTGACGGAGAAATTCAAAATTCAAGATGCAAGTGTTACCCTTTTGGATGTTTCCTCATCGCTTTCGAAAATCATGGAGAACAGGGCCCAACCAGCGCACGACGTCGTCCACTGCTTCCTGACCGAAGACTGAAAATTAAGTGTCTTTTTCTGTGTGTTTATGTGTTTTTTTATTTTCTTCATTTACTTCGCCTTTTCAAAATGGCGGGTGATAAATAAATTACTTACTTACTTACTTACTGTTATGATTTCTTGGATTTTCTCAACTGCCCGCGGTTTTCGTTGGACAGTTTTCTATTTGGACGAAACCAGGTGGTTGTCTCTTTGGTCAAAATTAGGAAACACTTTGAAACTATCAGCGCAGCGCAGTGTGTAGGAGGCAACCCGTCTTTTGTAGTTGTATCGCCTATTTTGCGTTTTAAGCAGAGGTTTTGAGAGACAATGTGAATTGTCAAGTGATTTTGGATATTTGGATAACTGAAAGAATACAGAATTGATAGTTCTAACCAATGGTAAGTGCACGGAAGCTATGCTGACCCTCAATGTCATAGAAACACCTGTGACATGTCCTCTTGTCAGGTATCAAGTACTAACTTTTTCGAACAGGTATGTAATGCATATCCTCCTATTACCCACGGTCAGTTATTTTACGATAATCTTCACACAGTAAGTTAGCGGTAGATATGAGAGGATGATGTAAGTCATATCAGCCTCCAGAGAGGATGTTATAAGTCATATCAGCCTCCAGAGAGGATGTTATAAGTCATGTCAGCCTCCAGAGAGGATGTTATAAGTCATATCCGCCTCCAGAGAGGATGTTATAAGTCATATCAGCCTCCAGAGAGGATGTTATAAGTCATGTCAGAGGATGATATAAGTCATATCAGCCTTCAGAGATGATTTCTGTTCAAAAAAAGTTATAACATTTAACACACCTCCATCTCGGTTGATATCTGAATGACAACCTCGATGTCCATTTAAAAAATCTGTCGACCAGCCAGTCAATAAATACCTTGCTCCCCTCAAACACTTTACCTATTAACGTCTCTGCAGCGTCTATTTTTCCTGTACTAGCCTATGCCAGGACTATATACCTCTAATGCTATATTAGAGGTTCTTACTCTACAGAACCCTGCTAGGCCTACAGGTTCAATTACATAGGCTAGCCCTCTGTGTAGCTGTGAAGAGTTGTTTAGCTTTGGATGGTGCTTTTTGGCTGTAGGCTATGTTATTTAGATTGTAGGCATCCATTCATATTTTCAAGTTCAGGTTCAAGTTTTTTATTTTTCAACATTCACAAATAGATAAATAAAAAACAACACTTTCGCGCTGGAGAAAAAACCTATGAGGGTTTGCATTCGCGCGAAAGTCCACATAACTACTTACCTATATAAGGAAAAAAAGAAAAAAGAAATCCAATCTCTCTCACTCATCAATACTCAACTCCCCGCTCCCCCCATTCTTCCCTGCCAACCTCACCTTACCCCCCCCCCCTTCCCACCCTTACCGCCCTAGCCCACCCTTCCTCCCCTAACCACCCTACCACCCATAACAAAATTTAACATTTTCGCCCCAGAAAATAATCTTTTAATTTCTTTTTAAACTGAGGTACGTGTTCCGCCGCCCTAATGCTCACTTCTTAGAAGACCTCAAGGAACCAGCAGAATCAACGTGGAACAAGGCTACTTTCACCCACCCAAGCCCCAGTCAAAGACTAACCACAGTAGGCAGTTTTATTGTTGAAAGTGAAGAAAAACAGGAGGAATAAGACAGTCAGCTCGACAACCAACCATCAGAAACATACGCAGAAGCACAACCCTACCAGTCTACCGCAACCCCTAGCTTTTAGACAGACTATCAACAAACGCTTGATACCTGTTGTTACCCTAATCCTGACCTACTCCACCTCTCGACTCCACTAGTAGTGTACTCCACTATGCAGGAATTCTGATTGGTTGATTTCTTAGCTTCACTCCAATCACCAATAACCGTATTTTATTGGGTTAGAGTAGCCTATCCAGCATTTGGCAGAGCCTAGTGCATCCAGCGGTAAGGGATATGCTTAGTTATTCCAAACGTTAGATATAGTCTACCCAGGGGCGATTCGAAGGGGGGGGGGGGAGGGTGACTCACCCACCATGCTCCAGAGAATCTACTCTCAGTCGTATGTTTTGAGCTTGTCCCCGATGAAAAATTTATCTCAAAATGGTACTATGAAGTAGTACGAAAAAGTTGCATGCAGTACTAACGATGCTACTACATGCTTCTACTTCAAGGCTACCGTTTTACTGCATACTACTATATGCTACTATTAGCAAGACTGGATGCTACTATGGCAAGACAGGATGCTACTAGATACTACTACATAAGATTGGACCAGTCTGAGGCACATTAAATGATAGTATTTTTTGCTATTACCTAGTATTACATGCAACGTTCTCGTACTGCAACCACACTACTACGCAGGCTACAAATTTTTCATCAGGTCTGTATGACAGTCGTATATTTTGAGCTTTTCAGAATGACATACACACGTGAATTTCACCCACAAATCACATTTTTAGTCGTATGGCTACGAAGAAATTTCTATTCGTATGTTTTCAGATTCGCAGTTGTGTTGTGTGTTTTACAGAATGAAAGTCGTATGTTTGAGCTTGCCAGAATGACATCAACCGCGAATTTCGCCTGAAAAGACCCGTTTCTTGTCGTACTTTACCAAGGGATGTTCTAGTCGTAAATTAGAGACAGTCGTAAGTTTTGATCTTGCCAGATAAAGGCAGACAAAGCAGTTAGCTTATCGTGAACTTCGCCTTCAAATGACCTGTTTCTGGTCGTATTGTTCCATAGAGATTTTAGTAGTGTGTTTAACTTGTCAGATTCACAATTTTGTGTTCTCAGTTTGTCAGAATCACAGTCGTATGGAACTTGCCAGAACGGCATCAACCGTGATTTTTTCCTAAAAATGACGGGTTTCTTGTTGTATTTTACGAAGAGATTTTCTAGTCGTATATAGAGACAGTTGTAAGTTTTGAGCTTGCCATACGAGGCAGTTAGGTGAATTTCGACAGCAAATGACCTCTTTCTGGTCTTATGGTTGTAGAGAGATTTTATAAAAGTCATTACGTTACGAAATATGGTGTGTTTTGAGCTTGTCGAATGACAATCGTATGTTTCGAACTTGTCAGAGTGACATAAATGCCGTTATCAAATCGGGACTTTCACTCTGTGGCGCTGAAAAGAGGCTGATTTTCGAAAATTTCGCCTGCGGCGCGACCTTTCAGCATTATCCTATCTGGTTTTGTGCAAAAATCTCCTTATCTTAAAAAGAAACAGGTTTACTTGTTTTTTAAATGGCTCGCGGAGCAAGGTTTGCACATAAACCGGCTTTGTAACCACTGTATGACGGGCCTTATAATTGCACTATTTTTTTGTAGTCTAAATGCAAAGTGGAAGCACTACCACGTACCAACTTCCGGGAAAATATCCCACTCCGTTTGCGAGTTATCGGGGCACGGACTGAAATATGATATCGTAGGCAGCCTTTAAATGTTTCGGAAAACTTTACCTTTGCCGTCTTTCATAGTAGCGTACTCACTATCTGGTTCAATGGTCCATAATTTAGGTGATGTGTTAGGCCTAAGATTTCAGCCACCTTAAAAGCTAGAAATGACAGGAAAAGATCGGATTACAAAACAAGAGCTGAAAGCTCATATGGCACTTGCAAGAATAAGCAAAATGTTGCCGGGAGTTTTTTGTTTGGGAGTTTTGTACAGAGTCGAATACTATTTTATTGTACACTATAAAAGTACTGTAAAAGGCATTTCTAGAACTCCTCTTCTTCGTTGGGCGGTTCACCGATCCGAATTTGACAATGAACATCCAAGACATTTGTTCTTGATACCTGTCAAGTTTAATGCACGCCCGATTATCCGCTCCAAAGTTATGAATGTTACTAATTTCCGGATTCCCCATGTTGCCACTCCCCCATTGATGGTCGGATCGGGAAGTGATTATTTCCAAGTTAATCCGGTTGGGTCCCTGATATGCGTGCCAAGTTTTATCGTCATAGGTCATGTGGAAGTGCCCAAACTAGCAAAATGCGGACAGCCCGACAGACCGACAGACATTACGATCGCTATATGGCACTTGAGTAAGCTCAAGTGCCATAAAAATCGCCTGCGGCGCTGAGTTTAAATTTGTTTTGGGCGCATACGGTAAAAGCTGCTGCTTGGGATCTGAGCCACGTTAAAAGCAAAAGTTTGTGTGGGAAATAGTCGAATATTGTCGAAGAAAGGCCGATTTAACAAATTTTTGCCTGCGGCTCTTTCGTAGTCCTACCCTGTTTCTATTTAGTTGAAGTATGCTTCATTTATGTGCGGTTTCAAGCTTGAGATCTGGGGTCTAAGCTACATTAAAAGGTAGAAGTTGCAAAGGAGTAGTTGAAGATTTGCTCGGATTAAAAAAATTTCGCCTGCGTCACTCACTTTAGTTTGTCTTGAGTAGATATGTCAGAAGCTGGCACTGAGGATTGTCTTCTCTCCAGAGAAATTTGATATGAACGGCATCGTCTAATTCCTGTTTTGTTTATTATTTTATTGTTACAATGGTATTTTCCGTAACGTTTTAGAACTTAACAACGTCAATATTTCGCGAGCCTGCTTGTGCTGTGTTTTTAGCCAGTCGTATTTAAGTTCGTATTATAAGGTGAAAGAAAAATATGGTGAAGAGCTTTATTTCAAATTAGGGATTCCAAAAGAATCCCTGAGGTCGTGGATGCAGGTGCGATCGAACTGTCTCCCTCTTTATAGTGTTTGGAAAAAAAGGTGTTACCCAGAAATGCGGTATACTTGCCCTATTTGCGGTGATTTTGATGGGCTGGACCATTTTCTTTTTAGGTGTCAGGGGTAAGCGAGGTAAGAGGGAGTTTTCTTGGGGATGGTGGTTGTGAGCCCCTTCTTGGAATTTTGAAGTCGACCTCGAAAGTAAATATAGTAGCAGTTGGAAATTTTGTCCGGAAAGGTCTTATTATTCGAAAGTTGAGCGTTACATGATTTTGTTTGGTAGTTGTTTGTTGTTGTATATGTATGTATACGGCCTGAAAAATGGCTTTAAATACAGTCATTCATTCGTTCATATTCTGAAGTCCTCACCCCCCATGCCCAAGCCCTTCGAACCGCCCTTCAGCCTACCCAGCATTTTGCATCCCATTTCATAGGGCACGTAAAATAAGGTAGACTAATCTGGTCCCTACTGTGTCCTGCAGTTTGTTATAGGTTTAAATGTAATCCAGTGTAGATAATGAAATCGGTCTGGTCCATCCGAAACTGAATGGGCTAAATAAGCCCATAATTTTTTCGCATTTTTTCTGCGGAGTGCTCCAGAACTTTTATCCTAAATCAGCAATGAGGTAGCCTACGTTTTGTTCTTGACTGAACCATACTGTAGACACCAAGCTTCAGGGTACCAAAGAATTGGTGTTTTGAAAGGCACTATTTTTGTCGTGTTTTCATACACATTCCTCAGATCACTAACTTTGGTGATTGATAGTCAGCAAACATCCTTTGTTCTTTTTCAGTCAGAGGATTTTCTTTTTGGATTGCCGCATGTCCTTCCTATTGTTCCACTGTCCACCCGTCAGCGGTGTTATAGTATAAAAGATTCAGGTCATGTTTCTCCGTCTGGGGACATTGCTAAGGTTTTAGAAACAGTCCCAGCGTTCCGGAAACGGCAAACCGGATAAAAAATATACAAAAGGTAGGCAATGTTACTTCGGACGTCGCTTTGGTTTTAACAGCGGTGAAGAATATTTTGAAGTTCAAAATTTGCAAGTATTAGCCCAATGCACAGTAATGAGCGCAAACAACAGGTCCAATTAAATCCGCACGCTGTGATCTTTTGAATCTTTTGCCCTTCTTGCTCAGTCGAATATTCATATTTGACAGTGCAAAACGGGTACGTCAGCTGAATTTTACTATAGTTATATTTCGACCCGTCTTGTCAAGGGTCCTCTTCAGGCTCAAGCCGCTGAAGCTGGAAAAAAAAATTGTAGAAAAACAACTAAAGATTCTAGCTAGAACTAAGCTTGAATCTTCAGTTAACTAAGCTTTAGAATGTTTAGTTAACTAAGCTTTAGAATGTTTAGTTAACTAAGCTAGAATCTTTAGTTGTTTTTGTTGTTCATTTTCAAGCTTGAGCGGCTTGAGCCTGAAGAGGACCCTTGCCAAGAAGAACCGAAATATGGCTCTGACGTATCCGTTTTGCACTGTCAAATAGGATTTCTAAGGTGTTTCGAAACCCACTACCGACCGATCAGATTAGAGGCGTTTTTAGCCACACAGTTGTGAGCCACACATTTCTGAGTTTTTTTCCTGGAAACGAGATTGTGTGCCACAGACTCGAGCCACAAGCTGAAACTGGCGGAAATGCCGATTTCTCTGGTTTTTTTTTGGTGGTAAATAATTATCAAACATAAAACAAGATCTAGATACAATCTCGGTAAAAAGGACTTCAGGTTTATTTCATTGCCATTCTGTGCGCAAAGGATCCTCAGTCTTATGTAATGTTGATGTTGATAAAGTAGTTAATTTTATTATTTAGACTTTATTTTCTTGCTAAATTTGAATTTATCGCCAAATTCGAGGACCCTCAAAATCGAAAATCACCTCGACAGTTGTCGGATTTGAGCCAAAAAACGAGCGACAGAAAGAACTCGCAGAAACAGACGAGGTGGGCCACACAAACGACCGCGGAAACACTCTTTCCGAGCCACAAACACTTTACGGGATCGATGAATAGGGCGTCCGAAGTACTCCGAAAGAGTGCAACAACTTTGCATTACGTGTATACCCGGTCGAGGTACGGTATACCAACAGAAGAAAAAGAACATTGAAAAAGGGATATTAAATGAAAATAAAAGAACTTGATTCCAATCTTTGTTTCAGCAGAAAGCTAACACACCTTACTCTTGGCAGCTATTAAGTTCTCGATTTATCATCCCCCACATCAAGGCGGCCTTTACGCCGCTTTAGTTATCGGGGTTGTCGACGAAAGGTCCCCAATCGAAACGTCACCTGGCGAAAAAACCCCATGAGAAAATGCCCCAGTGCAAAACGTCCCCATCCGAAGTTTCCCCATGTAAAACGTCCCCACGGCGAAACGTCCCTGGCTAAAATCGAACAGTAACCAAAATATCATAATATTTTTCGGGGGGATTTCAAGAATTGCATCAGACCCGGCATTCTTTCAAAATAAATAATTTAAGACCACGGAATGGGAATAAGAGATTAAAAATGGCCTAGGCCAACCAGTATTATCCTGAGCAGTAAGAGGTGCACTACACAAGATCTTGAACTTCCCACGCCAGTTTTAGCCAATCATATTTAATAGTGCAAAACGTATACGTCAGCTGAATTTTATTAGAGCTATATTATATAATACGAACTTGTGGTTTCCCCACAAGTTCGTATTTCCAACTTAAGCGGCTTTGAGCCTGAAATGGACCCTTGCCAAGAAGGGCCGAAATATAGCTCTAATAAAATTCAGCTGACGTATCCTTTTTGCACTATCAAATTTGATTCGCACTCAGATTGGGCTGAAGGAATGTTTAGTTTTATCATTACGCTTATTTTTGCATTCTCTTCCTTGACTCTTTTTGTGCCAGATCAGGCTTCCGCTTTTTCCTCCCAGGAGCGTATTGGTCAAAAATACCGATTATACATGTTGCTCTAAACTACCTAGAACTAGCCTACTACTGATCAGTTACTAGCAGGGTTGCCACATGTCGCACGATAGTGTGAATTGTCACTCTATTTGTTTTTGTCACTGTTGTCCTACGCAGGACATAAAAATCACTCTACTTCAGAAAAATTACCAAATGTGTCGTTTTTGCAGCAGGGGTTCAGACCAGAAGTAACTATTCAAAGTTTTTTTCAGGAAAGTAAAATTAAGATGTGCCATTTTTACAGATGCAGTTCCGACCAAAAGTGAACATTTCATGAAAATAGATTTCACTCTCTGTTTTGGGCCAAAAGTCACTCTAAATATTTTTGATGTGGCAACCCTGGTTCCAGGGCCAGACGTTTTACACTATACATTTTGAAGGAAAACGGTGCATATCTGAAGCAACTACACGTCCGTCCTTTCCTGCCTATAAAGAATGTTCCTACATCTGTAATGCAGACTCTGAAGTTGTTTTACCTCGGCCATGCGCCGGAAGACCAATACAAACTTTAAAGCACAACTCCTACTAGAAATGATCTTTTCACTGTGAAATGGATCAGAGTAAAACTTTCTCGAAAATACCATTACTTTCCATCTGAATTTGGCAATTTTCCTGTTAGCGCTTGACGACTCTGCACACCCTTCCTGCTCTCCGACGCGGCCGCTGGGCGCAAAACATTTGAAAACTGAACGCGCCGTGTATAAACAGTACGAAAACTAGGCAAATAAAATTAGTCAAAAACAGAAGATTCTCATATCCTTGTGTCTGAAAGAGTTGTCAGCGTCGGTGGAAGATTCTGGCAAACTTAGCGTTGTGTAACGGGCAAAACTCGGCACGGCCGAAACGGCACTCAAAATTCGTAGGCACAAAACGGAACAATGGAGAAAGATGGGGATTTCAAAAGCTTATAATTCCATAAGGGAGCTAGGTATCTTATAAAAGGCAGAGTAAGCAAGAGATGTCCTTTAAAGTCTTGGGGATGTTTTGCCACGGAGACGTTTTTTCATGGGGACGTTTCGTCGTGGGGACGTTTCGCCATGATGACGTTTCGTCATGAGTAGTTTTTGTTATGGGGACGTTTCATCACGGCGACGTTTCGCCCGGGACGTTTTCTCGGGGACGTTTTGCCACTGGGACGTTTAGTCAGTAAGCCAGTTATTCCGCATTCTCGCTCTGTTTCGTTTGGGTACTTTCTACGTTGAAGGAAAAGAAAGTCGTATATTTTAAGTTTGCGAAGTTTTTGCTTGGAGCACCCCTTCAGTTTCGTGAAATATGATGTACTGTATCCCATGGATGTTATTAGCATCCGAAGGGAAAGTTTCTGCAGTCGCTGGATCCCGAGCTCATTTCTGAACACAGACATTTCTTAAAGGACCCCTCGCACTATTTACTCTTCAACTTATAGTATTTTAAAATATTTGAATACCTTAAGACTACGCTGTGCTTTCAACAAATAACCCACGGTTTTGGCTGTTTTAAGCCTTTTCCGAGACCCGTTGACTTGTAGCGAAAAAAGGGAAACAATTTACATAACCGGTTTTCTGATGGAAAAACTTCTCGCAGACAACCGTCGACAGCATGATACACATCGAAGGTAGCAAAACACGGCAAGGGAGAAAATCAGCTCATTTGTTAGAGGGGTTAGTATGTACCGTTCGGAATTGGGGTTAGAGGGGTTAGAATGTACCGCTCGAAATTGGGGTATCCGGGTTTATAAATGTATGGAGTGATTATGGAAGTAGGTTGCTTTAGTATTATAGGTAAGGCAGGTCCTTTAAGTAGGATATTTGTTCTTGTTATTTCGTTTATGCTATTGTGGTTCTTCCTCTTTGTTTTTTCTCAACTTTATAGTCCGTTTGTCACGCTTTTGCGTTTTCAATGGTTTAATAGAATCCATTTATTTATTTCTGGATCCCCAGCTCATTTCTGAACACAGGCATTTCTGAAGTAGGAAATTTGTTCTTGTTATTTTTTTATGCAATTGTGGTTCTTCCTCGTGCTTTTTTCTTTTCTTTATGCTCCATTTGTCACACTTTTGAGCTTTAAATAAAACCATTTGTTCATTTGACTTTTTTTTTAATAGAGATTTTTTTTTTAACTTGAAAATCCGACCGGGATCGTATGTTCGCACTTTTATGCTGCAGATAGACGATCAGGTTTTCCGGACGGTTTTTGTCATTTCCTTCATAAAGTTGACAGAATTCTCAATTTTTCCGTATGGGACTGATGACGGTGCGGAAAATCCTGGCAGGGGTTCAAGTGCCCGACCCTGATCGCCTGTCCAATGCATTGCCTTGATTAGTGTCTCGTCCTTTCTGAGATGACTTTCTTAGTCTACTAATTTTTTTATCTCATTTCTTGCAAAATCCCTCAAGATCTACCTTCTTTTTCTTCCTCGACTTCGTTTAATTCTATGATAGGGAAGAACAAATTGCAAGGCTTTGATTCCATATGCTATTTGGAGAGCTTTGAACTCAAGATTGAAGATTGCTGCCTTTTTAAAACGATAAAAAAACATGACGTTCAAAACACCAGAAGAGGTTTTGCTTTTCCGAGTAAAGATGAATAGCTGAAACATTGGCTACCTCAAAAACTTTGTATAAACGAACTAAAAAGGAAAGAATAGGTGCCTAATTAGGGCCCGCTAGAAAATAAACTGAAATAATAGATATGATAAATTCCGTTTCTCAACAAACATGGGAATAAAAAGATCGGAATCGTCCTTTTTTTATGGAAGTTTCCCGAACATTTGAGTATACGAATACGAATATACGAGGTTAGGTCGGAAATCGGCGATGTGGTCATCGCCTAATCGTCGTCCGCAGCCTAAAGGCGTTTTCGGCTTTCTGTTGAGGGGATGTCCATCACCGACTTGGGTGTACATGAGCAGGCAAGAGGCTGGACGGAAGATAACTCTGGGGCAGATAAGAGGCATTGAACTTGTGACGCGACGAAGTTCGAAACAGCATCGTAGCTTGGTCAGTCGAAGCGTTACTTGTGGCAAATGAGAGCTGCCTCACTTTTTGCTGGCCAACATTTCACGCTCGATCTCTTATACCGGAGCCGAATTTCTGAGAAAAATGTCTTCAAATATTATTTTAATTTCTAGATCCAAGCAGTTGCAGTGTCAGCTGCTGATACCTGTATTAAATTTGATGCAAGCGATTTGAGGGTCTGTTAGGTTATACTCAAACTTAGAGGACCCCTGCATCCAAGGGGAGTGTGGCTTCTTATTCTGTAATAGTAAGCTAATGTCCCCCTGTGACCATTCCCATCACCGGCGCTTACGTAAAACTCCTTGCCAAAGCTCTAATAAAATGTAGCTGACGTATCCGTTTTGCATCGTCAGATATGATTCGCAATCAGCTTGGGCTGAATATCTAAAACTCCGCTAGGATATTTGCATAATTATATTCCTTCATCGATGGGAGGTTTTGCACTACCAAGTGAAAGCTTTTCTATTTACTAACTTATGGATCTATTGCTATTTCTATGAATGAATGAATGAATTTATTGCACGAAAAAACCCAAGGGGTCATGGCAACAGAACAAAAAGAAAACACGACAAACTACAAAAATCGCTCTCTATGGGACAAACCAACGCGGAGGAATCTAGCCACCTTACGGATACCCCCCATATTTTTACTTCCAATCTTTTCTAGTAGCAACTCCTCCCTACTAATTCCCACCCCAAATACTTCGACCCGTAAATCACTCAATCCTTCACATTCACACATAAAGTGGAACACATCCTCATCCATCTTTCCACACATCGGGCAAAAGTAAGGGCCATTCTTTAACCTATTTTTTCCTATAAACCTTCTTTTCTCCCCAATAGCTAATCTTCCCCTCCCCCCCCCCTTAAGCTAATGGATGATATGAGGTGAAGGCGGCCAACATTGACTATTCCGCTTTGAGCGCTGGACATAAGGCCAATAATTAGTAAGGAGTTGGGTATGACATGTTTCCTTATGAGCGCTTGCGCCGGGTTCGACCCTTTTGGTGTACCTTGTTTTGGAGCTAACAGCCCCTTCTCTCTAATTTCTTTCCCGCTTCTCTTGTGATGTGTTTCGCAAGAATGTCTTGGGCTTGTTGACTGGGATTCATCGTTTAACCTTCATCTTCCTTACTCGGAGAGCAGTAAAACAGCGTCATGTCAAGAAGCTAGAAGTTCTTTTGGGGAATAGATGAAGATGAGCTTGTTTGGATTCTTTCTTTACACGTGCTGTCGCCGATGGTTGTGGTCGTACTCTTCAGGAGCGATCGGCTAATCAAACTCCCGTGTTGGATTAGATTTCACTCCCGTGCCACTCGTGCTTTGCCCTCCGCCGGGAGTAGTTGTTAATTTACCTGTGTACAGTTAATGAAAATAATAAACGAACATGAACTCTCGACAATTACGATGATTAGGTCCATATCCAGGGGGATTGCCCGCCGGTCGGACCAAAAAAGACATAGATCAGAGGTTATTTTCTTAATTTTTTTTTATTGTTTTACATTATTTTCAGTTTTTTCCTGTTCGATTCTTCATTTTGGTTACTACTTGTTTCCCGCGAAAGACTTATTCTCAACTCAGCCAAAGCAGGGACCCATAAATTTCCTGCAATGACTCGCCATTCAGGGGGCTTGTCAATAAGAGATTTTTGATGCGCTCTTGACCGAGTGTCAGATAGTTCGAGAAATACCCACGGGGATAAAATACCCGACTATCCAGATAGACAAAATTTTTCGCAGCTGTTGTGCTTAATTAGGAATATTTATCTGTAATGGAAGAGTATCCTGGATCTTTTGTCCTAGCTTAGATACCTGGTGGCATGCTGAGTAGTCCCAACAAATTTTGTCTATCTGAGCAAGAACGCCGATTCGACCCAAGCGGAATTTTTGGAAACTAGGTGAGGCTCGGGCAACATAGCAACAAAGAAGCATAGGAAATGACAAGCCCCCTGAATGGCGAGTCATTACAGGAAATTTATGGGTCCCTGGCCAAAGGCTTAAAACTAAAAGATTAGTATAGGTATCGTAAAATAGATAGAAAGGAAATCGGTTTACATCGTTTGGACAAAGGGTGACAAATTATGCAAATTGCAGATTGAATGACTATTTAAAGAAATTTGGAAAATCTGTCCATGGGTTCAACAAGCGGAGCCTTTGAATTTACATTTCGAAGCCAGAATTGGTGAAATTGGCAAACGAAGTAAAAACACACTACTTAGTATATTCGTATCGTCTTAGGCTAAACCTCTGAGTTGCATTTATTTTTCTGAGACAAACTTCTGTTGACAGTTCATTGTGAATGGAATACGGCAAGTTCCGTAAAATCACAAAAAGTTCCGTCCCATTGACTTATTAAAGACGGGCTCAAAATTCGTTCTTTGTGATTAAAATCAACTGTGCTATCTTTGTGTGTATATGTGAAGTTGACCTCTCACTGAAGTATCGTAAACGATTACTGTCATTACGGATTCCGCGACGCCAGGACTCGTAACTTTCTTTCATTAACTCAATGAATCATCAGCGACTAACTAACGATGGCATATTCCAGAGTTTTAGATGTCAACTTGTGTTTTTTTTTTCATTTTCTTTCTTGCTTGAAATGTATTGATATGCCACACCAGAAGATTTGATTTGATAGTGCAAAACGGATACGTCAGCTGAATTTTATTGGAGCTATATTCCGGCCCATTCTTGGCAAGGGTCCTCTTCAGGCTCAAAGCCGCTTAAGTTTGGAAATACGAATTTGTGGATTAACATAGGATTAAGCTGCTTTCACATTGAGCGTTTGCCTTTCACACTGAGCTACGCAAGCCTTGCGTTGCGCTTGCGACGACGCAACGCGGAGCTTGCGCTTAAAAAATTGACGCAACGCAAGAATAGAACTGAGCTCTATTTTTACGTTGCGTCCGGCGCGTACGCATCAGATTTTTCAATTTGTTTTTCACTGAAATGGAAGTTTTTGAAGAAAAATTAGTTCAAGAGAGACCTGGACTATATGATAAAAGGGTCCCTGACTATCACAACAAGACTTTATAGTTATCAATTTGTGAAATCATCAACAAGGAGTTTAGCAAGAGCATGACTGGTAAGTTGGCCTTACTTTGTATCACATTACATTTAATTGGACCTTGTCTCCTTCAAGTAGCAAATAGTAATAATAAACTATAAACATTCTACAAACTGTCTGAATTAGCCTGTAGGCTCCATGTTAAATCCAGGCATCATTTCAAGTCTTCATCAGAACTAGCCATTTTCTGAATACGCAACGCACAAGCCTTCACGGTGTGAAAGTTCCGATGCAAGACAGACGCAACGCTGACTCTACGCAAGCGTCTTGCGTTCTCAGTGTGAAAGCCGCATTAGGGTTAACAAGTAGCCTACAGCTTTCGATACGGAGTTAGACTTGGTGAAGAAATCCCGCTTCTTTAGCTGGATTGAAGAAAAAAATTGAGAAATTGCTGGCCAGGAACCACACGCGATTTGAAACCACAACGTCAATGTGCTTGCGAGCGAGGTACTTCAGCATCACGAAGTCTCGTTTCGAAGATCCGGATCCTGTCCTTTCTGTTCCAAATATGGAAGGTTCTTTATCGTTGCAACTTATAAAAACAAATTTTTTCTTGCCACAGTTCGTCTGGCGTGTTGTGACACTTGCAGACTTCGGCTCAATTGCCATGTAGGCTACCGATCGCTTTTCCGTCGGTCCGCTGATCGCGACTTAGGGTAGGCCTACATTTTCTTTCGAGTTTTCTTTAGCGTAGGTGTCAACGTAAATACACTGACATGCAAGTTGGGTACATACTATTACTTGACTTAATTCTTCTATACAGTTTCTGTACATTTTGGTTTCTTAAAATTTAGTCAATGAATAAAACAAAACTATCCATATATTATGCAATTCATTCGTGTTACTATGTGCATTGGACCAGGCACTTCTGACTTCTTATGAAAAACACAGTTTCGTCAGCATTGGATCCTTAAGACTATTTATTCTAGGGGAGGGGCAAATATTTCGCAAACCGAAAGTAACGAGTGTTGTGCCACATTTTGAGTTACCGGTTTCCTTGTGGAACATGATTTCACACCCGGCAATTACAGTTTGCACCGTGAGAAACTGAATTGTCCCCTCATTACTTCCGTCGTTTCCCCTTTCTCAGTAAAAAGCGCATTCCGGTTACGCATTAACAAAAACTATTCATACATTACTGCAATCCCTGCATGACTTATTACCTGAACAAATATGACTTATGATGCTGCAGCTATCCCTTTCCCACCCTTTATTATAAGTCCAACTTCTATTCACATGATAATCAACTCATTAGCATTTTGTACAATCATTTCGGTGCTTCCTTTTGGAGTATCTACTTTTTTACCCGAATATTTGCGTTTCTTTCCTACCCTTCCTAAAGGTATTTGATTTGTCCATACCTTTGAATAATTTGGCTTTCCTCTTTTGATAATTTTTTTTCGTAGTGTCGCGTCATTGGGAATAATTGTAAGTAAACAGGGTTTATATAGGGGTTGGGGTGGAAAACCATCTCATTCAAACACGGACAGGTGGATGCCTTTGTGTCGGGATTAATATCAGGGTTATTGTGTAGAACCTGTAGCAATGAAACTGAAATCATGGGGGGGAACGTGAGGGGTCGTGGACTCAGGAGGTCATTGGTAGGCCATTATGCTCAGTTCAGTTCAGTTTATTAACAAATAAACAAATCATACTCTGTAAACTAACTTCACCCTAAGTGAGCACTGCCCGTAACGGGTGACAGTATTCATTCATTTGTCAAGAAAAGAAATACAAAGAAAAATAAAAGAAAAAAGAAAGAAAAGAAGAAGAAGGGAAAAGAAAAGAAAACAAACGTACACTAATACAACAAAGACATTGAGAACTAACGGTAGAAAAAATTAGGATCTATCTATATTTTCCAACAAGAAAATTTTAATCTTACTCTTGAACTCTGGTATGCTATTAGCATTTTTCAGTGTATTTGGCAGATAATTCCATATTTTCGGACCGGTAAATTTGATTGAAAAACCAGATGACGTGAGACGTCTCGTTTCTGTAACTAGTTCCGATGCATGTCGAGTGTCGTGTAGGTGAATTTCATCATTTCTTCGAAAAACCGACATAAACGACTCAGGTGCGGTATTCGTGCTTACTTTATATAAAGTTAGAAAGAAACATAAGCACAATGATTATGAACGAAGTAGATTGGGATAGCGGAAAGTTGTAAGAAATAATTACCAGTTGACGGGAAGGATGATATAAAATCACGCTATTTTTATGTATGATTCTCAGTCAGCTTGGGCTAAAAGATTATTTAGGAACTGTTACTTGGAACAAAACTTCTGCAAAATCCTAACACCATCACACATTATTCACAAAATAACAGAAAGTCGAATTCCCCCTTTACAGTAACGATTTTGTTAATCTCATCGGGTTATTAATTTATTCAGTGAGGCAAATAGCATTGATTAGCTTAGTTGACGCACCTTTTTTTGAAAATATGGAGATTGATATACAGAAATGATATAAAATCTCAAAACAAATTCTTGAAAGAAATCGGCACTGCAAGATATTTAGTTTTCTTTTACGTTATCAAGAAAAAATGATCAGATAGAACCTCTGCCTTTGGTCCCATGCAGCGATTACGGATACCCCGACAAAATGAGCAGCTAGAGGTACTTGCTCTAGCTTTGAGTTGATACCCGTGTGCTTCCGTCGTCGCCGTTGCTCATCGCAGAGCAATAAGTGCAGAAGGCACGCTGACCCGCTCTGGAGCGCGTCAGAGAACCAATCGGCTTTGACTTTGAAAGTTTCTTCTACTCGGCTTCACAGCGATGTTGCTATTTGTAGAGGTAACGAAACCAGGGTTGTCGTACGTCTCACGATAGTGTGAATTGTCATTCTATTTTTTTTTGTCACTCGTGTCCTACATAGGACCTACAAATGTGTCATTTTTGCAGCAGGGATTCCGACCAGAAGTGACTATTCCAAGTTTTTCATGAAAATAAAATGAAGTAAAATAGAAAAACGAGATTTTCGGTTTTTTTTCTTGATCAGATAGTTACCCCTCCAAGACGATGTCGAGGTATAAATAGAGTTTCGGACGGTTTGCCGGAAGTGCAACCGAAATATCCGACTAGCTGATCAAGAAAACTAGCTGATCAAGAAAAAAACCCGAAAATCTCGTTTTTCTATTTTATTTGAAATGAATGGTCACCTTCTCTTCAAACCTGATATTTAATAAAACTAAGATACGGTGTGTCATTTTTGCAGAGACGATTCCGACCGAAAGTGACCATTCCAGGTTTTCTCTCGAAAATAAGTTTTCACTCCCAATTCACTCACTGTTTTGGGCCAAAAGTCACTCTCTAAATGTTTCTGATGTGGCAATCCTGAACGAAACTTGATGTGCCGCGTAGCTCCTACCTTTGCATCCAGTAGGGCAGGGAGAAATATTCGACTCCGCATGGTCATAGGGAGCGGAGGTTCTATCTGATTATTTGTTCTTGCTTTTATTCAGACACCAACCCAGCCGTGTACTTGCGAATTGTCGTCCCATTGTTTGAGTGATTGATTTATACCTCGTCGACATTAAACATCCGCTACGCATTTAAAAGTGACAGCAATCGGCTGAACCAGGTGGAAACATAAAAATGAATATGTATGTATATTATAAACATAAGTATGGATATATATATGTACTAAAACATAGATATAAACAACTAATAATTGTTCGTTTGAGCTAGATTATTAAAGCCTCTTCGTCAGCCAGTTTCCTGAGTCAATTGTTCGGCCTATAATGTAAATTGCCGGCTGGTCCGAGCCATCTCCTATGCTATGCGCATGCGCACTGCGTTGACATCAGAGATGTGCGAATCCGATCATGAAAGGATTCGAATCCGAATCCAGTGCTATGTACGAATCCGATCCCGAATCCGAATCCACCATTTCATGCAGAGGATTCGAATCCGGAATTGAATCCTACCTTAACAAAAATTAAATCATGTATATAGGTTATGGTTTAAAATGAAAGGTGACAAAAAGCACTGATATCTAAGGTAATCAGATAACGTGATAGATTACTGAGGATGGCTGGTGGTGCAGACCAAAAAGATGGATTGCCTAAGCACACTATGTAAAATTGGGAAAACGGAAACTGAAAGGATGAAGTCTAGGAATTTGAGCGGATTCGTGAGATCGAGGGTTTGGAATCCGAGTCCGAATCCGAATCCAGTCTGACAAGCAGATGATTCGAATCCGGCTAAAAGGACGAATCCTGGATTTGAATCAGAATCCGGATTCGGATTCGCCGATCTCTGGTTGACATGAGACGTAGGAGCCTCGGAATTTAGAACTTAACTTGAAGTTAATATGCGGAACATTCAGAATTGCAGAGATTTCAAAAAAATAAAGTTTCCTTAGGCATTGAAGATACAAAGTATCTAAATTTCCGATGGCTGTGAGCAGCAGGCGAAGAAGAAAATAGCTAGAAAACGGGGCTATTCACCTTATTACTCACCCAGTAACTGCGTTGTTGTAAACAGGTTTTCCATATTTTCAACTTCCAGTTGCCACACTTCGTTTTGGAAGTTGTCCAGGAAAATTAAACTCGGTCCCTCGCTCGGTGCAGTTCAGAGAAGTGGGAAATTTGCTTCCGGCTGTTTTCTCCTCTGGACGACTAATATCCAGATAGCAACGCTGGAAACTCGATTTACTATAAAATGGCTGATGACGTCCGTGTGGGTTCAGGTTCAGGCTCTTCTAATAATAAACTAAATAGCAAAAGGTCCAGAGCCAGGCTGAGAAGACAAATTCGTTGTGAACGGGATGGAAAGACTTCTTTAACTAAATACAACATTTATAATTATGCACATGCCATTCAAATTCGTCCTTTTCCTACCCCCCTGGTATAAAAACAGACATCTGATTTCGCGTTACAAGCTTCCGATATATCTCTGAAACTTTCGGCCATAAGTAAAAAATTCTCCACAACGTCCCATCTCAGCTTCCCCGCTATCATCACGGCTTGTCCCTTCTTCTAGAGTGAATTTTAGTGTTTTTGTGTTCTTTTTCATTGTTTGTACTCCGCTATTCTGCCTTTTCAGCGGGTTATATATATAAAAAAAAAAAAAAAAAATAGTAAAGGAAATATGCGTGTTCTCCCGTAAGCACCCTTAGTGACGCTTAGTTACGCTGTTAAGATGGATTGCAGGTTCCTAACATAGTACTTGTAGACCTACAGTTTAAAAAAAAATCTTGCAGTATTTGCTACTGGGATTAATCTTGTCTCTAAAAAGATAATCTTATCTCTAATTCGGATTAATCTTATCTCAGTAGAGATAAGATTAATCCCAGTAGCAAATACTCCAGTTTACTTTAATCCTTACTCGGATAAACTTTTTACAGTGTAGGCCTATTAAATGACATATCTGAACCCTAAAGGACCTCTCATGCTTTCCCCAGTGACGCCGTACGAGGTCTACTAACATCTAAAATCTGCCTCTTTACGAAATGCTTGTGAATCACCTAATTTGAATTTGCCGGTTTTCAGCGCTAGCCGAGATTTTGCTATACGATAACTTTTGTTTTATCTTGAGATGTAGGCAAAAATCCGGCGCTAGAGTGAATTTCTCTGTGATTTTCCAGCAATATTATCCGTCATGCATTTGTTTTAAATTTTTTCGCGAGGAAAAACAAGTATTTTTGCTAGAAGGCCGGCCAGAGGAGACAAGCGCTAGCAAGAGAATCCCCTTTCACGATGACTTAAAAAAAAATGTTTCCGGACCATTTTATCGTGAAAAAAGACTGAGACCTAGCGAAGCAAACTTTCGCATGCAAACCATTGAAGGTCCGTGTAGCGCAGGTGCTGATCTCTTGATTCACTGCCCTTATCCGAGAGAGGTTGGGGGGGGGGGGGGGGTCATCCGCGGTTACCCGTGCTTTTTCCTAGATTTCTGTAGGACGAAGTTGAAGCTGGGTGGACTTAAGCTTGTCTTAGAGGGTCACGACACCGACCCTATCGTCCCAAACCAAACGGTAGACACCGTCGAGACCCAAACCAGCGACCCTTCTCTTCTGAGTTCGGCGTGCTAACCATTTGGCCAGGACCACCTTGACATCTTGGATTTCATGTCGAAACCTTAAGGTAGTCCTAATCCAGGCTTAAAGACCTTAAAGTACACGTCGTACTTAGGATAGTAATTCATTCAACTTCGTAGCATTTCCATCCATTCTCGTTCCCGAGATTCTACACTTCATAAGAGTATCCTATCGCTTGCCATGTTTGTTCTTTTTGCGTGACGTATCAGTCTCCCGATCGTTGTATCTGACAAGCTTATTGGTCCCAAGACCGGATATGCATGTTTTGCCAAGTTTGTCCTCCAACGCAAGGGACATGGAAAGAGGGTAAAAACAGTAGAAGCCTTGTGTAATTTTCTGTAAGCATATCCAATTTTGAAAGTAGTCGGCGATCCAGAGCATCTTAGTAAAAACATTGTGTAGTGCGAGGTCTTCTTTAAGCATCTGCTTGACACAAACCCACCCTCTCTTCTGGGTCGTCATCAGTACCAGCCATGATATCAGGCACGAAACATTGTTGTCCTGAATAGGGATCAGTTTTGGGCAAGAACAGAAATAAAAGTGAAAGGCTGTTTTTGCAGTGTTTATGGCACTTTCGTTTTAGGAAAAGGTTGCTGGGGTCAATAGAAGAGTTGGTTTAGCAGAAACAGCGTACTTCGAGGCCCTTCATGATCCAACTTTTAGCTTCTGAAAATTGGATTAGGAGTTAGGACTAGCAGGCCTAGGGTTTGAAACATACTTTAAATATCCAGTTCTGCGATTCACCTTGATCAAGTGTTTCAACAGAAGTAGCTTGCTGTTTTATCATTGGCAGCGCAAAGGATTTATGTAACCATAATCAGGAAAACACACTTTTCCAAACATGATGAGGGCTCGCGAAGTCGACTAAATCTTTGAGCTTTTAATCGGCAGCGTGTATGGGTTCAATGACCCCATATCGCCGAAAAACAAAACTATTACGAGACCAAAACGGACAAATTTCGCAAACTTGAAATAAAACTTTCTGAGAACCCGTTTATCAGCCACTGTCAAAGTATCCTAAAAAGGAGTTGAGTTTAATGAATGAGTAAATTATTTTTACCCTTCACACGATCACAAGGACACAGGGCCGTATCCAGGGGGGGGGGGTAGGGGGTTCAACCCCCTCCCCCCGCCCCGAAACATACAAAAATAATCATTTTTTTTGTATAGGCTTTTCCCTCTGATCTATGTCTTTTTTGTCCGATCCGCGGGCAACTCCCCCCCCCCCCCCCCCCGAAATAAATACCTGAATACGGGCCTGTAAGGACACAAGACGGATTATGAACTAGGGAAAAGAATAAAAGAGAAAACAGCAGATAAAAACAAGACAAATAATCAAAAAAAAAATTTTGAATCGAAAAACTAGGTATTGTATATATAGCGATCGGGATAGACGACCCCCAAAACTTTATATTTAGGTTAAATCTGGACTTCAAACCATTCCACGCTTTCGATAATTAATAATAATAATAATAATTAATAATAACCCCATTTTCGTTGGTCTCTTCGTTCATTTTTTTTTGTGATTCCACGCTTGGTGTCCACGTTTGAGCTGGGTGTGAACACATTTTCTAACGGAATAATTGGGAATACGACGATGATGTACCATGCAAAGGTCAATGGGGTGCTGTTCCTAATTTGATGATTTTTATTTTTAACCCTTCTTACTATCACAAGGACACAAGACGGATTATGAACTAGGGAAATAACAATAGAGAAAACAACAATAAAACAAGAAAAATAACAAAATAATCGATAAAAACAAACGTAAACGGAAAAAATATATCAATCAATCAATCATTTATTAATACCAAAATATCCATTGGATAGAATAGGCTGACGACAAAGTAATCGTACGCCACACGACAAAAGAATATTTATATACAATTGGTTTGTCAAATTAATTAAAATACAACACTAGATATACGGTAAAACACTAAAATACATTGTCGAATTTTAATAGTATTGTCTGTAGGCCTATCGGTTATTTCTTTATGTTTTTGTAGCGTCGTTGTAGTGCTGGATAAAATAAGGTACAAACGAGTATTGTATATACAGCGATCGGAATAGACGACCCAAAAACTTTCTATTTAGGTTAAATCTCACTCAACGCTCTCGGGTCCTGGTGCTCACATTGAACTGGGCGTGGAAGTATTTTCTAACGGAATAGTTGAGAATACGATACCGGTGCCATATAAAGGTCAATGGGGCGCTGTTCCTTATTTAAGGTGCTTAGTCCTGTAAGCGAGGGAAAATTGATGTTCTGTTCACAGTTAATTTCTTATACTGAATTGCAGTTCCGTGTTGCCAGAAGGGTATGAACAGCTTATTATGGGTGATTAAAGAGGTCATCAACATACGCTGTTTCTGATTAAAATAAACTCCTTCCTGTATATCGTGTTACTAGCAACCTTTCCATTCCAGGAAAGGGGCATAAAGACTAAAAAAAACGCAAATGCATTTACTTCCTACCTCGCCCCTGTGCCCACAACCGTGACGCAGTTCGGGGACGTCGGGATTCTTATTTCTTTGCAGGAGTACACTGTAAAAAAAAAAATCTTGCAGTATTTGCTACTGGGATTAATATTGTCGCTACTGAGATAAGATTATTTCTAATTCGGATTAATCTTATCCCAGTAGAGGTATGATTAATCCCAGTAGCAAATACTGCAGTTAACTTTAATCCGTACTCGGATAAACTTTTTACAGTGCATCGTGAATCATACTGAATCTTTAGCAATGCTGTATCATCGCCTAATAGAATAGAATAGAATTTATTGCACAAAAAGCCTGAGGCCATGGCAAAAATTGAAACAAAAAAGAGAACACTTAAACGAAATAATAGAACTAAACTAAAAGAAATTTTCTCTGTGGGCTAAAGCTACCTTTAGGAACCTTACCAGCCTCTTCACATCTTGAAAACACTTACTTCCAATAACGTTCATCATCCATACTTCATCATTCATGTAATTACATTCCCAAATATCTCAACCCGCAGGTCATCTAGCTCACGGCATTCACAGATGCAACAAATTCTCATTCTCACTACCACACATCGGGCAAAAAAGGGACATTTACGTCCTAGTTTATTCCCCAAATATTTCCTCAGTTTTCCCAAAGGCAAACAATCAGCCCGGCAACTAATTAAGATCCTTAGACCCACCCACTTAATCCCAGCCTTAAAATAAACCTCTTCCCCCCATGTCTCTTTGGCTGAAGTATAAAACCTTAAAGAAGGTGTCAGACTTTTTGCTAGATGTCATGCTTGGATTTCCTGGACCAAAAGTCTCCCTGCCGCCGCACGTGCAACCTCTCCAACGGGTAGTCCTGGTCCATCATCACCGTTCCACAATATTGAAAACCACAATTATCTAATATATCCTTAATATTATTCGCCCAAGAGTCTGACGACTCGTCCCTTACACATTCCTTATAAGCTGCTTTGACTATTCTAATACGTGGTATTGTAATTGCAACTTAGCAAGATCTGTGAGTTTTAAATATCAGCATGTAATTAGTTCATCCTTTTGAATATATCAGTTCGGCTGTCCTCCGACAAAACCTAGTATCTGCACCTGAGTAGCTTTCGAGAAAAACGCGAAAACGTTGTTTTTTAAAGCTTCTTCTTTTTTCGTATACATTCAGCAAACTAAAGTAGTAAAGTGATGTTGCTGGTGATTTTGTTGCTGGTAGAGCGTAGGTTTGTCAGATACTAGGTTTCGGAGAAAAAGCAAATTTGCAGTATGTACATACTGCGTAAAGCCCGAAAATAAAGTTGAGACCTTGTATAGATTCTAGGTGATATTTAAAAACTAGGCCTCGTAGAAAAATTCTGATTTCACACTGCATTCCTCGTGGTCTGATTAGGTGGGATCCACTCCTAACTAAAATCCGATTATTTTTGTAGATACTAGATTTTGTCGGAGGACAGCCGAGTTTTCCTTTGATTGGTATTTCTATCCTTGCTCGAAATCGGCTGTTATGTAACGACAGGAACGTGTCAGACCTGAAATCTTTGTGGTATTAATGATGGCCAGCAAGAGTGGGTAATTTTGTGTCAATTTGAATCCTCGGCTGAATCTTAACATTGGATTAGGAATAGTACCAGCGGTAGGCAACCTCTAAATATAGATACTGACTTTAAGTAAGGAAATTAGCCTGTTTTCGCAATCTTGTTTACTAGGCTTGATGAACCTCTAAGCACACCTCGCACTATTGACTGTTTATGTTCCAGGATTCAAAACTGTCAGAATACTGCAAACTAAGCTCTGCTTTTTACAAATTATCCATGGCTTTGGCTGTTTAAGCCTTTTCCCAGACCCATTGACTTCTAGCAAAAACTTGGCAAAGTTCAGAAAACTCATTTTACGAACCAATAGAGATGATACGAGAACATGCTTCGGGAGCATGTAAATGGAAAATAGTGAATCTTGGCAAGTCCAAAGATTAGTGAGGTGTCATTAGTGCGTTGTGAATGTAACGTATGAAATTTGGGTCTCCGAGTTTAAAAATTAACGAATGCAGTTATGTAAGTAGGTTGCATTGGCATTGTAGGTACCACAAAACCTTTAAAAGCTTGCTCCGGCAACCACTTTCGTTATAGTGCTCGCATTTAATCATTATGTATATTCCGATAAATTCACAACGAAATGAGCTCTTGAAAAAATCGGCATATGATGCCAGATTTAGTATTTGCCAGGCATCAAATTGAAGCAAGAATGCTAATCAGTCCTAAACAGGGGCATCACGACTGGTGTGGGGGGGGGGGGGGGAGGGGGGACGTCCCCCCAATCTTGTCGGCCAGTCGGTAAAAAATAACCGAGTCGGCGGGAAGCGCCTCGATTTTTCCTCAAAACAGTTGATTTTTTTCATGAAGACAGTCGGTTTTTATGGCACTTGCAGCCTCTGGCTCAAGTGCCATATACCGATCACAATTCCGTCTATCGGTCTGTCGGTCTGTCGGTCTGTCGGTCGGTCCGAGTTTTTTTGTCCCACATATCCGAGTTAGGGTACTTCCAGATGTGCTAGGACAATGAAACTTGGCAGGCATATCAGGGACCTGACCAAACTAACCTGGAAATAATCAGTTTCCCGATCCGACCATATGGGGGGAGTGCGGGGCGCTGGAAACTTGCAAATTTAGGGCATTTTGTCACTTTTTTCTGAGTTAGGGTACTTCTAGATGAGCTAGGACAATGAAACTCGGCAGGAATATCAGGGACCCGACCAAACGAACCTGGAAATAATCAGTTTCCCGATCCGACCATATGCGGGGGAGTGGGGGCGCTCGAAACTTGAAAATTTAGGGCATTTTGTCACACTTTTTCGAGTTAGGGTACTTCCAGATGAGCTAGGACAATGAAACTTGGCAGGAATATCAGGGACCTGACCAAAGTAACCTGGAAATAATAAGTTTCCCGATCCGACCATATGCGGGGGAGTTGGGGCGCTGGAAACTTGAAAATTTAGGGCGTTTTGTCACACTTTTTCGAGTGAGGGTACTTCCAGATGAGCTAGGACAATGAAACTTGGCAGGAATATAACGGACCCGACCAAACTAACCTGGAAATAATCAGTTTCCCGATCCGACCATATGGGGGGGAGTGCGGGGCGCTGGAAACTTGAAAATTTAGGGCATTTCGTCACACTTTTTCGAGTTAGGGTACTTCCAGTTGTGCTAGGACCATGAAACTTGGCAGGCATATCAGAGACCCGACCAAACAAAATTAGGAATAATCAGTTTTCTGATCCGACCATTTTTGGGGGGGGGGGGGGTGGAGGGCAGGGGAATCCGGGAAACTGAGAAGTGTGTAACTTTCGAACGGCTGATCGGATTGTAATGAAACTTCATAACTGAAGAGAATATATATCTGTAATGTCCCGTTTAAAGTCTTGACCGGATTCGGTAGCCAGGGGGGAGTTGGGGGGGGGGGGAGACCGGAAATTTCAAGAAACGGTTAGAATGGAGGGATCGGAGTGAAACTTGCTGGGAAGAACAAGCATCTGCTCTAGATAAGTCCTTTAGACCATTGTACTGGATCCGGACACTTATGGGGGGGGGGGGGGCGGAATTCCGGTGATGGTGGTTTTTTGGATTTTCACGATGAAACTTGGCAGGCATATCAGGGACCCAATCAAACTGACTTCAAAATAAAAATATTGTCGATCAGATAATGGTGGGGGAGTGGAGGGAGGGGAATCCGCAGGGGAATCCGGGAAATTGAGAAGTGTGTAACTTTCGAACGGATGATCGGATTGTAATGAAACTTCATAACTGAACAGAATATATATCTGTAATGTCCCGTTTAAAGTCTTGACCGGATTCGGTAGCCAGGGGGGAGTTGGGGGGGGGGAGACCGGAAATTTCAAGAAACGGTTAGAATGGAGGGATCGGAGTGAAACTTGCTGGGAAGAACAAGCATCTGCTCTAGGTAAGTCCTTTAGGCCATTGTACTTGATCCGGACACTTATGGGGGGGGGGGGTCCCGGAATTCCGGTGATGGTGGTTTTGGGGATTTTCACGATGAAACTTGGCAGGCATATCAGGGACCCAATCAAACTGACTTCAAAATAAAAATTTTGTCGATCAGATAATGGTGGGGGGAGTGGAGGGAGGGGAATCCGAAATTTTCAGTCATGCGTAATTTTGGAATGGTTGATCGGATTCGAGTGAAATTTAAGAATTCAACAGAGGACATTTCTCCGATGATTTTTTTCATATCCGGACCGGATCCGGCAACTATTGGGGGGGGGGGGGGGGAAATACGTGCCCCGTTTAGAATGGAGGGATCGGGATGGAACTTTGTGGGAAGAACAAACAGATGCTCTAGGTAAGTCATTTGCTGAATCGGATTGGCTACGTGCACCGTGGGGGAGCTGGGTGGGGTGGGGGGGGGGGTGGACCGGAAATCTCGAGAAACGGTTAGAATGATGGTATCGGAGTGAAACTTGCTGGGAAGAACAAACATCTGGTCCATATAAATCTTTTACATAATTTGACTGGATCCGGACACTTAAGGGGGGGGGGAGGAGGGGTATCCCGGAATTCCGTTTTTGGGGGATTTTCACGACGAAACTTGGAAGGCATATCAGGGACCCGGTCAAACTGACTTGGAATAAAAAAAAAAATCCTCGATATGATAATCTTGGGGGGGGAGTTGAGGGAGGGGAATCCGGAATATTGAGTCATGCGTAACTTTGGAACGGGTGATCGGATTCGAGTGAAATTTAATAATTAAACAGAGGACATTTTTCTCTTGTGACCTTTTTCATTTCCGGACCGAATCCGGTAATTATCGGGGGGAGGGCGGAAAATACTTGACCCGCTTAGACTGGTGTGATCTGGATCGAACTTCGTGGGAATGACAAACAGATGCTCTGGATTAATCATTTACAGAACAGGATTGGCTCCGGTTATTGTGGGTGGAGTTGGAGGAGGGGGAGGGGGGTCTGGGATTCCGGTGATGCGCGTTAAGGTACTTCCAGATGTGCTAGGACGATGAAACTTCGCTGGAATATTGGAGACTCAACAACATTTGCTTAGAAATTGCTACTTCCCAAATCCGATTATTCCTTAAAGTACCAATCTTGACCGCAAAGTAAAAAAAATACTTTTAAGCAATATATGCATTTTCGTGATGCCCATCAGCCCATTAGCAGTTTTGCCTCAAGGGTTTTGCTTACAAATGAAGTTCCAGCTCCCTTATAGCGCGCATCTCAACCGCAAAGTCGAAACTTACTCTTGATCAATCAAATCATCTTGACACATGCAAGTGCCATATGAGCTTACAGCTCTTGTTCTGAAAATCAGTTGATTTTTCTCAAAACAGTCGGTTTTTCTGAAAATCAGTCGACTTTTTTTCAAAACTGTCATTTTTTTCTTGAAACAGTCGTTTTTTCTGCTAAAGCAGTCGGTAAAAATTACCAGCCAGTCGGTAAATGCCTTGCCCCCCCCCCCCAACATTTTGGCTAGTAACGCCTCTGGTCCTAAAGTCTCGGCTTAATGATTAGTGGAGGACTGTTGCATATTGGCCACTGTAAAAATCATTTTCCTTCTTGCAGAGGCAGTTTTGATGAATGAATTAATAAATATTTGTGTTGCCCTATAAAATATAAATAGCATAGTGGAGTTAATAAAAAAAATTAAAAACTGCCCCGCCGCTTGTTGTGTCGTTGGCCAAACAAAATATAAAATAAAATTATGATCCAAATAAGATAAATGCCACTTATCTGAAACTTGAAAACAGTTTTCTACCTTTTTGTCGGTTGTTTAAGCTGTCGTATTTTTGCCATTGAGAATAAGTAAATTGATGTTAAATATGACAGTGAAATTGGGCGACCATTCAACTTATTGGCAGGACTTTTTAACTGGTTGTGCATATAGCCTAAGTAAAAGAGTAAATTTTGTTCAGCACTTTTATTTATACCTATTATTACGTTCAAAGAAAGCGTTTCAACTGTTATACCGTTGATTCCTCATTAGGATTGGTTCTAGTCTAGGACTAGACAAATATTCACTATCCACTATATTCTATGCCTGCTTACGCTTAGCTGTATACCCACATATTTGTAGTTCTCAGTTCCTATCCCTGCCTCTTCATCGGATTTTAACTAGGGTACTAAGGAACCAGTGGGGTGTAGAGCACATAAATCCTTCTAAGAAATGGCCTACCCACCCTCTTAGAAGATGGGGGAATTGGTAATCCCAAACCAGGGGAGCAGCCAGGTGTGGAAATTCCTATCCCAGCCCGATAAGGGATATAAAAGGGATGCAGGTGCATCAGCCGCGTCAGTCTCTGCAACTTGCAAGGTGCTTGTCATTTGTGGCAAGGTTGTGGGTAGGGGTAGTCAGTCGTATGGAAAGTTACGGAGTGAAAACATGGAGTTCCGGTTTTGAAAGGTAGGGATTTTAGCGCATTAGTTGTACTGAATATTTGTGGTACCCAGTTGTATATGTTGAAATAATCTAGTAAATTAAGTAAAAACCAGATACAACTTTGGTCTTGTCGGAATCGGTTAGTTATCAGGAAATTTAGAACTCCTTATGTAACTGCGAAACTCCAGTAGCCTATATCTTCATGATTAGCAAGATTTTCCGGATATAATGTAAATCGGAATGAATGGAAACGTCAGCTGATTTTAATTTAGTGATATGTCGGCCTTTTTGGAAAGCGTCCTCTTCGAGATCAAGTTAGAAAAACGAACCTGTGAAAAAGTAAATAAAAGTTCTTCCAACTACAAGTATTGATTATTATTCTTTGTAGAATTACTTGGAGTTAAAGTTGATGCTGAGATTTCATTTTGCAGACGGTTGCTGCTCGATCGGGTATTTGACGTGGTAGATACTTTTCCGCATTTTGATTGACTTTGTTTTGCTGTGGAGAAGGGCATATATGTTATCACAAGTTCGTTTTTCTTTCTTGTGCCTGGAGCCAAGAGGGACCTAAATATGCGAAAATAAAAACGATAATATATAAAATTTAGCGCAGTCAACTATGATCCGCAGTCAGCTATGATTCACAGTCAGGTTGGGCGGAAGAAATTATATTTATTTATAAAAAAAAGTTCTAACATCTTTTCTTATTTATTCTTTTAATTTTGTATCTGCGACTCACGGTGCCTCCAAAATTTAGTTATTTCTGCCACTGCTGTTTTTTTCAAGGATGAACAAAATCATCTTGCTCATGGGTTTTAGCCTTTGATGCTGGATTCGCTACAGGTGAATTCTCGCGCGACGGCGACATAAAGGCGGAATTCGTTGAAATGGTTCCCTGGGGACTGGACAAAGGCATTCACTTCTGTATCTTTCGGTACGGTCACACCAATTAGCCCACAATTAAACACCTGAATTCAAATCTACTAATCTATATTAATAATGCTGATTCCTCTTTCTTAGAACTAAGGAATGGAGCAAAAAAACAATAATAGAATCTTTGCTAAGGAAAACTTCGGAAAGACGAACAAAAAATTGAGAATGGAAATGGACTGAAGATTTTGTTTAAAGTAGAGGTATGCTTCTTTGACCGTTAGTTAAGTTTGAAAGGTGCCAATTTCATCCACTTGCTTTCAGTCGATCAATCAAGTTTAATCCAAATAGCTAAAAGCTAGAAGAGGAATACAAATTTACGAAATACACAGCACGAAATAATGCTTTGATTAAAGTCAAATACCAGTCCGCCCAAAACTGCCAATTCAGCTTCCTAAGAACACCGGAGTGCTTGTTTTGGGTCTTCATTTTACCATTTAGCCCAAGACTGTGCTGTTTAAAGTTAAGTTCAAAGAAGTATACCTCTAGCCCAGGGCAGTATCCAGGGGGTTAGGGGGGTCGACCCGCCGAAACATACACAAATAATAATTTTATATAGGCTTTAACCTCTGATCTATGTCTTTTTTGTATTTTTGGTCGACCCGCGGGCACCCCCCCCCCCCCCGAAATAAATGCCTGGATTCAGACCTGCTCTAGCCTAATGCACTTTTTTTACGGTATCTGAAGTCTTCGGAAGATCTATCACATTACTCCATTAGAATGAAACTCTATCCCATCTCCAGATATGCTACGATTGAAACTATCCTATGTCCAAAAACTGCAAAAGTGGCAAAATTTTGTGCTAATTCCGAACTTCAAGCCAGAACTGGCTTCAAATCGCCCTTTCCTGGCTTTACAACTTTGACTAGACGGTGGTCCAGCTTCAAATGGCTCTCCTGAAAAGTAGCGGTTTGGGACATTGGATTGTTTCAAACGGAGCGTATTTCGAGAAAGGATAGTTTCATTCTAATGGGAGCGACATGCTCTTTGAAGATCATTCATGTGAGACTAAATTTGTAAGCTTGCGCTTCAAAGTTTTTTTTTTTTTAAAGGTGCTATTTTTTTGCAGATTTGAGGGAACCATGCGCGTGCACTCACGTTGAACTAGAAGATCTTCGACAGTTATCCAGTAAACACTTGGAACAATCATGGATCTTAAGGTTAGTGTTCAAGCTCATAAAACCTACCAGACTCCGTAGTAGCACCTAGACCCCCCCCCCCATCCATTTTACTACATCATTTAAAGGCAGGCGTGTGCTGGTTTTTGCTACGTTTGACGCTCCCCCTGTCGGTGGCTTTTTGAGGAATGAGCGGTCAAGGTATTCTGATGATTTTACTGTTATTACGCAACCGTCAAGAACCCCACCTGGGAACTCCAAGAAGCAGTGGTGGAGAACACTATCTTGGAACTCAGAAACTTACAACACCGTAGTCCCTATAGCTACACTGTCAGAAGTTTTATAACAGATTGCGCATAACCGCTTTCAAGCATAACACCTTTTCACTTAGAAAAAAAGTGTTATGACCAATTAAGTTTATACTGTTTCGTGCCCAGATCTCCAGCAACACCTTCAATAGGTAAAAATAATACACTGTCAGAAGTTACATAACGACAACAGCAGGATGCGCGGTTTCAACAGATAACACTTTGGGATGTTAAATGTTATGTTTCTTTCGTTCCCGTTAGTATTTTTACCAATTGAAGGTGTTGTTGGAGATCTAGGCACGAAATAGTGTAAACTTAATTGGTCATAACACTTTATTTCTAAGTGAAAAGGTGTTATTCTTGAAAGTGTTATGCGCAATCTATTATGAAACTTCTGACAGTGTACCCTATATCCTTGGTCGTTAGCAAGAGCGATGCGAATCCTCGAAGACCAACTTCATAATCCTTCTAATAGGGCGAAGAGCATGGGAAGCCGATTGCCAAACCTGAACTAATCCGCTTGTTATGCTGAAACTGAACCAATTGTTTTTTCCACGATTCAAACACGAACAAGTGTAACGCAGTCTACTATGGATCCCTGACTTTGGCATAGGCTATACCAGACATTGGATATACCCACAGTTTGGGATAGCCCATGCTAATCCGGCTAACCCTATGCCAAATGCTGGACCCACCAAACGACAAAAAAAAAACTTTTAAATGGTCTTTTCCAGAATTTCACTCAAACCGTAATTTTACTGGACTAGGATACCCGTTGTTTGGCGTAGGGTAACCGGCGTTTGGCATGGTCTTTCCAGACTGGGTATACCCAGCCTTTGGCATATATTATTCAAAAGTCAGGAATTTGTGTTAAACTATTATAACCGCTAATCCGGATAGTCAGATCGAATGTAATTTATATATAGCGGATTCATGGTGGTAAGAATTGCGGCCACAATCAGAATTCTTTTGTCCTAAAAGTGGCCGTTAATGGTAAATTGTTTGTTTAATTTATATGTTTTTTGATGAAATAAAAAAAAAATTCTGTAAAAAAAACGTCTGTCTGAAACTCGTCAGAAAACAAGTAATTCCTGTTTTTCCAAGGGGCCCGACATTTTGAAACTTAACCATTATGGCACTTGCAGCCTCTGGCTCAAGTGCCATATATCGGTCGCAATTCCGTCTGTCGGTTGGTCGGTCTGTCCCGCGATTGCGAGTTAGGGAACTTCCAGATGTGCTAGGACGATGAAACTTGGCAGGCTTATCAGAGACCCGATAGAACTAACTTGGAAACGGTCAGTTTCCCGATCCGACCATCTGAGGGGAGTGGAGGGAGGGGAATCCGGAATGTTGCGTCATGCGTAACTTTCGAACGGGTGATCGGATTCGAATGAAGCTTGTTAACTGAACATAAGACATGCCTCTGATGTTCCATTTCGATTCTGGACCGAATTCGACAGGTGTGGGGGACTTGGGGGGACGAGATTTCCGGTTGAAACCGGTTCCGGTTGGATGGAACTTGCTGGGAAGAACACGCATCTGCTCTAGATAAATTTTTACACAACCGGACTGGATCCGGACACTTGGGGGGGGGGGGAGGGAGGGGTCCCCCAGGGGTTCCCCAGGAGGTTCAAGACAGCTATCATCACCCCTATTCCGAAGAAGACCCCAGAATTCCGATGACGGCGGTTTCGGGTATTTCAAGATGAAACTTGGCAGGCATATCAGGGACCCGATCAAGGGCCCTTGATCATACATCTCAAGGGTTTTACTTACAAATGAAAAAAAAAAACGAATCTCAATGGTTTTGCTTACAAATGATCCTTGCAACATCCATCCTTGCAAGTTCCACTTGAGCTTCTAGCTCTTGTTTTTAATATTAGGACGTTGGTAAAGTAACGGCGAACCTTTTGGTATAGTAGTTGACGCTAATTACGTGCACCTGTACTGTACCGAGTGAATTACGCTTAGTGGTCTAGCCTGAAAACCGTGGAACACGTGCAGAAACCGCGGATGTTTTCATTTAAGGTGCGACCAGTCACGTGTGAAACAGTTGCAGTGGAAGGAGGTGGTTGACAATAGACCTGAAGGGTTGTTCGGGGAAGCAGAGAAGGAGGGGGTTAGGCGGACGGAGAAGGAGTCCGAGCGAAGGGATGACCAGCCAGGACTGCCACATAAACAAGACCTAAGGTTTCGATGGGATCCCAAACATCTTATAGCCATAAATTGGTCGACAAATTTTGTTTCCGGTTTTCGCCGGATTACGGGTGAACTACTTGTCCGGAAAGAAAATAGTTTTCATATTCGGATTCAGCATGTCTCTTTACCCCTAAATCAACTATCTCATTACCTTTTAAAAATATTTTTTATCCCCTTAATTTTAAACCACCTCCCCCACCCCTAAATGTAAAGCTACAAAGCCCATCTACGAACTTGACCTTACCCTTGACCCAATGAATCCAAGATACCAAAATATCTCATTGCCGGACATCCATATACAGACTCAGCCTCTCTTCTTACCCCTTAATCTGTCATCAAATCGAACTTTCGCTTTTAACAAATTTTCCGGTTTTGGCCGGATTCCGGGCGAACTAGTTGTCCGACGAGAAAATGGTTTTCACCATCGTATTCAACATCTCTTTTTACCTTTTACCATCTTTCCGGGTTTCACCGGATTCCGGACGAACTACTTGTTCGGCGAAAAAATGATTTTCACCATCGTGTTCAGCATGTCTTCTTACCCCTAAATCGACTATTTAATCAACTTCAAATAAAACTTTTACTTCTAACCAACATTCCGTTTTTTGCCGGATTCCGGACGAACTACTTGTCCAGCGAGAAAATGGTTTTCGCTATCGTGCTCAGCATGCCTTCTCACCCCATAATCGACTATCACATTAGCTGTTTAAAAATATTTTGTTTGTCCCTTAATTTGCACCCCCTCCCCCACCCCTAAATGTAGAGCTACATAGCCCATCTACGAACTTGACTTTCCCCTTCACTCAATGACATCAAAATATCTCATTCCCTTCGAGAGTTATCGTGCTCACAGACAGACAGACAGACGGACATTTTTGCGATGTCATAGGTATCCCTCCACTTACGTTTTGGGATCCCAAAAAGTATAGAGTGTGAAAACAGGAAGTAAATTGGGAGTGAACTCGCGAAAATAACGTGAAATGGTCACTATTGGTCTGGATCAGTACTGCAAAAATAACGCATTGGTATTTTATTTGCACGAAAAAACGTGACCAGAGTGGTTGGAAACGATGTAAAGTAAAGTAGGCGGAGACAGGCGGCAGAGGAAACATGAGGGGTGGGTATGAGGAACCGGGTATGAAGGCGGAGAAATCCAGCACTCTAGCATCTACCCCTTCACGCTTAACCCATCTCCAGCTTTTGCTTAATATAAATCGACACCAAATCCAGACCGTTTTGCGGGTCACCGACAATATTTCGGTATAAACCATTAAAGTCCTGTCTAGCAAATTTCTTGCAAAGAAGGGAATGAAAATGAAAAAGCTAACTTTTCACTGATGATTCATCACGCTCATGGAAAGAATCTGGATCGCTTTACGTCCTAAAAGTAAAATACTTCGATACTACTGCTGATTGCCCCTTCGAGCAAGAGTCGTAATTGTAAAAGTCTAGTAGCCTACCTTATATTTTCATTCGGTTTCATTTTTGGATCCCAAAACGTAAGTGGAGGGATATCTATGACATCGCAAAAGTTGTCCGTCTGTAAGCATGGTAACTTTCGAAGGGGAAGAGGTATTTTGATGAAACTTGGTGTGACGACTCTTTGGGCCAAGGAAGAGTTCGAGTTCGTAGATGGGCTCTGTAGCTCAACAGTTAGGGGTGGGGGAGGGGTTTCAAATTATTGGGCGAACAGATTTTTTTTTAAACATCTAATGAGATATTTGATTTAGGGGTAAGAAGACATGCTGAACATGAACGTGAAAACCGTTTTCTCGCCGGATAAGTAGTTCGCCCGGAATCCGGCCAAAACCGGAAAGTTTGTTAAGTAAAAGTTTCGTATCAAGTTGATTAGATCTTCGATTTAGGGGTAAGAAATTCATTTATATGAAAATCATTGTCTTGTCGGACAAGTAGCTCGCCCGGGATCCGGCCAAAACCGGAAAGTTTGTTAAAATTTAAAGTTTATATAAAGTTGATTAGATATTCGATTTAGGGGTAAGAAGGGGTAAAAATTCGTTTATATGAAAATCATTTTCTTGTCGGACAATTAGTTCGCTCGGAATCCGGCCAAAACCGGAAAGTTTGTTAAAATTTAAAGTTTATATAAAGTTGATTAGATATTCGATTTAGGGGTAAGAAGGGGTAAAATTCGTTTATATGAAAATCATTTTCTTGTCGGACAATTAGTTCGCTCGGAATCCGGCCAAAACCGGAAAGTTTTATACCAAATTATTATCCGAAACCGGAATTATCCGAAACCCGGAATTTTAACGAAACTGAAAAATTTGTTAAAAGTAAAAGTTTTATCTGAAGTTGATTAGATGTTTGATTTGGGGGTAAGAAGACATGCTGAATCCGCTTTTAACAATCATTTTCTACCCGGACTAAAAAGCAACAAATAAACGAGTCTCTTCAGTATCAAAACAACACAAAAGAGACCAGTTGAAGAACTTTGTTTTTAATTTTTACCTACCTCGTCATCCTCAAAATTCTCGTCTATGTCTACATCGATCTCCCCCAGTCACTGAATTTCAACAAATAAAAATGAATAAATAACTAAAAACTACCCTAGTCTAGCATCCAAGTTTCCCCCTACTCTCACTATTAATCTTACCTATAAACATTTTGTTGCTCTTGTTTCTTTCTTTCTTCGTAGAATCAAAGTTTTCGTACGAAGATGAAAATTGTATCAACTAACAGAACGATTGTTCTGTTATTTTCCTTTGTACCGTATTTCACTGAATTCTAAGTGATTTATTTTCTTCGATGTTGTATAGATTCAAGTATTTTAACACATGAAATGTAATGGTCAACGTATTTAGTGCCATGTCGGCGCTACGAGTTGGATCAATAAAATATCTATCTATATCATACATCCTCTCCTGTACGTGGTTGCGTTTAATGAACCCATCTTACCTATATCACTGAACTGTTCCACTCTCCGTTCACGTTCTCTGTCGTTTCATCCATTCTCATTCTGAGATTTCGAACTTCCTACGTTATTTTGCAAAAATATTATATATATTTTGCAAAAATATTATATATATTTTGCACAAATTTGCAGTTGCAGGCGAGTAGGATTCCTCATAATATACGCCTTCATGGGTGCTGCCTTGTCGAAGTTTCCAGTTGAATCTCCACGGTCTGCCTGACCACTCCTTGTCCAGGTGTTTTTTGAAACTATTTGTTGTTTGGCAGGTAACATTTGAGTCTGCTGGTGCGTTCCATAGGTTGATTTATCTACTTGTGTCTACTTGTGAAGAAGGTCTGTGCTTGCCGCTTCAGTACTGACCTCTTCGTCAGCTTTTTCGAGTGACTTCTGGTGTTTCTTCCTGTGTTTGGCACAAGTATGTTGGGTGGGATGTTGTTGCTCAAGTTTTTGTGCACAGCAATCATATCACCAACATTTCATCTATAGTTCATTGTGGGGATGTTAAGGGCTTTGAGGATTTCTGAGTATGGAGTGCTTTGCATTCCTTTGACCATTTTAGGTCCGCCCTAGTGGCAATACGCTGATTCTTGCATTTGTCTTGTTGGACTATTTTCGAGGCGGACTATGCTTCGGCTTCCAAGGAGCTCATTGGCTTAAATACCGATTATGCAGGTTTTTCCGTGTTTCTCATCAAAACCGGAGGGGGGGGGGAGGCTGAAAACAGCCGGGACGGGTTTGTAATTTATTTTATTTATCTATCATTAAACTTGGCGTTAAGCTTTTAGCTTGTCGCCATCACTACAGAAGCACAAACGGGTTACACTACTGTACATACAGAAACTGACAAACCACAAAAATAAACACATTTTCAGACAACAAAAACAACTGAGTAAAATGGGGTGTGGACTACACCACGCTGAAACATTTGGACGCTCCCTGAATCTGTTACTTCTATTGGTAAACTGTTCCACGGCTCATTTACCCTGTTAACGGATGAGCACTGGCCAATTTATTCGCGTTGTTTCTGAGTGTACAGTTTATAATGGAGTTGGCGGGTTGTATGATAGTGACCGAACTTAAAAAATTATTGGGTCAAGATCATCTACTCCTTTAACAATCTTTGGGAATCCAGCAAAGCTTTTGAGTCCGTATGTTAGAATACTGGAATATAAACTGTATCTCCGGCTACTTGTGCTTTAACGTAACATGGCGTCACCATCCCCTCGGCATTACCCGCAAGTCTTATATGGTATCTGATCTATGATCTGACGTGAGGAACGCAATACCTTGGTAGATGGTCTCGCGCAAATCCGCAAAGCCGCAGATCCACGCATATGACCACGCTTCGAGACGTGTTTGAAGTATGACGAATCGTCGAGGTCGTTAACCATCGGCGACTGCTGCCATCCAGGGTTGCCATATCAAAAATATTTAAAGAGTGACTTTTGGCCCAAAACAGAGAGTGAATTGGGAGTGAACTTTATTTTCATGAAATGTTCACTTCTGGTCGGAATCGCCTCTAAAAAAAAGACACATCTTAATTTTACTTTCATGAAAAACTTGATATAGTATACCTTCTGGTCGGAATCCCTGCTGTAAGAATGACTAAAAAGGATAAAACAGCTGACTTATTCAGATGACATATCCGTTTTGCACTATCAAATATGAAAATGACACATTTGGTCATTTTCAGAAATAGAGTGATTTTTATGTCCTACGTAGGACAAGAGTGACAAAAACAAAATAGAGTGACAATTCACACTATCGTGCGACATGTGCAACGCTGCTGCCATCTAGGTTTAACTTAGAGATTAGATCAGCGCGAGCACTCGATAAATATATCTGTAACTCTGTAAGGATGTAAAGTAAAGAAAGTGGGAGAATGATCAGTTGTTGATGGAGATACATTTTATTATGTGCTGTTAAAAAAGTGGTATGTTGAAAAAATAAGCAATTACTTTGGGCTGGTTGATTCGGCTCGTTGAAACTTTGACAGGCGAAATTTTTAATGCTACTAAAGATCGGAACAAATTTTTTTTCTTGAAAAAAATGGGTTGGAAAAATGTCATGCATCAAAACTATCAAGTAACGTATTTAGGGTATCGTACTGTTCCTCCAATTGATTTAGGTCTTTCAAAGCAAAAATCAATCGGAGGAGAAGAAACAAGACCAAAGGTTTCGATGGGATCCCAAAAATCAATATCTATTCCAGACAGCTCGGTCTTGTCTTCGCCAGACTCCTGGAACATTTTTACTATTAAAATTCAGAAACAGATTAAGGCCAAATAGCTAATCATCTGAGAAAACCAAGTTCAGATATGGATCAGCATGTGTGTTTACCCCTATAAGTCATATCTGTTTTGACGAAAACTTTTTCCCGGTTTCGGCCGAACTCCGGAACTACATGTCCGGCGAAAAAAGAAAGCTCAAAAACGAACTCAGGGTATCTTCTTTCCCCGATAATAAACATCTAATCAACTTCAAATAAAAATTTAACTTGTAACAAATTTTCCGACTCCAGCGGGATTCCGGTCGAACTATATGTCCGGGTAAAAAATGATTGTCACAGACGGATTCAGCATCTCTTCTTACCCCTAAATCGGATATCTAATCAACTACAAATAAAACTTTAACTTTTAACAATTTTCCGGTTTTGGCCGGATTCCGGGCGAACTACATGCCCGGGTAGAAAATTGTCTTCACATAAGTTTTCAGCATGTCTTCTTGCCCTAAATCGAACATCTAATCAACTCCAAATAAAACTTTTAATTTTAACAAGCTTTCCGGTTTGGGCCGGATTCCGGGCGAACTACTTATCCGTCGAGGAAATGGTTTTCACCATCGTGTTCAACATGTTTTCCTACCCCTATATCGAACATCTAATCAACTTCAAATAAAACTTTTACTTTCAACAAACTTTCCGGTTTTGGCCGGATTCCGGGCGAACTAATTGTCCGATGAGAAAATGGTTTTCACCATCGTGTTCAGCATGTCTTCTTACCCGATAATCAACTATCACATTAGCTGTTTCAAAATAATTTGTTTGCCCCTTAATTGGACCCCCTCCCCCACCCCTAAATCTAGGGCTACAAAGCCCATCTACGAACTTGACTTGTCCGATGACCCAGCGAATCCTCACACCAAGTTTCATCAAAATATCTCATTCCCTTGGAGAGTTATCGTATTACAGACGGACGGACCTCCACTTACGTTTTGGGATCCCAAAAAGTGATCATTTGAAGATAAATTATTAGTTCTTCTAGAAAATGCTCTCATAATGCTACGTTTTCTTAAAGTCCTACTTTTGGACAAAAGTGTCACCAGTAACCCACTTGTGCCATAATGAACAGAAAAGAGAAGTTTTGAAAAAGAGTTTTTTTTTACTGAAGGGTAGTGCAAAATAGAGAGATTTACATTTTTTTGCTGACGGAATTATTCAGCGCAAATCGTAACAAATCTTTAGTTAGGCTGATACAAGCCCCGTTTATTGTTGTTGGTGTTTGAGGTTTCTTTTATTGTTAGTATGTATGAACCGTGTTGGCTGTTGAGCATTTAAGATGAAACAAATAAAAATAAAAGCTGTCGCATGTCAGTCGTGCAGTAACATTACTGCAGGGTCCGGCAGAGATGCCAGGGGGTGTTCAGTGAAAGGAAGAAAATCCATGGGCTGTCTGGCATGCTAATGTTATATCAGATATTATCGCCAGCTTTAAATGTTTGATTGCAATACCACAGAGCAAAATAACACTAGAGAGTAGCGCCAGGATATATGCTCACCATGCCTTGCAAACGGCTCATACTTGTAGCGTCGCCCACTACGCTTGCGGCATTTAAAGCGAGACAAACTTGCGGGTTTACAAATTTCTAGTAAAGCATAGGTGCGGTCTGCACACACCAAGGAAACAATGGAGGCTGTATCATTTTTTGCAATGTTCAGAATATGAAGTTATCGGAATCGGAGCCAGCGCTGGTGAACGACTGAATGCTTTTCAGTAGGGATGTTCCCTATCGCTAGTGGTGTTAGTATCGCTGCTATTCGAGTGTGTGTCAATTTTGTCAAGTCTTGGCGCTACTCTGTAGCAGAACAAAATAACATTAGGGAGTAGCGTCAAGACTTGAAAAAAAGTGAGACACACGCGAATAGCAGCACACTAGCACCACTAGCGATAGAGAACGTCCCTACTGAAACTCAATCAGTCGTGCAACAGCACTGGCTCCAATAACTTTATACTCTGAACTCAGCAACAAAAAAATTACGACCTCCCCTGTTTCTACGATGTCTGTAGACCGCATCTTAGGTTTACCAGAAATTTGTAAACCCGCAAGTTTGTCTCGCTTTAAATACCGCATTCGTAACGGACGACGCTACGACTATGGCCCATGTCTGAAGCATGGAAAGCATAGGTCTTGGCGCTACTCCCTAGTGTTATTTTGCTCTGCTCTCTAGTGTTATTTTGCTCTGCAATACCCCGTTACATTTTGTCTCGATTTTCGTCCGCGCCAGGATTTCTGATTCTGACGCACGTGTTTGGATCCATAACTTATGGTTAATTCGTTATGCGGATTGGTTCGTTGGCCTTGTCGGTGTTACATGATTAGTCAGAAAGTCGTTTTGGCGAAAATAACATGCTTGGGCATTGAAAGAGAAACTCCGCGGCATTTATATGCGAGACCTCCGTACCATACTATAGTAGCCATGACTTTGCCTAGCGTTTTAGTAGGATTATAGTCGACTAAACTTCGGCGATTAATCAGTCAATCAAGTATATTATCCAAATAGCTTGAAGCTGGAAGAGGAATAAAATATTTACGAAACACAAAGACACGAAACAAATTAACGAATACACTTACAAGATATGACCAGAAATAAATGATGGGATGAAACTGCGTAAATATTGGGCAGAACATTTAGCAGATGGAGAAAACTAGTTACCAGTATTCCTCTCGGACCGACGATTAATGCTATGATCATCTTAAAAAATAATCTAGGGACTAGCCGACTTTATTTTTCTGTTCACAATTTCTTCTTGATATTATAATCCATCATTAATATTGTTATTATCAGGGTTTCAACCGTTTGTTCTGTTTATTTTTATTTCTGTTGTATTACTGTTTTTGTGGTCCCAAAACGTAAGTGGAGGGAACAGCTATAACTTCGTAAAAGTTGTCCGTCTGTCCCTCCGTCTGTCAGCACTATCAACTCCTGAAGGGAATTAGATATTTTGATGAAACTTCGTGTGAGGATTCTTTGGGTCAAGGGACAGATCGAGTTCGTAGATGGGCTCTGTAGCCCTACATTTAGGGGTGGGGAGGGGGTTCAGATTAAGTGGCGAACAAAATATTTTTAACAGCTAATGAGATGGTCGATTTAGTGGTAAAAGCCGGGTAAAAGACATGCTGAATACGTATATGAAAATCATTTTCTCGCCGGACAAGCAGTTCGCCCGGGATTCGGCCGAAACCGGAAATTTGGAAGAAGTAGGCTGGAAGTTTTGATCAGTTTCGTCAAATTTCTGATCTGGACTGAACACCTGAATTTGGTTTTCTCTAATGACTAGCCATTGGTCTTAATCTGTTTCTAAATCTTATAGTAAGAATGTTCAAGGAGTCTGGCAAAGACCGGATATCTACAAGTCCCAATTGTCTGGAGTAAATATTACATTTTTGGGACCCAATCGAAACCTTTGGTCTTGTTTCTATTGCATCTTCTTTTCATTCTCTTCTTTACTTCCCTATCTTCTCATCGTCGATGTGCAGTGGGTTACCAATAAATTATTACTATTATCGTTTATTTAAAAGGAAATTGTTTTTGGACGACCCAATCGAACAGCAAAAAAAGCAGCCGTGTCCAGAATTAAATCAAAGCACCAGCTTTAACTCCAACCAATTTTCAGAGAAGAAGTTTACAAAATCAGATATTTAAGGAAGAATCTTTAATCGTTTTTCCACAAGTTCATCTTCCAGCTTGAGCGGCGTGAGCCTGAAGAGGACCCTTTCCAAGAAGGGCCGAAATATAGCTCTAATAAAATCTAGCAGACTTATCCGTTTTGAACCGTCAAATATGAAATTGTTTCTCAACTGTGGAGTCAATTTGTGTTCTTCACTTCTGTGCCCAGTACGATGAAGTATAGAATAAGGTGGGATGTAAGTATGGTAGGAAAACAAATAGCCTAACTGGAGTTGCCTTCCTGATAAATATTATTGCAGGTTCTTCTCCTAACTCTTGTTTCTTCGATCGGTCCATCTTTGGTTTCATCCCAGTCCAACTATGCAAGCAGAGGGGTCCACACCAACTATTTGGACGATGGACTTCCCCCTGAAGCAGTACTTAATGGAACGGTTACTCAGTTGGATACGCTGTCACATGCAATTTATACGAACAGGTAAGCTGTTTTCCGGATTTTGATATTGGGTTGCAACAATCTGTTTCATCATTATGGTGACAATCTAAAAGCTTCACGCCGAATTTGATAATAAATAAATTATGGTGCAAAACCCAAGCTAACGTATGGAGAGTAGCCTACTGCAATGTTCCTCTAAATAATTTTATGCTTTCAAAGCAAAAAGCAGTCGTACCAGAACAAAAAGTATTTTTAAAAAACAAATTGTTAGTTGTACTAGAAAGTGCTCTAGTAGTGCCAGGGAACGTTTTCTTAAAGTGTAACTGAAAAAGGCTGAGATAGGACAATCTAGTCACTTAAATAGGCTTGAAGACCCGAAGAAAATGCGTTACTTCGTATTTTTGATGCATGCCTTACGAGAAAGATTTACAATTTATTTTTTGTTCAGGGACTAAGCAATATTCACCAATCTCATCATGCCCACTGAAAAGCCGCGTTTATTTTGAGATTAAAATTTCCCGCGTCATAGTAGAATTTACGCTGTGGGGACGGCCGCAGATATTCCGAACGTCATAACTAGAGCAGATATTGGAAAATAAAAATAATCCCTTTGCAGAATCCAAGTAGTCGGTGTATTCAGTTAAATGACACAAAAATAAGTTTGCTTTTCAGTTAAACTTTTAAGTCCTACTTTTGGGAAAAAAAAGTGTCAGAAGTAGCATTTTCGTGTTACTGGTGGCAACCCTGCTCACATGTCATTTCGTACATCGCCTTTTGCGCTTCGTAGCTCTCACAGTTTTGTTCCTTGAGGAAAATTTTCCAACCGATTAGTCAAAGGTTCAATTTTCTATTTGATTTCTTGTTTAAGTTCTTTTTTGTCGCATGAGGCGTTCTGGAATTTGCAGGGCCCTTTATCCTAACAGGGAAGTAGCCTACAGGAGGTGAAATGAACGAAATAGTCTGGATTACGCACCTCCCCCACGGGGGGGGGGGGGCTAAGCCAGGAGGATAGGATAGATCAGCATTTCCTTTCAGTAACCTATGGACATATGATCTTGTTAGTGATTATTCACTTGGCCCAGCCTGATGAAAAATTTATCTGAAAATAGTAATATGAAGTGGTACGAAAAAGTACCATGCAATACGAACTGATGCTACTACATGCTTCTATGTCAAGACTACCATGTTACTGCATTCTAGTATTAGCAAGACTGGATGCTACCATAGCAAGACAGGATGCTACTGGATACTACTGCTTAAGATTGGCCCAATCTGAGGCCCATTAAATGATAGTATTCTTTACTATTACATATCAAGACATGCAACTTTTTCGTACAACTACGCAGGCTACAGGTTTTTCATCGGGAGTATCTTGGAGCTAAAACGCCTTTGGTCATTAGAAAGAGCGATAAGAATCTTCGGAGACCAACTTTATGATCTTCATAAAGTGAGCTGGGTAGAGCCTTAGCCTAGGGTGATTGCCCTGTTGCGTTGTTCGCAGTTGCAACATGCAACTGCGAAATCGCGACAATACTCTATGAGCTTGGTCACACTTGGCTCATTTCCTGGCTTTTTGGGTTGCAAAAGTAGAAAAAAGAAAAAGTACAAGATACAACTAATTCTGAATGTTGTCGTTTAAAATCGGGGGAAACAGCAAGTATAATTATGATACAGGAACCCTAATCGACTCCTAATTGCAGTCTGCTCATTATCCCCAAGCTGCCACAAAGCCAACCAAATCTCACGTCCCTTAGGGATTTTCAGTTGTTTGTTGAATAGGCGGTTTTTTGAGCCCAGTGTGACCAAGCTCTATAAGACTGAAGTCCAGAACACGCCAGTGAACCTCGGGAAGAACGAGAAGCGTCACCCGAACGATGATTCATATCCTATGTCAACCAATCAACAGCGTTTGTTGGGGACAGCTGTGGTGATGTTTATTGCTCTTCGCTAGGCACACGGCGATTTTCATCGGCACGAAGAGTCAGTTATCAAGAGTAGCCTATCCCTGGTTTCAATGACGGCGGGAGTAGTGGCAACAACAAAGTGGCGGCCTATCAGTGCACTCCTTTACTTTTGAGAAAGAAAATATTCTAAAAGCTCCTCAGCTGGGAATTGAAGGACTCGAAGGAGCCATTCCTTTCACTTTTACTGAATGAATTAATCAACTTATTGCCCATCAAACCAGAAGATTTCTTAGATGGAATAAAGAAAAAGATGAGAAATAAAACAAAAATTCAGCACCATACAATACGACACGACAACAATAAATGAAGAATTAGGGACTAAATGCATCATATAAGCTATGCGATCTCAGAGGCGCCATTTTGTTTTTGTTTTTTTTGGAGGGGGAGAAGGTGGGTCGTTTCAGAAGGCATAATGCAACGCAATGACTTTACTTTAAAGTACATTAGAAAACCACTTTAAATTTACCCCGAAAAGAGTAATTTTTTGAGCCTGAGTAAATAAATGGGATAGGGAGTAGGGACCCAAAATCGATCTCTCCCCCCCCAAGGTTTACTGAAATGGCGCCACGATATGATATGTTCAGGCAACTTTCAAGCTATTTTATTCTTGCATCAGTCGCGGTTGCAGGGTCGGGAAGGCGGTATTTTGTACTGATTTTGTTTACTTTTTTGCCCACAGAGGGATGTTCAAAAGACATACCGTAAAGCCGCGTTCACAAGCATGCCTAGGCACGTGCCCAAGCTTAGCCAGGCACCGAGTTTTCGAGCCTAGAACTCAGTGCCTGGCCAAAAATCTGTGCCTAGGCACGGGTATGAATGGCGATGCTAGACCCGTGCAGTCATCCACAAACCCCTGATTTTTGGATACCCTATGCCAAATGCTGGATATATCTGACGTTTGACATAGCCTATGCCTAACGCTGGATACCCTATGCCAAACGCTGGGTAGCTGGGTAGCGAAGAGTTCCGATTGGTTGATTCCTGAGCTTCACTCAAATCATCATATTTTATTGGGTCCAAGTATCCAGCATTTGACATAGTGTATCCAGCGTTTGGCATAGGCTTTCCCAAAATCAGGGTTTTGTGGTGGACTGGACCCGTGCCTAGGTATCCGTGCTTGGCTAGACATGCCTGCCAAAGGGGCATAAAGTATCCCTCTTGCTTATTCTGCCTTTCATATTGTCCCTAGCTCCCTTGTGGGATTATAAGAATCCCCGCCTTTCGCCTTTGTTTCGTTTTATACCTGCGACATTTTACCACTTTTTGGGCCTAGCCGGAGTTTTGAAAGTCCCGCAACGCAAACTTCGCCGGAACTTCAAGGTCCGTCACAACTCTTTCACAACTAATGACGTAGGAAGCTTCAAAGTATTATTTTCATTTTGGGAGACATGGTAGACCATCAGGTTCTATATTTGATAGTGCAAAACGGATACGTCAGCTGAATCGGTCGGCCAAGCCAAGAAGGGCCGAAATATAGCTCCAATAAAATTCAGCTGACGTATCCGTTTTGCACTATCAAATATGATTCGCAGTCAGCTTTGGGCTGAAGGAATATTTATTCATCAGGTTCTGTTTTGGACTTCTTATGCTTTTCTTGGTTTTTCAAATTTTTTAACCAAGGCGCGTTCAGTTTTCAAATATGTTGTGTCCAGCCGCCGCGTCTGAGAGCGGGAGGCTGGATGGAGTCGACAAACGCTAACAAGAAAATCGCTAATTTCTCGTTGAAAGTAATGGAACTGTTGAAAACAATATTTCTGAGCCATTTCATCTTGAAAAGATCATTTCTAGTACTTGTGCTTCAAGCATACCGGTAATAAGCAAATCTAATAGTGAGACGTTGAGGTTGTAGTTACGATTATTTCCAGCAGTTGACACCGATTTCGATTTGGGATGATCCAGATTTTTTCTTTTTATCTGATTACTCTGTAAACTTCGTGCGGTACCGACCTGAATAGTCGGAGTAAACAGTATGGGGTTACTCAATTGTCAACTCGCTACTCAATTAACTATCTCTATTGTCAGCCAAGGTCTTGCTCTATTTCTTGTATCGTGAAAGAGAAGCTGTTTTTTTGTGTTGCAAATTTTTTGAAAGTGCTTCCGTGGTTGGATTGATGTTTCCGGAATCTGGTTGACAGAAAAGTGGAAACATCGTATTGGGCATTTCCTTGAAGTCGTTTTTGAAAAAAAGTAGTTTGGCGGGGAGATAGGAGGGAGAGAAGGAAATCCTGAAAATTCCCAGGTTGCGACTTTGTCTAACATTGGTCTAAATTTACTTTATGAACCAAGAAAGATTAAGGGCCAATGATTTTATGTCTAATTTTATGTCCCTCCTAGCTTAATTCACGTACTTTACCGGTTTGCGAAAAAGTTACCAGTGCTGGCGAAAATTGTTCTTGTTACTGATGTTTGTAGTTTGCAGTTCTAGTTTGAAGAATTTGTGTGAATTTTAGTATACAGCTGATGAAATTTTAATTATATTGCGAAGTCGACTGACGGAAATACCCTACCCCTAACATTCGCGGCCAAGTCTCTCTTTGTAATTTCTATGGTATTTTCCTATGTCGTGTTTTCCTGCAGTCTTCTTCTACCTAGTTTATTTTTTAAATTCCGGTAAATGAGGATGGGGCGACATCGTTTTGTGTATGAGTGAGGCGCGCGGGGGGGGGGGGAGAGACCGGATTCAGCTCGAACCCTTTATTTTCTGGAATTGTTGACGACCCGATCTGGAACTTTGAAGCATGTGTACATCGAGCACAGTTATTTTGATTTGGATATGAATTGACTGATTATAAGCGCAGCTACACTAGATATGGGTTGCGTTCCGGAAACGTAACAATTGTTACCTAACAATCGTCAACTTTATTTAGGGGCGGAGCTACCTGCAGCTTTAACGGTCGTTAACTTTTCCCAGTTCTACAGTTGTTAACTTTTCCCAACGATGCTCACCAACCATCGTTACAAAATAGTTAACAATCGTTAAGATGTGGAACGGAAATCGTAGGTGGGCGGAGCTGAAATTTCGAAACCAGAAACCTAGAACACAAAAAGTTAACAATTGTTAACAATTTGTTAACAATCGTTAAGTTCTGGAACGCAACCATGGTGTGTATGAGTCTGAAGTTAAGGGGAAGAAAAAATGCATGGGACTTTGTAAATGACGTGACGTTGGTAATTTCGTCCCGAGATCAAGAAAATCAAGACGTTAGTGCATGTGCTGTTGGTTCATATGGACGAATGATTTACGTGCATATTAAAGCCATAAGGCCATCATCCAACAAAAACGACAAGAATACACTGCTACATACTACGTAGGTATACTAAATACACAACCTCTCCATCAGAAGAAAGTTCTCTCGTGTTCGAAGGCTAACGTGGAGAATCTTTAAAATCTTTGATCCAAATCATTTTCATAATCCATTTCTTATTCCTTCCCCTACAACAAAAATCCAAAATTCATATGTTTTATTCTTCAATAGATATTCTTATTTTATTCCTCGAGATTTAGATTTAGTTTTTTTTAAAGTTTAATACTCTTTGTTATACATGCTAAACTTTTACATGCTTAACTACATGAACACAACTTTTGTAACCCTCTTAACATCCTTTAAACATGTAGCTGATACTTCTAACTGCAGGAAAGCCCGAATGTGCCTGTGGGGGCAGTAAAAACAAGACCAAAGGTTTCGATGGGATCCCAAAAATTTAATGTTTATCAGACTTCTTGATCCAGACAATCGAATCTTGTACATTTCCAAGTCTTCGCTAGACCCCTTTAACATTTTTGCTATGCATCCGTAATCAACCGCTGGAATATGTAGCCTACAATAAAAAATGTTACCGTTTTGAAGTTTTTTGCTGACGGGCAAACAACTAATCAAATGAGGAAACCAAGTTCAGATACGGATCCAACAAGCATGTTTACTCCAATATCTCATATCCAATCGACCTCAAAAAGGTATTTTAGAATTGTGTTATTGTTTTTCTACCAAATTCCTCGTATTTTAGCAGCATTCCCGGAGAACTGCATGCAGAGCAAAAGATCTGGTGACGTTCAAAAGTTCAAAATTCTATTATTGCCCCCGGGGAATCCCCCTCAAGACCCAGTTCCTAACCCCTGATTTTTTTTCCAAGTGATTAACCCCTCGCGTGCACCTGGGATTGGTTCACCGAGTACCTAGGACTGGCTCACACACACCAAGCACCTGGGATTGGCTCAGCCGAGTGTCTAACGGGTACACCCAATTCCTAACCCCTCGCGTGCACCTGGGATTGGTTCACGAGTACCTGGGACCGGCTCACCCCACCCCCTCCCCAAACAACTTTAGTACACCCACTGAGTAACCCCTCACTCATCCAGTACATCTTTTTTCCAGTGAGTAACCCCTCCCTTACCAAGTACACCTTTTTTCGGTGAGTAACCCCCCACTTACCCAGTTCACCCTTCTTTCAGTTTGTAGCCCCTCGCGTACCCTAGCACTTCCCTCTTTGGTACACCATGAATCAACCCCCTCGCTTGAACATATACCAACATGTATTCGACTAGGTCTATCCGACGTCACACTGAATTTAAATACATGACAGTCAGCATCCAAGCGCAGAGCTATACTAGTTTAAGAATAAAGGGTAGGGACTGCTATAGGCGAAAACTGGTCGACAAATTTTGTATCCGGTTTTCGCCGGATTCCGGGTGAACTACTTGTCCGGCAAGAAAATAACTTTCATATTCGGATTCAGCATGTCTCCTTACCCCTAAATCAACTATCTCAATAGCTTTTGAAAATTTGTTTGTCCCTTAATTTGAAACCCCTCCCCCACCCCTAAAGATAGAGCTACAGAGCCCATCTTCGAACTTGACCTGTACTTTGACCCAAAGAGTCATCGTGCCAAATTTGAACAAATATCTCAACCCCTTCGAGAGTTATCGTGCTAACAGACGGACGGACGGACAACTTTTGCGATGTCATAAGTATCCCTCCACTTACGTTTTGGGATCCCAAAAAAAAAGAAGTACAAAGACTTATAAGTATTTCGCTTTTAGAACAACTGCTAGTCTGAGTTGTGCCACCAGAGCCATGGACATAACGATGGAATTCAAGGATCCCTTCTTTGGAATTGTTTACGCGAATTTTGACCGAAATGCGGCCTGTACCTTCCTTGGAAATGGCTCGCTAAAGTACGAATTACAACTCCCTCTGCAAGGCTGCGGAACCATTCAGGTAGGTTTATCTTTCTAAGGTCGTTCCGTTCAACGTTTAAGTGCTTTAAAGCAGTGGTTCGTACCGCGTACCCCTAATCAAGGTTCAAAAAGGTGCCGTACCCCCTTTTTGACTAACTGTTGTTTTACTATTTTTTTTTACCACGATCACAACGTCAAAGTAACGACATTTATTGTATATACACTGTAAAAAGTTTCTCCGCGAAAGGATTAAAGTTAACTGCAGTATTTGACACTGGGATTAATATTATCTCTACTGGGATAAGATTAATCCGAATTAGAAATAATCTTATCTCGATAGAGTCAATATTAATCCCAGGAGCAAATATTGCAAGATTTTTTACAGTGTATACGATATTTATTATAACGCATGTAAATCTGGAATTGCGTAGGATGGAGTATCTGATTTTGAGGACAATACGGAAACTATTATGGGACTCAAAAACGACTAAGCGAGGTATTAAAGCTATAGACTAACTTTATTTTGGGACCTTCGTGAACCCCTTGCGAGGTCTCTCGTACCCCTTTGGTTACGCGTACCACCGGTTGGTAACCACTGCTCTAAAGCACACCTCGCACGATTTACTGATTAAGTTTCAGTATTCAAAACTGCTTGAATACTGTAAAACTACTGCTTTTAACAAATTATCTACAGGTTTGGCTGCTTTAAGCTTTTTCCCAGGTCCATTGACTTGTTGCATGATCTGTGAACACTCGTCGGGAGGATAATGCGTATTGAAAATCGTAAATCGTGGCAAATGCAAATAGATAGAAGTTTAATGAGGCCCTTGGGCCATGAACAAAAACAAAACAGTACATCCGTGGAACGCTTTTTTCTGTTTTTTTCTTATCGAATCGTTTGTTTTGTTTTGTTTCCAACAACGGATAACGGAATAGCCAGCGTTTCTACGTTAAGCATTAATCTGAATAGTTCACATCTCCATGGCACGTGTTATAATAGCCTATTACGTAGATGGAACGCCTTTTTTTTTATCGAATCTTTCGGTTTATTTTGTTTCGGACAACGGATAACGGAATAGCCAGCGTTTCCACGTTAAGCGTTAATCTGAATAGTTCACATCTCCATGTCACGTCTTACAATAGCCTATTACGTAGATGGAACGCCTTTTTATTTATCGAATCTTTTGGTTTTATTTTATTTCCACCATGAGGGGCCGCCACGTGGTCCTGGTTTGTCTGCGAGGCTCCGGCATACTGACTAAGTCCAAAACACGCCAGTGATCCTGAGGAAGAACGAAAAAACGTCTCACTAACGACTCAAACACAACAACTCCAAATCCCGTGTCAGTCAATCACAGCAATCGCTGGGGACAGCTGTGGTGCCGCTTCTGGTTCTTCCGCTAGGTACACGGCGATTTTGTATCGTCAAGGAGAGTTAGTCATCAAGAGTATCGGAGTCCTAGACTTCCAAATTCAGTTCAAAAATTTACTTCTGTTTTTGTCAGGGTGTTAAGTCCTTTGTCTGACGTTCCATATAAGTAATTTACAGCGGAATCGAATTCCCGGACGCACTGCAATTCCAGTTGCAAAGTCGGATTGGGGTCATAGACTTCCAAATGCAGTTCAAAAATTGACTTCTGTTTTTGTCACGGTACCAAGTCCTTTTTCTCACGTTCCATACACGTAATATTTACACCGGAATCGAATTCCTCGGATGCGACTGTATTTCCGGTTGCAAAGTCGGATTGGCGAGCCGCGATTTATCGACTTGCTGTTCGTATACTGTAGGAATTTCACAGCAAGATTTAGTTCAAATTTCTTCCTTCGAGATAAGCGCTATCTGGCGTAGAGATATGTTACTTACTTGGGACGCTTATTTAACTTGGGATGGTCCTTTTTTTGGCTATTAACATGGAAACCTATAACACCCATTCAGATGGAGTCTTTAAGGAAGTAGAGTCTTCAAGGACATGTTTTATCTCGCCGGTAGTTTGACTTTTATCCCAGTATGTGGATGAAAATGGCACCGAAGTTAAATAAGACCAAAAGTAGCATACTGGAAAGCAAAAGCTACTTTTATCTGTTTGCTGTTACCAGAAAACGTGTAAGCTTACGTTTGTCACTTAACAAATGACATGACCAGTGTAAGATATACTACACTATTTAGGTAGGCTTACTTATTATGCCAAAACAGCAGTAAGTATTCGCATGTCACTTACAAAAAATCATTATAACAAATCTTAAATGTACACTAGTACGAAGAACCCATTGATTACCCCATATGAGCCTGACGTAAGCACACATATGACATAAAGATTTGGATCGGACATCATGATACATTGTGTCTGCCTGAAACGAACTCATGTGAATATCGTGAAATCGGAAACATTTCCATTCCACCAAAGTGCCTTAAACACTGAAAATGCACGTGAACATGTACATTCACTTCCCTCAAGGTTGCTAATCGCAAGTGCCTTTTGCTCACCATCTGAATGCGGTGCGGCGACGCCGGGATTCCTGTGGATAAAACGGATACGTCAGCTAAGATGCTTTGGCAGCGATATTTCGGCCCTTCTTGGCAAGGGTCTTGTCAGACTGTCGAACGTTAGTGAGTGGAAGAAACGAACCTGCAATAATTAACTGATACTCTAAATATCCATTCGGGGTAATTACTTCTGGAGATCACCCCGATGAAGAATTTATATCAAATAGTAGTACGAAGTTGTATGGAAAAGTAGCATGCAGTACTAACTGATGCTACTTCATGCTTCTACTTCAAGGCTACCGTGTTACTGCATACTACTGCATGCTACTATTAGCAAGACTGGATGCTACTATGGCAAGACAGGATGCTACTGGAAACTACATATGATTGGACCAGTCTGAGGCACATTAAATGATAGTATTCTTTGCTATTACATAGTATTAGATGCAACTATTCCGTACAACTACCATACAACTACGCAGGCTACAAATTTTCCATCGGGACTGTAGGGAAAAAAACTAGTGCACGAGATTTCATTTTTGACACGGTTGCTGTTTTTGGGATCCCAAAACGTAAGTGGAGGGATACCTATGACATCGCAAAAGTTGTCCGTCCGTCCGTCTGTAAGCACGATAACTCTCGAAGGGAATGAGATATTTTGATGAAACTTGGTGTGAGGATTGTTTGCGTCAAGGGTAAGGTCGAGTTCGTAGATGGGCTCTGTATTCCTAAATTTGGGGGTGGGGGTTCAGATTAAGGGACAAACAAAATATTTTTAAACAGCTAATGCGATAGTCGATTATGGGGTAAGAAGACATGCTGAGCACGATGGTGAAAATCATTTTCTCGCCGGACAAGTAGTTCGTCCGGAATCCGGCCAAAACCGGAAAGTTTGTAAAAAGTAAAAGTTTCATTTGAAGTTTATAAAATGTTTGATTTAGGGGTAAGAAGACATGCTGAATACGATGGTGAAAATCATTTTCTCGCCGGACAACTAGTTCGCCTGGAATCCGGCCAAAACCGGAAAATATGTGAAAAGCAAAAGTTATATCTGAAGTTGATTAGATGTTAGATTTAGGGGTTAGAAGAGACGCTGAGTCTGTATATGACAATCTTCATTCACCCGGACATATAATTAGTCTGGAGTCCGGTTGTACCCGAATTTTTTTTAAGTCAAAGTTTTATTTAATGTTGATTAGATGTTCTTTATAGGGATAAGGAGATACGCTGGATTCGTTTCTGAATTTTCTTTTTTTGCTGGACTAATAGTTCGCTCGGAATTCGGGCGAAACCGCAAACTTGGCAGAAGTAAAGCAGGAAGTTTCGGTCAGTATCGTCAAAATAGATATGGCCTATAGAGGTACAGATTGATAGATAGATGGAATATCTGAACTCGGTTTTCTTTGATGATTAGCCTGGCGAAGACTCGATCTGGCGAAGACCAGACCCAATTGTCTGGATCAAATCTTAGATTTTTGGGATCCCATCGACACCTTTGGTCTTGTTAATATAGATGGCACTTTGCACAAGGGACCTGTACCGTGACCAATAGACCATAAACAGTTTTTCGAATTTAATTTAGAAGTCTAGGACTCCATTGTCGGAGCCACGTAGACAAACCAGGACCCACAAGACGGGGTCTCATGGCGAAAACCAAATAAAACCAAATATATCATTTGAATGGGGAAGACGCCCTTGAGATGGAAACATTTTATAAGTAGTGAACTGATAGTCGAAAATGCTCCTCAGCCGGGATTTGAACCCATGACCCTCTGCTTACAAGGCAGTCGCTTTACCAACTGAGCTACCGAGGGGCTTGTGAACAGAGTTCGCAAACCACTACAATAGTCTGGTAAAGCCGACCATAGGAACAGTGATCCCGCCCGAAGGTTTTTGTTTTTGCTGCTCGATTGGGGCGAGGATAGGAAACGTTTGCCGGGATTCTGTATTTATTTATTTATTATTACGTTTGGCGTTAAACTTTTACCTTGTCGCCATGTTAGCCTAAGATATGTATTGCAAGGAATCTACCATTTTTATTTTTAATTTGGGGCAATCGATTACATTTGCAATTGTTAATTATTTCAAGCGTAGAGGGACAAGCACATAGAGGTACCACAAATCCGAAAGTCTGTGGAAAGCGGACAAACGAAGGAACGCATTTTTATCAGATTTTTTAGGCCTATTTAAGTGAATAAATGAAATGTAACTAGACTGCGTACCAATGAACTAGTTACTGTTTATGTTCCAATATTCATAACTATTTGAATTTTGTAAAAATAGGCTCTGCTTTTAACAAATTATCCAAGGCTTTGGCGGTTTTAAGCCTTTTCACAGGTCGGGGGTCCAGGTTTCCCAAACTCAGAAAACCGGTTTTATGCATCGGTAGCATGAAACGCGAACACTCGTCGGGAGCACAATGCGCAGGAAAAATAGGAATACAAGGCAAGTGCAAAGATTAGCGAGGTATCGTTATTGGGCTTCGAATGTAACATATGGAATTTGGTCTCCGGGCTTAAAGCACAGCTCTTACTAACAAGAGCTACGAGCTCATATGGCACTTGTAACGAGTAGGTGATGCAAGAAAGTAGATGAGAGTGTCACAAAATACCACTTTCAACCCCCCTAGGTTCGAACCTAGAAATAGGATATCCAGTTTCACTCGAGTCTGAATATTTCCGGTACTGCGTCGGATTACCTAGGCCATATTACTTTTCTACCTTTTAAGTTTAGATCCACTCTTTGATTCCTAAACGTGCCACGCCATTTCCGGTCCCCCCCCCCCTCAAAATCTCCTTAGCTCCCTCAACAAGAAAAATACCTTAACTTCACTGCACCTGGTAAAAAGATATTATAAATCACAAACCTTACCTTTTACGATACAAAACTTCTCTCAATACAATATAGAAATCTCAAGAATCTCCACTGTCTTTATCATACATGTAAATGAAAGACTGTTCACTTTCTACTTCCAACAACGTTAATGGACAACACTGCTTACTTCACTTTACTCAGCAATGGGAGGGCCAAGACTAAAATTGCACAACAACAATTTTAGCGAGCCAAGACAGGTCAACGTATCACTTACGAACCTCCAAGACGATCAGAAATGTCGCAAGGCGCCTAGGATATTACATCATCTGCGAAACAACAAACAAGTCTTCATTGTCGAGTGACTTAGCGACTCGCATAGAGCAAAGAGGTCCCCAGTTCGATACCACTGTTGGACATGTCTTTTCTTTTGCTACCCTTGTTATTAGTTTTCCAAGATCGATGGCTATAGGCTACCTCAGGTTTTAAAGGAAAACAGAATATCGGAAGTAAGGTCTAAATTCGCTTTACAGACAGTAGAACTTATCCTTTTCAATCGTAGACATCGGGACTGATGAAGACCTGAGACATTTTCTTACAGAACTATTTATTATAACAAAGCTATCCGAAACGTTTCAGGACCATATTGTAAAAGATGCAACTTACTAAATTGCAAAACTACGTCATTATTGCCATACCTCAGGGATAAAAAATAAAGCAAGTGCCATAAAAAACAGAAAATATACCAAGTTTCATCGTCCTAGCTTGTCTGGAAGTGCCCGAACTAGCAAAACCGTGATTGCTACCTTTTGCCTAGTGACTACTTTCCCGGACTCACGTAACTCACCTCAGTGTGACCGGATCCAGTCTGAATTGAAAATGAAACGTGCGAGACAATAGGTCATTGTATATCTCATCAAGATCCAATCACCCGTTCGTAAGTTAAAAATTCCTCGCTTCCTATTTTTTTTCGGATTCCCCCGCCCTCCACTCCCCCCTCCAGATGGTCGTATCGGGGAAGTGACTATTTCTAAAAAATTAATCTGGTCCGGTCCATCTCGAACACTCCACTATAAGCCTTCCCAAGATTTCCGGTTCCCCCCTTCAACTCCTCGCACTGCCACCGGATCCGGTCCGGATTTAAAATGGGGAATCTGAGACACGAAATCTTTCTATATATGTTTCATCAAAATCCGATCACCCGTTTGTAAGTTAAAAATATCTCACTTTTCCGGACTCCCCCTCCCTCCACCCCCCTCCGAGATGATAGGATCGAGAAACGACTATTCTCAAGTCATACTGTTTGGGTCCCTGACACGTCTGCCAAGTTTCATCGTCCTAGCACATCAGGAAGTACAAAACTCAGGGGATCACTAGAAATCCGACCCCCCCCCCCAAATCCCAGATAGTGACCGGATGCGGTCCGGTTAAGTCAATGACTTATCTAGGACTCATGCTCATTCTTCCCACCAAGTTTCATCCCAATCCCTCCACTCCAAGCGTTTCCCAAGATTTCCGCCCCCCCCACCTCCCCCCAGAGTCACCGGATCCGGTTCAGATTTTAATCGGACCGTCTGGGGCACGAGCTCTTTCCAAATATCAAGTTTCATTAAGATCCAATCACCCGTTGGAAAATTATAAATTCCAAAATATTCCGGATTCCCCATCCCTCCGCTCCCCCCACGATGCTCGGATCGGGAAAGTGACTATTTCCAACTTAATCATTTGGGGTCCCTGATATGCATGCCAAGTTTCATCGTCCTAGCTTATGTGGAAGTACCCGAACTAGCAAAACCAGGACCGACAGACCGACGGACGGACAGAAATTGCGATCGCTATACGGCACTTGGCCGAAGGGCAAGTGCCATAAAAATGATCTTTTCACTATGAAATGAATAAAAAAAGAACGTTTCCGAAAATACCGTTATTTTCCACCCTAGTTTAGCAATTTTCTTGTTAGCGCGTGTCGATTATATCCAGCGTTCCTGCTCTCCGACGCGGCGGCTGGGCGCAAAACATTTAAAAACTGAACGCGCCGTGGTTAAAAAGGCGGAAAACTATGCAAATAAAAAAAGTCAAAAACAGAAGATTCTCATATCTTTAGGCTATGTGTGAGAGAGTTTTCAGTGGACGTTGATTTCCGGCACACTTTACGTTGCGTGACGGGCAAAAAGGCAGAATAAGCAAGAGGGGTCCTTTAAAATTAATGAATGCAGTTACGGAAGAAGGTTGCATTGGCATTATAGACATGACGCGTTCTTTAAGAAACGAATGCAGGTCTACTCCTTTATTTACTTGTTGAAGATAAAATGTAAGATACTATGGTGACATAAAGACATAATGTATGGCACTACGTACATACATGAACACATTACTACGGACAATTCATTACGATTCAAAAAGGAGTAGTAGAATACACGGTTTGAATTTGGTTTAATTGTTTGGTTTCAACCCGCGAACGAAATTTCTTTCCCATGGATTTTCTAAGAGTGAGACTTCCAAGGTTGCCTTTTTCGCTTGACTATCCGTTCCCACTGACTCTTGAGCATAAATGCTCCTAACAACCAGACCTCCTTGAATTTTCTAGCGTTTTTTCCGACCCTTAAACACGTTTCCTGTTCTTTTCTTTCCTCATGTAGCAAAAGTTGGGTCTCCAGCTCTATTCTTTTCGAACTACGTCATATGGGATTGGCGAAGTGTTTTTAAAATGTTTTTTTTTTGTCATATTCTTTCCTGCGGAACTCGGATTTAAACCGACTTTTTCGCTTAAAATGGCGTGGAAAAAGAATGAGAAATGAAAACCTTCTATCCTCGTATTTGGCATTTGGTTCGTAATGAAAAATGAATAGTGAGATTTTAGTTTGTGTACTCATGTTAACGTACCGAACAAGCGACCAAATTTACTACCTTAAAACTGGGGAAAACCTGCACTGTCCCGCTAAGAACCATATCCGGTGCAAGGAGTTCGGAAGAGCTCCTTAAAGCACAGAGGACAGTGTTAAAGAACCTGTCTGACCTATAATAGTAATGCAACCTACTTCCATAATCACTCCATATATTTCTAAAACCGGAGACCCCAATTTCGTACGGTATATTCTAACCCCTCTAATAAAACCACGCTGATTTTCTCACTTGCCGTGTTTTGCTACCATCGCTGTGTATCACGCCGTCGACGGTTGTCTGCGAGAAGTTTTTCCATCAGAAAAACCGGTTATGTAAATTTTTTCCCTTTTTTCGCTGCAAGTCAACGGGTCTCGGAAAAGGCTTAAAACAGCAAAAACCGTGGGTTATTTGCTGACAGCACAGCCTAGTTTTAAAGTATTCAAATATTTTAAAATACTGTAAGTTGAATAGTAAATAGTGCGAGGAGTGCTTTAAGGTCCTCCAAGGAAAAATCAATCAGACAAAAAAAACACATTTAGCTGGTAAGAATAAACAAGTAAAGCAGGATCTATTTATTTCAATACTTTTCTTTAGGTTTACATTGTTTCTGCAAAAAGTGTGTCCACCAAGCTCAATGAATGCTATAAAACCCACTAAATAATGGATCCATTGAGCTAAAGCGTTAATGAATTTATTTATTTGTTTTTATTTATTTATGTATCACCTCGTCTTTTTAACAAAGAAAAAGGAGGGATCGTTTCGCTATGCTTCAGTGCAGTTTTAACTATCGCTAGATGGCGTGTCTGGCGATTTCGATTGCCTTTTCTATCTCTTTCTTTCTTTTTGGTTTCCCATCTATTCAGACACGTGAAGTGTCCTTAATATTTTTTGCATAATTTTTTTTCATCTCCTTTATACTCATCCGTCATCTCTGTGGCTGTGTCAGATAGGCGACCAAAACTGTCTCATGCCTACATGCCTACGGAACCGGAAATCTGATAGCAGAAGAGTTCGAGAACAGTATTGGTTGCTTTGAGTCGTAGTAGATGCAGTATCTTTTCCAGTATTTTAACAACCGTGACTCGGATTTCTCAAAGACTGCAAAGGACGGCTGTTTTCAGCTTCGCTCCTGCCTCCCTGATTTGGATGATTAAGATGGAAAAAAGTTGCATAGCCAATATTTCTGACTAATCAGTTCCTCGGTAGCGATACTCTGTATGACCAGGGACCCATAGATTTCCTGTATGACTCGCCATTCAGGGGGCTTGTCAATAAGATATTTCTGATGCGCTCTTGACCGAGCGTCAGATAGTTCGAGAAATACCCACGGGGATAAAATACGCGACTATCCACATAGACAAATTTTTCGCAGCTGTTTTGCTGAACTAGGAATATTTCTCTGTAATGGAAAAGTATCCTGGATCTTTTGTCCTAGCTTATGTACCTGGTGGCATGCTGAATAGTCCCAACAAATTTTGTCTATCTGAGCAAGAACGCCGATTCGACCCAAGCGGAATTTTTGGAAACTAGGTGAGGCTCGGGCAACATAGCAACACAGAAGCATAGGAAATGACAAGCCCCCTGAATGGAGAGTCATTACAGGAAATTTATGGGTCCCTGGTATGACTAAGTCCAAAACACGCCAGTGATCCTCAGGTAGAACGAGTAAACGTCTCACTGACGACTCAACATCAACAACTCAAATCCTGTGTCAACCAATCACGGCGATCTTTAGGGGCAGATATGATACCAAAAGTAACAAAGGTACGGTCAGCACATACCAGTTTTTTTGCTATGTCCAGAAAATGGAGTTATCGGAGCCAGCGCTGGCAAACAACTGAATGAGTTTCAGTAGGGACGTTTTCTATTGCTAGTGGTGCTAGTATTGCTGCTATTCGAGTGTCTGTCAATTTAGTCAAGTCTTGGCGCTATTTCCCAGTGTTATTTTGCTCTGCTCAATAGGCAGCCAAAGACAATAATAGTGGGAAAGACCGGTGACTTCGCTAAAATCGGGTCTCTGAAAATCGATCGGAGCGCCACCTAGTGTTTGGACTTCGTCCAATTTCGAGCGGTAGATGATTAATATAGTCAAAGCAAGAGGGCGTGAGCAGGCAATGTCTGTCAATAATAATTGATTCGAAATCGTGAATTCAACATTTTTTCCCATAAAAAAGCGATTTATTCTTTTCCTACTTGTTTCTTATTCCAATTAAAAAGGAAATGTGAATGGAGACAGGATGCTCATCATAAACGAAACGAAAAAAATCAACAAACCTTGCTATGATGGTGATGAACGACGGAAGAAAATGTCAACAGAGCGATTTTTTAACGAAAGAACATCCGCTAAACGGCGCTGATTGTTGTGACTCATTGGGCTTACGGGAGTTTCCGGTCTTTCCCACTTTTACTGTCTTTGGGCAGCCTCCATCGACTATCATGGTGGCCTTGAAGCTATCTTTACTTTTCTCAGCACAACTTGCTGTGAAATTTGACGCTGCAAAACGGATACGTCAGCTACATTTTATTAGAGCTATGTTTCGGCCCTTCTTGGCAAATTCCAAAACCAAAATGCAGAAAAATATCTACCCTCTCAACGACCCAATCGAGCAGCAAACAGCAGCCGTGTCCAAAATGAAATCACAGCATCAGCTTTAACTTAAAGCAATTTTCAGGAAGAAATTCACAAAATAAATTTTTTAAGGAAGAATCTTTAGTTGTTTTTCCACAAGTTCATTTTCGAGCTTGAGCTTAAAGAGGACCCTTGCCAAGAAGGGCCGAAACTAGCTCTAATAAAATGTGGCTGACGGATCCGTTTTGAAGTCTTTGCAGCGTCAAATATGATTCACAGTCAGCTTGGACTGAAGGGCTATTCACCTTGCTGTGAACATACCCCCCCCACCCCCCCACCCCAAAAAAAAAAAATAAAAAAAATAGTTTAAAAAAAAAATACACAAGACATCAGTGAACTGTTTCTTAGAAACATTTCCGACAAGCTACGAGCTTTAAGTTTTCTCTTGAAAACCTGGAATTTGGCTGCAAAAACAAAAATGAATACGGACCCCTTCTGGTGTTACCAAATGGATTAGGCAGAACCGTGGTCCAAGTAAGAACATATTTTTTTGTCACACTTTGATAGGACAAGGTGAATGTGGTTCATAATTTGAGATTGTGAAAAGAACGGATAAATTAAGAACAGACATGTCTGGAACCCTACTGGATCGAACAAAGACAACAACACAAAACGTTTCCACATTGATGTTGGTTAATTTACGTTGTTTTATGTAGTTAGGTATTTTCGCGTTTCTCATTACTCCGTAGAATACATGTGTCTTTTTTACATCTTTACTGGTAATAAAGTGCAATCAATCAATACATATAATATGTTTTACCGGGGGGATTCAGGCCTAGTGGTGGCGGCTTTCCCGACCATAGAGCCGACATTAGTATTATTTTTTCTTCTAACAACCATTGTTTATGTCAAGCTTAAAGCCAGGCTCGACCTTTCAGATTACCAGATATCTGGGCCTTTCGTACTGTCAAGCCAACTCTCCTGGTTACCAAGAAAATTATGATAGCTAATTTTGCTATTGTTCAAATTATTAGATGTCCATTTCGCCCCATCTCTTGCCTCCCAATCACAGTTCTCAGTCACTCACCCTTTTCCCCTACCCCATCTATTTGCATGTTTATTTTTTCTCCTCAAGGTGTCGCCTCTATAACATCGTTCCAGCTTCCGGGCTCTAGAATGTCGAACGCCCCGTGCTTAAAGGACCCCTATTGCTTATTCTGTCTTTTATAATATACCTAGCTCTCTTATGGAATTGTAAGCTTCTAACATCTCCTCAAAAAAAAGTATTTTAACTTATTGACACCGTATGTGTGTGTGTGGGGGGGGGGGGGGGGGGTATTTCGGGGGGGGGGGGGGGAGGGTTTTAGCCGGAACATGGTGTTTGATGTCGCGCTCAAGTTTCAGTGAGCTTCCACCTCTATGAAATGAAAATCGGGAGTTTTGTTCATCCAGTAGGCTACGCTGCTGACGCACGGGCTTATGCAAGTTCTGCATTCTCCTTTTTCACAATTCTTGGTATGATTAACTTCATTGCCCGTTCTGTACACTAGAGGTGTGATACATCGGAAGTCGCCTAATCTTGAACAGCGGCGACGAGAATGATGAAATGCAAACCTAGCAAATATTTATGCACAGCAATGAGCGCAAAGAGCAATACTCTTGATGACTACCTCTCCCTGCCGATGCAGAATCTCCGGGTACCTGCGGAAGAAAGCAAGAAGTGGTGTCACAGCTGCTTCCAAAGATCGCCGTGATTGTTTGACATAGGTTTTGAGTCGTTGAGTTTGAGTCGTTACGGACACGTTTACACCTTCTTCCTGAGGATCACTGGCGTGTTTTGGACTTAGTCATATAGAGTAGTCAAGGAAGACAAATTAAAGCCTCATACTGTAGTGTTTGTTTTTTAATCTTTATGTTGCTCAGTTTCTTCTGCAACATTTTCCCGCCAGCTTACGGCGTCCGAAGAATCTGTTCTGCGTCACCTTCATGACCGTCGAAGTATCGCAACCCGTGAAGAAAGAGCTTTCAAAATAAAATAAAAAGATAACGCCAAAATAGGCTGATTTCAGTCTTTATGGCACTTGCCTGCTATTATTAAATTCGTATTTGTTCATTCCTATTCAACTGTTTTAGTGGCGAAAACGAAACACTTCCATTTTTTGTAGAAAGCTGAAGCACTTGCCTCTTAGCTAGTATTGAATTCTTAAAGGACTTACCTATAATACTAACGCAACCTACTTCCATGATCACTCCATATATTTCTAAACCCGGGGACCCCAGTTTGGGGTGTATCTATCGTCTATCTTCGATGTGTATCACGCTGTCGACGGTTGTCTGCGAGAAGTTTTTCCATCAGAAAAACCGGTCATGTAAATCGTGTCCCTGTTTTAGCTGTAAGGCAACGGGTCTCGGAAATGCAGCCAAAACCGTGGGTTATCTGTTGAAAGCACAGCCTAGTTTTAAAGTATTCAAATATTATGAAATACTGTAAGTTGAATGTTAAATAGTGCGAGAGGTCCTTTAATTGTTCATTCCTGTTTGACTGTTTTAGTGGAAGAAAAGAACCCACGGGTATCTAAAATTTAGGAGAGCGTTACAAATAAGCATACGTCTACTGTGCCCTGCTGGCTGTCTTCGCTTTACTGGGAACACACCGGAAAAGCGAGAGACAGGCCTAACAAGACAGGCTGGAAATCGATGGTGGCGCGCTCTTTTATTAGACGAGTTTTATCACAAAAGATAGAGGAGTAGCGTGCCTTGATGGTCTACTCTTTCGGGAGATAAAATATACGAAATCGGAATTTGTTGCAATGGCTTCAGGAATGGGGGGGGGGGGGGGGGGTCGGAACCGAGGGACTGGAACGATAAGGCAAACTCACAACGGGTTTTAGCTGAAAATCGGCCCAGCTAGTTGGGAAAACTATCGTGATGCACAGTTTCCGCTCGGAATCTTCTGAAATCTTAAAATTTTCGAATCTTCGGATAGGAAAACGATGGCCTAATTCACATTATCGTCGTCAGTTAAACAAATAATTCAAACGCTCCCCCCCCCCCTCCCGAAGAAAAACATTAAGGCTTCCCCAATAAATAATTCTTAACTTATGTTCGAAAGAGAAATGATTTTCGGAAGCCCTGATCCCCCCGGGAGGGAATCCCAGACAGATACCCCAACGTTTCTAATCATAAAACTGCCGAACTGCCATTTCTTCTTTCACTCACTATCCTATTTGATTTGTCGCGCACCGACTATCAGAATCATGAAAATATGAACTAATACAAAAATACCAAACTATTGATCCTAATTCGTTTCAGATTTAATACACTACACGAAATTCTGGCCATCCAGCCTCCTCTGTTTTTATTTGTATTTATTTATTTGTGACCCGTTTTTTAGTAACAGCGGAGTATGAGTAAAGTACACAAAGTAAAATACACATTAAAACACTAAACAAAACAATGTAAATAAACATGGCTACATTCTTTTCATAGACTTAATTTTTTTACACAGTGACAAGCACATTAAACGGGTTCAGGGATGAAAAACTCGGTAGGTCCTGTGAATTTAAGACGGGAGGGGGGGGGGACTGCTCGGAAACAAATGAGGCCGAGGATGGATTATCACGACACGGGGTTTTTGGACGCGTTTGGAACAATACAAAGGTGGAGCTTGATAAGCCAGTGAATTCATCGGAATCTGGCCTAACGGAAAGTCGGTGGCGTTGAACGTGTGACGATAAATCACTGAGAATGTCTCTAAGTCTATATTTGATGGTGCTAAACGGATACGTCAGCTGAGATATCTTATCCGTTTGCGGATATGATTCCCAGTCCGAAGGAACACTTATCTGTATGTAAAACTTATCTTATGGGCAATGGTTGTAAGAAGGGGAAGGGGGATGCAAGCTGCTGGCAGTGTTTCCCTTTCTTTTTTATTTTCAAATTTGGGAACAAGCCTTAGAAATTCGGGGCATTTTCGGGGAGACGGAAACTTCAGTTACGGTAAAAAAAAAATCGGTGACGCAGTTTGTAGCAACGTCGCATTTTTGTACAGAAGAACGCGAAAAAAAGTAAAAAGCGAGTGTTCTACCGCACAGGTTGGCGATTTTTAACTGTGATTTCAGTTTCTTCTGCACAAAAAGGCAGTATTTGGAATGGGAAAGCCAGTTGACTTTGAATAATGATCTAACACATATTGATAACAGAGAAAAGTGCAAAACTGTATTAAAACTGTAGAACAGACCACGAAAGCTGAAGTGAGCCATCCATTAACTCTGCTGTCGGTAAATTTTAGCGGAGAAGAAAGACATTCGGGGAATTTTTCGGGGATTCAGGGAACGCCATTTTGTTGTCGGGGGTTTTCTGGAATTTCGGGGAATCCCCGAAATTCGGGGACTAGAAGCACTGGCTGCTGGGAAGCAAAGAAAACGAGGAGTTAAAATTAAGTGGAATTATCACAACACAAGGTTTTTGACGGCAGTTCAAAATAAGACTATATTGACGAGTTTGATGAAGACGTCACATTTCAGTTATCACTCAACCAGCGCTTGAAGGTTGCATTAAATTATTGGCTGGAATCCGGAGAGCAGAAATTGCGGAAATTTCTGAGCAGGATGTGATAATCGAGTTGTAGATGGTATCGATGCGAGTAGTGGCTCTAGGGGTGGGGGGCGGCGCTAGTAGAAGCTAGTTTGGAGAACTTTACCGGGCAGGTATCCGCGTCTTTTAGTTCTAGATAGTCTTGGTTAGGATCATCACTGCTTTGTAGCGCTGACGGAATATATAGCCTAAATTATGTAACACTTAATGCCAGAAAACCTATTAGAACATGCTATTTTTGTATGAACGTAAGGTCATAGGTAATTTTGTATGAATGTGACGTTATTCTATTTATCGGATCAGTAGGAATTTTAATAGTTCAAAGAGCTTGAAAATAACATAATTGTAGCCTAATTGCCATGAAGGTTACACTGTAAAAAAAAAATCTTGCAGTATTTACCACCGGGATTAATCTTGTCCCAGAAAAGAAAATCTCATCTCTAATTCGGGTTAATCTTATCTCAGTAGAGGTAAGGTTAATCCCAGTAGCAAATACTGCAGTTAACTTTAATCCTTACTCGGAGAAACTTTTTACAGTATATAGTCGGGGTTAGCTTTGTATACTAACCTTGTTAGCTACACGTTGCTCCCGGTCGTCCTAACCGCTATACTGTCCCCTCTCTTTGAGAAAGAAAAGTCTCTTCGACGGGTGCTCACTCCCAAAATAGCTGTATAGTCAGTCCAGCAGTGCCCACGAGAGGCTGTACAGTGGTGCCCACCAAGTGAGCAACCCCTAGGATCTCTTATATTTCCCTTTTTCCATGCCTATCCCATAATTTTCCCCTATTTCTTCGTCTCTATTAAACCCTCGACAATCGACATTATGTGTCACGCCTCTCCCATCTCTCAGCATAACGAGTCGATTTGGCCTTGCTTCTCTCATCAAGCCATAATTTCTTAAAATATGCATGACTCTGGCCAAGAAATAATGTGAATGATACTGCATTACCAAGTATATGAGCTAGCCCGTCTGTTCCGGGGTGCGGTTGCCGTTGCTGGTGCAGTTGTTACGTTTTGAGCTCATGTTACTCCCCCAATTGGACATGAAATGCCAAAGTTATTAAAACCTATGACATACGTGATTTTGAACTTGCTATTTTTAACCTGATTAGCAACCACAGTTCAAAAATTGAGTTCGAGTTCGAAATTGAGTTGAGTTCTGGAACAAAGTTCAACGAAAATCAGTCCTCCATTTTACAGTCTGTTTATCAACTGCTTTTGATTTCCTTATTTACCGTCCAAAGTTCAAAACGACCCCGGTGAAATACATCTACTTTTTTCATACAAATGAGAATTTATGATTCTAGGACGATATCCCGAGACCTTTAGCGGACCCCTTCTTTACATGGATGCAAATGTTGAAGCTGCACACAAAACGCTTTCCATTAGATTATTTTTCGAATAATAATTTTTTGGGATCCCATCGGTCTTGTTCTTTGTTGAAATGACGGGTGAAAAAGAATTTATCCTTTATAAATGTTAACAAAAATGGAACCAGTGGCAAACCTGGAGAAAGTCCTCTCTTTGTCTGAATGGTCTGAACCTTCCCGGATTTCGGATTCCCTCTACAGATTTTTCTCTCAACCTCCCTATTAACCAATCCCGCCCCCCGACCTCCACTCCAATAACCTCCCTCCTTGATTATTTTAGCTCGTCGCACACGTTCATAAAATGCTCAACATTTTCTGTGCCTGCAGGGTACACATATCAGGCAAGCATCCACTATTACTATCCCCACTACAACCGCACCCCAGCTTGTCCCTGGGTGCGGTTGGTGTTGCTGATGCAGTTGTTACGTTTTGAGCTCATATTGTTCTTACTGCACGGATGAATTCAGCTTAGAATTCGTGGGGAATTCGAAACATAATCTAATCGAAAGAGTTTTGTGTGCAGCTTCAACATTTGCATTCATGTAAAGAAGGGGTCCGCTAAAGGTCTCGGGATATCGTCCTAGAATAATAAATTCTCATTTGTATGAACAAAGTATATGTATATCACCGGGGTCGTTTTGAACTTTGGACGGTAAATAAGGAAATCAAAAGCAGTTGATAAACAGACTGTAAAATGGAGGATTGATTTTCGTCCTTAAAATCGAGATCTGGAAGGCTACTGTTATGATTTTTACTGATTGGTAAGGAGAAAACGCCGAACAACCAAAGTTATTATGAGACTATGACTTCCTAAGTCCCAACAGTTGCAAGTTGCAATTGGATGAAAATGGAGTTGTCTAACGACCTCAAAACACGCTGTTTGTTTTTAAAAACAACTCTTTGTGATACTTGCGAACTTGCTCTTCTGCTGAAGTCTTCTAAACCATTGGAATACTACCAATACCATTGGAATACCATCTGGAATACTTTTCCAGACTCAATTCGAGAAGCGGAAAGTGTACCGCAGTTTAAAAATCGGTTAAAGAAACATCTCCTTGAAGGTAGTTGGTGAGTGGAGACTGGAGAGTTTGGAAGACGAGAGAGGACTAATTGATAAATTAATTAATTCATTTTTAGCTTATTTTAGTGACGGTTTGATTAGTTATATAATATGGTAGTAAATGTGTACTGGTTGCGTTTTTCAAGCACGTATGTGCTTTGTTTGTAACCGGTCGTCAAGCCGGAATGATTTTTCTTTAGTAAAGTTGTTGAATCCCTGAATCCCATTTTAAAACTGAACATCCATTTTCGTCCTTCAGGTTTTAATTGTCTCTAATCTTTTTGCCCGTCAAACTGTGTGGTTCGGAGAACTGCTATAATTCAGACTTCCTCTTGTGATCCTCGCAACCGACTGTTCTTTGCGGCTAGAAACTTCTAGTCCAAGTCTAGATAATAATCTTTTCTTCAGGTCTTTGTGTGAAGATGGAACTTATACAAAGACTTTTACCTAGTGTTTGGCGATATTCGATATCGATAACGATATGTCGATATATCGGACCAAATATCGAATATCGAAATGTAAATATCGATATCGAAAAGGATATTTGCTCATTCATAATTGTTGTAAATAATCCAACATAACCTACATTTATATATCCGAAATTGGAGCAGTATGATTTTCGTAATTCAGTTCTTATTTATTCGGAGTTTGAGATGATGCAAGATGCGATTTAACGACAATTTTTGTCTTACATTTTGGCGAAAGGAGACGTATCGAAACATGGTAAAGAAATATCGATATCGATTATCGAATATCGAAAGTGATACTCAAGGCCGTATCCAGGGGGGAGGTTAGTGGGTTGACCCCCCCCGAAACATACAAAAATAATCATTTTTACAGGCTTTTCCCTCTGATCTGTGTCTTTTTTGTACTTTTTTGTCCGACCGCAGGCCCCCCCCCCCGAAATAATTCCTGGATGCCTGGTGATCCTATATATCGAAAAATCCAAACATCGCCCAACACCACTAGAAAATTCTAGTCCAGGTCTAGATAATATTCTTTTCTTCAGGTCTTTGTGTGACGATGGAACTTAAACAAGGGACTTTTATCGTGACAAATGAACCAGAAACCAGTTTTGAATTTAGAATCCACTGTCGGAGATCCAGGGCTGCCAAGAGCTCAACTCATAAAAGTGTCAAAACTCCTGAAAAAATTTGATTTTTGACACTTCGACAGTTTTTTTGCGCGTTTCACTGCACAATGCGTGAAATTCGAACAATTGGTAATCATTCTTAATTTCTAAGAACATTTTTCGAAACATTTCTTAATTGTTAGATCACAGTTTTGCAACAAAATTTAATCGGAAATGAGCTTTATAAGGCTTCAAACTATTTTGTGTATAAAATCATAGTAAAGTAAATGTATTCTGGGGCAGTAATCCATAACTTTAGTGAAGTAAATGAAAAGGTGTTTTTTTCGACCTAAAAAGTCATTAGCATGGAAAGGTGTAATTTTTAAAAAGTGTCATGTTGTCACCCAGAGAAAAAAAGTGTCAATAAGCACCAACAGTGTCGCACTTGGCAACCCTGGTAACCTCATCGTAGTCGAGAGAAAACCAAAAAATGAAGGTTGCGGGTTCAAATACCGCTAGAGAAGCGTTTTTGTTTCAGTTTAGAGCATGGTCATACTGGTCTCAAAAACCAGCCTATTCGACAAACAACTGAAAATCCCTAGGGGACGTGAGATTTCATGGGCTTTGTGGCAGCTTAGGGATAATGAGCAGACTGCACTTAGGGGTCTAAGTGCTCTATCTAACATAATTATACACACTGGTTTGCTCTAACTGATCTCCTGAATTTAAAACGACAGCATTCAGAATCAGTTGTATCTTGTTATTTTTCTTTTTGCTACTTTTCCAACCCAAAAAGCCAGTTAATGAGCCAGGTGTGACCAAGTTCTCAGTACGATTAATCTTTTCTTCATTTAGGATCCTCAACGAGTTTTCACCAACAATATTGTCGTGAGGTTTCACCCATCGCTTGAGCTCGAAGGGGATGAAATCAAGACCATTGTCTGTCGATATCCAACACCAACGGTGCTTCCACCGGCACCGGCTGAATTACCCATGTAAGTTCGGTGGTTATTGTCCTCAATTGTGATTTACAGGTTAATTTCTTCTAACTACAGCCATTTGACTTAAAGCACATCTCACTATATTTACTGTTTATTTTTTTTATTGTAGTTTTTATGGCACTTGCAGCCTCTGGCTCAAGTGCCATATACCGATCACAATTCCGTCTGTCGGTCTGTCGGTCTGTCGGTCTGTCGGTCGGTCCGAGTTTTTTTGTCCCACATATCCGAGTTAGGGTACTTCCAGATGTGCTAGGACAATGAAACTTGGCAGGCATATCAGGGACCCGACCAAACTAACCTGGAAATAATCAGTTTCCCGATCCGACCATATGGGGGGGAGTACGGGGCGCTGGAAACTTGCAAATTTAGGGCATTTTGTCACTTTTTTCTGAGTTAGGGTACTTCTAGATGAGCTAGGACAATGAAACTTGGCAGGAATATCAGGGACCCGACCAAACGAACCTGGAAATAATCAGTTTCCCGATCCGACCATATGCGGGGGAGTGGGGGCGCTCGAAACTTGAAAATTTAGGGCATTTTGTCACACTTTTTCGAGTTAGGGTACTTCCAGATGAGCTAGGACAATGAAACTTGGCAGGAATATCAGGGACCTGACCAAAGTAACCTGGAAATAATAAGTTTCCCGATCCGACCATATGCGGGGGAGTTGGGGCGCTGGAAACTTGAAAATTTAGGGCATTTTGTCACACTTTTTCGAGTGAGGGTACTTCCAGATGAGCTAGGACAATGAAACTTGGCAGGAATATCACGGACCCGACCAAACTAACCTGGAAATAATCAGTTTCCCGATCCGACCATATGGGGGGGAGTGCGGGGCGCTGGAAACTTGAAAATTTAGGGCATTTTGTCACACTTTTTCGAGTTAGGGTACTTCCAGTTGTGCTAGGACCATGAAACTTGGCAGGCATATCAGAGACCCGACCAAACAAAATTAGGAATAATCAGTTTTCTGATCCGACCATTTTGGGGGGGGGGGGGGGTGGAGGGCAGGGGAATCCGGGAAACTGAGAAGTGTGTAACTTTCGAACGGATGATCGGATTGTAATGAAACTTCATAACTGAAGAGAATATATATCTGTAATGTCCCGTTTAAAGTCTTGACCGGATTCAGTAGCCAGGGGGGAGTTGGGGGGGGGGAGACATGAAATTTCAAGAAACGGTTAGAATGGAGGGATCGAAGTGAAACTTGCTGGGAAGAACAAGCATCTGCTCTAGATAAGTCCTTTAGACCATTGTACTGGATCCGGACACTTATGGGGGGGGGGGGGGGCCGGAATTCCGGTGATTGTGGTTTTTTGGATTTTCACGATGAAACTTGGCAGGCATATCAGGGACCCAATCAAACTGACTTCAAAATAAAAATATTGTTGATCAGATAATGGTGGGGGAGTGGAGGGAGGGGAATCCGCAGGGGAATCCGGGAAATTGAGAAGTGTGTAACTTTCGAACGGATGATCGGATTGTAATGAAACTTCATAACTGAACAGAATATATATCTGTAATGTCCCGTTTAAAGTTTTGACCGGATTCGGTAGCCAGGGGGGAGTTGGGGGGGGGGGAGACCGGAAATTTCAAGAAACGGTTAGAATGGAGGGATCGGAGTGAAACTTGCTGGGAAGAACAAGCATCTGCTCTAGATAAGTCCTTTAGGCCATTGTACTTGATCCGGACACTTATGGGGGGGGGGGGGGGTCCCGGAATTCCGGTGATGGTGGATTTGGGGACTTTCACGATGAAACTTGGCAGGCATATCAGGGACCCAATCAAACTGACTTCAAAATAAAAATTTTGTCGATCAGATAATGGTGGGGGGAGTGGAGGGAGGGGAATCCGAAATTTTCAGTCATGCGTAATTTTAGAATGGTTGATCGGATTCGAGTGAAATTTAAGAATTCAACAGAGGACATTTCTCCGATGATTTTTTTCATATCCGGACCGGATCCGGCAACTATTGGGGGGGGGGGGGGGAAATACGTGCCCCGTTTAGAATGGAGGGATCGGGATGGAACTTTGTGGGAAGAACAAACAGATGCTCTAGGTAAGTCATTTGCTGAATCGGATTGGCTACGTGCACCGCGGGGGAGCTGGGTGGGGTGGGGGGGGGTGGTGGACCGGAAATCTCGAGAAACGGTTAGAATGATGGTATCGGAGTGAAACTTGCTGGGAAGAACAAACATCTGGTCCATATAAATCTTTTACATAATTTGACTGGATCCGGACACTTGAGGGGGGGGGGGAGGAGGGGTATCCCGGAATTCCGTTTTTGGGGGATTTTCACGACGAAACTTGGAAGGCATATCAGGGACCCGGTCAAACTGACTTGGAATAAAAAAAAAATCCTCGATATGATAATCTTGGGGGGGGGGGAGTTGAGGGAGGGGAATCCGGAATATTGAGTCAAGCGTAACTTTGGAACGGGTGATCGGATTCGAGTGAAATTTAATAATTAAACAGAGGACATTTTTCTCTTGTGACCTTTTTCATTTCCGGACTGAATCCGGCAATTATCGGGGGGAGGGCGGAAAATACTTGACCCGCTTAGACTGGTGTGATCTGGATCGAACTTCGTGGGAATGACAAACAGATGCTCTGGATTAATCATTTACAGAACAGGATTGGCTCCGGTTTTTGTTGGTGGAGTTGGAGGAGGGGGAGGGGGGTCAGGGATTCCGGTGATCGCGCGTTAAGGTACTTCCAGATGTGCTAGGACGATGAAACTTCGCTGGAATATTGGAGACTCAACAACATTTGCTTAGAAATTGCTACTTCCCAAATCCGATTATTCCTTAAAGTACCAATCTTGACCGCAAAGTAAAAAAAATACTTTTAAGCAATATATGCATTTTCGTGATGCCCATCAGCCCATTAGCAGTTTTGCCTCAAGGGTTTTGCTTACAAATGAAGTTCCAGCTCCCTTATAGCGCGCATCTCAACCGCAAAGTCGAAACTTACTCTTGATCAATCAAATCATCTTGACACATGCAAGTGCCATATGAGCTTACAGCTCTTGTTTTTTATTATTACGTTTGGCGTTAAGCTTCTAGCTTGTCGCCATTGCAACAGAAGTACAAACGGATTAGATACACTTTACACACAGAGACTGACACACTACAAAAGTAAAAAAAATTCTCAAACTACAAAATTTATGTTATTTTTGTGTTCCAGTATTCAAAGCTATCTGAATACTGTAAACTACACTGTAAAAAAAAATCTTGCAGTATTTGCTACTGGGATTAATCTTGTCTCTAAAAAGATAATCTTATCTCTAATCCGGATCAATCTTATCTCAGTAGAGGTAAGATTAATCCCAGTAGCAAATACTGCAGTTAAGTTTAATCCTTACTCGGAGAAAACTTTTTACAGTGTAAGCTTTGCTTTTAACAAATTATCCACGCTCCGTTTTTATGTTTCTTTTATACGTTTGGGGCTAGAATACCTGGTGGAAGCTTGGCACTTTGGCGTTACTGAGGACCAGGTTTATCGGATCGAAAAAACACAGAAACGGGCCCTACTGATTATGTTAACATCCCCAAAATTCCTTATAGCGAGCTCCTCCAGAAAACTCGAGTCCCTTGAGTCCCGTAGGTTGAAACTGTGCACCAGCGTTGCCACTCGACCGGCACCGCTTTGCTTTTAACAAATTATCCACGGCTTTGGCTGTTTTAAGCCTTTTCCCAGACCCATTGACTTATAGCAAAATCTCGGCGAAATTCAGATAACCGGTTTTATGCATCAATAGCATGATACGCGAACACTCGTCGGGAGCACACGGAAAACCGTGAATCGTGGCAATTGCAAAGATTAGTGAGGTGTTGTTAGTGAGGAATTAATGAATGTAGTTACGGAATAGGTTGCATTGACGTTATACGTACGACGGGTGCTTTATAGCACAACTCTTACTAGAAATGATCTTTTGCCTATGAAAGGGAGCAGAAAAAAAGTTTTCCAAAAATACCATTACTTTCCACCTGAAACTAGCGATTTTCTTGTTAGCGCTTGTCGACACTATCCAGCCTTCCTGCTCTCCGACGCGGCGGGTGGGAGCAAAACGTTCGAAAACTTAGCAAATAAAAGAAGTAAAAAACAAGATTCTCATATCCTTATGTTTGAAAGAGTTGTCAGCGGACATTGAAGACTCCGGCAAACTTTGCTTTGTGTGACGGGCAAAACTCGGCATGGCCGAAAACGCGCTAAAATTTGTAGGCACAAAACGAAACAATGGAGAAAGGGGGGGGGATTTTGGAAGCTTATAATTCGACAAGGTAGCTGCTATATTATAAAAGGCAAAATAAGCAAGAGGTTTCCTTTAAGTCCCATCCTCGGGCCGTCGACGTCCATCATGGGGCCTCAATCCTCGCAAACATTTGGCTGTGTTACCCGTTTTGTTGTTGCGTGCATACTGTTGTAACACGGTTACAATCGACGGTTCCGTTGGTGTTAGGTTCGACTGAAACAGTCTGATGACCGTTCGGGAGGGCCAATACTAAAGAAAACACTCCATAAGCAAAAAATATCCCATTTTTTTTATCTATCTGAAATTACGTTGAATAGTTGTTCATGTAGCCTCGTCAGGCTCAAGCCGCTCAAAATCCAGAAATATAGCTCTAATAAAATTCAGCTGACGTATCCGATCCGTTTCGCACTGTCAAATATGATTCGCAGTCAGCTTGGGCTGAAGGAACATTTATATACTTTTAGTTTACCCCCAAAAGAGCAAATAAATTTTGAATCTCTGTAATAAACAAGTAACTAAGGCCAACATTTTGCCCCCACCCCCAGAGGTTTACTGAAATGGCGCCACTCTTATGTAAGCTCCTTAGTTATACTGTATCTCCCGATTAACCCCAGCTTGCCGATAGGCCAAAGCTGATGAGCGTAATCCACAGCTATGTGACTGACAGTGATCATTGTAGGCGATCTGAACAAATTTCCGACATAGAGTTACAAGGGCGCTAACTAGATTAATTCCGCCAAGCGGCGATGCTCCGTCCCGCATCGAATCCCTTACAAACTTCTCCTGTCGCCTAGCGAACTATTTTCGCGATCCGTGAGCACTTAGCTTAATGCATCGCGCCAGGCACGCGATTTCTGTTTTACCTTTTGTCTCCCACGTGTCTTCTCAGAGAATGTTTTTTTTTTTTCTCCCCCAAATGAAAATCGGCCTGGAATGGCCCCAGACATCACATGTATTCAGGCCAGATGGGTAACATTTTCCCTCTCTTACAAAAGCTGTCATTCAAGGTGGGATCGTTAATGTGACTGGCTTAGGGCAACACGAGGATAATAATAATGTAGAGAACTGGACCCTGCTGGAACATGGATGATCAAGTCGGAACTTGCATGTGCTGTATTAAGCCAACTCCAACTTAATTCAAACAATGCATAAAACGGATATGTCAGCTACGATGCTTTAACAGCGATATTTCGGCCCTTCTTGGCAAGGGTCCTCGTCAGGCTGTCGAACTTCAGGGCTAATTTGGAAGGAACAAACCTGCAATCTTGATTGTAGGCATCGTAGCTGACATATCCGTTTTATGCATTGTTTGAGTATAACAGCCAGCTTGGGCTCAAGGAGTATTTATCCACACAGCTTTTAATACGCCTTGTAGGCTACACGAGGCAATTTCTAAATTTTCTACTTCCGCTGCATATGAAGCTGGTAGACTCGATGACTATCCTGAATTTTGCGTCGCCTGTTCTACTCATTAGGTCGTCGTTAGTTATGTTTCTGGTGTGATATGATTTTGCTAATGTTAATAATAATAACTAGATCTCGCCTGAAGGAAAAATTGATACCCAAAACACCCCGATGAAAAATTTGTAGTCTGCGTAGTTGTATGGTAGTTGTACGAAAAAGTTGCATGTAATACTATGCAATAGCAAAGAATACTATCATTTAATGTGCCTCAGACTCGTCCAATCTTACGTAGTAGTATCCAGTTGCATCCTGTCTTGCCATAGTAACATCCAATCTTGCTAATAGTAGCATGCAGTAGTATATAGTAACACGAAAGCCTTGCAGTAGAAGCATGTAGTAGCATCAGTTAGTACTGCGTGCTACTTTTTCGTACAACTTCGTACCACTATTTTGAGATAAATTTTTCATCGGGACCTCTGACCTGAGTGAGCCTCTGATCTCGCCTATGATGTCAAGCCTGAGCGTTTCCTTACTTAATCATTACCCAGAAACAGAAAGCTTCGAAGCCGCATCTAGTCCTTTCCCTGCCTCTTTTCCCTTGGTGGTCAGCACTTCGACAGTAGGCTGTTGGCGGCAGGGTTGCCACATGTCGCACGATAGTGTGAGTTGTCACTCTATTTTGTTTTTGTCACTCTCGTCCTACGTAGGACATAAAAATCTATTTCCGAAAATGACCAAATGCGTTATTTTTGCAGCAGGGATTCCTACCAGAAGTAACTATTTCAAGTTTTTTTCATGAAAGTAAAATTAAGATGTGTCATTTTTACAGAGGCGATTCCGACCAAAAGTGAACATTTCAGGAAAATAGATTTCACTCCCGATTCACTCTCTGTTTTTGGCCAAAAGTCACTCTCTAAATATTTTTGATGTGGCAACCCTGGTTGGCGGTTGTCATGGCGGGAGCGTTCAGGTGTTCTCATCTATCCTTTCTTTTCCTAAAAGCTCTGTGTCGTGGGGAAGTGGCGTGGAAATAGTGCTTTCTTTAATTGCGTCAATCAGTGGGATTGTTACACGAAAATCTTCACGCACGACAACCTTGCTGACGATGCCAAGTCTGTTCTAACGTGCTTTGGGGGGAAAAGAGTAGGGATTGTGGAATTGGTTGGAATTCCTAATATATTTTTCGTTTTGTTCCTTACAGCGGGTGTGATTAACATGGTATACTACAATATAATATATAACGATACAGCGATCATACTCCGGGCCTTGTAGGGTACAATGGCCAGTAGCCGGCCATGACGAAAAAACCGGCCACATATTTCCACACTTTAAAACTTGCAGTAACTGAATTTTTCAACACAATGGAGCAAAACAAACAACGGCAGTAGAAAGCAAATCTTTTCTTTTACTTGAACATCGATCATTGTCAGACCACACTGAATTAATTGCATCTTTCAAGTAGGCCGGGTTTTTTGGTCTTCATACATCAAGCTGTTTTTTCGTGAAACACCTTACGTGGCAATACTGTGACAGAAAACTTTCTGTTTGTCACAATCAGCATTTAAAAACGATTTTGCACGTTTAAGATTCATGGCAATTGAATAAGTTTTGATTGACTTACTGATTGTAAAGAGTCAGAGTAAGTTTCAAGGGCCGTTTACTGGTCACTGTACCCTATGTTGAAGAATTGCGCTAGAACAGGGCTCTTGCCATTTGTTTCAGGGTTGCCACATCAAAAATATATAGAGAGTGACTTTTGGCCCGAAACAGAGAGTGAATTGGGAATGAAATCTATTTTCGTGAAATGTTCACTTTTGGTCGGAATCGCCTCTGTTAAAGTGATCTTAATTTTTACTTTCATGAAATAAACTTGAAATAGTTACTTCTGGTCGGAATCCCTGCTGCAAAAATGACACATTTGGTCAGTTTCTGAAATAGAGTGATTTTTATGTCCTAAAATTACACATTTGGTCATTTTCTGAAATAGTGTGATTTTTATGTCCTACGTAGGACAAGAGTGACAAAAAAAAATAGAGTGACAATTCACACTATCGTGCGACATGTGGCAATTCCGATTTGGGACTAGATTTGGGTTTGGAGGAATTGTAAGAGAGGGTGGATAAGAGTAGGTGGTTGCGGGCTCAACCCTCCGATACTTAACAACCAAGGACGGACTCATGCGGGTTGGATTCGGAATATATTACTATTCCGAACACATAGCGCTGCAACCCGGACTAGGTTAGTCGCTTCCCGAACTGAAGAACAGCAGCTAAAACTATAGAACCTGTGACTGGAGCTTCAACATGGGCCTTTGGTAATCAAATATGAATAAAATATAATACGAAAATTGGAGTAAATTTAACGTTTTTCCCTCAACACTTTTCGTTTTACGCGAGCTTCTACATCCTGATCTAGCTGTTTTTTCGAAACCGAAAACCTCGTATAGTCAGCGGTTGTATCATTTTCCATTTCAAAACCAGTGACAAGTTGTTCGAACTGTCGGTTAGTAAAGGAGCAAAGAGGCAAAATTGGCTGCTTTTTCCGCTATCGAGGTGAACTAGCCGACTCGCCACAAAGAAGAATGAAAAAATGGGTGATACTCTCACGGCGTACACTGTAAAAAAAAATCTTGCAGTATTTGCTACTGGGATTAATCTTGTCTCTAAAAAGATAATCTTATCTCTAATTCGGATTGGTCTTATCTCAGTAGAGATAAGATTAATCCCAGTAGCAAATACTGCAGTTAACTTTAATCGTTACTCGGAGAAAGTTTTTATAGTGTAACTGCCGAATGGCACTAAACATACCAACAACCCAACTGGGTTTGTCTTCCGAAGTTACAGAGTAAAAGTTTACCTGCCATAGTTTGGAGTGTAGGCTTATAGATATAGACTGATAAACCTTTTTATTCACCCGAACCTGTCATGGCTTTCGCCAAATTTATTTGGTAAATCGTGAGAACATATGTAAATCATAACGATCATAATACATATATGCATCTGTCGTAACCCGATGAAATTTTTTTAGCCTGCGTAGTTGTATGATAGTAGTACGAAAAAGTTGCATGTAATACTATGTAATAGCAAATAATACTAATAGTAGTACGAAAAAGTTGCATGTAATACTATGTAATAGCAAATAATACTATCATTTAATGTGCCTCAGACTGGTCGAATCTTAAGCACTAGTATCCAGTAGCATCCTGTCTTGCCATAGTAGCATCGAGTCTTGCCATAGTAGCATCGAGTCTTGCTAATAGTAGCATGCAGTAGTATGCAGTAACACAGTAGCCTTGAGGTAGAAGCATGTAGTAGCATCAGTTAGTACTGCATGCTATTTTTTCGTACAACTTCATACTACTATTTTGAGATAAATTTTTCATCGGGAAGTAAGGTCATAAATTTAACCAACAGGCCAAAATTTCAGCTTAGGCTTCGTTATACAAATTTAGAGAAGAAGGGGATAAACTCTTTGCGAACCTCTGATGATTAGCTGCAAGTTTTCAACCACAGCAGCTACCTTGCGAGGGAGCCTCTTCGCCAGCTTTCCGGAAGGGAAAATACTTCTGATGGAAACACCTATACGGTGTAGAGTGGAAATGGCTTCTATTACTTACCTTAGACCTTAGTTCCTCCTGTGCCGCCAGAGGCACCCAGGGCGTCCAGAAAGAGCCGCCAGTCTTCCCTCATATGTGCTGCTGCCCAGACGTTTCCCCACTGGGGTTGGACTATCGAATTGATGAGTTCTAGGTCCCGCTGGTACGTACGACGAAGTGTATTCTTCGGCCTTCCTCTTCTTCGGGTTCCCTCTGGTTGCCACTCCAGCACCGTTCTGGGCAGTCTATCTTCCGCCATACGGATAACATGCCCCAAGTAGCGCCATCTTCGTTGGCGTATGATATCAGTTACCAGAGGCTGGCGCGAGATAGAGCTATAGGTAGGCTGGCGCGAGATCTGTTACTACTAACTAATAATTATTTTCTTACAGATTGCAGCCTCTTCCGCCTGCGCCTGAAGTCCTACCCCCTTCCAAACTACGCGGCTTGGAGATCATCTTGATCCTCTGTGCAATTCTCTTCTTGGGTCTACTGCTCCTCGGCATCGGTTGCGCGTCCTACTGCGTGAAGAAGCGGAATATTAAACTTGTCCGCACTCGGCGTGCCTTCTCCTCGGGATCCGGTTCGGCCATCACAAAACTCAGCACGGATTTCGGAAGCACGCCGTTCTTCCCAGGGCTTAAAATCCCTCGCGCTCATGCTGTGGATTTGAGCGATATGGAGCATATAATAGATAGCGGCAGGGGGTCGCAGACGCTGAGTAGTGAGTACCCCAGTGAGACGCATAGCAATACAGAAATTGAGGAGGGGGATACCCGAAGCTTACGGCAGAGTACGATTGACTCCGTTCCACCCCAACGCACTGAGTTCCAGACGCGAACTGGACGACTAGAGTCCGACGAGGAACTCGCTAGCCAGTACTCGGACCACCCACCTCCATCGGAATTCGATTACGTCGGGCCATTGGTGAAAATCCCACGGGTCGAGCCCGCGTTTGATGTTAATGTGAGAGTTAAGCGCGGTCCACAGTCAAACGCTGCTTACTCCGATTCTGAGTCGGACTTCAGCGTTGTCAACACGATGAGGGCGCAGGAAAAGTTCCTCACCTCAATACTTGAACGGGAGGAGAGGAGGATGACTGATAGTGAAATATCGGAGCATATCGCCCGAGAGGGGAATACCCAGCCCCTTGAAGACCCGGTTGTGCCTCCGAGTAGGCCTAACCCACTGTATGGTAAAGTGAAGAAGCGGAAGCAGCCCTCGGTCTTCACCCTGTCGCAGCACTCAATCCCTGAGAATGATACGTGGAGTCTGTCGGAAGCAGCTGAGTACAATGAATCTCGCTCCTACCGGGCGGCGTCGATAGTCCCCTCGGAATACCCAAGTGAGGGCAGGGAACCGTCTGTTATTAACGAAGTCCCTCTAACAAGGCTGCCACCACCTCCACAGTGGAAGGTTAAGATTAATAAATACCCTAAAGCGCCGTCAGAGCGCCCGGAAAGCGGAACGGAAACGGAGGCGGAAGATTCGATTATTCCGGAGGAACCGAGAATGGCGCCGCCTCAGAAATCAGCTACGATTCGCAGCTTGAGCGAGCCTCAGGCTTTGAGCGAGTTTGAGCCGCAAATGGCGATGGTACCGCACGTGCCCAATGTCACCAATCATGAAGCAGACGATCTTTTCCGGAAAAATGTTACAGAGACGAAGATGTACGAGGATGAAGAACGGATAAAACGGCAGATGACGGAGTACTATAGAAAGCCGAAACAAGCGCAGCCGGAATTCGATGTGAGTATTAAACGCCATCCGAAACCGCCGTCTGTCCGGTCGGAAAGCGACACAGATTGGGACCAGGCTTCCGAAATCTACCCCGTAAGACCGCTGTTGCACACGGCCACCGAAAACGTTGATGTATTTGAACGGGCTGACCGACGGAGTCCACCGGATTTGGTAGAACCCCGCAAACCGGAGTTCGACGTGAACATCAAACGCTACCCGAAACCGCAGTCTGTTCGGTCGGAAAGCGATACAGATTGGGATCAGTCCTCCGAAATTTACCCTGGAGCGCCGCAGGTTTACACTGCGACCGAAAACATTGATTTCTTCGATCGCGCCGATCGAAAAAGTCCACCGCATTTGGTGGAGCCCCGAAAACCGGAATTTGACATTAAAATAAAGAAATACACCAGGCCACCGTCTTATGCCACGTCTATCCCGGATTCGATTACCACAATTGGAGAAATTTCGGAGCCGCCCAGACCCGAATTTGACGTCCGGATTAAGAAACATCCAAGAGCACAGTCAAGACCAGCAACTTCTATTCCGGACTCGGAAACAACCATTCACGATTTCCCTGAGCTTCCAGAGTTTGATGTTAAGATTAAGAAATATCCCAAACAGTTTTCTAGAGCGCCGACGTCGATCCCGGATTCGTTTACCACTATTGACGAGCAACCGGAAATGCCTGGACCCGACTTTGACGTTAAGATTAAGAAGTATCCAAGACAGCCATCTAGACCGGCTACTTCCATTCCTGATTCCATAACAGAATATGACGAAGAGCCGGAAGAATTACCACCTGTGCCCGAATTCGATGTCCAGATAAAGAAACACCCGAAGGCCCCTTCCAGACCAGCTACTTCCATACCAGATTCTGTCACAGAATTCGATCCGGAACCAACATTGGAACCAGAATTTGATGTCAAGGTCAAGAACTATCCGAGAGCTCCGTCCAGACCAGTTACCTCCATTCCAGACTCGGTGACGACAGTTGACGAATCTGAAAACTCACCTAGACCGGATTTCGACGTCAGAGCAACCCGAAAACAGCCTTCCGTTCACACCGACAGCGAGGAAGAATGGGAGCAGGCATCCGATTTGTATATTCGTCGGTCAGAGCACTACCGAGCGATCGAAGACGAAGAGCGTACCATCCGTCAGACAACAGAATACTACCGCCGGCCTCGCCCACAAGAACCGGAAAGACCGAAACCGGAAAAAGTCAGACCCGAAACTCCACCAGAAAAACCGAAAAAATCGACTTTTGATGTCCGAATCAAAAAGTATCCGAGACCTCCAACGTCAGTACCAGAAACTACCACTTCTGTTGGAGAGCTGCCAGAAAATCCGAAACCGGAATTTCAAGTTCGAATTGAAAAGAGACCGCCACCACCGCAATCCGAACGCCCGGATTCCGTTGCGACGGATTGGGAAGAGGTTTCGGATATTTATCGACAACGGACAGAAATGACACGCATTCTTGAGGAAGAGGAGAGATTCCGACGGCAACGGACGGAGATCTACCATGTGCCTCGACAATTACCACCAAACTGGGATGTTGTTATTAAGAAGTACCCGAGACTCCCTTCCGAACATCCAGATTCCGACACTTCGGACTGGGATAGCATTCCAGACCGGGGCAGGCGGTACCACCCCCGTGCGGAAGCGGATTTCAGCTTTGAGCCACCTACAAGACCACCGCCACCCAACTGGGACGTACTGATCAAGGTACTAGAGGAACCGACTAACGACCGCGACGACCGGACATCCGTTTTGACCGTTGAGGACAGGCAGAAATGGGCGGAGCTAATCACAACAGACACCGTTTTTCGAGAGACGATAACTGAAGCGATCGTGCACGAAGATTATGAGACCATTCGGCGAAGCACCCATTACCAGAAGATCTTCGAGCCTCCCAAATGGGACGTTATCATTCGCGTCCTGCAAAGCCCGCCGTCGCGAGTCGACGACGAACTCGAGTCCGTTACAACGACGTACTCTGAGCTGCCTGTCCGTTATGTACGACGAGATGGGAAACGGCCAACTGGTTCGCGACGAACTTCACTGACGAGTGCCAAATCAGATTTCGATATCCGGTCACTTCCGGAAGATGTAGTGACGTTTGCGAAAAGAAGACAGGACCCGGATGCTTGGAGCCAGAGTAGTGGGTGAGTGATTTCTTACAGAGGTGTTTTATGCGCCAGTGCTGCAAAAATAAACAGATTGCGCCAGAAATATAGGTTGAAAAGGGTAGCTCAGGGTTTAATGGGAACATTTCTGTACAAAACCAAGCAGATATAATGGTTAATGTCAGGAACGTAAAGTCAATTAGAACAGACCCACCGCTATGTGGTGGTAATTCATGGAATTCTAGGTTTCCGGGTGGAGTACGTTTCTGTCCTCTTTGCCATCTTGATGGGGATGGTCTGGATCATTTTCTTTTCAGGTGCCAGGAACTTTCGCACTTAAGAGGTCCATTATTTTCTCGGAATGGTTGGCAGCTTCTTGATATCTTACGTTCTACGTCACCAAATGTGATTGTTTCTTTTGGTAATTTTGTGCAAAAAGCACTCGAGTTGAGAAGTGCTGTTTCTTAGTTTGTTTAGTTTCCCATGAGTTGTTTGTTTATCCTGTATATGGCCTTTGGGTTTTTCAGTACAGATATAGCCTATATAGTTTTCAATTTATTTCAATTTATTTAATAATAAAGCAAAACATATATCTCGTGGGCAGAGCCCAAATACGATGTTTTTGTAGTCATAAATAGAGATAAAATAAGTTGTCAACAGATAATTTAAAAGAAAAAAAAAATAACAAGGCAGATAAATGCTAAACATCATTGTACTGCTGTACGAAGCTCGGCACAAAGCTTCTACTGTTGCGCCTAGTGTTAGAGTAGATTGGGGTCAGTTTGGGAACCTTTTCAGCCACTTCTCGGGGGGGGGGGGGGGGGGGACGAGATCTTACAGGAACAAAGGGTGGGGAAGGAATGAACGGTACATGGGGTGCTGGAGAAGGGAGGATCCAAAGTTGCGGCATAGTTTTTCGCGGCGGGAAGAAAGTGATTCAATTTTAAACTCTTCGAGGTAAAAAGAGGATGGTAGGGGGGAACCGTCATAGATAATTTACAGCGATCTCTTCTGAACTCGCTCTATTTTATCAGTTTCACCTTGGGTAAGAGCAAAGTGCGAAACCGGACAAGCATATTCGACTAAGGGTCGAATGAAAGAGCAAAACATTAGCTTTAGCTTGTCCTTAGGAACCCAAAACTTTTTCAGTGTTTTTAGCATTTGAATTGCGCTGTTAGCTTTCTTTACAATTGTCTTTGTATTTTCATGCCATGAAAGGTCAGAAGAGATCACTGCACCTAGTAGCGTTGTTTTATCACTGATGAGCCCAGGGTCGATAGGAGGTTCGAAAGACGGCCGAGTTTTTCTAAGAAAAGAAAATAATAATCACAAAATCTAGTTTGACCTTTGAGCATTACTAAATTGCCATCCATTTGATCTAGATCTGTGATCTAATAATCACAAAATCTAGTTTGACCTTTGAACATTACTAAATTGCCATCCATTTGATCCAACAGTTCCATTTGCGGGCCTCCCGTTGTCTGGCATGTTGGCTCCTCCCGTTACTTAAAAGTAATGCTTCGGAAACCCTCGTAGCTGAGAGCAGATCCGTGTCCCTTGACAACCACAAAGATTGTAATGTCCGTGGGAGATTCTGTTACTTTGTTGTCCGGATTACCAGCAATCCTTTTACAGAACTGCGGCTGTAACGATGCTCAATGAGACAGGTCCGGCATTTTTTTTTTTTCAACGTGACAACCGATAGGTGGGCTGGGGCCTAGCTTATTGACAAAAAGAAAATGTAGCATTCTCGATACTGTTTCTTTAATCCTAAAATATTTTATGTCATACTATATCCTATGCCTATCCTATTTTCTAGTCACTCTAATGTTATCAAAATCTTTTATAAGTAGTGAACTGAAAGACAAAAACGCTCCTCAGCCGGGATTTGAACCCAGGGCCCTCTGCTTACAAGGCAGGCGCTCTTACCATTTGAGCTACCGAGGGCCTTGTGAGCAGGGTTCGCAAACCACTACAATAGTCTGGTAGAAGCCGGCCATAGGAACAGTGATCCCGCCCGAAGGCAAATTCATCTAACCAGTTCACATCCCCATGTCACGGAAATTGATAATAATACATAGATAAACCTACAACATAAATCAATAGATCATATAATAAACCAGAAACATTTGTTTCTGATTTATTGGTCACGGTACAAGTCTCTCGTGTAAAGTGCCATCTATGCATTATTGTTATAAAAATATCTGTTTTTACCCTATTTTTCAGCAGTTTAAACTTGTTGCTATGATACATAAACCCAACCATGTGTCGAAGGAGAACAAATGGGCTCGAACAAGCCAGTCATGTTTCAAGTAGTAATTATTCGAACGTAGTGAGAACGGAATTGACAGATCGAATGAATTCACCGATAGGGATGCGTCCAGATGGGCGAATCCGAACTCGAATTCAGGATTCGTGCTTTTGGCCGGATTAGAATCCGGATTCGAATCTTGTGCTTTTCAGGCTGGATTTGGATTCGGATTCCAAACCCTCAATCTTACGAATCCGCTAAAATTTCTAGTCTACATCCTTCCAGTTTTCGTTTTTCCAGTTTTTACACAGTGGGCTTGGGCAATCCAACTTTTTGGCTCCACCACCACCTCAGTAACCTATCACGTTTTCTGTTCAGCTTAGATATCAGTGCTTTTTGTCACCTCTGATTCTAAACTATTACCTATTTACATGATTTGATTTTTGATAAGATCGGATGCGAATCCGGATTTTGAATCCTCAGCATGAAATCGTGGATTCGGATTCCTACCTAGCCCTGGATTCGGATTCGAATCCTTTCATGACCGGATTCGCCCATCTCTGGATGCATGAAGCCGTTTGGGAAGAGGAGCCGACTCAATAGTATAGGCATTTGTGGTACCTCTATGCGCCTGTCCCTCTAGGCTTGAAATATTTACCAACTACAATGGTAAGCCATCGCCGAAAATAAACCAAAAACGGCAGATTCCTGCAAGACATATTCTTGTCCGCCGCGACCTTTCTGCGCTTAGCGTATTTAGCCATCGAAATGTAGGTCTTTGTTGAAATTTAAAATCTCCGCCTCGATGAACTTTGGGTTGTCCTGCAAGCAGCGCACATTTTGAACGTCATTACTAGAGCCTTGGGTATAAAATATAAAATCCCTTAGATAGGCCCAAATGTTTCTGTGCATCCAGATATCAGACGTAAAAGTAAGAACTCCTAGCGCGTTGTACTAGTATACGTCAACATAGGTGCACACAGAAAAAGAAGGAGTTACGAACAATCTGAAAGTCCTATTTTGAGTATGCGAAGCACCTGAATCGTTTGTCAAAGTTATGCCATAGCCACATGCTAACGGAGCATTTCCAAATTAAAGATGCCAGCTTTACACTTTCGGAAATACCGTCGTCCAAAAAGCATGTACAACTGGGCCCAGCCAGCACATGACGTTCTTCACCGCGTTCTGGCCGAAGGTTGAAAATTTTTATTTTGTATGTGTTTTTGTTTTCTTTCTTTTCTTTTACATACTCCACTTTTGAAAATGGCGGGTCGTAAATAAACTACTACTTACTTACTTAAACCCAGGCTTCACCTTCCAGATTCCCAGACGTCCGGGGTTCCGCAGAGTCAAGCCAACCCTTCCTGATTTTCATGATAATGATGACAGATAAATTTGCTGTTCTTCAACATTTCCTAGATGTCCCCTTTACATTTCAAATATCTCTTGCATCCCAATCACAACTGTCAACCACTTTCCCTTTTCTTCCTTCATTTGCATATTTGTTCTGTCCAGACATCCGGAATCTGGGGTGTCTAACACCCCGGAGTTCCAGACGTTTTTGGCTTGGCTTCACCTTCCAGATCCGTCTCGACGAAAACGGCGGTCTGGAATCCGGAAGAGAAATCTGGAAGGTGAAGCCTCACCTTTACACACAGTCAGATTTTCGTAGTGGGAGGCGAATTTTCTCCTTTGGTTTGAAATATTGACGCATCGCATGCAGATTTTCCCATCGTGACGCGCATTTTCCATGCGAGTTTCGCAAGCGAAATCTTATCCGACTGTACGTTCACGTAGCTTTAGCTAGTTCTTCATTGCATTTGAGATTCATTGATTGGTCTCTTCCAGGTACACCTACAAGTCGAGTGCGTACCCCCGCTCCATGGCAGACCGCTCCCACGCTGAGACGGAAATAGTCGACATACCCTTCCTTGACCTCGACGAAGTCGATTCCCGATCGGATCGACCGAAATCGAGCCGGTATACGAAATCGGTAGTAAGTCGACCCTCCCTAGCTCGTAGCACGTCCGAGTTTACGGAAAACTGGACGAAGCCGAAACAGCTGTTCGAAGTCGCGTCGGATAGTGAAAGATCCAGCGCTCGAAATCCGAAATTTGCAATCTATAGAAGAGCGGATAGCAGCGGTAGTGAAGCGTAAGCATAATTGACCCCCAGAGAATGCTCAGATTCGCAAGCCCTAGTCAGAGATGGGCGAATCCGATCATGAAAGGATTCGAATCCGAATCCAGGGCTAGGTCCGAATCCGAATCCAACTTTTCATGCTGAGGATTCGAATCCGGATTTGATTCACCTTAGAAAAGTCTAATCATGTAACAGGTTATAGTTTAAAATCAGAGGTGATAAAAAAGCACTGATGCCTAAGGCAAATGAGACGATTAATCGGGCGATGTAAAGGTTTGTCAAGGTTTTCATGTGTCGTTGTTATAGTATAGGTTTCCTCTTCGCAACCCAGGAATGAATTCGGGGCTTGTTAAGCACAAAAACTTAAGCACAGTGTGTAAAAATTGGGAAAAGATTAGGAACTGGAGCGGATTCGTAAGATTCAGGGTTTGGAATCCGAGTCCGAATCCGAATCCAGCCTGACAAGCAGAAGATTCGAATCCAGCCAAAATGACGAATCCTGGATTCGAGTCCGGATTCGGATTCGCCCATCTCTGGCCCTAGTGGCGTGGTCTTCCATGCAAGCACGTGGCTTTGTGCAAATTTACGCCAGGTTCTTGGCAATTACATCTCCTAAACTACATGTACCGTACTTGAGGAAAACTCAACTGAGAACATTCTCCGGGTGTTATTTATATATTACGCTTTTGTTGTATTTTTTGTTTTGTTTCGGTCTTCGCTTTATTTTTTTCTCGATATTTTAGTTTCTTTTACTCTGTGATTTCGATGTCACCAGAAAGCTATACTAGTATAGCTTCCAAGATTTCTGACCAAATGTCTTCCAAAATATCCGTCCAAAGGTATCAGACCAAGAAATGTAAACTGCTAGTGCAACTTTCAGTATGCATAAACATGCCCTTTTTCTTTTTTTAGTGTATAGTGATGGCACACCAACTTCGGAAAACGCTAGACGAAAGAGATTTCGTGTAGGCCGTAGTTCCGGTTTGGTCTCCACAATAGCGTTTTTACGTTTCGTAGAAGAGGTATGAGTGTTGTTTCCCCAGTCTCCGCTTTTGTTGGAACCAGAACTGAATGAGCCTGACCCAAACCGAGAACTTGATTGGGCACCAAGTTTTTTTTTTGCTCGCTGTTGGCTTTTTGGGGTCCAGTTTTATTGTTCAGAAGGGAAAAGAGACTAAACGAAACTATACTATAAAACTTAGGGCAGAGCAAATAATACTAAGGAGTAGCGCCAAGACTTGAAAAAATTTACACACACTCGAATAGCAGCGATACTAGCACCACTGGCGATAGAGAACGTCCCTACTGAAATTCATTCAGTCGTTCACCAGCGCTGGCTCCAATAACTTCATATTCTGGACATGGCAGCAAAATTTTACAGCCTCCATTGTTTCCTTGGTATGTGCCGACCTCACCTTTGCTTTACTAGAAATTTGTAAACCCGCAAGTTTGTCTCGCTTTAAATGTCGCAAGCGCAGTGGGCGACGCTACGAGTGTGGCCTGTTTGCAAAGCATGGAAAGCATAGGTCTTGGCGCTACTCCTTAGTGTTATTTTACCTTGGCTTAGGGCCAAGAAAACGCGAAAATCACGGAAACGGTCGACTGACGCAGAGAAGCGAACCATTTCCATGCCGCGGATTTGCCCATCCGCGTACTTGGCTCACTTACCGAAACGTAAGACGTGGAACCAAGAACACATAATCAAGAACCTCCGTCTCCCTATCTCTGTAATACGACCAGGCGTAGTCGAATATATTCTGATACCCTACCCGATACAATCGAGCGGAGGAGGAGCTACGCGGAACATCATAATTTTTACCTCTACAGACAGCTATATCGCAGTAGAACCCCGCAGAAGAATAAGAACGCCGTCTGAGTCGTCCTCTACAGCTGATTGGTTGTCTATCATTGTGACGTCGCGTCTAACTCGCTGCAGACCGGGTTCTCACCCCTGCAGGCATTCTACAGTTTTTCATCTTGTATGCGCAGCGGCGAAGAGGGAAGTAGACGGGGATCATCTCAAATCTCACAGCAAGTACCTCTAGCTCCGCTCAGTTTAACGGGGTATCCATAGTCGCTTCATGGGACCAGAGACGGGGGTTCTATAAGGTTATTTATTCTTGGCGGAACTTCACCGATAATTTACCAGAAGAAGCGACCTAATTGCGTCGTGCGCGTGTCCTAAGTTACAGTCAGGTGTACTATGACTAGACCAGATTTAATAGTATTACATATATTACTTAAGTGTGCGAAGTCACATGTGCTGGTAGCAGCTTTAAGGGAATAGGTATTGTATTGCTAAAACGCTTCTCAATTAGCCCAGTCTAACTTTAGCTAGATGGCTCCATAAACGAACTGACTTAGGCGTTGTTCCTATTTTAATCATGTTAGTGCGAAATGCAAGTATAGTGTTTAGGAAACTTTTTAAGGATACCAGACCTGCCAAATGTATTTTATTCTATTTTAAGAGTAACAATGACCAAAAAGCTCTTGCAAAGAAAGACAGTTAGATGGAGACACTTGGCGAGAATGTCCTGGACTTATTTTTGCGCGCTGTTGCATTTTCTGAGAGCAGGTCGCAACACTCCGTGCTATTGAGCGTGTTCCACCCTTCTAACATTAGTAACTATCAGTTACTATTTCGGTTTCAACCTCACGAAAAGTTACTACGCTGACCGTTCCAACCTGCTCGATATAGTAACTATTTTCTTACCATGCTCGGGAGCGTAGTAAGCGTGCTAAATACGCAGCTCTGTAACATGATTGGTCGGATTCGCCCGTGGCATGATATTCTGCGGAAAATAGAAAAATCGTTCCAGCCTTGACGGCAAAAAGCCAGAATTCGTATCGTCATGCGTAGTAACTACGGTAAGTAGGGTGGAACACGCTCATTGTGTTGAAATTTTGAATTTAGAACAATCCCCTAGGATGTATTGTCGTGAGCTCCAAGTATCTTGTACTCCCACAATCGTGTCGTAGATCAAGCTGGCGTATGCTCATGCCGTGCCCGGTGCTACGTCACCCTTCTTCGGCTTGCCACATCTTGAGGTTTCTACTAACACTCTTGATGACTAATCCTACGTGCCGAGGAAGAATCGCCGTGGGCCTAGCGAACAGCAGGAAACATCACCACAAATATCCCCAACAAACGATGTTGATTGGTCACATATGATTTGAATCATCAGTGGGGTGACGTTTCTCGTTCTTCTCGAGGCTCAGTGGCGTGTTTGGATATGGAGTATATGCTGAGGGTAGCAAAGACCTCAACAGTACAACATGAAATACATCCTCAGTGAGTGTTTTTAAATTGAAGATTCCAAGGTACATGACGAAGGTAGACAGTTAAGGTTCGAGGGATAAAGCGTTAAAGCGAATGGAGAAGAGAGCGAAAATGGGTCCAGATCCTGAGACTTCCTCCTTGTGCCTTATTCAGTCCTCTCGACTGCGACGGCTTTTTTTTGTTAGTTGGGTTTTTGGTGGTGTGTCGCCCAAAGTGTCGTCCGTCCAAATCTGTGATTTTCTTTTCTTAGATTTAGGATTTTATTCTTTCCCGGTGTTTCTCTTATCGAAATGTGCCACATTGTTATGCCAGTGATTTTTTTTTCAAAATTTTCAGTTTTTGGAGTATAATTTTTGGGCTTTATTCTTTTTTTCACTTGTTAATGGAACATTAGTTGCCTTCTTTGTGCCTTTAGTTTCTACTCTCTCGTCTTCCGACTATTCTCCGAAGCATTTTGGGTCAGTTCCTTTTTGTCCGGATTTGACCCGTCCGGAAACGCGAGTGCGTGATCGTCCGGATCATCGTGGCATCTGGTTTCTTTTTATTGTGTGACAAGGCAATTTTCGGTTTAATATGCCATTTTTGAGAATCCGTCTTGGCACAAGGCCTTGGTTATCAGTATTCTAACTTTTAGACTAGTTCGTTCTAGTTCTATCCAGATCGAAGCGTTTTTCCGATTGAGCCTTTTGGTCTATCTATGTCTAGCTTTTGTTCAATCTGGGCTCCGTTGGATCTGTCCAGCCTTTTAGTTTATTTAGATTAGTTTAAGCTAATTTCGTCACTGCAAGGATGCGCTTGTAACGGGACAACGAATTGCAATTCGACAATCAGATGTATAGCTAGTTATACTACGCTTTTAACAGTACTAATGTTCTAGGAGTGTAGCGTATATTCGTTGTTTGTTACATTTGGAAATAAAATTACAAGTTAACACTAATTAGTTTTCCTCGAAAAAAAATGTCCTCGGGAAAAGCTTGTTTTTTTCAGAAGATTCGAAACTAAGGATCCCTAAATCAGCAGATGTGGACTTGGACAGGAGACGCCCTTCGGGGACGAAATGGTAGTCAAATTGTCAGAATTCAACTGCACCAAGCCACAAACCTTCAATTTCTACAAAACATGCCGTGTAGCATCTCTTGACAGAAACACACACGGCCTTCACAAATTCCTTCCAGTTTAGTTATTTTTGGCCGCTAGATGCGCTAGCATAGAGTAAACTGGCACGTTACTTCTTGGGGTATCTTTAAAGTTTAACTGAAAAGCCAACTTGATTTTTTTGTCATTTAACTGAATAACCTACATTATTTCGATGGGGTTAAGGGATTTTTTTGTTTTTCACTATTTGCTTCAGAATGGCATTCAGAATATCTACGGCCGTCTTGACAACGCAAAATTCTACTATGACGCGGAAAATAATTAAAACGCGGCTTTTAAGTGGCCTGGGATCAGCTCGCAGAAGGCAGCTCACTGCTGGACACTTATTTTTCATAAATCTTTTTCGTCAAGCATACAACACAGAAGCGCATAGAGGTACCAAAAATCCGACAAATTCCACTATATGCAAATCGATAATTCGTGAACAGCGTAGCAATGAAGTAATGAATTTTCATCTGGTCTTCAAGCCTCTTTAAGGTGAATAAGTAATGGGTAACTAGATTCAGCCATTTTCAGTTAAACTTTAACCAGGTTTGTTTGGCTATTTTCAATTCCTCTTAGGCCTCGCTATGTTTGAAAGTTTGCTGTTTGCTCTACCCTACTTCATCAAGTTTGCCAATCCTGCCAATCCTGGCTTTTCCACAGGCCTATTCAGCGACTCAACATGAACCGAAGGCCTACTCACATATTCCCCCTTCACATAACTTGCACCAAGCTCTCACGTGTGATTGTTATTTTTTCTTTAGCGCATCTGGCGGCAATTCGTCATTGGATTTCACGAAGGACGTATACGAGAGTCACAAAATGAGGTTACTTCAGCTTTTCTGCAATTTTATTATCGGAGCGGGGCCTGTTGAGATCTGTCCAAAGTCGGGGGCGGAGCCGGGCTTGTTGACTGAAATTCTTCTAACAAACCCGGACTTGGCGGCGGCTGCTTACGGAAGATTAGCTGCTAAATTCTGCGGCAACCTCTATGCCATCTAAAGAGATATGGCGGAACCGAGGACGGAACTAATCAAAGTTTCGTTTTCAAGCTTGCGATTCTCAGCTCAACCCGTGTTCGTCATAAGCCGTTTTTACGGAGCGCATCCTAACACGGGTTCCGTATTTTGTGGCTTCAAGCGTTTTTAGCTCCCGTGTTTCTTTCGAGTTCCACGCCGAATCAAAACACAAACGGACTCGGTAGAGTATCATATCCTGTGTCGGGTCCTCTTATGTAAAACACGGGCGCTGAAAACGAGACAGCGCAGCGTGTTAGGATTCGAGTTCAACACGCTAATTGCTGAAAACGCAACTCAAGAAAAACACGGAAGTAGTGCTCCCTAACGTTCACTTCATAATATTTACGTATCGCTATCACCGACAGATGGCATCTCATGTGCCGATTACGAACTTGGGAAACCACATTCAGACGGGAGTGTGATTCTTTGAAACACTGTTGCCAGAACTTGCCAGATGAGCATGTGTCAGGAGAGATCCCCCGACCTCGAATTAACCTCGAAACTGGTTTAAAAAATGTTAAAAGCAAATTTCTATGCAGTCTTAACTTGTTCCTGTGTCATTCTTGAGAGATTGAACAAAAATTTATTTTTTAACATTTTATAGGACGTTTCCAACGTTATTGTAACCAAGGTGTACTTTCACCAGGGAGCTGGCTACACCTTGGTTCTTTCAGTTTAATCCGCCTGGTAACATTCATAACATTGGCTCGGGGGCCATGGTATGTCGGGGGCGATGGTATGTCTACGTGGCGGCGACAATGGAGTCCTAGACTTCTATATTATATTCGAGAAAACTGTTTCTGGTTTATTGGTCACGGTACAAGTCCCTTGTGTAAAGTGCATCTGTTTCTTATTATTAATTTCCGTGACATGGGGATGTGAACTGGTTAGATGAATTTGCCTTCGGGCGGGATCACTGTTCCTAAGGCCGGCCTCTACCAGACTATTGTAGTTGTTTGCGAACTCTGTTCACAAGCCCCTCGGTAGCTCAAATGGTAAGAGCGCCTGCCATGTAAGCAGTGGGTCCTGGGTTCAAATCCGGGCTGAGAAGCATTTTTGTCTTTCAGTTCACTACTTGTAAAACAGAGTAGCGTTTCATACACAGTTCGAAACAGTGGGTTAAACGTTTAAGGGCTTAAACAGTAGTTCAAGGTCCCATAGCAGTAGTTCTATGGTTCATAACATTATGTAACTTGAAGCTGTCGACCTCCCCTGTTCAAGTACAAAAACTAATGCGATTCGCTGTCTTAGTTACAAATTTGTAACGCTGTGCGATAGACGATGGCTAACACTCATAATGCCGACGAGTCAAAATGCTCAATGTAATGTCCACAACTAATAATGCCCACGGTTCAAATAGCCGACGGCTCAAAATGCCCACGGTTTAGAATGCCTACAACTGAATTATCTGTAGCGAGTAGTCCGAAGTAAACTGAAATGAACTATTTACAAGAAAAAAGGTGTATATCCTTAATGTTAAATACCACAAATGCGCTGTGCTGAAGCCTCTGAGGGATAAGGAACCCCCGTGGAACTTTTGGAAAATTAACTAATTAAATTAACTAATTAAATAACTAGTTAATTTTCCAGCTTGAGCGGCTTGAGCCTGAAGAGGACCCTTGCCAAGTAGGGCCGAAATATAGCTCTAATAAAATGTAGCTGACTTTTCCGTTTTGCACCATCAAATATAATTTTCTTAAAAGCTTACCGGAGAGGCCGACTTATTTTTGTATCATTTAACTGAATACGCTGCATTATTTGGATTGTGTTAAGGAATGTGTTTTATTTTTCACTATTCGCTCTAGTATGACGTTCAGAATATCTACGGCCGTCCTCACAACTTAAAACTCTACTATGACGCGGAAAATTCGAATCTCAATACAAACGCGGCTTTTCGGTGGCAAGTGATCAGCTTGCGGAAGGTAGCTCACTGCGCGAACGCTTACTTTTTGTAAATCGTTTTCGTCAAGTATGCAACACAGGTACAAGGGCATAGAGCTACCACAAATCCGACAGGGAAATTCCACTATTTGAAAATTCATTATTCGTGAATAGCGAAGCAACGAAGTAACGCATTTTCATCGGTCTTCAAGCATCTTTAAGTGAATCAGTGATATGTAATTAGAGAATTAGACTGTCCTATTTCTGCCCTTTTTGGTTAACTTTAAGGGCTTGATTTTTCTGACCTTTTCGGATCATCTCCGTCTGAAATCCGCTCCAGCACTGATCTGGAGCCGGTCCGATTCCGTGGTAATCCTGTCCCTTATAATCTCGTTGTCCCAGGGTGATTTTTGCTTCCCCTGTGGGCAGTTTGACCCGTTGTCATTTCAAGCCAACACACTTTTCCTCTGGGCATTCTGAACTGTCGGAATTGTGAACCGTCGGCACTTTGGACGATTTCGATTTCGCGATTTTCGACCTCACTTGTGGGCATTTTAAATCGTGGGCATTCTGAGCGTGGCCAATCATGGTGATACTGGGAACCGCCCTATACGATAACAGACACTGCAATACAATCCAAGGCTACCAGATCGCCTGGAGTGGAGCTTCTGTGGCCAACAGCCTCGAGGCTAGGTTCTCTCCTACACTGTCAGAAGTTTCATAACAGATAACACGAGGATGCGCGGTTTCAACAGATAAAGCGTAACATGTAACACTTCGGATGTTATCTGTTGTGTTTCAAAATGTTATGCACAATAAGCGATACCATCAAGAAGAACCGAAACCGCCAAAAAGTATCTGCTGAGTTTTCCGACATCATGACGATAACGAATAAAGTCAGTAGGTGTTTTTTTGGCTCTTCCTAACAAAGCTTGTTACGCATAAAATTTCATGCATAACGTTTTCAAACACAACAGATAACATCCGAAGTATTATCTGTTACGCGCTATCTGTTGAAACCGCGCATCCTCATGTTTTCTGTTATGAAACTTCTGACAGTGTAGAACTAATAAATGGTCCAAAGGGGTTGCTCACTGCTAGGCACCAAGTGTACAAATGCATGCCGTCTAAGTACACAATTTTCAGAAATAGGAAGAAATGGAAACACGGCTCACACAGCTCCCAAGGAGCGACCAGCCCCTTCATATGGCCCTGACGACGCGGGACTCAGCGAAGGTGACAGTCTTGAGTTCGACCGACCGTTTTCTGGTCACGTAAAGTAAGTATTTAAAAAACAATATGTCTACAAACTCGGGAGAAATATTACCTGGCTTAAAACGAGACAGTGTTGGCTGACGTGGCGACATCAAACGACGGTTGGCAGTTAAGTTACAATAACCGTTCTCTGGAAAACAATGACCTTAAACAAAACTTCATAGGTAGGGAGGCATCTAATAAAACATTGGCTAAAAACAGAAAGTCAGCTATGGTTTTAAGATGATACAAGATTTATGTACATTAAAAGCCATGGCAACTGAAGAGAACCCTTGCCAAGCAGGGCCACAATACCGCTGTCAAACATCATTAGTTGACTTTCTGTTTCTAGCCATCGTTTCAATATATGTTTCCAGGTTAGCTACGGTGAATGGGGAAAATCTTAGTTGTTATCAGCTAGCCAACTTCAAAACTCTAGTGGAGGGTAGACTGAAATTTTGGTGGCATCCGGCCATGTGAAATCCGGCTTAAAACAATTTAACGAGTTGGCGCCTGTAGCTTCTCGTCCAACTGATACTTCCAATTCCAGTTCGGTTTACTGATCCATAATATCTTTTACAAACAAGACCAAAGGTTTCGACGGGATCCCAAAAATTCAATATCTGATCCATACAATTCGGTCTTGTCTACGCCAGATCCAGTCTTCGCCAGAATCCTTGAACATTTTTACTATTAAATTCAGAAACAGATTACGGCCAAAAAGCTAATCATCTGACAAAACCAAGTTCAGATGTGGATTCAGCATGTTTGTGTTTACCCCTATAAGTCATATCTGTTTTGGCGAAAACTTCCTGCCTTACTTCTGCGAATTTCCCGGTTTCGGCCGAATTCTGGAACTACCTGTCCGGCCTGTCTTTCCCCCATATCGAACATCTAATCAACCTCAAATTAAAATTTAACTTAAAACAAATTTTACGGTTCCAGCCGGATTCCGGGCGAAACTATATGTCCGGGTACAAAATGACTGTCATACACGGGTTGCGGTTTTGCTGATACCATGGTATCTGTTGCCACGGTCTAAAGTCGTTTTTGCAGTTATCGTGGTATCTGATACCACGGTCAAAAGGCGTTTTTTCAGTTATCGTGGTATCTGGCCAGTTATCGTAGTATCAGATATTCAGATACTACGGTCCGACCGTGGTAACTGGCCGTGGTATCTGGAAAGTCATCTCACTTTCATCAAATTTTGTCAGATTGGTGAGAAAGAAGTTTAGCACTTAGTGATGTAACTGGATATCTGTTTTTCTTTTGGGATGACTTCGAAAAGTGCAATTTCGGCAAAAGTCGTTTTTGCAGAGCACCGTGTATCAGATACCACGATAACTGCAAAAACGACTAATTGCAGATCCAGTTACCGTGGTAACAGATACCATGGTATCAGCCAAAACGCAACTACGGATTCAGCATTTCAATCCCGTTTTTGCGCACCCAAAAACAACGGCGAACGCCAAAGGCTATCGGCTATTGAAAACAGTAAATAAGCACGAATCAGCAAACTCGCTTCGTCTACTGGTGAAATTTCATCGGCGATCAAAAACGCCACTACTGTATCTGTTCTGATAGGAAACTTGCCAGCATTCTGATAACAACGGCACGCGCTCACATGGCTTTTGACTCCTCAATGATGCTGGCATGTCCAAAGTAGTCGAAAGCCTTGACGAAATCGGCTATGAGGCAATCAACGAAGACGCCATCGTTTTCTCCATGTCGTGGAAGAACTGAACAAGATAGTGAACAGTACTGCAGTACTGTTCACTTTTATATAAGACGTTGACATATTTATATTGTCATATTTATATGTGAGTGTTTACATCTTTATATGACAATTTCGACAAATTTGGATTTCACCATGATAGTTCTAAAATAATAAAAGCGATATCTTTCTATCTATCTATCTATCTTCCCAACACTGCGCGAGTTCGGGAAGCTCTTTTAGGCAGGGGTGTTTTATACAAATCGTGGCGAAATGTTGGTTGATTACCTCAGCCGATAACTGTTCCCCGTTCTCGTCTCCGAGTTCAGCTTTTCGTTTCTGTCTGTCGATCAGTATGGTAGAATGAAATATTTTCGGGTCCAACTTGGCAAATTTCGTTTCGGTATTTGCGCCGTGTGACTTACTACTCGACTCGATCTTTCGAACAATGGGGTTCCTTAGTTATTTTGCTCGGTCTATTTCCCTGTCCAGGTAACACTTTTCTCATTCGGAAATAAGGCTTTTAATCTCGATGTTGATCCATGGTTTCAGATTTGGTTTTACCAACATGTTTTTTATGGGGAAATAAACTTTAAACTGTTTGTTCACATGATTACAGAACAGTTCCGTAATTGATTCCGCATCTTTCCCGTGATAAACCTCTCTCCAATCATGTTTGGCCAGCTCTGGTTTAAATGCTCGAATAGCATTTTCATCGATGGATTTGATGGCATCGCGGCACATCGCGGTTGTTCGGTCATCATCCAAGCCCGTAAAAATGAGGTCAAGTGTATCACACTGTCAGAAGTTTCATAACAGGTAACCAAGGACGCGCGGTTTCAACAGACAATGTGCAAGAGATAACACTTGTGATGTTATCTGTTGTGTCTGAAAACGTTATACATAACAAGCTTTGTCTCTTAGTTTTTTTTGTCTCTTCCTGACAGTAACGCTTACTATTAAAACATTTTGAAACACAACAGACTCTGATGAGATATCTGATATCTGACACTGATATCTCACAGATATCTGATGAAACCGCGCATCCTTGTGTGTTTGTTTATGTTATAGTTGTGTTTGTTTATATTATGTTATATGTTATAGTTATTTGATTTTCAGTTCTGATATAAGTGTAGGCTAATTGTAAATGATCACTTGCAGTGATTCGAATTGTATATAAGTTTATTATTTATGACAAAATTATGACAAAGATTTTGATGTTACTATATTTATGACGAAAAATCCAATGTTCGGCTTGCCCGTGAAGGAATTCTGAAAATAAATTGAAATTGAATTGAAATTGAAAATTGAATTGTGTTATCAGTTATGAAACTTCTGACAGTATACTACCTCTTGTGGAGACTTTCACGACCTGTGAGATTGCTCTACCCAGTTTGATTAGACGTCGCTAACGTCTCCACAGATGGTGAGTCCGGCCAGAGGATATTTGCTTCAGAAATAATCTGTGCAACATTGTAGGTATGAAATGAGCTTCTTCCTGTACGGTCCTTTGGGCGCGTAATATGTGGCACGCTCCGCCAAATTCTCGTCGCTTACGTTACAACTTCGTTGTCAAAAGTCAGGCTAGGATACCAAAGATAATTTCGTTAATTCGTCACTCGCTAGTACCGGGCGAGAACAGCCGTAATTGTTATTCGCAGGTATTGGTGAGTGGCTCGCTGTCGTTGTCTTTATTTTAGGCTTTCAATTCTTCCAATTCTGTTCTAATTTTCGTTTTTTTGTTGGTGTTCTGCTTTGTTTTGGTTTTCTTGGTTGCTGATCGTCATCCTTGTTTTGGCATTTTTCCTCGAAATTTTCTGTCTGCGCTGAAGAAGGGAGACGGTTGTCCTCCACGATATATTCGCCTTTTATTTCAGTATATTCGTTGGCCTCTACAAACCCCATTTTCGTTGGTTTCTTCGTTGATTTTTTGTGCTAGGATACCATTGGGTCACTCAGAAAACAACCATCAAAAATTATTTTCGAGTGGTTATGGTGTAATACCCCCTTGGTGAAGCGTCAATCAGGGGCAAGGAAGCAACAGGAGCTCCAGTTCCTTCTAATCGTAATTTACTTTGCACATATGCACCCGCTGTATGGGGAGCTGGAGCTCCTGTTAGCGGATGCATGTGTGCAAAAGAATGTAGTAATTTTCTGACGAAGACAGTCAACCAGATAACGCTGTGTCAAAGTTTGTATACCTATTGTTTTCATCACACGCAGTCCAAGTTTGTCTCGAAGACTTGAGTTAGTTAATAATAATAATAATTTATTTATAACCCACTGCACAAAAACAATGTGAGGATAGTGGAGTAGAAAAAGAAAGAAACAGAACAAACAACATAAAAAATACAACAAAATAGACAAGAAAAGATCAACAGAACAAACGGATGAGCCCGTGATATGGAGAAAGACTTACTCTGTTATGATGGTGCCGCTTCCGAACATGTTAACACCCTTTCCAAGTTCTGGCGACACTGGTCGAACGCTTTGACTTCTGAAGAATCTGTCTAGTTGCACTCTTGGGTTCTGGGACTAGAAAAAAAGGAATGAATCTCGAGTTTCTCTATAAACAACGTCTCTCTAAAAAGCCTCAACTACGTCCTTGTTCTTTACGATAACACAAAATAAAAATAATGCAATCGAAAGAACAAGAGCAATTAATATATTCAATTCAATTCAATTTCCTTTATTTAACGGTTTTTGAAAACCATAAAAAAACAAAAATAAGACACTCAAAACAAACAGTACACTAAACTAAAACAATCAATTCGAACGGGCTCCAGATGGAACCTGGGGCGTCCGCAGAGACCGCTCCCATTCGAGCCACAAAGCAGCACACACCAGGTGGAACCTGGGGCGTCCACAGAGACCGCTCCCATTCGAGCCACACACTGCAATAATGTATACAACAGATACGTCAGCTACGATGCTTCATCAGCGATATTTCGACCGTTCTTGGCGAGGGTGCTCGTCAGGTTGTCAATCTTCAGGGTCAACGTCGGGGAAGGAAACAAACCTTAATAAATAACTGAAGCTTCTACCGCTCGTAGCTGACGTATCCGTTGTATACATTATTTGATATATGTGTCAAAGTCAGCTTGTGCTCAAGGAATATTTATCTACGAAGCAAATAATCCAACAGAACCTCCGTCTTTGGTCCCATGCAGCGACTATGACAACTGAGCGGAGCTAGAGGTACTTGCTGTGAGATTTGAGTTGATCCCCGTCTACTTCCCTCTTCGTCGCTGTGCATACCAGACGAAAAACCGTAGGATGCCTGCAAGGGTGGAGAACCCGGTCTGCAGCGAGTTAGACGTGACGTCACAATAGTAGACAGCCAATCAGCTGGAAAGGACGATTCAGAAGGCGTTCCCATTCTTCTGTGGGGTTCTACTGCGATAAAGCTTTTTTGTAGATTTAACAAATTATGATGTTCTGCGTAGCTCCGCCTCCGCTGGTTTGCATCGGGTAGGTTATCAGAATATATTCGACTCCGCATGGTCGTATTACAGAGATAGAGTGACGGAGGTTCTTGTGATTATTTGTTCTTGCAAACCGTCAATAGCAAGTTGTAAGGTCGCGTTGCTTTTGAAACGGTTCCAAGATTCCCTAAAGGGTTATTATCTATAGTTGCGTTTTTGCAGATACCATGGTATCTGCTACCACGGTAACTGGATCTGCAATTCGTTTTTGCAGTAACCGTGGTATCTGATATGCGGTTGCTCTGCAAAAACGAGAATTGCCGAAATTGCGCTTTTCGAAGTCATCCCAAAAGAAAACTGATATTCAGCCACATCACTAAGTGCCAAACTTCTTTCCCACCAATTTGATAAAAACTGATGAAAGTGAGATGACTTTTTCAGATACCACGATGTTACCACGGTCGGGCCGTGGTATCTGAATATCAGATATCACAATGACTGGCCAGATACCCAATAGCTGCAAAAATGCCTTTTGACCGTGGTATCAGATACCACGATAACTGCAATAACGACTTTAGACTGTGGTATTAGATACCATGGTATCTGCAAAAACGCAACTTATGTTAATGTCACTTACCCGCGGTATATAAAGGCCATCTATTCGGTAAGTTCTCCATAATAAGAGAAGGAAGTCGGGTAGAAGCGCGGTGAAGATAGCAAGTAGCAAAAACGCCCAGGAGATGGGGGCACCGATCACACGGTTATAAACCCAGGACATGTCGTCATCGCTAAACGAAGAAACAAGATTTTACTGCAATGTTAAAAACGTTATAACATTTAAACATAGATGCGCATCCTTGTGTTAAAAAGATGACGAGAATATTTTTTGTTAAAACCCTTTTTCGCGAAAAGATAAGAATTATAGTATCTGTCAATAGAGCAAGGTAAGGCAAGCCGATAAGTTAAGATATAATTTTATTATATTTGATAGTGCAAAGCGGATACGTCAGCTGAATTTTATTGGAGCTACATTTCAGCCCTTCTTGGCAAGGGTCCTCTTCAGGCTCAAAGCCGCTGAAGTTGGAAATACGAACTTAATGGAAAAAATAGAAATATAGCTCCAATAAAATTCAGCTGACGTATTCGTTTTGCACTATCAAATATGATTCGCAGTCAGCTTAGGCTGAAGGAATATTTAGAATTTTACTAAAATTAAAATGGCAGTAGGGTTAAATAAAGTGCCCGACGTGCCAGTGGCATACAAAAATGGCAATGATTATTAAAATGATTTTTTTATATAAGCAATAAAATCCTAGTAAGACACATAAATAACGAGAATTTAGTAAGAGAAAATTAGGACAATGAAGCCTACATGCATTACAAAAAAGGCTGTGTTTTAATTTTTCATTCCACAAATAAAATCAAAGTTGGAAATATAGTAGTCAGTTAACATTTACTTCTTGAGAGCCTTTAAAGAATAATAAAAAGGTATACTCCTAAAGTCTGAGATTTATTCTATGTTCAAACAATGCATAAACACAGCTACGATGCTTTGGCAGCGACATTTCGGCCCTTCTTGGCAAGGGTCCTCGTCAGGCTGTCTATCTCCAGGGTCAACTTCGGGGAAGGAAACAAACTGAATATTTTATAAATACTCCTTTAGTTCAAGCTGACTGGGAATCACGTATAATTACAGGTCCGTTTCTTCCAGCTTAAGCTTGAAGAGTAAGCTTGCCATGAAGAGCCGAAATATCGGCTAGCTGACCTATATCGGCCATTTTTATAGAACAATATTTGAGCCCTTCTTGGCAACTCTGTTTAGCATCAATCAAATATGAAATCATCAGTAAACACAAAAGACTCAACTTTGGACGCCTGGAGCGTAGAGTGGAAAAAGCGGAAGAGACAACTTCCAAAGTGGGAGAGACAACTTCCAAAGCGGAAGAGACAACTTCCAAAGCGGAAGAGACAACCCAAAATGCGCCCAAAAGCATCACAAGGAGTGGATTGTCATAAGCAAGTACCCTTGTCTAGGTCGAAAAGGAGGATTTATTACGCAGTTCCGGAAAAATGGTTGGCCACCACCAAACGACAATCCCGGAAGCACTGGAGTTATAGATATTTTTTTTTTTTTTATATAGACAAATCGTTTTATTCATCAAAAACTTATCGTGGCTCACGCCAAATTTGTTTGGTATAGTCATGGATGCAACTTATCAGCACACACATAAATCATAATCGGCCTACGTATATAGGGCTACAACGGTCATAAACAACAATATAAATTTAAACTAGCAGCTCAGCTTATGCTTCGTTATATAACTCTAGAAATGAAGGGACAAACCTCTTTGCAAACCTCTTGTGGGCACTTTTGATTGGCTGCAACTTTTCAACCACAGTACCCGATGAAAAATCTCTAGCCTGCGTAGTTGTATGATAGTTGTACGAAAAAGCTGCATGTATTGATATGTAACAGTAAAGAATACTATCATTTAATGTGCCTCGGAATGGGCCAATCTTAAGCAGTAGTATCTAGTAGCATCCTATCTTGCTATAGTAGCATCCAGTCTTGCTAATAGTAGCATGCAGTAGAATGCAGTAACACGGTAGCCTTGAAGTAGAAGCATGTATTAGCATCAGTCAGTACTGCATGCTACTTTTTGGTACAACTTCATACTACTATTATGAGGTGAAATTTTCATCGGAAGATGAAAATGACTTTTTAATTTTTCAGCTTTTCAGAAGGGAAAATATTTTTGTGGATTGGGTGATTCAGGGAGTCATGGGGAATATCATGAAGCAACCGAAACGGTGATTTCGTGAAAAACGTGATTCTGCAATCACGAAACGGTGCGAAACGGTGCTCATGATTCTCAGATTCGGTTCTGAGCTTCGAACAAAGTCCAACACCAATTTGCGATAACACAGGGATGTTTGGAAAGTGTGCCACTCCTCGTTTTTTCTTAGTGAAACCTAGATGCTTATACTTACGAGAATAGATCTGATATGGCAAACGACGAACCGATGAAGAACAATATTGACAGAACCACGGAGAGTACCAGAAACAAGTTCCAGTACCGGGTTTCAAGTAGAAGCTGAAAACAGAAAAACAAATCAATCTGTAGCGAATGACGGGGGAGGGCGGAGAAGAAGATGAGCAATAGAGTAACGAACAGTACCTCAGAATAATTTCGTACAGCCTCGTGGCCGTTTTCTTTTTTGGCATTTAATTATTACTACTGACACCATCTTCTGAAATGTTCGTGGTGAAGAGTCAGCTACTCGGTACAATACAAAATAATGCCACACAGGCCATTGTAAAAAATATTCCAGAAGAAGGGTTGATTGGAGACATTTGTTCATTTCTAAAATTGTTCGGTACTGAAATAAGGACAGATGGAAAATGGAGCAAAAATCATAGCTTGGAAATACTATTTCGTATTTGGATTGGGTTTTCTGCAGGCAATGTTAACGGAAGTCATACAGATAGGGATGATACTTGGTACTCTTCATTCAGGTGTCCTTTAACGATTGGTTGAGTTTCGGTAGGGATGTTCGTGTCCTCTAGAGGAGCTAGTGTCGCTGCGATTTGACTGTGTGTCACTTTTTCAAAGTTCGCGCATTACTCTCTAGAGTTATTTTGCTCTGTCCCTAGTGTTATTTTGCTCTGGTTCACAGATTCGACCCAATTTTTTTTCCCGTAATCCGGAAGCGACATCCGTGTAGTGGAGATTGGCTCTGAAGCGTGTACTTTTCGCCCCTGGGTTCCGTTCGTCCGTCGCTGGGACTGCATGTGTCCGCAGTTCGTTATATCTGCCGACCGAGAAACATGAAACAGGGCGCTTCGTGGAAAAACATCTGACTTCAAGAACCTAAAAATAACGTGTAACCAAGAAAAAATAATGAAGAACCTCCGTCTCCCTATCTCTGTAATACCCCGATGAAAAATGTGTAGCCTGTGTAGTCGTATGGTAGTTGTACGAAAAAGATGCATGTATTGATATGATACTTTAATTTAATTTGCCTCACACTGGGCTAATCTTAAGCAGTAGTATTCAGTAGCATCCCGCCTTGCTCCAGTAGCACCCAGTCTTGCTATAGTAGCATGTAGTGGTATCAGTTGGTACTGTATGCTACTTTTTCGTACAACTCATACTACTATTTTGAGAAAAATTTTCATCGGGACGACAATGCGGAGTCAATTATATTCTGACACCCTACCCGATGCAAACGAGGGGAGGAGCTACTCAGAACATCCTAATTTGTTACGTCTACAGACAGCTATATCGCAGTAAAACCCCGCAGAAGAATACGGACGCCGTCTGAGTCGTCCTCTACAGCTCATTGGTTGTCTACCATTGTGGCGTCAAGTCTAACTCGCAGCAGACCGGATTCTCCACCCCTGCAGGTATACTACGGTTTTTCATCTGGTATGCGCAGCGGCGAAAGGGAAGTAGACAGGTATCAACTCAAACCTCACAGCAAGTCCCTCTAGCTCCGCTCAGTTTTATCGGGGTATCTATAGTCGCTACATGGGACCAAAGACGGAGGTTCTATTAGATTATTTTTTCTGGGAGTAACCTAACCCACATAATACCGCACACGAACATAGGGGACAAAAGCGCACGGATAGTGACAGTTGTTGCAAGCAGGACCGGACAGTTAGCTGTGTGCTACCTTAAGTAAAACGATGAAAATGCAGCAATGGAAGCACAATGTCCCAAACGCTGCCAGATCCCAGGTCACTCCATTCTGCTCCAATGATGGATCACCCGTGTATAGTAAATTAACTCCGAAGTACAAAACAACAGCATGCCACAGTCCTAAGTAAGAGCAAGGGCCCATGAATTTTGATCATCTCCGGCAATTCTTAACAGCATCCAATTACAGGGATTTTCTCCCGATTTTATTCTTGGAAATCATAGTAATATGACTAATAGAGTACACAAGTACGCCATGTCCCTCTGCAAAGTTCGTCCAGAACGGTGTTCAAGGTACTGAGAGAATCGCTCATTACCACTGAGATGAAAGCTCGCAAGTCAGATCTACACTATCGGGCACACATGAAATATATAAAGAGCGTGTTCCACCCTTCTAACAATAGTTCCTATTAGTTACTACTTCCGTTCCATCCTCACGAAAAGTTACTACGCTGACCGTTCCAACCTTCTCGAAATAGTAACTAATAGTTACTATTTGCTTACCATGCTCGGGAGCGTGGTAAGCGTAGTAACTACGCATCTCTGCAACGTGATTGGTCGGATTCGCCCGTGGCATGATATCCTGCTGGAAAATAGAAAAATTGTTCCAGCCTTGACGGAAAAAAGCCAGACTTCGTGACGTCATGAGTGGTAACTACGGTATCTAGGATGGAACACGCTCAAACTGGCTTCGAAGGGCGTAGCTTCGTCTCCGCCCCATTCTGACTAACCGCTATGCGGGACGCGAGAGGCTTATGCCCGGGCCCCACTATAGTCACACCTGGTAAAAACACCGGTAATAAAACACTGGGAAGAAAAGGCGCTGAAAACGTAAGACAGTCGAGATGGAAAAATCCATCTCCGCCATTTTGAAACGTATCTTTGGAGTGTCTGGACCAATCACAGACCAGAGTTACGGACTTTAGCCAGATCTGTTAACCTTTGAGTGATGATGGTGGTAATATGTCTTGGATTTCTTCGTTCCAGGTGTGACCAGGATGAGACGTACGAGTGGGTAATAACCAAATTAACGAACCAAATTACGTACAGTTGTGACTGAATGTGGCCCGGGCATTAGCCGATCGTCGCTGAGCGTACTCAGCAACCGGGTAAAACCGATACGGCGAGTGGTGAAAGTGTTTGCAACTGTGAAACTTTAGTAGGCTTATAGATAGATAGATATTCTTTTATTGATACAACTCGTACCGCCAAATCAAATCGTTTATTCATTAAAGGACCCCTCGAACTATTTACTCTTCAACTTACAGTATTTAAAATATTTGAACACCTTAAATCTAGGCTGTGCTTTCAACAAATAACCCACGGTTTTGGCTGTTTTAAGAATTTTCCGAGACCTGTTGCCTTACAGGAAAACAGGGAAACAATTTACATAACCGTTTTTCTGATGGAAAAAATTCTCGCAGACAACCGTCGACACCGTGATACACATCGAAGGTAGCAAAACACCGCAAGTGAGAAAATCAGCGTGGTTTTGTAACAGGGTTAAAATTTAACGTGCGAAATTAGGGTCTGCGGGCTTAGAAATATATGGAGATTATGGAAGTAGGTTGCATTAGTATTATAGGTAAGACAGGTCCTCTAAGAATCTTACTCACGGCGTGTGCCGACTAACAGATTCCAACGTGAACATATAAATAGATGATACAAATAGATGCAATAAATATGTCGACCATTACATTTTACATATCCTACGTCTACGTTTAAGGTAAATCCACAGGAGCGATTTTTTTCTGTATGGAGGGTTGTGAAACAGCGTAGAATCTGGATTGCTGGAGCAATGGCAAGAAATTAGGGCGGTGTTTCAATTTGTTCGTTCTGGACGACCACGAAGCCCACTATTCGTTTGTTAGGTCCATTCGGAGCGCTTAAACATTCCAACTGTCTACCTCAATCGCTCTACTTCAGGCCGCTTAATACTGCGATATAGTCCACCCACAATATCGCGTTTACGAGTGAGGCGCAGGCGGTCAGCGCCAGAGCAAGAAGTGTGCCAAAGCTAAACCTGACTGCTTGTGGATAGCGGATCCCATCGGACTCTAGAGTCAAACAATTCTGGGCCCTTGGTAAAGGAAAAAAAAAAATTATACCAGGGCAAGGTTTTCCTGCGTGCATTCCAAACCATGTCAAATCATAATACATAGATGGCACTTTACTCGGTGCACTTTAATATTCGGTTTATTCGAAAAAACCCTTGTGTAAAGTGCCATCTGTGTATTATTATTAATTTCCGTGACATGGGGATGTGAACTGGCTGGATGAATTTGCCTTCGGGCGGGATCGCTATTCCTATGGTCGGCTTCTACAATACTATTGGGGCTCACAAGCCCCTCGGTAGCTTAAATGGTAAGAGCGCCTGCTTTTTAAGCAGAGGGTCCTGGGTTCAAATCCCGGCTGAGGAGCATTTTTCTTTCAGTTCACTACTTATAAAAACATGTAAAATCGGTTTTCTTTTCAACCATTCGAAAAATCATTCCAGGTTTTCCAGATCTTAAAACTGGGTATATGGGCTCTTGAATCAAATAAGAATCCCGGCAACATTCTGACCACCCCTTCCTAACTACTACAGCGTCAAGATGGTAGGAACAAGCCATGCAAAGCCATACGAGATAAAATAAAATAAGGGTAAATAAAAATAAGAGGGATGGTCCTACCCAGAATATTCCACTCGAAGAATTTCCTCCACGTCATGTTCTTGTTCCTCGATATTTCCTTATAAAGCTGGAAGTTGTTCATGAGCTGAGTGGCGGGAAAATTCTGTTCAAATAAACCAAAGAGAAATATGGGCAGAGAGGTGTACGTAATGTTGTACAAAGTCAGGTACCAGCTTGTGTACAGAGCCTAGAAAAGAAGGAAAGAATTAAGCGTGCAATTACTTGGAAACCAAGATGCCACTGGTGGAATTCCGTCCACTTCAACTTCAATAAGTATGCCAAGTGCGGGACCACTGAAGTAGAATTCAGATCTGTTCTTTATTTCCTCAGTCTAGTTGTGTTGCGAGAGCAACACTCTGGTTTTGTCGTGTTTTTTTTTTTTTTTTTTCTAGTCCCCGATTTCGTCTTATTACTAGAAGACGATAAGGGTCTAACGTGTGCGGTTTTTACGGAAAGTGTGGATCTCTGGCCGGCTTGATGAATATGACCTTACATTTTGAAAAGCTCCGTAGAAGTCTTGCTGGGGCCAAAAAGGATGGTTTTTCCTTGTCGTCGAACCAGACCCTACGTTATGTGAAGTGAAGAGAATTTGTATAGCCTATGTCAGAGAGGATTATCTGGGGTTGTGCAGCCAAGCTTTCGTTTCATCGAATCATGTTTCTGCTTACGCGTGGAAGCTCCGTTTCAGCAGGCAAGCAGACAGGCACCAGTTTCAAACTGAAGATGGACTAAAATCTAAAAGTGCTAAAAATGTGAGGCGGTTGCCCCGCCCCACAGCCAATATATCTTCTTTGAGTGATAAATAGAAAAATTTAGAGACACAACAAAGTGTCATTTTCCCACGGGTCCGAAAGTGCTGCCATCTATTGTTTCTACCCATTTCTGTTCGCGATTTCAGCCAAGTTCATCATTCCATTTTTGCACTTGGGATTACGGCAGAGAAATGATATCAGATATAACTCTTAAACTTTAAAAGTTCCCTCATTGCTAGAGAAATTAGAGCTTATCCATTGCTCCTTTCTAAATGATGATATTAGAAAGTTGGTCGAGCGTTACAGTAAGATCTTTGTACCAGCATTCGTCGAAGTTTTGAACAAGTGACAAATGTATCCCTCACAATATCTTAACTGTTTAATGTTTTATTTTGATTGGTTATTTTTTGGCTATTGCCTTATTATGTATAACCACCTTATTATGATGTTATGTATTTTATTTATTTATTTATTCATTTATTTCCCTCGGAACTGAGGAGTACAAAATAATGTATAAAACAGAACTATGCCTAAACCATCTAGCTAGTCCATTCAATGAAACATAAATATTAAAAAAAATACACACGATTTCGACAACTAAGTTACACTTATTTACGCACTATATTATTCACTTGTTAAAAAATAATAATAATAATAATGTACTTTATTTCCTTAATAGCTTGTATTATACACGCTAGCACTGGATCGTCATTCACGCAAATAACATATGACAATTACATAAGTAGACATTTCATCTACACGTACAACTTGAAAATACAATTTGACTTAACTAGAATTAAAATATTGGGTAAAATACGGTACAAAAGATTTCAGGTAACGATCTGTCGAGTTTATGGGTGGTCTTTCTAGTCTCTGGGAATCAGCGTCCCTCTGTCTCTGTCGCGTATTGGGCCTACTATTTGCTGTAGTCTCAAAGTCAGGTAGAATGGCACGATGAGCATGTGGTGCCAGACACTTGCTCCCGAACGCTATTGTCAGTTGATGCCGCCTTTCAGCAAGGGTTGGCAGGTCAAGCTTGACCAGGCCATCCTCATAACAAAGATAACCCGGGCCGAGCATAATCTTAACAGCCCTTTTTTGGATGGCTTCTAGTCTATCGGTCTGTGCGTTAGTGAGTCCTGGGTGCCAAGCCGGACAGGCATACTCCAGGCAAGGCCGGATGTACGTGCAGTAAATACTGCGTAAATCTCGCGACGTGTACCCATTTTTGGGTACAGGTTGTGGGTTTGGAGGGCTACCGAAGATTTTTTTTTGTAAAAGTTGCTCATCTTTTTTCTCAAAATTAAAACTGGATCTTTTACTTTAAAAATGGGAACCAACTGCGAATTACTGAAAGAAATGGGAATCCGAAGGAGAAATTTGGAAAATTTGAAATATGATTATGATGCACCTGAAAAAAACCCCGGCAAGTTCGGCAATCCAATGCTGTGAAAGTTTGTTTTACAATAAAGTATCAGTACCAGTATCAGAATATATCAGAATATCGCGTCCATCCAGCCCGAATGGGAAGATGTCTTTGCAGCGGCCCTTATGAGAGACGCCTGTCGACTCTCCTCGAATACACTGAGCGCCTCTGGAGGTACAGGAGGAACTAAGGTCTAAGGTAAGGTGAATCAGACTAAAACTTACCTGAGTTGAATACGATGAGTAAAACTGGAAAAAGAAGCACGGGAGTATAAACGCAACATTTTTGTAGAAAAAGTAGTTGACTAGGAAAGAAACTCGCCAGTAGTACCACTGCCCATGAACTAGGAGGACCTTCTTCAGGTACCGAAACCGGGCGAATGCGAAGTCGGCGCAGCGAACGGCTTGCCTTCCTTCTTTCCCCATGATTCCTGAAACGAAGGTACGAAGATCAGTTTTGGGCTGGGCATTTTTGCGAAATTAACTGCTATTCCAAAAATAGTTCACTTTTCTTGTTGAAGTTTTAACGAGTTTTAAAAGGAGAAGATTTAAGAAAACTTGATGTGATTAAAGATGAGAGGAAAAAATGATTTTTAAAAATTAAGGGAAAATAAGGGTAGGAGTAAGAATTAAAAATTGTAAGAAATGAAAAGTAGATAAGAAAAAAAAAGATCAGAATATCAACGCGCGAGCCAAAATCGTCTCAAGCTAAGTGTTCTTAAAAAATATCTTATGCTAACAAAACCTGGTTTGTTTCAACAAGGGACGAATCCGGCGTCGCTTAAAGCAAGGTGTCCACAGAACCTGGAATTCTGCATCGATAGCGGACAGAATTCGCTTCGCCAGGCCCGAGAACCCTAGTTCGTTTTTTTTTGCGTTGCGTTTTTAAGCCTCCTGGTGGAAATCAAAATGGCCAATTTGCTGACGAACTCGTTATAGTACTCGCTTTCGGTGGAAGTTATGAAATTCGTCGAGCGGCGCAAAAGGAAACAAATCATGAGCGGAAAAGATTCGCCTTTTGTGGGCGGAGTGTTCAAGTAAGTGTCCAAAGCACGGAATGAATATTTACTCGGAACGAAGAAAAAATGTGATGGAGCCGAAACGGCCCGATGTGATTTATTTGCTACGTGCTAGGGGTACCCAAACTCTGTCCTGTACCTACAAAGCATGCGAGATATGCCGAAAGTCTTGTTCCAGAGTTTGTGAAGTTTTGCAATGAAACATGATTGTTTATCTCGTTTATTCCGTCTCAGGTTTTTCCTGTATTCACAGGAGAAGACGACACAGATATAGAGTTAAAATTTGTATTTATCTTGAAAATTCGCACTAATCACGATTATCGATGTGTAAAATAAACTTTTCTACCTATCATATCCGACAGGCAGCACCGGAGTTGACAATGACAAATTGTAGATGGGTTCCCGAAAACACTATCTTAATAATAATAATATAACTGCATCAAAAAGGCTGTCGCCTCTATAAATTTCTCGAGACACTATTTTCACTAAATTGAATTTCAGCCAGGTGACGACCCACACCTGTTTTGAACTAATTAATATTTTCGGCATTTGCGACACTTTCAGGGAGATGATTCCAGTATCCAACTATCCGGTTTCTGAAGCTCCATTTTCCTATGTCTTTCGAAATTTCTCACCACGCAGGTTCAACTGTGTCCTCTGAGACCGTTGTGGTTGAAGATAAGGACATCATCAGGCTTTATGTTGTCATAGTCTATGACAAATCTTAAAGTTTAACTGAAAAACCAAATTACTTTTGTGGCGCGCATGTAACTGAATACCCTGAATTATTTGGATTCTACTAAAGGATTTTTTTATTTTCCACTATCTCCTCTAGTTATGAAGTTCAGAATATCTGCGGTCGTCCCCACAACGTAAATTCTACTATGACACGGAGCGGGAAATTTTAATCCCAACATAAACGCGGCTTTTCAGTGGGCAGTGGTTAGCTTGATGAAGACTGCTTAGTGCCTGACCAAAACATAAATTCATTTATCTTTCTCGTAAGGCATTTACAACATGGATACAATTGCATAGAGATACCACAAATCACACGGAAATTCCACTATTTGAAAATCGATTATTCGTGAATTGCGGAAAAACCTGAAGTAACGTATTTTAAGCGGGTCTTCAAGCCAATTTAATTGAATAAGTGATGGGTAACTAGATTATCCTATCCCAGCTCTTTTCGGTTAAACTTGAAAAGTTTCGATCAAATCACCTTGGAGAAATCTGCAAGCTAAACTGGCTGGCTGTATTCTAAATAACATCTTGGTATTCTCGAAAAGACTTAGACGGCAAAGGCTGCCAGTCGAGCGAGGTGGACTCAGGCTGGCGGGGTGGAAAAATACAGACATGGAAGAGATTGTTCGAGGTCACAACCCGGATTACTTCGACATATGTACGGCAGCTTTTTGGGGCCATGTATAATGCATTACATACAGGCCGTAGATCTTGTCAAGACATGTTAAACGCGTAATGGGAGATTAGCACACAGACGATAGCTAGATAGCCAAACTGAAAATACCACGAGATGAGGAGAAACCAAGCCATCTACAACTACAACACTGAAGCGCAAACCCCTGATTTCCGGATACCCTTACCAAACGCTGAATATCTAGCGTTTGGCACACCCTACGCCTACAGCTGGATACACTAAGTCAAATGCTGGGTGAAATATTGATGATTTGAATATAAGGTTTGAAGCCAAGCTGACCATTCATTGCAAACAAAATAGAAAAACGATATTTTCGGGGGTTTTCCTTGATGTGCGAGGGATCAATAAAATTTCGGATATTTCGGTTGCACTTCCGGCAAACCGTCCTCAGCGAAAAACAAAACTAAATCCTAAAATCCACCACAATAACAACAGGAAAACGATGCGCAACCAACAAACGATAAGACGACATGTAAGTAAAAACCAGAAGAACGATGCGGACTGAACGACATGCAGATAAAAGTAAAATAACGAAAGATAAAATGTGCGTGTTCAAAGTGTATATGTACAAATCTCTGATTATTTACAGTTCTGAATTCTGTGTATATTTACAATTTACTGCTTGTATGTGTAACCATCCGTCTGGGAAATCGCGGAAGCTTTCACACAGAAAACGGCCAGCTCCAAAAATCCATAATATTTTTCACACACTTCGAATAAAACCTTCCACAGAACTTGTTTGTTGGTTCCGCATCGCTTTCCTGTTGTTTATTGTGGTAGATTCTATGATTTACTTTTGTTTTTCGTTGAGGATGGTTTGCCGGAAGTGCAACCGAAGTATCTGAAAATTTATTTATCCCTTGCACATCATCTTCGAGGGGTAACTAGCTGATCAAGGAAAAAACACCCGAAAATCTCGTTTTTTTCTATTTTGTGATGATTTGAGTGAAGCTCAGAAATCAACCAATCAGAATTCCTTTATAGTGGAGTAGGGCTTAGGTTGCCAACAGGTAGGCATATCCAGCGTTTGGCATAGGGTGTCGAGCGTTCGGCATAGGGCATGCCAAACGCTAGATATATTCCAATGTCTGGCATAGAGTATCTAAAAATTTCAGGGGTTTATGGTAGACTGATCTACAACTTCCTGCGAAGCATCATCTCATGTAAGCCGACAAGGCATCGCCTGGCTGACGATAAAAAAAGAAAAGGCCTCCCGATGAAAAATGTATAGCTTGCGTAGCTGTATGATAGTTGTACGAAAAAGTTGCATGTATTGATATGTAATAGTAAAGAATACTATCATTTAATGTGCCTCAGACTGGTCCAACCTTGAGCAGTAATATCCAGTAGCATCCTGTCTTGCTATAGTAGGCATCCAGTCTTGCTAATAGTAGCATGCAGTAGAATGCAGTAACACGGTAGCCTCGACATAGAAACATGTAGTAGCATCAATTCGTACTGCATGCTACTTTTTCGTACAACTTCATGCTACTATTTTGATACAAATTTTTCATCGGGTCTAAGTGGAGCCGTTCAAGAGAACTAGCCTAAAAGAAGAAGAAGAAGGATACTTACCCAGTCCAACATGGGCCTCCTGGATCATTGAGACATCATTAGCGCCATCTCCAATTGCAGCTGTCACCGGCCTCCCTTTAAATCCTTTCACTAGTTTCACGATGAGAGCTTTCTGTATAGGAGACATCCGGCAACAGACAACACTGGAAAGCCGTTCGGCTACTTCTTGAAAAATTTCTTTGTGATGCTCCAGGACGTGAGCGATACTAGTGCCATCTACGATAAGGGCCCAAGAATGACCGGGATTTTCGTAGATTTTCTTCCTGCAACGACACGTAAAGGCCATAAAAGGGACGTAACCGCATAACTACACTTCAAGGGTTAGGCGTGAGGGAATGCTACCATTACCCCAAAGGAATTTGGTAATATGCCAAGAAAAGTTAGGAAATTTTGATGCATCTTGTTTCCCCGAAGATGAGCGGTTGATTTTTTTTTCTGCTTTTTAAGCGAAGAATTGTCAGATCGCTGTCTTCAAACAAGACATAATACTCTATATTAGGTACTAAGTCCGAAATACGCCAAGAAGAAACGTCACCCAAACGAACCCTCTACATATCTTCAAATTCCGTGTAAACCAATCAACAACGCTTGTTGTCGTGACGCTTCTGCCTTTTCGCTGGGGACACGGCGATTCTTCATCGGCATGAGGAGTTAGTCATCAAGAGTATTAACTCCCTATCGGAAAAACTCCTCTTATACCACAGCCCCTGAAGTTTTGGAAATTCCAGTTGGGTTATCGACCTGTGAGGAAAAAGAAAAGAAGAAAAGATTCAGCATGTCTTGTATTTCCTATATCTGCGTTACAGTATTCCTTCAGCACAAATTGTACAGCCTGAAGAGGACCCTTGCCAAGAAGGGCCGAAACATAGTTGGATTAAAATCAGCTGGCTTTTTCCGTTTAGCAAGAAGTGCACCAAGAAACATATAGTATTATGAAACAGACAGTTCAAGTCTGCTGCCGGAGGAAGAGCCTGACAGAGGGAATGCAATAAGGGCCACGAAATTTTAATCTTTCAAGGTTTGCTCGAGGCTTTTAGCCAATCTTTCTACCATGGCTTTGCTTCCAGATCCCACAAATATGTTGCATTCAGGTTCGACATGGAAGGTGAACGGTAGGTCAAAAATGTCTTAAAGGACCCCCCGCACTATTTACTCTTCAACTTACAGTATTTTAAACAATCTGAATACGTTAAAACTAGGCTGTGCTTTCAACAAATAACCCACGGTTTTGGCTGTTTTAAGCCTTTTCCGAGACCCGTTGTATCGTAGCGAAAACAGGGAAACAATTTACATAACCGTTTTTTCTGATGGAAAAACTTCTCGCAGACAACCGTCGACAGAGTGATACATATCGAAGGTAGCAAAACACGGCTAGTGAGAAATCAGCGTGGTTTCGTCAGAGGGGTTAGAATGTACCGTACGAAATTGGGGTCTCCCGGTTTAGAAATATATGGAGTGATTATGGAAGTAGATTGCGCTAGTATTATAGGTAAGACAGGTCCTTTAAAGGACCCCTCTTGGTTACTCTGTTTTTTTTAATATACCTAGCTCCCTTATGGAATTATAAGCTTCTAAAATCACCCCCTTTCTCCATTGTTTCGTTTTGTGCCAACGAAAGTTTAGCGCTTTTTCAGCCGTGCCGAGTTTGCCCGTCACATAAAGTTTTCCGGTATCTTCGACGTCAACCGACAACTGTTTCACATTAAAGGATATGAGAATCTTCTGTTTCCCACTTTTTAACCACGGCGCGTTCAGTTTTCAAGTGCTTTGCACCCAGCCGCCGCGTCGTAGAGCAGGAAGGCTGGACAGAGTCGATAAGCACTCGCAGGAAAATCACTAATTTCAGGTGGAAAGTAACGGTATATGCGAAAACATAGTCAAAAGATCATTTCAAGTAAGAGATGTGCTTTAAAGTCCGGGAGCGTTGGAACTCCCCCCCCCCATACTTCCAAGAAAAAAAGGAAGAGTGGAGGTACTGATTGAAAGTCTAGGGATATGCCAAAGGGATAATACGTCATGTTGCAAACAGTGGACTAGGTACCATCCTTTTTTTCCTTCTTTTTAAATCCGGAAGGTGGCACTTACCGTGCGAGCCCCAAATATTGAGACAAGTGCAGTCACTAGACATACGTGCTGGCCATTTTGTGTAGCCCTTTAAATTCAAGTGATTTATATTCTTGCCATCTGATGCCGTCTTTCGTCCCTGAAGATTCTCATATTTCAGTTACGCTTTAAAGGAATATGAATGAGAAGACAGAAATAGGTTATACCTGATTTTGACAAGGGCCTGGCGGCAGTCTTCCGGACTTGTGTGTCCTATCAGCCTCTCTTTCCTCATTGGCCATTTAATATGTCCGCAACTCTGGGAGATGTTCTCTGCCGTTTCTACTTTATCACCCGTCAAGATCCAAACCTAAAACACGTCACCTAATTACAAACAAACAAGCATAAGGTACGGACAGCAAGGAACACCCCCTCCCCCCTTGAAGGTGGTGCAAAATGAGAGTATCATACAAAACGGATACGTCAGTTGAATTTATTTGACCTATATTTCGGCCCTTCTTGGCAAGGGTCCTCTTCAGGCTCAAGCCGTTCCAGCTGGAAAATGAACTTGAGTGGAAAATGAATTTGTTGGTGGGTTAGGAATCTGTGAACTGGAATGGGGTCTGTATCGGTCCTTGCAGCACACGTCGCACTAGATACGGTTACTATACCAATATTCTAAAACACGTTACTTCTTTGAAACTCTACCGGTAGATAGTCCTTCAGCCCAAGCTGACTGCGAAACATATTTGACGGTACAAAACGGATAAGTCAGCTACATTTTATTAGAGCTATATTTCGGCCCTTCTTGGCAAGGGTCCTCTCCAGGCTCAGGCCGCTCAAGCTGGAAAATGAACTTGTGGAAAACTTGTGCTCTAATAAAATGTAGCTGACTTGTCCGTTTTGCACCGTCAAATTTGATTCGCAGTCAGCTTGGGCTGAAGGACTCTCTATCACCACAGTCTGGAGCTTCTAATCCCCCATACATGCCACCGACAAGTATCTATCTTAGCTTGAAAGAAGAAGAAGAGACAGGTGACTCCAAAACCAAGATGCAGACGAATCTCTACCCTTTCGGCGATCCAATCGAACAGCAAAAACAGCAGCCGTTTCCAAAATGAAATCACAGCACCAGCTTTAACTCCAATCAATTTTCAGAGAAGAAGTTCATAAAATCAGATATTTAAGTAGTGAAATGATGGACAAAAATGCTCCTAAGCCAGGATTTGAACCCAGGACCCTCTGCTTACAAGGCAGTCGCTCTACCAACTGAGCTACCGAGGGGCTTGTGAACTGAGTTCGCAAAACACTATAATAGTCTGGTAGAAGCCGGCCATAGGAACAGTGATCCCGCCCGAAGGCAAATTCATCAAACCAGTTCACATCCCCATGTCACGGAATTATTAATACATAGATGGCACTTTACACAAGGGACTTGTACCGTGACCAATAATTATTTGGTTTTCACCATGAAACCCCGTCTTGTGGGTCCTGGTATGTCTACGTGGCTTCGACGATGGAGTTCTAGACTTCTAAATTGTATTCGAAAAAACCGTTTATGGTTTATTGGTCACGGTACAAGTCCCTTGTGTAAAGTGCCATCTATGTATTAATCTTTCATTGTTTTTCCACAAGTTTATTTTCCAGCTTGAGCGTTCTAAGCCTGAAGAGGACCCTTGCCAAGAATGGCCGAAATATAGCTCTAATAAATGTAGCTGACTTATCCGTTTTGCACCATCAAATACTCTACCGGGTTTCTCAAAACGTCACACATCCGTCTCGGCTCTTTTCAGCCTCACTCGACCCCCTCGGCTTTTACGAGAAACACGCAAAAATATGATCATTTCTGACAAATGAGCTCCTGGGAATCAATATGCCGGATCCGGATCCGCCTCAAAAAGGGCCAAACACGGAAGACGCAAAAACCAGCGCAGTTCGGTTTAGGTGGATAAAACTGACATAGGAAGCTCGAACTCTCGGAAATGAGAATGAATGAATGAATGAATGAATGAAGGATTTATGACGCACTGCCCAAGGGCGTAAGTGCAGTAAAAAGGACAAAGAAATATAAAATAATCACAAAACACTCAAAAATATTTTCACTAATTTAGAATCACATTGATGGGGTCGTGGACAGGTAAGTTTCCAATCGGAGAACACAAATTGGAGGAGAGGGCTTCGAGCGTCAACAATGGGTCGGAAAGCAACAAACGGCGGATCAGGTAGCGGTTCCGCGTGCGCCGTGGTAGGTAGAGAAGAAATCTCAGATATCTAAAGTATGTCGAGCGTAGGCGTTGAAGGTCCTTTCTTCTAAGTATAAAATGCAATCCAGCAAGGAAGTTAACATACGGTGCGCAAAAGGCAGTATATAATTTCCCAAGCCCAGGTCTGCTATACCCGGAACGGTTCGGCACAATTTTGCAGTAACCAAATCTGATTCCTTTAGCGGCTGATTTGACTGCTTCCTCGCAAACCTTTCGCATAGTTTGCCCAATTGTAATCCCTAGCCATCGAATTTTTTCCTCAGTTATGAGAACATTGCCTCCAACATTCAGAGAGGGTTTCCGAGGAGTAGCAGGAGCATTGAAACAAACGTACTGACATTTACTAGCGTTGACTGATAGGCCAATCTTGCCAAGGGAATGGTTCAGGCTAGCAACGTTTGTTTCAAGGCCCTTCCTGGATCGGCTGATAAGGAGGACGTCGTCAGCATAGGCCAGGTAGCTAACATCAATTCCACGGAAGTTAAAAGTTGGCGTAAGCTTTCTTAGGCACTGAGCAATCGCACATTTAAAAACCTGTGGCGATAGGACCCTGCCCTGTGGAACTCCCTTTTTCACTGTAATAGGGTCACTCAGCCTGTCTTGCCATTTGACTACCAGCTTGCATTTGGAGTACCACGATCTTAAGGCTAATATAATCGACCTATTTACGCCGTTTTCCATCAAAGACACTAGAGCCTGGACGTGGTTAACGTTGTCAAAAGCTCCAGCGATGTCAATTGCACAAAGATGAACTGTCTCTCTCTTTGCTGATGCTTGCTTTAGAATTTGGATCAGAGACTTATGGGCATGGGAGCATCCAATTCGTTTTCTGAAACCATACTTTAGGCTTCCAAAGTCACATTTGGAAATAATTTCTGGTGCCAAAGTGTATTCGAAAATTTTGCTGAGGATGCATGAAACGGTAATTGGTCTGTAAGAGCTGCAGTGATTTGCATCTTTGCCTCTTTTTAAGACGGGGGTAATCGTACCGAGAAGAAAACTCTCCGGTAAGGTGGATGTTGACAGGATCATCTGGAATAATAGCTGGAGGTGGTTATTAATAGCTGGTAAATCGTACTTTAAATGCTCATGGGAAATGCCATCTCTATCCGGGTTCTTCTTTTTCTTCATGGTTTTCAATGCATTCTGGATGGCAGATATTGTAATGGGGAAAACTTCATGCTGTTTTAATTTGGGTGACAAGTAACGGTCAGTGTAGACTGAAAAGACGGAAGATACCTTTTCATTGCAGACAGAAAACAATCTTGTATAGTGAGACAACCAGTCCAAACAAGAGAGGATGGAAGGTACCTCCGGATTACATTTGTCCGAGCGAATGACGTTCTCCCAGGCCTTCTTATTCTGTGGGGCATCGGCTGCGTTCAGGCGAGTCTTCCTTAGACAGGATTTGTATTCCCTTTTTGTCTTTACTTTTAGCTTGGAAACTGCGCCGGATGTAGGCCGGCCGCAGGCGATCCATATTCTCAACCAAAGTTTTGCTGAATTTTTTAGCTTTTTTATCTCCGGGTTGATTTTCCAAAATGGTTTCCGTGTACCTCGACGGATTTTCTCAAGCGGGACGGATAAATCCTCCGCTCGACGCATACACCATACTACTTGTTGATAGTAACAGTTCAGATCAGTTTGTGTTGTTCTGGAAGGTACTGAAGTCTGAAGTAGGTGGAAAGGGATTTTGATTGAGGCCAGGAGAAAGGTAAGTGTTTGGCAAAAAAGGAGATGGTTGGCATGTTTCCAGTCACGTCGCGTATACCAGTTTGAAGTCCTACTAGATTGTATGTTCTTCCAAGCCCCTTGTAGGTTGATGTTGCATGTCAAGATGAGATGATCGTCATCGATCTTTTCTTCATCAACATGCACTATGTCGGTTACCAAAGAAGGATCAGAGACAATGACGTGGTCCAGATTGGACGTGGTGCCGCCTATATTATGGATATACGTGTGCCCAAGGTTTTTAGGCACAACCATATATCCAGTCGGGAGTGCTGACAGGAGTAGGCTGCTCCGAGTACTATCGATGAGCAAGTTGCAGTTTAAATCGCCAGCTAAAATCCAGGTTTTCTTCTTCTTCGCACAATCTTGAAGGACAGCTTCCAGTTTGTTGCAAGCGCTCGAAAATGCCTCAAGCGATTTTTTGTCCTTTCTTTCGCAGGGGAAGTAGACATTTATCAGAACAGTGCCATTGATCTGCGTCGCTAGGATATTTTGATCTGAATAAGTGCAAACCGGGATAGGGCCAACAGAGGTCCGAAGGAAGGTAGCAAGACCACCTGAGGGTCTTCCATTTGTCTTCTTTGCTGCCTGGATAAAGATATAATGATCTTGGGAGCGGCGAAGGGAGCTGGACGAAGCCTGAGTCAATAAATGCTCTTGTAAAAAAACGACATCATTATTGGTAAGAAGGTCTTCGATCAACAGATCTTTATCCTTCGTTCCATTTATGTTCAGACTTCCAAGTTTGATTGTTTTCTGAGAATCCATCATTTTCTGACATTCTCAGCGGCTTTTCGGAGCTCAGGACAACGCAAGCTAAAAGAGACATGACTCGCACCACAGTTGGCACATTTGGGGGGTTTTGAACAAGGATTAGCTCGTGAATTCTCATGGTCTTCTGAGCATCGAGCACACCTCTGTGTTCCGTTGGGAAGGGGGCAGCTCTTTTTGAGATGGTTGGGCGACTGACATTTGCTACAACGTCTTGGCAGTCTGACGAACTCGGAAATTCTAACGACTTCATATCCTATGCGGACACCAGCAGCAATGGCTTTGTCGAGAGAAGACTTGTCGGCAAAGTATATCTTGTAAGCTTGGGAGCTCCCTATTCGGGAAGTTTCCACTACTTTCGGAACAAGACTTGCAATATCGGTTGCGGACACATTGTCCGGTAGGTTACGAATGATGCCAACGAACTTCGGTTCAACGATTCGAGTCTCGGCTTCAGGCATCGTTTCGGCGAGTGCTTTGGCTAAGCGAGAAGCAGATGACGGGTCCCTTGTTTGGACAATCCAACGGCTATTTTGGTTTGCTGTTCGTAGTTCAGTTATCTCCTCGTTCCCTTCCATTGCATCGAGATGACCTTTTCTTGCCAATGGGTCTGAAAGATGAGCTGGCACATTGTCCACTACAACCTTAACAACTTGGGCGTAAGTTCGCTTGCTTTGGGTAAAAGTATGGCTTTCTGATCCCCCAGGACAACCATTACATACCGTGGAACGATCCTGGTTGAAGCTGGTACTGATAGCTTCTTTGATAAACTTGATTTCATTCATGCAAGACGTCATGTTGGCAGACAGGACAGAGAAAGAATTAGCCGGAACGCTTGGGACCTCAGCCGGTGACTTGATGACAAACTGTGGGAGAGTCGAGCTGGTATCGTCACAATCCTCAAATGCAGAAAGCAGATCGATCAAGCTATTTGTGGGTGCATTGGGTCCAGTGCGGCGAGGTGCAAGAACATCAGGGTAAATCTTCTGCCACAACAGTTTCCTTGCTTCTCCAATCGCTTGAGGGCTGAAGAACTCAGTAGCATACTTTACAATATCGTCAGTTTGCAGTCCGCTAATAAAACTCTGTTGTAAGAAGTTGAGCACAGGAGAGTAGCAAAGCTCAACGCTCCAATCGGTTGGCATTTCTAGATGCTAGGCTTGGATTCCGTTGTGTTTGGCACGAAGTCAAAGGTCAAAGGTCAACCGTCGTTTTGCCCGTTAAGGATTACAGTTAAACTTAAAGTTGATGCCAGATTGCGACCGTTCGCTTCAACGGTCAGACGAAGACTGAATAACGAATCAGTAATCGAGTCGACTAGTTACTTCCCAGCAGGGGCGTCACGACTAAGGGGGAGGATGAGCACCCCCCTCCCCCCTGAATGTTGTCGGCCAGTCGGTAAAAAAATAGCCGAGTCTGAGCGTAGCGCCGCGATTTTACAGTCGGTTTCTCGTAAAAATAGTCGATTTTTTCTTAAAAATAGTAGTTTTTCTTAAAATCAGCCGATTTTCCGTCAACACAGTCGTTTTTTCTCAATTTTAGTATTTTTTCTGCTGAAACAGTCGGTAAAAATGACCAGCCAGTCGGTAAATACCTTGCCCCCCCCCCCTCAAACATTTTGGCTAGTAACATCTCTGCTTCCCAGCCTACCTTGATTCCAGCAGCTCTGAGCGCCTCTAGCGTTTCTGGAACGCCATCCTGCAACTTATCCTCTACTGCTGTAGCACCAAGAAGTCTAAGATCTGATTCAACTTCTCTGTAAACACTCTGAAGCTTTTCTTCTCGATCGTCCAGAGATTCTGCTGCCATCTTCAGGTTGCGGGCAAATTGTTCGTATTCTTCAAAAGAGAGGTCTTTTGTGCCAAAGACTAGAGTCCGCAGACCTTTCTGAAAAGAAAGAAATCTAGCATAGAAATACTCCTGATGACTAACTCTTCTTATCGATGCAAAATCGCCCTGTACCTAGCGGAAGAGCCGGAAGCGGTATCATAGCTGCTCCCAGACATCGCCGTGATTGGTTAACACAGGATTGAGTTGTTGAGTTTGAGTCTTTAGTGCTACGGTTTCTCGTTCTTCCCGAGGATCACTGGCGTGTTTTGAACTTAGTCATATAGAATATTAGGAGGGGGAACTGTATAGTTAAAACAAGATGCGGGTGTTCTACTTTTAAAGAATTTGGCAATTTATTTTATTTTATGACCCGCTTCTTGGTACAGCGGCGTAACATAAGAAAAGAAATGAAAAGCACGAAAGACAACATTTAAAAACAAAAACAGAATCATTCAACATTTGTACACTGTCTAATACATAAGGCACATGATTAAGTAAGTAAGTAATATATTCATAACCCGCCATTTCGGAAAAGCGGAGTAAATGAAAGAAAATAAACAAAACACATAAAGACACAGAAAAAGACACTGATTCATTTTATGACCCGCTAATTAATTTTATATATTTATATATGAATAGATAATGAGTCCAAGAATATAAATAAATGTAGCCAATGTACATTATGTTTTTTTTTTCTCTTGATCAGACTAGAGTTCATTCGAATCTAACTTAGTAAACTCAGGATAAGACAACAGAAGATCATCCAACCAGGCAACCAACAGTAACAGAAGCATAACCGATCCATCATGGGCCTTTTTTACTCCGAAGTACAAATTAAGGTAATATACGAGTATATGTTTTCTACCTGAGCATATATGTTGACCTGTTGGATCACAGCCTCCTTGTTCCCCATACCACCACATTTTTGAAGCATCGAACTCTCAGCCCCTTTCGTCACAACGGTGTACGTTCCGTCGGGACACTGGAAGATGACCGACATGCGCTTCCGATCTGTAAAACAAAAGTTACCGTCAAAATAGTTCGGTTAATTAATAAAAGCCCCACCCCACCCACTCTTTTGGAACTAAGAGTGCACTCTTAGCTCCAAAAGAGGGTCCATCTGTCCATCAACCATGGTCTATCTGTCCGGGAACTGACAAATAAGAAAAATATTTCCGCTGGGAGAGAAATCTTTCTATGCGACAATTTCGAACAACACTTGCGCTCGCATTCAAACCTGTAATCTCCTGAAAAACTGCTGAAACGAAGTAAATGACGACATTTCAACTTGAAGAAACGGGGAGTTATGCTGTACGGACTAAACTCAGTACCTTCAACTTCAATTGTTGAGTCTGGCTTGGAGCCAATCTTTTATTCAAATAAAGTATATAACGGATACGTCAGCTACGATGCTTCGTCAGCGATATTTCGGCCTTTCTTGGCAAGGGTCCTCGTCAGGCTGTCAATCTTCAGGTCCAACGTCGGGGAAGGAAACAAATCTGTAATCACAGGTTTGTTTTTATTTTGGTTTATTTTGGTTACAGGTTTGTTTCCTTCCCCCGACGTTGGACCCTCTGCTCAAGCAGAGGCGTTACTAGCCAAAATGTTTGGGGGCGGGAGGGCCAAGGAATTTACCGACTGGCTGGTAATTATTACCGACGGTTTTTGCAGAAACAACGGCTGTTTTCCAGAAAAAAACGACAGTTTCGAAAAAAATCGACTGATTTTCAGAAAAAAAACGACTGTTTTGACTGTTTTGACTTATTTTCAGAAAAAATCGACTGTTTTAATGAAAAAAAAATCAACTCATTTGGCGAAAAATCGCGGCGCTTCGCGTCGACTCGGTTGTTTTTTACCGACTGGCCGACAGCATTGGGGGGTTTTACCCTCCGGTCGTGACGCCCCTGGGCTCTGGAGCCAATCCCTTTTACTATTATTAGACGTCGCGCGATAGTACGATTTCCATCATCTGTTTGTATATCGTTACTTATGCAGCAGATGAATGAATGAATGTTTTATCTTCCACCAAAACGGATGGATAGTAGACAAATTAAGAACCGATTCGAAAAGAAAATACAACGCTAAAACAAACTCCAGACTCTGATCCATCAGAGCCACTCCTGGCAGAAACAAAAAACAAAACTTTAATCCCGAAATTAATTCTTTATTGGGAGTCGACGAGACATTGGCGATGTGTTGGAAGTTGAATGGCAGGCTTCAATTTTGGCAGAGTGCTAAGACTTTTTTATTTTCCCCGGCGTTTGACGGCAATCAAACAGGATGTGTTGAGCTGTTTCTTCTTTTTGGTGGCACCGCCTGCGGTTTGGGGTTTATCAGTACCGTCGCGCCCTTTTTATCCTGTCAGGCTCAGTGCCGGATTAAACATGTGAAGGCCTCTAGACAGTCGAAATTTGACGCAGATGAATGAATGAACGTTTTATCTTCCACCAAAACGGATGATAGTAGACAAATTAAAGGACCCCTCGCACTATTTACTCTTCAACTTACATTATTTCAATACATTTGAATACTTTATAATCCACAAATAATCCACAGTTTTGGCTATTTTAAGGCATTTCTGAGACCCGTTGACTTATAGCGAAAACACGGAAACACTTTACGGAACCGTTTTTTCTGATGGAAAAACTGCTCGCACACAACCGTCGACAGCGTGATATACATCGAAGGTGGCAAAACACGGCGAGTGAGTAAATTAGCGTTGTTCTGTTAGAGGTGTTAGAATGTACAGTACGAAATGGGGGTCTCCGAGTGTAGAAATATACGAAGTGATCATGGAAGTAGGTTGGGTTATTATTATAGGTAAGACAAGTCCTGAACCAACTCGAAAAAAAAAATACGACGCTAATACAAACTTGAGACTCTGATCCGTCAGAGCCACTCATGGCAGAAACAAAAAACAAAAACTCTGATCCCGAAATTAATCAAATATAATGAACACGAGGCACTTGCAAGCATACTTGTAGGTAAGGGTAACAGCCATACGATTTGTGCTGTGTTGAGGCACAGACGATTATGGACCTTTCAGATTTATGAAAATGTTTGGTTTAGTTTTAAATAGGACAGTGACGTATACGGAAACCATGAAGCCTCCTTCTCCTGCTCCTTCCCTTTAGAACCATGATCTCGATTTCGTCGAGAACCACCAAAAACTCAAAATATAACTTCCCAAAACAGAATTGCTCCAAAATCTAACTTCTCCTCGGGCCGCCAGCGACTCACAATAACAGGTAAATGATGGGGGAAGTCTAGCACAGTGCACGTGCGGAACGCAGTTCTCCTACAGCATTATCGGTTGTTGGTCACACTTACTTACCCGAGTCAAACTCCAAAACGTGTAGTTTTTTGTATGCGACAATTTCATCCTTTAAACTGATGATGTAGCTGTCAAACTCCTCGCCCACGAACACAACACCAATACTGAAAAACAAACTTTTCTTAATGCCGCTTTCACACTGACGCATCGTTGCGATGCGTTGCGTATGCGTTTATCTTACGTTGCGCACAGGTTGCGTAGCGTATCTATCAAATCAAATCAAATCATTTAATGTAAACAAGATACAGTCTCTCATAGGCATAGCCCAAATATGGTATCTTTTAGTCAAACATTTAATACAAGAAAAATTTGTCAACGAGAAACACAAAAAGAATAGGATAAAACGCACAAGTTACGAATTGTTAAAAGTACGAACAAAACTCGGCACAAAGCTTCGAGAATAACGCTGTGACCTGGAGTAAACCGGTGTCAGTTTTGGAACTTTCGCAGCCGCCTCTCTGGGGAGTCGGGATCTGAGGGGGACAAAGGGAGGCGGGAGGAAGTTCTTGTAGATGGGGTGGAGGAGGAGGGTTGAGCCAAATTTTAGGCACAGTTTCTCTCGACGGACAAAAAGGGGGTCAAGTTTGTATTCTTTTAGATAAAAAGAGTAAGGCAGTGGGGAACCTCCGTAGATGATTTGTAGAGACCTCTTCTGAACCCGTTCAATTTTATCACTTTCTTCTTTTGTAAGAGCGAAATGCCAAACAGGACATGCATATTCTACTAGTGGGCGGATGAACATGCAGAAAATTAATTTTAGTTTATCCTTAGGAACCCGGAATTTTTTTAGAGTCTTCAGCATTTGGATAGCACCATTTGCCTTTTTTACAATCAATCTTGTGTTTTCATGCCAAGTTAGATCAGAAGAGATCACTACCCCAAGCAGGGTAGTGCTGTTACTGAGGAGGTTTGGGTCTATAGGTGGTTCGAATTCAGGTAGGCTTTTCTTGAGAAATGAAAATGTCATTACTGAAGATTTATCTTTATTTACCACCATATTTAATTTTGCTGCTTCAGAGGTAACTTGTTCAATATAATTGAGAGTTTGACTTTTACACACTCCAGATACTACCTCTGCTAGGGAAAGATCATCTACATACTTCCATCTTTCTTCCAGCCCGACAGCTATTTCATTGATCATGAGGAGGAAGCATAAAGGACCGATCACTGTTCCTTGCGGGACACCGCAAAAAAACGGTAAAGAAGAAGAAAAATTATTTTTATATTTTACGATTTGTTCTCTGTTTGTTAGAAAGCTTTTTACGATATTAATAAGATATTCAGGAATATTTTTCTCTGCCATTTTTTCCAGCAAAATCTTGTGATCTACAAGATCGAAAGCTTTTTTAAAATCTATTGCAATTAGATTTATCCATTTCCCGGGTTCATCTAAATTTTTTAAAATAAAATCAAGTAAACTAACGAGATAGTGAACAGTTGAACACTTCGGGATGTTACCAAATTGCCTCTTATCGATGACTTCCGAGAGATATTTTTTTAGCCAAGAAGCAACAAAGCTCTAGTAAATTCGGCTAAAAATTGATGTAACAGTGATCGGCCTCACACCAGAGAAATCATTAGCTGCTCCCTTTTTCGGAATGGGAGTGATGAAGCCAATTTTCCACTTTTTGGGGAAATATCCAGTTTTGGTGATATTATTGTAAATAATATGAAGAGGAAACGCCAATTCTTTCGCAAAAGCTTTAGCAATGGCTACTGGAACATCAAAGGGTGCCACTGATGTTTTCTTTAACGAGGAGAGTTTCTTTCTAATTTCTGATATTGAAATTTCAGGCATTAAATTAGAATTTATATTTGAATCTTCTTGTGAATTTTGGGATGGTGCTTCAGCTGAAAACGAGGGTGGCTTTTCAGGAGGCAGTGGTGGGTACGACTGTACAATAGAAGCAAAATGAGAGTTTAGGTCGTTCGCTGTTTTCTCTGATGGCTCCTCCTTCATGAAATCAACTGGTTGCGGGCCTCTACCAGTCAGATGTTTAACTTTACCGAAGAACTGTGAAGGCTTGGATTCGAGGAGGTTATCTACTTCCTTTTTATAATAATTTTCCTGCGCCTGTTTAATTTTCCATTTAATTTTGTTTCTTAATTTCTTTGCTTCTTCTTCCTTTCCTTTTCCAATTAATTGCAGTTTATGTTTAATCATTTGTTTAATCTCTGAATTTACGTATGGTTTATCAGTTGAACACACTTTAGTCTTTTTTTCCGGAAAACATTCAACAAACTTTTCATTTAGTTTGCTGTGAAAATTCTGCACCTGTGAATCCAAGTCTTCAGCAGTTGAGACTCCGGCCCAATTTTCTTTCGTTATCCAGTCCCCAAACTGCAAAAGTCCCCGATCAGTGATTGGTCTTGAGGTTATTTCGGTTACTGAGTAATTGACTTTAACTTTCTCAAAGGGGGTCCACTGCAACATAAAATGATAGCTACCACCAAGCGGTGCGATTTTACTTGGGTTTTGATAGTAAGAGCAGAAATTCGTCATTATTACATCCAGAGACGTACCACCTTTGGTTGTTGGAAAGTCAACAACATTCTTGAGGTTAAGCGACCTGGCCAGAGATTTACAACTTAGTTCATTGGCATCTCCTAGCATGGCTATGCCAAAAAAAGGATGTGTTTTCTGGATATAATCTGCCGATTCCTGCAGCTTTTCCCAAAAAGCCTTTCTTCACACCTGCGCGAGAAGCTTTCACGCTAGATGCTCATTTTCGTTTTCCTTTCTCGGTTTCTTCTGCTGAATTCTCATTTCTATCACCATTAGTAAGTTTTTCTTCATGATTAGTAGGTTTTTTACCAGTTTTTCTTAAAAACGTCCATTTTCTACTGAAAAATCTGGTGCGTACGCGTCGACGCAACACAAGAACAGAACTTGGTTCTATTTTTGTGTTGCGTTTTTTTGTCTGCGTAAGCTCTGCGTTCCGTCGGCGCAAGCGCGACGCAGAGGTTGCGTAGCTCACTGTGAAAGGATCAACGCGTCAATGTGAAAGCGGCTTAATGCTCGTCACTTCAACCCTTCTGCTATCCTCCTCTACCTCTGGATCCTTGATTTCAAACACTCCCCAATGATATCCCCATAACCTTCGACGTACGCTTGAACTTTTAGGCTATATAATTCCTATTCTATTTTGCTCTATGTTTTTTACTATCCCAGTAAGAACAGACTTTTCTTAAAGGACCCCTCGCACTATTTACTCTTCAACTTATTTGAATACTTTAAAACTAGGCTTGCTTACAACATATAACCCACGGTTTGGGCTGTTTTAAGCCTTTTCCGAGACCCGTTGACTTGTAGCTAAAACAGGGAGACAATTTACATAATCGGTTTTTCTGATGGAAAATCTTCTCGCAGACACCCATCGTCTGCGTGATACACATCGAAGGTAGCAAAACGCGGCAAGTGAGAAAATCAGCGTGGTTTTGTTAGAGAAGTTAGAATGTACCGTACGAAATTGGGGTCTTCGGGTTTCGAAAAATATGGAGTGATTATGAAAGTAGGTTGCATAGGTAAGGCAGATCCTTTAAGGCATGCCACTTCAACCCTTCCGGTGTCCTGCCGTTCCTTTGGACCCATGGTTTCAAACAATCCCCAAAGAAGTTTGCTCATAAGCTTCGACGTCAGCATGGCTTTTTAGGCTGAATTCCGCTAAACAATCCTATTGTATTTCATTTTGTGTTCCTGATAATCCCTGTAAATGAATTTTATGAGATTATAGGCGTATTCTCGCTGTTCTCCGAGGACTCTTGGAATGCTTCCAAAACGGATTTTTTTCTAAAAATAAATATGCAGTTGACGACATTAGTCTGGATCCACTTTGTTTTTGGCAAAAACTGATTCCCCTCTGAATCGGAAAGGGAGTCCTTTCTGATGATGGTGATGATAAACGGAGCATTCCCCGTCCGTGTGGACTCGCGAGAATACGGGGAGTGAGTCCCCGGAACAAACGAAAACGTGGGGACTCTTCAAGTCGAGTCCTCGGGGAACGGCGAGAGTACGCCTTATAGTAGAGCGCGGAAGCCTAGCGACTATTAGAGAGGAGCCCACAAACAATGTACAATAGCGGGTACGACTGAAATACCCCGATCGTAAAGCGCATCATCAACTCGGGGGGGGGGGGGGGGGGGGGCTATCACGATGATCGTTTCTCAGAATCAAATCATGGGCTCTTCAAAAAAAAAGTATTTCATACCGTTTACAAGCTTCGACTAAAGCCTTCTCGTCGGGACTAGCTGCTTGGTACTCGATGTCAACCGAGTCCATCTCATATCCCTCGTTCTCTTCTCCGTCGCTACGCGTCACCACTGTCGACAAGGTTTCGGATGACCTAGACAAAAATAAAGGTAGCAGCTACGGGGCAGGCTACGAGAAAAACATTCTTGACCTGTCTTATAATAATAATAATTTATGAGCAATCACATACTCACAAAGAGAAAGACGGAGTGTAAATCCAAAAAAGAGGAAAAAGTAATATACGGAAAGACATAACACCATACAAAAAACAAGAAACTAACTTCTAAAAAATTAACCTAATAATGAACCAAAAAATAAAAATAAATAACAACAACAGAACCAGAACTAGAACAAAACCCCTTCCATGGATGGTTCGAAGGATTTTCTGACATCTTAGAAAAAAGTTTACCCGCAGCATCTGGCAAGCTGTATCTCTCCCGCAGTCTTCCCTTCCTCTTGGACCTCTCTTGCTTATTCTACCTTAAACATTATCCACAGCTCCCATATGGATCTTAAAGCTTCTGCAATTCCTTTTCGCGATTGTTTCGTTTTGCACCGACGACTTTTTAGTGCTTTTTTGGCAGAGCCGACTTTTGCTACACTGTAAAATGTTTCTCCGATCAAGGATTAAAGTTAACTGCAGTATTTGCTACTGGGATTAATCTTATCTCTACTGATATAAGATTAGTCCGAATTAGAGATAAGATTATCTTTTTAGAGACAAGATTAATCCCAGTAGCAAATAGTGCAGGATTTTTTTTACGCAACGCAAACTTCACCGAAAACTTCATGGTCCGCCGATAACTCTTTCACACATAAGAACATAAGAAGCTTCAAAGTGTCTTCTGTTGTCTTCTTTGGACTTTTTTTTGCTAGTTTTATAAAACTTTTTCTTCCCGCAGCCGCGCCGGAGAGCGGGAAGGCTGGGCAGAGTCGACAAGACTAACGAGAAAGTCACTAATTTCACTTGGCAATTAATGGCATTTTCAAACGCATATTTCGTAGCCATTTCATCGTGACAAGATCATTCCTAGTGAAATTAATGCTTTAAAGATTACCGGCTTTCCTTTGAAGGGAGTGGGAATCTGAGATCTTGTGACACGCCTGACTTGCAAACGGGTGATCTGATTCGACTGAAATAATAGCTGGCAGGAACAAATATACAATTGTATAAGGGCCTTTCACTTTGCAATATATGGTGTCGACTAAATTGTATCGGAATCCACACAGTCGTGACGTTATATTGTGACGTCATGTGATTGAGGACCCAAAATAGGATTTGACTGTCCCTAGGTCGTTATATAAATATAAAGCGACCGGGATCGACTAAAAAGAGGCACGGCCCGGCACGACATAGTGTAGGAGGCACAAGTACTAAAAAGAGGCACGAAAACTAAAAGGGCCCATTCAGGCTTCGGAGTGAGGGGCAGGAACAATGTTCTAACGTTACTTCTTTCAGGCTCTGGAGTTACGAATTCTCACTCACTTGTCTAGTGCGACTACTTGCTAATCTCTTTTTATTACTCCTGCCTCCCGAGCCATGCCATGCCGTGCCTCATTTTAGTCGATCCCAACGCGACCGGCGCCTCACTGTCCGCGATCGGCTCTATATATATATATAAAATATATATTCACCGATAGGAATACACTACAATTTTTCATTTTCTGAGGTAAAATAGATCAAATGGGTGTGACGTCACGCTTGTATGGAATTCCGATACAACTTACACTGTAGAAAAAAATCTTGCAGTATTTGCTACTGGGATTAACCATATCTCTAAAAAGATAATCTTATCTCTAATTCGGATTAATATTATCTCAGTAGAGATCAGATTAATCCCAGTAGCAAATACTGCAGTTAACTTTAATCCTTATTCGGAGAAACTTTTTACAGTGTAGTTTAGACCCAATAATTATATACGTATCGTATCAATGGGAAAAGCGAATGAGGTTGGGGAAGAGCTTACTTACCCGGGCAAGGAGACTAGTCCGCTATGTAAAACTTTCCGCTTTGGCCTAACAGCTCTCACAGTGTGACACAGTGCCATGGATACGAGGAACTCGTAACCAGCTTGCTAGAAAATGCATGCAGTAAGAAGCAAGGACATGCACTAGAAACGCTAAGCCATGCAGGTTTGCAATAAGACACTACAAGCAAATTTATAATATAGGGTGTAGGCACTCGTTTTCAAACGAAGGGGCGGGGGATGAGCTACTTCTGCGGACGGAATGCGGTGAAATCGATACGGAATGAACAAAAGTTTGACGAGTTACCAAATTCGATAAAGAATGGGAACCATTAAACACGTTAAATCACCCAATCTGGAAATGTGGGGACACCGTATTTTTATAAAACGGGCATCACGGCATCTGGAAATGTAGGGACAAAAGATTTTATAAAACGGGGCGAAAATAAACTTCGGAGAAAACTTGACTAAGTTGAATTAATGAATGCTTTCTTCGACCGAAATAGCGTTCACTAGCGCAGGCATGTCAATAGATAAATACACGAGTCAATACATAAATAGAACCAAGAATAAATAAGGGAAGAATTGAGAACTCACATAATCCCGATGTCAGCATCCTAGATCTCTTTTCGTCCGATATTATTTACTGGGGGTGGAGCCTGGGTGGAGCTTCGCGTGTTGCCTCTTGCAGTATTAAATGTTACCTCCAGAGCAAAAGTGATGAAGCAGTCAGAAAAGGCGGGAAGTTCAAACAGTGCAGATTCTGAGGATTATATAAATGGAAACTCCTTTTCAATCTCGGGTCAGATTTGCATTATGAAGCTTATGTTGTCACCACCCTTCACAAAGACGGAGAAGCCCAAGGGAATGCGGCATTTGATGACTCAGGGGAACAATTAAGCAACTTGAACGCTGAAGCATAGATCTAACATGCATGCATTTAGTTCAGATTCAATAGGACTGGTGTGAACATTAGTAATTTTATTTTGGTCTTCTCAGGACTGTAAAGAATCGCTTCTAGAAAAGGTATTAAGCTTGGACATTATTTAACTGTCGAAATGTACTCAATGAGTTACTATGTTTTGTTTTTAAGTTGTACTCTACACGAAATTTAGTTCATATCGTTTTCTCGTGTAGTTGCGAAAAACAGTATAAAGTCCTAATTTTAATTAACGATTGCTGAGTGTAGGATATCTTTCAAGACGTATCAGTTTGTGATAACAACTTATTATTCTTGGTCAAAAAGGTATATCATTATCTCGGATAGTTGCACTTTACATCTGCCCACATTTGTCATTGTCTATGCCTTTTCGTAATGTTTTTTTTTTATTATCATGATTTTACATCATTCAAGTTGGAATTTGGGCATAGCTGGCGAATTGTACTCAAAGAGTTGTTATGTTTTGTTTTTAAGTTGTACTGTGTACACAAAATTCAGTTCATAACATTTCTCGGTTAGTTGCGAAAAACGTTGGCTTGAAGTATTTCCTAATTTAAAATTTTAATTTATTACTGAAAATGATAATTGCACGGTACCATTCAAAACGTCTACATTTGAGATATCCATTTATTCTTTTTGGTCAAAATGTATATCATTATCTCGGGTAGTTGGCTAAATGTTTCACTATCTATCCTATTGACAGTCTTTTTTTTCATCACTAAGAATCTGCCATAGAGATTGCATGAATGTTTGGAAGCGTGTCCCTTCCTTCTTTAAACTTATAGTGTTCAGTCCAAATCGGTCCTTTTCTGCCTTTATTTTCGTCATCCTTGAATGTAGAATTGCACGACTTCTATCATCTCACTGTACTTTAGCCCCTTGTCTCGTCTTTTAAACTAGTGGTAGCAGCGATTTGTTGAAAGAAGAAGGGCAAAATGTCGGCCTCTTTCTGTTTAATTTGAATTTGGCGCACTTCCTTGACGCGAAGCATGGCGATCAGAAGAAATAGCGCCAATATTTACTCTGTGGTCTGGACACGCGCCGAATAGGCTCCACCCCCGGTACTTGAGGATCGGGCAGAAAACAACGTCCCATGATTCTAGTCTTCTCAATTCTTCCCTTATTTATTCTTGATAGAACCACACTAAGTATTTCAAAGCAAATCTGAGTAGCTAAGATAGTAAGTAAAACGCATCAAAATACTTCATTTAGCGTTGCTCTGTTAAAATAATCAGTAGAATACGGGACGAATGACTTGATCTAACGTTGCGTACTAGTCGCTGGGTAAGAAGATATTAGTTGACACCTCTTTGTCTTTTCTCGACGTCCTGTCCTCGATCCGTCAGCAGTGGGGTTTTCGAAGCCTGGCAGTAGTCGACGGTGGAAAGGGGATTCGAGACATTTCACTCCAAATCTGACAGTTCATCTCGGCGTTTTTCCAATGACAGTCCGTCAAGTTGTTTTAGTGCGCTGTCATAGTTTGTGTAGTCGTGACCTAATATTAATTTCAGAGCCCTTTTCTAGACCGACTCAATTTGGGCAGATTGTTCCTTGGTCAGACCAGGGTGCCAAGCAGGCAAAGCGTACTCTAGGCATGGTCTAATATAACTAAAGTATATAGTTTTAAGAACTTCTTTTGGTATTCCAAACCTTTCCAGCTGCGAAAACGAACGAAGCAGAGATCCACCTTTTTTTGTCAAATTTTCTACATGTGTATTCCATTTAAGGTCATCGTCGATGACTGAAGAAATATGAGATATGACTGAATTTTTTGGGGGTTTAGCAGAAAGTTTGTAGGTGTTATTAGGTTATGAAATTGAAAATATTTTGGTATTTGGTAGTTAGGATTAATCTTATCTCAGTAGCGATAAGATTAACCCCAGTAGCAAATACTGCAGTTAACTTCAATCCTTACTCGGAGAAACTTTTTACAGTGAATTGCTTCACTAAGAGCAACGGAAGAAGAGGAAGAATAAATTAAATAAAATCAGATTTGCTTGTATATTGAGTGGCTTAACAGCTTTCAAATACTGATCTATATATACATAGGCTACGTAAAGGCAAGACCCAGTCATTTCTCTCGCAATACTAAACTATTACTGAAGAGGTTATCGTAGAGTAGAGATATGTTACTTCGGACCTCACTTTTAAAACGGCACCGAAGAGTATGACGAAACTTAAACCTATCAAATATGTATGCACTGCAGTGAGAGCAAACACTAGTTTCAGTAAAATAAAGTACATTTAACCCGCACAATGTAATCTTTTTTTTAAGATTTAACTCTTTTTGCCTCAGTTGCTTCTAAAGCCAAAATGATGATCTGAAGCATTTCAACAGTTTTACTTTTATTTCCTTCACACCGAGACCCTAACGACCGTCACGTTGGCGTAAAAGGCTTACGTATTTCTCGGTAACGTAAACATTTTCCGTCAATCCCGGGTTGAAATTTAGTCAGCCTGGAAAAAGTAAACGTTTCACATTTTTACTCTTTCATGTTACAACACTGTTTTGAGCCTTTCGTTGATTCTGAATTTTCGCAGTTTTTTGTAAAAGGAAAGGACAATTTTTAGGAACAAGTTAAATTAAGATTAGTAGTAGTAAAGAAATAAAATTTTTAAACAGAAATGGAAAGAATAGGTGCCACAACACTGTAAAAAAAATCTTGCAGTATTTGCTACTGGGATTAATCTTGTCTCTAAAAAGATAATCTTATCTCTAATTCGGATTCGGAACCTTATCTCAGTAGAGATACGATTAAAGACAAAGAAAACTTGACTATGCAACTTTCAGCCATCAAACCGGCATGGGGGCTTAGATAAAGATACAGGGACTTATTGTCGATAGGACCCCCCTTCTTTGTTATCTCGAACCCCCTCCTTAGTGTTCCCAAAGCTTGCTGGTAGGCCCTTGCCCCTTACGCACTGTAATTATGCACTTACGCACTGTAAAAGTTCGCCTTTGGCCGTGTTGACTAACAGATCGGGATAGTAGTCAAGAGGTCGTGCGTTCGATTCCTACTTTCGGCACACAAACCTTTTGCTTTTTGGGATCCCAAAACGTAAGTGGAGGGATACCTATGACATCGCAAAAGTTGTCCGTCTGTCCGTCCGTCCGTCTGTAAGCACGATAACTCTCGAAGGGAATGAGATATTTTGATGAAACTTGGTGTGAGGATTCGTTGGGTCGGCGGACCAGTCAAGTTCGTAAATGGGCTTTGTAGCCCTACATTTAGGGGTGGGGGAGGGGGGTCAAATTAAGGGGCAAACAAAATATTTTGAAATAGCTAATGTGATAGTCGATTATGGGGTAAGAAGACATGCTGAACACGATGGTGAAAACCATTTTGTAATCGACAAGTAGTTCGCCCGAAATCCGGCCAAAACCGGAAAGTTTGTTAAAAGTAAAAGTTTTATTTGAAGTTGATAGATGTTCGATTTAGAGGTAGGAAGACATGCTGAAGACGATGGTGAAAACCATTTTCTCGACGGACGAGTAGTTCGCCCGGAATCCGGCCCAAACCGGAAAATTTGTTAAAATTAAAAGTTTTATTTGGAGTTGATCAGGTGTCCGATTTAGGGCAAGAAGACATGCTGAACTTTTATGTGAAAACAATTTTCTACCCGGACATGTAGTTCGTCCGGAATCCAGCCAAAACCGGAAAATTCTTAGAAGTTAAAGTTTTATTCTAGCTGATTAGATAACCGATTTAGGGGTAAGAAGAGACGCTGAATCCGTGTGTGACAATCATATTTTACCCGGACATATAGTTCGACCGGAATCCGGCTGGAGTCGGAAAATTTGTTATAAGTTAAATTTTTATTTGAAGTTGATTAGATGTTCATTATTGGGGAAAGAAGATACCCTGAGTTCGTTTTTGAGCTTTCTTTTTTCGCCGGACAAGTAGTTCTAGAGTTCGACCGAAACCGGGAAATTGGCAGAAGTGGCAGGAACTTTTCGTCAAAACAGATATGACTTATACGGGTAAACACACATGCTCAATCCATTTCTGAACTTGGTTTTCTCAGATGACTAGCTATTTGGCCTTAATCTGTTTCTGAATTTTAATTGTAAGAATGTTCAAGGATTCTGGCGATGACTGGATCTGGCTAAGACAAGACCCAGTTGTTTGGATCAGGTATTGAATTTTTGGGATCCCATCGAAAACTTTGGTCTTGTTTTCCTACTAACTCAAAAGTCGAATTCTCGGAAACTGCAATGGTCGTAATGAGAATTTTTCTTACTCTCAATATCGACTCAGGGTACATTCTTGATATGCCAGCTAGCTCCCAGAGTCAAGTTTGAGTCAAGTTTTCTGTTCCTTTAATCCCAGTAGCAAATACTGCAGTTAACTTTAATCCTTACTCGGAGAAACTTTTTACGGTGAATTGTGTCACTGAGAGCAACGGAAGAAGAGGAAGAATAAATTAAATAAAAACAGATTTGCTTTCTTAGAAGATTCGCCAGTCGGTCAACAACTACCACTTAAACACCTCCCGTCTTCTATGCATACGGAGTAAAAGCCCTTCGCACCTATTCAAGTTTCGCTAAATCTGGAGGTAGTTTAACTCGTGTTCATCCACCATCTGCGGGTCGGGCAGACTGCGTGAAGTCAACGGGGTTTTCTTCAATGAAAATCCGCGTTTGCGGAGGAAAACGTCACTAGCCTCGTTTTTGTGGCACTCTGCAGGTCCACTTCTCTGCCGCTTCCGGGCTGATTCTATCTACATTCGTTTTTGCACTGCAGTGCTTCCGAGGTAGACGGCAGCGCTTCTCGAGAATCGCGGACTTGCTTACCGACCAAGTCCATGCTTCCCTGCAAGGTAATGCATCAACCAAGAAGAAATCGTGCAGGAAGTGAATACAAAAACGCATCTTGTGCAGAAGCAAAGAAGTGCTGCAGCAGCGATGCGGCAGCACTATTGCAACAAAACCGAGGCTACTATAAGTGCTCAAGTTTTGAAGGTTTTGGGCACTTACGGGAAGGATGTCTACTGGATCGCTCAGTTCGTCTTTTGCACCCTTCTTGTTGTACAAAATTCCATCCTCTTCGTAGTAATTAGTCACTCCGGCTAAGAATTCTTTGAACAACATCAGATTCTCAGTGAGAGTGCCAGTTTTGTCAGAAAATAAATATTCAACCTGAAAAAAAAAGTCATTAATCACCGGATGAAAAATGTGTCTCCTGCGTAGTTGTATGATAGTTGTACGAAAAAGTTGCACGTATTGATATGTAAGAATAAACAATACTATCACTTAATGTGCCTCAGACTGGGCCAATCTTAAGCAGTATTATCCAGTAGCATCCTGTCTTGCTATAGTAGCATCCAGTCTTGCTAATAGTAGAATACAATAGAATGCAGTGACACGGTAGCCTCGACATTGAAAGCATGTAGTAGCTTCAGTTCGTCTGCATGCTACTTTTTCGTACAACTTCATACTACTATTCTGAGATAAATTTTTCATCGGGCATATACAAAGGCTGCCACTTACTCTGCCGAAACATTAGTAGACGTGCAGGTACCACTACACATCGAATCTGCCTTAAACGGCCCTTCCTTTCGAAAGGCACTCCTAGGTCCATCTGTAGAGTTTCGCAGCAGAGCAAAATAATACTAGAGAGTGGCGTCAGGACCTATGTTTTCTATACATCGGAAACGGGCCTTACTCGTATCGCCGCCCACTGCGCTCAGATATTCAAAGCGAGACAAACCCCAGGTTTAGAAAATTCTAGTACAGCTAAGATGCGGTCTGCACACATCGGGGAAACAGGGGAAACGGTTGTGTTCGGAAGAGTTATCGGAGCCAGCGCTGGTGTACGACTGACTGAGTCTCATTATGAACGTTATCTGTCACTAGTGGTGCGGCGACGCTGCTATTCGAGTATAGGAGGGTTTTCGCGAGACCTCGGAATCAGTTTCCGACGAGCGAATCGCATCGCGAAAACTGTAGGAAACCGATTCCTGGAATAGCTTTCAACTTTCCCGCTGGACTGGTCGCAAAAACGAACGGAAAGCTGATATCGCCGGGAAAATGTTGAATTACAAACTTTTTCGAATAAACATGGTTCACTTAACGGTTCTTGATTCTCGTATTTTCCATCAAAGTCACCATAATTTTTTTTATTTTATTAGGGATACTTGCACTGTTTTTTCTCCACACATCTGAAATTCCCGCCGAAACATTCAACTTTCCGCGGAGCTTTCCACTAACCTCGTTGGATTACTTTCCGGGAACGCTGCTTCGGTTTCCAAAGCGCGAAAGCCCGGTTGGAAAGTTCGGCAACTTCCCGAAGTAGCGAAAACCATTCGAAAGTGATTCCGACTTTGCTTTCCAGCTCGCAAAACCCTCCTTATGTGTCAGTTATTTCAAGTCAGAGCAAAATAACGCTACGGAATAGCTACAAGACCTATGCTTTCTATGGATCGAAAAAGGGCTTTAACCGTGGCGCCGCCCAATACGCTTGCGATATTCAAAGCGAGACAAACTTGTGGGTTAGAAAACTCTAGTACATCTAAGTGCGGTCTCCACAGGTCAAGGAAGCAGGAAGAGGTTGCAACTTTTTTTCTGCAGTATTCAAGGTATTGCGTTATCAGAATGAGCGCTGGTGCACGACTGATCCAAGTTCCAGTAGTGAGGTTATCTATCGCTAGTAGTGCTAGTGTCGCTGCTATTCGAGTTTTGTCACTTTTGAAAAGCCTTGCCACTATTCCGTAGTGTTATTCTGCGCTGTTTCAAGTCTTGGCTTAGTTATTTTGCTCTGTTCCGCAGGATAGACAACTGGTACCAGAGAAAACAAGCATTTCCATTTTAATTTCCCTGTAACGAACTGACTAACTGACCCTCAATAATCGTTCAATAAATAAATATTATAAATATAAATATACAATAAATATTGAACATATCAAAATCATACCAGTCTAGCTCTCCCCCACATCCTTTCTTTTTGTCCTGTTTGGTAGTTTTTATCCTGAATCTCTGAAGTTACGTGTTCGTAGAGAATATTTTCGCTTTTCTAAATTTCTTCTCAGTCCACCCCCCCCCCCCCCCCCCCCCCAGGCCAGGAATAGCTATTTGATGAGCAGATCTCATCGAATTTCGCCCATGGTCAGCGCTATTTATTTAACCATCTGTTGTTGATATTTCTTTATTTTTTTCTATCTATTTTTTGTTTGTGAGTTTGTTTGTGTTACTCAATCTTTAGGGCGCCTCGCCCACTTTTTGTTGAGATGGGTTACAAAACAAAGTTTAAAGTTGAACTGAAAAGCCAACTTATTTTGTATCATTTAACTGAATACACTGCATTTTTTGGATTGTGTTAAGGGATTATTTTTATTTTTCACTATTTGCTCTAGAACGACGTTCAGAATATCTACAGTCGTCCTCACAACGCAAATTTCTACTATGTCAGCACAAAAATTGAATCTCAATACATACGCGGCGTTTCAGTGGCTAATGATCACCTTACGGAAGGTCGCTCACTGCGTGAACACTTATTTTTCGTAAATCATTTTCGTTGAGCATACAACACAGATACCAGCGCATACAGCATACAAATCAGACAAGGAAATTCCACTATTTGAAAATCGATTACTCGTGAATAGCGGAGCAACGAAGTAACGCATTTTCAGCGGGTCTTCAAGCCAATTTAACTGAGTAAGTGATGGGTAACTAGATTAGTTGCGTTTTTGCTGATACCATGGTATCTGTTACCACGGTCTAAAGTCGTTTTTGCAGTTATCGTGGTATCTGGCCAGTTATCGTGGTATCAGATATTCAGATACTACGGTCCAACCGTGGTAACTGGTCGTGGTATCTGAAAAGTGATCTCAGTTTCATCAAATTTTGTCAGATTGGTGAGAAAGAATTTAAGCACTTAGTGATGTAACTGGATATCTGTTTTTCTTTTGGGATGACTTCGAAAAGTGCAACTTCGGCAATTGTCGTTTTTGCAGAGCACCGCGTATCAGATACCACGATAACTGCAAAAACGACTAATTGCAGGTCCAGTTACCGTGGTAACAGATACCATGGTATCAGCGAAAACGCAACTATTGTCTTATCACAGCCCTTTTCAGTTAAACTTTAAGACTTTTCTGCCTTTCCCTCGCACTGCAGTTATGCAAGTTTAAACATGAGCTTTCTTACTTGTCCCAGTTCTTCATTTAAGTCGGACGAGTTGCAAATCGGTCCCTCTTTCGTCTGCTCGCAATAGAGTTCTTGGTCCCATTCGAAGAACCAGGTACCCACAAATTTCTGTACCTCTGAAAAAAAATGAACCACTAAGTTTTACAGCATTTTTTTTTTCGATGGGTCATCTCATATACTGCACTGGGAAAAGGAAGGTTGAGGGACAGCAAGAACAAATAACAAGATAGAACTGCTGTCTCCCTCATACATACAAACATGCTGAATCGAGTAAATACGGCCGACTCCCAACGCTAACGAGCGGAGGTTACTAGCCTCGCGCCACATTACGTTTTCGTTACCTCTAAACAGCTATATCGCTGTGAAGTCGCTGAAGAAGAAATCTAGCAGTCAAAGCTGATTGGTTCTATGGACGCGCTGCAGAGCGGGTCGGCGCGCGGAGTACGCCTCCTGCTAGCCTCCTTCAATACTTCTTGTGCGATAAGCAACGGTGAAGACAGATGAGGAGTAAACGGGTATCAACATCAGCTCAAAACCAAAGAACGGTTTTAGGATCGTTGATACTTTGACTCATGGTTTCCTGGTCAGCTTCCTCATAATGAACAGGCTAAGACGATAGCGGCTACACATATCGTCCAATTGTCGCGGTAAAGTCCATAGCAAAACCTGAACATACCCACAAGTTTTCCCACAAGTTCGTATTTCCAACTTGAGCGGCTTTGAGCCTGAAGAAGACCCTTGCCAAGAAGGGCCGAAATATAGCTCTAATAAAATTCAGCTGACGTATCCGTTTTGTACGATCAAAAACCTATACCGACCCTAAAACAATCTTCAGCTTATGCTTCATTCAAACCCCGAATAGAATAGAATATAATTTTATTTATAGCTGTCACCGCGTTTCCGCCGAATTCGACAATTTTTTCATGACAAATAAATTAAATAGTAAGTGTGGTCACCATGAAAACCTGCGATGAATTCAGGCAAGCAACATTTTTCTCCTACAAAACAACAGATTTAGAGCACGAACAAAAATAAAGATGGAAGGAGACACTGGAGAATGAAACTCAATTTACTATACACTTGATATGAAAAAAGAGATAGTTGATAAAAACAGTTACTACATTGTTATTATTGAATGCTGACTCGTTACACTTGAAGAAACTGTAATCTTGGCGTCACCAAACCGCATCCGGCTGGTGGGCAATGCATCAGCCACTTACGAGTACAACCCGAAGAAAGTGGATGCACATTCAGGTTGGTCATTGTCTATGGCTCTTTCATGGAGGAAAACTTTGCTGGTATCGCGGTCTTTAGCTGAACTAGAGGCCCTCTCTAAAGGCCGGCTCAGACGGTGTTCGTAAAATGCGTAAAGTCGTCCACAAAGTTTGCAAAGCTGTTCCCCTAACCCACGTAAAGTACTTTACGGAAGTAGGCACGAAGCTCATCTTTGGTTAACCTTTTCCTTAAAGTTCGTAAGGTTGACCAATAGGAGAAGAGATCCAAAACGACATTTTAAAATTAGGTATTGACGAAACTTTAGCCGATTATATACGGTCCGTGCCGTATTCATGACGTCGTGAAAGAAATAGGAAAATTCGATTAAATTAATGTAGCAGAATATAACCTATTACGCGTTTACACTTATAAACGGTTCTCATAGGTACAATCAGTTCCTTTAGCAAATGGAAAATATAGACTTTTCGTGTGACGTCACGATTCGTAGGTAATCGTCTAAAGTTTAGTCAACACCTAAAATAAATATGAAAATATGGGACTAGGAAACTGAAAAATGCTTAGATGATGATTATTATGGTTTACACATGGTAATAAAGGTCGAATAATTTGAAACCTTTTTCAAAAGATAACTATTTAAATTTAAATATTCTTTGAGCCCAAGCTGACTACAGCCTGACGAGGACCCTTGCCAAAAAGGGCCGAAATATCGCCGATGAAGAATCGTAGCTGACGTACCCGTTGTAAACATTGTTTGAATAAATATTTAAATTTTCTGTGAAGAGACAATTTTTGTTGTAGTTTTTTGATGTTCGTGTTGGTTTTTGTTAAGGTGAGTTAGGAAGATATGGTTGCTCATTGGAACATATTATTTGAAACTGATATTCATAATGCATTTATTTGGAATTTATTATTTTTTATCTGAATATAACCATCGCCCATTGAGGCTTTTAGTGTTAATAAATACCTATCTATCTACGGTTTATTTGTGATAATGAAAGGTTTAATAGTTTGAAACTTTTTTCTAAAAGAATAACATACCACATAAAATTTCGTAAAGTTAACAAAGTCGATAAACTTTATCGACCATACTTTGCGAAAAACTTTACGGAACATACTTTGCGAAAAACTTTACGAACCTTACGAACGTCGTCTAAGTCGTCTCTAAACGTCGATTGCAAGAGTACTTACCTATAGTTACGTAGAGGGAAATGGGTATGATGTAGTTAAAGATCACCAGAAAAGAAGCAATATCTTGGAATATGAGAGAGCCCGAGATTTCCAAAACTGGGCCGATGTACCACGCGGTGCCTAAAAATATAAGAAATTAAACCAATAGGTCAAAAGTTTCAATTCTTGCTGGCAAGTCCGGAAGAAGGTGATTTTTCCACAAGCTCATTTTCCAGCTTGAGCGGCTTGAGCTTCAAGAGGACCCCTGCCAAGAAGGGACGAAATATAGCTCTAATAAAATTCAGCTGACGTATCCGTTTTGCACTGTCAAATATCAGTCCTGAACCCGTTTAATGGGCTTGTCACTGTGTAATATTTTTTAAGTCTATTTAGTGTGTAGTCATGTCTATGTACATTGTTTTGTTTAGTGTTTTAGTATGTGTATTCTACTCATACTCCGCTGTTATGCAAAAAGCGGGTCACATATAAATAAATAAACAAAATATAGGTCAAAACCCATTTTCGTTGGTTTCTTCGTTGATTTTTTTTTGTGATAGGTCATGGTCCTCTGTCGAAGTGCTGCAATCGTCTTCGACCCAGTCGGGTTCCACTTTCGAATACTGCTGTCTTATGCATCGATCCAGACGCTCACTCCTAGACACACCCTATGAAATTTTCTTCGACTTTGTAGTATGACATTTCAAACGCGCCCTATGACATCTTTTTAGACTGTGTACGACAGTCACAACCTTGGTGTGCTTGTACGAAAAAGCTGTATGAAAGAATGGAATACTTTCATCTAACATGCCTCAGATTGGGTTAATCTTAAGTAGTAGTATTCGGTAGCATCCAGTCTTGCTATATTAGCATCGTGTTTTGATAGTAGTAGCATGCAGTGGCAACAGTTACTACTAAGTAAGTAACTTATTTTTGACCCGCCATTTGAAAAGCGGAGTATGTAAAATAAAATAAAATAGTTAAATTAATTAATTAAGGAATTTATCATAAATTAATAATAAGGGTCATAAATTAATTAATTAATTAATTTATGACCCGCCATTTTGAAAAGGCGGAGTAAATGAAGAAAATAAAGAAAAATAAAAAAAACACAAACACTAAAAAAAGACACTTAATTTTCAATCGTCGGTCAGGAAGCAGTGGATGACGTCGTGCGCTGGTTGGGCCCTGTTCTCCATGATTTTTGAAAGCGATATGAAACATCCAAAAGGGTAACACTTGCATCTTGAATTTTGAATTTCTCCGTCAATGTATGGTTATGACATAATTTCGGCAAGTGGAGTGGAGTTTCATCTTGCTTCGCATATTTAAAATAACATGATCTCATTTAATCTCCTTCTTTCGCAGAACGTGAGTGACGCCAGAACGAAATAGTACAGAAGATGCGCAGAAGGTGCTGTACAAATTTCCCAAAGCTTTACGATTATATCGCCCCCGGTTGGGTACGATGCGTCCATAGGCGCTACGGACTGATTTATAAACTTCTAGAACAACCGAAAAGCAAAATTTTGACAATGAAGATTTGAATTTTATGCCGAGCCACCGTAGAGAGTCTGTTGATTTGACGATGAACGATCCAAGAGATATAGAAGCGTTGGATGCATTCGAACCATTTGACGAAGGGTTGAAATGCAGGGATCGACTAAAACCAGGAAGGGAAGGGAACGCGAGAAAAGCAGGAAGTCATACTAAAACCAGGAAGGCTGTCGCCAGAATTCAGAATTGGGAAGCCGCACAGTTCCCTTCCTCTGTTTAGTGTTCTTCGAGGGGTCGGCAACTTCTCAAACCCAAAGTTCACCATCCCCTCCTCGTTTTAGTATCCTGATCTGGGTAGGCATTAAGATCAGTGAGGAGTCGGCAACTATCAAAACTGTAATTCACCTTTTAATTTCTATTTCTGACGGTAGGCTCTGACTGGACTCCGGGGATTAGTCTTCCCAATTCTGAATTCTGGCGACAGCCTTCCTGGTTTTAGTATGCCCTTCCTCGTTTTAGTATGCCCTTCCTGGTTTTAGTATGCCTTCCTGCTTTTCTCGCGTTCCCTTCCCTTCCTGGTTTTAGTCGATCCCGAAATGCAGGAACTCGCATTTTGACAGGTTAACTTCAAGGCCGATTTTGAGAAGTTCCGACGACAGACTACTTACATTTTTGTGAGTGTGGATCGGCTACGGCTTACTAAGAGCAAGTCGTCCGCGTAGGCTATGTAGCTGAAGGCATAGTCTTTACAGAAGTAAGCAGGATGCAAAGAATCGAGACAAGAAGATATGGCCGATTTGAAGATGTAGGGAGATAAGACTCCCCCTTGGCGAACACCAGTTCTGACAGGAATACTCTCTGACAAGCTACCTTGCCATTTGAACCTTACTGAAGAATGACCATACCAAAATTTTAACAGATAGACAACAGAAAGATTCACGCCAGAAGTAATGAGAGAAAATAGGGCCTGAGAATTCGTTATATTGTCAAAAGCACCAGCTATATCTATAGAACATATATGTATAGAAGACTTGTCGCGGGTAGCCTGTTTCATCATTATTGTCAATATGTGATGAGCGTGCGCAAAACTGGCGTTCGAACGGAATCCAAACTGCATTGAACCAAAGTGACATTTTTTCAACTATTTCTGGAAGAAGGACGTATTCCAGGATTTTGCTTATGGTACAAGAAACTGTAATTGGCCGATAGCTTTTGCAAAGGTCCGAGTCTTTCCCTCGCTTAATCACCGATGTTATAGTACCCAAGAGGAAACTATTCGGCACCAAACCCTGGCATAAACAAATTTGAAATAGCAGCTGAAGGTGTTGTGTTAAAGCTGGACACTCAGTTCTGAAAAAATCGGCACTAAGGCCATCAGAATCTGTAGAACCAGTTCTTCTTAATTTTCGGAAAGCAATTTCGATGGAAGAACAAGTAACGGGAAGAACAGAAGGCTGAAATTTTTTCCTTGGTAGGTATTTAAGAAGTAGATTTCAAAGAGCTGCTGAATCTAGTTTTTGCAACCACTGAATAGACCACTGTAGTGGCTGGTCCAGTCAGCCATAGTTAGTGCGGAAGGAGGTACAGCTGAACCTTTATCTGTGCGAAGGGCCTTTTGCCACGCTTTTTTGTGACTGGGAGCATCTAAGCCATTCAAAAGAGCATTTTTAAGTGAAGATTTGTATTCACGTTTCGTTTTAGCTTTTAGATTAAAAGACAGTACCATTCCCTGGGCGTCCACAAGCAATCCAAATTTTTAGCCAAAATTTTGCCGTGTTTTTTGCCTTCTTAACTTCAGGACTGACTTTCCAAATAGGTTTCCTTGTACCAACTGGAATTCTCTCAGTCGGTACAGCAATATCGGCTGCCAATTTCAAGCAATGGACAAGCTCGCTATAATAACAATTAATATCAACGGACGAAGTAGTAGCTGCTATACCAGTCTGAAGAAGGTGAAAAGGAACTTTTAAAAGCGAGAGAAGATTAGTTAACGTTGAAATGTAGAGCACAGCATCTATACAATTCCAGTTACGCTTTTGGATCCAGGCCTTCTTGGGATTTGGACATCTGATTCGAGAAACAGGGACAACCACACAGAAAGATAGAGGCAGATGGTCGCCCTCAATTTTTTCCTCATCAACCTCAACAATACCGTCAATGAGACTTGTTTCAGAAACAATCAAATGATCAGGGTAAAATAAAACACAAAAAATACAGTATACAATTTTTCATTCATCGGCCAGAAAAAGAATGTAGAGTGTCATGTGCTACTGTATTCTACTAACAGTTACAACTCCATACAACAAAATCTCGAAATTTTTTTCATCGGGACAATGCTGTCAACTCTGGGGAACTGTAGTACAGTAGCACAGTAGAGGTATGTTTATTTCAATGATGGTTTCTAAATATAACACTATCTTGGTTTTGTTTCTTGCTTACAAACTACGAAAAAGGAAAGTAATAAACATGATATCAACTGACAGCCATTTTTTCCACATTTCTTGGGACCAACGGTAAGTTACAACCTATATCTTTTTTTTTGCTTTTAAATATGTTGATTCTTCCACTGGGGTATGCTTGTTAGTTTGAGCGCCATCTTGAAGGTGAAATCACGCACAGCTTAGAAAAAGATGACTTTTATTTACAGAAGAAACAAAAGGAAATTAAGAGCAAATATTTCAAATGGACATCAAATAAAATTTTTCGGAAAGTATTTTGAGGTAAAAGTTGCCTAGTATAAGTTTTGGTGTTTACTTGGATGATCGTTCACTGGTAGGCGACATTCAAATTATCATACCTCTACTGCATAATATAGACATGATACACATTCCTTGAGCCCAAGCTGACTTTGAAACATAAATTCAAATAATGCATAAAACGGATACGTCAGCTACGATGCTTTGGCAGCGATATTTCGGCCCTTCTTGGCAAAGGTTGGCAGCCTGACGAGGACCCTTGCCAAGAATGGCCAAAATATAGCTGCCAAAGAATCGCAGCTGACGTATCCATTTTATGCATTACTTAAATATGATATGTACAGCACAGATTGGTTTTGACTTGGTCCGAGATTTCCGATCATGCTAGGATACCGTACAGCCCATGGGAAAAAAAACAAAACAATAATGACATTTCGTGGTTCAATGCGTCTTTTTGTCTCTACTATAGATAAAGACCTCAAAGCAACAAGAAAAGTAATTACCAAACACCGGATCGAAGTGATATGCATATTTCAGGATCGTACAGAGCGCGATTTCGAATACCAGGATCCCAATGAAAAATAGCAGGAACCAGTTCATGGATCTGTGAAAATAAAGGGTTGATAAGAAAAACAAACATCGAACAAAATAAAATAAATCTACCTGTACGGAACGCAACTCGAGAATGAAGATACGACCCTCAAACGAGGTTAAATCCAATCTAGTTACTGACCCCGACTCGACCATAACGCTATTAGACAAAGGCGCTGGAAGCAAGGGAAGTACTTGACGAATTGGCAAAAGAGTTATTAAAGGACACCTGAATGAAGAGTACCAAGTATCATCCCTATCTGTATGACTTCCGTTAACATTGCCTGGAGAAAACCCAATTCAAATACGAAATAGTGTTTCCAAGCTATGATTTTTGCGTCTTTTTGCATCTGTCCTTATTTCAGTACCGAACAATTTTAGAAATGAACAAATGTCTCCAATCAACCCTTCTTCTGGAATATTTTTTAACCAGTTAAGCCCAAACGTATATCTAGAAGAAATTCCAATACGATCCGGCCAGCGCTGTACAAGATTTGAATGAATTCCGCTTTTTGTCTTGGAGTCTGCATGTGCATACCTCCAGAAACGAATATCCCTATTTTGAAAACGTCACGCTCAGGAGAAGAATGCTCTCCGTGGCCATGTCTGTAAATGCATTCTCCATGGTGTGTTCAAGTATGGTTTCATTGTTCAGGTGTCCTTTAAAGGTTAACTTCCGACATCAGTTTGATATCAGAAAATAAGACCGAGATGGTCATTGAAAATAACCTATCCGAGCCGAAGGCGAGGTAGATATTTTAAATGGCCATCGAAGTTGTCATTCCGATAGATGTTACAAGTTTATTTTCCAGCTTGAGCGGCTTGAGCCTGAAGAGGACCCTTGCCAAGAAGGGCCGAAATATTGCTCGAATAAAATGTAGCTGACTTATCCGTTTTGCACCGTCAAATATGTCATTCCGATATCTCCCGAGATGGAGGTGTGTTAACTGTTATAACTTTTTCCTACAAAACCATTAGCACAAAACCTTTCTGGGCGTTGATGACTTCATATCATCCTCTCTGGAGGCTGTTATGACTTCATATCTCGCTATAGGCGGATATGCATTGCATACCCGTTCGAAAAACATTATTAACGAATAATAATTTTTCTCAAACAGGTATGCTATGCATATCATCCTTTGTCCCACAGGTACATCTTCACTGACTTTCCTCGAGGTGGATATTATATCGACACCTCTCGGAGAGATGGATAGTAAAGTAATATCCACCTCGACGAAATGTTTGTCTTTCTTTGACAAAAAGCAAAGCCAGCCTCGAAAACGGTACTCTAACAAAGATAAGATGAATGAGAGATTACCGCAGAGTTAAAGTACACTCACAGTAATGGTTATATAAAATTATATCAATTAACTTCCCTCCACCCCGGTCGGTGGATATCTTCATAAGCTACCTCGCCTTCGGCTAGGGTAGGTTATCCTCCCTGTCTGTATCGATTTGATTTTCCAATATCAACTCCGATGTCGGAAGTCAACCTTTGATAATCCAAATAATACAGTAGTGGCGTTAGCCGATATACCCGAAAGCAGAGCTGAAAACTACACTTTTCCACCTTTCTTGAACAGGCGCAAAGCATGCAGGTTTCCCTATAGTGATGCGAATTTCGCATGCGAAATCGCAGCTTTGTTGTCTGTATGACCCATTACTGCTTCCTCCGGGGCCCGGACTCACAGCCGCCAAACTCAATGAGCGCGAGAAAACGTGTAAAAAGAAGGAGACGTAAGGGAGTCTGGCTTTGAGCAGGTGATTCAGATGTTGAGTAATGCCCGGGCCCCACTATAGTCACATCTGGTAATAGCGCCGGTGATAAGACCGTTTACGGTCGAAACTGGGAAAAAAAGACACTGAAAACGTAAGATAGTCGAGATGGAAAAATCCATCTCCGCCACTTTGAAACATATCTTTGGACCAATCACAGACCAGAGTCACTGACTTTAGCTCGTTTTGTTTACCTTTGAGTGATGATGGTGGTAATATGTCTTGAATTTCTTTGTTCCAAGTGTGACCAGGATGAAACGCAAGAGTGGGTAACAACAACCAACCAAATTACGTACAGATGTGACTGAATGTGGTCCGGGCATAAGGCTTTCATGTCAACAGGCACCGATGACATACTCGATCACCTTCTCTTTCCCGAAACGTCAATCGCGCATTATCCAGATTATAACTACCAGATTTTTCTTTATTAAGGCCTTGAACCTTTGGTGCCCATCGTTTTCCCACCAGAGCCTCGATTTTGTCGCAATAGTGCTGCCGGTTCGCTGCTGCAGCACTTCTTTGCTTCTGCACAAGATGCGGTCTTGGACTCGCTGCTCGCACGATATCTTCTTAGTTGACGCAGCACCTTGAAGGTAAGCACGGGCTTGGTCGGCAAAAAAGTCCGCGATTCTCGAGAGGCGCTGCCGTCTTCCTAGGAAGCAGTGAAGTGCAAAAAAGAATGTAGAAAGAATCAGCCCGGAAGCGGCCGAGAAGCGGAGCTGCAGCGTGCAACAAAAACGAGGCTCAGGTGGTGTCCCAAGAACTCTACTGAAGAATTTCGAGGTTCGTTTCCGCTTACTTTTCGACCGTGGAGAACTTATTTCTTGTCAACTTCGAATTGAGGTTCAGCTTAGTCTCCCTTCCAGTGTAAACGGCAATTCCTGTAACGAACAAGAATACTCAAACTCTGTCCAAGTTTCTAAATAATTTTGTTTCTATACCCTTCTTCACGAAAACTGGACCGGTCGCTATTACCAGTCATCCATCTTAAACCGTACTCAAATTCTTTACTTGATTTACCAGTGATTTGTTTACTGTGTGTATTGCTCAAAACTGAGGAGCAAAATGTATGATGAACAAAAACACAATACAAGTAATTTATACATCAGCAACACTTTTAATGAAAAAATAAGATAAGATAACAATTGGCTTAGAATCTTCAGTGTCTCAAATTAATGAATCGTCTTAAATTAACAGTTGTCTTAATGTTTGGCTTTTGCTTGGTCATTTACTATCCTTGCTTAAGGCATATTCTCGCCGTTCCCCGAGGACTCCACTTGAGGAGTCCCCGCGTTTTTGTTTGTCCCGGGGACTCACTCCCCGTATTCTCGCGAGTCCCCACGGACGGAGAATGCTCCGATTAGCATCACCATCATCAAAAAGGACTCCCTTTCAAATTCGGAGGGGAATCCATTTTTGCTGTTGTAGGTGCTATGTAAAATTAATTAAAAAAATCAGAATAAACAAAACTAAAAATAAAGTGGATCGAGACTATTTTTTGCAGCTGCATATTCATTTTTCGAACAAAATCCATTTTAGAAGCATTCCCCGTATTCTCGCTGTTTATGTACGCGGAGTCCGCGTGGAGTGACTCCCTCTATTCTCGCCGTTCCCTTCGATTCCCCGAGGAGTCCTCGGGGAACGGCGAGAATACGCCTTTAGATTCCTGCAACGATGTCTCCTTGTGCATTTAGCGGTTGATGAAGTCAATAGCTGCGTTTTTGGCCGTCATCCAGTTAACCGACCTACAAGATTTCCCACCATAACTCGTTTTCTCCCTTCGGTTAACCGACCTAAGTTTTTAAAAGCTGTTTTTTAGGCTCCGTTTACCGATCGGTTAACCGACCTGTGAACTGAGGCGGGAGCTCCATCCAACCGACCTACGCTCTTGGCACGGCGCGAAATTCAAAATTCGCATTGGAGAGATAGGCGCCGGCGATCGGAAGACGCCATTTTTTAGAGCTCAGTCGAACCGACCGGCGAGACGAAAAACGGTCAATAGTGGCAAATAGTTAGGTTAACCGACCTATGGAGAAACGGCAAAAAACGCAGCTAATTATTAACAGAATCAGCCCTTACCATATGCGAACTCGGTTTCTTTCAACCTGGCCCCTCGCAGTAGCAGATTCTCCGGACCCAATGCGGTAGTCCTAACACCACTTTCATCAACAACTTCCAGCTTCCCCTGATAGCGATAGAGATGGGACGTCGGCTGTTCGCATTCTATTCTGGCATTTACAGTAGCTATTTTGTCGACTACTCTGATTTCCCTGGTTAGCTTCGTTGCGTGAAAAATCTGAAAAAGAACAGACGGTAAGCTTTGTGAGTTGTATAAAAATTACTCAAGACCTAAATGTCAGCTAGGGTATTCTTCAGTATGAAAAATCGGATGGTATGGCGGTACCGTGCGATTATTTGTAGTGGTTGAAGCGTTAATCAAGTGCAGCGTGGTAGTTTGTAGCGGGCGAGCTTGATAGATAGATAGATGTTTAATGAAGCCCTTGGGCCATGAACAAAAAACAAAACAAAACAGTACATCATTTACATTCTTTATACAATCGAACTTTAATCAACATAAAAAACAACTCCCTTCAATCTCCAACTAACCTCACATACTTTTAATTGTCTTACTTAAATGAACCATAAATGCACCAATCCTGCATATACTTCTAGGGTTTGTACTAATAAGTAGATCCTTTACTGACATAACTATCCCATGCAAAAACTTCTCACACGGGACAGACAACTCCTGGCACTTGTAAAGAAGATGGTCCAGCTCCCCTACCTCAGCTTTACAAAATTTAGATAATAGTGGCAACTGGTTTTGGGATGCTAATACACCAAGTCTTTTCGAAGGCGATACTCAGTTCGTAGGTCAATAACTATACAGGTTATTTATTACTTCCACTGATTTAGGATACAACACTGACACTGCACTATAAACTCAACCTAGAGCTCCCCTGAGTCCCTTGACTGAACTGAGGCTATGCCCCAGCTTGAACTGGCTTGCTAGCTCGGAAACTGGCCCTTTAACTTGGTTTCCAGCCGCTAAAGGGAGCAGGCCTAAACTTGGTTCTCCAGACTTAAATCTAGTATTCCATTGTCAATCCCCTTGTTTATGTCTATCTATCATGTTAAATAAGAGTTCATCCCAGTTTGGTTTGTCCTGTCTCCTAGATATAGCTTCCTAACTATTTATTCAAACAATGTTTACAACGGATACGTCAGCTACGATTCTTCATCAGCGATATTTCGTAGAATCGTAGCTGACGTATCCGTTGTAAACATTGTTTGAATAAATGTTTCAAAGTCAGCTTGGGCTTAAAGAATATTTTTTCCTAACTACATCCATTAAATTAGTCAGACGGAGAGACATTCTTCTGTCTGGAGCGAACAGGGGTAAAGGCTGTTTCGTCGACGACGCCCGACAAAAGCTTACACATTTATTTCTTCTGTATTCCTGATGTATAAAAAGAATCCGACCTGCCGTAGTGAATACCGAGGCCCGAAAAGAAGCATGCAGAATTCGATTTCTTCTGTGTTTTGCCCGACAAATGTTTGCAGGATTTTATTTCTTGCATACAAAAAGAACTCGATGTGCCGATGAGTCGACCGACGCTCGACAAACGCATACAAAATTCTATTTCTTCTCTGTTACATATAAGGAGAAGAAGTCTGTTTGAAAGCTAGTGAATCTCATTTGATTACAATTATATCCTCACATCAGCGGTATTTCGGCCCTTCTTGGCAAGAGTCCTCTTCAGGCTGTAGCTGGATGCAACCTGCAGGTTGTGATTTGTGTGCTTGATGGGGTGGCTTTTGTCAATCTTTAAAGTACAACTGACAAACAACCAACTGTTAAAGCCCGAATTAGATTTGTGTTACCTGTCAAATCGCTGCTTAGTCCCCAGTCTGAAGGCATTCGTCACGGAAGTTGACAAGAATATTACTAATAATACATGGTATATTCAAATAATGTATACAACGGATCCGTCAGCTATGATGCGTCATCAGCGATATTTTGGCCGTTTATTCAAACAACGTTTACAATGGATACGTCAGCTACGATTCTTCATCAGCGATATTTCGGCCCTTCTTGGCAAGGGTCCTCGTCAGGCTGTCAATCCTCTAGCAACGAGGACCTTGCCAAGAAGGGCCGAAATATCGCTGATGAAGGATCTTAGCTGACGTATCCGTTGTAAACATTGCTAGAATAAATGTTTCAAAGTCAGCTTGGGCTCAAAGGATATTTATTTTGGCCGTTCTTGGCAAGGGTCCTCGTCAGGCTGTCAATCTTCAGGTCCAACGTCGGGAAGGAAACAAACCTGTAATGAAGAGTCGAAGGGCGGAAATATCGCTGATGATGACGCCTCGTAGCTGACGTATCCGTTGTATACATTATTTGAATATATGTTTCAAAGTCAGCTTGGGCTCAAGGAATACCTAATAATACATGGTGAATGGCGTTAAACGTATCGGCTGGGATTTATTCCAGCCATACGTTGGATCTTAAAGGCTGTCGCTATATGAACAAACCTACAATAAAATCCTTTTATTATATAACATAAAATCATTTTATTGCGGATTTGTTCATTTGTTTCTTTATTAAATCAAATACACTCGTGATTCTATGTGATTCAATAACATTATTTTATTGCAGGTTTGTTCACTTTTTTGCCTGAACAAGTTCCTTGCCAAGATCCGAAACATCGCTGAAACGAGTCTCAGCTCACTTATCTGTCTAACGCCAACAACCATAAGTCGCAGTCAGCTTTGGTTGGAGGAATAATGATAGTAAACCTTCCTTCAGCCCAAGCTGACTGCAAATCATATTTGATAGTGCAAAACGGACACGTTAGCTGAATTTTATTAGAGCTATATTTCGGCCCTTCTTGGCAGGGGTCCTCTTCAGGCTTAAAGCCGCTCAAGTTGGACAAACGAGCTTGTGGGCGAAAAAAAAGGATTCAGCAGACGTATCCGTTTTGCACCATCAAATGTAATAATAATAATAATAATAATTTATTGCTGGCCCATACTGCTAACAAAAAAAGAAAAAGCGGAGTATATAACAAAAATACAAACAAAAAACATTAAACAAGAAAAAATAAAACTCCATAAGGACTGACTCGTAAGAGTATTCGAAGGCTCTGCGACAAGCCCGCGTCTCAGAACACATCTGGCTGGGTCCAACAAAACTGAACCGCCAGCTAACTTCCCTATTTGATTCCCACAAAAGAAGGTATTAACATTACAATGCAGAAAACAGGCCGTGAGTCTGTAAAATAGACAGATAACTGCCACCTGCGGCGTAACTCGCAAGTGAAAGAAAGAAGCGAATTTGTATTTTGATCGGGTGTATCTTCACACACGGGATTTGAGATGGCTTGAAATGATAGCCCGTGCTAAATATAAGGTTTGAAGCCAAGCTGACCATTCATTACGAAATAAATAGAAAACCGTGATTTTCGGGTTTTTATCTCGGGGCACAGCATCTTAGAGGGATAACTAGCCCGTGCCTTCACCGATCCGTCTAAGCTTCATTTTCCTGCCACAGTCGTGTATGTAAACTAATACTGCAACTCAGCTCAATCGTTCCAGGGAGAATTCTGCACAGCCACGGTCAGTAACGCAGAGTATCACGGATAAAGTATTCGACAAATAGTGAACAAAATTTACCATTATGGATTGGTCCGTCGCGCAAATGCACGGCGCTCAGAGCAAAATAACACTAGGGAGTAGCGCCAAGACCTATGCTTCCCATGCTTTGCAAACGGGCCAAACTCGTAGCTCTGTCCGTTACGCTTGCGGCATTTAAAGCGAGACAAACTTGCGGGTATAGGAATTTCTAGTAAAGCACACACCAAGGAAACAATGGAGGCTGTATCATTTTTTTGCTATGTTCAGAATATGAGGTTATCGGAGCCATCGCTGGTGAACGACTGAATGCGTTTCAGTACGGTCGTTCTCTATCGTTAGTGGTGCTAGTGTCGCTGCTATTCGAGTGTGTGTCAATTTTGTCAAGTCTTGGCGCTACTCCCTAATGTTATTTTGTTCTGCCGGCGCTCAACTTGGATTACCTCAAGCACTGCTCGATCCACTCTAGCTTGTACCAGAGCAGAATAACACTAGGGAGTAGTGCCAAGACCCATGCTTTCTATGTTTCGCAAACGGGCCATGGTCGTAGCGCCGCCCATTACGCTTGCGACATTTAAAGCGAGACAAACTTGCGGGTTTCCAAATTTCTGGTGAAGCTAAAATGCGGTCTGCACACATTATGGCAACAGGGGAGGTTGTATCTTTTTTTTGCTGTGTTCAGAATAATACATTATTGGAGCCAGCGCTGGTGCACGACTGATCAGTTTCAGTAGGGAGGTTCTCTATCGATAGTGTAGGCAAGTTGGCGAGCTTTCAGATGAATTTCCTATAAAATTTGGAGTACCTCAGGGGTCTGTCCTTGGACCCACTTTGTTCCTACTTTACATTAATGACCTTCCAGAATTTATGCCTTTTGTCAAAGATATCATGTTTACGGACGACACTGTGATTTTTGGTTCGCATTCAGATTTGATTCAGTTGTTTAGTGTTCTTAATTCAGCTCTTTCGATTGCTTCTGACTGGTTCACATCTAATTTACTAGCTGTAAATGCTGAAAAATGTCGCTACATACTTTTCTCCCGGTCTGGTTCAGTTTCAGTTTCTGGTAAAATTTTTCTTTCTGGCACTGAATTTCTGAGATCTTCTAATTTTAAATATCTTGGCCTTATCCTTGATGAAAATCTTTCTTTCAAGCAGCACACCGATGCCTTGGCTCTTAAGTTGAGCCGAAATGTTGGTATGCTCTCCTGCCTCAAACACTGTCTTCCACAATTCATACTTCGATTGATTTATTTTTCCCTGGTCCATTCTTATCTTTCTTATTGTACTTCAGCTTGGGCTTCTACTTTTTCGAAACATATTAATCGGATTCAAATCCTACAAAACAAATCAATTAGAGCAATTTATGGTCTTCCATTTTCTTCATCAGTTTCTCATACTCTGCCTCGTCTTTTTATTATAAATGTCCGTCAGATTAGAGACTGGAATAGTGCAACACTTGTTTACCGTTATCTTCTAGAAGATTCACTACCTGCTGATTTTAAAAATCTTTTTTGTCTGAACAGTCAATTTCATGACTATAACACAATACGGCGGTCAAATCTTTCTACCATTTGTTATCCTTCTACAAGGTCTAGCTTTTCTATTCGTCATACAGGTGTAAAAGTATGGAGTTCATTGCCTGAAACTGTTAGTGTCCAAAGATAGGAAAGTTTTCAAAAGAGCTCTAAAAAGATTTATGTTATCTAGCAATTATATGTCTTCTGTCTGATTTAATTGATTCATTTTTGTTTGTGCTCAGAGGAAGATCAGACCCATGTCGCAAACCTTTTTTATTTTTCATTTTTTCTTTAGTCATATGTCTGTCGTGTTATCCTTAAATTTTAGTGTTGATGTGTGATAGTTGTTCGTTCGTTTTTTCTTTACAATGCCTTAGGCTAGAATTGTATTTATAATTTTTACAAACCCACCAGAATTAGTGAAGCGTCGTTTTTTATGCCACTGGAATGTCTGATGCTTTTGAGAAACACCTGGTTTATTTATATTTGCCATTAAAATTGTACCTTACCTTTACCTTACCTTAGTGGTGCTAGTGTCACTGCTATTCTAGCGTGTGTCACTTTTTTCAAGTCTTGGGCCTACTCTCTAGTGTTATTTTGCTCTGGCTTGTACAAACGGTGGGAAACCTACTTTTAAATTAGTTTCGCCGTCAAGATTTGCCGTCGTAACGGAACACTTCCCTTCGGCGTCGGCGGAGCTAACGATGACCAAATCGCATGGAAACTCGTCACCATCTTCTACCCGCAGTATGTCACCGACGAGCACTTCTTTAGATTTGAGAATCTGGAAAATCATAAATGCTGAAACATGTTCGTGAAAAAGGAATTTCCGACCCCTACCTTACCGTATAGCTTAGATCCTCCAGAAGGATGTCGACAAAGCCTCGTCAGTCATCACGAAGCTGTGCGGCTTCAGTGATGTCTTCAATCAATCAATAATTTTATTAACCCACATAAAAATGGCATAGAACGTGCCCATACGGAGTATATGAAAAACAATAAAAGAAAGAAAAAGATCCGACTAAACTAAACGAAATGACTATACAAACGCACTATAACCCGATGAAAAATTTATCTCAAAATAGTACTATGAAGTAGTACGAAAAAGTTGCATGCAGTACTAACGATGCTACTACATGCTTCTACTTCAAGGCTACCGTGTTACTGCATACTACTATATGGTACTATTAGCAAGACTGGATGTTACTATGGCAAGACAGGATGCTACTGGATGCTACTACATAAGATTGGACCAGTCTGAGGCACATCAAATGATAGTATTCTTTGCTTTTACATAGTACTACATGCAACGTTTTCGTACTACTACCATACTACTATGCAGGCTAAAAATTTTCCATCGGGAATACGGATGGCACCTATCCAAAGAAGAATCAAACTCGGCACGGCGTTGGGCCACAGCCACAAAGGGATCAGTACCGCCGTAAAGTTGCATAGCTTCGCAGTTACGAGCCCATGGGGGAAGGCCGAGTAGGTACTTAGCATACTTATAGAACAATTTAGGAATTGTCCTTAAATCAGTTATGCTAAATAACTTCCAAAAGGAGATAGGGCTAGAATGTGGGGGGAGGGCTAGAATGTGGCGGGAGTTGTTGTGGAGTGAGGAAGATGTTGGCCTCCTTCAGGTCCCGATCATACTGCCTTCGCAATAGTTGCTTGCGTTTTTGATCCGAACTCTCCTTGCGATTCTCCTCGCAATTCCCATATTTCGCGTTTTTGGACTATTCAGAGGAAGGGAATTCTCCTTTTCTTGCGTTTTTGTCAGAATCGAGAACGGGGGGAAAGCCTCGCGATTCTGCGGAGAATTCTCGATTCTCCTCTCTCCGTTCTCCTCCCTGATTGGTCAACAGAGTGCGGTTGTTCAATATGCATGAACATGTATACCGGGTTGCGGACGAGGTGCCAAATTAGCGTTTTGTCAAAAGCGAGAATGGAGAAGACCGAGGAGCAAAAACGGTAATTTGTACGAGAATCGAGGATTCAGAAGCGAGAACAGAGTACTGAGAATTCTGATCAAAAACGCAACTAATGTGTGCCTTGTTCGGCCCCGTCTTCGTCTTCCATCAGGCTGCCACAGATACACTCAAGGAAACTTCGCTTGCGTAGAATATGACCCACATATTTCTCTATTCTTTTTAATTTCGGTAACTATTGGCTGATTGGTTGTGTGCCGAATATCCTAGTTGGTGACTTTCTGTTGTTTGTTCTCAATGTTAGGTTGCTACACAAGGGATTAATTTCTCCCGAAGGACGAATGTTCACCGCGCGTCCAGCAGGTTTGGGGGTTCCGCTGGACAAAGGAACATCCTTGCTTCCGGGGCAGCGCGGAGGTTTTTGGGGCGCGCAACAGAAGGGCACAGATCAGACAAGACCGATATTGATCCTCTTTTTCGTTGCCGTGATCCAGAGCAGATCAAAAGATAAGTTTATGTAGTAAGTAAGTAACGAGTTTATTGAAAAAAAAGCAAAAAAACTATCATGGCAATGCCAAATTTGGGTATTACGTCAAGTATAATGCAGATTTTATTCTAGATACAATTAATCATCAATTTTATGTACAAGTGTTTCAGCAGTACCTATGTAGAGTTAATGTTATCTTCAATATAGTTAGTTGTGTTCGTCCTATCCCGTCCTATACCACACATTAGGGATGTAGCATATCTCGCATTCGAAGATCCGCTCATCCGGTCTACACTACCGTATTAGGTCTCTGACCCCGGCGGAGGTTTACGTTCACTAAGCTGGAAACCGTTCCATTTAACCCTGGACATCCCAGTTAATATCCAGTTGTTGGTTGAGTTTCCAACATTCCTGGCGTACAACAATATGGATACGCATTGCTACTGAACAGACGCGATTTAAGACGAAGTGAGTATTTATTACTTCGCGGCCTCAGTCTACTGAAGGCACCTGATGCTTATCCAATCCTTCTAAAAATTTCAGAGGTAATTTCGCCAGTATTCTCTATTTATGAACCGATTAATGTAATTGGTTGCGTACTTTCTTCATTTTCTTTCTTTCCTCTGCATTTTAAAATGCCAAGTCAGAAAGAAAATGAGCTTTTTATGCGGTCAGAGTCGGTGGCGGCCGGGAAAATAGCCAGAGGCTAGCCCCAAGTATAGCTTTTAAGGACTGGTCGCGCCAATGGTACTAATTCGCTCCACTTCCGTAAGTTTTCCTTCCATTTTGAATCCAGAGATCTGTTTTTCATGAGTTTATACCACCCCACTTATTGACATTACACTCATTTTTAAAGGACACCTGAATGAAGAGTACCAAGTATCATCCCTATCTGTATGACTTTCGTTAACATTGCCTGCAGAAAACCCAATCCAAATACGAAATAGTGTTTCCAAGCTATGATTTTTGCTCCATTTTGCATCTGTCCTTATTTCAGTACCGAACAATTTTAGAAATGAACAAATGTCTCCAATCAACCCTTCTTCTGGAATATCTTTTAAACACTTAAGCCGAAACGTATATCTAGGAAAAATTACAATACGATCCGGTCAGCGCTGTACAAGATTTGAATGAATTGCACTTTTTGTCTTGGAGTCTGCATGTGCAAACCTCCAGAAACAAACATCCCTATTTTGAAAACGTCACGCTCAGGAGAAGAATGCTCTCCGTGGCCATGTCTGTAAATGCATTCTCCATGGTGTGCTCAAGTATGGTTTCACTGTTCAGGTGTCCTTTAAGCTTGCCGCGTCTGTCTCTTTGCACGACGGTTCAGGCTCCCGATCGTTATTTTCGAGAGACTTATTGGTCACAAGACCGGTTATTCAAATTTTGCGACATATTCCTCCAAGGCACTGTGTATGGAGACGAATATACATTAACTACTCGCTGAGACTCATTTAGCGGGTCAGAAATATACTTACTTATTAACAAAGCTGTAGTAAGTAAGTAAGTAATTTATTTATGACCCGCCATTTTGAAAAGGCGGAGTAAATGACAAAAGTAAAGAAAATAAACAAAACACATATATACACACAGAAAAAGACACTTAATTTTTAATCTTCGGTCAGGAAGCAGTGGACGACATCGTGTGCTGGTTGGGCCTTGTTGTCCATGAGTTTTGAAAGTGATGACGAAACATCCAAAAGGGTAACACTTGCGTCTTGAATTTTGAATTTCTCCGTCAATGTAAGTGTGTTACTACACGACATCAAGATGTGAAAACCCCCTACTCAGCCCATAAATATACGCGTCCTCTGAATTATATCGGTTAAAAACAATAGACAAGCACCACGCTGTCATTAAACTTAATCCGAGAACACTCCGTGCGAATAATCTACCTTCACCCCGCGCTCAGAATTCGTTGTACACTGAACTAGCTAACGGTGAAGGCAATGCCTCAAATATCAAGAATGAACTTGCATCCTTAGATTAGAAGACGGGTTACATAAACACACTCTTGTTTGGACCATAATGGCCAGTTTGGAAGATTCTTTAAAGGACCCCTCACACTGTTTCCTGATTAACTTACAGTATTTTAATAAAAACAGCCTTGTGCAGTTTGCTACAAGTGCGGAGCTTCAAAGGTGCCAATAACTTTAAAATATATTAGCAGAAACACTTCTTGGTGCGAAGTATCCTTTAAAGTTTAACCGAAAAGGGATGTAAGGAGAACATCTAGGTACCCATGACTTCTTCGCTTAAAGAGGCTTGAAGACCCGATGAAAATACGTTACTTTGTTATTCAGCTATTCACGAATAAACGATTTTCAAATAGTGGAATTTCTCTGTGATTTGTGGTACCGCTATCTGCTTGTATCTGTGTTGTACGCTTGACGAAAACAATTTACGAAGTGAGCCACGTTCCTCGAGCTGAGCACTGACCACTGAAAAGCCACGTTTGTATTGAGATTCAGATTTTCCGCCTCATAGTAGAATTTGCGTTGTAAGGACGGCCATAGACATTCTGGACGTCAATACTAGAGCAAATAGTGAAAAATAAAAAATCCCTTAACACAATCAGAGTAATGCAGTTTTGTCAGTTAAACTATACAAAAATAAGTTGGCTTTTCAGTAAAAATTTAAGGAAATTCGGGTACTTACTTTAATCTTTCCGTCCCTAAGAACCTTCAATTTCCTGTCGTTCACCGCGTTGTCGCCTCGATGCCTGAGAAAGTCTTCCCATCCTTGTTTAGCTGCCGTAACACCGATGACGAACAGGAGGGGTAGAACACTCGTAGCTGGCGACACGGGGCTATCGATCGACAACTACAAAGAGATTAGATTTAGAGCACACCTCTTAATAGAAACAGACTTTTCGCAATACAAGTGCGCAAGCGCTCAGACGTGGAGTGTAAAAGTAAAATGTTCATCACATTTTATATACAGACAGCTTTAGAACCAAGCATATCTCATCCCCAATAACCAAACAAGGATTGAAATAACCTAATTTGTAATCATCCCACTATAAAAGCTTTAAATGTAAAAAAAAAGTCAGTATAAACCAAAGAAGTGTTGAAGATCTTGCACGAATAGCATTCTTTCGAACACTACATGGTCTGCCAGCCAGTCCCACCCTTTAAACCCCTTTTCCATTACCAAGGTAATTATAAGTGCAATAAACCAAATCGTAGCAGCCTTAATGCCCCCTTTGTCACAATTCATTAAGAACGGCATATCACCGATCATTTGACAAAACAGTTAGGTTTCCAACTGTCCATTAAAAATTAAAGTACGTCGCGTCTCTTATTTGTTGCTGTTACACCAAATCCTCATCCATAGATGTATCTCCCAAATATACAAGAGTTGGACTCGAGACCTGTCACTGACAAACTTAACTCATGGGAAATTTGGGCCCAGCTGCCCATGAACGGGAGGGGGGGGGGGTCTTCACAACCATTGTTGTGAAGGATGGAGTGGGGAACAAATCCAATATCCCACTTATGATGCCGTTGTTGTGAGGATGGACGAGTGGAGGCGAGGTTTAATGAAGTTAATGGTTCCTGGGGTGTGGGCTGAAGACATTCTGACACCGTAGGGGGGGTCGGGCCCGCCAAAATGCGTATTTACACCTTTTTTCCTCAAGTATACCAGCTTAGAGTTTGATTCCATTCACGGGTTAAAATACTTTTCATGGGCAATTTGGGCTCACTTGGGGCTCACAACGGGGAGGGTGGGGGTGGTTCAACTCTCCCTAACCCCTATGATCCAAAAGCACATAGGAATTTCATCGCCTTATCTCTAGTTAATGTCAAGTTAAAAATTAAAAAATGGGCAATCTGGACCCAATTGCCCCTGTACCAAGTGGGGGTGGGGTTTTGGACCCGCAAAAAGTAAAAAGAGACCCCAATGCTCACAATCCTACCAAGTTTCAACTTGATACCTGTTGATTCCTGTCACGGGTAACGAACTTTATTCCTGGGAAATCTGGGCCCAGTTGCCCATGAACGGGGTGGGTGGGGGAGGTGCAACTTTGAAAGCAATTTCCCAGCCCTAGAATCTACACGTCCAAGAAATTTCATCGTCCGATGTCCAGTTCTGGTCAAGTTATGAATATTATTCACTGGGCAATCTGGGCCCATTTGCCCCTGAACCGGGTGGGTGTGGGGGGTGGGACCCCCAAAAGGCACTACTAGACCTCAATACCCACAAATGTAGCAAGTTTGAACTTGATACTTGCACTCGTTCACGAGTTATGAGCTCCACAAAATATGGTGAAAACCGAAAACCGAAAGCTGAAAGCTGCTCAGTGGATTGGTCCAAGCAACACTCCACTAAAAACGATCCGGATACATTATTTTTCAAAAATACTCATCCTTGCCTCGTGATATTACGGATTCAATTTTTTTTATTTTTGTTGTTGTTGTTTTTCTGTTCTTTTTTTTATTATATTTTTTTTTAATTATTAGCACTTGCCGAAAAATTCGATTTTGTAAAGAAGGAGATTTCAGAGGTACTTTAGCCTGCGCACCAAAGCTCGGAAGATTTTATGTTGCCTAACACAGATAAATACACCTGCTACGCCTTTTGACTAGTCCTAAGAGAAGCAGAATCCAAAATTTTTCAAATACTACAAATTTAGGCGGACAAGCATTTTAATTCATGAAACTTCAACAGTCAAGCATTGAGTTAGCTGTCGCGCCATGAAACGTAGTAAGGACAGCACACCAATTACGACGGCCCGTGTCCCCGGCCAGCTTTATTGTGGTGTACATTAAATTAGAAAGTTCGCATCTCGTCGATACCTACGCGACACTTCACACGAATTGATACGACGCTAGACGCATTTAAAAATGGAAAACAGCAAGAACGAAGAATCCGAACCAAACGCCAAAATTCAAAGGTTGTTGGAACTACGTGACCATGTTGGTTTTAAAAACTTCCATAAACCGGATTAGGAACAATTAAATCCCTAATAATAGACAACGGGTTCGTCAACATATAACTGACACCTGTCTCGTCAGCCAGGCTTTGCAGTTTTATGAATTTCAAATATAAGAGAATAACTGAAAACATCAATTATGTTCAGTTTAAACAAACCATGCGAGATTTAAGGAATCATAGGAATTTGCTTGCGGGGAATACCCGAGATTCCATAACTAAACACAGGCTTACTAGAGAAGTTTTCACGGCTTATTACAGAACGTCATCTAGCGCATAAACAGCTCCAGAAGTTAAAGCTGCGTTCGATTTGAGTCTTCCTTGCCCCGGTCTTGTCTTCTTGCTACTGCCTTGTCACGGCGTAAAGCCGCTTCAAGGGCGATTCTGGCGGTCTGGAAAGCTCCGCAAGCTTATGCGCCGGCTGCTTTTGCGACTTCGGCAAGAACTCGCTTCGCTTCCCAGAGCTGTTCTCGTGTTCCGCTAGTTTCCCCCAGCACCTGGAAGGCGAATCTACTTCACGAGTGGAAAGTGATTTTGGCAAGTCAGCGAGAAGTTGTAAAGGCGCAACTGAGGTGCAACGACTTCTCGTTGCTCTAACGCTCCGCTTTGCATTTCGAATAGTGAATCCAAAAGTCGCCAGAATCGCCCTGTATTTAGCCTTGTCAACGGAAAAGCATCGCAAATAAACGTGGTCGAGAAATCTACCCGAGACAGGACAGAAACTTGAGCGGAGATCGTCATCATTCACGACGTCCTGTCTGACAGGGCACTAACAAATTGTCAGCTGACAGGACAAATAAAACGGCATAAAGCGGCCGTAGTATATCAGCCAAATAAACGGCATTTCGTTGACAGGACCGAGACAAGGCTAAATCGATACGCTGCTTAAATCAATACTCTATCTCTCCTTGCCGATGCAGAATCTCCGGGTACCTGCGGAAGAAAGCAAGAAGCGGTGTCACAGCTGCTCCCAAGATCGCCGTGATTGTTTGACACAGGATTTAAGTCGTTGAGTTTGAGTCGTTACGGACACATTTACTCCTTCTTCCTGAGGATCACTGGCGTGTTTTGGACTTAGTGATATCAAGAATAAATAAGGGAAGAATTGAGAAGACTTGAATCATGGGACGTTGTTTTCTGCCCGATCCTCAAGTACCGGGGGTGGAGCCTATTCGGCGCCTGTCCAGACCACAGAGTAAATATTGGCGCTATTTCTTCTGATCGCCGCGCTTCGCGTCAAGGAAGTGCGCCGAATTCAAATTAAACAGAAAGAGGCCGACATTTTGCCCTTCTCCCTCCAACAAATCGCTGCTACCACTAGTTTAAAAGACGAGACAAGGGGCTAAAGTACAGTGAGATGATAGAAGTCGTGCAATCCTACATTCAAGGATGACGAAAATAAAGGCAGAAAAGGACCGATTTGGACTGAACACTATAAGTTTAAAGAAGGAAGGGACACGCTTCCAAACATTCATGCAATCTCTATGGCAGATTCTTAGTGATGAAAAAAAAGACTGTCAATAGGATAGATAGTGAAACATTTAGCCAACTACCCGAGATAATGATATACATTTTGACCAAAAATAATAAATGGTTATCTCAAATGTAGACGTTTTGAATGGTACCGTGCAATTATCATTTTCAGTAATCAATTCAAATTTAAAATTAGGAAATACTTCAAGCCAACTGTTTTTCGCAACTAACCGAGAAATGTTATGAACTGAATTTTGTGTACAGAGTACAACTTAAAAACAAAACATAACAACTCTTTGAGTACAGTTCGCCAGCTATGCCCAAATTCCAACTTGAATGATGTAAAAACATGATAATGAAAAAAAAAACGATTACGAAAAGGCATAGACAATGACAAATTTGGGCAGATGTAAAGTGCAACTATCCGAGATAATGATATACCTTTTCGACCAAGAATAATAAGTTGTTATCACAAACTGATACGTCTTGAAAGATATCTTACACTCAGCAATCATTAATTTAAAATTAGGACTTTATACTGTTTTTCGCAACTACACGAGAAAATGATATGAACTAAATTTCGTGTAGAGTACAACTTAAAAACAAAACATAGTAACTCATTGAGTACATTTCGACAGCTAGCCTAAATATTGTCCAAGCTTAATACCTTTTCTGGAAGCGATTCTTTACAGTCCTGAGAAGACCAAAATAAAATTACTAATGTGCACACCAGTCCTATTGAATCTGAACTAAATGCATGCGTGTTAGATCTATGCTTCAGCGTTCAAGTTGCTTAATTGTTCCCCTGAGCCATCAAATGCCGCATTCCCTTGGGCTTCACCGTCTATGTGAAGGGTGGTGACAACATAAGCTTCATATTGCAAATCTGACCCGAGATTGAAAAGGAGTTTCCATTTATATAATCCTCAGAATCTGCACTATTCGAACTTCCCGCCTTTTCTGACTGCTTCATCACTTTTGCTCTGGAGGTAACATTTAATACTGCAAGAGGCAACACGCGAAGCTCCACCCAGGCTCCACCCCCGGTAAATAAGATCGGACGAAAAGAGATCTAGGATGCTGACATCGGGGTTATGTGAGTTCTCAATTCTTCCCTTATTTATTCTTGGTGATATAGAGTATTTTGGTCAATTTTGCAACCCCTTTATCTATAGCCGACTCTTTTGAGGAACGAGTGGTCCACACTCGGCTGATTCTACCCTAATTTGCGGTCAAAAACGCCACTTGGAAACTCAGGCGAGCAGTGGCGGAGCAAATAGATTTGTCAGCTTCGGTGTGAGCGTTTAAAATCCCTTTGGCAACACTGTACTCCTGGTTATTGGCAAGAGTAATGATAATCCAACTGATAACCATCGAAGAAGGCTCGCTGCCACTCAGTGACATAGGCGACTGAAAATGAGTGTTTCTTCAAAAGACACGGAGACTGACAGAGAGACTGCACCGTCAGAAGTTTCATAACAGACAACACAAGGATGCGCAGTTTCAACAGACAACACTTGGGATGTAGCCTAATCTGTTGTGATTTTGAATACGTTATGCATGAAATGTTTTTCATGACAAGCATTGCCGAAGAGCCAAAAAAGGCCGAAAACGCATCTGCTGAATTTGCCGATACCATGAAGACAAACAAAAAATGCAGCAGATGCGTTTTCGACATTTTCGGCTCTTGGACAATGCGTATTATGCACAACTTTTCATGCATAATGTTTTCAAAATCCCAACAGATTTCATCCCAAGTTGAAACTGTACATCCTTCTGTTGTCTATTATGAAACATTTGACAGTGTGGTCCAGAGGCGTCACTAGCCAAAATGTTTGGGGGGGGGGGGGGGCGAGGCATTTACCGACTGGCTGGTAATTTTTACCGACTGTTTCTGCAGAAAAAAGACTGTTTTAAACAACAAAAATGACAGTCTTGAAAAAAATTGACTGATTTTCAGAAAAGTCCACTGATTTTCAGAAAAACCGACTATTTTGACGAAAAATCGACCAATTTTCAGAAAAACCGACTGTTTTCATGAAAAAAATCAACTGTTTTGACGTTATTTTTTACCGACTGGCCGACAGCATTGGGGGGGGGGGGGGCTCCCCCCCCAATCGTGACGCCCCTGGTGTGGTCAAACTGAAAGGTATCATAGCATCTTAGTTTACAGTTTCATAACAATCAATAAAGCACTAAACGACTTTCGCGTTACACATGTAAAAAAGGTAAAAAACACAAAAGAAACTTCCGTACCGGTTGGTGCGTGTTTTACGGGCTGGAGTTTGTTTTGTTGCCGGGTACGGTAGTCTGTGTCGGCTCGTTAGGGTAGTAACGGCCTATGGTTTGCACTGGCAAGGACAAGTTTTCCAAACTGGATTATCAGACGATCAAAAGTGGGCAAGTCAGCAGAAACCCGCCGATCACACTACATCTGAGGATTAGCATCTATACATTTTTTCCACACAGAGCGAGGTTTTCATTAAGCCAATTTGTGTCTCATAAGAGAACAATTGCGCAAGCTCTCAGACGTGGAGTGTGAAAGTCAAATGTTTATCACATTCCAGTCACATTCTATAAAAAAACAGCGTTAGGACATTTCACATCACCAATAACAAAAAAATATTGAAATAACCTAATTCGAAAGCATCCAAATTTAAAAGCTTTTAATGTAAAGAAAATTTATTCGAAATCTTCAAACCCTTGCAAGAACGGTCTATGTTTAAATACTGAATGTTTCGCTAGCCAGTCCAACATTTTAAACCTCTTTTCCATTAGGAAGGTAAAAAAAAACTGTAATAAATCCAAATCGTTTTATTGCCTGACCCCCCCTTGTCACAACTTCATTAAGAACGGCATATCATCGATCATATCACAAAACCGTCCAGTTTCCAACTGATCATTAAGGATTAAAGTACGCCGCTTGTTGCTATTACACCAAATTCCGCATCTATACATAGCCTATATCTCCACAAGTATAAAAGAGGTGAACTTAAGACATGTCATAGACGAACTTAACTCACGGGAAATCTGGTCCCAGTTACCCATGAACAGGAGGGTGGGTGGGGGGGGGGGTCGGGACCCATCAAATTGCATATCTAGACCTAAATATCCTCGACTATACCTAACTTAGAGTTTGATTAACCAGTCACGGGTCAAAAACTTTACTCATGGGCAAACTGGGCCCACTTGCCCATCAACGAGGGGGGGGGGGAGTGGTTCAACGCCACATGGTGAATTTTTTTTAAATAATACGGATAAAAAAAAAAATCAATGGCAATCGATAGGTCTTGATGAGCTGATAAAATGTCATACATGTTAAATGTCAATATGTCATCCGTTTTTATGTACAAGAATTCCTTAATGAGATACAACGGTTTGAAAGTTTAGAGGGGTTGACAACTTCAGTAGTAAGGTACGCACTGAAACCAAAAATAAGCCGATCCCAAATGTGAGACATTTAGTGGCTAGAAACTAATGCAAATTGGTGCACATTTTATTTGATCTCTATAAATCTGAGGGTAAGAATATTACTCTCCATGGTCTATCACTGTAACTTAGAAATAAGTCTATGAGGGGTTGAAAACTTTAGAAGTAGGGTTTAACTCAAACAAAGAATAGGCGGAACTCAAATGTAAGACAAAGCCAGGAACTTGTAAGAAACAATCGACTGTTACACCATAATCATCCTCGGCGGTGAGGGTTTCCAACTTTTCCTAGTTTGTGTACCTATATTGTTTCCGGTGTTTTTTATTATAAGAAAAGTTTGGTTCATGTCACCGTTCAAGAATAGGTTACTAAAGCATTGTCATTGTCATGAGATGCTAGAATGGACTATGGTGATGGTCTATCACTGTACCTAGAATTAAGTGTTAGTGCAACGGATACAAATGGTAATGTACAACAACGACATAACGACATTGGGGGACAACCCACTCCCCAAAATGCCGTATGTGCCAGACAGAAGATGAAGCACCCCAACCCTTCTTTTTCGAATACCGCATCCCCCAACGAAGAAGTCGTCAACTGAAAAGCTTGTGCGACGAGCTAAAACTCCAGAACCAATTTCAAGTCATCACCAGTGCCAAACTCCCTGCCAAACCAGAATTTAAAGTTTTCAAGATTTTGACTGAGATGCTAGTGGAGAACGGAGTCTACTAAACAAAACGTCTGACCGAAAGCAACCACCAACGATCAACCGAGAAGGCAGAAAGAGATCTGCACGAAGTGGAACTCAACGCCAATAAAACCTTTTGATGATGATGACATAGTTTCGCAATAATTAGTAAAGTGGCATCTTTTAGTTATAATGTTCCAAGTTTCCAGCAGTCACGATGTCTACGATTTAAAAGGATAAAGTTCAACTGGCTGCAAAGTCAATTCGGTCCCTACTTCCAATATTCTTTTGTTGTTTTTTTTCGACGCTGAGGAATAGCCATGTGATTACACATTGTGTCACCAGTCCAGAAAAAAATCTTCTTGGATTGAATCATAGCCTACTATTTTGAAAACCACGATGGGTTGGCAAATAGTGAAGAAACAAAAGCAAAGTGTTGCAACAAAACCAAAACCAAAGCCGCACAAAGGTCGCTGCAACATTTCACGTTGCCCAGGCAACGTAGGTCTAGTTACTATTGTTTTATTACTAATGTTTCGTTCATACACTCTATTATTTTGCTACTCAGCTGTTTCTCCGCCATAAGCCCATGTAAGCAATTACTGTTATTGTTGTTGCACACTGTAAAACACCCTACACTGTAAAAAAAAATCTTGCAGTAATCCTACTAATCTTGTCTCTACTGAGATAAGACTTTCTCGAATTCGGATTAATCTTATCCCTGTAGAGATAAGATTAATCCCAGTAGCAAATACTGCAGTTAACTTTAATCCTTACTCGGAGAAATTTTTTACAGTGTAGACTGGCTATCAGAAAAAAATAACTGGTCTAAACTTTACGGCCAATGAATGACAGAACGGATAAAGACCATACTGGCTCGCAGCTATTGTTTGCGTAAAGATCAGAAAACATGCTTACCTGTATAATGGCTACACAGACGAAGTAGAAATTCGCCAATCGCCTCAACTGTTCGAAGAGATTCAGGGGCACAAAATTCCATATCGTGTACTGAAAAGAAGCGGATCACTTACTCATCCGGAACACGGCGGCTAAACTACATTGCCGCTTTATTCCTATGAAAGTTCGTTTTCCGAACCTATCTTCAGTAAAACGAATTTGAAACCACATCCGATCACCATGCCTATTTCAGTCTCCACCCTGTGCTCCATTATTGTTGCTTGGTGTACAGCAATCCAGCCAGTGCGCATCCCTCAGAACTTTATTAGGCATCAATTAGGCACATTAGGACTACTCTGGTCCTAATTATCCTTTGGGGAAATTTCTAGCGTTCAAAGCTAACTAGCCTACAAAGAAGTTTCCCCTAATTACGAAGTCCAATTAGGCTATCAACAGCGACTAATTACTCAACTTTCAGGCAACGACCGATTAAGGAAAGAAATCCAACTTCAACCTTGTCCAAGGCAAGGAGCCGGAAGCTCCTTTTCCTTGATATAAAGAAAGTTGATTATCGTTGTAAGAAGCGGTGTAGCATAATGGTTGGTCTGCGATGAAATAATGGATAAAGCAATGGGCAGGTCATGAATAAAGTAGGCTATCGCCTTTCCTTTAAGATTTTCTCAACCCCAATGGCATGCTTTTTGGGATCCCAAAACGTAAGTTGAGGGATACCTATGACTTCGCAAAAGTTGTCCGTCTGTCCGTCCGTCCGTCTGTAAGCACGATAACTCTCGAAGGGAATGAGATATTTTGATGAAACTTGGTGTGAGGATTCGTTGGGTCGGCGGACCAGTCTAGTTCGTAAATGGTCTTTGTTCAAATTAAGGGGCAAACAAAATATTTTGAAACAGCTAATGTGATAGTTGATTATGGGATAAGAAGACATGCTGAACACGATGGTGAAAACCATTTTGTAATCGGACAAGTAGTTCACTCGGAATCCGGCCAAAACCGGAAAGTTTGTTAAAAGTAAAAGTTTTATTTGAAGTTGATTAGATGTTTGATTTAGAGGTAGGAAGACATGCCGAAGACGATGGTTAAAACCATTTTCTCGACGGACAAGTAGTTCGCCCGGAATCCGGCCCAAACCGGAAAGTTTGTTAAAATTAAAAGTTTTATTTGGAGTCGATCAGATGTCCGATTTAGGGCAAGAAGACATGCTGAACTTTTATGTGAAAACAATTTTCTTCCCGGACATGTAGTTCGCCCGGAATCCGGCCAAAACCGGAAAACTGTTAGAAGTTAAAGTTTTATTTCTAGCTGATTAGATAACCGATTTAGGGGTAAGAAGAGACGCTGAATCCGTGTGTGACAATCATATTTTACCCGGACATATAGTTCGACCGGAATCCGGCTGGAGTCGGAAAATTTGTTATAAGTTAAATTTTTATTTGAAGTTGATTAGATGTTCATTATTGGGGAAAGAAGATACCCTGAGTTCGTTTTTTAGCTTTCTTTTTTCGCCGGACAAGTAGTTCTAGAGTTCGGCCGAGACCGGGAAATTGGCAGAAGTGGCAGGAACTTTTCGTCAAAACAGATATGACTTATACGGGTAAACACACATGCTGAATCCATATCTGAACTTTGTTTTCTCAGATGATTAGCTATTTGGCCTTAATCTGTTTCTGAATTTTAATTGTAAGAATGTTCAAGGATTCTGGCGATGACTGGATCTGGCTAAGACAAGACCAAGTTGTCTGGATCAGATATTGAATTTTTGGGATCCCATCGAAAAGTTTGGTCTTGTTTACAACTGGACAATGACAATGAGGTTTAAGCTATTAGCCGTCTTCACAGGCGAACCTCTGAATCCGCCAGGCTTCTGTGTTCGCAAACAGTGCGCAAGCGCTCAAACATAGAGTGTGGAAGTACGAATAAAGTTCAGGTATCGAGGATATTGCATTACGATTGTCCTATTAACTCAATCATGAATGACGTAACTGTCACTTCATTCGCTAATCCTCTAAGTTTCAAAACATTAGGTTCAAAACATAAGGTTCAACGTTGTGCGTAGGACAAATACTCAAATTATGGCCTCTCTATCCGAATTTATCCTGAAAAGTTTTAGTGAACCTGTGCTCATAAATTAACATTCGATTAAAAACCGGATGTTCACTCCAGACAAGCAGAATCAGCTCAATCAAGCAGAATAAAAATACAAGCAGAATTTTCAAGATTCGGCATGCGCTTTTAAAACTAGTTCGACTTGGGAAACAGTAATTAAAAGCTGTGGCTCTCCCCCCCCCCCTCTAGCAAAGCGCTGAACGAGTCTGAATTTCACTCACCTTTGAAGTTTTGATCTTATTTGTGCAGTACTTCTGCTGACTGAGGACTACTGCTGTCGTGTCCGGCCGGTATCCTGGAAAATGCACCACTCGGGTCTCGGGCACTGCTGATTTACTTTTCAGTCCCAAAATTTCCCGGACTCGTTCCATTGCTTTCCCACACAAAAACAGAGAAACGTTCCAAAAAACAGACTCGCTTTATCTAGCCCACTTTTTGGCTCTGTGAATCACCTTCATGTTCTTTCAAATGTCAACAATGTCGTGAGATTAGAGAGACTGGAGATAAGCTGCGACCACGAGGTAGTTCACTTTACTTTTTAGGATGGTGTGGTGAAGCTTCAATCCGTTATTTCCCTCAAAACCAAGTTTACACAGTTGACAAACTAAGCAGCTCTCGAAGATTAACCTTTGTTGCCTTCTCTGTGTTGTGATGCTTCAGTCCTTTCCTTCCATCAAAGTTGAGATAAGAGAGTTTAGAAAAAGCACTCGAACAGCTTTGTGACTGTAGTGTAAACCAGCGGTTCTGCTTAAATTTGGTTAAGCGCGTGATACTGCACTCAACTAGAACTTATGCAAACGATGGCCAATTATGTGCAGAATAGCTCACACACGACGTACTGCACCTTGGCAAGCCTGTTCACTGTAAACTGAATCATTGGACCGTTGCTCATCACTACCAATCCAACAGATCCAATAAGGACTGACAAGATTAGTTCACTAACAACTGTGCACGTACCTTGACAATGGTAGCGGGGTTGGTCGCTTTATATCCTCATTGGTTTTCTGCACTAGATTATCATAACAAGGTCACCTGCACAAAGCTTAGCTTCCGAAAAAAAAATGACTATTAAGGTCGGTATTGCACTAAAGTAGGCTTCAAAACACTCCAACTTGGTTCACTGATCACTGTTTGCCAAAAAATGGCATTCCTACTATGACTATGGCGACGCGAGATATCACTGCGCCGAATTTTGCACTAAAATCACTTACTGCATTTCTATCAAATCCGACATTTTTTTATGCTGTCCTCAGACTCTAAAAAGGAAAAAGTACATTTAAAACAGCTTCTATTTCGTACCCTGGCTTGCCATTCCTCGATGCTTTTCAAAGTTTTGTGGTAAGCATGTTTGTACAATTTATATACATAATAGCGACCGGTCCTATTTCAGAAATAAAGTATAGTCCTAGGCTTTAAGAATAGCCTACCCAAGGACTAGTCACACCTTTGCAAAGTCCGTAACAGACAAAGGTGGCGGTCCAGCGAGTTATTATCAGTTACGGTCGTTACGATTCTTGTTATTATTTTCGTTCCACAGCCGGGCGTAATAAGAAAATTAGCTCCTCCCTGTTATAATTGTCGCTTCACAGGAGTTACGATCGTTATAATTTACTTATGATGGTCAAGAGCAACTATCCGTTCAGCAGGAAGTCCAGGCAAAGTGATGACGTCTTTCCGTGTTGTTATTGTTTTTGGGATCCCAAAACGTAAGTGGAGGGATACCTATGACATCGCAAAAGTTGTCCGTCTGTCCGTCCGTCCGTCCGTCTGTAAGCATGATAACTCTCGAAGGGAATGAGATATTTTGATGAAACTTGGTGTAAGGATTCGTTGGGTCGGCGGACCAGTCGAGTTCGTAAATGGGCTTTGTAGCCCTACATTTAGGGGTGGGGGAGGGGGTTCAAATTAAGGGGCAAACAAAATATTTTGAAACAGCTAATGTGATAGTCGATTATGGGGTAAGAAGACATGCTGAACACGATGGTGAAAACCATTTTGTAATCGGACAGGTAGTTCGCCCGGAATCCGGCCAAAACCGGAAAGTTTGTTAAAAGTAAAAGTTTTATTTGAAGTTGATCAGATGTTCGATTTAGAGGTAGGAAGACATGCTGAAGACGATGGTGAAAACCATTTTCTCGACGGACAAGTAGTTCGCCCGGAATCCGGCCCAAACCGGAAAGTTTGTTAAAATTAAAAGTTTTATTTGGAGCTGATCAGATGTCCGATTTAGGGCAAGAAGACATGCTGAACTTTCATGTGAAAACAATTTTCTACCCGGACATGTAGTTCGCCCGGAATCCGGCCAAATCCGGAAAATTGTTAGAAGTTAAAGTTTTATTTCTAGCTGATTAGATAACCGATTTAGGGGTAAGAAGAGACGCTGAATCCGTGTGTGACAATCATATTTTACCCGGACATGTAGTTCGACCGGAATCCGGCTGGAGTCGGAAAATTTGTTATAAGTTAAATTTTTATTGGAAGTTGATTAGACCCGATGAAAAATTTATCTCAAAGTAGTACGAAAAAGTAGCATGCAATACTAATGATGCTACTACATGCTTCTACTTTAAGGCTACCGTGTTATTGCATACTACTATATGCTACTATTAGCAAGACTGGATGCTACTATGGCAAGACAGGATGCTACTACATACTACTACATAAGATTGGACCAGTCAGAGGCACATTAAATGATAGTATTCTTTGCTACTACATAATATTACATGCTACTTTTTCGTACTACTACCATACTACTACCCAGGCTACAAATCTTTCATCGGGGATGTTCATTATTGGGGAAAGAAGATACCCTGAGTTCGTTTTTGAGCTTTCTTTTTTCGCCGGACAAGTAGTTCTAGATTTCGGCCGAAACCGGGAAATTGGCAGAAGTGGCAGGAACTTCTCGTCAAAACAGATATGACTTATACGGGAAAACACACATGCTGAATCCATATCTGAACTTGGTTTTCTCAGATGATTAGCTATTTGGCCTTAATCTGTTTCTGAATTTTAATTGTAAGAATGTTCAAGGATTCTGGCGATGACTGGATCTGGCTAAGATAAGACCCAGTTGTCTGGATCAGATATTGAATTTTTGGGATCCCATCGAAAACTTTGGTCTTGTTGTTCCAGAGACGGCAGTAGCTATCACAATAGGCTACTCTTGATTAGCGGTGTCGAAACTAGTCCATTTTCGTGTGTGGGGGAGGGGGTGGGGGTCCTATTCCAAATTCTGCATAACTACCATATTTTACCAAATACTTCTGGTATCGACAAATTACTGAATAACTTTGGTTAAATTTTGGGCCTTCTTGTGAAGTTCCCAATTAGGCTATAGTTTATTATTTGTGTTCTGATTATTATTCATGTTGTTTGTACCATACGCTCGCCAAATAAAAAGTTAACATCTATTTTTACTGGTCCCCTGCCTGATCAGTGACAGTCTTCTTGAAAAAGCCAGCTATCCTTGCGAACTGAAGCTATACGTTTGCACAGCCTTTGTCGACGGACCTTGGGAGTTAAATCTGTAGCATTCCGGCATTTGCAATAGCTGCGTTTTTGCAGATACCATGGTATCTGTCACCACGGTAACTGGATGTGCAATTAGTAGTTTTTTTGGTACTTGCAGCTCCGCTCAAGTGCCATGTACTTGAGCGACCGACCGAATCACTTTTCGGTCGGTCGGTCGGTCCACTCATCTCGAGTTAGGGCACTTCCAGATGTGCTAGGAGGATGAAATTTGGTAGGCATATTAGGGACCCCACCAAACTGACTTGGAAATTATCGTTTCCCTGATCCGACCATCATGGGGGGTGTGGAGGGAGCGGGAATCCGGAATACTGACGCATGTTTAACTTTTGAACAGGGAATCGGATCTTAATGAAACTTGATATTTGGAAAGACCTCCTGTCTCAGATGTCACAGTTTAAGTCCGGAATGGATCCGGTTAGTTTGGGGGGAGTTGGAGGGGGTAACCGGAAATCGTGTGACTTGTTCAGAGTGGACGGATCGGGATGAAACTTGGTGGGAAGAAAAAGCACAATCCCTAAATACATAGTTGACAAGACCGGACCATATCCGAGCACTGTGGGGGGAGTTGGAGTGGGGGTTCCGGAATTCCAGTGATCCCGAGCTAAGATGCTTACACATGTGCTAGGACGATGAAACTTGGCAGTAACTTGAAAATGGTCACTTCCCCCATCCGACCGCCGTAGGGGGAGTGGAGGGAGGGGGAATCCGGAATATTGACGTATTTATAACTTTTGAACGGGGAATCGGATGTTAATGTAACTTAGCAATTGTCACTTCCCAGATCCGACCAAAAGTACAAAAAAAAAATACTTTTATGCATTTTCATGGTCCCCATGATCATTTTTGCCTCTAGGCTATTCTAGCACCCTCAAAGTACCACCCTCAAAATACTTTTGACAAAACCATATACATTCATGATCCTAAAGGGCGCAGGACCGTTTTTGCTTCAAGGCTTTTGATTACGGATGAATTTCTAGCGCCCTTGAAGTGCGCATCATCACAGCCAAGTGTAAAAAAACTTCTTTTTTTTTACCAAACGCGACATTCTCGTGATTCCCAAGGGTCCATTGTCATTTTTGTCAGAAGGATTTTGCTTACAAATGATGACAACAAACCCACGAATTGGCAAATTCCTAATTTCATCCTTTTACGAACCCTTGCAAGTGCCATATGAGCTTACAGCTCTTGTTGTGGTACTTGCAGCTTCGCTCAAGTTCCATATACCGATCACTTTTCGGTCTGTCGGTCCACTCTTCTCGAGTTAGGGTACTTCCAGAAGTGCAATGACGATGAAACTTTGCACGCATGTCAGGGACCCGACCAAACTAACATGGAAATAGTCGCTTTCCCGATACGACTAACGTGGGGAGAGTAGTGGGATGGGGAATCCGGAATCTTGATGAAGGTCTCTGAGGATCCTGAAGAAACTTTATATTTGGAAAGACCTCGTGTCTCAGATGTCCCATTTCAAGTCCTGACTTGATCCGATGAATGTGGGGGGAAGCCGGAGGGGGGGGGGGGAAGAATATTGTGATACGTTTAGAGTGGAGCGATTGAGATGAAACTTGGTGGAAAGAACAAGCACAAGCCCTAGATACATCACTGACAGAACCGGACCGTATTCGGGCACTTTGGGGGAAGTTGTAGCGGGGGGGGGGTGGGCGGAATTCCGGTGATCGCGTTTAAAGATCCGGAAGCCGGAAATCTTGTGACACGTTTAGAGTGGAGCGATCGGGATGAAACTTGGTGGGAAGAACAAGGACAAGCCCTAGATACATCACTGACAGAACCGGACCGGATTCGGGCAATGAGGGGGGAGTTGTAGAGGGGAGAGTCCGAATTTTGGCGATCGCGAGTTGAGGTACTTCCAGATGTGCTAGGACGACAAACCTGACTTGAACATTAGGGACAACTGAAGAAATTATCATTTCCCAGATTCGATCATCCCTTAAAGTACTCATCTTAACCGCAAAGTACAAAAATACTTTTATGCAAAATATACATTTTCACGATCTCCATGAGCCCATGATCACTTTTGTCTCAAGAGTTTTGCTTAGAAATGAATTTCTATAGCTCCCTTAAAGTGCACATCTTAACAGCAAAGTGAACAAAAAAAATAAAAAAACAAAACTTTTGACGAAACGACATATTTCATGATCCCCGACGGCCCGTGGTCTTTGTTCCACTGGGGTTTTGCTTAAAAATTAATTTCTAGCACCCTTAAAGTGCGCCTCTTAACCGAAAAGTCAAAAACATAGTTCTGACCGAACGATTATATTCATAAATATTCCTTGAGCCCAAGCTGACTTTGAAACATGTATTTGAATAGATACATATTCATGATCCTAAAATGCCCACGATCATTTTTGCTTCAAGGGTTCTGATTACAGATCAATTTCTAGCGCTCTTAATGTCTATCATAACAATGCAAAAACATGTAAAGATAAAAATACTTTTTACCAAACTATACATTCTCGTGATTTCCACGACACGTGATCATTCTTATTTCAAGGTTCTTGCTTACAAATGATCACAACAAACCCACGAATTTGCAAATTCCTACTTTCATCCCCTCCCCCAGCCTTGCAAGTGCCATATGATCTGCTAGCTCTTATTGCAACTACCGTGGTATCTGATACTAGGCTACGGTTGCTCTGCTAAAACGACAATTGACTTTTAGAAATGATCCACAAAGAAATAATGATATCCATTGACATCTAGAATGACATAACTTCTTTCCCAACTAGACTCTTGCGTTAGTGATGATGAAAGTGAGATTCATTTTTCAGATACCACGATCAGTTACAACGGTCGGGACCGTCCTGTCTGAATATCAGATACCACGGCACCTGGCGAGATACCACGGTAACTTCAAAAATGCCTTTTGACCGTGGTATCAGATAACACGGTAACTGCGAAAACGACTTTGGACCATGGTATCTGCAAAACACATCGAATGCCTCCCTCCCACCCAAGCCAAGAGTCCAAACTCATAATCCATATAGCCCTCACGATTTGTTGGCGCGACTGGGAAGTACACGAATGGGCAAGCTCAACGTTTCTCAAAAAATCATTTTTTCCAAACCACCATAAAATTCTCAAAAGGAAAAGTGTCCGCAATCTACTCTGTGCTCTCGGATCCACTGAATAAGTCACGGACAGGTGAGATTGGTAGGTTCATTGTCACGATTCGTTTTGACAAACAAGAGCTACGAGCTCATATGGCACTTGTTACGAGTAGCTGTTGCGAGAAAGTAGAGGAGAACCGTCACAAAATACCCCCTTCAACCCCCTAGGATCGGACCTAGAAATATGATATCAAGTTTCGATCGAGTCTGAGAATTTTTGGCGACACTTTGGTAAACCCCCCCCCCCCCCCCGGTGTTCAGATCCGGTCCGGACCCCCGGACCCAACATGTCATCTAGGCCACATCGTCTCTCTACTTTCCAAGTTTCATTCAAATCACTCCACTCGTTTGGCCCATGTGCGAGCCACAAAATTTTCGGAATTCCCCCTCAAAACTTCTCCCACTGTGGCCAAATACGACTAGGACACATAGGTGTCGTATCTCTGACATCTCCTCTTCTCTTCCTTCAAGTTTGACTCCAATCGGAGCATATTAGTCTTACAGCCATTGCCGCATGTGGGTTCGGAGACATCTTCGGACCCCCTTCAACTCCCCCCCCCCCACAAGTATCGGATCCGGTCCGGACTTGAAAGGAACATCTGAGACGACACTTCTTTCCACCTGCCAAGTTTCATTCAAATCGGATCGCCCGTTCAAAAGTTGTGAATTCCAATATACTCCGGATTCCCCATCCCTCCACTCCCCCCACGATGGTCAGATCATGCAAACGACTATTCTCAAGTTAGTTTGTTCGAGTCCTTGATACGCCAGCTCTGATTAATCGTCCTAGTACATCAGGAAGTACCACACTCCCGGGATCACCGGAATTCCACCCCCCCCCCACCCCCAACTTCTTTCACAGGGCCCGAATCAGATTCGGTTATGTCAATGATGTATCTAGGACTTGTGCTTTTCCCATCCCACCAAGTTTCATCCCGATCCGTCCACTCATAGCGTTTTCCAAGATTTCCGGTTCCCCCCCCCCCCAAAGTCACCGGACCCGGTCCAGACTTTCAGTGAGTAGTCTGAGGCACGAGATCTTTCCAAATATCAAGCTTCATTAAGATCCGAGCACCCGTCCAAAAGTTATAAGTAACTCAAGATTCCGGATTCCCCCTCCCTCCACTTCCCCCCCCCCCCCCACCCCACGATGCTCGGATCGGGGAAGTGACTATTTCCAACTTAATCATTTGGGGTCCTGATATGCCTGCCAAGTTTCATCGTCCTAGCTTATGTGGAAGTGCCTGAACTAGCAAAACCCGGACCGACCGACCAACAGAAAACAGACAAAACAGAAATTGAAATATTCGGAGGCCTCTCGAAAATTGCGAATATTCCGAAAAATTAAAATATTTCGCAAAACTGAAAAATACGGAAAAATTGAAAAATATGGCGAATTTTCGCAATTTTCGCAAGAAAAATTCAACATTCGCTGCAATTTTCGAGAGTTTGTGCCCCCTCACTACGCAATCATGTGCAAACGCAGCACGCAATCATGTCCAACAGGTTCGTAGGAAGGCGATTCTTTGCAGCTTTGATGCTTTGACTTTGCAGCTTCGACTGGGGATGAGTCAGGTTAGTCAAGGGTTGCATTGCATCTGAAGGCAATTAGAGTGTGATTTTGATACGAAGGATAAGTATGAAAGTTTTTTATTTGTAACTGGCGGTTATATTTTATTTGATTACTAGGTTAGACAAAACAGGATCGGCAGGGGAGGAGCCGTGGTTTCATATCCGGAAGACGGAAATTCTTGTTTGTCTTTTAGATTCTTGTTGAACATGACGAACATCAGAAATAACCTACCTTTAACTCCTCTGTAGATTAAGCTTTGCAGAAAGGATGTTTGGCATATTAAGAGGGGTTTCTCACTAAACAAAAAACCACGTGCGGTATAATTATTCCGCGCTGTCAATGGATGTTACCGGGTGTGCTGGAGGTCTATAAGTGAGTCAGTCATTCATGTGAACTCTGTTTTACGTCAGTTATTTTCATTTCTTATGAAAACCCACCATAATAATCAATAAACACGTAAAAAAGTCATTAACTTCTGACAAGCGAAACAATGGGACCAGTCTCGAATAAAGACTTCTTACTAGGTCTATTTATTATTCTTAAGGGGGAGGGAGGGGAGGGGACTCAAAACTCCTTCGTTTGCGCATTGGACAATGTCTTCCACGGAAATTTTATGTAAAAAAAAATCCCTCGTTGACTGAAAACTGAAGAAGTGGCGGCCAAACGGATTCTGATTAGCAGAAAGGAATTCTGCGTAAAACCAATTCATCTCGCCGCCGATGTTCAGAATGTTCTGAACCCTTTATACAGGGGAAGTGATCTGAGTGTTGGCGAGCAAACCACTGCCACAGAGTTGATCTGCGCACTTGCAGAGAGATACCTCTGATAAAGTTATACGGGGTGAGAGCATAATCTTGACTTTCCTCGGTTTTGGTTGGCATAGATGAAAATTTGTACAGACACCATAGCCTACTCAGCTCAGCATCCTATTTTTCAGCTTTTTTTTTATTTTTCGCAATTTTTTCAATTTTTCGCGAATATTCGCAATTTTCGCAAGATAAAATGGAGATATTGAAATTTTACATCTATACTAATGACACAAAAATCTGCAAGAGACAACACAAACAGAGGCCCTGACAACCCGCCTAACAACCACAAATGTTAGTAGCAATAAAAGTGCTAAAGAAAGTGAACCTGGAATGAGATGAGAATGAGGCAAAGAGGCATTATAAGAATGTTGACTCTGTGGGACACCAGTCAGTCAATAACAGAAAAAGAAGCAAAGTAAAGCCATGTGGTCATTTACACTCTCTGTTGATGGCTATCAAAAGCGTGTTCCACCCTTCTAACAATAGTAACTATTAGGTACTATTTTAGTTCCAACCTTGTGAAAAGTTACGACGCTGACCGTTCCAGCCTTCTCGAATAGTAACTAATAGCAAGAACAAATAAGCACCAGAGCCTCCGTCTCCCTATCTCTGCAATACGACCATGCGGGGTTCAAATAGATTCCTATACCCTGTCCGATGCAAACGAGCGGAGGGTAGAAGCTACGATGAACATCACAATTCATTACCGCTACAAACAGCTATGTCGCACTAAAGCCCCGGAGAAGAAATTTCCAAAGTAAAAGCCGATTGGTTGTCTGGACGTGAGGTGCCGCCTTTACCCTTAGGCCGGTGCTGGGGGGCCAGGCGAAACGAGAGGACAAGTGGCCGGTACAAATTATCCAGGTATGACCAGCTCCGCAGTACCCTCGTCGTTTGCGTTACCGAAATTTTGCTCAGTCTGGTGGCTCGACGAAGAATCGTGTGTGCTAATGGGTGCGCGCCCCTACGTAGACACGACACTACGTAGATACACGAGTGGACAAAATCCGACGCTACATGGACACATTTCCCGACACTACGAGCGTGTTCCATCCTACTTACCGTAGTTACCACGCATGACGTCACGAATCCTGCCTTTTTGTCGTCAAGGCTGGAACGATTTTTCTATTTTCCAGCGGAATATCATGCCACGGGTGAATCCGACCAATCACGTGACAGAGATTCGTGGTTACTACGCTTACCACGCTCCCGAGCGTGGTAAGCAAATAGTTACTATTAGTTACTATTTCGAGAAGGCTGGAACGGTCAGCGTAGTAACTTTTCGTGACGTTGGAACGGATTTAGTAACTAATAGTTACTATTGGTACGAGGGTGGAACACGCTCTACGTGGTAAAAAAAACGACACTACGAGGACACGACGGTACATCTAACAACACTACGTAGACACGTCAATACGTCAAACGAGAGTACATAGACATACCAGTACGTCGAACGATGCTACAGAGAAAAAAAATCCGACACTACAAACCTGTCTCTCTAGTGTCGTGTCTGTCCATTCCACGTGAACTACTTGTCCGGCGAGAAAACAAAACTACGAGGACACAACAGTACATCCAATGCCGCTACAGAGACAGGATGGTACACCGAACAACACTACGTAGACACGTCAATACGTCAAACGAGAGTACATAGACATGCCAGTACGTCAAACGATGCTACAGAGAAAAAAAATCCGACACTACAAACCTGTCTCTCTAGTGCCGTGTCTGTCCATTCCACGTGAACTACTTGTCCGGCGAGAAAACAAAACTACGAGGACACAACAGTACATCCAATGCCGCTACAGAGACAGGATGGTACACCGAACAACACTACGTAGACACGTCAATACGTCAAACGAGAGTACATAGACATGCCAGTACGTCAAACGATGCTACAGAGAAAAAAAATCCGACACTACAAACCTGTCTCTCTAGTGCCGTGTCTGTCCATTCCACGTGAACTACTTGTCCGGCGAGAAAACAAAACTACGAGGACACAACAGTACATCCAATGCCGCTACAGAGACAGGATGGTACACCGAACAACACTACGTAGACACGTCAATACGTCGAACGAGAGTACATAGACATGCCAGTACGTCGAACGATGCTACAGAGAAAAAAACTCCGACACTACAAACCTGTCTCTCTAGTGTTGTGTCTGTCCATTCCGCGTGAACTACTTGTCCGGCGAGAAAACAAAACTACGAGGACACAACAGTACATCCAATGCCGCTAGAGAGACAGGATGGTACACCGAACAATACTACATAGACACGCCAATACGTCGAACAACACTACGCAGACATGCCAGTACGTCAAACGATGCTACAGAGACAAAGAAATCCGACACTACGAACCTGTCTCTCCAGTGTCGTGTCTGTAGTGTCTGTCCATTCCAGATGAACTACTTGTCCAGCAAGAAAATAAATTTCATATTCAGATTCAGCATGTCTCCTTACCCCTAATTCGACTATCTTATTAGCTTTTAAAAAATATTTTACTTCACCCCTTTATTTGAAACCCCTCCCCTAAATATACAGCTATCAATGGAGCCAATCTGCAGACTTGACCTTTCCCTTGACCCAAAGAATCCTCACACCAAGTTTCATCAAAATATCCCACTCCCTTCGAGAGTTATCGTGCTTACAGATGGACGGACGGACTGACTGACAACTTTTACGAAGTCACTACTTACATTTTGGGATCCCAAAAATTCCTTTGTACTGATTCTGACAGACTGTGGAAAAACCGATAACTGTAAGCTCCAATACAAAATAATTCCATTTTTCAAATATTTATTAAACCATTATCATACTTAAGACAGTTAAGAAATTACAAGGCTATATTGTAACAGTCAACCACAAACCCCTGATTTTTGGATACCCTATGCCAAATGCTGGATATGTCTAGCGTTTGGCATACCCTATGCCTAACCTTGGATACACTATGCCAGGTGCTGGATACTTTAATCCAGTAAAATATTGATATTTTGAGTGAAGCTAAAAAATCAACCAATCAGAACTCCTTTATATTGAGGTAGGTCGTTAGGTTATCAACAGGTATCAAACATTTGGCATACGGTATCCAACGTTAGGCATAGGCTATGCCAAAAGGGGCGTAATTTGCTATAGGGCAGGGGGGGCAACTGCCCCCCCCCAGACCCCAGTTTGCCCCCCCCAGCTTGATGTTTGCCCACCCAGCTGAAATTTAGCGTCTTCAAAACTCTCCTCGAAACTAAGATAGGCCTGCAGAATTCAAGCATCCACAGAAACAGATCGGTTTTCTTTAGTACACCTTTGTCTTTATGGTAAGATTGGAACACAGAGCCTTGAAACTTTTACAGCAATATGCATGTGCTATGCAGAGTTAAACACATCTATGTCAGACGACCGACTTGGTGTTTATTTTGTTTTTGGTCATCGGTACCCAATCTGAGAAAGCGAAGAAGCTTGACATCAATCACGCAATGGACAGTTTTGCAAATTTGAAGAAGAATCGTTTCGCCTTGGTCGATTAGTAAAAATATCTATTTGTTTCTTTGTTTTTATTACGTTTTTCTTCTTGAAATAAAACTGCTCATTTTAACTTGACTTGGGAAAATCTGCTCCAACTTTGCGACCCCCCCCCCCCCAGGATTTTGACGAAATTACGCCCCTGTATGCCAAATGCTTGATATACCCAGCGTTTGGCATAGGGTATAAAAAAATCAGGGATTTGTGGTAGACTGTATTGTAATGATTATTTTTATTACTCAACTGTATTTTGGTATTCAGGTGGTATTGCGGGTTTTCAGGCATCAGGCATCAGGCAGTGGTAAAAAGCTTCAAGGTGGTCAAAAATTTGCCAAATAACCTATGAAAATCAAAAGAAATTGATGAAATAAAAAACGGACTAAGTCCAAAGGAAGTATAAAAATGAAAACACTGGAGCTTATCTGGACAAGAACTAGTCTAATTTAACACAGCCTAGTGTTACTACAAGCACGCTACTTGCCTTTTTTGAAGTTTTGAGGTTGGCAGCTGTTTAGTTTCTGAAAATGTCTTGTTTTACCCTATGGTCGTACCGCGCAAGCGTGTCTTTTTGAACATCTCTGGCATGTGTGCCAGGGAAATAAAAGTTTGTAAAGAAACACAAAGACAGGAGTCAAGTAAGTGTGAATGAAAACACATCCTTTTTTGAGAACTATTCTTTCTGAAATCAACCCCATGGGAAAGGGTCATCCATTTGATATTCCTTCAGCCCAAGCTGGCTGCGAATCATGTTTGACAACGCAAAACGGCCACCTCAGCTATGTTTTATTAGAGCTATATTTTGGCCATTCATGGCAAGGGTCCTCTTCAGACTCAAGCCGCTTAATCTGTGAAGTGATCATCTTCATTTTTCACTATCATTTTCCTGCTTGAGCCTGAAACTGAAGAGGACTGTTGCCAAGTCCAAGAAAAACTAAAATATAGGAGTAATAAAATATAGATGTTGTATCCATCTTGCATTGTCATTCTTTCCTTAGGCTCTCAGCCTTTCTCCACGATCCTCAAAGAGTTTGCTTTTCTAATTAAGTGTCGCTGCAGTCTTTTCTTGGGTCGACCTGTGTGTTTCAGTGACCAATAGGTTTTTGTGTCTGGGGAAAATACCTCTGCATCTGTCGCTTGGTAGAAGTCCTTTTTTTATTTGGTTTCACCAGGTTCATTTGACACACTGAAAAGTAGTGGTTCATTTAAAGAGATGCTCCTTCCATTTGGTATTTCTTTTGCATGTTTGTTATATAAGCCTTTTGAGTATTCTGATCTGAAAATTAAGTGAGCCTTGACCTTGAGTGGGTTGTCATTTCCAGAGAAAATAGTAGTGTGTTTATGACAGAATCACATTGAGGGTTAGGTTTGTATGGCTAAAATATGAGATTAGAGGCAGATTAGAGGTGTGAGATAACAATATTTTATATTTCATGAACTGATCTAACATTCTGTGCAATTTTGTAAATTAGGTGGACAGTAGGTAAAGGTAAGGTACAATTTTAATGGCAAATATGAATAAACCTGGAGTTTCTCAAAAGCATCAGACATGCCAGTGGCATAAAACACGACGCTTCACTAATTCTGATGGGTTTGTAAAAATTATTAATACAATTCTAGCCCAAGGCATTGTAAAGAAAAAACAAAGAAACCACTATCATACATCAACACTAAAATTTAAGGACAAGACGAGAATTTACGACAACAGACACGACTAAAGAAAAAAAAATGAAAAATAAAAAAGGTTTGTGACACAGGTCTGATCTTTCTCCGAGCACAAACGAAAATGATTCAGTTAAATCAGACAGAAGAAATATAATTGCTTAGATAACATAAATCTTTTTAGAGCTCTTTTAAAAATTTTCCTATCTTTGGACACTCTAACAGTTTCAGGCAATGAATTCCACACTTTTATACCTGTATGACGAATAGAAAATCTAGACGTTGTAGAAGGATAACAAATGGTAGAAAGATTGGACCGCCGTATTGTGTTATAGTCATGAAATTGACTGTTCAGGCAAAAAAGATTTTTAAAATCAGCAGGTAGTGAATTTTCTAGAAGATAATGGTAAACAAGTGTTGCAATATTCCAGTCTTTAATCTGACGGACATATAAAATAAAAAGACGAGGCAGAATATGAGAAACTGATGAAGAAAATGGAAGATCATAAATTGCTCTAATTGATTTGTTTTGTAGGATTTGTTTCGAAAAAGTAGAAGCCCAAGCTGAAGTACAATATGAAAGATCAGAATAGACCAGGGAGAAATAAAATCAATCGAAGTATGAATTGTGGAAGACAGTGTTTGAGGCAGGAGAGCATACCAACATTTCGGCTCAACTTAAGAGCCAAAGCATCGGTGTGCTGCTTGAAAGAAAGATTTTCATCAAGATATTTAAAATTAGAAGATCTTAGAAGTTCAGTACCAGAAAGAAAAAGTTTACCAGAAACTGAAACTGAACCAGACCGAGAGAAAAGCATGTAGCGACATTTTTCCGCGTTTACAGCTAGTAAATTAGATGTAAACCAGTCAGAAGCAATCGAAAGAGCTGAATTAAGAACACTAAACAACTGAATCAAATCTGAATGCGAACCAAAAATCATAGTGTCGTCCGCAAACATGATAACTTTGACAAAAGGCATATATTCTGGAAGGTCATTAATGTAAAGTAAGAATAAAGTGGGTCCAAGGACAGACCCCTGTGGTACTCCAAATTCTATAGGAAATTCATCTGAAAGCTCGCCAACTTGCCTACAAGAGAGACTTCTCTTGGATAGGTAAGAAGCAAAAAAATTAAGTGTCTTTTCTTCAATGCCATACTGTTTCAGTTTATCAAGCAAAATCCCATGGTCAATTGAGTCAAATGCTTTACAAATATCAATAAAAACTGCACAAGCGTGTTGACTAGTGTCAAGAGCATCATTGATCGACAAACGAAGATTATGGATAGCAATTTCAGTTGACCGATCTTTCTGAAATCCAAACTGATTTTCATTGATTATTGAATGGTTTACCAAGTAAGAAGTAAACTGCTTGTGAACGACTTTCTCTAATAATTTACTAAAAACAGAAAGAATCGAAATCCCTCTGTAATTATTCAAAATATCTCTCGCACCACCTTTGTGAAGAGGAATTACGCGACCTTTTTTGATAATATCAGGGAAAACACCTTGATCAAGGCAAAGATTAATTAAAAAAGCCAAAACTTCAGACAGGTACTTACTAATGCTAAGAATAAATTTGGAAGAAAATCCAAACTCGTCTGAAGAATCGCTCGTATTAATCTCTTTGAAAATTTTCGATAAATCATCTTGGGAAATATTTTGGAAAGAAAAAGACGAATTTGGACGGTTACTTGTATTTGGTCCAAAATAACGACTATCTGGCTTGACGTTGGCTTTAACCCCATCAGCAATTTTTTCCCCGCAAGAACTAAAATGCTTCGCTAATTCGTTTACAATACGTTTAGGGATTCGGATTCACCACCTAGTTTCAGTGAATTTATTGAATCCTTGGATTTAAGATTGGGTCGAATTATACTATTAATTGTCTCCCACGTTTTCTTAGCATTGTCTTTGAATTTCATAAAACGATCAGACTAATATTTACGTTTAGAATCACGAAATCAACGAGTTTAACTTGTTTCTGTAAGCACGATATAGTTCAAAAGTTTTGTCGCTAGGTTTTTTTAGATAATCTAAACGAAGTACACTTTTCCGTTTCAAAGAAGCTAGAATCCCAGTTGTAATCCAAGGATCGTGCTTTTGAGTAAACTTTCCTGATGCAGGTTTAGTAGATTGACAATCATCACATAATGTTCTAAGACGATTAAGAAAATTAGGGAATGCAAGATTTGCGTCACGACAGTCAAAAACACTAGACCATACTTCAGAAGATAACAACGAGCGAAGCTTTTCCATGTCAACTGCATGAAACTCATTTCTTTCTTTTAATTTTGGGTTATCAGAAGGGCTATTCATGGGTAACGAGAACTGGGTTAGCACCGGGAAATGGTCAGACGTGTCAAAAGAAATTACAGAAGAATGTTCCGCATGAAGGGAACCACCAGAGTAGAAAATATTATCAATAAGTGTTGCGGATAATCGAGCAACAGGAGACGGCAGAGAAATAGTTGGAATAAAATTATAAGTAAGCATATTAGTCAAGAAATTTAAATTAACAGAATTAGATAGATCAAGTAAGTCATCGTTAAAATCACCCGTGACGATATTGCGATTACGGAAAGCAGAAAGCCCTGCACATAACACAGAAAGTGATGATTCGAAATCAGAATGTGAACAAGAAGGAGGTCGGTAAACACAACCAAATGACACAGTAAAATCATGGCATATAGTTACATCAAGGAACAAGGATTCCAGGGTACCTTCCTTCTACAGTGAGACATCGTGTCGGATAATATAAGAAAATGAACTTCGCATGTAAATTACTAGACCACCTTCAGATTTAGCCGAACGATTCTAAGAAACACACGTATACCCAGGAATATCAAGAAGGCTCACTGCAATTAAGTCACATCATTTCTCTGAACAACAATTTTCAATTCATTAAAAGCGGAGAAAAGACCTTGGGCATTCAAGTGCAGAACCTTCAGATTCGCCGATTGGGAAAGAAAAGAAGATGCAACCGAATCAAAATCTAAGAAGGTACACACAGGAAGATTAATCGGTAGCGGCACATTGGAATCATTTGGTGAACCAAGAGAAAGATTCAAAATTTCATCAAGCTTGAGCTTAGCTTCAAAAAACTGATCGAAAGAGTCCATAAACAGAAAAAAATTAAATCATGTCAAGGAAAGCCCTTAATATCACTGGATAGGGCTAGACACAGGATCAGGTAGGTTTAGAACGTCTTTCACAGAACAAGCCTGGAAAACATGGTCACCTAGTCTAATTTTAATAACACCTCTTGAAACCCAAACTTCTCTGTTGCTGTTACCGTAACTGCCCCTTGCCAACTTCCAAGCTTCTTGACGTGCTCTCGTCACAGCTTCGTTCACATAAACTTTTGAGCCTCGGAGACCAGCACGACGGCGCAACACTTCTTCAGCTATATTCGCCGTGGAAAAGTAACTTGTAACACAGAGTTGTCACCTAACCTTGGGCCAAGACGCCTAACCTCACGATACGATTCTGGTGGTAAACTCAATTCCAGTTTCTCAAAGATGCCTCAAGTCTCATTAGGTATTATTTGGTAGACCTACAGAAGGGGTTGTTGACCTCAAATTATGTAACTTTGAAACTGTCCAGACAAGTTTTGGCCAGAAAAATTTCAGTGCACTCAAAGAGCAACTATTACTGTTTTTAACAGTTTTTAGGCCCAGTCTATGTAATTTAGTTGCATCTTCTTTTGTTTGTACCTACTTTGAAAAGTTTTTTTGGGGGGGGGATTGTTAAAGCGGACCACAAAAAATGGTCTTTCTACCAAACACGCAATGATAACCATCCCTTCTGGCACTATGACCACTATGATCAAAACCACAAAAATCACCGGCAAACAAAGAGCAAATAAAAAATAAAATTTCCATTGCCTTTGCATCATTCAATTTTTTATCCCAGGTTTCACTCGAATCGGATAAATTCCGGAAAATGTCCTCTAACTCCCCCTATTGAGGCCGGATCCGATCCGAAATTCATAATAACAAACCTAGGACCCATGACCTTTCAACCATAAAGTTTCAAAGGAGTGGGGTCACCCGTTCACAACTTACATGGGTCACAAGATCCCGAGAATCCCTCTTCCTCCACCCCAACACAGACGATCGGACCCGAGAAAAGAAGGTTTAGTGGCCAAGTTTCATCGTCTTTGCTTACTTGGAAGTGCCTGAACTAGTAAAAACCGGGAGAAACCGACAGACAGACAGACATACGATCGCTATATGGCACTTGAGCCGAAGGCTGCAAAAGCCATAAAGCGTTAAGCCCAAGAGCGGGCCAAATTTTTAATAAATTACAGCCAAAACTGGATAGAATTTTTTGTGGGATTGCACACTTGCTCAGCTGCATTTAGGTATTAACTTATGTAAACCTTGTAGAGAACACTAGTCAAGAGTAATCTGCTCTTACGAGTTTTCATAGGTTTCAACATCCTTTCTTCAAGTTCGCAGTTCAGATCAAAAGAGTACGTTTTTCTCCATTAATTAGAACAAGGCACAACCACTCTTTATGCTCGCCCACGAGTGCAAGGGGAACAAACCTGTTATTATTCACGCTATTTGACAGGTGCTTTAAAGCAGTGGTTCCCAACCTTTTCCGTACCGCGTACCCCTAATCAAGGTTCAAAAAGATTGCGTACCCCCTTTTTCAGAAGGTGAAAAAGACGATAGATACAATCATACATGGTAAGGCATACATGTGTAAAAGTATATACAAAATCAATGAGGCAATCACTAGAGGCGGCTTTGTAACAAAAATTTTGTAAAATCTCGGCTCGGACGTCATTAGCGGTATATTTCTTACGGTCAGCCTGTTTCTTTGTTTGGTTTTGATGTTCTCTGTCCTTTCATCAAGCTGCATCGCAAACTTTTTTGTTAGCTTAACTCGCAACCTGAATGACAATATTACTCGCAATGTCTTCGATTCTTCTTGAAACAATATTGTTTGACACAGGAACAGATTTTACGGCAGTACGCTAGCTAACATTATTTCACTGACGTTCACTAGGGCTTGTAATCAGAAGAGCCACGAACGGGTTGACAATACCCATCCCCCCAAAAAGGTCGGCCAGACGATTAAAAAGAAAAGAGTCGGCGCGAAGCGCCGCGATTTTCCGTCAAAGCAGTTATTTAAAAAAAAAAAAAAAAACAGTCGGTCAGTAAAAATACCTTGCCCCTTGAGATATATTTTGGCTGGTGATGCCTCTGCTGGTAATATTAGGCTTTCGGCAATAAAAAATAAGTGAGGTGAAATTTTTAAGCTACAGACTACGTCAATCTTGGTTCCTTCGCGTACCCCTTGCAAGGGTCTCGCGTACCCCTTGGGGTACGCGTACCACCAGTTGGGAACCACTGCTTTAAAGGACCCATCATACTTATTCTTCCTGTTCTGCATTCCTAACGATGGGATTATGAGTTTCGTCCCCGCCCTTCGCCATTATTTGTTTCGCACCTGTGAGTTTTTTAGTGCTTTTCGGCTGAGCTGAGTTTGTCAGTCAAGGAGCTAAACTTCGCCGAAAGCTTCAAGGTCGACGGACAACTTTTTAATAAATGCATAAGAAAGCTTCATTGTAGAAGGCTTGGTTGGTAGACAGAGACTTTCTTTTGCTTGGTTTTCCCACTTTTATCGGCACGCAAATTTTTCAAATAGTTTACGTTTAACTTCCGCAGCTCCGCTTCGGAGAGCAGGAAGTCTGGATAGAGTCAGTAAGAAAATCGCTAATCTCACGAGGCGCAGCCTACTGGCATTTTCGGAAAACAGTTTTTTTGTACCTAGTAAAAAAATTATTGATAGTAAGAGCTTTGCTGCGGTTAGCCTTTGTACTAAGATTCACAAACATAATGTACTTCCTTGGATTTACTGGCATTCTTCCTGACGATGGGATTATGAGCCTCATCCCCGCCCTTCGCCATTATTTTGTTTCGCACCTGCGAGTTTGTTAGTGCTTTTCCGCTGAGCTGAGTTTGTCAGTCATGGAGCTAAACTTCGCCGAAAGATTCATGGTCCACGGACAACTTTTCAAATAAATGCATGAGAAAGCTTCATTTTAGAAGGCTTGGTAGACCGACGTGTTTCTTTTGCTTGGTTTACCCCTTTTGTCGGCGCGCACATTTTTCAAATAGTTTACGTTTAACTTACGCAGCTCCGCTTCGGAGAGCAGGAAGTCTGGATGGAGTAAATAAGTGTCAATAAGAAAATCGCTAATTTCACGGGGCGCGCAACCTACTGGCATTTTCGGAAAGCAATATTTTTGTACCAAGTGAAAAAATCATTGATAGTAAGAGCTTTGCTGCAGTTAGCCTTTGTACTAAGATTCATAAACACAATGTACTTCTCACACTTTTTGAAGTGGAGTTTTTAACAACTTTCTCTGTTTATCACAAATTATAAATGTATATAAATACAAACGATAATCAACCAGCTAAAGGGTTTGCGTGAATTGTAATACTTAAAATCTTGACATCTTTCAAAGGTCGGAAGTTCTTTGGATTTACTGGCATTCTTTCCAGTTCATCTAGGACATCAATCCCATCGATCACTCTGGAAGGAAAAATCATGTCCTAAATTAACAGATTTGCACATAGTCTGCATATCCCACAATAACTCTAGGCACATTACTGAGTTAGACCAATAACAAATAAGCCAAAATCCGACTTTGGTCACATGCAGTGACTATGGATACCCCACAAAACTGAGCTGAGCTAGAGGTACTTGCTGGGCTTTGAGTTGATGCCCGTCTATTTCCCTCTTCGCCGCTGCGCAGATCAGGGGAAACAGTGCATGAGGCGTGCTGACCCGCTCTGCCGGGGCGTCACGTGTGGTTGCACAATGATAGAAAACCAATCGGCTTTTACTATGGATATTTCTGTTTCGGGGCTTTACTGCAATATAGCTGTTCAAGGAGGTAACGATTTGTCATTCTGCGTAGGTCCTACCCTCCACTCGTTTGCGTCGGGCAAGGTATAGGAATCTATTCGTTTCAGCATGGTCGTAGTACTGAGATACCCAGACGGAGGATCTGGTTCTAATTTATTTTCTGTTAGACCAAACTTTAAATACAGCTGCCACACTTTGGAACGAATTCTGAACTGTAATAACAATCTCACCTTCCAAAAATTGTGTACTTCAGGTCAAGGTGGGGCTGGGCGGCATAAGTTAAAAAAAATTGGCTTCCATTCGTATTTGGACCACTGTTTGCCATAGAAACAACTCCTCTTGCTTTATGCTGAAAAAACATAAAATTAAGTCATAAATCGTCTGCAGTCATCTTGCAGGGATACAAATCTTCTTTTTGATATTAATGTGAGAACAGAGGTAGAATTTTCCTTGAGCCCAAGCTGACTTTGAAACATTTATTCAGATAGATGAAAGGAAACAAAGCTGTAATTCTTCCCCGACGTTGGACCTGAAGATTGATAGCCTGACGAGGACCCTTGACAAGAAGGGCCGAAATATCGCTGATGAAGCATCGTAGCTGACGTATCCGTTGTGTACACTATTTGAATAGAGGTAGAATTAAACATTGTATACCTGCCTTTAGCTCTTCTTTAAACTCATCTTCGAATTTTCTGTGCCAAATAGATGAACCTCCTTTTCCAGTTCCTGTTGGGTCTCCAGTCTGTACCATGAAGCCTTTAATGTTTCGATGAAAGATGCAGTTGTTGTAGTAATCACTGGCACAAAGCGCCAAGAAGTTCTAAAGAAAATTCAACTAATGAAGCACACAATTTCTCAATTTAGGAGATGCTGTATCATGGTTTTTTATAAATAAAAAAAAAACAGTCGCGGATTTTCAGTACAAGTAGCTGAGATATTCCTGTTTTTAAAAGCCTGGGAAACCTTTCTAGCCTTTTTCTATCATGTCACCTATTACCTTGTCACCTATCTTGCCAGTGCCCACATGTTACCTTCTTGGTAGCTTTAAGAAATATAAAAAAAATTATATATAAAAGAGCTACGGTATATTTATATCTCCATACAAAAGATGAAACCTGGCAAAACAAGAGCTGTAAGCTCATATGGCACTTGCATGGGTCAAGATGATTTGATTGATCAAAAGTAAGTTTCGACTTTGCGGTTGAGATGCGCACTCTGAGGGAGCTGGAACTTAATTTGTAAGCAAAACCCTTGAGGCAAAACTGCTAATGGGCTAATGGGCATCACGAAAATGCATATGTTGCCTAAAAGTATTTTTTTTACTTTGCGGTCAAGATTGGTACTTTCAGGAATAATCGGATTTGGGAAGTAGCAATTTCTAAGCAAATGTTGTTGAGTCTCCAATATTCCAGCGAAGTTTCATTGTCCTAGCACACCTGGAAGTACCTTAACGCGCGATCACCGGAATCCCCCCCCCCCCTCCTCCAACTCCACCCACAATAACCGGAGCCAATCCGGTTCTGTAAATGATTAATCCAGAGCATCTCTTTGTCGTTCCCACGAAGTTCGATCCAGATCACACCAGTCTAAGCGGGTCAAGTATTTTCCGCCCTCCCCCCAATAATTGCCGGATTCGGTCCAGAAATGAAAAAGGTCACCAGAGAAAAATGTCCTCTGTTTAATTATTAAATTTCACTCGAATCCGATCACCCGTTCCAAAGTTATGCAAGACTCAATATTCCGGATTCCCCTCCCTCAACTCCCCCCCCCCCCCAAAAAAAAATTATCATTTCGAGGATTTTTTTTTTATTCCAAGTCAGTTTGACCGGGTCCCTGATATGCCTTCCAAGTTTCGTCGTGAAAATCCTCCAAAAAACGTAATTCCGGGAAACCCCCTCCTCCCCCCCCCCTCAAGTGTTCGGATCCAGTCAAATTATGTAAAAGATTTATATGGACCAGATGTTTGTTCTTCCAGCAAGTTTCACTCGGATACCATCATTCTAACCGTTTCACGAGATTTCCGGCCCCCCCCCCCCAGCTCCCCCGCGGTGCACGTAGCCAATCCGATTCAGCAAATGACTTACCTAGAGCATCTGTTTGTTCTTCCCACAAAGTTCCATCCCGATCCCTCCATTCTAAACGGGTCACGTATTTTCCGCCCCACCCCCCCCAATAGTTGCCGGATCCGGTCTGGATATGAAAAAAATCATCTTAGAAATGTCCTCTGTTCAATTCTTAAATTTCAATCGAATCCGATCAACCATTCCAAAATTACGCGTGACTGAAAATTTCGGATCCCCTCCCTCCACTATCCCCACCATTATCTGATCGACAAAAGTTTTATTTTGAAGTCAGTTTTATTGGGTCCCTGATATGCCTGCCAAGTTTCATCGTGAAAATCCCCAAAACCACCATCACCGGAATGCGGGCCCCCCCCCCCCCCATAAGTTTCCGGATCCAGTACAATGGTCTAAAGGACTTATCTAGAGCAGATGCTTGTTCTTCCCAGCAAGTTTCACTCCGATCCCTCCATTCTAACCGTTTCTTGAAATTTCCGGTCTCCCCCCCCCCAACTCCCCCCTGGCTCCCGAATCCGGTCAAGACTTTAAACGGGACATTACAGATATATATTCTATTCAGTTATGAAGTTTCATTACAATCCGATCATCCGTTCGAAAGTTACACACTTCTCAATTTCCCGGATTCCCCTGCCCTCCACCCCCCCCCCCCCAAAATGGTCGGATCAGAAAACTGATTATTTCTAAGTTTGTTTGGTCGGGTCTCTGATATGCCTGCCAAGTTTCATGGTGCTAGCACAACTGGAAGTACCCTAACTCGAAAAAGTGTGACAAAATGCCCTAAATTTTCAAGTTTCCAGCGCCCCCACTTCCCCGCATATGGTCGGATCGGGAAACTGATTATTTCCAGGTTAGTTTGGTCGGGTCCCTGATATTCCTGCCAAGTTTCATTGTCCTAGCTCATCTGGAAGTACCCTCACTCGAAAAAGTGTGACAAAATGCCCTAAATTTTCAAGTTTCCAGCGCCCCAACTCCCCCGCGTATGGTCGGATCGGGAAACTTATTATTTCTAGGTTACTTTGGTCAGGTCCCTGATATTCCTGCCAAGTTTCATTGTCCTAGCTCATCTGGAAGTACCCTAACTCGAAAAAGTGTGACAAAATGCCCTAAATTTTCAAATTCCGAGCGCCCCCACTCCCCCGCATATGGTCGGATCGGGAAACTGACTATTTCCAGGTTCGTTTGGTCGGGTCCCTGATGTTCCTGCCAAGTTTCATTGTCCTAGCTCATCTAGAAGTACCCTAACTCGGAAAAAAGTGACAAAATGCCCTAAATTTTCAAGTTTCCAGCGCCCCGTACTCCCCCGCATATGGTCGGATCGGGAAACTGATTATTTCCAGGTTAGTTTGGTCGGGTCCCTGATATGCCTGCCAAGTTTCATTGTCCTAGCACATCTGGAAGTACCCTAACTCGGATAAGTGGGACAAAAAACTTGGACCAACCGACAGAACGACAGACGGAATTGTGATCAGTATATGGCACTTGAGCCAGAGACTGCAAGTGCCATAAAAACAACATTTACAATCATGATGGACGACCATTGAACCAGCTGGGCTCCTCATCCCATTCCCATCCCCGTTATGTCCATTCCTCATTACCCATAATGCTCAGTAACTTGTTTCTTAGGTCCACTTTTGCCTCCTCACGAATCAATTCAAAGAATACTTCACTACTTGTCCAACATTATCACACAATGTTCTGAATTTGATTACCTACCTCACATGTTCTTGGACACTCTTCACAGAAAAGTTCAAGTTTGATATCACCTACTTCTGTATGGATTGTTACCGCCTGGAAGAAAAAAAATGAATTTAGGCTATCTGAAGTACTGTAGCCTGAATGTCACCTACTTTTGACTAAAATACAACACACTTGTTTGAACAGCTATTTAACTTTGAACAGTGCCATTCCATCAACTTGCTCGACACAAGTGAAGTACCGGTCAACCAACGCAGTTCCTTAAGTACTCCCTCAAACTTCTGAAAGTATTATCTCTCTAAGATCTTTCGTCGTCAAACCAACAGACTATCTACGCTGGCTTGGCATAACATTCAAATCTTCATTGTCAAAATTTTGTTCTTTGGTTGTTCAAGAAGTTTGTAAATCATCCTGTGCCACCTATGGTTGCATTGTCCCCAACCGGGGGCACTATAATTGTAAAGCTTTGGAGAAATTGTGCAGCACCTTCTGCACTCCTTTTATACTATTTCGTTCTGTTTTCACTCTGTTTCTGCAAAAGAAGGAGGTTAAAAAGATGAGAACGAGATTATTTTGTTTTAATATGCAAAGCACCTGCTCCACTTGTCGAAATTATGTCATACCCATACATTGACAGAATTCAAGATGCAAGTTCGGCGCTATAAAAAATCATTGAGAACAGAGCCCAACCAGTGCACAACCTTCTCCAGTGCATCCTGGCTGAAGATTGAAAATTACTGTCTTTTTCTGTGTCTTTATGTGTTTTATTATTTCCTTTCATTTACTCCGCTTTTTCAACATGAAATAGATTACTTACTTACTTACTAATTATGGTTATTTTATTTATTATTATTTCCAAAAACGGTAAGCTAAAGGCCAGTCGATTGTTTTCCTGAATAAAAACAGCACTGTTCAAAGTTAAGTAACTGTTCAAAGAAGCGTACAGTACCTTTTATACTACTAGACACTACTATCAGTAGTGCTGTATGTAACCAGAATTATCAGTCTTGCCATCAAGCCTTATTGTCATCATGAATAGCAAGAATTGAGTTTTGAAAAAGAAGACGGATGCAAACTAAAGTGTTCTGCGTTTATGTATTCATGTAGTCATGTTTCAACTTTAAGCAGCAATAGGCTGCCAAGTAAGTTTACATATGCTTATCAGGCATTTGTTTGTTCTATCCACATATCAGACATTTGCGATGTCAATGAGTAGAATACTCACACAGACTTTTATCAACTTTGTGGAATCAATAGGCTATAGAGGAACTTTTGGGGGTGATAAACAACTTAGCAAGCAGCTCACCATTTCGAAGACTCTATTTGTAGCACTTGGCGAGCTAGGCTTCCCGGCTAATTATTTCATTTCTAGACGGTTTGAGTTTGAGATGGATCAAATACTTATTCTCCTTCTTTCCGAAGAGCGGTCCGATGTTGAAGAGCGGGCCGATTCTGCTATTTTTCCGTAACCGGTGACGGCAGGATCAGGATTGCTGTGGCAAAACTGGTGGTATACACAGATTTTTTCATAACCTTTCAGGAGTTGTTCAGTTCTAAGAACAAGACTAAAGGTTTCGATGGGATCCCAAAAATTGATTATTTAATCCATACAATTGGGTATTTTCTTTGCCAGACTAGTCCCCGAAGCCGCGCCGAATCTAAATTCGTCGGCGGCGGAGAGAATTTGGGTCGGCGGCGGCGCGCTGAAAAACTTGTTGGCGGCGCGGCCGGAAAGTCATCGGTGGTGTGCCGCTGATTTATCGGCATTTGCTCTAATTTTAGCATTTTGTGGGCTATATTTTAATTTTTCAACAGTTTTTTTGCAATTTGTCTACCACAAATCGTCAGCGTTGTTATGGTACTTGCAGTCTTAGGTCGAAGTGCCATATAGCGACCGTAATGGTGATTCATCTGTCTCACGTTTAGGTGCATCCACTCCACGTAAGCTAAGACGATGACACTTGACATGGTTTGAATGCTCAACGAAACCGTGTTTTCCCGGATTACATCCAGCCATTGGTGTGGCGGCAGACGAGGGGAAAACTTTGAGACTTCGTGATGGAAAATAAGGATTCCATATTTGGAACATGCGAAATTGAGAACATTTGTTGCAAAGGAATATAGGGATTGGGATGAAACTAGGACGTACAAAGATTATGGGTCTCAGATCTGTGATTTTGAATTCCGGACCGAATACAACCTTGGTACGGGGAGCTGGAAGGGGCGCACTTCGATTCGGGAGAAACTTTGCGGTTCCTCTAGACGCGACATACTTTTCCGAATCACATCGGACTTCGGGTGGGGGGGGGGACGGAGGTCCGAAAATCGTTTACATACGTAGCGTTTGAAGGTTAAGGAACATCGATATGTTATTTTGAGGTCGAGACCGGATCCGGTCTCGTCTGAGGGAGTTGAGTGTCACCGCAAATTTTCCGGATGTTCTCCGATCCAATTTTTCGGTACGGTAGTAAGTGCCTTAGATGCAACATTTGCGTGTCTAAATCGCATCCGACCACGGTAGTGGGATTGACGGAGAGCAGATGGATGGAGGGATTGGGATGAAGCTTGGACTGTGCAAAGGTAATTGGTCCTAGATCCGGAAGGGCTTCCATTCAAGCGACCCGGTGGGTGATAGGAGCAAATTCCCTAGATATGATATTTACTTGTTCCGAATCGCATGTGGACACGGTGGTGGTTGAGGGAGGTTCCGGAAATTTTTTGATGCGCATAGGTACCAAAAGAAGAGTGAAAAACTCGGAAGGCTCACATGCCATGGTCCCGGATTTGCCATTTGAGGTCTGGAGTCTACTATGTAGATGGAATACTTCTCAAGTCACTTTACCGTGACAAATCAGCTGGTTTATTTGTCACAAGACAAGTCCCTCGTCTCCTATCTAACCCCGTGAAATGGGACAGTGAAGTGCGTAGATATATTTGTTTTAGGCGGGATCGCTGTTCCTTTAGCTTGCTTCTTCGTGCCCATTATAGTAGTTTGCGAACTAAGTTCAAAAGCCCCTCTGTACTTCAGTGGTAGAGCAGTGGCCTTGAAAGCCCAAGGTCCTAGGTTCAAATCCCGGCTGTCTATGACCCATGACCGTTTTCGCGATGCTCGCAGGTCACACGGTCCCGGATTAGCCCTCCCTCCACTCACGCACGGATGGCTGGCTCCGGAAAAGAAGGTTTCGTTGGGTATCAGTCGGGTCCTTTATAGTCCGTCATAGTCCTAGCTTATATGAAAATGCCGGAACTACCAAAGTTAAACACAGGGATAGACGAATCGACGGAGAGACATCATGGACGCTACATGGCGCTTGAGTCGAAGGCTGCAAGTGCCACACGGTCCTTGAAATTTAAGCTATACCTGCTGTGGTACTATAAATAGGATTTGTTCAACGGAGGAATCTCCAGTAGTCGAGGGCATTTCTAGGGAATTTGGAATTCTCCAGCAATCGAGGCTCTGAAGGGAATTCTAAAGTTTGCCAACGTTTAGTAAAATTTCGCTATCGTCCAGAAGGAATAACAAGTTCCACCGTCCTAGCTTTTCCGGAAGTGTCTGAACTAGCGAAAGTAGAACAGAGCGACGAACCGACAGGTAGCAGGAACGCTATAGCATTGTCCTAATAGGTGTTGTAAGGTGTATTACGGCGTATAAAGCTTATTACAGATTCCTCTTTTCCTCGGGGCGCGCTGTAATAAGGTGAATAAGGAAAATAGAGCTCGGCCCTATTCTTCCTTATGCAGAGCCAACCAGATCGCTTGGTTGGTTCTGCCAGCGGGCCGAGGAGAGGCGCAGCGCCGTCAGGGTTGCCAAAGAATGCACAACAGTTCTACTTTGTTGGAAGCTAAAGAAACAACTTTTCTCAAAAAAACACGTTTTTGTTCTATTACGACTGCTTTTCGTCAGTTCGAGGATCAATGCTGTCCATCCCTTATTTTAATAGCTTTTTTACAGTATACTTTGCGTTATATTGTACTAGTGTACTTCAAATAGTACTAAGAACCTTTTCGGATATTTTTAGAGCTCGAAAAATTGTATTAAGTTGGCAACACCGAACGCCGCATTGATAAGAACCTCTTGGGTTGTATTTGAACAGGCGTGTGTATTACGACGTAAACATCGCGTATAGCGTTATTCAGCTTATTACACCTATTAGGATAATGCTTATGTGACACTCTGTTTACATGGTTTGGAGCCAACATACAATTTTTGGTAGAAATTGTCATTCCTGCCTGATTCCTGCACTGCCGCCGCAACCGAAGACTTTTCTGTTAGTGCACTTGCTGATGAACAAAAACAGGACAACAACCTGGAGCCTAGGGAAGATAAAGCTCAATGGAAAGAGAATTTTATACATATCACTTAAAAAGATTAGGCGTCAGAATTTCACCGGTGTAGGGTCCAAACGGATAAAGGGATTGGAACGAAACTTGGACGGTACAAAGGTCATTGGTCCTGGTTGTTTTTGTGTGGTTCAGACCGGATCTGGCTTTGGTGGGAGAGTTCCTGGATCTTGTCACCTGTAACATGCGTAATTCTTGAACACGTAATCCGATCCCGATGGAATTTGAAAGCTGTCAAGAGCACGTCCTAGATGTCCGATTTGTGCGACCAGACCGGATAGCTAAAATCCATTCTGCCCACCCTTGTAAGTGCCACAGGATCTTCTAGCTCTTCCGGTACTCTGCGTCAAAATCCCCCTCTTCTCCAAAGTTGTTACGGAAAACAAAAGGTGTGATTGGAGGATACCGCGAAAATACCACGAATTTCCCGGGAACCGACTGAATACACCATTATGCAAATCGAGCACCTCGATTTGCCAACCTACTGAGTTCCTAATAACTTTTCGATTATGTTTTCAGAGGGATAAATCCTTATCTAACTAGTAGGCAGATAACTCATTGGCAAACCTTTTAGGTCACCCAGCCAGGGGCGTTGCAAGGGGGGGGGGGGGGGTGCGGGGGGTGCAGCACCCCCCCACCTTTTTGAGATTCGGTAAAATTTTGGGCCGGAGGCCCAAAATTCTACTAAAATTGTTCGTTATTTTTTCGGTAGCAGAACTGTTCGATATATTTACGGGGATTCAGTAGTTATACAGAATCCTAAATAGGCTATCTGTACAATTCTCTTCGGTATAATGATCGGGATTCGGTATAATTGCCAGTATTCGGTAGTTATTCACGAATTTGGCGAGAGAATTTACTGAAATCATTTGGTAATTTTTCGATGCCGGAACTATTCGGTATATTTATGGAGATTCCGTAGTTACACAGAATCCCGAATAAGCTATTGGTTCAAAATTATTCGGTATCATGATTGGGATTCGGTAATTTATTCAGTATAATCTCCAGGATTAACCACGAATCCTGACTTTGTTCCAGTTTCGACGAAAGTATACCGAATATGAATATTGTTCGGTAGTCTTTCGATAACAAAAACAATTCGGTATAATATCCGGGATACGGTAGTTATACAGAATCCGAACATGCTATCGGTCTAAACTTATTCGGTATAATGACTGGGATTCGGTAATTTATTCGTTATAATTGCCAGGATTCGGAAGTTACCACGAACCTAGAAACTCAGAAGAGGTCGAGTGAAGCAATGGTCGCAGACAAAAGGGGTGATCTATGATATCATCGATAGTCCTTACTTTTATTTTGATCCCAAAAAGAATATCTAATCATAAATATTTCGAAAATTCCGCATGCAGCACTTTTCGTAATATTCTCTATTTTGTGGAAGGGCGCGTCATTTGACGGGAGTTTTAGGCCAGTTTTAGGATTTAGATTTCGAAACATTAAAGGCTAGGATTTAGATGGAAATTAAATTTGGGCAAAAAGAAATTTCGCCTGCGGCGCTCACTTTACGTGATTGTGGGTAGTATATTTACTAGACTACAGTTGCTGCTGCTGCCGGAACATCGCTCCATCCGGTTTCTGGAACTTCTTAGAGTCTCGGTATTTCATCAAAGGTAAATGATAGAGTTTATAAGAGAAGCAATTAAATTTTAGCCTGCAGAAAAAAGCCTGCCTCCTTTTAGCCTGCCTCCTTTTAGCCTGCAGAAAAAACAAGACCAAACTTTTCGATGGGATCCCAAAAATTCAATATCTGATCCAGACAACTGGGTCTTGTCTTAGCCAGATCCAGTCATCGCCAGAATCCTTGAACATTCTTACAATTAAAATTCAGAAACAGATTAAGGCCAAATAGCTAATCATCTGAGAAAACCAAGTTCAGATATGGATTCAGCATGTGTGTTTACCCGTATAAGTCATATCTGTTTTGACAAAAAGTTCCTGCCACTTCTGCCAATTTCCCGGTTTCGGCCGAACTCTAGAACTACTTGTCCAGCGAAAAAAGAAAGCTCAAAAACGAACTCAGGGTATCTTCTTTCCCCAATAATGAACATCTAATCAACTTCAAATAAAAATTTAACTTATAACAAATTTTCCGACTCCAGCCGGATTCCGGTCGAACTCTATGTCCGGGTAAAATATGATTGTCACACACGGATTCAGCGTCTCTTCTTACCCCTAAATCGGTTATCTAGTCAGCTAGAAATAAAACTTTAACTTCTAACAATTTTCCGGTTTTGGCCGGATTCCGGGCGAACTACATGTCCGGGAAGACAGTTGTTTTCACATAAAAGTTCAGCATGTCTTCTTGCCCTAAATCGGACATCTGATCAACTCCAAATAAAACTTTTAATTTTAACAAACTTTCCGGTTTGGGCCGGATTCCGGGCGAACTACTTGTCCGTCGAGAAAATGGTTTTGACCATCGTCTTCAGCATTTCTTCCTACCTCTAAATCAGACATCTGATCAACTCCAAATAAAACTTTTAATTTTATCAAACTTTCCGGTTTGGGCCGGATTCCGGGCGAACTACTTGTCCGTCGAGAAAATGGTTTTGACCATCGTCTTCAGCATGTCTTCCTACCTCTAAATCAAACATCTAATCAACTTCAAATAAAACTTTTACTTTTAACAAACTTTCCGGTTTTGGCCGGATTCCGGGCGAACTACTTGTCCGATTACAAAATGGTTTTCACCATCGTGTTCAGCATGTCTTCTTACCCAATAAGCGACTATCACATTAGCTGTTTCCAAATATTTTGTTTGCCCCTTGATTTGAAACCCCTCCCCCACCCCTAAATGTAGGGGTACAAAGCCCATTTACGAACTCGACTGGTCCGCCGACCCAGCGAATCCTCACACCAAGTTTCATCAAAATATCTCATTCCCTTCGAGAGTTATCGTGCTTACAGACGGACGGACGGACAACTTTTGCGAAGTCATAGGTATCCCTCAACTTACGTTTTGGGATCCCAAAAATGGATTCCGAAAATTTTCGCATGCGCGCTCGATTTAATTTTCTGTTAGCTATAATAGATAGAAGCTGTTACTGGAATCATGCCCGGCAGTATATTCTCCATGTGGGCTTCACCAGAACGCCGCCTATTAGTTGGCTTATCGTCGGTCATGCTTCCCTTTATTGGTACTCTTCCTACGTATCGTGTCTGTTCCATAATTTAAAGCTCGAATTCTTAGTTCTAGGATTCGGTAAAATTTTTGAAAGATTCGGTAAAATTTTGGCTCTGTACCCCCCCCCCCCCACCGAAAATGCACTTGCGACGCCTCTGCACCCAGCAACTGTCGGTTTGTTAGTAAAAGCCTACATCATTATCGAGCTGCCTCGCCTCCTTTTCCGTAATGGCTTGAATTGGAAATTACGATGCATCTCACTACTGAACTGCGGTTAAAAACGGTTTTAATTATCTGTGTTTTTCAGTTGTGTTCATGACGTCCGTGCGGTGACAACGTATCATGACACAGGAAATGTTACAACAAAGATTCATATGGAATTTTCTTGCTCTCGGCGTATGTGGTGGATTTTTCCTGACTTTTTTCATAATGAACAAGAAAGTGGATGTTACGAACATTACGTATTCGCCGAACGAAAAAACATGGCGTAATGGTACCAAAGTGATTCTTCTTTGGAATTCTTTTTTCGAAGCCAAAGATTATTATTTCGGACTTGGCAGTGATGGTTTCGAAAAGTATCAGTGTGAATATAAAGACTGTTACATGACCGATAAGAGATCTTATGTGAAGCCAACTGAATATGATGCCATCATTTTTCATGGCCCAACTATTGATAATATTCCGGCAAGTGTTTCCCGGTCGCCATTTCAACGGTACATTTTCTTCTCCCTAGAATCTCCTTACCATGTTAACACAGACCAGTTTTATGACAACTTCTACAATTGGACAATGACTTACAGGCTAGATTCTGATGTACCGTACCCCTATGGAGGGATAGTAGAAAGGAGCCATGAAAGTGATGAAGAACTGAAACGCTTCAACTTTGCTAGTAAGAAGAATTGGGTGGCTTGGTTTGTCAGTAACTGTATTACAGAAGGTGGCAGAGAGAACTATGTTTCTGCTTTGAAGAGGTTCATCCCAGTTCATGTCTACGGAACGTGTGGTGACTTTCAGTGCGAAAGAACGGAAAGAAATGATAGTTGCTACCGCCTTGTGGAAAATAAGTACAAGTTCTATCTTTCGTTTGAGAATTCCGTATGCACTGATTATGTCACTGAAAAGGCATTCAACATCATGAGGTACAACACAATTCCTGTAGTTTATGGTGGTGCGGATTATGATAAGGTTTTACCAGCTAATTCCTATATAAATGCTCTAGATTACACTCCAAAAGAGCTTGCCGCACTTCTGAAAAAGATAGGAAACAATGAAGAGGAGTATATGAAATATTTATTGTGGAAGAAGAAGTATATTGTGAAAGACACACTGAAAGCTAACGGATCAGAAAGCAAGGAGCAGCATCCATTCTGTGAACTGTGTAAGAAACTGCACACCGACCGAGTTGGAAAGACGTACAGCAATTTCAACAGTTGGTGGAAAGAGGATAAGTGCAAAGCAGGATATCCATTCTCGTCGGAAGAAATGCTCTCCCTGGTACCTTAACGAAACAAACAGAAGATTACGGGTATTCGAATGACGCGCCAGTAACTATATGCGGTTGTGACTAGAGACTGCACCAGTCCTTAGCCTTTGTTAAGAATCGAGTATAACTTATTAGCCTAAAAGGCCATGCGAAGTGAACACTTGAACAGAAAATCTAAAGCCGCGTTTTATTTCAGACAATATGGGTACCGTCTTGTCTCGCACATGCTGTTTTATTTGTGACAAGTTTCTCTTCTTGTCCAGGTCCTGTTTGGTGGGCAACTAGCTTTTCGTTCTTGTCATCGGTCTTGTCTCAGATAGCTAGCTGTAAAGAATAGTAAACTGCGTTTTTGGGATCCCAAAACGTAAGTGGGGGGATACCTATGACATCGCAAAAGTTGTCCGTCCGTCCGTTTATCTGTAAGCACTATAACTCTCGAAGCGAATGAGATATTTTGATGAAACTTGGTGGGAGGATCGGTTAGGTCAAGGGCAAGGTCGAGTTCGTAGATTGGATTTGTAGCCCTAAATTTAGGGGCGGGGGAGGGGGTTCAAATTAAGGGGCGAACACAATATTTTTAAACAGCTAATGAGATAGTCGATTAAGGGGTAAGAAGACTTGCTGAACACGAACATGAAAACCATTTTCTCGTCGGACAAGTGTTTCGTCCGGAATCAGGCCAAAACCGGAAAGTTTGTCAAAAGTAAAAGTTTTATTTAGATGTTCGATTCAGGGGTAAGAAGACACGCTGAACACGAATATGAAAACCATTTTCTCGCCGGACAAGTATTTCGTCCGGAATCCGGCCAAAACCGGGAAGTTTGTCAAAAGTAAAAGTTGTATTTATATGTTCGATTTAGGGGTAAGAAGACACGCTGAACACGAATATGAATCTTCCCGGTAGTTCGCCCGGAATCCGGCTGAAATTGAAACATTTGTGTCATAAGTTAAATTTTTATTTGAAGTTGATTAGATGTTGAATATAGGGGTAACAAGATACGGTGAATTGCCGGACAAGTAGTTCGCCCGGAATGCGGCCCAAACTGGAAAGTTTGTTAAAAGTAAAATTAGTCACTTGTTCGTGACGTCAGCATTTAACGTCATTTCAAACTAAAACTACGTATACCAGGTCGACGAGAAAAACCACGACAATCAACAGAGTTAGGATTTTATAAAGCACAATGTTACAATCTTTCATAACCAGCAGCAAAGAATGACGCTAAGATATTCATGGGGGGGGGGGGGGGGGCCAAATGGTTCATCACGAATTCGGCTGAAACTGAATCCATTTTTTAACTTTAGTAAAAATATCCATGGAATCTAACGAAGACTGGAAGGCGAAAACATGACCCAATTTTTTGAATCAAATGTTAGATTTTGGGATCCCATCGAAGCCTTTGGTCTTGTTATTTGCGGCAATTGTCAGGAGAGTGATTCACTTGACACGGCCTAAATAAAACTGGATTTCGTTATGACAAGGCCGAAAAGTGAGACAAGACGAGACAAGCGAGGATCAAATAAATTCAGCTTTTGAGTTGTGTCTATTGTTTTCTGTAAATGATACAAACTGATCACTTTGTGTCTGTTTGTGATCTTCAGGATGTCGGGAACTGAAAGACAAATCCCTCAAGCACTCCTACCTTCTATATTACGGGATCCAATTTACTGTCTTCCATGTCAGTGTGTGGCTATGTTAAGTGATTATAAGTTCTGTATCTCTTCTGCTAGCTAGCCTATGTAGGCTATCTCTTGACGCAAAGTGGATCAGTATATTTATACGTTAAAGCGCTAGTGGCAAGGAGTTCCATAATTTCGTTGCTTTCTGATAGCCTCTCTGAAACCTAGTCGCGAAAATAAGCCTCCTAGGGGTGTTAGTTCCGCGTTTTCCCACTAAGCTCATTTTCGTCTATCTGATGCAGGATTTTTGAGGAAAGTTCAAATGGCGGGAAATCCAAATTGCTGTACCAAGGTTTTTGACGATTGCTTGGTGCCTGGACAAAAAAAAAATCATAAATCTTTCTCGTAAGGCATACAACAAAAATGCAAGCGCATAGAGGTACAAGAAATCAAACGAAAATTACACTATTTGAAAATCGTTTACTCTTGAATAGCGGAACAACGAAGTAATGCATTTTCAGCGGGTCTTGAAGCCAATTTAAGTGAATAAGTGATGGGTAGCTAGATTGTCCTATCCCGGCCCTTTTCAGTTAACCTTTAACGAAGATTAACCTCAATAATGACCAGCGGAAGAGCCGGAATTATTGGTCATACCTCTTTCTTCTGGTTTTCTCATCTTGCGATCTCCGCAATCAACCTTCGATCAAAGAAAATATGATCTTAAAGAAAATGATTTGAGTGCGAATGGCAAAAAAAATTATGACAACACGACTACCATGTGGTTGTGCAGTTACCCAGACCGTGATTTTGCTGCAACGAAATCGGGATTTCGAAAGATAGAACGCGGGAGGTCTGAAAAGCTTAAACTTTCGAACAATTTTCTCGCCATTCAATAGAGTTATTTTTCTACTCCTGAATGGCCATGAGGCTTTATTTTTATTTATCTTGAAAGTTAAGACTACTACTGCATACCGTTGCCATTTCCTTTGTGATCATATTTTCCGCAACAAACTTCGTAGTAACAGACATGGTTGGCGATGCTTCTGTAGTCAGGTATTGTTAATTTTCATGTTAGATAGTACCGTATGGATGGTTTTATTCACAGTTGAACCTACTACTTACATTTGTTACATTCTTATCATATTTTTTGTAATCCAAAGTTTATAATAAAAGGTACTTGTTCCGAAGCTTCTGCAGTCCCGTATCGACATGAACCGTCATCACTTATTTGACTTCTCTGGCTATTACTGACGGTAAGCTGTCAACCACAGTGAGGTACTGGGAGTTGAAGAGCCCTCAATCGCTCAGCAGACAAACGTGTTAACTGTCTGAGACAAACCCGTCACCACGCGAAGCACACGCGAGCGTTTTTCTTCACTGACTCGCGACGCGTACTTCTGCAAAAACTTGTCTGGGTGCCAGAACCTCCTCAGTTCTTTATAGGCCTTCTGTCTATCATCCCCTGCTAACATTTCCAGTTCCGAAAGTATAAGCCTTTCGAGTTCACCCGTTTCATAGTCGAGAATGAACTCCACACTCTCTCTTTCTTGTAGCTTTGCATAGAACCTCCTTCGTTTCTTCTCCGACTTTTCTGAATCTTTCTGTTTGTGTTTGAGTTTCTCAGCTTCCAAAAACTCTTTCTGGGCTTCTTCACTCCACACTGGTTTCTTTTTTCGCTCGGGAGATGGCGGTCGTCTCTTCTTGGCTCGCTCGTGAATGATTCTTTCCGCCCATTCGTCGTACGTTTCTTGACAAGCAGGATCATCCCAGTCGCAGTCTGAAAACAATTTAAAGTAATAAATTCGCGAATGTTATGCCTTAATATGACCTACTCTCGACAAAGTATGGGCACTGGTGAAATGAATGAATGATGGTGCTTTTACGCCAAGGTCTTGCTTAAAGACCTAATGAATGAGTGAATGAACTTATTACATGCAGTCTAGTAATAGGGCATTTGTACAGTACATACAAAAAAAGGTAAATGAACGCTTGACAAGAAATACAAAGGGTACACAAAATATACGACAACAGCAAAAGATAAACGAAAGCAAAACAAGAAACACACAACGAAACACAAAAAGAACAATAAATTTACTGCATTAGCAGGCGCATTGGGCAGTGGGCAGGAAGGCGGTTGGATGGTGGCAGAAGATGTCCACTTATTTGTTTTAGCTTGACAGTTCGGTCCAAGACAAAAGACTTCTCCATGATTCGGTGATAGCGCACGCGACGAGGAAGGTACAGAAGAAAACGGAGATATTAGAGAGATACCTAAGAGGGTGCAGGTCTGAATTTCCACTGGATAGAGTAACTAGGCTCGACATGCTCACGACAGATTATTCGTCTATGGTTCGCATGCCGACCGTGTGTGTGTGTGTGGAGGGGGGGGGGGGGGGTCTTAAACGCCACACTAATAACCCACGGCCCATCTTTCGAGACTCGGTCTACTCACGAATCGTGTGAAGGTTAGGAAATCCCTAAACACTGGAAGACTGACACACCAGCGAAGTACAATAGTTAAATATATTACTATTCTGACCCGGGAGCAACCCGGGCGACGTCAATCAACTCCTGAGACAAATGGAAGAAATGGAAGTAGGAAGATTGGGTGAAGAGGCTTGCCAGGTTAAAAAAAAAAAAATTACAAAGTCGGTGATGGTGCAAGTGAGATTTTATTTGTTTACGATTATGTATTTATTTGCGATTAGCTGAGTAGAAGATTCGGTCGGACTCGTACGCCACAACTTTGTTGGTTCTTTAAAGCTTGGTGCGCGCAGGACGTGAATCACTCCTGCCAAGCTTAATATGGAGGTGCAATCAGCGTAGCGTGTGAGTATCGTGTGAAGGTTAGGAAATCTCTAAACACTGGAAGACTGACACACCAACGAAGCACAATAATCAGACGGATAATTATCTCATTGATTAGTGGCAATTCAAAACCATTCAAACAGATCTGTTAAAAAGGTACTACTCTCTTTGTACCTCTGTCTCATGGACATGCCCCTCTTGAGTAATTCAAAGCACCCACGAATCTAACTCGGTTTCCCTGTTACTCCCGAATCCCCCCATTTGTACACCAATGAACAAAATCCTGATTTTAATATATTATGCTGATAAATGCACCGACTAACGCGTGTCTCAAGACCCCATCTCTAGCTCCTTTTCTATGAAGACCTGCTTTCGAAAGGGGGGGGGGGGGGCACCAGGGGCGTCGCTAGCAAAAAGTCGAGGGGGTGTGGCGGGGCGCCTGCCGGCGCCCATTTTAGCTTTTCGTTGCACATGTTGTAATATGCGATACCTTAGCAAGCGATGAAGCCCTGAAGAAGCCTAGTCGTATCGACGAGCTCAGGGACGGTTTGAAGGGATTGGGCGTGGGAGGTGACTGCCTCAAAATATACGACAGATTTCCAGCAAGGCTCAAGATTCATACCAGTTGGAAACAGTAGCCAAGAAACACAGCATCACATGCTGGAAACTGTGCGAAATTACAGAAATTTAAGGTGAATGTCATTTGTAATAACAGGAATTCGCTAACACAATAGCCCGCCCCACAGCAGTTCCTAATGACTGTATATCAGACAGAATGAAAATGAGCGCCGCAGGCGAAATTGTGTAAGTAGGCTATGACTTTTTGGGGAAAAACATTACTTCCGCCAATAAAATCTAGATTTTAAGGTGGCCCAAGCCCCGAAATACCAAGCCTAAGACACGAATGAAATGACGCGAGCCTCCAGTCAACAGAGCCTACTACAAAAGGTGCAGCCGGCAAAATTATTCTGTGAAATCCTTTATGACCAGAATACGTCTTTTCGGATCCAAAATGAAATTAAGGACCACTTAGCACGGATCTGCCCGTCTGTCTTTGTTGATGACGAATCCAGAAAATGTGAGACTTTTAGCTTGGTAGGCTTGGTTTTAGTTGGTAATGTGCTTCATTTTGACCCTTTCCGAAAAAGAAGTAATGATCATCCAGCAACAAAACGTGAAACAGAGAAGACTTTCTGAGTTTCCAGTTAAAAAACAAAATAAAAATCAAATGACATGTTGCAACAATCAGGCCCGTCATTGCACCGTCGCTCATTGCTCACGAAGCCGATTAGTTTTTAAACGTCGCACTAACTAACTAGAAACTAACCAATTCTTAAAATTGTACGCCACAAGAAAATCGGCCTGATTTGTACATGAATTAAGATATATTGGTACATAACAGGTGTTAAACTTGTCAATCTGGCAAGCCTGAAACATGCGGCTGAGAATCCTATTCCTGATTTCTCAAACGCTCGAGAACCCAGAACAGCCTAGGTCCGAGGTGGGTGTCAACTCAGCTTCTTGGTAACCCTGAACTAGCTTTACTGAATTTTCGGGCGAACTCCCATCCCCCCAATGAGCTTTCCTGGGTGAGCGTCCGTTTAGCTGAACTTTTGTGTTAGGGCGCTCTGCGAGCGTCCAGTTTAGCTAAAAAAAAATTGGGTCGGGCGCTCTGCGAGCGCCCAGATTAGCCTAATCTATTTGGTCGGAAGCTCTGCGAGCGCCCAGATTCGGTTTTTTCTTTCTTCGAGGGGGGGGGGGGGGGTACCACCCTCCATAGCGACGCCCCTTGGGGGCACATTACGCGATTAGGCTAGGATTTTATCAATAATTCTTACAAACAAATCGGAATTAGTGAAGCGTCGTTTCCTTATGCCACTGGCATGTCTGACGCTGTTAAGCAACATGAGGCTTATTCATATTTGTCAATAAAACTGTACTCTACACCTTTTCTCGGAGATGCAAACGACAAGGTTCAACACAACCTGAGGGGATCTGCCGTTCATTAAGTTCAAAGACTGGAAGTTTTTTTTTTCTAAGGGAAGTTTAATGCCAAGCAAGAGGCGTCAATCAAGAAATGCAGTGTACGGAATGGTAGGATGTGTCTCCAAATGCCTGGTACGCTAGGAGGAATGTGGCCAAATGATACACTGCTCAAATAAGGCTTTTAAAGGACCCGTCGTACCAATAATGCCGATGCAACCTACTTCCGTAATCGCAAATCAGTTCTTAAACCGAGAGAACTGACTTTCATACGATACATTATAATCCCCTTAAAGACATCTCACCGATTTTCACACTTATGCAATAAACAGTGCGCGGAGTGCTTTAACTATCTGAAGTTGCGTTTTTTCGGGTGTAGTTTCACTGTAGTTTGACGTACTTTGTTTTAGTTATGAAATTACAATATCTGGGATGGATAAGTAAAAAGGTAGACACCAGTAGGACGCAAAACTTTTGGACGAACTAAGAAAACAAGTGTGAAACTCCACCGAAATCTCATCCAATAAAACGCAACATTAGTTCCCTACCAACCAAGCTCACTACACTACACTCACACTGGTGTGTAACACAAGAGTTAAGTGTCTAGATACATTTCGGGTCCTATATAACAACTCGTTCCGGTGGCTACACGGATTTGCATGAAACTATAGTGCGTCTGGCATGTTTGTGGGTGAGGGCCTTCCTTCTTTCGGGGAACTTCGGCGGCGGGCTATCTTTTCTCTCCAGACCCGAATTCTTTGCTCTCGAAACCCCATGCTCGTGATTCTTTCGAGTCGCCATATGAGACTGACGTTGCCTGTGTGGTTAGTCTGGAACCACGAACTTATTGCGGCTTAGAAGGTTCGCAATCTTAAAATGTATTTTGTTGTTGATTTTAAGTGTTGTATAATAATTCCTCCGATCCCCTAGCCCACTTCTTAGGATCCTTTGTGGGCCTCAGATGCGGCTTTCTCTGCCTGTATGGCTTGCGTGGACTCGTGAGTTGTACGCGGGGCTTTTGACGGGAGTCACGTAAGTGACCTGGTACTTACATTTGTTTGTTTGTTGAGTGTGTTTTTGTTATATTGTGGCCCATGTTGGCCTTATTTGAAATAAAATAAAAATAAATAAATAATGGCTCTAGAAGCCATAGTCAAAGTTAAATAAATAAATAAAATAAATAAATTTGGAGATCGCGTCTGAGTAGCGGCCTAGCCATAAGGGAAAGTGGGGCTCTCTTACCATCTTCAAACTTTCCCCATGATGACGCGTACTCATCCTCAGCCGCGGCGAATAACTTTCCTAGCCAGGTGTCATGTTCCGAAATGCTGCGACCGAGTTCATTCGTTGAAGGCCTAGGCCTCTTGCGTTTCCGACTCTGATCCTCCGCCAAAAGAGTATCAAATGCAGCAAGCAACTCTCGTACTGATAGATCGTTGGCATTCTTCACGTCCAGGACGTCAGGAGCAGCTCTGAGGAGCGGCAACACAAGTTCTTCGTTTACTGAAAATTATTAGACTTAAAGGACCTGTCTTACCTATAATACTAATTCAGCCTACTTCCATAATCACTCCATATATTTCTAAACCCGGAGACCCCAATTTCGTACGGTACATTCTAACCCCTCTAATAAAACCCCGCTGTCGACGGTTGTCTGGGAGAAGTTTTTCCATCAGAAAAACCGGTTATGTAAATTGTTTCCCTGTTTTCGGTACAAGTCAACGGGTCTCGGAAACGACTTGAAACAGCCAAAATCGTGGGTTATTTGTTGAAAGCACAGCATATTTAAAGTATTCATACTGTAAGTTGAAGAGTAAATAGTGCGAGGGGTCCTTCAATTATTGCCTGAGGAATAACTTTTCAATCCTTCTTGACAGCATGGTGAAACACAAACAGAATCCAGGCACTACGCTTTATTGCCCTCTCTGTAATGGCTCATCGAAACAGGATGTCTTCTGAGGGTGTGCCATGCAACTTTCCGATCCCAGGGGGCATTTTCTTAGCGGTTGCCAACTGGGGTTCCCGGATATCCTTGAGATTGTAAGAAGTTGAAGTTTCACCGAAAAGGGCCGAGACAGGACAGACTGGTTACCCCTCACTTATTCACTTAAAGAGTCTTGAAGACGCGACGAAAATGCGCTACTTCGTTGCTCTACTATTTACGCATAATCAATTTTCAAATAGTCGAATTCCCTGTCGGATTTGTGGTGCCTCTATTCGCTTGTACTTGTGTTGTATGCTTGACAAAAACGATTTAGTAAAAATAAGTGCTCACGCAATGAGCTACCTTTTACAAGCTGGTAACTCGCCAACGAAAAGCTGCATTTGCATTGAGATTCATATTTTCCGTGTCATAGTAGAATTTTCCGTTGTGAGGACGGCCGTAGATATTATGACCGTCATATTAGCAAGAACAAATAACGAGTAAGAACTGCTGTCTCCCTATCTCTGTCATACAACCAAGCTGAGTCGAGTCGACTCCCGACGCAAACGAGCGGAGGTGGAGCTTACCCGGGACATCAAAAGTCGTTACCTCTACAGAGAAGGTGTATAGCTTGTTCACACGGGGCTGAAACAGCGGCCGATTCTCGATCAGCGGCTGATTTACGCGCGTAAATAGCGGTTGAAAAAAATCCAAAAATCAGCCGCTGATTTTCCGAATAGGCGCTTATTTTCATCGCGGTCTCCGATCGGGATAAACTAAATCCTTTGGAATGTGACCTCTGATGACTCTAGGGACAGTAAACAGACCGTAATTAGGAGAATTAGTTCAAACTTGGTTAGGTTTAGGTCTCCAGTTCAAATTCTGTCAGACTGATGTGAACATAACATGGTTTTACACTAAGCATCTCAGGATTACCAAACGATTGCATCAAAAAAGGTAGAATAATTTTCTAATTACAATAACGTATGTTCTGTTTATGTCTAACATTTATTTTCGTTGTTTTTCTTAAAAAATATTATTAATTTGAATAACTTTTTCATTCAACCTTCACTGAAATGTAACTGAACATCAGTAAATGATTGCATACTATTATCATATTATTTATATCTATATTATTAATTATGTTTTAGGTTCTCCTTCAAAAATAAAAATATTTAAATTATTTTTATTTGCTTTTTAACTTGAAATTGCTGAATCGCCTTAAATCTATCAATATTCAGTTTGTGACTTTTTTCTCGTATAAAGACTACAAGTCAACTAGATTTGACTTTGACTAACTCACAAGATGTTTTTTTTAAATTTTATATATTTTGTTACAAACAAAAAGAATATTCGGAATTAGGTTTTTCTTTTTAATTCTCCCGTCAACCCCAAACAGTCTATCCGTCGTCTGAACAGATCAGCCGCTGTCTACGCGCTTATTTCGGTCCCGTGTGAACAAGCTATAACGCAGTAAACCACTGAGGAAGAAAAATCGAATGGAGGCAGGCGTGATAAGCCTGTTCACACTGGACTGGGCGCGGAAACAGCGGTTGCCGGCTCACTGATTCATAGCTTGTTCACACGGGACCGAAATAAGCGCGTAAACAGCGGCTGATCTGTTCAGACGACAGACAACTATCTGGGGTTGACGGGAGAAATTAAAAGAAAAACCTACTTCCGAATATTCTTTTTGTTTGTAGCAAAATATATAAAATTAACACAAACATCTTGTAAGTTTGTCAAAGTCAAATATAGTTGACTTGTAGTCTTTAGACTAGAAAAAAGTCACAAATTGAACATTGACAAATTTCACGCGACTCGGCAATTTTAAGTTAAAAAGCAAATTAAATTCATTTAAATATTTTTGTTTTCAATGAGAACATAAAATATAAATAACAATAAATATAAATAATACGAGAACAGAATGCAATCGTTTGTTGTTGCTCGGTCACTTTTCAGTGAAGGTTGAATGAAAAAAACATTCAAATTCTTAATTTTAAAAAAAAAGCATCGAAAAAAGCTAAATGACATAAATAGAAAATATTCTGTTGAAATTAGAAAATTATTCTACCTTTTTTCAAAATCATTTAGTAATCCTGGGATACTTGATGTAAAAATCCTGTTATGTTCACATTGGTCTGACAGAATTTGAACTGGATTAGCCTAAAACTCGCCAAGTTTGACCTAACTCCCCTAATTATGGTCTGTTTACTGTCCCCAGAGTCATCAAAGGTCACATTCCAAAGGAGATTTTTTATATCGATCGGTAACCGCGATGAAAATACGCGCCTATTTGGAAGATCAGCGGCTGATTTTTGGATTTTCTTCAACCGCTATTTACGCGCGTAAATCAGCCGCTGATCGAGAATCGGCCGCTGTTTCAGCCCCGTGTGAACAAGCTATCAGACGCTTTCGGGGGTTGACAAGAAAATTCAGAAGCAATTAAGAATATATCGAAATATACAGAAACTGGCATTTGATGCAAAACAGATATTATGACAAATGTGTCAAACCCTCTGGTAATTTAGTTAAAAGTACGATAAACTGTATATGGTAACGTAAATTGTATCTTTTCGGGGTCAATTCAACTAAATGGTGTCAATATCCAGAACAAGAAGAGATAAATTTCATTCCAGGAATTTGCTCTCATCTGAGAATATCAGATGAAAACAGGCAGATTATTTTAAAAAAAAGGCCGTGTTTCGGGTTTAGTAGGCTGAGCGGAAATGAACACATATTACGCAGATGGAACATTATACAATAGGCTTCTACTGTGACAAACTAACCAGAAATTATTTTGAATTAAATTAAAAAAAATAGGACTCCTATGTGGGTCCTAGACAAACTAGAACCCATATGGCAAGGCCTCAGTACGAAAACCAAAGACTTTTTTTATGGGAAAATACACCATTGATATCGAATTATTTGTAAGCAGTGAACTAAAGGACAAAAGAGATAGACCAGGCTGAGGTGAACTTTCGTCTTTCAGTTAACTACTGAATCGAAATGTATACAATTATACATTTCGGAAAATAAGAAGAAAAACACAAAATATACACTCACCTACTGGTATTATTTTGACTATTCCATGCTATTCTACCTTTTCGGTAATTTCAGTAATCCTCGCACGCCTTAATTTCGTTAGTCTTAGTTTACACTCGTCTGACAAAGTTAAAACTACAGATGTTGAAACTCAATGGGTCATGACTTCAGTGAGTGTGCTTCAAATCCCGGTTTTCATTGTATGGTTCTCCCCAGAGACATAAAAAGGAATGTCACAAAGGATTCAATCTCCTGATGGTCACGGTATAACAAAAGCGATTATGAATGACCATCGTCAAGTTCGCTTTTGTTTTTCGCATCACTAATCAGACGCCAGAGTCTACTCAAACAAAGTCAACGCTGTTTCCTTTCCGTGTGAACAGGCCAGAACATCCGCCTCGCTAGTGGCTACGTTGTTTTCTTCGTAAATGACTCAGTTGTGTAACGGCGGAGACCAACGAGTATACACGGGCGACCAAGAAGGCTCTGTATTGGGTCCACCTCCGCTCATTTTTGTCGGAACATTTTTAGTCGGTGGATGGACGAGGGACTATTGTTCTTACTCGTTATTTGTTCTTGATATTAGAGCAAATAGTGAAAAATAAAAAAATCCTTAACACAATACAATGTATCAAGTTAAAGGATACAAAAATAAGTTGGCTTTTCATTTAAACTTTAAAGGTATGGCGAAAAGGTAGAGTAGGAAGGAAATGGATGCCGGAAGGACGGTGACAAGTAGTGAAAGGGAGCTGAAGGAAGGGGTTTTCACGGGCTTTCTTCTCCCCATTTATTTAAACACCTCGACCGAGTTGGTCTCGGGTCGGAATATATTACTATTCTGACCCGGGAGCAACCAGGGCGAGGTCCAATCGATTCTTGAGCCGCATGGAAAAAATGGAAGTAGGAAGATTGGGCGAAGAGGCTTGCCAGGTAAAAAAAAAAATTCAGAAAGACGGTGATAGTGCAAGTGAGATTTTATTTGTTTACGATTTAGTATATTTGCGATTAGTTGAGTAGAAGATTCGGTCGGACTCGTACGCCACAACTTTGTTGGTTCTTTAAAGCTTGGTGCGCGCAGGACGCGAATCACTCCTGCAAAGCTTAATATGGAGGCGCAATCAGTGTTACCACTTTTTCTTATGAAACTTGTGACTTTTAGCCTAAAAACCTGTGACATTCTGTCGCCTACGAAACTGGGTCCTTTTTACCAACTATCGTCTCGCTTTATCATCCTCACAATTATATGCCTCCAGTTTATTGCTTCACTTTTGTCGTTACTGGTGAGGAAACGGTCGCAGAATTCTGGCTCACTTTGTCGAAGAAGTCGTGAATCTGTGACAAATGACAGAATTCTGCGACCACTGGCAACACTAGGTGCAATAGCGCGGCGCGGATATTTTCCACTAGCAACGCCGCATTCGCGTCCGCGCGTTCTGTGGCGCCAAGCTTAAGGCCGGCGGCCGCTGAGATCTTTTGGAGGTTTGGCCGAAAACACCGCTTCTTGTGACCTATTTTTCACTAGGAACGCCTTAGTTAATGGTTTCTTGCTTGCTAGCCAGAACAGTGCCTCATGTAGAGTTACTAGCCAAAATGTTTGGGGGGGGGGGCGAGTTATTTACCGACTGGCTGGTCATTTTTACCGACTATTTTTGCATTTTTGCAGAAAAACGACTCTTTTAAAGAAAAAAACTGTTTTTTTTTACGAAAAAAATGACTGGTATGACGAGAAACCGACTGATTCTATAAAAAAACGACTGTTTTTAGGAAAAAATCGATTAAAACCAACTGTTTTACGAAAAATCGACTGTTTCCAAGAAAAAATCGTCTGTTTTCACGAAAAATTGAGGCACTCCGCGCCGACTCGGCTATTTTTTTTACCGACAACACTGGGTGGTCATCCCCCCCCCCCTTTACGCGACGCTTCTGGCCTCATGTACCCTGCCTTTGACCAAAAAAAATCTTAAATTTTCTGGCACAAGTAAGTAAGTAAGCAATTTATTTACGACCTATGTAAAAGAAAAGAAAAGAAAAAAAATCATACAAAATACAATTTTACAGTCTTCGGCCAGAAAACAGTGAAGAACGTCATGTGCTGGCTGGGCCCAGTTGTCCATTATTTTCGGCAGAGACGACGAAATTTCCAAAACTGTAACCCTGGCATCTTTAACTTGGAAAAGCTCTGTTAGCATGTGATGGCATAACTTTGACAAATAAAGCAGGTGCTTCGCATACTTAAAATTGCACTTTCTCATTTTTTGTAACTCCTCCTTTCGCAAAACATGCGTGACACCATAACGAAGTAAATAGAAGGTGCGCAAAAATTGGCAAGAAGAAATTGGTTTCTGGGAGCCTCAGTTAACTGAAAGAAATCAAGAGCCTACACTGTTCGAGCTGCAACTAGAGAACAAAAACTTACTTTCTTCAAGTGTGACGACATGCTCCTCCTCCTTTAAAGCAAAAACCAGAGCAAGGTGTAAAGGAATATTGCCCTGTAAATCTGGACACCTCACAGCATCGAGGTAGCCCTCTCTCAACAAGCAACCCAGAGAGCCTCCTTTTCCTTTCCTCGCTGCCCAGTGGACTGCAGTCTGCTTCCTTTTCCTGTCCAAGTATCCCATCTCCAATCCTGGGCATTGCTTCAAAAGTTTGACAATGCTTTTCGTTCTTTCCGCCTTCACGAGTCGCTTCAACTGTTGCTCCATTCTACACTGTAAAAAGTTCGAGTAAGGATTAAGTTAACTGCAGTATTCAGGGGCGTCCCCAGCCTTTCTTCACTGGGCCCCCTGGGCGAACCTGGTAAAATTGACTGAATCGGTACCTGATTTTTACTGAATTTACTGAAAAAAGATCTAAAAACACGGCGAGTTGCCTCCAGGAAGCTACCACGTAAAAAGTTGCAGAGTAAAGATGCAAACAAGCCGAAAGAGAAAAATTGGCGAGTTTTCGCGCTTTTATGCTTCTGTCGTAGATGGGCTCTGTAGCTCTACAGAGGGGGTTTCAGATTAAGGGGCAAAAAAAAATATTTTTAAAAAGCTATTGAGATAGTTGATTTAGGGGTAAGGAGACATGCTGAATCCGAATATGAAAGTTATTTTCTTGCCGGACAAGTAGTACACCCGAAATCCGGCGAAAACCGGACACAAAACTTGTCGACCGATTTTCGACTATAGCGGTCCTACCCCTTTATTCTCAAATGACTATAGCTCTGCGCACGTGGGTGTCGACAATCATTTGTTATTGTGTGGACGTCGGAGAGAATTGTGTAATCGAAGGTCGAAGGGGTTCTCTAAGGTTTTATATAAAACAGAAAAAACGAGATTTTCGGGTTTTTTTCTTGATCAGCTAGTTACCCCTCCAAGATGATGCTTGAGGGATAAATACGATTTCGGATATTTCGGTTGCACTTCCGGCAAACCGTCCTCATCGAAAAAAAACAAAGCTAAATCATGAAATCCAGCACAATCACAACAGGAAAACGATGCGGAACCAACAGACAATAGGACGACATGTAACTAAAAACCAGAAGAACGATGCGGACTGAACGACATGCAGATAGAAATAAAAATAACGAAAGATATAATGTGCGTGTTCAAAGTGTATATGTACAAACAGGGGCGTCCCGAGGGGGGGGGGGCGCTCCCTCCGTTTTGGGCATTCGGTCAAATTTTCGCCGAAGGCGAAAACTTCGGTCAAAACGGGCATCGCGGCGAAGCCGTGATGCCCTTTTCATAAAATCGTTTGTCTCCGCATTTCGAAATTGGGTGATTTAACGTTTTCTTGGTTCACCTTTCTTTATCGACTTTACTAATTCATCCAACTTTTGTTCACTCCGCATCGATTTCACTGCATTCGGTCTGTCCCTTCGTAAATTCGGTGATTTAACCTGTTTATTTGGTCTCATTCGTTAGAGAATTCGGTAATTCACCGGACTTTTCTCAAGTCCGTATCTGTTCTGGGTTCCGGCTAAAAAAAAAAACCGGCGAAACCCCCCCCGGACAAACTCCCCCCCGGTACCAAAACCCCCCGGCGAAAAACCCCCCGGCTGAAACCCCCCCGGTATCAAAACACCCCCGACCAAAACCCCCCTGGTGACAAAAAAACCCCGACCAAAACCCCCCAGGTACCAACCCCCCCCCCCCCCCCCCCCCCCCCCCCCGAATCCTTAAGAAAGTGGAATCGTAATAAAAAAAGACAATCCTAGAAGAATCTCCTAGTCCCAAATAATCCCAACGCTACGTATAGTACAAGGGATTAGCTGGGTACCCGGATTAGCTCATGTATCTTATGACGGATATATAAGAGTAGTAACTGGACGCAACTTCATTCGCAGACTTGACTGTACAATAATGTCTGACGTACAGTAGATATCCAGTAACACGTGTAAGAATGAGCTTGTGCGTGCACAAAGGGTATGTTGTATATGTGAAGCAAAAAGTGCTGGCTGGATGTGTTAGTTTCGAATGTAAGCGTAGGCAGAACAAATATATCCAAGGGAGGGGAGTGTAAAGCGAAGGTGATGGTTGACGGTGACATAACAATTGCTGAAGTGAACTAACACACGCATTCACTTGAAGCTGTGGTCAGTGAGGTGTTAAAAGTGAAAGATCAAAACCCGTGCGACTCAGTATAACGACCCCCCCCCCCCCCCCAAAAAAAAAAAAAAAAATCCTTTCCCAATTATTCCCCCTTCTTGCCGAGGAAGCTGCAGTTAGTTGCCGTTAGTTTTTCGGGATCCCAAAACGTAAGTGGCGGGATACCTCTGACATCGCAAAAGTTGTCCGTCTGTGCGCTCTGTAACTCTCGAAAGGAATGAGATATTTTGATGAAACTTGGTGTGAGGATTCCTTGGGTCAAGAGTAAGGTTGAGCTCGTAGCTCTGTAGCCCTATATGTGGGGGAGGGGGTTTAAGTTAATGGGCAAATGAAATATTTTGGGATCCCATCGAAACCTTTGGTCTTGTTCTTGTTGTACCAGAAGTCCCCTTGATAGACTAAGATCACGGGAAGTCAATTTAAATGTTTAAATGTAAAGGATTCGGGGGTTTTCGCCGGGGGGGGGGGGGGGGGGGTTGGTACCCGGGGGGTTTTGGTCATCGGGGGGGGTTTTGGTCGGGGTGGTTTTGGTACCGGGTTTTTTTTAGCCGGGGGGGTTTCGCCGGGGGGGGGGGGGTACCGGGGGGGGTTTTGTCCGGGGGGGTTTCCGCCGGGGGGGTTCTCGCCTAGACCCATCTGTTCTATCCCATTCGGTCAGTCCATTTCATAATTTGATCATTAATCAGAATCATTTGGTTCTGATTTATGACCGAATTCGATAATTCATCCAACTTTTGTTCATTCCGCATCGATTTCGCCGCATTCGGTCCGTACTTGCGTAAATTCGGTGATTTAACCTGTTTATTTGGTCTCATTCTTGACCGAATTCGGTAATTCGGTCGCATTCGGTCAGTCCATTTCATAATTCGGTCAATAATCAAATTCATTTGGTTACGACTCGTGACCAAATACGATCATCCAACTTTTTTTCAGTCCGCATCGATTTCGCCGCATTCAGTCCGTCCCTACATGAATTCGGTGATTTAACCTGTTTATTTGTTGTCATTCCCTACCGAATTCGGTAATTCGGTCGCATTCAGTCAGTCCATTCCATAATGAAATTCGGTGAGATTCATTTGGTACTGATTCGTTACCGAATACGGTAATTCACCGGATTTTTCTTTAGTCCGTCTATTACTAGACTTTCCGAATTCGGTTGTTTTAGGTGGTTCTGACATGATTTTTATTCCATTCCGAAATTCGGTTGTAATACCGCTCTCGATCTGTTCCTTATTTTTTTAGTTAGTTTTTCGGTATACTATGAATTCATTTTTTGCTTCAACCCAGTTACTGAGTTCGGTAATTTAAGTGGCATTTATTTAGCTCTCGTTCTTTACCATTTACGGTAGCTTCAGCTAGTTGCTGTTCATTTTTTTACTTCTTAGGATTACAGTATTTCAGGAATAAGCACGTCTATTGACGTGAAAACTAGCCTACTTTTGTTTGCTGTAAATTCCGAACTAATGTACTTTGTATCCACTTTGCTCTGGATCGCCCCTTTCGTTGCCAGACAACTCTGGGTCGAATAGCTAATCTTGGGATCGCAGAAAGGCACTTTCATCATCAGTGTTTCCACAAAATTTCGCCTGCGGCGCATTTCGCGGTCTCCACTTGTTAGACAAAGGTTGCCTCATTTAGTTGGCGTTTGAGGCTTGGAATTTTTTGGGGGCTTGAACTATGTTAAAAGATAGAATTTGCATGGGAATTGGGAAGTAGTTGAATGTTGCCAGAAAAAAAGGCGGATTAAAAAAATTTCGCCTGCGGCGCCTTAATAAATCATGGCCACAGCCGTTAGCGACGTTGTCGCTATGCAGCAACACCGTTTTTTGCGATTATTTCATGTCCCGTTGGCACAACTGGAAAGGTCTTACAGAGGTAAAACGCTAGTGAAAACGCGAAAAAGCGTGAAAACGCGCCAATTTTTCTCTTTAGACTTGTCTGTATATACTCTGCAACTTTTTACGTTGTACCTTCATGAAGGCAACTCGCTGTGTTTTTGCGATTGCGAGATCATTTTTTGTAGTTTTAGTGGGAGTTAGAAATAAGTTTGTCATTGTGTTTCCGTTTGTTTGTATTGCCATGGCCCTTGGGCTTTTAAGGTAATAAATATCTTATCGTATATAACGTTCAAACGAGGAAATAATGTTGTTCTAGCGAGGATGTTGTTCAATGAGGATTCACTGGTAAAGTACAGGTCAAGTTCTTATCTTTAGAGGCAGAGGAGGGGTTTCGAATTTACGGTAAAAACATGTATGTTTTATAAGCTAATAAAATATTCATTGAGGGGATAAGGAGGTCCGCTGAATCCATATCTGAACTTAGTTTTCTTGCTGGACAAATGGTGCATCACTAATTCGACTGAAACTGGAAATTTGGTTGAAGCTCAAAGTTGTTTCTGAAACCGATTACAGATTCGGTATCGGGCAAGGAGACATGCGGAATCCATTTTTGAACTTTATTTTAACACTAAAAATATTCAAGGAATCTGACGAAGACTGAATGGCGAAGACATGACCCAATTGTTTGAATCAAATGTTAGATTTTTGGGATCCCATCGAAACCTTTGGTCTTGTTTTTCATGGATACGCCGTCACTAGCCTTATACCTTTGGAGGAAAACAACAGGCTTTGGAATTATCGCAAACACGCCTTTGCTGCATACCGACAACGTCGCTAAGGGCTGCACCCAGGATAAATGAAGGCGCCGCAGGCGAAATTTTTCTATTCCGCCTTTTTTTCTGGCAACATTTAACTACTTTCCATGCAAATTCTAGCTTTTAATATGGTCCAAGCCCCCCAAAATTCCAAGCCTCAAACGCCAAGTAAATGACGCACCCTTCTTCTAACTAGTGAAGACTGCGAAATGCGCCGCAGGCGAAATTTTGTGGAAACAAAATACATTGATAAAAGTGCCTTTTTGCGATCCCAAGATTACCTATGAAACCCAAAGCTGTCTGGCGAAACGAAAGGGGCGAACCAGTGTAAAGTAGATGCAAAGTACATTTGTTCGGAATTTACAGCAAACAAAAGTAGGCTAGTTTTCACGTCAAGAGACGTGCTTATTCCTGAAGTACTGCAATCCTAAGAAGTCAAAAATGAATGGCAACGAGCTCAAGCTACCTTAAATGGCAAAGAACAAGAGCTAAAGAAATGCTACTCAAATTACCGAACTCAGTAACTGGGTTCAAGCAAATAATGAATTCGTACTATACCGAAAAACATACTAAAAACATAAGGAACAGATCAAGAGCGGTATAACAACCATACAACAATATTATTCTTGTTAGAACCACCTAAAACAACCGAAGTCTAGTAATAGAAACGGACTAAAGAAAAATCCGGTGAACTACCGAATTCGGTAACGAATCAGAACCAAATGAATCTCACCGAATTTAATTATGAAATGGACTGACCGAATTACCGAATTCGGTAAAGAATGAGACCAAATAAACAGGTTAAATCACCGAATTTACGCAGGGACGGACCGAATGCGGGGAAACGATGCGGACTGAACAAAAGTTGGATGAATTATCGAATTCGGTCACGAATCAGAACCAAACGAATCTGATTAATGACCAAATTATGAAATGGATTGACCGAATCCGATAGAACAGATACAGACTTGAGAAAAGTCCGGTGAATTACCGAATTCGCTGATGAATGAGACCAAATGAACAGGTTAAATCACCGAATTTGCCAAGGGACGGACCGAATGCGTTGAAATCGATGCGGACTGAACAAAAGTTGGATGAATGAGCAAATTCAATAAAGAAAGGGTAACCATAAACACGTTAAATCACTTAATTTGGAAATGCGGGGACAAACGATTTTATGAAAAGGGCATCACGGCTTCGCCGCGATGCCCGTTTTGACCGAATTTTTCGCCTTCGGCAATAATTTGACTGAATGCCCAAAACTTAGGGGGGGGGGGGGGGGCGCTGCGCCCCCCCCCCCCCCCCTTCGGGACGCCGCTGGCAGTACTTGCTACTGGGATTAATCTCATCTCTACTGAGATACGATTAATCCGAATTAGAGATTAATCCGAACTAGAGATAAGATTATCTTTATCAACTTGGTCTGGACTTAAAATGTAACATCTAAGACATTAGCTCTTGCCACTTGGCAAGTTTTATTCACATCCGTTTCTGCCAATCTGACTGCTCTAGTGTTCTCCTGTGCAGGATGTTTGCCTAGTTTTTGCAGTGATGCGATCCAAACCTCCCAAAATAGAGGTTTGACAGTTCTAAGAGATCATAAGACTGATCAGATGACTGCAATATTGAGGTCTGTCGATACTGGGACAAACCTCAGTTTCACGAGATTACTTGGTAGCCAGAAAAGAGGAAACCTTCTGGGTGGGAAATTCGGCTACAACACTGGCCCGATCAGGAGAAACCTCGAAGGTAGGAAATTGCAACAGTAGTATAGACCAGGTCTGCCTGGTCTGCACAAGTCATGTCACACAAGAAGTTCATATTAACCATTTACCGTACTAACAGAACTGATTGTCCCTAGAATGGTATGTAAATGTAAATGTGTCCGGCGCTTCACTGACCGCTCTGCTCTACATATATACAATAGAGGTACATTAATTTGAACAGTTACTTAAATGTGAACAGCGCAGTTTTGTGTTTAATGGTAGAATGAAGATCCAAAGTACCTATTAGGTAGTTTTCACCGGCCCTTAATTACTTACTTTGGCTAACTCATAGTTGACTTTAGTCACAACAGGTGCATGAACAACAAACGTTCAAATAAGCATATCTCTACTGTAGATGCAAATTTATATTCTGCAACATTCATTTAACCGAATTCCCCATTTCTTTCATGACGTCACAAAAAAGTCACGTGCCTCGGATAATAGAACAAGGTTAAGTTTACTCCATGGAGGTTTCTCTTGATCTGGCCATTGTTGTAGTTTACTACCTGGGAGGTTTCTTCTGATCTGACTGCCAAGGAATCTCCTAAATCTGAGGTTTGTCGCAGTATCTACATAACCTGATATTTGTGGAGTTTCTGTCAACCTGGCTGCTCTATTGTTCTCCTCAGCAAGAGGTTTGCCTTATTTTTACAGTGATATAATCTCCTAGGTCTGCCAAACCTCTATTTTGGGAGGTCTTTGGGAGGAGTCTAGGAAATCATAAAACTGATCAGATGACTGCAAAATTCAGGCAAAGCTCCTGCTCAGCCTCAGGCTGTGCTCAGGAGAACATCGGAGCAGCCAGGTTGGCAGAAACCCCACAGACAACAGGTCACATTGACACACAGTAGAGGTATGCTTATGTGAACGTTTGTTGACAGTGGACTTTGCCATTTTCATGCACTTGCTGTGTTTTAAGCAGACTACCAGCTGACTACCAGTAAGTCAAAGTAGGTAAATAAGGGCAACCTGTACAGGAGGGGTATCCAACCTCAGACAAGATTTCAAATTTCCAGAGGAGTCTTTCCCTCAGAATAATCTATCTGACTTAGAAAGGATGCAAAAAATATGACAAACATACTAGACTGAAGCTAATTGAATGGTTTAAATATTGGACAAATAAATATTGCTTCAATATTTCTAGTTAAACATATTTTTCTTTTCAAACAAGATCACCTCATTCTAAACTTAGCTCGAATTCACCGCCATACTTACAAAATGATGAAAAAGGTAGAGTTACTAAAGTCAATGGCCAGAAAATCCCTTTTCAAAGCAGCTTCAAAACGAAGAAAGGGCACAGAATTTGGTATTTTTGGACAAATGACTGTTGAAAAAAGTCACATTTTCCTCTTGACTGTCAGGACAATATGTACATTCCATTTTGATTTTTTTTTTTTTTTTTTTTTTTTTTTTCTTCTTCTATTTTTCTTCTTATACTCCATCATTTTTCTTTTTCTTGTACGATGGGTCATAAATAAGCATTACATTACATTTAACATTATTGCGGCAACATTGGAGGTAATGTAAAAACGAGGACAGGTACCCCTCCTGTACAGGTATTTTGCATCTCCATTCTACCATTTAGCTAAAAACTGCACTGTTAACATTAAAGTAACTGTTCACATAAGCATACCTCTGGCTCTACTGTAGACAGTATCGTATATTCCGATTATTTTTGGGAGGGGCGATAGCTCAGTGAAAATATGCGGCCGAATGCCACCCCCTTTTCGGCCGGAAGGCAGACAATTTTTCAGCTTTTTTTGCATATTTTGACCTTTTTAACACTAAAAATACCTCTAGCTAGGTGCCAAAAACACCTTTTAGTCTTGTAATCATGCATACTACGACTCAAAAACTGTTTCTAAGATCAATTACTGAACCATACTGTAAATAATTTCAACTAGCTTCTCAATTTGTATTTTCGCATACGTTTTTCCCGTAAAAAACTCCTTTCCGAGAATTTTCGGATGAAGATTGCCCCTACCGCCCGTATTTTGCACACATTTTCCAATTAAAAACCATTTTTTCAAGAATTTTTTTTGGGGGGGCAATCACCCCTGTCGCCCCCCCCCCTAATATACGCTACTGACTGTGTAGATACTACTGGAGCCTATACTATTTCCATCAGAAGTTAACCTGTCTATTCCATTGTCCAGCTTTGGTTGTCTTTTTCTCACCACAGAAATTTCCAAAAAAGGTAAACAGCATATCAAAAGAAAGCCATTATCTTCTTCTTCATCCTAGGATTTCTTCTGAGATAATAGCGCACAAGCTGAGTTGCCAGTACATGATTTTCTGTGATGACCCAAAAACTTTCTGGGGACTTTGTTACCGTTACGGCTGATCATCCAAATTTGTTTCTGTCATGTAATCATTGTTTAACCTTGGTACTTGGAAAAACATGAAAGCAAATTGTATGATCGTTAGAAACAAACATCGATTCAATATAAGAAAAACATTTAGTGTTTTAAACAGAGAAGATCTTTGTCTTTTTGGCCAGTTTTTGGCTTACAGAAATTGCCGCCAACTCTCTTGTACTGTAACGACGTGGGATGCCGTGATTCTATTTCCGTCACAACAGTGCCTAAATATCTGAATTTAGAAAGATTTATCAGTGAATATGATTTTAAACACACATCTTCCAACAGGTTTAACTATTTTAGACAGGTTGTGGTGCACCTAAGGCACATCTAAGCTAGAAACTAATTCCGTCGGGTGATGACAGAAATAGAAACCGACGGAAATAGTATAGGCTCCAGTACTGGGACCGGACAAACCTCAGCTTCAGGAGATTGCCAGAAGCCCATGCCCTAGCAACATTTGACAAGATTTATGGTCCAAAATATCATGGAAAAACGCACTGCTTTAGAATTTTACCTCACGGTTCACTGGATCACTGGGCCCGGCCTCCTTAATAATCCAAGATGAATGAGGGCATTCGCATTTCCCACGCAATTATCTTTATTCAAATTTTCGCGCCCGCCGAGTCTTAGGATCCTGAACTGTTCACATTTAACTCTATGTCGAATTAACAAAGTGCCACTTTTTAAATCCATCAGTCGTGCCTGCGTGCTCCACCAAGCCAACAGATTACCAATTACAAAAGGAAGGCTAAAATTGTACTTGGAAGCAGAAAAAACAATTAAGTGAGTAGATCTAGCAATTCTATAGTTTCATGCGTATCCAGCCCAACCGGACTGCAAAATCAATTTGACTTTAGACTTACAGTAGATTACGGTATGCTTATTTGAACACTTTTTTAACTGTTTCACTACCTTGGCTTTCTTACCTGTATATAAAAAAGTAAAATGGAAAAGAAAAATAACAAACTTTAACAAACTTGATATCAGCTAACAGCCAACTATTCAGGGTTATCCTGGCACAAACTTGAAGCAGAAATTCAATTAACTTTCTTTGATTTTGAATTTATTAAAAAGGGCCTTCCTCTTTTGAAGGCATCTGACGGTTCGGACCGTCATTTTCTCCATTGAAGGTGCATTCCTCGCGGCAAACTTTTCAAATTATAAAAAGCAAACCAGGTGTCAGCTGAGTCACTTTCATAGATTAATTAGCAAAATATTCAAAAAGCAAAAAAAGCGTGAGTGATTATTACTAGTAGGGTAGCCACAAAAAGCCCTACTGGCAGTAGCGCTGATTTGCCGATTTTTTCGTAATGAAAAATGGGGGAATTTATCAATATTAATGCTGGGAATTTATCATAATTTTTATTCAATGGTTTTCAGTCTAAAACAGCTGAAAAAATGTTTCAAATATACCACTGTATTCAGGAAAAAATTAATAAGGCCATTGGTAATATGTCCTTATATTATCATTAAATAATTGCATGTAATCTAAGGTGTAAAAAATAGTAAATGAACTTCCCTAGAATAATTTATTGATACCTAGGAGTGAATATCCGTAGTCCGCTACACCAGTAAATAGCTGGTTCTTCGAGCTTGTGCATCTTATTCACAGTTTCGCTTATAATCCACCATAATCTGCTACCAATGAAAAAAATCAACACCCAGTTTCAATAAAAATTACAAAACAACATGGGGGCCAGACCAACGTTTACTGTGTGACGTCATCATTCTCGGAGTATTTTTAGAGCGAAATTAAGGGATTTTTGAACACGTTTCGGCATGCTGCCGGCAAGCTCCCATTGTAATTAGTGTTTTTCAAATCTGGAATTCGGATACTTAGCAGCAAGTTATTGAGGTATTATTGAGCTCAAACCAAAGCTAAAGTTCAGGAGACTCATAATCCTATGACCAAAAGATCAGAATTTGAAAGTTATTTTTTTAGTAGCTACCCTATACTAGTATTTTAGGAAAAAATGCCTGGTTTGGGTTTTAGTTTTTTCTTCGGCGATCGTTCACTGTTTTCAGACGTTCACATAAGCATACCTCTACTGTACACAGTTACAGGCTGCTTACAGTAGCCTAGGGTAGCTACTAAAAAAAGAACTTTCAAATTCTGATCTTTTGGTCATAGGACTATGATTCTCCTGAACATTTGCTTTGGTTTGAGTACAATAATACCTCACTAACTTTCTGCAAAGTATCCCAGTTCTTGATTAGAAAACACTAATTCCTATTTACTATGGCCATGGGAGCATGCCAGCACACGTTCAAAAACTTACATAATTTGACCCCGTAAATAATCTGAGAATGATGATGTGGCACAGCAACTTCGAATGGCGGCTGCAATTTTGTCTTGTAGTTTTTATTGAAAATGGATGTTATTTTTTTTTTCATCCGGAGCAGCTGCACATGTACAAGAGAAACTTGGAATATGATGCTCAAGTTTGAAAAAACAAGCTATTTAGCAGTGTAGTCGGGCAGTTGTCGGCCATAGATATTCAGTCCTTGGTATCAACAAATTCTTGTAGGGAATTTCAGGTTTCCTATTTTTTTATACCTGAATTTTATTAGAGCGGTCCTGCACGATGATACTAAAAAAATTTACGGAATCCACCAAGATAGGGATTAAAGGATTTCGTTCAGAAACTGAAACACGCATGCACCCAGTTTCCAAACGATAGTACCCTAGGCCAGAGGCGTTACTAGCTAAAATGTTGGGGGCGGGGCAAGGTATTTACCGACTGGCTGGTCATTTTTGCAGACTGTTAGTGCAGATAAAAATGACTATTATTGAGAAAAAACAACTGTGCTGACCAAAAATCGGCTGATTTTAAGAAAAAATCAGCTATCTTTACGAGAAACCAACTGTTTAAAAAAAAACGACTGTTTCCAAGAAAAAATCAACTGTTTTTATGAAAAATTGCGGTGCTTTGCGCCGACTCAGCTATTTCTTACCGACTGGTCAACAACCTTCGGGGGGGGGGGGGGCATCCCCCTCCCCCCCCCCTAGTTGTGATGCCCCTGCCCTATGCCAAAGTTCCATAAACGTGTTATCGGAAGTGACATCAGTTAAACATTATATACATCTTGTACAGAAAAATGGCCTCTGTTGAATGGTATCAAATTTATAATTTAAAAACGTACAGAAGGGGAAATAACTGAATTGCAGATTGCGCAATTGCATTTTTTGTAGGGTACCTTCAGGTATTTATTTAAAAGGCATTTGTTTTATTAAAGTTTATGATGTTTTGTTTGAAAAATACAATTTAAGATCAACTACAACAAACAAGAAGTCCAGGTACCTTCAGTTGACAGGGAGGCTAGACAGGTTTCAAGGTAAGAATGCGAGAAAAACCGGTAGAATGAGTGATGGTTTTCTTTTATAAATTATTTTGATAGAGTGATGTTTTCATCAATTGTATTATAGAGTGATGTATTGTTTAAATCAACTGTGAATTGGGGGAATGAGACAATGGGCCATTTGTAGCCTGAGTTTCGGCTGGAGTGTCTAGCCTACCCCACACAATAAACAAAAAAAAAAACTTTTTTAGTTTTTGAGCGCGTATTGACTAAGGATCGTAACGACTAAGGACAAAAATGTACTAGTACACTATGTCTGCTATAAGAAGCTGGAGATTTTTTTTTTTCGAAAATTGAACTTATTGAGAGATAAGACTTTCGGGAATTAGGGTAGTTACCCTAGAGGCTGGAAAGAAACAGTAGGAATTGCACCCATATATTTCATTCATGGGAGGGGTGCCGGGTGTCACAAATAGCAAGGTATCCTGTAGTAAAAAGACCAAAGGTTCCGACGGGATCCCAAAAACTGAATATTTGATGCAGAAAGTTACGATCTTTGTGTCGACCGGTTTTGTACAAAAATCGAGTTCAGAAATACCTCTATAAGCCATATCTATTTTGACGATACTGATCGAAACTTCCTGCTTTACTTCTGCAAAATTTCCGGTTTCGGCCGAGTTCCGAACGTACTATCATACTTGTCCAGAAAAAAAATAGAACGTTCAGAAACGAATTCAGCGTATCTCCTTATCCGTAGAAAGAACATCGGATCAACTTCAAGTAAAACTTTAACTCATAAAAAATCCGGTTTCTACCCGATTCCGAACGAACTATATGACCCGGTAAAAAAAAATATGCAGATTCAGCGTCTCTTCTTACCCCTAAATCTGTCATCTAATCAACTTCAAATAAAACTTTTGCTTTTAACAAATTTTCCGGTTTGGGCCTGATTCCGGGCGAACAAGTTGTCTGGGTAGAAAATAATTTTCACATAAGTGTTCAAGAGTGTCTTCTTACCCCTAAATTGAACATCTAATCAACTTCAAATAAAACTTTTACTTCTAACAGACTTTCCGGTTTTGGCCGGATTCCGGGCTAACAACTTTCTCGGCGAGAAAATGGTTTTCACCATCGTGGTCAGCATGTATTCTTACCCCTAAATCGAACATCTAATCAACTTCAAATAAAACTTTCACTCTTGACAGACTTTCCGGTTTTGGCCGGATTCCGGGCTAACTACTTGTCCGGCGAAAAAAAAAGGTTTTCACCATCGTGTTCAGCATGTCTTCTTACCCCGAAATCGAATATCTAATCAACTTCAAATAAAACTTTTACTTTTAACAAATTTTCCGGTTTTGGCCGGATTCCGGGCGAAATAATTGTCCGGTGAGAAAATGGTTTTCACCGTCGTGTTCAGCATGTCTTCTTACCCGTAAATCGAATATTTAATCAACTTCAAATGAAACTTTTACTTTTAACCAACTTTCCGGTTTTTGCCGGATTCCGGACGAACTGCTTGTCCGGCGAGAAAATGGTTTTAACCATCGTGTTCAGCATGTCTTTTTACCCCAGATCGGCTATCACATTAGCTATTTTAAAATATTTTGTTTGCCCCTTAATTTGAAACCCCTCCCCCGCCCTCAAATGTAGGGCTACATAGCCCATCTTCGAACTTGACCTGTACTTTGACCCAAAGGATCCTCCCACCAAGTTTTATCAAAATATCTCAATCCTCTCGAGAGTTATCATGCGGACAGACGAACAGACAGACGGACAACTTTTGCGATGTCATTGGTATCCCTCCACTTACGTTTTGGGATCCCAAAAACAGTCTGGCTAAATCCAGGCTAAATCAATAAATGCCACATCCAACAGGCTCATTTTTTATTTAGCTAGTTTAAGCCAGTGATCATTTTGGCTACTAAAAGGGACAATAATATGTGATGAAACAATGTCAAAGCAGGTTTGACTGAAATTAAAACAGGTGTCCAGCCAGGATCCATCTATGCTACAGGATGCCTTGCTATTTGCGCCACCCCTAGTAAACTTGTGTAAATAAAGACTATCACAAGGATCGCATGTAGAACATCAAAATACATCCATCCTGACCAAATTAATTAATATCAAGTTTCATCTACCTACTTCTATTACTTCTAGAAAACGTGTAAATACATGCGACAAGAAAATGCCGGCACAAATAGTCACGCTCAAGCTATTTGGGTTAACCTGGTAGCGTAATGCAAAAGCCCAAAAGAAAATTAGAAACAAAAGGTGGTGCAAAACCAATTTGGCCATAGTCAGCAGGTGTTTAGGAGTAAGGCATTTTGCAACGCTGCAACTTCGTTCAACGAAAACAGAAACAAATATTAGGTCTTAGAGAATAATTAGGCCTTTCACTCAAGGCCCAATATCACACATTTTGTAAGTGTAGAGGCTGGAAAGAAACAGTGGGAATTGCAAGCATACATTTCATTAACAGGGTGGCAATATAGGCAAATAGCAAGGTATCCCGTATGGTAACATCCAAAATCGCACAGTTCTAAATTTAAGTTAGGTTGTCTAGTCTTGAAAATGAAAACTAGCCTAGAGAGTCTCAATATCAGAAGTCTAGGTTGTTTTTTAAATGTAACAGTTCTTAATTCTTATCGCTGTTAGCCAATTTAAATCGGGTGGTGAAAACAAGAAGTCTTGAAGATCTTGGAAAGTTTCATTCCTGGGGTCTCTTATTTCAAATTTTAGTTCCTGACTGGGTCCCCTGGATGGCGTTTAGATATGACTGTTATTTACAGAATACTATGAAAGGTGCTGTAGGCAAATTTTTTCGAAACCTCTATGATCAGAGCGTCTTTTTGCTATCCCAAAAAAGTAAGAGCTACTGATGAAATTAAAGATTGGTCTGTTTGTCTGTCACTAGTGCTTCACTTGGTCTTCTTTCAATTCTTCAAAGCTGATTCAAATGGGAATACATTCTGAATGGTTTGTTTAGAGCGTGTTCCACCCTCGTCCCAATAGTAACTATTAGTTACTAAATCCGTTCCAACCTCACAAAAAGTTACTACGCTGACCGTTCCAGCCTTCTCCAAATAGTAACTAATAGTAACTATTTGCTTACCACGCTCGGGAGCGTAGTAAGTGTAGTAACTACGGATCTCTGTCACGTGATTGGTCGGATTCACCCTTGGCATGATATTCTGCTGGAAAATAGATAAATCGTTCCAGCTGTGACGACAGAAAGGCAGAATTTGTGACGTCATGCGTAGTAACTACGGTAAGTAGGATGGAACACACTCTTAGTTACCAAAGTACTGCATACCGCTACCCCTCTGAGAAATAGGGGTACACATGCATATGTGTACCAGGCTCACCCCTGCCAGCATGCCACAGTATTTGAGCATGGTCATAAAAATGTCTTAGTGTAGGCTACTAGACTCCTCTGGTATTGCCGTCATGATTAATCTGACTGGTGAGATGCACAGTTTCCGAGATGTAGTCCAGTTTAAATTTAAAGCATGTGACCTGAAAGGCGTGATCAGGATAGATCAGGGAGTGTGTATTTGCTGATGTTACTGACAACACTGATATGATTCTGAGTGCTACTTGCTAAATGAATGAAGCCCTAACCTGAAAATGGTTTCAAATTTGTTTTGGACAGTGGGGCCGACCTACTCTAGCAAAAGTTCAAACCAAGGTATATCTGTCAATGGGATGAACTTTTGATGCACAATCAGTGAAGAAAAAGTAAATCAGCCTGAAGTTACGTAGCCTACCTTGTGATCCTGCGAGCTAACTGGCGGACAACTGTATGGCAAATTCTCTAAGCTTCTTTTTTCTTCACGGTTCATATATTTTCGTCTTTTTCGGTATTTGGTGACTGTTCAAACTTTCACTTCAACAAGTCCCTTAAAGCACAACTCTTACTAGAAATGACCTTTTCACTATGAAATGGACCAGAAAAAAGTTTTTCGAAAATACCATTACTCTCCACCTGAATTTAGCGATTTTTTTGTTAGCGCTTGTCGACTCTATCCAGCCTTCCTGCTCTCCGATGCGGCGGCTGGGCGAAAAACGTTTTAAAACTGAACGCGCCGTGGTTAAAAAGACGGAAACTATGCAAATAAAAAAGTTACAAACAGAAGATTCTCATAAACTTATGTGTGAAAGAGTTGTCAGTGGACGTTGATGATTCTGGCAAACTTTACGTTGTGTGACGGGCAAAACTTGGCATGGCCGAAAAAGCGCTAAAAATTCATAGGCACAAAACGAGAAAGGAGAAAGGGAGAAAGGAGAAAGGTGGGACTTTTAGAAGGTTATAATCCCATAAGGGAGCTAGGTATATTAGGAAAGGCAGAATAAGCAAGAGGGGTCCTTTAAATTGCACCTAAGAGCTTGCATATATTCCAACTAGGTTTCCTAGATCTCCCCGGCAGTCTTTCGTCTATTCATTTTGTTTTTTGTATTTTTGTCTTAGCTTGCAGAAATGCCACTACCATCAGACAAAAAATCATTGAAAGTGAAAAAGAGAAGGATCAAGAGTGACAGATATATTGACCAAGTGAAGAGTAACATACCTTTCCCTGAACCCCTACCTTCTGTGGAAAATGTGAAGACCCTCAGTATTGCTGTACCTGGGTCCATCATTGATAATGCTCAGAGTGTCGAGCTAAGAGCCTTTCTTGCTGGCCAGATTGCACGTGCCTTGGTTTTGTTCAAAGTTGACGAAGTTATTATTTACAATGACACCAATGTGCCTTTGAGCAAGAATGTCGAAGAGTATAAATTCGGAAGGAAGCATTGTCATTGCGTTGTGGCACTTGGTACGTTCCTGCAGTTTCTGGAATCACCACCGTTCATCAGGAAATTTACGTTGCCCAGTGACTCGGATTTATATTTGGCTGAAAGAATGAATTACGTACCACTTGAACACAAGAAAGAAGTAGAAGAAGATACCATTTTCTGGTAAGAAGATTCTTTGACTGATCTCTATACAGGGTTCCTTGTGTGGCGTATGATGATTGCCAGATTGGGTTGTTCCTGGTATTTCTTCGACCCATAGGCTAACTCATTGAACCTTAATGATAAGCTGCATTCACGGGCAGTTCGGTGAGGTGATCGTCTTAATAACAAAGTGTAAACATTTTAGGCTTAGTCACAAGCTCTTCTGTCTATATATCTCCTGATTGACTTAGGGACTTCGTCTTCTCGCGGGTACAAACCCGGCGATATGCAATTATGTGTTACAGTTGATATCAGATGTTATTTCAGTTGCTTGAGATTCGCATATGCATGTTGGGTAGTTGATTGGTTGGCGCTTTCGCCGACCAGAGCTGATCGCATGCGCGCTGAATATATTTGATTTTTCTTCTGCTTCTTCTGGCTATAGTCGGCGGGATCCATTGACCCTCTGCGACTTCTTCTTTGATGGGTTTTGTTTTGGTGGTATGTTTTAGCTTGTTCTTTTACAGCGAAGCCATCATCAGCAAGCGACCCGGACCACCTGGACGATCCTATGCCAAAGTCGGGGAAGGAACCTTCTGTGTTATGCTTGATCGTCAGGTGGAGGCAGGCACGCGAGTCACTGTAAAGCTACAGCCTCAGCTGCCCAGTGGAAAACATAGACGCGGACAAGTCGTCTCTCCTCTTTTACCAAAAGCTGCTGGAAAATACTGGGGATACCAAGTTCGCCTGGCTCGGGACTTGACAAGTGTTTTCAGTGAGTGCCCATATTCTGGTGGCTATGACCTTACAGTTGGAACGTCCGAACGAGGAGAAAGCATTGATACAACCAGTTTGCCAGTGTATAAACGTGCGTTGATAGTTTTTGGGGGTCTAAGAGGTCTTGAAGAAGCAGTGGCTAATGACGAGTATATTGAAGCTACAGATCCAAGGAAGTTGTTCAAATATTATTTGAATACATGCCCGGATCAAGGATCCAGGACGATTAGAACAGAGGAAGCTATTCTGGTGACCTTGGCGACCTTACAGTCTAAGCTAGGGACATAAGTTTTAAACAAAGAGTACCGTTGACTTGGATACAATAAAACGAAGTTTTTGTTTGTTCCCCAATCACATTGTCTTTGCGGTGCCATTCAGATCCGCACTGATTTTGTCCTTAAGCAGAGCTTCTTACAGCTGCTAGTCCCAGTGTCCCAACAGAACAAGACCAAAGGTTTCGATGGGATCCCAAAAACTTAATATTTGATCAAGACACTTAAATGTTTTTCTTTTAAAATTTAGAAACAGATGGGGGTGGGGGTTTGAAACCATCTTCGAAACTTAGGAAATTAATCGTTTTTTATAATATTCATTTTGACTTGCTATCGATATCATTTTAGTACTGTTTGCTATTAGTTCCTGTCCGCAGGGAAGACCCCCTCCGAAAGTAATTCCTGGATACGGATATGGCCTATAGTCTGTGTCAATAGAGGACCCTTGCGTAAAATTGAGTTGACTTATCCGTTTTGGATTGTTCTATTATTAGCTTGCTAAACAAATTTTTACTCTTTATTCGGAATCCCCTTCTTTGCCATTAAATATAAATGACGGGCTACAGAATCCATTTGCTAACTCGACCTGTCCCTTGACCCAAAGAATCCTCACACCAACATGTCTCCTTACCCCAATACCGAATCTCTAATCGACTTCAGAAACAGCTTTGAGCTTCAACCAACTTTCCAGTTTCGGCTGAATTATTTATCCGGCAAGAAAACGAAGTTCAAATATGGATTCATCGGGCCTCGTTACCCCTTAAACGACTAGCTCAAATCTCAATAGCTTCTTACGCTATAGGCGAAACAAAGAGTCACTACGTCATTGACGCAGAGTTTTCACATTTATGGATAAAGGGGTAGAGTAGGTCACGTGTTTAAAAAAAAAAACTTGTCGACAAACTTTTATTAAATTGTTCACCAGACAGTTGTCGGATGCATTTCCGACAACTGCCTTTTCGATCCAGTAAATGACGGTTGAGACTTCTGACAACTGAACTGATCGAATAAACTTTTTGTTTATCTTTAATATGTTCTAAAGCTGCAACAGCATGTCTCCTCACTCTATATTGACTACTATGTCATTGTGCTCTAACAGATTTCTGGATTCCGGGCAGTATTCTTGCCCGGCGAGAAAATAATTCTCAGATTCAGATTCAGCATATCTCCTTACTACTGAATCGAACATTTAATCAGGTTCAGATTCAACTTTTACTTTTTACAAATTTTCCGGTTTTTGCCGGATTCCGGGTGAACTACTAGTCCGGCGAGAAAATAAAATCCATTTTCGGATTCTGCATGTCTCCTTACACCTAAATCGACTATCTGATTGCTTATTAAAAAATATTTGTGTCGCCCCTTAATTTGAAACCCCTCCCCCACCCCTAAATGTAGAGCTACAAAGCCCATCTACGAACTCGACCTTTGCCTTGACCCAAAGTTTCATCAAAATATTTCATTCCCTTCGAGAGTTATCGTGCTTCCAGACTGACAGACGGACTACTTTTGCGATGTCATAGGTACGTTTTAGTACGTTACGTTTTAGGATCCCAAAAACTGCGAGTACACGGATTAGACTGAGTTCTTTCTTGTTTTTCTGTCAAAATCTATACGGAGTAAGTTGAAAAATTCTCAAAGTCTCGGTAAATAGGTGAGAGTGCGAATTTCAGGCATAAAAGCCAGGCAGGAATACAGTCCCGTGTAGCAGATAATCTCCGATGTCCACTGCTGGACTTGACAGAAAGTTTTCTGGCTGAAAGGTACTGAACGTGGGCTCGTCGTTACAGATGACACAGTGGGCGAAATGGACACCCCAATCAGACTTCTGTTTCCGTTTCAAGTCTGACAGTAAGTCGTACAAAATTGACTTCACAGATTTAAGTTCCGTTTGGACCGAAGAGTTGGAAAACGAAGAAGTTTTAGACAAGTCGGAGGTATGCAATCTTTTTTTCTTTCCTGGACCTCCCCGAGAAGAGGCAGTGTCAAGAAGTCTTGCTTCGGATAGTTTTTAATCAGGTTGGAGGTATAGGCCATGCCGGTAGGGCATCGAGAGGGTCGTTCCCTCCTGTGTATACGAGTACTAGTTCACAAGGACCTGCGACGCATACGCTCGACATACTTCAGATATCTGAGATTTCTTCTCTACCTACCACGGCGCACGCGGAACCGCTACCTTATCCGCCGTTTGTTGATTTCCGACCCATTGTTGACGCTCGAAGCCCTCTCCTCTAATTTGTGTTCTCCGATTGGAAACTTACCTGTCCACGATCCCATCAATGTGATTCTAAATTTGAGTGTTTTGTGATCATTTTATATTTCTTTGTCCTTTTTACTGCACTTACGCCCTTGGGCAGTGCGTCATAAATCCTTCATTCATTCATTCACATAACGTCTATTACTGTATCGCGGAAGAATGACTAAAGACTGTCCGTATGCCACCGAACTCATTTCACAGTCTTTTATATTTTTCTTGACCTTAACTTCTTCCGAAATACGAATTTGGGTGATACATAGGCCTACCGCACCTAGTCTTCTAATTGGCTCTTTGGTCACGTGACTTTTTCTTTCGACTTCAGTGTAGTGCGGCACGAGTGCCTTTCTCGAGAAGAACCGGACTTGGTCGCCAGTTTTAGTCCAAATGGTGGAAAGTGTTGCGGTCTTCTGTGCATCGAGAATATTACCCTTCGCATTTGCCATAGTCTAACTCGAATCATATCTGAACGTAAGACATTCTATTTCTTCTTTCGGTATTTTACTTATCTTTTTAAGGAACTGAATCCTACTGTGGAGGCGCCTCTTGACCGAATCGTGTCCATCATCCAGACTTCAGTTGAAAAGACGGATGTTCGAAAAACCGCCGAAATCGAGCAAACGCATGAGGGAGACCGAATAAGAGTTTCCGTACAAACCCGCCTGCAAAGTTTGCCGTTCGTATGGGTCTTTAACTTGACTTGCCAGTCCAAGGAGAAGGTTACGTAGTTTTTACTTAACTTTTAAGGATAAGGGGGAGGGGGGGGGGATAAGAATATATCTTATGTTTTCGGTCCCTAGTGGCTGTTCGTCAGTTACGTATTGGTCTAGCAATAAGTCACGCAGCTACAGTTAAAGTTTTTCATTGTGCAGTAAAGTAGTAAGCGTTAGTCCATAGCGTTGTCTATACTCTTGATGACTAACTCTCCTTGCCGATGCAAAATCGCCGTGTACCTAGCGGAAGAGCCGGAAGCGGCACCACAGCTGTCCCCAGCGATCGCCATGATTGACTGACACGGGATTCGAATTGTTGTGTTCGAGTCGTTAGTGAGACGTTTTCTTGTTCTTGTCTGAGGATCACTGGCGTGTTCTGGACTTAGTCATATAGAGTATTCGACATACCCTGTGATTGCCCCTTACCTAATTGTATGTAGGCTACACGGCTTAGGGAAGACTCTTTAAGGTAGTCCTGGACGAAAGCAAAACGTCAGTGTATTATTATAGGTGCTCCAGGACCTTATTCTTCCCCTACTGTATACTGTCAGTGAACTTCAGTACCAGGAAAAGGAATTGCTACACATTATCAAGCGGAAAGACGCCGAGATTGAGGACTACAAAGCGACTGGTGCTCGGGTGTCAAGGAGTAAGAATCATTTTGACTATTATGTTTCCTGGATTTGGCTATTGTTCGAAGGCGTGGGCTAAGCCGTTTTCTCGAAAACAATGGCGACCTAGAGTCACCGAGGCCACCAAGAGCGTGCCGCATTATGCTAGGACTGAAAAACAATGGTTACGAAGCTTCCCTCCTCCTATTAAGACTTGAGCCACTCCATGTCCGCCGGAAAACTTAAGTTTACGTTTTGGCCGATCAGTCCTTGCCAGTGAAAAACATAGAGATATTGTGCCCGATCTAGGACCGGCGACAGGACGGACGCGGCACCAAAACCTCCTGGTGCCAGTTAAATGTCACAATAACCGGTATTCGAATTCCTTTGTACCATATTTTACTGAGAAAATTATCAAAAAACAAGTGAATTCCAAGTGATTTATTGTCTTTTATGTGATAATTGTAATGGATAAAATGTAATGGTCGACGTGTTTAGTGCCATGTCGGCGCTACGAGTTAGATCAAGAAAAATATCTATCTATCTTCTCCAGGTAGAATTTGTACCCAGGCATGACTTCGGATGTATGAATGACATTTTGGGAGGTTTAGCGGGACATTTTCGCGCGTGGGAAGCTCCGTTGGATGTTACGTCCTATCATGATGATAGCAGTTTTCGCGTCGATGCTATCTAGCTCAATGGCCATGTCCGCATGAAAAGCTCGAAGGGTGACATTACCGTATAGCTGTATGGGTGTCTCTCTTTCAAGACGCTCCTGGAGCTCTGTTGAACGGGTAGGAAGATGACATCTTCCTCTGTCTCAACCAATTGTGATTTGAATGGCATCATCAAGTGACATTTTCGCGTGGATGGCATCTTCCATCGATGTCAACAGTGTGATGGTTTATATATATTGTTTTGTTGCATTCTATTTATCACATGTTTATTCATCATTTGCATTATGTTTATCACGTGTCAGTAAGCCTCGCCTGAACCAAGTCATCAGCCCCCGCGCACTAATGTTCATTGATAGCTCGGCTCAGGCGATGCTATATGGACCATTCATTAGGCGTTTTTTAGCGGTTCAACATTGAGCCAATGTTGACCAACAGTGCGTTCTAGTGACCAACAGAAATCTCTGTGGCCAACATTGTTGGTCAAAACGACCAACAACTGAAAGTTTTGTTGTTCGAGTCTGTTGGTCAATTTGTGGAGTAATCAGCCAGACTTTTCAAACAGAGTGTTCTGGCGAAGATTCACCTCTGTTGATCAACAGGGACGTTCTGGCGGTTAACAGTAGTTTGTTGGTCAACGCTGTTGATAAACAGAAGGACCGCTAAAAAACGCCTATTGGCTGAATAGCCGCAGTTAGCTAGTACTGTACCAGACTTCGAAACAATAAAGATAGCTGTTTTATCTACACCGCACTCCCGACTCGCCACTTGACAAAAGTTGTAACAAAAAACCATTCACACGAAATGTCCCCCAGGTTTGAGGAAACGCATGCAAGCCCACGGCAACTAACAGGTTTTGCCTGTGGCTGATAGTGTCGAAACGGTGTCGCAGTGAAAGAGCGTAAAGCAGAAGTCACAATACCTATAATTTCTGTTCTAACATTCGAACATACGGGACTCTTTTGAAGCTCTGCTTGGTTTCTGCGAGGTTCCAAACCCGGGTCTAGCAGGCGAGAACTCCCCCAGCGACCCCCCCCCCCACCGGACAAAACCCCCCGCCATCCCCCCCCCCCCCCCCCCCCCGGCACCATCCCCCCCCCCCCCCGAATCCTTTACATTTAACTTGACTCCCCGTGATCTTAGTCTAACTCAAGTGCCTTGTTAAAGCACAACTCTTACTAGAAATGATCTTTCCACTATGAAGTTTATCAGAGAAAACTTTTCCGAAAATACCATTATTTTCCATCTGGATTGAGCGATTTTCTCGTTAGCGCTTGTCGATTCTATCCAGCCTTCCTGCTCTCCGACACGGCGGCTGGGAGCAAAACATTTGAAAACTGAACGTACCGTGGTTAAAAAATGTGAAAACTAAGCAAATAAAAGAAGTAAAAACAGAAGATTCTCATATCCTTTTGTGTGAAAGAGTTATCAGCGGACGTTGAAGATTCCGACAAACTTTGCTTTGTGTGACGGGCAAAACTCGGCACGGCCGAAAAAGCGCTAAAAATTCGTAGGCACAAAACGAAACAATGGAGAAAGGCGAGGATTTTGGAAGCTTACAATTCCAGAACGGAAATAGGCATATTATAAAGCAAGAATAAGCTAGAGGGGTCCTTTAACAAACAAGCATGGGACAGTTTTGTCGTTGACAAGGACGTGTATGGTGAAGAGCTTGTAGAGTAACTCTGGGACTATCTTGAAAGCGCCACCACAAAACCAATGACGGTACAACCCAAGTAGTTCCAGGCTACGCTCTGTCCCAGCCACAAGAAGGCGATTATCATCATCACGCCGCTATCGTTCAGTAAAACCAGCTGCCCATCTTGTAGTTTCTGGTATGAATCAGGGTTAACTAAAGAGGAACGGGAAGCAGGCAAGGGGAGAGGACAATTGGCTGACTGTTTAAAGCGTCTGATGGCCCTTCGCATTGTACTACGGGTACCCAGCTACTCGCTTGTACAATCTGTGGTGTAGGGATTATTTCGGGCTATAGGAGATTCTTTTGGGATTCTCTTTTTAATTTATGCGGGGAGGGTTTCACGGGGGGTACCCTTTTTTGCGTCGGAGGGGTTTTGGTACCGGGGGTTTTTGCTACCGTGTTTTTCTGGCCGGGGGGGGGGGGGGGGTAGCCGGAACCCTACAAACCTATCATAGCTGTTTTTCAGCATCGCGCGTCCCCATTGGTTTTGATGAAAAACACGAAGAGAATTAGCGTGTCATATAAATGTGGACAGACTAACACTACTTTATTTCCACTATTCGCTACGAGGTCTGGATACTAACTGCTTGGAAGGCAGCTATGCTCATGATTATATGACAGTGTAACAGGTATTTCTAACCAAAGAGCTCATCAGAAGCGATAAGTTTTCGATCCGACCCGCGTCGAAATGTGCGAAACAAGGGTAATGGAAGAACAGAAGCCACAGAAGGATGGGTAAACGGAAGCTACTCGGAAATGGGGATGGATGGAAAGGAGTATGGCGTATAGTTAATGGCATCCAGGACTAACTAAAGCACAGGAAAAGAGGATTGAGAAAACTCAAAAACGGGCTTGCCGAATCATTCTCGGACAAAATCACACCTCGTACGAGAACAGTCTCCGCACACTCGGGCTCAAGTCACTATCGGAACGAAGGCATGAAGCAGTTATAAGGTTTGGGAGCCAGTGTCTTGCTTCCGAAAGGCACAGGCAGATCCTTCCCGACTTTGCGGCGCCTACGGTCGATGGTCCCGTGACAAGAAGTAAAGCAGCCTCAAAAGTCACCTTAAAGCAAACACCTGCAAACTCCACTGAGCGATACAACTCATCTGTTGTCCCCTACTTTGTTCAGCACTACAATGCCAGATAATGTGCGTCTTGTTTTTGTGTGTGTGCTCATTTTAACTTGTTTTTTGGGATCCCAAAACGTAAGTTGAGGGATACCTATGACATCGCAAAAGTTGTCCGTCTGTCTGTCCGTCTGTAAGCACGATAACTCTCGAAGGGAATGAGATATTTTGATGAAACTTGGTGCGAGGATTCGTTGGGTCGGCGGACCAGTCGAGTTCGTAAATGGGCTTTGTAGCCCTACATTTAGGGGTGGGGGAGGGGGTTCAAATTAAGGGGCAAACAAAATATTTTGAAACAGCTAATGTGATAGTCGATTATGGGGTAAGAAGACATGCTGAACACGATGGTGAAAACCATTTTGTAATCGGACAAGTAGTTCGCCCGGAATCCGGCCAAAACCGGAAAGTTTGTTAAAAGTAAAAGTTTTATTTGAAGTTGATTAGATGTTCGATTTAGAGGTAGGAAGACATGCTGAAGACGATGGTGAAAACCATTTTCTCGACGGACAAGTAGTTCGCCCGGAATCCGGCCAAAAACGGAAAGTTTGTTAGAAGTAAAAGTTTTATTTGAAGTTGATTGAAAACAATTTTCTACCCGGACATGTAGTTCGCCCGGAATCCGGCCAAAACCGAAAAATTGTTAGAAGTTAAAATTTAATTTCTAGCTGACTAGATAACCGATTTAGGGGTAAGAAGAGACGCTGAATCCGTGTGTGACAATCATATTTTACCCGGACATATAGTTCGACCGGAATCCGGCTGGAGTCGGAAAATTTGTTATAAGTTAAATTTTTATTTGAAGTTGATTAGATGCTCATTATATGGGAAAGAAGATACCCTGAGTTCGTTTTTGAGTTTTCTTTTTTCGCCGGACAAGTAGTTCTAGAGTTCGGCCGAAACCGGCAAATTGGCAGAAGTGGCAGGAACTTTTCGCCAAAACAGATATGACTTATACGGGTAAACACACATGCTGAATCCATATCTGAACTTGGTTTTCTCAGCTGATTAGCTATTTGGCCTTAATCTGTTTCTGAATTTTAATTGTAAGAATGTTCAAGGATTCTGGCGATGACTGGATCTGGCTAAGACAAGACCCAGTTGTCTGGATCAGATATTGAATTTTTGGGATCCCATCGAAAAGTTTGGTCTTGTTAACTATGTTTTGACAATGCCACTGCTATTTTGTACAATATTCTGGCAAATTACAACGATTGATTGACTGATTGATAATGTAGTTACGATGGGTCCTTTGACGTTTTGGATACAGTAGATTGAGGCGAATAGAAGTTATTTGGCATTCCAAATGATATTTGACATTTTTTTATTTTTTTTAGAACAGCTAGAGACTGTGCCTTTTGATGAAACCAAGTTTCGTAAGTCCGAGCTTCGAGGGTTTGAAAAGGTAGCATCTTTGAAACCCGCTGACATCTTGGCTTCATGCTCCACAGGAATTCTTGGAACATTGACCGACATACTTCAAAAGTAAGCCCTTCAAGGGGATTAACCTGCGCCACCTTGTTTGCTTTTCTGCTGTCCAGACACATGCTCCGTAGTGCTGGGTCTCGTTCGCGAGGTTCAGGACCTTTTCATAAAAGAAAGCTGTTGGTAGAGTGATCGATACCGGATATAATTAAAGAACCATTTACAGACGGTCTTAAGGACGGCTCAGACGGCGTTCGTAAAGTCGTTCATAAAGTTCGTAAAGTAAAGCTGCTCCGCTAACCCGCGTAAAGTACTTTACGGAAGCAGACAAGAAGTTGAACTTCAGTTAACTTTTTTCGTAAAGTTCGGAAGGTTGACTAATAGCAGAAGAGATGGAAAATAAGATATGCAAATAAATATGAACATGGGGAATAGGAGACTGAAAAATGATGAGATGATGATTCTTGTGGTTTATATGATAATAATAATAATAAGGTCGAAAAACTTGAAACGTTTTTTGCAAGGATAATCACAAACAATTTTTATGGCACTTGCAGCCTCTGGCTCAAGTGCCATATACCGATCACAATTCCGTCTGTCGGTCGGTCCGAGTTTTTTGTCCCACTTATCCGAGTTAGGGTACTTCCAGATGTGCTAGGGCAATGAAGCTTGGCAGGCATATCAGGGACCCGACCAAACTAACCTGGAAATAATCAGTTTCCCGAACCGACCATATGCGGGGGAGTGCGGGGCGCTGGAAACTTGAAAATTTAGGGCTTTTTGTCACACTTTTTCGAGTTAGGGTACTTCTAGATGAACTAGGACCATGAAACTTGGCAGGAATATCAGGGACCCGACCAAACGAACCTGGAAATAATCAGTTTCCCGATCCGACCATATGCGGGGGAGTGGGGGCGCTGGAAACTTGAAAATTTAGGGCATTTTGTCACACTTTTTCGAGTTAGGGTACTTCCAGTTGTGCTAGGACCATGAAACTTGGCAGGCATATCAGAGACCCGACCAAACAAACTTAGAAATAATCAGTTTTCTGATCCGACCATTTTTTTTTTGGGGTGGTGGTGGTGGAGGGCAGGGGAATCCGGGAAATTGAGAAGTGTGTAACTTTCGAACGGATGATCGGATTGTAATGAAACTTCATAACTGAATAGAATGTATATCTGTAATGTCCCGTTTAAAGTCTTGACCGGATTCGGTAGCCAGGGGGGAGTTGGGGGGGGGGGGGGGAGACCGGAAATTTCAAGAAACGGTTAGAATGGAGGGATCGGAGTGAAACTTGCTGGGAAGAACAAGCATCTGCTCTAGATAAGTCCTTTAGACCATTGTACTGGATCCGGACACTTATGGGGGGGGGGGGGTCCCGGAATTCCGGTGATGGTGGTTTTAGGGATTTTCACGATGAAACTTGGCAGGCATATCAGGGACCCAATCAAACTGACTTCAAAATAAAAAATTTGTCGATCAGATAATGGTGGGGGGTGGAGGGAGGGGAACCCGAAATTTTCAGTCATGCGTAATTTTGGAATGGGTGATCGGATTCGAGTGAAATTTAAGAATTGAACAGAGGACGTTTCTCCGATGATTTTTTTCATATCCGGACCGGATCCGGCAACTATTGGGGGGGGGGGGGGGTTGGCGGAAAATACGTGACCCGTTTAGAATGGAGGGATCGGGATCGAACTTTGTGGGAAGAACAAACAGATGCTCTAGGTAAGTCATTTGCTGAATCGGATAGGCTACGTGCACCGCGGGGGAGCTGGGGGGGGGGGGGGGACCGGAAATCTCGAGAAACGGTTAGAATGATGTTATCGGAGTGAAACTTGCTGGGAAGAACAAACATCTGGTCCATGTAAATCTTTTACATAATTTGACTGGATCCGGACACTTGAGGGGGAGGGGGGAGGAGGGGGTTTCCCGGAATTCCGTTTTTGGGGGGATTTTCACGACGAAACTTGGAAGGCATATCAGGGACCCGGTCAAACTGACCTGGAATAAAAAAAAATCCTCGATATGATAATCTTGGGGGGGGGGGAGTTGAGGGAGGGGAATCCGGAATATTGAGTCATGCGTAACTTTGGAACGGGTGATCGGATTCGAGTGAAATTTAATAATTAAACAGAGGACATTTTTCTCTGGTGACCTTTTTCATTTCCGGACCGAATCCGGCAATAATTGGGGGGAGGGCGGAAAATGCTTGACCCGCTTAGACTGGTGTGATCTGGATCGAACTTCGTGGGAATGACAAACAGATGCTCTGGATTAATCATTTACAGAATCGTATTGGCTCCGGTTATTGTGGGTGGAGTTGGAGGAGGGGTGGGGGGTCTGGGAATCCGGTGATCACGCGTTAAGGTACTTCCAGATGTGCTAGGACGATGAAACTTCGCTGGAATATTGGAGACTCAACAACATTTGCTTAGAAATTGCTACTTCCCAAATCCGATTATTCCTTAAAGTACCAATCTTGACCGCAAAGTAAAAAAAATACTTTTAAGCAATATATGCATTTTCGTGATGCCCATCAGCCCTTTAGCAGTTTTGCCTGAAGGGTTATGCTTACGGATGAAGTTCCAGCTCCCTTAGAGTGCGCATCTCAACCGCAAAGTCGAAACTTACTTTTGATCAATCAAATCATCTTGACCCATGCAAGTGCCATATGAGCTTACAGCTCTTGTTTTTTTTGTTTTTTTTGTGGTTCCTGTTGGTTTTTGTCAGGTGAGTGGGAAGAAAGAATTACTTATTGGATTAAATTGTTTTTAAGTAATTTGTTGATTTAATTATTTTTTATTAGCTTATTCTGATTTATTTATTGGAGGTTCCTTTCCTGTATCTGGATATCAACCATGGCCGATTGTGGCTTTTAGTGTCAATAAATATCTACCAATCTAGTAATTACATTTTTTTTCTTTCTAGAAAAATTGCCACAAACAATTCTCGTAATGTTATCTAGGTCAAATTCCCGTCTGAGGGGCGACAAACTTTACGGAGCGTACTTTGCGAAAAACTTTACGGACTTTACGAACGCCGTCTGAGTTGTCCTTTAGACTTGGTCTTTCGATCAGGATTTCTCGGCCGGATTTGTCTGCACGTTTATCATCAAGTTGAAAAATCTCAACTTTTCCGTATGGAAATGATGATAGTACGGAAAATCCAGGCAAGAATTCTAGCCCGCGTTCGCCCAACCCTCTTCGTCCGTCTGCGACATTGGATGTAGTCTTCGCGCGCATGACAAGCCCTTCAGCTAACCTTTAAAGCACAGTTCTTATTAGAAATGATCTTCTCGCGATAAAATGATACTGAAATCCGTTTTTGGAATTTATCAGTACTTGCCGCGTGAAATTAGCGATTTTCGTTTCGGCGCTTGTCGGCCTGTTCGAACTTCCCGCTCTCCGAAGCGGAGGTTTGACGCAAAACGTTTGAAAACCGTGCCGCCGTGGTTAAAAAGTGGGAAAGCCAAACAAAAAAAAAGAGTCCTAGACAGAAGATTGACCATTGTCTTAGCAAGTCTTCGAAAACAAAAAACTAAGTTTTAAAGTTTCTCATGCCCTTAGGCTACTGTTGAAAGAGTTGTTCGTGGACCTTGAAGCTTTCGAAGTTTGTGCGATTGCACTGGTAAACTCGCTCGGCAGAAACATCACTAAAAAGTCATAAGTGCAAAATGAAACGATGGCGAAGGGCGCGGATATCTGAAGCATATAATTCCAAAGGGTCTAGGGATAATACAAACGGCAGAAAAAGTATATATAAGCTAAATAATAATAAGCTAAATTTTTGGATAAGGATGAGGGAACAGCCCAAGAAAGTATCTCTCAGGAGAGCCTCGCCGCTGGCTCTCATATCGGTAATAGAACCATCGAGCTCTACGAAAGATCCCAATCGCCCATTCCAGGGATACTTAATTGAAGTTGTCCTCTGATTTGACCGGTGTTAAGTTTCTTTTAGCCACGGGGTAGATAGGATCCCCCTTCTCCGTTAATTTTTATTTTGAAAAGAGGTCCGCGCGAAGGTCAGTTTACGAGCGTTAAATGGAATGAATTCGAACGTCTTTGTTTTTTTGTTTGTTTTATTTCAGCTAGAAGCGGAGAGCGTACAATCTTTAAAGTATAACTGAAAAGCCAACTTATTTTTGTATCATTCAACTGAACACATTATATTATTTGGATTCTGCTAAGGGATTTTTTTATTTTCCACTATCTGCTCTAGTTGTGACGTTCAGAATATCTACAGCCGTCACCACAACGCAAATTCTACTATGACCCAGAGAATTTGAATCTCAAAACAAACGCGGCCTTTCAGTGGCCAATGGTAATCTTGGTGAAGACAGGGACCCATAAATTTCCTGTAATGACTCGCCATTCAGGGGGCTTGTCAATAAGGGATTTCTGATGCACTCTTGACCGAGCGTCAGATAGTTCGAGAAATACCCACGGGCATAAAATACCCGACTATCCAGATAGACAAAATTTTTCGCAGCTGTTGTGCTGAACTAGGAATATTTCTCTGTAATGGAAGAGTATCCTGGATCTTTTGTCCTAGCTTAGGTACCTGGTGGCATGCTGAATAGTCCCAACAAATTTTGTCTATCTGAGCAAGAACGCCGATTCGACCCAAGCGGAATTTTTGGAAACTAGATGAGGCTCGGGCAACATAGAAGAATAGGATATGACAAGCCCCCTGAATGGCGAGTCATTACAGGAAATTTATGGGTCCCTGGTGAAGACTGCTTAGTGCCTGAACACAAATTTTTGTAAATGTTGTTCGTCAAGCACACAACACAGGTACAAGCACATAGACGTACAACAAATCCGACAGGGAAATTCCACTATATTAAAATCGATTATTCGTGGATAGCGGAGCAACGAAGTAACGCATTTTCATCGGGTCTTCAAGCCTATTTAAGTGAATAAGTGATGGGTAACTAGATTGTCCTATCTCAGCCCTTTAACATGAAGCGCCACTTAGAGCGTATTCCACCCTACTTACCATAGTTACTACGCATGACGTCATGATTTTTGGCTTCTTTGCGTCAAGGCTGGAACGCCTTTTTCTTCTTTTCGGTAAAAAATCATGCCACGGGTTAACAGGACCAATCACGTTACAGAGATTCGTAGTTACCACGCTTACTACGCTCCCGAGCATGGTAAGCAAATAGTTACTATTTCGAAAAGGTTGGAACGGTCAGCGTAGTAACTTTTCACGAGGTTGGAACGAAAATAGTAACTAATAGTTACTATTGTTAGAAGGGTGGAACACGCTCTTAATTCGGTATTTTTATCTCCAGGAGCCCAGGTGATTCGATTGCAAACTCGAATATTGCTGTGTTGGATGAGGCGCTTCAGAAGCCCACATTTTCGCGGAAAGTTTCAGCACCGGTATGTTTCACTTTCTCATTTCCAAGCGGAGTTGTTCGGACAGAGTCATAATTTACCTTTCAGTAGTTGCGTTTTTGCTGATACAATGGTATCTGTTACCACGGTAACTGGATCTACAATTAGTCGTTTTTGCAGTAACCGTGGTATATTTGATGGTGCAAAACGGATAAGTCAGCTACATTTTTATTAGAGCCGTGGTATCTGATATACGGTTGCTCTGCAAAAACGACAATTGCCAAAATTGCGCTTTTCGAAGTCATCCCAAAAGAAAAACAGATGTTCAGTCACAGCACTAAGTGGTAAACTTCTTTCTCACCAATCTGACAAAATTTGATGAAAATGAGATGAATTTTCAGATACCACGACCAGTTACCACGGTCGGACCGTAGTATCTGAATATCGGATACCATGCTAACTGGCCAGATACCACGATAACTGCAAAAACGCCTTTTCACTGTGGTATCAGATACCACGATAACTGCAAAAACGACTTTAGACCATGGTATCAGATAGCATGGTATCTGCAAAAACGCAACTAGTGTTATACGACCAGGATAAGCATCTAACAAACCATTGAGTACAAACACAAAAAGAACAGATTAGAATTCCTGTTAACCTTTCAAATGAGCTGTAGGCTACCGAGAAAGAGCATTCATTGTCATTGTATCTGTATGTAAGAGTTCTCGTATGCACGGAGTTTTTAAATCTGTCAACAAATGAAACAGCTGATTTGCCTGTTCGTCAGCAAGATCGCCCCCCCCCCCCTATTTTATCGTTCAGTCGGTGAAAAATAGCCGAGTCGGCGAGAAGCGCCCCGGTTTTTCTTAAAAACAGTTGATTTTTCTTCTTGGTAACTTGGTAACAGTTAGTTTTTCGTAATAATAGTCGATTTCTTCATAAAATAGTCATTTTTTCTTAAAAACAGTCATTTTTCTTAAAAAACAGTATTTTTTTTTAAAACAGTCATTTTTCTGTAAAACCAGTCGGTAAAAATTACCAATACCTTTGAATCTTCATAAAAGTCCTTCCAGACTAGTCTTTTTTGGCCGCTGGATGCGCTAGCCTAAAGTAAACAATGACACGGTACTTCTTGGTGTACGTCTATCCAGGTTTGCTTGGCTATTTTCAGTTCCTATTAGGCCTAGCCATGTTTAAAACTGTTCAAATGCCTCTTCCTCTATTTATTAGTGCCCTTGCCCTGCTCTGCTCTGTCAAACTTAATCAAGTTCGCCGATTCTGGCTTCGGACTTCGGTGGTCAGTGCTCTTGGATTTTTCCTCGGGGCTAAAGCAGCTTCATTGACGCGTCGTTGCGATGCGTTGCGTATGTGTTTATCTTGCGTTGCGTACAGGTTGCGTGGCCTCTTTTTCGCACCTGCGCGTAAAGCTTTCACGCTAGATGTGTGTTTACGATTTCCTTTCTTGGTTTCTTGTGTTGAATTTTCGTTTCTTTCATCTTTAGTAAGTTCTTCTTCGTCATCGGTTTCTTTCTCTAGTTTTTCTTAAAAACTTTGATTTTTCACTGAAAAACGTCATGCGTACACGCCGACACAACGCAAGAATAGAACTTGGTTCTATTCTTGCGTTTGTCTGCGTAAGACTTGCGTTGCGTCACCGCAAGCGCGACGCAGAGGATGCGTAGTCCAGTGTGAAAGGCTCAACGTGTCAATGTGAAAGCAGCTTAACGCTCGACTCAGTATGAAGCGAAAGCTCAATCGCTTATTAGAGCTCAGTCGAACCGACCTGCGAAACGAAAACAGTCAATAGTGGCAAATAGGTAGGTTAACCGACCTACTGAGAAAAGGCAAAAAACGCAACTATTGTTTCTCTAGCGCATCTGCAGCATCAATTCGTCATTGCATTATACGAGGGGTATGGCATCTGGCCAGAAAACCGATGAGGGTAGAAAAGTCCAGTCGGATTTTGAAGAAATGGCAGTGGGAACAAGGCAGTGAAGTTTCCTTCACGCCAAAAAACAAAACATATTATTGTTAATAATTATTAAAGTAGTGAACGAAAAGACAAAAAATGTTCTTCTGGCGGGATCGAACCCGCGACCTTCGGCTAAAATTGCTGTTGCTCTAACCAACTGAGCCACCGAAGGGCTTAGAAAGGGCTTAGGTTCGCAGACCACCACAGTCGCGAGATAGTAGTTGTCTGATGCAAGTTGTCCGAAAACAGTTCACTTCCCAAGGTCGGGATTGAATATACGTAAAAACTGGATTCTATACGAAGGACTAAGACCGTGATAAGCAAATAAGTAAGGAAGTAACTTATTTGCAACCCGGCCTTTTTTAAAAACGTAGTAAGTGAAAGAAAATAGATAAAACGCACAAAAGACACGCAATTTTCAGTCTTCGGCCAGGCAGCAGGGGATAACGTCGTGCGCTGGTCTGGCTTGGTTGTCCATGATTCTTTAAAGCGACGAGGAAACTTTCAAAATGGTAACACTTGCGTCTTGAATTTTGAATTTCTCCATTAATGTATGGTTATGGCATAATTTTGACTAATGGAGAAGGTGCTTCGCATTTTTAACTTAACTTTTTGGTCCCTCATCTCTTCACAAATATTGTATTGCAAACATACTTCTGATCGTATTTGCAAGTTTTGTTTATCACGGTTAAAGTCCCTTGTTTGAATTCCATCTTTCCAATAAATGTAACTTACGCTGAGGTCTCATTCATAATATATCTTAACCATAGGCTAAAGTCCCTTGTTTGAATTCCATCTTTCCAATAAAAGTTACTTACGCTGAGGTCTCATTCATAATATATCTTAACCATAGGCTGAAACTGATGAAGATCGACGGAAACGAATAGAAGAACAGTTGAAAAAGGAAGCAGCATTGGAAAAGGCGAAACCGAAGAAAATTAAGTTGAAGCTGTAGTCGTTCTTTATCTTTTTATATTCAGTCTTATCGGAATATTATTCTTTTCACATTTCTTTGTTCGACGGACGGACTACCTTCTCTCGGGATCCTAGGCGGAGAAGGTAAGAAAATTCCAATAGAAAACCGAAAAAACAGACTTGTTGGCTACGGTACAAAATCGTATAGGAGAAAACTTATTGTCCAACTTGGCTAGTTGGATACCTTATTACCCTAAGGATTCGATAAATTATTCAGCTATAGTTGAACAGTTTAAAGGAACAGAAAACTTGACTCGAGGAGCTAGCTGACATATCAAGAATGTACCCTGTGTCGATACTGAGAGTAAGAAAAACTCCGTTACGACCATTGCAGTTTCCGGGCAGTTTCCGAGAATTCGAATTTGAGATAGTAGAAAAAAAAGCAAAAGGTTTGTGTGCCGGGAGTAGGAATCGAACGCACGACCTCTTGACTACTATCCCGATGTGTTAGTCAACACGGCCAAAGGCGAACTTTTACAGTGCATAAGGTTCAAGGGCCTGCCAGCTAGCTTTGGGAACACTAAGGAGGGGGTTCGAGATAACAAAGAAGTCCTGTCGACAACAAGTCCCTGTATCTTTATCAAAGCCCCCCAGGTCGGTTTGATGGCCGAAAGTTGCGTAGTCAAGTTTTCTGTGCCTTAAGTCGGATTGTGACACTCGTATTTTTGGAAAATATCCAAGTAGTCGGATCATAGAACTCGTATAGAGATTTCGTAAAATGTCCGACTAAGATATCAGAATAACTTTCAGTCTTTTATTTCGGCAACTATAGTCGGAGCTAGCTGCTACTTTCTTTAATACGCAATTACTAATTTCTATCTAGTTGAATAATCCTGCTTTCCTATACGAATTTCTTATTGTAGCGAATTAGTTGGGTCATCTTTCCTTCATATGCGATTGTTTCTCGTAGCCACCTAGACTGGCCACGCCGTTTCTCCTACAGGAAATCATCTGCAGCGAACTAGTCGACACTCGGCTGTAGTCTGCTAGCAAGGACTGCTAGTGCATCTTTCTCTTCTGTACCAGATTATTTTTAATTGTGGGCTAGTTCCAGATATTTTTTCTACCGGAATTGTCACCCCGATTTTAAAGAAAGGAAAAGAACCTGGTCAATGTAAGTCTTAACGGCCGATCTCGGTTGCTCCGGTTTTATGTAAGCTTTTCGAGCTTCTAATAATTGATGATATTAATCGTGCTTGTACTACCCCTGATAATCAGTTCGGGTTTAAAGCCGGGATTAGTCGTGAACATGTCCATCGTCTTTTAGCTAACGTCCTTTATGACTGTGAGAAGCGTGGTGAGAAGCTAGTCCTAGCCGGCCATGATGTCAGCAGGGCATTCGACTCCGGTATACACGCCCATCTGCTGCTGTGTGTCTTCAAGCTGGGACTCGAGAAGTCCATTGTATTACCTCTCAGAAATTTGTATAGTAAGCTCAAAGTTAAAGTTAAAGTTCCGTCAGCACTTGGGCCTGTTGTTTCTGATGCTGTTGTGCCAGTCCGTAAGGGAATCCGTCAAGGGGCGATCACTTCTCCGCCAGTTTACAATAACAGTATAATTGAGGCGCAAGAAGTAGTGTGTATTTGTTGTATTTTTCGTGGTTTAGATATTTCTTTAGTAAATTATGCGGATGATATTTTGAATCTGAGCCGGTACGTTAAGCCTATTGAAGAAAATTTTGCCGCCCTTTCAGAGTCTTATTCTAACATAGGTCTAACTTTCAATGAAAGTAAAAGCGAGGTGCTTATCTTTAATGGGGAAAAAGAAGCTGATAATATTTCTGTTAAGCTTGGCAGCCAGTATATTGTCCCTACAGGTTGCCTCACATATCTTGGTCTGCCTTTCTACTCAGACCTAAAATCGACAAGGCTTGGTCTAGTCACCGACTTTTCAGAAAAAGTACGGAAGTGTTACGGTACTCTAGTTTCCTGTAAGTGCGTGTATAACCGACATATTCTGGCACGTCCCTACAATGCTGTGGCTCTGCCACACGTTATAGCTTTGGCACCACTTTGGCATATAATGCTACAATCCCAACGTCAGAATATTAGATCTTATTATTATCGGTACGCCAAGTATCTGTTGAGTCTCCCCCCATGGGCAAAGAATACAAAAATCAGTACAAAATACCATCTTGCCGATCCTGTGACTGCGATTGAGGCAAGAATAAAGAAGTTTGAAAGTTCATTAAACAGATCCCACGGTTTATACAACTCATTTACGTGCTAATGTTCGTATCCTCTTAGATTGTTGTTATGTTAAAATGTTGTATTGCGTGTTGTTGCTGTTTTTTCTCTTCTTTTCTATTTTGTTTACTCCGTCTAGGTCCCCTCGGGCCAATTTTGATGGGAAATAAATTTTTTCATTCATTCATTCGATATGTGTATTTGGATACTTTAGGCGTGTTCTCGCCGTTCCCTGAGGACTCCACCGGGAATCGAAGGGAACGGCGAGGATAGATGGAGTAACTCTGCGAGGACTCCTCGGACGAAAACAACGATAACCTGGGGAATGCCTCCAAATAGATTTTGATTAAAATAAAACATTCATGCGACGGATTTAGTCTGGGTAAATTTATTTTCTCTTTTGTTAATTCTGATCGATTTTAACTTAATTTTACATTGTTATATTTAGAAACAAAGAATCGAAACTATACAATAAAATGGGCTTATTTTTCTCTAAATCAGTTTCAAATCACAAATAAACTAAATGTTGATATCAGAAATTCTTAAGGCGTCGTTCCCCGAGGACTCCACTTGAGGAGTCCTCGCGTTTTTGTTTGTCCCGGGACTCCCCGTCCCACGGACGGGGAAGGCTTTGATGCCCCCCCCCCCCCCCCCAATGCTGTCGGCCAGTCGGTAAAAAATAAGCGAGTCGGCGCGAAGCGCCGCGATTTTTCGTCAAAACAGTTGATTTTTTTCATGAAAACAGTCGGTTTTTCTGAAAATTAGTCGATTTTTCGTCAAAATAGTCGGTTTTTCTGAAAATCAGTCGATTTTTTTCAAAACTGTCATTTTCGTTGTTGAAACAGTCGGAAAAATTTCCAGCCAGTCGGTAAATGCCTCGTCCCCCCCCCCCAAACATTTTGGCTAGTGACGCTTCTGGGTGTTGGTGCAATGTAAAATTAATTAAAAACAATCAGAATAAGTGGATTCAGACTAATTTCTTCAACTGAATATTTTTTTCCCGAACAGTATCCATTTTGGAAGCATTCCCCGTGTCCTCGCTGTTTCTGTACGCGGAGCCCGCGTGGAGTGATTCCCTCTGTTCTCGCTGTTCCCTTCGATTCCCCGAGGAGTCCTCGGGGAACGGCGAGAATACGCCTTTGGGTGCAAGGAATATTTTTCATGATCATGACGACAAACACAAGAGTCATCAGATGCTTTTTTGGTGGTTTTTCGGCTCTTTCTGGCATCGCGCATCCTTGTGTTGTCTGTCCGCCAGCGTTTGTTGGGGACAGCTGCAGTGGAGCCTCCGGCTCTTGCGTTGGGTACACGCGGCGATTCTTCGTCGGCACTAATATTAAGTATGAAGGGGTAAATCGGGTCAAAACGAAAATTAAAATTAAAATTAGAGTTGCGGTAAAAATTAAAATTAAAATTGAAGTTATAATTAAAATTACCGAGTTAAAATTGAAGTTAAAATTCAAGTTAAAGTTAAAACACACCTAAATGGACACCTCACTGATGGAATCCCATAAAATGTTTTTAGCTGACGTGAGTTCATTGCTGAAACCTGCTCAACTGTCAGATGGCTAGAGGTGTGTCCTCGCTGTTCCCCGAGGACTCCACTTGAGGACCCACCTTTAATCCCTAAAATCTGTTTTCTCAAAAAACAACGACTCACGAAACCGATTCTCCACCGGATCTGAAAGAGAGTTCTTTTTTTTATGGTGATAATAATTGGAGCTTTCCCCGTCCATTGGGACTTGCGTCGCGAGAGTACGGGGACCGAGTCCCCGGGACAAACAAACACGCGGGGACTCCTCAAAATGAGTCCTCGGGGAACGACAAGATTATGCTATGCTTTTTGAGTTTGTATATTTATCCGAACAATTTCTAACGCTTATGTTCGGTAGAGGAAAATTAGCATTGAGCCAATGCCTCGGAAGAATGTGGAGCGCCCGCTGCGCCTGAACGTTTTTAAAAGAAGAAGAAGAAGACAAAACGTTAAGCTAAATGTCAATTTGATTTTGTATAGTTGCCAAAAAATCCTTAGCCAACAAGAGGCTACAGAATTGGAGTTAAATTTACGTTTGATGCCTTAACGATGAAATCTTTTAAGTTCCTTTTCTCCTTGGTGGGCTTGTGCTCAGCAAGGATCCACCATCTGCCTTTAGAGGTCTGTATTTGCATGAGCCATGATTGCCTGAGCCCTGCCTCAGTGAGGCCTCAGCTGAGGCTTCCCAAGTTTAACATCCTTTATGAGCGTTTTCCACCCTTCTCACAATATTAACTATTAATTAATATTTTTATTCCAGCCTCACATAAAGTTACTATGCTGACCGTTCCAACCTTCTCGAAATAATAGTTGCATTTTCTGTTTTGTCACTGTTTTATATTTTTCCCATTTTTGTCAAAACAGGGAACACGCTGTTTCTCATTTTTCCATTTTTTTACGCTGTTCTGTGTTCTCTGTTCTGCTGTCTGTTTTGCAAAACACGGAACTTGCTCTCCTAGCATGTTTTATCACTGTTCAGATACAAAATTGCAGAAAGATTCACAGTTAGAAAAGAAAGAATTGCGGAAGTTTGGAGGATAAAGCTGGGTCCTAAAGTATGGTCGTTTTGGAATATAATTTGCAGTTTAACAGATTTTCCACTTAAGACATGCTCAGGATCCTAAATTTGCATTTTCGTCAGAACAGCGACAAAACACGAAACAGCGTAAGCAAAACACGTTTTTTACCCAAACCAGACAACTGTGAAGACTGAACACGGAACAGGAACCAGAGACAAAAATGCAACTAATAATTAATAGTACCGTAACTAATTACTTACCATGCTTGGGTGTGTATTAAGCTTGGTAACTGTGGATCTCTGTAACGTGATTGGCTGGATTACCCCATTGAGCAATATTATGACAAAACAGAAAAACGCTTTCCAGCCCTGATGCCAAGAAGCTAAAATTTGTGACCTCATGCGTAGTAACTAGGGTAAGCAGGATGGAACACACTCTATATTACAGGACTGACAGGAGGGGTGTCCAGCCTCAAACAAATGTACAGAGCAGAGAAGCCTTCCCTTCATAAAAACTGTGTTGACTAAAGCCACTTTCACATTGTCATTGATGCGTTGTTGCAATGCATCGCATATGGGTTTATCTTGTGTTGCGTACAGGTTGCATGGCATATCTTTCACACCTGTGTGAGGACATGTCATGGTGGATGCATATTTAGGTTTTCCTTTCTCAGTTTCTTCTACCAAATTTTATTTCTTTCATCAATTAGTAAGTTTTTAGTCATCATTAGTAGGTTATTGTTCATCATTATTGGTGTATTCTCCAGTTTCTGCTCAGAAACTTCCATTTTTTGCTGAAAAACCTAATGCATAATGCGTTGACATAGCGCAAGGATAGATCTGGGTCCTATTCTTGCATTGCATTTTATTTGTCTGCGTAAGCTCTGCATTGCAACACCGCAACTGTGATGCAGAGGTTGCATAGCTCAGTGTGAAAGGCTCTATGCGTCAATGTGAAAGTGACTTAATGCTCAGCTGAACTGCAGCCGATTCTCAGAGGTTTGTGATGTCACATGTATTTACATGAAAATTTCATAGGTTTTATTTCCAAACCTAACTGATTGTCTCTGGAACAGCTATAAATGTAATCACATCCGGTGCCTCACTGGCTGCTCGGCTCGACTACATACGCTTATAGATCAAAATACATATGCAAAACTATTTATCTTCTTGAATTTCACATCTTCTTTTGTGTTGTCAAATTGACCACAGAAGTCTCAGATAATTGACTGAGATTTAGTCTCTAGATCATAAAAATCTACCTGGCTTAACGAGGGACTAAGAAACATTACAGAAGTATTAGATTGAAGTAAAAACAGTGGTTTAGAAAATCTGGGCACACTTGGGGCAACAGAATGGAAGCGGTATTTGTCAACTGTATGTCTTTGCTCTTAGAAAAAAAAGACATGGTGCCACTTATGAGTCTAGAAGAGAACCAACAACTGCTTCCTCAAACTTCTAGGCTGCACCAGTACATTAAGGACTTACAGAGCAAAAAGGCTGTCCCAAGCTGTTTCTGTGAAATTCACACAAGCTCATCTGATTCTCACCTGAGCTGGGATTCTTGGCTACGATTTACAGTTTAACAATCAGAAATGCTCTTCAAAGAACTGTTGAAAAAAACTGAACAAAGCTCAGAACTATTGAAAATAATAAGAATCTGCTTATTGACTGTTCTGACTCAATATAAGTTGCAGCCAGTTTTGAGGATGTGTAATACAGTGTCAATTACCCCTCTTGTACATGATAATTCGATTATCTGATTCAGCAGTAGAGGACAATTATGTTACTGGGCCACTCATTGTCAAAATATCTGTGCAAGAACTGGTTGCAAACAGTAATATATGTAAAATCAAATCAAATTAATGACAAAAATTGTTATTCGTTTGAATCTTTTTTCTCTTTTAGCCAGTTTCTTCTATACCACTTTCCCATCAGGTTACAGCATCAAAGGAATTGCAAAAGTTTTGTATTTTATTCATGACAATGAAATTTTTAAAAAAATTTTATCACCTTTCATTTTAAAAATAAAATGGGTGGAGTACAAATAGGAAAATAAAAACAAAACAAAGAAAACAATACACTTTCATAGGTACAATACACTTTCATTCACACACACTGAAAACTCTCTGACTAACAACTGAACATGATGACATACTTATACACTTAAACTCTGAGAATTTTGCTCCAGGGGTGAGACTGGATATTGAATTGTACTAGTTAATCAGGTTAGAAATAGCAAGCTCAGGGTCTTTTATGTTGTATAATTTTATCATTATGATATTTGTTGTCCAAGGGGGACCCGAAGTAAGTATTTAGAGAATACTTAGCAATGTATTCATGCAGAAAGAAAAACAACATTCAAAACAGAGTAAGAAATCACACCAAAGAAGTTTGATTTCATTCTTTATGTAAAATAAAATGAAATATTCTGTAGTTAGTCAAGCTTATATTGAGTTCTTAATTTATCATTCCTGTTTGACTGTTTTAGTGGTGACATAAAAAAATGACCTTAGATGGTCTAATATTTGGAGAAGTGTTCAAAGAAGCATACTTCAACTGTACGGCACTTCTTTCCTCCTTCCATGATATTTACTTTGCATTTTGGTTGCACTTAGAATTAGTCTGCAGGTCTAGGCAACGGAAGGTCGGGCCTAATATAAGCCCCAGTCCCATAGAAGAGAACCTGCCCTGAGGGTAGTGGAAGTTTTTAATGACAAAAAAAAAATCAAAATAGCAATTCCAGAACCCGAAGAGAGATAACAAGAATTGTGTCTGCTCGGTAGCTAGGCCTACAGGAGAACTATTACATTTATCTCAAACTTTATCTCTAGCTTATCCTAGAATCCTAGTCCTAGAAATGGGCCCAAAATTGAAAAAACAAGAGCTGAAAGCTCATATGGCACCTTCAAGAATAGGGGAAATGTTGGCGGTTTTTTGCTTGTGAGTTATTTACAGAGTCGAATATCATTTTTATTTCCGGTGCTCCCCTCCACTCCCCCTAGTTATCGGATCCGATCCGCATTTGAAACTGAGTATGTGAGACACTTCTTCTTGTCACTTGTCAATTTTTCATGTTACTAGTTTCCGGATTCCACATCCCTCCACTCCCCCCACAATATTAATGATAAAAAAAAAAAATCAGTAGCCATTTTGAAACCCAAAGAGAGATAACAAGAATTGTGTCTGCTCGGTAGCTAGGCCTACAGGAGAACTATTACATTTATCTCAAACTTTATCTCTAGCCTATCCTAGAATCCTAGTCCTAGAAATGAGCCCAAAATTGAAAAAACAAGAGCTGAAAGCTCATATGGCACTTGCAAGAATAGGGGAAATGTTGGCGGTTTTTTGTTTGCGAGTTATTTACAGAGTCCAACATCATTTTTATTTCCGATGCTCCCCTCCACTCCCCCTAGTTATCGGATCCGATCCGCATTTGAAACTCAGCATGTGAGACACTTCTTCTTGTCACTTGTCAATTTTTCATGTTACTAGTGTCCGGACTCCACGTCCCTCCACTCCCCCCACAATGTCCGAATCGGGTAAATGATTATTTCTAAGTTAATCTGATGGGGTCCCTGATATGCCTGCCAATTTTCATCGTCCTAGCTTATGTGGAAGCGTTTCACGAGATTTCCGGTTCCCCCTCCAGGTCCCCCGCCCCAGTTATTGTATGTTATTGTACTTATGTATGTTACTAGTTTCTCAACTCCCCATCCCTCCGCTCCCCCCACGATGGCTGGGTCAGGGAAGTGATTGTTGTGGTCTGTACAACTATTCAAACTGAAGGAACTGGAAGTTTCTATTTTGGAGTCCCAATCTGGAACAGTATCAAAATATAATTAGGCTACTTTGACCTCGTTTGGCCCAGAGTACAAAATGGAGACAGAAGTAGCTTACTTTCTTGGGAAAAGGCAGAACACAATCAGATAAAAGTTTAGTCTAGCAATTGTTCTGACCACTTATCGGTCTTATTTTAATCCTTGAACTGTACCTGTTCCTGCATTTGGCTCTAAACACAAGCAAGAACAGCGGTAAGGGATTCTTCCACCAAAGATGACTTCAGATCGATACCACATCTGGACATTGCCCTTTTGCTCCCCTTTTGCTACCCTTTTTACTAGTTTCCGGACTCCCGGATCCGGGGAAAGTCGGATCGGGGAAGTGATTATTTGTAAGTTAATCTGGTCGGGTGCCTTAGACGCCTGCCAAGTTTCATCGTCCTAGCTTATGTGGAAGTGCTCAAACTAGCAAAACCGGGACAGACCGACAGAACGACAGACAGATAGACCGACAGAAATTACGATCGCGGTATGGCACTTGAGCATGTTCAAAGACCATACAAAAAACAGAACTTTCTTGGTTTGAACCAAGGATGCATATCATCTTAGTCATTTTTTTTTTCAGTTGGATGATAGAACATTTATTCCATTGTCAACTTTCGGCTTTCTAGAGGGAGGAACCTTAGAAGTTCACATCACAAACTTCACCTTCAACCAGGAAGCTTCTGAGGAATACAAAAAGATGGTAAGTTACAGCAGGTTTTGGTCTCGCATGTTACATAAAGGACCTGTCCCTATATATCTGATATCTCTTTTTTTTATACTCCATCAGTGACATTTTATGTAAAGATGGGTAATGAACATATTCATTCCTTCATTCATTCATTCATAATAATATTAATTCGTTTAATTCCTTATTATTTTTTTTACAAAATAGCGGTGGTTAGTCATACAAATGTGACTATTGACATGGTGATTACCCTGACGGTTCCTTCTTTTCTTATTCCTGAGATAGTGAGCATTCCGTAATGTTTATCCACCCTTACTCTTGCTAGTCTGATTCATGTGTTTTCTTTGTTTGCCTCTTTTGAGGCTAATCAGGTTCCCACTTGTCGCATCTGAACAGCTCATTGTCAAGAGCTACCGGTTATGCAATTTTATGTGTTTCTTGTCAAAGTTAAAGGGGCCTTGTGCAGTTAAACAGTCGGGATGGGCAGGGGCGTCGCAAGTGCATTTTCGTTGGGGGGTGCAGAGCCAAAATTTCTCTAATGTTCCAGCCAAGTTTCATCGTCCTAGCACGTCTGGAAGTACCTTAACTCGCGATCACTGGAATTCCCCCCCCCCAACTCCCCCCACAGTGCCTGGATCCAATCCGATTCTGTAAATGGTTTATCTAGAGCATTTGTTTGTTGTCCCCACCAAGTTCCATCCCTATATCTTCAGTCCAAGCGGGTCAGAGATAATTTCGTAAAAAAACATTTTTGTCTGTTTTCTTCTGATTTCATGTTCCAAACGCGTCGCGAATCCCCCCCCCCCCACATTTGTCGGCAGGGGCGTCCCGACACCTTCCTGGTAGGGGGGGGGGGCTCCAGGATTCTTCCGGAATTTTTCGATGTTTTACTGGAAATTCTCGGTAGTGACCATCTCTGCAGAAACTAGAATATTGTTGTGTTCTCACTTCGACTATGTGTTACAAACAATAACAAACAATAGTAAAAAGAATCGGCTCCTTAAAGTTTAACCGAAAAGGCGGCTTGTTTTAAAATATTTTTACTCATTTTTACTCATCTGAGGGATTTTGTATTTTTCAACCTGGGGGTCTAGTAATAACGTTCAGAATGTGCGCTGCTTGCACGGCAAACCAAAATTCGTCCAGACGCGGAGAAAATTTATAAACAAAGACCTGCATTTGCAGGGCTAAAGATGCGACATCGGAGAAGTTACGCCTGTAGAAAAGTAGGAAAATGATTTTAGGATATTTTTTTGCAATGAATCTGATATTTTTTATTATTGATATTTGATATTTTATTTTTAAATGCGAAAGAATAAGTTCATTCTATGAAGTCGGTTGTTCCTTTACACCTGACAAACGAAGTAACGCATTTTTATCGGGTTTTCAGGGATATTTAAGGGGGAACGCTACTTTAAAAATCGTAAAGAGCAGGTATACGCTTTTCCCATGTTAATTGACAATATCTGTTTCAAGAGTGTCAAGCCAAATCGACGGTGGCGGAAAAATTCCAAGATACCCATTTTGTAGAGCTTTTTACGGGCTACAAAATTTTTAGAGCAGTTTTCAAAGCCGACACGCCCTTTGCCAGGTAGGCTAGAAATAAGAAAAAAAGTGTCTTGTCCGCCAATTGGTTGTCCGCGACCTGGGTAAATTCTGTCGCGATACATTTGGTATCGTCTGACAGCGCACTGAATAAGCGACAAAATGTTTACAATGGATTTTGGAATTCTCATTTGCTGTAGTTTCAGTCCCTTCTTTTCTCCAAAAAACACATTTTTCTCATACCATGGGCTGTTATCGCAAGGATGCATCAAGATCTGTAACCATTAGGACAGCAGAGGCTATTCACAGGGGGTCAAGAGAGAGATTAAGAAAACAGATCATTATGCCAGATTAAAAAGCAAATAATTCAAAGGACTTTCAGTTATGGCATGTTTCGATAAGTCAGTTGCGCAGTAAACTTCAATTGTGCTAGCAAAATGAGAAAAAGGAACAAGAGAGGTGATCATTTGAGAAACGTACAACTTCATCAGGAGCGACTTGAAGAAAAATATAAAAGGCTAGGACGAAGTAGTTTGCCTACGCATGTGCTTAGTGAGAAAAAAAGGATTACGCTGTCGCAAATGACACACCGACAAGAAGCGAGAGAGCTACATCAAATTCGTAGATAAACATCGCACAGAGGGAGTCCTTTGACTTTGACCTGTTCACCGACCAAAACCCATTCTGAATCTGCCATAACGAGTTTCGACTACCGTTCTCCCTTAAGTGAATAACCCTTCAACCCACCCTATACATTTGTTCGTCGCGTTTTAAGCGTTTTCCATTTGTCCACAGCATTTCCAATTTCACATTCGTCAACTAGATCGGTTTCACATGCGGTTAGTTACAGACTTTCAAGACGCTGGTCAGCCATTGTTGAACGCAAGGTAGTCTTAACCAACTTCATCTGCTAAAATTTCTTTCCCGTTTTGCCGAGGTAACAGGGATTGTCTTAGATAGCTTGAACGCTTTCCGTATAGTTATAAGACATCTTTCAATTCATGAAAGGCTTCGAATTTATCTTTAAACTTTTGTTTGTTTTGATGCTCTCTTGGCGACTTTCGAGATCATGTCCGAACAAGGCTAACCCGTTTTTTAATTCTTCTCGGTTACCTAATGCTTGAAAGCTACAGAAATTTAGGAAGCTACTGGAAAAACAGTCGGGATGGGCAGGGACGTCGCAAATGCATTTTCGTTGGGGGGTGCAGAGCCAAAATTTCTCGAATGTTCCAGCCAAGTTTCATCGTCCTAGGACATCTAGAAACTTTTGTTTGTTTTGATGCTCTCTTGGCGACTTTCGATATCATGTCCGAACAAGGCCAGTTTTTTAATTCTTCTCGGTTACCTAATGCTTGAAAGCTACATGAATTTAGGAAGCTACTGGAATCACCCGAGCCTCGTTTTTGTTGCAATAGCGCTTCCGCATCGCTGCTGCAGCACTTCTTTGCTTTTGCACAATATGCGTTTTTGGATTCAATTTCTTCTTGGTTGAAGCGGCAGCGCTGCAGCATCTTGCAGGGAAGCACGGACTTGGTCGGTGAGCAAGTCCGTGATTCTTGAGAAGCGCTGCCGTCTTCCTTGGAAGCGCTGCAGTGCAAAAACGGATGTAGAAAGAATCAGTCCGGAATCGGCGGAGAAGTGGACCTGCAGCATGCAACAAAAACGAGGCTCCGGTGAACGTTCCGGTAAGCTGCTGTGTCTGTCGGCGCGAATCACTCTGGTAAGTTGTGTGTCGGGTTCATGACGGTAAGCTGTGAGTCTATACTTGTCGGGTAAGCAGCTAAGTTCCGTTAGAGTTCCTGAGCCAAATTCTGGTAGATTCAATGGGGCAAAGTCCAGTAGATCTCCTTATCGAAACTCCAGGAAATTACCTGAGACAAGTTTGGTAGATTCCTTGAGCAAGATTTCGGTAGATTCCCTGAGCAAAATTCCAGTAGGTTCCTGAGCAATAAATAATCCGGTAGATTTTTTTTCCCACAGACCTTCTGGGGGGGGTAGATTCCGGTATAATCTGGTAGATTCCCTAACAATTATCAAGTTCAGGTGAATTAGACAAATTTTAACTGGTCACAATCACACCAGATTTTTTTTTCCTTCTGGGGGGGGGGGGGAGCCCGACAAAAACATAAAAAATTATTTCTTCTGGATTCCTTATGTATAAAAAGAACCCGATGTGCCGACTAGGATACCAAGGCACGACAAAAGCATATAGAATTCGATTTCTTCAGTGTTTTGCCCGACAAATGCTTGCAGGATTTCATTTCTTGCCTATAAAAAGAACCCGATGTGCCGACGAGTCGACCGACGTCTGACAAAAGCATACAAAATTTTATTTCCCCCCCCCCCCCCCTTCGGGACGTCCATGGTTGTCGATCCTGTCCGGACATGAAAAACAACATAGAGACATGTCCTGTGTTCAGTTATTAAGTTTCACTGGAATCCGATCACCCGTTCCAAAGTTACGCATGACTCAGTATTCTGGATTCCCCCTCTCTCCACTCCCTCCACGATGATTGGATCCTGAAATTATTTCCAAGTCAGTTGGGATCCCTGATATGCCTGCTAAATTTCGTCGTGAAAATCCCCAAACAGCCATCACCGGAATTCGGGGAAACTCCCCTCCACCGCCAGAGTGTCCAGATCCAGTCCGATTGTGTAAATGATTAATCTTGAGCAGATGCTTTTTCATCCCAGAAGTTCCGGCCCGGCCCCACACCCAGTATAACCGTTTCACGAGATTTCCGGTCTCCCCCCCCCCCCCAGCTACCGCACAGCTGTCGAATCCGGTCTAGACTTGAAATGAGACAGCAGAGACATGTCTTCTATTCAGTTATTAAGTTTCATTTAAATCCGATCACGCGTTTGAAAGTTACACACGACTAAATATTCCGGATTCCCCGTCCCTCCACTCCCCCCCCCCCCAGATGGTCTGATCGGGAAACTGATTATTTCCAAATTAGTTTGATTAGTTAGCACAAGTGATTAGTTCGATGATATGTCTGCCAAGTTTCATCGTCTTAGCACATCTAGAAGTACCCTAACTCGAGATCGTGGGACAGACCGCCCGACCTACAAACCGACCGACGGACAGACGGAATTGCGATCGGTATATGGCACTTGAGCCAGTGGCTACAAGTGTCATACAAACACGCGGACTGTCAAGCCAAGCTAAGTTTAATATCCACACACAGTGAGGCACTAACGAGAAGGTTAGTCGCCATGAAGAAAAGATGAAATCTGGAAGATCGTCCAGGTTTTTACTGGAATTGGAAACCCAGGAAAACATAGTTCAGACATAGGAAAAACTGAGTCTCCAACTCGCATCTATTGCAGGATAGATGAAGAGACGAATATACATTTTGTTCAAGACTGCCCAGCATGGACAAGATACCAACTAGAACCATCTACATTTGCATGCAAAAATAACCTCAAATTGTGGAGTTTTGGCTGACGCGTAAATTAACACCTCCATACTCACTTTGTCGTTCTTGACCCTCCTGTACATTTGAATTTTGTCATAGCAAATGGATCGAAATATCACTATTGAAGGTTAAATTAGGGACAGAGAAGATCTCTACTTTAGGAGAAGGTTGATTTAATTTCTTGTTTGTTCAAAGTTCAAAGCGTGTACTTAGAATGAGCTTGGGTCTCCTGTCTGCTTCATGATTGCTCCAGTTTAAACCAGTGAAGGGGGTTGATTTAGACCTCAGGTTACTCCATCTGCTTAATCTAGTGCTGCTTAAATGTTTTGAAATTTTCTAGTTCTGAATCAGATTTTTTTGTGCCAGACAACAACCTTTTGTAAAGGCAACAAACATAGCCATTTTTCATGTTCACTGCAGGCACATTTTCGGACTGCAAACATTTTCTGTTGGCAGTAAAACGACATCATCTTGGATAGGCTGTGCCATGAACAAGTTGGAATCAGTTATTGTTTGCATTTCCAGATTGGCCTCACATTGGATAGGACATTCAGTGATTCTGCTACAGTATACTTGGATTCCAAAATGGATAAAACGTGCAGCCTTGATAGAAGTATATTGCACCAGAATAGAGAGGGAATTGTCCAGTTTGAAATCGACTTTGAAAATAAGAGGTGTGTGAATATATTTTCTTATTCTCAGTTGTGTGATACTGTATTTAGCACTGTGGATTTGTAATTGTAGATTAATTGTCCTTTTAATGAGATTCAGTACTATTGTACGAAATCATGGGCCTAAGGCAAAAAATCGTGCTTTCTTAGAACCTCAGAGCAGCATGATAGTATGGTTTCGATGAGAATATCAGCAAAGAATACAGAACTCTTGCATTTTCCATCGGTTGTTGCATTGGCTAAAGCCAATGGAGGGTGGCCTTGAACATATCCCATATACGCCCCTCATAAAATCCAATGAAGAATTGCCGCCAGATGTGCTAAAGAAATAATAAGAACAACACGAGAGATTTTGGTGTAAGTTATCGGAACGGGGAATAAGTGATTAGGCCTTCGGTTCATACCAAGTCGCGCATTAGCCCCGTGGAAAAGTCAACCAGCACGCAGCACTGAAGTCGGAAGCCAGGATCGACAAACTTGATGAAGTTTGACAGAACAGAGTTGGGTAGAGCGCAAATAGAGGCGGATGATTTTATCAATTTTAAATATCAGTACACTTTAGAGCAATTGGAAATAGCCAAAGAAACCTGGATAAACGTACACCAAGAAGTAACGTGTCATTGTCTACGTTATGCTAGCGCGTCTAGTGGTAAAAAAAAGAACGAAACTGGAAGGAATTTTATGAAGGGCGTATTCTCTGGCATACATCTTGAGTGTTGGTTGTTCCTGTGAATCCTCTGTGAATGTGGCAGGCACTGCGATTGGCAGGATGTAAAAGAGCTGTTAGACCTGTATAAGGTTTCATACAGCAAAATGCAAGCTCACAACATAGGTCATGATTGACCACAGAGATGCGCATTGAACATCATGTACGTTTTGTTGTGAAAGCGCCTCATGATGACACTTATGTGATGAGTGATGAGTGAGTGATGACACTTATTCAGCGTTTACAAGTACAGGAAAACTTGAACAGCATCCGGTCACACGTAGAGGGAAAAAAATAAATTCTTCAAACCAGAAATCTGACAAAAATAAATTCACAAGCCAATAAAAAAATGTTTTGAGAGCATTCATGACATCCGTACTAACGACTGCTCTCAAAAGCTACCTAGAGTTTTTTTTTGTCATTTATCAGCGCCGCCGACATGATTTCTTTCAAGTAGACCGCTAGACTTCTGGCAGACTTCTGTCTGGCAGACTTCGGCAGACTTCTGTCGGCCGCTAGACTTCTCGGAGGAAGATCTGACCCATGTCGCAAACCTTTTTTATTTTTCATTTTTTCTTTAGTCATATGTCTGTTGTCGTAAATTCTTGTGTTGTCCTTAAATTTTAGAGTTGATGTGTGATAGTTGTTTGTTTGTTTTTCTTTACAGTGCCTTAGGCTAGAATTGTATTAATAGTTTTTACAAACCCATCAGAATTAGTGAAGCGTCGTTTTTTATGCCACTGGCATGTCTGATGCTTTTGAGAAACTCCAGGTTTATTCAAATTTGCTATTAAAATTGTACCTTACCTTACCTTACCTTAGACCGGAATTCCTTTCATCATGAAAGGATTCCCCTGCCGCTAGACTTTTTTTCTACTCTGCTTCACGACCGGAATTCCTTTCTACTCGACGGCATTTCTTGTCCATGTAAACACTAAATTAGGAAGAAGATAGCTGAGAACTCATTAGTTGCGTTTTTGCAGACACCATGGTATCTGGTACTACGGTCTAAAGTCGTTTTCGCAGTCTGATATTCAGATACCATGGTCCAACGGTGGTAACTGATCGTGGTATCTGAAAAAGTCATCTCAGTTTCATCATTATCAATAACAGAGACTAGGATTTTGTAAAATCGGGGAGAAAGAAGTTTGGAACTTAGTGATGTAACTATGAACTAGCAAATCATGCCAGTGTGGTCCGAAATTCTAGTATTTAGGTTCCCAGATTTTAGTATTTAACTGCCAAATTTTAACATTTAACTTCCAGACTTTAGTATTTAAATGCCAAATTTTAACATTTAACTCCCAATTTTTGGCATTTAAACTCTAAATTTAAGCGTTTAATTCCTATAATGTCAGCATTTACTCTTAGAATTTAGCATTTAACTTACCACGTTTTAACATTTCTTGAAATCCTATTTTCTGGCACTTTTAATGCTAAATTGTCGCCTAATTTGGCAACGCTGCGCTATCATTCTGTTCTACGTCACAAATGGAGAAAATCATGCCAGTTACGTGATTGGTCGGCTAGCGGTCGCGTTTTGTACTTCGACAGATCCAAATTGTTGTGGGTGTGCTTTGAAAGATGCAACGTGCTGTTGGGTGATGAATGAAGCATTGTAAAAGGTTTAATGTAGATATAAACAAAGAAATAAGAGGTTTGTTGCATGATAAAAAACACAATCGTTTGCTTAGCTAGTCTTTTTATGTATTTTTACAGTATATGATAAGTGTTAGTGCAGAAGTCAGGGAGTACACAAACAATATAACATAGAGAGATAACTGTTTTATTACTGAATGAGTTCCATAATGACACCAAGTGTCTATCACAAACCCCTGAATTTTGGATACCCTATGCCAAACGTTGGGTATATCTAGCATTTAGCATACCCCATTTATACTATGCCTAATGCTGGATACCTTATGCCAAACGCTGGATACCTGTTGGTACCCTAACCCTGACCTACCACACTGTACAGTAGAGGTATGCATATTTGAACGTCTGCTGACAGTGAACGGTCGGTAAGAAAACACTAAAACCCATACCAGGCAACTTTTACTGCAAAATACTTTGGATCCAAAATACTCTGGATTCACGTCCAGATAAACCAGATTTTCAATCACACTTGAATCTTTTGGGCATTATTTACTTCTGTTTCTTATTTCACGCCATAAGGCGTTCAGAAAACGGAACGTAGCAGTTGGAAATTAGACACATTTATGTCAGTATGCGACGCTGCGTAAGTCCGAGCAAAGGAAATTTGTTATCAGTTGTTATTTGTTATTTTGTTATTAGCAATCTCTGACACTGTCTTGCCAGATTCCAGCTCAGTAATCATTTCTGTAATACAAATTTTAATTTTTCCAACCATTACTTGTATGCCCAGTCACCCCAGTCTCGGACACTAATCAACACAAACAATCTCGTTCAACTTGTTGATGATCCAATTAACGTCTCCTCAATCGCACACCCAAATTACTTTGAATAATTTGCAGTTTGCTGCAGAGCAATTAAAACGCGACCGCTAGCCGACCAATCACGTAACTGGCATGATTTACTCCATTTGTGACGGAGAATAGAACCATAGCGCACCGTTGCCAAATTAGGCGACAATTTAGCATTAAAAGTGCCAGAAAATAGGATTTCAAAGGAATGTTAAAATGTGGTAAGTTAAAGACCTAATCCAAACATTCTGTTTACCTTCTCTTAGGGATCGCATGCCACGGGTTTGTTTAGATTTGAACTCGATTGCCGAGTTGCTGTTTTGGCTCGAGAAAAAACCCACGCGCAACGTCTTCTTTTCTAGATGGCGGAATTTTCCAGGATTGATTAGCAAAGAATTATAAGACCTAACTGATAATTTTTTTATGTCTTCAGAGGTATAACACTGACTTTGGTTTCATAATTTATTTGTATTTGTAATAAACAGTTGGAGCATTAGATAGAAATTATTATTTTGACCCTTGGCTCCCTACGTGCCATAACAGCTGTCCGGGATAATCGGCTTAGATTTTGTCCAGACTGTGTTATTTCAAACCTAGGAAATTTGTTTTTTTTTTAATTTGCTCATTGTTTTACGGTGTTTTTAGTGGTTTTGAACATTCATGTTCAGGGATGGTTAGCATTGTGTGTGTGGTAGAAAGACCTTTTTTGTGGCCCGCTATAAATGCTAAATTCTAAGAGTTAAATGCTGACATTATAGGAATTAAACGCTTAAATTTAGAGTTTAAATGCCATAACTTGGGAGTTAAATGTTAAAATTTGGCATTTACTAAAGTCTGGAAATTAAATGTTAAAATTTGGCAGTTAAAGACTAAAATCTGGGTACCTGAATACTAAAATTTCGGACCACACTGGCAGGATTTGCTCCTTCATATGTAACTGGATATCAGTTTTCCTTAGGGATGACTCCGAAAAGCGCAATTTCGGCAATTGTCGTTTTTGCCGAGCAACTGTGGTATCACATGCCACGGTAACTGCAAGAACGACTAATTGCAGATCTAGTTACCGTGGTAACAGATACCATGGTATCTGCAAAAACGTAACTATTCAGTGGAAGGCGCTTGAGAATGGTCATGATGGGCCATTGTCGGGAGTCTGCAATTAGTCGTTTTTGCAGTTACCGTGGCATGTGATCCCACATTTGCTCGGCAAAAACGACAATTGCCGAAATCGCGCTTTTCGAAGTCATCCCTAAAGAAAAACTGATACCCAGTTACATCACTAAGTTCCAGACTTCTTTCTCCCCAATTTTACAAAATCCTAGTCTCTGTTATTGATAATGATGAAAGTGAGATGACTCCCGAGTGGAAGGCTCTTGAGAATGGTCATGGTGGGCCATTGTTAGTTATGAAGAGAGCCTTTCAAGTCTCGGTCTCCCTTCCCTTGCAACGTAGACACCATCTAACAACAAGTTTTGGCAACAAATGTCTAAATTCTGAACTTCCCAGATCAATATTGCCTGAGTTTGTTGAACAAAATAAAGACAGGCCGCGTACTCAGACCCACTCGAACAAAGCTAAATTAACAAATTATCCAGCGGATGCAACCGAAAGATATGTTAACTCGTTTGTGCCGTACTTTGTTCGGTCGTTAAATAGTTCTTAGTCGTGTTAAGCTGGTATTATTTGTCATTTGTCATTGGCCATTTTATATTATTGAAAGTGTTACGTTGACTTACTTTTGCCAGCTATCTTTGCTATTTTGGTCAATAAACGATATATATATAATATGTATATTGAATTTTTGTGGCGTCAGTGCATCAGGAATGTGTGAAATATTTTTTTTTCAGGCTCAACTCGAGCTGTTCAGAACTACTGAAAAATCTTGAAATCAGCGATATTGCAATGAAAGATATCGACCGAGACAAACGGACTGCCTTAAGCCAGCGACTACAGGATTCAGTCCTTGTTGGAATGCAGAATAAAAAGAAAACTGCAGGATCTGGTAATTCTCTTTTCTCCTCTATGTGTCTGACAGTCATGTGATAACTCCTCCGTGCCCTTTTATTTGATTTATTTTATTTTATTCATTTTTGTGTGTGCTCGCAGGAAGATCTGTTGTCGCAAATTCTCGTGTTGGTATTTGTATTTGTTTTAGTTATTAATTATCTTTTCCTAAAATTGGAGTGTCGATTTGTGTTAGTTGTTTGTTTGTTTTTTCTTTATAACGCCTTAGGCTAGGATTTTATTAGTAATTTATACAAACAAATCAGAATTAGTGAAGCGTCGTTTCCTTATGCCACTGGCATGTTTGACGCTTTTAAGCAACATGAGGTTTATTTATATTTGTGAATAAAAAAAATTGTACCGTACTTTACCTTTCCGCATACTACTAAAAGAATGTTATTGTTCCATGCGGTTTTTAGTGGTATCGTAAGCTTGGACGAGCAGAATCTTCTGCTAGGAGATAACGTCAGCCTTTTATCTCGCGTGTTTTGTGAAATTATTTATTATTACAATTGGCGTCAAGCTTTTAGCTTGTCGCCATTTGCGTCGATATTTGTTCATTAAGGTTTCTACCTGGTCGTGGGCCCAACGAGCAGGATCTCCAGTTGACGGGTAAATAACGACACCACCAAGTGATTATATTTACTGTGGATTCGACCCATCCTGATTGAGTTTTATGTACTTTGTTTGTTGGAGGCTTCGTGCCTTCAGCATATTTTTTTTCTTTTCCTTTTTTTTTTCTCTTTTTAAGCGTATATAAAATGAGTTGCTATGTAGCAGCCCCAGTTTGCTATATTTTGAAATAAATAATAAATATTCCATCAGCCCAAGCTTACTGCGAACCATATTTGATGGGGAAAAACGGAACGTCAGCTGAACTTTGTTGGATCTATATTTCGACCCTTCTTGGCAAGGGTCCTCTTCAGGCTCAAAACCGCTCAAGTTGGAAAAACGAACTTGTGGGAAACAACACAACTTGAGCGGTTTTGAGCCTGAAGAGGACCGATAGATAGTCCTTCAGCCCAAGCTGACTGCGAATCATATTTGATGGTGCAAAACGGATAAGTCAGCTACATTTCCTTGGTTGTATGTAGCTGACGTATCCGTTTTTCATCTTCAAATATGAAATAAAAAAATTGTCTGAAGTGCTTTACGAGTTGCAATTTTAGCTTATTTAAACGAAAATATTGTGAGCGTAATGGTAAATTCGGTCTTACTCTTGTTCCTTTTTTTCCAGCTGGTCCTGGTCCAATTGTGACGAAGCATATCCGGAAACGATCCTTGTACGAAACAGATAGTACGGACTCCGCAGGGACTACCAAGCCCAGTTGCGAGGCTTCTTTGCCAGTAATGCAGACGGATGGAAAATACTCGTTCCAGGTATCAGTTTTTTTTTTTTTTTTTTTTTTTTTTAACCTAACAAGTGAAACACTGCATTGGCTAGAGCTTCTGAAGCCTAGTTCCGACTGGAGGTGAATTTCGCTTCGTCTCGACGAATTATCTTCTCTTTTCGCGTTTATCCAGCAGCAAACCGGAAGGCGAAACGCAATGAAGTGTTTATGATTTTTAAGGCCTCGTATACTCAGAAAACGGATTAGTCAGCCTGAAGTCAGCTACACTGTGAAAAGTTTTCCGTATGAAGATTAAATGAAGTAATACATAGATGACATGGGGACACATGACATGGGGATGTGAACTCTTCGGGCGGGATCACTGTTCCTATGGCCGGCTTATACCAGACTATTGTAGTGGTTTGCGAAGTCTGTTCACAAGCCCCTCGGTAGCTCAGTTGGTAGAGCGACTGCCTTGAAAGCAGAGAGTCCTGGGTTCAAATCCCGGCTGAGGAGCATTTTTGTCTATCAGTTCACTACTTATAAAAAAAAAGATTAAATGAAGATTAAATGCAGTATTTGCTACTCGGATTATCCTTATCTCTACGCAGATAAGATTCATACCAAACAGAGATAAAACGCAAATACTGCAGTTAAGTTTAATCTTTATACGGAGAAACTTTTTACAGTGTAGGATATTCTCCAGCGATATTTCGGCCCTTCGTCGCAAGGGTCCTCTTCAGGCTGTAACTGCCCGTACGAAAATTTCTCGCCTAACATCGACCCTACAAAGTGTCTCGTCTGGTTTGGTAAGGTTAGTTTCTACCTCGGGTCAACCGGAATTTCGGCCTCGGCTCTGCCCGAAGCCGAATTCCGGTCGGAATTGACCCACCAGATCGCCCGAGGCCGACATTCCGGTTGATCCGAGGAAGAAACCAACCTGAAATCGGTTAGAAATCTGTTTCACTTTTTCTGGGTCGATTTCAGTCGGGAAGTTTCCTTACGGGTGAAGAAACGACCTGCAAATCATTGTTAGAAACGAAAATCAAAAGTGGAAGACCACAGAGGACAGCCGTATTTTCTCGATCTGCTTCGAGCTAAAGTTATACCAACATGCCAAAGTGTCCTTTACGGAGTTGCACTCGCTCTGTGACCAGTATGGGCTGTCCTTAAAGCACAACTATTACTAGAAATGATCTTTTCCCTATGAAATGAATCAGAAAAAACGTTTTTGAATACCATTACTTCCCACCTAAAACTAGCGATTCCCTTATTATCGCTTGTCGACTATATATCCAGCCTTCCTGCTCTCCGACGCGGCGGCTGGGCGCAAAATATTTGAAAACTGAACGTGCCTTGGTTAAAAAGTGGGAAACTAGCAAATGAAAGAAGTAATAAACAGAAGATTATCAAATCCTTATGTGTGAAAGAGTTGTCACCGGACGTTGCAGATTCCGGCAGACTTTTCGTTGGGCGAAGGGAAAACTCGGCAAGGCTGCAAAAGCGCTAAGAATTGGTAGTTACGAAACGAAACAATGGAGAAAGGTGGGGATTTTAGAAGCTTATAATTCCATATGGGAGCTAAGTATATTATAAAAGGCAGAATAAGCGAGAGGGATGCTTTAAAGCTTTTGGCGGGAGACGTCAACATTCGTACACGAAAATGCAGGCTGTGGATTCGTCAGCTGACTTCATTTCGTGAGCCAGAGGTTAATACTTAGGACGGAAGTTGTCGATGCAGCGTAGGAAGTTCGTGCAAGCTTCAGATATACAAATATATTTTTTTTTCGACCTCAAGTTATACCAACATGGCAAAGTGTCCTTTACGGAGTTGTAGTGGCTCGGTGACCACTGACCAGTATGGGCTGTCCTTAAAGCTCTTGGCGGAGACGTCAACAAACGTACACGGAAATACAGGCTGTACAGCACTTCATTTCTTGAGCCAGAGTTTAATACTTAGGACGGAAGTTGTCGATGCAGCGTAGGAAGCTCGTGCAATTTTCAAATATACATTATGTATTTTTTCTAGTTTATAGTAAGAATTCCAACGTCGTTCGAAAAGGGACTTTACAATCTGAACTTTCACCACTGTGTACCCATGGGGGAGTCAGTGATCCCAGTTAGCTTCACAGTGAGTATGGTATTTTTTACTTGCCATCTGATAGCAGCATGTGAACAAGTTTGTGGCAGCCCTGACCGACTTGGATATGTGCAGGATTCTTCAGATTATGCCAAAGTCTGGATTCCCTGTACCGTTTCATTTGTTAGTGTGGGAATATGTCTGGGTCCAGTCTTCCCATTCATACAGATGGTTTTCTCTCTCGTGTTTATATAGTATATGTAGTATATGTACCGATCACTTTTCCGTCGGTCGGTTAGTCGGTTAGTCCGGTGATCGCGAGTTCCAGATGTGCTAGCTCGAGGAAACTTGGCAGACATATTAGAGACCCGACCAAACTAACTTGGAAATAGTCACTTCCCCTGATCCGACCACAGGGGGGGGGGGGGGGGAGTGAAGGGAAGGGGAATCCGGAATATCGACGTATTTATACCTTTTGAACGGGGAATCGGATCTTAATGAAACTTGATATTTGAAAAGACCTCGTGTCTCAGATGTCACACTTCAAGTCCGGAATGGATCCAGTGACTTTGGGTTGAAGGGGGGTAACCAGAGTGGACGGATCGGAATGAAACTTTGTTGGAAAAACAAGCACATAGATACACTGTTGACAAGACTGAACCGGATCCGGACACTTTGGGGGGAGTTGGAGGAAGGTTTCCGGAATTCCGGTGATCAAGACTTAAGATGCTGACACATGTGCTAGGACGATGAAACTTGGCAGGCGTATCACGGACGGAATTTTCTACAAACAGACTCTACAAACAGTTAGCATGTTCGTCATTTACGGTTTGCAGTTGTCAAGGCTGGATCTCTCTCCTGATATTCCTTACATGAGAAGACGGGCTTGATCTAGTAAATCTGAAATGGTTATTCCACTCATTGACAGCTGTTTCTGAAAATAAATTTTGTTGTACTCCTGGTTCCGGCTCACGTATAACCCAGTCGGTGGATCTGAGACATTGGCTCTTGCCACTTGTCAAGTTCTATTCACATCCGATAACCCGTTCGAAAGTTATTCATGCCACTAAATTACCGATTCCATGTCCCTCCATCCCCCACGATGATCAAATTGGGGAAATGATTATTTCCAAGTCAATGTGGTAGGTCCCTGATACGACTGCAAAGTTACCTCGTCATAGATAATCTGGAAGTAGCCCAAGTTGTTATCACCGGCATTCCGGGAAACCCCTTCCAGCTCCACCCAAAATACCCCGGTCCAGTCCTGTTCTGTAAATAATATATTAGGGTTTATGCTTATTTGTCCCTGTCCATCCCGATCCATCGGCTCTGAATATTTCACGATATTTCCGGTGCCCCCCTCCAGCTAAACCACTCCCCCCCCCCCGCCCGTTATCGGATCTGCTCCAGACTTGAAACTGAACTTGTTCTTGACACTTGCCAAGTTTCATGCACATACGATCACCCGTTCCAAAGTTATGACTGTCACTAGATTTCGGATTCCCTGTTCCTCGACTCCCCCCACGATGATCGGATCGGGGATAGGACTATTTTTAAGCCAATCCGATAGAGTCTCTAACATGCCTGCCAAGTTTCATGGTCATAGAACATCTGGAAGTACCCTAACTCGTGATCACTGGAATTCCGGGACACCCCCTCCAACTCCCCCCACAGCGACACGATCCGGTTCTGTTTTATCAATAATGTATCTAGGGCTTATGCTTAATCTTCCCTCCAAGTTCTATCCCAATCTCTCGACTCTAAGCATTTCACGAGATTTCCGGTACCCCCCTCCAGCTCCCCCTCAGTTATCGGATCCGGTCTGGATTTGGAATTGATCATCTGAGACACTTCTTCTTGACAGTTGTCAAGTTTCATGCACGTCCGACCACCCGTTGATCCGATCACACAGTGTTGAGGTGTACACTAAAACTTAGTCGTTCCGTAGGAAGTATGGGCATTGCAGTAAAAAATAATGAAGTACAAAATAAAGAAGTCAAATAAAGAATTCATCTGTTTAAACAAAAACTGAAAGCCTGAGTCCAAGTTTTGTGGGGTGCCAGCTCAGTCGATCGTTCTCAGTCAAACCAGCCATAGTCTTATGTACAAATAGTCAAAACATGTGCGTTGTCAGCCCCAAAGCTCTTCGCAATATACAGTGAGCGAATCACAATCTAAATTACTGTCCAGATATAGAGCGTGTTCTACCCTACTTACCGTAGTTACTACGTATCTCGCTTCTCAACATAAAGGCTGGAACTTATTTTTTATTTCTTCGGCAAAATATCCCGCCACGGTCTAACAAAGCCAGTCACGTCATAGAGATCGTAGTTACCACGCTTCCGCATGGTAAGTAAATAGTTGCTGTTAATTACTATTTTGAAAGGGTTGGAACGGTCGGTGTAGTAACTTTGCACGAGGTTGAAGGGAAATAATAGTCAGTATTGTTAGAAGGGTGGAACAAAATCTTGTACCAGATGTTAATTTTTATGCCACAAATGTCTGACCTGTTCGAGTACAAATGGGTGTCTACGACCCCCATCCCTTCTAAAAAAGCAACCGAGGGGACAAAGCCTCAGAATTGGGGAATATCGACAGGTTTGAACGGTGTTGACTAAACTTTAGTCGATTATCACCTTAGGCTCCTGATGTCAGACGGGAAGTCTATATTTTCAATTTACTAACGAAATTGATAGTCCCTAGAACGGTTTATAAACGTAAACGCGTCCGGCGCCTCGGTGGCCACATTAAAGACCTAATCCAAACATTCTGTGTACCTTCTCTTACTGATCGCAAGCCACCAGTATATTTAGATTTGAAATTGATTGCCGGGTTCCTGTTTTGGCTCGAGAAAAAACCCACGCAGAACGTCTTCTTTTCCAGATGACGAAATTTTCAATGTTTGATTAGCAAAGAATTATAAGACTTTATTGGTCATTTCTTGTATATCTTCAGAAGTACCACACTGGTCTTGGGCTTTTAATTTATTTGTATTTGTAATAAACATTTGGAGCATTAGATGGAAATTATTATTTTGGTCCTTGGCTCCCTACGTGCCATAACGGCTGTCCCGGAATCGGCTGAGATTTTGTCCAGACCGAATTATTTCAAACCTAGGAAATCTGATTTTTTTTTTTAATTTGCTCATCGTTTGACGGTTTTTTTTTTGTGGTTTTGAACATTTATAGTGACAGTAGGGATGATTTGCATTGTGTGTGTGTAGAAAGACCATTTTTTTGTGCTCCGCTTTAATTTAATCGAATTTCCCTATTTCTTTCTTGACGTCACAAAAACGACACGGGCCTCAGATAAAAGGATAAGGTTTGAACACCGTTTGAACAGTTGTTTTAATCGTAGGTGGAGATTATCGAGAAGAATGGCGATAATTATTTGTCAGCTGGCGAAATCCCTCTTCCAAAGCTATACTTCAGCGCTGCATTCTGCTATACCATCGCTTTCAGCATATGGATATGGTGCATTGCAAAGAGCAGGTAAGATCTCTCTGCTCGAAACGTTTTGCTGTGTAGGCGAAGGATGTTTCATGCATTATAATATAATAAATATAATATCAATAATATAATATAATATCCTTATAATAAATGATGATTTAATCCGTAATATCTTTAAATACATAAAAAAAGCTTTGGATATGTCAACTCACATAAAGACACTTCATGCACTATCAATCACCTCGACATGTCAAGAATACTTATCTGCATGCCCGTATCCAGGAATTCATTTCGGGGGGGGGGGGGGGGCCGCAGGTCGAATGAAAAAGACATAGATCAGAGGGAAAAGCCCATAAAAAATCATTATTTTTTTATGTTTCGCCCCTACCCCCCTGGATACGACCCTGCTTATCTGATAACCTTAAAATTTCTGAATAAAATAATCAAGTTCATAAATAAACTACATCAGAAAACAAAAGGCAGGCCAAAATTACATACCGTATCTCGTATAAAATATATCTCGTATAAAAAAAAACCTTGGCTGTCATTGAGGGTAGGTGTGAATCAACAAAAGATGGAGATATGGCCAGTTTTGATACGAACTTACTCCACTCGCTTTCTTTGCTGTCGTTGAATGATTTCGCCAGGATCAGGAAGAACCGTAGTACGTGGTGGTCACTTGTGGCCCCTGCCAGTGGAAAACCGAATAGGTACTGATACAAAATTCAGCGGCGATCGATGGGGCTAGCGAAATCGACTTGGAAACTGTTAAGCACCGGACAAAAATCGAACGGGCAGCGGATGTTACCGAGTAGGGTATATAGATATAAGATAGCGTCACACTTTTGAAAATTTCGTCGGCTCTGCCAAAAATCATGGACAACAGGGCCCAGCCAGCATATGACATATGACACTCAACCCATACATATGACACTCAACATTCTTTTCTGGCCGATGAATGAAAAATTGTATATTGTATTTGTTATGTTTTATTTAATTCTTTTATTTTATTTAGACACTCCGCTTTTCAAATGGCGGGTCAGAAATAAATTACTTACTTACTTATATATAGAGATTTATTCTTTAAGTTTAACCGAAAAGGGCTAAGACCTGACAGTCTATTTACAAATCACGTGTTCACGTGTCACAAATCGTGTGATCACGTGTCAATCACGTGTGTCTGAAAATCCGATAAAAATGCGTTACTCTGTTTATCCGCTGTAATGGATTTCATCGAATGAAAATCTTTCGGATTTGTGGTACTTTCGGATATGTGCCTGTGCCTCTATGCTTGAAATGTTTACCAACTAAGCAATTTTATTTTGAGTACGAGTTCGATTTTAACAATTTTTGTATATATTACCCGACAAAGGTCAAACAATTTGGTTGGACAACCACGAAATTTTGTACCAGAACTATACAAAAAATCAATCAACCAAATCAACTGATATCAAGCCGTTGCCGAAAAATAAGCGCCCGCTTATCGTCTTACTGCAAATGCAGGCTTGTTTTCAAATTGAGAATCTTCGCGTCTTGATCAGTGTTGGGTTGTCTTGCAAGCAGCGCACATTTTGAATGTCGTTGCTAGAGCCTCTGGTGAACAAATACAAAATGCCTTGAGGCGTATTCTCGCCGTTCCCCGAGGACTCCTGGGTGAATCGAAGGGAACGGCGGGAATAGAGGGAGTCACTCCACGCGGACTCCGCGTACGGAAAACAACGAGAACACGGGGAATGCTTCCAAAACGGATTTTGTTCTAAAAACAAATATGCAATTGATGAAATTAGTCTGGATCCACTTTATTTTTATTTTTGTATATTCTGATTGTTTTAATTAATTTCACATTGCACCAACACCATCAAAAATTGATTCCCCTCTGAATCTGAAAGGAGTCCTCTTTGATGATGGTGATGATAATCGAAGCATACCCCGTTCGTGGGGACTCGCGAGAATACAGGGATTGACTCCCCGGGACAAACAAAAATGAGGGGACTCCTCAAGTGGATTCCTCGGGGAACGGCGAGAATACGCATTTAGATGGGTCAAAGTGTTACAGTTTATTCAAATATCAGACGTAAAAGTAAGCTGCCTTTCAGCTAAACTTTCAGTTAGCTGTCGCAGCGTGTTTGCCGAATGATAAGTAATAGGGCTGATTGTTTACCGCTAGGGGATAGGAGGAGGTATGTGGGACGGGGGTTAAGTCGGGTTGGCCTTACTACTGCCTCATGTGTGGGGATATGAATGAGAATGTGGTGCACCTGATGTGTGAATGTAATGAATTGGATGGGTTGAGGGAAGGAGTGTTTGGAAAAGGAGTGGATGGTTAAAGTAATGCAGGATGAATGCTTTACGGGAGTTCGCCAGATAGGAAGATTCCTTAAGCTTTCGACGAAGCATTGAGAAAGGTTTATTTAGCTGGAATTTGGCGAAAAGACGATGTATTTGTTAAGGTTAATGTATTTTATCTATTTATTTATTAATAGAAAAAAGGTTAAGCCGAAGCTTCTCTCCCTACAAAACACATGAACTACTGTATAACAACACTGCATTTTACACTGATACAACGAATATACATTAAAAAGAATTCACATAGGCGCTGCAACTAAACTGAGTACCACCAAGATGTTGCTTAAACGAGAGTAAATTTGGTTGGGAAACAGTCTCCTAAGGTAAACTGTTCCATGCGTGGCATGCACGGTAACAAAATGAATGTTGACCAATTTTCCTGTTTGTTTGTGGTGGGTATAGCCTCAAAGAATACCGACGGGTTGACTGATATGAACTGAACTCAATTTTTTTTTTTTTTAAATTATCAACCGAGTGAAGCGTTCTGTAAATTGTTTTGTTTTGTTTTCGTATTGTATTGCCATGGCCCGAGGGCTTTTTGTGCAAATATATATCATATATAAAATAAACCAAAACATGCCCCGGTGACAGCAACGAGATGACCGTCTTGTATGGCATCACATGCTCATCGTGCCATTTTACCTGATTTTGAGACCCTAGCAAGTAGCAGGCCCAATACGCGACAAAGACAAAGCTGCTTCCCAGAGACTAGTAAGACCACTCACACTGTCTGAAGTTTCATAACAGATTGCGCATAACACTTTCAAGAATAACACCTTTTCACTTAGAAAAAAAGTGTTATGACCAATTAAGTTTATACTATTTCGTGCCCAGATCTCCAACAACACCTTCAATAGGTAGAAATACTACACTGTCAGAAGTTACATAACGACAACAGCAGGATGCGCAGTTTCAACAGATAACACTTTGGGATTTTATACGTTATGTTTCTTTCGTTCCCGTTAGTATATTTACCAATTGAAGGTGTTGTTGGAGATCTAGGCACGAAATAGTGTAAACTTAATTGGTCATAACACTTTATTTCTAAGTGAAAAGGTGTTATGCGCAATCTGTTATGAAACTTCTGACAGTGCATAAACTCGACTGATCGTTATCTGAAATCTTTTGTACCCTATTTCACCCAATATTTTAATTCCAGTTAGGTTGTACGTATAGATGAAGTGTTATTTATGTAATTGTGTCATGTGTAATTTGCGTGAATGACGATCCAATGCTAGCATGTACAACCCGATGAAAAATTTGTACGGTAGCCTGCGTAGTTGTATGATAGTTGTACGAAAAAGTTGCATGTATTGATGTGTAATAGTAAAGAATACTATCATTTAATGTGCCTGAGACTGGGCCAATCTTAAGCAGTAGTATCCAGTAGCATTTATTCAAACATTGTTTACAACGGGTACGTCAGCTACGATTCTTCATCAGCGATATTTCGGCCCTTTTTGGCAAGGGTCCTCGTCAGGCTGTCAATCTTCTGGTTCAACTTCGGGGAAGGAAACAAACCTGTAATAAATAACTGAAGCTTCTACCGACTATAAATATCTTATTAAAGTAAGTTATCTTCAAATACTACTATAATGAAAAAACTAGTCCTGTGATTTTATTTTTGACACGGACGCTGTTTTTGCTGGACGATTGGGGCGATGACAGGAAAGGGTTTTTTCTGCATTTTGGTCGACTTAGGTTTTTTTTATTAATAAGGGACAGAAAACTTAAATATTATTTTATTAATAACCTCGTTCTACGTTTCTATTATCGAGTACTCGTCTGTATCTATTACTTTGAATAATGACTGCACGGAAAAACTAGTGCTGAGATTTAATTTTTGACACGGCTGCTGTTTTTGCTGCACGATTGGGGCGACGGCAAGAAACAATTTTTTTCTGCATTTTGATCAACTTCGGTTTTGTTGTTAATAAGGGACTGAGGCTTAAATTTTCTTCCCTTAATAACCCCGTTCCACGTTTCCGGTAGGGAGTACTCGCCTGTATCTCGGTTAATGCCTGCTCGGTTTTTCTTTATCTCAACGGCTTCTCGAATGGTTTGATGGAGTCCGGTGCACGTTGCAAGAATTTCAGCTTTTTCAAAATATACTGAATGGGATGGGTTTTCGAAAATATGTTCTGCAAGTGCAGATTTGAAAGTATAGTTATGACGGTGTCCGTTGGAGAGGGCGTGGTCTATTTCTTGCTCATGCTCTGCAAGTCGTTTTCCGAAAGTTCTCTCTGTCCTTCCTACGTAACGCTTTCCGCAATCACAAGGTATTGAATAAATGCCTCTTTGGTACTGATTTGGGACTTTATCTTTTCCGGAGTTTAGGTAGGACAGCAAAGTATTTTGGGTTCTGTGAAAGACTTGGATGAATGCAGCTTCAGTCGTCTTCTGATGATCTGTTCAACCAGTTGAACGGGGTATTTGTTTCCAAATAGGACGTCCCGAATGTGGCTAAGTTCGTCATCTAGGAGATCTTTGTCGCAAATTTTGATTGCTCGGTCAACTAGTGAAATAACTACTCCGCGTTTCACATATTCGGGCTGGTAAGAATCGTATGGAAGGTATCGATCGTTGTGGGTGGGTTTTCTGTAGACTGAGCAGACAAAACTTCCTTCACTGTTAGCAATCAAAACATCTAGGTACGGCAGCTCTTGTGCATCATTTTCAAATTCAATCGTGAACTGGATAGTCGGTTGGATTGAGTTTAAAGTGTCAACGAAACTCACAATGTCTGTTTTTTGGCCTTCCCATGCTGTGAAACCATCATCAACATAACGTTTGTAGACAAAGATCTCCTAGATGACGAACTTAGCCACATTCGGGACGTCCTATTTGGAAACAAATACCCCGTTCAACTGGTTGAACAGATCATCAGAAGACGACTGAAGCTGCATTCATCCCCCAAAGATCCTGTAAGTTCTCTTAGTAATGGTGAGGCTGAGGAAAAAAATGCCCGCGTTTACCTTCCGTACGTCCGCGGAGTAACCGAAAAATTGTCCAAAAGTTTGAAAAAATACAACATCCAAGTCTTTCACAGAACCCAAAATACTTTGCTGTCCAACCTAAACTCCGGAAAAGATAAAGTCCCAAATCAGTACCAAAGAGGCATTTATTCAATACCTTGTGATTGCGGAAAGCGTTACGTAGGAAGGACAGAGAGAACTTTCGGAAAACGACTTGCAGAGCATGAGCAAGAAATAGACCACGCCCTCTCCAACGGACACCGTCATAACTATACTTTCAAATCTGCACTTGCAGAACATATTTTCGAAAACCCATCCCATTCAGTATATTTTGAAAAAGCTGAAATTCTCGCAACGTGCACCGGACTCCATCAAACCATTCGAGAAGCCGTTGAGATAAAGAAAAACCGAGCAGGCATTAACCGAGATACAGGCGAGTACTCCCTACCGGAAACGTGGAACGGGGTTATTAAGGGAAGAAAATTTAAGCCTCAGTCCCTTATTAACAACAAAACCGAAGTTGATCAAAATGCAGAAAAAAATGTTTCTTGCTGTCGCCCCAATCGTGCAGCAAAAACAGCAGCCGTGTCAAAAATTAAATCTCAGCACTAGTTTTTCCGTGCAGTCATTATTCATAGTAATAGATACAGACGAGTACTCGATAATAGAAACGTAGAACGAGGTTATTAATAAAATAATATTTCAGTTTTCTGTCCCTTATTAATAAAAAAAAAACCTAAGTCGACCAAAATGCAGAAAAAAACCTTTCCTGTCATCGCCCCAATCGTCCAGCAAAAACAGCGTCCTTGTCAAAAATAAAATCACAGGACTAGTTTTTTCATTATAGTAGTATTTGAAGATAACTTACTTTAATAAGATATTTATAGTCGGTAGAAGCTTCAGTTATTTATTACAGGTTTGTTTCCTTCCCCGAAGTTGAACCAGAAGATTGACAGCCTGACGAGGACCCTTGCCAAAAAGGGCCGAAATATCGCTGATGAAGAATCGTAGCTGACGTACCCGTTGTAAACATTGTTTGAATAAATGTTTCAAAGTCAGCTTGGGCTCAAAGAATATTTATCCAGTAGCATCATGTCTTGCTATAGTAGAATCCAGTCTTGCTGATAGTAGAATGCAGTAACACGGTAGTCTTGACACAGAAGTATGTAGTAGCATCATTTCGTACTGCATGCTACTTTTTCGTACAACTTCACACTACTATTTTGAGATAATTTTTTTTTTATCGGGAATCGGGATTACAAGATATTAAAGGACCCCTCGCACTATTTACTATTCAACTTACAGTATTTTAAATATTTGAATACTTTAAAACTAGGCTGTGCTTTCAAGAAATAATCCACGATTTTGGCTGTTTTGAGCCATTTCTGAGACCTGTGGACTCGTATCGAAAACAGGGAAACAATTTACGTAACCGGTTTTTGTGATGGAAAAACTTCTCGCACACAACCGTCGACAGCGTGATACACATCGAAGGTAGCAAAACACGGCTTGTGAGAAAATCAGCTCGATTTTGTTAGAGGGGTTAGAATGTACCGTACGAATTGGGGTCTCCGGGTTTAGAAATATATGGAGTGATTATGGAAGTAGGTTGCGTTAGTGTTATAGGTAAGACATGTCCTTTAAGGGAATAAAGCACATTATTTATTTACGAGAGCATTTATATGATTGCTGGATACTGAGGAATCCAGCCGTGAATCTCCTGTCGTTCTAAGCAGAAACAGTATATTTTTAGGCCATCTAAAGGATGTTCCCGGAGGCTACAAATTGAATTTTGTATCGTATTATAGCAAGCCAGAGGTTTACAAAATTCACTACGTGATGGCGTTGTTGGTCGCCCTGAAAGCTATGTCATTGGCGTTCCACGGCATCAATTACACTTTCATCAGGAGAGACGGCTATCATATTGAAGCATGGGCAGTACTGTTCTACGTAACCCATCTGTAAGTACATGGTGTTCCCTTAGCGTGAGTTTTGTAGAATGATGGGGGGGGGGGAGAGCAATAGGCTATAGTGCTGACGAGGGGCGTCTCGACTAGGGGGAGGGGAACTCCCCCCCCCCCCCCGAATGTTGTCGGCCAGTCGGTAAAAAATAGCCGAATCTGTGCGAAGCGCCGCGATTTTTCGTAAAAACAGTCGATTTTTTTCTTGGAAACGCTCGATTTTTTTTTTAAAATAGTCGGTTTCTCGTAAAAATAATTTTTTTTTCTTAAAATCATAAATTTTTTGTCAACACAGTCGTTTTTTTCTCAGTAATAGTCGTTTTTTATCTGCAAAAAACAGTTGGTAAAATTGACCAGCCAGTCGGTAAATACCTTGCCCCCCCCCCCCCCCCCAAAAAAAAAAAAAATAAACAAAACATTTTGGCTAGTAATGCCTCTGGTGCTAACATTGTCTTTTACAGGAGGGAATCCCTGCACATCATGTGATATGTAAAGCGAACAGTGATCCTGGACTTGGAGGCTACAAATTAAATATGTTATCGTATTTTATAGCAAACCTGGGGTTAAATGATAAGATAAGATTTATTTGCTTTAAGATTTCATTTTTTCTTTATTCGTAAGTCTGTTGTCGTAAATTCTCGTGTTGACCTTAAATTTTAGTGTTGATGTGTGATAGTTGTTTGTTTGTTTTTTCTTTAAAAGGCCTTAGGCTAGAATTGTATTAATAATTTTTACAAACCATTAGAATTAGTGAAGCGTCGTTTTTTATGCCACTGGCATGTCTGATGCTTTTGAGAAACACCAGGTTTATTTATATTTGCCATTAAAATTGTACCTTACCTTACCTTACCTATTGCCATGGCAAATACATGCAAAATTGTAACAAATAATCAAAATGTTTCCTGCTGTACCCTATCAAGTTTTGGTTTTTAACTATCGAGAACAGTCAGGATGTGAGATCATTTTAGATGAGGTCTCGTTTGCACACAAACGTAGAGCCGTCCTTTCGCATAGCCGAAATGACTTGCTTTCTGTGTGATGATGATGATGATAAACTTTCATTTACGCACTTACACTGTAAAAAGTTTTTCCGTATAAAGATTAAAGTTAACTGCAGTATTTGCTACTCGGATTACTCTTATCTCGACGCAGATAAGATTAATACCAAATAGAGATAAGATGAATCTGAGTAGCAAATTTTTATGCGGAGGGACTTTTTACAGTGTAAGAAGAGGCAAATAGCGCAGTACAGACGAATAAAAGAAAAAATACACTGAGCTTTCAATAATGTAGTAAATGCGCACGATCAAAAAATAAACATTGAAAAAAAGGGGACTAATCGGGTCGAAAACATCTTCTTCCTAGATGGAATGCGGAGAAATGGCCTATGTGATAATCAGAACACAGCCGTGTCGTAATATGCACGGGGTGTTGGACATTTCCCTCGAAACTTATTAGAAGACCGTAGAAATAGATATACCAGCCCAACAAAACCTGGAAGCCACCTATCAATAGCCTATGCCTTTTTTTGCTGTTAAAATGTGGATCGTGAAAGCGATGCACAAAAAGTCGTGGGCCCTTGGCAGTGACAGACATGCATCGTGTACTTAAACGTGTTTCACGATTAATAAATAAATAAATAAATCATGTTTTAATCCGTAATATCTTTAAATACAAAAAAATAGCTTTGGATGTGTCAAATTGAAAGAAAGACACTTCAAGCACTATCAATCAACTCGACAGGTCAATATTACTAATCGGAAAACATTAAAAAGAGAGAGAGAGAGAGAGAGAGAGAGAGAGAGAGAGAGAGAGAGAGAGAGAGAGAGAGAGAGAGAGAGAGAGAGAGAGAGAGAGAGAGAGAGAGAGAGAGAGAGAGAGAGAGAGAGAGAGAGAGAGAGAGAGAGAGAGAGAGAGGGGTTTATTTAGACAACATCATAGCTGACAGCTAATTTGCGTTGCTTCACTATACTAAATAACAAATTAACACAAAAAAAGAAGAAAATATCACTCGGCTTTGTTTAGCAAATCCGTAAAAAAGGTACGAACGAATTTGCGTGGCGGTTCGTTCGCGAAGCTACTGGAACTAGTTTATTTTGGTGACGCGTACGGTTGTTGGGCGGTGCAGTGGGTGGTAAGATGTCTCGATGCTGGGGTTTAGAGAGAAGAAACTTTCCAAACCTCATGATAATCTGCTCGTATCTTTGGGCCAACGTGGGGAGATCGAGTTTAACAAGCGCATCACCATAAGATAGCTGTCGATCGCCAATAATAATGAACACGGCCCGCTTTTGCACCGACTCAAGTTCTTGGATGAGGCATACAGTACGCAGTGCTGCAGGTCCCCATAGTGGGCTAGCGTATTCCAGAACTGGACGGACGTATGTAAGATAAGCTAGCAATAGGCACTGGACATCACAGCCAAATCTACGCATTGTATTTAAAGACTGCAGACAAAAACTGGATGAAACAGACAAAAACTGGAGACAAAAACTGGATAAAACAATCCAGTTCATAAATAAACTACATCAATCAAGAAAAGACAGGTCAAAATTACATACAGTATAGCTTGTTGAAAATTTCTAAATAAAATAATCAAGTTCATAAATAATCACATCAATAGCCCTATGGCTCTCTAACATATCTCTCTAACCCTATAGCTCGTCGTGGCATCCACCAAGCGAAGTCATGTCTCTTTCCGCCCATCTTGGTCTTGAGTGTCCACTGAGTGTCCTGTCCTGCCGTCTCCCATATTTACTAATGCCGCCGACAAGTTTGGGGTTTGCATTGCTTGTCTCAAATTACGATTTGTATCGTAACTCATTTATTCATATTTTAAAGGTTGAAAGGAGCTGTACTGTTCATCACAATTCTTCTCATTGGTACGGGATGGGCCTTTGTGAAGCACATTCTTTCCGACAGGGATAAGAAGCTCTTCATGCTAATCATACCTATTCAGGTGAGATATAGATACCCCTCCCCTACCCACCCCCTGTAATCCATCTGTATGAGTCAAATTCACACTTACACCACTAGACTGGGGCAGTAGCAGACGCATAGACGCATGAAACGTCAGCGTCACTACTATGTACATCTCGTCATCCTGGTCATCGAGCACCTGATGTTTTTCATGAATTCTTCAGGCCCAGTTAGAAATTATTTCTAAATTTTGTGTGTTTATACTATCATTTATCTTGTGTTGTTTTTCGTTGTCCTCTTTACTCTGCTACCACCTTGTGTATTTGGCGGGTTACAAAATAAAATTGTCCGCTTTACTCTGCTACCACCTTGTGTAGCGGGTTACAAATAAAATATAAATATGTAGAACATAATGAATATAATATAGATGGCGCCTAGACAAGGGACTTGTACCGTGACCAGTACCATAAACAGTTTTTCGAATATAATTTAGAAGTCTAGGACTCCCTTGTCGAAGCCACGTAGACAAACCAGGACCCACAAGACGGGGTCTCATGGTGAAAACCAAATAAAACCAAATATATAATTTTAATGGGGAAGACGCCCCTCAAGACCCCGTCTTGTGGGTCCTGGTTTGTCTACGTGGCTCCGACAAGGGAGTCCTAGACTTCTAAATTATATTCGAAAAACTGTTTATGGTACTGGTCACGGTACAAGTCCCTTGTCTAAAGCGCCATCTATCTTATTAATTTACGTGACATGGGGATGTGAACTGGTCAGATGAATTTGCCCTCGGGCGGGATCACTGTTCGTATGGCCGGCTTCTACTAGACTATTGTAGTGATTTGCGAACTCTGTTCACAAGCCCCTCGGTAGCTCAGTGGTAGAGTGACTGCCTTGTAAGCAGAGGGTCTTGGGTTCAAATCCCGGCTGAGGAGCATTTTTGTCTATCAGTTCACTACTTATAAACATAATGAATATATATCCAAAAAAGCCCGTGGGCCATCGCAACAAAAGTTTTATAAGTAAATTCACTAACTTATACTAGCACACTCCTCCTATTCTAAAAATCTCGTTCTTTAACAAAACACTCGTCATTCCTTATCCTCACCATCCATTCTTCATCATATATTCTCTCACCAAATACCTCCTTTCTCCATTCATTCAGTTCCACAATCACACATCAAATGAACAACGCTTTCATCCTCATGACCACACATAGGACAGAAGTAAGAACCAATTCTCTTTTTTGCTTTACCAATATATTTTCTCCTTGCCCCAGCCCCCAAGTGGTTATTTGGGCTATTCTGTGTGGGGGTTATTCTAGTGGTGTATTCTATGACAATTGTAGTTGTAGGTTAATGACAAGTGCCAACTAATTTGCTCGCGCATGAAATGTTGTGCCGCATTTATATGAAATTAAAAAAACTAAAGAAATTAAACCATCAGCCTTCATCTCAATAATTTCCTCCTTACTTATGGAGCCCACTACAGGCAGTAAACAGAAGATTTGACAAAGATAGGCTGAGGCTTTCAATCAATCAATCCGTCTACTGCGCCGTAAAATCACTGGTAATAGTTGCGTTTTTGTAGATACCATGGTATCTGATACCACGGTCTAAAGTCGCTTTTGCAGTTATCGTGGTATCTGGCCAGTTATCGTGGTATCTGATATTCAGATACCACGGTCCGACCGTGGTAACTGATTCTGAAAAAGTCATCTCACTTTAATCAGTTTTTGTCAAATTGGTTGGAAAGAAGTTTGGCACTTAGTGATGTCACTGAATGTCAGTTTTTCTTTTGGGATGACTTCGAAAAGCGCAACTTCTCGATTTCTCGATTTTGCAGAGCAACCGTAAATCAGATACCACGGTAATTGCAAAAACGACTAACTGCAGATCCAGTTACCGTGGTAACAAATACCGTAGTATCTACATAAACGCAACTAATGTAAACATCAACTTTAAGGCACTAAAGACAATTAACTAAGGTAAAGGTAAGGTAAGGTACAATTTTAATGGCAAATATAAATAAACCTGGTGTTTCTCAAAAGCATCAGACATGCCAGTGGCATAAAAACGACGCTTCACTAATTCTGGAAAAATTATTAATACAATTCTAGCCTAAGGCATTGTAAAGAAAAAACAAACGAACAACTATCACACATCAACACTAAAATTTAAGGACAACACGAGAATTTACGACAGCAGACTAACTAAGTACAATTGAAGGATTCGACGAAATAGGGGGCGAATGCTGACAGTTAACGCTGGCTTGAATTCGGTGCTGGTTGTTTCAAGACAACTTTCCGAACAGCTTTGCTCCTTGTCGCAGGATCGTCAATTTGAGTTGCTTTGGAACTTGATGGGTTCCAGGTACTCTAAAGGTGTTTCCGGTCTTGCAGAACCGAGAGAAAGTGGAAAAAGGAGAACGATGAATGATATAGAGGACGCTCGGTGTTTGTGGGCGGTGATAGGTGCCTCTTTGTGGTGTTGACTAAACTTTGGCCGATTATCTACGGGTTGTGACGTTAAACTTTCCGTTTACTAACGGAACTGATTGTCCCTAGAACGGTTTATAAGTGTAAATCGGGTCTGGCGCCTCGCTGGCCGCTCGGCTCTCTATATATATATACACAAATATATATTCTGCAACATTAATTTTATTTCCTATTTCTGTCATGACGTCATGAAAAGGTCACGGGCCGTAGATAATCGGCTAAAGTTTAGTCAATATCATTTTTTTTTGACACTCAGCTAGCCGTTTTGCTCTTTGCCAGATCTTGCCAGGCAGAGCTGAACGCTTTTGTATTTTTTTCCTGGTTTTACTCTAAGAAGGACGGCGAGTTGAACAGCCTTGAGGAAAACAAAGAATTGACCCCGTACTAAGTTGTCTGACCCCCTGACTTTCTCATTTTTTTTACAAAAAATGAAAGTTGAAGTCGGTGCCTGGCTGTTTGTCTGGTTTCATGTATGCCCGGGAAGGCAAGACCCCTAGTGGCCTCATTTTTAGTCAAGTTTTCGCTTGTAGGTTCTTGCGAATGTCGCTTACATTATCACAGAAGAATCCGAACAAGGAAATGTTGGTCACTTCACATGGTCGGAGATTTTCATTCTTCTTGATTTGGTCTGCTGTGGAGCAATCCTCTTCCCAGTTGTCTGGTAAGTTCCCTACAGAAGTAACAAATTTTTAAGTACAACCAAAGTTCTTCATTATAACGGTCATTGACACTGAAAAAACTGTCCTCGAACTTCTCACCTCCTCTTACCTTTTCATAAGCATAATCCTCGATTCCACAAGTTCATTTTTCAGCATGAGCGGCTTGAGCCTGAAGAGGACCCTTGCCAAGAAGGGCCGAAATATAGCTCTAAAAAAATGTAGCTGACTTATCCGTTTTGCATCGTCAAATATAATCCTCGTACAGGAGGAGTTTCATACCTGCGTTTGTAAACCTTATTAACTAGTGATATTATTTCGTTGTGTTGACTCAGCTTTTCGTTGACGATCGGTTTTTATCTGAAAAGTGTATAAATAACCTGACGTGAAGCGAGTTCGGCGCAACGCGCTGTGAAAGCCGTTTTTGAAATTAAAGTCTCCCTGTCTCTCTCTCTCGTTTGTAGATATCCTTTACGTAAATTATTTGATTTTTTGTTTCTTGCTTTTCAATCAGTCAATCATTTATTTCTACACTTTTCTTACACTTATGACGAATAGCGCGTGATAAATTATTTCATTCATTCATCAATAACTTACCTCCCTTGTCTAGACTGTAAAAAGTTTCACCGAGGAAGGATTAAAGGTAACTGCAGTTAGCACAGCCTCGCAAGCCCCGCTTTTGTTGTGCTATTGAAAACAGAATGTTTATTTTCAATAAAACTGTTCTACTACTACTACTACTACTACTATTTGCTAATGGGATTCCCAAGTACTGCAAGATTTTTTTTATAGTGTATGTTTTCCTTTTACCATCACTCTCGTGCATCCGCCCTGCAGCCAGCTCAATCGCACATGGGTACATTTTTTTTTTTTTAGCAGTAATGCGAACCAAGTATAAATGTTTTTTTTTTTTGAATAAATTGGCACGATAATAGCAATATAATACAAAAAAAAAAATATTCTTTGAGCCCAAGCTGACTTTGAAACATTTATTCAAACAATGTTTACAACGGGTCCGTCAGCTACGATTCTTCATCAGCGATATTTCGGCCCTTTTTGGCAAGGGACCCTTGCCAAAAAGGGCCGAAATATCGCTGATAAGAATCGTAGCTGACGGACCCGTTGTAAACATTGTTTGAATAAATAATACAAAAAGGGCCATTTGCCTCAAAAAGTTAGTGTGAAACACTTTTAAACATTAGTTCGGCTAAGAGACTACAAGGTTCTTTGAAACAGCGGCAGAATCGCCCATTATGACTTTAGGCGGAAGGACTTTCGATCAGTTTATCAGTCAATCCTGCAAAGGAAAGACAATTGTCTTTTGACAGTCACACAATAATATATATATATTAACCAGATCCCATAACCCCATAATATTAACCAAATCCTCCTCTTCCATCGTTTCTTGCCCAACAGTCTCTGTTCTCAGATCTTTTAGCTCAACACATCGACCCAACAAATGAAATTTATCTCCCCGTGTGAACTGCACGTAGGGCATAAGTAAGGACCAGAACACAACTTAACTTTACCTTTAAACTTTCTTCATTCCCCCAGTAGGGGAGAATCCGCCTGCAAACTTACAATCCATTTCCGTTCCGCTTTTCGGGTCTAATGTAGTGTTTACACGGACAAGAAATCCCGTCGAGTAGGAAGGAATTCCGGTCGACTCGAAAGGATTCAGTTCGTGAAGACGACTAGAAAAAAAGTCTGGAGGGACGAGAATCCTTTCATGATGAAAGGAATTCTTGTCTTCTTGATAGGAATCTAGTCGGTGGCGCTGGTAAAAAGACTAAAAAAAAGTCTAGCTAGCTTTTGAGAGCAGCGGTCATCAGTACTGATGTCATAAATGCTCTCAAAACATTTTTGTATTGGCTAGTGAATTTATTTTTGTCAGATTTTCTGGTTTGAAGACTTCTTTTTTTTTCCTCTGTGTGTAAATATAATCTTGTCACCAAGATCGGATTCTGGTCAAGTTTTCCTGTACTTGTAAACGCTGCATACGCCATTATACATTATCCTCGAGACTGGAGAGGCGTCATTGACGCTTTATACGCCACTGACGGCTTACGAGGATCTAATGTATAAGCCCGTGAATTAACCTCCAAACAAAATAGTAAGAACAAATCTCTTGAAGGTCTGTGCGACCAGGACGGTCTAGAATGGCGTCTAACTCTTTATTTTTTAGGTCCATCAGGCATCTGCAGGAAGCATCTCAAACAGACGGAAAAGCGGCTGTAAACCTTGAGAAATTGAAGCTATTCCGCCAGTTCTACATAATGGTCGTGTGTTATATTTACGTCACTCGAATTATTGTCTATTTACTCAAGGTATGAGACTTCTTTTTTTACCGAAACCGACTGAGCATGGAGTAATGAGCGCGTCGCAGTGAATCGTGGCATTCAGTTTTCCGAATGACAGATGTGCGCCGTTTTAGCCCAGGCTCTGCTTCTGTCTTATATCCCAAGAGTTTTGTTGCTCTGTAGTTGACTGATGTTACCTGACTGGAGCAAAATAACACTTAAGAGTAGTGCCAAGACCTAAGCTTTCCATGCTTTGCAAACGGGTCGTATTCGTTGCGCCGCCCACTACGCTTGCGGCATTTAAAGCGAGACAAACTTGCGGGTTTAGACATTTCTAGTAATGCGGCTTTCACACTGAGAACGCAAGATGCTTGCGTTGCGCTTGCGTAGAGTCAGCGTTGCGTCTGTCTTGCGTCGGACCTTTCACATTGTGAAGGCTTGTGCGTTGCGTTGTCAGAAAATGGCCAGTTCTGATGAAGATTAAAATGATGCCTGGACTGAACATGGAGCCTGTAGGCAAATTCAGACAGTTTGTAGAATGTTTATGGGTAATTATTTATTATTACTATTCACTACTTGAAAGAAGACAAGGTCCAATCAAATGTAATGTGATACAAAGTAGGGTCAACTTACCAGTCATGCTCTTACTAAACTCCTTGTTGATGATTTCACAAATTGATAACCATGTATTATTAATGAAAGTCTTGTTGTGATAGGCAGGGACCTTTTTTATCATATAGTCCAGGTCTCTTGAACTAGTTTAACTAGTTTTCTTCAAAAACTTCCATTTCAGTGAAAAATAAATTGAAAAATCTGATGCGTACGCGTCGGACGCAACGTAAAAATAGAGCTCAGTTCTATTCTTGCGTTGCGTCAATTTTTTAAGCGCAAGCTTCGCGTTGCGTCTTCGCAAGCGCAACGCAAGGCTTGCGTAGCTCAGTGTGAAAGGCAAACGCGTCAATGTGAAAGCAGCTTAAAGCAAAGGTGCGGTCTGCACACACCAAGGAAACAATGGAGGCTGTATCATTTTCTTTGCTACGTTCAGAATATGAAGTTATCAGAGCCAGCGCTGGTGAACGGCTGAATAAGTTAAGTAGGGACGTTCTCTATCGCTAGTTTTACTAGTGTCGCTGCTATTCGACTGTGTGTCACTTTTCTTGGCGCCTCTTGTGTTATTTTGCTCTGTACCTGATGCTTTTCGATATATCCGCGATGGATTTTCCGTCCTTTTTTTCTAAGACTGTCTCTTCGTTGCTGCTGCTACTGCCCGAGCCTTTGCGTAGAACGATCATTCACTGCACACAGAAGCGTGTCCCTGGGTTTTTGCCTAATTACAGTTGTATGCTTGTTGACTGCTAATTTGTTTTATTTGTTTGAGTCTAATACCGCCCGACTAGGGCCATACTGGTCACTAACACTTTAGACAGTAACACTTTACACACCAAGTTGGGTCGAACCCACAATCCACCAACTCCCCCCGTTTCAGCCAAATGGGAAGAGATAGCCGCATGTGCGGCCCAGAGAGAACAGCCGAAAGAAGGTTCTGACTTCTGTGATACCAAATCCTGTTCTGAATATAATATAGAGATATATACGGGTTATTCGGGGAATATACTATTGGGAGAATATAATATAGAGAATATTAATGGTTAACTTCGGACATCGAGGTTGATATTGGAAAATACCGCCGAGGCGGTCATTGAAAATAACCTATCGGAGCCGAAGGCGAGGTCGATATTTTTAAATGGACATCGAGGTTTTCATCCCGATATCAACCGAGATGGAGGTGTTTTTTTCGAACAAAACCATTAACAAATAGGCTAACCATGCGCAAAACCTCTCTGGGGGTTGATGACCTGTATCATCTTCTCTGGAGGCTGTTATGACATCATTCATCCTCTCTGGAGGCTGATGTGACTTCATTCATCCTCTGTGGAGGCAGATATGACTTTATATCATCCTCTCATATCTACCGCTAACTTTCTGTCTGAAGATTATCATAATATAGCTGACCGTCCACTGCTTCCTGGCCGAAGATTGAAAATTAAGTGTCTTTTTCTGTGTGTTTGTGGGTTTTATTTATTTTCTTTCATTTACTCCGCTTTTTGGGATCCCAAAACGTAAGTGGAGGGATACCTATGACATCGCAAAAGTTGTCCGTCCGTCTGTAAGCACGATAACTCTCAAAGGGAATGAGATATTTTGATGAAACTTGGTGTGAGGATTCGTTGGGTCGGCGGACCAGTCAAGTTCGTAAATGGGCTTTGTAGCCCTACATTTAGGGGTGGGGGAGGGGGTTCAAATTAAGGGGCAAACAAAATATTTTGAAACAGCTAATGTGATAGTCGATTATGGGGTAAAAAGACATGCTGAACACGATGGTGAAAACCATTTTGTAATCGGACAAGTAGTCCGCCCGGAATCCGGCCAAAACCGGAAAGTTTGTTAAAAGTAAAAGTTTTATTTCAAGTTGATTAGATGTTTGATTTAGAGATAGGAAGACATGCTGAAGACGATGGTGAAAACCATTTTCTCGACGGACAAGTAGTTCGCCCGGAATCCGGCTCAAACCGGAAAGTTTGTTAAAATTATAAGTTTTATTTGGAGTTGATAAGATGTCCGGTTTAGGGCAAGAAGACATGCTGAACTTTTATGTGAAAACAATTTTCTTCCCGGACATGTAGTTCGCCCGGAATCCGGCCAAAACCGGAAAATTGTTAGAAGTTAAAGTTTTATTCCTAGCTGATTAGATAACCGATTTAGGGGTAAGAAGAGACGCTGAATTCGTGTGTGACAATCATATTTTACCCGGACATATAGTTCGACCGGAATCCGGCTGGAGTCGGAAAATTTGTTATAAGTCAAATTTTTATTCGAAGTTGATTAGATGTTCATTATTGGGGAAAGAAGATACCCTGAGTTCGTTTTTGAGCTTTCTTTTTTCGCCGGACAAGTAGTTCTAGAGTTCGGCCGAAACCGGGAAATTGGCAGAAGTGGCAGGAAGTTTTCGTCAAAACAGATATGACTTATAGGGTTATATTTGTAGTTGATTAGATGTCCGACATAGGGGAAAAAATAGATGCTGAATTCAATTATGACAATTTTTTTTTAGCCGGACATGTAGTTCGTCCGGAATCCAGCTGAAACCGAAAATTTTTTATAAGTTAAATTTTTGTTTAAAGTTGATTAGATGTTGGACTAATCACACCAAACAATCAACAACTTATCCAGCGGTGCCTCAAATTAACATAATGTCAAACTTCTCATCTGATAAGCGCACCAATCTGTAAAAGACAATTAGTTTTTAAGTATCGTTCCTAAATATTACAATTAAATTATTTATCTATCTACATTATATATTAGATTTTTGGGATCCCATCGACACCTTTGGTCTTGTTCAAAATGGCGGTTATAAATATATTACTTACTTGCTTATAGGACGATATGTATCACACACCTGTTCGAGAAAAGCTGTAATATAATATTGTCGAAGAGCTATGTTGCTCCTGCATTGACTCCAGTTTTGTGATAGGTTGGCACTGGTGATCTTCTATGTCGACGTGCAGTACCAGCTGGGAAACTACCGGTCACGGATTGCTCGGAATAGCTCTCTGCTGCAGTTGGTGGTGGAAAACGATTTTCTGGGAGAGACAAGAGTGTTTGTGTCCGGTAGCCAGGCTCTGATAGGCATACACAAATTCTTTGTTTTTTGGCACAGTGTTTCAACGTTAGGCTACACGCTACACGCCAACGTATGAGCACACTCCTCCACCTCTGGAGCACAGGGCCCTAAAACTTATAAGGGGTCAATACTCGCTCATTTCAGATTTCCAGTCCAACAGATTTTCAATGGGATACTGTCCCCTTGCTCCAGGCTATTGTGGGGCGGAGCACTCTGCCCGAAAATGAGGATTTTTGTCTGACTTGGTTCAGACTCCTCGGTAACATAGTTTATGTATATTTTTTTTTAGATTACAGTACCGTTTCAATACACATGGATGGATGAGCTTTTCTTCGAGGCTGCAACTCTGACCTTCTTTATTTTCACCGGGTACAATTTCCGGCCGGCCCCGAATAATCCATACTTCTTGATGGCCAAGGACGAGGAAGAAAATTTTGAGCTAGAGGGCGTGTGAGTATGTTTCTCTTAAAAGCGCCCGTGGGGGGATTTTTTCCCCAGGCTTCTGTAATTACGCCGTGTTTTTCTTCCTGTATAAAGCCGCTTTCACATTGACGCGACGCTCTTATGCGTTTATCTTGCGTTGCGTACAGGTTGCGTAGCGTATATGTCACACCTGCGCAAGAAGGTATCACGCTGGGTGCGTATTTGCGTTTTCCTTTCTCGGTTTCTTCTGTTGAATTTTCGTTTCTTTCGTCATTAGTACGTTTTTCTTCACCATTAACAGGTTTTCCCCAGTTTTTATTTAATAACAAACATGATGCGTACGCGCCGACGCAACGCAAGAATAGAACTCGGTTCTGCGTCGCGCTTTATTTGTATGCGTTGCCTCGACGCAAGCGCAACGCAGACGTTGCGTACCTCAGTGTGAAAGGCTCAACGCGGCAGTGTGAAACCGGCTTAACACTCCCTTTATGTCAAGTCCGACCTGTATCCGCGATAGAGTTCAACTTGATCTGATTGATCGAGAGCCAAAATCTTTTCGCAGGCGAAAGATAACTGATGCTTTTGACTTGTAAACTTGTAAATAACCGTTTCCTAAACCTGAACTTAGCGAAAACTATTCGAGCAAATCTACGTCTTCGTTAAACGCTATCAAACTGAAAGAGTTTGTGGACAACTGAGTGAGCTGAAAGGAAGAGTCCTTCCTCTCAGGCCACTCAGTTGGCCGCTATGTTTGTTTGTTTGTTTATTTTTTAACCCATCGTACGGGAAGGAGAAAATGATGGAGTATAAAAAAGAAAGAAAGTAGAAAAAGTACAGAAAAAAAGATCACTCAGAAAAACAGAAAAACAAACGACAAGTCACAGAGGGAAAAAATCACAGTTATAAATCAGAAAATGTCAAAAAACAATCCCTTGTCACTCATGGCCGCTCTTACTGCATTTTACTCGTTGACATAGCTCATCGAGCTTTCGTTCGGGTCAACGATACCGTATTTCTTGGTCATGTAGGTATTGCGCGTCCAAGGAGGGAGACGTAGAAGGTATTTTGCGAATTTAAAGTAAATCCGTTTAATTTTTAGTCGGTCCGTATCATTTAATGTTTCAGAAAATGGAGCTATGTATAGAATATGGGGTAGCGCAACACTATTATATAATTTTGCTAATAGACTTCGGTTTAGATGAAACTGGTTTAAAACAGTTTGACCATAAGACCGACGAATTTTGCTTTCCATGTTCTCAATAATCAGTGCTTTAGTTTGTTTCAGCGTCTTACTAATCGGAATGCCAAGGTACGTCAATTTATCACACGGCTTAACTGTAATACCATCTAAAGCTACACTAACAACGGATAAATCACTATTATCATTAAAAAGCAGCACTTCACATTTTGGTTCAGAGTCCCAAAGCTTGTTTATATTTTTGCCGAAATGAACGTTGGGCGGAGATAATACAGTACTCATGTAGGCGTAACGTGTGAGAATATACCCATTCTTGGCAAATGTTTTATTTAATGTTTTCAAGTTTTGAGAGACACACCAGTTAGAACAACGTTTTCAATACGACGTAGTTTATTGTTTTTTTCTAGTTACAACGCTTTGAACTTATAAAGGAGATGACTGGGATTTCAGTGGTGAGAAAGTGCGAGACCCTCGTCGTTGTGTATGTGTCAACTTCACATAGGCTGTACACTCCCTTGGCTCTGCAGTAATCCTAGCACGTGTATTTTGTTGTCACTGTCTGCAAGAAGGATACTTACCAAGCAGATTGCTACCTACCTACCTCCTCCTCATGCTTCCCCCCCCCCAAATATCAGCTAACTTTTTTGTTTGTCATCGTAATATCGGAAAAGTCAGCAGATGCTTTATCGTTGTTTTTTCGGTACTTCCTGGCAATGCTTGTTATGTTTGCCGTTTGCAAAACCATGACAGATAAACATCCCAAGTTTTATCTGTTGAAACTGCACATGCTTGTTATCTGTTCTAAAACTTCTGACAAGGCATCTGCTAACTAAGCTGTCGCCCAGGGCATCTGTCATTTTTTTGCGAAAAGAATAAATGCCTTGCGCATATTAGTTGCGTTTTTGATCCGGATTCTACGTTCCGAATTCTCGCTTCTGAATTCTCGATTCTCGTACAAATTACCGTTTTTGCTCATCTGACATCTCCATTCTCGCTTTTGACAAAAACACTAATTTTGCTGCTCGTCCGCAACCTGGTATACGTGTATATGCATATTGAACACCCAAACTCTGTTGACCAATCAGGGAGGAGAACGGAGAGAGGAGAATCGACAATTCACCATCGGAGCAAATTCTCGGTTCTGCAGAATCGCGAGGCTTTCCCCGTTCTCGATCCTGACAAAAAAGCAGGAAAAAGAGAATTCACTTTATCTGAATAGTCCAAAAACGCGAAATAGGAATTCGGAGGAGAATCGCGAGGAGAATTCGGATCAAAAACGCAACTATTGTCCGGGAGTGCCGCAAGCCACCTTTGGCATAGGCCTGCCTGTTGCTGCTGTAGTTAAGACATACGAGATTTATTTATTTCCTTCAGAACCGAGGAGTACAAAATATCATGTATAAAACAGAACTATGCCTAATTTGTGGGGCGTCAGCAACAACCAACAGCATATACCAACTACTGTTGCAGAATCATAGCCCAGGGGTGGGACTCAACTGACAAATTATAACGAGCAATCTGCGCTACGATTGCTTCTTCCGGATTCGTAACGCCGTACCGACGTGAAACATATCTGTTACTTGTCCATGGTGGCAAACGCAACAGAAAGTTTGCATATTGTAGTAGACTGAGCGCAATTTCAGTCTATCTGTAGTAGGGGTCGGCACCGTTTCTGTTTCTGTTTCTGTTTTTTTACTACCGTTTTCTGTTCTGTTTTTTTTTTAAATAACAGAAAAACAGAAAACAGGTAGCCGTTTTTTAATGCCGTTTCTCTTTCTGTTTCGTTTTTATTTGACCGTTTTAGCCGTTTCTGTTTTTTTTGCCTGTTTTTTCCAGATTTCCTTTTTTTGTTACGACTTGTACGCGTGGCGTCCCGGCGTAATTTAGCGGTTTTTATTCTCCCGGCGGATTATGCCATCTACCAGGGACCCATAAATTTCCTTTAACGACTCGCTATTCAGGGGGCTTGTCATTTCCTATGCTTCCATGTTGCTATGTTGCCCGAGCCTCGCCTAGTTTCCAAAAATTCCGCTTGGATCGAATCGGCGTTCTTGCTCAGATAGACAAAATTTGTTGGGACTATTCAGCATGCCACCAGGTACCTAAGCTAGGACAAATGATCCAGGATACTCTTCCATTACAGAGAATATTTCTAGTTCAACACAACAGTTTTGTCTATCTGGATAGTTGGGTATTTTTATCCCCGTGGGTATTTCTCGAACTATCTGACGCTCGGTCAAGAGTGCATCAGAAATCTCTTATTGACAAGCCCCCTGAATGGCGAGTCATTACAGGAAATTTATGGGTCCCTGCATCTACCGATATTTTCTGCTTTTGGGAAGGAAAGATTTGTGAGTCAGAATAGAGAGAATGCACCCTAACCAACGAAACGGATAATTTTACACCCTCATTAGAGAAAGCATAACAACAAAATTAACATTAGGAGGTATAGGACTTTCGACTCACAGACTAATTTATCGGCCTTTGATAACCATTCTGAGCGAGTGAATTGCTGGAAACGTTAATCTGGCTATTTCTTGTTGGTATAATAACACTTTTTGCTGGAAACGTTAATCTGGCTATTTCTTGTTGGTATAATAGTACTTTTGCGAAACGGAGTCTCGCATCCCATTGGTCGGTTAAGACGCAATTTTTAAATCCAACCAAAGGAAGCACGAATCGTTTTGTACTGAAAGTTTGAAGCCTTCAAGCTCCCATTTCTGATGAAACTTTTCTACAAAGCTGTAGGCTAATTTTACAACTAAGAAAGAGCCAGCGAACTTTTCCAATGTTCAAAAGGTTGTTTTTTTTTCGCTTCTCGGTAAAGATGCGCACTTTAAGGGCTAGAAATTCAGTTTTAAGCAAAACCCTTCTGGCGCAGATGATCATGGGCCCTCGGTGGATCATGAAATGTATAGTTTGGTCAAAAGTAATTTTTCACTTTGCGGTTAAGGGTGCGCACTTCAAGGGAGCTGGCAGTTCATTTCTGTACTTTAAGGGATGGTCGGATCTGGAAAGTGACAGTTTGTGAGCCAATCTTGTCGAGTCTCTAATGTTCCAGCAAAGTTTCATCGTTCTAGCACATCTGGAAGTACCTTAACTCGCGATCACCGGAATTCCGTACCCCCTCCAACTCTCCCTACAGTGCACAAATCCGGTCCGTTCTGTCACGGGTGTACCTAGTTCTTGTGCTTGTTCTTCCCACCAAGTTTCTTCCCGATCAGTCCACTCTAAGCGTGACACAAGATTTCCAGTACTCCCCTCTACCTCCCAACCCCCACACTCATCGGATCCGGCCCGGACTTGAAATGGGACACCCGAGAAACGAAGTCTACCCAAATATCAAGGTTCATAATGATCCGATCACCCGTTCGAAAGTTATATATACCTCAAGATTCCGGATTCCTCCTCCCTCCACTCCCCCACGATGGTCGGATCGGGGAACTGACTATTTCCAAGTTAATTTGGTCGGGTCTCTGATATGCCTGCCAAGTTTCATCGTCCTAGCCCACCTGGGAGTACCTTAACTCCGGATCACCGGAATTCCGGAACCCCTCCAACTTCCCCCACAGTGCCCAAATCCAGTCCAGTTCTGTCTATGATGTACCAAGGGCTTGTGCTTGTTCTTCCCACCAAGTTTAATCCTGATCGCTCAACTATAAGTGTGTCACAAGGTTTCCGCCCCCCCCCCTTCCGCCCCACATTCATCGGATCCGAACCGGACTTGAAATGGAACTTCTGAGACATGAGGTTGTTCGAAAAATCAAGTTTCATTAAGCTCCGATCACCCGTTCCAAAGTTATACATATACATACGTCAATATTTCGGATTCCCCCTCACTCCACTCCCCCTAGGGTGGTCGGATCGTCGAAGTGACTATCGCCAAGATAGTTTTGTCAGATCCCCGATATGCCTGCCAAGTTTCATCGTCCTAGTACATCTGGAAATACCCTAACTCGAGAACAGTGAACCGACCGACCGACCGAAAAGTGATCGGTATATGGCACCTGAGTGAAGCCCATGCTCAAACGCTGGGGCATGCTGACAAGGGTGACCATGGTTCTCACGCGTAGTTGTGCCCCTTCTTCGAATAGGGGTATCAGTATACAGTACTTTGGGAACTAAACAATTTGGTATTTAATTTTTTACCTTGAATTTATTTGCTTTTAAAGAGAACTGTACCCTTCTGGGGAACACATACGATGACTCCCATACTCACCCCTGCCAGCATACGCCAGCATTTGACCATGGATATAAAAAAAGGGCTTAGTTTACTAGACGGGTGCAGAGTCCTTTTTTTTCACCTTATACATTTATACTCGACCTTCTCTCACAACCTTCTCCTGTCAGACCATCCCTGGATCCCCTCCTCACGCTATTCACTTTCCAACAGCCGCTTTACCGTTTCAAATGGTCGCCTTACTGTTATCTTATAAACCTAAAGAAGTAGGAAAAAAACAGAAATGCCTGTTAAAACGGCCGTTTTTTTTGTCAAAACTTTCCGTTTCTGTTTTTCCGGAAAAAAACGGAAAAACAGAAACGGTTTTCCGATTTTTTTATCACCGTTTCTGTTTCTGTTCCGTTTTTTATTTGCTGTTTTTTACCGTTTCTGTTTTAGCCAAAAACAGAAACGGTGCCGACCCCTAATCTGTAGCCGTAAAATACGCCAAAGTGGGCTAAGGTACAAATAATGGGGCAAAACCATACCATTGTACAAACGGGCCAACAGACGACGGTCAAATTTCTGCTTATTTGCAACTATCCGGCTATACGTAAACGAAGCCCTCTTCTGGAAGTGAGAAAGTAGTAACGGCCGCGTCTCAAATATTGACCGTCCAATAGGAAGGCCCAAATATACAATACTATTCCCGAGCTCAACAATAGAAGCACCAAGTGTGATGCTTCGAACAGTATCAGCTTTCGAGTTAAACAGTAGTACTTCAGATTTTCAGCGTTAAACTGAAGTCCAGTGTGAGCATATGCTAATTTTAATGTTTTTACGTTTCTGACTCATAAAAAGGGCCCAAAAACCCATGGATGGTCTAGGGTCCACCAAAAGTAAAAGACGGCACTGGGGGTGTGGCCTTATTTTCCGCATTTTTTCCAGCCTCACCCAAACTGGATATACGGAAAACCTGACGAACCTGTCCCGACATAAGCCCAGAGAGGGTCGACCGGAGGAGATTCAGTCCCTGGTCCTCAACGCAGAAGATAGTCACGAATACGATTAGTGGTACGTACTGTACATATTTAGTGATGCAATTTCGCCAGGATTTGGCGATTCCTCCTAGTCGTCCGCGGTGAATTTCGATAAGTTAGACTAGCAAATAGTGATTTTCTGCTCCTAAGACTCTTCTTGGTTGAATGTTGGGGTATATGGGCGGTACTGAGGGTGGACAAACGGTAGATTTGTATTTGTACCCCTCTTGTCTACTGATTTTTGAAAATCTGGTCAGTGAGGTTAAGGCTTAGTATACTCTTTTTTCTTCGGTAAACATAAAGTTAAGTTTAGGATAAGTAATGGAAGACTTTCACGAATACTATCTTACGGTTGACTTATTTTGAGCCCTTGGTGTAGACCCACTTCTCCTAGAATCCTACTTAGTAATAGTTTTGCTTGTCTGTGTACAGCAAATATTTATTGTAAATTATATTGTAAAATGTCGTTTTAATAAAGAAATCGGTTCGCATAAATCACTATTTCCTAAAATATACTCTGTTATCTATAGATCATCTTCCAACGTAGACACTTGGGTTGTATCCACCGCCGTAAGGGTAGCTTCCGGCACCGCCTCCATAACCTTGATATTGGTTCGGGTACTGAACACCGCTACCATAGACTCCACCACCATACCCACCTTGTCCGTACACGCCGCTGCCTTGTCCATATACTCCGCTACCTTGGCCGTATACTCCGCTGCCTTGGCCATATACTCCGCTACCTTGGCCGTATCCGCCACTACCGTAGCTACCTTGACCATAGACACCACTTTGTCCATACAGGCCACCTTGTCCGTAGAGACCACCCTGTCCACCGGCACCGTAGCTACCTTGTCCGTAGACACCATTGCTACCGTAGCTTCCTTGCCCGTAGGAACCACCCACTCCATAGCCGGTGTTGGGGTAACCGCCGCCATAGCTGGGATAACTTCCGGGGTAAGAACCGCCCACTCCGCCATAGCTTGGGTAGCCGCCACCGTAACCCCCACCTATAAATTAAAAAATGTTAGGCTAATGTGGTTCTTCGCTAAACGATTCCACTCGATGACGAACCACTATGTCGAAGGGGTTTGGTACCAAGCTTGACCATCCGACCTCACTATCACTTATATTTAAATACTGCATAAAACGGATATGTCAGCTACGATGCTTTGGCAGCTATATTTCGGCCCTTCTTGGGAAGGCCCCTAAAGTGGTTCCCTAAAGTGGTATTTAAAAGTAATTTGCCCGAATAAGATATTTACAGTCGGTAGAAGCTTCAGTTATTCATTGCAGGCTTGTTTCCTTCCCCGAAGTTGACCCTGAAGATTGACAGCCTGACGAGGACCCTTGCCAAGAAGGGCCGAAATATCGCTGCCAAAGCATCATAGCTGACATATGCATTTTATGCATTATTAGAATACTTGTAGCAAAGTCAGCTTGTGCTCAAGGGATATTTACTATCACTTATACTTTGAGGTTGCCTCCGCACTCAGTCCAGACTACTTCGAGACCACCTTCAAGGGCCTCCCGTTCAAACGACGTAATTGAGTAACAAATTTCAGAAATACTGTTGAACCCTCATGCCGCTACTCTTGCGGTACATTCTAACCCTCATTTTTTTGTCGCACCAACCTTGGCCTGCTCTAATTACACTCAGGGAGTCTACCAACCTCGTGTAAAGGAGTATATTGGATGGAATGACGGCGGTAACTCTTATAGTTACTATTGGCATGAGGTTGCAACACACTCGTTGCTGGGGCATTGTTTACGTCAAAAATTTGGGAGAATGGTTGGGAGGGCGAGTTCTAACTCGTCACTATCCAACGTTCGATCCACCCTTCCTTCTGCCCACTCTCCGCGTGCTGCTAACCATCGCTCCTGCTACTTCAACCAAGAACAGGTAAACCTGTAAGAGAACTATCTTCTTCCTTTTATCCCACTGTTGGCCATCCGGTGATTTTGCCACTCCCGACCTCACAGCGCGCCAATCCCGTATCCGGAATTCCTGCGTCCGCGCAATGTCCGTTGACCCTACGCGACCGTACAAGCGATAGTGTTTTTTGCTGTCAGCATCCGTTCAAGATCGGATAACATTCAGAAGCGTTTGCGTCAAAAGGCTCTCTCCTGGTGGTTTATCGATTCTTGCTAACAGCTATTTGGGGTTCTTACCATAAGATCCTCCACCATAGCCGCTACCATAACTCCTTGTCTTCAAATTTGCTGATTCCTCTGCCTTTCCGCTATCCGACGAAGCTGCGGGAACCTCTTCGCCACAAGCTGTAACAAATGACATGAATTGTAAAAACAACTTGTTCTCTAGGTACGACTCGATATATTTCCGTAGAAACGATCAGCTTCCATCACACCAGCATAATAGTCCTGACTTGCTGTAAACCCGAGTTTACAAACTAACAACTCCAGAACAGCAACTATATTATCCCAGACCGGAGAATCCTCCCGGAGAAACAATCTTAAAACTAAGCTCTAAAATTCGTGCGAGCTAAAATTTGTAGTGTCTGTTGTATTATTTGTTGATAAGTAGTAACTTTCAGTTGCATTGTCATATCCACGCAGTATCCGGGCAACAGCCAGATAGGAATACTACACAATTCACCCCTGGCTTTCAGAAGCTCGCCCAATTCCACAATTTATCCATCCTTAAAGTGTAACCGAAAGGGCCGAGATACAACAGTTTAGTTATCTATTATCTATTCACTTAATAGGCTTGAAGGTCCGATGAAAATGCGTTACCTCGCTGTTTTCGAGTAATGCGATTTTTTATTCTTACGGACTTGTCGTACCTCTATGTTCAAAATCTTTTACTTTCAGTCCTCAGACTCCCCTTGGTCATCTCTCAGACGTGACCATAAGCTTCCCGCTGTTGGCTACTGAAACCCACACTTTTGCTGGTTCAAATTTGCCGCGGCTGGATGACATTGACTTGTCGTGCAAGCAGCGCATTTTTCTGAACGTCACTACTAGAGCCCGAGATGAAAAAACAAAAATCGCTAAGAACAGTCAAAGTAATTCAGTGTATCCGAATTCAGGATATAAAAATAAGTTTGCTTTCCAGTTAAGCTTTTCCTTTAGGAGGCTCCGACGATCACAGTTCAACAGTTAACCTTCAGGTTACGCAACACCTTTGCGGTACAAGGACAGCGAAACGTTCACAGCATAAAACTCAGCACCACTGACAAGAGAGCTGAGAACTGACAAGGGAATTCAATTAAAAAAAAAATCCAAAAATACGTATTCCAAACTAACCTGTCGCTACAGCACACGCTAGAACCACAATCCTGAGCATTTTGCACATTCAAGCTCTGGGAGATCAATACACTGAATCGTCTACGCACCCGCATTCTTTATACAAAATTACGAAAAGTCAACCTTGAGAAAGCTGGGATGTCCATATCCTTTTCTTTATTGACATAAGGCTGAAAACGCAGGCACTCAATAAGAAAAACAAATCTTTACTTCCTCTCCCAAGTTTACTGACCTACGGACCGGATTTTGGAACAATAATTTGTCACGAAATTGCCCAGAACGGTTATGGGTTTTCCAATCAGTCGACAATCAGCGCTGTCGGTAAGCTTTGCTGACTTGACGCCCGACGTAGCGCATTGATCCGTGAATCAGCTCGCCTATAACCGGCTTTGTCGATGTGTTGTCCCAAACCAGAAATCAGAGAGTGCATTATACCCAACACGTTTTTCCACACACCATTTTTGGAGTCTTTTTAGACGATTTGGCCAACCAGACCACGTCAGATCTTTACGTCTTTCGCGAATCAGATTTGCATTACTGACGAGAACAATGGAAGAAGCTTGTACTTCTCGAACTTCCAGACGGGGTAGGGTGGGGGGGGGGCGACGGTCCCGATCTTATATTTCCGGCCGAACTTGGAAATCCGGGCGGAAGTATGTCTCACCGACTTTCTTTGCTATCCGAGTCTCTGGGCCTCGAATTCGAGGTGCCCGTGTTTCGCCATGACTGGCCGTCTGGTGGACTCGGGCACGTCTTGATACGCATTTTTCACGGGCTCGTCGCTCTCGAAATCCGGCCGACCAGACTCCGAGTATATTTTAAATCCAATGACGTCTAACATTCTAGCTATTTATTAAAATACAATAAAATAATTTCAGGACTCGGGGCATGAATCTCGAGAACATTTTTTTATAGTAGCTGCGTTCGTTGAACTCCGTGCTGTCTCTGGTGTTTAGTCACCGGTGTCCGGTTCTCGTCTTATAACGCGTTTTTTTGGTTCACTGGTGGGTAGTCACCGGTGAGTGCAAAAACGGCCTAATTCTGGGTTTTGCGCGAAAAATTCAAATCCCTGCAGCATGGCTCTAAATGAGAAGCTACTGCTTGCTGTTTTTAACTTGTTTAATGATGATTCCTCAAGCGATGAAGATGCGTATGATGAACTATATGTTGCTAGTGCTGTTGCTGATGATGACAAACAGCTGATGTACAGAGAAGCTCATATACAGCAACTTAACAGATTGTGCTCTGTTGGATTGGTAAGTAGCAAACCAAGGCAAGTAGGAACTGTGCTAACAAAGGTTGCTTATAGTTTTCTTGAATTGTAAACTTGTGTCTTTGTTATTCTGTGTACCCACATACAGGGCCATGACAACTAGGGGAGAGGGGGATGCCCCCCCCCAATGTTGTCGGCCAGTCCCTAAAAAATATTTGACGGGGCAAAATGGAAAAGGCAGCTACATGTTATTCAAGCTATATTTCGGCCCTTCTTGGCAAGGGTCCTCTTCAGGCTCAAGCCGCTCAAGCTGGAAAGTAAACTGCCCCGTCAAATATGATTCGCAGTCAGCTTCGGCGGAAGGAACATCTAATACCCTAAAAAATAGCCGAGTTTGCACAAAGCGCCGTAAATTTTGGTGAAAACAGTCAGTTTTTTTCTTAGAAACTGTTGATTTCTCCTAAAAATAGTAAATTTTTTCTTAAAAATAGTAGTTTTTCTTAAAATCAGCCAATTTTTCATCAACACAGTAAGGTAGTAGTAGTAACAGTAAGTAGTAACGCCTGTGCCCACATAGCCATAAGGGCAGCTGCTTTTGGGACCAATTCTCTGACAAGGTGAATTTTTGAAAGAAAAATCATGAGAAATATAAGATGGTGGTTGTATACAGCGTGAAGTGTATCGTAAGTTGAAGGGGTTGTGTGTAGCAGACAGGCATGACAACTGGATTCTGGATGTTAATGCACTGGGTCTTTTCAAGGTGATACTCAGTTATTAGTGGTGCCACAGTACATCATCAGGGGGCGTTTCCTCTCCATATGTGATGCCTCTGTTTACGGAATAGGACTCAGCATTCAGCAATAGATTACCAAGAAGCAACACTGTCAAATTTATACTGTCATAGCCAATGTTCCACCAACTGCTACTCATCAGCTAATTTTTTTGCCAATGGCATGGTTATTCATGACCAATACCATTTCCTCTTACAAGGCTTTTCGGCTGGCTCCTTAGTTCTCTATGAGAGAGAGTAGAATGGCATACATTGGGCAGAAGTACCTGGAGTACAATCTCGTGAATCAAGTTTTCACCACTGACACAAACTCTTCTCTTTTCAGCACTTACCAAAGGTGGAAAACTTCTCCGAAAAGATTGTGAGGATGATGCCAGATGAGCTATTCCGTCAGCACTTCAGATTGACAAGGAATTCATTTAAGGCTACTGTGAACATTCTTAAAGAGTATCCTTCAACCATGAAGTATTTTATTGAAACAAGTGATTCAATCTGCCCCCATATTTGTATAGAGAAAGCCTTGCAAATTCTACTGTGGTATCTGGGAAATGAGGTTTCCATGAGAGATGTGTGCTGCCGGTTTGGTGTTTCGAAGTCGACAGTCCATAGATGTGTACACAAATTGTCACGCATATTCTCTGAGATGTCTCCAAGGTTCATTGTTTGGCCATCCAAACCTGGAGACCTAAGAAGAATTGAAAGCGAATTTGAAAAGAAAGCAAAGATTGGGGGTGTTATAGGAGCAATAGATGGCTGTCACATACGAATTATCTGTAGTGACAAAGAACAGCAGAAAGCTTACATAAACAGAAAAGGGTATCACAGCATGATACTACAAGGTGTTTGTGATGCAAACAAAATGTTCACCAACATTTTTGTTGGCTACCCTGGCTCATGCCATGATGCCAGGGTATTCAGAAACAGCTCTTTAGGTAAGAATATTATTGAAGGAGGACCTATGGTACCACCTGGGAAGCATCTGTTGGGTGATGCTGCATATCCCCTTTCCACACAAATTATGGTGCCTTACAAAGCGGTGTCTCCCTTGACTCAAGTTCAAAAGAATTACAATACTCGTCTGTCAAAGACACGCATAGCTGTTGAACACAGTTTTGGAATGCTGAAGCAGAGAATGCGAAAGCTCCGTTGTTTGAATGTCGAACTGAAATCAATGGCATATGTGATAACATGCTGCTGCGTCATTCATAACATCTGCATCATGAATGAAGACTACATTGAAGAGTGGTATGATGCCAATGATGAAGTCACACCATCGCCAATTGTGCCAGTGCAGTTGACAACACCTAGTGTACTAGAAGCACAGAGAAAACGGGATCAAATTGCTTGCTCTCTGCCAAGAAGGTAGATGGATTGCATTGTCAGGAGGATGGAACTATACTATTTTATGGTGGGATTCATAGCAATCGTTATATTACTAGTATTTTAAAATGATAATAAAAGCTAATAGATTAATCATATAAAATGCTCGCTCTGCCCTCTTGGTTATATTCGACTGTGCAAAACCGAAAGTCAGCGTTTTATTAGAGCTATACTTCGGCCCTTCTTTGCAAAGGTCCTCTTCAGGCTCAAGGTCTGATCTGTCTTGCACCATCAAATATGATTTGCAGTCAGCTTGGGCTGAAGGAATATCTACCTCTTGGTAATTATAAGCGTGCCAAACGCTGTGGTTGCCAGGGTAGCGTAACATCCGGAGTTCATGGACCTCTCCAGTCGAGGAAGTCCTATAGACGGCTGAGCTAATAGCTGCGTTTTTTGCCTTCATCAAGTTAACCGACCTACAAGATTTTCCACTATCAGTCGTTTTCTTCGTTCGGTTAACCAACCTAAGTTTTTATAAGCTGTTTTTTGGCTCCGTTTGCCGGTCGGTTAACCGACCTGCTGACTAAGGCGGGAGCCCATCCAACCGACCGACGCTCTTGCCACAGCGCGAAATTCAAAATTCTCATTGGGAGAGCGCTGGCGACGGGAAGAGGCCATTCTCTCTTAGAAGCCGTTTTTTAGAGCTCAGTCGAACCGACCGGCGAGACGAAAAAACGGTTAATAGTGGCAAATAGGTAGGTTATCCGACCTATGGAGAAAAGGCAAAAGACGCAGCTAATGAGCACAGATGGAATTGCTGCGGGCCTTGATCATCACTCAGTTTCAAGGACGCATACCGTCAGTCGTTGGTTCGATTGCTTGCCGTTACGACGCCAGCGCTTCAGACAGTTCGTATCGCGTATCTCTCTTTCTTAAATACCCGGCGTACCTCGAATACCAAAGCAACCTACTTCCAAAGCCGAATTCGTTAACTAAAACCCGGCGACATTCTGAACTAGTAAAACATATTTAAGTAATAAAAGCTTAAAACAGCCAAAACTGTGGATAATTTTCTAAAAGTGTAGCTGAGGTTGACCTTACTGGAACAGTTTTGAATACTGGAACATAAAAAGTAAATGGTGCATGGCAGCTATACTTCCGGCCTTTAGGCGAAATTAGTTTAATTATTCGCAATGTATTTTATCAATCTTAGACTATCAATCAAATTTCCTTTTTACGGACACGCCGGTAACGTTCGTCTTCAAGAAAGTCTTGTCCAGAAATCCAGCTCGGCTGGTCTTGCTATCAAACAATTAGGGAGCTCGGTTCCTTGACCACAGGGTTGCTACGTAAAGATCAAGTTCCCCTTCTTTGTCAACTATTCCTAAGAAATTGCATTTCGACCAAGTTGGAAGCTAATATCGCAGAAGACTAGGGTAACGTCTGCAGTTCAACAAAGTTGTATTCACATATTAAAATACTATGGAGATTACACTACACACATTTGTTTCACTATTTACAATATACAAAGGCTACATCACCAAATATTCAAACAATGAATAAAAAAGTTGATGTAAGGTCTATGCTTTGGCAGCCCAAAACCTGTGTGTTTTACCGTCAGCTTGGGCTGAAGGGGTACACACATCACACATTCATGCACGTGCCAGCATTTAATCTGAGTCTGACGACTCTCTTCTCTTTTTGTCTCCCTTCTTTTTGGTGAAGGCACCAGAAAGAATGTCTAGCATCCTGTCCATCTGCTTGGACTTGGTCTCGTCCCTCTTCTTCCTGTATTCTCTTTCTTCCTTTCTTTCTTGTTTCAAGGACTCGAAGTGCTCCAAAAGCTTTGACTGAAACTTCACAGAGCTCTCATTTTTAGCTCCTTCACTGTTTTTGAGACTTTCAAGGATATCCCCAAATTCCTTCTTGGCACTCTTTCTTGGCCTCTTTGCAGGTGGAACACTTGGTCCACTTGAATCTGTATCTGAAACACTTATAATTTCAGGAATGGAAGGGCTGTCTTCAGGATGGTCCAGGTCTGCATCACCATCTATCTTGTTTGTTTCGCTTTCCAATTTTGGTTCTTTCAATTTCTTTATCGGGTTTTTTTGGCTGGAGTCCACCACTATGGGTGGAACTGTTGCATGTGACTTGCCTTCAATGGCATCAATATCGTCAAAAAATGGTGGGCAGTCAACCGCCGCTTCGCCAGATGCAGACGGACCTCTTCGTACCTGATAGGCTCTATAAGCGCCCAGCAAACCTTTATATTTGTTGCTGCACTTGTCCCGTGGCTTGTCCCCCAGGACAAAACCTTGTTCTACAAGGTGGTTAGCCACCATTTGCCAAATTCCTCTTGTGTTCCCACTCTTATACACTTTCAAAAACTTTTCGGTTGTCATAAAGGCTAGCATTGTCTTGACTGCTACCTCGTCATTCTGAGCTATCTCATGGTTTTTAGCCTTCCCTTGGGTCCAGCATACTTCTTGTAGTGGCTTATAGCCATTCAGCAGGTCAGTGGGAACATCTTTGCTCTCTGATGTCCATCCGCTCTGCTTCAATAGCATCATCAGATTCTCACGGGTCTCAAAGTTGGCCTGGATCTCTTCATCACCCCATTCTTCTCTTACTTTTCCTTCTGCAAAAACACAAGTGTTAGTAATCCTTAAGGGTACTTGACTTAACTCACTTGGGGGTGTTGTTCATTGACAAAAATTCTGTGTGTGTCCTTTTAGCTACTGAGAGCCAGGGGCGTCCCGAGACTTTCTTCATTGGGGGGTCGAACCTGGTAAAAATTGACCGAATCGGTACCTGATATTGACCGAATTTATAATTGTTTTGTAAAACACAGCGAGAGAAAAATCATCGGAGGAATGTCCTCTGTTCAATTCTTAAATTTCACTCAAATCCGATCACCCATTCCAAAATTACGCATGACTGAAAATTTCGGATTCCCCTCCCTCCACTCCCCCCACCATTATCTGATCGACAAAAATTTTATTTTGAAGTCAGTTTGATTGGGTCCCTGATCCAGTACAATGGTCTAAACCACCATCACCGGAATTCCGGACCCCCCCCCCCCCATATGTGTCCGGATCCAGTACAATGGTCTAAAGGACTTATCTAGAGCAGATGCTTGTTCTTCCCAGCAAGTTTCACTCCGATCCCTCCATTCTAATCGTTTCTTGAAATTTCCGGTCTCCCCCCCCCCCCCCCAACTCCCCCCTGGCCACCGAATCCGGTCAAGACTTTAAACGGGACATTACAGATATATATTCTATTTAGTTATGAAGTTTCATTACATTCCGATCATCCGTTCGACAGTTACACACTTCTCAATTTCCTGGATTCCCCTGCCCTCCCCCCCCCCCCCCAAAAAAAAGGTCGGATCAGAAAACTGATTATTTCTAAGTTTGTTTGGTCGGGTCTCTGATATGCCTGCCAAGTTTCATGGTCCTAGCACAACTGGAAGTACCCTAACTCGAAAAAGTGTGACAAAATGCCATAAAATTTTCAACCACTTGATCTGATACTAACAACCATTTTCTCAAGTACTGGAGGGCAGTCTACCACAAACCCCTGATGGTTGGATACCCTGTGCCAAATACTGGGTATTTCTAGCATTTGACATACCATATGCCTAACACTGGATGTCTATGCAAAATGTTTGATACCTGTTGGTATCAAACTCCACTATAAAAGAATTGTGATTCGTCTATTTGTCAACATCACTTAAATCATCAACATTTTATTCTCTTCGCACACTATCAAAAATTAGTTTAATGGAGTAGTTACAGTTTTAGCATTCAGTAAAAGGTGCTTCCATTCCATGCTACTATAGCAAGACTGTACACTATTATAGCAACATAAGATGCTACTGGATAATACTCCTCAAGATCAATAGTCTGAAGCACAACAAATTTAAATGCACTGCATACTACCGCATTTTATTGCAATCAAGCATTTTCGTACAACTACACATACAACTATGCTACACAAAGTAAAAGTTTTTTTTATCTGGAAAGTAAGAAATCCACAAATCAGGTGTTTTTGAAAGGGTAACGTGTAACGTATGGAAAGACAAATTTGTAAGTCCTATAAATCACAATGTTAGTTTACTCTTTTCCGTTTTGTTACGCTGGCTGCAATTTCATGGGTCATGTGGGAGTTTTCTCAGTCATGCACAAATCCTCAATTTTTTGGCATTGCACTCCAGTATGTTGTCATGCCCGAATGAGGAGCAGTACCCAACCTTGAAATTGGCATAAAATAAATCAGAAGGAGGCTTCTTTTTGGTCCACACTAGGTCCTACTTTATTTGATGTTTGAAATTATCAAGAATTCAAAAGAAATTTAATTTTATTAAAGGAAAATTTCTTTGTGTCCTAAATAATAAATAAAAATGTAATAGGCCTACTAAACAATAATAAATGAAAAAAATAAAAGATAAAAATGCTGAATTAAAATTTCTGAGGCCAGTTACATGGACACATTCAAGGTTGGGTATCTCTTCTCTATAGGCATAGTGCATCATAGGCTGGGGCATCATGGTCTATGCTGGGTCTATGGGCACAGAAACAGCATGATAAACATAGAAAAGACTGTTGATTTGGAATTTAGAATGGGAGCTATAGAATGTCTCAGGACTACGCTACATCACTAGAATTTGATTCTTGAGTTTGGCACAGAAGTGCAAACAAGTTTTATTGAACAATTTTTGTATGTGTAGGCTATATATATTGTTTATTGACGAAAATAGCAAAGATAGCTAGAAAATTTATTCAAACAATGTTTACAACGGGTACGTCAGCTACGATCCTTCATCAGCGATATTTTGGCCCTTTTTGGCAAGGGTCCTCGTCAGGCTGTCAATCCTCTGGTTCAACTTCGGGGAAGGAAACAAACCTGTAATAAATCTGATTTATTACAGGTTGTTACAGGTGTAATAAATCTGATTTATTACATGTTTTGTTAACTTCCAACGGTATATGAATTGGCCAATGACAAAATGACAAATAATACCAGATAAACGCGACTAAGAGCTATTAAACAAACAAACAAAGCATGGCACAAACAACTTAAAATATCTTTCAGCTGCATCCGCTGGATAATTAGTTAATTTAGCTTTGTTTGAGTGGGTTCGAGTAAGCGTGATGGGCCTGTTTTCATTTTATTCAACATACTCAGGCAACACTGATCTGTGAAGTTCAGAATTTAGACATATGTGGCCAAAACTTGTTATTAAATGGTGCCTATGTTGCTCAAGGGAAGGGACACCGAGACTTGAAAGGCTCTCTTCATAACTAACATAAACTGGGCCCAGGATAATGTTAATTGTTCTTTCTTGAATAGCTCCAGTCTACTGGATTGCTCCTTAGTCAAACTGGGATGCCATACCTAGTAGCAGTATTCAAGACAAGACCTGACATATCAGCAGTAAATTAGGACAAACTGTTTGACAGGAATCGCAAATCTCTTCAGGAATGAGAAAGATTTCAATAGACGCAACCCATTTCTTTTGTGTACTTAAAGCCGGAACATCTTTCTTGAGGAATGAAAATCTCATAACAACATTCTTAACGCTGCTTACTGTTAATTTAACTCAACTTAGTTCAGGCTGGAGATTTTCATAAATATTACTGAGCGTGGTTGTATGATCTCAGTGTAAGCACAGACAGGTCATCAGCAAATTTAAAACTGTGACGGATTGAAGTTAAAATACTGTGCCTTCTTAAAACATCACCCAACATTCGAACTAAATGATGGGCTGTACTACACCCGGGTCTAAACCAAATTGACGGAGATAAATCTTATCTCAAATTTCATCATACAGGTACTCAAAAATAAAACCTTTGAACACTTAAGAAAATGCAGAGTTTTTTCAAATTGGGTGGAGGTCACTAGCTTGGCTAGGAGATTTACTTTTACTTAGGAGATTTACTTAGAAGTTCTTGACAATAAATTTTAGGTTATGTTCATCTCATGTACATACAGATACTCAGATAGCTAACTGAGCCTTGATGCCTATTTTGCATACCAGAAAGCTGCTTGATAGGGCATTTTCACTATCAATTATCAAGATTGACCCCAAAGCTGCACTGTACCAAGAAGCATACCTCTATTTGAACATGAAACTTACTTTGAATGACAAATTTGTCGTTTCTGAAGTCCACAACACTTGCATAGATGTATGTAATCTGCTCAGCCATTTTCTCGTTTTGATGAAAACTTGCTAACTTCTCAGTAAAGCCGAGCTTCCGAGCAGGTTCTGGTTAGTCCGCACCGGTGAGGTAAAACCGGACACCGGTTAGTCCAAGAACGGGTTAAAAGTCTGGTGAGTAGTCACCGGTGGTTGCAAAAACGCCTTATAAGAAAAACCGGAGACCACCGGTGAGAACTCCCGAGACAAAGAACGCAGCTAGTCTGGTTCTCGTCTCGTCTCGAGGGGTTGTCGGTTCCGCAGCTTTTCTTGGTGGGTTTTAGTCTTAGTTTTGGAACTTGCCTACGGTACCGTTTCCGCTAACGATTCTCCTTTTACAGACTAAACTTTAAAGTTTAACTGAAAAGCCAACTTATTTTTGTATAATTTTGGTTGTGTTAAGGTATTTTTTATATGTTTCACTATTTGCTCTAGTATGACGTCCAGAATATCTACGGCCGTCCTCACAACGCAAAATTCTACTATGACGCGGAAAATCTGAATACAAACGCGGCTTTTCATTGGTCAGTGAGCAGCTCGAGGTGGTGGATCACTGCGTGAACAATTATTTTTCGTCAACTGTTTTCGTCAAGCATACAACACAGACACAAGCATATAGAGATACCACAAATCACAGGGAAATTACACTATTTGAAAATCGATTATTCGTGAATAGCTGAATAATGAGGTAACCCATTTTCATCGGGTCTTCAAGCCTCCTTAAGCGAATAAGTCATGTGTACCTGGACTTCCCTATTGCATCTCATTTCAGTTAAACTTTAAACGGAATGACACTGAAACATGTCTTGTAAACAGCTGGTGAGAGTGAAAAGGAAACGAGAAAAAAGAATTTCCTGTAGTCAACACCAAGAGTCGGGATTTTTTTGTTTCCAAAACGTCTGTCTCATACGCGTCACTTCAGCCTCCCTCCCCTCCCCCGATAAGCCGGTAGTGAGTGTCGTTGAACAAAGATTTTGCAGTACGAAGGTGGGGTGTAAAAATAAGAAGTGCAACCACCAGCACCGATCCCGATCTACTAGTCTGCACAAGTGGTGGAACGGTTGAACAAAAATCTTCGACAACTTGCTTTACAAAGCTTTGAAAAAAACCATGATCATTTTCGACAATACCTGATTCAATAATTGGTATTACGTGTTATGATACGAGTCACGCCGCCAGATGCGTCTTCCGGTTGCAGACGCACATAAGTGGCAAACTCCCTTTTACCATGAACAGATCATTAACCCTTCGAGTTACGTCCAGCGAAGCATCAATTTTTCTGAATAAAACAAGACCAAAGGTTTCGATGGGATCCCAAAACTTAATATTTTTTTTACTTCCTAATACAGACAATAATCGGATCTGACATATTTTCAGAACCCGTAAACTTGCAATGAAAACTTGCAGATCCCTTATCGAGATCCATTAGGAATTTAGAGGTAATGCTTCTCACCGAAAAGAGTATCTGATAATTAGGTTTATTCGTCAACTTCCGCCGATGACTTTAACCAAACTGTCCAGCCAAGGCTTGGAGGAAAAGTTTTCCGATTCATCGTATCTATTTCCGTCTTCTACTAAGTTTAACTGCTGACTTTTATTTCCCTGTATATTTAAGCTCTCCTTCTCCCCAACTACCCGATGAAAAAATTTCGAGAAATAGTCGTATGGAACTGCACGTCAAAGTAGCATGCAGTAGTAACTGTTGCCACTGCATGCTCATACTATCAAACTGGATGCTACTACCGCAAGATTGGATGCTATCGAATACTACTACTTGAGATTAACCCAGTCGGAGGCAGGTGAAATCAAAGTATTCCATACTACTACATATCAATACATGCAACTTTTTCGTACAACTGCCATACAATTACACAGTCAAAGAATTTTTCATCGGGTATGGCAAAAAGAGTGAGCCGTTGAGAAAAATAAAACAATATGGATTCAGCATGCGTTCTTACCCCCGAACGAAAACTCTAATAAACATGAAAATTAAACTCCAGTTCAACTAAATTTTTGCAGATTCCGGATTCCAGGCGAATTGCCCGACTTACACTTCAGACATGAGCTCAGCACGATTTTTTACTCCGATATCGAATCTTTAATCGACCTCGGATTTTTTTTTCCTACCTAATTTGCGGTTTGGGCGAGATTCCAGGTGAATATGTAAGAAAGACCAAAGGTTTCGATGGGATCCCAAAAATATAATATCTGATCCAGACAATTTGGCCTTGTAGATATCAGGTCTCGCCAGACTCGCTGAGCATTTTTACTATTAAGATTTAGAAACAGAAGAAGGCCAATGACGCTTGACATGTTTCTCTTTACATGTCACGCTTGCCACGTTTGTTTTCTCTTTACGTGACATATCAGACTCCCGATCATCGTTTCCGAGATGCTCATTCGTCAGAAGACCGGTTATGCATATTCATTGTCATCCAAGGAAAGGGGCATGGAAAGAAGCTAAAACAGCCGAAGATTTGTGTAATTTGCTGTAAGCATAGCCAAGTTTAAAATTAGTCAACTATCTTAGAACAACTTGGCAGAAACACGCACTGTGTAGTGCGAGGTGTCCCTTAACTCGGCTGATTTTCGGAAAAAACGACTGATTTTCAGAGCGTCCCCCCTCCCCCGGTCGTGACGCCCCTGGCTGATGCATCGTTCCCAGTATTCTAAGATGTTCGACTCATTCTAGCACACAGTTTTGCGCCTCTTATCTTTCAACGACAAAACCGAGACAGTGACGTATTCTCCTGTTTCCAACCCGTATGCAGTAAGAGCTTCACTGTAAAAAGTCCCTCCGTATAAAGATTAAAGTTAACTGCAGTGTTTGCTACTCAGATTCATCTTATCTCTGTTTGGTATCAATCTTATCTGCGTACAGATAAGAGTAATCCGAGTAGCAAATACTGCAGTTAACTTTAATCTTTATACGGAAAAACTTTTTACAGTGTTGGTCAGCACTGGGCTCAAAAAGCCGCCTATTCGACAAACAACTGAAAATCCCTAGGGGACGTGAGATTTGATGGACTTTACGGCAGCTTGGGGTAATGAGCAGACTGCAGTTAGGGTTCCTGTAACATAATTATACACGCTGTTTTGCTGTAACTGATCTCCTGAATTCAAAACGACAACATTCAGAATTAGTTGTATCTTGTTCTTTTTCTACCTTTGCAAACCCCAAAAGCCAGGAAATGAGCCAAGTGTGACCAAGCTCTAAAGCTGTGATATGGGTATCGTATAATCAATCTTCCGGTGAATCATGGAAAATAACATTTGGCGAAGAGACCAGGGGCGTGGCTAATCGCAAATTAGGCGGATATCTTCTAGCTTGCTTATGTTTTCTCCTTGATAATGACGTCGACGGCCCCCCCCCCCCCCTAATTTGCAAAAAGATGTGTGCACTACGAAAACTTTAACAGATATGCTTAGAAACGACGAAATTCTAATCTAGTTTTTATGTAGCGTCGTAGTAACAATACCATGAGAAAATATTCCAAACTTAGAAGTGTCTGGGGAATAAGTTGGGGGGCCCGGTTCCAAGTCAACCATTACTCCGCTGAAGGATCTGAAGGATTAAATAAAATTTCACAGCAGACCTGCATTTACCTGTTTCGATCACCAACTGTAAAGAGGCCTTTTTTAAACGAGGACTCGGTAACACAGGGGACCAGTGGCGTGATTGGAAAGTACACAGATAGAACCTTATCGATTCTAAAAGAGAACAAGAGCTGAAAGCTCATATAGCACTTGTAAGAACAGTTAGCATGTTTGTCAAATACGGTTTGCAGTTGTCAAGGTTGAATCTATTCCTTCCGTCAGATCAACAAAGATCAAACACAGTACATGCGAACTTAATTTGACGAATTTTTTGACGGAAACGGCCGTATCCAGGGCGGGTTAGGGGTTCAACCCCCCTCCCCCAAATAAACGTACAAAATAATCGTTTTTATACGCTTTAACTTATTATCCATGTTTTTTTGTAATTCTGATCCGGGCCGCGGGCCCCCCCCCCCCCCCCGAAAGAAATTCCTGGATCCGGATCCGGAATCATGGAAAATAACAGTTGGATCTTGGTATCCGCGAAAATCAACAAAAGCTTATTATTTTTGTTCGTAGCTGTCCTAGATCAAACGCAGTACATGAGAACTTATTTTGACGAAATTAGGGGGTTCAACCCCCCTCCCCCAAATAAACTTAGAAAATAATCGTTTTTATACGCTTTAACCTATTTATCCATGTCTTTTTTGTACTTCTGATCCGAGCCGCGCCCCCCCCCCCTCCGAAATAAATTCCTGGATCCGGATAGTGGGTTAATAGACAGTGTGACGATAGCGTACAATACACGAACTCCCACAAATATCTGTACACGCTAAAAAACAAAAAAAAACAAAAAAACGGTGGTTCGCTTAGAACGCCGTTGGATGGAGATGCTCAAATCCCTTATGGTGTGTTCTCAGTTCTCGCACGGACAGATGGAATACAGTAGAGGTATGCTTATGTGAACGTTTGTTGACATCGGACTTCCATTTTCATGCAACTGTTAGCCGAGCATTCATTCTACCAGTTAGCCAAAATAGGTAATTAAGGGCATCTGAGGCATCTTTTCTATCTTCATTCTACCATTTAGCCAGAAACTGCACTGTTCACATTAAAGTAACTGTTCACATAAACATACCTCTACTGTAGTAATTGACCACACAAAACTTTATTTCCCTTGTTGATTAGGATCCCGAAAAGACTGATGAAGTCGTGACCCCGAATTCTTGCAACTTACCCGCATTCTTCTCTCCTACGTTTGCGTAAGAGGAAAAGTTCTTCTAACGGAAATACACCTGGTTCGAAACTACCGAGTCATATGACGCTAAACAAAATGAAAGAATGGCCTTCTATTGTGACAACGCAAAGCTTATACAGAGGAAGTCACATCGTTACTTAGAAACATAAACTAGCTGTAAATATAGGTAGTACCAAGGCCCAAGCTTTTTTGACCATAGTGATTAGTTGCGTTTTTGCAGATATCAGTCTATCTGTCACCACAGTAACTGGATCCGCGATTAGTCGTTTTTGCAGTTACCGTGGTCTCGGATACTACGGTTGCTCTGCAAAAACGACAATAGCCGAAACTGCGGTTTTCGAGGACATCCCAAAAGAAAAACTGATATCCAGTCACATCACTAAGCACCAAACTTCTTTCCAACCAATCAGGGGTGCCCCGAAGGGGGGGGGGGGGTTCTCACCCCCCTGCCTTTTGTTAAGTCGTATCAGTCGTTTACTTCGGCCTTTTGCTAAGTCGTATCAGTCGTTTATTTGGCCTCGCCGAGGTCCCGGGCATTCATTTTAATCAAAAACAATCCGAGTCGTTCAAAAAAAAAATAATTTTGTCTCTGCACAGCTTCAGTCGTAAGCCAGTACGTAAAGACAAGTCGAGTCGTTTAAACCAGGTTGTGTAACCCCGATAGGTCGGAGAAATGATTCATGTGGGCAGCAATGCGACTACCTGTTCTACTCCCATGGGATTTGGATCTGCCTCACTTAGGTCTTCAGGTTTTAGCCTGTCAAAATAACAATAGGTTAGTTGTTAAAGTGAATTCTGACTGGGTAACATTGATATACCTTATAGACCAAAAGCGAGCGACAAGGTTATGTGAATTGATTGTTGGTCATCTTTGGCTATAAAGTGAAAAAAGAAGGAACAGAATGGAAAAGCCATCAGAAATCAAATGACAGGAGACCCGCGAAACAAGTGTGTCCAAAACAGATGGAAAAATGTCGATTACAAAGAGAGGTTGAGGTGGGAACAACGCTTGAAAAGGACAAGGAAGATTTTAATATACACCCGAAATTCGTTTCCCAGGACAGGAGGTGTTCTGCAGACGCTGGAATAGCTCATTCTAGTCGGGAGGTAAATTTTTGGCCTCTATGCTAGCAGAGGCGTTACTATCCAAAATGTTAGGGGGGGGAGAGGAGCAAAACTATTCCTTCAGCCCAAGCTGACTGCAAATCATATGTATCACTGCTGACTGCGAATCATAGCACTTATCAAATATGGGAGGAGCAAGGTATTTACCGACTGGCTGGTAATCTTTACTTGACTTGACTTGACTTACTTTATTTACTACTAAATACAAAATAAACTATAAAAACACGCAACCGCCCGGGGAAGGCTCAAGAAGCCTGACGATGGACGACTGCAATCCTCTGATTCTCAACCTATATCAAATTTCATAAAAAAAAGAAAAAAAAGAAGGACAAGAACACTCTCTCTCAATTAACCTTTAATACCAAAATTTAAAAAGAAAAAAAAAGAAATCTAAGAAAAAATAAAAAAAATAAGAAAATTAACTCCCTTCTCCCAATAAATGTTTTTCAAGTTTTACTTTAAATGACCCAATGTGTTCAGCCTCCCGAATGACAACTGGGATATCATTCCAAATAGTCGGAGCTAGATACCTAATTCCGAAAGCTGCACGTGTGGTGTCTCGGTACTCAACAACAAAATTATCCGCCAAAATTATCTGGCTTTTTTGCGGAAAAAACGACTGTTTTGACGAAAAATCGACTGATTTAAAGAAAAACGACCGTTTTTAAGAAGAATCGATTTACGAAAAACTGACTCTTTTGAAGAAAAATCGACTGTTTCTAAAACAAAATCGACTGTTTCTAAGAAATCGCGGCGCTTCGCGCCGATTCATCTATTTTTTACCGGCTGGCCGACAACATCGGGGGAGGGGGGGGGGGGGGAGGTGTAACTCGAAAATGATCTATTTTCTGTTTAAATTATTATAAAAGCGAACTAGACAAAGACAGATTAAAAAAATTCGCCTGTGGCGCTTGCTTTAATTTGTCCCGGGTACAGGCGTTGAAAGCTTTCCTCTTTAGCGAAAGTTGCAATGTAAAGCTGAGGCTATGAACGTATGTATACACAAATTTTAATTACAAGAATAACTTAAGCCGATGCATTGCAGCTAGTTTTACACCGGCTCTATTACTGGGATCCCAAAACGTAAGTGGAGGGATACCTATGACATCGCAAAAGTTGTCCGTCTGTCTGTCCAGGAATCCGGCCAAAACCGGAAAGTTTGTTAAAAGCGTATTGTAAAAAAGTTTTGTCTGAAGCTGATTGGATGACAGATTTAGGGGTAGGAAGCCCGGACATATAATTAGTCCGGAATTCGGTTTTAACCGGATTTTTTTTTTAAGTCAAAGTTTTATTTAAAGGTGATTAGATGTTCTTTATAGGGATTAAGAGATCCGCTGGATTCGTTTCTGAATTTTTTTTTTGCTAGACTAGTAGTTCGCTTGGAATTCGGGCGAAACCGGAAATTTGGCAGAAGTAAAGCAGGAAGTTTTCGGTCAGTATCGTCAAAATAGATATCGCTTGTAGAGGTACGTCTGAACTTGGTTTTCTTTGATGATTAGCCTGGCGAAGACAGGACCCAATTGTCTGGATCAAATATTAGATTTTTGGGATCCCAACGAAACCTTTGGTCTTGTTTGTTGGTGGGGAATGTGCGCCATTGCCGCGTAGTCGCAACAGTTCATTTTTGTTGGTACATGCGAGTCGTATATTACGATCCAGGAGTCGTTGAAATGAGCCCGATGAAAAATTTATCTCAAAATAGTAGTACGAAAAATAGCATGCAGTACTAACTGATGCTACTACATGCTTCTACTTCAAGGCTACCGTGTTACTGCATACTACTATTAGCAAGACTGGATGCTACTATGGCAAGACAGGATGCTACTGGATACTACTACATAAGATTGGACCAGTCTGAGGCACATTAAATGATAGTATTATTTGCTATTACATAGTATTACATGCAACTTTTTCGTAGAACTACCATACAACTACGCAGGCTACACATTTTCACCGGGGGGGGGGGGGGTCTCACCCCCCTGGCCGGAGTGCTTCGGGCCACACCTGCAACCAATATGACAAAATCCTAGGCTCTACTGTTGGTGATGATGAAAGTGAGACGACTTCCTCTATACCACGGTCAGTTACCACGGTATCTGGCCAGATACCACGATAACTGCAAAGACGCCTTTTGACCGTAGTATCAGATACCATGGTACCGGTATCTGCAAAAACGCAACTATTAACATAATAGCAAAACTACTCAACATTTTCATTTAACTGACTGAGCTTAATTATGACATTTTTCTTTATCAACGCTTTCGCAAGACAAAAACTGGTGAAATAATCAAATCCTGGGAAAACGGAACTTCCACGATAATTTTGCTGCGATTAACTCTGGGAAGAAGCCGAACTTCGGTTGCCGTTCCTTCACCATAAAGGGTTTCCACGTTCCAGGCATACTACCGAGGACTGACCTAAGGCCGTCTTGTCATGTCAGCCATTCGCCATCTTCCTTATGAAAACCGGCTTCAAAAACTATGATTACCCAGTTTATCTTACAGATTTCTACGAGGTGATTTGATCGAAACTTTTAAAATTCGTCATAGTTATAATGTAACAGAAGGCTTGATGATGTCCTCACTTACAATCACAACGGTCTTAGAGGACACAACTTGAAGCTGAGTGGCAAGAAATTCCAAAAACACATTGGAAAATGGAGCTTTAGAAACAGAATAGTAGAAGATTGGAATAATCTCCCAGAAAGTGTGGTAAATGCCGAAGATATCAACTAATTCAAAGCAAGTGTCGACTAACACTTGGCTGAAATTCAAAGTGTCCCGAGAAATTTATAGAGGCGAAAGCCTTATCATTGCAATTTTTATTATATATTATGTGTTTAGAGTCCATTATCGGAGTAACGATTCAGGCGTTTATGGTTGGCGTCATTTTCGGCAAACTCTCCCGACCAAAAATAAGAGTTTTCAGTAGAAACGCTGTCGTGCGCATGCGAGATCGTCGTTTCTGTTAGAAGGCGCGCATTGACAGACTTCGAGCAACTTGTCCTGGCTCTTGAAATACACTAATGGCATGAGGCTTTTTCGTTTTCACTGATCTGCATGGTTGCGTTCAAGAAACTTAACAATTGTTAACAATCGTTAACTTTACTTCGGGGCGGAGCTGACTGCAGCTTTAACGATCGTTAACTTTTCCCAGTTCTACAATTGTTAACTATTTTGTAACGATGCTCACCAACCATCGTTGCAAAATAGTCAACAATCGTTAAGATCTGGAACGGAACTTGTAGGTGGGCGGAGCTTAAATTTCGAAATCAGAAACGTGGAACGCAAAAAGTTAACAACTGTTAACAATTTGTTAACGATCATTAAGTTCCGCAACGCAACCTATGACTCGTGCACATTTTTCCAAAATAAGTCGTAACTGTGGGTGAACAAGATATCATCTTCAAGCATTGGCAGTGAAAAACTCTGGCGAACTAAAAATTACGGACCAATCCATCATTTCTAAATTCACTTCTAATTCCAAGAGGGTCTCTTACTGCAATTTTCTTACGCCCCTGTAACCTCTCACTGTCATCCACCACTCTCCTATTCCCACTTTTCTAATTCGCAGTTCCTGGCTGAAAGAACAAGAAAGAATGAACAATTAATGATAGTAAGTCTTCGGTTATGCGGTTTAGCAGACTGAGAAGAGAAACTGCTGAATATCCATCGTCATTCAGGCATTGTAAATCCGTTGAATTACTTGTGTTAATAATCGATGACGATCTGAAATGGAAAGCTCGTTTTGACAATATTATCGCAAAACCAACTTTTTAATTAAATCTCTCTCTACCCTTAAATCTTTCGGTTTGGATACTAAATGCCTCTTCTGTTATTTTGAAACTTATATCCGTCCTCATTCAGAAAATGCTCATGAAGAATCGTTTTTCTCCATATACTGCTAATTCTTCTGCCCAGTTTTTACCTAGTTTCATCCCATCGCTTATTTCTGGTCATATCTAGTAAGTGTATCAGTTAATTTGTTTCATGTCTGTGTATTTCGTAAATATTGTGTTCCTCTTATAGCTTTAAGCTATTTGGAAAATAAACTTGATTGACTGATTGAAAGACAAAGATATTTTTCCGTCGGCGCTGAAGAAAAGAGGCGGTTGTCCTCCCGAAATATTCGCTTTGTTTTTCGTATTTTCGTTGGACTTTTTTGTCTGTTTTTTTTCTGACTTCATGTAACAAGAAAGACGCACTGGTCTTTTAATAACACCAAGCCTATTTTTACACTGACATGCTCTTGAATATCCCAAGCGGTGGCCGAAAAATTATGGGCCTGTGTAATCACACATAAAATAAGTCTGCCCTTATCAAATAATATCCTGGAACTTAGGGTCCGGCGAACCCGTGTCCCCCACTGGGACCATCACACCAGCAACATTTAAACGCCTGTTAACGACCATGCCACGGTTATCATGCTCCGGTATTAGCTTGGGATCTGAGGTCCACCGTAGGCACTATCTGACTTTACGAAGGACTTCGCTTTCTGACTTAAAGTCAGGCTGGCAATGCAGCTATATTGGTAGGCCAAGCCTCTTACACTTAAAGGACCTATCTCACCTATAATACTAACGCAACCTACTTCCATAATCACTCCATATATTTCTAAACCTGGAGACCCCAATTTCGTACGGTACATTCTAATCCCTCTAACAAAACCACGCTGATTTTCTCGCTTGCCGCGTTTTGCTACCTTCGATGTGTGTCACGCTGTCGAGGGATGTCTGCAAGAAGTTTTTCCATCAGAAAAACCGGTTATTTAAATTGTTTCCCTGTTTTCGCTGTAAGTCAACGGGTCTCGGAAAAGGCTTAAAACAGTCAAAACCGCGGGTTATTTGTTGAAAGCACAGCCTAGTTTTAAAGTATTCAAATATTTTGTCAAAGAGTAAATAGTGCGAGGGGTCCTTTAAGGCATATTCTCGCCGTTCTCCGAGGACTCCTCGGGGAATCAAAGGGAACGGCGAGAATAGAGGGAGTCACTTCACGCGGACTCCGCCTAGGAAAACAACGAGAACACGGGGATTGCTTCTAAAATAGATTTTGCTCGAAAAAAAAATTGCAGTTGACGAAATTAGTCTGGATCCACTTTATTTTTGGTTTTGTTTATTCTGATTCCTTTTAAATAATTTTACATTGCACCAACACCAGCAGAAACTGATTTCCTAAAGGGGGTCCTTTCTGATGTGATGATAATCGGAACATTCCCCGTCCGTGGGGACTCGCGAGAATAAGGGGAGGGAGTCCCCGGGACAACAAAAAAGCGGGGACTCTCTCAAGTGGAGAGAACGGCGAGAATACGCCTTTAAACATTGCCAGTTAGGGCTCCCTATACAAAGTCTCTGTTCTTCTTTCATCCAAAATTGTTGGTTATTTATTTTCTGTCGTACTCGACGGATCCACGAACAATAAATCGAGTACTTACCGGAATTTACAAATGCGTGATTTCAAACACAATATTTTCCGTATTTCCGTTGACCCTCAATCCGGCTATTTCACTATAGCTATTCGGGGCTAAAACAGTCCTTAAGATAGGGCGCAGAAGTATTTTTTGTTTCTTCGTTCCGGGCCAAAAACACTTCTCTTCTTGGTCTTTATTCCAAGACAGTTACCACCTTTACACTGCTAACTCTGCGTACAGACGCCCACCCCTTCACTATTCACTTGTGTTCTCTACACGCATGAGTCATAACAAAAATTCACACTTCCAGAAATCCGCTCATTTGATATACTTTTCCATAAATTTCCGGTGGAAATCCGACCGTAAAGAATCGTTGATGAACCCTCTTTCCTTTTTGTCCGGTTCGGAACGAGAACAGTTCTTGAAAACGACATCGTCGTCCCAGCGCCTCTTTACGCGCAGATCCGCCTTAGGCGCTTCAGCAGCACCCCCGCTGTACTGTAGAAGGGGGTTCCCCTGGATGATATTCTCTATCCGGATTTGCTCTTCTCGTTGCTTCTGCTGCGACTCCTGGAATGAAAAACTTAGTCATTAGTTGCGTTTTTGCAGATACCATGGTATCTGATACCGCGATCTAAAGTCGTTTTTTTTTCAGTTATCGTAATATCTGATACCACGGTTAAAAGGCGTGTTTGCAGTTATCGTGGTATCTGGCCAGTTAGCGTGGTATCTGATTTACAGATACCACGTTCCGACCGTGGTAACTGATCGTGGTATCTGAAAAAATCTTCTCACTTTTGTCAGTTTTTGTCAAATTTGTGTGAAAGAAGTTAGGCACTTAGTGATGTGAATGGATATCAGTTTTTCTTTTGTGAGGACTTCAAAAAGTGCAATTTGGGCAATTGTCGTTTTTGCAGAGCAACCGTATATCAGATACCACGGTAACTGCAGAAACGACTACTTGCAGATCCAGTTACCGTGGTAACAGATACCATGGTATCTGCAAAAACGCAACTATTGTAACGTGGCTGATGAAGGCACCTAATCACTCACCGCGATTGTGCCAAGCCGGCTTCCTGAATAGTTAATTATTCAGGACCCTTTCACAAACCCTCAACTTCTACCTCTCATCTTAAAGCTCAACCGATACGAAGAATGATTATTTTAAACTTTTTACTCTGTTCAAATTCTGAACATTTTTTCAACGCCAACTGCTATTCCTGATCATACACAGTTGGCATTGGAGGGGCTAAAGGCAAGTCTGATTGAAAACTACAAAGTTCGAGGATAAAACAGCGCCGATTATATTCTCGTTTCTGCCTGGTATACTCTTGACTGTTTAGATGAAAATTCTAGTGCTTCATTTTATTTGAACAACACTTAGGCATACTCCAGAGAAATCCTACACGGCCTTTCTTCGTTATTTCCGATATGGTTAGCTTCGAAGCTGAAAGTCGGAAAATTTCCGCCACTGGTAAATCCAGTTACCGAAAACAATTATCGAGAGACCGGAAGCTCTTGAAAAGAGACGATCGTGGTAAACGCACAACTGATTAATTAGTCGCCTACACATCAGACGTTTCATAACAGGCAACACAAGCATGCGAGGTTTCGGCAGACAACACTCAACAGACAAAAATTGGGAATTTTACAAATTTTACTTCGAGCGTGTTCCATCCTACTTACCGTAGTTACCACGCATGATGTCACAAATTCTGCCTTTTTGTCGTCAAGGCTGGAACGATTTTTCTATTTTCCAGCGGAATATCATGCCACGGGCGAATCCGACCAATCACGTGACAGAGATTCGTGGTTACTACGCTTACCACGCTCCCGAGCGTGGTAAGCAAATAGTTACTATTAGTTACTATTCCGAGAAGGCTGGAACGGTCAGCGTAGTAACTTTTCGTGAGGTTGGAACGGATTTAGTAACTAATAGTTACTATTGGTACGAGGGTGGAACACGCTCATCATGACGATAAACAAAAAAGTCAGCAGATGCTTTTTGGGTGGCCTTTCGGCTTTTCCTGGCAATGCTTGTTTTAAAGAATATTTCATGCATAACATTTGTCGAGACAACAGATTACATCCAAAGTTATTTAACCCGTTAAATGTAATGGTCGACATATTTAGTGCCAATGCGGCACTAGGAGTTGTATCAATAAAACTATATCTATCGATCAAAGTGTTATCTGTTGAAATCGCGCATCCTTGTAAATATTCCTCAAGTCCAAGCTGACCTTTGACAAAATATCGCCATCGAAGCATCGTTGCTGACGTATTTGAATAAGCGCATCCTTGTGTTGTCTGTTATGAAACAGCTGACAGTGTAGATGAATAGAAAAACAAAATGACGAACATCAAAAGCTTCGGGGATAAGAATTGAGGGAGTGGTTATGGAAGAGTTAGTTTTGTAAATATTCCTTCAACCCAAGCTGACTGCGAATCATGTTTGATAGTGCAATTTTATAAATAATTAATATTAATTTATATGTGTGGGAATCCTGTATGTTTATTCTTCAGACCTCTCCCGGAAGGACTGAAGGGCCAAGGTAAGTTGGCTGTCATCGTGCATTACCTTTTTGGACGCTTCTGCTGCCCTCTCTGCTTTAATTCTTGCTAACTCCGCCATCAGCTCCGCAGTGTCATCTTCGTCCGAGTCACTTGAGTCGGAATCGTTGTCGGCAGCGTCATCTACAAACAAAATTAAAGTAGGATTAAACAACAAGCCCCAGCACCAGCATACTTAGTTTCGTTCTGTTTCTAGCCAGTTGCTCCCGGACATGGCATTGTCCATCCGCGAAGTTTTTGTAGAAAACCCTTAAAGTTAAACTGAAAAGCCGGCTTATTTTTGAATATTCTTCTTAAAAAAACTGAATTACTTCAAGAACGTGTTCCACCCTTCTAACAATAGTAACTATTAGTTACTATTTCCGTTCCAACCTCACGAAAAGTTACTCGCTGACCGTCCCAAACTTCTCGAAATAGTAACTATTTGCTTACCACGCTCGGGAGCGTAGTTAGCGTGGTAAGTACGGATCTCTGTAACGTGATTGGCTGGATTATTTCCCTGCCCTAGCCAAGCACTCATTTTGCACTGTCCTGGCGGGAATGTTAATTGTGTATTTTTTTGTCTTTAAAGCAGTTATATCATGAGCATTCTAGCACTTGCCACGTCTGGACCCCCCCCCCCCCACCTAAGATGAAGCCACGACTCGATCCGACCTCTGGGTCATCTAGCGGTGCGGGTCGGAAACGCCCGATATGGGGAGGATGGAGTCATAGTTTGACTCTGGATCTAACAAAATGTTTTTACTGTAGCAGGCATATGGAAAAAGTGTAGAAAAAGTAAACTAATTATTTGCTTTATCGATTTCTTTAAGTATTGTGTGTTCTGATTTTTCTTGCTAATTCCAGTAAGTCCAAAGAATTAAGGATGTAAACTAGACCACAATCAACAAACGCCGTAAATTATACTAAATTCGTTATAGTGATTTCTTGAAGATTCTGTAACTGAGCTAAATGATATTCAGCTTCTGAGACCAAAAAATGTCAAACTGGCCGATGATTTCTTCTTCCGACATATCTAAACGTCAACAGGGTGATATACTTAGTTGTTTTATTCCTCTTACACGCCACTCAATCTTCTCGAAGGTCCTAGTAATCTGTTGACTAGCGACAGGAGATCAATGAATAGTTAATTAGCAATGGCGGATTGGCGTTCAGGAGTGAATTGTGTTCAAGCAATTCGTGGACAACGTTGGCTACCGTGAGGATTTTGGAGAAAACAAAGGTAACAGTAAAAATCCGACCCATCGAAAAATGATGTTATCTCCCACCTCCTCGGCCCACATGAATCAAAGACTTTAAATATAGTCCAATGAAACTGAAACTGATTAGAGAGAGAGAGAGCGGTTTATTATACAACTTTCGTAGCTCTTGGCTAATTTGCAGTTTCAAAACATATCATACAAAAATTAAGCACTGTTAAACATCCGTGGAGTGATAATAAAAAATAAAAAATACGTTCCAGCCTTGAAGCCAAGAAGTCAAAACTCGTGACGTTATGCGTAGTAACTATGGTACGCAGGGTGGAACACGCTCTAAATCTCATGAGAGATTTTTCATTTTTTTCCACACTAGGCAGTTGCTAATGTTCAAGTGGGCTATAGAGGTATAACCATTAGATGTGCCACAGATGCGAAAGGGAAAATTCACAATATGAAAATTGACTACAGGAGAGCTACCAACCTCGAACGTACATAACCTCGACATTGGCCTCAAGAATGTAAAAAGAAAATTTCTTTGCAGTCCTGACTAGGTCCTACGTCGTTCGATTTTACTTCTTGGCAGTCAGGAAGTAGTTAGGACTGCAAAGAAATTTCCTTGTACATTTTTTAGGCCAATTTCGAGGTTATGTACATTCGAGGTTGGGTAGCTCTCATGTAGTCAAGAACACCGGAACAACAAAGTATTGCATTTTATCGGGTCTCCAAGCCCACATTAAGTGGACAAGCGATGGGTAACTAGATTGTCCTATCTCAGCCCTTTTCGATTAAACTTTCAATCAATTAATCATTCATTAATACCAAATTATGCACTGGATAGCATAGGCTGACGACAAAGTAATCACACACTACACGACAAAAGAAACAATTTGAAGAAGGAGTGAAATTAGAAAGAGAGAGATAGAAATTAAGGAGTGACGCGTTAACCATGTTCTCCAGGCTCAGAGCTGACTGAGCTAAATAGTCAGATATTTAACAAGCGCCAAAAATCGCAAGAGAAAGGAAAAGAAATCGATTAACAGTTCTAGTAGTAAATTCTAGGCACCGAATGACCTTTTCATGTACTAAAAATAAAATGAGCGATCTAAGACAATTCATTAGTTGTGTTTTTGCAGATACCATGGTATCTGATACCACGGTCTAAGGTCGTTTTTGCGGTTACTGTGGTATCTGATACCACGGTCAAAAGGGTTTTTGCAGTTATCGTGGTATCTGGCCAGTTACCGTGGTATCTGAAATTAAGATACCACGGTCAGTACCTGATTGTGATATCTAAAAAAGTCATCTCACTTTCATAAATTTTTTTTGTGGAAAAGAAGTTTGGCACCTAGCGATGTGACTGAATATCAGATTTTCTTGTGGGATGACTTCGAAAAGTTAAATATTCTTTGAGCCCAAGCTGACTTTGAAACATTCATTCAAACAATGTTTACAACGGGTACGTCAACTACGATTCTTCATCAGCGATATTTCGGCCCTTTTTGGCAAGGGTCCTCGTCAGGCTGTCAATCCTCTGGTTCAACTTCGGGGAAGGAAACAAACCTGTAAACCTGTTACAGAATCGTAGCTGACGTACCCGTTGTAAACATTGTTTGAATAAATTCGAAAAGCTATCGTTTTTGCAGAGAAACAGTATATCAGATACCGTGGTAACTGCAAAAACGACTAATTGCGTGGTAACAGATACCATGGTATCTGCAAAAACGCAACTATTTTTAACCGTCACCATAGGGACACGCGTTCAGGCTTGTAAAATCACGATTCCACAATGTCGTATATAAGTGGAGACAGAACTGTCGGTCCTTGGAACAGCCTTACCGAACATGCGGTTAATGCTGAATCGATTAATAGTTTCAAGTTATTATATATACGATTTTTAACTCTCTATATATTAAAACGATGGCCTCTGAGGTGGTCCCACGGTCCTCTGAGGACACTTGCCGAGAAGGGCCGATATATCGATGACAAAGCATCTTACCTCACGTATCTGTGTTTAGCCCCTGTTTGAATATATAGTTGCGTTTTTGATCCGAATTCTCCTTACGATTCTCCTCGCAATTCTCGTATTTCGCGTTTTTGGACTATTCAGATGAAGCGAATTCTCCTTTTCTTGCGTTTTCGTCAGAATCGAGAACGGCGAAATCCTCGTGATTCTGCAGAATGGAGAAGTTGCTCCGATAGTGAATTCTCGATTCTTCTCCCTGATTGGTCAACAGAGTGCGGTTGTTCAATATGCATAAACACGTATACCGGGTCGCGGATTGCGGGCGAGCTGCCAAATTAGTATTTTTGTCCAAAGCAAGAATGGAGAAGCCAGAGGAGCAAAAACGGTAATTTGTACGAGAATCGAGAATTCAGAATCGAGAATTCAGAAGCGAGAACGGAGAGCTGAGAATTCAGATCAAAAACGTAACTTATCTTAACGGTAATTTGTACGAGAATCGAGAATTCAGAAGCGAGAACGGAGAGCTGAGAATTCAGATCAAAAACGCAACTTATCTTTCCCAGTCAGCTTAGGCTCACGGAGTATTTATCTTCGACTCTGCTCAGCAACTCTCTCTCGAAGGCGCACTGCGAGTTATGTAAATTGTAAGAATTAAAATGAAAATGGAAAGTATCCACCAGGCTTCATACCGGCATCTAGATTGCCTTGTATTGCTTCCTGCCGGGGCCTTTTGGCCTGAGCGGCAGAAGCTTCGATAGCTCTTATCCTGTCTCTATCCGTTCGGGATCCACCCTTTTCCTTCTCCCTGATTGCTATCCTTTCTCTATCTTCCAAGTCACGGCGGAAGTCTCGGCCTCGAATATCTTCACTGGCCCCTTGACCAGGCTCCCTAGAATATAATCATAATTAATGATAATTAACAGAAAACAATGTCAAGTACGACCAAAAATAGAAAAACGTGATTTCTGGGTGAAAGCTTCTGCGCTTTCCCAGGCTGATAATTGTACAAAATAATCAGTAAACTGTAAATATACACAGAACTAAGAATTATAAATAATCACAGATCTGTACATATAGCCTACACTTTTAACACGCACATTTTATCTTTCGTTATTTTACTTTTATTTGCATGTCGTTCAATCCGTATCGTTCTTCTGGTTTCTAGTTGCATGTTGTTTTATGGTTTGTTGGTTTCGCGTCGTTTTCCTGTTGGTATTGTCGTGGATTCTATGATTCAGTTTGTTTTTCGCTGAGGACGGCTTGCCGGAAGTGCAACTGAAATATCCGATATCTGATTTATCCCTCGCACATCATCTTAGAGGGATAATTAGCCGGTCAAGAAAAAAAAACGAAAATCACGTTTTTCCAATGTTTTTGCAATGAATTGTCGGCTTGGCTTCAAACCTTATACCGTACTTGGGAACGACCATGAAAAAGCAAAGCAGCCAAAATGAAAAAGAAACTGGAAATAAAAACAGGAATGACTACACAAAGCATAGACAAAATTTGTAAAAATAAAATAAATCTGACGCAAGGATACACAATCTAAGAGAGAACAGTTTTACAAAAATTGTGTTATGCACCTTCAAGTGTTATGTCAGAACTTAAACTCTAACGTTTATGTAAAAGATAACAATAAACATGGTTAGCAATATTACTTTTGGTAAAAACAAAATAACAACTAAAACGTCTAACTGGAAATATCCTATAACACTTGTAGATAAAACAAAATGTTATCTGTTGGAACTGCGCATCCTTGTGTTAATTGTTATCAAACTTATGACAGTGCACAGGGGTCCAAAGTAAAGGAACAAACAGTAATGTTTTCCAGGCGGAATTTTTAAGTTGAAAGAATCTCAATTTTTCATTTATTGTTTTTTACAGAACTGATGATACGTATAAATCATGACCGGAATTTTAAGTCTCTGGCAAACTGTCCCTGTCCAACCGCCATTTCTGAACATACAGGTCTTAGTACACTAACACTGACACCAGGAGTTGGAGGAAACAGACATTATCACCATTCTATCAGGAGCACGGGACTAAAGGAAACTTTTTGGTTGACAAAGAATCTTTTGATCGCAAAAAAAATTGTAAAGATGAATCTAATAAATGTTAAGCATTACAAGGTTCACCTTCCTTCCAGCATGGAAGAGCAGGAGATCTGCCAAAACTTTAAGTTTTAGATCAAATCAACTCCAAAAGTATGAATGTATGAAGCTTATAGCAGCAAACTTTTCTACAAAAAAGAGGCATTATGGCCATTTACTGACCACTCATTGCTGAGGTGGCTGACATCCTCTTCTTCCCCCTCAAGTGAAACCCTGCAAGCTACCCGATGAAAAAATTTTAGCCTGCGTAATTGTATGGTAGTTGTACGAACAAGTTGCATGTAATGCTATGTAATAGCAAAGAATAATATCCTTTAATGTGGCTCAGACTGGTCCAATCTTATGTAGTAGTATCCAGTAGCATCCTGTCTTACCATAGTAGCATCCAGTCTTGCTAACAGTAGCATGCAGTAGTATGCAGTAACACGGTAGCCTTGAAGTAGAAGCATGTAGTAGCATCAGTTAGTACTGCATGCTACTTTTTCGTACAATTTCGTACTACTATTCTGAGATAAATTTTTCATCAGGTAAGTTTTGCTGAAAGTTACCTGTATTTCAGTTTATTATGAGATGGTAGGTCTCTGCTGGAATACTGCTTTGATAAGGCAGATAGGTCTTTCTGACCACCTTTAGCAGTGTCGAATGTGGGACGTGAAGCAGTTGTCATCTTGGTCTCAACAGGTTTCTACCTGAAAGTGAAATCAGACATAGTCAGGTGGCTTTCTCAAATGCAATGTAAAACAACATAATGTTTATTTATCACCTCATACCGAGACAGAAGGACTGCTGAACAGTAACAGTTTCCAAAATAAGGGGAATAATCAAAGGAAAAACAGAAATAATTTAACATACAAAGATAGAACCTAGTCCCAACATAAAGGATATCAAAAGTCATACAAAAATCTAAAAAAAAAAAAAAAATATGGATGATCTCTTTACAGTTACCGGTGGGGATGCGGAGAAATTATATTGGTAGAGATAGGAAAAGTACTGGTCCTTATTTTTGTCCAATGTGTGGTATTGAAGGAGAGGATGCGGTACATTTGATATGTTATTGTGAGGAGTTGAAAGAATTAAGAAAGGAAGTGTTTGGTCGGGAGGCTTGGGAGGAAAGGGATTTGGTTTCAAGTATGGGAAGTAAGTGTTTTGGTGAGATCCGAAGGCTGGGTAGATTCCTGAAGCTAGCTATGGCCCACCGTGAACTATTTTTATAGAAGTTGATTTTTTGGTTTGTTGTTGGAGTTTATGATATCTTGTTTTTTTATTGTGTTATGTTTCCCGCCATGGCCCTTGGGCTTTATTGGGAATAAATTCATTCATTCATTCATTCATTATAGTATGTCAACTGGTTCATTTTCAAAGGCGAGTCAGCCATACTGTGTTATTGCTTGCTCATGTAAGAATTTCTGATAGGAAAAAAGGATTTTGCATTCCTGAATCAAATGCATCTAATTTGAGTCTTCTTCTTTTTTGGATCCTTTTTTGGAGAGATACCTATGACTTCGTAACTGTAATAGGAAAAAAACCTTGTAAACGGAGCTCGGATTGGTTATGACTTTTCCATATCGTGTAGTATCGCCCTATTCCCACGCGATGTCAATAAATCTCCTGGTCGCAGACACGACAAGTGCAAACTCAACTGCTACAGCTTGAGGTGTGCTCGCTGTTCCGGAAACCACATGCACTCTAAATCCAATCGCTGCTCAAACAATCCACTGTGCACCAACTGCCAGGGCAACCACGAGCGTGTTCCATCCTACTTACCGTAGTTACCACGCATGACGTCACAAATTCTGCCTTTTTGTCGTCAAGGCTGGAACGATTTTTCTATTTTCCAGCGGAATATCATGCCACGGGTGAATCCGACCAATCACGTGACAGAGATTCGTGGTTACTACGCTTACCATGCTCCCGAGCGTGGTAAGCAAATAGTTACTATTAGTTACTATTTCTAGAAGGCTGGAACGGTCAGCGTAGTAACTTCTCGTGAGGTTGGAACGGATTTAGTAACTAATAGTTACTATTGGTACGAGGGTGGAACACGCTCCACGTCTCTTTCGGCATGAAGTGCCCCATTTTGCGGAAAGCAGCCGAGAAATCTCTATCTTAAATGGATTCGACCTTTATCATGCTAGCTTTTCTCAACATCAATGGCACTAAGGACAAGGATGTGCTAATAAACGATCTACTGGCGAAACACGATATAATCTTTCTACAAGGGCACCTATTGACCAACACGAACGTAAGTTTTCTCCAACGTTCGGAAAATCACTTCACTTTCCTTCGGGATGCCCGCAAAACCAAGGGTAGACCTTCTGGAGGATGACCGAGTTACTTCTCCAGCACAAAAAGAAAATTCAGAAACGAATTCAGCGTATCTCCTTACCCCATAAAGAACATCTAATCTACTTCAAATAAAAATTTAACTTATAAAAATAATTTCCGGTTTCAACCAGACTCCGGACGAATCATATGTCCAAATAAACAAGACCAAAGGTTTAGATGGGATCGCAAAAATTTAATATCTCATCCAGACAATTGGTTCCTGTCTTCTCAAGACTTCTTAAGCATTTTTACTAAGAAAATTCAGAAAGAGATTAAGGCCAAATAGCTAATCATCTAAGAAAACCAAGTTCAGATATGGATTCAGCATGTGTGTTTACCCTTATAATTCATAGAAACTAATCGAAACTTCCTGCCTTCGCTTACTTCTGCCAAATTTCCGGTTTCTGCCAAATTCGGGAATTACTTGCCAGACAAAATAACAAAGCTCAAAAACGAATTATCGAACATCTAATCAACTTCAAATAAAGCTTTAACTCATGACAAATTTTCCGGTTTCAGCCGGATTCTGGGCGAACAATGCGTCCGGGTAAAAAAACGATTGTGATATACAGATTCAGCATCTCTTCTTACACCTAAACTGGAATCTAATCAACTGCAAATAAGACTTTTGCTTTTGACAAATTTTCCGGGTCTGGCCGGTTTCCGGGCGATCTACTTGTCCGGCGAGAAAATGGTTTTAATAATCGTGTTCAGCATGTCTTTCTATCCCTAAATCGAACATTTAGTCAACTTCAAATAAAACTTTTGCTTTTAACAAATTTTCTGGTTTTAGCCGGATTCAGGGCGAACTACTTGTGCGGCGAGATAATGGTTTTCATAATCGTGTTCAGCATGTCTTCTTAGCCCTAAATCGAACATCTAATCAACTTTAAAATAAAACTTTTACTTTCAACAAACTTTCCGGTTTTTTGCTGGATTCTGGACGAACTACTTGTCCGGCGAGAAAATGGTTTTCATCACTGTGTTAAGCATGTCTTCTTACACCATAATCGACTATCACATTATGTTTGAAAATATTTTGTTTGTCCCTTAATTTGAACACCCTCCCCCAACCCTAAATGTAGGGCTAGGGGAGAGTCGGGTAGTATGACACGGCGGGTACTATGACACACTCTCGGAACTACTGGTTCTATTGGTTTTATTTATCTGTGCTCCCAGAAGCTAAGATACATCTACTATACATATTGGTTTTATTTATCTATGCTCCCAGCAGCTAAGATACATCTACTATACAAAGTCGAAAAAGAGTTTTCAAACAAAAATAATTACTCACTCAGAACTTATGCTAAAAAACATATTTTTTGACCCTCAAAGTAATTTTTTTTTGTCTAACTACGAACTCTCATGTGGATAAGGTGTTATGACATAGGATAACAATTTCTTGCAGGGACCAAAGTAAGGTATTTTATTATCATAAGCAGTTGAGAAACTGCAGGATAGTCACATAATTTAAGAGGAAATGCAGATCCCATAAAAAATGGGGGAGTCGGGTAGTATGACACACTTCTTGTTGGCTTGTATGACACGTGTCATAGTACCCGAATGACGTTTCCTGGATTTTTCTGTTATTTCTTCAGTATTATAAGTATTGAGGCTCATAATATGCAATAAAAATGTACTGAAACCTTCGTTTTTTGGGTTCACTCACCCATGGAGGAGGGGGAGTCGGAAGGTTTTTGACATGCATAGGTTGCGAGCGGGTCAACGGATTATACTGAAACAAAATGGGTGTTAAGGAAAAATACCCTAAAGGACCCATATATGTGTCCAAACTAGATTCTGCAACTGTGAGAGTTGGAAGGGACACAAATAATCTTGTGGTAGCCCTAGGGATGACACAAGTAGAGTGATTGGGATGAAACTTAGAAGTTATGAAGGTCATATACTCCAGATGGTCCAATTTTTGATTCCAGTCGGATGCTTCCTCGGTTGGGGGAGCTTGAGGGGGGTAGGGGAGAGGGGGGCCATACCGCACGGGGGCGAAACCTAACCTTCAATTTTTTCACCACCTAGCATGCGGCTTTTTCACTCTAGAAACTAACGCTAGATGGCCTCTACCTAGCGCCCATTTGGCTGAAGTTTCAAATCAGTTGGACGAACTGTACAAGTTTTGGGAGCCCTTGAAGTTTTTTTGTTCTCGCTGGAAATCTGGACATAGCAGGTCGATGAAAGATAATTCAATAACTGTGATAGCTAGAATTCCGTGCTTTTGCAGGCGTTTAGACTGGTATTTGTTCTCTATCCTGTGTGATTTTCATTTTGTTCGGCCGACAGGTTTGACCACGGCCGCCCTTTAATTTTTGTTTGTCTGTCTGGGGCGATTCCGAACAAAAATTTAGGGGGTATTCCGAACGAAGTTTTGAGCGTTCGGTTTCGCCCCTTGTTGACCAAAGATAACTAAGACCTTCAACTTTGCAGATTCTGCGGTTTATATATCACTACTTAAGCTTCATATTAGTTTGGTGTATCTTTTAAACCAAGCTACAGTGAATTTTCCCTACAATGAATTTTCTGAGCAGAAGTTGCGAGAAATTTGTTTTCTCAGAGCAAGCTGACAAAGCAGAGATAGATCTAACTGATATTGAGCTTAGACTACCAGTCCCTCAGTCCACAGGAGGAACTGAAAGGTCAGTGAGAGGCCTAGTATTTGGATACGACCTTTCTGCCTATAATGCTAGGTGATGAGGGTGCCCATTTATGCTTATATAGTTGAAGATCTGGTCATTTTGTGTTGCTTTTCAAATAAATAGCTGAAATTTTTAACCCGGCCGGATTGGCCCCTATCCCGTCCGCTTTCGCCCCGTGGTGGGGGCTATCCCAAACGACTGAGAGTCTACTGGTTTTGGGGCTGCGAAGGGTTTACCTTGACTCCTAAAATTTTCATAAATTCACCATAGAATGCCCAGTGTCTGCTCTCCCTTGACCGTAAAAAACGAGTATATTGGTTAAAAAATAAGCTTCCAGTAGCAGAAAAACAAAAACGGTTCGGTATGGCCCTCCTCTCCCCTACCACAAATTTCATAAAATGGTCAGATTCAAGTGAAACTTCAGAAAAAGCAGATGCCATAGATGATGCATTGTCCGAACCGGATCTGGCAACGATGGGCACCAGCACCAGAAATCTTTCTGCAGCCCTGGTGACGAAATGTGTGGAGTGACTGGGATGAAACTTAAAAGGTGTGGAGCTCATATGCCAAGAGAGCTTACCCATTTCATTGGTAGGGCGGAGGGGGGGTTGGAGGTGGATAGGGAATTTCCTGGAAACTCAGAATTAAGCGAAATTTGATAGGCAGTATGAGAAGATGCCCTAGTCTAGATATGCTGTCCGGACCGAATTTGGCCACGTTGGGGGGGAGGGTTGCAAGAGTCTCGAAAGTTGTCGGGTATGCTTAGCTAGGGATCAAACGATGGGGTGACTGGGATGAAACTTGGAATGTTCTTTTTTAGTTAATGTTGCTGAAACATCGTATTCTTGATTCCTCATGATTCCAAGCTGGTTTTTGAGTGAAATATAATAAGAAAACACAAAAATTAAAGATGTGTCATACTAAACCCAGGGGGTGTCATACTACCCTCCACCAGCAGGTAGTATGACAGAGTGACCATGTCCAGAATTTAGCCTACTACTGAAAAACTGTGGGAGAGAAAAATCTGAAAAAAATCTCAAAGATTCTATAAGGAACCCAGAACGTGCTGCCAAAAATTTGGCAACATTAATAGAAATATCAGGGAAATAAAAAAACAAAGAAAAAAATGTGTCATACTACCCGACTCTCCCCTACATAGCCCATCTGCGACCTTGACCTTACCCTTGATCTAAAGAATCCTCACACCAAGTATCATCAAAATATAGCATTCCCTTTGAGAGTTATCGTGCTGACAGACAGATGGGCAACTTTTGCGATGTCATACATATCCCTCCACTTAGGTTTTGGGATCCCAAAAAAGGAAAAGATCCAATCCAGTGCAGCTCTTTCCAGCCAATTACAGTGTCTTGCATCTTTAGAAAATTTTTTGAATACCTCTTAGTGACAGAAATTACATCAAAGTCAGCAACTTCCAGTTTGGTTTTCAAAAAAGACTCAGTTGCAGCCATGCCCACATGGTCCTGTCTACGATTCTCAAGTAGGCGACTCTTCGAAAATTTATCCTTCATCTTTGTGAAATCGACATTTCTGGAACTTTCGATAATGTAGTACATTCACAGGCTCTACTTTCTTTGCTGCATCAGGGTGTTAATGCTTCCATTATTTCTGTTTGAAGGTTCTGGTACCATAACGCGATTGTTCTGGGCGAAAAGCCAGGGGCGGTTTTGGAACCCATTCCTTTCAGCACGGGGGTACCACAGGGTAGAGTCCTATCGACTCTTGTTTTTAAAAGTGCTATTATGAATGCCTCTCAGGATTATTGCCAACATTTTTACTTGGAGACCTAAGTATTAATTACATGTTTATGCAGACAACATTCTACTAATAAGTCGAACCAAAAGTGGGTTAGCTAACATAAACACAATTTGTTAGTCTTTCTCAAATTGGCCTTTCTTTTGACCTTTCATAAATGTCAGTATCTTAAATTCAAAAGCCCCAAAAATTCCTGTGTTTCTTTTCAAAATGGAATACTCCCCAATTCCCCTACCGTAAAATGGCTTTGCATGATCATGACACAGTCTCTAAGAAAAATATGTAATAACACTGTTTCGGCTGTTCACGATTCAGTTTGTGTAGGATATGGGAAGATAGTGTCCAAACAGAGGAAGGTATAAAAGAAAAGCCCTTGGCAGTTTATATAATAGTTTTTGTTCTCCCTCTGTCTGCAACCTTTCCAGAATTTTTGGTATTCTGAGACAAAAAGATTTAAAATGTACCAGGGCTTTTTATTTCAAATATTGTAAATTTCTCTTGTACCTTCCTCAAGGTTATTGGAATTCCCATATAACTGCAACTTTTGTGCCCTCTGACCCTTGTGCAAAGTTATCTTCAACTGCACAGGACCTTCACGTTTCTGCCCTTGGCCACACATTCCATCTAGGAATAAGGTTTTTTAGACACGATCAGTCCCTTATCTTTTTTGAATGTTTATTTTTTATCTTGTGCATTTACTACATTATTGAAAGCTCACTGTATTTTTTCTTTGTCTTGTACAGCACTATTTCCCACTTCTTAAGTATGTAAACAAATTCATAATTATCACCATCTGTATGTCCGTCCATCTATCATCGGGATAACTCTCAAACGGAATGAGATATTTTGATGAAAACTGTATTTTTTCCTTTTCTTTATATTGTACAGCACTATTTCCCTCTTCTTCTTAAGTCTGTAAATAAATTCATTATTATCATCATCTGTCCGTCCATCTGTCTGTTAGCAAGATAACTCTCAAACGGAATGAGATATTTTGATGAAAATTGGTGTGAGGATTCTTTGAGTCAAGGGACAGGTCAAGTTCGTAGTTGGGCGCCAAAGTTGTATATTTAAGAGTGGGGGTGGGGTTTCAGAATAAGGGGCGAGAATAAATATTTTTTTAAAAGCTAACGAGATAGTAGATGTATGGGTAAATTTAAGTAGATGTATAAATTTTAAAACCAAATGATATAGTATTCAGTCTAGTACACTAGCCCCATTTCAGGCACGTTGCTCAAACATCTAGCACCATGCCTGGGTGCTAGACGTTCAAGCACTGTACCTTGGATTTCATGTATGGTGCATGGATTTCAGTATACAGTGCATACAGGAAAAACACAGTTTCTGTCATCACAACTGAGCACCGGCTCGGACAGGGCTGAAATTACTACTATGAATTAGAGAAATCAAAGACAATCTTTTATATATTTTTCACAACAAAACAAAAGGGCTCTACTGATGATGGAGATGAAAAACCTAACAGCACCCTATCTATTTTCCATGTATTTTCCCTATCTATTCCCCAAGAGCCAATATTCTGGTTGGCTGCCAGGTAGAAAAAGCTGAGGCACAGGACACTTTGCATGCAAAACCCTTGACTATGTAGAAAAGGAAATGAGGTTTTTCACATCTGTCATTAGCCGATCCCTTTTGTTTTTGTTGTGAAAAATATATAAAGGATTGTCTTTGATTTCTCTAATTCATGGTAGTAATTTCAGCCCTGTCCGAGCTGGTGCTCAGTTGTTATGACAGAAACTGTATTTTTGATGTAGCACCAGGCATGGTGCTAGACGTTTGAGCACCGTGCCTGTAAAGGGGCTAGTGTACTAGACTGTATAGTATTATAGAGTGAGGAGACATGCTGTTACAACTGTCGAACATACTAATAAACAAAAAGTGTGTGCTTTTAGTTTAGTTATCTCCTAAGTCCCAACCCTGTCCCAACCGGCATTTACTGGGTGAAAAGGGCAGAATGCGCTCAACAACTGTCTTGTGAACAATTTGATCAAATTTGTTGACCAATTTTTGAAAAAAAGGTGGCTATGCCTATACCATTCCTTAACCAGGCGAACTAAACACTATGCGTCACAAAAGTCGTCCCGTTAAAATGCAAAAATGTTTTTGGGTTTAATCAAAGAGTATTTACACCTTTTTACACCTGGCGTATGTATGTACATGTATGTCATGGCAGTCTGTCATGTCGGCAGCATGTCAGGGGGGGGAGTGGGTTGAAGGGTGTGAGATATGTAGTTCAAACTTCATAGGAGGATGCAGTGACAATGTACAGGCCAAGTTCGTCGATGGATCGCATAGCCCTATATTTAGAGGCAGAGAAGGTGGTTCCAGATTAAGGGTAAAAAAGTAATGGTAAGGAGGAAATGAAAATGACTGGGAATATTTTAGGGGAAAAGAATAAGTGTACACCTACCAATACTATGAACGTCAACCCAAGATTGCTACACAGAACAGAACAGAAAGTTCCGAATCAATTTGTTTCTCAGTTTAACGTTTGTAACTATCCTCTTTTCTTAAACTGATGATCAATACGATGAGTACGATGACACGAGATCAGTGTTGCGAGACATAACATAACATGACATAACTTCGTGCTGCAAGAGAAGCACAAGACGCATTTTTTGCTATTTTCCTTTTTGGGATGAGATTTGATGCCCCCCCCCCCCCCAATGTTGTCGGTCAGTCGGTTATAAAAAGGCTTTCCACTCGTTAAGTGGATTCGCTTTCCAAGTGCTGGCGGAAACTAGATATCCTAATTCTAGGTCCGAACCGCATTTTTGGATGGCGGGACTTTCTTTTACCACCCACTCATATCAAGTGCCTAAAGAACTGCATAGCAGTAAATGTAATTTCATATTATTAGCCGCTTTCCAAGGAGAAGCGGATTTGGAAGCCATCTGAAATTAATACACTTCTCTTTTCATGTCAAAATCTTTGTGTGCGAATTCAATTTGGCAAGCGGATTTCCTGATAAGTCTGGGTAAGTCCAACTACTTCTTGCTCCATTGACATAAAAACTGCGAAGCAATAAGCACGATATAAAAATTTCATAGCAATAAATGCAATTTCGTGCTATTAGCCGCTTTCCAAGGAGAAGCGGATTTGGAAGCCATTTGAAATTAATACACTTCTCTTTTCATGTGAAAATCTTCAGGTTCAGGCAGAGCTGCTACAACAGTGCTACGAGTCCCGCAAATCCGATTCCGAGACTAAAGGCGTATTCTCGTCGTTCCCCGAGGACTCCTCGGGGAATCGAAGGGAACGGCGAGAATAGAGGGAGTCACTCCACGCGGACTCCGCGTACAGATACAGCGAGAATACGGCGAATGCTTCTAAAATGGATTTTGTTCGAAAAATGAATATGCAGCTAAAAAAATTAGTCGAGATCCACTTTAGTTTTGGTTTGTTTATTTTGATTCTTTTTAATTAATTTTACATAGCACCTACAACAGCCAAAATTGATTCCCCTCCGAATTTGAAAGGGAGTCCTTTTTGATGATGGTGATGATAATTGGAGCATTCCCCGTCCGTGGGGACTCGCGAGAATACGGGGAGTGAGTCCCCGGGACAAACAAAAACGCGGGGACTCCTCAAGTGGAGTCCTCGGGGAACGGCGAGAATACGCTTTAAGTCCCACTCCTTGAAGAAGGCGTCTTGAGTTGAGACGAGTGCAGAGTCCCAAGTCCACAGCTCTGGGTGACGGACAGCTCCGTGAAACATGAGTCCGAGACAAGTCCGAGTCCTTGAAAAAGGCGTCTCGAGACGAGTCCAGAGTCCGAGTCCACCAGCCCTGGGTTTAGGTCCATTTATTCTTTTCACTAATTGTACACACATAAATTTTCAAATACTCCCTACAGAGGGCAAAGCACGAGTGGCAAGGGAGTGGACATTTCGTGTTGTGTGAAAATCTTCTTGTTCGACTACATATTGCAAAACCAAGAAGGACTCTGAACCAGCCTAGCCATACGAAGTCAATTTGGCAAGTGGATTTACCTGATAAGTTTGGGTTAGATAGTCGATTCGCTGCGTCTCTAACTGAATCAGTTATCTAGGATCGCCGAAAAACGCCTATAATCTCGCAACACATAAGATGCAAGATTTGCATGGCATTGTCAGTCCGAAAATCCACTTTTAAAGGCAATTCGTGAGAATGTAGAATGCCGTTCTGGCCATTTTTACCGCCTTTCCCGTCGACTGTGCTATTGCCACGAGCCACCGAATGGATGCAATGATTGTATATATTTATGGTGCATTTACACACTGCGTGAAATACGAGCGTATTTGAAATCCGAGCGTATTTTACGCACGTATTTGGGCTTGAAAAGATCTCTAGCAGTACGGACGTATTTGAGAAATCGGTCCGTTTTGTATCTAAATACGTCCGTATTGCTAGAAATCTTTTCAAGCTTAAATACGTGCGTAAAAAACGCTCGGAAATACGCTCGGATTTTACGCAGTGTGTAAACCCACCATTAGTAAAGAAAAGTCCTGTGTTAGTGTAATAATATCGCGAATTAAATAAATTGATTGATTGATTGAGTATTTGTCAGATGGCATTGTCAGTCCGAGAATCCACTTTTAAAGGCAATTCTTGAGAATGCAGAATGCCGTTCCGGCCATTTTTACCGCCTTTTCCGTCGACTGTGCTATTGCCACGAGCCACCGGATGGAAATGATTGATTGATTGAGTATTTGTCAGCTGACTCGCAATCCTGGCCCTCCCATGTATCGAATTGCAGAAAACAAACAACAACGCTGGGCCTGATCTTATCAAAAGGGTTGATGGGAAAGCACTTATTTGTAAAGCTCAGTTCATTTAGCCATGGAAGAAGTGCCAGGTTCGACTGTTGAAGGCAGAAAAGATGGTATAATCTATAAGATTGCAGACATTCAAGACTTCGGAATCGCTTTGAAGTTGTTCCGTGAAGAATTCCGGAAGCGAGAGCCCATATTTAGTTGCAGCCGTTCAGGACTCGAAGATGACAATATGTAAGTGTTACAAAAGAAATAGAAAACCGTGATTTTCTGCATTTTTCCTTGATCAGCTAGTTATCCCTCTAACAAACACAAACAGTCCTGAAGACGATTTGCCGGAAGCAGGGGCGTCACGACCGGGGGGGAGGACGAGGCCCCCCCCCCCATTTTTGTCGGCCAGTCGGTAGAAAATAACCGAGTTGGCGCGAAGCGCCGCAATTTTTCGCCAAAACAGTTGATTTTTTTTTTCATTAAAACAGTCGATTTTTCTGAAAATCAGTCAATTTTTCGTCAAAACAGTCGTTTTTTCTGAAAATCAGTCTATTTTTTCAAAACTGTCTTTTTTTCTGCAAAAACAGTCGGTAAAAGTTACCAGCCAATCGGTAAATTCCTTGCCCCCCCCCCCCCCCAAACATTTTGGCTAGTAACGCCTCTGGCCGGAAGTGCAACCGAAAAATCCGAAATTACGTCATCTCGCCCATCATCATCCTCGCACGTCATCTTAGAGGGATAACTAGCTGATCAAGAAAAATCCCGAAAATCACGGTTATCTATTTCTTTCGTAGTTAATGGTCAGCTTGGCTTTAAACCTTATATTTTTAAATGTTACATTTTCCTTGTAGGTCACTTCCAGCAAAATGCCGCCTTTCCGGGATCCCAGAACGTAAGTGGAGGGATACCTGTAACTTCGTAAAAGTTATCCGTCGTATGTCTGTCCGTTCGTCTGTCAGCACGGTTACTCTCGAGTGGAATGATATATTCTGATCAGACTTGGTGTTAGGATTCTTTCGGTCTAAGGACAGGTCTAGTTCATAGCTCGGTTCATAGACGGGGTGGGGTCTGTAGCCCTACATTTAGGGGTTCAAATTAAGAGGTGACAAAATATTTTTTTTTTTAAACCTAATGAGATAGTCGATTGTAAGAAAATTCTGAACAAGGATATGAAAATTATTTTCTCGCCGGACAAATAGCTCGCCCGGAATCCGGCCTAAACCGGAAAATTTGTTAAAAACAAAAGATTTATCTGAAGTTGATTAGATGTTCGATTTAGGGGTAAGAAAACGTGTTGAATCCGTATCCAACAATTATTTTCTACTCGGACATTTGCCCGAAATCCGGCCGAAACCGGAAAATTCGTTAAAGGTAAAAACTTAGAGGTTCGGTGTAGGGGTAAGGAGTAATCCGTATACGAAAACTCTACGCCAGACAAATATTTCGCCCGGAATAAGGCCAAAACCTGAAAAAGTTTTAAAAGTAGCCTAAAAGATTTATCTGAAGTTAGTAGAAGTTAATCCTGCCTGTAAAATAACCTTTGTACTGATTCTCGCCCGGGTTTTATTCGCCGAAATATTTTGATTTTCGGATCCTAGCCGAAATTCAAGTGACGCGAACATTCGGTCGGCCAAACGCCGTGCCTAGTCAGGTGATGCAAAATTCGGCTACCGATGTGAAATTCGCCTCCTGCGAAAAACCTTTAGTTAGGCTACCCGCGGAATGCGAAAACTGGTACAAACTGCGTTGTACAGCAACTTTTCTTCTATGCTCCCGATGAAAAATTTATAGTAGTACGAAGTTGTACGAAAAAGTAGGATGCAGTACTAACTGATGCTACTACATGCTTCTACTTCAAGGCTACCGTGTTACTACATACTACTGCATGCTACTAATTAGCAAGACTGGATGCTACTATGGCAAGACAGGATGCTACTGGATACTACTACATAAGATTGGACTAGTCTGAGGTACATTAAATGATAGTATTCTTTGCTACTACATAGAATTACATGCAACTTTTTCGCACAACTACGCAGGCTACATATTTTTCATCGGGCTGTACCTAGACGGCAAGGTGAAAAATAATTTGAGAAACTCATCTCTTGTGTTTCCAGAGAGCTTGAAAGTCCCGACTTCATCTCCAGCTTCATAACAGAACCCCTAAAAGGAGGACTGTCTTTGGTAGCAATAGATGCAAGTACGGGGCAAACCGTTGGATTGCGGATGAGCCGGATTTGTACGAAACATGAAAAAGAGGAAAAGAAGAAATCTACAAATGCACCAAGAGCACTAGGTTGGAACTGTTCTTGAAGCTAGCCCACTCAGTTCTTTACTGCTAGGGTGAAACAGACTAATGCGGCGTTTACAAGTACAGGAAATCTTGAACAGAATCCGATCTTGGTGACAAGATTATGTTTACACGTAGAGGGAAAAAAATAAATTCTTCAAACCAGAAAATCTGACATAAATAAATTCACTAGCCAATTAAAAAAAGGTTTTGAGAGCATCTTTGACATCAGTACTGATGATTGCTGCTATCAAAACCTAGCTAGACTTTTTTTTTACTTTTTACCAGCGCTACCGACAAGATTCCTTTCAAGTAGACCGGAATTCCTTTCATCACGAAAGGATTCCCGTCCCGCTAGACTTTTTTTCTACTCGTCTTCACGACCGGAATCCTTTCGGGTCGACCGGAATTCCTTTCTACTCGACGGGATTTCTTGTCCGTGTAAACGCTACATAAAGGAAATTCAAACATACAGCTGAAATTGGGATACTCATTTTACTGACGAGAAGACATTTGTTTCACAGTTCTGTTTCTTTAGCTTAGGTACAGAGAATCTTGAGAGATTCGACCGTGTTATCTTTTATGTCAATGTTTAGGACAGTGGTTCCCAACCTTTTCCGTATCGCGTACCCCTAATTAAGGTTCAAAAATGTTGCGTACCCCTTTTTGTAGAATCAGTGTTCTACTATTCTACGAAGATCTGTCAAGATCAGAACCCAAAAAGACGTCATTTATTGTCATAAATGGTAAGCGACCAATGTGTAAAAATGTCTACAAATAAATGGGACACTTGAGGCTTCAAGGTTGTCAATTTCATTCTCGTCCGTAAACTAGTCAAGGGTCAGAAAGACACGTGCTTTGAAACTACGAAATCCAAAACTCTAATTTCTTGACGAAAGCAGACATTTTCGAATTCAAAGATTTGGGACCTTCGCGTACCCCTTTGGGTACGCGCACCGGTTGGGAACCACTGGTTTAGGAAAATCAGGAAAGGGTTAGGAACAAGTTGGATTTAGTTGTTTCTTAGCCATCGTTCGAAGGATTTCCAAGGACAGTGAGGTACTCACTTAAAGCACAACGCTTACTAGAAATAATCTTTTCCCTATAAAATGGACCAGAAAAAAGGTTTTCGAGAATACCATTACTTTCCACCTGAAACTAGCGAATCTCTTGTTAGCGCTTGTCGATTATATCCAGCCTTCCTGCTCTCCGACGCGGCGGCTGGGCTCAAAAGATTTGAAAACTGAACGTGCCTTGGTTAAAAAGTGGGAAAAATGAGCAAATTGAAGAAGTAATAAACAGAAGATTATCACATCCTTATGTGTGAAAGAGTTGTCAGCGAACAATGAAGATTCCGGCAAACTTTTCGTTGGGTGACGGGAAAACTCGGCAAGGCCGAAAAAGCGCTACAAATTCGTAGTTACGAAACGAAACAATGGAGAAAGCTGGGGATTTTAGAAGCTTATAATTCCATATGGGAGCTAAGTATATTATAAAAGGCAGAATAAGCAAGAGGGGTCCTTTAAAGCTACTCAGGGTTTCTTTTTTGCAGAGCGGAAGAATAAGTTGCAGAATATTTTGGCATATATAGATGATCTGAAGGACGTGAACTATTTCGAAAAATACGGCGTCGATAGAATGTTCGAATTTGTGTTCTTAGTTGTCAAGGAATCACACTCCGGACGAGGAATAGCAAAGGTATTAATATATTTGAAGCCAGAACTGATATACTTGACGAAGTTTGGCACAACAGAGCACACATAGAGGCAGAGGCATTTTGAACAGTTTTAAAAATAGCCAGGCCTAAGGTCTAAGAGGGAAACATTGAAAATAGACAAACAACCTGATTAAACGTTAACCAAGAAGTATCTTGTCGTTGTTTATCACCAGCGCAGCTAGCGGGCAGTAAAAATAACTGGTCTAGATTTTTTTTTTAGGAGGGTCGTATTGTTGTCTGTTAGTCATTCTTGTAAATACCTATCAGGTCTACTGCCTAGCTAGGCGACTTACCTCTTGCGCGTCTTGCCAACTTGCCAATCGTGTCGGATATGGAAAAATAGTTCCAAATAGAGGAAGGTATAACAGAAAAGCCCTCCGTAGCTTATATAATAGTTTTTGTTCTCCCTCTGTCTGCAACCTTTCCGGAATTTTTGGTTTTTTGGGAAGACAATATTTAACATGTATCAGGAGCTATTATTTCAAATATTATAATTTTCTCTTGTACCTTCCTCGACTTTATAGGAATTCCCGTTTAACTGCAACTTTTTTGCCCTCTGACCCTTGTGCAAAGTTATCTTCAATTGCCCAGGACCTTCACGTTTCTGCCCTTGGCCATTTCTCCACATTCCATCTAAGAAAAGGATATTTTAGACCCGATTAGTCCCTTTTCTTTTCTTTTTATTGGTTATTGTTCATATCTTGTGCATTTACTACATTACTGAAAGCTCAGTGTATTTTTTTCTTTTATTTGTTTGTACTGCGCTATTTTCCTCTTCTTAAGTGCGTAAATAAAACTTCATCATCATTTGGGTGCAGTCGCATTGTTTTTTTTAATCCGCCTTTTCCTGGCAAAATGTAACTATACTTGAAAATTCTAGCTTTTAATGTGTTTCAAGTTCCAAAAATTCAAAGCCTAATAGCCAATTAAATGACACACCGTTCTTCAAAAAAGTAGAATACAAACGAAATGTACCGCTGGGGAAATTTTGTGAAACACCAGCAGAGCTTCTTTTTGCGATCTCAATGAAAAGTAAAGAATACGAATAAAAAGTAAAGAAAAAAAGCTACCATCATCATCATGCTCGCCGCTCAATCCTACATCTACGATGGAATTAGAGGTAATGTCAGGTTTACCCGTCACCCTAGTACTTTTCTTAGCTTATTTCCTCTTCTTCAGGAACTTCTAACACGAAGTTTGAAGCTTGGCAAGCAGCAAGGCTTAGAAGCAGCAGTCGTGATAGCAACACACGCAATCACCATTGATCTTTTTCCAAAACTGGGATTCGAAACTTTACGCGAAGTGGCGATAGAGAATTACCTGATAGGTGGAGAGAAGGCTTTTCCGCATGCATCTAAAGGACAGTTCGGGCGGCTGTACGGGAAAAAACTGTAGACGAATGATGGCTGGGTTAATTTCCGCAGATAGAAATCGCAGCAATCTGCTTCTAGCGTGAAACTTGCTTTGCACCAGCACCACCCTCAAGGAATACAGATTTAAGGAAACCTTTTTTTCAAGGATTCCTGCACTTTGTGCAAAATGTGTTGAATAAAATTGCGATGTGTATTTCGCAGCCAAGGTGTTGTAACCCATGAGAAATATTAGTCGAGTGTTTTAAATAAAAGTTGGTTTTGAAAAAAACCGAAGGTACTTATCAATTTTCTGGTGATTGGTCTGTGATTTCAGGGTAAATCCGGTGTTTTGCTCGAAATACCTAACTATTCCCAGTCTTGAGGTTGGTTGAAACCTTGTCACTCCTGAGCATAAGCGCGATTATTGCATTCTTATAGCCCCCTGCATCATCTTCTGGCTAATATTCTTGATGACTAACTCTTCTTTTGGATGAAGAATCGCCGTGTTCCTAGCGAAGAGCCAGAAACGTCACCACAACCTGACCGCAACTAAAGTTGTTGATTGGTTCACACAGGATTTGAATCGATTTCGAGGATTCGTTTGGGTGACGTTTCTCGTTCTTCTTGAGGCTACCTGACGTGTTTCGCACTGGTGCCTGCTTGCTTGCGTGCTGGAAGGGAGCTTTCCACTCGAAAGCAGAAACATATGTTGAAGAAACGGATGCGCCGCTGCATAACTCCAGATAGTCATCTCTGACAAAGGTCTCTACAACCCACTCCACGTATACATCCCTCGTAAAAATCGATGACGAATTGCCGCCAGACTCGTTAGAGGAACAATAACAATCACACGTGAGATCTTGGTATAAGTTATCTGAAGGGTGAATAAGCGATTAGGCTTTCGCTTCATATCGAGTCGCGTATTAGCCCGTGGAAAAGTCAGCCATCACTGAAGTCGGAAGCCAGAAATGACAAACTTGATGTCTTGACAAAACAGAACTGCGGGTAAAGCAAAAATAGAGGAAGAGGCATTTTAAACAGTTTTAGACATGGCTAGGCCTAAGAGGAATTGAAAATAGCCAAACAAACCTGGATAAACGTACACCAAGAAGTAACGTTTCTTTGTTTTCTTTACGATGGGGCACCTAGCGGCCAAAAAATAACTTATCTAAGAGGAATTTTATGAGGGGCGTGGAGATACAAAACCCATCCTTTTTGGCCCCAGGAAAGAGTTCTACGAAGCGATTTTCACACTTGCTCCGCCATTTTTGGTGGGTCACAGAGAAGCTCGCCCGTCTGAAACAAGACCAAAGGTTTCAAAAGGATCCCATAAATTTAATATTTGATCAGTACAAATGGGTCTTGTAGTCTTCGCCAGACTCCTTGAACATTTTTACTATTATGATTTAGAAACAGAAGAAGTTCAGATATGGATTCAGTATGTGTGTATTTACCCCTAGGCTATACGACATATCTCCTTTGACGAAATTTATCAAATCTTCCTGCCTGACTTCTGCCAAATCTCCGGTTTCGACTGGGGGGCGTACTTGTCTTGGAAAAGCTAAAGTTCAAAACGAATTCAGCGTTTCTCCTTACCACTATATCGAACATTTAATCACTTCAGATAAAACTCTAACTTTTAACAGATTTTCCGGCGAGAAAATAGTTTTCAGATTCGTGTTCAACATGTCTTCTTACCCCTAAATCGTTTATCTCATTATCTGTTAAAAAAAATTGTTCGCCCCTTAATTTGAACCCCCTCCCCCACCCCTAAATGTTGGGCTACAGAGCCCATCTACGAACTCGACCTCTCCCTTGACGTAAAGAGTCCTCGCACCAAGTTTCATCAAAATATCTCATTCCCTTCGAGAGTTATCGTGTTGACAGACGGACAGACAGACAGACAGACAGAAGCACACCATTTACGAAGTCATAGGTATCCTTACACTAACGTTTTGGGATCCCAAAAATAGGTCTGTAACCCTGTTTTTAAGTACTCAACTAGGGTAACATGAACAATAAACAATGAGTGGTGTGTTCGAAATTATCACAGGCAGGGGTGTCGCAAGGGGGGGTGCAGCACCCCCCACCTTTTTGAGATTCGGTAAATTTTGGGCCGGAGGCCCAAAATATTACTAAAATTGTTCGGTATTTTTTCGATAGCAGAACTGTTCGATATATTTACGGGGATTCGGTAGTTATACAGATCTTAAATAGGCTATCTGTACAAATCTCTTCGGTATAATGATCGGGATTCGGTATAATTGCCAGCATTCGGTAGTTATCACGAATTTGGTGAGAGAATTTACTGAAATCATTTGGGAATTTTTCGAAGTCGGAACTATTCGGTATATTTATGGAGATTCCTTAGTTACACAGAATCCCGAATAAGCTATTGGTTCAAAATTATTCGGTATCATGATTGGGATTGGGTAATTTATTCAGTATAATTTCCAGGATTAGGAAGTTTACCACGAATCCTGACTTTGTTCCAGTTTCGACGAAAGTATACCGAATATGATTATTGTTCGGTTGTCTTTCGATACTAATACAATTCGGTATAATAACCGGGATACGGTAGTTATACAGAATTCCGAACATGCGATCAGTCTAAACTTATTCGGTAGAATAACTGGGATTCGGTAATTTATTCGTTATAATTGCCAGGATTCGGAAGTTACCACGAACCTCGAAACTCAGAAGAGGTCGAGTGAAGCACTGGTCGCACACAAAAGGGATGATCTATGATATCATCGGTAGTCCTTATTTTTATTTTGGATCCCAAAAAGAATCTATAATCATAAATATTTCGAAAATTCCGCTTGCAGCACTTTTCGTAATATTCTCTACTTTGTGGAAGGGCGCGTCATTTGACGGGGGTAATAAGCCCCTTTTAGAATTGAGATTTCGAAACATTAAAAGCTAGAATTTGGATGGAAATTAAATTTGGCAGGAAAAAGCAAAAAAAAATTTCGCCTGCGGCGCTCACTTTATGTGATTATGGGTAGTATATTGACTAGACTACAGTTGCTACTACTTGCTACGAACGTCGCTCCATCTGGTTTCCGGAACTTCTTAGAGTCTCGGTATTTAATCAACGGTAAATGATAGAATTTGTAAGAGAAGCAGTTAAATTTTAGCCTACAGAAAAAAATAGACTTCGAAAATTTTCGCCTGCGGCGATCGATTTAATTTTCTATTGGCTTCAATAGATAGAGGCTGTTGATGCGATCATGCCCGGCAATATATTCTCCATGTGGGCTTCGCCAAAACGCCTCTCTGTGTGAATTGAGCTTTAAGCCCAATTCACACAGAGAGCGAATTTCGCCACGCCTGGCGATATTCGTCACGCCAGGCGTTAAAAAACGCACCGTCAGGTAAAAAAAACGCTTCGTCGGGCTTCGGCTCCTAGCCGAAAAAAATTCGCAACGCCTGGCAAATAATTTGAGATGGATGTGCAACAGCTAATTAGCCTAGTTCAGAGTTATCCAGTAATCTACGATACTGTTATCAAGGAGTACAAAGACAACAGAATTAGGGGAAATGCCTGGAAAGAAATTATCCAAGGAATCGGAGAATAAGGTACAGCAGAGACATGTAGGACAGCACAGCAGTATAAGGCGTATTCTCGCCGTTCCCCGAGGACTCCTCGGTAATCAAAGGGAACGGCGAGAATAGATGGAGTCACTCCACGCAGACTCCGCGTACAGAAACAGCGAGAATACGGGGAATGCTTCTAAAATGGATTTTGTTCGAAAAATGAATATGCAGCTGAAAAAATTAGTCTAGATCCACTTCATTCTTGGTTTTCTTTATTCTGATTCTTTTTAATTAATTTTACATAGCACCTACAACAGCAAAAATTGATTCCCCACCGATTTTGAAAGGGAGTCCTTTTTGATGATGGTGATGATAATCTGAGCATTCCCCGTCCGTGGGGACTCGCGAGAATACGGGGAGTGAGTCCCCGGGACAAACAAAAACGCGGGGACTCCTCAAGTGGAGTCCTCGGGGAACGGCGAGAATACGCCTATAGTCAGCAGGAAGCTCTTGTCCTTCATTTTTAAGTTGTGCCCAGATGCCAGCTGTACACAGGCTGGATGGATTTGGGCTGTGCTGTAGCAGAGCAAGCTACTCCTCTAGGCTTCATACACCTCTCTATTTTTTTCTGTTCATATTTCTGGAAATAAAATTCGGGCGTATTCGCTCTCCGTCTGACACACCCTGCGATTTCGCCTAGATGCCCCTGTGGGTAGGTATAGCGACCCGCAGTTAGAAAGCTCTGCCTACAACATCATAACGTTTAAATCCATGTAGTCGAAGCTAACAACAGCACAGTCTCGGTGGAATGTCTTTAAATTTAATAGGAGGAAGGTATTTCTGTCTGATGACGAACTGTCTTCTGTTTACGGACAGGTGAGGACACGCCCTTCTGAAAAGATATTTAGTGGAAGGTGAGAACACCACCTATCGCAGCCGAACACCAATGCCGGAACTGTGACACTGGCTTCAAACTCAGAATCAAGGCATTAGTCGCGTTTTTTGCGATCGCTTGGAACGAAAATTGCCATTTTTTGCGATTGACTGTCGACTGGAGGTCCAGTCGATCCGTTTTTTGTCGCTTGACTGGACATCGACTGGGAACAAAGTCAACAGTCGATCCGATGCACCTTTCTCTTGGAGGTCCAGTCAAACTTGGTGCCAGATTTTGAAGATTGAAACATTTGGACCCAAAAACGTACAATTTACACCTCGGGAAGCGCCGGTACTGCAGAGACTGCCGAGGGAAGAGTTGTGGCCGTCGTGGGGATGGAAGGGAAAAAGTTTTTTTATACCGTTTTTCGAAGGCTTGTTCTCGCTCCCCTATCAAGCGACAAAAACGGTCAACTGGATGAACCCGGGAACAAGTCCCAATCGCCAGTCGATCTGTAAAAAACGCGACTATTACTCCTAGAGGGAGCAACTGAATGCCATCCAATCAAGGCACGCGGTTCGTCCGAGTACGAGGCCGAAGACGATGAATCATCCCTAAAATATCGAAAAGCATAAATTTCATTCTTCTAGGAAACAGTTTCCGTGCACCAGAGACCAGACCTTGACACAAGCCTGGCATGATATGAATCTGACATTAGGCGTATTCTTGCCGTTCCCCGAGGACTCCACTTGAGGAGTCCCCGCGTTTTTGTTTGTCCCGGGGACTCACTCCCCGTATTCTCGCGAGTCCCCACGGACGGGGAATGCTCCGATTATCATCACCATCATCAAAAAGGACTCCCTTTCAAATTCGGAGGGGAATCAATTTTTGCTGTTGTAGGTGCTATGTAAAATTAATTAAAAAGAATCAGAATAAACAAAACCAAAAATAAAGTGGATCTAGACTAATTTTTTCAGCTGCAGATTCATTTTCCGAACAAAATCCATTTTAGAAGCATTCCCCGTATTCTCGCTGTTTCTGTACGCGGAGTCCGCGTGGAGTGACTCCCTCTATTCTCGCCGTTCCTTTCGATTCCCCGAGGAGTCCTCGGGGAACGGCGAGAATACGCCTATTACCGCTGATAAGACAGGACATGCCATTTGATAATGCAACAACACACTACAATAGTTTAGTATTTTAACCGAATGGCGGAACCGGCAGATTTGCCTGTTGACGGCGAGAAACACGGAATAGTTTACAAAGTGGCTGGAATTGGGTATTTTGATGATGCACTGAAGCTATATCGTGAAGAATATCGAAAGAGAGAACCTCTTCTTATTGCAGGAGGCATTGCACAGGTCACGGAATGTGCAATAAAAGAGGATATGTAAGTAACTTACATATGCAAGTTCATACATATAAGTTTTTGGAAAGTCCAATTGCGTATCCTTCGCGAACCTGACCAACATCAAGCATATTCCAAGGCCTCCATTTTTTTTTATAAAACTCAGATAAGCTATAGGATCTGTATCAGATCTGTATCTGATCTGTATAGGATACCTTGCCAGTTGGACCACCCCTAGTGAATGAAATATATGGATGCAATCTCCACGGTTTCTTTCCAGCCTCTACTACAGTACAGAACAGGAGGGGTATCCCCAGGGTATCCAACCAGTCTACCACAAATCCCTGATTATTGGATACCCTATGCCAAACGCTGGATACCTGTTGGTAACCTAACCCTGACCTATCTCGGTAAAAAAGAGTTCTGATCAGGTTCTGATTGGTTGATATTTTAGCTTCACTCAAATCATCAATATTTTACTGGGTTACAGTACCCAGCACCATCCAGCACCTGGCGTAGTGTATCCAGCGTTAGGCCTAAGGTATGCCAAACGCTAGACATATCCAACGTTTGGCATAGGGTATCCAAAAATCAGGGGTTTGTGGTTGACTTTATCCAGCCTCAGACGAGATTTCAAATTTCCAGAGAAGTCTTTCCTCCAGAATAATCTTTCTGGCTTAAGAAGGAACATACAAATATGACAAACATACTAGATTGAAGCTAATTGAATGATTTAAACATATTTTTCTTTTCAAACAAGATTACTTCATTCTAGCTTACCTCGATTGACTTACAAAGTGATGAAAAAGGTAGAGTTACCAAAGTCAATAGCCATAAAATCCCTTTTCAAGACAGCTTCAGTAAGTAAGTAAGTAAGGTTTATTAGGCAAAACTTGCTAGCTAGCTAATTTGGTTGTCTTTACAAAAATTACATTCTTTTAAACACTCACGAGTAACATAAATACTAAATACGGTACTACAAATATTACAAATCAATCAAAGAAAAGGCACAGAATTTGAATATTTTTGGAAAACTGTTGAAAAAAGTCACATTTTGACTCTTGACTGTCAGGACAGCATGTACATTTCATTTTAACATTTTCCAAGCAACAATCGCGGTAGTATAAAAACCAGATCAGGTACCTCTCCTGTACACTTACCGAATGTGTGAAATTGGGCCCAGATTGGGCCTTGTTAAAAAAGCTCTAATTATTCTCTATGCTATAATTTTTTTATCCATTTTTTTTTCAAACAAAGTTTCAGCATTGCCAAATGCCTTTCTTCTAAAAAATTGCTGACCATGGCCAAACTGTTTTTTTAACCAGCTTTTGTTTCCAATTTTCTTTTGGGCCTTTCACGGATTTATTTGCACTACCAGGGTAACCCAGTTAGCTTGAGTGTGACTATTTGCACCAGCGTTTACTGTTGCATGTATTTGCGCCTTTTTGGCTCAGTTGTGCCATAGGCAGTTCTTCAAAGAAGAAATAAAAGCAAGTGGGTGACATTTGATAATTTTGTGTGGAAAATTTTGATGTTCCACATGCAATCCTTGTGATTTAGTCTTTTATTTACGCATGTTTACTAGGGTCTTGCAAATAGCAAGGTATCCTGTAGTTCAGAGGAACTTGTGACAAGACAAGTAACAGCTTGTCGCTTTGGAGAAGAAGCCAAGTGGAGCATAGTTGCCAAGAACAGTTCCTCTTATCTTAACTTAATGTAACTTATTTTAAATGTCAGAGTTTGAGAGGGTAGACAGGGGCCTTATCAGAAAAATATGAGTTCCAAGGTTTAACATAGATGACAGCTATTTCCATAATTTAGCCTAATAGATATAACCTGGATATAACCTTCTGAAGCCAGATATCCCTTATGGGATATGCAAGCACCATCCAGTTTTTTGAAGTTATATGCAAATTTCCTCTGTTGCATTAAAACTTCGACTGACCGCATGCGTTCTTTGTTCTGGAAATTTCACTCCATTGTGAGTAGAAATATTATTTATTTTCTTTGGCAAATCTAAATACTGGTACAATGCGTAGCAACTGCAAGATGAAAACAAAATATAATCTCTGTTGTGATGTTCAAATGGTTTAAATGAATGACATTTTTATCAAGACTACAAGCAGAGCTTGGATTTGTTCTTTTTTTTGCAGAAATTTTAATGCAATGGATGCCAGTTAAGGGCTTGGCCTATGTTATCCTGATGCCACAGGCACAGGTCCACACTTGTTCAATTTCCAAGTTGGTTGGTAGGACTATCTAAGGCGTTTTTCCGCGAAACAGTTGTGGGCCACACACTTCTGAGTGTTGGTCACGGAAACACGATTTTGTGCCACACATTCGAGCCACAAGTTGGAACGCGCGGAAACGCCGTTTTGTCTATTTTTGGGCGGTAATTTCAGATGTCTGAAAATAAAAATAAAGTTCATGTAAAAATCTTAATAAATAGAACTCCAGGCTTTCTTCCTACCATTCCGTAAAGAAAGTATCCTCACTTTTTATGTCTACATACTTGAGGAAGCTTTTAATTTTATTGTTTGATGTTATTTTGCTGCTAAGTTTGAATTTCCGCCCCGTTTGTCGAATTCGAGCCAGCAAAGCGAGCCACACAAATCTTGTTGGTCGCGGAAAAACAATTGTGGGCCGCGCAAAAAGCCGCGGAAACACTCTTTTTGACCCACAATCGACCCACAAACTCTTTGTGGGAGCACAGAAAAATGCCTCTAGTCACTCTGGTCTGGTCCAGTCCACAAAGCAGGCTACCCTGATGAATAATTTGTAGTCTGCTTAGTTGTATAATAGTTCTACGAAAAAATTGCATGTATTGAACCCGGAAAATAAAAAATCCCTTTGCAGAATCCAAATAATTCATTGTATTCAATGAAATGACACAAAAATTAGTTGGCTTTTCAGTTAAACTTTAAGGAATTCCCTTCCCATATCTTTCCTTTCTAGGGACCCGCTAGGGACCACAGCTTCAATCAGAGACCTTCTGGAAGGAGGCTTATCCTTAGTGGCGTTAGATGCCAATACAGATGAAGTCGTCGGCTTCAGGATGTGTCAGATCCTTACGAAAAAAGAAAGGGAGGAAAAACTGAAAAGTACCAAGAGGATAGAATGTACAGAAGGTTAGCGAAATGAGTTTGTTCGAGTGTTATTATTCTATTTTGCCCACTGAGGCGTATTCTCGCCGTTCCCCGAGGACTTCACTTGAGGAGTCCCCGTGTTTTTGTTTGTCCCGGGGACTCACACCCCGTATTCTCGCGAGTCCCCACGGACGGGGAATGCTCTGATTCTCATCACCATCATCAAAAAGGACTCCCTTTCAGATTCGGAGGGGAATCAATTTTTGCTGGTGTTGGTGCAATGTAAATTAATTAAAAACAATCAGAATAAACAAAACCAAAAATAAAGTGGATCCAGACTAATTTCGTCAACTGCATATTTTTTTTGCGAACAAAATCCATCTTGGAAGCTCTCGCTGTTTCTGTGCGCGGAGTCCGCATGGAATCCACTCCCTCTATTATCACCGTTCCCTTCGATTCCCCAAGGAGTCCTCGGGGAACGGCGAGAATACGCCTTTGGTGGGAATGAAGAAATGGAATGCACAGCCCCTATTCCTACAAATGCTGATAGGAGATTATCTAGTGACTCCATTTGCCCAATAGTAAAACTGACACTCCTTGTTGGGACTCACACAAAAATTGGAAACTACATAGGCTTCTGGTAGGCTTATAGCACTTAATCAAAGTAAAACACGGTCACCTTTAGTAATTTGAGAACTGTCGAGATTTGCTGTAAGGAACACAATTTAGAGAATAGTTCTCCTCACAGTTCTCCTATTTCGCGTTTTATGACGATTGAGATTGAGCCAATTCTCCGTTTCTTGCGGTTTTGTCATAATCGAGAACAGGGAAAGCTTCGTAATTCATGGTGGGTTTACACACTGCGTAAAATCCGAGCGTATTTTACGCATGTATTTGAGCTTCAAAAGATTTCTAGCAATACGGACGTATTTAGATACAAAAAGGACCGATTTCTCAAATACGTCCGTACTGCTAGAGATCTATTCAAGCCCAAATACGTGCATAAAATACGCTTGGATTTTACGAAGTGTGTAAACCCACCATCAGCAGAATCGAGAAGTTGCTTCGATAGTCATTTCTCGATTCTCCGTTCTCGTTCGTGATAGGTCAGTAAAGGGCGGATGTTCCTAAAACCGTATAAGCGGGTATCAACTGGTGGCTAAATTTGTGTTCTTGTCAAAAGCGAGAAGGGAGGAGCAAGAAGAGCAGAAACGGTAATTTGTACAAGAAGCGAGAACTGAGAACTTAGATCAAAAACGCAACTAATGCTTCTAACCATTATCACTTATCACACTATTATCACATTATCACCTTGCACTTTCAATATATGCACATGTCATGTGTGAATGCGAAGAATTAAGAGAGCTGAAGAATGAAGTGTTTGAAAAATGCATGAGGGTGTTTGATGAAAAATGGATGTGTAGTATGATTGGTAGCCGTCAGTTTGATGATGTGAGGAGGCTGGCAAGATTCCTCAGAGTCGCTTTTCAACACCGAAAATTATGCTTAAAGTAGGCTACGTTACTGTATAGATCGTTGTCTTTTTGTTTTGTTTATTTTGTTGCCATGGCCTTTTGGCTTTTTATGGCACTTGCCCTTCGGCCAAGTGCCATATAGCGATCGCAATTTCTGTCCGTCCGTCGGTCGGTCGGTCCGGGTTTTGCTAGTTCGGGCACTTCCACGTAAGCTAGGACGATGAGACTTGGCAGGCATATCAGGGACCCCGAATTAAGTTGGAAATAGTCACTTTCCCGATCCGAATATCGGGGGGGGGGGGGGGGGGTGGAGGGAGGGGGAATCCAGAATATGAGGAATTTATAACTTTTAAACGGGAGATCGGATCTTAATGAAACTTGATATTAGGAAAGACCTCGTGCCCCAGACGACCCGATTAAAATCCGGACCGGATCCGATGACTTTGGAAGGAGCTGGAGGGGGGGGGGGGGATCTTGCGAAACGCTTAGAGGGGAGGGATCGGGAAGAAACTTGGTGGGAAGAACAAACACAAGTCCTAGATACATCGTTGACATAACCGGACCGGATTCGGACACTGTGGCGGGAGTTGGGGGGGATTCTTGTGATTCAGCGAGTTCAGCTTAGTAGTTCCCGATGTACTAGGATGATGGCACTCGGGAGGAATATCAGGGATCTGAATAGACCGACTTGAAAATAGTCGTTTGAACGATCCGAACATCGTGGAGGGAGTTGAGGAATGGGGAATCTTGAATCTAGTGGCATTTGTAACTTTTGAACGGGCGATCGGATTTGAATGAAACTTGGCAAGTGGAAAGAGCTATTGTCTCAGATGTGCCATGCCAAGTCTGGACCGGATCCGATACTAGGGGGGGGGGGGGTGAAAGGGGGCACCGGAATTTTTGTGAAACGCTGAGCGTTGAGGGATCTGGATGGAATTTGGTGGGAACAGTAAGCATAAGCATTAGATACTTTCTTGACAGAACTAGATCATATCGGGGCTATTTGGGGGGGGGGGGAGTTGGAGGGGTTTTCCTAGAATTCCGGGGATCGCGAGTTAGAATTCTTCCAGATGTGCTAAGGAGGATAAAACTTGGCAGGCATATTAGTGACCCGGCCAAATAGACTTAAGGACCCGACACAATGCCCTAGGAAGACTTCCGTACCTGGAGCCGACAATTTTTCGGGGAGTTGAGGGAGGGGGAATCCGGAAATTACTGACTTCCGTATGCTGCGAACAGATGGTTCGATTCAAGTGAAACTTTATGGGTGACGAGAACTGACGATCTAGATATACAAAGCATTTGTCCGAACCCATTCGGCCATGGTTGGGGAGGGGGGGTTGGTCGGAAACTTTGTGACATGCACAAAACCAAACGGATTGGCCTAACGGGATGCAAGTTGGACAGTACCAAATTTTTGGGGCCTAGATTTGTCATTTGGCGTCAGAACCGGCTCCGACCAAGGTAGAGGATGATGAAGCGGGAGCGGGAAATTTGCAGATATGCTCCGATTCGAGTAAAACTTGATGGACGGGAAGAGGAGATGTTAGAGGTGCGAATTTTATGTGGCCAAGTCGTTTTCGGCCACAGGGAAAGGTGCGTGGCTCGCATAAGGATTGAACAAGCGCGGCAACGGCGCACATTCCCCGCGAACGCATCTTACAACCGTTGTAATAATAAATTGTAACATATCAAATGAGATGTTTTCCTAATGAAAGTTAATGAATTTGCCATTCGCTTCCTGGCACCAATGCTTATCAAATGAAACCAGGAACATACTATGCAGTCAATTGTCTTGCAAACCCGAAAAAGTGACAGACATTGCAACAGACTACTTCACTGCTTGAAGATTTACGCTTGTAAACTAAGCGGCTTTTTGGGGTTCCAAAACGTTAGCACCTACGAGTTCGTAAAGTTTGTCTGTCCGTCTGTTACGATGATAACTCTCAAAGGGGTTAGATATTTTGTTGAAATTTGGTATGAGGATGCATCGAATCAAAGTACGGGCAAACCGGTTTCACGAATGGCTGATGGGAGCAGATGCCCTAAATTTGCTGTTTCTGTGTCCGAACGAAATCTGACAACTTTGTGATACTTTTCAAAAACCAAACGGGTTCATGGGCCCCAGAAAGTGCTCGGATTCGACTGAAACTTGCCCAACATGTCCGATTTATCCGCGTCCGAGAACAGAGTTGCAAGGAGGTCTCGGGAAAATTGTAATACCAGTAGGGGCCGAACGGATAGAGTGATTGGGATAAAACTTGAAAGGTAAAAAATGCATGTAACCTAGACATTTAGTTTGAGGCCCAAACTGGATCTGACGTCCGTGGTAGGCCCACTGGAAATTTTTCGGAAATGCTCCGATTCGAGTGATGCTTCATGGATGGTAGACGCAGATGCCAAATATGCCATTAATGTGTCCAAACTTCTTCTTGCCATGGTGGTAGTGCTGTGGGGGATTACAGATGGGTCCTGGACATTTTCTTAAACGCTTAGGGACCAAATAAGTTGAGCGATTGAGATAAAATTGGCGATACTTGCGATCCTGGCCCGATCCAACCTCGGTGGGCCGAGTTGGTTGGGGTATCACTGACGGGAATTTAAAACTCATAAGTCACTGAATAAAGTGGACTATTTCCCGAATTGACTGTACCATCTACAGCCAGATCAACCCAAAAGGGCAGTTTATGGGTGGGAACAGAGAAATCATCCAAGAACAAACCAAGCAAAACAGGTTTGCCGGTGTGGTTGGTTTTCCGTCAAGGAACAGAAAGGCACGAAGAAGTGTTTGTTTAGTGCTTTTACCCAAAACATTTTCGTATTTACCGACGAGAATATTCCAGTCATCACATCAAAAATTCTTCGCACTGACGAACAGTTCAAAGTTACTGAAATTAACGACACGATTTTTATCCGTTCAAGGTGTAAAGAGAAAGAAAAAGAGATTTCCCATTTTACCGACAAGACGGTCACCGTAGCCTATCGAAAAATAAAAACAACCGATATTGGGATCTCGATCCGATCATCGGCTTGACTTCCCGACAAGGCTTTTGTCGGTATTATCTCCTCACCGACAAAAATCGTGATTTTCAGAAAAGAAGCTTCCTGATTACCGACAGAGCTTCTGTGCGGTATCAGAAACGGTACGAGAAAAGTGTTTTATCAGAGCTCTTGCCGTTACTAACAAGACCAAAGGTTTCGATGGGATCAAAAATTCAATATTTGATCCAGACAATCGGGTCTTATCTACGCCAGATCCAGTCTTCGCCAGACTCCTTGAATTTTTTTTTTATTAAAATTCAGAAACAGATTAAGGCCAAAAAGATAATCATCTGAGAAAATCAAGCTCAGAAATGGATTCAGCATATCGAACGTCTAACCCTATATCGCCCCTATAATGAACATCTAATCAACTTCAAATTAAAATTCAACTTAAAACAAATTTTCCGGTTCCAGCCGGATTCCGGGTGAACTATGTCCGGGTACAGAACGACTGTCATACACGGATTCAGCATCTCTTCTTACCCCTAAATCGGATATCCAATCAACTGCAAATACTTTTAACAGTTTTCCGGTTTTGGCCGGATTCCAGGCGAACTACTTGCCCGGCGAGAAAATAATTTTCACCATCGTGTTCAGCATGTCTTCCTACCCTTAAACCAAACATATAATTAACTTCAAATAAAACTTTTATTTTTAACAGATTTTCCGGTTTTGGCCGGATTCCGGGCGAACTACTTGTCCTGCGAAAAAATGATTTTCACCATCATGCTCAGCATGCCTTCTTACCCCCTAACTCGAACATCCAACAAACAGATTTTTCGGTTTTGGCCGGATTCCGGGCGAACTACTTGTCCGGCGAAAAAATGATTTTCACCATCATGTTCAGCATGTCTTCTTACCCTCAAATCGAACATACAATCAACTTCGAACTACTTGTCCGGCGAGAAAATGTTTCCATCATCGTGTTCAGCATGTCTTCTTACCCCATAATCGACTGTCCCATTAGCTGTTTAAAAATATTTTGCTTGCCCCTTAATTTAAACCCCCTCCCCCACCCCTAAATATAGGGCTACAAAGCCCATCTACGAACTCGAACTTACTCTTGACCCAAACAATCCTCACACCAAGTTTCATCAAAATATCTCATTCCCTTCGAGAGTTATCGTGCTTACAGACGGATGGACGGACAACTTTTGCGATGTCATAGGTATCCCTCCACTTACGTTTTGGGATCCCAAAAACGGAATCCGCGCACCGTCTCAGCACCGACAGACGCTACCGGTTTCCCAACCAGAAGTTTCCTGGCTTACCGACAGAGCTTTTGTCGGTATCAGAAACTGAATGCTAAAGCTTGCCGTACCGAATAACGCTACCTATTTCCTAACAGGATGTTTCCTGTTTTACCGACAGAGTTTTTGTCGGTATCAGAAACGGAGTGCTAAAGCGTGCCATACCGACAACCGCTGCTTTCCCAACTGGAAGTGTTCTGTTTTACCGACAGAGTTTTTGTCGGTATCAGAAACGGAATGCCAAAGCGCGCTGTACCGACAACCGCTGCCTATTTCACAACTGGAAGTGTTCTGTTTTACCGACAGAGCCTTTGTTGGTATCAGATACGGAATGCTAAAGTGTGCCGTACCGACAAACGCTGCCTATTTCCCAACGGGAAGCTTCATGTTTTACCGACAGAGCTTTTATCGGTATCACAAAAGGAACCCCGACAGGGTTTTTCGTGGGGGGGGGGGGCAGCTCCCCCCCCCACGCCCACCCCTAGTTTCGCCACTGCTATTAATTGTGTGCCTTTTTGGCGCTAAATGATTGTCATTTGGCCAATGAGTATTTTCTTTTTCTGTCTGATTGGTTTGCATTGTCATAAAAAAGATCGTGCATTGTAATTCCTGCCATGATTTCCGGCATTGTCTCCAAATTTCATACGGAAAGTCAAGATTTTTGAAGCACCGAGAATCCGGGTGGGAGAATTGTACCGTCTCCCCATACCATTAGAGAAGTTTGAACTGAATGTAATGTACGAGTAGCCTACAGGCTGGCTAGAGTTTGTCATGAGTGAATTGGAAATCTACTGCGATGCTTCACTTCGTTTCAGAAGCGGAAAGGATATTTAGAAATGTCGATACTTACGAAAGTGATCTACTGAATGCCGACATCTTCGGAAGCTGTGGTGTTGAGAGAATGGTCAAGTTCGTTTTCATAGTCGTCAAGGAATCTTACTCAAGAAGAGGGATAGGAAAGGTACGTGCTATCCTTGTCGACTTCTCAGCCCCTTATTTTTAGGGGACAACTTATTCTTCATCCAGACAGTCGGGTCTTTTGGTCTTCGCCTGGTCTCGCAACGTGTTGTTTACCCTAATGAACGTACACTATAAAAAGTATCTCCGAGTAAGGATTAAAGTTAACTGCAGTATTTGCTACTGGGATTTGTCTTATATCTGCTGAGATAAGATTAATCCGAATTAGAGATAAGATTATCTTTTTAGACACAAGATTAATCCCAGTAGCAAATATAGATAGATAGATATTTATTAACACTGAAAGCCGTCAAGGGCCATGGTTAATATAAATACAAAGAAAAAAAAAGAAAAACTAACTTCAATGACAAAAATTTCCAAATTAATCCAACAAATAAATTTCACATAATATAATCCAATACGCACCCCTTTCTTCCTAACTCACCTTACAAAAAATGTCCTCGATGTGCCATGCCCAAACTAATCCCCACAAAATTTCTATCCTTCAAAATAATCTCCACCCATTCCTCCCTTTCAAAACTCCCCGCATAAATTTCCTGCCTCAACTCTTCTAACTCTTTACAAAAACACAGAAAACGCAGTAAATCCTGCAATACTGCAAGATTTTTTTGTACAGTGTACTCCCCTAAGCAGATCTGTCAGTTGCTGTCTTTAATCTTCCGTGCAGACCAGGTTACGACCGGAATATCAGTCATATTTGTACCCGTCGAACCGCTGATCCAGCATGATTTTTTATTTCGAAATACACCACCTTCTAAATTTTATCACAGGATGTTGTTGTTTTCCGGAATTGCGGGTTTACATCGGATTAAAAATCGGATCGGAAAAAAAACTAACTCTAAACCCGCAAAAGTGTAAAGTGATTCGGTTCAACCCGCTGAAAAGTGAATTCAATGAGCCTGATCCTATATTTAACATGGTTAAGAGTCACACTTTGTTGGGTGTCACTTTCACCGAAGATTGCAAATTCAGTGATCATGTTTACAACCTAGTGAAGAAAGGGAATGCTGCACTCCAGTCCATCACGGCAATGAAGCGATTTGGATTCGGCGTAGAATCTATGAAATTGGCCTATGTGACCTACGTGCGACCGCGACTGGAGTATGCCTGCCCAGTCTGGGGACCCTTTGTACAAAGGAGCATACAACATAATGAAGAGATTGAATCACTGCAAATCAGAGCGTGCCGCATTATGCTAGGACTGAAATACAATGGTTACGAAGCTTCCCTCCTCCTGTTAAGACTTGAGCCACTCCATGTCCGCCGGGAAAACCTAATTTTACGTTTTGGCCGATCAATCCTTGCCAGTGAAAAACATAGAGATATTCTGCCCGATCTAGCACCGGTGACAGGACGGACGAGGCATCAAAATCTCCTGGTGCCAGTTAAATGTCGCACAAACGGGTATTTGAATTCCTTTGTACCGTATTTCACTGAGAAGATTAACAAAAAACAAGTGAATTCTAAGTGATTTATTTTCTCATATGTAATAATTGTATATATTCAAGTATTTTAACACATGTAATGTAATGGTCGACGTATTTAGTGCCATGTCGGCGCTACGAGTTGGATCAATAAAATATCTATCTATCTATCTATCTATTCCGGTCGTACCTTTGTCCGGTAGGAAAGCGAAGTAGATAGATGGATCAATCGTCTTATTATCCCTAACTGGAATGAACAACTGGAAAAAGAATATAATTAGAACTAACAAATTTACTGTTTTTGCCTGATTCGAACGAGTCTTGACAACTTGATAGTACAACTGAAAGACCAAGAAATTACAAGGACTCCCGAAATTCCGTTTTTTGTCAAGTTCCGGCCGAAAATCGATTCGGCAGGAAATAATGCACATGAGAGTCGCGAGGAACGATCGGTCATTTACTTTTGCTTTGAAAACTTGCCTCAGCCGAGTGTGGGACCTGCTCCTGAGTAATCGCTAGCGGTGATTAGTGTTGGGAAGTACTTCGTGTACTTTTACTTCAAGTACTGCTTAACTACAAAATCAAAGTACCGTACTTGGGCTTTACTCGAGTACACCATGTACTTAAGACTGAAGTAAAATAACCATGTACTTAAGCTTTCAAGTATCAATAAGTTTTCAAGTACTGTCTTAGGTACATTCTGCTTGGATCACATCGGCACAATCAGAAGCCTTCAGAAACAAGACCAAAGGTTTCGATGGGAACCCGAAGTGGAATATTTGTCGATCTTATCAATACAGATAATCAGATCTTGCAGATGCTCAGTCTTTGCAGAACCCTTACAGATTTTCTTCCTCGACGTTACAGAAATTCCCGTTGAACTGCAGCTTTTTTGCCCTCTGACCCTTGTTCAAAGTTATCTTCGATTGCCCAGGACCTTCACGTTTCTGCCCTTGGCCATTTCTCCGCATTCCATCTAGGAAGAAGATTTTTTAGACCCGATTAGTCCCTTTTCTTTTTTTATTGTTTATTGTTCATATCTTGTGCATTTACTACATTATTGAAAGCTCAGTGTATTTTTTTCCTTTATTTGTCTGTACTGCGCTATTTTCCTCTTCCTAAGTGCGTAAATAAAATTTCATCATCATCATCATTTGATATCAATTTAACAGACCACTGAACAACAGCCACTAAGTCATAGTTCCCAGCTGAAAGCATATCAAACGATCAGGCTCATTCGAAAAAAAACTGTTTTGACCAGATTCCGACAGGACGCAGGGGCGTCACTATGGGGGGGGGGGACTCCCCCCCCCCCAAAGGTCTTGAGAAAGTACTTTCGTCGGGTGAACTTTTCGAAAAACACAGAAGAAATAAACTCGTCGGCACATCGGGTTCTTTTTATACGCAAGAAATGAAATCCTGCAAACATTTGTCGGGCAAAACACTGAAGAAATCGAATTCTGAATGCTTTTGTCGTGCCTCGGTAATCCTCATCGGCACATCGGGTTCTTTTTATACATATGGAATCCAGAAGAAATACATTTTTTTATGTTTTTGTCGGGCGTCGGAATCCTGCAAACATTTGTCGGGCAAAACATTGAAGAAATTGAATTCTGAATGCTTTTGTCGTGCCTCGGTATTCTTGTCGGCAGATCGGGTTGTTTCTATAAATAAGGAATCCAGAAGAAATAAATTTTTATGCTTTTCTCGGGCGTCAGTCGACTCGTCGGCACATCAGGTTCTACTTAGACGTAAGAAATCAGATTCTGCAAACTTTGCCGGGCTTACCCGGGAAGTTCAAGTCTCGTCGGTTCATCGGCTTCTATTTACACGTAAAAAATAAAGCTCTTTACAGTTTTGTCGGGCAAAACACAGAAGAAATCGAATTCTGAATTCTTTTGTCGGGCGTCGTTATTCTTGTCGGCACATCGGGTCTTTTTATACGTAAGAAATCGAATTCTGGAAACATGTGTCGGGCGCAAACCTTTCCGGAAAAAATACAGATTTAAAAAAAATATCGCCGGCGTTGCTTAGTTCAACTTGTTCTGGGTACAGTCGTTGGAAGCTTTGCTTTTCAGCGAAAGTTGAGACGAAAAGCCGAATATGTGAATTTAATTATATGAATTGACATCAAAGTTAGCATTACGGTTAGTTTTACACATAATAGAAAATAGAAATTCTTGGGGTTTGAAACACGTTAAAAGCCGGAAATTCTGTCGTACTATAGCTACATTTTTCCGGAAAATGGCAGATTAAAAAAATTTCGCCTGCGGCGCTCGGTTTAACTTGTCTTGGTACAATCGTTGGAAGCTTCGCATTTGAAAAGCCGAATATGTCAACCTTAGTATACAAAATTATACTAAAGGAACAATCTCAACTGATGCGTTACAATTAGTTTGGTGTACAATTTAGTTTTCGTTTTAGAATAGAAATTTTTGGGGGTTTGAAACACGTTAAAATCCGGAAATTGTATGGACTATTTCCGGAAAAAGGCAGATTTAAAATTTGGCCTGCGGCTCTTGGTTCAACTTGTCTTGGTGCAGTCGTTGGAAGCTTCGCTTTTTAGCGAAAGCTAAAATGAAAAGCCGAATATGTGAACTTTAATATACGAAATCATACCAAAGGAATAATCTCAACTGATGCATTACAGTTAGCTTACACAAAATTTCACCTGCGGCGCATTTTTTAATATTCTTTATTTGGAACAACGGTGTTTCACTAAGCTGGCGTTTTAGATTGAAATTCATGGGGGTCTGAAACACGTTAAAAACTAGAACTTGTATGGTAGGTATAGCTAAATTTTTCCGAAAAAAAGGCAGATTAAAAAAAAAAATTATTCTTGGTACAGTCGTTGGAAGCTTCGCTTTTTAGCGAAGTTAAAATGAAAAGCCAAATATGTGAACTTTAATAAACAAAATTACATCAAAAGAATAATCTCGACTGATGCATTACAGTTAGTTTTACCCCGGTTCTATTCTGTGCTGGCGGGAAATGTACGCCGAAGCGGCAACGGCGTGTTTTGTCGGCACATTTTTGAGTCCGTCGGCACAATTTTGAGTCCGTCGGCACAAACCGGACGTCCCCCCCCCCCAAAGGTAAAAGGCTAGTGACGCCCCTGACAGGACGAGGCGAGAACAAACAGTATTTCCCTGATTCAACCTTTCTTTTGCGGTTGCACCTACCTCCTCAAACTAATTTTTATCGACATCGGAATTTCGGTTTATGGCTTCACCGGTCTTCGGCCCGACTCCAGTCAAACTACTTGGCCGGTGAGAAAATAAAGCTCATATTCGGATTTCACATGTATTATGCTCCGTCTTAATTTCCGGTTTCTGCCGGGTTCCGGATGAACGAAAGTGAGAAAATTTAGGTTCACACACGGGTTCAGCTTGTATTCTTGTTCTCATAACGATGTTCCGATGGACTTCCTTGTTGACTTCAGAATAAACTTTACTCCTGTCATATTTCCGGTTTTCACGAGATTCCGGTCCGTCTAGTTGTCCGGCGGGAACTTATAGTTCAAATGTGGATTCAGGATGTATTCATCTCTCGAAATCGACCCTCTAACCGACCAACGTTTAAGCTCTAGTCGACTTAGATACGACTGCACCCCTACCAACTTTCCGGTTTCCGCCGGATTCCGGGGAAACTACATGTCCGGCGAAAAAGAAAAATCCAACAACGTATTCACCATGTTTCTGTACCCGTACCTGGGTTTTATTCAACTTTAGATCGAACATCTACTTTCCGGAATTCCCGGATTCTTGGCGAACTATTTGTTCGGTAAGACAACCAAGTTAGCTTGAAAAAATATTTTTTTTTTCATACTTTAATTTTAAACCCCCTCCTCACCCCTAAATGCAAGGCTACAGGGCCCATTTACGAACTTGACCTGTATTTCGACCTAATGTATCCCCACACCAAGTTTGAACAAAATATCTCAGCCCCGTCGAAAGTTATCGTGCTGACAGACCGACAACTTTTACGAAGTCAGGTATCCCGTCACTTACGTTATGGTATCTCCAAAAAACAGATAAACTCGGTCAGTCTGTGAAGCACGCCTCATCTTGGTAAGCATACTACTCATACTAGTATATGGCCCAAGCTCCATTCAAAGCTGCGAAGACTATGTTCTCTCAACTCAACGTACATTACTTAAAACGTGCAGTACTATTTAAGTACTTTGTTGTCAGGTACATAATATTTGAAACTTATTATACATACAAAATTTGCAAGTAGCCTACTTGAAATTTTATACTTAAAGCGGATCACAAGAAATGGTTTTTCTACCACACAAACAATGACAACCATCCCTACTGCCACTATGAAATTTCAAAAAAACCCAAAACACCGTCAAACAATGAGCAAATTAAAAAAAAACCACCAAATTTTCTAGGTTTGAAATAACTCGGTCTGGACTAAATATCAGCCGATTATCCGGGACAGCCGTTATGGCACGTTGAGAGCCATGGATGAAAATAACAATTACCTTCTAATGCTCCAACTGTTTATTACTAATACAAATAAATTAAAAAACCAAGACCAGTGTGGTACTCCTGGAGTCATACAGAAATAATGAAAATTTCGTCATCTGGAAAAGAAGACGTCCGCGTGGGTTTTTTCTCGAGCCAAAACAGCAACCCGGCAATCAAGTTCAAATCTAAATAAACTAGTGGCTTCCGATCAGTAAGAGAAGGTAAACATAATGTTTGGATTAGGTATTTAAGTAAAAATATGAAGTCCTTGCCCCAACACTAGCGGTGAACTACTAATCATGGACCTTCATGTTTACATACTTTCCTTTTTCTCAGGAATTACTGACGAGAAGCATGAACCTGGCAAAACATTGCGGCCTAGAAGCAGTAGTGGTGATCGCGACAAATCCCATTACGGTTGATATGTTTGAAAAGCTTGGCTTTGAAGGACTTCGTGATTTGACGATCGAAAATTATGTCATCGATGGGGTGAAGGCCTTCCCCTGTGCGTTTAGTGGACAATTCGGACGGATATTCGTGAAGAAGCTGTAAATCTTGTAACGTTTCCCGCAATTACATGTTTACGGAGGTCCCCGGTTAGATATTTACCGTTGTTTGTAAGCATGTCATGGTGGCAACTTAAGGAGGGTTTCCGCGAGATCTCGGAATCACTTTCCGACTAGCGAAGCGCATCGCGAAAACTGGGATAGCGATTCCTGGAATAACTTTCCATTTTCCCGCTGGATTGATCGCGAAAACGCATGGAAAGCTGATATCGCCGGAAAAATGTTGAATTACACACTTTTTCGCATAAATATGGTTCATTTAACGGTTCTTTAATTCTCATATTTTCCATCGAAGTCACCTTAATACCGCTTGCCATTTCAGCTATGAAGAATAGTAGCTGACGTATCCGTAACATTGTTTGAATAAATGTTTCCAATTCAGCTTGGGCTCAAAGAATATTTAGCTTGTCATTTTTTTTATTTTATTAGTGATACTTGCACTGTTTTTTCTCTCTCTAACATCGTGGAATCACTTTCCGGGAAAGTTGCTTTGGTTTCCAAAGCGGAAAAACCCGGTTGGAAAGTTCGGCAACTTTCCGAAGTAGCGCGAAAACCATTGGAAAGTGGTTCCGACTTTGCTTTCCAGCTCGCGAAAACCCTCCTTTAATTTCTTACTCGTCAAAGTCCATACATGGTACAGACGGGGTAGACAATATAAAGAAAAAAAGAAAAACTTGAAACATAATACAACAAAACCATCTAGCCTAAATCTTATAACTTCGGTAAGTCAAAAGAATTTTCCAGTCTTGATCGATATTTTGGTTGTAGAGTATAAGAAATGTAGAGTACAAGAGAAGACACTCAGCTTGAGAACTACATGGTCTCAGTGATTTGAAAGTGGTGTATTAGAGCTTTCAGCTCGCATATGCATCATATACAGTGTCATTAAGAACCAAACCATCCATGGTAACAACAAACATGGTTCGAATCCCGCCGAACTCTTTTTTCTTACATAACTCAACTTACTAGATCCGTTTGTAACAGTCATTTCTTCGACCAGTTCTTTGACCAATATTCTGGACCCCCATGAGAAATGCCCTGACTACAGCCTTCATCTAATAGGCCTAGAGGCGTTACTAGCCAAAATGTTTTGTTTTTTTTTGGGGGGGGGGGTCAAGGCGTTACCGACTGGCTGGTAATTTTTACCGACTGTTTCCGCTGAAAAAACGACTGTCAAGAAAAAATGACAGTGAAAATAGACTGATTTTCAGAACAAGAGCTACGAGCTCATATGGCACTTGTTACGAGTAGGCGGTGTGAGAAGCGAGAAAGTGAATCTGAGCATTTTTCTGGGAATTCCGATACCCCTCCCCACCGTGCTCGAATCCGATCCAGACCCTAAAATATGTCGTCCAAGACAGACAATCTGTCTACTTTCCAAGTTTCATTCCAATCACTTCACTCGTTTAACAGCTATGCGAGACACAACATTTTCGGGACTCCCGCCTACTGTGTCCGAATACGACTCGGACATATACTAACATCTCTTCTTCCCGTCCATCAAGTTTGACTCGAATCGGAGCATATCTGAAAATTTCCGGTTCCCATTTCATCCTCCTCCTACCTTGGTCGGATCCGTTTCGGACACCGAATGACAAATCTAGGCTGCATAAACTTGGTACTGTCCAAGTTGCATTCCATTCTGCCCATCCGCATGGTTTTTGTGCATGTCACAAAGTTTCCGGACCCCCCCCCCCCCCCCCCAACTCCCCCAACCATGGCCGCATGGGTTTGTAGACAAGCTTTGCATATCTAGGTCATCAGTTCTTATCACCCATAAAGTTTCACTTGAGTCGAACCATTTTTCGCAACCTACGGAAATCAGTAATTTCCGGATTTCCCCTCCCTCTACTCCCCGAAAAATGGTCGGACCCAGGACCGGAAGTCTTCCTAAGGCTTCCTGTGCCGGATCCTTAAGTCTATTTGGTCGGGTCAATAATATGCCTGCCGAGTTTTATCGTCCTTCGTACATCTATCTGGAAGTATCATAACTCGCGAATCGCGATCCCCGGGATTCCTGAAAATCCACTCTAACTCCCCCCAAAAATCCCCGACATGATCTGGTTCCGTCAAGAACGTATCTAATACTTACGCTTGTTCTTCCAACCAAATTCCATCCCGATCCCTCGACACTAAGCGTTTCATACAGATTCCGGTGGCCCCTTCCAACTCCCGCCCCCCCCCCTAATTATCGGATCCGGCCAGGACTTGATATGGAACATCTGAGACAATAGTCCTTTCCACTTGCCAAGTTTCGTTCAAATCCGATTGCCCGCTCAAAAGTTATACATGCCACTAGATTCCGGATTCCCCATCCCTCCACCCCCCCACGATGTTATAATCGTGCAAACGACTATTCTCAAGTCGGTCTATTCGGATCTCATATTCCTGCCGAGTTTCATCATCTTATTACACCATGAAGTACCGAACTCGCTGGATCACCAGAATCCCCCCCCCCCAAAAAAAAAACTCCCCCACAGTGCCCGAATCCGGTCCGGTTATGTCAGTTATCTGTCTAGGACTTGTACTTGTTCTTCCCACCAAGTTTCATCCCGATTCCTCCACTCTAAGCGTTTCCCAAGATTTCCGGCTCCCCCCTCCAGCTCCCCCCAAAGTCACCGGATCCGGTTCGGATTTGAAGTGGGTCGTCTGAGACACGAGGTCTTTCTAAATATCAAGGTTCATTAAGATCCAATCACCCGTTCAAAAGTTATAAATACCTCAAGATTCCGGATACCCCCTCCCTCCACTCCCCCCACGATGCTCGGACCGGGGAAGTGACTATTTCCAACTTAATCATTTGGGGTCCCTGATATGCCTGCCAAGTTTCATCGTCCTAGCTTATGTGGAAGTACCCAAACTAGCAAAACCCGGACCGACCGACAGAAATTGCGATCGCTACATGGCACTTGGCCGAAGGGCAAGTGCCACAAAAACCGACCGTTTGGACAAAAATCGACTGATTTTCAGAAAACCGACTGTTTTCAAGAAAAAAATTAACGGTTTTGACGAAAAATCGCGCCGACTCGGTTATTTTTTGCCGACTGGCCGACAAGATCAGGAGGGGGGGCGTCCTTTCCCCTCCCTCCCCCCTGAGCCGTGACGCCCCTGAATAGGCCCCACATCTTAATTTAACTTGGGCGCATAGAATAACGCCAATCCACCTCAGTGGCCCAGTTATCAGATCAATATCCACCCCTACAAGTTGGTTCAACTCCCTACTTTACCTGACGACCGCTCTGATCGTCCGTTAACTGTAGGCGATTCTGGCGATCTCACCGATTCAAAATATTCTTTCAGTCCAAGATGTTTGAGAGTGCAAAACGAATACGTGAGCTGAATTTTATTAGAGCTATATTTCGGCCTAGTTGGCAAGGGTCCTCTTTAGATTTTTTTTTTCCAGCTTGAGCGGTCTGAGCCTGAAGAGGACCCTTGCCAAGAAGGCCGAAATATAGCACTCACAAAATTCAGCTGACCTATCCGTTTTGTACTGTAAAATACGAGCATCGATTCACTTTCCAGAAGTCAGTCAAGTCAGCGAGATTCTTACGCTGGGCGGCTTTGCTTTTCGGAAAGCGAATCCGAGAGATCACTGGAACCGCCCTTACATCATCGGCATGGTTTCCTATTCCCTCACCTCTGACGAGACACCTGCTCTTGCTAGTACAGGCTGACGATATGATGATCTGATCGAACCGATTACAATGATAAGACGGGATAATGCAGCAATACGCCACGCTAGTTTAGTATTATAATTGGCAATGGCGGAACTAGCAGATTTGCCTGTCGAGGGCAACAAAGACGGAATAATTTACAAAGTGGCTGACATTCGTCAGTTTGACGAGGCACTGAAGCTCTACCGTGAAGATTTTCTGAGGCGAGAACCTCTGCTTCTTGCAGCGGGTTTTGTGCAGGCCATGACTGGTGCAGTTAGAGATGAGATGTAAGTCAAATGTGAATGCATGAGCTGTCATCCCGTTATAAAAATACGGGGCTCTTGTCCTACAACAAAGGAAAATATGCTACTTTAGCTTCGAATACTGTAAGGATCCGGTTGGTTTCGGTACTTAACTTCTGGCGTGTGACTGGCTCGAGCCAGGTTTCTTTCTGTATTATTTTCTCTCCAGTACCGTACAGCGAAAAGCTCAGCGACTGTCATATCGTATATGCGCCCCCCCTCCACACACACACAGAGAGAATATAACTAGACCTACGTTTCCTGGACAACGTGAAGAGTTGCATCAACGATTGTTCGGCTTCGCCGACTAAAGTGTTGCGAGAGCAACATTTTGGTTTTGTTTCTTCGCTAACGGTTAAGTGATGAATTTGCCGAAGGGTATGTTCCAATCCAAGAAGAATTTTTTCCGAACTGTACAGTGTTGCGTCAGTGTTGAAAAAAAAAAAACAACAGAAAATCGGAAGTAGGGATTAAATTGACTTTGCAGACAGTTGAACTTTATCCTTTTCATTCGTAAACATCGTGACTGGTGAAAACTTGGGAACATTTTCCTAGATAACCTAATTGGTATTATAAACGAGGGGCTGCTCACTTCTGTCGCAAGGTGTACACAGTCCCTGCCTCCGGTCTGCCTCCTTGCATCCGGCCTGCCTCCGTGCCTCCGGGCTATCTGTATCGCAGATATGACCGTGATTCAGGGTTAAGAAAACTCATGGCATCTTTATTTACCATATATTGATTTCAGTAAATCTCTTCCAAATATAAAAAAGCAACTTCATTCTATACTTATAAATAAATTCAAGAATCATCGATAAAAAAAAATAAAAAATAAAGTAAATTCTTAATTGTATGATGTTGATATGTTTTGGTTGGGGTCTATATAAGTTGCCGGCCATCGGTAACCCTCGCTTGCGCATTGGTTTTTTGGGATCCCAAAACGTAAGTTGAGGGATACCTATGACTTCGCAAAAGTTGTCCGTCTGTCCGTCCGTCCGACCGTCCGTCTGTAAGCACGATAACTCTCGAAGGGAATGAGATATTTTGATGAAACTTGGTGTGAGGATTCGTTGGGTCGGCGGACCAGTCGAGTTCGTAAATGGGCTTTGTAGCCCTACATTTAGGGGTGGGGGAGGGGTTTCAAATTAAGGGGCAAACAAAATATTTTGAAACAGCTAATGTGATAGTCGATTATGGGGTAAGAAGACATGCTGAACACGATGGTGAAAACCATTTTGTAATCGGACAAGTAGTTCGCCCGGAATCCTGCCAAAACCGGAAAGTTTGTTAAAAGTAAAAGTTTTATTTGAAGTTGATTAGATGTTTGATTTAGAGGTAGGAAGACATGCTGAAGACGATGGTCAAGACCATTTTCTCGACGGACAAGTAGTTCGCCCGGAATCCGGCCCAAACCGGAAAGTTTGTTAAAATTAAAAGTTTTATTTGGAGTTGATCAGATGTCCGATTTAGGGCAAGAAGACATGCTGAACTCTTATGTGAAAACAATTTTCTTCCCGGACATGTAGTTCGCCCGGAATCCGGCCAAAACCGGAAAATTGTTAGAAGTTAAAGTTTTATTTCTAGCTGATTAGATAACCGATTTAGGGGTAAGAAGAGACGCTGAATCCGTGTGTGACAATCATATTTTATCCGGACATATAGTTCGACCGGAATCCGGCTGGAGTCGGAAAATTTGTTATAAGTTAAATTTTTATTTGAAGTTGATTAGATGTTCATTATTGGGGAAAGAAGATACCCTGACTTCGTTTTTGAGCTTTCTTTTTTCGCCGGACAAGTAGTTCTAGAGTTCGGCCGAAACCGGGAAATTGGCAGAAGTGGCAGGGACTTTTCGTCAAAACAGATATGACTTATACGGGTAAACACACATGCTGAATCCATATCTGAACTTGGTTTTCTCAGATGATTAGCTATTTGGCCTTAATCTGTTTCTGAATTTTAATTGTAAGAATGTTCAAGGATTCTGGCGATGACTAGATCTGGCTAAGACAAGACCCAGTTGTCTTTTTTCTGTACATAGTTCGCTCGGAAGTCGGTCGAAACCGGAAACTTGGCAGAAGTAAAGCAGGAAGTCTCGGTCAGTATTGTCAAAATGGATATGGCTTATAGAGGTATATCTGAACATGGTTTTCTCTGATCATTAGCCTGGCGAAGACTGGATCTGGCGATCACAAGACCCGACTGTCGGAATCAAATATTAGATTTTTGGGATCCCATCGACACCTTTGGTCTTGTTGTCAATCGACCTTGTGTCCCCGGCTTTTATTTTGATTTTATAAAGAAGTGGAAATTAAACCTTGAACCTTGCTGAATCCAGATCTGAACTTTGTTTTCTCACCTGACAAGTGGTTCGCCCGGAATCCGGCGAAAACCGGAAACTTGGTCGGTGTAAAAATGTATTCTGGAGTCGAAAAGTTTGTCAACATTTAGGGAAGAATATCTGCTGAATCAATTTATGGGACTTATTTTGTCGCGCATTGGGAAAATATGTACGCCGTTAGGGCATTTCTGAGAGGCAGACCCGGAGGCACGGAGGCAGGCTCGGAGGCACGGGCAGATATATGAATCAGAATCTCAGTTCAAATTGTTTGGAAATTTATGGGCTTCACTTTTTAATATAAGAAAAAAAAGATTTATTGCTTTAAAGCCTTTCTGAATTTTTAGCATTTCTGTTCGATCCTCTCTATATCCGGAGCACTTATTTTGAATATATGAGAACAAACAATTTTTAATTTTAAGTTGAAAATCTTTTCCTTGTAGAACTCGAACCTTCTTTCCATTGACATACAATGATGAATTGGACTATAGTTTAAATTTAGTGTCGGTAGCCTGGATCTCAGAAACGTCCCAACGACCGAAATGTGCCGTGCGATATTCGTTTTCAGCTTCTTTTTCGGTTTTCTAAATTCCAAGACCTCAGTCACAGAAGACTTTGAAAATCACTTTCCTGAGTGAGATGTTGCTCACTTGTGTCACAAGGTGTGTACGTGTCCCTGCCTCCGGGCCTGCCTACGAATCTGCCTCCGTTCCTCCGGGTCTGCCTCGGTGCCTCCAGGCCTGCCTCCGAGTCTGTCTCCGTGCCTCTTGGTGTACGCCAAAAATTTCAGTGAGTAGCCCCTCGATTATAAAGCTATCCGTAACTTTTCAGGATCAAGATACCATGTATGCCACTATACTTATTGCGAAACTATGTTGTTGTATGTATCTGTTGCGTTAACACTTAATTCTGCGTTTATAGACCATTCTAGTATCTCACGAAAATGACAATGCTTTACATGCTGAACAAAAATCCTGTGAATAACCGAATTCGGTAACGAATCAGAACCAAATCAATCTGATTAATGACCGAATTATGAAGCGGATTGAACAAATGTGACAGAACAGATACGGGCTTACTGAATTCGGTGAATTACCGAATTCGGTTACGGTAATGTTAAATCACCGAATTTACGAAGGGACCGACCGAATGCGGTTAAATCAATGCGGACTGGACAACATATGGATGAATTGCCGAATTCGGTAGCGAATGATACCAAATAAACACGTTAAATTCACCGAATTTACGAAGGGTTGGGCCGAATGAGGTGAAATCAATGCGGACTGGACAACAGATGGATGAATTACCGAATTCGGTAACGAATGATACCAAATCACACGTTCAATCCACCGAATTTACGAAGGGTTGGACCGAAGGAGGTGAAATCGATGCAGACTGAACAACAGTTGGATGAATTATGAAATTCGATAAAGAATGGGAACTAATAAACCCGGTAAATCACCCAATTTGGATATGAACAGATACGGACTGACTGAATTCGTTGAATTACCAAATTCGGTAACGGTAACGTTAAATCACCGAATTTACGAAGGGACCGACCGGATGCGATTAAATCAATGCGGACTGGACAACAGATGGATGAATTACCGAATTCGGTAGCGAATGATACCAAATAAAGACGTTAAATTCACCGAATTTACGAAGGGTTGGGCCGAATGAGGTGAAATCAATGCGGACTGGACAACAGATGGATGAATTACCGAATTCGGTAACGAATGATACCAAATAAACACGTTAAATCCACCGAATTTACGAAGGGTTGGACCGAATGAGGTGAAATCGATGCGGACTGAACAATAGTTAGATAAATTATGAAATTCGATAAAGAATGGGAACTGATAAACCCGGTAAATCACCCAATTTGGATATGTGGGCACAAAAGATTTAATAAAACGGGCATCCCGGCTTCGCCGCGATGCCCGTTTCGACCGGAAGTTTCTACTTCGGCGAAAATTTTACCGAATGCTCAAAACGTAGAGTGGGCCGCTGCGCCCCCCCCCCTCCGCACGCCTCTGGCTCTGGCTCGAGTACAAGCAAAAACCATCCTTCTATGTCCCAGGCAAGAGTTCTACGAAGCTTTCCAAAGTGTAATGTCATATTTATCAATCCGACCTAAGGTCCACACTTTCCGTGAAAACCGTAGAGCTTAGACCCTTACCACTTTCCAGCAAAAAGCTGAAATAGGTACTAGGAAAATAATAGAAAAAAAACATAACAAAACAGAAGTGTTGCTCTCGCAACACAATAAAATATATTTTAATGAATTTATACCGCCATCAAGCGTTTACGTGTAACTCGCGTGTCTAGGGAAAATTCGTAACTGAAAATTTTCCTAACGGAAAGTTCTTCGCCAGGGGGGGTTTCGGGGGGGGGGGGGTCGCCTAGGCCCCACGTATGCTACCAACGGAATTCTACGAACGTGATAGGGATTGTGATTAAGGATGACGAAGATACAAGCGAAATGAATGAAAAGGAGGAGGGAAAAAACGGAGACTCCGCTGTGGGAGTTCTCGGGGAACGGAAAAAGTATGCCATGGGTTAGTTTTGCAAGACTCCCTCACCTGTAATTTCTAGGGATCCGCTAGGGAGCACGGCTTCCATTGTAAAGCTTCTGGGAGGTGGCTTATCTTTAGTGGCGCGTGATATGAGCACAGATGAAGTCGTCGGCTTCCGGATGTGTCAGGTCCTTAAGAAGAAGGAAACGGAGGAAAATATGAGAAATGAAGGGATCGTCAAGAAGAAAGAATGCATTGAAGGTTAGTAGAATTTGTTGGGGTATTATCATTGTAGTTTTGCCGCTTAATGGGAACCTGGATTATAAATATTCCTTCAGCTCAAGCTGACTGCGAATCATATTTGATAGTGCAAAACGGATACGTCAGCTGAATTTTATTGGAGCTATATTTCGGCCGTTCTTGGCAAGGGTCCTCTTCAGGCTCAAAGCCGCTCAATTTGGAAATACTAGCTTGTGGGAAAACCCAGTAGTATTTCCAACTTGAGCGGCTTTGAGCCTGAAGAGGACCCTTGCCAAGAAGGGCCGAAATATAGCTCCAATAAAGCTCAGCTGACGTATCCGTTTTGCACTATCAGATATGAACCTGGATTCCTATAATAGGCCTTTATCAAGCGACCCAGTTTTCGCACTGGTAACTGGCACAGTGGGAGTAGAAAATTGGGAAACTTCTTGTGACGCGTAACTAAAGTAAGATCCGGTTACCTTCAATAATTTGAGTACCGTCAATGTTTTCTCTCAGAAGAGCAGTCTATGGGATATGCGTTCTGTACCATCGTCGTGAACTTGAAGCTTGTACTTTTAGTATACAATCTGAAAAGCCAATGACAGGAATCCCTGCCAAGATTCGTCAGCATATAGGGGCGTTACTAGCCAAAATATTGGGGGGGGGGGAGGAATTTACCGACTGGCTGTTAATTTTTACCGACTGTTTTGACGAAAAATCGACTGATTTTCAGAAAAATCGTCTGTTTTAATGAATAAAATCAGCTGTTGGGGATTTTCAGAAAAATCGACTGTTTTAATGAATAAAATCAACTGTTTTTGGCGAAAAATCGCGGCGCTTCGCGCCGACTCGGGTTATTTTTTACCGACTGGTCGACAGCATTGGGAGGGGGGGGCGTCCCCCCCGGTCGTGACGCCCCTGTCAGCCTCATCATATTCTCTACAGGAAAGTGGAGATTTTGGCAACTTCGTGATGAGAGCTCAAAAAATTTGGCCAGGACGACCTAATCGTCCGCTCAAACCAAATAGAGGTTTAAGCCCAAGACTGGCTAGAGTTTGCAATAAGTAAGACGGTTCTGAATCTGCGGCTTTGCTTTCTTCGTTTCAGAAGTGGAAATGATCTTTAGGAATGTCTATGCTTACGTCAGTGATCTCCAGAATGTCGACTTCTTCGGGAGGTGCGGTGTTGACAATGTGATGGAATTGGCTTTCATCGTCGTCAAGGAATCTCACTCAAGAAGAGGGATAGCGAAGGTACGTGCTTTCCTGGTCGACTTGTCAACCGTTTTCTTTTTGGCTGTTTTGCAGGAAACATATATCGAAGGAAAACTGCTCCAAAACATAGTTCCTCGTGATATAGCTGTGTCAAGGCAGGAGTATAGTTACATCTACAACAGCGTCGGCTTGTACTTTCGTGGATAACCTTTTAAGAAGAATTATTATTCGCACCAACTCAAGAAATTGGTTATCTTATACTTCACAAATTCCTTTAAAAATTTAAAACCATATTCCAAAGCCAGAGAGTATAATAATAAAATAAGGTTTTCCTAACGTTGTTTCAGTTTCACTGATTATATTACAAACTTACGCACATTTTTCCTTGAAATAGCCTGTATTAAGGAGGTTGTATTTCTCTATGGTGCATGCCGTTGTCTGGCTTGATCAAAAACTTTTGAAAGCCACCTTACTCCTCTAAACGTGTTACATGCAGAGGCGTTACTAGCCAAAATGTTTGGGGGTGGGGGCAAGGAATTTACCGACTGGCTGTAATTTTTACCGATTATTTTTGCAGAAAAAACGACTGTTTCAAAGAAAAAAATGACAGTTTCGAAAAGTCGACTGATTTTCAGGAAAAAATATACTGTTTTGACGAAAAATCGACTGTTTTAATGAATAAAATCCTCCCTACACACTTGATCGTTACGAGGTGGTATCTGAAGACTTTCTCTGATACCCATTTCTGAGTCAGATGCAGTCAGTAACCAAGACGCTGAGTAAAAACATACTGGCAACGTAACCAGAGACCAAAGTAGCCGTAGCCCTTTGACAAAGCTACTACCAACGGCAACACTGGCTCTTGGAAGACCATACCACAAAACCAACCCCGTCCGGCAACCAAACGAACTTTTTTTCACAAAGACTCTGGCCACAGTCGCCCTGTTTACACGATCATTCGCCAAGATATAGACCAAACCTTTCACCAAGACGTTGAGAATGACAAAGCTGGCACCTAAGCTACGGCGAAGCCAACTCAACCAGTAAAGAAGAAAATAACAACGGAACTCTGGCGCCCATATCTACTGTACTTACCAACTGAATAACCGCTGAGCAGCCAGATGTACCTACCTACCTGAAACACCCTGGTCGTGATGTTAGGCACCGAAACCAGAGGTTTTCCTAGGCTAACCACTACATTTATTGGAGATCCCATACATAATTATCATGGGATGGTGCCGCTACGTTTTGTAGTATTTACCTGATGACTCCAGACTGAGCCTAGACACTGATTTTCACTCCTTAAAGCACATATGATGACCATTAAGGACCACATTCTACAAACAACGACGTGTGTCCGGTAATTCTACCCTTTAATAATTGTGTCTATTTAGTCATAACCCATGGTTAGCTATTTAGTACACACACGGAAATTTTGACAGGGTAATAACCTTTCACCCTGGCCCCTTTAAGGTTTCGGCCCGACATCCGACCCAGGGAAACCATTTTAACAAGTATTTATTGTTTTAAGATTATTTGGCTTTCGCAAGAAAAACCATTCTCTGCCTTAACCGATGCCAAATCTCATTCCTGGTAACTGAGAGGAACCCCTAACCATATTGGGAAATGAACATGAAAACTTAGAAATGTGGTTACAGCACCAGGCGGTTTGGGTGTGGTTAGTTAGTGTGGCTGGGGACTTAGACGCCCTCGGCGCAGCGCTTCGCGCTGCACCTCGCCAAAACATCAACTGTTTTGACGAAAAAATGCGGCGCTTCGCGCTGACTCGGTTATTTTTTGCCGACTGGCCGACGACATTGGGGGGGGGGGGCGTCCCCCCTCCCCCCCTCCCAGTCCTGACGCCCCTGGTTACATGGAACATGGCCATAACATTTTTGTCTGGTGCTAGTCGTTTAAGATGTCTGTACTATCAGGAATTTTATCTTTTGCAGAAATTTGTATTGTTTTAAGACGCTCTATTTATGTGTACAAAAACCTGCGTGCTTTTCTTCCTATCTTACCCTTGCGTCATCTCTTCATGACGACGAAACTCGAGCAGTTCATGATGAAGATCGAGGATGCATTAACTCCCGCACTTTCAATAGCTTGGATTGGCACGCCGGCAAAGCCAGTGCTTTCTTTCCATTAAAAGTACTCGGGATCGCGTGTCCATTAAAGGACCCCTCGCACCATTTACTCTTGAACTTACAGTATTTTAAATACTTTAAAACTAGGCAGTGATTTCAACAAATAACCCACTGTTATGGTTGTTTAAGCAATTTCCGATACCAGTTGACTTATAGCGAAAACAGCGAAACAATTTAAATAACCGTTTTTTCTGATGGAAAAACTTCTCGCGTGATACTCTTCGAAGGTAGCAAAGCACGACAAGTGAGAAATCAGCGTGGTTCTGTTAGAGGGGGTTAGAAGTACCGTAAGAAATTGGGGTCTACGGATTTAGAAATATATGAAGTGCTTATGGAAGTAGGTTGCGTTATTATTATAGGTAAGACAGGTCCTTTAAAACTACTCGGAATCGCGCAAAAAACGTCGGCTTTTGTCCCAGTTTAAAGAAACTTGCTTCAGAAGAGTAGATGACCTGCCCTCGAATAACCGCTAGTGGTAATCTACTAATCATGGGCCTCCGGGTTTACATACTTTCCTCTTCTGCAGGAATTACTGCAACGAAGCTTGAACCTGGCTAAACAGCGCGGCATAGAAGCGGTAGTGGTGACCGCAACAAACCCTATTACAGTTAATATGTTCGAAAAGCTTGGATTTGAAGGAATTCGTGACTTGACAATCGAGAATTACGTCATCAATGGGAAGAAAGCTTTCCCCTGTGCGTATAGCGGGCAGTTTGGACGGTTATGCGTGAAGAAGCTGTAGATCTTGTAATTATAAATTACCGTTATACTTTCCCGCATGTACACTTTCGCGGAGGTCCGCGCTTAGATATTTACTGTTGTCTGCCAGCATCATGGTTTCACAGTGCAAAACGTCACAGGGTCACAAATATCATACGTCAGCTTTATGAGTTCAATATTTTGGCCCTTCTTGGACTTGGCAAGGGTCCTCTTTAGCTAGAATCTTTATATGTTTTTTTCACAAGTTCGTTTTCCAGCTTGAGCCTGAAGGACCCTTGCCAAGAAGGGCCGAAATTTAGCGAAATTCAGCTGACGTATCCGTTTTGCACTGTCAAATATGATTCGCAGTCAGCTTGGGCTGAAGGAATTTTAAACATCATGATGATGATGACTTGAATTCCTGCCAGGATTTTCGGCACTCTCGTCCGTTCCGTACGGATTTGTATTTTTTTTTTCAACTACATCATGAAAGTGAAGAAAACCGGACAGGAAAACACAATTGTCTGTCCGCAGCATAAGTCAAAGGACCATCCAGTCGTTATCAGTGTTTTAGTTGTAGTTAGAGTTTCTTTTTGGGATCCCAAAACGTCAGTGACGGATACCGGTGACTTCGTAAAGTTTGTCCATCCGTCTGTCTGTTAGCACGATAACTTTCGAAAGGGTTGAAAGATTTTGTTCAAACTTGGTATGACGATCCTTTGCTTCAAAATAAAGGACAGGTTCTTAGATGGACCTTGTAGGCCTTGGAGGTGGTTGGAAATTGAGGGGGAAACAATATATTTGTTGTAACTAATAAAAATAGCAAACTTCGTTCTGATATTTGTAACTGCTAATACCGTCCAACATGTACAGCGTCTGATATGTGATCCCATAGCCGTGAAACTTGACCTCGATTAGAGCAGAGGCTAGAACAATCAAGTTTATTCTCTTGTTTACATTTGGCGGTTCAGTTGTGGAGCCGTTCTTGTCGGGAGTCCGTCCCTATTCTCAACGTCCATACTAGAGCTTAGTGTGAAAAATAATTCACTGTATGGAAAAGGATGCACAAAAATAGCCTGGCTTTTCAGTTAATATTTAAATGATATCATCCCTAACATTTCATAATTATTTTCATATATCCCATCCGAAATTTGGCATACAATCCAATCAACATGGGGTTTGCGTGAGTGCGATGCTCGTCCCATGGAATACTCAAATTTTCAGTGATGCTCACAATTTGCGTATTGTATTTGATTGAAAAGCTTTCGCCTCGATCCCAGCGATTGGGAGTTATAGTCAGTCAGACTTATCAGAATAGAGAATCCTCTGGCCTACAGGAACCGGTTTGAAGTCCTGAGCGATAGGGAGATGGGCCTGAGCTGATAATGCTTTTGAACGTGATGAAGCACTCGTCAATAATCCAGTATTTTAATCGGCAATGGCGGGAACGGCAGATCTGCCTGTTGAGGGTGAGAAGGACGGAATAGTTTATAAAGTGGCAGAAATTCGACACTTGGAAGATGCTCTGAAGTTATTTCGTGAAGATTTTCAGAAACGAGAACCCCTGCTTCTTGCCGCAGGTCCTCGGAATGGTGGAAGAAAGAACGAAATGTAAGTAGGTCAAAATCACTTCAGCCAAAAAGCGGCCAGCCACAATCACTTTTAAGACTTCCTGCACGTCTGTTACGTCTGGATTTCTTAACCCCTCTTGTTTATTGTGTCTCATGATTTGCAAAGCTCCCGGATGGAATTGTAAGCTTCTAAAATCCCCACCTTTCTCTATTGTTTCGTTTTGTTCCTACGAACGTTAAGTGCTTTTTCGGCCTTTGCCCGTTACGCAACTCATAGTTTGCCAGAGTCTTCAATGCCCGCTGAGAACTCGTTCACACACAAGGATGTCAGAAACTTCTGTCTTTTGACTTCTCTTTTTTGTTTGGTTTTTCCACTTTTTAACCACGCGTGGTTAAAAACTCTGAGCGCGGCGCGTTCAGTTTTCAAATGTTTTGCGCCCAGCCGCCGCGTCATAGAGCAGGAAGGCTGGATAGAATCGACAAGCGCTAACAAGAAAATCGCTAAGTTCAGGTCGAAAGTAACAGTATTTTCGAAAAAGATTTTCTGATACACTTCATAGTGAAAAGATCATTCCTAGTAAGAGTTGAGCTTTAAGCTTTCCTAAGGAGGTGTTTTCCTATAAAGACCTGTCCTGTCCGTCCGTCTGTCTATTACAGTAACACTCAGACAGATTTACATATTTTGATCAGGCTTGATGTGTAAGGACTTTGGTCATTGTACAGATGCACTTCATTGCCTACTTATGATATAATTAATATGCTATATATTTTTACTGTGGACTGAATACTTTCAAACATTTCAATCTTGGACATTTTGAACCATGGGCATTTTGAGCACGTGAGCATTTTGAGTCGTAGACATTTTGAGTCGTGGGCATTTTGAACCCCCGACGAAAAAGTTATCTCAAAATAGTAGTACGAAGTTTACGAAAACGTAGCATGCAGTACTAACTGATGCATGCTACTAACACTAACTAGTACTAGTACTAACATGCTTCTACTTCAGGGCTACCGTGTTACTGCATACTACTGTATGTTACTATTAGCAAGACCGGATGCTACTATGGCAAGACAGGATGCTACTGGATACTACTACATAAGATTGTACCGGTCTGAGACACATTAAATGATAGTATTCTTTGCTATTACATAGTATTATATGCAACTTTTTCGTACAACTACCATACAACTACGCAGGCTACAAATTTTTCATCGGGCCTGGACAATTTGAGTTGTGAGCATTATAAGTCGAGGGCATTTATTGTGGGCATTTTGAATCATGGGCATTGTGATCGTGGGCATTATGAGTGTTAGCCGTCTGTGAGCCTCCTACAACTTCTGTTCTAGCAATTCTGACAGCACGGATTCAATAAAAAGTTTCATTGTGGAGCTGCTTGAAGGAGGCTTATCGATGGTTGCGATAGATGGAATCACGAACCAAGTTATCGGACTGCGAACAAGTCGGATTTGCACGAAGCAGGAAAAGGAGAACAAGAAAAAAAGTGACGGGGTCGCTGAGCCAAAATCAGCCGAAGAAGGTGAGTGAAATCAGTTTTCTCTTATGCAGTGTATCGACTGGTCGCAGAATCTACAAGTTATCCCGGATTTTTTCTTCTTCGGCAAACCGTGCCTGAATTCTGCGACCGGTTACTTCCAAATAAATAAAGTGGTTTTAGGTATAGTGGTTTCAAACTTGCATATTTCGAAGTTTTCCCATCACATTTCCGTCGGTCTGTCGGTCAGTCCGGTGTTTGCGAGTTAGGGTACTTCCATAGATAGGCTAGGACGATGAAAATTGGCAGACATATTAGGGACTCGACCAAACTAACTTGGAAATAGTCACTTGCCCGATCCGACCATCGTGTGGGGGGGGGGGGAGGAAGGGGAGCCGGAATCCGGAATTTAGTGACATGCATAACTTTCGAACGGGTGATCGGATCTTAATGAAACTTGATATTTGAAAAGATATCGTGTCTCTGATGTCGTATTTCAAGTCCAGACCGCATCCGGTGAATTTAGACTCTTCGAGAAGGACAACATCGTCCGCAAAGTCCAGATCGAACAGTTGCTTGTTGCTTACTTGTACACCGTATCCCGATGCGATTCTCAGGGCATAATTCATTATGATTATAAAGAGCATGGGGGGAAGTACACATCCTTGACGGACACCAGGATCTTGAAAAATCTGGTTGTACCGTTGTCGGTCTTTACACAACATTCCGATCCTTCACAGAGCGCTACAGTCATATTTATTATTTTAGCGGAAAACCATAATATTTCATTATTCTCCACAAGCAATCTCGGTCAACTGAGTCAAAGGCCTTTTCGAAGTCAATGAATAGGAGGGCGAGCTCCGCTATTAGCTAATAGCTCTGGGCATGTATTGACATAATTTGACACAAGCTCTAGTCTCTGATACTATAAGCGAAAGCACGGATTCCTTTGAGCATGAATATTGACTGTATGATACAAATATTTCAATACTAATACTGACTGTTACTTAAAGCTTAACTGAAAAGCCAACTTATTTTCATGTCATTTAACTAAATACACTGCATTGTTTCGATTGTGCTAAGAGATATTTTTTTATTTTTCACCATTTGCTTTACTATGACGTTCATAATGTCTACAGTCGTCCTCGCAACGCAAAATTCTAAAATTCCACTATATGAGAATGGATTATTTGTGCGTATCGGAGCAAGGAAGTAACGCATTTTCGTCGGGTCTTCACGCCTCTTTAAGTGGATAAGTGGGGTAACTAGATTGTCCACTCAGCCCTTTTCGGTTAAACTTTAAGTTAGGTGCCGACTGCAACTGGATCCATCCTTAGCCTCGGATCAATCCCACTGAAAGGTTATGCAGTTTCCCCCAAGTTACTGAATTACGGATGTATTGGCATTGTACCAGTTCCGCACCCCAAGCGGATTAGCCCATTCTCACCCCATTATCAGCATCTGCCACACAGATATAAGCTGCGTTCGTTGCACTCCGGCGTGTCTCTGGTACTTTGTCACGAGTTGACGAAAACTTGACAACTCCTCGCTGAAGCCAGGCTCCCGAGCAGGTTCTGGTTAGTCCGCACCGGTGAGGTAAAACCGGACACCGGTTAGTTCAAAAACGGGTTATGAGACTGGTGAAGGGATTGACTAAAAAGAGGCACGGCACGGCACGACATAGTGCAGGAGGCAAAAGTACTAAACAGAGGCACGAAAACTAAGCCATTTCAGGCTTCAAACTGAGCGACAGGGACGATGTTCTAACGTGCCTTCTTTTAGGTTTCTGGAGTTACGAACTCTCACTTACCTTTGTCTACTTCTACTACTTGCTAATCTCTTTTATTACTCGTGCCTCCTGCGCCATTCCGTGCCGTACCGTGCCTCTTTTTAGTCGATCCCACTGGTGAATAGTCACCGGTGGATTCAAGAACGGCTTATAAGAACAAGACCAAAGGTTTCGATGGGATCCCAAAAATTTAATATTTACAGACAATCGGGTCTTGTAGCGGTCCAATGGTAATCATCGGAGACGACGAAGTTCAAATATGGATTCAGCATGTGAGTTTACCCCTATAGCCTGCGTCATGTCTACCTTGACGAAAGTTCCTGCCTTACTTCTGCCAAATTTCCGGTTTCACTCGGATTCCGGGCGAACTAATTGTCTTGCAAAAAATTGAAGTTCAAAAACAGATTCAGCGTATCTCCATATCATCCATATCTCCATAATCAACTTCACATAAAACTTCAACTTTTAACAAATTTTCCGATTTCAGCAGGATTCGTGATGAAATGTGTACAGGTATACAATGATTGTCATACACGAATTCAGCATGCCTTCTTACCTGTAAATCGAACACCTAATGAAATTCATATAAAACTTTTACTTTTAATAGAATTTCCGGTTATGGCCGGATTCCGGGCGATCTACTTGTCCGGCGACAAAATAATGTTCGTATTCGGATTCAGCATGTTTCACTATTCTTAAATCGAACCTCTAATCAACTTCAGATTATTCTTCTATTTTTGACAAACTTTCCGGTTTTGGCCGGATTCCGGCTGATCTACTTGTCTGACGAAAAAGTCATTCTCATATTCGGATTCAGCATGTCTCCTTACCCCTAAATCGGATATCTAATCAACTTCAGATAAAACTTTAACCTTTAACAAACTTTCCGGTTTTAGCCGGATTCCGGGTGAACTACTTGTCCGGCGAGAAAATGGTTTTCATATTCATGTTCAGCATGTCGTCTTACCCCGTAATCAGCTATCTCATTAGCTTTAAAAAAAAATCGCCCCTTAATTTGAAACCCCTCCCCCTCCCCTAAATATGCAGCTATCGGGCCCATCTACGAGCTCGACCTTTCCCTTGACTCGAAGAGTCCTCACACCAAGTTTCATCAAAATATCTCGTTCCCTTCGAGAGTTGTCGTGCTTAAAGACGGACAGACAGACCGACAGACGGACAACTTTTGCGATGTCATAGGTATCCCTCAACTTACGTTTTGGGATCCCAAAAACAGCTGCCCATCTTGTAGTTTCTGGTATGAATCAGGGATAACTAAAGAGGAACAGGAAGCAGGCAAGGGGAGAGGGCAATTGGCTGACTGTTTAAAGCGTACGATGGCCCTTCGCATTGTACTACGGGTACCCAGCTAATCGCTTGTAATACCCGTGGTGTAGGGATTATTTCGGGCTGGGAGATTCTTTTGGGATTCTCTTTTTGGGATCCCAAAACGTAAGTTGAGGGATACCTATGACATCGCAAAAGTTGTCCGTCCGTCCGTCCGTCTGTAAGCACGATAACTCTCGAAGGGAATGAGATATTTTGATGAAACTTGGTGTGAGGATTCGTTGGGTCGGCGGACCAGTCGAGTTCGTAAATGGGCTTTGTAGCCCTACATTTAGGGGTGGGGGAGGGGTTTCAAATTAAGGGGCGAACAAAATATTTTGAAACAGCTAATGTTCGCCCGGAATCCGGCCAAAACCGGAAAGTTTGTTAAAAGTAAAAGTTTTATTTGAAGTTGATTAGATGTTTGATTTAGAGGTAGGAAGACATGCTGAAGACGATGGTGAAAACCATTTTCTCGACGGACAAGTAGTTCGCCCGGAATCCGGCCCAAACCGGAAAGTTTGTTAAAATTAAAAGTTTTATTTGGAGTTGATCAGATGTCCGATTTAGGGCAAGAAAACATGCTGAACTTTTATGTGAAAACAATTTTCTTCCCGGACATGTAGTTCGCCCGGAATCCGGCCAAAACCGGAAAATTGTTAGAAGTTAAAGTTTCATTTCTAGCTGATTAGATAACCGATTTAGGGGTAAGAAGAGACGATGAATCCGTGTGTGACAATCATATTTTACCCGGACATATAGTTCGACCGGAATCCGGCTGGAGTCGGAAAATTTGTTATAAGTTAAATTTTTATTTGAAGTTGATTAGATGTTCATTATTGGGGAAAGAAGATACCCTGAGTTCGTTTTTGAGCTTTCTTTTTTCGCCGGAAAAGTAGTTCTAGAGTTCGGCCGAAACCGGGAAATTGGCAGAAGTGCCAGGAACTTTTCGTCAAAATAGATATGAATTATACGGGTAAACATACATGCTGAATCCATATCTGAACTTGGTTTTCTCAGATGATTAGCTATTTGGCCTTAATCTGTTTCTGAATTTTAATTGTAAGGATGTTCAAGGATTCTGGCGATGACTGGATCTGGCTAAGACAAGACCCAGTTGTCTGGATCAGATATTGAATTTTTGCGATCCCATCGAAAACTTTGGTCTTGTTATTGGAGTGTTCCTTGGAACAATCCACTATTGCGAGACGAGTTCAAACTAGTTGTGCTTTTTGGAGGTCCCACCCCCACCCCAACCCGGTTCAGGGGCAAATGGGCCCAGATTGCCCAGTGAATAAGGTTCATAACTTGACCAGAACTGGACATAGGACGATGAGATTCCTTATACATGTAGATCCTAGGGCTGGAAACTGCTTTTAAAGTTGCACCTCCCCCACTCACCCCGTTCATGGTCAACTGGGCCCAGATTGCCCAGGAGTAAAGTTCGTTACCCGTGACAGGAATCAACAGGTATCAAGTTGAAACTTGGTAGGTTTGTGAGCACTGGGGTCTCTTTTTACTTTTTGCTGGTCCCAAACCCCACCCCCACTTGGTTCGTGGGCAATTGGGACCAGATTGGCCATTTTTTTAATGTTTTAACTTGACAATAACTTGAAATAAGACGATGAAATTCCTTTGTGCTTTTGGATCATAGTGGTTGGGGATATATATGTGTAGTTGAACCACCCTCACCCTCCCCGTTCATGGGCAAGTGAGCCCAAATTGCCCATGAAAAAAGCTTTTGACCCGTATCTGGAATCAAACTCTAAGCTGGTATACTTTAGGAACAAGAGGTGTAAATACGCATGTTGATGGGTCCCGACCCCCCCCCCCCCCCCCCCTCCCGTTCATGGGCAGCTGGGCCCAGATTTCCCATGAGTTAAGTTCGTCTATGACAGTTCTAAAGTCCAACTCCTGTATATTTGCGGAGAAATATCAATGGATGAGGATTAAGGTGCAACAGCAACAAATAAGACGACGCGTCGTACTTTAATCTTTAATGAACAGTTGGAAACTGAACTGTTTTGTCATATGATCGATGATATGCCGTTCTTAATGAATTGTGACAAAGGGGGTATTAGGCTGCTACAATTTGGTTTATTGCACTTGTTATCAGAGGCGTTACTAGCCAAAATGTTTGGGGGGGGGGACAAGGCAATTTTTACCGACTGTTTCTGCAGAAAAACGACGCTTTTCCAAGAAAAAAAAACACTGTTCTCAAGAAAAAAACGACTGTTTTGACGAAAAATCGACTGATTTTCAGAAAACCGACTGTTCTCATGACCAAAGTTAACTGTTTTGACAAAAAATCGCGGCGCTTCGCGCTGACTCGATTATTTTTTTTACCGACTGGCCGACAACATTGGGGGGGGGGGGGTCCCCTCCCAGTCGTGACGCCCCTGCTTGTTATTACCTTGCCAATGGAAAAGAGGTTTAAAGGGTCGGACTGGCTCAAGCTGTTCGTGCAAGATCTTCAGCGTTTCTTTGGATTTATACTTGCGGTTTGTTTACATTTAAAGCTTTCAAAGTGGGATGATTACGAATTAGGTTATTTCAACACTTGTTTAGTTATTGGGGATGTGGAATGTCTTGGTTCTAAAGCTGTTTGTATATAAAAAGTGATCAGCATTTTACTTTCACACTCCACGTCTGAGCGCTTGCGCACTTGTTATTCTTAGGTTGTGAGACTAATTCATTTTGTCAGAAAAACAATGCATTTTCCCAAGAATTTCAGTTTTCTAACATCGCTATTTAAGACCATTTCTGGCTTGATAGCCACAAAAGTGCTAATGCAGATATGTAGCTCTTTCTTCACTCTACTACCATGGGGAATCTCAGAATTTTCGCGATCTGACCGGTTCTTCTGGAGTGGATCTACCTTGAACATCTCGAGATTTGAAGTCCTAAGGGTAGGTAAGAAGCTCAAAAAATTTCAAGGTCGTGCTGAATTTCCCTGATTTTTGTCGAATTTTTGAAAAATGTTGACTTTTCGACCATCAACAATGGAATATTTGGCCGAAAATTTCAAAAATTCGTCAGAGTCCGAACAATTTTTTTTCACCGAAAAAAAATTTGGGGAAGGTCCTGGACCCTGGAAGATCATTCTGAGAAATTTTCGTCAAAATCTGAGAAATCGATTTTACTTCCATAATCACTCCATATATCTCTAAACCCGGAGACCCCAATTTCGCACGGTACATTCTAACCCCTCTAACAAAACCACTCTAATTTTCTCGCTTGCCCTGTTTTACTTTCTTCGATGTGTATCACGCTGTCGCCGGTTGTCTGCGAGAAGTTTTCCATTAGAAAAACCTGTTATGTAATTTGTTTCCCTGTTTTCGCTACAAGTCAGCGGGTCTTGGAAAAGGCTTAAAACAGCCAAAACCGTGGGTTATGTGTTGAAAGCACAGCCTAGTTTTAAAGTATTCAAATATTTCAAAATACCGTAGGCTTAGTTGAAGAGCAAATAGTGCGAGCGGTCCTTTAACTGTATAATAATTTCAACTGGTTTTCAGAAGGGGAGAGGAGGCTTGGGAGTGTCTTTACATATCTCGATGATCTCAAGAACACAGACTTCTTCGGAAGATACGGTGTCGACAGGATGCTGGAGTTCGTTTTCTTAGTCGTCAAGGAATCTTACTCAAAAAGAGGGATAGCAACGGTATGTGAATTTTTGTCCACTCCTTCCCTTCTTCAACATAATATGCAAACAAAAACGCGCAATTCTACATAGTACAACCAACTTGAAGCTTGTTCCACCCTACGTACAGTAGTAACCAGAGGTGTTAGTAGCCAAAATGTTTGGGGGGGGGGGGGGGGAAGGCATTTACCGACTTGCTTACCGACTTTAGTGCTCTAAGGTACTATCTGTGACAAGTTACTGAAACCAGGAAAGAAATGGTGGACTTGAAATATCTTATTTGTCGACCCCTCGCTCGACTCATGATCTTAGTCGCCTACCGACAGGGTAATAAAAGGAGGAAAAGATGAAGTTTTACAAACGTAAGTCGCCGACCCCTCGCGAGATGCTAAACAGAGGAAAAGCAGAGCACAGCTTGCCAGTTTTTTTTAATACTAAAAGGAGGAAAAGGTGAACTTTTACAAATGTAAGTTGCCACTTGCCGACCCCTCACGGGATACTAAACAGAGGAAAGGCTTGCCAGTTTTCGAATCCCCGATTCGTTAGTGTTAGTGTTAGTTAGTGTCTGCTTTGGCAACGCTGAGCATAAAATGTTTTGATCTTAAGTGACCTATTATCTCTTCGATAGTCATGATAATGAGGCCTGTGCTTGGCAGTCTGTAGCTTAATTGCACATGTGAACATTGTGCTTGCTGTTTACAAACAATTCCCGAACATTTTAAGGTATTTTGCGGCTTTCTCTGTTTGAAGCGTCGGTTCGACGTCGCTTTTTGTGTTTCCGCCACTGCTGGCCGGAGAAATCGTCCGGCAGTGTTGTCACCGTTCAGGATTTAGCAATAAAACTCTGTGAAAAAAAAATGCGGGATACGCTGGTGAAATGTGAGCTGTTGTGCTTCACAGTGAATCGACTCGACGTTTTACCTATCGAAAAACTCAAAGATCTCGTAAAGAGTTTTTACTCAGCTGACGAGATTGTTGAGGCGAAAACTATTCTGTTGGGTGACTGCGATGGTGACAATGTGACTCGAGAATACAAAACTGTGAGAAAAGGGGATGACCGTCATCTGCGATGTCTTAACGATATTCTTGGCATCTTGCATGAAGTTGAACGTGACGAGTTGCCTACTTATGTAGCCGCTGATCTAGCCCGGATCCCTCCCGTCCTTCCAGACCACATTGACGCAGCTGCTCTGCTTCTAGATATGCGTAAGTTAAAACTAGAGGTAGATAGTCTGAAATATCGAGTTGGTCAGGTTGAGTCAAGGGAAGTGTCTAGCTATGTATTCCAGACACAAGATAGTGGAACTGCACACTCCCCACCCTTGTATTTGAGTGTCGCATCTTCAGCGGCATCTACTGTCCCTACCGGTACGACGATAGATGCGCCCGTTGGTGAATCAGCAGCCGGCGACACTACCGGCGCTTCCTAGCGGCTCAAATAATGTTACGCTTGAAGCGGTTGAAACGCTCGGTAGCTGGCAGCAAGTGCGGGGCAGTCGACGTAAAAACAAAGGACAAGAAAAAATCGCCGGTCCAGCGAAACGCAAAGCTCAAGGCATTGTAGGAAAGGGGAATGCCAGTTCGATCAACTCGGTACCTCACAAACTTCAATTCTTTGCCACGAGATTTGCACCGAATGTCACCGCGACCAATGTTACTGACTATCTTCATTCGAAAAATGTGTATGCAGAAATAACGCAGCTAAAGACGAAACATGCTGCGTATGCCTCCTTCAAAGTTGTGGCAGACGTGACCACGAAGGAGTTAATCGAGAACCCTGATGTATGGCCGGCCGGCATTCTTGTCAGACGTTTCTGGTCTAATCGCAAGCCGGCGTCTGTAACTCTCTCCAACCAATAATGACCCTACGAATAACTACTTACAATTGCAAGAACATTAAGACTTCTTCATCTGCCGTAAGAAGTTTGTGCGATAATTCTGATGTTCTACTTCTCCAAGAAACATGGCTGTCAAAATCGGACCTAGCTTTTCTGTCGGCATTGCATAGTGAGTTTTATGCCGCCGGCACTTACGCTTTCGATACGTCTGACTCGATCCTTGTAGGGCGCCCTCACGGCGGAACCGCTATTTTATGGAGAAAGAAGTTTGGTGTTAACTGCAAGATAGTTGACTTTGATGATAGCCGAATTCAAGCACTTGCATTTGATGCCGGGGAACAAAAATACCTCATAATTAACATTTACATGCCAGTGTGCAACGCTGATAATTTTGAGGAGTTCTCTGCCTATCTGGGACTGATATGGGAATGTTGTGAAACTTTCGAGAGCAGCTACGTTCTCGCCCTTGGTGATTTCAGTGCTTCTCAGACAAACAATTTCGGAAGTGAGCTGCGGGACTTCTGTCATGATTCTGGTCTAAAACTTTACGACTTGGATTTGCTACCGAGCCACAGCTACACATACTTTAATTCAGTCCAGAGTACGTCGTGGGTGGATCACTGTCTTATGACTTCAGCGGTGGCTGAAAAGACTCGTAGCAATCATGTTCGCTATGACGTGCTAGCTTCTGACCACCATCCCGTTGAGCTCGTCCTAAACGTAACTGGAGGAGTTTCGAGCACCGTGCAAGTTTGTGAGGTACCACCACAGAAGAGGTCAGCCCCTAAGTGGAGTGACATGTCTGTGAGGCAGGCATATCACTCTCTATCAGAAAGGTTACTATCTGATATCAGTATTCCCCAGGATTGTTGAGTGCCAGGATGTTCACTGCAGCAGTGCAAGTCATCGGTTCCAGGTAAATAGCCTATATGATCAAATTGTGTCGTCACTCTCTATTGCTGCGGAAGGCTCTTGCAGTTCTGTGGCGTCAAATAGAGCGTACAAAACTGTCCCGGGATGGAATTCTGAAGTAAAGTTAGTGCACGCTGAATACCGTTCCACTTACCTTACGTGGCGAGAAGCTGGTAAACCGAGCATCGGCAGTTTATACAGCAGTATGCTAGTGAAACGCAAAGAATTTCGGTCTGCTTTGCAACGGTGTAAATCTTCTCGGCAGAAGCACATCGCGGACAAGATGGCTGAAGCGTACCTTGGTGATCGTAAGAATCTGTGGTCGACTTTTCGAACCGTCAATAGTGTCCCGAATGCGCTAGCGTCCACTTTGGATGGACAGGTTGGAGAGTCCAACATAGTGGTAAGATGGCGTTCCCACTTCAGTGACTTGCTCAATTCAGTCCCCAGTGATTCGTATTCGTCTAGTTGTGCTAATGACTGCGATTGCGAAGTTAATAGAATTAGTTTTACGAGTAACGAAATTGATGAAGTGATTACGAAAGAACTAAAAGCGAACAAAGCAGCAGGCGATGACGGTCTGTCTGCCGAGCATGTGAAGTATACTAACCGGCAGCGCCTGTGTGCTTTACTTTCAGTATACTTCACCTGCGCATTCGCTCACAGTTGTCTTTCGCCAGACCTGATGAAGGTTACGATCATACCTCTGTTAAAGAACAAGTGCGGGGACCTCACAAGTATAGATAATTACCGCCCCATTGCTATTACAACAGTTTTTTCGAAGCTGCTAGAGCATTTGTTGTTGAAACATTCTATTGATTTTTTAAAGACATCTTTTAATCAGTTTGGTTTTAAACAGAAGCATGGCACCGATTTTTGTATTTTTTCATTTAAGCAAACTGTGTGCTATTATCTGGGTCTTGGAAGTCCTGTTTTCACTTGTTTTTTAGATATACGAAAAGCTTTTGACCGTGTTAACCACGAATTGTTGTTTGAAAAGTTACGAACAAGGGGTATGCCAAAGCTGCTGGTTGATTTTCTTTCAAAATGGTATGTTCAACAGGAGTTTCGTGTGAAGTGGGGGTCAAAACGGTCCGCTCCTTTTCATGCTCATGCTTTCAGGAATTAAACAAGGGGGAATAATTTCTCCTCTTTTATTTAATGTTTTTATAGATGACCTTTGTAAACAATTAATGGAGAGCCGTGTAGGCTGTAACATCTCTGGTGTGTTTTTGAACTCGATCGCTTACGCTGACGACATGGTTCTAATGGCGCCGTCGGCGAACGCATTAAATCTCCTGTTGAAGATTTGCGCAAATTATGCAGCGACGCATGACATTATTTTCAATTCTGCGAAGTGCAATTACATGATTTTATCCCGAAACATTTTAAATCCCTGATATTTCCGGCTATTCGACTTGGTGATTTTGTTTTAAAGAGAGTGCACAAAGTGAAGTACTTAGGTTATTTTTTAGATGATGACCTGTATGACGATTCAGCAGTTTCGAGTCAGTATCGGGGTCTTTGCGCACGTGCGAACCACTTAATTCGTAATTTTAAATTTTGTACTGTGTCGGTTAGAATTCTTTTATTTAAGGCGTATTGCACACAATTATACTGTCTCCTACTTTTTGATAACTATCTTGAGACGACGATGCGTAAACTAAAAGTTTGTTTTAACAATGCATTCCGTCATCTCCTTTCATATAATCGACGTTACTCTGCTAGTCAAATGTTTTTAGAAAATGAAACTGAATCTTTTGATGTTATGAGGCGGAAAGCGATAGTTAGTTTTGTTGCAAGGTTAGAAGTTTCCGATAATCCACTTTTAAAGGCAATTCGTGAGAATGCAGAATGCCGTTCTGGACATTTTTACCGACTTTTCCGTCGACTGTGCTATTGCCCCGAGCCACCGAATGGTTAAAATGATTGTATATATTTAGTAAGAAAATTCATGTGTTAGTGTAATCTTATTATGTGATGTGTAATATCACGAATTAAATAAATTGATTGATTGATTGATTGATTCCTGGTAATTCTTTCCTTGTTTTAGTTTGCCTTTCCTGGTTTTAGTTTTCTTTCCTGCTTTTCTCTTGCCTTTCCTTTCCTGCTTTTAGTCGATCCCATGATACAATTTCTTTTCAGTGGTAGCCTACATTTTTCGGGCGTTTTCTGGTACCTTTTCTTTCGAAGCGTTTACAACACTGAGATAGGAGCTTGCAGAACTGCAATATTGGGTCGATTACGAACAACTGCTGCTATGGCATCAAGTAATCTAATGTTGTTTGTTTAGCTCTTAAAAGACACTGTAATTGTATTATCTTTCTAATGTTGTTTGGGTAACTGTTAAAAGAAGTCGAACGACACCTGTCTGTTGGGGTTTCGAAGCAATTTCCTAACACTAAAACGAATATGGTATCGATATGCAAAGTGTGTAGATTTATTGATGAAGGAGTGAAGTTTCGTGACAATAGAAGTTGAATTTTTGTTATATTTTGTTTAATTTTGTTGCTTAATCAGTGTATAACCTGTTCATGTATATGGCCTCTGGCTTTAAATACAGATTATTATTATTATTATTATTATTATATCTATGAAATCGTCGAATTAATAGTACAATAGTCGAATAAGGTATAGATTGCATGATTAAGATCTCGGTAGATTCACTGAGCAAAATTCCGGTAGGTTCCCTGAGCAATAATCCGGTAGATTCCCTAAAAATCATCAAGTTCAGATGAATTTGACATATTTTAACTTCAAACTTCAAGAAACTTAACCTCGTGCGCTTACCTAATTTCCTTGTTTCAGGAACTACTGAATCGAAGTCTGCAGCTTGCCAGACAACATGGCTTGGAGGCAGTAGTGGTGACTGCAACGAACCCTATCACCATTGTGATGTTTGAAAAGCTTGGATTCGAAGGACTTCGCGATTTGTCAGTCGAAAATTACGTCATCAATGGGGAGAAGGCCTTCCCCTCCGCGTTCAGCGGACAGTTTGGACGGTTATACACTAAGAGACTGTAGCCCTCTTACAATGTTAACAGAATGTAGCTTTCAAAGCCATACGCACATATAGGCTGTGTGCGCATGTTTCGGATTCCGTCGTCCATAGCCGGAATTCCTGGAAACCTGGTGGGATAAGTTTTAAAAAAATCGCCAACGAACATGTAACCCTGTTGGGAGAGTAGCCCGATGAAGAATTTTCGAGAGTTAGTTGTATGGAGTTGTACGAAAAAGTAACATGAAGTAGTAACTGTTGCCACTGCATGCTACTACTAGCAAATTGGATGCTACTCCAGCAAGATTGGATGCTACTACAGCAAGATTGGATGCTATCGGATACTACTACTTAAGATAAACCCAGTCGGAGGCATCAAAGTATTCCATACTACTACATATCAATACGTGTAATTTTTTCGTACAACTACCATACAACATAGTCAAAGAATTTTTCGTCGGGAGGTCCAAACGGCCTTGTCCAACATTGAAACCACTGTCTTGTGTGGGGCGTGTATCTTCATGTCCGTGCTGTAGGAAAACTCTCCGACTCTAGGCGAACGAAGTGTTTTGAGAATAAGTTAAAAGGGGTACGTTTCATTGTTTTTTTCCGTTTTCATGTTTCAAGATAGAGAACAAGTAATATATAAGAAAAACTTTACAGACTAACGAGAAACAGTATCTGACGCTGAACTTCATGCTCGACAGTTCTGGCTAGGCCTGAAAAGACGGACAATTGAACTCTTGCCAGTTTAGTGCTTCAAGTGGATTAGTCTCTGTGTGTACCCCTTGCCTACTTATCAGCATCCATCACACATAGATGGTACACTGGTCACAAAAGAGGAGCCTTCACTTTCTGAAGTGAACGGTCAGGGAGGTTTACACCTTTTATTATTATTAAATATTATTATATTACTAAACACCTAACACCTTTTAGCTTAACGTTGATGATGGTATTGATCATTGCGAGACTAATAGGAGCTTAACCGCATGGAGGCTCGGAACTAAATATTGAGAATTCCAAGAAAAGGTTATCAGGACTTACTTGACTTTTAAGTCCTATCCGGCCTTGGTACCCGTCTCGGAGCCCTTCTCCCCACGAGTGCCTGTATGTGCCGCCTGTTCTGCTCTCTGCTTTGGGCCATTCGAAAAGACAAGAGTTGCGTTTTTGCAGATACCAAGGTATCTGATACCACGGTAGCTGGATCTGCAATTGGTCGTTTTTGCAATTATCGTGGTATCTGATACACGGCTGCTCTGCAAAAAACACTATTGCCGAAATTGCTCTTATCGAAGTCATCCCAAAAGAAAAACTGATATCCAGCTACATCACTAAGTGCCAAACTTCTTTCCCTCCAACTTCTCAGATACCACGGTCGGGCCATGATATCTGAATATCAGATACCACAATAACTGCAAAAACACCTTTTGACCGTGGTATCAGATACCACGGTAACTGCGAAAACGACTTTAGACCGTGGTATCAGATACCGTGGTATCTGCAAAAACGCAACTAAGGAAGGTCATAGTCGGCAAAGTTGTCCTTCCAGCCCTTGGGACGGCGACCACGTGGACGAGAACCGTGAACGCGACCGTCGAAGGCAATTTTCGGTAGTTGGTTATTGGACACACGTCTGGCGTGGCCAAGCCCTCTTAGCTGTTGGTGGCGGACCCTTTCCAGGATGGCGGTCTTGTACTGGAGTCTTTCGAGTAGGTCGGCATTTGAGACTCGGTCATCGAACGAACTTACTCTGTCGGGTTTGGGGTAGCTCTATGTGATTGTCCCTCTATGCTTGAAAGCAAATTTTCAGTCTGATATTTGCAACTTCTAACATCGTCTGACATGTATACAGCGTCTGATATGTGATCCCATAGCCATGACACTTGACCTCAATCAAAGGAGAGGCCAGAAAAATCAAGCTTGTTCTCTTGTTTAAACTTGACGGTTTAGTTATGGAGCCAGTCTTTTCGGGAGGCCGTCTCAACGTCCCTACTAATAGAGCTTATTTTGAAAAGCAATTCAGTGCATCTGAAAAAGGATTCTCAAAATTTGACGGTGCAAAACGGATAAGTCAGCTACATTTTATTCGAGCGATATTTTGGCCCTTTTTTCTTCCTTTTTTTTTCGTAGGAACATCTGTCACCGATTCTCAAAAATAAACTAGCTTTTCAGTTGAAGGATCCCTCTTGCTTATTCTGCCTTTTCTAATATACCTAGCTCCCTTGTGGAAGTATAAGCTTCTAAAATGTCCACCTTTCTCCATTGTTTCGTTTTGTGCCTACGGATTACCGAATTTTGCCCGTCAGACAATGCAAAGTTTGCCGGAATCTTAAATGTCCCGCTAACAACTCTTTTACATATAAGGATATGATAATCTTCTCTTTTTGACTTCTTTTATTTGCTTAATTTTACAACTTTTTAACCACGACGCGTTCAGTTTTCAAACGTTTTGCGCTCATCCGCCGCATCGGAGAGCAGGAAGGCTGGATAGAGTCGACAAGCTCTAACAAGAAAATTGCTAATTTGAGGTGGAAAGTAACGGTGTTTTCAGAAATCGTTTTTCCTGGTCTGTTTCTTAGTGAAAAGATAATCTCTAGTAAGAGTTTGCTTTAAACTTTAAATTAGAAGATCCACTAAGATGTCCCCACAATTAAAAGCCCTAGAATACCACGAACGGTTGAGGGTACTGAAGCTTCCCAGCCTCTCTTATCGACGTAAACGCGGCGACGTCCTGATGGTAAAAAAAGCTGTTAGACTCTAACATTATTCCTACGTTATTCGGGAGCTCCCAATCAAAGTCAACGAGAGGCCATTCCAAGAAGCTTCAACTGACCAGCTGTAAACGACGCGAGCGGCACAGTTTTTTCTCTGTACGGAGTGTTCCACTCTGGAACAGCCTTTCCGAAAAAACTATCAGCGCTGCTACCCTGGATGGCTTCAAAAAAGGCGTGGACGAGGACTGGTGTAATGCTGAATGTCGGCTGCACTGGGATTCCAGTGAGCCGATGTGACAACAACATCTACCAACCAATGAATGCCGGCTACACTGGAGTGCCAGTGAGCCGATGTTACAACAACGATCTGACAATCAAGACGCCAACCAGCGAGAGACTCTACAGGAGGATAACACCACCTTATCTCGCTTGAAGTGCGATTTAAGGTAATTATATCATTCCTCACATTTCATATTATATTTACCTATCACATCCGAAATTTGACATCCCATCCAATAAACATGGGGTTTTGATACTTGATACTCACAATATTGAGTATTGCATTTGATTGAAAGGCTTTCGCCTCGATCTCGAAGATTGAGAATGGTCAGACTTATCAGAATAGAAAATCCTATAGTCTACATGAACGGGTTTGAAGTCCTGAGAGATAAGGACAAGCTGACAATGCCCTCGATAATGTCTATTATACATTACGAAGCATTCGTCAACAATTCAGTATTTTAATCGGCAATGGCAGATATGGCAGATGTGCCTGTTGAGGGTGAGAAGAACGGAATAGTTTATAAAGTGGCAGAAATTGGTCACTTGGAAGAGGCCCTGAAGTTATTTCGTGAAGATTTTCAGAAACGAGAACCCCTGCTTCTTGCAGCAGGCCCTGCGAATCGGAATGGTGGAAAAAAGGACGACACGTAAGTAGGTTAAAATTCATCAAATCAAAAAGCGGCTAACTACAAGCACCTTAAAGTTTAACCGAAAAGGGCTGGGATACGAAAATCTAGTTACCCATCACTTATTCACTAAAATTGGCTTGAAGACCCGCTGAAAATGCGTTACTTCGTTGTCCACTACTTACAAATAATCGATTTTCAAAAGGTGGAATTTCCGTGTGATTTGTGGTACCTCTATGCGCATGAATTTGTGTTGTATGCCTTACGAGAAAGATTTATGATTTTTTTTTTGTTCAGGCACTAAGCAATCTTCACCAATCTCACCACTACCCACTGAAGATGCGTTTGTGTTGAGATTAAAATTTCCCGCGTCATAGTAGAATTTTCGTTGTGAGAGCGGCCGCAGATATTCTGAACGTCATAACTAGAGCAGATAGTGAAAAATAAAAAAATCTCTTTGCAGAAACCAAATAATTCATTGTATTCAATTAAATGACACAAAAATAAGTTGGCTTTTCGGTTAAACCTTAAAGACCTCCTGCTGGTCTGTTATGCTTGGATTTCTGAAACTTCACAAAGGAGTCGTTCTCAAAGACGGCTCAAAATAATTTGTATCTACTCAAAACTCTACTCATAATTCCTGATGCCTACAGCCTTTTCTTGCGCCAAACTGTAATAAACGACATAAACTGCCCGTGCGCCTTCAATTGAAGAATCAAACACCTTTACCTCAAGGTTAATGAGGTTCTAACTGGTCTGCTGAATATAAAACAACAACATTAAAAATTGGGTGTATCTTGTCATTTTCTTTTTCTTCAATTTAGCAACCCAAAAAGCTGCCCTTTCTTGGATATAGTGTGACCACTTCGGCGCCTAATTCTGCGCAGCAAAAAGCCAGATATGACCACGGATGTCAAGACTGGGGGGTGGAGGGGGGACGCTCCCCCCAATCTTGTCGGTAAAAAATAAACGAGTCGGCGGGAAGCGCCGCGATTTTTCGTCATAACAGTTGATTTTGTTCATGAAAACAGTCGGTTTTTCTGAAAATCAGTCGACTTTTTTTCAAAACCGTCATTTTTTTTTCTTGAAAACAGTCGTCTTTTCTACAAAACAGTCGGTAAAAATTACCAGCCAGTCGGTAATTGCCTTACCCCTCCCCCCCCCCAAACATTTTGGCTAGTAGCACCTCTGGATATGACCAAGCTCTACATAGTCGTAGTTACAAAACGAAACAATGGCGAAAGGTGGGGATTTCAGAAGCTTAGGATTCCACAAGAGGGCTAGGAATAATACTAAATGCAAAATAAGCAAGAGGGGCCCTTTATCTGTAGGTGTTTTTCTGGGACAATCTGGTGCGGATTCTCCGAAATGCGGTTTTCTCGGACAATCAAGATTATGAAAAGTCGTTTTCCGTGACAATCCGAATCCGTTCTTCGAGCGTCGACTCGGGAATCTTGCAACAGAGCAAGATCGTTGGATTGTCCGTTTTCAATCTGTCGATTTGCTGTTTCTCTGCTCTGATGAATCAGCTATCTAGGCTTATCGCGGGGAAACGTCTTATCAGTGCCTGGTAACCGTTTGGAACCTTAAGTAACTGGAAATGTTTTCTCGACCTGTTCTTGATTATTTCTTAACCACAGTAGGCTACTGGAGAAAAGTTCAATCAAACAAAAATCAAAGGGAGCCCTTGAAATTTAAAGTGATCATCGATAAATTATCTCTAGAATAATCAGTGAGCTTCCTACAACCTCTGCAACAGTAACTCTGACAGCACCAGCACGTTTTACATCACTTCTGCTTAAGAATCCGCCACAGTTTCGACAAGCAAAAGGTGTTTTGCCTACAGCCGTTTTGCCTACAGGCCTCAGTTGCCGATCCCACACTGTAAAAAGTTTCTCCGAGTGAGGATTAACGTTAACTGCAGTAATTGCTACTGGTATTAATCTTATCTCTACTGGGATAAGATTAATGCGAATCAGAGAAAATCTTATCTCAGTAGAGACAAGATTGATCCCAGTAGCAAATACTGCAAGGTTTTGTTTACACTGCACTGAATAACAAGGATTTGCATGATAGAGTTAATGTGAGTGATAGAGTTAATTCGGTTTCTATTACTTATGTTATGAATAATGTTTCCAGGAGCTACGATTTTGCCGAAAGAGAAGGTGGAATTGTGGACACAAGAATCAGCTCTATCTTGGTAATGCACTCTTATAAATTTGATCACAGATAACACATGTTTATCTGTTATTTGTTATCAAATTTCTGACTGTGTGGTTTCTCCCCCATTTTTCGCAAATATAAATCAACTTCTTTTGAGTAGCATGGAATACTAAAAAAAGGGAGTGGGAATAGTGAGATGCCCTTGAAATCGACAGCGATCATCGAAAAATCGCGAGCTTAGTTCAGCGAGCCTCCTGCAATTCTTTTCTAGCAATTATGAAAGCACGGATTTCATAAGGAGTTTCATAATAGAGCTGCTGCAAGATGGCTTATCGATGGTCGCGGTAGATGGTAGCACGAATGAAGTGATCGGGCTGCGAACAAGTCGGATTTGCACGAAGCAGGAAAAGGAGAACAAGAAAAAGAGTGACGAGGTTGCCGATCCAAAAGAATCCGAAGAAGGTGAGTGAAAACACTTTTCTCTTATTCAGTAAGTAATTTATTTTTGACCCGCCATTTTGGAAAGCGGCGTATGGGAAGGAAAAGAAAGAAATAAGTGTTTCCACTGGTCGCAGAATCTGCGATTTCACTGTCGAAGTTTCATAACAGATTACACAAGGATGCGCAGTTTCAACAGACAACACTTGGGATGTCTGTTGTGATCCCGATGAAATTTTTTTAGCCTGCGTAGTAGTATGGTAGTAGTACGAAATACTATGTAATAGCAAAGAATACTATCATTTAATGTGCCTCAGACTGGTCCAATCTCATTTAGTAATGTCTAGTAGCATCCTGTCTTGCCATAGTAGCAACCAGTCTTGCTAATAGTAGCATATAGTAGTATGCAGTAACACGGTAGCCTTGAAGTAGAAGCATGTAGTAGCATCGTTATTACTGCATGCAACTTTTTCGTACTACTTCATAGTACTATTTTGAGATAAATCCTTCATTGGGATTTTGTTAACGTTATGCGTTACGCATAGCAATCATTGCCAGGAAGAGCTGAAAACCACCAAAAAAGCATCTGCTGAATTTCTCGATATCCTGACGACAAACAAAAAAGGCAACAGATACTTTTTCGGCTCTTCGGCAATGCTTGTTATGCATAGAATTTTTTTGCATAGGCTAGCGTTTTCAAAATCAAAACACATTACATCCGAAGTCTTTTGAAACTTTGCATCCTTGTGTTTTCTGTTATGAAACTTCAGACAGTGTTGTCACAAATTCTTTACTTCTTTGACAAAGCGTTCCAGGATTCTGCGACCGGTAACTTACCAGTAAATCAAAAGCTGAAGTGAAAATAGCTGCATAGCTTAATCATGAAGCACGCATGAAGCGGATAAAGTCAGATTTTACGTTAACAGTTGATACAAAAAAAGGACCCAGTTTCGCTTGCACCATAAAGTCACAGGTTTTTGCGGCAAAATCTGACAGGTTCCGTCAGAGAAAGGTGGCAACACTGTTATGATTGATACTGGAAATCGGGATAATCCTATGCAAACCCGTCAACTTTGCTCAAACTATGTGATTACGATCGTTTTAAAAAACAGATCAATTAGAAAGTGCTTCTATCCTTACCATTTGCAATCCAATGATATGCTACACAACCTTTTTTTTTTGGGGGGGGGAGGGGTGATGTGAGTCTTTTTTATGCAGATTTTTTCGAGGATTCTGTGGTACCCCTAAGAATTACAAATTTCATACCATCCAGACGGGGGTGGGTAGGTCTTTTTAAAGGCCAGATTTTAGTCTGGGGGTCATCAGATTTCATACCAGTCTCCTCCTGCATCGTGGTGTGTTTTTGACAAATTGCGGCTAAACGGCTAATCAACTGAGAAACCAAGTTTAGATATGGATCCAGCATGTATGTTTACCCCCTGTATCTCATCTTTAATCGACTTCAGAAAAGTCGATACTTTGACAAAAGATCTTTCATCTGTATTTCGGGCGAACTACTTCTCCGACTGGATAATATAGTCCGGTCTCGATGCCAAATAACAAATCTAGGCCGCATAATAATAATAACTCATTTATTTTCTTAATAGCATTTACAACTGCCTCGACAACTGCTATCTGCGGATCATCAACATAACAAATTACGAATCACGGCTTATTGATATTCTGACAGTTAAAATTACGGATAAAATAAGGCAAATAAACTTGGTAATGTCCCACTTGCGTTCCATTCGTTTGATTTTTCTGCATTTCACAAAGTTTCCGTCCCCCTCCCCCTCCAACGACCCCAACCGTGGCCGCATGTGGTTCGGACACATGCCTTCCATCCCTAGGTCATCAGTTCTTATTGCCCATAAAGTCTCACTCGAATCGGACCTCCCGTTCGCAACCTACGGAAGTCAGTAATTACCGGATTGCCCTTCCCAGCTCCCCCAAAAATGGTCCCCCCCCCCCAACTCTCCCACAGTGCCCGAATCCGGTCCGGTTATGTTACCGATGTATCCCGGACTTGTGCTTGTTCTTCCCACCAAGTTTCATCCCGATCCCTCCACTCAAAGCGTTTCCTAAGATTTCCGGTTCCCCCCTCCAGCTCCCCCCAAAGTCACCAGGTCCGGTCCGGAATTGAACTGGGTCGTCTGAGACATGAGACATCTGGTCGGGTCCTTGATACCTGTGCCAAGTTTCATCGTTCTAGCTTATGCGGAAGTGCCCGAACTAGCAAAACGTTTTAAAGATTTAAGATTGATAAGACCGTTGGCGTCACCGATGGTAAGTGGAAGCGTAGTCACCTGGCCAATTCATATTGGACTGGAAGAACAGAAAAGATACTACGCGGCATAAAAAAAAAACCGGACCGACAGACGGATAGAAATTGCGATCGCTATATGGCACTTGGCCGAAGGGCAAGTGCCATAAAAATACTAGTCTCTGACACTATAAGCGAAAACACAGATTTTTTTTTTAGCATGAATATTTAATATATAATATGAATATTGAATGTTACTTATCCTGACTTACGTCTACTAGATACATAACTAGTATCGGACCAATCCCACTGATAGGTTCTGCAGTTTCCTCTCAGTTACTGAATTACGAAAGGAATTGCGTCATACCAGTTCCTCACTCCAAGTGGATTATAGCAGGGACCCATAAATTTCCTGTAATGACTCGCCATTCAGGGGGCTTGTCATTTCCTATGCTTCTATGTTGCTATGTTGCCCGAGCCTCACCTAGTTTCCAAAAATTCCGCTTGGGTCGAATCGGCGTTCTTGTTCAGATAGACAAAATCTGTTGGGACTACTCAGCATGCCAACAGGTACCTCCTAGGACAAAAGATCCAGGATACTCTTCCATTACAGAGAAATATTCCTAGTTCAGCACAACAGCTGCGAAAAATTTTGTCTATCTGGATAGTTGGGTAGGCTATTTTATCTCCGCGGGTATTTCTCGAACTATCTGACGCTCGGTCAAGAGCGCATCAGAAAGCTCTTATTGACAAGCCCCCTGAATGGCGAGTCATTACAGGAAATTTATAGGTCCCTGATTATAGTATCTGTCTCCTCCCTCGCTTCATTGTCGGCATCCATCGGTTTAAATTTTTACTAGCTTTTATTGCTGTCAGAGAATCTTTTTTTATTGTTGTTGTTGTATGTATTCACTTTACGTTTGACGTCTTCATTGTTGTTGTTGTATTTATTCACTTTACGTTTGACGTCATTTTATCTTGATACAGTTATTTTGTTGACACAAAAAAACGAAAATTCGGCTAGTCCGTGAATGGTTTGGAAATCAACTGAATCGAACCGAATTAATTGAACTGAATTGAACGGAAGTTTTTCTAGGGCATTGTGTCACGTGCTGAAATCTATTTGGTCGGGTGACTAATATGCCTGCCATGCTTCGTCGTCCTTAGCACATCTGGAAGTTTCCTAACTCACGATCACCGGAATTCTGGGAAACTCCCTCCAACTTGCTCCGACACCCCCCAAAGAGCTCTGATACGATCTGGTTCTGTCACGACACGGCCTATGATTGTTCTCCCCGCCAAATCCCATCCCGATCCCTCGATTCTAAGCGTTTCACGAGATTTCCGCCCCCCCCCAACCCCCCGCAAGACTGGTTTCGGCTGGTGCTGGGTCGGTGCTGGGAAAAAGTGTACACTATGTCCCGGGGGGTCCACCCGAAAACGGGACCCCAAGACCCCTTGCCACGGTACCCTTCTGGCAAACGAAAACAAGACCCCTCGAAAACGAAAACGGGACCCATCTGGCTAACCGAAAACAACTAGCAAAACCCGGACCGAAGGACGGACAGAAATTGCGATCGCTATACGCTAAAAACACTAGTCTCTGACACTATAAGCGAAAACACAATTTTTTTTTTAGCATGAATATTCAATGTATAATATGAATATGGAATGTTACTTATTCTGTCTCACGTGCCTTTTGGAGCTAGATCCATTACTAGTCTTGGACCAATCCCACTGAAAGGTTCTGCAGTTTCCTCTCAGTTACTGAATTACGGATGAATTGCGTCATACCAGTTCCTCACTCCTAGCAGAGATATATCCTTGCTTCATTATCAGCATCCATCACACATACACAGTACAATAATCTCATCGTCAGGAGGTTCGCTCCTTTTTTCCACTGAATATAACTATAACCATCTGTTATTCGGGAAAGGCGAGAGCGCTTTAAGCGCAGTCTTAATGTAGCTCAGAAGATGCTTCAGCCAGTGTAAATTCCGTCAGTGTGTGTGGTTTTCTTTTTAAGTTTCTTGTGTTCTTTCCATTATTTCTATTGACAGTAATGTTCTTTTTTTCATTTCTTTTCTTCTTCTTCGATTAATCGCTCCGTCTTTTTTTTATGTTTGTGAATTATGATGGTCAATAAATCTATTATTATTATTATTATATCCTAGCAGAGGTGGTGATCATTCGGGAACTTACGTCAACTAAACGGAATGGTGCCCTGAAGTGGAATATGAAAGGACCCCTCTTGCTTATTCTGCATTTTATAGTATACCGAGCTCCCTTGTGGAATTATACGCTTCTAAAATCGCCACCTTTCTCCATTGTTTCCCTTTCTTCCTACGAATGTTAGCGCTTTTTCGGCCATGCCGAGTTTTGCCAGTCACACAAAAGCAAAGTTTGCCGGAGTCTTTAATGCCGCTGACAATTCTTTCAAACATGAGGATATGAGAATCTTCTGTTTTTACTTCTTTTCGTTGCTTAGTTTTCCAATTTTTAACCACGGCGCGTTCAGTTTTCAAACGTTTTGCTCCCAGCCGCCGCGTCGGAGAGCAGAAAGGCTGGTTACTGTCGACAAGCGCTAACAAGAAAATCGCTAACTTCAGGTGGAAAGCAATGGTATTTTTGAAAAACTCTCTTTCTGACCCCTTTCATATGTAAAAGATCATTTCTAGTAAGAGCTTGAAGAATTACAGACTGTTAAACCTGTGTTAAACGTATAATAATTTCAACTTGTTTTCAGAAGGGGAGAGGAGGCTTGGGAGTGCCTTTGTATATCTCGACGATCTCAAGAACACAGACTTCTTCGGAAGGTACGGTCTCGACAGGATGTTGGAGTTCGTTTTCTTAGTCGTCAAGGAATCTTACTCAAAAAGAGGGATTGCAACGGTATGTGCTTTTTTCCCAAACTCCTGCCCTTGTTCAATATTCTACAAATTAAAACGCGCAACTCTCCGTAGTACACCCAACTTGGAGCGTGTTCCACCCTGCATAGTAACTATTAGTTACTATTTTCCTTCCAAACTCGTGAAAAGTTACTACACTGACTGTTCCAACCTTCTCGAAATAGTTAGTATTTGCTTACCATGCTCGGGAGCGTAGTAAGCATGGTTACTATGATGCTGACGCGATTGGTAGGATAAACGCGCGGCATGTTACACAAAGTAGAAAAATGCATTCCAACCTTGACGCCAAAAAGCCAGAAGACGTGACGTCGTACGTAGTTACTACGGCAGGTAGAGTGAAACACGACCTTGGTGCACAACCAATAAGCGTAAAGCATTGTCCTAATAGGTGTAATAAGCTGAATAACGCTATACGCGATGTTTACGTCTTAATACACACGCCTGTTCAAATACAACCCAAGAGGTTCTTATCAATGCGGCGTTCGGTGTTGCCAAGTTAATACAATTTTTCGAGCTCTAAAAATATCCGAAAAGGTTCTTAGTACTACTTGAAGTACACGAGTACAATATAACGCAAATTATACTGTAAAAAAGCTATTAAAATAAGGGATGGACAGCATTGATCCTCGAACTGACGAAAAGCAGTCGTAATAGAACAAAAATGTGTTTTTTTTTTTAGAAAAGTTGTTTCTTTAGCTTCCAACAAAGTAGAACTGTTGTGCATTCTTTGGCAACCCTGACGGCGCTGCGCCTCTCCTCGGCCCGCTGGTGGAACCAACCAAGCGATCTGATTGGCTCTGCATAAGGAAGAATAGGGCCGAGATCTATTTTCCTTATTCCCCTTATTACAGCGCGCCCCGAGGAAAAGAGGAATCTGTAATAAGCTTTATACGCCGTAATACACCTTACAACACCTATTAGGACAATGCTTAACTACTAGATGTCAATGCACGACGGCGAGACTTTGACACTGGATGAAAAACAGGAGCGCCGCCGGAACCAGTCACTCCCAAAGCGCCACATAAAAAGTTGAAAGCCGAGGCCTTTCTAAACAGCTAAACAAATAGCAGGAGAAAGAAAATATAAGTCGAACGACGAGAAATAACTCACTCCCGTCTTTGGGGGTTTAGAAGTAATTTCTTTACACTAAAACGGACATGGTATCGGAGCTTCAAAACTCGTGCGGTTAACAAATATTCTCATTTCAGGAATTACTGAATCGAAGCATGCAGCTTGCCAGACAGCGTGGCCTGGAAGCAGTGATGGTGACTGCAACGAACCCCATCACCATTGTGATGTTTCAAAAGCTTGGGTTCGAAGGGCTTCGCGACTTGTCAGTCGAAAATTACGTCATCAATGGGGAGAGGGCCTTCCCTTCCGCGTTCAGTGGACAGTTCGGACGATTATACACCAAGAAACTGTAGTCCTCTTACTGCGTTGACACAAGGCAGCTTTTTAAAGCCACACGCACCTATACGCCCGTGTGTAATGCGCACACAGCATTAAAGCTGTCCGGATTCTGTCGTCTGTGACCGGAATTCCTGGAAACCTGTTGGGAGAAGAAAAAAAAATCGTCAAGGGACATATAATCTAATAAAATAAAAAAAAGGACATATATAATAATCCGGTTATGAGAGCAAGTCCAAATGGCCTTGTCTAACAGTGAGATCACTGTCTTCTCCAGGTTGTGTATCTTCATGTCCATGCACTGGGCAAAACTGTCTAACTCGAGGCGAACGAATTGTGTTGGGGAAAAGTTAAAACGGGTACGTTTCATTTGTTGTTCCGTTATGTTTATCTGTTTCCATGTTTCAAGTTGGAGGACAGTAGTACAGAAGAAAAACAGTACAGACAAACGAGAAACAGTATCTTGCGCTGAACTTCATGTTTGACAGTCCTGGCTATGCCTGAAAAGACGGACAAAGGAACTTATACCAGTTTAGCGCTCCAAGCGGATTAGTCTCCGTGTGCAAGCCTTGTCTCATTATCAGCATCCATCACATATAGATGGTGCACTAGATCTACTAGGTACACAAGACAGAAAAGAGAAGCCTTCCCTTTTTAAAGTGAACGGTCAGGGAGGCTTGACCTTGATCCGAACTACGGTTAGAAATTACCTGGATACAACGTGAGCATGAAGTAGACTAGGCAATACCTGATTTTGATCTAGTCTAGTGGTTAGTCCCTAGTTTAAGATGACATCTCCAACTAAGGTTTGAATTTCAGGATTGGAAGAGAGCTCAAAGGATTCCTTATTTGAGAATCTTTCTGGAAACCAGTAATAATGTTTACTGACTCAATACAACAAGACCAAAGGTTTCGATGGGATCCCAAAAGTCCAGACTATTAGGTATCGTCTTCGACAGATCCAGTCTTCGCCAGACTACTTGAACACTTTTACTATTAAAATTTAGAAACAGATTAAGGCCAAATAGTTAATCATATGAGAAATCCAAGTTCAGATATGGATTCAGCATGTGTGTTTACCCCTTTAAGTAAAATCTATTTTGACGAAGCAGATCGAAACTTCCTTCCTGCTTTACTTCTGCCAATTTTCCGGTATCGGTGGAATTCCGGAACTACTTCTCCGGCGAAAAAGTAAAGCTCAAAAACGAATTCAGCATGTCTCCTTGCCCCTACATCCAACCACTAATCAACTTCAGATTAAACTTTTACTTTTAGAAAATTTTCCGGTTTCAGCCGGATTCCGAGCGATCTATACGTCCGGTGAGAAAATGATTGTCATATGCGAATTCAGCATGTTTACTTACCAGCAAATCGAACATCTTATCAAATTTATAACACTTTTACTTTTACCGGTTTTGGCCGGACTCCGGCCGAACTAATTGTCCGGCGAGAAAATAATTTTCATATTCGGACTCAGCACGTTTCCTTGCTCGTCCTCCAATCAACTTCATATTAAACTTTTACTTTTCACAAATTTTTCGGTTTTCACCGGATTCCGGGTGAACTATTTTTCCGGCGAAAACTAAATTTCATATTCGGATTCAGCATGTCTCCTTACCCCTAATTCGACTATTTCATTAGCCTTCAAAAAATATTTTTTGTTCCCCTTAATTTCAAACCCCTCCCCACCCCTAATTATAGAGCTACATAGCCCATCTTCGAACTTGACCTGTATTTTGACCTAAAGAGTCCTCGTGCCAAGTTTGATCAAAATATCTCAACCCCTTCGAGAGTCATCGTGCTAACAGAGGGACGGACGGACGGACAACTTTTGCGATGTCATAGGTATCCCTCCACTTACGTTTTGGGATCCCAAAAGTTGATCCCAAGCATCCCAAGCAGGGTTCCAAGCAAGTGGCTGCTTTTCAATTTTCTATCGAACTAACTTTTAGTAGAAGAAATGCAGCGAACTTAAAGGCAATCGTACAAATACGTAGAACGCTTGAAGTGGATATGTACGATTCCAATTTGTCTAATATGTTAAAATTTGACTTTCAATCCAATCACCATGAGGTTTGCGTGAGTGTGATGCTCCTATATATATGATATATATCTATATATTCGATGCTCCGATACTAAAACTGGAGTGATCTTTACAATTTGCGAAATGCATTTGACAGCCAAGACTCTGGCTTACAAGAACCTGTTTAAAGTCCTTAGAGATAGAGACAGACTGATAATGCCTTTACACATCACGAAGCATTCGTTAACAACTCAGTATTTTAATCGACAATGGTGGAACCGGAAGATCTGCCTGTTGAGGGTGAAAAGGACGGAATAGTTTATAAAGTGGCAGAAATTGGACACTTGGAAGATGCTCTGAAGTTATTTCGCGAAGATTTTCAGAAGCGAGAACCCCTGCTTCTTGCCGCAGTCCCTCGGAATAGTGGAAAAAAGGACGAAATGTAAGTAGGTTAAAATTATTTCAGCCAAAAAACGGCTAACCCTGTTACGTCTGGACTTTTTAAACTTTACGAAGGATGCGTTTTCTTCTGCAAAACTACCTCATAATTACATTAAACTTTTCTTCCGTCAAATTGTAGTAAACTACAACAACTCCTACATTCCCTTCGGAAGTGCTTAATTAGCAAGGCATGGTTTGTGAGTTAGCAACATTCAACTGTATCAGTTAATCCATGAAAAAGCTCCACAAATTCTTTCATTGTGGTTTATGTCTTCCTCGACGTGTGTAGCAAACGGACGAAAATCGTCTTATGGTGAGCCATAGAAAGACTGCAGAGAAAAGACTGAGACTACCAGAAGAAAACGAGTATGTCTGCACCGTCCTGAAAAAAAAAATACATCCAACATTGTGAGGTGAAGATTTTCGAATTTCAATGGTAACCGTTCGGAACCTGTAAGCTATTGGAAAATTTTTCTGGACCTTTTGTTGATTATTTTTAATTACTGTACTGGATAATAGTTCAATTTAAAAAAACCAACAAAAAGAGTGAGATGAGCTTGAAATATTTGACGGTGCAAAACGGATAATATTATTCGCAGTCAGCTACGGCCGTAGGAACATCTATCACCGGAGCTATTTACCTTAGCTTGCAGTGTGTCAACGTGAAAAAGACTTTTCTAATGACTTTCTGCAGAGTAGGCATGCCAGTTGATGCGAGTGGTCTAGTTACGTTATCCGGGAAGCCTGTCCAACAAGTTCACATAGAGCGGTACTTAGGATTTTTCATAGATTCAAACCTTTCATGGAAGCATCACAGTGATATTATTTCTGCAAAAATTACCCGAGGAGTTGGAATGCTGCGTAGACGAAGCATTTTTTGCCAAAGCGGATTCTACTAATGATTTATCACTCAATTGTTTACCCATATATTTCATATGGCTGTCTGATCTGGAGCAGCAATTTTTACAGTAATTTCAAAAGAGTCCAGATTCTTCAGAACAAGGCCATGAGGATCATAGGCAAGTATGTCAAGGATTTGAATGATACAAGTGCTTGTTTTAAGTCTTTAAATTTGCTCAACGTGGGACAGCTACGGGATTATCAAGCGGCAGTTTTCGTTTTCCAGTGCATGCATAATCTAGTCCCAAGTGTTTTTCGTGATACTTACCGTGCAAACAGTGATATCCATGAATATGATACGAGGAATAGTGAAAATTTGGTGATTGAGCTTAAGAGTAGCACAAGATAGGATTTCGATTGCAGTTTCTTGGAACTGCAGTCTGGAATTCTTTACCAGTGAGCATCAGGGCGGCTGAGCATCTTTTAGAGTTTAAGAGAAAATTAAAAGAATATTTAATAAAAGATGGTTGAGAAATGTATTTATTTGTTAGGGGATGGGGGTGGTAGGGAGGTTGGGTGGTCTGGTTAAGGGAGGAACGGTTGGTTGGGGGTGGTAGGGAGGAATTGGTGGATGGGTGGTAAGGAGGGAGTAGGGTTGTTGGGAGGTATATGTTTATTTTGGAGGTGATACTGTGAAGGAGTTTGGTCTGTTTTTTGTTTTTGGGGGGGGGGGGTCTGTTCTTTTCTCTTTTTTTTCTTTTTTTATTAGTTATTCATTATGTTGTCTGTAGGTGTGATTAGAAAATGGTTAACCTTTATTACTGCATGCCAGCAAAAACGTAGGTTTTTCCATTAGTGCAGTAGATATAAATATAAAAGAGTTAAATTATGTTGATTAATAAGATAAGTATCAAGTTAATACCGGAGCTTGAAATCCAGAGTGGCTATCGCCAATCAGCTCTAAAAGCGTATTCTCGACGTTCCCCGAGGACTCCTCAGGGAATCAAAAGAAACGGCGAGAACAGAGGGAGTCACTCCTCACGGACTCCGCGTACGGACAACAAAGTGGAATGCTTCTAAAATGGATTTTGCTCGAAAAAAAGATATGCAGTTGACAAAATTAGTCTGGATCCATTTTATTTTTGGTTGTGTTTGTTCTGATGGCTTTTATTTAATGTTACATTGCACTAGCACCAGGAAATAGATTCCCCTTTGAATCTGAAAGGTAGTCCTTTTTTGTGATGGTGATGATAATCGGAGCATTCCCTGTCCATGGGGACTCGTGAGAATTCGGGGAGTGAATCCCAGGGACAAACAAAACGCAGGGACTCCTCAAAATGAGGCCTCGGGGAACGGCGAGAACACGCCTTAAAAGAGTTCTGCGAGCTTCCCAAAACTTACTGCAATAGTAATTTTTACAGCACCGAACTTGTACGTCACTTCTACGAATCCGGCACAGTTTCGAGAAGAAAAGGTATTTCCACTAATCTTAATGAATGCTACCGAACCCACTGAACAATAAATATGTACGTTGAACCGTTAATTCTGTTTCTGTATAATGGTGCAGCCAGGGACCCATAAATTTCATGTAATGACTCGCCATTCAGGGGGCTTGTCAGTAAGAGATTTCTGATGCGCTCTTGACCGAGCGTCAGATAGTTCGAGAATACCCACGGGGATACAATACCCGACTATCCAGATAGACAAAATTTTTCGCAGCTGTTGTGCTGAACTAGGAATGTTTCTCTGTAATGGAAGAGCATCCTGGATCTTTTGTCCTAGCTTAGGTACATGGTGGCATGCTGGCAATTTTGTCTATCTGAGCAAGAACGCCGATTTGATCCAAGCGGAAGTTTTGGAAACTAGGTGAGGCTCGGGCAACATAGCAACATAGAAGCATAGGAAATGACAAGCCCCCTGAATGGCGAGTCATTGCAGAAAATGTATGGGTCCCTGGTGCAGCTGAGTTCACAACAACCAGTCCTGTCGTCATCTTAGTTTCTCCCCCATTTTTCGCAATATCTATCAATTACAAGAAGCTGGGACAATCAAAGGGAGCGAGATTGCCCTTGAAATCGAGATCGATTTTCGATAAATCCCGAGCTCTGGAAGAGTTCTGCGAGGCATTTACTTAATTACCCAAATGCAAGTGAAGTGACACGTATACGAGGATACGTATGACGTCTAAAGTGTGTCCGTCTTTAAGTCTATTAGCACAATAACTATCAAAGGGGTTGAGATATTTTGATGAAACTTGGTACGAGGATCCACTGGTCAAGTTCGCAGATGGACTCCGTTGGCCTACATTTAGGGGTTGGGGAGGCATTTCAAATTAAAGGTTGAACAAAACATTTTAGTCGCTAAATCCGTATATGAAAATAATTTTCTCGCCAGATAAGTAGTTCGCCCGGAATCTGGCCAAAGCCGGAAAATTTATTAGAAGCAAAAGTATCTGAAGTTGATTAAAGGTTCCATAGGGATGTAAGGAGGTATTCTGAATTCGTTCTAAAATTTATTTTCTAGCTGGATTAATACATCCCGGAATCCTGCCAAAGCCTGAAATTTCTTATAAAGTAATAAAAGTACATCTTGAGCCCAAGCTCACTGGGAAACAGTTATTCAAATAATGCCTAAGACTGGTATGTCAGATACGATGCACAGGAAAAGAAAAGTCCCAAATCAGCACCAAAGAGGCGTTTATTCAATACCCTGTGACTGCGGAAAGCGTTACGAAGGAAGGGCTTTCGGAAACGACTCGGAAAAGAACTTTCGGAAAACGACTTGCAGAACATGAGCAAGAAACTGACCACACCCTCTCCAACGTACACCGTGACAACTACACTTTCAAGTCTGCACTTGCAGAAAATATTTTCGACCCCCCCCCCCCCCCCCATTCGATATATTTTTAAAAATACCAAATTCTTGCAACGTGCAGCGGACTCCATCAAACTATTCGAGAAGCTGTTGACATATACAACGAGAGCTACTAGCTCACATGGCACATGTTCCGAGTAGGTGGTGCGAGAAAGTAGATGAGGACGTCACAAAATACCCCCTTCAACCCCCGGCCTAAAAATAAGAAATCTAGTTTCACTCGAGTTTGAGAGTTGAGAGTTGAGGCAAATGACTACCTTCCAAGTTTAGGTCCACTCGTTTGATCCCTAGACGTGGCCACACTATTTCCGGTAATCCCCCCCCCCCCTCCAACTCCCCCTACCGCGGCCGAATCTGGTTCAGACACATAAATGAATCATCTAAAGCCTCTTCTAGAGCATTTTTCCGGTACCCCTCCACACCGTGCTCGGATCCGGTCCGGACCCTAAAATTTGTCATCTAAAGGGCATAAGATCTATCTACTTTCCAATTTTCATTCAAATCCCTCCACTCGTTTGACCCCTATGCGAGCCAAACACATTCCAGGGCTCCCCCTCCAGCTTCGCCCCACTGTGGGCGAATACGACTCGGACACATATACTCTAACATTTCCTCTTCCGTCCGTCAAGTTTAACTCGAATCGGAGCATATCTGCGAATTTCCGGTTCGCGTTTTATCCTCTCCCTACTGTGGTCGGGGACGCCAAATAACAAATCTAGGCCGCATAAACTCGGCACTGTCCAACTTTCATCCCATTGACCCATTCGTTAGGTTTTTGTGCATGTCACAAAGCTTCTCCCCTCCCTTCAACTTCCTCAACCATGGCCGCTGTTGTTCGAACACATCTTTTGCATATCTAGGTCATCAGTTCTTATCCCCCCATAATGTTTCACTCGAATCGGACCATCTGTTGGCAACCAGTTGGCAACAAGTCAGTAATTTCCGGTGTCCCCTTCCGTTACCCCGAAAAACCGTCGGATCCAGGAAGGGAGTCTTCATAGGGCATTGTGAATTGTATAGTTTCGGGTCCTTAAATCATTTTAGTCAGGTCAACAATATGCCTGCCAAGTTTTGGCGTCCTTAGTACATCTGGAAGTATCCAAACTCGCGATAACTCCCCCAAAGAGCCCCAATATGATTTGGTTCTGTCAAGAACGTATCTAATGCTTATGCTTGTTCTTCCCACCAAATTCCATCCCGATCACTCAGGCTAAGCGTTTCACGAAAATTCCAGTGCCACCCCCCAAATATCGTATCCGGTCCAGACTTGACACAGAACATCGGAGACGATAGCTCTTTCCGCTCTCCAAGTGTCATTCAAATCCAATCGCCCGTTTAAAAGTTATAAATGCCACTAGATTCCGGATTCCCCATTCCTCCACTCCCCCCCCCTCCCCGTTACGATCTTAGGATCGTGCAAACGACTATTCTCAAGTCGGTCTATTCCGGTACCTTATATATGCCTGTCGAGTTTTATCATCCTAGTACATCACGAAGTAACGAACTCGCTGGATTACGAGAATTTCCGGACCCCCTACCCCCAGTGACCGAATCCGGTCAGGTTATGTCAGTGATGTATCTAGGACTTGTGCTTGTTCTTCCCACCAAGTTTTATTCCAATCCCTCCAGTCTAAGCGTTTCCCAAGATTTCCCGTTCCCCCCTCCAACTCCGCCAAAGTCAACGGATCTGGTTTGGATCTGAAGTGGGTCGTCGGAGACACGAGGTCTTCACAAATACCAAATTCATAAAGATCCAATCACCCGTTCAAAAATATATCAACATTCCGGATTGCGCCTCCCTACCCCCCCCCCCCCCCCCCCCCAGGATGGTCGGGTGAGGTAAGTGACAGCTTCCAAGTTAGTCTTTTCGGGTCCCTGATATGCCTGCCAAATTTCATAGTCTTAGCTTATGTGGAAGCGAACTAGCAAAACCCGGAACGACCGACCGACAGACGGACAGAAATTACAATCACTATATGGCACTTGGCCGAGGGGCAGGTGCCATATAAACTGAGGAGGCATAACCCAAGGTACAGGCGAGTACTCCTTACCGGAAACGTGGAGCGGGGTTATTAACTGATACAAAATTTAAGCCTCAGTATTAGTAAGAAAATGTTGATTAAAATGCAGTAAACAACCTTTCCTGTCATCGCCTCATATCTCAGCACTAGATTTTTGTATAGTGGTATTTAAAACTAGTTTCCCCGAATAGGATATTTATAGTCGGTAGATGGACTGAGGCCTCTTGTAATTTGGCAGTCAAGGGATCTGGCTCCAATAAATATTAAATTTTTGGGATCCCATAGAAACCTTTGGTCTTGTTAGTCATGCAAACACCATATATCAGCTAGTCAGTGTGATGTCTTTCGTTTAATAAATTCATTCAGTCATTCACACTTCTGTTCTAGCAACTGTGACGTCACGGATTCTAGAAAGAGTTTCATCGTGGAGCTACTGGAAGGAGGCTTATCTTTTGTCGCGCTAGATGGCGACACGAATGAAGTTATCGGGTTGGGAACAAGTCGGATTTGCACGAAACAGGAAAAGGAGAACAAGAAGAAAAGTGACGGGGTTGTAGAGCCGAAAGCATCCAAAGACGGTGAGTGAAATCAGTTTTCTCTTATGAAGTGCTGCCACTGGCCGCAGTGTCTGCGATTTTTCAGAGATTTGTTTTTACTTCTTCGACAAAGCGTGCCAGAATTCTGCGACCGGTTGCGGAATTAAAATCTGATGTAAAAACAGCTTAGCCAGTTTCGATATTGCATGTTTAGGTTTAGGCAGTTCAGGCCAGTTTAGGCACTAGCACCGAAAATTTGAAAATCAGGCGTTTGTGGACCCGTTCTAGTCTTATGTCTCTTTTGTTGTAGTTGTTTTTGTTCAAGTTATTTACTTATCTTTTCGTCAGTGTTGTCCTGACTATTAACAGTTCACTTTTGTAGTAGCGACAATCTTTTAGCTTACCGTTTTGGGGAAATAATAAATAAATTGCGTGGTTAAAAAAAATCATCAAGAGGACGAGGAGTCCTATCACAAATTGGTCTATCCCAAAATGTATGAAATATGAGAACATATAAGCCAAAACCTTACACGGTTAAACAAGACCAAAGGTTTCGATGGGATTCACAAATTTAATATTTGATCCAGGCATCTTGTCGATAGGGATCGACTAAAACCAGGAAGGGAAGGGAACGCGAGAAAAGCAGGAAGGCATACTAAAACCAGGAAGGGCATACTAAAACGAGGAAAGCCGTCGCCAGAATTCGCCGCACCGTTCTTTGAGGGGTCGGCAACTTTTCAAATTCAAAGTTTACCATCCCTTCCTCGTTTTGGTATCCTGACATGGTTAGGCATTAAGTATACAAATTGTAATTCACCATTTCATTTCTCGTGCTGACGGTAAGCGTCTAAAATCCTCCGAGTCCAGCGAGGAGTCGGGAACTATCTTTTCATTTCTCGTTCGGACGGTAACCGACTAAAATCCTCCGAGTCCGGAGGGGGGTCGGAAACTAAGATATTTCAAGTCCACCATTTCCTTCCTCGTTTTAGTATCTTGAAAGTACTAAAACGAGGAAGGAAATTGGACATTTTAAATTGTTCTTCTTTGCAACGTTTGCAAGTTGCAACTATCAAATTACAAAGTCCAATATTTCTTTCATCGTTTTGGTAGCTTGTCACGGGTAGTACCTTAAAGTACGAAAACGAGGAAGGAAACGGTGAACTAAGAATTTTGATAGTTGCCGATCCCTCAAAGAAGAATTATTCAAAAATTTCAACTTCCTTCCACGTTTTAGTACCTTGAAAATAATGAAATTGGAATATCTTAGTTGCCGACCCCTCACTGGACTTGTAGAACCGTATTGCCTACCAACAGAACGAGAAATTAAAAGGTGAATTACAATTTGTATAGGTGCCGACCCCTCACTGAACTTAATGCCTACTCATGTCAGGATACTAAAATGAGGAAGGGATGGTGAACTTTGAATTTGAAAAGTTGCGGACCCCTCAAAGAATATTAAATAGAGGAAGGGAACAGTGCGCGTCGAATTCTGGCGACAGCCTTCCTTGTTTTAGTATGCCCTTCCTCGTTTTAATATGCCCTTCCTGGTTTTAGTATGTCTTCCTGCTTTTCTCGCGTTCCCTTCCCTTCCTGGTTTTAGTCGATCCCCTTGTCGGTATCCGGTCTCCGTCAGACTCTTTGAACATTTTACTATTATAATTTAGAAACAGGTTAAGGCCAATGGCAAACTTTGGATCGAAACTTCCTGCCTTACTTCGGCCAAATTTCCGGTTTCGGCCGGATTCGGGGTAACTACTTGTCGGGCAAAAAGTAAAGTTTATCACTCCTTACCCCTACATCGGACCTCTAATCAACTTCAGATAAAATTTGTGCTTAATTATAGCAATTCTTCTGGTTTCAGCCGGATTCCGGACGAACTACTTGTCCGGGTAACAAATGATTGTCATATGCGGATCCAGCATGCCTTATTACCCTAAATCGAATATTTAATCAACTTTAAATAAAACTTTACTCTTGACAAATTTTCAAGTTTTGGTCGGATTCCGGACGAAATGATGGGTTGTCGACAAATCGTCCCCATTCGAAACGTCCCCTGGATTACTTGTCTCTCTGCCTAACTAATAGATAACTAATCGTTCATCCGCCTTTGTTTCCTCGCTTCCCATGTCATTTTTATGCAGCATAACTGCACTACGCTCATTTTTGCATTTTCCTTGTTTGGCTCTCTTTGAGCCACAGCGGGCTTCCCCTTTCTCTGAGGAGCCTATTTGTGATCCTCAGATTGTGCATGTTGCTTCAAACGACTTAGAACTGATCAGTTACGAGTTTGCAAGGCATATTTACAATACACATTTTAACTGAAAACAATACATTTATGAAGCAACCGGTTCTATGTCCGATCTTTCCTGCTAATAAGGAATGTTTCCACATCTGTAATGCACGCTCTGAAGTTGTTTTACCTCGATCATGCACCTGAAGATCGAAGCGAACTTAAAAATCGATGCTTGGGGACGTTTCGCCACGGGGACGTTTTTTCATAGGGACGTTTTTTCATGGGGACGTTTTTTCACGGGGACGTTTCGCCAGGGGACGTTTTGTCATGAGGACGTTTCGTCGGTAAGCCGAAATGATTGCCCACGAGAAAATAAGTTTCAGATACAGAATTCCTTACCCCTTGATCGACTATTTCATTTACTTTTTAAAACATTATTTTCGTTCCTTAATTTGAAACCCTTCCCTCAGCCCTAAATATATAGCAATGTGGCCCATCTACGAATTTGACCTGTAGCCTACTTTGACCAAATGGATCCTCACACCAAGTTTCAACCAAATGTCTCAATCCCTACGAGAGTTATCGTGCAAACAGACAGACGAACAACTCTACGAAGTCATAGGTATTCCGTCACTTACATTGTGGGATCCCAAAAAAAGTCTCAGCCAGGTACGAAATATGGATGCCGAGTCTCCCCAAGATAAATTGCAACATTTACAAAGCATTCGAAAATTTCGAGTAGCTGTGATAGCTGTGATCGAGCGATAGCTGTGGGCTGGGCTTGGAATATTTGGCACACGCACTAGTCTCTGACACGATGGCGGTAACACGGATTGCTTAGAGCATGAATATTGACGCTCTGATCTTAATATGCCAATATGAATATTGACTGTTACTTAGTCTTTACGTGACGATCGGGACTGGAAACCATACTTAGCGCCGGACCAATCCTACTGAAAGGCTGTGAGTTTCTTCGAAGTTACTGAGTTGCGGATTAATTGGCCTTATAGCAGCTCCGCACTTCAAGCGGATTAATCCCTCGCCTCATTATCAGCAACGATCACAAGATATAATAGGCTACATTAGGCCCATAAGTTAATGAACTTTAAGCCTTCTTAAATAAGTGTCCACGCAGTAAGCTACCTTTCGCGAGCTGGTCACTGACCGCTGAAAAGCCACGTCTGTATTGAGATTCAAATTTTCCGCGTCGTAGTAGAATTTTGAGCTGTGAGGACTCCGTAGATATTCTGACCGTCATGCTAGAGCAAACAGTGAAAAGTAAAAAAAATCCCTTGAAAAAATCCAAGCAATGCAGTGCATTCAGTTAAATAGTACAAAAATAAGTTGGCGTTTCAGTTAAATTTTTTACAGAAAAAGGTACGAACTTTCCTGAATCACCCTTAAATTTAAGTGTTCAAAAACCCACAAATCCGCCCGGGAAATTCCACTAATGAAAACCGATTATTTGTGAATACCGGAGCAACGAAGTAGCGCATTTTCATCGGTTCTTGGGAACAAGTAATAAGTAATGGGTAAGTAGATAGTCTTAACTCAGCCCTTTTTGGTTGAACTTTAAGGAATACAATGAATCAGACATCCTAGCGGAGTTGATGATCATTGGGGAACTACTGGGGAATTAAACCACATGGTGGTTGTGAACTGGAATGTGAAGAATTACAAATTATTAACTATACAATTTTAACTCGTTTTCAGAAGGGGAGAGGAGGCTTGGGAGTGTCCTTACATATCTCAACGACCTCAAGAACACGGACTTCTTCGGAAGATACGGTCTGGACAGGATGATGGAGTTCGTTTTCTTAGTCGTCAAGGACTCTTACTCAAAAAGAGGGATAGCAACGGTATGTGCTTTTGTTGTCCACTCCTTCCCTTCTTCAAAATAATATGCAAACAAAAACGCGCAACTCTCCATAGTACCCCAGCTTGGAGCTTATTCTACCCTGATTACAATAGTAACTATTAGTTACTATTCTTGTTCCAACCTCGTGAAAAGTTACAACAATGACCGTTCCAACGTTCTCGAAATAGTAACTGTTTCCTTACCACGATCGGGAGCGTAGTAAGCGTGGTAACTATGACCTCTGTGACGCGATTGGTGGGATAAACGCGCGGCGCGGTATATTGACCAAGGTAGAAAAATGCGTTCCAGCCTTGACGCCAAGAAGCCAGAAGACGTGACCCAATGTTTTATTTAAGTTACTATGGTATGTAGGATGAAACACGACCTTGGTTTACAACCAAGATAAGCGTAACTCTTCGAGTCAATGCACGACGGCACTTCGGCTGGGTACTGGAAAACAAGACCAAAGGTTTAGATGGGATCCCAAAATTATCATATTTGATCCAATATTCCAGACAATTGGGTCTTGTCTTCGCCAGGCTAATCATCAGAGAAAACCAAGTTCAGATATACCTGTATAAGCCATATCTGATTTGACGATACTGACCGAAACTTCCTGCTTTACTTCTGCCAAATTTCTGGTTTTGGCCAATCTCCGAGCAAACTACTTGTCCAGCAAAAAAAGAAAATTCAGAAACGAATTCAGCGTGTCTCCTTATCCTTATAACTTCAAAAAAATTCCGGTTACAACCGGATTCCGGACGAAATATATGTGCGAGTAAAAAAGTACTGTCATATACAGACTCAGCGTCTCTTCTTACCACCAAATCTGCCATCCGATCAACTTCAAATAAAAGTTTTGCTTTTAACAAATTTTCCGGTTTTGGCCGGATTCCGGGCGAACTAGTTGTCCGGGTAGAAAATGCTTTTCACATAAGTGTCCAGCATGTCTTCTAACCCCTAAATCGAACATTTAATAACTTGAAATGATTTTTTTACTTTTAACCAACTTTTCCGGACGAACTACTTGTCCGGCGAGAAAATGGTTTTCATCATCGTGTTCAGCATGTCTTCTTACCCCATAATCCAGTATCACGTTAGCTGTTTAAAAATATTTTGTTTGCCCCTTAATTTGAACCACCCCTTAGCCCAGAACCCATCTCCGAACTCGACCTTACTCTTGACCCAAAGAACTGTCACACCAAGTTCCATCAAAATATCTCATTCCCGTCGAGAGTTATCGTGCTCGCAGACGAACGGACGGACGGATAACTTTTGCGATGTCACAGGTCTCCACTTATGTTTTGGGATCCCAAAAACAGCAGCGATGTCGATACCAGTTACTCGCAAAACACCACATAAAAATTTGAAAGCCCAGGCCTTTCTAAACAGCTAAACAAACAACAAGAGAAAGAAAATACAAGTCGAACGACGAGAAAAACTCACTCCCGTCTTTGGGGGTTTAGAAGCAATTTCTTTAAACTAAAACGGACATTGTATCTGAGCTTCAAAACTCGTACGCTTACCTAATTTTCTCGTTTCAGGAATTACTGAATCGAAGCCTGAAGCTTGCCAGACAGCGTGGACTTGAAGCAGTGATGGTGACTGCAACGAACCCTATCAGCATTGTGAAGCTTCAAAAGCATGGGTTCGAAGGGCTTCGCGACTTGTCAGTCGAAAATTACGTAATCAATGGGGAGAGGGTCTTCCCCTCCGCTTTCAGTGGACAGTTCGGACGACTATACACAAAGAAATTGTAGTCCTCTTCCTGCATTGACGCAAGGCAGCTTTTTAAAGCCATATGCACCAATACTCCTTGTGTGTAATGCGCACACAGCATTAAAGCTGTGTGCACACTTTCCGGATTCCGTCGTCTATGGAAACCTGTCGGGAAAAGAATGTTAAGGAATGTTATAAGCTAATAAATTAAAAAAAAAGAACGTAACAATATTCCGGTTAGGAGAGCAGATCGAAATGGCCTTGTCCAACACCGAAACCACTTTCTCCTCCGTGTCGTGTATCTTCATGTCCATGCGCTGGGAAAATTGTCTGACTCGAGGCGAACGAAGTGTGTTGGGGAAAAGTTCAAACGGGTACGTTTCATTTATTGTTTCCGTTTCCATGTTTCAAGTTAGAGGACAGTAGTATAGAAGAAAAAGATTACAGGCTAACGAGAAACAGTATCTGGCGCTGAACTTCATGTTTGTCAGTCCTGGCTATGCCTGAAAAGAAGGACAATTGAACTATACCAAAAGTACTAAACCTCATGGAGGCTGGAATATCGAAAATTCCCACAACAGGCTATCAGGAGGAAGCAGGAATCCAATCTTCCCGCTTGTGTATGTGCAGCACATTGGACTCGAAAATTTCCTAATCCCCTTTGGTGCAGTCTGATTTGGGTCTGGGGTCAGCGGCGTGACCCTGTAAGAGAAACCGAACTCGACCCAGCTCAAAATGGTCCTAGCTCCTCGACAGACAAAGATCCAATGCTGTACGGGACCTCAGTCTGTGTGGAGTAGGGAGTGTCTTACGTAGGAATTGATCTAGTGGTCATTGTGTCTGTTTCGAGACCCTGGGTCACTAAGGTCTAGCAGTCTATTGTTCATTACCGGGACCACGGGCTGTTAGTACCAGGGCTAAAATTAATAAAAAGATAGGGTTGTGCGAAGTGTTTTTGACGGGAAGTAATAATCAATCTTTAGTTCCACTCTCTGTGTATTTTAACCGATCGGAAAACGTATAATTTGTCCGTCAGTAATATAAATAAACGTTGTCCTGAATTCAGATTTTTGTTTTTATGCTAAAATGGGAGCATCTTAGTTTGGTCCTATAATATATTGGTGGAATCACGCTTGGGTACCTAGAGGAATCTGGGGACGGTGATACGAAGGGTGTGCGAAAGCACTAGAACGATATTTGATAGTGCAAAACGGATACGTCAGCTTAATTTTACTAGAGCTATATTTCGGCCCTAGGTCACCTTTAGGCTCAAAGCCGCTCAAGCTGGAACAAGACCAAAGGTTTCGATGGGATCCAAACAATCTAGTATTCGATCCAGACTTCGGTCTTGTCTTCGCCAGGCTAATCATCAGAGAAAACCAGATATACCTCTATAGGTCATATCTATTTTGACGATACTGACCGAAACTTCCTGCTTTACTTCTGCCAAATTTCTGATTTCGGCCGAATTCCGAGGGAAGGACTTGTCCAGCAAAAAAAGAAAATTCAGAAACGAATTTAGCGCATCTCCCTAGTATCTCCTAACATCCATCTAACAAACTTCAAATAAAACCTTAACTTCCGGATTCCCGACGAATTACATGTCCGGGTGAAAAATGCTTTTCACATAAGTGTTCAGCATGTCTTCTTACCCCTAAATAGAACATTAAGTCAACTTCAAATGAAACTTTTACTTTTAACCAACTTTCTGGTATTTGCCCGGTTCCGGACGAACTACTTGTCCGGCGAGAAAATAGTTTTCACCATCGTGTTCAGCATGTCTTCTTACCCCATATTCGATTATCACATTAGCTGTTTAAAAATATTTTGTTTGCCCCTTAACTTGAACACCTACCCCTAAGTGTAGGGATAACAGAGACCATCTACGAACTCGACCTTACTCTTGACCCAAAGAACCCTCAGACCAAGTTTCATCAATATATTTCGTTCCCGTCGAGAGTTTTCGTGCTCACAGACGGACGGACAACTTTTGAGATGTCATAGGTATCCCTCCACTTACGTTTTGGGATCCCAAAAACGAACTTTTAGAAAAACAAACTAATGATTCTAGCTTAGCGTTAAATATCTGACTTCGTGAATTCCTTTGTGAGAGTTTTTGGAGTTAAAAAGGTTGCTGTGATTTCATTTTGGACACGGCTGCTGTTTTTGCTGCTCGATTGGGTCATAGATCGGGTAGAGATTTTTCTGCATTTGGGTTGACTTTGGTTTTGTTGTCGAGAAGAGCTTGGGGTCTGAATTTCCTTTCGCTGATGGTGCAGTTCCATGTTTCTAGTAGTGTTCCAAAGTCAAATATTTAACGCTAAGCTTAGAATCTTTAGTTTGTTTTGCGAGAAGTTAGTTTTTCCAACTTGACCGGCTTTGAGCCTAAAGAAGACCCTTGCCAAGAAGGGCCGAAATATAGCTATAATAAAATTCAGCTGACGTATCCGTTTTGCACTATCAAATATGGTTCGCAGTCAGCTTTAAGGAATATTTAGCACTAGAATGGCTTGCACCCGACCGCCCATTGCGCTTCTGAGAGCAGAGATGTCAGCACCACCAGTAAGGCCTGTCTAGACTGATATCAGATCCGTATCCAAATTTATTTCGGGAGGGAGGGGGCTCTACCTGTGGGTTGGACGCAATCCATACCAATATAAATTGCACAAAAACGATATAGATCAGAGGTTAAAACCTATCCGAAACGATTGTTTTGTATGTTTCGGGGGGGGGGGGGAGGGAATCAAACCCCTGGATCCAGCCGTGGTTGATACCTATAGCTTTTGTTTATCATATGCCACCAGAATCGGACTACTGATGCGACGATAGAGGAATCATGAGCCTTTGGCATTACAATATCGGACAGGAATGATAGGATATCGGTAATATAAAAGCCAGGCTTCATCTTTCAGGTTTTCTTTTCCGGATTGCAGACATCCGTTTTCGTCGAGGCAGATGTGGAAGGCGAAGCAAGGCCAAAAACGTCCGGGGTGTTGGACATCCTAGATTCCGGATGTCCAGAAGCTGCTATAGAGGCAACATTCGAGTCGAGAGACCAATAAATATGCAAATGCAGGAAGAAAAGGGAGAGAGTGATGCCCGGCTCGGGCCACATTCAGTCACATATGTACGTAATTTGGTTCGGTAATTTGGTTATTACCGGGACCCTCTCTTTACATCTCATCCTGTTCACAGGAACAAAGAAATTCAAAATATAATACCACCGATCACTCAAAGGTAAACAGACCTAGCTAAAGTCCTTGACTCTGATCTGTGATTGGTCCAAAGATACGTTTCAAAATGGCGGATTTTTCCATCTCGACTATCTTACGTTTTCAGCGTCTTTTCTTCCAGTTTCGACAGTAAACAGTCTATTGCCGGCACTGGGGGGGGGGGGGGGGGGGGCAGATGTGACTATAGTGGGGCCCGGGCATGACAGCTGTGACTGAGAAGCAAAACATATTTGAATCTTGAAAAGTGTATCTAGGAAATACTCGAGAGTAACAAAACTAGCATCATCGTTATCATGAAAATCTGGAAGGGTTTGCTTGGCTGTGCGAAAGCACCAGATCTCTAGAAAGGGAAGGAAGGCTTAACCGGTTAAATGGTTATCAACCGTACTTGCTCGGTTATATCAAGAACAAATAATCCAATAGAACCTCCGTCGCTGGTCCCATGCAGCCACTACGGATACCCCGACAAAACTGAGCCGAGCTAGAGGTACTTGCTGTGAGCTTTGAGTTGATACTTGTCTACTTCCCTCTTCGCCGCTGCGCATGCCAGATGAAAAACAGTAGGAGGCCTGCAGGCGTGGAGCGTCAGCTTTGCAGTGCGTCGCATGTGACGTCGTCATGGAAGACAACCAATCAGCTGTAAAGGACGACTCAGACGGCGTTCGCAATAGAAATTTCTTCTGCGGGGCTCTACTGCGATATAGCTGTTTGTAGAGGTAATGAATTATGCTGTTCCGCGTAACTCCTACCCTCCGCTCGTTTGCATCGTGCAGGGAATATCGAGAATATATTCGACTCCGCAGGGTCGTATTACAGAGACGGGGTGACGGAGGTTCTTGTGATTATTTGTTCTTGACTATATTTACTGCTTCGAAAACCAAATACTCATTTTTTTTTATTAGTGTGGACATAATCGCGGCATAAATCACTGAACGCTCATTAACCCCTCGGTGGGTAAATAAAACACAACTGAAATAAATAACACAAAATACTAGGATAAGGGACGATTAGGGTAATTTAAGGACGGAACAAAAGACAAATAAGTGGTCCAGCACTGATCCCAAACGAACAAACATCTGCCCTTTTTAACATTGCCCCTGGTGGCAAAATCACTCAACAGAGCTGGACCCTCGACGACATTATCTGTTTAATGCTGCGGATACACGATCAAGATTTACGGCCGGATTTTCTGCACTTTTATCATCAAGAACAAATCTCAACTTTTCCTCATGGAATTGGCGATAGTGCATTCAATTCTGGCAGGGATTCCAGTCCAAGAACACCCAACTCTGATCGTCTGTTCGCGGAATAAAATTTTGCCAACAACATCAACAACAACAAGTTTCTGCAATTCTGGTTACAGCAAGGACCGATAAAATGCTGTGATCGCTTTTCTCCACGTTCGATGTTCTACTCTTCTCCACATTCCTGCTGGTTGAACCAGAAAAATCACTGATCCATCTCCGTGGAAGTACTCACGCATACGCTTCATGCAACTATTTTCGAGGCAACCACACGAAAAATCGAAACGCAAAACCCTGCATTTGTACAATGAGTACCGATTTTAAAATAGTGATACCCCATTAGAAAGGCTAATTTCAGAACACATCAAAGACCCGCGATATAGTTATTAGCCAGCTTAGGCGTCTACGACGGCATCACAAAGTTGATACTGATAAAATCCGTCCCAACTTTCCTTACTGAAAAATACCAAAGATCCGAGCCTCGTTTTTGTTGCACGCTGCACCTCCACTTCCGGGCTGATTCTTTCTACATTCATTTATGCACTGCAGTGCTTCCGAGGAAGACGGCAGCGCTTCTCAAGAACCGCCGACTTGCTTAACGACCAAGTCTGTGCTTCCCTGCAAGGTGCTGCTACCGCAAGAACAACTCTTGCAGGTAGTGAATCCAAAAACGCATCTTGTGCAGAAGCAAAGAAACGCTGCAGCAGCGATGCGGCAGCACTATTACAACAAAAACGAGGCCCAGGTTAGCAGGGATGGATAGCGGGTAAACTTTGTCTTGACTCAATTCTATTTCCATCAGGTAGGAGCCTATAAGCCTTAGTTCGCACAGACTGCGTCAAACACGTTGTGAAACACTGCGTCGCCAACACAAAAAATAACGCCACGCAAACGCATGCGACCTGAGACGTGCCATACTGACACCAAAACACGCCAGTGATTCTCAGGAAGAAGGAGTAAACGTGTCCGTAACGACTCAAGCTCAACAACTCAAATCCTGTGTCAAACAATCACGGCGATCTTTGGGAGCAGCTGTGACACCGCTTCTTGCTTTCTTCCGCAGGTACCCGGAGATTCTGCATCGGCAGGGAGAGATAGTCATCAAGAATATTAACATGGGGAGACAAAGACCTCCGCTCACTCACTAGCTTTTCAACGCTGAAACGCAGTCTGCTACGAAGCTTAGGGAACAAGTTCAGAGACCAGTGCTGGACGCGCCAAACCACGGAATAATAAATGGCACAGAATGCTACAACCTTCCCAGCCACCGCATCGGATATTTGCCACACATAACGCACACGCCTGATCGAAGACCCCTCAGACCCCTCCAGTGGCAATCGTAAGCCATCGTAAGCGGCCATTTTTGTGATTTTCAGCCAGCGAGACACGCCAGGTCTGGACGAGCACGGTTACGACGGCTTTATCACTGTCAGTGGAGGAACCACTTAAGCAAAATTCCTACCGATGCTTTACTATTGTACTATCAGACAACTGCGAATCATATTTGATAGTGCAAAACGTGAAGAGGACCCTTGCCAAGAAGGGCCGAAAGATAGCTCTAATCAAATTCAGCTAATCCGTTTTGCACTATCAAACATCAGACAACGGCACATAATACCTTCTTCCTTGTTCTTCGCTTCAGAAGGTGTATCGTGTCGCATCTTTAAACAGTCAACTTTTGACACCACTAGCACTGCTAGACATTTAGCTATACCCCACTGCATCACTTTATCTTGACTACCCTCAAGAAGGGGAATACATAACAATCAGGTTTTCTTTCCGTTCTTTGGGACAGAAGTGGTTGAATAAAATTGCAACAATTAAACATTTAGAGCGTGTTCCATCCTACTCACCGTAGTTACTATGCATGACGTCACGAATTCTGGCTTTCTGCCGTCAAGCCTGGAACGATTTTCCAGCAGAGTATCATGCCATGGGAGAATCCGACCAATCACGTTGTACACGCTCTCGCTCCCGAGCATGGTAAGCAAATAGTTACTATATCGAGAAGGTTGGAACGGTCAGCGTAGTAACTTTTCACGAGGTTGGAACGAAAATAGTAGCTAGTTACTATTGTTAGAAGGGTGGAACACGCTCATAGAAACATACTGAACAGACATCAGCATCATGCAAACAAGGAAAAAAGGCGGCGGTGCGCTCTGCGGTTATTTCTTTTGCAACTACGGTTTTAAGTGAATCTCTCCCCCCCCCTCCGAGTGCAGTCGTGGCGCGGTGGCTCAATGCGTTCCGTAAACCAACAAAAAGCTATTGCACCATCCAAATAAACAACAAAGCAACAAGCAGCAAGTCTAGAAGTAACCGCTGAAAAAAGACTGCGCCGAAATACAGACACAAGGGCCTACCGGACTGCGAGATTCAGAAAAATTGTCCGAACCTGGAGAGGGTCGAGGTTATCCCCTCCTTTGTGAGTTTTTTCAACGCGAAATTTTAAATTCTTTTTATGTTAATTATTGTAGTTTAGCTCTTTAATTTGTTGCAATTTTGTTCATGTGTAATTATTGAATATTTGACGATGTAAAAGCGCAGTTGTATGTAGTTATGCTTGACGAGAGAACAAATATTCGTTTTTTTGTTAATACCGCAAGGAATGTTTTTTGAACAATAAAGATTGATTGATTGATTGAGAGGGATTTTGGGCTAGAGGGGCTGAGCGAACTGTCGCCAAATGGGAAGCAGTGGTCTGTGATTTGCGTGCCTGGACTGGTGTTTAAAACATATTCGTTAACGATAAGTCACATCACGTGACACACGTGAATATCCAAGAACTTTATCTGACGATTTATTTTTCTTGGCGACATGTAACATGACTAACACTCTTCGCCAAAGGATGGAAAAAAACGAATTGTTGTTAGAAATAATTCTGTACAGTGGAGTCAATCTAACAAGCCTTCAAAGTTTGGACAGATGTATACCTGGCCAAAGACAATAATAGTGGAAAAGACCGGTGACTTCGCTAAAATCGGGTCTCTGAAAATCGATCGGAACGCTGCCTAGCGTTTGGAATTTGTCCAATTTCGAGCGTAGATGACTAATATAATCAAAGCAAGAGAGCGTGAGTAGGCATTGTCTGTCAACATTAATTGATTCGAAATCGTGAATTCAACAGTTTTTCCATAAAAAAAAGTATTTATTCATTTCCTACTTGTTTTTTATTCCAATTAAAGAGGAAATCTGAATGGAGAGAGGAGGCTCATCATAAACGAAACGAACAAAAAATCAAGAAAACGTGTTTTGATGATGATTCTGCGGAGAGCGATGGAAGAAAATGTCGGAAGAGCGATTTTTTAACGAAAGAACATCCACTAAACGGCGCTGATTGTTGTGACTCATGGGGCTTAAGGGAGTTTCCCGTCTTTCCCACTTTTACTGTCTTTGTACCTGGCTGCAATTAAGCTTCTTACGGACAAATTCTTTCTGCAGGACAAAAAATTCCCCATATTCCAGTTCAACGGTTCCACGCGAACTAGTCTCTGAAAGTCCCCCAATGCCTTATGATCATCACCTCTGACATTACAAGGTTGATGAGTCGTGGGCCTGAAATCCGCTTCCCACGTAATGGAGGTTTTGCTCTGTCCCTGGAGTTGAAAGTTACCATGTTCTGCTCACTACCTTATCCATTTTTCACTATCTCTGTCACAAGTGTTGATAAGGAGGAAATGGAGCATTTTCAGAAACTAGTCCACTTGGAGCGTTGAATTCCAAGAAACAACTGTTTGATTTCAAACTTTGCTTCAGACTTTTGAAAAAACTAAATTTTGTTAAAAAAAAAAAAAAAATCTGGCAAAATTTTTCAGAATTTCGTCAGTGAATACCCGGCTTTCTCAATGAGAGCGAAGCTTGTTAATTATACCATAGTCCCTCTCCAAATTCGCCATGTGTCTTGTCAACTCTGTCACGGCCTCTTCTGTCTAGCCGCGATGATGCGACTCCGAATAAAACATAACAAATCAAGCCTAAATGCCAAAAATACGAATCAACATAAAACACATTTTGATATTTGGACACAACGCAAACTCGCAACCAACACTTAGTAATTAGTTTGTACAAATATATAAAAGTAGAAAATTTCAAAATAATCACTGGGTTTAAGTATTGCATGTACAAATCGTAGGCTCAAGACGGAGAACATGTACCATTGTCTCATACAAATCTGAAGAAAAATAACCGCCGCATGTCCAAATTGAGAATTCGTAATTTAAGACTGAAGTTTTCGGTGGACGTACAGTAGAGGTATATTTATGTGAACGTCTGCTAACAGTGGACCGTCGCCGAAGAAAACAATTAAACCATACCAGGCAACTCTTACAGCAAAATACTGGTCAGAAACGTTAAACTTACATCCAGATTAAACACCTTTCATCAAAAGTTTGAAGCTATTGGGCTTTGTTTTCCTCTGATTCTTCTTAGAAGATCCAAGGCCGTCCGAAAAACGGCACTTAACGTCCCAAAATTAAGCGCATTTTTTTTTCAACAGGTGACGCCAGTCTAGATCGAGCAGAGCGAACGACAGGTGGGACTACGTTGCAAGACACGTGGTCGAGATAGCTGCGTGTAATTTCACTGCGGGATTAGCGAGTCTGAACCAGCAAAAGGAAGAAGAAGAAGTTTTTAAACTAGAAGCTTTAATTAAGTAAAAATATTTTAGTTATTCTTTTAGTGCCAAAAGGATTGCTGAAACAGTGAGCTGTTCATTGATATCACGTCTGTAATTTTGCCTTATTTTCTGGGAATGGTGGGCAGCTTCTTGGTGTCTTACGCTCTACGTCACCAAGAGTGATTCTGCGCAAAAAGCACTCGAGTTGAGAAGTGCTGTTTCTTAGTTTGTTATTTTGTTTAGTTTCCTATGAGTTGTTTGTTTATCCTGTATATGGTCTTTGGATTTTTCAATACAGATGTATATATATATATCCGACGTAGCAGCATTACACTCAGTCGTTTCATCCGTTTCCAGACATTTCGATATTCATACAGCATTAATATCCACCGAAGCGGCATTACATTCAGTTTTCGGTTTCCCGTGTTTCCCGGCTAGAGAATGCGGTTTCTGGGTAGTCCATTGGCTAGAAAGACATGTTTTTCAAATTTATTCATTTCAGTTTTGAAGTAGCAAATTGCCCTAGAATACTGGAACAAAAACTGTATGCACTGAGACTAGTTCACAATAAAAATTATTGTTTCACTTATTTATCATTTAGTTATTTCCGGACAAAATTGCGAGGCTGATAGACTTTACTCAGACAATTTGGGAGACGATGGTACAGCTGCCCTATGACAGGTTAGGTTAGTATAAAAATTACAAAAGATCCCATGCACTATCACCGGTATATATGTACACGATTGATTTAAGGCGAAATACAAGATTTAAATATCAACGCCTCCACTGTAATATTGTTCGTAGCATGCAACCGAGTCCCGAGCGCGAAAATAAAAAACTTGAGAATCCAATTGTTTCTTCTAGAGCTTCTTTTTAAAGGACCTGTCTTACCCATAATACTAATGCAACCTACTTTCAAAACCACTCCATATATTTCTAAACACGGAGACCCCGATTTCGTACGGTACATTCTAACCCCTCTAACAAAACCACGCTGATTTTCTCAGTTGCCGTGTTTTGCTACCTTCGATGTGTATCACGCTGTCGACGGTTTTCTGCGAGAAGTTTTTGTAAATTGTTTCCCTGTTTTCGCTACAAGTCAACGGGTCTCGGGAAAGGCTTAAAACAGCCAAAACCGTGGTTTATTTGTTGAAAGCATAGCATAGTTTTTAAAGTATTCAAATATTTTAAAATACTATAAGTTGAAGAGTAAATAGTGCGAGGGGTCCTTTAAGGCTGCGTTTTTTTTTACCTTTATTTCAGTCCCGTTTAATTCTCGTTTAGCCCGTTTAATTTTTTGGTTTCTCCAGTTAGTTTCTCGTTCGGGACGGGACTCAGTTCAATATCATAATATGGCGTTTAGACAGTACATAAAAATATCACGATCCGCACTGACATCGCTATAGATGGGAATATTCACCCTTTGGTTTTAGTGGAATGTCTAATTCTGGCACACAAACTTTAGGCACAGGTCTGCATGTGTCTCTACTAGCACTTAGTGATGCGAAACAAGGTCACACTCGAAGGTATTCAGCTGGTCATTGGCGAAACAGATCGCCTTGGGCGAAAATGGATCATCAGCACCAATAGCCCCAATCCGCTGGCGAGCTACAGAAGGCCCATGGTGGTGCTCGCTCACGAAAATGGCCACTCGGCACAAAAATCAGAGCGGACATCGCCAAATCACGAAATTATGCTCCTATACTGTGAAATCAGGTCACAATCACGGGGATAGTAGCTCAGAGTAGTCACAATCACTGAGAAATATTCACTATTTCAGTCGTCGGCACACTAGGGCAGTCGTCGGTCCCTGGGGATCTGCGATCTTAGCCGGTCCTATTACTTAAGCTGCGATCACACTGGCGCAATTTTCCATAAGTAGAGTTGATTTCTACTCACTGCTTAAGATACTCTTAGCTCGACTCAACTAACTTCAAGACCTTACAGACTCGGTGAGAACGCCCCTTTTGCGATCTGATAGCGAAATCCAAACTCCAGCCACCGCAATAGCATCGCGAACCGCGGAACTGGTTCCGCCGAAATCTCAGGCTACGACAGAAAACGTCGCAGGATGAAAGTCTATCCAGGTGGAGAGCTATAGCTGTCTCTTTCCGCGGCGCATTGGAAGGTTAATGGTCCCCCCGCAGGAGTTCAAAAAGAAGATTGAATCCTTGGTTATCGCCATCGCGTTTGTTCGAAAGCATATCCTTCCCGATTTGACAAGTTCTTTCTAGTTCGGGAATTCGTAACAGAAGTTCACCAAATTTCGATGGCATTTGAGGGTAGTGCGAGACGGTGTATTGCTGGAGGGCGTGAAGGACACTCTCCTGTGAGACACGGACGCTTTCGGGGTCTTTCAGATCTCTGGAATCTGAAACAAAAAAAAAGCTACACCCAGGGCATGTGATGACGGGCACACTGTCGAAAGTTTTATAACAGATACATGATTGCGCATCCTTGTGTTAAACCTTACGAGAACACATTTGTTATGGCCCTTTTAAAGTTTAGCTGAAAAGGGCTGGGACAGTACAATCTAGCTACCCATCACTTATTCACTCAAATTGGGTTGAAGACCCGCTGAAAATGCGTTACTTCGTTGTTCCGCTATTCACGGACAATCGATTTTCAAATAGTGGAATTTCCGTGTGATTTGTGGCACTTCTATGCGCTTGTATCTGTGTTGTATGCCTTACCACAAAATTTATGATTTTTTTTTGTTCAGGCACTAAGCAGTCTTCACCAAGCTCACCACTGCCCACTTAAAAGCCGCGTTTGTGTTGAGATTAAAATTTCCCGCGTCATAGTAGAATTTAGGTTGTGGGGACGGCCGCAGTTATTCTGAACGCCATAACTAGAGCAGATAGTGGAAAATAAAAAAATCTCTTGGCACAATCAATACAATTATATGACACAAAAATAAGTTGGCTTTTCGGTTAAACTTTAAGCGTTAGCCTATGTTTCGAGACAAAACTTCCTTTAAAGTTTAACCGAAAAGCACTGCGATAGTACATTCTAGTTACCTGTCACTTATTCACTAAAATTGCCTGAAGACCCGCTGAAAATGCGTTACTTCATTGTTCTGCTATTCAAGAACAATCGATTTTCAAATAGTGGAATTTCCGTGTGATTTGCGGTACCTCTATGCGCTTCTATACTTTTGTTGTATGCCTTACGAGAAAGATTATGACCTTTTCTTTGCTGAGGCACTAGCCAATCTTCGCCAACCTCATCACTGCCCACTGAAAAGCCGCGTTCGCGTTGAGATTTAAATTTCCCGCATCAAACAATTTTCGTTGTGGGGACGGCTGCAGACATTTTGAACGTCATATCTAGAGTAGATAGTGGAAAATATAAAAATCCCTCTCCAGAATCCAAATAATTCAGTGCATTAAATGACACAAAGATAAGTTGGCTTTTTAGTTAAACTTTAAGACCCTTTAAGTTTTATGTTTCGTTAAAAGATAACATTTAAAAGGGTCATAAACATTCAACACAAGGATGCGCAAACATCCCAGAGAAGAGTTCACAGAGAAGAAGTTCACAAAATCAGATATTTAAGGAAGAATCTTTAATTGTTTTTCCACAAGTTCATTTTCCAGCTTGAGCGGCTTGAGCCCGAAGAGGACCCTTGCCAAGAAGGGCCGAAATATTAGCTCTAATAAAATGTAGCTGACTTATCCGTTTTGCACCGTCAAATATGATTCGTAGTCAGCTTAGGCTGAAGGAATATCTATGTGTTAACTGTTAATAAGCTTCTTGCAGTGACTAGCATTAAACAAAAATTACTGCCCCGTTCCCAAAAATCAATGTATCCGTTTCCAATATCGCCGGTTTGCGCGTTTTAGCGCCTGGGTTCTCTGCTACCGTCTTTTGTCACGCATACAAACGTTGCTCGCAAAAACGGCTTTTCCGCGATTGCACGAAGAGCGATCGTGCCGATTCACGGTTCAGTCCGCACCCGCCCAACCATCAGCACTGACGACGGAGGCTCATGCAATCTTACGACAAACGACAAAAAAACTGTTCCAATGAATACAGAAATTAGGTAAGAAAAACATCAATTTTAGACTTTAAAACGTTACCAGATTACAGGTAGCCTACTCGTACTCGATCAAAATGTCGAATGCGGCTTTTTGGGCAAAATGGAACTAGCAAATTGCCATCGACTGATAAGTCACACAGTTTGGGCCAGAGCAAAATAACACTAGGAGAGTAGCGCCAAGACTTGAATAAACTGAAACACACTCGACGAGCAGCGACACTAGCACGCTCAGTGGTTGGTAACTTTCCCTACTGAAACCTAATCAGTAGTCGACTAGCGCAGGTTTCCCTTGGATCGGGTACAGAGCAAAATAACGCTACGGAGTAGCGCCAAGACTTGGAAAAACTAACACACTCTCGAACACCAGCGATACTAGCACCACTAGCGATGGCGAACGTCCCTACTGAAACTCAACCAGTCGTGTTAGCTCCAATAACTTCATATTCTGAACACAGCAAAAAAAAAGAAAAAACATTTATTCAAATAATGTATACAACGGATACGTCAGCTACGATGCTTCATCAGCGATATTTCGGCCCTTCTTGGCAAGGGTCCTCGTCAAGCTGTCAATCTTCAGATCCAACGTCGGGGAAGGAAACAAACCTGTAATCTACTGATTACAGGTTTTAATCTAATGATTACAGGTTTGTTTCCTTCCCCGACGTTGGATCTGAAGATTGACAGCCTGCAATGACGAGGACACTTGCCAAGAAGGGCCGAAATATTGCCGATGAAGCATCGTAGCTGACGTATACGTTGTATAAATTATTTGAATAAATGTTTCAAAGTCAACTTGGGCTCAAGGAATATAAAAAAGATAAAACCTCCACTATTTCCTTGATATGTGCAGATTACGTCTTACATTTACTAGAAAATTTTAAACCCGGAAGTTTGTCGCTTTAAATGCCGCAAGCTCAGTGGGCAGCGCTATGAGTACGGCCCTTTTGCGAAGCATGGAAAGCATAGGTGTTGGCGCTACTCCCTAGTGTTATTTTGCTCTGATCGCGTACGACAAATTGGGGTTATTCAATATACAACGGAAAATATTTACGGTGAATTCATGTAGGCCTAGCCTAAACAAAATGGAAAAAATGACTTATTGAAAGACTGCACCACAAGTAAAAACAATATGGCTTCGCCCTGTGAATTAACGAAGGATTTATGAAGCACTGCCCAAGGGCGTAAGCGCAGCAGAAAAGGTGAAGACATAACACTTAGTATTCCACGCTAGAACTACGAACTGACCAACTGCAAGGTATAGTAACACTTCTTCTGCTTACCTGAGGAAAGCAAAATTATAACTTTGAGCGCCATGTATTCATACTGATCCACTCGCAACCGCCTCAAATGATCAGCAAAGTTGACCATCCGCTCGATACATGAGCCAATCCCGAGCTGCCGCGCTTCGTCAACGCTGAAGCTCCGCCCCATGGAGACGCTCACGTGACCTGGCGTGGAGACGGACCGGTAACAGCAGGCGAAAAAGAGGAGTTCACACCACGTGTTGATCAGCAAGGCTATTTGATCTTCAATCTGGAAAGGAGAAAAGTTAGAGGCGGAAACAGCAATGTTGCCAAGTGTGACACTTTTAGTGCTTTTTGACACCTTTTCATACAAATGAGACTTTTTAGCTAAAAAAAAACACCTATTCATTTACGCTACGGATTGCCATCCGAAAAAACATGTATTTTACTTTGATTTATTGATTTTTTATGTTTGAAGCCTTTCCATGCAACTCATTTCCGATTGAATTGTTTTACAAAACTGTGATCTAACAATTGTGAGTTTTTCCAAACATGTTCTTACAAATTTAAAATAATTACCGATCATCAACATTTTTGCGAATTGCGTAGCGGAATGTTCAAAACAAATTCGTGGTGTCTCTTTTGACGAAAAATCGACTAATCCGACGGCTTTTAAGAAAAAATCTATTATTTTTACGAAAAAACGACTGTTTTCCAAGAAAAAAATCGACTGTTTGTACGGGAAATCGCGGGGCTTCGCGCCGACTCGGCTATTTTTCATCGACTGGCCGACAACATTGGGGGGGGGGGGCGTCCCCCCCCCCCCTCCACCTCATACCTGACACCCCTGATAATAGTAATGACAAAGCAGAAAAAGCTTTCGCCTCTAAATAATTTGGAGTAATCGTTTTGATCAGAGTTAAAAATATTATCAACAATGCACTTGAAGCTACTGATCGATTCAGCAGTAATCGCATCTTCGATAGCGCTGTTCCAACGATCAACAAGTCTGTTATTCCGAGGACCAACATCTATGTTACTAATTCGACTTCATTTTGGTCACAATACTGGCCCTCGAAATTTTACACTAAACCTGCAGATGAGGCAACAAGGGGTAACACCTTACCTGAATATTCCTAAAAAGCGGAAGACTTTTACACCATTTCACTATTTTGTACAGCCGATGATCGGCAATTGAGCATAGACTTGACAAGTAGTCCCCTGTCTCTGGAGCGCCGCCGCCGGAGGCCCCTCCGCCGCTGCTTCGGCTGGCGTTGTTCGCGTTCATCTCTTGTTCAGTTATGTGCCATAAGTGTTCGACGCGCATAATATCCTGGAAAAGAGCAGGTCAAAGTCAAGCCAACCCACGAGACCGCAGGCCAATATATTATATATATATTATTTGTAACCCGCCAAATACACAAGGTGGTAGCGGAGTATTACGACGACTGCAGTGCGGGGTGCAGATGGCACCATCGTAACAGGAGTAAATAGAACAACAAAAAACAACACAAGATAAATAACAGTATAAACACACAATATTTAGACATAATTTCTAACTCCTGAAAAATTCATGAAAATATCATGTAGTCGATGACCAGGATGACGAGATGCAGTGTAAAAAGTTTCTCCGAGTAAGGATTAAAGATAACTGCAGTATTTGCTACTGGGATTAATTGAGATAAGATTAATACGAATTAGAGATAAGCTTATCTTTTTAGAGACAAGATTAATCCCAGTAGCAAATACTGCAAGATTTTTTTTTACAGTGTGTGCATAGTAATGACGCTGACGTGCAATTCACAGACGACACGCGGTCAGAGGCCGGCCAGGAGCCATGTTCTTCGCATTTTGGTCCCCAGAATTATAATTCACTTGGCGCCTCTTCTAGGTCGGGGATAAGGCACTTTGTGACTAGTTGTCTCCTACCAGGACGAGTGGCTGAAAGGGCCAATCCTGGCCCACCAAATAACTCAAGTTTTCGAAGTTTCAAGTCTTGGCTTGTAAAACGTCAGCTGGTGCAAATGTGCCGAGTGTGTGATACGGTCTGTTATGCCAAGCATTAATTTCGTTTTTTGTCAGTTCAATCCATTTCAGTTCGTCTTTAGTAGGGATCAGGCAAGCGATCTGGCCACTGTCACATGTCGATTGCATGCCCCCGGATCCTCTGTTCACGACTCAAATAGTTGGTGATCGTCTTCCTGTATGTAAGGGACTCGGTAAACATGGTCGTTTCAGTTGGGTTTTCTTGTGAACATCAATGTGTATTTACACTTAGGAAATAAAAGTTCAAAAGATATGTATACAACAGCACTTAACTTTTCATGCTCTCCGGCAACGACCTTCCACAGGTCCAACTCAAAACGGACCGAATTAAATTTCTCCCAATTCTCTACCTCAACCTTGAATGACTGAGATTAGTCATCGCCAGGAACCTGAATGTCACCTGGCGGATTAAACTGACAGAACCAAGGTGTAGCCAGCTCCCTGGTGAAAGTACACCTTGGTTACTGTTTACTGTTACTGCATACATTGATTTTCACCCCTTTGAGTATGTATTCTGATTTGAGGGAAATGGTATCTTTTTATGTATGCCTAACTCCTCCCTGGAATTATAAGCTTCTGAAAACTCCGCCTTTCGCCATTGTTTCTTTTCGTTTCTGCGACTTTTTAACGCTTTTTAAGCCGAGTTTTGCCAGTCACGCAACGCAAACTTCGCCCAAAGCCTCAAGATTCACCGATACTTGTACTAGTAAGAGGGGTGTGTTAAGCGAATGCAGTCCTTATGAAAGCGATCCACTCTTCTTCCACAATTTGACCATCCGGCATCCGTTTTTTAAAGGGGTCTTTCTCCACGCTATAAGGGAAGAAGATGTGTGCTAGAACTCCTGCGCCTAACCGTCTTTCGCGAGGACCTGTAGCCTGCTTTTTAGCGCTCGTAGCACCAAGGAGTGTTTTTGAGACCCTTTGGTCTCGTGCACCGTTCATTATCAGGAATTTTGCTACGAGCGTCTGGATTATAATCCCAAGAAAAGTCCGTGAAGCCCCGCACCTTGAAACATTCACGACCACAGTGAAGAGGTTCTTCCTAGCAAAAGAGTAAGCACGAGTTAGTCGTTTTCTTTTCTTTATTTTTTCTTTTTCTGTAGTATTTGTTTGAGTAATTAGAAATGTAGTGTTAGTAGGAGTATTTATTTTTCACTAGAGTAGTATTTATTTTTCATTGGTAAATAGATGTGAATTTTGTTTTTCGCCTGTTATTTAACAAGTCCCGCGGGACTTTCCCTGCAGGTGATGCAGATTATGTGGTATGTATTTGTTTGTAATAAACGTAATATAATTTAATCTAACTGTTTCACGCGTGGAGAGTAGTGTGAAAAGGTATAGAAGATTGGGAAAGAAACAGTATCTAGTGGTTGACTGCATTAAATGGATACGACAGCAAAGTTTTATTCTTGGGATATTTCAGTCCTCCTTGGCAAAATTTCCTCTTCAGGCTCAAGCCAGAGAACGAACCTGTGAAAAAATTCACCTAATATTCTAGCGAATGTAAGCATTTGATTTTCGTGAGTTTTTTCGACTGTGAAGAAAAACTGGGATTCGATTTTGGACACGGCTGCTGTTTTTGCTGCTCGATTCGGTCGTCGACAAATAGGAGATATCTCCGGATTATGATTGGCTTTGGTTTTGCTGAGGATATTTTAAGTACTACATTTTCTTTATTTAACCCGGGGGGGGGGGGGGGGGGGGGACTTAGATACTCCTATACGCCCAAGCTGACTGGGAAACATTTACTCAAACAATGGATAAAACGGATATCTCAGCGATGCTTTGGCAGCGATATTTCAGCCCTTCTTGGCAAGGGTCCTCGCCAGGATGTCGAACTGGACAACGGCAGGTTCGTTTCTTCTCCAACGTTATCCCTGACGTTCGATAGCCTGACGAGGGCCCTTGCCAAGAAGGGACGAAGTATCGATGTCAAAGCATGTTAGCTGACATATCCGTTTTATCCATTATTTGAATATGTCAGGGGACTTACCAAAAGTAAGGATGGAATCACAGGTTTGACGTCCTGCTGCTTCCACTGGGACTCTTCAGAATATCCGGGAGTGGGGCATCCGGGTTCGATTTTTGGTTGGATCATATCTGACCTATGTCCGGCTGGACTGGGAGAGGATTGCACTCCGGCAGATACGCCATAGTGACACTGATATGTGCTACGACCACCTCGGGTGCGATCTTCTCGTATCGCTGCAAGAAAAAATCTTAGGTTTTGGCGTTTCCACTACATAAGTCTTCGCTGAAATGAAATAATTCGATAAAATTTACCCTTCAACACTTTTCCCGTTCCACAGAGTAGATATCCTTAAAGTTCAATAGGCAGATCAATCAATCATGATGCCACATTACCACCTCCTAGAATACAATGTTACATCAGAAATCAGCAGATTCCTAGACAACTTATTTTCGCTAATGTGTCGTTACGGCGTTTTTTGCTGACTGCCATACTCCGATTTATGGCAGTATTGTGACATTTTTGGCAGTATTGTGACTTAACATCCAGAAAACAAAGATTTTCTACGGTACTACAAACAACAGAAGTTTCGTCAGATAACACTAAAGCAATCTAACAGCTATAGGGACGGTTTGTTTTAGCACCCATGGCACTCTCATCACTCACCTCATCAAAATGACTGATTTTCGTATATGGCCAGGAGTTTTTGAATTTCCGCGCCTTGCAGGAAAATGCTCTGAAATGATCCCCGCCGAGATGCCGAAGAGGTAACCAAGCGATAAACAGGAAAACGGCTTATTTTTGAAGCGCTCTCCAATGGAAGTAAGAAATTTGTATGTGTGAAGCATTTTATAAAAATTAGAGCATAGTTAGTGCCCATTGTGCTTTAATATGGATCTGGATTATCTAAATATGTTGCAGATTTTCAAAGCTATGGTCTTGTCAATAGGAACTAGATTCTGCGTTTGCAGACGGTATCTCCATCATTTCGATTAGTCTTTAGTTGTTACTAGGTTATGGCGGCTTTTTCAGGCCACAAGATCGATATTGCACTGAGTAAGAACCACGACAGACATCAGAGCCTCGTATTTGTTGCAATAATGCTGCCGCATCGCTGCTGCAGCACTTCTTTGCTTCCGCACAAGATGCGTTCCAAAGTGAACGATTTCTTCTTGGTTGATGTAGCACCTTGCAGGAAAGCACGGACTTGGTCGGTAAGCAAGTCCGCGACTGTCGAGAAGCGCTGTCGTCTTCCCTCGGAAGCAATGCAGTGCAAAAACTAATGTAGAAAGAATCAGCCCGGAAGCGGTCAAGAAGTGGAGCTGCACCGTGCAACAAAAACGAGGCTCAGGTCAAGATAACGTTCCGCTTTCAATAGTCGTTAAAGAACCGTGGCAGGGCCAGGTACACTCGGCTGTTTTGAATCATTTGCGTACAACCAAATTTTCAGCTGCGGTTTGAAGAGAAGCCATGCAAACTTGTTAGTTTTATTGTTTTTTTTTATACAGATTTTAATGCATAAAAGCCAACAAGGGCCATCGCACAAAAAACAACAACAACAACGAACATATAAGACATGAACAATATGCCTGTATTTGAAACTACAGGGACATCCAATTTCCCTGTTTGCTAGACCAATCCGGGGGCCTTCCAAACAATTGAACAGCCTCGAAACTTTTGTTTTTCATTCCCTCATTAATTCACTCAATCTCTCTCCAAACAACTCTTATCTCAACTCATTCAATTCCACACATTAACGAAATGAAAACACTCTCTTTCTCGCATCCACACATGGGGCAGTAAGGACCAGTGTTAACCCTAACTTTACTCAAATATTTTCTTCTTCTACCGAGAGTATCAGACTAACCTTCGAGTTTCATTCCAGTCGTGAGGCACTTTTCAAAGCGGCAGGCGGGGCATTTCTTCCTAGTGGCAACAGTGACAGGACAAGAGGCACCCCTGAGGCACACGTAATTCTTTTTGTTTTGTACAGTTCGTTTAAAAAATCCTTTGCAAGACTCGCAGGAAAATATTCCGTAATGGAAGCCTGAAAAAGAGTGCAGTTGAAGGTACAATTTACTAAAAAAAAAAAAAAAAAAAAATGGAAACCACTCCAGTGGCTTAAAAGCATCAGACATGACAGAAGCATAGAAAAATGACGCTTTGTCAATTGTTAAGTAACTAACTGATCTATAACACGAAATAAACAAAGCCCTAAGGCGTAATCTCGCCGTTCCCCAGGGACCCCGCGTATGTGTTTGTCCCGGGGACTCACTCCCCGTATTCTGGCGAGTCCACACGGACGGGGAATGCTCCGATTATCATTACCATCATCAAAAAGGACTCTCAGATTCGGAGGGGAATCAATTTTTGCTAGTGCTTGTAAAATTAACGTAAAATTAATTAAAACTATCAGAATAAACCAAACCAAAAATAAAGTGGATCCAGACTAATTCGTCAACTGCATATTTTTTTTTCGAACAAAATCCATTTTGGAAGCATTCCCCGTGTTCTCGCTGTTTCTGTACGCAGAGCCCGCGTGGAGTGACTCCCTCCATTCTCGCCGTTCCCTTCGATTGCCCGAGGAGTCCTCGTAGAACGGCGAGAATACGCCTCTAGTCTAAATTAAACTATATTTTATTTATAACCGTCGTAGAGACGGAGTATGGTGAAAGAAAAGAGATTTTTTTTTTATAGAAACAGCACAACAACACAGAAAAGTTATTATGAGTCACTAAACCGAAACATCACGGAGCTCCATTTGTGATTACAATTTCGCTCCATTCCGTTGACGGAGTTCAGGACAGCGGCAGGCGGATTGCGAGTATTAGTTTTTCCAATTTTCACCGGTGTTAGCCTAATGCTATTAGGGTTAAAATAAGATTGATTGGTTGATTGATTGATCAGCTCTACAGATCTTGTCAATGAGACGGCTGTTCCTTGCCCGGGGGGGGGGGGGGGGGGGGTAGCAAATATTTGGAAAACCGAAAGAAAACTGAACGAATTTGATGAAGATTTTCGCTACTGAAGAGGGTCCATGAAAGGGGAAAGACACAGAATGTGGAAAGCCGCGGTATTGTAGGAGTACCCAAGAATCTTCCGGTTAAATCGCAACTGCAACTTTCCGAAAACAATACGGGCATAGGCTCCACTGCTACGGATCATCAAATGGGCTCATCAAGAAATCAGTTTTTCCCTTGTTAATTTTAAGTTCAATGCCTTCATATTCCGATAACTAGTGATCGGAAAGAACTTTCGATTCCATTTGCAATGAAAATCCACTATCCTAAGTCGTAATCAATATATTTCACCAAAAGCCATGAAGATTTGTCAAAAGAATACATTAGAAGCACTGGCCACTAGAAGACATAATGACGACAAAACAATTACTATAATAAAGTAACTTAGGCTTAAGTTGGCATAAATGGTCTGCATAAATGCTTGAATAGAATTTCAACAAAACAATAGATCGTTTGAAAGTATCTACATTTTCAAACATAACGGCTTCACGTGGACGTGCATTCGTGGACGTGCAATTATTTTCGTTGACGTCCTATGCTATTCGTTGTAAAAGAATATTTGGATATTACGGATGTTTGATGGATATTACGGCGGAATTTTTGAGAAAGAAAGAGTTGACACTAAATGTTATTAAAACGGGAGTAATGTGTTTTAGGAAAGGGGGAAAATTAGATATTATTAAAATAAAATTCGAAGGAGAAGAAATTGAATATAAAGAAGATTTTATTTATTTGGGATTTAAGTTGTCGTCAAAGGGGAAATACGGGAAACATGTTGAGTCTAGTTTAGCGAAGGGGAAGAAGTGCTTGAATATGTTGTTGAAAAGCGAGTTGAGAGAGATAAATAATTTAAGAATGCATAAACAGGTGTTTTCGTCTAAGTTAGTTCCAGTAATGCATTACGCCGCGGAAATTTGGGGGTATAGTCCGGGTATTAAGCTAGAACAAGTGCAATTAGGCTACTTCAAAAGAGTTTTAGGCCTTAGCAGTAAGATTAATTCATTAGTAATAAGAGGAGATTTAGGTTTATTTTCACTAAGGAGTAGACGTCTTGTTAGTATGATACGGTTTCGGAAAAAATAATAGCGTTGCCGAGAGTAAGACCGTTAAAGGCTGCATATTTGGAATCCCTCCAGGATGGAGCAAAGGAATTGTGGTCAATACAGGTTAAAAGTATTTTGGATAGTAGCGGTTTGTCTCATTTTCGGTGTGATGGAAAAGGACCTAGAGCAGGAAATGGTGTGAGTATTGTTAAGGAGGTGGAGGGTAGGTTGCATGACCAGGAAATACAATTATGGCAGTGTGGGGTGGAGGCATCTGATTCATTGTGGTTGTACGCGAGGGCCAAAGAGACATGGGGGAGGAAATTTATTTCAAGGCGGGGATTCTAGCAGATCATTTGAGGTTGTTAATGAGTTTACGAGGTGATTGTTTACCTTTAGGAATGCGTAGAAGATATTTGGGTAAGGTAAGAGTGTTGTCTGGTCCTTACTTTTGCCCAATATGTGGACATTTGGACGAAAATATTTTTCACGTAATGTGCGTATGTCCTGAACTTTCAGATCTTCGTGGGGAAATTTTTGGTGTTAGTAATTGGGGGGAGGATTGGCTGGTAAAAGTAATGGGAAGTAAAATATTTGGTGATATTGAAAAGTTGGGAAGTTCCTTTCGGTCTCGATGAACCACAGAGAAAGATTCCTGTAAAGGAAGATGTAAAATAGTTAGCATTTATTTGGTTTGTGTTTTTTTCTTTTCTTTTTTTTGTGTTTATTTTTTTCCCATGACCTCTGTGCTTTTAGTGGAATAAATCTTATCTTATCTTATCTTATAATGAATTTGAATTCCAATATTTACAAACCCTGTTCTGAAAACTATACTCGCCAACACGTAGATCTGGCCTGGGCTGATACATCTTAAATCAGATGCTGAGAATTTATGCCCTGTAATTACACGAATGCTGCAGCGGCATACCGGTCGCGCATGAATTTATCACCACCCTGTCCACAAAAATAAACAAGACCAAGATTTCGATGGAATCCCAAAAATCCGATATCTGATCCAGACAACTTGGTCTTGCCTTCGCCAGATCCAGTCTTCCCCAGGCTAATCATCAGAGAAAACCAAGTTCAGATATACCTCTATAAGCCATATCTATTTTGACGATACTGACCGAAACTTCCTGCTTTACTTCTGCCAAATTTCCGGTTTCGGCCGAATTCCGAGCGAACTAGTTGTCCAGCAAAAAAAGAAAATTCAGAATCGAATTCAACGTATCTCCTTATCCCTATTAAGAACATCTAATCAATTTCAAATAAAACTTATTACTTTTAACAAAATTTCCGGTTTTGGCCGGATTCCGGGCGAACTTGTTGTCCGGGTAGAAAATGCTTTTCACATAAGCGTTCAGCATGTCTACTTATCCCTAAATCAAACATTTAATCAACTTTAAATGAAACTTTTACTTTTAACCAACTTTTCGATCTTTGCCGGATTCCGGACAAACTACCTGTCCGGCGAGAAAATGGTTTTCACCATCGCGTTCAGCATGTCTTCTTACCCCTAAACCGAACATTTAATCAACTTTAAATGAACCTTTTACTTTTAACCAACTTTCCCGTCTTTGCCTGATTCCGGGCGAACTACTTGTCGGACGAGACAATGTTTTGCTTATTCGTGTTCAACATGTCTTCTTACCCCATAATCGACCATCACATTAGCTGTTTAAAATATTTTGTTTGCCCCTTAATTTGAACCCGCTCCCCCACCCCTAAATACAGGGCTACAGAGCCCATCTACGAACTTGACCTTACCCTTGACCCAAAGAACCCTCACACCAAGTTTCATCAAAATATATCATTCCCTTCGAGAGTTATCGTGCTAACAGACGGACAGACGGAAAACTTTTACGATGTCATAGGTATCCCACCACTTACGTTTTGGGATCCCAAAAACAAGTATTTAAAGCACACCTCGCACTATTTACTGTTTATGTTCCAATATTCAAAACTATCTGAATACTGTAAAGCTAGGCTCTGCTTTTAACAAATTATCCACGGCCTTGGTTGTTTTAAAGCCTTTTCCCAGACCCATTGACTTCGAGCAAAATCTCGGCAAAATTCAGAAAACCGGTTCTAAGCATCAATAGCATGAGGCGCGAACACACTCGTGGGAGCATAACCGGCAGGGAAACTAGTGAATCCCGGCAAGTGCAAAGATCAGTGAGGTTCCGTTAGCGGGTTCAGAATATAACATATGAACTTCGGGTCTCCGGGTTTAAGAACTAATAAATGCTGTTACGGAAGTAGGTTGCATTGGCATATAGGTACGACAGGTCCTTTAAAGAATAAGATAGCGTTCTCTTTAACAACTGAATGTTCACGTTTCTTTTACTGATGGAGACGAACTACCATCCGTTAATTAAAGATGATAAATTCATCGCAGAGGCACGGACGGACGTCGCCTTCCGGAAGGAAGTAACCACGTTTTCAAGACAATCTCGAAGTAACTAACGCTATTGTCGCTACTTCCATAAACTGCAGTATTAAGTTAACTGTCAAACACAGATTTGATAATTTTTTTAGATTTCCCGAAGGTTCAGCAGTCTTTCCTCTCATGGTTACGGGTCGTAGTTACGCAACATACAGGTTTTAGGGTTTGCCTGGAATTTTTATAGGAATCTGGTTTTAGGGTTTGCCTGGAATTTTTATAGGAATCTAACTGTCAACCATTGTTTTGGCCGGTATCACGCATCACTCTCTTTAGGCCAAATCCACAGCCTGTTTGTCATCTGGCCTCATATTACTGCTTCAACCTACGTCCATCCCTTTCTTTTTAAACAATTCGAACTTCCTATGTCAGTTTCATCCACCCTAAAGGGCACTACGCTGATTTTATTCGAACTTGCAGCCTACGGTGAAGTGCCATATAAGGATCGCCTTTTCCTCGGTCAGTCCGCTGGTCGCGAGTTAGGATATTTCAAAACGGGCTAGGCGACGAAGTTTGTCAGGCATATTAGGGACCTGACCAGACTGATTAGGAAATTGTCATTTCCCGGATCCGACCATCCAGGGGGAGTGGAGGGAGGGGGATATCCGGAATCTTGTAGCATGCATAACTTTTGGAATAGTACTCAGACACAGACGAAACTCGACAGTTGGAATAGCATATGTACCAGACGTTCCGTTTTAGTTCCAGAACGGGTTCGGCACCTGTGAGGGGAGTTGGGGGGGGGGGGGGGTACCGGAAATCTTATGTCACACTTAAGGTAGAGGGGTCGGGGTAGAAACTGGTGCACAGGTAGGTCATACGCCCTTTGCAGATCAGGTTAAATATAATCGGTATACTCTTGTCGCACGCTTGAAGTGTTGGGATCGGGAAAGAAACTTGCGGGAAGGAAAATCAGAGGACCTAGATATTCTATTTGCAGATCCAGACCGGGCCCGACGACAGGGGAGTTATAGGATGAGGGGAGGAGGTCAAAGCTTGGTGGCTGGGCACGCCTGGATTTTCAATTTATAGATCCGGCCACTGTGGGAGAGTTGGAGTGGGTTTCAGAAGAGCCATCTGACCTTGACAGCGGGAACTTATAGCTGATGTACAAGCTAAGTACCCTAAGTGCCATATTAAAGCATTGCCCAAATAGGTGTAATAAGCTGAATAGCACTATACGCGATGTTTACGTCTTAATACACACGCCTGTTCAAACAGGAACTCAATATGTTCTTATCGATACAGCGTTCGGCGTTGCCACGCTGATACAATTTTTCGAGCTTCTAAAGATCAGAAAAAGTGTTCCCAAGTACACGAATACAATTTGACGCCCTTTATATTGTAAAAAGCTATTAAATTAACGGATGGACAGGCATTGGTCCTCGAACTAACAATAAGCAGTCGTAACAGAACAAAACGTGTTCTTTTGAAGAAAAGTTGTTTCTTCAGCTTCCAACAAAGTAGAGCTTGTAGTGCTTCCCGTGGCAACCCTGATGACGCTGCTCCTCTCCGCGGCCTGTTGGCGGAACCAACCAAGCAATCTGACTGGCTCTGCATGAGGGAGAATAGAGCCTGGCTCTAGAATAGAGCCTGGCTCTATTCTCCTTATTCGCCTTATTACAGCGCGCCCCGAAGAAAAGAGGAATCTGTAATAAGCCTTATACGCCGTATTACACCTTACTACACCTATTTGGACAATGCTTAACGTTCATCTGTTGTTTCTATCTGCTGTGTGTGGCTCTTTCCAACGGGAATCAGGCTCCCACGCATTCCTTGCGAGGAGCTCTTCTGAGGAGTCTTCTCATCAGTTTTAGTTTCACTTATAATTAAATACAAAAAATACACAACTAACATAATATTCCTGCAAGGAAAGCACAAAAGGAGTGCTTGGCTAGGGCAGGGAAATAACCGGTATTAATAAAAAACAAAAACAGTATCAACTAACTGAATACCCTATATAAAGAAAAAGGGACGAGAGGAAAAAAATAACCTATGGTTTTAACTTAAAATGAAAAAGAGAGAAAACAAGGGAAACAAGGAACGAAAAAGACAGAAAACAAAAAGCGGGGGGGGGGGGAGGTCTGGAGGAGGACAACACTAAACTTACACACACACAACACTGGCTTACTGCACGCCACTTTACTGCCTTCCTATTGCTTGTAATGTCAGTGTGAAATGTGAGAATTCTTTTCGGGTTATGTATCATAATGCGTTCCGGTGGTTTCACGGTCTTCCTTGGAATTTTAGTGTATCGGGAATGTTTTTTGGTGAAGGGCTTCCATCTTTTGGTGAACTTCGGAGGCGGTCAATTCTTTCCCTTCAAACCAGGATCCTCCGATCCCCTAGCCCACTTCTTAGGATCCTTTGTGGGCCTCAGATGCGGCTTTCTCTGCATGTATGGCTTGCGTGGACTCGTGAGTTGTACGCGGGGCTTTTGACGGGAGTCACGTAAGTGACCTGGTATACTTACATTAGTTTGTTTGTTGAGTGTGTTTTGTTATATTGTGGCCCATGTTGGCCTTATTTGAAATTAATAAATAAATAAAATAAATAAACAATTTTTCTGTAATGACCTTTCGCGGCTCGCTTAAATGAAATAAGGTTATTCGATTCCCGGTATCTGACGGTAGTAGGTTCCAAACAGTCGTCACAAAAAATCTAATTAAAAAAGAAGATCTTTTTGTTGAGTGCGCTTCTTGGACGAAGTCCCAAGAATTTCGGGTTGTCATAAGAATGGAGGTCTTGATTTAGTGTGAACATATTTTGGAATGAGGATGGAAGGAGGTTACTGAAATACTTAAAACAAAACCAGTAGAGTTGGAACATCGGGATAGAAATTGTATCTACTACGAAATGTGCTTTCGGCCTGAATATTCCGCCAAATTCGAGCCAACAAAATCAGCTCGAAACATGTTTGTCAAATTTGAGCCACAAAAATGTGTTGATCTCGGAAACAGTCCTGGAATTTGATTGGTCCGTAGACAAAGTCGATAGGTACCCGTTAAGTCATCTATAGTGGCTTAGAAACGTACTTACCCGAGATTTTGTCCCCGCAGATGGGGCAGGGACTGTTGATCAGCTGCTGCCGCGAGACGCCTGACTGGGATGCCGCAAAAGAGCTATGACCTGGATCGAACTTTTCATCTGACAGCTCGCCGGAATTCTCGTCTGCAAGAAAAAAAGATACATTGGTCTGCTCAATCAAAGCTGTAAACCGATTGTCCTTTAACAAATCGTAAGCAGGATAAAAATGGATGAAATTAATAAAAGTCTTGGTAAAAGCGTTAAGTAGCGTGCACACACAGTCCGAATTTCGCAGTCCGGTGCGAATTTCCTTCTCTGCTCCGGAATTTTGACGCATCGCATGCGGATTCGGTCCGATAATTTCTTTCCGATTTGAGTAGAAAATATTCTACTTTTACCGGAGCGAATTTTAAACGCATGCGAAATTGTGCCCTGAGAATTGAAAAATTAGAAGCTGTGTTTGAAATATTAACTGTTTATACGACCTATTTAATGTCAGCTGCATTCATTCATTCGGCAATCAATCAGCATCATCTGACTGTAGGCTAAGCAGTGGATTTTTCAAACCTGGGGCCAAGTTTCACGTCTGAATTTCGTTTTATCTGAAAAACCTGTCGGGCATCGTGACGCGAATTTCTTATGCGCGTTTTCGCGTGCGGAATCTTACCGGACTGTGTGTGCACTTAGCTTTATGGTATGAGAAGATCACTGCCGCATTCTGTAGATTAAATTTAAATTGGGTCGAGGCCTTTTGTCTATCAACCATACCTTATCAGCCCTGCAATAGCATACGCTTGCTACCTATTTTACTTCTAGAGGCATTTTTTGGCGACAAATCTGCGAGGGGTTGCGCACTCTCAATTTATGGCCGACACCTCTGGTTTCGGCGGTTGCCAGGAAAGGGTGTACAGCAGGTTCCGAGGAGTGGGTAACCCTCGCAAATTTGTGTACCACACATTTCTATGTGTTTTTGACTGAAATAGAAGTGCGTTCCACACACTAGGCCCAGAAGTTAGAACTCGCGGAAACGCCGTTTTGCCTTTTTTTGTGGTAATTTAATAAATAAATAGAAAATACAGGTTCTTCTATTTATCTCAATTATTTATGATACAGATTCGACTATTTATCTCAATAAACAGACCATCAGGCTTACGCTCCTAGTTTTCTTTACTAAAAGGTATTTAAATTTATTATTTGGACTTCATCATTTGAATTGCCCGCCAAATTTCGCGCCACAAAACTGAAAATCCCCTAGACGGTTGTTCGTAGAATTTGAGTCACACAAACCTTGTTGGTTGCTGAAATGGACTTTTGGTCCCCACCGATGATCGCAGAAACACTATTCAAGCCACAGTATCTTTGTGGGACCGCGGAAAACCGCCCTAGGTGCTACAGAAGATTAATGCAGCTATACCAAATAAGGTTCGTTACAGTTAAAGCCAAATAAAACCTGCACAGGTTACTCGGCGAACGTCACTCAGAGCTTGAGATTAAAATTTACGGTTACATTTTATCGTTCTTCGAATGGACAAACTTGTTCTGTAGCAACTTCCGTCGGAAATGCTCTACCGTCTGATTAAAGGGTTATAAAAGTATCTGGACCACATGGGAGATAATGACTACAAGATGAGATGCATATTAACGAGTATTCTTTACTATGTTCACGCCTAGTCTAACTAACGACGACTCAACCCCGAAGATTTAGAAAAAAAAAGTTTGTTGATAAAAAGTTTTGGGTAATTCGTTGTCCGTCTTGCACAGGTGACCTGTTGTCACGTATTAAGACGCACTATCGGTATATGGATTATTGAATGTTGGTTTTGTTAAAGAATAAACAAATGAACAATTATTTTTTTTTTTATAACAAATGAACACAATCATTTGGTGGCTTTTTGGGGCCATAAATCGAGACTGCATTGAGCTTATAGCCATGCAATATATCATGTCGAAATAATGTAAACACGTAATTTTTTAATCTTTATTATTGTTTACATTTGTATATATTGACGATTTCGAGAAATTTGGTTCTTACCATGATAGTTCGAGAAGAATAAAGGCGATATCTATCTATCTATCTACCAAAGATGGGCGAATCCGGACAAATTTGGTTCTTACCATGATAGTTCGAGAAGAATAAAGGCGATATCTATCTATCTATCTACCAAAGATGGGCGAATCCGGGTCCGGATTCGAATCCAGGATTCGTCCTTTTGGCCGGATTCGAATCTTCTGCTTGTCAGGCTTGGTTCGGATTCCAAACCCTCAATCTTACAAATCCGCTCCAATTTCTAGACTACATCCTTCCAGTTTCCCCTTTTCCCAATTTTTACAACGTGAAAATTATTTAGGCAATACAACTTTTTGGTCTCCACCACCAATTACCCTCAGTGACCTATCGTTTGAGGGTTTGGAGAGAGATATGGGTTCCCGATGAAAAATGTGTAGCCTGCGTAGTTGTACGAAAAAGTTGCATGTAATACTATGTAATAGCAAAGAATACTATCATTTAATGTGCCGCAGACTGGTCCAATCTCATGTAGTAGTATCCAGTAGCATCCTATCTTGCCATAGTAGCATCCAGTCTTGCTAATAGTAGTATGCAGTAGTATGCAGTAACACGGTAGCCTTGAAGTAGAAGCATGTAGTAGCATCAGTTAGTACTTGCATGCTACTTTTTCGTACAACTTCGTACTACTATTTTGAGATAAATTTTTCACCGGGTTGGGCTGGAAGGGGTGAGGGAAGACCGAAGAAAGAGCAGGCTTGAGGGTTGCCCCAATCCTTTTCTGCGGACCCACGATTAAGAGGTGAGAATAAATTATTATTCTCACCTCCCCGACACGGAGTTAGCCCAGTTGTTTCACGACCAGAACGGAAGAAGACGCAAGCATCAAGCAGGATTGTAATCACGGCATAGAGGTGTAAACAAAAAATCTGATTACCTTAGATATTAGTGTTTTTTGTCATCTCTGATTTTTACACTAACCTATGTACAGGAGGGGTATCCAACCTCAAATTTATATGACCTCGAACTTGGCCTAAAAACCTTACACGGAAATTTCTGTGCAGTCAAAACAGGTCCTGGGTCACTCAGGGTTTCCTTCTTAACAGTTAGGAACTTTTTGGGACTGGACTGAAATTTCCTTCCATCCTTTTTAGGCCAGGTTCGAGCTTGTGTAAATTGGAGGTTGGATACCCCTCCTGTACATGATCTGACTTTAGTTAAGGAGGTTTTTTTCTGATGTTTTCTAGGCCAAGAAACTGTACTGGTTACCACAATCGAAAAAATTACTCCGGATTCGAATCCTCGGCATGAAATGGTGGATTCGGAATCGGATTGGTACCTAGCCCCGGATTTGGATTCCGATCCTTTCATCATCGGAGTCGCCCATCTCTGCCCGTCGCTAACGTCTGCGATCCCAAAAAGCTATGCAAATCCGCGATTGACAGGGACGTCGTCGGATGCATTGTGTTTTCAACAGTTGCTATGACACAGCGCAGCCGACACAAAACCTTAAATTTCCCCACGCAAAATAATGATGTAGAGATTCGAAGGCGCGCAATAAAAAACGCCGTTTTGACACTAAAAAAAACTAATAATGCGGAACCGTATTAAATATTCCTTGAGCCCAGTGACTTTGAAACATATATTCAAATAATGTATGCAACGGAAACGTCAGCTACGATGCTTCATCAGCGACATTTCGGCCCTTCTTGGCAAGGGTCCTTGTCAGGCTGTCAATCTTCAGGGTCAGCGTCGGAAACAAACCTGTAATAAATAACTGAAGCTTCTACCGACTATAAATATCCTATTCGGGCAAATTACTTTCAAATACCACTGTAGGGAAAAAACTAATAATAGTCCTGAGATTTAATTTTTGACACGGCCGCTGTTTTTGCTGCACGATTGGGGCGATGACAGGAAAGGTTTTTTCTGTATTTTGATATCATTGTATTTTGATGAGGGCCGAAACATCGCTAATGAAGCATCGTAGCTGAGGTTTCCGTTGTATACATTATTTGAATATAGAACCGGATTCCGTGTGTTTCGGAGGACATCAAAAGAGCTGGAAGACGAGGGGAAAGTCAGTCAACTCAAATTATTTTCGCTATTTCTTTTGCTTCCTTTTCTAACTTCGTTCTGTACGGGCACAGATATTACTACTACTAATAATAGTTAATCTTGTTAGGTTCGTAAACGATTATCAGTACACTGTCAGAAGTTTCACAACAGATTGCGCATAACACTTTCAAGAATAACACCTTTTCACTTAGAAATAAAGTGCTATGACCAATTAAGTTTACACTATTTCGTGCCTAGATCTCCAACAACACCTTCAATTGGTAAAAATACCAACGGGAACGAAAGAAACATAACAGATAACATCCCAAAGTGTTACTGTTGAAACCGCGCATCCTCGTTATGGAACTTCTGACAGTGTAGTATTTTTACCTATTGAAGGTGTTGTTGGAGATCTAGGCACGAAATAATATAAACTTAATTGGTCATAACACTTTTTTTCTAAGTGAAAAGGTGTTCTTCTTGAAAGTGTTATGCGCAATCTGTTATGAAACCTCTGACAGTGTAGCGCCTCAGTTGTGTATACGCGTGGCTTTTCAAAATACTCTTAATATACATATTTACCAAACCACAGATTTAGTTCGACTTCGTTTTACTCAGTATTACTATTATTATAATTAGTATTTTATTTGAGCTTGAACTGCTAGTACTACACTGTCAGAAGTTTCATAACAGATAACACGAGGATGCGCTGTTTCAACAGATGATGCGTAACAGATAACACTTCGGATGTAATCTGTTGTGTTTGAAAACGTTATGCATGCAATGTTATGCATAACAAGCTTTCTTAGCAAGAGACAAAAAAGCATCAACTGACTTTGTTCCTTATCGTCATGATGTCGGAAAACTCAGCAGATACTTTTTGGCGGTTTTCGGTTCTTCCTCATGGTAACGCTTATTACGCGTAACATTTTGAAACACAACAGATAACATCCGAAGTTTTATCTGTAACGCATTATCTGTTGAAACCGCGCATCCTCGTGTTCTCTGTTATGCAACTTCTGACAGTGTACTAGTTTTCCAAGCTCAAAAGCTGAAACTTGTCCACGCACAGCGATGGTGTCGAGGTGCGAAGACGCGCACAGAAACGCGCCGTTTTGACGCTAAAGAAAAAGGTTAGAACACGGACACGAAATACGTGAACCGGATGAACCCGTACGGCTGAATAATAGTTGCGTTTTTGATCGAAGTTTTGTTCACCGTTAGCGTAGCCGGTCGCTTAATTTGCGTTTTCAAACGACGTCGAAGTTCACCGTTTGCTTAATTAGTATTTTTACGACTCCGGCGATCCTTGCCAGGTCGACGTTTCTTCGATGATTCAAGAAAACTTCGAACTTGCTAGCTCACGAAGTTCGGCGGTAGAGTTTGAAGGTCAAAGAAACTGACCGGCGACCAAAAACGGTATTTAAACTAAGACCTTTGAGGTTGAAGGTAACTTCAAACTTCGATCAAAAACTTCGATCAAAAACGCAACTAATAACTTACCTAAGACATCAAAAGAAGTGGAAGACGAGGGGATAGTAAGCCCACTGAAAGCACCATTTAGCGAATTCGACGGCTGCATCCCATAAGGGTGTCGCATGAGCATTGGAGACGGGTGGCCTGACATCCGGGGTAGAACAACATGCCGGTGTTGGACTGGACTTTGACTGGGGGACGGGCTGAGGGGACTGGGAGCAGAGCTGCGAAGAAAAGAGCTTATGATGACCAAGCGACCGACACTTTAAAACTTAAAGGAACTGCAACACTTCTAATGGCGCGGCTAGGACGACCAGATTTTCCCAGACATATTTTCTGCCTTTTAATTATTAAAGTACCCCTCTTGCTTATTCTGCCTTTTGTAATATACCTAGCTCCCTTGTGCAAATAAAAGCTTCTACGATCCCCACCTTTTTCCATTGTTTCGTTTTGTGCCTACGAATCTTTAGCGCGTTTCCGGCCATGCCGAGCTTTGCCGGCCACACAACGCAAAGTTTGCCGGATTTTATTTGATTAGTTTTCCAACTTTTAACCACGGCGCGTTCAGTTTTCAAACGTTTTGCTCCCATCCGCCGCCTCGGAGAGCAGGAAGGCTGGAGAGTGTCGACAAGCGCTAACAAGAAAATCGCTAGTTTCAGGTGAAAAAAATGGTATTTTTGAAAAATGGTTTTCTGATCCCTTTTATAGGGAAAAGATCATTTCTAGTGAGGGTTGTGCTTTAAGTTGAACAAATTTCAAATTTTCCGTACGGAACTGATGACGGTGGCGAAAACCCTGGCAGGAATTCCAGTCTGCGAGAACCTGAAACTGATCGTCTGTCCACAACATAACTGTCACTGGCATAACTCGTGCGCCAAGGAAACGAACTTGCGATTGCAGGTTAATTTTCTTCTAGTCCAGCAGCAACCTGACGAGGACCCTTCCCAAGAAGGACCGAAATATCGCTGACGAACATTGTAGCTGACTTTTCTACTGACGTTTCTACCCATTGTTTAATATATGGAATAAGCCCGTTTGGAACGTATTGCGGGTAAAGGAATTACGGTAAGATGGGTATTCCTGATGAAAGCCAAGACTACCAAGGGCCAGGAAGATGGTCGCCGAAGTTTTAAACGTAATTCAACATATCGAAAGGGATGCTGAACACTGTCCTTTGTCTCTACTTTGGGTACTAAACCAATTACCAGCACTGTAGCAATCCTTGTACTTTTGACCCCAACAGACCATGTAATTCTAGAAATACACTATGTTTAGTTTAGGATACTGTTTGAAAGCCTAGTTTATGCTCTCCAGAACCAACTGTTAAAAATACACGCTAGAAGCTCTTGCTTTGCACCGAAGTACAAAATAAGTGGATAACCAAGCTTACAAACACCCCTAACCAGTTTTATGAGCTTCTGTCCAGCAAACCAACATGGAAACGAGATTACAATCTGGCTCAAGCAGCACTGATTAATTACCAATGATCCTTGACCAGAAAAAGGCATTGGTTACTTAGAATTACGACTACCTTGCACAAGTCAGGACTCACCATAAAACTGACACTGATTGGTTTACCAGGTGTTGATTCCGACCCCCAACCAGAAAAAAAAAACATGTGTGTAGTGTGGTTAGTTACTCGTTTGGTACAATACGGACTGCCTCTCCACCACTTTTGCGGTAAGCCAAAGTAAGCTACCGAAAACATGCAACGCTGACAGACACCGCCGACTGATACAATCCTTCATACATAAAGAGTGATATGAATGCACCAGCACGACTGTATAAAGCTAGATACTAGATTGGCCGGTGATGGCAGAAATAAACTGATGGAACAGTTTAGGTCCCTCAAATCTGCCTAAAAGACCCCTCGTACTTATATAGTCTCCTTTTCACACTGTCCTTGCCGCGACTACAGAATTGTGGTCTTCAGAAATACCCGCTCTTCGCCGGTTTGTTTTGCAGGTGTCGTATAAACTATGGCGGAATACAATACAGTCGTGACGTAATTGTGACCTCACATCATTGAGGGCCCAGCATAGGATTTGATTGTCCCTAAGACGGTTTATAAATGTAAACGCGACCTGTGATTCGCTGGCCGCTCAGCTCTATATATACACATTCAAATATGAATGAATGAATGAAATATTTTTATTGCCCATCAACAGCACAAAGGATGAAAAAGATGGAGTATGTGAAGTTGTTGAGTATGTTCATGATGTGAAGATGTGTATGTTCACTGATAGGAATAAACTACAATTTTTCGAGTGCTGAGGTTAAATAGATCAACTAGGTGCGACGTCACGCTTGCATAGAATTCCGCAATGATTTAAATGAGGCCGTTTTGCACCCCCCACCTTCAGCGCTTTTTCGGCCGAGCTGAGTGTGCCAGTCAAGCAGCGCAGGTTTCGCCGAAAGCTTCAAGATCAACGGCAACTCTTTAAGGAGAAGGGCAAGATAAAAATCCAGCTTCAATTTTTTAATATTTGCAAACTTGATTGACAAGCCTAAAGGTCTATCTTTCGTGTTATATAATGACATTTTCTGAAAATTTCTGACTTCTTCTTTTGCTTTGCGTTTCCTATTTATTAACCACGGTGCGCAGTTTTCAAATATTTTGCCTCCAAGAGTGAACAGCACAAACAAGGCAATCGCTAATTTCAAGGGGCAAGTAGGCTATTGGTGCTTTCGAATGAACCATTTTATCATGAAACAATCATGTCTAGTAAGACGTTTGCTTAAAAAAAAGAAGACCATTATATTGGGAACATTAGCACCTTAGATGAGCAGCACATTCTTTGCCACATTGCAGACACTTAGCGCATTGCCATACGATCCAATTTGACCTCTACATATGGGGATTTCTGAAGTCGAACACAATTCAAATGCCATACAGGAACAACGGAAAACCCACAAAAACCGGATCCGGGTTCGATAATCGTCTCCGACTCCTAAAGGTTCTCTTCGCACGCTACATGATACCATCATCTGCACAAGCCTATCACTGATTCATCTAGTCCTACCAGTTTTTTACGCAACCTCACGGTCCATCCTGACCTGGCAAGGCTACCAAGAGAGGGCTCCAAACTGATATGAACTGATAACTGATATATTTTGGTATTCTGAGACGAAAATATTTAAAATGTATCATGACTTATTATTTCAAATATTATAAATTTCTCCTGTATCTTCCTCGACGTTATAGGAATTCCCGTAGAACGTAGAACTGCAACTTTTGTGCCCTCAGACCCTTGTGCAAAGTTATCTTCAATTGCTCAGGACCTTCACGTTTCTGCCCTTGCCCATTTCTCCGAATTCCATTTAGGAATTAGATTTTTTAGACCCGATTAGTCCCTTTTTTTTTTTTTAATGTTTATTTTTTGATCTTGTGCATTTACTACATTATTGAAAGCTCATTGTATTTTTTCCTTTTATTTGTCTGTACTGCGCTATATTACTCTTCTTAAGTGCGTAAATAATCGTCAGACCGCCTTAGGCAAGAAATAGAAGACTGTGGCATCCCAGTGTGAATAAACCCTGTCAATTCTCGGGGTTAGCCTTGAAGACTCTAATAAATGGGCCAGAAGCACCGGAGAAATAACCAAAAATGGGTCTAGACGGTTGTTCATGTTGCACGCCCTTCGCAAGGCTGGGCTGGAGCGAGAAATTAAGCTCAACGCTTATGTATCCTACGTTCGCCCAGTCCTGGATACATGTCTGCTGTGTGGCACTCATCCCTCGACAACCAGCAGTCACAGGCCACTGAGAAAATCCAAAAGAGAGCCTGCAAACTGATCATCGGAAGTGGTTATCGTGGGTACGAGCAGGCACTACTGTAACTAAAACTGGAAAGACTCAACGGTAGAAGACTTCTGGCCTGTATGAAATTTGGTCGGAGTCTATCACGGTCAGCCCGGTTCCGCACCCTGCTCCCAAAACGCTCCGAAGAAATCCATCAGTACAAAACTCGCCAGCGGGCAGGCTTCGAACTGGTGAAATGTAACACGGAGCGTTACCGACGCTCGGCACTGCCGTTCATGGCTAGGACAATTATCTAGTGCTTATTCATGTTCCTTTTTTTGTACAACCCTTTCAGTGTCTCACTGCCGGTTGTTTGTATTAAACCCGTCTCTCTCTCTCTCAAGTCAGAACTCACCATAAAACTGACTGTGATTGGTTTACCAGGTGTTGATTCAGGCCCCCAACCAGAAAAAAAAACGTGTGTGGTGTGGTTAGTTACTCGTTTCGTACAATACGCACTGCCTCTCAACTTTTGCGGTAAGCCAAAGTAAGCTACAAAAACATGCAACGCTGACAAACACTGTCGACTGATACAACTCTTCACACAAACTGATATGAATGCACCAGCACGACTGTATAAAGCTAGATATTAGATTGGCCGGTGATGTCAGAAATAAACTGATGGAACAGTTAATACTGCAGATAATACTGCAGTATTTTGCATTCTAGCGTTTTAATCCTGCATCGGATTACAACTCTCCGAATTCGGACTACAACTCTCCGAATTCGGATATGAATTCTCCGAATTAGGAATAAATATGTCCGAAATCGGTGACGAACTACTAAAGTCCGATAAAGGAGAGACTTTTTACAGTGAGATCCCTCAGGTTTGCCTAAAAGACCCCTCGTACTTTGTCTCCTTTTCACACTGTCCTTACCCCGACTACAGAATTGTGGTCTTCAGAAATACCCGCTCTTCGCCGGTTTAGTTTTGCAGGGGTCGTATTAAATTATGGCGGAATACCATACAGTCGTGACGTCACATGATTGAGGACCCAGCATAGGATTTGATTGTCTCTAAGACGGTCCATAAATGTAAACGCGACTTGTGATTCGCTAGCCGCTCAGCTCTATATGTATAGGTACAAATATGAATGAATGAATGAATTTGATTGCCTATCAACAGCATAAGGGAGGAAATAGATGGAGTATGTGAAGTTGTTGAGTATGTTCATGATGTGAAAATGTGAAGTATGTTCACTGATAGGAATAAACTACAATTTTTCGAGTCCTAAGGTTAAATATATTAAATAGGTGCGGCGTCGCGCTTGCATACAATTCCGCATCGATTCAAATGAGAAAGTTTTGCAGCCGCGACCTTTAGTGCTTTATCGGCTGAGCCGAGTTTGTCAGTCAAGCAGCGCAGATTTCGCCGAAAGCTTTAAGGTCAACGGCAACTATTGAAGGAGAAGGGCAAGATAAAAAAAACAGCTTCAAATTTTTTAATATTTGCAGACTTGATTGACAAGCCAAAAGGTCTATCTTGTGTGTCATATAATGATATTTTCTGAAAAATTCAGACTTCTTTTGCTTTTGCTTTCCCACTTTTTAACCACGGCGCGCAACTTTCAAATATTTTGCCTCCAAGAGTGAAAAGCACAAACAAGACAATCGCTAATTTCAACGGGCAAGTAGGCTATTGGTACTTTCTAATGAATCATTTTATCGTGAAACGGTCATTTCTAGTAAGACGTTTGCTTACAAAAAAAGACCATTATATTAGGAAGATTAGCACCTTAGATGAGCAGCACATTCTTTGTCACATTACAGACACTTGGCGCATTGCCATACGATCCAGTCTGACCTCTACATATGGGGATTTCTGAAGTCGAACACAATTCAAATGCCATACAGGAACAACGGAAAACCCACAAAAACCGGATCCGGGTTCGATAATCGTCTCCGACTCCTAAAGGTTCTCTTCGCACGCTACATGATACCATCGTCTGCGCAAGCCTAGGACTGATTCATCTAGTCCTATCCAGAGGCGTTACTAGCCAGAATGTTTGGGGGGGGGGGGGAGGTATTTACCAACTGGCTGGTCATTTTTACCGACTGTCTTTGCAGATAAAAACGACTATTATCGAGAAAAAACGACTGTGTTGACGAAAAATCGGCTGATTTTAAGAACAAGAGCTACGAGCTCATATGGCACTTGTTACGAGTAGGTGGTACAAGAAAGTTGGGAACGTCACACAATACCCCACCATATAAAAATATGGTTCGGACCTAGAAATGGGATATTTACATTTATTTTTTATTTATTTATCACTCGTCATTTCAAAAAAAGGACGGAGTACAGAAACGAAAAAGAAACGGGATATATAGTTTCACTCAAGTCTGAGCATTTTCGGCATCACCTCGGATCATCTCGATTAAATTACTTAATTTCTACCTTCCAACTTTGAACCCGATATGTCCAATCTTTGGTCCCTAGACATGCCACACGATTTCCCTACCCCCCTCCTACTCCCTCTTCCGCAGCTGAATCTGGTTCGGACTCCTAAATGGATCATCCAAAGCAATTTATCTTACTAACTATCAAGTTTCACTTGAATCTGAGCATTTTGAGGGAACTTACAGTAACTCGTCGCCCCCCCCCCCCCACCATGGTCGGATCAGGTTCGAACCCCAAAATAAGTAATCTAGGACATATGATCTCTCTACATTCCAAGTTTCATTCAAATTCCTCCACTTGCTTAACCCCTACGCGAGCCACAACATTTCCTAGACTCCCGTTCCAAAGCCCCCCCACTGTGGCTGAATACGACTCGGAAATATACATGTCGCATCTCGGAGCATAGCATATCCGCAAATTTCCGGTTCCCGCTACACCCCTCCCCCCCCCTTCCCTCGGTTGGATCCCGTCCGGACGCAAAATAATAGATCAAGGCCGCATAAACTCGGAACTGTCCAAGTTGCATCCCATTCTGTCCACCTGTTTGGTTTTTTGCATGTCAAAAAGTTTCCGGACCCCCCCCCCCCCCCCCAACTCCCCCAACCGTGGCCACATGTGGTTCGGACGCATGTTTTGCTTGTCTAGGTCATCAGTTCTTATCACCCAAAAAGTTTCATTCGAATCGGACCGCCCGTTCGCAACTTATGGAATTTCCGGATTCTGCTTCCCTCAACTCCCCCAAAGATGGTCGGATCCAGCAACACAAGTTTTCCTAGGGCATTGTGTTGGGTCCTTAATTCACCTGCAAAGTTTCATCGAGGACAGCGGCGATCACCGGAATTCATCTAAAGACCCTCCAGCTCCCTCACAGAGCCCCGATACGACCTGGTTCTGTCAATTACGTATCTAGGGCTAATGCTTGTCCTTCCCACCAAGTTTTATCCCGATCCCTTTACTCTAAGCGTTTCCAAAGATTTCCAATCTCCCCTCCAACTCCACCTTAATGTCACCGGATCCGGTCCGGATTTTAAATGGGACGTCTGAGGTAAGAGGTGTTTCTAAAATATCAAGTTTCATTTAAATCCCATCACCCGTTCAATAGCTGAGCTAGCCACTAGATTCCGGATTCCCATTCCTCCACTCCCCCACGATGGTCGGGTCGGGGGAACTACATTATCAAGCCAATCTGTTCGGGTCCCTGACAAGCCTGCCAAGTTTCATCGTCCTAGTACATCAGAAAGAACCGAACTCGTGGGATCACTAGGAATTCGGACCCCCCCCCCCCCCCCCAACTCCCCCACAGTGACCGGATCCGGTCCGTTTATGTCATTCACGTATCTAGGACTTGTGCTTGTTCTTCCAACAAAATTTCATCCCGAACCCTCCACTCTAAGCGTTTCCCAAGATTTCCGATTTCCACCAGTGTCACCGGATTCGGTCCAGATTCAAAATGGGGCGTCTAAGACACGAGTTTTTTTCTATATATCAAGTTTCATTGAGGTCCGATCACCCGTTCGTCAGTTAAAAATACCTCATTTTTCCCTGACATGCCGACGGTCCCTGACATGCCTGCCAAGTTTCATCGTCCTAGCACATCAGGAAGTACCAAACCGCAGGACCACTAGAATTTCGGATCCCCCCCCCCCCAACTCCCCCACAGTGAGCGGATCCGGTCCGGTTATGTCAACCACTTATCTAGGAGTTGTGCTTGTTCTTTCCACCAAGTTTTATCCCAATCTCTCCATTTTAAGCGTTTCCAAAGATTTCCACTTCCCCCCCCCCTCCAACTCCCCTCAATGTCACCGGATCCGGTCTGGATTAAAATGGGACGTCCGAGACACAAGGTCTTTCTACATTTCAAGTTTCACTAAGATCTGATCACCCGGTCGTAAGTAAAAAATAACTCATTTTTCCGGATTCCCACTCCCTCCATTCCCCACAGATGCTCGGATCGGGGAAGTGACTATTTCCAGCTTAATCATTTGGGGTCCCTAATATGCCTGCCAAGTTTCATCGTCCTCGCTTATGTGGAAGTGCCCAAACTAGCAAAACCTGGACAGACCGATCGACGGACGGACAGAAATTGCGATCGCTATATGGCACTTGGCCGAAGGGCAATTGCCATAAAAACTACTATTTTTAAGAAAAAAATCGACTATTTTTACGAGAAACCAACTGTTTTAAAAAAAATCGACCGTTTTTACGAAAAATCGCGGCGCTTCGCACCGACTCGGCTATTTTTTACCGACGTCCCCCCTCCCCCTTAGTTGTGACGCCCCTGGTCCTACCGCTTTTTACGCAACCTCAAGGTTCGTCCTCACCTGACAAGGCTGACCGAAATACAAATTCAAGATGCTGTTATTATTTCCCAACCAACGGGTCATAGAGCCCTTGGGATTTTGTTTAAATAAGTAGATTTTGTTTATGTTAGTGTTGTGTGTCATAACATGTAAAAATAAAAAGAACTTGAACTTGCTCCTACACTGTAACAGATAATACATGGTTGCCCATCCCTGAGTTAAATGTCATGCTAGATGCCGAGGATAGGATATTTCTGTTATGACCCTTTAAGATTCAAGGTTTCAATTTACACTTGTACACAATAACAATATATATAGAGTCAAGCCGGAGACACAAGGTCGACTGACAACAAGACCAAAGGTTTCGACGGGATCCCAAAAATTTAATATCTGATCCAGACAATTGCGTCTTGTAGATACCCGGTCATCATTTTTACTATTCAAATTTAGAAACAGATTAATGCCAAAGGCTAGTCATCTTAGACTCTGGAACGCTCCCAGTTCATGTATGGATTCAGCATGTTCAAATTCAAAAATTCAAATTCAAATCATTTAATGTAAACAAGATACAGTCTCTCATAGGCATAGCCCAAATATGGTATCTTTTAGTCAAACAGTTAATACAAGAAAGATTTGTGTTTACCCCTATACGTCATATCTACTTTGACGAAACTGATCGATACTACCTGCCTTACTTCTGCCAAATATCCGGTTTCGGCCGCATTCCGGATGATCTACTTGTCTGGCAAAAAACTAAAGCTCAAAACGAATTCAGCAAATATCCTTACCCCTAGCCTATATCGAATCTCTAATCAACTTCAGATGAACTTTAACTTTTAACAAATTTTCAGGTTTCTGGCCGGGTTCGGGCGAACTATTTGTCCGGTGAGAAAATAACTTTCTTATAGGATACGGATTCAACATGTCACCTTACCACTACATCGAACCTCTAATCAAAAGACTTTTTAAAAGTTTCTGGTTTCGGCCGGATTCCGGACGAACTATATGTCTGGGTGGAAAACGATTGTCATATATGGATTCAGCATGTCTTTTTACTCCAAATCGATCATTTAATCAACTTCAAATAAAAGTTTTACTTTTAAAAAATTATCTGGTTCTGGCCAGATTCCGGACGAACTAATTGTCCGGCGAGAAAGTAAGTTTCAGATATGGATTTAACATGTCTCCTTACCCCTGGATCGACTATCTCATTGGCTTTTTAAAACATTTGTGTTCGTCCCTTAATTTGAAACCCCTCCCCCACCCCTATATGTGGAGCAACAGCGCTCATCTACGAACTTGATGTGCGCTTTGACCCAAATGATCCTCAAATCAAGTTTGAAGAAAGTATCTCTACCCCTCCGAGAGTTATCGTGCTGATAGACGGACAGATTTTACGAAGTCGTAGGTATCCCTCCACTTACGCTTTGGGATCCCAGAAACCCGGTAAATATGTTTATATAAATATGTGTTTTGTGAAAAGACAACATATAAAAGGTACATCTTCGTATTCATAAGAATGCGCGAACATAGGTTAATGTCACCAAACTTCAGACAGTAAAGTTCCTTCCTAATTACCAGCTGTTTCGTCTTAAGAACCGAACAGAATAGATTTATTGCACAAGTCCCTAATTTTTGGGATAATAGCAATGCACTTTGGAAAGATTTACTGGATTATTTTAGAAAATCTACCACTGGGACATTTCTTATTAAAGTCCCAACTACTCGAGAGAATAGCACCGGAACTTATGCCGTTCTTTTCAGTCCGGTTCAAAATGTTCCCTATACTCCTGATGACTAACTCTTCGTGCCGATGAAAAATCGCCGCGTACCTAGCGGAAGAGCCGGAAGCATCATCACAGCTGTCTCCAGCGAACACCATTGATTGGTTGACACAGATTTCAAGTCACCGTTCGGGCGACATTTCTCGTTCTTCCCGATTTTGGCGACTGGCAATGTAAACTTCTCCTCCAGAGTCTAGACAGATATTTCTGTTACGATCTTTTTAAATACTGAGTTTAGCGAAAAGAAAAAAATGGTCATAACAGACATATTTCTATCACGTTTAAAGTTTAACGGAATAGGGCTGAGATCCAACAGTCTAGTATCACATCACTTGAATAGGCCTGAAACACCGATAAAATGCATTATGGCCCATTTACACACTGCGTAAAATCCGAGCGTATTCTACGCACGTTTTGGGCTTGAAAAGATTTCTAGCAATACGGACGTATTTGAGAAATCGGTCCGTTTTGTATCTAAATACGTCCGTATTGCTAGGAATCTTTTCAAGCTCAAAACGTGCGTAAAATATGCTCGGATTTTACGCAGTGTGTAAACCCACCATTACTTGTTTGTCCGTTATCCACAGATAATCGATTTAGTCCGATGAACTTATTCTTTCGGATTTGTGGTACCCCTATGTGCTGTTTCTCTACGCTTGAAATATTTATCAGCTAAAAATTTAAGCCATTGCCAAAAAAAAATCCAGTTTTTTTCCCCGTCCTAAAATCATTTTCCTCCTTTTCTACAGGCGTAAATTCTCCAACGTCACACCTTCAGCCCTGGAAATGCAGGCCTTTGTTGAAATTCCAATTCTCCGCGTATGGATGAACTTTGGGTTGTTCTGCAAGCAGCGCAAACTGTGAACGTTTATTACCAGAGCCCCGGATGAAAAAAAAAGCAAAATCCTTTAGAATGAGTCAAACTATTTCAGTGTATTCAAGGCCGTATCCAGGGGGGGGGGGAGGGGGTAGGGGGTTGAGACCCCCCCCCCCCCGAAACATACAAAAATAATCATTTTTATAGGCTTCCCTCTGATCTATGTCTTCTTTGTACTTTTTGGTCCGACCCGCAGGCAACCCCCCCCCCCAAAAAAAAAAATTCCTGGTTACGGGCTTGAGTGTATTCAAGTATTAAATGCAAAAATAAAATCTCTTTTCATTTAAACTTTAACACACGGATGCACAAGCGTGTGTTGTATTTTGCCAAACTTCTGACAGCGTCGTTCATTCCTCGTTAGCAGTGTTGGTTCGTCATTAATTCATTTCTTTTTAGTACAATTCAAAATGTTCCATATGGAGCAAATCTACTGAAATTAGCCATACATTAACGGAGAAGTTCAAAATTCAAGATGCAAGTGTTGCCCTTTTGGATGTTTCTTGGTTGCTATCGAAAGTCATTGACAACAGACCCAATCAGCGCACGACCGTCTCCACTGCTTCCTGGCCGAAGACTGAAAATGAGTGTCTTTTTCTGTGTCTGTATGTGTTTTATTTATTTTCTTTCATTTACTCCGCTTTTTCGAAATGGCGGGTTATAAATAAATTACTTACTTACTAATGAACACATCCCCACCCCAGTAAAGTATCGATATTCCATTTTTTCTGATGCCCAAACTTTGCAAACAGAACAGGTGAAAAAAGCGAAGTTAGGGAAGCAGGAGTAAAAGAGGCGTCTTAACTTAAATACAACCCAACGGACGGAAGACTGGAATTACCTGTAACTAGAACCTCCATACTGTGAATACTGTGAGGCATCTGAATTATTTCTCGATAAGTTTGGACTATTATGCAAGTGTGAAAACGGGGAGCTTAGGCTGCTCCCAGACCTCTGATGCCTTGACACACTCGGGCTCGCGGTTGGCGAATAATACGCGGAGTGTATCGCGCTATCTGGAGATGGAGTGGGGGGATGTAGTGGCATATGGGGCCGCATCGGGTGGCGAGTGATGAGTGGACTGGCGAGCGGGGTGGTGAGAACTGTGTTGGGGCGTTGTGGCAAGGAGCCGATAAATTCGGGTAGTGTGGTCGGCCCCTGTTCGGACTGGGTAGACTTAGGACTGTTTGGTGGGCCGAGGTCCATTGCGACGTCGTCAGGTAGTTGACTCTGGAAAGAAAGCAGATGGGTTATTTTATTTTATTTCTAAAGCCAAATCTTTCCAAGACAAACACTGGTGAAATCGGGCCCTGACATTAAATTTTCAAAGTTTTATTACTTGTTTTATATAGGCTACTTGTATTTTTACATATTTTTATTTTATTTACTTATGACCAGCTTTTTGAGTATGTAAAAAAAAGTAAAAGGCACGAATGAAAACATTTAGAAACATAACAAAATCAATAAGCATTTTTTAATTCTTCAATACACCTAAAACATATTGACGCACAATTTTTTGGATTCAAAAACTGGCTAAGAGTGTCGTGGGCAAGCAGCACTCCAAGCCGAGTTCTCCGATGACATTGGGAAAATTTTCTAAGAAGAATAAACTTCGAAGAAAAGTGCATTTTTACTTTACAAGCGCTTGGGCACGCAATCGCTGAATTTGGGTGAAAAGTTGGGCCTAGCTGAGATTTTTTTATGGCAAGTGCCATATAGCGATCGCTGTCGGTCACGGTTTTGTTAATTCGGGCACTTCGACATAAGCTAGGACGATGAAACTTGGCAGGCATATCAGGGACCCGACCAGATTAAATTAAAAACAGTCACTTCCCCAATCCGACTATCTGTGGGGGGGGGGGGGAAGTGGAGGGAGGGAATGCGGAAAAAGGTATTTTGTAACTTATGACCGGGTGAGCGGATCCGCTCACTGTGGGGGAGTTGGGGGTCCGAATTTCTGCTGACCCCGCGAGTTCGGTACTTCCTGATGTGCTAGGACAATGAAACTTGGCAGGCATATCAGGGACCCGAATAGATTGACTTGAGAATTGTCGTTTCCCCCATCCGACAACCTGGGGGGGGGGGAGTGGAGGGAAGGGAAGGGGAATCCGAAAAAGTGAGGTATTTGTAACTTACGAACGGGTGGTCGGATCTTGATGAAACTTGACATATACAAAGACCTCGTGTCTCAGACACCCAATTTTCAATCTGGACCGGAACCGGTGACATTGGGGAGTTGGAGGGGAATAGAGTAAAGGGTTGGGGATGAAAGTTTGGTGGGAAGAACTAGCACAAGTCCTAGATACGTGAATGACATAACCGGACCGGATCTGGTCACTCTGAGGGAGTTGGGGGGGGGGGGGGGTCGAGTTTCTAGTGACCCCGTGAGTACGGTAGGCTACTTCCTGATGTGCTAAGACGATTAAACTTGGCAGGCTAGTCAGGGACCCCAACAGATTGACTTGAGAATATAGTTTCCCAGATCCAACCATCGTGGGGGGAGTGAAGGGATGGGGAATCAGGAATCTAGCTCAGCTATTGAACGGGTGATCGGATTTAAATGAAACTTGATATTTAGAAAGACCTCGTGCCTCAGACGTCCCATTTCAAATCAGGACCGGATCCGGTGACATTGGGGGGAGCTGGAGGGGGGAACCGGGAATCTTTGGAAACGCTTAGAGTGGAGGGATCGGGATGAAACTTGGTAGGAAGAACAAGCATTAGCCCTAGATACGTATTTGACAGAACCAGATAGTATCGATGCTCTGCGGGGGGAGTTGGAGGGTCTTCGGATTCCAGTGATCGCCAGTTGGGACCGTTCCAGATATTCTAAGGACGATGAAACTTTGCAGGCATATTAGTGACTTATGGACCCGACACAATGCCCAATGAAAACTTGTGTTTCTGGATCCCCCATCTTTGGCGGAGTTGAGGGAAGGGAAAACCGGAAATCACTGACTGCCGTAAGTTGCTAACGGGTGGTCCGATTCGAATGAAACTTTATGGGTGATACGAACTGATGACCTAGACAAGCAAAACATGCGTCCGAACCACATGTGGCCACGGTTGGGGGAGTTGGGGGGGGGGGGGGGGGTCCGGAAACTTTTTGACATGCAAAAAACCAAACGGGTGGACAGAATGGGATGCAACTTGGACAGTTCCGAGTTTATGCGGCCTTGATCTATTATTTATTATTTTGCGTCCGGACGGGATCCAACCGAGGGAAGGGGGGGGGGAGGTGTGTAGCGGGAACCGGAAATTTGCGGATATGCTATGCTCCGATTCCAGTCAAACCTGACGGACAGGAAGAGCTAAGACGTCAGAGATGCGACATGTATATTTCCGAGTCGTATTCAGCCACAGTGAGAGAGTTTGAAGGGGAGTCTCGGAAATGTTGTGGCTCGCATAGGGGTTAAAAAGTGGAGGGATCTGAATGAAACTTGGAATGTAGAGAGATCATATGCCCTAGATGGCTTATTTTGGGGTTTGAACCTGATCCGACCAGGATGGGGGGGGGGGGGAGTTATCAGAAGTTCACCCAAAATGATCAGATTCAAATGAAACTTGATAGTTGGTAAGATAAATGCTTTAGATGATCCATTTAGGAGTCCGAACCAGATTCGGCTACGGTAGAGGGAGTGGGAGGGGGGTACCGGTAATCCTGTGGCACGTCTAGGGACCAAAGGAGTGGATCTATTTTTGTAGAAACTTAGAAGGTAGAAAATTAATTTGCCCTACACGATCCGAGGCGACGCCGGAAATGCTCAGACTTGAGTGAAACTATATATCCTGTTTCTAGGTCCGAGCCATATTTTTGGATGGCGGGGTATTTTGTGACGTTCTCATCTACTTTCTTGTACTACCTACTCGTAAGAAGTTCCATATGAGCTCGTAGCTCTTGTTTATTTTTTAGCAAATAGGACGGCTCCCGCAGAATTACATCTTCCCTCGATTTTTGTTTACCTTCTTTCAGTCAATTCAAAATCTGTAATGTAAAATTTCCAGGTTGTCGTACAGTAACCTGGAGAAGAAGGTGACACAATAAGCTTCCAGACTTACATTGCTTTCTTCATCCGACAGTTCTCCTTCCCAACTCATTGGCCTTTCTTGCTCTTGACCTCGGTCGGGGCTCATCGGGCCGCCGCCACCTCCGAGCCCCTTCCGAGAAAGGTCAACGCCAATCCCGACCTGAGCTGAAAAAGAAAAAAAACAACATTACTACAAATAGCTTAAAGGAGTCATGTCAGTATCATGCCCATTTTTTTTTTATCAGCTTCCGCTGTGTCTTTTTCTGTAACTAAATTCTCATTCTCTCATGTTGCGGAAACTGATAAGAAAAGCTTTGCGAAGTCTACTTTTTAAGTAGGCTGTGCCAATTATTTGCTTCAGTTACCTAGTTGGCGAAGTAGCTCTCGCCTTTGCAAAAAATACGGATTCCGTTAGCCCCTCTGTGCAGCTGAGGCTCAACTTACTGGATTGTCAAGTTCAAGTTGGTAAATGGTAAATCTAGTTATCGTTTTCTTTTGTTTTCTTTCCACTTTTTCTCTACTTAATTTTCATCTAATTTGTTTCCTGCTCGGAATCGAATCAGTCTATTACCGTTTCTGAGCAACATGTTTGTGCTAATCGGGAATCCGAATAATCGAGACATGAGAATCGGGAACCGAATGACGTCAGGATTCCAAGAAAAATTTCCTATTTCTGGAAAAGCAACATGAATTCGACAGGCAAAGCGAAAAAGGACGAGTCGCAGTATATACAGTTTCTGTTCCAATAATCCTTTAAAACTGTGCTGGGTTTTTTTTCTAAAAAAATAACAAACCTATTCCGGTTCATTTAGCTGCACGCGGCTCTCTTAGCTTCGATGAGAAACACGGAAGATTGCACAACCTGCCTTTATCACCAATGAGCTTCTCGGAAACAATTAACGGGAACATGATCCACCTCGAAAACATACTCAGACACTTTAGATGCAAAAACCATTGTACGACCGCCAGGACAGACAAATCTGATCAAATTCAAATATTTTATTGACCTCCAAGATCGGAGAGTATAAAATGAAGTAAATACAAACAAATTGGCCCAACATGTAATACTACAAAAAAACAATCTGGCCAAAGAATACTAAATATACAAGAAAATAAAATTATACACACGCGTTAGACTATATTAACTCTTTAACCGCTAAATATAGGTTATACAATTGCAATTCATTTATTCCCGAAATTCTGATAAAACAAAATGCACGGGATTGTCAAATTAAATCTAAAAGACATTTTCGACAGAAATTTTTGTTGCTGTTCTCGTATAATCTGAAGTGGATCTTGCAAATGGTACAAATTTATAGCAGATGAAGTAGAATGGAATTCTGAAAGTCAACACAAAAATATACAAAATTAAAAAAAGGAGTTATAATATGCACAATTTTAATATGATATCGGTAGTTTTAATATGACGAGGGAGTTCGAAATCATGGACATGAGAACGGATGGAACGATTAAGGGCGTAGAGTGAAGCCGTAATATAGGTAAGACGGCTCCTTTAAAGCACCTTGGAGCCCCGACTGGTTTGACCCCCCATAAACTCAACCAAAATCTATCTTCGTGCGTGTCTTATTTATTCTTAATTCCAATAACTGTATGTAGGCTACTATTATCCAGAGTTAGTTTATGTTGACGATCCATGGCTAGCAGTTTGTAAATGCTATTAAGGAAAAACATGAATTGGTAATTATACAACCAAAAATTATATATTATATATAGTTTACACTCCGGTGCCAAAACTCGTTTCGCATTAGGTCCGGGTTGAAAGCGAAAAGACGTCCCGCTAGGCGAAATACACAAAACCACTGAGCAACAAAGAACGCTACGACGTCAAGCCCCAGAGTTGGTCACCAAAAGTAACTTCGTACACCCTGGAAAGTAACCCAAAAGTATCTCAAAGTAACCCAATGTAACCAAAAGTAACCCTGAGTAACCCAAAGTATCCTGAAGTAACACGTACACCCTGGTTCTTGGTGACCAACCCTGGGTCAAGCCTCTTTTTCAATGCGGGCAATTTTCGTGTCGCTGCGTATGAACACTGGGACCCTTTCAGGCAACTCCGAACTGTATGTTTCTGAACCTTCGCCTGAATTGACAACATCTATGCCCCCTAACCCACCTTATTTTTTTTAAGTAGGAATTCTAGGGAGAAATTTTTTCTGGGAGCAATTCTTTCTTTCTCTTCTTCTTCTATTCCATATATCGACAAGGTGTTCCTTGCCCCTCTGCAAGGGGGAAGAAGAAGATTTTGAGCAATTTCTCCGTAGGCGTCCAGTGGTTTCGGATTTAAGGGTAATTTATTCAGATGGGGTTGATTTGCTGCTTCCCGGCATTCTGCGTACTGTAAACCCAACCTTGATTGCTCGAGCGGTAGTTTACACTGATGGCCTACAAGTTTGGAAAGAAGAAGCGTGTGTGTATTTAAGTCATTTTTCGTTCATTTTTTTACGTATATGGCACATGGCTTTCAAAATACAGTAATCTATCTATCTGCGTGTGGTACTGGAGTGACACATCTGCTTCCATTACAGACAACAAATCAAAGCAAATTTTACTGTTCTTTTAATTATCGATGAAGTAAATCAGAACATACAACAGTAATTCGCCATATTCAGCGCTTCCAAGCGGACTAGTTTCTGTTAATCCCCCTATGCCTCACTATATGAATGAATGAATGAATTTTATTTATAGCCCGCCAAACAACAAAAGAGGAACGGGCGGAGTAAGTAAACAACGAGAAAAAAGAAAATAAATAAACTAACAAGAAAACTTCGTATTAACATATATGCAAAACACGAAAGCTCGAACATTCAGCAGACGGTACAGTACATCAAATATGTACATACACATTCAGAAAGACCGCTTAGAGCTTTTGAGCGAGCATGATCTTTAAGCTCGGGCAGCTGAGTTAAAATATTGCATAATTTATACTCATTCTCCAGGTATGTATTTCTGGTGTAAAGAGGGAGTCATATATTTTATTCGTAACCTGTCAAATACACAAGGTGGTAGCGGAGTCAAGAGAACAACGAAAAACAACACAAGATAAATAACAGAATAAACACATAAATTTATACATAATTTCTAACTGGGCCTGACAAATTCATGAAAAACATCATGTACTCGATGACCAGGATGACGAGATGTACATAGTAGACAGACAGACACAGTAAAAATAGAACCACAGGCTGATTAGTAGCAAAATATGCCATCTGCTTACCAGGTAATGGAGGTTTTGCAAATGTCTCGTAGTAGGAAGTGAAAGTTACCCACTGCCTATGGATCCTTTTGTACTATTTCTATCACAAGTGTTGATTATGACACAATGGGGGGTTAACTGAAACTAGTCCACTTAAGGCGTCTTCTCGCCGTTCCCCGAAGACTTCTCGGAGAATCGAAGGGAATGGCGAGAATAGAGGGAGTCACTCCACGCGGACTCCGCGTACAGAAACAGCGAGAATACGGGGAATGCTTCCAAAATGGATTTTGTTCGAAAAAAAATAAGCAGTTGACGAAATTAGTCTGGATCCACTTTATTTTTGGTTTTGTTTATCTTGATTGTTTTTAGTTAATTTACATTGCACCAACACCAGCAAAAATTGATTCCCATCCGAATCTGAAAGGGAGTCCTTTTTGACGATGGTAAAGATAATCGGAGCATTCCCCGTCCGTGGGGACTCGCGAGAATACGGGGAGTGAGTCCCCGGGACAAACAAAAACGCGGTGACTCCTCAAGTGGATTCCTCGGGGAACGGCGAGAATACGCCTTTAGAGCGCTGAACTTGAATAATGCGAATTCGGCCCACGTAGAACTTGCAACAGGGATTCCAATCATACTTATCAAATCACACCGTGGCATTAAATCAGATAGAACTCAGCCACATTCCCATATCCCTACCCAGCCCAGACCCCGTCTGTACCGGTCTTTAGACAGCAAAGAAATCCAACCTTAAAATCAAGTTAGACCCCGCGCTTGTGGCGCCGTTTTTTACGCGACGGGCAGTAGTCCAAGCCAAGGCCTACCGGCGACCTTCCTACGTCACCAATTGGGTATGAGGAAATCAGTGAATGGAATCTGATCTGAGAGTTCATCATCCCTAAAACCAAAGACATGGCGATTCTTTCTTTAACAAGATGTAACGAACAAACACAGGGAAACTAGCGACTGTGATGCGAGATCATCAAATGTGACTGATGGTTATATATTATGAAAGAATATCGCATAAGAACATATAATAGATTGTATATTTGTTATTGTATAAAAGGTGTCATAATATGCAATATCATGAATACCCCATAGCAACATGAAATAATACTGATTACAGAAAGAAAATAAATAACAGTTCACAGATTGTTTTATTTCAGCGGACAATATTTGGTATATTTGGTAATAGCGAATAAGCTTATTAGAAGCAGAACGTAAACAACTGTTCATCTATGTGAACAATGAACCCCTTGGACGTCTCCAACGCATCAACTTTTAGTCCCTTTCACTGCAGAGCCTAGCCGAAGAAAGATTATCGTCCACGTGTTCCAAGGAAACGCACGCGGAACGATGTCACCCAGTGGCAACGAGCTATATCCAGGGTCTGCCGGCTCTACTTCAGCCTTTAAAGGGCTCCTCCCTTCACCCTATTTGAGTTGTCATTTTGTTTGGTTGAGACAATATTTTTTCTCCCTGGCTACTGACCAAGGTATACAGGGTAAACAAAGGGTTGGGCTTTGCTGTTTCAAAGGAGCAAACAAGAAATACTACACCCCGCCACTGTTTTTGCATGATCTCTCCAAGGGTGTTTGACAAAGCTGTCAGTTGAATGACTGCGGCAATTTCGATCTGCCGTAAGCTGCGGCCTTTGAAAAATACGCCAGAAAAATCTACACCACCTTAAAGCTCAATGACTATCAACACAAAACCCTAAAAGTTTCCGCCCTTCGGTCGCGACGATTAAAACGACGTAAAACAGTCGGTTTTTCGTAAAGATAGTCAATTTTTCACATCACGCCAAAAAATACGCCAGTTAAAAAGAAAAACAGCCACGTTTTACGCCACAAGCCAGCGGCAAAAATATTTACGCAAGTCTCCGACAAAATCCGCCAGTTTGGCATAAAATCCGCCAATCTGGCAACATTGCTCGAAACAATCTACAACCAAGAAGAACGCGTATCTGAATGCTACATGAAGCGTCGGACACTCTAGGACATGGCTGGCTCCTTCTACGACCCAGTGGTGAGCAATCTCTTGGAGTCAAACATGCTAATATGGTCAAATCACAGTGGCGGTTGTGGTTGAAAAATGACAAAACCAGAGGACTGAAACTGATCATTACCAATTTCATGCTATGCATTGTCAAATAAAACAAAAAAAAAGGGAAAGATACAAATTTAGTACGTAGTAAAGCCGAATGGAATGTAAATGAGAATTCTAACAAGGAGCTTCTTCTCAGACTAAGTTTCTACCTCACGAACAGCAACCAATCACTGAATGCTCCAAGAATTCTCCGGATGGTTCATGTTAAACCCTCCCATATCAAAGCTCTAACTGATCCTAACTTTCCTTCGAACAAATTTCTAGTTTTAGCGGATTCCGCGCGAACTATTAGTCCGGCGATAAAAGGAAGTTTAAAAAAAAAATATTTCTTCCGCCCTTTATTTCGAAACCCTCCCCCAACCCTTAATATAGGGGTTACAGGGCCCATCTACGAACCTGATCTGCACTTATGACCCAAAGGATTCCCACACCAGGTTTGCACGAAATATGTCATCCTCTTCGACAGCTATCGTGTTAACAGGACATACGGATGGGCAGACGGACGAACAGACAAGCTTGCGAAGTCACAGGTAACCAACTGTCACTAACGTTTTGGGATCCCAAAAATAACTATGTCCTCGGCGCGAAAAGTACAGGTGAAGCGCTGTCTGAGCAACTCGGTACTTTTTGCACAAAGTTCAAAACTGTCACGACATTTGCAGGTGGCAAGATGATGGTGCATTGCTCAACTAAATGTCGTGACTGAAGCAGGTTGGACCCCATGTCCAATTAATGTCCCTTTGCTGTTCTTGCCTGAAACTTTAACAAGAGCTGAAAACGGAAATGGCACTTAGCAAGGGGTACATCTAGGACAGTTTATCTCGCCATCTACCAAGTAACATCCAAGATCCCCCCCCCCCAAACACACATAGGATCTGGTTCTGACATGCAAAAGTAGCATCTAGAGAATTTGCTCCCATCAAGTTGTCACTCAAATCTGACGCCTTCCGGAAAATCCCTCCCCCCCGATAATCTCACCCACAGAGGTCGTATCCCGTCCAGATCTTAAATGGCACATCTAGGGCCCGTGATCTCTGTATTGTTCCAAGTTTCATTGCTATCCCTCCATCCGTTTGGTCCCCAAGTGTACCACAAAATTTCCGAGAACCATCTCTAACTTCCCTAACGAGTCGAATGTGATTCGGACACATAAACGTCATACCTATAATCCACCAAGTTTCACTCGAATCGAACATCTTCAGCCATATGTCCGTTACCCTCCCCCCCCCTTCCTCCCCAATTGTTGTCGGATGCGGCTCGGATACATACATTTCACATCTAGGGCATTTACTCTTACCACCAACCAAGTTCCACTCGAATCAGAGCACTCAAGGAAAGTTTCCGATACCACCAACTCCCCCACCGAATCCGGATCCGGTACTGACCTCAAAATAACACATCTATAGTAGCATACTCATGACCATTGTACCATACAAGTTGAAACAGAGGGCTATCGCCAAGGCCGTATCCAGGGGGGGGGGTAGGGGGTTGACCCCCCCCCCCCCCCGAAACATACAAAAATAACCGTTTTTATGGGCTTTTCCCTCTGATCTATGTCTTTTTTGTACTATTTTGTCCGACCCGCAGGCAACCCCCCCCCCCGGGCGACCCCCCCCCCCCCCCCCGAAATAAATTCCTGGATACGGGCCTGCTATCGCTTTAATGTTGTTGACACCAACTTTCAAAAAAACTTTGTCCGTTAAAAATCTACGAAGTGACCGCTTTTCAGTGAATTAATTCCTTTAAAAATTTACAAGAGCTGGAAGCTCATATGGCACTTGCAACTTGCAAGGCTTCGTAAAAGGATGAAATAGTAGGAATTTGCCAATTCGTGGGTTTGTTGTGATCATTTGTAAGCAAAACCCTCCTGACAAAAATGACAATGGACCCTTGGGAATCCCGAGAATGTCGCGTTTGGTAAAAAAAAACATTTTTTTTTCACTTGGCTGTGATGATGCGCACTTTAAGGACGCTAGAAATTTATCTGTAATAAAAAACCTTGAGGCAAAAACGATCCTGGGCCCTTTAGGTTCATGAATATATATGGTTCGGTCAAAAGTATTTTTTTACTTTTCGGTTAAGATGCGCACTTTCAGTGTGCTAGAAAGTCATTTCTAAGCAAAAGCCTTGAGGCAAAAATAATCATGGGATCATGAAAATGCAGATTTTGCTTAAAAGTATTTTTTGTACTTTAAGGGATGATCGGATCTGGGAAGTGACAATTTCTAAGCCAATCTTGTCAAGTCTCTAATGTTAGGCTAAGCTTGTTCTTCCTATACCAAGTGTCATCCCAATCGCTACAATCTAAGTGTGTCACAAGATTACGACCCCCCCCCCCCCCCGACTCCCCCACATTGATCGGATCCTGTCCGCACTTGAAATGCGACATCTGAGACATGAGTTCTTTCCGAATATCAAGTTTCATTAAGATCCGATGACCCGTTCAAAAGTTGAACATTTCTCAAGATTCCGGATTACCCCTCCCTCCACCCCCCCCCCAACCCCCCACGATGGTCAAGTCGGAGAAACGACTGTTCTTGAGTTAAAATTGTCGATTCCCTGATTTGCCTGCCAAGTTTCATCGTCCTAGCACATTTGTAAGAATCTTAGCTCGGGATCACCGGAATTCCAACTATGTATTTAGGGCTTGTGCCTGTTCTTCCCACCAAACTCGTCCGCTCTGAAAAAGTCACACGATTTCCGGTTCCCCCCTCCAACTCCCCCAATGTCACCGGATCCATTCCGGACTTGAAGTGTGACATCTGAGACACGAGGTCTTAAGTTTCATAAACATCCGATTCCCCGTTCAAAAGTTATAAATATGTCAATATTCCGGATTCCCCCTCCCTCCACTCCCCTACGGTGGTCAGATGGGGGAAGTGACTATTTCCAAGCTATTTTGGTCGGATCCCTGATACGCCTGCCAAGTTTCATCCGTCCTAGCACATGTGTTAGCACCTTAACTCGGGATCACCGGAATTCCGGAACCCTTCCTCCAAATCCACCCACAGTGCTCGGATTCGGTCCGGTCTTTCCAACTCTGTATCTAGGGCTTGTGCTTGTTCTTCCCACCAAGTTTCATCCCGATCCGTCTATTCTGAACATGTCACCTGATTTCCGGTTCCCCCCTCCAGCTCCTCCCAAAGTGACAAGATCTATTCCGGACTTGAACTGTGACATCCGAGACAGGAGGTCTTTCCAAATATCAAGTTTCGTTAAGATCCGATTCCCCGTTCAAAAGTTATAAATACGTCAATATTCCGAATTCCCCCTCCCTCCACTCTCCCCACGGTGGTCGGATCAGGGTAACGACATTTTCCAAGTCAGTTTGGTGGGGTCCCTAATATGCCTACCAAGTTTCGTCCTCCTAGCACATCTGGAAGGGCCCTAAATCGAGATGAGTGGACAGACCGACCGACCGACCGAAAAGCGATCGGTATATGGCAGTGCCATACAAAATCAAAAAGGCCCATGCCCAAAAATCTGTTAAACGTCTCAAACCCTGCGCCCAGAAAAGAAAGTGAACGAGAGATCGGTATTACAAACTCATGCAATATCAATATCGATCAATATCAAACTCATTTCTTGTTTAATCACAGACTGCCATAGCAATCAAAGATGTACCATTAGTATACATAATTACCACGGCAAGAGCAAGCAGTCTCTACGAAGGTCCAAAATTTCCAACCAGTAGCGGCCCAAAATATCTGTTACCAAAATAGTTATCTACAAAGATTGTTGAAATTCAAACGTAACTGTAATATTGACAAAATTGTACATAACAATACCTACTCACCAATTTTAATTTTGTTACCATGAAAAGTGTGAGCGAATAAATTACTATTCTATTCTATTCTAAACAATTGGTATCTTACGATGAGCAATGAAGTTAAGTTTCTGACTGCAAAGCTAATGTTTTCACTTCCAAAATATATATCGGTGAAGTGGATTCTATCTACAGTTACAATGCACTAGGTTTCAACAGAAATCCACCACCCGTAGTTAGAGATCGAATGTGCTAGGAACTTGGAACTCAAGTTATCAAGAGTACCGATTCCGTATCTACCACTGAAATAAAAATCCTTCTTTATTTTCGGGTAACAGCACGATAGGACTAGCATCTTCCGAAACTTGCAGTTTTCGCTGAAAATCATTTAAGGGGAAAAAATCGTGATAGTTTAAAGCACAACTCTTATTAGAAATGACCTTTTCACGATGATTTGTTCAGAAATATCGGTTTTTAAAAATATCATTACTTCCCCCCTAAAACGAGTGATTTCCTTGTTAGCGTCTGTCAACTCTAACCAGCCTTCCTGCTCTCCGACGCGGTGGCTGGTCGCATAATATCTGAAAACTAAATGCGCAGTGGTTAAAAAGAGGGAAACTAAGCAAAACAAAAGAAGTCCAAAAGAGAAGGCAGACCTTCTTCCAAAATAAAAACAATGTTTGAAACTCCTCCTGTCCTTATGTGTGAAAGAGTTATCGGCGGAACTTGAAGCTTTAAGCGAAGTTTGGGTTGCGTGACTCAAAACTCGGCGAGGACGAAAAAGCGCTAAAAAGTCGTAGGTACAAAATGAGAAAACGGCGAGAGGCGGGGTCTTTAGAAGCTTATAATCCCATGAGAGCTAGGGATAATATCAAGGCAGGATAAGCAAGAGGGGTCCTTTAAGCATGCCTACACACCCGTGTGTTTATCTCACTACAGTCGAGGTTTAGTCACAATTCACAAAGACACTGTAGGTCCACTTATAAGCCTTTCTATCCTTCGCAGCGGCGTGTTCCGCTAGTGTCCGCTATTGAACTTCGTTGGGTAATTATAGTTTTTTTTTGTTTTGGTATGGTGTAATTTTCTGGCAACATTCGCCGTCAGAGCTGGGCCCGGAAGCGCTAATATGTAGTTGGTACCGGTTCTTCAGGTTCTCCGGATGGTTGAGACGAAGTTCAGCGAAGACTGTTAGAACGTTCAGAGCTGAAACTCGGTCTATTCAAGCTTGAATTATGGAAATACGCTCAGTTCCGAAAGCAGTAAATCTTACATGCCAAAGCCGCACTGATGGGCATGTACACATCCCGCCTAGTCCCCATTTCCATTCCACCTCGTCTTTTCGCTCCATAATTCAGCTCAATCCTTAGAATACTGTGACGTTTTCCCGCAATTTTCTATCAGTCGAGCGAACCAATCAGAAAGAGCATTTGTCGTCAAAGCTAAACGAGTCCTTTCACTGGAAATCGTAAGCGATTGTAACGTGTCATAGGCGGCCATTATGGCGATTTTCAGCCAAAGACAGCACGTCGGACGAGCACGATTACGACGGACTTACGATAACCAGTGGAGGACCCACTCTAGTCTCGATCGGCCTACTATTACAGATGGCGTACTTTCACCCTAGGGGATAGTCAGTGCGTTGTACATCTACACATCTGTACACCTTTACATCCGGTGTGATTCACAGCTAATCCGGACCATCCTGACTTCCTTGAACATTTTTGTAAGAATTAAAACAAGAGCTCGAATCCGGAGCATATCTGCAAATTTCCCATTCCCGCTTCACCCTCCCCCTACCTTGGTCGGATCTGGTCCGGACGCCAAATAACAAGTCTAGGCCGCGTGAGCTCGGTACTGTTCAACTTGCATCCCATTCGTTTGGTTTTTGTGCATGCCACAAAGTTTCCGCCCCCACCCCCTCCAACTCCCTGAGCCATGGCCGCATGTGGGTCGGACACATGTTTTGCATATAGCCAGGTCATCAGTTTTATCTCCCATAAAGTTTCACTCCAATCGGACCAACCGGACATACGGATGTCAGAAATTGCCGGATTCCCCATCGCTTAACTCCCCCAAAAATGGTCGGATCCAGGAAAAGAAGTCTTCCTAGGGTGTTGTGCCGAGTCCTCAATTTAGTTTGGTCGGGTCACTAATATGCCTGCCAAGTTTTATCGTCCTTAGCATGCCTGGAAGTATCCGAATAGTCCAGTCGAGAACGTCTCTAATACCAATGCTTGTTCTTCCCACCAAATTCCATCCCGATCCCTCGACGCTAGCGTTTCACGAAAATTCCGGTGCCCCTTAAAATTCCCCCTCCACAAGCATCGGATCCGGTCCGGACATGACATGGAACATCTGAGACGAAAGCTCTTTCCACTTGTCGTGAAGTTTCAGTCAAATCCGATCGCCCGTTCAAATGTTATAAATGCCACTAGATTCCAGATTCCCCATCACTCCACTCCCCGATTGTCGGATCCTGTAAACGACTATTCTCAAGTCAGTCTATTCGAGTTCCTCATACGCCTGCCGAGTCTCATCATCCTTGTACATCAGGAAGTACCGAACTGGATGGATGACCTGAATTCTGACCAGCCCCCCCCCCCTCAACTCCCCCACAGTACCCGAATCCGGTCCGCTTATGTCTATGATGTATCTAGGACTTGTGCTTGCTCTTCCCACCAAGTTTCATCCTGATCCCTCCACTCTAAGCGTTCCTGAAGATTTCCGGTTACCCTCTCCCACTCCCCCGAAGTCATCGGATCCGGACCGGATTCGAAGTGGGTCATCTGAGACATGAGGTCTTTCCAAATATCAAGTTTCATTATGATTCGATCACCCGTTCAAAAGTTATAAATACCTCATATTCCGGATTCCCCCCTCCCGCCACTCCCCCCCCCCCCACGATGGTCGGATCGGGGAAATGATTATTTCTAAGTTAATCTTTTCGGGTACCTGATACGCCTGCCAAGTTTCATCGTCCTAGCTTATGTGAGCTAACAAAGAACTAGCCCGAACTAGCAAAACCCGGACCGACAGACGGACAGAACCTGCTATCGCCATATTGCACTGTCGGCCATATGTCGGCCCTTCTTGGCAAGGTCCTTGTCAGACTGTTGGTGGACTGGAAGAAGGGAACATGCAGATTTTGATTATTGTTTCAATATATGTTTCACAGTCAACTTGGGCTCAAGGAGTAGGGGGAGCTCGGGGTTGACCCGGACACTAATTTTCCTTTTAGGTCGCCATTTTTTGGCACATTTACACCGTTTTTGTTTTCAGACGTGTGGAATGTCTGAGAGAATAGCTGATAATTTTTCCATATTTTTTCTACAACAGGTTTTCAAGTAAACATTTCTTTTCTGTTTTTCAATTTGTCGAAACCCGTGCCCATGAGGTTGATTTGGACAGGCCCCGGGTTGGTTCGGACATTATTTTTAATGTACTATTTGTTAGTAGCTCAGTAGCTGTAGCTCAAAAGTAAACGTAAAACGAAAAAGAAAAAAATGTTTCAAGATCAGCTGACACCAGAAGCCGCATTAAAATGAAAATCCTTTATTTGCCCTTTCAGTTCCCCCAGCAATTCCTAGGACTGTTAACTTCAAACTTATGTCCCCCACTATTCGATTCTACAGAAAGATGATTTTAGTCCCACTCTTGGACAGAAAGAATGTCTTCTATTCCCTTTCTTCTTCGACTTTCCCACACAAGAAACGTTAGACATTTTCCCAAACTAAACTTCACAAGGACGAATTCGTCTTTGTTGTCCCTTCTTGAAAATATTGTAGGCAAAGTTAACTAATTTTTAACTTCACTATTGTGAATTTTATAAGCTAATTCGGTTATGGCCGTCTCTTTTAGCGTTAATATTTTCCGATTCTGACAACTAATTCTGTTAACAAACAACACGATAGCGATTCTGATAATATATTTTTGTAATTTTCTAACTCAGTTTCGGGTTTTTCGGGTTTAACTCAGTTCTGGGTTTTTCTCAGTAAGCAAAGACTGTCCGAATAAACCCCTCCAAAACTGTCCGAGCTAACCCCACCCTGACCGCAATAACAAAAGGGCGTACCACAGGAAAACCAAGTGATATATGTCGAAAATACTAAGCAGGCTATAAACCCCGATCACTAGGCTACATATTACCATTTAATTGCCTTCCAGTTAACCAGTAATCTTCGGAGTACAGCTTTCTAACCTACCATGAGCTTAAAACTTTTACCTCGAGAAAACCATTTTGTTCAATTTTTTGTCAAAACAATAAAAGCAAGGACCGTGAAACTTTGGTGCGAAGTTTGGTTACTAGAAGGCAGAGGTTACGTAATTTTTTCAGATTTTGGCGACAAGTTTTAATATTTATTTTTCGGCTGTCCAGACCAACCCCGTGTCAGATCCAACCCTGAGCTCCCCTATTTATTTGTAAGAACTGTAAGCGTGAACGGCGAATTGGGCGCTCATGGATTTCTAAACCTCATCATGGATTTCTAAACGTAATGAACCACGTTACAAGGAATCAGTTGACTGTGATGGGGCCAGGCAGCGGATATTAATGACTACAGACAGACATTATGATGAGATCAATATAACAAATTCTCTGTTCACAATATTGCGTTACTATGTTGAATTTTAATCAACCAAGATCTGGGCGGGGTGACCCAACCTTGACGGCGGTGTGCTTTTCCCAGGAATGATTACGATTAATAAAACGTGAATCGCCCAACTATCGATAGATCATCCATCGCCATAACCATAACAGGATGACTCCCATCTGGACCAATTTATTTCTGTGACAACATACTTCTTCGCAGCGATGATGCGTCTAACGTTTTTGGGATCTCCTAAACTGAATTTGATATTTCGTAGAGTTTGTCCATGTCTGCAAGCACAATAACTCTCGACGAGATTGAGATATTTTGGTTTACGAGTATAACAACATGCTGAATCAGACAATAATATCGGTTCTGGCCTCGGAAGTCTGGCTGGGAATCCAGTCAAAATCGGAAGTCTACGAGCAACATCCCGATTATCTTTGAAGATAATTAACTAATTGATCTGGTTAAAGGACCCCTCTTGCTTATTCTGCGTTTTATTTTATCCCCAATTCCCTTGTGGAATTATAAGCTTCTGAAATCCCCACCTTTCGCCATTGCTTCTTTTTGTGCCTATGACTTTTTAGCTCTTCCGGCCGAGTTTTGTTAGGCATGCAACGCAAACTTCGTCCGCCGGCAAGTCTTTCCCGCATAAGGACATGATAAGCTTCAAAGTGTTGTTTTTCATTTTGGAAGGCATGGTAGACCATCCGGTCTTTTTTCTGTTCTGGACTTCTTCTTTGTCGCTTGGTTTTCCTACTCTTTAACCACGGCGCGTTCGGTTTTCAAACATTTTGCGCCCAACCGCTGCGTCGGAGAGCAGGAAGACTGTATAGAGTCGACAAGACAATGAAATCGCTAATTCAACGTGGAAAGATAGCGTTTTCGAAAAACGATATTTCTGAGCTATTTCATCATGGAAAGATCATTTTGGTAAGAGTTGTGCTTTGACGGGTTGATTAGGATACAGAACTTGATCAAGATAGAAAATATACCAAACTCAATTGTCTGTATGAAGAAGTCCAACCAATATTGTCTTTTGGAATCCCATCGTGTTGCGTAACGATGCTTAGAATGCCGAGAGATTCCGCACACCAATGACCTGTTTCACTGTAAGTTAACATTACAGGTTTTTCTATCAAGATTGTTAACGCATACTGAGTGGAGAGGGTGTCGTAACAACTTACTATGTTTCAATAGACAGTAAAGAAGAGAGAGGAAAAGACAGTAACGCGGGAGAAAAAAAGAAGCTTACGATGCTGGTAGATAAACCGTGCTGCGGTGACCGATTGTGTTACCATAAGTATTTTCATTCGTACGAAGTATGTGGATTCTCCACAACTGAACTTTAGTGTTTTCCGTTCCAAACCAAATAAAAACGGCATCACGCCACTCCCTTTTGCCAGTCTGGTCAATCTTTCATTCGGTTGACGAAAAGACTTTCCGATTCCAGTCCAAAACCGCCAATGATCGAATCAAACCTAATTTTTTCAAGCAGTAATCTCTCTTAGGACGAAGCGGTCCCAAGCATTGTCCTTAACATCGCCTCTTCCGTCTACGGCAAACCCATCAAGCTAGGATTTAACTTCACCAAGTTATAGACTAAACGACTGGGAAGAATCAATTATTTGATCGCCCTATTTTTCGGATAGAGGGTCTATTCCCAGTCAGAATTTTCGGAAATGATCGACTGGAACCGCGCTTTCATAAATTCCTTACGAAGAAGCGGAGATTTGTCCGTTTGGATTCGGTTAAGGGTTCAGAGTCTAGACGGGACAGGAGCACTGACCGTCTCTGAACAGCAATAACTAGTGTCCAAGTCCGATGTGACCCGAAAACGTGGTTCCAAATTCAAGATACGGACTTGCCAAAGTTTTATCCGACTTGCCTTCATCCGTCGATTTAGCTTGGCAAGCTTTCCTGGAGTACAGAAGCCCTGCAGGGAAGCTTCTGGCAAAGAGATACATCAACTCTTCGACGCAAGGTGAAACCCCGTCTGCTGCTTTGCTATAACCTACTGGTGAAAGTAGTTTGTTTGGTAAGTTACGAACTTCCACCCGACCTTCCAAACAAATTGAGAACTACTGGAAGAAATGAAGATTACCATCCGAGTCCTTTGCGTAAGAAAGAAATCAACTGACAGGTCAGCTCAGGAACAGCTAGTCGGATTTAGAACAAGACGTCCCAGAAGCAACACCATCTACAGGGAAAACCAACACGAGCGGAAAGTAAGTGCTAGCGCATTTCCACTAATAATTAATAAACTCTCCATACACAAGCTCAGAGCCACCATGCGATTTAAGCCGCTTTCACATTGACGCGTTGAGCCGCGTTGAGTCGTGCTTGCGTCGACGCAACGCAGAGCTTACGCAGACAAATAAAACGCAACGCAAGAAAAGAATCGTTGCGTCTACGCGTTCGAATCAGGTTTGTCAGTAGAAAATGGAAGTTTTTGAAGAAAAACAAAAAAAAGACATCCCGATGATGACGAAAAACTTGCTACTAGTGAAAGAAATTAAAACTCAGCTGAAGAAACCGAGAAAGGAAAACGTAAATGAGCATCCAGCGCGAAAGCTTCTCGCGCAGGTGTGAAAGATACGCTACGCCACGCAGATAAACGCATACGCAACAACGCGCCATTGTGAAAGCGGTTTTAGTTCACATTAGTCCTGAATGGCATCATCATCATCAACATTTAACTAAAACTATAGTAGGGTATGTTTTAAATTATATTCCTTCTGCAGAAAAAATTGCGAATAATCTACTTGGCGATGAGAGCTTTGCACTACCCTCCAATAAAGAAAAAGTATCTTATTGGACTATTTCTGTATGATGATGCTGACAATGAGGCAAGGAGGGACAAACAAGACTAATCCGCTTGGAGCACTGAACTGGTATAAGGCCAATAAAACAGAACAGACGTGTATTTACGAAAAGCCGACTAGCCCGTGTCAACGACCATAAGCAAAAAAAAAATTGGAGCCTTGTTCGTCATTAAGGTTAACGTTCCTGAAACAAGGCTCCAAATAGGTCCTATCCAGGAATTTTTTTCGGGGCGGGGGTTGCCTGCGGGTTGGATCTAATCCCTACCAAAAAAGACGTAGATCCAAGGTTAAAGCCTATAAAAACGATTATTTTTGTTTATTCACATAATGCATAATGGGATATTTATAGTCGGTAGGAGCTTCAGTTATTTATTGCAGGTTCGATCCTTCCCCAACGTTAACCCTGAAGTTCGACAGCCTGACGAGGACCCTTGCCAAGAAGGGCCGAAATATCGCTGCCAAACCATCGTAGCTGACGTATTCGTTTTATGCATTATTTGAATATATGTTTCTCAGTCAGCTTGGGCTCAAGGAGTATTTATATTTTTGTATGTTTCGGGGGGGGGGGGGGGGGCCTGACTTCAAACGCCGAAACTGGTCAAGGAAGAAGAAGAAGAAAATTAGAACAGGGTAGGTAGGTAGGTTTTTTATTTTTAACCAAACATTGAAAATAACATAAAATAACATTACTGATATCCTATTGCAGCAAAAAGAAAGTCCTAAGGACTTGTGCTGCAATTTATTAATACTACGTGAATCCAAAAGACAGGGGTCGCATTTTCGTCGTCTTTCTGGCGGCAACGATTCTACAAAAAAAATCAACACAGGTGGAAGGATATGCTGGCGCACTTCTTATAGATATTTGAAACACTGTGTTCGACTGGCTCATCGGAAGGCAGAGGACAACGAATAGGTCAGAAGTAGTACAACCTCTTGAATCAAGTGCAACTCACGACGGCTGCTTTTAACTGGCGCAAGCAATATCAGCGCAGATTTATTACGCTGACTGAAATGGCCGAAAACTGAGAAGAAATCATAGCCAATCAGTAGGAATGATCATTGCGAAGACAACTGTATCCCTTTTCTGCAAAATCCCAATACCACCCAAAAGTATTCACACGTAAAAACGTACGATTCTTTGTGAGTCTAGTTCATTTGCCTTTTTTTAGATATTTATTTTTCCTGTAAACGAAACATTATTTTACAGCATTTTTCAAACCCATAAAGCCTGCGTAGTTTAAAGAGCTTTACCTGGCTGCTGCTGAAGTCACTAGGTAATTTAAGTGTCAATGGGCCCTTGCAAGAGTTTGATATCTCTTAATATATGAGACAGTCTACGTCTACGACTAAGTAAGGTATGCATCAGACGATTGCAGGTGTCGCGACAAAAACATGCTCAGGTGTGCAAGGCTTGGAGCACAAGGACTGAAGGGTCATTTGCAAAATTCGCAAAAGAAGAGAGAGCAATCCGACGCTCGCCAGTGCCCTAGATATACTGCCGGAAAGTTTGCTGAAAGCACGATTTTAAAGTTTAACAGAAAAGCCAGCTGATTCTTGTGTGTGTAGTACCAATAGGGCTACACATATCTAAATGTACTTTTTCCAGCTGATAATATCTGCAGACGGCATAACAAGAAGAAACAGTCTGAAACCGTGAGAACTATGCCTGGGGGCCACAAACATAAACTGCAATCACTAGGGGTACTTGAAGCAGTGCGCATTTGTTTTAATTGTTTAGTGTGATAGAATATTTATTCTAGTAATAGTCTGATCGTAAATAATTTCTCCTTGCACTGTCAGAAGTTCATAACAGATTGTGCATAACACTTTCAAGAATAACACCTTTTTACTTAGAAAGAAAGTGTTATGACCAATTAAGTTTACACTACTTTGTGCCTAGATCTCCAACAACACCTTCAATTGGTAAAAATACTAACGGGAACGAAAGAAACATAACATATAACATCCCAAAGTGTTATCTGTTGAAACCGCGCATCCTGCTGTTGTCGTTATGTAACTTCTGACAGTGTAGTATTTTTACCTATTGAAGGTGTTGTTGGAGATCTGGGCACGGAATAGTATAAACTTAATTGGTCATAACACTTTTTTTTTAAGTGAAAAGGTGTTATTCTTGAAAGTGTTATGCGCAATCTGTTATGTAACTTCTGACAGTGTGTTCCGGTCGTCATTTCCATTTTTAGGAGGAATAGAATGTTCGTCTGTAACTGGAAAGTTGAAAAGCAATAAACCAATCAATCAAGTAATCACTACTCTTCTTTCTCGCCGTGACTAATGCCCCACGGTGCTTCAAAAATAATTCTTCTTCTTCTTGGTCAAGTAGAAGAATTTCACGCCCGGTTCCAGGTAGTTCCAGGTGTGAGCCTGCTACATCCGAAAAGCCACTTGGACAGTTTTTTCTAGTATCCTCGGTAAATTATCACGGCAAGGAAGCAATCTGAGCACTGGTGTTCCACAAAAACAATGGCATGTTATGGCTGTACTATACAGATTAAGTCGCAAACCCCCACGAATAATCAAAAGGAAGACAAGATGACTGCCAAATAGGTTCCGAAATTTCGACGCGATCATCCTCGCTTCTGATGTACAAGTGCATTAATTTCAAAAGTAAATCAAAGGTCAGAATAACAGGTGGTCACTGCCACGTGTGAAATAAATTAGGCAACTTTTTTAACAGGGGATGGTGCATCTCCTGCGCATAATTCACCCGAAGAGTTTGCCCGCTATATGACTCCTAAACATCGCTCAACAGCGTATCAGCCAAACACAACTGGAGCACCAAGCGGATTGTTTCTGTTCGTCTTCACTCTCCTATTAACAGCACCTATCACTCAGGGATGGTACAATACTCTATATAACCAAGTTCAAAACACGCCAGTGAACCTTGGGAAGAACGAGAAACGTCGCCCGAACGACGACTCAAATCCTATGTCGCCCAATCAACGGCATTCGTTGGGGACAGCTCTGCTAACGCTTCCGGCGCTTAGCTAGGCACACGGCGATTCTTGATCCGCACGAAGAGTTAGTCATCAAGAGTATACCAGTACCAGTACAACAGATTTTTAATCCATAGCCTGATTTTTATATTACTTAAAAAAGAAAATAAATCACATTTCGTACTTTTTGTGGCTCCTCTATCCCTCAGTGACGTTTATTTTAATCTATTTTTACCCACTTTTAACTATTTACGTCACTTAACTTTTGAAAATAAGCCCTATTTCATTTCCTATTCTTGACTTTCGCTTTGATTGATTTTTTTTGTTGTCCTGTCCTTCAAACCTCATACCATCACAATCATACATTTAAAATTCTACTGTCAACCAAACTACCGTAAATTATAGAAGAAAAAAAAGATCTGACCGTACCATACATATAAGGGGAAAAACAAAAGAAAGGGACAAAAATATATCTTTCCGGCTATAAACAACTATAAAACATTTCCAAAGCCACACTATTTAAATTGTAGCCAATGAAAACAGGAAATATAAGCTTACACTCATACCCTAGCCGAGTTTTATTTGAACGTTGATGACGGTGAGGATCACTGGAACTGAACCGGACCTCTAAACTGGAATTTGAAATGGCTTGACAATCCCGTCATGACCCTTAAATCTTCATTTATTATATATAAGCTTACACTCATACCCTAGCCGAGTTTTATTTGAACGTTGATGACGGTGAGGATCACTGGAACTGAACCGGACCTCTAAACTGGAATTTGAAATGGCTTGACAATCCCGTCATGACCCTTAAATCTTCATTTATACATACGTTGGCTCATCTTTTAATGAATGCACGAAATATGTTATTACCCATCGAGAAAAAGATGTAGTATGGAAGAAAAAGCAGCAACAACATAACACAAGTTGACATAACAACAACATTAACCTTGATACAAAACCAAATAAATCAGGAAAGAATACACACCCAGGGGTGAGAAACAACATCCTTATTAATGATGTTCGCTACAAGGGATCAAAACGGAGGGATTGCCTACTCTCAATTTTAGTATACAGCAAGTGCCCGGTACCGCGGTACAAAGCTGGCAAGTTGCCACGTGTTAGAACATTAAAATAAGCATGCTTATAAGCGGAATCGCCTAACTTATAGCCGGCACCGCTGGTTTCGCACGCAAAAGGGTGTACAGAAGGTGTCGGGGTGTTGGTAATCCCAGGATCAAAACAATACTGAATTGCAATCAAGCTTTTCCAAATTGTTTCGGTTCCAACTAGGTTACATGTGTGTAATATACACTAGTGACAATCATCACGATCTAGTGGCTGAACTGATTTCCAAGGGGGGGGGGGGGGGGGGATTCCGACTGCCTATATCCGGAGTTACAATTCCCCCCCCCCCCCCCCCCCTGAAAGGGCACTCCACAAGGTTTAATGAGGCCCTGTCTACACATCACCAGTGTGAACGGATAGCTGACACCCATGACAAGTTGACAGAAACGGTAACTCAGGGGTCTCTTACTAACCTGGAAGGTCAAGGTTTCGAACCTCCTCATCTCCGTCGGACTCTCCTCCTTCAACCGGGTCGACATCCGCCATTTTGTAAGCATAGATGTCGGTCTGAAAAGAAAAAGTGATAATACTCCAAGTATAAAAATATGACTCAAACCGGATAAACCAGCTAAATTTTATTAGAGCATATTCCGGCCCTTCTTGGCAGGGGTCCTCTTCAGGCTCAAGCCGCTCGAGCTCGAAAATGAGCTTGTGAAAACTTGTAGTTTTTCCACAAGTTCATTTTCCAGCTTGAGCCTGAAGAGGACCCTTGCCAAGAAGGTCCCAAATTTAGCTCTCATAAAATTCAGCTGACGTATCCGTTTTGTATTTAATAGTGCAAAACGGATACGTCAGCTGAATTGCATTAGAGCTATATTTCCGCCCTTCTTGGCAAAGGTCCTCTTCAGGCTCAAAACCGCTCAAGTTGGAAATACGAACTTGTGGAAAAATTTCCCACAGTCGGTCGTACAGTCAAGGTCGTATTTCCAACTTGGGCAGGTCCTGAAGTCTGAACTTGCCAAGAAGGGCCAAAATATAGCTCTAATAAAGTTCAGCCGACGTGTCCGTTTCGCACTATCAAATATGATTCGCAGTCAGCTTGGGCTGAAGGAATATGTATCCGTTTTGCCCTGTCAAATATCTCCAGCGATATTTCGGCCCTTCTTGGAAAGGGTCCTCTTGACTGCAGGTTCGTCTCTTCCAACTACAGCCTGAAGAGGTCAGTGAGTCCGTCGGGTCTAATCTAATGTTTGGACTAACTTTAGGGCTACGACGGAGCTCCACCCATTCTAGATGGCTACAAGAGGAGTTGCAACAGTTGCGTTTTTGCAGATACCATGGTATCTGCTACCACGGTAACTCGATCTGCAACTAGTCGTTTTTGCAGTTACCGTGGTATCTGATATACGGTTGCTCTGCAAAAACGACAATTGCCAAAATTGCGCTTTTCGAATTCATCCCAAAAGAAAAACTGACATTCAGTCACATAACTAAGTGCCAAACTTCTTTCCGACCAATTTGACAAAAAATGATGAAAATGGGTTGACTTTCTTCAGATACCACGGTAACTGGCCAGATAAAAACGCCTTTTGACACGGTAACTGCAAAGACGACTTTAGACCGTGGTATCAGATAACATGTACCATATAAGTTTGCCATATAAGTTTATTATTTATGACAAAATTATGACAAAGATATTGATGCTTTTATGACGAAAAATCCAATGTTCGGCTTGCCCGTGAAGGAACTTTGAAAATAATTTGAAATTTGAAATTCATGGTGTCTGCAAAAACGCAACTAATGTCAGAAGTTTGATAACAGATAACACATGTTTGCGCATCCTTGTGTTAAACGTTACGACAATATATTTGTTATCGTTTATTTGTTGATTATTTTGGTATTAACACCTATGTAACGGGCCATGGAGCTTTGTAGGGGTCGAAACTTATTTTGTTCATCTATTTTTGTATTTAATAAAACTGAATTGAACTGTGACACTTTTAAACGTTAATTTTCACGAAAAGATAACATTCAAAAGGATCTCCACAAATATGTTATCCAAATATTTAACACAAGGTTGCACAAACATGAGGTATTTGTTAGCAAACTTCTTACAGTGCAGCTCTTCTTGTAGCATTCTAGATTGTCATCGAGTGAAGAAGTCCGTCAAGCCTTATAGCTGGTCCAGACATTAAACTCGACGTGAAGTTGGTATTCTAAACATTTTAAAATTTAACCGAATACGGCTGAAGAAGACAGTCTAGTTACCAATCTCGTGTTCATTTAATTCGTTGCTCCGCTATTCACATAATCGATTTTCATCGAATGAGCTTTTTCTTTCGGAAGTTGTGGTACCACTATCTGCCTGTGCCCCTATGCTTGAAATATTTAGCAACTACAACGGCAAAGGCCACTTCATCAGAAGTGAGCTTTCCAATCTGAAACTGAACATTTCCCGAGCCTCGCTTCATTAGACACTGAAATGCACACTTTTGCTGAAATTCAAATTTTCCGCGTCTGGCTGAACGTCTTGTCCGGCCAGCAGTGCAGATTCTGAACGTCACTACTAGTGTCCAAGATGAAACAAAAATTCCTTGGCAGAGTCAAAATAAACGAGTGTATTCAAATCCAAGATGTAAATAAGCCGGCTTTTAAGCTAAACTTTAAACGTTCGTTCCAGGTACAGTAGAAGTATGCTGCTTTGAACATTAGTTAACTTTTAACAGTGCAATTTTCATCCACTCAACGATTAATCGTCAGCAAAATGTTTCTCGACCTAAAGCGTGCATCACGGAATCAAGGAGTGGTCGACTATAGCACATAAGTCGCTTCGTAGTAAGTATAGATAATTATCTCATTCAGAAGAAAAAATCTCAAAGCGAAAAAACTGAATGAGTCTGACGTGAGACTGTTCATGATTGCAGTAGGGCCTCCGGGCTCAGTTCTGCTTGATTTGAGACGCTGGTTTAAAATTCCAGCAACATCTAAGGTGTGACGCTTAAGTCCAGTAATGAAAAATTAGTTTTTGTTGAGCTTTTAGGGAATTTTTGGCCAGATGTCCCTGGTCTCTTGAAAAGCACATCACCAACATCGAGTTTCTTTGCAAAAACCCGTAGCGAAGATAACGAAGATTAGACCGACAGTTGCATTGGCAAAGCTGAGCGTTTGAGTCAACTTGAGTAACTTGCTATGTCATTGCTGGAATATTTATTATTTTATCACAAGTTCGTTTTTCTGGCTTCAGCCCAAAGATGACCCTTGCCAAGAAGGGCCGAAATTTCGCTCGAGCAAAATTCAGCTGACCTATTCGTTTCCCCAATCAAATGATTGTTAAAATGATTGATGCACTTATGTTTCCGACTTTATACTAATGATTCATATTCGCGTATTGCACGTTGAGGTGTCGGACATACTGTTCGTAATTCAGTGGACTCGGCGGCTCCCTGGACGCCTTTAGGAAATGGTCCGTTAGATAGAAGACATAAACTTTATCTTCTACTTCCCGATTAGTTTACAATCGAAGAGAAGCTCATTGGTCAGACACACTGGCTACGTAAGTTTTTACGGGTTTCGAAATCTTTGAAAACAAGACCAAAAAGTTTCGCTGGGATCCCAAAATTTTATTTGATCCAGATAATTGGGTCTTGTCTTCGCCAGATTCAGTCTTCGCCAGGCTAATCATCTTAGAAAACCAAGTTCAGATAAGCCATATCAATTTTGACGATACTGGCCGAAACTTCCTGCTTTACTTCTGCCAAATTTACAGTTTTGGCCGAATTCCGAGCGAACTACTTGTCCAGCAAAAAAAGGAAAGTCAGAAAGGAATACAGCGTATCTCCTTATCCTATACAGAACATCTAATCAACTTCAAAAAAAACTTTATCTTAAACCAACTTTTCCGGTTTCAACCGAATTATATGTCCGGGTATAAAAAGATTCTCACATACAGACTCAGCGTCTCTTCTTACCCCTAAATCTGTCATGTAATCTACTTTAAATAAAAATTTTGCTTTTAACAAATTTTCCGGTTTTTGGACGGATTCCAGGCGAACTAATTGTCCGGGTAGAAAATGCGTTTCACATAAGTGTTCAGCATGTCTTCTTACCCCTAAACCGAACATCTAATCAACTTCAAATAAAACTTTTACTTTTAACAAACTTTCCGATTTTTGCCGGATCTGGCCGAATTACTTGTCCAGCGAGAAAATGGTTTTCATCACCGTGTTCAGCATGTCTTCTTACCCCCTAATCGACTATCACATTAGTGTTTAAAAATATTTTGTTTGCCCCTTAATCTGAACCCCCTCCCCCACCCCAAAATGTAGGGCGACAGAGCCCATCTACGAACTCGACCTGTCCCTTGGCCCAAAGAATCCTCACACCAAGTTTCATCAAAATATCTCATTCCCTTCGAGAGTTATCGTGCTAACAGACGGACAGACAGACAGACGGACAACTTTTGCGATGTCATAGGCATCCCTCCACTTATGGTTTGGGATCCCAAAAACAGCAGTTTCAAAGATGTCATGTGTGTTAGAATAATGTTGTGTAAGTAAGTAAGTAAGTAATTTATTTATGACCCGCCATTTTGAAAAGGCGGAGTAAATGAAGAAAATAAATAAAAAATAAAAAACACACAAACATTTTTTTGCCAACCGGAAAAGCCAACCGGAAAAGGGGTAGACTACAAAGAATACGGAAATGACGAGAGGCGTCTCACAAGCACGCCCCCCCCCCCCAACCACCACCACAATGGCCTGACAAGCAGATCAGCTGAAGAAACTCGGCGGGGGGGGGGGGTCGTGCAATTTTTATTTTATAAAAATTCGCGTTTCCAGCCCAAGAATAAAATCGAGATAAAAATAGGCAAAATCTTTTAAGTGTGCGATCATTTTTTTTTTATTATTTAGGCCCCTTTCTAATCCAACCAGCACAAACCGATCCTGGCAGGGGGAGGGGCAAGTGTTAGATGACACAATAGTTAGAAGACTGGAACGAGGGTAACAAGTCGCAGAAGCCAACCGGAAAAGGGGTAGACTAGTTAGATGACACAACAGTTAGAAGACTGGAACGAGGGCAACAAGTCGCAGAAGCCAACCGGAAAAGGGGTAGACTACAAAGTATACGGAAATGACGAGAGAGGTCTCACAAGCACGCCCCCCCCCCCCCAACCACCACCACAATGGCCTGACAAGCAGATCAGCTGAAGAAACTCGGCGGGGGGGGGGGTCGTGCAATTTTTATTTTATAAAAATTCGCGCTTCCAGCCCAAGAATAAAAATCGAGATAAAAATAGGCAAAATCTTTTAAGTGTGCGATCATTTTTTTTATTATTATTTAGGCCCCTTTCTAATCCAACCAGCACAAACCGATCCTGGCAGGTGGAGGGGCAAGGCGTGTTATTTTTTCTCTCTTGAGAACCATTTTCAGACTGACAATCAGCGTTTAAATTGCCATTCGGGTTTTAAAGCAAAGAAACAAACGCCAAATTCAAAGGTGAAATCCGAAATATTTCAAGCCGTCATGCTTCTTACACGACATATTCCCATGCCAACTCTCAAGCAGACGCTATGGCATTGCAAACACATACGATTAAGAGTTGCCTTGCCTCGAGCTACGATGAAGAATAACGACCTTCGCTGTGTGTGATCCAACTTAACGAAAAGACCAGTCGATTCGGCTTGTTTAAACATAGGCTATGACGACAACGCTAACAAGAATGCTGCGTCCTTTGGTCTTCATATGAAATGGATATGAGGCTAAATACGTCAAAAATGTATTCCAGAATCACCAAAATGTATTCGTCCCGAAATATATTCGAGAAATACCTCAAATGTCTTCGAGGAATCGGTGTTTGTAATCAAGAATCGATGAAAAGTCATTAAGTTTTTTTTTTAAATCTTCGAGAAACTAAAAAAGAGTATTCGGGAATGACATACATGTATTCGAGAATGACAAACTCTATTCGAGAATTTTTATTTTTTTAAATCAATTCCGGCAAATTATGTCTTCGAGAACACGAAAAATGTATTCGAGAATAACAAAACGTATTAGAGATTCCAAATTATTTTAATCAGTACCGGAAAAGTGCGTCTTCGAGAATACGAAGATATGCAGGAACCCCGCTCAACTCCAGCCAAAGTTCCCGGATCCAGTCCGAATCTGCAAATGTACACGTGAGACTTGTAACTGTCCTGCCCGCAAACAACCTCAGGGCTACTCTCAACGAGCTACAGATTTCCGATACCCCTTCCCCCCCCCCCCCCCCTCTTGCAACTTCCAAATAGTCGCCTGATCCGTTCGGAGTTCTGCATGGCACAAGAGTTCCGGAAAATTGATCACCCCGCAACGTACATGCTTCGCAAGATCTTAGATCCCCCCTCCCTCCACCCCCACACGGGTGACCGGGATCAGGGGAATGAGGTTTCGTTGAGGGAATAGATAATTTTTGAACGGGTGATCGGATCTTAATGAAACTTTAGATTTTGAAGGACCTCGTGTCTCTAATGTCCTATTTAAAGTCCGAACCTGATCCGAATAAAGGGTGGGGTGGGGTGGAGGGGCGAACCGGAAATCTTGTGACACGCTTAGAGTGGAGCGATCGGGATGAAACTTGGTTGGAAGAACAAGCACAAGCTTGTAGCACAGTGATAGAGGCGGACCGGGTCTGGGCACTGTGGGGGAGCTGGGGGGGGGGGGGGGGGGGGGGGTCCGGAATTTTGGTGATAGCGAACTAAGGTACTTCTAGATGTTCTAGGACGACGAAACTTGGCTTGGACATTAGAGACTTGACAAGATTCATTTAGAAATTGTCACTTCTCAGATCCAACCATCCCCTAAAGTACTAACCTAACAGGAAAGTACAAAAGCCTCAAGGGCTTACAAGTGAATTCCTTAAAGTACAAATAACAACTTTGAGCAAAATATAGATTTTAATGATCCCGAGGAGCTAATCATCATTTTTGCTTCAAGAGTTTTCATTGCAGATGAATTTCTAGCGCCCTTAAGTGTGCGTCATCACAACCAAATGCAAAAATAAAATAGTTTTTACGAATGATACATTCTAATGATTTCCAAGGGCTCATGATCATTCTTATCTCAAGGGTTTCGCTTACAAACGATCACGACAAACCCACGAATTGACGAATTCCTACTTTCATCCTCCGACCCAGCCTTGCAAGTGCCATATGAGCTTCTAGCTCTTGTTTTTCAGTGGGACACTCTTTGTCTGAGACATTTCGACTGGAGACGACTAGTCGGGAATTTTTTTCTGGGGACATTAACAGTTTCGCGTTTCTTAGACGATCCCGCTGAATGCCTATCCTACTAATGCATAGATAAGCTATAATCATAATAATAATAATATAATTGCAATAATAAGGGTTTCGCCTCTATAATCCTTTCTCACTGCCACTTTTGAGTCTCATGAACAAAACAAACACATGGACTGCGCTGTGCAAACTCCTTAAAGTTTAACCGAACAGGGTTGAGGTACGACAGTCAAGTGTGCAATCACTTAGAGCGCGTTCCACCCTCGTACCAATAGTAACTATTAGTTACTAAATCCGTTCCAACCTCACGAAAAGTTACTACGCTGACCGTTCCAGCCTTCTCGGAATAGTAACTAATAGTAACTATTTGCTTACCACGCTCGGGAGCGTGGTAAGCGTAGTAACCACGAATCTCTGTCACGTGATTGGTCGGATTCGACCGTGGCATGATATTCCGCTGGAAAATAGAAAAATCGTTCCAGCCTTGACGACAAGAAGGCAGAATTTGTGACGTCATACGTGGTAACTACGGTAAGTAGGATGGAACACGCTCTTATTCACATAAAGAGGCTCGAAGACCAGAGGGAAATGCGGTATTTCGTTGCTCCGTTACTCATCCGGCCTAACCAAATGAACTTTTTCTTTCGGATATGTGGTAGGCTACCTCCATGAGCTTGTACCTCTACGCCTGAATTATTTAACAACTACAACGGTAAAGTTTCAGAAGCTTAGCTTCATTAGTCACTGAAATGCACGCTTTTGTTGAAATTCAAATCCTCCGCGTCGGGATGAATTTCGTGTTGTCGGGCCAGCAGTGCATATTCTGAACGTGACTACTACAGCCCACGATTTAAAAAAAATAAAAATCTCTTAGCGGACTTCAGTGTATCCAAATTCAAGATATAAAAGTAAGCTATTTTTTTAGTTAAACTTTAAAATCTTACCAAATTAACTAACTCGCTCTCCGTTTGTAATCGTCCCATCATTCTCATTTCCAAGATTTCAAACGTCCCATGTCATTTTTATCCACAACAACATCACTGCGCTGATTGGCTTTTCTCGAGGCGGACCAGGCTCCCACTTTTGCCTCCAGGAAACTCATTGGTCAAAAACACTCGTTATGCAAGTTTTCCCGTGTTTCTTGTCAAAACCAAGGGCCGAGTGAAGCTTAAAACAGCTGGGACGGGTTTGTAATCTTTTACGAAACAAGGCTGAGTTTCGACAGTCATGTTGGCTATGTCAGAATATTGGAACTGAAACTGTATATACTGCGCCGCGTGCTTAATAGTTCACACTGTACACTGTACAAGGGAAGAAGGCATAGCTATGGAACTATGAGATAGCACTACACATAGCGCTTAACGGGCCTCAAACAGGCCACTTCACGTGGGAATACAGTTACAGACGCATGTAAACTATTCAAAGCCTAGTAGAAAAGATAACAACTTACATTTAGTTTTGATGCTGAGCCATGAAATGACGCTACTAAAATCCGGAGCTATTAGGGATTTCTAAAGAGCTGTCTGACATTGTACTTCCAATTTTCTTCAGGGCACCAATCATAATCGTCCTGAAAAGATTTCATCTCAACACAAACTGAGGAGAACAGACTGCGTACCACTATTTGCGTTTTTGCAGATACCATGGTATCTGTTACCACGGTAACTGGATCTGCAAGTAGTGGTTTTTGCAGTAACCGTGGTATCTGATATACAGTTGCTCTGCAAAAACGACAATTGCCGAAATTGCGCTTTTCGAAGTCATCCCGAAAGAAAAACAGATATTCAATCACATCTCTAAATGCCAAACTTCTTTCCCACCAATCTGACAAAATTTGATGAAAGTGAGATGACTTTTCAGATACCACGACCAGTTACCACGGTCGGACCGTAGTATCTGAATATCAGATACCACGCTAACTGGTCAGATACCACGATAACTGCAAAAACGCCTTTTGACCGTGGTATCAGATACCACGATAACTGCAAAAACGACTTTAGACCGTGGTATTAGATACCATGGTATCTGCAAAAACGCAACTACTGTTTGCTGTTGTCAGTTCTGACTGTAAATGACAGCCCAGCTAGACTCTGAATTCAGCATTTATGTTTTAGGCTAACGAAGCTTCGAAAGGGCAGGATTTTCCTCTTGAATCGGAAACCTATTTTGGATTCCCAATACTAGGCCTACGCCTTAGATTTACTGATCAACTTCTCTTTCAGGCAGACTTGATAGATCGGATACCCTCGAAGTATCGACAAAGGAACAAGGACATTATAACAACACATAAAAAGTCAACGAGGATTTCACCGTTCTGGATGAAATAAGCTTGAACACTTGTTCGTTATCTAGCGTGCGATACAACAGGTCTAATTCTGTATTTACCTCTCATATGTGTCTGTTTAGGTGAATGAAACAAAAAGAAGATATTGGATCATCTGAAAAAGTGTTCAAAGATGCATAGTACAGCTAGTAATCTTGAGCTGTAATCTAGCTGTCAAGTAGTAACGATGCTGATGAAGCATCGTAGCTGACGTATCCGTTGTATACATTATTTGAATATATGTTTCAAAGTCAGCTTGTCTTGGGCTCAAGGAATATTTATGAGAACAAAGTTTTCGATGCGATCCCAAAAGGGAATATTTATTGGACTTCTTCTTCAAGGAATCACGTTTTATCGACTTCAAGTCTTCGCCAGACCCCGGAAGCACCTTATCTATCTCTAATCAACCGCTTAACCAAACCCAAAAGGTAATTTCTTTCTATCTTTAACTTTCCATTTCAGCCCAGATTAGGATTGGAATACCCCTGCTTGTCGACAGCTTGCTTGTCGACAGCTTGTAAAGTTAACTAGCACTGAAAGACGCATGTGTGCATCCTGTAAAATTGGCGTTAATGAAAGTCAGTTCTAAAAATGCCAAAGAAACCTTTAAACTTACTGACCTTAGCAAATAGGCTACCAACTCTCCTGGATGTGGGCAACAGGGGCAGTGCCATAATTTTCAAAGCATTTATAATTTACTCTGAAATTCCTAGGAAATCTGACCACAGTGACAATAAAACTCAGAAGATTTTGTAAAGGGCAGAGGAGTTTCACCAAAGTCCAGCTTTGGCTCCCACAAACTGAAAGGATGAAAAGTTGTCTGCTATAAACAGCTTTACGTGTTTCCCCAGTGAATGTTATTTTAATTTTGTTTTAAATATACAGAATATACAGGAGAAGTATGCCAGTCAACCACAAACCCCTGATTTTTTTATACCCTATGCCAAATGCTGGGTATATCTAACGTTTGGCATACCCTATGCCTAACGGTGGATACTCAAACCCTACAAAATACTAATTATCCGAGTCAAGCTCAGACAAATCAGAATTGCTTTATATTGGGGTTGGTCAGGAATATGCTATGCCAAACGCTAGATATAGCCAGCATTTGGCATAGGGTATCCAAAAATCAGGGGTTTGTGCTTAATTTGTTCAGGGTAGGCTATGCTTCTTTGAACACTAGATAAGCTAACTTTGGACAAGTCTTACACAAATCTCAAATTTTTGGGCATGGTGCTCACACTTCAGGCATGACCCAACATTTGAGCATGGTGCTCATACGTTGGGGCACCGTGACCCGGAGCAACAGCACAGTACCCCCATACAAATCTGGTTGAAAAGCAAACAGTCATTTCAGATTTTCAATTCTACAGATTTTTCTGGGGGTACTGTGCCTAGCTCCCGCCCCAGGGCATGGTTCCCCAACGTATGAGCAACATGGCTCATGTATTGGTGCCAAAAAATGAGGATTTGTTTATGCTACGACTGCTTTGCCTTTAAACACTACCATTTTCATCCAGTTCCTGAACCTGAAGTGACAAATGTCAAATATCAGTCAGCAAAAAAAAGCTAATTAGGGGCTCCGAAGAAAAGACTACCAAAATGATGCTTTGGGTCATCATTTCACCAATTAACCCCAAAATTTTTAATAAAACTTTCATCACAACCTTTTTCCTTTTTTCACAAAAAAGCGTCCTGATTAGTTGGTTTATTTAGAGCTTTGTTTTTTTGCATGTACTTCGTTGTATATTTAGTAGGCTAATTTGTCTTTAACGGTCAGCTGTTTATTAGTATGTAAGTGTGTGTGAGTCTGACTGACATGTTGTTGTTCCTTTTTATACATTACTCTTCATTTTTGAAGGATTCAAATAAATAATAATAATAATAATAATAATAATAATAATAATAATAATATTTGACAGTGAAAAATGGATATGTCAGCTGAATTTTATTATATAAATATTTTGGTCCTCCTTGGCAAGGGTCCTCTTCAGCTCAAGCTGAAGTTCACCACACTCATGGCAAACCTCATCTGACCTCAGGGACAATGACAGACCAAAGATTGAAAATGTACAGGAGAGGTACCCAACCTGAAACAAGATTTCAAATTTCCTTCAGAAAAATCTATCTGGCTTAAAATGGAACCAAAAATATGACAAACATACTAGACTGAAGCTAATAGAATGGTTTACATATTGGTTAACATATTTATATTTTCAAACAGTATCACCGCATTTTTACCTGAGCTCGAATTGCTTGCCGTGATTTAAAAGGAGATGAAACAGGTACGGTAAGAGTTCCTAAAGTTAATAACCAGAAAACCCCTTTTTAGAGCAGGTTCAAAACAAACAAAAGGCAAACAATTCAAAAATGTTGGACTCGTAACTGTTGAAAAAATCAGATTTTGCCTCTTGACTGTCAGGGCAGCATGAGAAATTGTATTTTAATATTTCCCTGGCACAATTTCTAGGTTGTGTAAACGAGGTCAGGTACACCTCCTGCCGTTACAGCTAGATTCCAAAACTCGTACTAGAACAGCTTCATGTTTTTTTTATTTAAAGTTCATTTTCAAGCTCGAGCTACTCAGCAAGACTGGAGCCTAAAGAGAACCCTCGCCAAGCAGTTACCAAGAACGGTCAAAATATAGCTCTAATAAAATTCAGCTGACTTATGCGTTTTGCACTGGAAATGTAATTTGCAGTCAGCTTGGGCTGAAGGAATATTTAGCCCCAACGTGAACTGTTCTGCTGTTCAAGGCTACCTGATGGTCCAAATCAAAGAAGCATAAAGGAGGGGTACCTGACCTAATTTGTACACTACCTCAATTGTTGCCGCGAAAATGTTAAAGTGAATTGTACATACTGTCCTGACAGTCAAGAGGCAAAATATGACTTTTTTCAATAGTCAAGTGTACAAAAATATTCAAATTCTGTGCCTTTTATTCGTTTTGAAGCTGCTTTGAAAAGAGATTTTTTGGCTATTGACTTTGGTAACTACTTTTTCCATCATTTTATAAGTCAATGGAGATAAGGTTAGAATGAAGTGATCTTGTTTGAAAAGAAAATATGCTCAACTAGAAATATTGAAGCAATATTTATTTACCCAATATATAAACCATTTAATTGGCTTCAATCTAGTATGTTTGTCATATTTGTTGGTTCCTTTTAAAGCCAGATAGATTATTCTGAAGGAAAGACTTCTCTGGAAATTTGAAATCTTGTCTGAGGTTGGATACCCCTCATGTACCACTACAGGAGGGGTATCCAACCTTAAATTTATATGACCTTGAACTTGGAGTGAACACCTTACAAGGAAATTTCAGTCTATAGCCTACAGTAGAGGTATGCTTATTTACACAGTTACAGGAGGGGTATCCAACCTCGAATTTATCTGACCTAGAACTTGTCCTGAAAACCTTACAAGGGAATTTCTGCGTCCAAAACAGGTCCTGGGACACTCAGGGTTTCCATCTTGACTGTTTGCCTAGGAAGTTTTTATGACTGGACTGAAATTCCTTCCATCCTTTATAGGCCAGGTTCAAGGTTGGATACCCCTCCTGTACTTGATTTGAGTCTTAAATGTGAACTGTGCAGTTTTGAGCTAAATGGTAGAGATCCAAAATACCTACTCAGGTGTTTTCAGAGGCCCTTAATTACCTACTCTGGAATAATTCCTCCCATCCTTTTAAGGCCAGGTTCGAGCTTGGACCCCTCCTGTAGTTGATTTAAGTCTCAATGTCAACTGTGCAGTTTTGGGCTAAATGGTAGAGATCCAAAATACCTACTCGTGTGTTTTCAGAGGCCCTTAATTACCTACTCTGGCTAACTGTTTGTTAAAAAGTTTAAAGTCAACAAACATTCAAATAAGCATACAGGAGGGGTACCTGACCTCGTTTTTGCGCTACCTCGATTACTGCTGCAAAAATGTTAAAATGAAATGTAGATGCTGTCCTGACCGTCAAGAGGCATAATATGAATTTTTAAACAGTCATGTGTCCAAAAATATTCAAATTCTGTGCCTTTTCTTTGTTTTGAAGCTGCTTTCAAAAGGAATTTTCTGCTATTGACTTTGATAACTCTACCTTTTTCATCATTTGGTAAGTCACTCAAGGTAAGGTTATAATGAAGTGATCTTGTTTCAAAAGATTAATATGTTTGACTAGAAATATTATATTTGATAGTAAAACGGATATGTCAGTTGAATTTTATTGGAGCTATATTTTGACCCTTCTTGGCAAGGGTCCTCTTCAGGCTCAGAGCTGCTCAAGCTGGAAACGGGAAAAACTTGTGGGAAAACCACAAGTTCGTATTTATAACTTTAACGGCTTTGAGCCTAAAGAGGGCCCTTGCCAAGAACTGCCAAAATATAGCTCCAACAAAATTCACCTGACATGCCTGTTTTACACTATCAAATATGATTTGCAGTCAGCTTGGGCTGAAGGAATATTTATACTAGAACATTTATTTGTCCAATATGTAAACCATTCAATAAGCTTCAATCTAAGGTCTTTTCCCGCGACACAATTGCGGGCCACACACTTCCGAGTGTTAGTCGCCGAAACAGGATTGTGTGCCACACAGTCGAGTCACTAGGCTAGCTTCAATCTAAGGGTCTTTTCCCGCGACACAATTGTGGGCCACACACTTCTGAGTGTTAGTCGCCGAAACACGATTGTGTGCCACACAGTCGAGTCACTAGTTGAAACTCGCGGAAACGTCGTTTTTTCTATTTCTTTGGCGGTAATTTCAAATGTCGGAAAATAAAAATAAAATTCATGTAAAACCTCAATAAATAGAACCCCAGGCTTATTTCCTTACAATTCTGTACATAAAGTATCCTCAGTTTTAAGTATATATGCTAGAAAAAGTAGTTAGATTTATTGTTTAGACACTATTTTGCTGCTTAAATTTGAATTTCCGGCCAGAATCGAGCCACAAAATTGACAATCACCTCGCAAGTTGTTTGTCGAATTTGTGCCACAATGCGAGCCACAAAAATCGTATTGGTTGCGGAAACACACTTGTGGGCTGCACACAAGGTCGAGGAAACACACTTTTCGAGCCACAATCGACCCACAAACTGTTTGTGGGAACACGGAAAAACGCCTATAGTATGTTTGTCAAATTTGTGGGTTCCATAAGCCAGATAGATTAACCTGAAGGAAGGAAAGGTCCTTTCTGGAATTTTGAAAATCCTCCTATAGAATACCTCTACAAAACAGGTACTAGGTCACTCATGGTTTCCTTCTTGACAGCTAGGACTGCATTGAAATTTCCTTCAACCTTTTTAGGCCAGGTTCGAGGTTGTGTCACCTAAATTTAAGGTTGGATACCACTCCTGTACTTTACCCCCTTTTAACCAACCTGTCCTAAGCTTTTTCAACAGAATCCAGTTTTGTTTAGCAATCCAATCCACTTTAAAAACAATCACTGGCCACGACTCAAAATACTCAGATGCCCACTGATTCACAACTTGTTATGATTCCATTCCATCTGTGGCAGCTTCATCATGTTGTGAAATGATGATGCTGCTGAAGACGGCTAGCGAGTTCTTACTTGACATCTAACCGCCATCTACACAAATTCGCACTGAAAGTTCTGACTAGTAGATGTCAGCAGAAGAAGGTGAGGAAAAAGCAGACCAGAGGCCGACTGATAACGTTTCGACTAAGCTGTGTCGGAATTCCATACAGTCGTGACCATGTTGACATCATGTGATTGAAGACCCAACATAGGACTTGATTGCCCCTAGGTCGTTTTATAAATGTAAACGCACTCGGCTCTATCAAAGATGGGCGAATCAGACCATGAAAGGATTGGAATCCGAATCCAGAGCTAGGTACCGAATCCGAATCCACAATTTCATACTGAGGATTCGAATCCGGCCTTAACAAAAATCAAATCATATACATAGGCTATACTTTAAAAATGAGAGGTGACAAAAAGCACTGATATCTAAGGTAACCGGATAACGCGATAAATTACTAAGAATGGCTGGTGGCGGAGATTGTCTTCGCCAGGCTAATCATCAGAGAAAACCAAGTTCAGATATACCTCTATACGCCATATCTTTTTTGACGATACTGACCAAGACTTCCTGCTTTACTTCTGCCAAGTTTCCGGTTTCGCCCAAATTCCGAGCGAACTACTAGTCCAGCAAAAAAAGAAAATTCAGGAACGAATCCAGCGCATCTCCTTATCCCTATAAAGAACATCTAATCAACTTTCAATAAAACTTTGACTTAAAAAAAATCCGGTTACAATCGGATTCCGGACTAATTATATGTACGGATAAAAAACGATTGTCATATACACACTCGGCCTCTCTTCTTACCCCTTAATCTGTCATCTAATCAAACTTTTGCTTTTAACAAATTTTCAGGTTTTGGCCGGATTCCGGGTGAACTACTTGTTCGGCGAGAAAATATTTTTCACCATCGTGTTCAGCATGTCCTTTTACTCCTAAACCGAACATTTACTCAACTTCAAATAAAACTTTTACTTTTAACCAACTTTCCGGTTTTCGCCGGATTCCGGACGAACTACTTGTCCGGCGAGAAAATGGTTTTCACTATCGTGCTCAGAATGCCTTCTTACCCCATAATCGACTATCACATTTTCCGTTTAAAATTATTTTGTTTGTCCCTTAATCTGAACCCCACCCCTAAATGTAGGGCTACAGAGCCCATCTACGAACTTGACCTTACCCTTGACCCAATGAATCCTCACACCATGTTTCATGAAAATACATCATTCCCTTCGAGAGTTATCGTGCTTACAGACAGACGGACATTTTTGCGATGTCATAGGTATCCCTCCACTTACGTTTTGGGATCCCAAAAACTGGGAACGGAAACTGGAAGGATGTAGACTAGAAATTTGAGTGGATTCGTAAGATTGAGGGTGTAGAATCGGAGTCCGAATCTGAATCCAGCCTGACTACCAGAAGATTCGAATCCGGCCGGATTCGCCCATCTCTGGGCTCTATACATAAATATATATTCGAATATATTTCACCGATAGGAACAAACTACAATTTCTGTTTTCTGAGGTAAAATAGATCAAATGGATGTGACGTTACTCTTGTGTGGAATTCCCTTACAACTTAGTTAATACCAGAAATAAAGGAAGGAAATTCAAATATGATTAATTGTCTTTATTCATCTTATCACAAGCCAGAATTAAGCACAATAGTAGGACAAAAAAATGGACGATTTCAAACTGACAACTAATTAAACATCAAAACATAAAAGGAATAAAAGCCTCCTTAGCCCTACCTATGCGAAAGTCAGGTAGCTATATCATATCCCTCATTGCATACAACAAATTTACCCCTGTTTCTATCTTGCTGCTACTTCTTAGTTCAAGGACCAGTCGCGACTACCATGCAACCAGCTTCCGTAATCGCTTCAACTATTCATAAACGCCGAGACTCGAATCTAACAGAAGTAATTTGTTTTCATTAAATTTAAGTTTATGGTACATTCTATATTTAACAGTGCAAAACGGATGCTTCAGCTGAATTTTCTTAGAGCTATACTTCGGCCCTTCTTGGCAAGGGTCCTGTTCAGGCTCAAAGCCGCTAAGTCGGAAAAATGAACTTGTGGACCGGTTTTTGGGATCCCAAAACGTAAGTGGAGGAATACCTATGACATCGCAAAAGTTGTCCGTCTGTCTGTCCGTATATTTTGATATTTTGATGAAATTTGGTGTGAGGACTCTCTGGGTCAAGGGAGAGGTTGAGTTCGTAGATGGGCTCTGTAGCTCAACATTTAGGGGTGGAGTTTCAAATTAAGGGGCGAACAATTTTTTTTTTTTAACAGCTAACGAGATAGTCGATTTATGGGTAAGAAGACAGGCTAAACATTCATATGAAAATCATTTTCTTGTCGGACAAGTAGTTCGCCCGGAATCCGTCCGAAACCGGAAAATTTGTAAAAAGTAAAGTTTTATCTGAAGTTGAATAGATGTTCGATTTAGGGGTAAGAAGACATGCTGAATCCGCTTTTAACAATCATTTTCTACCCAGACATATAGTTCGCCCAGAATCCGGCTGAAACCGGAAAATTTATTAAAAGTGAAAGTTTTATCTGAAGTTGATTAGATGTTCGATATAGGGGTGAGGTGATACGCTGAATTCGTTTTCGGGCTTTAGTTTTTGCCGGACAAGTAGTTCGCCCGGAATCCGGTGATTTGGCAGAAAGATTTGATCAGTTTCGTCAAAGTTGATATGACGTATAGCCAAGGGGTAAATACACACACGGTGAATCCATATGTGAACTTTGTTTTTGCAGATGATTAGCCATTGAACTTCTTCTGTTTCTAAACCTTAATAGTAAAAATGTTCAAGGAGTCTGGCGAAGACCGGATATCTGCAAGACCAAATTGTCTGGATCAAATTTTAAATTTCTGGGATCCTATCGAAACCTTTGTCTTATTCCACAAGTTACAATTTCCAACTTGAGCGGTTTGAGCCTGAAGAAGACCCTTGCCAAGAAGGGCCGAAATATAGCTCTAACAAAATTCAGCTGATATGCACTGTCAAACATGATTCGCAGTCAACTTGGGCTGAAGGAATATTTATGGTACATTCTCCATCCAAGGACAACTCGAAGATCTTCAAACTGCCTTGTTTCATTATTTTCAATGCATAACATGCTCCAGACGACTGTTCACGAGAAACTCGCTCGTCAGGAAAACAGGTAGTGTAAATTTGCAAAAAAGTCAACGGGCCTGGAGAAAGGCTTAGAACAGAAAAGGCCGTGAATAATTTATTAAAAGCAGAGCCTGGTTTTCGAGTATTCAATTATTTTAGAACAGTGTAAATAGTAAGTGTAAAGCCAAGAAGTGACTCCGAGCCGCAGTATCCCAAAATTCAAAAGCCTGACTTATGTGTTTCCAAACGGAGATTATTCTCTTCCGAAATACTGATACCATGTTCTAACGAATGGTTCTCAAATAGAGCCAGGTCTTTTCTGGTGAATTATGAAAATGAATGAAAAAATCGCGCTATAAAGGTTGGCAGCCCCCTGCGGAGTGTCGCCTGAGTTTTCCCTATGCTGCTTCCTCTAATGGTCCATTTACATACTGCGTAAAATCCGAGCGTATTTTACGCACGTTTTGAGCTTGAAAACGTTTCTAGCAATACGGACGTATCTGAAAAATCGGTCCGTTTTGTATCTAAATACGTCCGTATTTCTAGAAATCTTTTCAAGCTCAGAACGTGCGTAAAATACGCTCGGATTTCAAAATACGCTCGGATTTTACGCAGTGTGTAAACTCACCATAAGGAGGGCGAACTCAGGGATCTTCTTCTTATAATGCGGATAGACGACAAGGTTTCGCCGGCCGGATTCTCTGGACTTTCATCACAGAGCTAGAAAATTCTCGACTTTTGCGTAAGAAAGTTATGAGAGAGCGGAGAATCCTGGCAGGAATTTCCGCACTACCTGCGAGTCCGTAGCATAAAGCCCACGGCCTATTAGTTGACTTCCTCTTGTTGATTCATGCAGTTTAGAAGCGCCATCCCGGCTCCTCTGTAGGGGGCCGTTGCTCCCCATTGCTCCAATAATATAACCTTCGCCAACTCGAATTTTGCAATATGACACTGATGGAGCGCACTACACTCGTAGCCCGATGAAAAATTTATCTCGAAATAGTAGTATGAAGTTGTACGAAAAAGTTGCATACAGTAGCCTACCAACTGATGCTACTACATGCTTCTATGCCAAGTTTACCGTATTACTGCATTCTACTGCATGCTACTATTAAGACTGGATGCTACTATAGCAAGACAGGGTGCTACTGGCCCAATCTGAGGCACATTAAAGGATAGTATTCTTTACTATTACATATCATCACATGCAACTTTTTCATACAGCTATCATACAACTACGCAGGCTACAAATTTTTCATCGGGAGATGCGGTGCTATCATCTAAACTCAAAAGCCAGGCTTCACCTTCCAGTTTTTCCTCCGGATTCCAGACATCCGTTTTCGTTGAGATGCGCCCCGGAGCCCAGCCAAATAGTCTGGAAGTCTGGCGTGTTGGACATCCCAGATTCCAGAATCTGGAAGGGTGTCACAGAGCATTTATAGCATACGAGCATTTGAGAGACAGAATAAATATGCAAATGAACGGGTGCTTAGTTTTGTTTTTAAAACACTCAAATGAGGACGATAAACTAAGAACTATCATTCTGCTGTTAGAGTGTGTACAAACTTCTGAGTTAAAAAAAAAAAAAAGCAAAAAAGTGTGAGGTTTTAATTTAACGGTGTTTTACTTAAAATAGCATTCACACTTATAATTGTGAATACGTGTTTGCTAGGTTGGAATTCCACATAATCCATCTCAAAAGTTAGGCAACAGGGGGGGCAGAATTGAAGTCGATGGTGAGTCTTAAGGCGGATGCTCTTCCAGTGGGGATTCGGAGAAATCATATTGGTAGTGATAGGAAAGGTACTGGTCCTTATTTTTGTCCAATGTGTGGTACTGAAGGAGAGGATGCGGTACATTTGATATGTTATTGTGAGGAGTTGAAAGAATTAAGAAAGGAAGTGTTTGGTCGGGAGGCTTGAAAGGAAAGCGATTTGGTTTCAAGTGGGAAGTAAGTGTTTTGGTGAGATTCGAAGGCTGGGTAGATTCCTGAAGCTAGCTATGGCCCACCGTGAACTATTTTTATAGAAGTTGATTTTTTGGTTTGTTGTTGGAGTGTATGATATCTTGTTTTTGTTATTGTGTTATGTTTCCCGCCATGGCCCTTGGGCTTTATTGGGAATAAATTCATTCAATCATCTAAGCAGCATGCCTACAGTGTATGCTGACTGGAAAAGAGGAGTAGTTTAGAATGGGGATTTTTGCATCGGTAAGCAACATTAGATATCATCATTATCATGAAAAATGGAGGGGTTGGCTTGACTGTGCGGAGTAGCCTGGCTTTAATCGCTAGTCTTGTTACTTCCTAAAGTCAAGTGGGTCTTCTACTGGGAATTCGTAAGACTGTCGTAACCGTGCTCGTCCTGACCCGGCATGATCCCGTTGCCTGAAAATCGCCAAGATGGCCGTTTACGACACGTTACGATTGCCAGTGGAGGACCCACTTCAGTGCATCATCGTAAGCCAAGAAAGAAGAGTCAAGTAACCGCGGAACGACCCATCCGGCGCTTAAAAAAATCGGCACGTTCAGAATCACACACACTGAAGGCAACATCGAATCAATAAAATTTAAGAAAAACACACAATTTTTGATCACCAAACAGGTCTGAAACTTAAAATCATGGAATACTCATAGGAAACGAGGGTAACAAAACTGAAGCTGTAGAAAATATGACTGATAAACATCCGAGTTATAAAGTGGACTAAAATCTACTGTAAGGCAATATACAGGAAACGTCCAAGAGCAAAAGACAGAGCATACACATTATATAACCTGATTTTAACCCTATCCACTATGACTCTACATAAAAAAATATCTTGACATAATAAGGACAGCGAAGATGGGCAAGAGGGAAATTTTTCAGCATTAAACCTTTTACACACTCATGGTCGTTCTGCCACGCAGCTTCTTCAATTTTTCAGGATCAAGGAACAAAATCCGACCAGTATGACCTAGGCTTTGCCCACCGTTGATCCGATGAACCTTATTTCCTCCTGTGCGTGTTGTCTTGAATTAAATACATCCCTCATGATTATTTTTACTTGTACTGGCACGCCCAATGTTAAGACCTTAGTTGCGTTTTTGCAGATACCATGGTATCTGATACCACGGTCTAAAGTCGTTTTTGCAGTTATCATGGTATCTGATATCACGGTCTTAAGTCGTTCAATTTTTGTCAAACTGTTGGGAAAGAAGTTTGGCACTTAAGTTGAGTTTTTGAGGATTAACTTCTGTTTCATCAAAGTTTGTACTTTGGCTCTTGTTTTGTCTTACTTGCGTTTTATTGGGTTCTTGTTTCCAAAAAGCCAAACTACACCAAACTACGTCTGCGAGGTAGGTTTGTAGTCTGAGCTCCGTAGTTTCAGGTTTGAAACTACAGCAAATGGAATGGACAAATAAAACGGCTTTTAAGCGAAACTACGCCGAAACTAAATCCAAAAAAACGCAACTTTAGTGATCTGAACTGATATCAGTTTTTTTTTTTGGGATGACTTCCAAAAGCGCAATTTCGGCAATTGTCGTTTTTGCACAGCAACCGCATATCAGATACCACGATAACTGCAAAAACGGCTAATTGCAGATTTAGTTACCGTTGTAACAGATACCATGGTATCTGCAAAAACGCAACCCTTGTATAGAGTAGGGTAAAGAAAAGTAGACTAGACTAAGGTAGCGTTCCAGTGAAGTTATTACAAGTTACGATGATAAGAGGAGGGGCGAGCGCCGTATTATGGTGGTTACCACGCGCTCTGGAACGAAAATAATAACAGTGCGGACATACGTCATCACTCTTACGGGAGTTCCTAAAGAACCGATAGTTATTATCACTTATGATGCTCGCGACCATCATAAGTAAATTGTAACGATCGTAACAGTCGTGAAACGAAATAATAAAGGCGTATTCTCGCCGTTCCCCGAGGACTCCTCGGGGAATCGAAGGGAACGGCGAGAACAGAGGGAGTCACTTCACGCGGACTCCGCGTACAGAAAGAGCGAGAATACGGGGAATGCTTCTAAAATGGATTTTGTTCGAAAAACGAATATGCAGCTTAAAAAATTAGTCTAGATCCATTTTATTTTTGATTTGTTTATTCTGATTCTTTTTAATTAATTTTACATAGCACCTACAACATCAAAAATTGATTCCCCTCCGAATTTGAAAGGGAGTCCTTTTTGATGATGGTGATGATAATCGGAGCATTCCCCGTCCGTCGGGACTCGCGAGAATACGGGGAGTGAATCCCCGGGACAAACAAAAACGCGGGGACTCCTCAAGTGGAGTCCTCGGGGAACGGCGAGAATACGCTTTAAGTGGGAGGAGCCAATTTACTTATTGCGGCGGGCTCGGGAGGGATAACAAGAATAGTAACGATCGTAACTAATAATAAGTTGCTGGAACGCTACCTAAGTTTCGTAAAGATCCACCGATCACGTTTTTCAAACGCACTATCGTTATGGCGTAACCTCACGAACGCTAACCTCTACGCACACCTCGCCGACTGACGCATGTTGTCAAATCTGTTTTTGTTATTTTATTTTTGTTTGCACTATCGTTCACTTTTTCAATTTTGGTTAGTTTTTAATGTATGTTGACTTAACCACCTGCTATTCGGCTAGTCCGTAATTGGTGTTGAAATAAAACTGAATTGAATTATTACATAACCTCACGAACGATAATGGCTGCGCACATCTTGCTGACAGAAGCGTGTTGTCAAATCTGTTTTTTTGTTATTTTATTGTTTGGTAGTTTCAAAGTTTTGTTTGTTGTAGGCAGTTGTAGCGCTCTTGTTATATGTTACTACGAATTGTTGTTGATTGTATATATTATTAACTTTGACACTAAGATTAAGTCATATTAATCATTGTAGTTTTATTGACAAGTTACGTGACCTGACAGACAAATGGCCAGTTACGGGCCATAGTGTGATATGTGATTTAGCTATATATATATTATTCAGTTTCAAATATTATAACTTTAGTGTATACATTGTTGACGTAAAATCAACTAGTCGGCGCACCGCCGTTTCAAGATTTTTTATGAATTAAAGAAACTGAACTGAACTGAAATTGAATCTTATACATAACAACGGATTTTTTTTTGCCGGAACTGACATGTTCAACTTCTTGTGCAAAGAAATTTTGCTGACTAAAAACAAGAAAGTTATTTGTAAATAAACTACGAGCTTTCGGTCAAGCATTATAAGGCGGACATTGAGTATGAGACGGCGAAGTGTGGATAGTGGCCAAGTATGGTTAGTGGCGAAGTATTGATAGTGGCCGGTCTTGCAGGCGTTACTCTGCGACGTAGCTACGTGAAGAAATCCGTGCCGTCAAGTATGAGAATCCTTGCTTGGGAATGTTTTTAAATCCAGAAATCCACAGCACAGGAGAAAGACAGACGATCCAAAGCGAAGTAACTTTCAAGATCTTAGAGCCAACAGACCTAGCGAGCTTTATAGTAGTTAAAGCTTGGTTAAAGGCAAATCGAAGAAGAGATATCATCTGGAAATAGTGGTACTGGCATCAAATCATTTTTGAGGTATGTTACTTTGGGCAGTTATGTAACTTTGGAGGGTACAATGTCTGGCGAACTGGGAAAATTAAAAGGTAGAATATTCCCTTGGGAGCTTCCTAACGTACCATACCTTCAAGTTCTACTCACCGACAGTTCACTGCTACTAAAGTATCTAGGTTTAATGGCACGTCGTAAGTTAAATAATGTCCAGAGACGCAATTTTTACTATAAGGAGATTTAATGAAGAGCGTACTTGCTCAAAGCCGAATCACCCAGAAACAAGAACTTACAATACTACTGTGTATTAGAACATCCGCCTCTCCCTTCCGACCCAAATGAGCTCTATCACTGCACCCGAACCTTCTATATTCTCAAATCATATATAGTTACCGATTAGTTTAATATTTCATGAATTGATGACTTTTTATTTATACTTATTTATAGAAGTTTATTTATATTTATATGTATCGTTTAAAATTAACCGCCATAAGTCATATGATAAATCAAAAAGGGTTATTATTTTTGTTGACGTCCTATGCTATTCGTTGTAAAAGAATATTTGGAGAATATAATGAATTTGAAGGCTCTGCGACGCTCGATACACCAGCCCCAAAACACTATGCATGAGAGACGGTCGATACAAAGTCTCGGATGTAAGCATCACATGACGCTTCTAGAACGCAATTGCGGATTTCTGTTGAGCAAGTTCTCACTGCCCGGACTTTGTTTAAACCTGTCTAAAACACTGGTGTTTTCAACTGAACAAGAAGGGGAAGGAGCGGAAAACCTTCTAGTGCTTTCACACTCGGATTCTAATGAGAATGGGACAATCTGGGCAGTGAAAAACTTTCTATGTTTCTAAAATCGTCAAGCAATATCAGTAGAGCTACACCACTGCTCGTAGCGACGAAGATCAGGGATGAAAGAATGTGGATGAAAGAGTCAGTAAATCTGACGTTGGGGAATTAGAAACAACAATACTGTCGCGCACTTGATTAGACCTTTTAGAAGTACTTTAAGTAGTCACACAACTTGTCAACAATGACCCAGAATGCCCAACTAAAACTGACCATTGCACCTTGTCACAGCGACTCGGCATAATTGCACCGTCACGAACGAACATAGTCACACTTATGAATTCGTCCTAACAATCGTCTTGGCCGACCGTTATTAGTCGACACAGGGATTAGCAAGCGTTAGAAAGGACGGTAGGAGAAACGCTACGTCTCGTTTTTCCAATTTCTATAATTGTTTTGCGACCGCAAGCAACTGGCGGGTTTGCACAACGACCCCACTACACCAAGTGGGCCTTAATACAAATGCTCTAGGAATTCACCGTCAAATCTACGGTGCAAGTAGGTATCGATGGTTCCTCCCAGGGGTCGGCATGAGTTCGAACTTCTAGCACTGCTTTGATCACGCCAACGATGCAGAACGACCACATAACACCAGGTAGACGTTAACACTAGAAAGCTAATATTACCCCACTGAATCACCGGTGTAAGAAGCTCTGGATGTTTCTGAGGGGTCTGCATGAGTTCGAACGTATACTAGGATTCTACACGGGCCACGGCGTCAGTCTAGAACAACCACGAGAAACCACGTCAGTCTGCACTTCTACAGGTTACGACATGGTTCAAGGATCCAAACAACCAAACACTGCCGGCAAGGAGTACCACACTTAACGACAAGTTCCAATAGTCCTTGACCAGAGCAAAATAACTCTAGAGAGTAATGCGCGAACTTTGAAAAAGTGACACACAGTCAAACCGCAGCGACACTAGCTCCACTAGAGGACACGAACATCCCTACTGAAACTCAACCAGTAGTTAACGAGCGCTGGCTCGCCTGGCTCTGATCTGATCCTCGATGTTTGCACTGCATCTTAGCCTTGCTAGAGTTTTCTACGTCCGCCACTGAATACACAAACAGGGCGGCGCTGCGACGGACGCCCATTTTTGATGCATAGGAAGGATAGGTCTTCGCATTACTCTCTAGAGTTATTTTGCTCTGTCCTTGATGGTACTTCGTAAGGAGCCACGAATACTATGCATGGAATGGGTGATTACACCAGTCTGCACGTTTAATCTTCTGGGGTTCCAAGTACCACTGCAATTAGCACTGAATCAGTTACTTCATCTGCATTTCTTCACTGATCACCAAAGGTAAGGACCTATGGAGTGTATGGACGCTGCACACGCGTGGCCTGGAGACATACGCCGGAGGTACGCATTTCTTGACCGTCAGCGATGCTTTAGCCACAAAAATGTTTGACCTGTTCAACTACGGAGCAGGAATGCTGATCTAAAGACGATTCACGCCCCGGTCTCATGGAACACGACAGAACTCAAGATGCTGCAATATTTGCAAGAGTCGACAGGACGATGTTGTCGTCTCCCGTTTTCATCAACTCGCCGCCGCTCTGTGAGCTTGCCATGCGTTTCATCACGGCGTACTAGAAGGGCCGGTCTCCCCAGTCGACATAAATTCTCTCCGGTGATGTCCCATGCGCTTCATTACGGCGTACTAGAAGGGCCGGTCTCCCACAGTCGACATAAATTCTCTCCGGTGATGTCCCGTGCGTTTCATCACGGCGTAAAGGGCCAGTCTCCCCAGTCGACACAAATTCTCCCAGGTGATGTCCAACGTCACCTCAGAACACCGAGTCACTTAATCTCCAGCTTTTGCACGTCTCATCCCCGCCAGTTACACATTACTATATAGGCTACACTCAATATACGAAGTTGGCACAAAACCCTCCTCCGGGTCACTGAACCGTCGAACTCTAGTCCAGCCATCACCTTGGTCCACCTCAATTACATAGAGCTGTTCATTCTCTACAATAGGGATTGACCCCTCGCTTGTTGCTAGAAAAGAAGAAAGTGATTAGATGCTACTAAGGTCGTATGGTGCTACTGGGATTAATCTTGTCTCTACTGAGATGACTACTTTTTGATTACAGGTTTGTTTCCTTCCCCGAAGTTGAACCAGAGGATTGACAGCCTGACGAGGACCCTTGCCAAAAAGGGCCGAAATATCGCTGATGAAGAATCGTAGCTGACATACCCGTTGTAAACATTGTTTGAATAAATGAGATAAGATTATCTCTAATTCGGATTAATCTTATCCCAGTAGAGATAAGGTTAATCCCAGTAGCAAATACTGCAGTTAACATTAATCCTTACTCGGACAAACTTTTTACAGTGTGCGGTCAACATTCGTCAACGGTCAACCATTACAGTCGTATGGTCAAAAGAATTCCAGCTCGACGGATGCAATATAGCGACGGAATCAAATAGCAGCTAACCTTGAAAATAAACCTGTCAATGAGAAAAAAAGGCAAGTATTAAAAAGTTGAACTCTCGATTTATTTCGTGCACTATCATGATTGTCAAATGCTGTGTGTCTAGGGGACCAGTCAATCAATCTTTATTCTTCAGAAAAATTTCGTACTATATTACAAACAAGAGCTACGAGCTCATATGGCACTTGTTACGAGTAGGCACGTAGGCAAGAAAGAAGATGAAAACGTCACAAAATACCCCCTTCAACCTCCGAGGATCGGACCTAGAAATAGGATATCTAGTTACACATAAAATGATCACCTAAAGCATCATTCCTTACCGGCTATCACGTTTCGCTTGAGTCTGAGCATTCTTCGCGAAAATACGGCAACCCCCCTCCACCTTGTTCAGATCCGGCCCGGACCCTAAACTATGTCATCTAGGGAACATCGTATCTCTACTCTTCAAGTTTAATTCAAATCCCTCCACTCGTTTGACCCCTATGCGAGCTACAAAATTTCCGGGACTCCCCTACAACTCCCCACACTTTGGCCAAATACGACTGGGACACATAGACGTCGTATCCCTAACATCTCCTCTTTTCACTCTTCAAGTTTGAGTCCAATCGAAGCATATCTGCAAATTTCCGGTTTCCGGTTCATCCTCCTCCTACCCTGGCCGGATCCAGTCTGGACCGTAAAAAACAACCTAGGACTCATAAAATCGGTATTGCCAAAGTTCCATTCCGTTCGGTCCAATCGTTTGGTTTTTGTGCATGTCACAAAGTTTCCAGACCCCCTCCCCCTCCAACTCCTATAACCATTGCCGCATGTGGTTCGGAGACATGTCTTGCCTGTCTAGGTCATCAGTTCTTATCACCAGAAAAGTTTTACTCGAGTCGGACCACCCGTTCGCAACCTACAGAAATCAGTAATTTCCGAATTCCCCTCTCTCGAAAATGGTAAGAGCCCCGATATGGTCTAGTTCTGTCAAGAACGTATCTAGGGCTTATGTTTGTTCTTCCCACCAGATTCCACCCCGATCCCTCGACGCTAAGCCTTTCACGAAAATTTTCGGTGCCCCCTTCGACTACCCCCACAGGTACTGGATCCGGTCCGGACTTGACAAGGATCATCTGAGACCACACCTCTTTTCACTTGCGAAGTTTCATTCAGATCGGATCGCCCGTTCAAAAGTCATGAATGCCACTATACTCCGGATTCCCTATCCCTCCACTCCCCCACGATGTTCAGATTATGCAAACGACCATTCTTAAGTCAGTTTATTCGAGTCCTGGATACGCCAGCCCCAGCCCAGTTTCATCGTCTTAGTACATCAGGAAGTACCACACTCGTGGGATCAACAGAATTCCAAACCCCCCACCCCCAAGTCCCCCCACATTGCCCGAATCGGTTCGGTTATGTCAACGATGTATCTAGTGTTTGCTTGGTGTCTTCCCACCAAGTTTTATCTTGATCACTCCACTCATAGCGTTTCCCAAGATTTCCGGTTGCCCCCTCCAGCTTCCCCCGAAGTCACCGGATCCGGTCCGGATTTCAAGTTGGTCGTCTGAGGCACGAGGTCTTTCCAAATATCAAGTTTCATCCAGACCCGGTCACCTGTTCAAAAGATATAAATACCTCAAGATTCCGGATTCCCCCTCCCTCCACTCCCCCCACAGTGCCCGAATCGGCTCGGTAATGTCAATGATGTATCTAGTGTTTGCTAGGTGTCTTCCCACCAAGTGTCATCTCGATCCCTCCACTCATAGCGTTTCCCAAGATTTCCGGTTGCCCCCTCCAGCTCCCCCCAAAAGTCACCGGATCCGGTCCGGATTTTAAGTGGGCCGCCCGAGGCATGAGGTCTTTCCAAATATCAAGTTTCATGAAGATTCGATCAACCGTTCAAAAGTTATAAATACCTCAAGATTCCGGATTCCCCCTCCCTCCACTCCCCCCACGGTGCTCGGATGGCGGAAGTGACTATTTCCAACTTAATCATTTGGGGTCTCTGATATGCCTGCCAAGTTTTATTGTCCTAGCTTAAGTGCCCGAACTAGCTGGTCCGGATTTGAAATTGAATATCCGAAACACTTGTCCTTGACACATGTCAAGTTTCACGCATGTTCGATTACCCTTTCCAAAAGTTATGCATGTTAATAGTTTCCAGATTTCCCATCCCTCCACTCCCCCCACTGTGATCGGATCTGGAAAGTGATTATTTCCAAGTTAATCTGGTCGGTTCCCTGATATTCATGCCAAGTTTCTTGTCCTAGCTTCTATGGACGCGTTCCACGTGGTCTTACTTTAATAAGCTATGTCTACTCCCGTATTCGCTCAAGAATACATTAACTCTTGGCGCAGCGGTAGAGCACTGGCTTCACGATTCAGAGGACCGTGGTTCGATCCCGCATTTGGGCAGCGCTCTTTTTGCTACGTTTCGCTCCGCTTTTGCTTTATAGTCTCCAGACTCCCGGATCCGGGGAAATGATTATTTGTAAGTTGATCTGGTCGGGTCCCTGATATGCCTCCAAGTTTCATCGTCCTAGCTGATCTGGAAGTGCCCGAACTAGCAAAACCGGGACCGACAGACCGACTGACGGACAGAAATTACAATCGCTATATGGCACTTAGCCGAAGGGCAAGTGCCATAAAAACGAATTTTTGTTCTCTCGTCAAAAATTACTATATACAATTACGCTTTTACATAGCCAAGAATTCATTAATTACACAAAAACAAAAATTGCAACAATTAAAAACACTAAACTTCAAGAATTAAAAACAACCAAAATGATTTTACTTTAAATTTCGCGCTGAAAAAACTCACCAAGGAGGGAACGTACAGGGGACGTTTTGTACCGCCCATGTGTTGCCCGAATGAGTTGTATCTTAGGAACTGGTGCGCACCCGCCACTTCGGGGTCTTCACTTTAATATTTGGAAAGAAAGAGTAGAACCCTGCATTCGAATACCGACTGGATTCACCCATCACTGAAGCGAAGACTGAGGCGTTAGGTTGTATTTTGCGTAAAGACAAAAATAATACTAGAAAAAATAATACCAAAGAAAAAAAAACTGAAATGTAATATTTGAAGGTGCAAAACGGATAAGTCAGCTAAATTTTATTAGAGCTATATTTCGGCCCTTCTTGGCAAGGGTTCTCTTCAGGCTCAAGCCGCTCAAGCTGGAAAATGAACTTGTGGAAAAACTATTAAAGATTCTTCCTTAAATATCTGAACTTCTATATGTGAACTTCTTCTCCGAAAACTGATTGGAGTTAAAGCTGGTGCTGTGAAATGTAATCATTTGGAATTCTAGGACTTTAATGCCGGAGCTTCATGGAGAATCCCAAAGCCAGCGATCCGACTTAAACTGAATTTGCGGACGGACACCCTTGAGGCAGAAACATTTCAAGTACTGAACAGAAAGACAGAAATGTACGTCAAGCGGGATCTGAAACCGCGACCTTCGGTTTCCAAGACCAACGCGCAACCAACTGAGCCACCCAAGGGATTCGTCCTTTACTTTATCTTTTAGTTACTAAAGCAAAGCACACCTTTTCACGATAAGAATAGTATTTTTCAAAAATACTCGTTAAATATGTGATTCTCTATGAGCGTGTTCCACCCTTCCATCAATAGTTACTCTTAGTTACTATTTCCGTTCCATCCTCACGAAAATTTATTACGCTGACCGTTCCAACCTTCTCGAAATAGTAACTAATAGTTACTATTTGCTTACCATGCTCGGGAGCGTGGTAAGCGTAGTAACTACGCATCTCTGTAACGTGATTGGTCAGATTCTTCTGTGGCATGATATCCTGCTGGAAAATAGAAAAATCGTTCCAGCCTTGACGGCAAAAAGCCAGAACTCGTGACGTCATTCGTAGTAACTACGGTAAGTAGGGTGGAACACGCTCTATACAGTTACCGTTTGCCCGCAGCAGGCAAAATTGTCCTCAGACAAAAACTAGTATCTGCACCTGAGTAGCTTCCGAGAAAAATTCGAAAACGTTGTTGTGTACATTCAGCAAACTAATGTAGTTTTGTAAACAATAAAGTGATGATGCTGGTGATTTTGTTGCTGGTGAAGCGTAGGTTTGTCAGATACTAGGTTTTGGAGAAAAAGCAAATTTATAGTATATACATACTAGGTAAAGCCCGAAAATACAGTTGAGCCCTTGTGTAGTTACTAGGTGAGATCTAAGAAACTAAGCCTCGTAGAAAAATTCTGATTTCACCATTGAATTCCTCGTGGTCTGATTAGGTGGTATCCACTTCTAACCAGGGGCGTAATTTGCTGTGGGGCAGGGGGGGGGGGGGGGGGGGGGCAACTGCCCCACCCCCCCAGTTGAAATTTAGCGTCTCTGAAACTCTCGTCGAAACTAAGGCCTACAGAATTCAAGCATCCACAGAAACAGAGCGGTTTTCTTTAGTATACCTTTGTCTTTATGGTAAGATTGGAACACGGAAGCCTTGAAACTTTTATAGCGATATGCATGCGCTATACAGGGTTAAACACGTTAAACACGCCTATGTCAGACGCAGAGGCGTTACTAGCCAAAATTTCCGACCGACTGGTAATTTTTACTGACTGTTTTTGCAGAAAAAATGACTGTTTTCAAGAAAAAAACGACTATTTTGACAAAAAATCTACTGATTTTTAGAAAAATCTACTGATTTTCAGAAAAATCGACTTGTTTTAATGAAAAAAGCGGTTATTTTTTACCGACTGGCCGACAACATTGGGGGGGGGGGGGGGGCTGCGACGAGTTCTGGCTTTTTGCCGTCAAGGCTGGAACGATTTTTCTATTTTCCAGCAGGATATCATGCCACAGGCGAATCCGACCAATCACGTTACAGAGATGCGTAGTTACTACGCTTACCACGCTCCCGAGCATGGTAAGCAAATGGTAACTATTAGTTACTATTTCGAGAAGGTTGGAACGGTCAGCGTAGTAACTTTTCGTGAGGATGGAAGGGAAATAGTAACTAATAGTAACTATTGATAGAAGGGTGGTGCTTCAAATGCTCAAAGCGCTTCAAATCTCGATGCCATTCACAGAAGACCGAGATTCATGGCATGCCTTGGTCCGTCAGCTGCTGTCGCCAGGGGGAGCAGCACAGCTTGCGTACTGACACAAGTACAAGTAAGTAAGTTCCACCCTTCTAGCAATAGTAACAGTTAGTTGATATTTTCGTTCCATCCTCGAGACAAGTTACTACGCCGACCGTTCCAGCTTTCTTGAAATACTAACTAACTAATAGTAACTATTTGCTTACCACGATCGCGAGCGTAGTAAGCGTGGTAACTACCAATCTCTTTGACGTGGTTGGTGCGATTAGCCCGTGGCAAGATATTTTGCTGAAAATAGAAAAATGTGTTCCAGCCTCGACGCCAAGAAGCCACAATCCATGACGTCATGCGTAGTAACTACGATAAGTAGGGTGAAACACGCTCTATATCTTTCAAGAGGGGTATTTTAAGTCAGGAAACGGGGGTACGGGCTGGCTTACCTTCAAAACTATAAAGCGCTTTACAGGTTCCAAGCAATGGTAAGGGCTCGAACTCCTCATAAATATCTCCATCATCAATCTCTGCTATGGCATTCGTATATAACCTCTCAACTTCCGTTCGGTTGGCTGGGAGGATCCCACGTGTCTTCAAGGAAGGGTGGTGATTGGTTGGTTCTTCAGGCTCGGATGGGTCCGAGTCTGGAAGGCTGTTATGGGACGTGCCGATACCCGACTCGGGACTCCGAGAAGAACTAGAAAAATGACGATCAGATCCGGTTTAAAACAAAGATAAATGGTGGCCATTTGAGGCCAAAAATACGAACGCGTTCTCAGGAGCTCTCTTGTCAGTAGTTTACTGATTTTTTGGTGTATTTTGGAACAACCATTTGATATTTCTGAACGATTCTTACTGCCACCAGTGTATAAGTAAGTAATTTATTTATGACCCGCCATTTTGAAAAGGCGGAGTAAATGAAGAAAATAAAGAAAATAAACAAAACACATAAACACACAGAAAAGACACTTAATTTTTAATCTTCGGTCAGGAAGCAGTGGACGACGTCGTGCGCTGGTTGGGCCCTGTTGTCCATGATTTTTGAAAGCGATGAGGAAAAATCCAAGTTAGTCGATTTTTATATAGGTTCGGAATTTCTTATTTTTCGTTGCAAACGTTAAAACCTATCCATGAAACTGTTATGAAAAAATTTCGTGAGGACTTCTAAACATCTGTTACGATTTCGTGTGAAATTTGAATGAAATTAGTTTGTAAAATTATGAGAGTTCGTAAGAATCTTCTCATCCAAATTACAAAATTTCGTGAACTTGTATGAAAGATAAAAGCCCCATCAAACCTGACTACGAAATTCAGTGAGAAAGGTTGAATTTTCAAAACGTCCTTTTGTGTTTGGAAAAACTGTTTCGACAAACAAAGAAGTGCTTAGAAATCAATCGAATTTCGATGAAATTATTTAAAATTTCCAAAACAATCCAAAAGTTCTTTGAAATTTCGAGAACTTCTGTTAAATTTAGAAATCATGCGACAAATTCAATCAAGTTACTGAATTTTTTAATTAAAGCTTTTAAAACTTGTAAAAAAAAGTTCGAAATTCCTCTACAGCTTGCAACTTTTAAACAGTTACATCAAATTCAAATATATCCCTTGAAGTTATCAAATTGCCTAGAACAATTTTAGTAAAAGTTTCGATATGGTCCAGAAAATACAAAAATCAATTATATTTCAACGAAATTCTTTGACTTCTTACTGAGAACCTTTGAAACCGAACACATTTAAAGAATATAATATCAATCGAATTAAAACAAACTGATGAATTTTAAATCAAAAGTTTTAAAACTGATCTACTTAAAGTCAGAAATTACAAAAATTTGTAAAGGCAGTTTAAGAAATCTTTCAAATTAATCGAATTTCCAAGAAGTTATTTCAAATTTACGAAACTTTCCATAAGTTCTGTCATGATTTAGAAAACTTGTTTCAAATTTCACAAAATTTAAACAAACTGATGAACTTTGAATCAAAATCTTTCAAACTGATAGATCAGTGGATAGTAGAAATTCTTTTGAAATTTGAAAGAAGTTTTCTAAATCAGGACAGAACTTACGGAAAGTTTCGTAAACTTGAAATAACTTCTTGGAAATTCGGTTAATCTGAAACTGTCTTTACAATTTTTTTCTGACTGCAAACGAAAACTTAGAGAATTCAGACTTTCTCCAGAAATTTTGGTAATTTCGATGCGAACTGTTTTCGTATTTCATCGAAGTTTCATACAATCTGAACATTAGCTTCAATTCCGCACGAAATTTACTCAAGTTTCAAGGTTTCATTGCGAAGTTTCAAACAGTTTGATGAAGGTTTAAACGTTTCCAACGAAAAGTGAGTAATTCTGATCTTCTACTGCTGGATCTTTAATGATACCTGGGAAATGTCAAACGCTTGTTCGAAAATACAGCGAAAGATCAGTCAACCGTGCCAAGACATCAACAAGGAGGGCAAGAGTATTTTTGGCCCCAAAAGGCCGACATAGAGATCCCCACCTACACTAACTTCTTTAAATGTGTGCCATATGAGAAGTACCTGATTGAAAAATCTACTTTTTAGCTGCTATAATTAAATTAGAAATAATATGGATTCTAAAGTATAGGCGAAAAATGAGGATGAAGTAGAGTTAAACAGAAGATTTGTTATTTAGTGAAATTAAGTTTGATTATAATATTTTTTAAGTATGAATATAAACTAGAGTATGCGAAGAGTGTGAAGTTGAGTATGCTAAGGAGTTTCAGTATTTCGATATTAGTTTCTTAAGTTAGCGAGGAGGCGGAGACGTAGCCATTCGCATCAGTTCACTCCATCATATAAATGAATCAACCTATCAAGTAAAGAAATAAAATGTTAATAAGGCTAATACGCTTCTCGCTCAAAAAAACAAAAACACGCAAACAAATTTATTTAGACGATCTTTGTTCCAGAAATCTAACTAAGCCAAAGCTCTCTCGGAATTTTGAGACCGAATACATGTGGTCCAGCCAGAGGCACACTTTCCACAGCTTTGGTTAACTTGTTGGCCGTCTCCACTACGACCATCCTTTGGTAGGAAAAGAGAAGAAATAGAAGCTACGCGGGTAAAAAAAAAAACGTATCGAAAGGAGTTGATCGTCCTGACTTGGTGTTGACTAGACTTTGGCCGATTATCTACGGGTCGTGACGTCGCACGAAAAGCCTATATTTTCCATTTACGAACGGAACTGATTGTCCCTAGAACGGTTTATAAGTGTAAACGTGCGCCTCGCTGGCCGCTCAGCTCTGTATATATATAGAGACACAAACATATATTCTGCAACATTAATTTAATCAAATTTCCCCATTTCTTTCGCGACGGCACGAATACGTAACGGGACGTAGATAATCGGCTAAAGTTTAGTCAATACCCCTGACATAGGCTCCCGCCGAGCGGAAGACCTTCCACCGCGGAAAAAACACGCGAGGTTTGTATAAAAAATATGATTGACTGATATTGTGGGAGCAGAAGAAATATCCACGGCTTCAACAAGAGGATTAAGTAAGTAAGTAATTTATTTATGACCCGCCATTTTGAAAAGGCGGAGTAAATGACGAAAATAAAGAAAATAAACAAAACACATATATACACACAGAAAAAGACACTTAATTTTTAATCTTCGGTCAGGAAGCAGTGGACGACATCGTGTGCTGGTTGATTGTTAACTCAACTCTCCCAAGGTGCATTTAATTCCCTGGATGGCCAGTCCAAACATCCAGTGTCAAGTGGTTTCGACTGGCGATTCTACGCCGGACGAGCCCCATCACCACCTCGAAATGAGTTGATCGTGGTATGAAGAAAAATCTTCCATAGGGTAACTGTCTTGGAATTAGTGTGTTGTTTACCTTCGTTGCAGTTTTGTAGATACCATGGTATACTGATACCGCGGTCAAAAGACGTTTTTGCAGTTATCGTGGTATATCGCCAGTTATCGTGGTATCTGATATTCAGATACCCCGGTCCGACCGTGGTAACTTATCGTTGAAAAAGTCATCTCACTTTATCAGTTTTTGTCAGATTGGTGGGAAAGAAGTTTGGCACTTAGTAATGTGACTGAATATGAGTTTTTCTTTTGGGAGGAAAAGCGAAACTTCGGCAATTGTCGTCTTTGCAGAGTAATCCTATTTCAGATACCACGGTAACTGCAAAAACGACTAATTGTCCGATCCAGTTACCGTGGTAACAGATACTATTGTATCTGCATAAACGCAACTCTTGTCTTGTTATGTTTTCCCCTTGTTTTGGATGGTCTCTAGACTGCATTAAAAGGAATTGACTGACTGATGGAACACAACGTGCCAAATCTGTCATCTTGCCATATCTTGTAAATGTATTAGCTGATTTGCTTCGTGTCTGTGTATTTCGTAAATATTTTGATCCTCTTCTATAGCTTTAAAGTTTATCTAGAAAGGGCTTAGATAGGACAATCTAGTTACCCATCACTTATCCACTTAAAGAAGCTTGAAAACCCGGCAAAAATGCGTTACTTCGGTGCTTCGCTGTTCACGAATAATGGATTTTTAAAATAGTGGAATTTCCTTGTCTGATTTGTATGCTTTGTGCGCTTGTATCTGTCTTGTATGCTAGACGATAAATATTTACTAAAAATAAGTGTTCACGCAGTGAGCTACCTTCCGTAAGCTGATCACTGGCCACTGAAACGCCGCGTATGTATTGAAATTCAGTTTTTCTGCGTCATAGTAGAAATTTGCCTTGTCAGGACGCCCGTAGATATTCTGAACGTCATTATAGAGCAAATAGTGAAAAATAAAAAAAATCCCTTAACACAATCCAAAATATGCTGTGTATTCAGTTGAATGATACAAAAATAAGTTGGCTTTTCAGTTATACTTTAAGCTATTCGGAAAATAAACTTGATTAACTGATTGAAAAAAATATCCACAGCTTCGGGGCAATAATGGATCGAGCAATTACGGAGGAAGAGCGAAAATACTACAAATACTGCATTTCTTTTAGAATTAAGTTGCTGAGTTGAAAAAAAAATTAATTACCCATGGGTTGGCTGTGGTGTATTCGGTGCCGAAATTTTGACATTCGTGTTGCTAACACTCGAGTCCGACGCGCTTCTGCTGAGTGAGCCATCGCTGCCGCTGTGACCTTGGCTGTCTTGACTTGCCCTCTGAACTCGGCTAGCTTCTCGCTTTACCCCGTTTTGTTGCGGTGATGGTACTACGATGGTAACTCGTCCCTCAGCATCGTCCATGTATCCCTAGAGGTGAAAAGCTCATTCATCGGACGAGAAGATAAATATACGATAATCCTTCCTACCGTTAGAAATGTTCTTTGAAGAATAGAAGACTGATTGATTGATACGAGTGAGAAAATCTTACACCCAAACTTGAGGTAAGAAACAAACAGACCATTTTTCTGCTTGCCATCTACGGAGAAGACTTTTAAGACTCAATTAGTCCCTTTTCTTTTTTCTATGTCATTTTTTATCTTGTGCATTTACTCCGGTACCGAAGGTTCAGTGTGGTGACCGAGGTTTTTTTTTTTTTTTTTTTTTTAACCACATAAGCACAATATAAGTAATACAATAGTTGCGTTTTTGCAGATACCATGGTATCTGATACCACGGTCTAAAGTCGTTTTTGCAGTTATCGTGATATCTGATACCACGGTCAAAAGGCGTTTTTGCAGTTATCGTGGTATCTGGACAGTTATCGTGGTATCTGAGAAGTCTTCTCACTTTCTCAAGTTTTGTCAGATTGGTGAGAAAGAAGTTTAGCACTTAGTGATGTATCTGGATATCTGTTTTTCTTTTGGGATGACTTCGAAAAGTGCAATTTCGACAATAGTCGTTTTTGCAGAGCACCGTGTATCAGATACCACGATTGCAAAAACGACTAATTGCAGATCCAGTTACTGTGGTAACAGATACCATGGTATCAGCAAAAACGCAACTATTGTAAATAAGCACAGAGCACGAAGACGGAGTAACTAATAAGGAAAGAATGTTGGGCAACTTTCTGAAGCAGCGCGGAAACCGTTGGAAAGTGATTCCGACTTTGCTTTCCAGCTCGCTAAGACCTAAAGTTTTCTGATTAATTTCCACGAGGTAGCGATAGTGATAGCTTACCTGATACTTATTCAGTTCCGTCCTAAGCTTGTCCGATCTCTGACCATTTTCAACCAGTTGTCCTTCGATAGACATCGGATCACCAAGCGCTCTGTTTTGCTCATATACTCCCTTCATTTTCATGAGCCCGTCCCTGAAAAGAAAACAGTTCCATGAACGAAAATCTCCTAAGACCCCACCTAGATTTCACGCTCTCTTCTTCGCTCTGCCCCGAAGATGTAACTCCTTCGGTGCGGACGCAAAGATCACTGCTACACTGTTAGAAGTTTGGTAACAGATAATACACCCCATGAAAAATGTGTAGCCTGTATAGTAATAGTAAAGAAGCAATAGTAAAGAATACCATCATTTAATGTGCCTCAGACCGGGCCAATCTTAAGCAGTAGTACCCAGTAGAATCCTGTCTTGATATGATGGTGGAATGCAGTAACATGGTGCATGTAGTAGCATCAGTTTGTACTGCATGCTACTTGTTCGTACAACTTCATACTACTATTTTCAGATAAAGTTTTCATCGGGCATATATGCGCAACCTTCTGTTAAATCCTTCTCTTGCGAAAAACAAATGAATATCGTCACCTGTTGCTCACTTAGCTCACTTACAGTTAGTCAACTTGTTTTTTGTTAACAAACGAACTGAAATCGAAACGTTACGGGAATATATCTGTTATGACCCTTAAGTGTTATGTTTCGCGAAAAGATAACATTTAAAATGATCATAACAGATATAATTTCATAATGTTTAGCGCAAGGATGAGCACACATGTGTTATCTATTATAAAAGTCCTGGCAGGGTAATTGACTAAATGACTAGAAGGATCCACAAAGTCTTACGGACTACTTATATCGGCCATGACTACTTATAACTGACGGATCAGAGCAAGCCCGATGACAAATTTGTAGCCTGCGTAGTTGTATGATAGTTGTGCCAAAAAGTTGCATGTATTGATATGAGAATACTACCGTTTAATTTGCCCCAGACTGGGCCAATCTTATTCAGTAGTACCCAGTAGCATCCTGTCTTGCTATAGTAGCATCCAGTCTTGCTAATAGCAGCATGCAGTAGAATGCAGTAACACGGTAGCCTTGACATAAAAGCATATAGTGGCATCAGTTCGTACTGCATGCTACTTTTTTTCGTAAAACTTCATACTTCTATTCTGAGATAAATTTTTCATCGGGAGGCTTTTCAACGCGCTGTGCAGCCACACATAGACCTTTCCCCGTTTTGGGTTTTACTGCGACAGATGGGAAGGATCCATCCGGTCGTGCTATTATTGGTTCTGTACGTTTTTCTTACGGCCTACCACATGGACTAGAAACTCGTTGATTACCGCAAGATCTAGCGTTGTCGATCCATAGAGGGCCGTCCAAAATCGGCTTTCCCGTTATGTAAAGCCTACTGTCAGAAGTTCCGTTACACAAGGATGCGTCTTTTCAACAGATAACACTTGGTGATCAGTGTTTAAAATGGGGCCGAGCTAACGAGCTCGTATCCCTGCCGGCCCCCGGTTACTAAGTGTTTCAGAAATTAAAGAACCTGAACCTGAACCAGGAAGAGCCGAAAAAGCATCTGCCGACTTTTTCGATTCTTGTACGCATAAATGCTCCTAACAGCTAGCATCCTATAAATATTCTTTGAGCCCAAGCTGACTTTGAAACATTTATTCAAACAATGTTTACAACGGGTACGTTGTATTACAAACCTGTAATAATCTGTAATGATTATTACAGGTTTGTTTCCTTCCCCGAAGTTGAACCAGAGGATTGACAGCCTGACGAGGACCCTTGCCAAAAAGGGCCGAAATATCGCTGATGAAGAATCGTAGCTGACGTACCCGTTGTAAACATTGTTTGAATAAAAGCATCCTATGTGTTACCGGCTGAAATTGCGCATCCTTACGGTTTATTTAAAAAAAAATTCTGACAGTGTACTAAGCCAATAAGACGCTTTCCTTCATTCAGTAGTAAAAAAAACGAGATTCTGCGCGGTAAAACAGGATTCAGCCCTGTAATGTAAATGTCAACAGCAGTATTAACAAAATGTCCCCAAAAGCATGTAGTGTTAAATTTTGAGAGTCTCAGAACTACACTGTCAGGACTCCGACGATAGATAACACAAGGATGTTCACCCTTGTGTTAAATCTTACAACTGATGCCAAGAATATTTATGTTATGACCCCCGGTAAATGTCGCGTTTCGCGCTGACTTTGGCGTAATCAAACTTAAAAAGGGTCATAACATAAAGAGCAGCAGAACAAAGAGTAGATATACATACACAAGTCCGTTTTATAGGTAGGCTAAACTTAAGTTCTGTTTCATATATGGGAGGAGGAACTAAAGCGGGGCTTAGACCAGATGAACTAAAATGGATGGTAAGTCTGCGGGCGGATTCTCTCCCATTGGGGGAACGAAGAAAGTTTATAGGTAAAGTTAAGTTATGTTCTGGTCCTTACTTCTGCCCTATGTGTGGTTCACTAGGGGAGGATATTTTGCATTTGGTGGGTAGATGCGTTGAGCTGTCATGCGTTGGTTTGGGCATGCTAGGAGGATTTGGTTAAGGTTACGGGAAGAAAAATTTTGGTGATCTTCGTCGGCTCGGGAGGTTCCTCAAGCAGGCTACGGAGCATCGGGAGCGTTTTTTTAGTAAGGGTTCCCTCCTTTTGGTGTAAATATTGTGTTTTTGAGTGTTATGTTGTGTTTATTCTGTTTTCCTGTCATGTCCCCGCGGGCTTTTTGGAAACAAATTAATTCGTTCATAATTCTTTCTTTCTTTTTTTTTTGTCTGTGTGTGGGGGGGGGGGGAGCGCGGTTCAGGAACGCGACGCGTGGTAGGGGGCAAGTCAACCAATATTCCCACAGGATTTATTTCGTCACTGACAATACGAGCACAGTAGCCTACCTGGTGGCAGTTTCTTGAAGGATTTTGGCGTTGATTTCGTCAAGCTTCTGTTGGAGCTTTTTCTTTCTTTGAACGGGAGGTAGATCGCTATAATCTTCCTTTGTTGTTTGATTTTCACCCTGAAACATAAAAATGTCACGTTTAAGTAAATTATTCACGGAAGACCGAACCACTCTTTCTCCATGGATGCTTGGTCCATTCTTTCCCCGGAGCCTCTAATTTCATAAGATATTTGACAGGTTTTTTGCGTGTACCGGTTTTGACACTTTCTAAAATCTTTTAGCTCCTACTGCACCCGTTTCCTCATACCGTTCTTTGCTGGGAAAACCGGTGTTCCTCGATTTTGATTGAGGCGAACGCGACATTGGCATTTTGACATTAGTTGCGTTTTTGGAGATACCATGGTATCTGTTACCACGGTAACTGGATCTGCAATTAGTCGTTTTCGCAGTTACCGTGGTATCTGATATACGGTTGGTCTGCAAATCGATAATTGCCGAAATTGCGCTTTTCAAATAAACTGATAGTCTTCTAAACAAGTATCTACTATACAATATATCATCGGAGAATGTTCAGCTTTCACAGGCATAACGATGGGGATCTGAAATGTTTAGACGGACATGCCCTCGGCAGGAACACGGTTCCTAGGGCCCTCTTCTATCTGACTGTTGTAATGTAGCTCAGTGGTAGAGCAGTGCCCTTGTAAGCCGAAGGTTGTGGGTTCAAACCCCGCCTGCGGATCACTTTCGCATTTTAGTTCACTACTTAAAGATATAACGATTCTAGTTGTTCTTTACATCAGAATGTCCAGGAAAACTGGAGGAACATTCGTACCCTTACTTTAAAATGTCGTCACAAAATACCGGCTGAAAAAAAAAATACTGACTGAAAAATCTCAGGTTGTCCGATAATTTACGAAACGAGTTAACGGGAATTTGACCTCTGAGTTGATATTTTATAACACGGGCAATGCAAACCTGATGACGACCGAGGAGTCGTCCCCCCCCCCACCCACCTGAGACCTTAGTTCCTCCAGAGCCACCAGAGGCGCACAGGGCGTCGAAAATGCCTCTCCGGTCGTTCCGCACTGATGCCGCAGCGGTGACGTCCTAGTATTCAGGTATTAGCGAGGTACCATCCGTCCTCAGATCTCGGTGCTAAGTTCGCCGCAACGTCTCTTCGGGGCGGCCTCGATCTCTTCTCCCGTCTGGCTTCCAGACAAAGGTTGTTCGAGGAAGGCGGCTCTCTTCCATAAGAAGAGCCCCACCCGATTCCCTATTATGTGCACTATAATGCGCCAAACCCACCATTTCTCATCCGCAACATATTTGCTGGGCACGTGAACATCAACACCGGTGGAAGGGACGGACGAACTACGATATCCATCCACACTACTGGACTAAACTAGCATGCTGTGGTCACTCCCGAGTACGGCAGTTCTGTCGAGCAACATATTTGCAGTACCAGTGACTACTCCAGATCGGGGTGAGGTAACTACGCTGTCCGAAGTTTCGTAACAGATAACACAAGGATGCGCAGTTTCAACAGACAACACTTGAGCTGAAATCTGTTGTGATTTTAAAAACGTTATACATGAAATATTTTGCATAAGAACCATTGCCGAAGAGCCAGAAATGACCAAAACACATCTGCTGACTTTTTTGTTTGTCGTCATGATATAGGAAAATTCAGCAGATGCTTTATGGCGGTTTTTCGGCTCTTCCTGGCAATGTTTGCTTGCTAAGCGCAACATTTAATGCATAACGTTTTCAAAATCTTTCTCTGTCGGAGAAACTGACTTACCTTGGAATGCCAATAGGCAGGAACCTAAAAGAAATTGTTAAATTGCCCAACAAAGTCAGGAATTATCATCAAATGGCACGAATGTTTCCGAAAAAGCGCGTAAATATGTGTCCATTATCTTCGTCAATTTTTGCACAGAATGATATTATTTATAAGAAAATAATAAATGTATGAACGATTAGTATTGATAATTACTGATTTAATGCACAATATCCTTAAAAGGTATAAAAATAGCTCTGGTGAGCCAATGTTCAAATGATAACGCCTAGTCTTAATTTTTTAAGAACAATTTGATATGAAGTCATTAACGTGTTGCTCCGTCTCAACTCGCACAGGCCAACCTGATTAGGACTTCTTTCCAGGAAACATTTTCTTAATGGGTATTCCATCAAGATGGCATCAAGTTCCCCGATGTTCTTGAAACAAAAACAAAGCTAAGATACCTAAAATATGCCAATTTTTAAAGAGTGTATTAGTTAAACAAGATAAGTACTGAGTGATGTACTCATGACAACACTTGAGCTGAAATCTGTTGTGATTTTAAAAACGTTATACATGAAATATTTTGCATAAGAACCATTGCCGAAGAGCCAGAAATGACCAAAACACATCTGCTGACTTTTTTGTTTGTCGTCATGATATAGGAAAATTCAGCAGATGCTTTATGGCGGTTTTTCGGCTCTTCCTGGCAATGTTTGCTTGCTAAGCGCAACATTTAATGCATAACGTTTTCAAAATCTTTCTCTGTCGGAGAAACTGACTTACCTTGGAATGCCAATAGGCAGGAACCTAAAAGAAACTGTTAAATTGTCCCTTGAAAGTCTGAAGGAAAAACTTAGAATCGCATACGCTTCAATAGTTACAAATATCAAACATCTGGATCGATTAAATCTTGCAAAAATTTATAACAGTCTAGCTGTCCCCCATCTCCTTTCTCTTTGTCCAATTTGGCAGTTGTTTACAGAATCTCAGAAATTATCTGTCCGTAGAGTGTATTTTCGTTTTGCGAAATTTCTTCTTAGTTATCCACCTTGGACCAGAAATAGTTATTTGATGAGTAAATTCCGCCTAATCTTTCCAACTTCTGTTATTGATAAACGGCTTCAGGATTTTCGTTCTTCTGTGTCAATGTTGTATCACCCATGGTCAGCGCTATTTATTTATTTTTTGTATTTAGTGTTAGTGCTTCTTTTGTCTATTTATTTTGTTTGTTACTCCATCTTTAGGGCGCTTCGCCCTCCTTTTGTTGAGATGGGTTATAAATAAACTGAACTGAATTGAAAAATCACATCAGACAACATTCCAAGTTTTGTCTGTTGAAACTGCGCATCCTTGTGTTATTTGTTATGAAATTTCGCACAGCATAGGACAGAAATACACCAAGAGCAACAAATGGAAAAAAGATGCAATCCATAAGCCTGTTTCGATACACAACACTCACACCAGTGACATACAGTAGAGGTGTACTTATTTGAACAGTTACTTAAATTTGAACTGTTCAGTTTCGGGCTACATGCTGGAATGAACATCCTCAATGCCTATTCAAGTGTTTTCAGGGGCCCTTAATTAGCTACTTTGGCTAACTGGTAGTAGACTTTGGTCATAGCAAGTGCATGAAAATGGCACTGTTCAAAGTCAACAAACGTTCGAACGAACAGTCCGTTACTGAACACAGCATAGGGCCCTACTTAGAGATGGTTATTTGGGCAAAACAACGTGACCACCGAATCTCCAATCCCAGACCCATTCTAGCCCCCTGGGGTCACGGTCTGTCCCGCTTACTGGTCATCAGCTTGGAGAAGAAAATTCTTGCCGACGGAGCATAATTGCATTGGACTATTGTTCATACAACAAATGTTGGAGATTGATGCAGAATCCTGTATCAACAAAGGATTCTTGCCACAATACGAGACTGAAGCCGATGATTTGGTTTACATGAAGGATCGTTTCAGACGATTTTGGGTTTTGATTTGTTGGATTTCCAGTTTTGTCCCGCTGCCTCCCAGGGTCTATACAGATGAGCCCGGTACCAAGAACCAAATCTAAAGGACACCTTGCACCATGTATTGTTTCTGCTAAGATCATTTAAGACAATGTACTATTTACAAATCAGCTCTATTTACAACACATTACACAAGGGATCGGCTGTGTTTAACCCCTCTATAAACCCATTATCTCATTTGATGACAAACGCGGCAAATTTGCAAAACCGGTATTCTGACCAATGAACGTTTAAAAAAAAATGGTCGGGAGCCCGATACACTACGTAATTACTGTGTGTGATATAAGACTTTTGAAGCCAATGGGATCCTCTTCTGCGAGTGAGTATGCTGTTAAGGCGAAGGTAAGGTGAGGCAAGGTACAATATCGACAACAATGAAAAACTCAAGTGGCACGAAAGCGACAGACATGGCCAGGGTAATAAGAAAATGACGCTTCGTTAATTCTGATTGATTTGTAAAAACAAATAATAAAACCCTAGCCCCGGCCCGTATCCCGTAATTTATTTGGGGGGGGGGGGGGGGGGGGGTTGCCCGCGGATCGGACAAAAAAGACATATATCAGAGGGAAAAGCATGTAAGAAATGATTATTTTTGTATGTTTCGCCTACCTAAGGCATTACAAATAAAAACAAACAAACAAACACCTTATTTCATTTCAGATGTTTAGGTTTTAAGTTCCTGCTCAATCGCTTGCCCCGCTCTTTCTGACGCTGTGACAGACCGTACCTACACTGTTGAGGCTAACGGGCTCATACGGAAGTATGGAAATGTCTCCGGACTACTGATCTACGAGATCAAGAAAAGTTAGACGCGACGAGTCAGACCAGGATTGTCAATACAGGTCCTGGTCAGGAACTCCCTCATCACTCTACTTTACAACAGCTTCGTGAAGCCTCAACTCTTTCGCTTGGGGGCCGGCAAACTACCAACCAAAGTTAGGATCGACATGGGAAGCATGCGTGCAATCACCAACACCAAGTGCTACCATTTCCTAAGGAATGGACTTACGTAGAATCGACGCAAGGTTGCAGTAGAACAGTCGCCAAATTCGCAAAAAGAAAAACAAATCAAGTTAGTTTTGTATGTGCGCTACTGCGCTAGGCAATTGCTGCAAGAAACAGACTAGCCCATAACTCCATTGCAGATGACTAAAGACTATTAGTACTAAAGCTGTTACTAGCCATCAAAAGCAGAAGTATCAGCGAAGCTTTGATGGGCCTGGATTTTTGTTTATCCTGAGTGATTTCGGGGGGAAATTTAGTATTTTACAGTACAGTACAGTACAATACAGTACAAAAAGCATTTACTGAGCTGTAAATGCTTCTTTACCCATTTTATGCTGACTTCTTCTTGAACTGATAAAATGTAAACTAAGATTTCACTTACATTGTGTAAAACAATTCCCCAGGCCAACTGACGGCTGCCAAGCATTTTAGATTTCTTGTTTTTATTTATGAGAAGTGCAGCATAAAAGAAATCGCTATCTTCTTAGTAAAATCACCAAATCGATCACCAATCATGGCAATAAATCACCAACCGTGGCAACGCTGATCATGACTCTAACGAGCACAAAGGGCACCGATTGCCGACCATTCGCGCGGTTATCACCCACTTGCTTTAGTGGTAGAGCAGTGGCCTTGTAAGCCGAAGGTCGAGGGTTCAAACCCCGCCCGAGGATCACTTTTGCAATTTAGTTCACTACTTAAAAATATAACGATTCTATTGTTCTTTACATCAGAATGTCCAGGGAATCTGGAGGAATATTGTTCCTTGCCTACGTAAACGTGACCATCATAAACTAAGTTGCCGACGGAATGCATTTCACAGATTTTTTGGAAAGAATGACTTTTGTCCCACGATTGTCTTAATGTAAACTGTGAACAGCCCTTATGGTTTTTCTAGCTGTACACTATTCGGCTTAGATAGTTTCTAACGGTATTGCCCTTCTTGGCATGTGCCCTAATCTGGCTCGAGATTGAACGATGAGCCTGGAACCAATGGTCTGTCTTTCTAGCTTCGATATTTATGTGATGACAGAACTTATACAAGGAACTTTTACCATGACAAATAAACCAGAAAGCAACTTCGTGAACTGTTTCGATAAATCTGCTTCGAGCGATATCACTCTTCCTCTAGCCAGCTACGAGATTGCGACTGCAGTGGTTTGCGAACTTAGTTCACAAGCCCCTCTTTAGCTCAATTGGTTAAAGCGTCGGTATCTGAAGCCGAAGCTTGCGGGTTCAAATCCCGCTCGAATATAATTTTTATTCTTTTCACACTACACTGTAAAAAGAAATCTTGCAGTATTTGCTACTGGAATTAATCTTGTCTCTACTGAGATAAGATTATCTCTTATTCGGATTGATCTTATCCCAAGAGATAAGATTAATCCCAGTAGAAAATACTGCAGTTAACTTTAATCCTTACTCGGAGAAACTTTTTACAGTGTAGTATTGTTTCTATAGCTTCGCCTTCAATACGATTCGAAGTCAATTCGGGCTAAAAGAATACTTGAAAGTGATTGATTGATTGCAGAGAGAGAGAGAGAGAGAGAGAGAGAGAGAGAGAGAGAGAGAGAGAGAGAGAGAGAGAGGAGAGAGAGAGAGAGAGAGAGAGGAGAGAGAGAGAGAGAGAGAGAGAGAGAGAGAGAGAGAGAGAGGAGAGAGAGAGAGAGAGAGAGAGAGAGAGAGAGAGACAGAGAGAGACAGAGAGAGAGAGAGAGACAGAGAGAGAGAGAGAGAGACAGATCTGATATGATGGAATTTACAAAAAAAAATCAGTATCATAACAGACCCTGCCACGTGAAAATCTATCCAGATTTCTTTGTGGCAGGACTCAACAATTTAATCACTTAGCATAATTATATTGGGAAAAAAAGAAAAGGGAAAAAAATAACTGCAATACTATACATAACAACTATATAGATATAATAAAAACAAATAAAAAATAATTCAATATTATATATATTTAGAAGACGATTAAACCTCGTAGCAATCCAGAACCGATTCGTACCCAAGTACAATAGAAAAAACGAGATCTCGTTTTTTCTATTGTATTTGAAATGAATGGTCAGCTTGACTTCAAACCTCATATTCGTACCCAAGGTAACCTCTCACCCATCTTTACTAATCAAAAACGTTTCATAATATTTTTAAATGAACATGCACTCTCGGCCATCCTAGTGCTCTCCGGCACATTACAAAAGCCAAAACCATGTTCCAGTCAAATAGCAACAAATGGAACTGACCTTTCCAGCGGCAAACAGCCCTTTCAGGAGCTTCCGATGCTTCAGTTTTCCCGCCGCGGAGACCGTCCCTCTCACGGAGAAAGAGGAATCTTTTGCTCCGCCAAACGCGATAATGCTACCGTTGGGGGTCGACGGCTGTGACTCATCATCACCGTTGGCGCTCAGGTCTTGAAATGGAATGTCTTGGGGTGGCACCAGACCGGTCTTAAATCGGTCAATGACTAGCTTCGTGTCCTGCAAGAACAAATCTTTATTTTTCAACAATAAATCAATATCTAAATCTTTCTGTAATCGTAAACTGGTTTCGAATTTTAAAGGACACCTGAACAATGAAACCATACTTGAACAAACCATGGAGAATGCATTTACAGACATGGCCACGGAGAGCATTCTCCTCCTGAGCGTGACGTTTTTAAAATATGGATGTTCGTTTCTGGAGGTTTGCACGTGCATTCTCAAAGACAAAAAGCGCAATTCATTCAAATCTTGTATAGCGCTGGCCGGATCGTATTGGAATTTCTTCTAGATATGCGTTTGGGCTTAACTGGTTAAAAAATATTCCAGAAGAAGGTTGATTGGAGACATTTGTTCATTTCTAAAATTGTTCGGTACTGAAATAAGGACAGATGCAAAATGGAGCAGAAATCATAGCTTGGAAACACTATTTCGTATTTTGATTGGGTTTTCTGCAGGCAATGTTAACGGAAGTCATACAGATAGGATGATCCTTGGTACTCTTCATTCAGGTGTCCTTTAAATCTTGATGTCAATACACTCCTTCGTTCGCATTGAAATCTATTTACCCTCCACAAACATCCTGCCTTGTCAGCCCACGAAATTATTAGCCAGTTGTCAAGTCCTGAACCCGTTTAATCTGCTTGACACTGTGTAAAATTTTCAATTCTATTTAGTGTGTTTTGAAACTATATGGAAATAACATAGTCATGTTTATGTACATTGTTTTGTTTAGTGTTTAATGTGTATTTTATTTTTTGTATTTTAGTCATACTCCGCTGGTATACAAAAAGCGGGTCACAAATAAATAAATAAATAGAATAAAAATAAGGAAATTCAGCAGGACGAAAAAACAGAGATGGAAATAGTGAAAAAACTGCTATACTCTCAAGTTAGAAAAATCCTTGTTTTTTTCCTGTGGCGGCGCGTCGCTCACCATTAAGAATTCTTTTCTTCCGTTAAAGTCTCAAAAATGGCTGTCTCAACTGAACGATTTGAAGAATTTATAAATCCCAATCACACACAAAAACAAAAGCAAGGAATTTATCCTTAGCAGTTTGAGGAAGTATGAATAGTTGATGTGGGTCTTCGGTTCAAGCTTGAGGCGTGGCCTGCGGTTAGAGTAACCCAGTAATGTATTATCTGGACACATTCGGCGTTGTCTGGCCCTATAGCATTGTCCAAATTGGTGTAATAAGCTGAACACACATTCGGCGTTGTCTGGCCCTGTAGCATTGTCCAAATAGGTATAATGAGCTGAATAGCGCTACACGCGATGTTTACGTCTTAATAAACACGCCTGTTCAAATAGAAACCCGAGAGGTTCTTATGAATGCAGCGTTCAGTGTTTCCATGCTGATACAGTTTTTCGAGTTTCTAAAAGTGTTCTTAGTTGAAGTAAACCAGCACAATTTGACGCCCAATATATTGTAGAATCATATTAAATTTACGGATGGATAGCACTGATCCTCGAGCTAGCAGTAAGCAGCCGTAACAGAACAGAACGTGTTCTTTTGACGAAAAGTTGTTTCTTCAGCTTCCAACAAAGTAGAAGTTTACTGCTTCCCATGGCAACCCTGATGACGCTGCTCCTCTCCTCGGCCCGCTGGCGGAACCAAGCAAGCGATCTGATTGGCTCTGCATAAAGGAGAATAGAGCCGAGCTCCATTTTCCTAATTCGCCTTATTACAGCGCGCCCCGAGGAAAGAGGAATTTGTAATAAGCCTTACACGCCGTAATACAGCTTACAACACCTATTTGGACAATGCTTATCACCATTTGCTTCTGTTGTACTGCTCGAGTCACGATGTCACTGTTCAGGATTACATCTTCCTGGAATGCTTTTTGTTGGCCCCGCCGGTCATGAACCAGGTCGGGGAAGGGGTTAGGACCCTGTCGGAAATTCTTCTTCGAGCTACAGCCTGACAAGACCCCCTGCCAAGAAGGGCCGAAATATCGCTTGAACAAATATCAGATGACATGTCCTCTTAGTGACATCAAATATGATTCGCAGTCATCTTTGGCTGAAAGAGTAAATGGATAGAAATTCCAGTAACTGTGCAGATTCTATTCCGGTACCAGTTAAATGTCGCACTAACCGGTATTCGAATTCCTTTGTGCCACATTTCGCTAAGAAGATCAACAAAAAACAAGTGAATTCCAAGTGATTTATTTTCTTTTATGTAATAATTGTATATATTCAAGTATTTAAAAACATGAAATGTAATGGTCGACGTATTTAGTGCTATGTCGGCGCTACGAGTTAGATCAATAAAAATATCGATATATCCATCTATCTCTTGAAAAACCTGTTCAATGCCGTAAGTACGGTGTGGGTGAATTTGATGAAGAGTGGTAAGGTGAACAGAGTTGTTAAGAATGAAAGTTTTGCTACGTTGGGTCGATTCCTGAGGATAGCGATGGAACATAAGAGTAGATTGTTCGAATAGGGAAATACCATAAATGCGTCATTAGAGTAGAGAAATGTTACGGAGGAGTTTGTTGTTGATGTTTTTCGTGTTTAATATTTTTGTTGTTGCTGTGAATATTTGTTACAATGATCCTCGGGCTGCTCAGCAAACAATAAATCTATCTTTCTATTCATAAGACCTGATGAGGCACAAACTAAGAGCCAACAAGAGCTGTAAGCTCATATGGCACTTGCATGGGTTAAGCTGGTTTGATTGATCAAAAGTAAGTTTCGACTTTGCGGTTGAGATGCGCACTCTAAGGGAGCTGGAACTTCATTTGTAAGCAAAACCCTTGAGGCAAAAATGCTAATGGGCTGATGGGCATCATGAAAATGCATATAATGCTTAAAAGTATTTTTTTTACTTTGCGGTCAAGATTGGTACTTTAAGGAATAATCGGATTTGGGAAGTAGCAATTTCTAAGCAAATGTTGTTGAGTCTCCAATATTCCAGCGAAGTTTCATCGTCCTAGCACATCTGGAAGTACCTTAACGCGCGATCACCGGAATCCCAAACCCCCTCCCCCCCACCTCCAACTCCACCCACAATACCCGGAGCCAATCCGGTTCTGTAAATGTTTAATCCAGAGCATCTGTTTGTCATTCCCACGAAGTTCGATCCAGATCACACCAGTCTAGGCGGGTCAAGTATTTTCCGCCCTCCCCCCAATAATTGCCGGATTCGGTCCGGAAATGAACGGAATTCCGGGAAACCCCCTCCTCCTCCCCCCCCCCCCCCTCAAGTGTCCGGATCCAGTCAAATTATGTAAAAGATTTACATGGATCAGATGTTTGTTCTTCCCAGCAAGTTTCACTCCGATACCATCATTCTAACCGTTTCTCGAGATTTCCGGCCCCCCCCCCCCCAGCTCCCCCACGGTGCCCGTAGCCAATCCGATTCAGTAAATAACTTACCTAGAGCATCTGTTTGTTCTTCCCACAAAGTTCCATCCCGATCCCTCTATTCTAAACGGGTCGCGTATTTTCCGCCCCCCCCCCCCCCCCAATAGTTGCCGGATGCGGTCCGGATATGAAAAAAATCATCGGAGAAATGTCCTCTGTTCAATTCTTAAATTTCACTCGAATCCGATCAACCATTCCAAAATTACGCATGACTGAAAATTTCGGATTCCCCTCCCTCCACTCCCCCATCAGATCGACAAAAATTTTATTTTGAAGTCAGTTTGATCGGGTCCCTGATATGCCTGCCAAGTTTCATCGTGAAAATCCCCAAAACCACCATCAACGGAATTCCGGGAAACCCCCTCCCCCCCCCCCATAAGTGTCCGGATCCAGTACAATGGTCTAAAGGACTTATCTAGAGCAGATGCTTGTTCTTCCCAGCAAGTTTCACTCCGATCCCTCCATTCTAACCGTTTCTTGAAATTTTCGGTCTACCCCCCCCCCCCCCCTCCCCCCTGGCTACTGAATCCGGTCGAGACTTTAAACGGGACATTACAGATATATATTCTATTCAGTTATAAGTTTCATTACAATCCGATCATCCGTTCGAAAGTTACACACTTCTCAATTTCCCGGATTCCCCTGCCCTCCACTTCCCCCCAAAATGGTCGGATCAGAAAACTGATTATTTCTAAGTTTGTTTGGTCGGGTCTCTGATATGCCTGCCAAGTTTCATGGTCCTAGCACAACTGGAAGTACCCTAACTCGAAAAAGTGTGACAAAATGCCCTAAATTTTCAAGTTTCCAGCGCCCCCACTCCCCCGCATATGGTCGGATCGGGAAACTGATTATTTCCAGGTCAGTTTGGTCGGGTCCCTGATATTCCTGCCAAGTTTCATTGTCCTAGCTCATCTGGAAGTACCCTAGCTCGAAAAAGTGTGACAAAATGCCCTAAATTTTCAAGTTTCCAGCGCTCCCACTCCCCCGCATATGGTCGGATCGGGAAACTGATTATTTCCAGGTTCGTTTGGTCGGGTTCCTGATATTCATGCCAAGTTTCATTGTCCTAGCTCATCTAGAAGTACCCTAACTCGGAAAAGTGTGACAAAATGCCCTAAATTTTCAAGTTTCCAGCGCCCCGCACTCCCCCGCATATGGTCGGATCGGGAAACTGATTATTTCCAGGCTAGTTTGGTCGGGTCCCTGATATGCCTGCCAAGTTTCATTGTCCTAGCACATCTGGAAGTACACTAACTCGAAAAAGTGTGACAAAAAACTCGGACCGACCGACAGACCGACAGACGGAATTGTGATCGGTATATGGCACTTGAGCCAGAGGCTGCAAGTGTCATAAAAACGGAAGCTGCTACGGCGTAATAATTGTAGCGACCGACGTCAGCGGACCGGAGGTCAGACAAAAGAAAAGACGTACCTGCGGATAGCTAATAGAATTAGCAGCCGATTCCATGCCGTCATGGCACTTCTGGACAATAGGAAGGACGGATCGTTCGACGCTAAGGGCTTCCAGCATTAACGCCGCTAATTTTTCGGTTTTTCTTCTGTCAATAGACTGAAGTTCGTCAAAAACGGCAGGCATTTGCTGTCCGTAATGCAGATTCTGAAACAAAGCCAAACGTTATTTTTTTTTTCTATTTTTTACTTAAAAGGCACTGCGGAGTATAACAGCTGGGGTTGATGACCTGATGTGTGAAGGTGTGTTTATTGAGGATCTTTTATTTTAATGTTTACAAATGTTTAATACCGTACTTTAGATTTAGTTGTTTAAAGAAAATTGTTGTTGTTTGTAGTTATACAAATTATTTCAAAAATTTAAAAGAGAGAATTAATTTCCAAATATTAGAGGGGAAGAATAGTAAATAAAATATGGGTTTATTTTCAAAAGTTAGGTGACGTGAATAGTTAAAAGTGGGTAAAAATAGATTAAATTAACGTCACTGAGGGATGGAGGAGTAGCAACAAAAAGTAAGATATCTGATTTCTTAGTTTTCCAAACGATATAAAAATTAGTAAATGAAAAAAGATGCTACGGGAAAAAAAGAAAAAGAAAAAAAAAGGCACTGCGGAGTGATGCCTATTTATAAATCGGAAGCAAGGATACTTGGGAGAAAGCATTGTCACTTGAGCTGGATTCCAGAAGAGTCCAATTCATCTGTGGACCTGCTCACAGTAGACCGACAGCCATGCTATCAAGAATATTCGATCCCGTTCGCGGAATTCGGTAGCTGTGGGAACCTTTCCTTAAAGGACCTGTCTTACCTATAATACTAACGCAACCTATTTCCATAATAACTCCATATATTTCTAAGCCCGGAGACCCCAATTTCAATTCAATTCAATTTCAATTTAGTTTATTCATTAAAACTCTTGAAACGGCGGTAAGCCGACTAGATGATTTTACGTCAACAATGTATACACTAAAGATATAATATTTAAACTAAATTATATATATAGAGCTAAATCGCATATCACACTATGGCCCATAACTGGCCATTTGTCTGTCAGGTGCAATGATTAATATCACTTAATCTTAGTGTCAAAATTCATAATATTTACAATTAACAACAATTACGCTAAAATAAACAAATTAACAACAATTACGCCAAGATAACCAAAATATAAATGACCTTAAAAATCTAAGGGAAAGATTTGGAATCAACTGTAAATCCACTGTTAAAGAACTTGACAAAAGAAGGGACAAAACTATTTAGGTACCGGGTATGGGAACATGCAACCGGTTGTAGCCTTGGTACTTGTAGCCTTGGTTGTAGCCTTGGTTCGTACAGTCCAATCTAACCCCTCTAGAAAAATCACGCTGATTTTCTCACTTGCCGTGTTTTGCTACCTTCGATGTGTTTCACACTGTCGACGGTTGTCTGCGAGGAGTTTTTCCATCAGAAATAAGACCAAAAGTGTCGATGGGATCCCGAAAATCCAATATTTGATCCAGACAATTGGGTCTTGTCTTCGCCATATCTAGTCTTCGCCAGGCTAATCATTAGAGAAAACCAAGTTCAGATATACCTCTATAAGCCATATCTCACCGAAACTTCCTGCTCTACTTCTGCCAAGTTTCCGGTTTCGCCCAAATCCCGAGCGAACTAATAGTCCAGCATTTAAAGAAAATTCAGAAACAAATCCAGCGTATCTCCTTATCCCTATAAAGAACATCTAATCAACTTTAAATAAAACTTTGACTTGAAAAAAATCCGGCTACAACCGGATTCCGAACTAATTATATGTCCGGGTAAAAAACGATTGACATATACAGACTCAGCCTCTCTTCTTACCCCTAAATCTGTCATCTTCAGATCTAACGTTTGCTTTTAACAGATTTTCCGGTTTTGGCCGGATTCCGGACGAACTAGTTGTCCGGCGAGAAAATGGTTTTCACAATCGTGTTCAGCATGTCTTCTTAGCCTAAAATCGAACATTTGAACAACTTCAAATGAATTTTTTACTTTTAACCAACTTTCCGGTTTTAACCGGATTCCGGACGAACTACTTGTCCGGCAAGAAAATGGTTTTCGTCATCATGTTCAGCATTTCTTCTTACCTCTAAATCAAACATTTAATCAACTTCAAATGAGACTTTTACTTTTAACCAATTTTCCGGTTTTTGCCGGATTCCCGACGAACTAACTTGTCCGGCGAGAAAATGGTTTTCACCATCGTGCTCAGCATGTCTTCTTACCCCATAATCGACTATCATATTAGAAAAATATTTTGTTTGTCCCTTAATTTGAACCCCCTCCCCCATCCCTAAACGTAGAGCTACAGAGCCCATCTACGAACTTGACCTTACCCTTGACCCGAAGAACCCTCGCATCAAGTTTCATCAAAATACCTCATTCCCTTCCTCATTCCCTTCAGACGGACAGACAGACAACTTTTGTGATGTCATAGGTATCCCTCCACTTACGTTTTGGGATCCCAAAAACCGGTTATGTAAATTGTTTCCCTGTTTTTGCTATAAGTCAACGGGTCTCGGAAAAGGCTTAAAACAGCCAAAACCGCGGGTTATTTGTTGAAAGCACAGCCTAGTTCTAAAATATTCAAATACAATAAAATACTGTAAGTTAAAAGAGTAAATAGTGCTAGGGGTCCTTTAAAATCCCCATGGCATTGTTTTCTATTTATACTTAAAATCAGTTGAATGCTTTAAAACTAGGCTCTGCTTTCAACAAATCATTAACAGCTTTGGCTGTTTTAAGCCTTTGTCGAGCTCCGTTGACTTTTAGCAAAAACCAGGGAAAATTTACAAAAACGGGTAACTCTGACAGCGGAACTACTCGTGAACAATCGTCGGGAGCACAATAAGCATCGGAAACAGAAAACAAAAGCAAGTGGAAATATCATTGAGTTGTCGTTAGGGGTTGATAAGCTTAACAGTGTTGTTTTTCGTTTTGGAAGACATGGTAGACCATCAGATCTATCTTCTGTTTTGTAATTCTTTTGTTTTGCTTATTTTTCCCGCTTTTTAACCACGTCGCGTTCAGTTTCTACACGTTTTGCACCCGGCCGCCGCGTCGGAGAGCAGGAAGGCTGGGGTGTAGAACTCACCGTACGAAATTCGGGTCTCCACGTTCAAGAGATGGAGCGATTACAGAAGTAGGTTTCGCAGGCATTTTAGGTACGACGGTTCCTTCCAGCTAAGTGCACACATGGGCCGATAAGATTGCGATGCGAAATTCGAATTACTATGGAGGAACATGCATGCGCTTCGCCAAAATTCAGAGCGAAGGAGGAAAGTCGCATCGAACTGCGAAAATCGGACACTGAGAGCGTGTTCCACCCTACTTACCGTAGTTACTACGCATGATGTCACGAATTCTGGCTTTTTGCCGTCAAGGCTGGAACGATTTTTCTAATTTCCCGAAGAATATCATGCCACGGGCGAATACGACAAATCACGTTATAGAGATGCATAGTTACCACGCTTATTACGCTCCCGAGCATGATAAGCAAATAGTTACTATTAGCTACAATTTCGAGAAGGTTGGAACGGTCAGCATAGTTACTTTTCATGAAGTTGGAACGGAAATAGTAACTAATAGTTACTACTGTTAGAAGGGTGGAACACGCTCTCAGTGTGCACGCACCTTTTATCCCACAATGCAAAATATATTATCTGAATGGTTCACATGCTGTTTCGGAACAGGTCATCCACTTTTCCAACGGCTCTTTAATCGTGTCTGTCACGCAGTAAGTGACCAGGAGCGCTAACTAAGAAACGATACAAATTACCGTTGCTAGTTCGAATTAAAGGGAGATAGATGTGATCACGAAGTACAGTAAAGGTATGTTTATTTGAACAGTTAATTTAATGTGAACAGTGCAGTTTTAGGCTAAATGGTAGAACGAAGATCCAAAATACCTATTCAGGTGTTTTCAGATATTTACCTACTTTGGCTAACTGGTAGTTAGCTTTAGACACAGCAAGTGCATGAAAATGGCAAAGTCCAATGTCAACAAACGTTCACATACAGGAGGGGTACCTGACCTCGTTTTTACACTACCTCGATTTTTGCCGCGAAAATGTTAAAATGAAATGTGCATGCTGTCCTGACAGTCAAGAGGCAAACTTTGATCTTTTAACAGTCATGTGTCCAAAAATATTGAAACTCTGTGCCTTCTCTTTGTTTTGAAGCTGCTTTGAATAGGGATTTTCTGGCTATTGACTTTGATAACTCTACCTTTTTCCATTTTGTAGTCAATCGAGGTAAGGTTAGAATGAAGGGATCTTGTTAGAAAAGAAAATATGTTAAACTAGAAATACTGAAGCAATATTTATTTATCCAATATGTAAACCATTCAATTAGTTCAATCTAGTATGTTTGTCATACTTATTGGTTCCTTTTTAAGCCAGATGGATTATTCTGAAGGAAAGACTTCTCTGGATATTTGAAATCTTGTCTGAGGTTGGATACCCCTCCTGCAAGTATACCTCTACTATCCGTAACCGACTTTTCCGCCAGCTGTTATCAGGCTTTGTCATTACATAGTTCCCCAGCTGTTATCAGGCTTTGTCATTACATAGTTCCCTGATCCAGCTGACTACTCTGCGTGAGTACTCTGCCCTAAAGAGTGGGTCATTGACGGGGAGTGACCCCCTCATTCTTTTATACAGGGTATACTATTTTTGATATTATAGTTGAGTGCGAGTGCACATGTATGTTTTCTATAAACTGTTTCAAGAGGTGGACCTTCGAGTAGAGGTAAAGAAAAGAACTGAGTTTGCAAGGCTACACGACTACTACCACTACACGAGTAACGTTTATTTTTCTCCCTCCCATAGGCTGGCGCCTACTTTGCTTATTTGGTGATGCGGCTCTGCATGGAGAGAACAGATAACGCAGAGAGAACAGAAGACACACTCAGAGAACAAACGCCCTAGAAGCATAGAAGGCCCCCCCCCCCAAAAAAAAATAAAATAAATCGCAAAGGTCTTGAAACATCTCAACCAGTTTCTAAATTTCAGTAAAATCATCAGCATTTTTTTTAGTTCTGACGTGTAGCATTTGTCATACGGTTTCCGGAATTTGTTCCAGGCTATTCCAAGTTGTGGTCCAAAATTTGACATATCCAGCAACGGCCATAGGCTGAAATGAAACTTTACTTCTGGAACGGTTCTCGAACGGTCCATCAATAAACAGTAACAATTACATTCTCGCGGAGCTTACTAGATTTCCCCTAGACCTTGTAAACTCCGATCTTTTCTTTACCTCTACTCTACTCTAAAGTCCATTTCTGTCAACAGTTTATGAGCACCTATCATGCTTCGATCTAAACCCACCAGTGCCTACCTGCAGTTCGTTACTTTTCTGAAGTTGCTGAGCGTATTCGTTCTTCGCATCTTCTCCCAGCCTTGATTTAATTCCACTGTTGGATCGATGTTTCTCGACTTCAGCTCGCGAAAGATTCAAATCGGCGTCAGCACGCTTATATGCTTCCTCTGCCTTTTCTGCCTCTCTGAAAAAAAAGTATCGGTTTATTCAAGGAATACCATCTGCAGCCTACCCAAATGACGCACATATCCTTGTCTACATTATGTTTTTTTTTTAGTGGAACAAATTTGCCCCCCCCCCCCCACAATTCTTCTTTTTTCAGTTTTCAGTGGTATGCCATGTGGTAATAGTAGCACATCCCCGCAAGTAGTGCATTTGCATCGCTATTAATTGATTCTAGATTGGTTTGTCAATAAAAACTAGTGTAGTACTGCTAATAATACTATCCCTGAAACACTCAAACAAGCACATAGAAAGAAAACTATCACAGATGCTCTTTCCTTTCAATCAAGCTGATTACCACCCTGGTAAGGACTTCCAATCCCTTCTCATATCATCGTAGCTGGAAAGAATCCGGAATGTAATAAAATTAAAAACCTGCGTACTTTTGGACCCTCAAGAATTTACTACTGGCACAGAGTGGCCTGTATCTTTCTGCATCTTAGCCAAAGTCGTAAACAAAACTCTTCGTTCTAGCAAACACTCGACGAACACTTGCCGGGAAAAATTACTGACTGGTATCTGGATCTGTTCCTAAGATCCACCAAGCAACAGGGACCTCGAGGAAACAGACTCTAAGCCTGGAAAAGGAACCACCCCACAACCCCGATTCGAAGTGATAGCTCATCATGTGTGTTCTTCATGTTGCGTCTTGTTGTGTGTTTCTCTTCTTCTTGTTTGACGATACCCATTTTATTGCATTGATGATAAAGGTAATAAATAAAGAATGTTATTATTATGACCCCCAAGGATTGCTCACTCATACGCACTCACTCATAGGCGTATCAGACGTCGGACACCGGACAGGGAAATCCCTACACAATCGTACCGGACAGACGATCAAGCTCAGACAGTCGCGCACCGGAATTCCTGCCAGTACTTTCGCCACCATCACCAATTCTATACGGAAATCTAGAGACTTTTCCAACTTCATGACGAAAACGAAGAAAATCCGGACGGAAAACCTAATCGTTTACCCGCACCACAAACAAGAAAATCAAGTAGTGTTTTTTACCGAAAGAACAGGCTTCTCTATCCGTTCTCCTTAGCAGAGCAAAATAATACTAGGTAGTAGCGCCAAGATCTACGCTTTCCATATCAGAAACGGGCCTACTCGTAGCGCCGCCCACTACGCTCGGGATATTCAAAGCGAGACAAACTTGCGGGTTAGACAATTTCTAATACAGCTAAGATGCGGTCTGTCCACATCGAGGAAACAGGGGAGGCTGTATATTTTTTTTGCTGTGTTCAGAATCTGAATGCTATCGGAGCCAGCATTGGTGCGATTGAGTTTCAGTAGGGACGTCCTGTATCGCCAGTGGTGCTAGTGTCGCTGCTAATTGAGTGTGTGTCACTTTTTCAAGTCTTGGCGCTACTCGCTAGTGTTATATTGCTCTGCTCCTCAGAAACTCAGCTCGGATAAGGACTTGGTAAAAAAAAAACGGGAAAATGAACCAAGGCCATGGTAGATAGGTGACAAAAAAAAAGCAACTAATATGTCAAGGACCGTATATACCATGTATCCCATATTACAGGTAGTGGCGAAACTATCCTATTTTCGTGTGGGGGGGGGGGGTCTTGCAATCTGCAAGCGCAGATTTTACCGACATGGTTTGGCAATTTACCAATTGTGATATAATAGCTGAGATTTTTTTTTTGTAAGGAAAGTTTGTGAATTTTTCATTTACTCCCTGGCATCCGGCGGGCCCAACAAATATGCCGTGCAGTCAAAACTGTCGCAAACCAGAAACCTACTTAACTAACGTCTTTTTCAGATGCAAACTTCCGTGAAGTTTTTATGGACCGTGTAAGCTTCGGCTCTAAGTGACATATAGCGATCTTAATGTCTGTCCGCTGGCGGCATCTGACTCCTGTAGGTCTGCCCAAATTTTCTTTCGGAAGCTAGGACGTTGAAAATTGACAGTCGTATAGATTACCCGACGAAATACTATCCTATCATTTGTGGGGGATGCGGTGAGGAGGAATCCGGGACCTTGTGATATGCGAAAACTGCGAAATGGCAAGGCAGGAAGTTCCGTGACAAGCAAGGAAGTTCCGTGAAAAGCATCGTCAAACCAAGGGACAGAATGACTGATATGAAACTTGGAGCCCTAGAAAGTGCTCCTATTCGAGTGAGATGTGCCATTCAGGGTCCCCGAGGTGTGCCATAAATCCGCATCCGACAACGGTGATGGGAGTTTCAGGAAGGTCAACTTGGACAATACAAAAGTGATGTGCCCCGGTTTGCAATTTTGAGAGCTGGGTCTGGTATATTCTTCTGTCTGTGTAGTTGTGTTGGGGAGAGGGGTACGAATGATGAGAATTTGAAAGCCATGAGTCACTGAGTAAATTTAACTGTTTCCCGGATTAATTGTTTACCGAGTTTATATTAACAAATGAAACAAGGTTCCCGATTTGCCGACAAGGCTTTTACCGAACACAGGGTGTGCAGGCATTCGAACCAAAAAGGGTAATTAGCGGTTGCAAACAGACAAATGACCCAATGAAAGTTTGCCGGTGCGGTCGGAAAGGAACGGAACGTAAAAATGTTTGTCGGTGCTTTAACCCAAAAGGTTTACCGACTTACAGGACGAGACTTTTCATGTCACCACAAAAAAAAGTCTTCGCACCGATACACGTTTCAGATTTACTGATTCACCAACAAGTTTTCTGTCGAGTCCAGAAGGAAACGGACAAGTGTTCCCCGTTTACCGACAAAACTTTTCCCAGTCACTGCAGAAAAGAAAAACAAATGGAAGGAGGATCTCGATTTGTCGTAATTTTCCAAGAAGGCTTTTGTCAGTACCAGAAACGGAACGAAAAAGAAGAATTCGTCCAAAGCATCGAGCTTTTTCCGGTGACCACATCGGAAAATCAGCAGCAAACGAAATGAGGGATCTTAATCTGCCGACAAAGCTTATCAGATCATCGGCTTTATCGACAAATCTTTCATCGGTTCCACAAAACAGAACGAAAACCGGGTGCTTCAGATTTACCGAGAAGGCGCTTTCTAATCGCCGAAGAGCAGCAGGATCAATCGAATGTGGGTAGTCCGTGGGAGCTTACTGACAAACGACCACCGGACTAAGCAAGGAAAACTGTTGCCGAGCCGACTTCTTCAAATGAAGTTTCCTGATTTACCGATGAGCTCTCGTCGGCTCGTGTCCCGACGAAAGGTTTCCTCATCGCACAAAAAACACTGCCGATTTCTCGAGAAAACGTTTCATGATCGCACGACGAACACTGCCACTTTACCGACAATAAGTTTCCTGATTTGTCAACGGAATTTCACGGTACCAGAAACAGAAATAGGAAAGCGTTCATAGCTACTTCGCACCGACAAACGCTGCCGATTTTCCGATGAGAAATTTCTTGGGGGGCCAGCTGCCCCCTCCCCCCCCCCTAGTTTCGCCACTGGTTAGAAGGAACTTTTTGTTCTATCAAAGGGGGCTGAGAGCGGACCCCAGATATACCCACACAAATCGAGTGAACAATCCCTTGAATCGATCTCGATTTCGTTTTAAGCACTAATCTGAGGTGGGAAAAAATACCAGTGACAAATTCACATGCCAAAGCAAACCTAAAACGTTTCGGAGCCATAAGAAGGTTAGTTCTCTTCTCCGATGATTGATTGATAAGTTTGTCAGACGGTTTTCATTCGCCATCCTTGTCGCCTCAATGTTTTCGTTTACACCGTATCGGATGAAAGAATTACGAACTCGGGAGAAGGGTATACCCATGGTGACGTAAAACATGGAAACATCTTGCGTCACACATCGCTGCCAGTTAGCCTATCCGGTTGGCCGATTCAAAAGAAGTCCAGTGACTAACAATCTGGTTCTGACACGCATCCTTGCTAATAACAGTAGCAATACTTATGAAGGACAACGGACAAATTTCTAACTTAGACTTTTATGTGGGAACTCGAGTCTCATATCACTGTCATTTGTACCTTTCCGTTCAAACCGTTTTTGGGATCCCAAAACGTAAGTGGAGGGATACCTATGACATCGCAAAAGTTGTCCGTCTGACTGTCAGCACGATAACTCTCGAAGGGAATGAGATATTTTGATGGAACTTGGTATGAGGATTCTTTGGGTCAAGGGAAGGTCAAGTTCGTACATGGGCTCTGTAGCCCTACATTTAGGGGTGGGGGAGGGGGTTGAAACTGAGGGGCAAATAAAGTATTTTTAAACAGCTAACGTGATAGTCGATTATGGGGTAAAAAGACATGCTGAACACGATAATGAAACCAATTTCCTCGCCGGACAAGTAGTTCGTTCGGAATCCGGCAAGAAACGGAAAGTTTGTTAAAAGTAGAAGTTTTATTTGAAGTTGATTAGATGTTCAATTTAGGGATAAGAAGACACTTACGTGAAAAGCATTTTCTACCCGGACAACTAGTTCGCCCGGAATACGGCCAAAACCAGAAAATTTGTTAAAAGCAAAAGCTTTATTTGAAGTTAGTTAGATGGCAGATTTAGGGGTAAGAAGAGACGCTGAGTCTGTATATGACAGTAATTTTTACCCGGACATATAATTCATCCGGAATCCGGTTGAAACCGGAAAACTTTTTATAAGTTAAAGTTTTATTTGAAGTAGATTAGATGTTCTTTATACGGATAGGGAGATACGCTGAATTCGTTTCTGAATTTTCTTTTTTTGCTCGACAAGCAGCTCGCTCGAAATTCGGCCGAAATCGGAAATTTGGCAGAAGTAAAGCAGGAACTTTCGGTCAGTATCGTCAAAATAGATATGGCTTATAGAGGTATATATCTGAACTTGATTTTCTCAGATGATTAGTTTGGCGAAGACCGGATCTGGCAAAGACGAGACCAAACTGTCTCGATCAAACATTGGATTTTTGGGATCCCGTCGAAATCTTTAGTCTAGTTAATCATTTTATTTCGCCTAAAAGCTCAAGCTGGAACAGGCCTATTTTCTGCAAGGTCATAGGCAGCTAAAAATCACGTAACAGCTGTTAGCGTATTCTCGGCTAGATGATTAGGCTAAGGGTCCACGTTTTCCATCGCCTCATACTGAATATTCGTGTCGATAATTCCAAAAGTCACGCGTGACATCCTAATTCGAATGCCACGGTGTTATTCCCACAAGATATTTTGCTAATTTATAATAATCTGTCATCACCTCTTCGTTCATATGCAAGAACGGGTCTGAATTAATAAACCCTCTGTTGTAAGACCAACTAAATGACCATTAAATAAAAAAAAGACAATCTAATTTCCCACTCCCCTTGGCCAGGCAGATTTTTTGCCGCGCAACGACCGCGGCAGTGGTTGCGACGTGTTTGAATATCAAAACCAGCATATTTAGAAGCATTGAAAGATGAATCACCTAGTGCAGTGCTTCCCAACCTTTTCCATACCGTGTACCCCTAATCAATGTTCAAAAGGGTTGCTTACCCCTAATCAAGGTTCAAAAAGGTCCCGTACCCCTTTTCTGACGAATTATTGTTTTACTAATTTAAAAAACCACGATCAGAACGTCAAAAAAAAAGATATTTAGGCAACTGTCATCAATGACAAGGCGTGTAAATCTGAAATTGCGTACGATGGGATGAGGTATATCATTCCGAGGACAATACTGAAACTGAGATAGGGGACTCGAAAAAGACTAAAGCGAGGTATTAAAGATGTAGACTAACTTGATTTTGGGACCTTCGCGTGCCCCTTGCAAGGATCTCTCGTACCCCTTTGGGTACGCGTACCACCGGTTGAGAATCACTGGCCTAGTGCATGCTGGTTTCGGCCAGTGCTGGGTCGGTGCCAGAGAGGGTGTACATCAAGTGCCGTGGCGTGGGCAACCCCTCGCAATTACCACCACGTCTGACTAAGGCCCATTCACAACGGGTTTTAGCTAATATACGGTACCAGCCAGTCCCCGAAATCGCTCTGAGACCGAGAATTAGCTGGGCTTCTGCCGTTCGCAATGGATATTGGTGCCAGTTTCGGGTACCAGCTAGTCTCGGGCTCATGTTGAAATCAGTTCAACTTTTGAGGGTACTAGCCAATCAGATTATTTTGGGAAATATCGAGGAATATTCTGATTGGCTAGTTCCGAACCAAGCCCAGTAGATAAAATCACACCCACTCCTTGATGTCTTGAAAACCGAAAGTGAATTTAGGTCATTGTTACTCGGCCTGACGTGGTTCAGCATTAGCCAATCGGAGTATTCCTCAGTATTCCACTAAGTTACCTGATTGGCTAGTACCCTCAAAGGTTGAACTGATTTCAACTTGGGTCCGAGACTAACTGGTACCCGAAAGTGGCAACAATCTCAATTGCGAACGGCAGAAACCCAGCTAATTCTCGGTCTCAGAGCGATTTCCGGAACTGGCTGGTACCGAGTATTAGCTAAAACCCGTTGTGAATGGGAATTACGATCTTTTCCCAAAAACGTCACACTCGGAAAATTCCCTCGAGGAAGAGACGGGACTTTTTTACTCCTTTATTCTTTCAACGATCGGACCCTGACTACAAAAAAAAGACGATATGTTTTGTGCGTCTGCTTTAAAATTTCACTACTTGTAACTTGGCACATGCTACCTTTTTCCGTCCTTTGTCATTCATACGTGACGATGAAATGTTTTTGTTTCGTTCGGGAATTTTTCAATTCTGCACCGGCAGCGAGAGATAGTCATCAAGAGTATTGTATACAGTTGTGTATGACCATGATTAAGTTGTACTATTTAATTTTGTCTTCTGGCCATCGAGCCTGCTCTCTGCCATGAAGCTATGTAAAAGTATCTGTTTTCATTATTTGAAATTAAATGGACCTGAACCTGTCCCCTTAATCTCTCAAGTGTTGCTGCGAATATGCTACTAGTTAACTTACTTGTGAGCTTTCTCGTAGGCTCTCTGCGCTCTTTCTAGTGCTGCCAGCTGCTGGGATAGCGCCAACTGAAGTTTTGCACCTTCATTCATCGCCTATAATGATGTTCCAGTGTTAGGATAGACAAACTTAATCAGATAGAAAACGCCTTCAGAAAATCGACTAAATTCATGAAAGTCGCCATCCTTTTGAAACGGAATATAACATTCATTAATCCGGACCGAGGTCCAAACTCTCCGAAATCATAGATATTAGATCTTACCATCTTCTAGCACCGAGGCGGACGGCGACCGGATGGACCCTTGTTCTGTAGCTACCCCTGTCAACAAAGAACTCGGGCACAACATCCCGATCATGGATCTACAAATGCGAAGTCCCGGTCCCAAAACTTGTTTTCCGCTCCATAGTCGCGAGTCAATCTTGTCAAAACTTTCGTCGAAGTCCGGGCCAAATTCGACAAAATCCCCACGAACCAGATTTCGTTTTTTTTTTCTGGCCGGATATTACACTGTTGTGTGTTGGGAACTACGCCAAAGCAGGATCCAATTTTCAATACAAGTGTCCAACTCTCCAAAATGTGTCGTAATACTAGCTACAATCCCAACAATGTTTTCCAGCTAGTTTCTCGGCTCGAATCACTCCTGTAGCGCTGAGACATGACAGCCTCGTTACCCATCACTCCTTTACCTACATATTTGTTTCAACGGTAATCTGCCTAATTCTCATCTTAAAATAAAAAATACCGCCATTCCCTCTGTCGAAAACTTTTGCTGGCTTGGTTTAACAATTTATAAAAAAAAAAATACTTTGTCGCCTGTCTGCAGTATCTCAAGCTTGTAAAAAGATTAAATTTGGATATTCTAAGATCGTGTCAAACCGATCTAAGTATATTTAACTAAGTAATTTAAAGTTGGAATTCTGTTTCAGTCTAAACCTAGTAACTGGTACAAAAATGTTAAGCGCCTTTGTGGTAAAAGTGAGAAATCAATGGATTTTAGTCTTGATCAAGATGACAAAAGCACAGCAAATCAGATAAATTCCCATCTTTCAAAAATAGTCCAATCACTCCCCCCCCCCCCCTTGTTGCTGAAAGTATCCCCCAAGAACCAGTTGATGAGAAAGAAGTACCAAGAATTCCACGCGACGAAGTTTCAAAAAAGTTAAGTTCTTTAAGGCGTACTAGCGTAACCCCTGTTGACATACCTGTCGAGTTACTCAGGGCTTTTCCCAGTGAACTGGCAGGTCCACTTACAGATATTTTTAATTCAATTTCCCTTACAGGTACATACCCTGAAATTTGGAAAGTTGGTTATATCACGCCTATCCCAAAGAAAGGAGCAAAAAATGATTCTGATGGGACTAGACCTATAACTCTAACGCCAGTTTTTAGCAAAATTTACGAGAGTTTCGTATCCGCGTGGTTGAAAGCAGAGATAAGGTCGCAAATCGACCCGAGACAATTCGGAAAACGCCCTGAAACTTCAACCAGTCATTACTTAATTAGTCTTATTGATTTTATTTTAAAGAATTTGGACGACCCTAATAAGTGGATTACCTTAATAACCATAGATTTTAGAAAAGGGTTTGATCTCATTAATCGTACAATTTTGGTAAAGAGACTTATCGAAAAGTTCAAGGTTAGTCCTTTTATTGTTAATATTTTAGTTGGTTTTCTGAAGAATAGAAAACAAACAACGAAGTACACAAACGTGTTCTCTGAACTATCGGATATTTTATGTGGTGTTCCACAGGGAACGCTACTTGGACCTATCCTGTTCCTTGTCATGATGAATGATATGGCGCAAGAGTACCCAGATCGCTGGAAATTTGTGGATGATTTAAGCTTGACCGAGGTATGCTACACAAATATTAAAAGCAAAGCTGCAAGCATAATAGAAGACATTAAAGATGAAGCCAGATTGTTGGACATGCAGGTAAACGCAGATAAAAGTGCAATTTTAACCTTTTCCTTCCTTCAAACCTAGCATTTGTTTGAAGAAACACTGCCTTCTGGTTTACAGGTACAGAAGATAAAGCTCCTTGGTGTAACAATCACGTCTGATGTTAAATGGGAGGACAACACTAACGTAATGCTCAAGCGTGCAAACGCGAGTCTACAGCTGTTAAAACTTCTGGCTAAGTTCCAAGTACCCAATTCCCATCTTGTCCGAATTTACGTTTCTTTCATTCGATCCACTTTGGAATATGCGGCTGCTGTTTCGCACTTTGCCTTTACTGACACAACAAATAGAAAGAATACAGAAACGTGCACTTCTAATAATAAGTCGTGAGCCCAAAGTTCTTTACTCTGCTCTCATAAAATTTTTTAATATGGATACCCTTGAGAGTCGGAGACCAGGGTTGGTCACCAAGAACTAGGGTGTACGAGTTACTTCAGGATACTTTGGGTTACTCAGGGTTACTTTGGGTTACATTAGGTTACATTGGGTTACTTTGAGAAACTTTTGGGTTACTTTCCAGGGTGTGCGAAGTTACTTTTGATGACCAACCCTGGGTCGGAGACTGCGGCTGAGCTTAGTGGTTAGTCATAAGCTCCTCCACCATCCTGTTTTATCCGATATCCTTCCCCCTCCGTATGAAAACATAAGAAACCGACATTAGAGGGGCGCAAGTTCAAAGGTTCCAAAGTTGTCCCCCGTACCTGCAACACATACGCGGTACCAGAAAAGCTTCGTTCCGAGTTTCACAAAAATTTAAAATGATGGCGGTACCTGTCTTTGATGTTTTTTCCAACGTCCGTGTTTTGTTTTTGGTTTTTATTTGTGTACTATAATAGGTCTGTGGTGACGAATTGATGATTAATTGTATATATTATAAATGTGCATTATACTTGAGATGATACCCAAATTTGGCATTGCCATGATAGTGGTTTTTTGAAATAAATTCGTTACTTACTTACTTTAACCGAAAGGCTTTGGTTTCTTTGTATTCAATTTTTTGCAATCACTCTGTACTTTATCTTTCTGGCCCTTTTATTCTACTGAAAAAGAGTGACATACGTAAACTACGTACATGTTACTATAAATACTGTAAATACCTGCTTTATTTGCCTATATCGTATCGAAATCGGAGAACAATCCGAAAATACAAAGCTCCCGATATAACGGCAAAACTCCACGAGCTTCATAATAATTTATCTGGACAAGCATATGAACGGCTTAATCCATATCACGGGCTCATCTGTTTGTTCTGTTGATCTTTGTGTTTATTTTTTTGTACTAGTGTTTCTTCAGTTGTTTATTTGTTTCTTTCTCTTCTTTACTCCACTATCTTCACATTGTTTTTGTGCAGTGGGTTACAAATAAATTATTATTATTATTATTATAGGCTTGAAGACCCGATGAAATGTGTTACTTCGTTGCATAATCAATTTCACTGAATGAACTTTTCTTTCAGATATATGATATCTCCATGTGCTATGCCTGAAATTTTCAGCAATTACACTGCCAGAAGTTTCATAACAGATAAGCCGCGTTTGCATTGACATTCAAATTTTCCGCGCGTAGTAGAATTTTGCGTTGTGGGAAAGGCCACAGATATTCTGAACGTCACTGGAGCAAATAATGAAAAATAAGAAAAATAAATTAACACAATGCAAATAATGCAGTGTGTCAGCTAAAGTTTAACTGAAGAGGGCTGGGATAGGACAATCTAGTTACACATCACTTATTCACTTAAGTTAACTTGAAGACCCGCTGAAAATGCATTACTTCGTTGTTCCACTATTCACGAATAATCGATTTTCAAATAGTGGAATATTCCGTGTGATTTGTGGTACCTCGATGCGCTTGTAGCTGTGTTGTATGCCTTACCAGAAAGATTTATGATTTTTTTCTGTTCAGGCACTAAGCAGTCTTCACCAAGCTCACCACTGCCCACTGAAAAGCCGCGTTTGTGTTGAGATTAAAATTTCCCGCGTCATAGTAGAATTTTCGTTGTGAGGACTGCCGCAGATACTCTGAACGTCATAGCTAAAGTGGACAGTGGAAAATAAAAAATCTCTTTGTACAATCCAAATAATTTTGTGTATTGAATTAAATGACGCATAAAAGTTGCCTTTTCAGTTAAACTTTAAACGATAGAAAAATAAACCGGCTCTTCAGTTTCTAATCTAGGCTATACGTCACACAAGCTGCACCTCGTCGGCTGTGTACGAGGAACACAGATAGGAATCCGGCTGGACAAACCTCACTGGCGCCAAATAAGGCAGAAATTAGCCTGAGAAAACCATGACAACTTAATGGATGTCAGAGTAGGCTAAACGCAGTGTATTGATTTATGGAGTTCGGACACAGTCGAAAGAACTTGGAAAAAAAGAGACAAAGCTCGTGTTCTTTGTCTCTTAAGTAAGCAACTTCTATTTTAGTATGCGTATTACCCTGCAGCAGAGGCGAAAGATACGACGCTCCTTCACAGGAAATTTGAAGCCTGACGTTACTTAATGAAATTATCAAACGCAAATCATGCCGCATTTACGTAATACAAGGAACAAAAAGAGCATCATCACCAAACCGAACTAGCCTTCTGGATCAAAGGTCGAGAGAAAAAGCAATTTTTCTGCATTTTCTCACGAGAAATGGATAAAATTGACTGTTTTTGAATATAAACTAGGGGCCGTAAGTTTTTCACAGTTAATCAGAACTGTCATTATTTTTTCAGCGATCTTCTTCCCCCTCTATATGTTTCTTCGATTTTCGCTAAATGACGCACAATTGCGGCAGAACTAGATGGTGTATTCTGTGCCATCTACTATGGAAGATGGAAGCTTTGTTTTGGTCTTACCCAAAACAAAACAAAAAGAGACTCTCATGAATGATGTAGCGTTTACACGGACAAGAAATCCCGTCGAGTAGAAAGGACTTTCGGCCAACTTGAATGGAATTTCGTCGGCGGCACAGGTGGCTACCTAGCTTTAGAGACCAGCAGTCGTGAGTACTGATGTCATAAATGTATCAAAACATTTTGTTAGCTAGAGAATTTATTTTTGTCATGTTTTCTTGCTTGAAGACACAGTTTTTTCCCTCTGTGTGTAAACATAATCTTGTCACCAGGAACGGATTCTGTTCAAGTTTTCCTCTACTTGTAAATGCTGCATGAAATACTTTAATCCGACTGACAGAAAAGCTGTCGCTCTGCGCCACACTAAGCAGTGAAACAAACTGGCACTAATACAAAGAAAGGGCACTAGGCAAGAAGTTCAACCTTGGTATGAGGTCGACCAATAGGAGAGAAGATTTAAAGCAAAATTTTCAAACACATTTGAAAATGCGGAATCCGGAAATGGAAGATATTCTGATTCGTATATTCCGAGATAAACCCCATATGTAGGTCTTCTAAAGGAAGCCCAGAAATAGAATTCGTGTAGGCTAATGAGTTAGTAATTTGCTACACAAAATATTAGTAAATAGAGTAACGTCAATCGAAGCGGAAAAACATTACTTTCCAAAAAGCTACGAACACCTGAGCCATCTTTTAGCCAGCGGAAGCTCCTTGCAAATCTAACTTTACAAACAAATTATTATGGGCTAATTAAATATACGAAAAATTATACTCTTTGTAACTGATCTTTGGAATAGGCATTTAAGATGCCTGGTAGTCAAAATGTAGCCACCTTAACAGAAAATGAACAAATAAATACTCCTTGAGCACAAGCAGACTGAAAACAATGCCTAAACGATGTTTGTCAGCAATATTTCGGCCATTCTGGCAAGGGCCCTCGTTAGGCTGTTGCTGTATTGGAATAAACGAACCTCTTGAATGAATAAAGCAAAAATTTCCATTTTCCACCCCAAACAAAAATCAGAATTGCTTGACCTTTTGTAGGCTACTGTTATCCCAACAGCATAGGCGACATACGTATCATATTTTTTCAAAAACATTTTTTTGGTTTATAAGTGTGGTTTTTTCCTCTGTGATTTGCCCTTTGTTTTTCTTTGTTGTGTGATCTTTTTGTGTGTTTTTTCTACTTTCTTTCTTTTTTATACTCCATCATTTTCTCTTTCCTGTACGATGGGTGAAAAATAAACATTACATTACATTAAATACTGAATGGTACTAAACTAAGTCAGCTGAAAATTTTTCTGAAGATATTTCGGCCCTTCTCGGCAAAGGCTGTAGCTAGAAAAAGCGAACCTGCAATAAAGTATTTGGGCATATGTATTAACTTACATGCTGCCCCTATGCCGCAACCTTAAAGAAACATGTCTACTACTCGTTAAACACGTCGAGAAAAAACTTCGTACCGCATACGGATCTATCGTCGCCAGTAGACTCCTCTTATGCCGAAAGTATCTCGCGATGTCGCGATCATGTATAACGCTGTCGCACTGCCGCATGTTCTGTATATTGCGCCGTTTTGGAATTTGTTAACCGAGACCCAAAAACGTAAGCTCCGGTCCCTTTACTTCAGGTTTGAAAATTTTCTGCTGCGTTGTCCCTTGTGGACGAGGAACACTTACATGATTGAAAAACACCAGACTGCGGACCCTAGTATCGCAGTGAATCGGGTAAATTTCAATTTTTTTTGGCTTCGACACTTTTATAGTTCTTGATTGCGTAACTGTTATGTAAATGTCATGTGTCTGTATTTGTGTTGTGCTTTAAATTTCTCTTCTTTTTTCTTTTTCTTTATTTTCTTCTTTACTCCGTTTTGTTCTAAGTGAACAAGACCAAAGGTTTCAATGGGATCCCAAAAAATTTAATGTTTATCATACTTCTTGATCCAGACAATCGAATCTTGTACATTTCCAAGTCTTCGCTAGACCCATTTAACATTTTTGCTATTTAGTGTGTAACCCCTTGATTACTCCTTTAACGGGTACACCCAATTCCTAACCCCTCGCGTGCACCTGGGACCGGCTGACCCCATCCCCTCCCCAAACAACTTTAGTACACCCACTGAGCAACCCCTCACTTCTCCAGTACATCTTTTTCCAGTGAGCAACCCCTCCCTTAACAAGTACACCTTTTTCAGTGAGCAACCCCTCACTTATTCCTACAATTCCTACTACATTTCCTACAATCACACATAAGATGTCGCAAACACTCTCGCTCTCCACACATCGGGCAGAAGTAAGGACCAATTCTCCCAATCAGCCGTGTACCTCCGCCTATCTCCCAGCGGTAAAATATCAGCACGCATACTAATTAATAATTTCAATTCCTCCCTATCGAAACCCGCTATAAAATAAACACATTCACCCCATGTCTCTTTCGCCTCGCCCCCTTCGACCTTCGATTCCGTCACTGAATCAACACATGACTGAAGCCACGTGCGCAGAGCTATAATCGTTTGAGAATAAAGGGGTAGGATCGCTATAGCCGAAAACTGGTCGACAGGTTTTGTGTATGGTTTTCACCGGATTCCGGGTGAAATACTTGTCCGGCAACAAAATAACTTTCATATTCGGATTCAGCATGTCTCCTTGCCCCTAAATCAACTATCTCAATAGCTTTTTAAAAATATTTTTTTGCCCCTTAATTTGAAACCCCCTCACCCACCCCTAAATGTAGAGCTACAGAGCCCATCTACGAACTTGACCTTACCCTTGACCCAAAGAATCCGCACACCAAGTTTCATCAAAATATCTCATTCCCTTCGAGAGTTATCGTACTTACAGACAGACGGATAGACGGACATTTTTGCGATGTCATAGTTATCCCTCCACTTACGTTTTAGGATCCCAAAAATACGGGTAATAAATACTTTACTTACTTACTTACTGCAGGTTCCTTTCGTCTTGTTATAACCTGACAATAACCTTTACCAAGAAGGGCCGAAATATCGTCGGAACAAAAACCTAAAACAAATCTCAGCTGACTTACCCGTTTAGAAACATCAAATATGGTAGTCAGCTCGAGCAATAGAGGTTTGTTTATTTGAAAAGTTACTTAAATCTGAACAGTGCAGTTCGGGGCTAAAAGGTAGGATGAAGATCCAAAATACCGGTTCAGCCGTTGTCATGGCCCTAAATTAGCTACTCTAGCTAACATATAGTTGATTTTTTTTCACAGCAAATGCATGAAAATGGCACTGTCCGAAGTCAACAAACGTTCAAATATGCATATTACTGAACTTTTAAATGTGTCAGTACCTTCTTTCGTTCTTCCTTCAGCTCTTTGATGATTGTTGCGATTTCCCTGACCACCGAGGCGGCCAGATTCTCAGCTATGACCTCATGTTGGCCAGCTTGGTCGCTCAGCTCTTGCAGAATGGTCTTAAAGGCTTGCCCAGTCGTAAACCTGGAAAGACTAGTTTGAAGACTTCTTGCTTCAAGTTTAAACAAAAAGGGCTGGGATAGGACAATCTAGTTACCCATCACTTAGTCTCTTAAATTGGCTTGAAGACCCGCTGAAACTGCGTCACTTCGTTGTTCCGTCATTCACGAATAATCGATTTTCAAATAGATTTTCAAATTTCCGTGTGATTTGTGATAGCGCTTGTATTTTTGTTGTATGCATTACGAGAAAGATCGGTGACTTTTTTTTCAGTCACTAAGTAATCTTTACCAATCTCACCACTGCCCACTGAACAAGACCAAAGGTGTCGATGGGATCCCAAAATCCAGTCTTCGCCAGACTCCTTGAAAATCCGAGACGATGCCGGGACTGCTCAGAATTGGGTGATATCCTATTTCTATTTCCGAACCGCATTTTTTGGATGGCGGGTGTATTTTGTGACGTTCTCCTCTACTTTTTTGTACCGCCTACTCGTAACAAGTGCCATATAAGCCCGTAGCTCTTGTTCATAACAGCAGTCGATCTTGATAAAATATTCTAAGCACTATACGTATCAGCGCAAACGCGATTTCTAGCTAATTTCATAGGACCACGCCCAAATTTACCACAATTTGCTGCCCCATGGAAGTAGCCCTTGCTGCTTAAGGTTAGAAAAAATGCGCACTTTCTAAAAGAGATGCTGTTCGTTGTTACCAAACGAGTAGGTCACTTGAAAGCTTATTTCCAAACTAGCGGACCGTTAAAGCACACCTAGCACTAGTTACTGTTTATTTCATTATCCGAAACTACTTGAATACTATAAAATAGACTCTGAGTTTAACAAATTATCCACGGCTTTGGGTGCCTTAAATCTTCAAGCCCCATTGACTTCTAGCAAAACTCGGCAAAATTCAGATAGCCGGTTTTACGCATCAATAGCATGACGTGTGTGAAGATTAGTGAGGTGTCGTTCGAGGTTTAGAATGTAACATGTGAAATTCGGGCCTCTGGGTTTAAAAGTTTATCAATGCAATTACGGAAGTAGGTTGCATTGGCATTATAGGTGCGACGGGTCCTTTAACAAACTGACTCCTAGCCAGTGCCGATTCCTGATTAAATAAGGCAACTTGATCTAGGCATTATATCGTCAATTCGACGACTGCCGATGGTTTGACAGGTCAATTTACTTTCTTCTGAAGAGCAATTCTGTAGCTCACTTTATACGGCCGGGAATTGGTAGCAGCCAGGAGTCAAATTGTTACCTTAAAGTCTGCAGTTTACGGGGGTACGAACTGGACAGAAGCCATAACCAGAGAGCATTTTCTTTTCGTTTCCAGGCCCTAGAAATAACTTTCCAGCCGGCCGTGTATTTTCAAAAACCTCAAGAATCGTTCCAGTTGGACAAATCTCAACGAAGATTTTTCCAGAACCCTGGCCTGTCGTATTTCTTCGTTAGCCTTTGACAGGCCAGGTCCGCTCAGCCAGTCCGGGACTGTTTATAGCTAATGACGTCAACGGAAATCGCATCCAGTGGAAAAATATAGTTTTCTACCGGAAAATCCTTCCTTCCGCTTCCGTGAGTTTCCGAAGGCAGTCAGAACATATGATTTTTTTTACAGAAGGAGATGATAAATCGGTGCCTAGTTAAAAAGGAAGCTGGTCCAAAGGTCGCATATTTAACTATTACTATAAGGTTCAAGGTTTTTTTTTTCATACATAACCCTGAACTAATACACACAACATTATTAACACAATAGTCTGCACTAAAATTTATTTCAGAGTTTGAACCGGAGAACAAAAAACATCGAATGGTTCAAACCTTCCAAAGTAATCAATAAAAAAAAATCGACCGAACGCTGAGCAGAACAATCACCGCAGAAAACCGCCAACACGAAGCGAAATCAATCCAAACATCAACCCGAAAAAAAAATAAGAATAATGTAGGATAATATACAATAAGTTCAATATAGAGTAACAGCATTAGAAAATGGTGTTATTTATATTCCTTTGACAGTCTATTTTTGTATTGCTCTTGTTGTTGCTCGATTCCCTGTAGATGCAGTCTATATGCAAACAAGACCAAAGGTTCCGACGGGATCCCAAAAACTGAACATTTATTCGACTCCTTGATCCAGACAATCGGGTCTTATTTCCGGTCTTCGCCAAATCTCCTTAACACGTTACTATTTATCCATGATCAACCACTTGCAAAAGAAATGATATCGTTTTGATGTTTTGGACAAATTACGGCCAACCAACTAATCAGTGGACAAAATCCAAGTTCAGGTATGGATCCAGTAAGAATGTTTAACCCTAGCCAATACTCTCTAGCTCTAATCGACTTCATACAGAGAAAAGACCTGGTGACATCGACGGGCGAACCAAGAACCAATCGATCCAAGTTTCCCGATTCTGGCGAAAATGAAGTCCAACGGTGGATTCCTGGAATGTTCTTACCCCTGATATGAACCTCTAAACGAATTATGAATGAACTTTTTCTTCGTTTTTTTACCAATTTCCGGTTTGGCCGGATTCCGGGTAAACTTCTTGTACGGCGAGAAAGATCGGATTGAACATGTCTCCTTACCTTACATATAGACTATCTCATTCGGTTATTTAAAACTTCCTGGCAGATCTCCGGTTCCGGCCGAATTCCCGGCAAACTACTTGTCCGGCCAGAAAATAAAGTTCAGAAACGAATTCACAATGTCTCATTATCCCTAAATCGAACCTCTAATCAACTTCATATAAAGCTTTTACTTTTAAAGACTTTTCCGGTTTGGGCAGGATTCCGACCGTACGGTAGCCTACTACTTGTCCGGCGAGAAAATAAATTTTACATTCGGATTCAGCTTGCCTCCTTCCCCTAGATCGACTATCTCATTAGCTTTTTAAAAAATTTGTTTTTGTCTCTTTCTTTTAAACCCCCTCCCTCATTCCTAAATACAGAGGTATAAAGCCCATCTACGAACTTGACCTGCACTTTGACCCAAAGAATCCTCATACCAAGTTTGAACAAAATACCAACTTCGAGAGTTATCGTGTGTATATTTTGTTCAAACGTTTTGTGAGGGTAAGTTCCGTCAAAGTACAGGTCAAGTTCGTAGGCGGGCTCCATAGCCGTACATTTAGGGGTGGGGGAGGGGTTTCGGTGGGGGAGGGGTTTCAAATTAAGGGACGAACAAAATAGTTTTGAAAAGCCAATGAGATAGTCGACCTAGTGGTAAGCTGACATGCTGAATCCGTATCTGCAACTTATTTTCTAGCCGGACAGTTATTTCGTCCGCAATCCGTTCGAGGCCGAAAAGTTAGTATGAACAAAATTTTTATTCACTGAAGTCGTTTGGACTTTCGACCCAGGACTAAAAGATTCTGAAACTATATCTAGAACTTGTTTTCTCGCTGAACAAGTAGTTCGCCAGGAATTCGGCCAAAACCGGAAATTTGGTAAAAGTAAAAGTTCATTCTTAAGTCGATTAGAGTATCGACACTGGGATAAAGAGATACGCTGAATCCGTTTTTGGGCTTTAGTTTTTTGCCGGACAAGTAGTTCGCACGGTATCCGGTCGACATCGGAAATTTGGCAGAAGTAAGGCAGGAAGTTTTGATTAATTTCGTCAAAGTAGGTATGACGAATAGGTATCAACAGCATGCTGAATCCATATCTGAACTTGGTTTTCTCAGATGATTAACCACATTAGCTTGGATTAGCTGATTAGCTCAGATGATTAGCCAGATTAACAGATTAGAACTTAATATGTTTCTAAACTGTAATAGTAAGAATGTTCAATGAGTGTGGCGAAGACCGGATATCTACAAGACCCAATTGTCTGTATCAAATATTAAATTTTTGGGATCCCATCGACACCTTCGGTCTTGTTACACCTTAATTAGCCGCCTCATCTGTTTTTATACCTTAGTTTGCCTATTTTGGAACAGTAGCCTACTTTTGCCAGAGGACCCTCACACCAGTTTTCGTTCGATAATTAGGCTATCATGCTTATAGACAGACATACAGACGGACGGAGAGACCCGCCTAATCATATACCCTTTTTATACTCCTGCTCAAACGCGGGTGCATGCTGGCAGGGGTGAGCATGGGACTCACACTTCTGTGTATCCCGTTATTCCCCAGAGGAGTAAGAGTATACAACAATTAAAAGTCAAAATCAAAGCCTGGTTTGTTCAGTAACCAATGTACTGTATACGCACAACCCCTCTGGGGAACAAGGGGTACTAGACTACGAGAGACATATCTAGTATGTCATAGGTACCCAATCACTATAGTGTGGGGTCCTAAAATTGTATAATACGTCTGCATCAACCAACAACAATTTTGTACACATTCAGGTCTTTCCTCATGAACTGCCGATAATAGCTTACGGAAATCAACTTTTAATAAACTCGTAAAAGTTCGTAAATTACGACTGAACTTCGACCTGCACGTGTTTCCGAACGTTTTAATGACTATAAGGAACGCAAATTAAGCCGCAACTGCTGAAAACCTAACTGTGATTGTGAACTCTACATGCGATAGCTGATTTTTTTTAAGCTCCGAAGATGTCCCAAAGTGTTTGATACGCTCCTTGCTAGTCATCCACCCCCCCCCCCCCCCCCCGATACATAAATTTGTATTAGATGTCAACACTCAAAACAGCATCAACACACTTCGGTCGTCGGTCCTCTTCAACTTTTCTAATCCCACACCAACACCTGCCATACCAGCCCCTGCCGTGGCATCCAATTCTTCAGTGGCTAAATTTTAGATAGCCTACCGTCAGATTGTATAAATGTTGTGTCACTGTCATTAAAGAGTGTAAAAGGTTTCAATTATTTTGTTCTGTTTTCTTTCGTGCGTTTTTGGGATCCCAAAACATAAGTGGAGGGATACCTATGACTTCGTAAAAGTTCTAAGTCTCTCCGTCTGTTGGCACGATAACTCTCGAAAGAGTTGAGATGTTTTATCACACTTGGCATGAGGACTCTTTGGGTCGAAGTGCAGGTCAAGTTCGAAGATGGATTTTCTCACTGAGGGGTGGGGAAGGGGTTTGGAATTAAGGGGGAAATTATTTATTAAAATCTAACGAAATAGTCGACTGAAGGGCCAGACAAGTAGTTTCTGCGGAATCCGACCGAAACCGGAAATTTGGCAAAAGTAAGGAAGGAAGTTCTGATCAGCTTTCGTCAAAGTAGATATAACGTAGGCTTTAGGGTAAATACACATGCTGAGTCCATATCTGAAATTGGTCTTCTCAGATGATTACCATTGGCCTTAATCTATTTCTCAATTTTAATAGTAAAAATGTTTAAGAAGTCTGTCGAGGACCGAGTATCTACAAGACCTAATTGTCTAGATCAAATATTAAATTTCTAGGATCCCATCGAAACCTTTAGTCGTGTTTACTACGCTACACTACACAAGCGGGATATAAATAAACTTTTATTACTATATTCTGAACGTAAAACAGGCTGAATAACAACGTTGATTAATGCAGTGGTTCCTAACCTTTTCCATACCGCGTATCCCAAATTGAGGTTCAAAAATGTTGTGTACCTCTTTTTGAACAATCATTATTCTACTATTCTACTAAGATCTGTCAAGATCAAAACGCCAAAGAGACTGGGATTAATGCGCAAAAATATATACAAATAAATGGGATACTTGAGGCTGCAAGGTTGTCAATTTCAATTTCATTATCGTCCGCGGACTGTTCAAGGGTCGGAAAAACACCTGCGCTTTTTCTCTGAACCTTAAAACTCTAATTTCTTGACGAAATTTCCGAAATTCAGACATACCTTCGCGTACCCTTTACGAGGGTCTCTCGTACCCCTTTGGGTACGCGTACCCCCGGTTGGGAACCACTGGCTTAAAGGACCCGTCGGACCTACAATGCCAATGCAACCTACTTCCAGATTGCAGTCATTAATTCTTAAACCTGAAGGCCTAAATTTCATATATTAAATTCTAGACCCACCAACGACACTTCACTAATCTTTGCACTTGCCGCGATTCACGATTTTCCTAGCGCATTAAGCTCCCAAAGAGTGTTCGCGTATCATGTTACTTATGCATAAAACCGGTTATCTTAATCTTGCCGAGTTTTTCCTAGAAGTCAATGGGTCTGGAAAAAGGCTTAAAACAGCTAAAGTCGTGGATAATTTGTTAAAAGCAGAGCTTAGTTTTACAGTATTCCGACAGTTTCAAATATTGGAACACAAACACTATGTAGAGCGAGGTGTGCTTTAAGACCATGCTGATTACCAATGTTTTGTGAAGTGAGAAGTAGGAATTGGGCGCTGGCTGAAATACCGTGAAAGACTTGACAAATGACAATCCTCCCCTGAAAATTTCGAAAAAAACTGGAACGTTGCTGATTCTTGCATATGGTGGGAGCAGAAGGGGTATTTGTTTAGAACAAGAATCTGAAACTTCGGCGATTCTGAAACTCCAAGCAACTGAAGTTCACTCTTTTCAAAATTTCAAATCCACTACTCAAATCCCAATACGGTGGGAGCAGAAGAGGTATATGTTTAAACAAGGAAACTTGAGTGGTGTTGGGAACTCCAAAGCAACTGATGTTTACAATATCCACAGTTCCAGCCCTATAATAATAATAATAATTTATTTTTAACCCACAAATCGTACAAGACGAAAACAGTGGAGTAGAAAGAAAATATGAAAACATAATTATGGAAGACACAACACATAGAAACGAAATCTACTCAAGAGTCAAACAGGCGAATAAGCCCATGAAAGGGCGACAGACGCGCGTACGCACTTTCGGATAGTTTTCTGTGGAGAACAAACCATTTCTCCGTGATATATGGTGAGAGAAAGGGTATATGTGTAGAACAAGGGTTTAAAAAACTGATTCTCGGAACTCAGGGCATCCAAAATCCCCGTCTCACACTGCTACAATAAACCATACAATCTAAAGCCGCTTTCACATTGACGCGTTCAGCCTTTCACACTAAGCTACGCAACCTCTGCGTCGTGCTTGCGTCGACGCAACGCAGAGCTTACGCAGACAAATAAAAGGCAACACAAGAATAGAACCAAGTTCTAATCTTGCGTTGCGTCGACGCGTACGCATCAGATTTGTCAGTGGAAATGGAAGTATTGGATATGGAAGTAAAAAAAAAAAACAAGACCAAAGGTTTCAATGTGATCCCAAAAATCTAATATTTGTTCCAGACAATTGGGTCTTGTCTTCGCCAGATCCAGTCTTCGCCAGGCTAGTCATCAGAGAAAACCAAGTTCAGATATACCTCTATAAGCCATATCTATTTTGACGATACTGACCGAAACTTCCTACTTTACTTCTGCCAAATTTCCGGTTTCGCCCGAATTCCGAGCGAATTACTAGTCCAGCAAAAAAAAGAAGAAAATCCAGAAACGAATCCAGCTGATCTTTTTATCCCTATAAAGAACATCTAATCAACTTTAAATAAAACTTTGACTTAAAAAAAAAATCCGGTTAAAACCGGATTCCGGACTAATTATATGTCCGGGTAATAGATGATTGCCATATACAGACTCGGCGTCTCTTCTTACCCCTAAATCTGTCATCTAATCAACTTCAGATAAAACTTTCGTTTTTAACAAACTTTCCGGTTTTGGCCGGATTCCTGGCGAACTAGTTGTCCGGTGAGAAAATGGTTTTCACTATCGTGTTCAGCATGTCTTCTTACCTTTAAATCGAACATTTAATCAACTTCAAATGAAACTTTTACTTTTAACAAACTTTCCGTTTTTTGCCGGATTCCGGACGAACTACTTGTCCGGCAAGAAAATGGTTTCCACCATCGTGTCCAGCATGTCTCCTTACCCCCAAATCGAACATTTAATCAACTTCAGATGAAACTTTTACTTTTAACCAGCTTTCCGGTTTTTGCCGGGTTCCGGACGAACTATTTGTCCGATAAGAAAATGGTTTTCACCGTCGTACTCAGCATGTCTTCTTACCCTATAATCGACTATCACATTAGCTGTTTAAAAATATTTTGTTTGTCCCTTAATCTGAAACCCCTCCCCCACCCTCAAATATAGGGCTACAGAGCCCATCTTCGAACTTGACCTGTACCCAAAGGAACCTCCCATCAAGTTTCATCAAAATATCTCAATCCCCTCGAAAGTTATCGTGCGGACAGACGGACAGACAGACGACAACTTTTGTGATGTCATAGGTATCCCTCCACTTACGTTTTAGGATCCCAAAAAAACATGCTGATGATGAGGAAAACTTGCTACTAGTGAAAGAAATTAATATTCAGCAGAAGAAACCGGGAAAGGAAAATGTAAATGAGCATACAGCGCGAAAGCTTCTCGCGCAGGTGTGAAAGATACGCTGCGCAGCCTGTACGCAACGCAAGATAAACGCATACGCAACGACGTCAGTGTGAAAGCGGCTTAACACTATGGTTTCTCTGGCTCCACACTAACTTATATCAACTATGATAATTCACATCCAGGTATTTCCAGAGCAGCTTTGACTGACAATGACGCTCGTTCGGCTTCCAGTATCTCAAATAGGTGGCAGTGAGTCAGCCGCATGACTCACAGCTAAAGATACGTAATCCAATTGCTTTACTATCGATCTCTTAACGCGTAACAAACATGTTAATGCTAGCCGGTCGCCAGGGAAGGATGAAGAGGAGAGGGGGCTGGAAAGACTCTCCCGGCAACGTTGAAGCTCAACAAACTGTCCGCTAGTTCTTTTTTGGAATTCTTCTTTAACAGACGTCGCACTAAAACAAGACCAAAAGTTTCGTTGGGATCCAAAATTCAATATTTGATACAGACAACTGCGTCCTGTCGATAATCGGTCTTCGCCAGACTCCTTGATCATTTTTAATATTAAAATTTAGAAACGGATTTATGCCAATGGCTAGAAAAAAAAAACAAGTTCAAGTTCAGGTATGGATTCAGCATGTGTATGTATCCCTATAGGTACGTCATATCTACTTTGATGAAATTGATCGAAAGTTCCGGCATTACTTCTGTCCAATATCCGGTTTCGGCCGGATTCCAGGTGAACTGCTTGTCCGGCAAAAAACTAAAGCTCAAAACGAATTCAGCATATCTCCTTACCCCTATATCGAGCCTCTAATAAACTTCAGATAAACCATAACTTTTTTTCAGGATTTGGCCCGAAACTATTGTAGAAAACAATTGTCACAAGCGGATTCAGCATGTCTTTTACCCCTAAATTGAACATTTAATCAACTTCAAATAAAACTTACTTTTAACAAATTTTCCGTTTTTTCCCGGATTCCGGGCGAACTACTTGCCGGGTAGAAAAATAAATGTCATATGCGGATCCAGCATGTCTTCTTATCCCAAAACCGAACATTTAATCAACTTTGAATAAAACTTTTACTTTTAACACATTTTCAGGTTTAGGCCGGATTCCGGGCGAACTATTTGTCCGGATAGAAAACAACTGTCATATACGAATTCAGCATTACTTATTACCCCTAAATCGAACATTTAATCAACTTCTAATAAAAGTTTAACTTTTGACAAATTTTCCGGTTTTGGCCGGATTCGGGGCGAACTACTTGTCAGGGTACTCCTTACCCCTAAACTGAACATTTAATCAACTTCAAATAAAACTTTTACTTTTAACACATTTTCCGGTTTTGGCCGGATTCCGAACGCATGCCTCTACACCCCTAGATCCACTATATCATTGGCATTTTCAAACCTTTTTGTTCGTCCCTTAATTTGAAACCCCACCCCTAAATATGGGGCTATATGGCTCATCTACGAACTTGACCTGTACTTATACCCAATGGATCCTATAGAGAAATATCTCTACTTCTTCAAGAGTTATCGTGCTGACAGGCGGACCACCATCCGACCCTAGTGACAACGAAATGAATTATTCAAAGCACATCCCGGCTACCGCGTATTTTCGCGCCACGTGCGCTACTCTGCGGTGACCAGAGCCTCGTTTTTGTTGAATGCTGCAGGTCCACTTCTCTGCCGATTCCGGACTGATTCTTTCTACATCCGTTTTTGCACTGCAGCACTTCCAAGGAAGACGGCAGCGCTTCTCAAGAATCACGGACTTGCTCACCGACCAAGTCCGTGCTTCCCTGCAAGATGCTGCAGCGCTGCCGCTTCAACCGAGAAGAAATTGAATCCAAAAACGCAGATTGTGCAAAAGCAAAGAAGTGCTGCAGCAGCGATGCGGAAGCGCTATTGCAACAAAAACGAGGCTCAGGCGTACGCCCCAGCGGCAAAACTCACGAACGACGTTCCCCAGCTGGCCTGCGAACAGGGGCCGGATCTCGTCGGACATTGCCATAAATTTAAGAAGGTTGCCCTGAACGGCAGCGAGGCCATCGGGAATCCTCCCAGACTACGAACCCAGGGAGTCTTAGCCGTGGGTTTCACCCCACCGCGTCCCCCCAACTTACATTACGGGATTACGTTTGAGGACAAAAGTGCTTACCACCAGCTGAACAAAGTCCTGAGAAGCCTCTCTTTACGTAAAATATTAATAATGAAGTATGCAAAGAAAAAAGAGAAAATACCGGACACAAATATTCCTTACCAAGCACACCTAAGACTATTACTTGATATATGGATAGACGTTGTTTAGAGGGTCAAGGGAATCCACGAAACGATTGCGTGCTATGCTGATGGAGCTATTTAAGCCTAGTGTTGTGATCAAAGTTAGTCGCACTTCTTTATTTCCTTTCTTGGTGCTCCGAAATTTATTGACGGTTCATTCTACATTAAATAATCGACTTGCAAATTAAAAGATTTACTCGTACTCTACTGTAGGCACATTACCTAGATCTGACTTCATCAAATTTGTATATGGGACAAATTCTGGGGAAAATTCGTAATGGACGTTGGTACCATAACCTTCTTCTTCCCCTCGACTCTAGTGTCCCAGATTAAGTATGTACAGTTTCCAGAGTGTCCTATCAACAAAGTGTGCTAAAATGCAAACAAGTAAAACCCATGCTCGAAAGGGTCGAATGGCGATCATCATCATCAGGTGTTCTCAAAGATATAACCATCGGGTAGACTTATGCTCACAGGACTAGAGCGCACACCGTGCAACAATAAACTGATCCGAGAAAATAATCAACCTGATCCTTATCCAAGGAGAAAATATCAATGTCGAGGGGCTCCGCACCCCTTCACTCGTGAAATTAAACATTTAATCTGACACGGTTTCACCATGAAATGCTGACAAGATGACAAGAAAATACACCCCAAGCCCTTCTCCATTGCAAAACCTAAGTATATCAGAATGCAGAAGAATCTCTACCACGTCAACCAACTTCAACTCCCAGCGGGTTGTCGACAAAACGTCCCCATTCGAAACGTCCCCGTGACAAAACGTCCCCACAACAAAACGTCCCCGTGACGAAACGTCCCCGATCGAAACGTCGAGATAAATAACGAGAGATAGCTTGGCCTATGAGATTACTGATTGCGTCATCAGTTCATGCAAAAAGTGCTCTTGGAATATAAACTTTTGAAAACCACGATGGGTTGACTATTTCAGCATTTAACCGATAGTAAAAAAAACAAACAAAAGTGTTGCTCCCGCTATAGCCATTTCTTAAAGAAAGCGCAAAGATGTAGTAGTTTGTAAGTTTTCGTTTTATCTTTTATTTAATTGAATGAATTAATAACTTTATTGTGAATATCGCGAGGATAAATAAAACAATATATGTTACGAAAATAAAGTGTCTGTCACTTGTTAAAATTTTCCACAAAATATTGTCTGAATGACTGCCTGTATCTCGTCGACGCCCCAGGGTTGCATGGTTCCAACTTGTTTTGGTGTCGGGTGTAGTGCTGATTTTGGTGGTTTATTTGTGTGTTAGTTTACGCTGCGATATAACTCATTGATCTCGCTTTTGTTAGATATTTAATTTGGTGATATTCATTATCAAAGGATTTTATCAAAGGAACAAATCAGACTAACCTAGATTTACTATGTCTCTATCTTACTAATCGTTCCACCCGCTTTCATTTCCTCGCTCCCCATGTCATTTTGATCTAGCATGACGGCACTACGCTTATTTTTATACTTTCCTTGCTTGACTCTCATTGAGCCACAGAGGGCTTCCCCTTTCTCTGAGGAGCTTATTGGTGCTCCTCAGACTGTGCATGTTGCTTCAAACAACCTAGAACTGATCAGTTACGAGTCAATTCCACGGCATAGTACACTACATATTTTATCTGAAAACAATACATTAATGAAGCAACCGGTCCTATGTCCGATCTTTCCTGCTTATAAGGGATGTTCACTCATGTATAATGCACACTCTGAAGTTGTTTTAACTCGATCATGCACCTTAAGATCGAGGCGAACTTAAGAATCTATGCTTGGGGACGTTTTGCAGTCGGGACGTTTTGTCATGGGGACGTTTTGACACGGGGAAGTTTTGTCACGGGGACGTTTTGTCATGGGGACGTTTTGTCACGGGGACGTTTTGACACGGGGACGTTTTGTCACGGGGACGTTTCACCAGGGGACATTTTGTCATGGGGTTTCGTCGGTAACCCCTCCCAGCAATTCCTATGAAGAAACTCTCCAAAAATAGATAGAGATGCTAGAATCTTTATTTATTTCATCCCAGGTTCGCTACCTGGAGCCTGAAGAGGAGCTCTGCCAAGAAGGGCCGAAATATATAATAAGCCGACGTATCCGTTTAACGCAGTCAAACATCGCAGCCAGCTCGGACTGAAGGAATACCAAACCCATCTAAATTATTCAACGAAAAACACGAAAAACACTAAGGAGATTTTTAAAGAACGCATAGCCATTCATTCAAACAATGTTTACAACGGGTACGTCAGCTACGATTCTTCATCAGCGATATTTCGGTCCTTTTTGGCAAGGGTCCTTGAAGAAAGAACGCATAGCCAAAACGATACGACCATATGATTAGTGTTTTGACGGTATAACTGGTCACGGAAAGATAAATCCGTAATATTACCGAACCCCGTAAAACTGGTGTTTTACATATTTTACCAATTTTACGTAATTTACGTATTTTACTATTTCACAGTCTCAGAAGCAGGTTCGAAGCGTTTGACCTAATTTCCTCATATTTTACTGACATCCCAATACTTATTGCCACACAAAAACAACCAGGGACTCCAGGGACCAGGGACACACCAGTAAAGGGTTTGAACATGACTTCAGATTTTCAAAGGAACAACACCATCAATCGAAGGGTGAAAGATAAAGAAAGTGACAGTATTACTAAGTGTGTGGGTCTGCGCTGCGTTGATAGATTTTATCGCCAAGTGCTATGTTGTTGAGTTTGAGTTGAGCTGTTAGTGTTTTAGTCATTCGTCCTTCTGGTGATACTTGGCCTATGCAGGTATTGCTGTAAAGTTGAATTGTACGTTGTAACTTATCCAGATTATACGGGAAGATTAAGCAAAATATACCCTAGGCTACCTTACGCCGTGCTAATACCAAGAATACCAAATACCAAGAATACCTAATACCAAGCTAATTATACGAGCAACTGGTCGAAGTTATTACCGACTCCATAGCACTTAGTCTTTGGGATCCCAAAACGTAAGTGGAGGGATACCTATGACATTGCAAAAGAAGTCCGTCTGTCAGCACGATAACTCTCGAAGGGAATTATAACTCTCGTACAAGTTGTTCGTCCGGAATCCGGCCAAAACCGTAAAGTTTGTTAAAAGTAAAAGTTTTATTTGAAGTTGATTAAATGCTCGATTTAGGGGTAAGAAGACATGTCACTTATGTGAAAATCATTTTCTACCCGGACAAGTAGTTCGCCCGAAATCCGGCCAAAACCGGAAATTTTGTTAAATGCAAAAGTTTTACTTGAAGTCGATTACATGTCTAATTTAGGGGTAAGAAGAGATGCTGAATGCGTATATGACAATTTTTTTGCCGGACAGGCAGTTCGCCAGGAACTCGGCCGAAACCGGAAATGGCAGAATTAAGTCAGGAAGTTTCGATCACTTTCGTCAAAATAGATATGACTCAGAGGGGTAAACACACATGCTGAATCCATATCTGACCATGGTTTTCTCAGATGATTAGCTACTTGGCCTTAATCTGTTTCTCAATTTTAATAGTAGAATGTTCAAGGAGTCTCGCGAAGACACACTTGTCTGTATCAAATATTACATTTCTGGGATCTCATGGAAACCTTTGGTCTTGTTCAGCTGGACAGGGCGCGACGACAAGAGAAGGGAATGATTAGGCATTTCATCCAGATGCTATTCAGGTCGCATTGAGAGACGTTTATGTTCCTATTTGTATTCGGTAGGCTACTTCATTTACAAGTGAAAATAGTAGTTAATTATGAAGTGCAGGAAAAGCGACTTTCGTCGTGCTTTTCGCGCAGGCTACAGACAAATCGCACAAACTTCAAATAATGAAAAATGTTTTAAATTCTATTAGCTACTTTGAACTATCGATTTTACCTTATTTTACCAATTTTACATATTTTACCTTATTTACCAATTTTACTTGCCGACTTTTTATTTTATGGTAATTTATAAACACTATGATATAACCATCACGGTAGGCCTATGACCAGCGGATCAGGGGCAAATTGTGAAACCAAAAACTGATCTCAGAAGAAAACAATCTAATCGTTTTCGAGACAGAAAACACTACTTACTCCATGGCTTACGAAAAACGTACAGCATTGCCGATGGAGTCAGCGACCCCTCATTAGCAAAAAGTGAGATTACATATACAATCTGACATAGTTTCACCAATGGGTGCTGATATGGTGCCAAGACAACCAGTCTAAATCATTCGAAATCTCCTAACAATAGGTGAGCATTAAACGGCGCTCAGCCCAGGCAAATAAGATTACTAGCTTCGTTCTTCAACCAAAATGGGCTCTAGAGTTACCAGACACTTCTAGAAAACAGGATATAACATAACGTGGGTGTCGGACTGCACAGAGTAGAAAACGAAAATCCAACCGCACTTTACATTCTTCAACGCTTCAACTTGCTTAAAGGACCCCTCGCACTATTTACTCTTGAACTTACAGTATTTTAAAATACTTGAATACTTTACAAGAATGTACCCTGAGTCGATACTGAGAGTAAGAAAAATTCTCGTTAGGACCATTGCAGTTTCCGGGCAGTTTCCGAGAATTTGACTTTCGAGTTAGTGGAAAAAAAGCAAAAGGTTTGTGTGCCAGGAGTAGGAATCGAACGCACGACCTCTTGACTACTGTCCCGATGTATTAGTCAACACAGAGTCAACACGGCCAAAGGCGAACTTTTACAGTGCATAAGTGCATAATTACAGGGCATAAGGGGCAAGGGCCTGCCAGCTAGCTTTGGGAACACTAAGGAGGGGGTTTGAGATAACAAAGAAGGGGGGTCCTGTCGACAATAAGTCCCTTTATCTTTATCTAAGCCCCCCAGGTCAGTTTGATGGCCGAAAGTTGCGTAGTCAAGTTTTCTGTGCCTTTAAGCCTGTTCAGAGCCCCGTTGAATTATGGCGAAAACAGGGAAACAATTTACATAACCGGCTTTTCTCGTGAAAAAACTTCTCGCAGACAACCGTCGACAGCGTGATACACATCGAAGGTAGCAAAACACGGCAAGTGAGAAAATCAGCGTGGTTTCGTTAGAAGGGTTAGTATGTACCGTACGAAACTGGGGTCTCCGGGTTTAGAAATATGTGGAATGATTATGGAAGTTGGTTGCGTTAGTATTATAGGTAAGAAAGGTCCTTTAATGGTTCATACGTGGAGAGTTGGGCGCTTGTATTTTCGCGTGCACGCGTACATGGGATTACTCGAGTCAACTGAGAACCGCCGATCGTTACCCACAGTCCATTTCAAAAGGTCTAACCCCCACCCATAAATAGGTTATAGGTATCAGACCTTGAGACAACCAGCTCTTGAACAAACACCAACTGAACCTCTGCATAACGTTGTGTGCCACTGTATTGTGGTGGGTTGGGCGAGGACTACGATCGGGGATACTAGGCGTTTTTCCTCGATGCCACAAAGAGACTGTGGCTTAAAAATAATGTTTCGTGATGTATGTCTCGCACTGTGGCTCAAATTTGACAAACAGCTCTCGAGGTGTTTCTCAACTTTGTTCTCAAATTCGGCGGGAAACTCAAATCTAGCATCAAAACAGTGTCCAAATAATAAAATTAGCTACTTTGTCAAGCAGATAGGCTAGACATGGAACCCAGGATCCTTCTTGTATAAACTGCTAACTTTAACTGCTTTCGAACAGAAACATTAATCATTAACCACTGACCATGAATATCATCACACGACCCACAGGTTACATTATGACAATCGTCACACAAAAAGTTAGAGGTGGATATGACTTAATCTCAAACTCTCTGGATATCACTTCATATCAACCTCTCTGGAGGTCCACCAGGAGGTCCTGGAGTATCCACCGCTAACTTTCTGTTTTTGACCATTGTCGTAATATAACTAACTGTGGGTGTCAATGTTTGGTCAGGATTTTATTTCGGGGCACTTCAAATTACCGCCAAAAAGAGAAAAAAAACGGCGGTTCGCGGGTTTCAGGTTGTGGGTTGGATGTGTGGCACACAGTTTTGTCTCTGCGACAAACACTCAGATACGTCTGCAACAGAAATACGCCGCCGAAAACGCCTTTTTGACGAGAATCAAAGAAAAGAAACAAAACCAGTATGGGATGGATGTTTTTCTTCGTTTTATGGTGAATTTGCCTCTTCACCATCAAGATTAGGCAGGACCGGACTAGCAAACATGGGAAGCGATCGAAAACGAATATTCCACAGTTTCCTCAACCTGACAACCAAGCTTCGCTCTCACCAGCTATCTTCGCAAGATGAATACAAATTAAGAGAAAAAGCTTTTGGGACGGATCCAATAAAGAAGCGTGGAGAAAATGCGATGAATGTTTAAAGGAGCCTTCACACAACAATCTAGATAGTCAAACGGCACTCGAAACTTTAAGTTGAAAGTCTTAAAGTTTAACTGAAAAGCAAACTCTTTTTTGTATCATTTAGTTAAATACACCGAGTTATTTGGCTTCTGCTAAGAGATTCTTTAATTTTCCACCATCTGCTCTCGTAGTGAGGTTCAGAATATCTACGGCTGTCCACACAGCGCAAATTCTACTATGACGCGGGAAATTTGAATCTGAACAAAAACGCGGCTTTTCAATGGGCGGTGATAAGCTTGGTGAACACTGCTTAGTGCCTGAACAAAGAAAATTCATAAATCTTTTTCGTCAAGCATGCGACACGGGTAGTGTCGCAAATCTGACAGGGAAATTCCACTATTTGAAAACTGATTATTCGTGAACAGCGGAGCAACGAAGTAACGCATTTTCATCGGGTCTTCAAGCCTCTTTAAGTGAATAAGTGAGGGGTAACAAGTCTGTCCCATCTCTGCCCTTTTCAGTTAAACTTTAAAGGACCGCTCGCATTATCTACTCTTCAGCTTACAGTATTTCAAATATATGAATACTTTAAAACTATGCTGTGCTTCCAACAAATAACCCACGGTTTTGGCTGTTTTAAGCCTTTTCCGAGACCTGTTGCGAAAACAGGAAACAATTTACAATTTTACATAACCGGTTTTTCTGATGGAAAAACTTCTCGCAGACAACCGTCGACAGTGTGATACACATCGAACGTTGCAAAATACGGCAAGTGGGAAAATCAGCGTGGTTCTGTTAGAGGGGTTAGAATGTACCGTACGAAACATGGGTCTCCGGATTTTGAAATACATGGAGTGATTACGGAAGTAGGTTCCATTAGTACTATAGGTAAGACAGGTCCTTTAAAAACATGTAAACCGACTGGACAGCCAGCCGACTATCAGTCAAATGAGTCAATCATGAGCAGTGTTTCCACTCGCAACTTTTTTTAAATCATGAGCAACAGTCCAAAAATACACACGAGATCTCTGCTAGAAAATCGTGAAAAAAAGAATGGGATTCTACGGTGCAAAATTAGGCTACACCAGAAACACCATTACGCTTTAATTTTATCATTTGGAGTACAGAAAAAGATCAGAAAACCTGAAAATTACGAAATTTCTGAGATAAAGAGAACGAAATAAACATGATGGGATTGGTTAATACGTGAGATCTCATCTGTAGCCGTGAGAACTGGAAACACCGACCTGTATGACAAGCTTAGACCTTGAAGGGTTATCCAAACACAAGTAGAACTTGGGTTTGTAATAAAACGGTCACAGAGGCCAAAGAGATATTGGCCGAGTATTCATATTTTAAGTTAATAATTTATTCCTAACCCGCTATTTTTAAAAGCAGAGTAAGTGAAGAAAAAAACTAAAAAACATAAAAAGACAAACACAACTTTTATTCTATTTTAGTCGATAGCAGTTTTAATGTATTAGGACTATGTAAATTTTAGAGTAATCGGAAAAAGTACCCAAGCCGTGGAAATAAATTCACCTAAATACAGACGGTTAGCACCATGGTGCCATTCTACCTGAATGTCAACAGGACTTTCGGCTTGACACGCGATAGGAACAGAAACTGTTTTCTTATCTGCATCCTTAATCGACCGCAGCGCTATCTATTCTGCATCTGAGAACCAAACCACACAAGAATTCCGGAAAGGTAGTCTCTGAACCTGATTGGCGAAATCCCCAAAACCGCGAATCTATTCAGTCCGTTGGTCGCTTGCTTCCAATGAGTGGTCAGCTCGATTACTAATGCATACAAGGTATTCCAACTCATGCCAAATTACTCACGCAAAACAACACAGTCGGAAGTTTGGTTGCCGAAATGGAACGGCCTAACCGGAGGTTGCAATGTATGACGCGCACTGATAAACAAAATTAGTTACGTCACAAGCAACAATACTAACCTAATTAGGTGACAACGATTATTAGCGAGATGAGATTTTCAGATAGCATCGCCAGTGAGTGAACAGGTGACGATAGCCTAATCAGAGAAAATTAGGACGAGCTTGTGTTTGTAAATGCGGTTAGGCCTCTGGGGCAGACCCGTGGGGGTCGGGTATCGTATGCGAGGGGAAAATGCAAGTGGACTTACTGATAGTCTTCTTCTTCCTTCTTTTTTGGCTGGTAGGCTTTTGAAAGTTTCCTGCAACAAAAATTACTAAAGGTTAACTTCAGACATAGAGGTTGGTATCGGAAAATAACACCGAGACGGTCATTGAAAATAACCTATCCGAGCCGAAGGCGAGGTAGGTTATGAAAAATATCTACCGAGCCGAAGGCGAGGTTGATATTTTTAAATGGCCATCGAGGTTGTTATTCCGATATCAACCGAGACGGAGGTGTGTTAACTGTTATAACTTTTTCAAACAAAAATCATCTCTGGAGGCTGATATGACTTATATCATCCTCTCCGAAGGCTGATATTCTCTGGAGGCTGATATGACTTATAACATCCTCTCTGGAGGCTGATATGACTTATATCATCCTCTCATATCTACCGCTAGCTTTCTGTGTGAAGATTATCGTAAAATAACTGACCGTGGGTCACAGGAGGATATGCAGTACATACCTGTTGGAAAAAAGTTATAACGTAATAACTGTAAATTTAAAAACGTAATTTGGCGGGTTATAAATAAAATATATATATATATATATAACATGAAATAAACTTAAGTTTTTACATGGCAACAAGAATCGATGACGCCTCATTTCCAGCTGTTCAGCCACCTTCGTCTGGATAACTACTTCACCGACAAGCCATGAGCCTAAGCTAGGGACGGTCACAAAACCTCGGCTGTCAAAGAGCTCCCCTTTTCTTCATATCAGCAGAGTTATAAAGTCGGTCTCTTGGGATTCTTATCGCTCTTGCTAATGACAAGCTGTAGAGGTAGCGGATGACGGTGTTGTAGGTTTTATTTCAGGATGACAGGATTCGCCAATATAAGGTCTGAAGTATTTGTACAGTGATGGGAAATAAGGATTCTGTAATGGCTGGGTGAAAGCTTCTGCGCTTTCCCAGGGAATGATTGTAAAATTAGCTGGTAAAGTTTAAATAGACAGAGAACTCAGAATTGTAAAATAATCGCATTTGTACAAATACTCTTTTAACACGCACATTTTAATAGTCGTTATTTTATTTGAATTTGTATGTCGTTCAATCCGCATCGTTCTTCTGGTTTTTAGTTACATGTCGTTTTATGTTTTGTTGGTTCCGCATCGTTTTTCTGTTGGTATTGTGTTAGATCTTACGATTTAGTTTTTTTTTTCCGCTGAGGACGGTTTGCCGGAAGTGCAACCGAAATATCCTAATTTATATTTATCCCTCGCACATCATCATAACTAGCTGATCAAGAAAAAAAAACCGAAAATCACGGTTTTCTATTTCTTTAGGATTTGCCAATGCTCTTGTTCGTTCCGAGGTGGGGTTCTTGACAGTAGTGACAGTAAAATCATTCGAAGTGGCTTGACCGCTCATTCCTCAATCGTACAATGTTCCCAAAACCTGCAGAAGCCTGTCGCAACGTCTATTAGTGCAGTATACAATTGTCTATGACAGTCTGGATCAGACGATGGATCAGATCAAGTCCTGGAAACTGCTCACCAGGGTAAGCTCACCCAGTTCAGTTCAGTTTATTCATAAAAAAAAACAAAAAACATTAACTGTTTATGGCCCCACCATAAGGCCTAGCATAAGTCCTGGCAATGGGCGGGGCTTATAAGCCCAGGACAGTCTCAAGCTAAGAACTGGTTCAAACTGTACCATAACTTTATGAATGTTGGCGGATAATTAAAAGATTTTAGGAGGGAGGTTTTGGGTCGAATACGGGCGGAAGAAATACGTGTTTCGGAAGTTGGGAGGAAAATAATTCTAGGAATTAAAAATCTTTGAAGGTTCATCCGTCAGCGAATGTCGCACAGGGAGCACTTTCTATAGTCTTGCTTCGGTTCTGGCTACGGTTTCGTTTGTTTTTTGTACAATATGGAATTTTGTTTTGCTTTTTGGATGTTTTTGTAATTTACCATCGCCTACCCAGTCTTTAAAGTTTAACTGAAAAGCCAACTTATTTTTGTGTCATTTAACTGAATACACTGAAATACTTGGATTCTGCAAAGGGATTTTTTTATTTCCACTATCTGCTCCAGTCATGACATTCAGAATATGTGCGGCCGTCCCCACAGCGTAAATTCTACTATGACGCAGGAAATTTAAATCTCAGCACAAACGCGGCTTTTCAGTGGACAGTGGCGAGATTGGTAAAAATTGCTTAGTGCCTGAACAAAAAAAATCATAAATCTGTCTCGCAAGGGATACAACAAAAATACAAGCGCATAGAGGTACCACAAATCACACGGAAATTCCACTATTTGAAAATCGATTATTCGTGATTAGCGGAACAACGAAGTAACGCATTTTCAGCGGGTCTTCAAGCCAATTAAAGTGAATAAGTGATGGGTAACTAGATTGTCCTATCCCAGCCCTTTTCGCTTAAACTTTAATGTAAAATAAACTACTGCCTAGTCTTCATTCATTGGGAGCACTTAAGCAGTCTCTCTGTACTAGGACAGGAAGGTGGGGAAGGCAGGGCTATATTATATGTAATGTACACACTTTTTGTGAGGTCAGAAACTGGTTACCTTAGCTTGGATGCATATTCCTGTTCCACAACACATCGTTCTTTGATGAAACTTCCATACCGTTCCAAAAATTCCAAACCTTTTTGAGTATGGGTACAAACGGAATCATACTGATCCTGAAAGGATAGGTAACGGATTCATGTTAAGAAACAAATAACACACCCTACAGCCTTCACAAAATACCGTCAAGGAATTCATAACTTCTGATTTTTTCCTATTTTTTATTAGGAGTAGATCGGTCAACCACAACCCCCTGATTTTTGGATACCCTATGCCAAACGCCGGGTATGTCTAACGTTTGGCATACCCTATAGGCTATGCCAAATGCTGGATACTGGAAACCAGTAAATATTGATGATTTAAGTGAAGCTCAGAAATCAACCAATCAGAACACCTCTGTAGTGGGGTAGGCCAGGGTTAGGGTACCAACAGCTATCCGGCCTTTGGCATTGTGTACCCAGCGTTAGGCATAGGCTATGCCAATGCTAGATACACCTAGCGTTTGGCATAGGGCATCCAAAAATCAGGGGTTTGGGGTTGACTTAAGTATATAGAGCATTGTGACGTAGTTTTTCCCAGTCTAGCACAAATCTCTGATATTTAGGTGAGCTTTGACCAAAGCTGGGCAGAACCACAATTTCCAACAGCCTAGACAAATGCAGGGCACGGCACAAAAGATTGCGTACCCCTATTTCAGAACGTGAAAAAGTCGATATTTATTATCATAAATCGTAAGGAATACATGTGGAGAAATATATACAAAATAAATGAGGCAATCACTTGAGGTTGCTTTTAGCAAAAATTTTGTCTGATCTCGGCTCGAGGTCACTAACGGCAAAAAATTTTACAGTCAGCCTGTTTCTGTGTTTGGTTTTGATGTTCTCGTTCTTTCATCAAGCTGGATCGCAAACTATTTCGTTACCTTAATTCTGAACCTGAATGAGAACATCACTTGCAATGTCTTCTATTCTTCTTGAAACAATATTGTTTGACACAGGAACAGACTTTACGGCAGTAGGCTAGCTGTTTTGGAATCAACATGGCTGATGATGCCTCTGCTGGTAATGCTAGGCTTTCGGCAAGAATGAGGCGAGATTTTGAAGCTACATAGATCGTAAGGAATACATGTGGAGAAATATATACAAAATAAATGAGGCAATCACTTGAGGTTGCTTTTAGCAAAAATTTTGTCTGATCTCGGCTCGAGGTCACTAACGGCAAAAAATTTTACAGTCAGCCTGTTTCTGTGTTTGGTTTTGATGTTCTCGTTCTTTCATCAAGCTGGATCGCAAACTATTTCGTTACCTTAATTCTGAACCTGAATGAGAACATCACTTGCAATGTCTTCTATTCTTCTTGAAACAATATTGTTTGACACAGGAACAGACTTTACGGCAGTAGGCTAGCTGTTTTGGAATCAACATGGCTGATGATGCCTCTGCTGGTAATGCTAGGCTTTCGGCAAGAATGAGGCGAGATTTTGAAGCTACATACTAAATCAATTTTGATACCTTCGCGTAACCCTTACAAGGGTCTCGCGTACCCTTCGGGTACGCGTACCACTGGCTGGGAACCACTGCTCTAACCCACTAGAAAAAAATAACTGCTAAGGTTATTTTCTGAATTTCACTAAACTACTCTGATGAGACTGATTTGTATAGGGGAGTGATGTTGAAAAATGGTAGGTGAAGACACTTTGTTTGGTTTGAACTGTTTCGTGTGATCGAATACATATTAGTTAAGATCTGTGGATGTGTTCAGGTCTAACATGTCTTTTTAGCAATAAAACACATACCAATTTGTTATTCACCAAAACAAAATACAGGGGAGGTGCCGAACCTCAAACAAGATTTCACATTTCCAGAAAAATCTTTCCTTCAGAGAATTCTATCTGTCTGCAAAAGGAACCAAAAAATATGACAAACATACTAGCCTGAAACTAATAGAATGGTTTACATATTGGGGAAATAAATTTTAGGTACTTCAATATTTCTAGTCAAACATATTATTATTTTCAAACAGTGTTGCCTCATTTTTTAGCTCGAATGGCTTGTCCTGATTTACAAAGTGATAAAAAAGGAAAAAAGTGACTAAAGTTAATATCCAGAAAAACCCTTTTTAAAGAAGGTTCAAAACAAAGAAAAGGCAAATAATTCAAATATTTTGGACTTATAAACTGTTGAAAAATTATCAGATTTTGATAACCATTTCTTGTTTATTTCCTCAAGTTCGTTTTTTCAACTTGAGTGGTTTTGAGCCTGAAGAGGAGCCTGGCCAAGAAGGGCAGAAATATAGCTCTAATAAAATTCAGCTGACGTATCCGTTTTGCACTATCAAATATTATCAGATTTTGCCTCTTACCTGTCAGGACAGCATTGAAATTTCATTTTAACATTTTCGCGGAAAATTCGCGTTTGTGTAAAAACAAGATTAGGTCTGTAGCCTACTGGAAATACATTAGACAAGAATACTTTTAGTATCTTCATGCTGAATTTAATTTCAGTAATAAAAACAAACACATCCATAAAATCAATTTACCAAAGCTGACCAAACTGAATCACAAAGTAGCCTACATGAAGGTGAGCTTGAGTAGGACACTATCATACACCAGCTATTAAAACAATTATCACATATTCTGAAAGGGCTTTTATTAATATTTTTGTTTTACTTATTTTGACAAATAGTCTTCAAGAAGTAAGAAAAGAAGCAAACGACAAATATACACTTCATTATAATATTACATCTACTAGAGCCTATACTATTTCTGTTGGTTTCTATTTCCATACGCACCCTACGGAATTAGTTTTCTAGCTTAGATGTGCCATAGATGCACCATAACCTGTCTACACTAGTTAAACCTGTTGAAAGATGTGTGTTTAAAATTATATTCACTGATAAATCTTAACACTAAATGTTTTTCTTCTACTGAATTCACGTTTGTTTCTAACAGTTATGCAATTTGCTGTCATAGTTTTCCAAGTACCTATGGTTAAACAATGATGACGGGACAGAAACAAAAATCGAGTGACCCGCTGTTACGGTAACAAAGTCACCAGAAAAATGTTGGGTCCTCACAGATATTCATGTACTGGCAATGCAGCTTGTACGCTAGTATTTTGGCAGAAAATGGACAATGAAGAAGAAGAAGTTGGCTTTCTTTTGAGATACTGTTTACCATTTTTTTTTAAGTCTCTGTGGGGAGTTAAAGACACCCAAAGCTGGGCAACAGAATCAGCAAGTTATATTACAACAGAAATAGTATAGGCTCCAGTATAAGTGCAAACAAAAAATGCAAATTAAAGTCTCACAAAATAACTTTTTTTATCCTAAGAAAAACAGATTTTTCCTCAGTTGCTTTTGAGGCTTTGAATTGAGCCATTAAAGACCTAATCCAAACCTTCTGTTAACCTCCTCTTACTGATTCGGCGAGGGAAAATTTAACCAAAAGGTTTGCCAAACTTTACTTTATAATTGTTTTGAAGTGATTCTGAAAAGCGAAAAATAAATATAAATAAATAAATAAATATATTCTTTATTTCCATAATAGCACAACATAATATGGCTAGCAGAGGATCGTCATGACGTAACACATGTCAAAGCAATGACGTACAATATATACAGTATATGATAATAATGAATAGGCCTACATAATATAATACATGTCACACGACAAGAATTAAAATGGTAAATAATAAAATAAAATATCAAGAGTTAAAATGAGAAATAAAATAAGGTACGAATGATGATAAATATCGGTCAGACGAATTTACTAGGGGCGGGGTAATTTGAAGCCGATTTTTGTTTTCAGTTCTTAGTCTAGTGATGGGCCGATTGGGGTTGGGCGATTGGTAATCAGGTAGAATGGATCTGTGATTATCTGAAGATAGACATTTCAGTCCAAAATCCATGGTGAGCTTGTGTCTACGGCACGCTAAAGTGGGAAGACTAAGTTTTGTGAGGCTATCTTCATATGTGGAATAATCTTGCCCAAGGATAATCTTGCAAGCCCGCTTCTGTACCCCCTCTAGTTTCTCCGTCTGACTTTTGGTAAGGCCAGGATGCCAAACAGGACACGAGTATTCCGTTGCAGGGCGTACATACGTGCAATATAAGGATCTCATGAGTTTCGTTGGTATTCCAAATCTCCGGAGCATCGCAAGGGATTTCAGAAGTAGAGAAGATTTGTGTAGGATAGTGTCAACAAGAGAATCCCATTTTAAATTCTTGTCAATCGTGATTCCAAGGAGTTTCACCTTTTCGCGGTAAGCCAAACCGACACTTTCTTGATGTGGTAATTCTCTCTTTAAAAAAGAAAACCTTATGATCACGCTCTTCGGGAGGCTGACTGACAGCTTTACCTCCGACAACTCATTTGTTAAAGTTTCGAAAATGTCAGTCAAACTTTGTTCAGACGAATTAGGAGGTACATTCCGCAACGATAAACTTGAGAGATCGTCCGCGAATTTATACCGGTTAGGATACTCACGTAAAACTTTGTTAAAAACAATTAAAAATATCAGTGGACCTAATTTTGTTCCCTGTGGTGTACCACACAAAATTTCTAAAAATTCAGACACATCATCTTTACTAAGCACAACACATTGTGTCCGTCCCGTAAGGAAGCTTGCTACTATACGGATTAAAAACGTATGCGCACCCATTGATCTCGCTTCGGCTATAGCTACCCCATGATCAATACTGTCAAACGCCTTAGTAATATCACTTAAAAGTACTTCAGCAAATGAATTTTCAGTGTCCAAGTGTCTAAGTATATCATCAACTAATTTTACCATGTAATGAGTTGTACTGCACCCAGGCCGGAAATCGCTGGGAAAAGGTCAGTGCTTCTGTTGAAGGTGGCTAACATAACATAGTTGCTAGAATTGGTAAATGTTGCACTGATTGCGATATATTGTGTCATTAGTTTTGTTTGAATAGTTATGCAATGTTGTACTGCACCCAGGCCGGAATCGCTGGGAAAAGGTCAGTGCTTCTGTTGAAGGTGGCTAACATAACATAGTTGCTAGAATTGGTAAATGTTGCACTGATTGCGATATATTGTGTCATTAGTTTTGTTTGAATAGTTATGCAATAAATATTTATTCGGACACCATATTTGACGAGATAAAGCTATTCGGACAGTTGTATTGTGTCTGTTTACGACTAAAAGCATAATGAACATAACATTGTTGGTGAATGTCCGATAGCTGTTCGAGATGGTTACTCCCTGTTCGAACACAAAAGCAGAGGGGCATTCCTTCCACACCAGAAAGCTCATATACTCGTGGAAATAAAAACCCTGGGAGAGGCTCAGAAAACGTCTGACATTCTGCTCTTTCAACAAACCTAATTCGCAAAAGAATACCAGCAGCACTGTCCTCACAAACATCAAAGAAGAAAAAGAATGTAAATATCTGTCAGAATTTCAATGTTTTACCTTACTTAATTGATCATTTTTTATGTCTTCAGGAGTACCACACTGGTCTTGGTTTTTTAATTTATTTGTATTTGTAATAAACAATTAGAGCATTAGATGGAAAAGACCATTTTTTGTGATAAATATTCTTTGAGCAAAAGCTGACTTTGAAACATTTATTCAAACAGTGTTTACAAAGGATAGCCTACGTCAGCTGCGATTCTTCATCAGCTTATTTGTGTTTTACAGCCTGACGAGGACTCTTGCCAAGAAGGGCCGAAATATCGCTGAAGAAGAATCATAGCTGACGTATCCATTGTAAACATTGTTTGAATAAACATTTTTGTGGTCTGCTCTAACTAAATTGCAAAATTATGCCATTTTTCATACTGCAACAGTTCTTCATTAGCCATTACTTTCCTAATTGTTTGGAGGATCCCTAAGAAGAAACAGAACATTTAACTATAAAAAGCATGATTTTAAACAAATCTGATTTCTTTCTTTACTTTGCGTCAAAAAAGAAACCTGATTCCAGAAACGACTGACTCCTAGCAAATATCAATGTCATTTCCATCTGACTTTAGAGAGGAAAAGCAAAACAAATTCAGTTTAGATCTTAGACATGAAGCTATCTTCTGCATTAATATTGTTTGTGTAGCCTACAACAAGTTTTAGTGAAAATGACCTATGTATTTACCCAAAGCTCCCTTCCCCAGCACATTTTTGCTCTAATTTCAAATCAGATCGGTGTCAGTGATGGCCTTTCAGCTTCGACAGTGCTTGATCATCTCAGTATCCATACAAATCCCAAATACACTCTTTCACTGTGGTAAACAACTCATTTATAAATTATGCATCTTCTATTCTTCCCTTAGATCTGCTACAGCTATTTTGTTCAGTGCCATCTAACGCCATAAAAGTGAGGACGATAATGTTCATTTCGATTCATAGAGAGTGTCCAAGGGCCAAAACCAGTTTTTCAAAACCTCGGCGGGTCCGGTTGCTGCCCAATGCCCAATGCAAAAATGCATTTCGCGAGATTCTGCAATCGAGTTGTCGGCGAAACGTCCTCAATCGAAACGTCTCCTGGCGAAACATGCCCATGACAACACGTCTTCATGGCAAATGTCCCCGTGGCTAAAAGTCCCCAGCTAAAATAGGACAGTAACAAAAATATGATAATACTCCCTTAATAAAATCCGATGACGAATTGCCGCCAGACGCGCTAGAGGAACAATAACAATCACAAGTGAGATTTGGGTAAGTTATCTGATAGGTGAATAAGCGATTAGGCTTTCGCTTCATACCGAGTCGCGCATTAACCCCGTTGAAAAGTTAGTCAGCTCAGCACTCGACACTGAAGTCGGAAGCCAGAAATGATAAACTTGATGACGCTTGACAGAACAGAGTTGGGTAAAGCAAAAGGAGGGGAAGAGCCATTTTAAACAGTTTTAAACATGGTTAGGGCCTAAGAGGAACTGAAAACAGCAAAACAAACCTGGATAAACGTACACCAAGAAGTAACGTGCATTGTTTTCTTTACGATAGCACACCTAGCGGCCCAAAAAGAACTAATCTGAGAGGAATTTTATGAGGGGCGTATACTTTGTTTTGAGATTTCAAGCTTGACCGCAGACCAGGCATTCTTTCAAAGTGGGTTAGTTTAAAACAACAGCATAGGAATTAGAGGTTAAAGTCACCTAGGTTTATAAATATTATCCCGAGCAGAGTTTATGCTGTGATATAACTCGTTGATCACGGTCTTGTTCGATATTTAATTGGCTGTTTTTGTGACATATCTGAATCTGATTTTATTACATGATCAAACCCGTCTTACCAGGGACCCATAATTTCCTGTAATGACTCGCCATTAAGGGGCTTGTCATTTCCTATGCTTCTATGTTTCCCGAGCCTCACCTAGTTTCCAAAAATTCCGCTTGGAACGAATCGGCGTTCTTGCTCAGATAGATATAGATAGCCATCTTCAGTCAGGACTATTCAGCATGCCACCAGGTACCTAAGCTAGGACAAAAGATCCAGGATACTCTTCCATAGATGTTCCTACGGCCCACATCCACATCCTTCACATCCATTACAGAGAAATATTCCTAGTTCAGCACAACAGCTGCGAAAACGTGTGTCGATCTGGGTTGTCGGGTATTTTATCCCCGTGGGTATTTCTCGAACTATCTGACGCGCGGTCAAGAGCGCATCAGAAATCTCTTATTGACAAGCCCCCTGAATGGGGAGTCATTACAGGAAATTTATGGGTCCCTGGTCTTACCGAGATTACTGCGTCTCCCTACGTCCCCGATCGGTTCAACCGTTCTCGTTTCCAAAGATCTTGAGCTTCCCATGCCATTTTTTTCCACCATAACGACACTACGCTGACTTTTGCATTCTCCTTGTTTGATTCTTTTATAGCCAGATCCGCTTGTTTCCTCCGAGGACCTTATTGGTCAAAAACACCGGTTATACATGCTGCTTTAATACTACTACCCATCAGTTACGAGCCCAGATAGACCCGATCAGAGGCGTTACTAGCCAAAATGTTTGGGGGGGGGGGGGCGAGGAATTTACCGACTGGCTGGTAATTTTTACCGACTGTTTCTGCAGAAAAAACGACCGTTTTCAACAACAAAAAATGACAGTTTTGAAAAAAATCGACTGAATTTCAGCAAAATCCACTGATTTTCAGAAAAACCGACTATTTTGACGAAAAATCGACCAATTTTCAGAAAAATCGACTGTTTTCATGAAAAAAGTCAATTGTTTTGACGAAAAATCGCGGCACTTCGCGCCGACTCGGTTACTTTTTACCGACTGGCCGACAGCATTGGGGGGGGGGGGGGAAGTCCCCCCTCCCCCCCAGTCGTGACGCCCCTGGACCCGATACTATGTGAGGGTAGCGGTGTGAGAATCATACCAGTTTTCAGAGACACGACTTCCTGAGTATCACCCTCAACAAAAACAACAAACCTATAAAAACCACAGGGTGGGCGAGAAGGGAAATGAACCCTCGGTTTTTGCCAGTTCTCATAGGTCGGTATAACACGCATCAAACTTCAGCTTCCAGGTAAGCCTCGTTTAACCCGTCTATTATACCTCCCTGAGCACTGGCTCCACCTCCGGTTCATTTGGGACTTCAGAGCACGGTGATATTCAGGAAGGAGTCCCTTTAACGTCCCAGAAAAAAGGGAATAAAATAAGAATTCACATGAATCTGGTCATATTTACATGTTCAAAGTATGCAAATATCCGCCTGTTCCAGTGGCTTGTTAAAATGGCCAGCTGATGCAGACACGGTATAACACAGGCAAAGCATACGCTGATTTTTGCATTCTCCTTGTTTGATTTTTTTTTAGCCAGATCAGGCTTCCGCTTTTTTCCTTCAAGGAGCTTACTGGTAAAAAATACCGGTTATGCATGCTGCTTTAAACGACCTAGAAATACTACCAATCAGTTACGAGTCCAGGGCAAGGCATATAACACTGTATATCTTGAGGTTGTTTTACTCTAAAGTTGTTTTACTTCGATAATGCGCTAAGTAGGGACGTTTCGGCGTGGGGCCGAAATGCATCAATCATCAGTGTTTCCAAATTACCTTTTTGATATTTCAGTGAAGATGTTTTGAGTCCCCCACAACCCTCGATATCTGGAATCTGGATATAAAATCACTGTGTGATCCTTTCAAGTACTAATCTGGTTTTCAGTTTCTAAGGGATGCGGAGAGCAAAATGCGCCCAATTTTCGCCCAAATTAAGGGAAATACGAGAACATGGCGCAATGCGCAAACATGAAGAATTCAAAGAGCAGCCGCCTCTAGAAAGCGCCCAAACGGGGCCAATGCGCACCATTTGGCAACACTGCGAACGAATTGCAGTCTTCTAATTATATCCGTACGACGACTATCTAATTCACGGCTTCTTAGATGGCCATTACTGCAGCAGGAACTCCTGCACTTTCACATCAACGCAAGGTGAAAATCTAGTACTCTATGTGCGTGTTCCACCCTGCTTACCGTAGTTACTACGCATGGCGTCACGAATTTCGGCTTCTTGGCGTCAAGGCTGGAACGCATTTTTTAATTTTCGGTAAAATATCGTTCCACTGGGTGACCCAGCCAATCACGTTACAAAGGTCCGTAGTTACCACGCTTACTACGCTCCCGAGCATGGTAAGCAAATAGTTACTATTAGTCACTATTTCGAGAAGGCTGGAACGGTCCATGGTTCAAAAGAATAAATGAACTTGTTGCTTATATTGTTACATGTCATTGTATAAACATACGGGAATGGAATACGAAAACATTATCCAAATGAAAAATCGCAGTACACACTAAATAAAAACACACGTCAGAGGAGTTTCTCGAATCCTTCACATCATTTCTGCCAAGCCTTTACAGCCCTTAGGTGCTTCACGAAAACAAAACTAAACATGTTTCGAGACAAAATGTCTGTAAGACCCTGTGAGGGGACCCCTAGGACCCCCTAGTGTCACGTTTCGCGACAAGATAACATTTAAAAGGGTCACAACATAAGGGCGATTCTGGCGATCTCTTGGATTCTATTTCCGAAAAGCAAAGCGAGAATCCACCGAGCGCAAGAACAAGCAAAACTCACTGAGCCTCAGTTGCACCTTTACAACTTCTCGCTGACTTGCCGAAATCGCTTTCCACTCGCGAAGTGGATTCGCTTTCCAAGTGCTGGCGGAAACTAGCGGTGCGCAAGAACAGCTCTGGAAAGCGAAGCGGCTTTTAGCCGAAGTCGCCCGAACAGCTGGCGCATAAGCTCGCGGAGCTTTCCAGATAGCCAGAACCGCCCTATAACCTTATAAAGTTTAACACACGGATGCGCAAACGTGTACTATATGTTCCCAACTTCTGACAATGTACAGCTTCTTCGTTATCTTTTCTCATTCACAGCTATGGTCACCAGCGGCGTAAAGAAGGCCCAATTGGGGAGGCAGTGGCCCAATTGTGACAACAGAAATAATGCCTTATCGTCGACCTGCGACAAAACTATCCTATAAGCATGTTTCAAAACAAATATTCCTTCAGCCCAAGCTGACTGCGAATCATATTTGATAGTGCAAAACGGATCCGTCAGCTGAATTTTATTGGAGCTATTAGTCGGCCCTTCTTGGTTTTCCCACAAGTTCGTATTTCCAACTTGAGCGGCTTTGGGCCTGAAGAGGACCCTTGCCAAGAATGGCCGAAATATAGCTCCAATAAAATTCAGCTGAGGTATCCGTTTTCCACTATCAATTCATCAATGATTCTGACACTGTTCTGTGTTAAAAAATTGGAAACTGATTTCGAGGACCATCTTGTGTAAAAAGCAATGCCCTGATTCTGAGACTGATTTTTAAGTGTATTGACACAGATATTGGTTGCGTTTTTGATCCGAATTCTCCTTGCAGTTCTCCTATTTCGCGTTTTTGGACTATTCAGATGAAGCGAATTCTCCTTTTTTTGCGTTTCTGTCAGAATCGAGAACGGGGAAAGCCTCGCCATTCTGCAGAATCGAGAAGTTGCTCCAATGGTGAATTCTCGATTCTCCTCTCTCCGTTCTCATCCCTGATTGGTCAACAGAGTGGGGGTGTTCAATATGCATAAACACGTATACCGGGTTGCGTACGAGCTGCCAAATTAGTGTTTTTATCAAAAATCGAGAATAAAGAATCCAGAGGAGGAAAAACAGTAATTTGTACGAGAATCGTGAATTCAGAAGCGAGAACGGAGAACTGAAAATTCAGATCTAAAACGCAACTATTGTAATTACGTTTTGATGACAATAATCGAAAATTTGGTTGTGTAACCCCGAAAGTCGATTTATAAATAAACTTTTTATCTATCTAACAAGAATCGTCAGCCCATAGGTTTGAACAACTCACTGCAATTAGGACTAAACACATGGTGTTTCTGGATCCACTATTATATTCACTAAATGGATTCACTATACTTTGTCTGTCCTCCAGTTTGCAGCGGTCGCAACCGAAATCATTACATATTAGTTGCATTTTTACGTAGCTTCCTGGTCAAAAATACTGGTTATGCATGCTACTTTAAACGACCTAGAACTACTACCAATCAGTTATGAGCCCAGGCCAAGGCATATTACACTAGTTGCGTTTAGGCAGTTACCATGGTATCTGTTATCACGGTAACTGAATCTGCCATTAGTCGTTTCTGCAGTTACCGTGGTCCGATACACGGTTGCAAAAACGACTATTGCCGAAATTGCACTTTTCGAAGTCATCCCAAAAGAAAAACTGATATCCAGTTACATCACTAAGTGCTAAACTTCTTTCTCGCCAATTTGACAAAATTTGATGAAAGTGAGATGACTTTACAGATACCAGGATCAGTTACCACGGTCGGACCTTGGTATCTGAATATCAGATACCACGATAACTGCAAAAACGACTTTAGACCGTGGTATCCGATACCATGGTATCTCCAAAAACGCAACTATTATTATCAATGACGAAGAAAAAAGAAGTCATCGGTACCAGTCCCCGACGACCCCTCCAATTCTGCCGACAGATTTCATGCATACGGCCAGGGTTTCCCTTCTCCACTTACTTAGGACCCTAAAGTCGTTCACTTGACGATAAAATTGTCGAAAAAAACTGCAATTAATTCAGCTTGCTCTTTGCATATTTCTTCTGCCCGGTATTTTTCACTATAACGGGACATCAAAGGCAATCAAAGCCAATTTTTTTTTGTAATTTCAGTTTTTCTACAGGTGTCAACAAAATTGTACCTTAACTAACTTTATTGGTTCCAGGGTTTAGAACTAAGCAGCATACTGGCATCGTCACAACACTTCTTCGATTTTACTGTATCCCTCAACGAAGATTCTGGTATGTGTTATCCTAAAGCCAGGTTATCACAAAACGCTATACTTATTCACTGGGCGGTACTTGCGACGCCTTACCGGATTCGCTCGCGAACACGATTCCGCTTTCCCGCGCTTAGCTTATTGCGTAGCTTACGTAAGTTGTTGGATATCTTACGTAAGAAGTTGCATCACAGACGACAGAGCTCGTCATTAGGTTTTGTCGCAGCGGAGAAGCTCTTAAAAGTTCTGGGTTTCTGACGAATTGTGAATAATTTGAAGGTGCCTTTTGTCACAGTCGCGTCTTGAACGATGAGAGTCAGAGTTGTCATCTTCTGAAAGACAAACAAAGGTTAAATTCTGAAAAAAAACATGCAGATTCCCAGCTACATTCCAAAGATATCACAGGGAGTCGGAGCAGGAGCGAATTTGTCCAAGACCAGAGCAAAATAACACTAGGGAGTAGCGCCGTTTGCAAAGCATGGAAAGCACAGGTCTTGTCGTTACTCCTTAGTGCTATTTTGCTCCGATGAGATTGTGGTCTGCAAAGAAACGATAGAAGATATTCTAAAGAGACATGTATCTCATCCTTCGTAAAAAAAAACAAAAAAAAAAAGCAGTGCTTAACACAATTTCATTTCACCAGTCGTGCCCGCGCTACGGTATTTCGGCTCACCTGTTTAGAAGAGATTCCTTGACATGTGAAAAGCATCTCTGCTTTCTCCAAACTTGGAGCCGCCTGAACAAACATATACCTAGCCAAGCGAAAAGCCCAAGGTGCCAAATATTTATTTACGATCCGTCAGAAGCCAAGGTCAGATCGACGGGGTAGGAAAAAGAAAAATGAAAAATAAAGTAAGCGTAACTCGCCCCTAAGTACGGTAACAAAAAAACAATTCGAGTCACTCCGTTTTCAAAATCACCCGTATTCAACGACAATAGTTGCGTTTTCAACGCCACTGAAGCCCACGGTTTGCTTAATTAGTGTTTTTACGACTGCGGCGACACTTGCCCGGTCGCCGTTTCTTCAACGTTTTCCAGCATTCTTCGAATTTGCTAGCTCGTGAAGTTCGACGGTCAGACTCTGAAGGACAAAGAAACTCCGACCGGCGACCAAAAACGCTATTTAAACAGAGACCTTTGAGTTTGAAGGTAACTTCAAACCTAAACGCAACTAATTATTGGTTTCCCTTGCTTCGGGCACAGAAGATTATGTCTTCTGGATTTTATGGAGGTGCGAAACGATATCGATCCCTAATGAGCAGTCCATGGTTAATAGAAATATACAAAAAATAACCAACTTCCAACACACAAATTCCAAATCAATAAGAAGAAAATTCAATAATATAATCCAATACACAACCCTTTCTTCCTAATTCACCTTAACTCAAACCAAAAACAAAACAAAAATCTACAGAGAAACCTAACAATGTCATGTTAGAAATTGCATGAGGCTACCTGTTACCAAGCCCTTCTTAGTCCTTCAGCCAAAATTTGAGCAACTAATTCTGGCTAATACTCTAGCATTTGATGTTGGGTAGGTTATTGTTTTATATTTTTGCCAACCCCCATTGTTAGTTGTTAGATTGTTAGTTGTTTAGTATGGCCCAAGCTGGCCGTTTTGATAGATCAAATAAATATTACTAAGTCCAGAACACGCCAGTGATCCTCCGGAAGAACGAGAAAACGTAGCACTAACGACTCAAACTCAACAACTCAATCCTGTGTTAACCAATTACGGCGATGTCTGGGAGCAGCTGTGATACCGCTTCCGGCTCTTCCGCTAGGTACAGGGCGAGTTTGCATCGGCAAGACGAGTTAGTCATCAAGAGTATTCAGCTACATCTCTGGGTTTATGATGACTTCATTACCAGGGTTGCCACATGTCGCACGACAGTGTGAATTGTCACTCTATTTTTTTTTTGTCACTCTTGTCCTACATAGGACAGAAAATTCACTCTATTTATGAAACTGTCCAGATTTGTCGTACAATAGTGTGACAATTCCAGAAAATACAAAAATAAACGCGGAATTCAACACAATGCAAGTAATTTTAAAGCATTCCACTCTGTCTGCGCTACATAAAGAGTTAGTTCAGTTCAGAGTTCAAGTTCAAAGTTCAGAAGTTCGGCGTCCAAGATGTGATTCGCTCACTCGAGAAAACGTCAGCGTCAGTACTATCTACATCTCGTTATCCTGGTCTTCGAGTACATAATATTTTTCATGAATTTTTCAGGCCCAGTTAGTAATTATGTCTAAATTTGTGTGTGTGTGTTAATACTGTTATTTAGCTTGTGTTATTTCGCGTTATTCCCTTTACTCCGCTACCACATTCTGTATTTGGCGGGTTATAAATAATATATATATATATATAGTTAGTTTTTCTTTCGGTGGGAGTGAAGAAGGGGAATTTTTGGGATTTTTTCCGTGCTCGTCATGCTCGGAGGATTCTGAACCGATTGAGATTCCGCAAAAAAGCAGTTTTGCAGCAGCGATTCCGACCAAAAATGACATTTCACGTTTTTTCATGAAAATAGAATTTCACTCCCAATTCACTCACTGTCTCAGCCAAAAGTCACTCTCTAAATTTTTCTGATGTGGCAACCCTGTTCATTACACCGCGACCTGCTTACGTTTAGTCCTTACCTGGTATTCGAGTCTCCCTGTACGACGCCAACTGTCTGTAAACTTGTTTCATCCTCTCTACATTGATCCGAATGGCAAGAGCATGGTTGACCATTGGCATAGGATAATCCTTCCCCACGATACATTTCGCTTGTCGCTGAATCTCATCCGGTGCTGTCCAGGGTTCATGCACATACTGCGTGGGCATGTGCTTGAGAACTGGGAGGTACTTCCTGGAACAAGAACAGATACGTCGTTCAATTACATCCTTTACTGAACCTTAAAGCTAAAGGACCCGTTTCACAGCTATGTCACTGCTAAAGCTGCATCATTTACTGAACCTTACAGTTAAAGGATCCGTCTTACCTATGTTACTGTTTCACTTTATGTCCCTAATCAATCCGTGACTCCGAACTTTCTGTGTCATTTTTATCCATCCTGACCGCACTATGCTGTTTTTGGGATCCCAAAACGTAAGTGGAGGGATACCTATGACATCGCAAAAGTTGTCCGTCTGTCCGTCCGTCTGTAGGCACGATAACTCTCGAAGGGAATGAGATATTTTGATGAAACTTGGTGTGAGGATTCGTTGGGTCGGCGGATCAGTCGAGTTTGTAAATGGGCTTTATAGCCCTACATTTAGGGGTGGGGGAGGGGGTCCAAATTAAGGGGCAAACAAAATATTTTGAAACAGCTAATGTGATAGTCGATTATGGGGTAAGAAGACATGCTGAACACGATGGTGAAAACCATTTCGTAATCGGACAAGTAGTTCGCCCGGAATCCGACCAAAACCGGAAAGTTTGTTAAAAGTAAAAGTTTTATTTGAAGTTGATTAGATGTTCGATTTAGAGGTAGGAAGACATGCTGAAGACGATGGTGAAGACCATTTTCTCGACGGACAAGTAGTTCGCCCGGAATCCGGCCCAAACCGGAAAGTTTGTTAAAATTAAAAGTTTTATTTGGAGTTGATCAGATGTCCGATTTAGGGCAAGAAGACATGCTGAACTTTTATGTGAAAACAATTTTCTAACCGGACATGTAGTTCGCCCGGAATCCGAGCAAAACCGGAAAATTGTTAGAAGTTAAAGTTTTATTTCTAGCTGATTAGATAACCGATTTAGGGGTAAGAAGAGACGCTGAATCCGTATGTGACAATCATATTTTACCCGGACATATAGTTCGACCGGAATCCGGCTGGAGTCGGAAAATTTGTTATAAGTTAAATTTTTTTTTGGAGTTGATTATATGTTCATTATTGGGGAAAGAAGATACCCTGAGTTCGTTTTTTGGCCGAAACCGGGAAATTGGCATAAGTGGCAGGAACTTTTCGTCAAAACAGATATGACTTATACGGGTAAACACACATGCTGAATCCAGATCTGAACTTGGTTTTCTCAGATGATTAGCTATTTGGCCTTAATCTGTTTCTGAATATTAATTGTAAGAATGTTCAAGGATTCTGGCGATGACTGGATCTGGCTAAGACAAGACCCAGTTGTCTGGATCAGATACTGAATTTTTGGGATCCCATCGAAAACTTTGGTCTTGTTTTTTCATTTTCCGTGTTTGGCTCTTTTCAACGCAGATCAAGGTAAGGTAGAATTTTATTGCAATGGAAAGAGCACTAGAGTTAACCAGACATGCCAGTGGCATGTAAAAATGGCAATTGGTTTATAAAACGATTTTTGTGAACAGATAATAAATACTAGCCTAAGGCATTGATAACTAAACAAAAACAAACAAATACACACACAAATAACGATGATTTCATAACGAGGATATTCGGGCAAGGAAGCCTAATCTGGGAAATCGAACGAATTCTAATCTGGCAACCAGTCTGAAACGATTACAGATAAAACAAAAAGTGGAAAACATAATTGTTGTTTATCAGAGATTTCAGAGAGATTTTTTATGCATTTTTTATTCTTTATTTATACAGATTATTTTTTTTTCAGAGATTTTTTTTTATAGATTTCCGAGTCTGCGCAAGACCCCTTTAACATTTTGCTATTTATCCATAGCCCACCGCTTGAATTGCACAAAAAATAATGTCACCGTTTTCGAGTTTTTGGCAACTTACGGCCAAACAACTAATCAGATGAGAAAACCAAGTTCAGACATGGATTCAGCAAGGATGTTCACTCCAATATCTCATCCTAATCGACCTGAGAAAGGTTCTTTACTTTGACAAAATTCTTCGTATTTTAGCAGCATTCCCGTCGAACTGCATGCAGAGCAAACGAGCTAGTGAGACGAACCTTTCAATCCAAACTTCCGGGTTTTGGCAAGTTTTGCTAGCTTATCTGCCGGAAATAAGGTCCGAAATTCAATTCAGCATGTCTCCTTACCCCGATACCGAATTCCGGGTAAATCATTTGTCCGGCAAGAAGACTAAGTTCGGATATGGATTCAGCGGGCCTCCCTAAGTGTTTTAAATTGCTTTTGACTTCCGCTGTTATTTTTGTCACCGACAAGAATATTAAGGTAAAATAAAGTGAATTTGGATTTACCCCTTACACGACTATCCCATTAGCTTATAAAACATACCCTTTTTTACCCTTAATTCGAAACCCCCTCCTCTGCCTATAAAAATTCAAAGGATCCGTCTACAACTTGGCCTGTACTTCGCCAGTCAATCCTCATACGAAATGTGAACAACATATTTCTTAACAGACTTCCATGACTAAGCCCAAACAATACGTTCAGGAAGCGCGACTCCTTCCGGCGCCCATAGATTACACAAAGCGTATCGTCCGACGCGCAGAGCTTTCGCCTGTATTGATAAAGGGGTAGGGTAGAGACTGGAATAGCCACCTGTTTTGTTCGAAAATTCGTCGAAAATTTTTATTAAATTGTTCACCAGACAGTTGTCGGATGCATTCTGCCTTTTGACCCAGTAATTGCCGGTTGGGACTTTGAAGATAACTAAACTGATCGCATTCCAAGCGCATACACTTTGGTTTATCTTTAGTATGTTCGAAAGTCGCACGTCTCCTGACTCCTCACCCTATATCGACTATAACACTGGGTTTTAAAATGTCACGATAAACTTCCGGATTCCGGGCGAACTACTTGTCCGGCGAAAAAACAATGTTTATATTCGGATTCAGCATGTCTCCTTACTCCTAAATCGACTTTCTCATTAGCTTTTTGAAAATATTTGTTTTCGCCCCTTAATTTGAAACCCCTCCCCCACCCCTAAATATATAGCTTTGGGGCCCATCTTCGAACTTGATCTGTCCGTTGACCCAAAGAATCCTCACACCAAGTTTCATCAAAATATCTCTTTCCCTTCGAGAATCATCGTGCTCAGAGACGGACGGACAGCTTTTACGAAGTCATAAGTATCCCCCCACTTACGATTTGCGATCCCAAAGTTCTTGCATCTGATAATCTTATATTTTCAGGTAAAGGGCAGCCGTTTATTATAAATACCGGTTATGCGGGTTTACCGAACTTCCGACCGAAACCAAGAGGCCACGCGAGGCTGAGAACATCCGGGATGGGTGTGTAATCTTCGAGAAAACCAGCAGAGTTTCAAAGAGTCACATCCGTTAGAATACTGAAATAGGAACTGTATCTACTGTGACTTGTGCTTTAAAGCGAACAGGAGCATTTTGAGCGTGTTCCGCCCTAATAACTATAGTTAGTACGCATGACGTCACGGTTCCAGGAGTCAACAAATTTTCTTATTTTCGGCGGAATATGCTGCCGCGGGCTGATCGGACCAACCAGGTCACAGAGATCGCAGTTGCCACGTTAACCACACTCCCAAATACTTACTATTAGTCACTATTTCGAGAAGGTTGGAACGGACAGCGTAGTAACTTTTCACGAGGCTGGGACGGAAATAGTGACTAAGAGTTACTATTGTTAGAAGGGTGGAACACGCTCTTTCTGAGCCCTGTAACCATCAGGGTTGCCAAGAGTACGAGTCATGAAAGTGTCACAATCTCTGGCAAAAAGGTGCTTTTTGACACCATGCGATTTTTGACACCCCACAAATTTCAGCTTGTACATGTGTATCTGTAAATCAAATTAAATGTTTTTGGACCGGTAGTCCGCAACTTAACAGTAAATAAAAAAGGTGGTTTTTTTTTACCTAAAAAGGGTCACTTGTCAGAAAAGGTGTCACTTTCAGTAAAAAAGTGTCACGGTGTAACCCAGATGAAAAAGGGTCAAAAAGCACCAAAAGTGTCACACTTGGCAACACTGGTAACCATGGTCTGACTGCATACACTAGATTCCAAACTTCGCCTAGAATAGTTTCTTCTTCGCTCTTTCGCAGGCGGCGATTAAGAGTCTTGTTTACATCCGCTAGGGGTACAAGTAGTCCAGAAACTTTGCAAACAGCCGAATAATTCCACGCATTATACAGAATACAGTTTATCTTCGGCTGTCCGTGAAGGACGTTGAGATATTTGCAAATTATTGGAAGAACCTCAATCAAATATGCGAAGTTCCTCATTCGGGTTCCACCTTGGACAAGGAATGGTAGACTGCGGGAGAGATTCAGCTTGCCGGATCCCTTGATGCTGCAGACTTTTTTCTAAGATGTCAGAAAATCCTTCGAACCACCCTTGGAAGGGTTTTCTGTTCTAGTTCTGGTTCTGTTGTCTTTGTTGTTGTTCTTTCTCTTTATTTTTTGGTTCATTATTAGGGCAATTTGTTAGAAATTAGTTTCGTGTATTTTTTTCTGGTGTTATGTTATGTCTTTTCATATGTTACCTTTTACTCTTTTTTTTGTATTTATACTCCGTCTTTCCCTTTGTGAGTGTATGATGTGTCATAAATACATTGTTATTATTATTATATAAATGCAGTGAAATGTCCGTCTTCCCATCAATACTACCCTGCGGAGTCGAGTTGATTCCCGATACCCTGCGCGATGCAAACGAGCGGAGGGTAAGAGCTACGCGGAACATCACAATTCGTTACCTCTACAAACAGCTCATCACAGTAGCGACGTCGAGAGTAAACAGACTATTGGTTGTTTAACATTGTGACATCATGCGTGGCGCTCTGCAGAGGCGGGCCATACACGCCTGCCACGGCCTTTTTCCTCTCAATGCGCAGCGGCTAAGAGGGAAGCAGACGGGCGTCAACTCAAAGCTCAGCAAGTACCTCTAGCTCTGCTCAGTTTTGCGGGATATCCATAGACGGTGCATGGGACCACAGACAGAGGTTCTATTGAATTATTTGTTCTTGCCTCAAGTCGGGCTTTCATACAGAGGAGTAATTTCTTCTGACGGAGAGGTTGTGTCTCTAGTGTGTGTAAGGTGATTTAAAAAGTATCTAATAGTCTGTTCGTATCGTTTTTGTTCCGTGATTGCCTTTTGGCTTCAATATGGAAATAAAACCATCCATATATAAGAACGTTTCTTCACAGCCGAATGGTCTCGAGACGTATGGTTCGGAAATGTCGTTAAACCGGATAGGGCGTACCGTACAAATCCACATGCTTTTTCTTATGAGCATTGCGCGGACTCGTCCTGATAGTGCAAAAACGGATACGTCAGCTGAATTTTATCAGAGCTATATTTCGGCCCTTCTTGGCAAGGGTCCTCTTCAGGCTAAAAGCCGCTCAAGTTGGAAAAACGAACTTGTAGGAAAACAAACTAAAAATTCTAGCTTACCGTTTTGCAACAAGTTCGTTTTTCCAACTTGACCGGCTTTGAGCCTGAAGAGACCCTTGCCAAGAAGGGCCGAAATATAGCTCTAATAAAATTCAGCTGACGTATCCGTTTTGCACTATCAAATATGATTCGCAGTCAGCTTGGGCTGAATGAATATTTATCTACTTTACTCTTTTCCGTCCTGTCTCAGCACAGCCAATGCTCAGCCTCTGGCCACTGTCGCTCGCCCCTTTCAAAATCTTTACAGATTACGTAACACGATCCATTCCGCTGTTTTAATTCCCAATCAAGACTGGGCTAGCGATCAGGGCACATGTCGATCGATTTATTTCCTGTATCATGTAGATGCATTTTCGAAATCACTTACTTAATATAATCCCCATTTGGATCCGCCTTCCGTCCGAACTTGACAGGGCAGTAACAATGGAAAAACTGTTGAAAAAACGAGGAACAGGACAGCCACATCCATGTGCCGGCGTTGACTGACCAATCAGCATCAAGGAGAAGCTCGTCAAAAACCTAGAAGAGAAATCAACATCAGATTGGCCGACCTACAAGTCACAAGCTTGTTTCCCAGTCAAGTCGATTTTCACCGCACCTGCCGAGCGACGCGGTATCCGCCCGACGCGGAGGAAACCGCAAGTGAGAGGTTGCGGTTCACCGCAAGAGCCTAGCTTTCTCTTTAGATGAGTCTTTAGTCTAGATGGAGATGCGCCTTGTACGGCCTTGCAAACCATCTATCAAGTTTAGCTTTAAACTGTGCCTATTTTCTTTTACGTAATAATTGTATTTACAAGTTACACATGAGATGTAATGGTGGACGTATTTAGTGCCATGTCGGCGCTACGAGTTAGATCAATAATAATATCTATCTATATATCTACTATTTATCTATCTCATGTCAAGAAGTGAGCGCCTGTACATCAGCTAGCTTTCCTACATAAGCCGGTGCACATTTGTACTGGAACATTTGGATGAGCCTTATGCTGTTAGAATAGATGGTAGGTAGGTAGGTTTTTTATTTTAGGTAGGTAGGTTTTTTATTTTTAACCAAAACATTGAAAATAAAATAAAATAACATTACTAATATCCCTTTGCAGCAAAAAGAAAGTCCTAAGGACTTGTGCTGCAATTTAATAATACTATTTGTATCTAATAAATGAATAACTAGACACAATTCAACTTATTCTCTACCTAGCCTATGACTTAAATAAAAAAACAATTAAACGTGAACACTATACACAACAAGAATCCTTAATATTTACTCGTTATCAGTTTTAGCCCCACCCGAACAACTGTGAAAAAAAGGAAAAAAAAGAAGAAAGTTCGACGGAAGTTCAATTCTCCAGATGCACTACGAATTTTGGGTTCTAGTTGCAAAATTTATACTCTTGCCATTCACTTCGAGAGTTATTGCTTACGGAGGAGGGATGGACAACTTTTACGAAGTCATAGATATCCCGTCATTTACATTCTGGGATCCCAAAAACTACAAGGCTTACTCTTCGATCAAGCAGCACGATAACGGCTCAAGTCAAGAAGTGAGCGCCTGTTCATCGCCTAGCTTTCCTAGATAAGCCGGTGCACATTTGGACTGGAACATTTGGATGAGCCCTATGCTGTTAGAATACATGGAAGTTCAATTCTCCAGATGCGCTACAAATTTCGGGCTCTGGCTGCAAAATTTAGACTCTTGCCATTCACTTCGAGAGTTATCGTGCTTACGGAGGGACGGACAACTTTCACGAAGTCATAGGCTGAAGGCTTACTCTTCGTTCAAGCAGCACGATAACGACTCAAGTCAAGAAGTGAGCGCCTGTGCATCACCTAGCTTTCCTGCATCAGCCGGTGCACATTTGGACTGAAATATTTGGACATTTGGACTGAAAAGTATATGAGCAGTTCCTTTCATCGTGGTTGAAAGAGACGATTTTAAAATTAGTAGATACGAAACAGTTCGGAAACTTACCGAAAACTTCGACTTCGCATTATTTGGTGAGTTTAATTGATAAAATTCTAAGGGGTTTAGAGGTCCCTGGCCATCGGGTAAATCTTATTGCTATTGATCTTAAAAAGGCTTTCGATTTAATCAGGCATGCCCAACTTTTGGATAAGCTTTTGACAAAATTTAACGTGGAGCCATTTTTAGTAAGAATCGTTGCTAGCTTCCTCTCAGATAGGACGCAATGTACCAAATATAAATCAACTTATTCTGAGAGTCTTCCAGTTTTTTGAGGAGTACCGCAAGGTACTATTTTAGGTCCCTTGCTGTTGCTCGTCATGGTTAATGAGCTAGCAAGTTCATTCCCTGACCGATGGAAGTATGGTGATGAAGCTGCTGCTGAAGAAATGGTGGTTAACATGGACAAGTCAGTTGTACTGACTATTAACTTTTTAAAAAGCACTCCAGAGTTTTCCCCGATTGTTTCAGAAGGTCAGCATGCTACTGAAATTAAGCTCCTAGGGACAGGGGCGTAATTTCGTCGAAATCCTGGGGAGGGGGGGGGGGGGGGGCAAAGTTGGAGCCGATTTTCCCAAGTCAAGGGGTTTTATTTCACGAAGAAAAACGTAATAAAAACAAAGAAACAAAGAGATATTTTACTAATCGACCAAGGCGAAACGACGCTTCTTCAAATTCGTGAAACTGTCCACTGCGCGATTGACGTAAGGCTCCTTCGCTTTTACAGGTTGGGTAGGCTACCAATGACCAAAAGATCACTTAGTCGGTCGTCTGACATAGACGTGCGAAGATACGTTTTTACGCGTTTCATACACGAAAAGAATCGTTCGTTCGATGCAGTCGACACAGGAAGCGACAAAATTAGGTCAAACGCCCAAGGACCGCACGGAATGCTTCGGATTCTTCGCAAGAAGTGATCGAGCATGTCATGCGTTCTGTGGTTATCTTAGGCCTATCTTAGTTTCGACGAGAATTTCGAAGACGCTAAATTTCAGCAGGGGGGGGGGGGGCAGTTGCCCCCCCCCCCCCCCCCTGCCCCATAGCAAAGTACGCCCCTGTTGACCTGTCCTTTGACCCAAAGAATCCTCACTCCAAGTTCAAACGAAGTATCTTATTCCCCTCGAGAGTTATCGTGCTTGCGGAGGGGCGGCCAACTTTTACGAAGCCATAGGTATCTCGTCATTTACGTTCTCAATCAATCAATCAATCAATCAATAATTTAATTAACCCATATAAAAATGGCAGAGAAGGTGCCCATACGGAGTATATGAAAAACAATAAAGGAAAGAAAAAGATCCGACTAAACTAAACGAAATGACTATACAAACGCACTGTAATACGGATGGCACCAGTCTCGAGAAGAAGGGGGGGGGGGGGGGTCCCAAAAAACCACAAGGCTTACTCTTCCTTCAAGCAGCACGATCTTTCTGAATGTGTCTGTACATATTTGATCATGACTAAACTAAACGAAATGACTATACAAACGCACTATAGTACGAATGGCACCTGTCTAGAGAAGAAGGGGGAGGGGGGATCCCAAAAAACTACAAGGCTTACTCTTCGTTCAAGCAGCACAGTCTTTCTGAATGCGTATGTACATTTTTTATCATGACTAAACTAAACGAAATGACTATACAAACGCACTATAGTAGGGATGGCACCTGTCTATAGAAGAAGGGGGGGGGGATCCCAAAAAGCTACAAGGCTTACTCTTCCTTCAAGCAGCACGATCTTTCGGAATGTGTATGTACATATTTGATCATGACTAAACTAAACGAAATGACTATACAAACGCACTATAGTACGGATGGCACCTGTCTAGAGAAGAAGGGGTGGGGGATCCCGAAAAACTACAAGGCTTACTCTTCGTTCAAGCAGCATGGTCTTTCTGAATGTGTATGTACATATTTGATCTACTGTGCCGTTAGCTGAATGTTCGATTTTTCGTGTTTTGTATTTATGTTAATACTTACGTCTGAATTGCACGATATAATTAAATCAATCCAGACGCGGGTTGTTAAAATCATACTTTCTCACGAATACACTAATTATGACCAGGCGCTTAAAACTCTCCGGCTTGAACCATTAAAGAAAAGACGCCTAAATTTAACAACAGATTTTGGTAAGAAAATTCTGCAGTCAAACAGATTCCGCCACCTCCTTCCCGAACAACTCCCTGAACCGACTTACCCAACGAGACACTCCAATTTACTCAAGCCGTTTCCAGCATCAAGTACCGCACGTCGGCTCCACTCATTCTCCCCCCTTGTTACTAATTATTTTAATAACCAATAAAATTTCACGTTTGTTGTTCATTTGTGCCTGTTCGGTTCTTGATTTGTTTTGTATTTTGTCTTAAGTTTTGTGTTGATGGTTTATTATTTAGATGTTGTTAGTTATTACTGTGTGTTTATTTATTTTCTCCTTGTTGCCTATTGTTTAGCTTTTGCTATTGTGGCAATTTTTTCCATTAAACCTTAAACCTTAAGTTTTCTTGTCTTTTTTATTTTTTTTTCTCGTTGTTTACTTACTCCGCCTATTCCTCTTGTCAAACTCATGTCAAGAAGTGAGCGCCTGTGCATCGTCATCAACTCTACCTTACCTTCATTCCCTCCTCCCATGAGATCCATAAATCCCCGCGCGTGAGAAAGCAGGCCACCGCATGTCTAGCCAGGTGATGAATCCAGCCCTCTTGCCGTAACTGGGTCATGATCGCATCGATCCAGGGGAATCCCGTTTGTCCCTGCATATAAATCTGTTAGAGCGGAAGCGGTTACGAAATAGTCTCCGAGAATGGCAAAGCTTTTGAAAACAGGAAACGAGAGACAGCACATAAGCCAAAAGAAGCGGACAGTATTACCGCCTACACCTACAACGAAACTATACTGTGTGCAAATGAGGTTCCTATATTGTGGTAGTTGGCCTGCCGGTGCTTTCACAAGGATTAGACAGGGGTTGTGTTCCCAAACAGCAAATTATTAAAGGAGCCGTCGTGCCACAACAAAAATTTAAGCTAATCTGGTGGTCGATTCAGGGGTAAGAACACATCCTTGAACCTTGATCAGGACCGCAATTTTCTGACCGGACAAGTTGTTCGAAAAAAAAATTTGGTAGGAAATTAATCTTTATATTGAAGTAGATTAGAGCGTCGATATATAGGTAAGAATACATTTATCTATAGCTGAACTTTATTTTCTCGCTAGAAAACTAGACTGACCAGAATCCGGCGCAAACCGGAAATTTGGTGGAAGAAATACTTTATATTCAGAAGTCGATCGGAACATCCATATACATGTTAAATCCATACATAAACTTCACTTTCTCACCGGACAAGTAGTTTGACCGGAATCCAGCCAAAACCGAAAATTTGGTAGAGTAAACGTTTTTTCTGACGTCGATAAAATTGGTCTGAAAAATCTAGTGTACCCGAAAAGGGCACGGTGAATTGGGATGGGTAGTCCGGTCGAAACGGTTGTTGAATTTGGGATGTTTACGGTTTCGGCAACGATCCAACATCTGCAAGACCCGATTGTCTGTACTGGAAATATAAACAAATATCCCCCTTTTCGATCCAATAGAAACCTTTGGTCTTGTTTATCTACGCTTGCCATGATACACATAGTTAATGTACATGATCGCAGGTCTCGTTTTGTAGGTTGAGCCTAAGGAGGACCTTTTCCAAATCGGGCCGAACTATCGCTGGACTAAAGTTTTAAAGGACCCCTCGCACTGTTTACTATTCAACTTACAGTATTTTAAAATACTCGAACACTTTAAATCTAGGCTGTGCTTTCAACAAATACTAACGGTTTTGGCTGTTTTAAGCCTTCTCCGAGACACGTTGACTCATAGCGAAAACAGGGAAAGAATTTACATAATCGTTTTTTCTGATGGAAAAACTTCTTGCAGACAACCGTCGACAGCGTGATCATATACATCGAAGTGAGAAAAGCAGCGTAGTTTTGTTAGAGGGGTTAGAATGCACCGTACGAAATTAGGGTCTCGGGTTTAGAAATATACGGGGTGATTATGGAAGTAGGTTGCATTAATATTATAGGCAATACAGGTCCTTTAAGTTAAATTTCCTGTTAGCCTTCACAGCTGAAATTAAGATTTTTAACTTAGCTTTTTAAAACTTTAGCTTAGCTTTTATTGACAGTGCAAAACGGATAGGTCATTTTATTAAAGGTATATTTCGGCCCTTCTTCGTAAGGGTCCTCTTCAGGCTCAAAGCCGCTCAAGTTGGAAAAAGAACTTGTGGAAAAACGAACTTGTCGAAATATGATTCGCAGTCAGCTTGGGCTGAAGGGATAGCTTAGTGTTTAGCGCAGCCAAAAGGGATATTCAATGTCTACTGCATATGCAGAGTTGCCACATCACAAATATGTAGAGAGTGACTTTTGGCCCAAAATAGAAAGTGAATTGCGAGTGACATTTTATTTCATTTAAAAAAGTGGAATGGTCACTTTTGTTCGGATCACTGCTGCAAAAATGACACATCTGAATTTTAATTTCGAGACAAAAACGTGAAATGGTCACTTTGGGTCGGAATAACTGCTGCAAAAATTACACATCTAGGCGTTCTTGAAACAGCGAATTTTGTGTCATCGCAGGACAAGAGTGACAAAACAAAAATGGTGACTCACACTCTCGTGTGACATGTGGCAACCCTGTGCATATGGCAGTGTATACAGTAAACAAGAGAGATGGTGGGTAAGACTTCACAGATCGAGACGGTTTGAAGGGTCGTATTTTCGCCATGAAAACTAGTCGAATTGGTCACTTTCATAAAGTTTAACCGAATACACTGTACAAAGTTTGTCCGAGAAAGGATTAAAGTTAACTGCAGTATTTGCTACTGGGATTAATCTTATCTCTACTGGGATACGATTAATTCGAGTTAGAAATAATATTGTCTCAGTAGAGACAGTAATAATCCCAGTAGCAAATACTGCAAGATTTTTTTTTAGTGTAGGGCTGAGATCTGACAGTCTAGTATCACATCACTTATTCACTTAATATGGTTGAAAACGTGATAAAAATGCGTTACTTCGTTAGTCTGATTTCCACAGATAACCAATTTCATCAAATGGATTTGTTCTTTCAGGTTACTGTACCTCTATGTGATTGTCCCTCTACGCTTGAAACATTTACCAACTGCAAAGGTAAGCCACTGCCGAAAAATAACCAAAAAATGGCAGATTTCTTGCACGACATATCTTAACATCATTTTACTACTTTCTTCAGCCGTAACTTTTCCGGGCTTAGCATCTTTAACCCTGGAAATGCAGGCTTTTGTTGAAATTCAAATTCTCTGCGTCTGGGTGATTTTGGGTTGTCGTGCACACACTCTGAACGGTATTACTATAGAGCCCCGGGCGAAAAAATGCAAAAATAATTCAGTGTATAAATATTCCTTCAGCCCAAGCTGACTGCGAATCATTTTGATAGTGCAAAACGGATACGTCAGCTGAATTTTATTAGAGCTGTATTTCGGCCCTCTTGGCAAGGGTCCTCTTCTTGGTTTTCCCACAAGTTCATTTTTCCAACTTGAGCGGCTTTGAGCCTGAAGAGCACCCTTGCCAAGGCGGGTCGAAATATAGCTCTAATAAAATTCGGCTGACGTATCCGTTTTCCACTATCAAATATAATTCAGTGCATTCAAATATCAAATGTAAAAGTAAGCTGCCTTTTCAGTTGAACTTTAACTGTCCCACGGTTGCAATGAGCTGTTGATGGAAGATATCGTTCGTTAATTATGTCTTTATTCTTCTTTTCTTCTTCTTTTTTTTCTCTCCTTTTTTTTTGATTTGTTTGGTTTGTTTCCCTTAAAACTATATGAATAAAGAATAGGCCCAGCCCATTGCCAGGCCTTATGGTGGGGCCATAAAGAATTAATGGTGTTTATTTTTATTTTTTTATGAATAAAACTGAAAACTGAAAGCAGGAAAAAGAGATGACTTACGTTTGCCCATTTTGAAAGTGCTTCAGCGTTTTTGTCCCATGGAATTTGTACGCAAATCGGATTGCCAATCATTCGATCAAAATTGGCATTATTAGTTGCAGCAACATAGAAAAACTCTCGCCACAGAACTTGGCCATGTAGGGAGAGCGGAGGCGGAGCTTTCCGAACCTAGAAGAAGAAGGGAATAGTTACAACATATAAGCTAAGTAATAACATATTTAACTACCCGCATGGAAATAATTCAAGTCATTGTATTATGAGACAATTTTCCAATCGTAAACAACTGAAAACAATTAGAAACGACCGTATAAGCAATTGTTTTTTTACGATTGGAAACAGTTGTTTACTACTGGAAAGAGTTGTTTACGATGTGAACAGTTGTTTCCAATTGTTTGCGATTGAAACAGTCGTTAACGATTGTATATTTACGTTTATTTATATTTATATTGTATTTTTACGATTGTGAACAATCGGTTTCAATCGTAAAAATAAAATCGTTAACAACAGTTTCCAATCGCAAACGATTGGAAACAACTGTTTGCAACAATTGCTTACGATCGTTTAAAATTGTTTACGATTGGAAAAATGTCCCATAATACAATGATTTGAAAACGATTGGAAACAACTGTTTCCAATCGTAAAAAAACAATTGCTTACGATCGTATAAAATTGTTTACGATTGGAAAAATGTCACATAATACAATGATTTGAATTATTTCCATACGGGTATAATCAACTACTAAAAATCTTTTATTGCAGTCGCGGTAGCCCAGATGGTAGAGCGGTGGCGATTTAAGCCAAAGGTCGTGGGTTCAAATCTCGTCTGGGGAGCACTTTTGTCTTTCCCTCCTTATAAAAGGTGGGTATTCTCAACTTACTAGTATTGAAGGGCGTTCGGGCAAGATCTGGACTTTTTTCTACCCAATTCATTTACTTTTACAGCGTTCAACATGTTATCTCCCTCTTTAACTTAGTCGGTCGCAGAAAACAAAACCAAAGGTTTCGATGGGATCCCAAAAATTCAATATCTGATCCAGACAACTGGGTCTTGTCATCGCCAGATCCAGTCTTCTCCAGACTCCTTGAACATTTTTACTATTAAAATTCAGAAACAGATTACGGCCAAATAGCTAATCATCTGAGAAAACCAAATTCAGATACCGTTAAGTTTACCTTTAAATAAAACTTTTACTTTTAACAAACTTTCCGGTTTTGGCCGGATTCCGGGCCAACTACTTGTCCGATGACAAAATGGTTTTCACCGTCGTGTTCAGCATGTCTTCTTACCCCATAATCGACTATCACATTAGCTGTTTCAAAATGTTTTGTTTGCCCCTTAATTTGAACCCCCTCCCCAACCCCTAAAAGTAGGGCTACAAAGCCCATCTACGAACTTGACTTGTCCGATGACCCAACGAATCCTCACATCAAGTTTCATCAAAATATCTCATTCCCTTCGAGAGTTATCGTGCTTACAGACGGACGGACGGACAACTTTTGCGATGTCATAGGTATCCCTCTACTTACGTTTTGGTATCCCAAAAAACACTAACCTTTCGATATAACTCTGACAAAGACTGGTAGAAAAGACGGACGGATAGACAACCAAATTTCAAGTAAGGACTAAGCCCTGTCGAACTCGCTAACAGGGACTGAGGTGTCATCTTAGGTCGGCCGAAGGAAGCAACCCAAGCTTTTCTTTCCAGATGTCGCTCCAGGCGACTTAAAGCTTCGGTTTCCCCTCCCTTCCAGGTCGCAGGTACTAATCCGTCGGTATCGAACCCTGGAAGAGAACGTTAACAAGTTAACATGTTGAATAAAATGTCAGTGTAACGTAAATATTTGTAGTATTTAGTATTTATGTAAGTCGTGAGTGTTTAAGGACCCCTCTTGCTTATTCTGCCTTTTATAATATACTTAGCTCCCATATGGAATTATAAGCTTCTGAAATCCCCACCTTTCTCCATTGTTTCGTTTCGTAGCTACGAATTCTTGAATGAATGAATGCTTTATTTTACCAAAATAGCGTTAGCTAGCGCAGGTACGTCAAACACACGAGTCAATACATAAATCATACCGCAGTAAATATTTCAACGCAAATGTGTGTAACTACGAAAATACATAGAGATTAAAATAAAATATATCAGAATTCTTCATTTAGCGTTGCTTGGTTAAAATAACCAGTAAAGTACGGAACGAATGACTTGATGTAACGTTGAGTACTAGTCACCGGGTAAGACGATATCAGTTGACAACTCTTTGACTTTTCTCGACGCCTTGTCCTCGGTCCGTCAACAATAGGGTTTTCGAAGTCTGGCAGTAGTCGACGGTGGAAGGGTGAGTCAAGACATTTCAGTCCAAATCTGACAGTTAGTTCATGTCTACGTTTTTCCAATGACAGTAAGTCAAGTTCTGTTAGTGAGCTGTCATAGTTCGTGTAGTTGGGGCCCAATATTATTTTCAGAGCCCTTTTTTGAACCGACTCAATTTGAGCAGATTGTTCCTTGGTCAGACCGGGGTGCCAAGCGGGACAAGCGTATTCTAGGCAAGGTCTAACATAGCTACAGTATACAACTTTAAGAATTTCTTTTGGTATTCCAAACCTTTTCAGCTGTGAAAACGAACGAAGCAGAGATCCACCTTTTTCGTCAAATTTTCCACGTGTGTATTCCATTTGAGGTCATCGTCCAAGTAAATACCAAGTATCCTAACAGTTTTAGTTACATTTAGTCCAGTAGGGGTCACAGATAGGTTGTCAGTTTTCAGAAACGAAAAAGTCATGGATGTACTTTTTGTTTCACTAACAGCCAGTTTCACTTGAGCTAGTTCAGTTTTAAGATCATTAAATATGCCAGTCAAGTCGGTTAGTTGTGGCGTTTGGGTTTTGAGTCTTAAAGCTAATGCTGTCAGGTCGTCTGCAAACTTAAAACGCTCACGTACGGTGACCAAAATACGGTTAAAAACTATGAGAAATGAAAGCGGGCCTAGCTTTGTTGCCTTGCGGCGAACCACAAAAAATATCTTGGAATTCAGACGTCTCTCGACCAGAAAGTTGCACACATTGCGATCTACCAGTTAAAAAGCTTGCTAACATACGAATAATGAACTGGCGGGCACCCATGAGCTTAGCTTCATCTAATGCAGTTTTATGGTCTAGACTGTCAAACGCCTTTACAATGTCAGCAACGATTGCCTGAACAAATGCTCCATCTTTTTCAAGGTGTCGAAGAACTGAATCTAACATAGAAACTAGGTAGTGCACCGTACTATGGCCGGGCCTGAAACCAAATTGCGGGGGGTCAATTTTATCCTTAATATCTTCGAATAAAAACTCAAAAATAAAACTTTCAAACACTTTAGACAATGCAGGCGTTTTTGAAATTGGCCTTAGATCTGTAACGTTCTTAGGGGTCTTACACTTTGGTATAGGTGTGACATACGCTTGCTTAAAAACACGAGGAAAAACACCGTCTATCAAACATTGGTTAAAAATCGCAGTCAAGGGTGTTGCTAAAAGATTAGAGCACTCTATTATAAGTTTGATCGGCATTTCTTTAGGATAACTAGCTTTTCGAGGGTCAAGTGCCCTTAATTTATTAGCAACGGCACTAACTTCAATTACGGGGATACTAGTAGCAGTGTCATTTGGTGGTAACTCGTTAAGTGGTGGATGAACCCGACATATAGATACAAAAAAATTGTTAATATCGCTAGCAGAAATTGCTTCACCAGAGTCATTTAATAACTCAACTTGTTTTGCCGATTTACCTAGAATATTCTTCCCCGTAGTGTGGAATTTACGAGGCTCTGATCTCAATAGCTTACTAATTCTTAGCGCTTTTTGGCCTTGCCGAGTTTTCCCGTCACCCAACGAAAAGTTTACCGAAATCTTCAATGTCCGCTGATAACTCTTTCACACATAAGGATGTGATAATCTTCTATTTATTACTTCTTTTATTTGCTTAGTTTCCCCACTTTTTAACCAAGGCACGATGAGTTTTCAAATGTTTTGCGCTCAGCCGCCGCGTCGGAGAGCAGGAAGGCTGGACATAGTCGACAAGCGCTAAAAAGAGAATCGCTAGTTTCAGGTGGAAATTAATGGTATTTTTGAAAACATTTTTTCTGATCCCTTTCATGGGGAAAAGATCATTTCTAGTAAGAGTTGTGCTTTAAAAGAATGAAATTTTTGTAAAGACAATCAAATTAGCTATTAGCTAGCAAGTTTCTGTCGAATAAACCTTACTTACTTACTTTAGTTACTTTCCCAAACAGTCAACCCCCTCCCCCACGGCAACTTACTGAAGCGACCAAATTATTGAAGCGAACATTCCGTATGGAATTTTATTTTAAGTAAGGTTTACCAGCACCGATTCAGGGATAATTACAGATGTCCGCTTTGTTTGAATGGAGAGGAAACTTTAAATGATTATTATCTTAACATAGTATCTTGTCTTAAGACAGGTGAATTGTCCGCTGTTCCACAGGAGCGAGTCAGGCGAAAAACGCGTAAACCGGAATGGTTGTGGGATCCCGAACTGAAATCGGTTAAAAATAAAGCAAAGTTTTGGCTGCGTATTTGGGTCTCTTGTGATCGTCCGTCTGAAGGAGTTATTCACCAAATAAAACAAAAGACAAAATTAGAATACAAAAAATATTTACGTTCTACCAAATCAAAAATATCGAATTTCCCGTTAAGTAAATCTGATTGGCAAAAGGTAATTAATTCTGAGAAACTGGATGTTTCATCTGGTACAAGCCCGATTAGTGCTAGTAAGTGGTATAATTATTATAGTCAAAATTTCAGTTCAGTGAATCATCACGTCCATTCGGTCTTTTCGAAACTTCTTATTGCCTGCTGTCCTTTCCCCTTCTATCTTTAAACTTTGCATCTCTTCCATTTTATCTTCTATCCCAACAACGTGTATCTCTCAGAATGTAAATATTTCATACATAGCATATGCGGATGACATACTTCTAATTAGTAGAACTAGAAAAGGCCTTTCTCTTTCTGTATCTACAGTTGCAACTAACCTTAGCAAAATTGGTTTGTCACTAAACTTAACAAAATGCGAATATCTCTCCTTTAATAGTAATTCTAACTCGCCTTTGGATTGCGCTTCTTTTTCTGTTCCTTGTGTCCCTTCTTTTCGGTGGTTGGGTATTAACATTGCTAAAAATCTGAAATCATTCCGTGACCAAGCCGTGACGGATTGTAAAGATCCAAGTATCTTACTCCAAAATTGTCGCTAATCGGGGCAAATACAGTAGGAAGTCCCTTGCTAAATTGTACTCTGTTTTTACTGATCATTCAGTTTTGTTTCTTTCTGGTGTTTATCCCATCCTCGGGCGAAAAGATATTCGGTCGTTACGTTCTTATTATTTTCGGTTCTCGCGTTTTCTACTGTATTTGCCTCCGTGGTACCGGAACCGTAACCTTGTTTCAGTTTTCGGGTTTCCAGATATAACCAGAAAGCTAGTTGCGCTTGCTGACAAACTCCCCCAGACAGTGAAGGCTCTCCCAGCTCATCATGGGTTTGTCCGCCTCCTTAATTAATCAAGTGTTTTTGTTGTGTATTTAGTCGTTTCTGTTGTATTTTTTCTTTTTTTGTTTATACTCCGCTTTTGTTCATTTAGCGGGTTAAAAAATAAATTACTTAATTAATTAGTGTTGCCAATCTCCTAGGGCAATGCCAAGAGTCCCCATTCCCGGATCAGTTTGGGGCCGGGAAGCTATACCCTGGTATACTGAAATAGACTAACTACAAAGTAATAAAAATGGTGGGGAATTACATGAAGGGAAATGTAAATAGGAGGTAGATGATTTTTGTGTTGTAGTATCATCATGTTTGCGATGTGCTATTATATTTGTATGTGGTGCTTGTAAAAATCTATGTATAGCCCACCAGTGGCTGACTAAACACTATTCTGTTCTATTATATTTGTTAAAATTACACATCCTTGTGTAGATGTTATTAAATTCCGGCAGTGTAGACTAATAAATACTATATTATTCATTAAAAAACGAAGTCTGAAGAGATATCTTTATTATCAGTCGATTTTCTCTCGCTTGCGCAATCGAAGAAATGGAATGAATAGGCTACAAAGAAATGAAAGTACAATTTTCGGCCATTTTTATTGTATTTTTGTCCGTCACCCGTCAGCAAACCGCCATCTTGAATCCGGAAATCCTGATCAGGAACTCTAATCCAGGAAAACTAACAGTGTGGAAACACTTCCACACGGTTAACGTTTCCATAGTGCTTCCCCCCTGTAGCCTGTTCCATGGGAAATGGAATTACGCTTCCCTACGGACGTACGGAAACACAGTGATATAGATTTCACCTTTCAGCCGACCCGTGGGCCTCAACTGTGCCTCGAGTTCGCTCAACGTTTTACGTTTGCCATTAGTGCTTGAATGAATGAATAATTTAAAAGCTAATTGGCCATAAAAATAATAATAATGATATAATGCAACAAATTACCATTGGCCACTACAGTGTACGTCTAAAATACTTTTTATCATAAATTTGTCAGCGTATAGATTGTCCAGGATATTTGTGAAGGCATTGATAGTCACTAAAAAGTACTTCAGATAGGAGGGCGTTCCAGCAGTCCTTTGTTCTGGAAAGACCATCTACAATAGTCGCGTTTTTCCAGATACCATATATCTGATACCGCGGTAACTGGACTTGTATTTTGTCGTTTTTGCAATTGATATCTGATACTAAGGTTGCTCTGCAAAAACGACAATTGCTGAATTTGCACCTTTAGAAGTCATCCCAAAAGAAATACTAATATCCACTCACATCACAAGTGCTAAACTCTTTTCCAACCAATTTGACAAAAATCCAGGCTCCTGTGTTGGTGATGACGAAAGTGAGATTCATTTTTCAGATACCACGACCAGTTACCACGGGAACTGCAAAAACGCCTTTTGACCTGGTATCAGATACCACGGTAACTGCTATGTGACTATGTAAAAGCACAATTGTATATCTTGACGAGAGAACAAATACTCTGTTTTTTGTTAATACCGTAAGGATTTGAAGAATAACGATTGATTGACTGATTACAAACGCAATTCAACATCTTGGAATAAATATGGTAGAATTAATTTCGCTGGGCATTCCTTTGATTCATACTTAATGACGCAATCTGTTTTCTCCACTTGTTCGACCCGAGTTAGTGGCAGTGTTTTTCCACACTTCAAACATTCTTGAAGCATTCCACTTTCCGCGGGCCGTTCCAATTACATTCTGGAGTCACTTTCCAAGAAAGCTGCCTCGGTTTGCAAAGCGAAAACCGGTGTAAAGCTCGGCAATTTTCCGAAGCAGCAAGAAGCAACGCGAAAACCTTTGGAAAGCGATTCCAACGTCGCTTTCCAGCTCGCGAAAACCCCCATTATATAAGGAGGGTTTTCGCGAAATTTCGGAATCAATTTCCGACGAGCGAAGCGCATCGCGAAAATAGTGGGAAAGCGATTTCTGGAATAACATTCCACTTTCCAGCTGGACTGATCGCGAAAACGCATGGAAAGCTGATATCGCCGAGAAAATGCTGAATTACAAACTTTTTCGAACAAATATGGTTACTTAACGGTTCTTTGATTCTCATGTGTTCCATTGAAGTCATCTTAATTACGATTGCCGTTTTTTTTTTTTACTAGTGACACTTGCACTGTTTTTTCTCCACACCTTTGAAATTCCCGCCGAAACATTCAACTTTCCGCGGAACTTTCCACTAACCTCGTGGTATCACTTTCCGGGAAAGCTGCTTCGGTTTCCAAAGCGCGAAAACCGGGTTGGAAAGTTTGGCAACTTTCCGAAGTAGCGCGAAAACCATTGGAAAGTGATTACGACTTTGCTGTCCAGCTCGCGAAAACCCTCCTATACTTACCTAGCTCTTCTAATGTAGGTACACCGTACTTGTCATCATTTTCATCAAAATTAGGCGTTTTCGCCCTTCCAAGGGTGGATACGACTAGTGTAGGCTCAGGGGCGACTGGGGGGTCCATCGTCCTTAGAACGTTCTGGAACTGGCGGTAGGTTAGTGGTGCTGCCCCACCGTTTTTCTCGATTATTCTGGAATACAGGTTAAATAAAATAAGTTCCAAGACGGTTCAAGGTTCAAGGTTTTAATAACACTTCTGTATAAAATTATAATAAATATAGGGTCAAGCCGGAGACACTAGGTCGATTGACAAAAACCCGGTACAATATAAAAGAAAACTATTTTACATATAACTAAAAAAAAAAAAAATGTTAATAATTCCATAACTCACCACTAGACGGGAACCCACCCCACAAACCCAGCAACACTCAGCAAGATCAACCCGAAAACACACGAAAAAAAACAAAAAGCAATGCGCAAGCGAGGGTAACCGATGGCCGTCAACTTATCAGGACCCCGCCCAAAAATTTATAACCGACAAAGTATAGAATGAAGTTGTTTTTTTATGTTTGGAAGAGCTTTGCTCCAATCGATATGTGGTAGATAATGATGCCATGAACCCATGATAGAAAAATATGTTGAGAACCGCGATCTCTCGGTGGTTAATTTAAGGTGCTGCATTTTCCTTTTATGACGAGTTTCATAAGCATGGTCAGGTTGCTCAGGGAAAAAATTACTCGAGTTGAATAACTCTTGCTGTTCCAAGGAATGAAAACAATATGAAGTCTGGGGAATCATCCAGGTTGTTACTAGTACGGAAACTGAAAAAAAAGAAAAAAGAGAACTGGAAACCTAGGAAAACATAATTCAAACACAGGAGTCTCCCACCTGCATCTATTGCGGAGTAACGAAGAAACGAAGATGCATTTTGTACAACATTGCCCAGGATGGACAAGACACTATGGCTTATTGATTTTCAAATCTTCCTTGCACGAAATTAGTCGTTGTTTAAGGTGGGGATATTTTTTATATTCAAATTTAATTTATTTTCAAACCATTCACGGACTAGCCGGATTTTGTTTTTTTTTGTCAACAAAAATATTTGATGCCTTATCCTGTCTGTCGTTGATGACAGACTATAATAGACGGTGGGTTTGTACGAAACAAAAGCTGAAGTTATTTTATTTTTTTTCCACTTGCCAAGCGAGAGTAGGGGAGCACACGTCTTGTAAACATACGCATCGAACCTAAACATACAGCGAAGCCTCCTTAAAGGACCCCTCTTGCTTATTCTGCCATTTATAATATACTTGGCTTACATATGGAATTATAAGCTTCTAAAATCCCCACCTTCTCCATTGTTTCGTTTCGGAACTACGAACTTTTCGCGCTTTTTTGGCCTTGCGAGCTTTCCCGTCACCACGCGAAAAGTTTGCCGGAATCTTGAAGGTCCGCTGACAACTCTTTCACACATAAGGATATGATAATCTTCTGTTTATTACCTCTTTTATTTGCTTAGTTTTACCCACTTTTTAACCAAGGCACGTTCCATTTTCAAATGTTTTGCGGCCAGCCGCCACGTCTGAGAGCAAGTAAGGCTGGATATAGTCGACAAGCGCTAACAAGAGAATCGCTAATTTTAGGTGGAAAGTAATGGTATTTTCAAAAACATTTTTTCTGATTCATTTCATAGGGATCGATCCGAAAAGATCATTTCTAGTAAGAGTTGTGCTTTAAAGAACACCATGCACTACATAGTGTTTCGGCTACGATGTTCCGAGAAGGCTGATTCCTTTAAAAGTTAGCTATGCTTACAGCAAATTACGCAATGCTTCGGCTGTTTGTAGCCTCTTTCCATGTTCCTTGACTTGGATGGCAGACGTGGCAGAATTTGCGCAACCGGTCTTTGGACCAATAAGCTTGTTGGAAATAATGGTCGGGAGTCGGGATACGCCACGCAAAGAGAATAATCATGGCAATCGTGATAATTAATGTAATGCCATTAGCAGAGACAGAAGTTCTACAGTTATTAAGTGTAGAATCTCGGGAATGAGCGCAAATGGAAATACTACGGAAGTAGAATGAATTAGTATCACAAGTAGGACGTGTCCTTTAATATCTAGGCAAAGCAAGCTTCGCTGAGTTGGCCTAACAAAACATGGCCTAAACAAGCAGGAACCCGCAATTATAGTTGCTGAAGATCATTCTTTCTCTGAAAAATGGCCATTTTGAAGGTGATTCATTTTGAAACAGATTTATCCTTCTGTATCTAATGTTTTAAGCTCATGTTGTTTACGACAGGTGTCTTTCCATCTGTGTTTAAGCATGCTAAAATTATTGCATTGCACAAGGGAGGGGATAAAATGAATATGAGTAATTACCGTCCCAATTCGATACTTTCAGCTTTTTCAAAGGTGGTAGAACGGTGCATCTACAATAGAATTTACAGTTTTCTGGAAAAAAAAATTAGATTTTTTAGCGAATGTCAATTTGGATTTCGGCGATCACATTCTACTGAACATGCAATCCTTGCCCCAACGCAACTTATTCATAATGCTTTAGATAAAGTTGAGATATATATTCAAACAATGTTTACAACGGATGCGTCAGCTACGATTCTTGATCAGCGATATTTCCCCTTCTTGGCAAGAGTCCTCGTCAGGCTGTCAATGTCAGTCAAATCAGGCTGACAGCCTGACGGGGACCCTTGCCAAGAAGGGCCGAAATATCGCTGATGAAGAATCGTAGCTGACGCATCCGTTGTAAACATTGTTTGAATAAATGTTTCGAAGTCAACTTGGGCTCAAAGAATATTTAAAGGTGAGATACCGAGCTCTTTATTTTTGGATATTCGTAAGGCGTTTATCAGCATTTCCCACGAAATCCTTCGTTCAAAATTAAATAACAATAGAGTTAGAGGCCCTGCTCTATCATTGACTGATTCGTATTTACGAAACAGAACGCAGCAAGTATTTGGAAATGCTGTATCATCCTCAAAAAATCAATCGAATAGAGTAGGACTAAAAAAATCAATCGAATAGAGTAGGAGTGCCCCAGAGATCGATTCTGGGGCCCCTGTTTTTTAATTTACATTAATGATATTAAGAATGCTCTGATTTGTGTTGGGCGATATTCGATATCGATAACGATATATCGTATTAAATATCGATATCGAATATCGAAACGTAGATATCGATATCGAAAACGATATGTGTACGTTTATAATCTTTTGCAAATAATCCAAAAAGAGTTACCCTTATATATCCAAAACTGGAGCGATGTGTTTTTCGTACTTCAGTTTCTATTTATTCGAAGCTTGAGATCATGTAAGATACTTTTTACGAGGAACTGGTTCTTGAATTTTGGTGAATCGAGACGTATACTATAGCAAAAATGGTACCGAAATATCGATATCGATTATCGAAGGTGAAAATACCGATGTACGATATATCAAAAAATTCAAATTTCGCCCAACACTGGCTCTGAGTGATAACGCCTAGGAATCCAATTAGCAGATGATAATGCTGCTTCTGTTTCGGCTTCGTCTGTTGAAACTACTTCAAAATAAACTGGAAACGGCGTTTCGGTAACTTGTAAGCTTGGCTAACAGCTAACAGGCTATCCCTTAATGCAGGTAAAGCTAATTTTATGGTTTTCTCGCGAACTTCTACACGTTTTCCTTCACTTCAGTCACTGACTTTTGATGACCTTGGTATGAGTATTTCCCGAACCTCGTCATGCAAATATTTGGGAATGATTATGGACCCCAACCTGTCATGGAGCGCTCATACCAAACTCGCTGGATCACCAGAATCCCCCCCCCCCCGACTCCCCCACAGTTCCCGAATCCGGTTCGGTTATGTCAATGATGTATCTAGGACTTGTGCTTGTTCTCCACGCCAAGTTTCATCCCGATACCTCCACTCTAAGCGTTTCCGAAGATTTCCGGCTCCCCTCTCCAACTCCCCCCAAAGTCACCGGGTCGGTTCGGAATTGAAGTGGGACGTCTGAGACACACTGTCTTTACAAATATCAAGTTTCATTAAGATCCGATCACCCGTTCCTAAATACCTCAAGATTCCGGATTCCCACTCCCCCCACGATGCTCGGACCGGGGAAATGACTGTTTCCAACTTAATCATTTCGGCTCCTTGATTTGCCTGCCAAGTTTCATCGTCCCAGCTTATGTGGAAGTGCCCAAACTAGCAAAACCCGGCCCGACCGAAAGTCCGACGGACGGACAGAAATTTCGATCGCTATATGGCACTTGGCCGAAGGGCAAGTGCCATAAAAATATCGAGAAATTTGGTGATAATGAATTGACTAAAACATGTTTTACCTTATTATCCAATGAGATGTGTTTATTTTGCACAGTCCACTCATATTTAAGCTACTGCCCTATGGCAGTGGTTCCCAACCTTTTCCGTACCGCGTACCCCTAATCAAGGTTCGAAAAAATTGCATACCCCTTTTTTAGAACGTGAAAAAGACGATATTTATTATCATAAATGATAAGGCATACATGTGTAGAAATATATACAAAATCAATGAGGCAATCACTAGAGGCTGCTTTGTGGCTAAAATTTTGTCGAATCTCGGCTCGACGTCATTAACGGCAATATTTTTTACAGTCAGCCTGTTTCTGTATTTGGTTTTGATGTTCTCCGTGCTTTCATCAAGCTGCATCGCAAACTTTTTCGTTGGCTCAATTTGCAACCTGAATGACAATATTACTTGCAATGTCTTCGATTCTTCTTGAAACAATATTGTCTGACACAGGAACAGATTTTACGGCAGTAGGCTAGCTGTTTTGGAATTAAAATTATTTCAATGACTTTCACTAGGGCTTGTAATCAGAGGCGTCACGCACGGGTTGACAACACCCCTCCTCCCAAAAAGCTCGGCCAGTCGATTAAGAAGAACAGAGTCTCCGCGAAGTGCCGCGATTTTTCGTAAAAGCAGTTATGTAAAAAAAAAAAGTCGGTCAGTAAAAATACCTTGCCCCTTAAGATACATTTGGCTGGTGATACTCTGCTGATAATATTAGGCTTTCGGCAATCATAAATGACTTGAGACGAGATATTGAAGCTACAGACTAAATCAATTTTGGTTCCTTCGCGTACCCTTTGCAAGGGTCTCGCGTACCCCTTGGGGTACGCGTACCACCGGTTGGGAACCACTGCCCTATGGTATATCAAATACTTTTCAGAAACATACTAACCACTGCAGAGTATTTAAAATAAGGCGGTTCGGATCCTTCAAAATTATCTGCCATCTCCAAGTTCTTTTCCTAAAAAATCATCAACAGAGTCAATTTACATTATTCTAAAGATCGTTCCTGTAAGTAAGCGTTTAATACTAAATTCCATTTTATTTAAAATAAAATTTGACCGTCATCAAACACAATCATTATTTCTCTTCTCTGAACCTTTTCCCACTTATAATCCATTCATATGAAACCCGCCTCAATGCTTGCTTTTCTGTACGTCATCCTAAGTAGGCAATTAAGAGAACTAGGTTTTCACTACGTCACTCAATAAGGCACTATTGAATAATTTACCCTGACCGTCTATGTGCTTACTTGTCCATACCAGTTGTCAGATCAAACCTCGTGAAACTATTACTGTTTGAATACAAGAATACTTAATTTGGTTTTGATTGAAAAAAGTATTTGTTGTATCCGTCACCTTTAACTTTAAATTTAACAATTTTTGGTTTATAAGAAAATTTCTTTTTGTGAGTTTGGCCGAGCCTCATGGGCGAAGCGAACTGGAGATGTATCGTGACAAATATGTGTGTTTTAATGTTGTATATAATGTAACTTGCATCAGCGTGAGCGGAGGTCACATATCTGCTCAGCGCTGTATTTTTTTTTTGTTGAATTGAAAAATTAAAAGAACTTGAACTTGAAGCTTTGACTTACTTTTGGAGGGGATACAGAGTATGAGATGGTCTTGATATGACTTTGACGCCCATGTCCTGACAGAGGGCGATAATCTTTTCGTCTCGGACGCGGCCATAGGGCTCCGGGTCCTCTTCGAAAGATAAAACTGTCGTACCCCATTCCTAAACAAATAATTAATCAGATAATGCTACGTTTACACAGCGTAAATCCGAGCGTATTTGGGCTTGAAAAGATCTCTAGCAATACGGACGTATTTAAGAAATCGGTCGGTTTTGTAGATAAACACGTCCGTATTGCTAGAAATCTTTTCAAGCCCAAATACGTGCGTAAAATATGCTCGGATTTTACGCAGTGTGTAAACCCACCATAAAGGGCCTTGTCGCACGGTATGGAACACCCAGCAGAAGACAGTTCGTTTTCGTTACTACTCTGTTTCTAATGCCAACTTACTCGCTCCCCCCAACATTCAGAAAAGTCTGCAAAATGTTCCCTTCCTTTGTTTAATTAAACCTGAGGTTTTAAACAAGGAAGGTCCCGACGAGTCTGCAAGCTTTCGCACCCTGCGAGTTTTCGTTAGACGTCAACGGGCCTGTTAAGACTGTTCTAAGATATGGGAACAAATCAGCAAACAGTGCGACGGGTTCATTAAAGCGGACTACAAAAAAGGTCGTTCTACCACACACACAATGATAACCATTCCTACTGCCATTATGAATGTTCAAAACCACAAAAAACACCGTCAAACAATGAGCAAATTAAAAAAAAAAATCCTAGGTTTAAAATAATTCGGTCTGAACTAAATCTCAGCCGATTTCCGGGACAGCCGTTACGGCACGTAGGGAGCCAAGGATCAAAAAATAATTTCCATCTAATGCTCCAACTGTTTATTACAAATACAGATAAATTAAAAAACCAAGACCAGTGTGGTACTCTTGAGGACATAACAAATATAATCAATTACGTCTTATAATTCTTTGCTAATCAAACGTGGAAAATTTCGTCATCTTGAAAAGAAGACGTTCTGTGTGGATTTTTCTCCAGCAAAAACAGCGACCCGGCAATCTACGTTCAAAGCTAAATAAACTGGTGGCTTCCAATCAGTAAGAGAAGGTAAACAGAATGTTTGGATTAGGTCTTTAAGTATGCTACAATTTAAGCTAGACAACACTGCAGATCGTATGCCCTTTTCTGCAATCCCAGCATGTGGATGTGACGATATCCCACGAAAGGAGACAAAGGGCCTCAGAAATAGTCGATTTTGGTTGTAGTGACACTTGTCAGCTATTGCTGGGGTGAAGAGACAATATCTGACAGGATTGCAAGTTTTGGAGACATAAATATGATGGCGATGGGAAATAGAAGAGTAGATCAGTACCATACTGTACTACCATGGTACTGCACTATTTTAAATCCGCCTTACTTTCAGTCACTATGGGGCAAGCGAGATAACGGCTTAATTTGTCGGTCACGCGTTCTTCATGAGGTAATTGCCTTTGGAACTGGTGTGTTGTTTACCTTATCTGTTATTTTTCTCCTGCTTTTATTTATTTATTTATTTCCATCAGAACTGAAGAGTACAAAATAATGTATGAAACAGCAAGAGTACAAAATAATGTATAAACCAGAACTATGCCTAAACCATCTGGTCCATTCAATGACACATAAATACTATAAAAAAGACACACGATTTCGACAACTAAATTGCAATTGTTTACATACTATATTACTCACTTGTTAAAAAATGGATACAGATTTTGGGTTTGGAGGGATAACGTACCGAAGCTTTTTTTTTTATAAAAGTTGGTCATTTGTCCCTCGTTACCATTGATAAGACGGAATGTGGCGGCGCTCTAACCTTTCAAGTTTTCGTGTATGTTTAAAATTACTACTTTTCTTAGTCTTCTAACCTCTAACTTTTTCTTCTTTGAGCCCTTTATTTTCTTCATTTATTGATTATTACTAAAAAAAATAAACCGCCTGGGCGCATAATGATCTCATTTCTGAGACTTTACGTCCACCGCCCTGCCGCCTGTTATCAAGTGGTTCCAGTCGCGCCCCTCGAAGGCCGCCATAGTATAATTATGCAGCTTAACTCGGTCACAAGCGTCAGAGGCGTTACTAGCCAAAATCTTTGTGGGGGGGGGGAGGTTTTTATCGACTAGCCGGTCATTTTTACCGACTAGCCGGTCATTTTTACCGACTAGCCGGTCATTTTTACCGACTGTATTTTTCAGGAAAAAGACCGTTTTTAAGACAAAACGACAGTTTTTGACGAAAAACCGACTGTTTTCATGAAAAAATCAATTGTTTTTACAAATAAATTCGGCGCTTTAGGTTATTTTTTACCGACTGGCCGACAACATTGGGGGAGGGGGGGGGGGGCCTCCCCCCGATGAAAAATGTGTGGCCTGCGTAGTTGTATGGTAGTTGTACGAAAAATTTGCATGTAATACTATGTAATAGCAAAGAATACTGTCATTTAATGTGCCTCAGACTGGTCCAATCTTATGTAGTAGTATCCAGTAGCATCCTGTCTTGCATAGTAGCATCCAGTCTTGCTAATAGTAGCATGCAGTAGTATGCAGTAACACGGTAGCCTTGAAGTAGAAGCATGTAGTAGCATCAGTTAGTATTGCATGCTACTTTTTCGTACAACTTCGTACTACTATTTTGAAATAAATCATCGGACCCCTATACGTCACGTCCCTGACGAGCGTCACATCGTTACGTAATGGGTCGCTGATACCATGTCCTTGGCCTCAATATGCTTTGCCCCCCCCCCCCGACTTTTAACCCTTACATCCTATACCTAATTGCATTAAAAAGAAATGATTGACGGACAAATCACCTTGAAAAGCTTCGGGAGAACACAAGCAGGTTGACCTCGGATGACGAAGAGACGTGAATTCAATTTCCGCAGACTCTGGTCTAGATCCTCCAAGGATTGCAGGAGAAACCTGAAAACGGCAGTAAAGACTGAAGGAATGCCGGAAGTGAGGCTGGAAGTTCTGCCAAAGTAGGTTTCAACGAGCAAGGCTTCGGATGTTGCATAAAAAGACCAAAGGTTTCGGTGGGATCCTAAACTGGGATATATTCTTTCTCCCGTGAATACTGGGTGTGCCGGGAAGAGAAAGGAAGTGACCGCAAATTGTTGCCATCTGGGGACTGCACGGCCGATCCCTTAAAGGACCCCTCGCACTATTTACTCTTTAACTTACAGTATTTTAAAAAAGTTGAAAACTTTAAAACTAGGCTGTGCTTTCAACGAATAACCCACGGTTTTTGCTGTTTTAAGCCTTTTCCCAGACCCGTTGGCTTATAGCGAAAACAGGGAAACAATTTACATAACCGGTTTTCCTGATGGTAAACTTCTCGTAGACAACCATCGATAGCGTGATACACATCGAAGGTAGCAAAACACGGCAAGTGAGAAAATCAGCGGGGTTTTGTTAGAGGGGGTAGAATGTACCGTACGAAATTGGGGTCTCCGGGTTTAGAAATCTAAGGAGTGATCATGGAAGTAGGTTGCGTTAGTATTACAGGTAAGACAGGTCCTTTAAAGTTTAACTGAAAAGCCAGCTGATAGTTGTTTATTCCTTTTGGGATCTCAAACGTAAGTGACGGGATACATATGATTTCGTAGAAGTTGTCCGTCTGTCTGTCTGTTAGCACGATAACTCTCAAAGGGGTTGGGATATTTTATTCAAGCTTGGCATGAGGACTCTTTAGGTCAAAGTACAGGTCAAGTTCGAAGATGGGCTCTGTAGCCCTACATTTGGGGTTGGGGGAGGGGTTTCAAATTAAGGGGCAATTTTTTTATTTTTAAAGCAATTTACAGGTCAATTTACAATCACAGGTACGGAGACATGGTGAGTCCAAATATACAAATTATTTTCTAACCGGGCAAGTAGTTGGCCCAGAATCCGGCCCAAACCGGAAAATCTGTAGAAAGTAAAAGTTTAATTTGAAGTTGATTAGAGCAGTGGTTCCCAACCTTTTCCGTATGGCGTACCCCAAATCAAAGGCTCGAAAAGGTTGTGTACCCCTTTTTTCAGAACGTGAAAAAGACGATATTTATTATCATAAATAACAAAGCGTGCATGTGTAGAAATTATATACAAAATAAATGAGGCACTTGAGGCTTTGTAGCTAAAATTTGTCAAATCTCGGCTCGATGTCATTAACGGCAATATTTTTTACAGTCAGTCTGTTTCTGTGTTTGGTTTTGATGTTCTCCGTGCTTTCATCAAGCTGCATCGCAGGCATTTTCGTTAGCGTAGTTCGCAACCTGAATGCCAATATCGTGGCGTCTTCGATTCCTTTTTAAAAAATGTTTGCTTAACACAGGAACAGATTTTACGGCAGTAGGTTACCTGTTTTGGAATCAACATTATTTCGTTGACTTTCACTAGGGCTCGTAGTCAGAGTCGTCACGCACGGGTTGGCAACACCCCTTCCTACAAAGTGGTCGGCTTCACGCCACGATTTTTCGTAAAAAACAAAAAAAAGGAAACAGTCGGTAAAAATGACCACCAGTCAGTAAAAATACCTTGCCCCCCCCCCAAAAAAAAAACATTTTAGCTAGTATGCCTCTGCTGGTAATATTAGGCTTTTGGCAATCAAGAATGACTGAGGCGAGATTTTGAAACTACTTTGGCACCTTGGCGTACAAGGGTCTTACCCGGAATCCCGCCAAAACCGTAAAATTTATAAAAAGTAAAAGTTTAATCTGAAGTTGATTAGCGGTTCGATTTAAGGGTGAGGATATATGCTGAATCCGAATATGAAAATTATTTTCTCACCGGACAAGTAGTTGGCCCGGAGTCCGGCCCAAACCGGAAAATTTGTATAATGTAAAAGTTTTATTTGAATTTGATCAGATGTTCGATTTAGGGGTGGGAAGACAAGCTAAATCTGTATATGACAATAATTTTCTCCCGGACGTACAGCTCACTTGGAATCCGGATGAAATCGGAAAATTTCTTAAAAGTAATTTTTTATCTGAAGTTGATTAGATGTCTGGGTGTGGGGTAAGAAGACATGCTGAATTCGTTTCTGAGCTGTAGTTTTTGCCAGACAAGTAGTTCGCAGGAACCTGGCCGAAATCGGAAATTTGGCAGGAATAAGGCAGGAAGTTTTAATCAGTTTTGACAAAGTAAATATGACGTAGGATATAGGGGTAAACACAATTGCTGAATCCATATCTGAACTTGGTCTTCTCAGATGATTACCATTGGCCTTAATCTGTTAAAATCTGGATCAAATATTACATTTTTGGGATCCCATCGAGAACTTTGGTCTTGCTAAACATACCGAATTATTTCGACTCTCTTGATAAGTTTTCCAACTTTTCCACAATAGGCTCTAGTAGGTACGTTGAGAATACAGACGGCCTCCCGACAAGATAGGCTCCGCACCGAACCACTAAATCTGAACAAGAGATACAGAACGTGTTCCACCTTCTAACAACAGTAACTATTAGTTACTATTTTCGTTCCAACCTCGTAAAAAGTTACTACGCTGACCGTTCCAACCTTCTCGAAATAGTAACTAATAGCTTACCATGCTCAGGAGCGTAGTAAGCGTGGTAAGTACGGCTCTCTATGACGTGGTTGGTCGGATTCGCCCGTGGAAAAATCGAGCCCGAGAAAAATCGTTCCAGCCTTGACGGCAAAAAGCCAGAATTCGTGACGTTGTGCGTAGTAACTACGGTAAGTAGGGTGGACCACGCTCACAAAGAACTAACGTGGCTGGCCTCTCTTCTGATCGAGGTCGAGTTTGATAGCTAAGGAATCGAATATCAGACATTGTAGGATTTGTAGGTGTCAGACAATACTATGTTAGACGTTTCAAATTGCAAATATCAGACTTACAATCTGCCAATTTAGTACTCTTCTTATTTTTTTATATAGCCTACTTTCTGGGAATCGTTTGCTGTAGTAGTTGCTAAATAATTCAAGGAAAGAGTTATGGTAAGTAAAAGTGACGGAAACATAATAATTTGTTATTTTGGGATTTCGAACTAAATCCACACAGGTACGAAAATCGCACCGACAAATTCTTCAGGATACCGTCAAATTGATTATCAATATGTTGCGGTGGTGCCCTCTGCTTCCCGTACTGTCTAATTTCCCTAAGGTAGTGCTACTCTCTATCGTTATTTTGTAGCTTATCTTTTATACCGCAGTAGCTCTTGTTAAATATCTTATTTACCCTCCGTTCACCATGACTCATCCCGTATGATGAATCACTCCTTTTCGGGGTAGCCACCGGGTAACAACACCTGTACTGTAAAGATTGTTTTTGCAACTTTGTAAGTAGCCTACTATAGCGAATATAAAACCTTTCATAAACACTGACATAGATCATGAGTATGAGTCTTGTTTAAAGGACCCGTCGTACCTATAACGCCAATGTAACCTACTTCCGGATTGCAGTCATTATTTCTTAAACCTGAAGGCCTAAATTTCATATGTTAAATTCTAGACCCACCAACGACACTTCATTAATCTTTGCACTTGCCGCGATTCACGATTTTCCAAGCGCATTATGCTCCCAACGAGTGTTCGCGTATCATGCTACTTAAGCATTAAACCGGTAATCTCAATCTTGCCGAGTTTTTCCTACAAGTCAATGGGTCTGGGACAAGGCTTAAAACAGCAAAAGTCGTGGTTAGTTTGTTAAAAGCAGGGCTTAGTTTTACAGTATTCAGATAATTTCGAATATTGGAACACAAACACTATGTAGTGCGAGGTATGCTTTAAAGCTCCTTAAGCATTGTCCTAATAGGTGTAATAAGCTGAATAACGCTATACGCGATGTTTACGTCTTAATACACACGCCCGTTCAAATACAAACCTGAGAAGTTCTTATCAATGCAGCGTGCAGTGTTGCCACGCTCATACAGTTTTTCAAGTTTCTAAAGATCAGAAAAGTGCTCTTAGTGTTACTTGAAGTACACCAGTACAATTTGACGCCCAATATATTGTAAAAAGCAATTAAATCTACGGGTGGACAGCACAAGTCCTTGAACTAGCAGTAAGCAGTCGCAACAGAACAAAACGTGTTATTTTTTAGAAAAGTTGTTTTCCAGCTTCCACCAAAGTAGAACTTTAGTGCTTCCCGTGGCAACCCTGACGACGCTTCTCTTTCCTCGGCCCGCTGGCGGAACCAACCAAGCGATCCCATTGGCCCTGCATAAGCCAGAATAGAACGCTAGTCTATTTTCCTTATTCACCTTATTACAGCGCGCTCCGAGGAAAAGAGGAATCTGTAATAAGCTTTATACGCCGTAATACACCTTACAACACCTATTAGGACAGTGCTTTAGAGTGGGCTGCCTTATAAGGTCTAGTGTTTGATGGGTGGCTGATATCCTAGTTTCAGGTACGTCTGCAAACAAGTTTGAATTGATCAAGGCCCATTCACAACGGGTTTTAGCTAATACTCGGCACCAGCTAGTTCGGAAAATCGCTCCCGAGACCGACGCTTTGCCAGAGCCGCGTTTTTGTTGAAATAGCGCTGCCGCATCGCTGCTGCAGCACTTCTTTGCTTTTGCACAATATGCGTTTTTCGATTCACTTTCTTCTTGGTTGAAGCGGCAGCGCTGCAGCACCTTGCAGGGAAGCACGGAATTGGTCGGTGAGCAAGTCTGTGATTCTCGAGAAGCACTGCCGTCTTCCTCGGAAGCACTGCAGTGCAAAAACGGCTGTAGAAAGAATCAGTCCGGAATCGGCCGAGAAGTGGACCTGCAGCATGCAACAAAAACGAGGCTCAGGTTTCTCCCGTTCGCGATGGATATTGGTGCCAGTTTCGGGTACCAGCTAGTATCGGACCCAAGTTGAAATCACTTCAACTTTCGAGGGTACTAGCCAATCAGATTATTTTGGGAAATGGAGAATATTCTGATTGGCTAGTTTCAAACCAAGCCCAGTAGACAAAATCACATCCACTCTTTGCTGTCTTGAAAACCGAAAGTGAATTTAGGCAATTGTTACTCGGTCTGACGAGGTCCAGCATTAGCCAATCGGAATACTCCTCAGTATTCCTTTACACTGTAAAAAGTCTCTCGGACTTCAGGAGTTGTGCGTCACCGATTTCGTAGCAGTATTTTGCATTCTAGCCTTTTAGTCCTGCATCGGATTATAACTCTCCGAATTCGGATTTAGATTCTCCAAATTACGGATAAAAATGTCCGAAATCGGTGACGCACAACTACTGACTACACAAGTCCGATAAATGAGAGACTTTTCGCAGTGTAAGTAGCCTAATCTGATTGGCTAGTACCCTCAAAAGTTGAACTGATTTCAACTTGGGTCCGAGACTAGCTGGTACCCGAGACTGGCAACAATATCAATTGCGAACAGCAAAAACCCAGCTAATTCTCGGTCTCAGAGCGATTTCCGGAACTGGCTGGTACCGAGTATTAGCTAAAACCCGTTGTGGATGGGCCTTCACTGGTCTCCACAATGAACCCGTCTGCATGTGTAGTATCCTGACAGCGATGACTGTATAGCACCTTGGAGATTTACCATCTTAGGAGGGTTTTCGCGAGATCTCGGAATCACTTTCCGGCGAGCGAAGCGCATCGCGAAAACTGTGGGGAAGCGATTCCTGGAATAACTTTCCACTTTCCCGCTGGACTGATCGCGAAAACGCCGGGGAAGTTGATATCGCCGGGAAAATATTGAATTACAAACTATTTCGAATAAATATGGTTCACCTAACGGTTCTTTGATTCTTTTACATTCCATCGAAGTCACCCTAATAACGCTTGCCATTTTTCTTTATTTATTAGTGATACTTGCACTGTTTTTTCTCCACACCTCTGAAATTCCCGCCGAAACATTCAACTTTCCGACGAGCTTTCCACTAACCTCGTCGATTCACTTTCTGGGAAAGCTGCTTCAGTTTCCAAAGCGCGAAAACGGTTGGGAAAGTTCGGCAACTTTCCGAGGTAGCGCGAAAACCACTGGAAAGTGATTCCGACTTTGCTTTCCATTTCGCGAAAACCCTCGTCTTTTCTCCGACTTACTACATCCCGCGCCATAAACAAAGGGGTGAGAATGCAATCTTCACATACAAATACAGTCATCGTAACCAATAAAGCATAGCCGTACCTCCATTTGCTTATTCCCACGTTTGAGGATCCGGCGAACCAAGGATCGATTATGAAAATACATCTGAATGTAGCACAGTCTCTCAACCCCTCCCTCAAGGCCGGGTTGTCATGAATCCGAAGTCCTTTACGAAACCAATGCACTAGATGTCTCTCGGGTCGTTTTTCTCTGTGGTAGGCAGTGCCAGATGGCGCTACAAACTGGTATTCATATCTCGGTCCACTCATGTCACTTTTAGCTCTAAAGGCTCAAATTTCGTATCGAACACACACTTTACTTCATTTTCTGTTTTCAGGGGCAGTTTGTAGTGTAGACGTGTTCGCTGGAAAAAAAAAATAATATAATAAGATCCATTCAGAACTTAAAGGACCCGTCATACCTATAATGCCAATGCAACCTACTTCCGTAATTACATTCATTAATTCTTAAACCAGCGGTTTTGAAACAGTTTTGAATGTTGGAACATAAACAGTATATAGTGCGAGGTGTATATTTGCTCAGTTCTTTTAAGCTAGCTAGCATTTTACACATGACCACATATTGAGCTGAATTATGAATTTGTTAACTCAGATCAAAAGCCAGGCTTAACCCGCCCAAACTTCCAGATAATCTGGGGCTTCCGTAGAGTCAAACCAGCCCTTCCGTACTTTCATGATAGTGATGATAGCTACACTCTCAGAAGTTTCATAACAGATTGCGCATAACACTTTCAAGAATAACACCTTTTCACTTAGAAAAAAAGTGTTATGACCAATTAGTTTATACTATTTCGTGCTCAGATCTCCAACAACACCTTCAATAGGTAAAAATACTACACTGTCAGAAGTTACATAACGACAACATCAGGATGCGCGGTTTCAACAGATAACACTTTGGGATGTTATATGTTATGTTTCTTTCGTTCCCTTTAGGATTTTTACCAACTGAAGGTGTTGTTGGAGATCTAGGCACGAAATAGTGTGAACTTAATTGGTCATGACACTTTATTTCTAAGTGAAAAGGTGTTATTCTTGAAAGTGTTATGCGCAATCTGTTATGAAACTTCTGACAGTGTAATTTCGCTATCCTCTTTTTTTCTCCTATTCGATTATCTTGCGTATTTATTGGGTCTCACTCTCCTTCAACCTTTTCTAGATGTCCCCTTCAAATATTTCTAGCCAACCCATCCATATTTTCATGATAATAATGATGGCTAATGCCACTATCCTTGAACATTTCCTAGATGTTTCCTTCATATAAGTTATGCTTCCCAATCACAACCGCCATTCATCTTCTTTCTCCTACTCGGATTATCTTGCGTATTTATTGGGTCTCAGTATCCTTCAACATTTTCTAGATGTCCCCTTCAAATATTTCTAGCCAACCCATCCATATTTTCATGATAATAATGATAGCAGATGTCCGAATTAGAGATAAGATTATCTTTTTAGAGACAAGATTAATCCCAGTAGCAAATACTGCAAAATTATTTTTTACAGCGTACTGTACTCCATTCATTTGCATAGGCTATTTACAGGGACTCTCAAATGCGTTGCCTCTATGACACCTTCCAAATTTTCGTAATCTGTGATGTTCAACACGCCCGACAATTTTGGCATTGCTTCAACTTCCACATCCAACTCGACGAAAACGGACGTCTGTAATCCGCAAGAAAAATTGGAGGGCGAAGCCCGGCCACAACCCCACAAGGCCAGGATGCGTTTTCCAGGGTTTCCTTCCGGATCCCATATTTCCTTTTGGTCGATGTGGATTCAGAAGTGAAGTTGCGAAACCAGACCGAAAAGGTACCCGGACACCGAACTTTCTGATGTTTTTCGCCATGCTTCACCTTCCAAATCCAACTCGACGAAAACGGACGTCTGTAATCCGCAAGAAAAATTGGAGGGCGAAGCCCGGCCACAACCCCACAAGGTCAGGATGCGTTTTCTAGGGTTTCCTTCCGGATCCCATATTTCCTTTTGGTCGAGGTGGATTCGGAAATCAAGTTGTGAAACCAGGCCGAAAAGGTACCCGGACACCGAACTTTCAGGGTTCCCTGTTCTGTGGCTTCAAGCGTTTTTAGCACCGGTGTTTCTTAACGGACTCGGTAGAGTATCAAATCCTGTGCTGGGTTCTCTTATGCAAAACACGGGCGCTGAAAAAGGGTGACAGCGCAGCGTGTTAGGATTCAAGTTCAACAAGCTAATTGCTGAAAACGCAACTCAGATGTTTTTGAAAACGAAAACGGGCGTCTGGAATCCGGTGGATTCGGAAGTGAACGGTGTGAACCCAGGCCAAAAAGGTTTGCAATGGACTGGGTAGGTGTAAAAGAATAATGATTGACAGCTGTAGTTGCGAGGCGAAAGTTATGCGGTGGGGACATCCAAGAAATGTGTAAAATAGCAAAACTAGCTGTGGCACAATCAGGGGCGTCACTAGCCTTTTACCTTTTTTTTTTGGGGGGGGGGGACGTCCGGTTTGTGCCGACGGGCTAAAAAATGTGCCGACAAAATATATCACAAGTAGACGTATACTTTAATATCTAGACTGAGCAAGCTTCACTGAACTGACCTAAAAAAAAACATGGCATAAACAAGCAGGAATCCGCAATTATAGTTGCTGAAGTTCATTCTTTCTCTGAAAAAATGACCATTCTGAAGGTGGTTCATTTGAAACAGATATGCCCTTCTGATTCTATTGTTTTAGCTCTTACTATTTACGACAGGTATCTTTCCATCTGTGTTTAAGCATGCTAAAATTATTGCATTGTACAAGGGAGAGGATAAAATTAATATGAGTAATTACCGTCCCACTTCGATAATTTCAGCATTTTCCAAGGTGGTAGAACGGTACATCTATAATAGAATTTACAGTTTTCTGAAAAAAATAGATTTTTTAGCGAATGTCAATTTGGATTTCGGCTATCACATTCTACTGAACTGGGCACAATTATGATTTGATGGCAATCTTGACTTTCAATGTAGGCTAAGTGATATCCAGTAGCGTATATTAGGGGGGGGGGCGACAGGGGCGATCCCCCCCCCGAAATTCTTGAAAAAGGGGTTTTTAATTGGAAAAACGTGTGCGAAATACGGGCGGCAGGGGCGATCTTCATCCGAACTTCTCGGAAAAGGAGTTTTTTACGGGAAAAACGTACGGAAAATACAAATTGAGAAGCTAAATTGAAATTATTTACAGTATGGTTCAGTAATTGATCTTAGAAACAGTTTTTGAGTCGTAGTGTGCATGATTACAAGATTAAAAGGTGTTTTGGCACCTAGAGACATTTTTAGTGTTAAAAACGGTCAAAATATGCAAAAAACGCCGAAAAATTTTCAGCCTTCCGGACGACAAGGGGGTGGCATTCGGCCGCATATTTTCACTGAGCTGTCGCCCCTCCCGAAAATAATCGGAATATACGCTACTGGTGATATCACGTCGGAGCATCGCATCAGGCCCGTAAAAGCATCGCATCAGGATTATATCTTAGATTGCTCCAAAGTGCAATTTAGGATAATGAGTATTCCACTTCCATACCCCGTCTGATTTCTTTCTGCACCAACTTTCATTTCTAATAGGCTACAGCGGAGACGGTGAGGTTCTGGTCGAAGACTAGCCCGCTAATTAAAAGGTCAAACTATATTACGTCGCTCTCAGCTAGATGTCATCTAGGCTACTGAGCTGTACACTTTTCAACTTTTACTTCACAAGCTTCGTCTAAGTTTCACACTAATCGTTCCTGCTTGCTCATATCATTCGTAGAGAAGAAGGACTTTGAAAAGAGCCCGAAATACTAACCACGCCGAATCCAAACCTCCGCAGCATGTTTAGCCACGTGGTTTCCAGAAAATCACGTGGCTAAACATGCAAAATAATGTTTCGAGTAAGAATCGAGTCGGGTAAGGAAAATAATCGAATCGAATAATCGAAATCTAACCTATAGCCTACTATGTAACCTTCAAGCACATGGTTCCTCAAATTATTATTATTATTATTATTTATTTGAATCCTTCAAAACTGAAGAGTAATGTATAAAAAGGAACAACAACATGTCAGTCAGACTCACACACACTTACATACTAATAAACAACTGACCGTTAAAGACAAATTAGCCTACTAAATATACAACGAAGTACATGCAAAAAAAAAAAGCTCAAAATAAACCAACTAATCAGGACGCTTTTTTGTGAAAAAAAGGAAAAAGGTTGATATGTTCTGGCATAACGAAGAGACCGGATCCCACATTTTCTTGTTCCTAAAAGCGGGAGGTTGGCCAGTACCTTACGTCAGGAGACAGGCGTTACATACGTGGTGCGAACCAAAATCTAAATTGCTCACACGCAATGTGTGGTATTGCCGTCGAGACGATGGAGTATCTCATACAAGAATGTCCAAAATTTGTCGGTCAGAAAGCACTTTTGATGACTAGGGTTTCTTCACTTTTGTTCCAGGCTAATACTGCGAGTATCTTAGGATTTGGACGGTAGATAGAGAACGGCAGACCATCTCTGCCCTTTGTGAATTTATGATCATAACAGGATACTGTTATGTCTGTTATTTTAGCATTAATTTATCGTCTTCACTTAGTTGTTGTCTGCAAAAATATTTATAAACCCCTTCAGCCAAGCCAAGTGGTAATCATCTGAGGAAGCAAACTCGGTGCTCGCAGACCGTGGATGCGTATCCGTCTAGGCGAATTCGGTGTCGCTAGCGGAAATAATTCGCGGCCAAGTGGTAATCATCTGAGGAAGCAAACTCGGTGCTCGCAGACCGCGGATGCGCATCTGTCTAGGCGAATTCGGTGTCGCTAGCGGAAATAATTCGCGCCACACTATTTCTTTCGCATCGCGCAAGAGATTCGCGTTCTGCGGGCACCAAGATTAAGGCTGATAACAGCAAGGACCAAGGACCGATTTCTCGCATAAGCCTATCACCCAAGAAAAAACATGTAGGCTATTTACTTTAGTTTTAAAGCAAAATGGCACACATGTTGTTTTCTTGCCCAGCAGGCAAATGCACAAATTCCAATCACACGAAACACATTTCCACACATTTAAAAAAAAGATTGGGTCTCTAACTTTAGCCTAGTCTACTGAAATCTTGGATACCGACCTACCCGCTACTGATGAATCCATAATTAGTTGTTTGTAAACTTAGTTATATATGACCAGTTTGCGTAGTCGATGTTTGTTTTATTTGCAAAAAGATCAAATCAAATTTTTTTTTTCATCCAAAAGCAGCGACCAAACTAACTTGGCGATAGTCACTTGCCCGATCCGACCATCGTGGGGGGAGGGGGAGATTGCGGAATCCAGAAAATAGGGGCATGCATAAATTTCGAATGGGTGATCGGATCTTAATGAAACTTGATACCTGGAAAGACCTCGTGTCTCAGATGTCTCATCTCAAGTCCTGACCGGATCCGATAAATCTGGGGGGGGGGGGGAGGCGAGCAAAGCACCTTCTGCTATTTGTCATGGCTCTATTTTAGCAAGGTCTTCACGCAGATTGCAATATCTCACAATGGAATTATGCTGGATCCGCTCAGTAACTACATTTTAGGAGCTCGACTTTCGCGAGTACAAGAAGAAAACCGAGCATGATGTAAACAAAATTCCTCACATTCTAGACACCCAGTGCCCACAGAGGCTACTACTTGCACCCCCTCGGCTGCAGCCTTTGACCGGTTGTTGCCACACCATAAACCTGAAGTGCAGTGTTTGAAGCTATATTTTGTAAAATCAAGGGTTTTTGACTGAAGACCAGAGCCATGCCCACAGGAAAAAAAGCAATCGGTCAACCTTCAGAAAATAGGGACTTTAGGCTTCCAAGAAACACAAATTACACATGCAAGACTTGTCCAGAAGCTGTTTTATCACTTCAATTATTTATTTCCAAACCAGACGCACTTCAGCATTTGACATTCTTAAAAGGGCCCAACTGTGAATAGCCTGCTGTTGACAATATCCATGAGAAAGTGAGCATTGGACCTACTGTTACAGATGCCCCAAATTTGCCAATCCAAAAGGACAAGGATTATGCTGAAAATATCTGCCAGAATCATAGTGCTGGGAGAATGTTTTTGTTGGGATGTAGTTCCATGTCCCTGATTTTCTTAATACCTATACAGGTTTCAGAAAGGAGTAAGCTAGTAGATTTATCGTAAGAAACAGCACTTCTATAGCTTCTTCTCTTGACTGTTCACCAAGGGTTTATATTTCAAACTTCTTTTTGAACATATTATGCAGTATCACTCTAACAGTGTTAAATGGCTGTTTCATGAACTTCCCTCAACTGATTAATATTTTAATGGGCTTGGGCTAGGGTTCCCTGTTAGGCACACCCAAACTGAAATTTAGCACAGCCTATCCAAGACTTACTCATGTATGGTAAAATTGAGAGAGAAGTAAAAGTAAAAGGTGTCAAAAGATGCATCTGAAACTGCTGGACACGCATCCAGGATAAAATTGATATTTCTTTCAAAAGGCTGAGCTGTCTGTGTATTGCCATTACACTTGGACCGACCAGCCCACAGTGTTGTAACAAGTACTTCAAATTTGTACTTAAGTATTAAGTATTAAGTACTTCCAAATTTTGTACTTAAGTATCAAGTACTAAGTACCAGACCACAATTGTACTTAAGTACAACTCTACTAGCACTATTTCTAGCTCAGTCATATTCAGCCGTATAATGGAAAATAAAAGTAAGTCATATAAATAAAGGCATTTGGCAGTTTAAACAAAGAATTAAATACCAAGAAAGAAATTAGAGCTACCCTTCTTTGAACCTTTGTTAGATTTGAACAGTGTCACTTGTATGCACTTGACGAAAGTCATCTACCAGTCTACCAAAGTAACTAATTACGGGCTTCTAGGAATCCCTCGACGGGTGTTTTCTTCTTATTCCATTTAGTCCAAACTGCACTGTTCTAGGTCAAGAAACATTCAAAGAAGTGTGCCTTGCTTAAGAGTAATGATTTGTCTTCTGTTGGAGATGCTGGTACTGAGAATCTACTTTTGGCATTTTTTGCCAATCCTGAAATCGAACTACTTTTGAGTCTTGAAATTCCCTTTTCTGAAAAATCCTTTTCTGTTAAAAAAAAATCATTCGATCGAAGCGGAATGTACTTGGGAGAGTACTTGAAAGTACTTAAGAATGTATCGGTACTTGAGAGCTTCAAGTACCTATTTATTTTACTTAAGTATTAAGTATTCCAGGAAAAATGTACTTAAGTAAAATTCAAGTACCTTGATTTTGTACTTAAGTAGTACTTGAAGTACTTTCCAACGAGTTGAATGTAACAGAGATTGCACCCTACCCGACAAAAACAGAAAAGGGTAGAAAAGGAGTAATTACATTGTCAGATTTGTCAGGTATAGGACTTCCGAATTTGAGAGTGAATTATCCATGTTTGAGAAGTATTCTGAGCCTGTAAGTTGTTGGAAACAGTACGCTGGCTCTTTCGTAATTGTATAATTGCAGCTTTCTAGAAAAGTTTAATCAGAAAAGGGACCTTGAAGCCTTCAAACTTTCCATACAAAAAACGATTTGTGCTTCCTATTGGTTGGATTTGAAAAAAATGCATCTTAATCAAACAATACGACACGAGACTCTGTCTTTGTTTACAATTTGTGAGGCCTTCAAACTCTCATTATCAAGAAAACTCTTTCATAAAAGTTTTATTTTACCAACAAGAAGAAGCCAGATTAACAATTCCAGCAACTCACTGGCTCAGAATGGTTACCAAAGGCCGATAATTTAGTCTTAGTTGAAAGTCCTATACTCCTAATGTTAAATTTTCTTGTTATACTCCCATGATGATGGTGTAGCAATATACATCTTCTTTGGGTACCTGATATTAGTTGGAAGTCGTGGCTGGTCTTTCCAGGGTCGGGCATAGGGCTCAGATGAGGGAAGACAAGGGCTGGACAAGGGGTTGCTATTCTGTTGCTACTGTATTAAGGTAGGTAACTTAGTAAGAGTCGCATTATGGCATAGGTCGCAGATGCCGACCTAGCTTTCAACCATTTTTGGTACAGTAGAGGTAAGTATGTTTTCAATTCAATTCAATTAATTTATTTGTATCCGCCAAAGCTGGCGAGTAAAGAAAATATAATAAAATTCACACAATCGGTCTACAGACTAATAACTAGACCATATAGACTACGTAAACAGTTACTTTAATGTGGACAGTGCAGTTTTGGGCCAAATAGTAGGACAGTCAAATGAAGATCCAAAATACCTATTCATGTATTTTCAGATGCCCTTAATCTGTTAATTACCTACTTTGGCTAACTGGTACAGTACGGTAACATGAAAATGGCAAAATCAAATGTCAACAAACATTCACATAAGCACTGTATAAGCTACTGTATGCTTATGTGAACGTTCGTGACATTGGACTAAACTTATGCCATTTCCATGCACTTGCTGTGTCTAAAGTGGTCTAAAGCTAACCACCAGTTAGTCTAAAGTAGGTAATTAGGGGCATCTGGAAACTCTTGGATCTTCATTCTATTTAGCCCAAAACTTGCACTGTTCACATTAAAGTGAGTGTTCCCATCAACATAGCCTACCTCTACTGTATGTACAATATTCTGAAACACTCTTCTTAGCTTAGCATTACTGCCAGACATTCTGGGTTATGCATCAGGGCTAGGGTAGACTTGCCCATCCATACCTGCGTCCACGTGGTTATAAAAGAATAAACCCGTGTTTCAGCTCGCCTGTTGTCGTCTGCTTTATGCTTATATAATCCTTACAAATTTGTTTGCATCAATCTTTATACAAACAAACACAAACATGCGACGTAAAAGTCGTTGGGGGTGTTGAGGCCATCTATGGAGACAAATAAACAACTACTGAAGAAATTAAACAGTCGCAAGTGGGCACCTCAGTCGCTATTTTTCTTTGAGTACCAAGTGAAAATCGTGAAGTGGGATAAAAAGTCAATACTGTAGTGAATAGTGTGAGAAAAGTATAAACTGGAAATGAATGAAGAGAGTCTCAGAAGATTCAGTGCAACTCGTCTAATTTTTGTGATAACAGAGTAATTTGACCCTAGAGTATATCCGTTTGGTGCAGGGGCGTAATTTGCTACGGGGCAGAGGGGCAACTGCCCCCCCCCCCCCCCCCCAGCTGAAATTTAACGTCTTCGAAACTCTCGTCGAAACTAAGATAGGCCTACAGAATTCAAGCCTCCACAGAAACAGATCGGTTTTCTTTTGTATACCTTTGTCTTTATGGCAAGATGGAACACGGAAGCCTTGAAACTTTTATAGCGATATGCATGCGCTACGCAGGGTTAACGTTAATCACGTCTATAGTTGTGTTTTTTTTTATGTAGTTTCGGCTCCGTTAGCCAATCGGCTCCAGCTTTGCCCCCCCCCCCCCCCAGGATTGTGACGAAATTACGTCCCTGGTTTGGTTTTAAGTGCCATGTGGAACATTCTACAGTTTATGACATGACTGATAATCATCAAATCATCACCTCAGTTTTACCGGTTTTTCGTTTAAAAATAGTTGCTGAAGCTGTTGCTAAAGCACTACCATATGGTTAGAACCCTATTCTAACCTGCTTAGAACCTATTTGTAACTTGACCTGCATTGTAATTACTGAACAAAGGAAGTGTCTAGAAGTCCTACATGTAGGACACGATGTCTCGCACGATGTACCAGAGCTCGATGAACAGTGATACATCAACTGGAAGGAAAGCAGATAAGGGCATGGGCATCATGTATGCCCCCCCCTCCCATGTCGTTGGCCAGTGGGTAAAAAACGCGAAGTGCCGCGATTTTTCGTAAAAACAGTCGATTTTTTTTCAAAACTGTCGGTTTTCTTGAAATTAGTCGATTTTTCGTCAAAACATTCGTTTTTCTGCAAAAACAGTCGGTAAAAATGACCAGTCAGTCGGTAAATACCTTGCCCCCCCCCCAAACGTTTTTGCTAGTAAAGCCTCTGGGTCAGGGTGTAGCCTGGCTATTGGCTTGGCACTATTGTAGCTAGTGTCTGATTGGTTAGTAGGCATGCTTCTTTACACTTTACTAAGTTTGGACGATTTGGGACAATGGAATCACAAAAATGTATTAGAGAATTTTTCTTTTTCAGAACAGATTCCGGTAAATCATGGCTTCGAGAACACGACAAATATCTTCGAGAATGCGCAAAATGTATTCGATAGCCACAAAATGTCTTCGAAAATGCGCAAAATGTATTCGAGAATCACAAAGTGTCTTCGAGAATGCACAAAATGTATTCGAGATTACGGATCTTCTGAATCAGTTTCGGAAACTACGGTTGCGTTCCGGAACTGAACGATCGTTAACAAATTGTTAACAGTTGTTAACTTTTTGCGTTCCACGTTTCTGGTTTCGAAATTTATAGCTCCGCCCACCTACAATTTCCGTTCCAGAGCTTAACGATTGTTAACTGTTTTGTAACGATGGTCGGTGAGCATCTTTACAAAATAGTTAACAATTGTAGAACTGGGAAAAGTGAACGATCGTTAAAGCTGCAGTTAGCTCCGCCCCGAAGTAAAGTTAACGATTGTTAACAATTGTAAGTTTGTGGAACGCAACCTACGTCTTCGAGAATGCGAAACATGTCTTCGAGAATACGTAACGTAACAGGACCCAAACAGTCCATCCAGGCTGAGGGGCCTGGCGCAGAAACTAAAGCCGCGGAGCCTTCCGCCAGTTAAAGGACATCCCGCACTACGTAGTGTTCCTGCTAAGATGCTCTGAGACAGCAGACCATTTTAAGACTTCCGACTAATGACTAAACTACACACAGCTTCGGGTGTTTTTAGCCTCTTTCCATGTCCCTTGCCTTGGATGACGATCTTGGCAAAATTTGCCTAACCGGTCTCCGGACCAATAAGCTTCTCGGAAACAATAGTGGTGCGCATGATACATCGTGTAGAGAACAAACGTGATAATCAGTGCATTGCGAATAAAGGAGATCGGATACACTTATGAAGTGAAGAACCTTGGAAACGAGAACGGACGGAAATACCAGTGAAGTAGAATGAATTACTACCATAAGTGTGACATGTCCTTTAACGACCGGTTAACAACAGAGTTTGCTGCTGACTACGGGACGAATGACAAATCTTCTCTTTCGCCAAAGTCAACTTTATGTCAAATGCTCAGTCAACCGGGTAAATCAAACGTTCCCAGTTAAAGGAGTTATATCATAAGCATTCTAGCACTTGCAACGTCTAGAACCCCCCCACCCAAGACCCAAGATGTAGCCACGACTCGATGCGACCGCTGGGTCATCTAGCGGTGCGAACCGGAAGTGCCCATCATGGGGAAGATGGAATCATAGTTTGACTTTGGATCTAACAAAGTGTTTTTATTGTAGCAGGCATATGGAAAATGTGTAGAAAAATTAAACTAATTATTTGCATTATCGATTTCTTTAAGTATTTTGTTTTCTGTTTTTTCTTGTTAATTCCCGGTAGTCCAAAGAATCAAGGATGTAAACTAGATCACAGTAAACACGCGCCGTAAATTATACTAAATCCGTTATAGGGATTTCTTGAAAATTCTGCAAGTGAGCTAAATAATATTCAGCTTCCGAGACCCAAAAATGTCAAACTGGCCGATGATTTCTTCTTCCGACATACCTAAACGTCCACATGGTGATATACTTAGTTGTTTTAATCCTCTACACGCCACTCAATCTTCTCGTAGGTTCTAGTAATCTTATGACCAGCGGCAAGAAATCAATGAATAGTTAATTAGCAATGGCGGATTGGCGTTCAGGAGTGAATTGTGTTCAAGTATTTTGTGGATAACGTTGGCTACCGTGAGGATTTTGGGGAAAACAAAGGTAACAGTTTCTTCGTAAAAATTCGACCCATCGAAAAATTATGGTGTCTCCCACCTTCTCGGCCCACATGAGTCAAAGACTTTAACGAAGAATCGCAAACAAAATGATTTTTTTGTCTGGAAAGGTGAACAACGCGGCTTAGTTTGGTTTTCTGCTTCGACTCAGCGTCAGCTTGGTATTTTCGTATGAAGGGAAGGGTCGCTGACCCTTGTGTCCTATCCAAACTAAGTTGCTGCACGTTAAAGCGGGCCACACAAAATGGTCTTTCTACCACACACACAATGCTAACCATCCCTACTGTCACTATGAATGTTCAAAACCACTAAAAACACCGTAAAACAATGAGCAAATTAAAAAAAAAACACCAAATTTCCTTAGGTTTGAAATAACTCTTTCTGGACTAAATCTCAGCCGATTATCCCGGACAGCTGTTATGGCACGTAGGGAGCCAAGGGTCAAAATAATAATTTCCATCTAATGCTCCGACTGTTTATTACAAATACAAATAAATTATAAACGAAGACCAGTGTGGTACCTCTGAAGACATACAAAAATTATCAGTTAGGTCTTATAATTCTTTCTTTGCTAATCAATCCTGAATAATTCCGCCATCTCGAAAAGAAGACGTTGTGCGTGGGTGTTTTCTCAAGCCAGCAACTCGGCAATCGAGTTCAAATCTAAACAAACCCGTGGCATGCGATCCCTAAGAGAAGGTAAACAGAATGTTTGGATTAGGTCTTTAAACATAGGCTTAAAACGTTTCTCACCGTTTTACAAAATGAACAAGGAGTAAAGTGGAAAGGCTCTGAGTGTTCGCTGACCCTCTCCCCTTCCTACTCTTATATTTTGTGCTCCGTCGGGGGGGGGGGGGGGGCCCAGCTGAATTTCAAAGGGTGCCCTCGGCTATCCAAGACGAAATCATACGGTGATACTCGAAGCCTTGTTACAAATATAATGAGCGTGTTCCATCCTACTTACCGTAGTTACCACGCATAACGTCACAAATTCTGCCCTTTTGTCGTCAAGGCTGGAACGACTTTTCTATTTTCCAGCAGAATATCATGACACGGGTGAATCTGACCAATCACGTGACAGAAATTCGTAGTTACTACGCTTACCACGCTCCCGAGCGTGGTAAGCAAATAGTTACTATTAGTTCTTATTTCGACAAGGCTGAAACGGTCAGCGTAGTAACTTTTCGTGAGGTTGGAACGGATTTAGTAACTAATAGTTACTATTGGTACGAGGGTGGAACACGCTCAATGTCTCTTCATAATCAGAGTTCAGACACACAACTGGCCCAGGCTCTAACCTCGAACAGTGGATCATTATCTCGGATTAAAAAGGGTTCAGTTTTCATGAGTGAGCTTGGTCAACTTGCATGGCGCAAGCAGATGTCACAATTCTGATGAGAAGCTGATTTTTCTGCTATTTTTCTGTTTTTCCTGGGTAGCTCTGCCCCCCCCCCCCCCCCCCCCCCACCTCCCCTGCGATGACGCCCCTGGGTAGAATAAGTAAGAGGGGGTATTTTAAGACCGAGAAGAATGCGAAAGCTTTTCTGGAAAAAAAAAATCTTAGAAAGGGGTTTCCAACGGCAACGTGACCTCGTTTGTACCTTTAGCCTACTCAACACTATAACGACGCTACAAAAACAGAAAGAAATAACCGATAGGCCTACAGACAATATTATTAAAATTCGACGATGTATTTTAGTGTTTTACCTTATATCTAGTGTTGTATTTTAATTAATTTGACAAACCAATTGTATATAAATATTGTAATTGTCTCTTTCGTCGTGTAGTGTACGATTACTTTGTCGTCGGCCTCTGCTATCCAATGGATATTATGGTACTAATAAATAATTGATGGACTGATTGATTGAAAACGCGACTGAATTAGCCTTTACGTTTGACTATCAAGCGAGCTATCAAATTTCAGGAAGGCGATGATGCAACGCCAACCTGGTAACCTAAACAAACAAAATGCAGGTTTCCGGGATGTGGAATCACACGCTTAAGTCACCTACGGCTTGTGAAAAATCGCTCACTTTTCTTTCGATTCGGTTGTAATGTGACAAGCGAAGACTCTGTGGTTTTCTAATGATTGAAAGCGGTCAGTGAACCGTTAAGAGCCTCGAGATGGATGGTTATTTTTGCGGACTCTCATGGGTTGGTTTGATTCTCACTTTTGCAGTTTAAACTACTTAAGGAAAAGAAAGCAAATCCAGAGACGTGGCGTGCTTATCCTTAAGCCGCTTTCACATAGACGCGTCGTTGCGATGCGTTGCGTATACGTTTATCTTGCGATGCGTACAGTTCGCGTAGCGTATCTTTCACACCTGCGCGAGGAGCTTTCACGCTGGATGTGTGTTTACGTTCTCCTTTCTTGGTTTAGAACTTGGTTCTATTCTTGCGTTGCGACTTATTTGTCTGCCTAAGCTCTGCGTTGCGTCACCGCACGCGCAACGCAGAGGCTGCGTAGCTCAGTGTGAAAGGCTCAACGCGTTAATGTGAAAGCGGCCTCTACTGAGTTAAAGCCATTTTTTAGCCGTAGGCTGCTCAAAATTCGCAGTTTCTGCTTGAAACTAAGCCTGCTCTTTGTTTCCTCATATATGCAAGCTCCTTTCCTCACCAAGGTATCACAAACAAATGGCAGATTGTACGAATAGTTGCAGAGTATCTTAGCCCTTTGTTCGTCGCCTGTCGTATTGTTCCGAAAGGTCTGGGTTTTCAAATTCCTTCCTTAAGTTCCATAATTATACTATACTATAAAATGAATGAATGCAATTACAGAAGTAGGTTGCACTGGCATTATATGTACGACGGGTCCTTCAAGAACATTTTGAATGTCTTCTATCATTTTCATTATCTTTCTTCCTCGAGAGTAGTTGTCATTTACGGATGGGAATATTTGATGCCAGGACCACGACAGAGGGTGGGCATTTGTGAAGCAAAAGCGTAAGGTTTGGTTGGAATCAACAAGTCCAGGTTTGGCAGGGTTATATACGAACTTGAACGGTTCGTTAGATGGCTTAGCAAAGGTATTCTCAGGGTCTGGGAACATGCTAGCCTCATGAAGATAACCAGTTTCTTCTCTTGAACTCCAGTTCAAGAAACTCCAGTTTCTTCTCTTGTCTTGCTTCTTTTGTTTGCTTTTACTGAGGTTACTGGTTCACTCTGTCTTCGATCCTCATTCCTGAAATTTCAAATTCCGGTGTCATTTTTATCCACCCTAGTGGCGCCACACCGAGTTTTGCATCTACCATGTCTGCCTGTTTTTACTGCGGACCAGGCTCCGCTTCTTACTTCTGAGGAGCTCATTGGTCAGAAAGACCGATTTTGCAATTTTCTCCGTGTTCTCGTCAAAGCTATAAAGGTGGTCACACGCAGCTAAAGCAGCCTTTAGCCTATGTGTCTGTATTTTTTTTTTAATACAGCACAGTTTCAAAGGACGTTAGAATATTGGACTGGATACTATATCTACTGCGAATCGTGCTTTAGGTCGTGCTCCACCCTACTTACCGTAGTAAGTACGCATGACGTTACGGATTCTGGCTTCTTGGCGTCAAGACTGGAACGAACTTTTATATTTTTGGCAAAATATCGTGCCATGGGCAAATCGGGTCAATCACGTCACAGAGATCGTAGTTACCACGCTTACTACGCTCCCGAGCATGGTAAGCAAATAGTAACTATGAGTTACTATTTCGAGAAGGTTGGAACGGTCAGCCTAGTAACTATTCACGAGGTTAGAACGAAAACTGTAACTAATAGTTAGGCTACTATTCGAAGAAGGGTGGAACACGCTCTTAATGGCTTCAATGAATTTTAGTGAGTATTTTGGCTTTTAATTTTACTGCACCGTCCGACGTTAAAGACTCATCCCAAGAAACGTACTTCTACTGTAGGAATGGGATTAATGTAGATCTTCCATAGCTGTCTATTCCCACAACTATTCCTCAAGTTCAAGTTTCTTTTAATTTTGCAATTTTGCAGAAAAATAAATACATCACCGAGCAGTGAGATGAACTCGGTTCATTCAGATGCAAATAACGCACTATATAATAATACAACCCGTATATTTATAGCGGTGCAACTCCAGTTCCGTCGCCCAAGAGGCTCGGCCAAACTCTCATGTATAAAGAAAATTAACAATAGGAAGGAATAATAGAAAATTTACAAAATTAACAAACAATAACAAATTATCAATGACAACCTATTTCTTAGAAATTAATCGATCTAGATTAACTTGAATTCTTCTAATAAACATTTCAGGCTTAACGCCATAAACGGTCCTGGAACACAATATAGAATTTAAAGGTTCCAGAAGTGAAGTAGGTTGAAGCGTAAAGGCTTAACCGGTGAGAAAATGTGGGTGTGAAGGAAGTGCGTCCGGCCGTGGTTGGCACGAGCTTTCTCTTACACTGTGGTATATTCAAGGCTGGTTCATCTTTTGCGGTTTCCGTGGTTTAAGGTCTGATTCTTTCATTTGATGTTCCGGCCTTCACCAGTTTTCTTCTATCAGAAATAGAAAATTAATGCCAGAATATAGTCAATAACACTATGTCACAAGTCCCATAACGGATAACACAAAGATGCGCAGTTTAAACAGATGGCACTTGAGATGTTATCTGTTATGATGTTGCAAATGTTATGCATACCAAGCATTGCCGGGAGAGCCGAAAACCGCAAAAAAAATCTACTGACTTCTCCCATATCATGATGGAAAAAATCAGCAGATGTTTTTACGGCAGTGTTTTGGCTCTTCTGGTATACAAAGCGTTTTAATGCGTAGCGTTTGTAAAACATAACAGCTAACATCCTAAGTGTCATCAATTCATACTGCGCATCCTTCTGTTATCTGTTATGAAACTTCCGACTTCTGAGATCTATAATTTTTGGGATTTTCGTTTTTTGTCTTTTTGGAATGCTTTTCTATTGAGGAAAGAATTGTGTCAAGCCTGAAATCTTGTCTCACCTAGATGGTGACCTACAACAGAGGGCGAAGTTCTATGGAACTCTTCGTTCTATGGTGCTCTTCGATGATTTTCAAATATCTTCATGGTCATCTGCCTCGCTGCTTCACTTCTTTCTTTCCCGATTTCGTTGAGTCAAGGAGCTCTCATGATCTACGCAACAAGGACCACCTACAATTACCCAGGACCAAGACTGTGAGATCAGATTTCAATCCTCGTGTTGCATGTAGCAAAGTATGGAACAGTCTCCCCGATAATGTCCGTAGTATTCATTCGTTTGGCACCTTTAAGACCCAGCTAAAAACATTTTTGGTTGATAAAGAATAAATACATTCTGGAATATATATTTTTTGTTTTGAAATAGGTAAGATCACTAATGAGGGTAGGGCGACATCCCTGGATGCTAGGCTTGAGTTTTTTTATTTTTGTTTTTTTTTATATTGTTTTGTTGAAAATTAGTGATTGTGGAAGATCGGCGTAGACCTTGAGGTGAACTTTGAGGACGGAGCGGTAAGTAAAAATAAAGTTCTTCAATTGTTTTCTTTTATTTTATTGTAATAGTTAAGAGACTCGTTCATTTGTTAATTATTGTCGTATTAACCCCTATGTAACGGGCCATGGAGCTTTGTAGGGGTCGAAATTTATTTTGTTCCTTTATTTTGATTTTAATAAAACTGAACTGAACTGAACAAAAGCTAGGTCAGGTTTTGGATTAAGGAGTCAATCTCGGATACAGACGACTTTAGTTATCCCAGTTGTCAAATTGTCTGATTTTCTCCATATATAGCCGAGCTATCCACCCGAATCGAAAAGAATGTATCGAGAATTATACAAGTACTTCCCGCACAGTTAAATTTTGAGATAAAAAACCGTTTATGAATTTGATCTTATATTGAATTAACGGATCACCCATTCGGGAGTTACTGTGATAAAAGACGCCATTTTAAAATCCGCCGTTTCTGCTTCCGTTAAAGGGTCATGATAGCAAGAACAAATAATCAGATAAAACCTCTGTCTTTTGTACCATGCAGCGACTATGAATCAGGGTTGCCACCTCAAAAATATTTAGAGAGTGACTTTTGGCCAAAAACAGAGAGTGAATTGAGAGTGAAATCTAGTTTCATGAAATGTTCACTTTTGGTCGGAATCGCCTCTGTAAAAATTACACATCTTAATTTTACTTTCATGGAAAAAACTTGAAATAGTTACTTCTGGTCGGAATCCCTGCTGCAGAAATGACACGTTTGGTCATTTTCTGAAATACACTGATTTTTATGTCCTACGTCGGACAAGAGTGACAAAAACAAAATAGAGTGACGATTCACACTATCGTACGACATGTGGCAACCCTGCTATGAACACCCCGAAAAAACTGAGCGGTCCTAGAGGTTACTGTGGCTTTTTACCCGTCTACTCTACTTCCGTCTTCGCCGTTGCTCGTCGCAGATAAATAAAGTGCAGGAGGCGTGCTCCGCGCGCTGACCTGCTCTTGAGCGCGTCCAAAGAACCAATCAGCTTTGTCTTCTACTTTTCCTTAAGGTGGTTTCACAGCGATATAGCCAATTCTACAGGTAACGAAACGTGATGTAGCGCGAAGCTAGTAACCTCCACTCGTTCACAGCGGAAAAGGTACGGGGAAATTCGACTCTGTCTGGTCATAGTACAGAGATAGGAGACGGAGGTTCTATCAGTTATTTGTTCTTGATGATAGTACGTCAAAAATGCACATGTATATAGGCACTTCCTTTAGTTGGTGTCTAACCCCCTTGCTTAGGCTCCAGCCAGCGGTTTGTTCGGAATCCGCTGAAAGCCGACTGTATAGGGCAGCAGAAATCCAGTGAAAATCCAAAACTGATGTGACCTAACTGTCTGATGGAATTAGCCCAAGGGTTGTTTAGAGAAAAGAACATGAATTACCAAGCGATGTCAAAATGTCAAAAACGAGCTACAGCTTGCCCAAAGTGCTGAGAAACGAAATGACGAGCTTTCTGAAAGCCAGGCTTCATCCTTCCAGATTTTTCTTCCGGATTCCAGACAGCTGTTTGTCGAGATGGATCTGGAAGGTGAAGCCAGGGCAAAAACGTCTGGAAGTCTGGGGTGTTGGACACCCCAGATCCCGGATGTCTGGAAGGTGCCATAGAGACACCCCCCCCCGAATGTTTTCGGCCACTCGGTACAAAATAGCCGAGTCGGCGCGAAGCGCGGCGAGTTTTCGTAAAAACAGTCATTTTTTTTTTTTTTTTAAACAGTCGGTTTCTCGTAAAAATAGTGGATTTTTTCTTAAAAATAGTAGTTTTTCTTAAAATCAGCCGATTTTTCGTCAACACAGTCGTTTTTTCTCAATAATAGTCGTTTTATCTGCAAAAATAGTCGGTAAAAATGACCAGCCAGTCGGTAAAAACCTTGCCCTCCCAAAAACATTTTGGCTAGTAAAGCCGCTGCACAACAAATATGCAGAAGAAGGAAGAAAAGGGAAAGTGATTGACAGTTGTGATTGGGATGCAAAAGATATTTGAAATGTAAACGGGACATCTAGGAAATGCTGAAGAACAGCAAATTTTGCTTTCATCATTATCATGAGAATCTGGAAGGGTTGGCTTGACTATGCGGAAGCCCCGGACGTCTGGGAATCTGGAAGATGAAGACTGGCTTTTACCAGGGGCGTAATTTCGTCAAAATCCTGGGGGGGGGGGGGGGGGCAAAGTTGGAGCCGATTTTCCCAAGTCAAGTGAAAATGAACAGTTTTATTTCAAGAAGAAAAACGTAATAAAAACAAAAAAACAAAGAGATATTTTACTAATCGACCAAGGCGAAACGACGCTTCTTCAAACTCGTGAAACTGTCCACTGCGCGATTGACGTCAAGCTTCTTCGTTTTTCAGGTTGGGTACCAATGAACAAAAGATCACTTAGTCGGTCGTCTGACCAGAGGCGTCACGACCGGGGGGGGGGGGAGGGGGGGAGCCCCCTCCCCAATTTTGTTGGCCAGTCGGTGAAAAATAACCGATTCGGCGCGAAGCTCCGCCATTATTCGCCAAAACAGTTGATTTTTTCATTAAAACAGTCGATTTTTCTGAAAATCAGTAGATTTTTCGTCAAAATAGTCTTTTTTTCTGAAAGTCGGTCGACTTTTCCGAAACTGTCGTTTTTTCCTGAAAACAGTCGTTTTTTCTGCAAAAACAGTCGGTAAAAATTACCAGCCGGTCGGTAAATTCCTTGCCCCCACCCTCAAACATTTTGCCTAGTAACACCTCTGCGTCTGACATAGACGTGTTTAACCCTGCATAGCGCATGCATATCGCTATAAAAGTTTCAAGGCTTCCGTGTTCCAATCTCACCATAAAGACAAAGGTATACTAAAGAAAACCGATCTGTTTCTGTGGATGCTTGAATTCTGTAGGCCTATCTTAGTTTCGACGAGAGTTTCAAAGACGATAAATTTCAGCTGGGGGGGGGGGGGGCAAAAATCAAGCTGGGTTCGGGGGGGGGGGGGGGCAGTTGCCCTCCCTGCCCCATAGCAAATTACGCCCCTGGCTTTGACTGACGAAGCTCGAGTCTATCAAAGTAGGCTACTAGCAGGAAAACGGAAGGCTGGAACAGAAAATTTTGCATTTCCAGTCTCGGATCGACAGTTTATACAATAATTGAAACGAGGACGTATAGCTGACCCCACCTGTTCCTTTTGCCTTGTTGCTCAAGGATTACCGTACAACACTTTTTTCCACAGACAAAAATGGTTCTCAGAAGGGGTAAAAGCAAGGCTTCACCTACCAGATTCCCAGATGTGTGGGCCTTCCACATAGTCAAGCCAACCTTTCCAGATTTTCATGATAATGATGACAGCTAATTTTGCCATTCTTCAGCATTTACTAGCTGTCCTCTTCGCATTTCAAATATCTCTTGCAGCCTAGCCACAACTGTTAATCACTTTCCCTTTTCTTCCTACATTTGCATATTTACTACGTCCCTCACACGAGTTGCCTTTATGGCACCTTACAGACATCCGGAATCTTGGGTTTCCAATACCCCGTAGGCCTACTTCCAGACTTTTTTTTAGCCTGGTTTCACCTTCCAGATCCGTCTCGACTAAAAAGGATTTCTCGAATCCTGAAGAAAAATCTGGAAGGCGAAGCCGGGCTTTAACCCTAGCTCTATCGCTAGGTTTCGAGATGTGGCAGCATTTTGTCTATTCAGTAAGCGACCTTGAGGACTAAACATCTACACGTTTTTCAGCGCCAACCCACGTTCAGGATCAGATGCTCCCGGAACCCCGACTCGAATTCCTGCCTGGATTTTCGGCACTATCATCACTTCCATATGGAAAAGTTGAGATTTTTCCACTTTATGATAAATGGGAAGAAAAACCGGCCGGAATATCATCGTCGTGGGTTCGCACTATTTAGCGGCTTTGATCAACCGCTGCAGCGAATGCTGTAACAATAAAGAAAGATACCTACAGTTGCTAAAGGCAGGGGCGTCACGACCGGGGGGGGGGGGGACGCCCCCCCCAATGTTGTCGGCCAGTCGGAAAAAAATAACCGAGTCGGCGTGAAGCGCCGCGATTTTTCGCCAAAACAGTTGATTTTTTTCATTAAAACAGTCGATTTTTCGTTAAAACAGTCTTTTTTTTCTGAAAATCAGTCGGTTTTTCGAAATTGTCGATTTTTTTTCTCGAAAACAGCCGTTTTTTCTGCAAAAACAGTCGGTAAAAATTACCAGCCAGTCGGTAAATTTCTTGCCCCCACCCCCCCAACCATTTTGGCTAGTAACGCCTCTGGCTAAAGGACTCATTGCGCGATATTCCAATGAAATTGCGAGAGTGGGTTGAAAAGAAGTTCTAAAATTTACTTCTTTGAGCGTGTTCCACTTTCTAACAATAGTAAAAATTAGTTACCATATTTGTTCCAACATCGTAAAAAGTTACGACGCTGATCATTCCAACCTTCTCTACATAGTAACTATTACTAACTGTTTGCTGACCACGGTCTGGAGCGTAGTTAGTGTGGTAACTACGATCTCTGTGACGTGATTAGCCCGATCAGCCCGCGGCACGATATTTTGACGAAATTAAAAAAATGCGTTCCTGCCTGGACGCCAAGAAGCCAGGATTTGTGATGTCTTGCATAGTAACTACGGTAAGTAGGGTGTAACACGCTCTTTATCTTTTAAGCAGATTGAAGCTTCCGACGATTTTTCAAATTCATTGTAATTTTTTATTGTAATTTTAATTTTCTCTTCATCTTTTAAGCATATTGAAGCTTCCGACAATTTTTCAAATTCATTGTAATTTGCATTGTAATTGTAATTTTTCTGTTCGCTGTGGAAAGTTGGCGGCCTGTTCGTCACATAATGGAAAAACTTTTGAAATCCATGAAAACTTCTGCCGATTAAAAATAGGTTTAAAGATAGGTTCCTGGTGTAACAATTTTGTATCTTTCTTTTTAAGTTAGAGGGGTTTATTTATTCATTATATTTAGACTCTGGAGCGTGTTCCACCCTTCAACAAATAGTAACTATTAGTTACTATTTCCGTTCCAACCTCACCAAAAGTTACTACGCTGACCGTTCCAACCTTCTCGAAATAGTAACTAATAGTAACTATTTGCTTACCACGCTCGCGAGCGTAGTAAGCGTAGTAACGACGGATCTCTGTAAGGTGATTGGTCTGATTCGCCGTTGGCATGATATTCTGCTGGAAATAGAAAAATCGTTCCAGCCTTGACGGCAAAAATCCAGGATTCGTGACGTCATGCGTAGTAACTACGGTAAGTAGGATGGAACACGCTCATGATGTGACTCTTCACTTTCTCATGGTAAAGCGATTTCTGGGACAGCATTTGCTTTTGTTTACTACTTTGCCTCAATAAGTACTCCTCTTGTGAAGTTTGGATTTCGTGAGAGTTTGATACCTTTTTTTCAACATTTTCTTCATGAAATCTCGACTTAGGCATTCGATAGGTAAGCTCGTGTTTTTGCAAATTTAAAATGTCAAGAAGAAGTAGATTATCTGCCCAGTGTTGGTGTGAAGTCCTCGGCGGATGCCTCTGTCTGAAGTGATTTTTCTTTGATTTTTCTTTGTTCTGTTAATAATATTGCTAAAGATTTCATAGGTACAAATTTGCAGATGATCTCTCCCTTCTCGTTATTTCTAAGCTTTCTTTCACACTTCCGAATAGTTCAAATCCGGTGCAAGACTCCGTCACTTCCCTTAGAACTCAACCGTCAAGCAAGAAAGTGCAAATTAATTATAGTAAGTCTTCGGTTATGCGGTTTAGCAGGCTGAGAAGAGAAACTGCTGAATATCCATCGTCATTCAGGCAGTGTAAGTCCGTTAAATTGCTTGGGGTAATAATCGATGACGATCTGAAATGGAATTCTTATGTTGACAATATTATCCGTAAAACCAACTTTTTAATTAAATCCCTCTCCACCCTTGAATCTTTCGGTTTGGATACTAAATGCCTCCTCTGTTATTTTAAAACTTATATCCGTCCTCATTTAGAATATGCTTCACCGGTTCGGCATTCTTCTCTTTCTGCAGACCTCTCTGAACGCCTGGAAAATGTCCAGAAGAGAGCAGTGAGAATCATTCTGGGTGATCATAATATTTCATATGAAGAGGCTCTCATTAAACTTGACGTTCCTAAATTAACTGAACGTAGAAATACTCTTTCAAACAAATTTGGAGCTAAGATAATGCGTTGTCCCCAGATGGCCCATCTATTCCCCCCTCCCCTCCCGTCTTCCGTGCGTCGGTCTGAGAGGAATACTGGCAATCAGTTTTCTCCATATCCTGCTAATGCTTCTGCCCAATTTTTACGTAGATTCATCACATCATTTATTTCTGGTCATATCTTGTAAGTGTATTAGTTAATTTATTTCGTGTTTTTGTATTTCGTAAATTTGTAATCCTTTTCTAGCTTTTAGCTATTTGAATTAAACTTGATTAATTGAAAAAAAAAAGTGAATACGCTCAGTAGTGATTTCGCGCGTCGTCTGTCCCGTCTGGCCGTTAATGAGCGAACCGTCCGATACTGCCGGCGCCTCGAAACGCCCCTAATACTTTTGATGACCATCTCTCCCTGCCGATGCAGAATCTCCGGGTACCTGCGAAAGAAAGCAAGAAGCGGTGTCACAGCTTCTCCCAAAGATCGCCGTGATTGTTTGACACAGGATTTGAGTCGTTGAGTTTGAATCGTTACGGGTTCACGCCTTCTTCCTGAGGATCACTGGCGTGTTTTGGACTTAGTCATATAGAGTATTGCAACTATTTCTATGGTGGAAAACTCTACTCTGTTATTATGGTACATCTTTCCGACTTTTCCTTACGTTTCCTGCTAGGAAACGGTTTGGGGTCTCTGGGTTACCTTGAACTTTGACATTTTATTAAAACTTCGCAACATTTTTGAAAATGACTGGCTTCCACAGAGGGCATGTTATCTCACACTTAAATTAAATTCATTCATCGTTCACACTCATAAATAAAGACAATAAATACCACGAATACCCAGAGGATGGACTTTAGCCCATTAACCCAGTACGAAAGAAAATAAATATTCGGCCCCGCAGAGAACGCGGTTGCAACACAACAACAGAATTCCCGTGTTTACTCCAGCAACAAAAACACCGCTTTCGCCACTGAAGTATGTTGTCCAGAGTATAGTAACTGATCACTGGTTGCGTTTCATTCACTGGTATAATGAAGTTCTTGAGGGACGCTTTGCACTTAATTCATTGCAATAACTGCGGTGTACGCTTCCGCGCGCAAGCTATCGTAAGAATTTTAATTGTTTTGTCCTAATTTAGAAGAATCCGGTTTTCTTCAGGCTTGTGTGAACGTAGGACGGGTTGTCGTAAGAAGTCATGAGCGACCTGTCTCCACCGTAAGATCTATGCCTCATGCACAAAAATGCAGAAAGAAGACATGAAATAACGAGGATGGCTAGGAGGATCACCAGGGTCGCAGCAAATCCAGGGGAGGTCATGCAGACCAATCCGTCGAGCTCGCCTCTAGATGGCACAACAATGGTGGTGGTGTTGTCTTTGGTTTGTTCCAGGGCGAAGGTAAGATCACCGGAGGAGACGACTTGGATGATTCGGTTAATTCCGACGTCCTGTTTTTCTGAGACGTCACGACGAATTCTGGCAGCGCTGTCTTCTCTGGGTTTTCCCATACGCTCTGAGAATTGACCTGAGGGAATCCTTGGGTCCGGAAGAGCTGGGGCAACATCTTCACTGGCACACTGGTCTGGGCACTGGTAGCGGCAGATCTGGATGGTGCACTGGAAGTGAACTTCCATGGAGTCTGGGAATTTGAAGGCTTGGAAGTGAGCGTAAGACAGTACTGAAGCTGAGGCGCCGAAGTTCTTAATCTTGGTGAAGCGAGACATTAGTTTTGGTCGGGTAACACAGCCTCTTTGGTCGACGAGCTGGATAGGAGCGCGTTTGCCATCATGAGCCATACAGTTTCTAACAAGCATATCGAACTTGTTTTCGTCGTCCTTGATAGCAAGAACCATCGTCATTGTCTGTCCAATCTTCACCAATCCGCTGACCTCAGAAGCCCAGGGTCCCTTTCCAACTTGGATCTGCATCCAGCATCCAACATTATCACCAGCGAAGTCAGCGCGAACGACGTCAAGCATATCCACCGGGAATGGTCTGAAGGTGACAGATTTCTCGTACTGGTCGTGCCATGTGCAGCGGAGTTTGCGGGCCTGATCCCAGACTTCCTGAACTTGGGGATCGTACTGAATGATGATGGTGTTCTCGAAGAAGGTTCCGGATCCAGACTGGACACCATATCCGTAGAGACCATTTTCTGTGTTTCCGAGAGTTCCACAAGCGTTAATGTTGACGTCAAAGTTGGCACTTGAACGACCCAACCCGGCTGGAAGATGAACGCAGTTGGGGTTGGAATAGTGATTCTTGGAGAAAATGATACCATAGAAAGGCTTGTCAAACTGGATGGATACCTTCATGAGAGATTTTTCGCATTTCACATCGATAGCGATGATCTTTGGCATTTCGTTGATAGGCTGTGCAGGCCAAGCTTCAGCGCTAGGGACGGGGAAAGCAGCGGCTGGTGCGGTGTCCTGGAGCTGTGTTGCAGCTGCTGCAGCAGCGCTGGCATACTCTTGATCGACGTTTCTCTGGGCAATGTACGAACCACTTTGTTCAGCTGGTGCTGGGGCGCTGTACTGTTCAGCCGTTGCTGGAGCGCTATACTGTTCAGCTGGTGCAGGTGCGCTGTATTGTTCAGCTGGTGCAGGTGCGCTGTATTGTTCAGCTGGTGTAGGCGCGCTGTATTGTTCAGCTTGTGGGGCGACGTACGGCTGTGCCTCTGGGGCAAGCTGTTCTGGAACAGGAATGGGCTGATACTGGGGCTCCTGGGGAGGGGACTGAGGTGCAGCCTGGTACTGCGCAGCTTGAGGTTGAGCTGGGGCTTGGTAAGCGGCCTGTTCCGGTGCGTGTTGGTGAGGGGCTTGTTGGGATGGAGCCTGGTATGAAGTCTGCTGGGATGCTGCAGGAACCTGGTATGGTCCACCAACTGGAGCAGGGGCCTGATAGGCAGCAGGTTGAGGAAGTGGCTGAGGGGCAGCTTGTTGGTATGCAGGAGCCGGAGGTGGAGCCTGCAAGAGAGAAAGTGTTTGTTCAAGTCAAGTTTAACAAAAACAAGTCCTAGACCACCTACAAGTAGAAAACAGGGGAACGGAGCCAAAAACAATCCATTAGCGAAGATGCTACACCAATCGCTTCGCAACGTAAAGCAGACAGGAATTCTTGTCGGCACACTTTGCCAATAAAAGTCTTAAGATGTACTTGCTTAAGTGTGTCACGAAGTGATTATTAAGCGAGCAAGCCCCTTTCTTTGAATCTTGGCAACAGAAATGTAAGACAAGTCAAGAATGCTGGCGAAAGCTACTCTAGTACTAGATTTTGCATAACAACCCAAGGCGCCTATTTTAACTGAAAAGGGAGGCTTAACGACTTTGTTAGACATAAATTTTAAAAGGCCTGCAGTTTCAGTCGACAAGCGAAGAAAAAAGGTTCTTCTGACTTAACAAGTTCTGTCAAGTCACGTAGTTTCGGGACAAAGTTTTGAATGCGACCAATTACATTAGCAGAAACCCAGTACCCAACATTTCAAAAAGAGCCTTGCCTTTTAATAGAGCACGAACTTCTGACTTTCTGATAACAAGAGATGCCTTCGTGAAATTAAAAGAAGTGTAAAAAAAACATGATCACACCATTCTTGTAATGGTATATACTAATTGTGCTGGTGTGTAAGAGTATGCTACAATCTTCAGACAAATTAAAGAAACTCAAAGACATATATTCTTCCGATCAAACGATTTGGTTTTAATGGTGAGAGTGAGAAAACTCACGATGTTTGCGGCAAATTTTTTCGCCTAGAGGTCATCATTAGAGTACTTTCGGAAGTGAAAGTTTCGTAAAATGGGAAGATATCGTTGAAAATTATTCCCACCTTCCAATTATCTTATTAATTGGGTTAGGAAGCACTCGACATTGAAAACTCAATTCACATATTGTTACCTGCAGCTTTCATTAAACTGACCTTGAGTTAATGCATTGGACACACGGGCCGGGTGCTTCCGGACTGGAACTCCTACCCGGATTTTTGTCACTATCATCACTTCCATACGGAAAAGTTGACATTTTTCCAATTTTATGATGAACGTGCTGAAAATCGGGCCGGGAAATCGTGATTGTGTGTGCGAACTTTAAGGCAAGAACCAAGGATGTTTAATTGGTCCTCCACCGGCAATGGTAAGACCGTCGGAACCGTGCTCTTCAAACCCCGCTGGCGGGCTCTCACTGGCTTAAAATCGCCAAAATCTCTGTTATGGCGTCCCTAATATCCCTTACGACGGACTTGCGACTGACCGTGGAGACGGTATAACTTTAGGACTAGGTTTGTGTTTACAGAGTAGTCTATCAAGGGCTGCTGTTTATTGAAGGCATTTGCTGTGAAAGAGAAAATTGGCGTGAGTGAAACATCAAAAATGTTACCCAATGTAGGATACACTGCATAAATATATGATTATTCTTTAGTCTTAATGCGTAATTTTTGGCGTACCTGGTACACTTGAGGTGGTGCAGGCTTGTACTGGGGAGGAGGCTGGTTCACTGGTGCTGGCTGGTAAGCTTGCGCTGGTGGGGAATAGGCAGCTGGCGCTGGCGGAGCATAGGCGACTTGCGCTGGTGGAGCATAGGCAGCTTGTGTTTGTGGAGCATAGGCAGCTTGTGCTGGTGCAGCATAGGCAGATGGAGCAGGTTGAGCATAGGCAGGTGGTGCAGGCTGAGGGTAAGCTTGTTGTGCCGGCGGGGAAGGAGCGGCGTAAGCCTGGGCTTGGTAAGCCACTGGTGCGGAAGGCTGGGCGGCATAAGCAGCTGGTGCTTGTCCGTATGGGCGCTGGACTGGCTGAGGAGCTGGGTACTTCACCGGCTGGAAATGATAACAAATTAAAAACCGGTTGTAATGTTGGAAATACTGCATGAAATGTTGCCAAGTAACTGGTGCTGGGATAGCAACAATTGACTGACAGCCAGTATCCCCGGTGTCTTTGATTCATTTTCCTGGCTAATTTCAATAAAAGCAGAACCCGAAATGCGTTTGTCAAAGAAAAGATGTCGGATTCTTTGGTTTATGTCACCAAGGTAACACAATCACAGAGATCCAAGTCAGATATGAAAAACTAATCCGTGGTGCACTCTTTCAACCATTCAATCAGACATAAGAGACTGTCAAGTTGGCTAACACAAAATTTTCAACGTGATGAATAAAACTCAGATTATTCGTAATAACTGAACTTTGTAAATTAGTTGAAGAGTTCCCTAACTTTCTTCGTAGTAATGTTGACCCATTCTTTATCTCCCTGATTTTAGAAACACTGAATGTGTCTTACCCGAACTGGCAGCGAGGGCAGTACGAGGGCACCGGGTCTCACTGGAACAGGGATGGGTACTGGTATTGGCTGCCTGGGAGAAGGTGGACCGTATGCTGGGGGTGGTGGAGCATATGCAGGGACATATGCGGGAGGTGCAGGGGCATAGGCTGGAGCTGCAGGAGCATATGCGGGAGCTGAGGGGGGAGGGGCAGCGTAAGATACAGCTCCTTCGTGCCCGTGCTCGTGGTGATGATGATCTCCGTCTTTGTCTTCAGCCTTGAAAAAATGTTAGGGTTGGATATTAGCTTAATGCTAACTTCAGTTTTGACTAAAAACTTAGTCAGAGACAAATCCAAATGGCTAGGGAGGGGAGACAAACTTCATGGTGAATTTGGACGAAAGAAAGTGACAAATCCCGTATGTCGAACTTCGGACACCGCTTATCCCAACTGAAGTTAAATAAAATACGATACAAAATAGTTAAGAAAATTACAAAACTGGAATTTTATTGTATTCTTTGCGCGAGATATTTTTAAATGGCCTTCGAGCTTGTTGTTCAGATGTCAGCTCAGATGGAGGTATGTTAACTATTTTGAATTTTTCGAACAGAATTTTTTTTAGGTAGTAGCCTGAAACGCTTGTCTTTCGCTGGTGCTATATTCACCAATTATTTCCATTGACTATTTTATAAGTAAGGTACAAAGCAGGGTGCTACACCGTCCAATGAAGCACCATGACAATTCTTATTAAATCGGAACAAGACGGAGGGCAGTAGGCTACCGGCAACTTATCCACGTGTTGGCGAAGTTAGTGGCCACGACGCGGACGCCGAAGTAAGTAACGATGTATCGGACCAAATATCGATATCGAAAACGATCAGTTTATATTTCTTATTACTGTAAATAATCTAAATAAAATTAAACCTTTACATCCAAAATTGAAGCGGTATGTTTTTTGTTATTCAGTTTTTATTTATTCCTAGTTTGGGATGATGCAAGATGCTTTTTACGACCATTTTCGTTTTTAAAATTTTGCGAAACTAGACGTATACTATACAGAGATGGGCGAATCCGATCATGAAAGGATCTGAATGCGAATCCCAATCCAGGGCTGGGTACGAATCCGAATCCACCATTTCATTCTGAGGTTTCGAATCCGGATTCGAATCCGACCTTAACAAAAATCAAATCATGTACATAGATTAGGGTTTAAAAACAGAGGTGACAAAAAGCACTGATATCTAAGGTAATCAGATAACGTGATAGATTAGTAACGATGGTTGGTAGTGGAGACCAAAAAGTTGGATTGCCGAATCCCACTGTGTAAAAATTGGGAAAACGGAAACTGAGACAATGAAGTCTAGGAGTTTGAGCGGATTCGCAAGATTGAGGGTTTGGAATCTGAGTCCGAATCCGAATCCAGCTTGAAAAGCAGAAGATTCGAATCCGGCCAAAAGGACGAATCCTTGATTCGAATCCAAATCCGGATTCGGATTCGCCCATTTCTGATACTATACCTAAACATGGTACCGAAATAACGAAATCCAACTATCAAAAGTAAAAATATCGATATATCGAAATTCTAAATATTGCCCAACACTAATTCCTGGTAAGTGAGGAGGTCTTTCGTGCGATAAACCACACCAAGATGTTCCTGAATATGCAAATACTCATTACACGTTCATGAACGCATGTCGTCACGAGGCTAGACCGCACAATATCATAAGATAATAACACAATTACTGACACCATGTCTGGCCATCTGTTGGATGGCCCAACACGACAGTATCTGGGCAATATGACCATAAAATAACTATATAAATAGGAAGTTGGCAGCGTTTAAATTCAGTAACCAGAAAAATGTATTACAAAGACATTAGTTGCATACACACTAAGCAGCTCTCATGCCACAAGCTAAGCATAAATAGAGCAAAAGGTGAATTTCCTAAACCGCAGGTAATGGACTATGCTTGCAGATGCCGGTAAAACCATTTTGTGTTTGGTTTTCGTTTTGTCTATAAAATGTCAAAAGAATTGGGTCGTACATTGATGGGTTAGTTTTTTTTTAAGATGTTTGTTAGCCATATTAACTATACATCAAAATAACTTTATGGTGGTAACGAATGTTAACGTGATTCCAGTGCTCTGGCTCATTACCATAAGCAGAGGCGTTACTAGCCAAAATGTTTGGGGGGGGGGGGGCAAGGTAGTCAACAACTTGGTAAATTTTTGCCCTGTTTTTTAATGCCGTGCGAGTGTTCAGTGTTGTTCCGGACAAGTTGTTTTTTGTGATGATGTTTGGAAGGTTTCTAATAAATGGGATTTTATGTCGGTTGTACATGTTCAGGAGTCCCATAGTAAGCCGACCGGCACATTTCTAGCCCTATATTAGCAAGGCCTCCGTAGCAGTGGCAGCATTGGACACAATACTGTCGTACGGTAGTGCCGCGCAAGGATGCCTTTCAGTATTAATTTGAATGGCTAAGCAATCAATGCTGAGTTGTGACAAGGAGCCTGTTAAATTTTCATGTGTTCTGTGTCCTTTACTCTCTTCGACTATGTATAACAAAAAAAATAAAAAAACTGAGGAGACGGAAAGGAGAAAGGAAATAATAAACCCACAGCTGCGGTTGGTCATCACTTCTTTAAGTGTGTCTTTACCGACTGGTTGGTCATTTTTGCAGACTGTTTTTGCAGATAAAAACGACTAACAGTTAACGGGAACGAAAGAAACATAACATATAACATCTCAAAGTGTTATCTGTTGAAACCGCGCATCCTGCTGTTGTCGTTATGTATCTTCTGACAGTGTAGTATTTTTACCTATTGAAGGTGTTGTTGGAGATCTGGGCACGAAATAGTATAAACTTAATTGGTCATAACACTTTTTTTCTAAGTGAAAAGGTGTTATTCTTGAAAGTGTTATGCGCAATCTGTTATGAAACTTCTGACAGTGTGGTGAATTTGTTGCCACATTTTCTTTGTCTTTTTGTATACTGCACAGAGCCGTTTAGCTGGTATACGAATAGAAGTAAAATAAACTGTTTCTAAATACGTGGGGTTATATTCTTTTTTTTGTTTTAAGATTTGTCATTCCTGCTTGAAAATTACTATTTTTTATTAAGTGTGTCTCATAGGATAGTCGGTGCAATCCGACCTACTGACTGGACGAGACCGACAAACTTGTTGCTAGAGAGTGAATTCTGTTTTCTGCCTTTGTGAATAATATTGGTTTGTGTAAGGATTTTGCAGTTAGAAAACGTACAGTTGTGTTCACAGTATTTATTCCTATCGACTGCTAATGGTTTCTCCACGATTTTCGCCAAATCAAACAGGTCCTCATTGATTCTAGAACTAAAAGCTATGTAAGCATAGGTGTACTGGTTTAGGCTTCAAGATAATCTCCAGTTGAACATTTTTATCGGAGGACGAAGTTTGTCAAAGTCTGCAAAGTCTGCCAGCTCGTCCATCTGTTATGTAAGGACGGTCTCAAAACACCTTACTTTTACTCTCAGGATTTTGGGATACGTGAAGCTTTTTCTTCCACCAAAGTATGATAAACAATGACACATTTGCCCCAACATTAGCTTCGTTTAGTTTCTTAAGTGCATATTCACTATCCCCTTTCCAACGCCCGTCACTCAATTCCATGGCCCCGCAAGGCCAGGATTCCCAACCTCCTTCTCTTAATGTAATGAATCATCAATAAATAACTAGTATGGCCGTATCTACAAGTCTTTGAAGCCATTTTGTGGACATTTCATCCCTACGAATATTTGAATGTCTGCACTGTAAAAAGTCTCTCCTTTATCGGACTTTAAGAGTTGTGATTCACCTGTTTCGGATATTTTTATTCGTAATTCGGAGAATCTATATCCGAATTCGGAGAGTTATAATCCGATGCAGGATTAAAACGCTAGAATGCAAAATACTGCAGATGATACTATTTTAATTCTCCGAATTACGAATAAAAATGTCCGAAATCGGTGACGCACAACTACTAAAGGCCGATAAAGGAGAGAATTTTTACAGTGTGGTTCCGTTTTTATTGTCTTTGTTAATCGAATTTGTTGCTTTCTGTAACTTGAGCATGATCATGGGCCACAAAACAGGAGGGGGGGGGGGGATGAATTAGAGGGCAAAGATTTGAATAGAATCAAGAAGTCCAGGTTTTGACAGGGACTACAACAGGATGAATTGCACTGAAAAGGAGCATTTATCAGAATTACAACAATAAGATTAAGCATCAATGGGAGAGCATTCTTCTACAGTAGGATAGTTTTATAGATAGGATAATGTCGTCGTAGTCTCTATATTGTGTCTGATTTCCTCTTGTTATATTGTTTCCTTGTTATAATGTTTCCTTCTTCTTTTCTTTCTTTATTCACACTCCGTCTATGCCATGTGCTTTTTGATGGGTGAAAAATATATTTATTACTTATTATTATTATTTTGAACTTACATAATGAACAGCACTTTCGAGAGCAACTTGGTCTTCTTCACTGTCTTCAGTATCCAGTTGTCTGTGCTCGGCAACCAGTTCTGAGATTTCCTTTGCTTCAACGATGGCCACTTTCTTTTCCTCTTTGGCGTTGGCGACCTGAAAAGAACAAAGTAAGTAAGTAAGTAATTTATTTGTGACCCGCCATTTTTTGAAAAAGCGGAGTAAATGAAGAAAATAAATAAAACACATAAACACACAGAAAAAGGCACTTAATTTTCAATCTTCGGCCAGGAAGCAGTGGGTAACGTCGTGCGCTGGTTGGGCTCTGTTGTCCATGATTTTTGAAAGCGATGAGGAAACATCCAAAAGGGTAACACTTGCATCTTGAATTTTGAACTTCTCCTTCAATGTATGGCTATGCCATACATGGACATGCAAACATCACATGACAAATTGTTTAGCCGAGTTGACAGTCAGCTAAGTTCTATTCCAGCGATGTTTCGGTCATTCTTGGCAAGAGTCCTATTCAGGTTCAAGCCAGAAACGCGCACCTGTGCTGTGATGAGCCCTTGACAAGAAGGAATAAAAATAGAATAACAAAATAGAAGAATAAAACTCAGCGGGCGTATAGCGCAGTCAAATAAGAAACATCTCATCCCCCCGTTTAATTTATTGTCCGTCATTTTTAATGCGATCTCTTGCAGGTACAGTCTTTGGTATTCGTCTTATCTGTCGATTAATCGCCCACTGCACCTGCAGACTATTAAAACCGGCTTTTCGCGTTTCATTAGTATTCGCTACATTCACCACCTCAAAGCCGAAGTTTTATTTTCCCAAGAGTTCCATGAACGAAGTCCAAAAGTGAAAGTTTGATACTGTAAATTACTATTCAGGATAGCAATCATTATCTTTTGGTTCATTCAGATTATCTGAATGGAATTTGTTAAAGGACCAGTCTTACCTATAATACTAACGCAACCTACTTCCATAATCATTCCATATATTTCTAAACCCGGAGACCCCAATTTCGTACGATACATTCTAACACCTCTAATAAAATTGCGCTGCTTTTCTCAATTGCCGGGTTTTGCTACCTTCGGTGTGTATCACGCTGTAGACGGTTGTCTGTGAGAAGTTTTTCCATCAGAAAAACCGGTTATGTAAATTGTTTCCCTGTTTTCGCTATGTCAACGGGTCTCGGAAAAGGCTTAAAACAGCCAAAACCGTGGGTTATTTGTTGAAAGCACAGCCTAGTTTTAACGTATTCAAATATTTTAAAATACTATAAGTTGAAGAGCAAATAATGCGAGGGGGTTCTTTAATGATGTTTGAATCGTCTCAGTCTGGCGAATAATATGATCTAGAACGTCTCTCAGCTCAAGCGTCTCTTGCAGTCTGCAGCGGCACTAACACTCGTGCCTTCATCAGATCATGCAGCAATTATCAAATTTGCTAATTTGGCTAACCCTTGACACTAACCAAGTGGGTTCTTCCGGTCATGATGCAGGCAGGAATGTCGCGACCTCAAGCCGGGGCTTTGACAACCCGTTCAGACCCAATCATTCAGATTTGCGCGCCCTTTGATCTCTTCAAGTTTGCATGTCTTGTCTCCACGTGTGTTCGTCACGTCCCAGAAACGAGAGAAGCATGTCAGCCGGAAAGCCAATTTTGGAATTGCTAGCGAGATACGAGTAGATGGAGCAATTGCTATTACACAGATCCGTTAAAGGACCCATCGTACCTATAATGCTAATGGAACCTACTTCCGCAATCGCTCCATCGTTTCTTAAACCCGGAGACTCGAATATACTAATACTCGTGCCTTCATCATATCATGCAGCACGGTATATTCGAACCACCCTAATGACACCTCGAGTGATTTCCACACTTGCCCTGTTTTGCTTTTTTCGATGCGTAACATTATTTTTGAGAAGCTTGGTCGTTATAAACACCGGAAGTCAATGGGCCTGGAGAAAGGCTTGAGACAGCAAAAGCCGCGGATAATTTATATTCAAATAAAGTATACAACATGAATAATTTATATATATACGTTTATATGTATAATATGTATACAGAATATGTAGATATAATTTGTATATATAATACGCGGATAATTTGTTAAAAACAAAGCCTGGTTTTAAAGTAGTCAACTATTTTAGAATAGCGGAACATAAACAGAAAATAGAGCGAGGTGTCTTTTAAAGATCTCCGGATTCAATACGTAGATGTAGTAGACGTGCCAGACATTGCAGACTGGTAACAGCAGACGTTGGAGCGTCCTTGACCAGACCTCGAAAGTCGAGAAAAAGTTTGATTTCCATGAGTGCAAACCGGTTTCTGTTTGGTCAACGACGGCCCTCATTTGTTTTCCTAGACGCAACTCTTTCACATTCTCCGTTTAAGCTCAAAGCTAAATTAAGCCAAGGGTTACTCGCCCCAAAAAAGGCTGTATATTAGGCGCCCGGTACCCACAGAGGCTAGTACAATGGTGCCCAAGAAGAGAGTAACCCTTCGAATTAAGCTACAACTCGAGTCATCCATTCTCGACCGCAGGGGCAAACAAGAGAAATTTTCGAGTTTGGCAAATAAACTTTCCTTGATGGGCGGTAACCTCAAATTTTGACATATCGCCTGTCAATAATGGTCATCGTTGTAATTAGTTCCCTCTCATCGGCATGCAGGTGAAAATTCACCTTGCCGACTTGTCGATAAACCGGCGGAACAAGTGTGTAAGCCAACGGCAGTGGGTCAAAAACTCCGAATATGCATTGTATTGAGGACGGTGACGTAGAAGCGAAAGCGACTTTTTTTTACTCGCGCTGAAAGTGAATGTGGATGCGTGAGAGAAGCGGCGTGACGAAATGTACTATTAAAATCTAATTAATTGTATGATAATGAGAAGGTATTAGACTGATAACTGAGAATGGGAGGAATTAAAAGTTTGCATTAGGAGATTTACCTCCGCGCTCGTTAACGCGACTAGGTCAATCGAAAAATGACTATCATAGAAGACATTTTTGATGTGTTAATCTGCTGCACCCCTTGATTTCGAGCTCATCCAAAATTGCAAAAGCCAGAAAAATAAAATGTCGGTGGCTCAGTGTGTTTATTTATTTCTCCTCACAATACTTCATAGTTATTTGCCATTTCTTGTGCCTGAATACCTTCACTCAAAATCGTCCAGGAACCGATAACTTGACGCACCTATTCGCCATGGTTAGGTCTGCGTCCTTTTAGCGGATTGATATTGCTACTACACGAGAACGACTGAGCAGGATACTAAAGCACTGCATCGGCTGGGAACAAAGTAGGGCACTCAGGTACAACAACAAAAAACACAGTTTAGGCTTTCAGTTCCATGCACATAAACTCAGAACAAGTGAATGTTTGCAATACATATTTTTATTCGAGTTTTCTATAAGAATTCTTCGTCAAAGCTTGGGTAACTTCATTTTTTTGTCAATCAGTCAACCAGTGGTGTGAAAAATTCGAGATTCGTGTAACTAATCAGCATAACAACTAGCTGAAACAACACGATCGCTCAACAATGAAACCGAATAAAAAATCGAAAGTAAGGACGATCAATGCTGACTAGCTCTTTTATTTTTACTTACGGCCGATAAGCTTAAATTGAAATTAACACACTTTCCTTTGATTCTTGCGCGTCCGATAACAAAAAGAGACGCCTTTGATCCAATTCAGAATCTGGTATTGTTTTCTAACTACGATGACTTTCCAACATCATATCCAATTATCTGATGTATCTAAACAAAATCATAAGGGGAGTCATGAAATAAAACATATTGTATGGCTTTGTCTATATAAGTTGTACATTATAGGCCTAATCTGCAACTTGTTCAACCGGTTTGTTGATCTGACTTTCCCAGTTTCCTATGATGGAAGAAAGGGACAGAATATAAGAAGCGACGATGTATCTATATAAGGTATATAGAAGGTTCTGCCGAAACTTGAAACATTAGTTGCCTTTTGCAGGTACCATGGTATGTGATACAACGGTCCACAGTCGTTTTCGCAGTTACCTTGGTATCTGATAACATGGCCAAAAGGTAATTTTGCAGCTACCGTAGTATCTGGACAGTTACCGTCGTAACTGATATTAAAATACGACAGTCCCGGCCGTGTTAACTGATCCTGGTATCTGAAAAATTCATCTCACTTACATTATCAACAACACAGGAGCCTGGGTTGTTGTCAAATTGGTGGGAAAGAAGTTTGGCACTGGTGGTGCGAGTGGATATTAGCACTTCTTTTGGGATGACTTCTAAAAGCGCAAATTCGGAAATTGTCGTTTTAGCAAAGCAACCGTAGTACACGATACCACGGTAACCGCAAAAACGACAAAATGCAAATCCATTTACCGTGGTATCAGATACCATGGTATGTGCAAAAACGGAACTATTATTTTCAAGAAGACCAGGGAAAATATATGCTTTGATTATCCCACTGTTTCCGCTTTACACTCGTGTGAAATGTCCTCCATCCTTCTCTTAAACACGCTGGCGTAATGACACATATAACCAAACCAAACACGCTGAACCGTTAAAAGTGAATTTTGGATTTGGAGCAATTGTGGTTTCGCAACTTCCTGCTGCCAATATTGACATTGTGCGCTAAAAAACTACTTTTTTTTTACCAGGGGCTATTTGAAATTCGTAATTATATTTCGGTGCGACTTGGATACTAAACCTTGATCCCACGCCAAGAACATTCAGATTCCCTCAGAACCAATGTCGGCTAGATATTCCTCCACTCGAAGCTGAGTGCGAATCATAGTTGACTGTGATAACAGACACGTTAGCTGGATTTTGCCAGAGCGATATTTTGGCCCTTCTTCGCAAGGGTACTCTTCACGCTCAAGCCGTTGAAGCTGAACCCTTGCCAAGAAAGGCCGAAATATCGCTCTAATAAAAATAAGCTGACGTATCCGTTTAGCGCTGTCAACTAGTGTTGGATAAGAAAAAAAGTTGTTCCTCGTTTGTTTGATTATAAATGCTTATCCACTTTCTTAAATCACAACTCTCACTGTATACTATTTATTTGATAGTGCAAAACGGATACGTCACTTGAATTTTATTAGAGCTATATTTCGATCCTTCTTGGCAAGGGTCCGCTTCAGGCTCAAAGCCGCTCAAGTTGAAAAAATGCGAACTTGTGTGAAAAACACAAGTTCCCACACAAGTTTTTCCCACAAGTTCGTTTTCCAACTTGAGCGGCTTTGAGCCTGAAGAGGACCCTTGCCAAGAAGGGCCTAAATATAGCTTTAATAAGATTCAGCTGACGTATCCGTTTTGCACTATCTGTCCGACGCTTTTTCTTGTTTAAGCCTATCTCTAGGCCCATTGACTTCTAGCAAAGACAGGGAAAAATTTACATACGTAGCCATTTTTTCTGATGAGCCAGCTTGTCCTAGACGACCGTTGCACATCGGAAATAGCGAAACACGGCAAGTGTGAAAACCATCGAGAGCGTGTCCGAAAGCTTTCAGGACTGTAAATGCTGCATTTAATGCTGCATTTTTATTTTTATTTTCGTCCGAAAGCTCTTACCTTACATGCAGCATTAAATGCAGCATTTACAGCACCAAAAGCTTTCGGACACGTTCTTTATTTCTTCTCTGACACTTCTAATTCCGAAATTTAGCCTTAATCGCCAGCTCCCCAGTTTCTTCTTGAAAATTCAGCGTAAAATTTAGCATTTTCGCTGAATTTTTAGATGAATTTGATGCTGAATTAATGCTGCATTAACTGAGCGAAAATTTAAGTCCGAAAGCGAAATGCTGGATAAAATGCTGAATTAATTCAGCATTTTCGTTCGTTTCCGAGCTTTCGGACACGCTCCGAGTTGTCATTAGGAGGGTTAGAATATTCCGTGTGAAGTTCAGGTCTCCGGGTTTAAGAATGGATGGAGCAATTCGAGAAGTTGGTTGTATTAACATTATGGGTACGACGTGTCCCTTAACATGAAAGTCATTCTGCGGGCTAAATACTAATACATCAGGATATTTACAAGTCTATTAAGGTCGAGGGGTTGCCCATTCTAGATTTGAGTGTACCGCAAGTGCCTGGCGCCGCCGCGCCCAGTCGATGCCGGCACCGGTTGCCACGTGATAGAACGTTAAAATCAGCATGTTTAGAAGCGGAAATAGCCTAATTTATAGCTGGCACCGCTAGTTCGGTGGGTGCCGTGAAAGGTTGTACAGCAGGTGCCGTGGATTGGATAGCCCCTTGACCAAGGCGACTGTCAAAGCTTACGTTAATTCAGGCCACTCTGTCAATTACAAATCTTTGCTGTCAGTATACCCACCATTCGTGTTTGAAACTTGTGAAGAATGAGTAAGCGTCCTACCGGCAACTACATGCCGACCGTCCTTGCTGTCAAGCAATGTCAAGTGGGTTGGCAAGAAGTATCAAGTGGCAGAGGCGTTACTAGACGAAATGTTTGGGGGAAGGCCGACTGGCTGGTCATTTTTACCGACTGTTTTTAAAAAAAAGGAACTGTTTGAAGAAAAATCGACTCTTTTCAAGAAAAAGTCTACTGTTTTAAAGAAAGAACGACGATTTTTTGAAGAACGACAACATTGGAGGGGGCGCCCTTTCATACGTAACGCCTCTGCGGGTAGGAACCAAAATATCTTTGTGAAACTACTGTCCCTAATTATGAGATTGCTCCAACAAATATTCGAGAACAGTATTGAAATCCTTTAAATAGTTTGTGGTAGATTAGTAAAATTACTTCTGCCAAGGCGGAGTTCACTGAAGCAAAATTTAACCACGTAGAACAAGACTGCAAATTCCATTTTTCCACTTTGCCATGTCTTACTGACTCTTTGAAACATTCTTTCTGTTTGTATGGACACGCCTCCTTCGGTTTCGATAAAAGACATACTGGGGAGCTAGCATATCCAGTCGTAGGGCCTATTTGATCGACGCCACGCAAAAGTTGCGTGGAGCCAGCGTGAAATTATTCTTCGAAACCTATTTTCGTGGTAATGAGCAAAACATTTACTCAACGGAACCTATTTCAGTGGTAACGCAAGGGTGTCCATCATCCGAACATTTCATTCAACATGCCCTAGCGACCCATTGCTATCGAAACCATGTACCTCCGTGTTTGTATAGCATGCCAAAACCAAGCTTGGCCATAGACTGGAATATACAGTATGGGGGTATCTTGGGGCAACAAATCGGTACTGCATTCAGCAATTACACACGGCATAGATCATGTCACATAATATTAACGCGTAAAGTTCCGCTTTAAATAACCGTAAGGAACCTTAACATTTTTTTGGGGGTGTGTAAATGTCAATAAATGCAGTTACTGAAGAAAACTCAACTGTCAATGAAGTACTGATTCCTGGCCCGAAAAGGCCAACATACAGCTGCACCATTAGCGAGGCCACAGTGACACCCGGACTCGCACAGTGGCGGTATAAAAAAAAATGGTCGCACACCAGTAGAAAGAAGTGACTGTACATGGAATAGACTTGTTTGTTGCTTTAGTGAAAACCGAGGTGAAAACCAGTCTTTACAGACTCGTCACCCTCAATTCCGCCGCGGGCTACGTATCTCGTCAAGGACGGCACAATACTCTATATGACAACCGGCGCAACACGCCAGTGAACCCAGGGTTGCCACATGTAGCACGCTAGTTTGAATTGTCACTCTATTTTGTTTTTGTCACTCTTGTCCTACGTAGGACATAAAATCACTCTATTTCAGAAAATGAGCAAATGTGTCATTTTGCAGCAGGGACTCTGACCAGAAGTATTTCAAGTTTTTTTCATGAAAGTAAAATTACGATGTATCATTTTTACAGAGGCGATTCCGGCCAAAAGCGAACATTTCATGAAAATATATTTCACTCCGAATTCACTCTCTGTTGTGGGCTAAAAGTCACTCTCTCAATATTTTTGATGTGGCAACCCTGAGTGAACCTCGGGAAGAACGAGAAACGCCACCCCAGACGAAGTCTTAAAATTGATTCAAATCCTAATTAACCAATCAGCAACGTTTGTTGTGGTCAGGTTGTGGTGGTGACGTTCCTGGCTCTTCGATAGGCACACCGCTATTCTTCATCGGCACAAAGAGTTACGCTGTAAAAATTAATCTTGCAGTATTCGCTGCTGGGATTACCCGGTGAAAAATTTATCTCAAAATAGTAGTATGAAGTTGTACGAAAAAGTAGCATGCAGTACTAACTGATGCTACTACATGCCTCTACTTCACGGCTACCGTGTTACTTCATTCTACTGCATGCTACTATTAGCAAGACTGGATGCTACTATAGCAAGACAGGATGCTACTGGATACTACTGCTTAAGATTGGCCCAGTCTGAGGCACATTTAATGAAAGTATTCTTTACTATTACATATCAATACATTCAACTTTTTGGTAAAATTTTCATACAACTACGCAGGCCTATTCGGGATTAATCTTATCCCAGTAGAGATAAGATTAATCCCAGTAGCAAATACTGCAGTTAACTTTAATCCTTACTCGGAGAAACTTTTTACAGTGTAGTCATCAAGAGTATTTGGAAGACTGAGAGATTTACTTACCGCTAAATAGGCAATCGCCAGGCAACTGAGAAGTATCCACCTCATTTCACTTTTATGTATCCAGTGACCGCTGACCTCACCGAACCTAGAAAATAGGATTGTTCAAAAACTGGTGACGAATTCGGAAGGAAACATTCACTTTCAAACATTCATTGCTGGAAGATGCTGGAGTTTCTCAGGCAAACATTCTGTCCAGGAATTAATACATGTGGATCGCCAATGCCCTTGACGACGGTTCGTGGAAATATACAAACTGGTAACTAGGGACGAGGACCAGTCCACAACTACATCTAGACTAGAATTTATTAAAGTCTTTATCCAAACCTCGTGCTTGAAGTCATTATCCTTGTTCAGTGTTCAACTTTGCTTAAAGTTTAACTGAAAAGCCACCTTATTTTTGTATCGTTTAACTGAATACACTGCATTGTTTGATTGTGTTAAGAGATTTTTTTTTTATTTTTCATTATTTGCTTTAGTATGACCTTCAGTATTTCTACGGCCGTCATCACAACGCAAAATTCTACTATAATGCGGAAAACGCGTGAAAACTCACTGCGGGAACATTTTTGCGTAATGATGGGTAACTAGATTGTCCTGGCTCAGCCCTTTTCAGTTAAACTTTAAAACAAACCCATCCTTTACTTACTGTGACCCACCGTAAAGACGATACAAGATTTCAGGTATCAAACATCCTTGTCTTACATAGCAACACGTTTCAATCAAGAAGGAAAATTAAAATAAAACAAAATTTCCATAGTATTCTCAAGGATTTTCTCTTTGCAAACTGACATGCAATATTCACAAATATACTACTGCTTATTATTCACAAAGATTCATAAAGCTCGTTGAAGGAATTTAGGAATTCTGGCGTTGCCGATCAAGAGAAAAGAGTGACAGGGAATGAGCATAGGGGTTAAAGACCCAGTAATGCAGAGCACGAAAGAGTAAATGCACGTGCAATTCATTGTTAATGACACTGTGGTGGAAGGAAAAGTTTGAACGTTTTCAGTGAAGAGGGTAGAGTTGGATGCAGCAGAAATAGCGTATTCTAGGCTCATCTTTCAGTAAGTAAATTAGCTAAATTTTTGATGTGATGGAATGAAATGAATAACAAGAATGAGTCAATACCTCCGGAAGAAGCAATAAACAATATTCCTCGGTCCTCGCTGTCACACTTTCAATTCCTTACTGATTCCTCCACATCAGAAACACATGACCTAAACGCTGGACGAGTGACGTAGTTGGTAGGGGCGGAGACACGCGATACTACCAGCGCGTTGTGGCTGACCTAGTGACGAGCCCGGGTTGCTTGAAGCTGTGGAGAAGCGTTTTGGCGCGCTTTGCGAGAGGTGCGTCCGAAAAGTGAAAGCGGTACTCGTTCGGCAAGACACGGACTCGTGATTTTTATAGCAGGTGCTTTCTTCCGCTGAAGGTGCTGGAGACATTCCTTCGAAAGGGAATTAACGTATTGTCATTTAAAAGGAAAATTTCAAGTTCAGAACCAAAAGCGTCACTTCAATTAGCAACGCTGAAATTACACTGTCTATGTACGAAGAGGGTTGTTACAAGATTAGGCAATGACAAGGCTGAGAAAAATCAGTGAATCTCATATCAAACTTTCTTTTGAGCCAAGTGGAGTAAATTGTAGCACGTCCAGTGTTGCCAGACTGTGTTTACAGAAAAATGCTCTGTGACTTAAAAAAATAAACAAGCCTGGCTTAATTTTTACAAAATTTTTGTTCTATCAAGCAAGTTATAATAGCTGATTTTAGGGGAGCCATTCGGGGGGGGGGGGAATGGCTTAACTATATTTGAAAATCTCGCCCCTTGGTGAATTCTTTTTTCAAAAAAATAGGTTTCAAAAGGCAAAATACGGAGCAATGACCTTAGCCCACTTGAATATGTATTCAAAAATTGCTCTTAATTACCCCTCAGAGAGTTAATAAACTTTCAGTCTGTGTGACAATCTGCGGTTCAGACTCAAAATAGGTTTCGAAAGGCAAAATGCAAAGCAATCATGGATAGAGGAATATTTTTATTCGCCAAAAACTTGTCATGGCTTACGTCAAATTTAAACGCGGACAGAAAACAACGAGAACACGGGAAGAATACTTCCGAAAATAATTTTGTTCGAAAAATAAAACTTTCAGGCGACGAAATTAGTTTGGATCCACTTTATTTTCGGTTTTGTCTATTCCGATTGTTTTATCTTAATTTTACATTTTACTATTCGCAACAAAAGAACCATGACAGTAATGAAAAAGATTCCTCAGAATCGGATTTAAACCATAACTATAAACTCAATATTGATCATGGAAATTCTTATTAACCTTACCTTCTTATTAACCCTAACCATTAATCCTTAGCACCTGTTTTTCAAAAAAAACAAGAACAGCAGCAAATTCCAAAATCGATTCCCCACCGAATCTGGAAGGGAGTCCTTCATTGATGCTGGTGGTCATAATCGGAGCATTTCTCGTACGTAGGGACTCGCGAGAACATGTGGATTGAATCCCTGGGACAAACGAAGCAAGACCAAAGGTTTCGATGGGATCCCAGAAATTTAGTATTTAATCCAGACAATTTGGTCTTGTTTATATCCGGTCTTCGCCAGACTCTTGAACAGTTTTACTATTAAGATTTAGAAACAGAAGAAGGTAATCATCTGTGAAAACCAAGTTCAGACATGGATTCAACATGTGTGTATTTACTCCGCGGCTATATCCTATATCTACTTTGACGATATTAACCAAATCTTCCTGCCTTACTTCTGCCAAATCTCCGGTTTTGACCGGATGTCGGGCGAACTACTTGTCCGGCAAAAACTAAAGCTCAAAAACGAATTCAGCGATCACCTTACCCCTATATCGAACATCTAATCAATTCAGATAAAACTTGTTTTCATGTGTTCTTTCTTGTGTTCATAAAAAAATTGTTCGCCCATTAATTTGACCCCCCCCCCTCCCCCACCCCTAAATGTTGAGCTACAGAGCCCATCTACGAACTCGGTCTCTCCCTTGACTCAAAGAGTCCTCACACCAAGTTTCATCAAAATATTTCATTCCCTTCGAGAGTTATCGTGCTTACAGACGGACAGACAGACGGACGGACAGGCGACAGCTTTTACGAAGTCATAGGTATCCCTCCACTTACGTTTTGGGATCCCAAAGAGGGCGACTCCTGAAAGGAGTCCTCGGGGAACGCTGAAAATACGCCTTAGGTCTAATCGAAACGACGCCTCTGGCTGATTTGCGCAGAGTTTTTTTTTAGTTCCGCGTTTATTTCCGACTTGTTTCATTTCTACTCATTTTCTGTTTACATACTTTCAGTGATTTTTTACTAGAATTTCTTCTCATTAGTTCCATTGTTCTAACCTATTCAAGAAATTCCATCCGGTCGCTCCTAGAGGTTAGATCGGTTTTGGAGTTTGGACCGCTAAAAGACGTAAGGGGACCTTCGGTCTTACCTGCTTTCAAGATTGGTTGAAATCGGACCTCTCACATTCCAGAAATCCTAGCCCCTCCCGCTCCCCCACACATGGCCGGATCTATCGATTTCAACACTTCAAGCACCAGATCCTGCCCATAGAAAATGTGAAACAAATTTTCGGCCTGGAAAAAGGATATAGTAAAGCCCGTGTTTAATTTGAAACCAACAAGTATTAGCAGAAGCTTTTACACAACTTTCATGGGGAACAAGCAGCCCCGGTTTTATGGCACATGCACCTCCGTTGAATTGCCATATACCGATCACTTTTCGGTCGGTCGATCTGTCGGTCCACTCTTCTCGAGTTAGGGTACTTCCAGAAGTACTAGGACGATGAAACTTGGCAGGCATATTACGACCCGAGCAAACTAACTTGGACATAGTCACTTGCGAGACCCGACCATCGTGGGGGGAGGGGAGGGGTGGCGGAATCCGGAAAATAGGGGCATGCATAACTTTCTAACGGGTGATCGGATCTTAATGAAACTTGATATCTGTAGAGACCCCGTGTCTCAGATGTCTCATTTCAAGTCCGGACCGGATCCGATGAATCTGGGGGAGGGAGTCGGAGGGGGAAACCGGAAATCGTGTGAAACTCTCAGAGTGAAGCGATCGGTGTGAAACTTGGTGGGAACAACAAGCACAAGCTCTAGATACATCCGGATTTGGACACTGCGAGGGGAGTTGGATGGGGTCCGGAATTCCGGCGATCCGTTGCTAATGTACTTCCAGGTGGGCTAGGACGATAAAACTTGGCAGGCATATCGAGGACCCACCATATTAACTTGGAAACAGTCACTTGCCCGATCCGACCATCGTGGGGGGGGGGGGGAGGGGGAGACGGCAGAATCCGGAGGTTAGTGGCATGCGTAACTTTTGAACGGGTTATCGGATCTTAAGGAAACTTGATATCTTGAAAGTCCTCATGTCTCAGATGTCCCATTTCAATTCAGGACCGGATCCGATGAACTGGGGGGGAGGGGGTCGGAGGGGAGAACCGGAAAGCTTGTGACACGCATAGAGTGGAGCGATCAGGATGAAACTTGGTGGGAAGTACAGGCACAAGTCCTAGGTGTATCAGTGACAGAATCGGAACGAATTCGGGTACCAAGGGGGGGGGGGAGCTGTAGGGGGGTGTCCAGAATTCGTGATCGTGACTTAAGGCACGTCCAGATGTGCTAGGACTATTTGCTGGAGCATTAGAAACTTGACATCATTGGGTTAGACATCGTCACATCTCCGATCCGACCATCCCTTAAAGAACTTGAACCGCAAAGTGCGAAAAGTACTTCTAAGCAAAATTTACTTTTTCACGATTGCCATGAGCACATGATCCTTTTTGCCTCAAGGGTTTGCTTAGAAATTAAGTTTTGGCACCCTTAAAGTGCGCATCTTAACCGGAAAGTGAAAAAAAACTTTTGACGATCACTTCCATCCTCTGACCCAGCCTTGCAAGTTTGGCGCATCTTAACCGAAAAATGAAAAAAAAAAATTACCATCACTTCCATATGACCCAGCCTTGCAAGTGCCATATGAGGTTCCAGCTCTTGTTATGGCACTTGCAGCTTCACTCAAGTGCCATGTACCGATCACTTTTCGGTCTGTCGGTCCACTCTTCTCGAGTTAAGATACTTCCAGAAGTGCTAGGACGATGAAACTTGGCAGGCATAGTAGGGAACCGACCAAACTAACTTGGAAATAGTCACTTGCCCGATCCGACCATCGTGGGGGGGAGGGAAGTTGGCGGAATCCGGAAAATAGGGGCATGCATAACTTTCCAATGGGTGATCGGATCTTGATGAAACTTGATATCTGGAAAGACCTAGTGTCTCAGATGTCTCATTTCAAGTCCGGACCGGATCCGATGAATCTGTAAGGGAGTCTGAGGGGGGAACCGGAAATCGTGTGAAACTCTTAGAGTGGAGCGATCAGGATGAAATTTAACAAGCAGAAGCTCTAGGTACATAGCTTACAGAACTGGACCGGATTCGGACACAGTGGGGGAGTTGGAGGGGGTTCCGGAATTCTGGCAATCCTTATTTAATGTACTTCCCAGGTGGGCTAGGACGATCAAACTCGGCAGGCATATCAGGGACCCGACCAGATTAACTTGGAAACAGTCAATCGCCGGTCCGACAATCGTGGGGGGAGAGTGAGACGGATTCCGGAAATTAGTGACGTGCATAACTTTCGAACGGGTTATCGGATCTTAATGACACTTGATATCTTGAAGGAGCTCATGTCTCAGATGTCCCATTTCAAGTCGCATGGAGTGGAGCGATCAGGATGAAACTTAGTTGGAAGTACATGCACAAGTCCTATAGGTGCATCAGTGACAGAATCGGACCGGATTCGGGTACCGAGGGGGAGGGAGCTGTAGTGGGGTGTCCGGAATTCCGGTGATCGTGAGTTAGGGTACTTCCAGATGTGCTAGGACGATAAAATTTGCTGGAGCAATATAAACTTGACATCATTGGGTTAGACATCGTCACTTCTCCGATCTGACCATCCCTTAAAGAACTCATCTTAACCGCAAAAAAAAAACCTTTTAAGCAAAATTTACTTTTTCACTATCGCCATGAGCTCATGATCCTTTTTGCCTCAAGGGTTTTGCCACGAAATTAATTTTTAGCACCCTTAAAGTGCGTATCTTAACCGAAAAGTGAAACAAAAATTGGGCCATCACTTCCATCCTCTGACCAGCCTGACCATCACTTCCATCTGACCCAGCCTTGCAAGTGCCATATCAGCTTCCAGCTCTTGTTAAAATAACTCTGACAGAACCTGAATAAGACTGGACCAAACGAGCCTATAGGACAACAATCCCCCACCCTCCACAAAAAGCTTCAATTTTGAATCATTCTTGGAGTTCCACGAAACGCCCAAAACAAGCCACATTTTAAAACGATAAGCCGTCTCGCTCCAAGCCCGTCACAAAAAACTTCCGCCCCAGCCTACAGAAACAAGCCCATGGGGCGGGAAACAAGCCAATCTGGCAACACTGAGCACGTCTACTAACCATGAATTCCCAATATTTTTTTATGTCACTTGCCTTCGGGCCAAGTGCCATATACTGATCACTTTTCCGTCTGTCGGTTGGTCGGTCCGGTGATCGCGAATTAGGGTGCTTCCAGATGTGCTAGGACGACTAAACTTGGCAGTCGTATTAGGGACTAACTTGTAAACTGTCACTTCCCTATCCGACCAACACAGGGGGAATGTAGGGAGGGGGAATCCGGAATCTTGAGGTATGCCTAACTTTTGAACTGGATATCGGGTCTTTACGAAACTTGACATTTAGATAGATAGATAGATAGATAGAGAGTTTATTGTAAACATCGCCTATCTAGGTTAGAAACCAAATTTGCGATAATTGTCAAACAAACAGAATAAATTACAATATGTGTATCTAATATCAGTACGCTTTAGAAAGATGTTGTGTCTCAGATGTCTCGTTTCTAGTGCGGAGCGAACCCGGTCACTTTGGGGGGAGTTGAGGGGGGGGGGGCGAAAATCGTGTGAAACGCTCAGAGTGGAGGGATCGGGATGCAACTTGGTGGGAAGAACAGGCACAAGCCCTAGGTATATCAGTGAGAGAACCGGACCGGATTCGGGCACTCTTGGGGGGAGTTGGAGGGGGGCCGGAATTCCGGTGATCCGGAGCTAAGGTACTTCCAGATTAGCTAGGCTCTCATTGCTCATGAAATTAGAGCTTGTACTTTGCTCCTCTCTAGGTGGTGATATTAGAAAGTTCGCAACACTTTAGTCGGTGAAGCAGAACAAAGGTTGCTGCAACACTTCACGTTTCCCAGGCAAAGGTCTAGTTTAATGTGTGTGTGTGATGCAGTTCCCCGCAGAGCAAAACCTAAAAATACACTCCGTCGTACCTACAACAACGACCTGCGGCACTTCCAGGCCTCTGTACAGTCGGAGTGGGAAGACGTCGTCGCAGCCTCAGAGACGACTGGGGAAGCTTCTTAGAGCCTCTGTAAGAGCAGGAGGATCTAAGGTAAGAAAAGGATGTACATCCCATCATCAGAAAAGCAAAATGGTTCCGATGTGGTGAGCCGGAGTCTATTGGACTCAGACACTGCTGCACCATCAGGCGATCAGATGGTGACACTTGCTATAGGCCTATTTCATGGAACACCCTACGGTCAAATCGTTATCTCTTGAATCCCACCATATGACCCAAAGAGGAGCCATGTAACGAAAAAAGTCCTAAAACAATAAACAAGACCAACTTGCCAGTCACTTTCAGCGAAAGCAGCTGGGCGAGGCATCGAAGCTGGTTTTTGAGTTCCAACGTATACGGATGACATTGTGAATTTCTCCGTCGGTCTGCCTATAAGTACGCTAGAGTTTGGGTAATTTGAGGAAACTTGTAGCTCTTGTTACATCTTAGATCTGAATACACTAAATTATTTTGACTTTCTTTTTCGATCTGTCCACAGTTTAGTAGGTTTCAGACCCCATTTCGTCACCTTTCCTAACGCGACCTTACAATTGACATCTCAAACCCTTTCCGAAACATGAAACCAAACAAACGCAATGCGCATCTTCCGAAAAGTACTGTGTACATGTATACGAGATTTAATTTGATGAGTGTCCTCGTTCATGAACCTAACACATGGGCAATCTGGGCCCCGTTGCAAACGAACGTGAGGGGTGGGGGAGGTGAAAGTCAAAAAGTATGTTCAAGAGCCTTGAAACCGTACAAATGGAATTTCATTGTCGTATCTCTAATTGTGGTCTATGTTACGCAAATTAGTCACTGGGGAATCAGCGCCTAGTAGTGTCTGAAAAGCCAGGACCGATCGTTCGAGGCAGGACCCCCTTCCTCCTAAAAGAAACGAACACATCTAGACCCCCCCAATGGCAACAATCTTTCCAAGTTTGCAAGCTATGGTTTGCAAGCTATGAACTGGGCAGAGTTGCCCCTGAAATCGAGGACTGGTGAAGGTGTGTGTGTGGGGGGGGGGGCAACTTTAAACTAGACCCCAATATCATCAAGTATACCAAGTTTGAATTTGATAACTGAAACGGTTCACAAAATCTCAATCAGGGTGGTGGTGGTGCAGTCTCAAGATTTTATTCGTCGCCAGAGGATATAGGTACAGGAATGTTCGTCGTTTAGCTCCAGCCGTGGTAAGGTCTAGATCTCAGCCACGGAGCAATTTGGGCCCGATTGCCCCAGAACCGGGTGAGTGTGGGGATTTGGGACCCCAAAAAGTACAACTAGATCTCAGTCTGAACAATAATACGAAGTTTCAAAATGATGCATGTATGGTTTACGCGTTATGAACTCCACTATCTGGGCAATCTGGGCCCAATTGCCCCTGAACCTGGTGGATGTGGGACCCCTACTACTTGATCCATCAAATTGCATATGTAGTAAATTCAACGAGTAAATTCAACTGTAGAGGTCCGTAAATATCCTCAACTACACCAGCTTAGAGTATGATTCCAGTCGCGGGTCAAAAACTTTACTCATGGGCATATAGGGCCCACTTGCCCATCAACGGGGGGGGGGGGGTGGATTCTACCCCACATTGATATTCCCAACTCGATGACCCAAGAGCACAAAGGAATTTCATCGCTGTCTCCAGTTTTTGTCAAGTTAAAAACATAAAAAAATGAACAATCTGGGCCCAACTGCCCCTGAACCAAGTGGGGGTATGGTCCTGTCACGGGTAACGAACTTTCCTTCTGGGCAATCTGGGCCCAGTTGCCCTTGAACAGGGTGGGTGGGGGATGTGAAACTTTGATAGTAATTTGTCAGCCCTAGGATCTACAACTACAAGGAACTTCATCGTCCTATGTCCAGGTCTGGTCAAGTTATGAACATTTTTTCACTGGGCAATCTCAGCCCATTTGCCCTGAACCGGGTGGGTATGGGGGGTGGGACCCCCAAAAGGCACAACTAGACCCCAATACCCACAAGTGTACCAAGTTTGAACTTGATACTTGCACTGGTTCACGAGTTCTGAGCTCCACAGAACACGGTGAAAACTGAAAACCGAAAACCGAAAGCCGAAAGCTGCTACAGCGCTCGCAATAGTGGATTGTTCCAAGGAACAATCCAACAGAAATGCGTTCCAGCCTTGACGCCAAGAATCCAAAATCCCTGAAGTCATGCGTAGTAACTACGGTAAGTAGGATGGAACACGCACGTAGTGTCCTTTCACAACATCCGTTGTTTATTGTCGTTGTTTCATGCCGGACCTATCTTAGGTCCCTCATCTGACTTGTTCTACAGTTGTTATTCGCAAGGCTTGGTATGCCATACGATAGCTTTCAATGGACTATAGATCAATGTCGTCCCTTTCTCGTAATTATGTCCAATTTTGTCAGCCGATTGTTGTAGTTCCATCTAACTTGGATCAAATGGAAATGCCTATTCACTGGGTAATTTAAAGTAGTCCCTTGTTCACTCGCATACATATGGAGCATGACGTATTGCTGCTGGTCAAGGAATAGGCCGAAAAGACCGGAAACGAAAGATGTGGACAGGGTAATTAGCCCTATTCAATTAATTTTTATGTAGAAGACCACCCATTAAAAATCTTACAGAAGCCCTTGTAAATCCTTATTTGAATTGAAGTGAAAGTCGGGATTTATGGGCTTAGTTTCCAAAAGTGCTTGTTCATTTGGTGCCTCTACTCCAGATCAAGTTTTGGAATGTGGTCGTGTACTCAGGTGCCTCACTGCTAGGATACACCGGAGGACTAGCTGCCAGTCCTAACCCTTGAACGGGTGCCGAAATGGACTAGAGCAGGACGAAGGGCCCATTTTTTCGAGCCCCTGTCAATCACTATACTCACTTGCTGAAGGCAGCTTAGGGCCACTGAAAGGCTTATACCAAATCTTGGATGCCGAAGCTTTGAAGAAATAAGAAACTTAGAAAGGTCCAACCAGGGGCACCACAAATGAGGGGGGGGGGGGGGAGAGGGGGGACGCCCCCCCCGATGTGATCGGCCAGTCGGTACAAAATAGCCAAGTAAACGCGAAGTGTCGCGATTATCGTAGAAAAATCGTGTTTTTCTTGAAACAGTCGTTTTTTTTTTAATTAAATTTTTAAAATTTTTCCTTAAAATCAGTCGATTTTTCGTCGAAATAGTCTTTTTTCTGGAAAACGGTAGTTTTTTCTGCGAAAACAGTCGGTTTTCTACAAAACAGTCGGTAAGCCAAAAAATCGTCTAAAATCTTGCCCCCCCCCCCCAAAAACATTTTGGCTAGTAACGGCTCTGGGTCCAACTACTTCAGAAACTAAAAAACACACTCCAGTTTGGGATCCCGCTGAAGCGGTTGACCTTATTTAACTGCATGAACGCTACCAAATTTAGAAAAAAGAAGAACAGAATGGAACAATAAACAAAGCAAAATGACATTCGTAATTAAAGGGTTTACGACAGGCACGTCATTTCGGGATCGACTAAAACCAGTAAGGGAAGGGAACGCGAGAAAAGCAGGAAGGCATACTAAAACGAGGAAGGCTGTCGCCAGAATTCAAAACCGGAAAGCCGCACCGTTCCCTTCCTCTGTTTAGTATTCTTTGAGGGGTCGGCAACTTTCCAAATTCAAAGTTCACCATCCCTTCCTCGTTTTAATATCCTGTAGTATCCGTCGTTTTAGTATCCGTCTGTACTAGAAAAGAAAAGGTGAATTACAATTTTGACAGTTGCTGACCCCTCACTGAACTTAATGCCTACCCATGTCAGGATACTAAAACGCGGAAGGGATGGTGAACTTTGAGTTTGAAAAGCTGCCAACCCCTCGAAGAATACTAAACTGAGGAAGGGAACGGTGCAGCGTTCCATTTTTTCGCAGACTTGAATTCCTTTCTCGTTTTAGTATGCCCTTCCTCGTTTTAGTATGCCCTTCCTGGTTTTAGCATGCCTTCCTGCTTTTCTCGCGTTCCCTTCCCTTCCTGGTTTTAGTCGATCCCCGTCATTTCAGCTTCCATTGAAACGAGTCCCAGCAGCTTTTAACTACATTGCCCAAGATAACGTTTTGATGGAGATGCTGGGGTCGCATGGTGCGGATGACTGGGGGCACACTTCCCAACGATATGGTGCTGGAAGCGTTACTAGCCAATTTATTTTTATTTCTTTATTTATTTTTTTGGGGGGGGGGGGGCAAGGTATTGACCGACGGGTCGGTCATTTTTACCGACTGTTTTTGCTATAAAAAAACGACTGTTTTCAACAAAAAACGGCTGTTTTACGAAAGATCGGCAGGTTTTACGAAAAACCGACTGTTTTGAAGAAAAATAGATTCAAGGGATCGTGAATAATCGATAACTCTGAGCCAAATACTAGATTGCTTTAAGCTTTTTTGGGAATCCACCTATTTCATCTACATGGGTCAGTTCTACTGGCAGCATGAAGGAGCAGCGATGGAGAGCTCCATTTCGCAGGGACTCGCTGAACTTATGCTGAGGAAAACTGAAAAATTCGCTTTCAGCATCGCGCCGATGGTTCCAAGTTTCTACAAACGTTATGTAGATGATGGTTTCACAGCATGGGAAGGCCAAAAAACAGACACTGTGAGTTTCGTTGACACTTTAATCTCAATCCAACAGACTATCCAGTTCACGGTGCAATTTGAACATGAGCACAGGAGCTGCCACACCTAGACGTTTTGATTGCTAACAGTGAAGGAAGTTTTGTCTGCTCAGTCTACAGAAAACCCACCCACAACGATCATACCTACCATACGATTCCTACCAGCCAGAATATGTGAAACGGGGAGTAGTTATCCATAGTATAGAGCACGGAGTAGATTCCATCCAACTATTCGAGAAGCCGTTGAGATAAAGTAAAACCGAGCAGGCATTAACCGAGATACAAGCGAGTACTCCCTACCGGAAATGTGGAACGGGGTTATCAATGGAAGAAGATTTAAGCCTCAGTCCCTTATTAACAACAAAACCGAAGTCAATCAAAATGCAGAAAAAAACCTTTCCTGTCGTCGCCCGAATCGTGCAGCAAAAACAGCAGCCGTGTCAAAAATTAAATATCAGCACTAGTTTTTCCGTGTAGTGATTATTAAAAGTAATAGATACAGGCGAGTATTCCCTAAGAGAAACGTGGAACGAGGTTATTAATGGAATAAAATTTAAGCTTTCATTCCTTATTAATAGCAAAACCAAAGTTTATCAAAATACAGAAAAAAACTTTTTCTGTCATCGTCCCAATAATGCAGCCAAAACAGCGACCCTGTCAACAATTAAATCTCAGGACTAGGTTTTTTCCCTACAGTGGTATTTGAAAGTAATTTGCCCGAATACGATATTTATAGCCGGTAGAAGCTTGAGGTATTTATTTTATTACAGGTTTGTTTCCTTCCCCGACGTTGACCCTGAAGATTGACAGCCTGACGAGGACCCTTGCCAAGAAGGGTCGAAATATCGCTGATGAAGCATCGTAGCTGACGTATCCGTTATATTTATACCAGGCGCTGGAAGACCAAGTCTAAGTAAGTAAGCATACGCCACCATTTGTTTAGTCCATTTTACTTTCGTCTAACTTAGTTCGCAGTGAGTGAGCACACTTTCCGTGCCAGTAATTAACTCCGAAAGTCAATCATAGAATCTATTAGTCAAACGCCAACATTTGATATCCTTTCAAGGACTCGACAAGAAATCTGCGGCCAAAATAAGTGCTGGCTCTTTTCTTTCTCCTACAAAAAAAAAATCCGTCACGTGACGAAAATAATTTAAATTTCTTGCGGCTAAAGTTGCGGCGATTTTGCCAACACATGATTTGTTTCGGTAGGAAGGTAAATGGGGCCTTCCCGTCTCACAATTACGATACCTCAGAGCTGTGTGTTACCGGAAGAAATCAACATTTTTAAATGGTTGTTGTTCGTGTCAAAAACTGTAAATGAACTGTGAAGAACAAAGGGGCTTTACTCGACGGCTTCTGCTGTCAGTAATCTAGCGGTCAATTTTGATCGCATCGATATGGTCTTCAGCCGAGGAAAAATGATCACTTTCACACGAAATTGTTGATGATGACTCACTTTTAATTCTATTCAAGCACAATTCTTACTAGAAATGATCTTTCCCCAATGAAATGGATCAGAAAAATAGGTTTTCGAATATACCTTTACTTTCCACCTGAAATGAGTGATTTTCTTGTTAGCGCTTGTCGATTACCTCCAGCCTTCCTGCTCCCCGACGCGGCGGCTGGGCGCAAAACGTTTGAAAACTGAACGCGCCGTGGCGAAAAAGTGGGCGAACTAAGCAAATAAAAGAAGTAATAAACAGATGCTTCTGAGATCCTTATGTGTGAAAGAGTTGTCAGCGGACGTTGAAGATTCCGGCAAAAGTTTCGTTGTGTGACGGGTAAAACTCGGCAAGGCCAAAAAAGCGCTAAAAATTCATAGGCACAAAACGAGACAGTGAAGGAAGGTGGGGATTTCAGAAGCTTATAATTCTGTATGGGAGCTAGGTATATTATGAAAAGCATAATAAGCAAGAAGGGTCCTTTCAAGCCTTGCTATGGGTGTGGCAACTACTGGTGCCCAAATTATAACATCATCAGAACAACCATACAAGAAAACGAACTGCACATTAACTCCGGCTTCCGTCTTCTAGCGAACAGGGAACTACCGGTTTCTCAAGAGCATTGAAAGCGATGCAGACGAAACCTTACCCCCTTTGATTCAGTAGTGCAATCTTCTTCTGTTGAATTTCTATGGCACCTTTGAGATTGGTCACGCACAAATCTTTTCACCTGTAATTTCTTGGAAATCACAAACGTGATTGCAAGTGTACTCCCCGTGATCCAGTGTTGTGATCTTCTACAGTGGAGTTAATCCACACTGTCAGAAGTTTCACAACTGAAGGATGCGCGGTTTCAACAGACAGTGCGTAACAGACTACACATGGGATGTTATCTCTTGTGTTGGAAAACGTTATACACGAAATGTTATGCATGACAAGCGTTACCAAGAAGAGCAAAGAAAAGGCCAAAAAGCAACTACTGACTTTTTTGTTTGTCGTCTTGATGTCGGAAATTTCAGCAAATATTTTTTGGCGATTTTTCGGCTCTTCCTGATGGCAACGCTTGTTAGTGTTGTCTGTTACGCATTGTCTGTTGAAATCGCGAATCCTTCTGTTGTCTGTTATGAAACTTCTGACAGTGCACTTTCGTGGATTAACTTGCTTTGGCTCCAACTGTGGAGACGATGGATACCGGCTGTAAGGCACCTTCTTTAGTTGCGGAAGTCTGAAGTAGTACGCCTTTGAGAATTCCGAACGAGCAATCATGGATTGCAATTATCCGTGCTGGTGGAAGGGATAGCATACCGAAGTCGTAAGCGAAAGGTCGTTGGTTCGAGGCTCGGTGCTGCGTACCGTTTTTTTTTTTGGGGGGGGGGGGGGGGGCTTGTGGCATAACCCTGTAAGACAAGCCAAGGCGAACCCAGCTTCAAACGGGTATTTAAAGAAATCTGAGGAAGGCCCGTTGCACTTCCTGCCCGAAGGCAGATAATCGGAGATCAGCACGGCCAGTTAGGCCTATATACGCTGATGCATTACCCTTCTGATGCATCGACCGGAATCGACAGTTTCCAACCGTCTGTATTTTTATAGTAACGCCTCAACCTTTTCTGAGTATTCTGGAAGACAGAAGACTGAGCCGAGGTCGGCGTGTGATTTGAAAAGCTGGGCTTTTCCCGTTATAACCTAACTTTCGCGTGAACCATAACACCCACGAAAGGCTTGAAGAAATATGCCATGCTTTCTTGTTCAAGTCACAGAGTTCGAGCTTAAACACTGATTTTTAGTAAGATTAGATGTTACAGTCGAATAACATATTAACTGAATAGCTGATACATCCGGTTGTTCAGCGGATTCCCGTGTTTTCTATGGGTTATAGGATTTTCAAGTGGATTGGGGAATGCGTAAGATTAGAACATCATGCTTGGCTAAATAACAAATTGACATATCCAAATTAGCGTGATTTCACACACACAACTTTGCTCACTCATATGATTGTCCTACACTTTCTCTTGTGTGTGATAAAAATCGTAACCGCAGACCACCGGGAGCTGCGCAATGTGTCTGAAATATTTTAACATATCATAAGAAATTAATCTCGGATACGTATGTGTTAAGGACCAAAGAGCAACTCCCAGGTTTTCCAGCCGAATGCGTTTCCGGTTTTCCGGCCGGCTGCTTCGACTGACATGTTGACATGACATACATTAAAAATGTTACGGCGCACTCAATCAAGCAGAATTGAGCTACATGTACGCTCGATAAATTTTCTTATTTATGGCGCAATTATTTAAATAGGTGGCATCGAGTTGCTCTTAGGCTCCACATGCTGAGCACAGAAAATACTGGAAGAAAGAATAGTTCAGAATGGATTCAGCGTGTCTCTTTACCTCTGTCTCGAATCTCTAATTGACTTAATAATACACCTTGACTTCTACAAAATGTCTGGTTTCGGCCGGATTCTCCGTAAACTACTTGTACAGCAAAGAAAACAAAGTTGAGAAATGGATCCGACGTGTACTCTTTCCTCTATACCGAATCTGAAATCGACTTAACACTACACTTCCACTTCAACCCGATTTAAGGTTTCGGCCGGATTCTGGGCAAACTACTTGTACGGCAAGAAAACGAAGTTCAGGAATGGATCGGACGTGTATTTTTTCCTCTATACCGAATCTGTAATCGACTTAACACTACATTTCTACTTCAAACAAATTTACGGTTTCGGTCGGATTAGGGGTGGACTGCTTATCCGGCTAAGAAATGAAGTCCAGATATGGATTCAGCTTGTTCCTACGCCAAATCTCTAATCGACTTCAGTACAAGCTTTTACTTCTACCAAATTTCCGGTTTTCGACGGATTCCGGAGAATTACTTTCCGCGGCGAGAAAATACGTTTTCAGCTTGTCTCTTACCTCTACATCGACTGTTACACTAGAACAATATGAGCTGGATGACGTGATGTAATAAGTTATACATTTATGTGTGTATCTATACCCTAGTCTGGTATGGATTAGTTCGGGAGTGTCTGTTTTAGGTAGCGTAGCCGAAAAGAGAAGAAAGTTCACTTTATTTTGAATCCTGGTCATCTCTCGGGTCATCCGAAGAGTGTAAAAAATCATTTATCAGGTCTTCGTCAAACAAAGAGGCGTGTGAGCATCGGAGTGATAGTGTAGGCGATTTCACTATCAGTCATTCTCATTAACCCAATTATACCCAGCCCCTAGCCTTAGTAGTATTTGACTTCTGAAGTCGAGGAACATTAACTTATTATGAGGTCGAATGATAGTCTGTTCATTCACAACGACAACACAATGCCCAACAGGCACTTAGTTAAACACATGCGGCAAGCCCACACTTTCTAGCTGTAGAGGAATGTCAAATAATTTGAGGCATTCATCAATTTCAAGTAATATATCAAACCCCGGCGTGGTCCAGTTATGCGGTGGCCCTGGGCCTACCCTTTGGTGAAGAAATAAGTCAGGAATGTGATACTCCTTAATGAACATTATGATGTTCTACAAAGTGTGCATGCTGATGCTTTCTGATGTTCATTTTATTCTAAATTTTTGTGATTTCGTTCTTACCCATCGTTCAAGGTGGGGAGCCCAGGGTTTCGGAACTAAACTTGGCTTTCATCCACGGACAGGATGTGATCTGGACAGAAAGTATACGTCCATGCGTCTGCGGCGCCTAGCTCTAGTCCTTGTTTGACATTGACACAGTTATCTCAATCTGCTTTGAAAAGATGCGACGGGATCTCAAACGGGAGCATATTTAGGCCGCACTTTCTTGGGCATATCAGTCCGCTATGGCTAGTGGATCTTTCATCTATACTAATTTTGCAGCCTCTTATACCAGTCAGAATTCAAAACTCTTTCGTTCTTGAATTCACGGTTTCGCTGTAAGAAATTTTATAATAGATAACACAAAGATCAACAGATAACACGTAGGGTGTTAGCTGTTATGATTTTGCAAACGTTATGCATAACAAGCATTGCCAGGAAGAGCAAAAAAAACACCAAAAAGCATCTCCTGACTTTACCGATATCTTGATAGCAAACAAAAAAGTTAACAAATGTTTTTGGGCGGTGCTTCTGCTCTTCTTGTGTGCATAAGGTTTTAATATGCAACGTCTGAAAAATAAATAACAGCTAACATGCCAAGTGTTATATGTTGAAAGCGCACATCCTTGTGTTATTTCTTTTGAAAATTCTGACGGTGCAGATTCGCGGCAGAAAATGAAAACAGAATAGTGTTGCTTGCCCTGATCCCCTCAACAACCCCTCGATTGATTCCAAGAGATTATTACTGTCATAATCAGGTTTCCAGCTTTCTTGTAATTTCCCCCGATCTAACCGACCGGATAAATATCGACAGGCTTCCAGATTTCTGTCAATCATGCTAGCTAGATACAAAAGCTAAAGTCTATTTGATTTCCACGATTCCGGCCGTTTATGTGCCGAGCCGAAAAACAATAGCACAAGCCATTGTATACCCCCCCCCCCCCCCCCAGACGCCTCAGTCGGTAGTTTGATTCTGCTTGAATTTGTTTACAACCGGATTGGGACCGTAGTATTCATCCGAACCAGAATTTACAATGTTGATTGTGCCTTTTAGTATCCCAAAGCGTTTGGTGACGATATACCTGTAACTCTGTAAAGTTTGTCTGTCCGTCCGTCTGTCTGCCTGTCCGTCTGTTAGCACGATAACTCTCAAAGAGGATAAGATTTTTTCTTGAAACTTGGTGTGGGGCTCCATTGGATCAAAGTACAGGTTAAGTTCGTAGATGATCTCTTTAGCCGTATAATTAATGGTGCGGAAGGGGGCTTTAAATTAAGGGGTGAAAGAAATATTTTTTAAGCTAATGAGACAGTCGTTGGAGGGATAAGGACAGATGCTGAATGAACTTTTTTCTTGTCGGACTAGTAGTTCGCAAGAAATCCGTCCAAAACCGGGAATTTGGTAGAAGTTAAAAATTTGAAACATGCTGAGTCCAGGCTGAATCCATTTTTGAACTTTATTTTCTTGCCGGACAAGTACCTAACCCAGAATCCGGCCAAAACTGGAAATTTAACACCCGTAATTTTTTTTCTGAGGTTGATTAGAAATTCGGTGTAGGGGTAAGGAGACACGCTGAGCCTCATTTCTGAACGTTTTTTCTTCCGGAATCAGGCCAAAGCCACAACTTGATAGAAGCAAAAGTGTTTAAGAAATTTGGTCAGAAATTCGTCATACGAGTGAAATTGTGTGCTGTGTCCGTATCTGAACTTCATTTTTCACCGGAAAATGAATTCATCCTGAAACCGGCAAAACCCGGAAGTTCGATAGAACTGAGAGTTAATTCTGAAGTCGCATGGAGCTTTACCTTGTGGGCAAGAACGAATGCAAAATCCATTTCTGTTCTTAGATTTTTGGTTTAGTTCGTTTGGCCCTAATCGGTGAAAAAACAGCTCTTTTTCTCCTAACTCGAAACTCTAGCTTGGGAGGTTCCGACCCTTTATCTCCTGGAGGGACAGAAATAAACGCATAAGTTGGTGCGGAAGATCTACCTGAAGAGACCGTTTCACAGCCAAATTTACTATCATACGCCACGCCTTGCCGAAATATCGTTCTGAATAATCTTTAGTGTTTTTACTGATTGCAGTCGTGCAAGTGATGTGTTGTAAACAATATTTGATGTGTTTTAGTAGGGTGAGAAGCGTCTACTAAACCGCTTTTTTTTCCATTTATATGTAAATATATATCCAAGCGGAGTCTTCTGGTGCGGAGACGCGATCAGGATTTTTTCCATACGGAACTGTGATGGTCGTGAAAATCCTGGCAGGAATTTCTTGTCCGTGAGCACCCAACCCTGATCATTCGTCCGTAATCTGTCAATCAATCATTTAATATAGCAAGTGCGCACTAAAATTATTCGGTATTTTTTCGACACCAGAAACATTCGGTATATTTACGGGGGTTCGGTATAGTCATGCAGAATCCCAAACAGGCTATCGGTACAAATCTATTCGGTATAATGATCGGGATTCGGTATAATTGCCAGGATTCGGTAGTTATCACGAACTCGGTAAGCGAATTTATTGAAGCTTTTTGGTAATTTTTCGATTCCAGACGTTTTCGGTATATTTATGGAGATCCGGTAGCTACATAGAGTACCGAATAGGCTATCGGTCTAAAATTATTCGGTATCATGATTGACATTCGGTAATTTATTCGGTATAATTTTCGGGACTCGGTTCAAGGTTCAAGTTTTTTTTATTCTTACTAAAACTGAGACATAAACATTAACAATACGATACTCTGCACTTACAATTATTCAGTGTTTAAACCGGAGAGAAGAAAAACAGCGAATGGCTTATGGCCTATTGACTAGCCTACAGTAGTTGCTGCTGCCGGGACGTCGCGACCGGGGGGGGGGGGACGCCCCTCCCAATGTTGTCGGCCAGTCGGTAAAAAATAACCGAGTCGGCGTGAAGCGCCGCGATTTTCGCCAAAAACAGTTGATTTTTTCAATAAAACAGTCGATTTTTTGAAACTGTCGTTTTTTTCTTGAAAACATCAGTTTTTTCTGCAAAAACAGTCGATAAAAATTACAAGCCGGCCGGAAAATTCCTTGCCCCCCCCCCCCCCCCAACATTTTGGCTAGTAACGCCTCTGGTCACTCCATCCGGTTTTGGGAAATTTTTAGCCTACAGGAAAAAAAATGGACTACAAAATTTTGTCTAGGATATAGTAAATAGAAGCTGTTACTGCAACCCTGCCCGGCAATATATTGTCCAAGTGGGCTTCGCCAAAAAGAAGCCTAGTAGCTGGTTTATCGTCTTTCCTTCCGCCCTTTCGTGCAACTCTTTGTACGTAATCCTTCCTGTTCAATAATTTAAAGCTCGAATTCTTTGTTTCTAGGATTCGGTAAAATTTTCGAGAGATTTGATAAAATTTTAGGTTCTGCACCCCCCCCCCCCCCCAACGAAAATGCACTTGCGACGCCCCTACCAATTACCTTAAAATTACCTTAAATTGCACTTGCAAGTAATACGGATGATGAATCCGATGAGTAGGTTGCGGTTGATAACCAAACAAGTACTGAAATAACCTAGTTTGAAATCATCCCACTTTAAAAGCTTTTAATGCAAACAAACCGCACGTAGAATTCAAAAGAGATCTTGAAGATCTTGCAAGAATAGTTTCAATTTCAGTACTGAATGTTCTGCCAGCCAGCCCGACCACTTAAACCTCTTTTCCATTAGCAAGGTAATAACAAGTCAATAAAGCAAACCGTAGCAGCATAATACACCCTTCGTTACAACTTCGTTGAGAACGGCATATCATCGATAATATGACAAAAGCGTCCAGAATCCAACTTTTCGCGTGCCGTATTTGTTGCTCTTACACTAAAATCCATGTCTATACAGATATATCTTCAAGTTTACAAGAGTTGAACTTGAAACCTATCGTATATGAATTTAACTCATAAGAAATCTGGGTCCAGCTGCCCATAAACAGGAGGTTGGGGGGGGGAGGGGGCGGGACCCGTTAAAATGCCTATCTAGACCTATATCCTCAAGTATACCAGCTTAGAGTTTGATGCCAAACGGGTCAAAAACTTAACCCACTGGCAATTTGGGCCCACTTGCCCATGAGCGTGGAGGGTGGTTCAACTCCACGTGTATATTCCCAATCCTAAGATCCAAAAGTAGAAGGAATTTCATCGCCCTATCTCCAGTTATTGTCAAGATAAAAGCATTGAACAATGGGCAATCCGGGCCCAGCCCCTAGACAAAGTGGTAGTGGGGTCAGGGACCCCCAAAAGCAAAAAGAGAGCCCGATGGTTACAAGCCTACCAAGCTTCAACTTGATACCTGTTGATTCCTGTCACTGGTCACGAGCTTTACTCTTGGACAATCTCGGCCTAGTTGCCCATGAACGGTGTGAGTGGGGGATTTGCAACTTTAAAAGTAATTTCCCAGCCGTAGGACCTACGAGTGCAAGGAATTTCATCCGTCCTATGCTCTGGTCAAGTTATGAACATTAGTCAGTGAACAATTTGCCATGAACCAGGTGTGTGTAGCGGGTGAGACCCCCAAAAACACAACTAGACTCTAATACCCTTAAGCAGGGGCGTCACGACTGGGGGGAGACGCCCCCCCCCCCCCCAATGCTGTCGGCCAGTCGGTAAAAAACAACCGAGTCGGTGCGAAGCGCCGCGATTTTTCTTCAAAACAGTTGATTTTTTTTTATGAAAACAGTCGTTTTTTCTGAAAATTGGTCGATTTTTCGTCAAAATAGTCGGTTTTTCTGAAGATCAGTGGACTTTGCTGAAAATCAGTCGATTTTTTTCAAAACTGTCATTTTTTGTTGTTGAAAACAGTCGGTTTTTCTGCAGAAAAAAATTACCAGCCAGTCGGTAAATGCCTCGCCCCCCCCCCCCAAACATTTTGGCTAGTGACGCCTCTGCCCTTAAGTGTACCGAGTCTGAACTTGATACCTGCACTGGTTCACGAGTTATGAGCTCCACAAAAAACGGTGAAAACCGAAAGCCGAAAGCTGCTACAGCGCTCGCAATAGTGGATTGTTCCAAGGAACACTCCACTGAAAACCGTAGCCGGACGTAGCCGATAGTTGGTTCCTCCTCTTTCTAGGTACACATATGAAAAAATATTGATGCACAATTGCAAATTAAATGTGTCATAACTTATTGGAACTAAACCGCATGGTTGCTCTGAATTTGAATGCGAAGAATTGCAGCACGCACCAAAAAGCATGCATCCCCTCGCCTAAGAACTAAAGCTTAAAATAAAGCATATTTAAGTACATGTTCGTCTTTGAAGTGATGTTTCAACTTCCTGTCATACGTTGTCCAAAGAAGTGATGCGTCAAAAACAGGTATTCATGACACACATACGAGAAACGGAGGCGGCCTGGTAGGATTTTACCCACAAAAACGCTTCAGGTTATTGACTTAGGAATAGTTCCATGATTAGTTGATCATAATCAATCAGGTACTGAATAAAGACAAGCTGATCGAAGTAGTATCAGTATGAAACCGGACCGTCCGATTAGTGGATCACTTTAATCTGTAATATTGGTTGAGATTCTGTATTTTTTAAAGCACGTGTCGGCGTAATCACTTTGGATCTTTAAATAATATGACGAAACGAAACATTATTCAATTTTTGAAAAACGGGGTAAATAAGAGATCGATGTTCACGACTTAAAATCGAGCGTGAAAAATTAGCTCAAGAAGTGTGCGGCTGCGCTCGTTTGACATCAATAAGGCTTCAACTGACCACACTATAACGCTGTTTTGAATTTTGCGGCTTTGCGCACCATTATCTGACATCGCGAGGTCCCTAAAAGTAGGGATAAAAGTTACGTACCACCCAAGGATAAAAATCATTCACCTTGCTCGCGTCACTGGAAGTTGTAAAACACGAAAAAACTGTAGTTTAATCCTATCGGTGAATATATTTGAGTGTCGCGTTTACATTTATAAACCGTCCTAGGGGACTATCAAATCCTATGTTAGCTACTCATCATCATATGACCTTACCATTTACGTCACGACAGTATGGTATTCCAATATAATTTGTACGACACCATATTTTCTTGAAGTTCTAGCTTATTTTAGGTTAGCATAGCTCAGTTTAGTTAAAGCCGCGTTCACAAGCATGCCTAGCCAAGCACGTGCTCAGGCGTAGCCAGGCACCGAGTTCTAGAGCCTGAAACTCCGTGCATGGCCCAGAATCTGTGCGTAGGCATGGGTGTGAACGGTGATGCTAGGCACGTTCCTAGACATCTGTGCTTGGCTAGGCATGCTTGTGAACGGGGCTTAAGTCTAGCTAAAGGCCTAGGCCGTAGAATGTCCTGTGACGTCACAACATCACTGGAGGGTATTTTATCCTCAGCGCGGCGCGTATCTTTTGAGGATCTTTTTATCCTCAGATTTGTGTCAGTACTTTCCACGTGATATCCATCGCTTGTCATCTCTATCCAGCCTTCTTGCTCTCCGACACGGAGCCTGGCCGAAAGATATTTGAAAACTGAACGCACCGCGGCAAAAAGTAGGAACATGTTTGACGGTGCAACTGCTTGAGCGGCTTGAGCCTGAAGAGGACCCTTGCCAAGAAGGGCCGAAACATAGCTCCAATAAAACGTAGCTTACTTATCGGTTTTGCACCGTCAAATATGATTCGCAGCCAGCTGGGGCTGAAGAGACATCCAAAAGTAGGAACATCAAAACAAACAATTCGAAACAGAAGATAGACCTAATGGCTTTCGACATGATGAACAACACTCTGAAGCTTCTCATGTCCTGTGTGTGAAAGAGTTGTGCGGAGCTTGGAGCTTTCGGCGGCGTTTACGTTGCGCAAGGGGGGGAAATCGGCTCGACTAAAAATGCGCTGTGAAGTTGTCGGTACAAAAACAAAATAATGGCGAAAGGCTTGGGGTTTTAGAAGCTTATGCTTCCATAAGGGAGCTAGTGATATTATAAAATCAAGGGCCGTCTTAAAACAAAACCCAATTTATTGTCTTTTACCCAGAGCATCTACTACATAAAATCCGATGTCACGGATAGATGACGCCAGGAAAGAAAACAGCACCCGTCTCTGCACCACATCCTGGCGTCGAGTGCTCTGCTGAAAAGCAACCATCAAGCTCAAAGAATTCTGTTGACCACTGAGAGGTCTACTACGTATAATAAAATAAGATATGCATATCATAATTATACATGTGTGGTAAGGTAGAAGAATAGAATAGAACAGAATTTTGTTTTTCAAAAGTAGCTGTCACAGCGTTACCGCCGAAATTGACCTTTTTGTCATACAAAATGAAGAATGCAGAACACTTTGTAACGAACGATAAAAAAAACACTAAAAGGGACTAACTTATCGGTTGTTGTACAACTCAACAAATGCTGGAACAAAGCTCCTTCTATATCTTTCATGAAGAGGGGCCACAGGGGCTAGTTTGGGGATTTTCTGGGATTTCTCTTGCTGGGGTCTAATACGTATAGGAGAATAAGGGGGTGGGAGAATATTACGTAATCGGGGAACAGATAGGGTTTTAATACCGAAATCGATGCTAAGGCTGGTTCGTCTCTCTTCCAGGGTAGCCAGCTTGAACCTGTTCTCGATACGGTATTTGTGTTCTGAAGAGAGCCCGAAGTCCCAAACAGGACCAAGCGTATTCAAGAATAGGTCTGATAAAACTAATGTAAATTTGGAGGAGGTCTTTAGAAGGGCAAGAAAATTTTATAAGTAGTTTCAAAACAGCAATACATGGGGAGGCTTGTTTTAAAATATTTTTATGTGGGCATCCCATTTTAAATCATTGGTTAAAGTAACTCCGAGTAGTTCAATTTTTTCAACGGAGATTTCTGGGGGAATGGGGTCAAGAAAGACTGGGGCAGATTTTAAAAAGCTAATTGTCATAATTGAAGATTTCTTGGAGTTGACTTTCATTCGCGACAGAGCAGCTTCCTGGGTAATGTCATCCAGGATGGTCATTGCTGAGCTCTTGATATTTCGCCGGCAAACCTCAAGAGCGGAGAGGTCGTCAACATATTTCCATCGGTCGGGGTACTCAGAAATAAGACTATTTATCATAATTAAGAATAAAGTTGGACCTAGTAAAGTACCTTGGGGAACACCACAAAAAATAGGGAGGGGAACAGAAAAAATATTATTATATTTGACAATTTGTGATCGATTTGTCAAAAAAGAAACTAAAATTTTTATCAAAAAAGGACTAACTTTAAACTCTGAAAGCAACTTTTCAACAAGAATATTATGATCAATAAGGTCAAAAGCTTTCTTGAGATCAAAGAATAGAAGATTTAACCATGTATCAGGGTTTTCAAGGTTTTATAAATTAAATCAAGTAAACTCACAAGGTAATGAGAGGTAGACGTTTCCTTCAGGTTCCCGAACTGTTTGAGGTCAATCAGTCCCAGGATTTCTGCCTTCAACAAATCGGCAAGAAAACTTTCATACATCTTTGAAAATGTCGGGGTTGGTGTAATTGGTCGTACCCCGGTGAAGTCATTTAGACCTCCCTTTTTCTCAATCGGAGTAACATACCCTAACTTCCAACAAGACGGATAATTTCCCGATTTACTAATTTCATTAAAACTGCTTAACAGCGGAATAGATAATTTGTCTGGGAAAGCTTTGATCAGAGCAGTTGGGATATCAATGGGACAAATGCTAGTTTTTTTAAGCTTCTTTATTTTACTAATAATTTCATTAACTGTAATTAATGGAATATTTTCTACTGGTGTACTTGGGATTTTATGGCTATTTGAAAATGGGGGGAAGTTTGGAAAGTTTGGAGTGCTTGTTGAGCTCATTCGCCGTCTGCAAAGGTGGCTCGTCCAAGTGGAAATCCAGATTCTTAAGCGTACGACCACATAGCTCCTTGGCTTTTCTAAACCACTGGTGGGGCTTACTTCATTTAAGAACATTTAATTTGGTCCTTCCGTAACTGGAAGCAGCCCGTCTGATTTCTTTCTTTATTATTTTACATAAAGCAATTGCAGCATCTTTTTTTTCCATGACGAAAAAGTTTTAATTTTTTTTTAATGAGTGATTTTATCTTTTCAGTGATATAAGGTTTATCGGAAAAGCAAAACTTTTTTGTTACTTCAGCAAAAAAAAAGACGTGTATTGTTTCATTAATTTTGACTGAAACAGAGAAACCTTAGCATCAAGGGTCTCACAAGCTGTAACATCTTCCCAAGTCTCAGAAGAAATCCAAGTACCAAAGTCTAGAAGCCCTTGATTTGTTATTGGGCGGTAGGAATATTCAGAAACCGTTACATGTGTTTTAAATTTTTGTAGAGGAACGAAGTGTAAAATAAAATGGTAACTTCCACCAAGGGGAGGAAGCGGGGTGGGGGACTTGTAAAAATGTTTAAGATTAGTGCAAATGACATCTAAACTAGTTCCACCTTTTGTGGTTGGGAAATCTACCATTTGCTCAACTTTTTGGTCCTTACACATATAATTTAGGCGAAGTTCATTTGCATCGCCTGCCATAATAATTCCTTCATTCGGGTATTTAGTAGTAACAAAGTCAAGGCTTGCTTGGAGCTTGTCCTGGAACTCTCGGCGAGAGCAAGCATTCTGTCCTGGAGAATAATAAAAAGAACAAGTTATTAATTATTAATATTTTAATATTAAAACAAATATTAGGTAATAGGGATTTCTCGTTGTTTCTTGAATGGTTATTACCTTTGGTAATACAAACCAAGAATACATAAACGTGCCGTTTGTGCCCTAGCCGGTCACGAATGCCATTGCAACTGTACTGTACCGCACGAAGTTAGTTGACTCTTCATAATAGTATAGCTGTCGTCTTAGTCCCTTTTATTTTTTTCTCGTCACAGTTATGCTCTTTAATAACCTTGCCAGGCAAATCATTTCATTTCATCTGAGCATTTACTCTAGCGAGGCGACTCGTTGGCTGCTGTCGGGAATCAATGAATCCAAGACAAAACAGTGGAGGCTCTGAACTTCTAGTGCATTACATCCCACTTCTTGTGCATACATGGTCCTTTGGGCTTTCCGTGTACAACAGTTGCATACATACATTCCACCAGTTTCCAGGAATAATTCCGCCCCTGTTCCTTGCCGAACTTCCAAACTCAACCAAAAGTTGCGTTTTTGTTCGAAGTTTTGTTCGCCGTTCGCTTAGCCGGTTGCTTAATTAGTGTTTTTACGACCCCGGCGATTCGACGTTTCTTCGACGATTCAAGCAAACTTCGAACTTGCTAGCTCACGAAGTTCGACGCTCAGATTTTGAAGGACAAAGAAAATGTGACCGGCGACCAAAAATGCATTTAAATAGAGACCTTTGAGTTTGAAGGTAACTTCAAACTTCGATCAAAAACGCAACTAAAGTGTCGGGATGCTTGGCTTTGTTGGGGGCGTTCGGGGCTTCATCAACTTTCCATTTATTCCCACCCCTTGAATGATGTGCCCGAACCTTGCTTATGAGATTACTAGCGAACAGTGGCGCCACGACTGCGATCGCCGCCTTTGGGTTTTCTATGAGTTGTTACTACTGAAGCACAACCGGGCGCACTCAAATATGTGCGCCATCCCTAACGTTTTTTTTTTTTTTATAATTTTTCGAAACGTCCGGAAAGAAATTCATACCGAATTTCTGACCGTCGTCAGAGATTTTTTTCCCTGAAATTCTGTGGCCGCGAAAACCGACTGTGAAATGTTGGCAGACAATTTGACACATCGCTTAGGGCTCTTTCTGCATACGAAGACGGCTGACCCAGAAATCCAGAGGCTTTTCCAAAGGCGGGAAAAGATACCTCCCCATCAACTCTTCCAAATTCCGAGGGTCCTATTCATCAGATCTTTTTCCACTGCTGCACGCTTAGTCTTTAAACATACCACTAACATGGTCCAAAACAAACATCTGATAAACAAGTTTTTATCGAAATCGCAAAATCAAATAACTAGAAAATGTAAAGTAAAAAATTTAAGAAGCCCACGGAATACTTCCTAATCCCTCGGAGCGAAGTGGGAACGGAAGTCGGGTATCTGGTCGATAGCTCCTGGATGGGCCGCAGCAGTCTGAAAGAATCCGAAACCGATTAGTCTTAACGTCACAGCAAACAACAACCTACATGACCGATTCATTCTCGAGGGGTCGTCCACTCCCCGGTACCTGCTGTACACCCTTTCCCGGCTCCGGCCGAAACATGCTTATTTGAACGCTCGAACACATGGTAACTGGGCACCGCGGCACTGGGCACTTGCTGTACAATCAAATCAAGACTGGGCAGTCCCTCGTTCATTCTACGTCCCTAACGTCCATCTGTTCTCATTTCTGAGATTTGGGACTTCCTATATCATTCTTAGACTAGAAGAAGAAGAAGAGACAGGTGACTCCAAAACCAAAATGCAAAAGAATCTCCACCCTTTGGACGACCCAATCGAACAGCAAAAACAGCAGCCGTATCCAGAATGAAACCACAGCACAAGCTTCAACTCCAATCAATGTTCAGAAAAGAAGTTCATAAAATCAGATACTTAAGGAAGAATCGTTAACTGTTTTTCCACAAATTCCTTTTCCAGCTTGAGCGGCTTGAGCCTGAAGAGGACCCTTGCCAAGAAGGGCCGAAATATAGCTCTAACTGGACAACGTGAAGTGTTGCAGCAACCTTTGTTCGGCTTCGCCGACAAAAGTGTTGCGAGAGCAACACTTTGGTTTTGTTTCTTCGCTATCGGTCCACTCGAAAACAGGAACATGGTCTGATGAACGAAAGCTTGGCAAAGACTTAGTTCTAAGTTACAGAGACTAATTTTTTTACCCTCAGATTTAAAGAGATCAAATAAAATGTGCACCAATTTGCACTAGTTTCTAGCCCCTTATGAACAATTCCTACTTACAAGTCCAACTCCCCGTGATGACATAGTACCAAATTTTTCTCAATCCAAATACGCCACAAACAAATAAAAGGATTAAAAGGTACACCAACTAGTAATAGTTACAAGCCCCTCATCGCCGAAGATGATTATGGTCTAACAGTCGATTTTTGCTTACAAGTAAAAACAACAAAAGAGTATCGGAAGTAGGGACTAAATTAACTTAGCAGCCAATTGAACTTTATCCTTTTCAATCGCAGACATCGTGACTTTTGGATACTTGGAACATTATCTTATATAAACTAGTTGGTAATAAATATCTGTCCGTAGCTTTTCAGGATCAAAATACCATAGATGCCACTCTGCTAATTATTTCGAAACTATATCGTCGGATTACATTAGCATTTATATCCGTTGCGTTAACACTTAATTCTATGTTACAATGGACAGTGGTAGACCATCACCATAGAACAGTGTAGCATCTCATGAAAATGACAATGCTATAGCAGCTGATTCTTGAACGATGACATGAACCAAACTTTTCCTATCATCGAAACACCGGGAACAAAATAGGTGAACAAACTAGGAAAAGTCGAAAACCCCTCACAGCTGAAGATAATTATGGTTTAACAGCCGATTGTTACTTGCAAGTCCCTGAAATATCTAACAATTGGGTTCCGCCTATTCTTTGTTTGAGTGTGTACCCTACCACTAAAGTTGTCAATCCCTCAAAGGCTTAATTTTAAGTTGCAGTGATAGACCAGGGAAACTAATTTTCTTACCCTCAGATTTATATAGATCAAATAGAATGTACACCAATTTTCACAAGTTTCGAGCCCCTCAATAACCCCCTCTAGCAACCGATTCTTACTTATAAGTCCATCTCCCCGTGATAGACATTGTTCCAAATTGTTCTCGCGACCAAATACACAGGAAAGAAATAATAGGATTAATAGGTACACCAACTACCAAAGTTGCTAACCCCTCATCGCCGAAGATGATTATGGTCTAACAGCCGATTGTTACTTGTGTACCAAATTGTTCTTACCATCAAATACACCAGAAACAAATAATAGGTACACCAACTAGCAAAAGCTGCAAACCCCTCATCACTGAAGATGATTATGGTCTAACAGCCGACTGTTGTTTACAAGTCCCCTACATGTCTCACAATTGGGATCGGCCTAATTTTGGTTTCAGTGTGTACCTTACTACGGAAGTTGTCAACCCCTCTTAAACTTTCAAATTGTTATATCTCATGACGGAATTTTTGTACCAAAAAATGGATGACATATACTTTGATCAGCTCACCAATATCTGTCGACTGCCGTTGAAAAAAAAATCTATCTGTATTAGTTCAAAAGTTGACTTTTTTGCCGTAGGCCAACTTTCTAATATCACCACTTAGAAAAGAGCAAAGGGTAAGCTCTAAATTCTTTGGCAGTGAGAGAACTTTTAAAGTTTAAGAGGCCCATCTGATCTCACTTCTCTTCCTCACTCCCAAGTGTAAGAAATGGAATGATAAACTCAGCTGAAATCGCGAACAGACATGGATAGAAACAATAGATGGCAGCACTTTCGGACCCGTGGGAAAATGACACTTTTTTGTTTCTGTAGATTTTTCTATTTATCACTCAAAGAAGATATGTTGGCTGTGGGGCCGGGTAACTGCCGCATATATTTAACACTTATAGATTTTAGTCCATCTTCAATTTGAAACTGGTGCCTGCCTGCTTGCGTGCTAGAACGGAGCTTTCCACTCGAAAGCAGAAACATGGTTTGATGAAACGAAAGGTTCGCTACACAACTTCAGATGGTCCTCTCTGACATGGGCTATATAACTCCACTTCACTTCGCACACCGTAGGCTCTGGCTCGAGGACAAGCAAAAACCATCCTTATTGGCCCCAGGCAAGAGTTCTACGGAGCTTTCCAAAATGTAATGTCATATTCATCAATCCCGCCTAAGGTCCACACTTTTCGTAAAAACTGCACAGGTTAAACCCTTACCAGTTACTAGGAATAAAGTGAAATCGGAGTCATAGGAAAAAAACAAAAAATAAAAAAAAAACAGGACAAAACCAAAGTGTTGCTCTCGCAACACAATAAATGTAGCTGACTTATCCGTTTTGCACCGTCAAATATCATTTTTATCCATCCTAACGGCACTACGTCGATTCTTGCGTATGCCACATTTGGCTGTATTCGAGGTATATCAGGCTCCTGCTTCCACGTAGCTGACTGGTCAGAAATATCGGTATGTTTGTCCGTGTTTCTTCATCAAAGACAGGACGATTCTGAAGACTGCCAGGATTCATTTTTCATAGAGAAGAATTCCAGTATATTGGAATCCAAACTGTCTCTACAACGACTTGCGCTTTCAATTTTCACTCGAGAAAATTAAGCAGTTCATCACTGCGAACTAGTTCTTGAAGCACAACTCTTAACTAGAAATGATCTTTTCACGATGATCTGGCTTAGAAATACCATTACTTGCCACGTGAATGAGCGATTTTCTTGTTAGCGTTTGTCGACTCTAACCAGCCTTCCTGCTCTTCGACGCGGCGAGCAAAGTATTTGAAAACTAAACGTGCAGCGGTTAAAAAGTGGAAAGCCAAGCAAACAAAAGAAGTCTCATCTCATGTCCTTGTCAACGAGTTGTCGGCGGAACTTGAAGTTTTCGGCGAAGTATCGTTGCTTGACTGTCAAAACTCGGCCAGGCCAAAAAAGGGAGGTAGAAAACAAAACAACGGCGAAAGGCGGGGTATCAGAAGCTTATAATCCGATGAGAGAGCTAGGGAGTTCCCAACCCTGCCACAAAAATTTCTTACGGAACCGGGCACTGTTTGCTTTTCCAGCAAAAGCAGAGCGAGGTCGATAAAGGCGAAAATTTGTCGGTTGGAATTGCACAGAGGAATTCGTAAACAAGCTGCCTGAGATTCGAAGCGAGTGGAAACTACTTGGGCTCTTTCAAGCTTAAAGGATACTCGCACTGCATAGTGTTTCTGCTTATATATTATAAAATAGTTCGCCATTTTACAACTAAGCTATGCTAATAGACAATTACCCACGGCTTAGGCTGTTTTTAGCCTCTTTCGATGCCCATTCCTTGGACGAAAATTATGGCGAAAGGTGGATGACCGGTATCCGAACGGAGACCGCTCTCCAGATGAGATTTCTTCTCACGTAGCGAAAAGAAATCGTGGCAAGCTTGATAATCAGTCTAACAGAGGAGATACGAAACTTATGAAGGATCTCGGGAACGAGTTTGGATGGAAATAACTGAATTACTATCATAAGTACGACGTGCCCTTTCAATGATTTTTTAGGCGAACCTTTTATCAGTATGACTTTATTCTCTGTCGGAAGAAAACACCCGCGGTCCACAAGCGTCTATAACTGAATACTTCAGTTTAAAGTTATACTCAAGCATTCAACCTAAACAGATCATACCTTAGCAAGATATCCAATGCCATCTTTTGGCGGTTTTCCTTCCATTTTGGTTTCCACCTGTTCTAAAGCCTCGGCTTCACTTGGAGTTACTTTGTTGAGATCCACTTCAATGTGAATATTCCCCAGATCTACAAGAGGAGACCAAGGGGTTGGTCATAAGCCAACTTAAGAGCATACTAAGAGCTTGGGTACACTGGGCTCATTTCCTGGCTTTTTGGGTAGAACAAACAAAAAGAACAAGATACAACTAATTCTGAATGTTGTCGTTTTAAATTCAATTAGAGCAAAACAGCGTGTATAATTATGTTACAGGAACTCTAATTGACCCCTTATTGCATTCTGCTCATTATCCCCAAGCTGCCACAAAGTCCACCAAATCTCACGTCCCCTAGGGATTTTCAGTTGTTTGTCGAACAGGCGGCTTTTTGAGCCCAGTGTGACCAAGCTCTAAGAGGCACCGAATTTGGCTGCACGGATGCGTCCGCTTTTCGAAACAGAACCGTCTCGAACTTCGTTTTTGGACCATTCACTAAAGTGATGTCCTGGCCATCTCACGCAAATTTCTGTAAGCTGGAACTTTTGTCATTCTCACGATTTTCCACCTTGCCGGATACCACGGTAAATGCGAAAACAACTTTTGACCGTGGTATCTGATGCCATGGTATCTGCAAAAGCACAACTGTTATGGGGATGCAAAATTTTGCCAACCCTCGTCGGCGTAGGAGGCTCCTGAAGTAGGCTATGGGGTATCGGCAGCGTTTTTGGAGTACCGATTTTCTCCTATTGGTGGTTATATATTAGTTGCGTTTTTGCGGTCTAAAGTCGTTTACGCAGTTACCATGGTCAAAAGGTACTTCTGCAGTTACTGTAGTATCTGGCAAGGTACCGTGGTATTCAGATACCACGGAAACTGCGAAAACGACTTTAGACCGTGGTATCAGATTCAGATAACACGGTACTAATTGCAGATCTAGTTACCGTGGAAGCAGATACCATGACTATTGATTTTTAGGTGTTCATGATGTGTTTTTATTTCGTTTTCCCGCCAAGGTGTCACGGGCTTTTTGGGAATCAATTCATCAACACTGTAAAAAAAATCTTGCAGTATTTGCTACTGGGATTAATCTTGTCACTAAAAAGATAATCGTATCTCTAATTCGGATTAATCTTATCTCAGTAGAGATAAGATTAATCCCAGTAGCAAATACTGCAGTTAACTTTAATCCTTACTCGGAGAAACTTCTTACAGTGTATCAAAGCCCGTGATTTTACCTTCTTAGAATATGTCACTCAATCTCTGTCTGGTTTCTCAATCCTGATTTCTAGGTTTCTACTTCTTTTAATCCTGGCTGGGTGACTAGGCTACTTGATTGCCGTTCTAACTAACCTTCCTTGGCGATGCCTGATTCGTCAATAATGGCGCCTGTCCGAAGTGGATTTTGTATTATGTGCGGATTGTTCCATCTGGTGGCTGACTGGAAGAAAAGAAGGACAATCTTAGAAAATTCGGGAGGATCATACTTATCCCGGTCAAATAATGCGCAGGAAAAATACGACTCTTATCTATGCAACAAAGTCAAAAGTATATAAATGACTTTTCGATTGGCCATTCCAAACTTTTGAGTTCGCAGAGATCTAACAGCAGGAGAGCGGCCTCGACAGGCTAGACGGGTTTCCAAGACTGTGGCAGTTTACTCTAACAAGAGCTGTAAGCTCATATGGCACTTGCTACTGTATGTAGTAGGTAAGGGCTCTGTTTGGAGGCAGAAATGATTGTGGGTTTTTGTACGATTGATAGATACGGGAACTGTGAGATTGTCGCTACTTACTTTTAAGTGTTCGTAATGAGTTCGGTCTTGTACATTGTAAGAAGGAGGCAGTGAACTAAACACACAAAGCGTACAAGACATCTAAAAATATTTAAACCATCAGAAACAACAGCAGCAGTCTTTCTAAGCGATCCCAAAGACGAACGTTCATTCAAAACCCTAATAGACATGTTAGATAGACAGACAGACTATAAAAATCATCAGATCGGGGAATTTTTTTACAATTCAGTTTGATTGGACCCCTGATATGCCTGCCAAGTTTCGTCGTGAAAATCCCAGAACCGCCATCACCGAAATTCCGGGAAACCCCCTCAATCCCCCAGATCCAGTCCAATTGCGTAAACGATTTACGTTTAGCAGATGTTTGTTCATCCCAGCAAGTTTCACTCCGATCCCTCCATTGTACCGTTTCTCGAGATTTCCGGTCTCCCCCCTCCCAACTCCCTTATAACTATCGAATCCAGTTTGAATGGGACGTCAGAGATATATAATAAATTCAGATATTCTGTTTCATTCCAATCCGATCACTCGTTTGAAAGTTACACACTACTCACTTTCCAGACTCCCCGCCCTCCACTCCCCCCCCCCCCCCAGATGGTTGGATCGGGAAACGGACTATTTCCAAGTTAGTTCGATCGAGTCCCTGCTATGCCTGCCAAGTTTAGTCGTGAAAATCCCCAAAACCGCCATCACCGGAAATCCAGCCTCCCCCCCCCCCAAGTGTCCGGATCAAGTCGAATTGTGGTAATGATTTATCTAGAGCAGATGTTTGTTCTTCTCAGCAAGTTTCACTCCGATCCCTCCATTCTAACCGTTTCTTGAAATTTCCGGTCTCCCCCCCCCCCTACCTATCGAATCCGGTCAAGACTTTTAACGGGACATCAGAGATATATAATCTATCCAGTTATTAAGTTTCATTCCAATCCGATCACCTGTTCGAAAGTTACAGACTACTAACTTTCCAGACTCCCCGCCCTCCAATCCCCCCCTCCCCGAGATGGTCGGATCGGGAAACTGATTATTTCTTGATCGGGTCCCTGCTACGCCTGCCAAGTTTTCTCATGAAAATCCCCAAAACAGCCATCACCGGAATTCTGGGACCCCCCCCCCCAAGTGTCCGGATCAAGTCGAATTGTGGTTGTGATTTATCTCTGATTTATCCCGCCCCCCCCCCCCCACTCTCCCCTAGCTATCGAATCCGGTCAAGACTTTAAACGGGACATCAGAGACATATAATCTATTCAGTTATTAAGTTTCATTCCAATCCGATCACCCGTTAGAAAGTTACACACTACTCAAGTTCCCGGATTCCCCCCCCCCCAAGTGTCCGGTTCCAGTCAAATTGTGTAAAAGATTTACAAGGAGCACATGTTTGATCTTCCCAGCAAGTTTCAGTCCGATCCCTCCATTCTAACCGTCTCTCGAGATTTCCGGTCCCGCCCCCCCCCCCCCCAACTCCCGCACGGTGCCCGTAGCCAATCCGATTCAGTAAATGATTTACCTAGAGCATGTGTTTGGTCTTCCCACAAAGTTCCATCCTGGTCTCTCCATTCTAAGCGGGTCACGTATTTACCCCCCCCCCCCAATAGTTGCCAGATCCGGTCCGGATATGAAAAAGATCACCAGAGATATGTCATCTGTCCAATTTTTCAAATTCACTCGCATCTGATCACCCGTTCCAAAGTTACGCATGACTGAATATTCCGGATTCCCCTCCCTCCACTCCCCCCACCATTATCAGATCGACAAAATTTTTATTTTAAAGTCAGTTTGATCGGGTCCCTGATTGGTTAACACAGGATTGAGAGTCGTTAGTGCCACGTTTTCTCGTTCTTCTCGAGGATCACTGGTCTGTTTTGGACTTAGTCATATAGAGTATTGTTTTTTTTTACTACACTGTCAGAAGTTTCATAACAGATAACACGAGGATGCGCGGTTTTAACAGATAATGCGTAACAGATAACACTTCGCACGTTATCTGTTGTGTTTGAAAACGTTATGCATGAAATGTTATGCATAACAAGCTTTGTTAGGAAGAGCCAAAAAAGCATCTACGTGACTGATGTCGGAAAACTCAGCAGATACTTTTTGGCGGTTTTGCGGTTCTTCCTGATGGTAACGCTTATTATGGATAACATTTTGAAACACAACAGATAACATCCGAAGTGTAATCTGTTACGCATTATTTGTTGAAACCGCGCATCCTCGTGTTATCTGTTACGAAACTTCTGACAGTGTACTGCATGCGCAGCTATCGTAGGGGCTAAGACTAGTCCCAACATAATGAGGATCCGTATTCGCCTGTGCGAATTTGGCGTCGCTAGACGCGAACTCGTGCCGCGCCAGTTCAACCAGGTTTGCCACATGTCGCACGATAGTGTGAATTGTCACTCTATTTTTTTTGTCACGGTTGTCCTACGTAGGACATAAAATTCACTCTATTTATGTAAATATCCAGATTTGTCACGCAACAATGTGACAAGTCCAAAAAATACAAAAATAAACGCGGAATTCAACTCAATGCAAGTAATTTTAAGGCATTCCACTCTGTCTGTACTACATAAAGAGTTAGTTTTTGCTTTCGGTAGGAGTGAAGGAGTGATTCTGAGCCGATTGAGATTCCGCCGAAAATCATTTTTGCAGCAGTGATTTCGACCAAAAATGACCATTTCATGTTTTTTCATGAAAACAGAATTTCATAATCACTCTCTGTCTCAGCCAAAAGTCACTCTCTAAATTTTTCTGATATGGCAACCCTGATTTCAAAACGAAGTCTTTTCGCGTCGCGCGAAAGATTCGCGTTCTGCAGGTGTCAAGCTTTACTGCTACCTGTGCTTGCGCTCCTACTCCATCCTTCGGGACGGTGTGATCTGGGGTAAGCCGTGTTTCTAGTGATTCGATTGTAGCCGCTTCCCGCTTTGTTACCTTCCTCAAATCCACTGCCACTCGAACGCTTCCAATCTCTGGAAAAAAGAACAAGGCATCAGTTGGATTCCAAACAGAGACATGCTTATTGCCTACGAAAGCCTTCATTATACAGTGAAGTTTGCGAATTTACGAAGTTTACTATTGTGTTTCGGAATCAGGCATTGATACGACCTTAGGAGTTAATCCCGAAGTGTAGATTTCACGGGGACCAACAAGCAAATCTTTAAGAACCAGCTTTGACTGACATGATTGCTGTACACTTTGTTCCCCCGATTTCTCGACGCCAGAGTTTCTAAATTACATCTATGAGCCGCGAATATTCAATTGTGACAGCGCACGGTTGTACCGTTGCCTCCCGCTAGTTTGAAATCAGCAGATTCAGAAGCGTTGAAAGTTCAATCAATTTATTTACGGCCGGGTCGTTGCTGGCCGGTGTATACCAAGTACCTGGGAGTGGGCAACCCCTCGGCCCTATGGTTACTCGACCGAAGCCCCTCCTCGACCAAGAGTCGTTGATACCTAACTTGTTGTTTTTTTGTGCATTAAATTTACCGACTGGCCGGTCAACTTTACCGACCTTTTCTTAACCGACTGCTTCTATTACAAATCGACTCTTTTTAAGGCGGATTGACTATTTTTAAGAGAAACTGCTGCGCGTGTCGCCGTCTAATCCTCTTTTAACCTGAGGTCAACAGTATTTGGGGGGGGGGGGGGGGGGGGGGGGGGGCGTCCCCCCTCCCCCAGACGTGACGCCTTTACTTCGGACCCCCAAATGTTAATCACGAAGTCCATCTGCAACCGAGCTGTTGCGAGTACGACTAGGGTGATAAACAGAAATTGGCAAATTTCTACTTTCAAAACTAATTTTAGTATCCCGCCGAACAAATACGTGGTCATAAAATAACTTACGCTCGGAAACACTTGTGTCGAATTTCACCTCTTCCATTCTGCTCGTTAAATTTATCTCTGTTCTTACAAGCTTGTCGGCTGGTCAACTGTTGGTGAACTGAAACTGTCTGAAACTCCCGAGTCATACGTATTCAGTGTAGGACAGATCGTTTTCAATTTCGTTCTCCTGACGTCGGTAAGTTAAGCACGAGGAAACGTCGCAGTCGTTTCAATCCACAATATCTACAATCTGGATTTAGTTGATTGTCTGTCTGGTACTCTGAGCCTCGTTTTTGTTGCAATAGCGCTTCCGCATCGCTGCTGCAGCACTTCTTGGTTGAAGCGGCAGCGCTGCAGCATCTTGCAGGGAAGCACGGACTTGGTCGGTGAGCAAGTCCGTGATTCTTGAGAAGCGCTGCCGTCTTTCTTGGAAGCGCTGCAGTGCAAAAACGGATGTAGAAAGAATCAGTCCGGAATCGGCGGAGAAGTGGACCTGCAGCATGCAACAAAAACGAGGCTCTGGTAACCTGTGTAGCCGTAGCCTAACATAAGTTTGGACATACAGATGCCAAACAGCGATCAGTAGTTGTTCGAAATTTGTATTAGTATGAAATTATCGGGTATGAACATTTTTGGACAACAAAACTTGACCAATCAAGGTCAAAACCACTTTGCGATGAGGATTTATTCGCGAAGATGCAGATACTCAGTTCAACTTAATACAAACAAGATATAAAACCCATAGTAGAGTCCCCCACGAGAGAGTCAAGCTCTGTTGTCCTTTCATAGTGGTTCTACATCCCACTTGCAAGGGTAATTACCATGTTTAAGTTCGAGCTGTCGAGGCCGGATGTCACTTCCGAAACCCCCGAGCCGGGTCCCTCATAATACATGATCTATACACCCTAAACTTCCAAGATATCCCCTCCAACTCCCCCACCACGGCCCGGTTTTGACACTGCACACCTAGGCCATCTTTTGTTACCGCCCACCAAGTTTCACTAGTATCGGACCACGGGAAAAACAATATTTCGTCGACCTTGCACTTTTCACTCTGGTCCACTTTGGTCGCTGCGCATGTTGTAAAACTTCGGGCCCCGCCTTCAACCCCCCCCCCCCCCACTGTTGTCGAATGCGGTTCGGACATGTAAAATAAACAGTACACGGGGATCTACTTCTACCACCCACCAAGTTTCACTAGAATTGGATCATGCGTTATTATTATTATTATTGTATATATTGTGAGAGAAGAAGCTGGAAATTGATCTGATGAACCTTTTGAAACCACCACATCATTACAACTTGCACGGGAATAGCAAAGACTGTTGCGGTTCCGGCTAAAACAATTATATGTGAAAATAAGGATTTAGCGACCAAAAAGACGCAATCGGAATTGAGACAAAGAATAAACAGGCATAGTCAATGTCACGGGTCCCTTGACAAGCCAGAAGCATTAGCTCCTCTTCTCCTTCACTGAAGAATCTGTTTCAAAATAATTATGAAGCCGTTCTTTTGCAGCGAAAAGTAAAAAAAAAAAATTCTGTTCATCCTTCCCCATGCAGTCACCATCTCCTCTTGAATTCTAGAAACACGCGTTATCTCGTCCCGTGGTAACTTCGACCGTTCCAAGTCGTAGTTACTTTGTGACGTCACACGTAGTTACTACGAAGTAACTACGAAGAGGAGCTGGAACGAACCCTGTATTCCGCAATTCCGCTACGCCATGATACCCAAACTCCTTCGATTAGCGTAACGAATCATAACTGAATAATTAGTAAGGGAATATCTACTATTTGTTGATGTTATTTTTCTTAGCACCTAATGCTTATTCTTATTTTGAATGTCTTCTTTTCATTTTTGTTACTTTTTCGAAATTAGTTGCTATTTAAAATTTGAATATTGATACTTGAAATCTTGCCTGGTCGTGACCATGGACCACAACAGAGGGTGGGTTAGTATGGTGCAAAAGGTGAACCAGGGATTAGGGTAAATAAGTTCAGGTTTAAGATAGGACTTTTACTGCTGCATGGGTTGAGTGTTTTCTGCAACCTTTCCGGGATTTTTGGTATTCTGAGGCTAAAAGATTTAAAACGCATCAGGACTTATTATTTCAAATATTGTAAATTTCTCTTGTACCTTCCTCGACGTTATAGGAATTCCCGGATAACTGCAACTTTTTTGCCCTCTGACCCTTGTGCGAATTTATCTTTAGTTGCCCAGGACCTTCACGTTTCTGCCCTTGGCCATTTCTCCGTTTTTTTAGACCCGATTAGTCCCTTTTCTTTCTTTTTTTAAGTTAATTTTTTATTTCGTGCATTTACTACATTATTGAAAGCTCAGTGTATTTTTTCCTTTTATTTGTCTATACTGCACTATTTTCCTCTTTTTAAGTGCGTAAATAAAATTTCATCATCATCATCATCATGAGGTGCGATCCGCCTGGGAGACTCCTCTCGTTCTACACAGCTGTCTCTTTGCATGCTGACCCCATGCGAACTGTAGGTCGCCATCCAATTTCCCTCCTTCCATGGTCTTGGATGGGCTGCACCAACATCGGATGTGTGTTGCACCAGAAACAGAAAGTTAGCTTGTCTCAAGCCTCCGTGTTTGATTCTGTTGCAACAAGAAACTCGACATCCGACTTGCCAAATGAAACTTCTCACCCTTTAGGTCTTCCTGACCTGTTCCAGTCTCACGTTTATTGCCGTGTTATGCTGAAAAGGCTCTCAACCAAAAGAATATTAGACTAATTTCAAGCCGAAATGTTGTCCGCTTATGCCACAGAATCTAGGAAGATCATCGGTTCGGAGAATAGTCGATGGCAGCCGTTCGATGGCGCTTTGCTAGCTCTGAATGATAGGTAATATAGCCGTTTTTGAAGGTCTCCTAGAAACAACAGACGAGGTATTCCGTTTGTTATCACAGCGAAACGCTTTATTTAACAAGACCAAAGGTTTCAATGGGACCCAAAAATCTAATATTCGATCCGACAATTTGGTCTTGTAGATATCTGGTCTTCGCCAGACTCCTTGAGCATCTTTACTATTAAGACTTAAAAACAGAAGAAGGTTAATGGTTAACCATCTGAGAAAACCAAGTTCAGGGATTCACCATGCATATATTTACCCCTGGGCTATACGTCATATGTACTTCGACGAAACTGATCAAATCATCCTGCCTAACTTCTGCCAAATCTCTGGTTTCGAACGGATTCCGGGCGGACTACTTGTCCGGCAAAAACTAAACTTAAAAACGAATTCAGCGTATCACCTTACCCATATATCGAACATCTAACCAACTTCAGATAAAACTTTAACTTTTAACAAATTTTCCAGTTTCTGACGTATTCCGGGCGAACTACTTGTCTGGGCAAAAAATGATTGTCAAAAGCGGATTCAGCATGTCTGCTTACCCCTAAATCGAACATCTAATCAACTCCAGATAAAACTTTGACTTTTAACACATTTTCCAGTTTCGGACGTATTCCGGACGAACTACTTGTCCGACAAGAAAAAGATTTCCATATAAATGTGCAGCATGTCTTCTTATCCCCGAATCGAACATCTAATCAACGTATACAAAACTTTTACTTTTAACAAACTTTCCGGTTTGGCCGGATTCCGGGCGAACTACTTGTCCGGCGATAAAATGGTTTTCATATTCATGTTCAGCATGTCTTCTTACCTCTAAATCGACTATCTCATTAGCTGTTTAAAACAATTGTTCGCCCCTTAATTTGAAAGCCCTCCCCCACCCCTAAATGTTGAGCTACATAGCCCATCTATGAACTCGATCTTACCCTTGACCCAAAGAGTCCTCACACCAAGTTTCATCAAAATATCTCGTTCCCTTCGAGAGTTGTCGTGCTTAAAGACGGACAGACAGACCGACAGACGGACAACTTTTGCGATGTCATAGGTATCCCTCCACTTACGTTTTGGGATCCCAAAAAGGAAGTCACAGCAGAAGATACGCAAAACTAAGCCCTAATTACAAAATTGTTATTAGCAAAACAAGTCGCATTTTCGCCACAGACAAAAACTAAGCTAAACATCTTCAACAAGACCAAACGTTCCGATGGGATCCCAAAAATTGAATATTTGATGTCAACATTTAGGTTTTGTCTTCGCCGTATCCAGTCTTCGCCAGAGATTTGGACATTTTTACTTTTAAAATTTAGAAACAGAGTAAGGCCGAATCACTAACCATCTAAGAAAACCAAGTTCAGACATGGATTCACCACAGTCATATCCATTTTGACGGAACCGATCGAAACGATTCTGCCTTACTTCTGCCAATTTTCCGCATCAGGTTTGTTTTTGTGTCTATCTTATTTTAGACGGCATCTCGCGGCCATTCGATAGATATCAGTAAGAGCCTTTATGCCATTAGAGGGTGTCCGCTTGTCAATTAGGTTTGCTGCGTATTGTTGGCGTTAGTTTTAAGTGTCAACCATAGCCTCGTTTTTGTTGCAATAGCGCTCCCGCGTCGCTGCTGCAGCACTTCTTTGCTTTTGAACAATATGCGTTTTTGGATTCACTTTCTTCTTGGTTGAAGCGGCAGCGATGCAGCATCTTGCAGGGAAGCACGGACTTGGTCGGTGAGCAAGTCCGTGATTCTCGAGAAGCGCTGCCGTCTTCCTCGGAAGCGCTGCAGTGCAAAAACGGATGTAGAAAGGATCAGTCCGGAATCGGCCGAGAAGTGGACCTGCAGCATGCAACAAAAACGAGGCTCATGTCTGTCTAACGAAGAAAAGAAGAAGAATTTTCTTGGAATCAATTTTACTGGGTTGGCGTAGTTTCTTCGTTCGTTCAGTCGTTCTTTAGTTGTTGAACTTTCGGATGATCATTCAACTGAACGACTTTAGTAAGTGAAGACCGAAATATTGTTAATAGTAAGTTTTATGTGTAGTAGTTGCTGTGTTTATTTGGATTTGACTTTAGGCTGGATTCCGAACGCTTTCTGACTGCAACATGATCGATTTTAATCCAGTATCTCCTTACCCCTATATCTAACATCGAATCAACTTCAACTAAAATTTGGGTCATCTTGTTCAAAAAAGGTTAATACAAGTTTATTCGGAAGATATTTTGCATTCAGCTATCCTAGGATTACAGTCTGATCAAGGGAGAGCAATTTTTATTCTTGAAAATTAACTAGTCTTTGTTTTTTTATTTTCTTTCCCTCAAGAATCGCATTCGTTGTGTCATCAGTTGGAATATTTTAATGCATCCGACACTGCGACCAAACGCAAAGTTCTGCGTTGCTTGTCGCACGATTTGTGTCGTATGTAGCATGACGCAAAATTTTGCGCGAAATCGCAGCAGTGTGAACCAGGGGTCATAGATTATGTCATCATCCACGCGCAGAGCTATACTATAGTGTGAAGAAAGGGGAGGGACTGCTATAGCCCATAATTGGTCGACAAATGGTGAACTACTTGTCCGGTGAGAGCATGTCTCCTTACCCCTAAATCAACCATCTCAATAGCTTTCAAAATATTTGTTTTGGCCCTTAAATTAAAACCCCTCCTCCACCCACATATAGAGCTACAGAGCCCATTTTCGAACTTGACCTGCACTTTGACCCAAAGGATCTTCCCACCAAGTTTCATCAAAATATTTCAATCACCTCGGGAGTTATCGTGCGGACAGACAGACAGATAACTTTTGCGATGTCATAGGCATCCCTCCACTTACGTTTTGGGATCCCAAAAACATAGCAGTCGGGCAATAGAAGGTGACACGCCCCGATCTAACAAAATCCGTAACATTTTTTGTGATTTACTCCGTCGAAAGCTTTCGTAGAGTCCAAAAACAAGCGAAAACCAGTGTAAAAAAACACAAAAGTATTCCAGAACAAACTTCAAAAGAAATATCAGAAATTCAACACTACATTTATCCTTGAAACCAACCTGATAACAATTAGTCTTTACCGACTCGCGGATAATATCAGCAAGACCATGGCAAGTGTTCAAAAATGTTCGAAACAAGGATTGCTAGCGCTATTGGACGATAGTTATCGGATGTTCGCTATATGAATGAATGAATGAATTTATTCCCAATAAAGCCCAAGGGCCATGGCGGGAAACATAACACAATAACAAAAACAAGATATCATAAACTCCAACAACAAACCAAAAAATCAACTTCTATAAAAATAGTTCACGGTGGGCCATAGCTAGCTTCAGGAATCTACCCAGCCTTCGGATCCCACCAAAACACTTACTTCCCATACTTGAAACCAAATCCCTTTCCTCCCAAGCCTCCCGACCAAACACTTCCTTTCTTAATTCTTTCATCTCCTCACAATAACATATCAAATGTACCGCATCCTCTCCTTCAATACCACACACTGGACAAAAATAAGGACCAGTACTTTTCCTATCTCTACCAATATAATTTCTCCGCATCCCCACCGGAAGAGCATCCGCCCTAAGACTCACCATCCACTTCAATTCTGCCCCCCCCCCCAATCCCAACTTAAAATATATTTCTTCTCCCCATGTCTCTTTGGCCATGCCATACAACTTCAGAGGTTGGTGCTCTGATACACCCCCATGCCACCTCTGAATCTCTTGATCTCTTAAGCATTGTCCTAATAGGTGTTATAAGCTGAATAACGCTATACGCGATGTTTACGTCTTAATACACACGCCCGTTCAAATACGAACCAGAGAGATTCTTATCAATGCAGCGTGCAGTGCTGCCACGCTCATACAGTTTTTCAAGTTTCTAAAGATCAGAAAAGTGCTCTTAGTGTTACTTGAAGTACACCAGTACATTTGACGCCCAAAATATTGTAAAAAGTAATTAAATCTACGGATGGACAGCACAAGTCCTTGAACTAGCAGTAAGCAGTCGCAACAGAACAAAACGTGTTATTTTTTAGAAAAGTTGTTTCTTCAGCTTCCAACAAAGTAGAACTTTACTGCTTCCCGTGGCAACCCTGACGACGCTGCTCCTTTCCTCGTCCCGCTGGCGGAACCAACTAAGCGATCTGATTGGCCCTGCATAAGCCAGAATGGAACGCTAGTCTATTCTCCTTATTCACGTTATTACAGCGCGCTCCGAGGAAAAGAGGAATCTGTAATAAGTCTTTTACGCGGTAATACACCTTATTACACCTATTAGGACAATGCTTTAGCCTTTCTTTCACTGACTTAGCTACCTTACCTAGGGTATCGGAACAAAAAGAACCTTAGTTAAAAGGGCAGGAACAAAACCATGACAGAGAAAACCACTGAAAATGGAAATCAGAACTATTCATCGAGACAAGACACAGCTTGCCGGATCCTCTTGATGCTGCGGACAAACTTGTTTCTAAGTTTTCAGAAAATCCTTCTAATAACCACCCTTGTAAGTTTTTTGTTCTAGTTCTGGTTTTGTTGTTGTTCTTTCTTTTGATTTTTCGGTTCATTATTAGGTTAATTGGTTAGAAGTTAGTTTCTCGTTGTTGTTGATTCGTGTATGGTATTATGTCTTTCCGTATATTACTTCTTCCTTTTTTTGTATTTTTACTCCGTCTTTCTGTTTGTGAGTGTATGATGGTTATAAATAAATTATTATTATTATTATAAAGAGCGACTGCTTTTCGGTTCAGCGTAGGGATTTACTCTTACACCGGTCCTTCGGAAAATCTGCGTCAGTCTTTTTTTTTAAGAAATTCCGGGTTCCAGTCGAACATTTTCACCATGGCGGAACATTAACACATTTACATTTGGTAGGCTCGATAATTGACTCTAGTTAAACCAGCTACACTGTTGGCAAAACACTGCGTTGGACCTTCAGAGTCCGTCTTTAGTCTGAACCCCCACGAAGTTTAAACTTGGTCCACATTTTTGGCAATAGCCTACCTACTATCCACTGTCACGTTAGCATTCCAGCTGTTGCGAATTCGAATAGAGACACAAAATAGAAACGGTGAAATAATACTGTTGAAGCTGATGCCAGTGACCAGCCAAAATAGACGCGTCCGACAAATTATGAAAAAAAAAACTTCCGCCCAAACGCTGTTGTTTCTCTTCTTGCCTTTCTGCTGTTCTTTCACTAGTTTCTTTTCTCTAATCAAACTTTTCCCTCCCCCCCCCCCCCCCCCCCAGGGGCGTCACTAGCATTTACCTTTGGGGGAAGGACATCCGGTTTGTGCCGACGGACTAAAAAATTTGCCGACAAAACCTGTGCTGACAAAACATGCCGTTTTTTTTTTTTTCTTGTGCATTTACCACATTATTGAAAGCTCAGTGTATTTTTTCCTTTTTATTTGTCTGTACTGCGCTATTTTCCTATTCTTAAGTGTGTAAATAAAATTTCATCATCATCATCACTTTCAGCTCGTAAACAGGGATCCGATGGCCGACAGCCTTATCAGGGTTCTTTTCAATGACACCTAACTGAGACATTGCACGTCCCAGTTGAAACAAGAGCTACAAACTCAGTTGGCACTTGTCACGGACAATCGACATTTCATACGGGAAATCCGGTCGAAAACCTGATCATCTGCCAGCACCATGTGACGCTTAGTACATCCTCCCTGCTTGTCTTGGTCAATTGCCACTGACCCCAACAATTATACCAAGATTCCACTTGATACATACTATAGTTCACGAGTTATGAACTCCACAAAAACCCGTGAAAACCGGCTAGAGCGGCCGCGAGAGTGGACTGTTCACAAATGAACACTCGAGACAAACAAAAGCTACGAGCTCACATAGCACTTGTTACGAGTAGGCGGTACAAGAAAGTAAATGAGAACGTCACAAAATACCCCGCCATCCAAAAATGCGGCTCGGACCTACAAATAGGATACCTAGTTTCTTTCAAGTGTGAGCATCTCCGGCATCGCCTCGGATCATCTAGGGCAAATGACTGTTATAAATTCCAAGTTTCAGCCCAATAAATCCACTCGTTCGATCCCTAGACGTGCCACACGATTTCTGGTACCTCTCTCCAACTCCCCTACCACGGACGAATCTGGTTCAGAATGGACCATCTCAGGCGTCTTCTCTTACCACAAGTTTCACTTAAATCTGAGCATTTTCTCTCAAACGGTACCCCCCCCCCCCCCGTGGTCGGGTACAGTTTGGACCACTAAATATGTCATCTAGCGCATATGCTTTATTTAAATCGCTGCACTCGTTTGACCCCCATGCGAGCAACACAATTTCCGGGACTCCCCCTACCGTGGCCGAATACGACTCGAAAACACAAAACGTCGCATCTCTGACATATACTCTTCCCCTCCTTTACAACCGGCTGGAATCGGAGCACAGCCTATCTGAAAACCGATTCCCGCTCCCTCCCCCCTACTGAGGCCGGATCCGGCCCGGACGCCAAATAACAAATCTAGGCCGAATAACCTCGGTACTGTCCAACTTGCGTACCATTCGGTCCATCCATTTAGTTTTTCTGCATGTCAAAAAGATTACGACCCTCCCCCCCTTCAACACCCCCTTCGAACGCATATGTTACACATCTATGTGCCAGCCCCCCATTTAGTTTTCCTGGGTGAGCTCCCAGTTCAGCTAAAATTTTGTGGTCGGGCGCTCGAAGAGTGCCCAGTTTATTTTGACTGGGCACTCTGAGCGCCCAGTTCAGCTTTTTTCTTTCTTCGAGGGGGCGGTACCCCCTCATAGCGACGCCCCTGCATCTGAGACGACAACTCTTTCCAAATGCCGAGTTTCATTCAAATCCGACCACCCGTTCAAAATAGCTTTCGGATTCCCGATCCCTCCACTCCCCCCAAGACGGTCGGATAGAGGAAACGACTTTTCTCAAGTAGTCTGTTCGGGTCCTTGATACGCCTGCTAAGTTTCATCGTCCTAGCACATCAGGAAGTACCGAAATCAAGGGATCATCCACGGCCCTACCCCCCAGTGCCCGAGTCCGGTCCGGTTATGTCAATGACGCATCTACGACTTGAGCCTGTCCTTCTCAGCAAGTTTCAACGTGGTCCCTCCGTTTCACGAGTTTCCCAAGATTTCGCCCCCCCCCCCCTCCAATGCCACCGGTCCGGATTTAAAGGGGGATGTTGAGACACTAGAAGTCTTTCTATATTATATTATGTTTCATTAGGGTCCGATTACCCGTTCAAAATTTAACAACACCTCAATTTTCCGGCTTCCCCCCCCCCCCCTTCTCCGAGATGTTCGGATCGGAGAAGTGACTATTTCAAGTTTAATCTGGTCGGTTCCCTGCTCCACCTGCCAAGTTTCATCGTCCTAGCTTATGTAGTAGTGCCCGGACTTGCAAGACCTGGACAGACCGAAATTACAATCGCTATATCGAACTTGGCCGAGGGGAAGTGAAGGAAGAAACAATCGACGTACCCCAATGGTTATCAGAATGAAAACGCTTTTATTTATCAAAATATCGCTACCGCACAATATAGAAATACGCAAAAAGTAAAGCCCTACCTTCGTCACAGACAAAACTAAGGTAAAAATCTTCGAAAAGCAATCACCATCTCGGTCTAATCGGATCGCCCCGCAACAACTCCAGGAGTACGCTGACGCCCCGGCCTCTGTTCTAACGGCTGCTCGAGATTCTTCTGCTGACTTAGAAATGATTCCGCTTGTTGTCTCTGTTGCTGGCCTTGCTGGGCTGGCTGATTCAGCTGTTGGGTCAGCAGGCTCTGTTGCTGACTTGGTTGGTTTTGCTGCTGTCCACCCTGCTGGTTCCGGCGTTGTTGGTTTCCTTCACGTCCCTGTCCTTGGTTCTGGCCTCTCCGCCACTGTAGCTGGGTGGGGTCGTTATACGCTGCAGCAGCCTGGAAGTAAATCAGAACTTACTTATGTAAATAATAAATAATCCATAATATCTTTCAAATGTACGAAACTAGTGTTGGATGTGTCAACGCTCATATAGACACCTAATCTATAAAATAACATATGAAAAAATTTCGAGAACTGGCCGTATGAAGTTGTACGAAAAAGTAGCATGCAGTAGTAACAACCGTTGCCACTGCATGCTACTACTAGCAAACTGGACGCTGCTACAGCAAGTTTGGATGCCATTAGATACTACTTCTTAAGATTAACCCAGTCGGAGGCATGTTAAATCAAAGTATTCCACACTACTACATATCAATACATGTAACTTTTTCATACAACTACCGTACAACTACACAGTCAAGAATTTTTCATCGGGATGTAGCCGGGTGCGGTCGCTATACGCTGCAGCAGCCTGAATTTAAATCAGCATTAATATATGTAAATAATAAACAATCCCATACTATCTTAAACTGCACAGGCCTAGCTCTGGATGAGTCAATGCTCAAACAGACACTTAATGCATAAACTCACGTCACTCAATGTTATATTTAGGTTTCTTCGTCAATGAGCATTTGAAGAATGATGATCATGACCTTTCGCACAGTCTTTGTAAGAGAGGGAATGATATAATCTGGAAATTTGGTTTTATGAACAGTGCAAAGATTGGGCTGTTTAAGACATATTGCTAACAGTACTTTGCGTTAGCTTTATGGTTGGACTGGACAAAGACTGTGCGCAAGGTCACGGAGGTGAGTATCATCCTTCAAATGCTCATTGACGAAGAAACCTAAATATAAAATAGTTGGACTAACAGGTCATTAGGCGTGCTATCAGAGAATTTTTAGGCGTCTGATTCGTCTGCCGGCTCGAGAGAGTATTAGTCGGGCATTAGTCCAGAACCATTGCTGCAGTTTTGCTGAACTTGTTCGAGAAGCCCAGTCATCCTTGGTTGTAAAGGTATGGCGGCCGGAGAACTGCCTTCTTCCTCTGGCAGCAAACCCCGCTTTCCATAATCTACCAGTTTGGAGGCAATTTCTGAAGGAGTGTTATTGTTTGTTAGTTAATCGCGAAAGCTGAATTCTAAAGTTAATGATAAAATAACATATCGATCAACAAAGACAGGTCAAAATTTTAAGAGTCAAAATTTTATACCTAAGAACAACTGAAATTTAAATAAAAAACAGCATTGGAATTAAGGTGCAAAGTCAATTCTGAAACTCTTTTGATAGTACGAACACACGATCAGCATTTCCCGGCCGAATCTCCTGCACTTCCATCTTCAATTTTCAACTTTTCCGTATGGAAGTGGTGATGGTGCCGAAAATCCAGGCAGGAATTCTAGACCACGAGCACACGACCCCGATCGGTAGTTCAAGGCTTAAGTGGATATCGCGTACTCGCTCTGTCTAATTGGGATGCCACAATCATTGGAAACAAAATATTTCACAACTACTGTATTTATCATCCGGATCTGGACAAAATCCAGTTAAAATAAAACGATTTAGCGGAATAAAACGAACAAGACATCTCAATTAACCTTCATCTAAGCCATACAGTCTAAGTTTGGTTAACAAAACAATAAGATGATCCTTCTCAACTTTACAGAAGGAATTAAAGTGCTGCATGTGTATCATAATGTCAAACGTGAAGGTAATCAAAGAAGAATTATTTATGGATATGGCTCTTTCAACCGTCGGCTGCAGAAAAGTCGCACTTACGATAATGCGACTTAGTCCCTTTAAAGTTCAATGGGCGGGTCAAACAATCATGATACCACATTACCACCCCCTAGAATACAATGTTATATCAGAAATCAGCAGATTCCTCGACAACTTATTTTCCCTAATATGTCGTTACGCCGTTTTTTGCTGACTGCCATACTCCGATTTACTAGCTTTGACAAATATAAGCAAAGTCTCTTTTTTCTTATCTATTGGTTGTTGTTACATACTCCAGATTATTTATATGGTTGGCAAATATTCATATTAACGGTGTTAATTGAGAATTCCTTATAAGCTCTGGAATCAGCTGCAAGTAGGTCGGTTATATTTGTACATTTTTGGCAGTGTTGTACCTTTACATCCAGAAAGCAAAACTTTTCTTCGGTACTACACACAACAGAAAGTATCATCAGATAACACTGGAGCAATCTGCCAGCTATAGAGACGGTTTATTTTAGCAGCCATGGCACTCCCATCACTCAGCTCTACAAAACGACTGATTTTCGTACATGGCCGAGAGTTTTTGAATTTCCGCGCCTTGCATTACCATGGTCTAGAATCATCTCCGCCGAGTCAATGACAAGCGATAACAAGAGAACGGCTTATTTTTGAAGCGCTATCTAGTGAAAATCAGAAATGTGTATGTGTGAAGCATTTTATAGAAATTAAAGCATAGTTAGTGCCCATTGTGCTTTAACATTCAAAGGGACGACGGAATGCTAGCAATAGCGCATAGATCAGCTCCAAGAACAAATGTTCACGTGGTGATCTTACCATTGCAAGTGATGCCATTCCACCTCTTGGCGCTATCCCTTCCATCTGAGCTTCCATACTCTGAAGAACCGAAGCTTCATTCGGCCTGATTTCGTCCAATTTTGCTTCGACGTGGATGTTGCCAATGTCTGCAAATATATTCGCCCTTAAAACATGGTATCTCAGAGCGTGTTCCACACCTCTTAACCATAGTAACTATTTTCGTTCCAACCTCGTGAAAAGTTACTACGCTGACCGTTCGAACCTTCTCGAAACAATAATGAGAACTATTTGCTTAACACGCTCGGTAACGTAGTAAGCGTCGTAACTACGATCTCTGTGAAGTTATTGGCCCGATTAGCCCGTGGCACGATATTCTGCTGCAAACAGAAAAATTCGTTCCAGCCTTGACGCCAAGAAGCCAGTGACGTCATGCGTAGTAACTACGGTAAGTAGGGTGGAACACGCTCCTGACTTCCAACCCCCCTGTCGACCGTAGTCGCATCGGAGTTTGCAGATCTAGAGATTAGTCAAGTTTGCTGACGGTTTACGGTAACAAAGGTTCCGAATGACAATCATTCACCGAGGTAACTTTTTTTTTAAATATTTGTGTCGGGGACGTTGAAGACTGAAAGAGCAATTTATCAAAATCTCTCTCATATCAAAATCTCTGGAAAATCTCCAACTACAAAGTTTCCTCCATTTCAGGCAGTGACCCGAAGGCTTTTGCTGTTAGAATGTTTGTTTTTGGGAAGTTGAAGACTAAACAAGACAAAAGGTTTCGATGGGATCCCGAAAACTGAATATTTGATCCAGACAATTAGGTCCTGTAGAGATCCGGTCTTCGCCAGACTCCTTGAATACTTTACCAACAAAATTTAGTTCAAACATGGATTCAGCATGTGTGTTTACCCCTCTAGCCTGCGTCACATCTACTTTGACGAAAATTCCTGCCTTACTTCTGCCAAATTTCCGGTTTCGGCCTGATTCCGGGCGAACTACTTGTCTTGCACAAAAAACTGAAGTTCAAAAGCGGATTCAGCGTATTTCTTACCCCTATGTCGAACTCATAATCAACTTCAGATAAAACTTCAACTTCCAAAAAATTTCCGATTTCAGCCGGATTCGTGGCGAACTTTGTGTCCGGATAGAAAATGATTTTCACACGAATTCAGCATGTCTTCTTGCCCGTAAATCGAACACCTAATAAAAACTCATATAAAACTTTTACTTTAACAAATTTTTCGGTTTTGGCCGGATTCCGGGTGATCTACTTGCCCGGCGAGAAAATAATTTTCATATTCGGATTCAGCATGTTTCCCTAAATCGAACCTCTAACCAACTTCAGATTAAACTTTTATTTTTGAAGATTCCGGGTGAACTACCTGTCCGGCGAGAAAATGATTTTCATATTCTATTCGGATTCAGCATGTCTCCTTACCCGTAAATTGACTATCCCAATAGCTTTTAAAAATATATGTTTCGCCCCTTAATTTGAAACCCCTCCCGCGCCCCTCCCGCTTCCCTAAATATGCAGCTGTGAACTCGGAACCCAAAGAATCCTCACACCAAGTTTCATCAAAATATCTCCTTCCCTTCGAGAGTTATCGTGCTGACAGACGGACGGATAGACGCACAACTTTTGTGAAGTCATAGGTATCCCTCCTCTTACGTGTTAGGACCCCAAAAACCAACCAAATATCTACCTTCTTTTAGGAGCAACACCAGTCCAACAAGGGGTCAACTAAAAAGAGGCACGGCACAGCACCACATACTGTGCGAGGCACGAGTATTAAAAAGAGGCACGAAAACTAAAAAGGTCCTTTCGGTCTTCTTTCATGTGCCTTCTTTTAGGCTCTGGAATTATGAACTCTCGCTTACCTGTCTACTTCTACTACTTGCTCATCTCGTTTTATTACTCGTGCCTCCTGTGCCATGCCGTGCCTCTTTTCAGTCGACCCCGTCCAAACGAAGGTGATTTTCTTTTTATAAATAAAACTAAGACCACTCCAAACAAATAAAGAAGAAAGAGGTTCTCTCGAAGGGACAAGTGAGAAACCCTTGACTAAGGTTAGGAGCTATTTGGCTGATAATGGCTCGACCACAAAACTAAAATGGTTATTCACACTTGACATCGTTCGCTGGCAAGACAGGGAAAACACATACGGGTTCCAAAAAAACTTACCATCTTTTGCGATCCAGTTTTCTTCGTCCACTGCTGCAGTTTTGATAGGTTCTAGTACAACTTGTGGTTGCTGGCTCATTGGAGGCTCGTACTGAACAGCTGCCGACTAATAAAGAAGAACAAATGGGTGAATATAATAATCCCAGAAGAACAAATCTCGGCTATAGGACAATTCTATACTTAGCGAAGAGATGATCAAGCAGCGAAAGATTGGTCACTCGACTTCGTAGATTTGCTGTCAATAATAATGACAAAAAAAATGAGTACATCTAATAATCCCGGAAGAACGAATCTCGGCTACAGGACACTTCTATACATTGCGAAGAGATGATCATGCAGTGACGACCAAACAGCGGAAAATTGGTCAATCGGCTTCATCGATTCGCTGTCCATACGTTGAACTTTAGACGTTAACTTTAGAGAATGCTGAAATAACTTAGATGACAAGAGATGAAAAACATTTTTTATAATTATAATAAAAAAACAATTGGCTTGCGCTGTGTCTCCAGCATAGGAGTCTCATACAAGCCGATGACAAACCGAGGAAATTTACGGAATGAAGCTACCGAAAGTCTGTAATGCACTATTCAAACAACTCCACTTACTTGGGCTGCTGCTGCTATGCTTCCTTTTGGAATCAGTCCTGATGGATTAAGCTGAGCTTCTGCAGATTGCAACACGGCTGCTTCGTGTCGTGTCACTTTATCTAAATCAACTTCAAGTCGAATGTGTCCCAGTTCTTCAAGAAAAAAATTATTGAAGTAGACCAATCAACCAAATCCTAGCTCTTTCCCCAGATAGCAGAAACTGGACAGACCAACAAACAGAGAGACGTCGTGATTGATATATGACACTTAGGGCGATGTCCGCCAAACTGCCGCAAAACCGCTGAAGTGAATAACTAACTAAGGTTTATTAGACAAAAAATTGCTAGCGAACTACTTTGATTGTCTTTTTAAGTATCATTCTTTATAACACTCACAAATGTGCATAACGGAACACACTGAACTTTTGTTAAACATGCGTACGAAAAACGGCACAAACGTGTTAATGTGCCTGTTTGTTTGGTCTTTACTGGCTTCTGTTTCAGATGCGAACGCGTGCGATTGCTTACGGGCGCATAAGATAGTAGGATATTCCGCTGTTGGACAGATGCAAAGGTGATACATCTAAACTTGACAATCCGTGTGTTAAGACATTGATGCTGCGAAGGGAGGGATAAGATTCATAAGAGCTAGGAGTTACTTGCTGACCTAATAAACCAGTGCACCGTACCCCAGTACGGAAGAAAAGCTACAACCCTTCACTGCTCTCTTCGTACGAGCTTATTCGGGATTCCTACTTCCGAGGTCTAGCTTAAAACTGCTCAGTACTTGGTGGACCGAAGAAATCGGAACTGTGGGTAACTCTTGCAAGGCTGAAGACGAGACGAACTAAAGAACAAGACCAAAGGTTTCGATGAGATACCAAAAGTTTAATATTCGATCCAGACAATTGGGTCTTGTCTTCGCCAGATCCAGTCTTCGCCAGACTCTATTTTTACTATTAAAATTTAGAAACTGATTTAGGCCAAATAGCTAATCATCTGAGAAAGCGAAGTTCAGAGATGGATTCAGAGTGTGTGTTTATCCCGAGACGTCATGTCTATTTTGACGAAACAGATCGAAAATTCCTGCCTTACTTCTGCCGATTTCCCGGTTTCGGAGGAATTCCGGAACTACTTGTCCGGCGAAGAAATAAAGCTCAAAAACGAATTCAGCGTATCTTCCTACCCCTATATCCAACATCGAATCAACTTGAAATAAAAAATTAACTTAAAACAAATTTTCCGCTTACAGTCGGATTCCGGGCGAAGTGTATATCCGGGTAAAAATTAATTGTCATATGCGGATTCAGCATATCTTCATACCCTTAAATCGAACATCTGATCAACTACAAATACAACTTTTGCTTTTAACAAATTTTCGGGTTTCGGCCGGGTTCCGGACGAATTACTTGTCCGGCGAGAAAATGGTTTTCCTAATCGTGTTCAGCATGTCTTCTTACCCATTAATCGATATCCCATTAGCTGTTTAAAAACAGTTTGTTTGCCCCTTAATTTGAACCCCCTCCCCCACCACTAAATGTAGGGCTACAGAGCCCATCTCCGAACTCGACCTTTCCCTTCACCCAAAGGATCCTCACACCAGGTTTCATCAAAGTGTCTCATTCCCTTCGAGAGTTATCGTGCGTGCAGGCCGATAGACAGACGGACAACTTTTGCGATGTCATAGGTATCCCTTCATTTACCGTTTTGTGATCCCAAAAAGCAGCTGGATCTTACCTTCCGCTGCCCTTCCGCTTTCTATTTGATTGCCTCCTTGCTGGTTAGCCTGCTGTCCTTGTCCTCCTTGCTGAGATCTTTGGTTTGAGAAGCTTGTCCGTCGGCTACCGCCGCCACGGTTTGTTCCACCGCCACCGCCACCAGATTGCGGGCTTAGCGGCTGCTGCCCTGGCAACGGCTCATTTCTTGCTGCAGCAGCCTATCAGAGAGTTTGGGGTAGGGTTCGAGTAGTCGCGTTTTTGACCGAAGTTTTGTTCGTCGTTCGCTTAGCCGGTTGCTTAATTTCCGTTCTCGAACGCCGTCGTAGTTCACCGTTTGCTTAATTAGTGTTTCCGGCGATCCTTGCCCGGTCGACGTTTGTTCGACGATTCAAGCAAACTTCGAACTTGCTAGTTCACGAAGTTTGACGGTCGAAGTTCGACGGACAAAGAAACTGTGACCGGCGACCAACAACGGTATTTAAATAGAGACCTTTGAGTCTGAAGGTAACTGCATACTTCGATCAAAAACGCAACTAGTTATTCATAAAAGGTACCGCTCACACCGGATACGCCGAATTTGTACCTTCGTCAATTCGTCATCTCAACTACAATAAAAATTCAATTCACTGAATATGCCATTCGCCTCTGCAGAACTCGGTAACAGGAACAAGTAAATACGTCGATACTCGTCTTCAGGAGAGAAAATATTTGCTCCAACTGGATCTCTCCCGTTTTACTGTCCACTCCTCAGTCAAGAGAGTGAGAAAGAGGTCAAGACTGAGAAAGGGGTCAAAACACTAAAACGAGACGGGCAGCTTCTGGCGAGTTCTTTTGCAGGCTCTGTTTGGTCAGATTTGGTGAGCATTCGGTCAATCAGCCTCCAGAGCACAGTTTGTGCTTTGTTGCAGGTTCTGACTCAAAGAAAACTGTTATCACCAGCTGCTCATGGCTTTTAACTATTGACTGAGATTTTAATTTACTTCACTATGTATGTGTGTTGTTCTTGGACGCCTACTGCTCTTCTTATGCCACTGGCAAAGCACCCGTCATTGCTAAGAAATACCTTACCTGAGCCTGGGCTGCAAGGCTTCCTCTCGGCACCACCCCACCGTATAGCTTTGCTTCTAGCGCTTGAATGAACGCTGCATCCTCGCGCGTAATCTTGTCAAAGTCTGCTTCAATGAGAAGGGCGTTGTCGGACACTGAAACATAAACGTGAAATTCAACACGTCTGCTTATGAAGATCTTTCCGTGACGGCTGCATTGCGATGAAGCTCTTGGGTAGCGCAGATATCAAATCCCTATACCGAACAAAACTGCATCTCCAAACAGCACAAACTCGGAATTTCCTGTAAGGCAATCATACCGATCTTTCGTTCATGGCTTTAAAGCACGGACGACGAAGGCGACTTTAACCAATCCGTCACGTTTGAGACGAAGTTGTGCGACGATCCTCGGCCATACAAATGTAGACAGAATCTCAACGCATCACTGCTGCATCGACAGCGGTATGGACCCTTCCTCAAAAACTGATGGCTCGGCCACGTGTAACGCATAACCAATGGTCAGCTACCTAACATCGCCTTCGACGGGTTCTATATACTGTTCACGCTTTCGTGATCTCCCTTCTAAGCGTTGGGATGACAACTTAACCGACTTGCTGACTAGCATCTCCCCGGTTTTCTCAGACTTGCTCAGGAGAGACCGCACTACAGGCAGCACAAGCTTGCGCTGGCGAGAAGAGACGCCCCGAGACTGGATGGGCTTTAAGTTAAATAAGTAAATAAGTCACAGAATAATTAGCAAAACGTTTCATAAAGTGTCACGCAACCTCCTGTAAAGAAATCACGCTATTCTATAGCCTACTGCTCGTTTCCGAATATTCTAAAAAAAAATTATCCTTTACCCTACTGCTTGTTCCGAGTATTCTAATTTTTTTGTGTCTATTAATCATTCTTAGCTGGTTGAATGAATTAACAGACGACCGTCTCTCGTTTTCGACTTCTCTTGTTTCGTGCTGAACGAGGAGTATTCCGGCCAGGAAAGGATGGGATGATTAGTGATTCTTTAGCACCTACCTTGTTCTACATGTAACCCACAAGAATGGGGGTGTACCGTTTGTCCTTTAGCACCGGATGGTGCAATTGGCTGATGAACATTGGCACCAGGTGCATTATTGGCACCGACAGAGGAACGCCGTCTCATGGGTGTTGCATTTCCTGACGACGGTGTTGAGGTGCTCGTCTCGCCGGGTGTCTCGTTTAACGCTGCTGCAGCCTGTCATATAAACACACTGGTTCTTCACTTCACCTCGTTCAACCTACAGACTGCCAGTGCCCTTTCAATTGCCCCCAGTGCGAGTGCTCTGATAATTGTTTATTTTTTTCTTTTGTTTCCCACTGTAGATCTAGCGATATTTCTTCATTCTTTTAGTCGGTTCTTTCATACGTCCGTGATCGCTATTAAATTTACTTATAGTTTGAATATAGTTACTCCCCAATTTTGAAGGAACGCGAATAAAGGACAATAATAATTGGTATAGCCCAGCACTTCGTAGAAAGAATTATTTGCAGGCCAACAGGGAATTTCCATATGTGACAGTAACAGGAGATCGGGGTTCCCTATCTGATTTTCTCCAAGTTGTCCAACGCTCTAAAATTCAATGAAGCCGATTCTGGTGCCGGAAAATGATGGCAGGAACCCCTATCCCAGGCGAGAATAAACAACCGCCTGCCTTCACATCCGCATGATCATTCCGCTACCTCGTCATTAGTCGTATTTGCAGTTACCGTCGTATCTGATACACGGTTGCTCTGCAAAAACGACAATTGCCGAAATTGCGCTTTTCGAGTTCATCCCAAAGGAAAAACTGATATTCAGTCACATCTCTAAGTGCCAAACTTCTTTCCCAACACTTTGACAAAAGTTGATGGAAGTCAGATGACTTTTTCAGATACCACGATCTGTACCACGGTTGGACCGTGGTATCTAAATATCAGATACCACGATAACTGGCCAGATACCCCGATAGCTGCAAAAATACCTTTTGACCGCGGTATCAGATACCACTGTAACTGCAAAAACGACTTTAGACCGTGGTATCAGATATCACAGTAACTGCAAAAACGCAACTAATGTGTACTACTGGAGTTGAACATCTCAAGTCGAAAACCGCTGGTCAAATTCCATTATACGGAGCAAAAAAAATTCCATCCTACCTGGGCTGCTGCTGCAAGGCTACCCTTTGGCACCACTCCTCCATGGAACTTCGCTTCGATACTCTGCAAAGCTGCGGCTTCTTCTCTCGTCACTTTGTCCAAGTCAACTGTAATATGCACGGCCTGACCAATGTCTAAAGCAAACAGAGAATATTAGTAAGCCATCTCCCCAGGGACCTAGGTCCAAGTTTTTTGGACACAGACACGATTTGGCGTACCGGGATCCAACCGTCACCACCCATCCCGAAGGACCCCGCAAGAAAAGGTAATACTGCAGGCGCAGATATCATCTAAAGGATTTAAGGAATCGATCTAGGCTCTTTCGAACACTGGCACGAAATGACGTCTCGGGATACAGCCTGGATCAAGTTATCGAAGGTGTTTTTCAATCAACGCGCATTAACACCCGAAGGCAGTGTTGAAATATAGAACAAATTTAAGGAGTGACTTTTGGTCAAAAACAGAGAGTGAACTGGGAGTGAAATTTTACTTTCATGAGAAGAATGTGAAATTATCGCTTTTGGTCGGAATCGCTCCTGCAAAACGACACATCTTAATTTTATTTTCATGAAAAATCAGAAGTTTTTAAAGCTTGGTATTCTGGTTTGAGTGTCCGAGTAGTTTTTATATCAGTGTTATCTGTGTCAAAAAATTTTGTAAATAAGAGGGTGAGGCAGGGTGGGGTTCTTTCACCTTTTATTTTCAATCTTTGTCTTGGTGAACGTTTCCGGCTTTTAAAAACATCTCTAATACACCTGGCTGTTGACTGTACATGTATAGCTTACGCTGACGATATAATTCTTATGGCTCGTTGTAGAGATCAGCTAATTGTAAATTTTATTACTTTGGTGGCGGAACTGAGGAAAAAAGGCCTTTGTGTTAGTCCTTCTAAGTGCCAATATTTTTTTATTAATGATCCGCATGGTATTTCGTCCTTAAACTGTGGTGGTGGGAACCTTTTCCAACCCTTGATGTTGTGACTTACCTTGGAATCAGTGTTGGGAAGTACTTCAAGTACTTGTACTTCAAGTGCTACTTCAGTACAAAATCAAGGTACTTGAATTTTACTTAAGTACTCAATACTTAATACTTAAGTAAAATAAGTAAGTACTTGAAGCTCTCAAGTGCCGATACATTCTGAAGTACTTTCAAGTACTCTCAATGTACATTCCGCTTCGATCGAATGATTTTTTTTTAACAGAAAAGGATTTTTCAGAAAGGGTAATTTCAAGACTCAAAAGTAGTTCGACTTCAGGATTGGCAAAAAATGCCAAAAGCAGATTCTCAGTACCAGCATCTCCACCAGAAGACAAATCATTAGTCTTAAGCCCTGCACACTTCTTTGAATGTTTCTTGACCTAGAAGAGTTCGGACTAAATGGAAAAAGAAGAAAACACCCGTTGAGGAGTTCCTAGAAGCCCGTAATTAGTTACTTTGTTAGACTGGTGGATGACTTTCGTCAAGTGCATACAAGTGGAACTGTTTAAAACTAACTAACGTTCAAAGAAGCGTAGCTCTAATGTCACTAGTGGTATTCAATTCTTTGTTTAAACTGCCAAATGCCTTTATTTATTTTCCATTATACGACTGAATATGACCGAGCTAGAAATAGTGCTAGTAGAGTTGTACTTAAGTACTACTGAAGTACAAGTTCTGTACTTAAAACTCAAGTACTACTTAAGTGCAATTGTGGTCTGGTACTTACACTTGATACTTAAGTACAAAATTTGGAAGTACTTAATACTTAAGTACAAATTTGAAGTACTTGTTACAAAGCTGCTTGAAATTCTCTATTGTTCAGTGAAACCAGGGACCCATAAATTTCCTGTAATGACTCGCCATTCAGGGGGCTTGTCATTTCCTATGCTTCTATGTTGCTATGTTGCCCGAGCCTCGCCTAGTTTCCAAAAATTCCGCCTCAGATAGACAAAACTTTTTTGGGACTATTCAGCATGCCACCAGGTACCTAAGCTATGATAAAAGATCCAGGATACTTTTCCATTACAGAGAAATATTCCTAGTTCAGCACAACAGCTGCGAAAATTTTGTCTTTGTGGATAGTCGCGTATTTTATCCCCGTGAGTATTTCTCGAACTATCTGACGCTCGGTCAAGAGCGCATCAGAAATCTCTTATTGACAAGCCCCCTGAATGGCGAGTCATTACAGGAAATTTATGGGTCCCTGGTGAAACGTAATTTTCAATCAACTGCAGTTAAAAATACTGAACTAAAAATCCGTAAGACGTTTGGAGCTTTAATCCATCTGAGGGGTAAGCTTAGACGTGATGTTCTGGCCCGTATATACCAGTCAACTGTTTTACCAATAGTTATTTTTCCAGCGGTGGCGGTGAATGGTATTAATCGTGGTATGATTGCTAGTGTTCGTGTGTGCTATTTTAAATATTGTGAATTTTTGTTTGGACACCCTTTATTTGCTAGAAATACACCTCTAATTAATTCCCTTTCAGTTAAAGATCCTACCCTGGCGATTCAGCAGAAATTTGGAAATTTTGTTGCTAAAGCTAATAATATTCTGACTCTGAAGAATCTGTTTCCGTTTTTCGATAAAAGTTAATAGTTAAGTAAGTACAGTGTGTTGTTTAAAGTACGTCAATTGTTATTTACTGTTTTGAAACTTAATTGTGACAGTGTTTTTTAAATTTATTTTAATACTCCTCATTATATATTCTTTGAGGGAAATACATAAATGAATGAATGAATGAATTTGTTCGGAATCACTAATGGAAAATGACATATCTGGACGTTTTCTTTAGAGTGAACTTTATGTCCTACGTAGGAAAAGAGTGACAAAAACAAAATAGAGTGACAATTCACACTGTCGTGAGACATGTGGCAACCCCCGAAGGAGCCTGCCGGAAAAGATTGCTATCAGAAGACTTCCAACTGCAGACTACAGAACGCGAGTTTCAACTATCACATTAAGAAGAAAGGAGGCGGGAACAAACCTTCGTATCCTGGCGTCAGATCGAGCTGGTTGCTGTACTTCCTTGAGCGTCTCCTTCCAGGAGGGCCAGGCAGTGGGCCAAGCGGTTCGTTTCTGGCTGCTGCTGCCTGCAACACGAAAATACTAACTGCTGAGCAAGCACCAGTCACATATCTCGCGGACTGGCACGGCCGCCATAATATTTAAAGGACCTGTGTTACCACTCTTAACTCTAACACTAACGCAACCTACTTCCATAATCACTCCATATATCTTTAAACCCGGAGACCGCAATTTCGTACGGTACATTCTAACCCCTCTAACAAAACCCCGCGGATTTTCTCACTTTCCGTGTTTTGCTACCTTCAAAGTCTTTCACGCTGTCTACGGTTGTCTGCGAGAAGTTTTTCCATCAGAGAAACCGGTTACGTAAATTGTTTCCTGTTTTCGCTACAAGTCGCACGCCTCGGGAAAGGCTTAAAACAGCCAAAACCGTGGGTTATTTGTTGAAATCACCGCCTAGTTTTAAAGTATAGAAATATATTAAAATACTGTAAGTTCAAGAGTAAATAGTGCGAGGGGTCCCTTTAAGAAAGCCTTTGGGACTAATTCGTCTGAAATCAAGAACTGACAAACCAGACTACCGATTTTGAAGAAACAAATTCGTCAGGATTTTCACAGTAAAGCGAATGGTAGAAACGATAACTTCTGAAACGAAGCGCAAACATTCTCGCGAGAGAATAAACTATTCTAGCCGCTTTAGTTTTTCTACTCCTGCAACCAAACACGCTGCAGAACTTATTCTCGCTCCCAAACCCGCACCCTCTCCGAAAAGCGGTCTTTTTGCGATAGTATACGAGTGGCTCGGTTCCAGTACCAAACTATTGATCAAGCACCCGCACCGTACGTATTAGCCACCTTAATACTTAATAGATTTAGTTTGCCGCCTCAACTCGGCCTCAAATGAAGAGCAGCCTTAAACGATCAGCATACGCGGCTCTACCAGCAATATCGTAACCGAAACATAACTTTAGGAATTACTCTTCGTTATATTATTTTAACGTCTACATTCAAGCAATTAAATATGCAACCCCCCAGGTGTCAGTACGTCCTTTAAGATAAGGAACAATGATTGAGCCAATTCGTGGAGCTAGTGCAGTTTTATCGAATTTCACTAATTTTAATTGTGCGGTGGACCATGTAACATACACCTTTCAAATAGAAACGCGGACAGTCTCTTATATCAGAGACTAATGGCGGGTTTACACACTGCGTCAAATCCGAGCGTATTTTGAAATCCGAGCGTATTTTACTCACATTTGAGCTTGAAAACATTTCTAGCAATACGGACGTATTTGAGAAATCGGTCCGTTTTGCATCGAAATACGTCCGTATTGCTAGAGATCTTTTCAATCTCAAAACGTGCGTAAAATACGCTCGGATTTCAAAATACGCTCGGATTTTACGCAGGTTGTAAATGGACGATAAGCTTTTATCCGAGCCGTTTGGTTTCTCCATACGACTCCTTCCATAACTTACCCTGGCTTGAGATCCATATCCTCCCTTATGTGTTACTCCACCCTCTCCGAGATGCCTGGCTTCTTGCGACTGTATATCGGCAGCTATATCCCGGTTAACACACTCCAGGAATGTATCAGGAATTTCGTCACCTGAAAATAAGCACGAATGACTACGAAGTACGAGGGATAGATCACGAGTTCCAAATCTGAAAGTATCAGGAATTTCGTCACCTTAAAACAAACACGAATTACAAACTATGACGAACGGATCACGACTCCATCCGCAACATATATGAATCATTTTTTAATCAGAAATCGCTCATAACCTTAAAAACTAAAATTAAAGCTGTACTTATTAATCAATATTAGTTTGTGAGTAGTTCCCGGCCGTTTAGCTATCGGATGAATTATAATAATAATTATAAAAATATTTTTTTTGTTACATATTTTTTGGTGTGATTTGAGTGACAAGTGTGATGGCATCCGTTTCTCCTGGGTTTGTTTGTTTATCCCGTTTGTCGCCCAGCTTTCGAGCCAGTCTCCCTGCTGGGCACGTTATGTAAATAGTGTTAAACATGTATATCCAAACCATGAAAGATCTTGAACTTGAAATACATCGGATGAATCCAGAGGAAAGGCCTTTCTATTTCAATAGTTTCAAAGGAGTTCAGGTGAAACGGGGATAGTGGTAGGTAACTGCTTTTCTACAGCCTGAAACCGCCTTTTCGGAGACCCCTTTTACCAATATCTCTTTTTACAAGGACCTTTAATCAACTGTAGGTCAACTCCTTAATTAGGCATCTACAGCTTATTTCAGAGCACATCCGTTTGTCGGCTTTGCTATGTATTGGGCCTTCAGCCTGGCTAGACTCGCGTAGAGTCTTCGCAGGCTTCGTCGCTGACTAAATTATAACGATTGACAAACAAGAAAATAATAGTTTTCTGCAGACTGATATAAGGGCAAGATGAAGCGGCTTTTGCCATCCACTTCGCTGCTTCCTTTTGTAACTAACAACAGTTTCATGACTTGGGAGTACGAGGTATAACTTAAAGCACCCATCAAACTGTTTACAAGTTATGTTAAAAGTATTTTGAAATAGTTGAATACTTTGGAACTAAGCTCTGCTTTTAACGAATTGTTCATAACTATTTTAAGCCTTTGTTCAGGCCCATTTATTTCTAGCAAAAATAGGGCCAAATTTACATAACCGATTTTACTGACGACAGCGCTTCTCGCAAACAATTGTCGGGAGCATGATACAGACCGAAAACACAGAAACAAGGCAAGTGTGAAAATCAGTGACTTGTCGTAAAGGCTAGAATGAACCGTATGAAATTCGGATCTCCGAACGATAATGGAACTAGCTTGCATTGGAATCAGTGATGGGCGAATCCGAATCCGGACTCGAGTTTGAAACAGGATTCGTCTTTTTGGCCGGATTCGAATCCGGATTCGCGTCGTCTACTCGTTAGGCTGGATTCAGACTCTGATTCCACACCGTCTAGTCTTCATCCTTCCAGTTTCCGCTTTGTGCATAGGCAATCCAACTTTTTGGTCTCCACCACCAAACATCCTCAGTAACCTATCCCGTTATCTGATTACCTTAGATATCAGTGATTTTTGTCACCTCAAATCAAATCAAATCAAACCAAATCAAATCATTTAATGTAAACAAGATGCAGTCTCTCATAGGCATAGCCCAAATATGGTATCTTTTAGTCAAACAGTTAATACAAGAAAGATTTGTCAACGAGAAACACAAAAAGAATAGGATAAAAAACGCACAAGTTACCAATTGTTAAAAGTACGAACAAAACTCGGCACAAAGCTTCGAGAATAACGCTGTGACCTGGAGTAAACCGGTGTCAGTTTTGGAACTTTCGCAGCCGCCTCTCTGGGGAGTCGGGATCTGAGGGGGACAAAGGGAGGCGGGAGGAAGTTCTTGTAGATGGGGTGGAGGAGGAGGGTTGAGCCAAATTTTAGGCACAGTTTCTCTCGACGGACAAAAAGGGGGTCAAGTTTGTATTCTTTTAGATAAAAAGAGTAAGGCAGTGGGGAACCTCCGTAGATGATTTGTAGAGACCTCTTCTGAACCCGTTCAATTTTATCACTTTCTTCTTTTGTAAGAGCGAAATGCCAAACAGGACATGCATATTCTACTAGTGGGCGGATGAACATGCAGAAAATTAATTTTAGTTTATCCTTAGGAACCCGGAATTTCTTTAGAGTCTTCAGCATTTGGATAGCACCATTTGCCTTTTTTACAATCAATCTTGTGTTTTCATGCCAAGTTAGATCAGAAGAGATCACTACCCCAAGCAGGGTAGTGCTGTTACTGAGGAGGTTTGGGTCTATAGGTGGTTCGAATTCAGGTAGGCTTTTCTTGAGAAATGAAAATGTCATTACTGAAGATATATCTTTATTTACCACCATATTCAATTTTGCTGCTTCAGAGGTAACTTGTTCAATATAATTGAAAGTTTGACTTTTACACGCTCCAGATACTACCTCTGCTAGGGAAAGATCATCTACATACTTCCATCTTTCTTCCAGCCCGACAGCTATTTCATTGATCATGAGGAGGAAGCATAAAGGACCGATCACTTTTCCTTGCGGGACACCGCAAAAAAACGGTAAAGAAGAAGAAAAATTATTTTTATATTTTACGATTTGTTCTCTGTTTGTTAGAAAGCTTTTTACGATATTAATAAGATATTCAGGAATATTTTTCTCTGCCATTTTTTCCAGCAAAATCTTGTGATCTACAAGATCGAAAGCTTTTTTAAAATCTATTGCAATTAGATTTATCCATTTCCCGGGTTCATCTAAATTTTTAAAAATAAAATCAAGTAAACTAACGAGATAGTGAACAGTTGAACACTTCGGGATGTTACCAAATTGCCTCTTATCGATGACTTCCGAGAGATATTGTTTTAGCCAAGAAGCAACAAAGCTCTCGTAAATTCGGCTAAAAATTGATGTAACAGTGATCGGCCTCACACCAGAGAAATCATTAGCTGCTCCCTTTTTCGGAATGGGAGTGATGAAGCCAATTTTCCACTTTTTGGGGAAATATCCAGTTTTGGTGATATTATTGTAAATAATATGAAGAGGAAACGCCAATTCTTTCGCAAAAGCTTTAGCAATGGCTACTGGAACATCAAAGGGTGCCACTGATGTTTTCTTTAACGAGGAGAGTTTCTTTCTAATTTCTGATATTGAAATTTCAGGCATTAAATTAGAATTTACATTTGAATCTTCTTGTGAATTTTGGGATGGTGCTTCAGCTGAAAACGAAGGTGGCTTTTCAGGAGGCAGTGGTGGGTACGACTGTACAATAGAAGCAAAATGAGAGTTTAGGTCGTTCGCTGTTTTCTCTGATGGCTCCTCCTTCATGAAATCAACTGGTTGCGGGCCTCTACCAGTCAGATGTTTAACTTTACCGAAGAACTGTGAAGGCTTGGATTCGAGGTGGTTATCTACTTCCTTTTTATAATAATTTTCCTGCGCCTGTTTAATTTTCCATTTAATTTTGTTTCTTAATTTCTTTGCTTCTTCTTCCTTTCCTTTTCCAATTAAGTGCAGTTTATGTTTAATCATTTGTTTAATCTCTGAATTTACGTATGGTTTATCAGTTGGACACACTTTAGTCTTTTTTTCCGGAAAACATTCAACAAACTTTTCATTTAGTTTGCTGTGAAAATTCTGCACCTGTGAATCCAAGTCTTCAGCAGTTGACACTCCGGCCCAATTTTCTTTCGTTATCCAGTCCCCAAACTGCAAAAGTCCCCGATCAGTGATTGGTCTTGAGGTTATTTCGGTTACTGAGTAATTGACTTTAACTTTCTCAAAGGGGGTCCACTGCAACATAAAATGATAGCTACCACCAAGCGGTGCGATTTTACTTGGGTTTTGATAGTAAGAGCAGAAATTCGTCATTATTACATCCAGAGACGTACCACCTTTGGTTGTTGGAAAATCAACAACATTCTTGAGGTTAAGTGACCTGGCCAGAGATTTACAACTTAGTTCATTGGCATCTCCTAGCATGGCTATGCCAAAAAAAGGATGTGTTTTCTGGATATAATCTGCCGATTCCTGCAGCTTTTCCCAAAAAGCCTTTCTTGCAGCAGCGGGTTGGCCAGGTGAATAATAGAAAACACACATCGCTACCGCAGAGAAAGGTCCAGGGAGTCGCTTTGGTTGTATTTTAACCCATATAATTTCATCATATTCATTAAGAGACGGAATATTCAAAAGTTGAGGTCGTAAACTATCATGAACAAAAGTCATGACCCCTCCCCCCTTTTTTTCCTAAAGAATGATCATCAGGCCTTAATTTAACAAAAGAAAGGAAGTTGGACATTTTCAGTAAATTTAAATCTTGCCTGTGAACTTCAGTTATGCAAATAACGGAAGAATTGAGCATTTGGGCCGTAGTCTCAAGCTCCGTCAATTTTTCCAAATTCAGACTTTCTGCGTTACAATAGAGGAAAGACGGAAACACGTACCGTTTATCTATTACCGTTTATCTATTTCTTTAACTATAACCTATGTACCGTACATGATTTGATTTTTGTTCAGGTCGGGTTCGAATCCGGATTCGATTCCGGATTACAATCCTCAGCATGAAATAGTGGATTCGGAATCGGATTCGTACCTAGCCATGGATTCGGATTAGAATCCTTGCATGATCGGATTCACCCATCTCTGATTGGCATTATAGGTACGACGGGTCCTTTAACCAGTACACCATATATGTCCTACCTTCCTCTGTCTGTTTCTGGCTTTGTCCCACTTGCTGCTGCTGTTGTGGCCCTAGTTGGCCCTGATCCACGCTGAAATTCGGCACCAATTTCCTTTGTCTGGTTCGCTTTGCCTGGTCCGTCTGGTTCTCATCGAGTCCCTCCTGACCGCCAGATTCCTGGCTGATTTCCGGTTTCTGAGGCAGACTCTGGCCTCCCTCTGAAGGTGCTAAATCGGCAGAGGACATGATATTTTCTGTCCCGATACCTTTGTTCTCGAAAAGATTTTTGTCTGGTTGGTCCACATTTTGCTGCTGATCAATGAGTGGTTCCCCAGCGAGACGACTGGACTCACTGGGAGCTTCGCTCTCTGGCTGCATAATGGCTGGGGTTGAGAATTCCTGTAATGGTAAACATGATTTACAGTGCGACCTACTTCAAATCCGAACCGGATCCGGTGAATATGGGGGGAGCTGGAGGGAGGAGGGGGAAACGTGTTAGAGTGGAGGGATCGAGATGAAACTTGGTTGGAAGAACAAGCACAAGTTCTAGATACATCACTGACATAACCGGACCGGATTCGGGTACTGTGGGGAGTTGGGGGGGGGGGGCGGAATTCTGGTGATCCAGCGAGTTTGGTACTTCCCGATGTACTAGGATGATGAAACTCGGCACGATTACGAAGGACCCGAATAGACCGACTCAAGGATAGTCGTTTGGACGATCCGAACATCGTAGGGGGAGTGGAGGCATGGGGAACCTGGAAACTAGTGACATTTATAACTTTTGAACGGGCAACAGGATTTGAATGAAACTTGGAAAGAACTATCGTATCAGATGTTCCATGTCAAGTCCGGACGGATCCAATAATTGGGGGGGGGGGGGGGGCAAAACGGCTCAACTTCGAAACAAACTTTTAGCAAATTTTCTGGTTTTGGCCAGATTCCGGCTGAACTATTTGCTCTGCGAGAAAATGATCCATTACCCCAACAGGAGGGGGGGGTTGTAACGGGGCACCGGAATTTCTGTGAAACGGTTAGCGTCGAGGGATCGGGACGGAACCATTTTCGGAGAGTTAAGGGAAGGGGAATCCGGAAATTACTGACTTCCGTAGGTTGCAAACAGATGGTCCGATTCTTCGATAAGAATTGATGACCTAGATATGCAAAACATGTATCCGAACCCCACGCGGCCATGGTTGGGGGATTTGGGGGGGTGGGGGTGGAAACTTAGTGACATGCACAAAAACCAAACGAATCAGCCGAATGGGATGGAAGTTGGACAGTACCGAGTTTATGCGGCCTAGATTTGTTGTTTGGCGTCCGAACTGGATCCGCCCACGGTAGGAGGAGGATGAAGCGGTAACCGGAAATTTGCATATATGCTCCAATTCGAGTTAAACTTGACGGACGGGAAGAGGAGATGTTACAGATGGTTGTCCGATTCGTATTGGCCAGAGTGGGGGGGGGGGGGGGAGTTGGAGAGGGAGCCCGGAAACTGTGTGGCTCGAATAGAGGTCAAACGAGTGGAGTGATATGAATGAAAATCGTATAACCTAGATTACATATTTTGGGGTCCGGACCGGATCCGAGCACGGTAGGGAGGTGTACCGTAATTTCAGAAAAATGCCCAGATTCGAGTGATAGGTGGTAAAAGCATGTGCTTTAGATGATCAATTTATGGACACGCGCCCAGGGTCGGGTGCTCCCGGGCTGGAATTCCTGCGCGGATTTCCGGCACCACCATCACTTCCATACGGAAAAGCGAAAAAAATCCGGCCGGAAAATCCTTATCGTGTGTTAGCACTTTAAAGTGCGAACACACAATCAGGATTTCCCGGCCGGATTTCCTGCACTTTCGTCATCAAGTTGAAAAAATATCAACTTTTCCGGGCAGGAATTCCAGACCGGAACCATCCGACCCTGATTGTGTGTTCAAGGCATAACTGCAAAAACGACAACTAACAGCTTCATTCTCTATCCGACTAAACGCTCATCGGGTACTTGATCCTCAGATTCCTGGTCGATTCTTTTTCCAGGCCGCATAATAAAAGTGCGAGCACACGACCAGGATTTTCTCGGCCGGATTTCCTGCATTTTCATCATCAAGTTGAAAAAACTTCGACTTTTCCATATGAAAGTGATGATGGTGCCGAAAAATCCGGTCAGGAATTCCGGTCCAGGAACTCCCGATCCTGATTGTGTGCTCGAACTACAAGTCATTCCTCTTCTCTCGCTTGATATTTTCGAAAAGTCACAGAAGCCCGAGGAAGAGTCGTAAGTCGTCTACACAGATGCACTTCAGACCTCGGCAGCATCAAGACATGAATATTCAGGAGCGCTATGTCGTTACTGTCAAATGGTTTTGATTTGTGCGCATTTTCACGGATTTTGGGTTCGGACTAAAAAATTTGGAATTTCTGGAAATACCGTTTAAAACACTATTTTCCTTCGCTTTCCTTCGCAGCGAAGAAAACAAAATTTATTGTCTGTCTTCACAACAAAGATGGACGAATCCAAAGCTTGTCAGGCTGGATTCGGATTCGGATTCACTCCAGTGTCTAATCTTTCCCAAATTTTACACACTGTGCTTAAGATACTTTGCTTAATTAGCCCCAAATTCATTCCTTGTTGCTAAGAGGAAATCCATACTATAACAAGCACACATGAAAACCTGGAAATAGGGTTTGTCCAATTAAACGTCTCATTTACATTAGGCATCAGTGCTTTTTTGTTACCTCTTATAAAACTGTAAACTATGTACATGATTTGATTTTTGTTAAGGTTGGATTCGATTCTGGATTCGAATCCTCAGCGCGGAATGCTGAATTCGGAGTCGGATCCTGGATTCGAACCCTTTCATGATCGGATTCGCCCAACCCTGCTTCACAACACTTCGGTTTGGGACTCAATAAAAGTTAGGAATTGCAGACTTACAGGTTGATCTGCCGAAGTTATCGCGGTGTCCGGTCGCACTCCTTGTACCAAATTTATGTCCTCCTTTATCCCACCGGAAAACGCGCGGGGCTGCAGGTCTCTTTTCTCGGGTTGAACATCGTTGAATTCTGAAGCGGACTGCGGGGTGATGGAGTCTCTCACATCTCCCTGAAAGCAAATATGGACACACTTACCTAGTGAACCAGTTAGACTAATTCATGTTAGGAGAATTACCACACAAATTAGTAGTCAATAAATGATTTGTCCTATTGGATAGAATGCTATACCTCGAAATTTAGGTTTCAAATTAAAAGGTACAGTTATTAAGATTAGAATAGAAGCCAAAAGAGCGAGAGATTACTCCCCAGCTTCTTGGTACCCTACGAGCTACGACAGCAGGATTGGTCGTTTATTTTGCTAATTTTGAGCATAAAACATTTGAGTCAAACTGGACTGTTTCTTATTTTCTAGTTATCCATAATAGTCGTTATCTATCTTCTCCGCTTGAACATCGGTTGTCATAAGATCGGTGATATGCCGTTCGTAATAAAGTTGTCACGAAGCGGGTAGTGCTAAGAATTTGATTTACTGCACTTGTTATTATCTTGCTAACTGAAAAGAGGTTTAAAGCAGTGGTTCCCAACCTTTTCCGTACCGCATACCGTTAATCAAGGTTCGAAAAGGTTGCGTACCCCCTTTTTTTCAGAACGTGAAAAAGACGAGCATAAAGGATAATTTTCGATTTTTCGCAAAAAAGTTTTTTCTTTAAACAGTCGGTAAAATGACCCAGTCAGTAAAAATACCTTGCCCCCCAAACAAAATTTGGCTAGTGATGCCTATGCTGGTAAGTTTTAGGCTTTCGGCAATCAAAATGATCGAGGTAAGATTTTGAAGCTACAGACTAAATCGATTTTGTTATCTTCGCGTACCCCTTGCAAGGGTCTCGCGAACCCCTTTGGGTACGCGTACCACCGGTTGGGAACCACTGATTTAAAGGACCGGACTGGCCGGCATGACAAAAGACAGTAAAAGTGGGAAAGACCGGAAACTCCCGTAAGCCCAATGAGTCACAACAATCAGCGCCGTTCAGCGGATGTTGTTTCGTTAAAAAATCGCTCTGTTGACATTTTCTTCCATCGCTCTCCGCAGAATCATCATCATAGCACGTTTTGTTGATTTTTTTTTTTTTCGTTTCGTTTATGATGAGCATCCAGTCTCCATTCAGATTTCCTCTTTAATTGGAATAAGAAACAAGTAGGAAAAGAATAAATCGCTTTTATATGGGAAAAAATGTTGAATTCACGATTTCGAATCAATTAATGTCGACAGACCTTGCCTACTCACGCCCTCTTGCTTTGGTTACATTAATCATCAGACCGCTCGAAATTGGACAAAGTCCAAACGCTAGGCAGCGCTTTGATCGATTTTCAGAGACCCGATTTTAGCGAAGTCACCGGTCTTCCCACTATTATTGTCTTTAGGCATGACATTCAGTATTGACAATGAAACCGTTCTTGCAAGATGATCTTTGGATTTCTACACGCAGTTTGTTTACATTAAAAGCTTTGAAAGTGGGATGATTTCAAATTAGGTTAGTTCAATACTTATTTGGTTATCGGGGATGTGAAACGTCTTAGTTCTAACGCTGTTGTATGTACGATGAGATAAACATTTTACTTTCACACTCCACGTTTTAGCGCTTGATATAAATGCACAAGACCAGTGTGACCAAGACCAGTATTTTTCATCTGCTACGAAAGATAGATGGCGAAGAAACTGCCCCAATTCGTGATCGCATTCGTAGTACGGTTTTCCTGGATCCTGAGTAGCATCATTCATGCAGTGCAGTCTCCGTTTCTTGGAACAGATGGCAGCAGCCTAGCTAGGATTTAAAGCACAAAGAACACTATAAATCCTTACTCTCCTACTTTACTGAGGCTTGCGAAATCTTTCTTGGTCATCCTCTGTGACTGTCAAGATCAGTCCAATTCGTAAACTTAAATTACATCAATCATAGTAGCCTAGATACAGTCTATATTCTAAGATCTGCACCTTCTTCGAAATTCTGTGGTATTTTTTCGAAGATTACAAACCCGTCCTGGCTGTTTCCACCCTCGCTCGGCCCCCTTGGTTTTGAGCAGAAAGCACAGAAAAACTTGCATAACCAGTATTTCTGACCAATGAAATCCTCGGAAACAATATACGGAAGCCTGGTCATCCTCGAAAGGAGCCGAACACGGAACATGAACAAATGAGCGTAGTTCCGCAAGGGCGGATAAAAATGAGATAGGAAGTTGAAATCTCGCAAATGAGAACTGACGGAACGACTAGGGACGTAGGCGTCATGGCGATATAAACGGCGTCAGGCGGTATAAAAGTCAATGTTAGCCCACCCAATACGCGACATCAAGCGACACTCGAGCGACATGAGGACAAGTAGGATTAACCATGACAGATTTTACCCGTCCCCCCCCCCCCCCAATGTTGTCGGGCAGTCGATAAGAATAGCCGAGTCGGCGCGAAGTGCCACGATTTTTCGTAAAAGCGGTCGATTTTTTCTCAAAGCAGTCGGTTTTCCTTAAAATCGGTCGATTTTTCTTAAAAACAGTTATTTTTCTGTAAAAATAGTCGGTAAAAATTGCCAGCCAGTCTGTAAACATCTTGCCCCTCCCCCCCCCCAAACATTTTTGCTAGTAACGCCTCTGATGTTAAATAACAAACGGAAGGTTCCCTTTCAAAGTTCAAACATGGCATAATACTCTTCTGCTGTCACAAATGCTTTCAGCTTAGGCATTAGATGACAGATCGCAATCGCAACTACTCTATCCAGCATCACACCTTGACAAAAGCGGACGAACCAAGCCGAATACGTAGTCCGAATCTGACCTGGCTCGTATCCAATCCAGCGCTGCCCTGTGGGAAAATTCCCGGTGCCTTCTCGTTTATCTCCAACTGCAGGTTTGCGAGGTCCTTTCGGGGCTGGTCACTGGCAAGAGGGTCGTAGGTTTTTGGAAATCGCTCACTCAACGCCCCGGTCTGGGCGGGTTTATTCGTGTCACTGCTCGTTTCGCTCATACCTGAAACGGAGTCATTAATTAACCGAAGGTAATCTAGACGAAGGGTCAGTGCCGTCTAGCATATACGAAGTTCTTAATAGTATACACTGCAAAGAATAACTCTCGATCTTCACATAAACTTAACCTGCAGGGTTCCACAGCTAGCGGTTGAATCACGAGTTGAATCCTGCTCAAATTTTAACTCTCCGAATCCGGAATAACGTATCCGAATTCGGAATAAGAACTCCAAATTCGGAATAAGAATCTCGGAATTCGGTGATGTACAATTACTTAAGTCCGATAACCCACGAGGGAAGGCCCAAGCCCGAAGTCCGCATATTTATCAACAGCGCAAGAATATGCGGGCCGACGAAGGCTTTTAACCGTCGACTAAATTGTATTGGAATACCATACAATGGAGGCGTAAGACAGTGGCGTCATGTAATAGGAGTTGGTTGTCCCCAAGTCGTTTTATAAATGTAACGACAGGCGCGTCGGTGGCCGCTCGGCTCTATACGTATATATCCAAGTATATACTCACCGATAGGAATAAACTACAATTAAAATAGATCAAATGGGTATGACGTCACGCTTGTAAGCAATTCCGATACAACTTAGCTTAGACCTTTGAAACAACGAGCCAGAACTATGCCGCACGCCTTGTAACTTCGCCCGCGATAATGCTCGCCTCGGACTACAGGTCAGATAACACAATTATCTAACTCAAACGGGATAACAAATCTCGACAAAGGAGAAGTTTCACTTAGAAGTTACAAGGATACGAAAACCGCAGGGTTACCATTCTTGTTAAATTCAAGTTTACACTAATGGTGGGTTTACACAATGCGTAAAATCCGAGCGTATTTTGAAATCCGAGCGTATTTTACGCACGTTTTGAGCTTGAAAAGATTTCTAGCAATACGGACGTATTTAGAAATAAAACGGACCAATTTCTCAAACGCAGTATGTAAATGGACCATAAATGTAATCCTAAGATGCGGTGAGAAATGCCCTGCCGCTTCTGGGGTTCCGAATAGTATGTTATCATACCTAGCCTAGTACCAACATAACTGCCTACCGGTGTTTGGCTCCAAATCTCTAGGCACTCCGTAATACAGTCCATAAATGGTATTTCCCATTCATGAAAAGGGTAAGAAATCTATCACAAACAAGAAATCGCACACATCAAAATCTCAACCATTAGAACTACTCCAGCCCTTTGCTCTTTTCCCCCCAAATGTTCCAAAATTATGTGACACTCGCTTTCCTATCTTGACAGACTGAATAGTGTAATTGTCCAACATCCCAAGTCAATCGTGCCACGTATCTGGTCGCCAAGGAAGTCCTTTTCATTTATGTATCGGCTAGACAAAGACTACTCCGTTTCTATCACAGCGTTTCTATATATTTTACTTTTTCCTTCCAAAAGCGTTAAAAAAAGCTGTCGGTAGTCTTGGAAAGGAACGGGATACCAGAGGTTAGAATTGCAACATCACAAATTGCAACGGAAAAAATTGACATCCCTTTTCAAAACAAATTCTGCGATTCCGAGTTTTCACCGTTTCTGCAGCTTCCACTCTTGTTGTTCTGGAATGTTTGAAAAATTAATTTACGTCAGGTTATAAGTGAACCTGAACGGTGATGTCTCTGGCACAAATGTTCAAAGAATTGACCCCTTTCCGAAATAACCCTGACATACCACAAATGGATTCATCAATACCCGGACTCGGACCAAATTCGAGTTTCAGTCCACTTTCGCCGAATCCGTGATGCAACGCTTTACAAACTGGTTTACCCCAGCCTGAAAGATCCGCTATAAGATCACCCCCCTCCTAGTCCCTAGAAATAAATAGCAGCAACCGCACTCGGAAGCTTCAACCAACGCGTGTTCGACACAACCGTTCCGAGAATTCCTTTCCGAAATCTTACGACCCTAATATCCAAAACACTAATTCACAAACCCTCTTCTACTGCACTGACGCCCTTGGGCAGTGCGTCATAAATCCTTCATTCATTCATTCAAATAATAAAGCCCAGCTACTTTGCGGATTTGTTTTTCGGATCCTGTGTCAATGGCGACGTAGGGCTCCCTTATCCCTATCGGTTTTTGACGGGCGATGTCAAATGGATCACTGTTAAAAAACGATGATTAAAAAGAAGATTCGAGCAAAAATTGTATCCGAATAGCCTTCTGAAGTCTGCGCCCTCAAAGGAGGTCCATTAGCGTTAGTAAAATACTGCACCAAATTATTGCCCATTATCCAAGCCAAAGATTTCCAAAAGACTAGAACTGGAGTAGCTATATACACTAGTACGATCCTTACTTGTCTATAGTCCGATATAATACACACATCAGAGATCTATTAATGTCTACCGCTGGTTCAGTGATCTGTCTCGACGGCGATGTTTACGCGCTTTCGTTGAACATACGTAGTATTTCATCCAACGCTATTCTAGTTATGGGCTTCGTAAACAACATTACCTACGGTGTTGCCATGCCATTACTTTTAGGCCGAACTGGCATATTTTGTCAGCAATGGGAGTGGAAATCTATACAGCCGGCCTTAAAACGTGGCTATTTTGACTTTGAAGTTACATCTACGCAGAGGCGGGGGGGGGGGGCACCTCTCCATTGTGGTCGGAGAATCGGTAACAAAAGTGAACCGGAGCGAAGCGCCAAAACAGCAGTTTTGCAAAACAACACAGCAGTTTCTTCTAAAAGAAACAGTCGGTCAAAATGACTAGCCCCCCCCCCCTCCAAGAAAAAATGAAAAAATATTTCGTCTAGTTACACCTTTACCTTGAACACCTTTGTATAATAATAATAATAATATAATGCAGTAAATAGGCTTTCGCTTCTCTGTTTAGGCGTGATCTTCTTGAGATGAAATTGCCCATAATTCCATGGTAAATTGTAGTTCTCCCGTTACTTTCTATCCCAAAACAAGCCTTAATATATTTTAAAGTCGTTTCTAGATTACCTAATCCGAGAGATCACTTCGAAACAGGAGTTCCCTTTAACGAACAAAGGGGCAAGTTTAAAAATCGAAAACAAAATACTAAGTCCTGTTGCTATTTTCAGGGTGGTTTGTGAATTTTAAGCAAAAACTGAATGGCTTCTTTTGGCTTGCAACAGTGCCACTTTGACTCCAACCAAGCATTCGAAGAGCGAAGTCAGCTCCTCCAGGAAACCGTACCGCAGCAGATCGAACGTCACAGGCTACAATCAGCACGCAGGTTCGCCATTAGGGGGTAGGGTTGCCCGTCTGCAGCCTCCCAACTTCAGATACTAAAATTGTTTTGTTCAAGTAAAACGAACGGTTCATTTTCGTTGCACCAAGACCCAATTCTTGGTTACACTAACCCCTACACGGGAAAATTACGGCTTGTTTCAGTATGAAGGGGTAAATCGGGCCAAACGAAAATTAAAATTAAAATTAGAATTGCGGTAAAAATTAAAGTTATAATTAAAATTACCGCAAAAATTAAAGTTCAAACTGAAGTTAAAATTCAAGATAAATTAAAATACACATAATGGGCACTTCACTGATAGAGTCCCATAAAATGTGTTCAGCTGACGGGAATTCATTGCTGAAACCTGCTCAACTGTCAGATGGCTAGAGGTGTATTCTCGCTGTTCACCGAGGATTCCACTTGAGGAGTCCCCGCGTTTTTTTTTGTCCCCGGGACTCAATCCCCGTATTCTCACGAGTCCCCACGGACGGGGAATGCTTCGATTATCATCACCATCATCAAAAAGGATTCCCTTTCAGAATCGGAGGGGAATCAATTTTTGCTGGTGTTGGTGAAATTTAAATTAATGAAAAACAATCAGACTAAGCAAAACCAAAAATAATGTGAATCCAGACTAATTTCGTCAACTGCATATTTTTTTTCGAACAAAATCCTTTTGGAAACATTCCCCCTGTTCTCGCTGGTTCTGTACGCAGAGTCCACGGGGAGTGACTCCCTCTATTCTCGCCGTTCCCTTCGATTCCCCGAGGAGTCCTCGGGGAACGGCGAGAATACGCCTTAGGTAACCTTTGGATCTGATGTTGTATTTCAACACACGGAACAATTCTTCACAACAGTGAACAACTACTTTCAAAATTGAATTTTCCCATCCCAGTCGTAACTTCAAAACTTTAATTTTAACTTGTGCGGTAATTCTAATTTTGACTTTAATTTTTACCAAATTATAATTTTTAATTTTCGTTTTGACCTGATTTACCCCTTCATTTTAATTTCAATTTTAATTTTTACGGCAATTCTAATTTTAATTTTAATTTTCGTATTGACCCGATTTACCCCTTCATATATCAGCTTTGACAAAACGCTTTCAAGGTATCCAGATTTGAACTTTCGCCGCGGCAAATCTTAAACCTGAAGAAAAGTCTTATAACAAAGCGCTGTTTGCAGCAATTAATTTTGACATATTACTAACCAACGGCTTACCGTCGAAACGTTGGGTCAAAGTACAGGTCAGGTTCGAAGATGGGCTTTGTAGCTATATATATTAGGGGCGGGGGAGGGGATTTCAAATTAAGGGCAAATAATTTTTTTTAGATATTTGAAAGTGCAAAATGGATACGTCAGCTGAATTTTATTAGAGTTATATTTTTTCAAGAATGCCCAAATATAGCTCTAATAACATTCAGCTGACGTATCCGTTTTGCACTGTCTATTAGGCCTGTGCGGGGGGGGGGGGGTATACGTTACGGACAAACCGGAATTTATTTCAGGGTTGGGCACCGTCATCAATTCCACACTGAAAAGTAGCCCATAGATTTTTCAAAATCGTGATGAGAGTGTAGAAATCTGGCTGAGAAAACCACGTCGTCTGCCTGCACCGCTAGAGAACCCACGTACAGTACCTGAGTCGGTTATTGTGCAAGAGTAGGCCTACAAGACTACAAACCCCTGTAAATTTCGGCCTGGGCGTACTGCGTCTTTCCACTAACGCTTAGTTCCTGATTTGCACCTATACGTTGCTCACGCGTCGTGCGCTGTCCGCGTATTCGATAGTATGAAAGGTCCAGGATTTTTTGTTCATTATTTTACTATCGATTGCATCTTTGGTGATGCGAATGATTTCATTCACTTTTCGATTTAAGAATATCGCTCGTGATCAGCCTGTTTTATGTGTTGTTCTGGACCGATAGCTTATCCGGGATTCTGTGTAACTACCGAATCCCCATAAATATACCGAATGGTCCTGGCATCGAAAACTTACCGAATAATTTCAGTAAATTCTCTCACCGAATTCGCGATAACTACCGAATACTGGCAATTATACCAAATCCCGATCATTATACCGAATAGATTTGTACCGATAGCCTATTTGGGATTCTGTATAGCTACCGAAGCCCCGTAAATATACCGAATATTTTTGCCATAGAAAAAATGGAACCATTTTAGTGAAATCTAAGGCTTCCGGGCCAAAATCTTACCGAATCTCAAAAGCTGGGGCCTTGCGACGCCCCTGCCTGCAGGAAATAGAGGCGTTCAAGGCTAACGTTGCCCAAATCTGTGACGCAAAACTTCGTGTTTTACCTAGATAATGCATCTGAAACCGAGGCGAACTCTAAAATCAATACTTGCGAACATTAGTAAAAGAGGACGTTGTGTCGGGGAAACCTTTTCTTGGGGATTTCAGGTGGTAACCTTTGTCTGGCCAGAAAAACCTCCTTTTGTGTTTAAAGGAGTTATATCATAAGCATTTTAGCACTTGCAACGTTTAGAACCCCCCCCCCCCCCCCCCCCACCCAGGACCCAAGATAAAGCCACGACTCGATCCGACCGCTGGGTCATCTAGCGGCGCGGGTCGGAAGCGCCCGACATAGGGAGCCTGGGATCATAGTTTGACTATGGATCTAACAAAAGTTTTTTTTGTAGCAGGCATATGGAAAATTCGTAGAAAAATCAAACTAATTATTTGCATTATCGATTTCTTTAAAGGCCCTCTCTTGCTTATTCTGCCTTTTATAATATACTAAGCTCCCATTTGGAATTATAAGCTTCTTAAATCCCCACCTTTCTCCATTGCTTCGTTTCGTAACTATGAATGCTTAACGCTTTTTCGGCCTTGCCGAGTTTTCCCGTCACCCAACGAAAAGTTTGCTGGAATCTTCAATGTCCGCTGATAACTCTTTCACACATAAGGATGTGATAATCTTCTATTTATTACTTCTTTTATTTGCATAGTTTCTCCACTTTTTAACCAAGGCACGATGAGTTTTCAAATGTTTTGCGCCCAGCCGCCGCGTCGGAGAGCAGGAAGGCTGGACAGAGTCGACAAGCGCTAACAAGAGAATCGCTAGTTTCAAGTGGAAAGTAATGGTATTTTCGAAAACGTTTTTCCTGATCCCTTTCATAGGGAAAAGATCCTTTCTAGTAATAGCTGTGCTTTAAGTATTTTCTTTTCTGTTTTTCCTTGTTAATTCCCGTAAGTCCAAAGAATTAAGGATGTAAACTAGATCACAATAAACAAACGCCGTAAATTATACTAAATTCGTTATAGTGGTTTCTTGAAGATTCTGAAACTGAGCTAAATAAAATTCAGCTTCCAAGACAAAAAAATGTCAAACTGGACGATGATTTCTTCTTGCGACATATCTAAACGTCCACATGGTGATATACTTAGTTGTTCTAATCCTCTTACACGCCACTCGATCTTCTCGAAGGTTTTAGTAATCTTTTGACCAGCGCCAGAAGATCAATGAATAGTTAATTAGCAATGGCGGATCAGGGGCGTCACGACCGGGGGGGGGGGGGAGGACGCCCCCCCCCCCAATGTTGTCGGCCAGTCGGTAAAAGATCGCGATTTTTCGCCAAAACAGTTGATTTTTTTCATTGAACATTCGATTTTTCGTTAAAGGACACCTGAATGAAGAGTACGAGGTATCATCCCTATCTGTATGACTTCCGCTAACGTTGCCTGCAGAAAACCCAATCCAAATACGAAATAGTGTTTCCAAGCTATGATTTTTGCTCGATTTTGCATCTGTCCTTATTTCGGTACCGAACAATTTTAGAAATGAACAAATGTCCCCAATCAACCCTTGTTCTGGAATATTTTTTAACCAGTTTGGCCTAAACGTATATCTAGAAGAAATTCCAATACGATCCGGCCAGCGCTGTACAAGATTTGAATGAATTGCGCTTTTTGTCTTGGAGTCTGCATGTGCAAACCTCCAGAAACGAACATCCCTATTCTGAAAGCGTCACGCTCAGGAGAAGAATGCTCTCCGTGGCCATGTCTGTAAATGCATTCTCCATGGTGTGTTCAAGTATGGTTTCATTGTTCAAGTGTCCTTTAAAAGAGTCGTTTTTTTTTGAAAATCAGTCGATTTTCTTGAAAACAGTCGTTTTATCTGCAAAAACAGTCGGTAAATTCCTTGCCCCCCCCCCCAAACATTTTGGCTAGTAACGCCTCTGTGGCGGATTGGCGTTCAGGAGCTACCGTGAGGATTTGGGGAAAACAAAGGTAACAGTGTGTTCGTAAAAATTCGAACCAATCGAAAAATGATGGTGTCTCCCACCTTCTCTGTCCACATGAATCAAAGACTTTAATATGTTGGAATTCATCAAGGAAACTGTATAAGCTGCCATGACTACGAAAAGCAATTACAAGAATTCAAACGATGTTTACAACGGATATGTCAGCTACGATTCTTCATCAGCGATATTTCGGCCCTTCTTGGCAAGAGTCAATCCTCTGGGTCAACGTCGGGGAAGGAAACAAACCTGTAATCAAACCTGTAATTACAGGTTTGTTTCCTTCCCCGACTTTGACCCAGAGGATTGACAGCCTGACGAGAGGACTCTTGCCAAGAAGGGCCGAAATATCGCTGATGAAGAATCGTAGCTGACGTATCCGTTGTAAACACTGTTTGAATAAATGTTTCCAAGTCAGCTTGAGCTCAAAGAATATTTTCAATTACAAGAAGTACAATATTTGGAAAGCTGAATACGGCGATGTGAAAGAACACTGGTCGAGAAACCAACCGAAAGAATTGTTGTCTAACGAAACAGATATGGACGGCAACAAAGCAGGGGGTCGCGCCCTTGCTATTGCTTATCAGCCTTAATCACAACGTAACCTAAGGGTTAATGTCCTAACAACGGCTGTGAATTAAATTTCCTCCTTTATTTTAAGACTCATTTGTTGCCACAGATTTCAGTTTCTTTTTCCTTATTTTTTCCCGAAGCTTAGGCAGCGAGCTAAACAGGTATTCTTCAATGCGAACATCTTCCAGCACTCGGTTGTCGCCCAGGGGGTTGACAAATCGGCTGAAAATTTCTTTGGGCTCTTCAAGGCCAAGCTGAGGGTCGCACTTCAAATCGTTGAGTAGCTGACGTTGGGAGTCCATAAACACTAAGAGGTGGTTAAACTTCTTAATTTTAAACCCTTCATTTACATCACCGTCATCACTAAAACCAATGATTCGATCATAGCCTCCAGAATGTGGGCTTTGCGTAAAGACATCACTAAGATTTTCTGCAACTCGAACCTCGTATCCCCAGTACTGCCCTGACTCGGTCCTTGGTGTGCTGGGATCCACAGGGTCTCCGATTAGGACACCATCGGGCGAATTCAAATCCCGGAATTTTAGAGTCACGCGGCTTTTGTCTGGTAAAGACTGGAAGACCTTGGCGTTCTGGTACAATCCGACGTCAACTGAGCACTGATCTTTTGTTGACGACACGACCACTCCTTCCCTGCAAAACGAGAAGGCTAGTAAGTAAGTAAGTAATTAATTTATTTATGACCCGCCATTTTGAAAAGGCGGAGTAAATGACGAAAGTAAAGAAAATAAACAAAACACATATATACACACAGAAAAAGACACTTAATTTTTAATCTTCGGTCAGGAAGCAGTGGACGACATCGTGTGCTGGTTGGGCCTTGTTGTCCATGAGTTTTGAAAGTGATGACGAAACATCCAAAAGGGTAACACTTGCGTCTTGAATATTGAATTTCTCCGTCAATGGTGACGCCCTTCCTGCACCTGTAACCGGCCTCATACAGGGGCCGCCTAACGACAGACTTTAGAGGCGTAATCGCGCCGTTCCCCGAGGACTCCACTTGAGGAGTCCCCGCGTTTATGTTTGTCCCGGGGACTCACTCCCCGTATTCTCGCGAGTCCCCACGGAGGGGGATGCTCCGATTATCATCACTTTAGTGATAAATACTCCTTCAGCCCAAGCTGACTGCGAATCATATTTGACGACGCAAAACGCTGACTTACCCGTTTTGCGTCGTCAAATATGATTATCATCACCATCATCAAAAAGGACTCCCTTTCAGATTCGGAGGGGAATCAATTTTGCTGGTGTTGGTGCAATGTAAAATTAATTACAAACAAATTAATTAAAAACAATCAGAAGAAACAAAACCAAAAATAAAGTGGATCCAGACTAATTTCGTCGACTGCATATATTTTTTTAGAACAAAATCCGTTTTGGAAGCATTCTCCGTGTTCTCGCTGTTTTCTGTACGCGGAGTCCGCGTGGAGTGACTCCCTCCATTCTCGCCGTTCTCTTCGATTCCCTGAGGAGTCCTCGGGGAACGGCGAGAATACGCCTTAGGTCTGTATTCGCCTTATTCCAGTTCAGCGCTCCAAGCGGACTAATTTCTGAAAATCCCCCATTATCTCATTATCAATACCTCTGACAGAGATAGTCAAATATGGATCCGTAAGGTAGTGAGTAGAAAAATGGTAACTTTCATTTTCTACTACAGAAACAGTGCAAACCTCCATTATCTGGCAAAAAGATTGCCGGGTTCTACTCGACAACCTGTAGACCTATTATACTGTAGGGCGATTCTGGCGATCTATTTGATCCGCTTTCCGAAAAGCAAAGCGAGAATTCGCCGAGCGCAAGAACAAACGGAAAGTCGTTGCGCCTCACTTGCACTTTTACAACTTCTCGCTGACTTGTCAAAATCACTTTCCACTCGCGAAGTGGATTCGCTTTCCAAGTGCTGGCGGAAACTCGCTCCGGAAAGCGAAGCGAGTTTTAGCCGAAGTCGCAAAAACAGCCGGCGTATGAGCTCGAGGAGGTTTCCAGACCGCCAGAATCGCCCTTATGTTTGTCTCAAGTATGAGACACTTTCAGAAAATGGTCGGCCTGGAAGCGCTGAACTAGAATATTGCGAACTGTAGCCTATTCGCAAGTGTTAAACTCGAGGAGCAAATCCTGTAGGAGAACCAGCGTGCCCAAAAGTGTAATAAGCTAGTCATAAAGCATTGTCCAAATAGGTGTTATAAGCTGAATAGCGCTATACGCGATGTTTACGTCTTAATACACGCGTATATTCAAATGGGAACCCGGAGAGGTTCTTATGAATGCAGCGTTCGGTGTTGCCACGCTGATACAGTTTTTCGAGTTTCTAAAGATCAGAAAAAGTGTTCCTAGTACTACTTGAAGTACACCAGTACAATTTGACGCCTAATATATTGTAAACAGCTATTAAATTTACGGATGGATCGCATTGGTCCTCGCACAAGCAGTAAGCAGTCGTAATAGAATAAAACGTGTTCTTTTGAAGAAAAGTTGTTTCTTCAGCTTCCAACAAAGTAGAACTTTAGTGCTTCCCGTGGCAACCCTGATGACGCTGCTTCTCTCCTCTGCCCGCTGGCGGAACCAACCAAGCGATCTGATTGGCTCTGAATAAGGGAGAATACAACCGAGCACCATTTTCCTTATTCGCCTTATTACAGCGCGCCCCGAGGAAAAGAGGAATCTGTAATAGCCTTATACGCCGTAATACACCTTACAACACCTATTTCGACAATGCTTAAGCGGGTAATCAACCAAGCATGACCTACTTTCCTCTGGTGCCTTGGGCATTCTTAACCCTTATATTCCCTAAGTATGTATTGTAAAGTGGGAGGCTCAACACATAGGCCAGCTAACTGCTCAGTGACGTTCAAATTTAGCGGCAGAGTAACGTCTAAATAATAAAAATTAGCTACTTTATCGGGCAGATAAGACTTAAAACCAAGGAGACTTTAAGTACAGAACGGTTAGGGCTGAATCCTCTTTATTGGAATTTTCTTTGGATTTTATTCTTATTTTCAGGAATTCGAAATTACCGCCAACTAAACACAAAACGACCTTTGGGTCGTTGGGTCAAAACGACCTGGCACGAATCCGACTTTCTGCGACTTTTAATAGGATGATTTATTCGCAAGATTTTGGAATCACTTTCCAGCCAGCGAAGCACATCGCAAAAACTGTGGTAGTCCGATTCCTGGGACTGCTTTACCCATTCTCACTGCATTGATCACGGAAACACGTGGAAAGCCGAAATCGCTGCGAAAATGCTGAACTACAAACTTTTTTGAATAAATATGGTTCACTGGTTCCTTTGATTCTCATATCAATCACTCAATCAAGTTTATTTTCCAAATACCTTAAAGCTAGAAGAGGAATATGCTCTTACGAAGTCACTCGCACTCGCCGCGTTTTTTTCCATTCGTCAGATACGCTTGCCGATCTTTTCCCACACTTTCAAAAATTTCTACCAAGGCTTTCTGCGGAGCTTTTCCCTAACTTTCTGGAATCATTTTCCGAGAAAGCTGCAGGATTTCCTGAGCGAGAAAAACGGGTGGAAAGGTCAGGACCCGAAGCAGCACGACGGCCGTCCGAACTTGTCGGTCGAGTGTGTGGCACACATCTTCTGTTTCGTAGCAAACCCTTAGGGCGTGTTCCACCCTACTTACTACGCATGAGGTCACAAATCCTGGCTTTTTGGGGTCAAGGCTGGAACGCATTTTTCTTTTTTCCACAAAAAATATCGTGCCACTGGCTTAACGGGCCAATCATGCCACGGAAATTACCACGCTTACTACGCTCCCGAGCGTGGTAGGCAAGTAGTTACTATTAGTTACTATTTTAGGAAGGTTGGAGCGGTCCGCGTAGTAAATTTTCATGATGTTGGAACGACAACATAACTACAACCCATGGGCCCAACAAATGAAATCTACATATATTTTTCAATTTTTTCTCTTATTTCATTGATATTCTTAAATTTATTATAAATATGAATTTATATTTACATACATGTATATATGTATTCTCTCTTTCTTTTTTTTTCTTTTTTTATTAAACCTGGTGAGCTTCTTCAGTCAATTTTCCTACTTCCACTTCTTCCATGCATCTCAAGAATCGACTGGACCTCGCCCGGGTTGCTCTCGGGTCAGAATAGTAATATCCCTACCCGAGACCAACTCGGCCGAGAATGATCGAGTATATGGGGAGAAGGAAGTCCGTGAGAACCCCTTCCTTCCATTCCCTCCCACTGTTCATCACCGTCCTTCGGACATCCAAAACCTTCATAACCATTACTGTTAAACGTTGGAACGCGCTCTTGGAAAAGTGTGGGACACAAATATACTGCGGGAAAACGACTTTAGTGGAGTGAAACGCAGCTAATGGTCGCCTGAAATTTCACATCCCATGAGGCAGGGTATAAACTAATTTACCTGTATACTGAGACATCCTCTCTTCTGAACTGATGAGGGGCATCCAGGGGGTTAGCTAAACCCACAAATTTCAAATCATCGTGCATTGGAAATAAATATTTCCGAAGGTATTGTGGGCATTCTAGGTACTGCAAAATCCTCGCAAGGATCCTCAAATCTTCATTAGCAGCAAGCTCAAGCTTCCTCTTCTTCTTGGAGGGCTCAAAACCATTTGAGGGGTTATAGATTATAACTTCATCAATATTAAATATGGCAAGTGCTCTGGCTATTTCCGCACTGATATATGTCTTCATTTCTTGGCCTGGTATTGAACTTAGCACTGATGAAGATACTGCAATAGAAACAGTCCATTCTCTTCCATGTTTGTCCATGATAGTTCTGTTGCACAAGAGAATGTGTGGCTTTCAAGGCTGGCGACCTGAAACAAGAAAATGTGTAGTCATTACTTATGAACGTCACATTCTGGAAAAGACCTTGAGAATACCATGCTTAATGTAATATCAGTTCTTCTCAACCAGAGATAGACCCCTCTGAAATGCCCTCTCAGAAAAAAAACCAGTAGACCAAATAGATAGTCTTTCAGCCCAAGCTGACTGCAAATCATGTTTGACGGTGCAAAACGGATAAGGCAGCTACTTTTTATTAGAGCTATGTTTTGGCCCTTCTTGGTAAGGGTCCTCTTCAGGCTCAAGCCGCAGATTTGCTGACAAGACTTAAGTTGCGTTTTTTTGGGAGTAGTTTCACTGTAGTTTTGACATAGGCTACTTTTACTTAATTATGAAAGTATGTGTAACATTTTATTTGTCCATTCGTCACATTGTACTTTCACAAGTCAAAGAAAAGTATGTGAAACTACATCCGAAAAACTGCAACTTTAAACTGTTTTGCAGAGTTTGATTCCTTCTCTGGAAAAACAAAACCAATTCACGACAGATCGAGTTCGACTTCACTTTAAAGTTTAACCGAAAAGGGCTGGGGTAGGACAATCTAGTTACCTATCACTTATTCACTTAAATTGGCTTGAAGACCCGCTGAAAATGCATTACTTCGTTGTTCTACTATTCGAAAAATCAATTTTCAAATAGTGGAATTTCCATGTGATTTGTGGTACCTCTATGCACTTGTATTTTTGTTGTATGCCTTATGAGAAAGATTTATGATTTGTTTTTGTTCAGGGACTAAGCAATACCTCAATACGACCAATCTCCTCACTGCCTACTGAAAAGCTGTGTTTGTGTTGAGATTGAAATTCCCGCATCATAGTAAAATTTATGATGTGGGGACAGCTGCAGATATTCTGAACGCCGTAACTAGAGCAGATAGTGGAAAATAAAAAAATCCTTTGCAGGATCCATATAATTCAAACTAAATGACACAAAAATAAGTTTGCTTTTCAGGTAAATTTTAACAACTTTAACAACAATCACGGGGTGGTGCAAGTAGCCTAGCAAGGTGTAGCAAGGAAGGTAGGGTATCCTGTACTTGAAACCTGCTTGAAACAGGAGTTCTACAATAGATCTTTGTTATTATCAATCTTTATCTGGGATCATGAATCATGTCCCCAAACTAACCTGACCTAATAACGGGGTTATGAAATCTGGTTTAAACGACTTGGCTTGCCTTGGACGAGTTTACAACTGAATCTGAGGTAGTGCAAAACATATATAGGCTATATTTCAATCACGGGGTGATGCAAGTAGCCTAGCAAGGTGTAGCAAGGAAGGTAGGCTACCCTGTACTTGAAACCTGCTTGAAACAGGAGTTCTACGATAGATTTTTGTCATTATCAATCTTTATCTGGGCTTTAGCAGTCTATTATTTCATCTTTAAAAATGTAGTCAAATGGCAACTTTTAACCTGCTTTTAACTAGCCTAAGTTATCTGCATATTTGCTATTCAATGATTACAATATATGCATGTGCTTCAGTCCATTTGAATAGTTTTCCTCAGCCACCACCAATTTCAAAATATCGAAAATCCTTCAATCGTAAGCTCAGTAAGGATGCATTTTTTTATGTAGTTTCGGTGCAGTTTGACGTACTGTACTTTTGTTAAAGTACAGTATCTGGACTGGAATCTGGAATGGACAAATAAAACAGTACAAGTATAAATAAAAAACAATATCACGTCAATGATTCGATCACTAGAATAAATAATTAGGGTTCCACCCTTTTACTTTTGCAATTTCCAGCGTGTAATGTTTAACTTCCCGATTGCAATTTTAAATTCTTAATGACAATTCTGAATATTTGTTTTTAGTTGTAGTTTTGTTGGCTGCGGACATCCAGTAGACGAGTCATTTCCGAAATCATAGGACCGTGACGTCTCAATGGCAACACTGGTCTCAGTAGAAACTAAGACAACGAAGATAAGGAGTGAAAGGAGATCAGAAAAACTCCGATACTCCCCCTGAATTTAAGAAGAAGAACCCCAATTTTTAAATGCAAAATATTAGTTGTTACTTCCTGATTGTAATGTTAACTTCCAGATGGCAGTGTTACTTACTGTAACTTCCCGTTCACAGTTTTAATTATCTAGCTATTGACCGGTTTTCGACCTCCATCTGTAACTACACCAAGACTTCATAATAAAAAATCGCAGTTTCAACATCATTTTGCACAAATTCAACAAAAGGAAAATTTAAAAGTGAGGTTGTAAGAATCAGGGGCGTTGACTTTGCCAACTCGTGACGTCTTACGATAAGTCTATATTTTCCATTTACTAACAGAATAAACTGTCCACGGTTTATAAATGTAAACGCGTCCGGCGCCTCGCTGGCCGGTCGGCTCCATGTATACAAGTACAAATATATATTCTGCAACATCAATTTAATCAATTTCTCTATTTCTTTCATGATGTCACAACAAGTTTTTCATAAGGCATACTTTCGCCGTTCCCCGTGGGCTCCTCGGGTCTCGACTCCTCAAGAACTGAAGGAGTAAATTTTTCTGGACTCCCCGGACGGAAAAAACGAGGACACGGGGACCACCACACCACATGACATATTTTCGAAACAAATTTATTTAGGTGAGGTAAGTATAGTCTGTAAACGTCATGGTCTACCCAGAGGCGTTACTAGCCAAAAGTTTGGGGGTGGGGCAAGGTATTTACCGACTGGCTGGTCATTTTTACCGACTGTTTTTGCAGTTAAAAACGACTATTATTAAGAAGAAATGACTGTGTTGACGAAAAATCGGCTGATTATAAGAAAACCTTACTACTTTTGGGAAAAAATCGACTATTTTTACGAGAAACCGACTGTTTTTAGAAAAATTGACTGTTTCCAAGAAAAAAATTGACTACCTTTTACGAAAAATCGCGCCGACTCGGCTCTTTTTTACCGACTGGCCGACAACATTCGGGGGGGGGGGGGGGGAGGGGCGTCCCCCCCTAGCCGTGACGCCCCGGGGTCTACCTTATTATCACTTTTGCATTTTCTGATTTGATTTATTGAATTTTAGTTTAGTATTTTTTACAAACTAAATAGTTAAGCCTCGATAGATGCCTTTTCCTTAATATCTCATGACTGAACTCAATATTAAACGAACAACATCAGAAGCTCCCAGAATCGCCACCCCACCAAACAGGGTCTGAAATGGAGTCTCCCTTAGACAATGGTGACGATAGTTGGAGCCTTCCCCGTCCCTGGAGATTCGCGAGAGTAAAGGGAGTTAGTCCCTAGGACAATCAAAGACTGGGATATGGGAGTCCCTGGGGAACGGCGAGATAACGCTAATAGTCGGGACAACGCAGGAAGGCCCTTGCTTCCCAATAGGAGAATCTTCACGAGACTCCAGAATCACTTTACAGCGAGCAAAGCGCACTGCGAAAAGTGTGGGAAAGCAATACTATTGATGACTAACTCTCCTTGCCGATGCAAAATCGCCGTGTCCTACCGGAAGAGCTGGAAGCGGCGCCACAGCTGTCCCCAACGATCGCCGTGAGTGTTTGACACAGGATTTGAGTGTTGAGTTTGAGTCGTTAGGGCGACGTTTTCTCGTTCTTCCTGAGGATCACTGGCGTGTTTTCGATTTATTCATATAAGGCGTATTCTCGCCGTTCCCCGAGGACTCCACTTGAGGAGTCCCCGCGTTTTTGTTTGTCCCGGGGACTCACTCCCCGTATTCTCGCGAGTCCCCACGGACGGGGAATGCTCAGATTATCATCACCATCATCAAAAAGGACTCCCTTTCAAATTCGGTGGGGAATCAATGTTTGCTATTGTAGGTACTCTGTAAAATGAATTAAAAAGAATCAGAATAAAGAAAACCAAAAATAAAGTGGATCTAGACTATTTTTTCAGCTGCATATTCATTTTTCGAACAAAATCCATTTTAGCAACCGTATATTAGATAACACGGTATCTGCAAAAACGACTTAATTGCAGATCCGGTTACCGTGGTAACAGATACCATGGTATCTGCAAAAACGCAACTATTGTGACAACAGCTGGTGTGAATCCGTGAATCAGTCTGATGAAGAGCTCCAGGGGTTGGGATCGGAGATTTACGCACCAGTTCTTCGTAACGAAGGTATTGACTAAACTTCGTCGGAATATCAGACTGCATTCCACTTCTGGTAAAGGTTACTGAGACGTGGTGGCAGGGACTCGCTACGCTCGTCATATTGCTGGACCACATACAATGTTTATTTATTAAAATGAAGTACCCGCTTCACATCTAGCAATCTTTGAAACTTGTGGGCCAAACGTTTATAGTGACGGATAGAGCTCTATAGAGACATTCATCATATTATGTATCCCGTTTTTTTTCACTAACTGTGCAATTCATATTTAATATATTCTGAGACGAGATATTACAAAGATAGACCTATAGACATACAAGGAAATTTACCGAACTTCAACTTTAAAAAATACAGTTAATCACATTAGTGGCTGGAATATCGCATAGCATACCTCTATCGGAATAACAAAATCTTATGTTAACACTGGTTCATTACACCATTCGATAGAACCACCATTTCACTCGTATTAATACTAAAGCTAACCCGTGACCTGGAAAATTAAGTGTAGAAGGGCTACTTTATTCAACCTAAGTATGAATTCTTAGGGAAACGGGTTCAGCGCTCCTAGTGTGTGAGTTTCTTTAAGTCCCCCTCTTCACTAAGATCCACACCGTGGCACCTGTAGACCGCGTTACAGCCGGAGTGGGAGGACACCGTGGCAGCCACAATCTCCAGAGTCGACTGGAGAATTTTCTTAGACTCCCTGGGCACCTTTGAGTTTCAGGAAGATCTGAGCCTCGTTTTTGTTGCATGCTGCACGTCCACTTCTCGGCCGATTCCGGACTGATTCTTTCTACATCCGTTTTTGCACTGCAGCGCTTCCGAGGAAGACGGCAGCGCTTCTCGAGAATCACGGACTTGCTCACCGACCAAGTCCGTGCTTCCCTGCAAGATGCTGCAGCGCTGCCGCTTCAACCAAGAAGAAAGTGAATCCAAAAACGCATATTGTGCAAAAGCAAAGAAGTGCTGCAGCAGCGATGCGGCAGCGCTATTGCAACAAAAACGAGGCTCTGAAGTAAGAGGTGCGTCCACTGTAAAAAGTTTCTCCGAGATTAAATTTAACTGCAGTATTTACTACTGAGATTAATCTTCTCTCTACTGACATATGATTAATCCGAATTAGAGATAAGATTATCTGTTTAGAGACAAGATTAATCTCAGTAGCAATTACTGCAAGATTTTTTTACAGTGTTTTTTGCTCTTACAGTGTGTAGCTATTAACTGATAAAGTCGTTTTCGCTTTCGCGGTCTGTAACTCTGTAACTGAAAATGCTGTTTTCCGCCAGCTATAGAGCGTGTTCAACACTACTTACCGTAGTTACTACGCATGACGTCACGAATCCTGGCTTTTTGCCGTCAAGGCTGGAACGATTTTTCTATTTTCCAGCAGAATATCATGCCACGGGCGAATCCGACCAATCACGTTACAGAGATGCGTAGTTACCACGCTTACTACGCTCCCGAGCATGGTAAGCAATTAGTTACTAATAGTTACTATTTCGAGAAGGTTGGAACGGTCAGCGTAGTAACTTTTCGCGATGTTGGAACGAAAATAATAACTAATAGTTACTCTTGTTAGAAGGGTGGAGCACGCTCAAAGTCGTTTTCGCTTTCGCGTTCTGTAACTCCGTAACTGAAAATGTTATTTTTCGCCAGCTATTAGTTACGCTCAGTCGGTGCTCCGTAGCTGTTACGCAGTTATCAAGCTTCCAGCTCTGTAACAGCACCACACTCAACGCGAAAACAACAAACAAGCAGTCATTTTACTTTTGGAGAAGTTCTGGAAAGAAAAAATGCAACTTTTTCTCTTGATTAGATTAAAAGAGGTACGTTATAGGTTTTTATAGGGTGTTGTTGACCAAGATGAGAATTCTTGTTTTCGAATTCAGTTATAGCGGTAAAATAGCTAGCGAAAACGACAAAAAGAATTTCGGAGACGTTTGCCAGCTATTCAGCGGAAATGTCAATAAACGGACCTAAGGTTCTCGCTAAAATGATGAGCCAGCCAACGGATGGTGCACTCCTAGACATCAAGAGTGCGATTACAACCGAGTTTGCAATCCCTTAAAAATCTGCATCAGGACAGGAAGTAAGCTTTGGCAGATTACTCTCACATACTAACGTGGGCCTTGTTGAGAAAAACGGCTGCTTTTTTTCCCTCCTCCTCCTCTCAGTGATACAAGTGTTACACCTACTTTACCTTTTTACTTTTAAATTCTAAGCTTCTTACTACTTCTAATCTTAATTTAACGTTTTTTACCTTGAACAAAAAGATTGAATCGAAAAGATTGATGTTTTTTTTATGTTATTCACTTTTCAAAATCAATGATTGTTGCCGACTCGATGCGTTTGAGAAATTTCAAACCCCTATTTACTCGAATGTGACATGGCTAGATAGGTATTTGATAGTACAAAACGGATACGTCAGCTGAATTTTCGCAGTCAGCTTTGGCTGAAGGAATATTTATGGCTAGATGGGTTTTTACTAAAAAGCTCCAAAACATTAACTCTCAGCAACCCTATCTAACTCGTAATTCAGAGACTCACAGTTTTAAACCTGTTTATCCCGGATTCTAGAGACGTATTTTGCAGAATGACTTGACATGCTGTAGCTTGAGTAGCTTCAGGTTGGGTAGCACCGTGTCTACCCGATGAAAAATTTGTAGCCTGCGTAGTTGTATGGTAGTTTCACGGAAAACTTACATGTAATACTATGTAATAACAAAGAATACTATCATTTAATGTAACTCAGACTGGTCCGATCTTATGTAGTAGTATCGCCATAGTAGCATCCAGTCTTGCTAGTAGCAGGGACCCATAAATTTCCTGTTAAGTTTCTTACAGGGGGCCACTCAATAAGAGATTTTTGATGTGCTCTTGAACGAGCGTGAGATAGTTCGAGAAATACCCACGGGGATAAAATACCCTACTATCCAGATAGAAATAATTTGTCGCAGCTATTGTGCTGAACTAGGGAATATTATTTCTCTGTAATGGAAGAGTGTCCTGGATCTTTTGTCCTAGCTAAGGTACCTGGTGACATGCTGAATAGTCCTGAGTGAAGATGGCTCACACAGAAAGGTATTATTGGTATATAATCATTTTTGTGCATGAATGAGGAGTTGTGTTGTGTCAAAGATGCAGCCATTGACAATGTGTGATATGTTGTCTTGTGGTCTTTCGGCATGCATCCAGTAAAAAATTACAGAATTTGATTTTTATGTGGAAAAAGAACCTGATGTGCCGACGAGAATACCGAACGCCTTACAAAACCATCGAGCATTTCATTTTTTCTATGTTTTGCTCCACTAGACTGTACAGAACTTGATTTCTTACGTGTAAAATTAAGGCCTTGGACCGACAAGACTTGAACTTCCCTGGTTGGCCCGACAAAGTTTGCAGAATTTAATTCCTTACGTACCAGCAGAACCCGATGTGCTGATGAGCTGACCGGTGCCCAACAAAAGCATACAAAATTATTTCTTCTGGATTACAGAGGCACGATAAAAGCATGCAGAATTTGATTTATTCATTGTTTTGACCGACAAATGTTTGTAGGATTTCCTTTCTTGCGCATAAAAAGAACCCGATGTGGCGACGATTCGACTATCGCCCGACAAAACATTAAAAAAATATTTCTTTGGGATTACTGAGGAACGACAGAAGCATGCAGAATTTGATTTGTTCATTTGACCGACAAATGTTTGCAGGATTTCCTTTCTTGCGCATAAAAAGAACATGATGCGCCGACAAGTCGACCATCACCCGACAAAACATTAAAAAATTATTTCTTCTGGATTACTGAGGCATGACAAAAGCATGCAGAAATTGATTTATTCATTTGACCGGCAAATGTTTGCAGGATTTCCTTTCTTGCGCGTAAAAATAACACGATGTGCCGACGAGTCAACCATTGGCCGACAAAACTTTAAACAATTATTTCTCCAGGATTACTGAGGCACAACAGACCCATGCAGAATTTGATTTATTAATTTGACCAACAAATGTTTGCAGGATTTCCTTTCTTGCGCATAAAAAGAACCCGATGTGGCGACGAGTCGACCATCGCCCGACAAAACATAAAAAAAAATTCTTCGGGATTACTGAGGCACGACAAAAGCATGCAGAATTTGATTTATTCGTATGACCAACAAATGTTTGCAGGATTTCCTTTCTTGCGTATTAACAGAACACGATGTGCCGACGAGTCCGACAAAACATTAAAAGATTAATTCTTCGGGGTTGTCGAGGCACGACAAAGCATGCAGAATTTGATTTCTTCAGTATTTTGCCCAACAAATGTTTGCAGGACTTCCTTTCTTGTGTATAAAAAGAACACAATGTGCCAACGAGTCGACCAACGCGCGATAAAAACATAAAAAAATTATTTCTTCTGGATTACTGAGGAGCAACAAAAGCATGCAGAATTCGATTTCTTCTGTGTTTTGCCTGAAAAACGTTTGCAGGATTTCATTTCTTGCCTATAAAAAGAACCCGATTTGCCGATGGCTTCTGTGTTCTTTGAAACTTGTGGGAACAAATTTTTTCTATCTGAGCAAGAACGCCGATTCGACCCAAGCGGAATTTTTGGAAACTAGCTGAGGCTCGGGCAACATAGCAACATAGAAGCATAGGAAATGAGTGGCCCCCTGTAAGAAACTTAACAGGAAATTTATGGGTCCCTGCTAGTAGTAACATGCAGGAGTATGCAGTAACACGGTAGCCTTGAAGTAGAAGCGTGTATCAGTTAGTACTGCATGCTAGTTTTTCGTACAACTTCGTACTACTATTTTTAGATAAATTTTTCATCGGGTACTGCCCAAGGGTGGTCTGGGGGGCTGAGAAGGAACTGACTCACTAGTAGCGCTCTCCAATATATGGCTAATATCTCACAGCTAACCTAAAATAGCGAGAAAAAGTCATACAAAATCATATCGATCCGAATTCTTTCATCCACTTGACATATTTGTCCAAATCGTCGGCTGACACCGACTTATTGCATCGTTTAATTGCTTCCATAAAATCTTCTTTCGTCACTGGCATGTCCAATTCTTCTTTTGCAAGTGCTCGGATTTGATCTGGCCGCAATCCGTGAATTTTCCGGCGCATAGACATCATCGATGCATCCCTAAAACAGTGACAAATTTAACTAAAAAACGGAAGTGGGCTGGGACAAAACGGTGGAGATGTTTGGTGTCTGTACACCAGTGCAGATCGTCTGTAAATAAACTGTACATAGCAACCGAACCTGGTCCTGTCAATATCATTATTTATACGACACTTCGTTCACCAACGGTTTCTCCCAGACGGCCAGTGATCTCAATTAAAGCTCCACTGAAGTCAGGAAATTCCACCTGAAACTCCCAGGTAAAAAAAATATTTTGTTGTTGTTTGTCTGAGACACACTCCCCCATATTTTTTTTTACTAATTCTTTCTTTCCAAAACAGAGTGATCCGATCTGATGTTTTAGTGAGCGATTCTACAAATGCTTTCAAGAATTACTTCGGAAACATGTACGCCGAACAAATCTACAACGAACAGTATTTTAGATGAATTGCGCAGATGCCAATTTCCTTTTTTTCTGCATTGTATTATTACTCTTATCATATTTATGTCAATTTTTTCGCCGAACGAATCTACAACGAACAGTATTTTAGATGAATTGTGCAGATGCCTATTTAACTTCGATCATATTTATGTCAATTTTGTCGCCGAACGAATCTACAACGAACAGTGTTTTAGATGAACTGAGCAGATGCCAATTTCCTTTTTTTCTGCATTGTATTATTACTCTGATCATATTCATGTCAATTTTTTCGCCGAACGAATCTACAACGAACAGTATTTTAGATGAATTGTGCAGATGCCAATTTAACTTCGATCATATTTATGTCAATTTTGTCGCCGAACGAATCTACAACGAACAGTATTTTAGATGAACTGAGCAGATGCCGATTTCCTGCTTTTTCTGCATTGTAGTATTATTTGATCGTATCTATGTCAATTTTTTCTCCGAACGAATCTACAACGAAAAGTATTTTAGATCAATTGTGCATATGCCAATTTCCTGTTTTGTTTTTTCTGCATTGTATTATTATTTTGATCATATTTATGTTCATTTTTCGCCAAACGAATCTACAACGAAAAGTATTTTAGATGAATTGTGCAGATGCCAATTTCCTGTTTTTTCTGCATTGTATTATTTTTTTATCATATTTTTGTCAATTTTTCCACTTCAATTTGCTGCTTAGGCACTTCACACACACGCTCTGTTGAGCAACAGATACTGATACTGAAAAGATTACAGTAAAGAGATGGATAATTCTTAAACTTTGAATTCAGTATGTTACGAAGGGTCTTCATATCTTTACATTTATAGTTTTATCTGGTTTACCTTTTAAACTTAAGTCAGAATTAAATCAACATCGTTCCCAAACCGTTTCAATTCAGCCCAGATTCAAAAGGAAATATTGTTTCCGAATTCGGGATCAAGTCCTAACGTGACGCTTAGAACTCGAGCGAGAGTTTGCGGTCAGAACGGGAGGACTGCAGGGAGATCAGTGAAAGGAGAGCAAGGCGAGTTTGACGTCAGAGAAAGAGTCTATAAAAAGGCCTTTCTAGTCATTTTCGAGAGAGATAGTTGGAGATCATAGCAGAGTGTGGTGAAGCTTGGAGGAGACAACACAGCAGTGAATAAAGCACGATAAACGTGTCCTGAACTTGAACATTGCTAGAACCGTACGAACACATCAACGCCTTCGATAAGACGCTACCGTGTCTAAAGACTACGAGAACAACTAAGTGAGCTGGAAGGAAGTGCCCTTCCTTCCAGGCCACTCGGTTGAGCGGCTACAGCTAAGGCAGAAGCCTAGAACAGTAAACCCTAACACCACGACGTAAAACCTATTGTTTTAAGTAACGTTAGTATTTTTGTTGTTGTGGAAACAGAAGGTAGAGGACAATGGTATCAATAATTGCTAGAACTGTGCATGTGTTCCGCAGATTTTGAGTGGGTATTTATATCAGCTTGTAGAGCATCTGAATTGGGGTTTGCTTATTGGAGCTCAGAAAGTTCGGACACTCATTCTGGCCAAGAGCTGCAGAGAAAAGATATTTCGCGAGAAAAGACAGCCAAACGTTGTGCCACGTAGTCATGTTGTTTACTTACTTATTAATGAACAAGTGGATAAGCGACCGCATCTCTGACTATGAAAAACCCATCAACATAATTTATAAAACAAGTTGTTGTTAATATATTTAATATTTTAAAAAATAGTTATAAGCATTCCTTAAGCCCAAGGTGACTGCGAATCACAATTTAATTTTTTTACCTTGAGCCGTAGTCCTCGAGTCCTCGAGCATAGTCCTCGGGGAACGGCGAAAATATGCCATAAATATTTAAAGCATAAGGCGTATTCTCGCCGTTCCCCGAGGACTCCTTGGGGAATCGAAGGGAACGGGCGAGAATAGAGGAGTCACTCCATGCGGACTCCACGTACGGAAAACAGCGAGAACACAGGGAATGCTTCCAAAATGAATTTTCTTCTGAAAAATAAATATGCAGTTGACGAAATTAGTCTGGATCCACTTTATTTTTGGTTTTGTTTATTTTGATTGTTTTTAATTAATTTTACATTGCACCAACAACAGCAAAAATTGATTCCCCTCCGAATCTGAAAGGGAGTCCTTTTTGATAATGGTGATGATAGTCGGAGAATTCCCCATCGGTGGGGACTCGCGAGAATACGGTGAGTGAGTCCCCGGGACAAACAAAAACGCGGGGACTCCTCAAGTGGAATCCTCGGGGAACGTCGAGAATACGCCTTAAGTACACATTTTTACCTGCAGACGTTGGTAATATCGGCTCCTGAGTAGCCATCCATCCTCTTAGCGATTTCCTCCAGATCCAAATCATCTGATGTTTTCACTTCCTTCAGGTTGATTTGCACGAGGGCAACTCGACCTTCCAAGGTGGGGAGGGGGATGTAAATTCGTTTTTCTAGACGACGTCTAAGGGCTTCATCCACATCCCATGGAAAATTCGTAGCGGCAAGGACCATAACTACCTTACTTGCATCTTCGCTGGAATTTAAAGAACATACCAGTTATGACAAAATTATATATAAATAAAGACTAAAATTCGAAAAACTGGCTTCTTACACGCTTTACTATACTATCTTTGTACGGAGTCGTCAAGCTTATAGCGCTTTTATAGCTTATATTGGATTATATAGCTTCTTTCCAGACTATTGTATTAATGTATATATTCATAAAGGAGAACAGAGTTTTCTTTAATATCATACAATTTAATATCCAAATAGCTTAAAGCTAGAAAAATATATATTATAGCCCCGTACTTTTCTGTTATGTTGTCCTGGATCCTAGACAAACTGCCTTTTATCGTTTCACAACCGGCAGGTTAAAACGAGGGTTAAAAGCCAATTTTTATCATTCCAGTCCCTTCTCGGACGGTTAAAACGTCCCGCGAACAACATCCGAGATTACACTTACTCCTATATATCAGATCACGACAGTTCTCTCAGACACCGACTTAAGCCGCTTTCACACTGACGCGTTGCTGCGATGCGTTATGTGTGTGCGTTTATCTTGTGTTTCGTACAGATTGCGTAGCGTATCTTTCACACCTGCGCGAGAAGCTTTCACGCTTGGTGCGTATTTACGTTTTCCTTTCTCGGTTTCTTCTTTTATTTCATTAATAGTAAGCTTTGCTTCATTACTGTTAGGTTTTTCTCCAGTTTCTCTTTTGAAACTTCAGTTTTTCACTGAAAAATCTGATGTACACGCGTCGACGCAACGCAAGAATAGAACTTGGTTCTATATACTATGTTCTATTAACTTGGAACTTGGTTCTATTCTTCCGTTACGTTTTATTTGTCTGCGTAAGCTCTGCATTGCGCCACCGCAAGCGCGACGCAGAGGTTGCGTAGCTCAGCGTGAAAGGCTCAACGAGTCAATGTGAAAGCGGCTTTACCTTACGTATGAGCTGGAAAGCGGGTCGGTTTCAATGAAAACAGTCTCCCCCAAATTCCAGGGCTGTCGTAACGACAAAAAATCTTTAGCTCAAATTCCCGCTACAGAAACCAATACGATGGTTCACTGAGCACTTCGCTGAGGGTTAGCTCAAGTAACAATAATATGGAAAAGACACGATGTCAAAATTGCAATAGTTATTGTCGGCATGTTTGATATTCCTCTTTTGGGAAAATTCGTGTATATAAGGATCAGTACCCATGTTTAAATAGCAGTCAGTTAACTGATGTTCCATGAAGGATGTTCTACTGTGCTAAACTTCACCACTAAAAGTGTTGTCATGTTTATCGTCATATCGTCAACACAGAAAAAATAAAATGTTGTATGCTTTTTGTCAGGCGTCGGTCGACTCTTCGGCACATCGGGTTCTTTTTATACGCAAGAAATGAAATCCTGCAACATTTGTCGGGCAAAACACTGAAGAAATCGAATCTGTACGCTTTTGTCGTGCCTCGGTATTCTCGTCGGCACATCGGGTTCTTTTTGTACATAAGGAATCCAGAAGAAATACATTTTTTATGTTTTTTTCGGGCGTCGGTCGCCCGTCGGTCGTCATCAAAGTCATTGTTTATCGAATGAAGAACACACGACCTCGTCCAACCTTTCCCCTCCGGAGCTACGAACCAACCCTTTCAGGATGCCGCTAGGCAAAAGTAAACATCAAACGTTACACTGATAACAAAATATTACACAACATTAGGCCGGGTCGCTGTCACTAAACCCAACCGTCAACATGCACACTCCTAAAATCCATCGATTCGCCCACCCGCCGGAAATAGTCATTTGCCCGATCCGACCATCGCGGGGGGAGAATTTAGTGGCATGCATAACTTTCGAACGGGTGATCGGATCTTAACGAAACTTGATATCTAAAGAGACCTCGTATCTCAGATGTCTCATTTCAAGTCCGGACCGGATTCGATGAATATGGGGGGGGGGGGGGGGGGAGTCGAAGGGGGGACTGGAAATGGTGTGACACGCTCAAAGTGTCTCAATCTCTAGGTACATCACTGACATAAATGGACCGGATTCGGACACTGTGGGGGAGTTGTAGTGGGGTTCCGGAATTCCGGTGATCCGGAGTTTAAGTACTTCCAGGTGGGCTAGGACGATGAGACTTGGCAGGCATGTCAGGGCCCCGACCAGATTAACTTGTAAATAGTCACTTGCACGATCCGACCAGGGGGAGACGGTGGAATCCGGAATTTAGTGGAATGCATAACTTTCGAACGGGTGATCGGATCTTAAAGGACCCCTCTCGCTTATTCTGCATTTTATAATATACCTAGCTCCCTTATGTAATTATAAGTTGCTAAAATCCCCACTTTTCTCAGTGGTTTCGTTTAGTGCCTACGAACTTCTAGCGCTTTTTCGGCCTTGCCAAGTTTTGCTCGTCGCGTAACGCAAAGTTTGCCGGAATCTTCAGCGTCCACTTACAACTCTTTTGCATATAAAGATACGATAATCTTCTGTTTTGTAATTATTTTATTTGCTTAGTTTTCCCAATTTTGTACCACGGTGCGTTCAGTTTCAAATGTTTTGCGCCCAGCCGCCGCGTCGGAGAGCAGGAAGGCTGGATAGAGTCGACAAGCGCTAACAAGAAAATCGCTACTTGTAGGTAGAAAGTAATGGTATTTTCGGAAAACTATTTTTCTGACCCATTACACAAGGAAAAGATCATTTCTAGTAAGAGTTGTGCTTTAATGAAACTTGATATGCGGAAAAATCTCGTGTCTGAGATGTCCCATTTCAAGTCTGGGCCGGATCCGATGAAGGGGGGGGGGATCTTGTGACACGCATAGAGTGTAGCGATCAGGTCGAAATTCGGGTGATCGCGAGTTAAGGTACATCCAGATGTGATAGGGCGATGAAACTTGGCTGGAGACTTGACAACATTGGCTTAGAAATTGTCACTTCCCAGATCCGACCACCCCTTAAAGTACTCATCTTAATAAAAAATACTTTAAAGAAAATTACTTTTTCACGATTTCTATGAGCATATGATTATTTTTGCCTAAGGGGTTTTGCTAAGAAATGAATTTCTACCACCCTTAAAGTGCGCTTCTTGACCGAAAAGTGAGAAAACATTCTTTTGACCAAACGATGTATATTCATCTTTTGTATAAAGTTTGTAATGTTTCCCAGTAGGCTAATCAGTATGATCGTGTTCTGATTCAAACCGGAAATGTAGGAAAGAACACAATCTTCCTATTCATTCTATAAGGTTCATGTATTAATAAGAATAACATGGATCAGAATATCCTTTGAGCTTCAGTTTCCAGCTGTTATGGTTTGGATGAAGAATTCCGATAAATATCCCATCACAACCTTTGGTTATTTACCGAGGGGCATCGGTCAAATTTCCTGGTGACCCCCCCCCCCCCCCCCCCCGATATCAAACCCCTCAGGTAAAACTGCCCGGGTACACACACACACAGAATTCAAACATACGAGACGTTATAGAATTCTTATTAAAAACTGGAGTTTGGACCGCGAGCACATAAGGATTTTTTCTAGACACGCGAGCTAAATGTAAACGCTTGCCGGCGGCTCGCTGGCCGCTCTTCTTCACATATCTGCTACTCTTCATTTCATATATTTTATATATTCATTTATTTAATACTATTAATATTAACACTGTGTGGGTGTGGGAGGGGACTGTTCGGAGGGGTTAAGTATCAGGTGGTCACCGGGGTTTTCGCTGGGGGGGGGGGGGGGGGGTAGACGGAACCCATATACTCCAGTATTAATTTTCACAAGATCAGAGGTTTAGTCGTGCGAAAATAGTCGTAGTACGAGCAATCCGAGATATGCTGATTGCGGAGGGAAGAGAAAGACTTTTGTTGGATATAGTTGACACGTATGTTTGCAGTTTTCCGAGCAAGAAAACGGATCGGACTATGGAGAGCTACATATCACTTGACAAGTTTTTAGCCGACTAGCCTACCAGTTGACGAAAAATGTTAGGCAAATTCCGTTAGACAAGATTGTCATATGGTAAGTTCCCAACGTGCAAGTTCAATGAATGACAACTTTTCGATTGGAAAAACACAAAAATATGGGTAAAGTGAAAAATTATTTACAAGAAACTGGAGGATACACGAAGTCCCGCAAACTGTGCGTTCCCTTGCAAAACCTGGACGGTCATCAAGGACGAAAGGTGAGTTTCCTCATCTCCTGTAGCTTCTAATCCTTTTCAACCCGGGTTGTCGGCGAAACGAATCCAATCGAAACGTCCTCGGCAGAGCGTGCACATTTTGCAAAACATACCCGTGATTAAACGTCCCCATGACAAAACGTACCCGTGGCGAAGCGTCCCCATAAACGTCCACGTAGCTAAACGTTCCCATTAATAACGTCCCGATGGTGAAACGCCCCAGGCTAAAATAAACCAATAACACAATTTAGATAGTAGTTTTTTCCGGAGATTTTCAATGATCACATCAGAACCGACATTCTTTCAAAGCGGGTTGATTTAAGACCCTATCATTGGAATAAGAGACTAAAATCGAAATACTATGTCAACAGATGTTATGAAGTGAGACGAAACTTTGAAATTTGAAAGCTCATTTGTGGGGGGAGCTAGAGTGGGAAGACATCTGTGGGAAATACTTGGACTCTATTGAGACTTAATTGATCGTGTGTCATCATAATTTCCTTTGACCGACCACATATTCTTAACAAGTAGCCTACCTCTTTCGATACATCTTGTACCTAAACAACGGTAGCTCTTTTTCTGATATTTTACTCTTTCAATCATCCTTTCTATTTCCTATTTTGTTATCAGCACCAAGGTCTGTCTGACTGACATCATGTTTCTGATCATTCTGTCTCATGCTGTAATGACTAGTTTTCACCCTTATTTACATGAGACAGTGTCGGATCCTTCTTAATTACTCCCCTGGGACCTAACCGACTTCAATGATAAGAGCCGCGCTGGATCAGAGGTCGGTTTTGAGAAGCGGGCGAACCGTCGGAAAAAGCGGGGGTTTTGACGGATATATTGGGCGATATGACGGGTGGGCGAATCGACGGATTTAGGGCGATATGACGGGTGGACGAATAGACGGATTTCAAGAGTGGGCGAATGGACACTTCAGGAAACCGATGTTGGAGGAATTGACGGTAGAAGAATCGATGGGTGGGCGAATCGATGGGTGGGTAAATCGACGGATTTATTGGGCGATATGACGGGTGGACGAATAGACGGATTTCAAGAGTGGGCGAATCGACGCTTCAGGAAACCGATGTTGGAGGAATCGATGGGTGGGCGAATCAACGGGTGGGTAAATCGACGGATATTTTGGGTCTTGTGACGGGTGGAGGAACTGTCGGAAAAAGCAGAGGATGTGACGGTTTTTTTGGGAGAAATGACGGGTGGGCGAACAGACGGGTCCCCATTACTGCATTAGGCCCATACAAACCTTATTGTGGGAATTTTGGAATGCGTCTAACAAGCACTGAAATTTAGAAACTGGTAGAATTTCAGTTGTGAAACTGTTTTTTGTTTTCTTTGCATGCTTTCGGCTTTGATAAAGATTGGTCTTTTCATTGATAAAAGGTAAGTGCTCACAATAAGGTATAATGTTTAATACAAGTTTTGTATTATAATGTATTATAAGCTTTTGTATAGGTATAGGTAATACATATTTAACTTTTCTCGAACAAGTGTGCAATGAATATCTTTCCATGTCCCACAGGTATTATGAGAATGAGTTTCATGGAGGTTGATACGACATCCTATCAGCCTCGAGAGAGGATGATACTAAGTCGTATCAACCTCCGCAGAAGCTCATCGAGCACTTTTTTTTCAATTATTGACAAGTACAACCTGGCCTCCAAAAATAAATAAAAGACATCATCCTCAGAAGAAAAAACATACACACACGCACAAAAATACAGAAATTAAAGCTGAGACACATTAGTCTACAGAATTTTTTTTCAAAACTGAAAAAAAAATCTTGCTTTCCTATAGCCAACCAACCTGGGTTACAATCACATTTCCACTGAAAATCCAACTTGTCAACTGAAACAACATCTTACTTTCCTTGGCTTTCTAAAAGGTAGCTACTGACCATCGTAGGCATTGACGCCTACTACAGTAGGCTAGGGTATCCATTTCTCTAAACAAATATTCCCTACAAAGTACACCAGCTGTTTCTTTTTTACTAGATTACTTGGGCCAGACAAAGCAACAAAATAAGCTCTCACCTATTCGAACCTATTCCGTCCATCTGAACCAAAAGCTCGGATTTGACTCTCCTTGAGGCTTCGTGTTCGCTTTCCGAACCTCTACGGGAGCAAATTGAGTCGATTTCGTCAATGAAAATGGTACTAGGAGCGTGGAAACGAGCCTGTAAGTATAATAATAATATTAACAATAACAATGTATTGCACCAAAAAAGATTTCGCCTCCATAAATTTCTCACGACACTATGTACACTGTAAAAATTTTCTCCGAGTAAGGATTAAAGTTAACTGCAGTATTTGCTACTGGGATTAACCTTATCTCTACTTGGATAAGAATGATCCGAATTAGACATACTTATCTCAGTAGAGGCAAGATTAATTCCAGTAGCAAATACTGCAAGATTTTTTACAAACGGATAACTTCATAACTTTAGATAACTTTAGTTTTCCATTTTTTCGGAATTTTGACACACCTCTCTTTCTTTGGTATACATTACTGTAATAATAATTTAAATAATACACAATTTACAGGTAAATTCCGCCTCTGTATTCGAGAGCTCCCAATCAAAGTTGACGAGAGGCCATTTCAAGAAGCTCCAGCTGACCAGCTGTAAACGTCGCGAGCGGCATAGTTGTTTCCCTGTAGCCTACGGAGTGTACCACTCTGGAACAGCCTTTCGAAAAAACTATCAACGCTGCTACCCTGGATGGCTTCAAAAAAGGTGTGGACGAGGGCTGGCGAAATGCTGAATGTCAGCTGCACTGGGATGCCAGTTAACCGATGTGACAACAACATCTACCAACCAAGGAATGTCGGCTACACTGGAGTGCCAGTGAGCCGATGTAACCACAACGATCTAACAATCAAGCCGCCAACCAGCGAGATACTACAGGAGGATCACAACACATTATTTCGCTGGAGGTGCGATTTAAGGAAATTTAAGGTAAACTAAATTCAATGTCAGCCAGGCGACGGTCAACACCTGCTTTCAACTGATTTATATTTTCAACATGAATAAGAGGGATTTACTTGTCTTAAGTGGGAGGGAGGAGGGGTAACAAGGACCATGTTTTCTCATGACTAAAGTTTTTACCTGAAAACCGCATTACCTATATTCGATAGTGCAAAATAGCTGAATTTTACTAGAGCTATAATTCAGCCCTTCTTGGCAAGGGTCCTCTTCAGGCTCAAAGCCGCTCAAGTTGGAAAAGCAAACTTGTGGAAAAACAAAACAAAAGATTCTAGATTAGCGTTAAATATTTGACTTCGTGAATTCCTTTGTGAGAGTTGCTTGGAGTTAAAAAGGTTGCTGTGATTTCATTTTGGACACAGCTGCTGTTTTTGCTGCTCGATTGGGTCGTTGATCGGGTAGAGGTTTTTCTGCATTTGGGTTGACTGTGGTTGTGTTGTAGAGAAGAACTTGGGGTCTGAATTTCCTTTCGCTGATGATGCCCTTCCATGTTTCTGCTAATGAGTATTCGCCTGTGTATCTGTTGATCCCTGAACGGTTTTTCATAATTTCAACGGCTTCTCTTATAGTTTGATCAAGTCCGGTGCATGTTGCACCAGACCAATATAGCTCTAATAAAATTCAGCTGACGTATCCATTTTGCACTATCCAACATGATTCGCAGTCAGCTTGGGCTGGAGGAATATTTATCGCATTATCTATTCTGCCTTGAGCTAGATTTTCTCAAAAAAACAAAAAACGCTTTTCATTCCCTCGTACGTAGCCTACAGTAGAGATGCGCTTGTGTGAGCGTTTGTTTAAAGGACCCCTCATGCTTATTCTGCCTTTCATAATATACTTAGCTCCCATATTGAATTATAAGCTTCTAAAATCCCCACCTTTCTCCTTTGTCTCGTTTCGTAACTACGTGTTTTTAGCGCTTTTTCGGCCTTGCCGAGTTTTCCCGTCACCCAACGAAAAGTCTGCCGGAATCTTCAACATCCGCTACCAACTCTTTCACACATAAGGATGTGATAATCTTCTGTTTATTACTTCTTTTATTTGCCTGGTTTTCCCACTTTTTAACCAAGGCACGTTCAATTTTCAAATGTTTTGCGCCCATACGCCGCGTCGAAGAGCAGGAAGGCTGGATATAGTCGACAAGCGCTAACAAGAGAATCGCTAGTTTTAGGTAGAAAGTAATGGTATGTTCAAAAACGTTTTCTCTCATTCATTTCATAGGGAAAAGATCATTTCTAGTAAGAGTTGTGCTTTAACGATTCGCAGTCAGCTTGGGCTGGAGGAATATTTATCGCATTATCTATTCTGCCTCGAGCTAGATTTTCTCAAAAAAAAAACAAAAAACTTTTCGTTCCCTCGTACGTAGCCTACAGTAGAGGTATGCTTATGTGAACGTTCGTTTACAGCGGACTTAGCCATTTTTCATGCACTTGCTGTGTCTAAAGCTAACTACCAGTTGGCCAAAGTAGGTAATTAGGGGCATCTGAAAACACCTGTATAGGTATTTTGCAGCTTCATTCTACCATTTAGCTCAAAACTGCACTGTCCACATTAAAGGACCCCTCTTGCTTATTGTGTCTTTTAAAATATATCTAGCTCCCTTGTGGAATTATAAGCTTCTAAAATCCCCACCTTTCTCCGTTGTTTCGTTTCGTGCCTGCAAATTTTAGCGCTTTTTTGGCCATGCCGAGTTTTGCCCATCACACAAAGCAAAGTTTGCCGGAGTCTTTAATGTCCACTGACAACTCTTTCGAACATAAGGATATGAGAATCTTCTGTTTTTTACTTCTTTTGTTTACTTAGTTTTCCAACATTTTAACCTCGGCGCGTTCGGTTTTCAAATGTTTTGCTCCCACCCGCCGCGTCGGAGAGCAGGAAGGCTGGATAGTCTCGACAAGCGCTAACAAGAAAATCGCTAATTTCAAATGGAAAGTAATGGTATTTTTGGAGAACTTTTTTTTCTGATCCCTTTCATAGGCAAAAGATCATTTCTACTAAGAGTTGTGCTTTAAAGTAGCTGTTTACATAAGCATACCCCTACTGTACCATTAGTAGCTGCGACAGCGGCCGAAAAACACGACCATAAGCCCGTGCTTACTTCTTGATTAAACCTAAACCTAGATTTTACATCTACATTAAACCTGCAACTTCTATTTCAAGATTAAACTCTAGCCAAAAAAAAAAGAAAAAAAAAGTTCTTCGTTTCAGGCAGCAACTTAAATCAAAAGCTCAAAGGCAAAACGGCGATCCGTTGATTCTATCAGAAGGACCTTCCAAACAGCCATGTAAGTCTCAAACCCGAATGAGAAGATGTGCTGGCAGGGGGCGACTTCAACGATGGCTGATACAGCGCCTGGTCGCTATAGTAAGATATAAGCCACTTGGGATTCAAGGAAAAGATCACCTGAAAAAAATAAGCCTCGAAATATTCCTTCAGCCAAAGCTGAGTGCGAACCATTTTTGGCGCACTCTCAGAAGTTTCAAGTTTAAGTTCTTTTAGTTTTTCATTTGTGAATGATCAAAACTCACCATTTCAAACAGAACTCGTACTAGCTTTTCTGATTCGCCTCTGTATTTAGACGTCAGAGTGGAAGATGATACGTTGAAAAACGTCGTCTTGCACTCCGTTGCAACGGCTTTGGCTAACATAGTTTTGCCAGTTCCAGGAGGTCCGACCATCAACACTCCTTTCCAGGGACGTCGTATGCCCTACAATAAAATGGAGGGTAACGTATAGTCAGTTACAAGAAACAAAGAAGTCTAACACGAAATATTCACTGGTCATCTGACATCCAAGGGTAATGAGGTCGGGCTGTGTTGTCAGGAGTTGTCTCAGAATTCTTATTCCAGTGGGAACAGAATAGAAATTTGTCTGGAAACTTTGCTCCAGTTTTAGCATCGTAACCACACTTCTTTGACAAGGCTTTTCCAGTTTTGTTTCAGAATGCTACTGAACTACACGAGTTGAAGTAAATATTTCCACTCTTCCATTTTCTATTTTAGTTTGGTTTGTTATTTATCTTCCGCTGAATCAATTCGTTTTTTTTCATGCGCCAATTAGGAAACAATTCCAAACTTTATCGTAGTGATTATGCCCATCACAAGTTTGGCTTCTGGGCCACAACATTTGTTGTACGTGTGTTTTGTATATTCTTCATGATTAGATGTTTAGTTGTAAATAAATGAAAAAAATAAAGTAAGTTTAACAAACAGGTTTGCAAGCATGACTAAACTAGCATGACCATTAAATCCCTTCACCATTTTCTCCTGACGTAAATCCATTTCTATTGCCCTCCAGCAGCCAGAGCCACTCGGCGTATAGCTACGTAAAAGTAGCCTGTATGGAAATGTCTCGCCTGAAACGGAACCAGACAAAGCGAAATAGATTTCGACCCGATTTCAGCCTACTTTCTTTCTCGGATCGACCGGAATATTGGCCTCGGGCAGCGGGAGATTTAAGAAGCGCTGCCGTCTTCCTCGGAAGCACTGCAGTGCAAAAACGAATGTAGAAAGAATCAGCCCGGAAGCGGCTGAGAAGTCGCTGCAGCGTGCAACAAAAACGAGGCACAGGTCTTCCCTGTCTCCCCACTGGGGAGCGTGGTATCGCCCCCACGTTTCATTTCGCTAAGCCAAAAAGTGCATGACATTGTCTCAAAGCCAAACTCACAGTGGAACCATAGTTGCGTTTTTGCAGATACCATGGTATCTGTTACCACGGTCAAAAGGCGTTTATGCAGTTATCGTGGTATCTGGCCAGTTATCGTGGTATCAGATCTTCAGATACTACGGTCCGACCGTGGTAACTGGTCGTGGTATCTGAAAAGTCATCTCACTTTCATCGAATTTTGTCAGATTGGTGAGAAAGAAGTTTAGCACATAGTGATGTAACTGGATATCTGTTTTTCTTTTGGAATGACTTCGAAAAGTGCAATTTCGGCAATAGTCGTTTTTGCAGAGCACCGTGTATCAGATACCACGATAACTGCAAAAACGACTAATTGCAGATCCAGTTACCGCGGTAACAGATACCATGGTATCTGCAAAAACACAACTCATGCTTACCTTGAAGAAGTCGGGGATCACCATCGGAAGGACAACTGCTTCTTCCAACAGTGTTTTTGCTTGAGCCAGATCGGCAATATCATCCCATTTGACACTAGGATTAGTCTGAACAATGTCCCTCTCTGAAAAAAGAGGTATGGGTTTAAAAGGAGTACCCCCCATCTTGGAAGACACAGAATCAACTACTTCGCAAATGCAGTGGTCCATGATTTGCGGGCTCCTAGCGCACATTAGCCCACAAATAACAGTAACACTGTACAGGACACATAAGACCACAATAGCCTATGCGTCTCCAAGAAACGTTCGTTCATGTACGTCGCTGCCTTGTTCGTCAGTGCAATGTATCACTACTTTTCGTCTTCTAACTAAAGACGCAGAATCAACTACTACGCAAATGCAGTGGTCCATGATTTGTGGGTTCCCAACGCACATTAGCCCACATATGACAGTAATACTGTACACGGCACATAAGACCAGAGGCCTTACTAGCCAAAATGTTTGGGGGGGGGGGGGGGGACGAGGCATTTACCGACTGGCTGGTAATTTTTACCGACTTTTTCAGCAGAAGAAACGACTGTTTTCAACAACAACAAGACCAAACTTTTCGATGGGATCCCAAAAATTCAATATCTGATCCAGACAACTGGGTCTTGTCTTAGCCAGATCCAGTCATCGCCAGAATCCTTGAACATTCTTACAATTAAAATTCAGAAACAGATTAAGGCCGAATAGCTAATCATCTGAGAAAACCAAGTTCAGATATGGATTCAGCATGTGTGTTTACCCGTATAAGTCATATCTGTTTTGACGAAAAGTTCCTGCCACTTCTGCCAATTTCCCGGTTTCGGCCGAACTCTAGAACTACTTGTCCAGCGAAAATAGAAAGCTCAAAAACGAACTCAGGATATCTTCTTTCCCCAATAATGAACATCTAATCAACTTCAAATAAAAATTTAACTTATAACAAATTTTCCGACTCCAGCCGGATTCCGGTCGAACCATATGTCCGGGTAAAATATGATTGTCACACACGGATTCAGCGTCTCTTCTTACCCCTAAATCGGTTATCTAGTCAGCTAGAAATAAAACTTTAACTTCTAACAATTTTCCGGTTTTGGCCGGATTCCGGGCGAACTACATGTCCGGGAAGAAAATTGTTTTCACATAAAAGTTCAGCATGTCTTCTTGCCCTAAATCGGACATCTGATCAACTCCAAATAAAACTTTTAATTTTAACAAACTTTCCGGTTTGGGCCGGATTCCGGGCGAACTACTTGTCCGTCGAGAAAATGGTTTTGACCATCGTCTTCAGCATGTCTTCCTACCTCTAAATCAAACATCTAATCAACTTCAAATAAAACTTTTACTTTTAACAAACTTTCCGGTTTTGGCCGGATTCCGGGCGAACTACTTGTCCGATTACAAAATGGTTTTCACCATCGTGTTCAGCATGTCTTCTTACCCCATAATCGACTATCACATTAGCTGTTTCAAAATATTTTGTTTGCCCCTTAATTTGAAACCCCTCCCCCACCCCTAAATGTAGGGCTACAAAGCCCATTTACGAACTCGACTGGTCCGCCGACCCAACGAATCCTCACACCAAGTTTCATCAAAATATCTCATTCCCTTCGAGAGTTATCGTGCTTACAGACGGACGGACGGACGGACAGACGGACAACTTTTGCGAAGTCATAGGTATCCCTCAACTTACGTTTTGGGATCCCAAAAATGACATTTAAAAAAAAAAAAAACGACTGATTTTCAGAAAAATACACTGATTTTCAGAAAAACCGACTATTTTGACGAAAAGTCTACCAAGTACACTGTAAAAAAAAAATCTTGCAGTATTTGCTACTGGGATTAATCTTGTCTCTAAAAAGATAATCTTATCTCTAATTCGGATTAATCTTATCTCAGTCCCAGTAGCAAATGCTGCAGTTAACTTTAATCCTTACTCGCAGAAACTTTCTACAGTGTACATAAGTCGCTGCCTTGTTCGTCAGTTCATGCTGCTGACACAATTCTCAACTTCAACAAAATCATATGCGCGGATGTTACAATTGGCTCCCCACATGCTCCCAGCGACTCCTCGCAGCGCTCGAAACTCTTTATGACCAAAACACGCCAATGTCCTCAGGAAGAACGAGAAAACGTCTCAATGACGACTCAAACTCAACAACTCAAATCACGTGTCAACCAATTACGGCGCTCGTTCAGGACAGCTGTGGTGCCGCTTCCGGCTCTTCCGCTAGGTACACGGCGATTTTGCATCGGCAAGGAAAGTTAGTCATCAAGAGTATTGAACAATACCGTGAGAGTCAGATTATATACTTTTTGTGAATAGACTAGTGGCTAATAAAAGTGTGTTACGAAACCTCTAACAACGGACATCACTATAAGCGGCTGGCAATCCTCAAAAGACACCGGAGGATGGTCTTTCCATAACAGGGTGAAGGGCTGCTGGAACGCCCATCATCTGAAGTAGTAATGAGCGATTCTTTAAAGCACAATGGACACTTCTAATGCTTTATTTTGTATTAAATGCTCCACAAAAAAACATTTCCGACTTCCTTTAGAAGGCGCTACGAAAATCGGCCGTTTTCCTTTTATCCCTTGTCTTTACCTCTCTGGCATTTCGGCGATCCAAACCTTTGGAGCTGGGATATCGTGGCAGGAAATTCAAAAACTCCCAGCAATGCTTGATAGAAAAGGATATATTTGAGATGTCACCAATAAGTCAAGCCGCAGATGCAGTTTAACTGATTGTTCTAGTGTTTCATCAGAAGTTCCATGTTTTAAGTGCCTATTAAAAGTTTTTCTTTGCGGAATAGTGTTGTGAAGCATAATTAACTTGCTTTATAAAATGTACCAGAATCTGCAATAAGTTTATAAAAAATAACGTAGCTACAAAAATCATTCAAAAACAAATAGCCTATTCAAATCTGAATTAGACAAGCTGATTTATGCACGAAATAAAGATCTACTAAGTGTTTTAAGAAACATCACTTTTATCTTTGTCCAAGCTAGTAAATTGAGCATGTGTTGGCCCAAAAAATTACGCTTTGAAATATCACAGAGAGGAAACTGCTGAAAAAGCTGCTGAGCTAGGGGGTAAGCATTGTTCCTAGGTTGTTACAGAGTGGGATTGGGGTAGTTTGATGTGCCCATTGAACTTTAAAGAATTGATAAGACTGGGAAACACTACCAGACCAGTCTGGGGGAGGGTTGCTCTTCCCTGGTATATTGACATCGACTAAAGAAAACGTTATTGGCAGATTATGCGAGTGGGAATTTAAATAGGAGATAGTTCATGTATGTGTCGTAGGGCATTATTTTTTCAATGCATTAATATATTTGCAAGCAGTGTTTATAAAAATCTGTGTATGCCCATTGAGGCTAAATAAACACTATTCTATTCTAATCAATTCTATTCATACTGACCAATAGTGTTGTTTTTCGTTGTCCTCTTTACTCCGCTACCACCTTGTGTATTTGGCGGGTTACAAATAATATATATATATATATAAAATTGCTAAAAACGGTTACTTTTGCGTTTCTAGCAATTATTATGAATATTATTAAGTCTAAGCCCAAGTAAGGAAAGTCTGCTAAGAACAGAACGAGGATAACTGTTGAGTCTAGAAGAAAGTCGGAATGTCATCGCTCGAGTTCAGTAGGATCTGTAACTAAATAAAAAAGAATAGCTCCTCGCGGCATTTCTGCTCCAAAGATGAGCCCAAAATGGAAATCGAATTTTTGCCCCGCCTTTTCCGTCGACTGTGCTATTGCCCCGAGCCACCGAATGGATGAAATAATTGTATATATTTAGTAAAGAATAGTCCTGTGTTAGTGTAATTTTATTATGTGATGTGTAATATCACGAAGTAAATAAATTGATTGATTGATTGAAAGGGTGATGTTTGAGCACCCACATCCAAACTACAGACAAGGAAAGTATTGAACCCGATGAGAAATTTATCTCAAATAGTAGTATAAAGTTGCACGAAAAAGTAGCATGCAGTACGAACTGATGCTACTACATGCTTCTACGTCAAGGTTACCGTATTACTGCATTCTACTGCATGCTACTATTAGCAAGACTGAATACTACTTTAGCAAGACTGGATGGTACTATAGCAAGACGGGATGCTACTATAGCAAGACGGGATGTTACTGGATGCTACTGCTTACGATTAGCCCAGTCTGAGGCACATTAAATGATAGTATTCTTTACTATTACATATCAATACATGCAACTTTTTCGTACAACTATCATGCAACTACGCAGGCTACACATTTTTCATCGGGTGGGTCGCCAGCGATTGGCGGCTAGAGGGTCTGAAAACAAAAATTGCTCACATATTCTGCTCCGTATTTACCTATCAGATCCACCAAATCTTTATCGTATCCAGTGGAGTCAAACTTTCTTTCTTCAGGGTTGTTTGCATCTTCTTCCTCCAGCTTCTCCTCTTTAGATCCCTGAGAAATAAACAGAAGTATGCGCAATCAGGCAAATTCACACACTCTCATCGCCTTTAGTTCTAAAGTATATTTCTTCTTCACCTCTTTAGTATATTTCTAAGTGGTGTTTACGCTTACGCTGTACAACGCTCTGGGAACAATTGGTTCGTTTGAAAATATTTGTAAAATATCATTAAGTAATTTATTACTTACTATTAAGTTTATTTATTTCTGACCCGCCATTTGAAAAGCGGAGTATGTAAAATAAAACAAAAGAATTAAATAAAACACAACAAATACAATATACAGTCCAGAAAAGAATGTAGAGTGTCATGTGCTGGCTGGGCGCTGTTGTCCATGATCTTTGGCAGAGCCGACGAAATTTCCAAAAGTGTGACGCTTGCATCTTCAACTTCGAAACGCTCCATTAGCATGTGGCTGTGGTATAACTTTGGCAAATAAAGCAGGTACTTCGCATACTTAAAATAGCATCTTCTCATCTTCAGCAGTAATTTTCCCATGTTCAAGTCTCTTCTCTTTTTAAGCAACAATGTTTTTTTGTCCTTTTAAATGTTTGGTTGCACTTTAATAATGTACGTTGTCGTATGGATTGTCTATGATGTATATTTATTCAAACAATGTTTACAACGGATACGTCAGCTACGATTCTTCATCAGCGATATTTTGGCCCTTCTTGGCAAGGGTCCTCGTCAGGCTGTCAATCCTCTGGGTCAACGTCGGGGAAGGAAACAAACCTATAATCTTCCCCGACGTTGACCCAGAGGATTGACAGCCTGACGATGACCCTTGCCAAGAAGGGCCGAAATATCGCTGATGAAGAATCGTAGCTGACGTATCCGTTGTAAACATTGTTTGAATAAATGTTTCAAAGTCAGCTTGGGCTCAAAGAATATTTGTATATGATGTAGTTTCTCATCTTTGTTATTTATTTTATTTTGCATACTGCTCTAGTGTATTTTGAGGTCTAATAAACAATAATATATCCCCTAATATCCAGGATGTTCCCTCTCGAGATTTCGAGCGTGTTCCGCCCTTCTAACATTAGTAACTACAGCACTGTAAAAAGTTTCTACGTATAAGCTTCCGTATAAAGGATAAAGTTAACTGCAGTATTTGCTACTCGGATTCATCTTATCTGTATTTGGTATTAATCTTATCTGCGTAGCTAATACTGCAGTTAACTTTAATCTTTATATGGAAAAACTTTTTACAGTGTGTTTTGTTCCAACCTTGTGAAAAGTTACTACGCTGACCTTCCAACCTTCTCTCAAAATAGTAACTAATAGTAACTATTTTCTTACCATGCCCTGGAGGGTAGTTAGTGTGGTAACTACGATCTCTGTGACGTGGAACAGCCAGCGGCACGATATTTGGACGAAGATAGAAAAATCCGTTCCAGCCTTGTCGCCAAGAAGACAGGATTCGTGACGTCGTGCGTAGTAACTACGGTAAGTAGTGTGAACTGTGGAACACGCTCTTAACATGCTTGATTTTGCAATTTTGGCTGAATAGAAAAAGGTGGGGCACAGCAAGTTGCACAATTACGTTTTTCTACACGACTGAATTTATTCGTGATCATACCTTACGGTATTTCACAGCTATGCACTAGCACATTTAAAGTAAACTACGGATCGCTCTGTACACACAAACGGAAAGGGAAGGAAAAATCATAATAGAAAATAAAAGCAATTACATACTCATAATCAAACAGGCTATTTATTTTTCAAAACAAACCGAAGATTAAAATCCAGATGATTAGATATTTTTGAACTCAAATAGACATTTCCTAACAAAGTCAAGATCAAAAGGAAAATATCTATTGATTCTATTCAGAAGAAAATAAATCCAGACGTTTACGAACAAATTCGGACACTCGAAATGAAAAAGAGTAAAGTGTCTCATTTAAACCGTCAGGTCAATCGATTAATTAGTGAACTAAACCAGAGGCGTTACTAGCTAAAATGTTTGGGGGGGGGGGGGGCAAGGTATTTACCGACTGGCTGGTCATTTTCAACGACTATTCTTTGCAGGAATACCGACTGTTTTTAAGAAAAAAACTACTGTTTTGACGAAAGATCGACTGATTTGACGAAAAATCGACTGTTTTTTAAGAAAAAATAATTTTACGAAAAACCAACCGTTTAGCGTCGACTCGGTTATTTTTTACCGACTGGCTAACAACATGGGGGGGGGGAGGGGCGGGACAAAAAAACAAAAAACATTTGAAAAAAAAAACCTTTCCTGTCATCGCCCCAATCGTGCAGCAAAAAACAGCGTCCGTGTCAAAAATTAAATCTCAGGACTAGTTTTTTCATTAAACTGGTATTTGAAGGTAATTTACTTTAATAAGATATTTATAGTCCATAGAAGCTTCAGTTACTTATTACAGGTTTGTTTCCTTCCCCGACGTTGACCCAGAGGATTGACAGCCTGACGAGGACCCTTGCCAAGAAGGGCCGAAATATCGCTGATGAAGAATCGTAGCTGACGTATCCGCTGTAAACATTGTTTGAATAAAAGACCATACCTCCTTCTTCTGGTCTTTCTTCACTCCCTTTTCTGGGAGAGCAGCAATACCTGTAGATCTCCTCTCAAATGGCTTAGATCTGGCGTTACTAGAAGGCGCCGGCTTCGCCCCCCTCGCGGGAGGTTTGGCACTGGAACTGTCCTTTCTTGTAGGTCTCCCTGGGCGGATGGGTGGACCAGGCCTATAATTAAACTTTGACGGTAAACAAATCGGCGCTCATCCTGACCAACTAACTCGTTTGCCAGCCAAGTCGCATGTCTAAATGAGGCGCTTATCAAAATGAGGCGTTTTGGGTGTAACACTGAAAGTCTTCTCCGTGCTTACCTGTGCTATGTTCGCCCGTTGCTCGAGTACGCGTGCCGGGTGTGGGGTCCATCTACAATCCGCTTAGCGTACCTATTACACGACATAGAGTCGGTCCAGAAAAGAGCAACGAGGATCATACTCCGAAACCGCGACATACCCTACGAACAAGCAGGGTTGCCACATCAAAAATATTTAGTGAGTGACTTTTGGCCCAAAACAGAGAGTGAATTGAGAGTGAAACCTATTTCATGAAATGTTCACTTTTGGTCGGAATCGCCTCTGTAAAAATGACACATATTAATTTTACTTTCATGAAAAAAACTTGAAATAGTTACTTCTGGTCGGAATCCCTGCTGTAAAAATGACACATTTGGTAATTTTCTAAAATAGAGTGAGTTTTATGTCCTACGTAGGACAAGAGTGACAAAAACAAACTGAGTGACAATTCACACTATCGTGCGACATGTGGCAACCCTGCGAACGAGCCCTTGAGAAACTGAATTTATCACCGCTGAAAGTCCGGCTTGAAAAACAGATTTTGCAGTTTGGCAAGTCTATCCTAGCCAATACGAGCCACCGGTCACTGCTACCGGAAACAGCCCCTCTTAATTATCGAGCTCGATTGCAAAATAAACTTCTACCCTCTAAAGTCCGCACTAATCGTTACGGGAACTCATGTGTGCCTTTTTTGACTTCGGTGATCAGTGCAATCGTAGTGTATGTCTGTTATTCATCTGTTTGCTATTTATAATTTGAAAGAAACTGAATTTAGTTATGCTATGATAGTTTCTAAATATACCGATCTCTCTCTCTCTCTCTCTCTCTCTCTCTCTCTCTCTATCTCTCTCTCTCTCTCCATGTCTACTACTTCATAACGATTACGATAAAAAAGAGTTAAAGTCGTAATTTTCTCATATATTTCTGTATTTGAAAGTTCCAGTGCTATTCTCTTAAAGCACGGCTGTTACTAGAAGTAGCTTTTCCACGATAAATGGTACGGAAGTAGTGTTTTTCAAAGATACTCATACTTGCTTGTCAAGTTAGGGATTCTCTTGCTATCGCTTGTCGAATCTGGCCGGACTTAACGCAAAACTACTTGGTTTTTCTCGCGAAAAATTTAAAACAGATACGAGCCGTGGTTAAATGCTGAGAAATCATACGGTTCCTCGACATCCGCAACGGCGAAATCGGATGAAGCAACCCTTCTCAAGCCTAAAACAAAGTTATTGTCTGGCAATCCAGGAAATCTTAGCTAGCGATGAGAAGCGAAAAATTCCAATAAACTGGTTCATGAAAAACAAACTCCACTTGTGGAAATTATGTCATAACCATACATTGAAGGAGAAGTTAAAAATTCAAGATGCAAGTGTTACCCTTTTGAATGTCTCCTCGTCACTATCAAAAATCATGGACAACAGGGCCCAACCAGCGCACGACGTTTATAATAATAATAATAATAATAATAATATATTGCAAAAGAAGGCCACAAAGATCTACAAAGTTCTTTTGAAACATTTAGGGTCGTACATTTGGGAAAGAGACATTATATCAGGTTCTTTACTGCTTCCTGGCAGAAGATTGGAAATTAAGTGTCTTTTTCTGTGTGTTTTAATTATTTTCTTTAATTTACTCCGCTTTTTCAAAATGGCGGGTTATAAATAAATTACTTACTTACTTACAAGGATCTGTTAAGAGGGAGATTTCAGAGATCAATATACCGCAGAAGTCGCCACTAGGAGTGTGAAAACAGTGAAATGCAAGAGGGGTCCTTTAAATATTTGGGACTCATCTAGAACCTATTCCAATCGCATGCATGATACAAATTTATATATCAATTTGTTTGAATATGTTGTTGAATAACCAGCCGTATCTATACTACTAATTCACTCTTCGTTCATAATCGTTATTCCATTCTCCACTATGAGATCTCTAACTTCATAGGTCATCTCTATCCGCTTTAACAGCACTACACCCATTTTTGCATCCGCCACTGATCCGCCATGTAAGCCTCATTTCGAAGCGATTCACTCTCCCGCTTATTACGTCCGAGGAGCTCATTGGTCAGATAGATAGTTTATGCCACTTTCTAGGTTTTTCTTATCAACACCAAGGGGGTCAAGTGCGGTAAAACAGCCGGGACGGGTCTGCAGTTTGGTGTACGACACAGCCCAGTTACAAAGGAGTCAGGTACGTCAGGAGTAGTATTATAAGTCAGGAGCTCATTCGTCAGATAGACCGTTTATGCCATTTTCTACGTCTTTCTCATCAAAGCCATGGTGGTCACGTGCGGGTAAAATAGCCGGGATAAGTCTGCGATTTTGTGTAAGACACAGACCAGTCTCAAAGAGTGTGACGGAATCTGGTTCCGCCACTGTTTACACGGCGTTCGTTTGACTACGCCACAGAATGAATCGCGCTCCATGGTATAGCTTGTCGGAGATATTTTGATATAGTTCGGGCTGAGCAGCCAAGACGAACAGAACAGAAAGGGCAAAGTGTTGAATTATGAACCAAGTGAATTATTGTTTTTCTTATCTTGTGTAATAAACGGTTTCCAACCGACGTCTTACTTCACAATTGGTGACAGCGGTGGGATAGTGTTAAATTGAGCAAGGTAAGAATTTAGCACTATCATATTACCATGTTTTCACAAGCCTCCGAAGAAGCGTTACTATCGTAAACTACAGAGCAAATAGGATCTGAGCCGTTTAGCTGAACCATTTTATTTCCGTTCTTCTGGAAAACCCTGGAGCAAGGGCAAAGTGTTGAATTATGAACCAAGTGAATTATTGTTTTTCTTATCTTGTGTAATAAACGGTTTTCAATTGACGTCTTACTTCACAATTGGTGACAGCGGTGGGAAAAGGGCAGGAAAGAACAAAGACTAGATCGACAGCGCAGGATCGTGTGCACGTAGAGCTGGTTCCTGTAGGTCGAGGTTTTGTGCAAAGAGCCTGCAATTACCAAACACAGAACCAGCTAGAATCGCCATCACCTGTGGAAGCTAATAGTCTTAGGGTAAAAGAAAGGAGTCAGCAAATGGAAAATCAAGACGTCAAGTCCGGAAATCAGTTAGTACCCGCCGCAGATTTGAGTACATTAGTCGGAGAGTTTCGATCTCTAGTTCAGTTGTTGCAAAGGAAACAGGACGATGACGAAACCCGTCATACCTTAGAAAAACAGCAACTACTTGAGAGATTATCAAAGCCACGCGAGCCGCCTTTACAAAAAATGTCCGACGGTGACGACATTGATAGCTTTTTGACCGCTTTTGAAAACACTGCAAATCTTTGCGCCTGGGATGATGCCACAAAAGTATTAAAATTAATGCCTTTGCTTTCTGGTCGTGCTTTAGAAGCGATCGCAAACCTGAGCCAGGACCAAATACGACGTTTTTCTAGCGTGAAAATGGTAATTTTACAAAAATACAACATTTCACCAGAAACATATCGCATAAAATTCCGGGAGCAACGAATGAATGAAAAAACGACTTTCCAAGAGCACGCTGATAGACTCCGAATCTACTGCATGAAATGGTTAACGCTCTCCGAAGCAGAGGCAGCCGCAGCCAAAATGAAATCTGTACTCAATCAGTTTGTACTTGAGCAGTTCGTTAATAGCATTTACGTTTCAGGTTTGGTGATTCTGCTTAAGCAGCAAGCGCCGAAAACCATCGAAGAAGCTGTTACGATCGCCTCGAACTACACAGAAGCTCATAGACAACAGAGAATGGTGCCGAAGAGAAACGATACACCGTCCGAAGAGAAACGAGGAAGTAAGTATTCCTCTTATGAAAGAAAGGGAAATCCGAACGAGCCTCGAAAGTGCTTCGAGTGCGGGTCTCTCGATCATTTAGCCAGAAAATGCCCTGAACGAAAGAGCGAGCGCGAGTCGAAAACCGCGCCAAGGCCGAAAACTTATGTGGCGCGAAACGCTTTAGCTTTATCAGGTGGGAAAAGAGCGCCCCTAGATGGGATACTTTTAGGTGAAAGTAAACCAGGGTGTAGTAAAGCACAGATCATTGTGGGGAAGCTGAATGGGGGCGAAATAGAAATGTTAGTAGACAGCGGGAGCGAGGTGACCATGGTTCACAGTGACCTAGTGAGATCGGAAGATGTCGATTCCGGGGAAGTATTTCACATAGGTTGTGTCCACTCACACGTGCAGTCTCTGGCGAGCGCCCGAGTAATATTCGAGCTTCCACTACCGTGCGGAAAAACGGTGAAAGAAGAAATATCTGTTGCTGTATCAGATAACTTACCGTATAAAGTTATTATTGGTAGGAATTTACCTAGTTTTTGGTCTCTTCTAGGGAAGCGTAGAAGAATTGTGAGCTCAAGTTCAAGCTCATCCAGTAGTAGCTCCGAGTCAAGCTCATCGAGTAGCTCAAGCAGCAGTTCAAGCGAGAACAGTTCAGATGAATCGCCAGAGCGTAGGGCTCCGACTCAAAGAGAGGATGCAACGGCAGAGTCACCTACTACGCCGATCCTCGAGTGCAATGCGTCAACGAACGCGTCTGACATCTTCAGCTTCGATGAAGAAGTGTTCGAGAAGGGGAACAAGCATACCAAGCCTCGAAGCGAGAAAGTGGCAGAGAAGCGATCTTATAGCGCTAAGGTCGCTAATATGCCCGTGAGCCAAAGGTCCGACAATTTTGGCGCCGACCAGGAGGCTGATCCAACGCTTGCCACCATTCGAGCCAAGTGTCAAAATTGCGAACAACTGGAGAGCCAAAACGCAGAGCTAAGAGAGCGTTTGGCCAGAATTCAATCCTTATCCAGTGAGAAAGCCAGCGCAGCTTCTGAAAAACAGAAAGATACGTACGACAAGGCGACAGGGAACCAGCCGAAGTCCTTGACTGTAGGCGATAAGGCGCTTGTACTGTTGGAAACGGAAGGGTCAAAACTTGAGCGTAGATGGCAAGGCCCTATGATTGTGACAAGGAAGATTGATACCGTCCACGAAATCAGAGCCAACCATTTGCGAGAACTATTTGAGAAGGACATCACTGAGCAAGGATGTTGGAATCAGCTACAGCAGGAGACCACAACCGAATCAGAGATAGCTGAAATGGTTAAGAATGCGCAACAGAAGTTCAGGAGAACAGATATAACGTTTTGTAACCACGACAGCGCCATATTTAGGGTTTACCGAGGCAGGGCGCAATCGGAAATAACGCTCGTCGTACCAAGGACGTTCCGTATGTCCTTGTTGTTGAAGTCACACACCCATCAACGAACTACGCACTTCGATGCAGAAACCACCTTGAACAATCTGCGCAGTGCTTATTATTGGCCCAGTTTAAAAGCAGACGCGCAGAAGCTAGTTAGTGCGTGTCCGGGTTGTTGCTTTCGCCGGCCCCTTCTTTAAGGGGGAGGGATTCTTTAAGGGAGAGGGAGTGTGACGGAATCTGGTTCCGCCACTGTTTACACGGCGTTCGTTTGACTACGCCACAGAATGAATCGCGCTCCATGGTATAGCTTGTCGGAGATATTTTGATATAGTTCGGGCTGAGCAGCCAAGACGAACAGAACAGAAAGGGCAAAGTGTTGAATTATGAACCAAGTGAATTATTGTTTTTCTTATCTTGTGTAATAAACGGTTTCCAACCGACGTCTTACTTCACAAAGAGTTACAGTACAGGATCAGAAACTGTATCTAATGGGACTTGTGCTTTAAGCTAAAATTACTACTATTTGGACAACGAAAACATTAGAATTTTTTTTCTTTTTTTTACTGATAGCCAAGTCAACCTATTTTTTGCCGAAGTTGATAAATCACTTATTTCTATCGTGTTAAGCTGGAGGACGCCACACAAAATTTTATAAAAAGAAATACTTTCGCGTCGACTGCTCGAAATCAAATACCATCAAGACAACGAGGGCTCGCAACGCCGTCTTTTCAACGTGAAATACATTTGGAAGGAAGCTACAATGTGTTTAATGGTTAGGCTTATTTGCTGTTGTCAGACCTACACTGAAAAAAAAAACTTGCAGTATTTGCTACTTGGATTAATCTTGACTCTAAAAAGATAATCTTATCTCTAGTTCGGATTATTCTTATCTCAGTAAAGATAAGATTAATCCCAGTAGAGAATACTGCAGTTAACTTTAATCCGTACTCAGAGAAACTTTTTACACTGCAGCCTAACTACAGTTGCCCGATTTGATGCTACGCCTGATAGCTAGCTGTAGGTAAATCAAAGGGAGAAAAACACCATTTCTAATTACCTTTCAAGGAATGCCAAATAATTAGCCTACTGATATTATCCAAGCAGACTTTTGACATTTAAAAGGCTAGGTGGGGTATTACATACCTATGATCTGCTGCAGTTGGAGATGGCCAAACGTCTGGGTCACGGGTAGAGTTCAGCCAAGAACTGTCTTCCAAAACGTCATCAAAAGATGACGCTCGAGAAACAGCGAATGCTAAAATATAGACAGTTTAAGAACTACAGCAAGGTGATACTTAAAATTTCTTTTAACACTGAACTGTGGTTTCTTTGCATCTCATATTTATTTATTATTACATTTGGCATTAAGCTTTTAACTTGTCGCCACTTGTCAATATGCCTATTATTTTCTAATGAGATATTCTGTTTTCTTTGCATAGCAGACAAATTGTGTAAGATTAAGTGATATTAATCATTGTAATTTTATTGACAAGTTACGTGACCTGACAGACAAATGGCCAGTTATGGGCCATAGTGGAATGTGTGGTTTAGCCCTATTTATTCAGTTTCAAATATTATAATTTTAGTGTAGCCTATACATTGTTGACGACTAACCGACCGACAACTAGTCGGCTTACCGTCGTTTCAAGATTTTTAATGAATAGACTAAATTAAACTGAAACAATTTGATTTATTTTCCATAAATATTTTATTAGCACACTACTTATTTGGATACCGTGACAACTATTCATTAAGATACCACATCCTTATTGCAACAGTGTTAGAGCCTAGATTAAGGAATCGTACTGATTTCTCACCTGAGTGATTTCCAGGTCCACGATCTAAATCAAGGCGGAAATTGCTCAAAGTCTGCTGGATCTGCTTCACTTGATCAAGCTCAATTCCAAGTTGCTGCTGAACCTGCAACACCAAAAAATAAGAGGCAGGTAGGCTAAACAACACTATTGAGGTCTACTTTTGATTTTGCTTAATGGTGAAAGGCTGCCATTGATTTAATAGAGTACCCCACACATATAAGTAGTGAACTGAAAAAAAAAAATGGTCTTTGGGCGGGATATGGAATTGCAACCAATCTACTACGACCTGGCAACCCCTAAGTGGCCCACTGATTTATGCAATGGCAATCAATGCTGAAGGTCATGGGTTCAAATCCGGCCGCAGGAGCATTTATGTATTTAAGTTCACTACTTAAAACACTAAATTAAATCTTTCAGAAAACAAGACTAAAGGTTTCGATGGGATCCCAAAAATGTAATATTTGATCCAAACTTGAACATATTAAGGTCAATAGTAATCATCTGAGAAGACCAAGTTCAAATATGGATTCAGCATGTGTGTTTACCCCTATATCCTACGTCGTATCTACTTTGTCGAAACTGATCAAAACTTCCTGCCTTACATCTGTCAAATTTCCGGTTTCGGCCGGATTCTCGGCGAACTACTTGTTTGGCAAAAATTATAGCTCAAAAACGAATTCGGCATGTCTTCTTACCCGGACATCTAATCAACTTCAGATAAAAATTAATTTTAACAAATTTTCCGGCTTCACCTGGATTCCGAGCGAATTTGTACGTCCGGGGAGTATACATTTCTTCTCATCCCGAAATCGAACATCTAATCAAATTCAAATAAAACTTTTACATTTTAAAAATTTTCCGGTTTTGGCAGGATTCCGGGCGAACTATGATTTTCATATTCGGATTCAGCATGTATCCTTACTCTTGAACTGAACCTCCAATCAACTTCAGATTAAACTTTTACTTTTTATAAATTTTCCGGTTTTGGCCTGATTCCGGGCGAACTACTTGTCTGGCGAGAACATAATTTTCCTATGCCGATCAGACTGTCTCCTTGCCCCTAAATCGACTATCTCATTTGCTTGAAGAAAAAAATTCGCCCCTTAATTTGAAACCCCTCCCCCAACCCCAAATGTAGGGGTGCAGATGAACCGATGAATGTTTGCCCACTTGGGTTCTGTTCCGAAGCCCTACGGCTGATTAATCTTTGGGAGCGTCCAGCTGTGGGGAAATTACTCAGCTCTTCGAAGGCGTATTTGGGATCGTAGTCTTTTGTTTTGTGGTGATTTAACTTACTACATCTTCTAACTTGACGTGTACTTTGATCCAAAGAGTCCTCATGCCAAGTTTGATAAAAAATTTCAACCCCTTCGAGATTTATCGTGCTAACAGACAGACAGTCGGACGGACAGACGGACAACTATTACGGAATCCTAGGTATCTTGTGATAACCGTTTTGGGATCCCAAAAAGTACGGTAGGCTACCAGATACACGTTTGAAATTTTATTTTACCAGAAAGACAAAAAGACCCTGACAGTTTGGACTTATTCTCAACAGCTTTCCTGGACAGCTTTGGGGGCCAAAATAAACTGCAGGACCCATAAAATCGTCAATCTATCTGTCTGTGATCAGGATAACTGCAAAAACAACTTAGCATAGCTTAAAAAAGGGCAAAAAAATGTACAATGTCTGGATTGGCTCATATTCTTTGAGATGTTAAACAGTAGAGGTCAGGGGCGTCGCAAAGGGGAGGCGGTGCAGCCCCCCCCCCCCAACTTTTTGCGATTCGGTTAAATTTTGGGCCTTAAAATTGTTCAATATTTTTTCAATCGCAGAACTATTCGGTATATTTATGGGGATTCGGTAGTTAAATAGAATCCCAAATAGGCTATCGGCAGTGTTCTCACTTCTCTTTTTGAAGAATCCCAAATCCAGGTAGAAAATCCCTAAAATCCCTTTTTGTTCAAAGAATAATCCCTTGATAAATCCCTCTCCTCCGTCCTGCAATAACCGATAATTACGCCTGTCTGTGTGTGTGTTGGGGGGGGGGGAGGGAGACGACCTAACACCATGTGGCTGGATAATGCCCGCTAAGGCTCACGAATTCTACCGGTTATAAACAATAGTCTTAAATAGTATGAATTTCAAGAAATATAAACCTCAAAATCCAGCAGGCATTCATTTCAGCCTTGGCTGGTAAAAGCCAAGTTAAAGTAGTAGCTTTTGACGACTGCACAAAACGCGAAAATTTTCAAACCCATCTTTGGCTATTACGAAAGGCGCCCCGGGAGAAATTTAGGAACCACTTAACGCCAGAGTGCATGTATGGGATTCCAAAACTGTTAAGATAACGATACCTATAGTGTTGTACATTTATTCGTCTGTATATTCAAATAATGTATACAACTAATACGTCAGCTACGATTCTTCATCAGTAATACTTCGGCCCTTCTGAACAAAGCGACTGCACAAAACGCGCAAATTTTCAAACCCATCTATGGCTATTATGAAAGGCGCCCCAGCAGAAATTTAGGAACCACTTAACGCCAGAGTGCATGTATGGGATTCCAAAACTGTTAAGATAACGATACCTATAGTGTTGTACATTTATTCGTCTGTATATTCAAATAATATATACAACTAATACGTCAGCTACGATTCTTCATCAGTAATACTTCGGCCCTTCTTGGAAAGGGTCCTTGTCAGGCAGTCAATCTTCTGGGTCAACGTTGGGGAGGGAAACAAACCTGTAGTACATGACTTATTTGATTTATTACAGGTTTGATTCCTTCCCTGACTTTGACCCAGAAGATTGACAGCCTGACGAGGAACCTTGCCAAGAAGGGCTGAAATATCACTGATGAAGAATTATAGCTGTTGTATCCTTTGTATACATTTTTGAATATATGTTTCAAAGTCAGCTTCGGCTCAAAAGAATATTTATCCGTCTGTATTTTGACAACCAATTTATCTTCAAACCTTACCCTATCAGCTTCTTTTATGCTAAAATACAAAGATTTCTGTGTAATTGTAATACATGTAATGTAATATAGCTGTTGTATCCTTTGTATACATTTTTGAATATATGTTTCAAAGTCAGCTTCGGCTCAAAGAATATTTATCCGTCTGTATTTTGACAACCAATTTATCTTCAAACCTTACCTTATCAGCTTCTTTTATGCTAAAATACAAAGATTTCTGTGTAATTGTAAAACTCTGCTGTGCAGGCAAAAATTTTGAAAAACCACCCTGTTTCCCACTAAAATATAGTGATTTTTGCACAAAAACAGTCTCTTTCAACCTGTTCCACCACAGGATGAAATTCATGATTTGTCATTCTACCAACCTTTATATCCTTCTGGAAACTATCTGGGAAGCTCAAAACGTAAAACAAGCCTGTTGTACTGACAAGCTTACAACATATGTGACATGACTTTGATCAATAAAAACTGCTGCAATTTACTGCAGTCCATTTTGATCTTCTTGCGGGGTCTGTGAGAGGAATCAACACCACATGTGATACTGATGTGATATGACTTTGATCAACAAAAACTGCTGCAACTTACTGTGGTCCATTTTGATCTTCTTGTGGGGTCTGTCAGAGAAATGGAATGCTTTGATATCTGCTGAATTACACCTTGATAATAAACAGAAGCAGTGTCATAATTTCCAAGCAGTGCAGCTTCTCTTGCCATTTTTGCATTATCACAAATTTCACGGAAAGACACAGAAGCACTTGCCATTCTAATCTTTTTACTTTACTGTGAGGCACTAAAATAAAGCCTAGGCTACGCGAAACTTTAGATCAGATCGCCATTAGGTCTCATCAAAGATGATAACACAATTAAGTTAAGACCAATGTCTTTGGGTCCATTTCCTTACTTTGTCGCATTTCATTCTATCTAGCTACAACTGCAGTGTCGGAATTTCTAGAGCTGAGTATTTTTTACTAGATGGCGTAAACGCTGCTAAGTGGCGAGTGTTGCACGAAGTTTTAACTTGAACTACCTTCATTTGGATAGTTTGTAGATCTTAGCAATTTAAACTGTGAAAATCCTGGCATTTAGCAGTTTTTTAGCTTACTGGGTAACCTATGACATAAAATATGATTTTTGCGATTAATGTTTCATTGGTTAGCTGCCATCTAGCGACCAAGAAGTAATTTTTGCCGCCATTTTTTTTACCAACCGATAGAAGATAGCAGTTTTGGAAGTTTACACACAGGATTTGGCCAGATTTGTGGCTCTTAGTGAATTGATAATTAGGCTAATATTTATTAGGAACTGGTGAAACAAAAGAAGGAATATCCAGGATAATTCAGTTGCGAGTGGCCTTTTATAATTCAAGTTTTCCAGGTAAGTGCATCAGCTCTCAAGCCTGGGCTTGTAATAGCCTGGTCACACTGTCACTGCCACTGGGCTCAAAATGCGGCCTATTTGAGTAACAACTAAAAATCACTTGGGGATGTGAGATTTGATGGTCTTTGTGACAGTCTAACACAAACCACTGATTTGGAAAGCCTATGCCAAACGCTGGGTACATCTTTGCGTTTGGTACACCCTACTGGAAGCCTATACTATTTCCGTTGGTTTCTATTTCCGTATGCACCCAACAGAATTAGTTTTCTAGCTTAGATGTGCCTTAGATGCACCAAAACCTGTCTAAACTAGTTAAACCTGTTGAAGAATGTGCTTTTAAAATCATATTCACTGATAAATCTTTCTTAATTCAGATATACAGTATAGGCACTGTCAGGGCACTGTTGTGACAGAAATGAAATCGTGGCATCCCATGCCTTTACAGTACAAGAGAGTCAACGTCAATGTCTGTAAGCCGAAAAGACAAAGATCTTCTCTGTTTATAACACTAAATATTTTTCTTATATTGAATTCATGTTTGTTTCCAACAATTATGCAATTTGCTTTCACATTTTTCCAAGTATCTACGATTAGACAATGATTATGTGACAGAATAAAATTCGGGTGACCAGCCGTAATGGTAACAAAGTCCCCAGAAAATTTGTGGGTCATTGCAGAAATTCATGTACTGGCAATGCAACTTGCACGCTATTATCTCGGAAAAAAACCTAAAATGAAGAAGAAGAAGAAGGCTTTCTTTGAGATACTGTTTACCTTTTTTGGAAATTTCTGTGGTGAGATAAAGACAACCAAGCTGCAATGGAATAGGCAGGTTAAAATTCTGACGTAAATAGTATAGGCTCCAGTATGCCTAACGCTGGATACACTATGCCAAATGCTGGATACCGGGACCCAATAAAATATTGATGATTTGAGTGAAGCTAAGAAATCAACCAATCAGAATTCATCCATAGTGTGGTAGGTCAGGGTTAGGGTACCAATAGCCATCCAGCGTTTGGCATAGGGTGTCCAGCTTTCGGCATAGGCTATACCAAACACCAGACAAGCCCAGCGTTTGGCATAGGGTATCCAAAATCAGAGGTTTGTGGTTGACGGCAGCTTGGAGATGATGAGCAGGCTGCAATTAGGCAAATAGGGTTCCTGTAACATAATGACATACTATGTTTTGCTCTAATTGATCTCCTGGATTTGAAACGACAACATTCAGAATTACGTGTACCTTGTTCTTTTTCTTTTTCCTACTTTTGCAATGCAAAAAGCCAGGAAATGAGCCCAGTGTAACCAAGGTCTAATTAAGGAACTTATTTCTAATCTGCCATTTGAAAAGCAGAGTAGGCTATGTAAAATAAAATAAAAGAATTAAATAAAACTAAACAAATACAATTGTCCATGATTTTTGGCAGAGCCGAGCAAATTTCCAAAAGTGTGATGCCTGCATCTTTAACTTGCAAATGCTCAGTTAGCATGTGGCTGTGTAACTTTGGCAAATAAAGCAGGTGCTTTGCATACTTAAAATCTTCTCATCTTCTGCAACTCCTTCTTTTGTAGAACATGTGCAACAGCAGAGCTAAATAAAATGGAAGGAGCACAGAGCTGTATAAATTTCCTAAAGCTTTCCCATTGTAGCGCCCACAGTTCGGGACGATGCATCTTAAGCTGTACAGATAGATGTACATTCATCTTTAACAATCGAAGAGCAAGTTTTTGAAAGTGTAGAGTTGAAAGCAATGCCAAGGGATTGTAGAGAGTTGGTTGAGCTGATGATAAATGAACCAAGAGAGATTGAAGTATTCGACGTATTTGAACAGTTCGATGAAGGGTTGAAATGCATGAACTCGCATTCTGAGGGGTTAACTTCAAGGCCTATTTTCCGTTGTGTGAGCTGAACAACTGAAAATGCTATGCCCAAGACTTGGGCCAAGTCAAAACTGAACAAAGCTGTCTAAGGAGTTAGGCTACTAACTGCTATGTTGACTGAAGCTCTGCTGAAGCTATAAGAGACCTTGGTATTTGCGCCACCATTTGTCTCCCCCCTTCGACATGCAGACAATTTAAAAAAATCAAAAGCTTGCACAAAACCATTTTTCCATGTTCACGTTTAAGATTTTACATGATTGGTTTATCAACCAAAAATTTCCCAATTGTAGCCTATTATTGTTTGATTTTATTTTTTTTTCTGATTTGGGTATTTCAATTCAGGCTGGAGTTTTCCACATATTCTGGAGCCAAGCATTGAATCAGTAGAGTAGAGTTATGATTATGTTGACACTTCTCTAAATGTTAAAGAATTAAGTCATCTTCTCTTATTTTGATTCCTGTTTCTTTCATTAATATCTATTTTTCTTCTGTTGTCATGAAAGAAGTGTAGGCTACTTGGTCATGCTAAACTTCCTTGGATGCTGAAACCTGGCCAAAATAGGGTGAACAATGTAGTGAGCAAAAAAACAAAAGAATAACTGTGTGTCACTTTACTTTGATTTCATTTTACCTAAACCACTGTTTTGTTAACTTTTCTGCATAAACTTGTTGTATGTTTGAATTTGCTCATATTCTTTAGCATCATTCACAGTTAAGCAAGGTCAGTAGGCTACCTCTACTGCATTTCTGGGATAGAAAGAGTCGAAAGTGAGCTGACCTTTTTTTGAATAGGTAGTAGCCTTCTTTACAAAGCAGGTAGATCTCTGAACCCTCCTCCCTGCTGAAATAAAAAGCTCTGAGTGAGGTATTTGATGGCACAAAAAAATATAGCTGAAATGAATTTTTGGCAAAATAAATTAATGCTGAATTATCCATTAAGTGCCATCAGGTATTACCTTAAATTGCACTTAGGAGCAATCTGAGATCTGAATCCTGATGCAATGCTCTAGTAAGTAAGTAAGTAAGTAATTTTTTTATGACCCGCCATTTTCAGAAAGCGGAGTAAATGAAGAAAATAAATAACACACATAAACACACAAAAAGACACTTAACACTCTTACACACACTTAACACTCCACTGGCCAGGAAGCAGTGGATAACGTCATGCGCTAGTTGGGCCCTGTTGTACATGATTTTTGAAAGTGACGAGGAAACATCCAAAAGGGTAACACTTGCATCTTGAATTTTGAACTTCTCTGTCAATGTATGGTTATGACATAATTTCGACAAGTGGAGCAGGTGCTTTGCATATTTAAAATAACATAATCTCATCTTTTTAATCTCCTTCTTTCGCAGAACATGAGTGACACCAGAACGAAATAGTAGCAGAAATAGCGCAGAAGGTGCTTTACAAATTTTCCAAATCTTTACGATTATAGCGCCCCCGGTTGGGGACGATGCGCCCATAGGCGCTACGGATTGACTTACAAACTTCTTGAACAACCGAAGAGCAAAATTTTGACAATGAAGATTTGAATGTTATACCGAGCCACCGTAGAGAATCTGTTGATTTGACGATGAACGATCCAAGTCAGCGCTGATGATTCACAGTCAGCTTTGGCTGATTGGAAAGGGGAGGGTTGGGTAGTATTGAGTCTGAACAACAGTTGAGTCTAACAAAACAGAAAACTTTCCATTTCTCGCGAAACAGAAATTTTCCGTACACCAGTGTGAAAATCTGACTGAAATTCACCGCTCCCGTACAGAAAACTTCTGAAATAGATCTGAATGGAAATTTCGGCTTAAACAGACATATTCCTGTTGGCAAACGGAAAATTTACAGTACATGAACAGAAAGATAAAGCGGAGTAAATAACTTGTGGCATACGGAAAACTCCCGTCTGGGAACGGTTATTTTTGTGAGTTGTCTCCTGTGAGAAATGTACTCATTCTTTGCCTGCCCAAGAAGCCGCCAGCCCCTTTTGAGGAGATTTGCCTCGATTCAACAGATCACGAACTACCGCTTAGCAGTTACTCCTAGGCAAGTGCCGCAAATATTTCCCTCCTCTCAACGAGTGCTAGGCTACCAGCTCTTGTTAAGGGCTAGGTATCCATATGCTCCGGAGCAGACAAAAACCGATTGAGTAGGATCTCGTGGGACGAAGACTTCTCCGGACTCGTCCTTAGTTTTAGTGCTGCTGAAGAGTTCCTTGGAGCTGTTGTTGGAGTGTGGATATTTTTGTATCAGGATGGCTTCGTCTAGGGTCAGGTGAATTAGGCAAGTAGATGTCAGTCTCGTATTTAGAAAGCCCCCCCCCCCCCCCCCGAAGTCCTTGTAGAGGATAGGATTAAAAGGGTGCTTATTATGGCTCTATTATTATTCATAGCTCCTTAAAGGATTTATGAGCTTCTGGTATCCGCGCCTTTCGCCATTGTTTCGTTTTGAAGCTACGAATTTTTAGCGCCCGAGTTTGTCAGTCACGTAGCGCAAACTTAGCCCGAAGCATCACGGTCCGCCGACGAGTCTTTCACACATGAGGACATGAGAAGCTTCAAATTCTTGTTTTTCATTTTGGAAGACATGGTAGGCCATCAGGTCTATCTTCTGTTTTGGACTTCTTTTGTTTTGCTTGGTTCTCCCACTTTTTAACCACGGCAGGTTCGGTTTTCAAATACTTTGCGTCCAGCCGCCAGGTCGGAGAGCAGTAGGCTGGATAGAGTCGACAAGCGCTAGCAAGAAAATCGCTAATTTCACGAGGCAAGTAATGGTATTTTCGAAAACCGATATTTCTGAGCCATTTCATCGTGAAAAGATCATTTCTAGTAAGAGGTGTGCTTTAAGGAAATGCAGTCAAAAAGTAAATTTGTTCCCTCAGTTCCAGGGAATTTGTTCTAGCTTCCGTCAGCAGCTGACGTATTTGCTGCCGTTCGCATTCGCTTTTCTTCACCTTTGACTTGTTAAGTATTTGTGTACGCCTGGTCTTGCCGTGGAATCTTATATGGTGCTTTTGGGCTAGCTGCGACCGTCCTCCCCCCAGGCCCCGAGAAGAAGGAAAAAGGATTAGAGAAATTGGTTGCGTTTTTGCAGTTACCATGGTATCTGATACCACGGTCAAAAGTCGTTTTTGCAGTTACCATGGTATCTGATACCACGGTCAAAAAGGCGTTTTTGCAGTTATGGCAAAGTTATTATATGGCCAGTTATCGTGGTATCTGATATTCAGATACCACGGTAACTGATCAGGAAATCATCTCATTTTTGATGGAGCAAAACGGACAAGTCAGCTACATTTTATTCGAGCTCGAATAAAATTTGCTCCATCAAATATGATTCGCAGTCAGCTTGGGCTGAAGGCCTATAAATCATCTCACTTTCATCATCACCAACAATAGAGCCTAGGATTTTGTCAAATTGGTGGGGAAGAAGTTTGGCACTTAGTGATGTGACTGGATATCAGTTTTTCTTTTGTGATGACTTCGAAAAGCGCAGTTTCGGCAATTGTCGTTTTTGCAGGGCAACCGTAGTATCAGATACCACGTTAACTTCAAAAACGACTAATTCAGTGATCCAGTGACCAGTGTCGATCCAGTGACCGTGGTAACAGATACCATGGTATCTGCAAAAACGCAACTATTGTAGGTCAAATAGTGCTTTAGGGAATTAGTACCTCGGGCATGATGCGGGCAGTGGGGGTCGTACATGCCCCCCACCACTCACCAGGTCAATTGTCCGTCAGGCGTCAAGCTAAGGAAGGCACGGACTGAGAAGTGGAAACATGTTCAGAAAAAATAGACCGAATTTGATAGAAAGGAACGGCAGCTCGAACCGGTCGAGCGGAACTTTCTCATTACTTTTGAGGGTCGCGTGGCGGAGGTTACCATTGACGGAAAGACCCATGCTACAAGTCAGATTTATGAAGGGGTCTTAGAAACTTGGTTGGGGGATAGGGTCTAGGCTATCGACGAGGGTTGGATAAGGTCGCTATTAGCCTTACGAAAGTACGAAATTGAAGCTTAAGACCAGACATTGGATCTGAAACTCTTGCAGATGGTCTACAAGTCATGGTAAACAAGCAGACCTATTCTCCTAGGGTTCGATATATGCGTTTTCATTGAGGCTATTCCTGATGTTGAACAGTAGACTCAATTAGTTGAAGCCTAATTATAATAGTGATCTGCCCAAACCTTTAACGCCAGTTTATATTGTCAGAATCTTTCACAAGTCCAGCCACTTCTTAAAACCTGGTCCGAAAACCAACAAGTTGAGATTTCAGAGAAATCTGGGCAATGTGACCCAGGCTTTAAATTAACGCAGTCAGGCCGAGGCAAGTTCCTACGAGAATAACGAGAGAGGCACAACCCCCTTCTAATTTTCTTCTTCCTTAGAGTTGAAAGACAGAAGCCCTCTTCTCCTTGGCACACTTTCCTTCCTCCTATGTGTGAAGGTAAAAATAACGTACCAGTCGAAAACGATATCCTACTAGCAATATGAGCATACCCATAATGCTAAGAACCTCTATATCGAATGCGACCCGCAAAATCTGTGAACTTGTTCTGTAAATACTGAGCTGGTGCTTAGCAGTTAGCCTGCATGATTAGGCCTGTTCTCCTAGGGTTTGATATATGCGTTTTCATTAAGCAAGCATAAAGCAAGAAGCGGTGTCACAGCTGCTCCCAAAGATCGCCGTGATTGTTTGACACAGGATTTGAGTCGTTGAGTTTGAGTCGTTACGGACACGTTTTCTTCCTGAGGATCACTGGCGTGTTTTGGACTTAAGCCTGGTTATAATAGTGATCAGCGCGTCGGCTGCCATCGACGTAGAGTTATTTCAGCTCCAACACATACACGCTGCTGGATCAGATTCGTGATCCAGCCAGTGGCGTATATTCCGATTATTTTCGGGAGGGGCAACAGCTCAATGAAAATATGCGGGCGAAGGTCAGCCCCCCCCTTATCGGCCGGAAGGGCGAAAATTTTTCGCCGTTTTTTGTATATTTTGACCGTTTTTAACACTAAAAATACCTCTAGGTGCAAAAAACACCTTTTAATCTTGTAATCATGCACACTACGACTCAAAAACTGTTTCTAAGATCAATTACTGAACCATACTGTAAATAATTTCGATTTAGCTTCTCAATTTGTATTTTCGCGTACGTTTTTCCCGTAAAAAAAACTCCTTTTCCGATAATTTCGGATGAAGATCGCCCCTGTCGCCCGTATTTCGCACACTTTTTCCAATTAAAAAACCCTTTTCAAGAATTTCGGGGGGGGGGGGGGCGATCGCCCCTGTCGCCCCCCCCCCTAATGTACGCTACTGGATCCAGCTCAGACATATCGGTTTTGTAGAACAGCTCTTTGCTCTTTTTTGTGTTCTTTCTGCCTTATTGTTCTCCTGATCTCGTATTTAATTGGCATATAGGCTCTCGAGTGCGTAAGCCTAATTCTTAGTTTCATCACTCACGATCCTAGACTTATTTATGAACGGAAAATCTGGCACCTCGTACTCCGAAGAGTCTAAGGCGAGAACCAGGTGTGTATCATCGATATTTTTGATTGGTGATGGATATGTTATTTAGGCGTTGTCTGCGATTAGATTGAGATGTAAGAATCTGGTAGAAGGGTTGATATTGGGCAAGCGGAACATCTTGAAGGATTGTATGGGGGGGGGGGCCCAATCGAAGGATGACGTGGATTGTGAAGCTGCGATGGTTACGCTCGAAATGATAAATGCTTTGAATGACTATACACCATGTCGGTGTTTCGAAGATCGTGGCGTCATTTTTGTCAAATGAAGGGCACTTTTTCCTAATCGCACTGGATTGTACGCAGTTAGAACTTATAATTACTTTACTTTTATAAAATATATATCTTTTTTTTATGCTAGTTAATTTCTAGATTCGATTGATTGCATATGCAGTCTGTTTGGTCATTTAACCAGGAACTTCACTGTCCTAATTTACAGAGTTCAGGAGTGCCCTTTCCTTCCATGACAGTTCCACAGACATCCAGAGGCGTTACTAGCCAAAATGTTTGGGGGGAGGCAAGGTATATTTTTTACCGACTGTTTTTAGGAAAAAAACGAATGTTTGACGAAAAATCGACTGATTTTTAACAAAAACCGACTTTCTAGAAAAAAATCGACTGTTTTTTCAGAAAAAACTACTTTTTTGACGAATATTCGACTGATTTTTAACAAAAACCGATTGTTCTGAAGAAATATCGACTGTTTCCAAGAAAAAAATTGACTGTTTTTACGAAAAATCGTGGCGCTGACTCACAGTTTTACCGACTGGCCGACAACATTGCTGGGGGGGGGGGGGGGCTCCCCCCCATACGTGACGCCACTGCAGACATCAGTCACCTTCATTCACTTCCTTCAGATTGCCACTCGGAAAGGCTTAAGCACGGCGTTCTTATTTTCCTTTCTTAATGTTTAATTGAAAAGGCAGCTTATTTTTACATCTGATATTTGAATACACTGAAACGTTTTGGGGTTTTGTATTTTTCCATCCGAGGCTCTACTAATGAAGTTCAGAATGTGCGCTGCTTGCACCACAACCCAGAATTCATTGAGACGCGGAGACTTTGAATTTGAAAACAAACCTGTATTTGGAGGATTAAAGACGCTAAGCCCGGAAAGGTCGCGGCGGACAAATAGTCTTGCAAGGAATCTGCCATATTAGTTGCGTTTTTGCTGATACCATGGTATCTGTTACCACGGTCAAAAGGCGTGTTTTGCAGTTATCGTGGTATCTGGCCAGTTATCGTGGTATCAGATATTCAGATACTACGGTCCGACCGTGGTAACTGGTCGTGGTATCTGAAAAGTCATCTCACTTTCATCAGATTTTATCAGATTGGTCAGAAAGAAGTTTAGCACTTAGTGATGTAACTGGATATCTGTTTTTCTTTTGGGATGACTTCGAAAAGTGTAATTTCGGCAATAGTCGTTTTTGCAGATCACCGTGCATCAGATACCACGATAACTGCAAAAACGACTAATTGCAGATCCAGTTACCGTGGTAACAGATACCATGGTATCTGCAAAAACGTAACTATTCTATTGATCTTTCGGCAATTGCTTACCTTGGTAGTTAGTGAACGTTTCAACCATAGATGGACAGGACCACAGAGGTATCACAAATCCCAAAGATTCCCTACGTAACAGAAATTAGTAGGTTATTATTTTACCCCTCGTTGTCTATTTCCCCAATCGTTACTTTTTATATTGTTTGTTCTCAGTATTTTAGATGAAATTCGCCCACTTTCTCGTATGTTGTCGTGGATGTTGACTTTACCGCCTGCTACTCGGCTAGTCCGCAATTGGTGTTGAAATAAAACTGAATTGAATTGAATAGAGATTGAGTTCATTCGATGAATCCTTTATTTCTAAACAGCGGACAAACGGAGTAACGTATTTTTAGCGGATTTTTAGGTATATTTCAGTCAATGCATGACATGTCACTAGACTATTGGGTCTTAGCCCTTTTCTGTAAACTTTAAGCATTATGGATCACCAGTGTAAAAAAGACTCAAACGTCAAATCATCTGTGAATGACTAGAAATCTGCTTTCAGTGAGTTTTAAATATCAGCATGTAAGAGGTTCATCCTTGCGAATATTTCACTGTCTTCTTTCCTTTTTACGTTTTTCGCAGAACCCAATGTGCCAACGAGTCGACCGACGCCTGACAAAAGCGTACAAAATTTAATTTCTTCTGTATAAAAATAACCAGTTGTGCCGACAAAAGCATACAGAATTCGATTTTTCTGTGTTTTGCCCAACTAATTTTGGCAGAATTAGATTTCTTGCGTGTAAAAAAAGACCGATCTGCCGACCGACGCCCGTTTAAAGTTTGATTTCTTCTCGTTGCCTGTGTATGACAAGAATGTCTCATGCCTTCAATCGTATGTCAAACAGAAGTTGAAAATTGGATTAGGACTAGTGTGTATACGTTTTGACGTGGACTTCAACTGACCATCCCAAGTAAAATGCCTGCTTTAGGCCAAAGAAAACTGAGGTATTTCCTGCTTCCCACCCTTCCCCCCTACCGTCTCTCAGTGCGCTGATTCTGAATGTCGTTATTTGTTCGATTTTCCTGTCTCTCTTCTGCGTGCAACATCGAGACTCGATGGAGCCCCGCAATTTCTTGTTGCTCTGACGTCTCAGTCATGTAGATTGATCGGTTCCTAGCTGGAGATTTAATTTGGACGGTGAGAAAGGACCCTGGGATGAGTTAAATCTCGCTCGGAGATGATGATTAATTGCTCTACTTGAGGAATGGAATGTCGAAAAAATTTGCCAAGTATGGTAATCACTGTAAAGCAAGCCGAGGCATTTTGTGCCGAAGTTAAAAGTTGGTGTGCTGTGCAGTTATTCTTCTTTTGATATTTATATCGGTTTTGGTGTACAGACCGGTTACTGTATTGAATGTTAAAATCAGCATATTTAGAGGCGTTGAAAGATGAGTCGCCTAGTTTGTCGTCGGTACCGCTGTTTGGGCTGGTGCCGATCAGTGCTGAGTCAGTGCCGGGAAAGGTGTACACCAATTGCCAGGGAGTGGGTAACCCCTCGGACGATTTTGGGCGTGTTCATAAATATTCTTTGAGCCCAAGCTGACTTTGAAACATTATATTCAAACAATGTTTACAACAGATACGTCAACTACGATTCTTCATCAGCGATATTTTGGCCCTTCTTGGCAAGGGTCTTCGTCAGGCTGTCAATCCTCTGGGTCAACGTCGGGGGAATGAAACAAACCTGGAATAAATAACTGAAGCTTCTACCGACTACAAATATCTTATTAAAATAAATTACCTTCAAATACCACTGTAATGAAAAACTAGTCCTGATATTTAATTTTTGACACGGACGCTGTTTTTGCTGCACGATTGGGGCGATGACAGGAAAGGTTTTTTCCTGCATTTTGATCAACTTCGGGTTTGTTATTAATAAGGGGCTGAAAACTTAAATATTATTTCATTAGTAGCCTCGTTCTACGTTTCTATTATGGAGTACTCGCCTGTATCTATTACTTGAATAATTACTGCACGGAAAAACTAGTGCTGAGATTTAATTTTTGACACGGCTGCTGTTTTTGTTGCACGATTGGGGCGACGGCAGGAAACATTTTTCTGCATTTTGATCGACTTCGGTTTTGTTGTTAATAAGGGACTGAGGCTTAAATTTTCTTCCCTTAATAACCCCGTTCCACGTTTCCGGTAGGGAATACTCGCCTGTATCTCGGTTAATGCCTGCTGGGTTTTTCTTCATCTCAACGGCTTCTCGGATGGTTTGATGGAGTCCGGTGCACGTTGCAAGAATTTGGACTTTTTCAAAATATACTGAATGGGATGGGTTTTCGAAAATATGTTCTGCAAGTGCAGATTTGAAAGTATAGTTATGACGGTGTACGAGGACCCTTGCCAAGAAGGTCCGAAATATCGCTGATGAAGAATCGTAGTTGACATATCCGTTGTAAACATTGTTTGAATAAATAGGGCGTGTTCATTTTATTCACCCACTTCAATATGATAAATCACAACAATCAATGGAGTAAAGGAGCTCCTTATGGTCTTGTCAAATAACCTAATGTATGTCGACCATAAACTAGGCAGCACCTCGTGATTTCGTGTTTTCACTATCTATTCCGGTACATGTTTTTGAGTTTCTTCTATTTTTCTTTGGATCTCTGTTCGCGTGTTTCTTCTTTTGTTCTTTATTTTCAAATATGTTATAGTTTTCATCTAGTCTTGTATAAGTTTTCCTTCATGAGCGGAAAGTAATAGTAATACCTGTTTCACCTAGTACATAAGTACGTACGTAATTGAATGATTAGGCTACTGTCAGTTCACCTCTTCCGGTATTTTTTTTTATTATTTATTCCTTTCGTCTTCGTAGGCGCTTTTCTTCTTTTCCTGTATTACCAAAGAATGTTGTAGTTTCTGTCTAGTCAAATACAACTTCTTTTTCATCTTGACCGGAAAATATGTTCCCCGTCATAAAACATTTTCATCTCATAAATGAATAGGGGTCGATATTTGCCGTCAGTACCTAGAGTGCAAGGTCACGTGAATTTGACTAGTCTATCATGGTGTGACCCAGGTCGGCTATTGAGACCTCACCCCTTCGAATCTTTCGATCTTTTTTAATGTCAGACTAGTTTAAATTCAGTTTTAATTTGCAGGTGAATGCTAAAATCGAGCATCCCGTCATAGAACCTTCTCAGCTTAGCTTATCTCCATAATGGCTGGCGAGGAAAGAGGGAGGTCTCACTCCGCCTCATCAGGAATAGATGGCACTACTGGATCCTCTCGACGCTCCCTGTCCTCTGGAGGGGGGAAGGTCATCTCAGTCCGGGTCCAGATGCTGGATGACTCCATTACCTTATTCCAAGTGCAAGTAAGCATTTCGGTCTAGAGCCATATTAGGCCTACATATGTTCTCACACACCGATGATATGGGGATGTGAACTGATTAGATGAATTTGCCTTCAGGCGGGATCTCTGTGCCCATGGTTGGCTCCTATTTGACTATCGTAGTGGTTTGCGAACTATGTTTACAAGCCCCTCGGTATCCCCAATTGGTAGAGCGGTCGCCTTGTAGGCGGAGGGTCCTGGGTTCAAATCCCGGCTGAGGAACCTTTTCATCTTTCTTCTTTAAAGGTTTTGCTTACAAGTGATCACAACAAATTGACGAATTGACGAATTCCTACTTTCATCATCTGACCCAGCCTTGCAAGGGCCATATGGGCTTCTAGCTCTTGTTGTAGATACCGTAGTATCTGATACCACGGCCAGAAAGGATTGTCCTTCCAGTCACTGTGGTATCTGGTATGCAGATATCACGGTCCCGACCGTAGTAGACCTAACTGACCGGGGTATCTGAAAAAGTCATCTCACTTTCATCATCACCAGCACTAGAGTCTAGGATTTTGTCAAATTGGTGGGAAAGAAGTTTGGCACTTGTGATTTGAGTTAGTGTAAGTATTTCTTTTGGGGTGACTTCTAAAAGCACGAATTTGGTAATTGTCCTTTTTGTAAACCATAGTATCAGATGCCATGGTAACTAAAACGACAAAATGCCGATCCAATTACCATGGTTCGTAGAAATCTGCAAAAACCGCAGCTAAGGTCTGAACTGGGTCATTCCTCAGTATCCCGGCAACGTTGTCCGGAAAACCGGTATGCTGCAAAAAAGTCCACCACATTTATTGGGTACCTGTAAAGAACTTATTAGGCGTTTTTGCAGATACCATGGTATCTGATACTACGGTTTTAAAGTCGTTTTCGCAGTTACCGTGGTATCTGATACCACGGTCAAAAGGCGTTTTTGCAGTTATCGTAGTATCTGATATTCAGATACCACGGTCCGACCGTGGTAACTGATCGTGGTATCTGAAAAAGTCATCTCACCTTCATCATTACCTAGAATAGAGCCTATAGGATTTTGTCAAATTGGTAAGAAAGAAGTTTCGAACTTAGTGATGTGACTGGATATCAGTTTTTCTTTAGGGATGACTTCGAAAAGCGCAACTTTGGAAATTGTCATTTTTGCAGAGCAATCGTGGTATCTATCCAGTTACCGTGGCAACAGATACCATGGATCTGCAAAAACGCAACCATTCATGATTATCCGTAAAGAAGGTGTTGAGATCCTCGTAAACTTGAGGTTCTAACGGCTCTCCGCATGTTTTTCTTCCGTCATTCAGCGGCCCGGAGCCAAGTTTTCCCGGTAGGAAATTGGCGATTTGGGACGTCGTCTTGGCCAGACTTTGAGGAGTGACTCAAGCTAGTATCCGATGGGCGGAGAAAGGTTATAGTAATGGAGGTTTTGAGTTTTGGAGCCTGAAAGGGTCTCAAGCGCAGAGGTTGGGTTGAGCTCTGGCATCGTAGAGAGATCTAGTGGTCGCGAAAAAAGTAGCATTGAAAGTGGATCCGAAATGGTTGCGGGGTCTTCATCGCTAGACCTGTGTAGCTCCTAAAAAGACTGCCATCCATTATGCAAAGTGCCTGCTCCACTTGTCGAAATTATGTCCTAACTATACATTGACGGAGACGTTGAAAATTCAAGATGCAAGTGTTACCCTTTTGGACGTTTCTTCGTCGCTATAAAAAATCATCGACAACAGACCCCAACCAGCGCACAGACCCCACTGCTTCCTGGGCGAAGATTGAAAATTAGTGTCTTTTTCTGTGTCTTTATGTGGTTTATTTAGTTTCTTTCATTTACTCCTCTTTTTCGGAATGGCGGGTTATAAATAAATTACTTAATTACTTATTGCCGACCATTTACCGGAAGCCTGCTCTTTCGGTTGTCTTGCACGCTATCGTGGAGCTGTCCTGTCTCATGTAAACTTGGTGTCGGGAAATCCGGAATCTTTACCGTTGCACCAAAAGGAAGAAAAGCTCGGGAAAACCTTTTCCTTGGTGATGGGTAGTTTTCTTCTCCCCGGATTCACGAAAGGGAAGGAGATTTATTCTTGTTTTATATAAATCTTCTCTACCCACGTTTCCAAATTAGGTGATTTAACGTATTCATTGGTTCCCATTCTTTATCGATTTCACTACATTTTGAACGTCCCTACGTAAATTCGGTGATTTAACGTATTTATTTGGTCGCATATCGTTAGGCTGAGGCATTGTCGGATTGATAGGTCTCGATGACGTCAACGATGATCTTTTCTGCCATTTCCATGCTTTCGTAAGTCTCGTTGTATTTGCTGACTTTGACTGTTTAACTAGCATGTTTTATCCATCAGTCCTTTATTTGTTGCCTTGCGTTTCGACTGTCAAGTTATTGTAACGGGCTCTCCTACTCACTGATGGAGAAATGCAAATTCACTGATTGCCAGTGAACCTATGCCAAGGACTGTCGGCTAAGCTCCAGCTCTCAAAGGCCTCTCTCCTTCGTCACAGTCCAATCGTTATAAAACTGGTCTCCTACGATTTGTATCGTTCTTGCAAATGTCCAACGGTAGAGGATACAAAGGGATTACGGCGTTGTAGGTTTCAGAGTCAAAAGATTATGTGCCCATCCACTGCGCTCCTACATTCCAAATGGGGTTCTTGACAGCAAAGTCATCTGGTTGCTGACTATACTCCTATTTGATTCATCTTAAAACTCCTTCTTCTCACTCATATAATACTCCAAGAATTAAGATTATTACAAATGAGCAGATGCAATAAGATTTGCTCTCGAGATAGTTTTTATCATATTCATGGGTAGCAGAAGTTTAATTTCTACATAAAAAAATAGGAAAATAAGAGTAATAATGAAAAATCTTTTTGAAAAAGGTATTCGAGATGTGTTTTGAGGATCAAATCCACATTCAAAAGGTGAGTTTTTTCACGATCAGGCGTTCTTTTTTTATTAATAGTTATTCTTAAGATCAGTGTGAAACTTGCGATAAAAGTAATGGTGAGTCAATTGATAAAATTAAAATAAATTACTTTCTTCACAGCTGGTCCTTCTGGTTGGAAGCCAGGTATACTGTATATATTAAAAACATTCCTCAAAAGAGTCTGCGATAGATAAGGTGGGTTCCAAGTGTTCCCGAACTTTTCACAAACCTGCCACATAATGAATTGTAATTTATTCAAAAGCAGTTTTTGTGGAGTCGATTTCGTTTTCTCAGTGTTAGCTAATCAAGATCTCAGAGTAGGCTAACACAATTAGGACTGGATCTTTGTGACTAGGTGCATTAAGGTCCACGCTGATTAGACGAGATAGCGGAAAGGGAACCAAGTCGTGATTCAATCACATAGCCTACCGATGGAGAAACATCCGACTAGGAAAGGATTAGGTTGGGACCGGAAATTGACTTATAGGAGGTCGATAGCGAAAGTGGTCAGTTGGTCGAGGGAAGGCACATTATGGCTACACCGGAGCAATAGCGGCAAGACAGAAGAGATGGAGGATTTGCAAGGGGATGGTCCACTCCTCTTAGTTTATCTCAGATTAGATTAGATTATATTAAATTTCATTTTACACATGTATACAAAACATTTTGCAGCACCCGCTAAGAAAGCCCGAAAGGTCTTGTTGGCCGCAGGTGGCAGTCTTCTCTGTTCTACATATTGTGGTAACACTATTGTTTACGTTATTCTACATGCCATTCATACACGATTCATACATATACAACACACATTCTGCTTACAAAAAACACTCACCCGTCATTACTATTCTTTTGCAAGAAAAAAATCTCTTCGCTGTAGCCTTGAAGGATGCCAGATGACTCGAATTTCTAATTTCAACTGGAATTATATCCCATACAAAGGGGAAAGACATGAAACTCTTCTGAAGGTCGGTATGACCACATTTTCTGTCGCTGGATCTTTTGAGGAGTAAGCGGCAAGAACACCCCTTCGGAATTCAGGAAATCAGTGTAGGATATCATTATCTTGGATTAGTGCTTCTACGGATGACAGTCCCACCGTTTCTCGTAAAAACCCTTGATTTGCTGCTATATTGAAGTTGTTGGTTTTTCCAGTTTGGAAATCAACGCACTGTCCTTTCTTTGTTACGCCTTCGTCCGGGGCCGGCGATAATGGTATAAACGACGAACCTTACCCACACTGTAAAAAGTTTCGTCGAGTAAGGATTAAAGTTAACTGCAGTATTTGCCTCTGGGAATAATCTTATCTCTACTGGGATAGGATTAATCAGTAGATAATCACAGTAGCAAATACTGCAAGATTTTATTTTATAGTGCACTTCCGATTCAGTCAGTATTCTGCCACTATCCTTTCTCTGTCTCCGGAGCCAGCCATAATATTGTAAACCACTGCCGATTATCCAACTTATCTATTTGTGAACCTTAACCACCTCCGATTCAGTCAGTACGGTATTCTTAGTTTTTTGTCAGGATTAGTAAGAACAAGTAAGCACCTGAACCTCCATCTCCCTGTCTCTGTAATACGACCATGCGGTGTCGAATAGATTCCTATACCCTGCCCGATGCAAACGAGCGGAGGGTAGGAGCTACGCGGAACATCACAATTGTTTTCCTCTACAATCAGCTATATCGCAGTAGGCCAAAGCCACGAAGAAGAAATTTCCAAAGTAAAAGCCGATTGGTTGTCTGGACGCGCTGCAGAGCGGGTCAGCGCTCCTCCTGCACTAATTCCTCTAGTATTCGCAATGGCGAAGAGGGAAGTAGACGGGCAGCAACTCAAAGCTCAGCAAATACCTCTAGCTCAGCTAAGTTTTGTCGGGGTATTCGTAGTCGCTGCATGTGATACAATAAACTGGTATGGAATCAACTTAACGAATCTGAATTTCTTGAAAGCTGTTTGCTTATACTAGTAGGCTACTTTATTTCCTCCATTCAGTTAAGTATTAATAGTTCCTTTCCCACTTCAATGTCAAGCCCACTTCTTTCCCCGAGATACGGGGATCGGCCTATCATTCGATCTTGGAAGCTTGTTGCATTGTAAAAGCCATGCCGGCATCCCTCGCGTATCAGGTTGCCCATAACGCGGTCCCTCAGCTCTGTTTCAGGGAAAAGCGGCTTAAGGATCTTCCTCCATTTCCCTTGTCCCGGGAAGAAAATCGATAGGAAATGTTCTGTATTCTCCGGTATTTCTCCCTCTGAGCTCAAACTTCCTTCGGTTGAAAAGGCTGCAGACGTGCTTTTCCCAGGAAATTGCAACGGGGGAAATGCTTAGTACAAGGTCCCAGAAAATAGGACGAAAGACGTCCGTCCAGACAATATTGTAACGATAGAAAACGGAGGAAATACCAAGGCTTGGAAGCTAAGAGGTACTTTTCGAAAACCAACACTTCGTGGAATCAAGGGCCATGCTTTTTTGGTTCTCGTGGTTCTCAGGAGTGACTTTACTGCATATTTGACATGGCTCCATTGTATAGGAAGAAAATCAGAACGGGGATCGTTCCTTTCTCGCGCGGCGGCATTTCACTCTACCAGTCTCGTTTCACTTATAGCCTATTACCAGAGGGACCGAGAGCGGGAAAAAGGCTGCCATGTTGCGTCGTGTTCGATTCCTGGAATCCTAACACAGCCTAGGGACCCTAACAGCCTATTTCCGGCAAATAAGTAGTTCAAGGAATAGATTTTATGTAGGAATAGTACTGTGTATTGTAAGTTACGATTGTATCTTCTGTTTACTTTCCCTTTTCAATCCATTTCTCTTTTTTATACCCCATAGGTGACTTTTATGTAAAGATGGTTTAAGCTGACTGGGAGACGTATGTTCAAACAATGCTAACTTGTGCGCAAGCGGTCAGACGTGGAGTGTGAAAGTAAAATGTTTATCACATTGTATATACAAACAGCGTTAGAACCAAGACATCTGACATTCTGACAAAAAGTTATCGAAATAACCTAATTTGTAGTCATCCCACTTTAAAAACTTTAAATATAAACAAACTGCAAGTATAAATCCAAAGAAATGTTGAAGATCTTGCACGAACAGCCGAGTTCCAACAATGGTCTGCCAGCCACTCCGACCCTTTAAACCTCTTTTCCGTTAGCAAGGTAATAACAAGTGCAGTAAACCAAATCGTAGCAGCCTAATACCCCCTTCGTCACTATTCGTTAAGAACGGCATATCATCGACCCATCAAAATGGGCCCATCAAGCCCATCAGACCCATCAAAATGCGTATTTACACCTCTATTTCCTAAAGTATACAAGCTTATGGTGTATTTACACACTGCGCAAATCCGAGCGGATCGTGAAAACCGAGCGGATTTTCCGACGGTTTTTTTGCTTGAAAATTTTTCTAGCTCTCCGCTCGGATTTGCTTGATCTGGTCGGTTTTTGAGCATCGTTTTCAAGAAAATGAGTGATGATCAGAAAGTTTTAGAGGGCATCCCAGCTTATATGACCCTGCTGATCCTTGCTTCAAAAAAACAAAGAAGAAAGACCTAATATGGGATTCTATTGCAAAACAGCTCTCTGTTGAAGGCAAGGCTCATATGGTCTGGCTGCGTAAACGCTGCCTTTGATCGATTATATTTGCAAACCACTCGAAAAGGACCGAGCGGAATTCCGCTCGGATTTACGCAGTGTGTAAACCCACCATTAGAGTTTGATTCCAGTCACGGGTCAAAAACTTTTTTCATGGGCAATTTGGGCCCACTTGCCCATGAGCTTTGAAGTACGCCGCATGTTATTATTTGTTGCTGTTACACTAACATCCGCATCTATACATACATATCCACAAGTATACAAAACTTGAACTCGAGACATGTCATAGACGATCGTAACTCATGGAAAATCTGGGCCCAGTTACCCATGAACAGGGGGGTGGGGGGGGCATCAAATTGTTCATCTAGACCTAAATATCCTCGACTATACCAGCTTAGAGTTTGATTCCAGTCACGGGTCAAAAACTCATGGGCAAATTGGGCCCACTTGCCCATGAACTGGGAGGGTGGGGATGGTTCAGCTCCACATATAAATCTTAAGCTTATGATCAAAAAGCACAAAGGAATTTCATCGCCCTATCTCCAGTTATTTTCAAGTTAAAACATTAAAAAATTGGCAATCTGGGCCCAGTCGCCCCTGATACCTGTTATACCTGTAGCTTGATACCTGTTGATTCCTGTCTCGTGTAACGAACTTTACTCCTGGGCAATCTGGGCCCAGTTGCCCGTGAACAAGATGGGTGGGGGAGGTGCAAGTTTAAATGCAATTTCTTAGCCCTAGGATCTACATTTACGTGGAATTTCATCGTCCTATGTTCAGTTCTGGTCAAGTTATGAACATTGTTCACTGGGCAATCTGGGCCCATTTGCCCCTGAACCGGGTTGGGGTGGGGAGTGGGACCCCCAAAAGGCATAACTAGACCCCAATACCCACTAGTGTACCAAGTTTGAATTTGATACTTGCACTGGTTCACGAGTTATGAGCTTCACAAAATATGGTGAAAACCAAAACCGAAAACCGATGCTGGTAATAGTGGATTGTCCCAGAGAACACTCCACTAAACATGTATACGTCAGCTACGATGCTGCAGCCGATTCTTCCAGTCCCCGGCATTGTCCCTGCCTTACAATAGCCTGACGAGGACCCTTTCTAAGAAGGGCCCAAAGCATCGTAGCTGACTATCCGTTTTTTAGCATTGTTTGAATATTAAGATGGTTCAATAAATACGTTCAGTTATTCATATGCCACTATGTCGACTCAAGTAGTCATCCTACTGGGACCAGGATTAACTTTTCGAAACTTCGGGTTCTGAAACTTAGGGTAATCGTATCAGTGGAATGCCATTGAGTGAAAATAGTTGAACAGTCATTTGCCGGCAATGGAAGAGATGAAATGCGGCTTTTGCTTGGAAACTTGAGAAATGGTCGGGAACTGGAGGCAGCGTGGGCTGATGAAAAAGTTCTCAGTCTATATGATATGATATATTACTTAAAGCCCAAGGGCCATCGCATACAAAACAAAAAATTTTTACTTGCGGTGTAGCGTATTTCCAATTTTGTCAGGAGTTGGAAAAGTTAGGTTCAGTGATAGACAATCGTCTCCGGGATTGTGGCGCGTTTATGTCAACAATGCTTTCGGATCGATAGGCCTATTAACCTCTAAGCTTATTACGTTCTCTTCTCTGAAGTTACAATCGTTCCATGTATGGACTACGTGAGCGAGAACAAAAGGAGGGATAACTAGTGAAGTGTTCCTTAAAGCACACGTCGCACTATTTACTGTTTATATTGCGATGTTCAGAACTATTTGAATACTGTAAAACTAAGCTCTGCTTTCAGCGAATTATAAACAGCTTTGGCTGTTTTAAGCCTTTTCACAGACCCTTGACTTCTAGCAAAATCTGGGCAAAATTCACCGGTTTTACGCATCAGTAGCGTGATATGCGAACACTCGTCAGGACGATAATGCGCATGGAAAATAGTGAATCGCGACAAGTGCGAAGATTAGTGAATTATCATTAGGGGGTTTAAAATATAAACTATGAAATTTGGGCCTCCGGATTAAAGAAATAATGAATGAACTACGGAAGTAGGTTGTATTGGTATTACAGGTACGACCGGTCCTTTAAGAATCTTTGTTAGGGACTTTATTCTAGATTTTCCGTGTTCTTTCGTTTGTCTTTTTTTAAAAAGGCGCTTCGTTCCGCAACATTTTGGGCAATCATTTTTCATCCGGTAATTTCTCCTTGATTTGGTTTCTTATGAACAGTCGTTGAAAATCTGGAGTCAGGAATTCCAGACGGAGGTTGTTTGTAGACCCTCTGTATCTTGTCTAGTTTGTTCAAGACCATATGACGCTTGTGTATGGTCAGATGTAAGCCAGATCTGCTGTTCGGGCGAGTTTCAACCTGAGTATTAAAGAGCTATGAAAACCTACAACCGTCGAACACACCCTTTGTCTTTTGTGGGCTGTGCTCTTTGTATCTTTTTAGGCTGTGGCACTTTGTTGGGGGGAGAGGGGACTTCTGAAATTATTACTTGAATAAGTACTACTTTCTTTCGCTGACTGCGAATCAAATAAGTAAGTAAGACAGTAGGTTATTTATTTATGACCCACCGTTTTCAAAAGTGGTGTACATAAAAGAAAAGTAAGAAAATATAAAACACAGCCCGAGTCGATGTCTCTACGGTTCTATGCAAAGGCGAAAGATGTTTGGGGGGAGGAAATTTATATTAAAGCTGGGTTGTCGGGAGTAGATTTAAAGTGGATGGTGAGTTTAAGGGGGGGGGGAGGATTAGCTATTGGGGAGAAAAGAAGGTTTATAGGAAAAAATAGATTAAAGAATGGCCCTTACTTTTGCCCGATGTGTGGAAAGATGGATGAGGATGTGTTCCACTTTATGTGTGAATGTGAAGGATTGAGTGATTTAAGGGTCGAATTATTTGGGGTGGGAATTACTAGGGAGGAGTGGCTACTAGAAAAAATGGGAAGCACAAATATGGGGGATATCCGTAAGGTGGCTAGATTCCTCCGAGTTGGTTTGTCCCATAGAGAGCGATTTTTGTAGTTTGTTGTGTTTCCTTTTTGTTTTGTGGCCATGACCCCAAGGGTTTTTTGTGCAATAAATTCAAATTCATTCATTCAATTCATGCAAAATATAATTGTTCAGTCTTCGAACAGAAAACAGTGAAGAACGTCATGTGCTGGCTGGGCCGAGTTATCCATGATTTTTGGCAGAGATGACGAAATTTCCAAACGTGTAACGCTGGCATCTATAACTTGGAACTGCACCGTTAGCATGTTGCTGTGGCATAGCTTAGATAAATAAAGCTGGTGCTTCGCATACTTAAATTAGCAATTTCTCCTCTTTTATAACTCATAAATTCAATGACGCTAGACGGATACATCAGCTGAGATATGTTCTAGCGATATTTCGGCCCTTTTGTTTTTGTTGTTTCTTTTTTTCCTTTTTGTAACTAAGTCTTTTACAGGCTTAATGTAATAATAATAATAGTACTGACGAGGACCCTTGCCAAGAAGAGCAGAAATATCGCTAGAACAGATTTCAGGTGACTTTTAGCGATATGATGGACTGTTACATATATTGGAACATCATTGGTTGGCAGTCCTGGAGGTTTGTGCATGCTGCAGATAGCACATGATTGTGTTTAGAGTAATTGTTCAGTGCTTGCTTTAACCTCACTAGCAAACGTTTATCGTAACTAGAGCTTGTGGGTTAGCCTACTTCAGTGTTTACTACCTGTAATATTAGGAATTAATGCTGCGAACCAGTTTGTTCATTGAGTAACTAATTAGTATCTGGTCACCTATTCACGTTAAGGTTAAGCCCAAAGCTCATGGACTTCATTAACTGATTTGAGTTTGTATTTAAAGTCAAGTGTAATGTCATTTATTCGTCAATGGTTTTGTGCCTGTACACCAGTGCAGATGTCTGTAAATAAACTGTACATAGCAACCGAACCCAATTCTGTCATTAAATGAAAAAACTGGTTCGCAATATTAATTACTAATATTACACTACCATTACGTTATACTATTTAGTTCGAACGCAATCTTTTTGTACTACCATTACGTTATACTATTTAGTTCGAACGCAATCTTTTTGTTGAAATCGCGCTCCACTTGGCAGCATAATGCGAAATTAAGAACCAACGTAGGGTATAAAGTCTAGCTGACATGTGTAAAACTGGACATGAAATAAATGTTTTCGGCAAGTATTTTGCAGTAAAAATTACCCGATATGGTATTTAGTGTTTTCGTCGTTGACCGTTCGAATTCCCGTAACTTTCAAACAAGCGTACAGCGTTTACCTCTGCTATTTATTCAAACAATGTTTACAACGGATACGTCAGCTACGATTCTATGCTATTCTTGAGTTGGCTGAAGGTAGTGCCAGAGAAGGGTATTACAGTATGTGATAGTGAAACACGTGTTGGTTTGAGCATTCCGGCAGCCCAAGATGACTCCGAATCAAACCTAATGGCTTTAATGCGTAAGGTGTGTTTTGTTGTTCGGCGAAATTGTTCAACCACTGTTGGCAACGTTCCTCTTGATGCCGTAATTAACAAGAGCTACCTCTACGAGTAGGTGGTGATCCAAATCCGTTCACCCGTTCAAAAGTTATGCATGCACTAGATTCTGGATCCCCCATCCCTCCAGTCACCCCACGATGGTGGGCTTACTTTTATGCTGTACGCATTCTCGCTTACTTATGTTAAATAGTTTGTCATTTTTGTTTATTTTTCGCAAGAGGGTAGTTTTCTATTTTTTATTTATTTATTTGGTAGATGGCAGGTCATTTAAATTAAGATATTATACAGGTTAGATAAATTAAGTTATATTATATTATTATTGTTGGATTTATAGGGTAGGCCTACGTTGTTGTTATTTATAGTAAAATTTTTAACAAGCATTGCAGGTTTGCGCATCCTTGTGTTAGAGGTTCTATGAATATATCGGTTATGACCCCTTTCAATGTTACCTTTTTACGAAAATTAGCACTTAAAAGGATCGTAATAGAAGTTTAGTCTCGAAACATAACATTTAACCGGCGTATAACACACATATTATCCTAAAGTTTAACTCTATGCGCCAACATCTGTTAAATGTTACCAAACTTGTGACAGTGTGAACAATGGCAGTATTATGCCCTCATAACCATGAGCGACTGAGAAAAAATCATGGGCCTTGCCTCACAGCGAATGAACGGATATTAGCCTACTGTTATTTGTGTCTTCTTATTATGGTTATATTGTTTTGTCAGGTATTTTGCCACATAAGTTGCCGGTCATCGGCTACCCTTGCACGCCCGTTGGGTTTTTCTTGGGCGTGTTTTCGCGTTGATCTTTGATCCAAGTGTAGGTGGATTTGTGGGACATGTGCCCATCTATAGCTGAGTCGTAGAATAATTTTATTTGTTTACGTAATTAGCTATAGGCTATGTCAACTTCTTCTTTTATTGTACTGGGTTTTTGTCTTTCGGCCTTGCTTCTCCGCTTTTTACCCTCAATTTGTATTTATTTTGTTCAGAAGTGATAAAATTAAACCTTGAATCTTTTCTGAGTTTGTCTGTGTTCTTTGTAGTCATTAAAATTCACTGGAGATTGTCTGGCGGAAATTACAAATTAATCCGGAAACGCTGTTTTTCAGTGCCAATTAAGAGATGCCCTGGTTTTGTAGATAAAGCTCCTCATTAATTTTCTTTTACGGGATCCATAAGAACCTGTGGAAGAATCTTAGTGTCCTGATAAATAGAAAGCAAATTAGTAGCAAAGATTAATAAGGATCAGGCTGCTTCTGTCACCTTACAACTGAACGCCTGTACTGTGGCCGTAGCGCCTCAAAGGTGCCTCAAACAGGGGCGTCACGACCGGAGGGGGGGGGGGGTGCCCCCCCCCCCCGAATATTGTCGGCCAGTCGGTAAAAAATAACCGAGTCGGCGCCGCAGTGTTTCGCCAAAACAGTTTATTTTTTTTCTCATTAAAACAGTCGATTTTTCGTCAAAACAGTCGTTTTTTTTCTGAAAATCAGTCGATTTTCTCGAAACTGTCGTTTTTTTCTTGAAAAAAGTCGTTTTTTCTGCAAAAACAGTTGGTAAAAATTCCTCTCTCTGGCCTCAAACAGTTCGCAGGAACAATAGGCTACTAATAATATAACAAATTTGGTTTATTAAAAATAATTCATAAACCATTTAGAAGCCCTACCACCAGGCACAAGGTGGCTACATGCAAGCTCCAAGGATGTGAGATGTGTCTTTTTGAGTTGAACACTACAGCATATAGGCTACGGATCACATATATTATGACCTTTCAGAATGATTAGTTGACGATTAATTGAAAATGGTGTAATGTTGTATTCCGATTTCAAATGTGAAGTTTTACGGAAAGATTATAGAAAAGTCATATTTGTGTTCAGTTGGATATAATATGTTGATGTGTTTTGAGTAATGAGAGAAGCGCAAGTAAATAACATTTAACCCGAGTATGCAGATTGTACTTGCACTTGCAATGCACTTGGTTCAGAACACAAGCTGTTTAGTCCTTCCTGGCAACGAAAGCTGACGTACCTACTACTAGTCGCGAATCCCGTTCTATGGTAAACGACACCGAGATTTGGAGCCAAGATGAGTCCTACCATCTCCCGTGGCGATGAAAAAGCTCCTCAGTTATATTTCTGTCGTTTCATAGATTCATGGGAATATGTTTAACTGTAGGGTCCCCCAGTCCTATGGTACCTTACCGGGTTGCCACATCAAAATTATTTAGAGAATGACTTTTGGCCCAAAACAGAGAGTGAATTGGGGTGAAATCTGTTTTCATGAAATGTTCACTTTTGGTCGGAATCGCCTCTGTAAAAGTGATATATCTTAATTTTACTTTCATGAAAAAAACTTGAAATAGTTACTTCTTGTCGGAATCCCTGCTGAGAAAATTCTACATGTCATTTGCTGAAATAGAGTGATTTTTATGTCCTACGTAGGACAAGAGTGACGAAAACAAAATAGAGTGACAGTTCACACTATCGTGCGACATGTGGCAACCCTGTACCTTACAGCACTGTTAGCAGAGCGACTGGTTAGGCGACTCTAGACTGCAACACCCATTCACCACGGTGAGATCGCTTCTGTAGGATTGGATAGTGACATGGGAGGCTTTTTACCCTCCCCCCCCCCACCACCACCACCATTGCTCCTCAACCCGCCACATGAAACTGAGCACCCTCAGTCCTTGATCCTTCCTGAGAGCATAGGAAGGAAGTTTCCCCCTGAAAGAATCAAACCACAAAAGAAAAGAAAAAATATACCATAACCACATGCTAACGGAGAACTTCAAAGTAAAAGATGCAAGCGTTACCATTTTTTGAGGTTTCCTCGTCCCTACCAAAAATCACGGACAACCGGTCCCAACCAGCACATGACATTCTACACTGTTTTCTGGCAAAAAATTGAAAAATTGTACTTTTTATGTGTTCTATTCCTTCTCTTTTATATACCGCTTTTCGAAATGGCTGGTCAAATATACATTACTTACTTATAATGGAAAGAAGTAAGGAATTGTGTGGACACATTCAATAGTTCTGATGTAGATTTTGAGTAGTTCTGTAATGGGCCATTATTTATACATTGTTCCCTTCTAGGAAATCCTAAGTGATGAATACAAATCCAACCTCCGCAAAATGTACTTTAGATGCAAAATTTCTACTTGGAATCCCGTCTTGGTCCAGAAATAGACAACTAATTAGAAAATACAGTTTGCGGGAACAATTAATCGGAATGGTTGAACATTTTAAGCGGATGAAAGAAATAGTAAACCGTGATTTTTCGATCAGCTAGTTATCCCTCTAAGATGATATGCGAGGGATAAATATCCAAAATTTTATTTATCCCTCGCACATCGTCTTAGAGGGATAACTAGTTGATCAAGAAAAAAACCCGAAAATCACGGTTTTCTATTTCTTTCGTAATGAATGGTCAGCTTGGCTTCAAACCTTATATTAAGCGGATGAAAGAAATAGTAAACCGTGATTTTTCGATCAGCTAGTTATCCCTCTAAGATGATGTCCGATAGATAAATATCCGAAATTTTATTTATCCCTCGCACATCATCTTAGAGGGATAACTAGCTGATGAAGAAAAAAACCCCGAAAATCACGGTTTTCTATTTCTTTCGTAATGAATGGTCAGCTTGGCTTCAAACCTTATATTAAGCGGATGACCGTGGGTACACCACCAACCCTGGAGAGGCATTATTTTTAGTGTTTATTTGTATATATTGTTTTTTGTTTTTCTATAATTGGTTGTGATTTTATTTCTCAGTCTCATGCTTTTGTAATTGCTGTAGATTTATTATTTCACCTTAATAGGATCAATGTTCCTTTTCAATTTCATCTTGATTTGGATTTTATATTTACGAACGTTAGGAATATTGTGTTGGAATATATTAGGAAAACTAAACGTTTGGATTTGGAATGATTTGATTTATAATTACGTGTTTTTTTGTGTTTGATAATGGAATTCACTGTGTGTATTATTTGTGTATTACTTTGGTATTGCTCGAATAAAATGTAGCTGACTTATCCGTTTTGCACCATCAAATATGATTCTCAGTCAGCTTGGGCTGAAGGACTATACATTACCACAGTACGGAACTTCAAATCGCCCATACATTGACAAGTAACCATCTTGGCTGGAAAGAAGAAGAAGAGACAGGTGACTCCAAAACCAAAATGTAGAAGAATCTCTACCCTTTCGACGACCCAATCGAACAGCAAAAACAGCAGCCGTGTCCAGAATGAAATCACAGCACCAAGTTCAACTCCAACAAATTTTCAGAGAAGAAGTTCATAAAGTCAGATATTTAAGGAAGAATCTTTCATTGTTTTTCCACAAGTTAATTTTCCAGCTTGAGCGGCTTGAGCCTGAAGAGGACCCTTGCCAAGAAGGGCCGAAATATTGCTCGAATAAAATGTAGCTGACTTTTCCGTTTTTCACCATCAAATATGATTCGCAGTCAGCTTGGGCTGAAGGACTATACGTTCCTTTGTTAGTTGTGAAATGCCGTAAGGCTAAATCACGTAATAAATTCATCCATGGGCAATAAATATAAACAAAAATACAGTTCATAAAGCAATCCTTTATGGAAAGCTCGTTATTTGTGTTGCTTGGAAACTGCGTGACAAGGAATAAAGTAATAGGCTAACGTTTTTTTCTTGTCTTTTAGGCAAAGGCTCTCGGTAGAGTCCTGTTCGAGCAAGTCTGTCGGCAGCTGAGTCTTTTAGAATCGGATTACTTTGGTTTGGAATATCAGGACACAAATGGCACAAAGGTTTGTGACATTGTTTATTCTAAGCTGACAAGGGAGCTCCATAGGAGTTATCTGATTGCTGTTTTTGGGACCCCAGATGGAAGTGATGGATACTTGTGATCTAACAAATTTCTGTCTGACTGTGATCACAGTAAATACCGAACGGACGGAGACAATTTGTTGAAATTTGGTCTCGATTTAAAAAAAAAGTCGGTTTCTCATAAAAAAATAGTCAATTTTTGCTTTAAAATAGTAGTTTTTCTTAAAACCAGCCGATTTTTCGTCAACAAAGTCGTTTTTTCTCAATAATAGTCTTTTTATCTGCAAAAACAGTCGGAAAAATTGCCCAGCCAGTCGGTAAATACCTTCCCCCCCCAAAAAAAAAAAAACAACAACAACATTTTGGCTAGTAACGCCTCTGGTGCGGTGAATGAATAATCCTGTGGGCCCTAAATACAAGTAATCAACAAGGAAATCTTTGTTTATTTTTTTATTGCACTTTCCCCCTACGGAAGATGGGGATCATGTTTCATATTCTGCGTTCTTTTCACGTGTGCCTATCGTCTTAGCGATAGCATGAAAACAGCTGACAGTAGTTGTGGAAGTTATATGACAGGTTGCTATGGGAAAGCGGAGGCGAGGCATATCTGAACAAAAGGACTAATGAACATGCACTAAATACTAGAAAAGTAGATGCTAGGAAAACGAACTTGCGTCCTACCTTCGTTTTTTTGACTTGAGCCTAGAGAGGATCCTTGCCAAGATGCGCCGACATTTCGCTGAAATAAATCTCAGCTGAGTTTCGTGGGTTACAGTATCAAGGGCTCGGGGCCTGTGTGTACGCATGGCACCACTTTTCTAACGACATGTCGGCCCTTGTTCGCAAGGGTCCTCTTTAGGCTCAAATTAGAAAAGTGCAGAAGCTTGAGCTTGAGCCTAGCTTGAGCCTGAAGAGGACCCTTACGAAGAAGGGCCGATGAAATAAATCTCAGCTTGCGTTATCCGGTCAGCGCCGTGTCAACTGTATGATATCCTACAAGTATTCCGCTGTTAGCTTGCTGTTCCGCGTAGATTTGAATGGCTGTGTGGGTGTTACTCCGTGCCATTACGCTTATATGGTCCTGTTCCATACTTGGTGTATGGAATAACAACAAAAGGCTTTTTGTCTCATGCCATGCGGACAGGAGTTCAACAGCGTCCGATGACTAATTAGCAGAAGAAAATGCGAGGTTGTTTGTCTTGTAATACCGGGGAACATTAGTAAAATGAGCACAAAAACGGCATCGGGAACATGCGGGTATCGGACCGTAGCGTAGAATAATAAGAAGTGACGAGAAATGTTTTAGCTGTTGAAAGGAATCCGTAAAATCATAGCGTCTATTCCCTCGTCAAGCCTTTTGGTGAAGGTCAACATGGTCCTGTCAGTCGAAGAAAAAAGCCCTCCGTAAGCGACAAGCATCTTTTATTGCAATTCTTCAGCGTTGTGTGCTTAAAGGAGGTATTAAAACCTAGCATTGTAATCCAAATTCTCTCTTAAAGTACACTCGCACTATATGCTGTGCATGTTCCACTATTAGTAAATAAATATTCTTTCAGCCCAAGCTGACTGCGAATCATATTTGATAGTGCAAAACTGAAACGGCAGCTGAATTTTAAATTTTATTTCATATTATCATAATAAAATTCAGCTGAAGAGAATAAAATTCAACAGAATTTTAGATTTTATTTCATATTATTATAAAAAAATTCAGCTGACGCATCCGTTTTGCACTATCAAATATTAGTAAATAGTTTAATCCTTAAAACCAGGCTTTGCTTTTAAAAAACAATCAACGGCTTCTACTGTTTTAAGGACCCGTCGTCCCTTTAATGCCAATACAGCCTACTTCCGTAACTGCATTCATTAATTCTTAAGCCCGGAGATCCAAATTTTGTGTGTTACGTTCTAAGCGCGCTAACGATGCTTCACTAATCTTTGCACATGCCGCGATTTACTGTTTTGCATTCGCATCATGCTACAGATGGGTGTACGCATATCATGCTATTGATGCGTAAAACTGGTTATCTGAATTTTGCAACTTTTTGCCAGAAGTCAATGGGCCTGGGGTATTGGCTTACTACAGCCAAAGCCGTGGATAATTTGTTAAAAGCAGAGCCTAGTTTTACAGTAAGTTATTCAAATAGTTTTGAGTATTGGAACATAAACAGTACAGTAGAGCTTATGTGAACGTCTGCTAACAGTGAACAGTCACCGAAGAAAAAACTAAAACCCAAACAAGGCGTTTTCCCCTATGACTAGTAGTTACAATCACTCACGGTTTTGTCACTTTTTGAATATTTTGCTAGTCCATGACGGAGAGTGACTCAGCTGACACCTTGTTTGCTTTTTATAATTTGAAAAGTTTGCTACGAGGAACGCACCTTCAGTGGAGAGATGGCAGTCCGAACCGGCAGATGCCTTCTAATCTAAAGAGGAAGGACCTTTTTAATAAGTTCGAAATCAAAGCAAGTTAATTGAATTTCTGCTTCAAGTTTGTGCCAGGATAACCCTGAAACAGTTGGCTGTTAGCTGATATCAAGTTTGTTATTTTTCTTTTTCCATTTTACTTTAATATATGCAAGTAAGAAAGCCAAGGTAGCGGAACAGTTAAAAAAGTTTTCAAATAAGCATACCTCTACTGTAAATAATGCGAGGTGTGCTTCAAGGATTGAGTGTTTTTGACTTGAAATCAGAAACTAACAAATATGCGTTCATCACGCTCATGGTAGGAATTTAGGAATCCCGGGAAAGCGGAAACGAGCAAAAAGAGTGGCATGCATATCCGATGGCGCAAATAAATGAGTCAGCTGAGATTTGTCTTAGGGAAATGTTGGCCCACCTTGCCAAGGGCCCTCGCCAGGCTATAGCTAGCAGAAACGAACCAGCAGTCGTTTGTCTATCGCAGTCATATATGATTTGCAGTTAGCTTCGGCTGAAAAAACACTATGTCTACGAGACAGCAATTACTAACCTGAAAGGACAACTCTTGCCGGAAATTTTCTTTTCGTGATGAAATAGTTCAGAAATATCGCTTTTCGAAAACACTATTACTCTCCACGTGAAATTGGTGATTTTCTTGTTAGCGCTTGTCGACTCTATCCAGCTTTCCTTCTCTCCGACGCGGAGGGTGGACGCAAGATTTTTGTAAGTTGAATGCGCCGTGGTTAAAAAGTGTGAAAATGAAGCAAAACAGAATTTAAAAAAAGATGGACTTGATGGCCTACCATGTCTTCCAGAATAAACAAAAAACAATTTGAAGTCCTTATGCGTGAAAGACCGTTGCGTTGCGTGCCTAGCAAAACTCGGCTAGGCCGACAAAACAAAGCAACGGCGAAAGTCGGAGGTTTCAGTAGTTATATTCCACATCACAAAAAGTCAACGAAAATGGGGTTTTAATTTTCGGTTTATTGTTGGTTGTTTGCTTTGTTTTGGTTTTCTTGGTTGCTGATCTTCATCCTCGTTTTGGCATTTTTTCCTCGAAATTCTCTGTCTGCGTTGAAGAAGGGAGGCGGTTGTCCTCCCGAAATATTCGATTTTTATTTCACTATATTCGTTGGCCTTTGCAGTACCCGTTTTCGTTGGTTTCTTCGTTGATTTTGATGTGTCAGGACAATGTGGTTTACGAAATTATCTTCCTATAAGGGAGCTAGGGATACAGTAAAATGCACAATAAGCAAGAGGGGTCCTTGAAGGATTCATGTGCAAGGAGAGTTACAGATGTAAGGAGTTAGAGAGTAATTGTAATAGTGTTATGCTGTCAATAATAGTAAGTAGCCTACAAACTTTCTCTTTAAAAACTATGTAGGGCGAGAACATTTTTTTTATCAGTAATAACACTGACAAAATAAACTCTAAAATATGTAAACAAATAAGAAATATACAGATTTTTAGATTGAATTCCAAAATTTTGATTTTAGCGTTTGATTGGCGTAGTTGGAGACTAGGAATCTCAGGAAATAGAGAGTACCGTGGATTTTTTCTGTTTTTTTTTTAGCACAAACAGCGTATTTTGAACCTTTCTACTGTGAGAGAGGCTTCAGGATATTATTCATTGCAGAAATCTTCACACTACAAGGAAGACCATACCATCAATGGCAAACGCTCAGATTGCTAGAGCACTACATGTGGGTAATTAGCGGCTCGGGGCGGGGAAATTCGGGGAATAGTAATACTCTTGATGACTAACTCTCCTTGCCGATGCAAAATCGCTGTGTACCTAGCGGAAGAGCCAGAAGCGGCACCACAGCTGTCTCCAACGATTGCCGTGATTGGTTGACAGAGGATTTGAGTTGTTGAGTTTGAGTCGTTAGTGAGACGTTTTCTCGTTCTTCCTGAGGATCACTGGCGTGTTTTGGACTTTTGGTCACACTGGGCTCAAAAAGCCGCCTATTCGACAAACAACTGAAAATCCCTAGGGGACGTGAGATTTGATGGGCTTTGTGGCAGCTTGGGAATAATGAGCAGAGTGCAATTAGTGATCAGTTACGGTTCCTGTAACATAATTATACACGCTGATTTGCTCTAATTGATTTCCTGATTTAAAACTAAAACATTCAGAATTAGTTATATCATGTTCTTTTTCTTTTTTCTACTTTTGCACCCCATAAAGCTAGGAAGTGAGCCCAGTGCGACCAAGCTCTTAAGGCGGCTTCACACTGACTTAAGACCCCTTTCACACTGGATACTTAGGCCTCTTAAGTGTAGTTTGTGCGTCTGAAGTCGCACTTAACGTACGGTAAGACATCTCACTTAACTTTAATATTTTTCAAAGTTGAAAATTTTTCAACTTTTTACACTCAAAGTTAAGTGCACTTAAGGATGACTTAAGGAAGAGAGGAGAAAAGTTATTCACTGATGAATTATTCGCTGATGATGAAAAGGGTGAAAATCTCGGAAGAAATGAAGAAAATTTACTTAGCTTCAGCTCTTTGGTGTGAAAGGCCTAAGTACAGTGTGGGAACGGGCTTACTTAACTTAACGTAACTTTAGCTACTTACCTTTAGTTCTTAAGTGGCAATGTGAAGCCGCCTTTAGTCATATAGAGTATTAGCAAGAAAACGATATTTCGGCATGGAGTTTTAATTTGTCTTTCTTTTAGTATTGGTTGGATGTCGAGAAACCGATGTGCCGGCAGCTGAGTTTTAGCCTTGTTGACCCCTTGTTACGCTTCGTTGTTAAGTTTTACACCCCCGATCCCAGTCAGCTGGAGGAGGAGTTCACCCGTTACCTTTTTGGCCTTCAAGTTAAGCGTGATCTGGCCCAGGGATCCCTTCTGTGTCACGACAACACTGTCGCCCTTCTGGCCTCATACATAGTTCAAGGTAGGTGTAAGATAAATATTCCTTCAGCCCAAGCTGACTGCGTAAACACCAAAAATCAGTCGAACTTGTGGTGCGTAAACACCAAAAATCAGTCGAACTTGTGGTGTTTCCCACAAGTTTGCTTTTCCAGCTTGAGCGGCTTTGAGCCTGAAGAGGACCCTTGCCAAGAAGGGCCGAAATATAGCTCTAATAGAATTCAGCCGACGGATCCGTTTTGCACCATAAAAAAGTAGGTGTAAGTCTTGGCGGAACTTTAGGGGCGGCCAGTTTTCAAAATGTTGGTCATCATGAAGCCTGAGGCAACTGTGAGGTCATAGGTGAAAACAAGTACTTCATAAAAAAAAATTACCGATTAAAGATAAATAGCTGAATCAGTTATCAACCAGCCATCAAAGAAAAACTACTTGTAGATCAGGGTCAGGTTTGTTTAATACGGTAATGTTTGTTTTTTAATTAATATAGGTTATATCACTGCCCTAGCCAAGCTCTCCTGTTGTGCTTTCCTGGCAGGAATATTATGTTAGGCTAGTTGTTTATTTTTTTTTGTCTTTAAAGTTTAACTGAAAAGCCATTTTATTTTTGCGTCATCTAGTTGAAATAGTTGAATACACTGAACCATTTGGATTCTGCGAAAGGATTTTTTTATTTTTCACCATCTACTCTAGTTATGACGTTCAGAATATCTGCGGCTGTCCCCACAACGAAAATTCTACTATGACGCGGGAATCTCAACACAAACGCGGCTTTTCAGTTGGCAGTGGTGAGATTGGTGAAGATTGCTTAGTGCCTGAACAAAAAAAAATCATAAACCTTTCTCGTAGGTATATAACAAAAATACAAGCGCATTGAGGTACCACAAATCACACGGAAATTCCACTATTTGAAAATCGATTCTTTGCGAATAGCGGAACAACGAAGTAATGCATTTTCAGCAGGTCTTCAAGCCAATTTTAGTGAATAAGTGATGAGTAACTAGATTGTCATATCCCAGTCCTTTTCGGTTAAGCTTTAAATATAGTCCAGTGAAACTGAAAGTGAATACAAATTGAGCAATAAAATGCGGGAGTCATTCCTACTTTTTGAAAGAATACGATTCTTCCGTCAGCGTCGACACCCGGTCATGCGTCCGGCGAATCTGTCAATGAAAACTGCAGTCCTACTTCTAGATGTTAAGTTTAATCTTTTTTTTGCGACTATAATTTCGCCGTACAGAAAATAACAGAGAAAAAAAGTGCCTTTTCTACACCAAGCTTAACATTTACAGTTAATCATGTGACAACCGTGATTCGCCTGCAGAGACCAAGTGGCCGGTGCGGGCTAGCAAAAAAAAAAAAAAAATCATATATTTGGTTTAGTTGGTTTTCACCATGAGACCCCGCCTTGTGGGTCCTGGCATGTCTACGTGGCTCCGACAATGGAGTCCTAGACTTCTAATATATTCGATAAAACTGTTTCTGGTTTATTGGTCACGGTACAAGTCCCTTGTGTAAAGTGCCATCTATGTATTATTAAAACAATTAGTTATGGCGCTTGGGAATCTCCTATCGTTTCATTCGATTTTTCTGCAAAGCAGGACTCCTTTTGCGAAAATGATTGCCGGTATCAAAGTCTCTCAAATCGGCTGTGATGTGCAAAAAGCCCTGACGCCGACTTGGACCGTCAATCGTTTTTTTGGCAGTCGCATCTGTCGGTTTTCGAATTATGCTTGCTAACCGGATGAGTGGCGATAGATGGCTCACAGTCCGATAGACGCACTGATCGAAACCGTAGATTTGACAGAGATAAAGACACCGACATGTCATCCTGCCAGAAATAGCCGCACACTGGAAGAGAACTTGTCCGGATCAACTCTGCCTGATTAATAGGCTACTGATTCTCATTATCGGCTAGACGGCACCAGGGACCCATACATTTCCTGTAATGACTGGCCATTCAGGGGGCTTGTCATTTCCTATGCTTCTGTATTGCTATGTTGCCCGAGCCTCACCTAGTTTCCAAAAATTCCGCTTGGGTAGAATCGGCGTTCTTGCTCAGATAGACAAAATTTGTTCGGACTATTCAGCATGCCACCAGGTACCTAAGCTCGGACAAAAGATCCAGGATACTCTCCCATTACAGAGAAATATTCCTAGTTCAGCACAACAGCTGCGAAAAATTTTGTCTTTCTGGATAGTCGGGTATTTTATCCCCGTGGGTATTTCTCGAACTAACTGACGCTCGGTCAAGAGCGCGTCAGAAATCTCTTATTGAAAAGCCCCCGTGAATGGCGAGTCATTACAGGAAATTTATGGGTCCCTGACAGCACGAAGTTCATTTTCGTGCTTGAGCCTGAAGAGGACCCTTGCCAAGAAGGGCTCAAATATAGCTCTAATAGAATTCATCTGACGTATCCGTTTTGCACTGTCAAATATGATTCGCAGTCAGTTTGGGCTGAAGGAATATTGACTGTCAGAAATAGCCGCACACTGGAAGAGAACTGGCCCGGATTAACTGCGCCTGCTTAATATGCTACTGGCTCTTATTATCGGCTACAAGTTTCGTCTTATTATCAACTAACTTAAACCTAGATATGACGAAGCTTATCGTAAAACCAGCCGTCTTCGAGACCTGCTTCGCAATCTACCACAAATCCCTGATTTCTAGATATGCTATGACAAATGCTGGGTATACCCACGGACATCAGACCACCCTAGCCCAGTGGTTCCCAACCTTTTCCGTATCGCGTACCCTTAATTAAGGTTCAGAATGGTTGCGTCCCCTTTTCGAAGAATCATTGTTCTATTATTTTACTAAGAGCTGTCCAGGTTGGAACAGCAAAAAGACGTCATTTATTGTCATAAGTGGTAAGCAATTAATGTGTAAAAATATACATAAATAAAAGGGATACTTGAGGCTGCAAGGCTGTCAATTTTATTCTCGTCCATAAACTGGTCAAGGATTAAAAAGACACTTGAGCTGTTTATTTGAAACTTCGTAAGCCCAAAACTTTAATTTCTCGACGAAAGCAGACATTTTCGAATTCAGAGATTTGGAACCTTCGCATACCCCTTACGAGGGTCTCACGTACCCCTTTGGGTACGCGTACACCCAGTTGGGAACCACTGCCCTAACCAACTTACAAATAATTCTTGAAGCACAACTCTGACTAAAAATAATCTTTTCACAAAGAAATGGCTAAAAAGTGTCTTTCTCGAAGTATCATTACTTTCCACGCGAAATTAGCGATTTTCTTGTTAGCCCTTGTCGTATCCAGCCTTCACGCTCTCTGACGTGATGGCTGGATGCAGAATATTTGAAAACTAAGCGCGCCGTAGTTGAACAGCGCGAAAACCAAGCAAAACAAAAGAATTACAAAACAAAAGATAGACCCGGTTGTCTACCATGTCTTCCAAAATGAAAAACAATACTTTGAAGCATATCATTTCATCAAGCATTGTTTTTTTTTAGTTGATTAAAAGTTCGCCCGTATAATGAATGTAAGGGATGTACTGTTTTTGTTTTTTTGTTCATGGCCCAAGGCCTTCATTAAACATCTATCTATCTATCGCCTGTGAAATACCATTATGCGTGAAAAGTCGGCGGACAAAAGTCTGCGTTGTGTGGCTGGCAAAACTCGGCTCAGCCGATAAAACGCTAAAAAGTACTAGGTACGAAACGAAACAATGGCGAAGGGCTGGGATTTCGGAAGCTTAATAGTACTAATAATGCTTGTATATTGAGCCAAAAGGCCATACAAGATTTAATACACTTCACAAATAAACTATTACACCTTTAGAAATACTATCCTACGTAAACTAAGCTAAACTTTCATTCCTGAGACTAAATCCTTTAGTCACATATTTACAAACATCTACGATACATTTGGGGTTCGTAGATTTCAGGATACGGGGAAGCGTTATATATCGACATATATATATCGCGATAGATATATATCGATATATATATATTATAGTTCCACAAGGGAGGTAAGAATAGTATAAAAGGCAGATAAGCAAGATGGATCCTTAAAGGTTTTTTTTCTGAGTTTCGTTTAAATCGTCAGTGTTTTAATGGGTTAGGGTGCCCAGTCTTGGATATATAGTAACCGGTGTTTGATATAGGCCATTCCAAGCAGTGGGCATACCCATCGTGTGGTAAATATTCTTTGAGCCCAAGCTGACTTATGAAACATATATTGAAATAATGTATACATCGTGTGGTTTGCCTATCCAGGAATCAGACATTTATGGTAGGCTGCTGCCCCCTCAGAGCTACGTCGATAGTTATTTAAAGTTGAACGAACCTGATTGATGCCACAAAGGAAGTTATTTGATTATTTTTCTGGCAAACTTATCTTTTTTATCTTTAATTTTCTTTCTGGCAAACAAACACTTGTTTTCAAGAAGTTCTTTCTTTACCTTTAATTTACCTTAAATCACAGCTTAAACTCTACTATTTTTGAGAAAAATCTACTGTTTTTATGTAAAACGACTGATTTTCAGAAATACCGACTGTTTTCACGAAAAAATCGATTCTTTTTACGATAAAATCAACTGCTTTTGATCCCGTTGAATCACTCCTTGTGACGATTGTTGCATTTGTGTTTGGTTACATTCTGATGGAGGATTCTGGTGCATCCCAGTCAAACCTCCGGGGTTTGTATCTCCACTCAGCATCCAGACGGCGTTTGAATGCATCTGTCGTAGGAACTGATTTGTTTGTGGTTTGATGAATCTTAATTTGATCATTCTATGAGACGCGTCGTTTTACTTTTTTTTACTGTAGTCGCTATGGCGAAAAGGGCTATGAACAGAAAATATCTATTTATTGGAAACAGGCAAAGGTCTATAAGACGCATCGCCAGGAACTGCTTACCTTCTCTAACCTTCATGAAAGGTTGGTTTTGGAGAGATTTTCAGAACCACCCTTGCGCTAGCGAAACGGATGGCAGAAACTGCAGATAAATGATCCGTGGAATCGTTTCCTCTTTCTATTTTCGTCGACCGAGAAAACCCATAGTTGCGTTTTTGCGGTAAACAGGTGTCTGTTACTCTGACGAATTGTTGTTTTCGCTGTTATTGGTATCTGTTACCCCGACGGGTTGTCCTTTTCTCGGTCATCCAGCAACATGCTAGTAACCCTGGTATCTGGTAACGAGTAAGCTGAGACCGGGGCTACCGGAATTCAGTAACCTAGTGACCTAGCAGCAGCCGGGTGTCTGAAAAAACGACGCGAGTGCACTCAGTTACCCGGTAAGAGTAACTAGGTTACCGCAAAAACGCAGCTCATATAAAGTTAAGATTGTAGAAACAAACCCTTTATGAAAGCTTAGAGGATTTGCACCCCACTGTAAGAATTTTCATAAAATTTGACCTAAGGATGCGCCATTTCAGCCTTGGCTTCTTTTCAGTCTTTGAACGTACCAGAATAGTTATACGAGTCTTCAAATGATATGCTTCAGTATCATATAACACTAAACGGGATTTTCAATGTTACTTTTCACAAAAAATAATACTTGAACTGTCCGAAGTTTAAAATCCTGTAGGCTAACACTTGCATATACCATCCAAGTTTTGTCTGTTTGAACTTGGCATCCTTGTGTCAAATGTTATCAAACTTTTGACACTTAAGTTGTTTTACTCTCATAGCAGTGAATGCTATTTGAACTCATTTTTGCCTTATTTTATCTGCAATTTTTATGTGAATTAACCAAATTGTAATTTGACGATCCCGTGCATTTTGTATTATCAGAATCTTGGGAATAAATGAATTGTAAACTGTCAATTATAAATTACATTGTACCTCTATATTCAGTGTTACTTCACGAAACATTGAACTGTCTACTTGTCTACTTGAACTGTCCGAAGTTTAAGATTCTGTAAGCTAACACTTGCGGATACCATCCAAGTGTTCTCTGTGAAAACTGCGCATCCTTGTGTTGAATGTTATCAAAGTGAGATAATGTAAAGTAACACTTAAGTTACTTTACATTATACCTCTATAAATTATTCCGTTCATATAGAGTCACCCTTTTCAAAAAGAAAATTATTTTTAGTTTTTTCCCAGAAGATTTGGCTTTTTGTAAATTATCCCGTTCATACAAAGTCGACTTTATCAAAAAAAAGTATTTTTAGTTTTTTTCCCAGAAGATTCGGCAGTCTGTGAAGCTTTCCATTGGCTTTTTCGAAAGTTTCCGGGAATGCTGCAACGATTTCCAGAACGCGGAAAACTAGCCAAAAGTAATTCCGGCTTTGCTTCCCAGATTGTGAATCCTCCCTGATGTCATCGTCTCAGTTTGTGAACTGTGAGCTGTACTTAGGCACACAGCTGGACCGTGTCGCGTCCGTGAAATGAAAAAAAAAACGAGAAAGTGCAGAGGCCATCAACGCGGTGCGGACAAGGTTGCCACATCAGACAAATTTAGAGAGTGACTTTCGGCTGAGACAGAGAGTGAATTGGGAGTGAAATTCTATTTTCATGAAAAAACGTGAAATGGTCATTTTTGTTCGGAATCACTGCTGCAAAAATGCTTTTCGGCGGAATCTCAATCGGTTCAGAATCCTCGAGCATGACTAGCACGAAAAAAGTCCCAAAAAAGTCCCCTTCTTCACTCCCACCGAAAGCAGAAACTAACTCTTTATGTAGTACTGACAGAGTGGAATGCCTTAAGATTACTTGAATTGTTGAATTCAGCGTTTATTTTTGTATTTTCTGGAATCGTCACACTATTGTGCGACAAATCTGGACATTTACATAAATAGAGTGAATTTTATTTCCTACGTAGGACAAAAGTGACAAAAAAAAGAAGTGACAATTCACACTATCGTGCCACATGTGGCAATCCTGGGTGCGGGACCACGAACAAATTTAACCGCCAAGCGTAATCGTCGATACAAAATTGTGAAAGCAAAGAGGTACTACACCTAGACGTGCCCTCTGGGATTTAGACTCGAGTGATGACCTGTGTTAACAGACCATTAACTTCGTTCACGCTTACGATCCTCTGCGGACATTCTTTCTTATTGATGCTGGTTAGCTTGTTCATGTTGGTTTGTTAGTTCGTTTGTTGTTCTTTTTTCGTTATTTATCTTTTTTTTTCACAATACTCCGTATTTTGTGTTTTACACTTTACGGGTAATAAAGATCATTCATTCATTCATAAGTTCCGTATGCCGAAGTATTCCTTCAGCCACAGCCGACTGCGAAATCAAATAAGTCAGTTGAGATTTCTCGCGATATTTTTAAATTTTGTATTTATAACCCGTCTAGGTAGAGACGGAGAGCATGTTCCACCCTCGTACCAATAGTAACTGTTAGTTACTAAATCCGTTCCAACCTCCCGAAAAGTTACTACGCTGACCGTTCCAGCCTTCTCTAAATAGTAACTATAGTAACTATTTGCTTACCACGCTCGGGAGCGTATAGTAAGCGTAGTAACCACGGATCTCTGTCACGTGATTGGTCGGATTCGCCCGTGCCATGATATTCTGCTGGAAAATAGAAATATCATTCCAGCCTTGACGACAAAAAGGCAGAATCTGTGACGCAATGCGTAGTAACTACGGTAAGTAGGATGGAACACGCTCGGAGTATGGTAAAATATAAAAAAAAACACAACAACCAAAATAATTAAAATTCACTAAACCGAAACATCGTGGAGCTCCATGGGTGATTACAGTTCTCCGTGAGAATTTTTTTTCTAGACATAAAATTAGAAGAAAACAAGAGCTAGAAGATTATATGGCACTTGCAAGGTTGGATCAGGGGATGAAAAATGGGAATTGGTCAGTTCGTAGGTTTGAGCATAATCAGAACAACGAGCGCATCGAACAGGATCCGATCCGAATCTTCAAACTGTAGATTTGAGGTATTTGCACACACGGTGTGATACCTCACCAGTGCCTGGCCCATAAATGTTAAATAAAGAATTTGAAATCAAACCCCTTTAGGCACAGATGATCTTGGTCCCTTATGAAGATAATGAACATGTATTGTTTGCTCAAAAGCTTTTTTTTTGCAATTTGCGCTTAAGATGCGCACTTTAAGAGGGCTAAGAATTCACCTGTAAACAAAACCCTCGAGGCACAAATGATCATGGGTCCTTGGAGATCATGAAAATGTATCTTTTAGTCAAATCATTTTTTTTTTCACTTTAAGCTGTTAAGATGCACACTTTAAGAGGGCTAGAAATTCATTTATAAGCAAAATACTTGAAGAAAAATGATCATGGGCCCTTGAGGATCATAGAAATGTATCGTTTGCTCAAAAGTATCTTTTGCACTTTTCGTTTAAGATGAGCACTTTAATGAATTCATTTGTAAGCCGAACCCTCGAGGCACAATCGACCATGGGTTCTAGGAGATCATCAATTTGCTTAATTCACCGAAGACCCGCTGAAAATGCGTTACTTCGTTGTTCCGCTATTCCCGAATAATCGATTTTCAAATAGTGGAATTTCTGTATGATTTGTGGTACCACTATGCGCTTATATCTGTGTGCACTAAGCAGTCTTCACCAAGCTCACCACTGCCCTCTGAAAAGCCGTGTTTGGTTGAGATTAAAATTTCCCGCATCCTAGTAGAATTGGGGTTGTGGGGACGGCCGCAGATATTTTGAACGTCATAACTAGAGCAGAATAGTGGAAAGTAAGAAAATCCATTAGCAGAATTCAAATTAGTGTATTCAGTTATATAACACAGAAATAAGTTGAATTTTCAGTTAAACTTCAAGGGGCTGTTCAGGTTCCGTCAGAATCCGGTCCCGGCCACTCCATTATAAGAGTGAGTAGTAATATGAAGTGTGGATTCCGGCCTGAAAATAAGGGAATTGTGGGGAATGGTGGAAGGTTTATTTCAAAGGCTCTTTGGGACCCGAAAACGTATCGCAGGACCTAAAAAAAAGGATGATTGCACTGTGCGGTTAAGGGATATAAAATCAAGATTACTAGAGTAGATTAGATTACCTTTCGTCAAACTATAAAGGACGTTGAACCCTTATTTTCGCTCCGTATAGATAGTATTCAATCAATCAATCTTTATTATTCGAAAAACATTCCTTACGGTATTAACAAAAATCCGAATATTTGTTCTCTCGTCAAACATAACTATATACAATTGCGCTTTTACATAGTCAAATATTCAGTAATTACACAAGAACAAGAATTGCAAGAAATTAAAACGCTCATAATTAAAGAAATTAAAGCTTCAATAATTAACATAAAAAATAGGAAAAGAAATTTCGCGTTGAAAAAACACACAGAGGAGGGGACAAAACTTCTTTCGTACCGCGCATGAATTGGTTGGATCTTAGGAACTGGTTGTGCTGCCATGCCATCCGAATATTTGTTCTCTCGTCAAACTTAACTATATACAATTGCGCTTTTACATAGCCAAATATTCAGTAATTACACAAGAACAAGAATTGCAACAAATTAAAGGTCCAAACTTCAATAATTAACATAAAAAATTGGAAAAGAATTTAGAATTTTGCGATGAAAAAACTCACAGAGGAGGGGACAAAACTTCTTTCGTACCGCGCATGAATCGTCCGAATTGGTTGGATCTTAGGAACTGGTTATGCTGCCATTCTCTGTGGCCTTATGCGGTCGGGAATGTGGGGAGGGGGAAGTTGGTCACCAAACTTGACCAGTTGGACCTAACTTTTGAGAAGACCATGAAAGACGTGGTCTGTATGCACGAACTCCAAGCAATGAGGTGCAAGATCCCCCCCCCCCCCTCCCCCCTGTGAAGATCGTCAGACCTCGTACATTCGCCACTTTCAAGGAGATCCAGGTTCACCTTTCACTTCTTCACCTTTTCCTTCACATTCACTTCTTCTCTTCCAGCCGAATGCGGGGATTTCGCTCCCGAAGATTATCCTGATTCCCGGTACCTGTCTTCTTACAAGTTCGTTCCTCACCAAGACCTGGAGTTGGAGAAGCGGATTATGGAAAACCATAAGAAACATGTGTAAGTTGCCTTTCCCTCGTTTCAAGAACAAGAGCTGGAAGCTCATATGGCACTTGCAACCCGATGAAAAATTTGTATCCTGCGTAGTTGTATGGTAGTTGTACGAAAAAGTTGCATGGAATACTATGTAGTAGCAAAGAATACTATCTTTGAATGTGCCTCAGACTAGTCTAATCTTATTTAGTAGTATGCAGTAACACGGTAGTCTAAAGTAGAAGCATGTATTAGCATCAGTTAGTACTGCATGCTACTTTTTCGTACAACTTCGTACTACTATTTTGAGATAAATTTTTCATCGGGAAGGCTCAGAGGATGAAAGTAGGAATTCGTCAATTCTTGGGTTTGTTGTGATCATTTGTAAGCGAAACCCTTGAGATTAAAATGTATCGTACGTGAAAACTATTTTATTTTTACGTTTGGCTGTGATGATGGGCACTTTAAGGGCGCTAGAGATCCATCTGCAACGAACACTCATCAAGTACAAATGATGGGATCATGAAAATGTATATTTTGCTCAAAGTTATTGTTTGTACTTTTAGAAATTCACTTGAAAGCAAAACTCTTGACGCAAAATGATCATGGGCCCTTTGGGATCATGAATGTGTATCGGTTGGTCAAAAGTATTTTTTGACTTATCGGTTAAGATACAGACTTTAAGAGTGCTAAAAATTAATTTTTGAGCAAAACCCTTGAGGCAAAAATGATCCGTGGCCTCATGGGGGTCGTGAAAATGTATATTTTGCTTAAAAGTATTTTTTAGCACATCTGGAAGTACCCTAACTCGAGAACAGCGGCCTGACCGACCGACAGACCGAAAAGTGTCTGGCTTTTTTCCTGATGCTGGATTTGCCGATCAGAAGGGACATACTGTTCTAAATGGATGCATCCGCTCAGTTTTATTCTGTCGATGATTTTGCCCGGCAGGCTCAAGGTAGCACAAGTGCGCAAGCGCTCAAAGTTGGAGTGTGCAAGTAAAACTTTATCATGTCCTGTATTGAACACCTAAGAACCAAAAATTTCACTTGGCACCAGGGGTATATTGGTTTTATAATTACTTCCAGGACTTAGGATCTAAGTACGCACAATTTTATCGTCCTACTGGAACCGTGGTCAAGTCTGGGTCGAGTTGCTCCTTGTGCGTTTGGGTGTCCCTATGAAAAATTATCTCAAAATAGGAGTACATAGTAGTACGAAAAAGTAGCATGCAGTATCACTGATTCTACTACATGCTTCTCGGTCAAGACTACCGTGTTATTGCATGCTACTACATGCTTCTCGGCCAAGACTACCGTGTTACAGCATGCTACTACTTAAGCTTATCCGACGCTAAATGAAAATGTTTAAAAGCATCTATACTACTACATATACATAATACATACTACTTGTTGAAGCATTTGCATAGAGTAGCACTGATAGTCTTTCATACTCTTGATAAAGTCGCTGCGGAGTTACTACATAGCACTACGTTTTTCGGAGCTATAGTAGTATGAGTGATATTCCGTGGTATTGCATATGATTCATAAAACTATGTACACGTACATACTCCTTTATATGACTATCTCAGTTTGAATCGATTTCGCATGGAAGTAGTCTGAGTCGATCGTTCCGTGGTACCGATAAGAGTTACATGTAAGTAGCATGGGTGATACTTCGTGATATTACGAATATTCCATAGAACTGAAATCAGAAATTGTAACAGACCTGGAATTGCTAGAAATTTATCACTGTATTCCACTGTTTTGCAAGTGCCTTTTTCTGTAGAGTGCGAAATATTTCATAAACCGTTTCCTCAGTTAAACTGTATTATCTAATACTAAAGCATTACCACGCAAATTTTGAGAGTGCCTGCCCTTAACCGATAAGTTTTTAAGAAATCAGTCAAGTTTCTGTATCAAGAATATTGTAATACAATAGTTATCCAAAGCCAGTTATGCGACCTCTCATTGGGTGGAACAGAAGATGAAGGTAGTAGAAAAGTAAGTCAGATAAAACCGGTGCACGTGTGATTTTAAAACAAGATACCCGGTTCCAGGATTCATGCGACGCTAGTTATGCTACCGAGCTTACGACAGTTCCAGGACTGCCTCTTCCAATTCGCACGGAACTGACCTGACCCGGTCTGGAATTATGATTACTGATTAGTATTATTGCCCTGCCGGCAAAAATCCGCCCGGTAACCGGTTAATTATTTTATTAACGACTACTGTATTTAGCAGCTTTAAGTAGTTGCATGGAATCGTATGCAGGGGTATGGAGTACAGACGTAGCGATACCATGGAATCGTATGCAGTGGTATGGAGAATAGACGCAGCGATGGCATGAAATCGTATGGAGTACAGACCCAGCGAGTTCGGAGCAGATTTCCCACGCACCACGTAGTAGCATGAAATACTACATTCGGACTCAGTAGTATCCGAATACTATGAAGTAGTATAATAGCATAGAAGTCTACGAAAAAGTTGCATTACTACTACATACAATTCACGGGGGTAGTAGTATCATACTATAGGCCCCAGAAATTTTTCATCGGGATATATGGGCTCCTTCAAAGACACATTTAGACCCCAATCAATACGATTGTTCCAAATATCCCCATGATATAAATATTAAGGATTCTTGTTGTGTATAGTGTGCACGTTTAATTGTCTCTTATTTAAGTCATAGGCTAGGTGGATAATTGTAAGTTGTTGTGTTTAGTTATTTATTTATTAGATACAAGTAGTATTAATAAATTGCAGCACAAGTCCTTAGGACTTTCTTTTTGCTGCAATAAGATATTAGTCATGTTATTTTGTTTTATTTCAATGTTTTGGTTAAAAATAAAAACCTTCCTACTTACCTACCTACCAGGCTTGGTTCGCAAGTTACGAAGTGGACCATCCAGTTGCCCCTGAACCGGAAGAGTGTGTGTGTGTGTGGGGGGGGGGGGTCGGGACCCCCCAAACGCACATCTAGACCGGTGTTTCAACGAATATACCAAATTTGAATTTGATATCCCAACGCTAACAAGTAGCATAAACCAAGTTTCAACTTGATTCCTATCATGGTTCAGGGGTTATGAACTCCAGAGCAAACGGTGAAACCCGAAAATTGATTACAGCGGCCGAAAGAGCGGACAGTTCCCCGATGAAAAATTTGTAGCCTGCGTAGTTGTATGATAGTTGTACGAAAAATTTGCATGTATTGGTATGTAACAGTAAATAGTACTATCATTTAATGTGCCTCAGACAATCTTTAGCAGCAATCTTTAGCAGTAATATCCAGTAGCATCCTGTCTTGCTATAGTAGCATCCAGTCTTGCTAATAGTAGCATGCAGTAGAATGCAGTAACACGGCAGCCTTCACATAGAAGCATGTAGCAGCATCAGTTCGTACTGCATGCTACTTTTTCGTACAACTTCATACTACTATTTTAAGATTCATGTTTGATCGGGTCATGCATGAACACTCCACTCAAAACGAACCTGTTAAAAAGGTCAATTACGATTGTAGCAACTATAACAAATTTTGTAGTGAGTGTGCAACGTAAAATTTGCCCCAGTAGATGGAGCTGGAGCAAAATCATTTATCTTTCCTTCTAGTTCAGCGGAACTTCAACTGTATGAATGAATGAAAAAATTTATTTCCCATCAAAATAGGCCCGAGAGGACCTAGACGGAGTAAACAAAACAGAAAAGAAGAGAGAGAAAACATTACAACACAACAACAATGGAAAAGAATACGAACATTAGCACGTAAACGAGCCATGTAAACCAGTGATTCCCAACCTTTTCCATGCCGCGTACCCGTAAACGAATTGTTGCTTTAATATATTTTACCACGATCAAAACGTCAAAATGACGAGATTTATTGTCATCAGTGATCAGGCATGTAAATCTGAAAATGCGTATGATGGGGTATCAGATTTTGAGGCATTACTGAAACTGAATTTGGGGACTCAAAAAGGACTGATGCTTCTCTTCCAGCTTGATTTTGGGACCTTCGCTTACCCCTTGCGAAGGTATTTCGTACCCCTTTGGATACGCGTACCACCGGTTTGGAACCACTGGTATAAACCGTGGGATCTGTTTAATGAGCTTTCAAACTTCTTTGTTCTTGCCTCAGTCGCAGTCACAGGGTCGGCAAGATGGTACTTGGTACTGATTTTTGTATTCTTATATTTTCTAAGTCATACCTTCATCTTTCAGGGGTCAAACTCCAGCCGAAGCCGATCTCAACTTGTTGGAAACGGCAAGGAGGTGTGAGCTTTATGGTGTAAAAATGCATCCTGCCAAGGTAGGTTATGTTTATTTATTTCCCTCAATACTGAGGAGTACAAAATAATGTACAAAACAGAGCTATGCCCAAACCACCTGGTCCATTCACTGACACATAAATACCATAAAATAAATACCATTTGCTTTCTCAGCACGCTAGTATCAAAATACACTTTAAAAAGTCCCTCCGTATAAAGATTAAAGTTAACTGCAGTATTTGCTACTCAGATTCATCTTATCTGTATTTGGTATTAATCGTATCTGCGCAGAGATAAGAGTAATACGAGTAGCAAATACTGCAGTTAACTTTAATCTTTAGACGGAGAAACTTTCTACAGTGTAGCCGTCCGTAGACTTGTCAGAAGTTATGACAATTAACACCTGGATGCGCGTGCTTGTGTTAAATGCTACGACGAACGCTGCGAATATTTATGTTACGACCCTTTCAAGTGTTTGGTTTCGAGAACAGATAAAACTTAAAAGGGTCGTAATAAAATATCCTGGGCATCCGTCATAACAGTCAATACAAGGACTATCCATTTTATCATTATCTAAAAATTTATCTAAACACCCCCGTACCCAGGCTTTGTTTCCGGATACCCTTAGTGATTCAGTAAAAGTGGTTATTTGGATTTCCAGTTATTACTAGTTATTTGAATACAATACTTGATGAAAGTACACAAACTGCTACAGCATCTAAATATGCACTTGACGCAAACAATAATATATACATATATTTTGTTTGTAACCCGCCAAATACACTAGGTGATAGCGGAGTAAAGAGAAGAACGAAAACAACACAAGATAAATAACAGTATAAACACACAAAATTTAGACATAATTTCTAACTGGGCCTGAAAATTCATGATAAACATCATGTACTATATGACCAGGATGACGTGTGATGTGCATAGTAGTGACGAAAATAACAGCTTAGCGAATTCTAAATTTGGACAGATCGCAATCAAAGCTGAGAATTTTCGCAGCTTTCTTTACAGTACTGTAATAGCGTCGGAATATGAATATTCGCATCTACTGACTTGAAACAAAGGCTCTGGACAGTTGCGACAACTGGGAAAGATACTTTTTACTATCCACCTTTACCGCCAACATTCAGTTCTCCACCAGAGAGAACAAGTCTGCCACTGACCGTTACCTGTCGTCCCTCCATATTTAAAGCGCCGTACTCCGAATTTAGTACCACGTAAACGGTTGTGCGGGGCTCTTAGCGATAATTGCAATTGCTTGCCAGGTTTTGGGGACTGATGTCAAGAGTCGGTGACCGGAAAGGGAGGGATGAATATAGAATTGCCAGAGGGGGGGGGGGGAAATTGATTCCCTTGGAAGTTGTTTTCTCGTCTTCCGGATTGCGCCCCTCTCGAAAAGTGGTTGCCAGTTTTCCGCCGGACGGGGGCTCTTTTGGTAAAGGAAGAAACAACAAACCATGTCTTGGTTGCTTCACTTTTTGGGGGTTCTGAGCGACGTCGACGGATAACCATGAGGTCGCAAATCTGTTTGTCCGTCCGCCTGTCTGTGATCATGTAGCATATATTGCATATTGTTCGGGAAGGCGATTTCGAGGACAGAAAACTACGGCTGAAGGAGATATTTCTTTAGGGATTCCAACGATATGTAGACCGAAGTTCTGAGCCGAGTTTCATTTTCTGAAGATATTGAGTGTGTATTTTATGGCGAAACAATCATTTTCCTTACTGTTCCTGTACTGTTTCCTTTCTGCATACAGAAAAGAAATTGGCGTAAGGGGGGGGGGGGGGGTCGTCACCAAATGAGCTAATGATCCCGATAATCGTCGAATGGGTCGAGATATTTTCATGAACCTAAGGAAGGAAGGTTAGGTCTGTAAATAGACTTGGCTACCTCACACTTTTTTTTTTGGGGGGGGGGGGGGGGGCAGGAATGGCGATTGCCCAGAGAAACTGAGAAAGGTGTCTATGATAAAAATAAAGATGGCAAATAGTGCTTCTGATTTTCTGCTCTATATGACAGTTTTGGCTCAATCCAGTAAAATATTATCAGAGGTACGAACACCAAAACGGGAGGGGGGGGGGGGGGTAGGCGCAGATCAAGTGTGTTTCAGAAAATCTGACTGACAGAAGCTGTTGCCTTTAGCATACCATGTGGATATTTAGACGACGTCGAGGTAGCCTTTTGCTGGTATGAAGTGTGAAGAGTGGGTGACGCTTAGCCTATCCTTGGATTTCTTAACTGCTGTTGAAAATCCTGTTTTCGCTTTGCCCTTCCGCGCTCTCATCTCCCTTTTACCTCTTCTTTATTTCTTGTTTGGTCTTTGCCGCTTTTATTCCTCCTGTACCCTAACTATTGACAATCTTGTTTTAATTTTAATACAAAGAGAGTTTCAATCGGTTGGGGCCTTCAGAAAATATTTTAAAGCCTGCTAGGTATCCGCTGAAGCGTAGCCGGTAGATTTGCGTTGGTGGAAGCTGAAACCTAGTGGACTGCGATTTCATGTGTTGGTTTAAGCAGCTCTTGAGCACCTGCTTGCATTAAAGTTTAACCGAAAAGGGCTGGGATATGACAATCTAGTTACCCGTCACTTATTCACTTTAATCAGGGACCCATAAATTTCCTGTAATGTTTTACATTCAGGGGGCCAGTCAATTCCTATGCTTCGGTGGTGCTATGTTGCCCGAGCCCGATCTAGTTTCCAAAAATTCCGCTTGGGTCGAATCGGCGTTCTTGCTCAGATAGAAAAAATTTGTTGGCGCAAGTTTCAAAGAACACAAAAGCCGTGCAATGTTTACTGAAATTGCCAAACGTGCATCTTTGGCATTATCGGACTTAGGGTTTCTTGAAAGAACTAATGAAGTTGAGTTGTTTCGCAAGGCAGACTATGTGAGCGAGTTGATTCACGTGAGATTTAGACGGCAAATAAAGACTTGTTAATGTTTAAGCAAAATAAACAAATAAGAATTAGTTAGAAACAAGACTACCAACACTGACCATGATGATAACATGCAAAGGTGTAGACCTCGACAACAGTCAAACAATTTTGATATGAACTATGTATATTTTTAATAATTTTTTACCTAAAATTCCGAGATCAAGTACTGAACCAAGGTATATAACTAGTGAACTGAATGCGTAGTCACCTTCTTTTCAACACATGGTAGGCTACACTGGGAACTGTGATAGGATTCTGAAAAGCCTCTTTCTCTCCTAACTCCTCATCTATATGTCTGCGTGGTCTCTAATTTAGGACCAGAAATAAGGTAACCAATTCTGATCAATTACCTACATTACATTAACTATGATGATAACATCTCCAGGGTTCTCTCCAGGTTGATGAGTTGAAATTTGTTTTATTTTATTTGTAGTGGATATTTATCCAGTGTTTGTTGATTATTTTGTCATATGCTTGACCCTAGTTGGTCGTATTCTAGTTTAAATGAATAAATAAAATAATAAACAACAAACGTATCAGAAGGAAGCAAAGGTTTTGAGCTATCAACATACTATACTCAGATTTATCTCAGCTTTTTTCTTGTTTTGATTAATCAGTTCACTAAAATAGGTACTCACTCCCATGGGCGTTGCAAGTGCTTTTTGTTGGGAGGGGGGGGGGGAGTGTGTGCAGACCCCGAGTTTTACTGAAGTCCTTGGATATTTTACAAAATATTGACCCAGAAATGACCGTTTATAGCCCTTAACGAGTCTATATGCCTTCAAACGTGTATGTCTACCAGGTAGCCATTCTCTCCTTGATTATCTGGAACTGTTTCTTATCAGGAATGTGGTATTTTTGTCAAAATTCTTTCAAAAACAGCACAAGATGTTCTGTGAGAATTGATTTTTATATAATACTATAGCATGACCTCCACTGTTGTGGAGATAGCAGGCCATCAATTATGATACAACCAGAGCCTCTTCCCTAATCTGCTGGAGGTCAACAAAATCTGACTAATTTTAACCTTTTTATATTATTTAGCCTAGAAATGCCGTTCTAGACGTAAATTTGTAGGTAAGTATGCCAAAGGACAACAGATTTGACAATCTTAACCACTTTATACTGTGCCCTTGCTCCTGGGCATTGTGCCCCAACATATGAGCACCATGCCCAAATATTGAGGATTTGTGTACGACTGCAGTCAGTAGCGCAATTCTTGCCAATTTTTAGTTTGGGTAACGGATGTGATGTATTGACAAAAGATCTTAGTTAATCAAACTGCCTACACTACCCTAGGTGGTGACAGGCAGGGGCGCCCCGAGAAGGGGGGGGGGGGGCGCAGCGCCCCTGTGCTTGGTAATTTAAGTGGAATTTTTTTAGCTCTTGTCCTTTAGCATTTAACGGTAGTGTCAACTTGTTTCCATTCATTACTTAACTTACACTTCTAAGCAGAACTTCAGGAATAAGCACGTCTCCTGTCTTGAAAACTAGCCTATTTTGGTTTGCTGTAAATTCAGAATAAATGTACTTTACATCTATACTTTAACCTGGATGGATCCTTTTTCGCCAGGCAGATCTGTGGTTTAATAGGTAGCCTTGGGATTGCAAAAACGCACTTTGATCATGAGTGTTTCAAAAAAATTTCGCCTGATGCACATTTCAAATAATGTTCACTATTTAGAAGAAGGGTATGTCATTTAATTGACGTTTGAGGCTTGGAATTTTGGGGTGCTTGAACCACGTTAGAAGCCAGAATTTGCTATAAAAAAGGCGGATTCAAAAAATTTTCCCTGCGCCGATTTAATTTTTCCTGGATACCCCCTTCACAACGTTGTCGCTTGGCAGAAATTATGGTTTTGGTCGGCATGTGTTCAAGTCCTGGATGTCCCCCTAAGGTAAAAGGCTAGTGACGGCATATCCCGAAAAAAAAAAGTGGAAGAGCGTGAAAACATGCAAAATTTTCTCTTTACAGTTGATTTTGTACATACTACGCAACTTTTTACATTACAGCTTCTTGAAGGCAACTCCCTGTGTTTTAGAAAAACAAATATAAATTCGGTCAACATCAGGTACCGATTCGGTCAATTTTTACCAGTTTTGCCCCCCCCCACCCCCCCCCCCCCCCCCCCCCAATGAATAAAGGCTCGGGACGCCCCTGGTGACAGGGTGCTGATAATGGTGACAGATTGGAAAAAACTGGAGGGGGGCATGGCCTGTATATTATTTTACTCCTCCTTTGAGCATCAAGATTTGTTACTAATTTAGCAAAAACACATGAGTCAACCAAACATTTCCCCTAGAACATTGTCAAAAGCAAAGCTGCCAAAGCCAAAAGACCCATCCCAAAGCCAAAGGATCTGCCCTTGCAATGCACCTGCTCATTCCTGTATTCAAGCCTGACCACAAGACAACTTATCACACATTGATATTGGCTACATCTTTGGCACAACACAACTCTTCATTCATGCAATAAAATGATTGTATACAAATAATACCTTTCTGTATCAGCCATCCAAGTACCTAGGCTAGGACAAAAGATCCACAATAAAATTACTAGGCTACTCGACCATTCCAGAAATCTTCCTTGTTGAGCACAACTGCTGCGAAAAAATTTTCTATCTGGATAGTCGGGTATTTTATCCCCGTGGGCATTTCTCGAACTATATCGCGCTCGGTCAAGAGGGCATCAAAAATCTCTTATTGATTGGCCCCCTGAATGTAAAACATTGCAGGAAATTTATGGGTCCCTGCTTTAATCGGCTTGAAGACCCGCTGAAAATGCGTTACTTCTTTGTTCCGCTACTCAGGAATAATCGATTTTCGAATAGTGGAATTTCTGTGTGATTTGTGGTACCTGTATGCGCTTGTATTTTTGTTGTATGCCTTAAGAGAAAGATTTATGATTTTCTTTTTGTTCAGGCATTAAGCATTCTTCACCAATCTTATCACAGCCCACACTGTCAGAAGTTTCAAAACAGATTGCGAATAACACTTTCAAGAATATCACCTTTTCACTTAGAAAAAAAGTGTTATGACCAATTAAGTTTATACTATTTCGTGCCCAGATCTCCAACAACACCTTCAATAGGTAAAAATAAAACACTTTCAGAAGTTACATAACGACAACAGCAGGATGCGCGGTTTCAACAGATAACACTTTGGCATGTTATATGTTATGTTTCTTTCGTTCCCGTTAGTATTTTTACCAATTGAAGGTGTTGTTGGAGATCTAGGCACGAAATAGTGTAAAATTAATTGGTCATAACACTTTATTTCTAAGTGAAAAGGTGTTATTCTTGAAAGTGTTATGCACAATCTGTTATGAAACTTCTGACAGTGCACTGAAAAGCCGCGTTTGAGTTGAGATTAAAATTTCTCGCGTCATATTAGAATTTATGCTGTGGGGATGGCCGCAGATATTCTGACCGTCATAGCTAGAGCAGACAGTGGGAAATAAAAAACAAAATCCCTCACTGTCCGGATCACCCACTACAAGACGCTGCTTCGAACCAGGAGTTGGTTCGGCTTGGGGGTGATCTTGTTGCGCTATTCACAAGTACAGGGCTGGGAGTGGTCACAATATCCCTCAGCACAAAAATCATTGAAATGCAGAATATCGGAAATAAAAACTGATGGAAAGAAAAACTGATGGAAAGATTCTGGATTAGCGAATTACCAACTACGGGTTCTTGAAAGTTAAAGTTTTTTTTATCAGAAATATTTATTACATGCATTAGAAAAACACTCAAACTTCGGGTGGGATCGGAATTCGGGTAGAAAATCACCTTTCCAAAGATATTTGCACAGTGAATTCCATCTCGTTCTGTCAGACCAAGCTTTTCGTAAGAAATTCCGAAAAAACATTGGAAAATGGAGCCGAATATTAGAATATTGGAAGAATCTCCCAGAAAGTTTTGTAACTGCCGAAAAATATCAACCAGTTCAAAGCGGGTGTCGACTACCACCTGGCTGGAATTCAATTAGTGTGTAAAGTGTCCCGAGAAATTTATAGCGGCGAAAGCCTTATTATTGCAATTATATTTTCGGTAACCAGTTTGTACCCTTTCAGGATCAAGAAGGTGTGCCTTTGAGTTTAGCCGTGATACATCAAGGAATCTCAGTGTTTCAACAGACAACCAAAGTCAATACCTTTTCGTGGGCAAAGATTCGGAAGCTGTCGTTCAAGCGGAAAAAGTTCGTGGTGAAGCTCCACGCAGAAGCAGGCCAGGTAAGATACATTTATTGAACAAACAACGGTTAGCCTAATGATAATAATAATAATTTATTTCTATCCCACTGCACAAAAACAATGTGAAGATAGATATGTGAAGATGATATTGATTGATTGATTGATAGTTAAATAAAAACGAGAAATAAACACAACAGAAGAAACACCAGTACAACAAAATAGACACAAAAATAAAAAATAATACATAGATGGCAGCCCCTCGGTCCACTCAAATGGTAGAGCGTCTGCCTTGTAAGCAGAGGGTCCTGGGTTCAAATCCCGGCTGAGGAGCATTTTTGTCTTTCAGTTCACTACTTGTAAAACACAAAAATCAACAGAACAAGCGGAGGAACAAACAAGGATCATCGCAACAAAATAACAAGAAACAATACAGTAGAGAACAATATTGTAGAGGCGTTGTGGCCTTATTGTTTTGCAATATTATTATTATTGTTATTATTAATACAAAAAATAACTAGATCTAAGTTGCCAAGGCAACCTGATTTGTTGCAGCAACCTTTGTTCGACTTCGCCGACAATACTTTGGTTTTGTTTCTTCGCTGTCAGTTGCACGTTTTGAATTTGTCAACCCATCGAAGCTCTCAAAATGGTATGTTCCAAGAAGAGTTTTTTCTCCAAGGAAACTCATGACCCATTCCGTAATCACATGATCAAAAGCTATCCATCAGCGTTGAAAAACAACCACAATAGAATATCGGAAGAAAGGATTAAAAAAGATATTGACTTTGCAGCCAGTTGAACTTTTTCCTTTTCCATCATAGACAGATGAACGGATGAAAACTTGGAACATTACCTTATATGACCTAGTTGATGTTATAAAGCAATCCGTAACTTTTCAGTATCAAAATACCGTAGATGCCACTCAAGTAATTATTTGAAACTACGTCATTGGTTTACATCATGTGTATCCGTTGCGTAAAAAAAAGTGTGTTGCTCTCGCTACATAATGAAAATAGGGTATTCCTACCTCCTACTAATACCCACCGTCGTTCCAGTCTGTAACCATATGTCACCATATGTAACCATATGTTCAGCTTGGAACGACCATTATATCTTTTACTAACGAATGGTAGGGAGTTAGAAGACAGCCCAAGCATATAGTAAACTATACTATAGTTACTATATAAATAAATTTACTAGTTACACTAAAACCTTGTCGGGCATCGATGACAGAACAAAAATTTACACAGTTTATTTCCACCTACTTTTGTAAAATCAATCAATCCAATCAATCAAGTATATTATCCAAAAAGCTTACAGCTAGAAGTGGAATACAATATTTACGAAATACACAGACCCGAAACAAAATAACTAATACACTTACAAGATATGACCAGAAATAAATGATGGGATGAAACTACGTAAAAATTGGGCAGGAGAATTTGCAGGATATGGAGAAAACTGATTGCCAGTATTCCTCTCGGACCGACGCACAGAAGACGGGAGGGGAGGGGGAAATAAATGGGCCGTCTGCTGACAAGACATTATCTTTGCTCCAAATTTTTTTTGAAAGAGTATTTCCGCGGTCAGTTAATTTCGGAATGTTCAGTTTAATGAGAGCCTCTTCATATGAGATATTATGATCACCCAGAATGATTCTCACTGCTCTCTTTTGGTCATTTTCCAGGCGATCAGAGAGCTCTGCAGAAAGAGAAGAATGCCAAACCGGTGAAGTAAATGAAGTAAAATACTTCATGTTAGATAGAAAGATAGATAGATATTTGATTGATCTAACTCGTAGCGCCGACATGGCACTAAAATACGTCGACCATTACATTTTATGTGTTAAAATACTTGAATATATCCAATTATTACATAAAAGAAAATAAATCACTTGGAATTCACTTGTTTTTTGTTAATCTTCGCAGTGAAATATGGTACGAAGGAATTCGAATACCGGTTAGTTCAACATATGTGGCACCAGGAGATTTTGGTGGCACGTCCGTCCTGTCGCCGGTGCTAGATCCGGCAGAATATCTCTTTATGTTTTTCACTGGCAAGGATTGATCGGCCAAAACGTAAAATTAAGTTTTCCCGGCGGACATGCAGTGGCTCAAGTCGTAATAGGAGAGGATGTTTCCCACCACTTCTCCACCTTGCTTTTCTCGGGCGTCCAACCGTGTTCTAACCACAGACGCTGGTCATCCCATTGTCCCTGCACCTCGGTCCAGAAGGACCGAAATGCCTGCGGAGAAACGACTTAATACTTTACCATAGTCCTTATTCGTATGAAGTGTTAATACTCTCAGTCCCAACGCTACGCAGTTAAACTTCGCATTCGGACCTCATCATACATTTAAAGCACACCTCACTGCAAAAAAAAATCTTGCAGTATTTGCTACTGGGATTAATCTTATCTTCATTTAGATAAGACTACATCTTATTCGGATTAGTCTTATCTCAACAGAGATAAGATTGATCCCAGTAGCAAATACTGCATCCTTATCCGGAGAAACTTTTTACAGTGCTCTCGCGATTTACTGTTTATGTTCCAGTTTTCATAACTATTTGAATACTGTAAAACTAGGCTTTGCTATTTCACACAACACATGATCCACGGCTTTGGCTGTTTTAACCTTTTTCCCAGGCCCATCGACATCCAGCAAAAACTTGGGAAAATTCAGATTACCGGTTTTACGCATCAATAGCATGAGAATTATATTTGATAGTGCAAAACGGATACGTCAGCTGAATTTTATTGGAGCTGTATTTCGGCCCTTCTTGGCAAGGGTTCCTCTTCAGGCTCAAAGCCACTCAAGTTGGAAATACGAACTTGTGGGAAAATATAGCTCCGATAAAATTCAACTGACGTATCCGTTTTGCACTATCAAATATGACTTGCAGTCAGCTTGGGCTGAAGGAATATTATGATACGAGAACACTCGTCCGGAGCATCGTGCGCACGGAAAATAGTGAATCGTGGCAATTGCAAAGATTAGTGACGTATCTTTAGCGGGCATACTCGGGCTCTACTTATGCAATTTGAGTCTCCGGGCTTAGGAATTAGTGAATGCAGTTACGGAAGTAGGTTGCATTGGCCTTATAGGCACGACGTGTTATTTCTGGTCACCTAATTGGATTCTGTCTGTACTATTAGGCTACTTCTAAAACTTCTTCCTTCTCCCCCTTTAATTGTATGTAGTTATGTTTGACGAGAAAACAAATATTCGGATTTTTGTTAATACCGTAAGGAATGTTTTTCGAATAATAAAGATTGGTTGATAGGCCCAAGCATACGTTTTCAGTAACATACTATACTATTTTTATCACTTTCTATAATACTATTTTAAATATGACATACCACACTGTTTACATAATCATGAGTAAAGTAAGTCCCAAACTGTCTCCTTTGAATTCTAATCGGTTTCGCTTCGAGTTTCTTTTCTTTCGTTATTGAGTGTAGGGTATCTCGGTGTGGTCTTGTGACTGAGAAGTAGGTTCGGGGCTTTCCTGACTGTCCGTATCGGTAGTGTTTTCCGTTTCCACTACTTCTGCGCGTGCTACAAAGCCCATCTGCGTATGCATCTTCACGGAAAAGCAGGCGGTACCCCCATTCGGCTTGGCTCCGATGGCTGCGACGAGCTTGTCAATCTTCTTCTTGTAGTTGTTATAGTTACGTTTCATTCGCGGAAGGCCGAGTCCAGACCATACTAGACCAGTTCGAATGACCATGGAGGTATGGAAGATGACCTGCTTCTTCAAATTGGCTACGCAGAAGACCTGGAGGTCGTTAGGTGATGCGCTAATGCAGGTGCACAGATTTTGAGGGGTTTCGTCGCGGAAAATTCGAGCTTTTGAGCCAAATGGGCGGTCGAAATGGTTTGGCAGGATGCGAATCCATTTCTTGTCGTGAAGCTGACTCACCGTTTCCTCGACCTGAAAAGGCGGATTTTGTACCTTGTCGGCAAAGAAAATACAGTTGGCTACCTGTAGTACACTGTCAGGAGTTACATAACAGACAGCACAAGGATGCGCGGTTTCAACAGACAAAACTTGGGATGTAAACTGTTGTCGCGACAAACGTTATGCACGCAATGTTAGTCATAACAAGCATTGCCAGGAAGAGCCGAAAAACCGCCAAAAAAGAATCTGCTGACTTTTTGATTGTCGTCATGATATCGGGAAATTCAGCAGATGCTTTTTTTACATTTTTTCGGCTCTTCCTGTTAATGCTTGTTATGCGTAACGTTTCATGCATATTGTTTGTCATGAGAACCAATCCCAAGTGTTGTCTGTTGAAACCGCGCATCCGTATGTTGTCTGCTATGAAACTTCAGACAGTATACTGATCGGTTCTTGTACACCCATCATTTGATCTCTTCTTTTTCCGAAGCTTTTGGTTTATTATGATGTATCTGACCGGACCTAATGACGTTTGCCTGATTTTTGCTTATACCACCGTCAACTCGACAACTTCTTTACCCGCTGGCATGTGAGTCTTCGTAACGATACGCTAAGAATTCCAGTTTTCCCCGGTTCTCAGTGAAATGAAGGAGGGTACTATTTGAGAACATTTGGAAGGAAAAACCTATCTGCCCTCTAAGAGTTGACAGCGCAGTTGTAGCCGCCACTGAGCGATGATGTACTGATATTTCGGCCTCGTCTTTAGTGTTGGCCGCCAGGAAGTCGACCCTCACTTAGAATCACTTAGTGGTCACTTAGAGTATCCTGTGGCTAAAACAAAGATTAGTTTAAAGCTTAACTGAAAAGTGCTTAGATAGAACAATCTAGTTACCCATCACGTATTCACTTAAAGACGCTTGAAAACCCGGCGAAAATGCGTTGCTTCGTTGCTCCGCTATTCACGAATAAGCGATTTTCAAATGGTGGAATTTCCTTGTCTGATTTGTCTGCTCTATGCCTTTGCATCTGTGTTGTGTGCTCGACGGAAACGATTTACGAAAAATAAGTGTTCACGCAGTGAGCTACCTTCCGTAAGCTGATCACTGGCCACTCAGACGTCTGTATGTATTGGGATTCAGTTTGTCTGCGTCATAGTAGAAATTTGCGTTGTGAGGACGACCGTAGATATTCTGGACGTTATTTTGGAGCAAATAGTGAAAAATAAAAATCCCGTAACGCAATCCAGAAAATGCAGTGTATCCAATTAAATGATTCAAAAATAAGTTGGCTTTTCAGTTAAACTTTAAACTGGTAGGTTAAGAAAGGTTTACGGATCAGTCGGGGATGAGAGTCATTAATCATCATGGATCTCGTTGGTTAGAAGGGACTCAGCTCCCTCCAGCGAACTGCTGGCGTTGCTGTAATATTATAAATGTCATGTTATAAATATTATGACCTTGCATAATATTATAAAAATCAGTTCTAACGTTTCTTGAAATTTGTGTAATTTTTGTCTGTGGTTTCTAATCGTTATAATTCTTAAGCCTTGCCGTTTTGTCAACCAGTCGTAGGTTATTTGGTTGTCATCTTGGAAGCGTGCCTGGTTGAACACGCTTGATGTTATTGGGATCCCTAAACGTAAGTGGAGGAATTCCTATGGCATCGCAAAAGTGTTCCGTCTGTCCGTCCGTCTGTAAGCACGATAACTCTCGAAGGGAATGAGATATTTTGATGAAACGTGGTGTGAGGGTTCTTTGGGTCAAGAGTAGGGTCGAGTTCGTAGATGGGCTCTGTAACCCTACATTTAGGGGTGGGGGAGGGGGTTTCAGATTAAGGGGCAAAAAAATATTTTTTAAAAGCTATTGAGATAGTTGATTTTGGGGTAAGGAGACATGCTGAATCCGAAGGTGAAATTTATTTTCTTGCCGGGCTAGTAGTGCACCCAGAATCCGGCGAAACCGGACACAAAATTTGTCGACCAGTTTTCGGCTATAGCAGTCCCTACCCCTTTATTCTCAAAGTAGTATAGCTCTGCGGGTGGTTGCCGACATTCATTTGTTTATTCTGTTTGACGTCGGAGAGATCTAGTGTAATCGAAGGTCGAAGGGGTTGATATGTAATGTTCAAACGAGGAAATATCAAGCGAGGATGTTCAATGAGGATTCACTGGTAAAGCACAGGTCAAGTTCGTAGATGGGTCCTTTAGTCCTGTCTTTAGAGGCAGAGGAGGGATTTCGAATTTACGGTAAAAATATGTATGCTTTATAAGCTAATAAGATATTCATTGAGGGGGTAAGGAGGTCCGCTGAATCCATATGTGAACTTATTTTTCTTGCTGGACAAATAGTTCATCACGAATTCGGCTGAAACTGGAAATTTGGTTGAAGCTCAAAGTTGTTTCTGAAATCGATTAGAGATTCGGTACCGGGGCAAGGAGACATTCTGAATCCATTTTGAACTTTGTTTTAACAGTAAATATATTCAAGGAATCTGACGAAGACTGAATGGCGAAGACATGACCCAATTGTTTGAATCAAATGTTATATCTTTGGGATCCCATCGAAACCTTTGGTCTTGTTTTTCCATTTGACAGTAGCGGACGTGAAATAGTTTTATTGATAGGCGAGGCTAGTAAGTAAGTAAGTAATTTATGTCTGACCCGCTATTTTCAAAAGCGGAGTATAGTGAGAGCCAGGCTTCACCTTCCAGATTTGGCCAAAAACTTCTGGAAGGATGTCTGAAAGGTACTATAGAGGCAACCCGTTCGAGACACAACAAATATGCAAATGTAGGAAGGAAAGGGAAAGTGATTGACAGTTGTGATTGGTGGAGAGTCGAGATATCTGAAATATAAAGGGGACATCTAAGAAATGTTGAAGAATAGCTAAATTAGCCGTCATCATTATCATGAAAATCTGGAGGGGTTGGCTTAAAGCCAGGCTTCACCTTCCAGATTCCCAGACGTCCGGGGCTTCCGCACAGTCAAGCCAACCCTTCCAGATTTTCATGATAATGATGACAGCTAAATTTGCTGTTCTTCAAAATTTCCTAGATGTCCCCTTTACATTTCAGATATCTCTTGTATCCCAGTCACAACTGTCAATCACTTTCCCTTTTCTTCCCCCATTTGCATATTTTTAGTGTCTCTCGAACGGGTTGCCTCTATGGCACCTTCCAGACATCCGGAATCTGGGGTGTCCAACACCCCGGACTTCCAGTCGGTTTTGGTCTGGCTTTACCTTCCAGATCCGTCTCGACGAAAACGGCTGTCTGGAATCCAGAAGAAAAATCTGGAAGGTGAAGCCTCACCTTAATGCGGAAGCCCAGGACGTCTGGGAATCTGGAAGGTGAAGCCTGGCTTTGACAGTTACCTCTTTTCGCTTCTCCGCCAATTTGTCATTCTCATGCGGTACCTGCTGTGGCAGCAGAGGTAGTATCAGATTGCAGACTGCTTCATAGTACTCGTGTACGATTATCGGCACTGCTGCTCCGGTTCCTCTCCAATGGTCACGCAAGCCCTTCCTTATTGGTTTAAACGCAACGTGTGCAGTTTCGAGCTTCTCCACAAAGTCAGCGAAATGCGATGGAATCTGGCTGCCGCCGTCAGCTTCCTGTTGCTGCCCAGTGTGTTTAGTTTGTTTTCCTGGGATATTCGGACAGTTTCCAGAGCAGCGTTCCGTCTGAAGCACTCCTGTTTTCAGGAATGGGAGTAGCCTTTTCAAGGTTGGTTCGAAGTAGTTATCAGTAACTGGCAGCCTTCCTTTCGCATGGATTTTGATCTGATCATCTATCTCCTCTTGTAAGAACAGAGTCAGATCGGATCGTTTGCCTTTTCCAGTCCTAAAGCCGTCGATTTTACGCCACCGATTCTTCAGGTTGAACTTTGAGAGATGCTCCCTATGCGTCAGGATGAATCGACATTTAAAGGCATATTTCTCTGGATTTCCGAAGTCGGTTTTAGAAGCTGAAGCTGAGTCTGAAGCTGTTGAAGACGCACGGCTTTCATCTACTGGAGACACATCAGGGGCCATGTCTGAAAGTAGACGCGAGTTTATTGACCAGTATCATAACAGCTCCAACCAAGATTGTAGCAGGGATGTTGTTCATTTGTCGCCTACGGCGACCATAGAATTATGAGCGCTGGCGGAGCCAATCGCTCTCAAGGATTGGCTTTGAAATAAATGATCTGGTTCACCCCCTACTATTCCAGTACGTCGGGCCGTCCGACGCCGGGGGGTTTACTCTCTCCAAGTATTTTCAAAACTTGCATGAGTTTCTTCTTCATGAGTTTCTGATATTTTTTACATTGCATATGCTGACGACTTGTTTTATTTCAAGATCTGAACTCACTGTTTCTCGTATGGTTTCAAAAGTGGCATGATCTTTCTGTCAAATCGCTCAATCTCTAATCTTGATAAACATGAATTTCTCCCTTTTAACTCGTCTTCTTGTAATTAACTCCTGAACTGATTTAATTGTATTTCTGTTACAGAAAAATTCTCAAATTTTCGACAGCAAGCAGTTCTTGATATTAAACACAAACTTTGATCTGGATAAGATAAAATCGTTGCGAACCGGGAAAAATTAAACCGCCGAGCTCTTACCAATCTCTACGCCACCTACTGCGACCACTATCGGTCTTTTAGCGTTCTGGACTTGACTCCCTGCTGAAGAAACAGGATGTAGCTGCTATTAGGATTGCATACTTACAACAGTTTGAATTCCTACTCTGCTTGCCAATTTGATATCAAAAACAAAAAATGAAAAATTCCAGTCACAAATATAGCTGTTAAACTTGACGAACTACATAGAAAGCTTCGGTCGCGACGTTTCGTCGCATCACTTTCTTGCCCGTTTGTTTGAAGTGTACTATTCTAATTGTGGTCTTTCTTTTATCTGTGTACTCCACTACTTCTTTATAGAATAAAAAGATTCATTCATATATTAACACAATCAGACCTATTTGTGCGTCAAGCCAGCAAAATCTTCATTAAAACTGGCGATTTGTTATCAGTTGTAAAATAAATTTTCGCGTTATCTTGCCGGGGTTTTGCGAACTGACAACTCTTTAAGAACTGATAATTTTTCAAATTAAAATGACGAAAGACATGACTAGCTCAAGCAAACTTAAGGAATCCTCCACACTAAGCGTGCTACGAGATTTCCGATCCCCCCTCCAACCCAAAATCTGGTCGGGTTCCTAATGGGCCTCCTAGCACCTGGAATAACTTAACTCGCGATTACCGAAATTTAGGGCCCCCTCCAATTCCCCCAAAGTCCTAGGAACTGGTCCGGTTCTGTAAATGGTGTATCCGAGGCTTATGCTTCTTCTTCTCACCAAGTTCCATGCCGTTTCATCCACTCTAAGTGTGCCACGCTCTCGAACTCCCCCCCACAGTTATCGAATCCGGTCCGGAATTCAAATGGGATATCTGAGACACATGCTTTTGCCAGTTAATAAGTTTCATTCAGATCCTGTCACACCTTCGAAAGTTATGCACACAACGAGATTCTGGATTCCCCCGACAGACCGGCCGATGAAAAAGCGATATGCGTATAGGACTTTCGCCGAAGGCTGCAAATACCAACAATAAAAAAAAAAAAATGAAGAATCTTTCAGTTCAGCCGACACTCCTACCTAGGCCCAGATATTTCAGAGATGAGAAAGAACCTCGTCGGTAGTGTTAGTTACAGGGTTGCCACTCGAAAAAAACTTGAGAGTGACTTTTTGTCGAAGTGATTTGGGAGTGAAATTTAGTTTCCATGAAAAAATGGGAAACGGTCACTTTTGGTCAGAATCAATGCTGCAAAATTTACAAATCTCAATTTAGTGTCCTTGAAAAAACGTGAAATAGTCACTTGTGGTCGGAATCACTGCTGGAAAATGACACCTCTGGACGTACTTTGAAATAGAGTGAATTTTATGTCCTACGTAGGACAAGAGTGGCAAAAATAAAATAGAGTGACAATTCACTCTATCGTGCGACATGTGGCAACACTGGTTAGTTGGTCGTAACTGTTGGTCTAAAAGCCGGTACATGCTTTAAGGTCCAGGGGATCGATGCAGCTCTGTGGTTGATAGCGGCTATGCTGGTTAGACTTGCGGCTTGAGTAGAGTCCGCCCTTGCTCTGCTTCCGGCTGAAGCTCCTTGACTGGCGACGACGGTTAGACTTGTGGCATGAGTAAGATCTGTCTTAACCCTAGTTCCAGCGTTCCATATAAACTCTTCCAGTCCCACTCTTTTTCGAGTTACTTGAGGACAAAGTCGTTTGCTTATGTGAAGTTGTTGTTTGCCTTGCAGAATCGATCCAGTCATTCAGAGCACACTCGGTTACGTATTCGTGTGCCGACTCTTTGTTTCGGCAACTTCTGTAATAGCCTTAGCTTGTTTGAATAGACCGGCATAAGGATTACTAGTTACTTCTGGGGGGATTACTACTTTTGTGACGGTAAACGAGGATATGCAGCTCAGTAAAGGCGAGTCAGTCGATTGCGTTATATATTTATTTTTTCGTTTCAGCCTGGCTTCCACAAAGACATGGTCGAGTTCGTTTTCGAAGGTCGAAATGAGTGCAAAAACTTCTGGAAGAAATGTGTTGAACATCACGCCTTCTTCAGATGTATGGCCATCAGGAGTTCGCCTCGGCAGAAAGCGAAGCTCTTCACGAGAGGATCCTCGTTTAGGTAAGCTGCTGCACCCATTCCGCTTACTGCTATGATGGCTGTTACTAGTTGCGTTTTTGATCCGAATTCTCCACGCGATTCTCCTCCGAATTTTCCTATTTCGCGTTTTTGGACTATTCAGATGAAGTGAGTTCTCCTTTTCTTGCGTTTTTGTCGGAATCGAGAACGGGAAAAGCTTCGCGATTCTGCAGAATCGAGAAGTTGCTCCGATGGTGAATTCTCGATTCTCCTCTCTGCGTTCTCCTCCCTGATTGGCCATGAGAGTGTGGGTGTTCAATATGCATAAACATGTATGCCGGGTTGCGGACGACCTGCAAAATTAGTGTTTTTGTCAAAAGCGAGAATGGAGAAGTCAGAGGAGCAAAACCGGTTATATTACGAGAATTCAGAAGCGAGAATTCGGAACGGAGAATTCGGATCAACAACCCAACTACTGGTATCGCCCGTTTCTTTCGGCTGACCATGCAGGTGTCTATTAGCTTAGCTAAAAGTAGGAGAAAAGAAGAGGCCAGAGTATGGAGGATTCTGCGAGCTTGATTAATTGATTGAAATTTATTGCCTGTAAAAGTTGGTAAACATAGAGTGTGGATTAATAGTTTTAAAAGGAAAGGAGAAACGGGAAAATACTGGAACCGACAATAATAATAATAGATTTATTGCCCATCATAATGCACAAATGTCCAAAAAGACGGAGTAATTAAATGAAGAATAAGAAAAAGAACAAGAAAGAAATGAAAAAAAGAACATTCGACGATTTCATTCGTTAAAAGGGTAAGTGAAACGTGGAACAGTTTGCCAGCATAAGTTGTTGATTCAGGCAGTATCCAAACGTTTAAGCGTGGTACAGTCGACGCCCCATTTTACTCAGTTGCTTTTGTAGTTTGAAAATTTGTTTACTTTTGTAGTGTGTCAGTTTCTGTGTGTAAAGTGTAGCTAACCCGTTTGTAGTAATGGCGACAAGCTAAAAGCTTAACGCCGAATGTAACAATAAATTACTGTCAACAGAAATAATAGAAAGAACACAAAAAACTTAAAAAGAAAACCACACACACTGACAGACCTTAAAAAGCAACACATCAGGTTCTCAGTCCTTTGAGTGAGCTCATCGCTGGAAGTGCAAATGGGAGAGAGCGCATATTCGAGACCAAAACGAGCAACTACTCGTCTGTTTTATTATTATTAATACTAAAAAAGGCGCATTACGATTTCAGTTCAATTCAATTTCAGTTTATTTTAAAATTCCTTCACGGGCAAGCCGAACATTGGATTTTTCGTCTTAAATATAATAACATCAACATCTTTATCATAATTCTTTATCTTTATCAATAATTTCAAAACTAGGATTCAAATAATTATAAAATAAGCAAGAGTTACGATGAGTTATACAAGAATTACGATGAGTTATACATTTCGACGAATGACGGTACGAAGCTTTTTTTGTATCGGTCATGAGATGCAGAAACAGTAGGCTATGTAACTTAGGAATGGGCTGCGAAACCATTCGCGCAGGTCTAGGTCTAACGGGTTCAAACTCAGGCGGGAACATGTCTCGCAAACGAGTATTCTCAAGCGTCTTAACTCCAAATTTAAGGCACATTTTTTCACGACGTTGAGCCAAAGATTCCAGCTTGAAACTCCGAAGAAGCGTAACAAGGAGGGCTCGGAATTGCAATCTCTCCAACGAATTAAGGTGCTCGGTAGGACGCCGTAACGGGATAATAATTAAGGGATCGAACTGCCATGTTACCCTTTTTAAGCATGCTGTCCACTTGTTTGATCCATTTTAAGTCATGGGTAATATGGATTCCCAGTAACTTTATGTGTTTCACACACTGTGCAGTGGGGAGGGGTGGGTAAAAGTCCGGCATGCTCCAATGAAATACATATCGGTTCCAATATTCTCATCCACTGCATTTTTGAAAGCTTCAACTGATGGGCTAGCAACGTTGGGGGAAGTTGGTTCCAAGCCTCCATGATACGATGGTGCCATCTAGGGAGCCGTAAGAGGAGTTTCCAGTATTTCAAATAAGCCACTCGCGGAGTTAGGCGAGGGGCACAGTACGCGTTGTAAATCTTGCAAAGACCATTTTTTTTTTAGTTTTAGTTTTTTAGTTTAATACTAGTTTAGTTTAGTAATGTTATACCAAACCAAATTTTACATGCTAAACTATATGAACCGAACATGTAACCTACAACGCTACAACCTACATGTAACCCTCTTACCATCCTTTAGACATGTAGCTAAAACCTCTGACTGCAGGAAAGCCCGAATTTATTATTCATTACGGTCATTATTTCTGTCCCTGCATATTTTCTGTAAGCGACTTGCGGATGAATGAAATGGGTTTATTTCCTCCCCATCCCCCCCCCAAAAAAAAAAATTCTCTTCAATGCCCAGAGGAAAACCTGTGAGGGACTGAATAAACCTAATACATCAGTGATAACAAATTACCTGAAAAAGAAATAATGAAACAGAGAAAGAAAAAGAAAGAAAGGAGCTTGACCTACCCGGTCTGGGACGTCTGAATAACAAAAATTTGCAGATCAAACACACTGCTAACTATCCCCGGATGAAAATAACGCATCAAATTCATAAATAATAAAATAATAAACTTTCGACATTTTACGGAAAACCCAAAACACTACATGACCTAAACTCACTCGAGAAACCTTCCCATAATAAGTGTCTTGTGGTTTTCCCACAAGTTCGTTTTTCCAACTTGAGCGGCTTTGAGCCTGAAGAGACCCTTGCCAAGAAGGGCCGAAATATAGCTCTAATAAAATTCAGCTGACGTATCCATTTTGCACTATCAAACATAATAAAGGTTCAGCATGTTTAATACCAAGAACAGATACTCCAGTAGAACTTCTGTCTTTGGTCCCATGGAGCGACTATGGATACCTCGACAAAACTGAGCGGAGCTAGAGTTACTTGTTAAACTTTGAGTTGATACCTGTCTACTACCTTCTTCGCCGCTACGCATAGATGAAAAACTGAAGAGGGCCCGCTCTGCTTCGCGTCAGACGTGGACGTGACGTCACAATGGTAGACAACCAATCAGCTGTAAGGACGATTTATCAGTAAATTGGACTAAAAATTTGGACCAAGAACTAAGCAATGGTTAAGTTCTTCTTGTTTCAGCTTTCCTTTGACATAAAGTACGAACAAAAATTTGTATCGTGTAATATGTTGTTAATTTGTAATGTTCGCTTTCTCTTGTTTTTACTTTTGACAGTCATGAAAGTAGTGGTGTTCGTTAGGAAATTTCTTCCCCGGTGCTCTACTGCGATATAGCTGTTTGTAGAGGTAACGAATTATGATGTTCCGCGTAGCTCTCGTACCCGCGTACCCTCCGCTCGTTTGGATCAGGCAGGGTATCGAGTATATATTCGACTACATAGAGATGGGGAGACGGAGGTTCTTGTGATTGCATGATTACATTGTAGGAAACCGGGGCAAGTACAGAAGAACAGCCCTAGCAAAACTTTACGCTTCTTTTTGCAACCCGGCTGTGCTTTTCTCGGTTGGTCTGTTTGACATTTTTGATAAAAGGTATCTATCCAGAATAAGGATAGATTATTTCCGTTACTGTAAGTTTCTTCTGTATCTGCCCCGGTCCCTATTCTAAGATCATTAAATCTTACGGACGGAGCTACTGACATTTTGTCACGGCTGCAAGAACTGCACATTGATTTCCGTCAGAAGTCTAGTTTACGTCTGTTGCCGCATCACCGACTGATTAGACTTTTTTTTATTGGTAGTTGGAGGCCTGTTGTATGCTTCGTATGTTATTCTCATGTTGTCTTTTGTTCTTTTATTTTTTCTACTTATCTTTACTCCACTCTCCTTTGTTGTAAAAACTTACTCGCTAATACTAAAACTTCGATTTAATATTTATGACTGCCGGCCTACCTAGCAATTGCAAACTCGTAGGCTTTTTACGGCACAGTTAACAAGGGAGGACAAGTAGTGAGCCAGCCAAATGCAGATTCTGAGACCTTAGAGGGAAGCTTTCAGGTTTGCTTTTCTCTTTGGACGTGCTACCACATATACTGCTGAGTCATTGAAGAGTCGGATAGGGAGGATACTCATTGGCTGAAGTCAATAGTTTCTTTGTTCCTATTCGCTGACGCCGAAAGATAAGGTCGTTTGAGTGGAAAGGCGGCTTGTAAGTAGTGATAACCTAGAGAGGCTCTTCGAGGTCTTTGTTGAAATTAATAATTAGGATCTAAAGTTGATTCCACCTGACTTTGAGACCATGGCAAATAGCAGGCCTAGTGCGCGACAAAGACAGAGGGACACTGCTTCCCAGTGACTAGAAAGACCACCCATCAACTGAACCTGAAGAAGTGTGCAGTTTTTCGAGTCTGCTTTCTCCGTCGTGATGTACCGCCAGTCGACTGTTCAGATGTACCATCTGCAACTATGGTGAAAATTTTGGGGGTTGCAGTTGACTCAGATCTTAAATTGAATATCCATTTATCCACAACGATCAGCAAATCAGCGGCCGCCCTTAAAAGTTTTGCAAACCTTAAGAGGTTTGGACTGAGTGCCAAAGTCATGGCCGAGTGCTTCACGGTCTACATACGGCCACTGGTTGAAAACTGCTGCCCCGTATGGCACCGAGGGCTGAACCAGGAGCAAACCGATCGGCTGGAAACGATTCAAAAAAGGGCATTAAAAATTATTTTGACGGATACCTACAAATCCTATCAAAAAGCGCTGGAAGAATTAGGGATGAAAACCCTTGCGTCGCGTCGGCACGATCTCACAATGAAATTCGGACCAAAGGGCCTTGCCTCGGAAATGCACCGTGAGATCCTGCCACCCAAAGATGAAAAAAGAACGGATACTCGCCCAACAAGGAGTGTCTCATGGGCAGCTAAGAAAGCTCAGCTATGAACCCGCCCGCTAATAGCAGTGAACGCTATTTGAATTCATTTGTGCCTTATTTTATCCGCAATTTTAATGTGAATTAACCAAATTGTAATTTGACAGTCCCGTGCATTTTGTTTTATCAGAATTTTGGGAATAAATGAATTGTGAATTGTAAACTCGACTGATCGTTACCTGAAATCCTTTGTACCTTATTTTACCAAATATTTTAATTCTAGTTAAGTCAAATAATATTTTCAAGTTGTACGTATAGATAAAATGTCTACTGATGAAATTGTCATGTGTTATTTGTGTGTATGACGATCCAGTGCTAGCGTGTGTAATACAGGCTATTAGAAAATAAAGTAAATTATTATATATTATAGAAGACATCGTAAAACTGTTCGTCCGCCTGTATTGTCCGTCCTCGGTGACCACTAGAACTCCTACAGGATTGGGGTATTTTTATGAAAGTTGGCGTATAGGCTGTTCAAGTCGTGACTGAGAACGAGTTCATAGATGGGCGTTGTATTTCAATGTTTTACGAGTGGGGGAGGGGGTAGGAGTCTGTCGAGATGGAAAGTTATCTTGTTAAATTGATTGAACGGTTAAAGCAGTAGTGTAGTGTCTCTCATCACTCTCATAAGCTCTAAGTGTGGTGGGATTTATGTAGTGTCTCTCGTCACTCTCATAAGCTCTAAGTGTGGTGGGATTTTTTGGCACAATTGGCAACCTCTGTGAAGTGAGCCAATCGTGGGAGTGCCAAACACCCTGCGTACAGCCTACTCTGTCCGAAAGGGACTGAGTTTACGAAGTCTAAAAACTACTAATGCGGAGCCCCTTGAAACGGACGTGACTCAAGCTTGTTCGGATTTTTTGTTTTTTTGTGCTTCAGTTTAATCTGTTTACCTATTCATTTATTTTTTTCCATACTCCGTCTTGTTTGGCCTCGGCCAGTTGATGGGTTATAAATAAATAATAATAATAATAGTTTGCTTTTCTTTCAGATATAGTGGAAGGACGCAGAAGCAGATAATTGATTACGTCAGGGACAACTATGTTCGAAGGCAGTCCTTTCAGAGGTAAGAAAATGCGTTTCTGAAAAAAAAGGACTTAGGCGTATTCTCGCCATTCCCCGAGGACTCCACTTGAGGAGTCCCCGCTTTTTTGTTTGTCCCGGGGACTCACTCCCCGTATTTTATTCCGTATTCTATTCTATTTCCACGCACGGGGAATGCTCCGATTATCATCACCATCATCAAAACGGACTCCTTTTCAGATTCGGAGCGGAATCAAATTTGCTGGTGTTGGTGCAATATAAAATTAATTAAAAACAGTCAGAATAAACAAAACACAATAGAAAGTGGATCGACACTAATTTCATCAATTGCATTTTTTTTTGTTCGAACAAAAGCCGTTTTGGAAGCATTCCCCGTGTTCTCGCTGTTTCTGTACGCAGAGTCCGCGTGGAATGACTCCCTCTGTTCTCGCCGTTCCTTTCGATTCCCCGATGAGTCCTCGGTGAACGGCGAGAATACGCCCCTTGTTGCTTTCAGCGCTGGACTGATTGTGATCTGTTGAGCTAAGTTTCCACTGAACGCTAAAAAATTTTGCTTCAATTCGTGTCAGCAATCTTGCTTCCTCTCTTCTCTTTTTCTTATTCTGAAATTTTTGTTTTATTTTTACTACAGTAGAGATATGCGTATTTGAACACTACTCTAAACTTTTATTGGCTTGGTCTTCTTTCTTTTTACCAAACAATCAAACTGAAAGGATAAATAAAAACTTGATATACAGCCAAACGCTAAGCTTTTGGTGACTTTTGTCGGCTCGGGAGGTTCCTCAAGCAGGCTATGGAGCATCGGGAGCGTTTTTTGGAGTAAGTGTTCCCTCCTTTTGGTGTAAATATTTTGGTTTTGAGTGTTATTTTGTGTTTATTTTGTTTTCCTGCCATGGCCCCACGGTCTTTTTGGAATTGAATTCATTCATTCATTCATTATACTGTCAAAACAGTAAGTTTGAATCCTTTTTTTTTATTTTTATTGACTTTTAGATACGCTTCTTCTTCCATTGGCGTATGCTATATAGCTTGAACGTCATCAGTCTGGTAAAATTTTGTGCCGCTTAGCAACAAATGCAAACTTTTAAAGAAAAAAGAGAAACGAAATAGGAGAAAACATTTCAACAGCCAGCCGACGTATGATAAACTGGATATAAAATAATTTTGCAGTGTAAGTTGCCTGTTGTGGGGTTACGTGTTTTCCCTCGCACGTTCAGAGTTATGTGACGTTCAAATCAGCATCCAGTAGGTTGTACACATTTTGTTAACGAACTGGCTATAGCTATATTTTTTTTTAGAGAGAGACAGATATAATACAATGGAATTCTACAAAACAAAACAAAAAATTCAGTATCATAACAAACCTGCCACGTAAAAATCTATACAGATTTGTATGTGGCAGGACTCAATAATTTAATCACTTAGCATAATTATATTTGGAACAAAAAAAGGGAAAAAAATAAGTGAAATACTATACATAAACATCTATATAAAGATGAAAAAAAAATCAATATGATTTAAAGACAATTAAAACCTCGTAGAAATCCGGAACCGATTCGTACCCAAGGTAACCCTCTCTACTCACCCATCTTTACTCATCAAAAAACTTTTCATCTTATTTTTAAAGCTAAATTGTCAGTGAGAGCTACTCTCATGTGTGCTTTCTTTAGGAATCAGACTAGTTTTTGATCGGCAGCGTTTTCGATTTTCCACCCCCTAAACATATGTCTAAGGATCAAATCTTCTTCAAAATCTTCAAACTTGACGTGTACTTAAAACCAGAGAATTCTCACACCAGGATCGATCAAAATATTCGAAATGTCTGCAAGTATCCACAATTTTGACTTCACAGGTATCCTCGTTTGATAATATCTAATACAAGGAAACGCAGTTTCCGCAGGCAACACTCTTGATGCAATGCAAACCGTATTTAATGTTACGTATTTGATAGTGCAAAATGGAGAGGACCCTTGCCAAGAAGGGCTGAAATGTAGCTCTGATAAAATTTAGTTGATTTTTCCGTTTCACTATCAAATATGATTCGCAGTCAGCTTGGGCTGAAGGAATATTTAATGTTAACGTTTTACGGAAACACAAACTTGAAGCACAACTCTTACTAGAGATGATCTTTTTACGGTAAAATGGCTCTTCGACGCGGCTGGACGCAAAATAAATGAAATCTGAACGCGCCTCTTGAAACCAAGAAAAGCAAAAGAAGTCCTAAACAGAAGGTAGACCCGATGGATACCATGTCTTCCAAAATGAAAAAGAATACTTTGAAGCTTTTCTATTCCTTATTGTGAAAGAGTCGTTGACGGACCTTGGAGCTTTCGACAAAGTTCGCGTTGCATGACTGTCAAAACTCGCCTAGGCCCAAAATGTGTTAAAAAGTCGTCGGTGCTAACGAAACAATTGCGAAATGCATGGATTCAGAATCTTTTAATTCCATAAGGGAGCTAGGATAATATGAAATGCAGAATAAGCGAGACGAGTCTTTTAAAGTTTAACAGAAAAGGGCTGATAGGACAATCTAGTTATCCATCACTTATTCACATAAATAGGATTGAAGACCCGATGGAAATGCGTTACTTCGTTGCTCCGCTATTCATGAATAATTGATTTTAATATAGTGGAAATTCTCTGTCGGATTTGTGGTATGTCTATGTGCTCGTACCTGTGTTGTATGCTTAACGAAAAAGATTTAAAAAAATCTGTGTTCAGGCACTAGGCACTCTTCACCAAGATCAACATTGGCCACTAAAAACCACGTTTGTGTTGAGATTCATATTCTCCGCGTCATAGTAGAATTTGCGCTGTGGGGACGGCTGTAGATATTCTGAACGCAACTACTAGAGCAGATTGTGGAAAATCAAAAAATCTTTTAGCAGAATTCAAATAATGCAGTGTGTTCAGTTGAATGATACAAAAATAAGTTCGCTTTTCAGTTAAACTTTAAAGTATTTTCTGTGACATATACAGATAATGTGTTTCCTGAAGTCTGTTGAAATTGCGCATCCTTTTGCAAATTGATAATGTGACCTCTGACGCTTTGATCTCCATGAACTTTTCCATTTCCAAAGAAATTCCTTCGTTCCCTTCCAGAGAAACCACACCTCATCACCTTTCAGTTCCAACATTTCCTTTTCTAGGTCTCAGTCTTTTCGGCACGCTAGTCCGCACAATACAAGCGTAGGCACCGTTGGAAATAGCGCCTCAGCCCAGCCTCTGGTACCTATCCCAGACGACGTCTTAGGTAAGGTATCGACCAGTCTCATTGCACTGGGTGCAGAGCAAAGAACGCTAAGGAGAAGAGCAAAATAACACTAGGGAGTAGCGCCAAGACCCATGCTTTCCATGCTTTGCAAATCGGCCATATTCGTAGCGGCGCCCACTGCGCCTGCGGCATTTAAAGCGAGACAAACTTGTGGGTTTAGAAATTCCCTGTACAGCAAAAGTGCGGTCTGCGCACACCAAGGAACTAACTGAGGCTGTATCACTTTTTTGCTATGTTCAGAATATGAAGTTATCGGAGCCAGCGCTGGTGAACGGCTGAATGAGTTTCAATAGGGACGTTCTCTATCGCCAGTGAGCTAGTGTCGCTGCTATCCTGGTGTGTCACTTTTTTCAAGTCTTGGCGCTACTTCCTAGTGTTGCTTTGCTCTGCTAGGGAGTAGCGCCAAGACGTGGAAGAAGTGACACACTCGAATTGCAGCGACACTAGAACCACTAGCGATAGTGAACGTCACTACAGAAACTCAATCAGTCGTTCGCCAGCGCTGGCTCCAATAACTTCGCATTGTGAACACAGCAAAAAAAAGATGAAACCTTCACTGTTTCCTCCATGGGTGCAGATCGCATCTTAGCTTTACTCGAAATTTCTAAACACACAAGTTTGTCTCAGTTTAAATGCCGCAAGCGTAGAGGGCGACGGCCCGTTTGCAAAGCATGGATAGCACAGGTCTTAGCGCTACTCCCTAGTGTTACTTTGCTCTGACTGGGTGGGCACATGGACAAAAATTGGAGACACACTACCACAAACACAAGATTTTTTTTCGGCGGCATGTTTGTGTACCATTCATTTGTGAGAGCATTCCAACCTATTTACCGTAGTCACTACACATGACGTCACGAATCCTGGCTTCTTGGCGTCAAGGCTAGAAGAATCTTCCTGTTTCCGGCAAAATATCGTGCCGCGGGCTGATCGGGCAAATCATGTGACATAGATCTTAGTTACTATGCTGACCGAGCATGGTAAGCAAATAGTTACTGTTAGTAACTATTTGCGAGAAGGTTGGAACGGTTAGCGTAGTAATTTTTCGTGAGGTTGGAACGGAAATAGTAACTAATAGTTACTATTGTTACAAGGGTGGAACACACCCTTTATATTTAAAGTTTAACCAGGCCTTGGACAAAATTTAAGGACAGTAGAAATGTGTGCAAGTCTCCTTTAAAGACCACTTATCATTGATCCATACAGACCCAGTTGTATCTGGGACCCCGATGAAAAATTTGTAGCCTGCGTAGTTGTATGATAGTTGTACGAGAAAGTTGCATGTATTGATATGTAATAGTAATAATTCCAGTTGAAATTAGAAATTCGAGTCATCTGGCATCCTTCAAGGCTACAGCGAAGAGATTTTTCCTTGCAAAAGAATAGAAATTGATGCGTGAGTGTTTTTTGTAATTCAATGTGCCTCAGACCGGGCCAGTCGTAAGCAGCAGTATCCAGTAGCATCCAGTCTCGCTAATAGTAGCATGCAGTAACACGGTAGGCTTGACGTAGAAGCATGTAGTAGCACCAGTTCCTACTGCATGCAACTTTTTCGTACAGCTTCATACTACTATTTTGAGATAAGTATTTCATCGGGACAAGAAGAGTCAACAAGAAATTTGTTGCAAATTCTCCCTCCCATTTTCCGGAAAAGCGCGTCGTTTCCCTCGTCAGAAATTGCCCAAGTGTCTTATCGATTCTAGGGGGGGGGGGGGGTAAACGAGTTTCCTCAATAGATGCCAGAGAATGGTCCAAAGGCGCTGTTATGATGTGGGTTAGTAGGGGGAAAAAGTTTAGATTATTGGGGAAATCAAGGGCCTAAAAGAAGCTTTGAAAAACATGTACGCAACATATTTTATATAGTTTTAAGGATGGTGTTGATTAAGAATGGAAACGCATTCTTTTGCAATATGTGGATAATGATGGAGATATGTAATGGTGTCTTAATAATTTATTTATTCCTTCTTGTAGTTGTATTTTCTTCTCCTTTCTTTCTTTTTCTTTTACTCCTTCCATGTCTCGGGCATTATGACGGGTCACAAATAAAATTATTATTATCATTATTACTATCAGAGTAGTTTTACAACTGCAATACACCATATAATCAGTCTACTTCCATCTACTTCACCGTTTGTTTAGTATCACTTTCGCGCGCCGCCTTTTATGGCGCTGACGTTTTTGGGTAAAATGAAATGAAGTACGTCATTCGTTGAAGCCCATTTTGTTTCGCTTTTTGTGTGAGTTGGACCAAATGAGATTCCTGTATTTCAAAAGTGTAGCGCATAGAACTCATCTACTTTTAGTCGCAGCTGAAGAAATATACAAGGGGAAGAAGGTAGCCTAGGAATTCTGCATGTGGGAGGCCCGTTTTAATAGCTGAGACAGTAGGCTAAAACTTGGGGCCTAGTTTCTGTTGGACGGTATAGCGAACCAAATAGAAAGATTCGCGTGAACTAAAGCCAACATGAAGGCCAAGTTTTTGAAAGACGGCAAGTTTTACTATTAAGCTTCGGGCAATGTTTCAAGGTTGAGTCCATAGATCAACATTATATCCCAACATTTTACGGGAGGGGAAGGTGGTTGGAATCTAGCGACAGGGAAAGTTCTCTGATCAGATTGATTAGGCAGTTAATGCAGTGGTAAAGCGACAGATGCTGAATGAGTATATGCTATTAGTTCCTGGCAACAAGAGCTACTGCTACTTTTAAACTTGGGACAGTCTGTTGTTCAGCTTTGGACGTTAGGGCAGCGAGCAACAGAAACGGAAAACAGATCAAGCGCTGAAAATGTTCGACTATGAATGAATTAATGAATGAAGGATTTATGACGCACTGCCCAAGGGTCTAGGTTTTGAATGCCTCAACACTTTAAAAAGTTTCTCAGAGTAAGGATTAAAGTTAACTGAAGTATTTGGTACTGAGATTAATCTCATCTCTACTGAGATAAGATTAATCCGAGTTAGAGATAAGGTTATCTTCTTAGAGACAAGAATAATCCCAATAGCAAGATTTTTTTTGTACCGTGAAGTTGTCCAAACAAGCTTAATCAGCACCTATCGTATCCTCAGATTCCGTCCAATAAACTTATATGTCTTGTCGGATCCAATGCGTATCATGTGCATACGAGGGGGTTTTCATCTGCCCTGTCGTTGGTGTTCGTCATGACTTCCCACATCCTGGACAAAAAACAAATCCTTTCAATGTTTTACCGTTCGCTATTAAATAAATGACCCACTAATAGTAGTAGAGAAACAATTAGCTCAGATATCCATCATGACTGGGAAAATCCTTTTGATTTAGTAAAGTCCTAAGTTTTAGGGTGGATGTTATTTTGTGTATTTTTGTTTCGTGCTCTTTTTTTCTTTTATTCTTTTGCCCCTTTTATTTACTCGTTTACGTGCCTTGTGCTTACCTTTACGGGTTAAAAATAAAATCATCATCGTCAAATATAACCCATCTGCACAGTTTTACGATAGATCGAAGTTTCCTTCGGGTAAACCAGGAAGCAGGAAGATTATTCTCCGAATTAGGATAACTGTTGTTAAACTGGCAAACTTCTACTCCGACCCCTCATCGTCTCTCCAAGCATTGATCCACCTGCTTGGAAAACGTACTTTGATCTCCCGTATAGCCAAGAATAAGAAGCGTCCATTTCAAGGATGTAAAATTCTTTCCACGACCCCCTTCTTGAAATCGAAATTCTTACATGAAAAAAAATAAAAAAAATAAATACGGTTTTGCTGGCCCGATTGCGAAGCGAGACGAGTTAGATCAACAGCTTAACTGTAAACCTAGCGGCCATTAGTGGCAAAAGATAGTTTTTGTGTATGTGTTTTAAAGATTAGTTAAATCGCTACGTGCAATTAAGTTATCTCATTTTAGTGTGAATTTTTTCGCCCTTTCTCTTATTCAGTTATTATACTCTAGAAAGATCTTTTTTTCTTTGAATGATGGGAACGAATAAACATTACATTACATGACATTACTGTTATTCACAAGCTCATCTCCAGGTCCTAAATTTCCTCACTTTCAGGAACCCCCTCCTCCCTGTCATGCGGCTCCATCGCCCTGCCCTCGGAGCGGGCACATTCACCAGATACCAACTCCTCACCACACCGTGCCCTTGTCCACAATCCCCGGGACACCGACCTGCAAGAGAACCACCACGCCTACGCGGCATCAGGTCAGGAAAGCATCTACTATAGTAATAGTACACTTTCGAGATGTAACTGCGAATTATTGGATGAGACTTCTAACATGAGTGGTAGTTCCTTGTCCCTTCAGTTCATCCATGATTTAGCTAGGGAGACCATTTGTACATCTGCGTCGAACTTGGCGCATAGCCCGCACAAATCTAATAAGACAGGGTCCAACGAGGGTACGGATGAGAATTTGTCCCAAGACTCGTACGATTTGCTAGATGAAGAACGAGCTTTAAGTTCGTACAAGGGAAGGTCCTTAGACAGTGGGGATGAGACTGATTCAGACTTGTCTTTTTATAGCCCTCCTTCGGAAATGACCCCCACTTTCATAATATTTTCTAAAAACATAGATGAGGGAATCAATAGTAGCCCTCAGTCGAGTGTCGAAGGTGAACCTTTCTTTCATCACGCTGAACAGGCATTTGTCTTTTCCAATCCGTGTCTGAGCTTTGACTTGGATCGAAGCGAAGACCAGTTGCCGAGTGCTCCTCAGAGAACCCAGTCGTTTTCTTCTCTGGCCAATTTGATCGATATGCCCGTGGTTGAGGTCCGAAATAAGACGAGTACAGTCCCCAGAGAAAAGCGTCGCCCCAAGTCCTTGGACTTTACTTTTACTGACATTCCCCCGTCAGATCAACCTAGCTGTAGTAGCATGGATGAAAATGAAATGGTATTTAGCCCTGTTCGGACTAAGTTTGTGTCAAATGTGGATTGTTCCGTAGCTGACGAGAGGCGCGATAGCTACCGTCGAGCATCGTTGGTTGCCGCTGAAAACTTGTTTCTCAGTGTTCCTGGGAGGGATACTCAAGTCCGCCCGCTTCCTGAGCCAGCCAAGCTTGAGCCCGTGAATATTACAGCGGGCAGCAGCTCTGTTTGTTTAACCTTTTCCAAGCTTCAAGATGGCAGCAGTGTCGACAGCACAGGACTTAGTTCAAATACGGAAGTAGAGTCGAGTAGTGAAGACGATGCTGACTCGAAGAATAAGGTTTTTGTGATCCGAACCAGTATGGTTGGGTCGAAAAAAATGCCAACTATTGAGAGCGACTGCTCCTTCCAGCAATCAGATTCTGACGAGCCCATTGCCTATCGGGACGACGATTCGCGGTTCTCCACCATCAGACGCAATGAATCGAAGCAGTCCCTAAAAGTTCAGAGCGATACCGATAGTGAGCCACAACCGCACATTTTGCGCCAAAAATTAACTCCGAACTACAGTGTATCCGACACGGAGGAGTCGACAGCACCTGCTTCATACAGTGGTTATATTTCCGGGTCAGAAACAGAGGATGCAATTCTAATTGCAGAAATTACTGAACCACTAGATAACATGTCAGTTGCTGATATTGAACCACCTTATCTTCCCCCGCTACTAATGAATATGGGACAGAACGAATTTCCGTCAACAAAGGGACCTTTTTCGGCGGTCAGTTTGGATATTAGTGGAGAATCCCCGCAGGCCCCATATCTGCCGCAGCGAGCCTACAGCGCTGATGTTTACTCGGCACCGGAACCGGTAGATATACCAATGTCTATACCAGAGGAATCGGAAGCTTTGACACTCGCTCAACGGCGCGCTTCCAGAGGGTCAATTTCTGCTAGTAGCCTTGATGCCCTAATGGAAGTTCCGGATGTAGCGGCTCAGTTGAGCGCAAGAACTTGTAGTGCTGAAATATTCATCTTTCCGACAATTGATTGCGATATGGAAATGCTAAAAAAAAACATAGGCGATGTCTTCGTCTTTCCGCTAAGAGGTGGGCCGGCGGACCCGCTCATACAGACTGGTACAGGAGTGCCGCGTGAAGTTTTAGACGACGTAAAGAACAGTTATGCCACTGAGCCTGTGGCCGAAAATGAAGGCAATGTGATGAACCGGTCCGACTCTTTGGAGAAAATCCCACCCCTTCCAGAGCTGGAGATGGAGTTAGACGTTAGTTACAGACCATCTAGCTTTGATTTCCCCCTGCCACCCTTCTGTTTCTCACCCCCTGTCGAAGCTTCAACACCTAAGGATGATTTCGACCAGCAGTTCTTTGCGGATTTGCCATGCGAAGAGATTCTAATGCATGAAGAGAGGAAACCTTTGAAGTTCATGTTCACAGTCGAAGATGTAGATGGCGACACAGGCCCTGCAAACAACTACGAGGCTTCGAATGATGTACCGAATGGAGCATTCAGTGATTGTGCTTTGGATGTCACAGTTGAAGAAGTTATTGAAGTTGCACGAAGCATCACCCCCGAGCGATCGGTCCCTCGTCGCGTCGTCGTTATTGATACCTTAGAAGGTTTTAATGAAGAAACGCTATCTCCACCTCTCGAGATTTTAAGCCCGGTTTCTGTGAATCTCACTGCTGAGCCTAGCCCAGATTTCACTGATAGTGCCCAGTCAGCTACGGCAATTTTCCGATTTGACACAGATATGAATGAGAAGGAGAAGAGTGAATGTATAGACGATGCCAACAGCCTCGTTGACTTTGTGGTAGACGAGTTCAACCAGCAGGATGATGCACTATCTTCGGACATGGTGGAATCGTTTGGACTTAGCGTAACAGTAGTCTCTTTCTCATTTGGCGAAGAATTGGTTGGTGCCGGTGGTGAGGCTGAATTAAGAAAAGATTTCGACATTCCAGAAGAGGAAGAAGAAAAGCCAAGCTTAGAAGCTGTTGATGATCTTCTGGACGAGCCGCTGTCACCAAGGCTTCGACTCAGGAAAAGCAGGTCTTCTTCTAGTGAGAGCAAAGTCATCACGACTATATTCACCTTCGAGCAGTCGGAAACTGACTTTCCTACAATGCCATCCAGCAGCACAGACAGCAACCTCCAGACTGCACAGTTCCTGCGTTCGTTAAGCAACCGTTCAGCTAACTTTAATAGTGACAGCTATCTTGAACCTCAAAATCTACAGAGGTCGCTTTTGGCTGCAGCTGAAGAGTTGCCTTCTTTGGAACCTGCGACTTCACAAAATAATTCACTGGAAGACGAACTTGAAAACACGGATCAGGATATTGAATTCTCGCCCGAAAAGACCCCAGTTTCAGGGTCAGAAGAAGAACGAAGTCTTGGGTCGGATGAACCGCGAATGGAAGCGGGCGTCCAGCATCAGGTAACGATCGTTGTCAGGTCGCCTAGTCCTCAGTTCACTGACAACAGTGCAGCGAAACTAGCCTCTTTTGAAGAACATGAGCAAGCTGTTGGTGACATAAGGGCAATGTTTGCTGTAGAAGTTGAAAAGACAGAAGTAGAGAGTCCAGGGACCGACTCTGATAGCTGTAGTAGCTGCAGCAAATGCCTCAAGCAGTACCCGGAAGAATCCGCAACTAGCTCGTCTACCAGCCGAAGTTGCAGTGACTGTAGGAAGAAACGCGATAGTCTAGAAGGCAGGGACAAAACCATAAATGAATACAAGGATGTTCCTTCGGAAAGTGTATTCGAGTCTTGCAGCTGCAGCAAGCACGTTGAACATGTAGAACACGTAACGAGAACTCGCTCAGAAGAAGAAGGTGCTATAAAGTATATTGACAGTGACTCTAGTAGCACAAGAAGTAAACAAAGCTCAAGCAATCGTTTTCCGAACAAGGTAGTTGCACCAGGTGAACCGGTAAAGCCTCCCAGAAATTCGCTCGCAGGGAGTGAAGCGACTGGAAGAGTGATGATAAAGGTTCAGCTGAGCAGCCCGGACTCATTGGGCCTTGCATCACCCGACCATTTTCTATCCCCTGAATGTATGTCCCCACAAGAACCACTGAAGCTCCGATCCCAGAGCGTCGAATCAGCTCTGGATTCCTTCCGCAGCCTAGATGGTATGGAGCGGAAGAGCACCACTCATACCGTCACAGTCGATAGTACATTGACCCATGTTACCGTTCTCGATTCAGAGTCTTCTTGGCATCCAGCGGGTGAGACTGATTTGAGCTGTTCTCCTCGCGAGTTTGGTTTCGAGGTCCTCGCAAGTTCCCCGACCACAAGTGCTGAGAATATAGACGCGCTGTCCCGCCAAGATACGTTAAGCAGTACAACAAGCATGGAAGACCAGATCGTTGATAGAATCAACGAGCTAATGGGCGAAGAGTATAATGACCAGGTGTCATACGATGACTCTGATGATGATTATCGCCCTCTGCCAGTTTGGCCTTCTGGCATGGACGTCGGTGGGTTTGTGTACCCCGTTCGGGTGCTCAGTCGGATTAGTGAGCTGTCCGACTCGAGGTTAACTACGTCGACAGTTGGTCATGGCGATGATAACACGATCAGCGATGTTTCGAGTAGTTGGGGACAGGCCGAGGATGTGCCGGTGAGTATCGACAGGTTTCCCACACCGCCTCCGTCCGACGATTTTCCTTCGCCACCTAGTTCTTTATGCTTAGAGGAACTCTCTGTTGAAGTGTACGAGCGGGATAAATTTACCGTCAATGTTGGGGAAACGTCGCCTGCGCCGACGCCTGATAAAAGCGACGATTTTACTCTTCTGGAAAGCTCGGTCGAGAGGTTTGCAATTGGTTTGAGAGAGAAAGAAGAGGAATTGGTTATTCGCGTTCCAGTCTTCTTCGAGCCGGATCCGGAGACGGTGCAGGGTATGGTGACAGATTTATAGAGTGGCTGTTTCGTATGGATTGCGGAAGCGGTTCTTTGGGTTCGGCTTTCTTCCAGGCACTTTTTCGAAGACGTTCAGTTGGTCCAGTTCATGTGTAAGGGAGCAGATGACGCTTAGTCGCGGCTGTAGCCTTGGCTTATGAGAATTCAAGCATCGGTTGTTAAGCCTTCGCTGTGGCGTTTGGTCCAGTTCATGTGTAAGGGAGTAGATGACGTTTAGTCGCGGTTGTAGCATTGGCTTATGAGAATTCAAGCATCGTTTGTTAAGCCTTCGCTGTGGCGTTTGTTCCAGTTGATGTGTAAGGGAGCAGATGACGTTTAGTCGCGGCTGTAGCCTTTGCTTATGAGAATTGAAGCATCGGCTGTTAAGCCTTCGCTGTGGCGTTTGGTCCAGTTCATGTGTAAGGGAGCAGATGACCTTTAGTCGCGGCTGTAGCATCGACTTATGAGAATTCAAGCATTGGTGGTTAAGCCGTCGCTGTGGCGTCGAGTTCTGGTGACAGAGATGACTAGGAATGGGTGTATCATCAACTCTTGGGCCACGGCTGGGTTAAAGTAAGCTCTGAAGGCTTGTTCATCATGAAATGAAATATCTAGCGGTCTTTTGAATACCCGAATTCTTACATTTCGATCTCGTGCTTGTAGCCTACATTCCAGATAATATTCCATCTTGGTTTGGTCAATATTACATGACTTAGTGGAAAATACGGTTTGAAGCTTCCTACTTGGAAAATGGACTTACTTGGAAAGTTCCGCAGACGCCTGTTCTCGGAATGTGTGTTCCTGTCCCTGAGTGTTAAAAGGAAGGCTGCTCCGATATTCAACTGAGGGTGTTTCAGTTTTAGCTACATTTCGAGTATTTAATAATTCCCTAGTCAGTTTAGCTGATGGAACTGTGTGGTTATTTTTGAACTAAAAAAATTCTGCTTTATCTGTTACGAAACGAGTGCTGCTCTTACGAGTAGTCGCAACCTTTTCTTATTGAATATGTAACTGATAATTTGTGCTAGATTTGCTCGAGCCCCCCCCCCCCCCCCTCTTAGCCCGTTGTCTAACGCGAAGTTTGAGTTTAGTACTATCGTTTTTTTTTTGCTGTTTTGGCATGCACTTGAGGGTCTTGCTTCTACCCCAACATTCCAGAGTAGGGACCATTGATCTTCCAGCTCGTTTGCAGTCGAAGACTGGTGCCGTATAAACTGTTTTATGATAGGTTTTGTTGAATCTTTGTAACAATCTGCATGTTGTTAGCTTGTGATTATTTTTCGGGTGGGTTAACCCATAAATAAGTTTTGGGTTTCATCTTAAAAATATTTCCGGATCTTTCCTTACCATCTTTATGGTACCCTTGTTTGGTTGTATCCCTCTTACTTTGTCGATAATGTCGATAAAATTGTCGATATAGTTTTGTTAGTAAATTTGTCTCTGGTTTTGGGTGAAAACTTGATTTTGCGCTCCGAGGTTGCGACAGCCCGTTGTGTATGGCCTTCCGTTTTTTTTTTACTTTCAACTTTTTCTTTGTAACCGGCTGTACCTCTGAAGCGACTACCAAGGTTTTGCTCTCTAGGTGGATTCCCAGAACTTCTGTTTTTTCCACTTTAGTTATGGAACGCTTCGCTTTGTCTGCTTATTCTGCGCATGCTTCGTTTATTTGCTGATGCTAGCCAAATCACTTAAATTCAGGCCAGACCTATCGTTTAGTTCGCAGATTTTAACCAAAAGAAAATAAATACAAATGCATGTCCTTGGTTGTTCATCTGTGTTATTAATCCTTTCTTCTGAAGGAGTAAGCCAGACATTTTTTTCGTAGTACCTGGCAGTCGTGTGAATCCAAGGATGTGGCACCAAAGAAACGGACGGCAACCCCGATAAATTTAAACATTCGAATGTGATTAGGTCTGGTCTGGTCCAGTTAGCTTGGTATCAGGGTGTTTGGTAGCGTCCAAAGCTGGCTGCTTTTTGCTTCCTTTTGCTGTTGATAGTCGTTTTCGAAACTTCGAAATTTCGAGGCATATCAGAGATCTTCCTGTTTCTCTACCAATTTTGTATTATCGCAAGCTGAGCACATCAAGTTTCAATTCATGGTACCTTTCATTTGCCGAAAAGTGACTTCACTGGCACGCCACAAATTTAAAAGTTGGGAAAAGACTACAAACAATGTTTTCATTTCGTTTTTGCTTTTTTGAGGTGATAATGGAGAATAACTTGCGTGAATTATTCAATGTCTATACCGTGCAAGCCCTCCCCAGTACTACTAACTTGGGCCTGACCAGCCCTTATTCTTGTTGGGGGTTGAATTGCGTTATTTGCCAGTTTAACCAATTGCGTATTTTTGTGTATAGTAGATATGTAAGAGTTTTTCCAAGATTATGATTATGCAAGTTCTTGTTTTCTAACGAATAAAAAATAACGAGTTTAAAGGCTTGTGTGTGAGCTTGAGAGTGGTTGCTAGTTTGAGTTATGGTAGCTTAATCCTGCCAATAATTTAGCTGCTTTTTGGAGACGCACTAACGAATGGGTTCTATACTCCACTGTGCCCCAGGGAATGTGCAGACAGGAAGTGGATGGAGTCCACGATGATGAAGTTGAAGTGCAGACAGACGGTCAGGATCAAGTGGTCGCTGACTGGAGTTTGTGCCTGTGTTTTCAGCACCATTCGGAACGGACAACGTCATGATAAAAATGCAGAAAACTCGGCTGGGAAAACCTGATCGACTGTCCGCATTAGTTGCTTTTTTGCTGGTACCATGGTATCTGTTACACGGCTGCTCTGCAGAAACGACTATTGCCGAAATTGCACTTATCAAAGTCATCCCAAAAGAAAAACTGATATCCAGTTACATCACTAAGTGCTAAACTTCTGTCCCACTAATTACAAAATTTGATGAAAGGGTACCACGGTACCACCACGATAAGTTACCATGGTCGGACCGTGGTATCCGAGTATCAGATGCCACGATCAGTTGCGTCACGAGCCTTTCTTCATTGGGGAGGGCGAACCTGCTAAAATTGACTGAATCGGTACCTGATTTTTACTGAATTTAAAAAAAAGAAAATCTAAAACCCATCGAGTTGCCGTCATGAAGCTACTACGTCAAAAGTTGCTGAGTAAATACAAACAAGTCTAAAGAGAAAGATTGGCGCGTTTTCATGCTTTTCCGCTTCGATTTTTGGGATCCCAAAACGTAAGTAGAGGGACCTATGACATCGCAAAAGTTGTCCGTCTGTCCGTCCGTCCGTCTGTCAGCACGATAACTGCCGAGGGAATGAGAGATTGTGATGAAACTTGGTGTGAGGATTCTTTGGGTCAAGAGTAAGGTCAAGTTCGTAGATGGGCTCTGTAACCCCACATTTAGGGGTGGGGAAGGGGGTTTAAATTAAGGGGCGAGCAAAATATTTTTAAACAGCTAATGTGATAGTCGATTATGGGGTAAGAAGACATGCTGAGCACGATGGTGAAAACAACCGGAAAGTTTGTTAATAGAAAAAGTTTTATTTGAAGTTGATTAGATGTTTGATTTAAAGAAAGAAAGACATGGTGAACACGATTATGAAAACCATTTTCTCGCCGGACAAGCAGTTCGTCCGGAATCCGGACAAAATCGGAAAATTTGTTAAAAGCAAAAGTTTTATTTGAAGTTGATTAGATGTCCGATTTAGGGGTAGATTGTTAAAAGATTTGCAGAAGTTTTATTTGAAGTTGATTAGGTGTTTGATTTAAAGAAAGAAAGACATGGTGAACACGATTATGAAAACCATTTTCTCGCCGGACAAGTAGTTCGCCCGGAATCCGGCCAAATCCGGAAAATGTGTTAAAAGCAAAAGTCTTATTTGTAGTTGATTAGATTCCGATTAAGGGGTAAGAAAAGATGCTGAATCCGTATATGATAATTGTTTTTTTACCCGGACGCGTAGTTCACCCGGAATCCGGCTGAAACAGGAAAATTGTCATGAGCTAAAGCTTTATTTGAAGTTGATAAGATGTTCGATAATTCGTTTTTGAGCTTTGTTATTTTGTCGGATAAGTGGTTCCCGAATTCGGCAGAAACCGGAAATTTGGCAGAAGTAAGCTAAGGCAGGAAGTTTGGATCAGTTTCGTCAAAACAAATACGACTTACATGGGTAAACACACATGCTGAATCCATACATACATACATATCTGAACTTGGATTTCTCAGATGATTAGCTATTTGGCATTAATCTGTTTCTGAATTTTTGTTGTAATAATGCTTGAGGAGTCTAGAGAAGACAGGACCCAATTGTCTGGATGTGATATTAAATTTTTGGGATCCCATCGAAACCTTCGGTCTTGTTTCTGTTTACCTTTCGGAGACCTTTCCAGTTTCGCTAACAGGACTTGAAATAATCGCAAAACACGGCGTTGCTGCGTAACGACAACGTCGGTAACGGCTGTACCAGGATTAATTAAGGCACAGCAGGCGAAATTTTTTGAACCCGTCTTTTTTTCTGGCAGAATTTAACTACTTCCCATGCAAATTCTAGCTTTTAACATGGTTCAAGCCCCCCGAAATTCCAAGCCTCAACACACCTACTAAATGACGCACCCTTTGTCTAACTAGTGAAGACTGCGAAATGCGCCGCAGGCGAAATTTTGTGGAAACACTAATGATAAAACTGCCGTTTTGCGATCCCAAGATTACCTATTAAACCTAGAGCTGTCTGGCGAAACGAAAGGGGCGATCCAGGGTAAAGTAGATACAAAGTACTTTAGTTCGGAGTTTACAGAAACAAAAGTAGGCTAGTTTTCAGGTCAAGAGACGTGCTTATTCCTGAAGTACTGCAATCCTAAGAAGTAAAAAATGAACAGCGACCAGCTGAAGCTACCGTAAATGGTAAAGAACGAGAGCTAAATAATGCCACTTAAATTACTGGGTTGAAGTAAATAATGAATTTGTACTATATGAAAAACTAACTAAAAAAATAAGGAACAGATCGAAAGCGGTATAACAACCGAATTTCGTAATGGAATAAAACTCTTGTTAGAACCACCTTAAACAACCGAATTCGTGAATTACCGTATTCGGTAACGAATCAGAACCGAATATCTAACCGAATTTAATTATGAAATGGACTGACCGAGTGCGACCGAATTGCCGAATTCGGTAAAGAATCAAACCAAATAAACTGGTTAAATCACCGGATTTACGCAGGGACGGACCGAGTGCGGCGAAATCGATGCGGACTGAACAAAAGTTGGATGAATTATCGAATTCGGTCACGAATCAGAACCAAATGAATCTGACAGATGACCGAATTATAAAATGGACTGACCGAGTGCGATAGAACAGATAAGGACTTGAGAAAAGTCCGGTGAATTACCGAATTCGCTAACGAATGAGACCAAATTAATCACCGAATTTACGAAGGGACGGACCGAATGCGGTGAAATTGATGCGGAGTGAAGAAAAGTTGGATGAGTTAGCAAATTCGATAAAGAAAGGGGAAAATTTGACCGAATGCCCAAAACGTAGGGGGGGGGGCTGCGCCCCCCTCGGGACGACCCTGACCAAGATAACTGCAAAAACGCCTTTTGACCGTGGTATCAGATACCACGGTAACTGCGAAAACGCCTTTAGACCGTGGTATCAGATACCATGGTATCTGCAAAAACGCAACTGTTGTTAACGAAACAGGTGTGACATTGGCTTATGGGGGGGGAGGATACCTTATTTTTTCACAAAACCATCTGTACTGTTAGATTTTCTTAATATCGCGAAGAAGAAATTAGTCGGTTATGATTGGAGAGCTTTTACGGGGGGCAACCAATCGAAAGGATTATATCGAATGATATGTCGTTGAGGGGGATACAAAGTAAGATCTAAGGTCTGAGGGGTAGAACCGAAAAAGGAAAATGGTATGACGCGGAGATGTTACCGAAAAAGGAACGTGAATAGCCCAAACATAAAAGATAATGTGTTCACGTCGAATATTAATCAACGGCCAACAAGGGTCATACGATATTTTTTTTGCAAGTCAGGAACCACCAGCTAGAGTCGCATCGTCTGGAGTCGCTTCGTCGGAATACTGGACATTTATTTGGATGCCAAATTTTGTGGCTGACGTTACTAGATAGGAAGCGGATGCTTATTTTAATCAGTAAATAGTACACATATGGTTAAAAATGCAAGACGAACCTGTGGAGTGTTTGCCCCTATGTCTCAGTAACGCGTACCAAAAGCGGAACGTATAATATTGCCGAAGACTTTTCCAGTGTGGATAGGGCAGATTTAAGGACGAGGTAGCCTATTGGTGGGAACAGAACTTTCATTTTCAGTTTTTTTTTTCAAATTCAAAATAAACCAAATTGTCATCACATGCCCGAATAGAGAGGCTATAGCTTTATTATTTCTATATTTTTCTGAAACCGAGATATTATTTTTTCTATTTTCTTTCGTGTTTTCTACTTTGGGCTAGACTTTTCTTCGACTTGGTGGCGTTATTTTTTTAACCTTCCTAACACCTTCGACTCTTTCAAAAAAGATCCCGAAATCCTTCTTCTACAACTGTCGAGCTTTTAATATTTAATCTCCATTTCTGACCTACAAATTTTCTGCAACTGTTCCCATTACCAATTCAGTTTATAAAAATCAACCTTAACTTAATGATCATTTCCATTTAGAATATGTACAATGTTTCCTTGTCAGTCTTTATGCTACTTGCGCACACCCGCACATAAACTTTCCAGATTTATTTAACTATTTAGTAAAATAGAAAACAAATTCGAAAAAAAACTATATTTAAACTTCTCGAACTTTGATATTTAGGCTACTATTAAATCACCAAAATTGTGTGTTTATTCACGTTTTTTTTCACTGTAAATATGTCTTAAATTTTTGTTTTGTCTCAGTCCTTCAATGCTCTACCGTCAACCAGTACACACAAGTTTGCGAACCTAAACTAATTTTCTGGGAAGTAAGAGAAAAATGAACTCTTGGGAAGTAAGAGAGAAATGAACTATTATGAGACATCTTACTTTGCGTTCCTCCTCATCGAATCTGCAGCTAGGTGCAAAATTCTGACTAGCAACTCAGTGTTGACCCATTGACGTGACTTGGGTGGTAGAGAAGACAGGGTTAGGCCTACTTGGGATTCCTGAAACCAGAAATGTTAGGGAAACACAGGGTAATCCAGAGTAAAATACAGCTCAAATGCTTGTTAGAACCATTCATGTTTTGTAACTAAAAATTCGAATTTATGGTTCTATCGCCATTGCTCCCTTGTCTGAAATCCATCTGGTTTCGAAGCAAAATTCAGTTCCAGTATTCTAACATACGTGACTGTTTTAAAAGTAATGGTTTTTTATAAGGTTACAGACTGTTTCAGACTCTTTCCCCTGACTTTTGTGAGAAACTTGCGCAACTGGCATTCATGACCAGTGAGCTCTTTGGAAGCAGGGTTGCCACATGTCGCACGATAGTGTGAATTGTCACTCTATTTTGCTTTTGTCACTCTTGTCCTACGTATGACATAAACATCACTCAATTTCAGAAAATGACCAAATTTGTCATTTTTGCAGCAGGGATTCCGGACAGAAGTAACTATTTCAAGCTTTTTTCATGGAAGTAAAAATTAAGATGCGTCATTTTTACAGAGGCGACTCCGACCAAAAGTGAGCATTTTATGAACATAGATTTCACTCCCAATTCACTCTCTATGTTTTCACTCCCAGTTCACTCTCTGTTTTGGGCCAAAAGTCACTCTCTAAATTTTTTTGATGTGGCAACCCTGTTTGGAAGCAATAAGCGGGAGTCTGATCCACTCTGAAAGGAGCCGAATATGTAAGGTCAGCATATGACGCGAAGGGTGGAAAAAAACGACTTAGGGAGTTGGAAGCCAACGTCTTCAAAGCATCTTCTTAGTTGCGTTATTTGAAGTTCATAGTAAAGCGGACTGTTCGTTGTCGTTTTATTCACCAGTGGGTCGTACGCTGGGAAGGCGCAGGGTGCCCGAAGTCGTTTTATTTGCCAGCGGGCCGTCCGCTGAGTGCTAGCGGACTCGCTAGTTTGTACGCTGGGTGAGGCAGGGAACAGTTCAGCGTACCTTCTGACGTAGTCCGCCAGGAATAAAACGTCTATTCACAGTTCGCCTTCCGCTCCCGCTGTACTATGAACTTCAAATAAAATGCAACTCTTGACTGTGTCATTAAGCGCGGTGTGGTGAGCGTGAACAAACAAATTGTTATCCGACAAGGAAGTATTTCCAGAAATCATTTCTAGTAAGTTCCTCCAAGTATTTACAATAACTTTCAAGGAGACTTTCTGATTTTAGTCGTGTATGTTTGCGTCTAATCAGTAGATTGTAGATCATTTTATACAAGTTTTTCTTACTCAGTGCTACGTTTATTTTCTAAACTGATTTTCCATTGTATTACTTACACTGAGCGGGCGCTGGAGCTACTAGCTTGGGTAAGCCACTAACAACTATAAGCCTGTTGAACGGTCGCTTCAGTCGTATTGTTGCTTTATTCCGTGTTTGTGCATTCATTTTTATTGGCTACCAGTGTTACCAGTAACGTTTTGTTTTGGTTCGAAACAAGAATCATTATTTTCTTCCCTCTATTTCATGTTGTCGCTAGCCCGGTCTGTTTTGAGGTAAGGTTCAAATCTTACAACCTTACAAATAACAGGGTTCGTGCGGCTCTGGAAATCAGGGAAAAGTCAGGGAAAATCGTGAAAAGTCGCAGAACTGTAATTTTACAGAAATTACAAATCTTACAACCTTACAAATAACAGAGCCTCGTTTTTGTTGCGTGCTGCAGGTCCACTTCTCCGCCGATTCCGGACTGATTCTTTCTACATCCGTTTTTGCACTGCAGCGCTTCCAAGGAAGACGGCAGCGCTTCTCAAGAATCACGGACTTGCTCACCGACCAAGTCCGTGCTTCCCTGCAAGATGCTGCAGCGCTGCCGCTTCACCAAGAAGAAACTGAATCCAAAAACGCATATTGTGCAAAAGCAAAGAAGTGCTGCAGCAGCGATGCGGAAGCGCTATTGCAACAAAAACGAGGCTCAGGGTTCGTGCGGCTCTGGAAATCAGGGAAAGTCAGGGAAAATCGTGAAAAGTCGCAGAAGGTCAGGGAAATTAATGAAAAAGTTCAGTCTATACTCATGCATCGGTTTTTTTTTTTACTGGAAATTTCTTTTTCGTTGGTTCTCTGCCCAAAGTTTGTCAGTTGACAACTCTGTTCTTAGAGCCATCCCAGTCTGTGCTCCGACGTATAGTACGGCTTGTTTGTTCAGGAAGAAGTCGAATGAATCTTTGCTATTGTATGAGTTGAGTTTTGGCGGCATTTTTCGCTGAGGTAATCGAAAGGTGTTGGAAAACTGCTGGAAAAGGTCAGGGGGAATCACCAAAAAAGGTCAGGGAAAAACGTGGAAGAGCACGCTCACGAACCCTGAAATAAATAATCTTCTAGTTCATCTCATCTCTCACAGCAGTAATACGTAACAATCGGGGAATTAAGGCTTTGAGCCTTGTGGACAATAACTTGCGTTTTTATTAACAATTTTAGCACTGAACTCGGTGTGGCTGAGTAAAGCACAATTGAGCCTCTTTTCCCCTGAAGCGGACTTATGGCTTTTATTATGGGGATCCCTAAGCGTTAGTGACGGGATAACTAGAACTTCGTAAAAATCGACTGTCGTTCCATCTCTTAGCAGAGTAACTCTTGAAGGGATTGAGATATCCTGTTCAAACTTCTTTAAATCAGGCTACAAGTCATGTTCGCAGATGCAGTTTGTTGTTTAGGTTCAAATCCTTTATTTTCTGGCCGAACAAATTGTCCGCTCTGAATCCGGCCAAAACCGTAAACTTGGTAAAAGTAAAAGTTCTTTCTTAATTTAACTAGAGGTTTGTTATAGTATAAATGGGCATGCATCCATTTTTAACTTTATTTTTTGCCGGACAACTAGTTCCCCCGGAATTTTGTCAATTTGGTAAAGAAAAGGAAATTTTCCAGAGTCGATTAGAGACGCGATAACCATTGGTGCTGGATTGCCATCTAAACTTCAGTTTTGCATCGGATGAGTTGTGCGGCCGTAATCCGCCCAATACAAACATGTCTTTTGTACATTTGCAAGTGGTTGATTAAGGATAAATTAGGTGCTTGAGGGGCCTGATGAAGGCCGGATATCTACAAGACCCGATTGTCTGGATGAAGAAGCCAAATAAATATCCTCATTCGGGATCCCATCGAACTCTTCGTCTCGTTAGGAATGGAATATGCCTGTGGGTTATTGTCCTAGTAGCCTACTTAGTTCATTGTTCGTGGTAGGAGTTGTGCCAATACGAACTTCTGCCGAGTTGCGACGATCTTGTCTTGCATGGGCTTCCTTTTGCTAACCTTTTTTTCGGAGTCGAAGCATGTTTGTTGGTTCTGTTTTGCTGCTCACCAGTCTATGTGCAAGTCTGTCGTCCATTTCACGAGACCGCTTCAGAACATATCTTTGCATTAGTGTTAGAAAAGATGTTAATTATTCTCCATATCCTGCTAATTCTTCTGTCTTACGTAATTCTTACGTAGTTTCATCACATCATTTATTTCTTGTCGTATCTTGTAAGTGTACTAGATATTTTGTTTCGTGTCTGTGTATTTCGTAAATATTTGATTCCTCGTCTAGCTTTAAGCTATTTGGATATTAAATTTGGATTGATTGATTATCTTCAGACTACGTAAGATGTGTGGTCTTTTCCGTCTAAATCGCCTAATCTCGCAGTAACTGTCGAGTTACCAGCCCCCGTTTTGAGAATTTTCTCCTCCAGTCATTTTTGTTAACTTATTCAGGTCCCACCTGACAGAATATGCGTATAGTCTCGGCGAGTACAATGTCAATGGCTCCATCTCTGGTTCATTTGCTACTGCAGAGCACAGTGATATTCCGGAAGGAGTCCCTTTAACATCCCTGGAAAAAAGGAATGAAATAAGTTTATTCAAACAATGTTTACAACGGATACGTCAGCTACGATTCTTCATCAGCGATATTTCGGCCCTTCTTGGCAAGGGTCCTCGTCAGACTGTCTCCTCTGGGTCAACGTCGGGGAAGGAAACAAACCTGTAATAAATAACTGAAGCTTCTACCGACTATAAATATCTTATTAAAATAAATTACCTTCAAATACCACTTTAGTGAAAAAACTAGTCCTGAGATTTAATTTTTGACACGGACGCTGTTTTTGCTGCACGATTGGGGCGATGACAGGAAAGGTTTTTTTCTGCATTTTGATCATCTTCGGTTTTGTTATTAACAAGGCGCTGAAAACTTAAATATTATTTCATTAATAACCTTGTTCTACATTTCTATTATGGAGTACTTGCCTGTATTTATTACTTTGAATAATTACTGCACGGAAAAACTAGTGCTGAGATTTAATTTTTTGACACGGCTGCTTTTTTTGCTGCACGATTGGGGCGACGGCAGGAAATATTTTTTTCTGCATTTTGATCGACTTCGGTTTTGTTGTTAATAAGGGACTGAGGCTTAAATTTTCTTACCTTAATAACCCCGTTCCCACGTTTCCGGTAGGGAGTACTCGCCTGTATCTCGGTTAATGCCTGCTCGGTTTTTCTTTATCTCAACGGCTTCTCGAATGGTTTGATGGAGTCCGGTGCATGTTGCAAGAATTTTGGCTTTTTCAAAATATACTGAATGGGATGGGTTTTCGAAAACATGTTCTGCAAGTGCAGATTTGAAAGTATAGTTATGACGGTGTCCGTTGGAGAGGGCGTGGTCAATTTCTTGAAATAAGAATTAATTTTTTCACATTTACATATTCACAGCACTCAAATTCAAATCCCTATCTACGTCCCCTTGTAGAATAGAATGTAATTACCGAAAGAAGCCCGTGGGCCATGGCAACAAAGATTGTAAAAAAAAAATCACTAACTCACACCTAGTATTGAGGGTTTCAATAACACACTTCATTCCAAACGCTAGCCCAAGCAATACGGTTCACAAATGTATTTACACTTTTTTGTCGTCAAAATTGGCTGATACTGATAGATATTCTCCTTTTTTGTAGTTTATTCATACACCAACTATATGGTTTTTTGTCTGATTTTAATTATCAATCAATCAATTTTATTTAGACCCTAATCGCACTATGCTAACTCGGGTAGAAATTTATTTAACTAGTAAACAAAGAATATGAAACGAAAATAAAAGTGAATAAAAATCTTCTTGGTAAGAAATATTTTGAGCTTGCTCAAGTGGGTTCTTCCACCCCCCCCCCCCCCCCCCAGTGTTGTCGGTCAGTCGGTAAAAAATAACCGAGTCGCGATTTTTCGCCAAAACAGTTGATTTTTTTCATTAAAACAGTCGATTTTTCGTCAAAACAGTCGTTTTTTTATGAAAATCACGACTCTGTCGTTTTTTTCTTGAGAACAGTCCTTTTTTCTGCAAAAACAGTCGGTAATAATTACCAACCAGTCGGTAAATACCTTGACCCACCACTCCCCCCCAAAAAAAAAATATTTTGGCTAGTAACGCCTCTTATCTAGACATAGCAAAAGCTAGAACGCTTCCGATTTAACTACTTCAAGTTAATCCCTTTTTCCCTATCAACGAATAGGGAAAAAAAATCATCAGTATATCAGTAAAAAAAAACGTTCTTTTCTTCTATCCAGAGCAAAATAACACTAAGGAGTAGGCCAAGAGCTATGCTTTCCATGCTTTGCAAACGGGAAAATATTAGTAGCACCGCCCACTAAGCTTGCAGCATTTAAGGGAGAGAAACTTGCGGGTTTAGAAATTTCTAGTAAAGGAAAGCTGCGGTCTGCACACACCTAGGAAACAATGCAGGCTGTATCATTTGTACAGATTATGAAGTTGTCGGAGCCAGCGCTGGTGGACGGCTGAATGAGTATCAGTAGGTACGTTCTCTATCGCTAGTGGTGTTAGTATCGCTGCTATTAGAGTGTGTGTCAATTTTGTCAAGTCGCCACTCCCTAGTTTTATTTTGCTCTGCTTCCATGTGCTGTAAAGAAAGATGTTATTCGACATAAAAATCATCAAGATCGGCTGAAACATAAATTCTTCAAACGTTTTTTTCTTCTCCTGAACATTTTGAAAAATGTCGCTTGACCCCTTAATGCGTGACATCGACGAAATGCACACTACACAATTTTAAGGCACTGGAGAAGATCCTGGGGTATTGGTTCCGGAACTATAGGCATATTCTCGCCGTTCCCCGAGGACTTCTCGGGGAATCGATAGAGGGAGGGAATAGAGGGAGTCACTCCACGCGGACTCCGTGTACAGAAACAGCGAGAATACGGGCAATGCTTCCAAAATGGATTTTGTTCGAAAAAAAATATGCAGTTGACGAAATTAGTCTGTATCCACCTTATTTTTGGTTTTGTTTATTCTGATTATTTATAATTAATTTTACATGCACCAACACCAGCAAAAATTGATTAGCCTCCTAATCCGTCAGGGAGTCCTTTTTGATGATGGTGATGATAATCTGAACATTCCCAGTCCGTGGGGACTCGCGAGAATACGGAGAATGAGTCCCCGGGACAAACAAAAACGTGGGGACTCCTCAAGTGGAGAATACGCCTTAGAACAAGCTGCTTTCATTTCAGTTGACAAAGAAGAGGCAATCTACAAGGCGCCCACGATCCAAGAAGAACATGAGCAGACAGCCTCATCTTCCGACGACAGTACTCGCGCTGAACCGAATGAACCAGAACCGACAGTACTACACACTGACGATGTGGAACGGGACCAGTCACACGCGGAGCTTTTTGATAATAATAATATCATGAGTATCAAACCGTCGATGGACGTGGAGACGGAGGCCAGAAGGAGGGTTAGTTTTTTATTTTTTGTACATCCTCGTTGCTTTTTGGGATGTGTGGAGGGATACCTATGACATCGCAAAAGTTGTCCGTCTCTCCGCACGATAACTCTCGAGGGGATTCATTTTCTTACCGGACGTATAGATCCCCCGGAATCCGGCTGAAACCGGAAAATTTGTTAAAAGTAAAAGTTTAATCTGAAGTTGATTAGAGGTTGGATGTAGGGGTATGCTGCATTCGTTTTTGAGCTTTAGTTTTTTGCCAGACAAATAGTTTGTCCACAATCCGGCCGAAACCGGAAGTTGGGCAGAAGTAAGGAAGGGAGGAGATACGACGTAGGCTATAAGGTAGACCATATGCTGAATCCCTATCTGAATATTTGACGGCGCAAGACGGATATCTGAATATATCTGAACTTGGCGAGAAACTTGGCTGAATATGTCTGAACTCGTTCGGCAGTTATCGTGGTATCTGGCCAGTTATCGTGGTATCAGATATTCAGATACTACGGTCCGACCGTGGTAACTGGTCGTGGTATCTGAAGAGTCATCTCACTTTCATCAAATTTTGTCAGATTGTCAGAAGTTTAGTACTTGGTGATGTAACTGAATATCAGTTTTTCATTTGGGATGAATTCGAAAAGCACAATTTCGGCAATTGTCGTTTTTGCAGAGTAACCACGGCTACTGCAAAAACGACTGATTGCAGATCCAGTTACCGTGGTAACAGATACCATGGTATCTGCAAAAACGACACTCTTGCCTTCATTTATGTAATCCTTTCACGTGTTGTTTCCTAGCAACCAGTTGGACGGTGGCCTGATCTTCTTGTTCCTTTCAGCGTTTCCCGACGGACAAAAGTTATTTCATCGCCAAGGAAATCCTGATGACCGAAAGAACATACAAAAAGGATTTGGAAGTCGTTGATCTGGTGAGTGATTCAGACAGACTTGACTTAAAAAACTGTTACTCCTTTTTTTGTAGTTGTTAGTTTTTGGTTGGGCGTCCCTGAGCGGGTGAAGCTCGTTTCTTATTTTCACTTCTTTCTTTTTTTGTTGAAGTGTTTAACGCTTTCAAATAATGCATAAAACGGATACGTCAGCTACGATGCTTCATCAGCGATATTTCGGCCCTTCCTGGTAAGGGTCCTCGTCAGGCTGTCAAAGTTCAGGGTCACCGTTGGGTAAGGAAGGAACCTGCAGTAAATAACTGAACTTCTACCGACCATAAAAATCCTGTTCGGGGAAATTACTTTTAAATATCAGTGTAAGGAAAAAACTAGTCCTGAGATTTAATTTTGAGACGGTTTGCTGTTTTCGCTGCACGATTGGGGCGATGAGAGGAAAAGTTTTATTCTGCATTTCTATTATCTTCTGTTTTGATATTAATACATCTTTGATTTTGTTGATGTTTTAAAGGTAATTAGTCCCTTACGGGCTAGTCTCTGGACATTGAAGAGTGTCGTGTTTTTTTTTTTTTTTAAACTCTTTATTCTCTCTCGGCAACGAATTTCGCCAGCCGTTTCTTTTTTTTTTGTTTAAAATAAATTTTTTTTTCTCTCCTCCACTCAGTGACACAAGTGTGGCATTACTCTTTCCATTTTCACATTAAAATTTTATTAGCTCTACTATTGTAAGTGTGGCACTTACTCTTTCCATTTTTACATTAAAATTTTATTTGCTTTACTATTCTATTCACAACTTACATTTACCTAAATATTTTCACCGTTACTTTTTACAATAAAAAAAACACAGTAAAAATCAAAATCAGTGAAAAGCATTCACACAGTGTCAAACACACAAGAACCGAACAAAAAACAAAACATAAGAGCACAACCCACGCCGAGAAGTGACCTTCCGCCATAGGACACGTCTACTGTGGTGGCAAAAACAACTACATCAAAAACAAAAACAAGACTCGAATTCTTTTACAATAAAAAACAAATATACCAACCTCCCAACTTTAAAACTTTACACTAAACCAAAATTTATATTTAAATTTCCCATAAACAAACAAACTGATTTCAATGTGCTCTTTTATTACAAAAAACAAAACATGGTAATAGAAAACCCTGAAATCATCCCACAAATTTTTAAATACCATTGCACTTTTTTAGAAACCTACAAAACACAACTTTGAATGCTTTTCGTTAAAAAACAAAACAAAAATCAAAATTTAAAACCAAATTATTACTATTTTCTCCTTAAAATTATATTAACATATTTACAATTATTTCCAAATATAATTAAATTAAAATTTGACTGTGCAAATTTAAACTCTCCAGCCACTCGCAATCAACCGTTCCCGACCACCTCGTACACTGCGAATCCACTTTTATCAGCCCTTTCAACCACGCTTCAAACTGGCTAACTTTCACTCTCCCTCCTTTTCTTCGTCTTTTCCACACATACACAAATGCGCACATAACCATGAAACACATAGCTCGTTCTTTAAGTTTATCTTCCACTTCAAAGCATAACTTCACAATTTTCTTTCTATCCTCGACACTCGCTGCGTTAAGATCCTCTCGCTCAAATACCTCAAAAATCTTCAAAAAAATCTCTTCGCCAGCCGTTTTTCTTGTATCCGCCTCGGAAGCGCAGAAGCTTTCACCCAGAAAACGGCCAACTCCGAAAATCCATCAGTAATTTAAAAACTTCGAATAAAACCTTCTACAGAACATACATACAGGCAGTAAATTGTAAATATACACAGAATTCAGAATTGTAAATAATCACAGATTTGCACTTACACACTTTGAACACGCACATTTTATCTTTCGTTATTTTACTTTTATCTGCATGTCGTTCAGTCCGCCTCGTTCTTCTTGTTTTTAGTTACATGTCGTTTATTGTTTGTTGGTTCCGCATCGTTTTTCTGTTGTTGTTGTGGTGGATTTTATGATTTAGTTTTGTTTTTCGCTGAGGACGGTTTGCCGGAAGTGCATGCAACCGAAATATCCGAAATTATATTCATAATAATAACAGTATAGTAATAATATAATAATAATAATAATAATAATGATATAATTGCAATAATAAGGCTTTCGCCTCTATAAATTTCTCGGGACACTTAAAAAGAAAAAGTCTTCGGGTGCGGATGGTTTATGCGCGTTCCATTTCTTAAATGGGTCGAAAAAGCTCATTATGCATTTATCTTTACTATATCAGATGGTTTTTTGTACAGGTTTTGTTCCTGATGTATTTTGTATGGGGTTGATTTCGCCAATTATTAAGAAAGGTAAGCCAGCTTCTGAATGTTCATCGTACAGGCCTATCACTGTTTCTAACGTGTTTGCAAAAATATTTGAACTGTTGATAATTGATAGCCTACGGTCCATTTGTTACATGCCACCTTTTCAATTTGGTTTTCAGCCAAAGCTTGGCTGCTTTCACGCGTTGAAATGCTTATCTGGTATTTTACACGACGCTGACCTCACAAAACAGCCGCTCGCAATTGGTACTTATGATGTAAGTAAAGCTTTCGACTCGCTTCTACATCCACAAGCAATGCTTGAACTACTTGAGCGAGGTGTTTCACCTGTAATTGTTAGACCGTTGATGAATATGTACCGTCACATGAAGGCAAAAATAAGAATCCCGGGGAAGACCGTACTGTCTGATGAATTGCCAGTCCGGATTGGGGTTAAGCAGGGTGCTATCACTTCACCTGTTATTTATAACAACGCTACGGTATCTGCCCAATCAGACCTTCCATCGTGTTGTATTCATAAAGGACTGGATCTATCTATCCTGTGTTATGCTGACGATGTTTTAAACATAAGTAGAACTGTTTCTAGCCTTGAAAATTGTTTCCAGGATATTTCGCAAAATTATCAGGGAATAGGTTTGTCTATGAATACATCAAAATGTGAAGTGCTGCTTTTTAATGATAATAGTGATTTTTCTGTTGATAATATAGTTTTAGATAATGTTATAATAAAGCCGAGTGATAAACTGATGTACCTTGGTATTCCGATTGGCAAGACTCTGAAACAAACTAAAGCTTTGATTATTGAGAACATGGAAAGCAAAATTCGTCGATCTTATGGGCAAACCGTTTCAACCTAGTTCCACCTAAACCGTTACCTCTTAGCAAAATTATATAACAGTGTTGCGCTTCCCCATGTTCTTTATATAGCTCCTTTTTCTGAAACTTTAAATGACACGGACCGACTAAAAATTAAACGGATTTACTTCAAATTTGCAAACTATCTTCTTCGCTTTCCTCCTTGGACGCGCAACACCTACATGATGAAAAAATATGGTATCGTTGACCCGATTCTTAAACTTGACGAGCTTTGTCAACGACTAAAATGCAAATAGAGCGGCCATGAGTGGCAAGGGATTGTTTTCTGATATTTTTTTTAATTATAAGTGTGATTTTCTCCTTGTGATTTGCCTTTTGTTTTTCTTTGTTGTGTGATTTTTTTTGATTTTTTTTGTGTTTCTTCTATTTTTCTTCTTATACTCCATCATTTTCTCTTTCTTGTACGATGGGTCATAAATAAACATTACATTACATTTACACACTAAATTGAATTTCAGCCAAGTGGTAGTCGACACCTGCTTTGAATTGGTTGATATCTTCGGCGTTTACCACACTTTTTGGGAGATTATTCCAATCTTCTACTATTTTGTTTCTAAAGCTCTATTTTCCAATGTCTTTTCGGAATTTATTACCACTCAGTTTCAATTTGTTTCCTCTAAGACCGTTGTGGTTGAAAGTGAGTAATAACTATGGCAAATTTTAAAAGTTTCGATCAGATCACCTCGTAGAAATCTGTAAGATAAACTAGGTAATCGTAATTTTTGAAGCCGGTTTTTATAAGGAAGATGGCGAATGGCTGGCACTGTTTTTGTTGCTCTTCTTTGAAATTGCTCAATGGCGATAATATCCTTGATATAGAAGGGCCTTGCTGTTGCCACACATCATCTTAGATGGATAACATATAGCTGATCAAGAAAAAAAAACCGAAAATCTCTTCTTATATTTTTGTATGCAAAATCATAGCAGATAAAAACAAGCGTTGTCAGTTGAAACTGCGAATCCTTGTGTTACCTGTTATTAAACTCCTGACAGTCTGTGCATAAATATTTGCTAGGTTTGAATTCCATCAATTTGCCGTTCAAAGTTGGGCGAATTCCTAAGCAACATAACTTTACTGTACGTGACTCCATAAAAAATTGCTTCCGCCTGACTGCAAGGGGGTCAAAAAGCCTTCTTGCGTTTGTGCGAGTGAACCCTTGTTTTCGATAGCTTAAAAAATGAAGATTGGACGTCCAGTTCCGTTTCCCATCAGACATGAACCCATAGGTGGTGGAGGGGGGGGGGGGCATTGTGCCTTCTTGAAGCTAAGTTTACACGGAGGTATTTACCCGTACTCCGCGGGTATTTTTTCCCGCAACAGCAACAAATCCTGGAGTATTTTGGACTTCAATTTCGCGAACTTTTTACCCGAGGATTTGTTTGTCGAAGATCAGCTTCGACGTCAGCAACAACAAATTCAGATTTTTTAGCAATAATTTTGATTGCGTGCATATTACAAGAAGTGATATAAATGGACGCATGTTGGTGTCCATTGTAGAGAGATATCCTGAGCTTTACAACCTTGGAATCTATTGCCACATGACAGTACTCTCCCTTGAAAAAGACCCGGGTACCGTGTGAACACGTTCCCCTCTCGTTTCCGGGGAAAAATACCCGCCTTGTAAATGATCCTTAAGTATACTGGCCATTAGGTTATCCCTGTGGCAGGCAAACCAAGTAGCTAAGACAGCTTTACTTTTCAGTGGTTCCGAGATGACATATCTAGGAATGACAATCTTCCAGTTGAAGCATTGGCTAAGATCTTCCAACTAATGGATCCGATCTACGAAGCCCATTGTGTCTTCTTGAGAGATTTGGAGCAACGTATTGCCGTTTGGTAAGCTGACTTCTTTCATTGGGTCGACGTGTCATCAATAGTTCGGTGGTTTAAAGCACAAGTGATAGGCGAATCCAAATCCGGATTTGGATTTAAATCCAGGATTCGTCCTTTGGCCGGATTCGAATCCTCTGCTTGTTAGGCTGGATTCGGACTCGGATTCCGAGCCCTGAATCTTACGGAATCCGCTGCATCTTCTACTATTTTCCCAATTGCTTGAGGTATTGTGCTTAATGAGCCTTAGATTCATTGGCTTGTTGCCGAGAGGAAACCCATACCATAACAATCACTCATGAAAACCTAGAAATATGGTTTACATGGTCCATTGAACCCTTTCATTTGCCTTAGGCACCAGTGCTTTTTGTCACATCTTATTTTAAACTGTAACCTATGTACATGATTTTTTTTTGTTAAGGTCGGATTCGATTCCGGATTCAAATCCTTAGCTGGAAATGGTGGATTCGAAATCGAATTCGTACCCAGCCCTAGATTCGGATTTGAATCCTTTCGTGATCGGATATTCCCCCATCTCTGCGCGAGAAGTGATCTTACACTTTATCAGCCAGTTCAGGTCTTGATAACTAAATGTATGGAGTTGAATGATTTGAGAGTTGAAATGTTTGAGGAGCAAATGTTTGGGGAAGGATGGTTGATTCAAAGTTTAAGGAGAAAAGTCTGTTTGGGGTTAGGCAACTTGGAATGTTCTTGCGGATAGGTTGGATGCGGATAGGTTGGAAGCTCAGAGAAGAGTTTTTGCAGTTAGGATTCATTAGAGGAGGTGCTTGTTTGTTTTTTATTTGTTTTGTACGCGATGGCCCTCGGTTTTTAAGTAATATGTATCATAATATATATCGATTGTTGGATTGCGTGAGCTTCTGAACCGGCGAAGGCTTGCACATGTTTTTAATGTAACAGCTTTGCCACAGTGTCTCCTAGCTTCTTCGTTCCTCCCAGTTTTTCGGCTTGCTGATACTTCGCATATTAAAACCCGATACTTTACTTTTTCAAAATGGTTGTGTCGTTTTAGCAGGTATGAGTCCAACACTAATATCATGGAGACTTATAGTATAAAAAACCCTCTTGAAATTATGATGAAAAAGCATGAATAGTTTAGACATTAGTTGCAAGGGCTCAAACATAATTTCTCATCTTTCCTCCACGAGTTTTAAATTATTTTTATTGATTTTCTTTCTTTCTTTTTTTTTGAATTTTTTAATTTTAATGTTTATAAAGTTATTGTTTGCGGTGTTTGATCTTCCTTCGCCATTGTCATGTGTTGTTGTTTATTTTAGTCGTTTGGATGGATCAAAATTTGCTTTAATGTTGGTCTGTTTTTGTGTATTTATATAATCATTTATCCTATTATCATCAATTTTGGTGGATTAATAAAGCATCATCATCATCATCATCAAATTATATCATATTCGTGACCCAGTGAAATTGCAGTGTCACATCTTCTAACCATAAGAAGTAAACCTCAGACCATCTGTCCCCGACAAATTCGTGCGTGTCTAACATCGGTTCCCCTCGAAATTTCTTTTGATGCATTAGTTGCGTTTTTGCAGATACCATGGTATCTGATACCACGGTCTAAAGGCGTTTTTGCAGTTATCGTGGTATCTGATACCACGGTCAAAAGGCGTTTTTGCAGTTATCGTGGTATTTGGCCAGTTATCGTGGTATCAGATATTCAGATACTACGGTCCGACCGTGGTAACTGGTCGTGGTACCTGAAGAGTCATCTCACTCTCATCAAATTTTGTCAGATTGGTGAGAAAGAAGTTTAGCACTTCGTGATGTAACTGGATATCTGTTTTTCTTTTGGGATGATTTCGAAAAGTGCAATTTTGGCAATAGTCGTTTTTGCAGAGCACCGTGCATCAGATGCCACGATAACTGCAAAAACGACTAATTGCAGATCCAGTTACCGTGGTAACAGATAGCGAAAACGCAACTATTGACTCGACTTTATCTCAGACGCGCTATTTGAACAAGTAATAATTTGCAGGATAGGTTTAGTAGCCTATAGGTTTAGTAGTCTATAGTCTATAGTCAGTATACCGCTAAAATGAGATTACCGACTGCAAAAACAGCGACAGTCGATACGGTTACATGCAAAAACAGCGACTGACTAAGTCGACCAGGTAATATTTATTTTCTGGAAAATAAAGGTCAGTCATAGTTTGATTTTTCTGTTTTGCAGGGAAGGTCGCAGTGCTGGTGCTATGCGAGAAGATCAGGAACGGATTGGTGACGTCATTCTGAAGTGGACGGATAACTTGAAGGTAAATATGTGCCGGATTTCCGGGTCTTTAGATTTGGAGAAGAAGAAGAAGACAAGAGTAATTTTAAAAAAAAATTCGCAGCACTGGTTCCGAATTTGCATTTCACGTCAAGTTAGTCAGACAAAAACATAGTAGGCTAATGAACTTACTCGGCGTCGCGGCGTTGTGGGTGAAAATGATCCCCCCCCCCCCCCCGGATCATTTTCGTGTCTGTAGACCTAGAAGGTTCGTGTTCACAGTTCCGGTAGTTTCCGAGCTGTGAGCTTCGCAAAATCGATCGTCGACGAAAAATCGAAACGCGCCTAATACTCCTACGCAATTTCTTAGATAATATTATGCTAAATTGTTATTATTCGCTGCCTATAGTATATACCTATATATATATACCAGCAACCAACCTGTTCTTGTCCCATATCACATCAGCGTCTTCAAGTGTATGTTCGGTGCTCTTTTCCCACATTGTACACCACAGCTCTCCTATTTACAAACCACACATCTTTCTCAGCTTTCAGCAGGATGTAAGAAGGTCATAAGAACGCAGGGATATTGGTTGTGTATGGCGGCTATACTTCTCTCTTGTTACCGACCATGAGGCCGTGAAGGCATACTTGTTCTAGACAGATGATGGTGCAAAACGGACAAGTCAGCTACATTTTATTAGAGCTATATTTCGGCCCTTCTTGGCAAGGGTCCTCTTCAGGCTCAAGCCGCTCAGGCTGGAAAATGAATGTTTGTTCCTTAAATATCTGGTTTTGTGAAATTCTTCTTTGAAAAATGGTTGGAGTTAAAGCTGGTGCTGGGATTTCATTCTGGACACGGCTGCTTTATTTTCCAGCTTGAGCCTGAAGAGGACCCTTGCCAAGAAAGGCCGAAAATATAGCTCTAATAAAATGTAGCTGACTTATCCGTTCTGCATCTTCAAATATGATTCGCAGTCAGCTTGGGCTGAAGAAATATTTATGTTCTATTCAGTTTTGTCAGTTAAAACTTGTATTCAGACAAAAACAAATGTATAAGTCTGATATCGGCCGACCTGGGCCGTAATACATAACAAAATAAACACTTTACACTTTGTGCACTAAGTTGGGGCGAACCCATAGTACACCAACTCCCCCCATCTCAGCCAAATGGGAAGAGATAACCGCATGTGTAGCCTAAGAGAGAACATCCAAAAGAGCGGACTCCAAAATCCTATACTGAGAGTGTTTGAGGGTGTTTTTTTTTTTACGAGTGTTTACATGTATATATGACGATTTCGACAAATTTGGATTTCACCATGATAGTTCGAAAAGAATGAAAGCGATATCTATCTAGCGAAATACGTCTATCACTTTTGTTTTATTTTTATTTTTTTCGCTTACTCCGCTTTTGAAAATGGCGGGTTACAAATAAATTACTTACTTACTGCCCGTAATGGTAGTACCCCCGTAAAGTTTGTAATGCAGGGCTCTTTTACAATGCTTGTCGTATTTCAAATAATGTATACACGGATACGTCAGCTACGATGCTTCATCAGCGATATTTCGGCCCTTCTTGGCTTTCCCTTCTTGACGAAGACCCTTGCCAAGAAGGGCCGAAATGTCGCTGATCAAGCATCCTAGCTGTCGTATCCGCTGTATACATTATTTGAATATATGTTTCAAAGTCAGCTTGGGGTCAAGGAATATTTATTGTTGCAAGTTTTTTTTAGTTCGAGCTTCGAAGTCGACGGAAAATTTTACTTATTGTCTGGTCATGTATTACAAAACAATGGACGACATATTGTCCACTCCTTTTGTACAATATATTTCTCTTTTCAGCCGTACGAGTCCTACATCGCTCAGCATGGAAGTTTGCTGGAAAAGCTAGAGCAGGCAACCAGCGACAGTCGCCGACTGGATAAAGTTATCAAGGATTTCGAAACTCAAAAAGTTTGTTATCTACCCCTGATGAACTTTTTGTTGAAGCCGCTCCAGAGAATTCTTCACATCCATTCGCTACTCGAGAGTGAGTTAACTTGTGATGGGTTGTTATTCTGCTTGTTTTACTTCCCAAGCTTTAAAGTTTAACTGAAAAGGGCTTATATAGGACAATCTAGTGACCCATCACTTATTCACTTAAAAAAGCTTGAAAACCCGGCGAAAATGCGTTACGTCGTTCCTCGGCTATTCACGAATAATCGATTTTCAATTAGTGGAATTTCCTTGTCTGATCGGGATGCTCTATGCGCTTGAATCAGTGTTTTATGCTTGAAGAAAACTATTCACGAAAAATAAGTGTTCACAGAGTGAGCCACCTTCCCTGTGGTGATGACTGACCACTGAAAAGCCACGTTTATGTTCAGATTGAAATCTTTTGCGTCATAGTAGAATTTTGCGTTGTGAGGACGGCCGTAGATATTCTGAACGTCATAACGGCCAAATAGTGAAAAAGGAAAAAAAGCCCTTAACGCAATCAAAATAATGCAGTGTAATTAGTTAAATGATACAAAAACAAGTTGGCTTTGCAGTTAAACTTTAAGCGGTTTGGGATTGGTCTGACGTGAAGCCTCGATTTAATTTCGCATTACCTTTTTACAAAAATAATGGCGAATTGGCGAGTAAACATACATGGTCACATAGTCACAAATAGTCAAACATTTGCCCCCCCCCCCCCACCTCCCCGTGGAATAGTAAATTTTTTTTTGGGCTCAGAAATCTAAAATGTTTTTTGCTGCAAAGATCATTGATAAAAGAGTGGAAGATTTCAAATCTTCCGCTAGTAAACTGAACCACCGCAGGGTAAAAGTTTTCTGCCTGCAGTTTTTTTTTCTTCTTTTGTTGAACTCCGCCACTAAAGGGCGGCACCTTTAATTTTTTTATTTATTTTTTTTACATGAATATTACAAAAATATCCTTTGAGCCCAAGCTGACTTTGAAACATATATTCAAATATTGAATATTGAATATTACAGTTTAAAAAAATACGATAACAAACATATCTACAAAATAAATTAGTAAAAGGACACCTGAATGAAGAGTACCAAGGATCATCCCTATCTTTATGACTTCCGTTAACATTACCTGTAGAAAACCCAATCCAAATACGAAATAGTGTTTCCAAGCTATGATTTTTGCTCCACTTGCATCTGTCCTTATTTCAGTACCGAACAGTTTCAGAAATGACCAAATGTCTCCAATCAATCCTTCTTCTGGAATATTTTTTAACCAGTTAAGCCCAAACGTATATCTAGAAGAAATTCCAATACTATCCGGCCAGCGATGTACAAGATTTGAATGAATTGCGCTTTTCGTCTTGGAGTCTGCATGTGCAAACCTCCAGAAACGAACATCCCTATTTTGAAAACGTCACGCTCAGGAGAAGAATGCTCTCCGTGGCCATGTCTGTAAATGCATTCTCCATGGTGTGTTCAAGTATGGTTTGATTGTTCAGGTGTCCTTTAACTTCGGAATTCAGACGCACCTGTTTTTTCGAGCTCTAATTTGGTACTTTGGTGCAGAAGTTCGATCTCTTCCAGATTCTGTAGTTATTTTAAGAACGAAACAGGGTTTTCGAACTGTTTTAAAACGCTTTTGAACTCGAGCACATTTCTTCTGATCTTCAGCAGCAAACATTCATTAGGCTGTCAGCGGTCTTTCAAAGAAGGGCGTGGCTTTGTTTCTATCCAATCAGAGTCTTCAACGAGGTTTTAGTCACGTGGGTTGATGTCAGTTTGAATTGTATACGTGATTTGATAAAATGCGCTAAACCCTTGGTTCTAAACATTACTTTTGTTTTTAGGATCGCTGCACTATTACACTCCGGACCATCTCGATTGTGGAGATTGTACAGAGAGTTTGCAGATTATTCGGCCCACCGCCAACCTGGTTGCACAAACGATAAGAAACACAGTAAGTACCTATCTTAAATTTTAAAACCAAAGAAATTTAAATGTCTGTGCCAAATCTTGTGTTCATCACTTGAGGCTTATAACATGTCGACGTTTGATACTGGAATTAAAGTCCAACTGAAAAGCCAACTGATTTTTATGTCATTTAATTGAATACACTGAATTATTTGGATTCTGCTAAGGGATGTAAGTAAGGATGCAAGTACTTAATTGCAGCAAAAGTTGACTTGTGTTGATTTTAGTTTTTCTTCGGCAACCGTTCACTCTTAGGTGACGTTCAAATAAGCATACCTCTACTGCCCGATGAAAATTCTTTGACTTTGTAGCTGTTTGGTAGTTGTACGAAAAAGTTGCATGTATTGATATGTAGTAGTATGGAATACTTTGATTTAATATGCCTCCGACTGGGTTCATCTTAAGTAGTAGTATCCGATAGCATCCAATCTTGCTGTAGGGGCATCCAGTATGATAGTAGTAGCATGCAGTGGCAACAGTTACTACTGCATGCTACTTTTTCGTACAACTCCATACGGCTAATTCCCGAAAATTGTTCATCGGGTCTAGCGTCGAATGACTTCTTCTGAAAACGGTATAGACTAAATCTCAGCCGATTATCCGAGGTTCTTGACGTCATACAGAGTTACATTTCCAAACGTAACTGAATGTCCCTAGAACGATTGATAAGTTTAAACGCGTCCAGAGGCTCGCTGGCCGCTCGGCTCTATACCTACACGTAGATCCAAATACATTTAAACAATATATATTTAACCGAATTTCCAACTTTTCTTGCGACGTCACATCTACCTCACCAGTATCGAATAATCGGCGGAGATTTAGTCTAGACCCTGGAAACAAGTTCATCCTCGTTTTCCATTCTTCTCAGTTCAGTGCAGACCAGAGCAAAATAACACTAGACAGTAGCGCCAAGACCTATGCTTTCCACGCTTTGCAAACGGGCTATGCTGGTAGTGCCGCCCTCGACACTTACGCCATTTAAAGCGAGACAAACTTGCGGGTTTAGAAATTTCTAGTAAAGCGAAGGTGCGATCTGCAAACACCAAGGAAACAATGGAGGCTGAATGTGAAGTTTTCCGAGCCAGCGCTGTTGAACGATTGAGTGAGTTTGTTCTCTATCGCTAGTGGTGCTAGTATCGCTGCTATTCGAGTGTGTGTCAATTATTTCAAGTCTTTGCACTACTCTCTAGTGTTATTTTGCTCTGGTGCAAACTTCCGTCTTTTCAGTTGAAAATTCTGTTTACATTCTGTTTTTTTTAGGCTAATTTCGTAAAGCTGTCAGAGCTCCAGCGGGACCTTCTTGGACTAGAGGGCCTTGCCATGCCTGGTCGTATTTTCGTTCGTGAAGGCTGTTTAAATAAACTGTCGCGCAGAGGCTTCCAACAAAGGATATTTTTCTTGGTGAGTATACGGATTCATTTTTAAAACTAATAAATATAATGCTGATAAAGCCTCTGAGGCCTCCTACTTCAAAAAAAAAAAAAAAGTCATTTAGAGACAAATTTTGGTATCCAGACGCTTACACAATCCCTTACAACGCTTACACAATCCCCCACATTCTAGCCCTATCTCCTTTTTGGAAGTGACTTAGCATAACGGATTTAAGGACAATTCGTAAATTGTTCTATAAGTATGCTAAGTACCTACTCGTTCCCCATGGGCTGGTAACCGCAAAGTTACGCAGCATTACGGCGTTACTGATCCCTTTGTGGCTGTGGCCCAAAGCCGTGCCGAGTTTGACTCTTCTCTAGACAGGTGCCATCCGTATTGCAGTGCGTTTGTATAGTCATTTCGTTTAGTTTAGTCTGATCTTTTTCTGTCCTTTATTGTTTTTCATATACTCTATATGAGCATTTTCTGTGCCATTTTTATACGGGTTAATAAAATTATTGATTGATTGATTGATTGAGAAATCTAACTAAATAAAAAATCAACGGGATTTTGCGACCGAAAACAAATTGTCCAATTAATACTATTATGTACAGCTCTTTTCGTTCTTTGACGGTCTCCACCCGCACCAACTACATCGTCTGGTAGGAGTAGGGACTTCCATCGGACGGCCATCCCAAAGGGCTCTAATAGTAAAAGATGTGGAGTGGCGTATTTCTTCTAGTTTCGGGGCGGTGATTTGTCTTAGGGATTTCCTATCTAGACGCAATATTGCAAAGATTTTTAACACTGTTGCGTTTCCACAGGCTTTGCTTGCATCTTCTTTTTTTCCTTTTTTAACGTTGACAAGTTTATCTCCTATTAAAACTACTTTTTTTTTTAATTTTGGGAATTTCTTATGCCGGTTTTCGAAATACCAATCCAGTTCTTTTATGATGGAAAATTATGATTTAAAAAACCCCATTGATATTTTGAAAAAGAAACGGGAAACATTTTTTTCAAAAATTTATACCATAAAGCACAATTTGTCCGATGCGTTGCGTTGATTGTATTTTGCTTAAAGCGTTAGGTAGAATTCATTTAGGATAGTGTAGGCTAATTATTTTTAAATGATTTAGATTTTTATGAAAGTATATGGTCTAGTTATTAGTCAGTTGTAGACCCATTTTGTGTATTTTATTATATTTTTTCTACTCGCCAGCTTTGGCGGATACAAATAAATAAATTGAATTGAATTGAAAGGCCCAATGGCCGACATCTTTGACAAAGCTTGAAAAAGCAGTGTTGAAACGCTGGCTCTTTCCGCCTTGGCTATCGTGAAAAGTTATTATGGATTCTTAAAAGTGACTAAGAAGACAAGACAGCTCATAAAAGGATACACTGTCAGAAGTTCCATAACAGATTGCGCATAACACTTTCAAGAATAACACCTTTTCACTTAGAAATAAAGTGTTATGACCAATTAAGTTTACACTATTTCGTGCCTAGATCTCCAACAACACCTTCAATTGGTAAAAATACTAACGGGAACGAAAGAAACATAACATATAACATCCCAAAGTGTTATCTGTTGAAACCGCGCATCCTGCTGTTATCGTTATGTAACTTCTGACAGTGTAGTGTTTTTACCTATTGAAGGTGTTGTTGGAGATCTGGGCACGAAATAATCTAAACTTAATTGGTCATAACACTTTTTTTTTTAAGTGAAAAGGTTTTATTCTTGAAAGTGTTATACGCAATCTGTTATGAAACTTCTGACAGTGTATTTAACAATGAATTTGTATCTTCATGAATTAGAGTGAGAAGCTGCGTATTATCGTTGAACACATTCAAGTTCTCCAGAAGGTTGTCGTTGTCGCAGGTGTCTTTTAGGCCTTTCCTGGCATGGAGTTAGTAACGAAAAGAGTTGGAGTAGCAATGGCAGCTTTATCAGTTTTTACACAGTCAGCACCTTTATGTATTTCAAGTGGGAAGTGTGCAAGAATAAAACAGCCAAATTCTCTACCAGTTCCTCAACTTGCACACAGCAGTCCTCTGTCAGAACGAGAACAGAGTAGAGAAAATCAAAAGATTAATCTGTCGGACTGGAGGGCACATAGAGCCCAAATGTTCAAACTTGTGAAACCTGGGTATTTTGGAGATGAATTAAATGCTTTGGCAAGTATTTTCCAGTAAAAGTTGCCTTGGACGGTTGGCCTACTGCAAGGTAGAAAAAAAAGCACAAATCGCGTTAGATAGATAAAGCCTCTCAGGCCTCTTACTTAAAAAACACACACACAAAGTCATTTAGAGACAAATTTTGGTATCCAGCAACTAAATAAAAATCTACGGGATTTTGAGACCGAAATAAGTTCTCCCTATGAAATTATATCTACAGCTAATTTCGTCGATGACGGTCTCCTCCCGCACCAACGACATCGTCTGGTTGAAACTTCGTCTTTATGACACTTCAGTTCAATTTAATTTATTCATTAAAAATCTTGAAACGACTAGTTGATTTTACGTCAACAATGTATACCCTAAAATTATAAGATTTGAAACTTTAATAATATATAGAGCTAAATCACATATCACTGGCTATTTGTCTGTCAGGTCACGTAACTTGTCAATAAAATTACAATGATTAATATCACTTAATCTTAGTGTCAAAATTCATAATATTGACAATTAAGAACAACTACACTAAAATAACCAAAATATAAATGACCTTAAAATCTAAGGGAAAATATTAGGAATCAACTGTCAATCCATTGTCAAAAAACTTCACAAAAGAAGAGACAAAACTATTAGGTACCGGGTGTGGGAACATGCAACCGGCTGTGCAGTCCTTTGGTCTGCACTCGTCCACGGTGGAGGGGGAGTTGGAGGAGGGGCGAAAATATTGTAACATGTCTATGGATCAAACAAGTGGAGCAGTACTCCAAATGACTAAATAGTCCGGTACCCCCTTCAAACTCATTAAAGCCAGATCTGGCAAGGCAAGGACACACACCTAGGTTAAATGATATATTTACCGTCCACGTTTCAGCCCTGTCACTCTACTCGTTTTGTTCCTATCCACGCCACATAATTTCCAAGTCCCCCCTTCCCTCAAACTGTCCTCACCACAGCCAGATACGGTTTTGACACATGAATGGCACACCTAGGCCATCTGATCTCACATCCCATCAAGTTTCACTTGAAGCGGATCACTTGCGGAGAACTTACCATCCTCAACTCCCACCCCACTCAGGTCAGATCCGATCGGGACTCCAAAACGGATTATCGAGGGTGTTTGAGATTTTGACTTACAAGTTTCATCCCAGTGCAGTAGAGGTATGCTTATGTGAACAGTGCAGTTTTGACCTAAATGTTGTTGTGTTTTTTTTGTGGGCTTTCCTATACAGGTGTTTTCAGATGCCCTTGATTACCTACTTTGGCTAACTGGTAGTCCACTGTCAACAAACCTTCACATAAGCATACCTCTACTGTACTCTTGACGACTAACTGTTCGTGTCGACGAAGAATCGCCGTGTGCCTAGCGAAGAACCAGAAACGTCACCAGCCTCCACAACTAATGTCCCCAACAACGTTGGTGACTGGTTTACACAAGATCTGAACAAATTTTAAGAATTCGTTCGGGTGACGTTTTTCGTCCTTCCCGAGGTTCACTTTTCCCAGAATGCATAGATTCGAGTGAAACTTGGTATTTTGTAGGAATAGATGCCCTAGATGTGCCATTTGTGGGCCTGAAACACATCCATACGCGGAAGGGGGATTTGAAGGGCCGTCCCAGAAATTTTGTTTCGCGCGTAGGGACCAAACCAGTGGATCGTTTTCCTCGAATTTACCGTATGAAGTCTCACTTGCACCTGCTTAACTTGTCGAAATTATGTCATAACATACATTGACCAAGAAGTTAAAAATTCAAGATGCAAGTGTTACCCTTTTGGATCTTTCCTCATCGCTTTCAAAAATCAAGTACAAAAGGGCCCAACCAGCGCACGACGTAATCCCCTGCTTCCTGGTCCAAGATTGAAAATTAAGTGTCTTTTTCTGTGTGTTTATGTGTTTTATTTATTTTCATTTACTCCGCTTTTCCAAAATGGCGGGTTATATATAAATTACTTACTTAGGTACTTACTTACTTGCCAGTGCCATATGAGCTCGTAGCTCTTGTTAACACCGAGTCTTATTGACGTGATTGAAAAGGCATTCCAGGTCGCTAGTATAAAAGACGTAAAGACATACAAATTATGATGAGGAATGTCGCAAATAAACCAAAACAAGACTAAAACAAATTAACCATTTTCTTTACATAATTTATTATATTTCTAGCGTAAAACATGAGACAAATTTTGACTGCGTTAAAAGGAAATGTCGTCCGAGTTTTACTCTAGCCAGAGTTTTGACCCTTATTGTTTTTTCGGGTTTGAGGACCGCTTTTTCTAGCTGAGCCTGAAGAGGTCCCTTGTCAAGAAGGGCCGAAATATCGCTAGAATAAAATGCAGCTGACGTATCCGTTTGACACAGTCAAATGTGATTTATAGTCGGCTTGGGCTAACGCAATAGAGAGTGGTCACACCCGATGAAAAATTTATCTCAAAATAGTACTATGAAGTAGTCGAAAAAGCTGCATGCAGTACTAACGATGCTACTACATGCTTCTACTTCAAGGCTCCCGTGTTACTGCATATTACTATATGCTACTATTAGCAAGACTGGATGCTACTATGGCAAGACAGGATGCTACTACATACTACTACATAAGATTGGACCAGTCTGAGGCACATTAAATAATAGTATTATTTGCTATTACATAGTATTACATGCAACTTTTTCGTACTACTACCATACTACTACGCAGGCTACAAATTTCCATCGGGCATACAAAACATACTTAATATACTATTTGAAGTATCAGTTCTGGATTTAAACTCTTTTTGTTATTCATAGTTTTCTGACGTCATCGTTTATGCATCGAGGTCATCTGGCTCCGGCCAGGTTTTCCGAGTTCACGGTCATCTCCCTCTACGTGGAGTTGGCATCGAATTAGGAGAGCCACGACTTGGTCAGATGTACTGTTTCACCATCTACGGAACCAACAGGTGAGTGGTGTCTCCAAGCGAACGCCCCCTAACGTTCTTCCGTCCTTTTTCCATGTGGCTGTTATTTGTTATTTCGGGTACCCCCAGAGTCAAAGGCCTTAAAAAGTTGAGTGTCTTCTTCGAATTAGTTTTTGAAAGGGTTGGGAATGATAGTAATAATAATAATGTATTTAAAGCCTTAGGGCCATATACAAACAACTAAATATAAAACTTCATAATCAATACTGTTATCACACTATGAGCGTGTTCCACCCTTCTAACAATAGTCACTATTAGTTACCATTTCCGTTCCATCCTCACTAAAAGTTACTACGCTGACCGTTCCAACCTTCTCGAAATAGTAACTAATAGTTACTATTTGCTTACCATGCTCGAGAGTGTCGTAAGCGTAGTAACTACGCATCTCTGCAACGTGATTTATCGGATTTGCCCGTGTTATGATATCCTGCTGGAAAATAGAAAAATCGTTCCACCCTTGACGGAATAAAGCCAGAATTCGTGACGTCATGCGTAGTAACTACGGTAAGTAGGGTGGAACACGCTCTACATAAACTAAACTGCACTCGCCCGATCAATTTTTATATTAACACTATTCAATACGAATCTACAAACTGCAGTAATTGCACCTGGAGATGTGCTCTTCATGATATCAGGAAACATTATCTCCCTTTCCCCCCAGCAAGATTCCCTTAAAATCCAGAGCTCGCGACAATATGATAGAGACTTGGACCGTGAAGTAGGAAGGATTAGTAAAGTTAGGCTTAGAATATTATCAGAAGGCCTGTCGACTGTCGAGCCATTTCAGAAAGCACGCTGTCAGAAGTTTAATAATAGGTAACCCATGGTTCTGCAGCCTCGCGTTAAATTTATGTTGGATGCCGATAATATGTCTGTTATGATTCGCTTGTGAGTTATTTTACGAGACAAAATTTCTGTTATGTCATTTTAAAATGTTATGGTTCCCGAAAAGATAGTATTTAAAAGGGTCGTAACAAATATATTTTCATAACATTTAACACATGAATGCGCAAATGTCATCTGCTACCCAACTTGTGACAGTGCGCTTGTGGCCGTGTCTGAAATCCCTGAACAAAACACGCATCCTTCCTATATTGGGTGCTGAGGATAGTTCTGCTTTTTTAGTGTTAGGTTTCTAGACAAAATTTCTGTTATGAACCTTTTAAATGTTATTTTTCGCGAAGAGATAACTTTTAAAAGGGTCATAGCTCATATATTTTCATAACGTTGAAAACAAGAAAGCGCAAATATCTCTTGTCTGTTAGCCAACTTGTGATAGTACACTTGCAAAACACAGATCTTTTTCTTGAGTTAACTCTTGCGAGTTCCATCTCAGATCTGGGTAGTGTTCCGGAAACGAATGACTAAACTTGTTTTTATGACACTTGCAGCCTCTGGCTCAAGTGCCATATACCGATCACAATTCCGTCTGTCGGTCTGTCGGTCGGTCCGAGTTTTTTGTCCCACATATCCGAGTTAGGGTACTTCCAGATGTGCTAGGACAATGAAACTTGGCAGGCATATCAGGGACCCGACCAAACTAACCTGGAAATAATCAGTTCCCGATCTGACCATATGCGGGGGAGTGCGGGGCGCTGGAAACTTGAAAATTTAGGGCATTTTGTCACTTTTTCCGAGTTAGGGTACTTCTAGATGAGCTAGGACAATGAAACTTGGCAGGAATATCAGGGACCCGACCAAACGAACCTGGAAATAACCAGTTTCCCGATCCGACCATATGCGGGGGAGTGGGGGCGCTCGAAACTTGAAAATTTAGGGCATTTTGTCACACTTTTTTTAGTTAGGGTACTTCCAGATGAGCTAGGACAATGAAACTTGGCAGGAATATCAGGGACCTGACCAAAGTAACCTGGAAATAATAAGTTTCCCGATCCGACCATATGCGGGGGAGTTGGGGCGCTGGAAACTTGAAAATTTAGGGCATTTTGTCACACTTTTTCGAGTGAGGGTACTTCCAGATGAGCTAGGACAATGAAACTTGGCAGGAATATCAGGGACGCGACCAAACTAACCTGGAAATAATCAGTTTCCCGATCCGACCATATGCGGGGAAGTGGGGGCGCTGGAAACTTGAAAATTTAGGGCATTTTGTCACACTTTTTCGAGTTAGGGTACTTCCAGTTGTGCTAGGACCATGAAACTTGGCAGGCAGATCAGAGACCCGACCAAACAAACTTAGAAATAATCAGTTTTCTGATCCGACCATTTTTGGGGGGGGGGGGGGGGGTGGAGGGCAGGGGAATCCGGGAAATTGAGAAGTGTGTAACTTTCGAACGGATGATCGGATTGTAATGAAACTTCATAACTGAATAGAACATATATCTTTAATGTCCCGTTTAAAGTCTTGACCGGATTCGGTGGCCAGGGGGGAGTTGGGGGGTGGGAGACCGGAAATTTCAAGAAACGGTTAGAATGGAGGGATCGGAGTGAAACTTGCTGGGAAGAACAAGTATCTGCTCTAGATAAGTCCTTTAGACCATTGTACTGGATCCGGACACTTATGGGGGGGGGGAGTTCCCGGAATTCCGGTGATGGTGGTTTTGGGGATTTTCACGATGAAACTTGGCAGGCATATCAGGGACCCAATTAAACTGACTTCAAAATAAAAATTTTGTCGATCAGATAATGGTGGGGGGAGTGGAGGGAGGGGAATCCTAAATTTTCAGTCATGCGTAATTTTGGAATGGGTGATCGGATTCGAGTGAAATTTAAGAATTGAACAGAGGACATTTCTCCGATGATTTTTTTCATATCCGGACCGGATCCGGCAGTGACCCGTTTAGAATGGAGGGATCGGGATGGAACTTTGTGGGAAGAACAAACAGATGCTCTAGGTAAGTCATTTGCTGAATCGGGTTGGCTACGTGCACCGCGGGGGAGCTGGGGGGGGGGGGGGGGGTGGACCGGAAATCTCGAGAAACGGTTAGAAGGATGGTATCGGAGTGAAACTTGCTGGGAAGAACAAACATCTGGTCCATGTAAATCTTTTACATAATTTGACTGGATCCGGACACTTGAGGGGGGGGGGGGGAGGAGGGGGTTTCCCGGAATTCCGTTTTTTGGGGGATTTTCACGACGAAACTTGGAAGGCATATCAGGGATCCGGTCAAAATGACTTGGAATAAAAAAAAATCCTCGGTATGATAATCTTGGGGGGGGGGGGGAGTTGAGGGAGGGGAATCCGGAATATTGAGTCATGCGTAACTTTGGAACGGGTGATCGGATTCGAGTGAAATTTAATAATTAAACAGAGAACATTTTTCTCTGGTGACCTTTTTCATTTCCGGACCGAATCCGGCAATTATTGGGGGGAGGGCGGAAAATACTTGACCCGCTTAGACTGGTGTGATCTGGATCGAAATTCATGGGAATGACAAACAGATGCTCTGGATTAATCATTTACAGAACCGGATTGGTTCCGGTTATTGTGGGTGGAGTTGGAGGGGGGGGGGGGGGTCTGGGATTCCGGTGATCGCGCGTTAAGGTACTTCCAGATGTGCTAGGACGATGAAACTTCGCTGGAATATTGGAGACTCAACAACATTTGCTTAGAAATTGCTACTTCCAAAATCCGATTATTCCTTAAAGTACCAATCTTGACCGCAAAGTAAAAAAAATACTTTTAAGCAATATATGCATTTTCGTGATGCCCATCAGCCCATTAGCAGTTTGCCTCAAGGGTTTTGCTTACAAATGAAGTTCCAGCTCCCTTAGAGTGCGCATCTCAACCGCAAAGTCGAAACTTACTTTTGATCAATCAAATCATCTTGACCCTTGCAAGTGCCATATGAGCTTACAGCTCTTGTTAAGATTATCGCGCGTGACATCTTTGAGTCGTGGAGGCTTTACTTTGAAATATTCCGGGATAGTCCCGTAGACTATTTGCCCAATAGACTGTAGTTCTGGAATCCCCCAGTGATGAAAGTGAAACTGTTGCTGGAAGTGAACTTCTCATCCCTCAAAAGGCGTTGAAACATTGGAAGGTGATATAGCGTTGCCAAATTCTAATCTTTTGCCACCATGTCATTTAGTTGCTTGAATTTGCAGGTCATTCGTTTTGGCCGCCTCGTCTGATGAGGAAAGGACCAAATGGCTGGAAGATTTGTCTGTAGCGGTAGACAGTGCCAAAGACCGAGGCGACGACCATCTTCTGCGCTACCTATCTTTAAAATCGCATGGTAAGCATCAACGAAACCCCTCACAGTTTTAGCGTCCAAGTGTAATAGATACATATTTGACGGTGCAAGACGGATAAGGCAGTTACATTTTATAAGAGCTATATTTCGGCCCTTCTTGGCACACTGTCAGAAGTTTCATAACAGATTACGCATAACACTTTCAAGAATAACACCTTTTCACTTAGAAATAAAGTGTTATGACCAATTAAGTTTACACTATTTCGTGCCTAGATCTCCAACAACATCTTCAGTTAGTAAAAATACTAACGGGAACGAAAGAAACATAACATATAACATCTCAAAGTGTTATCTGTTGAAACCGCGCATCCTGCTGTTGTCGTTATTTAACTTCTGACAGTGTAGTATTTTTACCGATTGAAGGTGTTGTTGGAGATCTGGGCACGAAATAGTATAATTTTGTTCAGGCACTAAGCAGTCTTCACCAAGCTTATTACAGCCCACTGAAAAGCCGCGTTTGTGTTCAGATTCAAATATTCTGCGTCATAGTAGAAATTGCGCTGTGGGGACAGCCGTAGATATTCTGAACCTCACTACTAGAGCAGATAGTGGAAAATAAAATAATCTCTTAGCAGAATCCGAATAACTCAATATGTGTTCAGTTAAATGATGCAAAAATAAGTTTGCTTTTCAGTTAAACTTTAAAAATGAATTTTATTTGAGTTGTAACCAGTATTTAGTAGCGTATATTCCATGTCGTTTCGGAAGGGGGGATTTCGAAAGAATTGCTTTGGCCGAGTGTATCCGTTTTGGATCCGGCTTGAGTGCAACCATATCTGAGATAACTTTAGTTTTCCTTTTTTTCGGAATTCTGACACACCTCTCTTTCTTTGGTATACATTACTGTAATAATAATTTACATAATACACAATTTACATGTAAATTCCGCCTCTACTTGCCAATTTGGTCTAAAAACCGAAATTGATAAATAAATTTTCAGTAACAGATATAACTGTTAAACTTGACGAGCTGCCTAGGAATCTGTCGGTAGCGGTGTTTTATCCGCATCACGGTCTTGTCTGTTTGTTTGAAGTGTAATCTGTTCGAAATGTAAATTTGTATTCTATTTTAAGTTGTGATCTTTCTTTTCTCTATGTACTCCACAGTTTCTATTTTATAGAAGTGGGTAAATAAAAAGGTTCATTCACTCATAACTTCAACGGTTCACGCTTTTCAACGGTTCCAACTTCCAGACCCTGTTTTGGAATGGGGTTGGGAATATTAGACGAATTAGTTAGGAGTGACGCGGGCTTCTCCGGATTAAACGCGCCCTTGACTGAGAGTCCGGCATGATTTGCTAGACCTGAGTCGTGACGACGGCCGGGTTTTACTATAGATACATGGGTTGCAGAGTAAGAATGTAAAAAAAAAAAAAAGACCAAAGGTTTCGATCGGATCCCAAAAATTTAATATTTGATCCAGACAAATGGGTCTTGTAGATATCCGGTCTTCGGCGGACTCCTTGAACATTTTTACTATTAAGATTTAGAAACAGAAGAAGGCCAATGGCTAATCATCTGAGAAAACCAAGTTCAGATGTGGATTCAGCATGTGTGGATATATACCCCTAGGCTATACGTCATATCTACTTTGACGAAATTGCTCGGACATGCCTGCCTTACTTCTGCCAAATCTCCGGTATTGACTGGATCCCGGGCGAACTCCTTGTTCGGCAAAAACAAAGCTCGAAAACGAATTCAGTGTATCTCCTTACCCCTATATCGAACATCTAATCAACTTCAGATAAAACTTTAACTTATAACGAATTTTCCGGTCTCAGCCGGATTCTGGGTGAACTATATGTCCGGGTAGAAAATGATTGTAAAAAGCGGATTCATTCTGTCTTCTTCGGCCATCGGCCATCTAGTCAACTTCAGATAAAACTTTTACTTTTAACAAATTTTCGGCTTTGGCGAACTAATTTTCCGACGAGAAAATGATATTCATATAAGTGTTCAGCATGTCTTCTTACCCCTAAATCAACATCTAATCAACTTTGAATAAAAACTTTTAAGAAACTTTCCGGTTTCGGCCGGATTCCGGGCAACTATTTGTCCGGTGAGAAAATGGTTTTCATATTAGTCTTCAGCACGTCTTGTAACCCCAATATCGAATATCTCATTTTCGGTTAAAACGCCCCTTAATTTGAACCACATCCTCCACCCCTAAATGTTGAGCTACTCGACCTATGACCCCTAATCGACTCGACTCTATGAACTCGACCTCTCCCTTGACTTAAAGAGTTCTCACACCAAGTTTCATCAAAATATCTCATTCCCTTCGAGAGTTATCGTGCTGACAGACGGACGGACAGACGGACAACTTTTACGAAGTCACAGGTATCACTCAACTTACGTTTTGGGGTCCCAAAAACCTAGCCTTTGTGTTGTCCTAAAAAGAAAAAGAGTCCGTTCTAAGTACAATTGTAGTACATAGGGTAATACAATTGTAGTGCATTGGTATAGAACTAAATGCTGACTCGCAGCTGACTATCAGCTGCAAGTCCTTAAATGATAGTTGTCTTGTTTCTAGGATCTGAGGAGATGATGAATCGGTCGACAGAGGGCAGTGATGACGGCAAGTCCCCAACGAATCAACCCCGCTCGAACTCGACGGCGCATGTGTGCTGGCATAGAAACACGTCCATTGGAGCCAAGGATCTAGCTTTCTCACTTGAGGTCAGTGAACCTTTTTTTATGCCCGCTTAGCTTCTTTTTCCGCAATGGAGTAAACCACTGCGAGTGGCTGCACCTCTGCTGATGGTGGGTTTACACACAGCGTAAAATCTGAGCGTATTTTACGCACGTTTTGAGCTTGAAAAGATTTCTAGCAATACGGACGTATTTAGATACAAAACGGACCGATGTCTCAAATACGTCCGTATTGCTAGAAATGTTTTCAAGCTCAAAACGTGCGTAAAATATGCTCGGATTTCAAAATACGCTCGGATTTCAAAATACGCTCGGATTTTACGCAGTGTGTAAATGGACCATGAGGTGGTAAGGTCGTTAGCAACTTTTCGTCAACTGATGGGGTTTCGCGCAAAACCCAGAATTTAGGCCGTTTTTGCACTCACCGGTGACTACCCACCGGTGAACCAAAAAACGCGTTACAAGAGAAGAACCGGACAACGGTGACAAAACACCAGAGACAGCCCGTAGTGTAACGAACGCAGCCAATGTGTGATAGTGTTGTATGAAGAAAATGGAGGAATAGTGAGCGTGTACTGTAGCGCGTAGATGGCGGCGGATAACCAGGGATGGTAGTGGACTAGGTTTTACATTGACATATAAATAGTTTTATTCCAGACTTATTGTAAATCCCAGTCTGGGTAAATACGAACACAGTACAACGACTGACTGATAAAATATGAAAGACGACTGACTAAGAAATGGACGAGCTTATATACTCTTAACTCCACAAGTGAAGGTTCAACTGACGTGGACTTGGATTTACCCGGATGCATTTAAGATCTAGCAACATCCAACTGACGTGGATGTGATTTAGCTCTGAATCTTCGCTTATGCAGTTGAATTCTAGGTAGTACCGGATGATTATGTTCACTTCGCTTTGTACATAGAGTTAGTTAAGCCCTTGACATAGAGACTGACACTATAGTAGGCCTGGCCAAGATATCTATGACTGCTTACAGTGTATAGAATAGAACAGAATGTAATTACCGGAAAAAGCCCGTGGGCCATTGCAACACAAAATGTATTGAAATTCACTGACTTACAGAACTAAACACTGCTCCTACTCCAAAAATCTCGGTCTATGCTCCATCGCAACCCTCAAGTAACGTCCAAGTTTTTTGACAGTAATAAAGCATTCATCCTTCATCATCCTTACTATCCATTCCTCATTATACACTCTCGCTAAATTGTATTAATAATTTTTACAAACCCATGAGAATTAGTGAAGCGTCGTTTTTTATGCCAGTGGCATGTCTGATGCTTTTGAGAAACTCCAGGTTTATTCATATTTGCTATTAAAATTGTACCTTACCTTCTCACCAAGTACCTCCTTTCTCCATTCACTCAGTTCCACACAATCACACATCAGATGAACTATGTTCACTTCGCCGTGTACATAGAGTTAGTTAAGCCTTTAACATAGAGACCGACACTATAATAGGCCTGGCCAAGATATCGAGGACTGCTTGTAGTGTATATAGTCGTTGAAACAGTGCAGACTGTACCCGTTTGCTTCATTCTCGTTTTGATTTTTCAGAGTCAGCTATCAGGATATCTCCTCCGGAAGTTCAAGACCTCAAATGGCTGGCAGAAGCTTTGGGTTGTGCTATCCAATTTCTGCCTGTTCTTCTACAAAACGTACCAGGATGATTTCCCCTTGGCTAGCCTACCGCTTTTAGGCTACACAGTGACGACGCCTAGTGAGCAGGATCACATTCACAAAGATTTTGTGTTCAAACTTCAGTTCAAGTCCCACGTTTATTTCTTCCGGGCTGAAAGCGAATTCACCATTAATCGGTAAGGTTTCTTTCTTTGTTCTGCTACTGTTAAAATCGAAATAACCGCACTGTCCCAGTCTAGTACACTAGCCCTTTTTCTACAAACATCTAGCACCATGCCTGAGTGCTAGACGTTTGAGCACTGTACCTTGAAATTCATGCATGGTGCATGGATTCCAGCATACAGTGCACACATGAAAAAGGCCTGTCGAGCCGGTATTTAGTGTGTAACTATAGAATTTGTGTTTTTTCATGTGTGCACTTATGCTGAAATCCATGTACGATGCATGAATTTCAAGGTACAGTGCTCTAACGTCTAGCACTCAGGCATGGTGCTACCCGATGAAAAATTTGTATGCTGCGTAGTAGTATGGTAGTAGTACGAAAAAGTTGCATGTAATACTATGTAATAGCAAAGAATACTATCATTTAATGTGCCTTAGACAGGTCCAATCTTATGTAGTAGTATGTAGTAGCATCCTGTCTTGCCATAGTAGCATCCAGTCTTGCTAATAGTAGCATATAGTAGTATGCAGTAACACGGTAGCCTTGAAGTAGAAGCATGCATGCTATTTTTCCGTACTACTTCATAGTACTATTTTGAGATAAATTTTTCATCGGGTAGACGTTTGACACCCCGAGTGAAGAACTTTCCCTGCACTGTGGTTCAAATATTTATATTTAAAATACTTCATTTTATATTTAATATAATGATAATTTAATATAATATATTTAAATACGTCATGAATCCACCAGATCCTGCGTCACCACTTCCACCTCCCCAACTAGACCTAACTTCCCTGGTGTCTACTTGGGTATCAAACACACCTTCGTCGCCAGATGTATGCAGCGTTGCCACGTGTCGCACGATAGTGTAAATTGTCACTCTATTCTGTTTTTGTCACTCTTGTCCTACGTAGGACATAAAAATCACTCTATTTCAGAAAATTACGAAATGTGTCACTTTTGCAGCAGCGATTCCAAGTGACTATTTCAAGTTTTTACAGGAAGTAAAATTAAGATGTGTCATTTTTATATAGGCGATTCCGACCAAAAGTGAACATATCAAGAAAATAAATTTCACTCCCAGTTCACTCTCTGTTTTGGGCCAAAAGTCACTCTCTAAATATTTTGTATGTGGCAACCCTGGATGTATGCGCATCCTTGTGTTAAACGTTACAAGAAAATATCGCACAGCTGGAAACTGCGTGGTGACAACCCGATGAAAAATTTGTCGCCTGCATAGTTGTATGATAGTTGTACGAAAAGTTTGCATGTATTGATATGTAATAGTAAAGAATACCATCATTCAATGTGCCTCAGACTGGGCCAATCTTAAGTAGTAGTATCCAGTAGCATCCTGTCTTGCTATAGTGGCATCATCCAGTCTTGCTAATAGTAGCATGCAGTAGTATACAGTAACACGGTAGCCTTGAAGTAGAAGCATGTAGGAGCATCAGTTAGTATTCATTGCAAAAGAAATAGAAAAACGTGATTTACGGGGGGTTTTCTTGGTCAGCTATAGTTATCCCTCTAAGATGATGTGCGAGGGATAAATATAAATTTCGGATATTTACCCCTCGCTCATCATCTTTGAGGGATAACTAGCTGATCAAGGAAAAACACGAAAATCATGTTTTTATGGCACTTGCCTTCCGGCCAAGTGCCATGTACCGATCACTTTTCCGTCTGCCTGTTTGTCTGTCAGTCGGTCGGTCGGTCAGTCCGGTGATTGCGAGTTAGGGTACTTTCAAATGTGCTAGGACTAGGAAATTTGGCAGGCGGATTAGAGACCCGACCAAACTAACTTACTTCTCGGATCCGACCACCAGGGGGGGAGTGGGAGGGGGAATCCGGAATATTGACGTACGTATAACTTTTGAATGGGTGTTCGGATCTTAATGAAACTTGATACTTGGAAAGACCTCGTGTCTCAGATGTCACACTTCAAGTCCGGAATGGATCCATTCACTTTGGGGGAGTTGGATGGGCTAACTGGAAATCGTCTGACATGTTCAGAGGGGACGGATTAGGATGAAACTTGGTGGGAAGAACAAGCTCAAGCCCTAGATACACAGTTGACAAGACCGGACCGGATCCGGGCACTTTTGGTGGGGGGGGGGGGGGAGGGAGGTTCCGAAATTCTGGTGATCCAGAGTTAAGGTGCTTCCAGGTGTGCAAGGACGATGAAACTAGGCAGGCGTATCAGGGACTCAACCATTGTAAGGGAGGGGGAATCTGGAATCTTTGGGTATGTCCAACTTTTGAATGGGTGATCGGATCTTAATGAAACTTGACATTTGGAAAGAAATCATGTCTCAGATGTCTCATGTCAAGTGCGGACCGGATCCGATCAGTGTGGGGGGAGAGTCGGGGGGAACGGAAATTTTGTGACACGCTTAGAGTGGACCGATTAGGATGACACTTGGTGGGAAGAACAAGCATAAGCCCAAGATACATCAGTGACAGAACCGGACCGAATTCGCGCACCCTGCGGGGAGCTGGAAGGGGGGGGGGTCCGGAATTTCGGTGATCGCGATTTAAGGTACTTCTAAATGTGCTAGGGCGATGGAACTTGGCTTGAACGAGATTGGCTTAGAAATCGTCACTTCCCAGACGGCCATCTCTTAAAGTCCATCTTTAAAGTCATCGGCCATCTTAACCGCAAAGTACAAAAAATACAAAAGCAAAATATACATTTTCATGATACCCATGAGCCCATGATCGTTTTTATCTAAGAGTTTCGCTTAGAAATTAATTTCTAGCTCCCTTAAAGTAGCTCCCTTAAACGCCAAGTGAAGAAAACTTTTGACCAAACGATACTTTTCATGATCCCCGAGGGCCCATGATCTTTGTGTCGCAAAGGTTTTGCTGAAAAATGAACTTGTAGCACCCCTAAAGTACGCATCTTAACCGAAAAGTCAAACAAACTTTTGTCCAAACCATATATATTCATGATCTTAAAGGCCCCATGATCATTTTTGCCTCAATTTTGATTACAGATGAAACCATTCCAAACCCTCAATCTTACGAATCCGCTAAAATTTCTAGTCTACATCCTTCCAGTTTCCGTTTTCCAAATTTTTAGTGTGCTAAGGCAATCCAGCTTGTTTTCCTCACTAACCTATCACGTTATCCGAGTTACCTTAGATATCAGTGCATTTTGTCACCTCTGATTTCTAACTATACCCTATGTACATGATCTGATTTTGTTAAGGTCGGATTCGAATCCGGATTCGAATCATCAGCACGAAATGGTGGGTTCGGATTCGGAATCGGATTCATCATACCTAGCCCTGGATTCGGATTCGAATCAGTTCGATTACTCCAAATTTCTCTCCGATTTCCTCGATTACTCCCTAATTTCTCTTCAAATTAGTATTATTATAAAGCAAAAGAAAAGGAAAAGACCCATGGTAGGGTAAACAATTTTTTTGGTACCATTTGTGTCTGCCTGTATAATCTTCTGAACTATAATAATAATAATAAGTGTGTTTAAAAGCCCAGTGGCCATATACATATTGTTATTGTCATTGTTAACCTCTCGTCACAGGTGGATGGAAGTCACTGCCCGAGCTACCCAAAACTCATCAAGGCTGAGAACTCACATCAGAAAGGACTCCGAATAGTAGTGTCACCTACACTTGTATTTGTGAACCGTGATAACGTGATGCAGCTGTAATTGCGTTCTGGAGGGTGTGTGATATGAGACAGAGTACTGGTGACATTGCGGAAAAGGCCGTTGAAGAAGCTGAGTTTTTCCAACTCACAAACGTGATCATTCACTAGTTGCGTTTTTGCGGTAACCTAGAGTTACTCTTACCCGGTAACTGAATGCGCTCTTGTCGTTTTTTCAGACACTCTGTTACTGCCAGGTTACTAGGCTACTGAATTCCGGTAACCCCGGTCTCAGCAGGGTTACTCGTTACCAGATACCTGGGTTACTAATATGTTGCTGGGTGACTGAGAAAACGACATCTGTCGGGGTAACAGATACCCGATAACTGCGAAAACAACAATTCGTCAGAGTAACAGACACCTGGTTACCGCAAAAACGCAACTACTGTCACATTCGCCGCTTTGTACGCGGATAGGACTGGTCGCTGTTGTCCGTTACTGGCACAAAAACGCAGCAGAGTGAATGCAGAAGTAGAAAGTTTGTGAACGCTTATAATAGCGGCGAAACATAACTGCAGGCATCATTGGACGCAGCTTTTTAACACAGAAATGCATTGTTTAAGCGCAGAAATGTGACTGTGCGCACCATTGGTAGTTTATGTGCTTAGGCGTATTCTCGCCGTTCCCTGAGGACTCCTCGGGGCATCGAAGGGAATGGCGAGAATAGAGGGAGTCACTCCACGCGGACTCCGCGTACAGAAACAGCGAGTACACGGGGAATGCTTCCAAAATGGATTTTGTTCGAAACAAAAATATTATTATTATTATTATTATTATTTATTTATCACCCACAACTACAAGAAACAAGTAGTACAAGTGGAGTAAAATATGCAGTCGGCGAAATTAGTCACCAGCAAAAATTGATTCCCCTCCGAATATGAAAGGGAATCCTTTTTGATGATGGTGATGATAATCAGAGCATTCCCCGTCCGTGGGTGGGAATACGGGTAGTGAGTCCCCGGGACAAACAAAAACGCGGGGACTCCTCAAGCAGAGTCCTCGGGGAACGGCTAGAATGCGCCTATTGCGTTCGTTGGACAAGTAGCAATGACTTTCAGTCTCGATTTTATACGAATGCCACCGAACTCCTTGGGTCGCTTAAAGATCCGGGAAAACCACCAGGTATCATGGAGTGTTAGTCGATGGTAACTTGGTCGCCCAAACTGCAATAGTAATAATAATTTAGTTTCGATCCATCGTACACTCACAGAGAGAAAGAAGGAGTATAAATAAATAAAAGGAAAAAATATTTTACGGATATATATACTATGATCCACTTGGCTCATCTTCCAAGATGGGCAATCTGTTACTTCTCACTAATTGACCCCTCCTGTAAGGGGAAGCCAGGTCATTACAACGGCCAGTCCTGGTTCTCGGAACAGTCTGAGTTTAAAAAAAAATACTGCGACCAAGTTATATTAGCACTGCCATCGTAAGGTAAAAAATAAAAAATAAAACTTTTCCGCATGAATCCCTGGGAGGAATTCATGTTTCCGCGTCCTATCGTCGCTGATCGTCTGTTCGAACTACAAGAGTTCACGTTATGAGGGTCTCTCGTGGCCCCTTAAAAGTCTGGTTTACCTGTAGAGAGCAAGGAAATTTAATAGGCTCTTCTTTACATGCGGAAAGAGTACACTGTAAAAAAAACCTGGAAGTATTTGCTACTTGGGATAAGTCTCCACTGAGATAAGATTATTTCTAATTCGGAGTAGTCTTATCCCAGTAGAGATAAGGTTAACTCCAGTAGCAAATACTACAGTTAACTTTAATCCTTTCTCAGAAAAACTTTTTACAGTGTAGGCAGGCTTGGGATCAGAACTGCCGATGGTGAAGCGTATCTTTATTGGTTTTACTTGTTCATTTTCAAATGACTTTATCAAGCATCTACCCCGCTATGATGTATACGGTAGCATAGTGGTTAAGGGGTGTACCTTCGAATTCGGGCCCAAACTGGGTCTCTTTGGATGATCCTAGGACTACTGGCGTAGTTCCTGTAACTCTTGGTTCATATAGAAGGCGTTTCTGCGCGACAACGCTGCATTACTGCGTTTTGTGCAACACGCTGCGCCCCGGCGCTATTATTTCGCGTTGCAAAGTTTTAGTTTTCGCGTATGCTGCAGGACAAAACGCAATGGACGCAGTATGTATACGGTAGCCTAGGTGTGAAGGGGTGGACCTTCGAATTCGGGCCCAAACTGGGTCTCTTTGGATGATCCTAGGACTACTGGCGTAGTTCCTGTAACTCTTGGTTCGCACAGAAGTCGTTTCTGCGCGAGAACGCTGCATTACTGCGTTTTGTGCAACACACTGCGCCCCGGCGCTATTATTTCGCGTTGCAAAGTTTTAGTTTTCGCGTAAGCTGCAGGACAGAACGCAGTATACGGTAGCCTAGGGGTGGAGGGGTGTACCTTCGAATTCGGGCCCAAATTGGGTCTCTTTGGATGATCCTAGGACTACTGGCGTAGTTCCTGTAACTCTTGGTTCATATAGAAGGCGTTTCTGCGCGACAACGCTGCCTTACTGCGTTTTGCGTCAGCACGCTGCGCCCCGACGCTTTTATTTCGCGTTGCAAAGTTTTAGTTTTCGCGTATGCTGCAGGACAGAACGCAATGGACGCAGTATGTATACGGTAGCCTAGGGGTGAAGGGGTGAACCTTCGAATTCGGGCCCAAACTGGGTTCTTTTGAATGATCGTAGGACTACTGGCGTAGTTTCTGTAACTCTTGGTTCGCACAGAAGTTGTTTCTGCGCGAGAACGCTGCCTTACTGCGTTTTGCGTCAACACTCGGCGCCCCGACGCTATTATTTCGCGTTGCAAAGTTTGAGTTTTCGCGTATGCTGCAGGACAAAACGCAATGGACGCAGTCTGTGATAACCAGAAGTGAAATAACCGTAGAACGTCCAGCCGTAAAAGGGTGTCAGAGAAAACTAAAGAAAGAGCATGAGCGTTGGATGGCTGGCCCTCAACTTACACATTGGCACATTGCTGTTCAGGACTCGGTCTAGCACCCTCTCAGGACTCAGGACTCAGGACTGCACCCCAGTAGTGATGTCTACCTGTTTACTTTGTCCGAAACGCTTTCACGACCAACAGCCGGCGATCAGTCACATTGTTTGCTGAATACTGGATAAATGACTTTAAAATACGAGTTCAGTTAATAATATGAAGTTTTTAGTTTATAATATGAAGTTTTTCAGTTCATCTGTGGGAGTATGTACACAATGTGCAGCTTTTTCTTGCAGCTTTATTAAATATGTAGATAACGTCCCAAAGGGTAGCTCTTTTATAATCATGTCACAATCTTTTCCTTTAGTTTCAAGATTTGTATAAAAATGCCATTGGTTGTTGGTAGCTATTTGTTAATATTTATTTTATCTAGTGTATTTGTGTGAGCAATGTAGAAATCTCGCTGATTTGCGCTATTTAGCTTAGTTCTCACAGAGAGCGGTTGTAATTGCGTCTTGGGTGGACTTACCCTAAGGCGGGCATGTAGTCTCATTACGACATTTCTGCTTTGTTGTTGGAGTAGTGCCTTTAATTCGTTATTTCTTGATTGGAGTGGAGGGAACAACTTTGCCTGATTTCCAGAAGCTTTCTGACGGGATCGACTAAAAAAAGGCAGGGTACAGCACGACATAGTGTAGGAGGCACGAGTACTAAATAGAGGAACTACAACTAAAAGGACCCTTTCAGGCTTTAGAGTGAGGGGTAGGAAAAATGTTCTAATGTGACTTCTTTTAGGCTCTGGGGCTACGAACTCTCAAGGTCGGGCTTCACTGCCCAGATTTTTCGCCCGGATTCTGGGTTCCCGTTTTCTTCGATATCGGTTTGGGAAGTGAAAACAGGTCTGAAAGCACCCCGGACGCGTCCGGGAATCTGGTAGAAAAATCTACCAGATTCCCGGATTCTGGGTGAAAAGAAGCGGGAATTTGAAAGTACATTCGGAGAAACTGAGTTTTTTGGTTTGGATGGAATTGTGATGAGATGGTTAAAATCTAAGAAAATTACATAAGTTCTGAAAATGCCCAAAAGTGGACTGTTGAAGAGACATTTGATTTGATTTCTGGGCTCAGTTTGCTCTAGTTTTCGGGACCGTCTTCACATAATCCGGACCCCAGATTCTGGGGTGTCTGGGTAGTGAAGCCCGACCTTCACTTACTTGTCTACTTCTACTATTTGCTAATCTGCTTTTATTACTCATGCCTCCTGCACCATGCCGTGCCGTGCCGTGCCTCTTTTTAGGCGACCCGGCTGTCAGACACGCTAAAATCAAGACTACCGTTTGCATCCTGGTGTAAAGGTGTAATTGAGCATCTGCACCGGCAGTGATTAATAATACATTATTCAATTCAGTTTCAATTTGATATAATCTAAAAAACAGATAACGGACAAGCCGATGGTTTGTTTTTACGTCAAATCATAACGTCATAACAGAACAATCTACAAGTATATACAATTTTGCGACATTTATAACGACGTCTTATAATAAATATGGTCAATAACACGCTAGACTACGATCAATAAAATACAAATAACTTAAAAATTAATGTTCAAAATAAAAGGCCTTCGCTTATCTGAAAGAGAAAAAATGGGGTGGCCGCTTAGAGCAGCGTTAAGGATCTATTAATCGATTCAGCATTAATCGTATCAGTTCGATAAGGCTACTCCAAGAACTGACAATTTTGATTGTAAAACTTCACTTCTAGTTGAAATTATAGAAAAGTATTTGGTGGCTGGGAATACGTATCGTCGTGGTCACGCATTAAAGCACAACTCTTACTAGAAATGATCTTTTCCCTATGAAAGGGATCAGAAAAAACGTTTTTGGAAATACCATTACTTTCCAACTAAAACTGACGATTCTCTTGTTAGCGCTTGTCGACCATATCCGGCCTTCCTGCTCTCCGACTCGGCGGCTGGGCGCAAAACATTTGAAAACTCATCGTGCCTTGGTTAAAAAGTGCGAAAACTAAGCAAATAAAAGAAGTAATAAACAGAAGATTAACACATCCTTATGTGTGAAAGAGTTTTGAGCGGACGTTGAAGATTCCGGCAAACTTTTCGTTGGGTGAAGGGATAACCCGGCAAGGCCGAAAAAGTGCTAAAAATTCGTAGTTCCGAAACGAAACAAGGGAGAAAGGTGTGGATTTTAGAAGCTTATAATTCCATGTGGAAGCTAGGTATATTATAAAAGGCAGAATAAGCAGAGGGGTCCTTTAAGGATCTATTAATCGATTCAGCATTAATCGTATCAGTTCGATAAGGGTAGTCCAAGAACTATCAGTTTTGTTTGTAAAACTCCACTCCTAGTTGAAATTGTAGAAAAGTATTTGGCGGCTGGGAATACGTATCGTCGTGGTCACGCATTACGACAGTTTTTGGTGAAAATGAGCTCCTGCATCTACTGTAAATTTTTCGGAGCCCTATGACAAACCATTCCCGAGATACACGAGTTGCTCGAAAGATCGAACCGCAGCTAGAACGGTCAAAAAGAGCTAAATTCTAAGAATCATTAGAGTATCGGTAAAAAAAATTAAATGTTCCTTTCTTCTGTCCGCTGGGAATTAAGACGTTATTCGACATAGAAATCATCAAGACCGGTCGGAAAATAGGATTCGACTTTCACTTCCTTCTCTTTGACTCCCAACTATCAGCCTTTCAACCAACGACTAAAGAAGAGTTATACCCCCGCCCGCTCCTTACGGGTCCGGCCTAGTAAACTATGCTGGACTCTCCGTTCACGGTCTGGGTTTAAACTGGGGACGCTCGCAAATCCCTCTCTACCCTTCATCACAACCTAGTTAATCCTTTCTAACACATACCCCCAACCCAAAACCAACCGAATGCGTGACAGCGATGATATAGGCATTGACACCTAGCTTTGTTCAGTTTCCGAGTGCCAAGCTTTAACACTAGTTGCGTTTTTGTAGATACCATGGTATCTGATACCACGGTCGTATGATAACTGGTGGTGGTATCTGAAAAGTCTTCTCACTTTCATCAGATTTTGTCAGATTGGTGAGAAAGAAGTTTAGCACTTAGTGATGTAACTGGATATCTGAGCCTCGTTTTTGTTGCATGCTGCAGGTCCACTTCTCGGCCGATTCCGGACTGATTCTTTCTACATCCGTTTTTGCACTGCAGCGCTTCCGAGGAAGACAGCAGCGCTTCTCGAGAATCACAGACTTGCTCACCGACCAAGTCCGTGCTTCCCTGCAAGATGCTGCAGCGCTGCCGCTTCAGCCACGAAGAAAGTGAATCCAAAAACGCATATTGTGCAAAAGCAAAGAAGTGCTGCAGCAGCGATGCGGCAGCGCAATTACAACAAAAACTAGGCTCTGGTTTTCTTTTGGGATGACTTCGAAAAGTGCAATTTCGGCAACAGTCGTTTTTGCAGAGCACCGTGTATCAGATACTACGATAACTGCAAAAACGACTAATTGCAGATCCAGTTACCGTGGTAACAGATACCATGGTATTTGCAAAAACGCAGCTATTGTGTACATTGATCGCGGGAGCTAGGGTGTACATCATTCAGAGAGTGGTCTACCCTTTGAGCTGTGCGACCAGGAACGTCCTGTTTGTCTGCACCCTGTTTGTCTACGAATCTCCAGAAAAAGTGTCACCGCATCATTTATTCTAGTATTAAGTTGAGTTACTCGCCTGGTGTTAACCGAGCCCCCGTCCCCACACACACAATACCTAGTATTATTTTTCTAGGCTGTCACCTGATTTTCCCATGTGCCTTTGTAGAGCCTCTCTTAACCCTTTAGCAGTTTCCTTGTCATGTAAGTATACCAAAATTGTGTGCAGAAGTTGTATAATATTGATATGGTGATGTTTAGTACTGATTAATACACTGACATCTGTTTGATGTGGATTTACGAGCGGCTTTGGAGAGATATCGGATCTCCATTTAAATCGCAAGGATCTATCCAAATACGTAATATCTATTTATGTAGCGTTTACACGGACAAGAAGTCCCGTCGGGTACAAAGGAATTCCGGCCGAGTCGAAAGGGTTCCGTTCGTGGAGACGAATAGAAAACAAGACCAAAGGTTTCGATGGGATCCCAAAAATCTAAAATTTGATTCAAACAATTGGGTCATGTCTTCGCCATTCAGTATTCGTCAGATTCCTTGAATATTTTTACTGTTAAAATAAAGTTCAAAAATGGATTCAGCATGTCTCCTTGCCCCGATACCGAATCTCTAATCGATTTCAGAAACAACTTTGAGCTTCAACCAAATTTCCAGTTTCAGCCGAATTCGTGATGAACCATTTGTCCAGCAAGAAAACTAGTTTCAGGTATGGATTCAACGGACCTCCTTACCCCCTCAAGTAATATCTTATTAGATTATAAAACATACCTGTTTTTACCGGAATCTCGGAACCCCTCCTCTGCCTCTAAAGATATAGGACTAAAGGACCCATCTACGAACTTGACCCGTAAGCTACTTTACCAGTGAATCCTCACTGAACAACATCCTCGCTTGAACAACACATTTCCTCGTTTGAATATTATATATCAACCCCTTCGACCTTCGATTACACTAGGTCTCTTCGGCGTCCATAGAATAAACAAATGAATGTCGTTATCCACGCGCGCAGAGCTATACTGGTTTGAGAATAAAGGGTAGGGACTGCTATATCCGAAAATTGGTCGGTAAATTTTGTGTCCGGTTATCGCCGGATTACGGGTGAACTACTTGTCCGGCAAGAAAATATCTCATATTCGGATACAGCATGTCTCCTTACCCTTCAATCATCTATCTCAATAGCTTTTAAAAAATATTTTTTTACCCCTTAATTTGAACCCCCCCTACCCCACCCCTAAATGTAGGGCTACAGATCCCGTCTATGAACTTGACCTTACCCTTGACCCAAAGAACCCTCACACCAAAGGCGTATTCTCGCCGTTCCCCGAGGACTCCACTTGAGGAGTCTCCGCGTTTTTGTTTGTCCCGGGGACTCACTCCCCGTCTTCTCGCGAGTCCCCACGGACGAGGAATGCTCCGATTATCATCACCATCATCAAAAAGGACTCCCTTTCGAATTCGGAGGGGAATCAATTTTTGCTGTTGTAGGTGCTATGTAAAATTACTTAAAAAGAAACAGAATAAGCAAAACCAAAAATAAAGTGGATCTAGACTAATTTTGTCAGCTGCATATTCATTTTTCGAACAAAATCCATTTTAGAAGCATTCCCCGTATTCTCGCTGTTTCTGTACGCGGAGTCCGCGTGGAGTGACTCCCTCTATTCTCGCCGTTCCCTTCGATTCCCCGAGGAGTCCTCGGGGAACGGCGAGAATACGCCTCAAGTTTCATCAAAATATCTCATTCCCTTCGAGAGTTATCGTGCTGTATCATGAAAATGTGTCTTTTGGTTCAAAGTATTTGATCACTCTGCACTTGAGATGCAAACTTTGAGACGCCTAAAACTCATTTGTAGGCATATACTTGAGGTACAAAGGATTATGGGCCCTTGGGGACTACCAAAATGTTTCCTTAGATCAGAAAATCTCTTGCCAATTATCAAGTTTCCTTCGGGTCCGAGTAACCGTTCAAAAGTTATTCATGACACAAAATTCCGATTCCCTCCACTCCCCCGAAGATGGCCGGATCGGGGAAAAGACTGCTTCTTAGTCAATCTGATGGGAGCCCTAATACACCTGCCGAGTTCCATCGTCCTAGTGCTAGTGCCCTTAACTCGCGATCACCGGTATTCTGGGAAACCCCTCCAACTCCCCCCCCCCATAGTGCGCCTATCTAGTCCTTTCTATCAGAAATATGTTTACAACTTGTCCTTGTTCTTATCACCAAGTTTCGTCTCGATCCCTCCGGTCTAGCCCTGTCGTTATATTTCCAGTCCCCCTCCAATCCCTCCTCCAAGAGTAATCGGATCCGGTCCCGACACCGAAATGGGACATCCGAGATCTGGACTCGTTCCAACTGTCAAAGTTTCATTTTAATCCGATGCCCCGTTCGAACGTTGTGCATGCCTCAAGGTCCCGGATTTCCTCTCCTTCATCTTTCCACGATGGTCGGATCAGGGAAACGACTATTCTCAGGTCAATCTGGTTCGGGTCCCTGATAGACCTGCCAAGTTTCATCGTCCTAGCAGATTTTGAAGTACCCCTGTTTTATCTACCGATCACTTTTCAGTCGATCGGTCAGTTCGCTGATCGTGAGTTAGGGTACGTCCAGATGTGCTAAGACAAAGAAAGTTGGCGGGCGTATCAGGGACCCGATTGGCTTGGAGATATCCATTTCCCCGATCCGACCATCGGGGAGGAGTGGAGGGATGGGGAATCCGGAATCTATTGACACTTGCTCTTGCAAGTGTCTCAGATATTCCATTTGGATCCACCGGGTCCGGTGGACCGGGTCTACAGGGAGTGTTGGAGGGGGCACCAGAAATCTCGTGAAACGGTTAGATTGGAGGGATCGGGATGGAACTTGGTGGGAGCAACACGCCCTAGATACTTCATTTACAAAACCAAAATGTATCCGGGTACTGTGGGTGGAGTTGGAGGGGTTCCAGAATTCCGGTGATCGCGAATTCAGGTTAGGTGGTATGGTAAAAGAGAAGGCGAATAAATGTTTGCACACTCAGGAGACAGCTGTCTTGGAATGAGTATAGAGCGGATGAAGAATGTGAGCAACTGCATCTAAGTAAGGACTCAAGCACGTAAATGCATGTCATTTATTCAGCAAGAATCTACAGTTCTAATAGCTTCTACCATTATACCTTCTACCGTTGGACTGTCCATTGTAGGAACCGCTGTAAGGGGTGCCGTATGACGGTTGGCTGTAGGATCCACCAGCATAACCAGATTCGTCATCGTCAATGTGGGTGGCGTATTGCTGACCGAAGTTCACCTTGTTGTACACTAAAGAAAAATAATTTGTTTCAAAATACGAAAATTTTGAACTCTCCTGTACCGGCAGGGTAAATGCTAGATGTCCAGTGGGATGTATTTCTGGTTTCAATCCAAATTTTTTTATCATTCTAAAGTCTTTAAGTCAATTTACGACGAAGAACAAAAAGGCTTTATATGACGAATTGACAAGCACCCACACCTTACTCCGAAACAGACAGTCAGCTTGGTTTGAAATGAGATTTGGAAATACCCACTGTATCTTTTCCCTTGATGACTACCTCAGAATACAGATTTACAGTAAACGCAATGTCCTCTCCAGTTCCGAACGACTTTCCTACAGAATATGGTTCACAGGCCTTTTTCGGATTTCAAAGAAAACTTGGGGATGCCTTTGACATAGTAAAATTGCTTCGAGAAATTTCGAAAGGCTTTGGATATTTTGGAAGCCGCGTCATATTTGTTCCTGGTCTGTTCCTCGAGCATTGCCAGTCCTGTTTCGACCTGAATGTCGTTTTATCTTGTCCCCTTCGAATGGGTATTTAATCCCATCATTACTTCAAGCTTACCTTCCACTGGAGTTCCGATTTTCCCTGTCCCGTCTAACTGTCGACGAGTTCCGATTTTCCCTGTCCTGTCTAACGGTCGACGAGTTTTGATTTTCCCTGTCCCGTCTAACGGTCGAAGAGTTCCGATTTTCCCTGTCCCGTCTAACGGTCGTAAGGGTTCATTTCCATAGCTTCCATTGAAGTTCCGGTTTTCCCTGTCCTGTGTAATGGTCGACGAGCTCCGATTCTCCCTGTCCTGTCTAACGGTCGACGAGTTCCGATTCTCCCTGTCCTGTCTAACGGTCGACGAGTTCCGATTCTCCCTGTCCTGTCTAACAGTCGACGAGTTCCGATTTTCCCTGTCCAGTCTACCGGTCGTAAGGGTTTATTCCCGTAACGTCAAAATGCAAGTAAGCAAATAAGACTCTCCTATAAAACGACGCTGATGAAACAGGAATGATAGTGACGTTGTAACGTCACCAAGTAAAATGCGGCTTCAAGTTTTCACATCCCAGCTCTTTGTAGGGATGAAGTTTATAGTGAATGGTATAGAAAACTCGTAGATATTGCCTTACTAATTATTCACTGATGACTCATTCAGCTAATGGAAGGAGTTCGAGGATCCTGGCCTCGCAGTGCTACGGAGTAGAGGGACGTGCGGGGATCAAAATGGATGAAATAGTTCGAAGCTATGTGTAGAAAACAGTAATCAGAAATTTTCGTAAATATTGAGTCGATTTGCATATGGTAAATTAAAAGATTAGTTGGTTCACTTACTGTGTTGGTCATTGTATGAATAGTCGTTGACCTTAGATAAGGCGGCCTGGTCATAGGAACCTGAATAACCACCATAGCTGTCGGCGCCATAACCACCAGCGTAGCCACTGCTGTAGCCCGTGTTCGGATAGTTATAGCCGGCTGCAAATTAGAACAGGAGATTGGAAACTTCACTCTCAATCACCACAATGAAAATGTACACCAGCGACGACAGAGTAGCAATTCCCTTTTATCAGACCTTGACATGTATTTACTCATCGAAAGATGAACAGAACTCCCTGCGAAACTTATCCGCAACTTATTTTCACACATAACAGCGGAGCCACTTCATACAAGCTGCATACGTCATCTTCTTTATGCATTCCCGATAAAAAAATATTTGTAGCCTGCGTAGTTTTCTAATAGTCGTACGAAAAAGTTGCATGTATTGATATGTAATAGTAAAGGATACTATCATTTAATGTGCCTCAGATTTGGCCAATCTTAAGCAGTAGTTTCCAGTAGCATCCTGTCTTGCTATAGTAGCATCCAGTCTTGCTAAGAGTAGCATGTAGTAGAATGCAGTAACACGGCAGCCTTGACATTGAAGCATGCAGTAGCATCAGTTGATACTGCATGCTACTTTTTCGTACAACTTCATACTACTATATTGAGGTAAATTTTTTATCGGGTTCAATACTTTCCTTGTCTGTAGTTTGATGTGGGTGCTCAAACATCACCCTTTCTGGATCAAAAGTTTGATTTCCATTTTCGCGGCACCCTTGGAGCTCCGCCCTAACAGATTCTCTCATGCGTGTGTGGAAAGTAGCTTCAAGAGACAATCTATAAATTTAAAGCAGAGATCCTACTGGAAATGGCCTTTTTCTCGATAAAATGGTCTGGTGTAAAAATACTCATACATGTGTCGTGAAATTAAGGATTAATTAATTCATTCTAGTGCCGCATTTTCGCTGACGTTCCAAGAAAAAACGAAAGTTATCGTCGAGTAAAATCTCGGCTTGCGAGGAAAAGCTAAAAATTCAAATAAAGTTATTCACAAGGATTTTGTAAGAGGCGGATTTCGGCGGCTAGTAGACCACGTACACTGTCAATAGGGATGTAAAAACAGTAAAGCAAGAGGGGTACTTTAAGAGAAGAAAACTGCTGCATCCACTTACAAGTTTCGCCGACATGTTTCTAAAGGATGAGAGATAATCGAAGAAATGCAGATAGACAATAAAAATAAGAGTGAGGTAGAACTTACCGGAGGCAGCGGCGACGAGGAGTGACAACAAGAAGAATTTCATGGTTCTGAAAGATAAACAATCCGTAAGTCTTTCGTTATCCTACATTAACAGCCTTACTCTTGTCGAGAACGTTCGGCGCTTGATGATTTCTTCGTTCTGCTTTTTACAGGTTCTTTATGTAAATCAGTTACGTATTCTCTGGTAACGCCTCGTACAGACAACCTGCGACTAGGAACCTGGAATCCCAGTTACAAAGAATCAGGGCAGTGTACCAGGCTCTTTCTACTTAAGCAGGGTGCCACATGTTGGTGTAGTATGTTATGGTTGCTGTAATCTGAGCATGGAAACCAAGGACGGAAACTATCGTGTTATTGCAGATTTTGGAGAGTAGGGGTTGTGGGAAAAATAGCTAGAAAACTTTAAGCGTTCCTTGAATAAAGCGTCTAGGTCTATAGTTAGCTGGGAGCGGCTTCCCGCCTTGAGTTACTTAAACAGAAGTCTAGGTTTGCACAAAACGACCGTGCCTCGCCGTCGTATTTATTTAAGTGGTTAGGTCAGAGGCGTTACTAGCCAAAATATTTTTGGGGGGACAAGTTTTTACCGACTGGCTGGTCATTCTTACCGACTGTTTTTGCAGTAAAAACAATTGTTTTGACGAAAAATCGACTGATTTAAAAAAAAATGATTGTTTTTAAGAAAAAACCAACTTTTTCAACGACTGTTTTGAAGGAAATTCGACTGTTTCCAAAAAACAAACTGATTGTTTTACGGAAAATTCGCTGCGCTTCGCTCCGACTTGGATATTTTTTACTGACTGGCCGACAACATCGGGGGGGGGGGGGCTCGGTTAGGTATACCGTCTACTAGTAGGCTATCTGGTAAATCAGGGTCTTGAGACTTTCGCGTTCCATACGCAGTGCTAAGCAGGCTGTGCGCGTATCTCTAAGAAAACGTCTAGTGCACAAGGACTTGGAAGGCAAACTAGTTGAGACACTTTCCAACTTCCAAACCGTTTATAACTGCGGGTAAGCAAAAGCTCTATTAGTAAACCAAAGGCAAGTTCATGTTGCACATTCTCGTTTGTATGTTGCTGGAGGACGTGACTGAGCTTTACCGAATTGGGCTTTGTGCAACTTGTTTTGATTTAATTTAGATTTTATAAGTTCTTGGTGCAAGAAAGTCACTAGTTGCGTTTTTGCAGATACCATGGTATCTGATACCATGGTAACCGGATCTGCAATTAATCGTTTTTTGCAGTTACCGTTGTATCTGATACACGGCTGCTCTGCAAAAACGACTATTGCCGAAATTGCCGTTTTCGAAGGCATCCCAAAAGAAAAACTGATATCCAACAAAACTAAGTGCCAAACTTCTTTCCCACTAATTTTACAAAATTTGATGAAAGTGAGATGACTTTTCAGATAACACGATCAGTTACCACGGTCGATCAGTGGTATCTGAATATCAGATACCCCGATAACTGGCCAGATACCTGCAAAAACGCGTTTTGACTGTGGTATTAGATACCACGATAACTGCGAAAACAACTTTGGACCGTGGTATCAGATACCATGGTATCTATAAAAACGCAAATACTGCTCCCAACAACTGCAACCCTCAGTGAGCCGAAAGAGAACTATTTTACGATGGAAACAAATGCAGTTTTTGTCTATCTGTTTAAGAAAAGAATTGTACTTACATGTTGGACTGCTGGAGACGAAACAGTTGCTGAATCCAAGAACGTTGGCGCTTTTATACTCAGAAGCGTATGGCATGTAAAGATTAAATTGAAGTTAAGATGCCGTAAAAAGTTGTTTTTTATCGCTTTTCCTTGTACGTAGAGGAAGGTACACAGGTAAGATGCCTCTCTGGCGGATTATGTGACATAATGGTCAGATTTACCATTTTACTGTGTTGCTTTGCGTTTGTGTTTTCGGGACTGCCACTTGTAAGTAAGAATAGTGATCATTACAATCTTGGGCTAATAATCGCTTCAGTATAACTCGTCTCTACAGGCAAACTCCAGTTGAAATCCCATTTGCGCAGATAATGCGTAAGAGATAACACTTCGGATACTGTCTGTTGTGTTTGAAAACGTTATGCATGAAATGCTAGGCATAACAAGCTTTGTTAGGAAGAGCCAAAAAAGCATCTACTGACTTTATTCCTTATCCTCATGATGTCGGAAAACTCAGCAGATATTTTTTGGCGGTTTTTCGGTTCTTCCTGATGGTAACGGTTATTATGCATTACATTTTCAAACACTACAGATAGCATCCGAAGTGTTATCTGTTGCGCATTATCTGCGCATCCTCGTGTTTTCTCTTATGAAACTTCTGACAGTGCAGAGTCTATCGAAAGACGTAGGCCTATACACCATTTCAAAGTGAACGGTAAGGGAAAAGTATGAAAATGGAGTAGATTTCTTTGAAAAAAAGGATATCACACTATTTGGTTTTGGAAAATAGCCCAATAGCATGTCAACCGAAAATCTCAAATACGTTATATCACTTCCTTTGTAGGCTACACTGTAAAAAAAATCTTGCAGTGTTAGCTACTCGGATAAATCTTGCCTCTACTGAGACAATCTGTCTTCTAATTCGGATTAATCGTATCTCAGTAGAGATAATATTAATCCGAGTAGCAAATACTGCAATTAACTTTAATCCTTACTCGGAGAAACTTTTTACAGTGTAAGCCCGCTCTGAATTCAGTTGTTGTTGGCGTTGTTGCCGTCCCGACCGGTTCAGCCCAGAATGAATAAATAGAAACGGCTTGAGCATAATAGTGTGATTGAGACAGAATCGAATAACAGTTTTTAGTAAACATTTGTTCTTGTCCGAGTTTGTAAACGGAGCTAATATAAGGTTTGAAGCCAAGCTGACCATTCATTACGAACGAAATAGAAAACCGTGATTTTCGTTTTTCTGTTGGTATTAGTTATATCTTATGATTTAGTTTTGTTTTTTTTCGCTGAGGATGTTTTTCCGGAAGTGCAACCGAAATATCCGAATTTATATTTATCCCTCGCACATCATCTTAGAGCGATAACTTTACTAGCTGATCAAGAAAAAAACCGAAATCACCCGAAATCACTATTTTGTTCGTAAACGAAGCTTGACTGTTTCGTTGAAATTTTGTCGAAACCTGGAGAGCATCATAAAATAGCCCATGGCATACTTTTTTTTTCAGCAGATTTATATTTGCAATTGTGCTATGTAAGCAGCTATTTCATACAAAACAAGACCAAAGGTTTCGATGGGATCCCAAAAAATTTAAGATTTGATCCAGACAGTTGGGTTCGGTCTTTGCCAGACTCCTTGAATATTTTATTATTCAAATTTAGAAACAAATTAAGGCCAACGGCTAATTATCTGAGAAAACCAAGTTCAGATATGGATCTAGCACGTGTGTTCACCCCTACACATCATATCTACTTTGACGAACTTGATCAAGACTTCCTGACTTACTTTTGCGAAATTTCCGGTTTCGGCCGGACTCAGGGCGGGACTACTTGTCCGGCGGTATCGAGGATCTCTACCTAGGCCGATTTTTTTTGGATAATTCGCCACAAGAGAACAACGAAGTATTCAGAGCTACCGCTAGCCATCTGAATGCTGTACTGGAACCCTGTTTGGGATCCCAAAACGTGTGTGGAATGAGACATTTTGATGAAACTTGGTGTGATTTAATGAGACATTTTGATGAAACTTGGTGTGATTTTTCCAAATTGGGTGATTTAACGTGCTAATTCATCCAACTTCTGTTCACTGTTGATCACTGTTCTATCCCATTCGAATCCACATTGATTTCACCGCATTCAGTCCGTCCCTGCGTAAATTTGGTGTTTAACCTATTTATTTTGCCTTATTCCTTACCGAATTCGGTAATTCGGTCGCATTCGGTCAGTCCGTTTGATAATTAAATTCGGTAAGATTCATTTGGTTCTGATTCGTTACCGAATACGGTGATTCACCGGATTTTTCTTCAGCCCATTTCTATTACTAGACTTGCCAAATTCTGTTGTTTTAGGTGGTTCTAACAAGAGTTTTATTCCATTACGAAATTCGGCTGTTATACCGCTCTCAGTCTATTCCTTATCTTTTTTAGTTAGTTAGTTGGTATAGTACGAATTCATTATTTGCTTCAACCCAGTTACTGAGTTCGGTAATTTTAGTGGCATTGATTTAGCTCTTGTTCTTTACCATTTACGGTAGCTTCAGCTGGTTGCTGTTCATTTGTTTACTGCTTAGGATTGCAGTAGCCTACTTCAGGAATAACCCCGTCTCTTGACGTGAAAACTAGCCTACTTTGTTTGCTGTAAATTCGAACAAATGTACTTTGTATCTACTTTACCCTGGATCGCCCCTGTCCTTTCGCCAGACAGCTCTGGGTTTAATAGGTAATCTTGGGATCGCAAAAAGGCAGTATATCATCAGAGCTTCCAAAAAATTTCGACTGCGGCGCATGGCGCAGTCTTCACTAGTTAGACAAAGGGGGCGTCATTTAGTTGGCATTTGGGGCTTGGAATTTTGGGGGCTTGAACCTGTTAAAAGCTAGAATTTGCTTGGGAAGAAGTTAAATCTTGTCAGAAAAAAAGCGGATTAAAAAAATTTCGCATTTCGCTTCATTGATCCTGGGTACAGCTGTTAGCGACGTTGTCGCAATGCAGCAACACCGTTTTTTGCGATTATTTCAAGTCCTGTTGGCAAAACTGGAAAGGTCCTCCAAAGGTAAAAGGCTAGTGACGGCGTATCCATGAAAAAAAACAGAAGCGGAAAAACGTGAAAACGCGCCAATTTGTCTCTTTAGACTCGTTTGTATATACTCTGCAACTTTTTACGTTGTAGCTTCATGAAGGCAACTCGCTGTGTTTTTAGATTTTTTTAGCTGACGTATCCGTTGTATACATTATTTGAATAATTTTACCAGGTTTGCCCCCCCCCCCCCCCCCAATGAAGAAAGGCTCGGGACGCCACTGGTGGGGTTCAAATTAAAGGGCTAAACAAAATATTTTTTAGCAGCTAATTTGGCAGCCAATAGCAAAGTCTTCTACCCGGACATGTAGTTCACCCGGTATCAGTCTGAAACCGAAAATTGTGCTAAAATGGTGTTCAGGATTATTTTGTACTTAATTCCTTTTCGTTTTCAATCTCCGAAGCCGTATAAAACAGTCTTGCCAAATTAATCATTTGACTTTATCAAGAAACCCCATGGGTCTTTTGACGTCTTTCAATTCACGATTCTCAGTCGGTCTCAATATTTTGCTTAACTCAAATATTTTGCTTAACGGTGTGCCAAGTATAGCAAAGGTTGGTTCTGATTAAGGGTAAAAACGGAATTCTGGGACTGAAAATATACAACGTGAGATGGGTAAATATGTAAATTGGCATAGCTGTCAACTTTCCGCCCGTCTGCCCTTCCATCTGTCTACAGGCGTATTCTCGCCGTTCACCGAGGACTCCTCGGGGAGTCGAAGGGAACGGCGAGAATAGACGGAGTCCCTCCAAGCGGACTCCGCGTACAGAAACAGCGAGAACACGGGGAATGCTTCCAAAATGGATTTTTTTTTTCAAAAAAAATATGCAGTTGACGAAATCAGTCTGGATTTACTTTATTTTTGGTTTTGTTTTATTCTGATTGTTTTTAATTAATTTTATATTGCACCAACACCAGCAAAAATTGATTCCCCTCCGAATCTGAAAGGGAGTCCTTTTTTATGATGGCGGATGATAATCGGAGCATTCCCTGTCCGTGGGGACTCGCGAGAATACGGGGAGTGAGTCCCCGGGACAAACAAAAACGCGGGGACTCCTCAAGTGGAGTCCTCGGGGAACGGCGAGAACACACCTTATCTGTCTGTTCAACCGTTCATCTGTCCGTCTATACGTCCGTGCGTCTGTGTTTCCGTCATCTATCAGTCCATCCGTCCGTCCGTCTGCAGGCCTTTATCCGTCTTTCCGCGCGACAACTCTTGGAGGGCTTGAAATATTCCATTCAAACTTGGTATGAGGCCAAGTCAAGTTCGTAGATCGGCTTCGTAGCTGCAAATTTGGAGAAGGGGAGGGGGATTGAAATTAAGGGAAGAAACAAAATTCGCTAATGAGATAGTCGATAAATGAGTGCACTGTAAAAAGTCTCTCCTACATCGGACTTTCTTGGTTGCACATCACCGAATTCGGTGATTTTCATTCCAAATTCGGAGAGTCAAAATCTGATATAGGATTAAAACGCTAGAATACAAAATACTGCAGATTATGAGAACTTAACTTGCAGTATTTTGCATTGTAGCGTTTTAATCCTGTGTCGGATTTTAACTCTCCGAATTCGGAATAAAAATCACCGGATTTGGCGATGTGCAACCACTAAAGTCCGATGTAGGAGAGACTTGTTACAGCGTAGTCAGACACATGCTGAATCCATACCTGAAACTTATATTGTTGCAGGACAAATAGTTCGCTCGGAATCCAGCCAAAGCTGGAAAAGTTATCTCTGAAAATGATTGTTGTACCAGTAATTCATTATAGATTCGATATAGGGGTAAAGACATGCTCAATTCATCTTTAAACTTTATTTTCTTGCCGGAAAAGAAGCTCTTCCGAAATTTGGTCGAAAGCGGAAATTTAGTTTTATTTGATATTAGGGTAGCAATACATATTGAATCCAAACCTGAAGTTTATTTTGAGTTTTGATCTAAATCGGTTATAGGTTCGAAACAGGGGTAAGAAGAAGCACTGGAGCAGTACACATTGTGTGTATATATGTTGGCAGGGGCGTCACGACCGAGGGGGGGGGGGGACGCCCCCCCCTCCTAATGTTGTCGGTAAAAAATAACGGAGTCGGCGCGAAGTGCCGCGATTTTTCGCCAAAACAGTTGATTTTTGTCATTAAAACAGTCGATTTTTCTGAAAATCAGTCGATTTTTCGTGAAAACAGTCGTTTTTTTATGAAAATCAGTCGATTTTTACGAAACTGTCGTTTTTTTCTTGAAAACAGTCTTTTCTTCTGCAAAGACAGTCGGAAAAAATTACCAGCCAGTCGGTAAATTCCTTGCCCCCCCCCCCCCCAAACATTTTGGCTAGTAAGGCCTCAAATTTGAACCAGAATATTCTTTGAGTATTCAACTACAATTTTTCCGGTCATTGCCTGGCCTAGACAGGGGCGGTTCGAGGGGGGCGTGGGGGGTGACTCACCCCCACATACAGGCAGTATCAAACGTGAACTTCACCCACAAATCACATTTTTTAGTCGTATGTGCTACGAAGGAATTTCTATTCGTATGTTTTCAGAAACACAGTTGTGTGTTCTGAGTTTTCTATAATGAAAGTCGTATGTTTGAGCTTGCCAGAATGACATCAACCGCGAACCAGGAAGGGAAGGGAACGCGAGAAAATCAGGAAGGCATACTAAAACCAGGAAGGGCATCCTAAAACGAGGAAGGGCATACTAAAACGAGGAAGGAATTCAAGGCTGCGAAAAACTGGAAAGCTGCACCGTTCCCTTCCTCTGTTTAGTATTCGAGGGGTCAGCAACTTTTCAAACTCCTTCCTCGTTTTGGTATCCTGACATGGGTAGGCATTAAGTTCAGTGAGGGGTCGGCAACTATCAAAGTTGTAATTCACCTTTTCATTTCTAGTTCTGACGGTAGGCGACTAAAATCCTCCGAGTCCAGCGAGGGGTCGGCAACTCAGATATTTCAAGTCCACCATTTCCTTCCTCGTTTAGTACCTCGAAAGTACTAAAACGGGGAAGGAAGTTATTCTTCTTTGAGGGGTCGGCAACTACCGAACGCGACTAAAATCCTCAGAGTCCAGCGAGGGGTCGCTAACTAAGATATTTCAAGTCCAGCATTTCCTTCCTCTTTTTAGTACCTTGAAAGTACTAAAATGAGGAAGGAAATTGGAAACTATTCTCTTTAAGGGGTCGGCAACTACAAAGGCGACTCCCTTGCCGACCCCTCGCTGGACTCGGAGGGTTTTAGTTGCAAAGAAGAATAATTTCCAATTTCCTTCCTCTATTAGTGCTTTCAAGGTACTAAAACAAGGGAGGAAATGGTGGACTTGAAATATCTTAGTTGCCGACCCCTCGTTGGACTCGGAGGATTTTAGTCTTATACCGTCAGCACGAGAAATGAAAAGGTGAATTACAGGTTCCGACCCCTCACTGAACTGAATGCCTACCCATGTCAGGATACTAAAACGAGGAAGGGATGTTGAACTTTGACGTTGAAAAGTTGCCGACCCCTCAAAGAATACTAAACAGAGGAAGGGAACGGTGCGGCTTTCCAGTTTTGAATTCTGACGACAGTCTTCCTCGTTCTTGTGTGCCCTTCCTCGTTTTAGTATGCCCTTCCTGGTTTAAGGATTCCTTCCTGCTTTTCTCGCGTTCCCTTCCCTTCCTGGTTTTAGTCGATCCCCTTTTTTTGTCGTACTTTACGAAGGTATTTTCTAGTCGTAAATTAGAGACAGTTGTAAGTTCTGACCTTGCCAGATAAAGGCAGGCAAAACAGTTAGCTAATCGTGAACTTCGCCTCCAAATTACCTGTTTCTGGTCGTATTGTTCCGTAGAGATTTGGTAGTATGTTTTAAGCTTGTCAGATTGAAGTCGTATGTCGTATGGAACTTGTCAAAATGACCTCAATCGCGAATTTTCCCTGAAAATGACCCGTTTCTTGTCGTAGTTTACAAAGAGATATTCTAGTCGTATATTAGAGACAGCCGTAAGTTTTGAGCTTGCCAACTGAGGCAGTTAGGTGAATTTCGACAGCAAATGACCTATTTCTGGTCGTATGGTTGTATAGAGGTTTTCTACAAGTCTTTACGTTACGAAATATCGTGTGTTTTGAGCTTGTTAGAAGGACAGTCGTGTGTTTCGAGCTTGTCAGAGTGACATAAATGCCGTTACCAAATCGTGATTTTCACTCTGTGGCGCTGAAACGGGGCTGATTTTCGAAAATTGTGCCTGCGGCGCAAGGCTTCAGCATTATCCTAACTGGTTTTATGCAAAAATCTCCTTATCTTAAAAAGAAACAGATTTTTTTTTTTGAATGGTTTGCGGAGTAGCCTAAGGTTTGCACATAAACAGGCTTTGTAAGCACTGTACGCACCATTGATGATTGCCTGATGATTGCACCATTTTCTTTGTAGTCTAAATTCAAAGTGGAAGCACTACCCCGTACCAACTTCCGAGTTATCGGGGCACTGACAGATATGTTATATCGTAGGCAGCGTTTCGCAAAACTTCACCGTCGCCGTCTTTTATAGTAGCCTACTCGCTATCTGGTTGAATGGCCCGTAATTTAGGTGAGCTGTTAGGCCTAATATTTCAGCCACTTTAAAAGCTACCAGAAAAAGGTAGGATTAGAAAAAATAGCCTGCGGCGCTGAGTTTAAATTTGTAATAAGTACATACGGTAAAAGCTGCTGCTTGGGATCTGAGCCACGTTAAGAGCAATAGTTTGTGTGGGAAGCAGTCGCATTTGGCCGAATATGGCCGGTTTATCAAATTTTGCCTGCGGCTCTTTCGTAGTCCTACCCTATTTCTATTTAGTTCAAGTGTGCATCATCTATGTGCGGTTTTAGGCCTGAGATTTGGGGTTTAAGCTACGTTAAAAGGTAAAAGTTGTAAAGGAGTGGTTGAATTTTGCTCGGATTGAAAAAATTTCGCCTGCGGCACTCACTTTAGTTTGCCTTGAGTACAGGGGCGTAATTTGCTATGGGGCAGGGGGGGCAACCGCCCCCCCAGACCCCAGTTTGACCCCCCCCCCCCCCAGCTTGATGTTTGCCCCCCCCCCCAGCTGAAATTTAGCGTCTTTGAAACTCTCGTCGAAACTAAGATAGGCCTACAGAATTCAAGCATCCACAGAAACAGATCGGTTTTCTTTAGTATATCTTTGTCTTTATGGTAAGATTGAAACAAGGAAGCCTCGAAACTTTTATAGCGATATGCATGCGCTATGCAGGGTTAAACACGTCTATGTCAGACGCAGAGGCGTTACTAGCCAAAATGTTGGGGGGGGGGGGCAAGGAATTTACTGACCGGCTGGTAATTTTTACCGACTTTTTTTGCAGAAAAAACGACTGTTTTTCAAGAAAAAAAACGAGGATTTTGACGAAAAATCTACTGATTTTCAGAAAAATCTACTGATTTTCAGAAAAATCTACTGATTTTCAGAAAAATCGACTTTTTTAATGAAAAAATCAACTGTTTTGGTGAAAAATCGCGGCGCTTCGCGCCGACTCGGTTATTTTTTATCGACCGGCCGACAACATTGGGGGGGGGGAGGCTTCCCCCTACTCCCCCGGTCGTGACACCTCAGGTCAGACGATAGACTAAGTGATCTTTTGGTCATTGGTACCCAACCTGAAAAAGCGAAGAAGCTTGACGTCAATCGCGCAATGGACAGTTTCGCGAATTTGAAGAAGCGTCGTTTCGCCTTGGTCGATTAGTAAAATATCTCTTTATTTTTTTTGTTTTATTACGTTTTTCTTCTTGAAATAAAACTGCTCATTTTCACTTGACTTTGGAAAATCGGCTCCAACTTTACCCCCAGGATTTGACGAAATTACGCCCCTGCTTGAGTAGATATGTCAGAAGCTAGAACTGAGGCTTGTCTTCGTTCCAGCGAAATTTGATATGAACGGCATCGTCTAATTCCTGTTACTTATCTGTTTCTTATTTTATTACTACAATGGCATTTTCCGTAACGTTTTAGAACTTATAACGTTAATTTCTTGGGCCTGCCGCTGCTGTGTTTTTAGCCAGTCGTATATTTTGAGGTCCTCACCCCCCCATGCCCAAGCTCTTGAACCGCCCCTGGCCTAGACCATAAAGTAAAGACATAAGGGAATTGCCTAATGAAGCTGTTTAAGTGGTTGATTAGGGATAAAGAATACGCCGACGGAAACAGATAAAGACAAGAAACAAAGAAAACCCGAACAAGAAAGCCAGTGGATTGAGGGCGTGACAAAACCACTAAACTTTGAGATTCTAACCCGTGCTTGTGCCAATACAGCTCCCTGTACCTTTATTGATATAGATAGCACTACGTTGGGTTTGTGCGTCTCGTAAATGGCTCATGGTGCATTTACACATTGCGTAAATCAGAGCATATTTGAAATCCGAGCGTATTTTACGCAAGTATTTGGGCTTGAAAAGATCTCTAGCAGTACAGGCGTTTTTGAGAAACCGGTCCGTTTTGTATCTAAATAATTTCCGTATTGCTAGAAATCTTTTCAAGCTCAGACACGTGCGTAAAATACGCTCGGATTTCAAAATACACTCAGATTTTACGCAGTACGGTATGTAAGCCCACCATCACCCGGAGCTGCCCATTGGTTCCAGATTCTGTTCCGCAGACACCGCCCACTTCTGCTTCTAGTGAACTCATTGGTTAAAATACAAATTATGTAGGGGTTTCTCCGTGCTCCCATCAAACCAAGTGCGCTAAGCGAGGGTGAAAACAGCCAAGACGGGACTGTAATCTCCAAGAAAACCAGCAGTTTCAATAGAGCCAGAGATGTTCTAATATTGGAACCTAACTATATTCTACTTCGACTTTGGCTTTTGGGGATAGAAGATTTCAAAAGACGTTCCAGAAGTCGGATTCACTCTTGGGGGTTACTGACACCATCCTCACACGTCAGTTGGTCCACACTAAGAATCTGACACTTCACCCACATGCCAGTTCGTCCAAACGTCAGTTCGCCGAAAGTAGCACACAGTCTTTTCTCACATCTTTCCTCACACACAGTCCGAATTTCGCTGTCCGCTGCGAATTTCCTTCTCCGCTCCGGAATTTTGACGCATCGCATGCGGATTCGGTCCGATCATTTCGTTCCGACTTGAGTAGAAAATATTCTACTTTTTCCGGAGCGAATTTTAAACGCATGCGAAATTGTGCCCTGAGAATTGAAAAATTATAAGCTGTGTTTGCAATTTAAAATGTTTATACGACCTATTTAATGTCAGCTGCAAAACTATGTTTGTTGGAGAAAGATCTTGGCTGCAAGTGTCTGCTGAATGCAAGCTACCAGGGAGGCAAACTTAAATGTTTACTAGGCTATCTACAGGAGGTCTGAATATTTTTACAGTTTATCTTTTTACAGTTGAACAGCGACATTTCATACACTTGCTGCTGCAATAAAAGGAAAATACTGGTCAATCAAAGCAGTTACTTAACAGGGGCGTCACTATGGGGGGAGGAGGGGACTCCCCCCCCCCCCCCCAAAGGTCTTGAGTAAGTCGGCGCGAAGCTCCGGCAAACACAGAAGAAATAAAATTTTGTGTGCTTTTGTTAGGCGTCGGTCGACTCGTCGGCACATCGGGTTCTTTTTATACATAAGAAATCCAGAAGAAATAAAATTGTGTATGCTTTTGTTATGCGTCGGTTGACTCGTCGGCACATCGGGTTCTTTTCATACGCAATAAATGAAATTCTGCAAACCTTTGTCGGGCAAAACACTGAAGAAATCGAACTCTGCATGCTTTTGCCCTGTCTCGGTATTCTCGTCGGCACATAGGTTTTTTTTATACATAAGGAATCCAGAAGAAAGAAATTTTGCATGTTTTTATCGGGCGTCGGTCGACTCGTCGGTACATCGGATTCTTTCTATACGCAAGAAATGAAATCCTTCAAAAATTTGTCGGGCAAAACACTTATGAAATCGAATCATGCAGGCTATTGTCGTGCCTCGATATTCTCGTCGGCACATCAGGTTCTTTTTACACGAAAAAACAAATCAAATTCTGTAGAGTTTTATCGGGCGCATGCCGAAAGTTCAAGTTTCTTCGGTATATCGGCTTCTATTTACACGTAGAAAATGAAGTTCTTTACAGTCTTGTCGAGCAAAACACAGAAGAAATCAAATTCTGAATGCTTTTGTCGGGCGTCGGTCTGCACATCGGGTCTTTTTATACGTAAGAAATCCAATTCTGCAAACATTTGTCGGGCGCAAATTTTTCTGGAAAAAACACAGATCTAAAAAAATTTCGCCGGCGTTGCTTAGTTCAACTTGTTCTGGGTGCAGTCGTTGGAACCTTCGCTTTTTAGCGAAAGTTGAAACGAAAAGCCGAATATGGAAATTCAGATGTATGAATTTACATCAAAGGAACAATCTCAACTGATGCATTACAGTTAGTTAATAGTTTTACAGTTTTACAGTTAGTTTTACCAAAAAATTTCGCCTGCGGCGCATTTTGTAGTATTCTCGATTTGGAAGAATGGATTATCATTTAGTTTTCTTTTTCAGGATAGAAGCTCTTGGGGTTTGAAACACGTTAAAAGCCGGAAACTGTGTGGTTATAGCTAAGCGCTATAGCGCTTGGTTTAACTTGTCTTGGTACAATCCTTGGGAGCTTCGCCTTTTAGCGAAAGCTAAAATGAAAAGCCGAATATGTGAACTTTAATACACGAAATTATACCAAAGGAATAATCTCAACTGATGCATTACTGTTAGTTGACACAAAATTTCGACTGCGGCGCATTTTGTATTTTTGTTTATTTGGAAGAACGGTGTTTCATTTAGTTGGCGTTTTAGGACTGAAACGAGTAGTGAAATTCGTGGGGGTCTGAAGCACGTTGAAAGCTAGAGCCTGTGTGGTAGGTATAGCTAAATTTTTCCGGAAAAAGGCAGATTTAAAAAATTTCGCCTGCGGCGCTTCGTTTAACTTGTTCTTGGTACAGTTGTTGGAAACGAAAAGCCAAGTATGTGAACTTTAATATACGAATTACATCAAAGGAATAATCTCAACTGATGCATTACAGTCAACCCAGCTTCTTTTCTGTGCTGGCGGGAAATGTACGCCGTTGCCGCGAAGTGTGTTTTGTCGGCACATTTTTGAGTCCGTCGGCACAAACTGGACGTCCCCCCCCCCAAAGGTAAAAGGCTAGTGACGCCCCTGTTCCTTAATTGCATCTTTTTTTTATACTCCTCAGAACCGTTCAAAGTTACATAGGCTATACCTCCTGTATTTTAGATCAACAATACAAAATAGGCATTTTTTAATGAACAGAATATTTGCAAACATTCGGCAATCAATCAGCATCATCTGACTGTAGGCTAAGCAGTGGATTTTTTAAATCTGGGGCAAAGTTTCCCATCCGAATACCGTTTTATCTGAAAAACCTGTCGGACATAGTGACGCGAATTTCACATGCGCGTTTTCGCGTGCGGAATCTTACTGGACTGTGTGGGGGAATTAGCTTAAACATGAGTTCCACAACACGTCAATTTGTCCATACGTTAGTTTTCACACGTCAGTTCGCCCACACGCCAGTTCGCTCACCAGAAGTGAACCACTGTCAGTTCACTTCTTTCAGAAATCCTTCAGTTCTTTCACTCGTCAGTTCGCTTAAACATTAGTTCCCCAACACGTCAGTTCGTCCATATGTCAGTTCGTCACACGTCAATGGGTCTACACGTCAATTCGTCCACACGCCAGTTCGGTCACCACCAGTGAACCACTGTCAGTTCACCCATTTCAGAAATCTGTCAGTGCATCCACTCGTCAGCTCGTCAACCGTTAAGTGACACAAACGTCTGTTCACCTGCAAAATTCGTAAGTCACTACGTCCACAGACTGTACCAAAGCACTGAAGGATTTTCCCTAGACCCGCGAGTTAAAATAAATAAAACGCGTGTCGGCGGCTCGCTTTTTGCTCGCCTCGATATATACAGTATTCGCCTCGATATACACAATACTCGCCTCGATATACACAATACGGATATATTTTTATTTCCAAAATTTGAGCCGAGTGACATTTGTTTGTGTCTACTGACGTTTGTGTTCATGGGTCAACTAACGTGCGGGTGAGCTATCGGTAGATAAACTGATGTGTGACGGTACGCGACTCTTGGCAACTGTTTATATTATATGATTGGTTGTTTACTGAGCTGTATTGTTCAAACCTGTATGAGGACCCACTGGGTCAAAGTAAAGATCAAGTTTGCGTTTGGAGGTAGAGGGTTAAGGGGGTTCAGTGAAGGGTTGAAACAAAATAGTTTTGTTTTCAAGGTAATCAGGCAGTCCTATTAGGGGTAAGGAGACGAGCTGGATCCATATCTGAAGTTTATTTTCTAGCCGGATAAGTAGCTCCTCCTGAATATGGCCAAAACCAGGAATTTTGTCAAATTAAGCGTTTTTCGGTAGCCTGTATAGGTTGAATCAACTGTTGAACTTTATTTCTTTGGATTGAAGAAATTTTATAATAACAAATTTCTCCGATACATTTTACAAGGTGTGTATGTATGAAGAACTTGCTGGGTCAGAATATTTTATTGTTTTCGACTAGTTTTGGTATTCCGGTGTTGGACTGACCACAGTCTGGGCATTCTGAGCTTCGGAAAGACGATATGTTGGCGGTATCTATCAAAGACAGGAAATTTACAAGAACTGATTGTCTCCAACATTTATACAACTTTGCGATCCCGTCGAAACCCTTTGGTGTTATTTCTAGGTCACCACCAGTGAAGGATCTGATGGTTCGTTGCCATATTATTTCGACGGGATATTCGACTGGTTTCACCCTCAACCCCGTGAGTTCGAAAGCGAACTTTTTGAGTATGATGAAACTGAGAGCGGGAAAGAAGATGAACAAGCGCAAATCTTTGAAAAAGAAATAGACAGCAGAAAAGAAGCATACCATGACCAACAGCAAGGCAGTGAATATGTGATCGATATTGTGGAAGAAACCCTCTCAACCGATAGCTCAGAAGGACTGGAAGAGACTGATCTTCAAGGATCCCTCGATCCACAGCAAGGAAGTGGACATGATGCCGAACTTTCGGACGAAAGTCTCTCATCCGACATTTTAGACACGTCTATCCAGCTTCAAAAAGAAGATGATGATGCTGGTAGAAGTGACAGTGACGACAGCATTGCCGTTGCGAAGGAAAATAGCAATTTAAACTACAACCCAACTGAGCCTGGATATGGAACGCCAAAAAAGTATAAGGTTGCTAGTGATCATGGAGATCTGTATATAAGTAAGTCTGACACCGGTACGCCTCACTTGCAGGGGCGGCACGTATGGGGGGGTCGCCCCCCCCCTCGATGTTGTCGGCCAGTCGGTAACAAAAAACACCAAAAAAAAAAAACGAAAGTGCCGTGAATTTTCGTAAAAACAGTTGGGTTTTTTCATGAAAACAGTCGGTTATTCTGAAAATTATTCTATTGTTCTTCAAAATGTTTTTTTTTTAAACAGTCGTTTTTCCTGAAAATCAGTCAATTTTTCGTTAAAACTGTCACTTTTTTCTTGAAAACAGTCGGTAAAAATGACCAGCCAGTCGGTAAATATCTTGCCCCCACCCAAACAATGTGGCTAGTAACGCCTCTGCTCACTTGCTCAACTATTTCCTGTGACTTGACTCAGCCTTTTTGGATGCTGAACCAACATCATGTTACTCCGGTATTAGTTATTCGATTGTAACATATATTATTGCGTGATGCATTGGAACTGTTTGTTTACTCTGCTGTCCTGTTCCTCTTAGTGGGTTGAAAAAGTAAATAAAATATTGAGGCTTATTAAGTTATGAATGTGAAAAAATAGTGTGGTTGTTTTTAGTATGGATTTGTGTAGTGAATTGTTATTTCTGTAATATGGCTTAACAGCTTTTAAATACGGATATATATATATATGTATATATTGAATCAAGAGGCTTGTTATGTCCGGGAAAGAGTTGCAAAAATGCGCTGCATACGAATTGGAGTAGGATTGAAAAGAAAAGAAAATTTGCCATCAGACATGATCACTTGGTCATTACAACTATAGCTGCTGAAAGGAGGCTGACGACTGATGCAAGTTTGGTAAGACGTGGTTAGAGTCGAAGGACCGGATTTTCTTGGCACCCTTGAATTAGGAAGAATGAAAATCCGTTGGCCGTAGATTTGGCATTTTTTGCACTTTGTTGTTCTTATTAGCTGATCTGCTCCAGGAAGCCAGTGACGTGGTGCTTGCTGATGCATAATCTATTTTCTATAATTATAGTCGTCAACAAAGTGCAAGAGATTAAAGATGGTGTCGTGCAGCCTGGTCACTACAACTGCAAGTTTTTCATCCACAATTCTACCATATACTGTGAATGGGAAGTGACACCTACACCAAGCATTCAGAGCAAGCCGGTCCTCAGGCCACCCTCCAGTTACAAGGCTCCTCCGTATGTCGCACCATCGCTACCAAGAAGGGCGTATCCTTATAGACGTACCTTGGTATGGCAAATTCTATTTACCTTCTGCAGAAATAGCGTAGCCCTTGCTATGTATTTTAGGGGAGCATATCACCAGACAAGTTTCCACGAGACAATCGGCTTTTGACAAGTGTTACTAGGCAAATCCGCGTGAGGCAATTAGAGCATTAGACAAGTCTTCGAGAGGCAATTATTCATTTAGGAAACCCTTCCACGAGACAACCCGGAATAAGAAAAGTAGGATTAACACAATCAGCTTAGAGTGAGCTACTGTATATATAGTAGAGGGTGCATGTTAGGATAGTAGTCAGTTTTGATTTTGGAAACATAATGTCAACCCAAATCCAGTTTGAAATGGTGAAAACTGCAAGAGGACGGACTGATAAGTACACTGTCAGAAGTTTCATAACAGATTGCGCATGACACTTTCAAGAATAACAACTTTACACTTAGAAGTAAAGTGTTATAACCAATTAAGTTTGTACTATTTCGTGCCTAGATCTCCAACAACACCTTCAATAGGTAAAAATACTACACTGTCAGAAGTTCCATAACGACAACAGAAGGATGCGCGGTTTCAACAGATAACACTTTGGGATGTTATCTGTTATGTTTCTTTCGTTCCCTTTAGTATTTTTACCAATTGAAGGTGTTGTTGGAGATGTAGGCATGAAATAGTGTAAACTTAATTGGTCATAACACTTTATTTCTAAGTGAAAAGGTGTTATCCTTGAAAGTGTTATACGCTATCTGTTATGAAACTTCTGACAGTGTAGCCGTATTTTAGAACATATTGACAAATGAATGGACAAGCTGCACTTGATCCCGGTGGCTTGAACACACCAATAACACCAAGTGCATGTTATTTGTGACTCTTCATCGAATTCCTACCGGAGACGGTAAGAGGCATGCAGGCTTTCCGCTCGAAATATGGTAGGCTAAATAAGACCTTCTAAACCCTAGAAGGACTAGACTGTAGTAGCTAGTCTTTTCGTGACACATATACGATTTCATACATCAACTTGTCTCTCCCATACGAACCCGTTCCAGGAAGGAAATATTTATTTGTGAATCTTGTCGAAGCCTCAACCACCCTTTTACCCAATCAGAAATTTTAATTCCACCGGACCTCGTACAAGTCCTCCTGCGCTTCTAGATTACGTGACCCTTCCACCTACCAAGTTTCGTCCCGGCCTATAGGACCCAAAGATCTAAAGCACATGCTCTAATAAGCAGCGTGGTACATACGCGAGTTCAAACCAAGAGTTTGCGTTCGCAATGTGAAACACCCTCAACTCAGGGACCCATAAATTTCCTGCAATGACTCGCCATTCAGGGGGCTTGTCATTTCCTATGCTTCTATGTTGCCCGAGCCTCGCCTAGTTTCCAAAAATTCCGCTTGGGTCGAATAGGCGTTCTTGCTCAGATAGACAAAATTTGTTGGGACTATTCAGCATGCCACCAGGTACCTAAGCTAGGACAAATGATCCAGGATACTCTTCCATTACAGAGAAATATTTCTAGTTCAGCACAACAGTTTGTCTATCTGGATAGTTGGGTATTTTATCCCCGTGGGTATTTCTCGAACTATTTGACGCTCGGTCAAGAATGCATCAGAAATCTCTTATTGACAAGCCCCCTGAATGGCGAGTCATCACAGGAAATTTATGGGTCCCTGCTCAACTGTTGTTGATGTCCGAATAGTTGCGTTTTTGATCGAAGTTTTGTTCGCCGTTCGCTTAGCCGGTTGCAAAATTTCTGTTTTCGAACGCCGTCGACCGTTTGCTTACTAATTAGTGTTTTTATGACTCCGACGATCCTTGCCCGGTCGACGATTCAAGCACACTTCGAACTTGCTACCTCACGAAGTTCGACGGTCAGTGATAGAAGGACAAAGAAACTGTGACCGGCGACCAAAAACGGCATTTAAATAGAGGCCTTTGACTTTAAAGGTAACTGCAAACTTCAGTCAAAAACGGAACTATTTATTAGTCAACTGCATACTAAATTTGGTCGCAGTCCACATTGTAAGTGGTCTCGGCACTGTTTTCAAAGGAAGGGGGCGGGCGCTGGCGCAAGTCGTCAGAGGGGCGCAGCAAACCATTATTATATTATCTAGTTTAAACTTTGAGGAAAGGGTGGGCTAGTTTGTTCAATTTCCCCTGCCGAAGTTGTATTGATATTTCAAGCTCCCATACAAACAGTGGGACTGCACTCGTTGATCCAGACAATACCGAAAAAAGGGTAACAGCTCCAAGCAACATTGAAAAAGGCCACCCCCCTCCCGTACCAAAACCCCGATACGCCTGTAGAATGTAAACGCGTTGTGGCGGCTTGCCGGCCGCTCGACTCTATGTATACTTTTCATTATAATATATTTTTATTTCGAATTTATTAGCACGTCTACACATGGTCGATCAGGTACTACTGACTGTGTGTGGGGACTTCATTGGGGATTGGGGTATCGAGGGGGGTCGTCGAGGGGTGGCGGGGGATTCTCCTGGGGTTTCGCCGGGGATGGGGGGTCGCCGTAATCCAGGTCCACATAGTCTACGAGAAATACATGACACTTAAGGCGGGGGGGGGGGGGGCTCGGGAAAGGCTTTACTTTGGGGCTTGCGGCCCCAACAACATTAAGAGGGTAATCCGGTCCATCCTTTTGTCTCTTGAAATTCGGACTCACCAAAACCTGGTTGATTGAAATAAGGGGGGGGGGGGGTTGGTAAAGACCAGAAGTTCCTGGGAGCATTTCGGACGACGCTAGGCGTCTGCAACTTGAATCCTAGGACTAGGGAAGTAAACCCGAACGGCCAAACTAAATGTACCTTCTTGGAGTGGACTGCATACATGAATTTCTAATGTCTAGAATAATCTCCAAGTTTAAACCAGGATTTGTCCTTCGTGTTTTAGGTACCAGACGTGAGGAGATACCGCAAAGCATATAAAAGGCCAACAGGAGTGGATTACAGGAAATACAATGGTGCAACGCAAAGCTACAGCGATTCCACCTCGAGTAAGTTAGGATGAAATAGAATTTAACCCTTCAAGTACTGAATTATGAGATCGGAAGGAAACAAAATATTTTAAGGTTGCTTCTAGATGAAAAAAAATCACCGAGTTATTTTTTCAGTATCTGGTTCATGGTTCCCGATCTGTCATGTCTTTTAAATAGGACATCTGTAATTTTCTTAATTATTGCCATGTATACATTCTCCGGTATTTTCAATTTATACAAAACTAGTAATATCTGCAAAATGTCGAAAGCAGTTCACTTCCTGTGGTAGGACAGAAAACAATTTATTTCGGGAACAAGGCACTGTGCAGTTCCATGTCATATCACAGAACATGCGATATTTCTGAATGAGTTTATTTCGCCAGTCAGAGACCCAACTTTGCAAGCTCGATTTCGAGCCTCGCTTTTTTGCCGTTGCCGTCATGAATTAGTTAATTTTCTGTCGGCAGCAGAGCCACAAACAGACCTAATAATATATTTTTGTCAGCCTCCACTAGTTCCGTATCAGTCCAGTTACTGACCCAGAGCGTGTTCCAAAGTTTTACCCCTTTAACAATAGTAACTATTAGTTACTATTTCCGTTCCAATCTCGTGAAAAACTACGCTGACCGTTCCAACCTCATCACAATAGTAACTATTTGCTTACCACGCTAGGGAGCGTAGTAAGTGTTTTAACTACGATCACTGTGACGTGATTGGCTCGACTAGCCCGTGGCCCAACATTTTTTCGAAAAAAGAAAAATGCATTCCAGCCTTAACGCCGAGAAGCCAGGATCCGTGACGTCATACGTAGTAACTATGGTAAGTAGGGTGGAACACGCTCCTAATAACATATTTTTTTCAGCCTCCACTAGTTCCCTGTCAGTCCAGTTTGGGGGCCATAACAGGGACAGCCAGATTAAGCAGGTGAGTGCAAAGCCTGGCCTTTTAATTGAGTGGGCGCGTCGAGCTGGAACAAAGTCGAAAAGACCTACGAATGTACGGAGTGTCAGCTACGCCATGATACCCTCAGAGGTCATGGATCGGTCTTCCGATGTGATGTCGCTCAGAAGGCTTGCTTCTCTTCTGCACGAAGATCTTGAGGAATATGAAGAGTACGAGGAAGATGTTTCACCAATGGACCGAATGGATGCTTACGATATACTTTTCGAAAAGACCATGTAGGACACTTAGTGAATACACGGTATTTGAACGGAAAGGTTGGTCCGTCGAGTCTGTTTGTGCAGAAGTGCGCATAACCTCATAAGCTTCTTTTCTCTGGTATTTTTGAGGCATGAAGTATTCCTGAAAGACTTCACCACCCCCTGCACCCCCAGATGCGCTTAGGGAACAAAGAAATTAAATGACGTTTTTCTTACCGCGTCTTTCAAGCATTAATATTACATTTAGAGAGCTACCGTAACCGCGAAGAGCAAAGCCTTGGACTTACACTGTAAAAAGTCTCTAATTTGTCGGACTTTACTAGTTGTGCGTCACCGATTTCGGACATTTTTATTCCTAATTCGGATAATTCAAATCTGCATTCGGACAGTTATAATCTGATGCAGGATTAGAACGCTAGACACACTGTAAAAAGTTTCTCCGAAGAAGGATGCAGTATTTGCTTCTGGGATTAATCTTATCGCTATTGGGATAAAATTAATCCGAATTAGGGATAATCTTATCTCAATAAGGATAAAAGTAATCCCAGTAGCAAATACTGCAAGATTTTTGTTTACAGTGCACGCTGCATTCTATCATTCTTATCTTGCATCGGATTTCTCCGAATTCGGATTTTAATTCTCCGAATTAGGAACAAAAGTGTGCGAAATCGTGACGCACAACTACTAAAGTCCGATAAAGGAGGGACTTTCTTCAGTGTAGAGCTCTAGTGTCAACACGAAATATTCTGATAAAACTGAAAGTGTTTGCTGTCACATTGTCTTTAACGGATTGGCGGCATAGCACGCTGGCTCCCAGGAGCACGCGGCTAAAACCCACCACCCCCATCTCGGTGTCCGAAGCAAGTTCTATCAGAATATTTCGTGTTGACACCAGATGTCTAGGTCCAAGGCTTTGCTCTTTGTGGTTAGGGTAGCCTTCTAAATGTATGGTCAAATTTGATGACTAACTCTCCTTGCCGATGCAAAATCACCGTGTACCTAGCGGAGAAGCCGGAAGCGGCACCACAGCTTTCCCGAACGAGCGTCGTGATTGGTTTACACAAGATCTGAGTTGTTGAGTTTGAGTCGTTGGTGAGACGTTTTCTCGTTCTTCCTTAGGATCACAGGCGTGTTTTGGACTTGGGTAAGAAAAACGTCATTTTATTATGTTTCTCGAAGTCGCGAGAGCAGTTGTTCCTAGGGGCGGTTGGAGGGTGACCCCCCCCCCCCTACCTTATTGAATCCCGTTTGTTTAAAGTTTGTCGAATAACATACAGGCAGTTACCAAGTTCTCTTGTTTACTTGGTACACTATTGTTGGTATTGTGGTCTAGTTGTGCCTTTTGGGGTTCCGACCCCCCAATCCCACCCGGTTGAGGGGCAAATTGGCCCAGATTGTCCAGTGAATAATGTTCATAAACTGATCAGACCTGGACATCGGATGAAATTCCTTGTAATTATAGATCCTACGACTGAGGAATTGCTTTTATAGTTGCACCTCCTCCACCCACCCAGTTCGTGGGCAACAGGGCCCAGATTGCCCAAGCGTTAAGTTCGTAACTTGTGACAGGAATCAGCAGGTATCAAGTTGGAACTTGATTCGCTTGTGGGCGTTAGGGTCTCTTTTTATTCTTTTTGGGGGTCCCAAACCCCACTCCCACTTGGTTCAGGGGCAATTGGGCCATTCATTGCCCATGTCTTAATGTTTTTAACTTGATAGATAGGGCGATGAAATTGCTTGTGCTTTTAGATCTTAGTTTGGGAAATATATGTAGAGTTACACCCTCCCACCTTCCATGCTCATGGGCAAGTGGGCCCAGATTGCCCATGAGTTAAGTTTTTGACCCGTGGCTGGAATCAAACTGTAACCTGATATACTTGAGACTATATAGGTGTAGATACGCATTCTGATGGGTCCCGACCCCCCCCCCCCGCCACCCCACCCTCCCGTTCATGGGCAGTTGGGCCCAGATTTTACATGAGTTAAGTTCCTCCATGACAGGTCTCAGGTTCAGCTCTAGTATACTTGGGGACAGGGACGTCCCGAGGGTGTGTGTGAGGGGGGGGGGGGGGCTGCACCCCCCCCCCCCAGTAGGTTTGTATGACTTGATGATTTTTTAAGGAACCTATCAGAATTTTGCTCAGGGAATCTACCAAAATCTTGCTCAAGGAATCTACCGGAACTTGTCTCAGGGAATTTACTAGAGGCTGGATCAGGGGATCTACCTGACTTTTCTCCACAGAATCTACTATAATTTTGGAATCTACCGGCATTCTGCTCAGGAAATCTACTGAAACCTTGCTCAAGGAATTTATCGGAACTTGGAATCTTCTGGAGGCTGGATCAGGAAACCTACCGGACTTTGCTCAACGGAATTTACCAGAATTTGGCTCAAGGAATCTACGGGAATTTTGCTGCTTACCGGGTAAGTTTGTACCGGGTAAGTAAGCTTGCCAGTATGACCCCGGCAAACAAACCAGACCGATTCTTGCAGACAAACAACACAGCGGACCGGAACTTTCGCTCCGGCAATCTCTGAAGTTTCTGTAGCTTTCAAGAATTAAGACAACTACTGAAATTTCCACCATTTCCAACTGCAAATTATGTTCCAGGAATAATATCACTGGACCGTCTACTCCTGTTTCGACAGCTCTCTCGACTCCTTTCCGGTGATAAACCGAGTTCAAAAAAGAGTTAGCCTTGTTCCGACATGATCTCGAAAGTCACCAAGAGAGCCTCGAAACAAACAAAAGGTTTGGAGATATAGGTAGCGTTCCAGCGATTTATTATTAGTTACGATCGTTACTATTCTTATTACTATTGCCGTTCCAGAGCCCGCCGTAATAAGTAAATTGGTTCCTCCCACTTATTATTTTCGTTCCACGACTGTTATGATCGTTACAATTTACTTATGATGGTCGCGAGCATTATAAGTGATAATAACTATCGGTCCTGCAGGAATTCCCGTAAGAGTGATGAGGTATGTTCGCGTTGTTATTATTTGCGATCCAGAGAGCGTGATAACTACCACAATACGGAGATCGCCCCTCCTCTTATCATCGTAACATGTAATAACTTCACTGGAACGCTACCATATTCGAAGTCTTTCCTGAACTGCAAGATGCCTTACCACTAGTGTGGAAAGCATTCAAGCTGTCTGCAATAATCCCTGTTATCTCGGCAAAAGGTGACAGACTTTTTAGCAAGACTTTTTAAGAACTTTGCTTTCAACAATGGCTGACAAACGTCTGTTACTAATCGCATGTGAAACCGATCTAGTTGACGAATGTGAAATTGGATGTGTTGTGAACAAGCTGAAAACGCTTAAAACGTGACGAATAAATGTGTGGAGTGGGTCGAAGACTTTTTAGTTTTAACTGACAATCTTAAAGTTTCACCGAACAGGGCTGGGATCCAACTGTCTAGTAACACATCTTTTATTCAATCAAATATTCCTGAAAACCCGACAAAAAGCTTTCCTTCATTTCTCCGTTATCCAGGGATAATCTATTTCATAGAATGAACTTATTCTTTCGGATTTGTGGTACCTGTCTGTGCTTGTCCCTCTACGCTTGAAAAAGCCATTACTGAAATAAAATAAAAATATCAGATTCATTGCAAGACCTATCCTAAAATCATTTTCCCACAGTCAGAACTTCTTTCTTTAGCTCTGAAAAAGCAGGATTTCGTTCAGATTCAGATTCTCCGCGTCTGGATGATTTTGTTTTGTCGTGCAAGCAACGCACACTTTAAACGTTATTACCAGAGCCCCGGATCGACAAATATAAAATCCCTCAGATGTGTCAAAACTTTTCAGTGGATTCAGATATCAGATTTAAAAATAAGCTGCCTTTTCAGTTAAACTTTAATGAGCCTAATTTTAAAAAAAAAAAATTTGTAGCACGTAATCGAAGTCAGAACACAACAGTATTGTAGAGTTTCTGCAGAGATGGTCACTAAGGAGGATTTCCGGTAGAACCTCGAAAAACTCCAGTAATACGCTGAAAAATTCCGGTAAAATTCTGAAGCCCCCCCCCCCTATCAGGAAGGTGTAGGGACGCCCCTACTTTGGGAGATATATGTGTAGATGTGGATTTTGGTGTGACAGCAACAAATGGGTCGCTGTCACTACCGCAACACGTCAGTTCGCATAAACGTCAGTTCGCATAAACAAAAAATCCGACAGTTCGTCAACACGTCAGTTCCTCTAAATGTCAGTTGCTCTACACGTCAGTTCGTCTACAAGTCAGTTCGTCTAAGCGTCGGTTCAACTACACGTCAGTTCGACTACCGTCAGTTGACATAAACGTCAGTTGACATAAACATCAGTTCAGTCGCCGTCAGTTCGCCTATTTTAGAAATCCGTCAGTTCGCCAACAAATTAGTCCACCTACACGTCAGTTCCTCTACACGTCAGTTCGCTTACCGTCAGTTGACATAAACGTCAGTTGACATAAACATCAGTTGACATAAACGTCAGTTGACATAAACGTCAGTTGACATAAACGTCAGTTGACATAAACGTCAGTTCGCCTACAAAATCCGCCACCACGCGCAAAGATTCAGACCCGCCTATTAGTTCGAAGTCGACTGGGTCACCGAAAGCAATTAAGCAGAGGGATTAAAACCCAGGCGATTAATAAAAAGAAGCCGACATTTGCGCATATCGATGAGGGTAAGATTAGCTCAGAATCACCGGGAGCTTGCAATCAGATGCGGCAGGTAAAGTCAAAAAAGAAAGAACAAATGCGAAGTATTCAACCAGTACAAGCTGTTGCGAAGGTTTTGAACGGGGCTAGTCAAACGGAAACTGAAAAATATGAGGTGAACGTATAATTAAACACATATAAAAGCTTAACAACCATCGCAAGGTGAAGGACCAAAATGTGCCAGTGATTCTCAATCTTTACCGAAAGGGTACCGGAAACAGTGAGGGACGAATTACTTTTCTCTTGGCCAGTGCTTCCACTATTATCTTCAAACAAGACCAAAAGTTTCGACGGGATCACAAAAATTTCATATCTGATCCAGACAGTCGGATCTTGTAGATAAATATCCGGTCTTCGCCAAACTTCTTGAAAATTTTAACTGAAATTTAGAAACAGATTAAGGTCAATGGTTAACCATCCGAGAAAACCAAGTTCAGATATGGATTCAGCGTGTGTGTTTACTCCTATACGTCGTATATACTTTGACGAAAGTGATCAAAACTTCCAGCTGCCTTACTGCTGACATATTTTCCGGTTCCTGCCGGGTTCTTGGCGAGCTTCTTGTCCGTTATGTACTATATACTACCTTACTATATACTACAGATAAGACTTTAGCTTTTAACGAATCTTCAGGTTTTGGCCGGAGCCCGAACTATTTGTCCGGCGTGGAATATTTACACATATAGATTCAGCACGCCTCCTTACCACTACATCCATCCTCTAATCAACTTCAGATAAAACGTTTACTTTTTCAAAACTTTCAAGTTTCCACCGCCCTCCACTCCCCCACTTATGGTCGGATCGGGAAACTGATTATTTCCAGGTTAGTTTGGTCGGGTCGCTGATATGCCTGCCATGTGTCATTGTCCTAGCACATCGGGAAGTACCCTAACTCGAAAAAATGTGACAAAACAAGAGCTACGAGCTCATCTGGCACTTGTTACGAGTAGGCGGTTCAAAAAGTAGAGGAGAACGTCACGAAATACACCCGCCATCCAAAAATGCGGTTCGGAAATATGATATCGACCAATTCTGAGCAGTCTCGGACCCGTCTCAGATTATGTGTAGCAAATGCGCATGACTGTTCAAACTTCCAAGTTTCAGCCCTATACATCTACTCGTTTCATCCCTAAACGTGCTACACGATTTCCGGTACTCACTCCGTGGCCGAATCTGGTTCGGACTCAAAAATTGATCATCTAGAGCATCTTCTTTTATACCATCTATCAAGTTTCACTCGGATCTCAGCATTTTTGGAAAATTCAGGTATCCCCCCCCCCCCACCACCGTTGTCGGATCCGGTTCGGACCCTAAAATATTTCATCTATGGCTCTTTCTACATTTCAAGTTTCATTTAAATTAATGCAGTCGTTTGACCCCTATATGCGAGCCTCAAAGTTTCCGGCAATCTCCCTCCAACTCCCCCCACTGTGGCCGAAGAGGACTTCAAAACATAAACCTCGTATCTCTTAATCCTCTCTTCCCGTCCATCAAATTTTACTGAAATCGTTGCATGGTGTACCTGCAAATTTCCGGTACCCCCCCCCCCCCCCTACCTTGGCCGAATCCGGCCCGGACGTCAAATAACAAACATAGGCCGCATAAACTCGGCACTGTCGTACTTGCATCTCATTCGATCCATCCGTTTGGTTTTGTGCATGTCAAAAGTTTCCGCCCCACCCCCCTCCATTCCCCCAACAGATGTCGCATAGTGCGGACGCATGTTTTACATGTCTAGGTCATCGATTCTTATCACCCATTAAGTTTCACTCATATCAGACCAATTTGCAGAAGTCAATCTCCATTCCCTTCCCTCGCTCCCCCAAAAATGCTCTGATCTAGGAACGGAACTTTCCGGGGGTATGTTGTGTCAGGTTCTTAAGTCAATTAAGTCGGGTCATTAATATGCCTGCAAAGTTTCGTTGTCTTAGTACATGTGGACCTATTCTAACTTGCGACTACCGAAATTCCAGGAAAACCCTCCAACTCCCCCCACAGTGCCCCGAAACCATCTGGCTCCGTCAATTTCGCATCTAGGCCTAATGCTTGTTCTCACCATTAAGTTCCGTCCCAATCCCTCTGCCTTAAGTGTTTCTTGAGTTTTCCGCCCCCCCCCCATCCCTCCACAGGTATCGGACCCGACCCGGACTTAGACACTGAACATCTGAGGCGATAACTCTTTCAACCTGACAAGTTTCATTCAAGTCCGATCACCTATTCAAAAGTTATGCATGTCACTAGATTCCGGACTCCCCCTCCCCCAACGCCCCCAAAGTGAGCGGGTCCGTTCCGGTTATGTCAATGACGTATCTAGGACTTGTGCTTGTTCTTCCCACCAAGTTTCATCCCGATCCCTCCACTCTAAGTGTTTCTCAAGATTTCCGGTTCCCTCCCAACTCCCCACAGTGGCATCGGATCCGGTCCGGATTTAAATGTGTACGTCTGACACACGAGATCATCCTGTATATCAATTTTCATCAAGATCCGATCACCCGTTCGCCAGTTAAAAATACCTCAATTTTCGGCTCCCCCCTCCCTCCACTCCCCCCAGATGGTCGGATCGGAGAAGTGACTATTTCCTATTTAATCTGGTCAGGTCCCTGACACGCCTGCCAGTTTTCATCGTCCTAGCACATCAGGAAGCACCAAACTCGCGGGATCACTAGAAATTCGGACCCCCCCCCCCCCCCCGACTCCCCAAAGTGAGTCACATATCTAGGACTTGTGCTTGTTCTTTCCACCAAGTTTCAGCCGGATCACTCCACTCTAAGCATTTCCCAAGATTTCCGGTTTCCCCCTCCAACTCCCCCAATGTCACCGGATCCGGTCTGGAATTAAAATAGAACGTATGAGACACGAGAACCTTCCATATATCAAGTTTCATTAACATCCGATCACCCGTTCGTAAGCTAAAAATATCTCATTTTTCCTATTTTTTCCGGATTCCCCCTCCCTCCACTCCCCTCCAGATGGTCGGATCGGGGAATCGACTATTTCTAATTTAATCTGGTCCGGTCTCTAATACGCCTGCCAAGTTTCATCGTCCTAGCTTATCTGGAAGTGCCCGAACTAGCAAAACCGGAACCGACAGACGGACAGAAATTACAATCGCTATATGGCACTTGACCGAAGGGCAAGTGCCATAAAAACCGGACCGACCGACAGACCGACGGACGGAATTGTGATCGGTATGCGGCACTTGAGCCAGAGGCTGCAATTAAGTGCCATGAACAAAAAATATTCCTCGAGCCCAAGCTGACTTTGAAAAATATATTCAAATAATGCATACAACGGGTACGTCAGCTATGATGCTTTGGCAGCGATGAATATTGATAGCCTGACGAGGACCCTTGCCAAGAAGGGCCGAATATCGCTGCCAAAGCATCGTAGCTGACGTACCCGTTGTCTGCATTATTTAAAAAAAAGGAAAATGAATATTTTTCTACTTAAATACATACAAGTTTTGGCACAGACTGAACCAGACTGTTTTAAAACTTTATGCCTCAGGCAAAAATTTCGAAAATCAAAGTCTTTCATGGTAAAAATCGACCAGATTTCTTTCCAAACAACAGTGTGTCGCAGACAAAATGTTTTAAGATGAATGTATTTTCTGCTTGGTAATCCGCCTGAAAGAAAAAAAAGAGTAAAACTAAAATATTAAAAGGCCAAAACGGTATAAATAAAGATACTATAGATCAGAAAATTAAAATGTTGAATGGTTTGAAATACAGTATTCTACTTTGAAAGACAGCAGGAGTAGAAGCACTGCTCTTGGCATCACATACTGTATTTAAAATTTGAGGACGGTTTCTCCGGAAGTGCCACCGAAATATCCGAATTTATATTTATCCCTTGCACATCATCTGAGAGGGATAACTATAGCTGATCAAGGAAAACCCCCGAAAATCACGGTTTTCTATTTCGTTCGTAATGAATGGTCAGCTTGGCTTCAAACCTTATATTCGTCAAGCTTACGGGGACCATTTGGCCAATTGTATGACTGATTATATTTGAGGACGGTATGTGGGAAGTGCAACCGAAATATTCGAATTTGTATTTATCCCTCGCACATCATCTTAGAGGGATAACTCTAACATAAAAAAAACAACGAAAATCACGGTTTTTTATTTGATTGCGACATTCTATCTAATACTCATGATGAATAAACGCTGAAAGGCGACTGCGAACTGGACTGTTAAGTAGAGCATTGTGCTCAAACTGACTACTCTTTGGGTAACGGCTGCTGTGCAAAACAGAAAATTAATCTTGGTGCATTAGTCAAATCATGTCTGATTTTCTTTTTCTTTTTTTTTCACGGAAAAGTAGCAACAATAATTAATAATGATGTATAAAATGGCTTACCGACGAAACGTCCCCATGACAAAACGTCCTCGTGACAAAACGTCCCCGTGACAAAACGTCCCCGTGACAAAACGTCCCCGTGACGAAATGTCCCCGTGTCAAAACGTTCCAGTGCAAAACGTCCCCACGGCAAAACGTCCCCAAGCTTAGATTTTTAAGTTCGACTCAATCTTCAGGTGCCTGGTCGAGGTAAACTAACTTCAGGAGTGTTCATTACAGATGTGGGAACATTCCTTATAAGCAGGAAAGATCGAACATAGCACCGGTTGCTTAATAAATGTACTGTTTTCAGTTGGACGGGTTTGATTCTTTAATATAGTCTTTGTCTTTTAATAATAAATATCACCAAATTAAATATCGAACAAAAACGAGATCAATGAGTTATATCGCTTCATAAATGCATTGTTTTCAGTTGAACGGGTTTGATTCTTTAATAAAGTTTTTTAATAATAAATGTCACCAAATTAAATATCGAATAAAAGCGAGATCTATCAGTTATATCGAAGCGTAAACTAACACACAAAATCAACCAATCAAATACAAGATAAAACGAAAACTGACAAACTACTAAATCTTTGCAATTTCTTCAAGAAATGGCTATAGCCGGGAGCAACACTTTGGTTTCTTTCTTGAGTAGGCCTATCGGTTAAATGCTGAAGTAGTCAACCCATCGTGGTTTTCAAAAGCTTCTATTCCCAAAAAAATTTGTCTGAACTGATGACGCAATCAGTAGTCTCATAGGCCTAGCTATCCCTCAGCGATACTTGAGTTTTAGTTGCCCAGCAATTAGTATTTATATCTTGAAGTTGTAAGCTGCTCTCTTCAAAATACATTTATCAGAACCGACTAACTTTATTCGCCTCCGTGACCCCAGCTTAGCGAAGCTATTACAAAGTGAGTTTTCCCTGGTGTCTTCCAACCGTCTTCTTTCTTTCGTAACGTGAACAAAAACTGTCAGAATTGACGAGAGGCTCCTGACTTAATTTTTGCCCTCATTAAAAGTGAATTGTCGGCTTCTCTTATTCATCCCCTGGGCGAGCTTCCGTAACTACCCCATCGACAACAATATGTGAGCGAACTGTCGGAAAATTTGTGTGAACTGACGTTTATGCCAACTGACGTTTATGCCAACTGACGTTTATGCCAACTGACGTTTATGCCAACTGACGTTTATGCCAACTGACGTTTATGCCAACTGACGTTTCTGCCAACTGGCGCTTTTGTGAAGTGACGGTAGGCGAACTGACGGTGACACTGGCACTCCTAAAACAACACTGGCACTCCTAGTAGTGACAAACCAGAAGAGAAGAATGCCCGTGTCTACCTCCCGTACATTCAAGGAGTCACTGAAAAACTGTCCAGGAACCTAAAAAAGTACAACATCGAAGCATTTCACCGGACTCAAAACACTCTACTGTCCTACCTAAACACCGGCAAAGATCAAGTCCCAAACCAGAACCAACGAGGTATTAATTCGATACCCTGCGACTGCGAGAAGCGCTATGTTGGCAGGACAGAGAGGACTTTCGAAAAGAGACTCAGAGAACATGAACAGGAGATCGACCACGCCCTTTCCAACGGACACCGTCCAAATTACACCTTCAAATCAGCACTGGCAGAACACGTTTTCGAAAACCCATCCCACGTTGTACATTTTGAAAAAGCCCAGATTCTTGCAACATGCACCGGACTTCATCAAACTATAAGAGAAGCCGTTGAAATTACGAAAAACCGTTAAGGGGTCAACAGAGACACAGGCGAATACTCACTACCAGAAACATGGAAAGGCATCATCAGTGAAAGAAAATTCAGACCCCAAGCTCCTCTCTACAACAAAACGAAATTCAACCCAAATGCAGAAAAATCTCTACCCGACCTACGACCCAGTCGAGCAGCAAAAACAGCAGCCGTGTCCAAAATGAAATCACAGCAACCTTTTTAACTCCAAGCAAGACTCACGAAAGAATTTACGAAGTTAAATATTTAACGCCAGGCTAGAATCTTTAGTTTTGTGTTTCCCACAAGTTCGTCTTTCCAGCTTGAGCGGTTTTGAGCCTGAAGAGGACCCTTGCCAAGAAGGGCCGAAATATAGCTCCAATAAAATTCAGCTGACGTATCCGTTTTCCACAATCAAATATGATTCGCAGTCAGCTTGGGCTGAAGGAATATTAATCTTCTTTCTTTCTTCGGGAAATTCCGGTCATTCCACAGTGCTCGAATCTGGTCCGGAACTAAAATATGTCATCTACGGCAGATCGCCTCTATAGCTTCCAAGTTTCATTCAAATCGCTCCACTGGTTTGACCACTATGCGAGCCACAAAATTTCCGGGACTCCCCTTCCAACTCCCCCATTGTGGCCGAATACGACTGGAACACATAAACGTCGCATCTCGCCCTTCCATCAAGTTTGATTCGAACCGGAGCATGTCTGCAAATTTTCGCTTCACCCTCCTCCTACCGTGGCCGGATCCGGTCCGGACGCTAAATAACAAATCTAGGCCGCATAAACTCGGCACTGTCCCATTCGACCCAATCGTTGAGTTTTTGTGCATATCACAAAGTTTCCGGACCCCTTCCCCCTCCAACTGCCCCAACCATGGCCGCAAGTGGCTCGGGCACATGTTTTGCGTTACCTAGGCCACCAGTCCTTATCGCCCATAAAGCTTCACTCGAATCGGACCACCCGTTCGCAACCTACGGAAGTCAGGAATATCCGGATTACCGGCCTTCCCTCAACTCCCCCAAGAATGGTTGGATCCAGGAACGAAAGTCTTCCTAGGGCATTTTGTCGGGTCCTGAAAGGACCCGTCGTGTCTATAATGCAAAAGTAATTTACTTCCGCAATTGCACTCATTAATTCTTAAGCCCGGAGACCCACATTTCACATTTTACATTATAAGCCCGCTAACGATACCTCACTAATCTTTGCCCTTGACACGATTCACTATTTACCCTGCGCATTATGCTCACCGACGAGTGTTCGCGCATCATGCTATTGATGCGTACAACCGGTTATCTGAATTTTGCCGATTTTTTGCTAGAAATCAATGGGCTTGGGAAAAGGCTTAAAACAGCCAAAGCCGCGGATAATTTGTTAGAAGCATAGCCTAGTTTTACAGTATTTAAATATTTTTGAATACTGGAACATAAACAATAAAAAGTGCGCGGTGCGCTTTAAGTCTATTTGGTCAAGTCACTAATAATAATAATAATAATAATAATTGTATTGAAAAAAGCCCGAGGGCCATATACACGTTCAAGACAAAAAAGATACATATACGCGGAAAAAAGATAATTAAACTAATCAACAAAAATCTTTCTAGCTTCCAACGCTCTACTAATGTAACGACCAACCCTACTAATAGATTGAGCAGAAGTACACTTCAGAATACCAGGGAGTAGGGGAAACCCCACCCCAAAAATTTCCCTACGAATGCCAAGTTTCATCGTCCCAGTACATCAGGAAGTACAGAACTCGGGGGATTCCCGGAATTCCTGACCCCCCTCCAACTCCCCCCGCAGTGCCCGAATCCTTTCCCGTTATGTCAGCGATATATCCAGGACTTGTGCTTATTCATCCCACCAAGTTTCATCCCGATCCCTCCGCTTCCCAAGATTTCCGGTTTCCCCAGAGTTAGTGGATTCGGTCCGAAACTGAGATTGGTCATCTGAGACATGAGATGTTCGGGTCCCTGATATGCCTGCCAAGTGTCATCGTCCTAGTACATCAGGAAGTACAGAACTCGCGGGATCGCCGGAAGTCCGGACTACCCTCCAACTCCCCCCACTGTGCCCGAATCCGGTCCCGTTATGTCAGCGATATATCCAGGACTTGCACTTGTTCATCCCACAAAGTTCCATCCAGATCCCTCCACTCTAAGCGTTTCCCAAGATTTCCGGTTCCCCCTACATCTCCCCCCAAAGTCAGTGGATTCGGTCCGGAACTGAACTTGGTCATCTGAGACATGAGGTCTTTCCAAATATCTAGTTTCGTTAAGATCCGATCACCCGTTCGAAAGTTATACGTATCGCAAGTTTCCGAATTCCACCTCCCTCCACTCCCCCCAGATCATTGGATAGCTTGGCCGACAGGCAAATGCCATAAAATTTGGTATTCGTAGTGTCTTTAACCACACGATTATTTTATTCCGTTTAGTCGTGTTGTATTGTACCTCGTTTTTCCGCTTTAGTTCATCACCCTACCGCGTATAGCCTCTGGGTGTTGATGTGAATGAATGCAAATCTGAGTGATGAATCTGCATTGTCACTTTGATCAAGTACGAGATGTAGCCTACAAGTGGAAAGAATAAATTAAATTATTGCAACACGCATAGAAATACATTATGTATGCTTTTGACAGGCGTCGGTCGTCTCGTCGGCACATCAGGTTCTTTTTGGGATCCCAAAATGTAAGTGCAGGGATACCTATGAAATCGCAAAATTTGTCCGTCTGGTCGTCTGTCTGTGAGCACGATAACTCTCGAAGGGAATGAGATATTTTGATGAAACCTACTGTGAGGATTCTTTGGGTCAAGAGTAAGGTCAAGTTCGTAGATCGGCTTTGTATCCCTACATTTAGGGGTGGGGGAAGGGATTCAACTTAAGGGGCAAAGAAAATATTTTTGAACAGGTAATGTGATAGCCGATTATGAGGTAAAAAGACATGCTGAACACGATGGTGACAACCGTTTTCTCACCGGACAAGTGGTTCGTCCGGAATCTGGCAAAAAACTGAAAGATAGTTAAAAGTAAAAGTTTCATTTGAAGGTGATTAAATGATCAATTTAGGAGTAAGAAGACATGCTGAAAACTTAGATGTGAAAAGCAGTTTCTACCCGGACAACTAGTTCCCCCGGAATCGGCCAAGGCCGGAAAATTTGTTAAAAGCAAAAGTTTTATTTGAATTTGATTACATGACAGATTTAGGGGTAAGAAGAGACACTGAGTCTTTATATGACAATCATGTCTTAACCGGACAAAGAATTCGTCCAGAATCCGGTTGTAACCGGATTTTTTTTTATAAGTTAAAGTTTTATTTCAAGTCGATTAACTGTTCTTTATAGAGATAAGATATACGCTGAATTCGTTTCTGAATTTTCTCTTTTTGCTGGACAATGAGGTCGCTCGGAATTCGGCCGAAACCGGAAATTGGTAGAAGCAAAGCACGAAGTTTCGGTCAGTGTCATCAAAATAGATATGGCTTATATCAATAATCTGAACTTGATTTTCTCTGTTGATTAGCCTGGCGAAGACAAGACCCAATTGTCTGAATCAAACATTATATTTTTCGGATCCCATCGAAACCTTTGGTCTTGTTACACTTGAGAAATCAAACTCTTTCGTTGGACCCATTCCGAAAAGTTGAAGTCTAGTCGGTACATCGGGTTCTTTTTACACGTAAGAAATCGGTTATGTACAGTTAAAGGTTCCGCTTTCGTCTCGAGTGCGGGGAGGACTGCGAATTTGAAGTACGAATAAAGGTCGGTGCACACAGAACGAGGATTTGCATTCGCCGCCATCGCTAGCGGAACAAATTTGTGTCGTGCTATTTCAGTTCCAAGTCGAGTTTCTTTCTAGTCAGGTCGCGGAAAAGATTTGAGTTCTGTCGGAGGGGGGGGGATACTAGTTAGTTTTGTTGTAAAACAAAAGGGGGTGGGGATACCGCAAAATAGACTTGTCGGAAATCCTGAATGGCTGAAGAGTTAAAGGGTTTAGAAACCGTAGACAAGAAACGTACTGCACCACATCCGGAAAACTACCTAGTTTATGAAAGGTAAATGTCATCCCTAATAAAAAGGAATTCGCTGGAGAGCTTAGGCACTGCGGCAGTTTCTAACGACCGTGGAGTAACACAATGTCAATGAGCGCCGCAGGCGATATTTTTTTAAACTGCCTGTTTTGCAACAAAACTAACTAGTTCCCGAACAAATTTTGGGTTGAAAATGACCAATCCCCGAAATTGTGAGCCGAAACCTCAAAAAAAAATTACGTAGAGCGTAGGCTACTACAAAAGGTGCCACAGGTGAAAATTTTGGAATCTTTAAAAGCCGGGTGCCTTTTTGGATCACAAATGAAAGGAAGAGCTATCTGTCATAGATCAGCTCATAGTGTTTGGTCACGATACATTTCAAAAGTGCACATTTAACTGAAAGCTGGTACATGACGGTGCTTCAACTCGACCCTTTCCGAATAAAATGAACAGAGAAGCCTTTGCTGAGGCCCACGTTAAACTACTCTTACCATTTTACAAAATAAACAAGCTGGGGTTAAGTCAAAGCCACTGCGTGTTTGCTGACCCTCCCACTTCTTTCGCTTTTGTTTTGTGTCCCTTCGGGGTGGTTCCCCCTCTTGAATTTCCAAGGGGGCCATCAGCTATCCAGGAAAAGATCATAAGATTCTACGCCATATTACAAAGATAATAAAGGAAGTAAGTAAGTAATTTATTTATAATCCGCCATTTTGAACAAGACCAAAGGTTTCGATGGGATCCCAAAAATCTAACATTTGATCCAGACAATTGTGTCTTATGTTCGCCAGATCCAGTCTTCGCCAGGCTAAATCCACGTGTGAATCCGAAACACTTCTCAATGAGATACCGGATGACCTGGTGGCACAGATTAACAACCTGAAGCTCGAACTAAACCTGAAAAAAAGTTCCAGTGCTCAGTGCTGCTTTTTGGGATCCCAAAACGTAAGTGGAGGGATACCTATGACATCGCAAAAGTTGTCCGTCCGTCCGTCTGTTCGTCCGTCCGTCCGTCCGTCCGTCCGTCCGTCTGTAAGCACGATAACTCTCGAAGGGAATGAGATATTTTGATGAAACTTGGTGTGAGGATTGTTTGGGTCAAGGGTAAGGTCGAGTTCGTAGATGGACGCTGTAGCCCTATATTTGGGGGTGGGGATTCAAATTAAGGGACAAACAAAATATTTTTAAACAGCTAATGTGATAGTCGATTATGGGGTAAGAAGACATGCTGAGCATGATGGTGACAATCATTTTCTCGCTGGACAAGTAGTTCGTCCGGAATCCGGCAAAAGCCGGAAAGTTTGTTAACAGTAAAAGTTTCATTTGAAGTTGATTAAATGTTTGATTTAGGGGTAAGAAGACATGCTGAGCACGATGGTGAAAACCATTTTCTCACTGGACGAGCAGCTCGTCCGGAATCCGGCAAAAACCGGAAAGTTGGTTAAAAGTAAAAGTTTCATTTGAAGTTGATTAAATGTTTGATTTAGGGATGAGAAGACTTGCTGAGCATGATGTTGAAAATTATTTTGTCGCCGGACGAGTAGCTCGTCCGGAATCCGGCCAAAACCGGAAAGTTGGTTAAAAGTAACAGTTTCATTTGAAGTTGATTAAATGTTTGATTTAGGGGTAAGAAGACATGTTGAACCCGATGGTGAAAACCATTTTCTCGCCGGAAAACTTGTTCGCCTGTAATCCGGCCGAAACCGGAAAATATGTTTAAAGCAAAAGCTTTATCTGAAGTTGATTAGATGATAGACTTAGGGGTAAGACGAGATATGATCTGTATATGATGATCATTTTTTACCCGGACATATAATTAGTCCGGATTCCGGTTGTACCCGCATTTTTTTTTTTAGTCAATATTTTATTTAAAGTTGATTAGATTTCTTTATAGGGATAAGGAGATACGCCGGTTTCGTTTCTGAATTTTCTTTTTTTTGCTGGACTAGTAGTTCGCTCGGAATTCGGGCGAAACCGCAAATTTGGCAGTAGTAAAGCAGGAAGTTTCAGTCAGTGTCGTCAAAATAGATATGGCTTATAGAGGTATAAATAGATAGGTAGATAGAATATCTGAACTCGGTTTTCTCTGATGATTAGCCTGGCGAAGACAAGACCGAATTGTCTGGATCAAATCTTAGATTTTTGGGATCCCATCGACACCTTTGGTCTTGTTAATAAAGGAAACACCAACGATTGAATCAACAGCGTTACAACGTGTCAAAAGTGCAAAAGCTCTTGGCGTGACAATTGAAAATGATCTGAAATGGGACAATCACGTGAACTCCATCTGTCAGAAGGCTGACGGTGCCATATCTCTCTTTTCAAACCTGAAACGATTTGGTTTTTCTACAAAGGTGCTATTACAGTGGTACCTATACTCTTTGTTCGACCACTTACCAAATACGCCTGTCAAGTCTGGCACCCTGGCGGAACCCAGAAACAGTCCTCGAGGAGCGAAAAAATTCAAAAGCCTGGTCTCCGAATCATCCTTGGGGACAAATACTTGGACTATGACTCGGCACTGGCGAAGCTAAGCCCAACATCCCTTGCCGATAGAAGACATGCACTAATTATGAAATTTGGTCTCCAGTGCCTTGAGTCCAATCAACACCGCACCATTCTACCAAACTTTAAACCGAATTGTACGTATGACCAAAGATACTTGTAAATTTAGTTCTTTGCAAAAATTTGACGATCCTCGTGCCAATTCATCTGAGCGATTTCTAAAAACAGTTGTGCCGTATTTTACTAAGTTTTATAACGAAATCCCTGAATTTTGAAATGTTTCTTGTTCGTTTTGTATTGTGTTGACGTGCCAATGTTATAGCTGCCATGCTTTTATATTATGGCGAATAAATCTGAATTGAATTGAATAATCATCAGAAAAAACAAGTTCAGATATACCTCTATAAGCCATATCTATTTTGACGTTACTGACCGAAACTTCCTGCTTTACTTCTGCCAAATTTTCGGTTTCTGCCGAATTCCCAGCAAACTAATTGTCCAGCAAAAAAAAAGAAAATTCAGAAACTAATTCAACGTATATCTCCATAAAGAACATCTAATCAACTTCAAATAAAATTTTAACTTAAAAAAAATCCGGTTACAACCGGATTCCGGACGAATTATATGTCCGGGTAAAAAATGATTGTCATATACATACTCAGCGTCTCTTCTTACCCCTAAACCTGTCATCTAATCAACTTCAAATAAAACTTTTGATTTAAAAAAAATTCCGGTTTTGGCCGGATTCCGGGCTAACTAGTTGTCCGGGTAGAAAATTCTTGTCACGTAAGTGTTCAGCATGTCTTCTTACCCCTAAACCGAACTATTAATCAACTTCAAATGAAACTTTTACTTTTAACCAACTTTCCGTTTTTTGCCGGATTCCGGACGAACTACTTGTCCGGCGAAAAATAGTTTTCACCAGCGTGTTGAGCATGTCTTCTTACCCCATAACCGAGTATCACATTAGCTGTTTAAAAATATTCTGTTTGCCCCTTAATTTGAACCTCCTCCCCCATCCTAAATGTAGGGCTACAAAGCCCATCTACGAACTTGACCTTACCCTTGACACAAAGAATCCTCACACCAAGTTTCATTAAATATCTCATTCCCTTCGAGCTTTATCATGCTAACAGACGGACAGACAGACAGACGGACAGCTTTTGCGATGTCATAGGGATCCCTCCACTTACGTTTTGGGATCCCACAAAGCGGAGTAAATGAAAGAATACAAATGTTCAGAGTTCAGAGATACAACTGATCTAGGCTCTAACGCGCCTTGAAGACACTCGATCCTCTAACAATTCTGATGAGAAACTGATTTTTTCTGGGTATTTTTCTATTTTCCCTGGGTAGCTCTGGGCCCCTTGGAAGGCCAGGTTGGGGGCAGCTGCCTACCCCCCCCCCCCAAATGACGCCTCGGACACGCGAGACGAATGTGAACGCGTTACTCCGTTTTTGGGATCCCAAAACGTAAGTGGAGGGATATCGATGACATCGCAAAAGTTGTCCGTAAATGGAGAATTAGAGTGGAGCGATTGGGATGACACTTGGTGGGAAGAACAAGAACACGCCATATATACATCAGTGACAGAACCGGACCGGATTCGGGCACTGTGGGGGGAGTTAGAGGGGGGGGGGAGGAGGGGCGGAATTCCGGTGATCGCGTGTTGAAGTACTTCCATATGTCGTAGGACGATGAAACTTGGCTTGAACATTAATATTTGACATTAGATCCGACCATCGTGCGGGGAGTGGAAGGAGGGGGAATCCTGAATCTTGAGGTGTGTATAACTTTTGAACGAGTGATCGGATCTTGATGAAACTTGATATTTGGAAAAACCTCGTGTCTCAAATGTCTAATTAAAGTCGGACCTGATCCAATGAATGTTGGAGGTGGGGGGGGGGGGGGGGGGGAGAACCAGAAATCTTGTGACGCGCTTATAGAGTGGAGCGATCGAGAAGAAATTTGATTAGAAGAATTCACACAAGCCTTAGATACATCAGAGACAGAACCGGACCGCGTTCAGACACTGTCAGGGGAGCTGCGGGGGGGTGGGGGGGGGAGAGCGGCATTCCGGTGATCGCGAGTTAAGGTACTTTCAGACGTGCTAGGACGATGAAACTTGGCCTGGACATTAGAGCCTTGACAAGATTGGCTTAGAAATTCTGTCTGTCTGTCTGTGAGCACGATAACTCTCGAAGGGAATAAGATATTCTGGTGAAGTTCGGTGGGAGGATCCTTTGAGGCAAGTGAAAGGTCGAGTTCGTAGATGGGCTCTGTAGCCCTACATTTAAGGGTGTGGGAGGGGGGGGGGGTCAAATTAAGGGACAAACAAAATATTTTTAAACAGCTAATGAGATAGTCGGTTAAGGGGTAAGAAGGCATTCTGAATACGAATATGAAACTCGCCGGACAAGTCGTTCGCCCAATTTCCGGCCAAAACCGGAAAGTTTGTGAAAGTAAAAGTTTTACTTGAAGTTGATAAGATGTTCAGTTTAGGAGTAAGAAGACATGCTGAACAACCCGGACAAGTAGTTCGCCCGGAATCCGGCCAAAACCGGAAAATTGTTAAAAGTTAAAGTTTTATTTGTAGTTGATTAGATATCCGATTTAGGGGTAAGAAGAGATGCTGAATCCGTGTATGGCAATCATTTTTACCCGGACATATAGTTCGCCTGGAATCCGGTTTGAACCGGAAAATTTGAAACGAGTTAAATTTTTATTTGAAGTTGATTATATGTTCGGTATAGGGGAAACAAGATACGCTGAGTTCATTTTTTAGCTTTCTTTTTCCGCCCGACAAGTAGTTTCGGAATTCGGCCAAACCGGGAAATTGGCAGAAGTAAGGCAGGAAGTTTTTGTCAAAACATATATGACTTATAGGGACCCATGCTGAATCTATATCTGAATTTGGTTTTCTCAGATGATTAGCTATTTGGCCTTAATCTGTTTCTGAATCATAATAGTAAAAATGTTCAAGGATTCTGGCGAAGACTGGATCTGGAGAAGACAAGACCCAATTGTCTGGATCCAATATTGAATTTTGGGATCCCATCGAAACCTTTGGTCTTGTTCTTTTAGTCGGAACTCGCCTAAAGCATATCTGACAGATTTGACGTGAAAGCATTCGTCTCCCAAGCCCCAGTGACACCTGCAAAACTTAAAGAATTTTGCTTCCCAGCTGTTCAAAAGTTACTTTCCTTATTGATGATTTTTATCGCTGAAGTAGAAATTCTTTCCTTCTATAGAAGGCCATAAAAATTCAGTTGGTTATCTGCGCGTTTGATGGAAATCTCTCAAAGTTCGGTAAGTTACCTCGCGTCATACAAACTTACCCTTTTTCTTGAATAACCTTGACATTTACTAGCCAGAAAATGCTAAAAATGTGTTGATGCATCCGTCGGTCATTGCAAGCCTCCCCCCCCCCCCCGATTCGGAACTGTCCTACCCCAGCGACGCTGCTGGTCCTGAATAGCGTCCGCCAGTTTATTAGGATATCTGCTAACCAAAATTGCTTACCGCAGAAATCGTGTCGCTGCCATTAACAAAGAACAAAACAACACCAGGGGGTAGCGCCAAGACCTATTCTTCCCATGCTTTGCAAACGAGCCATACCATACGCTTGCGGCATTTAAACCGATAAACTTGTCTGTTTGGAAACTTCTAGTGAAGCTATGATACAATCTGCACCCATGAAGGAAACAGTGAAGGTTTCATCTTTTTTTTTTGCTGTGTTCATAATAGAAGTTATTGGAGCCATCGCTGGTGCACGACTGATTGAGTTTCAGTAGGGACGTTCACTGTCGCTAGTGGTGTATCGCTGTGTCTGTCACTTTTTCAAGTCTTGGCGCTACTCCCTAGTGTAATTTTGCTCTGCATTAACCTCATACACTTCACAAAAGAAGGCCAGTGCTTCTAAATCCAAGCAAATGCGTAGTAAATAAATTACTATAACTCAGAGGAGTATTTTTTTTAAAGTTTAACATTATACACAAAAACTATTAGAACTTAGACTGCATACAAAAACATCATAACACATTCATTGGTATGGCGTGAGTTGAGGAGAAACCAATATCATTCGATAGGATAGTTTATGCGAACTCAACTGTATCTTTTCCATCTGAAACACCCTAACACTAGTCAGCACACAAATAGCAGAAACTTTTCAAACCTAACAATCCTCACCATTATTCATTATTCAATTATTTCGGATTTTGATACGCCTTCTCTTCCAGTGAACTTTCGGATTTTCAGCAAATATGACATCAAAACCTTTTTTATAAGTAGTGAACTGATGACAAAACTGCTCCTCAGCCGGATTTGAACCCAGGAACCCCTGCTTATAAGGCAGTCGCTCTACCATCTGAGCTACCGAGGGGCTTGTAAACAGAGTTTGCAAACCACTACAATAGTCTGGTAGAAGCCGGCCATAGGAACAGTGATCCCGCCCGAAGGCAAATTCATCTAACCAGTTCACATCCCCATGTCACGGAAATTTATAATAATACATAGATGGCACTCTACACAAGGGACTTGTACCGTGACCAATAAACCAGAAACATTTTTCGAATATAATTTAGAAGTCTAGGTCATAGCCACGTAGACATACCAGGACCCACAAGACGGGGTCTCATGGTGAAAACCAGATAAAACCAAATATATAATTATATATTAATATTATATTATAATTAAAATAATTAATTATATAATTATATATTTGGTTTTATCTGGTTTTTGTCTGGTTTCTGGTTTATTGGTAACGGAACAAGTCCCTTGTGTAAAGTGCCATCTATGTATTATGATATCAAAACAACTATGAAAAGAATTGGCTTGACTACTATAACAGAATGTTCAGCTTTTTTTTAGATATATCGATTTATCACGTTAGGTTACCCCGTTATCCAGAGGTTCAAACGACTATATCAAACGAGTATGCTGGGAAAATACATACCAATCAAGCTCAGGAATGAATTTAGCGCGCATTCTAACCCACAAATCGAATAATTAATCGATTCATAAAAGGTCAAATGTCAGGTTTCGACCAGATTCGCGGCAAAATACTTGTACGGCGAGAAATAAAGTCCAGGTATGGATTTAGCATGTAATCTTGACCGCATATCAAAGCTCTAATCGAACTCAAAATAAACTTCTATTTCTAACATAATTTCCGGTTCCGGTCAATTCCGGACGAGCTATTTGTCCGGCGAGAAAATAAGTTACATTTATGGATTCAGCATGCCTCTTTAGCTCTGAATCGACTGTCATACCAGCTTCAACAAATATCTTTTTTCCACCCCTTGAATTGGACCCGCATCCCGAAACATAGAAACACTGATCCCATCTAACAACTTGACCTGTAGGCTACTAAAAAGGATCCTCATACCGTTTGACCGAAAAGTCTCAACCCACTCTGAGGATTATCGTCTTAACAGACGGACGGACGGATAAACTCAAAATTCATCCAGATCTGGATAACTGGAATTTCAAAAAAGCCTGCATCTGAAGGATTAAAGACGCTAAGCCTGGAAAAGCATCGGCTGGAGAAAGTAGGAAAATGATGTTAGGATTCCTTGCAAGGAATCTGCCATTTTTTGTTTATTTTGGTAATGGCGTATCTTATAGTTAGTAAACATTTTAAGCATAGAGGTACCACTAATCTGAAAGAAGAAGTACATTCGATGAAATCGATTATCTATGGATAGCAGACACACGGTTTAACGCATTTGTATTGGGTTTTCAGACATATTTAAGTGAATAAGGGATGTGTCACCAGACTGACGGATCTCAGTCCTTTTCGGTTAAAGGACCCCTCGCACTATTTACTCTTCAACTTATAGTAATTTAAAATATTCGAATACTTTAAACTACGCTGTGCTTTCAACAAGTAACCCATGGATTTGGCTGTTTTCAGCCTTTTCCGATACCCGTTGGCTTCTAGCGAAAACAGGGAAACAATTTGCATAACCGTTTTTTCTCATGGAAAAACTTCTCGCAGACAACCGTCGACAGTGTGGTACACATCGAAGGCAGCAAAACACGGCAAGTGAGAAAATCAGCGTGGTTTTGTTAGAGGGGTTAGAATGTACCGTACGAAATTGAGGTTTCCGGGTTTAGAAATATATGGAGTGATTATGGAAGCAGGTTGCGTTACTATTATAGGTAAGACAGGTCTTGAAGCTTTAAGTTGCACTTTTTCAGGTGTAGTTCCAGTGTACTTTGACGTACTTTCTTTAATTAGGTATCTGTGTAATATCGGGAATGGACAAACAAAAAGGTACGGAGCCAGTACGAAGCAAAACCTTTGGACTAATTAAGAAAGCAAAAGTGAAACTCCACCAAAACTACATTCAATAAAGTGCGACTTCATTTGTAAATATAGCATAACTTCAATTTCTTTCAGACATGTTGAGATTCAGGTGGCTCTTACTGTGGCTACTTCTGGCAGAACATGCAAGTATGTATCATTCCGCAGCTCTATATATGTTTACGTTTTGCTCTGGTCCTGAAAATTTTACTCATTTTAGGATATCACAGCGGAGAGAACAAACTATTATTGACATCAGGCCAGGGGCGTCACGTGTGTGTGGGGGGGGGGGGGTGATTTTTCGTAAAAACAGTCGATTTTCTTCTTGGAAACGGTCGATTTTTCTTAAAATTAGTCATTTTTTTCTTCAGAACAGTCGGTTTTTCTGAAAATCAGTCGCGTTTCCTGTAAAAAACATTCGGTAAAAAAGTCCAGCCAGTCGGTAAATATCTTGCCCCCCCCCCAAAAAAAAAACATTTTGGCTAGTAACGTCTCTGATTGTCATTCCTCGAAGCCTAAACGGCCCACCTCATCCGCCGTCTTCAGTAAGTATAAAAGAAGGAGACTCACTAAATGTCTGCACTCAAATTTTGAATTTTCAAATTTTCAAATTTCTGTGAATACCGAGGCTGAACATAACAAGCAGCAAAGCAATCCGAACAGTAATATTTCGTAGATGATGACTCATTTTAAAGTTTTCTGTAATCGTCCTTCGATGACATGCCGCTGGTGATTGGCTTAGGATAAGAGGTTGGACGGAGTAGCCAATCGCAAATCAGTCTTGTGCCCTCTTCTTATAAACAAAAGCAAGCCACTCAGATCAGAGCAAAATAACGCTAGGGAGTGGCGTCAAGACCTGGAAAAAGTGGCACACACTTGAACGTCCCTATGGAAACAGTTGTTTCCAATCGTTTCCGATCGGGATTTCAGATTCAGCCTCTCAGTTAAACTATTTTGATCGTTTACAACTAAAAAAAAAAATCAACTTCCCTAAATATTCCGTCAGCCCAGGCTGACTGCGACTCATATTTGATTCGCGGTTTGATGCGGTTTAGAGCCTGAAGAGGACCCTTGCCAAGAAGGACCGAAATACTGAACGAAATACTACCCTACTGAAAGTCCCTACTGAAACTCATTCAATGGTTCACCAGCGCTGGCTCGGATAACTTCATATTCTGGAAATAGCAAAAAAATTACACAGCCTCCATTGTTTCCTTGGTGTATGCAATCCACACCTTAGCTTTACTAGAAATTTCTAAACCCGGAAGTTTGTCTCGCTTTAAATGACGCAAGCTTAGTGGGCGGCGCTACGAGTATGGTCCGTTTGCTAAGCATGGAAAGCATAGGTCTTGGCACTACTTCCTAGTATTATTTTGCTCTAACTCAGATGGTTGCGGGTCTCGCCGCGCCCTATACATTTTGCTTTAATTAGCCATGCAGAAAGATGTAGGAAATGATTCTACCCTCTGTACCATAGCTACAGTACTGCCCTCGTAGTCTTATGGTCGCTTAGGAGCATTAAAAAAAAATGAAGAAGTTTTCCGTTTTTAATTTTATTTCAAATTCACAGCTTCTCAAGAGAGCAGCGACTCAGACTTAACACCCGACGAAAGTGAAGGAGACGATTTTGAGGGAAGACAAGATGTCGTCCTGAACATCAACATCAGAAGCAGCAATAGAAACACGAATATCAACCGGAACCCGCCCCAGTCTGGGCCAAAGTATCGTATGATCGATTTTGAGCAAAATGTGGCAAACAATGATCTGATATACGTTGAGCCAGAGGACCATTTGCGGCGGATATTTTCATCAAGGATCATGGGCGAGGCATTGGAGCGGGACCTCGGCACTTCAAGTAAAATTTCCCCCCTTTTCTGGATTGTATTGTGTTTCCGCCCCCTAGCTTACTGACAGGCCTTCTAGTCCAGTAAAAGCACGGTGTGACCCGGACAAAATCACAATATTTTTACAACAAAATGTTCAGAAAAAATTGTTGAACAACAGAATATCCAAGATCCACCAACATCGCCCGGTGGCTAAACTTTCTACGGCTGTTTGAAAGGGTGGAGGGGTGAAAAATTGAGGGAAGAAAAAATATTTATTTAGTATAATATGAGAGTCGATGTAGGGGCAAGGAGGGTTCCATTTCTGAACTTTATTGTTCTCCCAAAAATTAGTTCGCCCGGAATCCGGTGAAAACCGGAAATTCAGTAGGCTACCGTTGAAGTAAAAAGTGTACTTAAAAAAAAAATTTGGTCGACTGCCACAGTAGTTTTATAGGTAAGGAGACTTGCTGAGTCCATATCTTTACATTTTTATTCGGATTTCGGTAACGTACGTCAAGAAAGTTTATTCTCAAAAATATTGTTTGGTCTAATAGCGCCTTGGGGTTAGGAGAAAGGAGACCTGCTCAAGCCATCTGTACTTTTTGGGATCCCAAAGCGTAAGTGGAGGGATACCTATGACATCGCAAAAGTTGTCCGTCTGTCCGTCCGTCCGTCCGTCTGTAAGCACGATAACTCTCGAAGGGAATGAGATATTTTGATGAAACTTGGTGTGAGGATTTTTTGGGTCAAGAGTAAGGTCGATTTCGTAGATGGGCTTTGTAGCCCTATATTTAGGGGTGGGGGAGGGGGTTTAAATTAAGGGGTAAGCAAAATATTTTTAAACAGCTAATGGGACAGTCGATTATGGGGTAAGAAGACATGCTGAACACGATGGTGGAAACCATTTTCTCGCCGGACAAGTAGTTCGCCCGGAATCCAGCCAAAACCGGAAAGTTTGTTAAAAGTAAAAGTTGTATTTGAAGTTGATTGGATGTTTGACTTATGGGTAAGAAGACATACAGAACACGATGGTGAAAACCATTTTTTCGCCGGACAAGCAGTTAGCCCGGAATCCGGCGAAAACCGGAAAATCTGTTAAAAGTAAAAGTTTTATTTGAAGTTAATTATATGTTCGGTTTAGGGGTAGTAACACATGCTGAGCACGATGGTGAAAATCATTTTCTCGCCGGGCAAGTAGTTCGCCCGGAATCCGGCCAAAACCGGAAGTTTGCTAAAAGTCTTCGTAGTCGATTAGATATCTGATTTAGGGGTAAGAAGAGATGCTGGATCCGTATATGGCAGTCATTTTGTACCCGGACATATAGTTCGCCCGGAATCCGGCTGGAACCGGAAAATTTGTTTTAAGTTAAATTTTAATTTGAAGTTGATTAGGTGTTCGATACAGGGGAAAGAAGATACGCTGAGTTTGATTTTAGTTTCTTTTTTTTTGCCGGACAGGTAGTTCCGGCATTTGGCCGAAACTGGGAAATTCGCAGAAGTAAGGCAGGAAGTTTTCGTCCAAACAGATATGACTTATAAAGATATGACGTAAACACAAACATGCTGAATCCATATCTGAACTTGGTTTTCTCAGATGATTAGCTTTTTGGCCTTAATCTGTTTCTGAATTTTAATAGTAAAATGTTCAAGGAGTCTGGCGAAGACTGGATCTGGCGTAGACAAGACCCAATTGTCTGGATCAAATATTGAATTTTTGGGATCCCATCGACACCTTTGGTCTTGTTTCTCCCGACATTTAGTTCGCCCGAAATCCGGTGAAAACCATGAATTCTGTGGAAATAAAATTTATTTATTTCTGTATATTTACGTCTGACTATTTACGATTTAAAAAGCATTTTGTGTCCATATCTGAACTTTATTGGTTTTCCCCGGCAAGTAGTTTGTCCGGAATCCGGCGAAAACCAGAAATCCCGTAGAAGTAAAAGTTTATTCCGACGTCGATTAAGTTTCTGTATATGGGTAAGAATCCACGCTGAATTCATATCTGAACTTCGTTTTCTCATTCACTCCCGCGGCTGCTAAAAAAAAACTAGTAAACTAGGGTTTACAGTCCAATTTCGTTTCAGGGAATTCAGCCATGTCTGCGCTGGCCTCCACTTTGCTTTTCTAGAGATGGGTGGGCAGGGGCGTCACTATGGGGAGGGAGGGGACCCCTCCCCCCCCCCAAAGGTCTTGAAAAAGTAATTTCGTCGGGCGAAGCCAGGCGAAAATTTACTGGAAGAAATTAACAATGACGAAATTAAACACACAGAAGAAACATAAATTTTGTATTCTTTTGTTGGACATCGGTCGAATCTTCGGCATATCGGCTTATTTTTACACGCAAGAAATCAAATTCTGCACAAATTTGTCGGGCAAAACGTCGAAATCTGTATGCCTTTGTCGGGCCTCGGTATTCTCGTCGGCATATCGGGTTCTTTTTGTACATAACAATACAGAAGAAAAACAAAATCTTATGCTTTTGTCGGGCGTTGGTCGACTAGTCGGCACATCGGGTTCCTTAAACGCAAGAAATCTGATTCTGCAAACATTTGTCGGGCACACCCGGGAAGTTCTTAAGTCTCATCGGCAGATCAGGTTATTTTTAAACGTAAGGAATCAAGTTCTGTACAGTCTTGTCGGACAAAACACGCAAAAAAATCAAATGCTGTATAGTTTTATCAGGCGTCGGTACATCGGGTGATTTTACACGTAAGAAACCAAATTATGTGAGCGTTTATCGGGCGCATCCCGGAAGCTTAAATCTCGTCGGCAGATCGGGATCTTATTACACGGAATAAATCAGATTCAGTCTGGCAAATTGAGATTTTTCTACACACAAGAAATCAAATGATTGCAAAGCCCGAAAGTTTAAGTTTCGTCGGTTAATCGGGTTTTGTTCCTACACATCAGAAACCAAATTCTGCAGACTAGTTCAAGTCTCGTCGGCAAATCGGGACCTTTTTTTTTATACAGAAGAAATCAAATCAGATTATGTGAACGTCGGGCGAAGACCAAGAGTTGAAGGCACAGAAAACTTGACTACGCAACCTTCGGCCATCAAACCGACCTGGAGGGCTTAGATAAAGATACAGGGACCTATTGTCGACAGGACTACCCTTCTTTGTTATCTCGAACCCCCTCCTTAGTGTTCCCAAAGCTAGCTGTCAGGCCCTTGCCCCTTATGCACTGTAATTATGCACTTATGCACTGTAAAAGTTCGCCTTTGACCGTGTTGACTAACACATCGGGATAGTAGTCAAGAGGTCGTGCGTTCGATTCCTACTCCCGGCACACAAACCTTTTGCTTTTTTTTTCTACTAACTCAAAAGTCGAATTCTCGGAAACTGCCCGAAAACTGTAATGGTCGTAACGAGAATTTTTCTTACTCTCAGTATCGACTCAGGGTACATTCTTCATATGTCAACTAGCTCCCCGAGTCAAGTTTGAATCAAGTTTTCTGTTCCTTTAAGTCTCGTCGTTTACCCGTTTTTTTTTCTTTTTTAATGTACCGTCAAACACTTTTTCGTTCCATTGCGTTCCTTGTCGTCAAAATTCGGCAAACTTGTTTTCCTTGTTCTTTTTACGGGTCGTTTGTCTGTTCGTACGCACAAACTCCCCTTTTTGGTTGATCTGGCTGCACATCAGTGATCGAAAAAAGAATTGAAAATGGGATCCTTATTTCTTTTCTTGGTCGATTTTCGGTGTAGTCATAATTCGAAGACGAGATGCAGTGCACAGACAATCGCAGTACTCTCGTATTAGGCATGTCTTTTAACATGAAAAGTAAAGTCAGTAAGCTGTAAAGTCAGAACACATACTTTGGGCCTACTTTGTTGAGGATGGCCACTCCTTTTTTGGCAGAAAGATCTTTAATTTCACAGAAAGCCTTAGGCCTACTTTATTTGGGATCGCAAAAAGGCGCTCTGCTCATCAGCGTTTCAACAAAATTATTGTACTATCTATTTGGAAAAACGGTGTTTGATTTAGTTGAAGTTATAGTATTGAAATTCTTGGGGGTTGAAACACACTGAAAGCTAGAACTTGTATGGTAGGTAAAGTTTTTTTTTTTCCGGAGAAAAGGCAGATTTAAGAAATTTCGCCTGTGGCGCTTAGTAACTTGTTCTGGGTACAGTCGTTGGAAGCGTCGCTTTTAGTGAAAATTGAAACGAAAAGCCGAATATGTGAATTTAAATATATGAATTTACATTAGCCGAAAGGAATTATCTCAACTGTTGAATTGCAGTTAGTTTTACACCGGTTCTATTCTGTGCTGGCGGGAAAAGTACGCCATTACTGCGAAGTTTGCCGATCCGCGTTGCGATCTTATCGTTGCAGCCACGCATCTGTGTTCGGTAAGGAGCCAAGGTATATGAAGGAGTCTGCTAGCTCGATCTGGTACTACCAGGTTGGATACCAGACTGGTAGTGTACTGGTTGAAAGAGATGTTGGAACCAATGTCTGTAGCTGTAGGGGGCTCGTTGGTAGCTACAGCCGTTGCATCTGACAGTGTCACAAGTAACAACTTCTTTGACACTTGCACGGGTTGAAATGAAGAAGACTTTGGGGGGGGGGGGGGGCTGGTTTTTTCTTCATCCTTGCTGGGATGTAACTTCCAGAAGAAAAGCTGCTGTACCCAGATATCCGGGTTCATTGCAGAAGAGTTGCTTCACATTCGATGTATGATGGCTAATTACGCCGACGACATTTTGAATATAAGCCGTACAGTAAAAGGAATCGAATCAAATTTCCGCATTCTTGATGCTGAGTATGGAGAAGTTGGTTTGTCTTTCAACAAAAGTAAAACTGAAATAATGATTTTTAATCCTCGTTCCAAAGAGCCGATCGAAATTGATATTGGTGGTGAGTTGCTAAAGCCCAAGGATTCTCTGACATATCTGGGGCTGCCTATTGGACCCAGTGTTCGTGCTACTCGTCTGTTATTAAAACGATTTTTCGCTGAAAAAACTCGTAAAGCTTATGGCCTTCTTATTGCATTAAATTATAAGTTTTGTAGAAGCACTCTAGGTAAAGTGTATAATGCGTTCGTTATCCCCCACTTCCTTGCATTAGCACCGTTTTGGTGTATTTTCACTGAGTCAGATATTAAAGCATTATGCAAGTGTTTTTATAAGTTTGCAAAATATCTGTTGAGACTTCCGCCTTGGTCAAGTAACAGCAGCATATCAAGGAAGTACGGAGTAGCCCAGCCCGTAATTGCTGTGCAGAAACGTTTACTGCGGTATAGGGAAGACCTTGATCCGACAAGCGATATGTATAGACTCCTGAAATAGTTGATAATGTGTTGTTGATTACGTAGTGTTGTATATTGTGTAGTTTTTCCTTATTTTCCTACTCCATTTTTTGTGTATTTATACATTATGATGGGTAATAAAATTATTAATTAATTAATTAATTCTATTATCTGCAAATTCACGTGTATAGAGTAGAACTACGCTGCTGAAGGCGTAGAATGCAAATTTCAGAAATGGAATCAGCTTGTCTCCTTACGTCTAGCTCGACTCTCATATTATCCTAAACAAAATATTTTTTTTCTTCCCTTAATGTTTCACCCGCTCCACCCTTTCGAGCAGCCCAGAAAGCTTAGCCATCAAGCAATAGTTGCGTTTTTGCCTTTCCTCCGTAGGTCGGTTAACCTACCTACTTGCCACTATTGACCGTTTTTTCGTCTCGCCGGTCGGTTGGACTGAGCTCTAAAAAAACGGCTTATAAGAAAAATGGCATCTTCCAGTCGCAGTCGCCTATCTCTCCAATGAAAATTTTGAATTTCGCGCCGTGCCAAGAGCGTAGGTCGGTTGGATGGAGCTCAGACCTCAGTCCACAGCTCGGTTATACCACCGACGAAAAAACAGCTTATAAGGATTTAGGTCGGTTAACCGAAGAAAGAAAACGGCTTATAGAGAGAAATCTCGCAGGTCGGTTAACTGGATGACGGCAAAAAACGCAACTAATTTCGGTGGATTCTGGATGTGTTGTTCAGCGCTTTGTTGAACATTTTACTCTAAAAAACCTATGTCTTGCATTTTTGTCCGGATTGACCCACTCGACTATTTGGCAGATTCTTTATTTACTCCCCCCAACTGAAGGAACTAATTGAACTTGATATTTCTAGGTCTAATAAATGTATAGAGTAGCCTAATAATTCGAAAGTGACCGAAGAAATCATTGCCGTATAAACCTTGCGATCAATACACTGTCAGAAGTTTCATAACAGATAGCGTTTAACACTTTCAAGAATAACACCTTTTTACTTAGAAATAAAGTGTTATAACCAATTAAGTTTACACTATTTCGTGCCTAGATCTCCAACGATACCTGCAATTAGTAAAAATACTAACGGGAAGGAAAGAAACATAACAGATAACATCCCAAAGTGTTATCTGTTGAAACCGCGCATCCTTCTGTTGTCGTTATGTAACTTCTGACAGTGTAGTATTTTTACCTATTGAAGGTGTTGTTGGAGATCTAGGCACGAAATAGCATAAACTTAATTAGTCAGAACACTTTATTTCTAAGTGAAAAGGTGTTATTCTTGAAAGTGTTATGCGCAATCTGTTATGAAACTTCTGACAGTGTAGCGATGATCAAAAACTTGCCTCTCGCTTCATCGTATCTTTCCCTTTTCCGCAAAAATTGGAAACGCAGCTCAGACGCATGTGCTTTCTTTTTGCACAACACACCCGAACGCAGCATAGCGTTTTCCTGAGAAATGAAGGAAGTTTGAACTCGCTGGCAAATCTTCTTACTTCGTTTACCACTGTTCATCTAAAATCTATTTTCTTATGTTAGGTAGCAGCAAAGAGAGCGAAAGAGATCTCCGTAAAAATAAGGGAAGACCAAACGGGGCACTAAATGTGGCCTCAAAACGCGAGCCTGCGAATCGGAAAATACCTGGCGTTGCACCAATTCATTTTTCCGAGCCTCCCCCCCAGATTCTTGACCGTGAAGAAGAAGAAGAGAAGGTGAGGCTTATTCTATTTACTGAATATTTGGCTTGTCCTCGATCTGGGTACTAATCATATTTACGTCACCAAGAGTGATTGTTTCTTTTGACAATTTGGTGCAAAAAAGCACTCGAGTTGAGAAGTGCTGTTTCTTAGTTTGCTATTTTGTTTAGTTTCCAATTAGTTGTTTGTTTATCCTGTATATGGCCTTTGGGTTTTTCAATACAGATATATATATAGTATATATATAGTATACAGTGTATATATATATAATATATACAGTGTATATATATATAATATATACTGTAGTGTAGTATATATATGTGTGTCTATATTTATAAGTAGTGAACTGATAGACAAAAATGCTCCTCAGCCGAGATTTGAACCCAGGACCCTCTGCTTACAAGGCAGTCACTCTACCACTGATCTACCGAGGGGCTTGTGAACAGAGTTCGCAAACCACTACCATAGTCTGGTAGAAGCCGGCCATAGGAACAGTCCTAGACTTCTAAATTATATTCGAAAATTGTTTATGGTATTGGTCGCGGTACAAGTCCCTTGTCTAAAGCGCCATCTATATTATTAATTTACGTGACATGGGGATGTGAACTGGTTAGACGAATTTGCCTTCGGGCGGGATCACTGTTCCTATGGCCGGCTTCTACCAGACTATTGTAGTGGTTGGCGAACTCTGTTCACAAGCCCCTCGGTAGCTCAGTGGTAGAGTGACTGCCTTGTAAGCAGAGGGTTCTGGGTTCAAATCCCGCCTGAGGAGCATTTTTGTCTATCAGTTCACTACTTATAAATGTTTCCATCTCAAGGGCGTCTTCCCCATTAAAAATTATATATTTGGTTTTCACCATGAGACCCCGTCTTGTGGGTCCTGGTTTGTCTACGTGGCTCCGACAAGGAGTCCTAGACTTCCAAATTATATTCGAAAAATTGTTTATGGTATTGGTCACGGTACAAGTCCCTTGTCTAAAGCGCCATCTATATTGTGTGTATATATGTGTATATATGTATATATATATGTGTATATATATATGTATATATGTGTTGTATATATATATATGTATATATATATACTGTAGTATAAAAAAGTGCGAAAAAAAAGGAGTAAGACAAAATCAAGAAAATCAACATGAACACAGACAATTTAGACTAAATTTCTAACGGGGCTGAAAAAGAATCGTGGAAAAACATGTACTCGTTCAGCTGGATGACGTTACGTGTATAAGACCAAAGGTTTCGATGGGATCCCACAAATTTAACATTTGTTGGACTTCTTTACCCAGACAATCTGATCTTGTGGGTCTCCGATCTTCACCGGGCACCTTAAACCGGAAAGTGATACCGTAGTAAAATGATACTGCAACGGTGTTTTTTTGACAAATGACGGACAACTTTCGCGAAGTCATGGGTATACCGTCGCTTACGTTTTGGGATCCCAAAAAGTCGAAGGCAGGAAATTTGCCAAAATCAAGCAAGTAGCTGGGTGGTTCCCAAAATCACCACGATATTTATTGTCCACTCTCACAATGCCCACGCTCAGAATGTCCACGATTCAGAATGCCTACGATCAAAATGCCCACGGCTATCTTTGGATCGAGCGCGCTAGAATGCGAATTTGGAGGTTGTCGGATCGAAAGTCAGTCGTGTCAAACTTGACGGAACGTGGAAATGAAACAAATGGTTGATGCGTTTCAAAGGTTGAATTTGGGGTGTGCTAGTTAGATTCCTTGGGAGGATTCCCGTAAGAGATTCCCGTAAGAGGTTAAAAGTCTCTCACTGATGAGTTCTCTTATAAGTTTTTGTTAGGATTATACCAGGCATCGGTTATTCAGATAAAATGGGTCCATGGACACAGACTGTTAGCATAGCAATATTGATCAACTACCATATCTTTTGACACTTTGTTAGCACAAAAAGCGCCACGAGTCAGGAACTGGAAAGGGATAACTGTTTTTCCTTTTTGGGATCCCAAAACGGAAAGGAGGAATACACACAAGATTATTTTCCTTCTAGGCCATTAGACCAAGTCGTCCAGTGCTATACAATTTTAGTACGTAAATAAATACTTGAAATACTTGAATACTTATGACTTCGTGAAAAGTTGTCCGTTAGTCTTTCTGTCGTCAATAAAAACCGAAAATTTCGTAAAAGTAAAAGTTCCATCTGAAGTTGAATAAAAGTTCGATACACTAGTACAGAGATATCTTTTATTTTGTTCTTATTTTACAAACGTAAGAAAAGAAGTCAGCTGCTGAAAGTAAAGCTGGATTGCACACGAAAAAAAAAATAAACAATCAAAATTAACTATATTTACTTTAACAACATAATCATAAGAAGAAAAAAAATCGACAAAGATGGGAATACCGATAGACTGATGTACAGATATTTGCTAGATCTGTTTCTGATTTTTTTTTTTTTTTTGCTGGAAAAGCGGATCTGGCGAAAACCGGAAAATTGGTAAGAGTGAAAGTTTTATCCGAAGTTGATTAGCGGTTAAACGTTGGTGGATTAGAGGGTCAATTTAGAGGTAAGAATACATCCTGAATCTATCCTGAATCTATATTGTCCGGCCGGAGAAGTAGACTGACCGGAATCTGGCGAAACGGGAAATTTTGTAGAAGTAGGCTACAGAAAATTGTTTAAGTCGATCGGAGCACCGATAAGGGGCTAAAAACGTTTGTTTAATCCTAATATGATCTTTATTTCTCACCAGACAAGTAGTTTGTAATTTAGAGGTAAGAATACATCCTGAATCTATATTGTCCGGCCGGAGAAGTAGACTGACCGGAATCTGGCGAAACGGGAAATTTTGTAGAAGTAGGCTACAGAAAATTGTTTAAGTCGATCGGAGCACCGATAAGGGGCTAAAAACGTTTTTTTAATCCAAATATGATCTTTATTTTCTCACCAGACAAGTAGTTTGACCGGAGTTCGGCAAAAGATGGAAATTTCGAAGAAGTAAAAGAAAATAATGGAATCTATAAAATTTGATTGCAGGAGGTACCCAAAAAAGACACGGTGAATTAATAAATACTGTTTATTCTCGCCTCAGATGGATAGTCCTGTCGCAGTCTACCCCTGCGGAATCTATACACTGTTGACGTAAAATCAACTATAGTCGGCTTATCGCCGTTTCAAGACATTTAATGAATAACCAAGTTGAATTGGATTGAAAACACGAATGAGCCTAATTGTTTGATATGCTTCTAGCTGGACAGCATGATTAAGTGGCTGTTTTTCAGTGGTCTGTTAGAATGATATCAAATGTACATGTTCGGAAACGACTGAACATCTGCAAGACCTGATTTTCTGTACAAAAAAGATCGAGAAATATTCCCCTTTGGGATCACAACGAAACCTTTGGTCTTGTTTATGGTCAAACTGTTTAGACCACAGGACTATTGAACGGTTACGGAACTCTCTAAATCTTGCCCAAGGGTAACATACTTGATGCCCCACAAAAGAGTGTATTCTCCCCGTAGTAGGTATATTCCTGGAACCTAAAATGCAGGTTGCATTGGGATTGATAATGATTCACATCGGAATAACTAGCTTCCTTAAAGATGGGTTCTCAACGTCCAGATTTTCTTATATCCACATTTTCTTCGGAAAAAATAGTTGCGTTTTTGCAATTTGATTCTGATACTACGGTATAAGGTCGTTTTGCAGTTACCGTAGTATTTGATACTAGGGTCAAAATGCGTTTTTTGCAGTTACCGAGTTACCATCTTGCCAGTTTCAGATACCACGGACCCGAGCGTAGCCCAGTATCTAAAAGTCATCTCACTTTCATCATCACCAACACAAGAGCCTAGTTTGTTGTCAAATTTGTGGGAAAGAAACAGGACACTAGTGATGTGAGTGGATCTAAGTATTTCTTTTGGGATGACTTCTAAACGCGGCAATTTGGCAATCGTCTTTTATTGCAAAGCAACTGTAATATCAGATACCACGCTTTCTTGTCACTGTCAAAACGACTAAATGCAGGTCCCGTTACCGTGGTACCAGATACCACAATATCGACCCTATCGACCCGACCCTGTAAGAATTCTTCTTCCATTTAAGGTAATGCCTGCTGTCTCTGTTAAGAAAAGGAAGAAGTCCGCAAAGAGCTCCGACAAGAAAGCTAATGAAGATACGTTTGGTTACGAGGTCTTGACAACCGATCAGATGAAGCAGATATTTGAAGCCATGGGCTCAGAAGGAAGTGTTACGGTATAAGCGGTTCTGTACAAGGCATAGAGGTAATATCATAACGGAACAAGAGCTTTGGACCTTTTGAAGCTCAATCCTCCACTGTATGACACCGCGGGCAGGTATTATTTACTTATCCCGCTGAATGTTTGCGTTCTGAGTATACATATTTTGTTAACTCTTGTTCTGTAAAATGTGTTATCTCTATGACCTCACGATTTTATTGTAGATAGCTTAGAATGGTACCCGTTCCAACAGCAAATCCAGAACAGCGACGATCAAAATAGCGAAAGCAAAAAGAGTGCCATGCAAAAACAAAGAAGGCAATAACAGAGATAGACGCTGTTTTCACCGCTACTGTTTTGACCATCGTTTAATTTGCATGGCGCTAATTTTGCATGATGCTTAAATTGCTTTAGCTATTTTGACCATTGCTGATTTTGCCCGTCGCTGCTTTGTTGCATTTACATCTTGTGTAAAATACGAGCGTATTTTTCCATTCTAGTCGTACTTTCACCCATTTTTGTGATCCCAAAACGTAATCGAAGGGATACCTATGACATCACAAAAATTGCCCGTCTGTCTGTCCGTCTGTAAGCACAGTAACTCTCGAAGGGAACGAGGTACTTTGATGAAACTTGGTGCGAGGACCGTTTGGATCAAGGGAGAGGCCGAGTTCGTAGATGGGCTCTGTAGCTCAACGTTTAGGGGTAGGGGAGGGGTCTCAAATTAAGAGGCGAATAATTTTTTTTTAAACAGCTAATGAGAGGCAGCTGCTGAAGGCGAATATGAAATGCATTTTCTCGCCGGACAAGTAGTTCACTCGGAATCCGGCCAAAACCGGAAAGTTTATTAAAAGTAAAAGTTTTATAAAAGGTTGATTAGATGTTCGATTTAGGGGTAAGAAAATATGAAAATCATTTTCTTGTCGGACAAGTAGTTCGCCTGGAATCCGTCCGAAACCGAAAAATTTGTTGATTAAATAATTAGATGTTCGATTCAGGGATAAGAAAACATGCTGAATCCGCTTTTGACAATCATTTTCTACCCGGACATATAGTTCGCCCGGAATCCTGCCAAAACAGGAACATTTGCTAAAAGTTAAAGTTTTATCGAAGTTGAATAGATGGTCGATGTAGGGGCAAGGTGATATGCTGAATCAGTTTTTAAGCTTTAATTTTGCCGGACAAGTAGTTCGTCCGGAATCCGGTCGAAACCGGGGATTTGGCAGAAGTAAGGCAGGAAGATTTGATCGGTTTCGTCAAAGTAGATATGACGTGTAGCCTAGGGGTAAATACACACATGGTGAATCCATATCTGAACTTGGTTTTCTCAGATGATTAGCCATTGACCTTCTTCTGTTTCTAAAACTTCATAAATATTCCTTCAGCCCAAGCTGACTGCGAATCTTATTTGATAGTGTAAAACGGATACGTCAGCTGAATTTTATTAGAGCTATATTTCGGCCCTTCTTGGCAAGGGTCTTCTTCAGGCTCAAAGCCGCTCAAGTTGGAAGTAAGAACTTGTGGGAAGACGAACTAAAGATTCTAGCTTAGTGATAAATATTTGACTTCGTGAATTCCTTTGTGAGAGTTGCTTGGAGTTAAAAAGGTTGCTGTGATTTCATTTGGACACGGCTGCTGTTTTTGCTGCTCGATTGGGTCATTGATCAGGTAGAAATTTTTCTGCATTTGGGTTGACTTTCGTTTTGTTGTAGAGAAGAGCTTGGTGTCTGAATTTCCTTTCGCTGATGATGCTGTTCCATGTTTCTGGTAGTTAGTATTCGCCTGTGTCTCTGTTGATCCCTGAACGGTTTTTCATAATTTCAACGGCTTCTCTTATAGTTTGATGAAGTCCGGTGCATGTTGCAAGAATCTGGGCTTTTTCAAAATATACAACGTGAGACGGGTTTTCGAAAACGCATAAAAATATATCAATATAGCTCTAATAAAATTCAGCTGGCGTATCCGTTTTGCACTATCAAATATAAATCTTAATAGTAAAAAGTTCAAAGAGTCTGGCGAAGACCGGATGAACCGGACAAGACCAAATTGTCTGGATCAAATATTAAATTTTTGGGATCCCATCGAAACCTTTTGTCTTGTTGTTACTGCAGTTTCTTTCTAGCGCAAAACGAGCGCCAATACGCTCGAATTTGAAACACGGTCTGACATACAGAAAAGGGTGATTCCCACAATCTCCATGAGTGTTTGCCCACTTTGATAATGCCCACGATCGAAATGTCCACGGTTCAAAATGCCAACGATTCAAAATGCCCACGGTTCAAAATGCCCACAGTTCATGGGAGGTCGAAATTATCCTGTGATTAATCTATGGTCTTATCCAATTTTAAAGGATAAAAGCACTGAAAGCAGCCACATAAGCAAGCTTCTGCTTGCTTCTAAGCTTCTATGAGGAAAAGAATTTAGCTGTTATAGGGGGGATAAAAAGAAAGAAATACAGCTAAATATTTGGTATTATTTATTTATTTCGACAGTTTGTGTCGAGTTCTTATGATAAGTTAAGATAAGATTTATTCCGTAAAAGCCCAGAGGGACATGGAAACAACAAAACAACACCAAAACGAACCGTAACCTGAACCACAGAACTAACTACAAAAACTTTCCCTGTGGACCATAGCCACCTTAAGGAATCTTCACAAATTTCTAATATCTCTGAAACTTCTACTTTTCAATTTTTTTTTAAATCTTTCCTCCCCCCACACCATTTCCCCAGCTGTGTCCTTCCTCAAATCTCTTAACTCCTCACATTCATCCCCATTAAATGGAAAATACATTCATCCATTTTCCCGCACATCGGACAAAAGTAAGGACCACACAACATTCTAACCTTACCCATATATTTTCTTCTTAATCCTACCGGTAAACAATCTGCCCTCAGGCTAATTAACAACTGCATTTAAAGGAATGCTCGCCTTAAAATAGATTTCTGCCGAACAATCAGACACATTTTCAAGAAGAAACGGCGCATTCGATAAGATGTCGCGGACTATCTTACCCACTGAGTAATTGATAAGACGGCCCGATGAAAAATGAGTAGCCTGTGTAGTTGTATGGTAGTTGCACGAAAAAGTTGCATGAATTGATCGACAGTAGTACAGAATACTTTAATTTAATGTGCCTCACACTGGGCTAATCTTAAGCAGTAGTATCCAGTAGCATCCCGCCCCAGGGTTGGTCACCAAAAGTAACTTCGTACACCCTGGAAAGTAACCCAAAAGTATCTCAAAGTAACCCCATGTAACCTAATGTAACCCAAAGTAACCCAATGTAACCCAAAGTAACCCAATGGAACCAAAAGTAACCCAAAGTAACCCTGAGTAACCCGAAGTATTCTGAAGTAACTCGTACACACTGGTTTTTGGTGACCAACCCTGGATCCCGCCTTGCTCAAGTAGATCCAGTCTTGCTATAGTAGCATGTTGTAGCATCAAGCATGCTACTTTTTCGTACAACTTCATACTACTATTCTGAGATAATTTTTCATCAGGGGGAATGACAGCGCAAATCAAGCGCATATAGCGATGCCCAAGGGTACCATTTTTTCTCCGATCATTGCGACACTTTTCACTCTTGATGTCGTCTAAAACACTTGAACGGTAGAAGTTTATCATTTGGGATGTTACGATAGAGGTACCACAGTAGCACTCAGAGCAAAATAACACTAGGGAGTAGCGCCAAGACCCATGCTTCCCATGCTTTGCAAAAGGGTCATACTCGTGGAGCCGCCCGCTACGCTTGCGGCATTTAAAGTGAGACAAACTTGCGGGTATAGAAATTTCCAGTAAAGAAAAAGTGCGGTCTGCACATACCAAAGAAACAGTGGAGATTGTAGCATGTTTTTGCTATCTTCAGAACATGAATTTATCAGAGCCAGCACTGGTGAACGACTGAATGAGTTTCAGTAGGGACGTTGTCTGTCGCTAGTTGTGCTAGTGTCGCTGCTATTCGAGTGTGTGTCAGCTTTGTCAAGTCTTGGCGCTACTCCCTAGTGTTATTTTGCTCTGGTAGCACTGGGTGTTTCCCGAGTCTCTCGTCAAAGAAACTTCCATAAGCACCGTCAGGTGCGTTGTGAAAAGCATGGACCACATCGTCCACTAGGGAGTAGCGCCAAGACTTGAAAAAATGACACACTCTAATAGCAGCGTACTGGTGCTAGCGGTAGAGAACGTCCCTATTCAGTCGTTCACCAGAGCTGACTCCGATAACTTCACATTCTGAACATTGCAACAAAATGATACAGATTCCATTGTTTTCATGCTGTGTGCAGACCGCACCTTTGCTTTACTAGACATTTCTAAACCCGCAAGTTTGTCTCGCTTTAAATGCTGCAAGCGAAGTGGGCGGCGCACGAGTATGGCCCGTTTGCAAAGCATAGGTTTTGGCGCTCCTGCCTAGTGTTATTTTTTCTCTGATATCGTCCCTGGACAGCCAAAAGGTCGATCTGCCCTTTTCATAATTATTCAGGAGAGGGAAAAAATGCGTTCAAAGACAGTGCTTCAAGTTTATGGTTCCAGATAGGACCTACCTGGAGCTAAACAGTCGGCAGATTACGATTCCGCTATTCAGAAAGCGATAGGCCTGCAAGCTGGTGAATACAAATAGGGGAAACAAATAGACAGCGAACAAGAGTGTTGGGATTAAAACTAGCAGGCCACTTTATTCGCTAAGAAAATTAATTCATTCATTCATTTATTCGTACTATACAAACTACATAACATAAATATAAAGCAAGAAACAAGACCCCCTGAAGCTGTCTTGTTGGGGATCCACTACCTATACACTAACCTAGACTGAAAATATTCACATTACAATAGTTACATCACTTTACAAGCATAAATAAACTACGCATACAGAAAAATATTGACGGCCAAAAAAGAAGAAAAACATACTGAAAAGGAAAGAAAGAGAAAGGGAAGGAAATAATAGACAGAAACACGGAAGAATTATTATTTTTTTTTATTTATTTTTTTTATCGAAGTGAACTATAGAGAAAAATAAATATGAGAATAAAAATGAAAGAGAGAAAACACAAAATGATGGGTAAATACGGGTGCGTTACCTAGCCTACTGGTGAACTTGAGTGGATAGGAGCAGACGCTGGAAAACGGAATGAAAAGCAAGGTGATAAGGCGTATCAGATGGCAATGAATTCCATAAGGAGATAGAACGGTAAATGATCAGCTAACCATACCGTTCGGTTTTCAAAAAATAATCTCTTCACTGAAAGCCCATTGACTCTGCGATGCTTTGTACACAAGACCTTTGACTGTCAAATGACGATACGTTAGTTTCCCAGTGAGCCCACCGTTATACTCTATGTGACTAAATATGAAACACGCCCGTGATCCTCGGGAAGAACAAAAAACGTCACCCAAACGAACGCTCTAAACTGATTAATAAACCAATATATCAATAAACCAATCAGCAACGTTTGCTGTCGTGGGATTTCTGTCCCTCCACCGGATATTTCGGTCATTTCTGGATCCAGTAAAAATTTAATCCTACGTTTCGTGCCGTTACTGCTGAGAGTTTTCACCAGCTTCATATCGATCCGTCTGTTTCGGCGATTTAAGTAGCTTTCACATTGAAGCGTCGTCGCGATGCGTTCCGTATGCGTTTATCTTGCATCTTTCACACCTGGGCCTCGCTGGATGCTCATTTACATTTTATTTTCTCGGTTTCTTCTGCTGAATTTTCATTTCTTTCAGCAAGTTTTTCTTCATGATCAGCATGTTTATTTTTTTATTTTCTTCATAAACTTCCATTTTCCACTGACAAATCTGATGCGTACGCGTCCTCGCAACGCAAAAATAGCACTTGGTTCTATTCTTGACTTGCGTTTTATTTGTCTGCGTAAGCTCTGCGTTGCGCAAGCACGACGCAGAGGTTGCGTAGCTTAAGTGTGAAAGGCTCAACGCGTCAATGTGAAAGCGGCTTTGGAGTGGTAACGTGGTAACTTTTCAACGTGGTAACGCTGCCTTTTTACCGCGACGTGTCAGTAGTGTAGATGCCTCCTAACACAGTTCATAACAGTGAAAAGAAAGGAAACTCTAACAAGCCCCACGAGTCTCGGTAATTAGCGCTTCCCAGCAGTTGGACTTTCGTTCAAGCGTCTCTCTGTTGACTTTTCAAGCGATCCCTTCTGCCAAATCATCGTCAAACTTCACTGGGATGTTGTTTACAAATCCTCTTGGTTTGTCTATATTTTTTTGTTTACTCTCACTTTCATAGTCAAAAGTTGGAGCTTCCATTTTCTTCATTTTCCCTGACGCGATTTTAGCGGAGTTTCCTGTCTTTCCCACTGAACGGTATTCGGTCTCCTACAAACGTTTGAGCAAATTCGCGATAGTTCAGTTCAGCTCTTCCCGAGGCTCTTCCAAGTGGACTAGTTTCTATTAATATTTTCCCTTATGCTTCATGACCAGCACTTTGTGACAGATTTTGTAAAATAGATCTACAGCACTGTCAGAAGTTTCATAACAGATTGCGCATAACACTTTCAAGAATAACACCTTTTCACTTAGAAATAAAGTGTTATGACCAATTAAGTTTACACTATTTCGTGCCTAGATCTCCAACAACACCTTGAATTGGTAAAAATACAAACGGGAACGAAAGAAACATAACATATAACATCCCAAAGTGTTATCTGTTGAAACCGCGCATCCTGCTGTTGTCGTTATGTAACTTCTGACAGTGTAGTATTTATACCTATTGAAGGTGTTGTTGGAGATCTGGGCACGAAATAGTATAAACTTAATTGGTCTTAACACTTTTTTTCTAAGTGAAAAGGTGTTATTCTTGAAAGTGTCATGCGCTATCTGTTATGAAACTTCTGACAGTGAGGCTGATGTAGAAAATCTGCAATCTGCAACTCAGGTGATGAAGGCTTTGCATTTGTCTCAGCAGTAGAAAGGAAATTACCCACTACCTACCTCATGGATCCGACTTTTTACTATAGTTGCGTTTCGCAGATGCCATGGTATCTGATACCACGGTCTGAAGTCGTTTTTGCAGTTATCGTAGTATCCGGCCAGTTATCGTGGTATATTCAGATACCACGGTCCGACCGTGGCAACTGATCGTGGTATCTGAAGAAGTCATCTCACTTTCATCAGTTTTTTGTCAAATTGGTGGGAAAGAAGTTTGGCACTTAGTAATGTGGCTGAATATCAGTTTTTCTTTTGGGATAACTCCGGAAAGCGCAATTTCGGCAATTGTCGTTCCGCATATCAGATACCACGGTAACTGTAAAAACGACTAATTGCAAATCCAGTTACCGTGGTAACAGAAACCATGGTATCTGCAAATACGCAACTCATGTCTACACAAGTGTTGATTCTGAGACAACCGGGGACTAATAGAAGCTAGCCGGCTTGGAGCGCTGAACTCCAAGAAGGACAATTCACAACACTATGCGCCGGTTAGAAGTTGGCGCTACAGAAAAAAATGATGGTAGGTTTTCGGCTCTTTTTATCGAAGACGATGAAATGGGACACAATCGAAAGGCATAAGCCCCTTAGCGTCTGTCACTGCACTCTTGACATGGCAAAATTTTTCAGATCGTAAAGGAAGAAACGAACTCGACAGAAACCAGAAGCTCGCCTTATTTGGAAAAGCTGTTTGCTGAGCTCGCAGTGAAAATTACAGATGAAAAGAAGATCAAGAACCAGAAACAAGCGGATAAAGTACTTCTGGATCATAAACCGGAAAATCCAGCATCTTTGAAAACTATTCCGCGCATCCTTCCTATTTGGAGCTACATTCCGGGTCCAAACTTACGCCGGTTGCCACTGCCTACAAAGGAAAGTGCTAGACCGGACACAAGGGAATTGTTTGGCTCACCGTCTTCTTCAAACTTCCGCAGATCTTCAAAGATGGCAGCACGGCAGCCCCGCACCCCATTGGTTCTTTAAATGCATGTGAGATTTCTTTTGTGTCATTGATTAAAAGATTCAATTAATATGTCGGAATATGAAAGAGAAACAGTCGATAATTATGATTATTATGACCACAACTGTATCCTATTTCTGTAAAATCCTAACACCAGATGACGTTACTGATTGCAAAAAAATAAAACCTTTAGAGAAATGCCTGCCTTTCTTCCGGGCTCGACAATTATTCATTGAACTCACTGACCCTGGCGGACACGCCTTATATTCTTAAAATGGAGGATTCTAAAGCAGAAATATTTAAGCAATTTCGCGAAAGAATCACTGCCATGCTTAACTTGATTTTTTTTTATTGAACTTTCTGTTCATATACCAGCTAAATATTTCCAGCACTGTCCTTTCCAAATCACGCCACTAGATGATCCCCTGGTCGTACTGGGTCGCTGTCACTGCCTCCACAGGTCAGTTTGTCTACAAGACAAACCCGACAGTTTGACCGCACGTCAGTACCCCCACGCGTCGGTTCGCCCATATGTCAGGATTGCCACACGTCATTCTGGACTTACGTCAGTTTAGAAACACATCAGTTCGTACACCAGTCAGTTGGCACACACGTCAGTACACTAATCAACTTTTTCCTTGTTGCTCAATTTCATCCTTTTTTCTATCCAGCATGTTCTTTTCCTGTCAGATCATGGCCTCTGGCAATAAATACCCTCAGTACCTTTTTGGAGGATTTTATCTCGCACTTCCATTCCATCGTCCATGTTCCTAAAAGCACAATATTATGTGGAAGCTTTTAAGCTGTATGGTTTTTCCGAACACTAGGTTATCACTCTTAGTACTCATTGATCCGCAAACCTAAAACACACAAAAACACAGCGGGAGAAGCTCTCGTTGGTATTACCATATTCCCGCCTTTTTGAAGGTCGTGTGAGAAAGCTATTTTGTAGCCGCTTGAAAATCGTGATTGAAAATTTCCACACCCGTCAGATCATTTGGAGCAGAGAGAGAAACCTAACTGACCATCTTAGCTTCCCAAACCAAGGAAATCATTCAGTTTAAACACATGCGGTAACCCATACCAAACACCGGAATAGGAGGATTGCATCCTACCGGACGTAATGGAAAAAGCACAATCAGTAAATTTAACATTGCGACTTACTGGATTCTGAACGTCGAGACTAAATTGCTTGCGTTTGGTTGACATCCAAGTTTGTAAGTACCGGAAAAAGTATTTCTGATTCTTTTTTGACGGACCATAGATTTCCATTTTGATTTCCATAGTTTTGGAAAAAAGTTTAATCGGAAATGGGTTTTAGAAATCTTCAGACTTCTACGACAAAATCAAACTTCACGTCCTATTGGTCGTTTTTTTATCTTTGGATCATAGCCGACAAATAGGTTTCGAGACTTAAAGTCTCCTAAAACATATTTCCGACTATATTTCGTTCTAAAACTGGTTTTAACCAATCAAGAAAGGATGGGACAACATGAGCAGATATTCACAAGACAAGCTAAGCATGTTTATCAAGTTCTTCGTTTTTCCTTTCTAAATATGTTGAGAAGTATCCGTTTTCGTCGCGAGGGGTGCAATCTCCCTAGCTATGTAACGCTCCTCAGATGGTGGTGATCTACCTAGACAACTAAGACGCTAGAATGTTTCCAGTTTGACTCTTTTCGATTTGGTATTCCTAAGAAAAGAGTTTTCCGAGGAAAGAAGGGAAGTCGGGGCTTCTGCAAATGTTTCAGATCTTTAGAAAATCTTCTAACCACCTGAAGAGCTTCCATCAGTTTTTCATTATCCTGTCTTCCAAACCCGATGAAAAATTTGTAGCCTGAGTAGTTGTATGATAATTGTACCAAAAAGTTGCATGTATTGATATGTAGTTATAAAGAATACTATCATTTAATGTGCCTCAGACTGGGCCAATCTTAAGCAGTAGTACCCAGTAGCATCCTGTCTTGCTATAGTGGCATCCAGTCTTGCTAACAATAGCATGTAGTGGAATGCAGTAACAAGGTGGCCTTGACATAGAAGCATGTAGTAGCATCAGTTCGTACTGTATACTACTTTTTCGTACAACGACAAACTACTGTTTTGAGATAAATTTTTCATCGGGAAGATTGATAGTAAGGATGATCTCGTGTCGTGGCATGAAAGCTCCCCCGATCAAGCACGAAACGCGAAGAACAGACCTGACTCTTGGTGCCGAAATTATGTTATTATGTTATTTATGTTATTATATTTTTTATTATGTTTTTTTTTATATTATACTCTTTGAAGATGCATGCTTTAGGCAGCAACAATCGGGTATGTGTGCGCTATGTACAGAGCAAATGAAATAGTAATTTTTTTTTCTGTTTTCGAAAACCGAACTGAAAAAGACAACAGGAAAGTCGATCAGGATACCCTGATACACAAAAAAAAACGGAAATTGACGAATTTATTCCAACATGCAGAAAAACGAAAATAACCACAGGTGAGGTTTGCGTTGGTATCAGCCTTCAAAGATGGTTGTCATTAGTTTCTTGGATTTGGTGGTCCTGGTGCGGGTGGATTGGGATTGGGAGGTCTTGGATTGGTCCCGTTCATCCTGCCGTCATTTGTACTAAACTGCGACTGCATAATGGTGATCGGATTGTAAGGGTAGTTGGAGAAATCCATGGGTGAATTGTAACTGCTTCCATAACCCTGGTTGCTATAACCTCCACCGTAAGCTGGTGCTGCGTAGACTGGAGCTGCGTAGGCTGGGGCAGCTGAAAGGAAATATGGAATCACTATTGTCCGTGCAGACAACACAAAGAGCGAGTTCCGCCTCTCTTAAAACAGCACTCCAGCCTCGTGAAGAGTTACTACGCTGACCGTTCCAACCTTCTTAAAGATTAACTGAAAGGGCAGCTTATTTTTACATCTGATATTTGAGTTCACTGAAATATATTTTTACTCATCTAACGGAATTTGTATTTTTTCCCCCGGAGCTCTAGTCATAACATTCAGAGGGTGCGCTGCTTGCACGACAACCCAAGTATTCGATGGAACCGATTTTCTCCGGACAGCGGAGAACCGAAGTAACGTAATTTTATCGGTAGTTCAGGCCTCTTTAAATGACTAAGTGAAGTAACTAGACTGCCGGATCTCAGCCCTATACTGTTCTTACAATCGTAGCCAATAACCACTAGTTGCGCTTTTGATCGAAGTCTGAAGTTACCTTTAAAGTCAAAGGTCTCTATTTAAATACCGTTTTAGGTCGCCGGTCACAGCTTCTTTTTCCTTCAAACTCTGACCCTGGAACTTCGTGAGCTAGCAAGTTCCAAGTTTGCTTGCATTGTCGAAGAAATCTCGGCCGGGCAAGGATCGCCGGAGTCGTAAAAACACTAATGAAGCAAACGGCGAACTTCGACGGCGTTCAAAAAACGGAAATTAAGTAACCGGCTAAGCGAACAGCGATTCAGCGAACTAAACTTCGATCAAAAACGCAACTACTATAATAGCTCGGGAGCGCAGTAACTACAATCTGTTGCGCAGTTGGCGCGGTTGGAGCGTGGCATGATATTTGCTGAAAATAGAAAATACGTTCCAGGCTTGACGCCAAGAAGCCAGGAGCCTTGTCGGCATGCATAGTTACTACGGTAAGTAGGTTGGAACACGACCAAAGTGTACGAATATTCCGCATCTTGAATGTTCGACAAAATGATTATGATACATACTGACCAGAAGTAATATCTGAAGGATGTCAAGATAGATGTTATTCGAAAGCTTGAAGCTTAGAAAATCATGCCTCAACCTTCAGTAGAACCAGAACTTTCTGTCTACCGCAAAATCATACTCTGGACGTACGATCAGGGTTGGAAAGTTGATGATGGGATTTCAGAAATCCGGCCGAAAAAAGCTATCCATCTGTCCGTACCAACGTGTTTCTCACTACTATTTTTCATTACTGTTAAATTTAAATTTAAATTTCACTACTGTTAAATATTTCGTAGATTTCCCTTTCGCACGCACCTTGCCTCCAACGGTTTATCAAAGTAGTGTTTTGGAATCCAAAACGTAAGTGACGGGATGCCTGTGATTTCGTACAGTTGTCCCTCCCTCTGTCTTTTAGGGCAATAACTATCGAAGGGTTTGAGATATCTTGTTCAAACTTAGTGTGGGGATCTTTTGACTTTAATTGTTAAAATCTTTACCAATCTTCGGGTAAAGCCAATTTACCTGAATTTAAGCTACAGGTTAAGTTCGTAGACCGGCCTTGTACCCTATATTTAGGGTTGGAGGAGGGGGTTTCAAATTAAGGGGTGAAATAAACAGTTCTTTCCAGATACTGAGACAATCGCTTTGGAGGTAATTAGACACACTGAATCCATATCTGATTCTATATTTTCCTGTCGGACAAGTAGATGGCGCGGAATCCGGAAAAACCGAAAATTTTGCAAAACCAAAAGTAGGCCAAGAGTCCATATTTGAACATCATTTGGTTGCCGGACAATTTTGTCTCCAGGAATCCGGCCCAAACCAGAAATTTGGTAGAAATAAAAGTCTGATCCAACACCACCCGGGAGAAGAGAAGAGGAAGTTCATTCTGAAGTCAATCAGAGCTGTCATTTAAGTGTAGGAATGCATATCTGTTCTTGGTTTTCCCAGCGGGCCAGTCGGTTGGCCGTAATCTCCGGAAAATCAACACTCACTAGTTATAACGAATCTCTCCGTCAAGTTGTCCGTGTCGGTATAAAATTAATAAGATTGCATCCTTCTATCTGCTTTAGTTTTCCTACCGGGTAAATGGCAGGTAAAGGATCGATTATAAACCGAAAGATTTCGGAATGAAAATGGTCTGATGTAATTTATAAGGTGGTATATATATAGAAAAAGAAAATGTTCGGCCAGAATATTCTACGGGTTGTAGACCATTATTGTCATTCTGGTCGCCTTACCAGAATCTGGCAATCTGACCTGGTTTCAAATGACATGTTTAAGGCCCATTCACAACGGGTTTTAGCTAATACTCGATACCAGGAAGTTTTGAAAATCGCTCCTGAGACCGAAGCTTTGCCCGGTTTCTGCCGTTCGCAATGGACACAGGTGCCAGTTTCGGGTACCAGCTAGTCTCGGACCCAAGTTGAAATCAGTTCAACTTTTGAGGGTACTATATAGCCAATCAGATTATTTGAAGGAATATTGAGGAATATGCTGATTGGCCAGTTTCGAACCAAGCCCAATAGATAACATCACATCCGCTCCGTGGTGTCATGCTCATTGTCATGCGGTCTGACGTCGCTCAGCATTAGCCAATCAGAACATTCCTCAGTGTTCCCATAAGAAATCTGATTGGCTAGTACCCTCAGAAGTTGAACTGATTTCAACCTCGGTCCGAGACTAGCTGGTACCCGAAACCGGCACAAACACCGATTGCGAAGGGCAGAAATCTGGCAAAGCTTCGGTCTCGGGAGAGATTCCCAGAACTAGCTGGTACCGAGTATTAGCTAAAACCCGTTGTGAATGGGCCTTTACGGGATCTGGCGAATACCGGAAAATAATAAGACCGGATGTCGGGATAAAGAAGCCAAATATATATGCCCATCTTGGATCCTATCGAAACCTTCGGTCTTGTTCCTCTAGCCATTCCATTCGTACTATGTATGTTGCGTCTAAGACCTGTTGCCCCTATGACCCCTTCAAGATTTTTATTCCGGATTCCGGGGTTTTGGTCGTGATGAATCCGGAGAAGGAGCCAGACCAAAACCAATGGTAGTCAACAGCGTTGAACAGCCCAAGTTCCGAAAGGGTGTCATAGAGGCAATATGGTGAGCAACTCGGGAAACACATGTTAATTGACGGGACAGCAGGAAAGGAAAAGAGTATGAGAGTTGTGTTCAGAATTCTGTCTGTCGGTCTGTCGGTCGGTCCGAGTTTTTTGTCACACTTATCCGAGTTAGGGTACTTCCAGATGTGCTAGGACAATGAAACTTGGCAGGCATATCAGGGACCCGACCAAACTAACCTGGAAATAATCAGTTTCCCGATCCAACCATATGCGGGGGAGTGCGGGGCGCTGGAAACTTGAAAATTTAGGGCATTTTGTCACTTTTTTCGAGTTAGGGTACTTATTGATGAGCTAGGACAATGAAACTTGGCAGGAATATCAGGGACCCGACCAAACGAACCTGGAAATAATCAGTTTCCCGATCCGACCATACGCGGGGGAGTTGGGGCGCTGAAAACTTGAAAATTTAGGGCATTTTGTCACACTTTTCGAGTTAGGGTACTTCCAGATGAGCTAGGACAATGAAACTCGGCAGGAATATCAGGGACCCGACCAAACTAACCTGGAAATAATCAGTTTCCCGATCCGACCATGCGGGGAAGTGGGGGCGCTGGAAACTTGAAAATTTAGGGCATTTTGTCACACTTTTTCGAGTTAGGGTACTTCCAGTTGTGCTAGGACCATGAAACTTGGCAGGCATATCAGAGACCCGACCAAACAAACTTAGAAATAATCAGTTTTCTGATCCGACCATTTTGGAGGGGAGTGGAGGGCAGGGGAATCCGGGAAAGTGAGAAGTGTGTAACTTTCGAACGGATGATCGGATTGTAATGAAACTTCATAACTGAATAGAATATATATCTGTAATGTACCGTTTAAAATCTTGACCGGATTCGGTAGCCAGGGGGGAGTTGGGGGGGGGAGACCGGAAATTTCAAGAAACGGTTAGAATGGAGGGATCGGAGTGAAACTTGCTGGGAAGAACAAGCATCTGCTCTAGATAAGTCCTTTAGACCATTGTCCTGGATCCGGACACTTATGGGGGGGGGGGGTCCCGGAATTCCGGTGATGGTGGTTTTGGGGATTTTCACGATGAAACTTGGCAGGCATATCCGGGACCCAATCAAACTGACTTCAAAAGAAAAATTTTTGTCGATCAGATAATGGTTGGGGGAGTGGAGGGAGGGGAATCCGAAATTTTCAGCCATGCGTAATTTTGGAATGGGTGATCGGATTCGAGTGAAATTTAAGAATTGAACAGAGGACATTTCTCCGATGATGTTTTTCATATCCGGACCGGATCCGGCAACTATTGGGGGGGGGGGGGGGCGGAAAATACTTGACCCGTATAGAATGGAGGGATCGGGATGGAACTTTGTGGGAAGAACAAACAGATGCTCTAGGTAAGTCATTTGCTGAATCGGATTGGCTACGGGCACCGCGGGGGAGCTGGAGGGGGTGGACCGGAAATCTCGAGAAACGGTTAGAATGATGGTATCGGAGTGAAACTTGCTGGGAAGAACAAACATCTGGTCCATGTAAATCTTTTACATAATTTGACTGGATCCGGACACTTGAGGGGGGGGGGGAGGAGGGGGTTTCCCGGAATTCCGTTTTTCGGGGGATTTTCACGACGAAATTTGGAAGGCATATCAGGGACCCGGTCAAACTGACGTGGAATAAAAAAAATCCTCGATATGATAATCTTGGGGGGGGGGAGTTGAGGGAGGGGAATCCGGAATATTGAGTCATGCGTAACTTTGGAAAAGGGTGATCGGATTCGAGTGAAATTTAATAATTAAACAGAGGACATTTTTCTCTGGTGACCTTTTTCATTTCCGGACCGAATCCGGCAATTATTGGGGGGAGGGCGGAAAATACTTGACCCGCTTAGACTGGTGTGATCTGGATCGAACTTCGTGGGAATCAAACAGATGCTCTGGATTAATCATTTACAGAACCGGATTGGCTCTGGTTATTGTGGGTGGAGTTGGAGGAGGGGGGGAGGGTCTGGGATTCCGGTGATCGCGCGTTAAGGTACTTCCAGATGTGCTAGGACGATGAAACTTCGCTGGAATATTGGAGACTCGACAACATTTGCTTAGAAATTGCTACTTCCCAAATCCTATTATTCCTTAAAGTACCAATCTTGACCGCAAAGTAAAAAAAAAATACTTTTAAGCAATATATGCATTTTCGTGATGCCCATCAACCCATTAGCAGTTTTGCCTCAAAGGTTTTGCTGACAAATGAAGTTCCAGCTCCCTTAGAGTGCGCATCTCAACCGCAAAGTCGAAACTTACTTTTGGTCAATCAAATCATCTTGACCCATGTAAGTGCCATATGAGCTTACAGCTCTTGTTTCTTTTTAAAGGTGATGTTGAAGAATAGCAAAATTAGCTATAACCTTTATCATGAAAATCCGGAAGGGTCTCCGTGACCGGTTTTATGGCACTTGCCTTCCGGTCAAGTGCCATATACCGATCACATTTCCGTCGATCGGTCGGTCGGTCGGTCGGTCGGTCAGTCCGGTGTTTGCGAGTTAGGGTACTTCCAGATATGCAAGGACGATGAAACTTGGCAGGCATATCAGGGACCCGACCAAACTAACTTGGAAATAGCCACTTGCCCGATCCGACCATCGTGGGGGGAGGGGGAGGTGGTGGAATCTGGAAAATAGGGACAGTCATAACTTTCGAACGGGTGATCGGATCGTAATGAAACTTAATATTTGGAAAGACCTCGTGTCTCAGATGTCTCATTTCAAGTCCGGACCGGATCCGATGAATCTGGGGGGAGTCGGAGGGGGGAACCGGAAATCGTGTGAAACTCTCACAGTGGAGCGATCGGGATGAAAATTGGTGGTAAGAACAAGCACAGGCTCTAGATACATCACTGTTAGGGCTGGACCGGATTCGGACACTGTGGGGGGAGGTGGAGGGGGTTCCGGAACCGGTGATCCGTAGTTAATGTACTTTCAGATGGGCTAGGACGATAAAACTTGGCAGACATCTCAGGAACCCGACCAGATTAATTTGGAAACAGTCACTTGCCCGATCTGACTATCGTGGGGGGAGGGGGAGACGGCAGAATCCGGAAATTAGTAGCATTAGCATGCATAACTTTCAAATGGGCTATCGGATCTTAACGAAACTTGATATCTTGAAAGACCTCATGTCTCAGCATTTCCCATTTCAAGTCCGGACCGGATCCGATGAACGGGGGGGGGGGGGGTCGGAGGGGAGAACCGGACATCCTGTGACACGCAGAGAGTGGAGCGATCAGGATGAAACTTGGTGGGAAGTACAGGCACAAGTCCTAGGTAGATCAGTGACAGAATCGGACCGGATTCGGGTACTAAGGGGGGGGGAGCTTTAGGGGGTGTCTGGAATTCCGGTGGTCGTGAGTTAAGGTACTTCCAGATGTGCTAGGACGATAAAACTATGCTGGAGCATTAGAAACTTGACATCATTGGGTTAGACATCGTCACTCTCCGATCCGACCATCCCTTAAAGAACTCATCTTAACCGCAAAGTACAAAAAATACTTTTAAGCAAAATTTACTTTTTCACGATCGCCATGAGCACAGGATCCTTGTTGCCTCAAGGGTTTTGCTTAGAAATTCATTTTTAGCACTTGGGTGCTAAAAATTAATTTAAAAGGGCCTTAAGGCCTTAAAGTGCGCATCTCAAACAAAAGGAAAATACAAACAAAAACTTTTGACCGTGACTTCCATCCTCTGACCAAGCCTAGCAAGTTTGGCGCATCTTAACGGAAAAGGGAAAAGAATACTTTTGACCATCACTTCCATCTGACCCAGCCTTGCAAGTGCCATATGAGCTTCCAGCTCTTGTTTTTCTCAAGGTGGCCAAGACTTGAGGTGAAGGAATTATATTTAAAGCAGGAATAATTAAGGAGGAAATTAAGTACATTATTGAGATGAGGGCTGATGAGAGCCCACTTGGGGCAAGGCGAAAATATATTGGTAAAGCAAAAGAGATCATTAGTCCTTTCTTCTGCCCTATGTGCGGTGATGAGGAAGAGAGTGTAGTGTAGAAGAGAGTGTAGGAAGAGTGTGTGGGAGTGTGCGGAATCGAATAAATGGGGAAAGGAGATGTATGGTGCGAGAGAATATAATGCAGAATGAATGGGAAGGATGGGGAAGGATGAATGTTTTCTTAGTGTGAAAAAACTTGGGCGTTACTTGAGGCTTGCGATGGAGCATGGAATGAGATTTTTAGATAGAATGAGATTGGTAAAGCAAAAGAGATCATTAGTCCTTGCTACTGTCCTATGTGCGGTGATGAGGATGAGATTGTAGCTCATTGGTATGGAGATTTATCGAATGGGAGTTTGTTAGTTCTATAAGTTAGTGTATTAATTTTGGTTTTGATGCTACTTAAGAACTTTAGTCAAACTTTGTATGTCATTAAGTTCAAATCGGGTTAACGAAGGTATATTCAGAAGATGGAGTGCATGACGTTTGTCATGTATTTTTCAGTCCCAGAGAAATTATGTCTAAAGTTTGTGTGTTTATACTGTTATTTATCTTGTGTTGTTTTTCGTTGTTCTCTTTACTCCGCTACCACTTTGTGTATTTGGCTGGTTACAAATAAAATATATATATATATATACTTGTCGTCTATAAATCTAGTTTCCGATGTTTTCAATCGTATAACAGTAAAGCAAGTTTTGCCTTGAAAAATCACAATTCTTTGTTTTCTTTCTTTCCAAAGAATCGCATGCTTTTTGTCCGACGAGTTGAAATTTTTCGATCCATCCGACACTGCGACAAAACGCGATGTTTTGCGTTATTTTGCACGAATTTAGGCGTATGTGATAAAACGCAATTTTTTGCGACAAGAGTTGCAGCAGTATCAACCAGGGGTAACAGCACGAATTTCCAGACGCATTTGCTCTGGATCCATCTTCTGGGTCTACCTCAAAGAAAACGGATATCTGCAATTCGGAAGAAAAATTGGGAAGCTGAAGCCTGGCCTACAGCAATGGTTGACAGAATATCACTTACCTTGTGAATATGCTGGTGGCGCTTGCATGGCGTAGGGCGATGCCATCTGTTGAGCCATTTGCGCAAATGGTGAGTTCATGAACGGCGAACCGAACGGATTGGAGAAAGGGCTTCCAAAGCCTGAGCCCAGCCGTGGACCAAAGGGAGAGCCCATAAGCGATCCAAGGCCCCCAAGTCCACCAAGACCCGGAAATCCGCCACCACCAAGACCTAAAAGACATACATTTTGAATTTTAAATATCTCAGACTAGTATGTGCTAATTGCATCCTTTAGAGCGTGAAAAGGGGGCGCTCGTCAGCTCTTATAGCAAATAAATTTACTCAAAAAGGTGTGCAATGCATATCTTCTTATATCCCATAGGAAGATATATTATGACAATTACTTTTGTGGAGGTTAATACGATATCGTATCACCCTCCAGAGAGGCTGATACGAAGCCGTATCAACCTCCACAAATGTTCACTGAGCACTTTTCCTCAAATACTGAAAAGTAGAAGCTGACCTCCGTACAATAAACAGAAATTTACTTTCAGTAGAAAAACAACAAAGAAACACTAAAAAAGTTTTAGAAAAAATATTTAAAAAAGATAGAACATCTTACTCTCTTAGACAAACAGCCTATGCCAGATTTCAGATTTCGACTGAAAATACAACTTGTCAACTGAAACAACATCCAAAAGCTAGTTATTCAACATTGATCACTGTCTTTTTTCTCGATTTTTTCTTGATTTTCTCATCTCAGTGTTGGTCAACACATGGTTTTGTTATTGACAAGTGTTGCCACTTTTCTATCTGACGGCTCTAATGAAACTGGATACTTTCTAACATCTATTAACAAGAAATCTTGCTTCATCATCTTCATAGTTATATGCTTCACTTTTTTGCTACATTTTTGTATTTACTGGGAAGGAACCGGCCGCAGAGTTCTGGCTCGCTTTGTCGAAGAAGCGAACATCTGGGACAAATGGCAAAATTTTGCTGTCGTTGGCAACACCGGTTTCGACTGAATTTTGATGCTACGACATCTAGATGATTTTAATTCTGCAACAGCTAGATAACATCTGCTTTCGCCAAAGTGTAAAAGACTGTATTGATAGAGGCAGGACATTGGTAGTTTTAATTGGTCTACAGTAGGCTTGGGTTGCTACTCACTAAAACAAAATTGCCTAGCCCAGTAGCAAAAAAAGTACAACAAAAGAAAACTAAGTCCTACCTACAAAAAATATTCTGTTTGAAAAAGTTATAATAGTTTGCATTAGACCCCGAAGCCACGCCGTTTATCGGCGCGCCAACTCCGTTTCAAATGGAACGCTATAGCTGACGCCGTTGAACGGCGGCGGAGCGCGACCGCTCTCTTTCGGCGGTAATTCTTTTCATTGTTGCCACTCTGTCTTTTGACAGTGAAAAAGTACTCAGAGACAATGTCAGTAATGTTGATGTTTCTTTGAGTATGCCCACGCACAATGTCCCGACCATGACGATTTGTTGGTGTTACTTAAACTTGTATGGCACTTGCATTCTTTTGCTCAAGTACCATCACAGCAATGTTTTTTTTTGCGGAGGTAATTCGGAGGAGCCGGGGATCCATTAGACTCCGGGTTGTAAATAACTATTGCGAAAATAGTCATATTGAGGGAGTGAGTACCCCTTTTATGCAGTTATCATTACCCATATGGGATAAGATCAATTCCGATCTTTTTGGTTTCCCAGGTGGATAGGTGATATTCGTTATGTTATTGTTATTTTTTTTGTTTGTATTCTTGTATTAGGCTAGTCAATATCGAATTTCTTTTTCCAGATTAAAGAGTAAGATTTGTCTTTCTGTCCGACTTTTCCTAGTTCGGGCATTTCCAGATAAGCTACGCAACGATACTTGGCATGCGCAGAAAGGACCCGAAAAAAGGCCGACACTTTCATTATTCTATGACCCCATCATCGGCGGGGAGGGGGGGGGGTCGTATCTCGTGTTTAACAATAGTTCCAGGTATTAATCGAATTTGTGATTGATTGTTTTGTTTATGAGCAATCGGTCCGTAAATGCCGTCCCGTTTAGATCCAATGAACTTTATTTCTGTTCCTTCGGTTTGTCCAGACGTCTGGAAAGGTTTATAAGTGTCATTATACGCTATAGGCCTAACAATCTACTTTTTAACTGCCCTATTTTTTTTAGTACTCCGCTGTTCAACGGGGACTCCTAGAGGAGCCGAGGGGGAGCCACGAGAAGAGAGGAAGTCACTTAATGGGGACTCCTGCGACTGAAAACAGCGAGAACACATGGAATATATCCGTATTGATTTTGTTCGAAAATTTGCTGATCAAGATTTGCTGATGAAGGAAATATCCTTGCCAATTACAATAAGGCGACGAAACAAAATTAATCTGTAAAAGGGGTGTGTCCCAACGCCACCGTGGGGATTCCCAACACCACCGTGGGGTTTTTCAACGCCACCGTGGGGTTTCCCAAAGCCACCGTGGGGTTTCCCAAAGCCACCGTCGGGCTTCCCAACGCCACCGTGTTCCAGCGCCGCCGTGCGTTCTCCTCCACCCAGGAAATCTTGCATCATCAAGAGGATTAGTTGGGTCAGACGAAAGGGTCAAATATTTTGGTAGGTCCATCGCCACCGTATATTTTCCGCCAAGTCATTAGTGCATGTAGCGCAGGTAGCTGGTTCATGTAATTCCAGATCTAAATCCTTAAATGCGGAGAGGGGTTTACCGCCACCAACGCTAACTCTACATTAATCCTTGCCAATTCGAAGACTGAGCTAAATGTTTCAGACAATTATTTATTTTAAGTCCAACTAAAGAAACTGTACAACTTCAACAACTCAAGGCCCCCAAACTTTTCAAATTTCAAAAGGTGAGAAATCGCCCGCAGAAGTGCTTCTCTTGAAGACTTTCCTTCTTGACACGTTATTTTTAACTTTCAGTAGCCGTGATACTTAATCCAGTTGGCGATCGACACCCCATCAGAATATTAGAGGCGTCTTCTCGCCGTTCCCCGAGGACTCCACTTGAGGAGTCCCCGCGTTTTTGTTTGTCCCGGGGACTCACTCCCCGTATTCTCGCGAGTCCCTACGGACGGGGAATGCTCAGATTATCATCACCATCATCAAAATGGACTCCCTTTCAAATTCGGTGGGGAATCAATGTTTGCTGTTGTAGGTACTATGTAAAATTAATTAAAAAGAATCAGAATGAAGAAAACCAAAAATAAAGTTGATCTAGACTAATTTTTTCAGCTGCATATTCATTTTTCGAACAAAATCCATTTTTGAAGCATTCCCCGTATTCTCGCTGTTTCTTTACGTGGGGTCCGCGTGGAGTGACTCCCTCTGTTCTCGCCGTTCCCTTCGATTCCCCGAGGAGTCCTCGGGGAACGGCGAGAATACGCCTTAGGTCTGACAATATTTGACCCTACTGTTACGTAGCATTTCCTTGTTACGTATGTCAACACTGTTACGTAGACTTTGGGTCGAATCAATAGTTGCGTTTTCGCTGATACCATGGTATCTGCTACCATGGGTTATTCGGGATTTACTTTCCACACATGGAACCCATTAGCAAGGAGCGCTAGCTCCTTCCATTCGGGATTTACTTTCAACACATGGAACCCATTAGCTAAAGTCGTTTTTGCAATTATCGTGGTATCTGATACCACGGTCAAAAGGCGTTTTTGCAGTTATCGTGGTATCTGGCCAGTTATCGTGGTATCAGATATTCAGATACCACGGTCCGACCGTGGTAACTGGTCGTGGTATCTGAAAAGTCATCTCACTTTCATCAGATTTTGTCAGATTGATGAGAAAAAAGTTTAGCACTTAGTGATGTAATTGGATATCTGTTTTTCTTTTGGGATGACTTCGAAAAGTGGAATTTCGGCAATAGTCGTTTTTGCAGTATCAGATAGGCTACCACGATAACTGCAAAAACGACTAATTGCAGATTCAGTTGCCGTGGTAACAGATACCATGGTATCAGCAAAAACGCAACTAATATACATTCGGGTAGCGTGTCCGACCGTTGAGCCATCTCCCGTTACCATAGCTCGCGTGAACGCCTTCGTTTAGAAAAATGGTATTGCTTTATTAATATAAAGACAACGATACTCAATCCATTAGATAATATGATAATCCCATATCCTAATTTAACGCATCTAATCCTCCTGGGGACGTAAGATTTCCTGGGTAGCGGTAAACACCCTTTTCACATTTAAAGATTTAAATCTAAAACTACCTGCATAGGCTACCGGTGCTACCTGAATTAAAAGGTGGCGGAAAACCGCGGTGGCGGTGGAACACTGCTACCGTAAAAGCTAGGTCCAAAGACAGTAAAAGTGGGAAAGACCGGAAACTCCCGTAAGCCCCATGAGTCACAACAATCAGCGCCGTTTAGCGGATGTTCTTTCGTTAAAAAATCGCTCTGTTGACATTTTCTTCCATCGGTCTCCGCAGAATCATCATCAAAGCACGTTTTCTTGATTTGTTTTCTTTCGTTTCTTATGAGCGTCCTCTCTCCATTCAGATTTCCTCTTTAATTGGAATCAAAAATAAGTAGAAAAAGAAGAGATCGCTATTTATGGAAACAGATTTTTGAATTCACGATTTCGAATCAATTAACGTTGACAGACTTTGCCTACTCACGCCCTCTTGCTTTGATTATAGCATCTACCGCTCGAAATTGGACAAAGTCCAAACGCTAGGGGGCGTTCCGATCGATTTTCAGAGACCCGATTTTAGCGAAGTTGCCGGTCTTTCCCACTATTATTGTCTTTGGCTAGGTCCACTTGATTTTTACTTTCTTTGATTTGATTTGCTTACTTATTTTGACAACTGTCCGGAAGGGAGTCCGTGTGGAACGCCGAGATGACGCCTTTTGCCAGAATAGCTGAAATAGTGTTGATAGGCTACCTGGCTGGTCAACCGATTTGTGTACCTATACAGCCAATTTAGGCAGTTCAGGCACGAAAACGCTCCAGATTATGGCCCCGAAGCTCCAAATTTTAGTTAAAAAAAAGTCCTGAAAACGGGCAAAACAGCGGCGCGCCGCCGCCAAAATAAAATAGGCGCGGCTTCGGGGTCTAGTTAAGATACATCCATCTCGGTTCATATCGGAATACCAATCTCGACGGCCATTTAAAATATCAACCTCGCCTTCGGCTTGGATAGGTTATTTTCAATAGCCATCTCAGTGTTATTTTCCGATATTAACGTCGTTGTCCGAAGTTAATCTTTAGTATCGTGAGTACCTACTACCCTCCAACTTTTTTTTATGGATTTTGGCTGCTGTTGTGGTGCAACCTTTATAAGCAGCCCTTGTTTAACATTAAAGGACGAAGGAGAGTCCCCTCTACTACAGGGCTGCCTGGCACTCTACCACAATCTATCGACACGCTCTTTTGTTAATAAATCGAAGTCATCTAAATCACCCCACGATTTCTCTAGCTTCTTGAGCTTGAAGAACGGGTGAGCCCAGAGATTGTTTAAGAATTTAATGGGTTTCTTTGCCTTGTGTCCTAAACTCCTCCCCAATCCATATCCTCTTTAATTTTGGTCTAACTCCAGATCAAAATTCACGCACTGAATGAATTAAAAAAAAGACGCGATTTCCATTTAATCCATAAAAGGCCCAAAAGCACCTTTATCTTCTTCTAAGAACGTACAAAATTGTTCCCTTAAAGTTCAACTGAAAAGGCAGCTTATTTTTTCATCTGATATTTGAATATACTGAAGTATTTTTACTAGTCCAAGGTTCACCCGGGGCTCTATTACTAACGTCCAGAATGTGCTCTGGTGCAGGACAACTCAAAACTCATCCAGACGCGGAGATTTTGAATTCAATTCAATTCAATTTATTTTTTAAAACGTGAAGCGGACAAGCCGAATATTCGTTTGGTCGTCAATAAAAATATATATACAATTTACAGTCAACACTTACTTATTAATTTAAAATAAAAGTGATCGTCCAATAAAATGAATTTCAACAAAAGCCTGGATTTCCATGTGTTACGGATGCTAAGCTTGGAAAATCGGAGGAAGCAACTACTCTGAACGGAGTAGGAAAGTGATGATAAGTGATGATGATTTCGGCAAGGGTTTGCTTTTTAGTTGCTGAATATTCCAAGCATAGATGGACAAGCACATAGAGGTACTACTAGAGGCGTTACAAGCCAAAATGTTTGAGGGGGTGGGGGGGGGGGGACAAGGGATTTACCGACCGACAGGTAAATTTTGCCGACTGTTTTTGCAGAAAAAACGACTGTTTTCAAGAAAAAAATTACAGTTTTGAAAAAAATTCGACTGATTTTCAAATCGACTGTTTTAACGAAAAATCGACTGATTTTCCGAAAACACCGACTGTTTTTGTGAAAGAATTCAACTGTTTTGACGAAAAATCGCGGCGCTTCGCGCCGACTCGGTTATTTTTTACCGACTGGCCGACAGCACTGGGGGGGGGGGGGGGCGTCCCCTCCCAGTCGCGACGCCCCTGGGCACTCCAAAGAATAAGTTCATATTATGAAATCGATTATCAGTGGATAGCGGACAGACGAAGTAAGGTATTTTTATCGGGTTACAAGCCTATTTAAGTAAATAAGTGAAGTGTAACTAGACTGTCGGATCTCAGCCCTATTCGATTAAAGCTCAAAGACACGGAGACTGAACATATGCCTCGAGATCGGTAAAAACATTGTTTCGCGTCCCATTTAAAACTAGTCCCCCTCCCCCCATATAGCAAAATAATGGATGGGCAAGAACGAGCAGTCTCTACACTGTCAGAAGTTTCATAACAGATTGCGCATAACACTTTCAAGAATAAAACCTTTTCAATTAGAAATAAAGTGTTATGACCAATTAAGTTTACACTATTTCGTTCCTAGATCTCCAACAACACCTTCAATTGGTAAAAATACTAACGGGAACGAAAGAAACATAACATATAACATCCCAAAGTGTTATCTGTTGAAACCGCGCATCCTGCTGTTGTCGTTATGTAACTTCTGACAGTGTAGTATTTTTACCTATTGAAGGTGTTGTTGGAGATCTGGGCACGAAATAGTATAAATTTAATTGGTCATAACACTTTTTTCTAAGTGAAAAGGTGTTATTCTTGAAAGTGTTATGCGCAATCTGTTATGAAACTTCCGACAGTGTATGAAGGTCCCAAAATTCCAACCAGTACACTGTCAAAGGCTTCATAACAGATAACACGAGGATGCGAGGTTTCAACAGACAATGCGTCACAGATAACACTTAGGATGTTATCTGCTGTGTTTCAAAACGTTATGCATGAAATGTTATTCGTAACAAGCTTTGTCCGGAAGAGCCAAAAAGTATCTACTGACTTTAACACTTATAGGCATGATGTCGGAAAACTCAGCAGATACTTTTTGGAGGTTTTTCCGTTCTTCCTGATGGTAACGCTTATTCTGCATAACATTTTGAAACACAACAGATAACATCCAAAGTGCTATCTGTTACGCATTATACGTTGAAACCGCGCATACTCGTGTTATCTTATGAAACTTCTGACAGTGTAGTGGCCAGAACAGCCATCACAAAATAGTTTCAGATCAAAGAAATTTTAAATAGCTTTTGACCATTTGTGCGTAGGCCTATTTTTACGACCGTAATTTTGATAAATTTGGAAGACAGTACTCACCAATTTTAGTTACGTTACTATGAAACTATGAGCGAATCTCGGTGCTTCTCCCTAGGGCTGGACAAATATGTTTGGAAGTACGCTACGAAAGAAGTTGTACTTACCTGCAAGCACACTTAAGCTGCCAAGCCCTCCTAGACCATCAGGCTGTGAGTTGACTCCTAGGGCTATCGCGAAAACGATAGATAACTGTGACAGCATTCTAGAAAGGAATATATGAAATCATTCACTCGCTAAACCCTGTCTTCTCTTTTTATCTTTACTGTCAAAACACTATTTTGGTCCTGGGTAACTCAACTGAATTCGCGAGTAAGCATCGACGAATGGCAACATAAATCACATGCAAGAGCCCAAGCAGCCTAAAGACCAATTTGCCATATTCCAGTTCAGCACGCTAAGTCGACTATTTTCTGAAAAACGTCCATTTTCTTATTCTCGACACTCGTGACAGAGGTAGTAAAAATATGGATTCATAAGGCAGTAAGCAGAACATGGTAACTTTCACTTTCTACTCTAGAGACAGTGCAAAACTTTGTCTTAACACTACTTTTTTCCTATATCTGTAAAGTGAATGTCCGAATGAGCTTCGCCGATTGACAAGACAGCCCTCACCTTGTCGAGAATGACGAGTAAAAAAATTCAGCATTAAGATGATGCGCAAAACTTACTTGAGGGTTGACACTATTGTTGTCTCAGCTGGCTTCAGCTCTGATTGAAATGCTTTCCCAAAGGAATCGATGAAAAAAAGTTCTACCGAAACATCCAGACCTTGCGTAGATCTTAGGACATAGGAATGTGGCATACTGTCTTTAGGCTACTCTTTACTATTGCATCGATTTTTGCCCTCTATGAACATTCCATACGGAAAAGTTTTCGGCTTTTCTGGTTGAAGTTCAAAATCCCAGCAGGCAGATCCAGTCCATCTGTCGAAAGCTTGCAAAAATTCTGCGCTAAACGGATACATCAACTGAATTCCTTTGAGCGATATTTCAAAATGTTTATTATTTTATCAAAGGTTCAATTCAGCTGGCGTATCCGCTTAGTGCACTCAACTGTACGCGCAGTCAGGATGATTAATGGTAGATTGAAAGCTTTTATGTTACAAAAGAACTAAAAGTAATACTAAAAAACTCTTACTTGCAGATTAGTTGTCAACGGTTTGCACGCTCGAGCTCAACTGAAATGAAATCCAATGCCACTTCATTCATTATCGCGTATCGATTTCTTTCGCGACGGCACGATTCGCGTTGGTATCGATATGGTATCGGATTAATCGATTGCCTTAATCAGCATAAGCGAACATCAACATCAGTTTTCAGTAGACGAATTGGGCAAAGAGGCCTAGGCTAGTACAGAAGATGCACGTTACTTCCACACCAGAAGTTTCATAACAGATTGCGCATGACACTTTCAAGAATAACACCTTTTCACTTAGAAAAAAAGTGTTACGACCAATTAGTTTATACTATTTCGTGCCCAGATCTCCAACAACACCTTCAATAGGTAAAAATAGTACACTGTCAGAAGTTACATCACGCCAACAGCAGGATGCGCGGTTTCAACAGATAACACTTGGGGATGCTATATGTTATGTTTCTTTCATTCCCTTTAGTATTTTTATCAATTGAAGGTGTTGTTGGAGATCTAGGCACAAAATAGTGTAAACTTAATTGGTCATAACACTTTATTTCTAAATGAAAAGGTGTTATTCTTGAAATTGTTATGCGCAATCTGTTATGAAACTTCTGACAGTGCAACTTCGCCTTATTTTGAACGGCTAATTTTATTTTGAAAATCAAACCCAGCAAATAGTCATTTAAGGATACTTCCCCTCCTTGAGGATGACCTCCCCCAAACACATAAGGTAAGATCAATCTGGTTTATCGGGCGGCTCCTCGCCAAGCCGCCAAGTAAGGTCGCCTTCGTGTCTACTATCTCGTGCGATAGAGTCGATCGTAACCCGTACACGCTTACCTGACTCGAAAGGGTTACCAAAGGAGGTAAACCACCGAAGGGAATCTTACAGCCATGTACAGCTTCCTGACCGTAAATATTGGTTTAAATAAATAAACAACAAATTGTAGCCACAAACTGCTTTTGAATATTTTGCTCTTTGTTGCTCAGTTTCTCCTTTTTTTCTCTACAATTTATTCTTAAGACAACTATTTCACAGCCACTGGGAAAACGTTGTCGACAATTTTCCTGCGCGTCACAGAGAAACACAACCCCCTGAAATCATTTGGAGCAATGAGACGAACCTAACAGACCTGTAACAGACCTTCTAGGTGTCCCCTAACGAAGGACAATTTCTAGTTAATACACGTGCCGCAGCCCCAAAAACATTACAGTTACTGAATAAACCAATTACCGAGTATACTGAGACCTATAGTAAACCTTAACCGTTTTGGGAATAGCATAGAAAACTAGAAATTTAATTTGGTCTGATTCAGACAGTTTGGTGGGGTTCGTCAGTGTGGCTAGGGACCGTGTTGCTGCGGGATCGACTAAAAAGGGGCACGGCACGGCACGACATATTGTAGGAGGCACGAGTACTAAAAAGAGGCACGAAAACTAAAGGGCCCTTCCAGGCATCACAGTGAGGGGCAGGAACAGTGTTCTAACGTGCATTCTTTTAGGCTCTGGAGTGACGAACTCTCACTTACTTGTCTACTTCTACTACTTGCTAGTCTCTTTTTATTACTCGTGCTTCCTGGGCCATGCCGTGCCGTACCGTGCCTCTTTTTAGTCGATCCCTGTTGCTGCACCCCGCGCAGTCTAGCGTTCTCCTGGATTCACTTTCCGAAAAGCAAAGCGAAAATCCGCCGGGCCAAAAGAACAAACAAAACGTGGTTGCGAGTTTACAACTTCTCGTTGGCTTGCCAAATTCTTTTAACACGTACGGAGTGGATTCACTTTCCACGTCACTTTCCAAAATTAGTGGAGGGCGTGAACAACAGCGGAAAGCGAAACGAGTTTTAGCCGCAGTCGCAAGAACACACGGCGGATAAATCAGCAGAGCTTTCAAGATCGACAGAATCGCCATCTATAATAGGCGTTCTTGCGATTTGTCTAAGACTCGCCTCGCTTTCCGAGGCCGTTTTTGCGCTCTGCTAGTTTTTGAAAGTGACGTGGAAGTGAATATATCCCCTCCGTAACTGAAAAGTGGCGAAACAGCGAGAAGTTGTAAAGCGCAAAAAAGGCGCAAGCACTTTCCTTTAGTTCTGGCGCTCGGCGGATTCTCGCTTTGTTGTATGGAAACTGAATCCGTGACATCACCAGAATCGCCCCGAAGATTGCCATGGTCGCTGTGAAATTCGCAGAGTGCACAGTCAGCTGGTGATCGTTTACGCTGCCGGATCCTGCATGCTGAAAGTTTAACCGGAAAGGGATGAGAAAGCAGTCTAGTTACCGATCATAGGCTTGAAGATCCGTTCCGATTGAAAATCAATAGGCTTGAAGATCCGATGAAAATGCGTTAGTTCATTGCCTCACTATTCACGATTGATCGATTTTCGTACAGTGGATTTTCCCTGTTGGATTTGTGGTACCCATATCCGCTTGTACCTGTGCTGTGTGAATGACGAAAGCGATTTACGTAAAATAAGTGAGCAGTGGTAACATAGCTCACCACTGGCCACGGAAAACACACGTTTTTGTTCAGAATCAAATTTTCCGCGTCATAGTAGAACTTTGCGTTGTGAGGACGGTCTTGGATGTTCTGAACGTCACACTAGAGGAGATAGTGAAAAATAAAAAAATCCCTTAACACTTATTCAATTAAATGATACAAAAATAAGTTGGCTTTTCAGTTAAACTTTAAAGGAGTTAACTGATGTGGCGGAATACTGTGAGGAATCGTTACCAATCGGTGGAATGTCTACTGTTACCATTACGTTCACGTTTCTATCTGAATAGCTATAAGACTTGCCAACATTGTTCCGATTACAGTGCTGGGCACTAGATTACTAGAGATTCTAGGACAATTGGTCACAAGACAATTCGTCACAGGACAATAATTCGTCACACGGACAATTTGTCACAGGGACAAGTCGTCGCAAGACAATTGGTCACACGGATATTTCGGCGTAGGACAATTCGTCACCTGCGGGCAGTTCGTCATTAGGACAGTTCGTCACAAAGTTTGCTATTAGAATGGTAGTCTGGATCAAACCAGAACAAATATGGAACTCACACAGACTGAGATTGATGGGGCAGCTCATCCCAATATTCGGAAAGTCTCGTTTCTGCTATGCAGAAGCAAAACCAAATGAATGTTGAGCGATTTGTTGCTGTGTTGCCCAAGAAAAGTAAGTACGAAGACGTGACCTACGAATCAAAACCATCGTAGGCAGATGGGAGATATCGGTTTGGTCAAAGTGACATACTAGAATACAACCACCTTAATTTCATGTGACTAAGTATTTAATTTTACATATCTTAAATGAAATCGAACTTGAAATTAGGCTCATTGTGACGAAATGTCAGTATGACGAATTGTCTTAATGACGAACTGTCCGTATGACGAAGTGTCCTTGTGACGAATGATCCTTGTGACAGACTGTCCTCGTGACAAGTTGTCCTATGACGAATTCTCTGTGACAAGTTGTCCTGTGACGAATTGTCTGCGGCGAATTGTCCTGTGATCGAATGTTCTGTGACGAATTGGCCGGACACCGTGATCTAGATATCACAGATGCTAGAATGTTTCTGATTTAATTCCCTTAAATTTGGTGTTTCTAGCTAAAAAGTTGTCGAGGAAAAGTGAAGACTTCGGCAAATATTTAACAAATCTTGGGGCATACCCACCTGAACGGCTTCCCTGATGCCCCGTTCACAAGCATGCCAAGCCAAGCACAGATGTCTAGGCACGTGCCTAGCATCACCGTTTACACCAATGCCTAGGCACAGATTTTGGGCCAGGCACGCAGCTCCAGGCTCTAGAACTCGGTGCCTGGCTACGCCTGAGCACGTGCCTAGGCATCTGTGCTTGGCTAGGCATGCCTGTGAACGCGGTTTTAGTCGTTCATGTTCCTGTCTCTTAAAATTATACATGAGCAAGAAGGAAATGCTAATAAAGACCTGACTCTTGCTACCGAAATTTACCAGTCTGATATTCTACGAAGACGCTCGGGCATTCGTTGCGCCTGATATGGGGGAAGCCTTTAAGAATGATCTGAAGCACAAACAACCGCTGAAATCGACGATATTCCAGTCTGCAGGAAAACGAAAATAATACACAAGTCAGGATAAATTGTCATGTTCCAAACAATTTAGTTAACAAAAAATGCTCCGAAAATCAATACACCTCACACTTCATTTCAACTATTGTTGTTAAAGTTATCGTTGTCGTCATTCAGATCTAATCCAAGATTTATCGTCGTTCTCAGAACGGGTGGGTTGGGTGGTGGGTTGGGTGGTGGGTTGGGTGGGTTTGTCCTGTTCATCCTGCCTTCATTTGTACTAAACTGCGACTGCATTACAGTAATAGGATTGTATGGGTAGTTGGAGAAGTCCATCGGTGAGTTGTAGCTGCTTCCGTAGCCCTGTCTACCATACCCATTGTTGTTGTAACCACCGTACGTTGGTGCTGCGTAGGCTGGGGCAGCATAAGCTGGTGCTGCATAGACTGGGGCAACTAAAAGAAGTATGAAATTAAATTTTTTCATGCAGCCTGCACCAAAGCTCAAATATTCCGCATCAGAAGTGCTTTTAAATCGATACTTAATAACAAGGAGTATAGATGCGAGTATTTCGACATTGTGGATGTTAGAAGTTTTGGTGAAGTCCAACGCAGTGTCAGAAGCTTGATATAGGGTTAATCTGGTGTCCTGGAAAGCTCCGCCCCGATGAAAAATTTATCTGTTAATATAAATTGTACGAAGGTTGTACGAAAAAGTAGCATGCAGTACGAACTGATGCTACTACATGCTTCTATGTCCAAGGCTACCGTGTTACTTCATTCTACTATAAGCAAGACTGGATGCTACTATAGCAAGACAGGATGCTACTGGATACTGCTGTTTAAGATTGGCCCAGCCTGAGGCACATTAAATGATAGTATTCTTTAGTATTATATATCAATACATGCAACTTGTTCGTACAACTATCATACAACTACGCGGGCTACAAATTTTTCATCGGGGCTAGTTTCTGCGTTAGCAGTTCTTGCGGCTTCTGCTAAAACTCGCTTCGCTTTCCCGAGTTGTTCTTGCGCTCCGCTAGCCATTGCGCAATCCTTTACTAATGAAATAAAAATCCTGTCATCTTTTCGCAAAACGTAATTCTAAAACTTTTGATACCGTTTTAAGTGTCAAATTTTACGATAAGGTAACACTCAAGAAGGTAGACAGTATGCGCAAGCTTGGAAACATATAACACAGGATGCGCGGCATTGCGTTAAATGTTACCAAACTTGTAACATGAAGTAGTATAGTCGTGAAGCGTCTGGAATAGTGTAGTCGCCACTCGGGTAAAGCCTAGCCTTCACCTTCCATGTAACCAGAGCCTCGTTTGTGTTGCACGCTGCAGGTCCACTTCTCGGCCGCTTCCGGGCTGATTCTGTCTACATTCCTTTTCGCACTGCAGTGCTTCCGAGAAAGACGGCGGCATTTCTTGAGGATCGTGGACTTGCTTACCGTAAGTCCGTGCTTCCCTGCAAGGTGCTGCGTCAACCAAGAAGAAATCGTGCCGGCATTGAATCCAAAGACACATCTTGTGCAGGAGCAAAGGTGCTGGCGCAGCGTGCGGCAGCACTATTGCAACTTAAACGAGGCTCAGGTATACTCTATATGACTAAGTCCAAAACACGCCAATGATCCTCAGGAAGAACGAGAAAACGTCTCACTATCGACTCAAACACAACAACTCAAATCCTGTGTCAGTCAATCATGGCGATCACTGGGGACAGCTGCGGTGCCGCTTCCGGCTCTTCCGCTAGGTACACGGCGATTTTGCATCGGCAAGGAGAGTTAGTCATCAAGAATATTTAGATGTTACGCACAGTCTCGCTCTGTGTGGACGATCAGAGCCGGGCGATCCGAGGGGTTGCAAAACTTGAAACATTTGTTGTGTAAATGTGAAAATTTTGAGTGAGATTAGGTTACAACTTTCTGGAGTGATGAAAGGAGAATGGGTGAAGAATTGATATGTAGCGCCATGGACCTTATGACTGAAGCTGTCAGCTCCTCGAAACTTTCAAAATGGTGGTGTATTTCTGAAGGGACAAGAAAATAAAATTTCAGAATGTTGCAGCGTCTGCGATGTTTTCACGAATAAAAAATTTAGCTTGAGTTATTGTTTTACACAGATTTTTCATACATCTCTTGACGCTGCGACCTAATTTGCACAAAACCATAGGCTGACCCCGACGTCAGCGATTTCTTCTATGGTAGTAAGCGAAAAAATTAAGATCATCAATTTTTCTCATCAAAAATTCGTCAGCTATCCCAACGAAAAATCATTTCGAGAACAAACTAGCCCACTCTCAATTTTAGTGTACAGCAAGTACCCGGTGCCATGGTTCCCGGTCGGAGCTGGCACCGGTGACACCAGTCTGCACCGGTTGCCACGTGATAGAAGATTAACATTAGTATGTTTAGAAGCGTTCGAAAGATGAATCGCCTAACCTATGTCCGGCACCGGTGCATGGTTTCGGCAGGTATCAGGAAAGGCTGTACAACGGTGCCGGGGAGTGGATAACACCTCCGGGTAGCCGCGGACTGGAATTCATGCCAGGCATGTCGGCATAATATGATGGTGAAATTTTATTTACGCACTTAAGAAGAGGGAAATAGCACAGTACAAGATTCCGTATAGTCCGGGAACCATGGCACCGAGTACTTGCTGTACACTAAAATCGAGAGTGGCTAGTTTGTTCCCGAAGTGATTTTTTGTTGGGACGAGTTGTTTTCATTTGACGAACTTTCGATGAGTAAAACTGTTGATTTTGACTTATTCGCTAACTTCATACCATATAAGAAATCGCTGGCGTCGGGGTCAGCCTATTGGTTTTGTCCGAATTATGTCGCAGCACCAAGAGATATTTGAAAAACCTGTGTAAAACAATAACTCAAACTAATTTTCTTTTAGTGGAAACATCGCAAACGCTGCAACATTCTGAATTCCGTATAGTTCCGTATATAATAATCGATTCCGTGTGCAGAAGTTCAACTTTATGACGAAAACAAAGAAATTCCAGCTAAGAAAAGCTGATCATCTATCAAAACCATCGAGCCAACTCTTCTGGATACCACGAAAGTAGCTGATTTTGCCATTATTCAAAATGTCCCTTCCGCACATCCATTCCTCCCAGTCACAACCAGAGCAAAATGACACTAGGAAGTAGCGCCAAGACCTATGCTTTTCATATTTTACAAACGGGCCATACTCGTAGCGCCGCCCACTACGATTGCGGCATTGAAAGCGAGACAAACTGGATCGTTTAGAAATGTCTAGTAAAGCAAAGGTGCGGTCTGCACACACCAAGGAAATAATGGAGGCTGTTTCATTTTTTTGCTATGTTCACAATATGAAGTTATCAGAACCAGCGCTGGTGAACGACTGACAATACACTGTGTAAAAATTTTTTGCAGTATTTGCTACTGGGATTAATATTGCCTCTACTGAGATAAGATTGTTTATAATTAGGACTAACCTTATCCAAGTAGAGATAAGATTAATCCCAGTAGCAAATACTGCAGTTAACTTTAATCCTTTCTCGGAGAAACCTTTTACAGTGTAGTTTCAGTAGGGCCGTTCTCTATCGCTGGTGGTGGGTCAATTTTGTCAAGTCTTCGGGCTACTCCCTAAAGACGTTTGTCCATGCTCCAACAAAGAGTTTGTGGGTCGATTGTGGCTTGAAAAGAGCGTTTCCGTGGTCTTTAGTGCGGCCCACAAGTGTGTTTCCGCGACCAACACAGTTTTTGCGGTTCGCGTTATGGCTCAAATTCGACAAACGATTGCCGAGGTGATTGTCGAATTTTTGGCTCGTTTCTGGCGGATAATTCAAATTTAGCAGCAAAATAATGTCAAAACAATAAGATTAACTACTTTCTAAAGCATGTAGACATAAATCTGAGCATCCTTTTTGCATAGAATGTTAAGGACGAAAGTGTTACGTTCTACACGTCGAAATATATCTGAACTTAATTTTTATTCTCAGAGATTTGAAATTGTCGCCATAAAATACTCCAAACGGCGTCTCCGTGAGTTTCAACTTGTCGCTCGACTGTGTGGCACACTAGCAGCAAAATAATGTCAAAACAATAAAATTATCAACTTTCTAAAGCATGTAAACATAAATCTGAGCATCCTCTTTGCATAGAATGTTAAAGACGAAAGCGTTAGGTCTACATGTCGAATTATTATCTGAATTTTATTTTTATTCTCAAAGATTTGAAATTACCGCCATAAAAATACTCAAAACGGCGTTTCCGTGAGTTTCAACTTGTCGCTCGACTGTGTGGCACACAATCGTGTTTCCGTGACAAACACTCAGAAGCAGGGGCGTCCCAAGCCTTTCTTCATTGTGGGGGCGAACCTGGTAAAAATTGACCGAATCGGTACCTGATTTTTACTGAATTTATTAAAAATTTCTAAAAACACAGCGAGTTGCCTTCATGAAGCTACAACGTAAAAAGTTGAAGAGTAAATACAAACAAGTCTAAAGAGAAAAATTGGCACGTTTTCATGCTTTTCCGCTTCTGTGTTTTTGGGATCCCAAAACGTAAGTTGAGGGATACCTATGACTTCGCAAAAGTTGTCCGTCTGTCCGTCCATCCGTCCGTCTGTAAGCACGATAACTCTCGAAGGGAATGAGATATTTTGATGAAACTTGGTGCGAGGATTCGTTGGGTCGGCGGACCAGTCGAGTTCGTAAATGGGCTTTGTAGCCCTACATTTAGGGGTGGGGGAGGGGGTTCAAATTAAGGGGCAAACAAAATATTTTGAAACAGCTAATGTGATAGTCGATTATGGAGTAAGAAGACATGCTGAACACGATGGTGAAAACCATTTTGTAATCAGACGAGTAGTTCGCCCGGAATCCGGCCAAAACCGGAAAGTTTGTTAAAAGTAAAAGTTTTATTTGAAGTTGATTAGATGTTTGATTTAGAGGTAGGAAGACATGCTGAAGACGATGGTCAAAATCATTTTCTCGACGGACAAGTAGTTCGCCCGGAATCCGGCCCAAACCGGAAAGTTTGTTAAAATTAAAAGTTTTATTTGGAGTTGATCAGATGTCCGATTTAGGGCAAGAAGACATGCTGAACTCTTATGTGAAAACAATTTTCTTCCCGGACAGGTAGTTCACCTGGAATCCGGCCAAAACCGGAAAGTTGTTAGAAGTTAAAGTTTTATTTCTAGCTGATTAGATAACCGATTTAGGGGTAAGAAGAGACGCTGAATCCGTGTGTGACAATCATATTTTACCCGGACATATAGTTCGACCGGAATCTGGCTGGAGTCGGAAAATTTGTTATAAGTTACATTTTTATTTGAAGTTGATTAGATGTTCATTATTGGGGAAAGAAGATACCCTGACTTCGTTTTTGAGCTTTCTTTTTTCGCCGGACAAGTAGTTCTAGAGTTCGGCCGAAACCGGGAAATTGGCAGAAGTGGCAGGGACTTTTCGTCAAAACAGATATGACTTATACGGGTAAACACACATGCTGAATCCATATCTGAACTTGGTTTTCTCAGATGATTAGCTATTTGGCCTTAATCTGTTTCTGAATTTTAATTGTAAGAATGTTCAAGGATTCTGGCGATGACTAGATCTGGCTAAGACAAGACCCAGTTGTCTTTTTTCTGTACATAGTTCGCTCGGAAGTCGGTCGAAACCGGAAACTTGGCAGAAGTAAAGCAGGAAGTCTCGGTCAGTATTGTCAAAATGGATATGGCTTATAGAGGTATATCTGAACATGGTTTTCTCTGATCATTAGCCTGGCGAAGACTGGATCTGGCGAACACAAGACCCGACTGTCGGAATCAAATATTAGATTTTTGGGATCCCATCGACACCTTTGGCCTTGTTTTCATGGATACGACGTCACTAGCCTTTTACCTTTGGAGGACCTTTTCAGCTTTCCCAACAGGACTTGAATTAATCGTAAAAAGTGGAGTTGCTGCATAGCTACAACGTCGCTAACGGCTGTACCCAGGATTAATTAAGGCGCAGCATGCGAATTTGTTTTAATCCGCCTTTTTTTCTGGCAACATTTCACTACTTCCCATGAAAATTTTAGCTTTTGACATGGTTCAAGCCACCCAAAATTCCAAGCCTTAAACGCCAACTAAATGACGCACCCTTCGTCTAACTACGAAATGCGCCGCAGGCGACATTTTGTGGAAACACTGATGATGAATGTGCCTTTTGCGATCCCAAGATTATCTATTAAACCCAGAGCTGTTTGGCGAAACGAAAGGGGCGATCCAGGGTAAAGTAGATACAAAGTACATTTGTTCGGAATTTACAGCAAACAAAAGTAGGCTAGTTCTCACGTCAAGAGACGTGCTTATTCCTGAAGTACAACCGAATTCAGGGACTAACCAAAAATCCGGTGAATTACCGAATTCGGTAAAGAATAAGAACCACATGAGTCTCACCTAATTTAATTGTGAAATGGACTGATCGAATGCGACCGAATTACCGAATTTACGCAGGGACGGACCGAATGCGGCGAAATCGATGCGGCCTGAACAAAAGCTGGATGAATTATCGGATTCGGTCACGAATCAGAACCAAATGAATCTGATTAATGACCGAATTATGAAATGGACTGACCGAATGCGATAGAACAGATACAGACTTGAGAAAAGTCCGGTGAATTACCGAATTCAGCACCGAATGAGACCAAATAAATCACCGAATTTACGAAGGGACGGACCGAATGCGGTGAAATCGATGCGGACTGAACAAAAGTTGGATGAATTAGCAAATTCGATAAAGAAAGGGGACCAATAAACATGTTAGATCACCCAATTTAGAAATGCGGGGACAAACGATTTTATGAAAAGGGCATCACGCCGCGATGCCCGTTTTGACTAGATTTTTCGCCTTCGACGAAAATTTGACCGAATGCCCAAAAAGTAGGGGGGGGGGGGCTGCGCCCACCCTCCTCCCTTTCGGAGCGCCCCTGCTCAGAAGTGTGTGGCACACAATTGTGTCGGGGAAAAACGCCTCTAGCGTGATTTTGCTCTGACTAGGGAGTAGCGCCAAGACTTGAAAACAGTGACAAACACTCAAATAGCAGCAACACTAGCACCACTAGCGATAGAGAACGTCCCTACTGAAACTCAAACAGTCGTGCACCAGCACTGGCTCCAATAACTTCAGCTTATCTTTGTTATAAGTATCTAAACCCGCAAGTTTATCTCGCTTTAAATGACGCAAGCATAATGGGCGGAGCTACGAGTATGGCCCGTTTGCGAAGCATAGGTATTGGCGCCACTCCCTAGTGTTATTTTGCTCTAGGTCACAACTAACCACTTTCCCCCTAGCTTCCATTTTCATCCGTATATTTTCTCTCAAGTGTGTTGCCTATGTGACATCTTTCCAGATTGTGGGGTCTGGGAGGTCTTAGAGGCCGGTCATACTAAGATAATTTCCCCGCAGAATTCAGCACCGAAGTGTCAAAATTAGATCCAAGAAAAGACAATTATTTTGGTACTGCCAAATTAAAAAAAGAAAACAAGATACACTGTAAAAAGTTTCTCCGAGGAAGGATTAAAGTTAACTGTAGTATTTGCTACTGGGGTTAACCTTATCTCTACTAAGATAAGATTAATCCGAATCAGAGATAAGATTATCTTTTTAGAGACAAGATTAATCCCAGTAGCGAAAATGAAAGAGTTTTTTTTACAGTGTACACCTGATTCCAAATGTATTTTCTGATCATGTCAAAGTGAAATGCACTGGACCGGTTCAGTGCATCTGTAAATGTTTCAGAAAAATGTGTGCACTTGGTGTGTTTTTAAAGTGTATCTAAAAAACGTTCGTGTCTTTTTCTTTGTTTTTTCTTACTTCACTATAATTGAAAAGTGGGTCATAAATAAATAAAGAAAAAAAAATGGTAGTTTTGGTTCAGCTAAAAAGTAGGCTAAGTAATTATTTTTACGTGAAAAAACAAAAGAAAAAAAAGACAGGAGAAAAAAAAAGAAAATAACAGACTAAACAGATGCTACTGGTGGTAGCAGTATATGGCCACTGGCTTTTAAATACACACACATATATATATATATGTATATATATATTGACAACTAAAAGCTCTATACATTTTTTGAGAAATAATTTAGGGTAGGCTAATAATGGGAAACTTAAAACAAAATCAGAAAGAGTTTACCATTTAGCCAATATAATTCAAACTGAATCATTGCAAAACTGATAAAATTTCGACTGAAAACCTAAATTTCAGTATTTTAATTTACGGACTGCACGTTAACCGTCAAAAACGGACATTTCTCACCTCCATCAGCAAGGTAAAACGAAGAAACTGAGCATGGCGAGGTATAGGATTTTCAGCTTTGAGACTGAACTATGGGCCTTTGGAAAATATCCTAAGCTTGTGAATATGTGCAGCTGTATTTCCCAACCTTTCTTGATTAATTAAACACAGTTTTAGAACGACGTATAATCGGAAGTGTGTGTTTAGGGGACTTCAAACTTTTGCTACAAAAAATGTTCTCGCATCCTATTGTTCGGCTATGACGCAAACATGAAACAAGAGCTACGAGCTCATATGGCACTTATTTCGAGTAGGTGGTAAAGAAAGTTGATGAGAACGTCACAAAATACCCCGCCATCCAAAAATGCGGTTTGGGCCTAGAAATTGGATACGGTATCTAGTTTCACACAATTCTGTAAATTTTTGGCATCCCCTTGGATCATCTAGGGCAAATGCTTTTTCTACCTTCCAAGTTGCAACCCAATAGATCCACTCGTTTGGTCCCTAGACGTGCCACACGATTTCCGGTACCCTCTCCGCCGAATCAGGTTCTACTCCTAAATTGATCATCTGAAGCGTTTTCTCGTACCATCTATCAAGTTTCACTCTAAACCGAGCATTCTTTTAAACTTCCGGTGATTCTCCTCCCCCCCCCCCCCACCGTTGTCGGATCCGGTTTGAACCCTAAAATGTGTCATTTAGGGCATATAGTTCCTCTACATTCCAAGTTTCATCCAAACCGTTCAACTTGTTTGACCACTATGCGAGCTGCATCATCTCGGAGACTCCCATCCCAACTCCCCCCACAGTGACTGAATACGACTCGGAAACATAAACTTCGCATCTCTTACATCTCCTCTTTCCGTCCATAAGGTTTGACTGGAATCGGAGCATAGCCTGTCAGCAAATTTCCGGTTCACGCTTCACCATCCCGCCCTACCTTGGCCGGATCCGATCCGGACGCCAAATAACAAACCAAGGCCGCAGAAACTATAGGTACTTTCCAACTTGCATCCCATTCTGTCGATAGGTTCGGATTTGTGCATGTCAAAAAATTTCCGGCACACAGCCCCCCCCCCAGCACCGACGATCGTGGCTTTATGTGGTTCGGACGTATGTTTTGCTTGTCTAGGTCCACAGTTCTTACCACCCACAAGTTTCACTCGAATCGGACCACCAGTTCGCAACTTACTTAAGTCAGTGATTTCCGGATTCCTCTTCCCTCAACTTTTTTCCAAACAAATTTTCCTAGGGCATTGTGTGGGATCCTTAAGTCACTAATGCACCTGCAAAGTTTCATCGTGCTTAGAACATCTGGAACTATCCGAACTGGCAATCGTTGGAATTCCGGGAAACTCCCTCCATCTCCCCCCACAGAGCTCCGATACGATTCCCCGTCTCTCCAGTCCCCCCGCGTTGGTCGGATCGAGGAAACGACTATCCACAAGTTAATGTGTCCGGGTCCCTGACACGCCTATCAAGTTTCATCGTCCTAGCATATCAGGAAGTATCGAACACGCGCAATCACTAGAAATCCGGACCCCCCCCCCCCCCCAACTCCCCTACAATGCCCGAATCCGGTCCTATTCTGTCAATGAGGTGTCTAGGACTTGTGCTTGTTCTTCCCACCAAGTTTCATCCCGATCCCTCCACTCTAAGCGTTTCAAAACATTTCCGGTTCCCCCCTCCGACTCCCCCCAATGTCACCGGATTCGGTCCGGATTTAAAATAGGACGTCTGAGGCACGAGGTCTTTCTGAATAGCAAGTTTCATTTAAATCTGATCACCCGCTCAATACCTAGCTGGCCACTAGATTCCGGATTGCCAATCCCTTCACTCCACTCACGATGGTCGGATTGGGGAAACTACATTCTCAAGTCAATCTGTTCGGGTCTCTGGCACGCCTGCAGAGTTTCATCGTCCTAGCACATCAGGAAGTACCGAACTCGCGGGATCTCTAGAAATTCGGATCCCCTCCCCCAACTCTCCCACAGTGACCGGATCCGGTCCGGTTATGTCACTCAAGTATTTAGGACTTGTGCTTGTTCTTCCCACCAAGTTTCATCCCGAACCCATCACTCGGAGCGTTTCCCAAGATTTCCGGTTCCCCCCTCCCCCCCCCCATGTCACCGGATCCGGTCCGGATTGAAAATTGGGCGTCTGAGACACTAAGGTCTTTCTATATATCAAGTTTCATTAAGATCCGATCACCTGTTCTTAAGTTAAAAATACCTCACTTTTCCAGATCCCCCCTCCCTCCAGCCCCCCAGATGGTCGGTTCGGGGAAACGACTATTCTCAAGTCAATCTGTTCGGGTCCCTGACATGCCTGCCAATTTTCATCGTCCTAGCACAGGAAGCACCGAACTCGCGGGATCAATAGAAATTCGGACCCCCCCCCCAATTCCCCCAAAGTGGGCAAATCCGTTCCGGTTATGTCAATCACGCATCTAGGACTTGTGCTTGTTCTTTCCACCAAGTTTCATCCCGATCTCTCCACTCTAAGCGTTTTCCAAGATTTCCTGTTTCCCCCTCCAGCTCCCCCCAGTGTCACCGGATCCGGTCTGGATTTAAAATGGAACGTCTGTGACACGGGGTCCTTCCATATATCAAGTTCCATTAAGATCCGATCACCCGTTCGTAAGCTAAAAATACCTCATTTTTCCTATTTTTTCCGGATTCCGCCCCCCCCCCCCCCTCCGCTCCCCTCCGGATGGTCGGATCGGACAAGCGACTATTTATAACTTAATCGGGTCCGGTCCCTGATATGCCTGCCAAGTTTCATCGTCCTAGCTTATCTGGAAGTGCCCGACCTAGCAAAACCGGGACCGACAGACCGACTGACGGACAGAAATTACAATCGCTATATGGCACTTGGCCGAAGGGCAAGTGCCATAAAAACCGACCAATAGGACGCGAGATTTAATTTTGCAGTTAAAGTCTGAAGCCTTCTAAAACTCATTTTCTAATAAACTTTTTTTTCCAAATCTACATGCTATCAAACAATAAAGAATCGAAAAAAACGATTATTCAAGTATTTAAAAGCTTAGAACATCAACCAACAAATTTAGTCTCGAAGTTGAAAGTGTTACACCTCGCTATGTTAAATTTTTTGTATTGTGCTTTTTCCGTTTTCATCGGGCGTCCCTCGCGGACAGTCGAACTCCGTTTCATGAATTTGCGCATTTACAGCCGAGAAATCTGCAAAAAATCTGAGCCGTTTTGAGCCTTGTGGCCAGGCTCTAAAACTTAGGCTTCACCTTCCGGATTTTTCATCTGGATCCGAGACATCCGTGACGAGGCAGGGGGAAAGGGATTGAGATCTTTGATTGTGAAACAAAAGATCTAGGAAATATTGAAAAGAAGTGAAATTAGCTTTCATCCTTATCATAAAACTCCGGAATGGTCAGCTTGACTGTACGAGAGCCCCAGATTTCCAGAAATCTGATGGAAGGTGAGTCCTGACTATAAGCCTTAGTTCACACTCCGACGTAACCGACACAATTTTTTGTTTTATTTTCCCATATACGGAAGAATCGCACGAATGTTCACAACACAGCCTAGACGCTATGGGAAACTGATTCTGCAGGGGACCAAGAAACCCTCACAAGATGACCTCTGAAGACTCTGGGGACAGTCCACTACTTGGGAATTCTAGTCACTTGGAATGAGAAATCAGCAATCCTTACGACGAGTTCAGACTTTACAGCGCATCCGACAGAGCGACGAAACGCAATGTTTTGCGTTACTTGTCGCACGGGTAGAGTCGTATGTTGGGAAAACACAGAAGTTTGTGCGGAGTTACAGCATTCACAAAACACCAACGAAGAAACCAACGAAAATGGGGTTTGTTAAGTCACTCACTAGTACCGAGCGAGAACAGTCCTAATTGTTCTTCCCAGGTATTGGTGAGTGGCTCGCTGTCTTTATGTTAGGATTTCAATTCTTCCAATTTTGGTTTTAATTTTCGGTTTATTGTTGGTTTTCTGCTTAAGTTTCGTTTTCTTGGTTGTTGATCTTCATCCTCGTTTTGGCATTTTCCCTCGAAATTGTCTGTCTGCGCCGAAGAAGGTAAGCGGACGTCCTCCCGAAATATTCTCCTTTTATTCCAGTATATTCGTTTACAAACCCCATTTTCGTTGGTTTCTTCGTTGATTTTTTTTGTCAAGCCAAGGTGGTTTTCGAAATTATTTCAGCTACAGCAGTGCGAACCAAGGGTACCGCCTAAGACTCCCAGACGCTTTTGCTCTAGCTTCATCTTGCGGATCCGCCTTGATGAAAACAGATATCTAGAGCTGGTAAGCCGAAGCCTGGCCTACAGCAATCTTTGACAGAATATCACTTACCTTGTGAATATGCTGGTCGCGCTTGCATGGCGTAGGGCGATGCCATCTGTTGAGCCATTTGCGCATATGGGGAGTTCATGAACGGCGAACCGAAAGGATTGGAGAAAGGGCTTCCGAAGCCTGAGCCCAGCGGTGACCCAAAGGGAGAGCCCAGAAGCGACCCAAGGCCACCAAGTCCGCTAAGACCCGACAATCCGCCGCCAACAAGACCTACAGATATGCGTTTGAACTTTAAAATATTTCAAAGAAGTATGTGCAAGACCTCCCCGTCTCCGGAGGGTATCGGTTGACCACGTTGTATAGCGAGAGGCGTCTGGCGGGTTGGCGAACTCTGAACAAGCTGTTACTTTGTTGCTGGGTTTCTAATTCGTGAGAGGGGGTATTATGCGTGAAAAGGTGGGCGCTTGTCAGACCTTGTTAAAGTTTAACTGAAAAGTAAACTTATTTTTGTATCATTTAGTTGAATACAATAGTTGCGTTTTTGCTGATACCATGGTATCTCACGGTCTAAAGTCGTTTTTGCAGTTATCGTGGTATCTGATACCACGGTCAAAAGGCGTTTTTGCAGTTATCGTGGTATCTGGCCAGCTATCGTGGTATCAGATATTCAGATAATACGGTCCAACCGTGGTAACTGGTCGTGGTATATGAAGAGTCATCTCACTTTCTTCAAATTTTGCCAGATTGGTGAGAAAGACGTTTAGCACTTAGTGATGTAACTGGATATCTGTTTTTCTTTTGGGATGTCTTCGAAAAGTGCAATTTCGGCAATAGTCGTTTTTGCAGAGCACCGTGTTTCAGATACCACGATAACTGCAAAAACGACTAATTGCAAATCCAGTTACCGTGGTAACAGATACCATGGTATCAGCAAAAAAGCAACTAATGAGTTGTTTGGATTCTGCTAAGAGATTTTCTTATTTTCCACTATCTGCTCTAGTAGTGAGGTTCAGAATATCTACGGCGGTCCCCACAGCGCAAATTCTACTATGACGCGGAAAATTTGAATCTGAACATAAACGCGGCTTTTCAGTGAGCGGTGATAAGCTTGGTGAAGACTGCTTAGTGCCCGAAAAAAAAAATGATAAACCTTTTCGTCAAGCATACGACACAGGTAGTACCACAAATTTGACAGGGAAATTCCACTATTTGAAAATTGATTATTCATGAATAGCACAGATCAACGAAGTAACGAATTTTCATCGGGTCTCTCTTTAAGTGAATAAGTTAGGGGTAACAAGACTGTCCCATCTCTGCCCTTTTTAAGTTAAACTTTAACAAGTATCGTGAATACCTGGTAAACTTCAACTTGTTTCTAACGCCTTCTGTCTGCTGCCGCTGTGGTGCGACTTTTAGACGCAGCCCTTGCTCACCATCACAACACAAAGGATATAGACAGAAGAAAAACCTCTCGGCAGGTTCTTTTGTGAATAGCTCGAGGTACAGGAAATCACCCCACGATTTCTACTCCAGCGCTTATAGAAATAGAACGATCCTCTTCATAAGTAGTTTCTTTGTTTTGAAGGATTGGTTGGGCTAGAACCAGGGGCGTAATTTGCTATAGGGCAGAGGGGGCAACTGCCCCCCCCCCCCAGACCCCAGTTTGCCCCCCCCCCCAGCTTGATGTTTCCCCCCCCCGCTGAAATTTAGCGTCTTCGAAACTCTCGTCGAAACTAAGATAGGCCTATAGAATTCTAAGCATCCACAGAAACAGATCGGTTTTCTTTAGTATGCCTTTGTCTTTATGGTAAGATTGGAACACGGAAGCCTTGAAACTTTTATAGCGATCTGCATGCGCTATGCAGGGTTAAACACGTCTGTGTCAGACGACCGACTAAGTGATCTTTTGGTTATTGCTACCCAACCTGTAAAAGCGAAGAAGCTTGACGTCAATCGCGCAGTGGACAGTTACGAGAATTTGAAGAGGCGTCGTTTCGCCTTGGCCGATTAGTAGAATATCTCTTTGTTTCTTTGTTTTTATTACGTTTTTCTTCTTGAAATAAAACTGCTAATTTTCACTTGACTTGGGAAAATCGGCTCCAACTTTGCCCCCCCCCCCCCCCAGCATTTTGACGAAATTACGCCCCCGCTAGAAACTGTAATGTATTATATAAATACATCGAAAAAGATATATTTAAATATACTGAAGAGCCGAATGAGTTTCTGTGGCCGTATGTTTGTAAGGTTAACCCTTGTATGCCATTTCACACAGCCCTTCTGGCTCGGCAAGGGTGTCTGAAAAATACGCTAGGAAAAATGGGAGCTTACCTCCAAGGAATCCTAAGTTGTCAAGCCCTCCTATAAGCCCTCCTATACCATCAGGCTGTGAGTTGACTCCTAAGGCCATCGCGAGAACGACAAGAAGGCATGACGGCATTCTAGAACGAAACATAAACTCATCCACTCGCTCAACCCTGTCTTCTATTCATCCTTCTCTGTCAAAACACTAGCCTACTTATGTCCTAGATCCGTAAACTGAATTTCTGACTGGGCATCACCGAAAACAAGATCCCAGGCAGTCAAATACCAATTGTCATCTAAAAAACCATACACTTGTAGAGATCACAAAACTGAAAATCGAGCCACTTCGCAAAACTGTGATTTGGGTTACATTAGTGGAGGGTCGGTCTTGTATTTCTTCTTGGTATTAGCCGAGTTTTTGTAATACTCCATTTTCCTTACGCCCTTCCGCCTGTAATCCCGTTTTTGTTGAATGTCGAACTCTTTCTCCGCTGAGGTTGTTACGAAAAACTGCCTATTGCACCAATTTTAAATTGAGGGGCTAGTAACTAAAAAATCAGCATTGCGTGCGATTTCATCAATTTTTTGCCCACTCACCTGCAATTAACTTGAACACAACTTTTACTATCAGCTACCCCTTCATAAAATGTGTTTATGAAAAGATATCTTTTGAAAAAGATTTTAGTAAACCTGAGAAAAGGACTGATTTTTCATCTTATTTCAGTATTTTCTATACTGTATCGTCTCTTTATTCTTCTTTCCCGCTTTCCTCTTCTGTTTTGGCTTTCTCTATTCTTATTTTTCTACAAGCAACTATCTCCTCGCTTGGTTTCCTAGATGCAACCATCTATTCCAACATTTGGGTAGGAAACTCCTCAAGACTACAAGCGTATTCTCGCCGTTCCCCGAGGACTCCTCGGGGAATCGAAGGGAACGGCGAGAATAAAGGGAGTCACCCCACGCGGACTCCGCGTACAGAAACAGCGAGAAAGCGGGGAATGCTTCCGAAATGCATTTTGTTCGAAAAAAAAGACATGCAATTGACGAAACTAGTCTGGATCCACTTTACTTTTGGTTTCGTTTATTCTGATTGTTTTTAGTTAATTTACGTTTCACCAACACCAGCAAAACTGATTCCCCTCCGAATCTGAAAGGGAGTCCTTTTTCATGATGGTGATGATGATCGGAGCATTCCCCCTCCGTGGAGACTCGCGAGAAAACCGGGAGTGAGTCCCCGGGACAAATAAAAACGCGGGGACTCCTCAAGTGGAGTCCTCGGGGAACGGCGAGAGTACGCCTTACATGTCTTGTTCACTCCTTCGAAGCTCACTTCCTTTTTGGCATTGACCAAATATTTTGGAATTTTTGTTCCTGATTCAATGAAAATAAGAAGGTCCACGACACCTTTTCCTTCTTCATTAATTTTTGTTAATTTCGTCAAAATAGGGTGGTTTTATCCATTTCTGCAATTTTGCTGAATGACCTGCTCCCTCTACTTTATGGTTAGCTGCGTCCGTTTTTTCGTTCAGTTTGCCGTTCCAACCGTCGTCTTACTATAAGCGTTTTCATTATAACGTCGTTCGTGAACGGCGTTGGACTGCCGAGAACAAAGGGTTTCCTTTGTTCGGTTGAACGCCGTTTCATTCATCGTTTCTAAAAAAACGAACGGAGGCGGAAAGTCAGTTTCAAAATCTCGGTTCAGGAATTAGGGGCAATTTTTACAAAATTCTCGGCAAAACAAATTAAACTTGTCAACTAAGCTTAACAAGACCAAAGGTTTCGATGGGATCCCAAAAACCTAATAACTGATCCAGACAATTGGGTCGTGTCTTCGCCAGATCCAGTCTTCGCCAGACTTATCATCAGAGAAAACCGTGGTCAGATGTACCTCTATAAGCCATATCTATTTTGACAGCGATACTGACCCAACCTTCCTGCTTTACTTCTGCCAAATTTCCGGTTTCGCCCGAATTCCGAGCGAACTACTAGTCCAGCAAAAAAAAAGAAAATTCAGAAACGAATCCAGCGGATCTCTTGATCCTTACAAAGAACATCTACTCAACTTTAAATAAAACTTTGACTTAAAAAAAATTCCGGTTACAACCGGATTCCGGACTAACTATATGTACGGGTAAGAAATGATTGTCATATACAAACTCAGCGTCTCTTCTTACCCCTAAATCTGTCATCTAATCAACTTCAAATAAAACTTTCACTTTAAACAAACTTTCCAATTTTGGCCGGATTCCTGGCGAACTAGTTGTCCGGTGAGAAAATGGTTTTCATCATCGTTTTCAGCATGTCTTTTTGCCCTTCAATCGAACATTTAGTCAACTTCAAATGAAACTTCAAGTTTAAACCAACTTTCCGGTTTTCGCCGGATTCCGGCCGAACTACTTGTCCGGCAAGAAAATGGTTTTCACCATCCTGTTCAGCATGTCTCCTTACCCGTAAATCGAACATTTAATCAACTTCAAATGAAACTTTTACTTTTAACCAACTTTCCGGTTTTTGCCGGATTCCGGACGAACTACTTGTCCGACAAGTAGTCCCTTAATTTGAACCCCCTCCCCCACCCTCAAACATAGGGCTACACAGCCCATCTTTGAACTTGACCTGTACTTTGACCCAAAGAATCCTCCCAGCAAGTTTCATCAAAATATCTCAATCCCTTCGAGAGTTATCGTGCGGACAGACGGACAGACAGACAGACAACTTTTACGATGTCATAGGTATCCCTCCACTTACGTTTTGAGATTCCAAAAATAGAGCATGCCAAAGAAAACACCAATATGACAAAATTTGAACGACGTTTTTGGTACCGACAACGACGCATGACTAAAACGAACGCGGCTATTGTAGCAGAACGGGCTGAGAACGGTATTCGGAACTGAGGTTCCTATTCCGTTGATCATCCAGCAGAACGGAATGAAGAATGAGGTACAGGTCGTTCTCCGTCCTGCTAAAACGGACAATAGCACAACGGCGTTTTACTAAAAACGGCTTATAGGAGAATGAGAAAAACGGACGGATAACGGGTTGTTTTCAAAAAACGCGGCTATTATCTGTGCCTTCGCTCTGACTAAACGGACTTGAAAATTCCAGTATCTCACCGCTTCCAGCGCCCTCATTCACAACTGGAAAATTCCGTTTTGACTACTTTTTCCATAATTAAGTAGGGACATACGAAACAAAACCAAATATGATTCTGTTTTAACTGAAGAACAGGATGAGAATAAAATGTTAGAATCGTTTTGAAATTTTCTCCAGATTAAATCCCCTTATAGTTACAGCTCCTGGTGTGTCACGAACTCGATAAAATACGCATTTTGGGTTGGATTCTCTTGTGTGGGGCTCGGTATATTGGAAGTCTGCTTTTGAGAAACCAGCTAGGAATGAAAAACGATTAACTGATCACTGAAAATAGAAAAGGGCCTAAGATAAACTGATAAAAAAAAAATAGCTGCTTGTGACATCTGGTGATGCCACAAATGGATCATCTTGATTGCCGTCAAGATTCTCTGCAAATTTCTTGTTTCCTAGATCTTTTGCGAGGGAGATCGATGAATAATGGAAATGCTACCCTAGAATCTAGAACAGACGTTGATATAAGGACGCGGGGACTGGACCTACAGTTGTACTCTTTCCTACTGCCTCCAATTAGTTCACTTTACACTGTAAAAAAAGTCTTGCATTATTTGCCACTGGGATTAATCTTGTGTCTACTGAGATAAGATTATCTGTAATTCGGATTAACCTTATACCAGTATAGACAAGATTATTCCCAGTAGCAAATACTGCAGTTAACATTAATCCTTACTCGGAGAAACTTTTTACAATGTATGGTAGATCCAGTCCATCTGTCGTAAGTAAAAAATAACTAAAAAATGATACTGAAAGTTCCTACTTTCACATTAGTTGTCGTCTGCACGCACACTCGAATGCAACTGAAATGAATTCCAATGCGAATTCATTCATTATCGCGTATCGATAGCTTTTTACAAAGGCACGATTCCTGTTGATATCGATATCGATTCATCGATTGTGTTCATCAGCATCAGCATCAAAACAAAAACAAACGCCATTTTATCGAAATTTGTGTTTGTAATTGTGGGATTATCTTCGTGTAGAATCCTTCTCAATCGTGATATTTGTGTACTCTGTTTCAAAGGAATATAAATATTAATCAAGAACGGATCGAGGTGAGTCGCTTATCACCATCATTCAGTAGGAATAAGGTAGGCCTAGACTATTATCAACTTAAATAAAATCTGCTCGAATCTCCTTCTTTTGAAATCATGAGATTGCAGTTGGTGTTACGGCAGAAGTTGCTATGTACTACCGTCCCCTTTTCTAGGAGAACAGCTTCATCAGTTTTCAGTGTATGGATTGCAAATTGATCTAAGCTAGAAGTATTACTTCTTAAGACCAATAAATACTAAAGACCAATAGAGGTATTACCCTTTTTAGAACAATAAATACTCCTGGCCTGGATCCCAGACTGACTGAAACATATATTCAAACAATGCACAAAATTTATTAGTCAGCCACTACTGATCTTTCTGAACAAAAGGCTTTTCTTGGTTGCAGTTATCCACAGTATCTCTCCTGTACTGACCTTAATCAATTTTTGTTAGACCCCACTATGGTTAGGATACCATTGAAAGCTTGCTTTATGCTTTTTAAAATCATCAGCTAAATTGTATGCTACATGCTCAGGTTCTGCTCAGGTTCATCCTGTGCCCCAGAACTCAAAATCAGGGCCAAACCATTTTTACTAATACCACTCAGTAAGCAGTTCTATGACTCTTTGTACACCCAGTAAAGGACTAAAGGCATTGTAGCAGAATGCCGATTAGACAGAACCGTCAACCAGCTGAATACTGGTTATTCTTTTCTTGATCAAATAGAAGCAACACATTACTAAGAATTAGTCACCTACTATCTTATGGTACAACTCCGATTTGAGTGAGTGTGCTGCATTCCTAGCCATTTGTTTGAAAAAGCTTTCTCCTCCTGATTTTGTAATAGTCACTTTCCGATGAGGTGACCAGAAAAATCCTGTCAGTAATTCGGGAGTACCGACACAGCAGATTTCTTTATTCCGTTTCTGGTATTGGCAAAAGCCGTGATACCTTGTCGGACATCTCGTAATCAGGATACTGTTTGTCAGTGGGTAGCATCGACAGGTCTGATTATCGTTTCCTTTCTGGTACCGGTAAAGACATATGGAAGATCCTTATCTGCAAATCGAGTCCCCGTTTTGGGGGTTGTTCAAATGGAACGCGCTGACCGGAAAAGACTGGGAAACTTAGAAGTATCGACAAACCCAACATATGCGACAAACCCAACATAGACTTAGTACTCTGTTTGGATGGAAATCCAGTGAGCCACATTGGCTCAGTGGTCCAGTTTGCCCCATAAATTGTGACCCAATGTGGCACAGAGGCACGAGGTAGATATAAGTAGACGTGTATAATTTAATTGGACTTCATTACTTATTGTCGATTTTTTGTGTGTTTCCTATGAAAGTTTTATGTTTTGCTTTTGTCTTGTTTTTATTTTCTTTTTGTACTCAGTCCTTTTTCTGTTTGAAATGACGGGTGATAAATAAATAAATAAAATTCTAAGAAAAGCAACCGACTACTGACATGTTTCTTTTTTTAAGAAGCTAGTACAAGTCTCTGTAAACCTAATCATTAATTTTTATCGAAGATTTTTCAAACTTACTTTTAGATGAAAAAACGGTAAACCTAAGTAAGCCTTTGTACGGACTGACGGGCAAGTCAGAATTTTCTAGGGATGTAGAACATTGGAAGGATGTCTAGTGGAAAGAGTCTGAACTTCCTGTGACTTACTGTCTGAGAGATACTAAAAGTGGTCCGATGTGGCCACCTTTTCCGAAACTGGTTTGGTACCCTAGCATAGCCAGTCTTTTCCATTTTTTTGATCATCAAACTTGACATGGCCATTGGATGACATCTAGATCAGATAAAAATTTTATGTTCTAGGTGCAAAGGCAGTGTACCCCATGAAGACTGTTTGACTGGAAATTGAATGATAGAGATCAGGCTGACAAAAGTTATTTGAGGAAGAGGAGCCATAGCGTGCCAAACAACTTATTGGGGCAACATACAGTAGACCGACACCTTGTCAATTTTATGAAATTCTTATGTCTGCAAGCCAGTAATATGATTTCTAGTATCTTGCATCTTTTGCTGGTCAGGAACACTGTCATTGGTAATATGCCAGGCTGTAATTTTCTACCGTGTTGATTTACTGATTGTACATAGATTCATAATATGGGTTAGGGGTGGTGATAAACTTGGTTATTTACGGATTTTGTGGCTTGCCAGGCTTGCATTGTCTGTTTTTACAGTGAAGCTTACACACACTTTCAAATGGTGTCCTGCAGAATTTTTAGAAATCAGAATTTCTATTAACGTCGAAACTAGTTAAAAGTTCATGGTCACCATTTATTTGGTTCTAAATGTATGAAAATCTTTCTGGAAGTTATTGTCTTTTTTTAATGCAGTGATGTCATTGGCAGAGCATCTTGAATTGTTGGTGATTGCTCCAAGGTTCTTGCAACCTTGTTGCTCTTATTAGTGTGGTCTTGCAGATACCATGGTATTTGAAACTATGGTAACAGGATTTTATGTTGTCATTTTTGTAGTTACTGTGATATCTGATAACACTGTTGCTTTGCAAAAATGACAATTGCTGAATGCATGATTTTAGTAATCACCGCAAAGAAAATGCTTACATCACAAGTGCCAAACTTCTTTCTCCATCAGTTACACGAAGTCTTCGGGTCTTGTGTTGGTGATGATTAATTGGGTTGACTTTTCAGATACTATGGTCAACTATTGCAAAGCATAAGTGTAAACTTATGTCAAGCTTAAATGTAATTCTGAATAGGTTTGTTCAACCATATTATATTTCAGGCTTCCAAGAGCCATCGGTTCGTTCCCACTTTAGTGTGTCTACCCAATGTCAGCACTCAAACCAGTAGTTGGATTGCAGCATGTCAGCAGTGTCTTCTGGGAATGGAGCCAAGGGAGAGAAAGGAAAGAAGTACCAGTCCTTGAATATCAATAGCCTTTTCAAAGTAAGTTACTTCGTAAGAAACAAAGCAGTTTTGGTGTGGTCAGTCAGGTTTCTCTTCTGTGGCAGCTGATTCTTTTCTCTTTTGTTCTTTTACTTGTTATGAGATTTCTTTTTTGGAAACAAGGGGGGTTTGAGTGTGTTCAGTCCGATCTCTCTTCTGTGGCAGCTGATTCTCTTTTCTCGATTGTTCTTTCGCTTCTTTTCGTACTGGATCAGTTCTGTTTGATTATTGCATCAAAAAATGATAGCTATAACTAATAAACCTATAACTATTTATAACTATTTAGTGACAGGAACTCATTTCTTGAACACTGTTTAAGGCGGACTTGGGTCACTTAAGGATAAATTCTGAAAAACAGTCTATAATAAAATATAGATGTCCCTAGGATTGTTATCCCATATGTATTAAGCTACGGATAAAATGGAAAGTCATCTATGATGTTCGACACTATATTTAGGCCATAGTTGCAGTGTTTAACGGATTCGCCAGCTGAATTTTATTGGAGTTATGAACTTTCCTGATTGAGCGGCTTGAGCCTGAAGAGGGCCTTTGCAAAGAAAGGCCGAAATATCGCTGTCGAACTTCGTAGCTGACTTTCCGCTTTTAGTTGGCTGTTTAATTACCTTAATTGAACTAGCAAGCAGTAAGTATTTAGAATCCCTATGAGCAGCTTGCGTTGGTGATTATGGTTATTGCCGGGTTTTCGACTCGGGAGCGGACCGGTCTTCCCTCCACAGCTGTGATTTCCAGTCCTTGTTAAGCTGCTTCTTCTAGAAGGATTTGGATGTTTTGCATGTGATGGTTTCTTATGACAAAGCTTACCACAAGGGAATTAACTCTGTTCGAGAAGAACTGTTCTCTGTCCCGAGTCGAGCAAAACTCCTGCTGTAGTTTTCGGGAGTGACTCCTTGCCCGCATCTGCTGATCCAATGTCAACAGAGAGAGAGGCAGTTAGGGGAGCTGGTTTAGGTAAGGCAGGAACAGAGAGGGGAGTAGGTTTTCCAGCCAGCTTGGGCACAACAAGTATTTATCACATGTATCGCATGTCTAAACTAGCTAAATCGGAAGAAACAGAAAAAACAGCCCCTGAAAGCACTAACATGAGCTGATGTCAAGAAGCTTGCCACGATTTTCCATGCGCATTATGCTCCCGACTGGTGTTAGTGTATCACCCTATTAATGCATAAAACGAGTTATTTGAATTTTGCCGAGTTTTTGCTAGAAGTTTATGGACCTGGGAAAAGGCTTAAAACGGCCAAAGCCGTGGATAATTTGTTAAATGCAGAGCCTAGTTTTACGTATTCAAATAGTTGTGAAAATTGGAACACTAACAGTAAGGAGGTCGAGGTGGGCTTTAAACAGAGGTTAAACATCGCGACGCTAAACAATTGGAGTCACATTGTTCAAAGGTTCCTATTAAAAGCTTCAGAAAGAAAAGAGGGAATGGATCCCCATGTGCGGGGTTGGGTTCTAGAGGAACTGGCTGCGCTTTGAGTGTCTCATACGGTCGGGGATATCGGAAGGGATGTATGTGCCATGCCGATGAAGGGGTCCTCTAGTAACCTAAACTGTTTGGCACAAGTCCAGTCCTATTACAGAAGTTGTTTGTCGCCCTAGTTTGATTGGGGTCTGGTCTGGTTTGATTGAGAGTGTTGAGGATCCAGCTAGTTCTTGTGATACTAGAATTGTTGACTTGTGTTGACAGGTTGTCTTGTTCAGATGGCCTTTGGTGCACCACTTGGTTAAAGCACAAGTTTCACAGGAAATACAACGGATACGTCAGCTACGATGCTTCATACAGCGATATTTCGGTCCTTCTTGGAAAGGGTCCTCGTCAACCTGTAATCAAAGATTACAGGTTTGTTTCCTTCCCCGACATTGACCCTGAAGATTGACAGCTTGACGAGGACCGTTGCCAAGCAGGGCGGAAATATCGCCGATGAAGCATCGTAGCTGACGTATCCACTGTATTTATTATTTGAATATATGTTTCAAAGTCAGCTTGGGCTCAAGGAATATTTATTTACTACATTATTGAAAGCTCAGTGTATTTTTTTCGTCTTCTTTGTCTTGTACTGCGCTAGTTCCCTCTTCTTAAGTGCGTAAATAAAATTTCATCGTCATCATCATCTCTTGTAAACTGGGCGTGGGTATGTGCTTGTTCAGTTTCGCATCGATATGTTGGCAAGTTGCGGGAAATCAGCTGAATTTGATTGACGGAAACTTAAGTGAGGTAGGTTATGAAAATTATCGACCGAGTACAGAGAGGTTTATATTTTTGAATGACCGTCGAAATTGTTATCCTGATATGAGACGAGATGGAGGTATGTTAACTGTTATAACTTTTTCTAACACAACCATTATAACTTTTTCTAACACAACCATTAATAATTAGAAGTCAGCAACTCCAAAAGTCACGTCATGAGGATTAATTTCACTAAACAAGTATTACAAACAGTCGAGTCGGAATCGTCGATGGAAACTGAAAATTCTGTAAAAATTCTTGGCATCGTTCTGGATGATAGTGAAGTGCGAAAAATAGTGAAAAATAGCTGTGCTACCCTTCGTTAATTTTCATACCTGAAGCGGTTTGGGGTTCCACGACATGAACTAGTGACACTTTATAAAAATTATGTAAGGCCCATTTCAGAGTACGGCTGCCAAATTTGGCATCCTGGCTTAAGTAAAGCTCAGGATGCCGAAATCGAACGACTGCAGAAGAGAGCCTGCAGAATAATACTTGTTCACAATTACACATCTTACAACGAAAGCCTTCACATCCTCAAAAACTGTCTGAAAGAAGAAATAATCTTCTCATGCGTTTTGGCCTCAAAATTTTGAATTCTCAGCACCACAGGACCATCCTTCCGGACTTCGTCACACCCTCTCAAGGACCTAACACGCGAAGCAAAGACGACCCGAAACCCAAGCTTGTTCCCCCACCTACGAAATCTTCAGAAAGATACCTAAATTCATTCGTTCCGTATTTTACTAAACATTTTAACTGTTCATAATTCATGTTAGTGAGTGTTTATTTTTCCAATTCCTCCCCGTGTTAGCCTAGTGCTATTAGGGTTGAATATAAAATTGATTGATAGTGGTAGGCCTGATTAGCAAATTCGTTTTGAGTGTAACATGTGAACGTGCGACAACAAGCGGTTTGCGGTTTCTGTGTAAAGGTAGGATACCAAGCATCCACAGAACAAGCAAGAAGCTACAGATAGGGTCACCGAATCTTCAAAAGGCTGCACTTTAAATATTCCAGTATTCTAAAGTAGTTTAATACTAAAGAACTAAGCTCGGATTTTAACAATGTCCACGGTTTCTGACTACTTTAAGCCTTTGTAAACGGCCTCTCAACGTCCCCCGTTGACTTCTAGTCAAACACGGACAAAACTACATAATCGTTTTTTGGGATCCCAAAACGTAAGTGGAAGAATACCTGTGACTTCGTAAAAGTTGTCCGTCTGTCTGTCTGTCTGTCCGTCCGTCTGTCAGCACGATAACTCTTCGTTTTCTTCAAACTTGGTATGAGAACCCGCTGGGTCATTACAGGTCAAGTTCGTAGATGGTCCCTGTAGACCCATATTTAAGGGTGGGGAAGGGGTTTCATATTAAGGAAACAGAAAAATGTTTTTAGAAGTGAATGAAACCGTCGATCTAGTGGTAAGGAGACATGCTGAATCCATACCTTAAATTTATTTTCTCGCCGGACACTTAGTTCGTCCGGAATCCGGCCAACCTACCAGAAAATCTCTACCCCCTCCACGACCCAGTTGAGCAGCAAAAACATCACCCGTGTCCAAAATGATATCACACCACCAGCTTTAACTCCAAGCAATCTTCAATAAGAAATTCACGAAATCAAATATTTAAGTAACAATCTAGTTGTTTTCCCACAAGTTCCTTTTTCGGGCTAGAGCGGGTTGAGACTGAAGAGGACCCTTGCTAAGAAGGCAGGCCGAATTATAGCTCTAATAAAATGCAGCTGACTTATCCTTTTTGTATTGTCAAATATAACTCTGACTAGAATATTTTCACAATAAAATTGTTCAGAAATATTGTTTTCTGAAAATACCAATATTTGCCCCGTTGAAATTAGTCGTTCTGTCCAGACTTCCCGCTCTCCGACGCAGAGGGTGAACGCAAAATATCTGAAAATTGTGCGTGCCGTAGTAAAAAGTGGGAAAAACAAGCAAAACAAGAGCTACGAGCTCATATGGCACTTGGTACGAGTAGGTGGTACAAAAAAGTAGATGACAAACCAAAATACCCCGCCTTCCAAAAATGCAGTTCGGTCTTGGAAATACGATATTTAGTTTCACTCAAGTCTGAGCATTTCCGGCATCGCCTCGGATCACCTAGGGCAAATGACTTTTCTACCTTCCAAGTTTCAACCCAAAAGATCCACTCGTTTGGTCCCTACACATACCACACGGTTTCCGCCCCCCCCCCTCCAACTTCCCCTACCGAGTCCGGATCTGCTTGCTACTACTAAATGGATCGTCTGAAGCATTTTCTGTTACCCCCTATCAAGTTTCACTCAAATCTGGAAGTTTTTAGGGAACTTCCGTTCCCCCAGCGTGGTCGGATTCAGCTCGGACCCTAAAATATGTCATCTAGAGCATAACTCCCCGCAATGTGGCTGAATACGACTCGAAAACGTCAACGTTGCATCTCTTACATCTCCTATTCCCTTCCATCAAGTTCGACTGGAACCGCAGTATAGCCTGTCCACAAATTTCCAGTCCCCGCTTCACCCCCATTCCCACCGTGGCCAGATCCGATCCAGACACCAAATAGCAAATCAAGGCCGCATTAACTCGGAGCTGTCCAACTTGCATCCCATTCTGCCCCCCCCCCCACCTCATCCAACTCTGCCAACCGTGGTCGCATGTGGTTCGGACGAATCTTTTTCTTGTCTAGATCACCCATAAAGTTTCACCCGAATTGTACCACCCGTTCGCAAACCTGCGGAAGCCACTGATTTCCGGATTCCCCTTCCCTCAACTAAACCCGAAGATGGTCGGATCCAGGAACACAAGTTTTCCAAGGGCATCCAAATCAAAAGGAACTCTCCTAACTGGCGATCACCGGAATTCCGGGAAACACCCTCCAACTCCCCCCCCCCCCCCACAGAGCCCCGATACGATCTGGTTCTGTCAATTACTTATCTAGGGCTAATATTTGTTCTTCCCACCAAGTTCCATCCCAATCCCTGAACTCTAAGTGTTTCACAAGATTTCCGGTGCCCCCTCCAACTTCACCCCCCCCCCATTTATCGGGTATGACCAGAATTAGACATGGAACACCTGAGACGATAGCTCTTTCCAATTGCCAAGTTTCATTCAATTCTGATCACTCGTTCAAAAGTTATGCGTGCCACCAGATTCCGGCTCCCCATTCCTTCACTCCCCATGGTGGCCAGATCTGGGAAATGACTATTATCAAGTCAGTCTGTTCGGGTCACAAACATGCCTTCCAAGTTTCATCGTACTAGCACATCCAGAAGTACCGAACTAGCGGGGTCACCGGAATTCCGACCTCCCCCCCCCCCTCAACCCCCACAGTGCCCGGATTCCGTCCGGTTATGTCAACAATGTATCTAGGATTTGTGCTTGTTCTTCCCACCAAGTTTCATCCCGATCCCTCCACTCTAAGCATTTTCCAAGATTTCCGGCTCCCCCCAAAGTAGTCGGATCCGGTCCAGATTTTAAGCAGCTCGTCTGAGACATGGGGTCTTTCCTAATATCAAGTTTCATTAAGATCCGATCACCGGTTCAGAAGTTATAAATACCTCTAGATTCCGGATTTCCCCTCCGTCCACTCCCCCCACCATGCTCGGAACGGGGAAGTGACTATTTCCAACTTGGGTCCCTGATGTACCTGCCAAGTTTCATCGTCCTAGCTTATGTGGAAGTGCCTGAACTAGCAAAACCTGGACAGACCGACCGACAGAGCGACAGACCGACGGCGGACAGAAATTGCGATCGCTATATGTGCCATAAAAAGGAGTCCGGAACACAAGATAGACCTGTCGGCCTACCAAGTCTTTTAAAAACTTAAAACACATTTTGAAGCTTATCTTTTTTTTGAAAAATTTGTTGGCGGAGCTTCAAGCTTTCGGCAAAGATGAACTCTGTGACCGATAAACTCGGTTCTGCCTAAAAAGTGCTTAATATTCGCAGGTGCAGAATGAAACAATGGCGAAGGGCGGGTATTTATAGAACTTATAATTCCGTAGGGGAGCTAGGAATAATCAAATAGGTTTATTCAGAAGTTCGGCAAGATGTCATTCGTTCGCTAGAGAAAACGTCAGCATCACTACTTTGTAAACCTCGTCATTGTGGTCATCGAGTACATGATGTTTTTCATGAATTTTTCAGGCCCAGTTAGAAATTATGTCTAAATTTTGTGTGTTTATGCTGTTATTTATCTTGTGTTGTTTCTCGTTGTTCTTTTTACTCCACTACCACCTTGTGTATTTGGCGGGTTACAAATAAAATAAATATATATATATATTTAGGCAGAATAAGTAAGAGCTTCAAGGCTGTTTCAAACAAAATAGAAAAAATGAGACTTTCGGGTTTTTTCTTTATCAGCTAGTTACCCCTCCCAGATGATGTGCGAGGGATAATTAAACATACATTTGTACATATAAACTTTGAAACGCACATTTTTATGTTTCGTTATTTTACTTTTATCTGCATGTCGTTCAGTCCGCATCGTTCTTCTGGTTTTTAGTTACATGTCGTCTTATACATTTGTCCATATAAACTTTGAAACTCATTTTTATATTTCGTTATTTTACTTTTATCTGCATGTCGTTCAGTCTGCATCGTTCTTCTGGTTTTTAGTTACATGTCGTCTAAGTGTTTGTTGGTTCCGCCTCGTTTTCCTGTTGTTATTTTGGTGGATTTTATGATTTAGTTTTGTTTTTCGCTGAGGACGGTTTGCCGGAAGTGCAACCGAAATATCCGAAATTTTATTTATCCCTCGCACATCATCTTGGAGGGGTTTCCTGCTGACCAAGAAAAAAACCCGAAAATCTCGTTTTTCCTATTTTGTTTGAAGTGAATGGTCAACTTGGCTTCAAACCTACCTTATATTCAAGGTTGTTTCTTTCCTTTCCAGGTTACCGGTAGTGAATCTCAGCAGAAAAGTGCAGCACCAAAACATGGACTTCAAGTTCTTGGAAAAGTTCCAGCTGGCCGTCGTGTCCCTAACCCCGTTCATTTGCCTAGCCTAAAATCAGAGAGCGGCGGTCAAGATCCAAACGTACTACTAGTTCCAGCAAATTCATCAGGATGGGTATCGGGATCAGAGGGGAAAAATGGAGCAGTTACAACTGGAGCTGCTGGAGCTCCCCTTGTCACTCAGGCAGCAGTGAAGATAGCGCCGGAGGTGACAGCAGTTCCAGCCAGCTCCCCAGTGAAGCAACCGCCAGTTTTGAAAGTGAGTTGTACCCTGTTTTTTTTTTGTTTTTTTCTTAGAAACCAATCAGCTCCACGAGTAGAAGTTCGTATTAAGTTGCACACCCTTGTGCGAAATGTATAACATTTCTCACATTTATAAGTAGTGACCTGAAAGGCAAAAATGCTCCTCAGCCGGGATTTGAACCCAGGACCCTCTGCTTACAAGGCAGGCGCTCTACCATTTGAGCTACCGAGGGGCTTAGGAACAGAGTTCGCAAACCACTACAATAGTCTGGTAGGAGCCGGCGATAGGAGATGGCTCTGTTCACAAGCCCCTCGGTAGCTCAAGTGGTAGAGCGCCTGCCTTGTAAGCAGAGGGCCCTGGGTTCAAATCCCAGCTGAGGAGCATTTTTGTCTTTCAGTTCACTACTTATAAATGTTTCCATCTCAAGGGCGTCTTCCCCACTAAAATTATATATTTGGTTTTATTTGGTTTTCACCATGAGAACCCGCCTTGTGGGTCCTGGTATGTCTACGTGGCTCCGACAATAGAGGCTATTGGTCTATTGGTCACGGTACAAGTCCCTTGTGTAAAGTGTCATCTGTGTATTTTTAATTTATCACATCTTTTCTCAAAAAAACATTGAATTTTTTTTAAAGCACTTGTGTAAAGTACCATCTATGTATTATTAATTTCTCACATCTTTTCTAAAAAATACATTGAATTTTTTTTAAAGCACAAATCTTACTATAGATGACTCCCTATGAAAGGGATGGGAAGAATAGCATTATTTTTCACTTGAAATTAGCGAAGTTCTTGTTCGCTCTTGTCAACACTATCCAGCCTTCCTGCTCTCCGATGCGGCGGCTGGGAGCAAAACGTTTGAAAACTGAACGTGCCGTGGTTAAAAAGTTGAAAAACGAAGCAAATAAAAGAAGATAAAAACAGGAGATTATCATATCCTTATGTGTGAATGAGTTACCAGCGAACATAAATATTTTGACAAACTTTGCGTTCTGTGCCCGGGGAAACTCTGCAAGGCCGAAAAAGCGCTAAAAATTCGTAGGAAGAAAACGAAACAATGGGAAAAGGTGGGGGTTTTAGAAGCTTATAATTTCACAAGGGAGCTAGGTATATTATAAAAGGCAGAATAAGCAAGAGGGGTCCTTTAACTCCATTTTGTGAAAAGAAAACAAAGGTGAACATGACAGGTGATCACAGGGCAAGCTTAGATAGATAGATATCGCTTTTATTCTTTTCGAACTATCGTGGTGAAATCCAAATTTGTCGAAATCGTCATATATCTTCTGCGAGAGGCAGACACTGAGGCTGTCAAACTTATGTGGGCATTTTCAACAGCAGATATTTTGAATGTATGTGCGAATATTATGGAATTTTGTGCTTAGCCTTAATGTGTAGCGTCTCCGTAAATACCTGACTGACTAAATGGGTGAAGAATTGGTTTATTTCAGCCAAATAATAATAACCAGCTGTTCAATGCCCAGAGGCTAACCTGTAAGGGACTAAATAACCTTAAAAAATCAACAAAGCACTATTTTAGAAAAGGAAAGAAAGAATAAGGAAATAAGCAAGAACGTATTTGATAGTACAAAACGGATACGTTAGCTGAATTTTATTAGAGCTATATTTAGGCCCTTCTTGACAAGGGTCCTCTTCAGGCTCAAAGCCGCTCAAATTGTAGAAACAAACTTGTGGAAAAACCAACAAGTTCCACAACTTTTTTTCAGCGACCACAAACTTTTTCCACACGTCCATGCGATCACGTTTCCGGCTTACCCGCCTACGACACAAAATACGACTCCTGGGACCTTCAACGGATCACCAATGAACAATTAGTTGAAAAGGCTAACGTACAGTCAAGCGAAGGTTCAGGGATATTTCGGTGTAAACGGTGATCCAAACGCAACTATTCCATCGTTCTAGCCACAAGTTCCACAAGCGCCCCCACCAGCTGTCCCTATGGGAAATCGCGGACCTCCAGTAATCCAGCCTGGACAGCTCAGACCGGGTGGAGGTCAGCTTCCCACCGCGCGTCCGGCAGGACACTACGACAGACAGTTCCCGACACTAGGTGGCGCCACAGAGCCAGGGAAGGGTGCCCCGGATGCGGAACAGAAACCAGGACCGAGCTTGAGACCACAGTGTAAGTGCTATTGCTTTGTAAAGTCATATTCTCGTCGTTCCCCGCGTTTTTGTTTGTCCCGGGGACTCACTCCCGTATTCTCGCGAGTCCCCACGGACGTTGAATGCTCCGATTATCATCATCATCATCAAAAAAGACTCCCTTTCAGATTCGGAGGGGAATCAACTTTTGCTGGTTTGGGTGCAATTTAAAGTAATTAAAAACAATCAGAATAAACAAAACCCAAAATAAAGTGGTTCCAGACAAATTTCGTGAACTGCATATTTTTTGTTCGAACAATATCTATTTTGGAAGCATTCCCCGTGTTCTTGTTGTTTCTGTACGCGGAGTCCGCGTGGAGTGACTCCCTCTATTCTCGCCATTCCCTTTGATTCCCCGAGGAGTCCTCGGGGAACGACGAGAATACGCCTTAAGTGGTGGTCTTATGTAGATCTTGTCAGTAATGCTCAAATCCTCAGTTTTGTGGCAAAGAATTTTGGATTTGGGGTACGGCACAACTGAAAGACACATAGCCTGAGCGTTTGTAGCATGATCACTTTGAGAGGGGAAACTTTGGATTGCCAGATTTTCGACTGGTAGAAGTTCGTTAAAGAAAACAGACCCAATAGATAAAGGAACATCCACCTCTTTGGTAATTTCAGCGAAAAGAGCGTTTAAATGGGGCAAGAGTCAAATAATCAGTATTTTCCTATTGCATTCTTGACCGACCAACTTTTTATTGCGACACGATGATAACAAGGTTATATGCAAACAGGGTCTGCCCCGAGCTCCAGCTCTAGCCTTCCAAACTACGCGTTATTTGGGTGGTTATCCATAGTTGTTTTATAATGGACAATGGTGTTTTTGCTTGAATAACTGTTGGTCATCGTCAGGACTGATCTGACGTCGGAATCTTCCTTTGAACATTTCCATGCGAACGTAGCTGTGAGGCGCATTGGCACAGTGTTCGGCTGGAGAGGCTGTATGGTGCCCTTGTTCTCTGTGAACTCGCAGTCGAGTCTTGTTTCCTGAGCCTCGTTTTTGTTGCACGCTGCACGCCCACTTCTCAGCCGCTTCTGCTAAATGGCGTTTTTCCACTGCAGTGCTTCCGAGGAAGACGGCAGCGCTCCTCGAAGATCGTGGACTTGCTCACCGACCAAGTCCGTGCTTCCCTGCAAGGTGCTGCTTCAGTCGAGAAGAAATCTTGCAGGCAGCGAAACCAAAAACACATCTTGTGCAGAAGGAAAGAATACTCTTGATGACCATCTCTCCCTGCCGATGCAGAATCTCCGGGTGCCTGCGGAAGAAAGGAAGAAACGGTGTCACAGCTGCGCTGACTCAGGATTTGAGTCATTGAGTTTGCGTCGCTACGGACACGTTTACTCCTTCTTCCTGAGAATTACTGGCGTGTTTTGGACTTAGTCATATAGTGTATTGCTGCAGCAGCGATTCGTTAGCACTATTGCAACGAAAACGAGGCTCTGGGCTCCAGCCATACGCGTCGTGCAGAGGAACGAACTGCTACTGTGGCTTGAGAAAGAGTGTTATGTTTTATTTCAGGCTTGATGCGCTGGATGTGCTTGAGGCATCTCGGTTAGGAAACAGCTCATTATCCCAAAGCAATTTCTCACCTGAAGTGGTTTTCGCTTCACGAATTTTTGTATCTTTGGGGAGATAGTTTATTTGGGAGTGTGTAAAGGCGTCTGGCCACATTTGGGCTCATCTTTTACGTGTCTTTTTCAGCCGAAGGCACATGGACTCAACCTGGTCGTGGTGCTCCCTCGGAACAGCCACCGCCACAACGCTACTCGAATCTTGGCCCTATTCTAGAGCCAGAGGTTGGGCTACCGCATCAAATGGCACAGGGCCCGGGCCGCCCCATGCCCCCTATGATGCACCCTTACCCTCGAGGGATGCCTCCCCCATATATGAGGCCTCCCCCGCCCGGACAGTTCCCACCACACTTTCAGATGAGAAACGCTCGCCCGCATTTACGTGGCCCACCTCCCCCCCGCGGCTCTCCGAGGCAGATGAGCGGCGAGGATTTTGCGTCGAATCCGATTCTAAAGCAGGAAGACTTGAACAAGTTGGATGAGATTGGCCGCGAAGGAGGCTGGGCAGCTGATCAAGACGAAATTGACTACAAGTAAGTTAGATCCTTTAAGATAAGATAAGATTTTATCTGCGCTGAGAGCCAACGGCCATGGCATATACATATAGAAAAAAACAACAACAACACCACACACAAAAAATATTAAACTCCTGTAGTCACCTATCCCTATGGGCTAGGGCTATTATGAGGAGCCTCACCGGCTGTTTTATATTTCCTAAACAGTTATTCCCCATTACAACCACACATCCATTCTTCATCCATTCCCCTTCCGTTCACTCCAAAAATTTCCAACCTAAGTTTACTCAAACTTTCGTATTCACAGAATAAATCTTTTAAATTCTCATCCATGCTACCACACATCGGACATGAGTAGGGACCGGACCGACCCTTTTCCCCTCCCAATATACCGTCTTCTCTCCTTCTCTATGTTGATTGATATTTAGTTTCTTTTTTTGTTTTTCTTTTTTTTTTATGTACTCTGCTTTTTCCCTTCTGTAAGCGGGCAAAAATAAATATATGATTGATTGATAAATCTGTGTTGGGATTGGTAGTAAAAAGGACAGTTTTTTGTGTTACTTAGGCTGAGGGTTTAGCTCAAGAACCTTCGTGTGCGGAAACACTGGAAGAATGGATCAGTTGCGTTTTCGGGACTGAACTGGTAAGATTGGCTGTCAGGTCAGGTCAGATTATAATGAAATCGAGTGCATCGATTCTGGAGTAAGAGAAAAGAGGGGGGGGGGGTGAACTTCATGTGGTAAATATTAAATATTTCATATTAATGACAACTCCGCTCCTAACGGGCTATTCCTTTAAGGCAGAGATGGTGCACTAAACTTTTTTGACATCGTCAGGACTTTAAAACTCGCTTTAAAACTTAAAGGACCCCTCGCACTATTTACTCTTCAACTTACAGTAGTTTAAAATATATGAATACTCTAAAACTAGTCTGTGCTTTCAACGAATAACTGATTATTGTCTTGAACCAAACTTCTGACACAATTTTCTAGTCTTAAGGGGTTTGTTGTCTCCAAATTGTTCGCATAATCGTGGTAAAAACCCAAGTGATGTAAATACAAAGACAGAAGTTAGACAGTACTGCGTCTGCAGCTTGGGACGAAACACCGTCCTTTTCCTTCGGTTTCTTTTCTTCCTCATTTGTTGCCCTAAGCTGATTTCTGCGGAAGTTGGTCACGGCCGAGATTTACTGTGTAAAGGAGTAATATGAACGGGCAACTACTCCGTTACCCAGTAGCTTTTGGTTGTGACCAACTTCCTCAAAAATGCCCAAGCTTGACTGATTGCAGCAAACGGATACGTCAGTTGAATTTTATTCTACAGATATCTCGGCCCGTCTTGGCAAAAAATAACAATGATTTACTTTATTTCCTTAACAGCCTGTATTACACACGCTTGCACTGGATCGTCATTCACGCAAATAACACGTGACAATTACATAAATATACATTTCATCTATACTTACTTACTACTAACTTAAAATTATGATTTGACTTAACTAGAATTAAAATATTGGGTAAAATAAGGTACAAAGGATTTCAGGTAACGATCAGTCGAATTTACGGATGGTCTTTCTAGTCTCTGGCAAGCAGCGTCTCTCCGTCTTTGTCGCGTATTCGGTCTGCTATTTGCTATGGTCACAAAGTCAGAGAGGCTGATACGATGGTCGTATCATCCTCAGACACTTACAGCAGTGCTTGCCTGTCCACAGTTTCAAGTGCACTGTAAAAAGCTACTCCGAGTAAGGATTCAAGTTAAATGCAGTATTTGCTACTGGGGTTAATCTTATCTCCACTGGGATAAGATTAATCCGAATTAGAGAATTAGGGGGGGGGGGCAAGGGCACTTTGTTGATGGAAGAATCGTTTGTTAGTGGATTTTCTTGTCAGTTTTTTATGCCTTCATTCTTATTTTCTTCTTCTTTTTTCTCTCCTTTTTTTGATTTGTTTGGTTTGTTTCCCTTAAGACTATATGAATAAAGAACAAGCCCCGCCCATTGCCAGGCCTTATGGTGGGGCCACAAAGAGTTAATGGTGTTTTTATTGTTTATGAATAAACGAAACTGAAACTGAAACTGAAGATAGTCTTATTTCATTAGAAACAAGATTAACCCCAGTACCAAATACTGCAAGATTTTTTTGTAGATTGTGGAAAGGGGACAACATTTGCGGTTGAGCTCAGTTAGATTTTTCAAAATTCTTAAGAACGTCGGTAAAGGCTGTTCCTGATTTTATTATTAACTGAGATTTTTCTTTTTAGTCAAAAACTTACTTTCTCTGATGACGAAGATGATACCAAAGGACGGAAGTCATTAAAAGACACAGAACAAGAAGTTAAGGTACGTTATATCCACCTTTCTGGATAATATTTAGTCACAAAGAGAAAAAGAAAATACGAGTGTTGTATTTGAAGTAGCCACAGTTCCTTTCTGTCTTCTCTCCTTGGGTCTGCAACAACTCTATCGCTATAAATTTCAGTATTAGAAGTTGCAAAAGTTTAATTAAATAAAAAAAAAGGTTCAAAGAGTCGCCAGATCCTGCGTCCTGCACACTCCGGCGATGTGATTTTTGCTGGGTATGTATTTGTGATCCAGGACTGTTTGCTATGGTCTACTTCGTAGATGAACCCGTAGCCCTATTTTTGGAGCGGCTGTTTATTCAATTCAATTCAGTTTCCTTTATTTAACGGTTTTTGAAAACCATAAAAAAACAAAAATAAGACACTCAAAACAAACAGTACACTAAACTAAAACAATCAATTTGAACGGGCTCCAGGTGGAACCTGGGGCGTTCGCAGAGACCGCTCCCATTCGAGCCACACAGGCAGAGACCCACACAGGCAGAGACAACCTCAAAAGCGGGGCAGATGCAGCCCGCACAAGTGGATTAGACGACCTGAGAATCCTGTTCTGCAAAGAAAGAATGTTTCGCCTCCTTAGTTAAGGAAAAGAAAGAAGTCCCGCCACCACAAACATACCAGAAGCACTGCAATGTCTAGGCAGACCATGCAGCCACCTGAAAGCATTGTTATAGAGAATCCGAAAAGACCGGTCAGTTTCCCCAGAGATGCTGGTCACAAGGGCCAGGCAGTAAACTGTTTAGAAACAAGGTGTGGAGAAAGAAAGTGGATTTGGTTTAAAGGACACTTGAATGAACAGTACCAAGTATCATCCCTATCTGTATGACTTCCGTTAACATTGCCAGCAGAAAACCCAATCCAAATACGAAGTAGTGTTTCCAAGCTATGATTTTTGCTCCATTTTGCATCAGTCCTTGTTTCAATACCGAACAATTTTAGAAATGAACAATGTCTCCAATCAACCCTTCTTCTGGAATATTTTTTAACCAGTCAAGCCCAAACGTATATCTAGAAAAAATTCCAATACGATCCGGCCAGCGCTGTACAAGATTTGAATGAATTGCGCCTTTTTGTCTTGGAGTCTGCATGTGCAAACCTCCAGAAACGAACATCCCTATTTTGAAAACGTCACGCTCAGGAGAAGAATGCTCTCCGTGGCCATGTCTGTAAATGCATTCTCCATGGTGAGTTCAAGTATGGTTTCATTGTTCAGGTGTCCTTTAAGGATTGGAAACATGCTTCAGATCCATGGTTGCGTTCCACCAACTTAACAATTGTTAACAATCGTTAATTTTACTTCGGGGCGGAGCTAACTGCATCTTTAACGATCGTTAACTTTTCCCAGTTCTACATTTATTAACTATGTTGTAACGTTGCTCACCGACCATCGTTAACTATCGTTTAGTTACGGAACGCAACCCATATCTGATCCCACTTAATGTTAGATTGTTTTCTAAGTTTTGTTATTGCTACAGGTTGAAAGAGATTCACGATGGGCAGAAAGTGTTCAACCTCAGGGCAAGTTGATTCAGCAGGCAAAAGCGCAGACTGCACAAACAGCGCCACGGAGGGGGGACTATCGCAGCCAAGCTCATGTATGTATACAACTTGCATTATGTCTAAATTTTGTGTGTTTATACTGTTATTTATCTTGTGTTGTTTTTCGTTATTCTCTTTACTCCGCTACCACCTTGTGTAGGTTCAGGTTCAGGTTCGTTTATTATTTTCATTAATTGTACACAGGTAAATTAACAAATACTCCCGGCAGAGGACAAAGCACGAGTGGCACGGGAGTGATAAATGAAAACAATTACCTTCTTCAATATACAAGAAAAACAGTAGTTCTCACCAGTTCAAACTCGCAATAAATAATAAAAATAATCGATAATGTTAATTAATTGATAAATAACAGGAACCAACAAGAGGGGCGCATCCAACATCACAAAACCAAAACAAATCCCTCCCAACCCTAAAACTAAATAAATAATCAAAATCTATAATTAATTTAATTTTATGTATTTGTGTATTTGGCGGGTTACAAATAAAATATATATAATTGTTAGAGAAATAAGGGCTTTAGCTATATAGGTTGAGAGCAAAGCCTGGTCACTTCCGGTTGGTTTTCAGGGTGCTGCCAGAGTTTGCCAACCTGTCCAGTGTCCGCTTCAGTTTCGCTCTCCGGACACCGAAAGCAGCTTCCCCGGAAAGTGTGTGTGTGTTGGGGGGGGGGGTAGTTCAAATCTCGGCAGAAAGTTGAGGCTCTAGGGTAACAGATTTGGACAAAAGTGACATCGTTGAAAAACAAGACCAAATGTTTCGATGGGATCTCAAAAAATTCATATTTAGTCCAGACAACTGGGTCCCGTAGATATCCGGTCTCGCCAGACCTCTTGAACATTTGTACTTTTAAAATTTAGAAACAAATTATTGGTCCTATCATCTGAGAAAACCAAGTTCAGATATGGATTCAGAATGGATTCAGCATACGTCATATCTACTTTGACGAAACTGATCAAAACTTCCTGACTCAATTTAGCTAAGTTCGCGATTTCGGCTGGATTCCGGGCGAACTACTTGTCTGGCAAAAACTAATACTCAAAAACGAATTCACCAGGTCTCCTTAACCCTAAATCGGACCTCTATCGTCAACATCAGATAAAACTTAAATTTATAATAAATTTTCAGGTTTTGGCCGGATTCCGGGCGAGACTTGCTCAGCAAGAAAATAGTTTTCAAATACGGATTCAGCATGCATCTTTACCACTACATCAAACCTCTTATCAACTTCAGATAAAACGTCTACTTAAAAAAAAAATCCGGCTTCAGTCGGATTCCGGGCTAACTATATATCCGAGTAGAAAACGATTGTCATAGATGGATTCGGAATAATTCGAACATCTAATCAACTTTGAATAAAACATTTACTTCAAACAAATCTTCCCATTTTGGCCGGATTCCGGTCTAAAGACTTGTCCGTCGAGAAAATGATTTTCATATAAGTTTTCAGTAACACCAAATTTGTTGAAAATGCGGCTCTGCAAGAATTGGCCGCGCGAGACACGAAGTTATCACACAATTTGACCAGACCCTGCAATGTTGTTTCTTCTTTTTTCTTCTTTTGCGAAAACAAGACCAAAAGTTTCGATGGGATCCCAGATATTGAATATTTATTGGACTACTTGATCCAGACAAGCGAATCTTGTATATTTTCCGTCTTCGCCTAATCACTTTAACATTTTGTTGTTACCTACAACCAAGCTCGGGAATGGATTCAGCAAGCATATTTACTCCAACATATCATCTGTAGTCGACTTTAGACCAATTTGACTACTTGACCAAATTCCTCCTTTTATCAGTAGGCTACTCACGGCGAACTGCATGCAGAGTAAAAGATCTGGTGACATGATCGTGTTGTGGCCGGTTTCCCGGCAAACTACTTGCCCAGCAATAAAATAGTTTTCATATTCAGATTCAGCATGTCTCTTTACCCCGAAATCGACTATCTCATTAGCTTTTAAAAAATATATTTTTTCGCCCTTTAAATTTGAAACCCCTCCCCCACCTCTAAATGTAGGGCTAGAGATATTCGAACTTGATCTGTACTTTGACCCAAAGAGTCCTCATGCCAAGTTAAAAATAAAATATCTCAACCCCTTCGAGAATTATCGTGCTAACTTAACAGACGGACGGACGGACAACTTTTACGAAATCATAGGTATCCCGTCACATCCGTTTTGAGATTCCTAAAAAAACAAGAGCAAAGGTGTCGATGGGATCCCAAAAATCTAATATTTGATTCAGACAATCGGGTCTTGTCTTCGTCAGATCCAGTCTTGGACAGGCTAATCATCAGAGAAAACCAAGCTCAGATATACCTCTATAAGCCATATCTATTTTGACGATACTGACCGAGACTTCCTGCTTTACTTCTGCCAAGTTTCCGGTTTCGCCCGATTTCCTAGCGAACTACTAGTCCAGCAAAAAAAGAAAATTCAGAAAAAAGTCCAGCGTATCTATTTATCCTTATAAAGAACATCTAATCAACTTTGAACAAAAGTTTGACTTTAAAAAAAATCCGGTTACAACCGGATTCCGGACTAATTCTATGTCCGTGTAATAACGATTGTCAAATACCGACTCAGCCTCTGTTCTTACCCCTTAATCTGTCATCTAATCAAACTTTTGCTTTTAACAAATTTTCCGGTTTTGGCATGATTCCGGGCGAACTAGTTGTCCGAAAAGAAAATGATTTTCACCATCGTGTTCAGCATGTCTTTTTACCGGTAAATCGACCATTTAATCAACTTCAAATTATAATTTTACTTTTAACCAACTTTCCAGTTTTCGCCAGATTCCGGACTAACTACTTGTTCGGCGAGAAAATTGTTTTCGCCATCGTGTTCAGCATGTCTTCTTACCCCTGAATCGACTATTTAATCAACTTCAAATAAAACTTTTACTTTTAACCAAATTTCCGGTTTTTGCCGGATTCCGGACGAACTATTTGTCCGGCGAGAAAATGGTTTTCACTATCGTGCTCAGCATGCCTTCTTACCCCATAATCGACTATCACATTAGCTGTTTAAAAAAAATTTGTTTGTCCCTTAGTTTGAACCCCCTCCCCCACCCCTAAATGTGGAGCTACATAGCCCATCTACGAACTTGACCTTACCCTTGACCCAATGAATCCTCACACCAAGTTTCATCAAAATATCTCATTCCCTTAGGGAGTTATCGTTCTCACAGACAGACGGACATTTTTGCGATGTCATAGGTATCCCTCCACTTACGTTTTGGGATCCCAAAAACTTATCCTTCTTTATCCTCTCATTCGTGCATCGTCCCGCGTTGACAAGCAACGGGTGGCTCTTGTGTGTTGAAAGATACACAAAGTAAACTTTGGCATGCAAACCGGTTCGCGTAGCGCAGGTGCCGCTACTCTGCCCTCGGCCGGGAGTGCGATGCGTGGTTGGGGGGGGGGGACCACCCGATGCTTCCTGTGCTTTTCTCTATCTGGATGAACTTCTGGCTTGTCTAACGGGGAAGCGCCACTAACTCTCACCCTAATCCACACGGTCGGCTCCAGCGAGACTCGAACCTATTCGGCCAGGACGCTTGGAAGGTACAGAGCGTGTTCCACCCTCGTACCAATAGTAAGTATTAGTTACTAAACCCGTTCCAGCCTCACGAAAAGTTACTACGCTGACCGTTCCAGCCTTGTCGAAATAGTAACCAATAGTAACTATTTGCTTACCACGCTCGGGAGCGTGGTAAGCGTAATAACCACGAATCTCTGTCACGTGATTGGTCGGATTCACCCGTGGTATGATATTTCGCTGGAAAATACAAAAATCGTTCCAGCCTTGACGACAAAAAGGCAGAATTTGTGACGTCATGCGTGGTAACTACGGTAAGTAGGATGGAACACGCTCACAGTCTCTTTATTTTGTTTTTATTTTTTTAGAATGAGCGAACACCTCTGGACGATGAAGATGAATGGAACGAGAGACGCCGTCAGCAGCAGGACCAAGAGTCTGAAAGTGCAGAGCGCGCTCGACGTCGCCGCCAGGACGAAGAAATGCGTTTCCGAAAAGAGCGCGAATCTGTTTCATCAGACGGACACAGCCCGCGCGTCAGCGAATCCCGGGACTACCGAACCACCGAAAGAGATTATTCTTACCCGCGGCGTGACAAGCAGGATTACCCTCAGGACATCCCGCCTGCTGAAAGGGACTACTCACGGGAGCCGAAAGACTACCCACCCCGCGAGGAAGAAAGGGACTTCCGACCGAGAGAGGGTGCCAAAGATTTCCGCCCTAGGGATGGTGACAAGGACTACCGACCGAGAGATGGCGATAAAGACTACCGGTCCAGAGAGAGCGATAAAGATTACCGACCAAAAGAGGGTGATAGTAAAGATTATCGCCCAAGGGAGGAAGGGAGAGACTTTCGCCCGAGCGACAGCGATCGGTCTCGCGAGAATTGGGACTACCAACGACAGAAGGACTACGGAAGGCGCGAGGAGCCGCGAGATCGGGACTTCGTGCGAGGGAGCGACTCCCGTAGAAAGGAAGAGTGGGAACGGGAAGAATTCAGGGAGCAGGGATACTCTTCCTCGAGAGACGCCCGAGGGAATTATCAGAGAGGGTATGCCACTTCGAATTTACCCCCCAGGCTCCAGAGACAACAAGAGATGAGGAGGCAGGACTCGGGAACCATGTCGGTCCCTCCAGGGAGTGTTGCACCGCCTGCTCAAATTCCCAGAGGTAAATAGTTATTTCGATTCTGGCAATGTTCTTTCCGTCTTGCCCATACGTGTGCGAAGATCATATCATTTTTTCTTTCCGTGTGGATTCCGCAATTCTTCCTTTTCTGTTTCTTCGTGGTTGGGAAGGTGCGAACGAGTGACGGATTGGGCCGAAGACTTACCTAATGGCTTTGCCAGTTCTTACTCAGAAATTTAGAATCTCCTAACGTATGATTTTTTTTAGACGATATGGAACACCACTTTCAACTATTTTTCAAGCCCTTTAGAGCCGCGATAGGTTTTTCTGGCTGAACCTACCTTCACAGCACTTCCGTCGCTTATGTCCCGAGATTTGCAGACCCCGTCTGTCCGGAGATTTGCCTATACGTCCCTCATAAAATCCAGTAGCTAATTACCGCCAGATGCGCTAGAGGAACAATAACAATCACGCGTGAGATCTTGGTATGAGTTCTCTGAGGGGTGAAGCGATTATGCTTTCCCTTCATACCGAGTCGCGCATTGGCTCCGTGGAAAAGTCAACTAGCACTCAGCACTAAAGTCGGGAGCCAGGATTGACAAACTTGATAAAGTTGACAGAACGGAGTTGGGTAAAGTACAAACAGGGACAGAGGTATTTTAAAAAGTTTTAAAGGACCCCTCTTGCTTTATTCTGCCTTTTATAATATACTTAGCTCCCATATAGAATTATAAGTTTCTAAAATCCCCACCTTTCTCCATTGTTTCGTTTCGTAGCTACGAATTTTTAGCGCTTTTCAGCCTTGCCGAGTTTTCCCTTCATCCAACGAAAAGTTTGCCGGAATCTTCAACGTCCGATGACTACTCTTTCACACAAGAGGATGAGAGAATCTTCTGTTTATTCCTTCTTTTATTTGATTAGTTTTCCCACTTTTTAACCATGGCACGTTCAGTTTTCAAATATTCTGCGCCCAGTCGCCGCGTCGGAGAGTAGGAAGGCTGGATATAGTCGACAAGCGCTAGCAAGAGAATCACTAGTTTTAGGTGGAAAGTAATGGTATTTCCAAAAACGTCTTTTCTGATTCATTTCATAGGGAAAAGATGATTTCTAGTGAGAGTTGTGCTTTAAACATGGCTAGGCCTACGAGGACTCGAAAATAGCATAACAAACCAGGATAAAAATAGACGAAGAAGTAACGTGTCATTGTTTACTTTATGCTAGCGCATCTAGCGGCCAAAAAATAACTAATCTGGAAGGAATTGTATGAAATGAAAACTTTCGCATGCAGACTGTTGAAGGTTCTCGTAGCGCAGGTGCTTGAGGCTCGAACAAGCGACCCTTCGCTCTTGGAAAGAGGGCCCGCCGAACCGGGCGCTATCGAGGAATTTAAAACCGGTGGCCTACCTAAAGGCGACATTTTTGCCATAGCTTTACACTACGGAAGCGTACCCGATCCTTACTTATGCCCGTTAGTATTTTGGGGGTCCCAAACTTAAGTGGCGGGATAACTATGACTTCGTAAAGTTGTCCGTCCGTCGTCTGTTAGCACGACAGCTCTCGAAGTGATTGAAATATTTTGTCCAAACTTGGTGCGAGGATCCTTTGTGTCAAAGTACAGGTCAAGCTCGTAGATGGGCCTCATAGCTGTATATTTAGGGATAGGGGAAGGGTTTCATATTAAGGGGCGAACAAAATATTTTTAAAATAATGAAATAGTCGATTTAGTGGTAAGGAGACTTGCTGAATCCGAATATGAAAATTATTTTCTCGCTTGGCAACCAGTTCACCCGGAATCCGGCAGAAACCGAAGATTTGTGAAACAGTAAAAGTTTATTTGAATTTGATTAGATATTCGATTTACGGGTAAGAAGACATGCTGGATCCGTGGATGACAGTAATTTTCTGACCGGACGTGTAGTTGCTCAGAATTCGGCTGAAACCAGAAAATTTGTTTAAAGTAAACGTTTTATTTGAAGTTCATTACAGATTCGATGTAGGGGTAATGAGACATGTTGAATTCGGTTTTGAGCTATAGTTTTTTGCCAGACAAGTAGTTCGCCCGGAATCCGGCTGAAATCGGAAATTTGGCAGAAGTAAGGAAGGAAGTTTTGATCAGTTTCGTCAATGTAGATACGAAGTAGGCTGTAGTGGTAAATAGATGCTGAATCCATATCTGAACTTAGTCTTCTCAGGTGATTACCATTGGCCTTAATCTGTTTCTAAATTTTAATAGTAAACTTTTTTAAGGAGTCTGGCGAAGACCAGATATCTACAAGGCCCAATTGTCTGGGTCAAATATAAAATTCTTTGGATCCCATCGCAACCTTTGGTCTTGTTTTCTTCGGTCTTACGTGGCAACTTAGCTTTGTAGCGCTCTAGTTTCGTGTTGTAGTTTATGAAGGAATTAATAAGAAGATGTAGTAAATATTTGTTATAGAGTAAACTTCCAGTAACAACCTTGATCATAGACGCATTTAAGCTTAATCCCTCTTTCGCGAGGTAATGTGCAAGTGGAATTTGCGAGACGGAGATCTTAGACCCTGGAATGGCCTTATCAAAGTCTATAACGAATTTGTCGTAATACCAGTGTCCAAAAATCTGCGGTGTAAATTTCGATGGTCTGGTACAGGTAGCCAAACTGAAACGCTCATTAGACCCACCTTGGAATACGCAGCGCCTGTTTGGCATTTTTCAGTACCGCAGGAACAAAGAAACAAATTGCAAAGAAAAAAGAAGCGGGCTCTTCTTATAATAATATAGTGGACCGAAGCTTCCATACTCGTACATTTTAAAACACTTTCACCTCAAAACACTGTAGGAATTCAGAAAAGAGCTAAGTACCGACTTCGATTCAGCCATGGTATCTCACTCTCTCGACTCCCAAGTCCTTTCTCCACCCTACCAAAATGTTAGGAATCGGCCAGAACGAGTGGTAAGTCCTAGGGTACCCATACTCTGTCCTGTACCTACAAAACACGCCGGATATGCAAAAGTTTTAACGAAGCTTGACGGATTTTTAAGTGTATTGACGCATGCATTGTGATTTTTTCTGTCTTTGACGAGGATATTTGAACGAGGTCGCAACCCACCATTTTCTTGCACAAATTTGGTGACGGTACCTACGAAAAAGTAACACTATATTTCCGTATAGGCGGAAGACAAGGACCCCCTCGGTCAGAGCAGGAGGCTCCCCGTGACGGCGACCGGGATCTGGACCGGCGACCGCCAAGTAGGGAGCAGAGATATGTCCGGAGACAAGACTCAGATCAAGATGATCGACGTGTCAAGGAGAAGGAAGAGTATGATAGATCTCGACAGGAAGGCAGCCGCTGGGTGGAGCCACGGTGGGAAGAGAAGGGCTATCCTCGCCGTGCTGATGATTATGAAGACTATGGAAGGTTAGTTACGTTTTGCCTCGATGAACTGAAGCATAATAATGCTTTGAAAATTCCCGATATAATTTTTTGGTCATTCTTAAACCACGAGTTGCGTTTTTGCAGATACCGTGGTATCTGATACCACGGTCTAAAGTCGTTTTTGCAGTTATCGTGGTATCTGAAACAACGGTCAAAAGGCGTTTATGCAGTTATCGTGGTAACTGAAAAAATGATCGTACTTTCATCAGTTTTTGTCAAATTTTGGTGGGAAAGAAGTTTGGCACTTGTGATGTGACTGAAAATCAGTTTTTCTTTTGGGATGACCATGGTAACAGATACCATGGGATCTGCAAAACACAACTATGGACTTGTTCACCGTCTGAAATTTATGGACTTGTTCACCGTCTGAAATTACGATTCTTGAAGTACACCACAAGTTAGTAGTCTTCTACGGACGTTTATATTCAGTGACAAAGCATTGTTTCCCCCACTTCATTGAAGGCCAAGAGAATATGGCCATTTCATAAAAGGGTCGTTACGGCCATTTCATAACGGGGTCGTTATAGTCATTGTAGAGGTACAGGAAGCCATTTCATAACAGGGTCGTCATCGGCATTAAACAGGGGCAGACATGAGCAAGATAAAGTTTCGGCATGCGTCACATCCTCTTTGAAACCAGCTTCGGAATCCGCGGCTGTCGGCTAGTGAGTGTGACGTATACTTTATATGAATAAGTCCAAAACACGCCAGTGATCCTCAGGAAGAACGAGAAAACGTCTCACTGACGACTCAGACTCAACAACTCAAATCCTGTGTCAAACAATCACGTTGATCTTCGGGAGCAGCTGTGATACCCGAGGTGATACCGCTTCTGGCTCGTCCGCTAGGTACCCGGCGATTTTGCATCGGCAAGGAGAGTTAGTCATCAAGAGTATTGGCTCCTCCTCGGTCATGTCAGTGAACCGTGATGTGATTGTGAGCTTAAGGCTCATGTTGCAGAATTCTTGTAAAAATAATAAATGTTGAAGTACTGTATGTTAATTTTTCGCTTCTCGGTCAGTTCTGTTCAAACATAAGTGTCGAGTTTTTTTCATGAGCTTTTTGCTGTCTTATTTTTTCCTTGTTGTTCTTCTCCTTTTCTAAGTTAAGTTTCCTTGAAACTTTCGCTCGTTCTTTTCACGCTTCTGCAAAATCAAACCTTCCTATCATAGAAGTTGATCGATTTAAATTAAAGACCCTTCATCATGCCCTCTTTTGCAGGAGCAGCCGGTCGAGCCGCCACAGCGAATCCGATGCTAGACGTGACTACGACCGTGACCTTCGCTCTTCTGATCGCGAAAAACCTCAGTCACGCGACATAGTCGCCGAGCCACGTCCTGCTAGCTTTGACTCGCGAGAGCCAGAAGAGATTCCGTCCTGGGCGGATGATGCACCCGACAGCCCCACCCCTTCCATAGTAGCGGAGAGACCGGCACGTTCTGTCGAGAAACCTGACGACAAAACTTTCCATGAGGATCCGAAGCCTCAACCTTCGAAGCCAATCGAGCCTGAGCCTGAGCCTGCAGCGCTTCCGGAGCAGCTGCAGCCCCAGAGGGAAGAGCCCCCAAAAGCCGTTCGACAATCGTCTGAGCCGGCCCCGCCCAAGGAACCTCCCAAACGGGCGGAGGTCTCCCGCGAGCCACGACCCAAACTGGTTGCAGCGAAGGAGGAACCGGCCCCAAAACCGGTTGAAAAACGGGAATCCGAGGAAAGCTCAAGACCGAAAACCTGGGGTGGGCATAGCTACAAAGAAGAAAGGAAGCATAAGGTACATGCACCACTTCCCATCAGTCGAGAACGCGTGGAGGCCGATATTGACAATGATCTTAAAAAGAGTATAGCCTCAAAAAAAGGCGAGAGTGAGAAGCCGGAGACGCCCAAAGCTGAGGAAAAAATTGAAGTTAAAGTAGAAGTAAAAGAAGTTGTGGCATCACAAATAGAAACTAAAGTAGAAAACGAGAAGGAGCAACCAGAAAGACTTGAGTCTTCCGCTGAAGTGAAGGCCGAGTCCCTGGAAGAGAAGAAGCCATCGATCCATGTCAAAGTCGAGCGAACAGATGACCGTTCAGCTCGCGGAGGCCGTGGTAAATATCGCGATGGTGATAACCGCCAGAAAGATTTTCGCGGGAATGACCAGCGCGATAATAAAGACTATCGAGGACACGATCAACGCGACAGCAAGGACTATCGTGGTCAAGAGCAGCGCGGGTTTGAGCAGCGCGGGTTTGAGCAGCGAGGTCGCGGGACGAGACCTTACGGACAGACTGGAAGTCGTGGGCGTAGCGATTACCGAGGGGGGCGCTCTAGCCGTCATTACTATGATGACTGGGAAGGTGACTATGACTACCCAAAGAAAAGGGAAGCGAAGACAGACGATAAAGACAAGCCGAAGACCGCCAAAGACGATAAGGAAGTAAAGGAAGGAGAGAAAAATCAGACCGAAGCTGTTGAAGTAGAAAACAAGGAGCAGCTAGAGGAAGTACTAGATGGCGAATCGGATCGCAGATGGGGTGGCCGCGGTTGGGCTTCTACCCGTGGTGCTGACAGGCGAGGTGGTGGCCGGGGATCAAATCCTCGCGGTCGTGGATCGTATGGGCCACCGGGTAGCCGACCATTCTCAGGGGAAGTAGAAGGTTCGAAAGAACAGAGAGCTCCGCGGTTCCAGAAGTTCGATGCCTCACAGAGAGGTCGTGGTCTTGGTGCGAGAAAGGGGCCTAACGTTCCCCCTCCTTTTTCGGACAAAAGGGAGGGTAATGAAGAGAGATCTGAAGGAAGCCTGGAGGAGGCTGTATCTAAGGACGAAGAAGTACAGAAGGAAACCGCCGAAGTTAAAGAAGCGCCAGGGGGGTCTAAAGCTGATATCCCAGTTGTCGAAACGATCCTTAAAGAAGAGAAAGTAGAAGATAAACAAGGAGATGAAACAATCGAAGCCAAAAAGGAGGAAGCACCAAAGAAAGATTATCCCAGACCCCAAAGGGAGAAACGAGAAAAGCGAGAGGACCGGCGCAGGGATGACTACCGGAAGGAGGAGAGGAGAGATAGAGAAGTCCAGAAGTCCGACCGAACGGAGGGCAACAAAGAAAACACTGCTGTTGAGCCGCACGGTAAGAAACACAAAGAATGGGACCACAGTCTGGACGAAGAGAAAGCCAAGAAGCCACGGAAAGAGGAAAAACCTCCTCAACGCCCCGTTAGGGAAAGGAGAGATTCTGGACGAATCACCAAAGCTGGATATCAGAGGGATGTTCGTCAGACGACTTTGGCTCCACGTTTCGCAAAGTTGCACGCCCAGAGACACAAGGGATTCGGGGATACGCCGAGCCCGGTTGGGTTTGGACCGCCGCAGCCAGCCCAACAGCAGGCAGCTGGAATTCCGAAAGGTTAGTTTGCTCTTTTATCATGCTCTCACGTTCTCAGTGTGACGTAGTCGGCCATGTGTATTTTTGTATGGTAAGAGCAGAGATGGGCGAATCCGACCAGGAAAGGATTCGAATCCGAATCCAAGGCTAGGTAGGAATCCGAATCCACCATTTCATGCTGAGGATTCGGATCCGGGATCAAATCCGGATTCGAAACCGACTTTAACAAATTCAAATCATATACGTAGGTAATAGTTTACAAATCACAGGTGAAAAAAATCACTGATATCTAAGGTAATCAATAACTGATACATTGGTTGATGGTGGAAATTAAAAAGTTCGACTGCCGAAGTCCACTGTGTTGGAAAACGGAAACTGGAAGAATGTAGGCTAGACATTTGAACGGATTCGTAAGATTGAGGGTTTATCCGAATCCAAGTCCATCCTGACAAGGAGAAGACTCGAATCCGGATTCGAATCCCGGTCAAAAGGACGAATCCTGGATTCGAATCCGGATTCGGATTCGCCCATCTCTGGGTAAGAGGTTTCGGTTTATCCTGATCCCTCTTTTTTGCAAGCCTCTTTGACTGTACTTGTCCTCAGAGTGAATGAGTGGATTCGTGGTGTATTGACCGTGATGCTCTAGTTATGAACAAACAGAAAAGAGAAAAAGCACCGCCAATTTTTTTTTTTTTTAAATCCCGTGATTTTTTATGGTTGCTTGCAAAGCCGGGAGGGGGGGGGATTATAGTTCCTCTCGCCGTTCAGGGAGTGTCAGGGAAATCTTCCTTAGAGACAGGAATGTTCTTACACTAAGAGGCTAACAGCTTTTTTAGTAATATCTAGTTGTTCCACCTCCAGTTGATTCTAACATCTCTTGGCATTTCCCTCTGAATAATCTCCGTGCGTTTCCGTAGATTACTCTTTCGTGTCCTTTTCAGGCGCACATGTTTTTCGGGTAGGCTACAGTCGCTACAGATGAAAAATTGCTGCTAAACAATTCGATAAGTTTTATGTTACTTCTGCCAAACAATCAGCTATTTTTTTTATGAACGGAGGCGCGTCCATTAATGTAGAGTATGCAGCCTGACACACTCAGTGGTTTATGTGCGGGTGGGATAGACTGACACTTTGAGCGTGTTCCATCCTACTTACCGTAGTTACTATGCATGACGTCATAAATTCTGCCTTTCTGTCGTCAAGGTTGGAACGATTTTTCTATTTTCCAGCAGAATATCATGCCGCGGGCGAATCCGACCAATCACGTGACAGAGATCCCTAGTTACTATGCTCCCGAGCGTGGTAAGCAAATAGTTACTATTTCGAGAAGGCTGGAACGGTCAGCGTAGTAACTTTTCGTGAGGTTGGAACGGAAATAGTAACTAATAGTTACATTGGTACGAGGTTGGAACACGCTCTTTGTAATCGATTAATTTATATTTGTTGTGAATAATATTGATTGGATTTTGCAAAAAAAAAAACGGTACAGTAGTGTAATCAGCAGCAAATCCAATTGACTGGGAACGGTTTTCCATCATTTTCCGCCACACCCATGTAACTCCTTTAATCACTAGTTCCCAATCATCTCCCCAGAAAGCCAATAATGAAAGTTGGCAAGGTAATATTTGGAAAGTTTCCTGACAAGGTGCCTGAGAGGGAAGGTGTACGAGAAACTATAAAGGAAATAATGATACAAGACCATAATTTCACAATACAGATGTCGTTACAGATATATTATGGTTAACCAGCTGTAACTATATTTTCCCCGTCGTTGTGTAAGATTCCGAGAGTGGCCTTTCTGTGAAGTGCGACTTGGAAGAAGGCGACTGAGTAAATCGATGCTTTTTTCCCTTACTTGTCATGTTGAGCTACTTCCCACCTTTCTGACGTGAGAGATCTTTTGGCGAAATTCAAAATTAATTTTTCTTTAGTTGATCTGAACCCACCGCCTCCACCCCCTGTCAACGCTTGGGCCAAGCCAATCACCGAGACGCTCAAACAGCACGCCGCTGCTCAGCAACAGCAGGCCCCTCCCACCAGCCAAGCCCCTCCTACCTCCGTCCCACCGCCATTTGCCCCTCCACAAAGACGTGGGGAGCCGGTCAAAGTTGGCCAAATTGTCCAGCAGAAACCAGTCGAGTCCGTGCAGGAGACACCGCAAGTTACGGGGAGCTTAGTGTTCGAGAATACGAAGATGAAGGCAAAATCTGGGGAGCAGACCGAGGCGATTCAGCTCCCCTATGCTCTGAGCAAACCAAGTGAGGATCTGCAGTTGGATTTTACGTTTGATGCATCGTTACAGACGGAAGAGAAAAGATTGGAGGCTGTGCCCATGGTAGTTGGGTCGAAAACGAATGTCAATTTGAATCTGCAGAGGAATTTGGTGGCGAGCGTCCAATCCCCGATCTCTCCCTCCACGGCAGATTTGAATTTGAAGATACAGTCCGTGAAGAAGGTAATTTCAGCTTTGGCTACTTTACTAGCATCCATTATAAGTTTGGCTACTACGTCTGCTTTGCATTCGAAGACACCGACAAATACCTTTCAAGGCATGGACAAATTAGGTAAATGTAGATATATGACCACAGTAGCCTTTTTCTTTTTGCTAATTTTATCGGTCCTTGGGTTTGTTTTTATGGCACTTGCAGCCTCTGGCTCAAGTGCCATATACCGATCACAATTCGGTCTGTCGGTCGGTCCGAGTTTTTTGTCACACTTATCCGAGTTAGGGTACTTCCAGATATGCTAGGACAATGAAACTTGGCAGGCATATCAGGGACCCGACCAAACTAACCTGGAAATAATCATTTCCCCGATCCGACCATATGCGGGGGAGTGCGGGGCGCTGGAAACTTGAAAATTTAGGGCATTTTGTCACTTTTCCGAGTTAGGGTACTTCTAGATGAGCTAGGACAATGAAACTTGGCAGGCATATCAGGGACCCGACCAAACTAACCTGGAAATAATCAGTTTCCCGATCCGACCATATGCGGGGGAGTGGGGGCGCTCGAAACTTGAAAATTTAGGGCATTTTGTCACACTTTTTCGAGTTAGGGCACTTCCAGATGAGCTAGGACAATGAAACTTGGCAGGAATATCAGGGACCTGACCAAAGTAACCTGGAAATAATAAGTTTCCCGATCCGACCACATGCGGGGGAGTTGGGGCGCTGGAAACTTGAAAATTTAGGGCATTTTGTCACACTTTTTCGAGTGAGGGTACTTCCAGATGTGCTAGGACAATGAAACTTGGCGGGCATATCAGGGACCCGACCAAACTAACCTGGAAATAATCATTTCCCCGATCCGACCATATGCGGGGAAGTGGGGGCGCTGGAAACTTGAAAATTTAGGGCATTTTGTCACACTTTTTCGAGTTAGGGTACTTCCAGTTGTTCTAGGACCATGAAACTTGGCAGGCATATCAGAGACCCGACCAAACAAACTTAGAAATAATTAGTTTTCTGATCCGACCATTTTGGAGGGGGGGGGGGGGTGGAGGGCAGGGGAATCCGGGAAATTGAGAAGTGTGTAACTTTCGAACGGATGATCGGATTGTAATGAAACTTCATAACTGAATAGAATATATATCTGTAATGTCCCGTTTAAAGTCTTGACCGGATTCGGTAGCCAGGGGGGAGTTAGGGGGGGAGACCGGAAATTTCAAGAAACGGTTAGAATGGAGGGATCGGAGTGAAACTTGCTGGGAAGAACAAGCATCTGCTCTAGATAAGTCCTTTAGACCATTGTACCGGATCCGGACACTTATGGGGGGGGGGGGGGTCCCGGAATTCCGGTGATGGTGGTTTTGGGGATTTTCACGATGAAACTTGGCAGGCATATCAGGGACCCAATCAAACTGACTTCAAAATAAAAATTTTGTCGATCAGATAATGGTGGGGGGAGTGGAGGGAGGGGAATCCGAAATTTTCAGTCATGCGTAATTTTGGAATGGGTGATCGGATTCGAGTGAAATTTAAGAATTGAACAGAGGACATTTCTCCGATGATTTTTTTCATATCCGGACCGGATCCGGCAACTATTGGGGGGGGGGAATACGTGACCCGTTTAGAATGGAGGGATCGGGATGGAACTTTGTGGGAAGAACAAACAGATGCTCTAGGTAAGTCATTTGCTGAATCGGATTGGCTACGTGCACCGCCGGGGAGCTGGGGGGGGGGGGCGGAAATCTCGAGAAACGGTTAGAATGATGGTATCGGAGTGAAACTTGCTGGGAAGAACAAACATCTGGTCCATGTAAATCTTTTACATAATTTGACTGGATCCGGACACTTGAGGGGGGGGGAGGAGGGGGTTTCCCGGAATTCTTTTTTTGGGGGGATTTTCACGACGAAACTTGGAAGGCATATCAGGGACCCGGTCAAACTGACTTGGAATAAAAAAAAAATCCTCGATATGATAATCTTGGGGGGGGGGGAGTTGAGGGAGGGGAATCCGGAATATTGAGTCATGTGTAACTTTGGAACGGGTGATCGGATTCGAGTGAAATTTAATAATTAAACAGAGGACATTTTTCTCTGGTGACCTTTTTCATTTCCGGACCGAATCCGGCAATTATTGGGGGGATTGCGGAAAATACTTGACCCGCTTAGACTGGTGTGATCTGGATCGAACTTCGTGGGAATGACAAACAGATGCTCTGGATTAATCATTTACAGAACCGGATTGGCTCCGGTTATTGTGGGTGGAGTTGGAGGAGGGGGGGGGGTCTGGGATTCCGGTGATCGCGCGTTAAGGTACTTCCAGATGTGCTAGGACGACGAAAATTCGCTGGAATATTGGAGACTCAACAACATTTGCTTAGAAATTGCTACTTCCCAAATCCGATTATTCCTTAAAGTACCAATCTTGAACGCAAAGTAAAAAAAATACTTTTAAGCAATATATGCACTTTTGTGATGCCCATCAGCCCATTAGCAATTTTGCCTCAAGGGTTTTGCTTACAAATGAAGTTCCAGCTCCCTTAGAGTGCGCATCTCAACCGCAAAGTCGAAACTTACTTTTGATCAATCAAATCATCTTGACCCATGCAAGTGCCATATGAGCTTACAGCTCTTGTTGGTTGTTTCTTGCTGCGCTTTAAGCAATTTGTTTGTGTCGTCAAGTAATAGTCCACTTGGTTGACCACGTACCAAGGCGTGTCCAAACTACCAGGGACCGCATTGTTAATGGACCTGTCTTACCTATAATACTAACGCAACCTACTTCCATAATCACTCCATATATTTATAAACCCGGAGACCCCAATTTCGTACGGTACATTCTAGCCCCTCTAACAAAACCACGATGATTTTCTCACTTGTCATGCATTGCTACCTTCGATGCGTATCACGCTGTCGACGGTTGTCTGCGAGAAGTTTTTCCATCAGAAAAAATGGCTATGTAAATTGTTTCCCTTTTTTCACTACAAGCCAACGGGTCTCAGAAAAGGCTTAAAAACACTTAAAAACCGTGGGTTATTCGTTGAAAGCACAGACTAGTTTTAAAGTATTAAAATATTGTAAAACACAGCAAGTTGAAGAGGAAATAGTGCGAGGGGTCCTTTAAGGATTATATTGCATGTACCGTTATGGTTATGTGGGCTCAGGAGGGCTTTAAGTTTTTGAAATCCTTGGGAATATAGGAGAATCATGTCCTATGCGCATAAAGTAAAGCTGTAGCCCTACACAGCTGCATAATGTACCTCTCCGTAACGAACGACTATCTAATCCTCGTAGGTGTTCTCGTACATCTGTTCTGATGTATTGCCCTTTTCATCGTTATGTCCTGTGTTTTGAGCCCTCGTTCTTTGTATTTTTTCTGCGAACGGAGGCTCGAGCCGTGTAAACCAGTCAGTGATAACGTTTGTTTTGACAATGTTCGTCAAGGTTGTAGGTGACAGATAGCTTACTTTCACTGAGGACGTATTGTGGGAATACTGTTTTCCTCCTGTCTACACTGTATAAAAAATCTTGCAGTATTTGCTACTGGGATTAATCTTGTCTCTATTGAGATAAGATTATCTCTAATTCGGATTAATCTTATCCCAGTAGAGGTAAGGTTAAACCCAGTAGCAAATACTGCAGTTAACTTTAATCCTTACTCGGAGAAACCTTTACAGCATATTTTGAGCAGATGCAGCAACTTTTTGTGATCCCGTGTAAGGATTCCGGATCGGCAAACCTTTGAAATAAAATATGGAAAAGAGCAAGAGGTTAAGTGCATATGGGGAATGAATTTGAGTAAATTAAACCTACTGGCCCTAAACAGGAACATTCGGCTCCATGATATTTGCTACTGGGATTAATCTTGTCTCTAAAAAGATAATCTTATCTCTAAACGGATTAATCTTATCTCGGTTGAGACAGGGACCCATAAATTTCCTGTAATGACTCGCCATTCAGGGGGCTTGTCATTTCGTGTGCTTCTATGTTGCTATGTTGCCAGAGCCTCGCTTAGTTTCCAAAAATTCCGCTTGGGTCGAATCGGCGTTCTTGCTCAGATAGACAAAATTTGTTGGGACTATTCAGCATGCCACCAGGTACCTAAGCTAGGACAAAAGATGCAGGATACTCCTCCGTTACAGAGAAATATTTCTAGTTCAGCACAACAGTTTTGTCTATCTGGATAGTTGGGTATTTTATCCCCGTGGGTATTTCTCGAACTATCTGACGCTCGGTCAAGAGCGCATCAGAAATCTCTTATTGACAAGCCCCCTGAATGGCGAGTCACTACAGGAAATTTATGGGTCCCTGGTTGAGATAAAATTATTCCCAGTAGCAAATGCTGCAGTTAACTTTAATCCTTATTCAGAGAAGCTTTTTACAGTGCAAGCTCGCTTTGTGCCTGTGTCTGTTGATTGATCTGTTGGCTTATTTTTTGTTGATAAGAGTTTTCCTTAGGTTTGGGACACAATGCCCACCGTGACGGAGCACTCGGCTGAAGAGCCATCTACCAGTAGCAGTGGACCTTTCGGTAACGCTTTTGGATCTGCCAGCAGCATCTCAGCTCCAAACCACGGTCAAAGCCCAGAAGAAATTCCGGAAACTTCTCAAGAAGAATTCGGCCGAAGCCAGAGCAACTACAGCGGGGGGGCCTCCCCCTCCGGAAAACTGGAGACAACTGCCCCCAAGACCAAGCAACAACCCAGCCCACCTCCCAACTTCAATCAGGGCTATAGCGCAGTCCCGAGCCAGCAGAATGTCATCAACCAATTTCAGCAGTATAACACTATGTCTGCTATCCCATCCCCACCATCGGCGGTGTTGTACAACCCGAATGCACAACAGCAGCAGTTGCTGACACAGTATCAGATGGATGGGACGACTGGGGTAAGTTCGTTTTCTGCGGTAGAAGGGTGGGGTAGGTGATTTCAGTTTTTCCAGTTAAGGGACTTGTCCTCGTGCTCATCATGATGCTTGTCATGAATTTTTCAAGCCTAGTCAGAAATTCAGTCTAATTGTTGTCCTTTATTTTGATATTTATTTGTGTTGTTTTTCTTTTTTTACTCCACTGTTGCCTTGCATTTGGTGGGTCATAAATTAATATCTGTATATACATACACTTTATTATCATGTTCCTAATACCTGAAAAGTAAATTCGTAAATTCAATACATTTATAAATACATATAAACTTGATCATTTTGTTACTTCGGTAGATTTGCTGCCCCTCTTTATATCCTGTTCAGGCCCGGTCAAAGGTGCGGAAATGTGCACTCAGATTTAGCTGATTTTTTTGTGTCTTACGTTTTATTGACTACAGGGCCCAACATCTCTGTATTTATATTAAGATTGACTAGTTATCTTTCTTGCATTTTCATTGTAGTTAGTTCCAGGTTCATCCTTACCACATTCGCATGTAGTATATAAGTAACATGATCCCTTCCATAGGTGCAACCAATGACCATGCTTCAGATTTTAAGTGCTCCGAACCAGTCTGGAAATCGCAATGTGTCAGGTCACTTTCCTACCGGTCAGGCTTACAGCTTGCCTGGTATGTCCCCGAACTTGGGTCAGTTTGGTTCGTCTGGTTTCAACCAGACGTCCGTTTTCGTTCCCCCGCCGAACGGAGCGCCGCCAGCGGCCGGCAATGGTCAACCGACGCCGCCATTGGGGCATGAAGCCATGTATGGTGGTTCGCACGTCCGAGTTCAGGTGAGTTCATCCAATGAACGACAGTCTTATGTTGTCCTGCCATACCCTTTCCAAGTCCGACTTTTCAAATCAGGGCGACTTTTGTAGGTATAGATTTTAGTAGTGTTTAGTGCGTGTATATATTTTCATTAGTTTCTTTTCTTTTTCTTTATGTACTCCGCTTTTTCCCTTTTGTAAGCGGGCAAAAATAAATATACATATATATATATATATATATATATTTCGCTTTGCTTGACGAAAAAGAAGGACGCAACGACGTGACAAATTCAGGCCTCTTTAAATATAATAATAATATAGTGCTGTTGATTAATTTGAACGTCTCAATCAAGTCTCATTTAAAAAATCTGTACGCGATGGAGAGAAGGCACAACTTGGCTAATCTCAGTTGTTGGTAGATCGCGCCGATCTGTTATGAAATTGGTAGCTCAGTATACCGACTCTAAGTACAAGTCTTGTCGTCATTAAATGATGTTATGTATATTTGAACTCGGCGCAAACTTCAACCGGTGAAAGTTCATAACGGAGAATGAAACAGCTTCAGGTGTGTTGTAGAGAAGATTTTTAACCATACTCTGTACTATTACTCCCAATTTCTTCAAGATATAAGAGGCGAATTCTATTGTTATGCATTATTATTATCAGAGAATGAAGAAAAATCAAGGTTGTCTCGTCATTTAGAGTTTGTGTCGTAGATAAAAAAAAGAAAAAATACTGTCTGTCTACAGATGCGCCCCAGAGAAGAACAACTTATAGGTCAGTGCTTGTCTAATAAAATAAAAATATCGCAGTCCCAATTTGATATTGATTTTACAATAAAAGTTGAAAACATACGGTCCGAGCTGCTACCAAATACCCACTTGAAGCTTGTGTACTTTTCTGTAATTTTTGCTCCATATTTCCGCTGTTCTGGAGCTGGTTGCACAAACAATTGTTTCTGAATCGAGAAAGCGCAATGGACAAACTGTCATAATTTTCCTTTGAACATTCCTCAAGGAAAGAGAAATCTGATCATCTCCCCGCTTGTGACAATCAGATGTTAACTTTTTGTAAAACATTGCTTGGGATTGGTTGATGTGGCTGCTAGTCGCGCTGGTGAATTTACTGTTATCCACAAACTCATTATTGAGCGTGTTCCAACTCGTACCAGTAGTAACTATTAGTTACTATTTCCGTTCCAACCTCACGAAAAGTTACTACGCTGACCGTTCCAGCCTTCTCGAAATAGTAACTAATAGTAACTATTTGCTTACCAAGCTCGGGAGCGTAGTAAGCGTAGTGTATACGGATCTCTGTCACGTGATTGGTCGGATTCGCCCGCGGCATGATATTCTGCTGGAAAATAGAAAAATTGTTCCAGGCTTGACGACAGAAAGGCAGAATTTGTGACGTCATGCGTAGTAACTACGGTAAGTAGGATGGAACACGCTCATTACCTCATTCACTTCCTTGAAAAAAAAATTGCGACGCTCATTTGACCCGTCTACCCTGTAAAAGCGACACACAATCTGAATTTACAAACCCGAAATACCTAAATCCTGAAGCGCGTTTGCTGAAATATTACAGGACACGTCGCCCTAATGATAGTAATTCATTCTACAGTAGTATTTCCGTCCATTCTCGTTCCCCAGATTCTTCCTCCACAAGTGTATCGTATCTACGCAATACGCCTCTCATAAAACCAACAACGAATTGCCGCCAGATGCGCTCGGGAAACAATAACAATCACACGTGAGATCTTGGTTTAAGTTATGTGAATTTATATATATAAATTATAAGTTATGTGAAGTTACGTGGTTTAAAGGACACCTGAACAATGAAACCATAGTTGAACACACCATGGAGAATGTATTTACAGACATGGCCACGGAGAGCATTCTTCTCCTGAGCGTGACGTTTTCAAAATAGGGATGTTCGTTTCTGGAGGTTTGCACATGCAGACTCCAAGACAAAAAGCGCAATTCATTCAAATCTTGCCGGATCGTATTGGAATTTCGTCTAGATATGTGTTTGGGCTTAACTTGTTAAAAAATGTTCCAGAAGAAGGGTTGATTGGAGACATTTGTTAATTTCTAAAATTGTTTGGTACTGAAATAAGGACAGATGGAAAATGTAGCAAAAATCATAGCTTGGAAACACTATTTCGTATTTGGATTGGGTTTTCTACAGGCAATGTTAACGGAAGTGACACAGATAGGGATGATACTTGGTACTCTTCATTCAGGTGTCCTTTAAGTTAAGTGGATAAGCGATCGGGCTTTCGCGTCATACCGAGTCGCGGATTAGCCATGTGGAAAGGTCAGCCAGCAGTGCGCACTGAAGTCGGAAGCCAGGATTGACAGACATGATGAAGTTTGACAGAACCGAGTTGGGTAGAAACAGAGGCAGAGGCATTTTTTATTATTTTAAACCAAGACTAATTCAAAATAGCCAAATAAACCAGGATAAACGTACGACAAGAAGTTGCGTATCACTGTGTACTTTTTGCTAGCTCCTCTAGCGAACAAAAAATAAACTAATCTGGAAGGAATTTTATGAGGCGCGTATTAGTGATCCACCTGGTTATCACGCTTGCCACGATTTCTTCCTTTTACGTGACGTATCAGGCCCCGGGACATTGTTCCCGGGGAGCTATCTCCGTTTCGAAATCGGTTATGTACATTTTCGAAAGATTGTCGTCCAATGCAAGGGGCACGGAAAGAGGCTAAAAGCAGCCGAAGCCGTGTGTAATTTTCTGTAAGCATTGCTTAGTTGTAAAGTGGTCAACTATCTCACAACATCTGAGCAGAAACACTATGCACTAGTTGTGTTGTTGCGGTAATCAGGTGTCTGTTACTCAGACGAATTGTTGTTTTCGCAGTTATCGGGTATCTGTTACCCCGACGGATTTTCGATTTCTCTGTCATCCAGCAACATGTTAACTCATTGGTGCCTTATTTTATGCGCTATTTTAATGTGAATTAACCAAATTGCAATTTGACAATCCCGTGCAGAATTTTGGGAATAAATAAATTGTAATCGTAAAAAAAAAAAATTGTAACCCAGGTATCTGGTAACGAGTAACCCTGCTGAGACCGGGGTTACCGGAATTCAGTAACCCAGCAGTAACCGTGTATCTGAAAGAAAAAAACGACAAGAGTGCGCTCAGTTACCGGGGGGAAAAGTAACTCTTAGAGGCCTTTTTCCGCGACACAATTGTGGGCCACACACTTCTGGGTGTTTGTCGCGGAAACACGATTGTGTGCCACACAGTCGAGCCACGAGTTGAAACTCGCGGAAACGCCGTTTTGTCTATTTTTTTGGCGGAAATTTCAAATATCTGAAAATAAAAATAAAATTCATTGCAAATCTCAATAAATAGAACTCCAGGCTTATTTCCTTACCATTATGTGCAAAAAGAATCCTCAGTTTTAATTCTATATGCTTGAAAAAGTAGTTAACTTTATTGTTTAGACACTATTTTGCTGCTTTATTTGAATTTCCCGCCAGAATCGAGCCACAAAATCACAATCACCTCGCCAGTTCTTTGTCGGATTTGAGCCACAAAGCGAGCCATGAAAGTCTTGTTGGTCGCGGAAACACACTTGTGGGCCGCACGAAAGACCGCGGAAACACTCTTTTCGAGCCACAGTCGACCCACAAACTGTTTGTGGGAGCACGGAAAAACTCCTTAGGTTACCGCAAAAACGCAACTATTGAAAGGTGTCCGTCCAGGTCAACCCAAACCACTGCGAAATTTTAAGTGCCGGTCTTCTCTTTGTAGCCAGTCTCCTACGGACCGACTTCGCCATCCCCTAATACCGTCCTCATCTCTGGGAGCAAACCCAACACCCAATACAGTATCGGTGTGAATGCCGGGCAGGGCTTTGGCACCATCGGCACCAGGCAGCTTTCGGGCACCGCCGCCGCCCAAGGGCAGCAACCCTTTTTGTTCTACGACCAGAACCCCATGATCAGCCAACTCAACCAGGGGTATCAAATGATGAGGAATGGTGCGCTTCCACCGGGGCCTCCCCCGAACGCGCAGTCCTCCTATTATTCACCGGCTAGTACAGGTTAGTTGCCCTTTGTTCAGCTTTCAAAGGGGCGATATAGGGTCTAGTGTTGGGCGACATTCGATATCGATAACGATATATCGATATATCGTACCAAATATCGATATCGAATATCGAAACGTAAATATCGATATCGAAAATGATATTTCTTCATTCATAGTTATTGTAAATAATCCAAGATAACCTACATTTGTAGGTCCGAAACTGTAGTAATATGTTTTCGTAATTCAGTTCTTATTTATTCGGAGTTTGAGATGATGCAAGATGCTATTTAACGACAATTCTGTTTTTAAATTTTGGCAAAACGAGATATATCCTATAGTGAAACATGGTAAAGAAATATCGATATCGATTATCAAATATCGGAAGTGAAAATATCGATATATCGAAAAATCCAAATATCGCCCAACACTAATAGTGTCCCCTTGAATACACTGTAAAAAGTTTCTCCGAGTAACGATTAAAGTTAACTGCAGTATTTGCTACTGGGATTAATCTTATCTCCATTGAGATAAGATTAATCCGAATTAGAGATAAGATTATATTTTGAGAAACAAGATTAATCCCACTAGCAAATACTGGAAGGTTTGTTTTTGCACTGTAGGTCCAACTCAGCTCGTCGTTCGGAGAAAGCATAAGTGAGAGTGAGCTGTCGTGTCACTTCCACATTCTTACTCAACGCACTGTCAGGAGTTTCAAAACACATAACACAAGGATGTGCGGTTTCACAGATAACATTCAGGATGTTAGCTGTTGCGCATTAGAACGTAATGCGTAGCAAGCATTGCCAAGAAGAGCTACAAAATTGCCGAAAAAAGTCACTGCAGCAGATGTTTGTTCAACGGTGTTTCGGCTCTTTTCGTATGTATAACGTTTGAAAAACAACAGCTAACATCCGAGCCGTCTGCTACGTCTTGAAGTTAGTCAGAAACCCCTATTTTGAATTTGCATAATATTTCTCCAAGCAAAAACGACACGAATAGTTTCTGCTAGTTTTGTAGGCATAGTATTTACTTCTGAGTTCTGCTTTACGAGCGATTTACGTCGGAAACGATTATTCATCTGGGGGGGGGGGGAGTCTTCATTCGTCACTTGTCGTGTCTCGTAGGTTGACCATAAATGGTCATGATTGGGAATGAACAAGCCGAAGCAGCAGGTAAATTAACTTTTCGATCAATCCCCACTCTCTCAATAGCTGGGTCTGGCTAGGACAAACAAATAATACATCTAGGACTTGAGCTTGTCCCACTCCTAAGTTTTATCCGATTCAGATTACCCTTTCCAGACTTGGACATGTTAGAGGTTACCCCCCCCCCCCCCCCCCACCGGATGGGCGGATCCATGAAATTGATATTTGTAAGGGATTATAGACTCGTCCCTAACTTCATGACTAATATCATCCTTCTGCTGCCTCTGATATTGCCTTTTCGGGATATTTCCGGACACCATCCAGTTCTTTCCCACTGACGAAGTTAAGCCGGAAAGTTGTTGTTTTCTATAACAATAATAGTGCGATGCGTGACAATGTGAATAATGGTGTCCTTGACACCCTTTTCGTGGAGGAATTTTTTAAGCGTTCTTTTTTAAGAGTTCTTAAAGCGTTTAAAGGGCATTCCAAAGGTTCCGAAGCCTAATTTTTGCAGGATCATCCAACGTCTTCCTTAAAGGACCTGTCTTACCTATATTACTAACGCAACCTACTTTCATAATCACTCCATATATTTCTGAACCCAGAGACCCCAATTTCGTACGGTACATTCTAACCGTTCTAACTAAACTGCGCTGATTTTCTCACTTGCCGTGTTTTGCTACCTTCGATGTGTATCACGCTGTCGACGGTTGTCTGTGAGAAGTTTTACCATCAGAAAAACGGGTTATGTGAATGTTTCCCCTGTTTTCGCTATAAGTCAGCGGGTCTCAGAAAAGGCTTAAAACAGCAAAAACCGTGGGTTATTTCTTGAAAGCACAGCCTAGTTTTAAAGTATTCAATTATTTTAAAATACTGTAAGTTCAATAGTAAATAGTGCGAGAGGTCCTTTAAGCATACTTTAATAACCAGAAAGAATTTGGTGAAAGGACCCCTCTTGCTTATTCTGCCTTTTATAATATACTTAGCTCCCAGATGGAATTATAAGCTTCTAAAATCCCCACCTTTCTTCATTGTTTCGTTTCGAAACTACGAATTTATAGCGCTTTAGTTTTCCCGTCACCCAACGAAAAGTTTGCCGGAATCTTCATTGTCCGCTGATATCTCATTCACACACAAGGATGTGATAATCTTCTGTTCATTACTTGTTTGATTTGCTTAGTTTTCCCACTTTTTAACCAAGGCACGTTCAGTTTTCAAATCTTTTGCGTCCAGCCCCCGCGTCGGAGCGCAGGGAGGCTGGTTGTAATCAACAAGAGAATCGCTAGTTTCAGGTGGAAAGTAATGGTATTTTCGAAAGCTTTTTTTCTGGTCCATTTTATAGGGAAAATATCATTTCTAGTAAGAGTTGTGCTTTAACCTCCCTATTTTGTCGGTTCACAGTTCAGTCTGGCTTCTACCAAGGACAAACGAATGCTCAGATTCAGCCACCGCCATCTATGAACCAAAACTCGGGAGCATTTGGCAACAGTACCTCCTTCTCTCTCCAGGGATATCCGTCGCAAGCCGCTAACCTCCAAGGTTATGGACGGACCCATGGTCAAATGCAGCAGGCCCCGGTCAATTACCGACTTGGCATTCAGAGCGGCCTAACGTACAAGATTGGAACTATCAACACACCGGATCAACTGAAACAGATGGCAGCACTTAACTCGAATGATGGGTTGGCGTCCCAGTTCATCTCTTCACAAGGTAAGGCAGTGTTTTACTCCCTAGGGAGGGGGGGGGGGTTAAATGTGTGCTCGCACTGTGTTGAAAGATTGTTCACGGATCGTTTAGATAACTTATAAAAGCGCAATTGTATATAGTTATGTTTGACGAGAGAACAAATTGTTTTTTTGTTAATACCATAAGGAATGTTTTGCGAATAATAAAAATTGATTGATTGAATTAATAATACATAGATGGCACTTTACACAAAGGACTTGTACCGTGTACCATAATATATTCGAAAAAACTGTTTCTGGTTTATTGGCCACGGTACAGCTCCCTTGTGTAAAGTGCCATCTCTGTATTATTAATAATTTCCGTGACATGGGGATGTGAACTGGTTAGATGAATTTGCCTTCGGGCGCGATCACTGTTCCTATTGCCGGCTTCTACCAGACTACTGTAGTGGTTTGCGAACTCTGTTCACAAGCCGGTAGCTCAAATGCTAAGAGTGCCTGCAGTTGGGGTTCAGATCCCGGCTGAGGAGCAATTTTGTCTTTCAGTTCACTACTTATAAAATAACTTATGTTCACACACTTCCACCATTTAATGTCCCCTGAGACTGGAAAAGAAGCTCTTACCGCTTCTCGCAGAGGCAATGACGGCCGTTTACGGCAATGTGAAAACGCACGTACAGTAAACGTATGCTTATTTGAACGTTTGTTGACTTCGTACAGTGCCATTTTTAATGCACGTGCTGTCACCTACCATCCTTACCTTAGACCTTAGTTCCTCCTGCACCTCCAGAGGCGCTTAGGGCATCCAAGAAGAGTCGCCAGTCGTCTCTCATAAGGGCCACTGCCCATACATCTTCCCATTCGGGCTGGATAGACGCGTTGATATTGCGAAGATCCGACTGGTAGGTACGGTGAAGAGTGTTCTTCGGTCGCCCTCTTCGTCTGGATCCCTCCGGATGCCACTGGAGGATAGCGTTGGGGAGTCGGGTGCTTCCCATCCTGATTGTATGGCCCAGATACCTCCAGCGGATCTTGATAACTTCAGTGGTAAGGATTTGCACTGTCATCTGGCGAATCGCCAGGTTTGTGACCCTTTCTGTCCAGAGTATGTTTAAGATTCACCTAAAGGCAGGTGTTTTCAAAGGCTAGAAGACATACCTACCATGAGTCAGTTAGTTAATTGCCCCTGGAAACACCTGAACAGGTACTTTGGATCTCCATTCTCCCATTTGGCCCTGCAGATTTAAGTTATTGTTCAAATAAGCATACATCGACTGTAAGTAAAACTTACGAAATAGAGAAGGATATGCTTGATTAAAAGAGTAGCTAGCTGTTCCAAGAGAGTTATGTCAATAGATGTTCCTTCAGCCCAAGCTGACTGCGAATCATATTTGACGGGACAAAACGGATAAGTAAGCTACATTTTTATTCGAGCTATATTTCGAAGAGGACCCTTGCCAAGAAGGGCCGAAATATAGCTCGAATAAAATGTAGCTGACTTATCCGTTTTGCCCCGTCAAAAGTTATGTCAATGTATTGCTAGTTCGAACAAGTTACGTTTCGTGTTTTTGATTTTTTGTAATTGTTACTCAAATAATGTATACAACGGATCCGTCAGCTACGATGCTTTCTTATCGGTTGTATACATTATTTGAATATATCAATCAATCACTCAATTTAATTTATTTCCAACCATTCACGGACTAGCCGAATTTTCGTTTTTTTGTCAACAAAAATGTTGACAAATTTTGTCAACATTTTGGTCAAAAATGTTTCAAAGTCAGCTTGGGCTCAAGGAATACTTATCGTAATTGTTTTTCTGTGTATTAATTTGCACATGGCCCACAGGCTTTTTCGCTGTAATATAATATCTACATATCACTGAAATGGGGCCATTTTTTTAAGGATCCATGCAGATGGGAAGTGGGAACATGCAGAATCCCCAGAGCTCTGGGAATGGCGCTGTTGGAATTCAGCCTCCATCTGGTTCTCCGAAAAACAGGGACCAGAGAGGACCTATGAACGGAAACAGATATGGAAACACGACCGGAAATTTTGGAAACCAGAATGTATGTATGATTGGCACGAGCCCATTGCTAGTTTCTTTACGCTACACTTTCTAGAAGGACCAATAAGTAAGTAAGTAATATATTTATAACCCGCCATTTTGAAAAAGCGGAGTAAATGAAGAAAATAAATAAAACAAACACACAGAAAAAGACACTTAATTTTCAATCTTCGGCCAGGAAGCAGCGGTCAATGATGGAGGTGCGTGCATATTTCCTGTGTTTGACTCATCCACTGTCCGTTCCGTGCCGTTTATTAAATACCACACAATAACACTTATATTGTGTTTTGATATATATTACTACGATTCCAAGCCTATTCCCCATAATTTTTGCGTTTTCAGTCGCTTATTACTTCAGTGTATTTGGTGTCTGGTAACGTGTTCCTTTTCACCTGTAGTAACGAGCAGAATTAATCGAACATAAGCTAGAAGACGAAGTGCGATGTGACGGGTTTCTAGATGTTTTTTTAGATGACTAGATGACTTTAATTTTATTATTATCCTTGTGCATCTGAGTCTTGACATGGGACTAGCCGCAACACTCGCCCTTGTCCGTGATGTCTTGTAACCTATATCCAGACTCCGCTTCAAGCTTGAAAAGAGGGACTTGGTGGGTTTCTGGGCGTTTGCTCTTTTACTGAAAGGACCCCTCGCACTATTTACTCTTCAGCTTACAGTATTTCAAAATATTTGAGTACTTGAAAACTAGGCTGTGCTTTCAATAAGGGTTTTGCCTGTTTTAAGCCTTTTCGGAGACCCGTCGAAAACAGGGAGACAATTTAAATAAGCGGTTTTTCTGATGGAAAAACTTTTCGCAGACAACCGTTGACAGCGTGATACACATCGAAGGTAGCAAAACGCGGCAAGTGGGAAAATCAGCGTGGTTTTGTTAGAGGGGTTAGAATGTACCGTACGAAATTGGGGTCTTGGGGTTCAGAAATATATGGAGTGATTATGGAAGCAGGTTCCGTTAGTATTATAGGTAAGACAGGTCCTTTAAGGAGAGTAGTCCCATGAAATTTCTCATTCGATTATGTAGTCTCCGTTGGCCGTCGGGTAGAGACAGGAAAGGGACGATTCACCCTCTGAGAGAAGGTGTTAATCCACCTACGATTATCTTTGACTCTCAACGTCCCATGTCACAGTAGTAGCACAGCCCCTTCAAAGTCAGTAGTAGGTTGGTTATATAGTTTAGTGGCTTTTCTAGCAGAGCAGCTTCAAACAGCAGCCCAGCGCTAATGTCTACACTCGTCCCCCCATGCCCAATCAATATGTCCAGCAGCAGCATCCCATGCAGAATCGATTTCCAGCGCCTATCCAGCGTCCAGCCGTTACTCAATCTGGAGTCCCCCAAAAGCCTGGAAACCCACGGATGGGGCAAAACCAAGCCGGTGCTGGTGGAGGGAACTCACCGCCCGAAGGCTATGGGCAGGGTAAGTGTATGTTTCTGCGATATCAGATGGAGGCGATTTTTCCATCGCGACACGCGGTTTTAAGGGTAGACCTTCTGTAAATTGTTTGTGTTGTGTTTGCTGATGGTGTCGATTGAAGTTGCCCCACTCATAGACGCGACGACTTCGATGGCGCAAAGCAGGCATTAGTTGCGTTTTTGCATGATACCATGGTATCTGATACCACTGTAACTGGATCTGCATTTTGTCGTTTTTGCAGTTACCGTGGTATCTGGTACCACGATTGCTTTGTAAAAACGACAATTTTCCCAGTTTGCGCTTTTCGAAGTCATCCCAAAAGAAAAACTGATATCCAGTCACGTCAGTAAGTGCCAAACTCCTTTCCCACCAGTTTGACAAAATCCTAGGCTCTGTTGTTGGTGACGATGAAAGGGAGATGACTTTTTCAGGTACCACAATCAGTTACCACGGTATCAGTAAAAACGCCTTTTGACGTTGTATCAGATAGAAAAACTGATATCCAGCCACACCACTAAGTGCCAAACTCCTATCCCACCAATTTGACAAAACCCTAGGCTCTGTTATTGGTAATGGTGAAAGTAAGATGACTTTTTTCAGATCCCACAATCAGTTACCACGGTAACTGCGAAAACGACTTTAGACGTTGTATCAGATACCTTGGTATCTGCAAAACGCAGCTAATTATTGGCACTAAAAGAAATCTGTACGGTGTAAGAAGTCATTAGGAAGAGTCATTTGAGAATCGCTAGCGACCGAGCGTTGATGGTACATTAAATGACTACCTCTTCTCGAACCACACTGTAAAATAGAACTTGTAGTATTTGCTACTGGGATTAATCTTGTCGCTAGAAAGATAATCTTATCTCAGCAGAGATAAGATTAATCCCAGTAGCAAATACTGCAGTGAACTTTAATCCTTACTCGGAAAAACTTTTTACAGCGCAGTGGCGTGTTCAGACTCTGACAGGGGGGTGAAGAAGGAAAGAATAGCTGAAACGTTTGGGGTTTGTTTCTTGGTGCTGGATAGCATCAAGACGACATACGTCCTTTTCGTTCCTTAACTGTTTCAAATTTGTGAAATATGTGTTTGAAAATTGAATATGACTCCTGTGTCACTGGATAAATAACCTTATTGCCACGGGTGGCCATGTTGGAAGTGTCATGTTGAAGAAGCGGCTGGCAAAAAAAGGTGGCCCTGAATTTTTAATATAATAAATTTATAGATAAGCTTTATTTTCGTTAAGAGCCAACGGTCATTGCAAACACACGAAAAACTAGCACAAACGGATAAAATAATACCTTTTATAAGCACCTATCTGTATGGTCTAAAGGCTACACTGAGGAACCTCGCCAACTTTTTAATATTTCTGAAACGACTTTTCTCCGAGATCCTGGACTTTCATTCTTCATCCACTTCAAAAATGTCTAACCTGAGTTCACTCAAATTTTGACGTTCACACAAGTTCTCGTCCATACTACCACACGTCGGACATACAAGGACCGGACTGACCCATATGCATTCCTATTGCATGTAACCCGGCTCCGATTTATGCTCCCCGATCTGCTGTCCCACTCCCACCCTAACTCCCCTACTCTCCGTCGAATGACTAATCAAAGTAATAGAGTAAGAAATATCGACTGTTTTTGTATCACAAATAAAAATGTTTTGCACTTAAAGGACACCTGAATGAAGAGTACCAAGTATCATCCCTATCTGTATGACTTCCGTTAACATTGCCTGCAGAAAACCCAATCCAAATACGAAATAGTGTTTCCAAGCTATGATTTTTGTTCCATTTTGCATCTGTCCTTATTTCAGTAGCGAACAATTTTAGAAATGAACAAATGTCTCGAGTCAACCCTTCTTCTGGAATATTTTTTAACCAGTTAAGCCCGAACGTATATCTAGAAGAAATTCCAAAACGATCCGGCCAGCGCTGTACAAGATTTGAATGAATTGCGCTTTTTGTCTTGGAGTCTGCATGTGCAAAGCTCCAGAAACGAACATCCCTATTTTGAAAACGTCACGCTCAGGAGAAGAATGCTCTCCGTGGCCATGCCTGTAAACGCATTCTCCATGGTGTGTTCAAGTATGGTTTCATTGTTCACGTGTCCTTTAAAGATGTTCCCTCGCCAAGTGGGACGGGTTACGTCGAAATCAGTGGCGAGATCGCGTTGTTTCTTGGTCTACTGTATATAGCTCTACCCAAAGAGGCGAGCGGAAGGAATTTTTTGTAATAAAGCCTTAATGACTGTTATGGGCCGTTAAACGTTAAGCCACTGTTTCTAACTGTTTATGCAACGCTACTCTGTACATGGCCCCCGAGCGGCATGGACAATGCATAACGGTACAAAGTAACGTGCATAGTATCTACCTCGTTGATCAGTTATAGAAAACATAGATGTGTATTTACACTTGAGAAATAAAGGTTCAAAAGATTTTTAAACAGCACTTAACTTCATGGTCTCCGAGAACGACCTGCCACAGGTCCAACTCGGAACGAACTGAATTCAGGGTTGCCAAGAGATCGGCTCCTACGAGTGTCACAATTGCTGATAAAAATGTGCTTTTTGAGACCTCGATTTTTGTTTTGTGGATTCCGCTGTACAACGCGCAAAATTGGTAACAACTGAATTTGTAACAACATTTTTCAAAACATTTCTTATGTTACATCACAGTTTTTTAACAAAATTAAAGAGAAAATGAGCTTTAATTAAGGCTTCAAAATGTTTCTGTGTACAAAATCAAAGTAAAGTACATGCTTCGGCAGTGTTTTGGGGGCGGTAATCCGTCACTTTAGTAAACTAAATGAAAAATTGGTTTTCTGACCTAAAATATATCATTCGTAAAAAAAAGTGTCACTTTCAGAGAAAAGGTGTCACCGTGTCACCCAGAGACAAAAAGTGTCAAAAAGCACCAAAAGTGTCACACTTGGCAACACTGACTGAATTAAATTTCTCCCAGTTCTCTACCTCAAACTTGAATGACTGAGATTAGCCATCGCCAGGAACCTGATTGTTACCTGGCGGATTAAAGGCACAGAAAACTTGACTACGCAACTTTCGGCCATCAAACCGACCTGGGGGGCTTAGATAAAAATACAGGGACTTATTGTCGACAGGACCCCCCTTCTTTGTTATCTCGAACCACCTCCTTAGTGTTCCCAAAGCTAGCTGGCAGGTCCTTGCCCCTTATGCACTGTAATTATGCACTTACGCACTGTAAAATTTCGCCTTTGGCCGTGTTGACTAACAACATCGGGATAGTAGTCAAGAGGTCGTGCGTTCGATTCCTACTCCCGGCACACAAACGTTTTGCTTTTTTTTTCTAACTCAAAAGTAGAATTCTAGGAAGCAGCTCGGAAACTGCAATGGTCGCAAAGAGAATTTTTCTTACTCTCAATATCGACTCGGGGTACATTCTTGATATGTCAGCTAGCTCCCCGAGTCAAGTTTGAGTCAGGTTTTCTGTTCCTTTAAACTAAAAGAACCAAGGTTTAGCCAGCTCCCTGGTGGAAGTACACCTTGGTTACATTTTGATAAAGTTTATTTGTTGTGCGCTTTCACTGATTTGTTGTTTTCTTTAGGGAATGGTGTTATGAATGAAAAACTGTCAGTCGATGGGGGTCAGGAGTTGATGTCGAGGGCAGATGTGGACGAATCTATCAAGAAACAAACCTCGGATGCTCAGGCCGAGTCACCTACGAAATTAGAAGTGAATGAAGTCAATTAACCCTCCATGGAGAACTCTGTTTGCCTCGGAAAAAGCATCGGAAGGCTTTGCCGAAATTGTGAAATAGATCTAGCCAGGAGTATTTATTTGTTTTCACTAATAGTGTCTCCGTTTCGGTCGGAGAAGTTGGGCCGAAAACAGAAAGAATCACGAATCCGGCGAGCTACACATGAGTTTTCACAGGGAGAGTCTGAAAAGGAAAGGCTGTGTGAAATCCTGTAGAACTGTAGTGAGGTATCGGAAATTTTCCCTGAATCTTGCCGAAAATAGCTGCCGAATATTTGAAATTGTTTGGTGAAAGTGAAGCACAGGATTCGGAAGGAAAAAGAAGAGGGCGGTTCTGAAATCCGGCCGAGAGAAGCGGAGTGATATACCGGATATCTGACGTTTGGGATGGAGTCTTCAGTTTATTTTATTCGGCGGAAGTCTCGTGAGTTGTAAAAGATGCTTTGAAGGCTGATTTGTCAGTTCTCAGATACCTCCGTTATTCTCTAGCTCTTGCGACCCATGTACTTCCGCCGTGTGTTGAGACACTTAGTAGATTTTTGGAGCACATGGTGCATACCTATAACTCTGGACGTTTATTTCTCTCTTTGTCAATGTATTTCCCGTCTGTTCTGTTAATATGTAAGTAGGTGAGTCGGTACTCTGTATTGCGATCTAGGGGCCTCGTCAATGGGCCCCCTTGTGTCTATTTTGTTCTTTTCTTTGTACTTTTAAGCAAAATAATAATAGGTTAAGTTCTATTTCCTGTGGCTTTTGGGGCTGCTAGGCTCGTATTCTTGAGTATTCCTTCAGATCATGTTGACAGCGAACCACAAGGAAGGTTTCCGCGAGATCCGGAATCGCTTTCCAGCGAGCGAAGCACTTCGCACTGAAAAACCAGTTCTTAGAATTGCTTTTTCAATTTCTCGGTGTTTGCGAAAACACGTGGATAGCTAAAATCGCCGGGAAAATACTTAATTCCAAACTTTTTAGAATAAATAAATCGAGGTATGGTGAATCGGACATCCCTTCCATTCTTATATGTTCCAGTGAAGTCACCATTAATGACGCTTGCGGTGTTTTTCCACACTTCTAAGTTTCTGCCGAAGCATTGAACTTCGCGCGGAGCGTCCCACTGCCTTTCTGGAATCGCTCTTCGAGAAAGCTGATTCGGTTTCCGAAGCGCAAAAACCTGTGCGGAAAGTTCGATTACTTCCCGAAGCAACGTGAAAACCACTGGAACATGATTCCGACTTTGCTTTCAAGTTCGCGAAATCGTCGGACAATTCAGCGATATTTCAGCCCTTCTGTGCTGCAGCGGATCTCCGGAACTTGACTTTCAACAGGGCCATTCGTGCAAAGACTCTAAATGACGAAAGGCGTATTCTCGCCGTTCCCCGAGGACTCCACTTGAGGAGTCCCCGCGTTTTTGTTTGTCCCGGGGACTCACTCCCCGTATTCTCGCGAGTCCCCACGGACGGGAAATGCCCCGATTATCATCACCATCATCAAAAAGGACTCCCTTTCAGATTCGGAGGGGAATCAATTTTTGCTGGTGTTAGTTGCAATGTAAAATTAATTAAGAACAATCAGAATAAACAAAACCTAAAATAAAGTGGATCCAGACTGATTTCGTCAACTGCATATTTTTTGTTTGAAAAAAATCCATTTTGGAAGCATTCCCCGTGTTCTCGCTGTTTCTGTACGCGGAGTCCGCGTGGAATGACTCCCTCTATTCTCGCCGTTCCTTTCGATTCCCCGAGGAGTCCTCGGGGAACGGCAAGAATACGCCTTAAGTCCAAAACCCGCCGGTGAACCTCGGGAAGAACGAGAAACGTCGCCCGAACGGTGACTCAAATCCTGTCAGCCAACCACGGCGTTCGATGGGGGCAGCTGTGGTGACGCTTCCGGCTGTTCGCTAGGCATATGGTGATTCTTTATTGACACGAAGAGTTATTCGTCAACAGTATACACAGTACAGTATTCACATTCCGCAGGAAATTACGTGGTGATAATACAGTCGGATATGAAGGGGCATTTTTTGTTTATAAACTGACAAACCATATTTTAACTTCGCCAGACCAAATGTGTCCATACTTTTCGGTCTTGGGTCCATTCCTGTCCGAGTTCGAGCCAGTTCTTGTCCCATCGGCTTTCGGCATCGGCTTTGACGCAAGGTGAGACGAGTTTTGCGTTGTCTTCCACCCGGGAAGAGGTTGGTCTTGGGGTTGAGGTTGGTTGATCTTGCTAAGAGCGTGTTCCACCCTCGTACCAATAGTAACTATTAGTTACTAAATCCGTTCCAACCTCACGAAAAGTTACTACGCTGACCGTTCCAGCCTTCTCGAAATAGTAACTATTTGCTTACCACGTTCGGGAGCGTGGTAAGCGTAGTAACCACGAATCTCTGTCACGTGATTGGTCGGATTCACCCGAGGCGTGATATTCCGCTGGGAAATAGAAAAATCGTTCCAGCCTTGACGACAAAAAGGCAGAATTTGTGACGTCATGCGTGGTAACTACGGTAAGTAGGATGGAACACGCTCTAAAGCATTCATGTAGATTTACCAAGAAACTCCGTGGGATTTTTGACGTACTTTAATTCACGATTCTCACTTTAGCCGAACGTCCGATCCTTTTCAGGCCAAAATATGTTCCTTAAAGTTTAACTGAAACGGGCTGAGAAAGAACAATCTGGTTACCCATCCCTCGTTAACTTTAAGAGGCGTGAAAACCCGATACAAATTCGTTGCTCCACTATTCGCGAATGATCAATTTTCGTATAGTGAAATGTCCCTGTCGGATCTGTGGTACCTCCATTCGCTTGTTCCTGTGGTATGGCTGACGCAAAAGATTTACAAGAAATAAGTGTTCGTGCAGTGATCACCTAGTTCACCGCTGGGCGCTGGCCACTGGAAACCCGCGTTTATGTTGAGATTCGAATTTTCCACGTCATAGTAGAGTTTTTACGTTGTGAGGACGGCTGTAGATATTCTGAACGTCATACTGAAGCAAATAGTGAAAAAAAAAAAATCCCTTTACACAATCCAAAAAATGTAGCGTATTCAATTAAATGATACACAAATAAGTTGGCTTTTCAGCTAAACTTAAAGCGAATAGGGCTGAGATACCACATCCTATTAGGCTGAGATACGACAGCCTAGTTAAGCTGTCGATTTTCATCGAATGAAGTTTACCCTCCGGATTTGTGGTCCGTCTATGTCCTTGTACCTCTATGCAGCTACAATGGTGAACGATTGCCGGATAGTATATCTTTTTGGGGTCACCCAATGGCGGGCCTTTTTCAAAAGTACAATCTGGAATCAACATTTACTCAGCTTCGCTTCATTAGCTATTAAAATGCAAGCTTTTGCTGAGACTGAAATTTTCCGCTTCGGGATGAACTTGGTCTTGTCGGGCCATCATTGCAGAATCTAAACGTCAAGACTAGAGCCCAAGATGAAACAAGACCAAAGGTTTCGATGGGATCCCAAAAATCTAACATTTGATTCAAACACTTAGAATAGAATAGTAATTTATTCACTCACACTTTCACGGTTACAAAAGCAAAATTGGTGAGTACTGTCACAACATAAACATTTAAAAGCACGTACAAAAGGTCAAAGGCGATTTAAATTTCAACAATCTTTGGTATAAAACTATTTTGGTAACGGCTGTGTTTGGCCGCTATTGGTTGGAATATTGGGACCTTCGTAGAGACTGCTCGCTCTTGCCTTTCCCTTGCATTGTTGTATGGGGGAGGGAGAAACTCATTGTAGATGGGGTGCGAAAGAAGCTTTTTACCGATCTCGAGGCATAGGTTCAGTCTCCGTTTCTCCAGTGTATCAATTTTGTATGTGCTTAGAAGAAGGGAGTAGGGTACTTTTGGGCCTTTATGGATAATATGGAGAGCGTGTTTTTGGATTCTTTCAATACGTGAGTTTTGATCTGCAGTTAGACCAAAATGCCACACTGCGCATGCGTACTCCATTAATGGTCTTATGAAAGAAGTATAAATCCTGAGGATATGAAGACTTGGGACATTATGCTTTGATAAAAGCTTTAACATGTGCAGGCTGGAGTTTGCCTTACGGAGTATTTCTACTGTATTATCTTCCCAATCTAAAGTTTCAGTAATAACTACTCCGAGGAGTTTTAGTTTTTTTTACAGCCAAATTTTCAATGAGTTTTGGTTCAAATTGCGGGGGTGATTTTAAAAATGAAATAGTTAAAACAGCGCTTTTTTCTTGGTTAACTTGCATATCGGACAAAGACGCTTCATTTTGTATGTCTTCGATGATTGCTGCTGCTGAACTTTTAATATGATGGTAGCATACTTCAGTGGTACTCAAATCGTCAACATACTTCCACCGATCCGGCTTGGGTCATGTCTTCGCCATTCAGTCTTCGTCAGATTCCTTGAATATTTTTACTGTTGAAATAAAGTTCAAAAATAGATTCAGCATGTCTCCTTGCCCCGATACCGAATCGATACCGAATCTCTAATGGATTCAGCATGTCTCCTTGCCCCTCCCCCACCCTCAAATATAGGGCTACAGAGCACATTTTCGAACTTGACCTGTACTTCGACCCAAAGGATCCTCCCACCAAGTTTCATCAAAATATCTCAATCCCCTCGAGAGATCGTGCGGACAGACGGACAACTTTTGCGATGTCATACGTATCCCTCAACTTACGTTTTAGGATCCCCAAAATAGAAGTCACTTGGCAGAGTCCGGATAATACAGTTTGTTCCAATCTATGGTATAAAGATCAGCTGGCTTTTCAACCTTTCTTAAAAGACACCTCGCAGTATCGCACTTTTTCATTCATGCATGGTATTTCTGCAAAGATCTTCTGAGATAGTTGACTACTTTAAAGGACCCCTCGCACTATTTACTGTTCAACTTACAGTATTTAAAACATTTGAATACTTTAAAAACTATGCTGTGCTTTCAACAAATAACCGGCTGCTTTGTCTGTTTTAAGCCTTTTCAGAGATCCGTTGACTTGTAGCAAAGACAGGGAAACAATTTACGTAACCGGTTTTTCTGATTGAAAAACTTCTCGCAGACAACCGCGTCGACAGCGTGATACACATCGGAGGTAGCAAAACACGGCAAGTGAGAAAATCAGCGTGGTTTTGTTAGAGGGGTTTGAATGTACCGTACGAAATTGGGGTCTCTGGGTTTAGAAGTATATGGAATGGTTATGGAAGTAGGTTGCATTAGTATTATAAGTAAGGCAGGTCCTTTAAGCTTAGCGATGTTTACAGAAATCATACTGGGTTTTGGCTGTTTCTAGCCTCATCCCTTGCCTCGGATCACAAACTTGGCAAATTTTCTACCGGTCTCGAACACGATAATCGGTGTAATGCCAAGAGAAGAGATAGTATGTATACGCTTATGTTTATCCTATCTCGGGAACACAGTGGATTATTGGGACTTTGCTAAGGGATTTTTTTCATCTTGGGCTCTAGTATTGAAATCTTAGATGGATCTTGGGAACGAGAATGAATGGAAATGCTACTGAATTAGAATGAATTGCTATCGTAAGTACGATACACCTATCACACCTCACACTATTTATTATTTATATTCGAATATCCAATTAAAATTTGATTCAGCATTTCTCCTTACCCCGATACCGAATCTCTAATCGATCTTTAGTATGTTCGAAAGCTGCAATAGCATGTCTCCTCACCCTATATCGAGTAAACCATTGGGTTTTAAAATGTCATGTCAAATTTCCGGGCGAACCACTTGTACGGCAAGAATAAAAATTTTATGTTCGGGTTCAGCATGTCTCCATAACCCCTAAATCAAACCTCTAATCAGCTTTAGATTAACTTTTCACACATTTTCCGGTTTTGTCGGATTCCGGGCGAACCACTTGTACGGCAAGAAAATAAATTTCATGTTCGGGTTCAGTACGTCTCCTTAACCCCAGATCGAACATCTAATCAATTTCAAATTATACTTTTACTTTTCATAAATTTTCTGTTTTGCTTGATTCCGGGTGAACTACTTGTCACCTGTCGAGTATGAAAATAATTTTCAAACTCGGATTGAGCATGTCTACTTGCCCCTAACTCGACTATCTCGTTAGATTTTAAACACATTTATTTTGCCCCTTAATTTGACACACCCCCCCCCCAAAAAAAAAAAATGTAGGGCTACAGAGCCAATCTTCGAACTTGACGCATACTTTGACCTAAACTGTCCTCATGCCAAGTAAAATATCTCAACCGCTTCGAGAGTCATCGTACTAACAGACGGACGGACGGACAACTTTTACGAAATCATAGGTAATCAAATATCAGCTACATTAAGGCTGCGCTTAAAGCACTCTCGCCTTTCCAAATATATATTGCAAATATAGTTCGTGCTACTCTGTACGTTGAAGACAGACTAATACCACTTGTCCGAAGTGGAACCCTCAGCACTTTAGCCGATGCTTTACATATTTATAGAAAGATCTGTGAATATCATTTATATCCGAGCGAGGAAACAGCTTCCAAAAGGGTGCCATGGCAATACCGTGCGGAACTTGCACATTTTAGCAAGAAAAAATCTATTACACTTCAGCTTCATGGAGACAAGGATACAGTATGCTTTACGAACTTTATCACGAAAAAATGTTTTCAGAAGCGAACGGGCGGCACGGCGTCACCGGTTCATCCCAAAACCACTCGTATCGCAAGAAAATACCAAAACATCCTAGCTTTTTCTCAGACTGGTAATCCAGTAACACGTACATTAAAAGTCCAGGGCATTGTCCACATAAGGTGCATTCTCGCCGATCCCCGAGGACTAAGCGGAGAATCGAAGGGAACGGCGAGAATACTCTAGATGACTAAGTCCAAAACACGCCAGTGATTCTCAGGAAGAAGGAGTAAACGTGTCCGTAGCGACTCAAACTCAATGACTCAAATCCTAAAGGACGACTCAGACGGTGTTCGTAAAGTTCGTAAAGTTTTTCGCAAAGTATGCTCCGTAAAGTTTAGTCAGCGCAGCTGTGACACCGTGTCTTCCTTTCTTCCGCAGGTACCCGGAGATTCTGCATCGGCAGGGACAGATAGTCATCAAGAGTATAGAGGGTGTCACTCCACGCGGACTCCGCGTACAGAAACAGCGAGAACATGGGAGTGTTTCCAAAATGGATTTTGTTAAAAAAAAGATATGCAGTTGTCGAAATTAGTCTGGATCTACTTTATTTTTAGTTTTGTTTATTCCTTTTTGGTGAAGGTGATGATAATCGGAGCATTCCCTGTCCGTGGGGACTCGCGAGAATACGGGAGTGAGTCCCCGGGACAAACAAAAACGCGGGGACTCCTCAAGTGGAGTCCTCGGGGGAACGGCGAGAATACGCCTATTGGAAGGCGTCAGTGACGCTGCCGACGCCATCTACTATGCGAAGCTCATTCGGAAAGGAGCTAGCCTAATAACAGAAAAATAAAACCTAACAACAAGAATGAAGACCAAATAATATTTAGGCAAAGAAGTAAAGTTATTTCTACAATTTGAAGAAAGAAGATTCTACTTACCGATTTTACCCAAGATAAAGCTCTAGCTGACCTTGAACAATTATGTCTGGTTCTTCTAAACTTTGCTTTTTCCAAGTGCTCACTATTTATTTGCTTTTTTAAGTTCAATATCAAATTCCTGATTTTAGAAGAAATTGCTGAAAAGGCACTAGGTTGATCAGCAGAAATGTATGGTTTAACTGAACGACGAAACAGACCAGTCTTTGGAGTCCAGGTACCTGACTGATTCTTCCTTCTTTGAATCTATGCTAGAAGCAACAACAAATAATCCAATAGAACCTCCGCCTTTGGTCCATGCAGCGAATATGGATAGACCGACAAAACTGAGCGGGCCTTGAGGTACTTGCTAAGCTTTGAGTTGATACCAGTTTACTTCTCTCTTCGCCGCTGCGCATAACAGAGGAAAAACTGTAGCAGGCGTGGAGGATCAGCTCTGTAGTCGTCACTCGTGACAACCTGGCAGACAACCAATGGGATTTACTCTCGAAATTTCTTCTCCGGATCTCTACTGCGACAATGCTGTTCGTAGACGTAAGGAATTGTGATGTGCCGCGGAGCTCCTACTTTCCGCTCGTTCACATCGGGCAGGGTATCATGGAATATATTCAACTCCGCATGGTCGTATTACAGAGACAGGGAGACGAAGGTTCTTGTGATTATTTATTCTTGCTCGATAAAACGAGAATCATTTGTCAAACAGTCAACAGCGTTTGTCGCGTGTCAACCAGTGATGTTTCTGGCGTAGACGGCGATTCATGATCCATCCGAAGAGTTAGTCATCAAGAGTTTTGTCAGGAAGAAGAATACAGAATATTCGAATGGCGAAAAACGGCTTACTGACGAAACGTCGTCATGGTAAAACGTGCAACGCTCTCCCCAATGCAAATGACCGATGTGAAGACTAAATTTCCAAGGAAAAGCAAGAAAAGATTTCACTTACCAATTCTCAACAGCTCTAGCCGAACTGGAACAATGAGGTCTGTAACTTTTAAACCTTGCTTTCCCAATAAGTGCTTACCGCTTAACTGTTTATGTTTTGTTTGTATTATGATATTAAAGTGCTGCTGGTGTAAGAAAATCCTGAGAAAGTTCAAGTTCAAGTTTTTTAATTCTACACAAAAATACAAATACATTATACAAGCACTGTGGAGAACAGAAATTCGAACATGCAGTGCTTGTTAAAAATTTTACTATACTAACAACAACTACGTACCCTATAAATCTAACAAAAATAATATAACGGGCCGAAATGAATCAGCAGAAATGCTCGATAGCGGAAATAGGCCGAAATAAGGCCGAAATGAATCAGCAGAAATGCTCGATAGCGGAAATACGATTTGCAGGTTTTTATGGCACTTGCCCTTCGGCCAAGTGCCATATAGCGATCGCAATTTCTGTCCGTCCGTCGGTCTGTCGGTCTGTCGGTCGGTCTGTCTGTCGGTGGGTAGAACGAGTACAAGTCCTAGATGTGTTGTTGACATAACCGGACTGGATTCGAGCACTGTGGGGGTCGAAGGGGGGGGGGGGGGGGCGGAATTCCGGTGATCCCGCTAGTTCGTACTTCCGGATGTGCAAGGACAATAAAACTTGGCAGGCATATCAAAGACCGTAAACGATTAAGCTGGAAATAGTCACTTCCCCGATTCGAGCATCGTAGGGGGAGTGGAGGGAGGGGGAATCCGGAATGTTGAAAGCACAACTCTTACTAGAAATGATCTTTTCCATATGAAAGGGATCAGAAAAAAGTTTTCGAAAATCCCATTACTTTCCACCTAAACCTAGCGATTCTCTTGTTAGCGCTTGTCGACTATTTTCAGCCTTCCTGCTCTCCGACGCGGCGGCTGGGCGCAAGACATTTGAAAACTGAACGTGCCTTGGTTAAAAAGTGAGGAAACTAAGCAAATAAAAGAAGTAATAAACAGTAGATTATCACATCCTTATGTGTGAAAGAGGTGTCAGCGGACATTGAAGATTCCGGCAAACTTTTTGTTGGGTGACGGGAAAACTCGGCAAGGCCGGAAAAGCGCTAAAAATTCGTAGTTACGAAACGAAACAATGGAGAAAGCTGGGGATTTTAGAAGCTTATAATTCCATATGGGAGCTAAGTATGCTGTAAAAGGCAGAATAAGCAAGAGGAGTCCTTGAAGTATTTATAACTTTCGAACGGGTGATCGGATAGCAATGAAATTGGATATTTGGAGAGATCTTGTGCCTCAGACGACTCATTTAAAATCCGGACCGGATCCGGTGACTATGGGGGGGGGGGCTCGAGGGGGAAACCGGAAATTTTGGGAAACGCTTAGAGTGGAGGGATTGGGACGAAACTTGGTGGGAAGAACTTGCTCAAGTCCTAGATACCTCGTTGACATAACCGGACCGGATTTGGGCACTGTGGGGGGAGCGGGATCACTCGCGGTGATCCCGCGAGTTTGGTACTAGGACGATGAAATTTGGTAGTATATCAGGGACCTGTACAGACTGCCTTGAGAATAGTTGTTTCCCCGATGCGACCATCGTGGGGGCGTGGAGTGATGGGGAATCCGGAATCTAGTGGCATGCATAACTTTTGAACGGGAGATCGGATTTGAATGAAACTTGGCAAGTGGAAAGAGCTATCGTCTCAGATGTTCCACGTGAAGTCTGGACCGGATCCGATACTTATGGGGGGAGCTGGAGGGGGCCACCGGAAATCTCGTGTAACGCTTGGGGTCGAGGGATTGGGATAGAATTTGGTAAGAAAAACAAGCATAAGCCCTGTAGACACGTTCTTGATAGAACCAGATCTTACCTGGGCTCTTTGGGGGGAGTTGGAGGACGTTTCCCGGCATTCCAGTGATCGCGAGTTATGATGATACATATGCCCTAGCTGACATATTTTAGGGTTCGGACCGAGCACGGTGCTCGAGCAATTTCCCGAAAAATGCTCAGATTCGAGTGAAACTTGATAGCCAGTAAGAGAAGATGCTTTAGATGATTAATCTATGTGTCCGAACCAGATTCGGCCGTGGCAGGGGGAGTTGGAGGGGGGGGGGGGTACCGGAAATACTGTGGCACGTTTAGGAATCAAACGAGTGGATCTAAACTTAAAAGGTAGAAAATTATATAATATGCCCTAGATGATCCGACGCAATGCCAGAAATATTCAGACTCGAGTGAAACTAGATATCCTATTTCTAGGTATTTTGTGACATTCTCATCTACTTTCTTGCATCACCTACTCGTAACAAGTGCCATATGAGCTCGTAGCTCTTGTTTTTTTAAACATGAAACTGAAAACTGAAACTGAAACTGAACTGTGTCTTAACTGGCAGTATAAGATAGTTATCACTCGATGGCAATGAACCTCGGTCGAGGACTGTCACCAGGTATCTTAACTGGCAGTATAAGATAGTTATCAATCGATGGCAATGAACCTCGGTCGAGGACTGTCACCATTATCCTGGATCCACGGGTTGGTCCCCCAAGGATGCTTATCGCTCTTTCCAGGGCTGGTGGATGTAAGCCAAAGAGGTGTTGTAGTTTTCTGAGTTTTTATGGCACTTGTCCTTCGGCCAAGTGCCATATAGCGATCGCAATTTCTGTCCGTCCGTCGGTCTGTCGGTCGGTCGGTCTGTCCAGGTTTTTTTGTTTGTTTTTTTTGCAGTCAGCTTGGGCCGTAGGAACATCTAATACTGTCCAGGTTTTGCTAGTTCGGGCACTTCCACATAAGCTAGGACGATGAAACTTGGCAGACGTATCAGGGACCACAAATGATTAAGTTGGAAATAGTCACTTCCCCGTTCCGAGCATCGTGGGGGGAGTAGGAGGAGGGGAATCTCGAATCTTGGTGTATTTATAACTTTTGAACGGGTAATCGGATCTTAACGAAACTTGATATTTGGAAAGCTCTCGTGCCTCAGACGACCAACTTAAAATCCGGACCGGATCCGGTGACTTTTGGGGGAGCTGGAGGGGGCAGCCGGAAATCTTGGAAAACGCTTTGAGTGGAAGGATCGCGATGAAACTAGGTGGGAAGACACCAAGCAAACAGTAGATACATCATTGACGTAACCGAACCGGATTCGGGCACTGTGGGGGGAGTTGGGGGGGGGGGGGGGTTCCGGAGTTCTGGTGATCCCGCGAGTGTGGTACTTCCTGATGTACTAAGACGATGAAACTGGGCTGGCGTATCAAGGACTCGAACAAACTGACTTGAGAATAGTCGTTTGTATGATCAGACCATCGTGGGGGGGGAGCGGAGGGATGGGGAATCCGGAATCTAGTGGCATTCATAACTTTTGAACGGGCAATCCGATTTGAACGTAACTTCACAAGTGGAAAGAAGTGTCGTTTCCGATGTTACATGTCAAGTCCAGACCGGATCCAATACTTGTGGGGGGAGTCGAAGGGGGCACCGGAATTTTCGTGAAACGGTTAGTGAGGGATCGGGATGGAACTTGTTGGGAAGAACAAACCTAAGCCCTAGATACGTCCTTGACAGAACTAGACCATATCGATGCTCTTTTGGGGGCGTTGGAGGGGGTTTCCCAGAATTCCGGTGATCGCGAGTAAGGATACTTCCAGATGTGGTAAGGACGATGAAACTTGGCCGGCATATTAGTGACCCAACCAAATAGACTTAAGGACCTGACGCAATGCCCTAGGAAAACTTCCGTTTCTTGATCCGACCATTTTCGAATCCGGAAATTACTGATTTGTGTAGGTTGCGAACGGGTGGTCCGATTCGAGTAAAACTTTCCTGGTGATAAGAACTAATGACCTAGTCAGGCAAGACATGTCTCCGAACCACGTGCGGCAATGGTTGGAGGAGTTGGAGGGTGGGGGGGGGGTCTTGAAATTTTGTGAATGTACCGAATGGGATTCAACTTTGACAGTACCGATTGTATGCGACCTACTTTGTTTTTTACTGTTCAGACCGGATCCTGCCAGGGTAGGAGGAGAATGAACCGGAAACCGGAAATTTGCAGATATGCTTAGATTGGACTCAAACTTGAAGGACGAGAAAAGGAGATGTCAGAGATACGACGTCTATGTTTCCTAGTCGTATTTGGCCACATTGTGGGGTTGGAGGGGGAGTCCCGGAAATTTTGTGGCTCGCATAGGGGTCAAACGAGTGGAGGGATTCGAATGAAACTTAAAGAGTAGAGATACGATGTTCCCTAGATGACATAGTTTAGGGTCCGGACTGGATCTGAACATGGGGGGGGGGGGGAGTACCGTATTTTCGCGAAAAATCAGACTCAAGCGAAACTTGACAGCCGGTAAGGGAAGATGCTTTAGATAATCAGTTTCTGTGTCTGGACCAGATTCGGCCGTGGTAAAGGGAGTTTGAGGGGAACGAGTACCGGAAATATTGTGCCCTGACATTTGCTCTAGATGATCCGAGGCGATGCCGGGAATGCTCATCCTCGAGTGAAACTAGATATCCTATTTCTAGGTCCGATCCTAGGAGGTTGAAGGGGGTATTTTGTGACGTTCTCATCTACTTTGCAACACCTACTTGTTACAAGTCCCATATGAGCTCGTAGCTCTTGTTTTTGTGTAACGGTTTATTTAGGAGTACTAGGTACTCACACAGCCTAATTTAGAAATTTGGCGTGTTTAGCTGGAATGTAGGGAATTATCCTGAATTTGGTATGTGATGCGTCTGAATTTTTTAGTGAAGGAGGAAATCGCATCCGGCAGTAAACCAATACACGGTGTATAACAGTCGGGTAATTATAACGTATTTTTAATTTCGTCCGGAATTTATATCAGCTGTTATGTTGTTTTTCGGGGTCCCATCGGTTCGTCCCATACGTCAGTTCGCCAACACGTCAGTCCACCAGCCACACATTTCAGATACCTCCGTTTCCTGCTATAGCCTACTTACCCATTTGTAACTGAAATTGAAACTTGCCTGAACCGCCGTTTTCGATTAAGGACCGACTATTAACAGTGGAACCTGTTTATGTTCTGCTTAGAACTAACTATTAAGGAAAAGAAGATCAAGCTTCCGTGTACCCGCGAACTTCGTTGACGGTTTTATTCTAGGAACTTAGACATTACAAAACCTGGACAATACCAAGACTAGTGCAGTCGAGACCCGTTGCTGCTGTGATTTTCACACTGGAAGTAGGAGCAGGGGCAGCGAGGGCAGTGCGAACTCGGATGGTGCTGTACAGAAGCTTCTGTGGGCAGACACACGTGCTGTCCGGAATAAAAAATGCAACCGTTTTGTTTCGAGTGACGATCGCTGACTCTTGACTAATTAGCTTGTACGGATTGTCATTCGTTGTGGAGTAATCGGACTTGGCGTCAACCGCGTCATGAGAGACACTCAGGTGTGTTCTCCCTTGTCGGTATTCACGGCTTTGAGACTTAGGTTCGACTGCAGTCTTCCTTTTGTTCCAGTTCGTCAGCGAATCTCGGTAGCTTCCTTCCCGTCTGTAATCGTTTTTGCCATAGGTGCTGTCGTACTTTTGACTCGATACCTCAAAGAGTTGGTGAGTGACCAGAAAAGCTTCTCTAGAGCCAGACCAAGCTGTGTTGTTAAAAGTAATCGTAAGGCAGTGTGCCGGAAAACAGGAAGTTAAGCACTCAACAACTCCATTGGTATTATCGACGCTGACGCAGTTAGTCAATGCGCTGTAAACGGTCACAGCCACAAGAGCTAGCAGCAGGCATAAGTGCAGAAATATTTTCATGATCCTAGAAAGAAGATAAGATAAGATTTATTCCGTAAAAGCACAGACGGCCACGGAAACATCAAAACAACACCAACACGAACTGTAACCTCAACAACAGAACTAACTACAAAAAACTTTCCCTGTGGACCATAGCCACCTTAAGGAATCTTCCCAGATTCCTAACATCTCTAAGACTTCTATTTTTCAAAATTTGTTTGAAACTTTCCTCCCCCACACCATTTCCCCAAATATATCCTTCCTCAAATCTCTTAACTCCTCACATTCATCCCCATTAAATGGAAAATACATTCATCCATTTTCCCACACATCGGACAAAAGTAAGGACCACAGAACATTCTAACCTTACCCAAATATTTTCTTCTTAATCCCACCGGTTAACAATCTACCCTCAGGCTAATTAACAATTGCATTTGATCTAAAGGAATACTCGCCTTAAAATAAATTTCATCCCCCCATGTCTCCTTGGCCGCGGAGTAAAACATCAGGGAACCCGAAGCTGCCGGCCTACACTACCATTCTTGCACCTGAAGAAGAATTCAATATGTGTGCAATATCAAGGAAAATATTTCAGAACCAATGAGAATATTGGAGGTAGGTATTTTTCGTTTAAAGTTTATCCGAAAAGGGCTGAGATATGACAATCTAGTTGCCTATCACTAATTCACTTAAAGCGTATTCTCGCCGTTCCCCGAGGACTCCACTTGAGGAGTCCCCACGTTTTTGTTTGTCCCAGGGACTGACTCCCCGTATTCTCGCGAGTCCCCACGGACGGGGAATGCTCTGATTATCATCACCATCATCAAAAAGGACTCCCTTTGAAATTCGGAGGGGAATCAATTTTTGCTGTTGTCGGTGGTACGTAAAATTAATTAAAAATAATCAGAATAAACAATTAAAAATAAAGTGGATGTAGACTAATTTTTTCAGCTGCATATTCATTTTTCGAACAAAATCCGTTTTAGAAGCATTCCCCGTATTCTCGCTGTTTCTGTACGCGGAGTCCGCGTGGAGTGACTCCCTCTATTCTCGCCGTTCCCTTCAATTCCCCGAGGAGTCCTCGGGGAACGGCGAGAATACGCCTTTAGAGAGGCTTGAAGATCCGATGAAAATACGTTACTTCGTTGCTCCGCCATTCACAAAGAATGGATTTTCACACATTGGATTTCACCTGTCGGGTTTGCGAAACCTCTATGCGACCTATGTTGTATGCTTGCGAAAACGTGTTCGCGCAGGGAACAGTGTTCACGAAGCGATAACTAGCAACAGAAAAGCCGCGTTTGTATTGAGTCTCAAATTTTCCGCATCATAAGGCGTATTCTCGCCGTTCCCCGAGGACTCCTCGGGGAATCGAAGGGAACGGCGAGAATAGATGGAGTCACTCCACGCGGACTCCGCGTACAGAAACAGCGAGAATACGGGGAATGCTTCTAAAATGGATTTTGTTCGAAAAATGAATATGCAGCTGAAAAAATTAGTCTAGATCCACTTCATTCTTGGTTTTCTTTATTCTGATTCTTTTTAATTAATTTTACATAGCACCTACAACAGCAAAAATTGACTCCCCACCGAATTTGAAAGGGAGTCCTTTTTGATGATGGTGATGATAATCTGAGCATTCCCCGTCCGTGGGGAGTCGCGAGAATACGGGGAGTGAGTCCCCGGGACAAACAAAAACGCGGGGGCTCCTCAAGTGGAGTCCTCGGGGAACGGCGAGAATACGCCTATAGTAGAATTTGAGCTGTGGGGATGGCCGTAGATATTCTGAACGTCACTACTAGAGCATATAGTTGAAAATAAAAAAGTTCGTTAGGAGAATTCAAGTAATTCAGTGCATCCTGTTAAATGATACAACAAGTTAAAATTAGGTAAGTTGGAAAGTAAAAGAAAGCTGCGACGGATTTCAAGACAGCCTAGAAATATGTTGTTTCTACTAAAATTAGTACCTATCTTTATGTGATGATTCTAGCAAACTTTTCCTTCCGGGAAAGTGCCATAGTTTGAAAGAACCGCATATAGGCCTACATTCACTTCCTTCAGGATGCTTCTCGCAAGTGGCTAACCCCTTTGCTGCGGCTCGACGACACCTGGATTCTTGGTTTCCTCCCACGAGCATAATGATGACGTCACTATTAGTTTTACTTTTACTTTACTTTACAAGAACTGTTCTTGCCTGTAATATTTGCTCGTTTTGATGGTCCATACGACAGGTTATACAGGCTTCATACAAGCAGAAAACTGTTATTAGTATTTTTAGATTTTGATAAAGGGTTTTGATTGTTCTGTCGCCATATAGATTTCCAGCTAATGACTATTGATTTAACTCACTTAAAGGACTCCTCGCACTATTTAATCTTCAACTTATAGTATTTTAAAATATTTGAATACTTTAAAACTAGGCTGTGCTTTCAACAAATAAACCACGGTTTTGGCTGTTTTAAGCCTTTTCGACTCCCGTTGGCTTGTAGCGAAAATAGGGAAAAAATTTACATAACCGTTTTTTCTGATGGAAAAACTTCTCGCATACAACCGTCGACAGCATGATACAGATCGAAAGTAGCAAAACACGGCAAGTGAGAAAATCAGTGTTGTTAGAATGTACCGCACATATTTGGGGTCTTCGGTTTTAGAAATATTTGGAGTGATCATGGAAGTAGGTTGCGTTGGTAGTATAGGTGAGACAGGTCCTTTCAGTCGGATGGCTCACCCTGAGACCGACTCGAGGATTGTCCAATCTTTAAGGCCCCTTTCACAACGGGTTTTAGCTAATACTCGGTACCAGCCAGTTCCGGAAATCGCTCTGAGACCGAGAATTAGCTGGGTTTCTGCCGTTCGCAATTGATATTGGGGCCAGTTTCGGGTACCAGCTAGTCTCGGACACAAGTTGAAATCAGTTAAACCTTTTAGGGTACTAGCCAGTCAGATTACTTAGGGGAATACTGAGGAATATTCCGATTGGCTAATGACAGACCGGGTAACAATGACCTAAATTCACTTTCGGTTTTCAAGACAGCAAGGAGTGGATGTGCTTTTATCTATTGGGCTTGGTTCGAAACTAGCCAATCAGAATATTCCTCAATATTTCCCAAAACAACCTGATTGGCTAGTACCTTCAAAAGCTGAACTGTTTTCAACTTGGGTCCGAGACTAGCTGGTACCCAAAACTGGCACCTGAATCCATTGCGAACGGCAGATACCTGGCAAAGCTTCGGTCTCGGGAGTGAATTTGCTCGCTTTTTGGGATCCCAAGACGTAAGTTGAGGGATACCTATGACATCGCAAAAGTTGTCCGTCTGTCCGCACGATAACTCTCGAAGGGAATGAGATATTTTAATGAAACTTGGTGGGATGATCTTTTGGGTCAAAGTACAGGTCAAGTTCGAAGATGGGCTATGTAGCCCTATATTTGAGGGTGGGGGAGGGGTTTCAAATTAAGGGACAAACAAAATATTTTTAAACAGCTAATGTGATAGTCGATTATGGGGTAAGAAGACATGCTGAGTACGATGGTGAAAACCATTTTCTTGTCGGACAAGTATTTCGTCTGGAACCCGGCAAAAACCGGAAAGTTGGTTAAAAGTAAAAGTTTCATTTGAAGTTGATTAACTGTTCGATTTACGGGTAAGAAGACATGCTGAACACGATGGTGAAAACCATTTTCTCACCGGACAACTAGTTCGCCAGGAATCCGGCCAAACCGGAAAGTTTGTTATAAGCGAAAGTTTTATCTGAAGTTGATTAGATGACAGATTTAGGGGTAAGATGAGACGCCGAGTCTGTATTTGACAATCATTTTTCACCCGGACAGATACTTAGTCCGGAATCCAGTTTTAACCGGATTTTTTTTTTAAGTCAAAGTTTTATTTAAAGTTGATTAGATGTTCTTTATAGGGATAAAGAGATCCGCTGGATTCTTTTTTTTTGCTGGACTAGTAGTTCGCTTGGAATTCGGCCGAAACCGGAAACCGGAACCTAAACCGGAGTAAAGCAGGAAGTTTCGGTCAGTACTGTCAAAATAGATATGGCTTATAGAGGTATATCCGAACTTGGTTTACTCTGATGATTCGCCTGGCGAAGACTGGATCTGGCGAAGACAGGACCTCATTGTCTGGATCAAATATTAGATTTTTGGGATCCCATCAAAACCTTTGGTCTTGTTAGTCGAGTATTCTTTCATGAACAATCTAATCTTGCGGCCGTTGTAACAGGTTTTCTGTTTTCTGTTTTTGGGTTTCACAAGTTTTTTTGTTCACAACTCGTGAACCATGACAGGTTTAAAGTTGAAACTTGGTGTATATATTAGTATCGGGGTCTAGTTGTATTTTGGGGGGCCCCTCCCCCACACCCACCCGTATGAATAGCAGTTGGGCCCAGATTGCCCGGTGACATATGATCGTAACTGGACAACGGTTGGAGTTAGGACGATGAAATTTTCTGAACTTACGGTTCCTAGGATTGGGAATGTACTTTTGAAGTAGCAACTCTCCCAACCTCCCGTGCATGGTCCAGTGAGCCAAGATTGCCCAACGACTTATGATCGTAACTTAACCACGTTTAGAGTTGGGACTTCGAAATTCCCGGATTTATAGATCCTAGGGTTGTGAAGAAATTTTTTGAGTTACAACTCCCTCACCCATCCTCCCTGCTTATGGCCTTCTGGGCCCAGATCGCCCATGAGTTAAGTTCGTGAGCTGTTCCAGACATCAAATTTAGATTTGGCATGCTTGATGATATTGAGGCCTACTCAGGTCTACACTGTCAGAAGTTTCATAACAGATTGCACATAACACTTTCAAGAATAACACCTTTTCGCCTAGAAATAGAGTGTTATGACCAATTAAGTTTACACTATTTCGTGCCTAAATCTCCAACAACACCTTCAATTGGTAAAAATACTAAAGGGAAGGAAAGAAACATAACATATAACATCCCAAAGTGTTATCTGTTGAAACCGCGCCTCCTGCTGTTGTCGTTATGTAACTTCTGCCAGTGTAGTATTTTTACCCATTGAAGGTGTTGTTGGAGATCTGGGCACGAAATAGTATAAACTTAATTGGTCATAACACTTTTTTCTAAGTGAAAAGGTGTTATTCTTGAAAGTGTTATGCGCAATCTGTTATGAAACTTCTGACAGTGTACTTCTACTATCTTTTCGAGGTCCTATCCCCCCCCCCCCCCGTCCGATTGGTTCAGTAGCAAATGCGTCCAGTTCGTAACTTGGAAACAATGATAGGTATCAAGTTAAAATTTGGAATGGATTTGTCATTGGGGTCCAGATTTTTCTTTCGAGGTCCAGCTAACAACACCCAAGCACTTCAAGGGCAACTGGGCACAAATTGCCCATGAGTTAATTTCGTGAATCGTGACCGGTATCAAATCCAAATCTGGCATGCTTGTGAACATGCCGATGTAGACGTATGTTTTAGGGGTCCCGACCCCCCCCCCCTCCTATTCTTCCTAGGGGTAACTGGGATGGGACCACTGGGATTGAGAACAATGGCCGGCTTGATTAAGAAGAAGAAATTCGTTCTGTTGATTCATCTGATGCTGGTCGACTGGACTTCCCCCTTCCTTTTTTCTGATTTTTGACAATAGGTTCCAACCCTGCCTTTTCACTAGATCTTGCTGCGCAAGTTAATTTAACCCTTTTAAGAGACAGATCGTGTTGATTGCTTTGCTATTCAGACCGCCATTTTCCTTCTGCGGTCAGTTTCGCTTAGACATTATAAGAACCTGTGACTCCAATTAAGGGTCGCGCTCTGATTTGTTTTCTCAGGTTTTATCAAGGTTTTAAGGCTGTATCATCAGCATGTCCGAGCCAGACGCGTTACTAGCCAAAATGTTTGGGGGGGGGGGGCAATACATTTACCGACTGGCTGGTAATATTTACCGACTGTTTTCAAGGAAAAAACAACTGTTTTCAAGAAAAAAAATTACAGTTTTGAAAAAAAGTCGACTGATTTTCAGAAAACCGACTGTTTTGATAAAAAATCAACTGATCCTCCGAAAAATCCACTGTTTTCATGAAAACAATCATCTGCTTTGACGAAAAATCGCGGTACTTCGCGCCGACTCGGTTATTTTTTACCGACTGGCCGACAACATTGGGGGGGGGGAGGGCCCCCCCCCCAATCGTGACGCCCTGGTCCGGGCAAGATGTTGTTCGGGTAACATATAAGCTGGCTATGTCTTACAAGTGCGCCGAAACAATCAATTCTTTCACACTCGACGTTACAGCACTTGCGCACTTGTTTACTTAGGGCCGAGAGTTTCATCTGGAAGCTTGCAACGCTGAATCAGTTGGCTGTTTCTGTTTGTAGGAAAAGGAGGAATTTTGCGTATCGGTAGTGACAAGAACGGAGGGAATGAAAGAAATAAGATAGAATGATCATTAAAACTACCTTAAAGTTCATTAAGGGCTTTCTTATTGTATTTCCCGCGATTAGCGACGATCTACGAATATCATACGTGAATCTTTTTTTTTTTGCATTATTAACTGTTTGGAACCGGGACGATTTGGGGATGTGAGTAATATGGATGCCCAGTCACTGAAGAGAGGATAGAGTTAGTTGGAAGAACTTGCGGCTCTTGGCTAGATAAATTGAAAGTATATTCGCAAAAAGTATGTTTGATGTTCAGAACCGGGCCGATGGCTTACCGACGAAATGTCCCCATGACAAAACGTCCCCTGGCGAAACGTCCCCGTGACAAAAGGTTCCCGTGACAAAAAGTTCCCAAGCATAGGTTTTTAAGTTCACCTCGATCTTCAGGTGCATGATTGAGGTAAAACAACTTCAGAGTTTGGATTACAGATGTGAGAACGTTCCTTATCAGCAGGAAAGATTGGACAAAGGACCGGTTGCTTTATAAATGCATTTTTATGGCACTTGTAGCCTCTGGCTCAAGTGCCATATACCGATCACAATTCTGTCTGTCGGTCTGTCGGTCGGTCCGAGTTTTTTGTCACACTTTTTCGAGTTAGGGTACTTCCAGATGTGCTAGGACATCTAACCAAACTAACCTGGAAATAATCAGTTTCCCGATCCGACCATATGCGGGGGAGTGGAAGGCGCTGGAAACTTGAAAATTGAGGGCATTTTATGACACATTTTCGAGTTAGGGTACTTTCAGATGTGCTAGGACAATGAAACTTGGCAAGCATATCAGGGACCCGCCCAAACTAACCTGGAAATAATCAGTTTCCCGATCTGACCATATGCGGGGGAGTGGAGTGCGCTGGAAACGTGAAAATTAAGGGCATTTTGTCACACTTTTTCGAGTTAGGGTACTTCCAGATGTGATAGGACCATGAAACTTGGCAGGCATATCAGAGACCCGACCAAACAAACTTAGAAATAATCAGTTTTCCGATCCTACCATTTTGGGGGGGGAGTGGAGGGAAGGGGAATCCGGGAAATTGAGTAGCGTCTAACTTTCGAACGGGTGATCGGATTGTAATGAAGCTTAATAACTGAATAGACTATATATCTGTGATGTCCCGTTTAAAGTCTTGACCGGGTTCGGTAGCCAGGGAGGAGTTGGGGGGGGGACCGGAAATTTCGAGAAACGGTTAGAATGGAGGGATCGGAGTGAAACTTGCTGGGAAGAACACGCATCTGCTCTAGATAAATCGTTTAGACAATTGTACTGGATCCGGACACTTAGGGGGGGGGGGGGTCCCGGAATTCCGGTGATGGCGGTTTTGGGGATTTTCGCGATGAAACTTGGCAGGCTTATCAGGGACCCGATCAAACTGACTTCAAAATAAGATTTTTGTCGATCTGATAATGGTGGGGGGAGTGGAGGGAGGGGAATCCGGAATATTCAGTCATGCGTAACTTTGCAACTGGTGATCGGGTTCGAGTGAAATTTAAGGATTGAACAGAGGACATTTCTCTGGTGATCTTTTTCATATCAGGACCGGATCCGGCAACTATTGGGGGGGGGGGGGAAATACGTGACCTGCTTAGAATGGAGAGATCGGGATCGAACTTTGTGGGAAGAACAAACAGACGCTCTAGGTAAATCATTTACTGAATCGGATTGGCTACGGTCACCGTGGGGGAGTTGGGGGGGACCGGAAATCTCGAGAAACGGTTAGATTGGAGGGATCGTAGTGAAACTTGCTGGGAAGAACAGACATCTGGTCCGTGTAAATCTTTTACACAATTTGACTGGAATCGGACACTTGAGGGGGGGGGAGGGGTTTCCCGGAATTCCGGTTTTTGGGATTTTCACGACAAAACTTGGCAGGCATATCAGGGACCCGGTTAAACTGGTTTGGAATAAAAAAAATCCTCGATATGATAATCTTGGGGGTGGGGGGGAGATGAGGGAGGGAAATCCGGAATATTGAGTCATGCGTAACTTTGGAACGGGTGATCGGACCCGAGTGAAATTTAATAATTGAATAGCGGACATTTCTCTCTGGTGATCTTTTTCATTTCCGGACCGAATCCGACAATTATTCGGGGAGAGGGGGGGGGGGTGAATACTTGACCCGCTTAGACTGGTGTGATCGGGATCGATCTTCGTGGGAATAACAAACAGATGCTCTAGATTAATCATTTACAGAGCCGGACGGATTGGCTCCGGGTATTGTGGGTGGAGTTGGAGGGGGGGGGGGAGGGGTCCGGGATTCCGGATATCGCAAGTTAAGGTACTTCCAGATGTGCTAGGACGATGAAACTTCGCTGGAATATTAGAGATTCAACAACATTTGCTTAGAAATTGCTACTTCCCACATCCGATTATTTCTTAAAGCACCAATCTTGACCGCAAAGTAAAAATAATGCTTTTAAGCAATATATGCATTTTCATGATGCCCATCAGCCCATTATCATTTTTGCCTCAAGGGTTTTGCTTACAAATGAAGTTCTAGCTCCCTTAGAGTGCGCATCTCAACCGCAAAGTCGAAACTTACTTTTGATGAATCAAAACACCTTAACCCATGCAACTGCCATATGAGCTTACAGCTCTTGTTTTCATTTAAATATTTCGTGTAATGTGCCTTGCAAGTTGCAACTGCCTTGTAACTGATCAGTTCTAGGTCGTTTGAAGCAACATGCACAATACCACTATGCTCCTCAGATAAAGGGGAAGCCCGCTTTGGCTCAAAGAGATTCAAACAGGGAAAATACAAAAATAAGCGTAGTGTCATTCTTATGCTGGATAAAGATGACATGGGAACCGAGGAAACGAAAGCGGATGGAACGATTAGTTAGGTAGAGAGACATAGTAAACCTAGGTTAGACGGGTTTGATCCTTTAATAAAATCTTTTAATAATCAGACGTATCACCAAACTAAATATCGAACAAAAGTGAGATCAATGAGTTAAATCGCCGCGTAAACTAACACACAGAATAAACCAATTAAGTAAAAGATAAAACGAAAACTGACAAACTACTAAATCTTTGCGCTTTCCGTGAGAAATGGCTATAGCCGGGAGCAACACTTTGATTTGTTTCTTGAGTATCGGTTAAATGCTGAAGTAGTCAACCCATCGTGGTTTTCAAAAGTATATGTTCCAAAAACAGTTTTTGTCTTAACTGATGACGTAACTACACTGTCAGAAGTTTCATAACAGATTGCGCATAACACTTTCAAGAATAACACCTTTTCACTTAGAAATAAAGTGTTATGACCAATTAAGTTTGCACTATTTCGTGCCTAGATCTCCCACAACACCTTCAACTGGTAAAAATACATTGGTAAAAATAAAGAAACATAACATATAACATCCCAAAGTGTTATCTGTTGAAACCGCGCCTCCTGCTGTTGTCGTTACGTAACTTCTGAGAGTGTAGTATTTTTACCTATTGAAGGTGTTGTTGGAGATCTGGGCACGAAATAGTATAAACTTCATTGGTCATAACACTTTTTTTTCTAAGTGAAAAGATGTTATTCTTGAAAGTGTTATGCGCAATCTGTTATGAAACTTCTGACAGTGTAGTAGTCTCATAGGCCTAGCTATCCCTCAGTGATGGAAAACAAAATTCTATAGCCGGGGACGTTTCGCCGACGTTTTGTCGTGGAGACGTTTTGTCATGGGGACGTTTTGTCACGGCGAGGTTTCGTCACGGACGTTTCGTCAGGGGACGTTTCGAATGGGGACGTTTCGTCGACAAGCCGGGCCGATCAGGTCGAACGCAGCTGAAACAAAAGAAACTGTCTTCTTCTTCGATACGAACTTATTAGTAAAGAATATCATCGGCATAAGCAAGACAAGATATATTAACGTAATTAGTAATACATGTAGACGGTAAAGTGGAAAGGGTGTCGGAGATGCACATTTTGAAAATGGTTGGTGACAGAACCACGCTCTGTTGAACATAACTCCGTAGGTTTCAGCACAGAGTGTCAATAACAGCTCTTCGCCCATGGCAGGCCTTCGAGGTTTGTTGGACTTCTGAACCTTTACGGGTTGTGCAAGAAATTGATCACAGTACCTGTTAAGACTTCTTCCACAGAAAAAAGTATCAGCACTAATTTAATGTACAGTGACATATGTCGACAGTTAAAGAACATCTGGGTTGTTAGCTGCCTTTTCCTGGTTAGTGCAATCAAAATTGGCAAACAAGCCAAGAGCTTGTCGTCTCATTATAGTCGTCTCGTTATTTTAAATATGCAAAGCACCTTCTCTACTTGCCGAAATTATGTCATAAACATACATTGACGGAGAAATTCAAAATTCAAGATGCAAGTGTTACCCTTTTGGATGTTTCCTCATCGCTTTCAAAAATCATGGACAACAGGGCCCAACCAGCGCACGACGTCGTCCACTGCTTCCTGACCGAAGATTAAAAATTTAAGTGTCTTTTCTGTGTGTTTATGTGTTTTGTTTATTTTCTTTGTTTTCTTCATTTACTCCGCCTTTTCAAAATGGCGGGTAATAAATAAATTACTTACTTACTTACTTACTATTATTTTTCAACGTCTAGGCAAGGCTTCCCAAAAAAAAATGTGTTGACCTATCAAGGTTTTTAGATTTAGTCAGTTTTTACTTCCAACTATTCGTGAGGCAACATTCGCCACAGATTCCAGTTATTGCGTTGACAATAATTAGAATTACACGTGGATGGCTCCGATGGATGTTACGCCTCATCATTCTGATGGGTGTTATCGCGTCGATGCATCTAACTCAGTGGCCAGCTTTGCATGAAAAGCTCGACGGGTGTCTCCCGTTCAACAGCGCTCCTTCAACCCTGTTGAACGAGTAGAGGAAGATACCACTTTTACTGTCTTTGGGTAGCATCTCAAAGGGACATTTTCGCGTGGACGGCTCCGTTTAATGTTCCGTCCCATCACCACGATAGATGTTTTCGCGTTGATGCCATCTAGATAGATGGTCATCTTCGCGTGAAAAGCTGGACGGGCGACGTCACCATTCGGCTGAATGGGTGTTTCCCTTTCAACGACGCTCGTCGGGCTTTGTTGAACTGGTAGAGGAAGTCTTCCTCTGTCTGAGCACGTTGTCATGTGCATGGCATCATCCAGTTACATTTCGCATGGACGGTATCTTCCGTCGAGCTGAACATCCATTCACGAGAGAATGTCCCATAATTACCGGATTTCTTTTCTGTCCTGAAAAATTAGCTGCGTTCTTTGTCACGGGAGTTCTCACCGGTGGTCTCCGGTTTTTCTTATAAGCCGTTTTTGCATCCACCGGTGACTTCTCACCAGTCTTATAACCCGTTTTTGAACTAACCAGTGTCCGGTTTTATCTCACCGGTGCGGACTAACCAGAACCTGCTCGGGAGCCCGGCTTCAGCGAGGAGTTCGCCAGTTTTCATCAACTCACCGGTGAACCAAAAAACGCGTTTTAAGAAAAGAACCTGACACTGGTGACAAAACACCAGAGACAGCCCGGAGTGCAACGAACGCAGCTATTATCTGGGCAGTGAGAACTTATCTTATGTCACTGCCTCAGGTTTGGCTAAAAACCAACCTTTGGGCGGGTGCCGTGTCAGTAGGAAAGACAGGAAACTCCATTGAAATCGCATCGTGGGAAATCGACCAACTTCTAACGATGAACGTGAGGATAAACCTCACGTTGGTATCTGTTACCACGGTAACTGGATCTGCAATTAGCCGTTTTTGCAGTATCCGTGGTATCTGATGTACGGTTGCTCTGCGAAAACGACAATTGCCAAAATTGCGACTTTCGAAGCCATCCCAGAAGAAAAACTGATATTCAGTCACATCACTAAGTGCCAAACTGCTTTCCCACCAAGTTGACAAAAGTTGATGAAAGTGAGAGGACTTTTTCAGATACCACGATCAGTTACCACGGTCGGACCGTGGTATCTGAATATCAGACACCACGATAACTGGCCAGATACCACGATAACTGCAAAAACGCCTTTTGACCGTGGTATCAGATACCATGGTATCTGCAAAAACGCAACGAAAGAACGTAACCAAACCAATAGGTTTTGCAAACAACAACCCATGACAAGTGTAGCTGGACGATCTTTTTGCAGAACGATTGGTCGAAATGTCAGCAGAGCAATCGTTTTAACGAGAGACCGTCAGCTAGATGGCGCGAATTATCGCGACTTTATGTCAGTTTCCTGTCTTTGGTCACTACTTGCAGTTGATGCGGAGAACCCATCCGTTGTGGTACTGAACTGACAGAATGGATGATTCTTGTAAAGTAAAGCCCCGTTCACAAGCATGCCTAGCCAAGCACAGATGACTAGGCACGTGCCTAGCATCACCGCTCACACCCATGCTAAGACACAGATTTTGGGCCAGGCACGGAGTTCCAGGCTCTAGAACTCTGTGCCTGGCTACGCCTGGGCACGTGCCTAGGCACCTGTGCTTGGGTAGGCATGTTTGTGAACGCGGCTTAAGGTAGATGGCTATATTTAGACCTGAGGCGGGGAAATGAATCAGTCAGAAACTTAACGGCAAGCTGCAAGATTGTGAAGTAGAAAAGCAGTGAGTAAGGCTGAAAGAAGATTTAGCGACATCGCTCAAGGCGAACCCTCTTTTTTTTTAAGTCACTTACGGGATTCTAAACAGTGAATCGTGGCAAATGCAAAGATTATTGAGGTGTCATTCCTAGTCCATTGAAGAAATGAGTTCAGATAGTGACTCATCATTTATCTTTACTCCAAAATCTAATCGAATCTCTAGTCGACTTCGAAGAACTTCCTTCACGTAAAAAAACTTTTCTTTGAAGAAAATTCAGGTTTTAGCCGGATTCCTTGCCTTAAAGGTGTAAAAGCCTTCTCAACTGTCCAGTTGACGGAAGTCCTATTTGACTGCACTAAACAGACATGTCAGCTGGGATTCTTTCCTGTTTTACAGTTCCTCTTCAGTCAGATGTGATTCTGGGTCAGCTTAGGCTGAGAGAATACTCATTATGTCCCTCATTATGTACTTTATGCATAATACTCATTATGATGGAGAAATATGTCCCTGTTGTAGAAACATGTCCCTCCAGAGAATTCGAAGCATTTGACTCATCCTCTGGCAAACCCAGAACTGTGGGTGTGGGTAACATTCCCAAAGACAGTTCAAAACTCGGGAGGTCCAATTTTGGGCTAGCCAAGGTCAGCCCATATGTGTCGACAGCGCTTGAGGTTGCTAACATCAATTTTTTCCAAAACTCAGGCAGTTTCGACGCCCGGGATTGGCCGTTGGATGAGTTTGCTCCTCCTTATGGGAGGGATCAACTAGTGACTATTCTCATTAACCGGTGACATACTTTAAAACAATAGCTCAACCCCACCGTTGCCTCTGGCATGTCGTAAGCCCCTGGAGACACCAGAGCAAAAACTGGCAAAAAAACGAAAAGCTTGCCGAACTCGGCAATTCTCTGTCGTCAAATTAAAAAAAGGAGAAGCGGAATTGCTAAATGACATGTCGGGAAGGACAAACCGAAAGTCTCAACACGTTCCGTAGCCGCAGTTGAAGAGGCCGCGCCACTGGCAACAAAAGCAACGCCTTCAGGCAAGAAACTCAATTCGACTATTCGTAAGCGAGAGCTGCAGATGATAAGAAAGAAACATACTAAGTTTCTCTTGGTGGAAACCTGAATCATACTAGCCCTCTAATTAGCAAATTTGGGACGGAAATCTACTTCGATATACTTCTTAGTGGTGGGATTCAACTTAAGATCTTTATATTTTGTTGATTGCTGAAATGGGAATGTAGTTACATTGTACACACTTTAGGCTGAGTAGGCCTATACAAGAAAATTTTGGCAGGCGGCAAGAACAGGTGCAAACCAATTAATTATTTTGAGAGCTCCAAACCATTATAACAGAAGCTGTGCAAATAATTTCTAGGTAGTCATGCGAGGACTTCAGGGTCTATTTGTCAGTCTTACTGTTGAAATCCGTAGAAAAACAGCACTATGATGACCTATACTGGATGCACATACTGGTTTTATGTTTTCAGGAAGAGACCAAGATTTAATTTCTTCCGAATGTATATCATTTGTTACCCACTACAAAAAAGATGTGTGGTGTCAACAATAAGCACAAGAGTTGACTTTAGTCTGGATGTCTTGTTAATAAAATATATTAGGTACTTAAACATGTTATAAACCACCACGAGTAGGTTGGCAGAAGAGCCCCATTTTTTGAAGAAAAACGGCCGTCACATTTTGAAACCTTGGAAATCCATAAGGGCCGATGCAAGGCATAATACCCCGTTTCAGCATGTTGTTAACTCTTTCAAGTTACCACTCTTATCAGTTCCATTAGCACTCCTTTCATCAAATTCACTGAGATAGATTCGACATTTTAAACTATGATCTGAACCGGGATTCCGACAGAATTCTCCATCCGATTCAACGTGCATGTTACCCTTACACAAAAAAAACACTCAAGTTTAACGTGGGTTATTCTCCTTAGTATTCTTTAGGGATCTCATACAGGAACATTTAAAATGCCTTTCCAAGCTTGCAGATCTTTCGGTCAATTTCACTTTCCACGGAGCACTTTCAGTAACAAGACCAAAGGTTTCTAACATTTGATTCAAACCATTGGGTCATGTCTTCGCCATTTAGTCTTCGTCAGATTCCTTGAATATTTGACTGCTAAAATAAATTTCCAAAATGGATTAAGCATGTCTCCTTTCCCCGATACCGAATCTCTAATCGATCTCAGAAATAACTTGAGCTTCAACCAAATTTCCAGTTTCAACCGAATTCGTGATGAACCATTTGTTCAGCAAGAAAACTAAGTTCAGATATGGATTCAGCGGACCTCCTTACCCCTTCAATGAATATCACATTAGCTCATAAAACTTACATTTTTTTCCCGTAAATTCAAAACCCTCCTCTGCCTCTAAATATAGGACTAAAGGCCCACCTACGAACTTGACCTGTCCTTTGCCAATGAATCCTCATACTAAGCTTGAACAAGATATACCAACCCCTTCGATCTTTGATTACACTAGCTCTCTCCAACATTCATAGATAATGTCATCATTCACGCGCAGAGCTATACTAGTGTGAAGAAAGGGGAGGGACAGCCATGTCGAAAATTGGTCAACAAACTTTGTGTCCGGTTTTTGCCGGATGCCGGATGTCCGGTGAGAAAATAACTTTTATATTCGGATTCAGCATATCTCCTTACCCCTAAATCAACTATCAATAGCTTTCAAAAAATATGTTTTTTTGTCCCTTAATTTGATACCCCTCCCCCACCCTCAAATATAGGGCTACAAAGCCCATCTTCGAACTTGACCTGTACTGTGACCTAAAGGATTCTATCACCAAGTTTCACCGTGCGGGCAGACGGACAACTTTTGCGATGTCATAGCTATCCCTCCACTTACGTTTTGGGATCCCAAAAACGTAGAAGGAACATGGGCAAATGTCCAATCCAGTGAATAAGAAAGTCAGGGAAATGCAAGTACTGACAGGGGTCCCGACCCTTTCCTTAATGGGGGGGGGGGGGGCGAACCTGGTAAAGTTGACCGAATCAGTACCTGATTTTTACCGAATTTATTACGTTTTTGTAAAAACACAGCGAGTTGTCTTCAAGAAGCTACAATGCAAACAGTTGAACAGTATGTGCAGAATTAAGTCTAAAAAGAAAATTCGGCGCGTTTTCACGCTCTTCCACTTCTGTTTTTTCAGGAATACGCTGTCACTAACCTTTTACCTTTGGGGGACGTCCAGTTTTGCCAACAGGACTTGAAAGTGTGTCGACAAAAACGCCATTTCTGCAAAGCGACAACGTCGCTAACGGCTGTAACCAGGACAAATTAAAGCGCCGCCAGCGAAATTTTTTGAATCCGTCTTTTCTTCTGGAAACATTTAACTATTTTCCATGCAAGTTCTAGCTTTTAATGTGGCTCAAGCCCCCCCCCCCAGAATTCCAAGCCTCAAACGCCAGCTAAATGACGCACCCTTCTCCAGTAGTGAAGACGGCAAAATGCGCCGCATGCGAAATTTTGTGGAAACACGATAGTCAAAGTGTCTTTTTGCTATCCCAAGACTACCTATTAAACAAGAGAGCTGTCTAGACAAAAAAAGGGCCATCCAGCGTAAAGTAGAAGCAAAGATTCTGAGAAAAAAGGCTAGTTTTCACGTCAAAATTCGTGCTTATTCCCGAAGTAGGGGAGCTTCGGGTTGGTCTCCGGTTAGTCTGGACACCCAAGAAACAAATATTAAAAGTTATCGCTAAAATCTGAAAAGAATACGTAACATCTGCCTTCTAGTAATTTTCGTCATAAAGTTTCATGGTCCTTGCTTTTCTGGTTTCGACAAAAAGTTGGGAAAAATGATTCTCTTGAGGTAAAATGTTTAGCTCATGGTAGGCTAGATAGCTGTACCCCGAAGATTAGTGGTAACTGGAAGGTAATGCAAGGGTAATATATATAGCTTAGTGATCGGGGTTAATTGGCATTTTCGAGATATATCACTGCTACGCCATTTTGTTATTTCAGTCAGGATGGGGTTGGTGCGGACAGTTTTGAAGGGGTTGGTTAGTACAGCCATTGTTTACTACTACTCCAACTACTCTTCGTCAGCGATATTTCGAGAAGGGCCGAAATATCGCTGATGAAGAATTGTAGCTGACGGATCCGTTGTATACATTATTTCAATATATGTTTCAAAGTCAGCTTGGGCTCAAAGTATATTTATCCTACTACTTTTACTACCTACTGCCATGGGCGTCACGACTGGGGGGGAGGAGGGCGCCCCCCCCCCCAATGCTGTCGGCCAGTCGGTAAAAAATAACCGAGTCGGCGTGAAGCGCCGCAATTTTTCGTCAAAACAGTTGATTTTTTTCATGAAAACTGTCGTTTTTTTGAAAATTGGTCGATTTATCGTCAAAATAGTCGATTTTTCCTAAAATCAGTGAACTTTTCTGAAAATCAGTCGATTTTTTTCAAAACTGTCATTTTTTGTTGTTGAAAACAGTCTTTTTTTCTGCAGAAACAGTCGGTAAAAATTGCCAGCCAGTCGGTAAATGCCTCTTCCCCCCCCCCAAACATTTTGGCTAGTGATGCCTCTGCCTACTGCCCCCACCCCAAAAAAAAAGAAAAGTTAGAAATTACAAAAGATATTATCAGAATCGTTATCGTGCTGTGTGTTAACAGAATTAGTTATCAAAATCGAAAAAAATGAACACTACAAAGATACAGCCACAATCAAAGAAAATTAGCCAGTAGAATCGGCAAAAAATAAAGCAAAGAATTAGAAATTGTTGTGTTTAATGAATTTAATGTAATTAACTTTGCTGACGATATTTTCAAGGAGGGACAAAAAAAGACGAATTCATCCTTGTGAAGTTCAGCTTTGGAAAAAGTCTACCCAAAGTCTTTTTTTTTTGTGGGAAAGTAGGACAAGAAATGGAACAGAAGATATTTTTTCTTCCCAAGAGTGGGACCGCAATCATCATTCTACAGGAATTCTGGGGGACATAAGTTCCAAGTTACCAGCCCCTGGAATTGCTGGGGAAACTGAAAGGACAAAGAAAGATTTTCATTTTAATGTAACCTCGGCTTCTGGAGTAGCCTATCCGCTCATTTTGATACAGCTTTCTTCAGTTTTGTGTTTACTTTTGATCTACAGATCAGATGAGCTACTTATCTTTTCGACTTTTTTACACATTTAAACTAGGCTAAGTAAAAATAGCACATTGAAAATAATGTCTGAACCGAACCAACCCGCAAAAAAATTTACTTAAAAACCTCACACTAAAAAAAAATACCAGCTATTCTCTCGGACATTCTACATGTTTGACAACGAAAACGGTGTAAATCCGCCCAAAAATGGCGGCCTAGCGAGAAAAGGAGAATTAGTGTCCGGGTCAACCCCAAGCTCCCATACTGCAATTTAGAAGTAAAAGTTAAGTGATGGACGGCAACCAGCTGAAGCTACCGTTAGATGGTAAAGAATAAGAGCTAAATAAATATCAATTAAATTACCGAACTCAGTAACTGAAGTGAACCAAATACTGAATTTGTACTACCGAAAACTAACTAAGGAACAGATCGGGCGCGGAATCACAACCGAATTTCATAATGGAATAAAACTCTTGTTAGAACCATCTAAAACAACCGAATGTGGCAAGTCCGGTAATAGATACGGACCAAACCGAAATCCTGTGAATTACCGAATTCGGTAACGTATCAGACTCAAATGAATCTGATTAATCGCCGAATTATGAGATGGACTGTCCGAATGCGAGAGAACAGATCGGACTTGAGAAAAGTCATGTGAACTACCGAATTCGGAATGAATGAGACCAAATAAACACGTTAGATCACCGAATTTACGAAGGGATGGGCCGAATGCGGTGAAATCGATGCGGACGGAACATAATTTGGATAACTTACCAAATTCGATAAAGGATGGGAACCAGCAAACACGTTAAATCCCCCAATTTGGAAATGTGAGGATAAAAGATTTTATAAAACGACCGGGATTTTGACCAAACGCCCAAAACGCAGGGGGAGGGGGGTGCTGTCCCCCCTCCCCCTTCGGGACGCCCCTGTGTACTGACTGAAACTTAAAGGTCCAACATGACACTTTCAAACTCGTATCTGCTGTAATAGGTGCTAATGATATAAAACTGCAGTTCAAGCACTATCCTCACTGTCCTTGGATGTAGTTTCATTAGTCTCAGCTGTGGGGCTCTCAACCTCAGTTTGAATCTTTTCAGAGGAATGATTATCGTTCTTGGTCCTGGTTTCGTGGATGGCTTCGAACGTGGCATCGATAAGATCTCTAACCGCGTCTTGTACCTTGAAAAACATAGATTACTGCAGCAGGATGCCAGGGGCCCGGTGAAAAATTTATCTCAAAATAGTAGTACGAAGTTGACGAAAGAGTAGCATGCAGTACTAACTGATGCTACTACATGCTTCTACTTCAAGGCTACTGTGTTACTGCATACTATTGCATGCTACAATTAGCAAGAATGGATGCTACTACGGCAAGACAGGATGCTACTGGATACTACTACATAAGATTGGAACAGATTAAGGCACATTAAATGATAGTATTCTTTGCTATTACATAGTATTACATGCAACTTTTTCATACAACTACGCACGCTACACATTTTTCATCGGGGGGGGGGGGGGGGGGGGTCGCAACCGGGTTTAATTGATTTGTTGGAAAGCAGGGCAGAACTCACGATCACTCATTCCTTGGCTGTTTTAAAACCTTGCTCCACTGATATTTTGTTTTCTCTTTGTCAAGTGTCAATATTTTGTTTTGGAACTGGCCAACCCACAAACCCAAAGGACTTTGTCATGAGGTCTTACTATACCGGAATTCCGTGTCGCAGTATTTAAAGGTTACACTATTACAGTATTACCAAAACAGTATTATTATTAATTACAGTATTCCTTAAAACAGTATTATCTGCAGTATTTTACATTCTAGAATCTAGAATTCTAGAATATCCTGAATCGGATTATAACTCTCCGAATTCGGAATGAATGAGACCAAATAAACACGTTAGATCACCGAATTTACGAAGGGATGGGCCGAATGCGGTGAAATCGATGCGGACGGAACATAATTTGGATAACTTACCAAATTCGATAAAGGATGGGAACCAGCAAACACGTTAAATCCCCCAATTTGGAAATGTGAGGATAAAAGATTTTATAAAACGACCGGGATTTTGACCAAACGCCCAAAACGCAGGGGGAGGGGGGCGCTGTCCCCCCTCCCCCTTCGGGACGCCCCTGTGTACTGACTGAAACTTAAACACTTTCAAACTCGTATCTGCTGTAATAGGTGCTAATGATATAAAACTGCAGTTCAAGCACTATCCTCACTGTCCTTGGATGTAGTTTCATTAGTCTCAGCTGTGGGGCTCTCAACCTCAGTTTGAATCTTTTCAGAGGAATGATTATCGTTCTTGGTCCTGGTTTCGTGGATGGCTTCGAACGTGGCATCGATAAGATCTCTAACCGCGTCTTGTACCTTGAAAAACATAGATTACTGCAGCAGGATGCCAGGGGCCCGGTGAAAAATTTATCTCAAAATAGTAGTACGAAGTTGACGAAAGAGTAGCATGCAGTACTAACTGATGCTACTACATGCTTCTACTTCAAGGCTACTGTGTTACTGCATACTATTGCATGCTACAATTAGCAAGAATGGATGCTACTACGGCAAGACAGGATGCTACTGGATACTACTACATAAGATTGGAACAGATTAAGGCACATTAAATGATAGTATTCTTTGCTATTACATAGTATTACATGCAACTTTTTCATACAACTACCATACAACTACGCACGCTACACATTTTTCATCGGGGGGGGGGGGGGGGGGGGGGTCGCAACCGGGTTTAATTGATTTGTTGGAAAGCAGGGCAGAACTCACGATCACTCATTCCTTGGCTGTTTTAAAACCTTGCTCCACTGATATTTTGTTTTCTCTTTGTCAAGTGTCAATATTTTGTTTTGGAACTGGCCAACCCACAAACCCAAAGGACTTTGTCATGAGGTCTTACTATGCCGGAATTCCGTGTCGCAGTATTTAAAGGTTACACTATTACAGTATTACCAAAACAGTATTATTATTAATTACAGTATTCCTTAAAACAGTATTATCTGCAGTATTTTACATTCTAGAATCTAGAATTCTAGAATATCCTGAATCGGATTATAACTCTCCGAATTCGGAATAAAAATGTCCGAAATCGGTGACCCACAACTACTAAAGTTCTACAAAGGAGAGACTTTTTACAGTGTGGTACCAAAATAACAAATCTATAGGCTAATGTTTGCCACTTATCCCAGCATACCTTATCATGAGCCAGCGTCTTCTGCTTTATTTCCTCGTTGAAATCTGCTGCTTGAAGTGCCTGTCCTACTATGTCAGGGAAAGGGACCATCCTGTACAGCGGATCCTCATAATCGTCGCCGTAAGGATAAGAGTAGAAATTGACAGTGTAGGGCATCTCCGGCGTTTCTACATAAGGGCTAACTGGACGTTCAGGAGAATAGACATTCGGCCTCTGTGGTGCGTATGGCTGTTCGATGTAGGGGTTATTGGGCTCAGAAGGATACTGGACGCTGGGGGGCTGAGGAGCAACAGGCTTGTAGGGGTAAGGGCGCTCAGGTCGATTAGGATACTCCACTATTGGTTGAGAGGGAGAGTATGGCGACTGAACGTAAACTTCTTGTGGCTGCACGGGGGCTTGTACGTACGGTGACGACGGATAATTTGGTGTGATCACTTGAGGATAATCAGGGTGTTTAGGACTGTACAAGATTGGAGCTTGTGGGATTTCGGGTTGGTTAAGGTATGGGGATTGAGGCTGTTTGGGCTGTTCAACATATGGACGGCTCGGTGCCGACGGTGCTTTGACGGATGTTACGTAAGGACGAACAGGGGACTTTACTTTAGGGCGGGATGGGGCGTAGATCTCGATTTTTTTTACATTGTTGTATTTTTGGTTGTTGTAAGGTTTGCCTGAACCGTAACTGTCGTACTCGCTGGACCGAAGGTATCCTGGAAAAGACAGACATAAATCCTAATCACAGCACTTCCGCTAATCAATTAAATATTTCAAGAGGCAAGAGTGGGCATAATGACGGTCAGATTGACAAATCTGAATTGAAAGGACACGTCGTACTTTTGATAATAATTCATTCTACTCCAGTAGGCTATTATCGCCATTATCGTTTCCGAGATTCTTCACTTGATGAGTGTATCCTATCTCCTCTATTAGCAACACTGTCAGAAGTTTCATAACAGATTGCGCATAACACTTTCAAGAATAACAACTTTTCACTTAGAAATAAAGTGTTATGACCAATTAAGTTTACACTATTTCGTGCCTAGATTCCAACAACACCTTCAATTGGTAAAAATACTAACGGGAACGAAAGAAACATAACATATAACACCCCAAAGTGTTATCTGTTGAAACCGCGCATCCTGCTGTTGTCGTTATGTAAGTTCTGACAGTGTAGTATTTTTACCTATTGAAGGTGTTGTTGGAGATCTGGGCACGAAATAGTATAAACTTAATTGGTCATAACACTTTTTTTCTAAGTGAAAAGGTGTTATTCTTGAAAGTGTTATGCGCAATCTGTTATGAAACTTCTGACAGTGAATACACTGATTATCAGGCTTGCCAAGAATTCTTCTCTTTACATGATGTATCAGTCGCCCGATCATTGCTCCCGAGGAGCTCTTCCCTTCCGAAGACGATTTATGCACATTTTGCCAAGATTGTCATCCAAGGCAAGGGGGGAGGGTTACAAACAGCCGAAGACGTGTGTAGTTTTATGTAGCCTAAGCATAGACTAGTTGTAAAGTGGTGAGCCATCTGAGAACATCTAAGCCGAAACACTAGCCAGTGCGAGATGTCCTTTAAGGATTACTTTTTTTTAGGAACTATACCACTTTTTAATCTAATCGTTCCCAGCGCTAGTCACGTGACCGGCATCAAACTACTCGGGTCCACCTCTTTTTTGAGATCTCAAGTGGACGAGAGCCAATTTAGCTTTCAGTTCTTAGAAGTTGCTGGATCGCCACGGAATCCCTGCATCGCACCTCTTTCATTACACCCTGAGTGCTACCGCCTTCTGTGGTATTTCAGGCTGAGTAAGGAACAGTCTGCTCGGACTGATAAAGTGCAACATCTTACTCTCATCAGGGACCCATAAATTTCCTGTAATGACTCGCCATTCATTCCACCCATTTTCAATAAGAGCTTGTCAAGAAGAGATTTCTGATGCACTCTTGACCGAGCGTCAGATAGTTCGAGAAATACCCACGTGGATAAAATACCCAACTATCCAGATAGACAAAACTGTTGTGCTGAACTAGAAATGTTTCTCTGTAATGGAAGAGTATCCTGGATCATTTGTCCTAGCTTAGGTATCTGGTGGCATGCTGAATAGTCCCAAAAAATTTTGTCTATCTGAGCAAGAACGCCGATTCGACCCAAGCGGAATTTTAGGAAACTAGGCGAGGCTCGGGCAACATAGCAACATAGAAGCATAGGAAATGACAAGCCCCCTGAATGGCGAGTCATTCCAGGAAATTTATGGGTCCCTGCTCTCATGGTAATTTGAAAAGCCGTTCCATACATGCTTCTCCTTGGTCAGTTTCAGCTTCAAACCCTCCACTCCGACATCTTAAACCCTCCCTATCTTCTAGTGGTAAAAATCTTCTAGCCCTATTCCCAGGAATATCCTACCGCCTTAGCAACAGCCGGAACGACCAATCAGGTCAGTTGCACAGCCTGCACCGAAGCTGCACCTTGGCATAGTTTTCTACCTCCGTTTGCAAAATTTTTTCGTGTCGAATATTTCTTTGTATGGGTATTTCGGACGAAAGTTCTATTCTTTTTTTTTCAGAGACAACACCAGTTGGCTTTGTCCCGCATAATTTTGCATAGACTGATTTAGAGACTTCACTGAAAATAGTGTAAAGAGAAGAAAAGACGACTCGTGTCCATCCTGCTCAGCTGGCTGAGGTCGGGGAAGAACCGAAGAACCAAAGGATCTCTTCTTATCTTTGACTGAATCTGACGCTCTACATTCTTGACAACCCCGCGTCGTGCACCCCTGAGCAATAGTCGTCGTAAGCCATCATCAAGTACAGTAGAGCTGTGACATCAGAACAATGACATTAGCTGCGATTTTTCACAATTCTCCGTCATCCAGTTAACCGTTTCTTCTGCATCCCATCCCGTTCGCTTGGCCATCCAAACAAGACCGAAGGATGGGATCCAAAAAATCTAATATCTCATCCAGACGGCTGGGTCTTCTATAGATTTAAACTCCTTAAAATTTTGACAATTAAAATTTTAAACAAATTAAGGCTAATGGCTAATCATCTGAGAAAACCAAGTTCGGATATGATGATGATGAATTTGTTACCCATTTGTATGACAAAAACTTTGTCTTAAATGGAGTATGAAAAGAAGAAAAGGAAAGAAAAAACAACAACAACAACAGTAGATCTACATTAGCTAAACACAAGAACTAAATTCCAGCACAGTAAAATATAAACTATGGCTAATGTCCCAAGCGCGCCACAAACCGATCACGCCGGTCTTTTATCTGTTGGTTTGGATCTGTAAGACCGTATTTGGATTCAGCATGTGTGTTCACCCTTATACGTCGTACCTACTTTGACAAAATTGATCGAAACATCCTGCCTTACTTCTACCGAATTTTCGGTTTGGGCCGGAATCCGGGCTAACTACTTGTCCGGCAAAATCTAAAGCTCAAAAATGAATTCAGCATATCTCCTTGCCCCTACACCCAACCCCTAATCAACTTCAGATAAAACTTTTGTATTTAAAATTTTTCCGGTTTTGGCCGGATTCTGGGCGAACTATTTGTCGGGTGAGAAAAAAAATCATATATGGATTCAGCATGCCTCCTTACCAGTACATCGAACCTCTAATCAACTTCAGATAAAACAGTTACTTATAACAAATTCTCCGGTTTCGGCCGGATTCCGATCAGGATAGAAACTAAATGCCATAGACGGATTCAGCATGTCTTCTTATCCCTAAATCGAACATTTAATCAACTTCAACTAAAGCTTTTACTTCTAACAAGTTTTCCGGTTTTGGCCGGATTCCAGGCGTAATATTTGTCCGGGGAGAAAATAAAGTTCAGTTCTGGGTTCAGCATGTCTCCTTACCCTAATCGACTCTCGCATTAGCTTGAAAAAACATTTTTTTCATCTCTTAATTTAAAATCTCTTCCCCGCCCCTAAATACTGGGCTACTCAGAGCCCATCTGCGAACTTGACCTGTACTTCGACCCAATGGATCCTCACACCAAGTTTGAACAAAATATCTCAACCCCTTCGAGAGTAATCGTGCTAATAGACAGACAGACGGACAACTTTTACGAAGTTAAAGGTATCCCTCCACTGTTTTGGGATCCCAAAAACGGCTTATTTCATATTCTCCAGCATTAACTTACGTCAAAGATTCAGATATCCTGTCTCAGAAGGTCGGTTAACCGACCGACAAACGGCAACAAAAACACAGCTTATTTATAAGAGTTCAAGAAGCACACCTCTACTGTACGTCAAAAAGAAATGTTTAAATCAGCAAGTAATAGAGCGTCCGTCTTTCCCTTCTCTCAATACTCTATACGACTAAGTCCAAAGCACGCCAGAGATCCTCGGAAAGAACGAGAAAACGTAGCACTAACGACTCAAACTCAACAACTCAATCCTGTGTTAACCAATCACGGCAATCTTAGGGAGCAGATGTGATACCGCTTCCGGCTCTTCCGCTAGGTACCCGGCGATTCTGCATCGGCAAGGACAGTTAGTCATCAAGAGTATTAATCATTGCTCGACAGACTATGAGATTCCCGATCCGAATGAGCTATTTCACTGTACCCCTAAACTCCCTATTCCCACCCCACGTCAATTCAGTTCAATTATATTCAAGAAAGCTATAACCCGGACAAGCCGACTAGTAGGTTTCGTGTCAAATCAACATAACACAACAAAATAAGAAACAGATTTAAAATTCAGCTGACAACAGCTCGGTCAGTAAATATGTCCACTTGCGATAGATATATGGTTAACAATAGTATAAATATGCATAAAAAAACATGGTCGTCTAATAAAACTTTATACGAAAACTAACAAACAACAACACTAAAGTCACCGGAAGAGAAATTACAGTTAGTCTGTTTGTCTTTGGTATGACGGAGCTGGATCGCCAGTCACGGAGTCTTCTTTACATTGAAAATGAACATAAGCATATTGCAGAAAAAACAAGAGCTGTAAGCTCATATGGCACTTGCAAGCATACGTAGTAGCTTAAGGGATCAGCTAAGATTGCACTGTCTTGGGACACAGACGATTATGGACCTTTCGGAGTGACGGAAATGTTTTTTTAGTCAAAAATATGCCATGCATTTTACGGTTACAATGCGCACTTTAAGGGGGCTAGGAACCCATTTTGTAAGCTAAAAGTACTGGTACACAAATGATCATGGGCCCTTGGGTCATGAAAGTGTATCACCTGCCCGAAAGTATTATTTTTTTGCACTTTGCGGCTAAGATGCACACTTTAAGGGGGCTAGAACTGAATTTGTAAGCAAAATACTTGGGGCACGCACAGATGATCATGGGCCATTGGGGATCTTAAAAATGTATCGTTTCTTCAAAATGTTTTTTCCACCTTGCTCTAAGATTGGCGCTTTAAGTGTGTTGGAAAGTCATTTGTAAGCTAAACCCTTCAGGCAAAATGATCATGGGCCCTTGGGAATCATCAAAATGTGTTTTTTTGGTCAAAAGTATTTTTTCGCTTTTCAGTTAAGATAGCACTTTCAGGGGGCTTAAAACTCCTTTCTAAGCATATAATTGAGGTACAAATGACCATGGGCCCTTGGGGGATTAACTAAGTGTATCGTTAGATCAGAAAAACCTCCTCTTGTTAATTATCAAGTTTTCTTTGAATCCAACAAAACGTTCAAAACTCATGCATGACATAAAATTCTGGTAATCCGGATTCCAATTTCCTCTACTCCCCCAAAGATGCCAGGAGCGAGGAAATGACTACTTCCAAGTCAATTTGATCGGGTCCCTAATACACCTGCCAAATTTCATTGAACAAGTGAATCTGTAAGTACCTTAACTCGCGATCAGCGGAATTCCGCGTAAACCCCTTTACCCCCCCCCCACAGTGCGCCAATCCCGTCTGTTTCTATAAAAAACGTATTCTAGCTTGCCCTTGCTCTTCTCACCAAGCTTCATCCCAATCCCTCTACTCTAAGCCTGTCTCGTGATTTTCGGTCTCCCTCTAATACCCCCCCCCCCCACAGTTATCGAATCTGGTCCGGACACGAAACGGGACATCCGCGACCCGAGCTTTTCCAACTGTCAAGTTTCATTTGTGTCCGATGGCCCGTTTGAAAGTAATGCTTGCCTCAAGATCCCGGCTTTCCCCTCCCTCCTCTCCCCCCTTCGATGGTCAAATCGTGGAAATGACTATTTTCAAGTAATTCTTTTCGGGTCCCAGATACGCCTGCCAAGTTTCATCGTCCTAGCCCATCTGGAAGTACCTTAACCCGTGATAACCGGAATTCCGGGACCCACCCTCCAACTCCTCCCCCCACAGAGCAGGGACCCGATCCGGCTATGTCAACGATGTATCTAGGAGCTGTGCTTGTCCTTCCCATCAAGTTTCATTCTGATCCCTCCATTCTGTCACGATATTTCCGGTACCCCCCCCCCCTCCAGTCGTTGGATCCCGTCCGGAAGTAAAACGGGACATGTGAGGTATGTGTTCTTCCCACATATCAAGTTTCATTTAGATCTGATCACCCGTTCGAAAGATACGCATGCCTGAATATTCCGGATTCTCCTTTCCTCCACTCCCCCCACGATGGTCGGATCGGGTAATTGACTATTTCAAGTCAGTTTGGTCGGGTTCCTGATATGCCTGCCAAGTTTCATCGTCCTAGCACATCTGGAAGTACCCTAACTCGCGATAACCAGACCGAACGACCGACAGACAGACAGACGGAAAAGTGATCGGTATATGGCACTTAAATTGACCGGAAGACAAGTGCCATAAAAACATGAGCTATGGCAACAAAAAAGTAAAAAAACAAGTCCCTCTACAAAAAAATCCCGGAATCTACCAAGTATACGAATGTCCTTCATATCTGCACTTGCCATATTTTCCACTAACCATACCTCCGTCGTGATTCCCTTCCCAAAAATGTCTTCCCTTAAAGGACCCCTCGCACTATTTACTCTTCAACTTACAGTATTTTATAATATTTGAATACTTTAAAACTAGGCTGTGCTTTCAACAAATAACCCACGATTTTGACTGTTTTAAGTCTTTTCCGAGACCCGTTGCCTTATAGCGAAAACAGGGAAACAATTTACATAACCGGTTTTTCAGATGGAAAAACTTCTCGCAGACAACCGTCGACAGCGTGATACACATAGAAGGTAGCAAAACCCGGCAAGTGAGAAAATCAGCGGGGTTTTGTTGGAGGGGTTAGTATATTCCGTACAAAATTGAAGTCTCCGGGTTTAGAAATACATGGAGTGATTATGGAAGTAGGTTGCGTTAGTGTTATAGGTAAGACAGGTCCTTTTAAATCTTTCAGCTCACGACATTCACACAACATGGGACACATCCTCATTCATCGTACCACACATGGGGCAGAACTAAGGACCATTTTTTACCCGATTTTACCAATAGATTCTTCCCCCCTATGGCTGACCACCACCCCATCTATCTAACTAACCAAATGTTGTTTCGCGTTTTTTTTTCGACATTTGTCAGTAAACAGGGTCGTTTTTTTGTAACCACTCATGTCAATTAAGGGATGTAAGTCCAACAGTTTCCCCACAGCCATGTAGCGCGTACGCCCCCCCCCCCCTTCTTCTTCGGCAGGACAGGCTCTTTTGCCCTAATTTTATTTATTTAATCTGTTAAAACGGCCAGCTTGGGCCATACTATAACAACTAACAATAAATATTAACAACTAACAATGGGGGTGGGAAAAGATATAAAAACAATAATCTACCCAACATCAGATGCTGAATATAGCTCACGGTTCCATGCCATCCACACAGGTAACGATAGCCGCATGTTTGGGCCCGATAGAATCACACGTAGACCGAAGGATCCGGGTCTGAAGAGAGAAGATAGACCGACGCCTGAGTTCCCCAAAAGTAGGAAGATCACCAATAAACATCCCGGAAGCCCTACAGTTCCAAGGTAGACCATGTAGCTAATGTGTTCCATTGCAATTTCAGTGGCTTCCCTAGTGGCTTGAACGTCATCTAGGTAATGAAGCAATATTCTATTTCTGAGTACAGTTCCGATAGGAAGCGATTGTAAAAAAACCGGATGGTAAGCCTCATGATCATCACAAACTAAATTAGCATACCAGCAACAATCTCTTTCTGACATGGGAGAAAATAAAAAAAAAGTATGTGTTGAGCATCGCGAGTTTGACCCCTAGCCAGTGTCCAAATCAACTCAGATAAACTTTGGTTCAGAGATTGGAAATAACGCCAGGTCCTCAAAGACAATTAAAACTACCGCCGAGATTAGTGTGACCACGTTCATCAGCAATCATCATAATAATGATATAATGCAAAATACTCTAACCCGCGGTTCAGTGCTCTTTGTATAGGCCTATCACCGTTGCCCCAGTACTTTGCAAAGTTCTCGAGCTTTTAGTTTTAAAAGAAATTCAGCATTCGTGCCGAATGCCTGACCACCAGTTCGGTTTTCGACCAGGACTAGGGTGCGCTCACGCTCTTTTCAGTCTGGCCGCTATTCTAGCGGATTCCCATGAATCTGGTGACCTCATCGTGATCGGTGCTTTTGATGTTAGTAGAGCCTTTGATTCGTCGATTCATGCTCAGGCCCTTCTAGCGGCTTACCAGCAAGGTGTAAACCTCCGCGTCACCCGTGTACTGTATCATATGTATTGCCGTCTGAAAGCGCGTATAAAGTTAGGAAACCGAGTCACTTCAGTGGTTGTTCCGGTAGAGAAAGGTGTTCGTCAGGGTTCATTATTATCCCCGAGTTTGTACAATAACAGCGTTTTAAATGCCCAGGCCAGTGTCAATGTTTCATGTATCGCCAAGAGTATAAACGTGTCGCTACTTACGTACGCGGACGACCTATTAAGTTTAAGTCGGTCTACTAGTGGTCTACAATCGAATTTCGCGATCCTACGAGATGAATATAAAAAAATCGGCCTCGCCTTCAACACATCTAAATCTGCAGTACTGTTTTTTAATGATAATTCCTCACAACCTGAACACCTTCAACTGGGTAGCGAGTCAATTACCGTTTCGTCTCACGTCGTATATCTTGGTCTGCCAATAGGCCGCAACCTTAAAGAAACTCGTGTACTACTCGTTAAACACGTGGAGAAAAAACTTCGTACTGCATACGGTTCTATCGTCGCCAGTAGACTCCTATTATGCCGAAAGTATCTCGCGATCATGTATAACGCTGTCGCTCTGCCGCATCTTCTGTATATCGCGCCGTTTTGGAATTTGTTAACCGAGACCCAAAAACGTAAGCTCCGGTCCCTTTACTTCAGGTTTGCGAAGTTTCTGCTGCGATGTCCCTTGTGGACGAGGAACACCTTCATGATTGAAAAACACCAGATTGCGGACCCTAGTATCGCAGTGAATCGGGTAATCTCAAATTTCCAGGGGAAATGGAACCACCCCTGGCTTAAACACTTTTATAGTTCGTGATTGCGTAATTGTTATGTAAAATGTCATGTGTCTGTATCTGTGTAGTGCCTTAAATTTTCTCTTCTTTTTCTTTTTCTTTATCTTTTCTTTACTCCGTTTTGTTCTTAAGTGAAAAATACGGGAAATAAATACTTTACTTACTTACTTACTTACTTACTATTCTAAAGATAATCTAGTGGAACCAAAGAAAACCCCAGCTGTTCATGCATCGAATACTACGGAAACAGTCAAAGACTGGTCCGAGACTGTAAAATAGTCAACCGAAATCGATAAGAACAGCTCGAACTTCCCACCCATCTATCAACTGGAATCCTTTAATAGGTTCAAACATCATGGCTACTATCTCGAATTCTAACACTCTAACTGCAGTTGCCTGCAAAGAAAGGAGACTCACGAATCTCACGTTGTGTCGGGACGATGATGTCCTTTACTCCCGATTTACTTTCCGTCGTCTCGTCGATGTCTTTGGCGTCCTCACTGTGATCTTTGTTGTCAAGGGACGATGAGCTTTCAACTGTCACCAAGGAGTCTGGAAGAGGAACCCAATTCACAAAAGGAATCAACCTTGGTCGACTGACGCACTGTCTCCGCTGTAGCCTACATGAAGTGGCAGTAGCTGCGTTTATGTTCACCCCCTCTAATCGTTCTTCTTTTCTCACCGTAAACTGGAACTTCGTTGCTCTTTTTCTTTTTATTTAATTTTGTTAAAGCAGAAAACGATAAACAGGATGGCGTTGTTCTCTGTTTCCCTTTAAAAAGCTTAGTTGTGATAGATTCAACATTTTATTGGCGATCGAAACGAATTTCAAAATTGCATCGCTTGGCTTACAACGCCGAACAAACGATCTGGGGTGAGTAAAAAGCCACAATCATAAATCTGATTGCAGCCGGACCTTCTTTCTTTTGGCTTGCTTTTTTCAAACTACTGCAATCAACGCTTTCACGATTCATCAGCTTTCACGTTTTTTTTCTTTCAATTTCAATAGCTCTGGAAATTCTGGACACTGATTGAGCCATCATGCTATCGTCGCCAGCGGGCAATGGTCTTTGACAACGTGTCTGGTCGCTTCTTGTCGTAGCCTGGCTGTAGACATAAAGGGTCACAATGATCAAACGGCAAAGGAAAAACAGAGAAAGGACATGGGCTCTTCCAGTTGAGCGATCACGTGTCAATCTCTGGTGCTCGGGTCCTCTGTAAATTTGGGATCGACTAAAACCAGGAAGGGAAGGGAACGCGAGAAAAGCAGGAAGGCATACTAAAACGAGGGAGGGCATACTAAAACGAGGAAGGAATTCATGGCTGCGAAAAAATGGAACGCTGTACCGTTCCCTTCCTCTGTTTAGTATTCTCCGAGGGGTCGGCAACTTTTCAAACTCAAAGTTCACCATCCCTTCCTCGTTTTAGTATCCTGACATGGGTTCAGTGAGAAGTCAGCAACTATCAAAATTGTAATTCACCTTTTCATTTCTAGTTCAGACGGATACTAAAACGACGGATACTAAAACGACGGATACTACAGGATACAAAAACAAGAGCTGTAAGCTCATATGGCACTTGCATGGGTCAAGATGATTTGATTGATCAAAAGTAAGTTTCGACTTTGCGGTTGAGATGCGCACTCTAAGGGAGCTGGAACTTCATTTGTAAGAAAAACCCTTGAGGCAAAACTGCTAATGGGCTGATGGGCATCACGAAAATGCATATATTGCTTAAAAGTATTTTTTGTTACTTTGCGGTCAAGATTGGTACTTTAAGGAATGATCGGATTTTGGAAGTAGCAATTTCTAAGCAAATGTTGTTGAGTCTCCAATATTCCAGCGAAGTTTCATCGTCCTAGCACATCTGGAAGTACCTTAACGCGCGATCACCGGAATCCCAGACCCCCCCCCCTCCTCCAACTCCACCCACAATAACCGGAGCCAATCCGGTTCTGTAAATGATTAATCCAGAGCATCTGTTTGTCATTCCCGCGAAGTTCGATCCAGATCACACCAGTCTAAGCGGGTCAAGTATTTTCCGCCCTCCCCCCAATAATTGCCGGATTCGATCCGGAAATGAAAAAGGTCACCAGAGAAAAATGTCCTCTGTTTAATTATTAAATTTCACTCGAATCCGATCACCCGTTCCAAAGTTACGCATGACTCAATATTCCGGATTCCCCTCCCTCAACTCCCCCCGCCCCAAGATTATCATATCGAGGATTTTTTTTTATTCCAAGTCAGTTTGACCGGGTCCCTGATATGCCTTCCAAGTTTCATCGTGAAAATCACCCAAAAAACGGAATTCCAGGAAACCCCCTCCTCCCCCCCCCCCCTCAAGTGTCCGGATCCAGTCAAATTATGTAAAAGATTTACATGGACCAGATGTTTGTTCTTCCCAGCAAGTTTCACTCCGATACCATCATTCTAACCGTTTCTCGAAATTTCCGGTCCACCCCCCCCCCCCCAGCTCCCCCGCGGTGCACGTAGCCAATCCGATTCAGCAAATGACTTACCTAGAGCATCTGTTTGTTCTTCCCACAAAGTTCCATCCCGATCCCTCCATTCTAAACGGGTCACGTATTCCCCCCCCCCCCCCCAATAGGTACCGGATCCGGTCCGGATATGAAAAAAATCATCGGAGAATGTCCTCTGTTCAATTCTTAAATTTCACTCGAATCCGATCACCCATTCCAAAATTACGCATGACTGAAAATTTCGGATTCCCCTCCCTCCACTCCCCCCACCATTATCTGATCGACAAAATTTTTATTTTGAAGTCAGTTTGATTGGGTCCCTGATATGCCTGCCAAGTTTCATCGTGAAAATCCCCAAAACCACCATCACCGGAATTCCGACCCCCCCCCCCCCCCCCCATCAGTATCCGGATCCAGTACAATGGTCTAAAGGACTTATCTAGAGCAGATGCTTGTTCTTCCCAGCAAGTTTCACTCCGATCCCTCCATTCTAACCGTTTCTTGAAATTTCCGGTCTCCCCCCCCCAAACTCCCCCCTGGCCACCGAATCCGGTCAAGACTTTAAACGGGACATTACAGATATATATTCTATTCAGTTATGAAGTTTCATTACAATCCGATCATCCGTTCGAAAGTTACACACTTCTCAATTTCCCGGATTCCCCTGCCCTCCACCCCCCCCCCCCAAAAAATGGTCGGATCAGAAAACTGATTATTTCTAAGTTTGTTTGGTCGGGTCTCTGATATGCCTGCCAAGTTTCATTGTCCTAGCACAACTGGAAGTACCCTAACTCGAAAAAGTGTGACAAAATGCCCTAAATTTTCAAGTTTTCAGCGCCCCCACTTCCCCGCATATGGTCGGATCGGGAAACTGATTATTTCCAGGTTAATTTGGTCGGGTCCCTGATATTCCTGCCAAGTTTCATTGTCCTAGCTGATCTGGAAGTACCCTCACTCGAAAAAGTGTGACAAAATGCCCTAAATTTTCAAGTTTCCAGCGCCCCAACTCCCCCGCATACGGTCGGATCGGGAAACTTATTATTTCCAGGTTACTTTGGTCGGGTCCCTGATATTCCTGCCAAGTTTCATTGTCCTAGCTCATCTAGAAGTACCCTAACTCGGAAAAAAGTGACAAAATGCCCTAAATTTTCAAGTTTCCAGCGCCCCGAACTCCCCCGCATATGGTCGGATCGGTAAACTGATTATTTCCAGGTTAGTTTGGTCGGGTCCCTCATATGCCTGCCAAGTTTCATTGTCCTAGCACATCTGGAAGTACCCTAACTCGGATATGTGGGACAAAAAACTCGGACCGACCGACAGACCGACAGACGGAATTGTGATCGGTATATGGCACTTGAGCCAGAGACTGCAAGTGCCATAACGAGGAAGCGATTGTGAACTTTGAATTTGGGAAGTTGCCGACCCCTCAAAGAATACTAAACAGAGGAAGGGAATGGTGCGGCTTTCCAGTTTTGAATTCTGGCGACAGCCTTCCTCGTTTCAGTATGCCCTTCCTGGTTTTAGTATGCCTTCCTGCCTTTATCGTGGTCCCTTCCCTTCCTGGTTTAAGTCGATCCCATTATTTGACGGTACAAGTAAATTACTGAATAGTTGCGTTTCTGATCGAAGTTTGAAGTTACCTTCAAACTCAAAGGTCTTTGTTTAATTACCGTTTTTGGTCGCCGGTCACAGTTCCTTCGTCCTTCAGATTCGGACCGTCGAACTTCGTGAGCTAGCTAGTTCCAAGTTTGCTAGAATCGTCAAAGAAACGTCAACCGGGCAAAGATCGCCGGAGTCGTAAAAACACTAATTAAGCAAACGGTGAACTTCGACGGAGTTTGAAAACGGAAATTAAGCAAACGGCTACGCTAACGGCGAACAAAACTTCGATCAAAAACACAACTAATAGAAAATGGTCAAAGACCCCGGTCAAGTTACCCCCTGTCGCAGGTACCCCAGGATACATACCTTTCTGGAGGCAGTTTTCGTGCGACAGGCTGATTCTGCGTCGAGCGTGAGGACTCTTTTCCAAACCATCCTCGTATTCCCCAGGCACTTCTTTTACTGCTCAGTTTCCCAGTCTAGATTTAAACCTATCTAACTGTTACAAAAATGTACGACGACGATGAAACTATCGATTAACGAAGAACAAGAGCTAGAAGCTCATATGGCACTTGCAATGTTGAGTCAGAGGATGACAGGGGGAATTTGTCAATTTGTGGTCTTATGCACATAATCAGGAAAAAGAGCGCATCGAACAGGCTGATTACCCGTTCGGAAGCTATGCATGCCCAAGATTCGGAATTCCCCCTCTCCCCACTCCTCTTAGAACGGTAAGATCGGGCAGGTGACGATTTCCAAGTAAATCTGGTCGGGTCTCTAATACGCCTGCCAAGTTTCATCGTCCTAGCACATCTGGAAGCAGCCTAGCTCACGATCAGTGGACCGCCCGACCAACCAAGGCAGGAAATAGTAACTTTCTCGATCCGGCCGACATGGGGGGAGTGGATCCGGGATATTGTGTGTTGCATAACTTTCGAACGGGTGATCGGATCTGTAAGAAACTTGATAATTGACAATAGCCCCTGTGTCAGGCGTTTGGCCCCTAAACTGACGATTGGTCGGGTCCCTAATGTGCCTGCCAAGTTTCATCGTCCTAGAACATCTGGAAGCACCTTAACTCGCGATCACCGTAATTTCCCCTCCCCTCCGACTTCCCCCCACCCTCACTGCACCGTTTTTCATTGTCAAAAGTGCCCCCATATTTCCCGGATCCAGTCCGGTTCTATAACGATATGTCTACGGCTCATGCTTGGTCTTCCCACCAAACTCCATCCCGATCCGTCCGTTCTAAGCATGTTACGAGATTTCCGGTCCCCCACATCCAACTCCCCCCACAGTTATTGAATCCGGTCCGGACTTGAACTGGCTCTTGTCAATTATCCAGTTTAGTTCAGATCCGATTACCCGTTTGAAAGTTATAGAAGCCACAATATCACGGATTCCCCTCCCTGGACTCCCCCCATGTCGGCCGGGTCGAGGAAGTGACTATTTCAAACCTGGTAGGACCCCTGATCCGCCTGTCAAGTTTCATGGTCCTAGAACATCTGGAAGTACCTTAGCTCGGGATCACTGGAATTCCGGACTTCCCCCTCCATCTTCCCCACAGTTTCCGGATCCGGTCCGATCCTGTCTATGATGTATTTAGGCCTTGTGCTTGTTCTTCCCGTAAGTTTGATCCCGATATCTCCAATCTATATGGGTGTCCCAAGATGTCCGGTTCCCACCTCTAACCCACCTTATTCATCGGATGCGGTCCCAACTTCAAACGGGACATCTGAGACACGAGGTCTTTCCAAATGTTAAGTTTCGTAAAGATGCGATCACCCGTTCCAAAGTTCTACGCACCTCAAGATTCCGGATTCCCCCTCCCCGTTTGGAAATAATACAAGTCATTGTGTTATGCGACATTTTTCCAATTATAAACAATTGAAAACAATTAGAAACGATCGTAAATAGTTGTTTACGACTAGAAACAGTCGTTAACGATTGTATTTTTACGATTGAAACCGAGTGTTTCCAACCGTACAAATACAATCGTTAACAACTGTTTACAACCGCAAACGATTGGAAACAATTGGAAATAACTGTTTACTATCCCGATGAAAAAATTATCTGAGAATAGTACTATGAAGTAGTACGAAAAAGTTGCATGCAGTACTAACGATGCTACTACTTGCTTCTGCTTCAAGGCTACCGTGTTACTGAATACTACTATATGCTACTATTAGCAAGACTGGATGCTACTATGGCAAGACAGGATGTTACTGGATACTACTACATAAGATTGGACCAGTCTGAGGAGCATTAAATGATAGTATTCTTTGCTATTACATAGTATTACATGCAACGTTTTCGTACTACTACCATACTACTACGCAGACTACAAATTTTTCATCGGGATCGTAAACAACTGTTTCCAATCGTAAACAACTGTTTCCAATCGTAAACAACTGTTTCCAATCGTAAACAACTGTTTCCAATCGTAAACAACTGTTTCCAATAGTAAACAACTGTTTCCAACCATAAAAATTCAATTGTTTCCGATCGTTTCCAATTGTTTGCGATTGGAAAAATGTCCCATATTACAATGACTTGAATTATTTCCATACGGATCCCTCCACTCCCCCGCGACGGTCGAACCATGGAACTGACTATTTCCAAGTTAATCTGGTCGGGTCCTTGATAGGTCTGCAAAGTTTCATCGTACTAGCACATCTGGAAGTAGTCTATTATACCTTAACTCGGGATCATCGGAATTCCGGAACCTCCCTCCGACTCCCCCCACTGTGCCCGGATTCGGTCCGGTTCTGTCAATGATGTACCTAGGGCTTGTGCTTGTTCTTCCCAAGTTTCATCCACGATCTCTCCACTCTAAGCGTGTCACCAGATTTCCGGTTCCTCTCCCCCCACCCACATTCATCGGATCCGATCCGAACTCGAAACGGGATATTTGAGACAAGAGGTCTTTCCAAATAATAATAATAATTGTATTTAAACCCCAGGGCCATCTACAAGTACAAATTGCAGATATACAGAGACGTAAATATTTATACAACCAATCTACGGAAAGCTTTCTAAATTTTAGCGCTCTTTGCGTAAATCTATAAATCTTACTTATCGACTGGGCGGAGGTGCACTTCAGGATACCAGGAAGTATCAGGATATCCCCACCGAAATATTAAGTTTCATTAAGATCCGATCCCTGTTCGAAAGTTATACATACGTCAAGATTCCGGTTCCCCCTCCCTCTACTCCCCCCACAATGGTCTAATCGGGGGACTGACGATTTCCAGGTCAGCTTGGTCGAATCCGTGATATGCCCACCAAGTTTCATCGTCCTAGAACATCTGGAGGTACCCTAACTCGACAGCACCGGACCGCCCGACCGACCGAAAAACGATTGATATATGGCAGTTGAGTGGAGCTGCAAGTGCCATACAAAAAAAGCCGGAATCGTGCGTGTTTCAAAGCTAGACTAATTATCACAAGCTAAAACTAATTAAACTAATTATTACCTGCAAAAATCGCCGTTATCAACAAGGACAGGACTAGTAAGATCTTCATTTCTCACCTGAAAATCATAAAAATTTTATTTCCCTAACTAGAACCCCTCTCATTATCCCCATAAGTCGGCGTGTGCATAGATGCTGACATTCGTATGCAAAATTGCCGCATAGGTCATGTATGCGTTTCAGTGAATGAACCAGGGGTACAGGTAAACTACGGACGCTCTTCATTTCCCTCATCCTTGAAAATTAGTTAGACAGAATTTCTGTGGCGCAACTCTAAGGATTCTTGGAACATTTCCGTAGGGCACTATTTCAGACAAACAATAGTTGTTGGTCTGCAGTTCTGCATGAACTGGAAAATGCGTTAATCAGAAAAAAAATAATCTCGTCTATTATGTAGAATAGCTATGGAGAGACATCGAAAAACAAATAAATTGTAGGACTAATCCACGTTACTTGTTTCACTCTTGTCGCTGAAGCTTAAATTACGTTCCGCTTACTTCACTGTAAAAGGTTCCTCCAAGTAAGGATTAAAGTTAACTGCAGTATTTGCTACTGGGATTAATTAATCCCAGTAGCAAATAGTGCAAGATTCTTTTTTAGTGTTTAGTGTAAGTACACTAGACTAAATTTGGTTCTACCACGATCCTCTTTTGAAGAACCTTTTCAATCAATCAATCAATCAAGTTTAATCCAGATAGCTAAAAGCTAGAAGAGGATTACAGATTTACGAAATACACAAACACGAAATAAATTAACTACTACACTTACAAGATATGACCAGAAATAAAAGATGGGATGAAACTACGTAAAAATTGGGCAGAAGAATTAGCAGGATATGGAGAAAACTGATTGCCAGTATTCCTCTCGGACCGACGCACGGAAGACGGGAGGGGAGGGGGGAAAAGATGGGCCATCTGGGGACAACACACCATCTTAGCTCCGAATTTGTTTGAAAGAGTATTTCTACGTTCAGTTAATTTAGGAACGTCAAGTTTAATGAGAGCCTCTTCATATGAAATATTATGATCACCCAGAATGATTCTCACTGCTCTCTTTTGGACATTTTCTAGGCGATCAGAGAGGTCTGCAGAAAGAGTAGAACGCCAAACCGGTGAAGCATATTCTAAATGAGGACGGATATAAGTTCTAAAATAACAGAGGAGGCATTTAGTATCCGAACCGAAAGATTGAAGGGTGGAGAGGGATTTAATTAAAAAGTTGGTTTTACGGATAATATTGTCAACATGAGAATTCCATTTCAGATCGTCATCGATTATTACCCCAAGCAATTTAACGGACTTACACGGCCTGAATGACGATGGATATCCAGCAGTTTCTCTTCTCAGGCTGCTAAACCGCATAACCGAAGACTTACTATCATTAATTTGCATTTACTTGCTTGACAGTTGAGTTTTCCTCACCACCCATATTTGCATAGCTACACGTTGACAAAACCGGATCTTCAAACTTTTCTTGGTGTTTTCATCGAAGAGAAGGGATTAAGGTAAAATTTAGATGCAGGTATATTCTCAAATTAAGGACTGGGAAAGATCACGCAGAAGACAGTTATGTGAGGACTGGTTCTTGTTCGCCGTATTCCAGGTCCGCGCTTCCAAACGGACCCGTTGCTGATCACCAGCACCTCAAGCATTGTCCAAATAGGTGTAATAAGCTGAATAGCACTCACTATACGCGCTGTTTACGTCCTAATACACACGCCTGTTCAAACAGGAGCCCGAGAGGTTCTTATGAATGCAGCGTTCGGTGTTTCCACGCTGATACAGTTTTTCGAGTTTCTAAAGATCTGATTGACGATCTGATTGGCTCTGCATAAGGGAGAATAGAGCCGAGCTCCATTTTCCTTATTCGCCTTATCACAGCGCGCACCGAAGAAAAGAGGAAGCTGTAATAAGCCTTATACGCCGTAATACACCCCCAGAAAAGTTGTTTCTTCAGATTCCAACAAAGTAGAACTTTAGTGCTTCCCGTGGCAATCCTGAATTGACGCTGCTCCTCTCCTCGGCCCGCTGGCGGAACCAACCAAGCGATCTGATTGGCTCTGCATAAGGGAGAATAGAGCCGAGCTCCATTTTCCTTATTCGCCTTATTACAGCGCGCCCCGAGGAAAAGAGGAATCTGTAATAAGCCTTATACGCCGTAATACACCTTGCAACACCTATTTGGACAATGCTTCATTGTCAACACTTGTGACAGACGCAGTAAAATAGATTCCCAGGTTGATGAGTAGAAAATCTGCAATCTGCTTCCCAGGTAGTAGAGGTTTTGCACTGTTTCTGGAGCAAAAAGTGAAAGTTACCATGTTTCGCTCACTACCCTATCCATGTTTTTACTATCTCTTTCACAAGTTGATTATGAGATAGTGGGCGTTTAAACATTGTTCAAATACGTGTTGTAAGGTGTGTTACGGCGTGTAAGGTGTATTACAGGTTCCTCTTTTCCTCGGGGCGCGCTGTAGTAAGGCGAACAAGGAGAATAAGTCCGCGTTCTATTTTCGCTTATTCAGAGCCAATCAGATCGCTTGGTTGGTCCCGGCAGAGTGCCGAGGAAAGGAGCAGCGTCGTCAGGGTTGCCAAGGGAAGCACTAAACTTCTACTTTGTTGGAAGCTGAAGAAAGAACTATTTTTTCAAAAGAACACGTTTTGTTCGTTACGACTCCTTACTGTTAGTTCGACGACCAATGCTGTCCACCCGTTAATTTAGTAGCTGTCTACAATACAATGGGCGTCACACTGAACTCTGTACTTCAAGTAGTGCTAAGAACACCTTCTAATCTTTAGAAGTCCGACAAATTGTGCCTGCGTGGCAACACCGAACGCTGCATTTTCCACTTGTATTTGAACAAGGGTGCGTGTTAAGACGTAAACTTCGCGTATAGCGCTATTCAGCTTATTGCATATATTTGAACAATGATTTTTAGAAATAGTCCACTTGGAGCGCTGAACTGGTACGAAGCGAATTGCCTAGGCTTGACTTACGGTTGTTTGTTATTGTTTTTTGAAGGTTGACGTTTGGGCGAATCAATCGTCCGTATATGTGCGAATCCTCTATATCTCTGTTCACTTCTTTTGTCAAAGTGTGGCTTTCTGGACTCGTCACAATTATAATCTAAACTGCGGCCTACTTGCCTTGTGGTACCTGCGTACTGCGTGTGGTACTTCTGGACTTACGGTACCTAGACAGACACTTCCCTCCTACATGACATGCGTCGTAAGCCTTTGACGCTGCATATGTTAGCGTGAATCCCTGCTTGCAGAAGTGCAGGGGGTTACCCTTCAAATGGCTAGTAGTCTTCAGCAGGGTGGCTCCAGCCTGCTGAGACCGAGCTGAAGTCGTGAGCGATCCGAGCGGGTGTCTCTAGTGGCATTCTCAGTAGATGGCCACACCGCCACAGAATAGTGTTGACCGACTTGCCCCCGGTTGAGACTAGTTGCGTTTTGTCAATGCTCTGTTCTCGCTTCTCAGTTCTCTATTTTGACAAAAACACCAATTTAGCCACCCGTTAGTATCTGTTAAAAATTAACCGAAAAGGACTAGGTTAGGACAATCTAGTTACCCATCACATATTCACTTACACTCGCTTGAAGACCCGCGGAAAATGTGTTACTTTGTTGTTCCGCTATTCACGAATAATCGATTTTCAAATAGCGAAATTTCCGTGTGATTTGTGGTACCTCTATGCGCTTGTATTTTTGTTGTATGCCTTACGAGAAAGACATCTGATTTTTTTTTTGTTCAGGCACTAAGCAATATTCACCAATCTCAATACTGCCCACTGAAAAGCCGCGTTTGTGTTGAGATTAAAATTTCCCGCGTTGTAGTAGAATTTAGGCTGTGGGGACGGCCGCAGATATTCTGAACGTCATAGCTAGAGCAGATAGTGGGAAATAAAAAAAAACCTTTGCAGAGTCCAAATAATTCAGTGTTTTCAATTAAATGATACGAAAATAAGTTGGCTTTTAACCCGATGAAAAATTTGTAGCCTGCGTTTTAGTATGGTAGTAGTACGAAAACGTTGCATGTAATACTATGTAATAGCAAAGAATACTATCATTTAGTGTGCCTCAGACTGGTCCAATCTTACGTAGTAGTATCCAGTAGCATCCTGTCTTGCCATAGCAGCATCCAGTCTTGCCAATAGTAGCATATAGTACTATGCAGTAACACGGTAGCCTTGAAGTAGAAGCATGTAGTAGCATCATTAGTACTGCATGCAACTTTTTCGTACTACTTCATAGTACTATTTTGAGATAAATTTTTCATCGGGAAGTTAAACTTTAATATGTATTAGACATCCAACCTTTGCTGAACAACTATTTATTAGATATACTTGCATAAGAGCACAAGTCCTTAGGTCTTTCTTTTTGCTGCAAAGAATATTAATTGTGTTAAGTTTTAGTTGATGTTTAATGTTTTTGTTCAAAACAAAAAACCTACCTACCTACCAACCAGGTAAGACAATTTATTTGTTTTATTCATTCATTCATTCATTCAGCGTTCGATGAGAGCGGTCGCATTCTGCCCTAGTGATTGTAAACAGAGATATTACCATTACCGGATAACGAACTTGCACTGTCCTTGGACTCGATACACGATTATTCCTGTTTTCAGTGAATACGCTGCTGAGAATTTTTGCAGTGAAAATGGAATCCACGCATCAAGCGGGCCTTCAAAGTTCACGCACCAGCAGCGTGACTGGGTTTATGGATGCTGCGGTGATGAACCAGCATTTGCAGGAGATAAGTTTTAAGTTAGATCTCCTGCCGAAGTTGTCTACAGCAGTATCGGTCGTTCAGCAAGATGTAAGCCAAGTTCAAGAACAGCTTTCAAAAGCTTTAGAGGCTAACAAAGAAATGGCGAAAGAAATGCGTGAAATGAGCGAGCGCTTATCGACAGCAAATCGGAGGGCTGATTTGGTAGAATCTGAGCTGAAACGCGCTAACCTCATCCTATTTGATTTCACTACGACGCAGCAGACAACGTTGAAGGAGGGGGTGATGTCGCTACTAGAACAAGCTTTTCCGAGACTCGATCTATCAAGGTACGACTTAAAAGACGTTCACAGACTAGGTGCTACGGGACCGGTGGTGATCAAGTTTAATGTGATTGATCTTCGTGATTATGTCTTGCGCCACAGCAGAGTTTTACAAATGTTTGGAGTAAAAGTAGCTCCGGATTATACTTACGCACAAAGGGAAGCCCGCAGTCACTTGAAACCAGTACTAGATCGCGCAGTATCTGATGGAAAAATGCCAAACTCAGGGGTACGAAACTGCTTATTCAAGGTCGCATTTTCGTTTATGATTCGAAACTTAATAAAGTGACCGAAAGTACTCAACATCGAGCACCTGGAAATGACACTGTCCCTATTGCTAACCAAAGGAGTGGCTCCCAGACCCCTATAGTTAGCAATAACACTATCCCGGCGATGGGAGCAAATCCGAATTATCAAGGAAGCTCAGGGAGTGATACCTCTGCAAGTGAAGAAAGTGATACGAGCACTGTAGTCGATGCGCAGGTCTTGTCGGAGCGCCGACGCAAGAGCTCGGAAATAAGTCCAGATGACCCACTTAGAACCCAATCAAGAAATGTCCGCGGTGGCCGCTGGAAAGAAAATATGAGAAGTCGCAGCTACGACCGCGGCACTGGAGGTAGGGGGGCTTACAGTCCACATCCAGATTATTACAGAATGGACTTCAGTGAACCAGTCATTACGCCCCCGCAAATGCCTTTCCAACCCGAGCCTGGTCCAAGCCGTAATGTAGACTAGTGGTGCGATGGCCATACACAGCGAAGTGATTTGAAATTCGTTTCTTGGAATGTTCAAGGGTTGAAAAATAAAATGTGTGAAGTGGAGAACGAAGTATCTAAGTTTGATTTTGTGGCACTCACTGAGTCGTGGCACAGTAGCGACGATGTGCCATCTTTTCGCGGTTTTGCGGTAGAAAGTGTATCGCGTCCTTTGTCGAGGAATTTGCGGACTTACGGAGGTATTCTAGTGCTAGTAAAGAATAATGAGTTTTTCGCATATGAAAGGTTAAAAAGCGAATCAAAAAACCTAATTTGGATAAGACTGGTATGCCATACAGGGCTGAAGTTGGTTGTTTGTTCAGTTTACATCCCTCCCCAGAACAGTTCCTATAATGCAGAGGATACGTGGGATTTTTTAGAAAAGGAAACTTTAGCTCTTCGATGTAAATTTATGAACCATAGTTTTTTGTTGTTAGGAGATTTTAACGCGTATACAGCGGATTCAATTGAGTTACCCGAAGTGGAAATTCCGGATAATTATTCTGTTATCCCACTGATGTATAGGATACCAAGAAAGAGTATGGATGTTTAAAGAAGATTGAACGTCTGGGGTAGAAAGCTCCTGGCATTTTGTGCGGAAGCTGGAGTTGCCATTGGTAATGGGAGATTTGGAGTTGATAAGCTGGCGGGTGAGTATACATGTATTTCGGGTCTTAGGCCAAGTGTTATTGATTATGTTTTTATAGATATTCGCCTGGATCCGGAATCGCTAGATGTTCAGGTTTTAAATATTCAGGTTTCTGACCGTTTACCTATTAAGTTGAGTCTGGTTCAGGCCCGTAGAAAAATTGAAGAATCACCCCCGCCAAAAAACTTACCGCTGCCTCGAAGGCTTAAGAGTGCGTGGGGTGAGATGGAACAAAAGGTATTAAGCGTCATTTTTAGTGAAGAAGTTGTGCATCAAAAGCTAGAACAGATGAAGTTAACTAGTAGTAATGCTGAAGATCTAGAAGCTAAGTTCAGTTCATTATTGTTGGAATTGTCTACTCCAGTTTTAGGGTCGTCGGAGCCATTGATTGATAGTTATTACGACATAGAGTGTATTAGAAGTAAGAAAGTATTAGTAAAAGCTCTAGAATTAGTAAAGCAGGCGAGGGATGAGGGTCAAAGCTTTAGTCTATTAACTAGGTTTCGCGAGCTGAGAAGTTGTCACAAGAGGCTAATTAAGTCGAAGAAAAGATCATTCCTTCTTCGCCAAATGGAGGAGACGAGTCGCCTCTACGTGGAAAGTAATATGAAACAATTCTGGAGACGGGTGAACCATAAACAAGGAAAAACATCACTTGGAATCCCTGATCCTGAAACCTGGCCGGAACATTTCTCAAGTAAAGAAGAAGGAGATCTTGGTAAGTGGTGTGAAGAAGAATTTGGTGGTCTTAATGTAGAAGTTAGTTATCCTATGAGGGAAGAAGATTATTCGCTTGTAGGTGAAGTGACTCGTGAAGAAGTAAGTGAGGCGTTAAAAAAGATGGATGGAGGTTCGGCACCAGGTATGGACGGGCTCCCTACTCGGTTATATAAGAAATTTTCCAGTCTGTTTATGCCAATATTTATTGTGTTATTTAATAATGTGATTTCTTCTGGAAAGTGGATTTCAGGATGGAAGACATCTCTGATTTTGCCATTGTTTAAGAAGGGGAGCCCATCACTACATGGTAATTACCGTCCAATTGCTCTAGTTTCATGTTTAAGTAAGATTCTAGAAAAGATAATTGATAATAGGCTAGCATCGTGGTTAAGTAGGAATAGAACTATTTTTGAGGAGCAAGGAGGTTTTAGGGAAGGTTATAGCACAATTGATAGGGTTTTTATACTTAAGTCACTGATAGAGAAGTATTGTAGAGGGAGGAATAACCTGTTTGTTGCTTTCATAGACTTAGAGAAGGCTTTCGATAGCGTAGATAGAATCCTGCTGTGTAAAGAGTTGTTGAGGATAGGCCTGCCCCGGATTTTTGTTCGATTAGTTGGGGATATGTATAGGCTTACTAAAGGAATGGTTAAAGTAGCAGGGAAGGGATTTTCAGATTTATTTGATTGTGAGGTAGGAGTGAAGCAGGGAAGCACTTTGTCACCGAGGCTTTTTTGTATATATGTAAATGATATTGTTGAATATTTCCAGGAGAAATGGGCACCCACGGTGCGTCGTCTAGGGAATTTGACATTGTCACTGTTGCTATTTGCTGACGATGCTGCGCTGGTAGCTCAATCCCCCGAAGAACTGCAGAGTTTGTTAAATATATTAGCAGATTATTTGGACAATAAGAAGATGAAGCTGAATGTTAAAAAAACAGAAATAGTAGTTTTTGGTAATAATAAAAATAATCACAAATTTTCTATAAAGGTACTGATTTAAAAAGAAGTGATACTTTCAAGTATCTTGGGTTTTTGTTGAATGAAAAAGGAGATTGGAAAGATCATGTTAAAGAAATGATTCGTAGAGGTAAAGCAGTGTCTGCTGCTGTGTTGAGAAATCCAGTGATAAGTGGAATAAAAAATTTAAAAATGCATAAGCAAATATTTCAGTCAAAAATTCGCCCTTCTATCCATTATGGGGCTGAGCTCTGGGGGTATGAGGCTATCCCGCAACTTGAAACCGTTCAGCTGCAACATTATAAGAAATTAATTGGGGTCCATCCTACAATTCCCACGCTAGCCCTTAAGGGGGATTTAGGGCTCTGTTCTTTGCAGAAAGATAGAGCTGTCCAGGTTATTAGGTTTTGGATAAAACTTCTTCAACTACCAGATGAGAGGCTGTTGAAGGCAGCGTATTTGGAACTATTAAAGCAGGGAAAGAAGAGATCCTGGCCATTTCAAGTGAAAGCCCTACTTGATAAAGCAGGGCTGTCTTATGCTTGGAATGAGGGTCTCGGTCCTACAACTGATCAAGATAAACTTTGTCGCAGTTTTGCGCGAGTTCAGGAGGATCAGGAAATTCAACTTTGGCATGAACAGACTGTTAATTCAGAGACTCTGAAAGATTATAGGAATATTAAAGAGTCGGTTGGTTTTGAATTTTATTTTAAGTTACGTTTACCGGCTGAAAACCTGCGTTTGTGGTTCCAGATCCGAGCGAACAGTCTCCCTCTTAAGAGTAGGGTTAAATTATTTGAAAGAAATTCCCGAAACCCGAAGTCATGTTATACTTGCTCGTTATGTGGTTTGGAAGAGGAGAATCTGCCCCACTTCCTGTCAAGATGCAAGGGGCTCTCGGATTTGAGAGTAAGATTTTTTGGTGAAGATGGGTTGCTCTTTCCTGGTATCCTAAAGTCATCTTCACGGTCAGCGATAATGGCAGTTACAGGTTTTGTCAAAGAAGCGTTAAAGAGATGCAAATAGTTATTGGTGGTGGGAGTTTAAAGCGTTTTACATGTGAGTTTATATAATCGCTCTCTCGAAGTGTTTAAAAATGTATGATTTTGTGTATGGCCTAACGGCTAAATTAAAGTATCTATCTATCTATCTATGACCAGCTTTTTGGGTAAAGCAGAGGAAAAGACAAGAACAACTTCATACCTCAAGCAGGATAAGCAAGTTCAATCTATGCTAAAAAGAGCCAATATGGGTATAAGGTCCCTCAAATGCTCTCCCGCCATGGCACCCCTAAACACCACCTCCTTCGCATTTACCTTGTGTTCATTCGCCCTTCCTCGAATACTGCTGTCCGGTATGGCACTTCGGTTTAACGCTGGAGCAGTCGGAGCGACTTGAGAGGATCCAGTACCGTTCTTTACTAGTAATATCAAAATCCCCCCAAATCCCATGCATTTCCCTTCTTAACGAGTTTGGCCTCACATCTAACTTTCTACTAAGTTTGGTGACCAACTACTGGAAGACCCCACCCTCACATACTTCCCCCTCCCCACATTCCTGACCGCACAAGGCCACAGAGAATGGCAGCACAACCAGTTCCTAAGATCCTAGCCATACGGGCAATTCATGCGCGGTATGAAAGAAGTTTTGTCCCCTCCTTTGTGAGTTTTTTCAACGCGAAATTTTAAGTAAAATCCTTTTCCTTTTTGGGATCCCAAAACGCAAGTGGAGGGCAGAGGCGTCACTAGCCAAATTGTTTGGGGGGGGGACGAGGCATTTACCGACTGGCTGATAATTTTTACCGATTGTTTCTGCAGAAAAAACAACTGTTTTCAATAACAAAAAATGACAGTTTTAAAAAAAAATCGACTGATTTTCAGAAAAGTCCACTTATTTTCAGAAAAAAACGACTATTTTGACGAAAAATCGACCAATTTTCAGAAAAACCGACTGTTTTCATGAAAAAAAAATCAGCTGTTTTGACGACAAATCGCGGCGCTTCGCGCCGACTCGGTTATTTTTTACCGACTGGCCGACAGCCCCCCCTCCCCCCCCCCCGTCGTGATGCCCCTGGTGGAGGGATACCTATGACATCGCAAAAATGTCCGTCTGTCTGTGAGCACGAGGAAAGGAAATCAACTCTCGGAGGAAATCAACTCTCGAAGGGAATGAGATATTTTGATGAAACTTGGTGTGAGAATTCTTTGAATCAAGGGTACGGTCAAGTTCGTAGATGGGCTCTGTAGCTCTACATTTAGGGGTGGGGGTGGGGGGGGGGTTCAAATTAAGGGGCAAAAAAAAATATTTTTTTAAAAGCTATTGAGATAGTTGATTTAGGGGTAAGAAGACATGCTGAATCCGAATATGATAATTATTTTCTTGCCGGACAAGTAGTTCACCCGGAATCCAGTGAAAACCGGACACAAAACTTGTTGACCAATTTTCGGCTATAGCGGTCCTACCCCTTTATTCTCAAATGATTATAGCTCTGCGCACGTGGGTGTCGACAATCATTTGTTATTGTGGGGACGTCGGAGAGAATTGTGTAATCGAGGGTCGAAGGGGTTCTCTAAGGTTTTATACAGAGGCGAAAGGGACATGGGATGAATGTGTTTATTTTAAAGCGGGTTTCGACGGGGAGGAATTGAAATTATTAATTAGTATGCGTGCTGATATTTTACCACTGGGTAGGAGGAGTTACGCGGGAAGACCGGAGTGAGTGTGTGCGACATCTTATATATATATATATATATATATATATATATATAAGATGTTTATTCACCAAAATAGCAGAGATAGCTAGCAAAGGTAAGTCAACACAGCACTTTCAACGGGATGTAAAATGGCCAATGGCAAATGACAAATAATACAAGATAAACACGCCTAAGAACTATTAAACGAACGAACAAAGTACGGCACAAACGAGTTAACATATCTTTCAGTTGCGTCACCTGGATAATTTGTTAATTTAGTTTTGTTTGAGTGGGTTTGAGTACGCGTGTTGGGCCTGTTTTTATTTTGTTCTACATACTCAGGCAACATTGATCTGTGAAGTTCAGAATTTAGACATTTGTGGCCAAAACTTATTGTTAAATGGTGCCTACGTTGCTCAAAGGAAGGGAGACCGAGACTTGAAAGGCTCTCTTCATAACTAACGTACACTGGGCCCAGGATAATCTTAATTGCTCTTTTCTGGATTAGCTCCAGTCTACTGGATTGCTCCTTAGTCATGTGTGATTGTTATGTGTGATTGTAGGGAACTGAATGATTTGAGAAGTGAAATATTTGGAGTAAAATGAGTGTGATCAGGAATGGAAGGAGCAAATGTTTAAGAACTAGTGTTATGGTACTATAAAGAAAGTGGGTAGATTCCTCAAGCTGTCAACGATTCATAGAGATCATTTTTTGTAGTTTTAGTGGTAGTTAGAAATAAGTTTGTCATTGTGTTTCCGTTCGTTTGTATTGCCATGGCTCAATTGGGCTTTTAAGGCAATAAATATCTTATCTTATCTTATACAATGTTCAAACGAGGAATAATATTGTTCTAGCGAGGATGTTGTTCAATGAGGATTTACTGGTAAAGTACAGGTCAAGTTCTTATCTTTAGAGGCAGAGGAGGGGTTTCGAATTTACGGTAAAAACATGTATGTTTTATAAGCTAATAAAATATCCATCGAGGGGATAGGGAGGTCCGCTGAATCCATATCTGAACTTAGTTTTCTTGCTGGACAAATGGTGCATCACTAATTCGGCTGAAACTGGAAATTTGGTTGAAGCTCAAAGTTGTTTCTGAAATCGATTAGAGATTCGGTATCGGCCAAGGAGACATGCAAAATCCATTTTTGAACTTTATTTTAACAGTAAAAATAGTCAAGGAATCTGACGAAGACTGAATGGCGAAGACATGACCCAGTTGTTTGAATCGAATGTTAGATTTTCGGGATCCCCTCGAAACATTTGGTCTTGTTTTGTGCTGATTTTCTAAGTTTAGCGATTTAGTTTGTTGTTATTTTTGTTTTTGTGTGTTAAAGCACAATTGTATATATTTATGTTTGACAAGAGAACAAATATTAGTTTTTTTTTGCTAATACCGTAAGGAATGTTTTTGAAGAATAAAGACTGATTGATTGATTGAATGAAAACATTTAAACATAATCGAATCGTTAAACATTTTTACATTCTTTAAATACCCTTAAAGGACCCCTCTTGCTTATTCTGCCTTTTATATTATACTTAGCTCCCATATTGAATTATAAGCTTCTGAAATCCCCACATTTCTCCTTTGTTTCGTTTCGTAAGTACGAATTTTTAGCGCTTTTTCGGCCTTGCCGAGTTTTCCCATCACCCAACGAAAAGTTTGCCGGAATCTTCAACATCCGCTGACAACTCTTTCACACATAAGGATGTGATAATCTTCTGCTTATTACTTCTTTTATTTGCTTAGTTTTCCCACTTTTCAAAAAGGCACGTTCGGTTTTCAAATGTTTTGCGCCCAGCCGCCGCGTCGGAAAGCAGGAAGGCTGGATATAGTCAACAAGCGCTAACAAGAGAATCGCTAGTTTTAGGTGGAAAGTAATGGTATTTTCAAAAGCGGTTTTTCTGATTTAATAGGAAAAAGATCATTTCTAGTGAGTTGTGCTTTAAAGCATATTGACACGTCATTGTTACATCGCCTATGAGGCCCACGGATTTGAAACTATGGAGAACGAGAGTCGAGATAAGTGACTGTAAAAGGTTCTGGCGAACCTTCGAATGTTAGTAGTGAATTTTGTTACACTTTAATTCTGTCGGGTGACAACACTGGTGGGGTAAACATATGGCTTGAATCTGGACTGGTAGGCCTTAGGGCTAATCAAAGATGTATACGTGGTGTAGAATCTGAATTTCCTGCCGAATGTGTGCCACATTGACAGTCTTGGAACGAACCGAGAAGGTTCTTCTCGGTTCTGCAGGGTTTCCCCTGCTAAACAAGACCAAAGGTTTCCATGGGATCTCAAAAATCTAACATTTTATTCACACAATTGGGTCATGTCTTCGACATTCAGTCTTCGTCAGATTCCTTGAATATTTGTACTGTTAAAGGACTTGTCTTACCTATAATACTAACGCAACCTCTTTCAGTAATAACTCCGTATATTTCTGAACCCGGAGACCCCAATTTCGTACGGTACATTCTAACCCTCTAACAAAACCACGCTGATTTTCTCACTTGCCGTGTTTTGCTACCTTCAATGTGTATCACGCTATCGACGGTTGTCAGTGAGAAGTTTTTCCATCAGAAAAAACGGTTCTGTAGATTGTTTCCGCGTTTTCGCTACAAGTCAACGGGTCTCGGAAAAGGCTCAAAACAGCAAAAACCGTGGGTAATTCGTTGAAAGCACAGCCCAGTTTTAAAGTATTCAAATATTTTAAAATACTGTAAGTTGAAGAGTAAATGGTGCGAGGGGTCCTTTCAGATAAAGTTCAAAAATGGTTTAAGCATGTCTCCTTGCCCCGATACCGAATCTCTAATCGATTTCACAAACAACTTAGAGCTACAAACAAATTTCCAGAATCAGCCGAATTCGTGATGAACCATTTGTCCAGCTAGAAAACTAAGTTCAGATATGGATTCAGCGGACATCCTTACCCCTTCAATGATACAGACTCAGCGTCTCTTCTTACCCCTAAATCTAACATCTAATCAACTTCAGATATAACTTTTGCTTTTGACATATTTTCCGGTTTTGGCCGGATTCCAGGCGAACTAGTTGTCCGGCGAGAAAATGATTTTCACCATCGTATTCAGCATGTCTTCTTACCCCTAAATCAAACATTTAATCAACTTCAAATGAAACTTTTACTTCTAACCAACTTTCCGGTTTTTGCCGGATTCCGGACGAACTACTTGTCCAGCGAAAAAATGTTTTTAACCATCGTCCTCAGCATGTCTTTTTACCCCTATATCAAATATTTAATCAACTTCAAATGAAACTTTTACTTTTAACAAACTTTCCGGGTTTGGCCGGATTCCGGACGAACTACTTGTCCGGCGAGAAAATGATTTTCATCATCGTGCTCAGCATGTCTTCTTACCCCTAAATCAAACATTTAATCAACTTCAAATGAAACTTTTACTTTTAACAAACTTTCCGGTTTCGGCCGGATTCCGGACGAACTACTCGTCCGGCGAGAAAATGATTTTCACCATCGTGCTCAGCATGTCTTCTTACCCCATAATCGACTATCGCATTAGCTGTTTAAAAATATTTTGTTTGTCCCTTAATTTGAACCCCCTAGGGCTACAGAGCCCATCTACGAACTCGACCTTACCCTTGACCCAAACAATTCTCACACCAAGTTTCACCAAAATATCTCATTCCCTTCGAGAGTTATCGTGCTTACAGACGGACGGACGGACAACTTTTGCGATGTCACAGGTATCCCTCCACTTACGTTTTGGGATCCCAAAAATACCTTGACCCCCCCAAAAATCTTTGCTAGTGGCAATACCTGCCTCTGCTGGTAATATTAGGCTCTCGGCAATCAAAAATTAGGGGGACGAGATTTTGAAGCTACAGACTAAACCGATCTTGGTACGTTCGCGTACCCCTTGCAAGGGTCTCGCGTATCCCTTTGGGTACGCGTACCACCGGTTGGGAATCACTGGCCTAAATCAACTATCTCAATAGCTTTCAAAAAAAAAATTCGTTTGCCCCTTTATTTGAAACCCCTCCCCTACCCTCAAATATAGGGCTACAGAGCCCATCTTCGAACTTGACCTGTACTTTGACCCAAAGGATCCTCCCCACCAAGTTTCATCATCATTTCATTCATTTCATTTCATTCCCTTCGAGAGTTATCGTGCTTACAGACGGACGGACAACTTTTGCGATGTCATAGGTATCCCTCCACTTACGTTTTGGGATCTCAAAAACGCAACAAGACCAAAGTTTTCGATGGGATCCCAAAAATTCAATATCTGATCCAGACAACTGGGTCTTGTCTTAGCCAGATCCAGTCATCGCCAGAATCCTTGAACATTCTTACAATTAAAATTCAGAAACAGATTAAGGCCAAATAGCTAATCATCTGAGAAATCCAAGTTCAGATATGGATTCAGCATGTGTGTTTACCCGCATAAGTCAAATCTGTTTTGACGAAAAGTTCCTGCCACTTCTGCCAATTTCCCGGTTTCGGCCGAACTCTAGAACTACTTGTCCGGCGAAAAAGAAAGCTAAAAAACGAACTCATGGTATCTTCTTTCCCCAATAATGAACATCTAATCAACTTCAAATAAAAATTTAACTTAAAACAAATTTTCCGACTCCAGCCGGATTCCGGTCGAACTATATGTCCGGATAAAATATGATTGTCACACACGGATTCAGCGTCTCTTCTTACCCCTAAATCGGTTATCTAATCAGCTAGAAATAAAACTTTAACTTCTAACAATTTTCCGGTTTTGGCCGGATTCCGGGCGAACTACATGTCCGGGTAGAAAATTGTTTTCACATGAAAGTTCAGCATGTCTTCTTGCCCTAAATCAGACATCTGATCAACTCCAAATAAAACTTTTAATTTTAACGAACTTTCCGGTTTGGGCCGGATTCCGGGCGAACTACTTGTCCGTCGAGAAAATGGTTTTCACCATCGTCTTCAGCATGTCTTCCTACCTCTAAATCGAACATCTAATCAACTTCAAATAAAACTTTTACTTTTAACAAACTTTTCCGGGCGAACTACTTGTCCGATTACAAAATGGTTTTCACCGCCGTGTTCAGCATAATCGACCCATAATCGACCCCATAATCGACTATCACATTAGCTGTTTCAAAATATTTTGTTTGCCCCTTAATTTGAAGCCCCTCCCCCACCCCTAAATGTAGGGCTACAAAGCCCATTTACGAACTCGACTGGTCCGCCGACCCAACGAATCCTCACACCAAGTTTCATCAAAATTTCTCATTCCCTTCGAGAGTTATCGTGCTTACAGACGGACGGACGGACGGACAACTTTTGCGATGTCATAGGTATCCCTCCACTTACGTTTTGGGATCCCAAAAACGGGGAACTGGCTTCATCTCAATTGTTAAAGATCGGGACATATGAGAATTGTGAGGAGAGAATCGCGAGGGGAATTGAAAAACGTAACTATAGCAGTATACGTAATGCCTAGCAGTATACGTAATACCTAGCAGTATATGTAATACCTAGCAGTATACGTAATACCTAGCAGTATACGTAATACGTAGCAGTATACCGCTGCGTTGTCTGCGACACAATTTTTTTTTTTTTACGCACGGTAGAATCGCATGAATGTTCACATCCGAACGCTGACGCAAAAGGAAGCTAAGCTTGTCTTTCAAGATGATTCTGCAGGGATAATTTAACCCTCACGAGATGACTTCTGAACTATTTCGAATACTCTGAAATACTTTTGTTTTCTTTTTTATATAATTAATTAAATTTAATTGTGACCGTGCCTAGGTCCGGTTCTCGGTTAGATGTCTAATTATTTGACTGCGCATGATTCGTTATTTTGAAGATTATTTTTTGTTTTAGGTTTTCGTGTGCGCTCGAGCTCTACTCTCAGAAGCGGAATGTGTTAAAGATATATTTAGTTTCCAAAATAACCTGAACCCCGAGGAAAATCTAATTCTGGGAGTTTGAATATTGTTTTAAGCTAGGACTAGATCCTGCTACACTGAAAACTTTGTTCCAGCTCCGATCTAAGAGTGTGTCGTAAGTAAAACAAACTTTTTAATAGGATGAAAGATGGCCCGGGGGAGATTTGCACTCTTTGCAACTTGCAGGAAGAGGATTTGACCCACTGTGTGCCAAGAGCTTTCGCATTTGAGGTTGAGGGTAAAATCACTGCGGGGTACGAACCCAAACTTGCTCGCAGAAGTATGCAAATGTGTAGTTAAAGCGTTTATACTTAGGCCAGAAAGTTTTATTTATTTATTTATTAATAGAAAAAGACGTTAAGCCGAAGCTTCTCTCTCTGCAAGCACATAAACTTTTACTACTTTTTTCAACACTGCACTATACACTTACAAAAATACAATAAATATAAACTAAAAAGGGTTCACATACGCGCTATGCTGAACGTTGTACCAGCAAGATGTTGTCTGAATGAAAGTAAATTTGGTTGAGAAACTGTCTACTCAGATAAACCCTTCCATGCCTGGCATGCACGGTAACAGAATGAACGTTGACCAATTTCCCGGTTTATTCCGGTTTATTTAGCTTAGTTTATCCAAGAGTTTGTTGGCATAGCAGTTTATTCTTTTGGTTATACACGTATTCGACCTTGTTTGGCCTTATGGCTGGATAAACAAATGTTATATGTCTTCTAGTTCAAATCGGGTTAAATGAAGGTGTAGTTGGAAGATATCTGCGTGAAAAAATCTCTGTTTTTCTTTCTTTCCCCTCGAAATCGCATGCGTTTTGTCAGATGAATTGGGAATTTTTCTACGCGTCCGCCACTGCGTAAAAATGTGATGTTCTGCGTTAAGCTTCTTGTCGTACAACTTATGTTGTACGTCGCAAAACACAGAATTTTTTAGGGAAATCCCAGCAGTGTGAACCAAGGGTTATAGTGCGAACACACGATCAGGATCGAGAGCTCCCGAACTGGAATTTCTGCCCGGATTTTCGTCACCATCATCACTTCCATATGGAAAAGTTGAATTTTTTTCAACTTGATGATGAAAGTGCAGGAAATCCGGCCGGGAAATGCTGGTCGTGCGTTCCCACTATTATGGGGAAAACAGGATGCAGATGCAGCAGACCTTGATTCAAGCCAACGAATTCTGCAGATGCCTCCGTGGTCTTTGTTTTGAGAGCGACCGTTTACGCTTACAATAGCGGTGTAGATACGCCATTTCTCCATCGGAAAGAAGTTTCCCAATGCCCAGCGTTTCAAAAAAAATCTGACAAGTGAAGGACAAACTGGGGAGAACTTGCAGGACAGAATGAAATAAATCGTCAATTTTTTCAAGAAACCCGGACTGTAGGGCTTAAACATGTTAGTAAAGCTGAAACAAAGAGGCAGGGATATCAAGAAAAACGGGAAGAAGGAAATACCTGAAGAAAGCTTCATGCACAGAAAAAGTTTCAATACTGATTTTATTACACAACATGTGTCGATAAACGAAAAGTCTGGAAACTTGAGTTTTCCTCAATTCTAGAAACAGAAGCTGTAAACGGTCTTCTGGCACGAATTAATTCCGAAGTTAAACTTTCCCTGTCGTAACGCGCGGAATCATTCCTTCAATGGCACATGAGGGTTGCTGAAAGTTATTCACAAGAGCCTTCCACCAGCACGATTTCTCGGCTATCTTTCTTCCCTCCCTTGTAAGTTTCCTCAGTGTCCGCAAGATGAAGCGCCATTACGACAAAACATTCATATTTCTCTTCGCGCTCTATTAAATGAATACAATTGCTCTGGTCTGGCCTTCCTTTTAACAGGTCATGGCCTGATTACCAACGAATTTTATTTGGCCTTTACAAACGAAGCAAAACTTAATTTTTCCTATCAAAGTTTAATCCGCCATCAACAGAGAACATAAATAAACACGAAAGGAAAACTAAGGCAAGAGCTGAAACCTCATATGGCACTTGTAACGGTAGCATGTTTATCAGATAAGGTTTGTGGATGACTCTCCTAAGATCCCTTTCATCCGACGACGGAGCTGATGTAGTAAATTGGAAAGGTTATTCCATTCGATGACGAGTGTTTCAGAATAGCAATTGGCGACATTGGGAATTGTTAAGGTTAACCGAAAAGGGCTGAGATAGGCCAATCTAGTTACCCATCAGTTATTCACTTAAAGAGGCTTGAAGACCCGATGGAAATGCGTTACTTCGTTGTTATTAGTGCCTGCTCGTACCTACGATAACCACTTCCGATGGTCAGTCTGCAGGCTCTTTTGGATTTTCTCAATGGCCTGTGACTGCTGGTTGTCGAGGGACGAGTGCCACATAACAGACGTGTATTCCAAGACTGGCGAATATAAGGATACATAAGCGCTGAGCTTAATTTCTCGCTCCAGCCTAACCTTGCGAAGGGCGTGCAGCATGAACAACCGACTGGACCTGTTCTTGGTTATTCCCGATGAAAAATTTGTAGCCTGCGTAGTTGTACGAAAAAGTTGCATGTAAAAGTATGTAGTAGCAAATAATACTATCATTTAATGTGCCTCAGACTATTCCAATCTTATCTAGTAGTATCAAGTAGCATCCTGTCTTGCCATAGTAGCATCCAGTCTTGCTAATAGTAGCATGCAGTAACACGGTAGCCTTGAAGTAGAAGCATGTAGTAGCATCAGTTAGTACTGCATGCTACTTTTTTGTCCAACTTCGTACTACTATTTTGTGATAAATTTTTCATCGGGTTTCTTCGGTGTTTCTGGCCATTTGACAGATTCTTCAAGGCTAACCTCGAAAATTGACAGGGTTTTTGTCCCACTGGATACCAGAGTCTCCAATTTCTTGCCTAAGGCAGTCTGACGATTTCCGTCCGAAGCCTAAGATAATTGCTTGCGTTTTATTTCTGTTAATTTTCATTTTATCTTCACAAGCCCAGTCTTCGAGTACACTGGGAAGTTCTCTGATCGAGCCTTATGGGTCATCAGAAGTTACTATTTTTGACAGGTCGTCAACATAGCGGAAACTTGTGTATTTCTGTATGATTTCTGGAATGCTGTTGACGAACAGGGTAAACAAAAGTAAGGCGAGTTTGGCTCCCTGAGGCACACCACAATAGACTCCGTTCTCTTCTAATAAGATACCTTTCCCGTCTTCAGATCTGGGATCCCAAAACGTAAGTGGAGGGATACCTATGACTCTGTAAAAATTGTCCGTCTCTCCGTCTGTAATCAAGATAACCCTCGAAGGGAATGAGATATTGTGATGAAACTTGGTGTGAGGATTCTTTGGGTCAAGGGACAGGCCGAGTTCGTAGATGGGCCCCGTAGCTGTATGCTTATGGGAGGGGCTTCAAATTAACGTACACAAATATTTTAGTCACTAGTCATTATGCAAAGATCAAAGAGATTTGGCGGGAGGAAGTTTATTTTAAAGCGGGATTGAAAAGGGAGGAAATAAGGGATTTGATTAGTTGCAGGGCAGACAGTCTGCCTCTTGGGGAGAGAAGGCGGTATATTGGGATGGCAAAGGGTCGGTCCGGTCCTTACTCATGTCCGATTTGTGGTAGTATGGATGAGAATTTAAAACATTTGTTGTGTGAATGCGAAAATTTGAATGAACTTAGGTTAGAAATTTTTGGAGTAAATGAAGGAGGGGTAGATGAAGAATGGATGTGTACGATCATGGAAAATAGTTGTTTTATGAGTATTAAACAGTTGGCTAGGTTCCTCAGGGTAGCCCTAGCCCATAGGGATAGGTGCTTAAAGAAGGTATTATTTTTGTTTGTTTGAGTTTATTTTTCATGTATTTGCCATGGCCTTGGCTCTTAAGTATATTACTATATCTTATCTTATCTTATTTAGCGATAAGGAGGTTTGAATCTGAAGTTGATTAGAGATTCGATTCAGGGGTAAGGAGAATCCGATTATGAGAATTATTTTCTCGCCGGGCAAGTAGATCGCCCAAAATCCGGAGATTTAGCATGAAGTCTTAAAACCCAATGATAAAGTTGATATAGGGTGAGGAGACATTCGGTTTCAGCTTTCGAACATACTAAAGATAAACAAAAAGTGTTTGCGACCAGTGTAGTTCTCCGTAGTCCCAACCGGCATTTACTGGTTCGAAAAGGCAGAATGCATCGGACAACTGCCAGGCAGGCAGGGGCGTCCCGAGGGGGCGCCCCCCCCGCTACGTTTTTCGCCGAAGGCGAAAATCCGGTCAAAATGGGCATCGCGGCTAAGCCGTAATGCTTGTTTTATAAAATCCTTTGTACCCACGTTTCCAAATTAGGCGGTTGAACGTGTTTATTGGTTATCGAATTTGGTAATTAGTCCAACTCCTGTTCAGTCCGCGTTGGTTTCACCGCATTCGGCACGTCCCTACGTAAATTCGGTGGTTTAACGTATTTATTTAGTCTCATTCTTTAGCGAATATATTCGGTTGTTCACCGGACTTTTCTCAAGTTCATATCTGTTCTATCGCATTCAGTCAATCCATTTCATATTCCGTGATTAATCAGATTCATTTGGTTCTAATTCGTTATCGAATTCGGTAATCACCTGATTTTTGTTTGGTCCGCATCTGTTATCAGACTTGCCACATTCGGTTGTTTTAGGTGGTACTACCAAGAGTTTAATTCCAATCCAAAATTCGGTCGTTATACCGCTCCCGATCTGTTCCTTATTTTTTTTTGTTGGTTTTCCGGTAGTAAGAATTCATTATTTGGTTCACCCCAGTTTCAGCTTGGTAATTTAATTGGCGTTTATTTAGCTCATGTTCTTTGCCATTTATCGGTAGCTTCAGCTGGTTTCCATTCATTACTTAACTTATACTTCTAATGATTGCAGAACTTCGCAAGTAAGCACGTCTCTTGGCGTGAAAACTAGCCTATTTTTGTTTGCTGCGTAAATTCAGAATAAATGTACTTTGCACCTACTTTGCCCTGGATGGCGCCTTTTTCCGCCAGGCAGCTCTGTGGTTTAATAGGTAGCCTTGGGATCGCAAAAAGGCACTTTGATCATGAGTGTTTCCAAACAAGAGCTGTAAGCTCATATGGCACTTGCATGTGTCAAGATGATTTGATTGATCAAGAGTAAGTTTCGACTTTGCGGTTGAGATGCGCGCTATAAGGGAGCTGGAACTTCATTTGTAAGCAAAACCCTTGAGGCAAAACTGCTAATGGGCTGATGGGCATCACGAAAATGCATATATTGCTTAAAAGTATTTTTTTTACTTTGCGGTCAAGATTGGTACTTTAAGGAATAATCGGATTTGGGAAGTAGCAATTTCTAAGCAAATGTTGTTGAGTCTCCAATATTCCAGCGAAGTTTCATCGTCCTAGCACATCAGGAAGTACCTTAACGCGCGATCACCGGAATCCCAGACCCCCCTCCCCCTCCTCCAACTCCACCCACAATAACCGGAGCCAATCCTGTTCTGTAAATGATTAATCCAGAGCATCTGTTTGTCATTCCCACGAAGTTCGATCCAGATCACACCAGTCTAAGCGGGTCAAGTATTTTCCGCTCTCCCCCCGATAATTGCCGGATTCGGTCCGGAAATGAAAAAGGTCACAAGAGAAAAATGTCCTCTGTTTAATTATTAAATTTCACTCGAATCCGATCACCCGTTCCAAAGTTACGCATGACTCAATATTCCGGATTCCCCTCCCTCAACTCCCCCCCCCCCAAGATTATCATATCGAGGATTTTTTTTTTCTTCCAAGTCAGTTTGACCGGGTCCCTGATATGCCTTCCAAGTTTCGTCGTGAAAATCCCCCAAAAACGGAATTCCGGGAGACCCCTCCCCCCCCCCTCAAGTGTCCGGATCCAGTCAAATTATGTAAAAGATTTATATGGACCAGATGTTCGTTCTTCCCAGCAAGTTTCACTCCGATACCATCATTCTAACCGTTTCTCGAGATTTCCGGTCCACCCCCCCCCCCCCCCCCCCCACCCAGCTCCCCCGCGGTGCACGTAGCCAATCCGATTCAGCAAATGACTTACCTAGAGCATCTGTTTGTTCTTCCCACAAAGTTCCATCCCGATCCCTCCATTCTAAACGGGGCACGTATTCCCCCCCCCCCAATAGTTGCCGGATCCGGTCCGGATATGAAAAAAATCATCGGAGAAATGTCCTCTGTTGAATTCTTAAATTTCACTCGAATCCGATCAACCATTCCAAAATTACGCATGACTGAAAATTTCGGATTCCCCTCCCTCCACTCCCCCCACCATTATCTGATCGACAAAATTTTTATTTTGAAGTCAGTTTGATTGGGTCCCTGATATGCCTGCCAAGTTTCATCGTGAAAATCCCCAAAACCACCATCACCGGAATTCCGGGACCCCCCCCCCCCCATAAGTGTCCGGATCAAGTACAATGGCCTAAAGGACTTATCTAGAGCAGATGCTTGTTCTTCCCAGCAAGTTTCACTCCGATCCCTCCATTCTAACCGTTTCTTGAAATTTCCGGTCTCCCCCCCCCCAACTCCCCCCCTGGCTACCGAATCCGGTCAAGACTTTAAACGGGACATTACAGATATATATTCTGTTCAGTTATGAAGTTTCATTACAATCCGATCATCCGTTCGAAAGTTACACACTTCTCAATTTCCCGGATTCCCCTGCGGATTCCCCTCCCTCCACTCCCCCACCATTATCTGATCGACAATATTTTTATTTTGAAGTCAGTTTGATTGGGTCCCTGATATGCCTGCCAAGTTTCATCGTGAAAATCCAAAAAACCACCATCACCGGAATTCCGGCCCCCCCCCCCCATAAGTGTCCGGATCCAGTACAATGGTCTAAAGGACTTATCTAGAGCAGATGCTTGTTCTTCCCAGCAAGTTTCACTCCGATCCCTCCATTCTAACCGTTTCTTGAAATTTCCGGTCTCCCCCCCCCAACTCCCCCCTGGCTACCGAATCCGGTCAAGACTTTAAACGGGACATTACAGATATATATTCTCTTCAGTTATGAAGTTTCATTACAATCCGATCATCCGTTCGAAAGTTACACACTTCTCAGTTTCCCGGATTCCCCTGCCCTCCCCCCCCCAAAAAATGGTCGGATCAGAAAACTGATTATTCCTAATTTTGTTTGGTCGGGTCTCTGATATGCCTGCCAAGTTTCATGGTCCTAGCACAACTGGAAGTACCCTAACTCGAAAAAGTGTGACAAAATGCCCTAAATTTTCAAGTTTCCAGCGCCCCGCACTCCCCCCCATATGGTCGGATCGGGAAACTGATTATTTCCAGGTTAGTTTGGTCGGGTCCGTGATATTCCTGCCAAGTTTCATTGTCCTAGCTCATCTGGAAGTACCCTCACTCGAAAAAGTGTGACAAAATGCCCTAAATTTTCAAGTTTCCAGCGCCCCAGCTCCCCCGCATATGGTCGGATCGGGAAACTTATTATTTCCAGGTTACTTTGGTCAGGTCCCTGATATTCCTGCCAAGTTTCATTGTCCTAGCTCATCTGGAAGTACCCTAACTCGAAAAAGTGTGACAAAATGCCCTAAATTTTCAAGTTTCGAGCGCCCCCACTCCCCCGCATATGGTCGGATCGGGAAACTGATTATTTCCAGGTTCGTTTGGTTGGGTCCCTGATATTCCTGCCAAGTTTCATTGTCCTAGCTCATCTAGAAGTACCCTAACTCAGAAAAAAAGTGACAAAATGCCCTAAATTTGCAAGTTTCCAGCGCCCCGCACTCCCCCCCATATGGTCGGATCGGGAAACTGATTATTTCCAGGTTAGTTTGGTCGGGTCCCTGATATGCCTGCCAAGTTTCATTGTCCTAGCACATCTGGAAGTACCCTAACTCGGATATGTGGGACAAAAAAACTCGGACCGACCGACAGACCGACAGACCGACAGACCGACAGACCGACAGACGGAATTGTGATCGGTATATGGCACTTGAGCCAGAGGCTGCAAGTGCCATAAAAATTCGCCTGCGGCACATTTCGCAGTCTTCACTGTTTAGAAGAAGGGTACGTAATTTAGTTGGCATTTGAGGCTTGGAATTTTGGGGGGCTTGAACCCCGTTAAAAGCTAGAATTCGCCAGAAAAAAGGCAGATTTACAAACTTTTGCCTGCGGCGCTTTAATTTTTCCTGGGTACAGCGTTGTCACTTTGCAGCAACTGCGTTTTTTTCGGCACATTTTCAAGTCCTGTTGGCAAAACTGGACGTCCCCCAAAAGTAAAAGGTTAGTGACGGCGTATCCCTGAAAAAAAAAAAGAAGTGGAAGAGCGTGAAAACGCTCCAAATTTTCTCTGTAGACTTGATTTTATACATATTACGCTACTTCTTAAATTATAGCTTCTTGAAGGCAACTCGCTGTGTTTTAATTTTTTTTTTATGAATTCGGTCAATATCAGGTACCGATTCGGTCAATTTTTACCAGGTTCGCCCCCCCCCTCCCCCCCCCCCAATGAAGAAAGGCTCGGGACACCCCTGCTGCCAGGTGAGCAATTTAACAGAATCTGTCGACTAATTCTCGAAAAAATCAGGTTGCTCTATATGAGTCCCTACCCTACCCCTTTATCCATAGAGGCTAAAGCTCTGCGCGTCGATGAGATGACTTTACGCCCGAGCGATCCAAGCGATACTCACTCCCGCCCGCGTGTACGGTGTGCCCTGTGAAATGTTTCTTCGGTTTAATCAATGAATATTTACACCTAGCGTACCTCTTCTTTGGGTTTGGGTTTGGCAATGGGCAGTCTGTCGTGTCGGGGGGTTGAGATGTGTTGTTGAAACTTCGTATGAGGGCAAAGTACAGACCAAGTTCGTAGATGGATCCTACACCCCGATATAGACGCAGAGGAGGGGGGTTTCGAATTAAGCGTAAGTATGTTTTATAAGCTAATGAGATGATTGTTTGACGGGTAAGAACGCCTGATGAATCCAAATTTGAACTTGTTTTTTTTGCCGGACAAAATGGCTCACCCGGAATTCGCCGAAACTGGATTTTTAGTTGAAGTTGAAGGATTTTCTGATGTCGATTAGAGATTCGGCGTTGGGGTAAGGAGACATGCTGAATCAAATTTTGAACTTTGTCGCCTGGGCAGATAAGCTGGCACAATTTGTCAAAACCCGGAAATTTGGATCGAAAGGTTCGCACTTTTGCTCTCACCGGGAATGCTGCTAAAATACGGGGAATTTGGTAAAAAAAAAAACTGTCTAAAAGACCTTTCTGAAGTCGATTAGAGATGAGATAATGTAGTAAACATGCTACATATTCAATCGGTTGATCATGAATAAAAAGCAAAATGTTAAAGGGGTCTGGCGAAGACTAGGAAATCTACAAGATTTGATTGTCTGGATCAAGAAATCCAAAAATATCGAATTTTTGGGATCCCACCGAAACCTTGGGTCTTGTTTTCTTTCTCAATGGAAGCTTCTTATCCAGGTAATAATGTGACGTGGTAGCTCCAGTTCTCTAAGTTTTTGGAGTAAAAGGGTATCGTCGACCAGATCAAAAGCTTTAGCCAAGTTAATTGCGACAATCGCTGCAGCTCTTCCCTTCTTGTCCGTCAAACGCAGAACTTTGTCGGTCAAGTCGATCACGTAACGCGATGTCAAAACACGTTTCTCGTTACCAACTACTCTATATGACTAAGTCCAAAACACGCCAGTGATCCTCGGGAAGAACGAGAAAACGTATCGTCGACCAGATCAAAAGCTTTAGCCAAGTTAATTGCGACAATCGCTGCAGCTCTTCCCTTCTTGTCCGTCAAACGCAGAACTTTGTCGGTCAAGTCGATCACGTAACGCGATGTCAAAACACGTTTCTCGTTACCAACTACTCTATATGACTAAGTCCAAAACACGCCAGTGATCCTCGGGAAGAACGAGAAAACGTAGCACTAACGACTCAAACTCAACAACTCGATCCTGTGTTAACCAATCACGGCGGTGTTTGGGTACAGCTGTGATACCGCTTCCTGCTCTTCCGCTAGGTACAGGGCGATTTTTCATCGACAAGAAGAGTTAGTCATCAAGAGTATTGGCGGCTTGACAACTTAGTTTGGACATTTAGTAGTATTTCATCCACTATGTACTGTTCTAGCATTTTTTAGAGGATCGGGGTAAGTGATGTGGGTCGAAAATCGCTTGAGCTTGACCCTGAAAAGGACCCTTGTCAAGAAGGGCCGAAAATTGCTAGAATAAAATCAGCTGACGTATCCGTTTAACCCAGTCAACCACAATTCCCAGTCAGCTTAAAGGTTTATTCCTACTATCTGTTCCTAGCTGATTCCTAGACCTGTATAGAAAACGCTCAAAATCTGCTTTGATGAGTCTTTAACATATTTCCAACAAAAAATATAAAATAACAAATCAATCTCGGGTGACGCAAATCAAAGCAGGTATGTGACGTTGCTGAAAATTAGGAGCGTAAGCCTAAACAGTTAGTGGTCGGTGAGCGGCTTAAAGGAAATTTTGATTTGCGGCACCCAATTTTCCAAAAAACAACAAACCAAAGCGAAAGCTCACAGCGAAAAGTTCTGAGTATAGTCGTACTCAATAGTCGGGATAACTGTCTGGACGAATTTCAGAAAGATAATTAAATAAAGATGAACTCCGAGCTGTCCCCCTCCTTCTTCCACAGTCTGAATGATTTTTTTCATCACCTCCGCATGCCTAAAAATAGTTTTTTTCAGTAAATTTACCCTACTTCTACAAATATTTCACGAAACATACGCGAAATTTACTTATTGAGACAAAATCACAAAAAGTAGAACTTAAGAACTACGTCCTTGCCATTGTATAATAATAACAATATAACTGCACAAAAAAGGCTTTCGCCTCTATAAATTTCTAACGACACTATGTAGCCAGGTGAGGTTAAATATTCTGAATTTACGACACTTTTTGGGAGATGATTCCAGTATTCAACTCTACGGTTTCTGAAGCTCCACTTTCCAATGCCTTTTCGAAATTGTATAATAAATGCAAGAAGGATCCTCAGTTTAATGTCTTTATGCTTGATAAAGTAGCTAATTTTACTATTTAGACTTTAATCTGCAGCAAAATCTGAATTTCGCGCCCAACTCAATCCGAGCCAAAAAGAGTGTCCCACCCTTCTAACACCAGTAACTATTAGTTACTGATTCCGTCCAAACTCACGAAAAGTTACTACGCTGACCGTTCCAACCTTCTCGAAATAGTAACTAATAGTTACTATTTGCTTACCATGCTCGGGAGCGTAGTAAGCGTGGTAACTACGGATCTCTGTAACGTGATTGGCCGGATTACCCCGTGGAGTGATATTTTACCGATTGATACCCGATGATTCCAGCCTTCACCTGAAGAAGACGAAGTTCGTGAAGCCATGCGTAGTAACTTCGTTAAGTAGGGTGGAACACGCTCAAAGATTCGAAAATCTCCTTGACAGCTGTTGGTCAAATTCGAGCCTCAAAGCGAGACATAGAGCGTGTTCCACCCTCGTACCAATAGTACCTATTAGTTACTAAATCCGTTCCAACCTCACGAAAAGTTACTACGCTGACCGTTCCAGCCTTCTCGAAATAGTAACTAATGGTAACTATTTGCTTACCACGCTCGGGAGCGTGGTAAGCGTAGTAACCACGAATCTCTGTCACGTGATTGGTCGGATTCACCCGTGGCATGATATTCCGCTGGAAAATAGAAAAATCGTTCCAGCCTTGACGACAAAAAGGCAGAATTTGTGACGTCATGCGTGGTAACTACGGTAAGTAGGATGGAACACGCTCATAAAAATCTCGTTGGTCGCGGAAATAAATTTGTGGTAATTCTTAAGTAAGTAAGTAATTTAATCATTAACAGAGGGGGAACATTGTAATTACTAAAACTAACTGCAAACTAAAAACACCATCAAGAGCCAATTTGGCAGTGAGAGGGCTCGATGCTAAATGGGTCACACAAACGACCGCGGAAACACTATTTCAGAATCACAACCAAACCACAAACATTTCGTGGGATCGCGCCGTAAGTTATGAGCTATTTATTATGATAGAATCATATTTGACGGCGCAAAACGTCATCACAGTGGTGCATCCCAGCACCAGCTTTAACTTCACCCAACTTTCAGAGAACAAGTTCACAAAAGCAGATATTTAAGGAAGAATCTTTAATTGTTTTTCCACAAGTTTATTTTCCAGCTTGAGCGGCTTGAGCCTGAAGAGGACCCTTGCCAAGAAGGGCCGAAATATAGCTCGAATAAAATGTAGCTGACTTATCCGTTTTGCGCCGTCAAATATGATTTATTATGATATTATATATAATATAAATATAATATTTATTATTACATTTTCTTTTTCTTTAGTATTTGTTTCCGTAATTAGAAATGTAGTGTTAGTAATAGTATTTATTTTTTCACTAGTAGTAGTATTTATTTTGTATTGGTAAATAGATGTGAATTTTGTTTTCGCCTGTTATTTAACAAGTCCCCCGGGACTTTTCCTGCATGTGATGCAGATTATGCGGTATGTCTTTGTTTTAATCTAAATCTAAAAAAAATCTAAATAATCTTAAAAAAAAAAAAATCTAATGTAATCTATGACCAGTAAACAAGCCCATTCGGAATCATAATACACAGATGGCACTTTACAGAAGGAACTTGTACCGTGACCAATAACCAGAAACAGCTTTCGAATATAATTTAGAAGTCTAGGACCCATTGTCGGAGCCACGGTTCAAATCCCGGCTGGGGAGCATTGTTGTCTTTCAGTTCACTACTTATAAAACATTCGGAATCCCTGCTCAAATACGCTACAACGGTGGATCGGAGTGGGGAGAGGCAGAGGGGTTACCTGCATGGGTGTACGGAAGCACATGGTGGACCGGACAGGTGGGGGTGGGTCTCCACTGTAACTGTCTTCTTCGCGTGGTCCTGGCTGAAGTCTTCATACATGTCATCAACTGAGAGCGGTCTTCTTTTCTGAAAGGGAATTAATGGTTGCGTTTTTGCAGATACCATGGTATCTGTCACCACGGTAACTGGATCTGCAATTAGCCGTTTTTGCAGTTACCATGGTATCTGATATACGGTTGCTCTGCAAAAACGACAGTTGCCGAAATTACGCTTTTCGAATTCATCCCAAAAGAAAAACTGATATTCAGTCACATCACCAAGTGCCAAACTTCTTTCCCACCAACTTGACAAAAATTGATGAAAGTGATATGACTTTTTCAGATACCACGATAACTGGCCAGATACCACCGATAACTACAAAACTTTAGACCGTGGTATCAAATACCATGGTATCGCAAAAACGCAACTACTGGATTTTTTACTTGCACCTAACGAGGCTAATAGTATCCCTTAAAGTTTGAGTTAAGGCTGAGGGATGTGGGGAGGAACCATGTTTTAGGGCAGGATTAGATGCTAAAAGTTTATAGGTTTTTTGTTAATTTGAGAGGAAATGCCCTCGCACTTGGGAAACAAGACCAAAGGTTTCGATGGGATCCCAAAAATCTAATATTTGATCTTGATGTCTTCGCCAGATCCAGTCTTTGCCAGGCTAATCATCAGAGAAAACCAAGTTCAGATATATCTCTATAACCATATCTATTTTGACGACTCTGACCGAAGCTTTCTGCTTTACGTCTGCCAAATTTCCGGTTTCGGCCAAATTCCGAGCGAACTAATTGTCAACAAATATTCTTTGAGCCCAAGCTGACTTTGAAACATTTATTCAAACAATGTTTACAACGGGTTTACAATGTTTACCTGTAATGATTACAGGTTTGTTTCCTTCCCCGAAGTTGAACCAGAGGATTGCCAGCCTGACGAGGACCCTTGCCAAAAAGGGCCGAAATATCGCTGATGAAGAATCGTAGCTGAGGTACCCGTTGTAAACATAGTTTGAATAATTGTCAACGTATGAAATGCGATGATGATTTAATCCGTAATATCCTTAAATATATGTCAATACAATGGATATGTCAATACAAATAAAGACGGGTCGCCGTCACTACCCCCACCCGTCGATTCACCCACCCGTCAATACACCCAATCTAAAAATCCGTCGATTCACCCAACCGTCGATTCACCCAAACGTCGATTCGCCCAACGTCGATTCGCCCAACCGCTGATTCGCCCAACCGCTGATTCGCCCACCCGCTGATTCACCCACCCGTCGATTCGCCCACCCGTCGATTCGCCCAATGTCGATTCACCCAACGTCCTGTTGCTTGAGCGTCGATTCGCCCAATTCTATGATCCGTCGATTCGCCCACCCGTCATAAGACCCAAAATATCCGTCACAACCCCCACTTTTTCCGACGGTTGGCCTACCCGTCACAAGACCCAAGAAATCCGTCGATTCGCCCAAAAAATCCGTCACAATCCCCACTTTTTCCGAAAGTTCGTCTACCCGTCACAAGACCCAAAATATCCGTCGATTCGCCCAATTTTCAAAACCGACCTTTGATCCAGCGCGGCTCTTTTCATTGAACGCGATGGAACAAAACGACTGAGTCACAGGGGAGTAATTAAGAAGGATACAATACCGTCCGATGTAAATAAGGGTGAAAACAAGTCAATACAGCTTGAGCCAGAATGATGAGAAGCATGATATAAGACCACGGTGCTGATAATGAAAGAGGAAATGGAGGATGAATGCAAGAGTAAAATATCAATGAGCTACCATGTTTTTAAGTACAACATATACCGAAAGCGGTAGGCTACATGTTGCGATTATTTGGTCGGTTAAAGGAAATTATAACGCCACACGATCATTCGATTCTCAATAGATCAAAATTTGACTGGTACTCCTTTGGTCGGCAGACTCGACCCAAAGTCGGCTAGAAGTTGGGCGGCAGGAATACCAAAGGTTCCGACGGAAACCCAGAGGAGAATATTTATGAAACTATTACAGCTGGAATACTGAAGCTCCAAGGGATATTCTGATCCATTTTATGCTTCCTTCTATATGACCCTTGTCGGATGAATCGGAAATTGTACTAATTAGTCGGTAGCTTTACAAGCTTCTGCAGAACAGCTGGCCGACGACAATTATAAGTCAACTTTTTCACTTAAGTTATTACCGGATTTCTTTTGTTGTTCCGGGCTGAACCTGATTTTAGCTGAATCGGTCCAGCAGGAAAAATGGGCTGACGCTCATAATGACCATGATCACAACGCCCACGACTCAAAATGCCCACAACTCAAAATGCCCACTATTCAAAATGTCCACGATTCAGAATGCCTACGACCCAGCCCACGGTTCAGAATGCCCACGATCGTACAGTTTGAGGTGTTCAGGCCGTAGTAAATTGGACCTAGTGATGAATGTGAAACGAAAGGCGCGGACCGAGTATCAGGATGGCGATAATCGTGCATTGAAACTGTTCAGTTACAATGTAATTTCTAATTCTGAAAATAGAAATGAAACACCAACAGTGAGCTCAAAACTGTTATTTTTAACGATTCTTACCTTCAGGGTGCAAGGTTTAGATCGCCATTTCTTCGTACTTTCGCGCAAATCATTCTAGTTTGATGAATTATAAAATAATCCTTTCATAATTTTCCGTAGTAATCCTGTCCCTTTTAATCTCGCTGTCCGTTGTCCCAGATCATTTTGACCTCCCCTACCGACAGTTAGTCGTCGGCACTTTGAACCAGGACGATTTTAGCCTTCCCTGAGAACATTTTCAACTGTCGGAATGACATTTTTTACAATTTTGATTTCACCCTGAATTACGGCATTTTGAGTCGTGGGCATTGTGAGGTGGGCAAAAAGATCGTGCTGATTCTGGGAACCACCCGAAAAACGTCTATGATATCCCCATTTTTGTTTGTTTAGGGTTTTCATGCCCCTATCTCGGCACTCTGATCGGTTCTGGTCAAACTTTTACAAGACATTACTTACCGTTTTTCAACGGCACGAAAATATGTGTGTTAATTCTCCAGCCTGATACTTGGCCTTAGAACAAAGCTTTTATCAAGTAAGTGAAAACTGGAATATCCAGTATCCAGTTTCACAGAAGTGCGAAAAGTATCACTAGTAGATCGCTAGATTGCGTGTGGAATTGATGAAAAACTCATTTGCGGGAGGTTTTAAAGTGGGGAAGACATTTCCGGAAAATGCTTGGCTCTAATGAGACTTGTCGTAAGAGCTGATGAGCTAATTGACCCGTTTCTAGGTCCGAACCGTAACTGCCTGTGGTTAGGATGTTGAAAGGGCATGTTGTGGCCATACCCCCTCCTCCCCCCTCCAGCTTCCCCTCATGTAAGGCGGATGGTCTTACTAGCATCAAAAATTACATATCTGTGACGTAATTTAGTTCAATAACAAATAACACTTCGCTACACTTGTGATATTTTCTGTTATGATTTCGCAATTGTTGGGTACATAATGAATAATATAACTCTTGGGAATCACGAGAATGTATTGTTTGGTAATTTTTTTTGCACTTGGCTGTGAAAAAAGTTCCGTTCGAAAGTTACACACTTCTCAATTTCCCGGATTCCCCTGCGGATTTCCCCTCCCTCCACTCCCCCCACGGAGGTCGGATCTTCCGACCACCGGGTCGGATTTCCAGGTTAGTTTGGTCGGGTCTTTAATATGCCTGCCAAGTTTCATCGTCCTAGCACATGTGTAAGCACCTTAAGTCGGGATCACCGGAATTCCGGAACCCGCCCTCCAACTCCCCCCACAGTGCTCGGATCCGGTTCGATCTTGTCAACTATGTATCTAGGGCTTGTGCTTGTACTTCCCACCAAGTTCATCCCGATCCGTCCACTATGAACATGTCACACGATTTCCGGTTCCACCCTCCAACTCCCCCCCCCCCAAAGTCACCGGATCCATTCCGGACTTGAAGGGAGACATCTGAGACAAGAGGTCTTTCCAAATATCAAGTTTCATTAAGATCCGATCACCTGTTCGAAAGTTATGCATGCTGCTAAATTCCGGATTCCGCGGTCTCCCCTCCCCCCCCCCCCCCCATGGTCGGATCGGGCAGATGACTATTCTCAAGTTGGTTTGGTCGGGTCCCTGATATACCTGCCAAGTTTCATCGTCCTAGCACGTCTGGAAGTACCCTAACTTGAGGACAGTGGCATGACAGACAGACCGAAAAGTGATCGGTATATGGCACTTGAGCGGAGCTGCAAGTGCCATAAAAACGGTAGCTCTTTTTTTCTGATGTTTTACTCTTGCATTCATCCTCTTTTTGATGCTTCTGATCAATCTGCCCCAAGCTATATTTACTAGTTTTCACCCTTATTTACATGGGACGGTATCGTAACCTTCTTAATTACTCCCCTGCGACTCAGTCGCTTTCTGATACCGCGTTCAATGATAAAGGCCGTGCCAGGTCAGAGGTTGATTTTGAAAATTGGGCGAATCGACGGATATTTTGGGTCTTGTGACGGGTAGGCGAACTTTCGGAAAAAGTGGGGTTTGTGACAGATTTTTTGGGCGAATCGACGGATTTTTTGGGTCTTGTGACGGGTAGGTTAACTGTCGGAAAAAGTGGGGGTTGTGACGGATTTTTTGGGTCTTATGACGGGTGGGCGAATCGACGGGTGGGCGAATTGACGGGTGGGCGAATCGACGGATTTTAGAAGTGTGTGAATCGACGCTTCACGAAACCGAGGTTGGGCGAATCGACGGTATGCGAATCGACGGGTGGGTGAATCGACGGGTGGGTGAATCGACGGGTGGGTGAATTGACGGGTGGTTGAATCGACGGGTGGGTGAATCAGCGGGTGGGCGAATCAGCGGGTGGGCGAATCGACGGATATTTTGGGTCTTGTGACGGTTAGGCGAACTGTCGGAAAAAGTGGGGGATATGACGTATTTTTTGGGTCTAATGACGGTTGGGCGAACCGACGGGTGGGCGAATAGACGGGTCCCCATAAAGACACTTCAAGCACTATCAATCAACTCGACAGGTCACTATTACTTATCTGATGACATTAAAATTTCATAAGTAAACTACATCATCAAACAAACAACAGCTGGAAGCTCATATGGCACTTGCAGGGCTAGGTCAGAGGATAAAGGAAGGATTTCGTCAATTCGTGGGTTTGTTGTGATCATTTGTAAGGAAAACCCTTGAGACAAGAATGATCATGGGTCCTTAGAAATCATGAGAATGTATTGTTCGTAAAAACTATTTTATTTGTGCATTTGGTCGTGATGACGCGCACTTTAATGGCGCTAGAGATTCATCTGTAAGAACACTCTTGAAGCACAAATGACTGAAAAATGCAAAATTCTTTTTTGTATTGTCTGGTCTTCTTACCCCTAAATGGAACATCTAATCAACTTCAAATAAAATTTTTACTTTTAACCAGCTTTCCAACCAGCTTTTTGTACTGTCTACACTTGTAAGCAAAACCCCTGAGGCAAAAATGATCATGGGCCCTTGGGAATCATAAATATATATCGTTTGGTTAAAGTGTTTTTTTTTTTTACTTTTCGGTTAAGAAACGCACTTTAAGGGTTCTAAAAATTAATTCGAGTTATACTTTGCTTAAGTATTTTTAATGCTTAAGTATTTTTTGTACTTTGTGGTTAGGATTAGTACTTTAAGGGATGGTCGGAGCTAATCTCTAAGCCAATCTTGTCAAGTTTCTAATGCTCAAGTTTCATCGCCCTAGCATATCTGGAAGTATCTTAACCGGACCCCCCTCCCCCCCAACTCCCCTCACAGTACCCGAACCCGATCCGGTTTTGTCACTGATGTATCTAGTTCTTGTCCTTGTTCTTCCCACCAAGTTTCATCCCAATCACTCCAATCTAAGCGTGTCACAAGGTTCCAGTCCTCCCCCCCAGGCTCGTTGGATCCGGTCTGGACTTAAAATGGGACATCCAAGACACGAGGTCTTTCCAAATATCAAGTTTCGTTAAGATCCGACAACTCGTTCAAAAGATATACACACATCAAGATTCCCCTCCATCCACTCAACCACGATGGTTGGGTCGGGGAACTGACTCTCTCTAAGCCAAACATGTCAAGGCTCTAATGTTCAAGCCAAGTTTCATCGTCCTAGCACATCTGGAAATACCTTAACTCGCGATAACCGGAATTCCGGAATCCCCCCCACAGTGCCCAAATCCGATCCGGTTCTATCACTGATGTATCCAGTTCTTATGCTTGTGCTTCCCACCAAGTTTCATCCCAATCGCTCCACTGTACGCGTGTCACAGGATTTCCGATTCCCCCCTCCGTCTCCCCCATCCCCACCACATTCCTCGGATCCGGTCCGGACTTTATATGGGTCATCCGAGACACGAGGTCTTTCCAAATATCAAGTTTCCGATCACACGTTCCAAAGTTATACATTCCTCAAGATTCCGGATTTCCCCTCCCTTCCCTCCCCCACGGTGGTCGAACCGGGAAGTTTACTATTTCCAGGTTGATCTGGTCGGATCCCTGACTTGCCTGCCAAGTTTCATTGTCTTGCCCACCTGGAAGTAACTTAACTCCGTATCAGCGGAATTCCGAAACGCCCCTCCAACTCCCACCACAGTGCACGAATCCCGTCCGGTTCTGTCAATGATGTACCTAGGGCTTGTGCTTGTTCCTCCCACCAAGTTTCATCCCGATCGCTCGACTCTAAGCGTGTCACATGATTTCCGGCTCCTCCCTCCGACCCCCCCCCCCCCCTCATATTCATCGGATTCAGTCCGGACTTCAAATGGGACATCTGAGACATGAAGTCTTTCCAAATATCAAGTTTCATTAATTTCCGATCACCCGTTCGAAAGTTATGAATGTCACTAAATTCCGGATTCCGGCTCCCCTCACTGCCCCCACGATGGTCCGATCGGGCAAGTGACTATTTCCAAGTTAGTTTGGTCGGGTCCCTAATATGCCTGTCAAGTTTCATCGTCCTAGCACATCTGGAAGTACCCTAACTCGCAAACACCGGACTGACCGACCGACCGACGGAAAAGTGATCGGTATATGGCACTTGGCCGGAAGGCAAGTGCCATAAAAACAGGTCAAAATTATATACCGTATCTCGTATAAAATTTCTAAATAAACAATCAAGTTCGTAAATAAACTACATTAATAAACAAAAACAAGTCAAAATTGCATAATCCTTATCCTTATTCATAATCCTTATATTGCATATATCCTTATCTCTATAAAAAACATCTAATCAACTTCAAATAAAGATTTAACTTATAAATCTGTCACCTAGTGACCTAATCAAACTTTTGCTTTTAACAAATTTTCCGGGTCTGGCCGGATTCCGGGCGAACTAGTTGTCCGGGTACAAAATGCTTTCCACATAAGTGTTCAGCATGTCTTCTTACCCCTAAACCAAACATTTAATCAACTTCAAATGAAACTTTTACTTTTAACCAACTTTCCGGCTTTAGCCGGATTCCGGACGAACTACTTGTCGGGCAAGAAAATGGTTTTCACCATCGTGTTCAGTATGTCTTTTTACTCCATAATCGGCTATCACATTAGCTGTTTAAAAATATTTTATTTGCCCCTTAATTTGAACCACCACCCCACCCCTAAATGTGGGGCTACGAAGCCGATCTACGAACTTGACCTTACCCTTGACCCAAAGAACCCTTACACAAATTTCATCCAAATATCTCATTCCCTTCGAGAGTTACCGTGCTCACAGACATACGGACAGACGGGTAGACGGACAACTTTCGCGATGTCACAGGCATCCCTCCACTTACGTTTTGGGATCGCAAAAAAGGAAACATTTATGACAGAAATAGAGTCCTTACTTATGTCCTATGTGTGGAGTGATTTATGAAAATTTAATTCCATTCTAAGTTTGAACGTGGTGAGCTGAATGTGACTGTGAGGAGCTAAGGGAGGGATTCTTTGGAAGGAAATTCGACGAGAGGATAAATAGTTGCATTTTCGTAATACTATGGTACGCATCTGATACCACGGTATAAAGTCGTTTTTGCATTTTACCTTAGCATCTGATATAGTATCTTGCCGGTTACCGTGGTATCTGATATTCAGATTCCAGGGTCTCCGTAATAATTCCCCGGGAATCTGGAAAAACCACCTTACTATCATCATCACCAACACAAGATCCTAGGTTTCTGTCAAATTGGTGGGAAAGAGTTTAGAACTAGTGACGAGAGTGGATATAAGTATTTCTTTGGTGGTGACTTCTTAAAGCACCAAATCGTCTGTCGTTTTTGCCAGGCAACCGTTGTCTCAGATGCCATGGGATCTGAGAAAACGCAACTAGTGTTTTGGAGTACCCGAAGAAAAATTTATCTCAAATAGTAGTATGAAGTTGTACGAAAAAGTAGCGTGCAGTAGGAACTGATGCTACTACATGCTTCTATGTCAAGGCTACAGTGTTACTGCATTCTGCTGCATACTACTATTAGCAAGGCTAGATGCTACTGTAGCAAGACAGGATGCTACTGGATACTATTGCTTACGATTGGCCCAGTCTGAGACACATCAAGCTGCTTTCACATTGACGCGTTTGCCTTTCACACTGAGCTACGCAAGCCTTGCGTTGCGCTAGCGACGACGCAACGCAGAGCTTGCGCATAAAAAAATGACGCAACGCAAGAATAGAACTGAGCTCTATTTTTACGTTGCGTCCGACGGGTACGCATCAGATTTTTCAATTTGTTTTTCAGTAAGAAATGGGAGTTTTGAAGAAAAACTAGTTCAAGAGAGACGGTCCCTGACTATCACAACAAGACTTTCATTAATAATACATGGCCAGGGGCGTCACGACCGGGGGGGAGGGGGGGGGGGGACGCCCCCCCCCCCCGAAGCGCCGCGATTTTTCGTCAAAACAGTTGATTTTTTTCACGAAAATAGTCGTTTTTTCTGAAAATCGGTTGATTTTTTGTCAAAATAGTCGGTTTTTCTGAAAATGAGTCGATTTTTTTAAAAAAGTCCTTTTCTTTCTTGGAAATAGTCGTTTTTTTTCTTGAAAACAGTCGTTTTTTCAGCAAAAACAGTCGGCAAAAATTAACGGTCAGTCGGTAAATGCCTTGTCCCCCCCCCCCCCGAAACATTTGGCTAGTAACGCCTCTGTACATGGCTATCAATTTGTGAAATCATCAACAAGGAGTTTAGCAAGAGCATGACTGGTGAGTTGACCCTACTTTGTATCACACTACATTTAATTGGACCTTGTCTCCTTTAAGTTACAAATATTAATAATAAAAAACTAGCTATAAACATTCTACAAACTGTCTCAATTTGCATTTAGGCTCCATTTTCACTGATTCAGATAGATAAGGTCCAATTGAACAAAGGTAATCGATACCTTTGTTCAACTGGACCTTAAAAAGTATGACAGTATGTATGCCATGGTACCCGGGAAATTGCAGTCTTCATTCCTGAAGTCATTTTCTGGAAACGCAACGCACAAGCCTTCACGGTATGAAAGGTCCAATGCAAGACAGACGCAACGCTGACTCTACGCAAGCGCAACGCAAGCGTCTTGCGTTCTCAGTGTGAAAGCCGTATTAAACTATAGTATTCTTTACTATTACATATCAATACATGCAACTTTTTTATCATACAACTATGCAGGCTACAAATTTTTCACCGGGTAGTAACAAATCTAGCGACGTTCTCTCTCCGTCGTCGCTGTCAATGCACGGAAAGAGTTGCATTGCATTAACCCGTCGCTCACGTTGACTTGGCCACGTCCACCGGCACCCAACTAACCGCCTCGTTAAAAAAAGGTTCTACTAGGAAGAACCCTTTCCACCTTGGCGAAGGATCGGTGAGCGATCGTACAACAAAAACCTTGGGGCTTCCGGCGCTTTGGCCGAAGATCGTACAGCTGCTGGCTCCATTTCGCCCAAGACCTGGCGCAAGGCAGAGACATTTGGGCGCCACCGCCAAACACTTCGACGCCAGGCGAGACGATAATCGTCTGGTCCAGGTTTCCTTCAAGAAATTTTTAGTACTTGGTCCCTACACGTACAAATAAGTTCAGCTGCCGAGGAATCATCCGGACTCTCCCAAACAATTTGGAAATACAGTAAAGGTATGCTTATTTGAACACTTTATAACTGTTCCAGTACCTTGGCTTTGTTACTCGCACATAAAAAAGTAAAACGGAAAAGAAAAATAACAAACTTGATGTCAGCTAAGAACCAACTATATCAGGGTTAACCTGGCATAAATCTGAAGTAGAAATTCAATTAGCTTTCTCTGATTTTGACTTTACTAAAAAGGCCCTTCCTCTTTTGAAGGCATATGCAGATTCGGACCGCCACCTTCTCGACTGAAGGTGCGTTCCTCGTGGCAAACTTTTCGAATTATAAAAAGCAAACCAGGTGTCAGTTGAGGCACTTTCAGACGTGAATTAGCAAAATATTCAAAAAGTGACAAAAGCGTGAGCGGTTATTACAAGTATTCATAGTAAAAAATGCCTGGTTTGGATTTTAGTTTTTTCTTCGGCGATCGTTCCCTGTTAGCAGACGTTCACATAAGCATCCACTGTGGGTTACTTACCTCGTCATAGCCAAACAGCCAAAGCCGCGGTGTCTGATAGTATTTATCATAGGTAATGTTCAAGTCGTAAGTTCTCGTCTGAACGATACCATTCTCTCCACTTTCGGATTTAAGCCGAGACAGGTCAACAGTTGTCTGTGAAGAAAGATCATAATTAGCAGGAGCAAATTTCGTCAAAATCCTGGGGGGGGGGGGGCAAAGTTGGAGCCGATTTTCCCAAGTCAAAAGTGAAAATGAGCAGTTTTATTTCAAGAAGAAAAACGTAATAAAAACAAAGAAACAAAGAGATATTTTACTAATCGACCTAGGCGAAACGACGCTTCTTCAAATACTCGAAACTGTCCACTGCGCGATTGACGTCAAGCTTCTTCGCTTTTACAGGTTGGGTACCAATGACCAAAAGATCACTTAGTCGGTCGTCTGACATAGACGTGTTTAACCCTGCGTAGCGCATGCAGATCGCTATAAAAGTTTCAAGGCTTCCGTGTTCCAATCTTACCATAAAGACAAAGGTATACTAAAGAAAACCGATCTCTTTTCGGTGGATGCTTGAATTCTGTAGGCCTATCTTAGTTTCGACGAGAGTTTAGAAGACGCTAAATTTCAGCTGGGGGGGGGGAGCAAATATCAAGCTGGGGGGGGGGGCAGTTGCCCCCCCTGTCCTATAGCAAATTACGCCCAATTAGTGAAGATATTCCAAAACCGACAAAGTAGTTCGAGTTCTATTTTGATTTTTATCCAGAATATTTTAGGCTTGTGATATAAGCCTATTACATCCCTAAAAAAAAATCCATCTTTTGATCGTGTTAAGCAGAAGTTTCAAGACTTCTGGTACTGTGAGAGACTAATAACAATAAGCAAAACGCGAATCTCACGCTTCCGTAATCTGCGTAGATATTTTGTGAAGCCCCACCAACATGTTGTATGGTACATATCTAAACGAATAAATCAGATAAGATTTGTTAGATATTTCGGGCCTTAATGGCACGGGTCCTTTAAAGGTCAAGCTAGAAAAACGAGCATGCGAATGATAAACGAATAACCTAATCGTAGGCTCATTTACCCAGCTTGAGCCTGAAGAGGACTCTTGCAAAGAAGGCTGAAAAAACCCTTTATTTATTTATTTTCTTACCCACTAATAACAACAAAGGTAAATAGCGGAGTAAACTCAAGAACAAAGAAAAAAAAAGAGAAAAGAGAAACCTAAACTACGAAAAATAAACACATTCAAGACCGTGAAATGGTGGCAATTGGCTTGCGTTGTTATCAGAAAGCTTTCTGCTCAATACGGCAACTTTCGCGAAAACATCATTCATCCCAAATTTAGACATAATCTTCCTGTTACGGTACCAAGGGGGGGGGGGAGGGAGAAGGAATTTTCAAAACCGAAAATACTGGACACGCAAAAAATAGATTTCTTTCTTTTTTAGCAGAGGGTAGAAACCAGAAAGGTATAAAACTGAATGATCGCAAAAAAATTAATATAGTTTAGATAAAGCTTTACGATTATATTTTCCTCTGTTTCCAACAATCCTAGAGTAATCAACCTGAATCTTCAACATGGAATCGGAAATCAGCCGTGAACGGAAAGATCTTAGACTATTAGTAATATTAATGCCCAGCCACCTAAAAGATGGGACAGAAGGGACAGTAAACGATTTGTATGCAAGAGGCGAAGGTGAAGGAGAAGAGCCGAAACATTTAAATACAGACCAATCCGAACAAAAGCTTCAGATAACAAATTTGTTATCTTCAACAAATATCAGTTAACGTTGCGGTTAGCACAGTCAAATATGATTCACTTTGGCATATGGTATACTTGTACTGCACTGTACCAGCCACGCCCCCCTCCCCCCGCAATGAAAGACAGCTAAAACACAACTAAACACAAACAGAGAGTCTGGGAATTAGCTTGTGGCTTCGTTTGACGATTTGGTTTTCTCTTGTTAGTGTAGTTGCCTTATGGCTGTTCTGTTTTCCTTTCCTCTTTTTAGTTTATCTGATTTATTTCTACAGAGAAGAAATGTAGTTAAGCCTCGTCCAAATGGCGGTAGCTTTTTGGTTGGACTGGAGCAGTAAACATTGTCCTTATTTTTGTGTATGGATAAACTAAATTGAAACGAAATAATAATAATATTTTGCTGGTAACCCACTGCACACGAACAATGTGAAGTAGTGGAAAAGACAAGACCAAACGTTTCGATGGGATCCCAAAAAATTAATATCTGATCCAGACAAACGGGTCTTATATATCCGGTCTTCGCCAGGCTCCTTGAAAATTTGTACCATTAAGATTTAGAAACAGAAGAAGGCCAATGGCTAATTTGAGAAAACCAAGTTCAGATATTGTTTCAGCATGTGTATATTTACCCCTAGGCTATAAGTCACATCTACTTTGACGAAACTGATCAAATCTTCTTGCCTTACTTCTGCCAAATCTCCGGTTTCGACTGGATCAATCAAACCTAACAAATTAGTATATTACTAATTTAGTAAGTAAGTAATTTAGTTCTAACCCGCCATTTCGAAAAAGCGGAGTAAATAAAAGAAAATAAATAAAAGACATAAATACACAGAAAAAGACACCACTTTTCAGTCATCGGCTAGGAAGCAGTGTAGAAGGTCGTGCGCTGGTTGGGCTTTATTGTCAATGATTTTTGATAACGACGAAGGAACATCCAAAAGGGGTAATACTTGCATCTTGAACTTCTCCGTCAATGTATGGTTATGGCATAATTTCGACAAGTGGAGCAGGTGCTTTGCATATTTAAAATAACATGATCTCATCTTTTTGATTTATGCACGGTACTTACCGTAAACAGAGATTTAAGCAAAATAAAGTTGAATTAAAACTATTAAGTGTTTTCGTTAGAAGTATTTTGCTTTTTCTGCGGCCCGCTTCTCCTCGAGTTGTACAGATAGTTAGAAATAAACTATTTAACGAATTTACATGAAGTTAGAAAGAGCCCAGCGTGTAGTTTTGGGTAGGGGCGTCACGACTGGGGGGGGGGGGGGTACGCCTCCCCCCCAGTGTTGCCGGCCAGTCGGTAAAAAATAACCGAGTCGGCACGAAGCGCTGGGATTTTTTGTCAAAACAGTTGATTTTTTTCATGAAAACAGTCGTTTTTTCTGAAAATCAGTCTATTTTTCGTCAAAACATCCTGTTTTTCCGAAAATCGTTGATTTTTTTCTTGAAAACAGTAGTTTTTCTGTCAAAACAGTCGGTAAATGCCTTGTCCCCCCCCCCCCAAACATTTTGGCTAGTAACGCCTCTGGTTTTGGGTAAGTTTTAGTAGTAGCAGTAGTTTTACTTAGTAGCACTTTGTACGGAAGATCACCAAAACTGGTGTCATTTTGACATAGACAGCCTTTACAACCCCCTAAATGGGGATCACGTGCCCTAACATACTTTGTCCTGTTCTTCTTGCATTCCACTTTCTTCGAAGGCCTCCATGTCTGCAGCTTCATCGTCTTCATCCTGTTCATCTTCTTCCACATTCGTCACTGTGCATCGATCTTGGTCTGGAACCAAAATTAAAGCGGCTCAAAATTTCGAGGAAAAAAGCCAAAACGAGGATGAAGATCAGCAACCAAGAAAACCAAAACAAAGCAGAAAACCAACAAAAACCGAAAATTAATACAAATTGGAACAATTGAAAGCCTAAAATAAAGACAAAGACAGCGAGCCACTCACCAATACCTGCGAGTAACAATTACGGCTGTTCTCGCCCGGTACTAGCGAGTGACTTTAAAAACTCCATTTTCGTTGGTTTATTTATTGATTTTTTTGTGATGGTTTACTGTTTGCGATCCACTGATCTAAAATTCTTGGATTCTTTAAAACCAAGCTCTGCTTTTAACAAAGTGTTCACGGCTTTTGATGTTTTAAGCCTTTCTCCTAGCCCATTGGCCTCAAGCAGAGACGGGGGAAAATTTGCATAACTTGTTTTTCTCTCGAGAAACTTTCTCTTAGACAGTCGTCGGAAGCATATTACGCAGCAAAAATAGCCAAGGCAACTGTTAAAATCAATGAAACGTCGTTAAGGGGGTTTAATATAGTGTAGCAAATTCGGGTCTCTAGGTTTAAGAATGGATGGAGGGATTACGGAATAGGTTGCATTGGCATAATAGGTACGACAATAAATCCAACTGTACTATCAGTTTCATGAAACCTTTAAGCTTTTAATCCACCAACGTGTCATAAACAACAAAACTGAACATGTTATTCATCTCTTTCGGGTTGTTAAATGAAGAGTCCCAAACACCATTGCCAATAGTCTGTCACTCTTTTGTCCTGTGACGGCAATTGGGCTGGTGCGGGAAATTTAACCGAAGAAAAAACGAGTAAAAGTAACAACAAAACCTAATCGCAGGAAAAATGTAACTGAAGTGAAGGCTAGCCTTATTAATATATCTTGACCATTGCCAAGTATATATTCCCTACACGAAGATAATGGATTGGCGGTTACGATGATACGTTTTATCAGATGACGGAGACCTACTAAAACAAGAAAAAAAAAAATCAAGAGTGGCTTTGGTGGCTTTTAATTACAAATGCTGCCGGTTTGTGTGGGTTATGTTTGTTATGGGTTACATACATACATACATATTCGTTGTATCAGTGTAAAAAGCAGTGTTGTTAAACAATAGTTCATGTGCTTTGTAGGGAGAGCTTCGACTTAACCTCTTTTTGGGATCCCAAAACGTAAGTGGAGTGATACCTAAGACATCGCAAAAGTTGTCCGTCTGTCCGTCCGTCCGTCTGTAAGCACGATAACTCTCGAAGAGAATGAGATATTTTAATGAAACTTGGTGTGAGGATTCATTGGGTCATCGGACAAGTCAAGTTTGTAGATGGGCTTTGTAGCCCAACATTTAGGGGTGGGGGAGGGGGTTGAAATTAAGGGGCAAAAGAAAATATTTTGAAACAGCTAATGTGATAGTCGATTATGGGGTAAGAAGACATGCTCAACACGATGGTGAAAACCATTCTGTCATCGGACAAGTAGTTCGCCCGGGATCCGGCCAAAACCGGAAAGTTTGTTGAAAATAAAAGTTTTATTTGAAGTTGATTAGATGTTCGATTTAGGGGTATGGAGACATGCTGAACACGATGGTCACAACCATTTTCTCGAAGGACAAGTAGTTCGCCCGGAATTCGGCCAAAGCCGGAAAGTTCGTTAAAATAAAAAGTTTTATTTGGAGTTGATTAGATGTTCGATTTAGGGCAAGAAGACATGATGAACACTGATGTGAAAACAATTTTCTACCCGGACATGTAGTTCGCCCGGAATCCGGCCAAAACCGGAAAATTGTTAAAAGTTAATGTTTTATTTGTAGTTGATTAGATATCCGATTTAGGGGTAAGAAGAGATGCTGAATCCGTGTATGACAATCATTTTTTACCCGGACATATAGTTCGACCGGAAGCCAGCTGGAGTCGGAAAATTTGTTATAAGTTAAATTTTCATTTGAAAATGATCAGATGTTCATTATTGGGGAAAGAAGATACCCTGAGTTCGTTTTGAGCTTTCTTTTTTCGCCGGACAAGTAGTTCCGGAGTTCGGCCGAAACCGGGAAATTGGCAGAAGTGGCAGGAAGTTTTCGTCAAAACAGATATGACTTATAGAGGTAAACACATATGCTGAATCCATATCTGAACTTGGATTTCTCAGATGATTAGCTATTTGGCCTTAATCTGTTTCTGAATTTTAATAGTAAAAAATTTCAGGGAGTCTGGCGAAGACTGGACAAGACCCAGTTGTCTGGATCAGATATTGCATTTTTGGGATTGGTCTTGTTCTATTTATATTTATTCAAACAACGTTTACAACGGATACGTCAGCTACGGTTCTTCATCAGCGAAATTTTGCTGATGAATCTGTTTACAGGTTTGTTTCCTTCATTACAGTTTTGTTTCCTTCCTCGACGCTGACCCAGAGGATTGACAGCCTGACGAGGTTCCTTGCCAAGAAGGGCCGAAATATCGCTGATGAAGAATCGTAGCTTACGGATCCGTTGTAAACATTGTTTGAATAAATGTTTCAAAGTCAGCTTGGGCTCAAAGAATATTTAATAAATAAATAAAAAAAGTAAAAATAAAAATCTTTCTTTTAGTGGCTTCACTCTACATTTATACTTTATATATCCCTCTCTTCGACAACTAAAACCTTTTGAATAAATTTATACGGTTCAATAAACGGAAGCCACGTGAAAAAGGGGTTGAAAACACATCGTCCTTTTTTTTGGAAAATACTACATCCTTTAAGAACCCCTCGTACTTATTCTGCTTTCTACATTTTCCCTAGTCCTTAGCCCCCCCCCCCCTCCCTACAGAGTTATAAGCTTGAGAGCGCTTAAAGTTTAACTGAAAAGCCAACTTATTTTTGGATCATTTAACAGAATGCACTGCATTTTCTGGATTGTGTTAAGGGTTTTTCTTACTTTTCACTATTTGCTCTAGAATGACGTTCAGAATATCTATGGTGGTTCTGACAACGCAAATTTCTACTATGACACAGAAAAATTGAATCTCAATACATACGCGGCGTTACAGTTGTCAGTTATCAGCTTACGGAAGGTAGCTCACTGAATGAACACTTATTTTTCGTAAATCGTTTTCGTCGAGCATACACCACAAGCGCATAGAGCTTACAAATCAGACAAGGAAATTCCACTATTTGAAAATCGATTATTCGTGAATAGCGGAGCAGCGAAGTATCGCATTTCCGTCGGGTTTCCAAGATTCTTTAAGTGAATAACTGATGGGTAACAACATTGTCCTATGTAAGACCTTTTCAGTTAAACTTTAAAGTACGAACGGGATACAGCAGTGTCAGCGACCAGACATTAGTTGTCCACAAACCAACGAGAAAAAAATGAAAAAATCATCACATCATCAGCGACTCTACAGGAGCACTGGCACCTTTGTCGCTGGACAATGCGATTTAAGGTAATTTTAAGGAGAACCTCGCTCTCCGGCACTGTTTCGTTTCGCATCTGCGATTTTTGCACTTTCTTAGTATCTCCAAGTTCAAGTCCCTGAACACTGTCTAGGGAGGCAGTAACATGACAGGGCTATTTACCTTGGACTGTTCTCGAGTTAGGGTACTTCCAGAAGGGCTAGGACGATGAAATTTGGCAGGCATATCAGGGAGCCAACCAAACTAATTTGGAAAGTCACTTCCCCGATCCGACCACCGCTGGCGGAGTGGAGGGAAGGGGAATCCGGAATCTTGAGGAATGTATAACTCTGGAACGGGTGATCGGATCTTAATGAAACTTGATATTTGGAAAGACTTCGTGTGTCCCATGTCCCGTTTCAGGTTCGGACCGGATCCGATGAATGTGGGGGGGGGAGTCGGAGGGGAGGGGGGGCGGAAATCTAATGACACGCTTAGAGTGGAGCGATTGGGATGACACTTGGTGGGAAGAACATGCACAAGCACTAGATACATCCGTGACAGAACCGGCCCGAACTTGGGCACTGTGGGGGGAGTTGGAGGGGGGGGGGGCGGAATTCCGGTGATGGCCAGTTAAGGTACTTCCAGATTTGCTAGGACGATGAAACTTGGCTTGAACAGTAAGGGCTCGACATGATTGGCTTAGAAATAGTCAGTTCCCCGACCTGACCATCGTGGGGGGAGTGGAGGGAGAGGGAGTCCGGAATCTTGAGGTATGCATGACTTTTGAACGGGTGATCGGATCTTAATGAAACTTGATATTTGGAAAGACCTCGTGTATCAAATGTCGTATTTAAAGTCCGGACCTGATCCGATGAATGTTGGGGGGGGGGGGGGGGTAGTGGAGAACCGGAAATCTTGTGACACGATTAGAGTGGAGCGACCGGGATGAAACTTGGTTGGAAGAACAAGCACAGTTCCTACATATATCAGTAACAGAACTGGACCGGGTTCGAGCACTGTGGGGGAAGTTGGGGGGGGGGGGGAATTCCGGTGATCGGGAATTAAGGTACTTCCAAATGTGCGTTGATCTACAGAGCCCATCTACGAACTCGACCTCTACCTTGACCTAAAGAGTCTTCACATCAAGTTTCATCAAAATATCTCGTTACCTTCGAGAGTTACCACGCTGACAGACGGACGGCCAGACGGACAGCCAGACAGACGGACAACTTTTACGAAGTCACACTTGCCCCTCCACTTGCGTTTTGGGATCCCAAAAAGTAAAATGTTTTCTTGTTTGCGCCGAACCTCCGAATCGGAAAGCGTGAAGTAAGGACGGAGTCGACATGCGCCAACTAGTTAAATCGCTAATTTCACGGCGCAAGTATTCTTATTTTCGAAAAAGATAATACTGAACTGCTTTATCGTGGAAAGACCATTTCTACTAAGAGTTGTGCTTTAAGGCTTTTGGTCTTTTGCTATTTTTCTGGGAGTAGCCGGTATCGACGTCCCTTACCTCATGCGGTCGGATCTCCAGGCAAACAGGACTTACCAAGAGACATGTCCGACACCTTCTCATCTAATCCATCTGCGGTCCCATAATGATGGGTATCAACCCAACCCCCTTCTGTATCCCCTTCTTCCTCGTCGATAATTTTCTCCTGTTCCCCATTATACTCTATGTCTTTACAACGCCGATGGCACGGTACATTCCGGGTTACCAAAAACTGCTTTTCGGGGGGCAGGTAAGGTTTCCGCTTGCTTTCGTCACCTAAAATGGAAGACAATACTCTATATGACTAAGTTTAAAACACTGAGGTTGCGTTCCGGAACTTAACGATCGTTAACTAGTTGTTAACAGTTGTCAACTTTTTGCGTTCCAAGTTTCTGATTTCGAAATTTAAGCTCCGCCCACCTACAATTTCGGTTTCAGAGCTCAACGATTGTTAACTATTTTGTAACGATGGTCGGCGAGCATCGTTACAAAATAGTCAACAATTGTAGAACTGGGAAAAGTTAACGATCGTTAAAGCTGCAGTTAGCTCCGCCCCGAAGTAAAGTTAACGATTGTTAACAGTTGTTAAGTCTGTGGAACGCAAAATGAGAAACGTCGGCCGAACGATGACTCAAATCCTTCATCAACCAATTCAGCGGCGTTCATTTGGGTCAGCTGTGGTGCGGCTTCCGGCTCTTCGCTAGGCACACGGCAATTCTTCATCGGCACGACGAGTTAGTCATCAAGAGCAGAGGCGATACTAGCTAAAATGTTTGGGGGGGGGGGGTATTCCCTCTCTGAATGTCGGAAACAAAATTCTCGTAACAGAGGAAACAAATCCATGGCTTGGGATAACTACTGCACAAATTATGCGAAAGATTTGCAAGGAACCAGTCAAATCAGCCGCTAATGGATTTAGATTGCTTACTGCAAAATTGTGCCGAACCATTCGAGGTGTAGCAGACCTGGGCTTGGGAAGTTATATACTGCCTTTTGCGCACCGCATGTAAACTTCCTTGCTGGACTACATTCTATACTCAGAAAAACGGACCTTCGACGCACACGCTCGACATAATTCAGATATCTGAGATTCCTGTTCTACCTACCACGGCGCACGCGGAACCGCTACCTGATCCGCCGTTTGTTAATTTCCGACACATTGTTGACGCTTGAAAACCTCTCCTCTAATTTGTGTTCTCCGATTTGAAACTTGCCTGTCCACGACCCCATCAATGTGATTCTAAATTAGTGAACCTTTATGGAAAATATTTGTGAGTGTTTTGTGATTATTTTATATTTTCTTGTCCTTTTCTACTGCACTTATGCCCTTGGGCAGTGCATCATGAATCATACATTCACTGTTCTACAAACTCCGGTTTTTGGCTGGATATGGATCGATCAAAAAACGTGGTGAGATACGAGAACTGCCCATTTAGACCCGGCATTTATTGTTATCCCCTTTCAGTTTACAAATTTACTCTTTTACGTCCAAAGTTTCATCTCCTCCTCACCCCTCATACAGGGGTTGAAGGACGTCCCCAAAAACGCTTGGACGGGTGAACATGCATTGTTCTGAAGAAGAAAAAATCCAGACTTACCTGAAGCCCAATGCCAAGTTGGGAACTGGTGAACTAAATGATCTCCAGCTACAACAAACTCCTCAGGAGTGATGACTCCAGTTTCCCGAAACTTTGAATCCTAGAAAATAAAACCATTTGTGTTTCCACGAACACAAAACAAACAAGAACGTGGACAGGTCGATGAAGAAGATTTGAACAAGACAGTATACAAAACTATAGGCTAAGTATCAAAGAGCAAATAGGCATCCATTGAGGATGGACTAAGTTAATCAGAGCAGCTCCGAGTCCAGCAAATCCGAGTCCTTGAAAAAGGAGTCTCGAGACGAGTCCAGAGTCCGAGTCCGAGTCCACCAGCTCTGATGTTAATCATGTAGCCAACTGTGGCCAACCAACAAAATGTTCTCAATTTACTGTGGTTAAGCAGTTAGTTGCTCACTGATGTCAACTATGATATTTGCCTTTTCTACTTGACTGTAGGTGGGCTAAGCAAGATGTAAAACCAAGGTAAGGAAAAACTGAGAAAGGTGTTCAAACAAGCATTTACTCTACTGTACCCACTTCTGCCAGATACACAGTTACACCTAATGTTTGGCTTAAAAATAAATCAGGCATAATTGGCATACAGGACTGATTTCAAACTTGGCCGGACTCCAGTTATCACAGCCTTGGCCCCCAACCAATTCAGTGAAGCTAAATCTCAACCTGAATCTTTCTTCAGTCAGGTTTGACATTGATATGCTAGGCCTATATAGTAATCTGTTGAATAAGCAGGATGTATAAACAGGTAGATCAGCTGTGGAAAATTGTGTACATTTTATTTTTGTAGAAGTAAGTATATCAATAAATGAAACTGAACCTAACCCTGACCTGCTCTACTATAAGAGAATTCTGATTGGTTGATTTCTGAGCTTCAGTCAAATCATAAATATTTTCTTGAGTCAGACTATTGAGCATTAACCATAGTGTATCCACTGTTAGGCGTAGGGTATTCAAAATCACCTGTTTGTGGTGGACTAGAATCATCCAGATTGTCACTGGCTACTGGCAACCCAGGAAAACATAATTCAGACATGGGGAAAAACAGAGTACCCATTGCAGAATAGATGAAGAGACGAACACACATTTTGTTCAAGATTGACCAACATGGACAAAACAACAACTAGAGAAGCGGGTTGTAGACAAAACGTTTTTGCACAGGAACATTTTGGCGGGGACATTTCGCCAGGGGTCGTTTTGACATGGGGACCTTTTTCGGTAAGCCAGAGAAGCATCTCACTCTTTGAGCATAGACTAGACCCGTAGGCCTATGATGTTACTGAAAGTCTGCCAAACTGTCTAAAGTTCCTGGGAATGACCGGAAGACTGGACCAGAAATGGACAGCTTTTAAAGTTGGAAGAATGCAATAACAAGTGTTATACAGGAGGGGTATCCAACCTAGAATACTTGGCCTAAAAACCTCACAAGGAAACTTCTGTGCAGTCCAAAACAACAGTTTCTTGCTTGAAAGTTAGCACCTTGTTAGGACTGTACTGAAATATCCTTTCTGCCTATTTAGGCCAGGTTTGAGCTGGCTTTGAGGTTGTATAAATTCAAGGACAAGGTTGGGTAACTCTCCTGCAAATCCTGTGATGCATTGTGTTTCAATCAACCTTGACCTTGTATAGAATAATAGAGTGATGGGTTGCTGTCTGCTGGGTTGTCTGCTTGCCGTCAACTGTTTTGTTTAGTCAGGGGGACTAAGCGTCTAAGGCAATAGGCCTTTTGTGGCCTGAGTATGTTTCTACCTGAGGTTTTGGCCTACCCCACAGCATAAATAAAAAAAGGCCCAGCCTAGTCAGAGTCAGGTCCAGTCAGGTCAGAGCCTAGTGAGTCCTAAGATCATGATAAGATCAGCCGAAGTCTAAGATTGTCTAAGATTGCCTAAGATAAGTACAGGATAAGTATTCCTAGACATCTGAGGTTGATTTTACCTTAGCCTTACCTTGAGAACTGGAGTAAAATATTCAGCAACACCTAAGGCAGTACCTTTGACAGCCTTCAGTACATTTTCCATCACTGATTCTTGCACAGACAGACACAGACTCCTCAGTTCAGTTTCTGTTCTTTCTTGCTGCTGTAGATCGAGGGGGAGTTTCTTCTTCTTTCAGACTGAGGGGGAGTATCAGAGTTCTTCTGGTCTCCCTTCGCTCTTTATCTTTGTGGTCTTCAGCTGAGTTTCTACTGAGACTTCAGTCCTTCACAGTCCTTGATTTCTGATCTTAAACGAATATTCCAAGTATTATTATCTATCTAGCCAAGTAAGGGGACGGTTTTCTTCCACTCGAATCTCAGAGCGAAAACCGCAAGAAACCCGTTCCGCGAATCGCTGTTCCCATTTCCGTCCACCGCGAAGCCCAAAGGAAGTTAAAATTGGAGAAGAAAATGCTTTTTTTTAATAATCTCTGATTATACCGTCTGATGCATATTTGGATCTGCAGGAACATTTATTATTGTTTCTCGAATCATTTTTATCCTTAAAAAAATTACCAAATGTTTTATTAACTGAACATTGTTTATTATTTTTTGTCAAGTATTTCAGTTATTTGATGTCTGTTGCAACTGTTGATGTCTTTTGCAACTATGTCACTCTTCTCCAAAACTTCGCAATGGCCGTAACGCGTGTTTGTTATAACCAACTTGTTTTCCGTTCTCTAACCCACTCGTTTTTTTGCAAAATGCAGTAGTGCTCTTGTCCTTTGTAGCCGAAAGTTGTAAATGTATTTACATACTGTCAAATGTATTTATTTATTTACAATTCCCAGAAAGAAACGGTAAGGTAGTTTGTCGCTATGATGCAGAAAAAACTTGTCTTGACGATTTTTCTACCTGAGGCGTATTCTCGCCGTTCCCCGAGGACTCCACTTGAGGAGTCCCCGCGTTTTTGTTTGTGACGGGGACTGACTCGCCGTCTTCTCGCGAGTCCCCACGGACGGGGTTCAGGTTCAGGTTCAGGTTTATATATTTACGTAAAAAATTTATAAAATAAATAACACTTCTTTCCCGGCAGAGAGGCATCTCGAATGCTCGGGAACAATGCTTCGATTATCACCACCATCATAAAACAGGACTCCCTTTCAGATCCGGAGTGGAATCAATTTTTGCTGGTGTTGGTGCAATGTAAAATTAATTAAAAACAATCAGAATAAACAAAACCCCAAATAATGTGGATCCAGACTAATTTCGTCAACTGCATATTTTTTTTTCGAACAAAATCCATTTTGGAAGCATTCCCCGCGTTGTCGCTGTTTCTGTACGCGGAGTCCAAGTGGAGTGACTCCCTCTATTCTCGCCGTTCCCTTCGATTCCCAGGATCGGCGAGAATACGCCTCTGAGCTCAGGTCGTCGGCAGTAGGCGATCCAGACTTGAGGCGTATTCTCGCCGTTCCCCGAGGACTCCACTTGAGGAGTCCCCGCGTTTTTGTTTGTCCCGGGGACCCATTCAGAATCGGAGGGAATCAATTTTTCCTGGTGTTGGTGCAATGTAAAATTAATTAAAAACAATCAGAATAATCAAAACCAAAAATAAAGTGGATCCAGCATTCCAGATTAATTTCGTCATCTGCATATTTTTTTTTCGAACAAAATCCATTTTGGAAGCATTCCCCGTGTTCACGCTGATTCTGTACGCGGAGTCCGTGTGGAGTGACTCCCTCCATTCTCGCCGCTACCTTCGATTTCCCGAGGAGTCTTCGGGGAACGGCGAGAATCCGCCTTTGATCTTTCTAGCTAGTACGGATGGCCAACAAATGGTAGAATGCCTGAACGACAATAAACAAAATCTAAATGTCGACATATCTGTAGAAGAACTTGTCACTGGATATAGGGTTAGATGACTGGAGGACCCGTCCTACCTATCCTATAATGTCAATGGAACCTACCTCCATAACTGCATTCATTGATTCTTAGACCTAGGGACCCAAGTTTCATATATTACATTCCGAGCCCGCTAACGATACATCATTTGCACTAGCCGCGATTCCCTAGTTTCTACCCGCGTTATGCTCCCGACGAGTGTTCCAATAACATGCTACTGATACGAAAAACCGGTTTTCTGAATTTTGCCAAGTTTTTTCTAGAAATCAATGGGTCTGAAAAAAGACTTAAAACAGCCAAAGCCGTGAATAATTTGGTTCAAAGCAGTGCTTAGTTTTACAGCATTCAGGTACTTCTGAATATTGGAACATAAACAGTAATAGTTCGAGGTGTGCTTTAATAACAGACTGTGATTCTCCTCTTCCTCGATTTTATTCAACTTACTTCAAATTACATTAAAGATGAACAAATAATTGTCTTCTGCTGGATCCTGTACCGGGGGTCATAGGGATTTCAGCGTACAGAAATCTAGCCTCACTTTGCACGAAATTTCCCCCCTCTGGTTCCTAAAAAAAAAATGCAAAGTAAACATTCAAATATTCAATGCCAGACTGTAGCACGAAATTTTCTTACTTTATTAAAGGACACCTGAATGAAGAGTACCAAGTATCATCCCTATCTGTACGACTTCCGTTAACATTGCCCGCAGAAAACCGAATCCAGATACGAAATAGTGTTTCCAAGCTATGATTTTTGATCTGTTTTGCATCTGTCCTTATTTCAGTACCGAACAATTTTAGAAATGAACAAATGTCTCCAATCAACCCTTCTTCTGGAATATTTTTTAACCAATTAAGCCCAAACGTAGCTCTAGAAGAAATTCCAATACGATCCGGCCAGCGCTGTACAAGATTTGAATGAATTGCGCTTTTTGTCTTGGAGTTTGCATGTGCAAACCTCCAGAAACGAACATCCCTATTTTGAAAACGTCACGCTCAAGAGAAGAACGCCCTCCGTGGCCATGTCTGTAAATGCATTCTCCATGGTGTGTTCAAGTATGGTTTCATTGTTCAGGTGTCCTTTAACAACAGTTCGGCCCCATTAATTCGTCTTTTGTTTATCCCACCACTTGATTTCTCCGAGATCTGTCTTTGCTTAGAAGAGATACAAGCCAGGCAGGCTCATCTTCATTGATTCGGCATTCATGCCAGCCACGCATGTTTAAAACAAATAGGCCTTACCCACACATCTTAACCCGCCTGTAACAAATGGCAGGCACATAAGGCGTATTCTCGCCGTTCCCTGAGGACTCCACTTGAGGAGTCCCCGCGTTTTTGTTTGTCCCGGGGATTCACTCCCCGCGAGTCCCCATGGGCGGGGAATGCTCCAATTATCATCACCATCATAAAAAGGACTTCCTTTCAGATTCGGAGGGAAATCAATTTTTGCTGGTGTTGGTTGGTGCAATGTAAAATTAATTAGAAACAATCAGAATAAACAAAACCAAAAATAAAGTGGATCCAGGCTAATTAGAACAAAATCCATTTTGAAGCATTCACCGTGTTCTCGCTGTGTCTGTACGCGGAGTCCACGTGGAGACTCCTTCTATTCTCGCCGTTCTCTTCGATTCCCCAAGGAGTCCTCGGGGAACGGCGAGAATACGCCTATAACGGCCTAGTTCTTCCGTCACTCTGACCAGTGCCGCAAGAAATCCGAATCACAACTTACGGTCTAGCTCGGCCGTGTGTCTCTTATAAGGCTGGTTGAAATTAGATTCGAGGCCCATGACAATAGGCGTATTCTCGCCGTTCCCCGAGGACTCCTCGGGGAATCGAAGGGAACGGCGAGAATAGAGGGAGTCACTCCACGCGGAGTCCGCGTACAGAAACAGCGAGAATACGGGGAATGCTTCTAAACTGGATTTTGTTCGAAAAATTAATATGCAGCTGAAAAAATTAGTCTAGCTCCACTTTATTTTTGGTTTTGTTTATTCTGATTCTTTTTAATTAATTTTACATAGCACCTACAACAGCAAAAATTGATTCCCCTCCGAATTTGAAAGGGAGTCCTTTTTGATGATGGTGATGATAATCGGAGCATTCCCCGTCCGTGGGGACTCGCGAGAATACGGGGAGTGAGTCCCCGGGACAAACAAAAACGCGGGGACTCCTCAAGTGGAGTCCTCGGGGAACGGCGAGAATACGCCTAATAATTCAAGGAGATCGGGCGTTCTCCCAGAGTTTGCATTGCAGGCCACTCGTTACATGCCTTTTGCTAGAACTGGGAGTGTTAACATAATACCAGCTCTGATGGCTAACTCTTCGTGCCGAGGAAGAATCGCCGTGTGCTTAGCCAACAGCGAGAAACGTCACCACAACAAACGTTGTTGATTGGTTTTAGCAATCCTATACCGACAGGATGTCAGTAGCAAAAAAGGTCATTGTACATAGTAGATAAGGACAAACAGATGCGTCAGGTGAACTTTATTAGAGCTATATTTCCCCAAATTCACCAAAATCAAAGACTTAAGGCGTTTTTCCGTGACACAATTGTGGGCCACACACTTCTGAGTGTTTCTCGCGGAAACAGGATCGCGTGCCACACAGTCGAGCCACAAGATGAAACTCGCGGAAACACCGTTTTGTTTATTTTTTGTGCGTTAATTTCAAACGTCTGAATATATAAATAAAAATCATCTAAAAATCTCAGTAAACAGAACTCCAGGCTTTCGTCCTTACCATTCCGTGCAAAAAGGATCTTCAGTTTTATGTCTACATACTCGAAAAAGTATTAATTTTATTGTTTGACATTATTTTGCTGCTGAATTTGGAATTCCCGCCAAAATCGAGTCACAAAATCGACAATCAACTCGGCAGTTGTTTGTCGAATTTAAGCTACAAAGTGAGCCACGAAAATCTTGTTGCTCGTGGAAAAACACTTGTGGACCGCACAAAAGCCGGAGAAACGCTCTTTTCGAGCCACAATCGACCCACAGCCTGTTTGCGGCAGCACGGAAAAACGCCTTGAAGCTAGAATCCTTTGTTGTTTTTCAACAACTTCACTTCCCAGCTTGAGCCTGAAGAGGACCCTTGCGACAAAGGGCCGAAATATCGCTCTAATAAAGTCGAGCTGACGTATCTGTTTGTCACTTCAACTATAAGCGTGTTCCACCCTACTTAAGCATTGTCCTAATAGGTGTAATAAGGTGTATTACCGCGTGTAAGACTTATTACAGATTCCTCTTTTCCTCGGAGCGCGCTGTAATAACGTGAATAAGGAGAACAGACTAGCGGTCCATTCTGGCTTATGCAGGGCCAATCAGATCGCTTGGTTGGTTCCGCCAGCGGGCCGAGGAAAGGAGCAGCGTCGTCAGGGTTGCCACGGGAAGCAGTAATGTTCTACTTTGTTGGAAGCTGAAGAAACAACTTTTCTTCAAAATAACACGTTTTGTTCTGCTGCGACTGCTTAATGCTACTTCGAAGACCAATGCTGGCCATCCGCATATTTAACTGCTTTTTACAATGTATTGGGCGTCAAATTGTACTGGTGTACTTCAAGTAACACTAAGAACACTTTTCTGATCTTCAGAAACTCAAAACACTGTATGACCTTGGCAACACTGTCCGCTGCATTGATAAGAGCCTCTCGGGTTCGTATTTGAACGGGCGTGTGTATTAAGACGTAAACATCGCGTATAGCGTTATTCAGCTTATTACACCGATTAGGACAATGCTTAAAGCATACTGTAGTTACTATGCATGGCGTCACGGATTCTGGCTTCTTGGCGTCAAGGCTGGAAAATATTTGTCTATTATCGGCAAAATATCGTGCCACGGGCTGATCGGGCCAATCACTTCGCAGAGATAAAGTTACCAAGATTAATAGACTCCCGAGCGTGAGAAGCAAATAGTTAGCATACTATCAGCAAGAACAAATAAGTCAATAGAACCTCCAGTCCCATGCAGCGACTATGGATACCCGGCAAAACTGAGCTGAGCTAGAGGTACTAACTAAGCTTTGATCTGATGCCCGTCAACTTTCCTTTTCGTCACTGCACAGATCAGAGTAAATAGTGCATCAGGCGCTGTGCAGCGCCTCACGTGTGACGTCACAATGCTAGACAACCAATTGGCTTTTATTTCCATAATTTCTTCTGTGGGGCTTTACCGCGAAATACCTGTTGGTAGAGGTAACGAATTATGATATTACGCATAGCTCCGTACCTCCGCTCGTTTGCATCGGGTAGGGTATAGGGAATCTATTCATTCCGCATTTTAGTATTACAGAGATAGGGAGATAAGAGGTTCTGGTTCTTATTTGTCCCTGCTATTAGTTACAATTTCGAGAAGGTTGAAACGGTCAGCGTAGTAACTTTCCACATGGTTGGAACGAAAATAGTAACTAATAGTTACTATTTGTTAGATGGGTGGAACACGCTCTATGGTTCGCGCGGCATGGGCTGAAAGAATATTTGTTCATTGTACCTCATCTTCACCCTCAATCTGGTTTGGTCGGTACCACTCTCTTCCACTGTGAAGATTAGCAAGACCAGAAGAATCAAAGGTTGAACCAGGATAAGTGGGATCATCCATGCCAAGACCAAAGCTAGGAAAATAGGCAAAGTTGCTGTCTTCAATCCAAAACATTTCAAGTGCATCTCTTCGGTTCTGAGCAGGATAAAGTACATCGTAACGGACGTATGGACGGTTGTAACTAGCGAATAAGGTCTGCTGGCCTTGTGGAAATGGGCGAATACGGGGGTTCGGCTTCGACTCCAAATGGTAAGGTAGATACTGATTCGGCACAAGACGACGGTTGCTGAACACGCCACTGTTGTAAGCTGCTCTACTCAACGACAAGCTTCTCAGATCCCGGTGAGTTGGATAGTTGGGTCGTGATTGCCATCTACCATGAAATACTCTTGCCTCTAAAACATCTAAAAGAATATTATTAGTCATTACCCCAACAAGCCATCATCAGGGGAACTTGTCTCGGCCAGTGGATCTACTCAACGGAACTAGACAACGCACTTCCACCTCCATCACTCAACCGGCGAATCTACAGGATGTTCACCCAACCTTATTCGCCGGCCAGTGCGATTTAAGGTAATTTAAGGTAATAAGACATGTGTGTTATCTGTAGTATGTGTAGTACGACAATAAATGAATGAATGAAAGGCTGAACAAGCCGTTTAAAAAGTCAGGGATAAACCACCACCCATCCTGACCTCCAGACCCTCCCCCCCAGGTTAAACGAGAATTCTTCCGGTTGATTTACAGGACGTTGAACTCTCGGAACGCTCGGCATTGAACTTGCTCTGCCCATCCAGTCAACCTCGTCCGACACTGAATGGGTTTGCAGTGTGACTGAACTAAAGTGATGGGAAAGAAAAAATATTGGACGGACATGAAAAAAAGCAGTTACTGTGCGGTGCGAAAGAGATGACGTAGCAGAGGTTTTGCTTCGGTGACATTTCGGCCCTCGAACTGGCGATCATTTGATCGCAAATTCCTTTTTGGGATCCCAAAACGTAACTCCCGAAGGGAATGAGATATTTTGATGAAACTTAGTGCTAGGATTCTTTGGGTCAAGGGAAAGGCCGAGTTCGTAGATGGGCTTTGTAGCCCTATATTTAGGGGTGGGGTTCAAATTAAGGGGCAAACAAAATATTCCTAAACAGCTAATGAGACAGTGGATTCAAGGGTAAGAAGCCATGCTGAAAATGATTATGAAAACCATTTTCTCGCCGGACAAGTAGTTCGCCCGGAATCCGGCCAAAACCGGGAAGTTTGTTAAAAATAAAAGTTTTATTTGAAGTTGATTAGATGTTCGATTCAGGGGTAAAAAGACATGCTGAACAATTATGTGAAAATCAGTTTCTACCCGGACAAGTAGTTCGCCCAGAATCCGGCCAAAACCGGAAAAATTTTAAAAAGCAAAAGTTGTATTTGAAGTTGATTAGATGCCCGGTTTAGGGGTAAGAAAAGATACTGAATCCGCATATGACGATCATTTTTTACCTGGACATACAGTTCGCCCGGAATCTGGCTGAAACCGGAAAATTTGTTATAATTTAAAGTTTTCTTTGAAGTTGATTAGATGCTCGATATAGGGGTAACGAGATACGCCGAGTTCGTTTCTGAGCTTTATTTTTTTGCCGGACAAGCAGTTCGCCTCGAATTCGGGCGAAACCCGAAATTTAGCAGAAGTAAGGCAGGAAGTTTCGATCAGTTTGGTCAAAATGGACGTGTCTTACAGGGGTAAACACACATGCTGAATCCATATCTGAAGTTGGTTTTCTCAGATGATTAGCTATTTGGCCTTAATCTCTTTCTAAATTTTAATAGTAAAAATATTCAAGGTGTCTGGCGAAGACTGAACCTTGGCGAAGACAAACCCCAATTGTCTGTATCGAATGTTAAATTTTTGGGATCCTATCGAAACCTTTCGTCTTGTTTAGCTATGGTCTGAAGAGGACTTGATTGAAATTGCCAAAATATCACCGAAACGAAATCGCAGCAGACTAGTTCATCTAGTGCTACCATAAAATATTCAAAGTCACCTTGGGCCTAAGGAACAAGTGAGACAAAAACTTGATGATCTGGATATCCTGATATAATTTGCCTGAACATTTTTACTTTAACTATACCTCACTTGCAAACTTTATATTCACTTACTCACCTGCGACGCACAATGTAAACAGACAAATTCCAGTCAACAGTGTATTCATCCCAAACTCCTGAAAAGAATTACAAAGTAAGTATCAACGATGGAACACTCGTGCTGTGCTTTACAACTCACGGTGGATCAAAAGATACCTAATTGTCGGCAGGTTGATACTTTTGCTATTGTGTCAAATATCGTAGGACATATAAACAAAAAAATTCACACAAAAATGCTGTACCTGATAGCTATGTCTCTCTCACAAGAAAAGGCAAGACTGATTTATGCGACAGGTGCTGTAATAAACTATCCGTGCTAAAATATTGCTGTAGAGCAAAGTCTCCTCGGATCATGGTCTCAATTTAACTGCGCCATCGCATAAGACGTATTTTCGCGATCCCCATGGACTCCTTGGGGAGTCGAAGGGAACCGCAAAAATAGAGGGAGCTACTCCCTGGTTCTTTGACTGAAAACAGTTTGAACACGGGGATTGCCTCAAAATGGATTTTGTTAGTAAACGGAGTTTCGATCCAGCTCGGCGCGAAAGTTACTAAATAGGTACTTTTCAGTCACTTCCACCGTTCCAGCTTGTCAAAAAGTTACGGGGAGCACAAGGAAGAGCTTTACTTCGGGTTGTCGACAAAACGTCCCCGTTCGAAACGTCCCCGTTCGAAACGTCCCCTGACGAAACGTCCTCGACGAAAAGTCCCCGTGACAAAACGTCCCCGATCAAAACGTCCCCTGGCGAAACGCTAGGCCTATGAGACTACTGATTGCGTCATAATTCAGATACATTGTTGTTTGGAATTTATACTTTTGAAAACCATGATGGGTTGACTACTTCAGCATTTAACCGATATTCAAGAAACAAATCAAAGTGTTGCGCCCGGCTATAGCCATTTCTTAAGGAACGCGCAAAGATTAGTAGTTTGTCAGTTTTCGTGTTATCTTTTATTTAATTGATTTACTTTGTGTGTTAGTTTACGCTGCGATATAACTCATTGACCTCGCTTTTGTTCGATATTTAATTTGGTGATACGTATTATTAAAAGATTTCATTAAAGGATCAAACCCGTTTAACCTAGATTTACTATGTCTCTCTACCTAACTAATTGTTCCACCCACTTTCGTTTCCTCACTTCCCATTTCATTTTTATCCAGCATAACGGCAATACGCTAATTTTTGCATCTTCTTTGTTTGACTCTCTTTGAGCCACATCGGGCTTCCATTTTCCCTGAGGTGCATATTGGTACTACTCAAATTGTGCATGTTGCTTCAAACGACCTAGAATTGATCAGATACTAGTCAATGGCATCTTGCCAGGCATATTACGTGACACATTTTTACGTGACACAATCTTTGCTTGGGGACGTTTCGCCATGGGTACGTTTTGACACGGGGACGTTTTGTCACGGGGACGTTTTGTCATGGGGACGTTTTGTCACGGGGACATTTCGGCAAGGGACGTTTCGTCGCTAAGCCGTTACTTCGAAGTAACTTTTTGTAAGATAGTAGCCGACCATCTTTAGTAATTTCACTTTCCGAGAGCCGTCTTGGGAAGTGAACTCGGGGCAGCAAACTGTGACAAAGTGTAATACTCTATAGGCGTATTCTCGCCGTTCCCCGAGGACTCCATTTGAGAAGTCCCCGCGTTTTTGTTTGTCCCGGAGACTCACTCCCCGTATTCTTGCGAGTCCGCACGGACGAGAAATGCTTTGATTATCATCACCATCATAAAAAAGGACTCCCTTTCAGATTCGGAGGAGAATCAATTTTTGCTGGTTTTGGTGCAATGCAAAATTAATTAAAAACAATCAGGATAAACAAACCCAAAAATAAAGTGGATCCAGAATAATTTCAACTGCATATTTTTTTTTCGAACAAAATCCATTTTGGAAGCATTCCCCATGTTCTCGCTGTTTCTGGACGCGAAGTCTGCGTGGAGTGATTCCCTCTATTCTCGCCGTTCCCTTCGATTCCCCGAGGAGTCCTCGGGGAACGATGAGAATCCGTCTTATATGACTTAAGGCGTATTCTCGCCGTTCCTCGGGGAATCGAAGGGAACGGCGAGTAAAGAGGGAGTCACTCCACGCGGGCTCCGCGTACAGAAACAGCGAGAATACGGGGAATGCTTCTAAAATGGATTTTGTTCGAAAAATGAATATGCAGCTGAAAAAATTAGTCTAGATCCACTTCATTTTTTTATTTCTTTTATTTTGTTTCTTTTTAATTAATTTTACATAGCACCTACAACAGCAAAAACTGATTCCCCTCCGAATTTGAAAGGGAGTCCTTTTTGATGATGGTGATGATAATCGGAGTATTCCCCGTCCGTGGGGACTCGCGAGAATACGGGGAGTGAGTCCCCGGAACAAACAAAAACGCGGGGACTCCTCAAGTGGAGTCCTCGGGGAACGGCGAGAATACGCCTTTATACAGTTCGAAGCGGTTTTCAGCATTGGGAACGTGGAGTTGGACTGTGCGAAAACGCGAAATTCATGGCATTGCTTTTGGATAGATAGAAATTAGAAAGACTATAGTGAACAAATTATTACAGAAGTAGAGAATTATTCTTTTGAAGGGGAAAGTAGTTGTGGAAACTGAAAAATCTGGCTTACTCTAAACATGGAAAGGAAACAGAACCCTGCTAAAACTCCCAGTGAGAAAGTATTGAGTAAGGTTGGTTATAAACTTTCATTTTGTAGCCTACAGCGAGCCTAGCCTAGGCCCAATGACTGCTTAGCCTATAGGCTAAGCATTGTTCAAATAGGTGTAATAAGGTGTATTACAGATTCCCCTTTTCCTCATGGCATGCGGTAATAAGGCAAATAAGGAGATAGAGCCAGGTTCTATCTTCGCTTATGTAGAGCCAATCAAATCGCTTGGTTGGTTCCATCAGCCGGGCAGAGAAAAGAAGCGGCATCATCAGGTTTGCCATGGGAAGCACTAAAGCTCTACTTCAGTGGAAGTTGAATGAAGTTGAAGAAACAACTTTACTTCAAAAGACCATGTTTTGTTCTTTTAAGCCAGCTTATTGTTAGGCTAGTGCTGTCCATCTGTTAATATTAAATTGTATTCGTGTACTTCAAGTAGTACTAAGGACACATTTTTTATCTTTATGGAAGCTCTAAAAATTGTGTCGGTGTGGCAACACTGAACACTGCATTGATAAGAATGTTATTTGATGGTGGAAAACGGATACCTCAGTTGAATTTTATTGGAGCTATATTTCGGCCCTTCTTGGCAAGGGTCCTCTTCAGGCTCAAAACCGCTCAAGTTGGAAAGACGAAGTTGTGGGAAACACAAGGTGTTTGAAAACATGGTGTTTCCCACAAGTTCGTCTTTCCAACTTGAGCGGTTTTGAGCCTGAAGAGGACCCTTGCCAAGAAGGGCCGAAATATAGCTCCAATAAAATTCAGCTGACGTATCCGTTTTCCACCATCAAATATGATTCGCAGTCAGCTTGGGCTGAAGGAATATTGATAAGAATGTTATCACTTCCTATTTGAACTAGGGTTTGTTGTAAGATGCAAACGTTGCATATAGCTCTCTCAGGACGAGGACCCTCGCCAAGAAGGGCCAAAATAACCATGATGAAGCATCGTAGCTGACCTATCCGCTGTATACATTATCTGAATAAATGTTTCAAAGTCAGCTTGGGCTCAAGAATATTTAAGTCCTTTTTCCGCAACACAGTTGTGGGCAACACACTTCTGAGTGTTTGTCGTGGAAACATGATTGTGTGCCACGCAGTCGAGCCACTAGTTGAAACTCGCGGAAACGCTGTTTTTAGGGTATGGTAGCCGTAAAAAACACCTAGTGGCAAAAATTGGCAATTTTTTTTTTAATGAATGCATGAATTGCTGTGAATTTTCCTTATCAGTTTTACCTATCTAAAACATCTCCCAAAAATATTTAAAAAATACTATCGCATTCAGGACAAAATTGTCTGTTTTGTAAGGCCATCGCTAAGATGTCCTAGCTATTTAATATTATATCTTAATATTCAGTTTAAATTTAGATGTAAAAAAAAGTAGCTGAACTTGCCTACAAAAATTTGTTGATACTAAGGAGGAAAAGTCAGCAGCCTATAGCAGCAATAGGTCTATTGGACTATAACCTTGATGAACATATTCGTATTTTCTCATCTAACTCACTTGCTGGGGCTCCCCATGCACTCAAAACCAGCTCAACATCACCCAGTTTCATAGAATTTCATTGAAGCATATAGTTCCAAGCTGGCCACTAGATGGACAAAACCCTAAAGTCAATGGATGAACATAGGCGTTTCCTTATGTAAAATACTGTTTTCTAAAGAAGATTTAAGATGCTTTGAGGCAAGATAGAGAGGTCATTTTGGCCTCAAATCAAAGCTAAAAGATAGGAGAATCACATTCTGATCTTCAAAAGCTCCGGTTTGATTATTTTTTTTTTAGTGGCTACTGTTTTATCTATTTTTTGGGTGGTAATTTCAGATATCTGAAATGAAAATAAAATTCATGTAAAATCTCAATAAATAGTACTTATAAGAGGCTTATTTCTTTACCATTCTATACAAAAAGCATCTTCAGTTTTAAGTCTACATGCCTTAAAAAGTAATTAACTTTATTGTTTAGACACTATTTTGCTGCTTAATTTGAATTTCCCGCCAGAATCGAGCCACAAAATTGACAATCAACTCGCCAGACAAATCAACCTTTTGCAAAACAAAGTTGAAACAAAGCAAATATAGCCTAGCCTATCAACAGAAAAAAATATATGCAGGAAAACGACTGGTCACTGATGATAAGGGGCATCGCTAGCGAAAACTCTAGGGGGGGGGGGGGGCTTTTCATCGCAAATGTAATAGTAAAGCTTTTGATGACTGCTAGCTTTGAAGTAATTGTATCTCAGCTCAGGGGCAGTTTAAAGGGCTTAGGGGTGGGAGGTAAGTACCTCAAAATGCATGACTGGCAAATGTCTGGCAAGGCCCAAGAGTAATACCAGTTAGAAACAATAGCCAAGAAACACAGTACCAAATGTGGGAAACTGTATGAATTGAAAGAAACATTAAAGCTGGTATTTTTAAGGTTAAGGTGAACGTCATTAATAATAACAGGAATTCACTTCCGCTATGGCCCGACCGCCAGCAGTTTCTAACGACTGTATATCAGACAGAATGAAAATGAACGCTGCAGGCGAAATTTTTAAGGAGGCTATGACTTCTTTTCTTGCATAACACTACTTCCCCCCAACAAAATCTAGCTTTTAATCTTTCCCAAGCCCCGAAATTATAACCCTAAAACCCTTCCAGTAAATAGAGCCTATTGCGCTAGGCCCTGCAGGCAGAATTTTGTGGAATCCGTTATGATCAGAACGTCTTTTTGGATCAGAAATTAAAGTAAGAGCCACTTATCATGGATCTTTCTGTCTTTGTTGAAAAATGTGAGCCATTTTGCTGGAAGTTGGTACATCTCAATGCCCACAATGCTTCAGTTCGATCCTTTCCGAAAAAGGACTGATCATCCAGAAAACAACTTGAAACAGAACAGACTTGTTCTGAATGTACAGTAAAAAAAAAAAACGACATCAAATGACGTGTTGCAATAATCAGTCCTGTCATTACATCGTCTCTCATTGCTCACAAAGCCGATTTATTTTTCAACCTCGCCCAGGAGGAAAATCCTTATGATCAAATTCCTTTCTGTTACAAACAATATCTTTGCATGAAACTAACAAATTCTTGAAAATGGACGCCCCAAGCAAAATCAGCCTTATTTTTACTTAAATTGAGATATATTGGTACACAACTGATTGTGTTAAAACTTCGGTTAAAACTGTGTGCCACAGGGTGAAATTCATGATTTGACAACTGTCTTTTGTCGGTCTTGGAAGCTCAAATCTGACAGTCGTACTCATTATGAATCCAAACGACTAGAAATAGCCCGCCTCTTTTTGTCAATCTGGCAAGCTCGAAACATGTGGCTGAGAACTCAGCTCTTTAAGTCTCAGACGCTCGAGGCCCCCGAACCGCCGATGTCTAAGCTGGATGTCAACTGGATGTCAGCAACTCCCCTCCCCCCATAGCGACGCCCCTGCTGATGATTGTGTGGGCATTGCAGGTCACACAGAAATGCACCAATCTGTGGCTTTTTATGATCTCGATAATCACATGTATATTTCTATATACTTCTCCTAAATTAGCTGACCGCAGAAGTACTCTTTCAAAACAGTTTGGAGCAAAGATAATGTGTTGTCCCCGGATTGCTCATCTATTCCCCCCTATCCTCCCGTCTACCGTGCGTCGGTCCGAGAGGAATACTGGCAATCGGTTTTCTCCATATCCTGCTAATTCTTCTGCCCAATTTTTGCTAGTTTCACCCCATCATTTATTTCTGGTCATATCTTGTAAGTGTATTAGTTATTTTGTTTCGTGTCTGTGTATTTCGTAAATATTTTATTCCTCTTCTAGTTTTAAGCTATTTGGATACTAAACTTGATTGATTGATTGATGTCTGTATTCAAACAATGGCTAAAAATGGATACGTCAGGTACTATGCGCAACAGCTCCGATGATTATTTAGCCTGTGTGGGCCAGTCAGGCAGATTGTTCTTGTAAGTGCCAGAATCTCATCTCTTTCCATATAGGCCTATGTGCAGGCTATGTGTTATATCTGTGCTACAGGAAATTTTTTACCTTTAGGTTGTTGTAAGATGTCTTCCTCCCTCTATTACAGAAGAGCAGTTCATTGAGCAGGTCCAGCCCTTGCCGCCAAATGACTATTTTGTATTTGTTGGACCGGATTTGTCACTTGGACCATATGCCTACTCCAGAGTTTACCTGAATTTTCTGCACACTCCGGACATCTACATCTTCAGAGATAAGTTTGATGGATATGTCTTTGTCGATACAAAAGGTAGGTATCCTAAGGCGTATTCTCGCCGTTCCCCGAGGACTCCACTTGAGGAATCCCCGCGTTTTTGTTTGTCCCGGGGACTCACTCCCCGTATTCTCGCGACTCCCCACGGACGGGGAATGCTCAGATTATCATCACCATCATCAAAAAGGACTCCCTTTCAAATTCGGTGGGGAATCAATTTTTGCTGTTGTAGGTGCTATGTTAAATTAATTAAAAAGAATCAGAATAAAGAAAACCAAGAATGAAGTGGATCTAGACTAATTTTTTCAGCTGCATATTCATTTTTCGAACAAAATCCATTTTAGAAGCATTCCCCGTATTCTCGCTGTTTCTGTACGCGGAGTCCGCGTGGAGTGACTCCATCTATTCTCGCCGTTCCCTTCGATTCCCCGAGAAGTCCTCGGGGAACGGCGAGAATACGCCTCTAATGATCATTTCAGAGCCAGTTCTGTGCATTAGGTGGTTGGTCAAGGGATTAGGACAACACAATAGGTTATTTTAGTGAGGCTTAGAACGAATAGAATAGTGAATAGAATTTTATTTTTCAAAGCAGCTGTCACAGCGTTACCGCCGAATTTGACTTTTTTGTCATACAAAATGAGGAATAACATAACACTTTGTCACGAAGGAAAAAAAACAATAAAAAGGACTAACTTATCGGTTATTGTACAACTCAACAAATGCTGGAACGAAACTCCTTCTATATCTTTCATGAAGAGGGGCCACAGGGGCTAGTTTGGTTATTTTCTGGGATTTCTCTCGCTGGGGTCTAATACGTATAGGAGAATAGGGGGGGGGGGAGAATGTTACGCAATCGGGGAACGGATAGGGTTTTAATACCGAAATCGATGCTAAGGCGGGTGCCTCTCTCTTCCAGGGTAGCCAGCTTGAACCTTTTTAGTAGGTAACTGTAGGGCACTTTACCCTCCCCGTTAATAATCGTGAGGGCCCTTTTTTGAATGTTCTCGATACCGTATTTGTGTTCTGAAGAGAGCCCGAAGTGCCAAACATTACAAGCTTATTCAAGAATAGGTCTGATAAAACTCAGGTAAATTTGGAGGAGGTCTTCAGAAGGGCCAGAAAACTTTATAAGTAGTTTCAAAACGGCAATACATGGGGAGGCTTGTTTTAAAATATTTTTGATGTGGGCATCCCATTTTAGATTATTGGTTAAAGAAACTTCGAGTAGTTCGATTTTTTTAACGGAGATTTCTGGGGGAATGGGGTCAAGAAAGGCTAGGGTAGATTTTAAAAAGCTAATTGTCATAATTGAAGATTTCTTGGAGTTAACTTTCATTTGCGACAGAGCAGCTTCCTGGGCAATGTCATGCAGATTGGTCATCGCTGAGCTCTTGATATATCGCCGGCAAACCTCAAGAGCTGAGAGGTCTTCAACATATTTCCATCGGTCAGGGTACTCAGAAATAAGACTATTTATCATAATTAAAAATAATCGGACCAATTAAAGTACCTTGGGGAACACCACAAAAAATAGGGAGTGGTTCAGAAAAAAACATTATTTTATTTGACAATTTGTTATCGATTTGTCAAAAAAGAAACTAAAATTTTTATCAAAAAAGGACTAACTTTAAACTCTGAAAGCAACTTTACAACCAGAATGTTATGATAAATAAGATCAGAAGCTTTCTGGAGATCAATTAATAGAAGATTTAACCATGTATCTGGGTTTTCAAGGTTCTTATAAATTAAATCAAGTAAACTCACAAGGTAATGAGAGGTAGACGTTTCCTTCAGATTCCTTAACTGTTTAAGGTCAATCAGTTCCAGGATTTCTGCCTTCAACCAATCGGCAAGAAAACTTTCATACATCTTTGAAAATGTCGGGGACAGTGTTTTTGGTCGTACTCCGGTGAAGTCATTTAGACCTCTCTTTTTCTCAATCGGGGTAACATACCCTAACTTCCAACAAGACGGATAATTTCCCGATTTACTACTTTCATTGACAATACTTAACAGCGGAATAGATAATTTGTCTGGGAAAGCTTCGATCAGAGCAGTTGGGATATCAATGGGGCCTGTAGTGGTCCGTTGTGGCCTCGATAGGTGTACTACTTCAGTTTACAGTCCAAGCTATAGAGTAACAAGTTTACCTTCTGCTATAATAATAATAATATTGTATTTAAAGCCTTAGGGGGCATACAACAAAACAAAAAACTTCATAATTACTTCTAATATCGCACTACATAAACTAAACTGCACTCGCCCGGTCAACTTTTACTTTAATACTTTGCAACACAAATCTACATAATGCACTAATTGCTCCTGGAGATGTGCTCTTCAATATATCAGGAAACAGTATCTCCCTTACCCCCCAGCAAGATTCCCTTAAAGTCGAGAGTTCGCGGCACAGTGCAACCAAATGGGCTAGGTCATCATCGCCTTAACCGCAGAGTGAGCAGGGGCTGTTCGTACTGGGGGAAACACTTTTTTTCTTGTCAAACTTACTTTTCCAGTGTACTGGCAGACAGTTCGCTCGCAACTGGATCCAGAGCGTGATGTAAGTTTTTGGTAGGTTGAGGTTCATGTAAAATTCTGGTCCAAAACTCTCTTTAACCAGTTTATAATTTGATAGTGTCACCGATTCATTAACAACACATGCCCATTTCTGTATTTCTTCATCTTCTAATACTCTTAACACTTCTTTTAACAGAGATGCTTGTTCACATTCCCTTGAGTGCATAGTCTTGCCAGTTAAAGCATATGACCCTTGTTGTGTTTTCCTGCTTGTTTTGTTCATGCTTAGTATCCAATCTTTCACACAGTAGCAGTTGTTGCTTGTCTCCACCGTCTGAATCCAGATAAATGTCCCAAGTATTCCTTCCCCTACACTGTAAAAAGTTCCTCCGAGTAAGGATTAAAGTTAACTGCAGTATTTACTACTGGGATTAATCTTGTCTCTACTGAGATAAGATTAATCCGAATTAGATATAAGATTATCTTTTTAGAGACAAGATTAATCACAGTAGTAAATACTGTAAGATTTTTTTTTACAGTGTAGTATTCTAGAAAGATGAACCTGGAATCTATCCTGGATCGTGGGTTCGTCTTTCTCGCTTGAGCCTGAACAGCACCCTTTCCAAGAAGATCAGAAGTATTAATTCGGCTTATCGTCTTAAATAACCGTCCCAAGTAATATACCTCTCCTTTACAGTGTTACATTCCTCCTCATTTTTTCCTTAGTGCGTTTTTGCAGATACGATGGTATCTGTTACCACAGTAACTGGATCTGCAATTAGTCGTTTCTGCAGTTGCCGTGGTATCTGATATAGGCTACGGTTGCTCTGCGACAATTGCCGAAATTGCGCTTTTCGAAGTCATCGCAAAAGAAAAACTGATATTCAGTAGCATCACTAAGTGCCAAACTTCTTTCCCACCAATTTCACAAAAATTGATGAGATTGAGATGACTTTTTCAGATACCACGATCAGTGATACCACGGTCGGGCCGTGGTATCTGAATATCAGATACCACGATAACTGCAAAAACGCCTTTTGACTGTAGTATCAGATACCACGATAACTGTAAAAAACTTTAGACCGTGGTACAGATACCATGCTATCTGCAAAAACGCAACTCTTGTTTTTCGTAGGGCATGAGTATCCAGCTGTCGTGGAATTCTCTCCCTACCAGAAAATTCCCAAGCCGAAGAAGAAGGACGACAAGGCTGGAACTTTGGAAAACGAGGCAGACTTTCTCAAGTTTCTTGAAGACTCTGAAAAACCCGAATCTGTTTTGCTGCCGAGCACTCAAACGATTTTGGAAGAGTTGGAAGAAAAAGACAAGGAACGGAGAAGTAAGCCGGCCTATCAACTGTCTTTAAGGACCTGTCTTACCTATAATACTAACTCAACCTACTTCCATAATCACTCCATATATTTCGCTGATTTTCTCACTTGCCGTGTTTTGCTACCTTCGATGTGTATCCCGCTGTAGACGGCTGCCTGCGAGAAGTTTTTCCATCAGAAAAAACGGTTATAAAATTGTTTCCCTGTTTTCGCTGTAAGTCAACGAGTCTCTGAAAAGGCTTAAAACAGCCAAAACCGTGGGTTATTTGTTGAAACCATAGCCTTAAAGTATTCAGATATTTTAAGATACTGTAAGTTGAAGGGTAAATAGTGCGAGGGGTCGTTTAACTTACTTTTAGAAAAAAAGCGACACTTTAAATACGACACTTTACGACACTTAAAAATATTCTCTGAAGTCAATAGATGGTGTTATCGTGTATCTATTGGTAATTGCACTTCCTTATGTAGATCTCGTAAACTTCTAACGGTGTATGAGCACCTATACTGTTTGTCTAGAGTTATTTGTGCACGTGCTGACTACCTGCTTTGTGTTACGCCCGGGCCACATCCAGTCACATCTGTACGTAATTTGGTGCGTTAATTTGGTTATTCCCACTCTTACGTTTCATTCTGGTCACACCTGAAACGAAGAAATTCAAGATATATTGCCATCATCATCACTCATAGGTAAACAAAACTAGCTAAAGTTTGTGACTGTCGTCTGTGATTGGTACAAAGATACGTTTCAAAATGGCGGAGATGGATTTTTCCATCTCGTCTTTGTTACGTTTACAGCGTCTTTCCTTCCCAATTTCGACGGTAAGACGGTCTTATTACCGGCGTTATTACCAGGTGTGACTATAGTGGGGCCCGGGCATGACTGCTCAAATAGCGATACTGTTCGCCAAATTGCAGTTCAGTCTTCCAAGCGGACTAATTTCTGTTATACCCCCAGTGCCTCACGACTAACACTTGTGACAGTAAAAAATAGATCCACAGGTTAATGGGTAGGAAATCTACAATCTGCTTCACAGGTAATTGAGGTTTTGCTTAGTCTATGTCTCAGTAGTAGAAAGTGAAAGTTACCCACTACCTGGTAGATCCAGCTTTTTGCTATAGGGTGATTCTGGCGGTCTGGAAAGTGCCGGCTGTTTTTGCGACTTTGGCTAAAACTCGCGTTCACTTTCCAAAGCTGCTCTCGCGCTCCGCTGGTTTCCGCCAGCACTTGGAAAGCGAATCCACTCGCGAGTGGAAAGTGATTTCGGCAAGTCAGCGGGAAGTTGTAAAGCTGCAACTGAGGCGCAACTACTTTCATTTATTCTTGCGCTGGGCGAATTCTCGCTTTGCTTTTCGGAAAGCGAAGCCAAGAGATCGCCAGAATCGCCCTTATGTCTATCAAAATTGTCGGCTATGCGACATGGGGGATTAACAGAAGCTAGTCCACTTGGAGTACTGAACGGGATTAAGGCGAATTGACGTACCATCGGTCTAACTAGCGTACTAACGTTCCAAATCTTGCGGTTAGATCCAGTCCATACTCCACTGGTCGACTATTTGAACCGGCGAAGTGAAGAAAAAGCCAAACTTCGAGATGAAAAGCGGGAGGAGAGACGGAAGAGAGAAGTGGAGAGAAAGCAAAAGCGAGAAGAGGAGAAAACCAAGAGAATGGCTGCAATCGAGAAGGGAAAGAAGACGATAAAGGAAGAAGAGGAGTGGGAGGAATGGGATGAGGATTACGAAGATACTACATATTATGTGAGTACCGCGAAGGTTTGCTGAAGAGCTTTTCGATTCCGGTTTCCAAATACGAACAGACATTTCTTCATTGCAAATCACCAAAAGAAGAAAGTGAGTGAAGAAAGAGTGAACTTCGAACTCGGGTTTCGGGGCGTACTTCCTCTTTCCTGAGTACATCATGTAGCAAGCAAACAAAGCAAACTTTCGCATGCGAATCGGTTAAGTTTCGCGTAGCGCAGGTGCCGATCTCCTGATAATCTGCCCTCGGTCGGGAGTGCGATGCGAAATTGCGATGTGACACGGTTTGGGGCAAACTCATCCGACGCTTCCCGTGCTTATCCTCTAGGTACCCCATTTGAAGCTGGGTGGACTTTTGGTTTGTCTTACGGGGAAACGCCACTGACCCTCGCCCTAAAACAAATGGTTGGCACCACCGAGACTCGAACAACCCTTCGCTTGGGAGTCCTGGCGCTAAGCCATTCAATCAGGTCAACATGTGGGCCGGCCACAGGATTCGAAATGCAAATTGACTTAGACACACAAATTTCGCATCTCCGACATCACTTCTTCCATCCATCAAGTTTGGCTCTAATCGGAGAAGATCTGTCAATTTCCGGTACCCCCCCCCCCCCTCCTCATCCCTCTCACCGTTGCCGAATCCGTCCGGAATGCGAAAGAAAATCAGTGTATAGCTCCATGTTCTGTTATACCGCGAAAAGTTTGGCACAATGTTGCTGTAACCAAAACGGATCCCATTAGCAACTGATTTAACTGCCTCCTCGCAATCCTTTCCTACAGTTTGGGCAGTTGAGATCTATAGAACTCAGATAGCTCTACTTTTCTGAATGGGGAGATGATGTCGACCACTGGGTAATTATAGAAAAAAGAATATTGATCTTTGTGTGGACAATAAGCACAAAGGAACTAATAATTGATAAAACAAACATACAAAAACAAGACAGTTTTTTTTAGTATTGAAGATTTTTGGATTTAAACGCTGCCCGCCTTTTCCTGCTAAGAATCCGGCGGTTTGATTTCTGTCGAAGAGAAGATTTTGTCAGCATATTTTGAGCATCGCCTGCTATCTCCGCTTCATGGGCGATGGCTTGACGACAAGCTTGAGATAGCCATGTTGGTTATCAATCAATCAATCAATCTTTGATAATTCGAAAAAAATTCCTTACGGTATTAACAAAAAAACGAACACTTGTTCTCTCGTCAAACGTAACTGTATAGCCTACAATTATTGCGCTTTCACATAGTCAAATATTCAATAATTACACAAGAACAAGAATAGCAGCAAATTTTAAAGCGCCAAACTTCAATAACTTTTATCGAACAGGTATGTAGTGTATATCTTCCTATGCCCCACAGGTAGTTATATCATGACAATTAGTTTTGTAGAAGTTGATACAATATCGTATCAGCCAGAGAGGATGATACGAAGCCGTATCAACCTCCGCAGAAGTTCATCGAGCACTTTTTCTCAACTATTGAAAAGTAGAACCTGACCTCTAAAAAATAAAAAAAGACATAACCTTCAGAAAGAAAAAACAAAAAAACACTAAAAATAATAAAGAAAAAATACTGAAAAACAAGAGAAAAAATTTTCAGAACTGAAAAAGAAAATGTTGCTTTCCTAGCCAACCACCCTGGGCCATACCTTGTTACAATCATATTCCCAGTGAAAATGCAACTTGTCACCTGAAATAATATTACTTCCAGCTTACTTCAACCTATTTTCCTCTACTTTCCAAAAGGCATCTATTGAGCAATTACCACAGTCTTTTTTCTTCATGTTGCTCTGATTAAACAGTCCATTAATAAAAACTTCAGTGATGTCACCTCCATTGATGGAACCTGTGACTTTTGGCCGGTAAAAAACAATGACATTCTGGCACCTACGAAACTGGGTCCTTTTCACCAACTATCAAAGAGAAATCTCGATTTGTCCCCTTCATAATTATACGCCTCAATTCTTATGCTTCATTTTTGTTTTTACTGATAAGGAACCGGTCGGCGAGTTCTTGCTCTCTTTGTAAAAAAAAACGAAATTTATGACAAATGGCAGAATTCTGCAACCAGTGGCAACACCGGTTTAAGCTTGATTAATTATATCTCTCTAAGAGCACGCCTTGATTAATTCTATCTGTCAAGCCTGCCGCTAGATGGCATCTGCTTCGCCACAAATGAAAAATATGGTGTTGGATAAGGTTGTATTGTTATAAACTGAAATTCACGGGTAAAAATAGTAGTCATTTTCACATTTCTATAGTAGGCTAGAGTTGCCATTTCACTAAATAAAATTCACTACAAAAGTGGCAAATAAGTACAACAAAAGAAAGAATCTACCTATAAAATATCTTGTTGCGAAAAAGTTATAATAGTTAACATACCTCCATCTCGGTTAATATCGGTATACCAACCTCGACGGCCATTTAAAAATATCAACCTCGCTGCTCTCGGCTGATATTTTTCATAACCTGCCTCGCCTTCGGCTCTGACAGGTTATTTTCAATGGCCGTCTTGTTGTTATTTTCCGATATCAACCTCGATGTCTGAAGTTAACCTTTAATAACTAACATAAAAAAAAGGAAAATAATTTAAAACTTCGCGTTGAAAAAACTCACAAAGGAGGGGACAAAACTTCTTTCGGATCGCGCATGAATTGCCCAAATGGGTTGGATATTAGGAACCGGTTGTGCGGCCATGTTCGGTTCTCTCCGGTCTCAGCACATTCGGGACGCTACGGGATCATAACACGATACGTAAGACATGCTTACTTAGCCAATGTTTCTAGCGACATTCCGAAGGGTAAAAGGCGCTGCGTTTTGCTTTGTGCTCGTACGGAGATTTCCCGCCTGAAATAGGCCCAGACAAAATGAAAGAGATTTCGATCTGATTCAGGTTGGTTTCTTCCTCGGATCGACCGGAATTTCGGCCTCGGCGTTGCCGGAGTAACCTTGGCGAAATATCCGTACGGGTGTTCTTCCGTGCAGTCGGTTCTTCCGTGCAGCCCCGTGCAGGCTATGTGCAGTCGGGCATAGGCTATGGCTGTCAAAGTATGGCTGTCGCTGATCACGCTTTGGCCGCTGCATGAAAACGAAATTGGACTAGGGTCGCTAATCATACAGCGGCCATTGCATGAAAACGAAGTCTAACGGGGTCGCTGATCACGCGGTGGCCGCTGCATGAAAAAAAAATGAAACGGGGTCGCTGATTATGCTGCTGTATGAAAAAAAAAAAGTTGTACAAGGGTCGCTAATCACGGTACAGGGTGTAGTGGGGTATGCCTAGCATAGCGAATACTTAATTAATTTTGGGTCATTCCCACCAGGCTCGTCGCAAAGAGACAAGTTCATCTTGGAAAGATAAGAAATCAGGAAAAGAAACAGAGAAGAAAGGCGAATCGAAAAGCTCAAAGGATAAAAAAGTCGATGACAAGTTAAAGCAGAAAGAAGAGGAAGTAGCTGGGAAAGACCAAGTGAAGAAAGATCCATCTGAAAGGTAAGCATTCTTAGTGAATTAGTATTTTATATATTGTAATGTCCGCTATTAGGAAGCTTATGGAAGATGTCGGTCCGCTTTTCTCTTCACTATGTCAGTCAGATTCAGTAGATAACACAAAATTGCCGTATGCTGTCGAAGAGAGAGAGAGAAAGGTTTATTTACGCAACAATCGTAGCTCAGTGGCTAATTTTCTGTTGTACTACAAAACATGTTATTATACACTATTATACAAGGACGTAAAAAAGGGCACGAAAGAGTTCTGCGAGCGATTTGTCAGAGCACGCACAGGCACAAGTTTTAGTTTCTGTCTTGTGCGGCTGACTGTCAGGGCTCTGGGGGTAGGCCGAAAGGGGAGTGGGGCTGTAATTTAGCTTTATTTTTTGTTGTTTTTTTTTAATCTAGCACAGCTCTTACTAGAAATGATCTTTTCACGATAAATAGTTCAGAAATATCTGGTTTTGAAAATACCAACACTTTCTCTGTGAAAATTAGTAATTTCTTGCCTCTGTGCACTTTGTGCAAACTTCTCGTGTTTTTAAGCGGATGTAGTACTCGCAAATATTTGAAAACCGTTCGCGCCGTGTTAAAAAAAAATTAAGAAAAGCCAAGCAGAATGTGCCAGGAAATACATTAGTTGCGTTTTTGCAAATACCATGGGATCTGTTACCACGGTAACAGGATCTGCAATTAGTCGTTTGTGCAGTTACCGTGGTATCTGATGCCACGGTTGTTCTGATCACCACGATCAGTTACCACGGTCGGACTGTGGGATCTGGATATCAGATACCACGATAACTGGCCAGATACCACGATAACTGCCGAAATTGCGCTTTTCGAAGTCATCCCAAAAGAAAAACTGATGAAAGTGAGATGACATTTTCAGATACCACGATCAGTTACCACGGTCGGGCTGTGGTATCTGAATATCAGATACCACGATAACTGGCCAGATACCACGATAACTGGCCAGATACCACGATAACTGCAAAAACACCTTTGACCGTTGTATCAGATACCACGATAACTGCAAGAACGACTTCAGCCCGTGGTATCAAATACCATAGTATCTGCAAAAACGCAACTTTTATGTGACACACAAGATAGAGCTGCTAGCCTACGATGTCTGCCAGATTGCTACAAAAAGTGTTGAGGCTTGATTTTTTCTTGACCTTCTTCTTGGCAAAGTTGTCGACATTTCGGCAAAGTTTTCTCCGCTTGACTGTAAAACTCGATGCGGCCAAAAAAGTGCCAAAAAGTTGTAGGTGCAAAACGATACACTGGCGAAGAGTGGGGATTTCTGAAATTTCAATTCTTCAGGGGAGCTAAGGACAGAGTAAAAGGCAGGATATGAGGGGTCTTTTAAAGTTTAACCGAAAAAGGATGGGATAGGACAATCTAGTTACACATAAAATTGGCTTGAAGACCCGCTGAAAATGCGTTACTTCGTTGTTCCGCTATTCACGAATAATCGATTTTCAAATAGTGGACTTTTCGTGTGATTTGTGGTACCTGTATGCGCTTGTATTTTTGTTGTATGCTTTACGAGAAAGATTTATGATTTTGTTTTTTGTTCAGGCACTAAGCAATCTTCACCAATCTCACCACTGCCCACTTTGTGTTCAGATTAAAATTTCCCGCGTCACAGTAGACTTTTCGTTGTGTGGACGGCCGCAGATATTCTGTACGCCATAACTAGAGTAGATACTGGAAAATAAAAAAAAATCACTTTGTAGAATCCAAATAATGCAGTGTATTCAGTTAAATGACACATAAATAAGTTGGCTTTTCAGTTAAACTTTAAAGTTTCTCGAAGATTGTTATAAGTTATAGGCACTACCCATCTCGATTTCCGCCGCTGTTTCAGTAGGCTATGTTGCGGTTGATTAGGGTTCCTTTTATTAGAGTTGCCATTTTTGACGTTATTCCTGTTTTTTTCGGAATCCGTTAGAGATTCCGTATGTAGCGCCACTTTTATCTTTAATCAGTATTTTGCTGTCGAAAGGTTTTATTTCTTCTTGTTATTCTTCAGTTCTTTTAGATCCTTGAGCTGTTACGAAATCATATGAGTTGACTACAAAGCTAGATTCTCTTTTGTTCGAGTAGGCAATGTTGGGATCAGAGCAAAATAACTCTAGAGAGTAATACGCGAACTTTGAAAAAGTGACACACAGTCAAATCGCAGCGACACTAGCTCCTCTGGAGGACACGAACATCCCTACCGAAACTCGACCAATCGTTAACGAGCGCTGGCTCTGCTAACCAATCGTTAACGAGCGCTGGCTCTGATCTGATCCTCGATGTTTACGTCCGCCACTGCACGACCCGAACAAAGCGAGCTGGGCGGCGCTGCGACGGAGGCCCATTTTTGATGCATGGGAAGGATAGAGGCGTATTCTCGCCGTTCCCCGAGGACTCCACTTGAGGAGTCCCCGCGTTTTTGTTTATCCCGCGGACTCGCTCCCCGTATTCTCGCGAATCCCCACGGACGGGGAATGCTCCGATTATCATCACCATCATCCTAAAGGACTCCCTTTCAGATTCAGAGGGGAATCAATTTTTGCTGGTGCTGGTGTAATATAAAATCAGTTAAAAACAATCAGAATAAACGAAACCAAAATTATAGTGGATCCAAACTAATTTCGTCAACTGCGTATTTTTTTTCGAACAAAATACGTTTTGGAAGCGTTCCCCGTGTTCTCGCTGTTTTTTGTACGCGGAGCCCGTGTGGAGTGACTCCCTCTATTCTCGCCGTTTAGATTCCCCGAGGAGTCCTCGGGGAACGGCGAGAGTACGCCTTAGGTGTTCGCATTACTCTCTAGAGTTATTTTGCTCTGGTTGGGATTGAGTAGGGTCGGGCAGTGTAGACTTTAATTACCTTTCTTGTAGTTCTTACAAACCTGCGAGAGATCCCGAAAGATCAAAGGGACGAACAGATCCGAGGTTGGAACGGGCAAATCGAGAGCGTGAGAAGCGTATGGAAACCAAACCGAAAGCCGAAAAAGATAAACAAAAAGTAGAGGAGGAACCCGAGAGACAAGAATCCGCGAAACGAGGAATTAACCGGCCGGATAAATGGCCGGAAAGGAAAGCGCGTGATGACCAAGCTTCCGAGCGTGCGAAACCGCGCGAGAAAGCTACGACAAAACCTGAAAAGTCCGCCAGATTTCCGGCTGAGAAAGCGGACGAAAAGCGTAAGACTAAAGAGGAATCCGGAAAGGTAAATAATGAAGGGAAAGATGCTGAAAGTAAGAAGCCAAAACCGGTTGAAACGAAACAGCCAGCAAAGGTGAAAGAGGTTTCTGATGTTGAGGTCACGCAGCTATCAGTTTCGGTGGCTGATCTGGAAATATCAGAAGATGGCAAACCGGGTAATAAAGAAAATAATGAAGAAGGAGAAAGCAGAAGCCTAAAGCGAGAGAGTAAAGCTGCTGCCGAGAGACGACTTAGGAACAAGGTTAGTATTGGCTCTGTTTTCTGACTGTTTCCAGATAGTAGAACAGCTGTTCAATCAATCAATCAATCAAAATTCAAGATTCATTTAATAAAATAGCTATCGTAGTTATGGCTACCGCCGCTACTGATTTACGCTACCTTTTACAACATAATAAGCACTACGTATGATTAATCACACGAGTAAAAAAAGGAACAAATGAATTGCTGGAACGATTTGTCCTGCATCGCACTGGTTCAAGTTTGTTTTTGTGGCGTGTGTTCCTGTTCACTGCAACGGCGGGGGGGGGGGGGGGGTAGTAGGGAACGGTGCTTATCACTCAAAAGCACGGAGTGCCCGAATTTGCACATCAGCTGGTACCTACGTTCTTTAAGGGTTGGGATTCGTAGAGTTACGAGGGCAGATTATGGTTATTCCTGACAATCTGTTTCATAACATGATAGCGTAGGACTGTCAGCTTTAGCAAAACATAATTAATATACACAATTCATTTTAAAATTTCTACGACTTCATAACATTTATAACTTAATTGAGGAAACAGGAGGGCTCTGCGAGGAAATGATTCAAGAGAGGGAATGTGTGGCCCTTTAAAGTTTAACCGAAAAGGGCTCAGATAGGACAGCCTAGTTACCCAAGAGTTATTCACTAAAAGTTTAACTGAAAGGGGCTGGGATAGGACAATCTGGTTACCCATCACTTATTCGCTTAAAGTGGCTTGAAGACCCGCTGGACATGCGTTACTTCATTGTTCGGCTGTACACGAATAATCGATTTTCAAATAGTGGAATTTCCGTGTGATTTGTCGTACCTCTATGCGGTTGTATCTGTGTTGTATGCCTTTCCGGAAAGATTTGTGATTTTTTATTCTGGCACTAACCAGCCTTCAGCAAGCTCACCACTGCCCACTGAAAAGCCGCGTTTGTGTTGAGATGAAAATTTCCCGCATCATAGTAGAATTTACATTTTAGGGAGGCCGCAGATATTTTTGAACGTCATATCTAGAGCAGATAGTGGAAAATAAAAAAAATCCCTTAGCCGAATCCAAATTATTCAGTGTATCCAATTAAATGACACAAAAATAAGTTGGCTTTTCAGTTAAAGTTTAAAGAAGCTTAGACCCGATGAAAATGCGTTACTTCGTAGCTCCGTTATTCCCGAGTTATCGACTTTCATGTAGTGGAATTTCCCTGTCGGATTGGTGGTACCTCTGTACGCTTGTACCTGTGTTGTATGCTTGGCGAAAAAGATTATATCAAAAGTATCTGTTCATATAGTGAGCTACCTTCCGCGAGCTGATCCCTGGCCACTGAAAAGCCGCGTTTTTATTGAGATTCAGATTTCCCACGTCATAGTAGAATTTTGCGTTGTGAGGACGGCCGTAGATAATCTGAACGTAGAGCAAATAGTGAATATAGTGCATAGTGCAAATCTCTCAACACAATCCAAATCGTGCAGGGCATTCAGTTAAATGATACAGAAATAAGTTGGCTTTTCAGTTAAACTTTAAGGAAAGGTTAGAACTTGTTCAGTGTTTCCGTTAGGAGATAGATAGGAAGAAATAGACACAGATTGGACGAGGCTACATAGTAAATGGTTTCATCGCGAAAGCTTTCTTGAAGCACAACTCTTGCTAGAAATAATCTTAGAGTGATAAAATGGTTGAGAAGTATAAATTTTTAAGTAACGACTTTCTTGTTTGCGATTGTCGACTCTATCCAGACTTCCCAGCTCTCCGAAGCAGAGGGTCGACGCAAAATATTTGAAAACTCTACTCGCTGTGGTTAGTAATTGACCCATCAAAAGAAAATAAATCCAGAACACTAAGATAGACCAAGTTTTCCAAAATGAAAAACACCATGCTGAAGCTTATCATGCCGCAAACTTACAAACTCGGCTGGGTGAAATAGCGCTAAAAAGTCGCAGGTGCAAATCGAAGCAGTAGCTAGAGGTGGAGATTTCTAGAATTTGTAATTCCATAGGGGAGACAGTGAGAATGTAAAAGGCAGAATAAGTACGAGGGGTCCTTCTTTCCTTTTTTTTTTTATCAGGCACCAGGATACAGGACACCACGGCCTTTAGCTTCAATTTAGTCATAACTCCCTAGATTTGCAGAATAAACTGGTCCGAAGAACGCAAAATTGCGGGAACCTGCATGGCAGAGTTTTGAAGAAATTTGGGCAGTGAGTTCCACCCTTAAGGCGTTTTTCCGCGACATAATTGTGTGCCACGCGCTTCTGAGGGTGTGTCACGGAAACACGATTGTCTGCCACGCAGTCAAGCCACAAGTTGAGACTCGCGGAAACGCCTTTTTGTCTATTTTTTGGCCGGTAATTTCAGTTGTCTGAAAATAAAAATAAAATTGAGATAAAATTTCAATAAATAGATTTTCAGGCTTTCGTTCCTACCATCCTGTGCAAAAAGGATCCTCAGTTTTATGTCTACAAGCTTGTGAAAGTAGTTAATTTATTATTTTGACATTATTTTGCTGCTAAATTTGAAATTTCCCGCCAGAGTCGAGCCACAAAATCGACAACCACTTCGGCAGTTTTTTGTCGAATTCGAGCCATAAGGCGAGCCACAAGAATCTTGTTGGCCGAGGAAACACGCTTGTGGGCCGCACAAAAGACCGCGGAAACCCTCTTTTTCAGCCACAATCGACCCACAAAATGTTTGTGGGAGCTCGGAAAAACCACTCTAGTCAGTTTTACTGTTTCAGGACCGCCCATCACTTGAAATTTATCGCCCGGGTATGCGACGGACTAAGGGGATTGACAGCAAAGAGGAGACAGTGAAAGCGGACGAGCCGAGCGAGGTACGAGAGAGTCCGAACTCGCAAGACGAAGGGGAAACGTCGAATGCGCAGAGGGCGGAAACTTCGAAGGCGAAAAGCGAGGTTCGCACTCGGACCTTTAGGAGGAGTGTGCCACGTGACTAATCTTTTTCTTATTAAAACAATTGTTGAAACTCTGGTCAATTCAGTTCAGTTCCTTTTAATTTAAACATTCTTTAAACAAAACATCAAACAGAACGCTCCCAAGAAGGGCACAACCGTGTCCTGTGCCGGAGTGCACAACTTTTAATCACCTGTTACAAACGATTACACACATTTCTAGTCTTAACCTTCTCATTTCTTTTTGTTTGCCCCCCCCCCCCCCCCACCCACCCACCCAACCGAACCCTCATTCACTAATAATAATAATGAAATATTCACCTTGAATAAAATTCCAACAATATTCCACATTTATCTAACTATCCAAAAAATAATTTTCAATCTATTTTTAATCACCTGTTACGAATCAAGAACTGAGTGTAGTGTAGAGACTAGTGTAGACAATCAAGAACTGCGAATGCTACTCTCGAGTTGATCCATCTCGCGGTTATCGCAATACAGCCTTGATTCCAAAAAGAGTAAGGTTAGCCAGTGAAAGTTGTAGGATCCAACGCTGGAACAAAGAATACGCCTCGGTGTTTGATATTAGGTGGGCGAATATTTGGAACCGATTGTTTTTATGGGATACTCGTCCATTTGTCCAAAACTTACACGACACGAGGTTTATGGGCCGAACTCTCATTGACGGTTAAACAAAAAAAAATGCCAAAGATAATGTTTGAGCAGCCTATCTCCCATTAACACACTTTGGCTGAGAATTTTATTTCATCCAGAGTTCCCTTCCCCTCCCCCACCCTCAAATGTTCAGATAGAAAGCACATCTTTGAACTTTATCTTATTGTTGACGCGAAGAATCTCTTTGACAAGCTATATCAAAGGATATCAATCCGATTGATGAACAGCCTGCACATAATGGACAAATTTGCAATGTCATAGATTCCCTCACTTTCGTTTGTGATCACCAGAAATGTTCTGGTGATTTTCGTTCATTAAAGTTTTACCGAAAAGGGCTGAGTTAGGACAATCGAGTTACCCATCAATTATTAGTTACGTTTTTGATCAAATTTTCAAGTTACCTTCAAACTCAAAGATCTCTATTTAAATACCGTTTTTGGTCGCCGGTCACATTTTCTTTGGCCTTCGAACTCTGGCCGTCGAACTTCGTGAGCTAGCAAGTTCGAAGCTTGCTTGAACCGTCGAAGAAACGTCGAAGAAACGTAGACCAGGCAAGGGTCGCCGGAGTCGTAAAAACACTAAGTAAGCAAACGGTGAACTTCGGCGGCGTCCGAAATCGGAAATTAAGCAACCGGCTGAGCGAACGGCGAACAAAACTTCGATCAAAAACGCAACTATTCACTTAAAGAGGCTTGAATACCCGACGAGAATGCGTTGCTTCGTTGCTCCGCTACTCACGAATAATCAATTTACATATAGTTGAATTTCCCTGTCGGATTTGTGGTACCTCTACGCGATTGTACCTGTGTTGTATGCTTGACGAAAACGATTTACGAAAAATAAGTGTTCACACAGTTGGCTTCTTCTACGAGCTGATTGAGATTCAAATTTTCAGCGTCATAGTAGAATTTTGCGTTGTGAGGACGGCGTAGAAATTCTGATCGTCAATATAGAGCAATAGTAAAAATTAAGAAAAGTCTCTTAACACAATCCAAACAATGCAGTGAATTCAGTCGAATAACACAAAAATGTTTTAGCTTTCCAGTTAAACTTTAAGGACCGAAAAGAAATGCCTCTCTAGACGTTTTAGACTGTTATTTTCACACATTTAAATAAAAGTAATATCTACGGTGAATCTGGGTGTACTTTGAACTGCCTAAAGGACTTCTGGTAGTCTTGGGGACATAGCTGAATACCGCATTCTCGGCAGCCTTTTGAATGGGGAATTCTGGATTATCATCACCACCATCAAAAAGGCACTCGGTTTGAGTGTGTACTCTAAAACACGCCAGTGATCCCGATGAAAAATTTGTAGCCTGCGTAGTAATATGGTAGTAGTACGAAAACGTTGCATGTAATACTATGTAATAGCAAAGAATGCTATCATTTAATGTGCCTCAGACTGATCCAATCTTATGTAGTAGTATCCAGTACACTGTCAGAAGTTTCATAACAGATTGCGCATAACACTTTCAAGAATAACACCTTTTCACTTAGAAATAAAGTGTTCTGACCAATTAAGTTTACACTATTTCGTGCCTAGACCTCTAACAACACCTTCAATTGGTAAAAATATCAACGGGAACGAAAGAAAGATAACATATAACATCCCAAAGTGTTATCTGTTGAAACCGCGCATCCTGCTGTTGTCGTTATTTAACTTCTGACAGTTTAGTATTTTTACCTATTGAAGGTGTTGTTGGAGATCTGGGCACGAAATAGTATAAACTTAATTGGTCATAACACTTTTTTTCTAAGTGGAAAGGTGTTATTCTTGAAAGTGTTATGCGCAATCTGTTATGAAACTTCTGACAGTGTAGCATCCTGTCTTGCCATAGTAACATCCAGTCTTGCTAATAGTACCATATAGTAAACACGGTAGCCTTGAATTAGAAGCATGTAGTAGCATCGTTAGTACTGCATGCAAATTTTTCTTACTACTTCATAGTACTATTTTGAGATAAAATTTTCATCGGGATTCTCGGGAAGAACGAGGAAACGAAGCACTAACGACTCAAACTCAACAACTCAATCCTGTTTTAACCAGTCACGGCGAAATTTGGGAGCAGCTGTGATACCGCTTCCGGCTCTTCCGCTAGGTCCAGGGCGATTTTGCATCGGCAAGAGGAGTTAGTCATCAAGAGTATTTGCTTCTTTGGATTGGGATATCTTGCTTCAAGTCTTCTAACAAGAGGGTGACAGGGTGTCTTAGGTTCTCAGTTAATGTGGTAAAAAAAACACCACCCTTGTCTGAAGCCAAAGAACCGTCGTAATCAAAGCAAAATAACGCTAGGGAGCAGAGCCAAGACTTGGCTGTCTTGGAAAAAGTGAAACACAGTCGAACAGCAGCGATACTAGCACTATTAGCGACAGTGAACGTCCCTACTGAAACTCAATCAGCCGTGCACCAGCGCTGGCTCCAATTACTTCATATTCCGAGGGAACGGCGAGAATAGAGGGAGTCACTCCGCGCGGACTCCCCGCACGACAAAGAGAACACGTGGAATGCTCCCCAAATGGATTTTGTTCGAAAACAAAAATGTAGTTGACGGAATTAGTCCGGATCCCCTTTATTTTTGGTTTTGTTTATTCTGATTGTTTTTAATTAATTTTACATTGTTAATACTTACAAACAAAAAATCGTAACAACAATGAAAAAGATTCCCTTTTCTCAAAATTAGTTTTAAACTATAACCAAACTCATTTATTAAACATATCCAATATCTAGCCTATTTTTTTCAAAATACAACACCAGCAAATTTCCCTCTGAATATGAAAGGGAGTCCTTTTTGATGATGATGAGGATAATCGGAGCATTCCCCGACCGTGGGGACTCTCGAGAATACGCTTGCGAGAATACCATGGGACAAACAAGAACGCGGGAACTCCTCAAAAGGAGTCCTCGGGGAATGGCGAGAATACACCTTTGGCTGCGGAAAACCTTTTACTCGTTCAGCAAGTACCGACACAAATATGAGGATAAAAGATCTTAAAAAAAAACGCGCCGCGCTGAGGATAATTACCGCCAGTGATACGTATCTTTCGTGACGTCACAGGAGATTCTGCGGCCTAGGCTTTTAGCTAGGGCTTATACTGAGCTAGACTTTGCTAAACTGAGCTTATGCTCAACTAAAATAAGCTGTAACGTCAAGAATATGCGGTGTCGTCCAAATTATGTCGTAATACCACACTGTCGTGACGTAAATGGGAACGTCATATGATGCAGACCTAACATAGAATTTGATTGTCCCTGGTTTATAAATGTAAACGCGACCGGCGCCTCGCTGGCGCCTCTGCTCTATTCATGTATATAGACTCAAATATCTTAACCTGTAGGAACAAAGTATAATTTTTTGTGTTCTACAACCTTCAAAATCAACGATTTTGTTCCTTGGATGGTACGTATCTTTTTATCCCTAGCGATATATATTTTAAGCATTGTTCAAATAGGAGTTGTATGGTATATTACGGCGTATAAGGGATATTACAGATTTTTTTTTCCTCGGGGCGCGCTGTAATAGGGAGAATAGATCTGGGTTATATTTTCTCTTGTGCAGAGCCAATCAGATCGCTTGCATGGTTGGCCGCGCCAGCGGGCCGAGGAAAGGAGCAGCGTCGTCAGGTTGCCACGGGAAGCACTAAAGTTCTACGTTGCTGGAAGCTGAAGAAACAACTTTTCTTCTAAAGTTCTATTACGGGACACCTCTAGTTGGATAATATAAGAAATTGTCGTATAAATATACAAAATCTAAATATCCAATCTTACATATACACCTCGCGGCCACTAGCCAACTAGTTGGCTACTGTAAGAAATTTCCTATTGGAAAAGCCGGGGTTTCCGACTAGTTGGCTGCGATAAAAATTCGTATAGGATTTTGTTTGTGTTCCAACTAGTTCGCCACTGTAAGAAATTTCGTATAGGAAATCCCGCCTTGCCGACTTGTTGGCTACGAGAAAAACTCGTATAGGATTTTTGTTTGTGTTCAACTAGTCCGCCACTGTACGAAATTTCGTAATCCCGCGTTGCCGACTAGTTGGCTACGATCAGAAATCATATAGGAGAAAAGTTTGTAGTCAACTAGTTCGCTACCGTTAGAAATTTCGCATAGGAAATCCCACATTGCCAACTAGTTGGCTAAGACGAAAAATTCGTATAGGATTTTTGTTTGTGTTCCAACTAGTCCGCCACTGTAAGAAATTTCGTATAAGGAATCCCACGTTGCCGACTAGTTGGCCACGATCAGAAATCATATAGGAGAAAAGTTTGTAGCCAACTAGTTCGCTACCGTAAGAAATTTCGCATAGGAAATCCCACATTGCCAACTAGTTCGCTACGACGACAAATTCGTATAGGATTTTTCTTTGTGTTCCAACTAGTCCGCCACTGTAAGAAATTTCGTATCGGAAATCCCGCCTTGCCGACTAGTTGGCTACGAGAAAAATTCGTATAGGATTTTTGTTTGTGTTCCAACTAGTCCGCCACTGTAAGAAATTTCGTATAGGAAATCCCGCGTTGCCGACTAGTTGACTACGATCAGAAATCATATAGGAGAAAAGTTTGTAGTCAACTAGTTTGCTACCGTAAGAAATTTCGCATAGGAAATCCCACATCGCCAACTAGTTGGCTACGACGAAAAATTCGTATAGGATTTTTGTTTGTGTTCCAACTAGTCCGCCACTTTAAGAAATTTCGTATAGGAAATCCCACATTGCCAACTAGTTGGTTACGACGACAAATTCGTATAGGATTTTTCTTTGTGTTCCAACTAGTCCGCCACTGTAAGAAATTTCATATAGGAAATCCCGCGTTGCCGACTAGTTGGCTACGATCAGAAAACATATGGGAGAAAAGTTTGTAGCCAACTAGTTCGCTACCGTAAGAAATTTCGTATAGGAAATCACATTGCCAACTAGTTGGCTACGACGAGAAATCGTATACGAGAAAACTTTAGATCCAACTAGTTGGATAAATTTCACACTCGTATAGGGATTATAGAAAATATCCAACTAGTCGGATTGTATGAACACGGATACGAATTTCAGAAAGTATCCAACTAGTCGGGACAGCTTTCAGTCTCAACAAGGATTTCCATCCCGTTAGTTGGCTATACGCCACTTTGTCTAATAGTCAATGAACTAACAGCCATCTGACTGGATAATCAATGTGTCTCTATACAAATGTTCTCATTTTAGAGAATTAGTTTGATAATTCTTTATTCCTTGACGAGTTTTCTTATTTTAGCCAACTAGTTGGATATTCATCGTCGTCAATTTTTTTTTAGTTTAGCCAACTAGTTGGATAATAACCCCCAGTTCCTATAGGAATTTTCTTATTTTAGCCAACTAGTTGGATCGGCGGAAATTTCATATAGAAATCCCGCATGGCCAACTAGTTTCCACGACGAAATTCGTCTAGGAGAAAACTTTTTATTCAGCTAGTTGGGTCTGTCTCTTCCTCGTACAGAGATTTCAGAAAATATCCAACTAGTCGGATTGTAGGAACACGGATAAGAATTTCATAAAATATCAAACTAGTTGGAACAGCTTTCAGTCTCAACAATGATTTCGATCCCGTTAGTTGGCTATGTGCCACTTTGTCTAATAGTCAATGAACTAACAGCCATCTGATTAGATTGATAATCAATGCGTCTCTATACAAACTTTCTCATTTTAGAGAATTAGTTTGATAATTCTGTATTCCTGGACGAGTTTTCTTATTTTAGCCAACTAGTTGAATATTCATCCTCGTTCCTATAGAATTTTTTTTATTTTAGCCAACTAGTTGGATAATAACCTCCCGTTCCTATAGGAAATTTCTTATTTTTGCCAACTAGTTGGCAATTTGGGATTTCCAATACGAAATTTCTTACGGTAGCGAACTAGTTGGCTATAAACTTTTCTCCTATATGATTTCTTGATCGTAGCCAACTGGTCGGCGACGCGGGATTTCCTATACGAAATTTCTTACAGTGGCGGACTAGTTGGAATACAAACAAAAATCCTATACGAATTTGTTGTCGTAGCCAACTCGTTCGCAATGTGGGATTTCCTATGCGAAATTTCTTACGGTAGCGAACTAGTTGGCTACAAACTTTTCTCCTATTTGATTTCTGATCGTAGCCAACTAGTCGGCAAGGCGGGATTTCCTATAAGAATTTTTTTACAGTGGCGGACTAGTTGGAACATAAACAAAAATTCTGTACGAATTTTTCAAACTAGTTGGCTACAAACTTTTCTCCTATATGATTTCTGATCATAGCCAACTAGTCGGCAACGCGGGATTTCCTATACGAAATTTCTTACAGTAGCGGACTAGTTGGAACACAAACAAAAATCCTATACGAGTTTTTCTCGTAGCCAACCAGTCGGCAACGTGGGATCTCCTATACGAAATTTCTTACAGTGGCGGACTAGTTGCAACACAAACACAAATCCTATACAAATTTTTCTCGTAGCCAACTAGTCGGCAACGCGGGATTTCCTATACGAAATTTCTTACAGTGGCGGACTAGTTGGAACACAAACAAAAATCCTATACGAATTTTTCTCGTAGCCAACTAGTCGGCAAGGCGGGATTTCCTATACGAAATTTCTTACAGTGGCGGACTAGTTGGAGCACAAAGAAAAATCCTATACGAATTTGTCGTCGTAGCCAACTAGTTGGCAATGTGGGATTTCCTATGCGAAATTTCTTACGGTAGCGAACTAGTTGGCTACAAACTTTTCTCCTATATGATTTCTGATCGTGGCCAACTAGTCGGCAACGTGGGATTTCTTATAACGAAATTTCTTACAGTGGCGGACTAGTTGGAACACAAACAAAAATCTATACGAATTTTTCCCGTAGCCAACTAGTCGGCGACGCGGGATTTCCTATACGAAATTTCTTTCAGTGGCGGACTAGTTGGAACACAAACAAAAATCTATACAAATTTTTCTCGTAGCCAACTAGTCGGCAACGCCGGCTTTTCGTATAGGAACTTTTTACAGTAGCCAACTAGTTAGCTAGTGACCGCGAGGTGTATATGTATGATTGGATATTCAGATTTTGTTATGTTTATGCAACAATTTCTAATAATTTCCAACAAGAGTATGTCCACCTCGCGGTGTCAGAGATTGGTGACTCGTTGGTGTTCGCAGCTCTTCGGCGTGAAATTTGAACTGGACGACGGCGGAACATTTTAGTTCTGTTGAGGTTCGTAACATTTCAAATTGATTCCTATCGTAACCACTGATTTTAATAACGCCATCAATTCAGAAGTATGGAGCTTCTAGATAGATTTTGGTCTTTTATGTTCTCACCAGTCTACTGTATAACAGCCTAGATAGTTTATTTGAATGTTCTTTTCAGTGTTATTTTTCTGCTGCTGAGATACAATAGAGGTGTTATTTTTTGTTGTTCGTCACAGGTTTGTCATTGTTGGTACGAAAACCTTATATTTTTCCTATTAGCCTTTTCTTTGGCACATTCTATAAATGTTGTTTCACGAATGAAGTTGATCAGAGAACATTAAAGAGGAACTTAATATTTGCAACAGCAGCTGTAATAAATGACAGAAATGGATTTTAATTAATTACCTAATTACTAAACTGAAAAGTTGAAACAGACTTTCAGCCTCTGTTTGTTGTTTTGGAGTGAAGCAGCGGTTCAACTGAACAAAGAAAATTTATCCTCTGCAGCCAGTCAGTTCAGCGCCGTTTACAGCATTGTAAAGAAAACACATATAGTAAACAATGATTGGATTGGCAAACTGAAAGACAAAAACCAATGTGGCTAACTAAATGGTAATCAAAGTAATGGAGCATAATTCCACAACGCTGGATCTGCTTTGGATGCCATAGTCTGGCCATTATAATTCAAAAGAAACTGAGCAAATTAGAGCAAAATATTGGAAAACATAATTTGCAGGCTACATCAAATGAGACAAACAGCTTAAAATTGCATTTGTATACAAATGAACAAACAGAGTAAAGCCAGCATTAAAAAAATCATGGAGAAGTGTAGTAATTGTGAAACCATGGCAAAGTGTCCAAAGCTGGGTGATTCTCCCTGCTTTTCCTGTGTACCTAAGCTGGCCGCATTCCACGCTGAGGTATGTTCACAATAAACATGTAGACTGTAGAAGAAGGGTACTATGTGGAATGAAAGCATAGCCATCAAAGGTATACATATATAAATAAGGTGAGAAAGCTTGAGCCCAGAGTGACTTTACTTAGCTAAAATTTTGTTTATGCTAAGTTCTGTGCACAAGTATTTGCTAGGTCTGAATTTCATCATATTCTTCTGACCCATTTTGAGTTAGACAATGCTCAAAATAACACTTGTCTACTGTAGGCTATGGTGTTGCCTATGGAATATGGTGTTCGATGTATTGCAACAGTTTGACATTATTTGAACAATTGTCTGAAGTATCCAATAGAAAAAAGAACATTAAAAAATTAAATAATACATTGCGATGAATTAGTTTCCTTTCATTCTTTATGCAAAGCTGGAGAGACCGAAAACAGTGGCTTTATACTAACTTCTTAATTGTTATTTCCATATTTTATTTTAGAGGCAAAAGACAGAAGAAAGGCTGCACTAAAATTTGGAGAAGTTTTCAAGAACCATTACTTCAAATTTAACCGTTGATATGAACCAAATTGTTGAACTGCGATGCAGAATACGTTCAACATTTAACCTGGCAAAATATTGATTCAGAACATGATTGCAAACAGTAATTTAAGGAAATAAAGTCATATCTAAGCCAACAACTGTTCTTCCTTTGAATAGCTTTATGTTACCTGCATCTTATGTTTGTTTACGGCAAGCAAGGATTGCATAAGCTTTTCATTAATTTGACTCTTTCGACTTCCCCAACAGTCGAATTGCAAAAAAAGAAGTCTCAGAAATAGAACTTGGCTTTCTTCTTTATTTGAAATGAAAGCCACTGGAACACTTGACTCATAGATTGTTTTAAGCCCCTTACCCCCCCCCCCCCCCTCCCAGTTCTGATCTTCTTCTGCTACTAGTACCTTTACAGAGTGATATTTACTAACCTCAATATTTTTTCATTTTTAAGAGTTCCCCATTTTCTCATTGACCTTGCTGTTGGACGTTCAGTATAATATTTGTAAATGCAAACAACCTCTAGTAAATTACAAAGAGCTAAGTCCTCTGAATATTTTGTTTATTTAACTGTAGTAGGAGCAAAGAACATCTCAGTGTGTTCTGTAACTTAAAGAAACATCTGTAGAATCATTGTTTCTCTTTGCTGTACTACAAAGTGGCAGATTTCTTTTATTAAGGTTGTCTTAAAATTGGATCTTTATTCTAGGGATAAGCGCTGACATCTACCTTCTTCTGCAAATTAAGACACCTGTATTGTCTCTGAATTCTAGTCAATTTGAAAGTGATGAGCCGCCTTCGCAAGTTATTTCTAGTCTGGCTTGGCATCGTCTTCAGAAGTTGGGATCTTCTAACAACATTATTGTTTAAGAAAGTTATCTATAAAGAGCCAAAGAAGAACTTGCCTCTGATTGATGACTTGACCCTCTTGGATAGTGCAACAGCTATTGCGGCAAAAATCAGACACCAGAAGGTAAAATATGGAGCTTGCATTGTTGGTACTTGATAACTTTTTGGCTTTGCAGTGGTCATAGTAAGGCTAAAATAAGTAAGTAAGAGCGTGTTCCATCCTACTTACCGTAGTTACCACGCATGACGTCACAAATTCTGCCTTTTTGTCGTCAAGGCTGGAACGATTTTTCTATTTTCCAGCGAAAGATCACACCACGGGTGAATCCGACCAATCACGTGACAGAGATTCGTGGTTACTACGCTTACCACGCTCCCGAGCGTGGTAAGCAAATAGTTACTATTGGTTACTATTTCGACAAGGCTGGAACGGTCAGCGTAGTAACTTTTCGTGAGGCTGGAACGGGTTTAATAACTAATAGTTACTATTGGTACGAGGGTGGAACACGCTCTAAGTAATTTATTTATGACCCGCCATTTTGAAAAGGCGGAGTAAATGACGAAAATAAAGAAAATAAACAAAACACATATATACACACAGAAAAAGACACTTAATTTTTAATCTTTGGTCAGGAAGCAGTGGACGATTCATTTTTTCAGATGGCTTTGTCCATCCAGCAGTGATGACAATATAGTTAGAATGGTTTCAAGTATCAGTAAGTTAACCTTCCGAAGATAGGGTCTTGAAAGAAAAACAGAACAGAAGGCATTCTTACACTGATGTATGGTTCAACCCCCAGCTTAGACTGAGAGAACCTACCTGTATTTTTGAGTTCAGGTAAATGCTACATGCTAGGTTAATAAATTGGGATTTTAAAATATCTACATTAGTGTGTTTCAACAAAAATACAAGTGCGTAGAGGTACCACAAATTACACGGAAATTCAATTTTCGTGAATAGCGGAACAACGAAGAAACGCAAATTCAGCGGGTCTTCAAGCCAATTTAAGTGAATAAGTGATGGGTAACTAGATTGTCCTATCCCAGCCCTTTTCGGTTAAACTTAAATAAACAAAAACGAGGTTTTCGGAGGTTTCTTGATAAGCTAAAGCGTTGCTTCTTGATTTGACGGTGCAAACTGGATAAGTCAGCTACATTCTGTTAGAGGGTTTTATTAGCCTACATTTTATCTCTAATAAAATGTAGCTGACCTATCCGTTTTGCACCGTCAAATATGATTCGCAGTAGGCTTGAGCTGAAGGAATATCTATCCCTCTAAGATGTTAGGCGAGGGATAAATATAATCCCGGATATTTCTTTGTACTTCCAGCAACCATCGAACAAACTAAATCAAAATCCCATGGCTTTATTAACAAAAGAGCGATGCGGACTCGGACACCGTCAAATATGATTCGCAGTCAGCTTGAGCTGAAGGAATATCTATCCCTCTAAGATGTTAGGCGAGGGATAAATATAATCCCGGATATTTCGTTTGTACTTCCAGCACCAAGAACAAACTAAATCAAAATCCCATGGCTTTATTAACAAAAGAGCGATGCGGACTCGACAAACCACAACTTACATACTCAGTATATACTTGAACTTGTAACGGGACCAGACGAGTGCCGCCTCACCCGGCGTCCACGAGTTGCCGAACGGTGGCGTCCTAGTTGCCTCTCACTGTAAAAAAGAATCTTGCAGTATTTGCTACTGGGATTAAAATTGTCTCTACTGAGATAAAATTATTTCTAATTCGGATTAATCTTATCCCAGTAGAGATAAGATTAATCCCAGTAGCAAAGACTGCAGTTAACTTTAATCCTTACTCGGAGGAACTTTTCACAGTGTATCTTGCCCCAGCTCCTTGGACGACATCTAGCCGGTAGTTATCCCATCTTCTGCCGAAACGGCGGAAACCGCCTACAGGCTCAAGTTCTTTTTTGACGGTCGTCCACCAATTAGTGAGTTAACCGCCCGGTCTACTTCGCCAAGAGGGAAGGGGTTCTGCTAGGAGAACTTGTTTGGCTGACAAACCGACATCTTCGGTGAACAGTTATCGAGAATTAGTCGTATGGAGTTGTACGAAAAAGTAGCATGCAGTAGTAACTGTTGTCACTGCATGCTACTACTAGCAAACTGGATGCTAGTACAGCAAGATTGGGTGCTATCGGATACTACTACTTAAGATTAACCCAGTCGGAGGCATGTTAAATCAAAGTATTCCATACCTACTACTACATATCAATACATGCAACTTTTTCGTACAAATACCATACAACTAGACAGTCAAAGAATTTTTCATCCGCATATAACCAAATAAGGCAGCGCAAGAGAGCTAACCTAATTTTGTTTCAGTAATTTGTGGATAATTTTGGCCAGCGTGAGGATTTTGCAGAAAGAATAGTGCGTTTAGTCTTATCATCGATTAGTCTTAGTCTATAGTCTATAGTCAGTCTATCAACCGATAATGTGCCCCCTTTTCCGCCAACTTATGTTACATCCTTTAAGGAAAAGTCCTCAAGCTACAAGAGGGAAAAAGAATGGAAATCGGTTTAACAAAGTTTCTGGACGGTTTGTTTGATCATGGTCCCGTGTGCCACAAAATGGGACAGATGAGGAATTGGTTTGACCTTATTCGGAAAAAACGCGAGCTAATTTTACTTCTTTTTTAGGTTTCGAGTGTTGAAGTGATGAAGTCCTTTATCGACAGGATCGAAAAGGTCAACCCAGTTTTGAACGTTGTGACTGAAAGAAATTTTGAAGCCGCTCTAGAGGAGGCGGCGAAAGCAGATGAACTGGTGCGGAGTGGAAGGAAATCAGTTGCAGAACTTGAGGAAGAATTTCCATTCCTGGGTGTTCCTTTCACGACCAAAGTATCTGTGGCCGTTGCTGGTAAGTTTTAAGCAGAGCAAAATAACACTAGAGAGTAGCGCCAAGACCTATGTTTTCCATGCTTTGCAAACGGGCCATACTGGTAGTGCCGCCCACTACACTTGCGCCATTTAAAGCGAGAGAAACTTGCGGGTTTGGAAGTTTCTAGTAAAGCAAAGGTGCGGTCTGCAAACACCAAGGAAACAATGGAGGCTGTATAATTTTTTTTCTATGTTTAGAATACGAAGTTATTGGAGCCAGCGCTGGTGCCCGACCGATTGAGTTTCAGTAGGGATGTTCACTATCGCTAATGGTGCTAGTGTCGCTGTTATTCGAGTGTGTGTCACTTCTTTCAAGTCTTGGCGCTACTCTCTAGTGTTATTTTGCTCTGGTTTTAAGACTGTGGACAATAGGCGCGTTCGTTACACTCCGAGTAGCTTCTGGTTTTGACTCACTACACTGTCAGAACTTTCATAACAGACAAAATGGATGTGTGGTTTCAAAAGACAGTGCTTAACAGACAGCACTTGGGATGTTATACGTTAGATGTTCCTACGGCCCAAGCTGATTGCGAATCATATTTGACGGTGCAAAACGGATAAGTCAGCTACATTTTATTCGAGCTATATTTCGGCCCTTCTTGGCAAGGGTCCTCTTCAGGCTCAAGCCGCTCAAGCTGGAAAATAAACTTGTGGAAAAATAATTAAGATTCTTCCTTAAATATCTGCTTTTGAGAAATTCTTCTCTGAAAGTTGGTTGGAGTTAAAGCTGATGCCGTTATTTCATAATGGACTCGGCTACTGTTTTTGTTGTTCGATTGGGTCGTCCTTCTGCATTTTGGTTTTAGAGTCACCTGTCTCTTCTTCTTCTTTCCAGCTAAGATGGATACTTGTTGGCGGCATGTATGGGCGATTAGTTCCGTACTTCGGTGATAGATGTTCCTACGGCCCAAGCTGACTGCGAATCATATTTGACGGTGCAAAACGGATAAGTCAGCTACATTTTATTCGAGCTATATTTCGGCCCTTCTTGGCAAGGGTCCTCTTCAGGCTCAAGCCGCTCAAGCTGGAAAATGAACTTGTGGAAAAATAATTAAGATTCTTCCTTAAATATCTGCTTTTGAGAAATTCTTCTCTGAAAGTTGGTTGGAGTTAAAGCTGATGCTGTGATTTCATAATGGACTCGGCTACTGTTTTTGTTGTTCGATTGGGTCGTCGAAAGGGTAGAGATTCTTCTGCATTTTGGTTTTAGAGTCACCTGTCTCTTCTTCTTCTTTCCAGCTAAGATGGATACTTGTTGGCGGCATGTATGGGCGATTAGTTCCTTACTTCGGTGATAGATGTTCCTACGGCCCAAGCTGACTGCGAATCGAAGCACCGTCTGCGAAAGACGGTGCAAAACGGAACCGGTTTAAAAACGTCTAAAAACCGAATTACGAACAAAATCCGTTTTGCACCGTCAAATATGATTCGCAGTCAGCTTGGGCCGTAGGAACATCTATCACCGAAGTACGGAACTAATCGCCCATACATGCCGCCAACAAGTATCCATCTTAGCTGGAAAGAAGATGAAGAGACAGGTGACTCTAAAACCTCTCATCCCTTTAGAGGAAATATGACAACAGTTTCCGTAATTGGGGTCAACGAAAATACGGTTATCAGAAGAGACCGATAAAGTTAGATTCTTTAAAGGACGACTCTTCCTAAAAATGTTCTTTTCAGGGAGAAGTGGCTAAGGAATAGAGTATAAAATACCATTGCATTCCATGTGAAATTAGCGATTTTTTTGTCAGCGCTTGTCGACTCTACCCAGTCTTCCCGCTCTGCAATGTGGCAGCATATTTGAAAACTGAACGCACCGTGGTCAGAGGCGTCCCGACACTTTCCTTATGGGGGGGGGGGGGGGGGGAGGGGGGGCGGCTGCTTCAGAATTTCACAGGAATATTTCGAGGATCTTAACGGAATAAATATTCTTGAGCCCAAGCTGACTTTGAAACATATATTCACATATATCACTATATATATCACTATAAGTAAGTAAGTAAGTAATTTATTTATGACCCGCCATTTTGAAAAGGCGGAGTAAATAATGATGCTTCATCAGCGATATTTCGGCCCTTCTTGGCAAGGGTCCTCGTCAGTCTGTCAATCTTCAGGGTCAACGTCGGGGAAGGAAACAAACCTGTAATCTACATTTTTGGATTACAGGTTTCATTACAGGTTCGTTATTTGAATAGATCTTACCGGAAATTCTCCGTAGTGACTATCTCTGCAGAAACTCTAGAATCCTGTTGCGTTCTGACTTCGATTATCTGGTACAGACGACAGTAAACATAAAGTAGGCTCGTTAAAGTTTAACTGAAAAAGCAGCTTATTTTTGCATCTAATATTTGAATACACTGAAATACTTCGACTCATCTGAGGGATTTTGTATTTTTCGACCTGGGGCTCTAGTAATAACGTTCAGAGTGTGCGCTGCGACGAAACAAAATTCATCCAGACGCGGAGAATTTGAATTTCAACAAAGACCTGCATTTCCTGGGGTAAAGCTGCGACATCGCAGAAGTTACGCCTGTAGAAAAATAGGAAAATGGTTTTAGGATATGTCTTGCAACATTACTGAGATTTTATTTTTCGGTAATGCCTTACATTTCTAGTTGATAAATTTTTGGAGCGTAGAGGGACAAGCACATAGAGGTACCACAAATCCGAAAAAATAGGTTCATTCTATGAAATCGATTATCCCTGGATAACGGACAAACGAAGTAACACATTTTTTATCGGGTTTTCAGGAATATTTAACTAAATGATATGTTACTAGACTGTTGGATCTCAGCCGTATTCGGTTAAAGTTTAGATTGTCATTAAACTAAAAAGTCTTGGACCTTCATCCCACCCTACAGATTTATTCGTCGCGTTTTAAACGATTTCCATTTATCCACAACACATCCAATTTCACATTCGTCAACTAGATCGGTTTCACATGCGATTAGTAACAGACTTTCAAGACGATGGTCAGCCATTGTTGAACTCAAGGTGGTCTTAACCAACTTCGTCTAGCTAAAATTATTTCCCCCTTTGCTGAGGCAACAGAGGCTGTCTTAGTCAGCTTTAACGCTTTCCAAACTAGTGGTAATACATCTTTCAATTAATGAAAGACTTCGACCTTCAAATGTTTTGTTTGTTTCGAGGCTCTCCTGGTGACTTTCGAGATCATGTTGGAACAAGGTTGAATGGTTTTTGGGATCCCAAAACGTAAGTGGAGGGATACCCATAACTTCGTAAAAAATTGTCCGTTTTGTCCGTCCATCTGTCAGCACGATACTCCCGAAGGGAATGAAATATTTTGATGAAACTTGGTGTGAGGATTTTTTGGGTCACGGACCAGGTCGAGTTCGTAGATGGGCTCTGCTCTATGTTTAGGAGTGGGGGAGGGGGTTCAAATTAAGGGGCGAACAAAATATTTTGTAACAGCTAATGAGATAGTCGAAGAAGACATGCTGAACACATATGAGAATCATTTTCTCGCCGGACAAGTAGCTCGCCCGGAATCCGGCCAAAACCGGAAAATTTGTTAAAAGTCAAAGTTTTATTTGAAGTTGATTAGATGTTCGATTTAGGGATAAGAAGACATGTTGGATCCGTATGTGACAATCCTTCCCACCCGGACATAATAGTTGGCCCGGAATCCGGCTGAAACAGGAAAATTTCTTATAAGTAAAAGTTTTATCTGAAGTTGATTAGAGGTTCCATATAAGAGTAAGGAGATATGCTGAATTCGTTTTTTAGCTTTAGTTTTTGCCAGACAAGCAGTTCGTCCGGATTCCGGCCGAAACCGGAAATTTGGCAGAAGTAAGGCAGGAAGTTTTGATCCTTTCGTCAAAGTAGATATGGCAGGTAGGGGTAAACACACATGCTGAATCCATATCTGAACTTGGTTTTCTCAGATGATTGGAGATGATTAGCCATTGGTCTTTAACTGTTTCTAAATGGTAAAAGTAAAAATGGTGGAAAATTGGAAAATTTCGTTTTCCAGCTTGAGCGGCATTAGCCTGAAGAGGACCCTTGCCAAGAAGGGCCGAAACTCTAATAAAATGTAGCCGATTTATCCGTTTTGCACCGTCAACTATGACTTGATGGCCTACCATACCATGTCTTCCAAAATGAAAAACAACACTTTGAAGCTTCTCATTTCCTTATGTTTGAAAGAGTTGTCGGCAAACCTTGAAGCTTTTCGCGAAAGTTTGCGCGTGACTGGCAAAACTCGGCTCGGCAGAAAAAGCGCTGAAATGTGACAGGTAGAAAACGAAACAATGGCGAAAGGCGGGGATTTCAGAAGCTTAAAGTGCGAGAAGGGAACTAGGAATAATGTAAAAATAGAATGATTTTAATTATATTATTTATAAGCCGTCAAAATAAGTACAAAGCACGAAGACGGAGTAAATAATAAGGAAAAAAGAGAAAAAGAAAGGAAAACACTAAAGGGAATTGACTTACGAAATACACAGTATAACTTTTACCCGAAAACTAAACCAAGAGGGTTTTCCAGTCTTGATCAACATTTGGGTTATATGTTTCTGTTTGTTTCTCCACTGCTGTTAGTTGACCACTTATTTGATAAATTTTTGAGTTTCTCGTCCCGGTGGGGAGGCGTAATATGTATTTAGCAAAACGATAGAATATTGACCGGATTTGTTTCTTGTCCGATTTGGTGAGAAGTCTCCAAAAAGGTGCAGTATACAGGACGTGAGGTAGGGCGATTGAATTGTATAAAGCCGCGAGGACGGGGCGTTGAAAACGTAGCTTATTAGATATCACAGATCCGTATGCACCTGCAATTCTTTTACGTATATGCTTTATAAATAGTGCACGGGTTTCTTTGATGGACTTGCCAACAGGTAACCCCAGGTAGATTAGCGAATCCATAGGCTTCACATGAACAATGCCCAGTACTATTACATCCGGGTTTGATTTCCAGTTGAAAATTACGACTTGGATTTATCTGCATTGAAATGCATTCCAACGCGACCATATTCTGTGCTAAGGAAATAGAAATTTCCCTTCAAACCAGTAACGGTACGACTGGGTTAAGAACATCATCAACATTCCCTATCAGGCTAACATCAATACCCCGAACAATACATGCAGGTTTAATTAAAAAGTTATTGCAATGCTAAACAACTCAGGTGAAACAATAGACCCCTGTCTTACTTCCTTTTTGACCGGCACTGTCGGATTTACATCCGGAGAACCAGGAACTTTTTGTCAAATTTTTGTCCAGGTATCTGTAAACTCGGATTATCGACGGATAAACACCACGCTTAAAAGCTTCATGTTCGGTGAACAAGGGAATCGAAATCTTTGCTTTCATCGTGACTAGCACACACCAGAGCTTCCTTTTGGGATCCCAAAACGTAAGTGGAGGGATACCTATGACATAGCAAAGGTTGTCCGTCTGTCCGTCCGTCCGTCCGTTTGTTGGCACGATAACTCTCGAAGGGGTTGAGATATTTTGTTCAAATTTGGCACGGTGACTCTTTGGGTCAAAGTACAGGTCAAGTTCGAAGATTGGCTCTGTAGCTCTATATTATGGGCTCTGTAGCTCTATATTTAGAGGTGGGGGAGGGGTTTCAAATTAAAGGACAAACAATTTTTTTTTAAAAGCTATTGAGATAGTTGGTTTAGGGGTAAGGAGACATGCTATATCCGAATATGAAAGTTATTTTCTTGCCGGACAAGTAGTTCACCCGGAATCCGGCGAAAACCGGACACCAAATTCGTCGACCAGTTTTCGGCTATTGCAGTCCCTACCCTTTATTCTCAAACTAGTATAGCTCTGCGCTTGGATGCTGACATTCATTTGTTTATTCAGTGTGACGTCGGAGAGATCTAGTGTAATCGAAGGTCGAAGGGGTTGATATTATTATTATTATTATTATTTATTTATCACCCACAACTACAAGAAACAAGTAGTACAAGTGGAGTAAACTATAAAAAGAAAAATAACTTCAACTAAACACTATCCTCTTCAACAAAAAACTGAATAAGACCGTGATCAGGGCCTATTTTACAAAATGCGTCAACAGAAAGCTTTCTGTGTAGGTCACCGAGCTTTTGAACTACATCCGTAACATTATATTTTTTAACCAAGTACCGATTTCTAGTCCACGGTGGCAGAGAAAGCAGAAATTTGCAAAATTTGAAATACGTAACTTTCATTTTCTTCGAATCTTTTAGCTTCAGAACATAATGAATACCCGAGAAATAAAGAACAGAATGATCAGAAAACGTTGAGAATAAACGCCCAAGAGCTCTTCTGTTATATTTTCCACGGTTTGCTACAATTTTTGAATAACTAAGTTGAATTTTTTTTACTGCATCTGCAACAATCTGTCTACGGAAGAGAGCTAAAGAATCAGAAACAGTAATCCCTAGCCACCGAAAAGAAGAAACAGAAACAACAGAAAATTCATTACATACTAGAGGAGTAGACGAAGACAGGTTGTAAGACAAGAATTCACAATTTATCAAGATTCAGAGATAAGCCAATATCCAGGAAAGACTGAGAAACTAGAGAAACCATCGCAGAAAGAGCTGATTTAGTACGGCTGATCAACAGGATGTCGTCAGCATAAGCTATATAAGAAACATCAGTAGAACCAGTAAAATAAGTGCCTGAGATCTTTTCCAGAACAGTAGAAATACAAATTTTGAAAAGGGTTGGTGATAAAACACCCCCCTGCCTTACACCTCGAAGTACTTTAATAGTTGTTTCTGGAGAAGATTTCAAGCGGAGGTAAGAGTTAGAGTACCAGAACCGTAGAAGGTAAACAACTGAAAAGTTTACACCAGAAGAAGCCAAAGAAAAGAAAAGTTGGTTATGAACAACAGAGTCGAAAGCCTTGGAAAGATCAAGAGTACAGAGATAGACACCTTTACCCTTGGAAGAATTAGAAAGTAGAATGGAAGAAAGGACACGATGTGCATGTTGGCACCCCACACCAGATCTGAAACCAAGCTGATTATCCCCGAAGAAAGAAATATTTTGCGTTAAACTAGGTAAAAGTACATACTCAAAAACCTTGCTAATATTGCAGGAGACGGTAATTGGACGGTAAGAAGAGCAATCTGTAGGCGATTTCCCTCTTTTTAAAATTGAAGTCACGCTCCCACACAGAAAGCTTTCTGGGACAACGGAAGACGCCAAACACATTTGAAACAAAAGCGCAAGATGTGATACAAGTTCCGCACATTCGGGAGCTAGATGTTTTTTTGAAATGCCATCAGCATCGATGGATTTCGACTTGAGATGTTTTAAAGCATTCATAACATCATGTAGCGAAATGGGAAGCACATAACGCTGACTCAAAAAACTAGGGATTATCTTAAGAAGTGCTTCACTAAACTTACTATGAACACAATAATTTAACACAGAGAATATCTTTGAATAATGAGTATGCCAACTACATAATGTTCAAGCGAGGGGGTTGATTCATGTGTACCAAAGAGGGAACTGCTAGGGTACGCGAGGGGCTACTCACTGAAAGAAGGGTGAACTGGGTAAGTGAGGGGTTGCTCAATGAAAAAAAGGTGTACTTGGTAAGGGAGGGGTTACTGACTGGGAAAAAGATTTACTGGATAAGTGAGGGGTTACTCAGTGGGTGTACTAAAGTTGTTTGGGGAGGGGGTGGGGTGAGCCGGTCCTAGGTACTCTTGAACCAATCCCAGGTGCACGCGAGGGGTTAGGAACTGATTGTACCCGTTAAAGGAGTACTCGAGGGGTTATACACTTGGTGAGCCAATCCGAGGTGCTAGGTGTGTGTGAGCCAATCCTGGGTGCTCGGTGAACCAATCCCTGGTGCATGCGATTGGTTGCTCACTTGAAAAAAAAATCAGGGGTTAGAAACTGGGTCTTGAGGGGGATTCCCCGGGGAAATTATTGAATTTTGAACTTTATTTCCTTGACGGATATGCTGGCAAAATTTGCGAGGTTCGGATCTCAGCGTCACCAGATCTTTTGCTCTGCATGCAGTTTTCCGGGAATGCTGCTAAAATACGAGGAATTTGGCAGAAAAACAACAACACAATTCTAAAATACCTTTTTGAGGTCGATTAGATATGAGATATTGTAGTAAACATGCTTTTTGAACCCGTATCTGAACTTGGTTTCCTCATTTGATTAGTTGTTTGCCCGTAAGCAAAAAACTTCAAAACGATAAAATTTTTTATTGTAGGCTACATATTCAAGCGGTTGATTATGGATAAACTTAAAGGGGTCTAGCGAAGACTTGGAAATGTACAAGATTCGATTGTCTGGATCAAGAAGTCTGATAAACATTACATTTTTGGGATCCCGTCGAAACCTTTGGTCTTGTTGGGAATCGGTCTCAATGGGAACAGAACATAGTTCACTGAGCGCATGGGCGCATCCAAGTCGTTTTTGGAACCCAAATTGATACAGTGGAACATAACACTTCGAGCTAATCTCGCCGAGCGTGACTAGCTCGAAGAGTTTAGATAACACATTTGACACGGTTATTGGGCGGTATGAGCTACCATGAACCTGGTGGTTTTCCTTTTCCCTGAGTCGGGTAAAGCACTCCTACGGCAAAACCACTGGGTGTTACTCCTGACACAGTTATCATGTGATAGATCAGGCAAATGTAACCGACAAGTAAGTCACTAGCAAACTTCAACGGAACAGTACAAACCGAACTCTTCAGAGTAATGCATATGCCATATTTTAGGATCTATCTCACTTTGTGTGACGCTTTGCTTGGGCCGTATCACCTTCTTCCAGTGGGATGTATGATCATCATTCACTAATTTAGTATAATGACGACGCACAGCACTGCGGTGATTGGCTAAAACTTTTGCAAACTTGCAATTTGCCCATTTTCGAACTTCACCAACCCAGCCTTTCCTCGGCTTATCTAACTGAACCCACACTCCATGCCAAAACTTAGCTTTTCCACAAGCGGTTCTGAGTTCGGGGGTCTTTGACAGTCCTGCTCACGGGACTTGACACGGACATTTGCAACAGGCCGCATTTTCACCGCATTTTACTGCGTGGCAAATCTCGGCATAGAAAATATTGAACTGAATTCCTGAGGATTGACGCAGTAGGTGGTTGGGCACTTTGATCTTAGTGAGGATGTCGTCGCGAACACTTCGAAGGTCTTTGGATCAACATTGTTCCATTCTTGTTTTTCGAACCACTTCGATTGGTTTCCGGGAGCATGATCCTTACGGCAAGTATGCCCAGCTTTAAAGGATAGGCTGATAGGAAAGTGGCCCGATGTGTAACTCGTCTGTGCTACGTATGCGTGCGGCTTACCGAGAGAGGTGGAGGTGAGAACATCGTCAAGGTCTGACGTAGCTCCACCGGGGTGCACGTTAGTTACATCCGAATTTTTGTCACTGAGGAACAATTTGCCTTCGTAGCACAGATCATTAGTCAATGCCAAGAACAAGGCAAGGCGATAGAGGTGATTTCGAGGGAACCCTTTTTTTAACAGGAAGATGTTAAACGAGATTTCGTTTTTTGAAGGCGGCAAAAGAGTTTGTCCCCAGCGTGATTAACACGGAATTGTTTCCAAAGAGAGAGCACTGCGTTTTTTCGTGTTGACGACAAATCGTTGAGATTGCAGTTGAAGTCGCCTATGGCCGCGACATGGGAGAGCGACTGGCTTATTGCACAACTTGCAAGTTGCTTAATCAGAGAGCGAACTTTTTCTCAGAAATCGCGTTTCTGTAGTCAGTTGGTAGGTAAGAATTTGTAGTGATCGTACCGCAAAATCGGATCGTGAGGTGTGAAAGCGCCTTTTTGGTTAGCTCGGAAGCCAGATTCGATCTGGCAAGTGTGGCCAGACCTCCCGAGGGTCTACCTTTCGTGGCACTGCGCTTAGCTGCAGAAAAATAAAGGGTTTGAGAATCCCGGAATTGCAGTAGCTAGCTACCCGATGAAAAATGTGCAGCCTGCAAAGTTCTATGATAGTTGTTACAAAGAAGTCACATGTATTGATATGTAGTAGTAAAGGCTACTGCACTTACTACTACATATCAATATGTAGTAGTAGGTAGCACCTACCACCTACCTGTGGTAGGTGTGGTAGGCACACAGTGCCTATCACTGTGTGCCTATCACACTAAGTGATAGGCACACTATCATTTAGTGTGCCTCAGACTGGGCCAATCTTAAGCAGTAGTATCCAGTAGCATCCTGTCTTGCTATAGTAGCATCCAGTCTTGCTAATAATAGCATGCAGTAGAATGCAGTAACACAGTAGCCATGACATAGAAGCATTTAGTAGGACCAGTTCGTACTGCATGTCACTTTTTCGTACAACTTCATACTACTATTTTGAGATAAATTTTTCATAGGATACTCTCATCAGTCAAAAAGTGAACGAGCAAGAGGGGTCCTTTAACGGTTTGTAAATTCGATTTTTTCTTACAGGTATGCTACATACAGCTGGCCTGTTGGTACGGAAGGACATGCGAGCCACGAAGGACTCTGATGCTGTTGCGTTGTTGAGAAAAGCCGGCGCCGTTCCGTTAGCCACGACGAACGTCTCAGAGCTGTGTATGTGGTGGGAGAGCAGCAATTTGGTGCATGGAAGAACGAGCAACGCCTATGATCAGAACCACATTGTCGGGGGCTCGTCGGGGGGAGAGGTAGGTAGATTTCGGTTTTTCATGTTTTTCGAACGTTAGGTCTACTTGTCGAAACGAAGATAATTTCGCAATGGCCTGACATATCACAAAAAATCAACGAAGAAACAAACGAAGATGGGTGCTTTGTTTTGGTTTTCTTGGTTGCTGATCTTCATCCTCGTTTTGGCATTTTTCCTCAAAATTTTCTGTCTGCGCTGAAGAAGCGAGGCGGTTGTCCTCCCGAAATAATCGCCTTTTATTTCAGTATATTTGGCCTTTATAAACCCCGTTTTCGTTTGTTTCTTCGTTGATTTTTGTGACTGTTGAAACGTTATGCAAAAAATAACAGCTAGCATCCTAAGTTGTTCAAACTGCGAATCCTTGTGTTATCTTATACTTGGCAAGGGTCCTCTTCAGGCTCAAGCTGCTCAACTTGGAAAATCAACTTCTTGAGCGGCTTGAGCGTGATGAGGAGGCTTGCCAAGTAAGACTAAATGTCGCTAGAACTAAAATCACCTGCTCACACATCTGTTTTTCTAGCTTGGTCCTGAAGATAAGGACAATAAAACTGGGCAGGCATATTAGTGACCCGACCAAATAGACTTAAGGACCCGACACAATTCCCTAGGAAGACTTCCGTTCCTTGATCGGACCATTTATCGGGTGGTTGAGGAGGGGGAATCCGGAAATTCCTGACTTCCATAGGTTGCCGATTCAAGTGAAACTTTATGGGTGATAAGGACTGATGATTTAGATATGCAAAGCATGTGTACAAACCCATGGTGCTATGGTTGGGGGAGTTGGGGGGGGGGGGGGGGGGCGGAAACTTTGTGACATGCTCAAAACCCAAACGGATGGGCAGAATGGGATGCAAGTTGGACAGTCTTGGTATACCAAGTTTATGTGGCCTAGAAAAAGCAACAGCTGACTTATCCGTTTAGCTCTGTCAAAAATACTTTCCAGTAAAATGCTTGGATAGCATAATAAATTACTATGCTATCCAATTATTATGCTAAATTATTAGCCCGATTTTTCGTCAAAACCGTTGATTTTTTTCATGAAAACTGTCAGTTTTTCTGAAAATTGGTCGATTTTTCGTCAAAATAGTCGATTTTCTGAAAATCAGTGGACTTTTCTGGAAATCAGTCGATTTTTTTTAAAACTGTCATTTTTTGTTGTTGAAAACAGTCGTTTTTTCTGCGTAAACAGTCGGTAAAAATTACCAGCCAGTCGGTAAATGCCTCGTCCCCCCCAAAAAAAAACATTTTGGCTAGTGACGCCTCTGACCACGGTAACTGGATCTGCAATTAGTCGTTTTTGTAGTAACCGTGGTATCTGATATACGGTTGCTCTGCAAAAACGACAGTTGCCGAAATTGCGCTTTTCGAAGTCATCCCTGAAGAAAAATGATATTCAGTCACATCACTAAGTGCCAAACTTCTTTCCCACCAAGACGACTAAAATTGATGAAAGTTAGATGACTTTTTCAGATACCAAGACCGGACCGTGGTATCTGAATATCTGATACCACGATAAATGCAAAAACGACTTAAGCCCGAAATTACTGCGACTGTTGCCTGACAAGGATCCTGTTCTTGCTTGTATTATTATTATGTTATTATTATTATCTTATATTTTATCTTATGGATTTTTCCTAAATACTCCTTGAGCCCGAGCTGACTTAGAAACATATATCCAAATAATGCATTAACCCTTTCGGACCTGAATTTTTTTCCTTAGTGATAAAATTATGATTTTGCTATTTTTCACGAAGATTATGGCCCAGAAATATCTGAAACTCATCCCAGTCAATTTCGGCCACTCCTTCTTAGAAAACCAGAGGTCTGTCAAATGACGGGTCTGAGTTGTAAAGGTAGAACCGTCGCTTCCGTCAGTTGACATACTGCGGATCGACGGTACCAATATAGTCCAGTTGAATGATTGGTCACATCATTACAAAAATGAAAAAAACAACAACAAATACATCACAAAAGACGGTGAAATCTCTTGAAGCAGTCTCGGTCCTTGAGGATAGTGGTGTGTGAAACGTCAAAGTCGTAAATTAGCTGTAAAAAAATGTACTGAGAAAAGCCTGTTTGCCGACATTTCCCTATAGTCGCAGCTCCATAACACATCTCAACCCCCTCGCATATTCCTTGTGGTCCGCTTTGACTTTCCTTGGTTAAACTTCGAAATCAGAGTGAATCACAGTCATTTCGGTCTTCTTCGGTGGTCATGTGCAAAAAAATCATGAGGCATCGTGTTGGCAACAAGGGGCATGAAGTACTTCTTGTTCCAGTAAAGTCTTACTCGAAGAAGATTCAAAGATCCCATCAGAACTGAAATAACCAATCATTTTCCTAATTTCGTCAGATAAATTCTTTCCCTTCCCAATCAACGACTTCACAGTCTTTTTCGAGATGAAACGGCTCAGTCTTTTCGGCTATGGCGCCAAAATACTGCGAAGGTACCACAGGATTCAAGCTTTCCACCAGCGGTTCCTTGCAGACGCACTGGAAAGCTTCTTCTTTCCTGACAAAGTCTTTTCACTCAAACATGTATTTCGTAGTGGCTTCCGCATCTTTTCCTTCGGAAGAACGTCTGCTGGTAGCTCTTGCAAAGTTGAAACCTTTGCTTTTTTATCTGAACGTACTCTTCGGCTCTTTTCTAACAGCGCTTCATCCATCCTCTCTTCATCCTTCTTTCTGTCTGTTCCTCCATGGCTTCAAAAAGGGCTGGAGCTACAAGGTCGCCTGTGTAGTCATTACATCGATTACATCGTCAGCTGCTTGTTCCTAGTCTTCCACGTCGTTGCAATCGGACAAATCCGACAAGTCGATGCATGACCTAGGTAGAGGAAAACATTAGCTGCTTCTGCTGCAGTCGAGTTTCTCTGCATACGCTTCGTTCTTTGGGACTGTCTTTGGCCTGTGCTTTCCCTTGGGTCGTCGTTCATCCGGAAAGGTAGTCCAGTAATATCTTGGCAAAGGGCAGAGACATCACCCGTGTATCAATGGTTCCTTCCAAAATGTCAACCCCGCGTTACTCTTGCGTCACTTATTCAGTTGCTCTGGAACGCAAACGACGTGCCTGATGCGCGTAAAATATTTGGGTCATGGCTGTGACACATGAAACAAAATATAAAAGTAAGTACTTACACTTAGTACTCCCAGTCTTGTTCCTTTCAATCTCGACCCTGTCATTTGACATGTGTTTGAAATTACTTGTGAGTCTCAAGTCTGTCAAATGACAAGGAACAGATTTGGAAAATGATTGGTGACATACGGACTAGAAAATTGACCTGTTTGTATCAGTAAAGCAAACATCAACCTTTTGTTCAGACAAACTAAGAAAAATCTTTGCAAACAGTGTTCGATTTCACCATTATTTCTAATTAGAAAAAAAACACTTTTGACGGTCTCAAAATAGGACAAAAGTCAAGCTCACCCTGCCACCTACATATTGACACAACACAGACATGTAGCATATTGCCCGACTCCTTGTGTTGTCGAGAATCAACTGCTGACGCTTAATTTATAATTTTAACCAGCAGATCAGAATCAGAATCATTTATTTATTTACACAAGCTATCATAGTCAAGAAGAGAACTCAACTAAATGGCGCTTGGGCTTACAAATTAAAAGGGGACACAAATAAAAACAGAAACTTCAGCACTTATTAAACACTGACGTGTAATACGGAACGAACGTGTTTGAAAACCGATTTGTTCGTGTGGTAGGCGGTGCCAGTTTTCGTAGTCAAATCGTAGTCAAGGTCTGTCAAATGACGGGTCTGGGTTGTAAAGGTAGAACCGTCGCTTCCGTCATTTGACATACTGCGGATCGACGGTACCAATATAGTCCAGTTGAATGATTGCAGATGGTAGACAATCAGCATTTTTGTAGCGCCCGTCAAATGACGGTCTTGGTGGCGAAAGGGTTAAACGAATACGTCATCTACGGTGCTTTGGGAGCGATAATTCGTCCCTTCTTGGCAAGGGTCCTCGTCAGGCTGTAAACTTCAGGGTTAACGTTCGGGAAGGAAAGAACCTGTAATAAATAACTGCAGCTTGACAAGAGTCCTGTTCTTGCTCAAGATGCAAAATCGAACCTGGTATTAAATAAAGGAAAACTGTAGCAGCTATACAAACAAACGTAAATAAATATAGAATATATATAGATATCTGTATTTAGAAGCTATTAAGCCATACATAGAACAAACTTCACTAACAAACAATCTCACTTATCTCTCATTCTTGATTCGATATCACCTATAAATTTTCCTTGAGCCCAACCTGACTTTGAAACATATGTTCAAATAATGTTTACAACGGATACGTCAGCTACGATGCTTCATCAGCGATATTTCAGCCCTTCTTGGCAAGGGTTCTTCGTCAGGCTGTAAACTTCAGGGTTAACGTTCGAAAAGGAAAGAACCTGTAATAAAAAACTGCAGCTTGACAAGACTTCTTGCTCAAGATGCAAAACCGAACCTGGTATTAAATAGAGGAAAACTGTAGCAGCTATACATACAAACCTAAATAAATATAGAATATATATAGATATCTTTATTTAGAAGCTATTAAGCCATATATAGAACAATCTTCACTAACAAACAACCTCACTTTATCTCTCATTCTTTGAATTGAACTTCAGGGTTAACGTTCGGGAAGGAAAGAACCCGTAATAAATAACTGCAGCTTGACAGGAGTCCTGTTCTTGCTCAAGATAAAAAACCGAACCTGGTATTAAATAGAGGAAAACTGTAGCAGCTACACATACAAACATAAATAAACATAGAATATACATGTATATATTTGTATTTAAAAGCTATACCTGCATACCACTGCTTAAAAGATACTGGGAGTTTTTTGTTGATGATGGCTCGGGAGGTAGGTGTGTTTGCCCCCTTTGTGGGGAGGTTGGGGATGGGCTGGAGCAGTTTCTGAATAGTTTTCAAAGTTTGGTCAATTTGAGGGATATATTTTTTCGAGGTGGTGTACCGCTGCTCCCTGGTATTTGGGGGACTACTTCGAGAGATTCAATTATTGCGTTATGTCGTTTTATAGAGAAAGGCGTGGAGGCGCGGAAGGCAGTGACTTGAACCTGTTGAGTGTTATTTTTTTCTTTTTTGTTTATTTTTGTGTTTGTGGTTGTGTATATGGCCACTGGCTTTTAAATACACGTATGTATATATATATATATGTACAGAACAATCTCAAATAACAAACAACCTCACTTTATCTCTCATTCTTAACTCAATATCCCCTACCGACTTTCTACTAAACTAATAACTTTTTCTACCATATTACCAAAACACACTATAGACCTGGGAGTCGCAGACTTAAAGGACCCTCGCACTATTTACTCTTCAGCTTACAGAATTTTCAAATATTTGAATTCTTTAAAACTAGGCTGTGCTTTCAAAATAGCCCACGGTTTTGGCTGTTTTAAGCTTTTTCCGAGACCCGTTGACTTGTAGCAAAAACAAGGAAACAATTCACATAACCGGTTTTTCTGATGGGCAAACTTTTCGCAGTGAACCGTCGACTGCGTGATGCACATCGAAGGTAGCAAAATGCGGCAAGTGAGAAAATCAGCTTGGTTTCTTTAGAAGGGTTAGAATGTACCGTACTAAATTGGGGTCTCCGGGTTTAGAAATATATGGAGGGATTCTGGAAATAGGTTGCATTAGTATTATAGGCAAAACAGATCCTTTAAGGGTACCTAGAAGTAGCTCATCCCCCACACAATGCGTAAAAACTCCACCGACCGTAGCCAGCTGGGATTTGTTATAACGACAAGAGTCCTTATCAGGGTGTAGTTAAAAGAAACGAACCTTTAAAATATTCAAATAATGCATACGACGGATACGTGAGCTATGATGCTTTGGCAGCGATATTTCGGCCCTTCTTGGCAAGGGTCCTCGTCAGGCTGTCAATGTTCAAGATTGACAAGAAGCTTATGTTTGATAGTGCCAAACGGATACGTCAGCTGAATTTTATTAGAGCTATATTTCGGCCCTTCTTGGCAAGGGTCTTCTTCAGGTTCAAGCCGCTCAAGTTGGAAAATTGAACTTGTTTTAACACACAAGAAGGGACAAGATGGTTGACACAAATTTCACACAAAATTTTCAAATTTTTCAATCACAAATTTTTCTTATTTGATGGTGGAAAACGGATACGTCAGCTGAATTTTATTGGAGCTATATTTCTTTTTTCTTTTTTCTTTCTTTGTTTTTGAATTTACTCCGCTGTTTACCTTTGTTGTTATTAGTGGGTAAGAAAATAAATAAGTATAATAAATAAATTCTTCCTTTCTGTCGTCAAGTCTGGAACGATTTTTCTATTTTCCAGCAGAATAGCATGCCACGGGCGAATCCGACCAATCACGTGACAGAGATCTGTAGTTACTACGCTCCCGAGCGTGGTAAGCAAATAGTTACTATTAGTTACTATTTCGAGAAGGCTGGAACGGTCAGCGTAGTAACTTTCCGTGAGGTTGGAACGGATTTAGTAACTAATAGTTACTGTTGGTACGAGGGTGGAACCCGCTCATAGCTCCAATAAAGCTCAGTTGACGTATCCATTTGGCACTATCAAATGTGATTCGCACTCAGCTTGGGCTGAACTATTTATAGGGCCGAAATATCGCTGCCAAAGCATCGTAGCTGACGTATCCGTTTTATGCATTATTTGAATATATGATTCAAAGTCAGCTTGGGCTCAAGGAATATTTAACCTTTAAAATAAAAACACATACAGAATGAAAAAGTAAGAACTACATAAAAACTCCAGCAATTTCGTACAAGAACATACTGGGGTTTGCAGGTTCGTTTTCTTCGAATTACAGCCTGACGAGGACCCTCGCGAAGGAGCTGCTAGAACAGATCTCAGGTCACTTTTCCGTTGAGTACCCACAAATACAAATTAGTCCATAAGAAAACACGCTAATCAATGAAAAACAGGAATATCGTTGTAATATTACTAAATAAATTAATAGAGAGCAATTTATGCAGTTGGGACGATTTCGTTTTGTTATCTCTTTGGAAAGTAGATATTGTCAGTAATAAGTATTGTATTTTCTTTTATTATCAAAGACTGAACTGTGGTAAGCCAGTTATAAGCCAAAAGCAAGAAGCTTTTCCGACATGACAGAATAACTACGTTTGTTTTTCAAGAAGGAAAATCGGATTCCCAAAGGGCTTAACACGTGTAAACATAGGGAAAGCTCGCTCTTTGAGCTAAGCTTCACGGGATCAAACAAAGGTTGTCAGAATACGAAGACGATGTAGACTAAGCTGTTTTGAAGACGGTAGCTGCGTTTTTGATTTGAGTTTGTCCTTGTGTGTTTGCCATACAAAGTTTCATAGATAAATATTCCTCTAGCCCAATTGCTGACTGAGAATCAAGTTCCACATGCAAAACGGATAGGTCAGCTACATTTTATTAGAGCTATATTTCGGCCCCTCTTGACAAGGGCCCTCTTCAGGCTCAAGCCTCTCTAGCTGGAAAATGAACTTGTGGAAAAACAACTAAATATTCTTGCTTAAGTATCTGATTTTGTGAATTTCTTCTTGAGAATTCCTTGGAGTTAATGCTGGTGCTGCGAGTTACAGTATAAGTATATATATATATATGTATTGTTTATAACTCGCCAGATACAGAATGTGGCAGCGGAGTAAAGGGAATAATGCGAAATAACACAAGTTAAATAACAGTTTAAACACACAAAATTTAGACATAATTACGAACTGGGCCTGAAAAAATCATGAAAAACATCATGTACTCGAAGAGCAGGATGACGAGATGTAGATAGTAGTGACGCTGACGTTTTCTCGAGTGAGCAGTGTGCATTTTGAAAGCCCAAGGGCCATATAGGCCTCCTTAAAAAGATCAGTAAAAGTAACTGAAACACACAGACCTCTCCTTCTTTCCAAATTTTGTCAGTGTACACTCCCGCTCAAGTAATCACGGTTGGGTTTGGAGTACGCTGAATGCCAGGAAGCGACACCGGATGAAAAAAATTGTAGCCTGCGTAGTTGTATGATATTTGTACGAAAAAGTTACTACCATTTAATGTGCCTCAGACTGGGCCAATCTTAAGCAGTGGTATGCAGTAGCAGCCTGTCTTGCTGTAGTAGCATCCAGTCTTGATAATAGTGGCATGCATTAGAATGCAGTAACACGGTAGCCTTGACAGAAGCATGTAGTAGCATCAGTTCGTACTGCATGCTACTTTTTCGTACAACTTCATACTACTATTTTCAGCCTGCGTAGTTGTATGATAGTTGTACGAAAAAGTTACTACCATTTAAGGTGCCTCAGACTGGGCCAATCTTAAGCAGTGGTATGCAGTAGCAGCCTGTCTTGCTGTAGTAGCATCCAGTCTTGATAATAGTGGCATGCATTAGAATGCAGTAACACGGTAGCCTTGACAGAAGCATGTAGTAGCATCAGTTCGTACTCCATGCTACTTTTTCGTACAACTTCATACTACTATTTTCAGCCTGCGTAGTTGTATGATAGTTGTACGAAAAAGTTACTACCATTTAAGGTGCCTCAGACTGGGCCAATCTTAAGCAGTGGTATGCAGTAGCAGCCTGTCTTGCTGTAGTAGCATCCAGTCTTGATAATAGTGGCATGCATTAGAATGCAGTAACACGGTAGCCTTGACAGAAGCATGTAGTAGCATCAGTTCGTACTGCATGCTACTTTTTCGTACAACTTCATACTACTATTTTCAGCCTGCGTAGTTGTATGATAGTTGTACGAAAAAGTTACTACCATTTAAGGTGCCTCAGACTGGGCCAATCTTAAGCAGTGGTATGCAGTAGCAGCCTGTCTTGCTGTAGTAGCATCCAGTCTTGATAATAGTGGCATGCATTAGAATGCAGTAACACGGTAGCCTTGACAGAAGCATGTAGTAGCATCAGTTCGTACTGCATGCTACTTTTTCGTACAACTTCATACTACTATTTTCAGATCAATTTTTCATCGGGCAGATCCACCCCATCTAAATAAATATCCCTCGAATCTTCTTCCTCCTTACAGAGGGGGGGGGGGGGGGGAGCGTAACTCCCGTCAGAAACCACACTACCTTTCTCATAAACCTTCTGCCAATACTCTTGATGACTATCTCTCCCTGCCGATGCAGAATCTCCGGATACCTGCGGAAGAAAGCCAGAAGCGGTTTCACAGCTGCTCCCAAAGATCGCCGTGATTGTTTAACACAGGATTTGAGTCGATGAGTTTCAGTCGTAACGGAGACGTTTACTCCTTCTTCCTGAGGATCACTGGCGTGTTCTGGACTTAGTCATATAGAGTATTGAAAGCAGTTTGCTCTTGGCTGGATCCAACGACTCAGAATCTTCCCCGGCAGATCAAAATTAAAATATACTTCATCTCTTTAATTAAAATTAAAATATTTACTGTTTATATTTCTTTGTTGTTCGCTGTCCTTCATTTGCAACTGATAACCAAGCAAAAGCGCGAAATTAAGCCCTAAATTTCTGGCCAACCCGATGAAAAGTTATCTCAAAATAGTAAGATGAAGTTGTAAGAAATAGTAGCATGCAGTACTAACTGATGCTACTACGTCTACATGCTTCTACTTCAAGGCTACCGTGTTTCTGCATTCTACTGCATGCTACTATGGCAAGACAGGTTGCTATTGGATACTACCACTTAATAGTGACCCAGTCTGAGGCGCACTAAATGATAGTATTCTTTACTATTACATCTATACATGCAACTAACTAGGCTACAAATTTTTCATCGGGAACTTTTTCACCGACCGACAATAATACTATTAAGGTCGATAGTAGGATCGTAGTTTGTTTTGTTTGCGATCAACGGATGATGCAGCTGGAATTTATTTTAGCTATATTTCGGCCCTTCTTGGCAAGGATCATCTTCAGGCTCAGGCTAGAAAAATATACCTGCGATTAAATAATTGTGATTTTAACCAACTGTATAACGAAACATAAATAAGTATCAAAACATTACAATATCAATATAGTACTACATAAGAGCTCCACCGATTTCGTCCAAGCATTAAGGACCTGTCTTACCTAAAATTCTAACGCAACCTACCTCTTTGATAGTGCAAAACGGATACGTCAGCTGAATTTTAAATTCAGCTGATGTATCCGTTTTGCACTATCAAATATGATTCGCAGTCAGCTTGGGCGGATGGAATATTTATAGCAACCTACTTCCGTAACCACTCCATCTATTTCTAAACCCTGAGACCCGAATTTCGTACGGTGCATTCTAACCCCTCTAACAAAACCTCGCTGATTTTCTCACTTGCCGTGTTTTGCTACCTTCGATGCGTATCACGCTGTCGACGGTTGTCTGCGAGAAGTTTTTCGATCAGAAAAACCGGCTATGTAAATTGTTTTCGCTATAAGTCACCGGACATCGGAAAAAGCTTAAAACAGCCAAAGCCGTGGGTAATTTGTCGAAAGCAAAGCCTAGTTTTAAAGTATTCAGTTATTTTAAAATACTGGAAGTTGAAGAGTAAATAGTGCGAGGGGTCCTTTAAGAAGTGCTCTTTATTAAAAACAGCTCTAAAGGGATAAGTCAGCTGAGATTTCATCTGGTCGTATTTCAGCCCTTCTTGGCAAGGATCCTTTTCAGGCTTAGGCTAGAAAGATCAACCTGCGATAAAGTAAATGAATTTTCCTCCCGAGTTTGGGGAGTTGCTTGTTAGGGATTGCTTGAGGCGAAAGCTAGTACGGTACTGGGGCTGAAGAAGTACGATGGGTTTATCTTATATTGTATGTATTATTATTATATTATATATTTTTATTATATACTATTATATTATTATACATTATTATTACTTATTATCATATATATTTTTTTTTAAAATAATGTATATAACGGATACGTCAGCTACGATGCTTCATCAGCGATATTTCGGCCCTTCTTGGCAAGGGTCCTCGTCAGGCTGTCAATGTTCAGGGTCAACGTCGGGGAAGGAAACAAACCTGTAATAAGAAACTGAAGCTTCTACCGACTATAAATATCTTATTCGGGCAAATTACTTTCAAATACCACTGTAAAGAAAAGAAGTAGTCCTGAGGTATAATTTGACGCGGCCGCTGTTTTTGCTGCACGATTGGGGCGATGACGATGACGGATGATGGGGCGATGGGGCGTATATAACGGATACGTCAGCTACGATGCTTCATCAGCGATATTTCGGCCCTTCTTGGCAAGGGTCCTCGTCAGGCTGTCAATGTTCAGGGTCAACGTCGGGGAAGGAAACAAACCTGTAATAAGAAACTGAAGCTTCTACCGACTATAAATATCTTATTCGGGCAAATTACTTTCAAATACCACTGTAAAGAAAAGAAGTAGTCCTGAGGTATAATTTGACACGGCCGCTGTTTTTGCTGCACGATTGGGGCGATGACTGGAAAAGTTTTTTTTCTGTATTTTGATCAACTTCTGTTTTGTTATTAAAAATTTTGTTATTGAAATATCGCTGATGAAGCATCGTAGCTGGCATATCCGTTGTATACATTATTTTAATATATGTTTCAAAATCAGCTTGGACTTAAGGAATATTTATATATATCATCTTATGGATTTGTTTTATACCCCATCAGACACTCAAAAAGATAAGGATGAAATGTAGCACGCGTAATCTTAGAAAAATGATAAATGTACCGAATACACTCATAATTATTTATTTGTAATCCTTCATTCGAAACTGCAAAGTAAATGTAAAGTTGAAAACAGAAAAACATCAGTCACATAAATCTGAAGTAGCTGACAAATATTACTAAAGAGAAAAAAAAAGTTATCTGGCACTTTGAAAAATGGGAAAAGGTTGTGGTGTCTAAAGATGTTATCAGCTTCCTTTAAAAGTTTGCATCTTACTAGACAGAATCTCCAAAGGATTCTTCACTTTAACATTAAAAGTGAGGAAAGAGTTACTGATGTAAATGGGGAAACAGAGAACGAATTTATTTAAAGAATTTGTAACTTTTTAACAGTTTTCACGTTTGTCTGTCCTTTGTCCTTTTTGCGAGAAGGGGTTTATTTAGAGAATTCGCAACTTGTTAATAGTTTTCCCGTTTGTCTGTCCTTTGTTCGTTCTACTGGGAGCGTTCCGTCAGAGATTCAGTGAGACGCCGGGAAACTTCACTGGCTTGATATATGGCCGTCGAGCTTGCTATTCCGATTTCAACCGATATGGAGGTATTTGCTGATTTGGCTTTTTGGGATCCCAAAACGTAAGTGGAAGGATACCTATGACTTCGTAAAAGTTGTCCGTCTGTCCGTCCGTCCGCCTGTCAGCATGGTAACTCTCGAAGGGAATGAGACATTTTGATGAAATTTGGTGTGAGGATTTTTTGGGTCAAGGGACAGGTCGAGTTCGTAGATGGGCTTCGTAGCCCTACATTTAGGGGTGGTGGAGCGGGTTCAAATTAAGGGCGAACAAAATATTTTTTAACAGCTAATGACACAGTCGATTTAGATGTAACATGACATGCCGAGCACGGATAGGAAAATCATTTTCTCGCCGAATCCGGCCGAAACCGGAAATTTCGTAGAAGTAGGCCTAAGGCCGAAAGTTTTGATCAATCTCGTCAAAGAAGATATGATATATAGGGGTAAAAAGACAAACTGAGTTCATATCTCAACTTGGTTTTCTCAGATGATTAGCCATTGGGCTTAATCTGTCTCTAGATTTTAAGAGTAAATATGTTCAATGAAGGAGTCTGGCTAAGGCCGAATATCTGCAAGACCCAGTTGTATGCATCAAATATTAAATTTTTCGGATCCCATCGAAACCTTTAGTCTTGTTCGAACAGAACTTTTGGCAATTAACCATTACCCATGCATATCATCCTAAGTCTCACAGGTCATGGTGATCGTCACACAGAAAGTTAGAGGCGGATATGCTTTAATATCAACCGCTCTGGAGGTAGATGAGATAAGAAAATAAGGGGACAGGTGAATGAACAGGTGGGTGAGTACGAAAGGCCAACGTAGACCAGACAACCGAGAACCGAAAACCATTTAGGAGAAACCTCCGTCCTGAGCAAGAAAGTTGAGGGAGCATAGGCTCCATACATATTCTAAATTAGTGAACCTTTATGGAAAATACATTTTTAGTGTTCTATGATTATTGTATATTTCTTTGTCCTTTTCTACTGCACTTACGCCCTTGGGCAGTGCGTCATAATTCGTTCATTCATTCATTCATAAGAACGGGCGTCGTGGGAGGGTATAGGAGTACCGGGTATAACATCGCTAAATTGTTGAGAGCAGCTGGGAATCGATGCATCGTTGATTAAAAAAGGCTGAGTTGTTATTTGGATGATCATTTCTTCGGGCATAAATACACTACAGTCTAAGCTGGCTGCGAATCTTACGTTAAGATGACGCAAACCCGTAACTGAACGGATAACTTGCCCATTTTGCTCATTTTTGTATGGAATAGCAGTCCTTGCTAAATTCTTAGAGTCGGGGCCACCCTATTCACCCTTGTCGTAATTCGCCATATTCACCACCCATGTTCAGCGCTTCTAAGCGGACTAGTTTCTAGCCAAGCCCCCCCCCCCCTCCATTATCTTAATATTAACACTTGTGACATATACAGCCTGAAAGGACCTGTCTTACCAATAATACTAATGCAACCTACTTCCATAATCACTCCATAGATTTCTAAGCCCGGAGACCCCAATTTCGTACGGTACATTCTAACCCCTCTAACAAAACCACGCTGATTTCCACGCTACCTTCGATGTGTATCACGCTGTGGACGGTTGTCTGCGAGAAGTTTTTCCATCCGAAAAACCGGTTATGTAAATTGTTTCCCTGTTATCGCTACATGTCAACGGGTCTCGGAAAATGTTTAGAAAAGCCAAAACGTTGAGTTATTTGTTGAAAGCACAGTGTATTACACTGGTGCACTGGTATTAGCCGACTGACTTACGTCTGAGGACTGACTTACTAGATACAAAATACATTGCTCCTTATATACCTGCTTTTTCTTGAGTTACTTCCGTTTCTTGAGAGCTCTTTGGAGCATGAAGTACTGACGATACTTGGCAAGAGAATCGATGTACAGGAAAAAGAGGCTTTTTCGACAAAGAGGAGCTTTGCGAGAGTCCCTTAAATCAACCGATGATTCAGGTGACTTTCGCGGGTTTGGGCGTCATTTCCGGGGTGATTTTAGGGAGCGCAGTGGCTCCTCTCACTACAACAGCCTAGTTTTAAAGTATTCAAATATTTTAAAATGCTGTAAGCTGAAGAGTAAATAGTGCGAGGGGTCCTTGAAGTAGACCCATTAGTTGATGGGTAGAGAATCTGCAATCTGACTCCTTATCATTGGAAGTTTGCACTATCTCTGGAGTATAAAGTGAAAGCTATTAGGTTCTGCTATTTACCTTATGGTTCCATAGGAGTCTTTCGATATTGGATGAAAAGAAGGAGCAATCACAGCATCAGGAAGTGGATGATACAGCCCTGGTTTATGGTGCCCCGTGGTTCATGGTACCCCGCTCTCCCCCTAACATGCTTAAGCGACCTGGTGAAGATCGAAAATCTTCAAGATTTACTGTTTTGATCAAGGAATCCAATAAATAATGAATTTGTTGGACCCCATTGAAAACTTTGGTCTCTATTAGAGAGAGTCGAGCCACGATAGACGAACGGGTTCCATATTTTTGCTTTCTCTCACAAATGCTCATACTGAGACAATGGGAGGCTCAGAAACTAGTCCGCTTGAAGCGCTGAACTGGAGTTAGGGGAATTTGGCTTGGGTAGTAGAATAACTATCTTTAGTATATTTACTTTGTTTTTAGTCTACGCCCACTTTGTATCTTCAGTCAACGTAGTCAGTCAACTTTTGTTCTTCAGTCAACGTAAAAAGGTTTTGTCTGACGGACTGTTCTATTGCTTAACTACTGGATGATCCATGATTGCAGTAAAAAAAATAAAAAAAAGTCTTCTCAATATCAGTCCTAGCCGACGGATACATAGAGCATGACTGATCACGGGAATTCCTTTTAACCAAACCTAAATATGTTTTTCGGACCATCATCGGCTCTATCCATCAACAGTCTTAGGAATTGCCATAGCATCCGAAGAGTAGTTCCTTTTGATGATAATGGGAGTATGTGGGTCCGCAGGGATTTAGCGAGAATGCGGAAAGTTGGTCCGAGGAAGAAATAAAAAGCGGAAAGTACGAGTTCCGGAGAAACGGCGAAAGCATGTCAAAGATGTTGTTGTTTCTATCTGACCCATACTTGCCGAAGACAAGAAGTTTCAGTATGAAAAAATTAAACGTACAAAATATTGACAAAATAATAAGATTCTGTTTAACAATGCTCTGACGAAATTTAGAGCCGCGCTCGAGCCGCGTTCACAAGCATGCTTAGCCAAGCACAGATGCCTAAACCTGTGCCCAACCTTAGCCAGGCATCGAATTCTAGCCGTGCCTGGCCCAAAATCTGTGCATAGGCATGTGTGTGAACGGTGATGCTAGGCACGGGTCTAGGCATCAATGCTTGGCAAGACCCAGGTCTAGGCATCCGTGCTTGGCTAGACACGGGTCTAGGCATCCGTGCTTGGCTAGACATGCTTGTGAACGGGGCTTAACTGTTTTTCATCTCCATCATCCTAAAACTGTCTGTAATCGTTTTCTTCACGTATAATGACGTCATTATCGCCAAACATTTTGCGATCTCAAAACGTAACTGACTGGATACGTATGACTTCACTAAAGTTTCTTTCTGAAATTGGTCAGAGGGTCAAGATAGGTGTAAAGAGACATGCTGACAGGGGCGTTACGACCGGGGGAGGGGGGACGCCCCCCCCCCCCCAATGTTGTCGGCCATTCGGTAAAAAAATAACCGAGTCGGCGCGAAGCGCCGCGATTTTTCGCCAAAACAGTTGATTTTTTTCATTAAAACAGTCGATTTTCCTGAAAATCAGTCGATTTTTCGTCAAAACAGATCCTTTTTTCCTGAAAATCATTCGATTTTTTCGAAACTGTTGTTTTTTTTCTTGAAAAACAGTCGTTTTTTCTTGAAAAACAGTCGTTTTTTTCTGCAAAAAGAGTCGGTAAAAACTTCCAGCCAGTCAGTAAATTCCTTGCCCCCCCCCACACATTTTAGCTAGTAACGCCTCTGCATGCTGAGTCCGTTTTTGAGGTTTATTTAACTATCTGAGAAGTAGTTCGACTGGAATACAGATAAACAAGGAGTTTTTCAGAGCAAACGACTTTTCTTAATTCGGTTGGGGATGAGATATATATGCTGAATTCATATCTAAGCTCGATTTTCTCAGCTGATTAGCCGTTTGGCCGCAATTTTTCAAGAACGCCACTACGGTGTGATTTTTTCTTTACAATTTCAAGCGGTTTTTTAAGGATAAGTAGTAAGGAGAGCGGGGTACCATGAACCACTTTTGTGTTTTAATTTTTTTCAAGGCGAACCAACGAAGCTTTCCGCATCTTTTTCTCTTCAGATTGTAGCTTATTTATCGGCCCATCTCCCAGTACTTTTCGTTGACATGTAAGTTGTTCAAGTGCAGCAAACCGACGGTTCTAGAAATCTTTGTCAGCTGGTTCATCCTACCCCACCCCCTGGGTACCATGAACCACCCTCGGGGCAAGATTAACCAGTGTGATTGATCTTCTTTTACTGTGTAAATTTTCGAGTATAATATGAAGATAAAAACTACTAAAAAGTAGAAAGGTTATAAAATACCCACTACATCTTATCCAAGTGGAAACCTCCCAAGGTTAATTCCAAAAACAAACCGCCCTGCTTGGCGGGATGTCCTACCAACAGGGACTGGCTTTGGGAGGCGAAACAACAGTTGGAACTTCAAAATGAGTCGCGTCTCATCGGTAGAAAACAAATTCCTCGTTATCCAAATGCTTCCAGAACTCCACATCAAGGTCCAAACTGTCAATGGACATTGGACATCCCCTCAGCAACATAGTGTGCCACGCGTGACTCTTCTGAGGAACCACAAGCCCATGGTTCCCTTCTTGTATCTCAACATTTCGCAAACTCATGTCTATGCATTAACCCTCAAGGATCATTTACACGGCGGGTATTTTTCCCCGGAGACGAGAGGGAAAAGTGTTCACACGGTACCCGGGTATTTCTCAAGGGAGGGTACTGTCATGTGGCAATAAATTCCAAGGTTATAGAGCTCAGGGTGTCTCTCTACAATGGAAACCAACATGTGTTCATTTGAATCACTTCTTATATGGACATTATCAAAATTATTGCTCTAAAATCCGATTTTGTTGTTGCTGACGTCGAAGAATACCCTTGCGACAAGCAAATACCCGGTAAAAAGTTCGCGAAATTGAAGTCCAAAATACCCGGGGATTTGTTGCTGTTGCGGGGAAAAATACCCGCGAAGTACGGGTAAATACCCTCCGTGTAAACGTAGCTTCAACGTTCTCAAATTTGCTGCGCCGATCGACCCAGGTGGGGCCCAGTGAGCATGACCGACTTGAAGTTTACCCTCGTAAACACCAACAGAGAGTGTGTGCGTGTGTGTGTGTGGGGGGGGGGGGGAGGGTAAAGTCTCGAGTGCACTGATCCTACGTTCTGCTGAGGTGGTCTGTCCAAGCGGCTTGGCATCTATCGAAGAACTTTGGGATGCTCTCTTCTCTCTCAACAAAGGGCAAGAGTGCTCTTGCCCTTTGCTGAAGATCCCGGGGCCTTTTCCAATAGTCAGGCACGGACTGACCTCTTTGTCCTTGTGCTTCTAAGGTTGCGTTCCCCAAACTTAACAATTGTTAACAATCGTTAACTTTACTTCGGGGCGGAGCTAACTGCAGCTTTAACGATCGTTAACTTTTCCTTGTTCTACAATTATTAACTATTTTGTAACGATGGTCGGTGAGCATCTTTACAAAATAGTTAACAATCGTTAAACTCTGGAACGGAAATTGTAGGTGGGCGGAGCTTAAATTTCGAAATCAGAAACATGGAACGCAAAAAGTTAACAACTGTTAACAATTTGTTAACGATCGTTAAGTTCGGGAAAGCAACCTAAATGTACCGAAAGAGGGCTATACGAACGAGCCTTTTCTCGTCCTTTTGTTCCTTCAACTTCTAGGATGCCTTATTCATCACATTTGCAGGAGTCAAGCCTTTAATAGTTTTCCTTGCGCGATTTCGCATCATAGGATCAACAGGTATTGTTACGATATAATATTGTCCAGCCGTCAAATAGATTCAGATAATTAATAGTAGTAAGTAGAGCAGTAAGTAGTCAAATCATTAAGTATGCAGTAAGGAAACAAAACGATTGGCGCTTCATGGTCCATAACGGGGTACGGTGAACCACTGGTTCATTGTTCCCCATGACAAGTGGTTCATCGATCCCCTATAGCATAGGAATTGCTAAAAAATGGCTAACTAAAAAAGTAATAAATGGAACGTAAATCGAAATCCACAGTCTTAAAGCCCTGATATTATTCTATTACAAACCCAATAATAATCCTGATCTGACAGATTCTTCGCCTTAAAAGTAAACAAATAGTCCGAAACAAAATTTTTCCTTTATCATCCCAAAAACACTCTTATTGCCGTCACAAGTGGAGCCTTGGTCCATAATGAACAGAAATACATCAGAACCTAGAGGTACGAGGGGTCGATATTTGATGAAAAGAAAGAGCAATCACAGCATCAGGAAGTGGGTGATACAGCCCTGGTTTACGGTGCCCTGTGGTTCATGGTGCCCCGCTCTCCCCCTAACATGTTTAAGCGACCTGGTGAAGATAGGAAATCTTCAAGATTTACTGTTTTGATCAAGGAATCCAATAAATAATGAATTTGTTGGACGCCATTGAAAACTTTGGTCTCTCTTAGAGAGAGTCGAACCACAATAGACGAACGGTCTATCCCGTTCTGTATATTTCGACAGAAATCCCAGATCGAAAAAAAAACTCCTTCAAGATTTTGGGATATTATCCGAAAAAACCGTCGGATAATCTACGACGACGACTACAGCCTTTAAATGAAAAGGCAACAAAAGGCTAAAAAAGGCTACTACGAAACGAAAAGGCTACGCCGTATTTAAATAACGTCGACAGTAACAGATCCTCATTCGTGAATCGAACACGGCCCAGGACAAAGGAGAGTACAAAGAAGGACATCGAAGCTTCAGAGTGTTGTTTTTGGGGATCCCAAAACGTAAGTGGAGGGGTACCGATGACTTTGTAAAAGTTGTCCGTCTGTGAGCACGATAACTCTCGAAGGGAATGGGATATATTTATAAAACTTGGTGTGAGGATTCTCTGGGTCTAGGGACAGGTGGAATTCGTAGATGGGGTCTGTAGCCCTATATTGGATGGTGAGGAGGGGGTTCAAGTTATGTGAAAATCATTTTGTCGTCGGACAAGTAGTTCGCTCGGAATCCGACCGAAACCAGGAAATTTGTTAAAAGTAATGATTTTATCTGAAGTTGATTAAATGTTCGATTTAGGGGTAAGAAGAGATGCTGAATCCGCATTTGAAAATCATTTTCCACCCGTATATATAGTTCGCCCGGAATCCGGCTGAAACCGGAAATTTGTTATAAGTAAAAGTTTTATCTGAAGTTCATTAGAGGTTCATTGTAGTGGTAAGGAGACATGCTAAAAACCATATATGAAAATTATTTTCTCGTCGGACAAATAGTTCGCCAGGAATCCGGCCAAAACCTAAGAATTTAAAGCTTTATCCGAAGTTGATTAGACGTTCGATATAGGGGCAAGGAGACACGCTGATCGTTTTTGAGCTTTAGTTTTTGATGGACTAGTAGTTCGTCCGGAATCCGGCCGAAACCGGAGATTTGGCAGAAGCAAGGCAGGAAGTTTTGATCAATTTCGTCAAAACAGATATGACGTATAGATGTAAATACACACATGCTGAATCCATATCTGAACTTGGTTTTCCCAGACGATTAGCCATTAGCATGTTTGTAATTCTTAATAGTAAAAATATTCAAAGAGTCTGGCGAAGACCGGATATCTACAAGACCAAATTGTATGGATCAGATAATACGTTCTTGGGATCCCATCGAAACCTTTGGTCCTGTTCATTCCGAAGACGTGGTAGACCATCGGGTGTTTCTTCTATTCTTTTCATTTTTTTTTGCTTGATTTTCCACTTTTTGATCGCGGCGTGTTCATTTTCAGTTATTTTGCGCCTAGCCCGCGCTTCGAAGAGAGAGAGGCTGCACAGATTCGACAAGCACTAACAAGAAACGGTAATTTCACATGGGAAGTATATAGTATAGTGACATTCACGTGATTACATGAATGAATGAATGATTTATTTGCACATTAAAGCCACCGGGCCATCATGCATCAAAACAAAACAAGAAGTGAACAGTCTTACATGCGTAATACACACTAACACACTCTTAATATTTTTAATTTACTCTGAGTACTTTATTAACACTAAAAACACAACCTCCCCATACAAAAAAAATCTTTCCGGTGTTTGAAAGCTTACTTAAGGAACTTCCCAACTTTTCTTATTTAAAAAAAATCTTTACTTCCCATCATTTTGATAATCCATTTCTTATTAGTCCCCCCCCCCTAAAATCTCCTCCCTTAGTCCCCGTAACTCTCTACAGTCCCACAAAAGGTGGCAGATATCCTCATTCATTCCTCCACACAAAGGGCAGAAGTAGTAAGGACCCGGTCTTTCCTCTTTTTTTTCCCCATACTTTCTTCTTGCACCGAGCGGTAACCCATCAGCCCTCATACTTAATAACAAACCCAACTCCTCCCTACTTAACCCTACCTTAAAATATATGTCCTCACCCCATATCTCTTTTCCCCAGCAAAAGTTCAGCATGTTCAGCATGTCAGGTGCCGGTACGTGCTTCAAAATTTAATTGAAAAGCCAACTTAATTTTGTATCTTTTAATTGAAAACACTGAGTTATTTAGATTGTGTCAAACGATTTTGTTTTTATTTTTCATCATATGCCCTAGTAATGACGTTCAGAATCTCTACGGACGTCCCCACAACGCAAATTTCTACTATGACGCGGAAAATTTGAATCTCAACACAAACGCGGCTTTTCCAGTGGCTAATGGTGAGGTTGGTGAACACTGTCACTCAGACATGTATGGAAGAATGCCAAGCACTTTATCGTTACTTTCGCCTGTCTCCATATAGATTTCGTTTCTCGCCAGAACACTGACAGTCTGCCATTTTATTTTTATTTTTCATAAACCGCTTTCGACGATTTCGCAATTTTACTATGACGCGGAAAATTTGAATTCTAGCACAAACGTGGCTTTTGAATAGCCAGGGATCAGCTCGTGGAAGAACCAACTGAGTGAAGACTTATTTTTCGGAAATCGTTTTCGTCAAGCATTCAACACAGGTAGCACACATCTGACAGGGAAAGTCCACTACATGAAAATCGATTATTCGTGAATAGCAGAGCAATGAAGGAACTCATTTTCATCGGAGCCTCGTTTTTGTTGCATGCTGCAGGTCCACTTCTCGGCCGATTCCGGACTGATTCTTTCTACATCCGTTTTTGCACTGCAGCGCTTCCGAGGAAGTCGGCAGCGCTTCTCGAGAATCACGGACTTGCTCCCCGACCAAGTCCGTGCTTCCCTGCAAGATGCTGCAGCGCTGCCGCTTCAACCAAGAAGAAAGTGAATCCAAAAACGCATATTGTGCAAAAGCAAAGAAGTGCTGCAGCAGCGATGCGGCAGAGCTATTACAACAAAAACGAGGCTCGGGTCTTCAAGCCTATTTAAGTAAATAAATGATGGGTATTTAAATTGTCCCACAGCCCTTTTCGGTTAGACCTTACCAATTTCTGGGAGTTAACCCGCCCATTGTTTTCCAAGAGAATGGCCGGGAATCTCTGAAGTCTTTGACATTTGCTTTTTGCTGTGCATTAGAAGCTTACGTCTCGTTTGGTTACTGCTCTGTCGTTAACGAATTGAAAGAGGAGATACTCTGTTGCTGTGGGAATGATGAGATGTTCTTCGGAAATTCCGTCTATTTTCTTAGCTTGTATGAGATACTTGTAAACGGGGGTTAATATGTGACTTGAAAGGAAGTTTCCAGTTACCGGATAATTTACAAAACTATCTCTAGTATGTGCAAACTTTGACGATATTTAGGAAAGTATGTTGTGATCGTGAAGCGTCAAATCGAGTGAAATATACACATTTTGTTACACTGCCAGGGTGACTTGAATCGCCAAAAAAGTTAAAGACTGTATTGGTAGAAAGTGAAGTGCTTGGGTCCCAACTGTAGTCATTTTAGTAGGTCTACAGTAGGCTTGGGTTGCTACTTTACTAGAATAAAATTCCCTACCTCATTAGCAAAATAGTTCAACAGAAGCAGAATAAGTCCTACCTGTAAAAATATTGTGTTCGAAAAAGTTATAATAGTTAACATACCTCCATCTCGGTTCATATCAGAATAACAACCTCGACGGCCGTTTAAACTTCTCCAAGAAGCGTCGAGTTGAATATTTGTTTTTACCGACCTCCGCTCAGGCAGGAGTGTGGTACCTATTTTGCTTTGCTTTGCTTTACTTTATTTGTAAAAAATGAAAAGAAATCAACTGACGAATCCCGGAACTGCCAACATGCCAAAAGCTCTAAACGGCCAGTTCAGGAACTCAAAAAGAATTGATACCTCTCTAACAGGTACTAGAGGTACCACAAATCACACTGAAATTTCACTGCTATTCGCGAATAGCGGGAACAGCGATGTAACGCATTTTCAGCGGGTCTTCAAGCCAATTTAAGTGAGTAAGTGATGGGTAACTAGATTGTCCTGTCCCAGACCTTTTTAGTTAAACTTTAAAGTTTAACTGAAAAGCAAACTTATTTTTGTATCGTTTAATTGAATACACGGAATTATTTGGATTCTGCAAAGGGATTTTTTTGTTTCTCACTATCTCCTCTAGTCATGACGTTCAGAATATTTGCGACCGTCCCCACAGCGTAAATTCTACTATACGTGAAATTTTAATCTCAACTCAAGCGCGGCTTTTCAGTGGGCAGCATGGTGAGATTGGTGAACATTGCTTAGTGCCTGAACAAAAAAACCCATAAATCTTTCTCGTAAACATACAACAAAAATACAAGCGCATTGAGGTAGGCTACCACAAATCACACGGAAATTCCACTATTTGAAAATCAGCTATTCATGAAGAGCGGAACAACGAAGTAACCCATTTTCAGCGGGCCTTCAAGCCAGTTTAAGTGAATAAGTGATGGATAACTAGATTGTCCTTTCCCAGCCCTTTTCGGTTAAACTTTAATGCGAAAGCTCCTGGCACCTGAAAAGAAAATGATCCGTATCGAAACCTCTACTGCTTTCCTTGCATTGAAATGATTGTATTTATTTAGTAAAGAATAGTTCTGTGTTAGTGTAATTTTAATGTGATGTGTAATATCACGAATTAAATAAATTGATGGATTGATTTGCTGCTTTGGTGGTACCGAGGTTATCTTTAAAGGACCCCTCTTGCTTATTCTGCCTTTTACAATATACTTAGCTCCCATCTGGAATTATGAGCTTCTAAAATCCCCACCTTTCTCCATTGTTTCGTTTCGTAACTACGAATTTTTAGCGCTTTTTCGGCCTTGCCGAGATTTCTCGTCACCCAACGAAAAGTTTGCGGAATATTCAGCGTCCGCTGACAACTCTTTCACACAAAAGGATGTGATAGTCTTCTGTTTATTGCTTCTTTTATTGGCTCAGTTTTCCCACTTTTTAACTAAGGCACGTTCATTTTCCAAATGTTTTGCGCCCAGCCGCCGCGTCGGAGAGCAGGAAGGCTGGATATAGTCGACAAGCGCTAACAAGAAAATCGCTAGTTTTAGGTAGAAAGTAATGGTATTTCCAAAAAACATTTTTTCTGATTCATTTCATAGGGAAAAGATCATAGTAAGAGTTGTGCTTTAAAGGCCAGCTTCATTTTGTTATTTTTTTTCTAGGGGTGCATCCAGTCCGCAGCTGCTTCTGCAATGGGCTTAGGTGCAGATATAGGAGGATCAATTCGGATGCCGTCTTTCTTCAACGGTGTCTTCGGCCACAAGGTGTCGACCGGTAAGTTTTTTTTTCACCCCACAGAATCTTTTTTACAGGAGGAGTACCAAAGATATTCAAATTCTGTGGCTTTTCATTGTTTCGAAGCTGCTTTGAAAAGGGATTTTCTGGCTATTGTCTTTGGTAACTTTACCTTTTTCATCATTTTGTAAGTCACGGCGAGGAATTCGAGCTAAGGTTAGAATGAGATGATCTTGTTTGAAAAGAAAAATATAGATGTTCCTTCAGCCCAAGCTGACTGCGAATCATATTTGACGGGGCAAAACGGATAAGTCAGCTACATTTTATTCGAGCTATATTTCTTAGAGAAGAGATTATATTTTTTAGAGAAGAAGTTCACTAAAGCTGATATTTAAGGAAGAATCTTTAGTTGTTTTTCCACAAGTTTATTTTCCAGCTTGAGCGGCTTGAGCCTGAAGAGGACCCGTGCCAAGAAGGGCCGAAATATAGCTCGAATAAAATGTAGCTGACTTATCCGTTTTGCCCCGTCAAATAAGAAAAATATGTTTAACTAGAAATATTGAAGCAATATTTATTTATCCAATATGAAGACCATTCAATTAGCTTCAAGTTAGTATGTTTGTCATATTTGTTGGTTCCTTCTTAGCCAGATTCTGAAGGAAAGACTTATCTGTAAATTTGAAATCTTGTCTGAGGTTGGATACCCCTCCTGTAGGATACAACACATTTCCTTCAAAGCTTTCAATAGGCTAACAATAGACGGCAAAGAGTAAGCACCCATAAACAATAAAAATGCAAAATCAACAAAACGTGGAAAAATATCTCTCCCGTCAACGGCCAAGTCGTGCAGTCGACGTAGAGGCTTGGCCCAAAGTGAAGTCTCAGCAGTTATAAAAACATGAGTGTTCTGGACTGTTCCTGATCCTTTCGTGGCATGCGCCGGTTAGTGCCCGTGTCGGTCAAAGTTTTTGCTTCGTCGGCTTGTATTGTTGTCCAAGTCGGAATCCGGTTCTGAAGTTATTCTCCTGAAACGTCTAACTCCGATTCTAAGGGATCTTGGATCGCTATTGCCACATTAATTGCGTTTTTGATCGAACCTTTAACCTTTTTACCTTCAAATTCAAATGTCTATTCCTAATACCGCTTTTGGTCGCCGGTCACACTCTGGCCGACGAACTTTGTGAGATAGCAAGTTCGAAGTTTGCCTGCGACGTTGATAAAGCGGCGACCCCGGTCGCCACCGAAGCACAACTTCGACGGCGTTTGAGAACAAAAATTAAGCAACCGGCTAAGCCAACGGCGAGTAAAACTTCGATCCGAAACGCAATTATTATCAGCACTATCATAACTATCTCTCCACCATCAGGCAGTTCTTTTTTTAGCTTTTCAATATTTTATTCATTCATCAACGTTGAAAACTATTATTCAATTCAATAGGTATTCGAATTCCTTTGTATCAAATTTCACTGAGAAGATTAACAAAAAACAAGTGAGTTCCAAGTGATTTATTTTCTTTTATTTAGTAATTGTATATAAATATTCCTTCAGCCCAAGCTGACTGCGAATCATATTTGATAGTGCAAAACGGATACGTCAGCTGAATTTTTGTTAAATATTCTTTGAGCCCAAGCTGACTTTGAAACATTTATTCAAACAATGTTTACAACGGATACGTCAGCTACGATTCTTCATAAGCGATATTTCGGCCCTTCTTGGCAAGGGTCCTTGCCAGGTTGTCAATCCTCTGGGTCAACGTCGGGGAAGGAAACAAACCTATAATGATATTACACCGTTCGGCGTTTGAAAACGGAAATTAAGCAACCGGCTACGCTAACGGCGAACAAAACTTGGATCAAAAACGAAACTATTGTATCATAACCAACACTTCTGTAGACATTGTAAAAAGTCGGATCCATAGGGTAGTGGGTCACTTTCACTTTCTGCTATTGAGACATTTGCAAAACCTCCATTACCTGGGACACAGATGACAGGTTTTCCGCTCACTAACCTGTGGATCTATTTTACTATGTCTGATCCAAGTGCTGACGGTGAGGCATAGGGGGATTGACGTAGGGTTGTCGGCAAAACGTCCCCATTCGAAACGTCCCCTGCGAAATGTCCCCGACGAAACGCCCCCGTGACAAAACACTCCCCACGATAAAACGTCCCCACGACAAAACGTCCCCACGACAAAACGTCCACACGACAAAACGTCCCCACGACAAAACGTCCCCGTGGCAAAACATCCCCGATCAAAACGTCCCCGGCTATAGATTTTTTTTTCATCGCTGAGGGATAGCAAGGCCTATGTGATTACTGATTGCGTTATCAGTTCAGAAAAAAAATGTTCTTGGAATATAAACTTTTGAAAACCGCGATGGGTTGACTACTTCAGCATTTAACCGATAGTCAAGAAACAAACCAAAGTGTTGCTCCCTGCTATAGCCATTTCCTAAAGAAAGTGCAAAGATTTAGTAGTTTGTCAGTCATTTTATCTTTTATATAATTGGTTTATTTGTTTGTTAGGTTACGCTGCGACGAAACTCACTGATCTCGCCTTTATTCGATACCTAATTTGGTGATATTGATCATTAAAGTATTTTCTCAAAGGAACAAACCCGTCTAACCTAGATTTACTATGTCTCTCTACCTTACTAATCGTTCCGTCCGCTTTCGTTTCCTCGCTTCCCATGTCATTTTTATCCAGCTTGACGGCAATACGCTTATTTTTGTATTTTCCTTGTTTGACTATCTTTGAGCCACAGCGGGCTTCCCCTTTCTCTGAGGAGCTTATTGGTGCTCCTCAGATCCTGCATGTTGCTTCAAACGACCTAGAACTGATCAGTTACGAGTCAATTGCAAGGCATATTACACTACATATTTCAACTGAAAACAATGCATTTATGAAGCAACGAGTCCTATGTCCGACCTTCCCTGCTTATAAAGAATTTTTCCACATCTGTAATGCACACCCTGAAGCTGTTTTACCTCGATCATGCACCTTAAGATCTAGGGAACTTAAAAATCTATGCTTGGGGACGTTTCGATCTCCACGGGTACGTTTTGCTGTGGGGACGTTTTTTCACGGGGACGTTTTGTCGGTAAGCCTTGACGTAAACTAGTCCGCTTGGAAGTGCTGAACCGGAATAGGGCCATTTCGCCCTATTACAATTCAGCCCTCCTCTGTTAAATAACACTTGCGCCAAACTCACTTTCTACTCCAACGACAGTGCAGCACTTCCGTTGCTCGTGAAGCAGATTGCATGTTTTCTACTCATCAACTTGTGGATGTGTTTTACTATGTCGATGAACAATTGCTGACAACGAGACACGGGGGGGGGGGGGGGGATTTACAGAAACTAGTCCGCTTGGAGGCGCTTAAAGTTTAACCGAAAAAGGCTGGGATAGGACAATCTAGTTACCCATCATTTATTCCCTTATGCCCGGGACACATTCAGTCACATCTGTACGTAATTTTGGTTGGTTATTACCCACTCTTACGTTTCATCCTGGTCACACCTGGAACCAAGAATTCAAGACGTATTACCACCATCATCACTTAAAGGTAAACAAAACTAGCTAAAGTCAGTAACTCTGGTCTGCGATTGGTCCAAAAACTCCAATGATACGTTTCAAAATGGCGGAGATGGATTTTTCCATCTCGACTATCTTACATTTTCAGTGTCTTTTCTTCCCAATTTCGGAACGCAAGACGGTCTTATTACCGGCGTTATTACCAGGTGTGACTATAGTGGGGCCCGGGCATTAAATTGACCCGCTGAAAAGCGTTACTGCGGTGTTTCGATTTTCAAATAGTGGAATTTCCGTGTGATTTGTGGTACCTCTATGCGCTTGTATTTTGTTGTATGCCTTACGAGAAAGATTTATGATTTTGTTTTTGCTCGGGCACTATAGGCAATCTTCAGCAATCTCATCACTGCCCACTGAAAAGCCGCGTTTGTGTTGAGATTCAAATTTCCCGCGTCATAGTAGAATTTACGCTGTGGGGACAGCCGCAGATATTCTGAACGTCATAACCAGAGAAGATTGTGGAAAATAAAAAAAATCCCTTTGCAGGATCCAATTAACTCAGTGTATTCAGTTAAATGACACAAGAATAAGTTGGCTTTTCAGTTAACCTTTAAAGGACCCCTCGTCAGCCGTTTAAGTTGTGTTTTGCGTTAGTTTTTTTCGGATAGTTAGTAGTGATTCTGGTTGAAATGTTTTTTTTTTGTTTTCTTTTGGGTTGGGCGTCCCAGACCGGGTAAGTCAAGCTCCTTTCTTTCTTTCTTTCCTTTTTTTTTCTTTATATTTGTCGAAGTTTTTGTTGTTGTTGATGTTTTGTTTTGAGGGTATTTAGTCCCTCACAGGTTCGCCTCTGGGCATTGAAGATTCTATTTTTTTTTTTTTAATAAACCCTTGTTCATTCAATACTATTCCACTGACACCATTTTACAATGTTTGAATACTTTTAAACTAGAATGTGCTTTCAACAAATAACCCTTGGTTTTGGCTGTTTTAAGCCTTTTCCGAACCCGTTGACTTACAGCGAAACACGGAAAAAATTTACATAACCGGTTTTTCTGATGAAAAAACTTCTCGCAGACAACCGTCGACAGCGTGATACACATTGAAGGTAGCAAATCACGGCAAGTGCGAAAATCATCGTGATTTTGTTAGAGGGGTTAGAATATTGTACCTTACGAAATTGGGGTCTCCGGGTTTAGAAATATATGGAGTGATTATGGAAGTAGGTTGCGTTAGTATTATAGGTAAGACAGGTCCTTTAACTGGAAAATGGCGAATGTGTCTAGACTGCTGTCAGTAAGAAAGGTCCACTCCTACTACAAGAGGTGAAGATGAAATAGCTTTTACAAGGAGGTGAATAGAGAAGATTACTTGAGAACCTTTAAAGTTTAACTGAAAAGGGCTGGGATAGGACAATCTATTTACCCATCACTTATCCACTTAAATTGGCTTGAGGACCCGCTGAAAATGAAAATGCGTTACTTCGTTATTCCGCTGTTCGCGAATAATCGATTTTCAAATAGTGGAATTTCCGTGGGATTTGTGGTACCTCTATTCGCTTTTATCTGTGTTGTGTGCCTTACCGGAAAGATTTATGATAAATTTTTTGTTCAGGCACTAAGCAGTCTTCACAAAGCTCACCACTGCCCTCTGAAAAGCCGCGTTTGTGTTGAGATCAAAATTTCCCGCGGCATAGTAGAATTACGTTGTGGGGACGGTCGCAGATATTCTGAATGTCATAACTAGAGCAGATAGTGAAAAATAAAAAATACCTCAGCAGAATCTAAATTATTCAGTGTATTTAATTAAACGACGCAAAAATAAATTTTCAGTTAAGCTTTAAAGGACACCTCGCACTACATAGTGTTTCTGTCCAGACGTCCTGAGATAGTTGACCCCTTTACAACTAAGCTATGCTTACAGAAAATTACACATAGCTTCGGCGGCTTTAGCCTCTTACACTGTCCCTTGCTTGGGATGACAATCTTGCCAAAATTTGCATAACTGGACTCCAGACAAATAAGCTCCTCAGAAGCAATGATCGGGCGCATGATGCGCACGCAAAGAGAACAAATGTGGCAAACGTGATAATCAGTGTATTGCAAATAGAGGGGATAGAAGGAAAAATTGCTCAATCATAGACCAGAAGTTCATCGTCCGCCAGCAGATGGAGAAATATTCTACTGCCTTTATCAGCCCTTTTGTCGACTTCAAGCTGGCACTCGTTCTGACCCGATGAAAAATTTGTCAAATAGCAGAAGTTGTACGAATAAGTAGCATGCATACGATCTGATGCTACTACATGCTTCTATGTCCAGACTACCGTGTTACTGCATTCTACTGCATGTTACAATTAGAAAGACTGGATGCTACTACAGAAAGACAGGATCGTACTGGATACTACTACTTAAGATCGGCCCAGTCTGAGGCACATTAAATGATAGTATTCTTTACTATTACATATCAATAAATGTACATTTTTCGTACACTATCATAAAGCTACGTAGGTGACCATTTTTCATCGGGGATCTATTGACTGATATGATGTCTGGCACATCCTTATGCATTGTAGTCCCATGTGGAAGCTGACAGAATGTCCCGAGAATTCAATGAAAATTTTGAGTGGTCATCAGATGGTACCATTTTTACCCAGATAGAAAAGAAATTCGGAAAATTTGAAGTTGACCTATTCGCCTCACGCCTAAATTACAAGGTAAAGAAATACGTATCGAACAGTATGTCACACATACTAAGCATTCTGGCAAGTTCCGAAGCGAAGCTCAGAGAGACGTGGATGAAATCAGTTCAACTTTTGAGGGTACTAGCCAATCAGATTATTTTGGAATATTGAGGAATATTCTGATTGGCTAGTTTCGAACCAAGCCCAATAGATAAAATCACATCCTCTCCTTGCTGTCTTTAAAACCGAAAGTGAATTTAGGTCATTGCTCTTCAGTCTGACGTGGTTCAGCATTAGCCAATCGGAACATACCCGCGTATTCCCGTAAGTAATGTGATTGGCTAGTATTCTGAAAAATTGAACTGATATCAACTTGGGTGCGAGACTAGCTGGTACCCGGAACTGGCTCCAATATCAATTGCGAATGGCAGAAACCCAGCTAATTCTCGGCCTCAGAGCGATTTCCGGAACTGGCTGGTACCGAGTATTAGCTAAAACTCGTTGTGAATGGGCCTTAACGGTTTCAACGGTTTCAACACCTCCGTTTCCAGATCTTTTCCTCTCCGACACCCCAGACGTGCTCCGTTCAAGACGTATAGCTCTGCGGTCCTAATGGCCTAATCACTTCAGCCTGCCTTGAAAAATAAATTACTGTGTCTGTTTAGAATTCTGGCTTGAAATGAAGCCAGTAAATTAAACCGTTTTTGTTTCTTTTGAAATGGTCTCCTGGCAGTCATTTCAGCAGCGCGCTACAATTGGGCTTTTTTATGTTGTTGCACTACGGTTTTCCCCGTCGGAGATAGACAACAGGTCGGTTGCATAAAGCGTAAGGGAGAAAAACGAGGGATCCTGGTGAGAGTCGGGAACTGTCTCAATGGGAGACGTGTTGCGCCGCTTGGGGGATATTCCATCTTTAATTTAATTTAATTTAATTTCAAAATAAATGCGGCACAACATTTCATGCGCGAGCAAATTAATTGGCACTTGTCATTAACCTACAACTAAAACATATATACAATTGTCATAAAATAAATACAGTAATTCAAGTAAGGTTGTTGTGATACAAGGTAAACTGAGGCACAAAACTATTACGGTACCTTTCAGTTTTACAAGCGACAGGTGTGAGTTTTGGTACTTTCATAGCTGCTTCTCTTGGAGGTCTGTTTCTTTCCGGTTTAAAGGGTGGAGGAAGCATATTTCGGTAGAAAGGGTGGTATAACAGATTTGTTCCGAAACGTTGGCACAGCTGTTCTCTACGAACAGAAAGGGGTTCCAGCTTACACTCCTTTAGGAGATACGAGTACGGCATTTTATGGCCACCAATTGTAATTTGAACTGCACGTTTTTGGATTCTTTCCAACTTATCTGAGTCACTCTTTGTAAGTCCATAATGCCATGCTGGACAGGCATATTCAAGTAGTGAACGGACAAACATACAATACAAATCTTTCATTCTTTCTTTAGGGACTTTGAATTTCTTTAGATTTTTAACATACTCATGGAAGAGTTAGCTTTCTTTAAAATAAACTTGGTATTTTCCTCCCAAGACATATCAGAAGATATAATAACGCCAAGGAGTGTAATTTGGTCAGAAGTAAGGTTATCAGGAATGGGAGGGTGGAACTGTGGGAGAGTTTTAAGAAATGAAATTGTTAGTATTGTAGATTTGTCACTGTTCACTACCATATTCGACCGAGAAGCTTCTGTAGCAATATCCTGAATTATACCCAAAGATTGACTTTTTGAATTCTTTCCCACAACTTCTGCCAGTGATAAATCGTCTACGAATTTCCATCGCTCATCGATGTCCTGAGCAACATCAATTATCATAATAAGAAAACACAGAGGGCCAAGCACAGTTCCCTGGGGCACCCCACAAAAAACTGGAAGCGCGTCTGACATGCCCTGTTTATACTTTACAATTTGTAATCTATCCGTTAAAAATCCCCGTACTATATTTACAATAAATTCAGGTACATTATTCTCAATTAACTTATTTAACAGTATTTGGTGGTCTACAAGATCAAAAGCCTTCTTAAAATCAATAGCTATAAGGTTAATCCATTTATCTGGGGTGTCCAGATTCTTCAGGATAAAATCTATAAGACTTACTAAATAATGTGTTGTAGAAGCCTTCGGGACGTTTCCATATTGATGCTGGTCAATGACTGATGCTAAATATTTTTTCAACCATGCAGCTACAAAACCTTCATACACGCGGCTAAAAACTGAAGTCACAGAAATTGGCCTTACCCCAGTAAAATCATCTACCCTGTCAACAAGGCAGAAAAAAGACAAGCTTTGAAAAAACCCAGGAAAAATTAGGTGTTAATGTGCATTTATTAGATGTGGTGTCTTCATTGGTCTGCACTTTCTGGGATCAGTAATACGAACAAAATATAAAAATAAATGAAAGTACGAACTTAAAGGACCCGTCTCACTTCCGGTAGTAGTTCATTCTTCTTCAGGAGTATTTCCACCCATTCACGTTCCCGAGATTCCAAGTGTATCCTGTCTCCTCTGTTACCGTACAGATATGTTATGCTTGCTATGTTTGTTCTTTTTACGTGACCATCTGCTCTGTCAAAAGGCAGAAAAAAAGACGAGCTTTGGAGAACTCTAGCAAAAAGTAGGTGCTAATGTGCAGTTATTAGATGTGGTGTCTTCATTAGTACTGCACTTTCTGGGATCAGTAATTCTAACGATACATAAAAACAAATGAGAGTACGAACTTAAAGGACCCGTCTCACTTACTGTAGTAGTTCATTCTTCTTCAGTAGTATTTCCACCCATTCACGTTCCCGAGATTCCAAGTGTATCCTGTCTCGTATATTAGCGTACACAGATTATCACGCTTGCCACGTTTGTTCTTTTTACGTGACATATGAGGCTCTCGGTCATTGTTTCGGAGAAGCCTATTAGTCCGATGACCGTTTGCAGTTTGTCATCTAAAGCAAGGGACATGGAAAGAGGCTATAAACAGCGCAATTAATCTGTATCTACTATAATATGCGACGCTGATTTTAATCAAACTTCACCTTACAGGCGAGTCTCGTTTAATTTGCAAATTAGCGTCGCAGTAGTAGATACAGCTCAATTGTTATTACATGGCTTTACCAACGATCCAACAATACATTTCATATTAGCTTCGTCTGATTTTCTGAACTTAACTGACCGCAGAAATACTCTTCCAAAAAATTTTGGAGCAAAGATAATGTCTTGTCCCCAGATGGCCCATCCCTTCCCGTCTTCTGTGCGTCGGTCCGAGAGGAATACTGGCAGTCAGTTTTCTCCATATGCTGCTAATTCTTCTACCCAATTTTTACGTAGTTTCATCCCATCAGTTATTTCTGGTCATATAGTGTAAGTGTATAAGTTAATTTGTTTCGGGTCTGCGTATTTCGTAAATATTGTATTCCACTTCTAGCTGTAAGCCATTTGGATAATAAACGTGATTGATTGATTGATTGATTTTTGGGGAAACACTGAGTTAGCAAACTTGGCTAAACTCTCAAGAACTGGCTGACCCTTCTGAACGTCTTTAACAACCCCCTCTAGAAGGGGGAACAACCCCCTTCGTTCTCATCACTCAAATTTATACTACCTTCATTTTTCGGAGTTCGATCCTCGTTGACAAGGCTCACTTCTTCACAATGATCTGTAATTTTCTGCCAGCTTAGTATGTTTTAAAGTAGTCAACTACCTCAGAACAACTTAGCAGAAAAAAAGTAGTGCGTGGTGTCCTTTAAAGGGTTGCTGTCAGAACTTGTTAGTTCTGTTCAGGCAAAATGGCGTCAAACTTTTTAAAATTGACAGTTACCAATGACGTTTACGTCGGTTTCTTTACCATTCATGGACATGCATACATACTTAAAGTAGGTATATAAAATGCTAGTTTGGCTCAAACATTATGACTATCATCCCTACAGCCTAAATCGATGTTCAGAATCACAGGAAAGACTACTAGGTAATTAGATAATTGGGAGATACTTACGAAATTTCAGTTAATCTAAGAAATTACGATTGGAAGTAGTTCAGTAACTCAAATACGTTATGAAATCAAATTTGTCTCTGTCCTGCAAACAAACAATAAAACCGACGCATTTTTTATGAATTCTCTCCTCCGTCAGTTTCTCTCGTGGATCCTTTTTCTAGCAGCTTTCGCAAAATTTGAATTAACTTCGCGGAGTTAAGTGACGGATTTTTTTTTATCGCCGCGCGTCTTTACCCTGGCAAGCCAAGCCAAGGTATTAGCGTCAACAGCTAGATAAAGTGAAGAGTTGTTGGCGTCAACTATAGGCGTATCCTCGCCGTTTCCCGAGGACTCTACTTGAGGAGTCCCCGCGTTTTTGTTTGTCCCGGAGACTCACTGCCCTTATTCTCGCGAGTCCCCACGGCCGGGAATGCTCCGATTATCATCACCATCAGACAAAAAGGACTTCCTTTCAGATTCGGAGGGGAATCAATTTTTGCTGGTGTTAATGCAGAGTAAAACTAATTAAAAACCATCAAAATAAACAAAGACAAAAGTAAAGTGGATCCAGACTAATTTCGTCAACTGCATATTTTTTTTCGAACAAAATCTATTTTGGAAGCATTCCCCGTGTTCTCGTTGTTTCTGTACGCGGAGTCCGCGTGGAGTGACTCCCTCTATTCTCACCGTTCCCTTCGATTCCCCGAGGAGTCCCCAGGGAACGGCGAGAAACGCCTTATAAGCCAAAGTGAAGAATTTTTAGCGGCAACTGCAAGTTAAAAACCGATATAAGAACAGTTACGTTTTTGCAGATACTATAACAAGTATTTGGGGAAAAGAGGCAGGGTTGAAAAAGAGATTCTCACGCTGGACCTAAAGTGGCCTGTCATATTATTCAGTCTCCAGCATTTTACATTTCCTTGGAGCCTTTAGAATTATGGGTTACAGGTGGAAAATCGGGGTTACAGATGGGGGTCTCGGGTCGTCGTTTTACATTTTGTATTTAGTGTTACGTTATACTTCTGCCATTAAAGAGCTGGGTTCCGTCGAGTCTCCGGGAATAAAGAACAGCGTGTTCGATCATAAGCCTCAAGAACACCACCTATCAAGTTAAACTTGATGGACGGGAAGAGGAGATGTTAGAGATGCGAACTTTATGTGTCCGAGTCGTATTCGGCCACAGTGGGGGGAGTTGGAGGGGGAGTCCCGGAAATTTTGTGGCTCGTATAGGTGTCAAACCAATGGAGTGATTTGAACGAAACTTGGAAAGTAGAGAGATCGTATGCCCTAGATGACATACTTTAGGGTCTGGACCAGATCCGAACACGGTGGGGAGGGTTACCGAAGTTTTCGGAAAAATGCTCAAATTCAAGTGATACTTGTTAAGAGAAGATGCTTTAGATGATCCACATGTGTCCGAACTAGATTCGTCCGCGGTAGGGGAGTTGGAGGGGGGGGGGGTTACCGGAAATAATCTTGCCACGTCTAGCGATCAAACGAGAGGATCTAAACTTGGAAGGTAGTGATTTGCACTAGATGATCCGAGGCGATGCCGGAAATGATCAGACTCGAGTGAAACTAGATATCCTATTTCTAGGTCCGATCCTAGGGGGGGTTGAAGGGGTATTTTGTGACGTTCTCATCTACTTTCTCGCACCACGTACTCGTAACGAGTGCCATATGAGATTGTAGCTCTTGTTCGATTTCATCCGCGTTCAGTGAAGTTATTGGTTTCCGTTGCTTTCCGGCACATAAAACTTTCCTTGCATAATGCTATCTTCCAACCAGATTTGAGGATTCAAATCTATCTTTACTCCATCTGTGTGCACTTGCGGTCAGGAAGAAAAGAGTATCTACTGGAAATGTGGAGATGCACTGATTAGTTGTTTCAGCTCCTCGCTCTTATGTAGCGAGTTGGGGGATTTCCGGGACCATAACAAAGCGAGGACTATCTTCTTTCCAGAAGAAGCACTCAGTTAAAAATTAACGTGTGGGGCGGGGGCTTAAGTGCCGTCGTGCTTGTTAGAGTGCTAAAGGTTTTTCTGAAGGGATTGAAGGACCGTTTCCCCAGCATGAGACATTTTAAAGACGGCCTCAAAATACGAGTTTTCTTCTTAAAGCTTATTATGCTTTCACTGTTTTGACCAGATAACCTAAACAAGACAATAATAGCAGAATTCAAACAAACATTATTTGACATTATCAAAGAAACATTATCAAACAAACAATTTCATCCCTTCTTGGCAAGGGTCCTATTCCGGTTGTAGCTGGAAAGAACAAACCTGCAATTAGGGACTGCAATGTCGCTGAATAATGTCCTAGCTGACTTATCCGTTTTGAGTCTTCTTTTATGGCTAGGGAGGTAGGTGTGTTTGCCCCCGTTGTGGGGAGGTTGGGGATGGGCTGGACCATTTCCTGAATAGTTGCCAAAGTTTGGTGAATTTGAGGGAATTTCTTTTTTCGAGGGGGTGTACCGCTGCTCCCTGGTATTTTGGGGACTACTTCGAGAGATTCAGTTATTGCGTTATGTTGTTTCATAGAGAAAGGTGTGGAGGCGCGGAAGGCAGCGACTTGAACCCGTTGAGTGTTATTGTTTTTCTTTTTTATTTATTTTTGTGTTTGTAGTTGTGTATATGGCCAATGGCTTTTAAATACACGTATATATATATATATATATATATATATTATATAGAAACAAACATTATGCCAGTTTATACCATAGCCACATGCTAACGGAGCACTTCCAAGTTAAAGAAACACGTTCACTTTTGGAAATTCCGTTGTCTCTGCCAAAAATCATGGACAACTGGGCCCAGCCAGCACATGACGTTCTTCACTGTTTTCTCGCCGAAGATTGAGAAATTGTATTTTGTATTTGTTTTTGTTTTGTTTTATTTATTTTCTTTCTTTTCTTTACATACTCGGCTTTCGAAAATTGTGGGACTATCCTAAAACACGAACACAAAAGTCGGTTGGATATGCCACTGCTTGCTGCATTGTTTTTTGTCAAATAGTCGGTTTTTCTGAAAATCAGTCGACCTTTTTTCAAAACAGTCATTTTTTTCTTGAAAACAGTCGTTTTTTCTGCAAAAACAGTCGGTAAAAATTACCAGCCAGTCGGTAAATGCCTTGCCCCCCTAACATTTTGGCTAGTAACGCCTGTGCATCCCAAGTGTTGTATGTTGAAACTGCGCATCCTTGTGTTGCCTGTTATGAAACCGCGATTTTTCGTCAAAACAGTTGATTTTTTTCATGAAAATTTTCTGAAAATCAGTTGATTTTTGTCAAAACAGTTGGTTTTTCTGAAAATCAGTCGACTTTTTTTTTCAAAACTGTAATTTTTTTCTTGAAAACAGTCGTTTTTTCTGCAAAAACATTGGGTAAAAATTACCAGCCAGTCGGTAAATGCCATGCCCCCCAAACATTTTGGCTAGTAACGCCTCTGCATCCCAAGTGTTGTATGTTGAAACTGCGCATCCTTGTGTTATCTGTTATGAAACTTCTGACAGTGTGTTAGGCCGAAATGACATGAACATTAAAACAAATACTTCAAATAGACAAATGCTGCCGGATGTTGAGCTTTTTGTACACATTCCTTCCACCAAGCTCACTGCGAATCATGGTTGTCAACACTGAACGGATACGTCACCTGATTTTCGAGCAATATTTCGGCCCTTCTTGGCAACGGTTCTCTTCAGTAGATATCGCTGAGCTCTTTCTTACTTTTCTTCATATAACAATAAATGTTTTTCATTGTGTCTGATTTTCTGGTTGAGATCTATTTTGAACTACTGCATCTTTGAGTATGGATCAGCAAACCAACCCTTATAGAAGAAAGACTCTGAAATACCTAGGTACTGAAATTGGTTCCGATCAGCGGATCACATGCGGTTTGATCATTTTAAATACCTACAAAAACATGTGCCGCGCTGGTCGCGCTGTAGCACTTAAACATTCTGTCAATGTGTGTTTAAGGCACTGGTATCACCCCACTTCTTGTACATTTTACCATACTGGGAGAACCTTACCAGAGCAAACAGAAGAAGGATGAAGACCAATTATTATAAACTGTCAAAATTTCTGCTTGGTGATATCTACACCGTGGTATTCAGATTCCGATGTCACACGCGATTTCGAAATTATTGGCCCAAACATGAAGTTTGAGGGGGTAGAAAAGCAAGCTGCTTCAAGGTCCTTTAAGTTTTTGGCCGAGTTTTCGCTGAACCCCCTTATGTTCTAGTGATCAAGTGCAGCTAGGCTAGTCGTCTAGGCTATGATCTTCACAGATTTCGAAAAAGTTTTCATTAGACCGCTAGTCACTCTGGAAGCTCCTTCGCCACTATGACAATCTATGTAAATCTCATAATGGCGATGTACGAAGATATAACCAGTTGTGTGAAGACAGCACAGGGAAATTCACGTAAATTCCCCATCCTCTCCGGGGTTAAACAAGGGTGCGTCTTATCTTCACTACCGTTCGCGGTCGTCATCGATTTCGTGTTGAGAAGCGTCGACTCAACTGGGTTACGCCTAAATGATCGCCTAGCTACCTAGATTTTGCTGACGATTGAGCTTGACGCTAAACAGAGCACGAGTAAAGACCATCTACAGCAAGCTCACTCTCCGAATATTCTATCCTTATAGCCAACACACACAAAAAATCCCTTAAACCCCTATTTGATTTTAACTCGTCTCTCTTTAGGCCAGCTTTAAGCTAGCTGATTCCTAACCACAGACTCTCTTTCACTATGAATAAGATACGCCACTATCGGCTATGCAGTCCATGGGCGATGTCTAGCACTCCAAGAGACTATACTAGCAACCCCTATCAGAAATGCAACATTTTGTTTTTCAGTTAGCGTTTTTATGGCACTTGCAGCCTCTGGCTCAAGTGCCATATACCGATCACAATTCCGTCTGTCGGTCTGTCGGTCTGTCGGTCGGTCCGAGTTTTTTGTCCCACATATCCGAGTTAGGGTACTTCCAGATGTGCTAGGACAATGAAACTTGGCAGGCATATCAGGGACCCGACCAAACTAACCTGGAAATAATCAGTTTCCCGATCCGACCATATGGGGGGGAGTGCGGGGCGCTGGAAACTTGAAAATTTAGGGCATTTTGTCACTTTTTTCTGAGTTAGGGTACTTCTAGATGAGCTAGGACAATGAAACTTGGCAGGAATATCAGGGACCCGACCAAACGAACCTGGAAATAATCAGTTTCCCGATCCGACCATATGCGGGGGAGTGGGGGCGCTCGAAACTTGAAAATTTAGGGCATTTTGTCACACTTTTTCGAGTTAGGGTACTTCCAGATGAGCTAGGACAATGAAACTTGGCAGGAATATCAGGGACCTGACCAAAGTAACCTGGAAATAATAAGTTTCCCGATCCGACCATATGCGGGGGAGTTGGGGCGCTGGAAACTTGAAAATTTAGGGCATTTTGTCACACTTTTTCGAGTGAGGGTACTTCCAGATGAGCTAGGACAATGAAACTTGGCAGGAATATCACGGACCCGACCAAACTAACCTGGAAATAATCAGTTTCCCGATCCGACCATATGGGGGGGAGTGCGGGGCGCTGGAAACTTGAAAATTTAGGGCATTTTGTCACACTTTTCCGAGTTAGGGTACTTCCAGTTGTGCTAGGACCATGAAACTTGGCAGGCATATCAGAGACCCGACCAAACAAAATTAGGAATAATCAGTTTTCTGATCCGACCATTTTGGGGGGGGGGGGTGGAGGGCAGGGGAATCCGGGAAACTGAGAAGTGTGTAACTTTCGAACGGATGATCGGATTGTAATGAAACTTCATAACTGAAGAGAATATATATCTGTAATGTCCCGTTTAAAGTCTTGACCGGATTCGGTAGCCAGGGGGGAGTTGGGGGGGGGGAGACCGGAAATTTCAAGAAACGGTTAGAATGGAGGGATCGGAGTGAAACTTGCTGGGAAGAACAAGCATCTGCTCTAGATAAGTCCTTTAGACCATTGTACTGGATCCGGACACTTATGGGGGGGGGGGGTCCCGGAATTCCGGTGATGGTGGTTTTTTGGATTTTCACGATGAAACTTGGCAGGCAAATCAGGGACCCAATCAAACTGACTTCAAAATAAAAATATTGTCGATCAGATAATGGTGGGGGAGTGGAGGGAGGGGAATCCGCAGGGGAATCCGGAAAATTGAGAAGTGTGTAACTTTCGAACGGATGATCGGATTGTAATGAAACTTGATTGTAATGGTGGGGGGAGTGGAGGGAGGCGAATCCGAAATTTTCAGTCATGCGTAATTTTGGAATGGGTGATCGGATTCGAGTGAAATTGAAGAATTCAACAGAGGACATTTCTCCGATGATTTTTTTCATATCCGGACCGGATCCGGCAACTATTGGGGGGGGGGGGGGGCGGAAAATACGTGTCCCGTTTAGAATGGAGGGATCGGGATGGAACTTTGTGGGAAGAACAAACAGATGCTCTAGGTAAGTCATTTGCTGAATCGGATTGGCTACGTGCACCGCGGGGGAGCTGGGTGGGGGGGGGGTGGACCGGAAATCTCGAGAAACGGTTAGAATGATGGTATCGGAGTGAAACTTGCTGGGAAGAACAAACATCTGGTCCATGTAAATCTTTTACATAATTTGACTGGATCCGGACACTTGAGGGGGGGGGGGGAGGAGGGGTATCCCGGAATTCCGTTTTTGGGGGGATTTTCACGACGAAACTTGGAAGGCATATCAGGGACCCGGTCAAACGGACTTGGAATAAAAAAAAATCCTCGATATGATAATCTTGGGGGGGGGGGAGTTGAGGGAGGGGAATCAGGAATATTGAGTCATGCGTAACTTTGGAACGGGGGATCGGATTCGAGTGAAATTTAATAATTAAACAGAGGACATTTTTCTCTTGTGACCTTTTTTCATTTCCGGACCGAATCCGGCAATTATCGGGGGGAGGGCGGAAAATACTTGACCCGCTTCGACTGGTGTGATCTGGATCGAACTTCGTGGGAATGACAAACAGATGCTCTGGATTAATCATTTACAGAACAGGATTGGCTCCGGTTATTGTGGGTGGAGTTGGAGGAGGGCGAGGGGGGTCTGGGATTCCGGTGATCGCGCGTTAAGGTACTTCCAGATGTGCTAGGACGATGAAACTTCGCTGGAATATTGGAGACTCAACAACATTTGCTTAGAAATTGCTACTTCCCAAATCCGATTATTCCTTAAAGTACCAATCTTGACCGCAAAGTAAAAAAAATACTTTTAAGCAATATATGCATTTTCGTGATGCCCATCAGCCCATTAGCAGTTTTGCCTCAAGGGTTTTGCTTACAAATGAAGTTCTAGCTCCCTTATAGCGCGCATCTCAACCGCAAAGTCGAAACTTACTTTTGATCAATCAAATCATCTTGACACATGCAAGTGCCATATGAGCTTACAGCTCTTGTTCTTCTTTTCTTTACATCTATTATGTCTGTGTGTCTAACACTGTTTTTAACGAGAGGAAAGTAACACCACCATCATCAAGATCGTTGGAAATAGAGTGACTGTCAGGCGAGGTTTCGACCTTTATCGACATCTCATCAAGAAAGAAGAGCTCGCGATTGTACTTTAATAGATGTTTGCTTATAAAGCCCTTGGGTCATGAACATACTTCTGATTGCATTGCCTATTTCTCTTCTTCTCTTCTATTTCATTAGATACTGAGGTACCGGGAAAAAAGAAGAGCTTAGGGATGGAACAATGCAGCAAGCAGTGGCATATCCAACCGACTTTTGTGTTCGTGTTGAAAAATCGCACGCTTCGCGCCGACTCGGTTATTTTATACCGACTGGCAGATGGCCCCCGCAGTCGTGGCGCCCCTCTTGGGATGTAATCTGTTGTGATTTTTAAAACGTTATCAAACGTCTGGCTAATCGACTCTGGGGAAACTGACCGGTCTTTTCGGATTCTCTATAACAATGCTTTCAGGTGGCTGCATGGTCTCCCTAGACACTGCAGTGCTCCTGGTATGTTTGTGGTGGCGGGACTTCCTTCTTTTCCTGTACTAAGGAGAAGAAACATTCTTTCTTTGCAGAACAGGATTCTCAAATCGTCTAATCCACTTGTGCGGGCTGCATCTGCCCCGCTTTTGAGGTTGTCTCTGCCTGTGTGGCTGGAATGGGAGCGGTCTCTGCGGGTGACCCAGGTTCCACCTGGTCCGACTTGATTGTTTTAGTTTAGTGTACTGTTTGCTTTGAGTGTCTTATTTTTGTTTTCCTTATGGTTTTCAAAACCGTTAAATCAAGTAAATTGAATTGAATTAAATGTTACGCATAGCAAGCATTACCAGGAAGAGCCGAAAAACAGCGCCCGTTGAAACTGCGCATCCATGTGCTATGTGTTATGAAACTTCTGACAGTGTTTTCAAGAAGAAAAGTCTCTAGTAAGTTAGTGCATATATGTAGTCTGAGCCCCTGACTAATTTATGAGGGGGTGGGATTGATTGTCTCATTGTCATAAAGTTCAAAAGGGTTGATTTAAGTTTTTCTAGTTGTGAATAATTTTGGCCGGTATCAGGATAATGCAAAAAGAAATGGCACAAGGGGCCACAGTCGTCACTATTATCGGCTAGTAATAGTTAATCTCTCTTTTTACGCCATATTAGTCTACTCGTTGAAAAATTGCGAAAGACGGCCGAAAAATCATGGAGCCTTGATGGTATTTATAACGAACCCTTTTCTACCTCTTTTTTCCTTATCAAACTAGAAACAAAACAAGCTTTTTGTTCCAAGCTCGAATAAAATGCCGCCGGCCAAACATAACTAAAGGAACCCCAATGCCAGCCGAGGCAGAAATTCAAACAAAATCCAAACCTTTGACAACGAGCAAACATGAGGATTTCTCATTTAGAAACTGGAAAGAGATGGAAATTGCAGCAAAAGAATGAGGTAAAAAAAGAGCGAAACCGGAACACCGAAATGAAAGGCGAGGAGAAAACCTAGATTAACTTGGCAGGAAGACGAAACGAACAACTTGGATTTTCAACATATTTTATGTATTATATTTGCACGTGGCAAGCATAAGGGACCATAGGCGTATTCTCGCCGTTCCCCGAGGACTCCTCGAAAGGAGGGAGTGAGAGGGAGTCACTCAACGCGGACTCCGCGTACAGAAACAGCGAGAACACGGGGAATTCTTCAAAAATGGATTTTGTTCGAAAAAAAAAGATGCAGTGTACGAAATTATCCTGGATCCACTTTACTTTTGGTTTTGTTTATTCTGATTGTTTTTAATTAATTTTACATTGCACCAACACCAAAAAAATTGATTCCCCTCCGAATCTGAAAGGGAGTCCTTTTTGATGATAATCGGAGCATTCCCTGTACGCGGGGACTCGCGAGAATACGGGGAGCGAGTTCCCCCTACAAACAAAAATGCGGGGAATCCTCAAGCGGAGTCCTCGGGGAACGGCGAGAATACGCCTCATATTATAATTTAACTGCAAATCAGATTAAACTCCTGGTTGAAGTTTGAGTTTTCCGTCATTTCGCCAGTCGGGACAGCTGCTGGCGTTTGTTGATTTAGTCAACTCTCTCAGTTGACTTTTTACCCCAAAACTGAGTGATCGATTAACATGTTGCAGCACTATCCGGTTTCTGTTCGCCCCTGCCAATGTATTAATTCGTTGAGTAGTGTGATGCTTCTGTGGAATCTGCGTTACTTGTGGGCAGACCCTTTTGAAGGATGGGAGTGCTTTCCGGTACTTTACAACAATATACCTTTTTTATTTATTATTTCCACAAAGCGGTAGGCTAAAAGCTTGTCGCTATTGCCAGCAGTAAAAATAAAAGAACAAATTAAAAGATAACACTGCCAAAAAGATAAGTAAATGACTTGCAACAAAAACATCTTTAACATAGTATACATAACTCTCGAACGGGTCTACAACTCCATTTTGTCCATGCCGTTCTCCAGTTTCCCTATTTATAGACCGTTTTTGTTGAACGAATTTCCCACTCAAAAAGAACGATAAATCGCATCCGATTCGTATGTTTAGCTTTGCCAAATATCTTTTATCCTTCTCTGGTGTTATCCCCTGCATTTTTGGCTTTCCTTTCTCTCGCTTTCTTGCATGCAACCATCTCTTGTAGCATTTTGAAATTACTCATCCTTCATCGATTTCGTCAAATTAGTGTAGTTCTGACGAAGGACCTGGTCCCATTGCTTGATGAATGTGGCATAACAGGATGAGAACTACAGTCAGAACCGAGGTTCCTCTTCCACTGCTCATTCAGCAGAATTAGATACAAGCCGTTATCCTTTCAGAAAAAAAATACTATAGCACTATGCGTTTTGCGTAAAGTAACGCGTTTTTATCGGGTTTTCAGTCCTATCTAAGTGAAGAAGTGACGTGTTACTAGACTGTTGGATCTCAGACCTGTTCAAATAAACTTTAAAGCACACCTCTAACTAGAAATGATCTTTTCCCTCCGAAACAGACCAGAAAAAACGATTTTCGAAAACACCATTACTTTCCACCTGAAATTAGCGATTTTCTTGTTAGAGCTTGTCGACTCTGTCCAGCCTTCCTGCTCTCCGATGCGGCGGCTGAGCGCAAAACGTTTGAAAACTGAACGCGCTGTGGTTAAAAAGTTGCAAAACTAAGCAAATAAAAGAAGTAAAAAAGAGAAGATTATCATATCCTTATATGTGAGCGGGACATTTAAGTTTCCGGCAAACTTACGTTGTCTGACGGGCAAAACTCGGAACAGTCGAAAAAGCGCTAAAAATTCGTAGGCACAAAACGAAACAATGGAGAAAGCTGGAAATTTTGGAAGCTTATACTTCCACAAGGGAGCTAGGTATATTATAAAAGGCAGAATAACCAAGAGGGGTCCTTTAAACGACCCATTCCGCATGCACCGTATTTTAGTGTCTTTCTTGAACCCAGTCGAATTCCTCTATCGCGAACCCCTCCACATCCACCTTATGTGTTTAAGGTCTATTCGCTCACCAAAAATATTCAGTACAGGAATAATTGCTTACGTTTGATGTGATACAGAGATTCAGGTTGTCGTCTGGATTTCTTTCATGTTTCCTCAGTTTGTTTGTTGTTTTATTTTCTGTCTAATACTCCATTAGTCCTCGTGTCGATCAGTAGGTCAGCGAAAATACTATTCACTCGGACTTCGTCCATTATTGAGGGAGTGCTTTCACCTGACCCTTTCCAAAGAGTAATGGCTCTCCAGAATAAAGTAGATAAACGTAGATTTTTTTTAAATTTGCAGTAGAGGAAAAAGTAGTTTTACATCAAAAGACGTGCTTAAGGGACAACTCGAACTACATAGTCTTTCTGCTAAGATGTTCTGAGGTAGTTGACCACTTTAAAATTTACCTATGCTTACAGAAAATTACGTAAGGCTTCAGCTGTTTTAGGTTCTTTCATGCCCCTTGCCTTGGATCTCTGTATCCAAGACCGTCTCTGAATCAATGATCGGAAGCCTGATAGGTGACGTAAAGAGAAGAAACGTGGCAAGCGTGATAGTGTAACGCTAGTAAAGGATATATGATACACCTGTGAAGCATAGAATCTCGGGAACTAGAATGGGTGGAACTACTACTGAACTAGAATAGATTGCTATCATAAGTGCAAAGTGTCCTTCAGTACACGTTTTGATACAGGCTTTAATAGTAAGTAAGTATTCAAATAATGTATACAACGGATACGTCAGCTACGATTCTCCATCAGCGATATTTCGTCCCTTCTTGGCAAGGGTCATCGTCAGGCTGTCAATCTTCTGTGTCAAAGTCGGGGAAGGAAACAAACCTGTAATAAATAACTGAAGCCGATCGACTATAAATATCTTATGCAAATTACTTTCAAATACTACTGTAAGGAAAAGACTAGTCCTAGATTTAATTTTTTACACGGCCGCTTTTTTTGCAGCTTTTTGCTAGCTTACCGCGTCATTAACCATGCAAATGTAGGCTTTTGTTGAAATTCAAATTCTCTGCTTCTGGGGGAATTTTAGGTTGTCGTGCAAGCAGCGCACATTATGAACGTTATTACTAGAGCCTCAGGTGAAAAAAATACAAAATCCCTTATGAGTCTCAATAATTCAGTGTATTCAAAACTCAGATGTAAAACTAAGCTGCCTTTTCAGTTAAACTTTGAACACTCGGTTACCACTAGCATTTCTCCCCCCTTTATCAAAAGTTGAAATAGCGGGGAGATGATCATTCTAATGGTTCGCAAAGATATATCATAAAAAAGACGCTTTCTTCCGCAATCTTCCCAGGGAATCTTCATCAGGCCTTGGGAAGCCGGAACTGAATCTCATTATATTTTAATTTCACGGTTAAGTCCATGGAATCGTGCTCGTCCCCTAAGTCGTTGAAATGGTATCAAGAATTCTCCGTAATTCGGTTCAGAGCCACCATGTGGGTTAGTTCCTGTTAATCTCAATTCTATCACCGTCAAGTTCAAGTTTTAAGTTCAATTTTTTTTTATTTTCAACATCAACAAATAAATAAATGAAAAACAACATTATCGCGCTGGAGGAAAAACCTATGAGGGTTTGCATTCGCGCGAAAGTCCACAAAACTACTTACCTATATATATATATATATATATATATACATATATATATATAAAAATCCAATCTCTCTCACTCATCAATACTCAACTCCCCCCTCTCCCCATTCTTCCCTCCCAACCTCACCTTAACCCCTGCCCACCCCTTACCTCCCTAGCCCACCCTTCCTCCCCTAAACACCCTACCACCCATAATAAAATTCAACATTTATGCCCCAGAAAATAGTCATCAGTGCCTCAATGTAGGATAGTAATACTCTGTTAGGATATGTGTTTAATTTGCCATATTTCAATTAAGCCCTTCCTCGCAAGCGGACTAGTTTCAGAAAATTCCTCCAGTGCCTCATTATCAACGCTTAAGACAGACATAGTATGATAGACCAACAGATGATTCGGAAATCTGCAATCTGCCTCCCGCCTCCCTCGGGGGGTCGCCGGGAAGGGGGACGTTTCTTAGTTTTAGCCAGGACCCCTTATCGACAAATGTTTTTACCATGTCTGTCACAAGAGTTGATAATGAGACAGTGGCCTAGACACGCGAGTTCAGTGTAAACGCGTGAAGGCGGCTCGCTCGCCTCTGTATATAGGCTACTGTTCACAAAAGTAAGTTTTATTTTATTAGCACATTGTGTGTGTTGGGGGGGGGGGGGGGTCGCCGGGAAGGGGGGCGTTTCTTTGTTTTGCCGGGACCCCTTGTTGACACATGTTTTTACCATCTCTGTCACAAGAGTTGATAATGAGACAATGGGCGATTTTCACAAACTAGTCCACTTGGACCGCTTAACTGGAATAAGGTGAATAAATATCCTTCATCAGGAAAGGTGCACCCCCCCCCCCCCTCGTTTTGCACAGTTGTAGTTATAAACTGGTTGGCTCTGTAGTGTGTGCGGGTTGTTAGGTGAGCGCGTTATGCGTTAACATAGAAGTTGGAGCTACAACTTGCACTTAAAAAGTTTCTTCGAGTAAGGATTAAAGTTAACTGCAGTATTTTCTACTGGGATTAACCTTATCTCTACTGGGATAAGATTAATCCGAAAAAGATATAATCTTATCAGTAGAGATAAGATTAATCCCAGTAGCAAATACTGCAAGATTTTTTTTTTCACTGTACTCTTTCCCAAGCATATTCAATATCACTTGTCACCATCATCAGTATAGAACGAAAACTCTGCTATGTATTATTTATATTCCTTCAAGCACATTTCTTACTAGAAATGATCTTTCCATGATCAAATAGCTCAGAAATGAGTGATTTTCTTCTTAGCGTTTGTCGATGCTATCGAGTTTTCCTGCTCTTCGACGCGGTGGCTGGACGCAAAGTATTTGAAAACTGAATGTGCCGTGGTTAAAAAGTGGGGAACCAAGCAAAACAAAAGAAGTTCAAAATCGATGATAGACCTGATGGACTACCATGGCTTCCAAAAGGACAAACGACACTTTTCTTTATTTATTTATTGATAGAAAAAAGACGTTAAGCCGAAGCTTCTCTCCCTACAAGCACATAAGCTTTTACCACTTTTTCAACACTGCACTATACACTTATAAACATACAACAAATATAAACTAAAAAGGGTTCACATACGCGCTATGGCTGAAGGTTGTACCAGCAAGATGTTGCTTGAATCAAAGTAAATTTGGTTGGGAAACGAGTCTCCTCAGATAAACGATTCCATGCCTGGCATGCACGGTAACAATATGAACGTTGACCAATTTTCCCGTTTATTTTTGGTGGGTATAACCTCATCATGTCCTTATGCGTGAAGGAGTTGTCGGTGGACCTTGAAGCTTTTGGCGAAGTTTGCGTTGCGTGGTTAGCAAAACTCGGCCCAGATGGAAAAAGCGCTAAAAAGTTGGAGTTAAAAAACGAAGCAATGGCGAAAGGCGGGGATTTCAGAAGCTTGTAATTCCATAAAGGAAGCTAGGGATAAGCTTAAAGTTTAACTGAAAAGCAAACTTATTTTTGTATCATTTAGTTGCATACACTGAGTGATTTGGATTCTGCTAAGAGATTTTTTGATTTTCCACCATCTGCATTCGTAGTGAGGTTCATAATATCTACGTCTGTCCCCACAGCGCAAATTCTACTATGACGCGGAATATTTGAATCTGACCACAAACGCGGCTTTTTAGTGGGCGGTGATAAGCTTGGTGAAGACTGCTGAGTGCCTGATAAAAAATACTGTATAAATCTTTTTCGTCAAGCACGCGACACGGGTAGTACCACAAATCTGACACGGAAATTCCACTATTTGAAAATTGATTATTCTTGAATAGCGGAGCAACGAAGTAACGCATTTTCATCGGTTCTTCAAGCCTCTTTAAGTCAATAAGTGAGGGGTAACAAGACTGTCCCATCTCTGCCCTTTTCAGTGAAACTTTAAACGCAGAATAAGCAAGAGGGGCCCTTTCAGCTCAATAAGGTGCAAACCTCCCTGAAGGCGTGACTTTTGCACTATTGTGGATAGGATCTAGTGGCTAGGTAGTGTGTGCGAGTTGTTAGGGTGGTAGTGGTATCAAGACAGATCCAACGTCACTTATCATCATCAGTGATCGTTGTGGTTCGAAGGCATATCGGATATCACCTGTCACGATGCACTTGGAAGTCCATAAAGAATGCGAGTATCAAGAACAAATAAGCCAGTAAAGGCTCCTTCTTTGGTCCCGTGCGGCGACTATGGATACCCCGACAAAACTTAGCTGAGCTAGAGGTATTTGCTGAGCTTTGAGTTGCTGCCCGTTTACTTCCCTCTTCGCCATTGCGCATATCAGAGGAATTAGTGCAAGAGGCGCGCAAAAAGGTTCGAAGGCATATCGGATATCACCTGTCACGATGCACTTGAAGTCCATAAAGACTGTGAGTATCAAGAACAAATAAGCCAGTAAAGGCTCCTTCTTTGGTCCCGTGCGGCGACTATGGATACCCCGACAAAACTGAGCTGAGCTAGAGCTATTTGCTGAGCTTTGAGTTGCTGCCCGTTTACTTCCCTCTTCGCCATTGCGCATATAAGAGGAATTAGTGCAAGAGGCGCGCAAAAAGGTTCGAAGGCATATCGGATATCACCTGTCACGATGCACTTGAAGTCCATAAAAACTGCGAGTATCAAGAACAAATAAGCCAGTAAAAGCTCCTTCTTTGGTCCCGTGCGGCGACTATGGATACCCCGACAAAACTGAGCTGAGCTAGAGGTATTTGCTGAGCTTTGAGTTGCTGCCCGTTTACTTCCATCTTCGCCATTGCGCATATCAGAGGAATTAGTGTAAGAGGTGCGGTGACCCACTCTGCAGCGCGTCCAGACAAAGAATCGGCTTTTACTTTGGATATACTCCACATGATCGTATGACATATATAGGGAGACGCAGGTTCTGGTGCTTATTTGTTCTTGCTAATATCAAGACAGAATTGACTTGTATACATATTAAGCCCTGAACGAGCTTATATATGAGCAGGAATCCTAGTTCAACAAGTGAAAGACCGGATGGTGATATATCCTCACGTTGTCTTGAGCTCTAGAAAGACCGGATATTAATCCCTCTCAAACGTCGCATTGAGCTCTAAAGAGAGAGGATGATCATGTTCCCTTACGTCATGTGATGTCCCTAACCGCTCTGTGTTCGCTTGGGTATTAAGCTCCAGAAATGGTGGACATACTTCGCAATGCGCTTATAGTTAGCTAAACACTTGACAAAGAGGCCGGCACATAAGAGACCGGCACAACAGAACCATTCTTTGATTTAACAGTAAAGCTTCTGATTTTTGTTTAAGCCCCGTTCACAAGCATGCCTAGCCAAGCACGGATGCCTAGGCACGTGCCTAGTATTACCGTTCACACCCAGGCCGGCCCAGGCACATAGGTTCAAGGTTATCTTTATTTACAAAAAATTCTATCATTAGCTGCGTTCTTTGTCACGGGAGTTCTCACCGGTGGTCTCCGATTTTTCTTATAAGCCGTTTTTGCATCCACCGGGGACTTCTCACCAGTCTTATAACCCGTTTTTGAACTAACCAGTGTCCGGTTTTATCTCACCGGTGCGGACTAACCAGAACCTGCTCGTGAGCCCGGCTTCAGCGAGGAGTTAGCCAGTTTTCATCAACTCACAGGTGAACCAAAAAAACGCGTTTTTAAAGGGAAGAACCGGACACTGGTGACTAACACCAGAGACAGCCTGGAGTGCAACGAACGCAGCTATTATCACTTTCCGCTGCTGAGAGCAGAGCTCGAGCGCACCCGAAAAAATAAATAAAACCAAATTGACTTAAACATGACGAATCATACCGAATAACATCCATCCGCAAATAATCATACAGCTAACCGAGAGCAAGGCCAAGGCACAGTCACAATTAAACAAAAATAAATATATAAATAACAAATAAAATTAGACAGGGATGGGAAAATCGATAGACTTTATATAAATAACAAAATAAGAGACAACCGGAAAGTGAGAATCACTTACCTAGCTTCTGTAATTCTCGATCAGCATTCTTTTAAGCCGTGATTTTATAGCAGCTGTTCCTACCGTTAAATCCATAATTAACTTCACACTGTCCCAGTGTCGAAGAAGGAGATACCGAGGACAGAACCTGGACCTTTCGGTAACAACCCGAACAGTAGTCAGTAACAACCAGTACAGTAGTCAGTAACAACGAACAGTAGTTAGTAACAACCCGAGGCATTCGTAATTTATGTTTGGATCTCGTTTCAATCTGAGAGGAATCATAAGGACACACAGATTCATTGACAACACTGCAGCTTGATTCAAAAAGTTGCAAGTGCTGAATGTAGGACAATTACGGGAGTACCAAGTTGGAATTTTTGCTTATCAATGTTGGAATGATGTGAGTCCAGAGGTTTTTCGTGATTATTTTAGTGACAATAGATCTTTGTATCATTACGAAGCGCGTCATGCTAGTGACTTCGTCGTCCCGCATAGAAGTGGAACCAGGGCCGGCTTCCCTGGCTTCCAGGGCGGCTGAGCACCTGGGGCTATTTAAAAATAAATTGAAAAAGTATTTGTTAGGCCAAGGTTCATAGTTTTTTTTTCTATTTTTCCTATTTTTCTTATTATTTTCTTTTTTTCTCATTATTAGGCTATTATTAAATGAGTTGATGTAAGATTGGTTATTATTTCTTATTTTAGTGCTCTTTTCTGTTATGTTTTGTTTTTAGTTAATTATTAGTTAGGAAATGAGTTTTATGTACCCGCCCAATTGCAAGTGCTTTTTTTTAACCTTTCTTGGGGCGGCTACTGGCATCATAGTTAAATGTATTTTGGTCGTAAGAAATAAACTGAACTGAACTGAACTGATGAGAAGTATTAGGGTAGCAATGATCGATCAATCTTAATTTTAAAAAGTTTACTAAATATTGCCTTGCACTTCTTACTGGAAGAATATTATGTAATGTAAACAGGGTATCGGTTGAAGTTTTATTCTGGAACTTGGACGGGTCTGGAAGAAACAATTTCAAAACGCGCAAAGCTTTATTCTGTATGATTTGAATTGGTTTGATATGACTTATAAACGTATTAAGATATATTATTGACGCATAATCAAAATGGCAGTGGACCAAAGAAAGATAAAGGGATCTCAGAGCTGAATACGGGAGAAGATGCTTAAGTCTAAACATAAGTCAAACACCACGAGAAGCCTTAGTCCTAACCAAATTAATGTGCTCTTTCCATGACAGATTCTGGTCGAAAATAACCCCCAAATAACGAATAGTCAGCTCGCTCAGAGCTGACTCTTAGGAGAATCTAATTAAAGCACAAATTCTAGAAATTTCGTATGTGGAGTGGAGTCAGTAGCTGATTAAAAAAAAGAAACAATTACACCTTCACCTGATTCTATTTCTACTTTCCTTAGATGTTAGGCTAGGCATGGAGTTCTGGGCTATAGAACTCGGTGCCTGGCTGAGCTTGGGCACGTGCCTAGGCATCTGTGCTTGGCTTGGCATGCTTGTGAACGCGGCTTTACTGTCTCTGTGGGATAGATGCGCCTTTTGGGGGTCCCGCCCCCTCCCCGGTCCAGGGGCAACGGCCCAGACTGCCCAGAGACTCTGAGGATGTCACTTGACAACGGTTGGAACTACAGTAGAAGTATGCTTGTATGAACGTCGCCTAATAGTGAACAGTCACCGAAGAAAAAACTAAAACCCAAACCAGGCATTTTTAACTATAATATACTTGCCAAAATGTTTTTTTCCGTTCACGTTTTTATTATTTTTTGAATATTTGCTGTTACTAACAGAGTTAGTGACTTAACTGCCACCTGGTTTTCTTTTCACAATTTGAATACTTTACCAGGAGGTACGCATTTTCAGCCAAGAAGATGGCAGTTTGAACCAACAGACACCTCATAGAAGAAGAAGCACGTTTGTAAACTGAAAAAAAAAACAAGTGCGCAAGCGCTCAGACGTGGAGTGTAAAAGTAAAATGTTTATCACATTTATATAAAAGCAGCTTTAGAACCAAGACATTTCTCTTCCCCAATAACCAAACAAGTATTCAAATAACGTTGTAATCACCCCCCTATAAAAGCTTTAAATGTAAACAAACCGCCAGTATAAATCCAAAGAAATGTTGAAGATCATGCACGAATAGCATTTGTTCGAACACTGAATGGTCTGCCTGCCAGTCCCACCCCCACCCAACAAGTACAATAAACCAATTCGTAGCAGACTAATGCCCCCTTTGTCACAATTCATTATGAACGGCATATCATCGATCATATGACAAAACAGTCCAGTTTCCAACTGTTCATTAAAGATTAAAGTAGGCCTACTTCGCGTCGTCTTATTTGTTGATGTTACACCAAATCCTCATCCATAGACATATCCCCCCAAATATACAAGAGTTGGACTTGAGACCTGTCATAGACGAACTTAACTCATGGGAAATCTGGGCCCAGCTGCCCATGAACAGGAGGGGGGGGGGGGGGGGTCGGGACCCATCCAAATGCGTATTTACACCTTTTTTCCTCGAGTATACCAGCTTAGAGTTTGATTCCAGTCACGGTTCAAAAACTTTTTGGGCCCACTTGCCCATGAACGGGGTGGGTGGGAGAGGTGCAACTTTAAAAGCAATTTCCCAGCCCTAGGATCTACACGTCCAAGGAATTTCATCGTTCTGTGTCCAGTTCTGGTCAAGTTATGAACTTTATTCACTGGGCAATCTGGGCCCATTTGCCCCTGAACCGGGTTGAGGTGGGAGGTGGGACTGTCGAAAGGCACAACTAGACCCCAATACCCACAAGTGTACCAAGTTTGAACTTAATACTTGCACTGGTTCCCGAGTTATGAGCTCTTTAAAATGCGGTGAAAACTGAAATCCGAAAACCGGAAACCGAAAGCTGAAAGCTGCTACAGCGATCGCAATAGTGGATTGTTCCAAGGAACACTCCACTAATAACATTTAGTTGAATTTCTACTCAAAGTGTATGCCAGGATAATCCTGAAATAGTTGGGTATTAGCTGATATCAAGTTTGTTATTTTTCCTTTCCATTTGACTGAATTATTAGCAAGTAACAAAGCCATGAGGGTAGTGACACAGCTACAGAAGTGCTCAGATAAGCATACCTCTACTGTATGACGACGAGGTTTCGTAAAGTCAGAGATCCTAGGTTCTGGAAGTGCTTTTTCTAGCTGTCTCTCCCCCCACCCTCCTGGTTCAGATGCAATCGGGACCACGCGTGCCCAACTTGAATGTCGTTACAGCATTGTCATATCATTGTTTCGGTTAGAACGACGAAATACTTTGTGCTGAGTTGATTAAAGCTGGCTATGGATCGTCAGGGTCCTATCGCCCTCCCTCCACATGGTTCATGGGTGACTAAAAATGGTGATGATAAACTCGGATGTTGAGGCCATAATTTAATATCGTTCTACGCCTATTTCTGTCCGCGACAACGTTGAAAACGCGTGCGTGGAAGTGTTTAATGGTCGCTGTATATTTTGCGTCCCAGGTTAAACTTGTTTCATCTATTAGCCTGACATGTGTCATCGCTTATAAGAACTGGGCTCGGAATCTTGGTGATGGTTGACATTTTTATAGCTTAGCTCTTAGACCATTAACTTGATTCACGTGTACGACCCTCTGCGGACCTTCTTTCTTATTGATGTTGGTTAGCTTGTTCATTTTATTTTGTTAGTTTGTTTGTTGTTTTTTCGCTATTTATCGTTTTGTTTTTCAAATTACTCCGTATTTTGTGGATGCTTCATGCTTCATTACTTCATTCTTGCTTCATGCGTTTCTTTGTTTTTTATTAGGTTTAAATTTCCTTTATTTTTTAAGTAGTTTTTAAAGAGAAAAATTGTAAAGCTTGATCCTGACTTAATAATTTATTGTTCTTTTATATAATATGTAAAAATATTAGTACAAGATGAAGTGCAGTTATAGGTATTAAATTTTATTTATTTAGATTTGGTCAAAAGGAATACTTTAGGCAAAATTTGTGCCAGCAACCGCGGTCATACAGATTATAGAAGTGAATACTATAAGAAATACGGGTAATAAACTTCATTCATTCATTCAGGACGAAATTTTTCAAAAAAGAGGATCAGCAGTTGATATGTCAGTTACCGCAATGCACTTTGGCGAATTTGTAACGCACTTTTGTGCCCCCTACATCCTATACTGTTCTGGTGTGTACCACATTGTGCGATAAGAAAAACACACGCACATTAAAGTCTTAAGACGTACTTCTATAGTCATTGTAAATTTTAATGGATCTTCCTTGTTCCTGTCACAACCATAGGTTAGTGCGCAAGTCTGGTGTCCAAGATGTATTGGACCTAGGGCGTCATTGCTGTACATATCACGTCATTCAGCTCGAGGTTTTTCATGATCTTTTTGGCCCAGTTAGAGATTTAGTCTAAATTGTCTGCGTTTGCGTCGATTTTTTTTTGTAATATTTGTCCTTGTTCTCTGTTATTCCGGTGACCCCATGTTCATTTGGTGGGTAAAAATGATATATATATAGTTAGGTCATTGATGATAGAGTTTATTGTCAAAAGCAGTATGCGATATCTTCGATACCTGGATTTAGTTCATATGTCCACTCTGCACATTTGAGCGCTTGCGCACTTATTATTTGTTCTTAATGACATGGAAGGCGAGTATAGTAGGATAGCGCGAACTTTTTTGAATATCCCAAATCGGCTGGATCGTTACGTCACCTTCGGAAAGGATTGCCTGAAGTGGAACCGTTTACATAAGAGGGCCGTAATATCGGTCGTTATTTTTTTTTCTTTTCCTTCGCTAACTCCCCGAGTTCTCTGAAAAATCGATCTTCATGTAATTTTGATTTGGTAATAATAATTTGATAAAAGATAACAATTATATGTTGACAGCATGTTCATTTCCGGAGATATTTGAGGCTGAAACCAAAATCGCCGGAAGTTGTGGCCTAGGAATAAAGCTGTTGAGTCTTTGTCTTTCCGGCCTTCTTCAGCAGAGGGGTCTGCAATGCATATTGTCCTGTTGACAAGTCATCTGACTTCTCTCTATATCCCTTTGGGTGCCCATTTTACAGCGGGATGGGCGATCTTTTTCGTTATTTTTTCTGTGATGTTCACGGCGTCATACCCCGGACAAGTTGCATTCACGGTTTGTCTGGATAAGTAGATACTCGAAGTGTACTTGAAGTAGATGAGGAAGTTCCGTACTTGCTTCGTTTTGAGTAGATGAAGGAGATACTGAGAAACTTTTGGAGTTACGAACTACTTTTCGGAAAATCAGGACGTTGTATCTTGATTAAAGAGCTTCCGTTGTAGCGTTGCCGCCAACTCTAATACAGAGAGGAAGATCTCGTTAAACCAAGGTACGGCAATCTTGGGACTCGTGCAGACCAATTTCAAACTGGGCAAAGTTCAATGCCTGTTTTAAAGGACACGTCGTACTTATTATAGTAATTCAGGGCATTGAGTCGCGATACATCCCCCTCAAACACCTCATCCCAGTTAATCATCCCCGGTGAAACCGACCCAAATTCGCTGTTGAAATATGGTGCGGGTGTCACAACCTCACCGTTTCGCGTATTCAAAAATAAAACTCTCACACCGATGCGAAACAAAATATTCCCCCATCGGGCTATACTGTCACGGATAACATTCCGTATGCTCTGACGTATACCTAATAATAAAGCTCCCGGAAACGAATACGGTATAAAAAATCGGTTCACCTCATTCAGGGGCACGTCAGTTGTCCTTCCATTCATTCTCGTTCGCGAGATTCCTCACTTGTTAAAGCGGGCCACAAAAAATGGTCTTTCTACCACACACACAATGCTAACCATCCCTACTGTCACTATGAATGTTCAAAATCACTAAAAACACCGAAAACAATGAGCAAATTAAAAAAAAAACGCCAAATTTCCTAGGTTTGAAATAACTCTTTTTGGACTAAATCTCAGCCGATTATCCCGGACAGCTGTTATGGCACGTAGGGAGCCATGGGTCAAAATAATAATTTCCATCTAATGCTCCGACTGTTTATTACAAATACAAATAAATTATAAAAACAAGACCAGCGGGTACCTCTGAAGACATACAAAAATTATCAGTTAGGTCAAATAATTCTTTGCTAATCAATCCTGGAAATTTCCGCCATCTAGAAAAGAAAACGTTGTGCGTGGGTTTTTTCTCGAGCCAGAACAGCAACGCGGCAATCGAGTTCAAATCTATACAAACCCGTGGCATGCGATCCCTAATAGAAGGTAAAGAGAATGTTTGGATTAGGTCTTTAAATAAATAATAGTAATAACTCATTTAGATCCTTAATAGCGTTTTACAACTGTTAGCTGCGGATCATCAACTAACAGATTACGGTTAGTTGATAAGATAAAGACAGTTAAAATTACAAATAAAATAAGGCACATAAATACCTTTCCGTTGATCTATGTTGAAGAAGCCGTGGCTTGTCAACGATAGCTACTGTTCTCCTTGTGCTCGGTCGGGTCCGGTCATGGAGTCTCAAAGTCTGGGAAAATAGCACTATGGTGGTCAGAAGTTAAACATTTTTTCTGAAGTTCATGATCGTCATTTCATTTCTCGATCTACAAGGGTCGGCAACTGAAGCTCGGCCAGACATCCTCATACGGAACACAATCTGGACCAAGCTTCACTTTGCTCGACCTCTTGCCCTCACACATCTTTGTCTTCCGGTGCCCGCACGGGAAATCTCCACCTCGAACGCCATTTTACACCTCGAATCGAGGACGAAACGGAATTTTTGGTAGCGAATTCGGGCGAAAGTATAGCGAGGACGAATATTGATGGCGAATTATACTTCGACCCACATTTTCGCTGCGAATGTGAAGGCGAAGGAGAGGGAGATCTCAGGTTCGCTATCGTGTTTAGTAAAGGGCTAAGGCGGATTTCCCTTCGACCTTAGTTTTCGCAGCGAAAAAGATGGCGAAAGAGACGGCGATTCTACCTCCACCTCATATTTGGCGAAGGGCGAGTGTGTATTCAACTTCGGCTTTGTTTTCGCTGCGAAGATGTCAGCGAAATATCAGGGAGATTTCATCTCCGCCTAGTTTTTGGTCAAGTGAGAGGGCGACCTTATAGTTTCACTGCGAAGTTGCCATCGGGTGATGGTGAAAGACTTTTCCTATAATACTTCGACTTTTGTTTCCACTGGCAAGGTAATTGACGAGATTCAGAGGCAGTTGCATTTGGTGAGCAATGAGAAAGAATATTTGACGGTGCAGAACGGATGAGTCAGTTACATTTTATTAGGGCTATGTTTCGGCCCTTCTTGGCAAGCGACCCCTCCAGGCTCAAGCCGCTTAAGCTGGAAAATGAACATTCATTTTCCAGCTCATTTTTCAGAATTTTCCAGGAAGTTCATCGATTGAGCAGACTTTCTGATTTCTGATTCCTCTATGTTCTTGTCTCTCTATGCTTGAAATATTCAGCAACTATAAAGGTGAGCCATTGCCTAAAGTAACAGATATATAACAAAAAGACATTTCTTATCATCACTGTCCTACTATTTTTCATTCGTGAATTTTCTAGCTTACACTGTAAAATAAAATCTTGCAATATTTGCTACTGGGATTAATCTTTTCTCTAAAAAGATAATCTTATCTCTAATTCGGATTAATCTTATCTCAGTAGAGATAAGATTAATCCCAGTAGCAAATACTGCAGTTAACTTTAATCCTTACTCGGAGGAGCTTTTTACAGTGTAGCGTCCGTAACACGTGGAAGTGCGGGCCTTTGTTGAAATTCAAATTCTCCGCGTCTGGGTGAGTTTTCGGTTGTCGTGCAAGCAGCGCATGTCTGAACGTTGTTAACTTACCAGAGACCCGGTTGGAAAATATGCAAAATCTATATATAATAATTCAGAGTATTCAGACTTTGGTAATAGATATTCCTTCAGCCCAAGCTGACTGCGAATCATATTTGACGGCGCAAAACGGATAAGTCAGCTACATTTTATGAGAGCTATATTTCGGATCTTCTTGGCAAGGGTCCTCGTCAGGCTCAAGCCGCTCAAGCTAAAATGAGTTTCCATTTTCCAGCTTGAGCCTGAAGAGGACCGCTTTCGTTTTGCACCGCCAAACAAAGTGTATTGAAACATCAGATGGAAAAATAATCCGCCTTTTCAGTTTAACTTAAGGACGGTCTTTGTTTGCCTTAACATGAGTGACATAAACTGGTAAATGGAAACAGTCCGATCAACTCTCAATCGTTCTTTGCAGGAATTATCCCAAATCGAGGACAGGAGCCCGAAGCAGAGGGAGAGCTGAATACATTTCTCTCAACCGGACCTATTGTTCGATACGCCGTTGACCTGGTCCCGATTCTCAAAGTCCTTGCAGGGCCAAACGCTGCCAGGCTCCAGTTGGACAAAAAGGTTTGTTTTTTTATTAGAGCGATAATTTTTTATTGTATAACAGTACGAAAACTTGTGAACCAGGCTCTCGCAGTGAAGATTTCATCATTCCAAAGGGGTTGACCCCTCGTTGAGCTAGAGTAGCTTCTACACTTCTTTACATGACAAAAAAGAACAACAACATAAACCGAAAGAATGGCAGGGAGACCACCAACAGAAAGATAAAGTCAAATTATCCGGTTGTCACCAAACAGAGCCTAAGAAATTTAAAAATTGTGTTTCTTCGAAAGCAAATCCATAGTTTTAGCAAAGTCTTAAAGTTACCCACCTTCTCACACTGATAACCTTCCCCCGACCATTCAAGTTCTGAGTACCTTGGTGCAAGACCGAGACCTCAGATTTTACTCTATTATTCCTAGGACAATGAGATTCATGGGTTTCGGTGACTTCCCACAAGCGAAAAGCATTTTCGTTTCCACCACGCCTACATTTGATGTAATACCGCTATACCGCGGTAACCGCCATCTGCAGGCCACACGCGGAGCTGTACATCCGTGGAACAAAAACCAACCGCTTCTATACTCTTGATGACTACGGTATCTCTCCTTGCCGAGCCGATGCAAAATCTCCGGCCTCTCCGGGTACCTAGCGGAAGAAAGGCAGAAGTGTTGTCACAGCTGCTCCCAAAGATCGCCGTGATTGTTTGACACAGGGTTTTGAGTCGTTGAGTTTCAGTCGTTACGGAGACGCTTACTCCTTCTTCCTGAGGATCACTGGCGTGTCACTTAGTCATATAGAGTATTTGTGTGACCACGTGAAGGCGATAGATGCATTGCAGCCTAACCAGCGAAAACGGATCCGAGTCAGTTTGGCAGTAGTCATAAAGTTTATCTCATTCCCCGGATTCAGAAATTCCTATGTAATGTTTGTCTTTTGATTCTTGGATTGATTCTCGTAATGTTTGTCTTTCGCTTGTTGCATGTTCCGTAGGCCTATTTGGCGCTTGACTAATCACGCCCTCTCATACTGCTTCCAAGGAACTCATTCGGCAGAAATACCGGTTATGCAGGTTCCTCCGTGTTGATTTGATCAGAGGCCTTACTAGCCAAAATGTTGAGGGGGGGGGGGGGGGGGGGGGGCAAGAAATTTACCGACTGGCTGGTAATTTTTACCGACTGTTTTTGCATAAAAAACGACTGTTTTCAAGAAAAAAACGACAGTTTCGAAAAAATCGACTGATTTTCAGAACACTGTTTTGACGAAAAATCGACTGATTTTCAGAAAAATCGACTGTTTTAATGAAAAAAATCAACTGTTTTGGCGAAAAATCGCGGCGCTTCGCGCTGACTCGATATTTGCAGCGACTGGCCGACAATATTTGGGGGGGGGGCGTCCCTCCCTCCCCCGGTCGTGACGCCCCTGCATGTGACATAGCTAGGCCTATTGGTTGAATCTTTGCCACTGACTACGCTCCAGCCCTGGCGTCTTTAGGGTCGATTAAGGGGAAAGTATGGGAATTAAGGGGAAAGTAAGGGTTGATCACAAATAGTTGGTCACACGCTTATTTGCAAATTGGAGCCAACGACCTTTTCGAAAAACCATGAGCAAGCTTGCTCTGATATTGGACATTCCTCTGAAATACGCTTGGGAGATTTTGACATTGCATTTCCTGTGTCAAAGCTTTGTTCCCTTTCATCCCGGCGAGGTAGATGTAGCAGTCGACAGCTATTTCGTTTCACAATATTTATTCCGCTTCCTGCTAGCTATTCGTCCGAGCGTGGAAAAGCCGTGAAATAGCGCTGCTTCCTTCCAAAAGCAAAATTGAATGACTTGCTAACTCTTTGGCAGGCAATCCGTGACATCAAAGCGGGATGTGTAATGCAATCTGACAGGAAATCCGGCAAAGACGTGAAATCTTCGAGGCTCTGAAATTCTTGGGTCCAGGAATATTCCCCCCCCCCCCCCACAAATATTTAAAGCACAACTTTTGCTAGAAATGATCTTTTCATGATGGAGTGGCTCGAAAGTTTCGTTTATCGAAAATACCATTACTTGCCACGGGAAATTAGCGATTTTCTTGTTAGCGCTTCTGTCCATCCTTCCGCTCTCCTTCGCGGTGGCTGGACGCCATATGTTTGAAAACTGAACGAGCCGTGGTTGAAAGGCGGGACAACCAAACAAAAGAAAAGAAGCTCAAAACAGAAGATAGACCTGATGGCTTACCATGTCTTCCAGATTGATAAACAACAACTTATAGCCCTTATGTCCTTATGTGTGAAGGAGTTGTCGGCGTACATTGAAGCTTTCGGCGAAGTTTGCGTTGCGTGACTGCCAAAACTCGGCTCAGCCTAAATAGCGCTAATAATTTGAAGGTACAAAACGAAACGATGTCCAAAAGTGGGGATTTCAGAAGCTTACAGTTCTATAAGGGAGCTAGGGACAATATAAAAGACAGAATAAGCAAGAGGGGTCCTTTAAAGCACAACTGAAACCTAATACTATTCCATTGTGATCCTTCTCAATAAGAAGTGCCCTCACCTGTCCGCCTATTTTCGATTCTTCCTTCGACAATTGTCTTCGCGCTTTTGCTCTCTAGTCAAATCTGATCTTCTCATGGAGAGTATTTTCATAATTAAGTCCCGCCTTTCACACCGTATGTGACTGGATCAGTCGGAGCTGGTGTGGATTGCACATATAGTACAGTCAGTATAAGGTTTGACCGCAAACAGATTACAACAGAAATGATTTTTGCACCATATAGAGAAACAAAACTGTTCAACATATCAAAAGTTGAGAAACCTAGCGGGTTGCAAAATTCGCGTTTTTTAGCGTTTTATATTTTATTTATTATTTTTCAGCTGAAATTCTCGATTTTCTTAAGGCTTCGTGGACAAATGTTTATTATAGTAGTTTTATGTGCTGAACTCGAATATCACATCATATTAAAGCTACGGTCAACCGAAAGTGTTTCACATCTATCACTATACAAGAAATCCATATTTCTATTACATTATCCCGAATTGTTCGCACTTGGAACCGAATACAGACCCAAATGGATGTGTTGAATGTCTAATGAATAACTGTGCTGTGTTTATTACTAATAATTACAAATTATCTATTTATTCTATATTAGGGGTCGGCACCGTTTCTGTTTTTGGCTAAAACAGAAACGGTAAAAAACGGCAAATAAAAAACGGAACAGAAACAGAAACGGTTATAAAAAAAAAACCGTTTCTGTTTTTCCGTTTTTTTCCGGAAAAACAGAAACGGACCGTTTTTGCCAAAAAACGGCCGTTTTATCAGGTATTTCTGTTTTATTTCTTTTTTAGGTTTATAAGATTACAGTAAGGCGACCATTTGGAACGGCAAGGCGGTTGTTGGAAAGTGAATAGCGTGAGGAGGGGACTCAGGGAGGGTCTGAACAGGAGAAGGTTGTGAGAGAAGTTCGAGTATAATTGTGTAAGGTGAAAAAAAGGACCCTGCACCTGTCTAGTAAACTAAGCCCTTTTTTATACCCATGGTGAAATGCTGGGGTATGCTGGCAGGGGTGAGTATGGAAGTCATTCGTATGTGTACGCCTTATTCCCCAGAAGGGTAACAGTACCCTTTCAAAGCAAAAAATTTCAAGGTAAAAAATTAAATACTAAATTGTTCTGGTTCCCAAAGTACTGTATACTGATACCACTGTGTGGAAGAAGAGGTACAACTACGTTTGAGAACCATGGTCACCCCTGTCAGCATGCCCCAGCGTTTGAGCATGGTCCGAAATATTGACGTATGTATATGTATAACTTTGGAACGGGTGATTGGATCTTAATGAAACTTGATATCTCGAACGACCTCGTGCCTCAGACGGTCCATTTCAAGTCCGGTTCGGATCCGATGAATTTGTGGATGGGGGAGTAGGAAGGGGGGGACCGGAAATCTTGTGACACGCTTGAAGTTGAGCGATCAGGATTAAACTTGGTGGGAAGAACAAGCACAAGCCTTTGGTACATCATAGACAGAACTGGACCAGATTTGGGCACTGTGGAGGAAGTTAGAGGGGGTTCCGGAATTCCGGTGATCCGGAGTTAAGGTACTCCCAAGTGGGTTAGGACGGTGAAACTGGCAGGCATATCAGAGACCCGACCAAATTAACTTAGAAATAGTCAGTTCCCCGATCCGGTCATCGTGGGGAGGAGGGAGCAGGAATCCGGAATCTTGAGGTATAACTTTCGAACGGGTGATCGGGTCTTAATGAACCTTGCTATTTGGATAGACTCGTTTCTCGGATGTCCCATTTCAAGTCCGAACCGGATCCGATGAATGTGAGGGGGTGGAGGGGAGTACTGGAAATCTTGTGTCACGCTTAGAGTGGACTAGTCGGGAAGAAACTTGGTGGGAAGAACCAGCACAAGAACTAGTTACACCCTTGACAAAACGGATCGGATTCGTGCACTGTGGGGGGAGTTGGAGTGGGTCCGGAATTCTGGTGATCGCGAGTTAAGGTACTTCCAGATGTGCTAGAACGATGAAACTTGGCTGGAACATTAGAGACTCAACAAGATTGGCTCACAAATTGTAATTTTCCAGATCCGACCATCCCTTAAAGTACAGAAATGAACTGCCAGCTCCCTTGAAGTGCGCACCTTAACCGCAAAGTGAAAAATTACTTTTGACCAAACTATACATTTCATGATCCCCCGAAGGTCCATGATCATTTGCGCCACAAGGGTTTTGCTTAAAAATAAATTTCTAATACCCTTACAGTGCGCATCTTTACCGAAAAGTGAAAACAAAACTTTTTAACATTGGAAAAGTTCGCTGGCTCTTTCTTATTTATTTAATTACAGCTTTGTAGAAAAGTTTCATCAGAAATGGGAGCTTGAAGGCTTCAAGCTTTCAGTACAAACCGATTCGTGCTTCCTATTGGTTGGATTTCAAAAAACGCGTCTTATCCGACCAATGGGATGCGAGACTTCGTTTCGCAAAAGTGTTATTATACCAATAACGTTTCCAGCAATTCACTGGCTCAGAATGGTTATCAAAGGCCGATAATTTAGTCTGTAAGTCGAAAGTCCTATACCTCCTAATGTTAATTTTGTAGTTATGCTTCCTCTAATGATGGTGTAAAAATATCCTTTTCGTTGGGTAGGGTGCAATCTTTCTATTCTGACTCACAAATCTCTCTTTCCGAAAAGCGGAAAATATCGGTAGATGGTATAATCCGCCGGGAGAATAAAAACCGCTAGATTACGCCGGGACGCCACGCGTATAAGTCGTAACAAAAAACGGAAATTTGGAAAAAACAGGTAAAATAAAAACAGAAACGGCTAAAACGGTCAAATAAAAAACGGAACAGAAACAGAAACGGCATTAAAAAAACGGCTACCTGTTTTCTGTTTTTCTGGTATTTAAAAAAAAACAGAACAGAAAACGGTAGTAAAAAAACAGAAACAGAAACAGAAACAGAAACGGTGCCGACCCCTATTCTATATTTGGTTGACGTCAATAATTTTAAAGTCATCATTTGTCCCTCGCACTATTTCTAGTTAGGCCCATACGTCCGCAGATAATGTGTATAACTTGGGATAAATTTTAATTGCGATATGAGTAATCATCCGTTTTCATGTAGGCCGGTTTTCTACCCTAAGACAAAACGTGCTGTGTTTTATTGGCTACTCGTCCCTATCTGTGGGGTGAGTTAAGCTTAGCCTGAACAGGTCTAAGACTTATTTTGGATAGTTCTACTTGACATGGTATAGTGTCCAGTAGATAAATAGTAAGAATTCCAAAGACACTTCTTGTATTGTGATGAATGTGAAATATTTCAGGTTGAACATATATTGAATCTGAGGCGGTATTCAGATTCACTACAGAAAATTACCGATAAACATGTATCCTATGAAGCAAACGGTAAGCTATTAGAACATCGAAAATACCAGCTGGAGAGCAAAAAAATAAATAAAAATAGCTCTATAAAACACCAGCTTTTACTTGAGATATGTCTCCAACTTTCCACGTCGAATAGTTTCCTTTCTTTACAAGACGGTTCGATCATTTCTGTTGAGATATGTCTGTTGTAAAACGACTGTGCTAGTAAAATGACAGAATCACGAATTATTTGTATGGTGATCAGTGCGAAACATTTTCGGTTGACCGTATCTTAAATCTGGTGTGATATTCGAGTTCAGCGCATGAAACTACAACAGAAACGTGTTTCTAGTGAAGTAAACAGCCTTAAGAAAATAGAAGATTTTAGCTGAAAAAAATAACAATAAATATCATTTAACACGAATTTTTAGCCCCGCCAGGTTTCTCAACTTTCGATATGTTTTACAGTTTTTTGTTCAATCTGTTGCAATTTGTTTGCGGTCACGTCATATTTGACGCTAGATTGACTGTACTAATACCAATCAGATCATTACACACAATCAGAGACAACGTTCACTGGCCATGTTGTCAAGACTATGCTATATTGGTAGTGTGCTTTCACAGCGGAGAGACATTCCGAGATGTAATGCGTAGGCTAGCTGATAATTTTTTCTTCCCGTAATTTGCACTGGAATGCAGCAATTACATTTCTGTGGTGGGAAGTCTGAACCATTAGCTTAAGGGCTACACCAATTCTAACTTAGCGTATTGTCAAAGAGTTTATTTCTGTCTGATTGCCTAAATCCAAGTTCAGGTGAAACATAAGTTTTTAAACCAAACTTAAAACCAAACAGCTTGCAATCTTTGTTTAAAAACCCTGGTTTAGCGCCATGGTTCAGGGGCCCGACAGTCCCATCGTGTTACCTAGCTTTGTTTGCTGGTTTGTCTTTTGTTTCTTACAAAATTATCACCTATATTAAACAAGCACTAGATAAACAAAAATCGTACAGGAAGTGTTTGTCTGATAATTTTTCTAATGAATGAATGAATGACTGTATTGAAAGCCATTTTTCAGGCCGTATACATACATATACAACAACAAACAACTACCAAACAAAATCATGTAACGCTCAACTTTCGAATAATAAGACCTTTCCGGACAAAATTTCCAACTGCTACTATATTTACTTTCGACGTCGACAAAATTCCAAGAAGGGGCTCACAACCACCATCCCCAAGAAAACTCCCTCTTACCTCGCTTAGCCCCTGACACCTAAAAAGAAAATGGTCCAGCCCATCAAAATCACCGCAAATAGGGCAAGTATACCGCATTTCCGGGTAACACATTTTTTTCTAAACACTATAAAGAGGGAGACAGTTCGCTCGCACCTGCATCCACGACCTCAGGGATTCTTTCGGAATCCCTAATTTGAAATAAAACTCTTCACCATATTTTTCTTTCACCTTATAATACGAACTTAAACTTTCCGACTGGCTAAGGTCGCTCCACCATTTCTGGATTTCTTGATCTTCCAGCCTTAATTGGATCTCTGACAGGAAAACTTTCTGATCTGAGATCGGGCCATCACCTTCGTTCCACTCATACGATAAACCAGTGTTGTTCAGGAGTTTTTTGACCTGGAAGGGCCATGAAGATTTTTGTCCCAGGACCAGTAATTCATCATAAGCTGCTCTGATGAGTCTCGAGGAGGGACATAGCAATATTTTCAGCCAAAACTTGATTAATTGGATCTGCCTATGTTTTCTCATGGAAAAAGTCCCAAATCTCTCTTGATGAAAAGTGTGTGTGTTGTGACGTGCAGACCTAGCATTCGTTTATAATATTGCAGCTGTAGAGTTTCTAACGATTTTGCCACTTCTAGTCCCCATACTTCTCCTCCATATTGCAGTATTGGCCTTATTTTTGAGTTGAATACATTTTTGTGCATCTTTAAGTCACCTGTTCCCATCAAATTGCTGTTCCTAAACAGCGTTGCCATTGCTGCTTTTCCTCGATTTGCCATCTTCGAAATATGATTGCTCCATCTTCCGTTCGATGTTAGATGGAAGCCTAAATATCTTGCCTGAGACACGACCTTCACTGCTTCACCTTTCAAATTAAAACTCTCTTCATTTTTATTTCCTGATGATTGTCTACGGCAAAATATCATCACTTCTGTCTTTTTTGTGTTAATTTCCAATTTCTTTTCCTCTAAATATTCAGCTGTCAAATCCAACTGAGTTTGCAACTCCGAACGGGACCTGGCCACCAAAGCAATATCTTCAGCAAATAATAGTAAGGATAATACTTTATTTCCAAGGTGTACAACTTGCGCCCATCTTCTTTCAAGGTATTCCACTAGATCATTTATAAAAATAGCAAAAAGTTTCGGTGATAGGGTACTACCCTGTTTTACACCTTTCACGTTAAAGAAAACTCTAGATATACCGCTTCCCGCTATCTTTACAACGTTCTAGTCAAACAATACATCGAAAGAAGAACCCTTAAAAACGGTGGCGGAATTCCTGTTCTTAAAAGCATTCTAAACAAAATTATACGGTCAACATTGTCGAATGCTCTACTTAAATCAAGAAAAGCCACGTACAACTTTCCATTTCCCTTACAATACTTACTAATCAACGCATTTAACACAAACATTCGATCAGATGGTGAGTACCCTTTACGGAAACCAGCTTGCTCTTCTCTCATAATTTGCCTCTCATCCAGCCATAATTCCATCCTTTTGTTTAAAATTTTTTCCATAATTTTTCCAAAACAGTTTCCTAAGCTGATTGGTCGGTAATTCTCGCACAAACTTGCATCACCAAATAGGGGTATAACTACAGATATCTTCCAAGAATCAGGCCACCTTTTTTCTTTCATAGCCAGGTTATACAACCCCAGAAGCAGAGGTAATAATACTACTTGTAGTACTTTAAAAGCCTTTGCTGGAATCCCATCTGGTCCTGACGCAGATCCACCCCTAGTTTGTTTTGTGGCATCTTCTATTTCTTCCCGCTGGATTTGGCGACAAAGGTGATAATCTTCTTCCAGTAGGGGGTATTCAGTGTGGTCACAAGAGGGTGTTCCGACTTCTTCTGCCAGTTTTTCGAAATCGGGTGGGGGCTGTTGTGTGCCAGATGCTGTACCTGCTTCTAGTTTCTCGAAAAAGGGGGGCCACTCATCCTCTTGCGGAATACTTTTGGGAGCAGTCGTCTTTTTTGATGAAACTCTTTTCCAGAATTCCCGGGAATCTTTTGTCTTATAAAGATGCGCAAGTTTATTTTGTTCCCGCCATCGAAACTCTAGTTTCTTAATTTTTATCATTAGTTTATACTCTTTCTTTTACTTCTATAATGTCGGAGCAACTCCAGTTTCTCGATTTCCTTTTCGGATTTTTTAACTAATTCTAGCATGTGATTTAATTCTTCTTTTTTCCGTTCACATTCATTGTCGAAAAACGGGCTTTCTTGTTTCCCCTTTTAACAAAAAAAAAAAATAGTGCGAACCTGTACACTAAAAAGTAACTTATAACACCAAATACCAAATTCTCTCTCGCAAAATTAATCAAATAAAAACAAAGCATGCAGTTAGAAACGAGGTAACATCCAGCTAAAAACCTTTTTCACAAAAATAAGAAGTCACCGGCAAAAAACAGGAAGGGCAGGACCCCCATTCTTCTTATTTTCTTCTTCCCTTAGACAGGAGCACTGGTCGTATGAAAGGCTAGGATCAATGTTTTGATGGACAGTGAAAGGGCTGTATCCTGTTTTGTTTGACAATAAAAAAGCAGTAGCTCTGTTGTAGCAACGTTAGGTTACGTTGATCACGTCAGAATACGTAACTAGGATTACATGATTCTTGCTGTGAATGTGTCGAGTCACTAATCTCTTTGTTACTACTAGGCGAAACTCATCAGTGAACCAGCATCTCGTTCCTAACCTTGTATATTGAAATTGGATTGTTCCTTAGCGCACTGATTGAGATTCCCTTCGAAGGTCACGGCTTATTGCGTCATATATCGTGGTGTCAGTCTTCTGTTTGGTTATATTTCGCGAACCTTTTCCCTTTGACCTGTGTTTTCTGTATATACATGATAAAGATAAGAAAAGAAGAGCTGTAAGCTCATATGGCACTTGCATGGGTTAAGATGATTTGATTGATCAAAAGTAAGTTTCGACTTTGCGGTTGAGAAGCGCACTCTAAGGGAGCTGGAACTTCATTTGTAAGCAAAACCATTGAGGCAAAAATGCTAATGGGCTGATGGGCATCATGAAAATGCATATATTGCTTAAAAGTATTTTTTTTACTTTGCGGTCAAGATTGGTACTTTAAGGAATAATCGGATTTGGAAAGTAGCAGTTTCTAAGCAAATGTTGTTGAGTCTCCAATATTCCAGCGAAGTTTCATCGTCCTAGCATATTTGGAAGTACCTTAACGCGCGATCACCGGAATCCCAGACCCCCCCCCCCCTCCTCTAACTCCACCCACAACTCCACCCACAATACCCGGAGCCAATCCGGTTCTGTAAATGATTAATCCAGAGCATCTGTTTGTCATTCCCACGAAGTTCGATCCAGATCACACCAGTCTAAGCGGGTCAAGTATTTTCCGCCCTCCCCCCAATAATTGCCGGATTCGGTCCGAAATGAAAAAGATCACCAGAGAAATATGTTCTCTGTTTAATTATTAAATTTCACTCGAATCCGATCACCCGTTCCAAAGTTACGCATGACTCAATATTCCGGATTCCCCTCCCTAATCTCCCCCCCCCCAAGATTATCATATCGAGGATTTTTTTTTATTCCAAGTCAGTTTGACCGGGTCCCTGATATGCCTTCCAAGTTTCGCCGTGAAAATCCCCCAAAAAACGGAATTCCGGGAAACCCCCTCCTCCCCCCCCTCAAGTGTCCGGATCCAGTCAAATTATGTAAAAGATTTCCATGGATCAGATGTTTGTTCTTCCCAGCAAGTTTCACTCCGATACCATCATTCTAACCGTTTCTCGAGATTTCCGGTCCACCCCGCCCCAGCTCCCCCAGGGTGCCCGTAGCCAATCCGATTCAGTAAATGACTTACCTAGAGCATCTGTTTGTTCTTCCCACAAAGTTCCATCCCGATCCCTCCATTCTAAACGGGTCACGTATCCCCCCCCCCCCCAATAGTCTTTGGATCCGGTCCGGATATGAAAAAGATCATCGGAGAAATGTCCTCTTTTCAATTCTTAAATTTCACTCCAATCCGATCACCCAATCCAAAATTACTTGTGACTGAAAATTTCGGATTCCCCTCCCTCCACTCCCCCCACCATTATCAGATCGACAAAATTTCTATTTTGAAGTCAGTTTGATCGGGTCCCTGATATACCTGCCAAGTTTCATCGTGAAAATCCCCAAAACCACCATCACTGGAATTCCGGGAAACCCCCTCCCCCCCCCCCCATAAGTGTCCGGATCCAGTACAATGGTCTAAAGAATTTATCTAGAGCAGATGCTTGTTCTTCCCAGCAAGTTTCACTCTGATCCCTCCATTCTAACCGTTTCTTGAAATCTCCGGTCCCCCCCCTCCAACTCCCCCCTGGCTACCGAATCCGGTCAAGACTTTAAACGGGACATTACAGATATATATTCTATTCAGTTATGAAGTTTCATTACAATTCGATCACCCGTTCGAAAGTTTCACACTTCTCAATTTCCCAGATTCCCATGCCCTCCACTCCCCCCCCCCAAAATGGTCGGATCAGAAAACTGATTATTTCTAAGTTTGTTTGGTCGGGTCTCTGATATGCCTGCCAAGTTTCATGGTCCTAGCACAACTGGAAGTACCCTAACTCGAAAAAGTGTGACAAAATACCCTAAATTTTCAAGTTTCCAGCACCCCCACTCCCCCGCATATGGTCGGATCGGGAAACTTATCGTTTCCAGGTTACTTTGGTCAGGTCCCTGATATTCCTGCCAAGTTTCATTGTCCTAGCTCATCTGGAAGTACCCTAACTCGGAAAAGTGTGACAAAATGCCCTAAATTTTCAAATTTCCAGCGCCCCGCACTCCCCCGCATATGGTCGGATCGGGAAACTGATTATTTTCAGGTTAGTTTGGTCGGGTCCCTGATATGCCTGCCAAGTTTCATTGTCCTAGCACATCTGGAAGTACCCTAACTCGAAAAAGTGTGACAAAAAACTCGGACCGACCGACAGACGGAATTGTGATCGGTATATGGCACTTGAGCCAGAGGCTGCAAGTGCCATAAAAATGGGTATCTTTGGATGAAGTGTATCCATTTATAATAACAATGTTATTTATGAACCGCCAGATAGGAGAAGTTCAAAATTCAAGATGCAAGCCCTTTTGGATGTTTTTTCGTCGCTATGAAAAATCATTGACAACAGAGCCCAACCAGCGCACGACCTTCTCCACTGCTCCCTGGCCGAAGATTGAAAATTACTGTCTTTTTCTGTGTCTTTATGTGTTTTATTATTTTCTTTCGTTTACTCCGCTTTTTGCGATCCCAAAACGTAAGTGGCGGGATACCTATGACATCATAGGTATGGTATGACAATGTGTCATCTAATCAACTTAAAATAAAAGTTTTGCTTTTAACAAATTTTCCGGTTCTGACCGGGTTCCGGGCGAACTAGTTGTCCGGGTAGAAAATGCTTTTCACATAAGTGTTCAGAATGTCTTCTTACCTTTGAATCGAACATTTAATCAACTTCAAATGAAACTTTTACTTTTATCCAACTTTCCTGTTTTTGTCGGATTTGGTTTTTGTCGAACTATTTGTTCGGCGAGAAAATGGTTTTCACCATCATGTTCACCATGTCTTCTTACCCATTATCGACTATCACATTAGCTGTTTAAAAATATTTTGTTTGTCCGTTAATTTGAACCCCCTCCCCCACCCCTGCATTTAGGACTACATAGCCCCAATGAGATGTTGAAATTTTCTTCCTCATCTAACTTCTCTCTAACACAGAATGCGAAGATACTAAATTAAAAAAGTCGCAGCAGAAGTCGAGCCATCTATGGAGCAAAATCTGCGACTGTGCCCGACGTGTGCCCGACTGTGCCCGACCTGTGCCCGACTCCCCGGTACAGAGTGTGCCCGACAGTTGGTAACCCCTCGATCAGCAGTAGCCTAACACAAGAAATGAAAACAAGATGTTCTGGGGTTTTCGTTGATCAGCTAATTATCCTTCTAAGATGTTATCAGAAGGATGAATAAAATTTCGATTACACTTCTGACAGCCGTCTTCAGCCAATAAGAAACTATATTACATATTCTAAGAAACAACTACAGAGGAATTAAACGACGTGGACTTGGCAAACCATAAGATAACAAGACGTACGATGCGGATTACGACAAACAATGCGATAACTTGCAAGCAGACACATAACGTGACACACAATAAAGAATTTTAAAATGTGCGTGTTTAAAAGGTTTTGTGTGTATGTTCAATTCTTTGATTTTTCTACAGTTATTTAGTAAATATGTGCAAATCGGCGATTATTTTACAGCGATTTGCCCGTGAAAGCTTGATTTTGCACTCGGAATTCAAGCCAGTTTCTTCAACATCACTAAGTTACACCCACATTGAGATTGCATTATGCGAGGTCAGCTTGGCTTTAAACCTTACATTCAGCAGCGACAAGTCGTGGGAACAAACACAACTAGAAACTATTCCTGGAATGCCTATTAATTAATTCCTCCCTGCGGTGCCTGAAGTCATAAATCCCCTGCTTCACCAACAATCATAATAGTTAAGTTTTATAAAAAGTAATTTTTTCTGCCATATCCTTTTATTTATATTGCCCCAGTGGTATTTGGGATCTCTGAGAATATTTAGAATTTGAAAGATAAACCTCTTCTTGTGAGACGCCTCCCAGATACAAATCAACTCTATTGTATAGTGTTGTACACTGTCTATTAAAAATCAACCCTGCCGCCAGCAGGAAATGGCCTCCAGTTTCACCTTCTGCAGAATCCGAAGTCTTACGGTGCTCTTCATAAAGACTGCCCTTAGCACAGCAAAATGTGCTTGAGTAATTACTTAAATTTCACCCCTTCCTCCCCACCCATGGGCAACTGGGCCCAGACTACCCAGTGAGTTAAGTTCGTGACCTGACAGCAGATATCAAGTTCAGATTCGATATGTGGGAATTATTGGCATTGGAGTCTAGATGTGGCTTATAGGGTCTAGACCAAAAATAAATAAAAAAGACAATCGTAGTTTAGTATAAAGAGCTCGTCATAGGAATGATTGTATTTTCATTATTTGAGTATTGCTCGTCATAGGAATGATTGTATTTTCATTATTTGAGGATTTGTAGCATGAAAGTAAATATGATTAAAAAATGTAGAGAATCTTTGAACGGTTGTCTTAAAAAGGTACTATTTTCAGTTATTTCCATTATTCTCAATTGATCAAGAGGGTTAAAAAGATAGGGTTTCAAAGAGGATTCGAAAAATAGAGAGAACGCGCGGTTGTAATAAAGATGGCGTTATTTCCCATTATTTCCATTACTCTCGATTGATGTACCAAAATTTCAGAACTTGTATTATGAAAATATAACAGGGCTTAAAAAATAGAGAGACAATAGTTACGGTTGCCATCAGCAGGCGAAAAGTTAACTTATCTCAATCAGTTCGGGATTTACTTTCCACACATGGAACCCATTAGCAAGAAGCGCTAGCTCCTTCCATTCGGGATTTATTTTCCACACTTGGAACCCATTAGCAAGGAGCGCTAGCTCCTTCCATTCGGGGTTTACTTTCCACACATGGAAAAAAAAATGTGATTCTAAATTAGTGAACCCTTATGGAAAATATTTTTGAGTGTTTTGCGATAATTTATATTTCTTTGTCCTTTTCTACTGCACGTATGCCCTTGGGCAGTGCGTCATAAATCCTTCGTTCATTCATTCAGTCATCTCAAGCCTTAGTCAGTCCCAAGTTGAAAAGGGGCAACACCTTTGCCTCGCCCTTCTACAAACAGGATATGAAACTTCTCGAAGGCGTCCAGAGGCGAGCAACCAAATCTATTCCTGGGCTGAAAGTACTATCTTACGGACTAAGGAAACTGAAACTACCAACGCTGATTTTCCGGTGGAAGAAAAGGAACACGCAACTGGTCGTAAAACTACTCAATCCTAAATCTCCACTTCCTCTTTACCCCAGACACAAATCACGGACCAGGGGTCACTCCCTCGTGTGGCAACACATCTTCACTAATAAAGTGCTGCTCTGTGCAACGGCCTTTTCGAAACTCATGGTTCGAAAAGTATTTTAATGAAGACTGGCACGCGCAACCGAAGATAGGCGACAAGAGCGCTTTTGAAGCTGTAATCCGGAAATAGTCAGCGTTATCAAGTGCGAACTATTCATCCTCATCGGGATACTACATACTTAGCCTTTATTTTGAATCAATAAGGCAACGAAGATAAATATTCCCAAATGATCTACCAAAACGTAAAACTTAAACCATAACCGTAAAGATGGTTTCAACGAATTAGGCAAAAAATGATACTCTTTGTCAGCCAAATATTCCCCTTTCGATCTAACTGGCCTTATCTGAGACAGCCGAAGGCGGACATCACACTCTGGTAGATCATCATTTTCTGTTTCCTTCCTGCTTAATTGTATTCACATCAGAAATCGAATATCTTCATTACCAAAATTAGGCCCGGGAAGCCAGAGTCGTAATCAAGGGACTTTGACATATTACCTCGTAAGCTCCCGTCCTGGTTTCATGATAGAAAAAGGGGCCCTTTGTCTCTGTTTCATGAATTCAGGTGGTTTAACTTTCCCTCTGTGGTGACTGCCTCAGAAAGCTGGAAAGTTGGTGCTTTCACCTTAACTTATTCGCTCCATGTAAGTTACTCGAAGATGACTATGCACAGAAGAAACTGAGCATCAGTAGGAAGAAGTCTGCTATTATGAGGGTATCGTTCCTGAAACAAAATACACCTGAGATGTAGGGATCCCAGCTGCACAAAAGATGAAAATTCTGGGGTCACCTTCAACAACAAAATGACATGAGAGGACCACATCCGCCAGATGCTAGGACAGGCCGTACCTCTCCTGAGGTCTTTGGTCAAATTGCGTTGACATGGTTTAAGCGAGCAAGCCTTGCTAACCTATTACACAGCCCATATGCGTCCGATAGTCGAATGCGAATGTGCCTTGTGGCATGCGGGCCTCACCACTGAACAAAGCAATAAGCTGGAGTCTCTCCAAAAGCGAGCCTTGCGAATAATCTTGGGGGACAGCCATATACCAAACGATATGTGTCTCTCACAGCTCAAGCTGACCACTTTGAAGGAGAGGCGGCATGAGTTGGTCATGTCTTTTGGACATGGCTTGCTATCGTCCTCGAAGCACCGTGACATCCTTCCGCCGTCAAAATCAGCCCAGCGCTACTCCCGACTCCAAAACAAGTTGGAACCATGCAACCCTGGGGCGTCGACGGGATACAGGCAGTTGTTCAGACAATATTTTGTGGAAAATTTTAACAAGTGACAGACATTTTATTTTTGTAGCATAGGCTATATTGTTTTATTTATACTCGCGATATTCATAATAAAGTTATTCATTCATGTAGGCCTTTCTTTCTTCGATACCACAAATAGTTAATAAAATAAAACAAATGTATACAAATTAATAATGAAAACAAGAATTATAAGTAGAAAGGACTATACTATAGGCGTATTCTCGCCGTTCCCCGAGGACTCCTCGGGGAATCAATGGGAACGGCGAGAATAGAGGGAGTCACTCCACGCGGACTCCGCGTACGGAAAACAGTGAGAACACTGGGAATGCTTCGAAAACGATTTTGTTCTAAAAAAAACTATGCAGTTGACGAAATTAGTCTGGATCCCCTTTATTTTTGGTTTTGTTTCTTCTGTTGTTTTTAATTAATTTTACATTGCACCAACACCAGCAAAAATTGATTCCCCTCCGAATCTGAAAGGGAGTCCTTTTTGATGATGGTGATGATAATCGGAGCATTCCCCGTCCGTGGGGAATCGCGAGAATACGGGGAGTGAGCCCCCGGGACAAACAAAAACGCGGGGACTCCTCAAGTGGAGTCCTCGGGGAACGGCGAGAATAGGCCTTATTTAAGGAGAACATTTTTGGATTGTTATTTGGAAACCTAAAGAATAATCTAACAAGCACTGAATGTACGAATTTTTATTCTTCACAGTGCTCGTTGAGATCGTATTTATAGTTTAGTCACAAAATAAAAAAATTGAACTTGAGTTTAAACATTTCGAATGGAGTTTGAAAGTGAAAGAAAAAGTTTTGAATTTTAAAGTAAAGTTTGTATGGTTATTTTGTTTTGGTAAGAGTAGGTGACGTTAAAGTGTTTAAGTAAATATTAACGTCACCGAGTTGAGGAGGAGTCGTAGCCTTAAAACTCAAAAAGATGAATTTTTAGGAAAGATGCTACGGGGTTTGTAAATAAAAATAAAAAAGACTTTTTGGGTCAGGGTTTCAGCGGGCGTTAATGTGGCCTGGTAGGCTAGTTTGTTAAATACTGATACTTGGTGAAGAAAACCTGGGACTCTTCCGTACTAGCGTACACAAAGAAATATGTGTTGGCGACTGTAACTTTCGCTTAAATACTTGTTTCCAATTATCCAGTTAAAACTTCTGTTAGTTGTTTAAGACAACGAAATATTTAAGACAACTTAGTTTTCCTTGTAGTTTTCGTAAAAGTACAAATTCAGGTGATATTTTCCAGACAGTAAAGAAGCGTATGTGTAGGCAAGCATGACGAGGAACTTCATCGAAACTGTAGGGGTATAAACACGTAACAGTGTCTGCAGTGAAAAACAACACCCTACGTTGGTCCCACAAGAAGAATCCTTCGGCAGACTTGTCTTGGCTTTCGAAGTCAACAGTTGTTGAGTTGGCAAAGTAATTATCTTTTCAAATATAAAGTATTTGTACACGATGAAAATAAGCATTAATTTCGAAGTCAAGTTAAAATCTTACAAATTGTTATTTTTTGTTCATGTTCCTGTCTCTCAGAGTAAGGCAATAGTTTTTTTTTTTTACATATGGTTCGCCTGTAATCCGGCTGAAACCGGAAAGTTTGTTATAAGTTAAAGTTATATTTAAAGTTGGTTAGATATTCGATATAGGGGTAAGGAGATACGCTAAATTCGTTTTTGAGCTTTATTTTTTTGCCGGACAAGCAGTTCGCCCGTAATTCGGCCGAAACCGGAAATTTGGCAGAAGTAAGGAAGGAAGTTTCGATCAATTTCGTCAAAATAATGTCTTATATGGGTAAACACACATGCTGAATCCATATCTGAACTTGGTTTTCTCAGATGGTTAGCTATTTGGCCTTAATGAATCTGGCGAAGACGAAACCCAATTGTCTGTATCGAATATTAAAATTTTGGGATCGCATCGAACCTTTGGTCTTGTTGTATCGGACATGAGAAAAGGGTAATAGTAACCCGTCCATTCTACCTGTCAGCAGAGGCGTTACTAGCCAAAATGTTGGGGGGGGGGGGCAGGTATTCACCGACTGGCTGGTAACTTTTACCGACTGTTTTTGCAGAAAAAATACTGTTTTCAAGTAAAAAAACGAGAGTTTAAAAACAAAATTTACTGATTTTTCTTGAAAAACTGTTTGTTTTGACGAAGAATCGACTGATTTTCAGTAAAAACGACTGTTTTCATGAAAAGAGTCAACTGTTCTCGCGGCGATTCGCACCGAATCGGTAATTGTTTACCGACTTGCCGACAACATTGGGGGGGGGGGGGATGCGTCCCCCCTCCCCCCAGTCGTGACGCCCCTGCCTGTCAGATCTCTGACAAAGCAAATGAGTTTCAGGATCGGTGTCGGTCTTTTCCGATCAGTTCTTTACGGCGCATTTAAACGATTTAGTTCAAGGACAGAGAAGGAAATTGAAACTTAGATGGGCTCAAGACATTCCTTCCTATGCTGAAATAAGGAAAATCGATAGTTTCCCACTCTATTTAAAAGCGGGAGTTAAAACTAGTGTTCCTTAGCCTATTTTTCAGCAATTGTTGTCAGCAACCATTTCCCTTTCACAGACGTCTTCGAACGTTCGACAGACCTAATCTTTTGCTTGGACGTTTTTTGAGCAGCCGTGTTAACAGACTATAACTTTTTTCGAACAGGTATGTAATGAATATCCTCCTATGACCCACGGTCAGTTATTTTACGATAATCTTCACGTAGAAAGTTAGCGGTAGATATGAGAGGATGATATAAGTCATGTCCGCCTCCTGAGAGGATGTTATAAGTCATATTAGCCTCCAGAGAGGATGTTATAAGTCATATCAGCCTCCAGAGAGGATGTTATAAGCCATATCAGCCTCCAGAGAGGATGTTATAAGTCATATCAGCCTCCAGAGATGATTTCTGTTCGAAAAAATTATAACAGTTAACACACCTCCATCTTGGTTGATATCGGAATGAGAACCTCGATGGCCGTATAAAAATATCAACCTCGCCTTTGGCTCGGTAGATATTTTTCATAACTTACCTTGCCTTCGGCTCCGATAGGTTATTTTCAATGACCGTCTCGGTGTTATCTTCCGATACCAACCTCGATGTCTGAAGTTAATCTTTAATAGATTTTGTTTTTACACACTGTTGCGTTACACACTGTTACAACTGTTGCTCAAAAAAGATAGCTTACGGTAAATTTGTAATATTTTTTTTTCAAATGCATACATACACTGTGAAAAGTTTCTCCGAATAAGGATGCAATATTTGCTACTTGGATTAATCTTATCTCTATTGGGATAAGATTAATCCGAATTAGGGGTAATCTTATCTCAATAAAGATAAGATTGATCCCAATAGCACATACTGCAAGATTTTGGGGGTGGGATGCGGTAGGGCGCAGGTGCAAATGGGCAAATTAGGACTAACAGCAGATTCTATTTACTGAACTAACCTATTTTAGCAAAAATTCTTCAAAAGTTTTGTCTTATATTTTCGGAGGCAACATCCAAAGAAAAATAAGAGCTACGAGCTCGTATGGCACTTGATACGAGTAGGTGGTTCAAAAAAGTAGATGACAAACCAAGATACTCCTCCAAAAATGCGGTTCGGACCTAGAAATACGTTATAGATATCGTTTCACTCATGTCCGAGCATTTCCGGCGTCGCCTCGGATCACCTAGGGCAAATGACTTTTCTACCTTCTAAGTTTCAACCCAAAAATCCACTCGTTGGTCCCTACACATGCCACACGGTTTCCGGTCCCCCCCCCCCTCCAACTTCCCCTACGAGTCCGAATCTGGTTCGGACTACTAGATGGGTCGTCTGAAGCATTTTCTGTTACCACTCATCAAGTTTCACTCAAATCTGAGAGTTTTGTGGGAACTTCCGGTAACTCTCCCCCAGCGTGGTCGGATCCAGCTCGGACCCATATTATGTCATCTAGAGTATGTGATCTCTCCGCATTTCAAGTTTCATAAAAATCGCTCCACTTGTTTGACCCCTATGCGAGCCAAAACGTTTCCGGGAATCACCTTCCAACTCCCCCCACTGTGGCTGAATACGACTCGGAAAGATCAACGTCGCATCTCTGACATCTCCTATTCCCATCCATCAAGTTCGACTGGAACCGGAGCATAGCCTATCCGCGAATTTCCTGTTCCCACTTCACCCCCATCCCCTACTGCGGCCAGATCCGATCCAGATAAAAAATAACAAATCAAGGCCGCATTAACTCGGAGCTGTCCAACTTGCATCCCATTCTGTCCCCCCCCCTCCCTCATCGAACTCTCCCGACCGTGACCACAATGTGGTTCGGACGAATGTTTTGCTTGTCTAGGTCATCCATAAAGTTTCACCCGAATCCGACATACATCCGAATCATCGCTTATTTCATTCAGAGCTCTGGTAGCTCCGAGCGTTCGCTTACGCCGCTCGCGAGTGACTGACTCTGTCACATTTATGTATACCTTTTCAACATCAATGTTTATAAAAACATTAAGAACGTGTCCGAAAGCTCCGAAACGAACGAATATGCTGAATTAATTCAACATGTTATGCAGCATTTCGCTTTCGGACTTACATTTACGCTCAATTAATGCAGCATTAATTCAGCATAAAATTCATCGAAAAATTCAGTAAGAATGCTAAATTTTATGCTGAATTTTCAAGAAGAAACTGGGGAGTACGGCGATTCTCTCGTGTTTTCGGCGTCAAACATAACAGATTCAAAAAGACAACTGACAATTCGGCAAACATTCCAAATTCTAAGACAACTGGCGATCATGGCCAACGAAGAAAGGAAAGATAAGAAGATAACAAGGCTGGATATCAGTAACTGATCCATTTTGTCAGTTTTATACAGTTAATTCTTTTTTCTTCTTCTTCTTCCTTACTTAAATTTTGGTCTTCTAGAAGTGTCAGAGAAGAAAAAAAGGTAACAGCTTTCGGACAAAAAAGAAAAGAAAATGCAGCATTAATGCAGCATTTACAGCACCAAAAAGCTTTCGGACACGTTCTAAGTATATTATTAGACGCGTAATTCCACTTGGATGTTCAGTACAAAAACTTTTTTTTTGCTTAGTCTGTTCCGAAGTGTCCACCTCAACAGTTCAAGCGCGCGCTCACGCCGGAAATCTAATTCATTCCCCGATCCGGGCAACGACCCGATGAAAAATTTATTTCAAAATAGTAGTATGAAGTTGTACGAAAAAGTAGCATGCAGTACTAACTGATGCTACTACATGCTTCTACTTCAAGGCTATCGTGTTACTGCATACTACTGCATACTACTATGAGCAAGACTGGGTGCTACTATGGCAAGACAGGATGCTACTGGATACTACTACATAAGACTGGACAAGTCTGAGGCACATTAAATGATAGTATTCTTTGCTATTACATAGTATTGCATGCAACATTTTCGTTCAACTACCATACTACTACGCAGGCTACAAATTTTTCATCGGGGAAATGGGATCCATTCTAAAAGAGCCTCTTTAGCTCGAGGCAAACGTGGTCATGTGGTCACCTTGGCCAGTCCAAGTCATTAGGGGTTGGCGTCATACGAGAGAAAAAGGAAATATCACAACAAACGCCTATTTCAAACTTGGAAGTTGTAATTACGTCTCTTAATTTCACTCTCTCTTCGGTGTAAGCGCAAACTAAAATGTCTTTATTTATTTTTACTGCGCAACGCTTCCTAACGCTTTTTTCAAAGTCGGACATTACGTTCGTTTGTATTGAATGAATGAAATTTGACATAAGATCTGGACATGAAATATAACGTGTGTAAACTGACAGCGAAGTATAGATTTTTTGACCCAAAATGCCACCATAGTGGCAGTCTTTCCAGGAGCAGGAGTCTTTCCGTTTTATGGCACTTGCCTTTCGGCCAAGTGCCATGAATGAATGAATGAATTTATTCCCAATAAAGCCCAAGGGCCATGGCGGGAAACATAACACAAAAAAAAAAAAAAATATCATACACTCCGAAAACAAACCAAAAATCAACTTCTATAAAAAAATAGTTCACGGTGGGTCACAGCTAGCTTCAGGAATCTACCCAGCCTTCGGAGCTCACCAAAACACTTACTTCCCATACTTGGAACCAAATCAACATTACGTGCGTACCGATCAGTTTTCCGTCAGTTTGTGTGTCGGTCGATAACTCCGGTGATCGCGAGTTAGAGTACTACCAGATGGGCTAGGACAATGACACTTGGCAAGCATATCAGGGACCCAGCCAGATTGACTTGGAAATAGTCAGTTCCTCGATCCGACCATCGTGGGGGGGGGAGTGGAGGGAGGGGGATCCTAAATCTTGACGTATGTCTAACTTTAGAACGGGTGACGGGATCTTAATGAAACTTGATATTTGGACAGACCTCATGTCTCAGATGTCACATTTCAAGTCAGGACCGGATCCGGTCAATGTGGGGGGGGGGGGGGCTGGTGGTACGACACGCTTAGAATGGAACTATCAGGATGGAACTTGGTTGGAAGAACAAGCACAAGCCCTAGCTACATCAGTGCTAGAACCGGACCGGATTCGGGCACTGGGAAGAGTTGGTGGGTTGGCGGAATTCCAGCAATCGGAGTTTAGGTACTTCCATACGTGAGCTAGGATCATGAAACTTGGCTGGGAAATTAAGAGATTTGACAAGATTAGCTTAGAAATTGTTACTTCCCAGATCCGACCATACAATAAAGTAGGCGACTCATCTTAACCGCAAAGTATAACAAGACCGAAGGTGTCGATGGGATCCCAAAAATCTAAGATTTGATCCAGACAATTGGGTCTTGTCTTCGCCAGATCCAGTCTTCGCCAGGCTAATCATCAAAGAAAACCAAGTTCAGATATTCCATCTATCTATCAATCTATACCTCTATAGGCCATATCTATTTTGACGATACTGACCGAAACTTTCTGCTTTACTTCTGCCAAGTTTGCGGTTTCGCCCGAAATCCGAGCGAACTACTAGTCCAGCAAAAAAAGAAAATTCAGAAATGAATCCAGCATATCTCCTTATCCCTATAAAGAACATCTAATCAACATTAAATAAAAGTTTGACTTAAAAAAAATTCGGGTACAACCGGATTCCAGACTAATTATATATCCGGGTGAATGAAGATTGTCATATACAGACTCAGCGTCTCTTCTTACCCCTAAATCTAACATCTAATCAACTTCAGATTAAACGTTTGCTTTTGACATATTTTCCGGTTTTGGCTGGATTCCAGGCGAACTAGTTGTCCGGCGAGAAAATGATTTTCACCATCGTATTCAGCATGTCTTCTTACCCCTAAACCAAACATTTAATCAACTTCAAATGAAACTATTCCTTTTAACAAACTTTCCGGTTTTGGCCGGATTCCGGATGAACTACTTGTCCGGCGAGAAAATTATTTTCACCATCGTGCTCAGCATGTCTTCTTACCCCTAAATCAAACATTTAATCAACTTCAAATGAAACTTTTACTTTTAACAAACTTTCCGGTTTCAGCCGGATTCCGGACGAACTACTTGTCCGGCGAGAAAATGGTTTTCACCATCGTATTCAGCATGTCTTCTTACCCCTAAACCAAACATTTAATCAACTTCAAATGAAACTATTCCTTTTAACAAACTTTCCGGTTTTGGCCGGATTCCGGACGAACTACTTATTCGGCGAGAAAATGATTTTCACCATCGTATTCAGCATGTCTTCTTACCCCTAAACCAAACATTTAACCAACTTCAAATGAAACTATTCCTTTTAACAAACTTTCCGGTTTTGGCCGGATTCCGGATGAACTACTTGTCCGGCGAGAAAATTATTTTCACCATCGTGCTCAGCATGTCTTCTTACCCCTAAATCAAACATTTAATCAACTTCAAATGAAACTTTTACTTTTAACAAACTTTCCGGTTTCAGCCGGATTCCGGACGAACTACTTGTCCAGCGAGAAAATGGTTTTCACCATCGTGCTCAGCATGTCTTCTTGCCCCATAATCGACTATCGCATTAGCTGTTTAAAAATATTTTGTTTGTCCCTTAATTTGAACCCCACCCCCAAATAGAGGGCTACAGAGCCCATCTACGAACTCGACCTTACCCTTGACCCAAACAATCCTCACACCAAGTTTCATCAAAATATCTCACTCCCTTTGAGAGTTATCGTGCATACAGACGGACGGACGGACGGGCGGACAGACGGACAACTTTTGCGATGTCATAGGTATCCCTCCACTTACGTTTTGGGATCCCAAAAATATACTTTTAAGCAAAATTTGTATTTTCATGATCCTCATAAGCCCATGATCATTTTTGTCTAAATGATTTTGCTTAGAAAGAATTTCTAGCTTCCTTAAAGTGTGGATCTTAGCCGGCTTTGACCAAACGATACATTTTATGGTCCACGAGGGCCCATGATCTTTTTGCCACATGGGTTTTCTTTAAAATGAATTTATAGCACCCGTAAAGTGCGCAGCGTAACCGAAGGTGAAAAAAAAACTTTTGACCATACGAAATATATTCGTGATCCCCAAGGGCCCATGTTCCTTTTTCCCTCAAGGGTTTTGTTTATCCTTCAAGTACAAAAAATACTGTTCAGCAAAATACACGTTTTCATGGTATCAAATGACCCCATCATCATTTTTGTCGCAAGGGTTTTGCTTACAGATGAGTTTCCAGCGACCTAGCTTAAAGTGCGCATCATCACAACCACTGGCAAAAATAATATACCAAACGACACATTCTCGTTGTTTCCAAAGGCCCATGATTATAATTATCTCAAGAATTTTGCTTACAAATGATCACGACAAACCCACAAATTGGCAAATTTCTACTGCATCCTCTGACCCAGCCTTGCAAGTGCCATATGAGTCTCTAGATCTTTTTAATATGTTGAAGGAAACTGAACTATTTTCTCTTTCTTATTTTATTTTCTTAAATAAAAATATTAAGTTTGTTTCATTTTTGCATTATTTTCTTTTCAGGTCGATGTTTCGAAGCTTAAATTCTTTTACATGGAGGATGATGGGGGTTTCCCACTGATGTCGAAGGTTGATGCTGACATAAAGGAAGCCATAGCCAAAGCAGCAAAACACTTCGAGTCCGCTTACAATGTAAAAGCCAAAAAGGTGAGGATATATCCCAATGCCCATTTATCTAACAGAATAGAACAGCCAGGAGTAGGCCAGATCTGGAATTAGCCATGTTAAAGCCGTATGCATGCGATACAAACAATAGTTGCGTTTTTGCAGATACCATGGTATCTGACAACACGGTCTAAAGTCGTTTTCGCAGTTACCGTGGTATCTGATAACACGGTAAAAACTAAAAAGGCGTTTTTGCAGTTATCGTGGTATCTGGCCAGTCACCGTGGTTACTGATATTCAGATACCAGGGCCGGACCGTGGTAATGGTGGCATCTGAAAAGTTCGTTTCACTTTCATCATTAGTAATACAAGAGTCTAGTTTTATGTCTGAAAGAAGTTATGTCACTCTAGCATGTCAGTGGATTTCAGTATTTCCTTTTGGATGATTGCTAAAAGCGCAAATCCGGCAATTGTCGTTTTTGCAGTGCAATCGTAGTATCAGATACCACAGTAACTGCAAAAATGACTAACTGCAGATCCAGTTACTGTGGCAACCAGAGGCGTTACTAGCCAAAATGCTTGGGGGGGGGGGGGACGAGGCATTTACCGACTGGCTGGTAATTTTTACCGACTTTTTCTACAGAAAAAACGACTGTTTTCAGCAACAAAAATGACATTTTTGAAAAAAATCGACTGATTTTCGGAAAAACCGACTATTTTGACGAAAAATCGACCATTTTTCAGAAAAGCCGACTCGCCGGTAGCATTGGGGGGGGGGGGGGGGGCGGCCCCTTTCTTTCTTTGACTTAAAGCACAACTCTTACCAGAAATGATTTTTCCGTGATGAAACAGCTCAAAATCTAATTTTTCGAAAATACTATTACTTTCCAGGAGAAGTTATTGATTTTCTTGTTAGCGCTTCTTCGAGTCTTTCCAGCCTTGCTGCTCTCTGACGCGGCGAGTGGACGCAAAATATTTGAAAACTTAAGGTGCCGCGGTTAAAAAGGGGGAAAACCAAGCAAGCAAAATAAATCCAAAACAGAAGATAGACTTGATTGCCTACCTGCATGTCTACCAAACGGAAAACAACAGTTCGAAGCTTATCTGTCCTTATGCGGGACGTTCAGCCACATCTATACGTAATTTGGTTCGTGAATTTGGTAATTTGGCCACTCTTACGTTTCATCCTGAGCCTCGTTTTTGTTGCAATAGCGCTTCCGCATCGCTGCTGCAGCACTTCTTTGCTTTTGCACAATATGCGTTTTTGGATTCAATTTGTTCTCGGTTGAAGCGGCAGCGCTGCAGCATCTTGCAGGGAAGCACGGACTTGGTCGGTGAGCAAGTCCGTGATTCTTGAGAAGCGCTGCCGTCTTCCTTGGAAGCGCTGCAGTGCAAAAACGGAAGTAGAAAGAATCAGTCCGGAATCGGCGGAGAAGTGGACCTGCAGCATGCAACAAAAACGAGGCTCTGGTCACACCTGGAACGAAGAAATTCAAGACATATTACCACCATCATCACTCAAAGGTAAACAAAACTGGCTAAAGTCAGTGACTCTGGTCTGTGATTGGTCCAGACACTCCAAAGATACGTTTCAGAATGGCGGAGATGGGTTTTTCCATCTCAACTATGCTACGTTTTCAGCGACTTTTCTTGCCAATTTAGACCGTAAGACGGTCGTACTACCGGCGTTACAACCAAGTATGACTATAGTCTGGCCCGGGCATGAAGCTTGCGTTGACGTTTCCGCTGCGTGCCTAGCAAAACTCGGCTAGGTGGAAAAAGCGATATAAAGGGGACGTTTTCGCCATGATGGCTGTAGAGCTGTACGGGTGATCCCGTCCTCGCGAAAATGACAAAATTGATCGGGCGTTGAACGGCTGAGGAAGATGGTTCCATCCACGCGAAAATGCCCATTCAGCTGGATGGGAGCATATGAGTGGAAAGGTCCACAAGACATCCCCATTCAGCTCAACGCTGCCCTCGGAGCGGTGTTGAACGGGAGGCGTCCGTCGAGCTGGATGGCTCGTTCGCCTGTTCATCCGTTCACGCGAAAATGACAAAAAGATCGACGGCATCCACGCGAAAATGTTCGTCGAGCTCGACGGGAGGTCGACGAAACCAGAGCCATCCACGCGAAAACGTCCCCAAAGTCGTAGGTACAAACGAAGCAATAGTGAGAGGCGGGGATTTCAGAAGCCGGTCATTCCATCAGGGAGCTACAGATAAAATAAAACGCAGAATAGGTAAGTATGGTGCCCTTTAAAGAGCGAAATCAAAACTCTTTAGTGCGATTTGTTATTTCTTATTCTTCTGTTTGGATATTTCGGACAGTCATAAAAGTAATGAAAAACGCGGGACGCCGCAATCTGGTGCGGAAAGGGTGTCAAATAAATCAAGCAACTAAGATCGGAAGATTCAAAAGAATAGTAGTTTGTTCATACAATATATTCTTTATTTGCTTAAATTATTGTTTGATCTCAGTTATGTGCATGAATATTTGCTTTGTTTAGCTTCCATCATATTCTTCGGGGCCGTTCAGAATTAGGCGAACTTCAAAGTAAGATGCCGCAACTGTATCACAATTTCCGACAACATGAATACTGCTTTTAGCTGTCTTACAGTTCTACAGTGCTGTAAGCGCAAATGATGCAATAGATGGCAACACTGTAAACCGTATGTCGCTCGTCTCTTCTGGTTGCAACGCAACAACGCCCCTGAGAGTATTAGTAGGCCTGTAATCCACGGTTTAGGGCTCTGTTATATTGTTTTACTCTCTTTCTTGCTTGTTTACGAGTTTTGTAACCTGTCTGTTCCTCTCAGTTTTTATAAGCATAATGGACTCTATTTGAGCTCAGTCCATAGAGTTTTTTCGCCTATGCTCGCTCTCAGCTCGGCTTTTATCCTCCTATCTCTTTCCAGCCGATCTGTTTTTGTGACATTTATTACGACTCTTCGTTTATCCAACATCTGGCGGATCGTGAATGATGTCCTCTGCTTTTTCAGTCTTGTCAACTTCTGAGAAATCACCATCCCTTTTCGTCTCATGACGAATGGGACAGAACACCTTCATAGCATACAAAAATGCCAACTAGGGCCATCGCAGTAAGAACAAAAAAGGAACAAAACAAAACCCCGAAAAACACCTCCCAACCTTTAATCTAAATAGACAAACAATTTTCTCTGTTGGACATAACTATCCGGAGGAACCTTCCAAGTGATTTAATAGATCTGAAATGTCTTTCTTTCTGCACTTGTGCAAACCCCTCAGTCCCACATTCTCGCAGACCCGAACATTTGGCTTCCGTATATCCTTTCACCCCCTTGCATTCTGCAAAGAAAAAAGGCTTATACGTTCATTACCACATTCACACGTTTAGCGAAAGTAAGGGCTAGTCTTATCCTAAACAAGTGGAGGGATGTTAGTTAACTCAAGTCAACTTTGAATAGTACTGTTGTGCCTAGCACAACTTTTGTCTTTCTTGCCATTTGTAGAAGGCACTAACCCCTCGCGCTCGCCGTCGTGACTCATTATTGTCGACTGACAAGTCAATGTAATTCATTCCGGTTTGTTTTAGTCCCGTATCGGCAAGCGATCTGGCCACGTGCCGATCGCTGGCCCCGGGGTCGTTTTTCAAATTCAAATTCATTTTATTTTACCTTAATATTCTTGTCGGCGACAAAAATAACAGCGGAAGTCAGCAACAATTTAAGACACTCACAGAACACTTACAAAAACAAATTATTCACAGCAATTTTTTTAATTTTTTTTCTAGGTCATCATTATAATGTTTTACGAAGTACGAACCAAATGATTTCAGGTACCGTTCGGATGTGTGGATCGGCGGTTGTTCCAGCTTTGCTGCGTTTTTAGTTCTCTCTCTGAGCCTGGTGGAATGTTGAGTTTGGCGTGTCTCAAAACCCGGAAGAAGATCGCGGTGTGTTTCCGAGGCAAGGATTTTTCGACCGAAATCCAGAACCAGTTTGTGCCTTCTCTCTTTGAGGGACTCTAGCTTCAGAACTTTGAAGCCCGTCTCATAATCAACATAACCACTTCCCAATATTATTTTGCAGGCCCTTTTTTGTAGTCTTTCGATTTTGTCGCTTTGATCAATGGTCAGTGCGCTGTGCCACACTGGGCAAGCATATTCAGTGAGCGGTCTAATGTAGCATTTGTAGCATACAACCATGATCTGAGTTTTCATGCCAAAGCGGCGAAGGTAGGCGAAGGATGATAGGAGGAAGGTGGTTTTTGAGACGATTGACGACACGTGGGTATTCCATGTGAGGTCGGCGTCCAGGTGGACACCTAGAATCTTCACCGATTTTAAATTTATTATAATTAAGCTTCTTGGTTTGCTTCTTCTTCGATCTTTTGCATTACTGTTAGGACTGGATCTCGCTGTATGTTCTGAGAGAGTAGTCTGGGGAGGAGAGTGGACAGATCGTCTGCAAATTTGTAGCATTCAGTGATTTCGCGCAAAAGCTTGTTGATCACTATGAGGAAGGCTAACGGGCCTAACTTCGACCCTTGTGCTGCACCGCATGTCAGCTCTCTGAGATCAGATATTTCGCCATCGGGAAGTTGGACATTCTGTTTGCGGTTCGTCAGAAAGCTGCCAACCATTCGCAAGACAATTTGCCTTGCTTTAAGGAATGATGCCTCGCTGATGACAACTGTGTGGTCGAGCAAGTCGAACGCTTTCGCGAAGTCAGCGATGATGCAGTCAATATATGCGCCGTCTTTTTCTAGATGCTCCAGGATGTCTCTAATGAGGCGGGCTAGGTAATGCACAGTATTGTGGCCTGGGCGGAAGCCGTATTGCCGGGGATCAAGTTGGTCGCTAATATCTTCGAAGAGCCATTTGAAGACAATTCCTTCCAGGACTTTTGAGAAGAATGATGTCTTTGAGATGGGCCTTAAATCATTTGCAGATTTGGCGGGTGACTTTTTCGGGATCGGGGTGACAACAGCTGTCTTGAATCTTGTCGGGAAGGTGCCCTCACTCAGGCATTGGTTTACAACGGAGTAAACGGTACCGCCAGCTCATTGCTGCATGCTTTGATCAGTTTGATCGGTAGTTCTCCTGGAAATGATGCTTTGGACGTGTCCAGTTTTGAAAAAGCGGTAAATATGTTGTATTCGCGACTCAGTATTTCGTGTGCATCGTATTATTAATAAATTGGAATGATTGTGCAATGATTTTAGTTGTAGGTTAATGACAAGTGCCAATTAATTTGCTCGCGCATGAAATGTTGTGCCGCATTTTATTTTGAAATTTTGAAATTAAACACTCTTGGTAAACTAAGGGACACAAACCTAACAAGTACCATTTGGAACTACCAGTCAGTCAATGTAAATAAGTAAGGGCTCCAAAGAACACCTGTATGGGTGTTTTGAGTATTCATTTAACCATTTAGCCCAAACTGCACTTTCTCAGTTTTTCACTACATTGGTTTTGGTTCTTGCTTTTGAAACAGCCAAATGGAAAAAACAAAATAACAAACTTTATATCAGCTAAAAGCCCACCGTTCATTCAGCTTTCGTCTTGATTATGCGGTCATTCCGTTGGTGTACTTCCAACAACGTTCATCACGTACCTCAGATAGTAGGTTGATTTTGTTTGAACGCCATCTGCTCCATGAAATTACGCGCATATTTATAAATAATAAATTGGAACGTTCTATTGTGATACTCCGACCGTGCAAAGACTGAAAGACATAATATTTCCACGGCCAGCTAAAATCTCACAAACTAGGGACAAAATAAATGTGTGCGCAAGTGTTTGCAGTATTTTTTTGCTTTTATTCGGCGTCCGTTCAGTACTGCATCGTAAAAGACTTTGGCTGTAAATGTAACGAAAGAATTGGGAATATTCATGCCGACATGAGTGGAAAATTTGGGTCTTCCACACCCTTGAATCTGTTGACTGGCTAGTCATGGACTGGATCTTCGGCAAGGCTATTACAGATTCCTACTTCTTTGTTTCTGACGTCCCTCATGAACGCATTTCAGAAGATTAGTATGATGAAAGTTGATTTTTTAATTTTTGATTTTTTTAATTATTATGTTTTTTTGTCATATCGCACAAATAATTGTTTTTTCTTGCGAAAATTAAAATAGGTGCAGGGCTTAAAACTGGCGACTGAGAGCGAAAGCGGAGAAATCTGAGAGGAATCAAGTTTCGAACGCCTTTCTAGTTTTCAAGACAAAACGCAAGTTAGTGACTGGTAACCCTGAAAAATCTGGGCTAGCGGTGTAAAGCAAAAGTTGTTCACAAGAACTTTGTAAAGAGGGAGATTTCAGAGGTTATTAGACCACGTACATCGCTACCAGGGGCTTCGCAAGTGCATTTCCGGTGGGGGGGTGCAGAGCCAAAATGTTACCGAATCTTTCAAAAATTCTACCCAATCCTAAAACTACGAATTCGAGCTTTAAATTATGGAACAGAAATGATTACGTGAAGGGTAACAATAAAGGGCAGCATGAAAGAAGATTAACCAACTATTAGGTGGCGTTTTGGCGAAGCCCACATGGAGGATATATTACCGGGCATGATTGCGGTAACAGCTTCTATCTATTATAGCCAATATAAATCCATTTCTTTTTCTGTAGGCTAAAATTTAACTGCTTCTCTTACAAATTCTATCATTCACCATTGATTAAATACCGAGACTAAGAAGTTCCATGAAATGATGCGACGTTCCGGCAGCAGCAGCAACTGTAGTCTGGCCAATATACTACCCATAATTACATAAAGTGAGCGCCGCAGGCGAAATTTTTTTTCTTTTCCGGCCAAATTTATTCCATCCAAATTCTAGCTTTTAATGTTTCGAAGTCGAATCCCAAAACTGGCTTAAAACCCGTGCCAAATGACGCGCCCTTCCACAAAATAGAGAATATTACGAAAAGTGCTGCAGGCGGAATTTTCGAAATATTTATGATTAGATATTCTTTTTGGGATCCCAAATAAAAGTAAGGACTATCGATGATATCATAGATCATCTCTTTTGACTGCGACCAGTGCTTCACTCGACCTCTTCTGAGTTTCGAGGATCGTGGTAACTTCCGAATCCTGGCAATTGTAACGACTAAATTACCGAATCCCAGTTATTATACCGAATAAGTTTAGACCGATAGCATGTTCGGGATTCTGTATAACTACCGTATCCCGGTTATTATACCGAATTGTTTTGGTATTGAAAGACTACCGGACAATATTCATATTCGGTATACTTTCGTCGATACTGGAACTAAGTCAGGATTCGTGGGTAACTTCCTAATCCTGGAAATTATACTGAATAAATTACCGAATCCCAATCATGATACCGAATAATTTTTAACCAATAACTTATTCGGGATTCTGTGTAACTGCGGAATCTCGATAAATATACCGAATAGTTCCTGCATCGGAAAATTACCAAATGATTTCAGTAAATTCTCTCACCAAATTCGTGATAACTACCGAATACTGGCAATTATACCAAATCCCGATCATTATACCGAAGAGATTTGTACAGATAGCCTATTTAGGATTCTGTATAACTACCGAATCCCCGTAAATATATCTAACAGTTCTGCCATCGAAAAAATACCGGCCCAAAATTTTACCGAATCTCAAAAAGGTGGGGGGGGGGGTGCTGCATCCCCCGCCCCCCCCCCTTGCGACGGCCCTGGTCGCCACTAATGGGGGTGTGAATGGGGGTTTGTAGTTTCTTTACCTCATTTTCTTTCCCTTTCATTTTCTAGTGAGCTCGTCTTGTTCCCTTACCAATTTGATTAAGGTCCCACCGCTGCCAGGTGGTAGTACCCGATTGTTTGCCTCCGAATACACAACCTTGGACTGTCATCTCACTTGTTTGTTCTTTTTCCGCTAAGACATATTCGTGCCGTTTGGACATTGACGGATCATCTCTACTCCATCTTCGTTAGGTCGCGGATCTCCGGTGTTTGTCCCTACATTCATTTCAGTGCTTGTCTCTCCTGTAGCACGAAATGAATATTAATTCGCTAGGCCAATGAATACGGAGCGAAGCTCTGAGACGGTGAATTGTGCCTCGGTCTTTCAGGTGGTAATGCCATTGGTGTGAAATGTAACTGTCTGGTCTGATATGGAAAAGATTCTGGAAAGCTGATAGGGGTTAAAGTTTAACTGAAAAGCCAGCTTATTATAAATTGAATTTGAAAACAGTGAATGTTTTTGCTTATTTTTCTTTAGCTTGGGCTCTAGTAGTGACCTTCTAAATAATAATAATTTATTAAAGCGAACAAAGGGCCATACATCAGCATTCATTCTCGCACTTAACTAACAAATTGACCTTCAATATTACATACGATAAAATTATTCCTTTTTACCCTTCTACTATTTACCAAACTAACTCCAATCTAAGCTTCCAGTATACACTTAAAATATTCACATACAGACCGAATTACCTGACGATTCGTCGACTCCATAATACCAGGAAATAGTATGGAAATAGCACTGCTGGCCTGAAAAGAACAGTTTCATCCCGAGGCGGAGAATTCGAATTTCAGCAAAATCGTGCTTTTCAGTGGCCAATCATGCTAAGCTCTCAGTTTCAGATTATGTCTGTCTGGTCTGATATGGAAAAGATTCTGGAAAGCTGATAGGGGTTAAAGTTTAACTGAAAAGCCAGCTTATTATAAATTGAATTTGAAAACAGTGAATGTTTTTGCTTATTTTTCTTTAGCTTGGGCTCTAGTAGTGACCTTCTAAATAATAATAATTTATTAAAGCGAACAAAGGGCCATACATCAGCATTCATTCTCGCACTTAACTAACAAATTGACCTTCAATATTACATACGATAAAATTATTCCTTTTTACCCTTCTACTATTTACCAAACTAACTCCAATCTAAGCTTCCAGTATACACTTAAAATATTCACATACAGACCGAATTACCTGACGATTCGTCGACTCCATAATACCAGGAAATAGTATGGAAATAGCACTGCTGGCCTGAAAAGAACAGTTTCATCCCGAGGCGGAGAATTCGAATTTCAGCAAAATCGTGCTTTTCAGTGGCCAATCATGCTAAGCTCTCAGTTTCAGATTATGTTTTCAGTTCTGAAGAAAGCCCGCTATTGCTTTTGACAAAAACAAATAAAAAACATTTTTTGTCAATCGCTTATCCTTGCAGTTGCTAAACATTTCAAGCATAGAAGTACACACATATAGAGGTACCACGATTCCAAAAGAGAAGTTCAAAAGGTGTAAATTGATCAAATGAAAAGGGAACATGAAGTAACATAATTTCATCGGATCATCAAGCCTGTTTAAGCGAATAAGTAATGGGCAACTACACGTACTGTCATCGTATCTCAGCCCTATTCGTTTAATCTTTAAGGTTGGTAGTTGAATAGCATGGATTATAAGAGAGATTGGCGATTTCACATTAGACGCGTAGTTCGGTCTTACTTTTCGGTATCTGAAATCCACGAACACTTATCGCTGAAGTACTGAAACATGTCCAAGCACTGAAACTTCGCATAGATAGATTAGCTAGATGGAAAGTGAAACAGTTTGTTTTGTTTTACAAGTTTTATTGTGTATGACCATTCGGGTTAATGAACTTTATTAGTGTCAGAGCGATATCGAATATACGAAGTTTGCAGGTTAAACGGACGTGGATTTGACATGAACTGTTTGCTAGCATTCTTTGGTCTTCTTCAAGCCTTGATGGACCATACTTTTGGAAAGTGAAAAGCAACAAACTTTTCGGTCGTTTTTCAGTCTTTGATCTTTCTAGGGGAAACAAGACCTGGCTTTTTTTATAGTTTAATGTCAACAGCAGTCGTGTTGAGCTACAAATTTTGAACGAGAAAAAATGGAACGAATAAAGGCCAGCTTGACGTTTCTAACCTCTCGTACCAAAAAACGTCTGCTCAGGAGTTTAGTTAATTTTTTTTTTTGGGGGGGGGGGAGGGGGTCGTTTGTGCTCTCGACATCTGAGAGACTGGGAATTCTAGACACTCAATCATTTTTTATTTTTTTTAAAAGCTTCTCCGATTTGTAGTTCTCGACTTTTAAAAAAGTACACTGTAAAAAAAAATCTTGCAGTATTTGCTACTGGGATTACTCTTGTCTTTATTGAGATAAGATTATTCCTAATTCGGATTAATTTTATCCCAATAGAGGTAAGATTAATCCCAGTAGCAAATACTGCATCCTTATTCGGAGAAGCTTTTTACAGTGTAGGATGAACCCGGGAAATCTGTACGATTGCTACTGAGGAGTGGTCGCTGTTCGTCAGCTCTGTGCGTACACTACGTTTCGAAAAGCATACTCTACAATCCAGTCCTTGCGATATTGGGCTGGAGCTGCACTGCTTAAAGCAGAGCTAAAATCCTATCTCGTTTAGTTAGTTGTATTTCTGAATAACTAGCACTAAATACTCTAAATATTTGAAACTGAACACTCTTTCCTCTTTTGTTTTTAAGTTTCCTTGTCGGTATGTCGCTGGTGGCGCACATCCCACCTGTGGTTAAAAGTCCTGTTCACAGTTTCTGCGAAGCGCCAATACTGAATACTCCATTGAAATTGAAAAGTCTTCCTTAATTTATTTTGAATTTTTGTATTGATGTAATAAAAAAAAGAAAAAAAGAAGAAATAGTACTACGTAAGGATGGAATATAACACATGGGACATTAGCCGTAACAAATATTTTAGACATGGGGACGTGAACTGCTTTGAGTGAATATGCATTCAGCGGGCTCACCGTTCGTATAGCCCACTTCTGACTAAGGGGTCTGACAAGGGGTCTGACTAAGGGGTTTTCGAACTATGTTTACAGGACCCTCTGTAGCTCAGTGGCAGAGCAATGGCCTTGTAAGCCAAAAGTCTTGGTTCAAATCCCACCAGAGGAGCAATTTTGTTTTTCAGTTTTCCACTCGGAATGTAAATAACTAAGAAATTTGAAAATAAAAAAATCTTCAGATAATTCAGAGCGTGATCTGAATTGTGGCTGGCCGGACTCTCCATTACCTAATCGGATTCAAATTGTTATTACATGGGAACAACTGAACATGTCAGTAGAAAGACTAATGGGCTGTAGACAAAGGAGTATACCTACAAATGACAAGATAATAATCGCGTACAGCTTAACAATTTTTACGGTCTTAACCAGAAGATATTTGACATGGTTTGCCTATCTACTCAAACGTGAGGGAACAAGCCAGTCGACTGAAGCGGATAGAGGTGGGGGAGGTCCAAGAAGCGTCCGCAACAAAACTTTTACGGTCGTTTTACGATCCTTTTATTCACGTTCTTGAAATAATGTTCATAAAACGTCCGTTCATTGTAAGACATTCCTCTCTGTAATTTATTGACCGAAGAAACCGTTTTATTTCTATAAAACGGCGATAAAACGTGTTTACATCCACCCAGGATGCAGGAGTGTTTGGGAAAACTGGATCGAGGCTTTGATTAGCCCGATTCGGCTGCAGAAAGATCGTAAAAATGTGCGGTGAAGTGGGATGTAGTAACTGTCGCATAGTATTGTAGTACCACAGCCAACCGTTGAAGGTACTCCCTCGATGGTCGTTTTATAAGTTGTTTTTGGTATCCCAAAACGTTAGTGATGGTATACCCTTGACTTCGTAAAAATTTGTCCGTCTACTCAGCTTTTCAGTTTCATTTGGCTATATTTGAAGAAAAATACAAAACGAACTCACTGTTCCTGCCAGGAAAGCACAAAGGGAGTGCTCGGCTAGGGCAGGGGTCTAACCGATATTAATTAGAGAAAAACGAATCAGATATCTGAATAGCCTACATGCCTGTCCGGTTTTCGCCGGTCCGGCTTTCCGTTCGTTCGTCTATCCGCCCGTCCGTCTAGCTGCCCGCTCGCTGACCCGTCAACCAATCGAAGCTACAAAGAGATTCGTGCAACCACTATTGGATATTTCCACGTTAAAGGATCCCACCCAGCAGAACTTCAAGGGAATAACTTGAAGGGTGTTATCAATATTTGTGGTCGGTTCCGCATTGACGTTTTTGCCGTTGAGCTTTTACTCCTTCCGAGGACGGCCATTAGTCTCAAACTCACATGGCTCCCTCTTCGTATTTACTACGAAAAAGTATACCAGAAGCTTCGGATGGATAGGTTTTGACCTCATCCATTATGTAAAAAAGTTCAACTAATAAGCAGTTTAGTACTTGCCGTAGAGAAAATGAGATTGCATGGGCTGCTAGTACGCCTGCTAACGCCTCGTGTTATAGCTACACAGAGGCATCTCTGGAACGCTTAGCTTTGTAGAGGAGAACTTTCTAAGCGGAACTCTGCCGAGTAAACTTGCTCTTGCGTTTCTCGGTTCAAGTCGACTTATGGAATCCGACGGTGACCAGCCACCTGTTGGGTTTCTGAGATTTAAAGACCATCTCGTTAAAGATTAACAGAATTCTTCGTGCACATTTGGAAATCTCCAATTCAATGACTATGCTTTATGAATTTACTATGCACAACCTGGATAGCTCTGATTTATATGAATCGGGTATTTGTCTTGCTTGGTTTCGCGATGGACATGGGATCATCATGTTTGACCTCGCTGGTACCGGTCAATTGTCACCCGCAAAAAGTGGAAACTATTAGACTGGAATTGTAGTTTGGCACCGCTCTATAAATCCGGCCAGTCTTTTGTGTTTGTCCGAGATTGACTCCTATATAACCATTAGGCTACGCGTGAAGGACTCGTTTTATTGGATATTGCACCGTGAGCAAATGGATACCTTTCAGATCCTGGAGGTTCTGGAATTGGATCCCGCTGTGCGCCGATATAAGCATTTCGTTGTTCCTTCCGATTCACTACCTCAAACACGTGAGCAATGTTGTATTGCTTACAATTTTTCACCTGCGGGTACTGCAGGATCACATTGGGGAGAATTTTTAAAGGAAAGGAATTGATTGATCTGTTTGACTCGCTTTCATTGGACCTTTCGGTGACACCTGATTTGTATCGGTTGTTTATTGGGCAAAATCATCAGTATACCATACTAGAAATCAAGTTTAAAGTTTAAAACATCCAGTTGCGGATTTCATGCTATTTTATTTTATGTTTTATGGCACGTGGAGTTCATTATGAGTGCTTTTTAAACATGTTTACTCCCTATTTAGAGCCGAATGACTATATTGTGAAGAATGGGATGCAAGGCATATTTGGTATCGAATTTGACCGTTGAAACTATTGAACTCTAATAGTACCGTTAGTTTTGAGTATTGACTAAGGACGGAAATAGCCCTGTTCGTCAAAATTGACTAAAAGAAGAATAAGTCAGCCAACAGCTTAGTCTGTGTATCGTAAAGCAAGACTATGCAATATCTTTGTGACTTTTGCGAACGCTGTATAACAGTGAGTGGAAAATGTGGTTTTTGTCAGCCTTCGATGGCCAACTGTATTCCCTTGTCTATGCGAAAATCGCCAAGAAAGCGGTTTGGATCCGTTTTGCTTCAACTGCATACGGTCGAGATGCCCTCTACATTGCCCGAGCTGTGCTATTTGCGCATTTTGTCACTCTTACGAAGTTTGCGCAAAGGGCCAGGACCTTATCGATGAATTCCTAATTAATTACCCCCTGAAACACATACTATTTCTTCGTCCAACTTGTACTTATACCCATCAATGGATCAACTGGTAGAGCGTGAGACTTTAGATCCCAGGCTTCTCAAGCCTTTTGACTGGATTCATCTTCTGCTCCCAAGACCCAAGGGGCTGTTCATTGGTGTAGCAATCCCAACAACCCTACAGTAAAGTGCAGTCAAGGGGTGGTGGGGAAGGGAGGCTAGGGTGAAACTTTCCCAGGTGCTTGGTGTGTTTTGTCTAAGGGTTGATCCAAGGTGTACAAACAAAGGGTTGCTGATTGGTGTACTCGTTAAAGGAGTACTCGAGGGGTTCGACACTTGGGTGATCCCAATCCCAGGTGCTAGGCGTGTGTGAGCCATGCCCAGGTGCTCGATGAACCAATCCCAGGTGCATGCGAAGGGTTACTCACTTGGAGAAAAAAGTAAAAAATTCCCCCCCCCCACCCCCCCCAAAAAAAAAAAAATCAGGGGTTAGGCTGGGTGTATCTCGAGGGGGATTCGCCGGAACTTTAGCTCATTTGCATAAAATCCGCAGGAGTTAGGACGCTACATCACTACTAATTTCAACAATTAATACAATTTCTTGTATTAATCTGTATCAACCAAGAACGGCCCAACGTTCATTTCGTTTCCTGCTGCTTCAAACACTCAAGAGTAAAGCCATAAACTGTCACCCGTCGCCATAAATTCAAACTCCTTTCTTAAACGCGAGAAAATGTCAGGCTAAATAACATGGAACAAGTTTAGCTGACACTCACAAAACACAGCGACCTTTAACACTTCCTTGCCCATGTTGGCATGGCAGATTGCCGCACGACGATAAACAAAAAACGGCTTTAGTCCCCGAATTCATCTTCACCGATTTAATACGTAGAAACGTTGTTTCGTATGAAGAAGTGCGGGTTCTCTTGTCCTTTGAAAGTAGTAGGAGAGACGTCAAGGCGCAAACTTTTTGGGATCCCAAAACGTAAGTGACGGGATATCTATGATTTCGTAAAAGTTGTACGTCTGTCCGTAAGTCCGTCTGTTAGCACAGTAGCTCTCGAAGAGGTTGAGATATTTTATTCAGACTTGGCATGATGACTCTTTGGGTCACGGTACAGGTCAAGTTCGCAGATGGGCTCTGTAGCTCTATATTTAGGGGTGGGGAAGTTTTTTTTTTTTTTTAAAGCTAATTTGATAGTCGGGTAAGGAGACTTGCTGAATCCGAATATGAAAATTAGTTTCTCGCCGGACAAATAGTTCACCTGGAATTTGGTAAAACGCAGAAAATTTGTGAAAAGTAAAAGTTGAATCTGAAATTGATCGGAAGTTCGACTTAGTGTTAAGGAGACATGCTGAACCCGAATATGAAATATATTTTCTCGCCGTACAAGCGGTTCACCTTGAATTCTGCAAAATGAAAAGTTAAAAGTTCAATCTGAAGTTGATTAGAGGTTTGATTTAGAAGACATGCTGAATCCGATTAAGAAATAAAACTAAATGGTGTCTTTTTGTCACTTATTGAAATTTTTAGTAATGTTAACCCCGCCGTCTTTAATCGAGTTGGTATTTACATAGACAAATGTTTAGAATTAAGAAGAAGTCTGAGTGTATAAGTTATATTTTTTTTTTATATAGCCCTTGGGCTTTTGAAATACACTGATCTATCCATTATTTTCTTGCTGGACAAGTATCCGCCCACAACCGGAAATTTAGCATGAAGTTTTAAAACCCAATGATATAGTCGACATAGGGTGAGGAGACTTACTAAAGATCGGTTAGAGATTAGGTAATGGGGTAAGGAGACATGCTGAATCCAGTTTTGAACTTTATTTCCTTGAGGGACTAACTGGCAATTTGCCAGAAGCCGGAAATCTGGATCGAAAGGTGCGCCTCTCAATGGTACAGCTCTTTTGCTCTGCATGTAGTTCTCAATGGTACAGCTCTTTTGCTCTGCATGTAGTTCGCCGAGAGTAGCCTACTGCTAAAAGTAATATTTAATCCAGTGAATTTGGTCTTGTTCGCCAGAACATTAAGATATAGAACAGAAGAAGGCCGATGGCTAATCATCTAAGAAAACCAAGTTCAGATATGGATTCAGCATGTCTGTATTTACCCCTAGGCTATTCGTCATATCTACTTTGACGAAATAGATCAAATCTTCCTGCCTTTACTTCTGCCAAATCTGCGGTTTCTACCGTATTCCGGGCGAACTACTTCTCTGGCAAAAAATAAAGCTCAAAAACTATTTCAGCGTAACTCGTCCTTACCCTTCTGTCGAACATGTAATCAACTTCAGATAAAACTTTAATTTTAACAGATTATCCGGTTTCGGCCCCGGTCGAACTACTTTCCCGACAAGAAAATGATTTTCATATAAGTGTTCAGCACGGCTCCTTACCCCTAAATCGAACATCTACAACTTTAAATAAAACTTTGGCTTAAATTTAACAAACTTCCCGGTTTCGGCTGGATACCGGGAAAGTACTTGTCCGGCGAGAAAATGGATTTCATATTCGTATTCAGCATGTCTTCTTACCCCTAAATCAACTATCTTATTAGCTGATAAAAATAAATATGTCGAGTTCGTAGATGGGCTCTGTAGCTCAACATTTAGGGGCGGGAAAGGGAGTTCAGACTAAGGGGCAAACAAAATATTTTCAAACAGCGAATGAGATAGTCAATTAAGGGGTAAGAAGACATACTGAACACGATTATGAAAACCATTTCCTCGCCGGACAAGTAGTTCGCCCAGAATCCGGCCAAAACCGGAAAGTTTGTTAAAAGAAAAAGTTGTATTTGAAGCTGATTAGATGTTGGATTTATGGGTAAGAAGAGTTGCTGATCACTGATATGAAAATCATTTTCTACCTGGATAAGTAGTCCGCCCGGAATCCGGCCAAAACCGGAAATTTTTTTAAAAGCACAAGCTTTAATTGTAGTTGATTAGATGTCCGATTTAGAGATAAGAAGAGATGTTGCATCCGTATACGACAATCACTTTTTACCTGGACATAATATAGTTCGCCCGGAATCCGGCTGAAACCAGAAAATTTGTTATAAGTTAAATTTGTATTTGAAGTTAATTAGATGTTGGATTTACGGGTAAGGAGATACGCTGAATTCGTTTTTGAGCTTTATTTTTTCGCCGGATAAGTAGTACCGGAATTCCGCTGGACCGGAAAATTGGCAGAAGTAAGGCAGGAAAAATATTCTTTGAGCCCAAGCTGACTTTGAAGCATTTATTCATACAATGTTTACAACGGAAACGTCAGCTACGATTCTTCATCAGCGATAATTCGACCCTTCTTGGGAAGGGTCCTCGTCAGGCTGTCAATCCTCTGGGTCAACGTCGGGGAAGGAAACAAACCTGTAATAAATAACTGAAGCTTCTACCGACTATAAATATCTTATTAAAGTAAACTACATTCAGATACCACTGTAATGAAAAAAACTAGTCATGAGGTTTAATTTTGACACGGACGCTGCTTTTGCTGCACGATTGTGGCGATGACAGGAAAGCCCCAAACATCGCCCCAGTCGTTGGGGCGATGATCTTCATCGCCGATGAACTTCATCTTGTTGAAGAATCGTAGCTGACGTATCCGTTGTAAACATTGTTCTCAAAGGGCTGGGCTCAAAGAATATTTATAAGCAAATCGCTCCAAAATTGTTTGACCCCTGTGCGAGCCACGACATTTCCGGAGCTCCCCTGCCAACTCCCACAACTGTGGCTAAATACGACTCGGAAACATGAACGTCGTATCAAGTCTTAGAATATTGCCAGAGGCGTCACTGGCCAAAATCTTTTTTGTTTGGGGGGGGGACAAGGTGTTTACCGACTGGTTGGTAATTTTTAAAGACTGTTTTTGCAAATAAAAACAACTATTTATTGAGAAAAATACGACTATGTTAATGAACAATCGGCTGATTTTTGAGAAAAAACGACTATTTTTAAGAGACTGTTGACTGTTTTTACGAAAAACCGACTGTTTTTAAGAAAAATCACCTGTTTCCCAAAAAAGAATCGGCTGTTTTACGATAAATCGCGGCGCTTCGCGCCGACTTGGCTAGTTTTACCGACTGGCCGACAATATTCTGGGGAGGGAGAAGGGCGTCCCCCCCCCCTAGTCATGACGCCCCTGACCATTGCTACTTTGAGTGACTGCTTCAAGAAGCCCAGTGGTTTGTATCCCTTCGATTATTTCGAAGGATACCGTTCTACACGGTAGTACCGAAATGTCCGTACAACCGAGAGTGAGAAAAACTACACATGCAACTTTTATCTGTAGGATCACGGAATATAATAACTTAAACTACTTCCGTGCTCAATCGAGTCAAACTGAGACAGTCCTATGCAGGTGTATATACATCTACGAAATATTCGTATTATCACGGAAAATCACGTATACTACTACAATCAACTCTTATCTGTACCACGGAACAACTCATACTACTTCCATACGAAATCGATTCAAACTGAGACAGATGTCGTATACAGTATACAGTAGTATTTAGGTGTATATAGTTTTATGAATCATAAGCAATACCACGGAATATCACTCATACTGCTATAGCTCCGAAAAACATAGTGGTATGTAGTAGTAAAGAATCGTATGTGCAAGTCCGCAGCGACTTTATCAAGAGTATGAAAGACCATCAGTGCTACTCTGAGCAACTGCTTCAAATAGCTCAGTAGTATGTAGTAGTTTAACTACTTTCATATAACTGCATTTAGCGTCTTAAGCAGTAGCATGCAGTAACAGGGTAGTGTTGACATAGAAGCATGTAGTAGGATCAGTTGATACTGCATGCAACTTTTCCGTACTACTACATACTACTATTTTGAGATGATTTTTCATCGGGACTATGTCGGATGCTTAAAGGACCCCTCGCACTATTTACTCTTCCACTTCCAGTATTTTAAAATATTTGAAACCTATAAAACTAAGCTCTGCGATCAACACATTACCAACGGCTTTGGCTGTTATAAGTCTTTTTCGAGACCCGTTGACTTATAGTGAAAGCAGAGAATAATTTACATAACCGGTTTTCCTGTTGGAAAAACTTCTCGAAGACAACCGTCAACAACGTGATACGCATCGAAGGTAGCAAAACACGGCAAGTGAGAAAATCAGCGAGGTTTTCTTAAAGGTGTTACAATGTACCGTACCATGTTCTATCTCAATCCCTCGGCTGTAAGCGTTTCACAAGATTTCCGATGCCTCCCTCCAGCCCCCCTCCCCCACAATTATCGGATCCAGCCAGGACTTGACATGGGACATCTGAGACGATAGCTCTTTCCACTTGCCAGGTTTCATTCAATTCCGATCACCCGTTCAGATGTTATGCATGCACTGCATTTACTATTCTTAATTCAGTCTGTTCGGGTTCCTAATGCGCCTCCCAAGTTTCATCGTCCTAGCACAGCAGGAAGTACCGAATTTCCGGATCACCAAAATTCCGCCCCTCCCCCGCCAGCTCCCCCAAAGTGCCCTAATCCAATGTCAATGATGTGTCTAGGACTTGCGCTTGTTCTTCCCACAAAGTTTCATCCCGATCCCTCAACTCGAAGCGTTTCCCAAGATTTCCGATTCCCCCCTCCAAAGTCACCGGATCCGGTCCAGATTTGAAGTGGGTTGTCTGAGACACGGGGTCTTTCCAGGTATCAAGTTTCGTTAAGATCCGATCACCCATTTCCACTCTCCCCACGAGGCTCGGATCGGGGAAATGACTATTTCCATCTTATTCTTTTGGGGTCCCTGATATGCCTGCCAAGTTTCATCGCCCTAGCCTATGTGGAAGTGTCCCAGTTGGCAAAACGCGGACCGACAGACCGACGGACGGACAGAAAAAGCGATCGCTCTGTGGCACTAGGCCTTTGGCAATTGCCATTAAAACGGAAACGTCAGCTATGATGCTTTGGTAGCGATATTTCGGTACTTCTTTGCTCTAATTTTTTCTTAGTCTTTGGTACTTGTTGATCCTTAACAACAATCTTGATAAAAATTAGCCTGACAAAGTTATAGAATTAGACAAAACAGATATAAAGATAAACCTGAACTTCTATTCGGACTTTCACACTCCACGTTTGGTTTGAGCGATTGCGAACTCGTTTCTTCTATGCCGAAACAGTGTGGAAAATGATATTCATCATTGAAACTAAATAGTTTGTGGGTATTGCCTGTTTCGGTTCTCCTTTGCGTGGGTTAAAGTACTAAGGGGTTAAGGGTTAAGGTCAGGTTAAAATGTCTAAGTAAGAACGCGAAGTGCAGAACCCTTTAAAAGTCTAAAACCATTCCACAGTACAGTAGAGGTTCAGGTTCAGGTTCTTTTATTTCGAAAATACTTCTTGAGAATATATTTTGATCACTGGGGGCCGGCAGGGATACGAGCTCGTTAGCTCGGCCCCATGGCCCCATGGCGTTAGCTCGGCCAGGTATGCTTATTTGGACACTTTTTTTTAACTGTTCCACTACCTTGGCTTTCTTACTTGCATGTATTAAAGTAAAATGGAAAAGAAAAATAACAAACTTGGTATCAGCTAACAGCCAACTATTTCAGGGCTATCCTGGCACAAACTTGAAGCAGAAATTCAATTAACTTTCTATGATTTCAAATTTATTAAAAAGGTCCTTCCTCTTTAGAAGGCATCTGCCGGTTCGGACTGCCATCTTCTCTATTGAAGGTTCGTTCATCGTGGCAAACTTTTCAAATTATAAAAAGCAAACAAGGTGTCAGCAGAGTCACTCTCCGTCATGGACTAGCAAAATATTCAAAAAGTGACAAAAGCATGAGTGATTGTTACTACTATTCATAGGGGAAAACGCCTTGTTTGGGTTTTAGTTGTTTCTTCGGCGACCGTTCACTATTAGCAGACGTTCACATAAGCATACCTCTACTGTGTGCAGCTCAGACTTAGAAATTAGGACCAGCTGCAGTGTGTAAGAAGTTGGGATTAATTGTGCCAGTCACCCCACATAATCTGGAGAGCCAACAGTTCCTGAAAGAGATAGAATTCCCCTTGTCTTAACCTAGAAAATTGCAGTTTCCAAAGAGCCTGTTTTGCATTTCATTTCATATGCGTGAAACAAGGTATGATCCAGAGTGGAGGGAGGGGTGAAACCTCGTGGAAATTAATATTGCCGCAGGGACTCTTGAGGCTTGAAACATGAAAGATGGTGTTGCTAAATTTCCTTTAAAACCCAGATTGGATCCCATCGTAAATAGGGGGAATGGAAAGAGATTTCCATGACAAAAGGATGAGTGCTTCAGGGACGAGCTGACTTCCGTCATGACAGGATTAAAGAGCAAGCATCTGGGACAGGGCCTTTGCTGTCAAAGGGTACAGCTGGACCGTGAATATTTGTAGACCTTAATAGTAGGAGATCGTGATTAAAGGTTTACTGACGAGCTTGTCCTTCCATTTTCCCACCACGGTCATGCAGTTCCTGCGTTCTGGTTCTGAGCCAGAGGAATAACAAACAGATAAGCGCTTATACACTAGCTCTCGCGATGTCTCTTCATTGTGAGAGCACATTCAAGGTTGCCACATGAAAATTATTTAGAGATCGACTTATTTTTGTTTTCTTCTATATACAATTGCGCTTTTATATGGTAAATATTCATTCTTACACAAAAACAAAAATTGAAACAAATTAAAGCCCTAGACTTCAATAATTAACGAAAAGAAGATGGAAAAGATTATACTTTAAATTTCGCGTTGAAAAAACACGCAAAGGAGAGGAAAAATCTTCTTTCGTACCGCGCATGAATTGCCCGAATGGGTTGTACTTGTATCTTAGGAACTGGCTGTGCCACTCTCTGTGGCCTTATACGGTCGGGAATGTGGGTAGGGGTAGGATGTGACGATGGTTGGGGTCTTTCAGTAGTCGGTCACCAAACTTGGTAGAAAGTTGGTGTCTTGACTTTTGATCCGAAACAGAGAGTGAATCGGGAGTGAAATTTTATTTTCACGAAATAACGTGAAATGGTCACTTTATCGGAATCAACACTGCCAAAATGTCGCAAACTTCTATTTTCATGAAAATATGTGAAATAGTAACTTCTTGTCGGAATCCTCACTGCAAAACTTAAATAGCCGGACGTTTTCTGCAATATTGTGAATTTGATGTCATACCGAGGACAAGAGTGACAAAAACAAAATAGAGTGACAGCTCACACTATCGTGCGACAACGTGGCAACTCTTAGCAGACTACCTGTAACGAGCAATCTTGACGAAAATATTGACATTGTCTCTTTTTGGTTTGTACAATGAGGCGGGGCTTGATTGTTCAAATACTCACTATGGGAAGAGTGTATTTGGCTCGAGGGTGGCTAGCTTGAGAATTTAGGAACTGAAAAGCCAGCTTACTTTTATATATTGTATCTGAATACACTTAAATATTTTGTTAGGGAATTTTTATTTCTTCATCTTGGGCTCTAGGCTCAAGTAGTGACGTTCGGAATATACAATGCTGGCCCAACACATACTTCAACCATACGCAGAGAGCGAATTTCAACAAAAGTGTTCAATTCAGTGGCCAATGCTCAGGAAATGTTCAGTTCCAGATTCGAAGATCACTTCTGAAGAAAGCCCGTTATTTCGCGTTACCCCGAAAACATTCAGTTTTCTGCAATCGTTTGTAGTTGCTAAAAGTTTTACATGCGAATCTTGAAAACGGAGTAATTTTTATTTTGCTTCAGCTCCTCGCAAGGTCATCGTTGCGTTTGCATTTCTTTCCGACAGCATCAAAGGCACTTCCCTTTTTGTTACCCAGTAGGCTAGTCAGTCATGGAATATCTTCAGATGATCTAAGGGTACCCTTTTTTGCAGATCTCTATCAAGCAGATGTTTCACTCGTTGGAGATTTGGGCAGCAAAAATGAATTCAGTCCCTGAGGCTTACACTTGGTCCCAGGAACTCGCCCTTAGACAGGTTAGTTGTCTCTATCATGAACCGATAATGATAAGAACGCCTGTCTCTTAGCCCCCGAGATGAAAACTCCGAGGCATAGTTCCACGAATACCGAGCAAGTGCATACGGCTGGTGTATTGGAGACACGAGTGACGTGAGCAAAAATTTTCATTCAACATTTGTAAACTTTTCAGGGGTGGCATATTTGGATCCGATGTTCGATAGAGGTATGCTTCTTTGAGGCCTTCTCTGTAATTTGACTACGATAGCGTTTGAGTTTTTGGGATCCCGAAACATAAGTGGAGGGATACCTATGACTTCGTAAAGTTGTCCGTCCCCGTCTGTGAGCACGATAACTCTCGAAGGGAATGAGATATTTTGATGAAACTTGGTGTGAGGACTCTTTGGGTCAAGTGAGAGGTCAAGCTCGTAGGTCTTCTCTGTAGCTCAACATTTAGGGGTGGGGGAGGTGGGTCAAAATAGGGGCGAACAAATTTTCTTTAATCAGCTAATAAGATAGTCGATTTAGGGGTAAGAAGACATGCTGAACACGAATATGAAAACCGTTTTCTCGCCGGACAAGTAGTTCGCCCGGAATCCGGCCAAAACCGGAAAGTATGTTAAAAGTCAAAAGTTTTATTCAAAGTTGATTAGATATATTGGATTTGGGAGTAAGAAGACATGCTGAACATTTGAAAATCATTTTCTCGTCGGTCGGGTTTTTGTCAAATCGGCGTAGTGTCTCCGGCTTGACCCTATATTTATTATAATTTTATACAGAAGTGTAATTAAAACCTTGAACCTTGAAACCGTAGATTTGGCAGAAGTAAGGCAGGAAGATTTGATCAATTTCGTCAAAGTAGATATGACGTATAGCCTAGGGTTAAATACACACATGCTGAATCCATATCTGAACTTGGTTTTCTCGGATAATTGGCCATTCGCCTTCTTCTGTTTCTAAATCTTTATAGTAAAAAATTTCAAGGAGTCTAGCGAACACCATATATCTACAAGACCAAATTGTCTAGCCATTTCTGTAAGCCATTATTGAACTGCTAATATGTTAACAACGTATTGAAATGGTCGATGGGTATTGCAACATGTTGCTTGTTTGCTGCCAGTTGTTTGTTTCTGATGCATTTATAGTTGAGAGTATGAAAAGTTAGTTTCCATGTCTGTCACGGATAGGGAATTGTTAGAAGGATCCGTTGTTGGAGCACGGTCATCTTTAGAGGTGAGGGGTTGGAGACTTGTGCTAATTAGCTATCTTTTTTTTTCCCAATACATTTGAGGTTAAGACAATTCGGCTCCTTGTCTCTCGCTAACTCCTAGAATTAAGTGTTTATTCAACGCTGACAGATTTTGACAGATTTTGTTGTGTTTTATTGAATTCTTTTATTTTATTTTACATACTCCGCTTTTCAAATGGCGGGTCAGAAATAAATTACATACTTACTTACTTAGATTATATCGTGACACTGTGACTTAGTTTCGCAATTATTTAGCGAAGTCTAGTTTCGGTGGTATGATTCTGAAAAAGTTACGGGTAGTAGGTTACTAACTAGGTTCTGTAAGATCATATTGCAAGTCTCCATCCGTCGCGATGTCCACGGTTGAAAAAGATAAAGTTCAACTGGCTGTAAAGTTAATAGTTTTTTAAAAATCGGGTTTTCTATTTCTTGTCTACACTAGGTGATAGCCCTTGACCAGTTGATCAAGAAATGTACCATGAGTTTAAAAAAAAATATCTTCTTTTTCTAAGTTTGGAAGGGTTGAAAATTTTAGTGTTCAGACGGTAACCAAAGTGTTGCAGCAACACGTCTCGTTGCTCAGGATAAATCTAGTTTTGAACTCCTTTGGTTCTTGTTAACTGTAACGAAATTTGACTTTTCTTCGTCCCTACTTAGATTGACCCTTTTCGAAACACTCTGGCCTCCCGGATCGCGTAGCGTTCATAACTGCGTTCACAACTGTTGATCGCGGTTTGAACGATAAAAATCAAGTTTCGCAACATCCCCTGCTTTTCGCCATTATGGTGAATCGATATATCGAAACCTAGATTAGGCTAGGAGTGTCTTTAAAAAAAAACAATAGCTGAAAGCTCAGGGCACTTGTAAGAACAGTTAGCTTGTTTGTCAGATATAGTATGCAGTTGTCAAGGCTGGATCTCTCTCCCGATAATGCTTTCGTCAGAAGACGGGCTTGATCTAGTAAATCTGTAATGGTTATTTCACTCATTGACAGCTGTTTCAGAATAGAAGGTTTGTCGTAGGCTACTGTGGTTCGTATTCGCATATGACTCAACCGATGGTACAAGCAAATACTCAAGCTGTGATAATTCTGTGCCCGAACTGGATCTGACCAAAGTAGTTGGAAGTGTTTTGACGAGATTTCCGGTGGCCCCTGTCGATCTCCAGACATCGTTATCGGAATTGGTCAGGACTTGAAACGGAGGATCTGAGACATTAGCTCTTGCCACTTGTCAAATTCTGTTCACACCCGATGTAACCTATTCGAGAATTATTTTTGCCACTCGATTTCGAATTCCATATCCCTACATCCCCCACTATGATCGAATCGGGGAAGTGACTATTTCCAAGGCAATGTGGTCCGGTCCCTGATACGGTTAGCAAAGTTTCCTAGTTATAGATAATCCGGAAGTACCCCAAGTCGTGATCAACGGCATTCCGGTATACCCCCTCCAGCTCCACCCACAATGCCCCCGCGGTCCGGACCTGTTTTGTCAATAATGTATCTAGGGGTTTATGCTTATTGCCCCACCAAGATCCATCCCGATCCATCGGCTCCAAATGTTTCTCGAGATTTCCGCAGTTCCCCCTCCTTCCCCCTACATCCCCCCCCGCCAGTTATCGGATCCGGTTCAGACTTGAAAATTAACTTGTTTATGAGTCTTGTCAAGTTTCATTCGCATAAGATCACCCGTTCCAAAGTTATAAATGTCACTAGATTCCGGATTCCTCATCTGTCTCACAGTCTGATCGGGTCCCTAATATGCGTGCCAAGTTTCGTCGTCTTATCACATCTTGAAGTACCTTAACTCGTGATCATCGGAGTTACGGGAAACCCTGTCCAATTTCCCCCACTGTTACACGATCCTGTCCTGTTTTTTCAATAATGTCTCTAGGGTTTACGCATGTTCTTCCAACAAAGTCCCGATCCCTCGACTCTAAGCCTTTCACGAGATTGCGGCGCCCCCTCCAGCTACTCTCCCCCCAGTTATCAGATCCGGTCCGGACTTGAAACTGAATATCTGAGATACTTGTACTTGGCACTTGTCAAGTTTCATGCACGTCGAATTGCCCGTTCTATAGTTATGCTTGTCACGATTCCGGATTCCCCGCCCCTCCACTCCCCCCACGGTGACCAGATCGGGGAAGGGACTATTTTTGAACCAATCTGATAAAGTCCCTAACATGCCTGCCAAGTTTCATGGTCATAGCACATCTGGAAGTACCCTAACTCGTGATCGCCGGTTGTTCTGGAAACCCCTCCAACTCCCACTGTGACACGATCCGGTCCTGTTTTGTTAATAATGTACCTATGGCTTATGCTTGTTCTTCACTCCAAGTTCTATCCCGATCTCTCAACTCTAAGCGTTTTTCGAGGTTTCCGGCGCCCCTTCCAGCCCTCCCCCAGCTATCGGATCCAGTCCGTATTTGAAATTGATCATCTGAGACTCTTGTTCTGGACACTTGTCAAGCTTCATGCACGTCCGATCACCTGTTCCAGTTAAGTTATTGCATGTCACTAGATTCCGGATTCCCCATCCCTCCATTCCCCCCCACTATCATCGGATCGGGAAAGGAACTGTTTTCAGCTCAATCTGGTAGAGTAGCCTACCTAGTCTAGTTATGAATCAGTGGTATAAGAGTTCTTGTATTAGAATTAAATGGAAAAATAACTTACGCGGTTTTTGGTGATTTTAAAGAGAGGTCTGATGCAAGGTAGCGTACTGTCTCTTATTATTTACAACATAATTATTGCTTCTTTATTTAATTATGTTAGAACTTCGCTTTTTGTTGGTCGAGGTTTCGTAGCGTCTTGGATCGCGTATGCGGACGATCTTCTTCTGTTGAGTTGATCACGCGTTGCTCTTCAGAAGAATGTGGACCATTTAATTGAACTTTTTTCTAGATTTGGTTTAAGGTTTCGTCCTGAAAAGTGTCAGCTCCTAATTTTTGGTCGTAAGCCTGCTGACCAAATTAATAATATTTTTAGTATTAAGATGTATGATGTAGTCCTTAAGCCACTTGAATCTTTTCTTTATTTGGGAATTTCGTATGGGCCATCAGTTTCCCTTTGCCGAGCTCATATGATGAAGTCTGTTCGGTCGGTTATACGGAAAAAGCAACAAAAATTTCTGTCGAAAATGTCTCCTCTTACTCATAGCCTATATTTAGCGGTTAGAGAGTTACTATAGTTTAAGGGGTGTATAATTTTATTTTCTTGTATATTTAGTATTATTTGGCCAGATTGTTTTTTGTAGTATTATATGTTGGGCCAATTTGTTTGTATTTATTTCATTCTATACTCTCCGATCTTGGAGGTCAACACAATATTTGAACTTGAATTGGAATACGCCTGCCAAGTTTGATGGTCCTAGTACATCCGGAAGTGCGATAACTCGTCATCACCGGAGTTCCAGGAAACCCCCTCCAAGACCTCCACTGTGACACGATCCGGTCCTGTTTAATAATAATAATAATAATAATATATTGCCAAAAACAGTTAGGCCACAAAGCCACTACAAAGTTCTTTTGAAACATTCAGGGTCGTACATTTGGGAAAGATATATTTCATCAATTTCTTTCTTGAATCTGCTCAGTGATGGAGAGTTTGCTGTTTCTTCGGGCAGTTGATTCCAATGGGGCGGCACGCGGTTTTTGAGACCAGTTGTCAGTGAAGGATCTAGGGTTTATGCTTGTTCTTACTTCTAAGATCTATACCGATCCCTCAACTGTAAGCGTTTCAAAAGATTTCTGGTGCCCCCCTCCATCCCCCCCCCCCCCAGTCATCGGATCCGGTGTGGATTTGAAGCTTGTTTTAATTCTTTTATATCATTCTTTGATTGCGCCGTATAGAAATTATGGAGGGATGATTTGGGCTAGTAATTTTACGTGCAATTTCATCGTAGGGTGAAAAACAGTACAGAATGTTCGAAGATCCTATCTACTGCTTCGCATGTCTAAATTATTGCACATGGGTTTTATTGCCATCTTCTATTCTGGCTCACTCGCCAAAAAATTGCAAAATCTTCTAAGAATCTTTTTATGTCGCCAGACCTCTGAAAGTTCGGACTGGTAAGATTGGAGTCCCATGCTCCTCAGTTCAAATGAGTTCCAGAGTTTTAGGCTTTAACCTACGCGCTTTTTCGAACAGAGTGACTTAAATCGTGGTTCCCTGTTCTGCCCAGCGGATACAAATGCCCCCTAAAGTTAAAGACCGCTGAAGGCGTAATAAAGAATCTTGAACTTTTGGTAAGTGTTGAGATGGAAAAGGAAACGGACCGTTGAACAAGTTTAAAAAGAAATCCGAAATACGGGGAAAAACAGATATAAATAATAATTATTACCGTCTCTTGGCAAAGGGCAAAAACCCGAGTTCGCGTTAGACTTGGACAAACTTTGGTCGAATGTGAGAGAGATTTACGAAAAATGGAGCAGGACTTTTTGAAAACAAACAAAAAGAGATAATGGGCGAGCCCGTTATCTTCTTAAGCATGTTTTTTTGTAGGGATGCTTTATAGTGAAAATAAAACGGATTTCCGACAGAAATACAGAAATATATTTATGGCTGATGTTTAGATAAAAGTATTATCAGTTCTGAGTTTTGGCCAAGAAGAAAGCGTTTTGAACTATGGATGCAAATGGAGCTTTCACAATTCGACATTTATGATAAAAATAAATAATGTTAACTGTTAAATGGAATGAGATGACTAAAATGTTGTGTTTGTGATAGGGTCACTTAGAAACGGTCTGAACTTTGCAGCTAAAATGTAGTAAACATTTATGTGAAATTTTGCAACCCATCGGAGGTCTGCTGAGGGAATTCTGCATAGAGCAACAAATGCTAAAAGCTCGTAAGTCACTTACATGGTTGGGTTAGAGGACGAAAATGGGAGTTTGGTCATTTGTCGGTTTGTTGTGATCATGTGAAAGCAAACGTTGAGGCACAAATTTTCTTGACAAGATTCTTATTCAGGCCTTAGGTACATATTTGATGCTCAAAACCAGTTTCAGCCGTCTGATTTGTCTAGCACGTCTTACCAGCGAAACTTCGCCGCGGAAAAAAGTCCCCAGCGAAAAGTATCCATGACGAGGGGCGTCCCGAGGGGGGGGGGGGCAGCGCCCTCACTACGTTCTGGGTATTCGGTCAAACTTTCGCCCAAGGCGAAAATTCCGGTCGAAAGAGGCATTGCGGCATCTTTTGTCCTCGCATTTCCAGATTCGGTGATTTAATGTGTTGATTTGTTCCCATTCTTTATCAATTTTTTTAATCCATCCAACTTTTGTTCAGTCCGTATCGATTTCACTGCTTCAGGTCCTTCCCTTCGTAATCCGGTGATTTAACGTGTCTATTTGGTCTCATTTGTTTTCTCTTTTCTTTATTTTTCTCAAGTCCACATCTATCCTATCCAGTCATACACAAATCCTCAATTTTGGGGCATGGTGCCCTAACGTCTGGGCGTGCCCGAACATATGGGCATGGTTCCCGTACGTTGGAGCACATGTCCTGGAGTATGGGCATGGTACCCCTGTGAAATTTGGTTAAACTGAGACTGGTTACATACCTAAATAGGGTTGTCTTCCTGTCCTAGATTAAAAGATACCTGATTTTTTTTTCTTTCCAACCTCATTTTCCAGTTTTCAAAATGTTAGAGCACTTCCAAGATGCATAGAGTTTTTTGGAGGTCACTTCTCTTCTAGTTGGTTTACTCTATCCTTTTTCAGGAAGTTGCTGCTAGGTCAGTGCCAGGTAGCATGGATGAGGAAAGCTTCTCAATCTGTTCACTGGAGCAAATATTTCCTTGAGATTGTTTGCCTTTTATTGTATTTATTTTGAGTTTTTTTTTTACTATGTTAACGATTGTAATCGAATCTCACTAAACTCAAAAGAAATACAATAAAAGGCAAACAATCTGATGGAATTTGGAAGGAAAGGAAAATTTTATTCCTAAAGGAAGAAAATTTCAAAGCTTACCTCATCCACTCTACCTAGCGATGACTACCTGAGAAGGATAGAGTAACCTAGCGGCAACAATCTGTAAAAGGACTGAGTAACCTAGTGGCAACTACCTAGAAAAGGATAGAGTAAACCCACTAGGAAAGAAGTGGCCTCCAAAAAACTCTACGCATCTTGGAAGTGCTCTAACATTTTGAAAATTGGACAATGAGGTTGGATAAAGAAAGTAAAATCAGGTATCTTTTGATCTAGGACAGGAAGACAACCCTATTTAGGTATGTAGTTAGTCTAAGTTTAACCAAATTTCACAGGGGTACCATGCCCATGTTCCAGGGCATGGTGCCCCAACATATGGGCACCATGCCCATACGTCCAGGCATGCCCAGTCGTTGGAGCACCATGCCCACCAGGCATGCCCAGTCGTTGGAGCACCATGCCCAAAAATTGAGTATTTGTGTATGACTTGTCCTATCGCATTCGGTCAGTTCATTTCATAATTCTGTGATTAATCCGATTCATTTGGTTCTGATTCATTACCGAATTCGGTAATTCACCGCACTTTGTTTAGTCCGCATCTATTACCAATCTTGCCACATTCGGTCGTTTTAGGTGGTTCTAACGAGAGTTTTATTCCATTACGAAGTTCCGTTGTTGTACCGCGTCCGATCTGTTCGTTATTTTTTTAGTTAGTTTTTCGCTAGTATGAGTTCATTACTTGGTTCACCCCAGTTATACTGAGTTCAGTAATTTAAAACATAGACCAATAACAGCTGAGAGTAGGAGATGCTTATATCCCACGTTAAAAAAATAAATTATGAATGGATCTTACAAAGTAAAATGAGTAGTTGGGTTCAGCAGTTAGCGGTGTTGTCGCTTTGCAGCAGCGGCGTTTTTCCTCAGCACATTTTCAAGTCCCGTTGGCCAAAATCGGACGTCCCCCAAAGGTAAAAGACTACGCCGTCAGTAGTACAAAAATGTACGTCGTATATGCTTTATCCTCGATGGCCCTTTTTTGTCAGACCGCTCTTTTGTTTAAGAGGTAGTCTTGGGATCGCGAAAAGGCACTTTGATCATCAATATTTCCACAAAATTTCGCCGGCGGCGCGTTTTTGTAGTCTCCACTGCGTCATTTACTTTACTTGGCGTTCGACGCTTGAAATCTTGGGGGGCTATAGAACCACATTAAAAGCTAGAATTTGAGTAGTTGGGTATAGCTCGGCACATTTTCAAGTCCCGTTCGGGAAACTGGACGTCCCCCAAAGGTAAAATGCTACGCCGTCACTAGCCCCTGAAAAAACAAAAGTGGAAGAGCGTGAAAACGTGGCAAATTCTCTTTAGGCTTGATTTTGTACATACTTTGCGACTTTTTTTGTTCGTTCTTTTGTTAGTTAGTTTTTCGATAGTACATATTTTTTACTTGGTTCACCCCAGTTACTGAGTTCGGTAATTTAAGTGGCGTTTATTTAGCTATTGTTCTTTACCATTTAACGGTAGCTTCAGCTGGTTGCAATTCATTATTTAACTTTTACTTGTAATGATTGCAGTGCTTCAGGAATAAGCACGTCTCTTGACGTGAAAACTAGCCTACTTTTGTTTGCTGTAAACGCAGAATAAATGTACCTCTTATATACTTTCCCCTGGATGGCCCCGTTTTTGCCAGACAGCTCTGTTGTTTAATATGTAGTCTTGCGATCGCGAGAAGGCACTTTGATCATCAGTGTTTCCACAGGGTAAAGGGCTACACCGTCACTAGCCCCTGAAACAAGACCAAAGGTTTCGATCGTATCCCAAAAATCTAATATTTGATCCAGACATTTGTGTCTTGCCTTCGCCAGATCCAGTCTTCGCCAGGCTAATCATCAGAGAAAACCAAGTTCAGATATACCGCTATAAGCCATATCTATTTTGACGACACTGACCGAAACTTCCTGCTTTACTTCTGCCAAATTTCCGGTTTTGGCCGAATTCCGAGTGAACTAATTGTCAACGTATATCCTTATCTCTATAAAGAACATCTAATCAACTTCAAATAAAACTTTTGCTTTTAACAAATTTTCCTGTTTTAGCCGGGTTCCGGGCGAACAGTTGTCCGGGTAGAAAATGCTTTTCACAGAAGTGTTCAGCATGTCTTCTTACCCCTAAACCGAACATTTAATCAACTTCAAATGAAACTTTTACTTTTAACCAACTTTCCGGTTTTAGCCGGATTCCGGGCTAACTAATTGTTCCGGCGAAAAAATGGTTTGCACCATCGCGTTCAGCATGTCTTCTTACCACATAATTAAATCACATTTGCTGTTTAAAAATATTTTGTTTGCCCCTTAATTTGAACCCTCTGCCCCACCGCTAAATGTAGGGCTACAAAGCCCATCTACTAACTTGACCTTACCCTTGACCCAAAGAACCCTTACACCAAGTTTCATCAAAATAGCTCGTTCCCTTGGAGAGTCATCGTGCTCACAGACAGACGGACATTTTTGCGATGTCATAGGTTCCCTCCACTTACGTTTTGGGATCCCAAAAACAGAAGTGGAAGAGCGTGAAACGCGTCAAATTTTCTCTTTAGGCTTGATTTTGTACATACTATGCAACTTTTTGCATTGTAGCTTCTTGAAGGCAACTCGCTGTATTTTTAGAAAAAAGTTACAAGTTCGATAAAAATCAGGCACCGATTCGGTCCATTTTACCAGGTCCCGCCCCCCCCCCCCCCCAATGAAGAAAGGCTCCGGGACGCACCTGCCCATGACGAAACTCTGCTGTACCAATTGCTGTTGTTACTGCCATGTGTGCTGTGATTGGTGGCATAATCCCTTGGTTTACCCCTAAAGGACCAAGGCACAACACAGACTGTTCTGGTCATAACAGCGTGCTGCATCTGGATATTCTTGCTGTGTGCTTACATGTGCCAAATGAACCCCTTAGTTGGCCCAATCCTTCATAACTCCACCTTGTCGCTTATGTCAAGGAATGGGGGGTGTTCCGGAACACGCTGCAGCACATTAATTTTCATTCCAAACTACTATCCAGATTTGATCTTTGTGTTCTTGTCGTGAGTCTGTATTCAACGTAATTGTTTTTTTGTTCGATAAAGTCTAAGTGTTTTGTTAAAAAACAACAACAACAAAAAGCAACGGCCCATGGCTAAACGTCCTCAAGCACAAATCTGTGTCTTGAACAGACGATGAGGGTCGAGTGCTTTGCGGACTGGAAATTCTGCTCGAATTTTCGGCACCATCGTATGGGCCGTTGGGGATCATGAAAATGTATCGCTTGGTGAAAAGTTAAACCTAATTCTAATCTGTGGAGCTTCAGACTCCGTCTGCACTGTTCGACTCAGTTAGTTCGGTCTTGGTTTCATTTGGAATTAAGTCGTAGACATTAAGAGTTATGAGTTGAAAGGAAGATTCGTATAGTGACACAAAGTTCTTCGTCACTTCTTTCCTTTTAAATAACAGCGTCTATCATTATTAGTATTTTTTTACGTTAATCTCATAAAGATAATGGAACATATTGCTCTATGTAGGACACCGCAGGCTCAGTTCCCACGCCATTTCGTCAAAAAATAATATTCCTTTTGTTTTTCACACTTTTCGTAGGCTACGTCTTATTTTTTCTGTTCATTTGACTCAGTATGTAATCAACCCTGCCGCCTCTTGGTGAACGGCGAGGAGTCCAGAGATTATAGTGGCGGAACTTTATTGCTCTATACCACCCCACATGGTCATGTAAGTTGCACAGCGAACAAAATAAATATGAAGAATACTGTAATAAAGTACATGGTTTTCCATGGATATCCTCTGGTACCCGCAATGTCTTAATATGATTTGCTAATTTCGGGCCAAATCTCCACCTTAGCTATGCAAACGAGATCCCCAATTACCTTGAATTTTTTTTTTCATTGAACTAAATATTCCGTTGTTTGACGTCCGGATGAGATAGAAATAATGTCGGGAAAGCTCTCCGGGGAAATCTTGGTTAAAATGTTTATCTGCAGCCCAAGGTTGAAAATCGGTTGAATTATACCTTGGGCACTGGCGGCAAGAGCAGTGAGAAAGGGTTGTAGACTCCATACTCTTTCTCTTGACTACGGGACGATTCACCCAAATGAATTTGTCCCAGGTATTTCGTCCCAGAGACAATTCGTCTCACTGACGGTTGGGTCCCAAAGAAATTGTAACAAGCTATACAAAATCAAATGTTCGGCTTCTTCCGTGAGGGAATTTTGAGAACGTAATATTGAACTGAACAATTCATCCGACTTACGGTTGGCCATTGAGACATGTTTGATGGTCAGCTGAGATTTATTACAGCGATGTTTCGTCGCTTCCAGGCAGGGGTCCTCTTCAAGCTCTAGCTAGAAACCGACCCTGTTAGATCGCAGGTTTGAAAGAACAGTGAGGTCATAGATACATTTCGTCCTGTTCCCACGGACGGCGAAAGGTTTAGAAACGAGGACATGCTTTTCTGATAGATTTACTTTGCTTCTGTGATATTGCGGAAGACAAGCACCATCGGATTGATTATTCATCAAAATAATCGAAACAAATCAACGAAACAAGAAAAATAATCAACTGGTGCCAACATAAATACAGACTTAGAAATCTGTTGTCATCATCTTGTGTCTAGGATGTTTCTTTGTAAATTAACTACTCAAAATGCCATCATCATCTTATGTTCTGGGAAGAAAAAAAAAATTTGGGCTGTACGTCTTCTTCAGGAGTTATGTCAAGTTTTCACTGTGCATCGTCTAGTCGCAAGGGGAAAGGCAGACGGGAAACGGCCGCTGTGAAATGAATGTTTGTTTATATTCAAACACTGCACTTGTGCACAGTGATTATTTCGTTTATCTGAATCTTTCGTCCCGTAAACATCTGCGATTTGTTGAGGCATGTGACAAATTGTCCACGCGAGGATTTGGCAAGGGAAAACATTTATGCGGGGCAAATGATGGGTCGCATTGGAGTTTTAGCCCTAATTAGGGCTTCTCAGGTACTTTGTCGAGGACTTCGTCTGTTTCCGTTCTCGTACGTATCTCATGATTCTTGGGATTCCAAAATGTAAGTGGAGCGATACCTTTGACTTAAAAGTTGCCCGTCTGTCTGTCTATCCGTCTGTGATCTGTCTGTCCGCCCGTCTGTCAGCGCGATAACTCTCGAAGGGGATGAGATTTTTTGATGAAACTTGGTGTGAGGACTCTTTAGGTCAAGGGAGAGGTCGAGTTCGTAGATGGACTCTGAAGCTCTTAGGGGTGGGGGTTCAAATTAAGGGGCGAAACTTTGTCTTAACAGATAATGATATTGCCGATTTAGGGGTAAGAAGACATGCTGAACATGAACATCATTTAGTTGCCGGGCAAGTAGTTCGCCCGGAATCCGGCCAAAACCGGAAAGCTTGTTAAAAGTCAAAGTTCTATTCAAAGTTGATTAGATGCTCAGTTTGAGGGTAACAAGACATGCTGAAGATTTGTGTGAAAATCATTTTTTCGTCGGACAAGTAGTTCGCGCGGAATCCGGCCGAAACCGGGAAATTTGTTAAGTTTTATCTGAAGTTGATTAGATGTCTGATTTAGGGGTAAGAAGACATGCTGAACCCGCCTTGACAATCATTTTCTACCCGGATGTATAGTTCGCCCGGAATCCGGCTGAAACCGGACATAAGTTAAAAGTTTTATCTGAAGTTGATTAGATGTTCGATATAGGGGTAAGAAGATACGCTGAATTTGTTTTGAGTTTAAATTTTTGCAAGACAAGTAGTTCGCCCGGAATCCAGTCGAAACCGGAGATTTGGCAGAAGTATAAGGCAGGAAGATTTGATCAATTTCGTCAAACTAGAGACGTATAGCCTAGGGGTAAATACAAACATGCTGAATCCATATCCGACCTTTGTTTTCTCAGATGATTAGCCATTGGTCATCTTCTGTTTCTAAATCTTAATAGTAAAAATGTTCGAGGACACCGGATAAGACCGGAAAGACCGGATATCTACAAGATCAGTTTGACTGGATCAGTTAAATTTGTTGGATCCGATCGAAACTTTTGGTCTTGTTGTAGTTAGCTAGCTGGATGCCGTACCTTTCTGTTATGCCCGTCAACTGCTGCGGCCTGTTTTTGTTTGACTTCATGTTGTTTCTTTCTCTCTTTTTTTGAAACGCCGTTTTATCATTATCTTCATTCTCGGCTGCTTCGCAGCATCAACGATCCGTTGAGCTCCGTTGCTTTTCCCAGCACTAACGACAGCTTGCAGAAACAAGACCAACGGTTCCGATGGGATCCCAAAAATTGTATATTTATTGGACTTCCCAGACCAGTCAATCGGGGCTTGTAGATTTCCTGTCTTCGCTAGATCCCGTAAACATGTTGTTTTTACCCAGCTCAGATTACCCAGACTAGGGTCAGATTAGGACCGGAATACCAGTGCTTCTCGAAACTAGTCCGTATTCCGATCCAACATGTTCTTTTATGTATACACACCCTGTAAATTTTATTCGAGGATTTTATTAATTCTGACTATTTCCAAAACTGGCTGCCGTACCTTTCTATAATGCCCATCAACTGCTGCGGCCTGTTTTTTGTCGGAATCCATGTTGTTTCTGTCTCTCTTTTACACACACACAGCCGGCAAAGCCGGCTGTGCGGAGTATACTAACCCAGTAGTAAGTCGAAGCAAGTAGACCGACTCAGTCCTATTTTCTTTATACCAACACATAGAGATTTATTAGAAACATGAAAGATTAAAAGTACTGGTTTTCCGCGGATTAGGGCTAGACGACCGATCAGATGAGAAAAAAAAAGAATTTAACATGTATGCTTGCCCTTAAATAAAAGCTTAGACGACTTCAGAATTAACTTTCACTTTTGTGAAACTTCTCGGTTACAGAATTTCGGACGAATTCCTCGTCCAATGAAGAACTGAAGTTCAGATACGGCTTCATCATTTATCTTTATTCCTGAATCGAGTTTCTAATCGACTTCGTCGAACACTTTTACTTGAAGCACATTCCCGTTTTGGCCGGATTCCGGGCAAACAGCTTATCCGTCAAGGAAACGAAGTTCAAAAATGGAATCAGCATTTCTTCTTACGCCTATATCGAATCCTTAATCGAGTTTAGAAAACAACTTTTAATTCTAACAAATTTCCGGTTTGGGCCGGATCCGGATGAACTATTTGTACTGCTAGAAAATAATGTTAAAAAATGGATTCATTAAGTCTGCTTGCCCCAGTACCGAATATCCAATCGACTTCATAAACAACTTTTAACTTCAACCAAATTTCCAGATTTTGCCGGATTCCGGGTGAACTATTTGTCAGGCGTTCAGATATGAATTCAGCATGTCGTCATACCCCTAAAATTATTAGCCCCATCATTAGCCCCAAAACATATTTTGTTTCATCCCTTAATTTGTAAACCCCTCCCCACCCCTAAATATAGGCCTACAGGGCTCATCTGTGAACTTGACCTGTACTTAGACCCATTGGATCCTCATACCAAGTTTAAAGACAATATCTTTACCCCTTCGAGAGTTATCGTGCTGACAGACGGACAGACGGAAAACTTTTACGAAGCCATCGGTATGAGTTCGTAAACTACTTTTTACTCACTTACTTATACTCACTTTACCAATTCACTTACGTTTTTGGATCCCAATAAACCTTATGATGCCTATTTCTGCGTAGATGATCAGAGCCGGCTCACGGTAGTACCGCCGAGCCTTATCATAAATTGATCGAGTATTTTCACAAACGAAGCGGTTGGAAAACGCCATTTCTCCGACTTTACGGGCATTATACCAGATATCGCTCAAACCCACCATTTTCGCTTTATTTCCAAGGATCGTCCTACAAATTATGATATCTGTATATTCACTGTCTTGACTCCTTTCTGGAATATTCGTCTGTCTTCTCGAAAACATTGTTATTCGGGCGTACATAATTCCCCTCTTGTGCAGTTTCATCTTGACGGCGCTATCCTGGGGAATCCCAGGAGTCGTTGCTACATCACTTTCTGTTTTTCTTTTGAAGTATTTTATTAGTGCTCTTGTAGCTTTTTTGGCGTGATCAATCTGTTGTGGTTAATCAGTCTGTCACGGTATATATTTGTTTGTTATGGTGGGTTCTTGACAGATTTGCTAAGCATTGCCGGTATTTTATTTCATTCGCTGTGAGGCAATAGTCAGGAAGAAACGATATTTGGAAGCATCCCTGATTTCGGGGTCTTAGAACAGCGAAAGTAATGGGATGTTTCATTTATTCATTATTCCCAACAAACGGTAAGCTAAAAGCTTATCGCTATTACAACAATACCAAAGGTTTCGATGGGATCCCAAAAATTTTTAAATCTCATCCAGACAATTTGGTCCTGTCTTCTCCAGACTCCTCAAGCATTTGTACTACAAAAATTCAGAAACAGATTAAGGCGAAATAGCTAATCATCTGAGAAAACCAAGTTCAGATATGGATACAGCATGTTTGTTTACCCCTATAAGTCATATTTGTTTTGACGAAACTGATCGAAACTTTCGGGAACTACTTATCCGACAAAATAACTAAGCTCAAAAACGAATTCAACGTATCTCCTTACCCCTCTGTCGAACATCTAATCAACTTCAAATAAAGCTTTAACTCATGACAAATTTTCCGGCTTCAGCCGGAATCCGGGCGAACTATGTGTCCGGGTAAAAAAAACGATGGATTCAGCATCTCTTCTTACCCCCAAATCGGAATCTAATCAACTACAAATAAGACTTTTGCTTTTAACAAATTTTCCGGATTTGGCCGGATTCCGGGCGAACTACTTTTCGGGCGAGAAAAGAGTTTTAATAACCGGGTTCAGCATGTCTTTCTACCCCTAAATAGGACATCTAATCAACTTCAAAAAAAACTTTTGCTTTTGACAAATTTCACGATTTTTTTTACAAATTTAAATTTGTAAAATTTAATAATTAATAAAATAAAATTGAAATCAATTTTTACAAATTTAACAAAGAAACGTCCTGGCCAAATCTTTTCAAAGAAACTACTTACTCTGATTCTCACACTTGTGATTCACACGTCGAGATTAGGCTTGCTTGCTATACACGGGATATCAAGGCATGTGAGGTGGTGCGATCAAGCTTCTACCCTTTTTCATTGAATAGTTGCCATCTGACTACCCAGAATCGGTCACATCTCCAACCTTTCACAAGCCTACAGCCGGATTTACCAACAGTTTAATAATCATCTTGTTAGCACCATAGCACAGGCGCGTGTTTAAAAAGATTTGGACAATTTCTTATGGGTAATTACACTGATCAATCTAGTCAGTTTCTTATTCGGAATAGAGTTTCTGGAATCACCCTAATTTAGGAGGGTTTTCGCGATATCTCGGAATCACTTTCCGGCGAGCGAAGCGCATCGCGAAAACTGTGGAATCACTTTCCGGCTGGAATGATCGCGAAAACGCTTGGAAAGCTGATATCGCCAAGAAAATGTTGAATTACAATCTTTTTCGACTAGTTATGGTTCACTTGACGGTTCTTTGATTCTCATATATCCCATCGAAGTCACCTTAATTACGATTGCCATTTTTTTGAATTTATTAGTGACACTTGCACTGTTTTTTCTACATACTTATGAAATTCCCGCCTAAACATTCAACTTTCCGCGGAGCTTTCCACTTACCTCGTGGAATCACTTTCCTGGAAAGCTGCTTCGGTTTCCAAGGCGCGAAAACCGTGTTGGAAAGTTCGGTAACTTTCCGAAGTAGCGCGAAAACCAACTCCTTTGACTTCTCAGTTTTGGCCGTCGGCCTGTTAGCACGATAACTCTCGAAGGGGTTGAAATATTTTGTTCAAATTCTGTATGAGGATCCGTTATTCAAAGTACAAGTCATGACTCTAAATAGCCAAAATACGCCCGCCCTTAGGTAGTAGGGAAGATGATTTCAGGTTAGCCGAAGGCTTTTTTTCTCAAGTCGACTAGAGTAAAGATATAGGGGTAAGGAGGACATGATGACATGATAGGGGAGGGAGATGGGCTTAGAAATTTAGGAGCATAATAAATTATACGATATAACTGGTTGGAAGGGTCAGTATGTCGGAAAAAGACATAGTGATGCGGAAAACACTATTTGACCTCGGATGATAGTCAGGTCGGAATATGGTTAGAACTGGAAGATTACAATCGAACCTAATTGACTGGTAATGTTTTGGTTGAAACTCTCCTAATGGATTTGGGTAAAGGCTCTTTTTGGATGGTATTGTGTTGTAATGGGGATCCGACGCGGATAGGTAATCTGCAAGACCAGATTGCGTGTAGGATATCAGAAAGTTCAACAATCTCAATCTCAATATCATCGATACTTTGATTCTTTAAGACGGCGACTGTTTTATTCTTATTTCCTTTAATAACTTAATTTGTGAAGCTTCGAGGAAGAGCAGACTTTTTATTTTACTGCGTTTTCAAGATCCAGTAAAAAGGTCTTTTCAGCACTGACTCTCTTATTTTGCTTAGGGTGATTAGGATGATGTTTGGTTGTACTGTAAATCAGTTTGCCATTAATTTTGGTAGTTGTTGGGGAGATCCAAGAGACTGCCTCAAGCAGCCGGGAAAAAGGGCTTGTTGTCTCTCTCAGTGTGATGTCATAGTTTTGGGGTTTGTGTATAAGAAACTGAAAATAGTCATTTTGTCACGATGTTTTCTAATATATATATCTCTGTCACGGAATTGCAATAAGCCGTGAATGCATTCGTGAGATAGTGTTGAGAAAGTTGGGAAAACGTGGAAAGTGAAGAATAGTTATTGATGGTTATCATTAAACCGAGGGGTTGCTAACTCGCTGGGCACCACTGTACACACTCCCTGGGCATCACTGTACAACCATTTTGGGAGTGAGCAACCCCTCGCATTAAACAATAATTAATTTATGCACAAGAAAAACGGTGGTAATCAGAAAAGTTACCTAGATAATAGCTATTGTTAGTAATAGATTGTGTAGATGAAGGATACTGGGCCTTCGGTCTTTCTCGTGAAGTAGTTAATTTGATTATAAATTGATTGAGGAATGTATTATTTTTGTGATTGAAAAGAGCCAGTAAAGGTATTCCTTTTCTTTTCCAACTGACGTCCGATGGCGTTGACGTCTTCGGCGACCATGGTCCATCACACTCTCCAGCACCTCTCTCCCCATCACCGGCTAAGATTAGTTTTGTACAATTCGGTTACCACTCACTCTCTCTCAATTGATGATGCATTGCATTGCTTTCCGCGATTCCCAGTGAGAAAGGAGAAAACTTTCAAAATCGGATCGCGTAGACGAAATGGTGTTTTGAGAAAAAACAAGTGTTCTCCGCAAACTTCAGATCGCACTTATAGGACACCTCAACAATAAAACCATACTTGAACACACCATGGAGAATGCATTTACAGACATGGCCACGAAGAGCATTCTCCTCCTGAGCGTGACATTTTCAAAATACGGATGTTCGTTTCTGGAGGTTTGCACATGCAGACTCCAAGACAAAAGCGCAATTCATTCAAATCTTGTACAGCGCTGGCCGGGTCGTCTTGGAATTTCTTCTAGAAATACGTTTGGGCTTAGCTGGTTAAAAAATATTCCAGAAGAAGGGTTGATTGGAGACATTTTCCAAAAATTATAGCTTGGAAACACTATTTCGTATTTGGATTTGGTTTTCTGCAGGCAATGTTAAAGGAAGTCATACAGATAGGGATGATACTTGGTACTCTTCATTCAGGTGTCCTTTAATGAGTCAAAACTTGAGCTTCCGGTAAATGTCACCAATTGGGAGACGCACTTTGAGACCATGTCTTCAGTCCATTTGCTTAAACTATTTCATTGGCCAAGGACATTTATTTCCTGACTTGTTTAAGTCGTTCCATTCTTCTGTTTGTTCGAGGGATTCGTCAGTCTTGTCTGGGAGTTCCCTAAGGGCTTATTGTCCATTGAATAGGGCTGAAACACGAAAATCTTTTACGAATCTCTGTTTCTCTTAAAAACCGAAAAAAATGCATTGATCCATTATTTCCTCCACTTATTCCCGACTAACGATCCTTATTTGTGCGAAAATCTTTCAGACTCGTTGTAGCTCTATGAATGATTGTACAGTTTCAAATATTCAACAGCAAAAGGAAACTCAGATTTCCTCATGTCAATATTTGCGTTTTTGCAGATGCCATGGTATCTGTTACCATGGTAACTTGATCTGCAAATTGCAATTAGTCCTTTTTTGCAGTTACCGTGATATCTGATACCACGGTTGCTGTGCAAAAATGGCAATCGCCGAAATTGCGCTTTTCGAAGTCATCTCTGAAGAAAACTGATATCAAGTTACACCAACCCGATGAAAAATTTGTAGCCTGCGTAGTAGTATGGTAGTAGTACGAAAACGTTGCATGTAATACTATGTAATAGCAAAGAATACTATCATTTAATGTGCCTCAGACTGGTCCAGTCTTATGTAGTAGTATCCAGTAGCATCCTGTCTTGCCTTAGTAACATCCAGTCTTACTAATAGTACCATATAGTAGTATGCAGTAACACGGTAGCCTTGAAGTAGAAGCATGTAGTAGCATCGTTAGTACTGCATGCAACTTTTTCGTACTACTTCATAGTTCTATTTTGACATAAATTTTTCATCGGGAATAAGTTCCAAACTTCTTTCTCACCAAAATGACAAAATCCTAAGCTCGATTGTTGGTAATGATTAAAGTGAGATGACTTTTCAGACACCACGATCAGTTACCACGGTCGCTGTCGGACCGTGGTATCTGAATATTAGATACCACAACTGCCCAGATACCACTGTAACCGCGAAAACGACGACCGTGGTATGAGATTCCATGGTATCTGTACGAACGCAACTAATAAGAAGCTTGCTCAGCTGCTAGTTGTTGGATTCTTCTGAGCTTATTTCGTAGCCAGGGATACAGATTTCCTGTCATTCGCTCTCTTAGAGAAATAACGAACACGAACTCGATGGAACCAAACCACGCGATCAGACAGTGAGCGTGTCCGAAAGCTTTGAGACTGTAAATGCTGCATTTAATGCTGCATTTTTATTTTTATTTTTGTCCGAAAGCTCTTACCTTATATGCAGCATTTACAGCACTAAAAGCTTTCGGACATGTTCTTTTTTTCTTCTCTGACACTTCTAATTCCGAAATTTAGCCTTAATCTCCAGCTCCCCAGTTTCTTCTTGAAAATTCAGCGTAAAATTTAGCATCTTCGCTGAATTTTTCGATGCATTTTATGCTGAATTAATGCTGCATTAACTGAGCGAAAATTGAAGTCCGAAAACGAAATGCTGCATAAAATGCTGAATTAATTCAGCATTTTCGTTCGTTTCCGAGCTTTCGGACACGCTCAGTATTTTGTACGCTACATGAACCACTGAATACGGCTGTTGAACCATAATTACATTTCTACTTACTTATCTGTCAATTGTAAAAGTTGCCCAGTTATCTGTAAAGATAGTATATGGCAATTAAACTTTATCTTATAACTGTGACTACGCAACATTTTTTTTTCAATGCTGAGGGATAGCCATTGCATGTGATAACAGATTGTGACATTTGTGTCATCAGTTCAGAAAAAAATCTTTTTGTATTGGAACATGCCATTTTGAAAAACTCAATGGGTTGACAAATTCAGCATTTAACCGTTTGCGAAGAAACAAAAACAAAAACGTTTCACAATGTCACTGTGAAAAGCAGACTGGAAAAAAAAAAAAAAATCCTGAACGGAGTCAAATAATTCAGTAGGCTAGAGCCAGGTACGGGTTGAGTAAGGTGGCTTTTTGATAAGCTTTAGATTGTTTGTCTAAATGTTTAACACACGCAGGAGTATTTTTATGAAGAAAAAAAATTACAAATGGACCGAAGAAGTAATAGTATTTTGACAAAGTAAAACATATATTTCCTCTGCAACTTCAGATCGCACTTGCATGAGGCAAGACCCTATTGCAAATGGTGACAGGGTTTAGGCAGGTAGTTGATTCGTGAATAAACGAAAATACGGAATGCACAATTAGTACGGCCTAATAACTAAAATATAGCACTTTACTGTACTATCCCTACGGCATACAAGAAGATTTTCAATTTCAGTTTTCAATTTATTTGATAATAAAGCAAAACATATCTCTCGTGGGCAGAGCCTAAATACGATGTTTTTTTTAGTCATAAACGAACATAAAATAAGTTGTCAACAGAAAAAAATAACAGGGCAGAAAAATGCTAAAGATACTGCTTTCCGGAGCTCGGCACAAAGCTTCTACTGTAACGCATAGTGTCACAGTAGATTGGGGTCAGTTTGGGAACCTTTTCAGCCACTTCTCGGGGGGGGGGGGACGAGGTCTCACAGGAACAAAGGTTGGGGGAAGGAATGAACTGTACATGGGGTGCTGGAAAAGGGAGGAGGCTTTTTTACAGAAGATCTCGCGGCAATTCTTGTAAATACAATAGAAAAAACGAGATTTTCGGTTTTTTTCTTGATCAGCTAGTTACCCGTCCAAGATGATGTGAGTTCTGTGGAAGTTTTTATTCAAAGTGGTCAAACGTATTATGGATTTTTGGAGTGGGTCGTTTTCTGGGTGAAAGCTTCTGCGCTTTCCCAGACGGATGGTAAATTGTAAATATACACAGAACTCAGAATTGTAAATAATCACTGATTTGTACATATACACTTTTAACACGCACATTTTATCTTTCGTTATTTTATTTTTATCTGTATGTCGTTCAGTCCGCACCGTTCTTCTGGTATTTAGTTACATGTCGTCTTATTGTCTGTTGGTTCCGCATCGTTTTCCTGTTGTGATTGTTGTGGATTTTATGATTTAGTTTTGTTTTTTTCGCTGAGGACGGTTTGCCGGAAGTGCAACCGAAATATCCGAAATTTATTTATCCCTCGCACATCATCTTAGAGGGGTAACGAGCTGATCAAAAAAAAAACCCGAAAATCTCGTTTTTTCTATTGTACTTGAAATGAATGGTCAGCTTGGCTTCAAACATTATATTCAATTCTTGTAGGCTTCCTTTTCACCGACCATGGACATTTACTTCCTGAATTATTGTTATTATTTATTTATTTATTCTAGGGATCCGTCAGTCTTGTCTGGGAGTTGTGTAAGTGGCTAGTCGGGTTGCCGAAACACACGCTGCCATCTATTGCTCTAGGCTTGCAAGAGTACTTGAAGCCGGACATTAACAGCCCGAAAAACCAACGCTTTTTGTCAATGTGCAACGAGCTGAAACGAGAGTTTCAGGTAAGTTTTATGTATTCAAATTTTTACTTGGAAGACCCATGCTAGCAATCATTCTCTTCCATTCATTTTCTCTTATCTCTTCGTATGTTTTCTACGCCTTGTTTTCTACGCCCAGGCCGGGTGGTTGGTGCGCTGGATTCGAAATTTATCTGATCAGCTTGGGCCGCAGGTTCGAATACTCTTGATGAAAAATTCAAAATGCAAAATTGCCCTGTACTTAGCGGAAGAGCCGGAAGCGGTATCACAGCTGCTCCCAAACATCGCCGTGATTTGGACACAGGATTGAGTTGTTGAGTTTGAGTCGTTAGTGCTACGTTTTCTCGTTCTTCCCGAAGATGTTTTGAAGTTAGTCATATACAGTATCAAGGGGATGCTTACCCGTATGGGTGGGGCTAGGGTTAGGGGCGTAACCCTGTTAGACAAGTCAAAACTCAAAAGTCGACCAAGCTTCAAATGAGTATCTAGAGAAATCTGGGGAAGGTGGGATTAAGGGTGTGCGTCGAGCCCCCACAAATCTTAGATAGTCTGACAAGGACAGAAAGCCACAGTTTACACTATAATTGTGACGAGGCCAGAAAGCCACACTTAGACAAAAGAAGTGAACAAAGACATAGAGGATACGGGCGATTGATTCGCCCAAAAGTCAACCAACAACACCAGGATGTCTTGCCCCAACCCCCATTGCACTTCCTGGCTGATGAAAGAGAACCATAGATTAGCGCAATGAGACTGATGCACTAGAAATAGAAAGTACAGTAATAATCTGTGTCTTACTCGTCAAAGAGCACGAACATATACTGAGTAAAAATAACGAGAAAACAGGAGAAAGAAAGAGTAATGTAGCCTACACACAAATTAACGGAAGTACTATGACGTCGTTCTCTTCACTTCGACTGTCTATATCAGTTAAGCTGGAAGAGGAGGGTTTGGTAAGAAATACCGTAAAGAAAGTGTATGTGACCTTCGTCGCGTTAGTGCCAAGCTGCGGCTCGGGGGTTTCCTCATGCTATGAGCATCGAGAGTGATTATGGGGGCATTGATTGAAAATGATTTTTCTTGGTGTCTATATTGAACATTTGAGTGTTGTCTTGTATAATATATTTATTTTTCCCACCATGGCCCCTCGGGCTTTCGGGGGAATTCAAATTGCAAAAGATGCTGCCTCCATTCGTGATTTGTCTTATTTTTGAAATTCTGTGTAAGCAAAAATGATACTATATGCTCCAGCGATTTAAACTACTTTCAGAAAGTCACTGGGATCGGGACCTTGACAGACCAGGAGTTTCTCACTGAAGCTTCTTGAGTCTGTGAAGAAACCGCTCAGTTCATTAGGCGAAAGATAACGAAAAAACTGCACAGGCGCACAAGACATGCAAGTTGCGTGGAGTAAACGGTGTTTTTTTTTCTTTTTTTTTCTCCGTAGCATCTTTTGTAATTTAGCTTATTTTTAGATTACTCAAAAACTAGGAAATCCGATTTCGTACTTTTTGTGGCTACTCCTCCATCCCTCAGGGACGTTAATTTTAATCTATTTTAACCCACTTTTAACTATTCACGTCACCTAACTTTTGAAAATAAACCAATATTTTCTTTACTATTCTACCCCCCGAATATTTGTGCTTTCTTAAATCTACTGAACTTTCGCCCCAAAATATCCCACAGAACCTAGGGCACTCTAGTCTCTAACCGAATAGCTGCGTTAGACAAGCAGTCTGTAGACTACAAAATCTTCTCGAACCAAGGCCAAAATTTGGAACGAACATACGCAGATCTTTTCTGCACTTGACACTGGTAGCAAAAGAAGTTTCTTAGCCCATGCTTCCGTCCAATCAACGCCAGTCATTAACACTTTTCCAATCTCGGTTCGGAGAAGACGCCCGAGCACTGGAGACCTCATACCGTTTATAATTATATTAGCAGCACTCAAGATCTGGGGAACTACTTGGGAACTTCCTTTGAACAACTAGGAATGGCGGCAACATTCGCATCCGTTTCTCATCGAAATTATATTAAAGGGGTCATTACTCTTGATGACTAACTCTTCTTGCCGATGCAAAATCGCCCTATATCTAGTGGAAGAGCCGGAAGCGGTAGCTTCTCCAAAACATCGCTGTGATTGGTTAACTCAGGACTGAGTTGTTGAGTTTGAGTCGTTAGTGCTTCGTTTTCTCGTTCTTCCCGAGGATCAGTGGCGTGTTTTGGACTTAGTCATATAGAGTATTCAGATGACGGAAAATGGGGAGAAACTAATACCAGTCGAAAAGAATGATTATTGTAAATTTTGGCGTGTGCTCTACTTTGTTAAGCATTTGTGTTTGTACTTGCATCAGTAGTTCGTTTGTTTTAAAGTTTAACTGAAAAGGCAGCTTATTTTAACATCTGATATTTTAATTATTTGAATCATCTAAGGGATTTTGTTTTTTTTTCACCCTGGGCTCTTATAATAACGTCCAGAGTGTGCGCTGCTTGCACGACAACCGAAAATTCATTCAGACGCGGAGAATTTAAATGTAAACTAATGCCTGCATTTCTTTGTGTTTCGGACGCTAAGTTCCGAAAAGTCACAGCTCAAGAAATTAGGAAAGTGACGATAAAACAGACATACACAAATCCTCATTTTTCGGGCATGGTGCCCAGCGTCTGGGCATGCCCCAGCGTATAGGCATGGTGCACATACGTTGAGGCACACTCCCTGCAAGAAGGGCATGGTAAAAAAAAAAAAAAAAAAAAATTCGCATGCGAACCGGTTAAGGTTCTAGTAGCGCAGGTGCCGATCTCCTGATACTCCGCACTCGGCCGGGAGTGCGATGCGTAATTGGTGGCAAATCATCCGACGTGCTTTTCCCTAGATTTCTCTAGCTACCCATTTGAAGCTGGGTTGACTTTTAGCTTGTCTTACGGGGAACGCCACTAACCCTCGCCCCAAACCAAACGGTAGGCACTACACCCCATGAAAATCTGTTGAAGCTCTGAAAATCTGTTATGACATTTAGATGGCCATCGAGGTTGTCATTCTGGTGTCAACCAAGATGGAGGTGTGTTACTGTTATAACTTTTTCGAACAGAAATCATCTCTGGAGGCTGATATGACTTATATCATCCTCGCTGGAGGCTGATATGACTTATATCATCCTCTCTGGAGGCTGTTATAACATATCATCCTCTCATATCTACCGCTAACTTCCTGTGTGAAGATTATCGTGATAGAACTGACCGTATCGGAGGATATGTATTACGTACCTGTTCGAGAAAAGTTATAGGCTAATTACTCATTTATAGGCCTAAATTTATTTCTGAATCTGAAACTGAAATTTGCTTTTTGTACAATCTTGTATGGGGATACCATACCCGTTGCTGCAGGGCATGGTGCCCGAACATATGAGCACCATGCCTATACTTTAGGGCATGCCCAGACGTTGGGGCTCCATGCCCAAAAATTGAGGATTTATGTATGACTGCGATAAGGTATGTATTTTTGTTAAATATGTTATTTTTTTTTTGGCAATGGCTTGCCTTTGTAGTTGCTAAGGATATCAAGCATAGAGGGGCAAGAACATAGAGGTACCACAGGTCCGAAAGAATAAGTTCTTTCGGTGAAATTGATTATCTATATGTAGAGCGGACAAAGGAAGTAACGCATTTTACCTGGTTTTCAGTCCTGTTTGAGTAAATAAGTGAAGTGTAACTAGACTGTCGGATCTCAGCCCTATTCTGTTAGTTTAGTTAGTTTAGTTTATTCATAAACAATAAAAACACCACAACTCTTTGTGGACCCACCATAAGGCCTGGCTATGAGCAGGGCTTATTCTTTATTCATATAGTCTTAAGGGAAACAAACCAAACAAATCAAAAAAAGAAAAAGAAGGAGAGAGAGAAAAAAGACGAAGAAGAAAATAAGAATGAAGGCATAGCAAACTGACAAGAAAATCCACTAATGAAAGATCTTCGATCAACAAAGAGCCCTTGCCCCCCCCCCCCCCCCACGCCCCACACAAAAAGTTTAAAAAAAAGTAAAAAAAAGTTAAACTTAAGTCTGGCCTTTCGGCGCGCTGCTCTCTACCAGATTTTTGTAAATATTTGAATTTCAGAGAATCAAACCTAAATACAGATATTCATTTTCTTTTCGACATGATCCCAAGACCAGCCAAAATTGCTCACAGTTTAAGACCTACTTTGCCTCGGCAACGTGCCACCAACCTTTGTTCGGCTTTTCCGACTTGAGTGTTGCGAAAGCAATACTTTGGTTTTGTTTCTTCGGTATCGGTTAAATGCTGAATTTGTCAACCCATCGAGATTTACAAAATGGCATGTTCCAATCAAAAAAGATTTTTTTCTGAACTGATGACACAACATATTATCACATGTAATGGCTATCACTCAGCGTTGAAAAAAAAAAACACCAGAATACCGGAAGTACGGACTAAATCGACTTTGCAGCAAGTTGAACTTTATTCTTTTCAATCGTAGACATCGTGACTGGTGAAAACTTGGAACATATCTTATACAACCTAGTTCTTATTATAAAGCTCTTATTATAAAACCTTGAGGCTAAAATGATAATAGGCTAGGGATCATGAAAATGTATTATTTTACTTTGCGGTCAAGATTGGTCAAGATAGTCAGATAGTCAGGTCAAGATAGTCAGATTTGAAAAGTGGCGATTTCTAAGCCAATCTTGTCGAATCTCTAATATTCCAGCCAAGTTTCATCGTCCTAGCACATTCTGAAGTACCTTAACTCACGATCACCGGAATTCCGGACCCCCCCCCCCTCCAACTTCTCCCATAGTGCCCGAAGCCAACCCGGTTATCTAAATGTTTTATCCAGAGCATCTGTTTGTTATTTCCACAAAGTTCCATCCCGATCTCTCCAGTCTAAGCCGGTCAAGTATTCCTCCCCCCCCCCCCAATAGTTGTCGGATCCGGTCCGGACATGAAAAAGATCACCAGAGACATGTCCTCTGTTCAGTTATTAAATTTCGCTCGAATCCGATCACCCTTTCCAAAGTTAGGCATGACTCAGTATACCGGATTCCCTTCCCTCCACTCCCCCCACGATTATCGGATCGAGATATTCTGATTTCCAAGTCAGTTTGATCGGGTCCCTGATATGCCTGCCAAATTTCGTCGCGAAAGTCGCTAAAAACTGCCATCACCGGAATTCCGGGAAACCCCCCTCCACCCCCACCCCAAGGGGTCGGATCCAGTCCAGTTGTGTAAACGATTTGACTAGATCATATGGTTGTTCTTCCTAGCAAGTTTCACTCCGAACCCTCCATTCTAACCGTTTCGCGAGATTTCCGGTCTCCCCCCCCCAACCCCACCATAGCCGTCAGATCCGGTCCGGACTTCACATGGGACATCAGAGATATGTCATCTATTCAGGTATTAAGTTTCTTTCTAATCTGATCACCCGTTCAAAAGTTACACACTACTCAATTTTCTAGATTCCCTCGCCCTCCTAACCCCCCCCCCCCCCCCCCAGGTGGTCGAATCGAGAAACTGATTATTTCCAAGTTAGTTTAGTTAGTTAGTTAGTTCCATCGTCCTAGCACATCTGGAAGTACCCTAACTCGAAAAAGTGTGACCGACAGACGGAATTACGATCGGTATATGGCACTTGAGTCAGAGGCTGAAAGTGCCATAAAAAATCAAAGCAAATTGAAAGTAATATTGGCCTATATTCATGTAGGAAATGTGTGGCTTTCACTGCCAAAAATTGGGCTCTTTTATAAGTTTTGGAATTTACTAGCTAAATATTTTCCATCTCTTTGATTCTTCTGCTGTAAGCTGTTCTGACTGCTTCCAGCTATGTGATCCAAGTTGCCCCACTACATAACCCCTCGCTTATACCATATCCTGGTATGAACTAGCGCCGTAATTACTCTAGCTAGATGACTAAGTCCAATTAAAACACGCCAGTAAACCTCGGGAAGAACTAGAAGCGTCACCCGAACGATGACTCAAACCATATGTCAACCAATCAATGGTGTTCGTTGGGGACAGCTGTGGTGACGCTTCTGGCTCTTCGCTAGGCATACTGCGATTCTTCTTCGGCAAGAAGAGTCAGTCATCAAGAGTATATGTGGGTGATTTAGACCCTGAAAATCCGAGAATGTTTCCGCATTAACTCTTTTAAACTTCCAGTTTGATAGTCGATTACACAAAACATTTCGGCGCACCGATATGAGACTCATGGGTAACAGCCAGGCTCCAAATTCCAGATTCTGGGCCTTCGCATAGTCAATTGCCGACTCCTCCGGATGCTATGAGTATGATAATAGATAATTTCGCTCTTCTTTAAAAATGTTGATACATTTATTTCGTTCCTCCCTTGCCTCCTCACATCTCGCAATCACTCTCGTCTCTCTTACTCCTTGCATTAACAACTCGTAGTCACTGTCTCTCTAATTACCATACCCCATGCATTCCATATTTTCTTTTGGTCTCCTGAACTTGTTGTCTGTCTTATCCATGTATTCTAGATTCCCTGCCTCCAGTGTCCAAGGCCTCAGACCCGATGAAAAATTTATCTCAAAATAGTAGTATAAAATTGTACGAACAAGTAGCATGCAGTACGAACTGATGCTACTACATGATTCTATAGCATTGTCCTAATAGGTGTAATAAGGTGTATTAACGCGTATAAGACTTATTACAGATTCCTCTTTTCCTCGGATCGCGCTGTAATAACGTGAATAAGGAGAATAGACTAGCGTTCCATTCTGACTTATGCAGGGCCAATCAGATCGCTTGGTTGGTTCCGCCAGCGGGCCGAGGAAAGGAGCAGCGTCGTCAGGGTTGCCACTGGAAGCAGTAAAGTTCTACTTTGTTGGAAGGTGAAGAAACAACTTTTCTTCAAAATAACACGTTTTGTTCTGCTGCGACTGCTAAATGCTACTTCGAAGACCAATGCTGGCCATCCGCATATTTAACTGCTTTTTAACAATGTATTGGGCGTCAAATTGTACTGGTGTATTTCAAGTAACACTAAGAACACTTTTCTGATCTTCAGAAACTCGAAACACTGTATGACCTTGGCAACAGTGCTCGCTGCATTGATAAGAGCCTCTCGGGTTCGTATTTGAACGGGCCTGTGTATTAAGACGTAAACATCGCGTATAGCGTTATTCAGCTTATTACACCCATTAGGACAATGCTTATGCCAAGGCTACCGTGTAACTGCATTCTACTGCTTGCTACTATTATTAAGACTGTTTGTTACTATAGCAAGACAGGGTGCTACTGGATACTACTGCTTAAGATTGGCCCAGTCTGAGCCACATAAAATGATAGTATTCTTTACAATACATGCAACTTTTCCGTAGAACTATCATACAACTGCGCAGGCTACGAATCCGTCAATATTTGTCATCGGACGTTTGTTGGTCTTGTCTCATCTTGTAGATCCACTTTGACGAAAACACGATATCTTGAATCTGGAAGGTGAAACCCAACCTTAAAATGTTTTCAGCTGTTTTTCTTCCCTGAAGACTTTCAGTGTTTCCAGTTGCTTGCTCAAAAGAAGTGCTGGAAGACGTTTTTTCCTGGGCGAAGCATTTTCTCTTGCGGTACTAAACAAACTGCTTGTCCTTTTTTTGTCAAAGTTGCTTACGTAGACGCCCCTCCATTTGGTAGGATACAGCAATTCTTACATAAAAGCAGCTATTTAAAGTAGCTGTTAACTGTCTAACCGCAAACAAGAAAATCCTGTTCTCTTCTATCCCCTAGGCTACGAGTTGCCTACGTATGGATCTCTGCACTTGTCCGGTTTGATCTCTTTTTGCTCCTTCAGAAAACCACGAGCTAAAATAGCCTGTCACCGCTTTTGCTCGCAAATTTGCAATCCGGTCAAAGCAGTGATAGCAAAAACTTAAATATGCAGAACAGCGACAGTGCAAAACACAACGGACCAAACAGTATAGCAAAAATCACGCTATGTAAAAACCGCAAAAAAAATCCAGCGTCGTGCAAAAAACGCGACAGTCAAAACCGCGCCTCACAAACTATAGCATCTAAGAAAGTCTTTCCCCCAGGCCTGGGAGTTTTTAATTATTTCTAACCTCTATTCAAGTAACACAGTACACATGTATAAATAAACAAGAGCTGGAAGCTGATATGGCACTTGCAAGGCTGGATCAGAGGATGAAAGTAGGAATTCGTCAATTCGTGGGTCTGTTGTGATCGTTTGTAAGCAAAACACTTGAGATAAGAATGATCATGGGTCATCGGAATCACGGGAATGTATCGTTTGGTAGTGCATTGGCTGTGATGAGGCGCACTTTAAGGGCGCTAGAAATCAGCTGTAACCAAAACTCTTGAAAAAAAATTATAATGAGTTCATCAGGAGCACGAAAATGTAGGCTATATTTTACTCAGAAGTGTTGTTTAAACTTCAAGGAATCGTTACACAATACACAATTACAATTAGAGCACCCTGGGTCCCAATGAGCACGGTTCAGACGGACGTGCGATTGCCAGTGGAGGACCCACTTACCTTTGCGACTGCAGTCTCAGGTGTAACAATCAACCTGGACTGAAACAAACCTAGCGTGTGTTTCTAATCTTCCCACTGAAAATCTTCCCGGAAAATCAGATTATCGTAGAGAACTAGCGTGAGAGAAGGTCAGTTGTGGCCGGACTTGGAAAACAATATGGGCAGTGAAACCACCAGGCTTAAAACAAGTGCGCAAGCGCTCAGACATGGAGTGTGAAAGTAAAAAGTCTATCACATTTTATATACAAACAGCGTTAGAAGCAATACATTTCACATCCCCGATAACCAAAAAAGTATTGAAATTACGCAATTTGTAATCGTTCCACTTAAGCTTTAAATGTAAACAAACCGCAAGTATAAGTTCAAAGAAATGCTGAAGAGCTTGAGTTCCAGCACTGAATAGTCTGCGAGCCAGTCCGACTCTTTAAATCTCTTTTCCATTAGCAAGCTAATAACAAGTGCAATTAACCAAATCGTAGCAGCCTAAACCCTCTTTGTCACAATTCAGTAAGAACGGCATATCATCGATCATATGACGGAACCGTCCAGTTTCCAACTGTTCATTACAAGATTAAAGTACGTCGCGTCGTCTTATTAGTTGCTGTTACACCAAAATTCACATCCATAGATATATCTCCCCAAATATACAAGAGTTGAACTTGGAACCTGTCATAGACGAACTTAACTCATGGGAAATCTTGGCCCAGCTGCCCACGAACGGGAGGGTGGGTGGGGGGGGCTCAGGACCCATCAGATTGCATATCTAGACCTATTTATTCAAACAATGTTTACAACGGGTGCGTCAGCTACGATTCTTCATCAGCGATATTTCGGCCCTTTTTGGCAAGGGTCCTCGTCAGATTGTCAATCCTCTGGTTCAACTTCGGGGAAGGAAACAAACCTGTAATAATCAGTATAATAATCACTGTAATAATCTGTAATAATAATTATTACAGGTTTGTTTCCTTCCCCGAAGTTGAACCAGAGGATTGAGAGTCTGACGAGGACCCTTGCCAAAAAGGGCCGAAATATCGCTGATGAAGAATCGTAGCTGACGTACCCGTTGTAAACATTGTTTGAATAAATTTTTCAAAGGCAGCTTGGGCTCAAAGAATATTTATCTAGACCTAAATATTCTCGACTATACCAGCTTAGAGTTTGAGTCCGGCCACAGGTCAAAAACTTAAGTCATGGGCAAATTGCGCCCACTTGCCCATGAACGGGGAGGGTGGGGATGGTTCAACACCACATATATATCCCCAATCCCTACGATCCAAAATCACAAAGTAATCTCGTCGCGTTATCTCCAATTATTGTCAAGTTTAAAACATTGAAAAATGGGCGATCTGGGCCCAATCGCCCTTGAACCAAGTGGGGGTGGGGTTTGGGTCCCGCAAAAAGGAAAAAGATACCGCAATGCTTACTAACCAACCAAGTTTCAACTTGATACCTGTAGATTCCTGTCCCGGGTAACGAACTTTGCTTCTGGGCAATCTGGACCCAGTTGCCCATGAACGGGCTGGATGGGGGAGGTGAAACTTTAAAATCAATTTTCCAGCCCTAGGATCTACAAGTACAAGGAATGCCATCGTCCTGTGTCCAGGTCTGGTCAAGTTATGAACATTATTCACTGGGCAGTCTGTGCCCATTTGCCGCTGAACCGGGTGGGGGTGGGACCCCCAAAAGGCACAACTAGACCCCAATAGCCCGCAAGTGTACCAAATTTGAGCTTGATACTTGCACTGGTTCACGAGTTATGAGCTCCACAAATACGGTGAAAACCGGAAATCGAAAACCGAAAGCCGAAAGCTGCTACAGCGCTCGCAATAGTGGATTGTCCTAAGCATTCGCGAGTAAAGAAACAAAACATGAGCCCTCGAATTGTTGCTGTTTTCGGAAGCTGCTTCTGCTTCCAACGGCCGCAGTCTTTCCACAACTTCCCCGACAGGGCAGAACTCTTTCAGAAACTCCTTTCACATCTCGACGTGAGCAAAACATACACGCAAGCTGTAGCGCAGTCTATTGAGCTTAGTACTCCGAATAGAAAGAAAATGCTTCCCAAGCAGATTGGATAGAAGGTAAAGTGGCTGCAGGCAATTATGTACGAGACTCAGAATATGTTCTGATAGGACTTTTTTGTGTTTCTCGATTGCTTGGAGAGGTCTATAGACGATAGATAAATTTTTGCGATGCTGAAGAACAGATGGGAGAAAACAGGATGGAAAGGAGTAAAGGGGAGTCAAGGGCACAGAAAGGCTCAAAAAGGAACGAAGATTGGAAGCAAAAAGACTAAAGGCTTAAGTGGGACCCAAAACCGTGGGATGTTTGGTAACATCGGTTCTGTCGGATATGTTCTCGATCTGGCGAGCAGTTTTATTGAAGAACAAGACCAAAGGTTTCGATGGGATCCCAAAAATCTAACATTTGGTTCAAACAATTGGGTCATGTCTTCGCCATTCATTCTTCGTTAGATTCCTTGAATATTTTTACTGTTAAAATAAAGTTCAAAAATGGGTTCAGCATGTCTTCTTGCCCCGATACCGAATCTCTAATCGATTTCAGAAACAACTTTGAGCTTCAACCAAATTTCCAGTTTCAGCCGAATTAGTGACGAACCATTTGTCCAGCAAGAAAACTGAGTTCACATATGGATTCAACGGGCCTCCCAACCCCCTCAATGAATATCTTATTAGCTTATAAAACATACATGTTTTTACCGTAAGTTCGAAATTCCTCCCTGCCTCTAAAGATAGGACTAAAGGAACCATCTACGAACTTGGCCTGTACTTTACCAGTGAATCCTCATCGAAAAACATCCTCGCTTGGTACTTCCTCGTTTGAACATTATATATCAACCCCTTCGACCTTCGATTACACTAGATCTCTCCGATGTCACACAGGATAAACAAATGAATGTCGGCATCCACGCGCAGAGCTATACTAGTTTGAGAATAAAGGGGTAAGGACTGCTATTGCCGAAAACTGGTCGACAAATTTTTGCGTCCGGTTTTCGCCGGGTTCTGGGTGAACTACTTGCCCGGCAAGAAAATAACTTTCATAATCGGATTCAGCATGTCTTCTTACCCCTAAATCAACTATCTCAATAGCTTTTAAAAGTATTTGAAACCCCCTCCCCCACCCCTAAATGTAGGGCTACAGAGCCCATCTACGAACTCGACCTTACTCTTGACCCAAAGAATCCTCACACCAAGTTACATCAGAATATCTCATTTCCTTCGAGAGTTACAGTGCTTACGCGCATAGACGGACGGACAGATGGACAATTTTTGCGATGTCGTGGGTATCCCTCCACTTACGTTTTGGGATCCCAAAAAGCTTTACATATATACCAACAACATGATACAAGGAAAAATCCGTTTTTTAACTAATTTTACTGACAGATTATAAGGCAAAGCACATATGTAGAATCATCATCTCTCCTAATAGTCCCATGGACCTCAATTATTTAATTTATAAAGGGTGATCTCTGAATATTAACGATAGGAACTAACTTCTTCTGCCAGGAAAACTCCGTTGACACAGAAAACAAGCTTATAAGTTCGTTTCCTCCAGATAACTACTTGCAAGTGACTAACTCGTTTGCTGACTACCTGGATACGAATCGGCGGTGACGGGGTTCTTAATTTTCTTCCATGAATATAATGAATAATCATTGAATAACTAGCAATATACTGTGCGAAAGTTTTCAGCGTGTCCTTTCTTTTAAATTTCCGTTCTTGCTCGAAACTGGTTGCTATTTAGAAGAATTAGTTGTTAGACCACGGTCACCTTCAGCGGTGAGGGGATCGTAACTTTTACTAATTGGTTTTGTACCTTTTATTTTTTGAGAAAATTCTTCTCCATGTCATTGGTCCATCTCCTCCATCATCGTTGTCACATACGCAAAGATTATAAAAAATAATGGCGTAGTCTTGCAATTTTAAGTGGAGTATATCTATAGAAGTTGCTTCTGAAAAGTTGCGCATAGCATTATTGTAGGCCTACTAATTAGGTTCTACAAGATTGTATCGCACCTTTTCATCCGTCACTATGTCCACGCTTAAAAAGGATGGAGTTCGACTGGCTGCTAAGTCAGTACACTTTTGAAACCCTTATTCTGTTTTGAGGGGTTGAACACTTCAGTGTTAAAATGATAGCAGAGAAACTAGACCATAGTGTTGTTACAACACTTTTTGTTGCCTAGGCAACGTAAATGTAGTTCACTTTACTTTTGTTATTTTAGTGTTCCTCCTCTACTGTTGCGTTCAGTACCTGCCCATGTGTTAGTACATTTCTGTTTTTATGGCACTTGCCTTCCGGCCAAGTGCCATATATCGATCACTTTTCCGTCGGTCGGTCAGTCCGGTGATCAAGAGTTAGGGTACTTCCAGATGTGCTAGGAATGAAACTTGGCAGGCTTATTAGAGACCCGGCCAAACTAACCTGGAAATAGTCACTTCCCCGATCCGACCACCGTGGGGGAGTGGAGGGGGGGGGGGGATCCGGAATATTGACGTATGTATGTAACTTTTGAATGGGGAGTCGGATCTTAATGAATCTTGATATTTGGAAACACCTCGTGTCTCAGATGATACATTTCAAGTCAAGAACGGATCCGGTGACTTTGGGGGAAGTTGGAGCTTAGGGGGGAACCGGAAATCGTATGACATGCTTAGAGTGGGCGGATCGGGATGAAACTTGGTGGGAAGAACAAGCAAAAGCTCTAGATACACAGTTGACAAGAGCGGACCGGATCCGGGAACTGTGGGGGAAGTTGGAGAGAGGGTTCCGAAATTCCGGCGATCCCAATTAAGATGCTTCCACATGTGCTAGGACGATGAAACTTGGCATGTCAGGGACTCGGCTATTTTAACGTAAGAACAGTTGTTTCTCTAATTTGACCATCGTAGTGGTTTGAGAATTAGTCGTATGGAGTTGTACGAAAAAGTAGCATGCAGTAGTACTGTTGCCACTGCATGCTACCACTAGCAAACTGGATGCTACTGCAGCAAGTTTGGATGCTATCGGGTACTACTACTTATGATTAACCCAGTCGGAGGCATGTTAAATCGAAGTGTTCCCTACTACTACATGTCAATACTTGCAACTTTTTCGTAGAACTACCATGAAACACCCCGATGAAAATTCATTTCAAATATTAGTATCGAAGTATTACGGAAAAGTAGCATAAAGTACGAACTGATGGTAACAAGGCTACCGTGCTACTGCATGCTATTATTAGCAAGACTGGATGCTACTGGATACGACTGCTTATGATTGCGGCACAGTCTGACTGCACATTAAATAATAGTATTCTTTACTGTTACATATTCGTAACTTTTTCGTACAATTATCACACAACTACGCAGGCTACATTTTTCACCGGGACACCGTCAAAGAATTTTTCATCGGGGGGGGGGGGGGGGGGGGATTTCTTGACACGCTTAGAGTGTAGCGATTGGGATGACACTTGGTGGGAAGAACAAGCATAAGCCCTAGATACATCAGTGACAGAACCGGACCGGATTCGGGTACTCTGGGGGGAATTGGAGGGGGTAGGAATTCCGCTGATCGCGATTCAAGGTACTTCCGGCTGTGCTAGGACGATGAAACTTGGCTTGAACATTATTGACAAGATTGGCTTAGTTAATTGTCACTTCCCAGTTCCGACCATATCTTGAAGTAGTCTACTCATCAAATAATGCTTATAAGCAAAATATACATTTGTATGATCCCCATGAGCCCATGATAATTTTTGCCTCAAGGGTTTTGTTTAGAAAGGAATTTCTAGCAACCTTAAAGTGCGCATTTTGATCGACACGCCAAAAAAATACTTTTGACCGCACCGAATATATTCATGATTCTAAAGGCCCCAGGATCATTTTTGCCTGAAGGGCTTTGATTAGAGATGAATTTCTAACGCCCTTTAAAGTGCGCATCATCACAGCCAAGTGCAAAAATAAAATACTCTTTACCAAGCGATACATTCTCGCTATTTACAATGTTCCATGATCATTCTTATATTAAGGGTTTTTCTTAAAAATGATCACAACAAACCCACGAGTTTGCAAATTCCTACTTTCATCCTCTTACCCAGCGTTGCTAGCAGTGGCGAAACTAGGGGGGCAGCTGCCCCCCCCCCCCCCCCCCCCAACGAAAAATTCTGTCGGTAAATCTGTAGTGTTTGTCGGTGCGAAGCACCGGCAAACGCTTTTATCATTCTGTATCTGATACCAAAAAAAGCTCTATCGGTAAAACAGGAAACTTCCTATTGGGAAATAGGGAGCGTTTGTTGGTGAAGCACGCTTTTAGCATTCCGTTTCTGATACCGACAAAAACTCTGTCGGGAAACCAGGAAATTTCTTGTTGGGAAATCGGCAGCGTTTCTCGGTGCGGAGACGGCGCGCGGATTCGGTTTTTGGTACCGGTATTAAGAGCTCTGACAAACACTTTCCTCGTTTCGTTTCTGATATCGACGAAAGCTCAGTCGGTAAATCATGAAACCTGTTTTAGAGAAATTGGCAACGTCTGTCGGTGCACGGATTCCGATTTCAGTACCGCCAAGAGCTCTTTAGTTAAATCAGGAAACTTCTTGTTTTGGAAATCGGCAGCCTTTGTCGGTGCGGAGACGTTGCGCGGATTCCGTTTTCAATACCAACAAAAGCACTTTCACTTCAAGAATACTTTCCTCATACCGTTTTTCATACCGACTCTGTCGATAATCAGGAAGCTTCAGTTTTCGATACGATCACTGGGAAAAGTCTTGTCGGTAAAAATGGGAACTCTGTTTCGGTCTGTTTACATCCGGAAAGGATAAAAATCGTGTCGTTAAATTCAGTATAAGTTGTGAACTGAAAGACAAAAATGCTCCTTAGCCGGGATTTGAACCCAGGACCCTCTGCTTACAAGGTAGGCGCTCTACCATTTGAGCTACCGAGGGGCTTGTGAACAGAGTTCGCAAACCGTTACAATAGTCTGGTAGGAGTCGGCCATAGGAACAGTGATCCCGCCCTAAGGCAAATTCATCTAACCAGTTCACATCCCCATGTCACAGAAATTCTCTCGGACTTCTCTGTTCCCACCCCACAGCACTACCGTAATGGCAAGAAGAGGTTCGGACACATAAATGGCACATGTTTGGCATCTGCGCCTACCACCCATCAAGTATCACCCTCGAACGGAGCATTTCCGAAAAATTTCCAGTGGGCCTACCGGTCCGGTATCCCTTAGCCCTACCTTCCCCACACGGACGTCAGATCCGGTTTGGGCCTCAAATTACATGTCTAGGTCCCATGAATCTTGTACCTTTCACGTTTTATCCCAATCATTCTGTCCGTTCGGCCCCTACTCTTATTACAATATTTCCGGGATCTCCTTGTAATATTGTTCTCGGACGCGGATAAACAGAACATCTTGGGCAAGTTTCATTCGACTCCGAGCACTTTCTAGGGCCCATGCATCCGTTTGGTTTTTTAGGCGTATCACAAAGTTACTCTAACCCCTACATTCCACTCAGTTGTCGGATTTCTGTCGGACACAGAAGCAGCAAATTTAGGGCATCTGCTCCCATTAGCCATCAAGCTGCCATAAAACTTGCTTGCCCGTTCACGTCACCTGTACTTTGATCCAACGCATCGTCATACCAAATTTCAACAAAATATCCCAACTCCTTTGATATTTATCATGGTAACAGACGGACAGACAAATTTTACGAACTCATAGGTGGTAACGTTTTGGACCCCTAGAAAGCCGCTTAGTTTACAAGCGAAAAAGACAGCCGCGTAAATCTTCAAGTAGTGAAGTAATCTGTTGATGTGTCTAGAACTACTTGTCTGGTTCGAGAGACCAGGTATGGTCTTCACAGTATGTACCTGGTTCCTTCTGATAACCATTGGTGCCAGGATGTGAATGGCCAATTCATTAACTTTCATCGTTAGAAAACCATCTCAATTGATCTGTTGCAACTCATTATTACAACGGTTGTAAGGTGCGTTCGCGGGAAACGTGCGCCGTTGCCGCGGCGGCAACAGCACTTTTTGTCGGTAAATGGTTAAATCTTGTCGGTAAAATCTGGGCTTATGACCCCCCACGAAAATGGGCTAATTTCACCACTGCTGCAAGTACCATATGAGCTTCATCTACCTCTTCTTGTTTTAGTTTTGTCTAATACTCTTTATTATATAAACCAACTATTACGAACTTAACTACATTAACATGAACACTCTTACTATTCTTTACAGATGTAGGCGGTATCATTGACTAGATTTCCCGAATGGGCCTTTGGGGGCAGTCGAATTTTTGTAGCATTTTTCTTTCTTTCATTTTCTTTGTTTTCTTAACTTGCTTTCCTTGTTGAATTGTTGGTAAGAAACAAACTAGTATTATATACTCTCAAAAAAACATAAATATTAAATAAAAAAACATTCTAAAGTTGAACTACAATCTACATCAACACCCTGTGTCAATGTCTATCTCCCATCTGCCTTTTTGTTAACCCTTCTAAATGTCAGTCTCAGATTGAACAGCCTGAAAGATTCCGGCATTCCTTTTCAAAACGAAAGCTCCCCTACCATAAAACGGTTAATACCGTTTACTTTCTTTGCCTCAGAACTGTTATCCTTTCTACTCCCCTGATTTTTGGATCTATTCTTACTCCCGAAAGTTGTATTTCACACTGTCAGTGTTTTTTTTACCCTAACGTCATTAAACTGATTAACAATAAATTAACCCCAAGGACTGGAGGATAGTCAATTGCTAAACACAACTAAATTAACTGTTAAATGAAACGAAAATGAAGGAAAAATAAATTATAAAACGATACGTAAACAGTCAAACCGAAAATCCAAAATCGGGGACACAGTAGTAAGAAAATAGGGAAATAAAATGTCATCTTTCCATCATATTTCTGCCCATCTCCTTTCCCCCGTTTGATTCCTGAATAAGGATCGTCAGTGAATTTGTCACCGTAGCAGTCTGGTCCGGTTTCGATAGGGGGGTAGAGTTCACGATTCTGATTTCCAGGACAATAGCCCACATCGTTAACGGTCAGTAGGGTCTCGCCCTTGGAGATTGGGGGGGGGGGGAATAGCACTCAGTAACACCTGTGAACTGGACAAATTATCTGTTGCTTGGATTCCATATTACAAAGCCGAGGGAGTTCCCCCTCTTAACGAACCCTGGAGATTACTGATAACATTCACGACATTAATGATCGAAAATAGCATGACCTTGTGAGCATTATAGAGCTTTATGTAGAATAGAGATATGTTACCTTGGGTGTTGCAAAAAAAACAGAGTTGCGTTCATAGTTCATAGTACAGCGGTAGCGGACGGCGAACTGTTAATAGTCGTTCTATTCCTGGCGGACTAGGTCAGAAGGTACGCTGCCTCCGCAGTGTACCACTCCGCTCTGCCTCACCCAGCGTACAAACTAGCGGGTCCACTGGCACTCAGCGGACGGCCCGCAGGCAAATAAAATGACATTAGGCATCCCGCGCCTTCCCAGCGTACGGCCCGCTGACGAATAAAACGACGACGAAGAGTCCGCTGTACTATGAACTTCAAATAATATTCAAGTAAAAAACAGCAAATACTTATAGTGAGTAAGTAGCACACCTTTACTTAGACCAAGAACAAATAATCTGACAGAACCTCCGTCTCCCTATCTCTGTAATATGACTATGTGGAGTCGAATATTTTCCCATACCCTGTCCCCTACGAACGAGTGGAGGTTAGTAGCATTGCGCCACATCACGTTTTGTTACCTCTATCAGAGCAAACTAACTTTTGCTCTGACCTCTACAAATAGCTAAATCGCGATAAACCCGCCGAGAGCAAAAGAAGAAATCATGGCTGATTGGTTCTATGGGCGTGCTCCAGAGCGGGTCAGCGCTCGGGGTACGCCTCCTGCCAGCCTCTTGCACTATGTTTTTGCTATGAGCAACGGCGAAGACGGAAGATGAGTAAACGGGTATGAAAATACCTCTAGGTCCGCTCAGTTTTGTCGGCGTAGTTTTATCTCATTATTTGTTCTTGCTTAAACCTTAGATGTCCTGCACCTCGAGTGCACGTCCTGCACCTCTACTTGGATGGAGGCAGTGGCGAAACTAGGGGAGGTCGTGGGGGGGGAGGGGGGCAGCTGCCCCCCCCCCCCACGAAAAATCCTTTATGTAAATCGGCAGTGTTTGTCGGTGCGAAGCACCTACAAACGCTTTTATCATATCGTTTCTGATACCGACAAAAGCTCTGTCGGTAAAACAGGAAACTTCCTGTTGGGAAATAGGCAGCGTTTGTCGGTACGGCACGCTTTAGCATTCCGTTTCTGATACCGACAAAAGCTTTGTCGGTAAGCCAGGAAACTTCTTGTAGGAAAATCGGCAGCGTTTCTCGGTGCGAAGCGGTGCGTAAATTCAATTTTCTTTACCGATGAGAGCTATGACAAACACTTTCCTCATTTCGTTTCTGATACTGGCGAAAACTCTGTCGGTAAATCATAAAACTGTAGGGAAATCGGCAGCGTCTGTCGGTACACGAATTCCATTTTCAATACCGACAAGAGCTCTTAAGGTAAATCAGCAAACTTCTTGTTTGGAAATCGACAGCGTTTGTGGGTGCGGAGACGGTGCACGGATTCCGTTTTAAGTACCGGCAAGAGCTCTGATAAAAACACCTTCCTAATTCCGTTTCTGATACCGACATAAGCTCTGTCGGTAATCAGGAAGCTTCTTGTCTGGAAATCAGAATTTTTTGTCGGTGCGGAGATGATACCGACAAAAGCCTTAACGGGAACGCCGATGATCGGATCGAGATTCTGATATCTGTTGTTTTTCATTTTTCGATACAATGACTGGGAAAAGTCTTGTCGGTAAAATGGGAACTCTCTTTTTCGGTCTGTTTACATCCGAAATGGATAAAAATCTTGTGTTAAATTCAGTATTTGTGAACTATTCGTCAGTGCGAGACTTTTTGATGTGGTGACTGGAATATGCTCGTCGGTAAATCCGAAAATGCACTAACCAAACACTTCTTCGTTCCTTTCTGTTCCTTGGCGGTAAACCAACCACACCGGCAGAACTGTTACCTTGAATTATTCTTGAGTGATATCTCTGTTCCCACCCATAAACTGCCCTTTTGGGTTGATCTGGCTGTTTACCAATCCGAGAAATAGTAGACTTTATTCAGTGACTTATGAGTTTCAAATTCCCGTCAGTGATACCCCCACCAGCTCGGTCCACCGAGGTTGGATCAGACAAGGATATCTGAATAGCATAATTACGGCACATGGGCGCAGTATTGCCAAGTTTATCTCAGTCGTTCAACTGGTTTGGTCCCTAAGCGTTTAAGAAACGTCCAGGACCCACAGCACTACGATAATGGCAAGAATAGGCTCGGACTCATATATGGCACATATTTGGCATCTGCGTCACTCGAACGGAGCATTTCCGGTGGGCCTACCGGTCCGGTACCCCTCAGCCCCACCTTCACCCAAGGGACGTCAGATAATTGTCTGGGTCCCATGAGTTTTTTACCTTTCAAGTTTTATCCCAATCATTCTATCCGTTTGGCCCCTATACTCGTATTACAATATTTCCAAGACCTCCTTGAACACTGTTCTCGGACGTGGATAAACTGAACATCTTTGGCAAGTTTCAGTCGAATTCGAGTACTTTCTAACGCCCATGCACCCGTTTAGTTTTTTAAGCGTATCATAAAGTTACTCTGACCCCTACTTTCCACTCAGTTATCGGATTTCGTTCGGACACAGAAGCAGCAAATTTAGGGCATCTGCTCCCATCAGCCATCAAGTTTCCATAAAACTGGATTGCCCGTTCACTTCACCTGTACTTTGATGCAACGCATCCTCATACCAAATTTCAACAAAATATCTCAACCGCTTTGAGAGTTATCATGGTAACAGACGGACAGACAAACTTTACGAACTCATAGATGCTAACGTTTTAGACCCCCCCCCCCCCCCAAAAACCGCTCAGTTTACAAGCGAAGAAGACAGCCGCGTAAATCTTCAAGCAGTGAAGTAATCTGTTGCAGCGTCTATCACTACTTTTCTGATTTCCAAGACTACTGACTACGTAGTATCTTCCTGGTTCTATGTGATAACCACTGCTGCCAGGAAGTTAATGGTGAATTCATTAATTTCATTAGAAAACCATCTCAGTTGGTATGTTACAACTTATTATGACAACGGTTGTAAGATGCATTCACGGAGAACGTGCGCCGGCACTTTTTGTCGGTAAATCCTTAATTCTTGTCGGTAAAATCTGGGCTTGCCCCCTCCACGAAAATGGGCTAGTTTCGCCACTGGATGGAATTGATAGTAGGCTACCTATAGAGTGCTTCGATTTAACTCCTTTAAAGGACTTGAAGAAGGATTTAACTTGGATTTGAAGAAGGATTTAACTCGGACGTATTTAAAAGGAAGCGTTTAATCGGAAGCATATATATGTTTCAGTTTCAGTTTCATTGGACTATATTAAAAGAAAAAAATATACAACTAACATAATATTCCTGCCAGGAAAGCACAAAACGAGCGCCTGGCTAGGGTAGTGAAATAACCGATATTAATTAAACAAGAGCTGAAAGCTCATATGGCACTTTTAAGAACAGTTAGCATGCTTGTCAGATACGGTTTGCAGTTGTCAAGGCTGCATCTCTCTACCGATATTCATTTCATCAGATGGATCAGAGGAACATCTACCTAAAACTTCAACCAAAATACAATCATCAATCTATCAACACAACGCATCAGAAAAAGTGTTCTTTATGTTAAAATTTTTGAAAAAAAATGTTTTCCGTTTCTTCTTCAAAATATCAGTGGGTTTTTAACCATAATTTTCTGTCATAAAAGAAATGGATTGAAATTTAGAAAACCGCCATAACCGTTCCTCAAAATTAAAAAGTAGTTTTAATACGAGATAAATTTGTAAACGTTGAAAATGTAAAAAAGAATATGAAAGCAAGGTCCGTGAAAGAGCCACAGTGTTAAGAATCTTAGCAAGATTATGTCTAGACAGGAAATCCCTAAGACAAATCACCGCCCCAAAACTAGAAGAAATGCGTGACTATATCTTTTACTATAAAAGCCCTCGTTCAAGACAAAGTCGTAAGGGATGCCCACAGATCTTAAAGACTCACAGGGATTCAGAATTGTATTATTTAGATGAACAGATACCGGAAGAGAAATTTGTTCAAGGGGTTTTAGTCCAAAGACCATAAAAGGCATTTTTCAGGTCGAAAAACCAGGCCATATTCCTTAGAAGATTTAACCAGATAATTTACGTTTTCTGAAGGCCCAATAATAGAGAACGGATAATAAGGAGTCGGTCGTTGGAATACCATAAATAAAAGAAGACTATACTTATCATCGAGACATGCACCAACTGTCATATTGAAAATAACTGGAGAAAGAATCCCACCCTGACGACGACCCCGGACTAAAACAACACCAGAATCTCTCCAAGAACCCTTCCAGAGAATTCTAATTCGACAAGATGCAAAACACCGACGCAACGCAAGTACTATGCTCACCGGTACACCATTCTTCAGCAGAGCTTTTGTCCTTGATCTTATTCAGGGATGATAGGACTAGTGCAGCTGTTATTGTCCAAACTGCGTCGTTGCAGGTCTTACTGCGCTTTTGCGAAAGCTACTTTAAACCCGATTGTTGGAACGGCCTGTTTCCCAATTTCATCGAAAGGAGATGAAGTGTGAAAGGAAAGCGAAAGTTTAATTAATGATGTCTGGAAGGCCGTGGCAGCTTTATTATGTTCCGCGATGATGAATGTAGGACGGGGTTTTCCGTTATTTTCCGGTCTTTCTTCCGGTGGGAAGAACTTCTCAAATAAACTTGTTATTTGGAATTTGAGCCCTTTCACTGCTGTTTTCATTTAGAGAACTGCGTTTTTCTGTCGGTTGTTTCATATTTATATGTAGTAAAGGGTGCGGGGGTAGGTATATAGTTTGGTTCTTTGTTCGTGAATATACTGATAATTTCAAGACTACAAACTAGTAACTAAATTATAGCACTAAACTATATAGTCACTACGACATATAAGAAGAAAGTAAAACAAAGTCTCCCTGTCAATTTACCTATCGGTTGCGGAGTTACGTAGTCAGAATGAAAGCTTAGAGCGAGGCTTCACGCATACACTCCAGACTTTCCGGTGTGTAAGGCTTCCGCATAGCCAAGCCAACGCTTATGGGTTAACGATTATAGCTAATTTGTCCATTCTTCAGCATTTTCTGGATGTCCCCATGACATATTTGTTGCCTCTCAATCGCAAATGTCAATCACTTTTTTCTCGTACTGCAATCATTTGGCTTTCTTGTGTCTTTCAAATTCGTTGCCTCCATGACACCTTCCAGATTTCCGGAGTCTTGGGTGTTCAGTATCCCGGACACCCTGCGGTTTTTAGCCTGGTTTCACTTTCCAGATCAATCTCGACGAAAGCGGATGCCTGGAATCCGGAAGAAAAATCTGGAAGGTGAAGCCTGGCTTTTAAGGTGCCAGCCTGATTATACTTTATTGCTCGAAGCATATATCAGAGTCATAGGAACTGATTGATAAGAACTTAAATTCTTCTGTTTCGACGGATGCTCTGCCTCTCGCTATTTCAATATATCTGTTTCCACGGTCAGAACAACCCTCATCTCAGAAATTGTGGTCCGTATTTGTCGTCCATGTAGCATACTGTCAGTAGTTTAATAAAATTTAAGACAGTTTAATCAGACAACACTTTAGATGTTACGTTACAGACTAAATCCTTTGTTCTGTTCTAAGTGTTATTTTGTTAAAAAGTAACATTGACAACCGTGTTTAGTGGTTTATTTTACGGAAACGTGACCCTTAACAGAATTATGTATTCAAGTATTCAAGTATTTATTTACGTACTAAAATTGTATAACACTGGACAACTTGGTCTATTGGCCTAGAAGGAAAATAATCTTGTGTAGGCCTAGGTAACATTAGTATCAAGTATGCTCAGGGGCGTCACTATGAGTGGGGGAGGGGGGACCTCCCCCCCCCCAAAGGTCTAGAGAAAGTACTTTTACATGTTTCTGTGAAATGTTGTGTGCCTTTTTCGGGCGTCGGTCGAGGAAAACTTTGCATAATAATTTTTTAATTTTAAGAGTTCACGAGTTTGTCGGTGCGGAGCGCCGGCAAACACAGAAGAAATAAAATGTAGTGTGCCTTTTTCGGGCGTCGGTCGATGATACTTTGCATAATAATCTTATACTTTTAAAAGTTCACGAGTTTGAACGAGATCACGAGTAAAAATTAAAGACGAGTTTACGAGTTAAAAGTAAACACAGACAAATTAAAATGTTATTTGCCTTTTTCGGGTGTCGGTCGAGGGAAACGTGAATAAAAAAAAAAAATTATGAATAAACTCCTCGCAAACAACGTCAACAGCATGATACGAATCGAATATAGATGGATGGATAGTTTTATTGATCTAAACTCGTAGCGCCGAATTGGCACTAAGTATGTCGACCATTACAGTTAACGGGCTAAAATAGCTTGAATATGTTCAATCGTACGAGAACAAAAATGTCACTTGAAAATCATCAGTTTTTAGTTAATTTTGTTTGTAACATAAGACACGAAGAATTCAAGCACCGGTTTGTATGACACTTCACTGGCATCAGGAGGTTCTGGTGACGTGTCCATCCTGTTATCGGTGCTCGTTCGGGCAATACGTCTCTGTACTTTTCACCGGCAAGGATCGACCGGCCAAAGTGTAAAATTAGATCTTCCCGGCGGACATGGAGTGACTCCGGTCTTAATAGCTGGAGGGAAGTTTTGTAGTCAGTGTGTCTCAGCCTTAAAGGATCCCTCTTACTTATTCTGCCCTTAATAATAGACCTAGCTCCCATGTCGAATTATAAGCTTCTAAAATCCCCACATTCCTCCATTGTTTCGTTTTGTGCCTACGGATTTTAGCGTTTTTTACGCCATGCCGAGTTTTGCCCATCACACAAAGCAAAGTTTGCCGGAGTCGTCAATTTCCAATGACAAGTTTCTCAGACATAAGAAGATGAGAATCTTCTGTTTTTTACTTCTGTTATTTGCTTAGTTTTCCAACATTTTAACCACGGCGCGTTCAGTTTTCAAACGTTTTGCTCCCACCCGCCGCTTCGGAGAGCAGGAAGGCTGGATAGTGTCGACAAGCGCTAACAAGAAAATCGCTGATTTGGGGTGGAAAGTAATGGTATTTATGGAACACTTTTTTTCTGATCCCTTTAATAGGCAAAAGATCATTTCTAGTAAGAGTGGTGCTTTAACATTAGCGAAGGTAGGTAGGGAAGGCAGGTAGCGGAACAAGCAAAGTGAGAAAGTCAGTGAGGTGTCGTGAGGGAGGTTAAAGTGTATCGTTTGAAATTTGGGTCTCCGGGTTCAACAATGGATAAAGCTTGCGGTAGTTCGCTACATTAGGTTCTTTTTACACCCAAGAAATCAAATTCTTCGTACATTTATGAGGCAAAACACAGAAGAAAACGAATTCTGAATGCTTTTGTCGGGCGTCAGTATTCTTGTCGTCACATCGGGTTCTTTTTATCCGGAAGAAGTTGTCGGGCGCATCCGGAAAGTTTAAGTCCCGTCGGAAGATCGGGATCGTGTTACACGTAATAAATCAAATCCGTAAATGTCTGTCGGGCCAATCCCGAAAGTTTATGTCTCGTCAGCAAATAGAGATTTTTCTACACAAGAAATCAAATGACTGCAAAGTTTTGTCGGGTGGAGACCAAATGTTTAAGCTTCGTGGGTTAATCGGTTTTTGTTTTTACACTTAAGAAACCAAATTCTGGAGACTAGTTTAAGTCTTGGGCTTTCGGTCTCCCTTCGTCGGTTCTCGGTGTGGTCATGGTCTCGAAGAGTAAATGAGGGGAAGCAGTGCAATGGCGATCGCAGTACTCCAGTATTAAGCATTATCTTTCTAACGTGAAAACTAATTCTTTTGCTGTTAATTGAGAACAAATCTTGTTTTTGCCTACTTTATGTGGATGGCCACTAGTTATGGCACTTGCAGCCTCTGGCTCAAGTGCCACATACCGATCACAATTCCGTCTGTCGGTCGGTCCGAGTTTTTTTCACACTTTTTCGAGTTAGGGTACTTCCAGATGTGCTAGGACAATGAAACTTGGCATGCATATCAGGGACCCGATCAAACTACCCTGGAAATAATCAGTTTCACAATCCGACCATATGCGGGGGAGTGGAGGGCGGGGGAAACTTGAAAATTGAGGGCAGTTTGTCACACTTTTTCGAGTTAGGGTACTTCCAGATGTGCTAGGACCATGAAACTTGGCAGACATATCAGAAACCCGACCAAACAATCTTAGAAATAATCAGTTTTCCGATCCGACAATCTCGGGGTGGGGGGGTGGGGTGGAGAGCGGGGGAATCCGGGAAATTGAGTAGTTTGTAACTTTCGAACGGGTGATCGGCCTGGAATGAAACTTAATAACTGAATAGATTATATATCTTTGATAACCCGTTTAAAGTCTTGACCGGATTCGGTAGCCAGGGGGGAGTTGGGGGGGGGAGGCCGGAAATGTCAAGAAACGGTTAGAATGGAGGGATCGGACTGAAACTTGCTAGGAAGAATAAGCATCTGCTCTAGATAAATCGTTTAGACAATTGTACTGGATCCGGACACTTAGGGGGGGGGTGGAGGGGTTTCCCGGAATTCCGGTGATGGCAGTTTTAGGGTTTTCTGGTGATCTTTTTCATATCCGGACCGGATCCGACAACTAATTTTTTTTTTTTTTTTGGGGGGGGGGGGAATACGTGGCCCGCTTAGAATGGAGAGATCGGGATGGAACTTGGAGGGTGGTTGGGAATCCGGTTATCTCGAGTTGTGGTACTTCCAGATGTGCTAGGACGATGAAACTTTACTGGAATATTAGAGATTCAACAAGATTTGCTTAGAAATCGCTACTTCCCAAATCCGATTATTTTTAAAGTACCAATCGTGACCGCAAAGTAAGAAACGTACTTTTAAGCAATGTATGAATTTTCATAATGCCCATCAGCCCATTATCATTTTTGCTCAAGGGTTTTGCTTACAAATGAAGTTCTAGCTTCCTAAGAGAGCGCATCTCAACCGCAAAGTCGAAACTCACTTTTGATGAAACAATACATCTTAACCCAGGTAAGTGCCATAGAAACTTACAGCTCTTGTTTTTTTACGGACAGTTCTGTGACTTCACACACACAGGAAGAACGGTTAAAACTTAACTTGAAAAAAAAATTCCCATTTAAAAATTTTGCTTGCGGCGCTTAGTTTATTTATTTTTATTTATTTATTTTATTTCAAATAAGGCCAACATGGGCCACAAAATAACAAAAACACACTCAACAAACAAACAAATGTAAATACGAGGTCACTTACGTGACTCCCGTCAAAAGCCCTGCGTACAACTCACGAGTCCACGCAAGCCATACAGGCAGAGAAAGCCGCATCTGAGGCCCACAAAGGATCCTAAGAAGTGGGCTAGGGGATCGGAGGATCCTGGTTTGAAGGGAAAGAATTGACCGCCTCCGAAGTTCACCAAAAGATGGAAGCCCTTCACCAACAAACATTCCCGATGCACTACAATTGCAAGGAAGACCGTGAAGCCACCGGAACGAATTATTATACATAACCCGAAAGCTGTTCTGGGTACAGTCGTTGGAAGCTTGACTGTTTAACGAACGTTGAAATGGAAGGCTTGTTTTTTCGGCAATTTTTATGGCACTTGCAGCCTCTGGCTCAAGTGCCATATACCGATCACAATTCCGTCTGTCGGTCTGTCGGTCGGTCCGAGTTTTTTGTCCCACATATCCGAGTTAGGGTACTTCCAGATGTGCTAGGACAATGAAACTTGGCAGGCATATCAGGGACCCGACCAAACTAACCTGGAAATAATCAGTTTCCCGATCCGACCATATGGGGGGAGTGCGGGGCGCTGGAAACTTGAAAATTTAGGGCATTTTGTCACATTTTTCTGAGTTAGGGTACTTCTAGATGAGCTAGGACAATGAAACTTGGCAGGAATATCAGGGACCCGACCAAACGAACCTGGAAATAATCAGTTTCCCGATCCGACCATATGCGGGGGAGTGGGGGCGCTCGAAACTTGAAAATTTAGGGCATTTTGTCACACTTTTTCGAGTTAGGGTACTTCCAGATGAGCTAGGACAATGAAACTTGGCAGGAATATCACGGACCTGACCAAAGTAACCTGGAAATAATAAGTTTCCCGATCCGACCATATGCGGGGGAGTTGGGGCGCTGGAAACTTGAAAATTTAGGGCATTTTGTCACACTTTTTCGAGTGAGGGTACTTCCAGATGAGCTAGGACAATGAAACTTGGCAGGAATATCACGGACCCGACCAAACTAACCTGGAAATAATCAGTTTCCCGATCCGACCATATGGGGGGGAGTGCGGGGCGCTGGAAACTTGAAAATTTAGGGCATTTTGTCACACTTTTTCGAGTTAGGGTACTTCCAGTTGTGCTAGGACCATGAAACTTGGCAGGCATATCAGAGACCCGACCAAACAAAATTAGGAATAATCAGTTTTCTGATCCGACCATTTTGGGGGGGGGGGGGTGGAGGGCAGGGGAATCCGGGAAACTGAGAAGTGTGTAACTTTCGAACGGATGATCGGATTGTAATGAAACTTCATAACTGAAGAGAATATATATCTGTAATGTCCCGTTTAAAGTCTTGACCGGATTCGGTAGCCAGGGGGGAGTTGGGGGGGGGGGGGGAGACTGGAAATTTCAAGAAACGGTTAGAATGGAGGGATCGGAGTGAAACTTGCTGGGAAGAACAAGCATCTGCTCTAGATAAGTCCTTTAGACCATTGTACTGGATCCGGACACTTATGGGGGGGGGGGGGGGGTCCCGGAATTCCTGTGATGGTGGTTTTTTGGATTTTCACGATGAAACTTGGCAGGCATATCAGGGACCCAATCAAACTGACTTCAAAATACAAATATTGTCGATCAGATAATGGTGGGGGAGTGGAGGGAGGAAAATCCGCAGGGGAATCCGGGAAATTGAGAAGTGTGTAACTTTCAAACGGATGATCGGATTGTAATGAAACTTCATAACTGAACAGAATATATATCTGTAATGTCCCGTTTAAAGTCTTGACCGGATTCGGTAGCCAGGGGGGAGTTGGGGGGGGGGGAGACCGGAAATTACAAGAAACGGTTAGAATGGAGGGATCGGAGTGAAACTTGCTGGGAAGAACAAGCATCTGCTCTAGATAAGTCCTTTAGACCATTGTACTTGATCCGGACACTTATGGGGGGGGGGGGGTCCCGGAATTCCGGTGATGGTGGTTTTGGGGATTTTCACGATGAAACTTGGCAGGCATATCAGGGACCCAATCAAACTGACTTCAAAATAAAAATTTTGTCGATCAGATAATGTTGGGGGGAGTGGAGGGAGGGGAATCCGAAATTTTCAGTCATGCGTAATTTTGGAATGGGTGATCGGATTCGAGTGAAATTTAAGAATTCAACAGAGGACATTTCTCCGATGATTTTTTTCATATCCGGACCGGATCCGGCAACTATTTGGGGTGGGCGGAAAATACGTGCCCCGTTTAGAATGGAGGGATCGGGATGGAACTTTGTGGGAAGAACAAACAGATGCTCTAGGTAAGTCATTTGCTGAATCGGATTGGCTACGTGCACCGCGGGGGAGCTGGGTGGGGGGGGGGGTGGACCGGAAATCTCGAGAAACGGTTAGAATGATGGTATCGGAATGAAACTTGCTGGGAAGAACAAACATCTGGTCCATGTAAATCTTTTAAATAATTTGACTGAATCCGGACACTTGAGGGGGGGGGAGGGGTATCCCGGAATTCCGTTTTTGGGGGGATTTTCACGACGAAACTTGGAAGGCATATCAGGGACCCGGTCAAACTGACTTGGAATAAAAAAAAAATCCTCGATATGATAATCTTGGGGGGGGGGGAGTTGAGGGAGGGGAATCCGGAATATTGAGTCATGCGTAACTTTGGAACTGGTGATCGGATTCGAGTGAAATTTAATAATTAAACAGAGGACATTTTTCTCTTGTGACCTTTTTTCATTTCCGGACCGAATCCGGCAATTATCGGTGGGAGGGCGGAAAATACTTGACCCGCTTAGACTGGTGTGATCTGGATCGAACTTCGTGGGAATGACAAACAGATGCTCTGGATTAATCATTTACAGAACAGGATTGGCTCCGGTTATTGTGGGTGGAGTTGGAGGAGGGGGAGGGGGGTCTGGGATTCCGGTGATCGCGCGTTAAGGTACTTCCAGATGTGCTAGGACGATGAAACTTCGCTGGAATATTGGAGACTCAACAACATTTGCTTAGAAATTGCTACTTCCCAAATCCGATTATTCCTTAAAGTACCAATCTTGACCGCAAAGTAAAAAAAATACTTTTAAGCAATATATGCATTTTCGTGATGCCCATCAGCCCATTAGCAGTTTTGCCTCAAGGGTTTTGCTTACAAATGAAGTTCCAGCTCCCTTATAGCGCGCATCTCAACCGCAAAGTCGAAACTTACTTTTGATCAATCAAATCATCTTGACACATGCAAGTGCCATATGAGCTTACAGCTCTTGTTTTTTTTTTTAGCACAAACTGGACTCCCCCCCCCCCCCCAAAGGTAAAAGGCTAGTGACGCACCTGAATAAGCTGTATTTTGACAATGTTGTATTCGAAATTGTTCATCTTTGTGGTAGATGCATGAAACTTTTGACAATTTAGTTATTAACCGTTTTTCAGATTGTCATTTGCATAACTGTCGAACCCCAACACGCCTTATAGGGTTGTTTTAAACTCGCCTTTTCTGGGGAGGGGGGGGGGGTGCATTCCACGCATTCCGGGATGAATTGTCCAGCATGGCTTTCTGCTTAACTAGCGTGAATTGTACATCGCTACTTACTGAAATCTTGGCAACCGATACCGCAACGATTAACTTAACCCGTATAGAAATAATTCAAGTCGTAAACGATCGTTTTTTTCCAATTGTGTTATGGGACATTTTTCCAATCGTAAACAGTTGGAAACGATCGTATTTTTACGATTGGAAACAATTGTTTACGATAGTGAACAGTTGTTTCCAATCGTTTGTGATTGTAAACAGTTGTTAACGATCGTATTTTTACGGTTGTTTGCGATCGAAACCGATTGTTTCCAATTGTATTTTTACGATCGAAAATAGTTGTTTACGATCGTGGTTTTAAGACTGAAACCGATTGTTTCCAGTCGTTATTTTACGATTGAAAACAACTGTTTCCAGTTGTATTTTTACGATTTAAAACAATTGTTTCGGATCGTATTTTTACGATCGGAATTTCCGACTGCAGATTCTTTTTCAACACCCCCTCCAACCCCACCCCTATGCCCTAAACTGTAGATCGTCGATAACTGGAAGGTCTCTTACTTCTCTCCAACTTCAAGTAATGCTTAATTTTCTGTGATTCAGTTCAGTCGACAACATTAAGGAGGATCGATATTCGCAGTGTGTTATATAGAGGCAAATAGTTTTTCTTCAGAATTATCGATTAAACGGCAGCACACAAAAATTACCAGAAGACGCTTTAGCAGTATAGAGGGGGCATCGACTGCGAAAGCTGCTTTTGAATCATTTTGCGCTTCAAAGAAAAGTTAAAATCGTAAAAACACGAATTACAGCTCTCAACTTCAAGCATTTCCACGTCTTTTAAACTTTTCGAAAAAATAAACAATCGTAAACAGTTGTTTCCAATCGTTACGATTGGGATTTCAGATTCGCCGTTTCACTTAAGCATTTTGATCGTTTATAAATCAACAAAATTCAACTTCTCTACTACTGTTGTTAGAAATCAGTTCTTGTTTCAGGACTTGAAATCCAAACCAACTGTTTCCGGTCGGAAACAACTGAAAACGATCGAAAACAACGGAAAACGATCGTAAACAGTTATTTCCTTGCGATTCGGATTTCAGATTCGCCGTTTCAGTTAAACTATTTTGGTCGTTTACAACTAAAATAAAAATCAACTTCCCTTTTACCTTTGTTAAAACTCAGGTCTGTATTTCACGGCTTTAAAACAAAACCAACTGTTTCCGATCGAAAACAGTTGGAAACAATTGAAAACGATTGGAAACAATTGAAAACGACTGGAAACAGTTGAAAACGATCGTTTTGAATCGGTACGAAAAAAACCATCGGAAAATTACGATCGGAAACAACTGTTTCCAATCGTTAACAATTGTTTACAGTTGTTAACAATTGTTTCCAGTTTTTAACGATCGTAAAAAATTGTTAACAGTTGTTTACGACTGAATTATTACCGTACAGGAGCTAAACTATGTTGATCGTTTTCAACAACAAAAAAATCAACTACTAAAAATCAACGGTTGTTACCAATCGTTTGTGATTGGGATTCAGATTCGCCGTTTCAGTTAAATTATTTTGATCGTTCACAACTAAAAACATTCACCTGCCCTACTATCGTTGTTAAAGCACAACTCTTACTAGCAATGATCTTTTCCCTATGAAAGGGATCAGAAAAATCGTTTTCGAAAATACCATTACTTTCCACCTGAAACTAGCGATTTTCTTGCTAGCGCTTGTTGACTGTGTCCAGCCTTCCTGCTCTCCGACGCGGCGGCTGGGCGCAAAACATTTGAAAACTCATCGTGCCTTGGTTAAAAAGTGGGGAAACTAAGCAAACAAAAGAAGTAATAAATTGAAGATTGTCACATCGTTATGTGTGAATGCGTTGGGTGATGGGAAAACTCGGCAAGGCCGAAAAAGCGCTAAGAATTCGTAGTTACGAAACGAAACAATGGAGCAAGGTGGGAATTTAAGAAGCTTATAATTCCATATGGGAGCTAAGTATTTTATAAAAGGCAGAATAAGCAAGAGGGGTCCTTTAAAAATCCGGTCTTGTTTCAGGACTTGCTACCGAATCAACTGTTTCCGATCGAAAACAACTGAAAACGATCGTAAACAGTTGTTAAATAACACTTGAAAAAAAGATCGTAAACAGTTCTAAAATTTCGATTGGAAACAGTTGTTCCCAATCGTTTACGGTTGGGATTTCGATTCACCGTTTCACTTGAACTATTTTTGTTCTGGAAAACTTAAAAAAAACAAAAAACTTCCATATTACCGTTGTTAAAAATCAGGATCCAATCGAAACAACTGAAAACGACTGGAAACAACTGAAAACGATCGTTTTGAATCGGTACGAAGAAAAAAGATCGTAAAATTACGTTAAACATCAGGTCTGTATTTCAAGCTTTGAAAACAAAACCAATTGCTTCCGATCCAAACAACTGAAAACGACTGGAAACAACTGAAAACGATTGGAAACAATTGAAAACGATCGTTTTGAATCGGTACGAGAAAAGCGATCGTAAAGTTATGATCGGAAACAACTGTTTCCAAATCCAATCGTTTACGATTGGGATTTCAGATTCACAGTTTCACTTGAAGTATTTTCATTGTGTAAAACTAAAAAAAAATAAACTACTCTAACACCGTTGTTAAAAGTCAGGTCTGTATTTCATGACTTGGAAACAAAACCAAGTGTTTCCGATCGGAACAACTGAAAACGATTGGAAACAATTAAAACCGATCGTTTTGAATCGGTACGAAAAAACGATCGGAAAATTACGATCGGAAACAATTGTTTCCAATCGTTTATACGATTGGGATTTAAGATTCACAGTTTCACTTTAACTATTTTCATTGTGTAAAACTAAAAAAAATATACTTCCCTATTACCGTTGTTAAAAATCAGGTCTGTATTTCATGATTTGAAAACAAAACCAAGTGTTTCCGATCGAAACAACTGAAAACGATTGGAAACAATTGAAAACGATCGTTTTGAATCGGTACGAAAAAAACGACCGTAAAATTACGATCGGAAACAACTGTTTCCAATCGTTCATGATTGGGATTTCAGATTCACAGTTTCACTTGAACTATTTTCATTGTGTAAAACTAAAAAAAATAAACTTCCCTATTACCGTTGTTAAAATCAGGTCTGTATTTCATAATTTGAAAACAAAACCAATTGTTTCTGATCGAAACAATTGAAAACGATTGGAAACAATTTAAAACGATCGTTTTCAGTCGGTACGAAAAAACGATCGTAAAATTACGATCGGAAACAACTGTTTTCAATCGTTTACGATTGGGATCTCAGATTCACAGTTTCACTTGAACTATTTTCATTGTGTAAAATAAAAATAAAAATAACTTCCCTATTACCGTTGTTAAAAATCAGGTCTGTATTTCATGATTTGAAAACAAAACCAAGCGTCTCCAATCGAAACAACTGAAAACCATTGGAAACAATTGAAAACGATTGGAAACAATTGAAAACGACTGGAAACAATTGAAAACGATCGTTTTCAATCGGTACGAAAAAAACGATCGTAAAATTACGATCGGAAACAACTTTTTCCAATCGTTTACGATTGGGATTTCAGATTCACAGTGTAAAACTAAAAAAAAAAATAAACTTCCCTATTACCGTTGTTAAAAATCAGGTCTGTATTTCATAATTTGAAAACAAAACCAAGTGTTTCTGATCGAAACAACTGAACACGATTGGAAACAATTGAAAACGATCATTTTCAGTCGGTACGAAAAAAACGATCGGAAAATTACAATCGGAAACAAAAGTTTCCAATCGTTTACGATTGGGATCTCAGATTCACAGTTTCGCTTGAACTATTTTCATTGTGTAAAACTAAAAAAAAACATACTTCCCTATTACCGTTGTTAAAAATCAGGTCTGTATTTCACAATTTGAAAACAAAACCAAGTGTTTCTGATCGAAACAGCTGAAAACGATTGGAAACAATTGAAAACGATTGGAAACAATTGAAAACGATCGTTTTCAATCGGTACGAAAAAAACGATCTTAAAATTACGATCGGAAACAACTGTTTCCAATCGTTTACGATTGGGATTTCAGATTCTTTCACTTAAACTATTTTCATTGTGTAAAACTAAAAAAAATAAACTTCCCTATTACCGTTGTTAAAATCAGGTCTGTATTTCATAATTTGAAAACAAAACCAAGTGTTTCTGATCGAAACTGCTGAAAACGATTGGAAACAATTGAAAACGATCGTTTTCAATCGGTACGAAAAAAACAGTCGTAAAATTCCGATCGGAAACAACTGTTTCCAATCGTTAACAGTTGTTTACAGTTGTTAACAGTTGTTTCCAGATGTTAACGATCGTAAATAGTTGTTAACAATTTTTTACGACTTAATTATTTCCATACGCGAACTTCCACCTGTGAATTAATGAATGAAAGACTTTCATTCTGCCAAAATGATCAGACAAGAGAAGGAAAGTACAATGGTTATACACTTACAAAACAAATACCTACATTTTGATCTTAGGGCACATAATTCGTGGCATTCAAAATAAGAAAATATATTACAAATACAAAATAAAAACGCTAACAGTATTCACGAAATAAAATTTTTAACAAGGCAATAATCAAAAAGCCCTAGGCTCGGCAGGAATACTGTCCAAGATGATTGTAACTGAGTTGCGTTTTCAGACAGCAATGACTTTAACACGGAGTCTAACACCAGTGTGCAAATACCCATTTTCGTCCCACCGTGTTTACTCTTACGTCTAAACACGTAACGTAACTTGCTATTCGGGAGAATTGCATGTTCTGCATAATCGGTGTTAAACCCTCGCACAACACGGAGGCTTAAAACGGTTTTAAACATAAACTCAGTAACACATCTTGTGACTCTGACAATTGAAAACGAATTTTGCTAAACTCAGGGAAAACACAAGTGTCTGAAAACGCAAATCTGGCATTTCATTTATCTTGCTTTTTAGAGCTCGCTTTGATCAGGTCCTTCCAACCTAGATCGTGTATCATCGACCGATTTGAATGATATCGGTTATGCTTGCACAGCTCACTTGCTAAATCCGCAAGTGTCTTACGAGCGTCAAGCTCCTTACCACTGCATTTGACGTATCTATCAACTTTCTACCTTCCCTTATTAGGAATTATTTTCTGTTTTCCGAACTTCCGTTCTTTGGTTACCAGCACGTGACCCTGAGGTCATACTGTCAGTATTGGAATCCCGGGAGAAATAACCGTACAATATGCATCCCGGTTTCCCCCCTTCGCATTTCTTCTGTAACGGTGGAGCATGTCTACATTCTTTCTTATTGTCCTGGAGGTGAATTTGTTGTATCTGCCAGAAGCACTAACAGACCTGTGACTGATAAATATTCCTTGAGCCCAAGCTGACTTTGAAACATTTGTTCAAATAGTGTATACAACGGATACGTCAGCTACGATGCTTCATCAGCGATATTTCGGCCCTTCTTGGCAAGGGTTCTCGAGAATTTCGAGGACCCTTGCGAAGAAGGGCCGAAATATCGCTGATGAGACCTGTGACTGGCTGTGACTGAGAGAATTTTTGTAAATAAGCATCGTTTATTCAGAATCTGATCAAGAAAGAATAAGCAAGTCAGGTTTACATTGCGGACCTTATTCTTCTCAGGGAAATACGACAGAGCCCGTCTTGAGTATGATTTTAGCACTTTTTTTTTATTCCAGCTTAAATTTTAAAGGCTAAAGTGTTAGAAATGATACTACTCTGAATCTTTAAAAATAAAACGTTTCCAAATAGAAATATAGTGGAGTATAAGAAGAAGACAAATACTAAACAAAACAATGGAATTACATTGAATTATAAGCTACCCACAATATAAAAAAAAGAAAAATTGATAAGCCAGTTGTTGACCGTAGTATAAAAGAGTGTTGTGCCAAGTACTTCTATTTTTTACTTAAAGCAAAACCAAAAAAGGGCTGAGACCCGACAGTTCACTTAAATAGGCCTGAAAACCCGAAAAAAAATGGGTTACTTCGTTTGTCCGCTATCCACACGTAATCGATTTCAGCGAATTAACTTGTTCTTTCGGATTTGTGGTACCTCTGTATGGTTGAGTGCTATGCTTGACATATTTACCAACAACAAATGTAAGCCGTTGTACGAAAAATAAAAAAAAATGGCAGATTCCTTGCAAGGCATACCCTAAAATCATTTTCCTACTTTTCTGCAAACGTAACTTTTCCGCCGTCAGCATCTTTAGCCCTGGAAATGCAGGCCTTTGTTGAAATTCGAATTTTCCGCGTCTGTGTGAAAAAATACATAATCCCTTAGGCGAGTCAAAATATTACAAAAATATCAGATGTAAAATTAAGCTGCATTCTCAACCAAACTTTAGAAACAAGTACCAACTACTCCAGAAATTGTTTACTTAAGTAGAAGCATCAAGTACTGCTTCAAAATCTACTTAAAGGCGTATTCTCGCCGTTCCCCGAGGACTCCTCGGGGAATCGAAGGGAACGGCGAGAATAGAGGGAGTCACTCCACGCGGACTCCGCGTACAGAAGCAGCGAGAATACGGGGAATGCTCCTAATAGGGATTTTGTTCGAAAAATAAATATGCAGCTGAAAAAAATAGTCTAGATCCACTTTATTTTTGGTTTTGTTTATTCTGATTCTTTTTAATTAATTTTACGTACCACCTACAGCAGCAAAAATTGATTCCCCTCCGAATTTGAAAGGGAGTCCTTTTTGATGATGGTGATGATAATCAGAGCATTCCCCGTCCCTGGGGACTCGCGAGAATACGGGGAGTCAGTCCCCGGGACAAACAAAAACGCGGGGACTCCTCAAGTGGAGTCCTCGGGGAACGGCGAGAATACGCCTTAAGTAATAAGCACTTTTTGTAGTACTTGGGTAGGCTTATTATAGTAGATTTATAAAAAAAAATATAAAGGAAATGCCTGATCAAAAGACCAACAATGAAAAACGACGGACACTACTCTCTTATGTGAGGACATGCATTTTTTATGATCCCATAAACAGTGACGGGAAACTTATAACCTCTCGTTAAAGTGTGCTTGTAGGTCTGCAAACAGTCGAGGAGCAGTGTCATTAGGGAGGGAGAGTAGGTTAATCCATTTAGAGACGATTCCTGAGTCTGCTTCCAGATCCGAGTAACTTTATTTGCGGGAACAACGAAAATGTGTTATTGTAGTATGGAGTTCCAGGTAAGCGTATTTGCTAGGAACAACAGAAATGCCTTTAAAATGTTTATTGGGACTTGGCGCAGAGAAGGAAACGGCCAATTCAGATGTTGTAGATGGCGGTGATATTTTCGATGAAAAGTGGAAGCGGGGTGAAGCACCACAGAATGAATGAATTTATTACATGCAGCCTAGTAATAAGGAATTTGCACAGTACATACAGAAAAAAAGGTAAATGAACGCTTAACAAGAAAAACAGAGGGAACACAAAATCTACAACGACAGCAAAAGATAAATTAACGCAAAACAAGAAATACACAACGAAACACGAAAAGAACAAAAAATTTACTGCATTATCTGGCGCATCCCGATGAAAAATTTGTCTCAAAAGAGTACTACGAAGTAGCACGAAAAAGTTGCATGCAGTACAAACGACGCTACTACATGCTTCTACTTCTAGGCTACCATGTTACTGCAGACTACTATATGGTACTATTAGCAAGCCTGGATGTTACTATGGCAAGACAGGATGCTACTGGATACTACTACATAAGATTGGACCAGTCCGATGCACATTAAATGATAGTATTCTTTGCTATTACATAGTATTACATGCAACGTTTTCGTACTACTACCATACTACTAGGCAGGCTACAAATTTTTCATCGGGATTTGAGATAAGAGTGAAGAAGAACAAGAGTGAAGCAAGAAACATCGCAGTAGCGAGGGACTTCGGCATAGAGGGGAAGCCAGAGGGGTTCATGCCCATCGTTTATGGAGGCAGTTAGGCAACCCACAAAAGCGGCTTTTGTTCGGATTGGTTTGAATGTTCTCAAAAGAATGCTGGGATTTTACCGATAAAGAACAGGCCCAATTAGGACACTGGTTTGTGAGATCTTGAATGTCAGTTTATCTGTTATAACAGTTACTTTTATAACCGAAAGTAGTCATCTTGAACTCAGACATCATTTCACCTCAAAGTTTGTCTTAAAGCGGAATTGAAACCTGATATTATCACCAGCGGCGTAGCTGTTTTCGATTTACCTTTCACAGCTGAAGCTGTGAAAGGAAAACATGTATTCATGCCTTTGCTCTAAAGCAAAATTGAACATTCCCATGGGATTCCACAATTAAGCCCCGCCTTTCGCTTGAGATCGGTTCAGTCAAAGGTACGGACTGTAAAAACAGTCAGAGACAGCTTTTTTGGCGATTTGAGGCAATATTGATCGTAATACGTAGTGTCCTGTCACAGTGGAGTATTACGAAAGGTAATACATAGGAGCTGATCTGTCTTTTCCTTCTTCCTTTTGAACCCCCTTTCCTTGAATTCGTTTTGGGGTTCAAGGTTTTTTTTATTTACCCGATGAAAAATTTATTTGAAAATAGTAGTAAAGTTGTACGAAAAAGTAGAATGCCGTGCGAACTGATACTACCACGTCCTTCTACGCCAAGACTACCGTTTTACTACATTCTACTGCGTGCTGCTATTGGCAAGACCGGATGCTAGTGGATACTACTGCTTAAGATTGGCACAGTCTGAGGCACACCAAATGATATATTGTTTACTATTACATACTAGTACATGTAACTTTTTCGTACAACTATCATACAACAACGCAGGCTAAAAATTTTTCATCGGGTACAAAACAATTGTATCATTAACACTTTCCGCCAAACAAGATAGCTTCAGGGGGTCTTGTTCTTATTAAACTTCACCAAAGAGACTCACGTAATCTTGCCTTTTTGTATTTCCGACTGTTCAACGCCATCTATCATTAGATAGATTTTTTCTCCTTCACGTTCGTCCCTTTATTAATTCGTTTAATTGATGTTGGCCTTCGCGCCTTCGGCGCTCGGCCAACTCATAATTCTTGTTCTTATATTTACGTTATGTAGTTTGTGTAGTATGAATGAATGAATAAAAGCTGAGAGCAGAGCTCGAGCGCACACAAAAAAAAGTAAAACCAAAATCTTGACCCCTTCCCTTGGGGAGCTTGGGCTGCTTGAATTTAACAATTGTATTCCAGCGATGGTCATTTGGGACAGTTTGCACCTAAATCCGTACAGCCATTCACTCTTCGTTTTTTTTGTTTTTTGTTTTTTTTCGTGAGGAGGATCAGGATCATCTTTATTTACAAACAAATATGTCTTTAACACTCCGCTGCTGAGAGTAGATCTCGAGCGCGCACGAAAAAATAAAACCAAAGTACTTGGCCATAACGAATCATACCCAGTAACACCTCATCCCCGAAATAACCATAGCCTACATCTAACCGGGAGCAAAGCCAAGTCATGGTCACAATTAGTCCCGATGAAAAATTTATCTCAAAATAGTACTATGAATTCGGGTACAAAACAATTGTATCATTAACACTTTCCGCCAAACAAGATAGCTTCAGGGGGTCTTGTTCTTATTAAACTTCACCAAAGGGACTCACGTAATCTTGCCTTTTTGTATTTCCGACTGTTCAACGCCATCTATCATTAGATAGATTTTTTCTCCTTCACGTTCGTCCCTTTATTAATTCGTTTAATTGATGTTGGCCTTCGCGCCTTCGGCGCTCGGCCAACTTATAATTCTTGTTCTTATATTTACGTTATGTAGTTTGTGTAGTATGAATGAATGAATAAAAGCTGAGAGCAGAGCTCGAGCGCACACAAAAAAAAGTAAAACCAAAATCTTGACCCCTTCCCTTGGGGAGCTTGGGCTGCTTGAATTTAACAATTGTATTCCAGCGATGGTCATTTGGGACAGTTTGCACCTAAATCCGTACAGCCATTCACTCTTCGTTTTTTTTTTGTTTTTTGTTTTTTTTCGTGAGGAGGATCAGGATCATCTTTATTTACAAACAAATATGTCTTTAACACTCCGCTGCTGAGAGTAGATCTCGAGCGCGCACGAAAAAATAAAACCAAAGTACTTGGCCATAACGAATCATACCCAGTAACACCTCATCCCCGAAATAACCATAGCCTACATCTAACCGGGAGCAAAGCCAAGTCATGGTAACAATTAGTCCCGATGAAAAATTTATCTCAAAATAGTACTATGAAGTAGTACGAAAAAGTTGCATGCAGTACTAACGATGCTACTACATGCTTCTACTTCAAGGCTACCGTGTTACTGCATACTACTATATGTTTTTGGATATAATTTTTGGAGTAAATGAAGGAGGGGTAGATGAAGAATGGATGTGTAGGATCATGGGAAATAGTTATTTCACGAGTATTAAACAGTTGGCCAGGTTCCTCAGGGTAGCCCTAGCCCATAGGGATAGGTGCTTATAGAAGGTATTATTTTTGTTTGTTTGAGTTTATTTTTCATGTATTTGCCATGGCCTTTGGCTCTTAGTGTAAATAAATCTTATCTTATCTATCTTATCTTATGGTACTATTAGCAAGACTGGATGTTACTATGGCAAGACAGGATGCTACGGGATACTACTACATAAGATTGGACCAGTCTGCGGCACATTAAATGATAGTATTCTTTGCTATTACATAGTATTACATGCAACTTTTTCGTACTACTACCATACTACTACGCAGGTTACAAATTTTTCATCAGGGTATACGAAAAAGAAAGCTGTACAAAGATATTGTTACACTGTAAAAAGTTTTTCCGAGTAAGGATTAAAGTTAACTGCAGTAATTGCAACTCGGATTAATCTTATCTCTACTGGGATAAGATTAATCCGAATTAATCCGAAAAAAAGAAATTATTCCCAGCTTCAAATACTGCAAGGATTTTTTTTTAAGTGTAGACTTAAATGGAAAAAAAATAAGAAAAGACCGAAAAGGGAGAATCATTGGAGTATACTATCGAGTCGGAGCATTGTTCTGAGGCCTCCACTTGAGGTTTCCAGAATCCGATTAATAGATTTGCCGTGGTCTGCAAATGAAACATTTCCTTTTTTTTCTTTTTAGTAACCATTTTTTATCCTGAGCTTCTAGATTTGATTTTAGCCTAATAGGATTAATGTACGTTTCTATTTCACCTTTATCTAATTTTTAAGTTTAGGACCTTTTGAACATGTGTGATGGTAAAAATGACACGCTTTAAGTGTGTTTGACAGTCATTTGTAAGCTGAACCCTGAGGCAAAAATGATCATGGGCCCTTGTACGATTAAGAAAGTGTATCGTTAGATCAGAAACACGTCCTCTTGTTAATATCAAGTTTCCTTCGAATCCAACCAATCGTTCAAAAGTTAGACATGACACAAAATTATGGTAATCCGGATTCCAACTCTCTCTACTCCCCTGAAATTAGCCGGGTCGGGGAAATGACTGCTTCCAAGTCAATCTGATCGGGACCCTAATACACCTGCGGAATTTCGTTGACATGTGCATCTTACCTTAATTTTACCTTATTTCCGGGAAACCCCCTCTACCCTCCCCCCCCCCCCCCTCACAGTGCGCCAATCCGGTCCGTTTCTATAAAAAATGTTTATAACTCTTCTCTGCTCTTCTCACCAAGCTTCACCCTGATCTCGCCACTTTAAGCCTGTCCCGAGATTTCCGGTTCCCCTCCAATCCCCCCTCCTCTGGAGTTATCGGACCTGGTCCGGACACGAAATGAGACATCCGTGACCCGAGCTTTTTCCAACTAACTGTCAAGTTTCATTTGTGTCCAATAAATGGACCGTTCGAAAGTTATGCTTGCCTCAAGATCCCGGATTTCCCCTCCTTCCTCTCTCCCCTCCGACGGTCGAACCGTGGAAATGACTATCCTGAAGTCAATCTGTTCGGGTCCCTAATACGCCTGCGAAGTTTCATCGTCCTAGCACATCTGGAAGTACCTTGACCCGTGATAACCGGAATTCCGGGACCCACCCTCCAACTCCCCCACAGTGCCCGGATCCAATTTGGTTATGTCAACGATGTATCTAGGATATGTGCCCACCAAGTTTCATTCCGATCCCTCCGCACTCCAAGCGTGTCACGATATTTCCGCTACTCCCTCCTCCAACTCCCCCCACAGTCACTGGGTCAGGTCCGGACGTAGATTGGAACATGCGAGGAATGTTTTCTTCCCACGTATCAAGTTTTATTCAGATCCGATCACCCGTTCAAAATATACGCACGCCTCAATATTCCGTGTTCCCCCTCCCTCAACCCCCCTACGATGGTTGAATCGGGTAGTGAATATTTTACTTTTAACAAACTTTCCGGTTTGTCCGGATTCCCGTTGAACTACTTGTCCGGCGAGAAAATTGTTTTTATATTCTTGTCCAGCATGTAGTCTTACTCCTTCATCGACTATCACATTAGCTTTTAAAAAATATTTTTTCGCCCCTTAATTTGGAACCCCTCCCCTAAATATGCAGCTATCGGGCCCATCTACGAACTCGATCTTTCCCATGACTCGAAGAATCCTCACACCAAGTTTCATCAAAATATCTCATTCCCTTCGAGAGTTATCGTGCTTACAGACGGACGGACAGACGGACAACTTTTGCGATGTCATAGGTATCCCTCCTCTGACGTTCCGGGATCCCAAGAACAATTGGCTCAAATCTACCTTTCCGTTTACATTTCTAAGTGTCAGTATCTTAAATTCAACAGCCTAAAAGATTCCGGTATGACTTTTCAAAATGAAAACTCCCCAGTTCCTCTCCCGTGAAATGGCTTGGAATGATCATATAGCACAGTCTTTAAAAACAAGAGCAAAGGTTTTGATGGGATCCCAAAAAATCAGTATTTGATCCAGACAATTGGGTATGGTCTTCGCCAGACTCCTTGAACATTTTTAATATCAATATTGAGAAACAGATTAAGGCCAAATAGCTAATCATCTGAGAAAACCAAGTTCAGATATGGATTCAGCATGTATGAACTGGTGCTACAAGCTACTGGCCGTGTTAGAGCCTCTGATATACTCCAGGGATAAGTAAAGAGGAACGGGAATCAGACAAGGAAATACGGCAGTTGGCTGAACCAGGGTTTTTCGCTGAAACCCATTTACGATGGATCCTTTCATTGGTAAAATACTAGAGGGGGTTGAGGCAATCCCTTTCTAGCTCCTGTACCTCTATGCTCTAGATCTGCAGAAGTGACGAGAAATCTAGCCTCGGACTCTTCCCGTCTTGTAAACATTTTGCTTACCTGATCTTTTTCCTGGGATCCTCTGTGTGTATTGGGCGAAGATTCCCTTACAGTTCAGAAGTCTTTGAACTTTCTTGTCGTCCGCTTCTTTCCCCTTGTTATTTTCCTCTCTACAACATTTGTCAATACTGTCGGATTAGCAAAAAGTTTACAATTTAAGATCAAACTTTCCGGCTTACCAGTCTAATTGGTTTCCCATGATGTCTTGCTCATTGTTGCTTCCAGAGCTTATCTTACAATGTCGCGAAACAACATAAAGTTTGAAGAGTGTCTCAAAGGATAAGTTTGCGGTTGTATTTTAGCCATACAAACCAGGAAAAGTTTATGCCTCTAAACAAATTGAACTACGTAGCTTTGTTCTGAATTAAAGGACCCGTCGTACTTAAGATAGTAATTCATTCTGGTTCAACAGTATTTCTATCTGTCCTTGTTCCCAAGATTCTACACTTTAACCATACATTGACGGAGAAGTTCAAAATTCAAAACGCAAGTGTTACCCTTTTGGATGTTTCCTCATCACTTTCAAAAATCATTGACAACAAGGCCCAACCAGCGCATGACTTTATCCACTGCTTCTTGGCCGAAGATTGAAAATTAAGTTTTTTTTTCTGTGTGTTTCTGTGTTTTGTTTATTTTCTTCCTTTACTCCGCTTTTTCAAAATGTTGGGTCATAAAAAAATTACTTACTTACGTATTTTGGCGTTACATTGATTACCACCATGCCTGTTTTCTTATCACTTATCACCGATCACTGTTTCCAAGATGCTTTTCGGTCAGGGACCGATTATGCAGCTTTGTCATCCAAGGCAACGGACATTTCAAGAGGCTAAAAATAGCGGAAGCCTTGTTTACAGCAAAGTTTTAAGGTAGCCAACTATCTACAGGATATCTTATAGGAAACACTATGTAGTGGCCCGATAAAAAATTTATCTCAAAATTGTAGTATGAAGTTGTACGAAAAAGTAGCACGCAGTACGAGCTGGTGCTACTACATGCTTCTATGTCAAGGCTACCGTGTGACTGCATCCTACTGCAGCTATAATTAGCAAGACAGGGTGCTACTGGACACTACTGCTTAAGATTGGTCCAGTCTCAGGCACGTTAAATGATAGTATTCTTTACTAATACATATCAATACATGCAACTTTTTCGTACAACTATCATACAACTACACAGGCTATTTTTTTATCGGGGGTAGGTGGTAGGTTTCCTTTAACAGTTATCTTTTCTTTTAGTCAATACTCGGAGAAGACGGCATTCTATTCTACCCTAGTCATCCCACTTCCGCGCCATTCCATAACCAGCCCCTCTGCCGCCCGTTCAACTTTGCGTACACTGCCATCTTTAATGTTCTAGGACTGCCTGTAACTCAAGTGCCTATGGGGTTGGTTGAAACTGGCCTCCCTGTTGGAATTCAGGTAAAGTTCTTGAGGTGTTATCTTTTGTCGTTTCGTGTTGCTATGCATGGTGGAAATAGTCACGCTTTTCATGCCAGTAGGTAAGTCGAAGTGTTTTGTCGTTTCTCGGGCATTTGCATGCTTATCAGCTACAAGTGCGACAATTCTGTTGGATGCTTCTAAGATTTCTGGAAGATGGAGATTCGTAACGCTGAGGGCCGAGTGTGAGGGGTCAAGTGACATTCCTATCTTAAACCCGGGGTTTAACTTAAAAATAGGCATAATTTTGGCATAAAATTCGAAATAACAAGGTGTTACATTCCTATCTTAGAACCGAGCGACATTCCTATTTTGGAACCGAGGTTTAACTTAAGTAGCTGCATAATTGCGATCTAAGATTCGATATAAAGAGATACATCACCTTATTACTATTGCCTGTAGTCTCTTAGGTCTTTCCCGGTCCAGATCCAGATTCAGGCCCCAAAACGGAAATTCACACCACTAAAACGTATCATATCTTCCGATCATAAAACAGATATGAAACTTTTTTGAGGGCGCGCTATTGGCGTCTTCTAAAACACTGGGTCAAGGTTTTCAAGCTCCTATCCCGCCTCCTCTCGAAGGTCGACGTTGGGGATAGGTAGACATTGTTTTTTTTTCTTTTTTTTTCGTCGTCATATTTCACGGTATTGAATGGTCATGGCTTTTGCCCAGGAGAAAGAAAAGTTTTCCAACTCCATTAAGCTCTCTAGAAGTCCCTGCCTTCTTAATTTCTTATTCTTTCCCTAACTGCCAATCCATTAGGGCCAATTTCGAAAGTCCACGAGACCACACGGTTACCTCGATCTCGCTTAAAATCGTTCTGAATCGCATTTTATCGCTTTTAGTGAGTTTTGACTGAACTCGGCAACAGACCGGATACATGAGACCCATATATCTTTTTTCCCGTTCGAAAACTTTTCTCCTTGGCCTGGATCCAGATTCAAGTGGGGCTGAAGGTAAGAGCGGACCTAGATGTCGAACTCTAATTGTAGCGGATAATATCGACTACAGCGATCGATTTCACCTTTTATATGTTTAGTAGGTTATCTACTTTAGGAAGGTCTTCTGGGAATCTTGTCGCACCTCGGCTACTACACCTGGGTTCCCAGTGCTGCATCGTGTTATTTAGAGTTTGAATTCTCTGGGGGGGGGGGGGGATGATCCAGGGTGAAGAGGAGCTTGGTACTTTCAAGGATCTTTGAACCCGATACTATTCCAGAAATCTGAATTTTACATGTATTCGGCTTTGTTTGGGTGGACCCGGATGGTTTTGTGTGGTGATTTTTGGTGTTCTACCTGCCGTTCTTGTGTTTCTCCGCTCTTATCTAATGTTTTTTACGGCACTTGAGCTTATTCAGATGCCATATAGCGATCGTAATGTTTGTCTGTCGGTCGTCGGTCTGTCCGCATTTGGCTAGTTTGGACACTTCCAGATAAGCTAGGACGATGAAACTTGCAGGCGTATCAGGGACCCGACCAGATTAGTTGGAAATAATCACCGATCCGGCCATCGTAGGGGGAGTGGAGGGATGGGGTATCTGGCAATGAGTAACATGCATAGCTTTGGAGCGGGTACTCGGACGTGCATGAAACTTGACAAGTGTCAAGAACAAGTGCCTCAGATGTTCAGTTTCAAATCCGGACCGGATACGATAACTGGGGGGGGGGGCTGGCAGGGGGCACCGGAAATCTAATGAAAGGGTTAGAGTCGAGGAAGCGGGATGGAACTTGGTGGGAAGAACAAGCATAAATACTAGATACACTACTGACAAAACAGGACCAGATCATGTCACAGAGGAGGCGTTGGAAGGGGTTTTCCGGAATTTCGGTTATTTCGCGAGTTAGGGCACTTCCAGGTGCGCTAAGGACCATGAAACTTGGTAGGCATATTAGGGACTCTACCATATTGATCTGAAAGTAGTCCCTTCCTCGATCAGACCATCATGGGAGGGGGGGGGGAATCCGGAATCTAGTGACATTCACAACTTCGTAACGGATGATCGGGCGTGCATGAAACTTGACAAGTGTCAAGAAAAAAGTGTCTCAGATGTTCAGTTTCAAGTCGCCGGAACGCATCTGATCCCTGGGGGGGGGAGCTGGGGGGGGGGCACCGGAAGTCTCATGAAACGCTTAACAGTCGAGGGATCGGAGTTGGACCTGGTTGGAAGAACAAGCGTAAACCCTAGATACATTACTGAAGTAACAGGACCGGATCGTGTCGGGGAGTTGGAGGGGGTTTCCCTGAATTCTGGTGATCTAGAGTTAGGGTACTTCCAGACCATGAAACTTGACAGGCATATTAGGGACTCTACCATATTGACTTGAAAATAGTCCCTTCTCATATTCGATTCAACATATTCGGAGCAGAGGGATGGGGAATCCAGAATCTGGTGACATTCATAACTTTGGATCGGGTGATCGGACGGGCATGAAACTTGACAAGTGTCAAGATCAAGTGTCTCAGATGTCCAGTTTCAAGTCCGGACCAGGTCTGGTCACTGGGGGGGGGGGGGGGGGGAAGCTGGAGGGGCACTAGAAATCTCATTAAACGCTTAGAGTCGAGGGATCGGAGATGGGCTTGGTTGGAAGACCAGGCGCAAACCCTAGATACATCATTGACAAAGCAAGACCGGGTCTTGTCAATGCGGGGTGAGCTTGAGGGGTTTCTCGGAATTCCGGTGATAGCAAATTAAGGTACTTTCAGATTTGCTGAGACGACGAAACTTGGCACGCATATTAGGGACACGACCAGATTGACTTCGAAATAGTCCCTTCCCAACTCGATCATCGGGGAGGGAGGGGGAATGCGGAATCTAGTGACATTCATAGCTTTTAGCGGGTGATGATATGTAAATGAGACTTCAGAACAGGCACTCTAGAACAAATGTCTTAGGTCTTCAATTTCAAGTCTGGAACGGATCCGATAACTGGTGGGGGGGAGCTCTAGGGGGTACCGGTACTATCGTGAAACGCTTAGAACCGATGGATTGGGATGGAACTTGGTGGGGACAATGAGGATAAACCCTAGATACATCAGTGACAGAACCGGACCGGGTTCGGGCACTGTGGGGGAGCTTTAGGGGGGGGGGGGCGGAATTCCGGTGATCGCGACTTACGGTAGGATACTTCCAGATGAAACTTAGCTTGGACTTCAGAGACTTGACAAGATTGAAAAATACTTTTAAGCCAAATATACATTCGTGATCCCCATGTGCCCATGATCATTTTTGCCTCAAGGGTTTTGCTTGCAAGTGAATTCCTTAAAGTACAAACAATACTTTTGAGTAAAATTAAAAGTATACATTTTCATGCTCCCGATGAGCTCACCGTCGCTTTTGCTTCAAGAGTTTTTATTACAGATGAATTTCTAGCGCCCTATAAGTGCGCATCATCACAGCCAAGCGTATTACCAAACGATAAATTCTCGTGATTTCCGTACCCATGATCATTCCTATCACAAGGGTTTTGCTTACAAATGATCACAATTATAAACCCACGAATAGACGAATTTCTACTTTCATCCTCTGACCCAGCCTTTCAAGTACCACATGAGGTTCCAGCTCTTGTTTCTTCTCCTAAAATTCGCATCTATTTGAAATATGGCGCCGCTATTGATCCTGTCCTTCTTGTGTGATGTGAAAATCCGTTTTCCGGGCTCGCTTCTGGAGCCCCTAGAAAATTGGACTTCCATCCTCGTTTACTAGATCCCCCCCCCCCCCCCTCGCCCCACCCCATCTCCACACACGAAGAAAGCAAGAACATTACTAGCATCGTTTCATTTCCTCGATTGTCCCCTGCTTCTCTATGACTTTGTATTGTCTCATATTTTGTCAAGAATGAGAACAGCAGAAGCCCCTCTCGGTTTGGCCCGACTGCTCTGGGTAATCGGCTTGGTATACTAGTTCATTTTCTCTGAACCTTGGAAATACTATTTTATGGTGTTCTTCAAACATAGATGGATAATAAAAGGATTTGTAACATGTGACTAATAAGGAGACAGTTTATAATGAAACCGAGAGCTCCATATCCTGGAGCTTCAAGGAAAGGTAAAATGCCAAACTTTGTAGAGCTGAAGCTCCCTTAAAGCTGATACACTTAAAGGACTGGTCATATCTATAATGCCAATGCAACTTACTTCCGTAAATGTTCTGGAACCCGTAGACCCAACCCAAAAGAAAGGATATGTTACACTATAACCTCGCTAACGAAACCTCATTAATATTTGTACTTGCCTTGATTAACTATTTCCCATGCATATTATGCTCCCGAGGGGGGTGTTCGCGCATCGTGCGTAAAATCGGTTCCCTGAATTTTACCGAGTTTTTGCTAGAAGTCAATCGACCTGGTAATTTTTACAAAAGGCTTAAAACAGCCAAAGCCGTTGATAATTTGTTAAAAACAGAGCATGGTTTTACAGTATTCAGACAGTTTTGAATACTGGAACGCCAAAATAGTTGATTTTTTTTAATTAAAACAGTCGATTTTTCTGTGATCAGTCGATTTTTCGTCAAAACAGTCGTATTTTTCTGAAAATCAGTCGATTTTTTCGAAATGTCGTTTTTTTTGTCTTGAAAAACAGTAGTTTTTTCTGCAAAAACAGTCGGTAAAAATTACCAGCCAGTCGGTAAATTCCTTGCCCCCCCCCCCCCCCAAAGTACCCCAGTACCCGCCCCAAGAAAGGTACAAAAAAAGCACTTGCAATTGGGCGGGTACATAAAACTCATTTCCTAACTAATAATTAACTAGAAACGAGATGAGATGATCCAGTCCAGTGGCTTGCATCCCTTTGTCCGTTTTACCGAAATCGGTTGTTACGAGGTAAGCGAAGACGGCTTAGACGAGGCTGAATAAAACCGTGATAATCGAAACGAGGACAAGGAAGGCTTTACATCCTTCTTTATTCGAGGGGTTTTGGACTCTTTACAGCCTTGGCCTTATCTTCCTTAACGCGTTTTCGCTCCTGCCAGTCATTTTTAATGTGTCACTTTATTTATGAAATTTTAATGTTATCAGATAAGTGATATTGACCTGTCGAGTTGATTGATAGTGCTTGAAGTATCCAAAGCTATTGTTATGTATTTAAAGATGTTACGGAATAAATCATCATTTCATTACATGACCCAGATACTCAACTTCCTATTTTCAACCCTCCTTTCAACAGCTACTTGTATATTCTGCAGGGACTTTGCTGGATTTACTGTCTGATTTCCTCTGAACTATCACATTAGAATTCAGAAACTGTATCGTAGTCCTTCATCTGTCAGGTAGTACGGTCTGACTTGACTCCTGACATGTTGCCGCTTAACCTCTTAAATCGATGAGAGGACATGGAAAATTGTAACTGTGGCTGAAAAGAGTTAGTTGATATGGCGCATTGTCAGAAGTTTCATAACAGACAACACAAGGATACGCGATTTCCACAAACAACACGCAACAGGCAATACTTGGAATGTTATCTGTTGTCGTAACAAACTTTGTGCATGAAATGTTATGGATAAGAAGCATTCCCGATGAAAAATTTGTAGCCTGCGTAGCTGTATGGTAGTTGTACGAAAAAGTTGCATGTAATACTATGTAGTAGCAAATAATACTATCATTAATGTGCCTCAGACTAGTCCAATCTTATGTAGTAGTATCCAGTAGCATCCTGTCTTGCCATAGTAGCATCCAGTCTTGCTAATAGTAGTATGCAGTAACACGGTAGCCTTGAAGTAGAAGCATCAGTTAGTACTGCATGCTACTTTTTCGTACAAGTTCGTACTACTATTTTGAGATAAATTTTTCATCGGGAATTGCCAGGAAGAGCCGAAAAACCGCCAAAAAAGCATCTGCTGGGTTTTTTGTTTGTCATCATGATATTGGAAAATTCAGCAGATGCTTTTTTGGCGTTTTTTTTGCTCTTGGGATCCTTGAAGAAAAGTCGGGAAGATGAAACCTTCACCCAGGCTCAGCATCTATTTGAATCAAGAACAAATAAGCACCAGAACCTCCGTCTTTTTTATCCCTGTAATACGACCATGCGGAGTCGAATATATTCTCGATACCCTTCCCGATGCAAACGAGCGGAGGGTAGGAACTACGCGGAACATCACAGTTCGTTACTTTACAAGCAGCTATTTCGCCATAAAGCTCCAGAGAATAAATTTCCAAAGTAATACCCGATTGGTTATCTATCTTGTGACGTCACATGCAACGCGCTGCAGAGCGGGCCAGCGCGCCTCCTGCAGTTTTTCCTATGTTATTCCAGGAGAGAAGTAGAAGGGCATCAATTCGAAGCTCAGCACGTACCTCCATTTAAGCTCAGCTCACTTTTGTCGGGGTGTCCATAGTCACTGCATGGGACCAAAGACGGAGATTCTATTCGCTTCTTTGTTCTTGTTTGAATGCAAGAATCAACGAATTCCTATTTATTGGTTCTTGCTTTGAAACAGAATCTCCTTGCTCATATTTATGCTATAATATATTGCTATCCAAAAACACATCCGACAAATGTGAAGAGATATGGCGAGAATCACTGGCTCGGTCCGAAGTACCCCTTTCCATTTCCTTCGCGACATTCGCGGCTCCCTGTACAGCTCTGTTTTTCCCCCTCACGTTTTTTCTTTCGCAAGAGTGATGAGGAATGGATTGCAAGAATGGTGAGGAGTGATTTTTTTGTTCTGGTTAAAAGACTCGTCGTACCTATATAATGCATGTGGTTAAAAGACTCGTCGTACCTATATAATGCCAATACCACCTACTTCCGAATTGCATTCGTTAATTTAATTCTTAAATCCGGAAACCTAAATTTCATATCTTACACCCTAAATAACCCGCTAGGCAAGGGACTAATCTTTGCCCTTGCCACGATTCACGATTTGCCATACGCAATATGCTTCCGACGAGTGTTCGCGTATTATGCTACTGATGCGTAAAACCGGTTATCTGATTTTTTTTTTTTTTTATTATTTTTCTTTCATCTGAGTTTTGCTAGAAGTCATTGGGCCTGAGAAAAGGCTTAAAACAGCCAAATCCTTTGGTAATTTTTTAAAAGCAGAGCCTAGTTCTACAGTTTTAGCAGTTCTAGCAGTGAGGCGAAGTGAAAATTTCATGCAGAATTTTAACTAAGAAAATATGAAATTCAGCTTTACCATTAGTTATTTTTGCATATTCTATGTTGCAATGGCCCTCGGGATTTTTCGCAATGCATCATATCATATCTTTCGTTAATTTCGACGGTCGAACCCAACATTCAGATCTCATGGTTTTAAATGATATCAATTTCTCATTATTTTTCCTATTCTAAGAGTTTTTGGCACAACACGGTATTTAATTTCGGATCAAGGGCTTCAAAGTATATGTAGTGCATCAAGCTGACATGTCTGTTTTTTTCCTTCTTCAATCGATCAATCGTTTATTTATACCAGGATAGCATAGGCTGGCGACAATATTATCATACACTAGACGACAACAGAAACAATTAGATCATTTATATACAATTGATTTTTCAGATTAGTTACAATAAATTATGCTGGAAATACGATAAAACACTAAAATAAGGTAATCAAATTTTCATAATATCGTCTGTAGGCCTTTAGGGTATTTATTCATTTTTTTCTTCGTTGTGATGTTGAACAAAATAAGGTACAAACGAGTGGAGATATCTTGGTGATGCTTTGACGGGTGGTTGTTTCAACTTTCGTTACCCAGCTTCAGTGTTTGAGCGTGTCGTAGGACGATTCTCGGTAATTAGGAGAAGTTGCCTATGCGTTTTAGAATGGAGGCATTCGTACCCGAACTTCATCAGCGAATTGTGTTGGCGTTCGGTTAGGGTTTCCATTTTTATGAATGAAAGACTTTCATTATACGACATATTAGATGCACTGCTGAGTATTATTTTGCAAGCACGCTTCTGGAGTCTCTCAACCTTCGCGTATTGGTTCTGAGTGAGTCCAGCGTGCCATACTCCCTCTGCAGTATTCGAGTACTTGTCTTACATATATTGTATAATAATAATAATAATAATAATCTGTATTCAAAGCCAGAGGCCATATACATTAACAGGTTATACACTGATTAAGCAACAGAATTAAACAAAATATAACAAAAATTCAACTTCTATTGTCACGAAACTTCTCTCCTTCATCAATAAATATGCAGAGTAGTAGTCCATGTGAGAAACTAAAAGGCTTTAGGGATGCAAGAGATCTGAGGTGGATCCCACCATTTTTTATGATCTTCTGTACATGACGTCGGTAGAGATTATGAGTCCTAGAACTTCGACCCACTCGACGACTTGCAAGTCAGCCTCCAATTCCACAGGAAATGGTTTCGAGTTTGTAAAATTAATACGGAGGACAGCGCTCTTTTCTCTACTAACGGAAAGTTTTGATTCCTCAGTTTGCTTTGTTAGCTGATCAAGTGTGGAATTTAAAACTATTTTAGAAGAATAGACAAAGCGGAGTATCGGAAGTGAAACGTCGTCAAAAAATTTGAGTCTATTTGTTATGTTTTGTCTGAGCTTGTTCACTGCTACTAGGGACGAAATCTGGTGAAAACTGGGCATTCGGTAGACATCGTGTTTGAAGTTTGATCCACGGGTAAGGTGATATAGAAAATCGACCTTCCGGTGTCGTTTTCCCAAGAAGTTTGATTCGACGGAATCCATCGAAAACCGGAATGTATTTGTTCTAACAGATCTATTTCGTCGAGCTTTTCTTACCGGTAGTATATATAGATAACAAGACTGAATCTATGAGCGTATTCCACCCTTCTAACAATAGTAATTATTAGTTTCTGTTTTCGTTCCAACCTCGTGAAAAGCTACTACGCTGACCGTTCCAACTTTCTCGAAATAGTAACTAATAGTTACTATTTGCTTACCACACTCGGGACCACAGTTCGATTGGCCCGTGGCACGATGTTTTGCCGAAAACAGAAAAATTCATTGCAGCCTTGAAGCCAAGAAGCCAAAATCCGTGACGTCGCGCGTAGTAACCACGGTAAGTAGGTTGGAGCTGGTTCCATATATCTGTTTTGTTTTACTGTCGGGTAAACGGTACACTGTAAAAAGTTTCTCCGAATAAGGATGCAGTATTTGCTACTGGGATTAATCTCATCTCTATTGGGATAAGATTAATCCGAATTAGGGGTAATCTTATCTCAATAAAGACAAGATCAATCCCAGTTGCAAATACTGCAAGATTTTCTTCACAGTGTACGATCAAAATCTGTCGTAAGCCGTAAATTTCGGAAAGAAACAAAGTAATCCGATAAAACTCCTAAGTGGTGTATAAATAGATGAAGAACGAGTTGGATCAAAATATTCTATGCGTTTTCTATTACCATTAATAGTAATCCGGCTAGACTAGAAATTACTCACAAAAAGGAACTACCCAATGGATCTGGTTAAGCGGTTGATTGGGGGTAATAACATTCTTACGTGGCCTGGCGATCACCAGAAATCCGCAATACCCGATTGCCTGGCTGTATTTCAAATAAATATCCCCTTTCAATCAATCAATCAATCAATAAGTATATTTCACTTAATATTTCTGTAGAACAAAAATAACCTTGTACGTCAAAACAAAATGGTTTGAAAAATAAATAAAACAACGTTTAATGCAAAGTAAAATAAACTAAGTGTCAAACACTGCTTCGTTATAATTAGATACGAAATATGGTACAAAGGATTTTAAAAAACGCTGAGAAGACTTGAAATCGGGTTCTTTAAGGAGTTGTTTCTTCGCTACTTTTCTTGCTTGACGCGTGTCGCCGCGTGTCGCCGGTTGGTTTAGGGGTGTAAAAAGGCGGTAGGATGTCGCGATGGTCTGGAGACAGGAGGAGGGAATATCCAAATGCCATGGTGAGATCGTGTCTCCTTTGGGATCCCGTCGAAACTGTTTGTCCCGCTGATATCTGCAGTCTGTGTACTCCTCTACTGAATTTCGCGAGAAAGTAAACAAGAATACAAAAATATAAGTTGAAATATTTTATACAGAAATTTCGCATATTTCGTACACCATACATTCCCCAATTTTAGTACCCAAGGATAATACTTCATTGTTAAGCTCGATGTTTCCCCAAATTCAGAGTGCAGTTTCTTAAAGATATCCAAATGACAACCCCGACAGTGGGATTCCTTCTGTTTTCAGTATTTTATCGGAATATTATAAGATAGGCCTAAATATTCCATTGCATGGCAAGTCTATGTGTGGAAGTTACGGAGAAAGTTGAAATGTTTTATCAAGAACAAATAATCAGATAGAACTTATGTCTTTAGTCGCATGCAACGACTGTGAAAACCCCGACCAAATTGAGCGGACCTATATAGAGGTATTTACTCTAGCTTTGAGCTCATGTTGATACCCGTTTACTCCTCTTCCCGTCTTCCGTCTTCACCGTTGCTTATCGCACAAGAAATATTGAAAGAGGCGTACTCCGCGCGCCGACCCGTTCCGGAGCGCGTCCATGGAACCAATCAGCTCTGACTGCTAGATTTCCTCTTCAGCGACTTAACAGCGATATAGCTATTTGCAGAGGTATCGAAACGTGGTGTGACTCGAAGCTAGTAACCTCCGCTATGCTTGTATGACCGAGATAGGGAGACATCAGTTCTATCTCGTTATTTGTTCTTGGTTATACAGACAAAAACATTTGGTAAGATCCATATTCTTGATGGGTTTATAATCGTATCTCTGGGTAAATTTCATACATTAGAGCCATGCGTTTTTGAACGTTTCCCAAATTTTAGACCTTAACGATTTAGTTTTTTGCTTGTAAACATTCAAATGCAAATAAAAAACTGCAGCTAAGAGACAAGTCTAGCTTTTTTCTTAGACATAAAGAATGAATCAAATTATTTTATTGTGATTTGGTTCTCCTTTGTATTGCACTTCCAGCGTTCGGCTAAGTTCCATACAGCGATCGCGATTATCTGTCCCTCTATCCAACTTTTGCTAGCTCGGGCATTTCCAGATAAGCTAGGATGATGAATCTTAGCAGGCGTATAAAGGAGTGGGCACAATGCTCTAGGAAACCTTCCTTTCCCGGATCCGACCTTCGGCGGGGGATGGAGGGGAGTTATTGGATCTTGCGACTTGTCTAAGTTGCGACCGATTCGAGTGGAATTTCGCGGGTTGTAGGAGCAGATGCCCTAGACGGTCCATTTCTTTGTCCGAACCGGATTCGGACACGGTGAGGGATGAGGGGGGGGCCCGGAAATGTTGTTGCACGCCCAGATTTCGAATGATTAAAAAATAAAAGTGAAGCGGTTCACAAAAAACAACGATCTAATATGACACTTGCTATGACTAGGGATCCAGAAAAGCAAATTAGAAAGTCACAAAAACCCCTACCAGGTCAACCTTCATCGCCGGATGTACTCCGAAATGGGACATCTACCCATGAAATTTCACTCGAATCTGAGTACCTTATTATGCCATAATTCGCTCAAATGTGATTACTCCCGGGAAATGTGCGCTACCCCTCATGCTCCGACTCCCCTCGTCGAAGCTGGGTCCCACCGAGACAAGAATGAATCATCGATGAGCTTAACGCCTTCCAAGTTTCGAGCCAATACTTTGTACGGTCAAGGAAATAATACAAAAATGTTAGAGGACGTGTCTGGCCTGAAGTAACGAGACCAAATGTTTCGATCGGATCCCAAAAACTGAATATTTATTAGACTTGTTGATCGAGACAATCGAATATTGTGGATTTCCGGTCTTCGCCTGACCCCTTTAAAGGACATCTCTTGCTTATTCAGCCTTTTATAATATACCTAGCTCCCTTGTGGAATTCCAAGCTTCTAAAATCCCAACCTTGCTCCATTGTTTCCTTTTGTGCCTACGAATTTTTAGCGCCGTGTTTTGCCGGTCACACAAGGCAAAGTTTGCCAAAATCTTCAACGTCCACTGACAACTTTTTCACATTCAAGGATATGAGAATCGTCTGTTTTTGACTTCTTTTATTTGCTTAGTTTTCGAACTTTTTAACCGCGGCGCGTTCACTTTTCAAAAGTTTTGTGCCCCGCCGCCGCGTCGGAGAGCAGGAAAGCTGGATAGAGTCGACAAGCGCTAACTAGAAAATCTCTAATTTCAAGTCAAAAGTAATGGTATTTTCGAAAATGTTTTTTATGATCCGTTTCATAGGGAAAAGATCATTTCTAGTAAGCGTTGTGCTTTAACATTTTGCTATTTATCCATAATCAACCGCTTGAACTGTGTAGCGGTCCAGGTCCAGCGGAATTCCGGAGCTACTTGTCCGGCGAAAAAATAAAGCTCAAAATCGAATTCAGTGTATCCTCCTTACCCGACATCCATCATCTAATCAACTTCAGATAAAAGTTTAACTGATAACAAATTTTACGGTTTCAGCCAGATTCCGGGTAAAAAATGTCATTTCAGCATCTCTTCTTACCTCTAAATCGGACATCTAGTCAACTATAACTACAGCTTTTGTTTATAACAAATTTTCCGGTTTTCTGGATTCCGGACGAACTATCTGTCCGGCAAAAAAATGATCGTGATGTTCAGCATCTCTTCTTACCCTTCAATCGGACATCTAATCAACTACAAATACGACTTTTGATTTTAACAAATTTTCTGGTTTGGGCCGGATTCCGCGCGAACTACTTGTCCGTGTAGAAAATGATTTTCACATAAGCGTCCAGCATGCGTTCTTACCTTTATTCAAACAATGTTTACAACGGATACGTCAGCTACGATTCTTCATCAGCGATATTTCGGCCCTTCTTGGCAAGGGTCCTCGTCAGGCTGTCAATCCTCTGGGTCAACGTCGGGGAAGGAAAAAAACCTGTAATCTTACCCCTAAATCGAACATCCAATTAACTTCAATTAAAGATTTTATTTTTAACAAACCTCCCGGTAATGCCCAGATTCCGCGCGAACTACTTGTCCGGCGAGAAAATGGTTTTCATATTCGTGTTCAGAATGTCTTCTTACCCCTTGATCGACTATCTCATTAGCTGTTTTATAATATTTTGTCTATCCCTTAATTTGAACCCCCTCCCCCACCCATAAATGTAAGGCTGCAGAGCCCATCTACGAACTCGACCTTTCCCTAGCCCCAAAGGATCCTCCCACCGAGTTTCATCAAATATCTCATTCCCTTCGAGAGTTACCATGCTCACAGACAGACAGACAGACGGACAACTTTTGCGATGTCGTAGGTATCCCTCCACTTACGTTTTGGGATCCCGGCAACTGTAAAAAAAATATTTAAGTTGGAATTTTTTTTAACTTGTTACATGATTCACTTGTGAAATAATGGGTAATAACATAATTCTACTGTTACAGTTCTTCCATGTCGTCGAAGAATTACAATAGGTGAATAGAACTGCATGTGTGTGCGGATCAGAACGATTTTCAGCTAAATACCGCTAGAAATAATCGACCAATCTTCCCTGATTGAGCCTGCCTCTCCAGCAGAAATCCGATTGCTTTTCCTTGGGTCTAGGCCTCAATTCCTGAGATCTCGATCGAGGAAGTAAAGTGGCCAATAACCGGGAAAAGTAGGCTCTAAACACTCTGGAGAACCAATCAAGAGAAACAAGACCAAAGGTTTCGATGGGATCCAAAAAAAATAACATTCGATCCAGACAATTGCGTCCTATAGATATCCGGTCTTAGCCAGACACCTTGAACATTTTTCCTATTAAAATGTTGAAACAGATTAATGCCAATGGCTAGTCATCTGCGAAAACCAAGTTCAGGTACAGACTCAGCGTGTGTGTTTACCCCTACACGTAATATCTACTTCGACGAAATTGATCGAAACTTCCTGCCTTACTTCTTCCAAATATCCGGTTTCCGCCGGATTCCGGGTGAACTAATTGTCATGCAAAAAAATGAAAGGTCAAAACGAATTCAAATTTCACCGGAATTCGTTGGAATTCATTTCACGAATTCAAACGAATTCCGGTTTCGGCCGGACTATATGTCGGCGTAGAAAATTATTGTCATTAATGGATTCAGCAGTCAGCTTGTCTTCTTACCCCTAAATCGAATGTTTAATCAACTTCAAGTTAAACTTTTACTTTCAACAAATTTTCCGGTTTTGGCCTGATTCCGGGCGAACTACTTGACCGGGTGGAAAGTAATTGTCATATTCGGATTCAGTATATCTTCTTACCTCCAAATCGATTATTTAATCAACTTCAAATAAAACTCTTACCTTTAACAAATTTTGCGACTTTTGGCCGTATTCCGGTCGTATTGTCCGGCGAGAAAATAAGTTTGAGATATAGATTCAGAATGTCTCCTTACCACTAAATCGCCTATCTTATTGGCTTTTAACATTTGTGTTCGTCCCTTAATTTGAAATCCCTCCCCCGCCCCTAAATATGGGGCTAAAGGGCTCATCTACGAACTTGACTTGTACTTTGTTCCAGTGGATCGTCATACCAAGTTTGAAGCAAATATCTCTACCCCCCCCCCCCCCCCGTGAGTTATCGTGCTGATAGACGGACAGATGGACAACTTTTACAAAGTCATAGGTATCCCTCCACTTACGGTTTGGGTTCCAAAAAAAAGACGCATTCAACACAGTTTGGAAGACAAATAGCTGATCGGTTGATGGTGGGATTTGCCCAAATGCGAAAAAACTACGTACCGATCGGATGATACCGCCTGTAAACGGAATAAATCGTCAAGTCATTCTATTGTTTTTTCAGTCATTAAGCCTTGATGGTCGTAAACCTCTTAACAAGCACACCTCGCACTATTTACTGTGTAAACTATTTGAATACTGTAATACAGATTATCCACGGCTTTGGCTGTTTTAAGCCTTTTCCAGGTTCATTGACTTCTAACAAAAACTTGGTAAAATTCAGACAGCCGGTTTTATGTATTAAGAGCATGATTCAAGACAGTTTGGAAGACAAATACTGATCGATTGATGGTGGGATTTGCCCAAATGCGAAAAAACTACGTACCGACCGGATGATACCGCCTGTAAACGGAATAAATCGTCAAGTCATTCTATTGTGTTTTCAGTCATTAAGCCTTGATGGTCGTAAACCTCTTAACAAGCACACCTCGCACTATTTACTGTGTAAACTATTTGAATACTGTAATACAGATTATCCACGCCTTTGGCTGTTTTAAGCCTTTTCCAGGTTCATTGACTTCTAACAAAAACTTGGTAAAATTCAGACAGCCGGTTTTATGTATTAAGAGCATGATTCAAGACAGTTTGGAAGACAAATACTGATCGATTGATGGTGGGATTTGCCCAAATGCGAAAAAACTACGTACCGACCGGATGATACCGCCTGTAAACGGAATAAATCGTCAAGTCATTCTATTGTGTTTTCAGTCATTAAGCCTTGATGGTCGTAAACCTCTTAACAAGCACACCTCGCACTATTTACTGTGTAAACTATTTGAATGCTGTAATACGGATTATCCACGGCTTTGGCTGTTTTAAGCCTTTTCCAGGTTCATTGACTTCTAACAAAAACTTGGTAAAATTCAGACAGCCGGTTTTATGTATTAAGAGCATGATTCAAGACAGTTTGGAAGACAAATACTGATCGATTGATGGTGGGATTTGCCCAAATGCGAAAAAACTACGTACCGACCGGATGATACCGCCTGTAAACGGAATAAATCGTCAAGTCATTCTATTGTGTTTTCAGTCATTAAGCCTTGATGGTCGTAAACCTCTTAACAAGCACACCTCGCACTATTTACTGTGTAAACTATTTGAATACTGTAATACAGATTATCCACGGCTTTGGCTGTTTTAAGCCTTTCCAGGTCCATTGACTTCTATCAAAAACTTGGTAAAATTCAGACAGCCGGTTTTATGTATTAAGTGCATGATAAGCGATATATGCGCATGGTAAATAGTGAATCTGGGCAAGTGAAAAGATTAGTCAGGTATCTCTAGCGGGCATAGACTGTAACACGTGAATTTGGATTTCCGGGCTTAAAGGACCTGTCTTACATATAATACTAATGCAACCTACTTTCACAATCACTCCATATATTTATAAAACCGGAGACCCCAATTTCGTACGGTACATTCTAACCCCTCTAACAAAACCACGCTGATTTTCTCAGTTGCCGCTTTTTGCTACCGTCGACGTGAATCAAGCTGTCGATAGTTGTCTGCGAGAAGTTTTTCCATCAGAAAAACCGGCTATGTAAATTTTTTTCCTGTTTTCGCTACAAGTCAACGGGTCTCGAAAAGGGCTTAAAACCGCCAAAACCGTGGGTTATTTGTTGAAAGCCAAGAATAGTTTTAAGTATTCAAATATTTTAAAATACTGTAAGTTGAAGAGTAAATGGTGCGAGGGGTCCTTTAAGAATTAATTAATGCAGTTACAGAAGTAGGTTGCATTGGCATTATATAACCGTCGGGTCGTTTAAATTAGTAGCCCTATGCATGTGGAAGAGTAGAAGTAGGCCGACGGGCCCAAAAAAACCATTCTGCTCAAAACTAAGTCTTGTTCGTATACCGTGATACCAGCAGCCTAGTCTCCTCCAGCGACTGTTCCAGAAACACTAAAAACGCACTACCTTCAGGATGCTAGTCCCTAGTGAATAACTTCTTCGCCTCACGACTTGTCCTTACTGTTTCTAAGCACAAACTCACCTGCTTTCTCATCTTGTCGCAATCACTATCGAACATCTCTACCGTCCCCCTTACCCTGTTTACCACATGCAGATTCTTTACCAATAGGGATTACTTTACTACAAACAAGGTCAGCTAAGAGCGTAATTGCTTGCTCTACTTCACCCGCTTCCGCTGTTCTAACACAATTTTATAACTCCTGCCCAACTTCTAGGGTTCCTAGGCACTGGCTCAATCTTAATTCCAAGTTATTAACCAACCCTAATAGTAGAAGTTTCTTTACATCTTCTACTGTACTAGAATCAAGGCAAATACAATGTCCATTATCTTTCAATTCATATGGTCCTTCTTCTCCAACAAACCAAACTCCAATGTACACGTTGTCAGAACCTACAACATGCAAAATTCTGAAATCTCTACACCGAGGCCAAAGATGATTATCAGCTATTACATAATCAATTACGCTCGGCGGAACCCCTGAAAAACAAGTGAAATCTCTCGACTTTTCCCCTACCCTCCCGTTCAGAATAACCAAGTTTTCATACCCACAAAATTCTAAATGATAAGAACCCTATTTATTTTTCTTCCACTCATGGTCCCCACTTCTCCTACTTCTGACATTCACACCATCATCCAACAACCCAACATCCATACTGGCTATCCTTGGAAGGTTTTCTGAATATCTACTACCACAAACTCCTCGAGATTACTGATAGTAGCGTCGAAGTCTCCGAAGTCTCCTGCTAAGTCCTAAGTCTCCTGCTTCCCAGAGACTAGAAAGACCAGCCATAAACTCGACTGATCGTTACCTGAAATCCTTCGTACCTTACTTTACCCAATATTTTAATTCTGGTTAAGTCAAAATTATGTTTTTAAGTTGTACGAATAGACGAAATGTCTACTTATGTAACTGTCATGTGTTATTTGCGTGAATAACGATCCAGTGCTAGCGTGTGTAGTACAGGCTATCAAGGAAATAAAGTACATCATTATTAGCATTATTAAAAAAATAGAAGATGCATTAGGATACTTCAGGCTCAAACTAATCTTTTCATCTTTTAGAATACCCCAAACATCTTCCTTCGAATAGCAACTTGTTTGTGGCGGGTATACACACTCTAAATTACAATACATAATTTCCCTATCAGAACTCTCACTCAAACAATGTTTTCTGACTTACTAGCAATCCGATAACACTCATCAAAAACCATTTTCCGTATAAATATTCATACTCCCCGTATACTCTACCGTTTCTGGACTTATTTCTTTCCACAGCAAACACCTCGTAATTCTCATACGTTCCTCGGCGGCTCGCACTATGTTCTACTAAACTAATAATGTCCCACTGATCTCCTTTGTACAAACATTTGTACCGTTCCAGTGTTCCGCCTTCAAAATATTACGCGATTGGCCCTCATAATCCTATTCGTCTATACCTAATTCAAAAAATGCCTCTCTACACATTTCACTTTCACCTTGATTTGCACCTCCCGGGACGATGTTTCCAAGATTTCCAGCTTCAAAGTTACCAGTATCAACATAGTCAGTCATGACTACTCACCGGGGAAATCCACCTATAGTGCCTCATCCTGTGCGGTAACTCCTTCGAAGTCCTGAGCCTCGTTTTTGTTGCAATAGCGCTTCCGCATCGCTGCTGCAGCACTTCTTTGCTTTTGCACAATATGCGTTTTTTGATTCAGTTTCTTCTTGGTTGAAGCGGCAGCGCTGCAGCATCTTGCATGGAAGCACGGACTTGGTCAGTGAGCAAGTCCGCTTGAGAAGCGCTGCCGTCTTCCTTGGAAGCGCTGCAGTGCAAAAACGGATGTAGAAAGAATCAGTCCGGAATCGGCGGAGAAGTGGACCTGCAGCATGCAACAAAAACGAGGCTCTGATACCCGGCCGCCACTTCGGCGGGAAAAATTCAAACTCGGCTGGGCATAAGAGCTTGGTCACACTGGGCTCAAAAAGCCGTCTATTCCAGAAACAACTGAAAATCCCTAGGGGACGTGAGATTTGATGGGCTTTGTATCAGCTTGGGGATAATGAGCAGACTGCAATTAGGGGTCACTTAGGGTTCCTGTAACATAATTATACACGCTGTTTTTCTTTAATTGATCTCCTCAGTTTAAGATGACAGCATTCAGAATTAGTTGTATCTTGTTCTTTTTCATTTTTCTACTCTTGCAACCCAAAAAGCCAGGAAATGGGCCAAGTGTGACTAGGCTCTAAACATCATTTGGGCTGATTATTTCGTCGCTATTCCGCTTTGCCGGCCTAGCCGAAGGTTGCTGTTCTACCCTGTTTTTGCCCGCCTTGGGGACGGGGATTTCAGTATTTGCTGATTGGACAACTATTTCCATCCCACCAGATGATGTCGTCGCCGTCGCTGTGCTTGACATTGACCGAGACGGGTTACCAGTCGGCCTACCATTCTCATTTGAATTCAGATTTTCAGTCTTTTCTACCTTGTCGTGATTTTTTTTCATATACGAACACTTGACTACAGATACAGAGCTGCGCCAAACATATAATCAGCTTTAAATAAAAAATTTAATTTTAAAAACATTTCCGGTTTTGGCCAGATTCCGGGCCAACTATTTGTCCGGCGAACAGGTTTGTTTCCTTCCCCGAAGTTGAACCAGAAGATTGACAGCCTGACGAGGACCCTTGCCAAAAAGGGCCGAAATATCGCTGATGAAGAATCGTAGCTGACGTACCCGTTGTAAACATTGTTTGAATAAATGTTTCAAAGTCAGCTTGGGCTCAAAGAATATTTGAAAAAGTAATCTTCGCATACGTGCTCAGCATGTCTTTTTACCCCTAAATTGACTGTCTCATTAGCTGTAAACAAATATTTTGTTCGCCCCTTAATTTGAACCCCCACCGCTAATGTAGGGCTATTCGCAGCTATCTACGAACTCGACCTGTCCCTTGAACCAAAGAATTCTCATACAAAGTTCCATCAAAATATTTTACCCTTCGAGAGTTATCGTGCTTACGGACAGAACGACGGACATACTCATAAGTCATACTTAAAGTCATTTAAGTCATACTTACGTTTGGGATCCCAAGAAGAACAAGATCGACATACTAGGATATAGAAAGAAAGATTTTTGATAAGAAAAATAGGTCGCACATGAGAATTACACTTGTCCACTTTGTTGCTCTGGACAGGATTCCATTGACCACCTTGTAGGACTAGTGTCAAGATCTTCCTTCACTGGGTAAAGTTGGGTTTGTTGATGGTGGTCTCTTCCCTGAGCTTCCTGGTATCTTGAAGTCGACAAGTAAAATTTTAATTTTAACCAACTTTCCGTTTTTTGCCGGATTCCAGGCGAACTACTTGTCGGACGGGAAAATGTTTTGCATATTCATGTTCAGCATGTCTTCTTACCCCATAATCGACTGTCACATTAGCTGTTTAAAAATATTTTGCTTGCCCCTTAATTTGAACCCCCTAAATGTAGGGCTACAGAGCCCATCTACGAACTTGACCTTACCATTGACCCAAAGAGTCCTCACACCAAGTTTTATCAAAATATCTCATTCCCTTCGAGAGTTATCGACTTGACTTGACTTGACTTAAGTTTCATTCTTTTGGGCATTCTTTCATAGAAGATTGTCCCCCAACATTGAAGTTGGTGCTATTTGACCTCCAATAGGAGTTCAAGGATTTAATCTGCTCTTTAATCTGCTAATCGTGCTAACAGACGGGCAGACGGACAACTTTTACGATGTCATAGGTATCCCTCCACTTACGTTTTTGGGATCCCGAAAATAGGTGGCAGAGGAGAATTACATTTGTCCACTTTGTTGCTCTGTTGACCACGTTGTAGGACTAGTGCCAACATCTTCCTTCACTGGGTAAAGTTGGGTTTGTTGATGGTGTTCTCTTCCCTGAGCGACAAATAAAAGTATGCGAGGTTGTTTTTTGTTCTTGTTTTAAATGAACGGAAGAGGAGAAAATAGTGTTGTTGTTTTTTTCGGTTTGAGTTTTTGTTGGCGCCTTAGTCGTCTTGTATGGCCGTATTTGGCTTCTTCAGTAAATTAGTATTATTATATTGGAGTGGCAAAAAAAATAATTGAAACTTTTCAGTGAGAGTTTAAGCGGCTTAAATTGGGTTAAGTAGTGAATGGTTTATGAAGCCTTTCTTGCTAGTTTCTTGTAAGGTCGTCTTTTCATGGTATTTCATGTTAGCGGTCACTTTCCTTTTATATAGCAAATTGTATTCCTTGCCCAGGTGTGTCTGAACGTAAACGAAGTAAGACATCGCTTTGTCTTCGTAAATTCAATCAGAAAGTTTCGTCTCTCTGACTTGGCTTTCTACCCTTTGTCAAAGGCACGCTGATTAGAAGTGACCCAATTAGGGTTCTTTTGCTCTCAGGCCGTGAACAGCATTCGGAAGACCTCGAGATTGTCCTACTGCTGGAATCAGATAGACGGAAGAAAATGTCCGGAGACAATCCAGGATTTTCCTGAAATGAAAATTGCAGTAATCGTGAAACTGGTATAACCCGGATCTTTTCTAATTTGCTCGAGCAATTCCTTGCCGAAGCTTTGAGTTGGGCTAGATGAATAAAGTGAAAACATCCAACTAGGTAACCAGTGAATGCAACCCGACCTAACGACATTGGAATGGTCAGTGAATCGTGGTACGGCAAGTACGCCTTCGTTGCGAACCTGTCAGTTCCCGAACCTGTCAAATCAGTCCATCTGTCGGCTCGCCTAAAATGTCCGTCCGTTCGCCCGCTTTTTCCAACAGTTTGTCAACTCGCCAGAAAATTCCGTCTTTAGCCCACTTTTTCCGGTAGGTCACACCGAGAATTGAATTTGAGGACTTTCGGATTTTTGAGTGGGCCAACTGACGGGTGGACTTAATGACAGTGAACCGTTTTAAGCTTTGTGCCCACAGAACGCCACTCTTTTCGACTTGGAGTTTAAGTGATGCGGCGCAGATTTTTCGCTCCTCACACCAGATTCGCCTAGGCAAATGCGAATCTCTATTCTGTGGCACCAAGTTTTGGGGTGTAGGGAAAGCAGCGGATGAAGGCAACATACCATCTTTCATCGTTTAAAGAATCTGTGCAGGCAGAGTCTTGGGAATTAAAACAGTCGCAGATACCCAGTTATTAAAGTAAGTAACGGAAGTAGAATTGACCTTTCATCGCAACTTCAGAGCTTATACGGAATCAAGGTCCCACAGCGAGGGATGGAACCTGGCGGATTTTCGCTGGACGATTGCAACATCATTCCGAAAAGTTAAATGATGCCTTTCCCAATCGCTTTTTCGTAACTGCTTATTGCCTGAACATGATGTTCAGTGTTATTAGAGCACTTCGAGCGAATTTTGAACTTGACTGATTGAATAACAACCCAGAAATACTACTGCGGTGCGTAATAAATGTATTTAAATGTGCTGTTGATGGTACGTTGCGATCCTGTGGAGGACAAGCTGAAGCTGTAGCGCTTCAATTGTGTTTGCTTGTGAGGTTTCATTGCTTTCTCTCCATATGCTTCGCACTTTGTTTTGGAGGAATACGGTTTATTCACAGTTGTTTGTTGCTCAAGCACATGCGAGGTATAGCTAGTTTACGTTCTGCTTATTTTACATAGAAGTGCTGATCATTTCCCCACTGTCAGAAGTTTAATTTGCTTTTCTTCTGAGGGAGAAGATGTGTATCTAATGTGCGTAAAGGGATTTTAATAATGTGTTCGTATCATTTCTTCTTGCATGATGGTCTTCTGACTTTCATATGCAAACAAATCATTTATTAGTTCAAGGGGTGCGCAGGTAAGGCAGGTTTTAACAGACAACATTCTGGACGTAATCATAAGCGTTACAGAATATCTTTCAGTTGTTATTTTTTCGTAAATTTTTTTCTTGTTTAGTGTTATAACTTAAAAAATTTAACACAAAGGCTCATAACATATATTTTTCAGTAACATTGACTGATAGTGGTTATCTGCTGTTGAAATTTTACATCCTTGTGTTGCATCTTTTGAAACTTCTGACAGTGTATGTAGCCTACCATAAATAGTTTTTCGGGAAATGGAAGTTGGCTCGTGTCGTCTCGTTGGAAAGGGCCTTTGTCACCAACCACTGCTAGGCTGCATTCTTATGACATTTATGATAAACAGTAGCCTATTGCTGCACAGAATACAGTCGGGAGTGGTAGCACGCAAGAGAATCGCTCCGGGTCCGCACTGATCCCTTCAGTCCGATTGCCATGGGCTCGCTATTATGACACCTATAGTGTGGTGAAGGAGATAGCTCTTTGATGGCTAAAAGTAGAGGCGATAGACCAAATGGAGAAGTAAAATACATTGTATTTTTCTTCCACCGTTAAGACGCAGCTGCCTCACCGTCACTGTCCAAACCAGGTTTTGTCTCCTCCTACTGCTAATAACTACCATCTCTGAGGCAGGGTTGCCACCGGTAGTAAAGTTGTAAATTTAAGTACGCCCTGATGAGGACCCGCGTCAGAAAGAGGAGATTGAAAACTTCGTCTCAGTAATTTATACAGAAATACCAAACATACCCGATGACAAATTTGTAGCCTGCGTAGTAGTATAGTAGTAGTACGACAACGTTGCATGTAATTCTATGTGATAGCAAAGAATACTATCATTTACTGTGCCTCAGACTGGTCCAATCTTATGTATGTAGGAGTATCTAGTAGCATCCTGTCTTGCCATAGTAGCATCCATTCTTGCTAATAGTAGCATATAGTAGTATGCAGTAACACGGTAGCCTTGAAGTAGAAGCATGTAGTAGCATCGTTAGTACTGCATGCAAATTTTTCGTACTACTTCATAGTACTATTTTGAGATAAATTTTTCATCGGGTAGTTCAGTAACAGCATAGTATACCGAACGCCTTCATAAAACCGCTTTTTCACTTTTGAGTTAGCTTGTTTTGAATTGAGTTAGCTTGTTTTCAAAATCAAGTTGCCGAGAAAGCACACGATTGTTTGCTAGGCTACAGGACACTAATCTATTATAAGTAAAAAAACAAGCAGAATCAACAGGTTAACTTGGTTTAGCAAGAAAACGAAATCAAAAAGATCCAAAAACTAACAAAAGGAAACTAGAAAGAGGGGAAAAGAAGACAAAAACTGTCGAGAAAAAGTCTGGGAGAGCACATCACTAAACTCAGCTAATGGTGTTAAATGCCATGAGTTTCCAGAAGTACTTGAAAGCTCGACTGCCCTTTGTACTTTCTTCGGCACAGCATTACCGCTCGGACAACCGAGTTGCAAGTAAGAAGAATAAGTTCGTATTTCTGGAACATTGGGAACTGAAATTGCCTCTTTCAAGCTGTACAACAGCAGGCAAAGAGACCATGTCGGAAGCAGTTGGAGAGACATAACACTTCATTCGTATTCTAGGTCGTTGGAGCTCTCTACAAGGACCACTTAACCCTTGCAGTAGCAAATGAGCTTGAAAAAGCCTATGGAGGATGGGTACCCCCCTCGCAAGTGGTTTGTTAATTATGACCGAGAACTTAGTCGTAATATGTTGATTGGTGAATTTTTCTAAAGCAGATATCTCCAACTCGTATACACTGTAAAAAGTTTCTCCGAGTGAGGATTAAGTTAACTGCAGTATTTGCTACTGGGATTAATCTTATCTCTACTGGGATGAGATTAATTCGAATTGGAAATAATCTTATCTCAGTAGAGACAATATTAATCCCAGTAGCAAATACTGCCAGATTTTTTTACAGTCTATACTTATCTTCTGTACCATGTGATCCTTGATTTAAAACATTCTTCGAGGATTTCAGTCTATATGTGTCATTCAGTGGTGCAAACCGCTACCCATATCATCCTCGATGCATTATTAGGTAACAAAGGGCTTCCTCGTCAGTGACATCTCCCGACCAAATGAAAAAAAAAAAAAGTGTATCTTTAGAAGAATCAAATTGACCATTAGAAAATTCTCCAGTAGTCAAATTGACAACTAAAGAAGAACAGAATTGCTTCCTTGGTTGCATCTGGTCTTTTCTGGAATCCGTACTGGCAAGAAGTCGATTTGTTTTCGAATAATTGGTAGCTATCAGAAATTGGCCGTTAAAAAAAGGCTTCGAGCAAGTCGTCGCTGTCATGCACTAAGGGATCAACCATCGCTTTTCAAAACGTTTAGAAGAAAAAGGCGTTTAAAAAAAAAAATTCGACCGACCTTGATGAGTTTTATGTCGAACAACGTCTTTCTTTACAGTTGATAGTAGGAAAGACTGTTTAATTATTTTTTTACCGATATTGATGTTTTTTATGTCGAAAATGATCTTTCTTTTCACTGAGCGTAGTTTTCTTTGACCACTTTTTTTGATGTTGCTGTTGTGCTAAAAAATTGTCGCTTAGCTCTTTTTGACCATTCTAATGGCAGTTGGATCTTTTGGGCAACTTATGTATCTCGGGATCGCATTGTCGCGTGGCTCTGAAAAAAATACTTTGATTCCAGGTGCTAAGATCCATAGCCATAGTAGCAGTAACTAATTTTTGCAAAAATGTCGCTTTCCCTCTATGCGTTACACCGACGAAGAGGACCGACTTGGGAAAATTAGCGTGACAACGTCACTGTTTGAAAACGAAATGGCTGATATTTTCCTCGAAGAATGTTTTTAAATCGGATGCTGCAGCCCAGGAAGAAGATACGTCAGTTTGTCTGACTTTCTTTGAGAGCCATCCACACTGACCGAGCTGGATAGAATGGGGACCACGAATCCGACTTGACGACCTAAAAACTAAAAATGATGAATCCAGATTTACTGCACCCCTTGGGGATCGACTTAAAAGAGGCACGGCATGGCGCAGGAGGCAAACGTAATAAAAGAAGAAAAGCTAGTATTGGAAGTAGACAAGTAAGTGAGAGATCGTAACTCCAGAGCCCAAAAGAAGGGACGTTAAAACATGGTTCCTACCCCCTCACTCTGAAGCCTAAAATGGCCCTTTTGGTTTTCGCGCCTCTTTTTAGTCTACTCGTGCCTGCTACACTATCTCGTACCATGCCGTGCCTCTTTTAGTTGATCCCCACCCCTGGACCAGCGACCAAATTGGAATTTAGTTAAAAAAAACTAACTAAACTTTAAGATGTAAAGCAATACTTCAGGCAATTTATAAATGTACCAACACTTTAAAGACCATGAGAAAAAAATACATAAGATGACAGCAACTAGCTTGAATTCTCAATTATTTAAATTAAAAATAAATATAATCAAGTCGCGTGCCCATTCAGAACTAAAAATGAAACCCAGTGGACGAATCCGCGGAGGCCAGCGTGAGATGTGCTTTTAGTTTTGCGTCCGGTCGTACACCCCTGTGCCGCATGGAACTCGGTTAATGTGGAAAAACTCCTCAGCTAGAATATAAAAAAAAATTAGTTTTAGGTTAATTCTATTACATAGCCTATACGATTTTGACGAACAAAGTAATACTTATACCAGTGAATAAGTCCGGTTCCTTTGTATTATCGCGTTTAGGTGGATTTTTTTTATTCTGTTCGTGTTGATTAAAATGTGTATTTGTCTGTTCCCAGTACTGTGCCTGATAGTGCGTATGAACAGCACATCCTCGGCCGTTTGTTATGTTTTCTTTTGTTGTTATTTTTTTGTTGGGGAATAAAAGAATTAATATAAATTTCAATCGCTAAAATGAGTGACTGAGAGTAAATATATTTTAGTTCGTAGCGAGTGCCTTCACCGAACCTCTGAATGTTGAATAGAGTTAGTCATAAATGTTAATTAGAAAGATGGAACTTCTAAAATCTAAACCTATCGGTTTAACCCGGATTCCCAGTGACTTGATTCCGGAAAAGTCAAGTCGTTTTTCCACTTTGTCTTGCAGGTTGTCCTCGACTTGCCTGTTATCTGCTCTGGTTTTCATAAAATCCGGGCAGTGGAATAGTCTTCTGACGGAATAAGTGTGTCTTTGCTCAGATTCTTTATCTCCTTGAGTACGTCTCTAGTCACAGATCAAATTACTCTCTTTGTGGAACTTCTACAGTGAAACCTGTTGAAGAGCCTTTAGAATGCAGATTATGTAGGGTTTTTACTGTAGCTGACAACTTGATTGGCACGATCTATTGCCGTAATCTGTTAGAAAGGTCGATCATGAATCTGGCTATGCCTCTCACGTTCGGAATGGTGACATGTGCCGAACTGTGTAGGCCTAGCCGGGTGGCTTATTATCGGGGTTGAGTGTACGATCCCTACCAACTCCCTTCATTACCTTCCTTCCTAACCATCAGACCCAAACCCATGAACTACAGATCCAGTTACAGAACGGTCGAGCCGAAAACAAAAAGTTTTCTAAATTGAGGCTAGAAGAAAACGGGTTGATAAGGGAAAAGAGACGAGCAGTCCTTACTTTGGTCCTGTGTGTGGCAGGGATGATCAGAGAGTGTACATTTAGTATCCGATGAAAATTTTTCGAGAATTAGTCGTATGGAGTTGTACGAAAAACTGGCATGCAGTAGTAACTACTGCCACTGCATACTATTACTAGCAAACTGGAAGCTAGTACAGCAAGATTGGATGCTATCGGATACTACTATACTATAGATACTACTTAAGATCAACCCAGTTGGAGGCATGTTAAATCAAAGTATTTCATAGTACTACATATCAATACATGCAACTTTTTCGTAAAACTACCATACAACTACACAGTCAAAGAATTTTTCATCGGGATGAGAGTGCGAGGAATTGAGTGAAGGGAAAAATCCAAGGCCGATTTGGGTTTCGATTGGAAATCGGTCTCCTCCGCGCCCGCTCGTGAAATTTTAGGCAAACATAAACATTCCTTGAGCCCAAGCTGACTTCGAAATATTTATTCAAATAATATACAACGGATAACGTCATTACGTCATGTTTGTAATATCGTTCGTCCCCATATTTCCAAATGGGGTGATTTAACGTGTTTATGGGTTCCCATTCCCTATCGAATTTGATAATTCATCCGACTTTTTTCAAGGCAAATGTTTGAAAGATGCAACTTAGGGAAAACTGTGAAGGACGTTTGCTTTTTCAGAGCTTTTGATAGTTAGTGCCATCCTTTTCACGACCGCCGGTGATAACCGGAATCCTTGACCATAAATACTCCTTCGGACCAAGCTGAATGGGAATCAAGTATAAAAAAACTATTGCAGGTTTGTTTCTTTCAGCTGCAGCCTGGTGATGAACCTTGCCAAGAAGGGCCGAAATATCGCTGAAGAATATCCATTTTTCTTCTTCTTTTTAAAGGACCAATCGCACTATTTACTCTTCAGCTTACAGTATTTTAAAATATTTGAATACTTTAAAACTATGCTGTGCTTTCAACAAATAACCCGCGGTTTTGGCTGTTTTAAGCCTTTTCCGAGACCCGTTGACTTGTAGCGAAAACACGGAAACAATTTACATAACCGGTTTTGCGTGGTCATCAGCGTGGTCTTGGTAGCCGTTAGAATGTACCATACGAAATTGGATTCTCCGGGTTTAAAAATATATGGAGTGATTATGGAAGTAGGTTGCACTAGCATTATAGGTAAGACAGGTCCTTTAAGCAATAAAACCTCTTGGGCCACGGCAATGAAGACAAAAATTAATGTTAACGGTCAAACGTACTCCCGATTAATCTTAAGACCTTGTTCTACAAACCTCAAGTAACACAAATAATCACTCACTTAGAAATCAGTAATCCTTTTTCATTTTTACCATCCCATACTTCATTGAATACACCTCCATAAACCTTCTTTCTCCTTTCACTCAATTCCTCGCATTCTCATACTGAGTGTACACTCTCTCATCATCCCATCCGCTCGTCCCTTTTCCCTTACTAACACGTTTCGTTTTCTTCTAGACTCAATATAGAAATCTTTTCTGTTTTCGGTTCTCGACCGTTCGGTGACTGGATCTGTAGTTTAATGGGTTTGGGTGTGAGGGCTGGGAAGGAAGGTACTGGAGGGAGCTGGTATGTTTGCGGACACCACCCGGCTAGGCCTACACAGATCGGCACATATCACTGTTCCGCACGTGAAAGGCTAAGCCGATGTATTACACTAAAACCTTGCGTTCATGATAAATCACAACAATGGAACAAAATTTACACATGTTTCAATGACCCAATCCAAACCTGAAACCGCAATAAACTATAGGAGTTGCACCGTGTGCGACATTCCCATACAGACGAACCTTCCAAGATTTTTAATTCCAAGAATAGATTTTTTTCCCAACCTCTGTATCAACATTCTTTCCTCCCATACTCCACTCCAAAAAACTTCATCCTTTAATCTTTTAGTTCTTCGTTGATCGAGCATGTCAACTTACCCGTAAAACAACTATTTCATTAGCTTTAAAATATATTTTTTCATCCCTTAACGGGAAACCCCCTCCCCTAGCCTTAAATAAAGGGTATATTCTCATACCAAGTCTGAAAAAATTATCTTACCCCTTCGAGAGTTATCGTGCTTACAGACGGACAACTTTTATGAGGTCAAAGGTATCCCTTCACTTCCGTTTTTGGATCCCAAAAAGAGGTTTCCAGGTTTTTCGTAAACCTCATTTGAGATTTTGCCCCAGCAGTCAGACATAGGATGCGTGAAAGTAATTTGCGTCCGATGAAACGGAAATTCAGATGTGAAAAGTTCATGTCTTAACTTTTAGGATATGAACTTCCTGTTTTTATCCTGGATTCATATTGTGTTCCCAGACGTTCCTGGTTCAAACACCGGTTGGTAAAAGAGAGAGAGAGAGAGCACAGGCCCGAGAGATCTCCTTAAAACTTGTTTCGGATTTTGTCAAAGAAGTCAGGCAGGGGATCGACTAAAACGGGAATGGAACGGAACGACACGGTGCGGGAGGAACGTGTACTAAAAACGGGAAAGCGTACTAAAAACGGGAAAAAAACATACTAAAATCTGGAACACTGCACACATTGACAGTGCTTGTTCCAAATCCACTACGTTTCTCTTTCCCCGCTACGTCTCTATCTGTTTCTTGACTCTTTACCGTTGAGAAAAGCACTTTAATTTACGTAGCTAGCGTTTTTTCACTTATAAGATCTTTTCCCGGTTACATTAAAAGCTTGGAAGGGCAATCACGTCTTTTAGTGTGCAATATTATTTTTGTTCTTACACCTGATAGATCAGGTGGCAAAGACAAGTTTCTTTAAGTGTTTTTGTTTCCTTATGCTCTCTAGTTTATTGCTGCGGTGCCAACTTCTTCCAAGGACAGACCAGGAAAATTGCGGTCGTATTTCTTTATTGCTAGATAATGTAAGCGCGATAAAGGCTTTACGAAGTTATTCGTTTCTTGTACCTCGTCTCTCCAGCAGTGACTGCGAAGAAGGTGACGACCATCATGAAGTTCCTAGTAAGTGGTGGTTTCGTGTTTTGATCGCAGGCTGTGGGACGTTTAGTGACCAGACAGAAGTTACCCCAAGATAGAGCAAAATAACACTAGGAAGTAGCGCCGAGACCAGAGCAAAATGACACTAGGGAGTGGCGCCAAGACCTATGCTTTCCATGCTTTGCAAACGGGCCATATTCGTAGCGGCGCCCACTACGCTTGCGGCATTTAAAGCGAGATGAACTTGTGGGTTTAGAGATTTCTTGTACAGCAAAGGTGCGGTCTGCACACACCAAGGAACCAACTGAGGCTGTATCATTTTTTTGCTATGTCCAGAATATGAAGTTATCGGAGCCAGCGCTGGTGAACGGCTGAATGAGTTTCAGCAGGGACGTTCTCTATCGCCAGTGGAGCTAGTGTCGCTGCTGTCCGAGTGTGTGTCACTTTTTTCAAGTCTTGGCGCTACTCTCTAGTGTTGCTTTGCTCTGACCAAGACCTATGCTGGCCATGCATCGCACCCGGGCCTTATTCGTAGCACAGCCCCCTACGCTTGCGGCATTCAAAGCGAGATAAACTTGCCGGTTTAGAAAATTCTAGGACAGCTAAGTTGCGGTGAGCACAGACCGAGGACACAGGGGAGGTTTTTTTTTGCACTGTTCGGAACAAGGCGTTGCCGGAGCCGGCGCCTGTGAAACGACTGATTGATATTCCTTCCGCCCAATTCTGTTTGACGGAATTATATTTGACGGTGCAAAACGGATAAATCAGCTACATTTTATTAGATCTATATTTCGGCCCTTCTTGAGGAGGACCCTGGCCAAGAAGGGCCGAAAAATTGCTCTAATAAAATGTAGCTGACTTATCCGTTTTGCACCGTCAAATGCGATTGGTTGAGTTTCAGTAGGGACGTTATCTGTCGTCAGTGGTGCTAGTGTTGCTGCTATTCGAGTGTGTGTCACTTTTCTCAAGTCTTGATGCTACTCGCTACTGTTATTTTGCTCTGCCCCAAGATCACTTTGAAGCGAGGCGTTTCTGTTGACGCAAGAGTAGTAGTATTAAGAAGTCATAATGATTAGAATCTCTGCACTGTCATAATTTTGAGAGCACACCTGTAGATGGGAATCATTCTTGTGGCGCTATGACGGATGCCGGGAATATTTAAAAAAAACGAAGCAATGCATTTTTTTTACCCACCACACTTTAGGTAGTAAAAAAGGACAGATAAAAAAGCATATAATGAAAATGAAAAGAAAAGTCTTTCTAAAAGAAGACTGTAGCATCAACTTAACTTAAAGTGAATTTTTCTTGTCAATTTCCATCTAAACATCTCACTCCGTTCGGAGGTTATTGTGATTTATGTTATGATCCATTTGAGTGCTATAATTGGCGTAAAATAACACTTAAAGTGCAATAACAATAAATGCGGTTACATCATAAATATCTTCGGCATTTTTCATGCCTTTAACACAAGGATGCGCAGAGTAATTATTCGTATGTACGGTGTTCCAGATATTTCGGAGAAATTACTAATGCTACAAATGAAGCTGTCGGGCTCAGCCTACTCTCCGTTTTCACCACACCACCCCCTTACCCCCCTGTTTATGTGCTAGTGTCTTTGTATCGATAGTTGTTTAAGTATTGTCTTCCTTTCTTTATCTTTATTGTAATCCACTTGTTTTTCCTCTGGAACTTGTGGGTAAGAAATAAATTATTATTTTTATTATAAGTTTCTTAGATAGTTGCGTGTTTTTTTGTATCTCACTTCCTCTTATTTTATCGTTTTTGATCCGCTTCCGAGTCCGTAGTTCGACGGCAGTTTGCTTATTTGTCGCTTTTGATGGTACGGAAAACGTGTAAGAGTTTCCGTTCCACAACGCCTGCGCGTGACACGAAGAGCTGTGTCCCATAAGCATTGTCCTAATAGGTGTAATAAGGTGTATTACCGCGTATAAGACTTATTACAGATTCCTCTTTTCCTCGGAGCGCGCTGTAATAAGGTGAATAAGGAGCATAGACTAGCGTTCTATTCTGGCTTATGCAGGGCCAATCAGATCGCTTGGTTGGTTCCGCCAGCGGGCCGAGGAAAGGAGCAGCGCCGTCAGGGTTGCCACGGGAAGCAGTAAAGTTCTACTTTGTTGGACGCTGAAGAAACAACTTTTCTTCAAAACAACACGTTTTGTTCTGTTGCGACTGCTTAATGCTACTTCGAAGACGAATGCTGCCCATCCGTAGATTTAAGTGCTTTTTACAGTATATTGGGCGTCAAATTGTACTGGTGTACTTCAAGTAACACTAAGAACACTTTTCTGATCCTCAGAAACTCGACACACTGTATGACCTTGGCAACACTGCTCGCTGCATTGATAAGAGCCTCTCGGGTTCGTATTTGAACGGGAGTGTGTATTAAGACGTAAACATCGCGTATAGCGCTATTCAGCTTATTACACCTATCAGGACAATGCTGTATTCAGTCGCGGTTCAAGTTTGCCTGTCCCGCGCTAATTAACCCGCAAAATTTTAAAAGTCCTGAAAAGTGATGTTCAGAATAGACGATTTCAGTTTGTATGTTCTTAGCTACAAGTTGCATTTTCATTAGGAATGATTGTAACAAGGTATGGCCCAGCTTTGTTGGCTAGGAAAGCAAAATTTTCTTTTTGGAACACTTTTTCTCTCATGATTTTCCTTTTTTTCTGTACTATTTTAGTGGGTGTTTTTTGTTTTTCTTTCTGAAAGTGATGTCTTTTTATTATTGTTTGGAGGTCAGATTCTAATTTTCAGTAGTCGAGGGTTCTTAGCTACAAGAATGGCGTTTTTAATTTGCTTATTTAGCTGGTTTAATGTAGAGTAGTAATTTATTAGTTTTTAAGTAAATTATTAATTAGAGCCCGAATGCTTATTTTGCGTTTAAAAAAAAAAATACGAAAAAAAAAATTCGCCAAGGCGACTTTCGGAATGTGTGCAAAGACGAAAATTAAGATGCAACAGCGAACTCGCAGGCGATCGAAAACGTAACTAATGTTATAAGACTCTCAATCTCTAAGCTATTGCGCTCGGCTAAAATCCGCAAACGTGGTCCATAAATAATGAGCTGTTGCTTCATGTGGGTCTAGGCGAAAAATCCGCTCCAAAGTCACCGGATCCGGTCCAGATTTTAAGTGGGTCGTCTGAGGCACGAGATCTTCCCAAATGTCAATTTCATTAAGATCCGATCATCTGTTCAAAAGTTATAAATACCTCAAGATTCCGGATTCCCCCTCCCTCCACTCCCCTCACGATGCTTGGATCGGGAAAGTGACTATTTCCAACTTAATCATCTGGGGCCCATGATTTGCCCGCCAAGTTTCACCGTCCTAGCTTATTTGGAAGTGTCCGAACTAGCAAAACCCGGACCGACCGACAGACCGACGGAAGGACAGAAATTGCGATCGCTACATGGCACTTGGCCAAAGGGAAAGTGCCATAAAAACACGTGGAAAGAAATAAGTTCTAAAAGGTATGAAAAATTTCTTATTCCTAAAATTTCTTCATCGCTCTTTCGTTTTCCAGGTTGTAGTTTTGACCATCGTCGCTGTATGTGCGGAAGAAGTCGCCGTCGAAGAAAAAACGTACTCTAAGGATTATGCTGAAATTTCTACTCCTTATGGACCTAACGGCGAGTCTCCATATCCCTATGGTGGTGCCAACAGGGTCTATTGTAACTTCAAGACTTACAACGATTTCTCCAAGTCCTACGACTGCCGAGATTATAAATACCCAATCGGGGAAGGCAAGGGGCGCTACTGCAATAAATACAACGGTTACTGCTGTCCCTATACAGGCGAATGCTATTACGAAGGAAACTGGGAGAAGGCTGCTCCATATTGCCCATACTGTAACAAATGCCAGTGCAACTACCCTGGGAAACCCGAGCCTTTCCACGATAGCTACGACCAGTTTATGTATTATGACAAGGACTTCCAACAGATGAATTACAATGGAGCACCAGGATCATCTTATTAATTTTTTCCGTTTTTAAATGAGCGAGTAAATCTGTTTATCGGAAGTCCATGACCTTAGGGTTTGTCCGGAACATCACAGGGGTGTCAGAAACGCAATCTGAATGAGCCCCTGTAAGAAACGTGGGTTCCCAGAAGCTGCAAAGAACACAACATGCTACTACTGACGGGACAATTTGGCGATGAAGGTCGTGAAGTCGTGCTCAAGTTTTTCAGTTTCATTAACTACTGGAAGACATGAATCTGGAGGTTGTACTCAAGTTCTTCTACACTGTCGGAAGTTTCATAACAGACAACAGAAGGATGCGCGGTTTCAACAGACATTGCGGAACAGACAATACTTCGGATGTTGTCTGTTGTTAAATATTCCTTCAGCCCAAGGCATTGAGCCTGAAGAGGACCCTTGCAAAAAGGGCCGAAATATAGCTAAATTCAGCTGACGTATCGGTTTTGCACTATCACATATGTTGTCTGTTGTGTTTGAAAATGTTATGCCAATAAGTGTTGCCATCAGGAAGAGGCGAAAAATCGCCAGAAAGTTTCTGCTGAATCATGACGACAAACAAAAAAGTCAGTAGATGCTTTTTGGCTGTTTTTTGGCTCTTCCTGGCAATGCTTGTTCTGCATAACGTACTACGTTTAACGTTTTTCAACACAACAGATAACATCCTAAGTGTTGTCTGTTACGCACTATCTGTTGAAACCCTGCATCCCTCTCTGTTATGAAAGTTCTGACAGTGTAGGAGCAGAAGGAGATGAGGTCCGTTAGTCCATACTTGAAATCAAGGGTTTGTGGCTGCACGACACTTTGCTTTAGATAACGTTCTTCTTGTCCGTTGCGTCCAGTTTTCTAATCCAGTCGTAATAATCAGGATGCCAGATTCCGTATCGTGCACCAGCCTTTGTCGGAATGTACAAATATTCTGAAGACTAATTCTCTGGTTGTCGACCTTGCTGAAAACGAATATCGGAGGGAGTATGTCCTCTGCTTCCGAGATTAGGCTAGAAACATCAGTTTCAGCTTACATTTTCTTACAATGATTCCAGGTGTTTTTCGAGAAGTAAGTTTGAAGAGAGTTAAGCTTAATTTGTTTAGAAACGTTAATGTTTTCAAATATTCATTTATTTAATTATTGCTTTCAGGAGCATCACTCTAGATTTAGTAAGCAATAGTATAACATATCATACCAACCCAACCCACTACTGAACCAAATAACCCTTTAATCACCTTTAATTAATGAGCTATTTCTTCTTCTGCTTATCCCAGCACCCTCTTCAGTTTATGTCCCTGGTGGAATCCCCAAGCTTCGAATCTATAATGCATAGCAAATACCAGTTTTGTTGGAAACAACTGCTTGTGCAATCTAATATTCTTTTTTACCTAGATCACTATCGGTAATCGCAAAAGCCCCTTGTTTCCTTTGCCACTAACTTAACTTTATTTGATCCCAAATACCATTATAAGAACATTTGACCCAACAATATACGAACTTTGCATTAATACCCAAACATTTCCCTTACATATTATGACAGTTATATGTATGGTAAAACTGGATCTTATCTAACTTAAAACTGTAATTTTCCCGAGAATCCGAAAATAAAACTGCGTCGCCAGCGAATAAAAGGAAAGAGAACAGCATCGGAGACAAACTACAACATTTTTTCACTCCCATATTTGAAAATATAATCCCTGAAAACTTCGTTACGTCATACATATGTACTAATAACAAAAGAAAAGGATTCGGTAGTTCCATATTCAGTAACTTTTCCATCAATAAATCCTTCCTGACGTTGTCGAACGTCGCTTTTTAAATATTAACTATTTTGATTCATTTCTGTCGAATCCTTTTCAGACTTGGTCTCAAACCGAGTGCCAGTTTTTTGGTTCCCTGCGGAAGGAGTCGAAATCCATTCATCTAGCTTTACAGTCGTTAACTGTAGTCATGGAAAAATAATGACATCGAAAAATAAATTGTCGCGCGTTGAAGTTCCGAATTTCCTAGTTCAGTCCAGTAAGGATAAGAACCCAGTCCTGTATTTTTACAGTCGTTCATTTTTGTCATTAAGAATTGCAAGCACTAGGCAACACAAATTAATATTATTAATGGCAAGGGTCGGTCTCGAGTTCACAGTAGTAGTAATCGATGGAGAACAAGGATTTGGAGGTTAAGCTTAAGTTCACAAGTAATCGACAATACTGGCGAGCCAAGCGAGAAACACTACACGTTCGGGCTTCGTCATGAAGCATAATGGGAACCGCAGTTTGGAATTCGATTCCTTGTGAAATCCAGAATGCGGTAATAGTACAGTCAATATAAGGTTTGACCGCAAACAAATTGCAACAGAAATGATTTTTACACCATCTTGTAGAGAAAAAAAAACTGTACAACATATCAAAAGTTGAGAAACCTAGCGGAGTGCAAAATTCGTGTTTTTTAGCATTTTCTTTTTAATTTTTAATTTTTCAGCTTAATTTTTTTATTTTCTTCATGCTCAGTGTTTTCTTCATGTGAAACACATTTCTGATGTAGTTTTATGTGCTGAACCCAAATATCACATCAGATTAAAGATGCGGTCAACAGAAATCGCTTCACATTCATCACTATTCCAGCAATCCATATTTCTATTACATTATCCGTTGCTCGCACTTACGACCGAATACAGACCCAAATGGATGTGCTGAATGGCCAAATAATAACTTTACTGTATTCATTATTGATAATTACTTATTATTTAATTAAGAATATTTCATTATTCTGTATTTGGTCGATGTCACTCATGAGTGCGATACTGTGTATAAAACTGGGGCGAATTTCAGTTGCGATATGAGTAATCTATCCTTTTTCATGTAGAACTGTTTTCGACCCTAAGACAAAACGGGCTGTCCTTAATTGCCTACTCAAGCCTATGTGTGGGGTGAGTAAAGCTGAACCTGAACAGATCTATGACTGGCTTACCCAATAGTCGTAGTTATCCAAGGATATAAACTCGATATCAAGTTTTACGGGTAGCACCAATTATTAGTCTTGTTATATACATACCAGTTGATAATCTTTCGTATATATATATACTTATAATATATAAGTATAAAGCTTACATATATGTAATTATCAAAATCGTCCTCGCCCGGTCTTGGCTGATTTTCTCTTCGAGCTATGTTACCCTGCGGCATCTCTTCTAGGGAAAAATTTGGGTCTACGGTTGCCTCTAGCAAGTAGATTCAGCAACCTTTGATCGTATTTTGAGACTAGATTCTTAGGGAACTTTGGGATGGCTGCCTCCGCTGGCGGGATCAGTCGCACATCTATGAGCTCTACGAAAGCTGCGTCCATCTTAGTCTCAGCTTCCCTTTTGATTCTTCAGTTTAAGGCCTCTAGTTCTTTCATGCTCTAAGGAGCTGAGTCCTGGATTTCTTGGTCCCCTTAGGTGGCAGGAGTGTATGTGTTGTCTCTGATTATTACGCTCTTAATCAGCTTTTTCATATTTACTCAGTTCAAGAATAATATTCATATCGCTCACAGTCTTAAGGGGCTCAGGTTCTTCTTGGGAACAGGTCGTGGGTTGTCCTGGAATTTAGTCGTTACGGAGATTAGCGATTTGGGGCTTCGTCGTGACTGTTTTGCGTTGTTGGTTAGGGCCTTGGGGTCCTTCAGTGCTTTGTGCAGGGTACTAGCGCCATCGGTTTCCATTCCTTGGTGGACCTTTTCTTTCAGGGGAAGGGTACTGTGGTACTTGCTGGTACTCTGCGGTCTCTTCGCGGAAATTTGTAACTGAAACAGATTACCCCATGTTGCGCCGTTTACCTCGGTACTTCCTATTCAATACTTGCTGCTCCGTCATTTCTTCGTCCTGTGCTTCGCTACATCAGCAACATTTGTTCCCTTGGCTTCTTGGTGTAGGCCGATTTTTAGTTGTGTTCATCGTCTCATTTTTGTGATCGTTCAGTTACGAATGGTCCGAGACGACATACTGTTTGGCTAACCTGCCTGTCGTCTAGCGATTCTAAGGTTAGGATTCTAGGTTTCAGCCCCTCCATCGTAAATATTGGTATGCGTTGAAGACCAGACACTCGACTCGAGTGAGAAAGCAAAGCGGGAAAGCAAAGTCGGAATCTCTTTCCAGTGGTTTTTGGGCTGCTTGGAAACCGAAGCTGCTTTCTCGGATAGTGATTCCAGAAAGTTCGAGGAAAGCTCCGCCAGAAACTGAAAGCTTCCGCAGGAACCTTGAAACTGATGAAAAAAAGTGTCACTAACAAACCGAAACAAATAAAAAAATGATAAGCGTCATTGAGGATGACGTCGTTCAGTTATATGATAATGGAAGAAACGTCCAGTGAACCATATTTATTCTGAAAGGTTTGGAATTCAACAGTTTTCCGGCGATTTCAGCTTTCCATGCGGTTCAAGGACCGACTAAAGAAACATTTCTTGACAGACCACCATTGATGAAATTTCACTCCATTTGTTTAGTTGATTGGTTGATTTTGGTACGACGGCATGGTTTCCCACTTATTGTTTGTTGTTGTTGTTTGTATTTTTTTCTTTGCTTTCTTCCTTCATTTCTTTTTGTTCTTCCTCTTTCAGTTTTCTTCTCTTTTTAGAAAAAGTATGTGAAAATTAATGTGAAGTGAAGCTTTTTTTTTTTTTTACTGCCCCCACAGACCCATTCGGGCTTTCTTGCAGTCAGAAGTGTCAGCTATATTTATAGTTTGGTGTCAAATCTCTGAATCACCCGATCCACAAAAATATTTTCCCTTCTGAAAAGCTGTCAAAAAGGCTCCCTCGCAAGGTAGCTACTACGGTTGAAAAGCTGCAGCGCCAGAGGTTTGCAAAGAGTTTTGTCCCTTCATTTTTAAAGTTGTCTAACGAAGCATAAGCTGAGCTGCTAGTTTAAATTTATCATGTTATTTATGAACGTTCTAGCCGTAAATGCGTAGGCCTATTATGTGTGTGTTTATTTATATCCATGACTATACCGAACAAATTTGGCGTAAGCCATGATCAGTTTTTGGCGAATAAAAAGATTTATCTATCTATCTATCTAAAGGATGTTAAGAGGGTTACAAAAGGAGTGTTCATGTAGTTTAGCATGTAAAAGTTGGTTTGTATAATAGAGAGTATTAAACTAAAAAAAAAAAAATAGGGACAAAGGACATTAACGTTCCGTCCTTCCTTGAAAGGTTCAATGCTTATTAGATTCACTGGAATAATAATAGAAAGCGCAATCAAACAGGAATTAATTATTTCTGGATTTGAACCTAAATAAAACTAGTCCGAATGGATCCAATTCTGCAAACCTCAAAGCAAGCACTTGCATTTGTGTGGAAGCCGTAGTAGGGGTCGGCTGGATTGCAAGATAGTTCCGGGTAGGGGCCGTTGGAAGACTTATGATTCCTTTAGTGGCCTTCTTCACATCGTGACATCATAGAAAGAAATGGGCAAATTTTGATCGCTTCCACTGGACAATAGTCAAATCTCGCTTTGCCTTGGCTTGAGAAAAGAGCTGTTCCTCATGTTCCCCCACACGATATTTTCTTTGAACTTCAAGCGTTTTGGCAGATTATTATTTTCGAAGACGAACAGACCATCAGCTTTACAATCGTGACAAACGACCATTCGCATAGGCAGAAAGATGTCCCCACTACACTGTAAAAAGTTTCTCCGAGTAAGGATTAAAGTTAACTGCAGTATTTGCTGCTGGGATTAATCTTATCTCTACTGGGATAAGATTAATCTGAATTAGAGATTATCTTATCTCAGGAGAGACAAGGTTAATCCCAGTAGCAAATATTGCAAGATTTTTTTTTACAGTGTAGCAGTCAGAAAATCCTCAGACGTGTTTATCTCGAAGACTGAAGGTGATGTACATTTTCCCATGTCGGGACTGACACCCGAGCTAAACACATTTATATCCATGTTTACTTCACCTCCGCCAACACTAGATCCTCCCATCAGGAAAGGGCTTTAGGAACTTAGTCAGCCCAGTAACCTGTAAATACGTAGGAAATTGAAATGTAATCCGCAACCTACGTTTTTCGCCATAGAGTTTACACAGTTTGGAGGGAGTGAAGCTTGCTCCAAGTAGTCCTAGCACGTAGTCAACATACACGTGGTATTCAACTATGAAGGTCAGTTGAATGGATACGAAGGCATAATATTGAAGTTAAAGTAAGCAATACTTCAAATTTAAAATGTGATCCTTAACCTACGTGTTTTGCCATACAGTTTACACAGTTTGAGATGGAGTGAAGTTTGCTCCAGGTAATCCTAGCATGTAGTCAACATAGACATGATGCATCAACCATGAAGGTCAGCTGAATGGGTACAAAGGCATACTATCGAAGTTCAAGTGAGCAATACTTCAAATTTAAAATGTGATCCTTAACCTACGTGTTTTGCCATAAAGTTCACACAGTTTGAGATGGAGTGAAGTTTGCTTCAGGTAATCCTACAATGTACTCAACATAGGGATGATGGATCAACTATAAAGGTCAGCTGAATGGGTACGAAGGCATTAAGTGATCAACAATTGAAATTTAAAATGTAATCCTTAACCTACGTGTTTAGCGATAAAGTTTACACAGTTTGAGATGGAGTGAAGTTTGCTCCAGGTAATCCTAGCATTAGTCAATAACCATGAAGGTCAGCTGAATGGGTACAAAGGCATACTATCGAAGTTTAAGTGAGCAACAGTTAAAATTAAAAATGTAATCCTTAACCTACGTCTTTTGCCATACAGTTTGAACAGTTTGAGAGGGAGTGAAGTTTGATCCAGGTAATCCCAGTATATAGTCGACATAGACATGATATATCGACTGTGAAGGTCAGCTGAATAAATACGAAGGCATATTATTGAATTTTAAGCGAGCAACACAGCCTTACATTTTTTTGTATCTTGTCAAACCCCACTCTTGTGAAACATCTTGTGGTCTTGTGAACACACCGAATTATTTTCACTCTGCTGAGGATTTTTTTCTCTAAAAAAACTCTGGTAGGGTCGTTGAGAATATGGACGACCTGCAGAGTCGTAACTAGCCACCATCTTTTTTTTGGGGGGGGGGGGGAGGGACATTGATGTACCGAGCGGCTGGTCATTTTACTGACTGTTTTTTCTTTTAAGAAAAATTGCGGCGGTTCAGGCTGTCACATATTTTTATTGAGTGCCCGTCAAAATAGGGGGGGGGGGGAGGGGCGTGTCCCCTCTCCCCCACATGTGACGCCTCTGTGGGTGACGTATCAGACAACGTGAAATAGAGGTTAGCTATAGTGTTCTTTGGTCTATCTCCACTTCTTCTATTGGATCAAATCTTCGGGACATCTCGACGGTGTTTTTTGCAGGGGGGGGGGGGGGGTATAAGTGAAATTGTTCACGAAATTGAGTTGTTAGTACTGCCGCATCTGCAGCTGTGTCCTGCGTGTCTTGTCGAAATTTCAGCCAGATCAGAGCGACCGATATACAGAGTTTTTTCTTGAAGTTTTGGCCGTTCCTGGCCTAAAGGGGGAAGATTTTTCGCTTTTCCTGCAAAACATGGAAAATGACGCTTGTAACCTTTTGAAAAAAACTTCGATATAGTCAAATATGCAGCTATGACCGTTTTGTCAAAGAAGTTCCGGCGATGGCCTGTTGGAATCTTGCAGCAACGGTATGTATGTACATGTATGTCTTGCACTCGGAAAGCCCAAAAGGCCGTGGTACAAAAAAGAAATCTAAAGTAGATACTAACTACATAAGAGCTGGAAGCTCATATGACACTTGCAAGGTTGGTTCAAGGGAAGAAATATAATATTTGCCTTTTCGTGGGTTTGTTCTGATCATCTGTAAACAGAACGCTTGAGATCAGAATGATCATGGACTTGGAAATCACGAGAATGTATCGTTTGGTAAAAAGTATTTTATTTTTGAACTTGACTGCAATGATGAGGACTTTAAAGGCGCTAGAAATTCATCTGTAAGCAAACCCCTCGAGGCAATAACGATAACAGACCCTTGGGGATCATTAATACGTATCATTTGGTCATACGTATTTTTTTTTACTTTTCGGTTAAGATGCGCACTTTAAGAGTGCTAGAAGTACATTCTCAAGCAAAACCCTTCTGGCACAAATTTCATGGGCGGATATGTATCGTTTGATCAGAGCTACTTTTCGACTTTACGGTTAAGATGCGCACTTTAAGGGAGCTAGAACTTCATTTGTAAGCAAAGGCCTTGAAGCAAAAATGATAATGGGCTCATGGGGATCATGAAAATGTATATTTTGCTTAAAAGTATTTTTCTTACTTTGCGGTCAAGATTGGGACTTTAAGAAATAGTCGGATTTGGGAAGTGGCGATTTCTAAGCCAATATTGTCTAATCTCTAATATCCTAGCCAAGTTTTACCGTCCAAGCACATCTGGAAGTACCTTAACTCGCGGTCACCGGAATCTCCCCCCCTCCACACTCCAGCTCCCACCACTGTGCCCGGAGCCAATCCGGTTTTGTAAATGGTTTATCTACAGAATCTGTTCGTTATTTCCACAAAGTTCCCCCCCCCCCGATCTCTCCAGTCCAAGCGGGTCAAGTATTTTCCGCCCCCCCCCCCCCCCAACACTTGTCGGATCCGGTCCGGACATGGAAAAGATTGCCAGAGACATGTCCTCTGTTCAAGTGTAAAATTTCACTGGAATCCGATCACCCATTGCAAAGTTACGCACGACTCAATATTCCGAATTCCCCTACTTCACCCACGATGATCGGATCGAGGAAACTTTTATTTTCAAGTCAGTTTGACCGGGTCCCTGATGCGCCTGCCAAGTTTCGTCATGAAATCCCCAAAACCACCAACACCGGAATTCCGGAAGCCCTAGATCCAGTCCAGTTATGCAAAAGATTTATCTAGAGCAGATGCTTGTTCTTCCCAGCAACTTTCACTCCGATCCCTCCAGTCTAACCGTTTCGCTCGAATCCGGTCCAGACTTCAGATGGAACATCAGAGATATGTCACCTATTCAGTTATGAGGTTTCATTCCAATCCGATCGCCCGTACCAAAGTTACGCATACCAATCCAGTCCCACCAAAAATCCAGTCCCACCCGTGGAGTAAAATTCTCAGAGTTTAAGTGTATATATATGTACTGGTGTTCAGTTTTTACTCAGTCAGAGAGTCTCAGTTTGTAATTGTCGATTTCTTGTGTGTTTCATATGAAAGTTTTACGTTTTGCTTTTGTTTTGTTTTTTCTTTTCGTTTTTGTACTCCGTCCATTTTCTATTTGAAATGACGGGTGATAAATAAAAAAAAAAGAAATAAAAAAATTCTAGATTCCCCCTCCCTCACCTCCACCCACTATGATCGGATCGAGGAAATTTTTATTTCCAAGTTTGGTCGTGAAACTCCCCCCAAACCACCATCACCGGAATTCCAGGAAACACTCCTCCCCCCCCCCACCAAGCGTCGGGATCCAGTCCAGTTGTGTAAACAATTTATCTAGAGCAGATGCTTGTTCTTCCCAGAAAGTTTCACTCCGATCCCTCCTTTCTAACCGTTTCTCGATATTTTCGGTCTCCACCCCCCCAACTCCCCATAGTTGTCGAATCCTGTCCAGACTTAAAATGGGATATCAGAGATATGTCATCCATTCAGCTATTATGTTTCATTCCTATCCGATCACCCGTTCGAAAGTTACGCACTTCTCAATTTTCCGGATTCCCCCTCCCTTCACTCCCCCAGATGGTCGGATCGAGAAACTGATTATTTCCAAGTTAGTTTGGTCAAGTAACTGATATGCCTGCCAAGTTTCACCGTCCTAGCACCTCGCCTAGCACATCTGGAAGTACCCTAACTCGAATAAGTGACAGACTACCGTCAATTTTCCAGACCCCCACTCCCCCCAGATGGTCGGATCAGAAAACTGATTATTTGCAGATTAGTCTGATCGAATCCCTGGTACGTCTGCCAAGATTCATCGTCCTAGCAGATCTGGAAGTACCCTATCTCGAAAAAGTGTGACAGACAAACGGACAGACCGAAAGACAGAATCACGATCGGTATATTGCACTTGAGCCGGAGGCTGCAAGTGCCATAAAAACACTTCTGAAGCACAAGGCAAACACTAACTACATGATTAAAACACTTTTAACGACAAGGAACCTGTGTCGTAGTCCCACCTGAACAAACACTGCCAGATGTTTAACTGTTCTTCTATATTGGCTGATGGCAACACTGTCAGAACCATAACAGTTAAACACGGATGCGCGATTTCAACAGCTATGCGATAAAGCACTGTCTTTTGACGTTAAAGAATATTTCCGTTATGACCTTTTGTTCCCTAAAAGTAAAGTTGTAAATTATGCTTAGTGTTACGTTTTACAGAAACACAGAAAAGGAACGCTTAGAGCTCAAAACACAATGTATATGTAGTAATATGTGTATATGTAAGTCGCGGATAAGGCAGCACACTTTCGTAAAAGTTGAAACCGTCATCTCCCAACAGCAGGCACCACCGAATGCAGATTTCCGTCTTTCCGTATCTAATCACTGTTTGTGCCCAAGGAGCAGGTGTTTTCTTCTGCCCACTTTCTAACGCGTTAAGACCCACTAAGCAAACCAGGGGAGTAAAACTCTCCCTGCGCATTGTCTGTACAGATCGCTGATTCCCGGTCTCAAGACCAGGCATCGGGAGTTAGTCTTTGTGAGTCCTAGGCTGTGTTGAGTGATTCCGGGAGAGTGGGATTTGCCGCACCTGTTGGCTTTTTAATTAGCATACTGGATGACCAAAGAGATATTACGAGATAATCGGGTACACACTGCTGGAGGTTCGTATAGATTTAGGTTTTTCTGTGCTGGTAGTTTGGAATAGATGTTGGGAATAACTATCTTGGAGGGCTGAGCGAGGGGCTGAGGCTATTTTTCGTTTACTAATCAGAAATGAGTGCATACCTTAGCTAACTGTGGCTTCATGTCCGTTCGGCCATCTTATTCAAAAGGCAATTTAACAACCAACTATAAAAACTAGCTCGGATAGGTTCTTCGTTGCTCAAAATAGAGAGATTTTCTGATTTTACTGACTTCGAAATATTTATCATAGTAAGTAAGCTCTTCGTTTTGAAGAGGGAAATGTCTTTTAGCTTTTTTTTTCTTTTTTTTTATAGTTATCGTAGTCAAATCGTGGTTCAAAAAGTTGCCCCATGTGCGGATTATCAATTATCTTGCTGAACGGATTTTTCATTCATTTGGTTCAAAACCGAAACAGTTCAGATAAAACCATTCCAATTGAACATTTTTTGTTTCAACTTCGGGATACGGAAATGCTAAACCTGTCGCCTCTTCGGAATTTTGTTTGAATATTAAACGATTTAACGATTTTCGGTACACAAGACTTTTATTCATTTGACCAATGCACTATAACCATTTTTTAAAATACAACTGATTTAGGTCTACCTATCTAATTAGTCAATCAATCAATCTTTATTCTTCAAAAAATTTCGTAAGGTATTGCAAAAAAAACTCATATTTGTTCTCTCGTCAGACATACTATATATACAATCACTCTTTTACATAGTCAAGAATTCATTAATTACATAAAAAAATTGCAACAGTTTAAATTCTAGCACTTGCAACGTCTAGAACCCCCCCACCGAAGACCCAAGATGAAGCCAAGACTCGTTTCGACCGCTGGGTCATCTAGCGGCGCGGGTCGGAAGCGCCCGACATGGGGAGGCTGAGATCATAGTTTGACTATGGATCTAACAGAACATTTTTATTGTAGCAGGCATATGGAAAATTTGCAGAAAAATCTAACTAATTATTTGTATGATCGATTTCTTTAAGTATTTTGTTTAAAGTTTTTTCTTGTTCATTCCTGTGAGTCCAAAGAATTAAGGATGTAAACTAGATCACAACAAACAAACGCCGTAAATTATACTAAATTCGTAATAGTAATTTCTTGAATATTCTGCAACTGAGCTAAATAATATTCAGCTTCCTATACCAAAAAATGTCAAACTGGCCGATGATTTCTTCTTCCGACATATCTAAACGTCCACAGGGTGATATACTTAGTTGTTTTAATCCTCGATCTTCTCGAAGGTTCTAGTAACCTTTTAACGAGCGTCAGGAGATCAATGAATAGTTTATTAGCAATGGTGGATTGGCGTTCAGGAGTGAATTGTGTTCAAGTAATTTGTGGATAACGTTGGCTACCGTGAGGAATGTTGGGGAAAACAAAGGTAACTGTGTTCGTAAAAATCCGACCCATCGCACAATGATGGTGTCTCTCACTTTCTCGGCCCACATGAATCAAAGACTTTAAGCACTAAACTTCAAAATTTCATTGGGTCTTTTACGGTCCAGAATGTGGGGAGGGGGGAGTATGTGACGATGGATGGAGTCTCCAAATTTAGTTGAAAGTTGCGCCTTCTATATTAAACAGTGGCTCAAAATGGAAAGGTCAACCACGAAAAACATCAGCGATGTTTCAGCCCTTCTTGGTAAGGGTAAGGGTCATCAGGGTTATGTGTTTTGCGAACTTTTGTTACAAACCCCTCGATAGCTCGATTGGGTAGAGCATCGGTATACGGAGCCGAAAGTTGCGGGTTAAAATCCCATCTTTCAGTTCACTTCCAGCCTACTATTTTTTATATCTCAACGACTATTTCCCCTTAAAATCAAGTCTTCGATTTTCCTTTGTTTTTCGAATGAGCCCCCTTTTTTGGACCCTAGATTGTCTATGGGATTCCGAAATTGGAGTCGTAGATTTAGGAAGTGCAAGAATTTGCCTTCTGGTTTATTTGTCACGGTAAAGACCGCTTAGGTTCCATCATTACATAAATATCTAACTATAACGTGACATCAGTTGGATAAATTTGCCACGAGGGTTCCTGTAGCCCCGTTACTAATTGGGCATTGTAGTAGTTTGCAAGCTTTGTTGACAAGCCACTCGATAGCTCAGTTGATTAAAGCATCAGTACGTGGAGCCGAAGGTTACGGGTTCGAACCTCACTCGAGGATCATTTTTATTTTTCGGTTCACTAATACGGTAGTGAATAGTTGATAAAATCAATTACAAATTTTACATTGTGCTTAAAATCTAGTGTTGACATTCCCAAGCTATGCAGGACAAGAATGTTTTGATGTCCTTGTTGGTGACTCGCAAGGCAGGGTAATCCAAGAAGAAATTTGGAGCTTTGGTTGTTTGGGCGCGATATACAAAAGTGTAACGTAAAGTATAGTTCGGCTCTATCTAGCGGACGGCGTGACCACTGTTAAAGTTTAACTGAAAAGCCAACTTATTGTTGTGTCATTTAATCGAATACAGTGAATAATTTGGATTCTGGTAAGGGATTTTCTTATTTTCCACTATCTGCTCAGTTATGACGTTCAGAATATATGCGGCCGTCCCCAAAACGTAAAGTCTACTATGACGCGGGGAATTTGAATCTCAACGCAAACGCGGCTTTTCAGTGGGCAGTGGTGAGCTTGGTGAAGACTGCTGGACTAGACTGAAGACAAAAAGAAATCATAAACTTTTCTTGATACAAGTGTACAATACAAACACAGTTACAAGTGCATATAGGTACCACAAATCACACGAAAATTCCACTTTTTAAAAAATGATTATTCGTTAATAGCGGGACAACGAAGTAACGCTTTTTCAGTGGGTCTTCAAGCCAGTTTAAGTGAATTGGTGATGGGTAACTCCTATCCCAGCCCTTTTCAGTTAAGCTTTAAGAGACACTTCGACTGTCCAGGGGCCTCCATAGACTTCAATCAGCGCCGATTGTGAAATGCTTGCGAATAAAACAATGTTTGTTTTGTCCGTATGGCGGAACTATTTGCTTTTCTTCCCTATTTGTTTCTGTTGCACCACTAGACAAGAATCCACTTGATGGACTCCCAAAAACTGTTTCCTGTATTATTACAAACACCGAAGACGAGCAGATTGTGGTCTGTGGTCCTCCTCGTTCGTGCATGTGTCTTTCCAGTCTTTTCGAGTTTCAAATCCCTCTTCGATCCCTCTTTTCAGTTTGTTTTGTTTCCGGTCGGTTCTGTCTGAATTTTCATGTCTCTTTTTAAAGTCAGTCTTGTATGAGAACCAAAAGTCGTCTGAAATTCTGAAAACAATGTGGAATATTGACCTTGAGCTTAAGTATATAATAAAACAGTCCTGGCTTCGAATTTGAGTAGCAGGCTGCAGATCAGTTCCAGGAAGAGTTTTAATTTTGTCTGAGTAGACGGCTAGCAAAAAGTAACTCCGAAAAAAAGATTTCGAGGTAACGCTTGTCAAAAGAAGGAAAAACTGGAGAAGCGTGACAGATTTTTCAAAGCTTGATGAAGTGCATTGTAGTTCGAGAGAATACAAAAAATAGTGAGAAAAGAGGATGTAGGATCATACTTGGCACCATAAGCCTACACCTTATACAGTGAAAGCCTACAACTCCTAGGCATCGAAAGACTGTCAGAAATGGGACATAATCTTCTCACACTTTTCGGCAGCCAAGTTTTTAAGTTCTTCGTTATCACAAGGTCATCCTTCCCTCGATGCTTCCAGACCATTCCACACCTACTCCAGGCGTTCGTTTTTTCGTTCATCAAGCATTTTAACTCCAGTTAATCTTTTGTTTTCGTTTAATTTGTTCGTGTTGTTCGTAAATGTTTATCCTATTATCGGCCATTCACTATACTGTAAAAAGATTCTCCGAGAAAGGATTAAAGTTGACTGCAGTATTTGCCACTGGGATTAATCTTAACTCTACTGGGAAGATTAATCTGAATCAGGATAATCTTATCTCAGTAGAGACAATATCAATCCTAGTAGCAAATACTGCAAGTTTTTTTACAGTGTTGCCAAGTAGGCTACTATAGGCCCTCGATGGCACTCGGGCTCTAAGCAAATATATGACATCATCTATCATACCATATCAAATGATATTTATGATATGATATGATATGATATTTAATCACCAAAAAAAACTTTCGGGCGATGGCAATACATACAAAGAAAAAAACCCACTAAACAATAAATAAATTTGCAAATGCTATCACTACAAAAATCTTTCACTATGTGCGATACCCGCAAGGATGTACCTAGGACAACTCTTTATCGTAACAAAATTCTTATTGTTTAAAATCCCCATAACCAATCCTCATCCCTTTTCTCAATTCCAAAAATCTCTCTCCTTAACCCTCCTAACTCTTGACAGTAAAAAAAAAAAAATGAAAAAAATCTTCATCTTTCACTCCATATGTCGGGCAAAGATATAGACCATGTCTTACTTTAACCCTCCCCAGATACCTCCTTCTTTCACCCAATGGTAAAAAAATTCCCCTCAGCGAAATAGTCCTTATAATATCCTCTACCCTCATCCCCACTTTTACATATTCCTCCCCCCAAACTTTTTTGGCCCTCTTATACCAGATCAGAGACTGTGATGCATCTTTCTCATTTTGCCACTTTTGTTCTTCCTGGCTATCTAACCTTTCTTTTACTAGACTAGCTATTGCTCATACTTTCAGTGTCTGTCAAATTTGTGCCACAGGGGCTACAGAATCCTTGCTGTTCGCGGAGACAGACTTACGGGCCAAACAAATATGGCGGAAACACTCTTTTTGAGCCACAGTCTTTTATGGGATCGCGAAAAAACGTTCCTTTAGGCACCTCCACGAGGGCCCTTAAATGTCTACAATACTCCGACATTCGAGTCCTTCAGTTCTAAATTTAAAGAAATTGTTACAGGTTTATGTGTCATGGGCAACAATTTCCTTGTGTAAGTTCCATCTTGTTGCATCTCGTAAAAAGTAACGTGTATACCTCGTTGCTTATTGTAGCTTCTTCTTTAATTTGCATTGTATGGTTTTATTACTAAGCTAATGAGGCATGACCCTTAAAGTTTATTTCAAAATCCAGCTTATTTACATATCTTGTTTATTTACATATCTTGTAAGATATGGGATCAGAAGACACTAACAAAATTTCTACTCACTTTTAATTACAGTTAGCCTTGGAATTTGAATTTTCCAGTTTAAATGGCTCTGCAAATTCGTTATCGATAGAAACCATTAGAAATTAGTTTGGACTACCTCTCTCTCTGCTTTCCCTCTAATTAAAATCGTTATTCGGATAATTATTAATGCAGTGCTTCAAAGCAGAGGCGTCACTAGCCAAATGTTTGCGGGGGGGGGGGGGGGGACGAGGAATTTACCGACTGGCTGGTAATTTTTACCGACTGTTTTTTGCAGAAAAAACGACCGTTTTCAACTACAAAAAAGGACAATTTTGAAAAAAATCGACTGATTTTCAGAAAAATCCACCGATTTTCAGAAAAACCAACTATTTTGACGAAAAATCGACCAATTTTCAGAAAAACCAACTGTTTTCATATGAAAAAATCAACTGTTTTGACGAAAAATCGCGGTGCTTCGCGCCGACTCGGTTATATTTACCGACTGGCCGACAGCATTGGGGGGGGGGGGCGTTCCCCCCTCCCCCCCCCCCCCCCCAGTCGCGACGCCCCTGGCTTCGAGTACCAAACTAACTAGGTACCGTGGAGTATTAATTTTCTTTGTTATATAATACAAAAAATGGTCCAATTCTCCCTTTAGTTCTTGGGTTTAACTACTTAACAGTTCTTTATCAGCATTTCCAACTCATTCTCTTAAGTTTTCCGCTGGGTCATCCACTCCTGGAACCTTAAGAAAATAATGAATATGTTCTTGGGTGAGTTAAAGTTCTAAGTTGCGATTACCGTTGAAACTTGATGAATTGGATGAATTCCCACATAACCCCCAAGTTTACGCCTTGGTACATCCAGGGCTGAATAAATGTTTATTCAGTAGTTAATAGATGCGTACTGCCAACATAATTGAGTTATGGTATTATATGGTATTAAACTGGTCCGATTCTATTGTTATACTGTTTGTGTACCAAGTTCACAAACATATAATTTCCACAAAATCCATCTCAACTTCCTCGTCCATCACGGCCTGTCCCCTTTTTTAAGCAATTCTGCGTTGATTTTATCATCTTGTTTTCTTTGTTTGTCCTCCTCTGCTTCGTCGCTTTTAGCGGGTTAGAGAAATGTATAAACATATCAATTAAAGAAATATGTTGTGAAATCCGACCCATTTTGTATAAGATAGGATTGTGAAACTGTGAAATCCGACATCAGCATAGCAAAAAACAATCAGTCGCTGTGCGATCCCACCGGAACCTTTGGTCTTGTTAATTGTGTCTGGTAGAATTAAGCCTTCCGTTGAAGAGGTATTTCGTTACCATCGTAATCCCATGACCAACAGAGCCGCCGAACCGTATTTCTCTCATTTAGCACACGCTGATGACGTTCCACATGGAATCCAGTGAATTAGCATGCCCTTTGATCTCCAGCTACTCTCGCTAATTGATGCTATACATTTCAGGTTAAGCATGGTGCATACTCCTTTGAGTCCCTTCTTGCCGGAAGAGATCGCGATGTGATTTGTCGCAATGACGTCATCGTTAGTATGTGTCGCCATGTGGCTGGTCCTAGCCCGCGTGGAGGCTTTGAAGCCATCGCGAGTGGTTCTAACCAAATATGGAATGGTGCAGGGTGCCGTTGTGGAAATGCCTGGTTCGCTACAGCCAGTTGAGATGTACTTAGGGATACCTTATGCATCGCCCCCTACTGGGACGAACAGGTTTTCGCCGACTAGGACAACGACGCCATGGCCTGGGATAAAGATGGCTGTAGCGGTTGGGCCTGTTTGCCCGCAGGCCTTCCCAAAAGTGAGAAACGAGACAGAAATGCTGAACCTCATGCCAAAGCCGAGACTGCAGGTGTTGAAGAGATTGGAGTTGACGTTGTTGAATCAGTCAGAAGATTGCTTGTATCTGAACATCTACTCAACAGTTCGAGGTGAGATAATTTTCTGCTTGTCCAACACTTTTTTTTAACCTTTACACTGATTTCTGTTCGAAGTTTTCATGTTTCGTACTAAAGTAAGCAACTAAGTAATTTATTTATGACCCGCCATTTTGGAAAAGCGGAGTAAAATAAAAGAAAATAGATAAAACACATAAACATATAGCAAAAGACAATTTTCAATCTTCGGCCAGGAAGCAGTGGATAACGTTGATAAACAAGTTCCTATTCCCGACTAGTCTATTCCCCGCCGTGGCTAGTGTAGCTTAGACCCACAAATGGCGATTCTAGGCATTTATTCCTGCCACTCATTAAGTTTCACTCGAATCAAAAACTCAACATTTATTACCAATTATTTTAATACAAGACCGGGAATTGTTCGATACGTCCCTCCAACCCGGCACACGGAAGTCGGATTTGGACCGAACCTGGAAATGACAGATCTGGGGCATAGACGTTTGTAGCTTCCAAGTTCCATCCCTATTGCTCCAGCAGTTTCTTTCACTTCTACGGGGCATTTCCTTCTGCCACTGCTCAAGTTTCATCAACTTGCAAATATGTCATGAGCATCACTGAAATCCCTTGTTTGTCGTGCATGCGAAAGATGAGACATTTCATCCGCCTAGTATTCTTCTTCTGAATGTTAATGGAGAAAGAAAGGTGAGAATCAAAATGTAATGTGTATTCAAATAATGTATACAACGGATGCGTCAGGTACGTTATATGCTTCATCAGCGATACGTCGGCCCTTCTTGGCATGGGTCTTCGTCAGTCTGAAAAATATAAATATCGCTGATGAAGCATCGTAGCTGACGTATCTGTTGTATACATTATTTGAATATATGTTTCAAAGTCAGCTTGGGCTCAAGGAATGTTTAAAATGTAATGTTTGTTTCTCATCGTACAGGAAAGAGAAATGATGGAGTATATAAAAAAGAAAATAGAAAAAAGACAGAAAAAAGATTACACAACAGAAAAAAAGGCCAATCTCAGAGAGAAAATCACAGTAATAATTCAGAAAATGTCAAAGAACAGTTCCTTGCCACTCATGACCGCTCAGATTGTATTTTTAATCGTTGACGTAGCTCGTCGAGCTTCCACATTAGGTCAACGATACCGTATTTCTTGTTCATGTAGGTATTGCGCGTTCAAGGAGGAAGACAAAGAAGGTATTTTACGAATTTAAAGTAAATCCGTTTAATGTCAAGTCGGTCCGTACCATTATGTTTCAAAAAATAAAGCTATATATCCTACAATATATATATTCCTTAGAATGGACAGTTTACAGATTACTTAGGAAAACTTTAAATGTGCCATGACCAACGTTTAATTGATGATTCATACGCTTCTCGAAAGACCTTGAGAATCTCAGCATCACTGAAAATTGGAACGGTGGGACTGGCGATAATCAGATTGGTTAGAAACTCTGCTATTAACACCATGGAGTGTGTTTAGCTCTGTCTGAAAAGCTCTCATGTGTACAGAGATCACATTTGGTTTCAAACAGAAACAGCGAGTTTGAATGGTATTAGAGAGCCTGCATATGCAGGATGTAAGTGGCAATCGTGCAGTTAGATATAAATGAATGTGTTTATTATACACTATACACAAAATGTAAATTATATAAAATGAAAAAAGAAAAAAAAGTGGAGAAAAATGTACGATACATGCTTTAAATTTAAGTGAAGATAACTTAAATAAGCCTAAGAACGATCGCTTAGTGGCTGGATGTATTTACAGAAAAGTTAAAATGGACATGATAAAACGCCTCAACCTCAACGGACTTTGTCAGTCGTTTAGATACCAAATCACTTGTTCTCTAAATGTCTGTTCTTGAGTAACACCTCCACTTACTGCTCGCGTCAGTCAACGTAAAAGAAAGCACACCTCAACTGTCAAAATGTCTTCCGTCTGTTACGGTGGTGCCCTCTACTCTACATTCCAAAGGTCACTTTTGCCGCCGTTAGAGAGCGCTACCCCTCATCGTGATCTACGAAATAGCAGCACTCCGCCCGTTCATTTTTATTTTATTTTGTCCTAGAAATGCACGACAAAATGGTTTCGGAGTAATTTTCGTTTTGGGGATTCATGTTCTTGCCCTCAAACACCGTTTGCTTACATCCCAGAGAATATTCAATAGACGATGGGACCGTATCGTCGCAATGGTACAATGCGGGTCCTCTTCATTCCATTTTCTGCCTCTCACTCTGTTCCGTCTATTATCCAAACTTTGTTATTGATGATAACGATAATCTTGTTAAGGCATCTTCTTGCTGAGCTGGTTAATAAGAAACAGTTAGTCTCTTTGTCTGCGGAAACTCCCCACACGAAGAAACCTCTTTCGATATTGGATCAGTTTCTTATCCAAGACACGAGAAAATGGGCTGTCGCATAACTAATAGTATATTTTTTCTCTGGGGGCAAATGCAAAGGAGTCTTGTTTACTGAAGTTCCTGTTTACGTTGTTTGCAACGACTTGAAAGTGGTCTCTGATAAATGGATAAGAATTCTGCTGACGGTTTGTTTGCCGGAAGAGAATCTGCCCGACCGAATTATCTCATAAATGAATGAATCAACATATTGCTCCATCAGTCTCAGTTCAGTTTCATTGGACTATGTTTAAAGACAAGAATAAAAAACTAACATTAAATTCCTGCCAGGAAAGCACAAAAGGAGTGCCTGGCTAGGGCAGGGAAATAACCTATTTTAATTAAAAATAAACAGAATCAACTAAGTGAATACTCTACAGAAAGAAAACAAGGAGGAGAGGACAAAAAATATGGTTCCACCTTTAAATGAAAAAAAGAGAGAGAAAACAAAGTGAAACAAGGGGGGGGGGTGTAAGTGCAAAGGGCCATGTGAGCTTCGAGATTTTATTATCAATTTAGCCAAAAGCGTACTGTCGGAAGAAGCAAGTCCAAAATTCGAGTGAAGACAAGTTGAAAGATTAAATCCAGTACTCTCTGCTGCCGTAACCTACTATCCCAAGTAATGTTCAAATCATTTCAGTTTCAACCTCAGTTACTCCAAAGTAAACTACTATCCTAAGTACTGTTCAATCAATTCAGTTTCACTTTATTAGAAAAACATGCGACGGACAGAGTCGATTGTTAGTTTTTGTTGCCATAAAATAAACATGTAAGTCAATCGACGCGTCAAAACTAACAAGGCCTAAACGAAATTACAATACATGCAAATAATATTTTTTTTTTTAATCCTAACCAAAATTACCATAAATGCTGCCTCCGCTACGAAGTCCTCAGCAAATACAGAAGGACAAGAGGGTATGCAATTGGCCATCAGATCGGGCCGGGTCTGATTAACTTGACGAAAGAGGGCACAAAACTAAGCTCGTATCGTATCGAGCAGGTGAAGCAGTTACAGGTTGAAGTTTCGGTACATGCTCTGCAACGGTTCTGATTGGCCCTACCCGTACCGGTTGATGTTGGGGCGGGAGGATATTTCGGTGAATAGGGCGCGCCAGGATTTTATTAGCAAAAGATAGGGAGTGTTTTAAACGAATGGGTGAAGGGTTTGAAGATGAAACTGGGTAAGGAGGGATATATATGAGATTTTCGGGGCTAGGAGGGAACCTCTCAATCCGGTGACTTTTCCTTATCAGGGCAGCAGTGCTCAAGTGTGGAACGAACAAAAGAGAAGTAAATGCGTAGGAGGTGTGGTGCGGGGATTCCATGGCGAGCCAGCAACTTCGGAGATCTGATGGCCAAATTTCATATCCTCTTGTTTATTTCCTTTTGTCCCTCTGGACTTCGTCACGGAGGCAACGTTTATGATTAATTTGGTCAGGATTTGGGTAAAAAAGGTAGAGGTGCAGCAGTAACCTTGCCATAGGCCAAACGAGGTGGTGCTGACCTTCGGTACTCAGCCCTCAGCCAGGAAAAGCAATGGGCGGTCGTGGGCAAGCCATCCTGTTGCTTTCGAACACCGTTCCTCTTACCTTCCACAGATTTCTCCAGGTATTCATTTGAAAGTGGGTGGACCATGGCTTGTCTTAGAGTGTTACGCCACTAGCCCCGCCACAAACCAAACGGTCTGTACCACCGATACTCGAACTGTTTTGAAACAGATATTCAGGAATAAATACCATGATTGAATGAACGAGCAACCCTTCGCTTGCGAGTTCAGCGCTTTAATAACTCGGCCCGGACGGACCTATGTGTAAAAATAAAGCCGATTCTAGCCTATCTTGCGAATCTCTCGCCACTTGCAATAATTCACAGAAAGCGGTTGCCCTTTTTCAAGTTTTCTTTCCAATACCACGTCGTGGGTTTGCTTTCCAGATCATATTCATTTCGGTTTCCGAAGTTAGCCTATCTTAGACTTTAGATCCTCTTGTGCCGCCAGAGGCAATTGGGGCATCCACTAATAGGCGCCAGCTTTCTCTCTGGTGGGCTGCCGCAAGGACGTTCAACCTTTTAAGTTGCCGACTTTCGTGTGAATTCGCAAGTTCCTTCTGGTAAGTGCAACGGATCGCGTTTCTTCGTCTTCCTTATGAACGCCTACTTGCTGCCAATATAGGACAATTTTCTGGTGTTGCCATCTTCTGCGTCTGCACTGTCAGAATTTTTGTAACAACTAACACAAGGATGCGCAGTTTCAACAGATAATGCGTAACAGAGAACACTTGGGATGTTATCTGTTGTTTCTGGAAACGTTATGCTTGAAATGTTATGCAGAACAAGCACTGCCAAGAAGAGCCGAAAAAGCATCTGCTGACTTTTTTGCTTGTCTTTCGATGTCAGAAAGTTTAGCAGATGCTCCCGATGGAAAATTTATCTCAAAGTAGTAGTACGAAGTTGTACGAAAAAGTAGCAAGCAGTACTAACTGATGGTACTACATGCTTCTACTTCAAGGCAAAACTGCTGCATGCTACTATTAGAAAGACTGGATGCTACTATGGCAAGAAGGATGCTACTGGATACTACTACATAAGATTGGACTAGTTTGAGGCACATTAAATGATAGTATTCTTTGCTGCTACATAGTATTACAAGCAACTTTTTCGTACAACTACCATACAACTAAGCAGGCTACAAATTTTTCATCGGGCTTTTTTGGTGGTTTTTCGGCTCTTTCTTGCAATGCTTGTTATGCATAGCATTTCATGAATAACGTTTGCAAACACAACAGATAGCATCCCAAGCATTGTCTGTTGAAACCGCGCATCCTTGTGTTATCTATTATGAAACTTCTGACAGTGTGAAAAACGAAACTAGCGGAGTGCCAATACAGCCGTGAAAGTGAGCCGAAGTCGCAAAATGGTCGGCGCATAAGCTAGCGGAGCTTTTCACACTGCCTGAATCACCCTATAGGAAGCATACTGATATTTCCGCAGTTTAGGATCGTGCATAAGTAAAGGCGATTTACCTGCTTTGTTCAAGGGTTTCCAGTAAAACGCGACACGTAAACGCACATTCCCCCTACACAGATATTTTTTTTCTTTGTCCTTGTGTCAACACAAACCAGCCGAAACAGGAATTGTCTGTTTGTGGATGGTACGATTCCCACTTCGCTTACTAGGCTTAGTTTATGTGCCTTGGTCTGTCCTCGATCTCGTATCCTTAGTGAATTCCCGCGAGGAAATCTGGAAATGCCTTGGACATGTTGGATCATAAAAATAGTTCAGTCGAGAGTTGTAGTGACAAGTTTGGAATTGCTTCTTTTGCCCCTTGTCGTCCTAGAATAGTCGTACTTTTCCCGTTGAAAGATTTTTAGAGGTTTTGTAACTTGGGACGGCAAATCGCTAAGCCAAGCTTGGTTGGAAATAAAGTTTTTCGTCCCGACGGTTTTTTAAACAGATAGAGGAATCCGACCATTTCTTGTGTGAAATAGAATACATTTACATTTCTTCGTGCGATTAATATGATGTGGCCTTGGAATCCGACTGATTATTCGGTGGAATCTTTTTGTTTTGTATTTATAACTTTTTATGTACCAAATTTTCATTGTTCGGTGCCGATTAATCTGGCGAAGGGCTGAAGGTTGGGTTCTTTTGCATCCGTCCGAAACCGGCTACAAGGAAAGAGAATTGAAGTTCGATTTGTTCGCGATCCGCATGAAGCTGGTCTAACTTGTTACTGTTTCTTTACTTGAACCTACTGTTTCTGATGTCTGTAAGCACTGCTGTAAATGGGTCGCATATGTGTATGTGTATGTGATTGTACGCATTTGGTTACGAACCGTAAAAAAAAAAAAAAAAACTGGTGAAAATTTTCGACAATTAGCTACATGAAGTTGTAAGCTTCATAGAAGCTGAATGCAAAACTGGGTGCTATTGTCTACTACTAAAGATTATCCCATTCTGAAGCACAGTTTTTGTGCTACTAGACTGTCTGAAGTTTTAGAAACGATAACACAAGGATGCGCTGTTTCAGAAGTTAATATTTGGGATGTTATTTGTTATGATTTGCGAACATTATGGATTAAATATTCCTTGAGCCCAAGCTGACTTTGAACCATTTATTCATAGAAAGTATACAACGGATCAAGGTTGCCACATGTCGCACGATAGTGTGAATTGTCACTCTATTTTGTTTTTGTCACTCTTGTCCTACGTAGGACATAAAAATCACTCTATTTCAGAAAATGAACAAATGTGTCATTTTTGCACCAGGGATTCCGACCAGAACTGAGCATTTCAAGTTTCAAGTGAAAGTAAAATTAAGATGTGTCATTTTTACAGAGGCGATTCCGACCAAAAGTGAACATTTCATGAAAATAAATTTCACTCCCAATTCACTCTCTGTTTTGGGCCAAAAGTCACTCTCTAAATATTTTTGATTTCAGATGTGGTAACATCTGGTCTATTCCTTTCCTTTTTCTGACAAAACTGATGTTGATTGGTTCAAGCAAGTCAAAACCACGTTTGCCAACGTAGATATCCACCGAGGGCAGGGACCTAATATGGTAGGATCTACATTCCCTAATTCACTAATTTATTTATTTCCCTCAAAGAACATATAACGAGGAGAAGTAAAATAAATTTAAAAAACACTGTCACAAATAAGTTTCAAAACAATAAATAACAATTGACGTACTTTAAACAACACACTGTACTTACTTAAAAATATGTGGGACAGGACTGGATACGGTAAACACAACTAACTATATTGATCTGATCTAAGTAGAACCCCGGTGCCGGTAAGTACACTTGTACATAAATCTATAAGATAAGATTTATTTCCGTAAAAGCACAAAGGGCCATGGAAAAAAAACAAAACAATACTAAACGAACCCTAACCTCAACAACAGAACTAACTAGAAAATACTTTCCCTGTGGATCATAGCCACCTTAAGGAATCTTCCCAAATTTCTAACATCTCTAAAACTTCTACTTTTCAAAATGTGTGTACTTAATTTTTATCATTACTGGATCACAACAGCGAAGGAATGTCCATGCAAGCGGGTAGCCCGCCCTGAAGACCTCCGCGCGCTGGAAGCAAGAACTCTCAATTGTCCAAAAACTGCTGGGCCCGCTTTACAAAGTTAGTCATTACGGAAAAATCGAAGCCACTTGCATAGCAACGTAATACTTTGGTATTGTTGCTTTGGAGTTCGCCTTCATGCGAAACAAAGAAAATCCAGTATGAAAGAATGCTTTGCAATGGTAATGCAGGATATGTTTTTGCCTTTTAAGTTGTCTTCGGATTCTAAATGTCTCGGGGCAGTTCCCATGTAACTGGAGCTTCTTCAGACCGACCCTCTCGTAGAATTTGAGATCTGGTAGCTAATTAAATTTCTCCTGTTACCGATTTATGTGTCCGGCTTGATACCCCCTTTCGGTGGGAGCTGTCTTCGGTATTCCATCCGGAGCATCATGTGTTTCAGTGTTCGTGACTTCCTTCGTCCAACAGTCTGTATAGTGCATTACTGAATATATACACACAAAAGATCCAAAACACTGGTTTAGGCTATAACAAAAAACCTACCATACATGCACAACACAGACGCTTATCTCGGGATCTTTACGTCATCTTCCTTTCCATCTTCGCTTTGTTGGATACAGTAGCCTAGACCAGTGGTTCCCAACCGGGGGTACGCGAGACCCTAGGGGTACGCGAAGGTATGTCTGAATTTCGAAAATTTCATCAAGAAATTAGAGCTTTGGTTTACGAAGGTTCAGAGAAACAGCGCAAGTGTTTTTCCAACCCTTGACCAGTTTGCGGACGATAATGAAACTGAAATTGACAACCATGTCGCCTCAAGTATCCCATCTTGACAGACCTTAGTAGAATAACGATTCTTCAAAAAGGGGTACGCAGCTTTTTTGAACCTCAATTAGGGGTATGCGGTATGGAAAAGGTTGGGAACCACTGGCCTATATAGACAACCTCTTCTCTTAACAACATGATCTTGAATCTCATCATAGTCCAAAGAAGTAGCTTTTTCCTCTTCTTTTTGCTATCCGCCATCCGCCGTTTTGCCATCCGTTTTAGCATGGACTAATTCCTCTTTCAATAACATGCTCTTGTTCCTTTCTTTTATGATATTCAGCATACCTTTCCTCCTTCTCTCTGGTACCTTCCTCTGCATAATATGCTACGCAGCACCACTTGAAGGTTGGGCATAACCGGTCGACCTAGTACGCTATCCGCTCGTCTTTGTCCGCATCCCCTCATGTGAACCCGCATCCGCCGTCTGGATCCGCTTCTCAGCTGATGAACGTTATCTCATTGTTTCAAAACGGAGGGCAATGCCATGTGTCGAGTTCTGAAGGATTGTGAAATCCGAATCTACCTTAATCCGATTCGAGAGCCTTCGGACTCTCCCTGTGTGTAACGGTCTAACACAAAAGAAGGACATTCAGGATACTCGATAGGATGGCTGTTTATAAGCTGATATCAAGAACTCGCAAAATAAATATTCCCTTTCTGATTGTTACTCTAATTGGTCACTGATTGCTCAGAGAAGGAATTCGGGGATCCCTGCACGACAGCAGCAGAATAGAGTAGGAGAAAAACAAAGGGTTAGACCCTCTCAATGTTTGTTGTACGGGTGTTTTCCATTGGTTCTTTAATGTATAATATACATATACTTCATGATTAGATTGTGAGTGCTAAAGACATGAAATTAGACCTACGTTGCCTGGTCAACGTGAAGTGTTGCAGCAACCTTTGTTCGGCTTGCCGGACAAAAGTGTTGCCGGAGCAACACTTTGGTTTTGTTTCGTCGCTAACGATTAACGCTGAAGTCTTTGGCAATAACGGGACTTTTGAAGTTTAAGAGGCACATCTGATACTGTTTCTCTGCCTCAGTCCTAACAGCAGGAAATGGAATGATAAACTCGACAGAAATCGCGAACAGAAATGGCTAGTAAAAATGGATGGCAGCACTTTCGGACTCGTGGGAAAATGGCCCATTTTTGTTTCTGCAAATTTTTCTATTCATCACTCGAAGATAATTATTATATTGGCTATGGGACTAGGGAACTACCGGACAAATTTAGCACTTGTAGATTTTAGTCCATCTTTGATTTGAAACTGGTGCCTACTTGATTGCCTGCTAGAATGGAGCTTTCCACTCGAAAGCAGAAACATGGTTTGAAGAAACAAAAGGTTTGCTGCATAACTACAGATATAGTCCTCTCTGACATAGACTATACTTCATTTCGCACTGTAGACTCTAGCTCGAGAACAATTGAAATCCATCCTTTTTGGCCGCAGGCATGAGCAGCTCTCCGTAAGCTTCGTAGAGTTGCTCTATGAAGCTTTCAGGAATGTAATGTCATATTCATCAATCCGGCCAGAGGTCCATACTTTCCGTAAAAACCGCACACGTCAGACCCTTACCATCTTCTAGTAATAAGGTGAAATCAGAGGACTAGAAAAAAAACCACACGACAAAACTAATGAATTAACAATGAATTAAACAATGAGAGTTTAATTAAACAATGAATTAACAATGAGAGTTTATTTTAATGTTTTGCTGCTGTGTCACTGTTGATGACAAATTTGTGGACGAAGAGCCTTGGGGACCTTGCAGAGTAGATTGGTTTCAAGCAGGAACAGCTTGTTCTAAGTCCGTCTCGAAACAAAGTTTTCATCAAGAGCGTGTTCCACCCTACTTACCATAGTTACTACACTGTCAGAAGTTTCATAACAGATTGCGCATAACACTTTCAAGACTAACACCTTTTCACTTAGAAATAAAGTGCTATGACCTATTAAGTTTATACTATTTCGTGCCTAGATCTCCAACAACACCTTCAATAGGTAAAAATACTACAGTGTCAGAAGTTACATAACGACAACAGAAGGATGCGCGGTTTCAACAGATAACACTTTGGATGTTATCTGTTATGTTTCTTTCGTTCCCGTTAGTAGTTTTACCAATTGAAGGTGTTGTTGGAGATCTAGGCACGAAATAGTGTAAACTTAATTGGTCATAACACTTTAATTCTAAGTGAAAAGGTGTTATTCTTGAAAGTGTTATACGCTATCTGTAATGAAACTTCTGACAGTGTACGCATGACGTCACGGATCCTGGCTTCTTGGCGTTAAGGCTGGAACGATTTTTTTTTTTTCGGCGAAATATTTTGCCGCGGGCTTATCGGGCCAATCACGTCACAGAGAGCGTACTTACCACACTAACTACGCTCCCGAGCGTGGTAAGCAAATTGTTACTGTTTCGAGAAGGTTGGAACGGTCGGCGCAGTAACTTCTCACGAGGTTGGAACGAAAATAGTCACTATTGTTAAAAGGGTGAAACACGCTCCAAGTCAAGTGACAGAAACATGATCTATTTCATCATTTCTGCTTTTGATTGCCCACCGAAGACTACATCCCTTCCCAGTTTCCGGACTTCCCACCAACTTCGAGACATCATTGTTCTGGAATACTAATTGCGATTTGTAATGAGTTAGCGCTGCATTACTCTTCGTCTTTCAGTCTTGCATCCGACTCATTTCTCGATCTTGCCTCTCTAGCTTAGCATATCAAATGAGAATTAGCCGTGCCAGATATAATGCATGAAATACATATAGATATTTGTACTAGCATTGCTTGCGGGAGTAGTTTTTGGTGTAACAAACTTCACAGACAAGTTTTTAATCCCTCATCGATGAAGATGACCGTGGTCCGACAACCGGCGTTCTCACTCGCAAGTTTCGTTCTGTTATAGTTGTGTGACCAATTCTTTTTTTTTACCCTCAAATGTATCGGAAAGAAATAAAAGGTATACCATCCAGAACAGAGTGCTAACCCCTCACCATCGAATTTGACCTTGGTCTAACAACTGATTTTCGGAAGTTCCTCTCGAATTTGTTTTAGTATGTTGAAACTGTTAAAATAATATGTGAAAACTCAGGAATATATTGGTCACCTGGATGGTTATCCATAACGGCACCATGAATGGATATGGTTAAATTTTTTTTATCTCTTTTAGTTTAAAAGTTAGTTTTGTTGACATAGGTCCAACATTTAATAATCACAATTTAGGAAGAATAAGCACAGGAAGCTCCAGTTGAGAAAATTTGTACACAGCAGACACACGCCGTACCATTTTTCAGTCTCAATCACTAGCACAGAAATGAAATGATAAACTCGACAGAAATCGCGATAGAAATGACTAGTAACAGTAGATGGCAGTACTTTCGGACCCATTCGGAGCCGTTCGGACCTACTTAGTAAATTTGTCTGCTTATTTTGGCTCCGGGCCAGGAAACTGTCGCACATATTCAGCACCTTTAGATTTTGTTCCACTTTAAACTAGTACCTGCCTCTTTGGATGCCAGAACAGAGCTGTCCACTCGTAAGTGAGTCACTAAGTAAGGCTTATTAGAAAAAACTTGCTAGCGAGCTTATTTAGTTGTCTTTGCAAAACATCACTCATTTAACACGCTACCAATACTAACTAACGTTAATACTAACGTTACTAACGTTAATACTAACGTTACACTGACATTTTAATGAACATGTTAACGAAAAACGGCACAAATGTATTAATGTGCCTCTTTGTTTTGCTTGTAACTGACTTCAGCTGCGAATGCGTACGATTGTTTATGGGGGGCATCAGGTGGGAGGATAGTACGGTGTTGGGCAGATGCAAGGATTTCACAGCCAATTTGAAAAGAAGTGTGTTACGACGTACAGATTCATAAGAACTTGAAGTTACTTGCTTTGGCGCTTTCCCTTAGGTATTGACGACCAGCAAAAGAGTACTGTTTCTACTCCACACAAAACCGCTTGATTCATGAAGGATGCATCCTGGGACATGCGTTTGTCTCGGAAGCGAGACACTGCATGTTAAAAAAAGATGTCTAAAAAGTGTTGACAGCGGTTCATTAGATAATCCCAATATCTTTTTTTTAAAGTCTAAGAAAACTCGTAGTTTGCTTTTTGTGCACGATAACTATCTGACCGAAACAAGACTGTTTCGATTTTCACTGGGTAAATTTTTGTTCGGGAAGTTGGGGGGGGGCGCAATTATTTTGCACTTAGTCTCTTTTTCCTTTCCTTTCTCCTTGCCACCAAAACAAAACAATAGTCGTTTTTATCTGCAAAAACAGTCGTTAAAATCCGATGAAAAATTTATCTCAAAATAGTACTATGAAGTAGTACGAAAAAGTTGCATGCAGTACTAACGATGCTACTACATGCTTCTACTTCAAGTCTACCGTGTTACTGCATACTACTATATGCTACTATTAGCAAGACTGGGTGCTACTATGGCAAGACAGGATGCTACTGGATACTACTACATAAGACTGGACCAGTCTGAGGCCCATTAAATGATAGTATTCTTTGCTATTCCATAGTATTACATGCAACGTTTTCGTGCTACTACCATACTACTACGCAGGCTACAAATTTTTCATCGGGAAATGACTGACCAGTCGGTAAATACCTTGCCCCCCCCTCCCCTAAATATTTTGGCTGGTAACGCCTCTGCATGCAACATCATATATTTATCAATCTGGCTGAGGTTCAAACTTCACGTGCAAACCACACCTTTCAATCTTCTAGTACTGAGCAGAAATCGATGAAAATTGAAACAAAAATGGGACAAAACCAAAGTATTGCTACACATCACAATGAGGTGAGAGCAGGGGGTAATGATAATTGAAGTCACATCTACTAAGTAAGTAATTTGTTTGTTGCGAAAAGCTGAGTAAGTGAAAAAGAAACGTCAAATAATCCATTAAGTAAGTAAGTAAGTAATTTACTTCTGACCCGCCATTTTGGAAAAGTGGAGTGAATGAAGAAAACAAATAAAACACAGAAAAAGACACTTAATTTTCGATCTTCGGCCTGGAAGCAGTGGATAACGTCGTGCGCTGGTTGGGCCCTGTTGTCCATGATTTTGAAGCGATGAGGAAACATCCAAAAGGGTAACACTTGCATCTTGAATTTCGAACTTCTCCTTCAATGTATGGTTATGACATAATTTCGACAAGTGGAGCAGGTGCTTTGCATATTCAAAATAACATGATCTCATCTTTTTAATCTCCTTCTTTCGCAGAACATGAGTGGCACCAGAACAAAATATTGTCCAGTACAGGCCCAGTTCTCCATGATTTTTGGTAGAAACAGGAAACTTCCTAAAGGTTAAAGCTTAACATCTGGAACTTCTCCGTTAGCGTGTGGTTGTGGCATAATTTTTAAAAACGGAGCACGTGCTTTGCATGTTAAAATAGCACGATCTCAGCTTTTGTATCTCCCTTTTTCGCAGAACATGCGTCACACCAGAACGAAATAAAATAGAAGGAGCGCAGAGAGTGCTGTGTAAAATTTCCTAAAGCTTTCCGACTGTAGCACACTCGTTTAGGGACGATGCGCCATAGACGGTTCGGGTAGGCTAATCGCAAGATTTATTGTTATCAGAAGGTAAGTACCTCAAGGGGCTGATTCTGATTACATCTATGTGGAGAGGTGATCGACAGCAGTGATGCTTTATACTTGTGATGGTCAGCTTCAGGAATCAGGTTCGGTCTTTGACATTCAGTCGTGCTAATTTAACGTGCGCAGGTTTGGAAAGATTTTGCTCTACACTGTCAGAAGTTTCGTAACAGATAATACGAGGATGCGCGGTTTTAGCAGATAATGCGTAACATATAACACTTTGCATGTTATCTGTTGTGTTAGAAAACGTTATGGGTGAAATATTATGCATAACAACCTTTGTGGCAAGAGCCAAAAAAAACTTCTACTGACTATAATCCTTATCATCATAACGTTGGAAAACTCAGAAGATACTCTTTGGCTGTTTTTCGGTTCTTCCTAATGGTAACGCTTATTACGCATAACATTTTGAAACACAACAGATAACATCCGAAGTGTTATCTGTTACGCATTATCTGTTGAAACCGCGCATCCTCGTGTTATCTGTTGTGAAACTTCTTACAGTGTACTAAGGAAGTTTTGCAAGTCAATCACAGCGTTATGGCGCTTGGAAATCATAACAGCTTTCCAAGAAAGTATTACCAGAAGGCTCGAGGAAAGCTCTGTGAAAAGTTCGAGCTTTCAACTTTCTATTAAGAAAGATGGCGAGATAAGAAAACTTCATTGGCACAAAGTAGTCTGCGAAAGTCCAGTTTAGATAAACTGCTGTAATCCCCCCAGCGTAAACTTACTCTCTAGAATCTCAAAAGTCCATTAGTTTTCACTATAGGATAAATGGAACAGGAATGGAAAGTGATTCAAGAATAGGTTTCCTGCATTTTAAGATGAGCTTCGCTTTCTGAAAAGTGTTTTAGCAATCGCGCACACACGTTCTTTTTCTGATTCCATCTCGTTTACTATGAATGGGTAAATAATATATTACAGCCCGAGAGCTATGGCAACAAAAATTGCTCCATTGCTAGCCTCATGCAACGCTCAAAATTTCGCGTCAAAAAAAGACTGATCCTTCATCATCCTAATGACGAATTATTCGTGGTGTTCATTCTTCCACGCACTCACGCTACCAGATTAACTACAATTTCGTCATCTGTACCGCCCATAGATCCTCCTGTGCCTTCAAAGGCGCCCAGGGCGTCCGAGAAGAGGCTCCAGTCGTCTCTGAAACTTGCGACTGTGACGATGTCTTCCCACTCCGGCTGTAATGAGGCATGAAAGTGCCGCAGGGCCGCAGGTACAACGGAGTGTATTTTTGGGTCTTCCTCTGCGGCGGGTGCTTTCGGGTAACCAGAAAAATGTTGACTTGGAAATCTGGAGTCGTCAATACGCAACACATGTCCGAGATAACTCCATCTACGCCTTCGCATGGTCTCGACGAGGGACGGTTGACCTGTGGTGTTTCTTATGCGCTCGTTCGTTACCTTCTGTGTCCAGTGGATGCCAAGATGTTTCAGGAGGCACATTTTTTCAAAGGATTGAATCCTCCTCTCTTGTTCTTGGTTGAGGTGCCCTGTTTCTGATGCATAGAGGAGGACGGGCAGAACGTTGCTGTTGAACAGCTGAAGCCGGAGAGAGAAAATACTCGACCTCCAAACTTTTTTGAGCCTGTTGAAGGTGCTGTTAGCTTGTTCAATTCGGGCGGTACCTTCTTTGGCTGTAGATCCCGAGTTCTGGACAATGGTGCCGAGACATTTGAAATGAACCACTTGTTACACATCGTTGTAGCCACATTTGATGTTTACAGGGGAATCACAGAATCGATCATTTGATTATGAGGGAACATCAGATCTGGACAGTTCGATTCCCCGACCTCAAAAGCCATTATTGTTTAGCGGGGAACATTAGCCCCTGGCACTTGGAACCCCCGACCTCAACTCAACAAAAATCAACATTTGCATGTCGGGGAACATTAGACCCTGACACTTCGATCTCAAAATCGATAATTTGATTATGAGGGAACATTAGCTCTGGAAACTTCGATTCCTCGACATCAACTCAGCAAAATCAATATTTGTGTGTCTGGGACTTCTGGGTGTCTCGGACGACACTTCGATTCCCTGATCTCAAAATCGATTATTTGATTATGAGGGAACATTAGCTCCCGACTCTTCGATTCCCCGACCTCCAAAACCATTATTGCTTCTTGGGGAACATTAGCCCCTGGCACTTCGATTCCCCGATCTCAAAATCGGGTACTTCATTATGAGGGAACATTAGCTCTGAACACTTCGATTCCCCGACCTCAAAAAAAGATTATTGCTTATCGGGGAACATTAGCCCCTGGCACTTCGATTCCCGGATCTCAAAATCGGGTATTTGATTATGAGGGAACATTAGCTCTGAACACTTCGATTCCCCGTCCTCAAAAAAAGATTCTTGCTTATCGGGGAACATTAGCCCCTGGCACTTGGATCCCCCGACCTCAACTCAACAAAGATCAACATTTGCATGTCGGGGAACATTAGCCCCTGACACTTCGATCTCAAAATCGATTATTTGATTATGAGGGAACATTAGCTCTGGAAACTTCGATTCCTCGACATCAACTCAACAAAATCAATATTTGTGTGTCTGGGACTTCTGGGTGTCTCGGACGACACTTCGACTCCCTGATCTCAAAATCGATTATTTGATTATGAGGGAACATTAGCTCCCGACTCTTCGATTCCCCGACCTCCAAAACCATTATTGCTTCTCGGGGAACATTACCTCCTGGCATTTGGATTCCCCGACCTAAATTGAACCAAATCCATATTTGCATGTCGGGAAACACTGGACCCTGACACTTCGATTCCCCGACCTCAACTCAACAAAATCAGTATTTGCATGTCGGGGAACATTAGCCCCTGACACTTCGATTCCCCGATCTCAAAATCAGATACTTGATTATGAGGGAACATTAGCTCTGAACACTTCGATTCCCCGACCCCCAAAAAAGATTATTGCTTATCGGGGAACATTAGCCCCTGGCACTTCGATTCCCCGATCTCAAAATCGGGTATTTGATTATGAGGGAACATTAGCTCTGAACACTTCGATTCCCCGTCCTCAAAAAAAGATTATTGCTTATAGGGGAACATTAGCCCCGGGCACTTGGATTCCCCGACCTAGACTGAGCAAAATTAAAATTTGCATGACGGGAAACATTAGCCCCTGACACTTCGCTTCCCCGATCTCAAAATCGAGTATTTGATTGTGAGGGAACATAATCTCTGGACACTTCGATTCCCCGACCTCAAAAATCATTATTGCCTATCGGGAAACAGTAGCCTTGGACACTTCGATTCCCCGACCTCAAAAACCATTATTGCTTATCGGGGAACATTAGCCCTTGGCACTTAAATTCAACTCAAAAATTCAATATTTGCATGTCGGGGAACATTAGCCCCTGACACTACGATTCCCCGATTTCAAATTCGATTATTTGGTGATGAGGGAACATTAGCTCTGGAAATTTCGATTACCCGACTACTCAGAGAATGTTAGCCCAGGGCTCATCGATTCCGCAACTTCGCGGGGAAAATTAGCCCTGGGCAAGTAGCTTCCCCGATTTGTCGGGAACATTAGCTCCTGACATATCGAATCCCTGACAAACGGGAAAGAAGAGCGTGTGGAGTACCGATTCCCAGAGAGGGGAACGATAGACACTGCCTCAAAATGCAGTTAGATGGAAAAATCGAAATAGTAATTAAATTTTGCGCGGGAGAATTGGGAGCCAGTTCTACACAAATCCTCAATTGTAGGTCACTGTGGTCCAACATTGGGGCAAGTACCTGGAGCAAGGGCACAGTACCCCCTTAAAATCTGTTGAATTGACAACCTGAAATGAAAACTTGCTTTCATGGGGGGGGGGTGACTTTAGGGACTTTCATGGTGGTTCTATACCCACTCTCTAGTGCATGGTGCCTCAGGTTATGAGCACCGGTGCTCATAAGCTTCGGCATGTCCTGACTTAGGAGCACTTTACCCATAAACTGGGGATGGGTGTCTGACTGTTGTTAGAACTGTGATAGATCAAGGAAATGGTTTCCCACAGATAATCAGATCTTTTATTTTCCCCACTTTTTTTGTTCTTTATATTCAGAACAAATTATAATTTACACACGCATAGCATCACCGAATACTTTTGCTGAATACAATTTTATTTTAATTAATTATACATAGTTTCCGAATTTGATTTTCGAAAGAAAAAAAAATTACAGTTCGTGCAGGAGCCTTAGATGTTTCGTAAATCTTGCATGTTACCAAGCGCGCTGAGAGTACACGGGCCAAGCTCTTTGCTTACCTTTCACTGGAATTTTGTAGAACTTTCCTTTTCGTAATCCCCTAGCAAAGTGTTCGCTTGAGCCGATAGTCGGGACTAATCCCGGCTAAATTGCCGTAAGGCAGGAAGTCCATAGCGACTTCAAGGATGACATTCGGTCCCCCAATCTCTGAAGAAAATATTTGTCCATAAACACACGTCACTGAAAACTTATGTTTGCTTAAGACTAATATCTCTCCGACTCTGGCTTGCAAGATCCGACTTCAAAGGAATCTCTCGGTCGTATAAATGCTCATATATATTTATATATTGAGCATAAACTTGTTGGGATAGAGAAGCACAGCCGTTGCAATACGCCGGTGGTTGAAGTAGCGGTGGGTCTTGTTGTTAGGTAGTCGGGTCGTAGGGTGGTGGTGAAGCCAGATTTAAGTTGCGTATTTTTGGATGTAGTTTTCTGCGTAGTTTCGCTTAAAAGCCGTTCTATTTGTCCATTCCGTTTGCTGTAGTTTCGAACCTGGACCTACGGAGCTTAAACTACAAACTACATCGTAGACGTAGTTTGGCGTAGTTTGACTTTTCGGAAACAAGAACTCAATAAAACGCAAGTAAGACAAAACAAGAGCTAAAACACAAACTTTGACGAAACAGAAGTGAATCCAAAAAAGGCTAACGCAGGTGTTATATTTTCGACTAACTCTTAAGAAGGCATATCCAAGGTCGTGTGTAGCGACACACTAATTTAAGCCCACAAGCCCAAGGACTGGAAGAGAGATATCAAAACTCCGGATGAATCCTGCTCCGGGTTTTGTATCTGCGGGAAACTTAATTACACATGTGTAAGGACGAATTTCCACAAGTGAATATTTGCTTGCGCCGTAGTGAGTGTTAGCAAGAATAAATAAGGGAAGAATTGAGAACTCACATAACCCCGATATCAGCATCCTAGATCTCTTTTCGTCCGATCTTATCTACCGGGGGTGGAGCCTGGGTGGAGCTTCGCGTGATGCCTATTGCAGTATTAAATGTTACCTCCAGAACAAAAGTGATGAAGCAGTCAGAAAAGGCGGGAAGTTCAAACAGTTGAGATGAGGATTATATAAGGTGATCCTCATAAGATGAGGATTATATAAATGGAAACTCCTTTTCAATCCCGGGTCAGATTTGCAACATGAAGCTTCTGTTGTCACCACCCTTCACAAAGACGGTGAAGCTCAAGGGAATGCGGCATTTGATGACTCAGGGGAACAATTAAGCAACTTGAGCGCTGAAGCATAGATCTAACAGGCATGCATTTAGTTCAGATTCAATAGGACTGGTGTGAACACTAGTAGTTTTATTTTGGTCTTCTCAGGACTGTAAAGAATCGCTTCTAGAAAAGGTATTAAGCTTGGACAATATTTAGCTGTCGAAATGTACAATGTACTCAATGAGTTACTATGTTTTGTTTTTAAGTTGTACTCTACACGAAATTTGGTTCATATCATTTTCTCGTGTAGTTGCGAAAAACAGTATAAAGTCCTAATTTTAAATTAATGATTGCTGAGTGTAGGATATCTTTCAAGACGTATCAGTTTGTGAGAACTACTTATTATTATTGGTCAAAAAGGTATATCATTATCTCGGATAGTTGCACTTTACATCTGCCCAAATTTGTCATTGTCTTTGCCTTTTCGTAATCGTTTTTTTTTTTTCATGTTTTTACATCATTCAAGTTGGAATTTGGGCATAGCTGGCGAACTGTACTCAAAGAGTTGTTATGTTTTTTTTTAAGTTGTACTCTGCACACAAAATGCAGTTCATAACATTTCTCTGTTAGTTGCGAAAAACAGTTGGCTTGAAGTATTTCCTAATTTTAAATTTTAATTGATTACTGAAAATGATAATTGCACGGTACCATTCAAAACGTCTACATTTGAGATAAACATTTATTATTTTTGGTCAAAATGTAATCATTATCTCGGGTAGTTGGTTAAATGTTTCACTATCTATCCTATTGACAGTCTTTTTTTTTCATCACTAAGAATCTGCCATAGAGATTGCATGAATGTTTGGAAGCGTGTCCTTTCCTTCTTTAAACTTATAGTGTTCAGTCCAAATCGGTCCTTTTCTGCCTTTATTTTCGTCATCCTTGAATGTAGGATTGCACGACTTCTATCATCTCACTGTACTTTAGCCCATTGTCTCGCCTTTTGAACTAGTGGTAGCAGCGATTTGTTGGAGGGAGAAGGGCCAAATGTCGGCCTCTTTCTGTTTAATTTGAATTCGGCGCACTTCCTTGACGCGAAGCATGGCGATCAGAAGAAATAGCGCCAATATTTACTCTGTGGTCTGGACAGGCGCCGAATAGGCTCCACCCCCGGTACTTGAGGATCGGGCAGAAAACAACGTCCCGTGATTCAAGTCTTCTCAATTCTTCCCTTATTTATTCTTGGTGTTAGGAAGGGCAGAAAATGAATGAATGATATGCAAGAATGAATATCTTTTCTGACTTTCATAAAAGAGATATTTATTATTGTTATTTATTTATTTTTTATAACCCGCTGAAAAGACAGAATAGAGGAGTACAAACAATGAAAAAGAACACAAAAACACTAAAATTCACTCTAGAAGAAGGGGCAAGCCGTGATGTGCGGGGAAGCTGAGATGGGACGTTGTGGAGATTTTTTTACTTATGGCCGAAAGTTTCAGCGATATATCCGGAAGCTTGTAACGCGAAATCAGATGTCTGTTTTTATACCAGGGGGGGGGGGGGGGGTAGGAAAAGGAGGAATTTTGCATATCGGTAATAACATATCTTTAAGATCTTTTTTCTTTAAAACTGAAGAGAGGCCAGAAAGAAATAAGATAGAATCGTCAGTAGAGTTTTCTAAGCATATATTGGAGTCAATAAGGAAAAGAAAAAACGGAGAGAGGGGATACAACTTAGATGAGAATAAATATTTACAAATTAAACAAACCAACAAAACGCGTGGTGTGGAGAAAAACCTGCAACTGAGAACTTTCATTGTAGTTTGTCAAGTTTGATAGATATATCAAACTTGTTGGGGTCGAGCGGCTCAGTAGTTGCTACAACGTGAGGAAGGGTGATTGATATAGCGGTGGGTTGTGTTGTTAGAAAGTCGGGTCGTACGGTGGTATAGTGACGCCAGGTTTACGTTAACATAGGAGTTGAAAGGAGAAAATTTTATTTTTATTTTGTTTTGTATTGCCATGGCCCTCGGGCTTTTTGTGTAAATATATATCATATCATATCATATCATGCAAGAGATTGCTACCGTTTTAACGAAAGGAGGAACATGTCAAGCTCGGGTTCCCAACAGCGTTAACCAACTCAAAAAAAGTTAGCATGGTCTCATCAGATTGGCGGCAAAAAGAGACTTTCTTCAATTTCCGAAAGTCGAAGGTGTGGCCACACCTGTGTTAACCCCATGAAGCATCATAATTCTTCGAAGGGTTGTAGAAAAAAGGGCCTCAATTTTAAGCATACACAGACAAAATACGAACAAATGCGCGAAAAATTCGCTGTTACTGTTTTAAATCAACTCCTCTCTTTGTATCGTGACATCGGCAACCTTTCCATTCCACGAAAGTGCCTGAATATGCACAATATGCAAATATGCGCAGAATTCTCCTCGATTCGGCGACTCTGGGGTTCATAACTACCTTCTATGAGCGTCATGATGCACCATTGAATAAGTAGCAATGTAGTATGTTTGCTCTTTCAACAGCAAGCAATAAGTTCATCCTTATGAGTATTTTGTCTCCTTTTCTTTTTATTTCTGTTCTTCCTCAAAAATGGTTGCAATATGAGACAAGAATGTTTCATGCATGAAATCTTGGCTGATTTTGGCGTGACCGAAAAAAAAGGATGGGCTTATTTTCAATAAGAAGCTTCGGATTGGATTAGGATTAGTATGTCCAGATTTTTTATATTAGACCAGCTTTGGCTAAGGCCCCTGATGGTTGTTGTCCTGTACTTTGGGCGAGGAAATAAGATTGTAATCCCTTTCTAGGCAAAGAATCCGTAGTACCGATAAGCTCCAAGCACAACAGAGCAAAATATGAGAATTGAAGCCATCTCAGTTATAACAGCTTTATTGAAAGTTTGTACAAGATAAGATTCACACTCTTTTGGCCCTACGGTGTGTGTTGTGGAAGAAGGAAGATCACCACTTCCTCCGGTCTAATCGGCACAGAAGCCGCATGAATCCTAACCTTTACCCCCCCCCCCCCTCCTGTTCAGAAAACACTTGAGACCGATAAGGCGTATTCTCGCCGTTTCCGGAGGATTCCTCGGGGAATCGAAGGGAACGGTGAGAATAGAGGGAGTTATTCCACGCGGACTCCGCGTACGGAAAACAACGAGAACACGGGAATGCTTCGAAAACGGATTTTGTTCTAAAAAGAAATATGCAGTTGACAAAATTAGTCTGGATCCACTTTTTTTGGTTTTGTTTATTCTGACTGTTTTTTATTAATTTACATTGCACCAACACCAGCAAAAATTCATTCCCCTCTGAGATTAAAAGGGAGTCCTTTCTGATGATAGTGATGATAATCGTAGCATTACCCGTCCGTGGGGACTCGCGAGAGTACGGGAGTGAGTCCCCGGGACAAACAAAAACGCGGGGACTCCTCGAGTTGAGTCCTCGGGGAACGGCGAGAATACGCCTATAGAAACTTCCGGATAAATTTTTCAAAGCTTTCAGCCCCAGAAATCAAGAACATCCCACATTATTAACTAAGTGCCAACTTACATGCCACTGGCATATCCGGCACTTTGTTTAACCATATTTTATCTATTTTATTTTGAATGGCTCACCTTTTCTCAAAAAGGGTTTAGTGGACGCACTGCCATCTACCAGCTTCCGGCAAACGTTTGGGAGTTCACAGTCACAGACAGACATAATACCTGTGATATCATAAGTAGCCCATACTTTCTGTTTGGAATCCAAAAGTTCCTTTCATCATTTATTAAAGTTCTACCTTACCTTACCTTACCATGTCAGCTTCCCCGCACGGTATGATGTGTCTCTGTTGGTGAGTCGATGTTAGTGTTTTCAGTGTTTTGTTCCACTTTGTTTTTCATTTTGATGAAAGCGCCCGCGAGAGGTTTACAGCTGTTGTTGCAGGTTAAAAATAATTAAACAAATTGCGTCAAAAGACGTTGCCTTGTGAAGGCTACTTACAATACTTAAACGTCAAGTTGAGGACTGAAAAGTCGGTTCGTAGATTCTGGGCAGCGAATTTGCCATTTAGCCTTGACCAGCTCAGAAGCTATAGCCAACATATAGCCAAACATAGCCAAGATTTCAGGCACGAAACATTTCTCTCCTACATAGTAACATGTTTCCAGCAAAGAACAGAAACAAAAACGAAAGGAGATATTTGAAAATCCGGAAAGATTAACTGATTACGTGATCATTTCTACACTCTCAGATATGTTGATATCCAATGGGGATTCATTATGCTCATAGAAAGGATTACGAATCCCGACGTTGCCGAATTGCATCCAGGTGGTAAGCAAAGGACTACAGTTGAGTGTATGTGAAGTTTCGTCAGTGTTTACGATACTGGTATAAAAGGTAAGGGATGCAGGTACCATGACACACAGAATAGTTTGGGTTTTCAGAAGAAACATCTCTTTTTTCAGCCCTGTTTCATGTCAAACGTTGAAAACTTAGCCCTTTAAATAGGTTCGAAAAATTTCCAGAGCCGCGACTTTTGTCCCTCTAAATTGTCTGGGCCATATGAGAAGCCCGCGGAAATTTCCAATTCGGATGTCCCCTTCCCTGTAATTTAATCCCAAGACGATCCTAACGGTTTCCCAACTTTAAAAAGTTTAAAAGAAACCGTGCCAGTGAAAAACATGGTTTGGTTGTATGGTCTGTCGGCTTGACAGAATTTATTCCTCCCATTTGCATTCATTTCTTCCGTTTTAGCGGATCGCCTTCCTGTCATCGTACTCATACATGGAGAATCCTTTTCTTGGAATAGCGGAAATAGCTACAATGGAACGACCTTGGCGAGCTACAGCAATTCTATTGTCGTTACTCTCAACTTCCGAATCGGGATATTTGGTAAGATTTTCTTTTTGTAGCAGTTACATGGATTACAGTCGAGTTATCGAGTTGACCTTTATTCAATGCTTCTTCGAACAGATCTCTCAGTTTTTCCCTGCCCTGGCTGTGTTTATTGCTTGTGAGACAGTCGAACAGAAAGGAAACAAGGCAAGCTTGCCAACAGACAACTGTTTCAGCTTTCGTCTGACATGAAAAGCAAATTGCAATCCTGTTTTATTTTTTACGTCTTTTTCTGTCGGGATAAGTTGAACAGACAATCAAGCAACGTTGGTGCGAACTTCGCACGGTTCGTTGGTTCAGTTTGAGAATCAACAAAATCTGTCCACACAATTCTAGCTTATTTTTAGTTATCTCGTTAACCTTCGGACAGTCCGCAAGGCAAAGTCCGCCACAGGTTCTTGATTTTCACATATACTTAAGTGCAGTCCAGTGTCCAGTTTATACTGCGTGAAAGGGCCTTGTACACTGCATGGTCATAACATTTTATTTTCTGGCGAGATAGGACCCTAAATAAAATAGGAGCAGGGTCAATATTTGTCTCAGAAAACCCACAGTGCTTATGGCTTTCTGTCTAGAAGAAAGGCATGGGGGACAACAAGACGGATCGCAAGAAGATAAAACACTATTGACTGTTGAATGATGCCTTTAATCGGTTAGTTAGGACCGTGAATCCGATCACGATGCCATCTAATGAGAAATATGAACACGAATGTTGCGCAGTTATGAATTCAGCACTCCTGCCCTGTCAGCCCACGAAATTATTAGCCAGTTTTTCAGTCCTGAAACCGTTTTATGTGTTTGTCACTGTGTAAAATTTGTTAAGTCTATTTAGTGTGTTTTTAAACTATATAAAGCTAATATTGTCATGTACATTGTTTTGTTTAGTGCTTTAATATGTGTATTTTATTTTGTGTATTTTACTCATACTCCGCTGTTATACAAAAAGCGGGTCACAATTAAATAAATAAATAGTAACTGAAACACAGCTGAACAGAAAACGAAGGGTAAAAATGAAAGGGGTTGTAATACCTGTTTATTTTCTGTCTTTTCGCTGTTTTACCGGTTCTCTAGAGCAAGGCCGTGACTGATTGTCGAGGGATATCGTCGGTGAAGTAAATAAGGTGCCATTCCCATTGACTCCCTCCTACACGGTCTTCCCACCTGCGTAATTTCGTTGTTACTTCATAACTTTTTTTTCCATTCCATGAAGAGTCTATTGAATACTAACAGTTGCGCCATCACCCTTATCTACACCGCATCTACGCTTAACCGAAAGGCCTTGTTCATAGAACAATATGCTATCTCCGGGACGCCTTTGGCTCTAGTTCCAAACCCAAAGGGGAATCCGAAATCCGAACCAGTCAAATCAGCAGGGGCGCTAAATGTAACACATCGATCAGGAAAAGAAAGATAGATTGACCGAAGTTTCTTTATTTCCGACCCATGATTTGATAACGTTTGAAGGAGGAGTCTATCGACCGGAAATTGACTTTGAGAGGATTTTCCTACACTTGGGAAAGTGAATCTTTGTTTTCTTTTATGACAATTCTCCGGCTTAGTAGACCGAGTTTCCATCGGTCGTTCGCTTAGTCAGATGATCAATGACTTCACTGTAAAAGGTTTTTTCCGAATAAAGATTAAAGTTAACTGCAGTATTGGCTACTCGGATTTTCCTTATCTCTACGCGGATAAGATTAATGCCAAATAGAATCTCTACGCGGATAAGATTAATGCCAAATAGAATCCGAGTAGCAAATACTGCAGTTAGCTTTAACCTTTCTACGGAGAAACTTTTTTACAGTGTTAGGATGCTTTCGTCCGAGTCAAGGTCGAACGTCGAAGAAATTCGGAAGAAACACCTGCAAAATTCCCTGTTCTTGACCGGTTATGAGGGTCCACGTACAGTCCAGACAAACGCATTTCCATCTGGCCTAGGAAGGAGATGGCCGGTGGTAGGAAACTTGGCAGTTGTATTGGAGACTCGACCGTTCTTAGTAGAATCTTGACTTCCAGGGTCCTACCGTACTCGTCACGAAGGAGAAGGAGAGCTTAACTCCCGAGCGTGTGAGCAAACTGGGAAACAAAATTTTTGCACACGCAAATGCCGAACGGGGTTTTGAAGCTTAGCGGAATTCGGTGGATAGTAAACAAAAGTATATTGACTGCTGTCTGTAGTCCCGTGTTGGCATGCACAATCCTGGAAAGACTGTTTGGGGTGTGACCCGTCTTCAGTGACTTGTTGTTTTGGATTCGTTTCTGATGAACACGCGTTTGTCATCCTTGCTTGCTCTTATTTCAGTTTTCCCTTCCCTTTCGTGAACTCATTGTGTTTTTTCGTGCTTTTTTCTGGATTTGCGGTTTTTCTGAGCAGCTTCCTCTTGAGACAGAGATCGTAATTGGTTTTTTCCTGGGAAGACCCGTAAATAGTGGAACTTTCTGAGGTAGAGACAAATTGTGTTAGTCGATTGACCTTTAAAGTAATTGGATATGTGTTGACGCTCTTTCGTCTGAGAAGTTCCGACATTCCATTTCACACATTTCTCGAACTGATTGCGTCACAGTATCACTCTGTCGATAAATCGAAGCAAGAAGACGAATAAGGGAGCTACCATCCAGTTAGAAAGATCTCATCGGGATAGATAGATAGATATTTAATGCATAAAAGTCAACAAGGGCCATCGCACCAAAACAACAAAAGAAAAAATACATAAAAACAAGAACACTATACCAATTATTAAAACTACAGTACAATTTCCCCTGTGTGCTAACCCTATCCGGAGGAGCATTCCAAACAGTCGATTATCCACTCACTTCCACACGCTCTCACTCCAAACAACTCTTGTCTCAACCCATTCAATTCTTCACACTCCCCCACAAAATGACTCATACTTTTTTTTATCGCATCCACACATAGGGCAAGAGTAAGGACCAGTTTTAACCCTAACTTTACCCAAATATTTTCTTTTTTAACCAAGAGGTAAACCGTCCCCTCTCATACCCATAAATAACACAAGTTATATATTGGTCTTTATTGTCGTAAAATGCTCTTATAAGTGACGAATGCTTTCATGGTACGTGTGATAAGGTGAAGTTAGGTGCACAAACAGTTCGCTTTTCGTAGTTGGATGCGAACTTCTTCTTGGCTAAGCAATTTTGACGCGTCGCAGGCAGGTTTCCACACAGTGACCAAGAATAAATAAGGGAAGAATGGAGAAGACTTGAATCATGGGACATTGTTTTTTTCCCGATCCTCAAGTACCGGGGGTGGAGCCTATTTGGCGCCTGTCCAGACCACAGAGTAATTATTGGCGCTATTTCTTCTGATCGCCGTGCTTCGCGTCAAGAAAGTGCACCGAATTCAAATTAAACAGAAAGAGGCCGACATTTTGCCCTTCTCTCTCCAACAAATCGCTGCTACCACTAGTTTGAAAGACGAGACAAGGGGCTAAATTACAGTGAGACGATAGAAGTCGTGCAGTCCTACATTCAAGGATGACGAAATTAAAGGCAGAAAGGACCGATTTGGACTGAACACTATAAGTTTAAAGAAGGAAGGGACAAGCTACCAAACATTCATGCAATCTCTATGGCAGATTTATAGTGATGGAAAAAAAAGACTGTTAGTAGGATAGATAGTGGAACATTTAGCCAACTACCCGAGATAATTAATGATATACATTTTGACCAAAAATAATAAATTGTTATCTCAAATGTAGACGTTTTGAATGGTACCGTACAATTATCATTTTCAGTAATCAATTAAAATTTAAAATTAGGAAATACTTCAAGCCAACTGTTTTTCGCAACTAGCCGAGAATGTTATGAACTGAATTTTGTGTACAGAGTACAACTTAAAAACAAAACATAACAGCCCTTTGAGTACAGTTCGCCAGCTATGCCCAAATTCCAATTTGAATGATGTAAAAACATGATAATGAAAAAAAAACGATTACGAAAAGGCGGACTGCTAATAGCATAGACAATGACAAATTTAGGCAGATGTAAAGTGCAACTATCCGAGATAATGATATACCCGTTTGACCAAGAATAATCAGTTGTTATCACTAACTGATACTTCTTGAAAGATACCCTACACTCAGCAATAAGTAAGTAAGTAACAGTAAGTAATTTGTTTATGACCCGCCATTTCGAAAAGGCGGAGTAAATGACGAAAATAAAGAAAATAAACAAAACACATATATACACACAGAAAAAGACACTTAATTTTTAATCTTCGGTCAGGAAGCAGTGGACGACATTGTGTGCTGGTTGGGCCTTGTTGTCCATGAGATTGGAAAGTGATGACGAAACATCCAAAAGGGTCCATCATTAATCCAATCATTAATTAATTTTTTTTAATTTAAAATTAGGACTTTATACTGTTTTTCGCAACTACACGAGAAAATGATATGAGCTAAATTTTGTGTAGAGTACAACTTAAAAACAAAACATAGTAACTCATTGAGTACATTTCGACAGCTAAATATTGACCAAGCTTAATACCTTTTCCAGAAGCGATTCTTTACAGTCCTGAGAAGACCAAAAGATAATTACTAATCTTCACACCAGCCCTATTGAATCTGAACTAAATGCATGCATCTTAGGTCTAGGCCGTATAGTGAAGCTCACCAAGTGAGCAACCCCTCGTCCACAAGTATCTTTAAGATCTCCCGACGTCTGCCCGAAAGTTTTCTGGTTGAGAGACTTCAACAGTGGTTGGTGTAAAACTTAATTCCGCCTCTTCGTTTGAACCGCGTTTCCAGAAATGGTGGTTTGGAGTGTGCTGTCGTTCAGGTGTTTGGGTCCAAATGAAGAAGCCCAGAGTGCATTTCAGAAGTTTCTTTGCCATAATGACGTCTCTAGTTTACAGCGGCGGTATACACTCCCGAGCCAGCAAATTTCTAAAAAACGACCGCCTAAGAATGTCGGGCCAGGTCGTCTGCCGTCGCAAGCCATTCTTTGTTCCTTAGTTGGATGGTTTATCGGAATGGGGTCCGCGACCCCGGTCTACCACAAACCCTTGATTTTCTTATACCTGATTCCTAATACTGGATCCCCTAGGCCAAACGCTAGATACCTGCAGGGACATTAACCCTGACCTACTACACAACACATGAATTCTTATTGGCTAGTCTTAACTTAACTGAAATCATCTTTAGTTCACTGGGTAAACCCAATAAACCCAGTACAAATTGGGTATACCCCATATACAAATACCCAGCATTTGACATAAGGTATCTAGTGTTATACGTAGGGTAATGCAAACGATAGATACCCATTATTTGGCATACGGTATTCGAAACTCAAGGGGTTTGTGTTAGATTACACAACCCCCACCTCACCCAATTACCTACCTTTCAAACCAGCAGCCCCAAAACCCAAACCAAGAGTACCGATTGTGCTTACCATATTAAACTTCACATACGTTTGAGACTTCCCATTATAAACAGTATGCCGGACTCAAAGGATTAGCCGACCAGTCGTTGGTCGGTCGCCATCACTACAAGTTCGATACGTTCATTAAGCAGGGAAAATGGATTATTTCGAGTTTGGTGAGATTGAACATAACAATCTGCGATTCAATTTCCTGGTAATTCTTTGATTGTCATATTTTACTCTTTTTACACAGTGCGTATAATCATTGAGACCAACGTTTTCGCAGCTTGGATCTTAGATGGTACTCTACTTTCGACGGGTCTTTGGTCAGGAGAGGGACGTGTTTCATTCGGGCAGAATAGTTTCAATGTTTAACGATGATTCACAGCCTGGTGCCGATGGTAGACCCCCTATACATTTAAACTAATTGTTCATAGTTAGACCTCAGACGCTGAGTGGCTCTCTCTTCTTCCATGAACTCCTAAATCCTAAGCTTAGCCTTTAAATTTCTATGTCCTATCCCTAACGTAATATTATCTTACGTCTCGGATTCTTATTTAATAATTTAATATAGGTCCGAGGATACATGACCGAAAAATTGCCCCGTAATAAATAATAAATATATTTTATTTTTGTTCACAAATCAAAAGACTAAAACAAAACGAAATAAATAAATATGTTTGCGTTCTATACATACACTTTAAAAATACACTAAAAACACTTAAAATTTGACACATTGACATGTACACTAAACGGGTTCAGGATTAAAAAAAAACTGGCTAATAATGTCGTAGGCTGGTAGGGCAGGATGTTGGTGGAGGGTGAGCAGATTTGAATATCGCAAGGAAGATCCGCTCTGAATAGGACTGGATCAGGAGAAACAGGAGTGAAATTAAAGAATGAACCCCGAGAAACTGTATCTTAAGTTGTTTCACTTAAAAGTTTAAAGTGATCAGATCACAGACCAAATGAACAAAAACCACATCAGGAAAACGAAGAGTGAAATTTGAAAAGTAAGCCAGAGAATTCGTTAATCTTAAATTGTTAAGTGTCAAACTTCAAAATTTAAACTTCTGTCTTTGAGATCTTGATGTTTTAATGGGTGAGCTGCAGTTGATAGGCTTATGATAGTCAGGGATGTTTGACTCCCGTAAGGCCGTTAATGAATTGAATAAAAACGGTTGTCCTCTTGATGTCTGAACAATTTAATTTTTTCTGAACAGTTCAGTTCATTTTAATTTCAACATTCCTTAAACGAAACAACAAACATAACGCTACCAAGAAGGTCACAACCGTGTCCTGTGCGGGAGTGCACAGCTTTTACTCACTTCGTACAAACGATAGTAAACACTTCTCGTCTCAACCTTCTCTTTTCTTTTTATTTACCCCCCCCCCCCCCTCACTCTACCCGCTCTATCCGCTATGTGTAAAGTTTTGATAATTGCACGCCTTTTCCCGAAAAGAGCCGATCAAGCCAAATATTAAAAAAAAAGGTAACTATCGGTTGATGTGAATCGAAATGCGAAGTTCATTGTTTCGACGTGTATCGTAAGTGGAAGGAAAGATGAAACTATCCCCATGCACGATTTCCGAAAGTACACTGGAGCTGAAGGTGCCAATCTTGCACCTGCCAATCAATCAATCAAAAATTGTTCAACTAAAAATCTCACAGTATTACTAAAAATAAGAATAATTGTATTCTTGTCACCTACTACATCTTAGTCTAGATAATTACGTGTCCGCATAGTCAGACAATTAAGGTGAACTCGAGGTTAAACTTAATACATTAAATGATTTAGTTTATCTAATTCTTGTTGAAAGTATTCATAAACGGGGAAACGAAGTGCCATGCGTTGCTTTAGACCAGCTTCGGCAATACTCATACATCGCTTCTCAGACAGGTATACTACAAATCACGATGAATAAATAATCTGACAGAACCTCTGTCCCCCTATCTCTGTACTATGACTATGCGGAGTCGAATATACGCCCCTCATAAAATTCCTCTCAGATTAGTTCTTTTTTGGGCGCTAGGTGCGCTATCGTAAAGATAACAATGACACGTTACTTCTTGGTGTACGTTTATCCAGGTTTGTTTTGCTATTTTCAATTACTCTTAGGCCTAACCATGTTTATAACTATTTAAAATACCTCTTCCCCTCTTTTGCTTTACCCAACTCTGTTCTGTCAAGCGTCATCAAGTTAGTCATTTCTGGCTTCCAACTTCAGTGCTGAGTGCTGGCTGACTTTTCAACGGGTCTAATGCGCGACTCGATATGAAGCAAAAGCCTAATCACTTATTCACCCGTCAGATAACTTATCCCCAGATCTCACGTGTGATTGTTATTGTTCCTCTAGCGCGTCTGGTGGCAATTCGTCATCGGATTTTATAAAGGACGTATTTATCTGCTACGAACGAGCGGAGGTTACAAGCTTCGCGCCACATCACATTTCGTTACCTCTACAAATAGCAAAATCGCTGTTAAGTCGCTGGTGAGGAAAAGTAGGAGTCAAAGCTGATTGGTTATATAGACGCGGTCCAGAGGGGGTAAGCGCCGGAGTGGCGAAGGGTATCAACATTAGTTCAAAGCTATAGTAAATACCTCTAGGTCCGCTCAGTTTTGTCGGGGTTTTCATAGTCGCTGCATGCGACTAAAGACAGAAGTTCCATCTGATTATTTGTTCGTGATATTACTCATACAGCTTGATGACTAGCTCCTCGCCCCGATGACGCATCGCGGGGTGCCAAGCGAATAGCCAGAAACGTCAGGACAATAAGTGTTGATGATTGGTTTACTATTCTCACCCTATGAGGTGCGGGCGAAATTAGTTCATAGCGAATGCTCATCCACGACGACCACGACGGTCGCTGTGCTTGGCTACGCTTAGCAAGTCTTTATCCAAGATAATGATATAAAAGGACGTTATAGTGAGAGTAAAATTGTGAAAATATAAGGAAGTGAAGGAGTGGCGAGAGACTGAAAGCACAATGATATGCAACGTGGACAGACTAACTAGACAGCTCGTTTAGTTGTTGTTTGGGAAAAATTACATACGTCGAGGCGCCGATGCCGTGCGTAAGTGATCAAGGGACCTGTGATCCTAGAACAGCGTCAACCGCGAACAAAGATAAGGTTGGTAAAGTGAGCAGAAATTTCCAGTATCTATTGTGGGTGGGAAGAAGGGCCGGTAAAATTCCGAAAGGCGACGCTTCTTGTTCCTCCCTAAGCTCACTGGCGTGTTCCAGACTTAGTCATATAGAGAATTTCCGTTCCTTTCTCCATGCTTGGGCTCCACGCTACCAGTCACGAACAAATTATCCACATGGGGATTCGAGCTCATAAACTCCGTCCCTCAAAGTAAAGGGCGATTTCTTGGATTCGATTTCCGAAAAGTAAAGCAATAATCCGCCGAGCGCAAGAACAAGCAAAAAGTGGCTGAGCCTCAGTTGCACCTATACAACTTCTCGCTGACTTGCCGAAATCACTTTCCTCTCGCGAAGTGGCTTCGCTTTCCATGTGCTGGCGGAATCTAGTGGAACGCTAGAACAGCTTTGGAAAGCGAAGCGACTTTTAGCCGAAGTCACAAGAACAGCTGGCGCATAAGCTCGGGGAGCTTTCCAGACCGCCAGAACCGCCCTTCAGTAAGGCCATTAAAAGACTGATGGTCTAATGATATAGAGGGAGAATGACGTAGTATGTCAAAGAGGTACTTTGTTCCTTAAAGCATTCTTTACTTGGCGTGATTCCAGAAATTCGATTAAAAAGTTGTCATATTTTCTCAGCCTGGCTGTCAGATTCTGTCGTCCGTCATCTGATAAAAAAAAGGGACGGCGTTGCTGTCACTAAAGATTTTAGTTTTGAAAGTGAAGAAGCCCTGGTTGGCAGTGAAAGGAGGATTGATTAAAGGATAAGGTCAAAATGGAATGAATGAATGAAAAATTCATTTGCGCTCCCCGGGAGGCATAAGTTACCTGCTGCACTTACCGCGTTGCACGCAAAACCGCAATCTGATGTGCCGTCTCTGAATTCCTTGCCCACTATATTGACAATGGAATATCTAACCTCGAATCGATTCGCATTCGATTTACCTTGGGAGTTACGCCAGTTAAGCATTGTTCAAATAGGTGTAATAAAACGTAACACGGCGTCTACAGTTTCGGCTTATACTCTGGACGTGCTGTTGATGCTTCAGAAGGAGTAGCAGATCTTGATCCTATTTTGTCTTACACAGAGCCATCGCTTGTTTAAATTCTGCCAGCGAGCCGGGGAAAGAAAGAAATATCGTCAGGGTGACTTTATTAAAGTTGAGAGCAATTTTTCTTCAAAAGAGAACGTTTTGTTCTGTTGCGACTGCTTTTTGGTAGTTAGAGTAACAGTGTTCTCCAAACGCTAAACTTTGTAGTAATGCACATGATGATCATGAAATTGTTACAACTTTTTTTTTAAATAGTAGGCTACTTTTAAGAAAAGAACACATTTTTTCCAATCTGAAAATCGCATGTATAGGAACATTAAACTTCATTTTGAACGCTTATAAACGCCAGACAGCATATTACAGCTATTTGAACACTAAAGTACCCCATACCCCAGTCAACTACAGAGTTCGAGCCACTCCCTGGTATCATTTTATTTGGTCTTTTAACTTCGCTGTTTTCTCTGTTAAAGATGGGACGAGTGACATTTCTTCTCGATTATCAGAATTTCACTGCACAGTCAACCGGAATGAATCGAACGCTCCCAGTTTACCGATAACTGCATATAAAACTACGAAGTGGTGATTTCAGCTGACCATAAAGATGAATCAAATGCGACTTTGTCTCCTCCGATTGGCCGATTTCCTCTTCACAACGGCATTTGCTTAGTTTTCATTGTGATCAGCGTATCTGCAAACATGTTTTTTTTTATATTTGTTGATCCTTTTATTTGATTTGTGCCCTCTGGCGGTATGTTATAAATCGTTAATTCGTTCAAGAAAAGAATAAAAAATATGAAAGATGGATATTAAAGATCGGTTATTAAAAAATAGGGATTATTTTCATCGGGTTGTGAACAGGTTAGTGGACAATTGGAAGATCAAATAATTGTAATGGATGTAAATCTAATGCCCCTCCCCCCCCCGTCTGGTCCCGTTCCTGGAATAATGTTATTCTTTTTTTGTTAGTTTGTCTCGTATTGTATGTTTGTTTTTGTTTTGTCAATAAAATATCTGTGTACTATATATCTTTGACCTTCACGATATATTAATAGTAGTTTAGTCCAAGCTGGTCTGTTTAAGGGTCTAACCGATAAATACCAAGAATCAGCTAGACGCAATGTGGGAATAAACTCCAAACCCCGGGAATATTGAATTCGTAGCAACCAAAAGCTGGAAGCTGATATGGCGCTTGCAAAGATGGGTAAGCGGATGACTGTTAATATTTGTCAACACGTGGGCTTGTTGTAATCCTCTGTCAGCAAAACCCATGAAGCACGATTGCTCATAAGACCTTGGGGTCATGAAAATGTATTATATTTGACGATGCAATTTGGATAAGTAAGCTACATTTTATTAGAGCTATATGTTGGCACTTCTTGGCAAGGGCCCCCTTCAGGCTCAAGCTGGAAAATGAACTTGTTGAAAAACAATTAAATGCTCTTCCTTAAATATCTGGTTTTGTGAAATTCTTCTCTGAAAATTGTTTGGAGTTAAAGCTGGTGCTGTGATTTTATTCTGGACAAGGCTGCTGTTTTTGCTGTTTGATTGGACGCGATTTCCGTTTTCCCCTTCCCGATTCCCCCAAAGTCATCGGATCCGGTCCGGAATTGAAGTCTGAGATCTGAGACACTTAAGCAGGGGCGTCACGACTGGGGGGGAGGAGGGGGGGGGACGCCCCCCCCCCCAATGCTGTTGGCCAGTCGGTAAAAAATACCCGAGTCGGCGCGAAGCGCCGCGATTTTTCGTCAAAACAGTTGATTTTTTTCATGAAAACAGTCGGTTTTTCTGAAAATCCGTCGATTTTGACGAAACTGTCATTTTTTGTTGTTGAAAACAGTCGTTTTTCTACAGAAACAGTCGGTAAAAATTACCAGCCAGTCTGTAAATGCCTCGTCCCCCCCCCCCAAAACATTTTGGCTAGTAACGCCTCTGCACTTAAGATCCGATCCCCATTTCAGGATGAGAAGATGACTGTTAATATCTGTCAGCACATGGGCTTGTTTTAATCCTGTGTAAGCGAAAACCTTGAAGCACGATTGCTCATAAGACCTTGGGGATCATGAAAATGTATTGTATTTGACGGTGAAAAACGGAAAAGTCAGCTACATTCTACTAGAGCTATATTTCGGCCCTTCTTGTCAAGGGCCCTCTTCAGTCTCAAGCTGGAAAATGAACTTGTGGAAAAACAATTAAATATTCTTCCTTAAATATCTGATTTTGTGAAATTCTTCTCTGAAAATTGTTTGGAGTTAAAGCTGGTGCTGTGATTTCATTCTGGACAAGGCTGCTGTTTTTGCTGTTCGATTGGACGCGATTTCCGGTTTTCCCTTCACAATTCCTCCAAAGTCCGGATTCGCCTCCCTCCATTCCCCCCCCCACGATGGTCGGATAGGGGAAGTGACTATTTCCAAGTTAGTTTGGTATTATATTAATGAGTCGGGTCCCTAATATGCCTACCAAGTTTCATTCTCCTAGCACATCTGGAAGTACCCTAACTCGCGATAACCGGACCGATCGACCGACCGGTGGAAAAATAAAACAGCACATGTGGACAGAAATAGAAAGATAAAAACGAATCCCACCTTGGTCTTGTTCTTCTGAATTCAAGATATCCATTTTCGTCGAGGTAGACCTGGTAGATGAAGCCAGACAGAAACGCCTTGGATTCTCGGATGTTGGACACTCCAGATTCCGGAATCTGAAAGGGTGTCACAGCCGTAACTCGTTTAGGAGACACAATAAATATGCAAATGGACGGGACAGGGGAAAAAGGAGAGGGGATCGAGAGTTTCGACTGCGAGGCAGAGACGAGCGAAAGAGGCTTCTGCGGTTCTGAATAATAGTGGAATTAGTAATCGTCATTTTCATGTTTCCGGAATGGTTGGCTTGTCCTATACATCTGGTAGTGTCTTTTCTGTGCGAATTGAAAAAAAATGTGTGATTCAATATTTTAGGCTAGAGATTGACGTGTTCTCGGAATGGTGAGTGACGGTGAAAAAAATGAGTCGTGACATTGCTTCCTTGCTTAGTCTCGTTTTGTAAGTTTGCCTTTAAGACGGCTCAGCTACGGCGTTAGTAAAGTGCGTAAGGTCGCTCGGAAAGTTCGTCAACTTGTTCAGTAAACCCGCTTAAAGAATTTTACAGAATTAGGCAAAGACATCAACTTTAGTTAACTTTCTTTCGTAAGGTTCGTAAGGTTGACTGGTAGGTCAAGTAGGTAGGCCAAAACAACGTTTTAGATAAAATTAAAAATGTGGAATCAGGAAACTGAAAAGTGCTGAGATAATGATATGGTTTGTATACGGTAATAATAAGTTCTAATATTTGGAAACGCTATTTACAAGAGTAAATTGCCACACAAAATTTTGTAGAACAAAATACAGTTTAACAAGGTCAAATTCTCATCTCAGCGGTGATAAACTTCATGAACTTCACGAACGCCGTCCAATTCATCCTTATGCAACATGATTTAGAGAGGTTTACCAAACAAAATTAACATAGTTCGGAATACAACCTTTTTTTTCGAAAGTCACGACGATGAAAACATTCTTAGAGTCTTTGCTGTTTCTATATACCAAATAATTTTTAACAAGAGGCTTCTGCTAAGGAAAACCGTTAGTCGAATGGTTCATTTGAGTTCTGATCGACACGAAGTTTATTGTGTCTTACAAGTTGGAGTAAAATTACTTGATGGAAATGAGTCTAGGATAAGGACTGCCGGATCTACCGCAGCTCTCAGAGGACCCTCCGTATCGTAAGAAGGGATATGTATTTTGTCTCAGAGGATTCTTATCGTTTTTGACCAGGGATAGAAAAAACCAAAAGGCTTACGGCGCTGTAGGTTTCAGGTGTGCTCTGCCACTACCCTCTGGATTTCCAAGTGTTCCGTCGACGGTGAAAACTATCGAGTCTTGCTTGTTTGTACGTATACTAGATAAAGTTGAAGTTGTAGTAAGATACCTTGATGGAACTGAGCATAAGATAAGGACAGCCGGCTCTGACCTAGCTGTCAAAGGACCCTCATATCGTAAGAAGGATTATGCATTTTGTCTCCAAGGATTCTTATCGTTTTTGCCAAGGATAGAAGAAACCAAAAGGGATTACGGCGTTGTATGTTTAAAAGTTATGTGCTCCGCCACTACTTTCCTGGGTTCCCATGTGGGATTCCCGGCCGTAGGGATAGTAAAATTATAAGGGCGGCATGACCATAGGCTTGGTAATTTGGGTTTGAGCCATCAGTGAAAGCTGAAATTTTTATGGAGTTTTGGTTTCAGTTCAGTTTTGCCAGACAAAATTCGGATCTTAAAAATTTCAGATACGGCGCCCAATTTAAGATTGTCTGGGATACATAGCCTACGTTAGAAGCTGCTACCGGGACTTCAACCGGTGCAGCGAAAGCTGAAATGAACGGCATGCTGAAATTACTGTTGTTTATGATTTTATTCCTGGAATAACCCTTGCCCAACCTTTTAAAATTCGCTGTCAATATTTCTTGAAACTCGTCAGTTTTTCGGCTATGTTTTTTTTCTATTGTTTCCAATCGGTATGATTGAGACTGTCACCCCCAAGCCCAAACACTGAGCTATCAGAGGTCGGATACTTCAGAATTATAGTTGCGTAAAACAGTAATATAAACGGAGCATATCAGATCATGACACCTCCCCTGGACTGCTTGCAATCAATAGTTGCGTTTTTTGCCTTTCCTCCATAGGTCGGTTAACCTACGCCACTATTGACCGTTTTTTCGTCTCGCCGTTCGGTTCGACTAAGCTCTAAAAAACGGCTTATAAGAAAAAATGGCACTCTTCCAGTCGCAGGCGCCTATCTCTCCAATAAGAATTTGAATTTCGCGCCGTGCCAAGAGCGTAGGTCGGTTTGATGGAGCTCAGACCTCAGTCCACCTCAGTTAACCGACCGACGAACGGCGACGAAAAAAGAGCTTATAAGGATTTAGGTCGGTTAACCGAAGGAAGAAAACGGCTTATAGAGAGAAGTCTCGCAGGTCGGTTAACTGGATGACGGCAAAAAACGCAACTATTGTGTCCACGGCCAGTTGGATTAAATTTTGCATTTTAAAAATGTCTTTGTTTTGTCTTTAAATTCAGTGAATTTCCAGGCGTAGTTTGACTATACACTGTAAAAAAAATCTTGCAGTAGTTGCTACTGGGATTCATCTTGCCTCTAGAACGATAATCTTATCTCTAAAAAACTGCGGTTAACTTTAATCCTTACTAGGAGAAACTATTTACAGTACAGGGAAGAGTCTCTGCAGCATATCCTATTCCAATGTAGTCACCTTACCGAAAGGAGGAAGAAAATGATCTCAACCTTTAGATCCTTGGGTCTAAAACCAGATATCGCTACGATAAGCCTGTCCAGCAAATTGCCAACAGAAGAAGAAACAATGATTGACAGGGATGTCCTCGATCTACTAACGAAAGCAGACATTAAAGTCTAACTCATCTAAAGCAGACATCTAAAGCAACGACTCCGTAGACCATCCAACCACCGTCATTGACCAGGCAAGAGGACCGTCCCTTGAGCCCAGCTTCTCAAGTTTAGCCAAGCTTCAGCAAGAAAAAGTCTAGAAGGGTCAGTGGATCCCAAAGACTATACCATAGAAGGAAGGAAGGAAGGTATACTCGGCTTAAGTTTGTCTGTAAGCGCAACAAGACCGGTGACGAAGTAGGCCCCCATCATCATACCTAAACGACAAGCTTTCATTCTACCGCCTGAATTTTTGTTTTTTGTTTACCACATTACACATAAATCCATAGACTAAAGACATCTTACCTAGAAAAAGAATGTCCTGAACCCTTTTTTGTTGATTCTGCAGTCTCTTCCTCGAAGGATGGATTTTTTGCTGATATCTCCCGGAGCGAAAAAAGTTTACATTTCCGGAGCGTCAAAAATGTTTTGTTTTTCTATTTTGTGAGAAAGAAGATGGTATAAACACTTTCCCAAAAGCCTTTTATTCAAGCCACATTTCGGCATTTATCAAACAGCCTATTCAGATTCATTTCATTTCAGAACCCGTCCTTACGCCCATTCTTTTATTCCCCAAACACTATAAGGTTTTCTATTCCAGGCTTTTTCAACGTTGGAAGAAACGCAAAAAACAAGGGAAGGCTCTCCAATTTCGGACTGATGGATCAAATAGCGGCCCTCCATTGGGTAAAGGAAAATATTGGGGCGTTTGGAGGGGACCCGGAGAGAATTACTTTGATGGGACATGGAACCGGCGCTGCCTGTGTTCACTATATTGCCATCTCCCCCGCCCTAGTTCCAGGTAATTACCCCTTAATGAATTGTTGGTTTTCCCAGAGAACTGAGGCTTTCTCGGCAATATGATTAGGCGTCTGGATCTTGTAGCGAACCCGGAAAGATAATCAGCAAAAACTCGGCAACTTGAAGTTCAATGGGCGGATCAAACAATCATGATGACGCCTTACAAACATCTCCATCAGAAATCAGTAGACTCCTAGACAACTTAGTTCCGCTAATATATCGTTACGGCATTTTTTGCTGACTGCCATTTTCCAATTCACTAGCTTGAAATATAAGCGTTCATTCTTATTAGCTACTGCGGATTTTTTGTATTGTTGGTAGATACTCATATTAACGTGTTAACTGAGAGATCCTTATAAGCTCTGGAATCAGCTGCAGGTAAGTCTGTTGTATTTGTACATTTTTTGCAGTTTTTCAACTTTAATCTAGATAATAAAACTTTTCTTCGGTACTACAAACAACAGAAGTTTCATCAGATAACACTAGAGCAATCTGCCAGCTATAGAGAAGATGTATTTTTAGCAGCCATGGCACTCTCATCTCTCACCTTTGCAAAATGATAAATTTTCGTACGTGGGCGAGAGTTTTTGAATTTCCACGCCTTGCAATACCATGCTCCCAAATCGTCTCCACCGAGATGTCGAGGAGGTAATGACAAGCGATAGCAAGAAAACGGCTTATTTTTGAAGCGCTCTCTAGTGAAAGTCAGAAATTTGTATGCGTGAAGTATTTTCTAAAAATTAAATCATAATTAGTGCCCATTGTGCTTTAAAGCCAGACTTCACCTTCCAGACTACCAGATGTCTTTACCTGGGCCTTCTGTACAGTCAAGCCAACCCTCCCGGATACAATATATAGTGATAAAAGCTAAAACCATTGATCTTGAAGGTTATGTGTGTCATTCCGACGTGAATGTTGTTTTTGAAGTTGAACCGAATAGGTCTGAGATCTGACAGTCTAGTTACGCATCACTTATTCACTTGAATAGGCCGTAAACCCTACGACTCCCCATGTGCATACTTGTCCTAAAAGCACATAGGCTATCGCATTGCCTTACCCGGACTTGGTCTTGTCTGAACATGTCTCCTGCCGTTTGCCAAATCGGCTTGTCTAATGGAAAATTGCCAGTGTCGTAAAAGCTATAAACCATTGATCTTGAAGGCTATGTGTCTCATTCCGACAAGACTAATGTTTTTGAAGTTGAACCGAAGAGGTCTGAGATCCGACGGTCTAGTTACACATAGCTTATTCACTTAAATAGACCTCCTGAAACCCGATAAAACGGCGTTACTTTGTTTTTCTCTGGATATTATGACTAGTGTTGGGCGATATTTGATACGATAATCGAAATATCGATAATATTGAAAAATATCAATATTTTGATATTGACTTTTCAAATATCGACATTTTTTATAGTTGCATTATGATGTGCAACAGCATTATCATTCGGGGTTTTCAGAAAAAAGAACAAGTAGGGATTTCAAACTTGATTTCGATTGGGAAGGAGAAACAGACTGGGAAAGAAAAGCGTGGAAATGCTACTATGTCTTAATGGAAATGTTTGATTTTGTTGTTTTAGTGCAGTGTTTGTCTTGTTAATTTTTTTGTCCATGAAAAACGTAGCAGTATAAACAGTTTCAAATATCGGTTTACGATAATCGAAATATCGATAATCGAATCTGAAAATATCGAAATATCGATATTCCTCCTAAATATCGCCCAACACTAATTATGACCTATGTTTGATCCAGTGCCTCTTGTCGGCCAGATTGTACTTTTACCTCATCTAGAATCGCCCTCTACTTTGAGCTTATACCTCTACTCCTAATGAGTATCCATCTTTAGTGATCTCGCAGAAAATCCTCTTTCAAAATGAGACGTGTACCTTGTTTGTAGTCATTTATCTTTCATTGTTCCAAGGTATTAACTGAGGGCGAGGATACTCATTTATTCTGATTAGAGGGGAGAGAGGGTGTGAGGAAGATTGAGGGTTCTGTATTTGTTTCTGAGGTCTGGTCGTTCGTGTGTAAAGACGTTCATTGATCCTGTCATTTGAGCTGCTTAGTCTTTCATTTTTAATCTGACGGGGCTAGGGAATGACATGGCCATCGTTGGGGATGTTTGCCTCTCTTGAGTTAAGCCTCGGTCTCGCTTTGTAGAAGGTGCAGCTTACCTCGGAGACAGGGGAAAAATAATAGAGTAAATTACAAGGATAAATCTTCCGAGGCCCACGCTGGCAGCAGATCGATCAAGGAAATCAGTAACTACGCGAAAGCCTTGCAAGTAAGTAGGTAATTTATTTCTGACTCGCCATTTGAAAAGCCGAGTATGTAAAATAAAATAAAAGAATTATAAAACACAACAAATACAATATATAATTTTTCATTCATCGGCCAGAAAAGAATGTAGAATGTAGAGGGCTGGGCCCTGTTGTCCATGATGTTTGGCAGAGCCGACGAAATTTCCAAAAGTGTGACGCTTGCATCTTTAACTTGAAAACGCTCCGTTAGCATGTGGCTGCGGTATAACTTTGGCAAATAAAGCAGGTGCTTCGTGTACTTAAAATAGCATCTTCTCATCTTCTCCAAATCCTTCTTCCGTAGAACATGTGCAACACGAGAGCGAAATAAAATGGATGGAGCACAAAAAGAGCTGTATAAATTTATAAAGTGTTCCGGTTGTAGCGCCCACGGTTTGGGACGATGCGTCCATCAGCGGCACGGATAGATGTACATACGTCTTTAACAATCGAAGAGCAAGTTTTTGAAAGTGTTGAAAGTAATGCCAAGCCATCGTAGAGAGTTGGCTGAACTGATCATAAATGAACCAAGAGAGATTGAAGTATCGGATGTATTTGAACAGTTCGATGAAGGGTTGAAATGCATGTACTCGCATTTTGAGGGATTGACTTCAAGGCCTATTTCGAGAAATTCAGATTACAGCTTACCAGTGTTTTGGATCGAATGCGGCTTATTAAGAGCAAGTCATCCACGTAATGTACCAACCCCCCTCGAAAAAAGGAAAAGATAAACTTGGGGGCTCACAGGGGGCCCGATAAAAAAAGGCAGCTAAACTGGGTGCTCATCTGAGGAAGCTAAATGGGGGGGGGGGGGGGGGCTGGCAGTACGCCCGGAAAAGTCAGTAAGGCTAGTTCAGGGTTACCAAGAGACTGAGTTGACATACCAGCTTTGTCATAGGCGGTTCCGAGTTCTCGAGCGTTTGAGACTTGAGAAGGATTGCATTCTCAGTCGCATGTTTCAAGCTCGCCAGATTGACATAAAGAGGCGGACTGTATCGGCAAAAGACAGATGTTAAATCATGAATTTCACCCTGCCGCGCATAGTTTTAACCCAAGTTTTAACACAAACTGTTGTGTACCAATATCTCTCTATTCTATTAAAAATACGGCTGATTTTGCTTGTGGTGTATACTTTTTTAAGAATTTTTTAGTTTCACCCAAAGATTCTTTGTATTTTAACAGAAAACAGTTTGATGATCCTCCAGTGTGGCATTTAAAAAATAAATCGACTTCCTGAGCAATGAGAGAGGATGTGATGACGGGCCTGATTACTATTACACGTCATTTGATTTTTATTTATTTATTTTTTTTAACTGTAATTTTAGAACAAGTCTACTCTGTTTCATTTTTTTCTGGATGATCGGTACCTACTTCTTTTTCGAAAGGGTCACTGAAGCACATTACAAACTTTCCGCTAAATCTTTAGCTGATTTTGGATCCGTCATGAACAAAGACAGAAGGACGGATCCGTGCTAATTGGCCCTTACTTTCATTTGGGATCCGAAAAGACGTCCTGATCATACTGGATTCCACAAAATTTGCCTGCGGTGCCTTTTGTAATTCCTGGAGTCACGTCATTTATTCGGGTCTTAGGCTTGTAATTAGATTTTGTTGGGGGGAATGCAAGCTAGATTCTGTTGGGGTGGGGGGGAGAAGTGTTTTGCCCGAAAAAGTCATGGCCTACTTAAAAAATTTCGCCTGCGGTGCTCATTTTCATTCTGTCTGATCTACAGTAACTAGAAACTGCTACGGTTCGGGCCATTGCGAAAGCTAATTCCTTTTATTACGAAAGACGTTCACCTTAAGTTTCTTTAAATACGTACATTTCCCTGCAAGTGGTGCTGTGTTTCTTCGCTATGTTCCTTGCTGGTATGACTCGTTAGCCTTGCCGGACATCTGCCAGTCGAATACTTTGAGGTAGTTCAAACCGCCCCTGAGCTCGGAGATACGACTAGGCTTCTACAGTCTTCGACACTTTGTAAATATCACGAGTTTTATTATCGCCGGCAGGCGCCCTGCATTCCCCCCCCCCCCCCCCTCGAGCTTTCCTAGCGACGCTCCTTGCTGGAAGAGACTGGAACATCTCTGAACAAAAAATCGGGTGACTGATCTATTGAATGATTTGCAAATAAATATTATTTTGTCTTACCTTGAACGCGTGCCATAAGATCGGGAAATGTCGGTATTTGAATTTTAACCTTTGTATTTTTTTCTCCTTCTGTCTCGTCCTTTTGGCGGAATGTTAGCATGGAATTAACAATTTGTCATACAAAATAACTTATCAAATATTCTCGTATAAAAAAGAAATGAAAATTCAGTATAATAACGCTTTTGAATCGATATATTCGTCCTTCGTTTCAGTCACATGCCTAGATCGGAAATTCAAGAAATTTTGCATAACAGATTTTAAAAAAACGTTCCTTATCCTTTACTTTTTGGTTTGACTGAAGCAATGTCTGATGAGCTAATCTCCGTCTTTTGACAGGAAGTTAATGGATCACGATGTAACCCCCAAATCCAATGCCCCATCTATCCTTCCATACCTGAACTTTTTAGTCTTAATCCGATCTCCGGCTTTTGCTCCATGCAAAACCGCCTTCTTTTGTGGATTACACTGTAAAAAGTTTCTCCGAAGGATTAAAGTTAAAGGATCCATCTTGCTTATTCTACCTTTTATAAGATACCTAGCTCCGTTATAGAATTATAAGCTCCCAAAATCCCCACATTTCTCCATTGTTTAATTTTGTACCTACGAATTTTAGCACTTTCTTGGCCGTGCCGAGTTTTGCTGGTTACACAACGCAAAGTTTGCCAGAACCTTGAGTGTCTGCTGGCAACTCTTTCACACACAAGGATATGATAATATTTTGTTTTTGGCTTCTTTTATTTGCTTAGTTTTTCTACTTTTTAACCACGGCGCGTACAGTTTTCAAATGTCTTGCACCCAGCCACCGCGTCGGAGGGCAGGAAGGCTGGATAGAATCGACAAGCGCTAACAAGAAAACCGTTAAATTCAGATGGACAGTAATGGTATTTTCGAGAAACGTTTTTCTGATCCGTTTCATAGTGAAAATATCATTTCTAGTAAAAGTTGTGCTTTAACTGCAGTATTTGCTACTGGGATTATTCTTATGTCTGCGGAGATAAGATCAATACGAAATAGAGATAAGATTATCTCAGTAGAGACAAGACTAATCCCGGTAGCAAATACTGCAAGTTTTTTTTTTGACAGTGTACTTTCATTGCGAGACAAGATTTCGTGTTCTGGACAGTCCCATGCCTTTTTTTAGCAAGAAACAAAATAAAAATGAAAGAAAATGTTCAAACTAATCGTAAGGATAAAGTGTTTATAAATTTGATATCCAAGAATAGCCCAATGCCAATACTCTAAATGACAAAGTCCAGAACCCGCCAGTGATCCTCAGGAAGAACGAGAAAACGTCTCCAGAACGAGTCAAACTCAGCAACTCACATACTTTGCAAACCAATCATGGCGGTCGTTGGGGACAGCTGTGGTGCCGCTTCCGGCTCTTCCGCTAGGCACACGGCGATTTTGCATCGACAAGGAGAGTTGGTCATCAAGAGTATTAGTCACTGATGCTTCACTGTGCTAAGTGTATTTAGAAACTCCGGCTTCGCGGCTCCACTGAAATGAGATACCAACCTGAAGAAAGTGAATATATGTGCAGTGTTGTCATTGTTCTCGACACTTCCGGGGAAACAACAGTTTGAAAGTCTCAAAATAGAGAATAGATTTGGTTTTAAACAGGAACTGCGTATTATGAGGCCAATGGGCGAATCAACAACGATGTTACATCACAGACCAGTATATTTCAAGCAATTTGTTTTCGCCAGTTTATCTGTACGGCGTTTCATGCTGTCTGCCATCTTCTAATTTACTAGCTTTATATAATTATATAATTATTTATATAATCGGAGTTTCTTTTAGTCTTCACCATATGTTATTACTATTTACTCGAAATTATCTGTAGTAATGATCATTCTATTGGTAGTATTACTGAGAATTCCTTGTAAATTCTGGACTAAGCTGCAAGTAAGTTTGTTACATTTGTACAGAGATTTGTGGCACTTGTATAACTTCACATTCAGAAATAGAAGCCTTTCTTGGTACTACAAACAACAAAAGTTTCATCAAATAGTATTGAAGCAATACTTTAGCAGCCGTGGTACTCGTTCAACTCTGTAAAATGATTGATGTTCACTAGCGAATGAGACTTTTTGAATGAGTTTTTAGAGTTGACAGTTTTTGGACATACACGTCTCGGCCTAGACGGCAAAGAGGTAATGACAAGCAATAACAAGAAAACAGCTTATTTTCGAAGCGCCATTTAGGGAACCACCGTTTTTATTTGTGAAATATTTTGATAGTATGGATGGATCGATGGTTAATTACGCAGACGACATTGTGAATATAAGGCCTACTGTAAAAGAAATTGAGTCCGATTTTCGTATTCTTGATGCTACGGACAAGAACAAATAGTCAGATAGAACCTCCGTATTTGGTCCTATGCAGGGACTATGGATAACCCGACAAAACTGAGCAGAGCTAGAGGTACTTGCTCTAGTTAAAGAATTGTGTCAGTGTTTCTATAGCCTAAGTTTGCGAAATATCTATTGAGACTTCCACTTTGGTCAACTAAGAGCAGTATATCGAAGGAGTAGGGACATTTAATGGATCTCGAAATGTATTCGAGAATCCCTTAAATGTCTTCGTGGAATCAGTGTATGTATTCGAGAATCGACGGAAATTTTTCGAGATTTCTCTTGGGTCTTCGAGAAACTACTAAAAGTATTCGAGAAAAGATAGAAAGTGTTCGAGAATTTCTAAAATGTATTTGACACTAAAATTAACTCAAGAATGACACAAATGTATTCGAGAATGAGTATTTGAGAATCGAGAATAAAAAAAAATGAAAATTCCCGAATACATTTTTGTCATTCTCGAATACAGTTACGTCATTCCCGAATACCTAATTTCAATTTAAATGTCAAATACTTTTAGAACATTCTCGAATACTTTTTATCTTGTCTCGAATACTTTCTGTAGTTTGTCGAAGACTTTTTAACATTCTCGAATACAAACAGCGATTCTTCAAGGATATTATCGGGATTCTCGAATACATTTTCGACGTATTTATTCTCAAATCCATTCCAAATAGGGAGTAGCCCAGATCGTAATTGCTGTGCAGAAGCGTTTGATGTGGTATAGGCAAGATCTCGACCCGACAAGTGATATGTTAGATTAGTAAAATAGTTGAAGATATTCTGTCATAAATGCGCAGCGGCGTGTAGGCTACTGTCTTCGTTTTCCACCATCTTCCCTACTCCTGTTTTTGTACTTGTCCATTATGATGGGTGATAAAATTAATAATAAAAATAATTTGTGTCCATTGTACTTTAATGCCCCTATCGCGACATCCAGAGTGGATCAAAAGAGAGTGTTAGTTATTAGTCATTATACAGAATGAAGAATCGTGGTGACCCATATTGTATACTTTTTTGATGGTAAGTTGGGAAATAAAACAGCCCTTTTTTGTATTATATATTATAGAGACTCTACGCAGCATCACTTGAACTCGTTCATTCTTTTTTATAATGGAGTGGATTTATACGTGTACAATAAAACATAAGCCATTACCAGCCGACAGAGGCGCCGCCCTCTCATGAATTATTCAGTGGATCTGACCAGAGCTGCTGCGAGTACAGGAAATCCGAGTCCGAGACAAGTCCGAGTCCTTGAAAAAGGCGTCTTGAGACCGTCTCGAGACGCGTCCAGAGTCCGAGTCCACCAGCTCTGGGTCTGACAGTGCCCGGTAGCCACAATTTCTTCTTGAAAAGTTGGCTGGCTGTTAAGAGGAAATGCCATAAAGAACTCAAAACGAATTATTGAAAGAAATGAATAATACCGAATTTCTACCTTATCTTGTTTACCTTTTATTCACATACCATCTACTTTTTCGTGTTCTCTTATTGTCTTGTCGTATCTACCTTCAGCTTGCATACGTTGGGGTTTCCCGATTGCGCCACTAGAAACAGTCGTATAGGGTACTTTGCTTTTTCCGCCACCCATATATTTGCGCCACCCCTAAGGCGTATTTTCGCCGTTCCCCGAGGACTCCTCGGGGAATCGAATGGAACGGCGAGAATAGAGGGAGCCACTCCACGTGCACTCCGCGTACGGAAAACAACCAGAACACGGGGAATGCTGCTATAATGGATTCTGTTCTGCAAAAAAAAAGTATGCAGTTGACGAAATTAGTCTGATCCACTTTATTTCTGGTTTTGTTTATTCTGTTGGTTTCAGTTAATTTTACATTGCACCAACACCAGCAAAAATTGATTCCCCTCTGTATCTGAAAGGGAGTCCTTTTTTATGATAATCGGAGCATTCCCCGTCCGTGGGGACTCGCGAGAATACGGGGAAGTGAGTCCCCGGGACAAACAAAAACGCGGGGACTGCTCAGGTGGAGTCTTCCGGGAACGGCGAGAATACACCTCTAGTAAGCTTGTGTGAATAACGACTCAATCACAAGGATCGCGTTGGAACATCAAAATACATCCATCCTGACAAAATTGATCGGTATCAAATCTCATCCATTTGCTTCTATTTCTTCTTGAAAGAATTGCCTGGAACAAAACAAAGAAAAACGCTGGCGCAAGTCGTCACTTTCAAGATATTTGGGTTAGCCTGGTAGCACAAATAAATCCACGAAATGCGCGAAAGAAAATTGGAAACGGAAGCTGGCGCAAACACAATTTTGCCATGGTCGGCAGGTGTTTAGAAGAAATGCGTTTGGCAACGCTGCAACTTCGTTCAGCGAAAAAGGGAAAAATACTACGTTGTAGAAAATAATTAGAGCTTATAATCAAGGTCCAATTTCACACATTTGGTAAGTGTAGAGGCTGGAAAGAACTGGTGAAATTGCATGCATATATTTCATTCACGGGGGTTGCGCAAATAGCAAGGTATCCACCTACCGAGTCCGAGTTTGGACTGCCAACTTGAATGAGGGTGATATGGATATTGCAAATACTTATAATTGTGTCTTTTTTAGCTCAATTCTCCACTCGATTCTCATATTTCGCTTTTTTACTACTGAGATGAAGCCAGTTCTCCTTTTTTTGCCTTTTGTCAGAATCGATAGCGAATTTTCGATTCTCGTTCTCCGTCCTCCCTGATTGGTCAACAAAGGGCAAATGTTCAGTCTATAGAAACACGTATTGACGGGTTGCTAAATTAGTATTTCTGTCAAAAGCGAGAAGAGCAAACCGGTAATTTGTACGAGAATTGAGAACTGGGAACTGAGAATTCAGATCGAAAACGCAATTAATGCTTCCGATTAAACTCCTTTTGAAATGTAACAAAAGCTCTTCAGCTTCTGAAAAACAGTCTTTGGGGAAACATATGCTGAAGAACGGAACATTTTTAGACAGGTTCGCTTCCTCCAGCAACAGGTTGACGAGGACCCTTGCCAAGAAGGGCCGAAATATTGCTGAGCAATATCGTTAGCTGACAATTTTGTTTTGTCCCGTTGTTTAATATATATACTTAGTCTTATTTTCCCGGAATAAACAAACACGAAGTAATACGTGCCTACACTGTAAAAAGTTTTTCCGCAAAAAGATTAAAATTAACTGCAGTATTTGCTACTCGGATTACTCTTATCTCTACGCAGATAAGATTAATACCAAATAGAGATAAGATGAATCCGAGTAGCAAATACTGCAGTTAACTTTAATCTTTATACGGAGGGACTTTTTACAGTGTACTTATAGCGAAAAAACGAAACGACTAATTATCCGAAACAATAATGCATGTTTCCGTTGGCGCTCTCACCTGGGCCGAATCGAGGATTTTTTTTTTTGGGGGGGGGGAGGGGCCACGGGTCGGATTTACGTAATAGTAAAACAAGACTTTTTCGTTTTCAGCCATTGTTTAAAATAAGTACTTAGGCTTCTTTTCCGTAATAAACAAACACGAAGTAATGCGTTCCTCTTATAGCGAAAAAAACAAAACGACTGATTATCTGAAACAGTAATACATATTTCCGTTGACCCTGTTCCTGGGCCGTGTCGAGAAATTAATTTTTATTATTAACATTAATTTGGACCTACACTGTAAAAAAAAAAATCTTGCAGGATTTGGTACTGGGATTAGTCTTGTCTCTATTGAGATAAGATTAATTCTAATTCGGATAAATCTTATCCCAGTAGAGATAAGGTTAATCCCAGTAGCAAATACTGCAGTTAACTTAAATCCTTACTCGGAGAAACCTTTTACAGTGTACGCAACAGTAAAACAGGAAAATAGATCGGAGATTGGGGTCTCTAAACAAACGATTATTTTGTCTGCTTTGGGGGGGGGGGGGTCGAACTGCCTACCCCCTGGATAGGGCCTTGCCCGTTCCATCCTGAGGAAATCATCAGCACCTCTTTGAGAGACTTCCTTTCCCCAGCAGGACCGATCGTATTAGAAGGTTCTCTTCTGTTGGGAAGTGAATCGTTCCTAACAACAACCATTAATTCTTTTGAAGATCCCGTGATCGGAGGCCATAGCAAAATCTCAAAGTGGAAAAATCGCGTAATCGTTGCTCCTCATCTCGTTCGGAATCTTGCCAGATAGGATGCTGAATGTTGTTTTGAGTGATGGAACGGTCCATAGCCCCACCCTTCTCTCCTTGCAATATCTTAAATTCAGCGGATCGGGACAATTTTTTTTTTTTTTTGCGTCTTTTTTATATGAGGTTTGAAAACGCATAAAATGATACAAAAAAAGAATCCAATTATCATTTCGTGACTGTGAAGACAGTGGGAACCACCAATAACCGAGATAAACAAAAGTCTATACATAGCTAACAATTTGTCGACATCTTTTGTTCAGACTCTTCAACAATGTGAGTAGGCCGATTGCGTAAAATGAAGGTGACAGTACAGTTGAAAAAAAAGCAAAGTCGTCCCAGTAAAATCTAAGATTTTCTTGGTGGATTCATATCAGATGCTTATGTTTATTAATGTATACAGTTGCACAGTCTAATGCCCCGGTATTAGGTTACCCGTAATACGTTCGTCCGACCAATAGTTGCCGGAGCTGAATTTTAAGGTGGCGAACTGGGGACAACGTGGTTCCCTTTTTGGGTCCCGCTCGAGCATTTTGTTCTTATAGGACCTGTCTTACCTATAATAATAATGCATCCTACTCCCATAATAACTTCATATATTTCTAAACCCAGAGACCCCAATCTTGTACGGTACATTATAATCCTTGTAACAAAACCACGCTGAATTTCTCACTTGCCGTGTTTTGCTACCTTCGATGTGTATCACGCTGTTGACAGCAGTCTGCAAGAAGTTTTTCCATCAGAAAAACAGGTTATGTAAATTGTTTCCCTGTTTTTGCTGCAAGTCCACGGGGCTCGGAAAAGGCGTAAATTAGCCAAAACCGTGAGCTCTTTGTCGAAAGCACAGCCTTTAAAGTATTCAGATATTTTAAAATACTGTAAGTTGAAGAGTAAATGTGTGCGAGGGGCCCTTTAAGTCAGTGGTTCCCAACCGGTGGTACAGGTACCCCAAGGGGTACGCGAGAACCTTGCATGGGGTACGCAAAGGAACCAAAATTGATTTAGTCTGTAGCTTCAAAATCTCGTCTCACTGATTTATGATTGCCGAAAGCCTAATATTACCAGCAGAGTATCACCAGACAAAATGTATCTTAAGGGGCAAGGTAGGCTATTTTTACTGACCGACTATTTTTGTTTTGAAATAACTGTTTTTGGGGGGAGGGGTGTTGGTAACCTGTGCGTGATGCCTCAGATTACAATCTAGTGCAAAGTCAGTGAAATACTGTTGATTCCAAAACAGCTAGTCTACAGCCGTAAAATCTGTTCCTGTGTCAAACAATATTCTTTGATCAGTACAAACAATATTGTTTCAATCAGGTTGCGAAATGCGCCAACGAAAAAGTTTGAGATGTAGCTTGATGAAAGCACGGAAAAAATCAAAACCAAACACAGAAACAGCTGACTGTAAAAAACATTGCCGTTAATGAAATCCGAAATGCGCCAACGAAAAAGTTTGAGATGTAGCTTGATGAAAGCACGGAAAAAATCAAAACCAAACACAGAAACAGCTGACTGTAAAAAACATTGCCGTTAATGACGTCTAGCCGAGCTTCGACAAAATGTTAGCTACAAAACAGCCTCTAGTGTTTGCCTCATTGATTTTGTATATATTTCTACACGTGTATGCCTTACCATTTATGATAATTAATATCGTCTTTTTCACTTTCTGAAAAAGGGGGTACGCAATCTTTTCGAACCTCGAATAGGAGTACGTAGTACGGAAAAGGTTGGGAACCACTGCTTCAAGTAACAAAAGAGGATACAGCCGTAGAACGCGGAGATGTACAAGAGAATGGATTGGAGGCGTCGGCTGGCTAGCTTGTAAATTCCTAACTGGGGACTACTGAAACAAGGAAACACCTGCTGTACGCGACTTAAGTACTAGCCTTTTTATTCGTTTTAGTGTCCTGAAACTAGTGACTTTTTCAGACAAAATTCTGTTGGTGTGGGTGGAGGTGGTTTCCAGATATTTACCCAGAATCCAAGCTCAAAACTTCGAGATTTAAAAACTCAAACAAAATATTTACTGGACCTTCTGGAAGGCAGGTGTAAGGTTCTCTTTTGAGGACGCGTACGAGACGGACGGTAAAGAGCGCGAAGTTGGTCAAATAGTGTCAAAGACAGATATGGAGTTGAAACCATGGATCTGTAAGTTATCCGAACAAAAGCGTAATCGAATTAGGGTAAAGTTACGAACGCTTTTTCGTACGAACAATGACCTTACCTTACACCTTAGGCTGTCCTGAGCCGTCAGTGGCGCAGAGGGTGTCGACGAATCCCCTCTATTCATTGCGAAGCTGTGCGGCTGCATTGATGATATGGTCTGATATTTAGTATGAAAAGCCAAAGGACTCCAAATATTACTCCTCTCAACATTGAATTCCGTATAAGATTGCGTACATACTCATTCATATTCCCAGATGAACATCGGTCAGAATCAGAGCGAAGTCAAACTAGGGAGTAGCACCAAATCTATGGTTCCCACGAATCGCAAACGGGTCTGACTCTTAGTGAAGCCCACTACGCTCACGACACTCAAAGCGAGATAAACTTGCTGGTTGAGAAGATTCTAGTACAGCTAAGTTGTGGGCTGCAAACATCGAGGAAACAGGAGGGGCGGGGGCTTATCTTTTTTTCGCTCTGTCAGGGAATATTGAGTTATCAGAGCCAGCGCTGGTGCACGCCGGATCGAGTTTCAGCAGAGACGTTATCTATCACTAGTGGTGCTAGTGTAACTGCTATTCGAGTGTGTGTCAGTTTTTTCAAGTCTTGGTGCTAATCCTTGCCCTTGGCAGAATGCAACTGTCTTCCCAGTTGCAGGGCGTATTTGACTGGTCGGGTAGCTAGCAGTTCATGCAACGTTCCTCATTTCTTAACCAGGCTTGGGACCGGCTATGGCGGAGTTGAAGGACCTCTTTTCTACCAAACCTTCCTTTTTCACACCATCAGCTCACACTTTTACGAAAATTGCTAGCTCTGTGATGGAGTTCCCCTGGGAAGATTAAACATCTTAGAGGTTGTAAAAACAGTTATTACACGAACAGATATGTTCAGCGAACTGAGACAATAGGTCCTTATAAACAAAAAGCGGAATGACAGTAATGTGAGAAGGCAGGCAGGAAGGAATGGGAGATAGCCAAAAGGGTGAATAATAAAAATCTTGTGATTTCCGTGAAAATATGACTGTCGGTGTTATTATGGTCGGAAGGGCGCCAAATAGCCAGGCACCAAGTTATGGGTTAGTCATAACTTTCCTGCTGGCAGTCACATTTTTAATCAAATAGGCATTGGTGATGCATGATTAAAGAAGGGGGACGAATTATAATTTTTAACGTAAGCAACAACACTTGGTGTTATTAAAAATTGGTATTTAAAAAATTCTATACAACAAATCTAAAATCTAAAGCACTAGTTGAAGACGAAGTAGTATTTTTTCACTTTAATCCGTTTTAAAAAAATAAAATAAAAAATAAATGCGGCATGTAAAGCATGTTTCCATACCAGTTTGAATTAAAGAACCCGTTTCTCGTGTCCATTTTAATTTCTGATTTAATGTTTCATGTTTGGTTTAATATTTTTTAAGATTTTTTCGCTTTATAGCAGGTAAGAAACAAGTGTTTTAAATGCGACCTAAGAGACATGTTTCTAGATTATTCTGAATGCAAAAACTCATTAGTAATGTATGTGCTTAGTTTCTATGACTTTTGAACTTTGTACTATGGTTTTCATATTTTTTTTTTTATTTTTATCACCTAGCACCAAACATTTGATCTAAGTTCGCCTTGGATTCGAAATTTACTACAGATATTATAGCACTGAAAAAACTCTAATCCAAATATGGAAATTCCAAAAACTGCCGTGTACTTAGGGAGCACTTCTCGAAGCTTCTAATTACCTCAGTACAACAAACTGGCCACACAGAGACTGTCTTTGATGGTTCAGATAATCTAACAAATAGTTGCCTACCACTTTCGGTGTGGTTACTCTCTGAAAGCTGATATATCGCTGTGTCTAATATTTTATACTTCAACTTGGGTGGTGGTGGGGGGGGGGGGGGGGAGGAATATAAGGCAACTGACTTGGTAACATTTTAGTGCCCCTGATCTGTCAAGCCAGAGCCGTCCAACCCCAACGTGTATTTATAACCATACCACAACCATACTTACCCGCCTCTGCAAATCTTATACCGCCTCACCATCTGCAGTTCATCTACCAACTGCAATGCGAATGCCATATCAGCTACTTTCCGAAAATTTGTAAAGAATTGCACGGTTCTTCCAGTTTGGCTAGACGATTTGATACTTTTTTTTATTCACCCATATGCTACGTTACTTTTTAAATTTCCAGTCGTGGATTAGGGTTTCGCAGTCGTGGATTAGAGTTTTGGATCTGCTGAAAGTATTCATCCCTATACCATCTGTAAAGAACCCTATTGATTTCTTGTTTCTTACATCCAAATCCAGGACGAACTTATGTCTTAGCACCGAAGTAACAGGCCGTTTGGCTCCCCCCCCCCCCCCTCCCGCCGAAGTTAAAACACGACGATAGATCCACTTTCAGGGAATACCATGCCACAAGGGGAAGGAATATTTCGTTAGATTGTATATGCCAGCACACGCGATTTGGGTACAGCTAGTTTCATGAGACTGGAGAATTTGGAAGTCTCTCAAAGCACTCTCCAGTTCAACTATTTCTGCAGAATAGATTCATTCCTAGACACCCAAAGAAATATGTGGCCTCACATTTATTGGAGAAGACTGCCTGTAACACTTGGTAGGCAATTTAGTTAGATTGTAGTAAGTAGTAGTAGATTGAGTAGATTTACAACCTTGGAATCTATTGAAACATGACAGTACTCTCCCTTGAAAAACACCCGGGTACCGTGTGAACACTTTCCCCTCTCGTCTCCGGGGAAAAATATCCTCCGTGTAAATGATCCTTAACCATCGGGAAGGGGGGGGGGGAGCGCTGTGCGAGTTATTCAAGTTCTCTAATCTATTCCAACCAAACTAGCAAAACCCAAACCGTCTGTGGTAGGGTATAGCTTAAGCTCAGGGTATCTCTCTACAATGGACACATACATGTGTCCATTTGGATCACTTGTCATATGGACATAATCAAAATTATTGCTCGAAATAAAAGGATACCCTCCCTGTAAACGTAGCTTTAGATTGGAGTACGTGGAAGTCGCGCACAGCACTCAGCGCTGTGATCTCCAGTCGATCTATGTCTGCAGAAGTTGATCATTCATATGCTAGCCATGGAAACCTATGATCTTGGCCTTATTTGTTTCTGGTATCCTAGGCTGGTCTTATGGGCTGGATTACGCAGAAGCCTTACACAGAACCCTTTCGTGGTGACCCCCAACTATCTTAATGCTGTAGATTTAAAAGTTTAGTTTTGAAAATGATACTTAATTTTAGTTATTCAAAAAGTGCACTGAGTTTTATCAGTTAGACGGTCATATTGCCATATTGCCAGGAACTCAATGATTTAAGGTTGGAGCTACTTCAGAGACAGACAGGCGATGAGGAGTGGCTAAATGGTCTGATGTGTGGTCAGTCATTTACTACTATTAAAAATCTGGCAGTGTTTGTCCAGGTGGGATTGAGACACAGGTCTTTGATCTTTTAAAGTGTTTTAATTGTGTAGCAAGTTTTCTTTGTTTTGTCTTCAGAAAGTGTGTTGATTCTGTAGTTAGTATTTGATTTGCATAATCTTTTTGTACCATGGCCCGTTGGGCCTTCCATGTACAATACATACATACATACATACATGTTATTTTCATGGGATGATTTTTTTTTACTTCATTTTCATGAGTTCCGTATCAGAAATTGGAAAAAGAATGAAGAAGATATATTTCAGCAGAGCTGTCATTCGTTTTTTGTCTTTAGTCAAGGTGCAGATGGTCTTTCGTCCTACACCTTTTTTTACATAAAAAACAAAAGAGATATTCCTTCAGCCCAAGTTGACTGCGAATCATATTTTAGTGTGAAAAATGGATACGTCAGCTATATTTTATTAGAGTGTATTTCGGTGCTTCTTGGCAATGGTCCTCCTCAGGCTTAAGCCGCTCAGGCTGGAAAATGAACTTCAGAACTTAGTTCAACCCTGAAGATCCACAACAAAACAAAACCCTTGAGGCACAAATGATCAAGGGCACCTGGGCGGCTGGAGCACGAAAATTGATCGGTTGATCAAAAGAACTTTTGCAGAACATTTGGTTATGATGTTAAGTTTAAGGGGGTAGGAATTTCTTTGTTAGAACAAACCTTGAGGAAAAATGATCAGAAAGCTCTTCGGATACATGAAAGTTTTTCCAAAAGGATCTTGTACCGGTTAACACACTAGGGGACAGAAATTGTTTGCACGCAAGACTTTTTTGGTACGAATGATCAAGAGCCCTTGGGGAACATGAACATGTATCGTGATTCGGTCCGGACCTGAAACGTATCTGGGTTATGTGCCCTTATCAGTTATCAAGTTTTATTCAGATCTATAACTTGTTCGAAAGTTGTGCGTGTCACAGATTCCGGATTCTCCCTCCCTTCATTTCCCCTTGGATTGTCGGATCCGGAAATGACAGTTTACAAGTCAATGTGGTGAGGTCCCAAATACGCCTGAGTTGTTTCCTCGTCGTAGCCCATCTGCAAGTACCCTAACTCGCGTGCCACAATATTTTCGTTCCCGCCCTTTAACTCCCCCACAGTGACAGGATCTGATCCGAAAATGCAAATGAAACATCTAGAACGCGTGTTCTTCCACCTGTCAAGTTTAATCCGGATCAGGTAACTCGTTTCAGAGCTATTCATGTCACGAGATTTCCCGGATCCCATTCCAACTCCCCACAGCGCCCGGATCTGGTCCTGTACTATCATATCAAAAGCTTATGTTTGGTTTTCCCACCAAGTCCTATCCAGATCCCCCCACTCTAGGCATGCCACACGACTGTGCTCCAGCTCCAACTTCCCCATAAGTGGCTGGATCGAGTCAGGGCTTGAGATGGAACATCTGAGAGAAGTGCTCTTGAAAGTTGTCAAGTTTCATTAAGATCCGATCACCCGTTCGAAAGTTATTCATGCTTCAAGTTTCCGGATTCTCCCTCTCTCCACTCCCTCAGGATGGTCGGATCCGGGAAGGAACCCTTATTAAGTCAATTTGGTCGGCGCCCTAATATGCCTGCCAAGTTTCGTCGTTCTAGCGCATGGAAGTACACTAAATCTCGATCACTGTACCGACGTAAAAGCGATCGGAATGTGGTATTTCAGCCACAAAGGTCTGTGCTTGGCATCTTTCACAAGAGACTATAGAGGTCGTTCAAAGCTCTTAAAGCTCCTAGGTAACAGTGGGCGCTTTAGAACACGACACGTTCTACAGTGAATGGGACAGCGTCGAACGTGGTTCCATCCCTGCTCCGCTAAAAGCGCGGGCTGCCCTCCTCCGTGCCTGGCATTCAGAAGCAATTCTCTCTGTGTCGATAGGGAGAACTCGTGATGTCAGAGGAAACTGAAGGATTCTATCTTTCCATCACTTTCCCATAATCTTTATTGATTTTCGTTCAAGTGGGCTTCGAATCAGAACCTCCTAAGCTCAGCAATCACGGCTGTCGCTTATACCAATATATATAACCAAATATATATATATAAAAAAAATAATATATATAATAAATATATAATAATATATTTTTAAATAACATATATAAGTAATATATATAACCAATAGATATATAATATATATAACGCTTGTACAAATATATACAACAATAAATATTCCTTCAGCCCAAGCTGACTGCGAATCATATTTGATGGTGCAAAACGGATACGTCAGCTGAATTTTCTTGGAGCTATATTTCGGCAAGGGTCCTCTTCAGGCTCAAAAACCGCTCAAGTTGGAAAAACGAAATTGTGGGAAATACCGTTGTTTCCCACAAATTCGTTTTATAATATATAATATATATATATATATATATATATATATATATATAACCTTATACCCAACCTCCTAATTGAAAGAATGAACCAGCATATTCAAGAATTTTCTTTTTCCGCAAGGATAGGAAATGGGTCTTTGAGCCAGAGTTTCGAGTGGAATAAACATTTTCTATCCTGTTGATCACTCCTAATGACAAATGTTTTGTGTTCAGTTGATTAGGTTATATGTAGATCATTAATTACTATTTTTCGATTGTTTTCCCGTATTTGATCCTTATTCTCCTTCAAACGAAATCGATTCAGACCTTCCTCCTTTCATTTCTTGCAGATATCTCATAGAATCTTCACCTCTTTCATGGAAGCAGTCGTCTCATCTTTCTTTCCCCATATATTCGAGAGTGAAGGAAATAATTAGATGGCTTTTAAGGAGCATCCTTAAATTCGTGTTGGCACTTTCTTGCCTCGTGCTAGCCCATCGTCTCCTTGACAGTCGGTAACTCTGTGCTATCAGAAGAGTGAAGTATCAGACTACTTGAGATAAGGTCCCTCAGTCGAGGTTAACTAGGTCATTCGTCGAACCACTACGTGCTAAGAATTCTGGTGAAGCTTGTCAGATAACTAAGAGGAAAAGATGTCTCAGATTTTCTTTTTCAAACTCTCAAGGGGACACTGGAGGAGATGATAAGATCGAGCTAGCTGTACCGAGAATAAAGACGATTTTAAAAGTTCTCGAACCTGCTGGCATTTCTCGCCGTTTTGTCGCTCGTTTCGCCGCGACAAACATTACGAAACATGTCCAGTGCGATGGCGTTTTCCAGTCTGCCGAAAATAAGGTCTGAGACGCTATGACACGTGTAAGAGAATATGCACGTTAAGAGAATTTATTATATCCTAAATTGTGACCCCCCTCCCGCCCCACCGCAATCCGGCGAAACCCTCCCCATGGCACAACCCTCGGCACCCCCCCCGTTACCAAAACCCTCCGGACCAAATCCCCCGGTACTATACCGCCCGGTACCAAACCGCCTGGTACCGAACCCCCACCGCATGAAAGAACGGGTTCGCATGTCAGAACTTTCAAAATCTTTTGAATTTAACATGTCATTAAATATTTCTTTCCGTAATTCGGTATTAACTCAAGTGGAAATCCGAATGACCCTCCCCCTCCCCCCGTCTCCCCCAACCTCGAAAGCATCCAAACAGAATCTCAAAAGCAACTCAAGAAGTATAAAAATAAAGTTGTGTAAAAACGGTGAGCGTTACGCAAAAGCTTCTGGCTGGAGGTGTTCTAGTTTTCTATAAGTTATGTGCAGGCATAACTAATATAAATATGGGGACTGTCAAGCGAAGGTGAAGGTTGATGGTGTATTACTGCAGAAGTGAACAGACACACGCATTCACTTGATATTGTTGTTGGTGAGGTGTTCCTAACGGAAGAGCAAATCTAATCCCGTGGCACTCAAAAGAAACCCAGAAGAATCTCAACAAGTACAATGAATAAGCTGGCACAACAAGGGTATGTGTTTGTCAAGCAAAAACTTCTGGCTGGTGGTGTCGCTTTGGAAAAGCAAACGAGCAAATTCCAAGCTTGCCTGATTCCCGGTCCTCTTCGGTTATCTTGAATTGTCCCAGAAGCTCCAAGATGGGCAGCAGTTTTGACTGTAAGACAGTCGCCTTATGGGTGTTTATCTCATTTTAATGTTTTGACAAAGCGTAGCCTAAAACTACCTCGTTTTACCGTCACTAATTGTGTGATGGACTTTCAAGAAAAAAATAAGACTCGATTCAAGTCAAGATATGAGTCAATTGAATATTTGATAACATGGTAAGTTAAAAAGATATTTGAAAATGCTTGCATAGATTTTGGTTAATGGGGGAGGGGCCTGGTTCCCCAACCATGGGAATCAATCACATGATGGCAGTCGGTCCGATGGACAAGTGTACATTATCAAGAGCTTGACATTTCCACACGGGTTGCCGAAATGCGCAATCGCACGCTGTAAAATGTCTGCCTATCGTTAGTCTTCTACAAACTGAAAACACTCCCCCAGCGCCCTAACGACCGCCGGGTGAACACCCACCAATGCTTGGTCGTCCGGTCTTCTAGGTTTGGTACCGAGGTGGTGGTTGTTAGGGGGGTGGGGTACGGAGGGTCGTGCGTTTTTGGTGGGGGGGGGGGAGAGGGGTTATGTTCGTTTTTGTTTTGCCTAGACCAGCTTAAATTGCAAACCTGCACTTGTTCAGAGATCAAACGATTACCGCCTCGCCGGGCGCCCATGAGCTGACGGAGGGTGGCATCCGAACGCTCTACCTTGCGTCGAATCTTGGTCGAAATCTGCCCAGCATCTGGACCATCTTCGCCCAAAGCCGTGAAATCTGTCCACTGGCTTCAGGTCTTTTCTACGGTCGCCGGTCTCCTTCGCTGAAAGGGAATGGGGTTCTGTTTGGAAAACTTGCTTCACCAGTCGTTCGTTAGGGCACTGGCGGAGGTTTTCAGTTTCTCGATAGAAGACTAACGATAGGTAGACATTTTACAACGTGCTTTACTACGTCGCTTTTGAATTCTAATTGATTTTCCGCAATTCCGCAGCCCGTTTGAAAATGTCGAACTCTTGATAACGTGCACTTGTCCATCCCAAGATAGGCCCGTGTAAATATACTAACAGAAAATAAAATATCATTTTTCAGGCCTGTTTCATCGTGCCGTTATGATGTCCGGCTCAGCTTACAGCCCGTGGGCGCTGGTGGATGACCCGGAAGTCGTAGCTCTGCGAGTAGCGAAGGTAATTTATGATTTTCTTCCCGGATATTCAGTTCAAGGGCCCCATAAATGTCCTAGTATATTTTCCGTTTCATTAGAATTGCCCGGTTTAAAGCGGTAAGACCAGAGGACATTATCCGAAGACCTGAGGGAGGAGAAAGTTATTACTTTGAAAATTGTTGCCTTAGGAAGAAACTAAGTGAAACGCGGAGGTTTCTTTGAAATTGTAAAGTTATTTTGGTCCCGAATATTCTCCCGGCTTTTTTGCGTCTTGCAGCAACAGCGAGGTGGGTATACTCTCTTTCCTTGGTATTTTAAAGTCAAAGAACATAAAATAAATCCGTGATATCATACCTGTGTGTTAAATGCCCTTATGAAAAGAAAATATTTGTTTTTGTAGTTAGAATGAGTTATAGAGGTTTCTGATGGATGGCCGAATTTGCCTTTTTCGATAAATATTGGATGCATGTCTGCACTGTTAGAAGTTTCATAACAGACAACAGAAGGATGCGCGGTTTCAACAGACAATGTGCAACAGACAACACTTCGGATGTTGTTGTCGTGTTTGAAAATGTTACAAAATAATTTGTATCGTTCACATTAATATGAGACCATGGGCATACTCTTTTTCTATATCTGTTCCCATCATAAATTTTCATAAAGATATCTTAGGATTTGAAAAAAAATTCAGGTATCGCTTGGACTTAAATTTTCGACTAACGATTGTTTTATGTACTCCAAAACAAACAAATGACCTTAAAGCGTTTTTCCAGGGATCGACTAAAAAGAGGCACGGCACGTCACGACATAGTGTACGAGGCACGAGTACTAAAGAGAGGCACGAAAACTAAAATGACCCTTTCAGGCTTCAGAGCCAGGGGCAGGAATAATTTTCTAACGTGCCTTCTTTTAGGCTCTAGGGCTGCGAGCTCTCACTTACTTGTCTACTTCGACTGCTTGCTAATCTCTTTTCATTACTCGTGCCTCCTGCGCCATGCCGCGCCTCTTTTTAGTCGATCCCGTTTTTCCGCGACCCATTTGTGTGTCACACATTTCTGGCTGATTTTCAGGGAAATACGACTGGTGCGACACAGTTGAACCACAAGTTGAAACTCGGGGAAACACGGTTTAATTTGTTTTCTGGGTGGTAATATGAAATGTTTGAAAATAAAAATAAATCCAGATAAAATCTCAATAAATAGAACTTGAGGCTTTAGCTACATCCTCACCATTCATTCATCATCATACAGAGCGTCAAGCCATGGAGTGCGACGTCGGCGTCATTCTCTTTCGGCCCAGTGCGAGATTTGCTGCTAAAATTGAGTTTCTCGGCAAATTTGGGCCACAAAAATGAAAACCGCCTCAACAGCTGTTTTTCTTAAATTCGAACTACGAAGAGAGCCACCCAAAACAAACTTGTTGGTCGCGGAAACACACTTGTGGGCCACACAAACGGAGCAGGAATGACTGTTTCGAGCCACACACTCGTTTTGGATCGCAGAAAAACGCCTTTGGATTGATGTACGATGGTGGTCGTCATCTGCCAGATCATAAGCAGGCCTCTACGATCTTGCTTTCAGGGTTGAATTGGGTGAGAACTGGCGGGCATGACCTTATTTATACTCCCAGAAATAATCAATAAAATGGGAGAACAGGTTTACCCACTGTTTATTTTCTACAAAGACAAGTGCTTGTTTATTCTTGCACTTGGTTGCTTGCTTGTACAAGATTGATTAACTTTTTTCTTGTCACAAACTCACAGATGTGACGGACGACATAATACCGTCTATCGTTATATACCGATAACACTTTAATTCACACACACAACATGCAACCATAATATCAATTCACTCTTTGGCTAGACCTGAAACTACAAAGGGCACCTTGGGAGCACAACATAGATGAGTATTAAAAACATCCAATTGGATTATGGGATATTAGTATTACCACCATTCTCACAGTTAGGCTACTGTAATTTTCCGGTTGGAAGAGGCCGATTTATTTGTCTGTTTATTTATGTTAGAATCCGCTCAGACGGACAAGACAGCGGAGTATAAAAATGAAAATTAAAATGGAACAAAACATCCCGTAAATACTAAAATTTACGCAACAAAAGTAGACATGCCGTGACGTGCTGGGAATCTGAGATGTGGATGTTGAGGCTATTTCTCAGTAGGGACTGGCAGTTTGAAAGACATGTCCGGAAACTTGTATCGCCCAATCAGGTGTTTACATTTTCCCGGGATGGTAAAAAAAGGGGAGTCTTGTATGTCTGTAATAATAAGCACGAAGGGGCCAGGCTCTTACTTTCAAACCCTTCAAAGGAACACAGAAGAGTTTATAATTTTCACTGTACCCTGTCCGGACGACCGTCTTGTTGGAAGTTTGATTGTAATTGTTCATCCAATCAGCACCTCGTCGTGTTTTTTAGTTTTTCTTTTGTTCCTCGCCCCTACTTATGTGACAATGGGAATAATGGGTTTTAGTGGTGCATAGTACACCGAACTGAAGTAACGACAGTTCTTCAGTACGTTTCGGATCAGTGAATGCATGAACGTGTTATGGTTATATAACAACTTCTTGCGATCTTGCTGTAATTTGGGATCATCCCTAAGGTGAACGCGTTTCAGTTCCCCTCTAAAGTCTAAGCCAAATTCTCCGCTCTTCTATTTCCAGCTGGCCAGCTTTCAAATTCCTAATCTCCATTTTACGACGATGTTACTTTGTCGATATGCAGTGTGTCAGCTAAAAAGACAAGCAGCTGTTTTGCCTTATCGCTGAAACTGAGTTTCGAGGATCTTCTTCTCTTTCGGATCCCAGTGTTGTGTTATCTCTTGGCTTTCCCACTTTGACATGACTGGAGATAGGTGTCTTTGGAACAGCTAAAGTTTCTAATTAACTGTACCGACTTGGTGGGACCAAGCTACATATGTATGGAATGGATTTGAGGCCAAGTACGTCGAAAATGTATTCGAGAACCCCTCAAATGTCTTCGAGGAATCGGTGTTTGTATTCGAGAATCGATATAAAGTCTTCGAGAAACTTACAAAAGTATTAGAGAAAAGATGTAAAGTATACGAGACAGTATTTGTATTTGACATTCAAATTGAAATTGGGTAGTCGAGAATGACATAAATCATGGTATTCGAGAATGACAAAAATTTATTTTTGTCATTCTCGTATTCATTTGTGTCATTATCATGTTCAGTTTAAATTTCAAATACCTTTTAAAAATTCTCGAATACTTTTATCTTTTCTGGAATACTTTTTGTAGTTCCTGGAAGACCTAAGAAAGATCTCGAAAACTTTTCGTCGATTCTCGAATACAAACACAACACATTTCGACGTATTTAGCCTCAAATCTATTCCATACAGATAAGACAGAATCGGTAAGAACCACAATTTGGGGGTTAAGGAAGTCCTCGAACTTAGCTCAAACTACAAGTTATTTAACGACAGCATGTCCCCTTCTCTATTAATTCTCCAATCCCCCCCCCCTTCCGAAAAACAATGAAGAAATTATAGCAAAGTAATGTCGTCAGCCCACACTTGGTAATTCGGCTGGAAGACTTTTCTAGTTGCCAAATGATTAGAGGGATATAGAACTTAATACAGTGATGGATGCATTTGTCAAATCGGCTTAAACCTAGGCCAATTAAGACCCGTAGACAAGGTGTCTTTTCCTTAAGGTTTAACTCACAAGCCGGATTATATTTATATTTTGTATTTGGATACAGTGGATTATTTTGACTCTGCTAAGGTATTCTTTATTTTTCGTCTTGGCCTCTAGTGGTGACGTTCAGGATATGTGATGCTGGGCCGACAAGATAAAGTTCATCCCGACGCGGAGAATTCAAATTTCAACCAAAGCGTGTCTTTCAATGGCTAAAAAAGTGAAGCTCAGGAAATGTGCCATTCGAGATGGTACAGTCACTTCAGAAAAAGCCTGATATTGCGTGCAACCCAAAACGGATTTTTTTTTCGACAATCGTTGACCGTTGTAGTTGCTAGAGATTTCGAGTATAAAGGCACAAGCACATCGAGGTACTACAAATCCGAAAGAAAATGTTCCATCGACGAAAATCGATTTTATGAATAACGGAGCAACGAGGTAACGCATTTTCGTTGGACCGTCAAGCCTATTTAAAGTGGATCCTCCACTGACAATCGCAAGGCCGTCGTAACCATGCTCGTCCAGACCCGACGTGCTCTCATTGGTTGAAAATCGCCAAAATGTCGATTACGATTACATACCAGTGGTGGACCCACCTAAGTGAATAAGAGATTGATAACTAGTCTCGTATATCGTTTCAAGCATTTTGAATCAGCCTGGTCTATCACTTTCACGACCAGGTAACCGGGGTGTGAAACTGGCCACTCGAAAATTCACTCGCCCCCTTCTGACTGAGGTAAATTATTATACCCAAAAAAGGATATCTACTTAATCTGGGTTCTTGTTGCTTCCAGTGAAGTCCTTGCTGTATAGTGTTGTAACGACTTGTTGTTGTTTCAGGATTGAAATCTCTCGCTCACTCTGACTCGATATGTCATTTATCACCAGATACTAAAGGTTAACTTCCGACTTAGGGGTTGATATCGGAAAATAACTGGCCATGGGTCACAGAATGATTTATATGATATGATATGATATATTTACTTATATATATATTTGCAGACCTGTTCGATAAAAGTTATATAGAACCATGCAAGTTTCTATCTTAAATCGAAGTACAAATGGTTTAAATAAATTAATATACCAAATATTTAGTAGCATTGTGTACTATTTGTTCATATAGCCTGCTAAATCTTTTTCCTTTTATCGGGTTTTCTTGGTAATGTGGGTGCTTCGGGATCGCGCTAGTAGATGACCCCGCGGTCGTATCCTACCGTATCCGGGTTTTACAAGGCCAATCGAATGGAAGTGATCAAGATATTCAAATGCTAGGATCCTCCAATTTGACTCATTTTAGAAAATATTCCCTTACGACAATGTTGAGGCTGTTTTTTAAGTGTGTTGTAAATAAGTATATTAACATGTAATTGACTATCCGAAGCTAGCGTGTTTCTTATGCTATTATGGAGAATAAAGGATTATTATTATTATGTAACCTACATCTCAGAATTTTCTCTTTGCCTGGCAACGACTATAATGTGTAAGAAGTGATCTGCTGTCATTAGACTGTGAGTGGTAGTTTCGTGGGTTGAGCAGATGCGCGGCTCAAAAATTTCTAGACTGTTCGAGAAATGAAAAACATAAGTGCTCATCCGGCAGGATCTGAACCCACCGTCTTTGGCTTCCAAAGCCACTGCTCTACCACTGAGCTACAGAGGGGTTTGGGAACATAGCTCGTAAACCACTATAGTATTCAGATAAATGTGGTCTACAGGGGACAGTTATGGGAACAGTGACCCCGCCGAAAGCACATTAGCGTCCACATTCACAGTTCACAGTTTTAACATTCACAGTTCACATCTCCATGTCACGGGACTGGAGCTCAAGCTCTCTGAGACTCTTTAAAGGCTAAAAAATCTCGGTAAATTGCAAAGAAAGTTTAAATTCTTGCGTCATTTTCGGCTTACAGCTGAAGGTGTTGTGGCCAGAGGCGTTAATAGCCAAAATGTTTGGGGGGGGGGGACGAGGCATTTGCCGACTGGCTGGTAATTTTTACCGACTTTTTCTACAGAAAAACGACTGTTTTCAGCAACAAAAAAGACATTTCTGAAAAAAATTGACTGATTTTCAGAAAAACCGACTATTTTGACGAAAAATCGACCATTTTTCAGAAAAAACGACTTTTTTCTTAAAAACAATCGACTGTTTTGACGAAAAATTGCCCCTGGTTGTGGCAGTCGAAGAAATCTCTTTTATCTTGGCCTATATTTTAGTCTAAAATTAGATTTAGGTTACATTTCTTTTGTATTTTAAATGAAAATAATTGCTTGGAGCTTTCGCATGTAATCAACGTAATTGACCGAAATAATTACTTGTATGCTTTCCAAGTTTTCCCCCGAATCGTTAATATTCATTCTTTCTTTTCTTTTCATCTAGGAAGCCCTAAATCTCAATCTTTGCAGTCAAGAACTGTTTTTTACGAAGAAATATCGCTTGGATCTCTGTGTTTCTCATAACTTGATTTCGGTTGTTTATGCTCGAATAAGTCGATCGTTTTTCGTCTGCCGTAAAAAACAGCCATTTTCTTCCCGTTTACGATTGTGTTTTGTACATTTCTTAACTACATAGATCAAGGTATGCGTGCTCACGTGCCAGAATTCGTTTAATTTTTTCGAATAACTTAGAGCGTGTTCCACCCTTCTAACTGTAGTAACTTTTAGTTACAATTTGCGTTCCAACCTCATGAAAAGCTACAACGCTGACCGTTCCAACCTTCTCGAAATCGTAACTATTTGCCTACCACGCTTGGGAGTGTAGTAAGCGTGGTTATTGCGATCTCTGTACGTGATTGGCCGATTAGCCCGTGTCACGAAATTTGTCGAAAATAGAAAAATGCGTTCCATTCTTGAAGCCAGGATCCGTAACGTCATGCGTAGTAACTACGGTAAGAAGGCTGGAACGCGCTCTTTACCTCCTCAGTTACAACGGTTCTAAAATGCGGTCGTCGGAACTTCCTGTCAAAGAAATTTGGTCTTGCCCCCCTCGGAGGCCTCATTACGCTGAAACCTGAGAGGGGGGGGGGGGAACAGTGGCGGCGTTCGGGGCCCCCTTCTGGGCCCCGGGAAGCACAGGCGGTTTGAATTTAAACGGTTTAGAAACAATGTACAAAAAAGGTACTGCACCACATCCTGATTGAACGAACTTCAAGAAATCAGTTTTTGAAAGGTAAAGGTTATGCCTAATAACAGGAACTCGCTGGAGAGCGATGCCACCGCAGCAGCTTCTAACGACTGTGTAGTAACAAAATGCCAATGACCGCCAAATTATTTTGAATCTGCATGTTTTCTATAAAAATTTAACTACTTCCCGAACAAATTTTAGGATTTAAAATGGCCAACCAAATTAAAATGGGCAATTAAAAAAATTAAATGGATATTATAAACAAACTAAAAATCTCTTCGCGTCCCGAACAGTGACATATGCCGAACTCTGTACGCCTAGACTTATGGTTTAGTGAGCAAGACTAAGCTTATGCATAATTGTATATAGTTATGTTTGACAAGAGAACAAATTTTTCTTTTTTTTGTTAATACCGTAAGGAATTTTTTTCGAATAATAAAGATTGATTGATATTTGACCCCCCGGATTTAAAATAAATAAGAAGGAACTTAAAAAGCATTAATGCAATTTTTCCTAGACTAGACGTCAGCCAGGAAACGCAAAATCATATTTTCTGCTGAATGAGCCGAGTGGTAGACGATTTGCTTGAGGGACTAAGAAACTTGGACCACAGCGTGAACAAAGCTCTGAGTAAGATTAAAGTTAACTGCGCTATTTGCTACTGGTATCAATCTTATCTCTACTTCGCATCAATCTTATCTCAGTAGAGATGAGATTAATCCCAGGAGCAAGTACTGTACTTAAATTTAATTCGTATTCGAAGATTTTTGTTCACAGTGCTGGGCAGCCATTGAGTCCAAGACCCTCATCCACTCCTTCCATTGGCTTCCTTTCCAACCCTGAAACGGCTTTAACTGTACAAGGAAGGTGTACGTTAGGCTGTTCAGTGCAGGACGCCTCAAATATTTCCCTCCTGGCTCTTTTTTACGAGGAAAAGAATATGAGGGATCGGTGGACAAAAGCCATGTAATCTCTTCGGATCAAGGACCAGATGTTCCTGACAAAAATAATTACTGAAACCTTCAGCGTTTTTGTTCTTGAGGTCGCTGAGGCAAGCGGATCTCCTGAGCTTCACTGATTTCTTCTCCAGGGAGGAAATTAAGTCTGAAACGAGAAATTGCAATATGTCAATACTTGAGGATTGAGAGGTCGTTTAATAGGTGGTTTGATGGTCCGATAGGTCCCCAAGATTGGACCAAGTGAAGCGCGCTGCTCTTGTTGAGGAAAATTGGGAAGTTCTATAATATTGATGATATGTCACGGATGGCGGAAAGAATTTGTTGGAACAATGGATATTAGGGCCATGATCGATCGTTGTCGTTATCAGTTCTGGATGCAGCAATATTTTTATTTGCTCGAACAGCCAACGGCCATTGCAAATACGGAGACAAATAAATAAAAATATAAATTTTACCTATCCGTATGGGCTAGGGCTACCCCAAGGAACCTCATTTACTGTTCAAAATAGTGAAACAACCCTCTCCCATAAGGCCAAACACCCATTTTTAACTGAGCAACCGTTAAAAATTTCGCATTAAAAGACAAAGAAGTGCAGGACAAGTATTTCTTATTTTCTTCTTCGTCAAGAGTTAAAAGCGAGAAGCCCTGATCCGCGCTCCATCCGTCAACGATTATCTATTGTTTTCGACGACCAGCCCTAGACTACGGTTCAACTACGGCGTAGCCTTGTTACCGTACCGTTTTCTTTAAAAGCTGTATGGAGTCTTAGGGCGTGTTCCACCCTACTTTACTGTAGTTACTACGCATGACGTCACGAATTTTGCCTTCTGGCGTCAAGGCTGGAACGCATTTTAACGATATTCTCTGATGGGATGAGGGTTCTTGTCTCGGATTAATCTCAGGCTATGACTGTCCATCTATCGGTGTTTCCTAGAATGTGTCCAACCAAATACATCAATAACAAATATGACCACTGGGATATCTGACCAGTTGGTGTAATTGAATACGCTGTTTCGTAGGTGTATGCCACCGTTGAATGAAGTATTGGCATTAATATTTGCAGTGGGTTTGCTACTGGTTTTGTCAAAGCTCTGTGGCTTTGCAACCGAGGGGGTGACAACATAGCTGCGTCTAAACTGGCTTTGAAGTGTCTTCTTGTCACAATCACCTGCTGAAAAATTGGTCGGGTATTCTGACATGGAGTAGCTACATACGCTTTTCTTACTTCGGTTTTGAAGGACAATAGTTCAAGTTCAAGTTCAAGTTCTGTTTATTTCAAATTAAACTCAACAGAACGAGCCAGTTCGGGGCAACGAGGCTCGAGGCCAAATGGCGCCAAATGGATAAATAGATAATTATTCTATTACAGAAAACTTCGCATAAAATCATACTTCAGTGCTTCTAGAGAAGAACAGATTTGTGGCTGTGGAGGAAAGAAAAATCGGACCGCGTCGTAATTCATGAGGGAACGAGCGGAACCGACGAAGGACTGACAAAGGATCACAAGATCCGATTTTGGCACAGAGACTGGCATCCTAAAGCACCTTCACAAGGACAAAATAGTCCTGGGCAGGATGTTTGTTTTGAGGAAGGATTTACGTCAGTAGAAGACAAAAAAGTGATAGTTAGTCTAAGAGGGGAGTTTACCATTGGGAGTTAAAAATAAATTTCTAGGAAAGTCGCATTTAAAGACCATCCCCTATTTAATATCTGATGTTTAACTTATTGATCAGATTCATGCATGAATCCGAAGAATTGATAATAGTCAGACTAACATGAGATGAATCAAAGCATCTGTTTTTATGGCACTTGCAGCCACTGGCTCAAGTGCCATATACCGATCGCAATTCTGTCGGTCGGTCGGTCGGTCTGTCCGTTTGTCTGTCACATTTTTTCGAGTTATGGTACTTCCAGATGCGCTAGGACGATGAAACTTGGCAAGCGTATCAGGGACCCGACCGAACTAACCTGGAAATAATCAGTTTCCCGATCCGACCATCTGGGGGGGGGGGGAGTGGAGGGCGGGGAATCCGGAAAATTGAGTAGTGTGTAACTTTTGATCGGGTGATCGAACTGGAATGAAACTTGATAATTGAAGAAATGATATATCTCTGATTTCCCGTTGAAGTCTGGACCGCATTCGACAGCTACGGGGGAGACCGGAAATCTCGAGAAACGGTTAGAATGGAGGGATCGGAGTGAAACTTGCTGGGAAGAACAAGCATCTGCCCAGCTAAATCGTTTACACAATTGGACTGGATCTGGACACTTGGGGGGGGGGGAGTTTCCCGAATTCCGGTGATGGCGGTTTTGGAGGATTTTCAGGGACCCGATCTAACTGACTTTTAAATAAAAATCTACTCGATCAGATAGTCGTGAGGGGAGTGGAGGGAGGGAGAATCCGGAATATTGAGTCATGTGTAACTTTGGAACGGGTTATCGGATTAGAGTGAAATTTAATAATTGAACAGAGGACATGGCTCTGGTGATCTTTTTCATGTCCGGACCGGATCCGACAACTATTGGGAGGGGGGGCCGGAAAATAGTGACCGGTTTAGACTGGAGAGGTCGGGATAGAACTTTGTGGGAATAACAGACATATGCTATGGATAAATCATTTACAGAACCGGATTGGCTCCGGGCACAATGGGGGGAGTTTGGGGGGGGGAAATTCCGGTGATCGCCAGTGAAGGTACTTGGACATGCTTGGTATGTGGATGTGCTAGGACGATGAAACTTGGCTGGAATGTTAAAGATTCGACAAGATCGGCTTAGAAATCGCCACTTTCCAAATCCGACTATTGCTTAAAGTACCACGTTGACCGCAAAGTAAGAAAAATATTTTTAAGGAAAATATACATTTTCATGATCCCCATGAGCCCGCAAAGTAAGAAAAATATTTTAAAGGAAAATATACATTTTCATGATCCCCATGAGCCCGTTATCATTTTTTTAGCTCCCTTAAAGTTCGCATCTTAACCGCAATGTCGAAAAGTACTTTTGATCAAACGATACATCTCAGACAATGATCATTTGTGCCACAAGAGTTTTGCTTAAAAACTGATTTCTAGCACCTTTAAACTGCGCATCTTAACCGGAAACTTTTGACCAAACGGTATATATCAATGATCCACAAAGGCCTGTAATCGCTTTTGCCTCAAGGGTTTTGATTACAGATGAATCTCCAGTGCCTTCAAAGTGCGCATCATTACAGCCAGGTTAACAAAAAAAAATCTTTTTTACAAAACGATACACTCTCGTGATTTCCAAGTTCATGATCATTCGTATCTCAAGGGTTTTGCTTTCAAATGATCAGAACAAACCCACGAAAAGGCAAATTCCTTGCAAGTGCCATATGAGCTACCAGCTCTTGTTGGATATTAACAGTCTAGAGGATTCACACGGGACCTAGAGGATTCACACCGGACACCCTTGTGGCCCTAGACAGGCTTTAGAGCTTGGAACAGGTTTTGACAGTCGTTTAATATATAAAATTTGTTCACTGATGCGTGGCCGTTGGCACATTTGCAGATATATGGGCTCAGATATAATATAGTTTGTAACCAAGCAAACTTTGTAGGATTTACAGTCATTTAAATAGGTAGCGTGATAGGGCAGCTGGGATACAGGCTACCGACGATATTCGCTTTATCGGTATTCGTAATGACCTTTTTTTATGTCGGTATAGTTTAAACATCTCGAACTATCACTCATGGAAGTGAAAACGTTCTTTATTGTATTTATTCAATACAGAACTTCCCCGTGCCTCCGTCTGGCCAAATAAGTTAGTACACTTTTTTCTTCCTGTCCTTCCAGTCTTTCTTCTTGACGCCGTCAATCCCGCCACCTAGATCGAAAACAGTACTGTATTTCTTACATTCCGTTAGAGCAACAGCTTTCTCCAAACCTCTTACAACTCCCTCTTAAAATTTCCTCCTTTTTCCTATCGTACCAAAAGCTGAGTGCTAGAAAAGTAGTTGCCGGAACCGTTTCTAATTAGATCAGGAAAAAGCCTCCTTGATGCATGAGGAATCGCCCCCCCCCCCCCCCCCTATTCCCGTTGGGGCTAATTACAGGCCGTGTGGATATAGGACAGGAACATGGCCATTAGAGAAGCTTTTCTTAGCGTAAATTGTTTCTTTTGTTCCCGTAAGATGAAAGATATGTTGGCAGTGAGGAAGTGACATATTTCCTGTATTTATAGTGGCAGTACGATATTTTTGCAATGGACATTATGAAAGGGTGCCTATGGGTTCTTTTCTGATTGGTCCAGCATAATTTGTAAGGGCAGTGAACACATCATTCCCTTCATTACGCTTTCGTCAGGAGAAGACATTAACAAGACCAAAGGTTTCGTTGGGATCCCAAAAATTTTGTTTTATCCAGACAATTGGGTCTTCGAGATATCCGGTCTTCGCCAGACTCCTTGAACACTTTTACTATTAAGATTTAGAAACAGAAGAGGCTCAATGGCCAATCATCTGAGAAAACCAAGTTCAGATATGGATTCACCGTGCGTGTATTTATCCCTAGGCTATACGTCATATTTACTTTGACGAAACTGATCAAATCTTTCTGCATTACTTCTGAGAGATCTCCAGTTTCGACCGGATTCTGGATGAACCACTTATCCGGCAAGAAATAAAGCTCAAAAACGAATGCAGTGTATCACCTTACCCCTGTCCAATCAACTTCAGATAAAACTTTCACTTTTAACACGTTTTTGGTTTCAGCCGGATTCCGGGCGAAGTATGTATCCGGGTAGAAAATGATTGTCAAAAGCGGATTCAGCATGTCTTCTTATCCCTAAACTGAACATCTAATCAACTTCAGATAAAACTTTTACTTTTTACAAATTTTCGGTTTCGGACGAATTTCGGGCGAACTACTTGTCCGGCGAGAAAATGGTTTTCATATACATGTTCAGCATGTCTTCTTACCCCTAAATCAACTATCTCATTAGCTGTTTAAAGAAAGTTGTTCTCCCCTTAATTTGAAACCCCTCCCCCACCCCTAATGTTGAGCTACAGAGCCCATCTACGAACTCGACCTCGCCCTTTACGCAAAGAGTCTCCAAACTAAGTTTCATCAAAATATCTCGTTCCCTTCGAGAGTTATTGTGCTTACAGACGGACAGACAGACGGACAGACAGACAGACAGACAGACAGATAGACAGACAGACAGACAGACAGACAGACAGACAGACAGACAGACAGACAGACAGACGGACAGACGAACAACTTTTGCCATGTCATAGGTATCCCTTCACTTTACGTTTCATCAAAATATCTCGTTCCCTTCGAGAGTTATTGTGCTTACAGACGGACAGACAGACGGACAGACAGACAGACAGACAGACAGACAGACAGACAGACAGACGGACAGACGAACAACTTTTGCCATGTCATAGGTATCCCTTCACTTTACGTTTCATCAAAATATCTCGTTCCCTTCGAGAGTTATTGTGCTTACAGACGGACAGACAGACGGACAGACAGACAGACAGACAGACGGACAGACGAACAACTTTTGCAATGTCATAGGTATCCCTTCACTTACGTTTGGGATCCCGAAAAAGCATAATAATTGCACGGACGCACAATCAGGACATGGTGTTGGACTAAAACCACGATCATCACTTTTAATTGGGACAGCTGAGATGTTTCACTTCCCGGAAGGAGTCAGCAGAAAATAGGCATAATCCGCAGCCGAATGAATCCAGAAATCCGATGAAGTAAAACTTCATTGCATATCCGGACCATGAGAGATTAAGCTAAGTAATTGGTCGAATGCGTCAAGATGGTTATTGCTTCTCAATGTACCAAAACAATATTTTTTCGGCCAAGTGCCATATAGCAATCGCAATTTCTGTCCGTCAGTCGGTCTGTCGGTCCCGGTTTTGTTAGTTCAGGCACTTCCACATAAGTTAGGACGATGAAACTTGGCAGGCATACCACGGACCCGACCAGATTAAATAGGAAATAGCATTTCCTCGACCCGACCATCTGGGGGGGGGGGGAGTGGAAGGAGGGGGAACACGAAAAATTTAAGTATTTTTAACTTGCGAACGGGTGATCGGATCTTGATGAAACTTGATATTTAGGATGACCTCGCGTCTCATTTAAATCCGGACCGGATCCGATGACGCTGGGGGAGCTGGAGGAGGGAACCGGAAATATTGAGAAACGCTTATAGTGGAGGGATCGGGATGAAATTTGATGGGAAGAACAAGCAAAAATCCTAGATACGTCATTGTCATAACGGACGGACCTGGGCACTGTGGGGGAGTTGGGGGGGGGGGCGGATTTCTAGCGACCCGATGAAAAATGTGTAGCCTGCGTAGGAGGATCCAGTCTTGTAGCATCCAGTCTTGCTAATAGTAGCATGCAGTAGAATGGAGTAACACGGTAGCCTTGACATCGAAGCATGTAGTAGCATCAGTTCGTACTGCATGCTACTTTTTCGTTCAACTTCATACAGCTACTGTTTTCAGATAAATTTTCATCGGGAATCCCGCGAGTTCGGTACGCTTCCTGATATGCTAGTACGATGAAATGTCAGAGATCCGAACAGATTGACTTGAGAATAGTCGTTTCCCCGATCCGACCATCGTGGGGTACTGGATGGATGGGGAATCCGGAATCCAACTTTTGAACGGGTGATCGGATATGAATGACACTTGTCAGGTGGAAAGAGTTATCACCTCGGATGTTCTGTGTCGAGTCCGAGTCGGATCCGATACCTGTGGGGGGATTGGGACGGAACTTAGAGGAGAGAACAAGCATTAGGCCTAGATCCGAAATTGACGGAGCGAGATGGTTTCGGGGCTCTGTAGGGGGGGGGGGGAGTTTGAGGGGGTTTCCGGAATTCCGGTAGTCGCGAGTTAGAATAGTTCCAGATGTACTAAGACAACGAAACTTTGCATGCAGGCACATTCGTGACCAGACTTAATTGACTTAAGAACCCGACACAACATGCCTCCGGAAACTTCCGTTCCTAGATCCGAGCATTTTTGGGGGAGTGAGGGAAGGGAAATATGGAAGTTGACTTCTGCAAATTGCGAACGAGTGGTCTGATTCGAGTGAAAATTAATGGGTGATAAGAAGTGATGACGCTAGACATGCAAAACATGCATTCGAAAAATTGAACTACATGCGACCACGGTTGGGGCACTTGGAGGGGGGGTGGCGGCGGAAACTATTGACACGCACAAAAGCCAAACGGATGGACCGAATAGGATGCAAGTTGGGCAGTGCCGAGTTTATGCGAACTAGATTTGTTATTTGGCGTCCGAGCCAGATTACGCCAAGGTAGGGGGGGGGGGGAATTTGCAGATAGGCTATGCTCCGATTTCAGTTAAACTTGATGGATGGGAAGAGGGGCTAAGAGGTAGGACATTTATGTTTCCAAGTCGTCTTCGGCCATAGTGGGGGGAGTTAGACTGAGATTGCCGGAAATTTCAGGCTCGCATACGGGTCAAACTAGTGCATCAATTTAAATGAAACTTGGAATGTCGAGAGAGCATATACCCTAGATGACATATTTTAGGGTCTGAGCCGGATCTGACAACGGTAGGGGGTGGGGGGAAGGGTAGAATTCTTAAAAAATGCTCAGATTCGAGTGAAACTTGATAGATGGTATAAAAGAAGATGCGTTAGAAGATCCATTCTCGAGTCCGAACCAGATTCGGCCACGGTAGGGGGAGATGGAGGGAGTACCGGAAATCATGTAGCCCGTCTAGGGATCAAACGAGTGGATTTATTTGGCTGAAACTTGGAAGTTTGAACAGTCATTTGCTGCAGATAATCCGAGGCGATGCCGGAACTACTCAGAATTGAGTGAAACTGAATATCTTATTTGTATGTCCGAACCGCATTTTTGAATGGCGGGTGTTTTTTTTGACGTTGTCATCTACTTTCTTGTACCGCCTACTCGTAACAAGTGCACCCAACCAGCGCACGACGTTATCCACTGCTTCCTGGTGAAAATTGAAAATTAAGTATCTTTTTCTGTGTGTTTATGTGTTTTATTTATTTTCTTTCATTTACTCCGATTTTTGGGATCCCAAAACGTAAATGGAGGGATACCTATGACATCGCAAAAATTTCCGTCTGTCCGTCTGTCTGTGAGCACGATAACTCTCGAAGGGAATAGGATATTTGGATGAAACTTGGTGTGAGAATTCTTTGGGTCAATGGTAAGATACAGCTCGTAGATGGGCTCTGTAGCTCTACATTTAGGGGGGGGGGGGTGAGGGGGTTTCAAATTAAGGGTAATTTTTTTTTTTTTTAAAGCTATTGAGATAGTTGATTTAGGGGTAAGAAGACATGCTGAATCCGAATATAAAATTTATATTGTTGCCGGACAAGTAGTTCAGCCGGAATCCGGTGAAAACCGGACACAAAACTTGTCGACCAGTTTTCGGCTATAGCGGTCCAACCCCTTTATTCTCAAATGATTATAGCTCTGCGCACGTGGCCGCCAATCATGTGTTGATTCAGTGACGTAATCGAAGGTCGAAGGGGGTCTCTAAGGGTTTATACACAGGCGAAAGAGACATGGAGTGAATGTGTTTATTTTATAGCGGGTTTCGATAGGGAGGAATTGAACTTATTAATTAGTATGCGTGCTGATATTTTACCGCTGGGAGATAGGAGGAGACACACGGGTTGGCCGATTGGAAGAATTGGTCCTTACTTCTGCCCGATGTGTGGAGAGCGAGAGTGTGTGCGACATCTTATGTGTGATTTTAGGGAATTTAGTAGGAGTTGTAGGAATAAGTGAGGGGTTGCTCACTGTAAAAGGTGTAGTTGGTAGTGGAAGGGTTACTCACTGGAAAAAAGATGTACTGGATAAGTGAGGGGTTGCTTAGTGGGTGTACTAAAGTTGTCTGGGGAGGGGGTGGGGTGAGCCGGTTCCAGGTACGCGTGAACCAATCCCAGGTGCACGCTAGGGGTTAGCAATTGGGTGTACTCGTTAAAGGAGTACTCGAGGGGTTAGACGCTTGGGTTAGCCAATCCTAGGTGCTAGGTGTGTGTGAGCCAGCCCTAGGTACTCGGTGCAACAATCCCAGGTCTACGCGAGGGGTTAATCACTTGCAAAAAAAATCAGGGGTTAGGAACTGGGTCTTGAAGGGGATTCCTCAGGGGAATTACCGAACTTTGAACTTTATTTCCTTGACGGAGAAGCTGGCAGAATTTGCAAGGTTCGGCACCAGCGTCACCAGATCTTTTGCTCTGCATGCACTTCGCCGGGAGTGCTGCTAAAATACGAGGAATTTGGTAGAAAAACAACAACACAATTCTTAAATACCTTTTTGAGCTCGATTTGATATGAGATATTTGAGTAAACATGCTTGTTGAATCCGTATCTGAACTTGGTTTCCTCATTTGATTAGTTGTTTGCCCGTAAGCAAAAAACTTCAAAATGGTAACATTTTTGTTGCAGGCTACGTATTCAAGCGGTTGATTCTGGATAAATAGCAAAAATGTTAAAGGAGTGTAGCGAAGACTTGGAAATGTACAAGACTCGATTGTCTGGACTCTGGATCAAGAAGTATGATAAACATAAAAAATTTTGGGATCCCATCGAAACCTTTGGTCTTGTTCAAAATGACGGGTTATAAATAAATTACTTACTTACCTACTTATATATAGATAAACCTTGATGCCTTTGTCCAGTATGACTCTATTATCGTCAAGTGCCCATAATACAATAATAAATACTCTCTCTCGTGTTCGTTGTGATCCGAAATGACATCAGGATAATGAAGAATAAAATTAAAACAAAGAATCCAAGGACCAAGGACTGCGTTAGATCCTTCCAGCTTAAATCCCATCGAAACCTTTGGTCTTGTTCAAAATGACGGGTTATAAATAAATTACTTACTTACCTACTTATATATACATAAACCTTGATGCCTTTGTCCAGTATGACTCTATTATCGTCAAGTGCCCATAATACAATAATAAATACTCTCTCTCGTGTTCGTTGTGATCCGAAATGACATCAGGATAATGAAGAATAAAATTCAAACAAAGAATCCAAGGACCAAGGACTGCGTTAGATCCTTCCAGCTTAAATCCCATCGAAACCTTTGGTCTTGTTCAAAATGACGGGTTATAAATAAATTACTTACTTACCTACTTATATATAGATAAACCTTGATGCCTTTGTCCAGTATGACTCTATTATCGTCAAGTGCCCATAATACAATAATAAATACTCTCTCTCGTGTTCGTTGTGATCCGAAATGACATCAGGATAATGAAGAATAAAATTCAAACAAAGAATCCAAGGACCAAGGACTGCGTTAGATCCTTCCAGCTTAAATCCCATCGAAACCTTTGGTCTTGTTCAAAATGACGGGTTATAAATAAATTACTTACTTACCTACTTATATATAGATAAACCTTGATGTCTTTGTCCAGTATGACTCTATTATCGTCAAGTGCCCATAATACAATAATAAATACTCTCTCTCGTGTTCGTTGTGATCCGAAATGACACCAGGATAATGAAGAATAAAATTCAAACAAAGAATCCAAGGACCAAGGACTGCGTTAGATCCTTCCAGCTTAAATCCCATCGAAACCTTTGGTCTTGTTCAAAATGACGGGTTATAAATAAATTACTTACTTACCTACTTATATATAGATAAACCTTGATGCCTTTGTCCAGTATGACTCTATTATCGTCAAGTGCCCATAATACAATAATAAATACTCTCTCTCGTGTTCGTTGTGATCCGAAATGACATCAGGATAATGAAGAATAAAATTGAAGAATAAAATCCATGCGAATGCTGTTGGTAGAAATGAGAACACACGAATAGGATGGATATTCGAAAGCCCGATTTGGCGTTACGACCAAGATGTCTACACTGTCAGAAGTTTCAGAACAGATAACAAAAGGATGCGTAGTTTCAACAGACAACACTCAACGATCTGTTTTGATTTTTAAAAATAATAAAATGTCATGCATAACAGGCATTGCCGAAGAGAAAAGCATATGCTCACTTTTTTGTTTGTCGTCATGATATCGGAAAATTCAGCAGATGCTTTTTTAGCGTTTTTTTCGGCTGTTCCTGGAATTCGGCTGTTCCTAACATTTCCTGCATAAAGTGTATCTTGAAATTGCGCATCCTCGTGCTATCTGTCATGAAACTTCTGATAGTGTAGTGTCCGCGTATACCTCTATTCGTGCATTCAGCGCCGCATTCACTCTCCCTGTCCTTCATACGCTTTGGTTGTGTTCGGAGTGTTTCACACATATGCCGAGCTAAGCCACCCTTAAAGAGTTGTCCCAATTTTTTGTCACTCCTCTTTACCTATTGATTAGCGGCTCGACTCATCAACAGCATGATATCTTAATAGGGAGATTGTCGGAATATGGAGCGAAAAGAAAGAGGTCGGCGAATCTTCCCTCTTTATAATAGCTTGACTCCCAGGAAGCGTTCCTCTTTTTAGTATGCCGTTCCCTTTTTTTGTACGCGTTCCTCTTTTTAGTATGCCTTTCCCTTTTTTTGTACACGTTCCTCTTTTTAGTATGCCGTTCCTTTTTTTGTATGAGCTCCTCTTTTTAGTATGCCGTTCCCTACTTTTTTATACGTTCCTCTTTTTAGTATGCCGTTCCCTTTTTTGTACACGTTCCTCTTTTTAGTATGCCGTTCCTTTTTTTGTACGAGCTCCTCTTTTTAGTATGCCGTTCCCTTCTTTTTTATACGTTCCTCTTTTTAGTATGCCGTTCCATTCCGTTCACTTTTTACAAGATCTCGTTTTCAAGGTTTTGGCACAGTGAATCTATGGACGGCTACTTGAAACTGTTTGCCGCCCCTCGTCTATGAATGAATCAACGAACGTATTACCGAAAAAGCCCGAGAGTCATTGCAAAAAAAGTTTTTTAGACACTTGCGTCTTTCAAACTGACAAAATTCCAAGGCCAACTCATGCCCAAGTTTTATTTCATTGTGAAAAAAACTTTCATTATCCTCAACCCGCACTCTTCGTCATATTTCCTCACTCCACATACCTCTTTTCTCCATTCATCCAATTACACACCGAAATGATCTACACTTTCATCGTCACCACCACACATGAGACATCCATCAAGTCCAATCCTCGCTGTTGTATTGTTTTATCTATTGATTTTCGGTTCCTACTCCTATACTCTCACGTTGTTCAGTTTTGGCTGACGGAAGCATTTAGATTTCACGAGCTGCACCGCGTCTGATGCTACTTCGTGGTATTGATTAGTTTATATATGTACTTTTTAATACGTACAACAGGAAACACACAGGCACAGACCTTTCTAATGTGACGTGTCCGATGCCACGAACCTTATGTTCTTTTGAATGCTCTTTTAATGGTAGAATTCTATCCGTAGGCTACAATTTCTTCACATTCACAACCTGTCCCTCTTGTACTTCAAATTCTAAGCCCACGCCTCGTTTTTTGTGGGTTTGTTGATGCTTGTGGACATTGACAGCAGTAAGCTTTATTTTTTTTTCCAGCAAAGAATCTTCTGTTGTCTTTGAGGATGCTGCATTTCTATGATTGCTCTTTTCTTCTGGGACAGCAACTCTGTCAACTTTGAAAGTCATATAAAAGGCTTGAAAGGCTATCCCCAGTGACCTTATTGTCCCGTACGGCTCGTACTCGTACTCGTTGATCGTCCTGAAAACACTTAGGTGGGTTGGTTTTTCAGAGTGAATGGACTGGGGACAAAAATGATATTAAGAAAGAACAGAAATCAGCAGTTTGGATCTGAATCCATGTTTAACATATATTGGTAGAATTAAGTGCGGCTCTGGTGCCCTGGTTCTTTTGCTCGTAATGCGGAAAGATGGACGAAGACGTGGAACACTTGGTTTGCTCTTGTAGTGAGTTGGAGTATCTAAGGAGAGAAGTTTTGGGTAAGGAGGTTCTTCAAGGGGGGTCTCAGAAAGATTTGATGGGTACTAAAGTTTTCCAAGAGTTGCGTCAGTTGGGTAGATTCCTGAAGGTTGCCGTGGAGCACCGTGAACATTTTATTGTAGGTTGATCTTGGGGTAGGGATAAGTATTAGTTTGTTTAATAGTGATTTAGTTATCAGAATTATGAGTTGAGTGTTGAATATTTGGACTGGTACATTGAAGTTGGAGTGCTTATTTATTTTTTATATTTTTTCCCGCTACTTCACAAAGTCCGCAGCCATTAAAAAACTAGAAAATTGGAAAGAGTCGAGCCAATCTTATAAGAGTAATGGATGTGGAACTGTCGCCACTTTGAATGCTTTCACTTCAATTTGACGAGCTTTGAACCGTGCATAAGCGAAGCTTTCTTGATCATAACAGGTTCGACGAACTTCTTCGCTTCGTATTGTCGCCGAAGCTTTTGTGCCAGCATACTTTGAACTTCGCGGAGTGCTTCAGCTTCCTAGAGAATTTTTTACGGTAGCTTAAGATATTCTTAGAAATCGGAACTAAGAACGAATGGCTTAAAAGGTTCTTAGAAAACTGAAACAGCTCTCTTGAATACATTTCAGTAACTTTGTTTTCCTTCCATATCTTGAGGCTCCTGTCAGGAAAACTTCGAATTTAGAGGGAAGTAGGGCTTTGTCAGCTGTTTTCATTGGGCATGGTTTTAGAAGCGTTAGAACTTTGGGGGGATCGATGTCGCCTTGCGAGGTCGCTAGGAGCGTGTTCCATACTACTTACCATAGTTACCACGCATGACGTCGCAAATTCTGCCTTTTTGTCGTAAAGGCTGGAACGGCTTCTTCTATTTTCCAGCGGAATATCATGTCACGGGTGAATCTGACCAATCACGTGACAGAGATTCGTGGTTACTACGCTTACCACGCTCCCGAGCGTGGTAAGCAAATAATTACTATTAGTTACTATTTCGAGAAGGCTGGAACGGTCAGCGTAGTAACTTTTCGTGAGGTTGGAACGAATTTTGTAACTAATAGTAACTATTGGTACGAGGGTGGAACACGCTCTAGCTGATTGCGTACTTTTCAAAAACGCGTGGCAATTTTTGAATTTCTTTCGTCTTTTTACTTTTTGGGCTATGATTCCCCTTCCACTCAGAAACATTAATTTTGGGATCGACTAAAAAGAGGTACGGCACGGCACGACATAGCATAGGAGGCACGAGTGCTAAAAAGAGGCACAGGATTGTAGTTAGGAAGTAGTAAGTAAAATATAGTCTTATATTCGTGTAATCTGGATATGTGATGTATAATATCACAAATGAAATAAATTGATTGATTGATTGAAAACTAAAAGGGCCCTTTCAGGCTTCAGAGTGAGGGGCAAGAAAAATTATCTAACGTGCCTTCTCTTAGGCTATGGAGTTACGAACGCTGACTACTTCTACAACTTGCTAATCTCTTTTTATTACTCGTGCCTCCTGCTCCATGCCGTGCCGTGCCGTGCCTCTTTTCAGTCGATCCCGTTAATTTTTCGTTATCCTATTTATCGTCACGTACTTCTTTCTTCTGAGCGCTTAGTTTTGAGTCTTAACGTGGGAGATGAGGTTGCTAGCCTGAAGCAGGGGCATCACGCCGGCGAGTCAGCGAGTCACAAAATGGTCGATTTTTCGTCAAAATAGTCGGTTTTTCTGAAAATCAGTCGATTTTTTTCAAAAATGTCATTTTTGTTGCTGAAAACAGTCGTTTTTTCTGTAGAAAAAGTCGGTCAAAATTACCAGCCAGTCGGTAAATGTCTCGTCCCCCCCCCCCAAACATTTTGGCTAGTAACGCCTCTGGCCTGAACTGTCACATTTGAGAAGAGGGTTTTTAGCCCAACCGTCATTAGGTGCACTTAGTTTGTTCATCGCTGTAGCCATCAACAGACAAAATCAAGAAACATGAGTACATTAATATAACGGGATAACTTAGTGTATCCTACGGATCTCTGGAAATCTCAAGCTGAAAGTCCGACATGGCAAATGGATCTGTGTCTCCTGACAACTCTTTCGCTTTCTATCATGGCATGAGCAAAAGTAAATGTATTACATTAGAAGGTGCCAGAGTGGAGAAGGAATTGTGGATTTTTTGGTTAATATGAGTGATGCATCGAACCAGCCCCGACAAAATTATGTTTTGGAAAAAAATAACAGGAAAAAAGTACATCTTAGAACTCGTCAAAATTATCTCTTCGTTATCCGGCTGTACAGGAGTGTCTGTGTTAATTTTCTTCCATACGAGGATACCATTATTTTTCCTTCGCAATCCTACGTAACTCTAGGACTGTGAATCCTGCCCCGATGTAATTTACAGGAAATAACGGTAGTCTGTAAGAGCCATGCGCTTATGCCCGCTCAGTAACATATACTAAAGTCGGGGAGATTGAGATCGACTAAAAAGAGGCACGGCACGGCACGGCACGGCATGACGCAGGAGGCCCGAGTAATAAAAAGAGATTAGCAAGTAGTAGAAGTAGACAGGTAAGTGAGAGTTCGTAATTTTGGAGCCTAAAAGAAGGCACATTAGAAAGCTGTTCCTGCCCCTCACTCTGAAGCCTGAAAGGTCCTTTTTAGTTTTCGTGCCTCTTTTTAATACTCCTGCCTCGAATAGTATGTGGTCCCGTGCCGTGCCTCTTTTTAGTTGATCCCGGGGAGATCACTATGCAGAGTCGTTGCACCCTACACAGCGAAAAAGGAACCGAGTCAATCGTGGAAGTTCTGACCATGGCGTTGATTCGAAGGTCAATATGAAAAAGAAACCAAACTAAACTACCAATTATAGAGGAAACAAATCTCGGCTAGCCGCTGATATGTTGCCACAAACGAAAAAAAAAAAACATTTATTGGCGAAAATTTGTAGTTGCTAGCCAATAAAGTCAGACTTGGAAGGTAATTTGCATACTCGTTAACACAAAACTTTTCAAACTTTTTACTTGATCATTAATCGCTTCCAGGAATGAGCCAATTGTCATCCGTTGTTTATATGACTTTCTGTTTCAGTCGTCCGGCTGTGTCTCCCCGGCTAGCACTGCCATTACCGATTGGGAAGTCCTCATTTCTTGTCTCCGCGACCTCCCGGCAGAAACTCTCCTCGAAATCTCAATGAGCCTTGGTTCAATGAAGTTCAAAAATCCCTTCGCTCCCAGCGTCGATAATGTCGTGATACGTAGTGATTTCCGAACGAGCCGACTCCGAAAACGAAGTGAACCTGGCTTGGGGATTGACCTGTTGTTCGGAATGTCCCAGCTAGATGGTGCCCATTTGCTAAGTGATACAGATTGCGAGTTCGGGATTGAAATGGATAAAAGAGATAGTATTTTCCGAGATATGATTAATCAGTGTTTCAAGTATCACCAGCAAGAGCTGCTTATCTCGGTGACGAATGAGTATACGGATTGGGAGATGGTGATCCCGGATCCAGTTGCGATTAGAGACACAACGGTGGAAGCGCTGACGGATTTTTTGTACATAGCTCCAGTGGTAGAAGCTGGAAACAAGCTTGGGCAGTTTGGACAAGCTTTCATGTACAGCTTTGAATATGCCTTGGATCAGGTACGTAAACTTGCCTCCATTCCAAATAAAACAAACGAAAATGGAAACGTCATGCATGAAATGTTATGCATAACAAGCTTTGTTAGCGAGGGGTTGCTCACTCCCAAAATGGTTGTACAGTGGTGCCCAGCCGGTGCCTAGCCGGTGCCCAGCGGTGCCCAGCCGGTGCCAAGTGGTGCCCAGCCGGTGCCAAGTGGTGCCCAGCCGGTGCCCAGCCAGTGCCCAGCCGGTGCCCAGCGGTGCCGGTGCCCAGCGAGGATGTACAGTGGTGCCCAGCGAGTGAGCAACCCCTCGTTTGTTACGAAGAGCCAAACAAACATCTAGCTGACTTTATTCCCCTATCGTCATGATGTCGGAAAACTCAGCAGATACTTTTTGGCGGTTTTTCGGTTCTTCCTGATGATAACGCTTATTATGCATAACATTTTGAAATCTGTGCGTATCTGTTACGCATTATCTGTTGAAACCGCGCATCCTCGTGTTATGTTTTGTGAAACTTCTGACAGTGTAGGTGATTTCCCCTTGGTATATCTTCCCTGGAATATTACCGTCGGTTCTCAAATTAGTTCCCCCCGTAGGACCCTCCCCCCCCCCCAGAAGTGTTGCATTGGATTGTCAAATCCGTCTATAGGAGAATTCCTTCTCAAAGTCTCCCGAAACTACTGCTGGCTCACGATCGCTTTCATCTGCATTTCAGGATTCAGAGTCCGGTCTCAATAGGGAGAGTAGAGGGGGAGGGGGATCTTCGATCGCATAAAAGCTGAAAGGATCGCTGATTTCTCGACGACTTGGTAGATAGCGACAGACTGTGGTCTACTTGTACCTGTTAGATATAAGGGGAGCTAGGAACTCGCTCAGTTGCGCGCCAAATTTATTATGTAAGGTCCATTGCCAAAAAGGGATCAGACAGGGTTAAGTTGTAACCACTTCTAGCAGGGAGATTTTTGTGTTGTTTAGAACGTTTTAGTTTTACTTCAGGGCATGGGGAAAATTTCCCGAGGGGGGAGTTATTAACCTTGAAAGTAACCAGATAGAAGGCTTCTGACTCCCAGTTCAGATTTGTCTTTCATAGAAAAATGTTTGCCGTCTTTCTGTGTAGCTCTCAAGGTTTGAGAATAATTTCTAGTAAGCAGGGGGAGGCACCGTTTGGGGGTCTGGAGGCGATCGATGGCTATAGCCTAGCCAAATTGATCCCTTAGGTTTTCTGGAAGATAACCGTGTGAATCGCCAGCTGCAAATTTAAACAAGACCAAAGGTTTCGATGGGATCCCAAAATTTGTAATGTTTATCAGACATATTGATCCAGACAATCGAATCTTGTACATTTCCAAGCCTTCGCTAGACCCCTTTAACATTTTTGCTATTTATCCATGATCAACCGCTTGAATAATATGTAGCCAAAATTTTTTATTTTACAACAAAAATTTTACCATTTTGAAGTTTTTTGCTTACGGGCAAACGACTAATCAAATGAGGAAACCAAGTTCAGATACGCATTCAACAAGCATGTTTACTCCAATACCTCATATCTTATTGACCTCAAAAAGGTATTTTAGAATTGTGTTGTAATTTTTCTACCAAATTCCTCGTATTTTAGCAGCATTTTCGGCGAACTGCATGCAGAGCAAAAGATCTGGTGACGCTGGAGCCGAATCTTGCAAATTTTGCCACCTTATCCGTCAATGAAATAATGTTCCAAATTTGATAATTCCCTCGGGGAACCCCCTTAAGACCCAGTTCCTAACCCCTAAAATTTTTTTGCAAGTCCCTCGCGTAGACCTGGGATTGGTTCACCGAGCACCTAGGACTGGCTCACACACACCTAGCACCTGGGATTGGCTCACCCAAGTATCTAACCCCTCGAGTACTCCTTTAACGGGTACACCCAGTTCCTAACCCCTCGCGTGCACCTGGGATTGGTTCACGAGTACCTGGGACCGGCTCACCCCACCCCCTCCCCAAACAACTTTAGTACACCCACTGAGCAACCCCTCACGTATCCAGTACATCTTTTTCCAGTGAAAACCCCTCCCTTACCAAGTACACCTTTTTTAGTGAGCAACCCCTCACTCATTTCTACAATTCCTACTGCATCTCCTACAATCACACATAAGATGTCGCACACACTCTCGCTCTCCACACATCGTGCAGTAAGGGCCAATTCTCCCAATCGGCCGACCCGTGTACCTCCTCCTATCTCCCAGCGGTAAAATAGCAGCACGCATACAAATTAATAAGTTCAATTCCTCCCTATCGAAACCCGCTGTAAAATAAACACATTCACCCCATGTCTCTTTCGCCTCTGTATAAAACCTTAGAGACCCCCTTCGACCTTCAATTACGTCACTGAATAACAAACGATTTTCGGCCACGTGCGCAGAGTTATAATCATTTGAGAATAAAGGGGTAGGACCACTATAGCCGAAAACTGGTCGACAAGTTTTGTGTCCGGTTTTCACCAGATTCCGGGTGAACTACTTGTCCGGCAACAAAATAACTTTCATATTCGGATTTAGCATGTCTCCTTACCCCTAAATCAACTATTTCAATAGCTTTTAAAATAAATTTGTTTCGCCACTTAATTTGAAACCCCCTCCCCCAACCCTAAATGAAGAGCTACAGAGCCCATCTACGAACTTGACCTTACCCTTAACCCAAAGAATCCTCACACCAAGTTTCATCAAAAGTTATCGTGCTCACATACAGACGGACAGACAGACAGACGGACATTTTTTTCGATGTCATAGGTATCCCTCCACTCACGTTTTGGGATCCCAAGAAAAGTTCATCCCACACTGCAGTATGAAACACGAACGAGACATTTTATGGCACTAGCCTGCCGGCCAACTTCCATATACCGATCATTTTTCCGTCGGTCAGTCCGGTGATCGCGAGTTATGGTACTTCCAGATGTGCTAGGACGATGAAACTTAGCAGATATTAGGGACCCGACCAAACTAACATACACATAGTCACGTCCCCATTCCGACCATCGTGGGGGTGGAGGGAGGGGGAATCCTGAATATTGACGGATGTATAACTTTTGAACGAGTGATCGGATCTTAATGAAACTTAATGAAAGACCTCATGTCTCAAATGTCACACTTTAAGTCCGGAACGGATCCGGTGACTTTGGAGGAGTTGGAGGGGGAACCGGAAATCGTGTTACACGTTCAGAGTGGACGGATCGGGACGAAACTTGTTAAAAAAAACAAGCACAAGCCCTAGATACATAGTTGACAAGACCGGACTGGATCTGGGCACTGTGGGGGAAGTTACGAAATTCTGGTGATCCAGAGTTAAGGTGCCTGAAGATGTGCTAGCACAATGAAACTTGGCAGGCACATCACAGACTCGACCATTTTTATCCTCAAGGGCCCGTGATCATTTGTGTCTCAAGGGTTTTGCTGACAGATAAATTCCTAATCCCCTTAAAGTGAGCATCTTAACCGCAAAATGTAAAAAGTACTTTTTACCAAAATATGCATTTTTCATGATCCCCAAGGGCCCATGGTCGTTTGTGCTTTAAGGGTTTCTCTTCCAAATGAGCTCCTAGTCCCCTTAAAGTGCGCATCATAACTGCAAAGTGTTAACAAATACTATTGAACAAACGATAGATTGTCGTGATCATCAAGGGTCCATGATAGTTTTTACCTGAAGGGTTTTGATTACGAGTGAATTCCTTTAAAGTACTCATCTTAACCGCAAAGTACAAAATATACTTTTGACCAAACGATACATTTTGATGATCCCAGGGGCCCCTGATCATTTCCGACTCAAGGGTTGAGTTTGCAAATAGATTTCTAGCTCCCTTAAAGTGCGCCTTTTCACCGCAAAGTGAAAAAAAACCTTTGACTGAACGACACATTTTCATGATCGTCAAGGGCATATGGTAATTTTTGCCTCAAGGGTTGTGCTTACACAGGAATTCCTAGTCCCCTTCAAGGACACCTTAACAATGAAACCATACTTGAACACACCATGGAGAATGCATTTGCAGACATGGCCACGGAGAGCATTCTTCTCCTGAGCGTGACCTTTTCAAAATAGGGATGTTCGGTTCTGGAGGTTTGCACATGCAGATTCCAAGACAAAAAGCGCGATTCATTCAAATCTTGTACAGCGCCGGCCAGATCGTATTGGAATTTCTTCTAGATATACGTTTGGGCTTCCTTAAAAAATATTCCAGAAGAAGGGTTGATTGGAGACATTTGTTCATTTCTAAAATTATTCGGTACTGAAATAAGGACAGATGCAAAATCTAGCAAAAATCATAGCTTGGAAACACTACTTCGTATTTGGATTGGGTTTTCTGCAGGCAATGTTAACGGAAGTTATACAGATAGGGGTGATACTGATAAAGCACGTATCATCACCGGAAAGTGAAAGAGAATCTTTCGACTAAATGACACATTTTCATGATCTCCAAGGTCCTATGATCATTTGTGCCTGAAGGGTTTTGCTTACAAAAGATTACAAGAAACCCACGATCAGCTGACATAGCCTACTTCCAAAGTCATTCTCTGACCAAACTTTACAAGTGCCACAAGAGCTTGTAGCGCTGACTGAAAATATCAAGGATTTGTATCTATAGAACACTGTAAAATACTGCCCGATATTTTTTGTTTGATAATTATTCAATTAAACAATTGATTAATTAATAATTTATATTAATTAACCTAGATGAATTTGCATGAGGCTCGTCAACTTTTTACACAGACTTGAGGCATGGGAGACCAAACTTCATTATCAGTGCATGTCTTCTGTCGGCCGGGATGTTAAACTTGTGTTCAACTCTTGTTTTCTCGCTCGAAAGTAGCAATGAGAGATTCCAAGGTCTAGATCGCTCTTAACTCTCTTTCCAGGATTTTTTGAATCTCCAGCAACTCTATCTGCAAGTGACAAATAACCGATAATAATATAGGCGGGATGGACAAAATCCCCGGGCAGTCTTTCGGCTTCATTCGCCCGTATGACACGGGATCGACTAAAAGAAGGCACGGCACGGCACGACATAGTGTAGGAGGCACGAGTGCTAAAAAGAGGCACGAAAGCTAAAAGGACCTTTTCAGGCTTCAGAATGAGGGGCATGAACGATGTTCTAACGTGCCTTCTCTTAGGCTCTGGAGTTACGAACTCTCACTTGTCTACTTCTACTACTTGCTAATCTCTTTTTATTACTTTTGCCTCCTGCGCGATGACTTGCCGTGCCGTGCCTCTTTTTAGTCGATCCCGTACGACACTGCAGCCTTCAGCTATAAAGTGCCAAATACCTATCGCTTTTCCGTCAGTCGGTTCGCTCAGAACAAGTTAGAGCAGATGAAACTGTCTCGAGGTTTTAAACCGATACAGGGTCATATTCCAGTTCTGCCAGTCTTCGGGGATGGAAAAAGTGAGAATCCCTTCATCGCGAACAAATGATCTGATACGAATTAATCATGGTAGATGGCAAGATGCCCCAAACAAACCATTTATTGGTCTTGACTGGATCCGGCTGTATGTAAGTGAAGTGTGACAATTGCAGCTGTTCAGTGATTAATTCTTTTTCTTCTAGCGTGTTGAGAACTTACATGGGTTTGACCTAGCCTTGTTTCTTGGGGCACCTATTTACCTCAACAGTCTCCCACCGGACCAGTTTGTTCCTTCGGGATATCAACAGTTCAAGAAAAGTTTCACTAAACAAGAACAAATCTTGTCGGAAATTCTGATGAACTCGCTTTCCAACTTTGTAAGAACAGGGTAAGTACTCTCCATTGCCGCTTCGTGTTCAATAGAGCTTATTTGTCGTTGAAAAGTGAAACTTTGCATTTACTACATGTATGCAATTCAGTTTGCGAGGAGATAAAAAGGAGATAAACATGTAATGTGAGTTAATGGATGATCAAAGCCCAGAGAGTGGGGAATGACTAAAAAAGAGGCACGGCACGGCCCGAAAAATATAGAAGGCATGAGTACTAAAAACAGGCACGAACACTCTAAGGGCCCTTCCAGGCTTCAGAGTGACTATGTTCTAACCACTACTAACTACTCTTTTAGGCTCTGGAGTTACGAACTGTCAACTACTTCTACTACTAGCTAATCTCTTTTTACTACTCGTGCCTCCTGTGTCATGCCGTGCCGCCCCTTGCCTCTTTTTAGTCGGCCCCAGAGAGTGCCCATGGATTTTGTTCGTTCCTACTCTGTTGTTATCGTTTACTTATTACAGGCTAGAGTTTGCTGCTTGGACCCTGTAGAAATTGCTTAGGGAAGAAAATAGTGGAGGTCCTTACTTTTGTCCTATGGTGGAAGCATTGCGAGTCATTCAATGTGTGAGTGGCACAAACTAAAAGAATGCAAGCTAGAGATGTTTGGTCTGTGCGTATGAAATGAAAAGTGGATTGTAAGATTGTGGAAGAATGAGTTGTTACGATGATTGTATTTGTGTGTGAAGACTGCATTCTCAGCATTATAAATGAATGAATGAATTTGTGAATGAATGAATTTATTGCACGAAAAAACCATGGGGTCATTGCAACAAAACAAAAAGAAAACACAAGAAACTACAAAAAACGCTCTCTATGGGACAAGCCAACGCGGAGGAATCTAGCCACCTTACGGATATTCCCCATGTTTGTACTTCCGATCTTTTCTAGTAGCCACTCCTCCCTAGTAATTCCCACCCTAAATACTTCGACCCTTAAATCACTCAATCCTTAACATTCACACATAAAGTGGAACACATCCTCATCCATCTTTCCACACATCATGCAAAAGTAAGGGCCATTCTTTAACCTATTCTTTCCTATAAACCTTCTTTTCTCCCCAATAGCTAATCCTCCCCCCCCTTAAGCTCACCGTCCACTTTAATTCTACTCCCGATAACCCTGCTTTAAAATAATGTTATAGCACATGTTATGGCACGGGGTGTAGTTAGCCGAATAAAAGATGGTATATGCCTAAGGCGTCAGGAAGGCCTACCACACAAGGAGAACTTCATGGGTTCATTAGGGGTCAAGGCCAGTGGTCAAGGGGGGTAGGCCAGAGGTCAAGGGGTAGGGGTCAAGGCCAGTGGTCAATTCACACAATGGCTTGTTGACCGAACTCATAATAGTCTAACAGCCTTCCATCATAGACTAGGTCTTACAGGATGAGGATGTGTTCCACTTTACGTGTGAATGTGAAGGATTGAGTGATTTAAGGGTCGAAGTATTTGGGGTGGGAATTACTGGGGAGGAGTGGCTACTAGAAAAGATCGGAAGTATACTAAGGAGCTTTAGACACAAGACTCATACTATTAGCCTAAGTTCCTGAACATAAATAAATGATACCATATTCACTTGTAAGTACTTACAAAAGCAATCTTTACAATAAAAGTGATGTTACCCGGTATCTGTGGCGTCAACACTTAGTTCTAAGTTACAGCGATAGACTATGGAGACAAATTTCTTTACCGTCAGATTTATAGAGATCAAATAAAATGTGCACTAATTTGGACAAGTTTCTATTCCCTCATGAACCCTATTTCTAGCAACCGATTCTTTTTTCCCCGTGATAGATATCGCACCAGATTGTTCGTACAATCACATACACCAGAAACAAATAATAGGATTAATCGGTACACCAACTAGCAAAAGTTGCTAACCCCTCATTGACGAAGATGACTATGGTCTAACAGCCGATTTTTTCTCACAAGTTCCCTAAGTGTCTCACAGTTAGGATCGACTATTTTTTATTTCAGTCTGAACCTTACTCAACCCTTCGAAACTTTCAAACTACTGTATATCATGAAGGAATTTTTTACCAAAAATGGATGACAAATACATTGATTAGCTCATCTAGGTCTATCGACTGCGGTGGAAAAAAAAATCTATATCTAGTCTGCTAGTTCAAAAGTTGACTTTTTGGCCGTAGACCAACTTTCTAATATCACGAGCTCTAAATTCTTTAGGAATGAGAGAACTTTTAAAGTTTAAGAGTCACGCCTGATACCAATTCACTTCCTCAATCCCGAGTGCAAGAAATGGAATGATATACTCAGCAGAAATCACGAATAGAAATGGGTAGAAACAATAGATGGCAGCTATTTCGGAACCTTGGGTAAATGGCACTTTTTTATATCTGTAAATTTTTATATTTATCACTCAAAGTAGAGTATTGGCTGTCGGGCCGGAGAACTGCCACACATATTAGCACTTACCCTAGGTTCAGACTGCTGCGATTTCGCGCAAAAACCTGCGACTTTCGACGAACGACACAACTCGTACGACAAACGACGCACGTTTTGCTGCAGTGTCGGATGCGTTGAAATATTTCAACTGGTCCGACATAACGCATGCGATTCTTGAGGGAAAGAAAAGAAAAAACAAAGACTAGTGAATTTTCAAGACTAAAAATTGCTCTACCTTTTTCTGACTGTAATCCTAGGATGGCCGAATGCAAAATATCTTCTTAATAAACTTGTATTAACCGGTTTTTAACAAGATGACATATGGGGTTTAACTGATACTGGTGGTATTCAGATGGGTAATCTCCCAGCATCTTCAGAGGTTGTTTCCCCAAGGGTTTCTTTGTCCTTTTGCAGAATAATCTCTTCGAAAAATTTCGTTTTCCATTTGCGTCTGCGTGGTAGTGGGATGGTCCATGCGATTCTGTCGCACGTCGGAACATCAAAGAAAAAACCGTGTCGCATACGAAACAGCAGTGTGAACCAAGGGTTAGAGATTTAAGTACATCTTCAATTTGAAGCTGGTGTCTGTCTGCTTGTCTGCTAGAATGGAGCTTTCCACTCGAAAGCAGAAACACCGTTTAATGAAATGAAAGCTTGGCTGCATAATTTAACTTAGTCCTCTTTGACATAGGCTATACAACTCCACATCATTTCACATATTGTAGGCTCTGAATCCGTTACAAGCAAAAAACATCCTTTTTGGCCCCAGGCAAGAGTTCTACGAGCTTTCCAGAATGTAATGTCACACTCATCAGTCCGGCCAAATGTCCACACTTTCCGTAAAAACCGCACAGGTTAGACCCTTACCACTTTCTAGCAATAAGCTGAAATCGGGGTACTAGGAAAAAAAGGGGGTGGAAAGGAAATTCTAAATGTTTCAGATTAGAATTTATAGCATAGATTAAAGGAAATATTATTGTTAGAAATTCTGGATTTTGAAGTGAATTTGTAGTTTTCAAGGTTTTGTGTCTGGTGCGGTGTTGTTTTTATGGAACTTGCAGCCTCTGTCTCAAGTGCTATACACCGGTCGCAATTCCGTCTGTCGGTCTGCACCGCGATGGCGAGTTAGGGTACTTCCAGATGTGCTAGGACGATGAAACTTGGTAGGCGTATCAGGGAACCGATCAAACTAACCTGGAAATCATCAGTCTCCCAATTTGAACATCTGGGGGAGTGGAGGGAGGGGGAATCCGGAAAATTGAGTCGTACGTAACGTTTGAACGGGTGATCGGGTTCAAATGAAACTTAATAACTGAATAAACGGCATGTCTCTGATGTCTCATTTAAAGTCCGGACCGGACTGGACAGCTGTGGGGGAATTGGGGGGGGGGGGGGGTCGGGAATCTGGTGAAACGGTTAGATTGGAGGGATCGGAGTGGAACTTGCTGGGAAGAACAAATATCTGCTCTAGATAAATCGTTTACACAATCGGACTGGATCCGGACACTTGGGGGATGGAGGTGGAGACGGGTTTCCCGGAATTCCGGTGATGGCGGTTTTGGAGATTTTCACGAGGAAACTTGGCAGGCATATCAAAATCATTTGAAAATAGTAATTTTCTCGATCCGATCATCGTGGGGGGAGTGGAGAGAGGAGAATTCGGAATATTGAGACGTGCGTAACTTTGGAACGGATGATTGGATTCCAGTGTAATTCAATAATTGAACAAAGGACAGGTATCTGATGTTCTTTTTCTTGTCCCGGACAGGATCCGAAAACTGTTGATGGGTGACCGGAAAATACGTGACGCGCTTAGACCGGAGAGATAGGGATGGGACTTCATGGGAATAACGGGCAAATGCTCCAGATAAATTATTTACAGAACCGGAGTAGGTCCTGGCACTGTGGCCGGGGGGAGTTTGAGGGATGGGTCTGGAATTCCGGTGATCGCGAGTTAAGGTACTTCCAGATGTGCTCGAACGATTAAACTTGGCTGAAATATTAGAGATTCGACAAGATTGGCTTAGAAATCGTCATTTACCGAATCCGACCATTCCTTAAAGTACTAAGCTTAACTGCAAAGTAAGAAGTAATACTTTTCTGTTTAAAATTTAATTTCTAGCACCCCTAAAGTGCACATCTTAACCGAGAAGTAAAAGTACTATTACAGAACGAATATATCCATGATTCCCAACGGCCCATTATCGTTCACTAGCGCCGTCAAAGTGCGCATAATTACAGCGGACAGCCTAGTGCAAATAAATGCTTTTTACCAAGCGATACAATCTCTTGATTTTCAAGGGCCTTTGATCATTCTTACCTCAAGGGTTTTGCTTACAAACGATCAGAACAAACCTAAGAATTGCCACACATATTTTAGCATTTGGTCCAACTTTAGTTTGAAACTGGTGTCTGCCTGCTTGCCTGCTAAAAACATACTGCACAACTTCATATAGTCCTTTGTGTAGGTTATACAGCTTCACTTCACTTCACACACCATAGGCTCCGGCTCGAGGACAAGCAAAGAAATACTATTTCACCCCAGGCAAGAGTTCAACGGAGCTTTCCAAAATATAATGTCATATAGACCAATCCGGTTGCAGAGGTTAGACCCTTACCCCTTTCTAGTAAAAAGCTGCAATCGGGGTAGGCTACTAGAAAAACAAGAGCTGAAAGCTCATATGGCACTTGTAAGAACAGTTAGCATGTTTAACAGATACGGTTTGCAATTGTCAAGGCTGCATCTCTCTCCCGATATTCATTTCATCAGAAAATCGGCTTGATCTACTGAATCTGAAATGGTTATTCCACTCACTGATAACTGTTTCTCCCACAACGATGATCGGATCGGGGGAGCGACTATTTTTAAGCCAATCTGACAGAGTTCCTAACATGCCTGCCAAGTTTCATGGTCATAGCACAGACTGCCAAATTTCATGGTCATAGCACATTTGGAAGTACCCCAGCTGGTGATGACCAGAATTGTGGAAAACCCTCTCAAACTCCCCCAACTGTGACAAGATCCGGTCCTGTTTTGTCAGTATTGTCTCGTATTGTATCTACGGCCTATGCTTGTTCTTTCCTCGAAGTCCCATCCCGATCTCTCGACTCTAAGCGTTTCACGAGATTTCTTGCACACCCCTCCAGCTCCCCCCCCCCCTAGTTATTGGATTCGTTTCGAACTTGAAATTGATCATCTGAGACACTTGTTCTTGACACTTGTCAAGTTTCATTCACGTCCGGTCATTCGTTCTAAAGTTATGCATGTCACTAGATGCTGGATTCCCCATCCCCCCAACATCACGTTTCGGGGAAGGAACCATTTTCAAGCCGACCTGGGAGAGTGCCCAATATGTCTGCCAAATTTCATGGTCATAGTATATCTGAAAGTATCCTAACTCGTGATCACCGCGGAAATCCAAGAAACCCCCTCCGACACCCTCCACTGCCAAGTTTCATGGTCATAGCACATTTGGAAGTACCCCAGCTCGTGATGACCAGAATTGTGGAAAACCCTCTTAAACTCCCCCAACTGTGACAAGATCCGGTCCTGTTTTGTCAGTGTTGTCTCGTATTGTCTCTACGGCCTATGCTTGTTCTTTCCTCGAAGTCCCATCTCGATCTCTCGACTGCTAAATTTCATGGTCATAGTACATCTGAAAGTATCCTAACTCGTGATCACCGCGGAAATCCAAGAAACCCCCTCCGAAACCCTCCACTGCAACACGATCCGGTCCTATCTTGTCAATAAAGTACCTAGTGTTAATGCTCGTTCTTCCCTTCAAGTTCCATCCCGATCCCTCGACCCTAAGCGTTTCAAAAGATTTCCGGTCCCCCCTCTACCCCCACCCTCAGTTATCGGATTCGGGCCAGATTCGAAATTGAAAATCTGAGACACTTGTTCTTCACACTTGTCAAGTTTCATGCAAGTCCGATTACCCGCTCCAAAGTTCTGTATGATTCTAGTTTCCGGATTCCCCATCCCTCCACTTCCCCCGCGATGGCTGGATCGGGGAAGTGATTATTTCCGAGTTAACCTGGTCGGTTCCCTCTTGTGCCTTCCAAGTTTTATTGTACTAGCTTATGTGGAAGCGTTCTCCCCTCCAGCCTCTCCCCCCACAGGTATCGAATCTGGTCCAGATTTGAAAGTGAAGATCCAAACACTTGTTCTTGACACATGTCAAGTTTCACGCATGTCCGATTACCGTCTCCAAAGTTATGCATGTTAATAGTTTCCGGACTTCCAATCCCTCCACTCCCCCTACTATGATCGGATCTGGACAGTGATTATTTCCAAGTTAATCTGGTCGGTTCTCTGATATACCTGCCAAGTTTCATTGTCCTAGCTTATGTGGAAGTGTTTCACGAGATTTGTTTAGTTAAGTTTAGTTAGCATCAGAGCAAAATAGCTCTAGTTCTTTTGCTCTGGTTAGCGTTTAGCATTCCTTCTGACCATTTTGTCTTACTTTGATGTTTAAACCGTATCTCTTCCCGCATTCGCTTCTAAATACATCAAGTCGTAGCACCGTGGCAGACCGCTGGACCTACGCCACAGAGGTCCGCTGATCGATACCGCATTTGGGCAGCGCTCTTTTTGCTTCCTTTTGCTCCCCTTTTGCTACCGTTGTTCCTAGTTTCCGGACTCTCGGATCCGGGGAAAGTCGGATTAGGGGAAGTGATTATTTGCAAGTTAATCTGGTCGGGTCCCTGATATGCCTGCGAAGTTTCATCGTCCTAGCTTGTGTGGAAGTCCCTAATCTATATCAACATCAACCCCTACTAAGGTTCAACAACATATTAAACCAACCCCTTCGACCTTCGATGCTCTAGCTCTCTGGGAACGAACCTAAGTAAAGAGTGACTCATCCACGAGCAGAGCTGTACTAGTGTGAAGAAAGAATGACTCGTCCACGCTCAGAGCTGTACTAGTGTGAAGAAAGAGGTAGGGGTTTGACAAAAACTAGAAAAAATGTTTCAAGAGATTTCGGGTGTCCCGCTCCAGCCCCCCCCCCCCCAGTTATCGGATCCGATTTAAATTTGACAATGAACTTCCAAGACACTTGTTCTTGATACCTGTCAAGTTTTATGCACGCCCGATTATCCGTTCCAAAGTTATGAATGTTACTAATTTCCGGATTCCCCATCTTGCCACTCCCCCATTGATGGTCGGATCGGGGAAGTGATTATTTCCAAGTTAATCCGGTTGGGTCCATGATATGCGTGCCAAGTTTTATCGTCCTAGGTCATGTGGAAGTGCCCAAACTAGCAAAGTGCGGACAGACCGACAGACAGAGAGACATTACGATCGCTATATGGCGCTTGAGTAAGCTCAAGTGCCATAAGAAACGACAAAACCAAATTGTTGCTTTTGCAACACAATAATGACATAAAGAGCCCATTTAGTGGAGACCGAGGTCGAGGGAAATTGCCTGACAAGCTGCAGATCGTTTCTTGCAAGCCTCAACATTTATGTAGGGCTAGGGGCTAAGAAATATAGGGTAAATAAGAATATCATAAATGTTTTATTTCTCACTGTTTCATACATACAGTTTCCTGACATTCTCTATTTAGCTAACGCACACAAACTTTAAACCTAAGGTGATGTACAAACAAAAAAGATCGAACAAACGAATAGAAATCATGACAAATTATCAAACGCTCAAGTTGTGATGGTTTTCATTATTGCACATCCATTAAGCTACTTTCACAAGCACCTTAACTACTTTACTGAAAAGGGAAGCAAAGAGGAAACAAAAAAAACGTTTAATGGGGATAAACAGATACGATGAAACTAAGACGGGATGTTTAGTTTGGCTAGAATTCGGCCGAGAACGGTGACAGAACAAAAGTTGCGAATGGGTCAGACTAGGAAATATGTTACTGGATAAAGCATCATGCTGAAGAAATATATAGTGTCAGCTTTCGTCTCGGTGATGTTTCGGCTAGAATCGGAAGAAACTATCGGTTTCTATAGAGGTTCTAGAGGAGACTGATTAGGAAATGGATTTGAGGTGATACGAAAGATATTGTGTCAGTATTCGCCGAAGATGCATATTTGAACTGGAATTTAGAGAAAATCTGACATTCAGAGACGAACTTCTCAGGCATGGAAGTACGGTGAATTTAATGAAAAATGGCGGATTTCAACTTTCAGTCGAGAAACGATGAAACCAGATATCTAGTCTGGACTTCTCGAAAAGGATGAGGGAACCCAGTCCTACATTATATAATATTAGCTCAACAGGGAAATTCACGAATGTTGCTAATATTCATCTTACCTGCTATCGAATTACAGGAAAGGATGGTGGCGAATGCATTCTCTTGTTTCAGTTCAAATCAAAATTTTCGTCTCCAGTATCCGATTGTTAGCTGTGATAAGAAGATCTGGGGTATACGAGCATGTTGACTTACTTGTACTTGCACATGTAAAGTGACCAGACGATTTATGCCGAACCGGCGTCAATGAGTCTGACTGCATCCCTGATGTTTCTGTCTTGCGCCATCTCTTGAGTGAAATCTACCCAGAGAGATTGTCATTGTCCATAAGTTGTAGGGGGTGACATCCCTTACGTCTCTGTCTTGCGCCATCTCTTGAGCAGAATGTAGCCAGCACGATTGATGCCTCACCTGGAGCTCGTTCCACCCTACTTATCGTAGTTACTACGGATACCTTCCGCAATTAGTGAGATTCTTTCGCGAGCAAAATCCAGTTGTTTTTTCAGTTGAAACTAGAAAAAGCGTTTCAAGCGATTTCGGGTGTCCCCCTCCAGCCCCCCCCCCCAGTTATCGGATCCGATCCGAATATTACAGTGAACATCCAAGACACTTGCTCTTGATACCTGTCAAGTTTAATGCACGCCCGATTATCCGTTCCAAAGTTATGAATGTTACTAATTTCCGGATTCTCCATCTTGCCATTCCCCCATTGATGGTCGGATCGGGGAAGTGATTATTTTCAAGTTAATCCGGTTGGGTCTCTGATATGCATGCCAAGTTTTATCGTCCTAGGTCATGTGGAAGTTCCCAAACTAGCAAAATGTGGACAGACCGACAGACAGACAGACATTACGATCGCTAGATGGCACTATATGGCTTCTTTTTTCAGTTTGAACAAAAAACTCGTAGATGCTAAGGTTCCAGTTTGCTCTTATAACAAGAGCTAAATCTCTTACAACAAGTAAATCCCTTTTCCCGGGAAGAGTTGCCTTGAAACTGGCCATAATGCTTTGAAATCGCAGAATTTCTGGTGTTTTTGGCATATGCGCGACATCCTGTGACGAATTTTTCACAGCTGTGAATCTGGGGGGGAAGTCGAAAACCTGTGACAGATCGCAGAATTCTGTACCCAGTGGCAACACTGAGTGTTGCTCCACGTGCCTTATTGCATCACTACCTGAAAGCTGAGCGAATTAGAGACGGAAAGGTATTCAATGAAATACCTTAATCAATATTCTTTGAGCCCAAGCTGACTTTGAAACATTTATTCAAACAATGTTTACAACGGGTACGTCAGCTACGATTCTTCATCACCGATATTTTGGCCCTTTTTGGCAAGGGTCCTCGTCAGGCTGTCAATCCTCTGGTTCAACTTCGGGGAAGGAAACAAACCTGTAATAAATCGGATTTATTAAAGGTTTGTTTCCTTCCAAAAAGGGCCGAAATATCGCTGATGAAGAATCGTAGCTGACGTACCCGTTGTAAACATTGTTTGAAGAAATACCTTAAACCCGCGACAAGCCACGAGGGAGGAACTCTGTTCTTCCCGCGCACTTCTTCTTCTTCCGGACCTGTAAGGATTTGACGACTTGACCTTTTTTTAGCAGCATTAACTTCAAGTGAGTCTTGTTCAACTGTCAGAGGAAAACTGTAGGGAATAAAACGGTTGGGGGGAGGGAAGGTCGTATGCACAAGCATACAAGACGGAGAAAGCGCCTCAACTGAGGATTTTCTCTGCTGCTTGTCAAGCTTAATGGTTTTGTTTGTGACTAAAATTTATTTTAAATTTCAATTTATAGGCAAAGTAGAGGAGGAATTCACAGTAATGAAAACATTGAAATGTGGATGAATCCCTTTGAAGTCAACGATGTCACGTTCAAGCCTTACTCTTCCGCAATTCAACTTATTTGACAAGTTTTTCTTTACCAATCGTCACGAAAGTGTCAGAGTTGTAACTCCTCATGCCTCTATATCACGCCACGGGAGCCTGTTTAAATCTCAAGTTGCAGAAGTAGAAGAAGGAACTGGACTGAGAAGTGCTCAATTCCACACGTAGCAACAGGGAAAAGCTACTGAATTAAAAGGGTACTCAAGCCGATAGCGGCAGTGAAATAGACGTCGAAAGGATAATTCAAGTAGTGGATTGGTCTGGCGAGAAATAGGAGATAAACCATTACCAATTGTCAGCTTAAAGTCAAGGAATCGGGAGGGGACTTGGCGAGAAGGAAAAAAATAAGCCCTAGGTAAACCATTTGTAGAACCGGACCGAATCCGGGCACTGTGAGTGGATCTGGGTGAAGGTTCTTCAAAATCTTGACACACGAGTTAGGTTACTTTCAGATGGAACAGGATGATCAGAGTTGCGAAACGTATTAGGGACCTGGCCAGGTTTACTTGGAAATTATCATCTATCATAGTGGACAGTGAAATAGACTTCAAAAGAGTAATTCAAGAAGTGAAGTGATCTTGCCAGAAATAGGAGATAAGCTATTTCCAATCGACAGCTTAGAGTCACGGAATCGGGACGGGATTTGGCTGGAAGGACAGAAAGAAGCCTTTATAGATATACCATTAATAGAACCGATCCGGATCCGGGCACTATGAGTGGATCTGGATGGGGATTCCATAAATCTTGTGGCACGAGAGTTAGGTTACTTACAGATGGAATAGGATGATGAAACTTGTGAAGTATATTAGGGACCTTCTCAGGTTGACTTGGAAATTTTCATTTTCGAGACCTTACCACTAAGATGGGAGTGGGAGGAGGGGGAATCTGGAATCTTTTTGCACGCAATTCTTTCGAACGATTTATCCGATCTAGTAAGTAAGCAAGTAATTTATTTATAACCCGCCACTTTGAAAAAGCGGAGTAAATGAAAGAAAATAAATAAAAAACACAAACACTATAGAAAAAGACACTTAATTTTCAATCTTAGGCCAGGAAGCAGTGAATAACGTCGTGCGCTGGTTGGGCCCTGTTGTCCATGATTTTCTTATAGCGACGAGGAAACATCCAAAAGGATAACACTTGCATTTTGAATTTTGAACTTCTCCGTCAAGTATGGTTCTGACACATTTTCGACAAGTGGAACGCTTTGCATATTTAAAATATCATGATTTTATTTCTTGCGTTTAAAAATAACTCGATTTGCCGACGAGTCGACCGACGCTCGACAAAAGCATACAAAATTATATTTCTTCCATGTTTGTCGGCGCTCCGCGCCGACAAACAAGTGAACTTTCGCCGGACGAAAGTACTGTCTCAAGACCTTTGGGGGGGGGGGGGGGAGTCCCCCCCCTCTCCCCCATAGTGATGCCCCTGACCTTACCAGCTAAGTGTATCACAAGATTTCTGGGACCCCCTCTAGCTACCTCCATATTCGGTCCGAACCTAGATGAAACCTGACAGCCTTCAAAAGCGCTTGATGCGGTTACTCAGGGAAGTTGTAGAGGGTAGCGGAAATTTTGTTGCAAGCTTAGAAGGAAGGGATCAGGACAAGACTTAGCGGAAGGACAAGCATAAGCCCTAGCTTTCCCATGATGGGGAATCTCGAGAATCTAGTCAAATGTATAAATCTCGACCGTGTCACTCGATTCGGAAGGCTGTTATAGATTTGGTCACTGCAGTAGGAGTTAGAGGGGGGGGGGGGGATCTCGGAAAATTTGGAATGAGCCCTGGATCACCAGATCAAAGTATGTGTCATCCGTGTGTTGGTACAAAATTCCTTCATGAGATATACCATTTTGAAAAATGCGAGGGGATGACAATTTCTGTAGTACTGACTACAGTACTCTGTACACACTGAGACCAAAATAGACCGATCCCAATTGTGAGACATGTAGGGGACTTGTAACCAACAATCGGCTGTTAGTTTACTTATCTCCGGCGATGAGGAGTTTGCAACTTTTGCTAGTTGGTATACTTGTCATTTGTTTCCGGTGTATTTAATGGTTAAGAACAGTTTGGTACCATGTCTATCACAGGGAGAGGGACTTGTAAGTGGGAATCGGTTGCTAGAAGGGGTTTATGAGGGGATAGAAACTTGAGTCAGTTTATGCACATATTATTTGATCTCGGTAAATCTGAGTGAAAGAAAATTTGTCTCCATGGTCTATCGGTGTAACTTAGAACTAACGAGAACTAAGTGTTTACGCAATGGAGACAAATTAATACAATCACGTAGTTTCGCAATGATTAGTCGCAATCTATGGTATTTTGATCCTGAAAAGTTACGGATAGCAAGTAGGTCATATACGATTATGTTCCAAGTTTTCATTCATTACGATGCCTACGATTGAAAAGAATTGAGTCCAATTGTCTGCGAAGTCAATTTAGTCCCTCTACCGGTATTCTTTTTTTTTCAACTCCGAGTGATGTCCTTTGATCATGTGAAAGTTTCAAGGGGTTGAAAACTTCAATGGTAGGGTACACACTAAAACAAAAAATAGGCGGATTGCAGTTACGAGACATGTCAGGGACGCATAAGTAACAAGCTGTTAGACTATAATCATCTTCGGCGATGAGCAACTTTTCCTAGTTGGCGTGCCTGTTATTTCTGTCCGGTGTATTTAATGTTTATCACGTAGAGTAGGATTTGTAAGTAGGAATCGGTTGCTAGAGGGAGATCATGAGGGGCTAGAAATTTGTGCAAACTGGTGCACATTTTATTCGATCTCTACAAATCTGAGGGTAAGAAAATTTGCCTCCATGGTCTATCATTGTAACCTAGAATTAAGTGTTTACGTGACAGGTATAAATGATAAAGGAAAACAATGACGTAGTTCAGCGATAATTGATAGTGACATCTATGGTATTTTCATCCTGAAAGGTTACGGATAGCTTAATAATACCAACTAGGTTATAGGACAATGTTCCAAGTTTCCATCCGTCACGATGTCTACAACTGAAAAAAAATCAAACCGGTTCGACCGAGTCAACTTAGTCCCTTCTCAGTCAATCAATCAATTTATTTAATTCGTGATATTACACGTCATAGAATAAAACTACACTAACACAGGACTTTTCTTTACTAAATGTATACAATCATTTTATCCATTCGATGGCTCTGGGAAATAGCAAAGTAGACGGAAAAGTCAGTAGAAATGTTCTGCATTCTCAGGAATTGCCTTTAAAAAATGGATTTTCGGAAACTTCTAACCTTGCAACAAAACTAACTATCGCTTTCCGTCTCATAACATCAAAAGATTCAGTTTCATTTTCTAAAAGCATTTGACTAGCAGAGTAACGTCGATTGAATGAAAGGAGATGACGGAATGCATTGTTAAAACAGACTTTTAGTTAACGCATCGTCGTATCAAAAAGTGGGAGACAGTATAGTCGCGTGCAATGCGTCTTAAATGAAAGAATTCTCACGGAAACAGTACAAAATTTTAAATTACGAGTTAAGTTGTTCGCACGCGCCCAAAGACCCCGATACTGACTCGAAATTGCTGAATCGTCATACAGGTCATCGTCTAAAAAATAACCTAAGTACTTCACTTTATGCACTCTCTTCAAAACAAAATCACCAAGTCGAATAGCCGGAAATATCAGGTATTTAAAATGTTTCGGGATAAAAATCATGTAATTGCACTTCGCAGAATTGAAAATTGTGTCATGCGTCTCTGCATAATTTGCGCAAATCTTCAACAGGCGATTTAATGCGTTCGCCGGCGGCGCCATTAGAACCATGTCGTCAGCGTAAGCGATCGAGTTCAAAAACACACCAGAGATGTTACAGCCTACACGGCTCTCCATTAATTGTTTACAAAGGTCATCTATAAAAACATTAAATAAAAGAGGTGAAATAAGTCCCCCTTGTTTAATTCCGTTAGCAGCATGAAAAGGAGCGGACGGTTTTGACCCCCGCTTCACACGAAACTCCTGTCGAACAAACGAAAGGAAATCAACCAGCAGTTTTGGCATACCCCTTGTTCGTAACTTTTCAAACAACAATTCGTTAACACGGTCAAAAGCTTTACGTAAATCTAAAAAACAAGTGAAAAGAGGACTTGCCAGACCCAGATAATACCAAGATAATACCACACAGTTTTCTTAAATGAGAAACTATAAAGATCGGTGCGATGCTTCTGTTTAAAACCAAACTGATTAAAGATGTCTTTAAAAAATCAAAAGAATGTTTCAACAACAATTGCTCGAGCAGCTTCGAAAAAACTGTTGTGATAGCAATGGAGCGGTAATTATCGATACTTGTGAGGTCCCCGCACTTGTTCTTTACCAGAGGTATGATCGTAACCTTCATTAGGTCTGGGGAAACACAACTGTGAGCAAATGCGCAGGTAAAGTATACTGAAAGTAAAGCGCATAGGCGCTGCCGTTTACTATACTTCACATGCTCGGCAGACAGGCTGCTTTGTTCACTTTCAGTTCTTTCGCAATCAATTCAACAATTTCATTACTCGTAAAGCTAGTTCTATTAACTTCGCAATCGCATTCATTAGCACAGCTAGGTGAGTGCGAATCACTGGGGACTGAATTGAGCAAGTCACTGAAGTGGGAACGCCATCTTACCACTATGTTGGACTCTCCAACCTGTCCATCCAAAGTGGACGCTAGCGCATTCGGGACACTATTGACGGTTCGAAAGGTCGACCACAGATTCTTACGATCACCAAGGTAAGCTTCAGCCATCTTGTCTGCGATTTGCTTCTGCCGAGAAGATTTACACCGTTGCAAAGCAGACCGAAATTCTTTGCGTTTCACTAGCATACTGCTGTAGAAACTGCCGATGCTCGGTTTACCAGCTTCTCGCCACATAAGGTAAGTGGAACGGTATTCAGCGTGCACTAAGTTAACTTCAGAATTCCATCCCGGGACAGTTTTGTACGCTCTATTTGACGCCACCTTCTGCCGATATCTGGCTGTTGTTTTTTTCAACGCTGAGGAATAGTTGCCTGGGGTCAACGTGAAGTGTTGCGTAAACCTTTGTTCGGCTTCGCCGACTAAAGTGTTGCAACCAATCGGAGCTTTCAAAACAGAAGAACACAATCAGTAATCACATTATCAAAGGCCTCAGCGTTGAAAAAAAAACAACAGAATATCGGAAGTCAGAACAAAGCGTTTGTTGTCAAATGACTTTTCTTGAAATTTCTCTTTGTTGTATTTTTGAAATTCCTACATTCATGTGATTACATCTGCAACCTGTTAGGTGTCGATACCCAATTTGAGGGAGAAGAACCTCGCTGTATTAAAGGACCCCTCGCACTATTTACTCTTCAACTTACAGTATTTTAAAATATTCGAATACTTTAAAACTAGGCTATGCTTACAACAAATAACCCGCGGTCTTGGCTGTTTAAGCATTTTTTGAGACCCAATGAGTTATAGCGAAAACAGGGAAACAATTTGCATAACCGTTTTTTCTTGTGGCAAAACTTCCCGCAGACAACCGTAGACAGCGTGATACACATCGAAGGTAGCAAAACACGGCAAGTGAGAAAATCAGCGTGGTTTTATTAGAGGGGTTAGAATGTACCGTATGAAATTGGGGTCTCCCGGTTTAAAAATATACCGAATGATTATGGAAGTAGGTTGCGTTAGTATTATAGGTAAGACAGGTCCTTTAAAGGATAAGCAATCAGAAGCTGTGGTGAATATAGGCAATCGTGGCTTGTTTCGTTTGCCGCCGTAAAACTTGTAAAAACAAAAACAACTCTTTTTGGATTTTTTAAGCTGACAGCTTTATTGATGAGTTAGAAACTACAAACAAATACAATAATCAATGGCTGGAAAACATATATACGGCACTCATGCTAAGTTGAAACAATACTTTCACTGAAATGATTGGAACACACTCTTACAAGGGGAGTGAATTTACAATTACGTTTTCCATAATTAATTACTTTATCAAATCATTTAAACCTACTTAAAAAAAAGGTAATCTAACTTAATAACTCGCTACCCTTATGACTCCGACTAAAAATACATGAACGGCAAGTCACGTATGAGTGCATCTCGAGGCGGCGAAGATGTCGTTTTGCAACAGGAGTCGAGAACAACTCCTGGGACTACCATAACCTAGTCTAAAGAATTGCCATTTCCCCTTTTTACCCTTTGCAATCATACCTTCAGTACGTACAAAAGAACACTCCGAATGATATGAAACTGTGAGCATGTTCACAGTTTCATATTCTTAATTCATTATGCTAGAGTACTTTTCCCTTTTCTAGACCATTTTCACCGCTTTTCCTCTACCAGTAAATACTAAAAAATTGCACTCGTGTCTGAAACATTTTCGGGGCCGTGCTGATTAAATTTGGCTGTTTTGCTAGAAAGGAGAGAAGAACTGAAAGGTCAGAATAGATGTGGGATATTACAAAACTCATCTCAAGCGAGGTTAGAACAAACACACTGTGGTAGCTACCTCTACCTGATTTCAGGATATCTTAGCTTTACGAGACATTTTTAAACCAGCAAGTTTGTCTCGCTTTAAATGCCATAGGCGTAGCGGGCGCCGCTGTTAGTATGGCCCGTTTGCGAAGCAAGGAAAGCATAGGTCTTGACGCTACTCCTTAGTGTTATTTTGCTCTGCTTTGACCGTCACGGTGTTTGCCCTGTCGCTACTTTCCCGTGGAGCGGCTTGCTCTTTCGCAGCTTTGGTTATCGTAGTTCTTGCCCTGTCGCTATCCTTGCACGGCTTGCGTTGACTGCGATGTTTTACAGTCGCTTTTATTTGCGGCTATGACAGGATACTGCAGTCCGTCTCCGGTGCGAGAGAACTACAAAGCTAGTGAAGATTCACCAGTCTACCTTAACGAATCTTACTAGCGAGGCATGTTGTTCGTTCGGTGACACGCTCGAACACGCAATGTCCTTTGACCTCGTTATTAAACTGCATTGTCGAAGCCTCGAGCCATGGCACTACGGTTGTTAGTCTTTCTATCCTAAAGGCAGTTGACCATTTTAGCGTTTTGATCTTGCGTTTACAGCTGTTGTCAAAGGTGGCGTGTCGGTTTGAGCAATGCCTCTGGTTTTCACAGCTGGATCATATCATTTAATAATAATAATAATAATAATAATAATTTATTTTTGACCCGCTACAAAAAATCAAAGCGGGGTATCAATAAAAGAAAGAAAACAAGCACTTAACAAAACAAAAAGCACAAGAAAGTAATTTGTACTCCTCTTCATCTTTTCCTCTTCTCATCTAGCGACTTGGTTTTAGACCGTGTTTCAGAGAGTCAAGGAAGACACAGTCCCCCCCCCCCAAAAAAAAAAAAATAAATAAAAAAACGTATAGATTCGAAATTCGTTGCTGCTTGACCTGCCCATTAACCTTTTCTCAGTAGAATCTCAGTAGAAGCTCAGTAAAATCTCCTTTGATCGCCGGATCCCTGACTGCCAGGGGACTCTCCTTCCAACAAATTATAGTTGCGTTTTTGCAGATACCATGGTATCTGATACCACTAAAGTCGTTTTTGCAGTTATCGTGGTATCTGATACCAAGGCGTTTTTGAAGGCCAGTAATCGTGGTATCAGATATTCAGATACTACGGTCCGACCGTGGTAACTGGTCGTGGTATCTGAAAAGTCTTCTCACTTTCATCAAATTTTGTCAGATTGGTGAGGAAGAAGTTTAGCACTTAGTGATGTAACTGGATATCTGTTTTTCTTTTGGGATGACTTCGAAAAGTGCAATTTCGGCAATAGTCGTTTTTGCAGAGCACCGTATATCAGATACCACGATATCTGCAAAAACGACTAATTGCAGATCCAGTTACCGTAACTTATGTATCGTCCAATCCGTATGACCTCGTTCCCATCTGCAACCTCGGTAAATATGGTTTCTAGTTCTTCGGGTTGGTTTGGAGTGTTTCTAGTTGTTTAATTGTTTTCCTTTTTTTTGTGTTTTCTGTACCAGTTTGGGTGATCCAGCCGACTCAGTAACCTGTGTTCCTCCCCTTACGACAAGCCAGTGCTTTCTGCGGGGTGTCCCACGTAGACTGAATGAACGTATTTAAGTTCAAAGGCAAATTGGCCCTACAAAATACATGAACATAATAGATCATACACTTTGAATCACTCAATACATCCCTTTATTTAGCTGAAGGACTCCTTTAAAATAGGCGAATCTGAATTATTTTAGCCTTCTTCTCATGACTAAGAACATCAAGGAACGATATATTGTCCATTAAATGTGGATTATCCGTTCAATAATAATAATTGTATTCAAAAGCCAAAGGCCATATACAAGCAATACATATAAAACAACAAAACAAAATAACTTTACATGAACTAAACTTTGCCTTCTCGAAATTTCACAACACCATGAACAAATCTGCAAATTTTGCATATAACGCTTGGCGACGTGCTCTTTAAGATGTCAGGAAGTAACAAAACCTCACCTCCCAATAATTCCCTTCTTAACCCAGAGAGCCCTGGACACCGGCACAGAACATGGACCAAATCATAAACTCCATTACCACATAGAGGGCAAGCACACCCGGATGGCTGGTCTTCATCTTTTCTCTTCAAAAAATAACTATGTCTATGCACTGATAGACAATTAGCCCGCAACTGGATCCAATACCGCAAATATAACTGGGGCAAATTTATCTTAAAATATACCTCTCTATAAGCTCTCTCTCTCTCTCTCTAAAACCTATCGTGATTTCTTTTTTTTTTTTTTAGTCCGTCATTTTACGAAAAAATACTTAAAGCTTGTAGCTACATGTGTCTTAATTCTCATTTCGATCTTTCATCGATAAGCTTACAACTTTAACAAGAAAATAATGTGATGAATATGTAGCTTATTAAAATCTCGTTTGATCGTCGGATCCCTGACTGTCAGGAGACTCTACTTGCAACAGATTGTGTCTTACAATCCGCCTGACTCCTTCCGTAGTCTCGATAAATATGGTTTCTTATTCTCCAGAATGGTTTGGAGTGTATCCAGTTGTTTTGGCACTTGCAGCTTTGCTCAAGTGCCATATAGCGATCACTTTTCGGTCTGTCGGTCTGTCAGGCCACTCATCTCGAGTTAGGGTACTTCCAGAAGTGCTAAGACGATGAAACTTGGCAGGCGTATTAGGGACCCGACCAAACTAGCTAACTTATCGGGGGACACTTCCACGATACGACCACCGTGGGGGAGTGGAGGGGGGGGGATCCGGAATATTGACGTATTTTAACTTTTGAACGGGGAATCGGGTCTAAATGAAGCTTGATGTTTGGAAAGACCTCCTGTCTCAGCTGTCACACTTCCAAGTCCGGAATGGATCTGGTAACTTTGGGGGGAGCTGGAGGGGGAACCGGAAATCGTGTGGGAAGTCGGGATGAAACTTTCTGTAAAGTTCAAGCAAGCCCCAGATACGTAGTTGACAAGACCGGAATGGATCCGAGCACTGTGGCGTGAGTTGGAGGGAGGGTTCCGGAATTCCGGTGATCCCGAGTTAGGATGCTTACACATGTGCTAGGACGATGAACTTGGCAGGCACATCTGGAACTCAACAATTTTAACTTAAGAACAGTCGTTTCTCCTATATCTCCTACCATCGTGGGGGAATGAAGGGAGGGAGAATTCGGAATGTCTCAGATGTCCCATTTCAAGTGCAGAAAGGATCCGATCAATATGGGGGAGTCAGAGGGGGAGGGGGCAGACATTTTGTGACACGCTTAGAGTGTAGCGATTGGGATGATACTTGGTGGGAAGAACAAGCGTAAGCCCTTGATACATCAGTGGCAGAACCAGACCGGATTCAGGCACTCTGGGGGCAGTTGGAGGGGGGTCTGGAATTCCGGTGATCGCGATTTAAGGTACTTCCAGATGTGCTAGGACGACGAAATTCGGCTTGAACGTTAGAGACTCGACAAGATTGGCTTAGAAACTGTCACTTCCCAGATCGACCATCCCTAAAGTACTCACATTCACCGCAAGTACAAAAAATACTTTTGACGTGTTCATGGTCCCAAAGGGCCCAGATCATTTTTGCCTCAAGGGTTTCGATTACGGATGAATTTCTAGCGCCCTTAAAGGGGAATTGGCAAATTCTACTTTCATCGTTTTACGAAGCCTTGCAAGTGCCATATGAGCTACCAGCTCTTGTTTTCTTTTGTTTGTGTTTTCTGTACCATTGTGGTTGGTCCAGTCCGCGTCTTTGACACAGACTGTGGTTCTAGTGTTTCAGTCTTGTTTTTGTCACCCCCTAGGACAAGCCAGTGCTTTCTGGGTTGTCCCATACATGGTATCCCGATGGGAAGTTTTTAGCCTGCGTGGTTGTATGATAGTTGTACGAAAAAGTTGCATGTCTTGATATGTAATGGTAAAGAATACCACCATTTAATGTGCCTCAGACTGGGCCAATCTTCTGCAGTATAATAGGATCCAGTAGCATCCTGTCTTGCTCTGGTAGCATCCAGTCTTGCCAATAGTAGCATGCAGTAGAATGCAGTAACACGGCAGCCTCGACATAGAAGCATGTAGTAGCATCAATTCGTACTACATGTTACTTTTTCGTACAACTTCATAATACTATTCTGAGATAAATTTTTCATCGGGATGGAAGTAAGTAAGTAAGTAACTAATGTATTTCCGACCCGCCATTTGAAAAGCGAAGTACGTAAAATAAAATAAAAGAATTAAATAAAACACAATAAAGACAATATACAATTTTTCATTCATCGTCCAGAAAAGAATGTAGATGTCATGTGCTGGCATGGGCCTGTTTTCCAAGATGTTTGGCAGAGCCGACGAAATTTCCAAAAGTGTGACGCTTCAAGTCCAAGTTCAAGTTCTTTTATTGTTTGAATATACACATTTAACACTATTTACATAACATCCCCAGCAGGGAGACTGGCTCGAAAGCCGGGCGACAAACGGGATAAACAAACAAGCCCAGAAGAAACGGATGCCATCACGCTTCTCACTCCATCTCACACCCAAAAATATATACCAAAGATTTTTATTTTATTATTATTAGTATATTTATCCGATAGCTAAACGGCCGGGAACTAATATTCATTAATAAGTACAGCTTTAATTTAGTTTTAACGTTATGAGGGACATACTCTGATTAAAACAAGATTCATATTTGTTTCAGTATTTAGTAATAATATTTTTAGGGGAAAATCTTGATCGCTCAGAAATAATTAAAGGCATAGGAAGCTTACTTGAAGGACAACGAGTAGTTTACGGTCGGACGGAAGGAGGGCCTGGAAAAAAATTATTTAAAGCAAATTGGTGGCAGATCCTTTAGATAACGGACACGGACAAGTATTCAGTGAAAAACTAGGATTTGTCTAACAGGAACTCTTCAGGCTTGCATCTTTAACTTGGAAACGCTCCGTTAGCATGTAAGATTGTCCGTTCAATAAATTATCTCTCACTCTAAAGCCTTCTATGGTCGCTTTCTTTTATTCTTCCTTTCACATTATTCCTAGCCGAGTTTTGACAGTCAAAACAAACTCCAACACAAACAGCAACATAAACTTCGTCGATAGCTTCAAGGTTAGTCAACAAGTCGTTCACGAATAAGGACATGAGAAGCTTCAAAGTATTAAATTTCATTTTGGAAGATATGGTAGACCATCAGGTATACCTTTTATTTTGTTTTGCTTGGTTTTCGAACTTTTTAACCAAGTCACGTTAAATTTGCAAATACTTTGCGTCCTGCAGCCGCGTCGGAGAAAGGGAAGGCTGGATAGAGTAGACAAGCGTCACAAAAAATCGCTAATTTCATATGGAAAATAATGGTATGTTGAAAACGATATTTCTGAGCCATTTTATCGTGAAAAGATCATTTCTAGTAAGAGCTTATTGTGGCTCAAGAGGGACCCATCCAGTTTCGCTATCATTCCCAAACAAAGGTGTAAACATATACGCCATCTAGGCAATAAGTTCAGATTATTGCCGATAGATGGCGTATGTCTCTAATCATCTTTGTGACATTGTTTGATTTGGATGATGCTGAGCATCATCCATCACTTCGTTTAGGGAAGATTAGTCATCAACTTACCATCTTGTTGACAAAGGAGACTCTTGTAAATAGTAGCTGAGTATACGTTTATTTTATCGAGAGAGAAGAGAAAAGTGCGTCTGAGCAAGGCTATCTAGCACATCCTTACCCCTCGTTTTGTTGATTGGTTTTGAGAGTGGAACCTTAGGTCAGGCCTGCTAGTCTTCAAATTTCCCCGCTATCCACCAGGTCTCAGTGACCGCATTCAAGACCTAGCCTTATCCACCACCCTCGAAACCTCATCAGAATTGTGCTTTAACAAAAAAATACCGCTTTAACCTACGTGTTTCCCTTCTCATTTCGCTCGTTCATCGATAAAGTTGCAAATTAAGTCCTGTGGTAACATTCCATCAACCAACTGACTCATTAACTTGTCTTCGTTCCCTCGCAAGACAGGGGAAGAGGGGACCCTCACTGGAACCAACACCCAGCGGAACTCTAATGTTAGTTCAGATCTTTATCGCGAGATTAAACGAAACTTTCCCTTAGTTCTCTTGTTTGGCGAGCCACTTATTTTAGCCATTCTCTTTTCAGGAACCCAAACTATAATCAAGATATCTCAAGCATCCAAATGAAAGACAAACAGCGACAGAAAAACGTTGCGTGGGAACCTTACGACCCACTGAAGCAGAAGTTTCTGGAGCTGGGTAAGTGGAAAAGTCTTCTTCCATAAAGATTTCTTTAGGTTCTCTTGATGATCCTTATTGACAGCCTTTTTGTACCGTCATATCCTTGTAATTAATAGCGAGTTTCTTGGGACTTCGAAATTCTGACGTATTTTTGCGGATTTCTTCAACCATAATTTGGCAACACTTCCACAAAGCCACATCAGGGTTGCCACGGGTGATAATTTACCACCAGATTTGGTTATTTGGTTCTGTTTGTACCACCAAATTACTCAATTTTGATGACTTTCACATCAGAAATGACACAGAGATAAAAAAAAATTGCAGGTTTCCAAAATTACCCCGCGGCTTCTCCACGTTTTCTTGTTTTAGTTAGTTCTTGGTAATTTCTTTCCAATAACAGAAGATTTATTTATGTGGCGTGGCAGACATGGCCACATCATTATGAGGTTTGTAAATGTATCGATGGTGTTTTTCAAAAAGGTTGTCAGGGACAGTTTTCTCGAAATCGAGTTAGCAGAGCCCAATTTGCAGTCCCCCGCAACTCAGGGTTACCAAGTGGGACACTTTTTGTCTCTGGGTGACACCGTGACACTTTTTCTCTGGAAGTGACACCTTTTTTTACGAATGACACTTTGTAGGTCAAAAAAGCACTTTTTCGTTATCTTTACTAAACTGATGGATTAGCGCCCCCAAAACACTGCCAAAACATGTACTTTACTTTGGTTTTGTAGTCTGAAGCCTTAAATAAAGCTCGTTTCCGATTAAATTTTGTTACAAAACTGTGACGTAACATTTAAGAAGTGTTTTAAAAAAGGTTGTTACAAATTCAATTATTACCAATTGTGCAAGCTGTGCATCGGAGTGCAAAAACAAATGTAGGTGTCAAAAAGCACCTTTTTGTCAGCAACTGTGACACTTTTATGTGTCGAGCTCCTGGCAACCCTGCCGCAACTGTGTCGTACACGTCTGGTAAAAGATTCAATCAAATTGCGGAGATGCATAGTTTTGTTTCTGGGACTTTCATGGTCTTCGGATCCTGGCCTAAAAGTGAAAGGTTTTTCGCTGTTCCTGTAAAATTTGAAAAATGTCGCTTGTAACCTTTTGAAAAAAGGTGTCGATGGGATCCCAAAAATCTAATATTTGATTCAGACAGTAGGGTCTTGTCTTCGCCAGACTAATCATCAGAGAAAATCAAGTTCAGATATATCTCTATAAGCCATATCTATTTTGACGATACTGACCGAGACTTCCTGCTTTACTTCTGCCCAGTTTCCGGTTTCGCCCGAATTCCGAGCAAACTACTAGTCCAGCAGAAAAAGAAATTCAGAAGCAAATCCAGCATCAAATCCCTATAAAGAACATCTAATCAACTTTGAATAAAAATTTGACTTCAAAAAAAAAATCTGGTTACAACCGGATTCCGGACTAATTATATGTTCGGGTAAAAAATGATTGTCATATACAGACTTAGCCTGTCTTCTTACCCCTTAATCTGTCATCTAATCAAACTTTTGCTTTTAACAAATTTTCCGGTTTTGGCCAGATTCCGGGCGAATGGGTTTCACCATCGCGTTCAGCATGTCTTTTTAACCCTAAATCGAACATTCAATCAACTTCAAATGAAACTTTTATTTTAAACCAACTTTCCGGTTTTAGCCGAATTCCGGACGAGCTGTGTCTGGCAAGACAATGGTTTTCACTATCGTGCTCAGCATGCCTTCTTACATCATAATCGACTATCTCATTAGCTGTTGAAAAATATTTTGTTTCCCTGAATTTGAACCCCCTCTCCCACCCCTAAATGTAGGGCTACAGAGCCCATCTGCGAACTTGACCTTACCCTTGATCCAACAAATCCTCACACCAAGTTTCATCAAAATATCTCATTCCCTTCGAGAGTTATAGCGCGCACAGACGGACGGACGGACAGACGCAGCGGACAGACAGACAACTTTTGCTATGTCATAGGTACTGTATCCCTCCCCTTACGTTTTGGGATCCCAAAAACATCATCGACAGTTCAGTTCAGTTCAGTTTATTCATAAAAATAAAAAACACCATCAACTGTTTATGGCTCCACTATAAGGCAATGGGCGGGGCTTGTTCTTTATTCATCTAATCTGAAGGGAAACAAACCAAAGAAATAAAAAAAAAGAACAAGAAGGAGAGAAAAAGAGAAGAAGAAAAGAAGAATGAAGACATAACAAACTAACAAGAAATATCCACTAGTGAACGATCTTCCATGGGAAAGACATGGGAAAGAACTGTTGGCTTTCTTTGAGACGATTTTCCATGAAAGAATCTTTGCCATTATTTATTTAGTTAGTTAGTTTATTTTTAGTTAGTGGCATAAATACATCGATAAAAACTACATGCAAAGAAGAACAAAAGATAAAATAATCTAAACTCGTCAACAAAATTTGAAACACAAAAGTGTTATTTTCAAACACCACAAAGAAGGTGTTTGGAAATTTTTGTCTTAAAAATTAAGAGGATCAGGGAAGAGGGTAAAACAAAACAAAAAAAAGGAAAATTTCTTCTCAAGGCCTTACCTTATGATACTTACCTTACCGTAATTTTATTAATATCCAAATCATGGACAGGCAAGAGGGAGTACTCGTCAAACAACAATAACACACAGCGATTCGGCAAGAGGGTAAAACAAAACAAAAAAAGGAAAATTTCTTCTCAAGGCCTTACCTTATGATACTTACCTATACTTACCTTACCGTAATTTTATTAATATCCAAATCATGGACAGGCAAGAGGGAGTACTCGTCAAACAACAATAACACACAGCGATTCGGCAAGAGGGTAAAACAAAACAAAAAAAGGAAAATTTCTTCTCAAGGCCTTACCTTATGATACTTACCTATACTTACCTTACCGTAATTTTATTAATATCCAAATCATGGACAGGCAAGAGGGAGTACTCGTCAAACAACAATAACACACAGCGATTCGGCAAGAGGGTAAAACAAAACAAAAAAAGGAAAATTTCTTCTCAAGGCCTTACCTTATGATACTTACCTATACTTACCTTACCGTAATTTTATTAATATCCAAATCATGGACAGGCAAGAGGGAGTACTCGTCAAACAACAATAACACACAGCGATTCGGCAAGAGGGTAAAACAAAACAAAAAAAGGAAAATTTCTTCTCAAGGCCTTACCTTATGATACTTACCTATACTTACCTTACCGTAATTTATTAATATCCAAATCATGGACAGGCAAGAGGGAGTACTCGTCAAACAACAATAACACACAGCGATTCGGCAAGAGGGTAAAACAAAACAAAAAAAGGAAAATTTCTTCTCAAGGCCTTACCTTATGATACTTACCTATACTTACCTTACCGTAATTTTATTAATATCCAAATCATGGACAGGCAAGAGGGAGTACTCGTCAAACAACAATAACACACAGCGATTCGGCAAGAGGGTAAAACAAAACAAAAAAAGGAAAATTTCTTCTCAAGGCCTTACCTTATGATACTTACCTATACTTACCTTACCGTAATTTTATTAATATCCAAATCATGGACAGGCAAGAGGGAGTACTCGTCAAACAACAATAACACACAGCGATTCGGCAAGAGGGTAAAACAAAACAAAAAAAGGAAAATTTCTTCTCAAGGCCTTACCTTATGATACTTACCTATACTTACCTTACCGTAATTTTATTAATATCCAAATCATGGACAGGCAAGAGGGAGTACTCGTCAAACAACAATAACACACAGCGATTCGGCAAGAGGGTAAAACAAAACAAAAAAAGGAAAATTTCTTCTCAAGGCCTTACCTTATGATACTTACCTATACTTACCTTACCGTAATTTTATTAATATCCAAATCATGGACAGGCAAGAGGGAGTACTCGTCAAACAACAATAACACACAGCGATTCGGCAAGAGGGTAAAACAAAACAAAAAAAGGAAAATTTCTTCTCAAGGCCTTACCTTATGATACTTACCTATACTTACCTTACCGTAATTTTATTAATATCCAAATCATGGACAGGCAAGAGGGAGTACTCGTCAAACAACAATAACACACAGCGATTCGGCAAGAGGGTAAAACAAAACAAAAAAAGGAAAATTTCTTCTCAAGGCCTTACCTTATGATACTTACCTATACTTACCTTACCGTAATTTTATTAATATCCAAATCATGGACAGGCAAGAGGGAGTACTCGTCAAACAACAATAACACACAGCGATTCGGCAAGAGGGTAAAACAAAACAAAAAAAGGAAAATTTCTTCTCAAGGCCTTACCTTATGATACTTACCTATACTTACCTTACCGTAATTTTATTAATATCCAAATCATGGACAGGCAAGAGGGAGTACTCGTCAAACAAAAATAACACACAGCGATTCGGCAAGAGGGTAAAACAAAACAAAAAAAGGAAAATTTCTTCTCAAGGCCTTACCTTATGATACTTACCTATACTTACCTTACCGTAATTTTATTAATATCCAAATCATGGACAGGCAAGAGGGAGTACTCGTCAAACAACAATAACACACAGCGATTCGGCAAGAGGGTAAAACAAAACAAAAAAAGAAAAATTTCTTCTCAAGGCCTTACCTTATGATACTTACCTATACTTACCTTACCGTAATTTTATTAATATCCAAATCATGGACAGGCAAGAGGGAGTACTCGTCAAACAACAATAACACACAGCGATTCGGCAAGAGGGTAAAACAAAACAAAAAAAGGAAAATTTCTTCTCAAGGCCTTACCTTATGATACTTACCTATACTTACCTTACCGTAATTTTATTAATATCCAAATCATGGACAGGCAAGAGGGAGTACTCGTCAAACAACAATAACACACAGCGATTCGGCAAGAGGGTAAAACAAAACAAAAAAAGGAAAATTTCTTCTCAAGGCCTTACCTTATGATACTTACCTATACTTACCTTACCGTAATTTTATTAATATCCAAATCATGGACAGGCAAGAGGGAGTACTCGTCAAACAACAATAACACACAGCGATTCGGCAGAAAGAATTCATCGCCTTTGTCATCTTCCGTCCTGCGCTCGATTCAGTCGACCGAGAAACCCTGCGGCGAATCCTGAAAACAACTATTGTGGACTTTTTAAAGCACTCTATCACGAGATAGAGAGATGCGTCCAAGTGAATGGTCGACGAAGCCCGTTTTCCCAAATTTCAACAGGCGTTCGGCATGGTTGCACCGTTGCACCTGAATTCTTCAACGCCACTGCAGATCACGGTATGGCAAACATGACCTCGTGTCTTCGATTTAGGCTCGTGCGGAGGAAAGCACTCTATCACGAGATAGAGAGATGCGTCCAAGTGAATGGTCGACGAAGCCCGTTTTCCCAAATTTCAACAGGCGTTCGGCATGGTTGCACCGTTGCACCTGAATTCTTCAACGCCACTGCAGATCACGGTATGGCAAACATGACCTCGTGTCTTCAGTTTAGGCTCGTGCGGAGGAAAGCACTCTATCACGAGATAGAAAGATGCGTCCAAGTGAATGGTCGACGAAGCCCGTTTTCCCAAATTTCAACAGGCGTTCGGCATGGTTGCACCGTTGCACCTGAATTCTTCAACGCCACTGCAGATCACGGTATGGCAAACATGACCTCGTGTCTTCGATTTAGGCTCGTGCGGAGGAAAGCACTCTATCACGAGATAGAGAGATGCGTCCAAGTGAATGGTCGACGAAGCCCGTTTTCCCAAATTTCAACAGGCGTTCGGCATGGTTGCACCGTTGCACCTGAATTCTTCAACGCCACTGCAGATCACGGTATGGCAAACATGACCTCGTGTCTTCAGTTTAGGCTCGTGCGGAGGAAAGCACTCTATCACGAGATAGAAAGATGCGTCCAAGTGAATGGTCGACGAAGCCCGTTTTCCCAAATTTCAACAGGCGTTCGGCATGGTTGCACCGTTGCACCTGAATTCTTCAACGCCACTGCAGATCACGGTATGGCAAACATGACCTCGTGTCTTCGATTTAGGCTCGTGCGGAGGAAAGCACTCTATCACGAGATAGAGAGATGCGTCCAAGTGAATGGTCGACGAAGCCCGTTTTCCCAAATTTCAACAGGCGTTCGGCATGATTGCACCGTTGCACCTGAATTCTTCAACGCCACTGCAGATCACGTTATGGCAAACATGACCTCGTGTCTTCGATTTAGGCTCGTGCGGAGGAAAAGGCATGCGGTAAGAGTTGACAGTCGTCAAACAAATCTGCCGCTGTCCAGACGTCTTCCCATTCGGGCTGGATGGACGCGTTGATTTTGAAGAGATCCGGTTGCGGGAGGTGCAGTGAAGAGTGGGCTTCGTTCGCCATCTTTATCTGGATCGCTCCCGCAGTCACTGGAGGATAGATTTCGCTAGTCTAGTGTCCCGTCCTGACGGCAATTGTACTCAAGAAACAAAATATTGTTTGATGCTTGCAGCTTATAGAGCAAATTGGTCTTTTAATCCTTTTTGCAGGTTAAACCTTGTAACTGTACAAAGAATCCTCACGTCACGTTAAAACTATATCGTCCCTTCGAGAGGTATCGTGTTAACAGACGGACGAATCGACAAACGGACGGAAAAAGTTGACGAAGTCAACGGTTGTTACGCTTTAGGGTCCCCAAGCCATTCTCTCCTTTTTCGGGCAGACATTGTTTAATCCAAATGCCGTTTCCTTTCTGTAATCCATCATGTCTGCACGACGTCGCGTCTTCGATTTGGGCTCAAGTGCGGAGACAAAGGCATCCGGTAAGGGTTGACAGTCGTCAAACAAATCTGCCGCTGTCCAGACGTCTTCCCATTCGGGCTGGATGGACGCGTTGATTTTGAAGAGATCCGGTTGCGGGAGGTGCAGTGAAGAGTGGGCTTCGTTCGCCATCTTTATCTGGATCGCTCCCGCAGTCACTGGAGGATAGATTTCGCTAGTCTAGTGTCCCGTCCTGACGGCAATTGTACTCAAGAAACAAAATATTGTTTGATGCTTGCAGCTTATAGAGCAAATTGGTCTTTTAATCCTTTTTGCAGGTTAAACCTTGTAACTGTACAAAGAATCCTCACGTCACGTTAAAACTATATCGTCCCTTCGAGAGGTATCGTGTTAACAGACGGACGAATCGACAAACGGACGGAAAAAGTTGACGAAGTCAACGGTTGTTACGCTTTAGGGTCCCCAAGCCATTCTCTCCTTTTTCGGGCAGACATTGTTTAATCCAAATGCCGTTTCCTTTCTGTAATCCATCATGTCTGCACGACGTCGCGTCTTCGATTTGGGCTCAAGTGCGGAGACAAAGGCATCCGGTAAGGGTTGACAGTCGTCAAACAAATCTGCCGCTGTCCAGACGTCTTCCCATTCGGGCTGGATGGACGCGTTGATTTTGAAGAGATCCGGTTGCGGGAGGTGCAGTGAAGAGTGGGCTTCGTTCGCCATCTTTATCTGGATCGCTCCCGCAGTCACTGCAGGATAGATTTCGCTAGTCTAGTGTCCCGTCCTGACGGCAATTGTACTCAAGAAACAAAATATTGTTTGATGCTTGCAGCTTATAGAGCAAATTGGTCTTTTAATCCTTTTTGCAGGTTAAACCTTGTAACTGTACAAAGAATCCTCACGTCACGTTAAAACTATATCGTCCCTTCGAGAGGTATCGTGTTAACAGACGGACGAATCGACAAACGGACGGAAAAAGTTGACGAAGTCAACGGTTGTTACGCTTTAGGGTCCCCAAGCCATTCTCTCCTTTTTCGGGCAGACATTGTTTAATCCAAATGCCGTTTCCTTTCTGTAATCCATCATGTCTGCACGACGTCGCGTCTTCGATTTGGGCTCAAGTGCGGAGACAAAGGCATCCGGTAAGGGTTGACAGTCGTCAAACAAATCTGCCGCTGTCCAGACGTCTTCCCATTCGGGCTGGATGGACGCGTTGATTTTGAAGAAATCCGGTTGCGGGAGGTGCAGTGAAGAGTGGGCTTCGTTCGCCATCTTTATCTGGATCGCTCACGCAGTCACTGGAGGATAAATTTCGGTAGTCTAGTGTCCCGCCTGACGGCAATTGTACTCAAGAAACAAAATATTGTTTGATGCTTGCATTTCATCCTTTGCCGCAGTTTATAGAGCAAATTGGTCTTTTAATCCTTTTTGCAGGTTAAACCTTGTAACTGTACAAAGAATCCTCACGTCACGTTAAAACTATATCGTCCCTTCGAGAGTTATCGTGCTGACAGACGGACGAATCGACAAACGGACGGAAAAAGTTTACGAATTCAACGCTCGTTACGCTTTAGGGTCCCCAAGCCATTCTGTCCTTTTTCGGGCAGACATAGTTTAATCCAAATGCCGTTTATTTTCTGTAATCCATCCTGTCTGTACGACGTCGCGTCTTCGATTTTGGCTCAAGTGCGGAGACAAAGGCATCCGGTAAGGGTTGACAGTCGTCAAACAGTTCTGGTAACTCTATATGGAGTTTCGATTGGTGCTCCATCTACAGTAGTTCTTTCGAATATTGTTCTCTTCCAATGAGGGTAGAAAAGTTTGACATTCCGAATTTCCAGCTCCCTGAAATTAGAGAGCCAAATGCAAATTTCTGGTTTCCGTGCCAGGCTTCTGCAACTTTTTTCTATCAAATCGAACTGATTGATAGTCGTTGCAAAGCATATTCAAATCATCAGCGAATATTTTCTGGGTCCTGGAAAGTTTCATACCAGAATTCCTTTTTCAGCTTAGCCTACTTATTTCGCACATGAAATCGAAAGTTCAGCTTTTTGGGGTCCCTAACCGAAGTGAAAGATGCCTTTGACATCACATAATTTGCCTCACTGTCTTTCTATCCGTCTGTCTGTCGGTCATCACAATGACTTGAGATGTTTTGTTTAAAGTTCATGTTTCTCTTTGAAAGATCAAGAATGAGGTTGACTTTAGGACCCATTTAGGATCGGTTCCAGGGGTTCCCTGCAAAATTAGGTGAATGTACTTTAACACATAGTAAGATGACGAAACTGAGCAGGCACAGAAGGATCTGACCAAAGTCACCTTAAAATCTCTGTTTCCCGAACTCAAACTGCCTTAGATAGTAAGTAAGATGAGTAAGGATGAATCCCGATCTAAGAGAGGCCTGTCCATCGAAGAGAGGCTGTGCATTCAGTCTTTGTGTACTCCTGATTTACCAGATTTTGATCTAGGGTGGTAATAGGTGGTCATTGGTCATAGACTAGTTGACAGTTGACGAAATTAGTCTGGATCCACTTTATTTTTGGTTTTGTTTATTCTGATTGTTTTTAATTAAGTTTACATTGCACCAACACCAGCAAAACTTGATTCCCCTCCAAATCCGAAAGGGAGTCCTTTTTTATGATGGTGATGATAATCGGAGCATTCCCAGTCCGTGGGGACTCACGAGAATACGGGGAGTGAGTCCCCGGGACAATCAAAAACGCGGGGACTCCTCAAGTGTGGTCCTCGGGGAGCGGCGAGATTACGCCTTATGTGAAGATCCAGGAATCGTGCTGGGCTGTACTGTCCATCTAAGAGAGGCTGTGCACTCAGTCTTTGTGTACTCCTGATTTACCAGATTTTGATCTAGGGTGGTAATAGGTGGTCATTGGTCATAGACTAGTTGACAGTCGACGAAATTAGTCTGGATCCACTTTATTTTTGGTTTTGTTTATTCTGATTATTTTTAATTAATTTTACATTGCACCAACACCAGCAAAAATTGATTCTCCTCCAAATCCGAAAGGGAGTCCTTTTCGATGATGGTGATGATAATCGGAGCATTCTAAGTCCGTGGGGACTCGCGAGAATACAGTGAGTCCCCGGGACAAACAAAAACGCGGGGACTCTTTTAAGTGGAGTCCTCGGGAAACGGCAACAGTACGCCTTATGTGAAGATCCAGGAATTGTGCTGGGCTGTACTGTCCATCTAAGAGAGGCTGTGCATTCAGTCTTTGTGTACTCCTGATTTACCAGATTTTGATCAAGGGTGGTAATAGGTGGTCATTGGTCATAGACTAGGTGTTAAATACCCAGAGTGTGTTATGTGCGGATCCGTGCAGAGTTATTTTTTTCGTGGTAATAGGTTGTACACAAAGATTGACTGCCCAGCCCTTTGTTTTCACGAAGGATGGTGGATTTGTGTAAAAACAGCGAAAATGCAATTTCCAAGTTAACCATTATCATCTTCTGGGAAGTTCTCCGTGTAGTCCTTAGAATTTTTTTTTATAATTTGATTGCTCTGGGTCCACTAGATCTCTTTCCAAAGCTAAACTTTCTAAACGAACAAACGACGGAAAAAAAACTTAGTTTTAAATGCGGGGGTCTAGGGTGGTTAGACCTCGTGGAACGGACAGAATCACTCTGATCGTATAACCAGGTGTCAGAAAGTGACTGTGAAGGTTTGCCAACAATTCACAGTAGCTTCGCGGTTGCTCAATTGGGCCCAAGGGTGTTTCTTGTGGATGTTTCACATCTTTTTTCAGACCTTTCCAGTCTTTCCCTTTTACATTAAATAGCCAAATTGGATCAGGAAGGTCGCGATAATTGTTTCTGACACGAGGTGTAATTTTGTTTAATTTTCTTTAGGTTTACTTGTAGAGCGAAGGCGCTGAAAATTGTCGAGGAAAGTAGGCTACTCCAGCATAATTGAGTTAAAGAACGTAAACTGAGAGCTGCCTGTTTCATTCACTAGTACTAAAGATATGATTGCACGAGGAGCGAAATTAGGAAAAACATTTTTGTTTATGGTGGTACTGGGTTGTACATCCAGATTGTCCGGCGACATGTTCGCATGAGAAAATGTCCCCATGGCAAAAAGTCCCTGTAGCGCAACGCCCCCATGACAAAACTTCAACGTGGCTAAATGTCCCCAACCAAAACGTCCCGTGTTAAACGTCCTCACGCGAAACTTCCCCGGCTAAAATAGATAATTTAGTTAAGATTTGTAGATTATCTAAAATAAACATAATACGTTATTTTGTGGGGGGGGGGGGGAGGGGCAAGATCTACATCAGACCCAGTATTTTTTCAAAGTGGACTAATTTAATACCACAGCATGAGAACAAGAGATTAAAATCGTCTCGGCATACAGTTATTATCCCGAGCAATACAAGGTTCAATAAACAAGATTTTAATTTCCCATGCCGTTCTTATCTAAAATAACGGCACTACGCTGATTTTTGTATTCTCCTTGTATGAATCTTTTTGAGCCAGATCAGGCTTAGGCTTGTTTCCTCGGAGGAGCTTATTGGTAGAAAATACTGGTTATGCATGTTGCTTTAAACGACCTAGAAATTGATCAGTTACGAGCCCACGGCAAGGCATATTACAGTGTATGTTCTGAAGCGAAACGGTGTAGGCCTATATCTGATATCTGTTCCGACACTCTGAAGCTCTTTTACTTCGATCAGGGCCAGAATAGACGTGGAATCAACGTGGCTAAAACGTCCCATTTTAACGTCCCCACGGCGAAACTTCCCCGGCTAAAATAGATAATTTAGTTAAAATTTATAGATTATCTAAAATAAACATAATACATTTTTTGTGGGGGTGGGGGGTGGGAGGTGCCAAGATCTACATCAGACCCATCATTTTTTCAAAGTAGACTAATTTAATACCACAGCACGGCTGAACACCAAAGCGAAAAACAAAACCTATGGTTGGGGATGTTTCACCATGGAAACGTCTTGGTATGGGGACATTTTGCCATGGGGATGTTTTGTATGAAGACGTTTTGCCATGGGAAAGTTTCGTTGGTAAGCCGCAACCCAATTCCAAATGGATTACTCCTTGTTTATAGGAGCAACAGGTAACAACACTTTCTACCCCTCAGTCTGTTTTCTGTTCACAGGAGAGTTTCATTGTTTCAGTGTAATATAGCAACGTTTGAGGGCCTGTCAAATCTGTACTACTAACTGTTACTAACCTAGAAGGTTAGTAACAGTTAGTAGCCTTTATTGCATTCTCAATACGGAGATTTCGAACTTCGGACGTCATTTTAATCCACCCTGATATCACTACGAACTCTTCATGTGCGGATCAGGCATTGCCATCCCTTTCTAGTATTAAACTGGTCTTATTCTTTTCTCTGTTCCTCAGCAGCTGGGATGGGCCTTGTTTTTTTTGTTTTTTAAAGTTTAACTGAAAAGCCAATTTATTTTTACATGTTTGATTTGAATACAATGCATTATTTTGACTCATGTAAGGGATTTTTGTTTTTTACGTCGCGTAGTCTAGTAGTGACGTTTGGAATCTCCGCTGGTTGCACGACAAATAACTTTACGGCGAGTCGCGGAAAATTTGAATGTCTGCAAAAGCGTGTGTTTCAATGGCTAACAAAGCGAAGATTTTGAAATGTTCGATTCCAGATTGCAGAATCACATCTAAAGATAGGCGTTCCGTGCTTCCTGGTCACTTTCACTTCCCATGTTACATTCATCTTCCTCGCTTGAAGAATGCAAGTCCGCCATGAATTACGGCAATTGGCTGCCGCTGTAGTTGCTAAACATTTCAAACATAGAGCTACGTCCGTATAGAGGTACAACAGTTACGGAAGAGAAATTACGTCAGCTAAAATTCAAGAATCGTGGATAATAAAGTAACGAAGTGGCGCGTTTTTGTCGGCTCTTCCAGCCTAATTAAGTAAAAATATGATGGGTAATCAGACTTTCGTATCTTAGCCCTATTCAGATAACCTTTAATATTGTTGTACAGTTTTAAAGGTGGCAGGTGCGTTAGGATATTGGAATAGAAACTGTACCTACTATGGCTTCTGCTTTAAGATTTAATGTAGTCGTGTTTTTGTTCCTTAGAAATAGTCTAGTCTTAGTCGTAGTCTTGGTTTAGTCTTTACGTTGGAAGTATTGACCTGAATGATCCACAGTCTATCTGTTCACATAATTATCTTCTGACTTATCCTGACATGGCCCCTTGGAAAATAATTCATCTTCTGAAGCTTCTGGAAAGTTCTCACGCGAAATTCTTTCTGGTCCCCATACTTCAAAACAATCATGTTCCCTGCCACGGGTCTTAAGCTCACCTTGTAACTTTTCTTGGGATTTTGGACTTTAACTCCTAAGAGAAATTGGTTCCCCGGTCAACAACAGGCCTGTCTCTTTTCACGAAGTTAAATTGATTGCCCTCCCCTTTCATTTTTGAAGAGCAGAGAAGGCAATTATCCTCCGAAGGCTTTTGCAACTTTCCTGGAAGTTGATATTTTCGGGAATTAGTTCTGCTCTGCATCTGTCAGCGAAAGAGGCATTAAATATGAAAATGTAGAAGAAATCTCGAAACCACTAATCCTCAAAGGCCTCAAGGGCCAGTCAAAAATAACGTCATGATTTATTTTAAGGTGGGAATTCCTTTAGGTGAAATTCAATTTATAATTAGCCTAAGGGCAGATTTTTTTACCGGTAGGATTAAGAAGGGAATATTTGTGTCCGATATTTATTCAGTGTTTTTTTTTTTCATTTTTCTGTGGTTTAAAAGAAGGGCTAAGAAAAAAAATAGATTTGAGAAAGAGGACGAGGGTTATCGAGGTTTAACTATAACTCTTTATAGTTAGGTACACTATAAAGAGTTGTGCTTGGTACGTCCGTGTAGGTATAGCACGCTGTGAAAAATTTGTGAGGTGGTAGCATTTCGGCCAGTACCCTTATTAGGACGGCCGCACGAGATCCATAGCCTTAGACAAAATCTTGCTAAATTTTTTGGCCCTATCCACTTTAGGACTGACCTTCCATAATGGCTGTCTGCAGTGACCTTCATGCAATGAACCAGCTCACAATAATATGAGTTCAGGTTGATGGAGGGAAATCGTCCGTTTAGATGGAAAGGAATGGTTAAATTCGCAAGAAGAGCAATTAGTGTAGTAATGTAAGGAACAGAATCCAGACGACTCAAATTCCTTTTCACGGACCAGTTCGTCTTCAATTTGATAGTTTGAGCCTCAGAGGGTCGTTTAAGACGAAAGAGCAGTGGCAGTTGATCGTCTAGCTTTTCTTCATCGACGTCTATAACGCCATGAACAATTGAAGCATCGGAAGGGATCACGTGATCGAGATTTGAGACAGTTCCGCCACGTGATCGAGATTTGAGACAGTTCCGCCTCTGTTGTGGACGTATGAGAAAAGACGGGACTTCTCTATTTTTTTTAATTTTTTTTTTTTGCAGTAATATTTTCTTTAACCTTCGGTCTATGGTATACAAACACGATAGTAGCCTACGATAGACACATGCACTGACTTTCTCCGAAAGCCACCGCAATAAGGTCGAAACCTAGTTCTTTCGGTAAAACAATGATACTGTGGGGCTGGGGAAGTTTCGCAAACAATTCTTGCGGGCAGAATCCTTGAGAATATCTGTATTGAAATCCCCAACAACCAACCACTTCATAGAGAGGTTATTGTTTTATAGGATTCGGCAAAAGAAGAAAGTTATGCAACGTTGCGTCGATTGCATGGCAAATAAATATTTGTCAAGACGAGATGCCGATTTGAGCGGAAAGAGGATAACTGTTAGAACGGAATAATTTAGACGCATCAGATCATTTACTGGATCAAATAATAGTTGCCAATCCGCCAGATATAAAAGTAAATACAGCTTCAACAGGCTATATGACGATTGGCAGGCAGAACGTTGGGATCTTTCCGCTGTCCTTGTTATTGCTACATTTCCTTTGTGATACTATTTTCATAAGAAGTTGAAGCTACCTGGGTTGTTATCCTATAACTTCAAACTGTTGATTCAGCTTCCATTTGCATTAAATACAGAGTATCTCTTTGACTGACAGTTCAGTCAAGCATTTCCTTCTCTCGCTTGGATTGGTTTGTTGAATAGCCCTTCTGAAGCTCCCCCCCCCCCTATGCCATGTTTATATTATGTACATGAATTTGTAGCAACATTAGATTGCCTGTTTCTTCATCCGTGTTTCAAAAGGGGACAAGCTTTGGTGAAACTTGGAAACAACGCTAGAAAAAATTCTTCCTTTGGATGGAAAGAAATGAAAAATAATATCAAGTGAGAGTAAGTAATGTACTGCTGATTCCTCGGTATGTAGCCTATATTTAGGGATTTTAACGATGAGTCATGTGTTATGCTGGAATTTTATTGATAGTGATATAATAATAATAATAATAATTTATTTTTAATTCACAAATCGTACAAGATGAAAACAGCGGAGTACAAAGGAAAAGATGAAGACATAATTAGGGAAAACACAACACATGCAAGCCAATTCTACTCAAGAGTCAAACAGACGAATAAGCCCAGGAGAGGGCGACAGACGCGCGGCGACGCGCCTACCACATTTCGGACAGTTTTCTGTGGAGAACAGACAATTTCACCGTGATATCCGGTAGCGAGTACTTACTAATAATTTTAGAATTTCTTTGCCAAGGAGGGAGAAAAAGAAGAAATTTGCAAAAACGAAAGTAAGAGGATCGCATAGCTTTAATAATAATAATAATAATAATAATTGTATTTGAAAAAGCCCGAGGGCCATATACAGGTACAGGTTATTAATACACAGAAACGTCAATCAACATACAACTAATCTACGGAAAGCTTTCTATATTCTAATGCTCTAGATACAAACCTACAAATCTTACTAATCGCCTGGGCGGATGTACACTTCAGGATACCAGGAAGTGTCGGGATATACCCACCAAAAATCTCCCTACGGAGATCCGAAAGCTCTTGGCACCAGCTTAAAAAATGACCAATATCCTCATCTTCAGCACCGCAAAGGGGACACGTGTATTTCCCGTCCGGACCCTTCTTATTTCTATCGAACACTTTTTTTCTACCGTGGAGTGGTAGGCAATTCGCCCTCAGTTGGATCCAGTACCTCAAATAAATCGCGGGTAGATTAAGCTTAAAGTAAAATTCTGGTTCATAAACTGTCTTCACCATACTATAACTTCTAAGGGTATCCGATGAAGAAATAACTCCCAGCCATTTCTGTGTTTCCTGGTCTTCAGTAACTCTCAGTACTTCATATATGAAACCTGGAGATTGATCAGGAGGGCCCAGTCCAGCATTCCAAATATACGAAAGTCCAACCCCATCAAGTATGGATTTGACTTGGAATGGCCATGACTTCTTTTTCCCTGCACTTAACATTTCCAGGTAAGCTGCCTTCGCAAGCCTATCATCTGGCAAAGCAATTATTTTCTGCCAGAATCTGATAGTTTGAGCTACCCTATGCCGTCTTAAAGAAAAAATTCCTAGGTCTTCCTTCATCACCTGAGTGTGGGTTGTAGGATGTAACCCAAATAATCTTTTGTAATACTGCAGCTGAATAGACTCAAGCTGCGTTGCTGGTTCATGTCCCCATATTTCTGCCCCGTAATGGATAATTGGCAAAACCTTAGACATAAAAACATGCTTGTGCATTTTCAAATTTTGTATCTTTTTCTTTAAAACAGGAGTTCTCTGTAGCGTTGAAGCTTGGTTCGAATACGCACTGGGATATTATTTATTTCTCTAGCCCACCGACAATTGACAGACAAACGCGACAGATCCTGCGCATGGAGTTTTCTTCAACAAGGCTAGCAGATTGATTCACTTGAATGGAGTACCATCTGGCGTCTGCGGACGCTCGGGGCGTCTCTCCCAGTATTGAAACCGGCAGCTGAATTCTGCGATTTGATTTTTGTGTTTTTGGGATCCAAAAAAGTAAGGGAAGGGATACAGCTATGACATCGCAAAAGTTGTCCGTCTGTCCGTCTGTCTGTGAGCACGATATCTCTCGAAGGGAATGAGACATTTTGATGAAACTTGGTGTAAGGGTTCTTCGGGTCAAGGGTAAGGTCAAGTTCGTAGATCGGCTTTGTAGCCCTACATTTAGGGGTAGGGGTTCAAATTATGGGGCAAACAGAATATTTTTAAACAGCTAATGAGCTTACAGGGGTGTTGGGAACACCCGAGCTTCGAGCCGAGTACCCATATTGAGTCCTTGGCCCTAATCAGGGTCAAACCGCTAGACAGACTTGACAGCTGACTGCCTGTGATAGCTAAGGGAGTCGTAAAGTGTTTCCGAAACTTGCACCGGATTGCCCATGAATGAAATGGATTCGTTTCACGATGATGGTCATATGTGACTCGTTGAAGTAGGAGACGTTTGAGATTCTTGTATTGCGACTTCATGTACAAAATTCGCCTGAAAGGTAGAGAGGCTTCTTTACAGCCATACGGCGAGATCGGCCTGACCATACCGCGGCCTATGGAAGATCGATCTGAGTTTGAGTCGGGAGATTCGATTGCTCCACCAGAGTGGGCCCTGCTCGGTCCCGCCGTGGAAGTACCCTGGCAACCAAGAATTTGAATCGAACCAGTTTCGATCTTTCTGGTCAAATCTGACGGAATAGGTGTTAAAATAAACAAAAACACCATCACATCATTTTGAAATCGTTTTACCAATTCTGCATCATTCTACCCATGAGCCAACCGAGCGGTTATTGGCTTATCCTCATAGCGTGGCCAATTGGGAATCAAAATCCAACAGTATCGACAAGAATAAATAGAGGTTTTAGTTATATTATACTAACTTGCAGAGAATGAATAAGTTGTTCAGGCGCTTCTATATAATATAGAAACAACTCCCATTACTCAGCCCATTAATACGTGTCCTCCCGATCCAGCTAGCAAGTTGCTTGAATGGCAGCCGAAAGCAGACCAGAGCAAAATAACACTAGGGAGTAGCGCCAAGACCTATGCTTCCAGTGCTTTGCAAACGGGCCATACCCGTAGTGCCGCCTACTACGGTTGCGGCATTTAAAGCGAGACAAACTTGCGGTTTAGAAATTTCTAGTAAAGCAAAAGGTGCGGTCTGAACACACTAAGGAAACAATTGGGGCTGTATAATTTGTCTGCTTGTGTTCAGAAAAAAAAGCTACCAGAGCCAGCGCTGGTGAATGACTGAATGAGTTCCAGTAGGGACGTTCTCTATCGCTAGTGGTGCTAGTATCGCTGCCATTCGAGTGTGTGTCAGTTTTGTAAAGTCTTGGCGCTACCTCCTTGTGTTATTTTGCTCTGATGCAGACTGGTCCATTCAATTTTCCCAAGCACAAACTGTGACAATACTCTACATGACTAAGTCCGAGACATGCCAGTGAGCCTCGGGAACAACAAGAAACGCCACCCAAACGAACTGCTGTGTAACCCGATCAACAACGTTTGTTTTCGTGTCGTTTCTGGCTCTTCCCTGAACAAATAGCGATTCTTCATTGGCACGAAGATTTAGTCATCAAGATTATAGGTGTTTTCTCGCCGTCCCCCGAGGAGTCCACTTGAGGAGTCCCCGCGTTTTTGTTTGTCCCGGGGACTCAATCCCCGTATTCTCGCGAGTCCCCACGGACGGGGAATGCTCCGATTATCATCACCATCATCAAAAAGGACTCTCTTTCAGATTCGGAGAAGAATCAGTTTTTGCTGGTGTTGGTGCAATGTAAAATTAATTAAAAACAATCAGAAGAAACAAAACCAAAATAAAGTGGATCCAGACTAATTTCGTCAACTGCGTATTTTTGGGAGCATTCCCCGTATCCTCGCTGTTTCTGTACGCCGATTTTTCGCGTGGAGTGACTCCCTCTATTCTCGCCGTTCCCTTCGATTCCCCGAGGAACGGCGAGTCTACGCCTTATAATACTCCTTCCCCCCGCGCTCAGAATTCTTTGTAGTTTGAAATAGCTCGCGGCAGTGGGGACTAAGGTAATAAGCGAAGCTATTGGTCTTGCATTATTAGACTTAACGAACGAGTGAAACTTATAAGTAGTTACAAGTGCACTGAGTAACTGTCCCAGAAAGCACGTTCTCTTAGACGACCACACTGTCAGAAGTTTCATAACAGCGATGCGCGGTTTCAACAGATACTGCGTAACAGATAACACTTCGAATGTTATCTGTAATGTTTGAAAACGTTATGCATGGAATGACATGCATGACAAGCTTTGTTTGGAAGAGCCAAAAAAGCATCTACTGAGTTTATTCCTTATCGTCATGATGTCGGAAAACTCAGCAGATACTTTTTGGCAGTTTTTTGGTTCTTCCCGATGGTAACGCTTATTATGCATAACATTTTGAAGCACAACAGATAACATCCGAAGTGGTATCTGTTATGCATTATCTGTTGAAACCGCGCATCCTCGTGCTATCTGTTATGAAACTTCTGACAGTACAGAGCCGGTTGAGGAGAAGAAAAACACTTTCTTTTAATTGCAGTAACTTCCTCCCTACGGCTGGTATAAAACAGTGTAGATGTTCACCTCTATTAAAGTTTAACTGAAAAGCCAACTTATTGTTGTATCATTTAACTGAATACACTGCATTTTTTACTCTAGACTCTATTACTATTTGCTCTAGAATGAAGTTCAGAATATCTACGGTCGTCCTTACAACGCAAGTTTCTACTATGACGCAGAAAAATTGAATCTCAATACATACGCGGAGTTTCAGTGGCCAGTGATCAGCTTACGGAAGGTAGCTCACTGCGTGAATACTTATTTTTCGTAAACAGTTTCCGTCGAGCATACAACACAGATACAGGCGCATAGAGCATACAAATCAGACAAGGAAATTCTACAATTTGAAAATCGATTATTCGTGAATACCGGAGCAACGAAGTACGAATTTTTGCTGGGTTTTCAAGCTTCTTTAAGTGAATCAGTGATGGGTAACTACATTGTCTATCTAAGACATTTTCAGTTAAACTTTAACTGTTCTGTGGCGATACCTGTTGCTTCACTCTTCTAAATTTGATTTATATTTAGGCTCAAAAACCCGAATGCGCAGTCATCTGCGCGCTCGTCGCGTTGCGTTCTGGCAGCGACTAGTGCCAGAACTTCATCGAGCTGGAAAAGATGACCCAACAGCGGAACACGGGTCCGACTACCCTCTACCAGCCACATCGCGGAACGACACGGAGGATAGCAACTCAACTGTTGTCACATGCCCCTCCACAACGTTAAAACTGAGTGTAAACCACACAGTACCCGAAGTGAAAAATGTCACCACAAATGATGACCATAACGTTTACTCGACAGCCCTGAGCTTGACAATTGCCATTGGTTGTTCTTTGTTAATACTAAATGTTCTAATGTTCGCCGCGCTATATTATAAGCACGATCAGAAACGCAACTCTGACCGGCGCTTAAGTGCCAGCACACAATCGAACATACCCTTAAGTACTTCAGGTACTGTAGATAGTAGTTACATACCCCTCATGCACGGGGGCCCAGTCCGGTATTCACAGGACGTGTCGTGCATAGAGTGCCCCATAGAATTTTCGGGGCCGGGCAGGGGGATGGGGCATTATGGAGATATGGGGGTTGTTAACGAGAAAAGTGTGCTGTAAAAATAATTCTATATTTCTAAGCAGATTTTAGCATGTATATTGTAAACTTCGTTTGATTGAGGGCCTATGGTTTTTCGAGGGCGATTTCGATGAGTGTTTTCTTGCGAGTGTTTAACTGCATCAACAGGATTCTTTCACTGTTTACGTCGCGGGTCAGGTCATGGGTTCGAATCCTGCGAGGCAGGATTACCTTTGAGTTCACTACTGACAAGGCCTATTTTCGATTTATTTAGATGACTTTAGAGAGATGTTGGCAGAGCCACCGCGTTTTCACCTTTGCGTGGGATACGCACAAAGTCTTAAACGGCTGGAAAGACAGGAAACTAAGCCGAAATCGCGTCGTGGAAAGCGGGCTGCCTGCTACCTAGCGTTTGTTCTTTGTCCAACTTTCAGCGATAAAAGTAATAGCTTGTTCACACGGGGCTGAAACAGCGGCCGATTCTCGATCAGCGGCTGATTTACGCGCGTAAAAAGCGGTTGAAAAAAATCCAAAAATCAGCCGCTGATTTTCCAAATAGGCGCTTATTTTCATCGCGGTCTCCGATCGGGATAAACTAAATCCTTTGGAATGTGACCTTTGATGACTCTATGGACAGTAAACAGACAGTAATTAGGAGAATTAGTTCAAACTTGGTGAGGTTTAGGTCAATCCAGTTCAAATTCTGTCACACTGATGTGAACATAACACGGTTTTACACTAAGCATCTCAGGATTACTAAAAGATTGCAAAAAAAAAAGTAGAATAATTTTCTAATTACAACAGCGTATGTTCTGTTTATGTCTAACATTTATTTTCGTTGTTTTTCTTTAAAAAAAATAATAATTTGAATAACTTTTTCATTCAACCTTCACTGAAATGTAACTGAACATCAGTAAATGATTGCATACTGTTCTCATATTATTTATATCTATATTATTAATTATATTTTAGTTGCTCCTTCAAAAATAAAAATCTTTAAATTATTTTTATTTGCTTTTTAACTTAAAATTGCCGAATCGCCTTAAATCTATCAATATTCAGTTTGTGACTTTTTCCTCGTATAAAGACTACAAGTCAACTAGATTTGACTTTGACTAACTCACAAGATGTTTTTTTTAAATTTTATATATTTTGTTACAAACAAAAAGAATATTCGGAATTAGGTTTTTCTTTTTAATTCTCCCGTCAACCCCAAACAGTCGATCCGTCGTCTGAACAGATCAGCCGCTGTTTACGCGCTTATTTCGGTCCCGGGTGAACAAGCTATAAGAGCTTGGTCAAACTGGGCTCAAAAAGCCGCCTATTCGACAAACAAATGAAAATCCCTAGGGGACGTGAGATTTGATTGGCTTTGTGGCAGCTTGGGATTAATGAGCAGACTGCAATTAGGGGTCAATTAGGGTTCCTGTAACATAATTATACACTCTGTTTTGCTCTAATTGATCTCCTGAATTTGAAACGACAACATTCATAATTTGTTGTATCTTGCCCTTTTTTCTACTTTTGCAACCCAAAAAAACAGGAAATGAGCCAAGTGTGACCAAGCTCTAAGAGCAAACAAACCAAAAATGTAAACAAACCCATAGGATTTGAAAACAGTTTGAGACGTGTAGTTTGGCGATTTGACAGAACGAGTGGTCGAAAACTCAAAATAGTCATCGTTTTAACAATAGACCAACCGCAAGTCGGCGCTAATTATCGCGTGCTATATAACTATTACTAATAGGCTAACAAGCATTGCACGGACGGATTTTTGTTCTCCACTATGCTTGACTAATGTATTTGTAGGGTAGCGCCATAAGTAAAAACAAACTTGAACTTCAACTCATGGAAGTTTTCTGTCTTTCCGCTGCTAATACTCTATATGACTAAGTCCAAAACACGCCAGTGATCCTCAGGAAGAACGAGAAAACGTCTCACTAACGACTCAAACTCAAAAACTCAGATCCTGTGTCAACCAATCACGGCGATCTTTGGGAGCAGATGTGATACTGCTTTCGACTCTTCCGCTAGGTACCCGGCGATTTTGCATCGGCAAGGAGAGTTAGTCATCAAGAGTATTTCTTCGGATGCGCAGGTAATTTCGGTATAGGGTACGCTGCGAAAGTGAAACGCGTAAGGAGTTCAACAAGATTACTGTACTATAGCACTTGAAGTGAAATATGGGCGGGAATCACAAGCCCTAATAGAAAATCATGGGCCCTTTATTCAAGTGTTGTACACTAACAACCAGTGTAATTTGTTTTGTTTCAATTGTTGCTATAATGAAGTGGGTTTCACCACTTTTTTTTTTTTTTTAAAGTCCCTCGTACCTGCCCCATAGTGTATAAGTAAGTTTATTTTCTACTGAAGCCTCGCCCCCCAGGGTAGAACCCCGAATACAAAGTAAAATAAAGGAAAAGATTGACTCGCTCCCTGTGACTACCTCTGCAACACTCCGAAATAGTGAACGTGTCCGAAAGCTGTTACCTTTATTTCTTCTCTGACACTTCTAGAATACCGAAGTTTAAGTTGGGAAGAAGAAGAAGAAAAAAAGAACTAGCTATATAAAGGACGACTCAGACTTCGTAAAGTTTTTCGCAAAGTATGCTCCGTAAAGTTTGTCGCCGCTCAGACGGGAATTCGACCTAGATAACATTACGAAAAATTCGTGTGGCAATTTGTTCTAGAAAGAAAAAGATTCTAGGAAGATACTTAAAGAATCGCCATGCTCCCCAGTTTCTTCTTGAAAATTCACGTAAAATTTAGCATCTTTGCTGAATTTTATTCAGCAAAGATGCTGCTGCATAAAATCCTGAATTAATTCAGCATTTTCGTTCGTTTCTGAGCTTTCGGAGACGTTCAGTGTCGGGCGATATTCGATAACGATATATCGATATAGCCGATTAAATATCGATATCGAATATCGTAACGTAAATATCAATATCGAAAACGATATTTGTTCATCCAAAATTTTTGTAAAGAATCCAAAATAACTTACATTTATATATCCGAAACTGGAGCAATGTTTCCCGTAATTCAGTTTTTATTTATTTGGAGTTAACGAGAAGTGTCCGATAGAGAAACATGGTAAAGAAATATCGATGTTCAAATATCGAAAGTGAAAATATCGATATATCGAAAAATCCAAATATCCCCCCCCCCCCCTTCCGAACCAAGACTCAGCACAGTGCTCCAACGTTGGGGAACCAAAAGATAAAAGAGCAAGGGGGGGTGGGGCATAATACCCCCTGTTGTAATAGGAAAATGGACCTTAGTGCGTAGGCGGTGGGTAACTAAGGGTGGTAGTGGTACCAGATTTTACGTTACATATATATAATTTTAATTATAAATTACACTTTACAGGGTATGTTCCAATCCGGGTAAATACGAGTGACGAGTAACGTATCAATAATCACTTGCAGCATCTGAATGACTAACAAATCACGAATGACCGACAGTGATGAATGACCCTTAACTAAGAGAATATATACTCCAACTCCACAAGTGAAGATTAGATTTCGGAACATGAAACTGGCGTGGTTCGAGATTTAGCTAGATGCAAATGACGTGGATTTAAATTTGCAGGATGCAACTGACGTCGTATGAGATTTAGCAAGATCCAAATGACGTTGATTTAGATTTAGCTCTGAATCTTCACTAGTGCAATTAAATTCTAAGCACCGGAGGACCACATTCACCTTGCTATGAACATAAAGTTAGTTAAACGCTTAACAAAGAGACAGATAGAAACAGGACATGGTGCCCCAACTTTGGAACGCTGTCCCCCGCGAAGAGGTCGCGGACTGGAAGAGTGACCGTGATCAGAGACAAAAATGGATTTAAATCCAACAAACCAATTTTCCTTCTTTACTTTCCTCTCCTTTTTTTGTTTTTTAATTCGACTTTCACTTCCTTATCTTTGACTCCCAACTCTCAGCCATTCAACCAACAACTTAAGAAGAGTAATACCCCCGCCCGCTCACTACGGGGTCCGGCCTAGTAAATTATGCCGGACTCTGTGTTCACGGTCGGGGTTTAAACTGGGGACGGCCGCAAATCCCTCTCTACCCTTCATCACAACCTAGTTTTCTTTCTAACACAAACAAAAATAATTTTCCTATTATAACAGGGGGTATTATTTTTGCCTGTGTTATTATTACTAATAGACGGACACTGAGACAAGGTTATTCAGAAAGGAAAATCAAGCTAAGATATTTTCAGCTATTTTCTGCCCCGTTTTGGCAAGGGTCCTCTTCAGCCTGTAGCTGAAAGAAACAAACATTTATTAATTAATAAACAATAAACAATTTAATAAACACTTATTAGGATTTGCGTATGACTGGAACGCATAATAAGATAACAATTACATCAAAGACGTATGCCCACTTAGTCGTTAGGCCCAGGGGCGTCACGTATGGCGGGGAGAGGGGGGGGGGACAAATTTATCTCAAAGTAGTAGTACGAAGCTGTACGAAAAATTAGCATGCAGTACTAACTGATGCTACTACACGCTTCTACTTTAAGGCTACCGTGTTACTGCATACTACTGCATGCTACTGTTAGCAAGACTGTATGCTGCTATGGCAAGACAGGATGCCACTGGATACTACTACATAAGACTGGACCAGTCTGAGGCATATTAAATGAAAGTATTCTTTGCTATTACATAGTATTACATGCAACTTTTTCGTACAACTACCATGCAACTACGCAGGCTACAAATTTTCCATCGGGGCGACACTAGCACCACTAGCAATAGATATTGTCCGTACTAAAACTCAGTCAGTCGTGCATCAGCGCTGGCTCCGAAAACTCTTTATCCCGAACACACCGAAAAGGAGATACAACCTCTCCTGTTTCCTTGATGTGTGCAGACCGTATCTTAGCTTTACTATACATTTTGTGTACCCGCCAGACCGGCAGGTATGGAACCGTTACGTGCAGATTGAAGCGAAGATCGTGGATTTAAACACCACCAAAAGTATTTTTGTCTTTCATTTCAGTGCTTACAGCTTCTCGGAAGAGTCTTTACTACTTTCAAAAGTATTATCACTGCAACAATCCTAGCGGATAAGAGTGTTTCGCAACGTTATGTTTTTTTCCACCTGCTCAACAAACCGGACGGAGTTGTACAGAATAAGCTGTACTATAAACGGTTAAATCCATTTGATAAGTATTGAACTGAAAGACAAAAATGCTCCTCAGCCGGGATTTGAACCCAGAACTCTCTGCTTACAAGGCAGGCGCTCTACCATTTAAGCTACCGATGGCTTGTGAACAGAGTTCGCAAACCACCACAATAGTCTGGTAGGAGCCGGCCATGGGGAGAGTGATCCCGCCCGAAGGCAAATTTATCTATCCAGTTCACATCCCCATGTCAAGGAAATTAATCATGTCACGGTTAAATCAACGGATGTTAATTTGTTCAAGCCATATTTCCACCCTTCTTGGCAAGGGCCCTCTTCATATTTGACAGTGTAAAACGGATACGTCATGTGATTTTTTATTAGAGCTATATTTTGGCCCTCTTCAGGCTCAAGCAAGAAAATGTTTTTCCACAAGTTCATTTTCCAGCTTGAGCCTGAAGAGGACCCGTGCCAAGAAGGGCCGTAATATATCTCTGATAAAATTCAGCTGACGTGTCCGTTTTGCACTGTCAAAGATGATTTGATTAGTAGTCAGCTTGGACTGAAGGAAAATTTGGTCATCTTCATGCTGGAGCTATAAGAATCGAACCTGCGTCCTTAGCCGGTTTTGAATCTGGCGGGCTCGTTTTTTCTAGCTACAGGCAGATTATTCGGTCCTTGGCAAGAAGGTCTGGAATATCTCTAGAACAAATCTCAGCTGATTCACCCGCTCACTGCCATCAGAAAGGGTTCGAAGTCAGCTTGGGATGATTAGAGGACTTACACTGTAAAAAGTTTCTCCGAGTAAGGACTGGAATTAACTGCAGTATTTGCTACCTGATTAATCTTATCTCTACTGCGGTAAGATTAATCCAAATTAGAGATAAACTTATCTCAGTAGAGACAAGATTAATCCCAGTAGCAAATACTGCAAAAATTTTTGCAGTGTTATTCCACAGAATAAGTCTTACAGTTTAAAATAGGCAACGCATCAGTTATGGTTTTTGAAGCTGACAATTTATTAGGGTTGATTATGTCTTCTTGAATTAGACTGATCTGCAACGTACACATTTGGTATCCTTTGTTTTCATTTTCGCTCACCTTGTAAACGTGCCAAAGAGTCTATTGGTTTGGTCTTCCTTTTATTCAATTTGAATCGCCCGGTGCAATTTGAGCTGTTTCTTCTCCTAGTCAGCAATTTGTTGCTCAAAGTGGAACATCGGAGTAGTCTGTTTATAGGTGTGATAATAAGCAAACGTTTACCGATTTTCAAGAATACAAGATTTTTCCAGATCGTTTCCCTTTAGTTTTCTAATAGAACTGATATTTTGTGGCAAGTGGCACAGTGGTAGAGCAAGCGAAAGTAAGTGATTTTGCATTTCGCTCAGTGGTGAAACCAAGCACCCGTATTCTCAATGAACTCAAGAACACGCTGGAAGAATTTCCAACTTGACAGTCTTATGGATGACATTTTGGAAAGTAGATCATGAAGCGATCGGACCAGTCGCCAACAGGTTGTCGTTTTGTTCGCCAGCGGGCCGTACGCTGGGAAGGCGCAGGGTGCCCGAAGCCTTTTTATTTGCCAGCGGGCCGCCCGCCGAGTGCCAGCGGACCCGCTAGTTTGTACGCTGGGTGAGGCAGGGAACCGTTCAGCGTACCTTCTGACGTAGTCCGCCAGGAATAAAACGCCCACTTACAGTTCGCTGTCCGCTCCCGCTGTACTATGAACTTCTAATAAAACTCAACTCAGGAGTGCAACAAACAGAAACAGGTACGAACTTCTCCGTCCCAAAGTGGCTCAGCACTCCCCGAAATCCGTGAGGCGAGACTACCCTTCGTATAAAGCTCCTATGAGATAGGCTGGAAGAAAGGTTCTTTTTTTTGTTGGACAATTAGTTCCCTCGGAATTCGGCCTAAACCGGGAATTTGGCAGAAGTAAAGCAGGAATATTTGTGGATCTCTGGTGGGCATAGGTCTCTGCCTCCGTCACTGTCCCTAGTGGGAAATCCTGCAGCATGACCTCACCGTGGCGGAAGGGTGGTCCTGGTGGAGTTGCCTAACCCGGCTCCGACTGCTAACTAGCGCTGAAGGGTGCCGTAGGACTGGACACCCGACGGTCAAACGTATCTCCAAGAAACAATGGCACTGACAAACCAAGGAAATGAAACTCTGACTACGGCATACCCGGGAAGCGATGTGGTGGAGGTCCCGGCGCCTATCAACAACCGACACCACCCTGGCGAATAAAGCTCTGTTCGCCACCAAGCCCGGTTGGAAGAAACTCCGGGGAGGTGAGCGTAAAACGTGAATGAGAACCCTCAAGGAAGACCTCGAGCCCATCGGAGGCTTCCACCGGCATGGGATGAGATGGGATCCCTTCTGGCTTCAAATCTCGATGCCATTCACAGAAGACCGAGATTCATGGCATGCCTTGGTCCGTCAGCTGCTTTCGCCAGGGAGAGCTGCACAGCTTGCGTCCTCACACAAGTAAGTATTTGTAACATGTTTTGTGGCAAAATGAATGTCGTACTCGATGACCTACCGACTACAGGCACATCAGCCGTGAAGTGGTCTATGTGTGACTCTTGGAAGTGAAGCCTCTTAGGATTGTGAGCCTGTTGTTAGGTAGCATGGGTAACCAGGTAAGTAGAGCGACCTTTAATCTTCGAATACAAACATAAAAACCCTGAAAGAGGAACAAAAATATAATATTCATACCTCTTTTAGTTTGACCACTTCACAATATAAAGATCTTATCTTATTTAAATTCACAGAAACCAGTATCCGAATTCTAACTTGATAATTAAATATACTAACCTATCCGGGTTTCTCAATACTTATTTGTTTTGTGTTGTTTTTGTTGTTGATTGGAGCTTCCAGAATTTCTTCTCTTTGCTCCAGAATCCTTATTCTTAACTTTGTCTTTTACCTTAAAATGACAAATTCTTGATTAATTTACCCTGACCCCCTCACCATCACACAACCATGCTTCGTCACAATGACTACTCTACTACATATAAACAGTCTGCTACACATAACCTGCGGCCAACAAACCCTTTGGGGCTTTCTTAGCAGGTGCTGTAAAATGTTTTGTATACATGTGTAAAATAAAATCTAATCTAATCTAATCAGTCAATTAATCTAATACCCTGTTAAAATTTAAAATCAATTTCCTTATAAAACTAAAACACTACTATTAATAGTCAAAAAATTTCAAAAAGTGTATAAAACCAAGAGCAATTAAATCAACAAAAATAAACAGCGCCCATCCTACGAAATGAAGGACGTCCTACCGTCATTAGGAAATCCTTCATCGTAGTGGCAAACTTTACTTTCAAACATTTCACAATAAAACTACTATACTCAATACTTATTTTTATGTATTTACTTTTGTTCGTCTTCTTCTGCGGATCATTCAGATATTGGTAACTGCCACTCTAACTAAACACATATAGATGGCGGGGCATATCTCAAGTGTATTTCTTTACAACAAACCCGTGTTCAACATTAGCCAGTCTTGCTGAGCGCTCTGTCACTTACGTCATGAAAAGACAATCCCAGCCCAAGTCTGCCCTTATTGGCTCCATTCCTTTGCTGTTGAGCTGCAGGTCGTTGACAGTGAGAAAACATACTGCGACAAATTTCTTTATTCATCTGCACTCTAATCGGTAAGGTAAGGTAAGGTAAAGAATGTTGGTGAAGTTCAGACGTGAAGATGAAGTACTAGAGGGCTAGGGCACTTAGAGAGACTCGTATTCTTTAGTTTTTTTCAATTTCAGTTTATTTAATAATAAAGCAAAACATATCTCTCGTGGGCAGAGCCCAAGTACGATGCTTTTGTAGTCTTAAACAGAGATAAAATAAGTTGTCAACAGTTAATTTAAAAGAAAAAAAAATAACAAGGCAGATAAATGCTAAAGATCATTGTACTGCTTTACGAAGCTCTTTGCCAAGCTCATAAGCTTGCTGTCTAGGTGTAACAATCACGCATCATAGCATTTCCGCACTACACAACTTTACTGTCTTCTCACCACATCTTCATTTTCCAGTGGTAATCTGCAGTTATTACTTTGCAAAGTGCCTGCTTGTACTACTGCTATTGACGAGAAATCAGTTTCTGTTGAATATAATAATCATAATATGTTCGCAAATTGTTAGTTTATTCTTAGTTTACATTTCTTCTAAATTTGCACAAGGAGAAAATGTCACTTGAATAACATTCATCAACTTCCTTCTTGAATGCTAGCAGGTTTGTGGAGCAGATTACTCTCTCTGGTAAGTTGTTCAAGTGCTGGACCACTCGGTTGCCGAAAGTCCAGCGGCCCATGTCCTTGTAAAAACGTTCCTTCCTCACTTTGTGCTGGTGCCCTCGAAGATTATTGTTACTAAACTGCACGATTCTCTGGGCTGGTACGTTGTCATAGGCTCCATTGCAGAGCTTGTCCATTTCAGTAAGATCACCACGATGGAATCTATAGGCGAGGGTTGGGATTTCAAGCTCGCGAAGCCGCTCTTCGTCGGGAAGGAAACGTAATCTGGGAGAGAATTTGGTTATCCTCCGCTGAACATTTTCGAGAGCATCTATGTCCTTGTTATAGTATGGTCTTATAGAACAATGCCCATACTCAAGAATCGGGTGGACAAGTGACTTGTAGAGCGTAGCAAGCGTTTTATCGTCCCCGCACGAGAAGTTTCTTCTGATCGTACCAGCAATTTTGGAAGCCTTGAAGCCTGAAGTTCAGTTTGGAATCCACTAAGATGCCTAGTATTCTAATATAGTGTTCTCGATCTCTTGGATGTTATTAAGATCCGAAGAGAAACGTTTCTGCAGTCGCTGGGTCCCCAGCACAGACTGTACCCGGCGTTTCTTTAGTAGGCTACTTGTTCTTGTTCTTTGCAGGAGCGGATCAAGGTGGGGACTCCTTAAGAGACAATTTGGTTGGGTCTTCGGCTTTCGACATTTAGGTTTGTATATATATTATATATTGTATTTTTAACCCACCAAGTAGACAAGGTGATAGCGGAGTAAAGAGAACAAGGAAAAACAACACAAGATAAATAACAGTATAAATACACAAAATTTAGACGTAACTTCTGACTGGGCCTTAAAAATTCATAAAAAACATCATTTACTCGAGGACCAGGATGACGATGTACATAATAGTGACCCTGACGTTTTCTCTAGTGAACGAATGACATCTTGTCGAACTTCTGATCTAATTTATGGTTGCGACAGGAATGAGGAAGGTACATCCAGTTTGAGCCAGCAGAAGCTAGAAGCAGCTGAATTGTGCCAGAGAAAGGGAAACTTAAAAATTTCCTGCGGCGCTCAGTTTAATTTGTTATGGGTATAGACTTGACAAGCTGGTGCTGGGGATTCTCTTTCTCTCTTGCGAAAGTTGAAATTTTTGACCTGCTCGAATTTCTTTTTATTACGAATGGCCTTTTGCTGAACCTTTAAACCGGTGACAAGTTTTTGATATTCTGACAATGTTTCGTCCGGCGTGCTATATTTCTTGTTTATTCTTCTTGTTTATTATCGCTTCTAATCTGTATAATTCTTGAGACTTGTCGGGAATTAGCATTTGCTTAGCTTTTAAGGTCGTCCCACCCCTATCCCCAAGAACATTGAACCGTCCCTAGGCGATTAAAACATTGTTCTTGTTTGCCACTGCAGAAATTCAAAATCCTAAGCCAACTGCCACGGTGCCGTTTTGACGGTCTTGTGCAATTCCAGTGGGCGCGTTCCGTCCAAAACGCGAACTAAGTTAATGGGGGAACTTCCAAGGCTTCAAAAAACCGAAAGTATTAGGAAACACTAACAAAAAGCAAGGTAAACAAACTGGCCCTCAGCGGCGGTCAAAACCACAACCCCTTTTTTTATCGCCAAGATCGTGTTGCTAGATCCTTCTTGACAGTCCTGTAATAATACCATGGCTACTAACTGAAAGTGATAGGTTGTCTTGGATTAACATAATGTTCAGCTGTGTCTAAGAGCTTCTTGGATAAACATGTCACTGTGCATCTTGTTTGTTACAGCTTTTCACAGCCTTTCACGAAATCGTCCGTCGGACTGGTTTGCCCTGGCGGGAAGTCCAGTTCGATGACCAATGGAAGTGCAGTGTTTGTGTCAAGAAAATATATTTCTATATTATTGACGACCCTGAGGCGAACTCAGGGTGTTAGAATTGGGTCTTGGAAGGATCTTTCACTTTCCTTTTTTCAAAGACAAAGATTTTACTGGATTGTGTGACTGACTACTAGGCTTCATATTTCCTTCAACTTTGTATCACACTGACTGCGTAATCCATCCAGCCCTGAAACTGACAGCTCTTTCGCCACCACACTGTCAGAAGTTTCATAACAGATTGCGCAGAACCCTTCCAAGAATAACACCTTTTCAATTAGAAATAAAGTGCTATGACCAATGAAGTTTACACCATTTCGTGCCTAGATCTCCAACAACACCTTCAATTGTTAAAAATACTAACGGGAACGAAAGAAACATAACATATAACATCCCAAAGTGTTATTTGTTGAAACCGCGCATCCTGCTGTTGTCGTTCTGTAACTTCTGACAGTGTAGTATTTTTACCGATTGAAGGTGTTGTTGGAGATCTGGGCACGAAATAGTATAAACTTAATTGGACATAACTCTTTTTTTCTAAGTGAAAAGGTGTTATTCTTGAAAGTGTTATGCGCAATCTGTTATGAAACTTCTGACAGTGCACCCATTAGATAAGGTTTTTTTTACACTAAGAGTCAACGGCCAGTGAAAAATACATAAGAAAACAAAAACACACAAATAAGAAAACACCCCCTATAGGCCCCTATTGTTTGGGCTACAATGAGGAACCTTGCCACTGTTTCATATATCCAAAGCGACTGGTCCCCATGACGCTGCAGATCTATTCTTCATTCGCTCGCCTTCCATTCACTCCAAACATGGTTACTCCAACTTTTTGACAATCGACCTTGTGTCCTCGCCTTGACCCTCTATTTATTATGATTTTATAAAGAAGTGTCATTAAAACCTTGAACCTTGAACACAATATTCACAATTTACACAACAAATGATTTAGGTTCACATCGATACACTCATTGGATATGAGTAAGGATTGGACCGGCCCTTCAAAAAGTCCGCCTTCCCTCCGACAGTGGCAAAATGTCTGTCCTTTAACTAATCAACTCCCTTATTTCCTTCCTTTCGAAACCCGCTTTAAAGTATACCTCCTTCACTCAAATCTCTATGATGTTTGCGTGACACCTTAGAGACAGCGTCCGTTCCTTTGTCACCTGCCAAAATTAGATTTCCTGGTTTAACAAACGAAATTTCCAGCATGGAAATGGAACCTTTACACGTATGGAAGAGTGGACGGTGAATCTAGATTCTCTCGCCAACTGGATTGTGTGAATGACTACTAGGTTTCATATTTCCAGTCAAGTTGGTATTGTTGCGGTGGTGCAATCTGCACCCCGCACTGCTTGCTTCCGCCGCTGTTAGGTAGCGTTACTCCCCTTCCGCTTATACTAGTTGCGTTTTTGCAGATACCATGGTATCTGATACCACGGTCTAAAGTCTTGTTTGCAGCTATCGTGGTATCTGACTAGTTATCGTGGTATCAGATATTCAGATACCACGGTCCGACCGTGGTAACTGGTCGTGGTATCTGAAAAATTCATCTCACTTTCATCAGTTTTAGTCAAATTGGTGGGAAATAAGTTTGGCACTTAGTGATGTGACTGAATATCAGTTTTTCTTTTGGGATGACTTCAAAAAGCGAAATTTCGGCAATTGTCGTTTTTGCAGAGCAACCATATATCAGATACCGCGGTTACTGCAAAAACGAATAATTGCAGATCCAGTTATCATGGTAACAGATACCATGGTATCTGCGAAAACAGAACTACTGTCAGTAGTCTCTATTGAAGTATTATAACTACACCCATATTAGCCCCGAATGATTCTTCATTATGGCTCGCTCATTCTTGGCATTGACCTGGCGACTTCTCCTTTAAATGTAAAGGAGGTCCTTTTATTTGTAGGCTAAGTATTTGCTTGGTAGTCAGTGAATACAAAACCTTTTTGAGTCTTATTTAAAGCTCCTTAGAGTGGGGTGGCATATAGCCCGATGAAAAATTTATCTCAAAATAGTAGTATGAAGTTGTACGAAAAAGTAGCATGCAGTATGAACTGATGCTACTACATGCTTCTATGTCAAGGCTACCGTGTTACTGCGTTCTATTGCATGCTACTACGAGCAAGATTGGATGCTACTATAGCAAGACAGGATGCTACTGGATACTACTGCTTAAGATTGGCCCAGTCTGAGCCACATTAAATGATAGTATTCTTTACTTTTACATGCAACTTGACATACATGCAACTTTTTCGTAGAACTATCATACAACTACGCAGGCTACAAATTTTTCATCGGGAAGGCCTAGTGTCTGACGGGCAGCTGATAGCTTATTTTGGGTTCGGTGTGTAAACCATGCTGTGACCAAAGCTGTCGGAGACAGTAGTCGGAGCTCTGTCGGAGACACTAGTCGGAGCTCTGGCGGAGACTCTAGTCAAAGCTCTGGCGGAGACTCTCGATCGATGACCAACAATCCCCAGCCCTGTTGTGTGGCAAAACTCCCGTACGATCCAAAGGAGAAAAAGGTATGGTCCTTGAACGATACCCCTTACTTATTCTTCCTTTTATATTATCAGCAACTCCCCTATGGAACTATCAGCTTGAAGAAAAGTCTTCGCCTCCGCCATTGTAAAGTTTTGCATCTATAAACTGTTTAGCGTTTTTTGGCTGCCCCGACTTTGGTTGTGATTTGCCAATCAAGCAGAGCAAGCTTCTGCGAAAACTTGAAGGTCCCGCGACAGCTCTTGAAGAAATAAGGATGTAAAAAGTTTCCAAGTTCTATTTTTATGGCGCTTGCCCTCCGGCCAAGTGCCATATAGTGATCGCAATTTCTGTCCGTCCGTCGGTCTGTCGGTCGGGCGGTCGGGCCAGGTTTTCTAGTTCGGGCACTTCCACACAAGCTAGGACGATGAAACTTCGCAGGCATATCAGGGACCCGACCAGATTAACTTACAAATAATCACTTCCCCAATCCGACTTTCCCCGGGTCCGGGAGTCCGGAAACCAGGAACAACGGCAGCAAAAGGGGAGCAAAAGAGCCAAATGTCCAACGATCTCTGTGGTAGAGGCCCAACGCTCTACCGCTGCGCTACGCTCGGTTGTATTTATAAGCGAATGTAGGAACTTATACGGCTTAAAGATTAAAGTAAGACCAAGTGCTAACCAGAGCAAAATAACCAGAGCAAAAAAACTAGAGCTATTTTGCTCTGATGCTAACTAAACTTGAACTAAACAAATCTCGTGAAACGCTTCCACATAAGCTAGGAAAATGAAAATTGGCAGGCATGTCAGGGAACCGACCAGATTAACTTGGAAGTAACCACTTTCCAGATCCGATCATGGGGGGGGGGGGTGGAGGGATGGAGAATCCGGAAACTATTAACATGCATAACATGCGTGAAACTTGACGTGTGTCAAGAACAAGTGTTTCGGATATTCAGTTTCAAATCAGATTCAGATTCGATACCTGTGGTGGGGGGGGGGGCTGGAGCGGGACACCGGAAATCTCCTGAAACGCCTCCACATAAGCTAGCACAATAAAACTTGGAAGGCAAATGAGGGAACCGACCAGATTAACTTGAAAATAATCACTTCCCCGATCCAGCCATCGCGGGGGGAGTGGAGGGATGGGGAATCCGGAATGTAGAAACATACATAGGTTTCTTCCCCGATACTGTGATTGGGGGGAGTGGAGGGATGGGGAGTTCAGGATCTAGTGACATGCATTACTTTGGAACGGGCGATCGGAAGTGAATGAAACTTGACAAGTGTCAAGAACAAGTGTCTCAGATGATCGATTTCAAGTAAGGAATGAATCCGATAACTGGGCGGAGGAGCTGGAAGGGGGTGCAAGAAATCTCGTGAAACGCTTAGAGTCGAGAGATCGGGATGGGACTTGGAGGAAAGAACAAGCATAAGCCGTAGAGACAATACGAGACAACACTGACAAAACAGGACCGGAACATGTCACTGTTGGAGGAGTTTGAGAGGGTTTTCCACAATTCTGGTCATCGCGAGCTGGGTTACTTCCAAATCGGCTATGACCATGAAAATTTTCAGGCATGTTAGGGACTCTATCGGATTGGCTTAAAAATAGTCCCTCCCCGGATACGATCATCGTTGTGGGAGAAACAGTTATCAGTGAGTGGAATAACCATTTCAGATTTAGTAGATCTAGCCAATTTTCTGATGAAATGAGTATCGGGAGAAAGATGCGGCCTTGATAACTGCAAACGGTATGTGACAAACGTGCTAACTGTTCTGACAAGTGCCATATGAGTTTTCAGCTCTTGTTTAGCTAGTAGTATTTATATCTTACGTTTCGGACTCCTTTTCCTCTGCTTGGCTTTCCCCACTTTCTGGGATCCCAAAACGTAAGTGACGGGATACCTATGACTTTGCAAAGTTGTCCGTCCGTCCGTCTGTCCAGCTGTCTGTTGGCATGATAACTCTCGAAGTGACAGAGATATTTTGTTCAAACTTGCTGTAAGGATCCTTTGGGTCAAAGTACGTGTCAAGTTCGTAGATGGGCCCCATAGCTGTATATATAGGGGTGGGGGCCGGGTTCAAATCAAGGAGCGACATTTTTTTTTAAAGCTAATCAGATACAGAGGCGTTAGTAGCCAAAATGTTTGGGGGGGGGGACGAGGCATTTACCGACTGGCTGGTAATTTTTACCGACTGTGTTCTTGCAGAAAAACGACTGTTTTCAACAACAAAAAATTACAGTTTTGAAAAAAGTCAACTGATTTTCAGAAAAGTCCACTGATTTTCAGAAAAAAACGACGATTTTGACGAAAAATCAATCAATTTTCAGAAAAAAACGACTGTTTTCATGAAAAAATCAACTGTTTTGACGAAAAGTCGCGGCGCTTGGCGCCGACTCGGTTATTTTTTACCGACTGGCCGACAGCATTGGGGGGGGGGGTCCCCCCCGCCAGTCGTGACGCCCCTGATCAGATATTCGATTTGTGGGAAAGGAGACATGCTGAGGCAGAATAACAACGCAGCCTCCGCTTCGGAGAGTTGACGAGAGAGAGATTGAGGGAGTAGACGAGTGTCACCAAGAATATCGCTAATTTCATAGAGCAGGTACTAGTGAAACTACGTTTGCGAGGTAGTTCGTAGTTTGAGCTACGTAGATTCATTTTCGAAACTACACCATCGGTTTGTGACTCGTTTGAAAACGGAATGAGTGAAAACTCAAGAAAAGAACGAGACATCTTATTTCCCGCCATGACCCCATGGGTTTGTTGGGAACAAATTCATTCAGTCATAAAAGTCAATTGGTTTCTTGAACAAATTATCATATCCAGGGGCGTTGCAAGTGCTTTTTCGGTGGTACAGCAAATGGAATGCAAATAAAACGGCGTGAAGCAAAACTTTTTTACAAAAAAACGCTGTTAAGCCAAACTACGCCGAAGCTACGCAAGAAAACGCAAATTTAAAACTCGCATTTCCCTACACGTGGGGGAGAGGTATATCCAAAATCAAACAAGAATTACAATTTCCAGAAAAGTCTGTCCTTCAGAGAAATCCATCTGGCGTAGAAACGAACTAGAAAACATGACACAAGTACTACACTTAATCTGGTACAATAGATTAGATTGGAGAAACAAATTTTTCAACGAATCTAAGTAAACATATTTTCATTTTCTAATGGAATCAACTCATTCTTATATGTGCTCAAATTGTTTGCTGTGATAATAGAAAGTGAAAAAAAGGCCGAGTTACCAAAGTTGCCAACCAGAAAATCCTTTTTTTAAGCAGGTTCAAAACAAAGAAAAATCCTTTTATTGATATTTTGAAACTGAAAACTTTCCTTAAAACTCAGGACAGCATGGAAATTTCAATTTAACATTTTCACGGCAAATTTCAAGTTTGTGTCAAAACGAAATCAGTTACCTCTCCTGTAGGCTACTCTTTTCTCCCTATCATAGCGATTTCCGGGACTTTGACTTGACTTGACTTACTTTATTTACTACTAAATACAAAATAAACTATAAAAACACGCAACCGCCCGGGGAAGGCTCAAGAAGCCTGATGATGGACGACTGCAATCCTCTGATTCTCAACCTATATCAAATTTCATAAAAAAAAAGAAAAAAGAAGGACAAGAACACTCTCTCTCATTTAACCTTTAATACCATTAAGAGATTACCATTAAGAAAGAGTAGAAACCTGAGAAGGGTTACTTTGGCATAGCTTCTGTGATCAAAGACAGTTGCTATAAGGCAGTATAGTACAAGCCCTGGAAAACTGCCTAAAAGTCACCCCTCCTGTTGCTGAATTCTGCCATTCCGTGAAATTTGCCAGGATTTCCTACTCTCTTAGCTTTTGACCTTCGTGATCAAGAAACTTCTTGGATGTCTCCTCTCAACTTTTTTGCTGGATGCGGACGTCTTTGGGGAAATACCAGCTACTTATTTCAGGGGCTACTGAAAATAAACTATCGTACGTACCACGACTCGTCAGAATTCACCTAACACGCCGCCATAGGTATACAAGCAAAAATGACGGCAACACCATGATAGAGAAGAGACGAAGGGCAACGAAAAAAAATCAAAAAGTGGGAACAAGCTTAAAAAGCTTTTCCTTAAGTTGATCATGTACTGGATTCCGGTGAAATAGTTTACTTAAAGGGGGATCAAGGATGAATTGTCCGGTGTTGCAAATCGGGTGCAAAAGATAAATTATCGCCTTCAGCGGCATTTTACTTTTAGTTTATGTGAAAGAACACTGTCGAAAACCTCCTTGTACCAAATTTTCTGGCCTTTCTTCCCAAGTTTAGATTCGCCCCTAAAAACTTATTCAAGCAAATGGAAACTTCCGCGATGATCAGTACTTTTTGTCCTTTTTCTTTGAATGAAGGAACGAAATGTTTGTATGACACCCATCAACAACATAAAAGATAAAAAGATAAAGCATGGGAAAAAATCTGTGCAAGCTTCCTTCTACGAGCAAAAAACTCGCTGAAAAGCATACACAAAAAATTCTTGAAGTAAAAGTCTTAGATCAAAAAGTGTTCACTCGGCGGAGATGTTTTTGAGGGGTTAAGGAACTTTAGAAACAAGTGGAAAATTGAGCGTGGAAAATTCGAGCGCCATGCGTTCGTGCTCCGTGCACTGAGTCAAGTCTTCGAACACCTTGCACCTGATCTCAAGGAATCCTTTGAGCAGTTGATTTATTTTAATAGTGAGGGGAGAGCGACATCCCCGGATGCTAGACTTGAGTAGTTTTAGTTATTTATTCATTTATATTTATTTCTTGAAATTAATGATCGTGGGACACCGATTTGGACCTCAACATGAATTTTGAGATGAAACGGTAAGCAAAAAATAATAATAACACAATTCTTCAATTGGTCATTTTTGTCTTACTTTGATACTGGATAGACTTGTCTATTTGTTGATCATTTTTGGTATTCACCCCTATGTATCGGGCCATGGAGGCTTGTAGGGGTCGAAACTTATTTTGTACATTTGTTTTATTATTTAACAAAATGAACTTAGCTGAATGAACTCTGAACGCTATGCGATTAAGTGGCCTGTATTCTGAATGGCTTGAATTTAAGAGCCACTGGACTTTTCTATGGTATTTTTTAATTGGTATTTTGGCCAGGTATTTTTTTATACCAAAATGTGTCCATTCTGTGCACCACAGCCAAGAATTACGAAAATTAGCTTCTTTTTTATTGTCAGTTTAGTTAGACAAAGAAAAACAATAGAAAAAATTCACAGTAGACGAGAAAATCTTAAGTAGAATAGTCCCTACTTAGAAGTTTAGTAGAGGTGGCAGCACTGCCCTTTCTTTCCCGAGGATCATTCAGTTAAAAAGATAAGATGCGTAGTTTTGCCGTTCCCCAAGGACTCCTCAGGGGATCGAAGGGAACGGCGAGAAAAGAGGGAGTCACTCCATGCGGACTCCGCGTACAGAAACAGCGAGAACACGGGGTATGCTTACAAACTGGATTTTGTTCGAAAAAAAAGTATGCAGTTGACGTTTTGGTTTTGTTTCTTCTGGTTGTTTTTAATTAATTTTGCATTGGACCAACACGGGCAAAAATTGATTCCCCTCCGAATCTGAAAGGGAGTCCTTTTGGATGATGGTGATGATCATCGGGCCATTCACTGTCCGCGGGGACTTCGGAGAATACGGGGAGTGAGTCCCCGGGACAAACAAAAACGCGGGGACTCCTCAAGTGGAGTCCTCGGGGAACGGCGAGAACACGCCTTAGGGCATTGGACGAGGATGGTAGTGTGTCGGTACCAGAAGAAATACACAAAGAGTGTTGCCACTAGGAACAAGGATTCAAGACCGAACCGTGAGAAACCTTGATTGTCGTCGCCAGAAAAAAAAATCAAGATTTTTGCAGGATTTGAAAGAGCTCCATGTACTAGTTTTCGGGCCTTTACTCCGCCCCGAAAAATGTTTTATACCAAATGAAAACTTCTTTAATGACCGCAATAGAAAACTCTTTGTCCCTAATAATGTTTTTACCGCGAATGAGAAGCTTGGTGATTAGTCATCACATTTTGGGCATAAATACTGCCAAATAACGAGCGTGTTCCACCCTCGTACCAATAGTAACTATTAGTTACTAAATCCGTTCCAACCTCACGAAAAGTTACTACGCTGACCATTCCAGCCTTCTCGAAATAGTAACTAATTGCTGCGTAGAGCGTAGTAACCACGAATCTCTGCCACGTGATTGGTCGGATCCACCTGTGGCATGATATTCCGCTGGAAAACAGAAAAACCGTCCCAGCCTTGACTTCAAAAAGCCAGAATTCGTGACGTCATGCGTAGTAACTACTGTAAGTAGGATGGAACATGCTCAACAATTCGTGATGGTTCAGCTCTCGTTTGATGTTCAACTTTCTTCACTCATTTCCTCTTTTCTATGTCAAGATTTCTTCTACGGAGCTAAATAAGTTATCTATTGACTTTCTCGCTGCGCAGCTGAAGCTATCCACACGAAAGCCTCAAATCCTTGACTGTTGTTCAAATATGTGTCATAATGTGTGATACGGCACATACGACCAGCTTCGCCAGGGTTGCCACGGGGAGAACAAAAGTTCTACTTTGTTGAAAGATGAACTAACAACTTTTCTTCGAAAGAACATGTGTTGTTCTGTTACGAATGCTTATCGTTAGCTCCAGGAATAGTGCTCTCCGTATATTAATTTAGTAGTCATCACAATATAATAATAATAATAATAATTGTATTTGAAAAAAGCCCGAGGGCCATATACAAGTACAAGTTATGGATACAGAAAAAAGTAAATAGCCCTAGAACTAATCTACGGAAAGCTTTCTATATTCCAGCGCTCTGGACACCAACCTACAAATTTTACTAATCGACTGGGCGGATTTACAGTTCAGGATACCAGGAAATGTCGGGATATCCCCACATTGTCAGAAGTTTCATAACAGATTGCGCATAACACTTTCAAGAATAACACCTTTTCACTTAGAAATAAAGTGTTATGACCAAAGAAGTTTACACTATTTCGTGCCTAGATCTCCAACAACACCTTCAATTGGTAAAAATACTAACGGGAACGAAAGAAACATAATATATAACATCCCAAAGTGTTATCTGTTGAAACCGCGCATCCTGCTGTTGTCGTTAGGTAACTTCTGACAGTGTAGTATTTTTACCCATTGAAGGTGTTGTTGGAGATCTGGGCACGAAATAGTATAAACTTAATTGGTCATAACACTTTTTTTCTAAGTGAAAAGGTGTTATTCTTGAAAGTGTTATGCGCAATCTGTTATGGAACTTCTGACAGTGCATCGAAAATCTCCCTACGGAGATCCGAAAGCTCTTGGCACCGGCTTAGAAAATGACCGATATCCTCATCTTCACCACCCTAAAGAGGACACGCATAATTCCCATCCGGAATTCTTCTTATTCCTATCCTATCATAATGGTCGTCAAATTGTCCATGTGGACTTCAAGGAGCACTTTTCAAGAAAAGAACACTTTTCCGATCTTTAGAAGGTCGATGAATTGTACCAGTGTGGAAACACAGAACGTCACAAGCAGAAGAACCTTTCACTGTCATTTTGAACAAGGGCGTGTAATACGGTGCAAACACCATGGTTGCGTTCCAGAACTTAACAGTTGTTAACAAATTGTTAACGATTGTTAACTTTTTGCGTTCCAAGTTTCTGATTTCAAAAGTTAAGCTCAACCCACCTACGATTTCCGTTCCAGAGCTTAACTATTGTTAACTATTTTGTAACGATGGTTGGTGAGCATCTTTGGGAAAAGTGAACAATTGCAAAATTTGGGAAAAGTTAACGATTGTTAAAGCTGCAGTTAGGTCCGCCCCGAAATAAAATTGACGATTGTCAACAATTGTTAAGTTTCTGGAACGCAACCCATCTGTAGCGCCACACAGCTTAGTCCGCCGCCAGGGTCAGAAGTTTCAAAACAGTAAACACGAGGATGCTCGGTTTCAACAGATCATGCGTAGCAGATCTGTAAACCTGAAAACCTGTAATTTACAGGTTTGTTTCCTTCCGCGACGTGGACCCAGTGGATTGACAGTCTGACGAGGACTCTTACCAAGAAGGGTCGACATATCGCTGATGAAGAATCGTAGCTGACGTGTCCGTTGTAAACAATGTTTGAATAAAAGAGTTATACTAGTGTGAAGAAAGGGGTAGGGGTATGACAAAAACTAGAAAAAGCGTTTCAAGAGATTTCGGGTGTCCCCCTCCAGCCCCCCCCCCCCCCCAGTTATCGGATCCGATCCTAATTTGACAATGAACATCCAATCCAAGACACTTGTTCTTGATACCTGTCAAGTTTAATGCACCTCCGATTATTCGTTCCAAAGTTATGAATGTTACTAATTTCGGATTCCCCATCTAGCCACTCCCCCATTGATGGTCGGATCGGGGAAGTGATTATTTCCAAGTTAGTCCGGTTGGGTCCCTGATATGCGTGCCAAGTTTTATCGTCCTAGGTCGTGTGAAGTGCCCAAATTAGCACAATGCGGACCGACCGACAGACAGACATTACGATCGCCATATGGCACTTGAGTAAGCTCAAGTACCATACATTTTTTTTTAATTGGTTCTTTCCTTGCGTACCTACATCTATCCGCAAAAAAAATACACACGGTTTTAAATAAAAAAGTGCTTGACTTAGAGATCCTGACTTAAGGAAGAAGAAAACCAAATGAACAGGGATCCTTCCCTTCCTTGTTTCTCTGACTCGGACTAGAACAGATCCGCATGTACTCATCATCTATCTCTGTAGTTAATAGGAAAATAAAAATTTATACTTACCGCCGTGACTTGTCCCTGTAGAACCCGACCATTCTACTACCTTTACAATGGTGTCAGAAGTGGGATCTCTATGAACCTTTACATCCCCACACTGAACCCCATGTTTAGCGTCATGGCATTGCGGGCGTGTTACGTCCGTTTTTTTTTCGGAGCATTAAACAAGCGGATTTGAGGGCAGCGGTTCATTTGCCCGCACATTGCTTTCATCATATATCTCACGCTTTGTTGAAGCTGAACACCGAACCTGTATTTGGACGATTTTAACGACGTGCACTAGAGCAAGTATATTTGACCTCTTTGCCTTGCAGAGTGTTTACCGCGAGTGATAACTTCTGCGAATTCTCAGCACTTTATCGTAAACTTTCTCTTGGCAGATGTGTTCACTGTTCAGACAACACTCTCCGGAGAGTGCTGTAACTTAATCTTTAGGTAGGTTCAAACTGTACTCCAGCAACAACTGAAGTCACCGACAAATGCTACTGTGTTCGATCTTCTGAGCCTCGTTTTTGTTGCATGCTGCAGGTCCACTTCTCGGCCGATTCCGGACTGATTCTTTCTACATCCGTTTTTGCACTGCAGCGCTTCCGAGGAAGACGGCAGCGCTTCTCGAGGATCACGGACTTGCTCAGCGACCAAGTCCGTGCTTCCCTGCAAGATGCTGCAGCGCTGCCGCTTCAACCAGGAAGAAAGTGAATCCAAAAACGCATATTGTGCAAAAGCAAAGAAGTGCTGCAGCAGCGATGCGGCAGCGCTATTGCAACAAAAACGAGGCTCTGGTATAAGCAGATCGAATTTAGGTGGGCTTTTCAAGTTTTTGGCTACAAGGTGGCCTACAGTTTACTGCTCTATTTTCCATTTCACCGTGGTCCTAAAATCCAGTAAAGCGACTTTGTGTTAATTTTTACTTCTTTGTTAGTACACTCTCAGATTATTCGACACATCGACAGCTTCGTTACGGTTTTCCGCTATTCCTAGCTTGCCATTTTTATCTCAGTACTTATTTTGGGGATCGACTAAAAGCAGGAACGGAAAGGAAAGGCACGGTGCACGGGAAAAGCAGGCAAGCATTCTAAAACAAGGAAAGGCGTACTGAAACAAAGACAGATGCACCAAAACTCGAGGATTTGAAAAACTGGCAAGTGTACTGTGCCTTTCCTCTGTCTAGTATCCTGTGAGGGGTCGGCAACTTACTTTTTTAAAGTCACAATTTATTTCCTCGTTTTAGTATTCTGTGAGGGTCCCGATGAAAAATTTATCTCAAAGTAGTACTATGAAGTAGTACGAAAAAGTAGCATGCAGTACTAATGATGCTACTACATGCTTCTACTTCAAGGCTACCGTGTTACTGCATACTACTATATGCTACTATTAGCAAGACTGGATGCTACTATGGCAAGACAGGATGCTACTACATACTACTTCATAAGATTGGACCAGTCTGAGGCACATTAAATGATAGTATTCTTTGCTATTACATAGTATTACATGCTACTTTCTCGTACTACTACCATACTACTACCCAGGCTACAATTTTTTCATCAGGGTGAGGAGTCGACAAGTACATATTTAAAGTCCACCATTTCTTTACTCGTTTTAGTATTCGGGGGTTGGCAATTTACATCGTTCGAAAACTAAAACGAGGGAAGAAATGGTGAACTCTAAATCAGTATTCTTTGTGGTGTCAGCAACTTAGATTTAAAGTTCACCGTTTCTTGCCTCATTTAGTACCCTAACGATGCCTACCCTTGAGAGAATGCTCAAACGAAGAAAGAATGGTTGAGAAAGAGTGTTAGTTTCCGACCCCTCACTGAACTCTAAGGATGTTATGTCATAACCCTGACAGAATACTGAAACGAGGAAAGAAACGGTGAACTTTAAATATCTAAGTTGCTGACCCCTCACATGATACGAAACAGAGGAAAGGTACGGTGCAGCTTGCCAGTTTTCGAATCCCCGAGCTCCGGTGCATCTGTTCTCGTTTTAGTTTGCCCTTTTCCTGGTTGTATATGCTTGCCTGCTTTTCCACTGCACCCTGCCTTTCCTGCTTTTGCCACATCTGCCAGCGAAGAGCCAGAAACATCACAACACATATGCTGACTAGTTTACACAGGATTTAAATCAACTTTGATGGTTCGTTTGGGTGACGTTTCTTGTCCTTCCCAAGGTTCACTGGCGTGTTTCGGACTTAGTCGTATAGAGTATACTTTGTCTCCGGTCTATCTTGTATTCCGTTATTTGCGTAGTTTCGTGATTTCGTCTTGCTCGTGTAACAGCGTTGTAAATGCGCTGAGTCGTTTGGACACGGTAACAGACCTTTACAAAGGTACGTCACTTGAGTGCGTCGATCTCAGGTTTCAAGTCTCTGTTACGCTGTTTGACACCTGGAGATTCTTTTCCACTTTTTGGGATCCCAAAACGTGAGTGGAGGGATACCTATGACATCGCAAAAATGTCCGTCTGTCTGTAAGCACGATCACCCTCGAAGCGAATGAGATATTTTGATGACACTTGGTGTGAGGATTCTTTGGGTCAAGGGTAAGGTCAAGTTCGCAGATGGGCTCTGTAGCTCTACATTTAGGGGTTGGGGAGGGGGTTTCAAATTGAGGGTCAGAAAAATATTTTTAAAAGCTATTGAGATAGTTGATTTAGGGATAAGGAGACATGCTGAATCCGAATATGAAAGTTATTTTGTTGCCGGACAAGTAGTTCACCCGGAATCCCTTGAAAACCGGACACAAAACTTGTCGACCAGTTTTCGGGTATATCGGTCCTTTATTCTCAAACGATTATAGCTCTGCGCACGTGGCCACCAATCATTTGTTGATTCAGTGACGTAATCGAAGGTCGAAGGGGGCGAGGCGAAAGAGACATGGGGTGAACGTGTTTATATTATAGCGGGTTTCGATAGGGAGGAATTGAAATTATTAATTAGTATGCGTGCTGATATTTTACCGCTGGGACATAGGAGGAGGTACACGGGTAGGCCGATTTGGAGAATTGATCCTTACTTCTGCCCGATGTGTGGAGAGCGAGAGTGTTTGCGACATCTAATGTGTGATTGTAGGAAATGTAGTAGGAATTATAGGAGTAAGTGAGGGGTTGCTCACTGAAAAAGATGTACTTGTTAAGGGAGGGGTTGCTCACTGGAAAAAGATGTACTGGATAAGTGAGGGGTTGCTCAGTGCGTGTACTAAAGTTCGTTTGGGGAGGGGGTGGGGTCAGCCGGTCCCAGGTACTCGTGAACCAATCCCAGGTGCACGCGAGGGGTTACGAATTGGGCGTACCCATTAAAGGAGTACTCGAGGGGTTAGACACTTGGGTGAGCCAAGCGAGGGGGTTGATTCATGATGTAACAAAGAGGGAGCTGCTAGGGTACGCGAGGGGTTACTCACTGAAAGAAGGGTGAACTGGGTAAGTGAGGGGTTGCTCACTGAAAAAAGGTCTACTGGTAAGGGATGGGTTACTCACTGGAAAAAAGATGTACTGGATAAGTGAGGGGTTACTCAGTGGGTGTACTAAAGTTGCCCGTAAGCAAAAAACTTCAAAATGGTAACATTTTTGTTTTAGGCTACATATTCAAGCGGTTGATTATGTATAGATAGCAAAAATGTTAAAGGGGTCTAGCGAACACTTGGAAATGTACAAGATTCAAGTCTGATAAACATTAAATTTTTTGGGATCACATCGAAACCTTTGGTCTTGTTATACAGGTAGGTCTACACAAATTTCTTCTTCTTCTAGGCCTGTAAATCAAGTTGTCCAGTGCTTTGTTATCTCTAGTAATTACATAAATACTTGTAGCCGGAACACGGTCAGACAACATCGATTGCCCGGGTTCTGGCTACCCCCCCCCCCCCCGACGAAAATCCCTAAGTGCTGACGATCAAAACTTCAGTTTCTAATAAGATTTTATAATTTCCTATCTATTTGCATTCGGGGGGAGGGGTTTGGGGGGGGGGGGGGGTTGGTGGTACCAGCCAGGGGAGGGGGGGGGGTTGGTACTGAAGCGAAGGTTTGTATCAGGAGTTTTTGGCGGGGTTCTCACCGAGATCCCGATTAACCACTTTGCTGTAACTCAGACAACAAATGAATTCTGTTTATTGGTTCAGGGGTCGCTTGAGAAATCGCTTGATAACCTTTATAATTTTCAGTTTATTACAAATCTCGGAGCTTGTATTAATACAAATCAACATGACTATCAGATGTAGTGGCGCTAACGGGATGAAACAACAAGATCTTGTTCAAGAAGAAAGCTCAGCACTAGCCTTGACTCGCAGCAATTCCTACGAAGTAACTCACCAAAATAAGATGAATATGTTGCTAGAATTCTCATTTATTTTTTCGCAACTTATGTTTTAGCTTGAGCCTGAAGAAGACCGTTGCCGAAATATCACTTAGCTGAATTACCCATTTAGCTCCACCAAATATGAATCACAGCAGGGACCCATAAATCTCATGCAATGACTCGCCATTCAGGGGGCTTGTCATTTCCTGTTGTTCAATGTTGCTATGTTGCCCGAGCCTCAACTAGTTTCCAAAAATTCCGCTTGGGTCGAATCGTCGTTCTTGCTCAAATAGACAAAATTTGTTGGGACTATTCAGCATGCCACCAGGTACCTAAGCTAGGACAAAAGATCCAGGATACTCTTCCATAACAATTGTGCCAACTTACAAAAGGCGCGTAAAGACAAACAAAAGAAATCTACGAAGAAAACGGATCGACATAGGCGGTAGCACTAATGAAATAAAACACCAGGGGTTGTTTAGGAACCATGATTTTCAGAATCTTCACCGCAGTAGCAGAACCGCGGGGTCTACACCCGATGAAAAATTTGTAGCCTGCGTAGTAGTATGGTAGTAGTACGAAAACGTTGCATGTAATACTATGTAATAGCAAATAATACTATCAATAATGTGCCTCAGACTGGTCCAATCTTATGTAGTAGTATCCAGTAGCATCCTGTCTTGCCATAGTAACATCCAGTCTTGCTAATAGTACCATATAGTAGTATGCAGTAACACGGTAGCCTTGAAGTAGAAGCATGTAGTAGCATCGTTAGTACTGCATGCAACTTTTTCGTACTCCTTCATAGTACTACTTTGAGATAAATTTTTCATCGGGCACTGTCAGAAGTTTCATAACAGATAACACTAGGATGCGCTGTTTCAACAGATAATGCGTAACAGATAACACTTGGGATGTTATCTGTTGTGTTTGAAAACGTTACGAATGAAATGTTATGCATAACAAGCGTTGTTAGGAAGAGCCAAAAAAGCATCTAATGACTTATTCTTTATCGTCATGACGTCGGAAAACTCAGCAGATACTTTATGGCGGTTTTTCGGTTCTTCCTGATGGAAACATTTTGAAACACAACAGATAACATCCGAAGTATTATCTGTTACGCATTATCTGTTGAAATCGCGCATCCTTGTGTTATATGTTATGAAACTTCTGACAGTGTACTCTCTGCTCTAACAAGACACAAATTACCGCGCCGAAGTGCCTGCTCGACTTCCTCCATACCTTCTTACTAAGACTACAATTTTCTATTATTGGTCTAGCTGCCAAAGCTTAACGTCTTAGACCGCATAGTCTCTGGCAGTAATTGTCTACATTTTTCCAGCAGTGGAAAAACCATGATCCAAGACTGGGAAGTCAAGTGTGGGAGGGGAACAAGGAAACTTCGGGAAACGAGTCTGCTAGAAGTCACATTCTTAAAGGACCCCTCGCACTATTTACTCTTCAACTTACAGTATTTTGAAATATTTGAATACTTTAAAACTAGGCTGTTCTTTAAACAAATAACCCACGGTTTTGGCTGTTTTAAGCCTTTTCCGAGACCCGTTTACTTGTAGCGAAAACGGGGAAACAATTTAGATAACCGGTTTTTCTGATGGAGAAACTTCTCGCAGACAACCGTCGACAGCGTGATACACATTGAAGGTAGAAAAACACGGCAAGTGAAAAAATGAGTGTGGTTTTGTTAGAGGGGATAGAATGTACCGTACGAAATTTTGGTCTCCGGGTTTAGAAAAATATGGAGTGATTATAGAAGTAGTTTGCGTTGATATTATGGGTAAGACAGGTCCTTTAAGAAGCTTTCACACTAAGACATTCAACATGTTGGTATTAAAGGGAATAGTCAGTTGAGAGTTCTTCGATCGATATTTCGGCCCTTCTTGGCAAGGGAACTCTTCAGACTCAAGCCGCAAGGACGAACCTGCTAAGCAGGTCCCTCCTTCTACGTTTGCTGCGATTTCGCGTAAATACTCTTGATGACTAACTCTTCTTGCCGATGCAAAATCTCCCTACCTAGCGGAAGAGCCGGAAGCGGTATCACAGCTGCTCCCAAACATCGCCGTGATTGCACTGTCAGAAGTTTCATAACAGATTGCGCATAACACTTTCAAGAATAACACCTTTTCACTTAGAAAAAAAGTGTTATCATCAATTAAGTTTATACTAGTTCGTGCCCAGATCTCCAACAACCCCTTCAATAGGTAAACATACTACATTGTCAGAAGTTACATACCGACAACAGCAGGATGCGCGGTTTCAAGAGATAACACTTTGGGATGTTATATGTTATGTTTCTTTCTTTCCCGTTAGTATTTTTACCAATTGAAGGTGTTGTTGGAGATCTAGGCACGAAATAGTGTAAACTTAATTGGTCATAACACTTTATTTCTAAGTGAAAAGGTGTTATTCTTGAAAGTGTGATGCGCAATCTGTTATGAAACTTCTGACAGTGTGGTTAAAACAGGCTGTTGAGTTCGAGTCGTTAGTGGTACGTTCTCGTTGTTCCGAGGATCACTGGCGTGTTTTGGACTAAGTCATATAGAGTATTCCGAGCGTTGTGACTCACGACACAAATCGTGCACCAAGCCGCAATGTCGGATGCGATGAGATAGTTCAAATCAACTCAGTTTCAAAACGCATGCGATTTTTGGGGGAGATAAAGAAAAAAGGGGTTGAACACAGTTATTTCCAAAGAAACCTTCATTCACCCTGATTTTAGATGACATATGAAGTTTGACTAAAATCCCATGATACGATCGTTCCCAGGATCTTCAGAGGAGTTCAAATGTTATCTCTTGAGGATTTTTTGGTCCCCTGCAGAATCATTTTGACAGATAAGCCTAGTATCTTGCTGTATCGGCATTGCGGTATGAACATTCAAGCGATTCTATCGTACATCGGAAAGTCTAAGAAAAATCGTGTCGCAGCAAAGTGAACAAGGCTTCATCTAAAGGCGTATTCACTCCGTTCCCCGAGGATTCCTCGGGAAGTCGAAGGGAACGGCGAGAAAGAGGGAGTCACTCCACGAGGACTCCGCGTACGTAAAACAACGAGAACAAGGGGAATGCTTCCAAAATGGACTTTGTTTGGAAAAAAATATGCAGTTGACGAAATTAGTCCGGATCCACTTTATTTATGGTTTTGTTTATTCTGATTGTTTTTAATTAATTTTACATTGCACACCAGCAAAAATTTATTCCCCTCCGAATCTGAAAGGGAGTCCTTTTTCATGATGGTGATTGATAATCGGAGGACTTCCCGTCCGTGCGGACTCGCGAGAACACGGGAAATGAGTCCCTGGGACAAACAAAAACGCAGGGACTCCTCAAAAGGAGTCCTCGGGGAACGGCTAGGGTTGAGTTTCTGAAAATACTGTAACAAGCTTGGAGCTCTTGATAATACAATCATACTTGTTATGCCATTTCTACAGATCTTGGTCCTTCTATGTGGAATTAGATCGGGTGGGACATTTTCTGCTCAGATGCGAAGTGTAAAGTTACATTATTTAGAAGACTTCAGTTTCTTGAAAGTAGTAATCCAGACATGAATTCCTTGATCATACGACCATCTTTTTAAGACTGTATCTCGTGGATAGGCTATTGCCCTTTAGGTTTGAACAAGAATAAATAATTTATTCTTGGTTTGAAGCTGAATCTAGGGATGGATATTTTTCTACTCAAACGCAAACTGCTTAAGCCATGGACGGAGGAGTTGGTAGGGTTTCTGACCGATGCTATCCTGAAAACCTCCAAAGAAAATTCAGTAGGAACTTCCTGGACAAAACAGCATCAAGAAAATACTGAGGAATTTCCACTAAGCTTAGGCTGATGGAATCTGTTTTAGATGTGTTCTCTTTTCTTTTCAACACTGATCGATAGCCGTTGACGAGGTGTTTATAATTTAAAATTTGAAAGGTGATTATATTTTTACCTTTGACTCTTTTTTTGGGATCCCAAAACGTAAGTTGAGGGATACCTATGACTTCGCAAAAGTTGTCCGTCTGTCCGTCCGTCTGTAAGCACGATAACTCTCGAAGGGAATGAGATATTTTGATGAAACTTGGTGTGAGGATTCGTTGGGTCGGCGGACCAGTCGAGTTCGTAAATGGGCTTTGTAGCCCTACATTTAGGGGTGGGGGAGGGGGTTCAAATTAAGGTGCAAACAAAATATTTTGAAACAGCTAATGTGATAGTCGATTATGGGGTAAGAAGACATGCTGAACACGATGGTGAAAACCATTTTGTAATCGGAATCCGGCCAAAACCGGAAAGTTTGCTAAAAGTAAAAGTTTTATTTGAAGTTGATTAGATGTTTGATTTAGAGGTAGGAAGACATGCTGAAGACGATGGTCAAAACCATTTTCTCGACGGACAAGTAGTTCGCCCGGAATCCGGCCCAAACCGGAAAGTTTGTTAAAATTAAAAGTTTTATTTGGAGTTGATCAAATTTCCGATTTAGAGCAAGAAGACATGCTCAACTTTTATGTGAAAACAATTTTCTTCCCGGACATGTAGTTCGCCCGGAATCCGGCCAAAACCGGAAAATTGTTAGAAGTTAAAGTTTTATTTCTAGCTGATTAGATAACCGATTTAGGGGTAAGAAGAGACGCTGAATCCGTGTGTGACAATCATATTTTACCCGGACATATAGTTCGACCGGAATCCGGCTGGAGTCGGAAAATTTGTTATAAGTTAAATTTTTATTTGAAGTTGATTAGATGTTCATTATTGGGGAAAGAAGATACCCTGACTTCGTTTTTGAGCTTTCTTTTTTCGCCGGACAAGTAGTTCTAGAGTTCGGCCGAAACCGGGAAATTGGCAGAAGTGGCAGGGACTTTTCGTCAAAACAGATATGACTTATACGGGTAAACACACATGCTGAATCCATATCTGAACTTGGTTTTCTCAGATGATTAGCTATTTTGCCTTAATCTGTTTCTGAATTTTAATTGTAAGAATGTTCAAGGATTCTGGCGATGACTAGATCTGGCTAAGACAAGACCCAGTTGTCTTTTTTCTGTACATAGTTCGCTCGGAAGTCGGTCGAAACCGGAATCTTGGCAGAAGTAAAGCAGGAAGTCTCGGTCAGTATTGTCAAAATGGATATGGCTTATAGAGGTATATCTGAACATGGTTTTCTCTCATCATTAGCCTGGCGAAGACTGGATCTGGCGAACACAAGACCCGACTGTCGGAATCAAATATTAGATTTTTGGGATCCCATCGACACCTTTGGTCTTGTTTGTATTGCATTGCCCTCGGGATTGTGTGTTGTTAAATAGAATATCAAATAATCATCAGACCAAAACTACTGGTAAGTAGCCTTTGAAAGGAGATATAGGATTTATGTCACTAAGGAAGCACATGCTATTCCATTTTATCAGGTTCTGGATCAAGATAGTTCAGCTACTAGATGAGAAGCTCCTGAAAAGTGCGTATTCAGACCTATCAAAAGAAAGAAGAGTAAGATCATCACCATCCATAGATAAAGAGCCCATCTCATCTTGATCAAGCAGGTTTCTTTTACGAAATGAGAGCCCAGGCTCAATGCAAGGTCCCCGGTACACTCTAGGAGGATATGGAATAGAAAGGGGAACGAGAAATTAAGAGTTGGCAAGTGAAAATTATATAAGATCTGAAGCTGCATAGTAACGTTCAGGAAACGTTCTTACTCTTATTTTAAGTTAGGACTGGATCCAGTTATTTTTTTTTATATGAAATGAGAATTTTGGCCCAAGACCAGGTCCCTCGACCCCCCCCCCACTTTAAGGGGGATATGAAAAATAGTACAGGAACGAGAAATTAAGTGTAAAAGTAAGATTCTGCAGCTGAATTGTATAAAGTTCAGGAAACGTTTTGAGGCTTATTTTAAGTTAGGACTGGATCCAGCCAGTTTGAAAATTTGTTTCCTCTTCCGCTCTAAGAGTCTGTCATTCCTCGTCAAAAAGAAAGTTTTTAATTGGAAGAAGGGTGGTCCGAAGGAGACATACCCTTGTCATTTTTGCAAGGTTTGGAAGAAGGATCGGTCCTACTCTATCTACCAGTGTCAGGGGCTTTCGCACGAGGGATAAATCTTTTGGGAGGTGGCTTGGTTTTGCTTCCTGTTGTCTTGAAATCCAACAATGCAAATAGTATGAAGTTTCAGAATTTCGTCAGTTCTGAATTAGGGGCGGCAATTAGGGGCGGATTGGGGGCGGAGGGGCGGATTAGGGGCGGCAAAACGATTTGTGCTTTATTTTCGATCTTTTTTTGTGTGATCTCTGGACGTAATAAACACTATTATACAATACTATACTATACAATGCGCTGAAGAAATTTGCATATATACCGTAATCCTACCTTACGACTTGTACACCTTGACTGAAATAAAGGCCTAGACTAAATCTCAGCCGATTATCCAATGATCGTGAGGTCGATGATACGTCATGAAAAAGTTGGAAAATTTGAGTAAATGTATATTGTTGAATATGTGTTTGGATAGCCGCTTGGCTATATATTTATATAGCTAAGCGGCCAGCGTAAGGGGCAGCGAGGGGAGCGGCCAAATTCTCGTGTAACTACTTGTGACATCACGGTCCTTTGAAAAGAGGCTGAGATTTCGACGACAGTTAAATAAACCCTTCTGGGGGTTTCTCACTACTTAAAGTCCTATTTTGAGACCACGACTGAAGCGGTGGCCTCCCCATTGGCTTACGCATTATAACAGTAGATGGCGCAACAACTTCCGATCCAGAGTCTTCTGAACTTGCTAGTGGGGGTATAGCGTCATTTCTCCGAGGCCCGACATTTCCCTTAGGCGCTCTTCTTACACCAGGTCGCACTACAAGTCCGGGCTCTAACACAGGGTAGTTTTCAGTAGCGGCTGAATCCCCACTTCGTGGTGGGGGATTAGGTTTTCGCTTGTCCTTCTTAACCGTTGCGTAGAGGGGTTCCAGACCGCTCGACCCCGTCGCAGCTAACTGATGTTCGTATATATCTATATACCCGTGCACAGGACAGGGTGGGTCGTTTATGTAAGTAATTGGAGGTACTACTTTATCTGGTCTTTGTGCGCCGTAGTATAAAGCTGTACCTACGGGAAGGTACTGTTCTTCCTCCAATTTTTGGGAAGGTCGCGGATCGAAAGTGCTTAGTCTATGGGTAGGTTTACCTACGATCGGAGTAATTTCACTTATAGTGGAGTATAGCCCGTCTGCAGTTGATCTTTTGGGGTCACTATCAACCTTTCGTGGCAAGGTATTAGTCGGTAAGTCGGGTAGTACTTTTGGAAGGACTAATTTATGAGACTCAATCATGGGGACTTCCTCCTCACCCACGCCGACGTCACACTTCGTAGCCGTACTCTGCCTTTTTATTTTTCTGACCGGTAGATGTCTCTCAATTTCGTCGTTTGTTCGCTCACTTATTCCACCAGCTGATCCTGTCGCTATCCACTCTCTTACTTTCACGTGGGGATCCATCGTGCTTGAGCTGCATCCACGCGGACCACGGGGGTCAATCTGCTTTTCTTCCGGAGCCCCATCACGCGCAGGCCGGAGAAATATTTTCCGGTTGAGCAACCTCTCCCGGAACTTGACCCTGTCTTGCTGGTAGAAAATACCTACACACGCACAGACATTCAGCACAAGTAAAGAAGCACCAATGAGGATCACAATTGTTAAGGCATGACTTGTTGGCACATAATCATCACCTGATGTGGCATTTTGAGGCACTATGGTAACGTCCTGTACTGTCGTTTCCTCTATCGTAGTGGGAACGAACGGAAGCCGAGGTTCGTAGTTATCGTTCATTGGTAGGTTCAAGGAAGGGGGCGGAGTCGTTGGAGGTTCTTCGAAATGTGGTTCGAAGTAGGACTGCATCTCGTTTTCACGCCCGTTAAGAAGCTCCGGAACAAGCTTAGACCAGAGGGCAACTTTCTCCGCTCGGTAGTGGTCCCGCACCTTAGGGCGCAGATCTGTAAAAATGTAACAATTAACGACAGGTTTAAAAATGCTCTTTTCTCGTTAAACGTTGCTCTGCTGTGTAGGTTATGATACCTGTAAACGTTTACATTGTCACTAACAACCAGTGATCTTAATATCCAATCACGGTAATAGTAGAGTTTCTATCCCCTCTGGTCATCGCCTATGAACGCTTCCGCGATGCCGGATACTTGAGTTATATTCCTACAGTGAGCAAAATGAACTCAGCACAACAATTAGCAATGACATTTTGTTTCAGCTATAAAACCAAAAACACTCTAGCGTCTTTCTTATATTTTATTTTCTTACTTTGTTCATAAATAAAAAGCAGAAGATTCACGTCTTTATCCAATTTTATTTTCTTTCTTTTTTCATAAATCAAAAGCAGAACATTCACGTCTTTATTCAATTTTGTTTTCTTACTTTTTTCGTAGTGGCGGTGGCCGCTGCATAAAAACGAAGTTGAACGGGGGTCGTTGATCATGCGGCGGCCGCTGCATGAAAATGAACGGGGTCGCTGATCATGCAGCAGCCGCCGTATAAAAACAAAAGGGGACGGGTGTCGCTGCGTTAAACCAAGTCGGACGGGGGTCGCTCATTCTGCTATGGCCGCTTTCATGAACTCGGATCCTCCCTTGTCCCACGGCATCCGCTGCATGAAAACTTTACGTTACGGGTCTATGTTTGCAAACATTTTATTCGTTCGGTTAACTTGTTAAGCTTTTCAAGAAAAGTCATTGCTTCCCAAGGATAAACCAGGTCAGACCAGGTCTAAATCCGAGTGTCAATAAACTCCGAAGCCAACACCTGGAAATATCTCTAGCAATTCTGTCGGAAAGCCGAAAAGATTCATTTTATAAATTTATCAGATCGAGGCTGTCAACTGAAACTCCGAGATATATGGGGAGATATCCTCATCGCCATCACTTTAAGTCTTGAGGAACAATAGCCCAATCGATCCAAGAGATCCGAGTTTTCAAGAGAAAAGCGACCCTTCAGTTAAAACGACGAATTTTTAAGGCCCTGATTGGTCTGTTCCCTTTTGCTTTATGAAGGAAATAATGACCTCTTTTTCAGTAACGTCGACACAAGATTTTAGAAGCAATGAATACTTTAGAGGCATGTTTCTACTCTAGACGCGATATGGCTGTAAAGGTTAGGCTACGCCCGCCTACTCCTTTTAGCATGTCACCCAGTGGCAACGAGTTATACCCGGGGCCTGCCGGCTCTACCTCATCCTTCCAAGGTCTCACCCCTTCACAAAATTAAGCGTGTCATGTTTTATGTCCCGAAGGTTTTTATCTCACTGGCTATTGGAAGGGTAGATAAAGAGTTGGGATAAGATTTGCTTATCAAAGGAACAAAGATGAAAAACAACAACTCGTCAGTTTTCTCATTTGATTTCTTCATTTTAGAAAGAACTGACAGTCAAAGTTTAGCTGAAAAGCCAATTATTTTTAAATCATTTAACTGAATACATTGCATTATTTGGATTGTGTTATGGATTATACGCGGCTTTTCAGTGGCCAGTGATCATCTTTCGTAAGGTAGCTCACCGCGTGAATATTTATTTTTCGTAAATCGTTTTCGTCTAGCATATTGAGTGGATTCGAGGCTAAATACTAAATCGAAATTGACTGAAATTTCCTTCCAACCTTTTCAGGCCAGGTTTGAGGTCGTGTAAATTCGAGGTTGGATACCCCGCCTGTACTAGACACATCGCTAGTTCACTATCTTTATGAATCATTGCGGGTTAGCTCCATCTCAGGATGACGATAAAGCTAAATGTTTGTTTACATACATTGTTTAAACAACGTGATCTAGCAAATGTCGCGAAAGGTGATTAGAGGTCGATTCCGGCAGACTGGAAAGCTCCGCGAGCCTATGCGCCGGCTGTTTTTGCGACTTCGGCTAAAACTCGCTTCGCTTTCCAGAGCTGTTCTCGCTCCACACTACACTGTCAGAAGTTTCATAACAGATAACACGAGGATGCGCGGTTTCAACAGATAATGCGTAACAGATAACACTTCGAATGTTATCTGTTGTGTTTCAAAATGTTATGCATAATAAGCGTTACCATCAGGAGGAATCGGAAAACCGCCAAAAAGTATCTGCTGAGTTTTCCGACATCATGACGGTAAGGAATAAAGTTAGTAGATGCTTTTTTGGCTCTTCCTAACAAAGCTTGTTATGCAAAACATTTCATGCATAACGTTTTCAAACATAACAGATAACATCCGAAGTGTTATCTGTTACGAACTATCTGACCACGCATCCTCGTGATATCTGTTATGAAACTTCTGACAGTGCAGGTGTCGTGTAAATCCGAGGTTGGATACCCCGCCTGTACTAGACACATCGCTAGTTCACTATCTTATATGAATCATTGCGGGTTAGCTCCATCTCAGGATGACGATAAAGCTAAACGTTTGTTTACATACATTGTTCAAACCACGTGATTTAGCAAATGTCGCGCAAGGTGATTAGAGGTCGATTCCGGCGGACTGGAAAGCTCCGCGAGACTATGCGCCGGCTGTTTTTGCGACTTCGGCTAAAACTCGCTTCGCTTTCCAGAGCTGTTCTCGCGCTACGCTACACTGTCAGGAGTTTCATAACAGATAACACGAGGATGCGTGGTTTCAACAGATAATGGAACACTTCGGATGTTATCTCTTGTGTTTCAAAATGTTATGTATAATAAGCGTCACAATCAGGAGAACCGAAAAACCGCCAAAAAGTATCTGCTGCGTTTTCCGACATAATGACGGTAAGGAATAAAGTCAGTAGATGCTTTTTTGGCTCTTTCCTAACAGAGATTGTTATGCATAACATTTCATGCGTAACGTTTTCATACACAACATATAACACCCGATGTGTTATCTGTTACGCATTATCTTTTGAAACCGCGCATCCTCGCGTTATCCGTTATGAAACTTCTGACAGTGTAGGTTTCCGCCAGCACTTAGAAAGCGAATCCACTTCGCGAGTGGAAAGTGATTTCGGCAAGTCAGCGAGAAAATGTAAAGGTGCAACAGGCGCAACTACTTTCCGTTTTTTCTTGCGCTCGGCGGATTCTCGCTTTGCTTTTCGGAAAGCGAATCCGAGAGATCGCCAGAATCGCCCTTAGGTCGGGAAGGGCCATGGTCCGTTATTCAAAGTAGGTCACTGGAACATTCAAGGTTTTTCTTGTGTTGAGTTTTAATCGATGGTATCGGTTGAGGATTATTCAGTTATATCGCTTGCTGAGACGTGGTTACGTGAGGAAAAAGCGTTTGACAATTTTCATTATTCTGGATCACGGCGCAATAGTTCTTCAAATGGGCGTTTATGCAGCGGTGTGACTATCCTGGTTTCAAAAGCTTATACAAACGTAACGAGGCTTAGAAGCACATCCTGTAATATTGCATGGGTTCCATTCCTATGCGTGCATTCGGTGAGTTTGATTGATTATTCCGTGTACATCCCACCTGAATCTATTTCGTTTAAAGATGAAGATACGTGGTCAATTCTAGAAAAAGAGATGTCTTATTATTCTGTCAAATTTTCTGCGGATGAATTTCTTTTTGCAGGAGATTTCAATGGTTACACTGGAGACTCTGGTGAAAGATGGCATGAAGTGAACCCTTGCGAAGGTTTTGTGGAGACTTAGTCGGTGTGTGATGTCGCTGTTGCGAGGAGAACGAGTAAGGAATCATCTACGTAAGCAGAACAAATGCGCAAGCGCTCAGACCTGGAGTGTGAAAGCAAAATGTTTATCACATGTTATATACAAACAGCTTTAGAACCAAGACATTTCACATCCCCAAAAACAAAACAAGTATTGAGATAACCTAATTTGTAATCATCCCACTTTAAAAGCCTTAAATGTAAACAAACCGCAAGTATAAATACAAAGAAATGCTGAAGATCTTGCACGAACAGCTTGAGTTTCAACAATGGCCTGTCAGTCAGTAACTGTCAGTCAACTTTCATTAAAGATTAAAGAATGTCGCGTCCACTTATTTTTTGCTGTTACACCAAAACCCTCATCCATAAATATATCTCCCCAAATATGCAAGAGCTGGACTTGAGGTACCTGTCGTAGACGAACTTAACTCATGGGAAATCTGGTCCCAGCTGTCCATGAACGGGAGGGGGTCGGGACCCATCAAAACGTTTTTCATGGACAATTTGGGTCCACTCTCCCATGAACAGGGAGGGTGGGGGTGGTTCAACTCCACATATATATCCCCAACCCCTATAAACCGAGAGCACAAAGGAATTTCGTCGCCTTTTCTCCAGTTATTGTCAAGTTAAAAACATTAAAAAATGGGCAATCTGGGCCCAATTGTCCCTAACTAAGTGGGGGTGGGGTTTGGGACCCGAAAAAGTAAAAAAAAAACAATGCTTGTGTAATTGGTAGGCAATTTCAGGCCGAGAACTTGAAGAATCCTTTTACCCCTTCTTGCATTTTATGTCAAACTGGCTATAAAAAATATTATTATCCGTAGCCCCTATGGAACTACGAGCTTCAGAAATCCCCACCCTTCGCCATCGTTCTGTTCTTCACCTCCAACTAGCTCTTTTATGGTCGAGAGGAGTTTGCCAGTCAAGCAGCGCAAACCTCGCCAATGGCTTCAAGTTCGACAGAAAACTTGGTAGGCCAGCAAGTCTATTTCCTGTTTCGGATTCTTACGACTTTTTAACGGGATCGACTAAAAAGAGGCATCGCGCGGCCCGACATAGTAGTTGTGTTTTTGCTGATACCATGGTATCTGTTACCACGGTCTAAAGTCGTTTTTGCAGTTATCGTGGTATCTGATACCTCGGTCAAAAGGCGTTTTTGCAGTTATCGTGGTATCTGGCCAGTTATCGTGGTATCAGATATTCAGATACTACGGTCCGACCGTGGTAACTGGTCGTGGTATCTGAAAAGTCATCTCACTTTCATCAAATTTTGTCAGATTGGTGAGAAAGAAGTTAAGCACTTAGTGATGTAACTGGATATCTGTTTTTCTTTTGGGATGACTTCAAAAAGCGGAATTTCGGCAATTGTCGTTTTTGCAGAGCACCGTGTATCAGATACCACGATAACTGCAAAAACGACTAATTGCCGATCCAGTTATCGTGGTAACAGATACCATGGTATCAGCAAAAACGCAACTAGTGTAAGGGGCTCAGGTACTAAAATGAGGCATAAAAATTAAAAAGGACCTTTCAGACTTCAGAGTGAGGGGCAGGAACAATGTTCTACTCTCGTTTTTAGGCTCTATAGTTATGAACTCTCACTTACTTGTCTACTTCTACTACTTGCTAATCTTTTTTTACCACTCGTGCCTCCTGCGCCATGCCGTGCCGTTCCTCTATTTACGCAATCCGATTTTAACCACGGCGCACGATCACATGACCATTTTATCGTGGAGTCACCGTTTCCAGTGAAAGTTGTGCTTTGAAGGTCTTAGTGTCCAGATACGTAACAACCGCTCGGGTACACGGTACACTGACATTACAATGTTATAATGTCATTATAATGTCAGTGTAAGACACTTGTTGCTGATTAGTCGTCTTTACAGAAGAAAAAAGATTATATGAGTAACTGTTACACAGAGTTACTGATGAGTGTGTGACCTTCTGAATTCCCTGTACTTTGTGAATCCCTGTACATATTGGATGCACTAACGCCCAATACATGTTAACATTAACTTAACTTAACAATATGTTAAAAACTGAAGTTCCAATTATCGCCTGACCATGTTTTTATTCAAACCATCTAAAGTATGTATCCCCAACGTTCCTTTTAACTCTTCTTGTTTTTTTTAAATTTAATTTTATCGGTAGATCGTGTTCCTTCATCTTTTAGAGTTGGTTTGATTTCCCCTATTCTAAAAGATGGAAAGAAAGATTTAATATCTTGTGGTTCTTATTGGCCAATAACCAAGGGTTTTATTATTAGTAAACTTTTTGAAATGTGTTTTAAAAATATGTTCCAAGTTGCAATTCGCTCCCCAAAAATTCTGTCTAATTTAATTTCAGTGGGAAAAGGCGTTAGACAAGGTGGAATTTTATCACCATATATTTTTAATGCATGTTTGGCAGATTGTCTTCGGTCGCTTATGGCTTCTTCAATACATTTTGCTAATGATGTAACGTTTTTAGCATATGCTGATGATATTATTATTTTAATTCGGTCAAAGGAAAAATTAACTGGAAATTACAACATTCTAGTGTCTAAATTGGGACAGAATGGTCTAATAATTAGTTCTGAAAAGTGTAATTATTTTCATCATCTTATTATCATTTTATTTATAACCCGTCACTGAACAAAACTGGGCGAGGCCCAGAAATGACGGAGTAAAAAACAAGAAAAACGAAAGAGAAACAACTGATTAGTAGTTTGCCGGCACTGAATTCCCCTCTGGTTTGTGGTGGGGGGATTGTTTTCAAGCCCCCGTTGAGAAAGTTGTGTAAGCGACATAGTCAAGGCCTTTGACAGTCTTGACCACGAAATCACCTTACAAGAAGCTAGAACTATGGGCGCTCGACAATTTTTAATCCGGATGATAGCTAGCTTCTTAACGGGTCGGCAACAGTGCGTTATGTTGGATAAAGATCGGGTTTCGTCCTTTCTCCAAATTTTTTGCGGCGCGCCTCAGGGGACGAAGCTTGGACCAATTCTTTTTCTTATAGTTTTTAATCGAGTTTTAAAAAGTCTGTTGAATCGTTATAAGTTCGCTGACGACCTGTCCAGTCTCGCGCTACGAATTTTATCGTCACAGTCGACCCAGCCTCCACTCTCACAGATATTTTCTACACTGACGCGTGACCTTGATGATGTTAAGTTAACAGTAAGCCTACCTAAAAGTGTTGTAATGAGAGTGTCGTTTTTAAAGCGTCAATTGCCACCTGTTGAAGATATCGGCCTCACTGTTCAGGACAAGGTTAAAATCCTTGGCGTTACAGTTGAGAGCGACCTGAAATGGCAATCCCACGTCATGGCCATAGTTCAGAAATGCGCTCTGTTATTACGGTCGTTTGCCGCGTTACGTCGATTCGCGATTCCTCCCAAGCAACTGAGGTCTATTTTCTGCACTTACATTAGGCCAAATGCGGAATACGCTTGCCCGGTGTGGCACCCTGGCCTCACTTCGACTCTGAGTGATAAGCTCGAGGGTATCCAAAAGCGAGCGTGCAAAATCATTTTAGGGGCCCAGTATGTTTCATATGAAGATAGTCTTAGTGTATTATGTCTACCGACCCTTAAAGAAAGAAGACATGCCCTGACGATGAAATTTGGGTTCAAATGTCTGTCGTCTGAAACTCACAGAGATATTTTGCCTGAATATGTGTCAGATTTACGACCGAAGTCCTGTACTAGGCAGTTTACACGGTCAATCGGTCTTCCAAAGCTAAGCCTGCCACCTGTAAATTCGACTGACCGGTACTTGTCTTCATTTGTACCTTATTTTGTACGTAACTTTAATTCCTGAGGCTGTTTTTTAAGTGTGTTGTAAATAAGTATATTAACATGTAATTGACTATCCGAAGCTAGCGTGTTTCTTATGCTATTATGGAGAATAAAGGAATTATTATTATCTTGGAATCCTTTATTCATCTAATACCAGGGACTGGAAACTTATCCTTATTCAACATATGCAAGATAAAATAAGGAGAGCGTTCGGTGCTGTTATTCGTTTACGGGGGATGTAACGCAGAGATGTTCTTGGTTCTATTTATACGGCTGTTGCACTTCCTCACATTCTTTTTCCGTCTGCTTTCTTTTCTTCTTTCCGTCCTTCAGAACTTTCTGCGTTAAAAGTTACATATTATAAATTCTCTAAATTCCTTCTTGGTTTCCCTATTTCTGCGAGTAACTCTTTCCTAACTTCTTATTTTAAAGTGAAGAATCCTTTCGAAACTTTAAACAGTAAATCCAAAACTTTCATAAAAAGACTGACAACATTCTTCTTCATCGCAACCTTTTTCCTTTTTTCACAAAAAAGCGCCCTGATTAGTTGTTTATTTTGAAATTCGTTTTTTCCATTGTATTTCGTTGTAGGATTAGTAGGCTAATTTATCTTTAAGGGTCAGCTGTTTATTAGTGTGTAATTATGTGTAAGTTTTATGGCATGTTGTTGTTCCTTTTTATACACTTCTCTTCAGTTTTGAACGATTCAAATAAATAAATAATAATAGTAATGATAGTTTCACCAATTGTCGTGTCTTACAGGACATGACTGTTGCATGCTGGTTTTGGTTGTTGCTTAGCCAAGCAGTTGGCTACTAGTTCAAATTGACAAAAACGTTACTACCTCTTATTGGTTCAGAGTAATAAGAGCTACTACCATGGCAACTCGATGGTGGCGAGATATTAGACGGGTCGAAACACTTCAATCAATCAATCAATCATCGTATTTACTCCTGAACATCTATTTCACAACCTGAACATAGGATTGTCAACTTAAATCAAATATAATTGATATATATGATTCATTTTAAAACTTGTACGACTTCTAACTTTGGAACAAAATCAAACGGTATGAAATTTCACGGTATGAATTTCACTCTTTTTAAAGTAGGAGTAGGCTTAAATTATAACTTTTCACTCAACATTTCTTACGGTTAGCCAATCCCTTCCACTAGGAGAATAATAACATTGGGTGTTATAAGTGAGGGTTCCGCTCTTTTACTCTTTTAAACAACCTTTGAATTATCTCTTTTGCACGACAGGAATGGCACTCCTCTCGGTGGCTGCATGTGTGCAAAGGAAATCAGTAAACGGGATCGACTAAAAAGCGGCATGGCACAGGAGGTACGAGTAATAAAAAGAGATTAAGCAAGTAGTGAAAGTAGACAAGTAAGTGAGAGTTCGTAACTCCAGAGCCTAAAAGAAGGCACGTTAGAACATTGTCCCTGCCCCTCAGTCTAAAGCCTGAAAGGGCCCTTTTGGTTTTCGTGCCTCTTTTTAGTACTCATGGCTCCTACAGTATGTCGTGCCGTGCCGTACCTCTTTAGTCGATCCCACCAGTAAACTGCTTAAACTCAAGCTCTCGGCCCTATCTTTCCAGACTTACTTTCCATATTCCGAAAGCAGCAGCTTGCTGCTTCTCATTCGTATGTCCATACCTTTGCAGCCCAGTTAAGTTTCAGTCCTTAACTATGACCATAATGGCTACTACTGACGAATGGATTATTCTTCTTACCGATATGCAAGTAGCGTTGGCTTATGCGGTCATAGGTTGCCCACTGGACATTGCTGGGATCAAAGTGGTGCTTCTCCCTCGTGGACTGGCTCAAGTACTTCTGTTTCGGTGGGTGGTTTGGATTCCTGCAAAAAGAAGAAAAAAACAATTTATTTAAAGTTCAACTGAAAGGGCAGAGATGGAACAGTCTTGTTACCCCTCATTTATTCACTTAAAGAGGCTTGAAGACCCGATGAAAATGTGCTACTCCGTTGCTCCACTATTCAGGAATAATCATTTTTCAAATAGTGGAATTTCCCTGTCATATTTGTGGTACTACCTGTGTCGCATGCTTGACGAAAAAGATTTATGATTTTTTTTTTGTTCAGGCACTATGCAGTGTTCACCATGCTTATTACCGCCCACTGAAAAGCCGCGTTTGTGTTCAGATTCAAATATTCCGCGTCATAGTAGAATTTCCGCTGTGAGGACAGCCGTAGGTATTTTGAACCTCAGTACGAGAGCAGATAGTGGAAAATAAAAAAAATCTCTTAGCAGAATCCAGATAACTCAGTGTATTCAATTAAATGATACAAAAATAAGTTTGCTTTTCAGTTAAACTTTAATCTCCCTCCTTCTTTCATGGTCGTTCTCGCCCAGTTGCTATGCAACCCAGCTCTAAAGTTATGCTACACTGCAAAAAGTTTCTCCGAGTAAAGATTAAAAATTAGAAAGATTAAAGTTAACTGCAGTGTTAGCTACTGGGATTAATCTTACCTGTACTAGGATAAGGTTAATCCTAATTAGAGATAAGATTATCTTTTAAGAGACAAGATTAATCCCAGTAGTAAATACTGCAAGATTTTTTTTACATTGTATGTGGCTAAGATTTACACAATGTCATTCGCCCGAGCCAGTCACAGGCAACACAAAACAATTGGTCAGGATGCCACTTAATAAATGTGTAAATGTGAGGTAACGGGCTGGATTCTTCGAACGTTGGTTAATATTGAACAGTGCAATTTCGGGCTAAATGTGAGTCTATGGTTTCTTTATAACCCGTTACATTCGGATAGACCAAGAGCGGAGTATGCGAATTAATCGTTTGTCCTCCATTGGGAACAAAGTGCCGGTAGTAAATGCTGTGCGCCAGTTCCTATAGTTTTTTAACTAGCTTTTCTGCAGCCTCGTTAGGCTCTCCAGGCTGCACTTATTACATAGGTGTCTGTTAGGTCTCCAAGATTTTATTTATTTATTTATTCTGTGGGGTAGGCCAGACACTCCAGCCGAAACTCAGGCCACAAATGGCCCATTGTCTCATTCCCCTAATTCACAATTGATGTAAACAATACATCACTCTATAATACAATTAATGAAAACATCACTCTATCAAAATAATTTATAAAAAAAAACATCACTCATTCTACCGCTTTTTCTCGCGTTCTTACCTTAAAACCTGTCTCGCCTCCCTGTCAACTGAAGGTACCTGGACAGTTCCTTTAATCTAGCTTTTCTCACTACCTCGTGGAAATCAACATTCGGAGAGTGGAAAGCTTCCAGACGTTGCCTTGTCCATGCTGGGCACTCTTTAACAAAGTGAGTATTTGTCTCTTTATCTACTCCGCATTTGGTGCATACTGGAGACTCTATTTTTCTTGTGTTATGTTTTCCAAGGTTTCCAGTTCCAGTAACTCCAGGTCTCCAAGATAGCATTTTTGGCAATTATTTCAGATACCGAAAACAGAGAGACCGGACTCGAGACTGCTCGGTAACTCGGTAGCCGAGAATAATCTCTAGAATGGTGCCAGAATAGGCTGGGAGGTAGTACCACAGCGTTGTAAATTTTTGCTAATTAACGACATGAAAAGCGGACCTTGTTTGCCACCACTGATGTATAAGCGATTCGATCTTTTTTTCTTCCTTTGGTAGAGAAGAGGACCGAGAAAAGAGAACAGCGAGGTCTGCAATAGATTCTACCGGGCTGAGCATATTTGAGCAGATTTTGTCTCCGAGAAACAGAGCAAAGTAACACTAGGGAGTAGCGACAAGACCTATGCTTTCCTTGGTCCGCAAAAGGCCATACTCATAGCGCCGCCCACTGCGCTTGCGACATTTAAAGCGAAACAAACTTGCGAGTTTAGAAATTTCTGGTAAAGCTAAGGTGGGGTCTGTACACATCGAGGAACAGGGGATGTTGTGTCTTTTTTTGCTGCGTTCAGGAGTTATTAGACCCAGCGCTAGTGCACGACCGATTAAGTTTCAGTAGTGACGTTCACTATCGCTAGTGGCGCTAATGGCACTGCTATTCAAATGTGTGTAACTTTTTTCAAATCTTGGCACTACTCTCTAGTGTTATTTTGCTCTGCTTAGGAACCTACTTCGTACATATGAGATTTCTACTGTACCTACCACGGCGCACGCGGAACCGCTACCTGATCCGTTTGTTAATCTCCGACCCGCTATTGACGCTTGAAAACCTCTCCTCTAATCTAAGTTCTGCGATACTCTATATGACTAAGTCCAAAGCACGCCAGTGATCCTCAGGAAGAAGGAGTAAACGTCTCCGTAACGACTCAAACTCAACGACTCAGATCCTGTGTCAAACAATCATGGCGATCTTTCGGAGCAGCTGTAACACCGTTTCTTCCTTTCTTCTGCAGGACCCGGAGATTCTGCATCGGCAGGGAGAGATAGTCATCAAGAGTATTGGAAGCTTGCCACGACTCCATCAATATGATTCTAAGTTAGTGAATAACCTTTACGGAAAATATTTGTTTGTATCGTTTCTTTATTATTTTATATTTCTTTGTCCTTTCTGACTGCACTTATGCCTTGGGCAGTGCGTCATAAGTACTTCGTTCATTCATTCAGTAATGAAGCGGTAATATCTTGTCGCTATTATTACACTATCATATGCTGGCCGGACAATTGGTTGATATAATGATTTAGTAGAAAACAAGCATGTTTCTTGTACATAAGTCTTCAAGTCTTCTTATATACTATTCGTTTTCTTGTTAGTTGTACGAGTTTAAAGCTACTCTTACCAGTTTTATTACTGACGAAAAAAAACAGTTATCGGCTGTGATTTCAAAACATAAATATTTAGTCGTTTACATGCTGAAACATGCAAGCTCACGTGTAATGTGTTCAGGTTTACGTGAATTGTTTTTACGGTAAATCAATATGACGTAGATAACTTCATGCAAAGTGCTATGCTCGATGTTGATACATCATACAAGGGGATAAAATAAAAAGCCGCCACGGAAGTGATTGATTTTGTCGGGCTGTGCATACAACTACCATGCAGATTGCAGTGGTCTGTGCACTTTGTCTCGATCGTCGAAGTTGAACTGAAAAGGCAGCTTATTTTTACATCCGATATTTGAAAACACTGAATTATTTTGACTCATCTTAGGGATTTTGAATCTGCTCAACCGGCAACCCAAAATTCACCCAGACGCGGCGATTTTGAATTTCAACAACAGCCTGTATTCCCTTGTATTACGGATGCTAAGCTAGGAAAATTCACGGATGAAGAAAGTAGAAAAGTCATGATAAGATTTGTCTTTTTGTTATGTGAGCTAATTTTTGGCAATGGCTTACCTTTGTAGTTGCTGAACATTTCAAGCATAGAGGTACAAGAACGCGGAGGTACCACAAATCAGAAAGAATAAGTTTATTCGATGAAATCGATTATCTGTAGATAACGGACAAATGAAGTTACACACATTGATCATCTTTTCGGGCCTATTTGAAAAAGACATTAAAGTGTAACTAGGCATTAACATTTCAGCCCTATTCGGTCAAAATTTAATTAACGGTAAGTCTAATCATGAAGCATGGAACTTAAATCTGATCAAGCTGCACTCTGCCTCTTGAATACTGCAGTTTCTTTCTACACCAAAAGCTGATCTGCTCAAGTTGAGTAGATCGTCGGTATAAGTTAGCAGAGATTTGCAAGTAGTAGAAGACAAGTAAGTGAGAGTTCCAGAGCCCAAAAGAAGGCGGGTTAGAACATTGTTCCCCCTCACTCTGAAGCCTGAAAGGGCCCTTTTAGTTTCCGTGCCTCTTTTTAGTACTCCTGCCTCCTATACTATGTAGTGCGAAGTACTATGTGGTTTGTCATTTTTGTTTATTTTTCACAAGAGGTAGTTTTTATTTATTTATTTGCATAGCAGGTCATTTTAAAGAAGTTTATAAGTCAATCCGTAGCGCCTATGGGCGCATCGTCCCCAACCGGGGGCGCTATAATCGTAAAGCTTTGGGAAATTTGTACAGCACCTTCTGCGCTCCTTCTATACTAATTCGTTCTGGCGTCACTCATGTTCTGCGAAAGAAGGAGATTAAAAAGATGAGATCATGTTATTTTAAATAATGAAAGCACCTGCTCCACTTGTCGAAATTATGTCATAGCCATACATTGACGGAGAAATTCAAAATTCAAGACGCAAGTGTTACCCTTTTGGATGTTTCGTCATCACTTTCAAAACTCATGGACAACAAGGCCCAACCAGCACATGATGTCGTCCACTGCTTCCTGACCGAAGATTAAAAATTAAGTGTCTTTTTCTGTGTGGATATATGTGTTTTGTTGATTTTCTTTATTTTCGTCATTTACTCCGCCTTTTTCAAAATGGCGGGTCATAAATAAATTACTTACTTACTTACTTACTTTATACAGGTCAGATAAATTACGTTCTATTATTTTTGTTAGATTTATAGGGTACGTAGTTGTTGTTAGTATAGTAAAATTTTTAACATGCACTGTATGTTCGAATTTCTGTTCCCACAGTGCTTGTATAATTTATTTGTATTGTTGTGTAAAATTAAAAAACTTGAACTTGAACTAGTGCCGTGAGACGGCACGGCAAACCTAAGCCTTCGTTTCAGCAAGTGGGCAAAACGGTAAAAAGAAAACAGTAATAAAAGATGTTGCAAAACAGGCTAGAACTACAAACTATAAGAAACAGAACTGATGAGGCGGCCGAAAACCGTCAATAATCCAAGGACAAGCTACCGAAACTCAGCGTAATAGAACACAAATTACTGGCAAATCCGAGCAGTACTTTACTGAAAAAATAAAAACAAATTCGCCAATTGGCTACGCAGATGCCTAGAAGTTCTAAAGTAAAAAAAAAAACTATTTTCTTTTCTTCATACAATTTATCACAAAAAGTATTATCCAGGGTTGGCCATTTCTTTGTTGATGTTAAAATACTAGGGACAGGAGCATCAACAACCACTTCAACAGCACCAAAGGAACCCAAGATCTTGGTACTGTCCTAAAATGTGTTAAACAGTATGTTGCCAGAACTACATAACGGGCACGGGCACTTCGCGAGCTGGAAGCAAAGTTGGAATCACTTTTCAACGGTTTCCGCGCTGCTTCGGAAAAATGCCGATTTTTCCACAAGTTTTCTCGCTTTGAGAACCAAAGCAGATTTCCCGGAAAGGAATTCCAGAAAGCTAGCGGAAAGCTCAGCAGAAAGTTGAATATTTCGGCAGGAACTTTGAAAGTGTGGAAAAAAACAGCAAGTGTGACTAAAAAATGAAAAAACACGGTAAGCGTCCTTTAGGATGACTTTGCTGGAATGTTATTCTAAAAGTGTGGAATTCAATATTTTTCTGGCGATTACACGTTTCAATGGGTTTTTACGATCAGTCAGGCGGAAAGTGGAAAGCGATTGCAGGAGTCGGTTTCCCTCACTTTTTGCAATGCGCTTCGCTTGGTGGATAGTTTTTCTGGAATCTCCCAAAAAACCCTCCTATACTCAACCTGTTAGAATACTCAGTTCACTCCCGTGTCTTCTTTTGAATTTTTGAAATAAAGACCGGATTAGTCGCAGAGATTGTAAAATAACTTTCCACCCGGTTTTCGCGCTTTGAAAAGCTAAGTATCTTTCCCGGAAAGGAATTCTATATAGCTAGTGGATAGCTCAGCAGAAAGTTGAATACTTCGGCAGAACTTTGAAAGTGCCGAAAAAAACTGGAAGTGTCACTAAAAAATGGAAAAAACACGGTAAGCGTCATTCAGGATGACCGATGGTCAGTCTCCTTCCCGATGATCAGTCTCCGACTGGAAACAGAGCACGGACAAACGTCACACAAATACAGTATACAAGCAAGGTTGGAAAATACCAGAACCCAACTTCCAGCATGAATTCACATACAACCTAAATGTGATGCGTCAAAACACTAAAGCGAAGGAGGAAACTGGCATTCAGCTACGAAAATTAAACTTTAAGGTCACTTCCAGATGTTCAAGGAGGATGAAACTAGGCATATTAGGTCAGATTGAACTGGATATGCGAATATGGAGAAGCGTGCATCGTTAGCCAGCATCTCTATAGGCGTATTCTTGCCGTTTCCCGAGGACTCCACTTGAGGAGTCCCCGCGTTTTTCTTTGTCCTGGGTACTCACTCCCCGTATTCTCGCGAGTCCCCACGGACGGGGAATGCTCCGATTTTCATCACCATCATCAAAAAGGACTCCCTTTCAGATTCGGACTAGAATGAATTTTTGCTGGTGTTGGTGCAATGTAAAATTAATTAAAAACATTTAGAATAAACAAAACCAAAAATAAAGTGGATCCGGACTAATTTTGACAAATATGGACATATTTTTTTTTCGAACAAAATCCAGTTTGGAAGCATTCCCCGTGTCCCGCTGTTTCTGTACGCGGAGTCTGTGTTGAGTGACTCCCTCTATTCTCGCCATTCCATTCGATTCCCCGAGGAGTCCTCGGGGAACGGCGAGAATCCGCCTTATAACTCAGTACGACTAAACTGAGAATTCACTTGTTAAATGAAGTTACCCGCAGGTGTATAATCTCCGAACGCGATCAGGGTTGAAAAGAGCTCAGCTCATAAAAGTGTCACAATTGCTGACAAAAAGGTGCTTTTTGACACCTGGAATTTTTTTTGTGCATTCCGCTGCCCGCGCAAAATTTGTAACAACATTTTTCAAAACATTTCTTAACTGTTACATCACAGTTTTGTAACAAACTTTATCGGAACTGAGCTTTATTTAAGGCTTCAAACTGTTTTTGTGTCCTAAATCTATAAGTAAAGTACATGTTTTGGGGGTCGGTAATCCGTCACTTAGAAAGATTTGTCTGAGCTGTGTCAGTGTCGTTCCTAAAAGAGATATCACTTTCAGAGAAAAAGTGCCACGGTACCCCGAGGCAAAAAGTGTTAAAAAGCACCAAAAGTGTCACACTTGGTAACCCTGAACGCGATTCCTTCAGGGTCGTAATCTCTCCCTCAGTCTTTGTGAATTTAAAATGACACGGGAACAACAAAGGTGCTCGTTACTGAAGAATAAATGGTGAACGGCTAGTTTTTATGGCACTTGTAGCTCCGCTCAAGTGCCATATACCGATCATCTTTCGGTCGGTCGGTCCACTCATCTCGAGTTCGGGCACTTCCACATGTGCTAGGAGGATGAAACTTGGTAGGCGTATCAGGGACCCCAACAAACTGACTGGGACATTATCATTTCCCTGATCCTCCCTCCAATTATCATTTCCATGATCCGACCACCCTGGGGGGAGTGGAGCTAGGGGAAATCCGGAATATTGACGTATGTGTAACTTCTGAACGGGGAATCGGATCTTAATAGTTGCGTTTTCGCTGATACCATGGTATCTGTTACCACGGTAAACGGATCTGCAATTAGTCGTTATCGCAGTTATCGTGGTATCTGATACACGGTGTTCTGCAAAAACGACTATTGGCCAAATTGCACTTTTGGAAGTCATCCCAAAAGAAAAACAGATATCCAGTTGCATCACTAGGTGCTAAACTTCTTTCTCACCAATCTGACAAAATTTGATGAGAGTGAGACGACTTTTCAGATACCACGACCAGTTACCACGGTCGGACCGTAGTATCTGAATATCCGATACCACGATAACTGGCCAGATACCACGATAACTGCAAAAACGCCTTTTGACCGTGGTATCAGATACCACGATAACTGCAAAAACGACTTTAGACCGAGGTAACAGATACCATGGTATCAGCAAAAACGCAACTAATGAAACTTGATATTTGGAAAAACCTCCTGTCTCGGATGTCACACTTCAAGTCCGGAATGGATCCGGTTACTTTGGGGGGAGTTGGAGGGGGGGGGGGGGGGGGGGGGGGGCGGAAATTGGGCGACATGCTCAGAGAGGGCGGATCGGGATGAAACTTGGTGGGAAGAACAAGAACAAGCCCTAGATGCAGAGTTGACAAGACCAGACTGGATCCGAGCACTGTGGAGGGGGAGTTGGAGGAGGGTTCTGGAATTCCGGTGATCCCGAGTTCAGATGCTTGCACATGTGCCAGGACAATGAAACTTCGCAGGCATATCAGGGACCCGACCAAAAATAATTTGGAAATAGTCACTCCCCCCATTTGACCACTGGGGGGGGGGGGGGGAGTGGAGGGAGGGGGAGTCCGGAATATTGACGTAATTGTAACTTTTGAACGGGTAATCGGATGTTAATGAAACTTGATATTTGGAAAGATCTCGTGTCTGAGATGTCACACTTCAAGTCCGGAATGGATCCGGTTTGGGGGGAGCAGGAGGGGGGAACCGGAAATCGTGTGACTTGTTCAGAGTGGACGGATCGGGATGAAACTTGGTGGGAGGAACAAGCACAAGTCCTAAGAAAATAGTTGACAAGACCGGACCGGATCCGAGCACTGTGGGGGGAGCTGGAGTGGGGGTTCCGGAATTCCGGTGATCCCGAGTTAAGATGCTTATACATGTGCTATGACGATGAAACTTGGCAGGCGAATCAGGGACTCAACAATTTTAACTCAAGAACAGTCGTTTCTCCGATTTGAAGATCGTAGGGAGAGTGGAGGGACGGGCAATCCGGAATATTGAGAAACGTCCAACTTTCGAACGGATGATCGGATCTTAACGAAACTTGATATTCGGAAAGAGCTCTTGTCTCTGATGTCATATTTCAAGTGCGGATACGATCCGGTTAATGCGGGGGAGTCGGGGGGGGGGGGGGGGCAGGCTACTCACCATATAACCGCAAAGTCCAAAAATACATTGAAGCAAAATCTTCATTTTAATGATCCCTATAAGCCCGTGATCATTTTGCCTCAAGGGCTTAGAAATGAATTTCTAGCACCCTTAAAGTGCGCATCTTAACCGAAAAGTAAAAAAATGCATTTGACCAAACCATGTATATAATAATAATAATAATAATATTTATTTATTATCCAGAGGTCCAAGGATCATTTTTGCCTCAAGGGTTTTGTCTACAGGTGGAGTTCTTGCGCCCTTATAAGTGCGCATCATCACAGCCAAGTGCACACAATTTTTTTTTTTACCAAACAATACATTCTCGTGATTTCCAAAGATCCATTGCCATTCTTATCAGAAAGGGTTTTGCTTACAATGTTCGGATTCCTACTTTTGTCTTTTTTACCAAGCCTTCCAAGTGCCATATGAGCTTCCAGCTCTTGTTTATGCCACTTGCAGCTCCGCTCAAGTGCCATATACCGATCACTTTTCGGTCGGTCGGTCTGTCCACTCATCTCGAGTTAGGGCACTTCCAGATGTGCTAAGAGGATGAAACTTGGTAGGCATATTAGGGACCTCAACAAACTGACTTGGAAACTATATATCACTTCCCTGATCCTAGCACAGTGGAGGAAGTGGAGGGAGGGGGAATCCGGAACATTGACGTATGTATAACTTTCGAACGTGGAATTGGATCTTAATGAAACTTGATATTTGGAAAGATCTCCTGTCTCAGATGTCACACTTCAAGTCCGGAATGGATCCGGTGACTTTGGGGGGAGTTGGAGGGGGGAACCGGATATCGTTTGACTTGTTCAGAGTTGGCGGATCGGGATGAAAATAGGCGGGAAGAACAAGCCCAAACCCTAAATACATTGTTAACAAGACCGTACCGGATCCGACCACTGTGGGGGGAGTTGGAGCGGGGGTTCCGGAATTCCGGTGATCTCGAGTTAAAAGATGCTGACACATATACTAGGACGATGAAACTTGGCAGGCATATCAGGGACTTGACAATTTTAACTCGGGAACAGTCGTTTTTCCGATTTGACCATCGTGGGGGGAGTGGAGGGAGGGATAATCCGGAATCTCGAGAAATGTCCAGCTTTTGGTGATCGGACCTTAATGAAACTTGATATTCGGAAAGAACTCGTTTCTCAGATGTCCCATTTCAGTTGCGGACAGGATCCGATCAAAGTGGCGGAGTTGGAGGGGGACCGGAAATTCTGTGACACGCTTAAATTATAACGATTGGGATGACACTTGGTAGTAAGAACAAGTGTAGCCTAACATTAGAGACTTTACAAGATTGGCTTAGAAATTGTCGCTTCCCAGATCCGACCATCCCTGAAAGTAGCCTACTCGTCTTAACCGCAAAGTACAAAAAATACTTTAAAGCAAAATCTGTTTTTCATGATCCCAATGAGCACATGCTCATTTTTGCCTCAAGGGGTTTGCTTAGAAATGAATTTGCAGCACCCTTCCGGATGAAAAATTTGTAGCCTGCGTAGTAGTATGGTAGTTGTACGAAAAAGTTGTTTGTAATGCTATGTAATAGCAAAGAATACTACCATTTAATGTGCCTCAGACTCGTCCAATCTTAAGTAGTAGAATCCGGTAGCATCCTGTCTTGCCATAGTAGCATCCAGTCTTGCTAATAGTAGCATGCAGTAGTATGCAGTAACACGGTAGCCTTGAAGTAGAAGCATCTAGTAACATCAGTTAGTACTGCATGCTACTTTTTGTACAACTTCATCCTACTATTTGAGATAAATTTTTCATCGGGTTAAACTGCGCATCTTCACCGAAAAGTAAAAAAAAATACTTTTCAGCAAACCATATATATTCATGATCCTAAAGGGCCCAGGATCATTTTGCCGCAAGGGTTTTGATTACAGATCTATTTCTAGCGCCCTTAAAGTGCGCATCATCACAGCCAAATGCAATTTTTTTTTTTTAACCAAACAATACATTCTCGGTATTCCCAAGGGTCCATCGTCATTCTTATCAAAAGGGTGTTGCTTATAAATGATCGCATTAAACCCACTAATTGGCAAATTCCTACTTTCATCCTTTTACCAAGCCTTGCAAGTGCCATATGAGCTTCCGACTCTTGTCAGTTCTTCTTCTAACTCGAAAATTTGTATGTCGTCTATTGTGGAACAGCCGCACAAAACTTTCTGCTATAGAGTGGATTCGACCCACGGACGAACGATCTCATATGTCCTCATTTCACCTCTTCCTCAATTTTGCCCTGGCCTGAGGTGTACCCTTTTAACAGATAGCCCAGACCGTGCAAAAACACGAAATGTGACAGTCTCAAAAGAGACCAGCAGCAAAAAAAGTAAATGTGGAGAGCCGAGGTTCTTTATTTGAAATCTATTGAAAAGAGCTGCCACGAGAGTATTTGAATTGTAGGCATTTTTTTGTATCCTCTAGGACAGGCAGAGATGGAATATCCGTCACCCTTTCAAGATTGTGAGACGGCGGAAAATAACATCTCGGATTTTGGAACGTTCCCGAAAATCCCGTAGGAAGGAGGGAGGGGGCTGATTTATAATGGTTGAAGGAGTGACGCTGCATTAGGAAGAGGCCAGAGTGGGGCTATGAACGATTGAACTGCGGAAATCTTATTAGTGGAAAAATCGAACACGAAATTCGCTAGATTTCAGCGGCATAGATTAATTTCGACAAGAAATTATCAATATGTGCGTTTTAGTAAGTTCTTGGTTTTGGGTAGAAGAGCAATCGGTTGGGAATCTTTCGCGTTAATTAGGTCAATATTTTCAGAAAGTAAAATTTAAGTGCGGATTGTAGTATTGAGAGAAGGGCTTCTGAAGGATTCTAAGTAATGGTATCTGCGGGAAATTGGAGTGCGGGGTTAACTAAACTTTTGCGTTATTTTTCAAGTTCCAGGTTTCGGGTTGCAAAACAGATATTAACTCCTTTCGAAATATACTAAGTCTCTGATTTTAAAAGACCGCATATCATACACTCCGAGGTGGTTAGACCTACTTTCTACTACTTAAAATCACCAAAGACACTAAAACTTGTCATCGATTCCACCTCGTTGTACATACTGTCCACAACATATATGTAAAAATATGATTTGTATATAGTGTAATCATTCTAAAATTACGAAAATATCATTACATAATGTAATGTCTCTCGCTTGCTAGCAAAATAAATATGAATTATGCATATTCAAATAATGCATAAAACGGGTTCGTCAGCTACAAGCCTACGATGCTTTAGCAGCGATATTTCGGCCCTTCTTGGCAAGGGTCCTCGTCAGGCTGTCCATCTTCAGGGTCGACATCGGGGGAGAAACAAACCTGCAATAAGCAACTGAAGCTTCTACCGACTGTAAATATCTTATTCGGGCAAATTACTTTTATATACCACTGTAGGGAAAAAACTAGCCCTGAGATTTAATATTTGACACGGCCGCTGTTTTTTTATGTAAGATTCGGGCGTTGACAGGAAAAGCTTTTTCTGTATTTTGATCAACTTCGTTTTGTTATTAATAAGGGCCTGCAACTTAAATTTTTACTACTAAAATTTAGAAACAGATATAGGCCAATGGCTAACCATCTGGAAAAACTAAGTTTAGATATGGATTCAGCGTGTGTATTTACCCATATACGTTAAATATACTTTGACGAAATTGATTAAAACTTCCAGCTGCCTTTACTTCAGCCAAATTTCCGGTTTCTGGGCAAACTACTTGTCCGTTAAAAAAAAGGTCAAAAACAAATTCAGCATATCTCCTTACCCCTATATCGAACCTCTAATCAACTTTAGATAATACTTTAACTTTTAACGAATTTTCAGGTTCTGATCGGATTCCGGACGAACTATTTGTCCGACGAGAAAACAATTTAAATATACGGAATCAGCATGCCTCCTTACCACTACGGCGAACCTCTAATCAACTTCAGATAAAACTTTTACTTCTAACAAGTTTTCTGGTTTCAGCCGGATTCCGGGCGAACTACTTTTCAGGCGATAATCTAATTTTCATCTACGTGTTCAACATGTCTCTTTACCCTTAGATTGAACCTCTAATCAACTTCAGATTAAACTTTTATTTTTCACAAATTTCCCGGGTTTTTGGCCAGATTCCGGGTGAACCACTTGTCCGACAAGAAAATCATTTTCATATTCAGATTCAGCATGTATCTTTACCCCTAATCGACTATCTCATTAGCTTTAAAAAAAAAAATTGTCTCTTATTTTGAAACCCCTCCCCCACCACTAAATATAGGGCTACAGAGCCGATCTTCGAACTTGACCTATACTTCGACCCGAAGAGTCGTCACGCAAAATTTGAATAAAATGTCTCAACTATTTCGTGAGTTATCGTGCTAACAGACGGACAGACGGACAAATTTTACGAAATCATAGGGATCCCTTCACGTCCGTCCGTGGCCGAGTGGTTAGCTTGTTCGAGTCTCGGTAGTGTCTACTGTTTGGTTTGGGACGGGGATTGGTGTCGTAACCCTGTAAGACAAGCCAAAGTCCACCCAGCTTCAAATGGGTACCTGGAGAAATCCGGGGAAGGTGACAGGAAGGGTGTGTGAAAGCACAGGATGGCTGGCCCCCAACCCCCCCCCCCCATTGCACTTCCTGGCTGGGGGACGAGAATCGGAGATCAGCACCGCCAGCTTGGCCTGTCAAGGCTAGTGCTGAAACCTTTACCCTTTACCTTTTTACCTTCACGTATGTTTTGGGATCCCAGGAACCGAGCAGGCATTAACCGAGACAGGCGAGTACTCCCCACCGGAAACGTGGAACGGGGTTATTAATGGAAGAAAATTTAAGCCTCAGTCCCTCATTGACAACAAAACCGAAATTGATCAAAATGCAAAAAAAAACTTTTCCTGTCATCGCCCCAATCTTGCAGCAAAAACAGCAGCAGTGTCAAAATTAAATATCCGCACTAGTTTTTCCGTGCAGTGATATTTGAAAGTAACAGATACAGGACAGTACTCCCTACCGGAAACGTGGAACGGGGTTATTAATGGAAGAAAATTTAAGCCTCAGTCCCTCATTGACAACAAAACCGAAGTTGATCAAAACGCAAAAAAAAACTTTCCCTATCATCGCCCCAATCTTGCAGCAAAAACAGCAGCAGTGTCAAAATTAAATATCAGCACTAGTTTTTCCGTGCAGTGATATTTGAAAGTAACAGATACAGGACCGTACTCCCCACCGGAAACGTGGAATGGGGTTATTAATGGAAGAAAATTTAAGCCTCAGTCCCTCATTGACAACAAAACCGAAGTTGATCAAAACGCAAAAAAAAACTTTTCCTATCATCGCCCCAATCTTGCAGCAAAAACAGCAGCAGTGTCAAAATTAAATATCAGCACTAGTTTTTCCGTGCAGTGATATTTGAAAGTAACAGATACAGGACAGTACTCCCTACCGGAAACGTGGAACGGGGTTATTAATGAAAGAAAATTTAAGCCTCAGTCCCTCATTGACAACAAAACCGAAGTTGATCAAAACGCAAAAAAAAACTTTTCCTATCATCGCCCCAATCTTGCAGCAAAAACAGCAGCAGTGTCAAAATTAAATATCAGCACTAGTTTTTCCGTGCAGTGATATTTGAAAGTAACAGATACAGGACAGTACTCCCTACCGGAAACCTGGAACGGGGTTATTAATGGAAGAAAATTTAAGCCTCAGTCCCTCATTGACAAAAAAACCGAAGTTGATCAAAATGCAAAAAAAAACTTTTCCTGTTATCGCCCCAATCTTGCAGCAAAAACAGCAGCAGTGTCAAAATTAAATACCAGCACTAGTTTTTCCGTGCAGTGATATTTGAAAGTAACAGATACAGGACAGTACTCCCTACCGGAAACGTGGAACGGGGTTATTAATGGAAGAAAATTTAAGCCTCAGTCTCTCATTGACAACAAAACCGAAGTTGATCAAAATGCAAAAAAAACTTTTCCTGTCATCGCCCCAATCTTGCAGCAAAAACAGCAGCAGTGTCAAAAATTAAATATCAGCACTAGTTTTTCCATGCAGTGATATTTGAAAGTAGTAGATACAGGAGAGTACTCCCTACCAGAAACGTGGAACGAGGTTGTTAATGGAATACAAATTTAAGCTTTCAGTCCATTGTTTATTTTCAGCACTTTATAACAAAACCGAAGTTGATCAAAATACAGAAACAAACTTTTCCTGTCATCGCCCCGCCATCGTGCAGCAAAATCAGTGGCCGGGTCGAAAATAAAATCTCAGGACTAGTTTTTCCCTACAGTGGTATTTAAATGTAATTTGCCCGAATAAGATATTTATAGTCGGTAGAAGCTTCAGTTATTTATTCCAGGTTTGTTTCCTTCCCCGACGTTGACCCTGAAGATTGACAGCCTGACGAGGACCCTTGCCTAGAAGGGCCGAAATATCACTGCTAAAGCATCGTAGCTGACGTACCAATCTTATGCATTATTTGAACATATGTTGCAAAGCCAGCTTGGGCTCAAGGAATATTTAGGAATCTATACTAACCCCGTTCTGGCAAAATTCGTCCAGTATGTCATCATCATCTCCGACAGTAACATCTCCGACCTTGTGTAGTTATTTGCCAAATGGTTTGTCCCACCTACTAGTGGCATGCCAAAGATATACGGCAGCTCTTCTCCGTGGACGCTCCCCCACGTCTGAAAAGGAAAGATCCATCAGTGGAAAATTTTTCTCAGAATAGTAGTATGAAGTTGTACGAAAAAGTGGCCAAGAACAAGTAATCTGACAGTACCTTCGTCTCCCTATCTCTGTAATATGACTATGCGGAGTCGAACATTTCCCCATGCCATGTCCGCTACGAACGAGCGAAGGTTACTAGCTTCGCGCCACATCACATTCCTTCTTCACTAGTTCTTGTGCGATAAGCAACGGCGAAGACGGAAGAGGAAACGGGTATAGCTCAAAGCTAGAGTAAATACCTCTAGGTCCGCTCAGTTTTGTCGGGGTTTTCACAGTCGCTGCATGCGATTAAAGACGGAAGTCCTATCTAATTATTTGTTCTTGGTAGCATGCAGTACCAACTGATGCTACTATAACTAGACTAGATGCTACTAGAGCATGGTGGGATGCTATTGGAGATTGGCGGAATGCTACCGGAGCATGGCGGGATGGTACAGCCTACAGGAGTATGGAGGGATCCTGTTGAATACTACTGCTTAAGATTAGCCCAGTGTGTGGCACATTAAATTAAAGTATTCTGTACTACTGCATATCACTACATGCAACTTTTTCGTACAACTACCACACAACCACACAGGCTACAAATTTCTCATCCGGCATCAGTGGATAAGATAGGCCTTGTCGTCAGAAACCGAAAATAGCCAGTGAGGAAGATTAAGCTTTTTGCAACCAGGGGCGTTTAAGTTTATTTTCAAATGGTGACCGGAGCTTGCTAAACATGAAAAAGCCACTGTAAAACTAGTTGAAGAGATGCAAAACCGAATATTTAGATCAACAAAATGTTTTTTTTTTACAAGGGTCTTCGTGGATATATTGTTACTTTTTGTTCATATGTTGTTCATCACTGGAGTATTTTTGGTCTCAACTATGTAAGATATATACGTTAAAGAGTACGAAGGGGCACGAGAACTATGTCGTTGTTCACCGTTCTGTTTTAAATCAAAGTAAAAACACTTTGTTGGGATAAATGATCTAAAGACTGGGTAGGTGAGTCAAGGAAAGGGGGAAATTACTTTGCGATACTTGAACAAAGAGAACAACAGACAAAAACTTATGTTTTTTGCCACAGTTAACTTTTAAGTTTGGGAATCAACAAATTCAACAAACAGGATCTTAATTAAGAAATTTATTATTTGGGGCAATAGGTCGATCACTTATTCTTCAGCCCCGTCGACCATTTGTTCTGCCTACATTCAATTGGGACTGGGCTGTGTGATATTGGTCTAGAATTAGGGCGGCAGGAGTTAAAGGCCAAGCTTGGGATTTGGGATTTTTAGTGAAAGTAGTGAGTTACTTTCTAGAACCAGTCGATATAACAACGTGTTTACATGTTAGGAAAGTGTGGCTGGTGCAAGACCATCGGCACCAGCATCTGTTTATATCAACAAACATTGATACTTGGGTGTCCGTAAGAAACAAGGTGACAGATATATGGGCCAACTCTGCTTTGAGTACAAACAAAAAATCGATAAGTTCTTATCCGATCCCACTAGAATATAAAGGACACCTGACCTGGATTTCGACAGAGTAAGCGACTAAGTGCGAAGGAAAACATTCATTTCAAACACTCTTCGGAGAAATTTCAACAGTTTTTTTTTGTTTTTGTTTTTTTACCGTCGTGGGTACAATTCTTGCTGTCTTGATGCGGATTCAGGGCTATGTGTGAACCCATCAGAATGGGGAAACACGGTCGTTTTAGCACCCTATAATAATCACAGGGCTCAGATAGGACAATCTATTTACTCATCACTCATTCACTTAAATAGGCTTGAGACCGGATAAAAATGCGATACTCCATTGTTCCGCTGTTCACGAATAGTCGTTTTTTTTACTGTGAATTTTCACTTTCAGATTTGCGGTGCCTCTTATTTGCTTAGAGCTTGGTCACACTGGGCTCAAAAAACAGCCTATTCGACAAACAACTGAAAATCCTTAGGGGACGTGAGATTTGATGGGCTTTGTGGCAGCTTGTCGATAATGAGCAGACTAGAATTTCGGGGTCAATTAGGGTTCCAGTAACCTAATTATACACGCTGTTTTGCTCTAATTGATGTCCTCAATTTAAAACGACAACATTCCGAATTAGTTGTATCTTGTTCTTTTTCTATTTTCTACTTTTGCAACCCAAAAAGCCAGGAAATGAGCCAAGTGTGACCAAGATCTTACACCTCTATCCTTGAGTATTTAGCAACAACTAATGGAAACGCAGCCCATGCTTTAACCAAATGGAAAGCCCGCCCCTGGAGAGTCCGGTCGCAACCCCGGTCGTCCTCATGTTCCTAAGAGTGGAAATTACTAGGGAACTTGTGGAAGGACCTTGTTCTCTCCTGCGAAACACCAGTACCGGAATACGACACCAATACCTGCCAACTTCATGATAAGTCTCGGACGGACTCCAAAGTTCACATTCCTCGGCAACTCAGCTGCCATTGGAGAATTAACTCGGCAAAATCTTGTAGATGACAACCAGGCTCCGGCTGACGCGTTACTAGCCAAAATGTTTGGGGGGGGGGGGAGGCAAGGTAATTACCGACTGGTTGGTAATTTTTACCGACTGTTTTTGCAGAAAAATCGACTATTTTGACGAAAAATCTACTGTTTTCAGAAAAAACGACTGTTTTTAAGAAAAATCGACTGATATCGATAACGATAGGGGGGCGTCCCCCCTCCCAACCCATACGTGACGCCCCTGGGCTCCTATTCTCTAAGAAAAGAACCCAAGCCTACAGACTTGAAGTAAACGGTTGAGCCCTGGTTCTCCACCAAAGTGATTTGCTTTTAGCTTCAATCCCCAATCAAACTTTCAACCTTGGAAACCGTTTTAGCGATTTCCCGACTCGAGAAAAGCCACTGGAGACCGTGGGGTCTCCAAGGAAAGACCGAAAACCAAATATTGTTCAAGTCTTTAAATGGAGTGAAGAACACGAAAATTCACGACCTAAGAGACGTTTATTTTTTGTTTTCTACTTTATAGCCAGACATTTAGTTTCAAAACCATACGTTTTATGCTAATATAACTCTCAGGCGCCGCTGTAAACAGTCGTAATCCTAGTATTATGCTCACTGGCAAAAAGAACTTGGACTGTTTTTCCGATCTTAAGAAACAGAAATAAGAGAGGTTCTAAAAGTCCTTATGGAGGTGTCCGAACCATCACCGCTAAAGATAAGAGAGCCACAGATCAATAAATATCTAGAAAAATCCCAACGAAAAATTAAACAAGCCACACTACTGAAAACGGCATATTCTTAAAGGACCTGTCTCACCTATAATAATCACTCCATATATTTCTCAACCCAGAGACCCCAGCTTCGTACGGTACATTCTAACCCTTCTAACAAAACCACGATGATTTTCTCACTTGCCGTGTTTTGCTACCTTCGATGTGTATCACGCTGTCGGAGGTTGTCTATGAGCAGTTTTTATATCAGGAAAACCGGTTATGTAAATTATTCCCCTGTTTTTTTTAATTTATTCTGTGGGCCAAAGTAGCCCGAAAACATTTTTCGCAAGCCACAGTTTGTCCGACTTATTTTTTGTTGTTTTAAATATCCACAAAAAAGGATAAAGGTGCCAAAAAAGTCAATTTCAACCTACACTAACACTTTGAATTTTGAATACGTTGTAGATAATTTTTTGCTGACCAGGAGAGAATCAAAAACATTTGTATTGCAATTTTCCAGGTCAAAATCTAGATTCACTGTAGGCCTACTATTATAACAGTACACTTTGACTACATTTAGAGTCTAGATATTGGCGGATGATGTAAACTTGAGAAATAACAATAAACCTGATTTGGAAATACAGTAAGCAGTACGAAAACCGGTGCAGAATCTTTAATATCTATGTCACATAAATACAAACAAATAGGCCTAACCAAACAGTGGACAAAGGCCGCTCAGTTGAACCAGCATCTTCTGCAGTGTGGCCAACAGGCCACCTTCCAACAGGCACTGGAAGGTGTGCCGTAGTCATTGTGTCGCGGTAACTAATTGCACTATCAACCATGATTCGCAGTCAGCTGGGGCTAAAGGAATGTTTATGCAATAGCCTATTTCGCGTACAGTATCATTCTTTGGAATATTTGGCCCTTTTTGAGTCAAGAAGGCCAAGTTCAGTTCAGTTCAGTTCAGTTTATTTTTTACGACCAAAATACATTTAACTATGATGCCAGTACCCGCCCCAAGAAAGGTACAAAAAAGCACTTGCAATTGGTCGGGTACATAAAACTCATTTCCTAACTAATAATTAAGTAAAAATAAAACGTAACAGAAAAGAGCACTAAAATAAGAAATAATAACCAATCTCTCATCAACACATTTAATAATAATAATGAGAAAAAAGAAAATAATAAGAAAAATAGGAAAAATAGAAAAAAAAACTATGAACCTTGCCTAACAAATACTGTTTCAATTTATTTTTAAATAGCCCCAGGTGCTCAGCCGTCCGAATGCTCTCCGGAACAGAGTTCCACACATTAGGCCCGGAAAATCTAGTAGGGAAGCCGGCCCTGGTTTCACTTCTATGCGGGACGACGAAGTCACTAGCATGACGCGTTTCATAATGATGCAAAGATCTATTGTCACTAAAATAATCACGAAAAACCTCTAGACTTACATCATTTCAACAATGATAAGCAAAAATTCCGACTTGGTACTCCCGTACCCACTTCGTACCCCAAGTAGCTTCATGAAGCTCTGCAGAGCAGAGATACTGTCGTTCAGACAACTCCGAAGAAAACCAAGGAACCAGACACACTGCAAGCTGAAAATCTCGTATATTCTGAGAAGAAATTTGTGAGTGTGATGAACAACGGTATCCACAGTTTTTATTGGAGATATAAATGATAAGCAGAAACAGCTATTTTGCTGTTTACGAGGGAGGGACGCTTGCAAGAAATTTTACCCCAAGTCCCATTTATTCTGGGAAGTATGACCCAAGTTATGTAATGAGAAATGGTATTCAGACTTGATGGGGGATATAAATAAAAAGCTGGAGCAGCTGTTTTGCCTTTTTATGACGGAGGGTTACATGCTTCAACTCTAGTGCATCCACAACTCTACTTTATGCAGCCTTTCCAGCTACGAGGTAAATCATTTGTTGATAGGCTGTTCACAGCAATATTATCAGGGGGGGGGGGGGGGCTGAGGAGGGGTTCTGAATTTTGCCAGATATGACGAAGGAAACTATCTTTCTTGCTTCTCGTGGAATACTGTAATTATCAACAAGCACGTTTCGCGTGGCAGCAAAAGACTAGTGTCTCAGGAAGAAAAGCCTTAGCAAATTGGCATTATTTATCTGTCCTTAGCGTCTCGGAGGGAACATAAAATTGTGCCAAGAAGCAATTCTGGAGCAAAATGGCGGCAATCCATTATCTCCTAAGTCAATTAAGCAGAACATATACGTCGTTCTTTCGGCTTGCTTTCCGTAAGGAAAGGTAGGAATACCTTTTGTTCCAAAAGCGGGGACCTACCAATCTGCGCTCCAAGTATGTATGTAAGTAAGTAATATAGCCTATTTATTAGCTGCGTTCGTTGCACTCGGGGCTGTCTCTGGTGTTTAGTCACCAGTGTCCGGTTCTTCTCTTAAAACGCGTTTTTTGGTTCACCGGTGAGTTGATGAAAACTAGCTAACTCCTCGCTGAAGCCGGGCTCCCGAGCAGGTTCTGGTTAGTCCGCACCGGTGAGATAAAACCGGACAATGGTTAGTTCAAAAGCGGGTTATAGGACTGGTGAGAGTCACCGGTGGATGCAAAAACGGCTCATAGGAAAAACCGGAGACCACCGGTGAGAACTCGCGTGACAAAGAACGCAGCTATTGCCAGTATGTTTCAGTCAAAACAAAACGAAGTAAAGAAGATAGGCAGAAACGAAGGAAGAGAAAAAGGAGATAAATTTATAGCACAGAATAGAAGTATAAACATGTACATTATTCAGTGTATATTATCCGCTATTCACAACTCCCTCGCCCCAATGTCAGCATCCACCACCTGCACTGATAGTGCAACAAATCCATAGTTAAAGAACAGAAAATAGAAGTCATCACTTTTGGGACTGATGGTTATCGTGGAAGATGGATTGACTAAAAACGAGAACGGAACAGACGGGAAAGGTGCAGGAGTAACAAGTAGTAACAAGACCAAAGGTGTCGATGGGATCCCAAAAATCTAACATTTGATCCAGACAATTGGGTCTTGTCTTCGCCAGATCTAGTCTTCGGCAGGCTAACCGTCAAACCAAGTTCAGATATACCTCTATAAGCCGCATATATTTTGACGATACTGACCGAAACTTCCTGCTTTACTTCTGCCAAGTTTCCCGTTTCGCCCAAATTCCGAGCGAACTACTAGTCCAGCAAAAAAAGAAAATTCAGAAACGATTCCAGCGTATCTCCTCATAAAGAACATCTAATCAACTTTAAATAAAGCTTTGACTTCAAAAAATTCCGGTTACAGCTGGATTCCGAACTAATTATATGTCCGGGTAAAAAATGATTGACATATACAGACTCAGCCTCTCTTCTTACCCCTAAATCTGTCATCCAATCAACTTCAGATAAAACGTTTGCTTTTAACAAATTTTCTGGTTTTGGCCGGATTCCGGGCGAACTAGTTGTCCGGCGAGAAAATGGTTTTCACAATCGTGCTCAGCATGTCCTATTACCCTTGGATCGAAAACTGAATCAACTTCAGATGAAACTTTTACTTTTAACCAACTTTCCTGTTTTTGTCGGATTACGCACGCACTATTTGTCCGGCGAGAAAATGGTTTTCACCGTCGTGTTCAGCATGTCTTCTTACCCCTAAATCGAATTTAATTAACTTCAAATGAGACTTTTATTTTTAACCAACTTTCCGGTTTTTGCCGGATACCGGACGAACTACTTGTCCGGCGAGAAAATGCTTTTCACATAAGTGTTCACCATGTCTTCTTACCCCTAAATCGAACATTTAATAAACTTCAAATGAAACTTATACTTTTAACCAACTTTCCGGGTTTTGCCGGATTCCGGACGAACTACTTGTCCGGCGATAAAACGGTTTTCACCCTCGTGCTCAGCATGCCTTGTAACCCCATAATCGACGATCACAATAGATGTTTAAAAATGTTTTGTTTGTCCCTTAAATTGAACCCCCTCCCCACCCCTTAATGTAGCGCTACAGAGCCCATCTACGAACTTGATGTTACCCTTGACCCGAAGAAACATCACACCAAGTTTCATCAAAATATCTCATTCCCTTCGAGAGTTATCTCGCTAACAGACGGACAGACGGACGGACGGACAGACGGACAACTTTTGCGATGTCATAGGTATCTCTCCACTTACGTTTTGGGATCCCAAAAATAGGAAAGTTAACTAAAAACGGAAACGACTTAATAAAATCGGGAGCTCTGTACCAGGAGGAAGACTGCTAAAAAACGAGAACGATGGCACCGTGTCGCTCTTTCTTTTTGCAGCTCATTTGGAAATAGACAGTGCAACAATCTCATCGTCAGGTAGGCACTCATGTTTTTTTCTGTTGAAGGAATGTATTATAACACAACATTGAAGGCTAGTGTAAGAGAGAAGGATCGACCAAAAAGAGGCGCGGCACGGCACGGCATGTTGCAGGAGGCACGAGTAATAAAATAGATTACCAAGTAGTAGAAGTAGATAAGTAAGTGTGGGTTCGTAAGTCCAGAGCCTAAAAGAAGGCACGTTAGAACATTGCTGCAGCCGCTCACTCTGAAGCCTGGAAGGGCCCTTTTACTTTTTGTGCCTCTTTTTAGTACTCGTGCCTCCTACACTATGTCGTGCCGTGCCTTGCCTTTTTTAAGTCGATCCCTAACAGTAATCGACTAAAAATGAGAACGGAACAGTTTCAATTCAATTCAATTCAATTCAATTCAATTCAATTTCAATTCAATTCAATTTATTTCAAAACAAATAACGGACAAGCCGATTGGTTGCTTTCAAGTCAATAAGATTGATAAATAGCCTATTAATAAATATATATACAATTAGGGTACATAGTCAGGTTGCTAAATGTCATTACATAAATAAACACAAAAGAAAACAAACCATTTCAGACACGTTCCGAGTTGTACAACCGAACAAACGCGGGGACAAAACTTTGAGCGTACCGTGTTCGTAAGGTTAAAACAGTTCGAACAGACGGGAAAGGTGCAGGAGGAACAAGTAGTAAAAACAGGAAAGCTAACTAAAACGGAAACGACATACTAAAATCGGAAACCCTGCACCAGGAGGAATACTGATAAAAACGGGAACGATGGCACCGTGTAGCTTTCTTTTTGCAGCTTGTTTTGGAAATAGACAGCGCAACAATCTCATCGTCAGGTAGGCACTCATGTTTTTTTTTTCTGTTGAAGGAATGTATGTTTTGTTTGAGCTGAAGTTCAATGTAACACTTGTTGAAGTTCAATGTAACACAACACTGAAGGGTAGTGTAAGAGAGATCGACTAAAAACGAGAACGGAACGGACGGGAAAGGTGCAAGAGTAACAAGTAGTAAAAACAGGAAAGTGGACTAAAATGGAAACGACATCGAAAAATCGGGAATGCTGCACCAGGAGGAAGAGTACTAAAAGTGGGAACAATGGAAGTGTGTCGTTCCTTTGGGCACAAGGCAATCCAACGCTCTTATCGTCAGGGAGGCTCTCACCTTTTTTCGGCTATAAGAATGTATTACAACACGAATACCCTAGCAGAACTTTAGTTGAACGGTGACGATGGTGTTGATCAACGGGGATTACTATTGATGAATAAACCCGACAATCAATATGTAACCCATTAAACAATTTGCGATAGAAGAAAAAAGAAATGGAAGACGGAAATGGAAGAGACGACATCACAATTTGATTTTAGACTGATTCGCAATTTACAAACTTTGTCCCACAAGCGGGAGTTCGACGATTATATGCAATGGATTGACGGATTCTGTCACAGTAAAAAAAAAAAAAAAATTATTGAGAATTAAACTTTTTTTTCAACTGGAATCGAATGTCGCTACACGCTGAGAGTGTCAATTCCACTGAAGTTTCAACAACAATTTTGCTTTGGCAAGTGATTAAAGCTTTCCTGTCCTACAAAAAGGTCTGGGATTCCTAAGAACAGGCAAATAGACAGTACAAACAACACAACGGATATTCAAATCCAATGGATCAGTCGAAGTAAACTGAAACATAGTTGTTGTACAAACGGGTTTAAAGTGACACGCATCCTTTTGTTCAAAATCGCAGCCTGTCAGGGAGCAGTGATTAAAGGATTTACAAACCCCCTGTTGGCAGAGCTATGTAAAATTTTGGAACCAAATTTGAGGACTGAACAGACTGAGCCGTCTTACATCCATCGAGAAACCACACGATAATGGCATCTGGGTACCATTCCTTACTTTTTACCTTATACAAGTGAGGAAAATAACTTTGGCATCACTCTGTACTTTGTCAGTATCCAAGGAGATAAGAACTCTTCGCGACCAAACAGAAGAGGTCATCTAATCTGGTCAAGAGCACAGCATTTGAAGGGTAAGATCTGGATTTAGAAATTATGACCTTGAAAAAGTCACTTACAACTGTGGCTTGGACGCCTCAGACTCATTGAATTACAATGTGTCTGAACTACCTCAAGAACTATTGAAAAGTATATTAAAATGTTAAAATTTGAAAAATTGTTAAGTAAAACCGCATAGCTAGTTTTGAGCATAAACTGCAATAAGCGTGGTCCACTTTTTACTCAGCAGTTATGTGATGTTGCATTTCGTCTCAAATGACTGACTGCACTGGTTTTTATTCCTAAAAAGACACTTGCAAGCACAGCTCATGTTCCCTAAGTTCTGGATTAAGAAATTTGAGAAGATATGTTCCTTACGGGAGAAATGGTTTCCGGGATCTCACAACATTAGAGATAAGATCCATTTCCCAAAATTCTGTAAGTTAAAGTTTCGAGAGTGTCTAATCTTTTGTTATTTTTTAAATTACTCACGAAGTTTGGAGATATGAATGAGTGAGGATGGAGATATGAATGAATGTTATCGGTGAATGTCTGGAGTTTGAAGATCAGAGAATAGAAACATTCGGAGTCAATTACTGCGATCAGGAATGGATGGGGCAAATGCTTAAGAGTGAATATTATGTTTCAGTAAAGGAAGCGGCTACATTCCTCAGGCTGTAGAAAAAGCAAATAGAAAACTTTTTGTACTTCGCGAGTTTCTTTGTAAATACTTGGCAGAGATTTTTGGAAGTACTGATTTTTTTATTCTTATGTATTGCCATGGCCATTGTCCCTTTAGCGTAAAAATAAAGATGAATGACTGAATCCTATTTTTGCATGTGGGTTTTGCATTTGTCCTAATACGTGTTTTTTTTGTAAGATTACAATTACAATTACAATTCGGTTATTTATCCATAAATTTACAAACACAAAATAGTGCTGGTCATGTGTGTCAGTACAGTTAAAAAGATCAACCAAGGGATATATTTACAATTGAAACCCATGATTTATATATACAATTCACGATTTAGAATACAACTCATCAAAATACGAACGCGAATTAAAATTACAAGTCTTGAAAACAATTACAAAAATAATTCGTCAGAAGTGTCATTGCTATCCTAATATTATTACGGACGATAAAGCTCAGTCTGTAGTGAAGGGCGAGATTCGAAGCCAGGAGGGATCAAGACTCCTTCTGTGACAATGGGGACCCGCGGTGGGGTAGTCTTCCTAGAGCGTACTTAACCGCATTTTATGTTTTACGCTGTCAAGGGAGATTTTTTTTTTCATTGTTCCAAGTGAACGTTCAGCGTCGATAGAAACTCCTATTCAAAGTTCCTGGGCCAAAAAATATCTTACTACTGCTCTTTGGTTCGTCTGTTGAAAGTTCATTCCAGTTCAAGGTACTTTGAAATCAATATCCTGCAGTGGATTTTCTGCTCCATCAGGAATGTCCTGAAATAGAATATATCTACACCGCTCCGTCTTTTCTCGTGTGCGGAATGTCTTTCTAATATGAATGGGAACAAGCTATGGAAGGGGGGGGGGGCAAATGAAATGAATAATGGATAAGAATGAAAGATGGGTGACCTGACCCGGTGAATTAGGGTTCAATAAATTATTTGAGAATCCATTAGTAAACACAAATTCGTTTCTTTAATCTGCTGGACAGGAATGTGAACCTACTTGGTTCCTCATTAGGACACGGCTCTATCCAACTTGGTCATGTGACTTCATTTAATAATTGCTTCTATAAGGGAATACAGGAATCCTGTCAAGGCCACCACTCATCCAAATTTCCATGAGCCTTCGCTATTAAGCTTTGCATGAAATACAAGCACGTCTTCTACTACTCTACATATTTATAATTTTTTTTTATTTATTTTAAGGTGGGATCCCAGCAGATCATTTGAGGTTGTCAATGAGTTTACGGGGTGATTGCCTACCTTTAGGAATGCGTAGAAGATATTTGGGCAAGGTAAGAGTGTTGTCTGGTCCTTACTTTTGCCGAATGTGCGGACAACTGGATGAAAATATTTTTCATTTAATGTGCGTACGCCGTGAGCTTTCAGATCTTCATGGGGAAATCTTTGGTGTTAGTTATTGGGGTGAGGATTGGTTGGTAAAAGTAATGGGAAGTAAATTATTTGGGGATATTGAAAAGTTGGAAAGATTCCTTTCGGTTTCGATGAACCCCAGAGAAAGGTTCCTGCAAAGGAATATGTAAAATAGTTATCATTTATTTGGTTTTTGTTTTTGATTTTTGTTTGTGTTTATTTTTTCCCATGGCCTTTGTGCTTTTAGTTAAAATAAATCTTATCTATCTATTTTATCTATAGAGGAGATATATTATTATACGCCTCTATAAATCATAGAGGCGAAAGCCTTTTGATACAGTTATATTATTGTTATGATCATTACTCATCATATAATGTCAGACAACACAACAGTAATTTTCATTCAATTTTATGGTACTGAGTGACTATTGCAGAAAGAATAAACTTTATAGCACAAAATGCTTTACTCATCATAAAAAATTAAATTTCCTATGAAATCACTGTAGAATTTTAAAAATTAGATTAATAAAAATTATGTTCCGACATCGAGGTTTATTTCGGAAAATCAGATTTGACGGCCAAACCCCAGAGGCAAAGTGAAAGGCGATGTTGGTTATTTCAAATAAAACTAGATATTAAAATAAATATAATGTTGATATTCTTATGTGACAGTCGAGGCTGTTATCCCGACATCGAACGGGCACAGTTGCTGACTAGTGTTTTCGTGTTTTATAGTGTTTTCGAACGAAAAGTCATGTTTCGAAATTTAACCTGATGCAGTATTCCTTACAAATCGACTATCCTATGCTCTTCGCGTTTAAGATATTCGCGCAAAAATATTTGAAACCAAAGAGAACGTGTAACGGAGAAATGGAGGAATACTGACAAGCTTAGGGTTATCAGAACGATTACTTTTTAGAAACCAACGAAAATTAAGATATTGCTTCAACTGACAAGTTATATTTTTAGTTGTAATGTTATTACAACAATGTAGAATCCTGACACTACTAAATAAGGGAAGGTAGTACTTTCTATAACAACAGCCTTACGAGCTTCGACTCTTTCTTTTAGAGTGTATCAGCAAATTAAGAGAAATATGCCATATATATTCTGGAAAGGTCGTATTCAAATTGCTTAAGTTCATGTTAACCTCGACAAAGTTCGTAACCCTTTCGAAAAAGGGGGAGCACGTCAGTCGGCAAGTTTTCAATCGGCAAGTCGATTTAGGTCGAGTTCCCAGTCGAAAAGTCCGGCAAAGAGCAATTCAATGAACGGCAAGTCCCTATGGGACAAGCGCGTTTTAGGCAATCCTATCAAAGACAATACGGCTCTAGAATTGAATAGAATTTATTGCACAAAAAACCTGAGGCCATTGCAAAAAATGAAACAAAAAGAGAATACTTAAATCAAATAATAAAACTAAACTAAAAGAAATTTTCTCTGTGGGCTAAAGCTACCTTTAGAAACCTTACCATTCTCTTCATATCTTGAAAACACTTACTTCCAATAACGTTCATCATATTAGGCAAATACCAATGTGATTAATAATTCCGAAGCAGGTGGTAGTGAATCTTTGGTATTTACTGTTGATACTGTCGGAGATGAATCTATAGTTGCGTTTTTGATCCGAATTCTCCGTTTCGAATTCTCGATTCTCGTACAAATTACCGTTTTTGCTCAAGTCGACAAAATTCCGGCAAGTCGATTTCACCCGAACTCTGTTGACCAATCAGGGAGGAGAACGGAGAGAGGAGAATCGACAATTCACCATCGGAGCAAATTCTCTATTCTGCAGAATCGCGCTTTCCCCGTTCTCGATTCTGACAAAAACGCATGAAAAGGAGAATTCACTTCATCTGAATAGTCCAAAAACGCGAAATAGGAGAATACGGAGGAGAATCACGAGGAGAATTCGGATCAAAAACGCAACTTATGTTGGTTTAAAATCACCGAGGAAAACCTGCTATTCGAGCAAATGGAGTGGCCGGTCTATGGAGCACTGTCTTGTGTGCACTGTGTCCCGGTTGCATTTCGTTCTACAGATGTAGTAAGACGTCGTTTTCTGAACGAGGTAGGGAATTTGAAAGAAAGAAATATTCACGATGACGAAATACCATGAGCAGATTAACGACCTTGCAACGTTTGTCAACGACCTTAATTGAAAAAATTTCGGGATTTCTTGTGTTGCCAACCTACTAATTACTTGTAAATAATTTCTTACTTGACCTTTGTGTTTGTAACAAGTCGATCGGAAACTTGTCTTTTGTTAAACTTGAAAGTTGGGAGCTTTCTGAATGATTAGCTTATCAAACGGGAATTTGCCGAAAATGTTTTATCAAGTGATAGACTTGTCGGTTGAAAATGTGTCAAGTGATATGTACCAGAAAAAATCATCTGAAAAGATGCAATATCAGAAAATATGCATCAGATACTTGTTCTAAAAATATATCGATGGATATTATATTTGTTTATCGTTATTATCTATCTACCTAAATGCTATTTCTTGCATGAAATAGATCTGTCTTTTCTTGTTTAGAGAACAGGTGCTTGCTAGTGTAGTCGCTTTTTATCGACTGTCTACTGTTTGATATATCTGAGCTAAAGCATTTCGTTGAACTCGTGTCCCAATCGGCTGTCTCAACTTTTCTCCCTAACCCTGCCGGAGAAGAAAATTAGATTAATAACAGTCATAAGGTTAGTAACAAGAATCGTGTGAACTTTCTAATTCTCCCCATCAAAAGATTTGTCTGTTAGTACTGGAGTACACTGTCAGAAGTTTCACAACAGATAAGAAGAGGATGCGCGGTTTCAACAGATAATGCGTAACAGATAACAATTCGGATGTTATTTGTCGTGTTTGAAAACGTTACCGATGAAATGTTATGCATAAAAAGCTTTGTTAGGAAGAGCCAAAAAATCATCTACTGACTTTATTCCTTATCGTCATGATGTCGGAAAACTCAGCAGATACTTTTTGCCGATATTTCGGTTCTTCCTGATGGTAACGCTCATTATCATTTTGAAACACAACAGATATATCTGTTATCTGTTATGTGTTATCCGTTGAAACTGCGCACCATCGTGTTATCTGTTATGAAACTTCTGACAGTGTAGTTTAGCAGATGCTGTGAATTTAAGAAAAGAGGTAACGTATTGTTTGTAATAATTGTCTTTGATTGGCAAAATCTCTACCAAGAGTTTGCATTCTATTAATTTTTCTCCGAAAAAATGTTCAAGCAAAGTATGGCAATGGTGCCCGTCTAACGCTTGGTTTCCTTAATGGCAAGAAGAATCCCTTCTAAAATCCTATTTAACCCAGTATCAGATTAAGCAAGGGTCACATTCTATCCAGTTGGAACTTTCATTTTAGCGGATTAACATTTCTAACACAAATTTACTGCCGCAAGTGAATGCGACATTCCAGAGCCATGAACCCTATTTAATTTATAGCTGAGTTACTTACACACAAACTTGTTACTTGAACAAAATTTTGATATGTGTGTAGTGGTAGATTTGTTCTTTGAAAACGACAGACGCTCGCAAAGTCGTAGATACGCTACGATAACGTAGAACAAGTCCCATTCGAACGCATTAATTCTAATAGCTTAGTAAAAGATCTTCGTGACTAGCTGACCACAGTATCAAAAATCTAGCACCTGAGGGCAGTCAAAAGCATGATTTGGTATGAATGAATGAATGGATTTATTAAACGCAGCCTAGTAATAGGGCATTTGCCCAGGAACAGAAAAAAAGGTAAATTAACGCTTAACAAGAAATATAGAGCGACATTAGCACAATATATACAACACAGCAATAGATAAATCAAGGTAAAACAAGAAATACACAACGAAAAACGAAAAAACAAGAAATTTACTACATTAGATGGCGCATTGGGCAATGGGCAGGAAGGCGGTTGGATGATGACAGAAGATGTGGTGGTTGGATGATGACAGAAGATGTTCACTTATTCCTGTTGGTTTGACATTTTCTCCATGATTCGGCGATTGCGGCGATGCGTTTGACAACTGCTCCATGATTCGGCGATTGCGCATGCGACGAGGAAGGTACAGAAGAAAACGGAGATATTTGAGAAAACATGATCACATTCGGCTGGTGTATTTTTTCCTGAGAATCGGTTACAAACAAGCGAGGAAAAGCACAGAGGAGTAGCAAAAAGCTGGTGTAGCTTTTTGCTAGGCCTCGTCGGTTATACCTGGCTCTATTAGGAACGATTTTCCTGTAGCCCATCCTCGTGGCAATTGCAGTTTACAGAAGGGCTGCCTCGCACATTTTTCTGAGGGTTGTTGAAACCGAAATTCTCAACCACTTGATTGAGGTTTGTGGTTGCAGTAGGCTATTTGTGACTTTAAGGGTAGAAGCAGAACCTTTAGGCGGATTAAAACATTGATACTGACACTTCTCCAGATTAATGAATAATCCATGTAGTTAAACCCGATGAAATTTTTTCGAGAATTAGTCGCATGGAGTTGTACGAAAAAGTAGCATGCAGTAGTAGCTGCTGCCACTGCATGCTACTACTAGCAAACTGGATGCTATTACAGCAAGATTGGATGCTATCGGATACTACTACTTAAGATTAACCCATTCGGAGGCATGTTGAATCAAATATTCCATATATCAATACATGCAACTTTTTCGTACAACTACAATACAACTACACAGTCAAAGAATTTTTCATCGTGAGGTCCTTGAAAAGTGATTCCAGATTGTATTGCAATTTCTGATCAAAAGTATGTAGTCTGCGCAGGCAATGCAACTGAATAAGTAGGTGTTAGGTTGTTTAAGCGATTTGGTATTGCGCAATTAAAGATGTGTGGGGATGACACACGGCTTTGCGGGACACCTTTACCTAACGGATATAGGGTCACTATGACTACCGTCCCATTTGATAAGAATTTGATAAGAGTTCGAATTTGACGAATAAGACGCAAAACATGAGAGAAACAACTAACATGTGACCCTTGCTCAGTGTCATACTGGGTTAAATAGGATTTTAGAGGGGATTCTTCTGGTCATTAAGGAAACCAAGCGTTAGGCGGGCACCATTGCCTTACTTTGCTTGAACATTTGTTCGGAAAAAATGTAATAGGATGCAAACTCTTTTGATAGGGAGAATTCGATTTTGCCATCCAAAGACGATTATTATAAAAAATACTGCACGTTTCTTTCTAAGATTCATAGCGTCAGCTAAAATAGTCCGCTACTAACAGACAAACAGTCTCCACAAAACCACATGGGTCACATCAAGTCAAACACGCTTGTATTGTTCAGTGGGTCAGTTCGCATTTTCTAGCATGGCCGATACACCTGCGATACAACCTACTACAATCTATTGTCTTTCTGGTAGGTAGAAATGACGTACAATGTCAAAGAAAAAAATGAATATTACCAAATGCTTAGCTTTTGATTTTATATTTACTCATAGTCCAGCTAAATCTTTCTCTTTTCACAGATCTTCTTTCTTTAGTATTTCTTGAGCTCGTCCATGCGTTTGCTTTCGAGCACTATGATCCTTGCCCTATTCGGAACTGGGGATTTGGATGGGGGTCATATAGACATTGCAAATAACAGAATAAATCCAATTTGACTCCTTTAAGCTCCCGTAGATGTGCCGAAAGTTAGTGGGTTGAACTCACACCAGTTTACACGTGTAAAATACTGCTTATTTGCATGCGTGACCCTGATGAGGAAATAGACATAGATCCATAAATCATAGATTTCCTCAACTTAAAGCAATTGCGATCATAGTAGCATTTCTCTTCAAGTTCTGAAAGGCAAGAAAAACAGCGAAGTCTTATGCCGGCCCCAAATTTGTCTTCAGAGAAGCAGTATAATAAGAAATAATAAAAAGTGTCTTCTTTGTTCTTGCTCTTGTTCTTAACCCCAAAGAAAACACAACTGAGTATTTCTACCTCCGGGAATTCCGACGCGAACCCCGCTGCCATATTGGAAAGTAAAAAAGCTTAGGAACGAACAGAAGAACCTCACGACCTAGTTTCACGAGATATTTATTACTTTTTACGGGGCACTCGGAAGGTCATGGGACCTTCGAGTCGGATCGTACCTGGGAAAAAGATTCGAGCATTTAAGAAAGTGGATAGCCTGGTACATGTTATCTAATTCCGAACGAAAAACGGAAAAGACGTGGGACAGGAAGAAACAAAATACTAAAGGGAGGAAAGGATTCTAAAAGAGGAAACGCATACTAATTAGAGAAAAGTTGCAATGAGTTAATAACCTAAGCTTTTGTTCTTTTAGGGCCCTGAGATTGCCCCCGAGTTCTCGAGTAACGGAATCTTACCTCTAGGAAGAATCGCTACTAAGAATGGAAACCTGCTCGAGAGAAAACCAGAAAAGCTCTCTAATAATAATATTGCAAAAACAATAAGGCCACAAAACCTCTACAAAATTCTTTTTATCTTTTTCTCTTCATCGTTTATTTGAGTATTAAACTTTTGTTTTTGTTTGAACTGGCCCAATGACGGGAAATTTGCCGTGTCTTCGGGCAATTGATTCCAAGCGGCACACGATTTCTGAAGCTCCACTGACGAACGAAGTTGAAAGTGAGGATGTCGTCAGCTTCGACGTCTCCATACTTACCATTGCATAGCTTGTACGTCTCAATGAGGTCTACCCTGTCAAAACGGTGTGCCAGCGTAGGGAGTTTAAGTCTTAAAAGCCTTTGCTCACACAGTGCTCAGATGTTCTGATATAGCTATGCTTACGGAAAATTACACACGGCTCCGGCTGTTTTTAGACTCTCTATATTCCTTTCCATGGATGACAATCTTGGCAAATATTACTTAACCGGGTCTCTTGACGAATAAGCTCATTCGGAAAACATGATCGGGTGCCTGATACGTCCCGTAAAGAGAACAAATGCGGAAAGAGTGATACTGAATGTATTGCTAATAGAGGAGATAGGATACACCTATGAAGTGGAATACGACGTGTCCTTTAAGAGTAATATTCGATTGGATACAATATAAAGGCCACCGAATTTTCTCCATTTCCGCAAACAGGAAAAAGAAGGAAAAAAATCGCGAAAACACTTTTTATCCTTTATTGCAACTCCAGCCTCGCAATTTGTTCTGCTTCTTGTTGAATCTAATTGTTTATGCTATGCTTTTTGGGATCCCAAAACGTAAGTGGAGGGATACGTGTGACATCGCAAAAGTTGTCCGTCTGTCTGTCCGTCTGAATATGGGCTCTGTAGCCTTATATTTGAGGGTGGGGGAGGGGTTTCAAATTAAGGGGCAAACAAAATATTTGTTGAAAGCTATTGAGATAGTTAATTTAGGGGTAAAGAGACATACCTGAATTCGAATATGAAATTTATTTTCTCACCCGACAAGTAGTTCACCCGGAATCCGGCGAAAACCGGAAAATTTGTGAAAAGTAAAAGTTTAATACGAAGTTGATTAGAGGTTCGATTTAGAGGCAAGGAGACGTGCTGAGTCCGAATATGATATTTATTCTTTCGCCGGACAAGTAGTTCGCCAAGAATCCGGCCAGAGCCGGAAAGTTTGTTAAAATTAAAAGTTGTGTATAAAGTTGATTAGATGTTCGATTCAGGGGTAAGAAGACAGGCTGAACATTTATATGAAAACCTTTTTCTTGTCGTACAAGTAGTTCGCCCGGAATCCGGCTGAAGCCGGAAAATTTGTTAAAAGTTAAAGTTTTATCTGAAGTTGATTAGATGTTCGATATAGGGGTAAGGTGATAAGCTGAATTCGTTTTGGAGCCTTAGTTTTTGCCGGCCAAGTAGTTCGCCCGGAATCTGGTCGAAACCGGAGATTTTGCAGAAGTTAGGCATGAAGATTTGATCAGTTTCGTCAAAATAGATATGGCGTATAGCCTAGGGGTAAATACACACATGGTGAATCCATGTCTGAACTTGGTTTTCTCAGATGATTAACCATTGACCTTCTTCTGTTTCTAAATCAAAATAGTAAAAATGTTCAAGGAGTCTGGCGAATACCAGATATCTACAAGACCAAATTGTCTGGATCAAATATTAAATATTTGGGATCGCATCGAAACCTTTGGTCTTGTTCTATATTTTCCCGGTCAAAAGTCCAATTGCTGCTCTCGACCCACGGCCAATTTCCTGGAAAGTTTCGCTTCTATCGCCCTCCCACTGTTTTTTGGAACGACTAGAGGGACCTTTGAACTGAAATGAGAGAAGAAATGAAAAAGCGATATGAATCGATTCATTCAGTGTCAACGGCTTTGCAGGACAGGTTACAAGTTGAACTCGATATTCCTTCGAAATGAAACATTTATTTCCATTTATTTTTCCGGTCGGGAAAAAGGACTCCCGAAAAGATCCCAAATATTGACATTTTTTATTTCTCAACGGTCCTGCCACTATCATAAGGTAGCAATTTGAGGGCTATTCATTTTTTTTTTCGGGGGGGGGGGGGGGGGGGTGAGGAGTTGAATGTTTTACCCTAATCACCAAGACAGTCTGGTCTGAGACGTTTCTTCGCAGGAATAGACGAATAAGCGACATATATATGATTTCATTCGTATCAAGTGAGTTTCGTGTTTGGATCCTAAAACAGGTCACTGAGAAATGGCGAAAGAATCGTTCGGAAGTCCAATTGTTCTGGCAACAGAAATGAAAACAGGCGTTAAGCCTTAGGCCAATTATAAGACCAATCATTACGCACAAAACAAGGAAGCCGAAAGGGTCTCACCCTGGAACCCAAGTCCCAAGTGCTGAAGAATTTAAATAAGAAGAAGGTTTGTTTATGCAAGGTCATGTGATACATGTCCTTAGTTGCATTTTTGATCGAAGTCTGAAGTTACCTTCAAACTCAAAGGTCTCTATTTAAATATCGGTTTTGGTCGCCGGTCACAATTTCTTTGTCCTTCAAGCTCTGATCGTTGAACTTCAAGGAAGTTCGAAGTTTGCATGGACCGCCGAAGAAATGTCGACCGGGCAAGGATCGCCAGAGTCGTAAAAACACTAATTAAGCAAACGGTACACTTCGACTTCGTCCGAAAACGGAAATTAAGCTTTTGATCCTAAACTTTTGATCCTACGTGGCCTTCCAGCTGAACAAACAAACATAGGAAAAGGGCAAAGAATCCGGACCTCTACAACATATGTTACATTCTGGTAATCTTTACAGACCTTTCTATGAGTGGATATTACTTTCATATCCAACTCTCGGAAAGTGGAGTATCCACCTTGACAAAATGCTTGTATTTGCTCTACAAGAAGCAAGGTGGGCCTCTAAACAGGTACTCAGACATGAACAGAGATTTTCGCAGAGTAAAAGTGAACGCGTAGATAATGGTTATGTTCGAAAATTATAAGAGCTAACTTTCCTCCATTTTGGAGGATGTTTCCTCAAACTTCCATCAACCTCGACGTCAGTAGTCAACAAAGGTTAACTTTAACTCAAACAGTTTTGTTTCTTTGACAAAGCGAGCAAGAATTCTGAGACCGGTTACTTCCAGAAAATATACAAATGAGGCGTAAAGGTTGAGGCATATGATTACGAAGATTATAAACCGATATTACGCATTGAAGAGAACCTAGATTGATCGGTGACAGAATGTTACTGTTTTTTCCAGCCAAAAGTCACAGGTTCTGTCAGAAAAAAAGTGGCAACAGTTCTGAACTGATCTGAACACGTGGGTTTGTAAAAAATTAGATCAAAACCAAGAGAAAAGACAGTGATAATTGCTCAATAGCTACCTTTAGGAAAATAAGTTGAAGTAAGTTGAAAGTAGTGTTGTTTCAGTTGACAAGTTGCATTTTCAGTAGAAATGTGATTGTAAAAAGGTGTGGCACAGGTTGGTTAGCTAGGAAAGCTAGATTTTTTTTCAGTTTTTGAACTTTTTTTGTAATGTTTTTCAACATTTTTTTCTGTATGGTTTTTTAGTTTTTGTTTTGTTTCTCACTCTCAAGGTGATTTATCTAATCTGTTTTTTGGAGGCCAGGTTCTACTTTTCAATAGTTGAAGAAAAGTGCTCAATGAATATTTGCGGAGGTTGATACGGCTTCGCCCTTCTGGCGGGTGATATGAGTCGCGTCTACCTTCACAAAACTAATTGTCATAAGGTAAACTACCTGTGGGACATAGAAAGATATAAATTACATATCTGGTCCGGTATCGCGGTTGATACTGGAAAATAATATCGAGATGGCCATTAGAAATAACTTATCCGAGCCGAAGGCTGGCTAGTTCAAAAAATATCTACGATCATACTTTGTTAGTGCAAAACGGATACGTCAGCTGAATTTTATTTGAGCTACATTTCGGTCCTTCTTGGCAAGGGAAGCCGAAAAGAATTGTTATAAAGAACCCGAAGAGAGTTCTCTCACTTAACAGACAAGGATTGCACAAAAGCTAGACCGCACAACGAAGAGCAGTAAACTCTGAAAAGAAAACACTTCCCGACAGGGTCGCATTTCCCGAACTTACGAATGAGTAAGTTATCCCTGCAGCACAGCGAAAGTGTAAGTGCTTTAACAAGGAGCTCGTCACATGTTAACCCAAGATGTGTGATAACCAGGGGCGTCGCAAGTGCATTTTCGGTGGGGGGGGGGGGGTGCAGAGCCAAAATTTTGCCGAATCTTTCAAAAATTTTACCGAATCCTAGAACTAAGAATTCAAGCTTTAAATTATGGAATAGAAACGATTACGCGGAAAGAGTAAGAATAAAGGGCAGCATGAAAGACGATAAGCCAACTATTAGGCGGCGTTTTGGCGAAGCCCACATGGAGAATATATTGCCGGGCATGGTTGCAGTAATAGCTTCATTCTATTACAGCCAATAGAAAATTAAATGAAACGCCGTAGGTGAAAAGTTTTGAAATCCATTTTTTTTTGTAGGCTAAAATTTAACTGCTTCTCGTACACATTCTATCATTAACCGTTGATTAAATACCGAGACTCGTAAGAAGTTCCAGAAACCTGATTGAGCGACATTCCGGCAGCAGTAGCAACTGTAGTTAAGTCAATATACTACCCATGATCACATGGGACGCCCCTGGTGATAACCCACCGTGAACCCTAGATACTTTTAGGATTCAACGAAAGATAGCTTTCCTTTCCACAGGCTTTCCTTTAAGAGGGTATGAGAAAAAAACAGGATACCCTAAACGGGTAACTAAAGTAAAGTAAATAAAGTAATAAAATAAAGCAGGTAAATACCCTAAAAATAGGATATGAAGTTTTCCGTATTCAGGAATTCCACCGAATGCCAAAGCGTTCAAATCATGGTATTTGTTCTTGATGGTATAGCAAAATACAAGCATCCGTCTGACTCGCCAAAATGCGCTCGTTGTGCTGGCTGCAACAGTTGTAGCAAAGACTCGCCTTGCTCCCTTCCTCTTAAATTGGCGAACTGCGTCGGCTGTAATGTTTCCTTTAGTCTCAGATGGAGTGTAATGTGGAGTGCAGTGGGTATTGCCGTATTGGTAAAAAATGGATTGTCAGGAAAAGAAACTCCAATGTATTTTCCTAAATGTAAATTTTTTTTTTTAAAAGTAGCCCAGAATTTTCCCCTGTCCCTGAAATGATTTATTGTTGAACAAATCACTCTTCTTGAGGTATGCTTTCTTCAGATTTAAACTAGAAGAAGAATACAAAAACTTAATAATAAAAGCAAATTTGCCTATGTCGTAGTGAAACCCCTGATTTAATTCAGGTTCTAGAAAAGGTATTGATTAAGTTATTTTGTATGTTTGTCCGAAGTTTCCTTGAATATTCATCTCCGGTTTTGGCACTATGGTCTGACAAAAGAGGATATGGATTCCAGAAATTGTACAATTTTTCTCCTTCGTGATGATGTGCAGAGATTTTTGTCTGAAATCCCTACAGAATCCCTCATCCCACTCCCTCCTGCTACCTCTCTTCCAACCTCAACGTTTGAATCCGCAGAGAGGGTGTGCGGAGCGAGTACCCAAGCTGTAACCCTGATCCTACGGGATAGACTAAAAAGAGGCACGGCACGACATGGCGCAGGAGGCATGAGTAATAAAAAGAGATTAGCACGCAATAGAAGTAGACAAGTAAGTCAGAATTCAGAAGTCCAGAGCCTAAAAAAAAGACATGTTAGAAGATTGTTCCTGCCCCTCACTCTATCGCCTGAATGGGCCGTTTTAGTTTTCGTGCCTCTTTTAGTACTCGTGCCTCCTACACTAAGCCGTGCCGTGCCGTGCCTCTTTTTAGTCCATCCCTACCGTAGGGATCGTTAGTGTAATAGTTTTATTCCTAAATGTGTACAAGTTTTCACAATGAGTTTTAGTCTTTCTTGTTTTACTTATTTTACTACTTATCCTACATACAATTATATGATTTTTGTGTTAGACCATTTCAGTCTGAATTATTTATTTTGTTGCTTTGACAGACTCTATTGTTTAGATATCATGTATCTTGACATAGTCAAGACGCCATGTGGCCCCAAGCCCGGTGTTGATGTTTTGAAATAAGCTGAAACTGAAATATTGTTGAGAAACCACTATTACTAACTTTCCCACTAAATTTAGCCCACTCAGCTCAGTTACACGTTACGAATCTTTCTCTCACACCCTAACCCAAGACGAGTATGCCTAGATAACAAGCAAAGCGGTAATGAATAATAATAAAAATAAAGTGCAAAAAAACTGTTTTTCGAAGAACTTACCTTTTTAAAGTCTTCAAAGGTACTTTGATAAGCAAAGACGCAGAACTGTGACTTACCCTTTTCCCCCGGTCACCAAATATAATCATAGTTGCAGTTTCGCAGATACCATGGCATCTGTTACCACGATAACTGGATCTGCAATTAGTCTTTTTTGATGTTACCGTGGTATCTGATACCACGGTTGCTCTGCAAAACGACAATTACCGAAATTGCGCTTTTCGAAGTCATTCCAAAAGAAAAACTGATATTTAATCACATCACCAAGTTCCAAACTCCTTTTCCACCGGTTTGACAAAATTCTAAGCTCTGTTGTTGGTAACGATGAAAGTGAGATGGCGTTTCAGATACCATGGTCAGTTACACCGGTCGGAGCGTGGTATCTGAATATTAGACACCACGATAACTGCAAAAACACCTTCTGACCGTGGCAAGCAAAAACGCATTTCATGTTCAATTAAAAAGCAAATCTGTAGAACAGTTTGATAGTGAGCCGAAGAACTTACCTTTGGAAAGTCTCCATAAGTACTTTGATAAGCGAAGACGTAGAAGTACGATTTCGCTCGAACCGATGAGTGCAAGTCAGCGAAGTTTATGACAGGACAGACCGTCTGAGCGTCACTTATTATGTCAACAAGAGAGTCCCTGAAGATTTTGGTATCTAAAAGAATATGCACAGTGAATCTAACAATAAACGAGACGGTCAGGCAGACATCCGGAAGTCTGGGGGTTAATTTATTTATTTCTGACCCGCATTTTGGTTGTAGCTGAGTAACAGACAACAAAGTAAAAGACAACAATTCTTCGACAAGTGTCAAGATTGCCAATTTTCCGGTTTCCAGAAATCCCCAATCAAATGAGGTTCCGAGGCTCTCAAATAGGCAAGCTCTAGTCAGATCTTTTAATTTAAACAACAAAATCAGACAAAAAGATAAAATTTATTTGTACGTAAATTTTGAAATAAGAAAATGTAGCTTGGTAACATCTATGGCACCATCATTTCGACACTATCTATATATTTTGATATTTTCTTTCGAGTTTTTTTTTACCATTTAGGCACTAAGATCCATTAAAGTTCAAAAGGAAAAAATTGTATCGCGAGGTAACTGAAAATGATCAACCAACCAACAAGAAGGTGCTATAAGGGTGCCGACTACTTGCTACTTGATCTTGTAAAAGGGTTTGGTACCTTTTTTCATCTCCTTCGAAAAATCACTGAATAATTAAGGAGTAGTGGTGACCTTGTGTTGAAGAGTTAATTCTGTTTCGGTAATTTGTCAGTAATTTTGGCAAGTGTCTGGATTTTCTAAAAAGTAGGGTACCATTGCGTTCATAATCATCAATCCTATCGTCTGATTACGGCGCTTCTCCCTTTTCGCCAACACCAATCAAACTCTGTATAGTTTTACCAAATACGGCTTTGATATTGTAGTATGGTTACCCGTAACTTATTCACTGAAATGGGTTTGAAGATAAGATGAATCTGCGTTACTTCGTACCTTGTTTCAGATTGTAGTACCTCTATGTGCCTGTCCCTCTATGCTTGGGAGAATTAACAACTGCTTGCCGAAAAAAAAATCTTTTGGGTTACACGTAAAAGCGCGATTTCTTCAGGAGCGACCTTCCAATCTGGAAATGAACGTTTCCCGAGCTCCATCTTGTTAGCCATAGAAATGCACGTGTTTGTTGAAATCCAAATTCAACTTGTATGGATGAACTTTCTCTTGTCGAACAAGTAGTATATATTCTGAATGTCACAACTAAGATGAAAAAATAAAAATTCCATCAGCACAGTCAAAGATAATTGCGTCTTTTCACATCCAAGAATAGAAATAAGCTGGCTTTCCAGTTAGACTTCAAACAGCTGAATTGGCCAGCGACGTCTATAAGAGCCAAACCACGCCCTTTTCCCGGTCTCAGAATTAATCTACTTTTCGCATACCGAACTGGAATCCTGAAAGTCCTTTCAAAAGGGAACTTTTGAATCAAATAAGCCGTCGGCGAATCTCTAATTCGCTCCTCTTTCCGAAAGCCAAATCTTCCCTTTACCCTTTTCATAACAAATTGTTTCATTTCAACTGACTCCTCTTCAATTTCGCTCTTGGAATCGACCAATTAGGAAACCCTTGGAAACTCTTCTGCTTGTAAATAGTCCGGGCTTTTGAAATAACGAAAGTAAAGACGAAGGCCAAGAATTCGCAGCGAGAGTATTAAGAAAACTAAGTCTTCGACGGAACCCATAGTTTCCACAAAGCTAATTGAAAAGGAAAGATCGGGGAGCGTGGTGGTTAGGGCAAGGAAGTTGAATGAATTCAGTACATACAATGTCAGAAGTTTCTGAACAGACAAAAGAAGGATGCGCGGTTTCAACAGACAATGCGTAACAGACAACACTTCAGATGTTGTCTGTTGTGTTTGAATATGTCATGCATAAAAAGCGTTGCCATCAGGAAGACCCAAAAAATTGCCAAAACGCATCTGCTGAATTTTCAGACATGACGACAAAACAAAACAGGCAGTAGATGATTTTTTGGCTGTTTTCTGGCTCTTCCTGGCAATGCTTGTTATGCATGACATTTCATGCATACATTTTTCCAACACAACACATATCCCCAAGTGTTGTCTGTTACACACTGTCTGTTGAAACCGCGCATCCTTCTGTTGCCTGTAATGAAGCTTCTGACAGTGTACGGACTGCCAGATAATGAATACCTTGATTTTTTTTTTAGGTTAGCGTTTGAATGATATAGCTTGGGTTCTAAACTACAAACGTGGGGTATAAACTATAAACAGTTTTTACGTCGGGTCGGACCTTGCCAAACCCACTTAGGCCGCATATTACCTCTTAAAGCTCCCCCCTGACTGTCAAAAGTTGGATCACCAAAGGAAGAGTTGGTGATCGAACTCGCAATGCACGAAGTGGTAGAGAATGGTTTACTGTGAGTGGATGGAGAGTTTAAATTAGCGTGGCCAGTAGCCACATTTTTAAGTACGGTCTTAAATAAGATTTGTTTCTTTTTAGGAAAAGCATTCGAAGTCTCTTTTTTTTGAGAGTGTTTCGAAAACTGAAGTAAGATCTTAATTTATTTTGTTGGATGATTTGAAGGTGTTACATTACCAATGCTTTTTCTGTAATAAGAGGACACATATAAACCAGTTTTTGCTTTTTGGGGAACGTTTTGCGAAGGGTCTTCATGTCTTTACCATTTGAAAATTTGAAGTTCTCATTTCGTTTACCTTTTAAAATCAGCCTGATTTAAAAGAAATTGTTTCTGAATTCAAGAACAAGTCCCAGAACAAGTTCTTACATAACGCTTCAAAGACGCTGCGGTTGAAGTGGGAGATGAGCAGGTGGTCAGTGAGAGTAGAGCAAGGCGGATTTGACGTCAAAAAAAGAGTCTATAAAAAGTCCTGTCTAGTCATTTTCTAAGCAGATCGCAGCAGACTGTGGCAAGCTTCGAAGTGATAACATATCAGTGAGCAATAAACGTGTCCTGAATCTGAACTTAGCGAAACCATTTGAACAAATCTACGCCTTCGTTAAACGCTATCAGACTGAAAGACAACTACGACAACTACTAAACAATGAAATGACCTGAAAGAAAAAGTCCTTCTTTCAGGTAACTCAGTTGAACGGCTACAGTTTAGGCAGAAGCCGTAAGCCCGGTCGTTTTAAATGTTATTAAAAACTTTGGTAGTAGTATAGCAAGATGTGAAGCTAGGAGGTGTGGTGGGTTTATTTTTATTACAAGTGAGCATAAACCTAGACGAACTGTCATTTACTGAAGTTGTAAGGCGGTAATCAGTTTTCCTTCAGACATCAGCAAGGTTTCACAATGAATTGTTTTTTAATTCTTTAATTGAACAGAAGAAATAGTGAAATGTACGCTAACCCCCTTAAAAAATAAGAGTTTTATTATCGAAGCTAAATTGAATCACAAGTTCGTCGTTCCATTTTATCCATAGAGGTAGAAGAAGTTGGGATACTAGGGAAGAGAGAGTCTAAATCTGACAGCTTTCCGACCTCAAAGGGCTAAATTTACGTGACAAAACAGCTTTTCCATTTAGCTCAAAAATGAAGGCACACAATAGCCTACTTTACAAACGCAGCCAAAGCGCTAGAGCGGTGCGGGAGCCAATGACACTTTCTTTCAGCAATTATTGTACTTGTGTATGGTCACATCCCGACAAAAAGTTAATCTCAAAATAGTAGTACGAAGTTGTACGACAAAGTAGCATGTAGTACGAACTGATGCTACTACATGCTTCTACTTCAAGGCTACCGTGTTACTGCATTCTACTGCATGATATTAGTAGCAAGACAGGATGCTACTGGATACTACTGCTTAAGATTGGCCCAATTTAAGGCAAATTAAGTGATAGTATTCTGTACTATTACATATCATTACATGCAACTTTTTTCGTAAAACGTACAACTTTTTTTCGTACAACTACGCTGGCTACAAATTTTTCGCCGGACTATTGGCAAACCTGGATGCTACTATAGCAAGACAGGATGCTACTGGATACTACTGCTTAAGATTGGCCCAGTCTGAGGCACATTAAATAATAGTATTCTTTACCATTACATATCAATACATGCAACTTCTTCGTAAAACCAGGGACCCATAAATCTCCTGTAATGACTCGCAATGTGAATGGCGCCCGTGAATGGCGAGTCATTACAGGAAATTTATGGGTCCCTGGTAAAACTATCATACAACTACGCAGGCAACAAATTATTCATCGGGATTGATTGCACCCATAGTGATCTTCGCTACAATAAAATAAACTAAAGACTTATAATCTACTAAATTACGATAGAAAAAAATAAGTAGAAAGCATACGCTATCGTTTCAAGTTTCAAAAACCGATGAAAATGGAGAAACTGGGTGTCTAACCATGAAAACAATGTTACGAAAATATTCACAGGGACCTTTCACTAACTATCGTTTCACCCAATTGCTTAAAGGACCCCTCACACTATTTACTCTTCAACTTCAGTATTTGAAAATATTTGAATACTTTGAAACTAGGCTGTGCTTTCAACAAATACCCACGGTTTTGGCTGTTTTAAGCCATTTCCGAGACCCGTTGACTTAAAGCGAAAACAGGGAAACAATTTACATAACCGGTTTTTCTGATGGAAAAACTTCTCGCAGACAACCGTCGACAGCGTGATACACATCAAAGGTATCAAAACATGGCAAGCGAGAAAATCAGCGTGATTCTGTTAGAGTGGTTAGCATGTACCGTACGAAATTGGGGTCTCCGGGTTTATAAATTGTGATTATGGAAGTAGTCGTTATTATTATTGGTAAGACAGGTCCTTTCAGTGTCACTTTTGCCCGCTGTCTGACTCTATTGAACCTTCGAAGACGGAGTGGGGCTCGAGTGCTCCTAAAGCTCTCATCTCTATCATCCCACCCGTGCAGCACAAGAAGAAACTCGAAGAAGCTGAGTGTGCCACTTGCGAACACACGTGTGCGACATGCTTTATTCTCGTCAAAGGTACCCGATGAAAAAATTGTAGCCTGCCTAGTTGTATGGTAGTTGTACGAAAAATTTGCAGGTAATACTATGTAATAGCAAAGAATACTATCGTTTAATGTGCCTCAGACTGGTCCAATCTTATGTAGTAGTATCCACTAGCATAATTTCTAGCCATAGTAGCATCCAGTGTTGCTAATAGTAGCATGCAGTAGTATGCAGAAAAACGGTAGCCTTGAAGTAGAAGCATGTATTAGCATCGGTTAGTACTGCATGCTACTTTTTCGTACAACTTCGTACTACAATTTTTAGAGAAATTTTTCATCGGATAGTGAATGACTGGAACTTGCTAATAGTTGCCAACGGAATAACTTCCATGTTCGAATCCTTAGCAAGGTTCAAGACAAGGTTTAAAACGACAAGACAAGGTTCAAAAAGCCATCGAAATGCCAATGGGATTATAAGCCCTGCTGAGTATAATCAACTTTAAAAGTGAACAGGACAATAGAAGACAATCCAACCAGGCATCCACCGGTAACCAGAACATAAGAGATCCATCATGGACCTTGTCCGCTACGAAGTCCAAATGAGGTAATTAAGGTAAGACTTAAGAATGGCAGTCAATTCTGTCTTGTTTTGCTTCCAGCGAGACCGAATCAACTGTCAACCTGCTCGAAGGAAAAGTATTTCTCCCATAAATATTCCTTCAGCCCAAGCTGAGTGCGAATCATATTTGATAGTGCAAAACGGATACTTGAAGTCCGAAACACGCTAGTGAACGTCGGGGAGAACGAGAAATGTTACCCAAACAAATCCACAAGCTTTGTTCGAATCCAACCCGATGAAAAATCTATCTCAAAATAGTAGTATGAAGTTGCACGAAAAAGAAGCATGCAGTACGAACTGATCCTGCTACATGCTTCTATGTCACGGCTACCGTATTACTGCATTCTACTGCATGCTACTATTAGCAAGACTGGATGCTACTATAGCAAGACAGGATGCTACTGCATACTACTGCTTAAGATTGGCCCTGCTTGAGGCACATTAAATGATAGTATTCATTACATATCACTATACGCAACTTTTTCGTATAACTATTATACAACTACGCAGGCTACAAATTTTTCATCGGGAATGTCAACAAATCAACAAGGTTTGTTGCATGACGCGCCAGTGAAGTTTCTGGCTCTTCGCTAGGCAATCGGCGATCCTTCATCGACACGAAGAGTTAGTCATCAAGAGTGTTGTGGTGGATATTTCAATATCCATCCATAATCTCCATATCCATAATCTGGTGACCAGTTCAAGTTCTCATAAAAAAAGAAAATATGCAAAACGAGAGAAGAACAAGAACAAACTTAAGAACAAAGACGAGATTGTGTGTTTTTTCTTGTTTATCAGCTAAATGTCTCTTAGATGTTAAGCAAAGAATAATTAGGCTACAGGAACAAAGCTAAATTACATATCTAACACACCAACAACAGAAGACACGATACGCACTCGAAAGCTAAGGCCGTAAAATGACAGGATAAAATGTACGAATTACGACAAGAAAAAACAATATGCAAATAGAAACAAAATTAAGAAAATCAAAATGTCCGTGTTAAAGCGGTTTTGTGTACAAATATTTGTACAAAAATAATTTTTGTTCTGTGAATGTTACAACATAAATTTGATAATTTGTTAAAGATTATTTGTCCCGAAACTGCAGAAGCTTTCATTCGGAATTCAAGCCAGTTTCAACATGAGTACTTCGCATCCACTACTCGTTGGCAAGCCGCCCTGACCTGACGGCAGATTGGGAGATTATCTCCCACACAGCCTAGGACTGGTTGCAGTCATTATCAAAGTACATATTCCCTCCATTTGGACCAGCAGTTTGGCGCTCACATTTTCATCTAATTATTATTCCATCTCGTTTTGCTTCAAGCGAGCGAACACGAAAGAAATTCGGCCTCCATGTCAGAGCTATCAGCTAAGATACTTTAAACCTAATCAACTTTTCTTCTCCCGAGAATATGGACCTCGCTTCCTCCGTATATGTGAATAGCGCAGTAAAACTATGCCACATAGTTCGAGCTATAACGTCCAATTTTGTAGAATGACGAATAAAGAGACACGGTATGACGATGATGATAAATTTATCTCCCCATTTCTATGTGCTATCCGTCGTGAAGGCTTGAGCAGCATACGGTCTATCATCCCAATGCGAAACCCAAAGCGAGCTACGCAGGTTACTTTGGTTCTGGTTTAAATGGACGGTTACGGTTATCAATGATTTGTCAAACAAGGTCTGTAAAAAGAAATAATCTGAAAAAAAAATAGTACTGGCTGGCAACGCTACAATAGGCCACAAGGGACGGACCTAAAAACAAGTCTTTCTTAGAAAAACTGGCACTATGTGACATCGATATGATAGGCAATCAATAAAGTGAAATGACGTCTAAAATTTTTCGTAAAACATGATCAAAATCCATATTTTAAAAGGAAATGCGAAAACCAACCATTCTGACAAAACCGACAACGGCTAGCAACACTATAATCAGCAGTCATGTCAGCACCACTGCACTCACTCACACCATATGTCAATCATCTGCTATTTTTTCATCGTACTGTTTTGACCGTTTGTGTTCTGCCTACCGGTCGCTGATTTTGCTTCCGGTGTTTTAACCATTGCTGTTTTTGCCTGTCACTATTTTTATCTGTCACTGTTTTTTCTTTCGATGTTTTGACAGTCCATTCACCACGCATCTCAACTATACATGACAATTCTCAACACACGTTAATTGAGCCGCTATCACATTGACGCGTCGTTGCGTATGCGTTTATCGTGCGTTGCGTACAGGTTGCATGGCGTACCTTTCACACCTGCGCTAGAAATTTTCACGCTGGATGCATATTTTCGTTTTCTTTTCTCTCTTTCTTCTGTTGAATTTTCGGTCTTTCATCATTAGTAAGTTTTTCTTCATCATTAGTACGTTTTTCTCCAGTTTTTCTTCAGAAACTTCCCTTTGCCACTGAAAAATCTGATGAGTACGCGTCGACGCAACGCAAGAATAGAACTTGGTTCTTGCGATGCATTTTATTTGTCGGCGTAAGCTCTGCGTTGCGTCGTCGCAGGGGTTGCATAGCTCAGTGTGAAAGGCTCAACTTGTAAATTTGAAAGCGGCTTTATTTCCTTTTTTCTTGCTCTCAACACAAACACACTTACTAGCATTTTTAACAGACACACTGGCCTCTAAATGTTTTAGAACTATCTTTCTTTGCAACAGTTCAAGCCGCTTTCACATTAACGCGTTGAGCCTTTCACACTAAGCTACGCAACCTCTGCGTCGTGCTTGCGTCGATGCAACGCAGAGATTACGGAGACAAATAAAACGCAACGCACATAGAACCAAGTTCTATTCTTGCGTTGCGTCGACGCGTACGTATCAGATTTGTCAGTGGAAAATGGGTTTTTGAAGAAAAACAAAACAAAACATGCTGATGATGAAGAAAAACTTGCTACTAGTGAAAGAAATTAAAATTCAGCAGAAGAAACCGAAAAAAGAAAATGTAATTGAGCATCCAGCGCGAAAGTTTCTCGCGCAGGTGTCAAGGTTACGCTGCGCATCCTGTACACAACGCAAGATAAACGCATACGCAACGACGCGTCAATGTGAAAGCGGCTTTACAAGACTATGTAAATGCATGCACACCTCCTTGGAATGACAGCTGCTCTTTTGCAAAGGGAGCATCTTTCAAAGAATCTGAGTCATCTTTCAAAGAAGTCGGGTATTTGATGAAGTTGATCAGACTACTCAGTCTTTAAATTACACGTATTTCGCTATTCCCATTTTATTGGTAACAAAATGTTTTGATTAATCCCGACGAGAGGACAGAGCAAAAACCTAAGTAATTTCCTTAGCGATCTAACCTCGGAAAATTAGTCCACTCGTTCCAGGCCGAACTTCTGTTCCTCTCTTGTCTAAATAATTCAGGGCATAGAACTAATTTTGCCGTGTTGGAGGAAATAGACCGGAATACTCCTTTCTAGCTCCAGGCGCTTTATTAATTAGTGTTCGTAGTTCCACATATCCCACGACTCCTGTTTCCTCCAAGGAGCCGAAAGAGAATACTATGACATAGAACTTGTCGTGGATATAGAGAGCTGAACAAGACAAGTCGATCTCAGGGTAAAGTAGCACTAGGGAGTAGCGTCAACACCTATGCTTGCCTTTTCTCGGAAACATGCTATACTCATAGCGCCGCCCACTACGCTTGCGACATGTAAAGCTAGACAGACTTGCGGGCTAAGAAATTTCTAGCAAAGCTAAGATGAGGTCTGCACAAATCAAGGAAACAGGGGTGGCTGTATCTTGTTTTTGCTGTGTTCAGAATCTGAAGTTATTGGAGCCAGCGCTAGTGCACGACCGATTGAGTTTCAGTAGGGACGTTCACTATCGCTAATGGCGCTGCTACTGCAGTGTGTTTCACTTTTTTCAAGTCTTGGCGCTATTATCCTCTCTAGTGTGATTTTTCTCTGTCCTTTTCCTGAATTCTTCACTGTCTGCGTGAATTCTTTGTGTCTAGATGGCAGATGTGTGTGATGATGATAATGACGAATCTTATGACGCATTGAGCAAGAAAAGAATATGGTGCAGTTTGAAAAAAGAACAATGTTCCATTGCCCTTTCAATAATGTGGCAAATGTGCACGATAAAAAAAAATAAAAAAATAAGGACTGTTTGGGCCTACAAAATATCTTTGTTAAAAAGCCTTGGGCCAAAAGCCGAAAGCCAGTTTTCAATATTTTCCATTTATTCCAAGTTGGTGCGACGTTGATATGGAAGCGAGGCTTCACATTTCAGATTTTTCTTCCGGATTCCAAACATCCGTTCTGTCAAGATGCATCCGGATGGAGAAGAAAGGCGGAAGTCCAGGGTATTGGACAACTCGGATTCCGGTACCTCGAAGGTGTAGAGGCAAAACACAGGCAAAATAAAAATGCAAATTGGTTTAGTAAGAGGAAAAACTGGCAGTGATTGACAGTTGTGATCGTATGCCGAAAGATATTTGAAGGGGACATCTGTATAGATATTCCTTCAGCCCAAGCTGACTGCGAATCATAGTTGATAGTGCAAAACGGATAAGTCAGCTACATTTTATTAGAGCTATATTTCGGCCCTTCTTGGCAAGGGTCCTTTTCAGGCTCAAGCCGCTCAAGCTGGAAAATTAACTTGTGGAAAAGTTCTTAAAGATTCTTTCTTAAATATGTGATTTTGTGAACTTCTTCTCTGAAAATTGGTTGGAGCTAAAGCTGGTGCTGTGATTTCATTCTGGATACGGCTGCTGTTTTTGCTATTCGGTGTTGACAACCACTACACTGTAAAAAAATCTTGCAGTATTTGCTACTGGGATTAACCTTGTCTCTACTGAGATAAGATTATCCCTAATTTGGATTAATCTTATCCCAGTAGAGATAAGGTTTATCCCAGTAGCAATTACTGCTGTTAACTTTAATCCTTAATCGGCGAAAACTTTTACAGTGTACTCTTGATGACTACCTCTTCTTGTCGATGAAAAATCGCCGTATGCCTAGCGAAAAGCCAGAAACGTTACTGGCGCGACACGCAACAAACGTTGTTGATTGACATAGAATATGATTCAAGTTTGGGTGACGTTTCTCCTTCCCGAGGTTCACTGGCGTGTTATTTTATATTTTCATATAGAGTATACAATTGGCTATTCAGTGCACCTGTGCTGCCACATATATGGTCAATGTTTTCGCCCGATGTGTGGAGTGAAAGATGAAGATTTGTTCATTTTTTTTGTGGATTGTGAGGAGCTAGGAGGGTCAAGAAAAGAGATTTTTAGAGTTCAGAAAGGAGACGAGGATTGGCTTATGGGGATTTTAGGTAATAAGAATTAAATTTTAAGAATTTCGCAATGATAAAGGTTTGTGCTGCGTGCATCCGTATGGGTATAGCACATCGTGAAAGATCTGTGTGGTGGTAGTTTCTGTGCATTTATTTTTTGTTTGATGTTGTTCTTTTTGTATATTGCAATGGCCCGAAAGGTCATTTTGGGATTAAATATTGTACTATAATATCATATCTATCATATCATTATTACGTTTACCACACCCAAAACCAGCTCTCGATTTGGACAAGAAATTCAGATACAGCTCGACGGTATAACTTGACCAATCCTCATTTAAAATTAAATTTGCTATCAGTGGTTAAAAAGTCGCTTTCAGGCCTTTAGTAAAAAAAAACCCGAGTACAATACTAGTATAGATTAGCAGTGTTAAATCAATTTAGTTGTTTTCTTTTCTCTTTTTCATTATTTACGTTTTTTTACTTTTTCTTTATTCCTTGTTACGGGCTTACAGTAAAATCATACATTCATATTATCCGGCTTTGATTACTTTTCATCAAATCAGACAGAATAGATGTTCCGATCACGTCTTGCTATTTTTTTCTTCTTTTTTAATATGTCAAGCTTGCCCTGGCCTACTCCTGGGTTCCTGGCGTTTACAACGTTTTCGCAAACAACAGTTCACAGTCGGCTTTTTGTTGCAGATATTCAGCCAACGAAGCGCAAATGCCATAAAGTTGCACATATTCAACCAATGAAGCGCAAATGCCATAAATAGCAGCTGAAAGAAGAACAAAGAAAAGAAATCTAATAACAGTGAAACTGTTGTTTAACGACCAATTAAATCAAATAATATAGGCTTAGAAACCAGGGGCGTCACGACTAGGGGAGGGAGTGGGGACGCCCCCCCCGGCCAGTCGGTAAAAGATAGCAAAGTCGGCGCGAAGCGCCGCGATTTTTCTTGGAAACAGTTGATTTTATTTTTAAAACAGTCGGTTTCTCGTAAAAGTAGTAGATTTTTTCTTAAAAATAGTAGTTTTTCTTAAAATCAGCCGATTTTGGTCAACACAATCGGTTTTTCTCAATAATAGTCGTGTTTATCTGCAAAAACTGTCGGTAAAATGAACAGCCAGTCGGTAAATACCTTGACCCCCCCAAAAAAACATTTTTTGGATAGTAACACCTATGTTAGAAACAAGCATGACTAACTCACAATATTATTGTAGTTATTTATTTGAGATAGTTCTTTGACCTTATTTGTTTCTTCATTTTTGTCCATGTAAAATCATTTTTTCTATGTCGAGGGTAAATAAAACTGCATTCGTTCGTAAAAATTGATACCCGATTCACTTACCCTCACGAGACGTTAAAAGTTAATCTGATAAAACTCGGAAAAATCCTGTGTCGAGTTTTTCCGACTAGTTGGATGGGGTACTTGTTGCCGTAAAGTACGTCTCGGATGTGGCTCAGTTCGGCGTCTAGGAGAGTTTCGTCGGAAATTTTGATGGCTGGTGTTTGATTGTCGGTTGGACTTGGACCGACAATCCAGTTCACCACCGAATTTGAGAATGACAACCTGAAACTTCCATACCTAGACGTTATGATCACCAACGGAAAAACAAATTTCGTCTGCTCAGTGTACAGGAAACCCACCCACAACGACAGGTATCTGCCTTACGATTCATACCAACCAGAAAACGTGAAACGCGCAGTCGTCATTTCACTGGTCGACAGAGCCATCAAAATTTCCGACGAAACTCTCCTAGACGCCGAACTGAGCCACATCCGAGACGTACTTTACGGCAACAAGTACCCCATCCAACTAGTCGAAAAAATCATCAAAAGAAGATTGAAGATTCATCTGGCCCCCAAAAGCAACACTGGCACTCCTAGTAGTGACAAACCAGAAGAGAAGAATGCCCGTGTCTACCTCCCGTACATTCAAGGAGTCACTGAAAAACTGTCCAGGAACCTAAAAAAGTACAACATCGAAGCATTTCACCGGACTCAAAACACTCTACTGTCCTACCTAAACACCGGCAAAGATCAAGTCCCAAACCAGAACCAACGAGGTATTTATTCGATACCCTGCGACTGCGAGAAGCGCTATGTTGGCAGGACAGATCGACCACGCCATTTCCAACGGACACCGTCCAAATTACACCTTCAAATCAGCACTGGCAGAACACGTTGTCGAAAACCCATCCCACTTTGTACATTTTGAAAAAGCCCAGATTCTTGCAACATGCACCGGACTTCATCAAACTATAAGAGAAGCCGTTGAAATTACGAAAAACCATTCAGGGATCAACAGAGACACAGGCGAATACTCACTACCAGAAACATGGAAAGGCATCATCAGTGAAAGAAAATTCAGACCCCAAGCTGCTCTCTACAACAAAACGAAATTCAACCCAAATGCAAAAAATCTCTACCCGATCTACGACCCAGTCGAGCAGCAAAAACAGCAGCCGTGTCCAAAATGAAATCACAGCAACCTTTTTAACTCCAAGCAAGACTCACGAAAGAATTTACGAAGTTAAATATTTAACGGTAGGCTAGAATCTATAGTTTTGTGTTTCCCAAAAGTTCGTCTTTCCAACTTGAGCGGTTTTGAGCCTGAAGAGGACCCTTGCCAAGAAGGGCCGAAATATAGCTCCAATAAAATTCAGCTGACGTATCCGTTTTCCGCCATCAACTATGATTCGCAGTCAGCTTGGGCTGAGGGAATATTTATCATTTAATGTGCCTCAGACTGGTCCAATCTTATGTAGTAGTATCCAGTAGCATCCTGTCTTGCCATAGAAGCACCAAGCCATGCTAATAGTAGCATATAGTAGTATGCAGTAATACGGTAGACTTGAAGTAGAAGCATGTAGCAGCATCGTTAGTACTGCATGCAACGTTTTCGTACTACTTCATAGTACTATTTGAGGTAAATTTTTCATCGGGCTTCCAGGACTTCCGGCAATCGAACCGAAGCAGTCCGGATGGTTGGAACAGTATACGACTCCTTACCAAGGAGTAGTCAGCCAAAATCATGTTCGCTTACCGTACGTTAATGTCTTCCAGTCCGTGTACTCATTAATAATCGCCGCCGACAGGGCGTCCACATTCGCTTCATAAACATTTCGAACATAGGTCCGCACAGCCCTATTTCGTTCTTCCTCTGTTATTCCATCTGTCAGGGTTGCTTCGTTGAATAAATGCACACTCTCAGCTTGAGTGACGCCGTACAAGATATCGTATCTGGAAGAAAAGGTGGAATGAATTGCCGAATGAAAAATCGCAGACGAAATGGAAAGCTATGACAGGAACAGGAAATCCCCCTGTCAAGGGGAAGAAAAAATAGAGGTCGATCTTTCTAGTGGAAAAGGAAAGTTGGTTTATCAATTAATGTCGTAGGAACGACATCTTTACTGCCATCTGTTGGAAAAAGGGAATGTCAGAGTTCAACATGCTCGAAAATTATGCCGATTCGGTTTACAAGATAATATTTCAGAACATAAATGGCGACAACCATAAACCCGGTCCGGCAATCTGACAACTTCATGATGGCCACCATTCAAATAAAGCGGAATTAATCAACAGCCATTTATGAGAGGTTGCAATGTCGCGGAAGAGACAATTTCGCCAAGTAGGATCACAAGGCGAGAATACGTGACTTTCGAAAATAGAAAAGAAAGGTAACAGAAGTGAAGCACAAATTGAGTTATCCTACATTGCAGCTTGAGCAGTTGAACGATTTTCCATCCTTTAGCATTAGCGACCTACTACAGTCCCAAAGATCATAACTGGCTTTGAACGCTAGCATTTGTTTACAAGAGCAATGCCACGAACCCGAAAGCTTTCATCAGAATTTTACAACAGCTCCTTAATCCAGCTACCTAACCGTAGTGGACACTGAGAAAATGGGTCCAGACTTGTCTAGTCTGACATATCTAGTAAGACAGAGAATTTGTCCCCAGTCTGATAAAAAGTTACACAAAAAAATTCAAATTTGCAACCATTTCTGGATGTCGACTATCTGGACTGTCGATAAGTTAAAAAACAATTCGCTACTTTACCGGCACAGTGCTCGACCAGGTGCTAATAAAAAAACTGAAAGCATAAACCAAGCAAAGTTTCTTGAATCTACAGTTATGGGAATTGGGCTTTAAAGAAGCCCAAGCCCAAGCCCCAACCTACAACCTGACATATTTGCAAACCAACCAGCGACTTTAGACATGTTTCACCACATTGTTAGACGTTTTTGACATTTAACGAATTAACGCGTAGACTTGTGTTAAACTTTATGATTGACACATATAATGGCTCAAGGTGGCTCCGCTCTCCCCGGCAACCCCCTCCCCCCCGGCAGGGGCGTCACTTATAGGGGGGACGCCCCCTCCCACAATGTTGTTGGCCATTCGGTAAAAAATAACTGAGGCGGTGTGCGATTTTTCGTAGAAACAGTAGGTTTTTTACTGAATCAATCGATTTTTCTTAAAAACAGTCGGTCTTTTTGCAAAAAACAGTAGTTTTTTCTGCAAAATCAGAAAAACGACGAGCCAGTCAGTAAATACCTTGCCCGGCCTCAAACATTTTAGCTAGTAACGCCTCTGCCCGCCGGTACCACCCCCCCCCCCTGACCCAAAACTGCCCAAATGCAAATATATAGGAAACTAGAAAATCTTCTTAGGAACTGTAGTTTTGACCGCGATGACCTATATCCAGGGGTTTTTTGTCAAAAACTTTTGCGGCTGTGCCGCTGGGACATTTACGGTACATTCGTCAGTCATTACTTCGCGACGCTATAAGCACGATACGTAAGAGCCCCAAAAACAACGTATGTCTTCGGTCTCATCTCAGTTACTACGTGTGCCCATATTCTATGATATATATATTACTTAAAACCCGAGGGCCATCACAAACAAAACAAATAAACACAAACCAGCAACTTTTCTAATGAATCCGAACTATAAAAACTCTTCTCTGTGCTTCCAACATATCCATATTTTATTCAAATTCGAAGTTTTCAACAAGAGCTATATCATTGATATAGCTTGAGCTATATCATTGTTTTAATTTACGTTTCCCAGTCAGCTTGGGCTCAAAGAGATTTATTACATTGCTCAAAAATACATTTTAGTTTAAGAGCCCAAAATTGTTAGTTTGGAAACTACGAGGAATGTTGAGTTTTGGTATTCGGTTTCGGCGCTCGCTAGAAGTGCCAGTACCCTTTTAAGTTTGATTGCCTACTGCTATACCAGCTGTTTTTCCAGTTTCTTCACTCAGTGCCGGATTTAAACCCTTTAGACCTCAGCGGTCTAAATCTCTAGGTCCGCTCACTGAATATCTCCGGGTTGTGTACACGTCTGTTGATACATGTTGATGACCATGGGTAAAGGTAAAAGTAGCAGGAGTAGCACCGAAAGGCCAAACTGGCGGTGCTGATCCCCAACTCTCCGCTCTCAGCCAATAAGTGCAATGGGCAGTTGGGAGCAAGCCTTAAGCTTTCACACACCCTTCCGAAACCTTCCACAAATTTCTTTAGGAGTCTATTTAGAGCTGTATGGACTTGTCTTACTAGCCACTAGCTCTCATCTGAAAACCAAACAGTCGGCACCACCGAGACTCGGACGATCGTTCCTGAACTTCCGAGTCCAAACTTGGACATAGAGAGTGTTAGTCATTTAGCCAGGACGGATGTGACTGTCCATTCACACAGGATTAGCACCGAACAAATCAAAATCTAAATTCTCGCCCAAGGTCAAACCAAAATTTTCTTTGATCATATGTCATGAGCCCTTGAAAGGTGGGCCAATTGCGGAATCCCTACTCGCCTATTTGGTAATCTGGCACTCTTTGCGCTAGTACAATGGACTGTATCCAGGTTTGTTCAAAAATGTTTCACCATTTTCAGCTTCTCCCGCACGTGCAGTCAGCCAGATGACGAACAAATTTAATGTGTCTTATGTATTGTTAGCACTAACGCCTGTCGAGAACACGTCAATATTGAATACATTGTAAGCACTACACACGCTAGTTTGATCACCTCACATAATTTTATCTCCGGCGCTGACTTCCCCCACCCGTCTCCTTAAGTCCTTTCTTCCCTACCCCTTTCTGCACAAACTTGACAGTCAGACAAGTTGGATGTGTCGTCTGTATTGCATTTTAAACCTGCGATTCTATAGATAGAACACGGCTGCAATACCGACTCTCTTAGCACTAAACACTAATCTAATGACCTCGCTTCCTTTCATCTCCAAAACTGTCCTGCGACCCCGCCCTCAACCGTTTCTTAAGCCTTTTCTTTCCTACCACTTTTCTACTGATCCTGATAAAGAAAAACAACTTCAACGAAGTGTATCAGACGGACAGAAAAGTATAATACGTCTTATGTATTTCTGCGATTCCAGAAAAAAACACGGCTATAATACAGGCGCACTTAGCACTAAAGCCACTAGTCTGATGACCTCACTTCATTTTTCTCCGGCGCTTGCCTTCGACCCCACCCCCATTCGCCTTCTTGAGCTCTTTCTTCCCTACCGCTTTTCTGCTGATCCTCGTTAACAGCAACAACTTCAACGAAATTTGTTTTTATAGCTCCTTTTACGACTCACGAGTTCGTTCACGAGAACAACAATATAGAAAAAACTTGTCCAGAATACCGTACCCGTCAACGGTGAACGCCAAAATGCGGAGAGGGGATGGGAAAGGCGCTGTCATTCAACCAAATCTTCCAAGCAAGTTTACGATTCCCCTTCGGCAGACCGATTGCCAAATCGGGGTCACAAACTATGAATTAATGAATGAACTTTATTACCCGTAAAGTGTAAAGCACAAAATACGGAGTCTTATGAAAGAAACAATATGCTAAACAACGAAAAAAAAACAACAACAAACAAACTAACAAAACAATATGAACAAGCTAACCAGCATCAATAATAAAGAATGTCCGCAGAGGATCGTAAGCGTCAATCAGGTTAATGTTTTTTTTTACATATGTCATCACTCGAAGGGATGAGTCCACAATAGCTGCCAAAGTATTCCACAGTATAATACAAAGTGAGGATCGTAAGTTAAAGAGATAAGAACTAACTTCAGCAAATGAACCAAGTAAAAATCTACGGCCACACTAACTGGCAACGAGCCTGTCTTTGGGACTCTCGGTTAGACCCCAGATTGAAAGGTCTCTCTCCTTCCTCAAATTCACAGGGTTATAAGGATTCTCATTACCATTATTAATTACAGGGGCAATGGGTGTCTAAAGGGATTAGCAAGTCGTTAGTTGGTTGAAAAGGAAGGAACGAAATATTGTTCTCCACCACTTCGCTACTGAACTCTCAAGTGGGATTCTCGACAATATTGAGGGTGAAATCATCAAGCTGTCTAGACCACTCGTTTCCAAAATGTGCCGGTGATGGATAAGGGGGTCATGAAATGTATCTTGTCAGCAAGGGAAATAACATAATAAAAACTGGATTCTTCAGATACGGGAAATAGGAATGGGAGTTGTAGGCTGAAGCAAAGCCAAGAAATCGTGGATACAGAGAGAACATGCAACAAACACTTTGCCATTGACAGTCGTATGCAGTCGAAAGCCATCATCACAAATCGGAAGCGGCTATTTGACAATCTACACCCAAAAGAGCATGTCAGTTCTGGACGAGCACTGTTACGATGGCTCAACCCCGATGAGCATAATCATTCTACACATCACATATAATCAATGATAATTAATCATACACAAAAACTGATATCCCAAAGTTCATGCGATGTTCACCAAGATAGTACAAGGGCTCAAGAGTCCACTATAAATTAGTATTTCCAGACGATCGGTGAGATTCTGATTGATTGTGACAAGGGTAAGAAGGATGTACAATACTACGTTCACCAATTAGAAAGAAAATGAAAGAGGACATCCAGCCAATCGGAGATTTTTGCCGTCATGGATGGAGGTGGGATCCCTCCTGACTTCAGCTATAGATGCCCTTCACGAAACACGCACGACTCATGGCAATACATTGTCCGTTAGCTGCTAGCGCTAGGAAGAGCTGTACAGCTTGCGTCCTGACTCGAGAACAACGTAAGAAGTCCAAGCGCTTCATACGTTATTATTATTGTGTTACCTTTTTGGAAGTTCCTCGTCCACTATCAAAAGTCATAGACAACTGGGCTTATCTGCGAATGACGTTCTTCACTGCTTTCTGGCCGAAGAATGAAAATTTCTGTGTCGTTTTTGTGTGTTTTACTTACTTTCTTTCAGTTACTCCGCTTTTAATCAAAAATGGCGGGTGAAAGATAAATTGCGGAATTACTTACTTAGTTATGTTATCTGAAAGTTATGATATTTTTTATGATATTTGAAATCTGAGCTAGAAGCTGCAGAGTCGGCATGGTTGTTCTATGGACAACATCTTTTATGTGCTGAACTCTTTACATCACAAAAATGATCTTGAGCCAAATTACTAGGCTTGTAACTGAGATATAAGGAACTTCATTACTCCCTCCTGAAGAGTTCGGAACGAAAATCAACGACGTCGTCAGTTCCTGTTAAGCCGATTACGCTCGAAAATGACTTCTAACTGAATAGGGTCCTAATAAACGTGGTTTCAACGGACTACCTCACTTTCATTTCCATAAACCTTTCAACAGCTTTGGCAAAGCGGCGAAAGGTTCCTGAGAAAAACTTTCCTTAGAAAACGACAGGGATGAAGTATCTCATTTGGATGAGCAAATGATGCTTTTCTTTGTTCCTGGGGCTTTTCTGCTCAGATAATATACAAATGAGAAGTGCAATTGACCCACTCTTTCAGCCCACCTCAGGGATGTTTGTCTCGATTCTGTGTTTTCATATTCCTTCAACCGACTGTGACTGCGATTAATATTTGACTGCACTAAATGAATACGTCAACTAAATTATAATCCAGCGATATTTTGGCCCTCCTTGGCAAGGGCTCTTGTCAGGTCTATGATGGAAAAGGGTAGATCACAGGCTAAAAGTGGAAAGCAAGCTACGATATTTGACAGCAATATTTCGGCCCTTCTTGGCGAACTGTACGTTTCTTCCAGTCCAGCAACAACCTGACGAAGACCATTGCCAAGAAGGGCCGACGTATCACTGTCAAGCATCGTAGCTGACTTTCGGTTTTTAGCCATTATTTTAACATATGTTTCCCAGTCAGCTTGAGGTGGACGAAGCCCCAAGGCCACAGCCTCTTTATATTGGATCTCAGCTGCCGTATCCGTTTGGCGCAGTCATATATACAAGTTTATTATTTTAAATGTATACCCACAGAGGACTAATGACAATCATTTTTCGGCAATCTTCTTTCCTCATAATAAGTCTTCACTTTGCACTAGATTATCTTACATTAGCTTAAGGCGCAGTTCCTCGTGACAAGGTTGGATGGCCTGTTGACGTCACCAGTGCTTACCGCCTGGATTCGACACTAGATCTCTGTGGTTAGTTTTCCGGGTCACATATTTCTATTTACTGTCTACTCTTCTCTTGAAAGCATCTTTTGTTTCGGCCATCAGTGTCTTTCCGGTAAGGGAGTTCCACAGGGGCAACCCGGTTTGCTACGGAATTGTATCACTCTCGTTTCTTGCTGAGAGATTGCTTTAGTTTCTGGGAGTGCCCTTGAGTACTTGCTGGAGGTTTCTTTAACGAGTTATTGTTCGTCGCTGTAATTGTGAGCAGCTTATGTGCAAAACCACGTGTCCCCTTCTTTGCCGAAAAGTTAGCGACGGTGGTTTAAGAATTCAAGACGCCCTTCGTAAGGGAAGTGCTTTAGTTTTTTAATCATTTTCGTCGCTTGTCTCTGGGCCTCTCCAGTCGGTTGACATCTTCCTTGAAGTGCAGTTTGGCTGTTGTCCCAAAAAACAAATGGGGTCAAACTTAGGCCACATGCAGCTATTTCAAAACCTTGGAATGACGGCTGGTTTTGGCCTTGCTAATAATTCCAAACATTCTTTTCCCTTTGCTGCTTGCTGTTTTGAACAACTATTGCTATTCATTTTATTACTTTAACTTGCTTCAACTGCTTCCTGGCCGATGATTGAAAGTTAAGTGTCTATTTTTATGTGTTTAGGTGTTTTATTTATTTTCTTTCATTTCCTCCGCTTTTTCAAAATGGCGGGTTATAAACAAATTACTTACTTACTTGACTAAAGGCTCCTGCCCAACGAGAAAAGAAGACAAGACAAAACAAATGACACTTCAAGCTGTTTACTCTATTTGATCGAAAAGATACCCTTCAACCTCATACTAGGCAATGGAAATCCTGCAGTTTTAAAGCACAACTCTTACTAGAAATGATCTTTTCCTTATGTAATGGGTCAGAAAAAAAACCTTTTCGAATATAACATTACTTTCTACCTGGAATTAGCGATTTTCTTGTTAGCGCTTGTCGACTCGATCCAGCCTTCCTGCTCTCCGACGCGGCGGATGGGCGCAAAACATTTGAAACTGAACGCACCGTGGTAAAAAACTGGAAAAACTAAGCAAGTAAAAGAACTAAGAAAACAAAAGATTCTCATATCCTTATGTGTAAAAGAGTTGTCAGCGGACGCTCAAGATTCCGTCAAACTCTGCGTTGTGGTGACGAGCGAAACCAGAGCGAAATTTGGCACGGCCAAAAAAGCGCTAAAAATTTGTAGGCACAAAACGAAACAATTGAGAAAAGTGGGGATTTTAGCAGCTCATAATTCCATAAGAGAGCTAGGTATATTATAAAAGGCAGAATAAGCAAGGGGGGTCCTTTAACTAATTCATCTGATCAAACCCTATTCAGCGGGTTTGAAGTCTCTTTTATGTGTTGCACGTAGGGAACCAATGCTATGTATGAGTCTTCTTTTCCAAACTGACAAATTTATCCACTCACAGACTTACGTCTTTTCCGATATTACTCACAAAACTGTACGACTATTCACATTATCTGAATTTTTGTCCTCCACACATCGTTATCCTCCTGATCAGTGAGTCCTTCAATAATTAAAAAACATAAGCGCTGTTTATCATTTAACTCTAAAGAAAGCATAAATTTTTGTCCCTAATTCACTTGATACAAAAATCGTGTTCCACCCTTCTAACAATAGTTACTATTAGTTACTATTTCCGTTCCATCCTCACGAAAAGTTACTACGCTGACCGTTCCAACCTTCTCGAAATAGTAACTAATAGCAACTATTTGCTTACCATGCTCGGGAGCGTAGTAACTATGCATCTCTGTAACGTGACTGGTCGGATTCGCCCGTGGCATGATATCCTGCTGGAAAATAGAAAAAACGTTCCAGCCTTGACGTCAAAATGCCAGAATTCGTGACGTCATGCAGAGTAACTACGGTAAGTAGGGTGGATCACGCTAATCATCACGAAGAAAGAATCCATGAGCGTGTTCAATCCTACCTACCGTAGTATTACTACGCATGACGTCACAAATTCTACCTTTTTGTCGTCAAGGCTGGAACAATTTTCCTATTTTCCAGCAGAATATCATGCCACGGGCGAATCCGACCAATCACGTGACAGAGATCCGTAGTTACTACCAGGCTTGCCACATGTCGCACGATAGTGTGAACTGGCACTCTATTTTTTTTTGTCACTCTTGTCCTACGTAGGACATAAAATTCACTCTATTTATGAAAATGTCCAGATTTGTCGCACAATAGTGTGACAATCCCAGAAAATACAAAAATAAACGCGGAATTCAACTCAATGCAAGTAATTTTAAGGCATTCCACTCTGTCTGTACTACATAAAGAGTTAGTTTTTACTTTCGGTGGGAGTGAAGAAGGGGGATTTTTGGGATGTTTTCGTGCTCGTCATGTTCGGAGGAATGTAAACCGACTGAGATTCCGCCAAAAAGCATTTTTGCAGCAGTGATTCCGACCAGAAATGACCATTTCCCGTTTTTTCATCAAAATAGAATTTCACTCCCAATTCACTCTCTGTCTCAGCCAAAAGTCACTCTCTAAATTTTTCTGATGTGGCAACCCTGGTTACTACGCTCCCGAGCGTGGTAAGCAAATAGTTACTATTAGTTACTATTTCGAGAAGGCTGGAACGGTCAGCGTAGTAACTTTTCGTGAGGTTGGAACGGATTTAGTAAACTAATAGTTACTATTGGTACGAGGGTGGAACACGCTCAATGGATCCAGCTACGAGCCGGCATGCCATCTATACCATCTACCGACGTAGATTACGAACTACAACATGGTCTTCCACGATAGCAACGCAACGAACGGCACCTATCGAGGATTATGAAGATGTTAAATGATTCTCGAGAAGGACGAAACAGACAAGAGATGGCATCGAGTTCTTCGGTACATGGCTCAGAGAAAAGGAATAGTTAAAATTTGATGAAAATAAACATTTCTATAGCCTACTGGCCAACTCATAAAGTCTAATAAAGTACAGATATCAATTTAGCCGAGCCAAATAACTTTTACAGCAAAAGCGAGACGCGGAGGGTCGATTGAAAGAGGAAAACGTTGTTAACAATCAAATTACGGAACAATTGCGTGATAAAAAAAAAAAGTTTGTAGACATGTTTTGTTTGTATTTGTTATGGATTGATTGGATTCTCCCTTGTATTTGCTCTTTCAGTGTCCTAGCATAGGGAGCTGGAGCGAAAGCTTTCTTTACGATGCTCTTATCTTAAGACCGAGAAGCCAAATTTCATTTGAAAGGCGTGTCACAGGTAGTCTAGTAGGTCTAGTGAAGAAATGAATGAACTTATTCCCAATAAAGACCATGGATCATAGCGGGAACAATACAAAAAAATATAGAGCACTCAATCAATTAAAGTAAAAAGCAAATTGAAAACTAACATTTATAGAAATAATTCATATGTGTGACGACTTTCTTTTTTATTTCAGGACGGCCGTGCTCAAATGCTCTTGATTCTTTCAGTCTTCTGTCTGAATACAACAATGCGGGAAATAGTTTGTTATTGTTTTTAACTGAATTTGTTAGGGGAAGGTTATGAGATCCAGTAAAATATCAGAATCCAAGTTTCAACTTATAAACAAAGTTATGCTGGTTAAAAAAACAGAAATTATAGGATGGTGTTTTCAGCCACCCATTTCGTGTTATCAATGGTGTTAGACAAGGTGGAGTTTTGTCCCCTATTCTATCTAATATGTACGTGGATAAACTGAACAGCGCTCTTGCTGACACAGGAGTAGGTTGCTTCATCCAAGGTGTGTGTTATTACTAATATTAGCTATGCTGATGACGTTGCGCTTCTGGCCCCGACGGTCCATGCGCGAAACCTACTCCTAGCTATTTGTGATGATTTACGTTTACAGCAGGACATCATATTCACCATGATAAAAACGCAATGCATGGCTTTTATCCCTCGCGGCATCCGCCAGCATCATCTTCCAAAGGTTTTTCTGTCAGGGTAAATTCTTAAATTTATTGATGAGTTTAAATACATAGGGTTTACGTTAACCCCTTCGACGAGTGATGAGCCACATGTAGCTTACCTATCACTGTCACTATGCGCTCGAGCTAATCTGCTGATTAGGAAGTTCGGGGCTTGCGACTCGCGAGTAAAGACTTTCCATTTCGGGATGTACTGTAGGATACTCAGCTTGTGAGGCTCTTGTCACTAACATTAGGGTTAGGCGCGAAAGCAGCTTGCCTGTCCTATACAATATCTCTTTTCGTTGGTTGCATGGGTTCAAGTGGAACTGCAGTGCGTCGTTAATGTTCGATGGTGAAATTCTTCCCTCTTTTCCAGAAATGAAGCGCATTTCTGCTTTTTCTCTGCAGAAGCGCATTCTTAGTCTCAGAACCCGTTCATGGCTGTCCTGGCTGGTTCGCAGATGAGGCTGACGCTTCCAATATGGTGGTCGCGGGGGAAGTTGTTTTTTTGTTGGAGTAATGTACAATGGTGAACAATTGTTCAATTTTTTTTTCCCGTTTTTGTTTGAAGATTTATATTGCCCTTGTTGGCCGTTGATTCAGTTAAATAAATAAACCCCTTCTTGAAGATAGAGTTGGGCAGCGGTCGGTGGGGGACACTTTTGTCCACGGTGAATAATGGTAGCTGTTCGGGTTGGGGAAGTCCATTTCGTGCAGGGGAGTAGAGAGAAGTGACAAGTAGTGCTTTCAAGAAAATTGCCAAAGTGATTTCCGGCAGCTTAGGGAGTTATAAACCCGTTTCTCTCTTCATCGCAAGATCCTGTTTCTCAGATAGCAACCGGCCAGACAGCTCAGTGGTTTAAAAAGTAGTCTTGGATTCGAACTGGAAAAAGAAGGGTCAAGTGCTTGAGCGAGGGTATAGCTGAATCTCCATGCAGCTGGACACAATATATTATAGTCTAGGAAATGTCAACAGAAAGACATTGGTATGTAAGGGCATGCTATTATTTTGCAAAACCTTCGGTATAATTAGTTTAGTTTCATTTTAGTTTATACTCTTTATTATACAAACCAAGTTTTACATGCTAAACTGCATGAACACACCTTTTATGACCCTCTTACCATCCTTTATTCTATGTTCTATGTTTCTGGACTATATCCACTTCTTAAGAAGAAAGACCTTCTTTCTCTCCGAAAAAGTTATTTTCGTTACTGTAAATTCCTTCTTTACCTCCCCCTTGGCATCGGAATAAAGTAATTATTCGTAAGTACGGTGTTCCAGATATTTCGGAGAAATTACTAATGCTACACATGAAGCTGTTGGGCTCAGCCTACTCTCGGTTTTCACCCCACCACCCCGTAATATTAACACAAATAGATTGTATGTAACTTTTTATTTTAAAATCGGATATGCAGAACACCATCTCACAAACATTGATTCTCAGAAATCCATAGGCAGTTGATACAAAGTGCTGCGATTCAGTTTCACTCGCGTAGCGATAACGGAACATAAAGCTGAGCTGCAGTTTCGCCTAGAGGATGCAAAATTCGTTTCGCCTAGCGAAGTTCCCTTCTCCTAAAGAACGCGTCTTACCTACGCTGATATACTGCTTCATTGTTCCTTGACCGTTTCGTCCATTCCAAATTCCAAGATTTAAGTTTTGTTTCGTTTTATCCACACAAAGGCACTACGCTGACTTTTGTATTTCTCGTGTTTACCTCTTTCTAAGGAAGATCCGGTTCCAGCTTAGTGCTGCCGAGGGGATCACTGAACGAATCCTGTAAATTTCTCCGTGTTTCTCTTCAAAGCTAAATGCGAGCGTGGCTGTAGATGGTTTGTAATTTTTTTTGAACAGATAGTTTCAAAGGAGTCGTCAAGTACGTCAGAATATTGGAACAGAAACTGTTTCTATTGCGACTTGAGGGAAGTTGACCGCTTATCTTAAGCTAAGAGCTCGTTGGTATGGGCAACATAAACTTATTCTTCAGATGATGTGGAAAACTTTTTCATGCGAAATCCAACAAAGTCTATGAAATACATTAGTTAAACCAGAAAACTGTATGAAAATCCCCGCATTCTCTCCATCAGCGGGCAAAAGTCAATCCGACCGGACACTTCAATTCAGGCGGCATTGGATTCCGGTGGGCATAGGACTCTAGAAATTAAACAAATAGAACAAAGAAATAGATATTTAATGCAAATATGAAGACTGTGCCTATATTTATAACTATTCGGATATCCAGTTTTCCCTGTGTGCCAAACCTATCCGGAGGAGCCCTCCAAACAGTTGAATAGCCTGGAAACTTCTATCTTTCGGTCTCTTAATAATCCACTCACTCCCACACGCTCGAGCTCCAAACAACTCTTGTCTAAACCCATTTGATTCCAGACATTCTCCCACAAAATGGCTCATACTTTCTCTCTCGCATTCCAAATATGGGGCAAGAGCAAGGACCAGTTTTAACCCTAATTTCCCCCAAATATATTCTTCCTTTACCAACAGGTAAACCATCCCCTCTTATACCCAGGTGTTAGTTTTGTGTCCCTTAGTTGGCCAAGAGTCGTTGCAAAATCATTCCAGTTTATTCATAGCAGACCGAACACAGAATACTGAGTCACAAATACAACATATTTACAGACGACCCCGGAGCTAGCGATCGGCATGTGACCAGATCGCTTGCCGATCCGCGACTAAAACAAACCGAAATGAATTACACTGAGTCACGACGGCGAGCGCGAGAGGTTAGTGCCTTCTACAAATTGCAAAACAGACAACAGTTGTGCTAGGCACAACGCCAGGTATAGCAAAAGTTCCTCGTGAGACAGACCACACTTAAGATGTATTTCTTCCCCCAAACACTCTTTTGCCTTGGCTTAAAAACACATTGCTGCCTAGTCCTTTTCCGGGTGCCGTGACTGAGTTTCCTGATCCTGAAGTAGTCGTCGAACCAAATCATGGATACCTTCTTCTGGAGACTGTGGTCCAGGTCTTTCTCCACCACATCCGAGGAGGCCGCAATGGTCCAGGATCTGCTCTATTTGATAAAGCCAAGAAACTTTGCTTCTACCTTTCAATGCCTCCAGATACGCTGCCTTGGGCATATTTACGATATTCTCCCAAAATTTTATTATCCTTATCCACCTATCAATACGCCATATAAATACCTAAATCACCTTTCAATGCTATATTGCTAAATGTATCCGGTTGACCTAGCATCTTCTTAAAATACCTAGACTGGATACTTTGTAACCTTTTAAAAACACCTTAAAACCCCATACATAACTACCATAATGTATTGCCGGCAATATCTTCGTACTAAAAACCTTTTTTTGGAAACCTACATAATTTATGCGCCTTAAATGACTTTTAATCAATAATTGTGAACTCTACTACCCCTTCCTACTGTATGCTCAAATTGCTTACTTCGAAAAACAGTAAACATCTTAAGTTTGTCATTCAGAACCAAAGATAAAAAGATAAGAGCAAGACACATGGTTAGTACTTCCCAAGACTCCCCAGCCCGCCACCCTAAACTCATTCACCAGTCAATTTCTGCTTAGCGGCTTGCTTCTTTCGTCTGAATAAATGACACCATAACACTAGGTTCACACTGCTGCTTCGTATGCGACACGATTTTTTCTTTGATGTTCCGACCTGCGACAGAATCGCATGCACGTTCCCACCACCACGCAAACGCAAAAGGAAAATGAAATTTTTCGTCGAGAATATTCTGCAAAAGGACAAAGGAGCCCTTGAGGAAACGACCTCTGAAGATGCTGGGAGATTACCCATATGAATACCCACCCACTTATTAGGAAATTTTCAGTCAAACCCTTATATCATCTTGCTCAAAACAGGTTAACAAAAGTCTATTCAGAAGATGTTTTGCATTCAGCCATTCTAAGACTGCAGTCAGACAAGGTAGAGCAATTTTTAGTCTTGAAAATTAACTAATCTTTGTTTTTATGGCACTTGCAGCCTCTGGCTCAAGTGCCATATACCGATCACAATTCCGTCTGTCGGTCTGTCAGTCGGTCCGAGTTTTTTGTCCCACTTATCCGAGTTAGGGTACTTCCAGATGTGCTAGGACAATGAAACTTGGCAGGCATATCAGGGACCCGACCAAACTAACCTGGAAATAATCAGTTTCCCGATCCGACCATATGCGGGGGAGTGCGGGGCCCTGGAAACTTGAAAAAATAAGGGCATTTTGTCACTTTTTTCCGAGTTAGGGTACTTCTAGATGAGCTAGGACAATGAAACTTGGCAGGAATATCAGGGACCCGACCAAACGAACCTGGAAATAATCAGTTTCCCGATCCGACCATATGCGGGGGAGTGGGGGCGCTCGAAACTTGAAAATTTAGGGCATTTTGTCACACTTTTTCGAGTTAGGGTACTTCCAGATGAGCTAGGACAATGAAACTTGGCAGGAATCTCAGGGACCTGACCAAAGAACCTGGAAAGAATAAGTTTCCCGATACGACCATATGCGGGGGAGTTGGGGCGCTGGAAACTTGAAAATTTAGGGCATTTTGTCACACTTTTTCGAGTGAGGGTACTTCCAGCTGAGCTAGGACAATGAAACTTGGCAGGAACATCAGGGACCCGACCAAACTAATCTGGAAATAATCAGTTTCCCGATCCGACCATATGCGGGGGAGTGCGGGGCGCTGGAAACTTGAAAATTTAGGGCATTTTGTCACTTTTTTCCGAGTTAGGGTACTTCTAGATGAGCTAGGACAATGAAACTTGGCAGGCATATCAGGGACCCGACCAAACTAACCTGGAAATAATCAGTTTCCCGATCCAACCATATGCGGGGGAGTGCGGGGCGCTGGAAACTTGAAAAAATAAGGGCATTTTGTCAGTTTTTTCCGAGTTAGGGTACTTCTAGATGAGCTAGGACAATGAAACTTGGCAGGAATATCAGGGACCCGACCAAACGAACCTGGAAATAATCAGTTTCCCGATCCGACCATATGCGGGGAGTGGGGGCGCTCGAAACTTGAAAATTTAGGGCATTTTGTCACACTTTTTCGAGTTAGGGTACTTCCAGATGAGCTAGGACAATGAAACTTGGCAGGAATATCGGGGACCTGACCAAAGTAACCTGGAAATAATAAGTTTCCCGATCCGACCATATGCGGGGGAGTTGGGGCGCTGGAAACTTGAAGATTTAGGGCATTTTGTCACACTTTTTCGAGTGAGGGTACTTCCAGATGAGCTAGGACAATGAAACCTGGCAGGAATATCAGGGACTCGACCAAACTAGCCTCGAAATAATCAGTTTCCCGATCCGACCATATGCGGGGAAGTGGGGGCGCTAGAAACTTGAAAATTTAGGGCATTTTATCTCACTTTTTCGAGTTAGGGTACTTCCAGTTGTGCTAGGACCATGAAACTTGGCAGGCATATCAGAGACCCGACCAAACAAACTTAGAAATAATCAGTTTTCTGATCCGACCATTTTTTTTTTTTGGGGGGGGGGGGATGGAGGGCAGAGGAATCCGGGAAATTGAGAAGTGTGCAACTTTCGAACGGATGATCGGATTGTAAAAATTTTACCGTTTAAAGTCTTGACCGGATTCGGTAGCCAGGGTGGAGTTTGGGGGGGGGAGACCGGAAATTTCAAGAAACGGTTAGAATGGAGGGATCGGAGTGAAACTTGCTGGGAAGAACAAGCATCTGCTCTAGATAAGTCCTTTAGACCATTGTACTGGATCCGGACACTTATGGGGGGGGGGCGGAATTCCGGTGATGGTGGATTTGGGGATTTTCACGATGAAACTTGGCAGGCATATCAGGGACCCAATCAAACTGACTTCAAAATTAAAATTTTGTCGATCAGATAGTGGTGGGGGGAGTGGAGGGAGGGGAATCCGGATTTTCAGTCATGCGTAATTTTGGAATGGGTGATCGGATTCGAGTGAAATTTAAGAATTGAACAGAGGACATTTGTCCGATGATTTTTTCATATCTGGACCGGATCCGGCAACTATTGGGGGGGGGGGCGGAAAATACGTGACCCGTTTAGAATGGAGGGATCGGGATGGAACTTTGTGGGAAGAACAAACAGATGCTCTAGGTAAGTCATTTGCTGAATCGGATTGGCTACGTGCACCGCGGGGGAGCTGTGGGGGGGGGGATGGCCCGGAAATCTCGAGAAACGGTTAGAATGATGGTATCGGAGTGAAACTTGCTGGGAAGAACAAACATCTGGTCCATGTAAATCTTTTACATAATTTGACTGGATCCGGACACTTGAGGGGGGGGGGAGGAGGGGGTTTCCCGGAATTCCGTTTTTTGGGGGATTTTCACGACGAAAATTGGAAGGCATATCAGGGACCCGATCAAACTGACTTGGAATAGAAAAAAAAAATCCTCGATATGATAATCTTGGGGGGGGGGGGGGGGGTTGAGGGAGTGGAATCCGGAATATTGAGTCATGCGTAACTTTGGAACGGGTGATCGGATTCGAGTGAAATTTAATAATTAAACAGATGACATTTTTCTCTGGTGACCTTTTTCATTTCCGGACCGAATCCGGCAATTATTGGGGGGAGGGCGGAAAATACTTGACCCGCTTAGACTGGTGTGGTCTGGATCGAACTTCGTGGCAATGACAAACAGATGCTCTGGATTAATCATTTACAGAACCGGATTGGCTCCGGTTATTGTGGGTGGAGTCGGAGGAGGGAGGGGGGGGGTCTGGGATTCCGGTGATCGCGCGTTAAGGTACTTCCAGATGTGCTAGGACGATGAAACTTCGCTGGAATATTGGAGACTCAACAACATTTGCTTAGAAATTGCTACTTCCCAAATCCGAGTATTCCTTAAAGTTTAACTGAAAAGGTCTTAGATATGACAATCTAGTTACCACTCACTTATTCACTTGAAGAAGCTTGAAAACCCGGCGAAGATGCGTTACTTCGTTTCTCCGCTATTCACGAATAGTCGATTTTCAAATAGTGGAAATTCCTTGTCTGATTTGTATTCTCTATACGCTTGTACCTGTGTTGTATGATCGACAAAACCAATTTACGAAAAATAAGGGTTCACTCAATGAGCTTCCTTACGTAAGCTGATCACTGGCCAACGAAACGCCGCGTATGTATTGACATTCAGTTTTCTGCGTCATAGTAGAAATTTGCGTTGTGAGGACGAACTTAGATATTCCGAACGTCATTCTAGTGCAAATAGTAAAAAATAACAAAAATCCCTTAACACATTCCAAAAAATGCAGTGTATTCAGTTGAATGATCCAAAAATAAGTTGGCTTTTCAGTTAAGCTTTAAAGTACCAATCTTGACCGCAAAGTAAAAAAAATACTTTTAAGCAATATATGCATTTTCGTGATGCCCATCAGCCCATTAGCAGTTTTGCCTCAAGGGTTTTGCTTACAAACGAAGTTCCAGCTCCCTTAGAGTGCGCATCTCAACCGCAAAGTCGAAACTTACTTTTGATCAATCAAATCATCTTGACCCATGCAAGTGCCATATGAGCATACAGCTCTTGTTTCTTTTCTTTTACCTCAAAAATCGCATGCGTTATGTCGGATCAGTTGAAATATTTCAACGCATCCGACACTGCGACAAAACGCAAGGTTCTGCTTTACTTGTCGCATGATTTGTGTCGTATGTCGCATGACGCAGAATTTTGCGCGAAATCGCAGCAGTGTGAACCAGGGGTAAATGCGAGACGACACATCAATGTCGACATGGTTTGTTGAATCTGTAAGAGACGCCCGGAGATGGCGTAAGTCCAACTTTTAACACCGACAGTTTCCCGCTCAGCTTAACTTTGGATTTCTTCACGGTTTAATTTCTGCAATGGTGGTTTCAGCTGAGGGGGATGACGGGATTTCTTTTGAGCATCCACTGATCACTTGAGTAGATACAACTCCGGTCGGGATTAAATTTCAAGATGCTTTCTTAGGATGATGCCTTCCAAGCCAAGTCGTTAACTGTTTGGCCCAGAATAAATGTCAAACGCCAATGACCGATATCTGAATCCATGCTACTAAAGGGCAACAGACATTGTTACTCGAAATAACATAGTCTAGACAAACGTGTAGTGCAAGGTCAATGATTGTGGCATTAAATGACGGCTTTGAACAGCTAAAGATGTCCGATCTCAGTCGACTTTGTCGCTTGTGACATGACCAGTGATGTGGTTCTGCGAGCTGGCTGTGTAACACCCAGCCATAAATTTAGGAAAGAAGCGGGCATCTGGCCCTCAACTACGCATTGTATGATCGGGGACTACAGATCCAGGGGATCAGCTGTAGGAAGTATTTCGTTCGTTCGGTCACTTTCCTTTCTTTAACATACAAAGTTTGGTTCAAAGTCTACTGAACATTATTCCACATGCCCCACGGTGGTTAATCTTGATCTTCAAGACAGTGGAAAGGAATGTAGTAATGTTCCAGCACACAAAAGTTCGCACACAAACGTGGTTTTACATAAAAAAAGGCCCGCCCTATACCACATTTCTTGCCTTCGGAACAACTGATACCTTCTTTCAGTACACTGCAAACGAGAGAGGCAGGACCCCTGTTCTGATTTTTCAACTTCTTCCTTAAGACAGGACTCCTGTTTTTGAGTATTTATTCTTCTTCCTCCTTGACAAATTTCGATGTTCGGAGCCTTATTCTGCAGCATTAACCTCATACTCTAGCTTGCTGCGGTATCAAAGCCAACACTACACATTTCTCACGGAACCGTATTAGGCCAGTCGGACAACATCACTTGGTACCCGTCCAATCCAACCAAACAAAAAACCCGAGCGTGAGAAAAAAGTATGTTTTTCATTCCACACCAATGCTCTCCTCCTCCCTACTTAACAGCCACGTGATGTTTTCGAGTCCATTTGTCTGAGACCCTTGTCCTAACACAAGGCACTTCGAAAGTAAGAAATGAGTCCAGCGGACAATGTCGAAGATCTATTCTGCCAAAGACGGAAGACAACATTTCTTTCTCCGTTCACTTTGGAGACTGGAAAGAAATCCTCTTGAAGTATTTCCAGGACAAAAGACCATACTTTCCAGCCAGCTGGAAATCCAAATTGCAAGGTAATAAGCAAGGCGCCTTTCAGCTTAACTGACAGCGTTATTGACGTGGATCCTGTAGAACGAGCATCAATAGAGTGGAAGACTTCCTCTTCGTTCCGGCAACGGAGGAGCCGACAAGGTAGCAAACAATTTTTTTCAATACCGACGTGTCCGATCCCTTCCTTCAAACTGGACACTGACAATTCCGGCTGGGTCGTTCAGGCTCAAGGGAGGAAAATATTCCCTCGTAAAGAAGGATTTAAGGGCCCGCTAATGGATCTTTTGTCAAAGCCCAGTAGCCTGATTTGTTCCAAGCAAGGGTAGTAATCATGAGATTATTCTAGGTTGTGTGGTAAAGAGAGAATGTGGTACTCATCCGAGGAGCCGACAAAAAGTTTTGCTGCTGCACTTAAATAGAGTCATACGAACTGCAAGCACAATCGTTAGGGCACAAGTCGAAGCGAGCAGCTTCTGTTCCAAGATTTTAACATACGTGACCCTAGATTAAACAATGGGTAAAAACAGAAAATCATTTAGGATGTTTGACAGCGATATTTCGGCCCTTCTTGTCAAAGGTCCTCGTCACCCTGTTGCTGGAATCGAAGAAAGGAGACAGTCCAGCAACAGCCTGACGAGGACCCTTGCCAAGCAGGGCAAAAAAGTTCGGCTGTTTTCATCATCGCTTGACCGTGTTGGCTTTGATGAGAAACCCGGAATATTTTGCATAATTTGTATTTCTGACCAATGAACTTTGCGAAAGCGATAAGCAGGAACTGATCCGCCTCAAGAAGTGCAAAGCACGGAAAATGAAAGAATCAGTCTAGCTTTGTTAGGGTGGATAAACATACATAAGAAGTTCAACGGAGTTCAACGTCCGATTGTGGACGTAAAGTTAATTAGTCATGTAGGAAGCCTACGACGGGTTCGAGCGTCCATAATTAGTGAATGCATATTTGTTTTATCCATAAAAGTAAATAGTGGAGTTTATAGAAAACAGAAAAGACTCAACTTAAATTCAAATACAAATGTACACCTCAAACAGATGGGCAAGAACGTGGTGCGGAGATAGCGCTGCAACCGAGAGCTTTATGTGCAGCTTGTCGAGTTTAACGGTTATATTTGTGAATGACAGTCGAACTCAAGAGGTAGAACCTTTACAGAGGAGGAGCTACTTATCCCTTTCTGGGAAAAAAGCTCGTTTTCGCTACGCTGAAAAATGCCAGGTCTACCATTTATCTATAACCTATATTTGAACCAGTTTAAACACTGAGCTCAAAGCAAAGTTTCAGTCGCTTGAAATCCTTTCTTAGATCCGTAACATCTACTTTCATCAGACGGTCGAAGTATAGGTTGTGTCCTCAAACTATCGTTGCTCAGCTCAAAGGAGGCCAAGTTCTTTAACTCGATGCGTGGAGGATCTAGCCAGACTGAACCGTTTTTTGGTCTCACCCGGTGATGCAAAGCTATCAATATGGAAATTTTCCTCAACAACACCCCCTCCTCTCTTTGTCCAGGCACGCCAGACAAAATTGCTGTCAGGTGTTTGTTATTTTTTCTTGGCGGTGATGAATGAATAAGAAATAAAAGGAACAGGTGTGAGAGAATAAGGGTAATAAGGCTCAGAATAACGGTTGATGAAAAAAAAAACAGAAACATGGATATGCTCGTCCGCCTTTTTAACACACAACGAAGATAGAAACTAGGAATGTAAATTCCGCACGTGCCCCTTTAGACCAAGCTGACTGCGAAGCATTGTCGATAGCGTCCGTAAGTAATTTAGTATCAGCAAGAAATTCATCTGCAACCATGAAAAAATAAAGTAAATATTGCTATGAAAATAGTAATGCCAACACAGAAAGGAAGACAGGTTCAGAAGACCGGTCATGATCCCGTCTTTTTGCCAAGCTGGTGCTGTTGTCCGCCACTACTTTGACAATCGACCAGCATTAAGGTCAGCGGGACTGGTGAAGTGAGGTAAAACCGCGTCGTACAACTGTCGCGGGCTGAAACCTAACGCTCATGAGCTCCTTCCGCTATTCCAGACCGAAAGCAGCCTTCCTGTGAGGAAGGCACTCTTCAGGGACGTGTGTCCTTTGCGCGCTTTAGTTGCTGTACAACTTTTGTTGTGTTTTTGTTTCGTTGTATGATGTATGGCCTTTGGCTGAAATAAATCTATGATTATTATATGATTTTGTTTCAAGTACTATATTTTGGAAACTGAAGCTAGAATGTCAGAGGAAGGAAAATTGATATTTCCGAGATGACCTACGGATTCTGGACACACCGCCGAGAAAGAAATGTACTTTACGAAACTATATCGAAACCCCAAAGCTGATCGCGAGTCCTTGTCGGTGGCTAAGTATTTATTTCAGAGATATTTCGGCCCTTCATGGTGAGGATCCTCGTCAGCTTGTAGCTAGAATGACGAACCTCTGTTTTTTCAAGTTGATCTTTCTGGCTGAGCTCAATTACCAGTCATGGGTATCCCTTCACTTACGTTTCATCTAAAAAATGTACTGACTATATCAGTGCTTGGAGTTGACAAGCATCAAGTCGCTTTCACATTGACGCGTCGTTGCGATGCGTTGCATATGGGTGTATCTTGCCTTGCGTACAGGTTGCGTAGCGAACTTTCACACCTGCGCGAGAAGCATTCACGGTGTTAAGTTTTGCTTTCTCGCTTTCTTCTGCTGGATTTTCGTTTCTATCATCTTTAAGTTTTTTCAAGTTTTTCTTCAAAAACTGCAGTTTTTCACTGAAAAATAGGAAGCGTAGCGTCGACGCAACGCAAGAATATAATTGTTTCTATTCTTGCGTTGCGTTTTATTTGTCTGCGTAAGCTCTGCGATGCGTCAACGCAAGCGCGAAGCATCGGTTGCATAGCTCACTGTGAAAACTCATCGCGTCAGTGTGAAAGCTGCTTAAGAAGCCTGTAACAACGTCGGGATTCGTGGAGCATTTTAGTCAGAACCTATGAGGTTATGTTAGGACCTGGATTTCGGAAAATTTGCAGATTTGGTTTCTTATTTGTTTTGCTGTCCTGGAATCGGTTGGCTTATGCCAGTAAAAAATTTATCAGTAACCATGAGAAGGAAAAGAATAAAGAAATATTGCTCGTGCAGATGCAGGAGTGAAGCCATCTAAGGTAGCCGCCACGAAAAACGTGGAAAGGTAGGATCAACTGGTATTGTTTAATTCGTCCTCATCTTTCAGTCTCAGCTGACAGGAGCCTAAGCCTTTTTCTCGCCGTTCCCAGAGGACTCCACTTGAGGAGTCCCAGCGTTTTTGTTTCTCCCGGGGACTCGCTCCCCGTATTCTCGCGAGTCCCCACGGACGGGGAATGCTCCGTTTATCTTCACCATCGTCAAAAAGGACTCCCTTTCAGATTCGGAGGGGAATCAATTTTTGCTGGTGTTGGTGCACTATAAAATTAATTAAAAACAATCAGAATAAACGAAACCAAAAATAAAGTGGATCCAGACTAATTTCGTCAACTGCATATTTTTTTTTTCGAACAAAATCCTGTTTGGAAGCACTCCCCGTGTTCTCGCTGTTTGTGTACGCGGAGTCCGCGTGGAGTGACTCCCTCTATTCTCGCCGTTCCCTTCGATTCCCTAAGGAGTCCTCGGGGATCGACGAGAATACACCTCTAGTTTAGGTTGAAAACGCAAGGTGAGGATCCCTGGTTTAGCAGCATTCAGTTCATTAACGACCAAGACGATCTTATCTACCGTATCGTAAAAATCGATACTAAATAAATAAAATCGATACTTCTTCAGTCTTATCCTCAGATTGATATAGGTAGTAAGGGAAAAACAGAAAACAGCTGTTGAAACAGCTGTTTTTTCAACAAAATAGCTGTTTTCTGTTTTTAAACAGAAACAGAACAGGGTAACTGTTTTCTACGACACCTGTTTCTGTTTCTGTTCTCTTCTTAAATGCTCTGTTTTCTGTACTACCGTTATTCGAAAAACAAAAACAGAACAGTGCCCATGCTTATCCCTGGTTTAGCAGCGTTCAATTGATTAGAAAACAAGGCTATCTTATCTACCGTGTCATAAAAATCGATACTAAATAAAATGCCACTTACACCCTTTAACCTTATAAGGGACAAAATGAGAGCGGAAAGCCTTGACAGAAAGTCTTGGCTCTTTGACATTTCGCAGGCGAACATCTCTTCGGGAACAACAGTGAACTAACAAGGGAAACGCTTTCGAGTACGTTTAGTTTAATTTGAAATACGGGCCCGAAATACTAGAATATTCATGCCGTAAAATCATATTGACTGCGAGAACGGGTCGGAGAAGCGAGATCCTAAAACCAAATCAAGCATTTCTCCCATAAACTGTTTGTACCTCTGCAGGTGTGAATTATTGCTAAGCGAGAAGGAAAACAAGTTGTTGTTTTTTCCAGCCACCAGAGTGGGAACAGCGACACGAATGGAAGAAAAAAGAGAAATCGTGACACACTGTGGAAAGTCTATGAGTGTATGGACACTCTAGGGAATGAATGATGATGATGATGAAATTTTATTTACGTTGTTTGAATGTACGTTGACTGCCGATTACCTCTGCAGGCGTGAAGCAATGCTAAGCGGGAAAGGACGACAGGTTGTTTTTGGGATCCCAGAAATGTACTGACTATGCCAGTGCTTGGAGATGACAAGGATCAAGCCGCTTTCACAATGAAGCGTCGTTGCGATGCGTTGCATATGGGTGTACCAGTCCTCGCGTACAGGTTGCGTAGCGTATATTTCACACCCGTGCGAGAAGCATTCACGAAAGGATGCCTATTTACGTTTTCCTTTCTCGCTTATTTCTGCGGAATTTTCGTTTCTTTCATCATTAAGTTTTTCTTCAAAGATACACTTTTTCACTGAAAAACCGGATGCGTAGGCGTCGACGAAACGCAAGTAAAGAACTGTTTCTATTATTGTGTTGCGTTTTATTGTCTTCGTAAGCTCCACGATGCGTCACCGCAAGTGCGACACATCGGTTGCGTAGCTCAGTGTGAAAGGCTAAACGCGTAAGTGTGGAAGCGGCTTAAGAACCCTGTAATAACTTCGAGATTCGTGGAACATCATAGTCAGTACCTATAAGGGGAACAGAAGGGTAATCGACTAAAAGAGGCACGGCATGGCGCAGGAGGCACGATTAATAAAAAAATGATTAGCAAGTAGCCCTCACTCTAAAGCCTCAAAGTGCCCTTTTTGTTTTCGTGCCTCTTTTTACTCGATCCCCCTATAGGGTTATGCTAGGATCTAGATTTAGGAAAATTTGCTGATTTGGTTTCTTATTTGTTTTGTTGTCCTGCGATGAGTTGGCTTTTGCCAGTAATAAATCCATCTGTCACCACACCATGGATAGGAAAAGAATAAACAAAATATTTACTCGTGCAGATGCAGGAGTGACGCCATCTAAGGGTAGCCGCCACGAAAAACGAGGAAAGGTAGGATCCCTGTTCTTATTTTCTTCTTCCTCTTCCAGCCTAAACTGGCAGGAGCTTAGTTTAGGTTGACAACGCAAGGTCAGGATCCCTGGTTTAGCAACGTTCAATTCATTAAACAACAAGGCTGTCTTGTCTATCGTATCGTAAAAATCGATGCTAAAAAAAATACCCCTTCCACCCTTTAACCTTACAAGGGACAAAATGAGAGCGGAAAGCCTTGACAGAAAGTCTTGGCTCTTTGACATTTCGCAGGCGAACGTCTCTTCGGAAACAACAGTGAACTAACATCAGTAACCCCTGGTTCACACTGCTACGATTTCGCGCAAAATTTTGCGTCATGCGACACAAATCGTGCGACAAGCAACGCAGAACTTTGCGTTTTGTCGCAGTGTCGTATGCGTTGAAATATTTCAACTGATCCGACATAACGCATGCGATTCTTGAGGGAAAGAAAAGAAAAAACAAAGACTAGTTAATTTTCAAGACTAAAAATTGCTCTACCTTGATCTGGCTGTAATCCTAGGATGGCTGAATGCAAAATATCTTCTGAATAAACTTGTATTAACCTGTTTTGAGCAAGATGACATATGGGGTTTGACTGAAAATTTCCTAATGGTGGGTTGTATCAGATGGGTAATCTCCCAGCATCTTCAGAGGGTGTTTCCCCAAGGGTTTCTTTGTCCTTTTGCAGAAGAATCTCGACAAAAGATTTCGTTTTCCATTTGCGTCTACGTGGTAGTGGGAAGGTTCATGCGATTCTGTCGCACGTAGCAACACCAAAGAAAAATCGTGTCGCATACGACGCAGCAGTGTGAACCAAGGGTAAGGGGTGCTTTCGAGCACGTTCAGTTTAATTTGAAATACGGCTCGAAATACTAGAACATTCAAGCCGTAAAATGATATTGACCGCGAGAACTGGTCGGAGAAGCGAGATCGTAAAACCAAATCAAGCTTCTCTCCCATAAACTGCATGTACCTCTGCAGGCGTGAAGTAATGCTAAGCGAGAAAGGAAAACAAGTCGTTTTTTTCCGGCCACTATAGCGGGAATAGCGACACGAATGAAAGAAAAAAGAGAAATTTTGACACACTACCGGGAAAGGGGAAAGGAGTGTATGGACACTCTAGGAATGTATGTACGTTGACTGCCGACTACCTCTGCAGGGCTTGAAGTACTGCTACACTGTCAGAAGTTTCATAACGGATTGCGCAAAACACTTTCAAGAATAACACCTTTTCACTTGGCAATAAAGTGTTATGACCAATTAAGTTTACACTATTTCCTGCCTAGATCTTCAACAACACCTTCAATTGGTAAAAAATACTAACGGGAACGAAAGAAACATAACATATAACATCCCAAAGTGTTATCTGTTGAAACTGCGCATCCTGCTGTTGTCGTTATGTAACTTCTGACAGTGTAGTATTTTTACCTATTGAAGGTGTTGTTGGAGATCTGGGCAGGAAATAGTATAAACTTAATTGGTCATAACACTTTTTTTCTAAGTGAAAAGGTGTTATTCTTGAAAGTGTTATGCGCAATCTGTTATGAAACTTCTGACAGTGTAAGCAACAAAGGACGACAGGTTGTTTTGGAGAACCCAAAACGTAAGTGGAGGGATACTATGACTTGTAAAAGTTGTCCGTCTGTCCTTTCTTCTGTTTCCACGATAACTCTCGAAGGGGTTCAGATATTTTGCAAACTTGGTGTGAAGATGCTTTGGGTCAAAGTAAAGGTCAAGTTCATAGATGGGCTCTGTATCCCAATATCTAGAAGGGGGGAGGGGTTTCCAGTTCAGGGGCGAAACATTATCTTAAAAAAGCTGATAAGATAGACGATTTAGGGGTAAGGAAACAAGCTGAATCCATATGTGAAACTTGTTCTGTCGTCGGACAAATGGTCGCCCGGAATCCAGCTGAAACCGGAAAAAAACATAAAAGTTTTAAAGTTGATTAGAGGCTCGATTTATCGATAAGTAGACTTTCTGAATCCGTTTCCCATTTCATATTTTTGTTTAAGCACTTTGCCTGCTCTGCTATAGACTAAAATAGTAGGCTACTTAAGTTTGGAGAAAGTGTTTGTTTCTATTCATTACACTGCGCGACAATCTTTCTTCTCATTCTGTTTCCTCGAACAACGGGCTGTGGAATGGTGTAGAACTTGGCTTCCACGTGAAAGTTCCTCGGGTCGATCCCGGTCAGCTCCGCTCCTCTTTTGGTGTGTGTTGGTTTTTTTGTGTGTGCCTCCGTCAGAACTCGGAACTTGGGTAGTTCTTAATTGATTGATCAGTCGGTTTATAGTAATAGTCGGTTAACCTTTGCATCTTGAATCGATATTTCGTCATGGTCGATACGACTGGAATCTGATGAAAACTTGAATATTGATATGGATTCTGTTGTGTTGTCATCTGGTTTTTGGAGTTTCGACTCACTGGTAAGAAGACATAGAAAATTGGTATTTTTCTTCGTTTTCTTATGACTCGTTCGCTATAGTCGCTAGGTCATCCGGGTTCCCCGGAGTCGGTCAGAGATATAAATTTTTTCAGTGTTATGAAATATCTTTGCCCAGCTGTTCATTTTGGTACAGATATAAGAAGACTACTTCAAGTGAATTCTAAGATCGCAGTTTTAATGAAAACTGGAAAGTTTTGAAAGAACAGAATCCTCCGATAAAACTTATAAAGGTGGTGTATTTATGCCAAAGTACATACAGACACAGAACTTGTTGGATCAGTATTTCCTCCGAGTTTTCGGCGAGCCTATTGTATTCCCGTCGCAATCTTGGCTAGACTGGAAATCAAAGACACAAAGGAAATAGCTAGCAGATCCGATTAAGTGGTTGGTTAGTGACAAATAATATATTTACGGGATCCAGTGAAGACTGGAAATCTATCAGACCTGATAATAAGGACAAAGAAGGCTGATAAATATTTCCCTTTGGGATCTCAGTGAAACCTTTGGTCTTGTTTTCTCCAGCCGCTAGAGCGGGAAAAGCAACGCTTGAGAGAAAACAAGGAAAGTGTGACACAATACTTCTGGTACACTACCGAGAAAGAACACTCTAGGAACGTATGCACATTGACGGGTGAACCTCTGCAGGCTTGAAGTAATGATAAGTGATAAAGGAGACAGGTTGGGTTTATCTGGCCAATAGAGCGGGAAAGCGTTAGCGACAAAAGAAGAGCACGCTTGACACACTGCTATACAAACTACTGTATAACTTTTGCCAAAGCTATACCACAGCTACATGCTAACGGAGCGATTCCAAGTTAAAAATGCAAGCGTCACACTTTTGGAAATTTCGTCGGCTCTGCCAAAAATCATGGACAACAGGGCCCAGCCAGCACATGACACTCTACGTTCTTTTCTGGCCGATGAATGAAAAATTGGATATTGTATTTGTTGTGTTTTATTTAATTATTTCGTTTTATTTTATATACTCCGCTTTTCAAATGGCGGGTCAGAAATAAATTACTTACTTACTTCCTTACTTACTACTTCTGGCACACAATCGATCAAAGACACTATAGGATTGTATATCACGTAAGTATTCCGTCAGCCTGAATTGACTGCTACCTCTGCTGTCGTAAAGGCTACACTGTCAGAAGTTTCATAACAGAGAACACGAGGATGCGCGGTTTCAAAAGATAATGCATAACAGATAACACTTCGGATGTTATATGTTGTGTTTGAAAACGTTATGCATGAAATGTTATACATAACAAGCTTTGTTAGGAAGAGCCAAAAAGGATCTACTGACTTTATTCCTTGTCGTCATTGTCGGAAAACTCAGCAGATACTTTTTGGCGATTTTTCGGTTCTTCCTGATGGTAAAGCTTCTGATGCATAACGTTTTGAAACACAACAGATAACATACGAAGTGTTATCTGTTACGCATTATCTGTTGAAACCGAGCATCCTCGTGTTATCTGTTATGAAACTTCTGACCGGGTGCGCGAGAAAGGAAGACACGTCTTGTGTCTCCAGTCGTCAGAGCGGAAAAAGAGACGGGAAGGAACGAAAAAAGGTGAAAGTTTGACACTATTTTTGGCACTCCACCAGTGAAAAACACTCTAGGAGCGTACATTACCCATGCTGCCTCCTACCTCAAGGCGTTCTTACTACAGAGCCGATTTGTCCGTTTAGAACCATTACTATGTATATCACGGATTCTGGCAATGTAACATGGTTCTTAAGGAAGAAAAGACTAGAACGAGGTCATCCGGGTTCCCCGGAGTCGGTCAGAGATATAAATTTTTTCAGTGTTATGAAATATCTTTGCCCAGCTGTTCATTTTGGTACAGATATAAGAAGACTACTTCAAGTGAATTCTAAGATCGCAGTTTTAATGAAAACTGGAAAGTTTTGAAAGAACAGAATCCTCCGATAAAACTTATAAAGGTGGTGTATTTATGCCAAAGTACATACAGACACAGAACTTGTTGGATCAGTATTTCCTCCGAGTTTTCGGCGAGCCTATTGTATTCCCGTCGCAATCTTGGCTAGACTGGAAATCAAAGACACAAAGGAAATAGCTAGCAGATCCGATTAAGTGGTTGGTTAGTGACAAATAATATATTTACGGGATCCAGTGAAGACTGGAAATCTATCAGACCTGATAATAAGGACAAAGAAGGCTGATAAATATTTCCCTTTGGGATCTCAGTGAAACCTTTGGTCTTGTTTTCTCCAGCCGCTAGAGCGGGAAAAGCAACGCTTGAGAGAAAACAAGGAAAGTGTGACACAATACTTCTGGTACACTACCGAGAAAGAACACTCTAGGAACGTATGCACATTGACGGGTGAACCTCTGCAGGCTTGAAGTAATGATAAGTGATAAAGGAGACAGGTTGGGTTTATCTGGCCAATAGAGCGGGAAAGCGTTAGCGACAAAAGAAGAGCACGCTTGACACACTGCTATACAAACTACTGTATAACTTTTGCCAAAGCTATACCACAGCTACATGCTAACGGAGCGATTCCAAGTTAAAAATGCAAGCGTCACACTTTTGGAAATTTCGTCGGCTCTGCCAAAAATCATGGACAACAGGGCCCAGCCAGCACATGACACTCTACGTTCTTTTCTGGCCGATGAATGAAAAATTGGATATTGTATTTGTTGTGTTTTATTTAATTATTTCGTTTTATTTTATATACTCCGCTTTTCAAATGGCGGGTCAGAAATAAATTACTTACTTACTTCCTTACTTACTACTTCTGGCACACAATCGATCAAAGACACTATAGGATTGTATATCACGTAAGTATTCCGTCAGCCTGAATTGACTGCTACCTCTGCTGTCGTAAAGGCTACACTGTCAGAAGTTTCATAACAGAGAACACGAGGATGCGCGGTTTCAAAAGATAATGCATAACAGATAACACTTCGGATGTTATATGTTGTGTTTGAAAACGTTATGCATGAAATGTTATACATAACAAGCTTTGTTAGGAAGAGCCAAAAAGGATCTACTGACTTTATTCCTTGTCGTCATTGTCGGAAAACTCAGCAGATACTTTTTGGCGATTTTTCGGTTCTTCCTGATGGTAAAGCTTCTGATGCATAACGTTTTGAAACACAACAGATAACATACGAAGTGTTATCTGTTACGCATTATCTGTTGAAACCGAGCATCCTCGTGTTATCTGTTATGAAACTTCTGACCGGGTGCGCGAGAAAGGAAGACACGTCTTGTGTCTCCAGTCGTCAGAGCGGAAAAAGAGACGGGAAGGAACGAAAAAAGGTGAAAGTTTGACACTATTTTTGGCACTCCACCAGTGAAAAACACTCTAGGAGCGTACATTACCCATGCTGCCTCCTACCTCAAGGCGTTCTTACTACAGAGCCGATTTGTCCGTTTAGAACCATTACTATGTATATCACGGATTCTGGCAATGTAACATGGTTCTTAAGGAAGAAAAGACTAGAACGAGTATCCCGATGAAAAATTTGTAGCCTGCGTAGTTGCATGGTAGTTGTACGAAAACGTTGCATGTAATACTATGTAATAGCAAAGAATACTATCATTTAATGTGCCTCAGACTGATCCAATCTTATATAGTAGTATCCAATAGCATCCTGTCTTGCCATAGTAGAATCCAGTCTTGCTAATAATAGCATGCAGTAGTATGTAGTAACACTGTAGCCTTGAAGTAGAAGCATGTAGTACTTATTCGTACAAATTCGTACCACTACTTTAAGATAATTTTTTCAACGGGATAGACGAAACGAGACCTGGGATTCCACGATTCTCTAAATTGCTAAAAAAAACAGGAACGCCAAGCTAGAAAGGCTGACCCCTACGTGAATGCTAATCGAGAAAGGAAGACAAGTTATTTTTCTCTAGCCGCTAGAGCGGGGAAAGGGACGTTAGATTGACACATATAAATGGAAAGTTCGAACGCAAGCTGGTATAATTGTGTATGAATGAATGAATTTATTCCGAAGAAGCCCGTGGGGCCATGGCGGGAAAACAAAATAAAAGAATTGACAATTCGAAATTCAAAATAAGCATCAAAAGGAGAAAACCCTTTCCCAAAAAAAACGCTCCACATTCCACCTGAGAAATATTCAAAGCCGATGGAGGTCAACGACATTTTTCTTCCCCATAGTATTTACCAAATCCTCCTCTTGCTTTAGTTTCCCACCCAAATAGTTTCTCTTCTAATCAGTATTTTTTGTAATCAGTATTCTCTGTAATCGAAGGCTCTTTTCTATGTATTCCCATCTTCGTTTAATTTGTTATCCTTCTTTATACGATTAACTTTGTATAATTGTGGCCGTGCCTTGGCCTTTCTCTCGATAGATGTAAGATTTTTTAGACTGTGTATGATTAGCGATGCTGAAGCTATTTTTTGTTCAATTAATTTGTTCCGCGTACGCTCGAGCTCCCCTCTCAGCGGTAGATTGTTCTTCGGTTTTTCTTTTACCTTAAAACTTTGACCTTAAAATATGTTAGCTCGGCACACCGGCCCACAAAATGCAAACTGTCTAGGCTTGGAAACAGTATATACTGATTGCGTTTTGGATCGATGTTTAACGTTACCTTGAAGCTCAAAGGTCTCTTTTTAAATACCGTTTTTGGTCGCACAGTTTCTTTTTATCCTTCAAAGCCTGACCGTCGAGCTTCGTGAGCTAGCAAGTTAGAAGTTTGCTAGAAACGTTGAAGAAACGGCGACGAGGCAAGGATCGCCGGAGTCGTAAAAACACTAATTAAGCAAACTCGACGGCGTTTGAAAACGGAAAGTAACCAACCGCGGCTAAGCCAACGGCGTACAAAACTTCGAATAAAAACGCAGCTACTCATTGCCATAATAACAAGCTTCAGTTCCCCAAGACTGTCAAAAGTTTCATAGCAGACACCAGAAGGATGCGCGGTTTCATCAGACAATTCGTAACAGACAACACTTCAGATGTTCAGATGAAAATGTTATGCATAACAAGCGTTGCCATCAGGAAGAGCCGAAAAATCGCCAAAAAGTATCTGCTGAATTTTCCGACATCATGACGACAAACAAAAGTCAGTAGATGCTATTTTTAGCTGTTTTCTAGCCCTTCCTGGCAATGCTTCTTCTGCATAACATTTCATGTATAACGTTTTCCACCACAACAGGTAACATCCCAAGTGTTGTCTGTTAAAGCCGCGCATCCTTCAGTTGTCTGTTATTAAACTTCTGACAGTGAATTTGACACTGAAAAAGAAACAGTGGAAAAGACAGTGAATTATTATCCAAACTGCTATAAACAACAGAATTGCCAAGCGATTATCCACACTGCTAGAAAAAAAAAAAAAAGTGCCAGCGAGAAAGAAGACAAGTTGGGCATTTCCGCCGCTAAAGTGGGGAAAGCGACGCTTAAACCAAAGACAAAAAAAGAAGTTTCAAACATAAGGTGGAACTGCTTTTGAAGACACGAAATGGATTCTTAGATTTTCCAAGATTGGATTTTCAGAAATGGATTTTCCACTGGCTAGCCTGGTGTAAGGACGTGACTCAAGTTTGTATTGGTTTGGTTATTTGTAGTTATCGCAGCCTAATTCTGTCTCGTAGTGTTGTGTGATTTCTTCTTTTTTCTCTTTTTTTTTTGTTTCCTCACCAACTCCTCCGACCATTTACTTTGTATTTGTATGGAGGGTTTAAATAAAAATTATTATTCTTAGTTAGAATCTCAGACCTTAGAAGCAGGGGCGTCGCAAGTGCATTTCCGTTGGCTTGTACAGGCTAGGACAATAACGCATCGAGTTAAAGAACTGGCCTCCTTTGAGCTTGGCAGCAACAGTGAACGACATACTCTTGTGCAAATATTCCTTTCATTAAAAGCCGGTACAATAATAGAACATGCATAACGTTTTCGAACACAACAGATTACATCCCAGGCGTTGTCTATTGCACCTTGTCTGTTGAAACCACGCATCCATGCGTTATCTGTTATGACACTTCGGACAGTGTAGTGTGTACACGACACGCCATGTTTTCATAGCGCAAAGCGTTAGCAGAGACACGCACAGGGTCCGCTAGTGGACGGAATTACACTAAAAATACGGATTTCATTGAGAATCTTACCTCCCAAATAGTTCATTATATGTCTCCATCAAGAGTTTCGGTGAATTTGGAAGCGTAATGCCATCTATCACCGGGCCAAGAACCGATGTGTACAGCGGAGCGTGTAGCTGGACACGCATTAGGTCCGTGATACGCTTGAACTTGAGGCATGCCAATGTGTCATCGCCAAGCTCGGAGCTGGGACAGTTTACGGCTCTAGCCGTCTCGGCGGTTTGCCTCGCAGCATTGACAGCTAAAGCCCGATTGGTCAGAGCTGTTCCACTCATGAGGATCGCTCGCTGGAATAATCCTGAAAGATTTTCGAAATGACTGAAACATACAGCCGAAAAGGGTAATAGTGTAAGGACGAAAGAGGGAATAATTTCTTCACACTAGATGAGTTAAAGCTCAGTCAAGCAAGACTAAAGCTCAAAACACTGCGTTCGGACCTTCATCGATTAGCTTGGAGTCGGGCAAAATGACAGAGGAGCCCATTAGGCCATGGTACAAAAATGAAGTGTAAAATAACTACCTAAGTAAAATATTTATTCAAACAATGTTTCAAAGTCAGCTTGGGCTCAAAGAATATTTATCTAAGTAAAATACTTCTTGAAATAAAAACTGAGAAGCATAATAAAAGCACTTAAGTAGAAAAGAGACCCATCTCGTAGTCCCACCTGGGCAAATACCGTCAGATTCTATATAGTTGCAAAGGATCTACCCTTTTAACAACTGCTTGTCTTCTGCGTCTCTAGCTGTGGAGCAATTACAACTTTAAATTAGTAAATTCCTGACAGTTTGGCATTAAGTCGTCCACACTCTCCTCACACTGTCAGAAGTTTCATAACAGATAACACGAGGATGCGCGGTTTCAACAGATAATGCGTAACAGATAACACTTCGGATGTTATCTGTTGTGTTTGAAAACGTTATGAACGAAATGTTATGCAGAACAATCTCTGTTAGGAAGGGCCAAAAAAGCATCTACTGACTTTATTCCTTATCGTCATGATGTCGGAAACTCAGCACATACTTTTGGCGGTTTTTCGGTTCTTCCCGATGGTAACGCTTATTTTGTATAACATTTTGAAACATAACAGATAACATCCGAAGTGTTATCTGTTACGCATTATCTTTTGAAACCGCGCATACTCGTTTTATCTCTTCTGAAAATTCTGACAGTGCAGGATCACCGCAGATAGACCACAAGTAACTGACACATTCCGGAAAAAAACCCACTAAAAGCACTTGTTTTTCTCCAGAAATAACCGTCAATGCGCTGTAAAAAAAAACTTGCAGTATTTGCTACTGGGACTAATCTTGTCTCTACTGAGATAAGATTATCTCGAATTCGGATGTATCTTCCTCGTTCCTGTAGGAACCAAAAGGTATTTCAAAAGTTTGATGTTCAAATTAATCGAATCTGAGGAGAAAATATGGACTTTTCCGATAGACACCCCCCGTCACCCCCCCCCCTCGCCCCCATGACGATTTCCATCGGTTCTTAAGGCTCGAACAGAAAATTATCCAAATTTCTTGTGTTAATATGTTGATTTTTTTTTTATCTTCATGTGACTTTTTTTACTCCGCTGTCGCATCTAGCGGGTGAAAAATAAAATATTACTAAAATCGTAAAAATATAAAGCGCAACGAACGATTAGCCCGTCAATGGAATGCGCTGCGGTATCTGTCTGAAATGTAAAGATCCTACTTAATCATTCCATTCTGACAGTTCTAAAGGAGAAAAGCAAAACAAAGTTAATCCAGAATTTGGTTGTGTAGCTCTCCCTGGCTTCAGTAGCTGACAATCCAAGTAACACCAGGAATACATATCGTATATGAATACATATAGTACCATACAAATCCCTCCTTAATCAGTTTCAACTTCAAATCCTTCACTCCCGTCGTTTAAAACTCTCCCTATCTTTTGGAAATAAAATCCTGTCGAGCCATATTCACCGGAATCAGAGGCGTTCCTAGCCCAAATGTTTTGGGGGGGAGGGCCAAGGAATTTACCGACTGGCTGGTAATTTTTACCGACTTTTTTTGCAGAAAAACGACTGTTTTCAAGATAAAAACGACCGCTATAAAAAAATCGACTTATTTTCAGAAGAAAACGACTGTTTTGACGAAAAATCGACTGATTTTCGGAAAAAAATCGACTGGCTTCGCGTCGACTCGGTTATTTTTACCGACCCCCCCCCCCCCTTCCCCCCCCCCCCTCGGGACGCCCCTGACCGAAATATCCTCCCGCCCCAACATGAACCGGCTCACGTCCATTGCAGAGCCTGAACCGAAACTTCAACCTGTGACTGCTTCACATGCTCGATATGAGCTTAGTTTTGTACCCTCGTTTGCTAAGATGTTTAATACCGGGTTGATTATTTAGTCTGCAAAATAGTTATTAATTGTATAAACATCGTACTTTTGTGTATGCTAATTTTGGCTCTTCAATTGACATACATGTTTATTTATGACAACACAAACTAATAATCGGCTCTGTCCGTATCATGTATCCGTATCAAACTTCGACAAGCTGGAGGTCTTTTTGGGGAGTGGTCGCCCACGTGTTACCCAGAATAAATAGTGAGCTATTTGTTCTTGATTTTACGTCGGCCTCCGAAGTGTTTTCGTCCAGTCGGTTACTAGCGAACGTTCGTTCTTGAGAAGAGGTTCGGTTGACGACGAACCTTATAAACGGGATAGTAAGGGATCAAATCTGAAGCTGTTCACCTGACGTTCAAGCTCCGTCATCTAATATAAATTAATATCGTATATTCGTTATTTCCATAACAGCTCATCAGAATACGGCTAGCAGAGGATCATTGTGACGTGTGACGACATGTCAAAAAAATGACGTACGATGTATACAATATGTGATGATAATGAGTAGGCCTACTTAATATAATAAAATTCATACACCAAGAGTTAAAATGGGAAATAATACAAGAAAGCATCAAGAGTTAAAATGAGAATTAAGTGAAGTACGAATGATGACAAATATCAGTCAGACGAATGTACTAGGGGTAAGGTAATTTGAAGCCGATTTCTTTTTTCAATTTCTAGTCTAGTGTTCGGCTGTGTAGCACTGGGCGATTGATAATCTGGTGGGATAGATCTATGGTTATCTGAAGACAGACCAAGTTTTTCTTATGCTCTCTTCATAAGTAGAATAATCTTGCCCAAGAATAATAGGTAAGTAAGTAAGTAAGTAAGGTGTATTAGACAGAAACTTGCTAGCTAGCTAATTTGGTTGTCTTTACAAAAATTTCATTCTTTTAAACACTCACGAGTTACATAGATACTAAATACGGTACTACAAATATTAAAGTCACACTGAAATTTTATTGAACATGTTCACGAAAAATGGCACAAATGTGTTACTCTGTCTCCTTGTTTTGGTTTTTACCGTTTTTAGTTTCAGCTGCGAACGCGTACGATTGTTTATTGATGCATCAGGTGTGAGGATAGTTCGATGTTGGACAGATGCAAGGATTTTACGCCAAAACTTAAGAATTAGTATGTTACGACGTTCATGCAGTGAGGGGAGGGATAATTCAGTTAGAAGAGACCCATCTGAACCGGAAGTCACTTGCCGACCCAGTATAACTGAGACTGCTCTCTTCTGTACACGCTCAATCTCATCAGCCACGTATGCTGTAAATCTTACAAGCTCGATTCTGTATCCCCTCTGGTTTCTACGTCTGACTTTTGGTAAGGCCCGGATGCCAAACAGGGCACGAGTTTTCAGTTGCAGGGCGACATACGTGCAATGCAGGGATCTCGCATGAGTCTTGTTGGTATACCAAATCTCGGGAGCATCGCAAGGTATTTCAGAAGTAGAGAAGATTTTTGTAGGACAGTGTCAACATGAGAATCCCATTTTAAATTCTTGTCAATTTTTACTCCAAGGAGTTAATGTTCTCACGGTAAGACAATTCTCTCTTCAAAAAAGACAAGTGCTCAAGCGCTCAGACGTGGAGTGTGAAACTAAAATCTTTATCACATCTTATGAACAAACAGCGATAGAAACAAGACATTTCACATCACAAATAACCAAAAATATTCAAACAACCAAATTTGAAATCATCCCAGTTTAAAAGCTTTTAATGTAAACAAACCGCATTTACAAATCCACAGAACATCTTCAAACTCTTGCAAGAACGGTCTATTTTCATACTGAATGTCTCGCTAGCCAGTCCGACACTTTAAACTTCTTTTCCGTTAGCAAGGTAATAAAAAGTGTAATAAAACCAGATCGTTTTATTGCCTGATCACAGCTTAATTAAGAGCGGCATATCATCGATCAAATGACAAAACCGTCTAGTTTCCAACTGATCATCAAGGATTAAAGTACGCCGCGTGGTCTTACGCCGCGTGGTCTTATTTATTGCTGTTACACCAAAATCCGCATCTATACATATATATCTACAAGTATACAAGAGTTGAACTTGAGGCATGTCATAGACGAACTTAACTCACATGAAGGCCTCAGTTACCCATGAACGGGAGGGGGTGGGAGGAGGTCGGGAGACATCAAATTGCATATACAAACCTAAATATCATCGACTATACCAGCTTAGAGTTTGATTCCAGTCACGGGTCAAAACTTTACTCATCGGCAAATTAGGCCCACTCGCCCATCAACGGTGGGGGGGGGGGGGTCAACTCCACATTGATATTCCCAACCCGATGATCGAAAAGCACAAAGGAATTTCATCGCTATCTCCAGTTTTTGTCAAGTTAAAAAGATAAAAAAGGGCAATCTTGGCCCAATTGCCCCTGAACCAAGTGGGGGGGGGGGGGAGCTTCAAAAGGCAAAAGGAGACCCAAATGCTCACAAATCTACCGAATTTCAACTTGATTTCTGTTGATTCCTGCCACGGGTAACGAACTTTACTCCTGGGCAATCTGGGCCCAGTTGCCCTTGAGCGGGCTGGGTGGGGTAGGTGAATTTTGAAAGTAGTTACCCAGCCCTAGGATCTACAAGTACAAGGAATATCATCGTCCTATGTCCAGGTCTGGTCAAGTTATGAACATTATTCACTGGGCAATCTGGGTCCGTTTGCCGGGTATAGTGGGGGATGAGACCCCGGAAAGGCACAACTAGACCCCAATACCCACAAGTGTACGAAGTTTGAATGCACTGGTTCCCGAGTTATGAGCTCCACAAAATACGGTGAAAACCGAAAAACGAAAGCCGAAAGCTGCTTCAGTGCTCGCAATAGTGGATTATTCCAAGGAACACTCCACTAAAAACCGTATGATGACGCTCTTTGAAAGGCTGACCGACAGCTTTACCTCCGCCAACTCATTTGTTTAAGTTTCGAAAATTTCAGACATGCTTCGTTCAGACAAATTAGAATATTCCGCAACGATAAACTTAAAGATTATCCGCGAATTTATAACGATTAGGACATCCATATAAAACTTTATTAAAAACAATTGAAAGATATCAGTGGGCCTAGAAATTTGGACACCTCATCTTGACTAAGCATGACACATTGTGCCCGTCCCGTAAGGAAGCTTGCTATTATCCGGATTAAAAATCTGCGAGCACCCATTGATCTCGCTTCGACTATATAGCTACTTCATGATCAATGCTGTCAAACGCCTTAGTTATATCCCTTAAAAGTACTTCCGCGAATGAATTTTCAGCGTCCAGGTTTCTAAGTATATCATCATCTCATTCTACTAAGTAATGGGTTGAACGACACCCAGGCCGGAAACCATACTGCCTTGGGTCCAGGTTTGACTCAATATCCTCACACAACAATTCAAAAATATAAATTTCTAAGACAAAATAACCTTAGACAATATAGGGTTTTAGAATTCAGTTGCAGATCCTTGACCGTATTTACATTTTTGTCCTTGGGAATAGGCGTGACCTTCATAAAACATGTGGGAAAACTTCCTTGAATAAAACACTGGTTAAAACAAGCGGCTAAAATCAAACTCAACTCACTTGCGCAAAGTTTACGAAATAATTAAGTTTACAAATAATTTTCTCTATAGATGTTCCTACGGCCCAAGCTGACTGCGAATCATATTTGACGGTGCAAAACGGATAAGTCAGCTACATTTTATTCGAGCAATATTTCGGCCCTTCTTGGCAAGGGTCCTCTTCAGGCTTAAGCCGCTCAAGCTTGAAAATAAACTCGTGGAAAAACAATTTAAGATTCTTCATTAAATATCTTCTTTTGAGAACTTCTTCTCTGAAAGTACTTCTTCTTCTCCAACTTTCAGAGAAGAAGTTCTCAAAAGAAGATATTTAATGAAGAATCTTAAATTGTTTTTCCACAAATTTATTTTCCAGCTTGAGCGGCTTGAGCCTGAAGAGGACCTTTGCCAAGAAGGGCCGAAATATTGCTCGAATAAAATGTAGCTGACTTATCCGTTTTGCACCGTCAAATTTTCTCTATGGTCCATACCTATCCGGAGGAACCTTCCAAGTGATTTTACAGATCTGAAATTCCTTTCTTTCAACATTTGTACAAAACACTCGGTCCCACATTCTCTCAATCCAAACATTTCATCCCACTCATCTCAGCTCTTTGCATTCTGCCAAAAATGGTTCAAACTTATTACCGCATCGACACATGGGGCAAAAGAAACGACCAGTCTTTGCCCTAAACTTACCTAATATGTTCTTGTATTTCCCACAGGCAAGCAATCCTCCCCCTCACATTCATGAATAAAGTACGTTCTTCCGGAGACAGTCCAGCCTTAAAATACCCCCCCCCCCCCCCCCATAATCCGTAGCCTTGGAGTTAAAGCACGCCTCGCAGTACTTACCGTTAATGTTCCAATAGACAAGTCTATCTGAATACTGTAAAGCTAGGCTCCGCTTTTAACAAATTATCCACGGCCTTGTAAGTTTTAAGCCTTTTCCCATGCCCATTAACTTATAGCAAAATCTCGGCAAAATTCAGAAAACCGGCTTTATGCATCAATGAGACGAGGCGTGAACACTCGTCGGGGGCACAATGCGCATGGAAACTAGTGAATCGCGGCAAGGGCAAAGATTAGTGAGGTGTCGTTAGCGGGTTCAGCATGTGAATATGACTATGTAATGAAAGTTATATGTTTATTTATTTATATGCGAAGCTGTCCATTCCTCTGTAAAGATACCATACAGCAAATAAACGTTATCTTAGATCAGATTAGATTGCGTTTCCTACAAACAAATACATACCACATAATCTGCATCGCCTGCAGGGAAAGTCCCGGGGGACTTGTTAAATAACAGGCGAAAAACAAAATTCACATCTATTTACCAATGAAAAAAACTACCATATGAAAATTGGGTCTCCGAGCGAACTATGCTGTTATGGAAGTAAATTGCATTGGCGTTATAGGTACAACAGGTCCTTTCAGATACGAATGATATTCCGCGTTATTACAATAAATAAACAAAAAACATACGTCAAAATCAGCTAATTTTATTGTTTTTCTTCGACTAAATGCGACTACATCTCTCATGGACTCCGTGGATTTTTCTCTTCGGAAATACCTCCATGTCATTTCATTTTGAACCTACTGTGACTTGGAGGCTCTTTTTCTTTTTATAAAAATCCATCTGCTCTCGGAATGAACTCGAATCAGGATCCGCTTTCCGGAACTAATTCTATTGGAGTGGGAGATTTCTCTCGTCCCGACTCGCGACAAAGCGACAAGTTATTTACTACACTGTCATATTTGAAGGAATGGAAGAGTTTTCGTAAATTTGATTTCCGTTGAAGCGGAGCAAGACGCGATAGAAAGCTGTGATCCAGTTTAGTCGACGTTTAAGTGAATGGTTTTAATCGTGGTATGATTGCTAGTGTTCGTGTGTGCTATTTTAAATACTGTAAACTTTTGCTTGGATACCCTATATTTTCTAGAAATACACCTCCAATTAATTCTCTTTCAGTTAAAGATTCTGCCCTGGCAATTAAGCAGAAGTTTGATAATTTTGTAGCTAAAGCTAATAATATTCTGGCTCTGAAGAATCTGTTTCCGTTTTTCGATAAAAGTTCATAGTTAAGTAAGTACAGTATGTTGTTTAAGGTACGTCAATTGTTATTTATTATTTTAAAACCTATTTGTGACCGTGTTTTTTAAATTTATTTTACTCCTCGTCCTCATTGTTGCTCCGCAATCCACGAATAAATAATTTGCAAATAGTGGAATTTCCCTGTCAGATTTTTGGTACTCCCTGTATTGTATGCTTGACGAAAAAGATTTATGAAATTTTTTTGTTCAGGCACTAAGCAATCTTCACCAAGCTTATCGCCGCCGACTGAAAAGCCGCGTTTGTGTTGAGATTCAAAGGTTCCGCGTCATATTAGAATTTGCGATGTGGGACAGCCGTGAATACTCTGAACCTCGCTACTAGAGCGGATAGTGGAAAATAAGAAAATCTCTTAGCAGAATCCAAATGACTCAGTGTATTCAACTAAATGATACAAAATTAAGTTAACTTTTCAAGTTAAACTTAAAGCACAGCTCTTACTAGACATTAGGGATTCTCTTGTTAGCGCTTGCCGACTCTGACAGGGCTTCGCGCAAAATTACTCGATTTTTCTGGCAAGACATTCAAAAGAAATGCGCGCCGTGGCTAAATGCTACACAAAAGCAGAGAAATAAGGCATGTCCCCGTTTGTGGGACGGCGTCTCATGAGAAAACTAAGAGCGTGTTCCACCCTTCAAGTTACAATTTTCGTTCCAGCCTCGTGAAAAGTTACTACGCTGATCGGTCCAACCATCTCGAAATAGTAACTAATAGTAACTATTTGCTTATCATGCTCGGGAGCGTAGCAAGCGCGGTAACTACGCATGTCTGTAACGTGATTGGTCGGATTCGCCCGTGGCATGGTATTCTGCTGGAAATTACAAAAAACTGATCCGGCATTGACGCCATTAAGCTAGAATTCGTGACGCCATGCGCAGTAACGACGGTAAGTCGGGTGGAGACGCTCTAAAGGTATTGTCTGGTAACACACGAAAGTCTCGGCTAGCACTGAAAGGCGGAATTTTCAAATAAAGTGATGCACACGGATTTTGTAAAGAGGGAGATTTTGGAGGTTAATAGACGATGTAAGCCATCACCAGGTGCGTCAAACAGTGAAAAGAAAAAGGGAGTAACACTAGGATCATCATCAAGGTTTTCTGAACGAGATGTTATCCTAGACATAAATGGTCTGATGTGTGGTCAATCCTTTACTACAATTAAAACCTGGCAGAGTTTGTCCAGGTGGGACTGAGACACAGGTCTCCGTTCTTTTAAAGCGTTTTAATTATGTAGTTAGTTTTCTTTGTTTTGTCTCCCGAAAGTGTGTTGAATATGTAGTTACCATGGCCCGTTGGGCTTTCCATGTAAAATACATACAAACATTACAGAGCGAGTGGCTTATCCACTGCAGATCAGCAAATCACGAACGTGTCCACATCGCGAAATTCCATTTTGCGACCAAGTCTCCCTAGGTGCACTAGCCACAGGCAGTCACCTAGGGCCGCAACCTAAGAAGGGGCACTAGCCAAGGCCAAATTAGCCTAGCCAAATTATTAAAGGGTGTAAAAAGTGTAGTTGGTTCTTGTTGATTTAATTTCTAAGTCTGCTTGCCTATTTTCTAAAGTCGAAGTACTTTAAATACATTAATAGATATGCTTGATTTTTTGTTAAAATACCCACTCAAGGTCGTCGTACATGGTCTTTACATATCAGGTTATTAGTGTGTATTTTTGGCCGGTTTTCTGATATTGCAGAAACAAAAGGTAAAATCGTTATCACACTAATCATTACTGTCAACAGGTAATGAATTATATTTTCCCTTAAGTTTCCCTTAAATAATTCCTAGTGGTTTTGGGGAAGTATTTCAAGCAAGGTCAAAGTGGTTGCCTAGGGCGGAATGACTCATAAAACGATCGATTGGATGAGTTGGTTCTGAGAAGCCAACTGGATCAGGGAATCTGCGTTGATCATAGTTTCAGAAAATTCCTGATGGAATTTCCTGATGGAAACCGATGAACGCACAACTGAAATGGTAGACCCGCTCTTAGTGTGTCACCTTCTCGTGGGCTGGAGAGGTCTGCAATGGTAGAAGTTTCATAGCAGATAACACAAGGAGGCGCGGTTTCAAGAGACAACACTTCCCGACAGGGGCGTCGCAAGGGGGGGGGGGGTGCGGCGATATATTTACGGTGATTCCGTAGTTATACTGAATTCCTAAATAGGCTATCTGTACAAATCTCTTCGGTATAATGATCGGGATCCGGTAAAATTGCCAGTCTTCGGTAGTTATCACGAATTTGGTGAGAGAATTTACTGAAATCATTTGGTAATTTTTCGATGCCGGAACTATTCGGTATATTTATGAAGATTCCGTAGTTACACAACATCCCGAATAAGCTATTGGTTCAAAATTATTCGGTATCATGATTGGGATTCGGTAATTTATCCAGTATAATTTCCAGGATTAGGAAGTTAACCACGAATCCTGACTTTGTTCCAGTTTCGACGAAAGTATATCGAATATGAATATTCTTCGGTAGTTTTTCGATACCAAACAGTTTGGTATAATAACCGGGATACGGTAGTTGTACAGAATCCCGAACATGCTATCGGTCTAAACTTATTCGGTATAATAACTGGGATTCGGTAATTCATTCGTTACAATTGCCAGGGTTCGGAAGTTACCACGAACCTCGAAACTCAGAAGAGGTCGAGTGAAGCACTGGTCGCAGACAAAAGGGATGATCTATGACGTCATCGATAGTCCTTACTTTTATTTTGGATCCCAAAAAGAATATATAATCATAAATATTTCGAAAATTCCGCCTGCAGCACTTTTCGTAATATTCTCTATTTTGTGGAAGGGCGCGTCACTTGACGAGGGTTTTAAGCCAATTTTATGATTGCGATTTCGAAAAATTAAAAGATAGAATTTGGATGGAAATTAAATTTGGCAGGAAAAAGCAAAAATAAATTTCGCCTGCGGCGCTCACTTTATGTGATTATGGGTAGTCTATTGACTGCACTACAGTTGCTGCTGCTGCCGGAACGTCGCTCAATCCGGTTTCTGGAACTTCTTAGAGTCTCGATATTTAATCAACGGTAAATGATAGAATTTGTCGGAGAAGCAGTTAAATTTTAGCCTCCAGAAAAAAAATGGATTTTGAAAATTTTCGCCTGCGGCGCTCGATTTAACTTTCTATTGGCTAAAATAGATAGAAGCTGTTACTGCAATCATGCCCCGCAATATATTATCCATGTGGGCTTCGCCAAAACGCCGCCTAATAGTTGGCTATCGTCTTTCATGCTGCCCTTTATTGTTACTTTTCCTACGTAATCGTCTCTGTTCCATAAGTTAAAGCTCGAATTCTTAGTTCTAGGATTCGGTAATTTTTTTGAAAGATTCGGTAAAATTTTGGCTCTGCACCCCCCCCCACCCACCGAAAATGCACTTGCGACGCCCCAGCTTAAATTGGGATGCTATCTATTGTGACTTTGAAAATGTTACGCATTAAATTTTATACATAACAAGGATCTGCAGGAAGAGCCGATAAACCACCGAAAAAGCATTTGCTGACTTTTTTGGTTATCGTCGTGATATCGGAAAAGCCAGCAGATGCTTTTTCGACGGTTTTTCCGCTATTCCTGACAATATATTTAACTAAAAGTAAAGTATAGCATTTATTTGCATAACGTTTTCAAAATAACAGCAGAAAGTACCCCAAGTGTTGTCCGTTGAATCCGCGCATCCTAGTGTTATCTGTTAAAAAACTTGCTGAACACGCTCAGATTGTTGGAACTTCTGCAGGTGACTACTCCGCTATCTGTTTTCTTGTGTAAAGATTTTCACGCTATTTTACGTCACTGTTTGCAGGTCGGTTAACCGACCTGTGGTCTGAGGTAGGGGTTCCGACCTACTTTCGTTCTCAGGCATGATATTCGAATCTCCCATGTATTGCTCAAGAATGCGAAATAAGTCGTTTTTGGGATCCCAAAACGTAAGTTGAGGGATACCTATGACATCGCAAAAGTTGTCCGTCTGTCCGTCCGTCCGTCTGTAAGCACGGTAACTCTCGAAGGGAATGAGATATTTTGATGAAACTTGGTGTGAGGATTCTTTGGGTCGGCGGACCAGTCGAGTTCCTAAATGGGCTTTGTAGCCCTACATTTAGGGGTGGGGGAGGGGGTTCAAATTAAGGGGCAAACAAAATATTTTGAAACAGCTAATGAGATAGTCGATTATAGGGTAAGAAGACATGCTGAACACGATGGTGAAAACCATTTTGTAATCGGACAAGTAGTTCGCCCGGAATCCGGCCAAAACCGGAAAGTTTGTTAAAAGTAAAAGTTTTATTTGAAGTTGATTAGATGTTCGATTTAGAGGTAGGAAGACATGCTGAAGACGATGGTGAAAACTATTTTCTCGACGGACAAGTAGTTCGCCCGGAATCCGGCCCAAACCGGAAAGTTTGATAAAATTAAAAGTTTTATTTGGAGTTGATCAGATGTCCGATTTAGGGCAAGAAGACATGCTGAACTTTTATGTGAAAACAATTTTCTACCCGGACATGTAGTTCGCCTGGAATCCGGCCAAAACCGGAAAATTGTTAGAAGTTAAAGTTTTATTTCTAGCTGACTAGATAACCGATTTAGGGGTAAGAAGAGACGCTGAATCCGTGTGTGACAATCATATTTTACCCGGACATATAGTTCGACCGGAATCCGGCTGGAGTCGGAAAATTTGTTATAAGTTAAATTTTTATTTGAAGTTGATTAGATGCTCATTATTGGGGAAAGAAGATACCCTGAGCTCGTTTTTGAGTTTTCTTTTTACGCCGGACAAGTAGTTCTATAGTTCGGCCGAAACCGGCAAATTGGCAGAAGTGGCAGGAACTTTTCGTCAAAACAGATATGACTTATACGGGTAAACACACATGCTGAATCCATATCTGAACTTGGTTTTCTCCGATGATTAGCTATTTGGCCTTAATCTGTTTCTGAATTTTAATTGTAAGAATGTTCAAGGATTCTGGCGATGACTGGATCTGGCTAAGACAAGACCGAGTTGTCTGGATCAGATATTGAATTTTTGGAATCCCATCGAAAAGTTTGGTCTTGGTTCTATCGCCAGGTGAACGGGATAGGATGCCGAAAAACGGCTTAAGGCGGTAAATAGGTCTATTAACTGCGGATGACGGAGAATCGGCAAAAAAACACATCTGTTGCGGACTTTAGAGGTCAGAGGAAAGAAGAAGAAATAATTGACATACGAGCAGCCGGGCTGAAAGGAACTATAACATTTGTAACATTGGTCCACTCTTCCCCCCTTAGTGCTTTGTTCATGGCTGTACCGAGGCTTTAAATACCGTATAGTGCATCGCAAAAAAATTCAACGAAGAAACCAACGCAAATGGGGTTTGTAAAGGCCAACGAATATACTGAAATAAAAGGCGAACATTTAGGGAGGACAACCGCCTCCCTTCTTCAGCGCAGACAGAAAATTTCGAGGAAAAATGCCAAAACGAGGATGAAGATCAACAACCAAGAAAAACGAAACAAAGCAGAAAACCAACATAAAACCGAAAATTAAAACCAAACTGGAAGAACTGAAAGCCTAGAATAAAGACAGCAAGCCACCCACCAATACCTGCGAATAACAAGTAGGACTGTTTTCGCAGGGTACTAGCGAGTGACTGTAGTACTGTGCATCCGACTCGCCCCAAACCTATACAAATATCTATTATTTGATCTATCTACTATCTATTTGTCTGTCCGACCCGTCCCTATCTATAATATAACAAGTTCGCGCTAGACAAGGATCTCTCGAGGCAAGTTGTCACGGGGCAGGTCTACCAAAAGACAAGTTTCCGACTGACAATTTGAGCATTTGACAAGTTTCATAGGTTAAGTAAACAAGAGCTGAAAGCTCATATGGCACTTGTCAGAACAGTTAGCATGTTTGTCAGTTTGTCTCCCTCCTGCTCCCTCCCCAGTGATCAGACCCACTCCAGACTTGAAACTGAACATGTGAGACACTCGCTCTTGACACTTGTGAAGTTTCATGCACGTCCGATCACCCGTTCCTAAGTTATGAATGTCGCCAGATTCCGGGTTCCCCATCCCTCTACTCCCCCCACGATGGTCGGATCGGGGGAGGGACTATTTTCAAGTCGATATGTTAGAGTCCCTAATAGGCCTGCCAAGTTTCATGGTACTAGCATATCTGGAAGCACCCTAGCTCGAGATCACCAGAATTCCGGAAAACCCCCTCCAACTTCCCCCACCGTGACATGATCCGGTCCTGTTTTGTCAGTAATGTATTTAGGGTATACGCTTGTTCTTCCAACCAAGTCCAACTCCGATCCCTCAACTTTAAGGTGCCGGTGCCCCCTCCAGCTCCCCCCCCCCCCCCCCACAGTAACCAGATCCGATCAAGACTTGAAACTGAACATCCGAGACACTTGTTCTTAATACTTACCAAGTTTCATGCACGTTCGATCACCTGTTTTCAAAGTTGTGAATGTCACTAGATTCCGGATTTCCAACCCCTCTACTCCCCCCACGATTATCGGATCGGGAAAGGGACTATTTACAAGTCAGTGTGGTAGAATCCCTAAAATGCCTGCCAAGTTTCATGTTCCTAGCACATCTGGAAGTACCCTAACTCGAGATCACCGGAATTCCGGTAAACCCCCGTCCAAATCCCTCACTGTGACACGATACAGTCCTCTTTTGTCAGTTATGTATCTAGGGTTTAAGCTTGTTCTTCTCACCAAGTCCCACCCCAATCCCTCGAATCTGAGCCTTTCCGAAGATTTCCGGTGCCGTTTCCCAGCCCCCCCCCCCCCCACCAGTTATTGTACCCGGTCCGGATTTGAAATGGAACATCAGAGGAACATGTCCTTGACACTTGTCAAGTTTCATGCACGTCCGATTACCCCTTCCAAAGTTATGCATGTTACTAATTTCCGGATTCCCCATCCCTCCACTCCCCCTACGATGGTCGGGTCGGGGAAAAGACTATTCTCAAGGCAGCCTATTCGGGTCCCTGATATGGACACCAAATTTCATCGTCCTAGTACCGAACTCGCGGGATCACCGAATTCCGCACCCCCCCCCCCCACAACTCCCCCCGCAGTGCAGGAATTCGGTCCGATATGTCAATGATGTATCTCGGACTTGTGCTTGCTCTACCCACCAAGTTTTGTCCCGATCCCTCCACTCTAAGCGTTTCCCAAGATTTCCGGTTCCCCCCTCCAGCTCCCCGCAAATTCACACGGATCCGGTCCGGATTTTAACTGGGTCGTCTGAGGCACGAGCGTTCCAAATATCTAATTTCATTAAGATCCGATCATCCGTTCAAACGTTATAAATACCTCAAGATTCCGGATTCCCCTTCCCCTACTCCCCCCACGATGCTCGGATCGGGAAAGTCACTATTTCCAACTTAATCATCTGGGGTCCCTGATATGCCAGCCAAGTTTCATCATCCTAGCTTATGTGGAAGTGCCCGAACTAGCAAAACCCGGACCGACCGACCGACGGACGGACAGAAATTGAGATCGCTATGTGGCACTTGGCCGAAGGGCAAGTGCCATAAAAACACATAATGGATTCACTGAAATGAACATGCAATTGCAATTTTTTTGAAACATCGTGATTGAGGGATTGGCTCGTTGAACTGAAGATCGTAGCAATCAAAATGGGTGCGTGGCCTTTAATCTTGATACCTGCAGGTATAGAGATTTGAGGCCACGCACCTATTTCTCTATAATAAACTGCAAGGTTTTTTATGTATGCAACTCTGCCGGCACAATGAATAATTTTCAAAATCTGCCAGTTTTCTTTTTAAAAGCGTTTCTCCTCTGACGTTTTAGCGAATCCGTTTGAAGACAAAGCGCACCACAGAAGAATGTGTTTCAGGAGACTGCGTTTAGCTTGCAAGAGCGTATCTCAGAAAACTGGTTCAAAGGGCCTGCAGCGTTGCATACTTAAAGCGGGCCAGAAAAAATAGTCTTTCTACCACACACACAATACTAACCATCCCTACTGTCACTATGAAAGTTCAAACAACTAAAAACACCGTAAAACAATGAGCAAATAAAAAAAAAAACACCAAATTTCCTAGATTTGAAATAACTCTGTCTGGACTAAATCTCAGCCGATTATCCCGGACAGCTGTTATGGCACGTAGGGCGCCAAGGGTCAAAATAATAATTTCCATCTAATGCTCCAACTGTTTATTCCAAATACAAATAAATTATAAAACCAAGACCAGTGTGGTACCTCTGAAGACATACAAAAATTATCAGTTAGGTCTTATAATTCTTTGCTAATCAATCCTGGAAAATTCCGCCATCTAGAAAAGAAGACGTTGTGCGTGGGTTTTTTCTTGAGCCTGAACAGCAACTCGGCAATCCAGTTCAAATCTAAACAAACCCGTGGCATGCGATCACTAAGAGAAGGTAAACCGAATGTTTGGATTAGGTCTTTAAGCGTTGCAGCTACGTACCGTTTCATCGGAATTACATAGCATTTAAGTAAACGTGAGAGTATATACACTTCCGATAAAAAAACAAGCCTCGTATATATACGAATGGATTCTTAGTCTCTGCGAACTAATAAGAGAACTTTATATCTTCAGCCGTGGATCTCCATCAGAGTTTGATGAATCATTTGTTTTCGGAAAAAAAATCTTCTGCAACAAGCTCCAGACACTCCTATCACATCCCTATGACACAGAAATCACACCAAGAACTCTTTCCATTAACTGTGCAAATATTATAACGTCATGGCCAAAATTTTATTTATCAAGTAAGATCAAACAAAATTAGCTTTTTAAAGCTATCATGAATTGTCTCAAAGAACTTTAGAAGCTTTGAAAAATCGAAATAACACATCGACAAAAACAAGACCAAAGTTTTCGATGGGATTCCAAAAATTCAATATCTGATCCAGACAACTGGGTCTTGTCTTAGCCAGATCCAGTCATCGCCAGAATCCTTGAACATTCTTACAATTAAAATTCGGAAACAGATTAAGGCCAAATAGCTGATCATCTGAGAAAACCAAGTTCAGATATGGATTCAGCATGTGTGTTTACCCGTATAAGTCATATCTGTTTTGACGAAAAGTTCCTGCCACTTCTGCCAATTTACCGGTTTCGGCCGAACTCTAGAACTACTTGTCCGGCGAAAAAATAAAGCTAAAAAACGAACTCAGGGTATCTTATTTCCCTAATAATGAACATCTAATCAACTTCAAATAAAAATTTAACTTATAACAAATTTTCCGACTCCAGCCGGATTCCGGTCGAACTATATGTCCGGGTAAAATATGATTGTCACACACGGATTCAGCGTCTCTTCTTACACCTAATTCGGTTATCTAATCAGCTAGAAATAAAACTTTAACTTCTAACAATTTTCCGGGTTTGGCCGGATTCCGGGCGAACTAAATGTCCGGGTAGAAAATTGTTTTCACATAAAAGTTCAGCATGTCTTCTTGCCCTAAATCGGACATCTGATCAACTCCAAAGAAAACTTTTAATTTTTACAAACTTTCCGGTTTGGGCCGGATTGCGGGCGAACTACTTGTCCGTCCAGAAAATGGTTTTCACCATCGTCTTCATCATGTCTTCCTACCTGTAAATCGAACATCTAATCAACTTCAAATAAAACTTTTACTTTTAACAAACTTTCCGGATTCCGGGCGAACTACTTGTCCGATTACAAAATGGTTTTCACCATAGTGTTCAGCATGTCTTCTTACCCCATAATCGACTATCACATTAGCTGTTTCAAAATATTTTGTTTGCCCCTTAATTTGAACCCCCTCCCCCACCCTTAAATGTAGGGCTACAAAGCCCATTTACGAACTCGACTGGTACGCCGACCCAACGAATCGTCACACCAAGTTTCATCAAAATATCTCATTCCCTTCGAGAGTTATCGTGCTTACAGACGGAGGGACGGACGGACGGACAACTTTTGCGATGTCATAGGTATCCCTCCACTTACGTTCTGGGCTCCCAAAAAAACATAGTAAGTAAGCATGATGGTAAAACTCAAATTCCATTTCCGCACAGAAGGCCTAACTTTTTTTATCTTCCGCTTTGAACTTTCTCGTACTTTTGAAGACTGTGAAGAATGTCAACGGTGTTAGGATCCTTTGGAGATCTCGTAAGCGTATCAGTCCACGATCGAAGGTATCGCGCGAGATGGCTAACGCTTGGAGGTGACCTTGCTCGGCAGCTTGACACGGGGTTGCCGGATTGAGGGGTTGCAAAGCTAGCGTAGACGATGGCGCTCGGCAAGGTGCAAATTCGGTTCTTTCATTCCTATCTGGTTGGGTGAACAATATACCTGATTTTTAGTCCATAAATCATAAGCTCTCAAATCGCAAGTATATGGTTGTTGTAATCACGAATATAAAAGATAATTCTTGGGTGTGAATGAATGAAGGATTCATTACGCACTGCCCAAGGACGTACGTGCAGTAGAAAAAGGACAAAGAAATATAAAATAACCGCAAAACACTCAAAAAATATTCTCCATTAGGGTTCACTAATTTAGAGTCCCATTGATGGGATCGTGGACAAGTAAGTTCACAATCGGAGAACACAAATTAGAAGAGAGGGCTTCAAGCGTCAACAATGGGTCGGAAATTAAAAAACGGCGGGCCAGGTAGCGGTTCCGCGTGCGCCGTGGTAGGTAGAGAAGATATCTCAGATATCTGAAGTATGTCGAGCGTATGCGTCGAAAGCCCCTTCTTCTGAGTATAGAATGTAATCCAGGAAGGAAGTTAAGATACGTGGCGCAAAAGGCAGTATATAACTTCTCAAGCCCAGGCCTGCTATACCTCGAACGGTTCAAATCGGCAGGAGGATGGACGAACATTACAGTAGCTGTGTGGACAGGAGTAATTTCCAGGCCTTTTCCTTAAAGGTCTTTTCCAGAAGGTGATAAGTGACATTTTTCTCGAAATTCAGTTATGGTGGTACATTATTCGTACATGTATCCTTTATGTCTGCGGCCAAATCGGAGCAACCGCGGATATAGACAGTTTTCTCAAAGAAACGAGAGATTTTTCATTTCTCGGCCCAGAAGAGAAAGATTTACCGTTGTTCCTGTAAAATCTGAAAATGGCCATTATCGCGTTTTGGAAAAACCGTCGGTATGGTTGTTTCCCTTCGCAACCATAAAGCTCATATCTTACTCCTTCCCCGGCGTTATCTTCAATACTTTTTATTACCTCTGCAGAATATGATAGAAACGGACGTGTTGTCAGCAATACGGACGTGGATCAAGAACAAATAACGAGATAGAACTGCTTTCTCCCTATCTCGGTCATACAAACATGCTGAGTCGAGTCCGACTCCCGTCGCAAACGAGCGGAGGTTACTAGCTTCCCGCCACATCACGTTTCGTTACCTCTAGCTACAAGCTACAAATAGCTATATCGCTGTTAATGCTGCGTTTACAAGTACAGGACAACTTGAACAGAATCCGATCTCGGTGACGATATTATGTTTACACGCGGAGGGAAAAAAAGAAATTCTTCAGACCAGAAAATATAACAAAAATAAATTCACTATCCAAAAAACAAATGTTTTCAGAGCATTTATGACATCAGTAATGATTACTGCTGCTCTCAAAAGGTAGCTAGACAATTTTTTTTTGTCTTTTATCAGTTCCACCGACGAAATTCCTTTCAAGTACACCGGAATTCCTTCATCATGAAAGGATTCTCGTCCCGCTAGACTTTTTTTCTACTTGTCTTCACGAACGGAATCCTTTCGAGTCGACCGGAATTCCTTTCTCCTCGACGGGATTTCTTGTCCGTGTAAACGCTACATAAGTGTTAAAGTCGCTGATTAGGAAATCTAGCAGCCAAGTCTAATTGGTTCTATGGACCAGTGTTGCCAGATGCTTGACACAAGATCGCGCAGCAAGAGAAGCAAAAATGCGCCTTCGGCGCATTTTCGCTAAAAAAAATTTTTTACGAAATCGGATCCGGATTTTTTAACGAAGTCGGATGGGGGGGGGGCCATGTTGTCGAACAGTCGGTAAAAAAAACGAGTTGGCGAAAAGCGCTGCAGTTCTTCTTGAAAATAGTAGATTTTCCATTAAACAGTAGATATTGTCAAAATATTAAAACGAAAAACATTTCTGAAATTTTAATTTGGTGTAAGTTATGAGCTTACTTTTGAGTTACGACTTTTTGTGTAAGAGCAGTCGATGTTGAATCTTCGAAACAATCATTTGTCTTAGAAACGGTCGCTAAAATGATCAAGCAATCAAGCAGTCGATAAATACCCCCCCCCCCCCCCCTTCTCCCCGTATATTTTTGGATAATAATGCCTCTGGTTCTGGGATGATCAAGACATAAGAAAAGCTAATGATCTTTATGAGAAAAAACAGTAAGGATAATCGAAAAAACGATTTTTTTCTCAAGACGATTTAAAAAACGGTTGTTCTCAAAACGATTGAAAGAAAAGATTTTTTCTCAAAAAAACACGTTCCAGATATGCATGAACCTGACAAGCCCAACAACTTACCAGCGAATACACTCTCGTATCCAAATATCGTGCTCGCTGGCTTTCATGACATGGATCAGTAAAGAGGGTCAACACATTCTGACACACTGTGTGGCTCTTACAAATCCTGATCTGGTTTTCAGTTTCTAAGGGATATGGAGAGCAAAATGCGCCCAATTTGCGCCGATATTTGGGGAAATGCGCAAATTTGGCGCAATGCGCACACTTGAAAAATTCGAAGCGCAGCCGCCTCTAAAAAGCGCCCAAATGCGCACCATCTGGCAACACTGCTATGGACGCGCTCCAGAGCGGGTCGGCGCGCGGAGTACGCCTCCTGCTAGCCTCCTTCAAGATTTCTTGTGCGATAAGCAACGCTGAAGACGGAAGAGGACACAGCTTAATCATCTAGGCAGTTCTGCAAGCTCCTATCTTCCCCATGTTCAGGGTTGCCACTCGAACAAAATTAATGGTACTAATCAGAACGGGAAAAAGTACTACTTTGAAAAAAAGTACTACTTTCCAAAAAATTTTTGTCGATCCCCCTCTTTAGCTTATCACATAGTAAACATGTTTGAAACAGGTTTCGCTTGTTCATCTTTTCTTTGTTATAAAAACGGTCGATTTTCTCAGCATTTGCTTGGAAATCCAAGGCAAGTTTATTTATAAATTGCGCCAATCGCATATTTGAATGAGGTGAGCGTAACCAGGGTCGTCACAAGTGCATTTTCATGTGGAGGGGGGGAGCCAAATTTTTAACTGATCAGTTGACAATTCGAGCTTTCAATTATCTACCACAAAAACAAAAATATAAACACTAAAAGGCAGTCCGAACGATGATAAGACAGCTACGGATACGTCAGCTAATCTTATTACAGCTATATTGACTTATTGACAAGCTCATTTTCCAACTTGAGCCTGAAAGGACCTCAGCCATGAAGGGCCGAAATATAGCTCTAAAAAAATCAGCTAACGTATCCATTCTTAACTATCAAAAATGATTCGCAGTCAACTAAGTGTCGCTTTTGCGAATACCACTTGGACTATCTTGGAGTATATTGCCCGGCACGATCCTTAGCAGCAGCTTCTAATTACTATATCCAAGTCAAATGAAACTGAGCGCAGCAGGCGAAATTTTCAAGTTCGCATTATCTTTTCCTGCAAAATTCAGCTGCTTCCTATCCTGGCTCTTAATGTGGATCAAACTCCAAAATTTCAAGAATTTCCAGAAAGTTTGTCACCAGAGGAAGCGAAGCCCCGGCAGCATTTCTGATATTGTTGACTACCCAAAACGTGTTAAAACGAGCGCAGCAAGCGATGCTTTTTTAGTCCATCTTTTTGCTGCCAAGATTTCCCATGCAGATTCTACCTTTAAATGTTTTCCAAAGCCCAAGCCTAAAACAAGCTAAAACCCCACGTAAATGACGCGCCCATCCATAAAATAGCGAATACCACGAAAGGCGTTGGCTACTATTATGCCTGAGATCTTGGAGTTTGCTAAAGGAATTTAAAAAGCCCTAACAGCGGATGCAAAATGTAGTGAAAAATTTAAAAGTCAGCAACGACACGAAATGATTTGGGGTTGATTTGAAGAATTATTGATAAAGTGCTATTTTAGGACAAAAAAGTACTACTTTCGCGAAAAAGTATTAAAAAAGTACTACTTTCACAGAAAGTATTAAAAAAGTACTACTTTGATCAAAAAGTACTAAAAGTAGTACTTTCGTACTACCCGTGGCAACCCTGCCCATGTTAAGTTTTTGGGACAGAGCTCTGAACCTGGCGTCTCCTCCGTGCCCGTGCTCCTACGCCTAGATCCAACTCAGACATCATTGGCGGGAACACAATTCTGTTTGGCTGTGTCACTCTGTTGTGAAAATGCAGGGGAGGTCTCGCTCTGCCGTGTTTTGTTTTACTCAGAATAAGTTGAGTAGGATAATAAGATGTTGTGATAGGGAAGGTTGGTAGGGTTGGTTGATAATTTCAAGGTTGATATATCAATATATGTTTCAAAATCAACTTGGGCTCAAAGAATATTTACACAATACATTTGCCAACAGGGATTCGCACATAAATATTTCTTGAGCCCAAGCTGACTTTGAAACATATATTCAAATAGTGTATACAACGGATAGGTCAGCTACGATCTTCGTCAGCGATATTCAGTAATCAGATTATTACAGGTTTGTTTCCTTCCCCGAAGTAGACTTGAAGATCGACAGCCTGACGAGGACCCTTGCAAAGATGGGCCGAAAAATCGCTGATGAAGCATCGTAACTGAAGTATCCGTTGTATCCACTATTTGAATATAGGGATTCGCGCGTCATACGTCACGAATGTGTTTTTTTTAGTTAGTTTTTATACTTTCGGTTGTTTTTTTTTAACAAAAAATGACACAAAATGCTATTTGACGACAATTTCTTAACCAAATGCAGGTTTTAATTTGTTCGGCTGTGTCGCTCTATCATGAAAATGCAGGGGAGGGCTCGATTTGCCGTGTTGTGTTTAACTCGGAATAAGCAGAGTAGGAGAATAAGCTGTTGTGATCGCTTGAAAAAAAAGACGGTCGAAGATCAACTTGAATCCGAAACCTTAATTTACTCTGGAGCGATTCGATACTGAGCGATACAGTAAATCTGTATACTACGTAAATTATGATGATACAAAAAAAAATATCGTAATGGTCCAAAACATCTCGATAGTGTAAAGTATCAGGATAGTACAACCATCACGATAGTAAAATACCCCTCAGCCAACCATCCATCCTGTTTGTGGGGAATAGCTCAGTGGGCCCCGGAAAGGTCAAAATCGAAAAAAATTCGGCTTCTTTTGTCCTTGGGGGTAGGGAGTAAGGTTCAAAATCTGAAAAGTACCAAGATACAATTTTGATTTGTGGTTAATGCTTCATTACTTATGATTTACGAAACGGTTTGGGGCACACTTTTTTCGGAGTGATCAGTCCCTCGGGTTACCCACTTAAACCGGTAATTCGACACGACCATTTTCACTAGTCTTTTGTACGACAATTAATTTCTTTCTAGAAATACTGCTTCAATTATTCTTCACACGTATTAGAACTGTTGCCTTCCGGTATCGTCCGCATGCGCACTTCTTACGATTTGCAATTAGTCCCGCAAAGCCCCCCGCTATGATACGTTTGCCAACAGATTATCACGTCATACGTCACACCGCATGCTCCGACTCCAAGTTTTCTACTGAGAAGTTCCAACTCAGGCCGCGAGTGTCGTATTTGTTGTGGCTCCCGCGCTGTGTCCCAAAAATAAATCGAGCTTGCAGAACTGCCTGGATGATTAAGCTGTGGAAGAGGAGCAAAGGGGTATCAACATCAGCCCAAAGCTAGAGTAAATACCTCTAGGTCAGCTCAAATTTGTCGGGGTTTCATGGTCGCTGCATGCGACTAAAGACATAAGTTCTATCTGATTATTTGTTCTTACTTAGATGTAGATGTCAGTCTTGCCTCACTCTTCTCTGTAATGAAAAAAAGACGCCAGGCTTCAGACTTTACTTGGATGTTTCCAGGTCTCTCCGGTAGGTGTTGCTACGCGATATTAGATATCAGTAACGATACTCCGACCATATAGCGACATCGGATATAGAAACTTAAATATCGATATCGAAAACGATATCTGATATAGAAATTAAAATATCGATATCGAACACGGTTTTTGCACATTTATAATTATTGTAAGTAATCCAACATAAGTTACATTTATATATCCGAAACTAGAGCAATATATTTTTCGTAATTCAGTTGTTATTTATTCAAAGAACTTTTTTACGACAACTTTATTTAAATTAATTTATTCAAAAAGCTTTTTTACGACAACTTTATTTTTTAAGTTTAGGTGAAAAGAGACGAATACTATGGCGAATCAGGAGAAGTGGAAGCACTGGTTAAGTCGCTGATTAGGAAATCTAGCAGTCAAAGCTGATTGGTTCTATGGACGCGCTCCACAGCGGGTCGGCGCGCGGAGTACGCCTCCTGCTAGCCTCCTTCAATATTTCTTGTGCGATAAGCAACGTCTGTCTGTCAGTCTTGCCTCACTCTTCTCAGTAATGAAAAAATGACGCCAGGCTTCAGACTTTACTTGGATGTCTCCAGGTCTCTCCGATAGGTGTTACTACGCGATTTTCGATATCAGTAACGATACTCCGACCATATAGCGATACCGGATATCGAACCTTGAATATCGAAAACGGTTTGCATATTTATAATTATTGTAAGTAATCCAACATAAGTTACGTTTATATATCCGAAACTAGAGCAATCTGTTTTCGTAATTCAGTTGTTATTTATTCAATGTTTGCAAGGTGCAAAAAGCTTTTTTACGACAACTTTATTTTTTAAGTTTAGGTGAAAAGAGACGTATACTATGGCGAAACACAATACCGAGGTATAGATATCGATATCGTCCCAAAATTAAACTATCGATAGATCGAATAATTCAAATATCGCCGAGCAATAGGTATGACTAGAACGTATTTTTCTTTGAATTTCCAGTCGCAGTAGAGATGATTTCCATCCAAATATTCCAACAAAGTGATTCCTTTTAACTCAAAGCTTACAACTCAAAACCGCTGCTTTCAGCTTCGCTTGGCCCCTTGGTTTTTCACGAGAAACGGAACAAAAATGCATAACCGGTATTTCTGAGGAAAGACCACCTCAGAAGCAATGAGCGGGAGACTAATCTGCCTTAAAAGAATTTCAGTACAGTTTCAGTTTCATTAGACTATATTTAAAGATAAAAAAAATAAAATTAACATTCCTGCCAGGAAAGCAAACAAGGAGTGTTTGGCTAGGACAGGGAAATAACCGACATTAATTGTCAAGTTGGGTGAGTGTTAACAACAAACAGAATCAACTCACCGAATACTCTATATAAAGAAAATGGGAGGAGACAAAGAAAATAACCAATGGTTTCAACCTAAATTAAGAAGAGAGAAAAATAAGGGAAACAAGGAATGAGAAAGAAAGAAAACAACAAAAAGAAAAACAGGGGAGGGGTCAAATACGGACAAAAACATTGAGAGAATTGCAGTTAGTGGTGGGATAAAACTGACATAGGGAGTTTGGAACAGTTCTAAATCCTTGAATGAGAAGGGATACAATGGTTAGGGGCATATCATGAATCAGTAATGTAGGTTTTCTTTCAGTATGTCTACTGGCAGAGGTGGTGGACTCGGACTCTGGACTCGAATCGAGACAACTTTTTCTGAAACTCGGACTCGTCTTTTGTGGAGGAGGACTTGGACTCGTCTCGTCTCGACATCCGGTCGAGTCAACCGAGTCCAAGAGACGTCTCGGACCAGCAAATTCAAAATGAAATTGACGTCTCCAATTCAAGAGACTGGCCGAGGGATGGTTATGTCGTAACCACCTTTGCAAGTAGGATTAAGTCAAGTAATACCTTGGAGGTCTAAGGATTAAAATTAGGGACCGGAGGTAACAAGGTTATAAAGGTTGTGAAAATGAGTGATCCTAAGATAGTCAGATTTTCTCTACAGAGAAAAAGCACAGTGGCAAATGCAAATACTGCGGTAAATTAAAAACAGAGACCCTTGGTACAACATCAAATTTCAATCGTCATCTTACCAGGAAAAGTAAGTAATTTTGCTTTTGACAGCTTTGACATGACACGTATATCCCATTTCGGAAGCACAAACCTAGTTTTAAGGTTTGTTTTGTTATTTCAGTAGGGAACCCCAATTCTGAAGGACCTGAACACAAATTCTAACAGTTTTTTAATAAATCAATACTCCCTTAGCTACGAGATTTTAGATTCGGCTTTGATACTGCTACTGAAACCCTCAACTCTTCAACTGAAAATATTAGACCGTAAAGTCTCTAAGAATAGCATGTTATCTAACAATAATTTTTGCTCTCTCTATTCCTTTCTTATTGGTGTTGGATGATATTCGCAGCTCCGCCAACTTCCAGATATGCTAGGAAGATGAAAATTGGTAGGCAAGTCAGAATATTCTACTCCTCTCGTGGTGGGAGTGGAGGAAAGGGCTTGAATTATTTTCAAACTGGTGAGGGGATCTAAATTAAACTAAATTGTCTCAGATGTTTCGCATAAGATCGGATCAATAAGTTGTAATTGGGAAGGGGCCAAAGGAACTCTTGTAAAACGATTCCAATGGGGGATCTGCGTGGATCTTGGTAACCAATTTAACTGAGAACTTAAGGGTTATGTTTATAAATGAATTCTAAGCTTTCTTAAATTGCACATCATAATTGAATTTGACCGGACGTCACATTTTTAGTGGAGTGTTCCTTGGAACAATCCACTATGTACTCGCTGAAGCAGTTTCCAGTTTTCACCGTATTTTGTGGAGCTCATAACTCGTGAACCAGTGCAAGTGTCAAGTTCAAACTTTGTACACTTGTGGGTTTTGTGGTCTAGTTGTGCCTTTTGGGGTTGGGGGGGGGGGGGGGGGGGGACAATGTTGCCCAGTAAATAATGTTCATAACTTTGCCAGACCTGGGCATAGGACGATGGCATTTTTTTAAGATTATAGTTTGACAAAAACAAAACGTATTGTTAGGACCTTTTTCCCGGACTCGGTCTCGTCTTGACTCGTGAGTGTCACTTCGGTCTCGGTCTTGTCTCGGACTCGATCACAGCGGACTCGCAGCACCTCTGCCTTCTAGGATGGCGTTTTCAGCATGGGTTAGCCCATAAAAAGTGTTCGAAATCTTGACAAAATACATGTTTCCGGTGCTAATATTACTCATCACGTGATCACATTCCAGGCCCCCAACTAGGCTATCAAAAACTTAGCTTTTTGGAATCATCTATCTCTCTTGACATTTTCATTAGGCTAAGATTCTGTGAAATATCCTTCCCCCGTCTGAAATGGGTTCAGCTGGTTGATTAATACATCGTATGTTCTTTCTTCTGAGAAGAGTAGGAGAGCTTTACTATTTCAGCCTGATGAGACTGGTGCGAGCTTCGAGGGGTTACTCAATGAACATCGTTATGTACCCCGATGAAAAATTTGTGGCCTGCGTAGTTGTATGGTAGTTGTACGAAAAAGTTACTATAATACTATGTATAGCAAAGAATGCTATCATTTAATGTGATTCAGGCTGGTCCAATCTTAAGTAGTAGTATCCAGTAGCATCCTGTCTTGCCATAGTAGCATCCAGTCTTGCTAATAGTAGCATGCAGTAGTATACAGTAACACGGTAGCCTTGAAGTAGAACCATGTAGTAGCATCAGTTAGTACTGCATGCTACTATTTTGAGATACATTTTTCATCGGGACGCAAGCAGGCACGGGGGCTCGAGGCTACGGGGGGGGGGGGGTACAAGACCGCCAAGAGGGAAATCATAGCGCATTCCAGGGGTCGGTTTATGAATTGCTGCGCTTTATGTTTTTACGTTTATGTAAACAAGCAGGTACAGGAGAGGTTGTTTCAGTATATTTTGACAGCGATAATGAAATCAGATTTGTTTTATTTCATCTGCTGTTTATTTTTGATTGTTCTGTTTTTTTTATGAAGGGATATCCTTAGAACGGTAATGAAAGTAAGTCAAATTGTTGCAATACTTTAAACTCGCCGTTTTAGCCCTTCTTCAGTTTTGCGGTTCAGGGTGCACTGCACTGTCAGAAATTTCATAATAGATCACACGAGGATGCATACTCTTTGAGCCCAAGCTGACTACGAAACATTTATTCAAACAATGTTTACAACGGGTACGTCAGCTATGATTCTTCATCAGCGATATTTCGGCCCTTTTTGGCAAGGGTCCTCGTCAGGCTGTCAATCCTCTGGTTCAACTTCGGGGAAGGAAAGTTTGTTTCCTTCCCCGAAGTTGAACCAGAGGATTGACAGCCTGACGAGGATGCGCGGTTTCAACAGATAATGTTGCGATATTTCGGCCCTTTTTGGCAAGGGTCCTCGTCAGGCTGTCAATCCTCTGGTTCAACTTCGGGGAAGGAAAGTTTGTTTCCTTCCCCGAAGTTGAAAGTTTGTTTCCTTCCCCGAAGTTGAACCAGAGGATTGACAGCCTGACGAGGATGGCGCGGAAGGAAAGTTTGTTTCCTTCCCCGAAGTTGAACCAGAGGATTGACAGCCTAACGAGGATGCGCGGTTTCAACAGATAATGCATGACAGATAACACTTCTTATGTTATCTGTTGTGTTTGAAAACGTTATGCATGAAATGTTATGCGTAACAAGCTTTGCTAGGAAGAACCAACAAGCATCTACTAACTTTATTCCTTATCGTCATGATGTCGGAAAACTCAGCAGATACTTTGTGGCGGTTTTTCGGTTCTTCCTCATGATGACGCTTATTATGCATAACATTCTGAAACACAACAGATAACATCCGAAGTGTTATCTGTTATGCATTATCTGTTGAATCCGCACATCCTCGTGTTATCTCTTATGAAACTTCTGACAGTGTAGTAGGCTAACTGATCAAAAGATTCAATCTTCTGAGCTTTAATCTAACTGTCTCTTACTAGTAATAAATGTTTGCTAGGTTTGAATTTTATCATATTCTTTGGCACCGTTAAAAGCGAGGCGACTCAAAGAAGGACGACCCTAACGTACAGTTTGAAGAGCATATTCTTACCAAGCAGTCTACCATGATGTAAATTTAAACAAAAAAAAAGTCTGAAAAAAAAGACTGTGCAAAACAGGCTCGTCACACCCGATGAAAATTTGTAGCCTGCGTAGTTGTATGGTAGTTATACGAAAAAGTTACATGTAATACTATGGAATAGCAAAGAATACTATCATTTAATGTGCCTCAGAATGGTCCAATCTTAAGTAGTAGTATCCAGTAGCATCCTGTCTTGCCTGCATAGTAGCATCCAGTCTTGCTAATAGTAGCATGCAGTAGTATGCAGTAACACGGTAGCCTTGAAGTAGAAGCATGTAGTAGCATCAGTTAGTACTGCATGCTAATTTGTCGTACAACTTCGTACTACTATTTTGAGATAATTTTTTTATCGGGCAGTCCAAATCCCAAATGTATATACGGACGGTGTTTTCTCAAAACGTGAGAAGAATTTTTTCACGAAACTGAGTAATTAGCAGTGCTCTACCCGCACCCAAATCGTATATGTCTGTCATATCGGAGGAACCACTGCCGAGATGCAGTTTCTTTCTGATGGAATTTAGGCCTGGAACATTTGGAAAATGTCGCTTGTAACTTTTGGAAAAACACCGCCGATATAGTCTTGCTCGACGACTAGAGCACAAGAATAATCCAGGATCAACACAAAACCAACACAAAATGAATTCAAAGATTTTCCATCGTCCAGTTCCAATCCCCGGGGAAAAAGAGGCGATTTCCTTTGAAAGAAAAATCTTCCCTACCGCGTAAAAATGGATTAATCTTTCCGAGAAATGGCGCAGTTAAGAGAAGTGATACGGATCTGTGAGCGTTTCGAGGCTAATAACATTTTTGGAATATACAGGAAGGATTGTACGCGTCGGAGTGAGAGTTTCGGTCAAGTGAGTGCCGGGAAAGGTGCCGATCAGCCTGTTCCTAGTGACTGTAAGAACATCAGAAAAAATGTCTGACGCATCACGGCAGTATCTCGAGGAAATAAACTTTAAACTGGATTTGATCCCTCCACTGTCAGAATACATTAAGTCAATTCAGTTGCAAATGAACGATGTGCAGCAACATATACAAAACCGGAAGTCGACAGATGAAAGACTGGCTTACGATATGGCGCGGATGAAAGAAGCAGTAAATGAGTCAAACAATAGGATAGAGTTTTTGGAAGCAGAAGCCAAACGCGCAAACCTAATAATGTTCAATTTCCACCAAACGAACCCATCACGAATCCCGCTCTCTGTGGAAGTCATTACCTACTTCAATTCGCGTAACTTAAATTAGGGCGCCACGAAATAAGAGACTCGGTCCGATTTAGCATAGGACCGATACTGATAAAATTCAACTCAGTGGACTTGCGTAACTTCATTCTACGAAATGGCCGGATACTCCAAGGAGACGGTGTAGCTGTTGCGCCCGATTATACAATCGCTGAGCGCCACGCCCGTGAACAGCTAAAGCCGGTAATGAGTAGAGCAATAATTGCAGTACCGTGTTCTTCAAAACTGTGCTAACTACATTTTCATAATTTTTGGGCCCAGTTTTGTGTATGCCATCTGCATGAAGAAAGTAGGAACTCAGAATGTTAAAACTAATCTACCTGTTAGATGGTGCTCACGTCGTCATCTAACACTTAGCACAATTTAACAGAATAACAGAAAATTGTGATAATTTTTAATATTTGAGATTTATTTAGTGGCTAGGAATGATGGTATGACGTAGTTTAGGTATAATTCTTCCCCAATTTTGATTGACGTCTTCCAACCTTGGAATAAATTTTTTGTTTGTTTATTTTTTGTAATTTTGTTAGTGTGTTTGAAAGGATGGACGACGTCTTTTTTATAATATTGTTTATAAAAGTTATATGAATGGAAAAATAGTTTTTTAATGGTTATAGTGTAAAAATTTGTTTAAATTATGGAAATTTATGAAATTGTATAGAATTAAGAGATTAAGAAATTGTATAATTGTATGATTGAATAGTTTAAAGATATGGGTATGAAGTTGAGAGATATGAATAATCTGTGAAAGTTTAATTGAAATAGTGAAAAGTGAAACATAGAAAGAAGTTATACGGGTCGTGTAAAGGTGTTATCAACCAACACCTGTAAACGCAAACTCCACAAAGAAGAAGAAGAAGAAGAATACCAAATCAGCTATGTTTTTGCAATGGTATAGTTGACTCAGTTTTCAAAAATTTTTAAGTTAATACAGTTTTGAAGAACACGGTATTAGAGAAGGTCGCGAGGTACGGCTTAGAGGAACGCGACTTTAATGGAAGGATGTTTTTGTGCGACGCCAACGAGGAAAAAAGTGAAAGAAGAGAACCGCCCCCAGAAAAGTAGAACCCGAGCTGACATCCTAAAAACAACGAAAATCTAGGGGAGAGTACACGAGTAGCACGGCGTCAACCGTAGTTGAGGTCAGGCAACCGACACCAGGAACCATTCCAGAAGGGTCGGAAACAGTGAGAAGGTGCCCAATAACACTAGCAGTGAAGTTGTGCATCCAAGTGGCAGCTCAGGGCGGGGATTTTAACTATGCCCAGGGGGTTAGCTCGGGTGTAGGGAGTGATAAAAGATCTAGAAAGCTGGATACGATTATCAGTCCGGAAGACCGGCACCGCACAAGCGTTCGGGATGTCAAAGCACGGGCCGAGAGACGGCGTAAGATGGCAAGAATATGAATCCCCAAAGCAAAAAAAAAAAAAAAAAAAAAACACGGAATACCAAGTTGCAATCCCCACGTCGAAGCTTCCAACAACCCAGTGATTACCATAGACTTAACTTCCCGGACGGGAGTTCAAACGAGTTCCAACTTGATGCGGACATGAAACGCCCATCTGAGTTGCCACCCCCTGACAGCGAGTATAGTGAGGAATAGCAAGACGAAGGCCGTACGAACAACACTAGTTTTGTTTCTTGGAACGTGCAAGACTGAGTGTAAGGCGTGAAATTCATAAGTGACGTTAAGAAATATGATTTTGTTGCATTGATTGAAACTTGGCTCCCAAAAGAGATTGTATTAAATGCCCCAGGATTTAGATTAGAAAGTGCGTGTAGAGAAGCATCTAAAAAGAGTTTACGGTGGAATTTTAGTTTTGATAAAGGATGGTGCGTTTAAGAGAAAGATACGGCAACCGAGCAGGTCAGAAAATTTGATTTGGATTAAGGTAGTGCTTAAATGGAGAAAAGCTGTTGGTAGGATCCGTGTATATCCCACCACAGAACAGCTCGTATCGAAATGAAGACACATGGAATATTCTAGAACAGGAAATAGAGGAGATGAAAACAAAGTTTTTTACTTATAAGATAATTATGTTGGGTGACTTTAATGCATATACGAGTGATGAGCAGGAAGTTCAAAATATAAAGATTCCAGGAATATCAGGTGTTGTCCCCCGAGTTTTTACTTTACCAAGGCCAAGCAAAGAAGCGTCCCGTAAACTTAATGTGTGGGGTAGAAAGTTGCTCGCATTGTGCTCTGAAATGGCCTAGTGATTGGGAATGAGAGGTTCGGGACGGATTCATTGGTGGGTGAGTTTCGGGAGTTAAGCATAGTATTATTGATTACGTACTGGTGGACGTTCGATTATCGCTGCAATCTCTGGACGTGGAGATTCTGAATTTGGTGGGTTCTGACCACCTTGCTGTGAAACTAGAGATCACATATCAGCCTGCCCTTATCTCACGGGCTCCACACGTGAATAGTCCATTAAAAATACAAGCAGGTAGGGCACCCCTTCCACAGCAAGAAGAAAGAGAAATAATTCAGGCTTTTAGTAGCGATGAAATATTGTCCCGAAGCAGCCGAATGCTGGTTGAAATAACGTCCCCTGAAAAATTGTCAGAGAGTATGAATGAATTAATTTGGGAATCTGTAGAACTAATCCTAGCAAAGCAAAAGAAAGAAAGCAAACCATTTTCTGATGAGGAATGTCGAAATGCAAAAACTAGCGTGGAAATAATGTATGAATTAGCGAGGAGAGAAAAAGAAGCATACAAAACAGGGTCTTAATGAAAGATTTAAAGAGATGAGAAAAACATACAAAAAACTTTTAAAAAGGAAGAAGAATGAAAGAGAAATGATTGAGAAGGAGGGTATACTTAAGGCATTTAGCAAGTCAGATATGAAATTATTACGACACATTCATACGACGGAAAAGAAGCACGGTAACGCGCCGGAGCCAGAAACGTGGCCCGAATATTTCGCATCAGATATGCGGGAAAATGGTGTAAAGGAGTGGCAGGATAATGAATTTAAACAGCTGAATGAGGAAGTAATTAGGCCCCAGAAAGAGTCTGATGATGAGCTGTTACGGCACATATCGAGAACCGCTCCAGGCGTATGAAAGGAGGTTCAGCACCCGGGGCTGACGGAATCCCCACGCGCGTCTACCAAAAGTGCTGGCCAACACCCATGCCCCTATTGTTACTTCTATTTAACGAGATACTTAGCTCGTCAATTATTTATTGTCAATTAATATTGCCGGGTGAAAGACTATTGAAAGATGCGTATCTTGAGTCGTTGAAAGATGAAACACACGATTCCTGGGCTTTCCAGATTCGTTCAATATTAGATAGTTGCGGGCTTGGTTGTATGTGGAATAGAGGGGAGTGTCCGGGCCAAAAGAAGTCAAAAGAAGTTAGTGGTAGGTTAATTGACCAAGAAATCCAGGTTTGGTTAGCTATGATAAGAGATAGTGGTTCTTTGAGTTTGTATGCAGAGGCTAAAGAGATTTGGGGTGAAGAAATTTATTTTAAAGCGGGTGTAAAAAAAGAGGAAATTAAATTAATTTTAAATATGAGGGCAGATAGCTTGCCACTTGGTGAAAGACGAAAGTATTTGGGAAGTGTTAGGGAGAAATCTGGTCCTTACTTTTGTCTAATGTGCGGTGAGGCAGATGAGGATCTAATTCATTTTATGAGTGGATGTGGTGAAATTGAGGATCTGAGGGAGGAAATTTTTAAGGGAGGGATTCATGGGAGGAAGTGGTTGTTAAATATTATGCAGAGTAGGGATTTTCTTAGTATAAGAAACCTCGCGAGGTTCCTCAGAGTGGCCAGTCTGCATAGGGAAAAGTGTTTGAGTGGGGTTTAGTGTAGTAGAGTGACCGTTTATTTTTGTATTTCCATTATGCTACTTTACATTTTGTTATGTATGTGTTTGTTATGGCCTTTGGGCTTTTAAGACAAATAAATATCATATCATGGATAGATGCTTGGAAAACATCTATACTAATCCCCATTTTCAAGAAAGGAGACCCCAATATCCACGCGAACTACAGACCGATATCACTAATTCCGTGTTTGGATTTCGATTTTGGATAGTAGGCTGGCTCGATGGCTGGAAAGTAATGACGTTATGAAGGAAGAACAAGGAGGTTTACGGGAGGGTTATAACGCAATTCATCGTGCATTTATACTGAAGACTTTAACTGAGAAATATGGGAAAGGAAAAGATAAACTTTACGTTGATTTTATAGATTTTGAAATTGCATTTGATAAAGTGGATAGAGTGCTGCTGTGCATAGAAATGATAAGAATAGGGTTACCTCGATTTTTTGTTAGACTAATTTCTGGAATGTATATTGGATCTAAAGCAGTAGTAAAAATATTTCACAAGGGACTATCGCCCATTTGATTGGAATAGCGGGGTAATTCCCTCCGGGGTGACTCCAAGGTTATTCTGCATTTTCATAAATGTTTTCGAAAAGCGTTGGGCACCAACCGTGCGATTCGGAAACTTAGTTATATCACTACTGCTGTTCGCTGACGACGCAGCATTAGTAGTAAGTCACCACAAGAGCTTCAAACCCCTCTTGGATATCCTATCAGAATACCTGGAGAAAAAAAAAGCTAATGTTAAGAAAACTGTAATTGTGATATTCGGCAAGAAAGAAAGAAATGAGACAGAACCGCCAAATTTTATTATATACAGGAGCAAGTGTCTACGAAGCCTAGCTTTAAATGTCTGGGGATAATTTTTTCAGAAGTAGGAGGATGGAAATACCATGTAAAAGAGATGACAAATAGGGGAAGAGGAGTGACAAGCGCAATACTTCGGAACGGGACGCTATCAGGAATTAAGCACATAAAAATTCATAAACAAATTTGCATGTCAAAAGTGACGCCAACAATTCACTACGGTGCAGAGCTTTGGGGATTTGAAACTGTCACCTAACTAGGGACAATATAGCTTCAGTATTTCAAGAGACTTATTGGGTTACACCAGACGACCCACATGCCAGGCAGTAAAAGGGGACCTGGGACTTTCCTCCCTAAGGAAACATAGATTAACCCAAATAATAAGGTTTTGGGCAAAAGTTATATCTTTACTAGAGAACACACTGCTTAAGCAAGCTTACCTGGAAGCACTATCGACGAAAAAGCGAAATTCATGGCCGCTCCAAGTTAAAAAAAAACTTCTAGATAATGCAGGTCTTTCGTACATAAGGAATGAAGGAAGAGGGCCGGAAGGAGACCCGACGAGCTTCATACGTGAATTCACTAGAGTGTTAGAAGAACAAGAGGTTCAGGCTTGGTACGAACGGACACAAAATTCAAATACATTAAAGTATTACAAAGAAGTTCAGCAGATTTTCGGAATGGAATTTTACTTCAAGCTATACCTACCGACGGAGAGCCTGCGCCTGTGGTTTCAGCTACGAGCGAACTGCCTGCCAGTACGTGGTCGGAGCAATTGGGATAATAAGATCCCAATTAGTAAGCGACAATGCCCCCTGTGCTTTAACACAGAGGAAGAGGGTCATTTTCTGGTTGAATGCGAGCAACTCTCAGACCCCAGGAGACACTTTCTTAATGGGTATACTATCAAGTTCCCCGGTGTTCTTGAAACAAAAATAAAGCTAAAATACTTAAAATATGCCAATTCTTAAAGAGTGTATTAGTTAAATAAAGATAAGTATTGAGTGATGTAAAGTGTATTGTAACCATCATGTATTTTGAACGGCCGACTGGCTATTAAATATATTCACATTCATTCATATTCATATTCATTAAGGTTAATAGTCTTTGATGGAAAAACTCAGCTTTTGTTTCTTCATATTTATTTAGAACGATTTCAGTGCCTGCAGGAAATGAGTAGAAAAGCTGTTACCCGTTATATGCGACTTAAACACCCCACCCACAAATAATGAACGGGGACGAAAGCTAATTTCTCTACGTTACATCGTGGCAGAATAGGAGATTGCTAAACTGGGACTATCGGTTTATATGCCATGTCACGATAGGATATAACATGATATTCCAATTCCAAAATAAAGCCCATTGAACCATAGCGGAAAAAATATCAGCACCCAGACAATCCATCAACCAACACATTTAAAATCAAACAGATACATTTTTTTTACTTTTTTAGTGACTGAAATTTTTAAATATTCATAGTATTAGATTTTGTATGTATTGATGACGACAAAGTTGGATTTTACCATGATAGTTTCGAGAAGAATAAAAGCTAGATCAATCTCTATATCTAAGAGTTACAAAAAAATGTGCTCGATGTTCCATTGCTATCTTTAGGAACCTGCCTAATCTACCTTATTTCCCCCAAAACTTTAACCCCCATTATCTGAACACCCGATCGTCCCCGTACTATACACTATCAAAGGCATCCAACCTTATGTCACACAATTCACAAATCAAGTGGGAAAGACTTTCTTCTCGTCCAAACATCAGAAAATAGGAAGGACCATCCAGATTTCTCAATTTCCGGAAAAACTTTGTTTTCTGACACAATGAAAACCTATCAGCCCTTATAGAAACCACCCACTCATATTCCAGCCTACCAAATTTCCTTTAAAGTCTAACTGAGACCAACTTATTTTTGTATCATGCAACTGAACACACTGCATTATTTGACTTGAGTTGAGTTTTTTTTTTTATTGTTTTTCCCTATTTGCTCTACTATGATGTTCAGAATATCTACGGCAGTCCAAATTCTACTATGACGTGGAAAATAAACGCGGCTTTTTCAGTGATCAGCTCGCGGAGGGTAGCTAACTGCGTATTCGTAAATCGTTTTCCGCATACGACATAGATACGCGCATAAAGGTATCACAAACCCGACAGGAAAATTCCACTATATGAAAGTCGATTATCCGAGAATAGTGGAGCACTGAGTAACGCATTTTCGTCGGGTCTTCGATCCCCTTTAAGTGAATAAGTGATGGGTAAATAGATTGCCTTGTCACAGCCCTTTTAGTTAAACATTAAAATCAACCTCTTCACCCCACGTCTCTTTGTCCTTCGTGTAAAATCGTAAAGAATTCGACAGCGAAATCTTACTCCACGACTCTTGCTATATCCTGGTCTTTTACCATATTTGAAACCATTTCACTAACCTCCCCCTGGTCAAATGACCCCCCCCTCCCCGTACGGAAAATCTCCACGTCGAATCCACGTCGTTATGCTTTAAGAATGAACTTAAACTAGAATTTGGTCTTTTTTAGGATACTGCAGACCATGAACAACAAGAGCTGAAAGCTCATATGGCACTTGTAAGAACAGTTAGCATGTTTGTCAGATACGGTTTGCAGTTTCAAGGCTGGATCTCTCCCGATCTTCATTTCATTAGAAATCCTCATTCTATAGCTCAGACATTCCACATTTATCCAATATACATTTTACTTGATATGTCTAATACGTAACGATTCAAAATTAGCGGCCGCGGCAATGGAAGGCTCAAAACCTAACCCTAATACTAGGCCAATAGACCAAGTTGTCCAGTGTTATACAATTTTAGTACGTAAATAAATACTTGAAATACTTGAATACACAGTTTAGCCTCAGCTGTCTAAGCTTTGAGGCTTTGATAGGCATAAACTATTCAACCATGCACCTTCTGAGTCGTTGTCCTTTTTCCCAACTCGCCACCACCTGTTTTGAAAAATTTTCATTCCAGGAAAACTTGCAACCGAAATAAACAAACTCCTCTTAAGTTGAAGTTGGCTACCGTCAATAGAAACTTGTCTGTAGTAAACAACTTCCCCCACTTCTTCACATTTAAATTCAGACCTTGGCTTCCTAAGAAATCTTATCCAACAACGTTTGCAAGCTTTCCCTGGAACCTCAGCATTCCATAGCAAACAACTACATGCAAATTCTTATACATACCACCTCACTGACAAAGTACACTGTCAGAAGTTTCATAACAGATTGCGCATAACACTTTCAAGAATAACACCTTTTTACTTAGAATTAAAGTGTTATGACCAATTAAGTTTATACTATTTCGTGCCCAGATCTCCAACAACACCTTCAATAGGTAAAAATATTACACTGTCAGAAATTACATAACGACAACAGCAGGATGCGCGGTTTCAACAGATAACACTTCGGGATTATGTTTCTTTCGTTCCCGTTAGTATTTTTACCAATTGAAGGTGTTGTTGGAGATCTAGGCACGATATAGTGTAAACTTAATTGGTCATAACACTTTATTTCTAAGTGAAAAAGTGTTATTCTTGAAAGTGTTATGCGCAATCTGTTATGAAACTTCTGACAGTGTAGCATTTCGACTTAACAAAAAGCTTTCACGTCATTTATGAAAATGACAATTTAAGGGACAGTGTGCATCCCTGTTTCTCCTAACTGTCGTTACGCTCATTGATATAAGACCCGCCACCCTCACTAAAGAGCCGTCACCACATAGCTTACATTTCCCCCGAGACTGCCATGACTTGATACTGACGGCCAATACCCATCACCACCTCAAATGAAGCTCCCTCCGGGCATTATCGAAAGCCCATTTTCGATCCATAAGTACTACATGTTGTTGATTATTCCCTTCTCTATCATGCAATTCAAAATAAACAGATTATCTAGAACTGAATTCCCTTCTGAAACCTTTGCAAACATCTTAGCTAGAGCACTACCTAATTGGATTAATCCATAATATTCACAAGATTTCGCCTAACTTTTCAACCAAAGGCAGTCCTTCCACTGACATATTCTGGCAAGACTCATTTCCAGTTTGGTGTTTCAAATAATAAGAAATCCAGTACTTTTCAGGAAAAGGCTATGCACAACCTCTGTACAGCCTCTCATTTCGCTCATTTCGACGTTTGTTAACTATGCTGAAAGGTGCTTTATCAGCACCTCCATCCTGTGTAGCAACATGATCATATGTTTCTCTATACAAATTGATTTTTACTCTCTTTGAATCATTGAAAGTAATCCCAACTTCGACAGATACAGTGAAAGCAATCGTAACTTCAAGAGATCAGACTATACAAAATCACAGTTTGCGCCGACTTTGACCTAACAAGGTTAGACCCAAGCGGTGCAAACTCTGATTTTGTGGGTAAGCGAGAACTTAACTTTGAACAGTGCCGCTTTCATCCACTGTGGCAAAAGTCAACTGGTAAGCCAAAGTAGCTAATTCGTAACTCCCAAGAACACCCAGGCTATGGGGGATGCTACGGGCTTAGAAACAAGACCAAAAGTTTCGACTGAATCCCAAACATTTACTTTTTGACCCAGACAAATTAGAGGTTGCTACTTTTAAAATTTAGAAACAGATCAAGGCTTATAGTTGAGGTTGAAACATGTTCTAAACTTAGAATGTGTCTGTGGGTGGGGGGGGGGGCTAACCAAGAAACCAAATGGGAGTCTGGCATTGCGTCCGATAAAATCAGTAAGGCTAGTTAAGGGCACCAATAAACTGAGTTGACATCCAGCTTGTGTGTGTGTGTGTGGGGGGGGGCTAACCAGGAAACCAAATGGGGGTCTGGCAGTGCGTCCGATGTCAACTGAGTTGACAGTCAGCTTGGATATCGGCCGTTCGGGAGCTACAGAACCCATTTACGAACTCGACCTGTCCCTTGACCCAAAGAATCCTCACACCAAATTTCATCCAAATATCTCGTCCCTTCGAGAGTTATCGTGCTCACAGACAGACGGACACATGTCCGGCGAAAAAAAGGGTAGAAAACAAATTCACCGTATCTTCCAACGTCTTCTTTACTTCAATCCAACGTCTTCTTTACTTCAAATAAAGATTTAATTTATAACAAATTTTCCAGTTTTTGCCGGACGAACTATATGTTCGGCTAAAAAAAATGATTGTGATATGGATTCAGCCTCTCTTCTTACCCCTAAATCGGACATCTAATCAACTACAAACACAACTTTTGCTTTTAACAAATTTTTCGGTTTGGGCCGGATTCGGGGCGAACTACTTGTCCGCGTGTCTAATCAACTTCAAATAAAGCTTTTACTTTTAACAAACTTTCCGTTTTTGGCCGGATTCCGGACGAACTACTTGTCCGACGAGAAAATGGTTTTCATATTTGTGTTCAGAATGTCTTCTTACCCCTTAGTCGACTATCTCGTTAGCTGTTTAAAATATTTTGTTTGTCCCTTAACTGAACCCCCTCCCCCACCCTAAATGTAGGGCTACAGAGCCCATCTACGAACTCGACCTTTCCCTTGCCTCAAAGGATCGTCCCACCAAGTTTCATCAAAATATCTCATTCCCTTCGAGAGTTATCGTGCTCACAGACAGACAGACAGACGGACAACTTTTGCGATGTCGAAGGGTCCACTTACGTTTTGGCCTTTTGGGATCCTAAAAACAAAACAGAATGAATTTGATTTGGTACTGCTATGTTTTGCTTTTCTTTGTGAAGGGGTAGTATACGTGTCTTTCAGGGAAATTCCCTCTTCAAGTTACAAACAGGGTTGCCAGGTGTGACACTTTTGAAGCTTTTTGACACTTTTCGCCTCTGGGTGACACCATGGCCCCTATTCTCTAAAAATGACATGTCTGTCTGCATGTCTGCATTTGATGAAACTTAGGTGTAACTGTGTAAGGATTAAATATTCTTTGAGCCCAAGCTGACTTTGAAACATTTATTCAAACAATGTTTACAACGGATACGTCAGCTACGATTCTTCATCAGCGATATTTCGGCCCTTCTTGGCAAGGGTCCTCGTCAGGCTGTCAATACTCTGCAATGTCAGAAGTTTCATAACAGATAGCGTATAACACTTTCAAGAATAACACCTTTTCACTTAGAAATAAAGTGTTATGACCAATTAAGTTTACACTATTTCGTGCCTAGATCTCCAACAACACCTTCAATTGGTAAAAATACTAACGGGAACGAAAGAAACATAATAGATAACATCCCAAAGTGTTATCTGTTGAAGCCGCGCAATCTTCTGTTGTCGTTATGTAACTTCTGACAGTGTAGTTTTTTTTACCTATTGAAGGTTTGTAGGAGAGCCAGGGACAAAATAGTATAAACTTAATTGGTCATAACACTCTATTTCTAAGTGAAAAGGTGTTTTTCTTGAAAGTGTTGTGCGCAATATGTTATGAAACTTCTGACAGTGTGGGTCAACGTCGGGGAAGGAAACAAACACATTGCCATTTTAAAAATAGGTTGTTTACAGGTTAGATTACAGGTTAATTTCCTTCCCTGACGTTGAACCAGAGGATTGACAGCCTGACGAGAACCCTTGCCAAGAAGGGCCGAAATATCGCTGATGAAGAATCGTAGTTGACGTATCCGTAACATTGTTTGAATAAAAGGTGTAAGGATTCTTTGAGTCAAGGGTAAGGTCAAGTCTTAGATGGGCCTTGTAGCCCTACATTTAGGGGTGGGGATTCAAATTAAGGGGCAAACAAAATATTTTTAAAAAGCTAATGTGATAGCCGATTATGAGGTAAAAAGACAAGTTGAACACGATGGTGAAAACCATTTTTTCGCTGAACAAGTAGTTAAGTAAGTAGTAAAAGTTTCATTTGAAGTTGATTAAATGTTCGATTCAGGGGTCAGAAGACAGGCTGAACACTTATGCGAAAAGTATTTTCTACCCGGACAACTAGTTCGCTCGGAATCCGGCCAAAACCGGAAAATTTGTTAAAAAGTTTTATCTGAAGTTGATTAGATGTCAGACTTAGGGGTAAGAAGAGACGCTGTATGCCAATCATTTTTTACCCGGACATAATTCGTCCGGAATTCGGTTGTAACCGGAATTTTTTTCAAGTTAAAGTTTTATTTGAAGTTGATTAGATGTTGTTTATAGAGATAAGGATATACGCTGAATTCGTTCTGAATTTTCTCTTTTTGCTGGACAATCCCGATGAAAAATTTATCTCAAAATAGTAGTACGAAGTTGTACGAAAAAGTAGCATGCAGTACTAACTGATGCTACTACATGCTTCTGCTTCAAGGATACCGTGTTACTGCATACTACTGCATGCTACTATTAGCAAGACTGGATACTAGTATGGCAAGGAAAGGATGCTACTGGATACTGCGACATAAGGTTGGACTAGTCTGAGGCACATTAAATGATAGTATTCTTTGCTACTACATAGTATGACATGCAACTTTTTCGTGCAACTACCATACAACTACGCAGACTACAAATTTTTCATCAGGATTAGTTCGCTCGGGCCCGAAATTTGGCAGAAGTAAAGCAGGAAGTTTCGGTCAGTGTCGTCAAAATAGTATGAGTTACACAAGTATATCTTCTGTCTTTCTCTTATGATTAGCCTGGCGAAGACTGGATCTGGTGAAGTCAAGACCCAATTGTCTGGATCAAATATTAGATTTTTGAGATCCCATCGAAACCTTTGGTCTTGTTTTTAAAGATGTACGCGACAGTAGTTCACAAAAAAATGACTGATTGTCTAGAAGCACGATATACTTTCGGTGTTTGGAAAGGACTATCAACGGACATTGCCATTAGAAATAGGTTGTTCAGGTAATTTGTGCATTTGATAAAGACGTAATATCTGCAGTATTAGTGTTAGCCATTAAAAAGGCATTTGATGCTACTGAACAATTTTTCCAGATTCCCAAGTCAAGAGGTACACTGTAAAAAGTTTTTTCGTATAAAGATTAAAGTTAACTGCAGTATTTGCCACTCGGATTACTCTTATCTCTACGCAGATAAGATTAATACCAAATAGAGATAAGATGAACAGTGTATGCATAATCGTATATTTACATTATCAATAGGTAAACATTTATTAACTTCGTCTTCCTGCTTTGTGCTTATTTTTCCGGGTTATAAATAACATCATCATCATCGTCAATATAGTGTCAAGACGGTTGCATTTATATTTTAGGAGGCTAATATGGCATCGAGTCACGAAAATGTAAATGTGGCATCTAAGTGTCACTTTATACCATGTGGAGTGCCACACGGTCAATATTGAGACCTCTGTTTTTTTATTATTTATGTTGAACTAGTAATATGTTTGTTGAACCAAGAAATCGGCATAACATTCAAATCTTCACTGTCAAAATTTTGCTCTTCGGTTGTTCAAGAAGTTTATAAGTCGATCCGTAGCGCCTATGGGCGCATCGTCCCCAACCGGGGGCGCTATAATCGTAAAGCTTTGGGAAATTTGTACAGCACCTTCTGCGCTCCTTCTATACTATTTCGTTCTGGCGTCACTCATGTTCTGCGAAAAAAAAAAAAAAAAAAAAAAAATCTAGTTCTTTGTTTAAAAAAAGTCGTGTGCAGTTCTCCCTAATTTTTACTACGGGCATTAGTTAACACTACATTACAGTAAGACGGAATATATATTATTAACTCAAACAGACCTGACTGAGATTAAGAATAGTTGATAGGCTACCATTATAAACAGAAGAAAGACCAGTAGGTCTATTTGAGTTTAGTTCTTCTATCTTCTATCTTATCTTATCTTAGCTGAGGTCAATTCGAGATTCGGCATAGGGGTAAGAAGACATGATGATCACATTTTTGAGATTCATTTCCTTGAGAGATTAGCAGTTCGTCCAAAATCCTGCTACAACCGCAAATTTGGTACAAGAATAAGTGTTTTCCTGAAGTCGATCTGGGATTAGAAATCGGAGTAACAATCCATGGGGATTCTTTATCTGTTTTGTCACCGGACAAGGAATTCGTCGAGGATCCCACAAAACCCGGAAATTCGATAGAATTGTCTGTATGTGTAACCCGTTACATTCTTACATTCGTTACATTCTTTATAACCCGTTACATTCAAACTGAACAAGAACGGAGAAAAGGAAGAAAAAGAAACAAAATACAAAATATAGAAAAGAAAATTAGCTATCAATGACAAAATGTATACAGCACTAACAAGTGAAAAACTACTCTGGTATTGTATAGGCCTTTAATTTGAGGCAAGAATGTATGATAAATCCACATCTGTTCTTATTCTTTCTCTGCGGATCAGTCCATTAGCCTACCCGATGAAAAATTTGTAGCCTGCGTAGATGGTAGTTATACGAAAAAGTTGCATGGAATACTATGTAGTAGCAAAGAATGCTCTCATTTAATGTGCCTCAGACTAGTCGAATCTTTCCAGTAGCATCCTGCCTTGCCATAGTAGCATCCAGTCTTGCTAATAGTAGCATGTAGTAGTATGCAGTAACACGGTAGCCTTGAACTAGAAGCATGTAGTAGCATCAGTTAGTACTGCATGCTACTTTTTCGTACAACTTTGTACTACTATTTTGAGATAAATTGCTCATCGGGTAATCCGAGGAAAACGAGAAAACGAATACTTTCACTCTCTGTTCTCCATCAGGTCATTCGCCTGTATGTATACACATAATAAGACTGCATCGATGGGCTAACACTCATAATGCCCACGACTCAAAATGCCCACGACTCATAATGCCCACGACTCAAAATGCTCACGGCTCAAACTGCCTACGGTTCAAAATGAACACGGCTTAGAATGCCCACAAATTGAATATTATTTGAGGTGTTCAGTCCGAAGTAAACTGGAATTAGCGATGAGTGGGGAACGGAAGGAATACACGGAGTATCAGAATGGCGATGACCGTATGTTGAACTGGTATAACCTCAACTGCAATAAAATATCTAATACTCTGCCAAATTTTGAAAAAAAATGAACCCCGAAGAGCAATCTTAAAGCTATTATTTGTAGATAAGAACAATAATTCTTACCTTCATGGTGCAAAATTTCTGGGGGGAGGAGCTTTACCTTAAGGTTGGTTTCGGACCTGATGAGTTGCAGTGGACCGTGAGTTCTCGGGCAGATGCTTTACCGGTGGGTGCGAGAAGAAAATATATTGGTAAAATTAAGTGCGGTTCTGGTTCTTACTTTTGACCGTTATGCGGAAAGAGGGATGAGGATGTGGATCACTTGGTTTGTTCTTGTAGTGAGTTGGGGGATCTAAGGAGAGGAGTTTTTGGTAAGGAGGTTGTTCAAGGGGGTTCTTTGAAAGATTTGATGGGTAATAAAGTTTTCCAAGAGTTGCGTCGGTTGGGTAGATTCCTGAAGGTTGCCATGGAGCACCGTGAACGTTTTAGTGTAGGTTGAGGTTGTGGTAGGGATAGGTATTAGTTTGTTTGATAGTTATTTAATTATCAGAATTATGAGTTGAGTGCTGAATATTTGGACTGGTACATTGCAGTTTGAGTGCTTGTTTATTTGTATGTTGTCCCGCTATAGCCCAGAGGGCTTTTTTGGGAATACATTCATTCATAATGAGACTGCATCGATGGGCCAACACTCACAATGCCCACGACTGAAAATGCTCACTATAAATACCCATGACTCATAATGCACAAAGCTCAAAATGCCTACGGTTCAAAATGCACACGGTTTACAATGCCCACAAATTGAATATTATTTGAGGTGTTCAGTCCGTAGTAAACTGGAATTAGCGATGAGTGAGAAACGGAAGGAGTACACCAAGTATCAGAATGGCGATAATCGTATGTTGGTATACCCTCAACTGTAATAAAATATCTAATACTCTGCTGTATTTAAATATCTAATACTCTGCTGTAATTTTGAAAAAAAAACGAATTCCGAAGAGCAATCTTAAAACTATTATTTGTAGTTAAGAACAATAATTCTTACCTTCATGGTGCAAAATTTGGATCGTCTAGTTTCGCCTTCTGTGTTGGAACAATTTTATTACATTTTTTGTGTACTGTCAAGCAAATAATTCTGATCTGATCCACAAACAATAAAATAGTTCCTTTCAATACCTTTTCCGTGGTAATCCTGTCCCTTGTAATCTCGTTGTCCGTTGTCCAAGGACATTTTGGCCTCCCGTGGGTGCAATCTCAGCCGTCGGCATTTTGAACCAGGACGATTTTAGGCTTCCCTGTCGGCAGAGGCGTACCTAGCCAAAATGTTTTGGGGGGGAGGGGCAAGGAATTTACCGAATGGCTGGTAATTTTTACCGACTGTTTTTGCAGAAAAAACGAGTGTTTTCAAGAAAAAAAAGACAGTTTCGAAAAAATCGACTGATTTCCCGGAAAAACGACTGTTTTCAAGAAAAATCGACTGATTTTCAGAAAAATCGACTGTTTTAATGAAAAAAATCAACTCTTTTGGCAAAAATAGCGGCGATTCACGCCGACTCGATTATTTTTTACCGACTAACTGACAACATTGGGGGGGGGGGGAGTCCCCCTCTCCCCCCCCCCCCCCCCGGTCGTGATGCCCCTGCCTGTCGTTATTTTAAACTGTCGACATTTTGAGCCGCTGACATTCTGGGCAGCTTAGATTTCGGGGTCTTCGACTTCACTTGTGGACATTTTGAACCGTGGGTATTTTGATCGCGGGCATTGTGTAGAGTGGTCAAAAAGATCGTGGTTATTTTGGGAACTACCCCATCGATGTATCTGCCTTGCGTTACGACCATAATCAGATGTAAGCCGGATAGAAAAAACACTCCCATAAAATTTCCATGGTGATATGTGTTTAGATAACGAAAAATGCTCCATTAGAATATTATAAGGGTTTCGTAATCGGAACCTAACCTGCGAACAAACAGCACGTTTATCAAACTTAGTAAAGCCAGAAAATCTACAAGATCCAGTTGTTAGGATGAATATAATATTCATCTTTGGGATTCCATCGAAGCTTTGGTGTTGTTTAATTAAATTTGTTGCACAAGTTATCTGGAATTTACCACCTTTAGAAATCCGGAATTCGAATAATCTTATATCCTTCAAGCGAGCAGTGAAGAGTGATTATTACAGAAATAGTTTCCAATAGTCGAGCTTGGTGCTGTCATCCACATTTCTCTCGTTACTTTCTGTTTCGCTCTTTTCTGTTTCATTTTGTTTGTTTTTTCTTTTCTAAATCGAATGTCGACACCGTAGATTAAAGGTATTTTTCTTCATCTTCCTCTTGTTTTTCCTATAAGTTATCTGTTGATTCTGTTTTTTTTTACTTCTTAATTAGAGTAGCCTATCCTAGGATCAAACTTTAGATTTTCTTGATTGACATTTAAAAACAGTTCCTTCCTTAGTCAAAGCAGAGGTGCAACGTGCACTTTGAACAGAAGACCTTAATTTCTGTTTTAGATTTTAACAATCTACTTCCTGCCGAATTCTCCAGTTCACTGTAAAAAGTTTCTCCGAGTATGGTTTAAAGTTAAATGCAGTATTTGCTACTGGGATTAATCTTACCTCTACTGAGATAAGATTAATCCGAATTAGAGATAAGATTGTCTTTTTGAGAGACAAGATTAATCCCAGCAGCAAATACTGCAAGATTTTTTTTTACAGTGTTTAGAATTAAATTTTGGACATGTAACGGCAGCATAACGCAGTGTCTTAAATCCAGAGCAAAATAATACTCGGAGTTGCGCCGAGACTTGAAAAAAGTGACAAATATTGCAATAGCAGAAACACTAGTACCACTAGCGATGGACTACGGCCATACTAAAACTCAACCAGTCATGCACCAGCGCTGGCTTCAGTAACTCCGTTTTCCGGACAGAGCAAACAAAGATACAAACTCCCCTGTATTTTAGATGTTTGAAGACCGCATCTTAGCTGTACTAGAATTTTCTACACCCGCAAGTATGTCTCGGTTTGACTGTCACAAACGTAGTAGGCGGCGCTACGAGTAAGGTTCGTTTCCGATGCATGGAAAGCGTGGGTTCTGGCTACCCCCCTTCCCTTTACGAACCTCCTCGGACATACCCCCCCCCCCCCCCCTCCGGCGAAAATCACTCCGGTACCAAAATCCCAGATCCCAACCCCCCGACCAATCCTCCCCCACACAGTATTAATAAAATGCAATTTATTTTTATGAAAAGTATAAATAGAGGCGAGCTTCCAGCGAGCCGCCTTTACGCGTTTATATTTAACTCGCGTGTCTATGGAAAATCCTTAAGTCCTCGTGGTCCAAACTGCAGTTCTTCACAACTATTTCAAATTTCCTATAGATTTGCATTCGGGAAGGGGAGGTGCCTGTTTTTTTTTGCCAGGGGCTTGAGGCACCCGGGTTGTTTTCGCGGGGGGAGGGTGGCACCTGTACCTGGAAAGCGTAGTTCTTGGCGCTACTTCCTAGTGTTAAGTTGCTGTGCCGGAACCCAACCTTGTCCTTTTTCTATTCCTTCCACACTGTCTGACTATTACCTCCCCTATCAATAAAAGGTCCTGTCCTATATACAATAATTATCCGCGTGTCATCTTTCCGTAGATCAGCCATTCCGTGACACTTTTTACTATCCACACGACAAATAGTTTTCTGTCCGTCGTGTCAAACCCTATTGCCCTTATAATATGCCTGAGAACATGTTATCCTGGTCATGAAAGGGCACGAGAGAAGTGACAGACTAATTGCCTATAAGCTTGTTAAAAAGAAAAATGATAATGGGAACTGATTGTGGATGTTCGATGTTTACTAAAGACGCTCGCGGCATTGGACACATCCATATATCAGAAGTAACCAGTTCAGTGTGTTGCGAGAGCAACACTTTGGTTTTGTCGTGTTTTTTTTTCCTAGTCCCCCGATTTCAGCTTATTGCTAGAAAGTGTTAAGGGTCTAACCTGGGCGGTTTTCACGGAAAGTGTGGACCTTAGGCTGGATTGATGAATATGACCTTACTTTTTGGAAAGCCCCGCAGAGCTGGGGGCCAAAAAAGATGGCTTTTGCTTGTAATCGAGCCAGAGCCTAAGGTGTGCGAAGTGGAAGTGGAGTTACATAGCCTATATCAGAGAGTACTATCTGAAGTTGTGCAGCCAATCTTTCAAACCATAGGCGTATTCTCGCCGTTCCCCGAGGACTCCACTTGAGGAGTCCCCGCGTTTTTGTTTGTCCCGGGAACTCACTCCCCGTATTCTCGCGAGTCCCTACGGACGGGGAATGCTCAGATTATCATCACCATCATCAAAAAGGACTCCCTTTCAAATTCGGTGGGGAATCAATGTTTGCTGTTGTAGGTACTATGTAAAATTAATTAAAAAGAATCAGAATAAAGAAAACCAAAAATAAAGTTGATCTAGACTAATTTTTTCAGCTGCATATTCATTTTTCGAACAAAATCCATTTTTGAAGCATTCCCCGTATTCTCGCTGTTTCTTTACGTGGAGTCCGCGTGGAGTGACTCCCTCTGTTCTCGCCGTTCCCTTCGATTCCCCGAGGAGTCCTCGGGGAACGGCGAGAATACGCCTCATGTTTCTGCTTACGAGTGGAAAGCCCCGTTCTAGCAGGCAAGCAGGCAGGCACCATTTTCAGATTGAACATGGACTAAAATCTAAAAGTGCTAAATATGTGAGGTAGTTGCCGGCCCCACCCCACAGCCAGTATATCTTCTTTGAGTGATAAATAGAAAAATTTAGAGAAACAAAAAAGTGTCATTTGTCGTTCGAAAGTGCTGCCATCTATTGTTACTGCCCATTTCTGTTGGTGATTTCAGCTAAGTTCATCATTCCATGTTGCACTTGGGATAGCGGCAAAGAAATGGTATCATGCATGACTCTTAACCTTTAAAGGTTCTCGTATTGCTAAAGAAATTAGAGCTTAACCTTTGCTCCTTTCTAAGTGGTGATGTTAGAAAGTTGGCCTAAGGCAAAAAGTCAACATGTGAACTAATACAGCTAGATTTTTTTTCAACGGCAAGCGATAGGCCTTGATAAGCTGATCAAAGTATATGTCATCCGTTTTTTGGTAAAAAAAACTCCTTGATCAGAACAGTTTGAAAGTTTAGAGGGGCTGACAACTTCAGTAGTAAGGAACACACTGAAACCAAAAATAGGCCGATCCCAATTGTGAGACATGCAGAAAACTTGTAAGCAACAATCGGAAATTAGACCATAATCATCTTCGGCGATGAAGGGTTAGCAACTTTTGCTAGTTGGTGTACCTATTAATCGTATTATTTGTTTCCGGTACCTTTCCATGTTGCAAGAAGTTACAAGTTTTTTTTTTACCCTGAAGAGATAACAAATAAAAGGGTAGCTGTCAAGAAATGATTATTCTAAGCTTTTTTACTTTTTCAGGTAATTTTTCCGGAAGTATTCTCGCACCTGAAAAGCAAATTACCCGTTTTTAATACACTTGTTCAAACCTGGACTCGGTGCGACCGTGGGGTCATCTATTGACAAGATTCAGAAGCACGCTAACAAGCAAGCTCAAAATCGATCTAACAAGAAATCAGACAGAAAGAAAACTTTTCATTTTGCAGAAAAAAGGAAAAACTGTGTTCGCCGTTGTCATTCCTATTGATTGGTAATGGTTTCCCTCCAGATTTCCGAAATTCTCACCACCATCGCATCAGTTGTCGGTGCACCGACAACTCATTGCAAAAGCCGCGCGAACCTCGGAAAAAGGCTTCTACCGAAGTTTCGTACAAGAATGCCTTGTGACAGGCTAATACAAATTCAGGGAACATTACCACACCCTGTCTATCACCAGTTCTTTAAAGGAATGAGCGAACCAGACACTTTGATGAATTCACCCTCACTATGGTCGAATACCGCACTTGAGAGATCACGAGAGCAGTGGAGGAGCACAGTGTTTATTTCCTATTTGTGCTACTCCCGTTCGCTAACCTGTACCCTTGGTCATTTACGCGAGTAGTAAACTTATTAAGTATAATGATCCTTATGTGCATAAACATCATCATCATAACAACACTGTAAAAAGTTTCTCCGAGTAAGTATAAAAGTTAACTGCAGAATTTGCTACTGGGATTAATCTTATCTCTATTGGGACAAGATTAATCATAACTAGAAATAATCTTGTCTCAGTAGAAACAATATTAATCCAGTAGTAAATACTGCAAGATTTTTTTTTACAGTGAAGCTGCCTACTAGAAAGGTACCAAAAAAGTAATTGCTCAACCTAGGTGGAAGAGATATAATCCGGCTCCTGCCCAAAGAAAAGTCTATCCAACTTCGTAAGCGTCTGTGATCGTAATTTAGGAGATTTATGTAACATCTGCTACGTTGTTACATAAGTAGTGTTCTAAGAGTTGTGTTCCAAATATTGCAGTCCGTTTTCGTCGGCTTGGTCATAGTTTGAAGTCATTTTTAGACGTATTCTCGCCGTTCACCGAGGACTCCACTAGAGGAGTATTCAAGTATTAAGTATTTATTTACGTACTAAAATTGTATAACACTGGACAACTTGGTCTGTTGGCCTAGAAGGAAAATAAACTTGTGTAGGCCCTTGTGTAGGCCCCGCGATTGTCCCGTGGATTCGATCCCCGCATTCTCGCGAGTCCCCACGGACGGGGAATGCTCCGATTATCTTCACCATCAGCAAAAAGGACTCTCTTTCAGATTCGGAGGGGAATCAATTTTTGCTTGTGTTGATGGAATGTAAAATTAATTAAAAACAATCAGAATAAACAAAACCAAAAATAAATTGGATCCAGGCTAATTTTGTCAGCTGCATATTTTTTTTCGAACCGAAGTCCATTTTGGAAGCATTCCCCCCCCCCCCCCCCCGTGTTCTCGCTGTTTCTGTACGCGGAGTCCGCGTGGAGTGACGATCCCTCTATTCTCGCCGTTCCCTTGGATTCTCCGAGGAGTCCTCGGGGAACGGCAAGAATACGCCTTTTATTTTGTATCGTTAAGCTGCGTTTCCACGCAGGGTTTTTACCCGTACTCCGCGGGTATTTTTCCCCGCAACAGCAACAAATCCCCGGGTATTTTGGACTTCAAGTTCGCGAACTTTTTACCCGGGTATTCGTTTGTCGAAGTGTATTCTTCGACGTCAGCAACAACAAAATCGGATTTTCGAGCAATAATTTGATTATGTCCATATAAAAAGTGAATCCAAATGGACAGATGTTGGTGTCTATTGTAGAGAGATATCCTGAGCCTTACAACCTTGGAATCTATTGCCATATAACAGTACTCTCCCTTGAAACATACCCGGGTACCGTGTGAACACTTTCCACTCTCGTCTCCGGGGAAAAATACCTGCCGTGTAAATGATCCTTTACTTTAGCAAAGGTTTACTTTTTTATTCCCTTTTCCACCAATAACATATCATGTGTAAACTATGAGACAGCTTGAAGGAAATATTAAAAAAAATACGGTAACTTTCCACTTAGCAAATGAAGCGGAAAGCTGAACTTGGATGAACTTACCCTGAGAAACGGGTGACAGTACGAGTAGGTTGGCCAATATCGCTCCCGTACCGTGCCCCATCACAGTTACAGTCTGGGGGTCCCCTGCGAAGTACTCAATGTTTTCCTTTATCCACTGCAAGGCAGCGCTAATATCAGAGAGAGCGAAATTGGCTTGGGTTCCTTCGTGAAGACTAGGTCGTAAGAAGCCTGTAATCATGGGAACACATTAATGACAAAAGAAAAACAAATTATTAGTGCGTGCGAAGGAGACATAAGAGCCGATAGATGACAATCTGGTATGAATAACGGTCTGATGTGAATAACAAAATTACGAAAGGGTAGCTGGAGATTCGTTTAATCACTGCTTGCCCCAACAAGAGCTAAAAGCTGACATGGCATTTGCAATGGTAAGGTTCGTGTTGTCAAGGTTAGATAGCTCTTCCAGGACCCCTCCCGAACCCTCTGCAGTGGCCAGATCCGATCTGGATCTGACAACGCAGATCTAGGACGTCTACGACAAGTCACGCCCACCAAGTCTTGTCCCGATCCCTCAATCGGTTCGTCCGTTGCGGGTCGCGGGATTTCTTGGCCCAACTTACTCCCATGGTAGCCGGATCGGTTCCAAACAAGTGAATGTCAATGACGTTTACTCCTGGCCCCTCAATAGCATTGTCCAAATGGGTATAATAAGCTGAATTGCGCTATACGCGACTTTTACTTCTTAATACACACGCCTGTTCAAACAGGAACTCAAAAGGTTCTTATCAATGCAGCGTTTGGTGTTGCCACGCTGATACGATCAGAAAAAGTGTTCTTAGTACTACATGAAGTACACGAGTACTATTTGACGCCCAATATATTAAATCTATGGATTGATAGCATTGGCCCTCGAACTAACAAGAGCTGTAAGCTCATATGGCACTTGCATGTGTCAAGATGATTTGATTGATCAAGAGTAAGTTTCGACTTTGCGGTTGAGATGCGCGCTATAAGGGAGCTGGAACTTCATTTGTAAGCAAAACCCTTGAGGCAAAACTGCTAATGGGCTGATGGGCATCACGAAAATGCATATATTGCTTAAAAGTATTTTTTTTACTTTGCGGTCAAGATTGGTACTTTAAGGAATAATCGGATTTGGGAAGTAGCAATTTCTAAGCAAATGTTGTTGAGTCTCCAATATTCCAGCGAAGTTTCATCGTCCTAGCACATCTGGAAGTACCTTAACGCGCATCACCGGAATCCCAGACCCCCCTCCCCCTCCTCCAACTCCACCCACAATAACCGGAGCCAATCCTGTTCTGTAAATGATTAATCCAGAGCATCTGTTTGTCATTCCCACGAAGTTCGATCCAGATCACACCAGTCTAAGCGGGTCAAGTATTTTCCGCCCTCCCCCCGATAATTGCCGGATTCGGTCCGGAAATGAAAAAGGTCACAAGAGAAAAATGTCCTCTGTTTAATTATTAAATTTCACTCGAATCCGATCACCCGTTCCAAAGTTACGCATGACTCAATATTCCGGATTCCCCTCCCTCAACTCCCCCCCCCCCAAGATTATCATATCGAGGATTTTTTTTTTTTATTCCAAGTCAGTTTGACCGGGTCCCTGATATGCCTTCCAAGTTTCGTCGTGAAAATCCCCCAAAAACGGAATTCCGGGATACCCCTCCTCCCCCCCCCTTAAGTGTCCGGATCCAGTCAAATTATGTAAAAGATTTATATGGACCAGATGTTTGTTCTTCCCAGCAAGTTTCACTCCGATACCATCATTCTAACCGTTTCTCGAGATTTCCGGTCCACCCCCCCACCCCACCCCACCCAGCTCCCCCGCGGTGCACGTAGCCAATCCGATTCAGCAAATGACTTACCTAGAGCATCTGTTTGTTCTTCCCACAAAGTTCCATCCCGATCCCTCCATTCTAAACGGGGCACGTATTTCCCCCCCCCCCCCCCCCAATAGTTGCCGGATCCGGTCCGGATATGAAAAAAATCATCGGAGAAATGTCCTCTGTTGAATTCTTAAATTTCACTCGAATCCGATCAACCATTCCAAAATTACGCATGACTGAAAATTTCGGATTCCCCTCCCTCCACTCCCCCCACCATTATCTGATCGACAAAATTTTTATTTTGAAGTCAGTTTGATTGGGTCCCTGATATGCCTGCCAAGTTTCATCGTGAAAATCCCCAAAACCACCATCACCGGAATTCCGGGACCCCCCCCCCCCCCCCATAAGTGTCCGGATCAAGTACAATGGCCTAAAGGACTTACCTAGAGCAGATGCTTGTTCTTCCCAGCAAGTTTCACTCCGATCCCTCCATTCTAACCGTTTCTTGAAATTTCCGGTCTCCCCCCCCCCCAACTCCCCCCAGGCTACCGAATCCGGTCAAGACTTTAAACGGGACATTACAGATATATATTCTGTTCAGTTATGAAGTTTCATTACAATCCGATCATCCGTTCGAAAGTTACACACTTCTCAATTTCCCGGATTCCCCTGCGGATTCCCCTCCCTCCACTCCCCCACCATTATCTGATCGACAATATTTTTATTTTGAAGTCAGTTTGATTGGGTCCCTGATATGCCTGCCAAGTTTCATCGTGAAAATCCAAAAAACCACCATCACCGGAATTCCGGCCCCCCCCCCCATAAGTGTCCGGATTCAGTACAATGGTCTAAAGGACTTATCTAGAGCAGATGCTTGTTCTTCCCAGCAAGTTTCACTCCGATCCCTCCATTCTAACCGTTTCTTGAAATTTCCGGTCTCCCCCCCCCCCCAACTCCCCCCTGGCTACCGAATCCGGTCAAGACTTTAAACGGGACATTACAGATATATATTCTCTTCAGTTATGAAGTTTCATTACAATCCGATCATCCGTTCGAAAGTTACACACTTCTCAGTTTCCCGGATTCCCCTGCCCTCCACCCCCCCCCCCCCAAAATGGTCGGATCAGAAAACTGATTATTCCTAATTTTGTTTGGTCGGGTCTCTGATATGCCTGCCAAGTTTCATGGTCCTAGCACAACTGGAAGTACCCTAACTCGAAAAAGTGTGACAAAATGCCCTAAATTTTCAAGTTTCCAGCGCCCCGCACTCCCCCCCATATGGTCGGATCGGGAAACTGATTATTTCCAGGTTAGTTTGGTCGGGTCCGTGATATTCCTGCCAAGTTTCATTGTCCTAGCTCATCTGGAAGTACCCTCACTCGAAAAAGTGTGACAAAACGCCCTAAATTTTCAAGTTTCCAGCGCCCCAACTCCCCCGCATATGGTCGGATCGGGAAACTTATTATTTCCAGGTTACTTTGGTCAGGTCCCTGATATTCCTGCCAAGTTTCATTGTCCTAGCTCATCTGGAAGTACCCTAACTCGAAAAAGTGTGACAAAATGCCCTAAATTTTCAAGTTTCGAGCGCCCCCACTCCCCCGCATATGGTCGGATCGGGAAACTGATTATTTCCAGGTTCGTTTGGTCGGGTCCCTGATATTCCTGCCAAGTTTCATTGTCCTAGCTCATCTAGAAGTACCCTAACTCAGAAAAAAGTGACAAAATGCCCTAAATTTGCAAGTTTCCAGCGCCCCGCACTCCCCCCCATATGGTCGGATCGGGAAACTGATTATTTCCAGGTTAGTTTGGTCGGGTCCCTGATATGCCTGCCAAGTTTCATTGTCCTAGCACATCTGGAAGTACCCTAACTCGGATATGTGGGACAAAAAAACTCGGACCGACCGACAGACCGACAGACGGAATTGTGATCGGTATATGGCACTTGAGCCAGAGGCTGCAAGTGCCATAATAATAAACAGTCGTAACAGAACAAGAAGTGTTCTTCTGAAGAAAAGTTGTTCCAACAAAGTAGAACTTTATAGTGCTTCCCATGGCAACCCTGGCGACGCTGCTCCTTTTCGGCCCGCTGATGGAACCAGCAAAGCGATCTGCTTGGCCCTGCATAAGCGATCATAGAACGCGAGTCTATTCTCCTTTTTCACACTTATCACAGCGCGCTCCTAGGAAAAGAAGAATCTGTAATAAACCTTCTACGCCGTAATACACCTATTTAAACAATGCTCATCTCGTTCCAACCGGATCGAAGCCCTCGTTTGTAAGTTTCGCATGCCATACCATTTCCGGGACCCGCCTACAATAGGGCCCCACATAGGGCCCGGATCCCATCGGGATCTATAAAATTGTCCGTCCGGTGCAAATGACCAATCGCCGACCAAGTCACGTCCCGACTCTCTAAGCGAGCCGTAACATTTTATCACTTACGCCTCCTGCAACTCCCCGCATTTGTTAGGTCAAATTTTTGCGCAAACAGAAATCGGCTCTTATAGTTCCAAAGTTCGTTTTCTTGCCTTGCGCTAATTCTTCCTAAGAATCACTACTTGGACAAGAGCATGGGTTAAGTTCGAGTTTCTTTGGCTGTGAGGGATCTTCTTTGGTAGGCACACATGACACCATCTACCAGTCTCAATCTTTCATCGAAATTAGAGTTAGATACCCAGCAGTAATCAGGAACAGAAAGGGCTAGTAGCAGTAGATAGAGGCACTTCTGGGAAACTGGTACTTTTTATCTCAGTAATCTTCTCTGTTGAGTACTTGAAGGACACATTTTGTCCATGGGGCCAGTGAACTATCGAACATCTTCAGCAGATTTAGATCTTTTTCTACCAACAACTTTAAGTGGGGCTTCCCACTTTAGAGCAGAAACATGGTTTGAAGAAACGGAACTTTGGCTGCAGTAGCCTACTTGTGACAGTTCTCCCTGGCATCTAAGACAGTTTTGCCACTGGTCGCAGAATTCTGCGTTCGACAAAGCGAGCCAGGATTCTGCGAGCGGTTCCTTACCAGTAAATACAAAAATGGCACAAAAAAGTTGAGGCATTTAATTGTGAAGATGATAATGCGAGCTTTCTCGTTAATAGCTATACAAACAGCTGATGAAAGACTGGCAGAGGGTCACAGGTTTTTGTGGCCAAAAGTCACAAGTTCCGTTGGAGAGAAGTGGCAATACTGTTCCAAAAACACGAATAAGCCCAGCATATAAGGTCCGAGCCGTTGCAAATGCTTTCGAAAGTGCTAGCAGACAACGATGAGAAAAAATTATGTAGGGTCAGAAAAAAGCTAAACGCTACAAATATTGTTACTCTGTCTGAAAACTGGTCCTCACGATTCTACGATAGTGGCCGAAAAGTCTTTCTTTTTGTAGAGAACACACCCATAGGTCTGACAGAGTGATAACTTTTCTGTGTATGTGCATCACCTGATATTTGGCCGTATTACTGTTAAGTGCTCCAATTGGGCTAGTTTCTGTTAGTCTCCCATTGCCTCATAACCAACACTTGTGTAGACAGTAAAAACTCGGATCATAGGGTAATGGGTCACTTTCACTTTCTGCTACTGAGAGTTATGGAAAACCTCCATTACCTGGGACACAGATGACAGGTTTTCTACTCACTAACCTGTGGATCTATTTTACCATGTCTGATCCAGGTGCTGACGGTGAGGCATAGGGGGATTAACAGAGACTAGTCCGTTTTGACACGCTGAACGGGAATATGGCCAATTCCTTAAGAGAGCTAGGGATAAGATAAAACGCAGCATAAGCAAGAGGGGTCCTTTAAGGTTAGATTTTAAATCCTTGTAATCTTAAGAACAGCAAAATTATTACGATTTTATATATGCAAAGCACCTGCTCCACTTGTCGAAATTATGTCATAACCATACATTGACGGAGAAATTCAAAATTCAAGACGCAAGTTTTACCCTTTTGGATGTTTCGTCATCACTTTCAAAACTCATGGACAACAAGGCCCAACCAGCACACGATGTCGTCCACTGCTTCCTGACCGAAGATTAAAAATTAAGTGTCTTTTTCTGTGTATATTTGTGTTTTGTTTATTTTCTTTATTTTCGTCATTTACTCCGCCTTTTCAAAATGGCGGGTCATAACTAAATTACTTACTTACTTATATCCTTTGTTTGAAGGTTACACGTCTTGGAGCACTGGCTCCGTTCGGGTTCGTTTGTGATAGATCGGTGAACCTTTTGGCAGATAGCGGATTAGTTGATAAACAGAGCAAAATCTGCTTGCAGAGTTATCTTGCTCTGATGCGAGATTACTGCCCGTCTGGACTAAGGAGTGGTAGTGAACTGATCAAACTAACATTCTTGCAGGGAAGATTTAGCTAATGAATAAACTTCATCGGATGAGGAACAGAAGTTTTAGAGCCGGAGTCAAATAGGTCAGATGATAACAAGGTCGTACAGCAAGAAGCTGATGTCAACACGAGAAAGCTGTGAGTAGGTTGAGACAGGGTTAAACGTCATCGGTCTTCCTCGTTTCACAGATGGACGATCCATCATACGCCTTTGGCAAAAGTTTGCTGTCGTTTTTTTATTATGTATTTCGATTGAACTCCTAAGGCGTATTCTCGCCGTTCCCCGAGGACTCCACTTGAGGAGTCCCCGCGTTTTTTGTTTGTCCCGGGGACTCACTCCCCGTATTCTCGCGAGTCCCCACAGATGGGGAATGTTCCGATTATCATCACAATCATCAAAAAGGACTCCCTTTCAGATTCGGAGGGGAATCAATTTTTGCTGGTGTTGGTGCAATGTAAAATTAATTAAAAACAATCAGAATAAACACAACCAAAAATAAAGTGGATCCAGACTATTTTTGTCAAAAGCATATGTTTTTTCGAACAAAGTCCATTTTGGAAGCATTCCGCGTGTTCTCGCTGTTTCTGAACGCGGAGTCCGCGTCGAGTGACTCCCTCTATTCTCGCCGTTCCCTTCGAGTCCCCGAGGAGTCCTCGGGAACGGCGAGAATACGCCTTTAGAGAAAGCTGTGACTAAGCTGAGACAGAGCTAAACGTCATCGGCCTCCCTTGTTTGAACAACTGGACGACCCTATCCATCATACGCCTTCGGCAAAAGTTTGGTGTTATTATTTTGTAGCGTGTTTGACCGCCGAGGAAATAAGTTTTATTTATTCTAGTCTTTGAAACCCAGCTTAACACGATACAGTGCTAATAACCTGATTGCCTGAGTTTCCAGATGTCGGGGTAACTTCATTAGGCGGTATATGCAATTACTTCTAGGCAGTAAGGGGGATATATTTTTTTCTAAAAGCTGAGGAAGATAGGGTCTCTCCACGTCTCTCGGAAAAAGCTTGATTGTCAGAGAAATCTACAAATATTGTTTTTCTGAATACAAGGTTTCTGTCCAGGCTGACCACTCTTAATGAGGAACAAAAAAGTGACTTTCGGGGTTTTATTGATTAGATTATTTATTGCTAAATTGCTAATTACATAATAACCCATCATGATAGGTAACCGCCCATGAGAAGACATAAATGCACTGGCACTGGGCGGTTACCACAAATTACTTAAACTTAAGTTAGCCTACACAATAACTGAATTTCATTTCAACACTAATTAATCAATTTTGTTTTCCTTATAACACACAAAAGAAAAAAGAAGAAAAAATAGAAGAAGAAAGAAGAAATAAATAAATAAAGGTAATAAAAAAGAAAATAATAACTTATACCTTCATACTCTGAATCGTTACTCCTCACCCCTCTCACATAATTTCTTTACTCTTTTTTTAAACAATTGTTGGTGTTCAGCCGCCTTATATAACACTATCTGGGAGTGAATTCCATACCGCCTGGCACAAATGTTTAATTAAAAAGCCAGTTCGTCTACCACTCCTATACTCCGTCACCAGATTAGTGGCATTCCTTGTAAAATAATCATGCAAATCATTATTTTGTCTAAGAAAATCTAACAAGAGCTGTAAGCTCATATGCCACTTGCATGTGTCAAGATGATTTGATTGATAAAAAGTAAGTTTCGACTTTGCGGTTGAGATGCGCGCTATAAGGGAGCTGGAACTTCATTTGTAAGCAAAACCCTTGAGACAAAACTGCTAATGGGCTGATGGGCATCACGAAAATGCATATATTGCTTAAAAATATTTTTTTTACTTTGCGGTCAAGATTGGTACTTTAAGGAATAATCGGATTTGGGAAGTAGCAATTTCTAAGCAAATGTTGTTGAGTCTCCAATGTTCCAGCGAAGTTTCATCGTCCTAGCACATCTGGAAGTACCTTAACGCGCGATCACCGGAATCCCAGACCCCCCTCCCCCTCCTCCAACTCCACCCACAATAACTGGAGCCAATCCGGTTCTGTAAATGATTAATCCAGAGCATCTGTTTGTCATTCCCACGAAGTTCAATCCAGATCACACCAGTCTAAGCGGGTCAAGTATTTTCCGCCCTCCCCCCAATAATTGCCGGATTCGGTCCGGAAATGAAAAAGGTCGCAAGAGAAAAATGTCCTCTGTTTAATTATTAAATTTCACTCGAATCCGATCACCCGTTCCAAAGTTACGCATGACTCAATATTCCGGATTCTCCTCCCACAACTCCCCCCCCCCAAGATTATCATATCGAGGATTTTTTTTTATTCCAAGTCAGTTTGACCGGGTCCCTGATATGCCTTCCAAGTTTCGTCGTGAAAATCCCCCAAAAAACGGAATTCCGGGATACCCCCTCCTCCCCCCCTCAAGTGTCCGGATCCAGTCAAATTATGTAAAAGATTTACATGGACCAGATGTTTGTTCTTCCCAGCAAGTTTCACTCCGATACCATCATTCTAACCGTTTCTCGAGATTTCCGGTCCACCCCCCCCACCCCCCAGCTCCCCCGCGGTGCACGTAGCCAATCCGATTCAGCAAATGACTTAACTAGAGCATCTGTTTGTTCTTCCCACAAAGTTCCATCCCGATCCCTCCATTCTAAACGGGTCACGTATTTTCCGCCCCCCCCCAATAGTTGCCGGATCCGGTCCGGATATGAAAAAAATCATCGGAGAAATGTCCTCTGTTGAATTCTTAAATTTCACTCGAATCCGATCACCCATTCCAAAATTACGCATGACTGAAAATTTCGGATTCCCCTCCCTCCACTCCCCCCACCATTATCTGATCGACAAAATTTTTATTTTGAAGTCAGTTTGATTGGGTCCCTGATATGCCTGCCAAGTTTCATCGTGAAAATCCCCAAAACCACCATCACCGGAATTCCGGGACCCCCCCCCCCCATAAGTGTCCGGATCCAGTACAATGGTCTAAAGGACTTATCTAGAGCAGATACTTGTTCTTCACAGCAAGTTTCACTCCGATCCCTCCATTCTAACCGTTTCTTGAAATTTCCGGTCTCCCCCCCCCCCAACTCCCCCCTGGCTACCGAATCCGGTCAAGACTTTGAACGGGACATTACAGTTATATATTCTGTTCAGTTATGAAATTTTATTTCAATCCGATCATCCGTTCGAAAGTTACACACTTCTCAATTTCCCGGATTCCCCTGCGGATTCCCCTCCCTCCACTCCCCCACCATTATCTGATTGACAAAACTTTTATTTTGAAGTCAGTTTGATTGGGTCCCTGATATGCCTGCCAAGTTTCATCGTGAAAATCCCCAAAACCACCATCACCGGAATTCCGGGACCCCCCCCCCCCATAAGTGTCCGGATCCATTACAATGGTCTAAAGGACTTATCTAGAGCAGATGCTTGTTCTTCCCAGCAAGTTTCACTCCGATCCCTCCATTCTAAGCGTTTCTTTAAATTTCCGGTCTCCCCCCCCCAACTCTCCCCTGGATACCGAATCCGGTCAAGACTTTAAACGGGACATTACAGATATATATTCTCTTCAGTTATGAAGTTTCATTACAATCCGATCATCCGTTCGAAAGTTACACACTTCTCAGTTTCCCGGATTCCCCTGCCCTCCACCCCCCCCCCCAAAAAAAAATGGTCGGATCAGAAAAATGATTATTCCTAATTTTGTTTGGTCGGGTCTCTGATATGCCTGCCACGTTTCATGGTCCTAGCACAACTGGAAGTACCCTAACTCGAAAAAGTGTGACCAAATGCCCTAAATTTTCAAGTTTCCAGCGCCCCAACTCCCCCGCATATGGTCGGATCGGGAAACTTATTATTTCCAGGTTACTTTGGTCAGGTCCCTGATATTCCTGCCAAGTTTCATTGTCCTAGCTCATCTGGAAGTACCCTAACTCGAAAAAGTGTGACAAAATGCCCTAAATTTTCAAGTTTCGAGCGCCCCCACTCCCCCGCATATGGTCGGATCGGGAAACTGATTATTTCCAGGTTCCTTTGGTCGAGTCCCTGATATTCCTGCCAAGTTTCATTGTCCTAGCTCATCTAGAAGTACCCTAACTCAGAAAAAAGTGACAAAATGCCCTAAATTTTCAAGTTTCCGGCGCCCCGCACTCCCCCCCATATGGTCGGATCGGGAAACTGATTATTTCCAGGTTAGTTTGGTCGGGTCCCTGATATGCCTGCCAAGTTTCATTGTCCTAGCACGTTTGAAAGTACCCTAACTCGGATATGTGGGACAAAAAACTCGGACCGACCGACAGACCGACAGACGGAATTGTGATCGGTATATGGCATTTGAGCCAGAGGCTGCAAGTGCCATAAAAACACAGGCGGACACACTTCACGCAAACCCTGGTAAGTAAAACCGCTGCCTGGTAGTCACGAACCTGGCCCGCATTTATTGATCCGCTAATTCATCTCTCTAAGCTGTTAAGCATAATCGTTATCATTCAAATCGGTCGATGACACATGATCTAGGTTTCAAGGGCCCGATCCTCATGAGCTCTAAAAGGCAAAATAAATTCAGTACAAAATTATAATCATCTTGGCCAGCATCCCGATGAAAAATTTATCTAGTACGAGGTTGTACGAAAAGGTAGCATGCAGTACTAACTGATGCTACTACATGCTTCTACTTCAAGGCTACCGTGTTACTGCATACTACTGCATGCTACTATTAGCAAGACTGGATGCTACTATTGCAAGACAGGATGCTACTGGATACCACTACATAAGATTGTACCAGTCTGAAGCACATTAAATGATAGTATTCTTTGCTATTACATAACATTACATGCAACTTTTTTGTACAACTACCATACAACTACGCAGGCTACAAATTTTTAATCGGGATTTGAGCGAAGTACAGGACCTATTAAGTTATTGCCTTGTTTAAAATTTTAGGAGTTCTTTTTATGGCACTTGCAGCCTCTGGCTCAAGTGCCATATACCGATCACAACTCCGTCTGTCGGTCTGTCGGTCGGTCCGAGTTTTTGTCCCACATATCCGAGTTAGGGTACTTCCAGATGTGCTAGGACAATGAAACTTGGCAGGCGTATCAGGGACACGACCAAACTAACCTGGAATTAATCAGTTTCCCGATCCGAACATATGCGGGGGAGTGCGGGGCGCTGGAAACTTGAAAATTTAGGGCATTTTGTCACTTTTTTCCGAGTTAGGGTACTTCTAGATGAGCTAGGACAATGAAACTTGGCAGGAATATCGGGGACCCGACCAAACGAACCTGGAAATAATCAGTTTCCCGATCCGACCATATGCGGGGGAGTTGGGGCGCTCGAAACTTGAAAATTTAGGGCATTTTGTAACACTTTTTCGAGTTAGGGTACTTCCAGATGAGCTAGGACAATGAAACTTGGCAGGAATATCAGGGACCTGACCAAAATAACCTGGAAATAATAAGTTTCCCGATCCGACCATATGCGGGGGAGTTGGGGCGCTGGAAATTTGAAAATTTAGGGCATTTTGTCACACTTTTTCGAGTGAGGGTACTTCCAGATGAGCTAGGACAATGCAACTTGGCAGGAATATCAGGGACCCGACCAAATTAGCCTGGAAATAATCAGTTTCCCGATCCGACCATATGCGGGGAAGTGGGGGCGCTGGAAACTTGAAAATTTAGGGCATTTTGTCACACTTTTTCGAGTTAGGGTACTTCCAGTTGTGCTAGGACCATGAAACTTGTCAGGCACATCAGAGACCCGACCAAACAAACCTAGAAATAATCAGTTTTCTGATCCGACCATTTGGGGGGGGGGTGGAGGGCAGGGGAATCCGGGAAATTGAGAAGTGTGTAACTTTCGAACGGATGATCGGATTGTAATGAAACTTCATAACTGAATAGAATATATATCTGTAATGTCCCGTTTAAGTCTTGACCGGATTCGGTAGCCAGGGGGGAGTTGGGGGGGGGAGACCGGAAATTTCAAGAAACGGTTAGAATGGAGGGATCGGAGTGAAACTTGCTGGGAAGAACAAGCATATGCTCTAGATAAGTCCTTTAGAACATTGTACTGGATCCGGACACTTATGGAGGGGGGGGTCCCGGAATTCCGGTGATGGTGGTTTTGGGGATTTTCACGATGAAACTTGGCAGGCATATCAGGGACCCAATCAAACTGACTTCAAAATAAAAATTTTGTCGATCAGATAATGGTGGGGGGAGTGGAGGGAGGGGAATCCACAGGGGAATCCGGGAAATTGTGAAGTGTTTAACTTTCGAAGGGGTGATCGGATTGTAATGAAACTTCATAACTGAATAGAATATATATCTGTAATGTCCCGTTTAAAGTCTTGACCGGATTCGGTAGCCAGGGGGGAGTTGGGGGGGGGGGAGACCGGAAATTTCAAGAAACGGTTAGAATGGAGGGATCGGAGTGAAACTTGCTGGGAAGAACAAGCATCTGCTCTAGATAAGTCCTTTAGAATATTGTACTGGATCGGACACTTATGGGGGGGGGGAGGGGGTTTCCCGGAATTCCGGTGATGGTGGTTTTGGGGATTTTCACGATGAAACTTGGCAGGCATATCAGGGACCCGATCAAACTGACTTCAAAATAAAATTTTTGTCGATCTGATAATGGTGGGGGGAGTGGAGGGAGGGGAATCCGAAATTTTCAGTCATGCGTAATTTTGGAATGGGTGATCGGATTCGAGTGAAATTTAAGAATTGAACAGAGGACATTTCTCCGATGATCTTTTTCATATCCGGACCGGATCCGGGAACAATTGGGGGGGGGGCGGAAAATACGTGACCCGTTTAGAATGGAGGAATCGGGATGGAACTTTGTGGGAAGAACAAACAGATGCTCTAGGTAAGTCATTTACTGAATCGGATTGGCTACGGGCACCGTGGGGGAGCTGGGGGGGGGGGGGATGGACCGGAAATCTCGAGAAACGGTTAGAATGATGGTATCGGAGTGTAACTTGCTGGGAAGAACAAACATCTGATCCATGTAAATCTTTACATAATTTGACTGGATCCGGACACTTGAGGGGGGGGGGGGGGGTCCCGGAATTCCGTTTTTTGGGGGATTTTTACGACGAAACTTGGAAGGCATATCAGGGACCCGGTCAAACTGACTTGGAATAAAAAAAAACCTCGATATGATAATCTTGGGGGGGGGGGTTGAGGGAGTGGAATCCGGAATATTGAGTCATGCGTAACTTTGGAACGGGTGATCGGATTCGAGTGAAATTTAATAATGAAACAGAGGACTTTTTTCTCTGGTGATCTTTTTCATTTCCGGACCGAATGCGGCAATTATTGGGGGGAGGGCGGAAAATACTTGACCCGCTTAGACTGGTGTGATCTGGATCGAACTTCGTGGGAATGACAAACAGATGCTCTGGATTAATCATTTACAGAACCGGATTGGCTCCGGGTATTGTGGGTGGAGTCGGAGGAGGGGGGGGGGGGTCTGGGATTCCGGTGATCGCGCGTTAAGGTGCTTCCAGATGTGCTAGGACGATGCAACTTCGCTGGAATATTGGAGACTCAACAACATTTGCTTAGAAACTGCTCCTTCCCAAATCCGATTATTCCTTAAAGTACCAATCTTGACCGCAAAGTAAAAAAAATACTTTTAAGCAATTTATGCATTTTCATGATGCCCATCAGCCCACTAGCATTTTTGCCTCAAGGATTTTGCTTACAAATGAAGTTCCAGCTCCCTTAGAGTGCGCATCTCAACCGCAAAGTCGAAACTTACTTTTGATCAATCAAATCATCTTAACACATGCAAGTGCCATATGAGCTTACAGCTCTTGTTTGTATTTGTAATGTTACGGGCTGTTTGCCCTAAGATCGGAAAATGTCAGTATTTGTGTTGTAAGCGATAACTTTTATAGCCTACTAAATATTCCTTCAGCTCAAGCTGACTGAATCATATTTGACACGGTAAAACGGATACTTCGGCTACATTTTATTAGAGCTACGTTTCGGCCCTTCTTGGCAAGGGTCCTCTTCAGACTCAAGCCGCTCAAGCTGTAAAATAACCAGCTTGTCTCAATGTTCAACTTGACAAAAAACTTGTCATTTTGTTCAAATGACAAGTTCATTTACAGCTTGAGCGACTTAAGCTTGAAGAAGACCCTTGCCGAGAAGTGCCGAAATATAGCTTTAATAAAATGTAGCTGACGCATACGTTTTGAGTGTGAAATAACTTTAATACTTTTTAGCTTCTCTTGTCTCTTCATTTTGGCGGAATAGAAGCCTCTCATTCAAAATTCATTCAAAATTTCTGGTTTTTCAGTTGCACTTCCGGAAACCTTCTTCAGCGAAGAACAAACTAAATAATATATTCCAAGACAATAACAACAGAAGATTGAGGCCTCTCTGAATGTTTCTAGATTCACATGAGGACCTGCAATAAGCGTATGTCAGGGACTGTCGGCTGGGCCTCAGACCTCTTACGTTCGTCGGCAGTACAGTTTTTCTCCTGGGATTCATATCCTTCGTTAATGGCAACGGGTAGAGGGTAGTCAAACGGTTTATGGCGTAGTAGCCTTGTAAGTTTCAAGATACAGTGCTCCACCGCTACTCGCCTGGGTTCCCAAATAGGCCTCTTGACGGTAATGACGGCAAGAATCATGAAAAAACGTGTTCTTGGTTTCCTTGTAACTCTTCTTCCAAATCGAAGCCGTTAGCAGCCGTTAGACAGGCTATATGGTAGCTTTCGAATGGCGGGGAAGTATAAAAACTCTAGAAAGACGTACAAGGACCGAAGCCTTACGTTTGGCTTACGTGCCATTCACACCTACGTCCCATTCCTTATAATACTGGGTAAACACGTGCATATACATACAGGTGATAGATACATCTTCTAATCAGCTTGTTTTGGTCTGTCTAGGTCCTAGGTCCGCTTGTGCCTACTCAGCCTCGTCTTAACAGGGTCTGCTTACTCCAACTTCAGCTAGCTTCCTTTCCAGCGGCCTCTGTGCCATAGTCTAACCTCCGAAGGTCCCACACGTTTTCTAGTCTCAAAAGGTCAGACATTGGTCCCAAAACCCACACAACTTTCCAAAGAGTCTTGAAATGAAATACAAGGTCGGAGGAACGATTAAGCTGATCAGATACCTACAAGGTTTCTTGATAAAGACTGATTTAACTTATTGATTCGGTATCTCGCGTTGTCTAGGCTATGGGGTTCCTGTCATAATATAACCACCAAAGGTCATACACGTGTTCCAGTCTTAAATGGGTATGCAAAGATTTTCTTGCAAAGATTATGGTGATTTAAAAAATATCCTTAATCCCAAGCTGACTGCGAATCATGTTTGACACTGCAAAACGGATACGTCAGCTACATTTTATCAACAGCTATACGTCGGCCCTTCTTGGCAAGAGTCCTGTTCGTGATCAAGCCGCTCAAGCTGGGAAATGAAAACAAACTTTTTTGAGAGGATTGAGCCAAGACCTATAGCTCTGATAAAATATAGCTGAGGGATCCATTGTGCAGTGTGTTGCAGGTTGCTGCAGTACTTCACTTTGCCCAGGCAACGTAGATATGGAGATTTGCTTACATGATTTTTTAGTCCAAATCTCGTGTTGTTCAGATTATGGGGTCCTCGGGTCATCATCTAACCTCTGAAGGTCGCACAAACTTTCCTGTCAGAAAGGCACAAAGGTCCCAAAACTCACACACTTTTCCACTTCCCAGGTCTTGAGGCGAGCTTCAAAGCTGGCTAAAGCTCAAAAACGAATTCAGCATGTCTACTTACTCCTATATCGAACCTCTAATCTAGTCAACTTCAAATAAGACTTTTATTTAAAAAAAAAAATTCCAGTTTTAGCAGTATTCCGAGTAAACTATACATCCGGTGAGAAAATGATTGTCATACAGCGATTCAGCATGTCTTCTTACCCGTAAATCGAACCCTTATTCAAATTCAAATAAAAATTTTACTTTGAATAAATTTTCCGGTTTTGGCCGGATACCAGGCGAACTACTTGTCCGGCGAGAAAATAATTTTCATATTCGGATTCAGCATGTCTCCTTACCCCTAATTCAAACCTCTAATCAACTTCAGATTAAACTTTTACTTTTCACAAATTCTCCGGTTTTGCAGGATTCCAGGTGAACTGTTGGTCCGGCGAGAAAATAACTTTCATATTTGGATTCAGCATGTCTCCAGACAGACAGATGGACGGACGGACGGACAACTTTACGAAGTCATAGGTATCCCGCAACAAAATACATCATCAAACGAATATATACAACGGACCCATCCCGAATGGGAGGAGCTAGCGCTCCTTATCTCGTCAGATACAGTTAAGGCCTATACTACAATACGTGTGTGTTACAACAACTCGTTCCGTATCCTACATTCTTTGCCGTCTTGCTGGTTTAGCGCTACGGAAATGTTTTCTGATGCTACATTGCCTGATATTGCGGAGGTAGTTCGCAGGAGCCGGGGATCCATTAGACTCCGGGTTGTAGATAATTATTGGGGTCTGTCTCCCATTACGAAGTAGTAAAAGGTTTTTGAAAAGAATAGGTCTCTGCCGGTTACCGAGTGTGCTTGCCGATTTTGTGGTGAGGTAGAAGAGAGTTTATGCCATCTGCTGACGGGGTGTCGGGGGGGGGGGGGGGGGGTGGGGGGGTGAAGGAAATTAGAGATATTTTTTTTTTTTTGGGGGGGGGGGGGGTACCCATACTATTTCCTGGTATTTTGAAGTCGACGAATAGTCAGGTAATTAGGTATGTGTGTGAATATTTTAAGTGTATACTGGAAGTTTAGATTGGAGGCAATTTGGTTAATAGTAATCTTGTTGTATGTAATAGTGAAGGTCAATTTTGTTGGTTAAGTGCGAGAATGAATGCTGATGTATGGCCCTTTGTTGGCTTTAATAAAAATTACTATTATTGAGAGAGTGAGTACCCCTTTTATGCAGTTATCATTACCCATCTCGGATAAGATCAATTCCGGCCTTTTTGGTTTCCCAGGTGGATAGGTGATATTCGTTTTGTCACTGTTATTTTTTTTGTTTGTATTCTTGTATTAGGCTAGTCAATATGGAATTTCTTTTTCCGGATTAAAGAGTAGGTAAGTAAGTAATATGGTTTGGGTCCGTCCCTATTGGGTAAATATAACTATGATTGACGTGACAATCTGCCACAATCGCCATGTAGTGGCTTGACCGCCCATTCCTCAAAAGAACGGCTAAAGACAAAGTCGTCATAAAATGTCCCTAAAATCTGCACAATCTTTCATATTATTTATCTAAAAACCTTGCGCCAGGTAAAGGAGGCCTCAAAATAAGTTGTTGCCGCTGAACCCAAATTTGCTATCTGGTTTGTGAGAAACCCAAGCTTTTCCTCCCACCAAAGTGTCATGAACATAACTGCGCCCATATTCCCATTTTTCATCTTGTCAATTGCAGAGTCTCCAACCCCTCCCTGAGATCTTGTCAATCCGCTCGATTATTGTGGGAACACAGAGATTCCTAAATTCGTGCCATTTGTATACCAAGTCATAAGTGAATAGTTAGTTATGGCATATTGGTGAGTTGTAGCACATTATCTTGTAAACACGTCATCCTTGCGAATATTTGAACTTCTTCTTAATTTTTCTTATCTTTCTTCCACGAAATTAGTCACGGATATATCGCTGAAACTTTCGGCCATAAGTAAAAAATTCTCCACAACGTCCCATCTCAGCTTCCCCGCACATCACGGCTTGTCCCTTCTTCTAGAGTGAATTTTAGTGTTTTTTAGTGTTTAGTGTTCTTTTTCATTGTTGATACTCCGCTATTCTGTCTTTTCAGCTTGTTATAAAAATAAATAAATAAATAAAAAACTATTCTGTGTGGGACTGTTCGATGTCTGGTCTTGACGACGGAGCGGATTAGAGGGTGGGCTTGAAGCAAAATCTGAAGGTTAGATGGGGATCGAGAAGTTCCGGTTTTTAATATGCTATTGCAGCATTGTGCCATTTTTTAAAGCACTTAAAGTCCGTATCAAAACCTGGACCACGTTCTTCAGCTGCTGCTTGACACAAACATCTCCTCTCTTGTAATTCACCGTCCACCTTTTGTCGAACTTAGCTGAAAAATTGGACGTTCCAGATGGACGATTCACATGGCGCACCCAGATTTCCCGCGCATTTACAAGCCTGAACGCGATTCATTAAGGATCTCGCTTTCCAACTTAAAACAGCGTTGGGGCTAGAAGCGAACTTTTACTAGTGATGCTGTCCGATACTTGCGTTTTTCATCTCAATTCTTTCTCGCAATTCTCCTCGCGCGTTTTTCGCGTTTCGCCCTTTCGCGTTTTTTTTTACTATTGAGACGAAGCCAATTCTTTGGTCGGTTTCTGACCTCCGATCAGATAGATGTTTAATAAAGCCCTAGGGCCATGAAAAAACAAAAACAATACAACACTTTACATATTCAGTATGCTGATGAACTTTTAATCAACTGAACTATACAGCTTCCCTCATTCTCAAACCATCATTACATACTTTCAATTATCTTGCTTCAATGGTCCAGAAATGCATCAATCCTGCATATAATTCTAGGTGTTTTTTTTTACCGTTAAGTATATCCTTTACTGACATAAATAGCCTATATCATTCAAAACTTCTCTTGTGGGACAGACAACTTGCACGTATAAAGAAGATGGTCCAAATCCCTTACATCAACTTTGCAAAATTGGCACCTCGGCTTATCCCTTGTCCCCGATCTTTTCATATCCCAGATATAATTAAAGTTTGTCACTATCTTAAAGTCAGATATTCCCCGAAACTGGGAGACAGTTTGCTCGAAGCTGAAACCATGAACGCAAAAATCCTAAAGGACCCCTCGCCCTATTTACTCTTCAACTTACAGTATTTCAAAATACTCAAAGACTTGAAAACTAGCTGTGCTTTCAACAAATAACCCACGGTTTTGGCTGTTTTAAGCCCTTTCCGAGACCCGTTGACATAAAGCGAAAACAGGGACTTCTTCTCGCAGACAACCGTCGACAGCGTGATACACATCATATGTAGCAAAACACGGCAAGTAAGACAATCAGCGGGGTTTTGTTAGAAGGGTTAGAATGTACCGTACGGAATTGGGGTCTTCGGGTTTCGAAATATACGGAGTGATTATGGAAGTAGGAGATAGTATTATAGGTAAGACTGGTCCTTTAAAGGTAAATTAAATTTAAAAGAAACCTCTTCACAAAAACTTACCTTTGCTACCTTGTAATACCTAAGTGTTTCAGACCTTTCCATTAGTCAATTTTCAATTCTCGTTCTCCTTTCCCCTCCCTGGTTGTTCAACAAAGGGCGGATTTTCAGTCCGTATAAAGAATTAACGGAACGGGTGGATAAGTAAAGTTTTCGTCGAAAGCGAGAACACAGAAGGGAAAAGAGCAAAAACGATCAATGTACGAGAATCAAGAACTGAGAAGCGAGAGCTGAGAATTCAGAAAAAAACGCAACTATTAGTTGAAAAAAATTCATTGGAAGATCAATGACTAAAACTGAAAGTCAGCAACGACGTTTGACAGCGATATTTTGGCCCTTTTTGGCGAAAGTCCTCGTCAAGCGGTTGCTGGTCTGGAAGAAACTAACCTGTAACCAGTTTGGCCAGCATCAGCCTGACATCGAGGATCAATGCGTACTTCTGTCCAGTATGGTAATAATAAATACACTTCAAAGCCCAAAGGCCTCACTACGTAGCTTAATCGCTCTTAGCTTCGGCGCTCTCTCCAGATATTCACATAACTTGGTTATAACCCTTTCCGTGGTGCTATACAGGATATCAGGAAGTAGCAAAACTTTCCCCTTAAATAGTGATCCCCTTAGCTCCGAAAGCTCCTGGCATAGATTAAGAAAGTGGTCCATGTTTTCCTCTTCCCCAGATTTGCGAAGCTGGCGATGACCTCGTGTCCCGACCACCTTAGGACTAGACACACTCTCCACTTGTGGACCACCTTCTATTTGTATGGTTTGATTTCGCCGAGATTGTCATAGCGATTCGAACGCTGCATCTATACGTATCACAAGCTGCGTTCTTTGTCACGGGAGTTCTCACCGGTGGTCTCCGGTTTTTCTTATAAGCCGTTTTTGCATCCACCGGTGACTTCTCACCAGTCTTATAACCCGTTTTTGAAGTAACCAGTGTCCGGTTTTATCTCACCGGTGCGGACTAACCAGAACCTGCTCGTGAGCCCGGCTTCAGCGAGGAGTTAGCCAGTTTTCATCAACTCACAGGTGAACCAAAAAAACGCGTTTTAAGGGAAGAACCGGACACTGGTGACTAAACACCAGAGACAGCCCGGGTGCAACGAACGCAGCTACACCTAGAACTAAGGCCAGAGAGAAGACACTCGGCAACACTTAACGACCTAACAGTCTCTAGCTTCTCCCACTGCATTCGTAACTGCTGGCCTCGTCAAGGGGACCGACTAAAAAGAGGCACGGGCGCAAGGCATGGCGCAGGAGGCACGAGTAATAAAAAGAGATTAGCAAGTAGTGGAAGTAGACATGTAACTAAATATACGTGAGAGTTCATAACTTCAGAGCCTAAAAGAAGACACATTGGGACAGTGTTACTGACCTCAATCTGAAGACCGAAAGCGCCATTTTAGTTTTCGTGCCTCTTTTTAGTACTCGTGCCTCCTACACTATATCGTGCCGTGCCGTGCCTCTCTTTATTTATTCCCCTCGTCAAGAGACTACCTATAAAGGTCATAGAGGCTTACCTAGGAGACCAAGTCTGTAATTCAGGGTTACTACGACGACATCCCCGTAACTGGACAATATCGAGCCATCATAAGGATTTCCAGAGCCCCATTCGAAACTTTCGCCATGTAGGAAAACCATGACTGGGAATCTTATCGCCCGATCCGTTGATCCGACTGGAAGAAAGGGAGATTGTCAAATGACTTTTTTATACCTCTATGGATTACTCGACTGCGAGGGACACCTCATTCCCAACAGTCTTGAACAAGAAGATGGACCATTGCGCATCCTGACAATAGGGAGGAGGGAATGGGCAGGATTAAGCAAAAATTAAATAAACAAAGTATCCCAAAGTATCTCTTTACACGAGTTTTCATGCTTAAAGGGGCCCTCTTGCTTATTCTGCCTTTTACAATATACTTACCTTCCAGATGGAATTATAAGCTTCTAAAATCCCCACCTTTCTCCATTGTTTCGTTTCGTAACTACGAATTTTTGGTGATTTTTCGGCCTTGCTGAGTTTTCCAGTCACCCTCCGAAAAGTTTGCCGGAATCTTCATTGTCCGCTGACAAATCTTTCACACATAAGGATGTATAATCTTCACTTTATTACTTTATTACTACTTATTTGCTTAGTTTTCCCACTTTTTAACCAAGGCACGTTCAGTTATCAATTTTTTGGGAGATCGACTAAAAGCAGGAAAGGAAACGAGAGAAGAAAAAGATACTAAAACCAGGAAGGGCAAACTAAAACGGTGAAAGAATTACCAGAAATCGAGGATTCAAAAACTTGCAAGCTTTTCCTCTGTTTAGTATCCACTGAGGGGTCGGTAACCTACTTTTGTAAAAGTTCACCTTTTCCTCCTTTAGGTATTCGAAAAACTGGCAAGCTGTGCTTTTCCTCTGTTTAGGGGTGTCCCCGTGAGGGGTCGGCTACTTACATTTGTAAAAGTTCACCTTTTCCTCCTTTGAGTACCCTGTCGGTAGGTCACTAAAATCATCCGAGTCCCAGTGAGGGGTCGGCAACTAATATATTTCAAGTCCACCATTTCTTTCCTGGTTTTAGTAAATTGTCACGGATAGTACCTTAGAGTAGTGAAACGAGGAACGATGGGAATTCTAAATCTTTGAGGGGTCGACAACTATCAAAATTCATAGTTCACGGTTCCCTTCCTCGTTTTACTAGCTTTGAGGGGTCGGCAATTAAAATTCTCAGTCAAGTGAGGGGTTGGCAACTAACTTTAGTATCCTGTGATGGATGAATAAATTGGAAACTCTTCTTCTTTGAGAGATTCCGCCTCTTTCCGAGTGAGGGGTCGGCAACTAAGACATTTCAGGTCCACCATTTCTTTCCTGGTCTTAGTAACTTGTCACGGATAGTACTTTAGAGTACTAAAACGAGAAAAGAATGGTGGACTTGAAATATCTTAGTTGCCGACCCCTTAAAGCTACTAAAACGAGGAAGGGAACTATGAATTTTGACAGTTGCCGACCCCTCAAAGAAGAATAATGTATAATTCCCAATTTCTTTCCTCGTTTTAGAAATCTAAGGTAGGCTACTATCCGTGACAAGTTACTAAACCCAGGAAAGAAATGGTGGACTTGAAATATCTTAGTTGCCGACCCCTCGCTAAACTCCGATGATTTAGTCGCCTACCGACAGGGTACGAAAAGGAGGAAAAGGTGAGCTTTTACAAATGTAAGTTGCCGACCCCTCACGGTATACTAAACAGAGAAAAGCACGGTGCAGCTTGCCAGTTTTTCGAATACTAAAAGGGGGAAAAGGTGAACTTTTACAAATGTAAGTTGCCGACCCCTCACGGGATACTAAACAGAATTCTTTCCCCTTTTTAGTTTGCCCTTCCTGGTTTTAGTATCTTTGCCTGCTTTTCTCTTGCCTTTCCTTTCCTGCTTTTAGTCAATCCCATTTTTTTTGCGCCCAAACGCCGCGTCGGAAAGCAGGATGGCTGTATATAATCGACAAGCGCTAACGAGAGAGTCGCTAGTTTCAGATGGAAAGTAAAGGTATTTTCGAAAACGTCTTTTCTGATTCATTTTATGGGGAAAAGATCATTTCTGGTAAGAGTTGTGCTTTAATGGCTGCCCCAAAAGAACTTCATATTCTGAGTCAACTATCGTGTTTTACGAGGTGGCCCATTCTCGCAATTAGTGTACCGCAAGTGCCCGATGCCACAGTGCCAGACGGGGGCCAGTATCGGTTGCCACGACTTAGAAACAATAAAGACATTAAAGCTTTCTGCGAAAAAAAGGCATTAAAGCTTTGACGACGTGTTATCATAATCGTTGTAGATTTTTGATGCACCTTCCTCGTTCCTGCCGCAACCACAAATTAGTTCAGAAGGTCGGCGTCCAAGATGTGATTCGCTCAATCGAGAAAACGTCAGCGTCACTACTATGTACATCTCGTCATCCTGGTCTTCGAGTACATAATGTTTTTCATGAATTTTTCAGACACAGTTAGAAATTATGCCTAAATTTTGTGTGTTTGTGTTGTTTTTCGTTATTCTCTTTGCTGCGCTATGTGTTTGGCGGGTTATAAATAATAATATATGTAAAGTCACCATGTTTAGAGAGGATACCGTTGCAGGTGCCGATCGGTGCCAGGAAAGGGTGTACAGCAGGTTCCGGGGAACGGGCAACCCCTCAGTATTTATAGTTTGTTCTGTTCTATGTTATTCCTAATTTTAAGAATCTGCTAACGTATATAAATAAAATTTTATCAAAATAGAATTAGCATTTGTAATTATTAAAACGCAAATTAGATAAATAGAAGAACACTCTTGGATGATTCGGGTGGAACTAAGGACCGACCATTTGTCCTCGGTAGTTATTTATAATGGCCGCCGATGATTTTCAGGCGTTCTTCTCTCGGCTTTAAAGTCCACGATCCACTGTTTTTCATGCACATTATGCTCCCGACGAGTGTTCACGTATTATGCTATTGATGCGTAAAACAGATTATCAGAATTTTTCAGAGTTTCTGCTAGAAGTCAATGTGCCTGGGAAAAGGCTTAAAACATTTTATAAGTAGCGAACTGAAGACCATAGGCCATGGGAACAGTGATCCCGCCGGAAGGAAATTAATCTAACCAGTTCACATACCCATGTCACGGAAATTAATAAGAATACATAGATGAACAAGTCCCTTGTGTAAAGTGCCATCTATCATGATACGGGGTTGTGAACTGGTTAGATGAATTTGGGTTCCTGGGTTCAAATCCCGGCTGAGGAGCATTTTTGTCTTTCAGTTCACTACTTAAAAACTGTTTCTGGTTTATTGGTCACGGAAAAAGTCCCTTGTGTAAAGTGCCATCTATGTATTAGGATTAAAACAGCCAAAGCCGTTTAGAATTTGTTAAAACAGAGCCTAGTTTTACAGTATTCAAATAGTTCTGCATACTGGAACATCCACAGTAAATAGCGAGAGGTGTACTTTAAGAGTTTCCCAGGTTCAGCTAGATAGCGTGCAGCTGCGAGAAAAGTAGAACATGTTCTAGAAACGCTATGCACGCGGAAAATATGCACCGGTGGAGTTTCCAGTCTTCATTTTTGTGTGTCAATAATTTCATTTTCTAAGCAATGTTCACTTTCCAATACATCAAATCTTCCAAAAATCTAAGCATGTCGACACTCTTTACTTATATAGGACACAGTATTAGTCTTAAAGCTAAAGCTTAAAGCCGTCTTAAATCTGGTTTAGAATCTAATTTAAAAACTAACATAACAAAATCAAAAGTTTCAGTGGATCCCAAAATGAATACGCTATAAGATAAGATAAGATACGATTTTATTTGTGCTAGGAGCCAACGGCCATGGCAAATACATGTAGAAGAAAAAAAAACACCACACACAGAAAATATTAAACTCCTATAGGCATCTATCCCTATGGGCTAGGGCTCTATACATCTCAGGTTCGCCGGATTATATATTACGACCCGAATACCAATGCTAGTCGAAAATAAAAGAATATTCAGATCCAAAAAGTTCTTCATCTAGAGAACAATTTTATCGGAGGATTCTGTTCAGATGTCATTGAAGGGTAAACAAACAAGAAAAGTAGGGTTCGAACAATAGTGCTTCGGGGAGGTTTATTAGCGAAGATCTTCGGTCTTTTCTCAATGAGAAGCGACCTTTATCTGCTCGTTCCCTTCAGGTCGTCTCGAGCAGTCTCTGCTGCTTGTCCTGTCTGAACCGCAACGGCGCGACTGCGTCATCTCTGCCTTTGTGGTAGGCTTGGGGGAAGAAATGCTATATCTGTCTGACCAATTTCGATTGATGCTTTGTTCCTCCCGCCTACACTATATTTCTGCTTTAGCTGAAAAAGGCACCGGATTTCATTGGCTGTTTTTGAATTCATTTAATTGAGACTAAAAGTCAACAATGGTACGCCATTGTTGAGATGCTGGAACCCTCTTCATTGAGCAAACTGATGCTTTGTGCCTCCCGTCTACACTAGATTTCTGCTTTAGCTGAAAAAGGCACCGGATTTCATTGGCTGTTTTTGAATTCATTTAATTGAGACTAAAAGTCAACAATGGTAGGCCATTGTTGAGATGCTGGAACCCTCTTCATTGAGCAAAATGCTTTGTGCCTCCCGTCTACACTAGATTTCTGCTTTAGTTGAAAAAGGCAGCAGGTTTCATTGGCTATTTTCGAATTCATTTAATTTAGACTAAAAGTCAACAATTGTACGCCATTGTTGAGATGCTGGAACCCTCTTCATTGAGCAAACTGATGCTATGTGCCTACCGTCTACACTATATTTCTGCTTTAGTTGAAAAAGGCACCTGATTTCATTGGCTATTTTCGAACTCATTTAATTTAGACTAGAATCAACAACTGTACGCCATTGGTGAGATGCTTGAACCCTCTTCATTGAGCAAACTGGACACCGGGGAGCTTGGACGTACATTTGTGTAAGAAAGGTGGAAACAATCCGGGATGGAAAAGAAAATCCTCGGAAAACGGGGGAGACCGCAAAAGTCTCTCAGGTTTCAGGATTCCTGTTGCTTTCCTGGCATTAATTTATGGCCTCCGGTAGACGAGCGAGTATTTCGTATCTGATTTTACGGAAAGCCTGACATGGGGGGGGGGGGGGGAGACAAATGGTTTCCATTGGTAAAATTCATTTGCCTTAATGGTGACTTCAACTCAGAGATAAAGATTGAAGGTATTCCCGATGGAAAATTTATTTAAAAACAGTAGCATGAAGTTGTACGAAAAAGTAGCACGCAGTACTACTGATAAATATTCCTTCAGCCCAAGCTGACTGCGAATCATATTTGATGGTGCAAAACGGATACGTCAGTTGAATTTTATTGGAGCTATATTTCGGCCCTTCTTGGCAAGGGTCCTCTTAAGGCTCAAAACCACTCAAGTTGGAAAACGAACTTGTGGGAAACGCAAAACTAAAGATTCTAGCCTAGCGTTAAATATACCTACTGATACCTACTGATGCTACTACATGCTTCTACTTCAAGGATCCCGTGGTACTGCATTCTCCTGCATGCTACTATTAGCAAGACTGGATGCTACTATGGCAAGACAGGATGCTACTAGATACTTCTTCTACATAACAGCTTGTAATTTTTATCGGTGGATTCTGTTCATTCTGAGAGATTTCCAGATTATTTCCTATTCTTATTGAAGTATTAAACTAGTATTCTGGAGTAAAACAGGAACAAATAGATCGATTCTCATCCCTACTATTTTTATTCAGACAGGAATAACCTGACAGAGAGCTTTATGAGAAATGCAAAATGTATAAAAGTGCTGTTTTTTTCAGAGTTAAGGATGAGAAAAGAAGAACAAATCTGAATATAGCATGCATTCTAGCCCCAAACCAAAGCTCTATACGACCTCAAAATTAGTTTTTACTTTCATCAAACCTCGGGGTTGCAGGATCACGAATGAGTTCCTTGTCCGGTAGAAAAATAAAGTTCAGATACGTCATTGTTACTAGTATGGTAAATTCAATCTCTAATCGACTTCAGGAAATTCTTTTACTAATAGCAAATTTCCGGTTTGGGACTCATCCAGGCGACCTACTTCTCCGCCAAGGAAATATAGTTCAGAATTGGATTCAGCATGTCGCCTTAGCACAACACCTAATCTCTCATCGACTTCAGAAACAACTTTACACTTCAACCAAATTTCCGGTTTTGACCGGATTCCGGGTGAAATACTTGTCAGACATGAAAATAAAGTTCAAATATTGATTCATTGCAGCCAAACCCAAACTAATTTAGTCGAGCTAATTACGATCAGTCGTTTGTTGTTACGTGTCAGATTAAAAAAAATATAGACACCCTTACACAAAAGCTAGGGCACACAAACAAAAGATGGAATCTTATGTTCTAGAGGTATGTCGATTGGTCTTTGACTGTTGTAGCAGGAAATCGCAGCAGGAATTCAAAGAGTAAAATGTTGGGAAAAAGAAAAGTGATGGCGCTATGGGAACTTTATTCATTTGGGTCAGATACCTGTCAACTATGACCATAATACATATCAAAATAAACCATAACACTTTACACAGCGAGTTGAGTCGAACACAAAAACATGTGACATCGATGCCGTCCCGTTAGAGACTTCAAAAATAGGCCAAAGACTAGAAACCTTGGTAACGGGTAAATGAAAGAAATGCCTTTATTGACTCTATTCGAAAGCAAAACATAAAGTTCCTCGAACACTTTATAGTCAAAGTGATTATTTCTTGACCATGACCGAAGAACAGTAAAAAAAATTTAATATTATTTAGTTCCCACATTTCTTTGCATAATTGAGTTAAGTCAACTATACAATAGTTATTCTTCACGTTCTACATATTCCCAACTTTCTCGATTCTATCTTACGAATTCATTCACGGCCTATTGAATTTCTGTATAAGTCCATAACAACACACGAACACTCTTTAACTGGGGATATCCGGTTACAGTTGGTTTCCTAGAACAGGTTTACCAACCTGTACCAACGTTTAAGTATGGAACTTAATTGTAAGTATTTCTTTCTTAGCCGGTCTTTTTTTTTTCATTGGGTGCTGTAGGGGCTGAGGAAGCTCAGGCACAACGAATTATCGGAATACTGTCAGACAGAGGATATTTTAGTGTTATTACAAATAAACCTTAAAGAAATCCCCATATTGACTCTGCCTTTTATTATCACTAGCTCTTCTTTAGAATTATGATCTACAGAAATCTCCGCCCTTCACCATTTTTTCAATTTTCCTCTTTTGCGGTTTTTCGGCCGAGCCGGTTTTGCCAGTCCAGCCGCCCAAACTTCGCCAAAAGCTTCAAGGTAAACAGCCCAAGTGGGACATCAGTAACTTCGACTTTGTTTTCGTTTTGGAAGACTTGGCAAGCCTTTTCTTTCTCCTTTCTTCTCTAGACTCCTTCTCTATTGCTTGGCCTTTACCTCTTTTATCTATGGGCGAAAGATCATTTCCAGTAAGGTTTGTGCTTTAAACAATCCATTATGTCCCTAATCAATCAATTTTGCTCCAGTAAAAAATTACCATCTCACAAATAAAAACAAAGAAAACAGGGAAAAAACAATAAAATAATAATAAAGAAAAATATCGAATCCCTTTATCTTGCAACAGACGAAGAATCGATTCAAAACCGAGAGCAAGATCTTAGTAATGTATTAACTAGGCAAGGGTAGACTAGGTAAGGTAAGAGCGTCTCTGAGGTACGAGGGAGAGGGATCTAAGAAACTATGTATTTTCTAGTCAGCATTCGAAAGACAGTTGGTTCATTTCGAACATTTGGAGTGTACAGTAAGTTGCCCGCTACGCTTGACATGGCAGAAAAAGTGATGAACAGAAAAAATGAAGAAATGAAAATTAACACCACAATCAGGAAATCATACTAGTAAATTAATGTAATGAAAAGGGTACGACAGGGGTCGGTAGCGTCGCTGTAAATCTTCGTGGAATTGATGTCAGCCATGGATATTATGCGAGTTATATTTAAAATCCCAGTCGCACAGTATCTCTTCCCGCAGGCTATATACAGCAAAGCTAGACCAAAATTTAGCCCCGATAAACCACATATTTTTATTTTTATTCATAGGAATCAAGCCCTGACATTACCGTAAAACTGGCACACTCAATGCTAGGCATTCACTGATCTATCTTATGTTTACCGGTTGGGAGGTCAATCAAGGCGACCAGAACACGTTTGATATAATGCATCCGAAAAAAGATTGCTACGGCGAATAATAATAATATGTTTGTTTATTAAGCCAATAGGTTATATACAAGATTAAATACATCTTTCACTACACAAATAAACAATTACACCTCTAGAACTATTATGCGTCATAAGCTATTCTTAACTTTCTTTCCTAAGTCTAAAAGCTTTAGTCACATATTTACATACTTCTACGATGAAGTTGGGGTTCGTAGATTTCAGGATACCGGTAAGCGACACCAACCCACCCCCAATTAATTTTACCCTCAAATGCGAAAGCACTTGGCACTCTAAGAGGAAGTGGTTCAAATCCTCCTCCTGCAACTTGCACAGCGGGCAAAGGTAAGTCTCTCCCGTCCCAGCTTTCCTCCTACTGAAGGGTTATTTCTACTGAGGATCGGCAGATCGGAGCAGGAACCAAGTTTTCAGTGTAGCAGGACCAAGTTCTAGCTAAAAAGAATATTCAAACCCAAACACATCTTTTATTTTACGATACAACTTAGGAGTTTCTGAAGTCTGGAATTTTATTTCCCAATGTTGGATTTCTTGATCCTCAATTTACATGTTAACGCAACAATTTTTAAATCGGTGGCCCTACCCCAAGTTTCAGAAATCACTAATTGCTGGCGGATGTCACTAGCAAACATTAAAAACAAGCTCGTTCTGTATTTTCGTTACTGCAAATGCCTGCTCCACCTTCCTTCCTGGACTAGTAAATAGTAAATAGCCGCCATCAGTTAAATTACTGAACCAAAGACTCCAGTTGGACGATTCTTCAAGTGAAAGATAGGTCTAGGAGACCCCCCCCTGGCGCCCCCCCCCCCAGAAATTACCCTCCAACACCCGGACATACCCCCCCTCCACCAACCCCCCGGTCCGGTACCAAACCCCTCACGACGAAAGAAAAACCGGGATACAAAAAAACAAGGGGGGGGGGGGCAAAACCCCTGGCGAAAGCCCCCCGTGCCCCCCCCCCCCCCCCCCCCCCGAATACAAATGTACAGGATATCCGAAAATCTTATTAAAAACTGTAGTCTGGACTGCGAGTAGTGAATGTAAACGCGTGACGGCGGCTCGCTGGTTGCTCGCATGTATATATACTTTTCATTAAAATATGTTGCATTTTATTAGCTTTGTTTGAGTGGGTGGGGGGTCCTGGTACCCGATTTCTTTGCCAGGGGCCTTTTGGTACCGGGGAGGGTTTCGCCGGGGGGGGGGGGGTATCGTTTTTCTTTTTAAACCGTAACCCGTGAGATATATTTGTCGGAAGCAAGAAGGTGTCCTGGAACACCTTCAATCGACCCCCACAACCCCAATGTCCATCTCTGAAAAAAAAAAAAAATGCTGCAGGCTGAATGCCTGCCCCCACCGTAGGTGTAAAGAAAAACCTCTCTTAGAAGCTTGCTAAGGCTATATTGTTTCCTCGCTAAGGCTATATTGTTTCCGCATGTGGCCAATTGCGTGACGAGATAGTCGAGTTAAAAATGATAAAAGACAACAGGAATGTGGTACTAAAAGCAAACGCAACAGAGAAAACATAGTAGTCCCTCCAAGCAAGACATAGTTCAATCGAGTGTGTGGAGGACATTGTCAGCCTCATCTCATCATGTGAAGAAAGTTGAGCAGATTGGACAATCCCGCTATTTCCTTCTATTTTTGCAACAGACTGGCCCAGACATACCTATGAAGAATCCACCCAAATGCGGGTTCGAACATCTGCACATCGAAGAATTCCACCTTCACCTCGTCGACATTACAAGTGCCTTCTAACTGGGCACATTGTATGGCATGGATTTAGCCCCGTTTTCGGCTAACAAGTTGCCGAGAATGCGCGAAAAGTCGCAGAGAATGTCATAAATGTCGCCGAGAACGCTCTATTTGCTCCTGAGGCTATTTATGTGTACCCGCGATTGCCAAGATTGACGCCTTTGTAGCCGAGATTGACGCGAAAAATATGTCGCCGCGAAGTACAAAAATGTAGCCGAAAATTATCAATGTAGTTTCCGAGATAGTCATAAATTTAACCGAGAATCCCAAAAATGTTGCCCAAAAATGCAAGAAAAGTCACCAAGATTGCAGAAAATGCAGCCGAGATTACGCAAAATGCAACCGAAATTTCTAGAAAAAAAATACACTGTCCAAAGAAAAACTTGTCGCCGAGGAATACAAAAATGTAGCCGAGAGTGCGACTGATGTCGCCGAGATTACAAGAAAAATACATTATCAGCTAATGTTGTGTTGCCGAGAATCCTAAAAACGGAGCCGAGGATTCCGCAAAATGTAACCGAGATTTCCAGAAAAATACATTACAGATAAGGTTGCTGACTGTGACGTATACAGCTGTACATAGTCGTGCAATAAATGTTACTGGACCGGAGAGGTTGACGTCACGGCTAGGGTTTTCCCAACATCCAGTAAATATGATTTAGTCCTGTTTTTGATGATATCTTTACCTCTTTAATGTTTAAGGCAAAATATGTATGAACAGTATACATCGGCTGGTTTACATTACACCTCCTAAGTTGGTCATCGAAACTCCCACAGATGCTGATTTCGGTTTGCAATGCTCTCTCTGCAACGTTTTGAACGTAGTATGCTTTATATAATTTGTGACACTTGCGTAACATTTGTATTTCAGACCGTCGCAAAGCCCCTGGTATTCTCATTATGCTTCAAATACTTCTAGTTTAGTACCGGCGACATTCCTTGTGGGCTTATTTTAATTAGGTTAATCATCCTTGCACAAGAGTTTGAATTCTTGGAAATAGCCTACACGTTTTAGTCCGTTTTTCTGAAAATCTGGTATTTCGGTTATTTTTTTCTGGAAATCTTGGTTACATTTTGCGTGATCACGGCTAGGATTTTGGAATTCTCGGCAACGCAATTTTAGTCTGATAATGTATGTTCTTGTAATCTCGGCGACATCAGTCGCAATCTCGGCTACATTTTTATGGCACTTGCCCTTCGGCCAAGTGCCATGATCGCAATTTTTGTCCGTCCGTCCGTCCGTCCGTCGGTCTGTCGGTCGGTCAGTCAGTCGGTCGGTCGGTCAGTCGGTCGGTCCGGGTTTGCTAGTTCGGGCACTTCCACATAAGCTAGGACGATGAAACTTGGCAGGCATATCAGGGACCCCAAATGATTAAGCTGGAAATAGTAATTTTCCCGATCCGAGCATCGTTGAGGGAGTGGAGGGAGGGGGGATCCGGAATCTTGAGGTATTTCTAACTTTTGAAAAGGTGATCGGATAGCAATGAAATTTGATATTTGGGGAGATCTCGAGCCTCAGATGACCCACTTAAAATCCGGACCGGATCCGGTGACTTTGGGGGGAGCTGGAGGGGGGAACCGGAAATCTTGGGAAACGCTTAGAGTGGAGGGATCGGGACGAAACTTGGCGAGAAGAACAAGCACAAGTCCTAGATACATCTTTGACATAACCGGACCGGAGTCGGGCACTGTGGGGGAGTCGGGGGGGGGGGGGGACGGTCCGGTGATCCCGCGAGTTCGGCACTAGGACGATGAAACTGGGTAGGCAGCAGGGACCCGAACAGACTGCCTTAGGAATAGTCGTTTCCCCGATCCGACCATCGTAGGGGGGGTGGAGGGATGGGGAATCCGGAAATTAGTAACATGCATAACTTTGGAAGGGGTAATCGGACGTGCACGAAACTTGACAAGTGTCAAGAACAAGTGCCTCAGAGGTTCCTTTTCAAATTTGGACCGGATACGATACCTGGGGGGGGGGCTGGAAGGGGGCACCGGAAATCTTCTGAAAGGCTCAGATTTGAGGGATCGGGATGGAACTTGGTGGGACGAAGAAGCTTAAGCCCTAGATACATTACTGACAAAACAGGACTGTATCGTTTCACAGTGGGGGGGGGGGATATGAAGGGGGTTCACCGGAATTTCAGTGATCTCGAGTTAGGGTACTTCCAGATGTGCTAGGACCATGAAACTTGGCAGGCGTTTTAGGGTTTCTACCATATTGCCTTGAAAATAGTCCCTTTCCCGATCCGATCATCATGGGCGGAGTAGAGGGGTGGGAATAAGGAATCTAGTGACATTCACAACTTTAGAACGGGTGATCGGACGTGCATGAAACTTGGTAAGTATTAAGGACAAGTGTCTCGGATGTTCAGTTTCAAGTCTGGACCGGATCTGATCAATCGGGGGGGGGGAGCAAAGGGGGGCACCGGAAATCTCGTGAATCGCTCAAAGTCGAGGCATCGGAGTTGGACTTGGTTGGAATAGCAAGCGTAAACCCTAGATACATTCTTTACAAAACAGGACCGGATCGTGTTACGGTGGGGGAAGTTGGAGGGGGATTCCCGGAATTCCGGTGATCTCGAGCTAGGGTGCTTCCAAATATGCTAGGACCCATGACACTTGGCAGGCCAATTAGGGACTCTAACATATTGACTTGAAAATAGTCCCTTCCCCGATCCGACCATCGTGGGGGGGGAGTAAATGGATCGGGAATCCGGGATCAGGTGACATTCATAACTTAGGAACGGGTGATCGGACGTGCATGATACTTGATAAGTGTCAAGAACGAGGTCTCAAATGTTCAGTTTCAAGTTTGGGGGGGGGGGGAGCTGGAGGGACATTTATGGACATAAATGTCCCGACATTTATGCCATTCTCGGCAACTTCTCGCACATTCTCGGTGACTTTTTAGCCGAAAACGGTGGTAAATCCATGCCATACACATTGCCTAAAACTGCCAGCCCCGAAGTTTGCTTTGGGTATGCAGGCTCCAGACATGAGAGCACAAAGGATCAGCCTTGCTCTAATCGAAAAAGATGTTTTCTGTGACAAGCCTAAGGAAAGTTTGTGCTTTTCACTGTCCAGAAAATAATCAATGGATAGCTGAGCTTCAGAAACTTCCAACGTTAACGATTCCCTTTCCGTGGCGTCGCAGAATATAAAATGTGGGTTCATCACGAAACTTCCTTGCCTGCAGAACTTGAGCGAGTTAAGCAGCATCGTGTGCCTGCCGAAATACTTCCAATTCCCAGCTCCAATATCTCTCCATAGCACCAAGTGACGGTGAACATTTCCCCTAAGTAACGACTAAATAATACCGAGGGGTTGTCTCGCCACCCTAACACCGTGCCAGTCTCAGCTCATCAAAAGTTTCGGCTGCTATCTCTCTCGCTGTAGAGCCTGTCAAATTAATTGTTGTGAAGTATTCTCCCTACAACAGAGACGAAAGGTATGAGACGAAATTTAGTGTCGGGCGTAGAAAAGTTGCCAGACGTCAAAAATCAAGAATGTATGCCATCTCATTGTGATCTAAACTGTGACCAGAAACGTAACGAAGAACAGGGTTTGCGATGCTTCCGGCAAGAATATCTTGATCACCGCATTGGATCTGACGAGCTAACGAAATTCATTCATTCATTTATTTATTTCCCTCAAAGAATATATAATGAGGAGTACTAAAATAAATTTAAAAAACACTGTCACAAATAAGTTTCAAAACAATAAATAACAAATGACGTACTTTAAACAACACACTGAAAAAACGGAAACAGATTCTTCAGAGTCAGAATATTATTAGCTTTACCTACAAAATTACCAAATTTCTGCTGAATAATATTATTAGCTTTACCTACAAAATTACCAAATTTCTGCTGAATTGCCAGGGCAGGATCTTTAACTGAAAGGGAATTAATTAGAGGTGCATTTCTAGCAAATAAAGGGTATCTAAGCAACAATTTACAATATTTAAAATAGCACACACGAACACTAGCAATCATACCACGATTAAAACCATTCACCACCACCGCTGGAAAAATAACTATTGGTAAAACAGTTGACTGGTATATACGGGCCAGAATATCACGTCTAAGCTTACCCCTCAGATGGATTAAAGCTCCAAACGTCGTACGGATTTTTAGTTCAATATTTCTAAATACAATTGACTGAAAATACGTTTCACTGAACAAAAGGGAATTCCGAGGTAAGTCACAACGTCAAGGGGCTGGAAAAGGTTCCCACCACCACAGTTTAAGGACGAAATACCATGCGGGTCATTAATAACAAAATATTGGCAATGAGAGACCTCGATTTACCAAGAAGGCTTTTTAGACCTCCGTGTTTTTGGAGAAGATTTTCTTCGGTACCAGAAAGAAACGAGAAAAATGGTTTTCGATTCGGCCAAACGACAAACAGTACCGTGACTATCAGATTAACCGACAAGGCTTTTGTCGATCCAAAATACGGATGAAACAATACGGTTTGCTGGTGCTACCGTATACAGATAAGGTTTTTTTCTGGTCACCGCATCAAAAAGTCACCAGTAACGAAATGAGGATCCCTACTCCTGGCAAGGCTTTTCTCGATGATCGGAGTGCAAGATGATCACTTAAATGTGGTTTCTATGTGGATCGTTCAGGGGTGCGGACTTAAAAACGACAAACAGACAAAAAACCATTTACTGACAGGGCTTTTTTGGTACCCGAAACTGAATAAAAGAAAGTGTTTGTCCCTCTCCGTGATTGACATGGAAACAAAATTTACTGACGTTCAAATGCGTCGGACACAATTAAAAGGCACACCAACCGGCAAAAGTTGCAAACCCTTACAGCCGAAAAAAAACATGGTCTATCAGCCAAAGTTTTTCTTCGATATTTACTGTCAATGTGTATCAGAACACCGGAGTTGTCAACCCTCAAGGCCTAACAACTAATCGAACTATCAGGGACCCATAAATTTCCTGTAATGACTCGCCATTCAGGGGGCTGGTCAATAAGAGATTTCTGATGCGCTCTTGACCGAGTGTCAGATAGTTCGAGAAATACCCACGGGGATAAAATACCCGACTATCCAGATAGACAAAATTTTCGCAGCTGTTGTGCTGAACTAGGAATATTTTTCTGTAATGGAAGAGCATCCTGGATCTTTTGTCCTAGCTTAGGTACATGGTGGCACGCTGGCAATTTTGTCTATCTGAGCAAGAACGCCAATTTGACCCAAGCGGAAGTTTTGGAAACTAGGTGAGGCTCGGGCAAAATAGAAGCATAGGAAATGACAAGCCCCCTGAATGGCGAGTCATTGCAGTAAATTTATGGGTCCCTGGACCTATCTTGATTGCCTCACCAACGGCTATGTCAGAACTCGGCAGACTCGTGGGAAAATGCTACTTCTTTGTTCCTGTAAATTTGTATATTTACTATTTGAGGGATGTATTTTGGCTATGGGACCAGGGAGCTCCCGTACATCTTAAGACATCCAAATTGGTTACTGCCTGCTAGAACAGAGCTTTCCATTCGAAAACAGAAGCAAGGTTTTCAGAAATGGAAGCTTTGCTGAGTAACTTGAAACAGCCTTTTCTGCCATAGACTACATCCTATAACTCCACCACACTTCTGTCACGGATTTGTTGAAAAGTATCACAAGCCGTGACTGTATTCATAAGATAGTGGAAAATGTAAAAAAGGAAGTAATAATTATTAAATGGTAAACTTTGGATAATAGTTAAATTATGCAAAGAATAAGGAAAGTGAATTGTGTTAGATAAGTTAACCGGATAATAGTTATTATGAATAATAGAATGTTTAAGTGAAGGAGACTGTTAGTTCAGTCTTTTGGAAGAGATATTGTTAACTGAGTATAAAGTATCTGAGGAATGTTATGTTTAGTGTGATTGACTAGAGCCAATAAATCTTGCTTTACCCCTTACTTGTAAGGTTAATAGGCATTGCTATGCGTTTTTTGAAGTCTCTAACGGGACGGTGTCTAGTACGCCAGCTAGGCTAGAGACCTCGCAGTGACGTCCAGAGGTGTTACCGTCCTTGGTGACCCTGGGTCGTCACAACTTCACACATTGTAGTCTATTTCCAGATTGTAGCCCTACAATTTGTTCGCTCTGAATGCAGTGTTGCCAAGTGTGACACTTTGGTGCTTTTTGACACTGTTTGTCTCTGGGCGACACTTTTTCTCTGAAAGTGACACGTTTTTTTACGAATGACACTTTTTAGGTCGTAAAAGTACTTTTTCATTTACTTTATTAAAGTGACGGACTACCGCCCCAAAAACACTTCCAAAACATGTAGGCCTACTTTACTTTGATTTTGTACACGAAAACAGTTTGAAGTTTTAAATAAAGCTCATTTTCGATTAAATTTCGTTACAAAACCATGACGTAACAGTTAAGAAATGTTTTGAAAACGTTGCTACAAACTCGGTTATAACCAATCATTCGCATTTTGTGCGTTGTTTAACGGAATGCACAACAAAAATTGGAGGTGTCAAAAAGCACCTTTTTGTCAGCAATTGTGACACTTTTATGAGTCGAGCTCTTGGCAACCCTGTCTGAATGATTCACAAGAGAAATCTTCCTTTTTGGAACCAGGCAAGAGCTCTAAGAAGCTTTCCAGAACGTAATATTGTATTTGACAGACGCTCAAGCTGGAAAATTAACTTGTCTATTTTGAACTTGCCAGTCAGACAAGTTAATTTTCCGGCTGGAGCCTGAGGAAGACCCTTGCCAAGAAGGGCCGACATAAAGCTCTAATAAAATATAGCTGACGCATCCGTTTTGCAGTGTCAAATATGATTCACAGTTAGCCTGGGCTGAAGGGATATTTATGTAATATTATTTCTAAAATTTGAGGGAAAACTACAGAAGTTAGACCCTTCTGGTCTTCTTGCACTGAGTAGAAATCACCGGACAGGACACGACGAAAAAGGAACAAAACCAAAGTGTTATTCGCAACGCATCAGTACTCTATGTGACAAAGTTCAAAACACGCCAACGAACCACTGGGAGAACGAGAACCGTCTCCCGAATGAAGCGTCAAATCCTATCAACAACGTCTGTTGGCGTCAGCTTCAGTTACGTTTCCGGCTTTTCGTTAGGCTCTGCACGATGATTCTCATCGGCACAAAGAGTTAGTCATCAAGAGTATTGACAGAAAGACAAATCTTGCAAGGCATATTGCTGGCACGATGTCCACCTTTCCTCGATCCACGAGTACAGTAGCGAACATATTTTACAGAACAGAGCAGCTGCATGGACATGACAGATCGCAACATCCCACGAAATGCCGTAGCACTAAAATGCTTGGCAAAAGTTCCAGAACTTGAACTCAGGAATGAAGCTGGATGCCAGGAAGTTCTGACTAATCGAGAAGGTAAAAAAATATCCTGGGACTGACAAAGCATGAAAGAAGAGGTCGAGGTTAACTCTATCATGATCAGCTACTACTAAATATAAATTAAACTGACTAGGGGTAGTCACCGAAACCTCATCAATTGTGGCTATAGTCATCAGACTATACCCACTTTCTTCGTGCTACTTAGAAGGCTTTTTTCACTTTCTTCGTGCTACTTAGAAGGCCAAGAAAACAAACTGCACAATTCCTTACAGGATAGACTGAAAAGAGGCACGACACGGCACGATATAGTGTAGGATGTGTAGTGAATAGTGTAGTAATAGTGTAATAGTCATAGTGTGAATAGTGTAGGAATAGAAATCTTCCTGCCCTACTTCTGCCAAATCGGGTTCCGGGCGAACTACTTGTCCGGCAAAAACTAAAGCTCAAAAGTGAATTCAGCGTATCACCTTACCCCTATATCGAATATCTAATCAACTTCAGACAAAACTTTGACTTTTAACAAAGTTTCCGGTTTCCCGGATTCCGGGCAAACTATATGTCCGGGAAAAAAATGATTGTCAAAAGCAGATTCAGTGTCTTCTTACCGCTAAATCGGACATCTAATCAACTTCAGCTTTTACTTTTAACAAATTTTCGGGTTTCGGCCGGATTCCGCGCGAACTAATTGTCCGGCGAAAAAATGATTTTCATATAAATGTTCAGCACGTCTTCTTATCCCAAAACCGAACGTCTAATCAACTTTGAATAAAACTTTGACTTTTAACAAACTTTCCGGTCTTGGCCGGATTTCGGGCGAACTGCTTGTCCGGCGAGAAAATGGTTTCCATATTCGTGTTCAGCATGTCTTCTTACCCCTAATCGACTATCTCACTATCTGTTAAAAAAAATTCTTGGCCCTTAATTTTTTGCCGTCTACGAACTCGACCTCTCCCTTGACCTAAAGGGTTTCATCAAAATATCTCATTCCCTTCGAAAGTTATCGTGCTGAAGGGCGGACAGACAGACGGACAACTTTTATGAAGTCATGGATATCCCTCCACTTACGTTTTGGGATCCCAAAAACTGGTCAGGTCTAAACCGAGACACAGGCGAGTACTCGCTACCAGAACATGGAACGTTATCATCAGTATCGAAATATCGCTGATGAAGCATCGTAGATGACGTATCCGTTGTATACATTATTTGAATAAATGTTGCAAAGTCAGCTTGGGCTCAGGAATATTTTGGTGTCATCAGTGACAGTTCAGACCTCAAGCTTTCCTCTATACAACAAAACTCAAAGTCAAACCTAATGCGGAAAAATGTCTACCCTGTCAACGACCCAATCGGACAGCAAAAACAGCAGTCCTATCAAAAATGAAATCACAGCACAGCTGCTTTAACTCCAAGAAATTCCCACTAAGACGTTCACCGAATCAGGTATTAAAGGCTAAGGTAGAATCTTTAGTTGTTCTTAGTCTTACACCGGAGCACAGCAAAATAACACTAGGGAGTAGCGCCAATACCTATGCTTTCCATGCTTTGAAAACGGGCCATACTCATAGCGCCGCCCACTACGTGTGCGGCATTTAAAGTGAGACAAATTTTCAGAAATTTCTAGTAAAGCATAGGTGCGGTCTGCACACACCAAGGAAACAATGGAGGCTGTGTTATTTTTTTGCTATGTTCAGAATATGAAGGTGCAGAGCAAAATAACACTAGAGAGTAGCGCCGAGGCTTGAAAAAAGTGACACACACTCGAATAGCAGTGTCACTAGCGATAGTGTACTGAAACTCAATTGGTCGTTCACCAGCGCTGGCTCCGATAACTTCATATTCAAAACATAGCAAAAAAACGACACAGCCTTCATTGTTTCCTTGGTGCTTGAAGACCGCACCTTTGCTTTACTAGAAATTTCTAAACCCGCAAGTTCGTCTCGCTTTTAAATGGTGTAAGTGTATTGGGTGGCACTACCAGTATGGCCTGTTTGCAAAGCATGGAAAGCATAGGTCTTGGCGCTACTCTCTAGTGTTATTTTGCTCTGCACCAGAGCAAAATAAACTACGGAGTAGCACCGAGACCTATGCTTTCCATGCGTCACAATCGGGACATACTTTTAGTGCCACCCACTGCGCTTGTGGTATTTAAAGCGAGGCAAACTTGCGGGTTTGAATTTTTTTACGAAAGCTAAGATTCGGTCTGCACACATCGAAGAAAGGAGGGAAGTGTATCTTTGTTTTGCTGTGTTCAGAATTTTAAGCTATAGGAGCCAGCGCTAGTACACGACTGATTGAGTTTCAGTAGGGACGTTCACTATCACTAGTGGTGCTAGTATCGCTGCTATTCAAGTGTGTATTATTTTGCTCTGCTTTCCACACACAGAGCAAAATAACAAGAGTAGCGCCAAGACTTGAAAAAATGGAACACACTCGAATAGCAGCGACATTACCAGCACTGGCGGTAGAGAACGGCCCTACTGAAACTCAATCAGTCGTGCACCAGAGCTGGCTCTGATTACTTTAGATTCTGAATACAGAAAAAAAAAAGATAGAACTTCCCCTGTTTCCTCGATGTGTGCAGACTGCATCATTAAAATTTTGAACAAAACAAAGATTGCGCAACAGACAACACTTGGGATGTTATCTGTTCTGTTTGGACACGTTATGCATTAAAGGTTATGCATAACAAGCATTGACAAGAAGAGCCGAAAAACAGACAAAAAAGCATCTGCCGACCTTTTTGTTTGTCGTCATAATGCCGGAAAATTCAGCAGATGCTTTTATGGCGGTTTGCGCTTTCTGAGCCTCGTTTTCGTTGCATGCCGCAGGTCCACTTCTCGGCCGATTCCGGACTGATTCTTTCTACATCCGTTTTTGCACTGCAGCGCTTCTCGAGAATCACGGACTTGCTAACCGACCAAGTCCGTGCTTCCCTGCAAGGTGCTGCAGCGCTGCCGCTTCAACCAAGAAGAAAGTGAATCCAAAAACGCATACTGTGCAAAAGCAAAGAAGTGCTGCAGCAGCGATGCGGCAGCGCTATTGCAACAAAAACGAGGCTCTGTAATGCTTGTTATGCATAACATTTTATGCATAACGTTTTCAAACACAACAGATTACATCCCAAGTGTTATCTGTTACGCATTGTCTGTTGAAACCGCGCATCCTTCTGTTATCTGTTATGAAACTTCGGACAGTGCACCTACATCGAGCAAGGTGTAGGAATTATTTGTAGTCAGGTGGTAAAAGAGCGAGATTCTTTGTAAATTAGATCCCCAACAGCATGGAAACAAACCTATGTTGGCTACATTTCTTTGCCTGGTTGGTTTTATTTTAAAAAGCTCAAAAACGAATAAATTTATTCAGAGTTGACATTAAAAAGGGGCTCGACTTAACCAGCCACAAAGTATTCGTGGAAAAGCTGATTAAATTTCCTCCCTAATGGATTCCTTCGGAAAAAAAGCAAAAACTGAGAAAAAGGATTTTTCGGAAGAAAGAGACTCTGTGTTTAGTCTCACAGGGGGCTCTTTTGGGTCCTCTCTTTTGATGATAAATGATATTGCAGTAGATGATGAAAACCATCGGAATTATGTAGACGATTTGAGTACTGCTGAAATCTGTCTTCATTCCCAAATGAGTAGGCTAAGCTAATCATCTAAGAGGTGGCAGATTAAGTGTACCGACATGAAAAAAAACAACGTTTCTGTCCTAAAAAAAATGCTTTCGAACAAAAATACCAGTAACAATGAAATAAGAGAAAATTTAGTAACTCGGTTTTATCGCAGCCACTGATCTAAAATGGGAGGGGCACAGCCAGAACATGCTGAAAATTGTCAATGCCGGATTATGAAATCTATACCTTTAAACATTTAACATATGAGAATACTCCAATGAGACAAAGTAAAGTTCTTTAATGCTAGGACCCAGCGTCTTTTGGGATTTTTCATTGTCCCAAGAACAACGAGAGGAGCGGGCTCTTCTTAGTATCATACTGAACCGAAGGCTTACCGACGAAACTTGCCCGGCGAAACGTCCCCGTGTCAAGACGTCCCCGTGACAAAACGTCCCCACGGCAAAACGTTCCCGTGGCGAAACGCCCCCAGCATAAATTTTTAAGTTCGCCTCGATCTTAAGGTGCATGATCGAGGTACTACAACTTCAGAGTGTGCATTGCAGATGTGGGAACATTCCTTATAAGCAGGGAAGATCGGACATAGGACCGGTTGCTTCATTAATGTATTGTTTTCAGTTAAAATGTGTAGTGTAATATGCCTTGCAATTGACTCGTAACTGATCAGTTCTAGGTCGTTTGGAGCAACATGCACAATCTGAGGAGCACGAGTAAGCTCCTCACAGAAAGGCGAAGCCCGCTGTGGCTCAAAGATAGTCAAACAAGGAAAATACAAAAATAAGCGCAGTGTCGTCATTCTGGATAAAAATGACATGGGAAGCGAGGAAGCAAAAGCGGTGGAACGATTAGTAAGGTAGAGATACATAGTAAATCTAGGCTAGACGGGTTTGTTCCTTTGACAAAATCCTTTAATAATGAATATCACCAACTTAAATATCGAACAAATGCGAGATCAATGAGTTATATCGCAGCGCAAACTACCACACAAACAAACCAATTAAATAAAAGATAAAACGAAAGCTTACAAACTACTAAATCCGGTATCCCGGCGTAAAGCCGGGAGTAACACTTGACTGGTTGTTTCTTGACTATCGGTTAAATGCAGAAGTAGTCACAACCCATCGTGCCTTTTAAAAGTTTATATTCCAAGAAAATTTTTTGTCTGAACTATTGACGCAATCGGTAATCTCATAGGCCTACCCTCAGCGATGAAAACAATTGTATAGCCGGGGACGTTTCGAAAGGGGACGTTTCGATCGGGGACGTTTTGTCGTGGGGACGTTTTGTCATGGGGACGTTTTGTCACGGGGACGTTTCGCCAGGGGACGTTTCGAATGGGGACGTTTTGCCGACAACCCGAACCGACACTTACCTACTCCCAGCTTTTAAACATTTAACACCAAAACACTGTAGGTGCGCAGAAGGGAGCTAAGCACCGACTTCGGTTCAGCCATGTAACTCACTCGCTCCACTCCTAAACCCTGCCTCGCCCTACCAAAACGTCAGAAACCGACGAGAACGAATAGTTAGAGTAGTTCTAGAGTACCCAAACTCTGTTCTGTACTTACAAAACGTGGCCAGACACCAACAGTTTTATTTCAGTGTTCGTCGAACTTTTGCGCGAGAACGATTGATTGTTGAATGTATCGAGGTAGATACTGAAATCTTTTTGTCGACGATAACCGTCAATTTGGTTTCGAACTACGAAAGCCGATTTGTAAAATAAACTTTCTATCTATCTATGTATCTATCACTTCTTTCATCAACACCCACATTCCTAAGCTTAGCCTTCAAACCTCGCCATATTGCTTCTTGCATAATACAGAACACGTCCCCGACCCCACTAAAAATAGGTCGTACGTATGGGCTTACCGACGAAACGTCCCCATGACAAAATGTCCCCTGGCGAAACATCCCCGGCGAAACGTCCCCGTGACAAAACGTACCCGTGACAAAACGTACCCATGACAAAACGTCCCCGTGTCAAAACGTCCCCGTGAAAAAACGTACCCATGACAAAACGTCCCCGTGTCAAAACGTCCCCGTGAAAAAACGTACCCATGACAAAACGTCCCCGTGTCAAAACGTCACCGTGAAAAAACATACCCATGACAAAACGTCCCCGTGTCAAAACGTCCCCGTGAAAAAACGTACCCATGACAAAACGTCCCCGTGTCAAAACGTCCCCGTGAAAAAACGTCCCCGTGAAAAAACGTCCCCTGGCGAAACGTCCCCAAGCATAGGTTTTTAAGTTCACCTCGATCTTCAGGTGCATGATCAAGGGAAAACAAGTTCAGAGTGTGCATTACAGATGTGGGAACATACCTTATAAGCAGAAAAGATCGGACATAGGACCGGTTGCTTCATAACTGTATTATTTTCAGCTAAAATATGTCGTGTAATATGCCTTGCAAGTTGCAATTGACTCGTAACTGATCAGTTCTAGGTCGTTTGAAGCAACATGCACAATCTGAGGAGCACCAATATGCTCCTCAGAGAAAGGGGAAGCCCGCTGTGGCTCAAACAGAGGCAAGCAAGGAAAATATAAAAATAAGCGTAGTGCTGTCATGCTAGATAAAAATGACACAGGAAGCGAGGAAACGAAAGCGGATGGAACGATTAGTTAGGTAGAGAGACATAGTAAATCTAGGGTAAACGGTTTTGATCCTTTAATAAATGTCACAGAATTAAATATCGAACAAAAGCGAGATCAATGTGTTATGTAGCAGCGTAAACTAACACACAAAATACAGCCAATGAAATAAAAGAAACTGACAAACTACTAAATCTTTGCTCTTTCCTTAAAGGACCTGTCCTACCTATAATACTAATGCAACCTACTTCCATAATCACTCCATATCACTCCACCCGGAGACCCAAATTTCGCAAGGTACATTCTAACCCCTCTAACAAAACCACGCTGATTTTCTCAGTTGCCGTGTTTTGATAACTTCGATGTGTATCACGCTGTCGACGGTAGTCTGTGAGAAGTTTTTCCATCAGAAAAATGGGTTTTGTAAATTGTTTCCCTGTCTTCGCTACAAGTCAGCGGGTCTAGGAAAAGGCTTAAAACAGCCAAAATCGTGGGTTATTCGTTGCAAGCACAGCCTAGTTTTAAATTATTCAAATATTTTTAAATACTTTAAGTTGAAGAGTAAATAGTGCGAGGGGTCTTTTTACAAATGGCGATAGCCGGGAGCAACACTTTGGTTGGTTTCTTGAGTATCGGTTGAATGCTGAAGTAGTCAACTCATTGTGGTTTGCAAAAGTTTATATTCCAAAACTTTTTTTGTCTGAACTGATGACGCAATCAGTAGCCTCATAGGCCTAGCTATCTCTCAACAATGAAAAAAAAATCTATAGCCGGGGACATTTCGCGGTGACGTTTCGCCAGGAGACGTTTTGATCGGGGACGTTTCGCCACGGGGACGTTTTGTCGTGGGGACTTTTTTTTATGGGGTGTTTTATCACGGGGACGTTTCGTCGGGGGACGTTTCGAATGGGGACGTTTTGTCGACAACCCGTACGTCTGACCTAAATGACTCTAAAGGATATGGCCTACCGAGTGCCCCTAATAGAGTAATGTGAAATTCCCTGCGACCAGAAACCGTAGTTGGGGAATAACATTTCAACAAAAAGATCTAACAATCCATTAGACCACCCAACTGAAAAGTTGACATTAGCCATCTCACTCCACAAACAAACTTGAAATACGTGAATATGAATGTGTCCCAGAATCGACCCTTTCGAGTTTGAATTTGGGACTCCGAGTGCTGCAATTTAAAGCGACCCCTATGATGAGTTCTAACAATAAGCATAGAACAGGTAATACTGTAATTGAGCTTTTGCCGACTGTAACCAGTCTCCGGGATATTTTCCCAAAACCGGAGGCACAAGACCAGAACTGAATTTTATCGGGATCGACTAAAAAGAGGCATGGCACGGCACGACATAGTGTAGGAGGCACGAGTACTAAAAAGAGGCACGAAAACTAAAAGGGACCGTCCAGGCTTCGGAGTGAGAGGTAGGAACAATTTTCTAACGTGTCTTCTTGTAGGCTCTGGAGTTACGGACTCTCACTTACTTGTCTACTTCGACTACTAACTAATCTCTTTTTATTGCTCTGCGTCATGTCGTGCAGTGCCGTGCCTCTTTTTAGTTGGTCCCAGTTTTATCGGATACGGAAGCTCTAAATGGCTCAATCAACTGTGCGAGGCATACATGATATGAACTTTTATAATATATATATTCGTTAACTCTTCCAAGCAAAGGCTATATGAATAATTTGTCCATAGAGACTAAGTGCATACCACAAAACTGGACTGCAAGTCAATTTTCTTGTCAAAGCCAGAAAGCATGTCTTGTATCCTTTGGTGGAAGATTGTTCAGCTCGTCGCTCTTAGTTTTTATTTTTTGTTTTTGTTGCTTTATTGGCTTCGTGATTCTTCTCTTTTCTTTACTTTCTGTTCTCTTTTTCTCTTTTTCTAACACAGAAGTTGAATCCGACCAGTTGGTTAATCCAACCAATCCTCAGGCAGTAGCTTTGGGACAGAGGAATAAATGTTGTCATTCTTTTTTGTTGTAACGAATTAAACTAAACTCAAAGTGCCGTTCACAGGTGCTCATTTTTAAGCCTATCCACAACTAATAATCTTTGGCGCAGAAACCCCTGATGCACCGAAACATTTATGAAGATTTGTTTACCTTTTTATTTTTGTGACATTCGTAATTTTTTCTAGATGAATCCCTGTTTTTAATACTTTCCTATCGTTGTCAACCCTAAATCCCACCTCTCTACCATTCTACAAGCGACCGAGGGCTGATTTAATACACCTCGACACTGCCCTCATACTCCAACCTCCGATCTATGTTGAACTCTCTGGTAACGGTCGGGGATTAATCTGAGGATATCCCCCACTCCCTCTCTATCTTTCATTTGTTCCTAATTCATCCAATATGCCTAGTCAAAAAAACTATCTGTTAAAATACCTATATCCTCTCCACTCATTCTGTTGTGAAGGATAGACGAGCGGTAGGCAGGTTCAATGAAGATAAGGCTCTTGGGGTGTGGGCTGAAGACATTCTGACACCGTAGGTGCCCACTAGCCCCAGAACTAGTCAGGAAACCGACATATCATAAAAGGCAAGGGAAAAGCCTCGGGGGATAGGCTACTATAGTTCAGCAACAGTCAATCCAGAAATCCCTAATCAAGCTGGTTCACACATCCTAGCGAAGCTGGAATTCACATATCCAGTCAAGCCCGAAGTCTACTAGCCGAGATGGACCATAACGTAGATCAATTTACTCGTATGGCAAATCATGGACAAGAGTGGACATAAATGACATAGCACTAATGGGTCCCTAACTAAATATATAAACAACTGTTACCATAAATTATAATATAGAGAGGTCCTGCTTGGACCAAGAATGAAAGAGAACTGTTCTGGCTAAGGACTCATTCAGGAGCCAAAATACCTTGAATGAAATGGATCAAAGCCTGACCTTGGATTAGCACAGCAGCTAACTGGAGCTAGGGGATAAGGACCAAGTGACCTATTGTCACGATGCCGGGAAATTAATGATGGTGATGAAAACCGAAGAGATATATAGAAAATTAGGTGATAGAGGGAGGGAATAACTAGGAAGACTGTTGCTGAGCAAAGTGCTATGGGATGTCTCCATAACAATTTTCCTTATCCAGAGTTTCAGTGGGCGGATCCTTTTGCCGGGTGATATGTTACGCTTACTTCCATAAATTTTGCCACTTCAATATCTATTCAACTTCATCAGATCCACATTGTGCTTCACAGGAGACTGCAAAACTGCCGGTTCGTCAAACGTCAGCATGATTGAGAAATCAGTCAGTTTCTGTCAATTTGCACCCCCTCTCAAGTTCTCGGTTTATACCGGGTTCCGATTGTATTGCCAGTCCAATCCGAAAATTAATTGCAGAACATCTGTCAAGTTAGTTCACCCATACGCCAGCTAGTTTCATTCGTGAATTTTTCAAGTTCTTTTTTTTTCTCGGGTTCTGGCCACATTGACGATCAGAAAATTAATTGCGGAGCATTTTTTAGCATTTTATTTTTCCCTTACACCATTTAGTTTAAATCACAGATTTTGCAAATTCTTGTTTTTCACCGGATTCCGGCCTATCGGCAATCCAATCGGGAAATGAATTTCAGGACATCCATAATAAATTGAATATTTGTTTTAACATTGCGGCTTTCACCGGATTCCATAGGATTATCCGTCCAAGGCAAAAAAGAATAGTAATTCCTGAATTAGCATGTCCAGGCATACAGCAACCTTCCAGTCAATTTGATCCACTCGTGAACGTGAAAGTACAAAGCCTGTCTACGAACTCAACCCCAATCTTGGCCATTGTAGTCCGTTCTAGAAATTATCGCGATAATCGAAAAACGCGCGAACAGACCGGCAGACGGACGGAGCCAAAAAATACGTGCTAGAGATATGTGATTTTAAAATATAAAAAGACGCAAACTGCAGACGAATGTTTTCCGTCGAGATTCTATTCTGCTTTGATGCCCTATATGTGTCACAAACAGCAGATTGCTACAGCCTTTGAGGCATGATTTTTTCAGTCTTTGGTGGAAATTAGATCTGTTCGTATTTCCACGCCTTTGCTGCCCATTCTCTTCTTTGAAATTATCAACAAACTCCGACTACACGCTTAGGGAATTCTAAAGTGGGACGATTCCCATTATGTCAGTGAACCAGAAGCAGCTGGAAATGCCACGCCATTAAAGACTTGCACTATTCAGCTCGGTTGATATACCGATTGATTTCCGTCGCTCTCTCCGCTGATCGCGAGCTGGGATAACTGTAAATTCTATCCGACCCCCGCATACATTCTCATACAGTGGCCGGACAAGTCCGGATACCCTTTCTGCGACCAAACTTTCTTCCGATCCCGTCGTCCGTTGTTCCTTCAGACAAAACTGCCTCGGTGTGTGTCTAGGTGACACATGTCGTTCAGTAGGCTGGTACAAATCCGATACATTCTCGGAAGACTAGTAACTGTTCACTGCTAGTTTGTTAAGCTGTGGAACTGTTTTAGTGCATATTGATGGATGGGTCTGGGATTCCTTTGCCACTCACCTAACTTCGTACCCGATGCAAAATTTGTAGCCTGCATGTTGTATGATAGTTGTACGCAAAAGTTGCATGTATTGACATGTAATAGTAAAGAATGCTATCATTTAATGTGCCTCAGACTGGGCCAATCTTAAGCAGTAGTATCCAGTAGCATCCTGTCTTGCTATAGTAGCATCCGGTCTTGCTAATATAGTAGCATGCAGTATAATGCAGTAACACGGTAGCCTTGAAGTAGAAGCATGTAGTAGCATCAGTTAGTACTGCACGCTACTTTTTCGTACAACTTCATACTACTATTTTGAGATAAACTTTTCATCTGGTAGGGAAACGGCTTATCCAGTTACGGCTTAAACAGAATTCGCGGGCCTGCAGGTCGAGGTGTGGAATCTCTACCAAGATGTTTTATTGCTGATCTTTTTAGTTGAATATTTTTCAACTTTATGAGCAAAGTGCAAAAAATTCAGCAAGGAAGCGTGAGCGTCTGTTCTCACCATCCAAATAGAACAAGAGCTGGAAGCTCATATGGCACTTGCAAGGCTGGGTCAGATGGAAGTGATGGTCAAAAGTATGTTTTTCCCATTTCCGTTAAGATGCGTCAAACTTGCTAGGCTGGGTGAGAGGATGGAAGTGATGGTCAAAAGTTTTTTGTTTTTTTTTACTTTTCGTTGAGATGCGCACTTTAAGGGTGCTTAAAGATTAATTTCTAAGCAAAATCCTTGAGGCAAAAAGGATCATGTGCTCATGTCGATCGTGAAAAAGTAGATTTTGTATTTTGCGGTTAAGATGAGGTCTTTAAGGAATGATCGGATTGGAGAGTGACGATGTCTAACCCAATGATGTCAAGTTTCTAATGTTCCAGCATAGTTTTATCGTCCTAGCACATCTGGAAGTTCCTTAACTCACGATCACCGTAATTCCGAACACCCCTACAGCTCTCACCCCCCCCCCCCCCCTCGGTACCCGAATCCGGTCCGATTCTGTCATTGATGCATCTAGGACTGGTGCCTGTACTTCCCACCAAGTTTCATCCTGATCGCTCCACTCTATGCGTGTCACACGATTTCCGGTTCTCCCCTCCGACTCCCCCCCAGATTCGTCGGATCCGGTCCGGACTTGAAATGAGACATCTGAGACACGAGATCTTTCCAGATATCAAGTTTCATTAAGATCCGATCACCCGTTCGAAAGTTATGCATGTCCCTATTTTCGGTATTCCGCCACATCTCCCTCCCCCGACGATGGTCAGATCGGGCAAGTGACTATTTCCAAGTTAGTTTGGTCGGGTCTCTGATATGCCTGTCAAGTTTTATCATCCTAGCCCACCTGGAACTACATTAACTACGGATCGCCGGAATTCCGGAACCCCCCTCCAACTCCCCCCACAGTGTCCGAATCCGGTCCAGTTCTGTTAGTGATGTATCTAGAGCTTGTGCTTGTTCTTACCACCAAGTTTCATCCCGATCGCTCCACTCTGAGAGTTTCACACGATTTCCGGTCCCCTCCCCCCGACTCCCCCCAGATTCATCGGATCCGGTCCGGACTTGAAATGAGACATCTGAGACACGAGATCTCTCCATATATGAAGTTTCATTATGATCCGATCACCCGTTCGAAAGTTATGCATGTCCCTATTTTCGGGATTCCGCCACCTCTCCCTCCCCCGACGATGGTCAGGTCGGGCAAGTGACTATTTCCAAGTTAGTTTGGTCGGGTCTCTGATATGCCTGTCAAGTTTTATCATCCTAGCCCACCTGGAAGTACATTAACTACGGATCGCCGGAATTCCGGAACCCCCCTCCAACTCCCCCCACAGTGTCCGAATCCGGTCCAGTTCTGTTAGTGATGTATCTAGACCTTGTGCTTGTTCTTACCACCAAGTTTCATCCCGATCGCTCCACTCTGAGAGTTTCACACGATTTCCGGTCCCCTCCCCCCCCCCGACTCCCCCCAGATTCATCGGACCCGGTCCGGACTTGAAATGAGACATCTGAGACACGAGATCTCTCCATATATGAAGTTTCATTATGATCCGATCACCCGTTCGAAAGTTATGCATGTCCCTATTTTCGGGATTCCGCCACCTCTCCCTCCCCCGACGATGGTCAGATCGGGCAAGTGACTATTTCCAAGTTAGTTTGGTCGGGTCTCTGATATGCCTGTCAAGTTTTATCGTCCTAGCCCACCTGGAAGTACATTAACTACGGATCGCCGGAATTCCGGACCCCCCCCTCCAACTGCCCCCACAGTGTCCGAATCCGGTCCAGTTCTGTTAGTGATGTATCTAGAGCTTGTGCTTGTTCTTACCACCAAGTTTCATCCCGATCGCTCCACTCTGAGAGTTTCACACGATTTCCGGTCCCCCCCCCGACTCCCCCCCCCCCAGATTCATCGGATCCGGTCCGGACTTGAAATGAGACATCTGAGACACGAGATCTCTCCATATATGAAGTTTCATTATGATCCGATCATCCGTTCGAAAGTTATGAGTGTCCCTATTTTCCGGATTCCACCACCTCCCCCTTCCCCCACGACGGTCGGACCGGGCAAGTGACTATTTCCAGGTTAGTTTGGTCGGGTCCCTGATATGCCTGCCAAGTTTCATCGTCCTAGCGTATCTGGAAGTACCATACAAGTGCCATAAGAACCTTTTACTCCACAGGTGCGGGAAGTTGCAATCTTTCCTCCAGACACCCAAAATTAGCTACCCACTAAACGGTAAATTAACAGTTGAAGTAAAGTTAAACAACCAAGGTGAAGACAAGAATAAGGTAGGGATGATTCATGAGAAGCAGACTCTTCCTTTACCTCCGTCTATTTTCAGAATCTTTAATAATCAAAGATTCGCAGCAGAACCATCGACTTCGGTGTCCGTTGACAACATAACAGTCCAAAAGTTGAATTGGCGGTGACCGTTGACAACATAACAGTCCAAAAGGTGAACTGGCGGTGACCGTTAACAACATAACAGTCCAAAAGTTGAACTGGCCTGCCTGGCCAGGGGCAGTCACCGAAAGACTACTTTCCTCGTTGCTAAACGGTCACCCAAGTTATGTTGCAGAAATTTACATTATATTGGGCTGGCAAAATGGGATGTCCATGCAGCTCAGTATTTATGTTACAGTTATTCTAAAGCCCACTTTATCGATTTCTATTTCTCTATTTGAAAATAAGTTATGTTTAACTTCAATTTTGGATTATGTACAGTTAAGAAATCTAAGGTTACCAATTACAAGGTCCAATTGAAAACAGTTGTTTCCGATTGAAAAGGAAACAACTGTTTCCAATCGATTACGACTTGAATTATTTCCATACAGGTCATTTTGTAGATACACCACATAGAAAAATCGCAGACCCCTCAAAAATAAAATTAGAAAACTGAATTTCAGCTTAAATTTTTTGGAAACGAATGACCTTCATTTTCTAAAAGAAGAAAAGTTTGTTACCACGAAATATTCTGAGATTTTAGCCTTTTTTGCAATTTGTGCCATCTTTGATAGTCATTATTTACAAAATATAGTAAAAATAGATCAAACAATTATTTTAATTCTAAATTAAAAATCTGATTTTTATAAAACTCGATTCGCTCTTTGGAATTATATTAGGTAACGTTGGGTTTCGACAACTCTGCCTCTTTGAAGCAATATAGAATGTGACAGGTCACTATAGGCAAACTTTGCCATTTTTAGCCTACATCTCGGAAATTCCCTAACGGCGGAATTGCACCCTACGATACTCGTTTTCAGCGTGATTGACTACCCCAGGAGCACTTCTCAGCATTCGTATTCCTTCCATCATGGATACTACGATTTTCTGCGAGAAATAAGCGAGATGCAGAATCTGGCGGCCTAACTATAAGTGCCGAACTGATAAAGGAATCTGGAAGAAGTTTGGTGGGCGAAATGACCACAACTCCACAAGGTCTAGATTTATTATTACTGGTTCCACGCGGACACGGCTTCTCAATTAGAACGAACTTTCACAAGTTTTGGGAAGATGAAACTCAGCAGGTGTTTATCGGACTTGAAACAATCAACTGGAACCCTAACATTCTTGGTCAGACATACTATTTGGGGGGGGGGGGTACTCTTTTGCATCCTTAATCCATAGCCCACTGGCGATTCGTTTCGCATTAAGCTTTGTGGATCCTAAGGGCACATGCACCAGAGAAGCCACTTATAGAACCGGACAAAATCCGGCCAAATGCAAGAGCCATATGAGCTTGCAGCTCTTGTTTCAAGGTAGTAAAACGACGCTGAAACAATCGATTACGAACCTTAATTTCCGTCTTCTATCGTTGGTCACAGTTTCTCTGATGAACTATCTCCCGCTTCACGATTGATAATTTAATTTGTTCCAGAAACCTTTCCAATTCATCTCATCCTAACGAATGTTTTCCGACCATTCTTTTCTCGAATGCTAATAGCCGTGAAATCGCAGACTTTCACCATAAACGCAGCATGAAATGAAATCTATCAGCCTCGGAATAAATAAATCAATCATCCTACTGGTTCAGATTGACTGCACGCGGAAAATCCAATATAGAAAACAGAGAATATACCGGTCTCCGTGTCGATGGCACCACCATCTATCAGTAATTAGATTAATGACTGGAGGATGCAATCGGGCGAAAAGAAGATCACAAGAACTAGGGATAATTTTAAGGCTCACTGAGCCTATGCTAGAACAGAAAGAGGCTGGAAAAGGACATTGAGATTAACACCTTCCGTCACCAATTATTTTTAACCGAGAAAAAAAAATTATTTTTTCATTGAAACCTACTAGTTAGGGCATAAGTAAGCTAGCGTTGAAGTGATTTGCTTGGAATGGTTGATTAAGTGGAAGAAAACGTATGTCCAGTTAACTGGATAACGTCACCAGCTTAGCGTACGAATAAAGCATTTCAGTCACTTGACCTGTCATGAGAATGTTTGGAACAAATTTGTTGACCCCTGAAACACATCTCAACTTTGCCTAAAATATATGCCTAATATTAAAGGAACACTCTTGCTTATTCTGCATTTGATAATCTAGCTCCCTCATGGATTTACAAGCTTCTAAAATCCCCACCTTTCTCCATTGTTTCGTTTTGTGTCTACCAATTTTTAGCACTTTTTCGGCCGTGACGAGTTTTGCCAGTCATGCAACGTAAAGTTTACCGTAATCTTCAACGTCCTCTGACTCACTCTAAAGTAAAACGAAACATTTTTTATACATGCAACGCTGCCGGCCCTATGAACCAGTTTTCAGAATTTGCCAGTTATCTGAGTAAAGCGTTTCTCCTTTAAACCGCTTTAGCAAATCCGTTTGAAGAGAAAGCGTACCACAGAAGAATATAGTCGTTTTTTGGTCACCTATCTACCAAGGCCTTGGTTCGTTTGCCCGTTTTTGGCACCAAGCGCTTACTCCTCACTGCTCTTTTGACCGTTTTTGGACCAAGGCCTTTCTCCTTTCTACCAGCTTGCTGCTCAGGCCTGCGGAGAAAGGAGATTGGCAACTCTGAAGTCAGTTGACAAATCTGCTCAGGAGAACGGTGCCACACTCCTCCTTGCCAGAAAACGGCCAAACTACCAGAAAGGACAGAGGACTTGGGAGAGAGGCCTTCGATCTCTTTTGGCAAAAAACGCGACTTATGTTTCAGGAGAAAGCGTTTCTATATGCCCCTCATAAAATTCCTCTCAGATTAGTTCTTTTTTGGCCGCTAGGTGCTCTATCGCAAAGAAAACAATGACACGTTACTTCTTGGTGAACGTTTATCCATGTTTGTTTTGCTATTTTCAATTCCTCTTAGGCATAACCATGTTTACTACTGTTTAATATGCCTCTTCCCCTCTTTTTGCTTTATTCTTTTGCTCTGTTCTGTCAAGCGTCATCAAATTTGTCATTTCTGGCTTCCGACTTCATTGCTGAGTGCCTGACTTTTCCTCGGGGCTAATGCGCGACTCGATATGAAGCAAAAGCCTAATCACTTATTCATCCGTCAGATAACTTATCCCCAGATCTCACGTGTGATTGTTATTGTTCCTCTAGCGCGTCTGGCGGCAATTCGTCATCGGATTTTATGAAGGACGTATTGCAAAAGTGTTTCTTAAAATACTGGTTCAAAGGGCCGGCAGCGTTGCATGCTGAAGGGTTGCAGCTAAATAACGTTTCATCGGAAAACTGGTTCAAAGGGCCGGCAGCGTTGCATGCTGAAGGGTCCGTCTTCTAATTTGGATAGTCTTCTGCGCGACACATTATATAGTTAAGAGACGATGAAAATCAATGAGCGATGCAAACTTCTGACCTCTAGTCCTAAAGCGTTTGATAAAACGTGAATTTTCTGAAAAGGCTTCTTACTGCAGCAACCTCACAGGAATTCCTCTCCTATCCCTGTGACCATTTATATATATGTGTAGTCCTGTGACCATTTATATATATGTGTAGTCAAATATTATAACTTTATAAGCTAATATTTTATTCGTTTAGAGTTTATAAAGGAAGAGCTGGAAGCTCGTATGGCACTTGCAAGGCTATGTCAGAGAATGAAAGTAGGAATTCGTGGGTTTGTTGTGATCATTTGTAAGCAAACCCCATGAAATAAGAATGATCACGGAGAATGGATCGTTCGTAGAAACTATTTTATTTTTGTATTTGGCTGCGATGATTAACACTTTAAGGGAGCTAGAGACTCATCTGTAACGAACACTCCTGGTGCACAGATGATGATAAGCTCATCAGGATCATGAAAACATGTATTTTGCATAAAATTGTTTTTTGTACTTTAAAGATTTCACTCATAAGCAAAATCCTTGAGGCAAAAAGGATCATGGGCCCTTGAGGATCATGAACATAATTATATCGTTTGATAAAAAGTATTTTTTTTTACTTTTCTGTAAAGATACGCACTTTAAGGGTGCTAGAAATTCATTTTTAAGCAAAATCCTTGAGGCAAAAACGATCATGGGCTCATGGGGATCATGAAAATGTATATTTTGCTTAAAAGTATTTTTTGTTAGGATTAGCGGATATTTTTATTATTGCAGTTAGGATTAGTACTTTAAGGGAGGGTAGAATCTGAGAAATTACAATTTCTAAGCCAATCTTGTTAAGTCTCTGATGTTCAAGTCAAATTTCATCCTCCTTGCAGATCTGGAAGTATTTTAACTCGCGGTCACCGGAATTTCGGACCCCCACCCCCTACAATCTGGTCCGGTACTGTGACGTACCTATGGCTTGTGCTTGCTCTTCCCACCAAGTTTCATCCTGATCGCTCCACTCTAACGGTGTCACAAGATTTCCGGTTCTCCCCTCCAACCGCCCCCACCTCACATTCACGGGATCTGGTCGGAACTGATTTGGGACATTTGAGATACGAGGCCTTTCCCAATATGAAGTTTCGTTAAGATCCGATCACCCGTTCGAAAGTTATACATGCCTCAAGACTCCGGATTCCCCATCCCCCCCCCCCCCCCGCGATGGTCAGATTGGGGAACTGACTATTTCTAAGCCAACATCTCAAGTCTCAAATATTCAAGCCAATTTTCATCGTCTTAGCACAGTACCTTGAAACGCGAGCACCGGAGTTCCTGACCCCCCTCCCCCCCCCCAGTGTCCGAATCCGGTAGAGTTCTGTCTCTGATGCATCTAGGGCTTGTGCTTGTTCTCCCCGCGAAGTTTCATCCCAATCGCTCCACTCTAAAGGCGTATTCTCGCCGTTCTCCGAGGACTCCTCGGGGAATCGAAGGGAACGGCGAGAATAGAGGGAGTCACTCCACGCGGACTCCGCGCACAGAAACAGCGAGAATACGGGGAATGCTTCTAAAATGGATTTTGTTCGAAAAATGAATATGCAGCTAAAAAAATTATTCGAGATCCACTTTATTTTTGGTTTTCTTTATTCTGATTCTTCTTAATTAATTTACATAGCACCCACAACAGCAAAAATTGATTCCCCTCCGAATTTGAAAGGGAGTCCTTTTTGATGATGGTGATGATAATTGGAGCATTCCCCTTTCGTGGGGACTCGCGAGAATACGGGGAGTGAGTCCCCGGGACAAACAAAAACGCGGGGACTCCTCAAGTGGAGTCCTCGGGGAACGGCGTGAATACGCCTTAAGAGTGTCACAATATATCAGGTTCCCCCCCCCCACATTCATCGGATCCGATTCGGACTCGAAATGGGACATCTGAGACATGACATTCCAGATTCCCCATCCCTCCACTTCCCCCACAGTGGTCGGATCGGGGAAGTGACTATGTCCAAGTTAGTTTGGTCGGGTCCCTGATACGCCTGCCAAGTTTCATCGTCCTAGCATTTATGGAAGTACCCTAACTTGAGACCAGTGAACCGACAGACCGACAAGTGATTGGTTGATGGCACTTGACGCAAAGCTGCAAGTGACATAAGAACTGAGCTATTCAAGAAACCATGGATTTTATTAATTACATATAACTTTGAACGCTGTGTAAACACGTAGATGAGGCATCAAGAAAACAATCACAGTAAGCTTCGAAAAAACTAGGAATAACACATCAAGAAAACAATCACAGTAAGCTTATAAGCATAAAGCGTGAGCTCAAATACCCGATGAAAAATTTATCTCAAAATAGTACTATGAAGTAGTACGAAAAAGTTGCATGCAGTACTAACGATGCTACTACATGCTTCTACTTCAAGTCTGCCGTGTTACTGCATACTACTATATGCTACTATTAGCAAGACTGGATGCTACTATGGCAAGAAATGATGCTACTGGATACCACTACATAAGATTGGACCAGTCTGAGGCACATTAAGTGATCCTATTCTTTGATATTACATAGTATTACATGCAACGTTTTCGTACTACTACCATACCACTACGCAGGCTACAAATTTTTTATCGGGTAGGTTTTGGAAAGGAAAAAATTCATAGTAAATTTCATCAAGTAAAAATTCATCGCAGTAGGCTAAACTTCAAAATACCGCAACAAGAACAAAAATCACAGTATGTACTTCCGCTTCCAAGCGGACTCGTTTATGTTATTCCCCCTATGTCTCACCATCAGCACATCTGGCAGACATATTAAAATAGCTCAAAGGTTGATGAGCAGAAAATGTGCAATCTGCTCCCTGCAGGTAGTATAGAAAATGTAAGTTGTCATTACCCTATTCATCCAACTCACGAGTATGTCTATAAACATACAAAAGTGTTGATTAAGAGACAATGGGGGACTAACAGAATCTAGTCCACTTGGAATGCTGAGTTGGAGTAAGGCCGATTGATAACTCGAGACTTATCAACAATGAATTATAGAGCAAAACTTAATGCAGCACATCAGCTAAATCCTTGTAGAAGGAACCATAAGTATAACTGACAGTATCTGGAACCTTGAACTTCTTTCCTTGAAAATACCATGAAAACATTTCAGGATCTCCCATCATAGCATTCAGATTTTCAAGAAATGATTCTCTCTACCCACAGCATTCTCGTACAATATTTCTTCCTTTCCACTTGACAATCCTCTTTTGGAAAGCAACATGGTAAACTGTTGGAAGATGTTGGTTGCAATGGTAAAAACAATTCTCTTATCCTTCAAGTCCAGCCTCTCAAATGGAACATAAACAGGAACTTCTGGGTCAGAACCAGGACAGCATGCCTGATCTAAAGGTTGAAGTTTCCGAATCCCAGCAATAATTTCATCAGAAGCCTTCTTGCTGACTGTGTGGAGGTATCAAAGCTTAAGCTAAAGCTTCGCTTCTTACCACTCAACTGTCACACCAGGAAAACAGTAACAAACATTTTGTCCATTATTAATATCATCAGCAACAAAAATTGGGGGTTGCGTTGGTAAGAGAGACTGAGGGATAGGTAAGGGCTCAGGAAGGGATGCAGTGTCAGAGGATTAAGTAGGATTAAAGCCCCCAAGACCCGACAAGGGAGGCTCAACAGTATCAGAAGGATGAACCAACTGTATGTGGATATCCAAACTTGACTTACTTACAAAACTACTAAGTATACAAAATCTTTTATGACAAAAAGGGCTGAAAAGCATATCACAATCGATTTTCCCATGACCAGAAGATATATAGCCTAATGTTTCTCAAGAAACAACTGACTGTAGACTTTATAACCACAGTCCTTACACCTCAGCCTTTCAGGTGTCATAGCATTTGGTATTCAGTGGTCTGAGAGAGAGATATTCAGTTGAACTTCTGGGTCAGAACCAGGACAGCATGCCTGATATAAAGGTTGAAGTTTCCGAATCCCAGCAATAATTTCATCAGAAGCCTTCTTGCTGACTGTGTGGAGGTATCAAAGCTTAAGCTAAAGCTTTGCTTCTTACCACTCAACTGTCACACCAGGAAAACAGTAACAAACATTTCGTCCATTATTAATATCATCAGCAACAAAAATTGGGGGTTGCGTTGGTAAGAGAGACTGAGGGATAGGTAAAGGCTCAGGAAGGGATGCAGTGTCAGAGGATTAAGTAGGATTAAGGCCCCCAAGACCCGACAAGGGAGGCTCAACAGTATCAGAAGGATGAACCAACTGTATGTGGATATCCAAACTTGACTTACTTACAAAACTACTAAGTGTACAAAATGTTTTATGACAAAAAGGGCTGAAAAGCATATCACGATCGATTTTCCCATGACCAGGAGATATATAGCCTAATGTTTCTCAAGAAACAACTGACTGTAGACTTTATAACCACAGTCCTTACACCTCAACCTTTCAGGTGTCATAGCATTTGGTATTCAGTGGTCTGAGAGAGAGATATTCAGTTGGTCTGAGACAGACAAACCAAGAAAACAAAAACAGAGATTAAATTATGTACTTACTCTAGCAGAACTCTAGAACTTCTTTATATTTTTTGCAGGAAGTGACTCCTCCATAGTGATGAGTCACAATTTGCAGGCTTTTCAGTTTGAAAGATGGCGCCGTAATACACGACGAAAACGGAATTTCCTTTTATGGAAGTGAGCTAACAAAATGAGTTTAACAGCGGGAGGCTGGCGGGAGGTAAAGGACTTTTGTTTTAGATACCCGACTTAACAGATACTTATCGTCCTTTTGGTGACTATAATGAGCCTGTTATTGATAGAATCGTTGCCAACTAGTTCAATCACATCTTTCTAACATAGTAAGAGGTTAATGGCTTTTTTGAAGAAAAAATTGAGCTCGTCTAATATTGATTGGCTATGACGCCAAAACCAAAAGCAAAACCAATCAATAGAAAGCATAATTAATTTTCCTGGTGTTACAATGTAAAATGACTTAAAAAGAATTAGAATAAACAAAACCAAAAATAAAGTGGATCCCGACTAATTTCGTTAACTGCACATTTTTTTTTTAACAAAATCCATGTTAGAAGCATTCTCCGTGTTTTCGTTGTTTTCCTAGGCGGAGTCCACGCTGAACGACTCCCTCTATTCTCGCCGTTCCCTTCGATTCCCCGAGGAGTCCTCGGGGAACGGCGAGAATACGCCTTAGGAAGTCTCATATCTCACAGTGCTAAATTATTCCGTTTATGCCCGATTCCGTTTTGGTAAAAGTTTGACCGCTTCTACCGTTTTTTACGGTTTTTGCAACGACTTTCTGCCTTCATCTTTTTGCAAAAATGAACTTGGTTGCCGACCAAGTTACGGTCTTTTTTTAGCTTTTACCAATTTACCATTTTAACTTTTATCATTTTACCCAATAAAATATGGATATCAAAGTGATGTTGTAAAGGTGAAAAGCAAAGCGATAACAAGAACAAGAATCGATACCAGGGGCACCACGTATGGGGGTGGGGCATTCATTTAATTTGTGGAAATGGTCAAATGGATACAGTCAATTCAAAAAGAAAGTTTCAAGCTTCAAAACAGTCGATTTTTTTCTGAAAAACAGTCGATTTTTCGTCAAAACATTCATTATTTTTAAAAACTGTCGGTATCTCTGCTAAAACAGTCGGTAAAACGACCAGCCAGTCGGTAATCACCTTGCCCCCTTCCCCCAAATATTTTGGCTGGTAATGCCTCTCATCGAGACACATGATTTTCCGATTGTATTTTCCGGTTGTGGGGTTTTCTGAAACTGAAGTGACGAATACTTAGCCTCCGCAAAAAGTACGAACTCAGGGTTCAATTTCCATAAACGTTTATTGCAGAAACGGTTTTGCAAACCGATACTTTGTTCAACGGATCTTAAAACAGTTTCATTTACAAAAACGTTTCACGGAAAATGATAGAAACTAGCCATCAAGCTGAAACTCTTTTTGTAGAAACGTTGAAGTGGGCAGATTTTTTTTTTCTTCACGAGAGCTTCAATTTAACCAAAAAGGAGTCCTTTTGAACTTTCATGACCTGAGCGTAGCAAGGAGTACCAATAGAGTTCGACGACGCAAGTTTGTGAGAGAAAAAACTAGGGTAACATTTTTGCTTGAAGAGTTTTTCAGTTGCAAAATCGAACGAAAATAAACTTCCTTTTCAAGCGTTATGTTTATTACTTTGCCTTTACTCTTAGAAGTCCCATAACAGTCCACTATCTGTCAACCTGATGTGACGATGTACGCCTTTTCTAAGGCACAGAAAGTAAAGCTGGGCAAACGGAATCCGTGTCATTTGCAACGTATTTCAGAAAAAGAGAGGTATTTTACTTTACAGTATACTCTTTCCCACATAAGGATTTGTGAATCATCTGTTTCTGACATTTTTTATTCGCTTAGTTTTCTGTCTTTGTAACCATGGCGCGTTCAGTTTCCGAATGTTTTGCGCCCAGCCGCCGCGTCGGAGGCTGGATAGAATCTACAAACGTTAACAAGAAAATCGTTTATGTCAGGTGGAAAGTAATGGTATTTTCGGAAAATGTTTTTTTCCGATCCACGGATGAAATCAAATTTACAATCCCTAGTTTGGGTACAGTACTTTGAAATCCAATCTGATACCCCTGGCCTTTTGTTAGAAAAGCATTCGAAACGAAGCTTGAAACCGATCTTGACCGTGACCCGGCGAAAGGACATTACATTGTATTTTGGGATGCAATAGAACAAGTTATCCAAAAACTAAAAAGAAGAAGTCGGCAGGATTTGATGGAATCACCATTTCCCCGACTTTATGCAGAGTCATGGAGCTTCTCGTTACCAAAGAAGTTGCAGAAAAGTACTACATGCCAGATTGCCAATTCGGTTTTTGTTCTAGCTTGGGATGCGCTCATGTTCTCTTTGCGTTGGCGTCTATTCTCCAGGAAGCTGACGAAAACTTCATTGGCGTTGGAGGGTCATGAAGTCGAAAGATCTTTTGATTCTGTCTTCCATCCACAAGCACTTTTAGACCTTAGCACTCGTGGCGTGCAATCTCGGTTCATCGGAGTTATGAAAGACATATATGCCAATCTTCGAGCAAGGTTGAAAGTCGTCCAATGTGACAAAAAGTGTACTAATTTGAGCAGTTTATAATTCAAATTACAGCTTCCTGAAGTTAGAATTTTTAAAGGAGTCAGATACTAGCCCTACCATTTTTTACAAGGCTGTCCTGACCGCCCAGTCCAAAACCCCTTGCACTTGTGTCGATGATGGGATCACTTGCTCAGTTATAACATATGCTGATGACATTCTGAACCTTAGTTGAGTTACAAATGGTATCGAAAGTGCGGAATATCCTGTCACTGGACTTAAATGTCCAGAGCAAATCCAGTCTGACGTACCTAGGACTGCCGAACGTAGATTCAATTAAAACCACTCGAAAATAACTGATAGCCCATCTGCTGAAGCGCATCAGTGGAGCTTATGCCCGAATCGTTTCTGGAAAGTTGCGGTTTAACCGAACGATTCTGCTCTTCTATACGTTCCGTATCTTTCCTCTTTCTGGACCATCTTCAGTAACGAAAATCTTCGTCAAATTCGTTTCCATTTTCATTCGTTTCAAATATTTGCTACGCCTCCCCCCGTGGACAAGGAACAGCCATCTCATTGAAAAGTTCCGTACAGCTGATTCGTCTGTGGCTGTCCTGACATCCATCAACAGGATGAAGGAAAATAATTGGAACCACCCATAGAGCTCCGTGATGTTCCGGTTTACTGAGTTTTAACTATTTTTGTTGTTGTTGTTGTGTTGTTTCTCTCTTTTTTCGTCTTTTACCATACTCCATCTTTACGTAGACGGGTTATAAAAATAAATCATTTTATTTAATTTAATTTCATAGTGAAAAGATCATTTCTAGTAAGAGTTGTGCTTTAAGGCAGAACAGTTATCTGAAGAGCTTAGCGGTCTTATTTTTAAACATGTGCATACAGTAGGTTACAGTTGATGCAAAATTCAGTTCAAAACCCCCAAAGAGAAACATATATTATGTAGATTTATAGAACAGATCCGATTGAAGCAATAGATCAACGAATCCGAAGATTTGCAGGGAGTGTCTGTGATACATACAACAATCTGTGGTGTAGTTATTCCTGTAGCTGTAGACTGTTTAGAACATTCGTTGATTTCTTTGTTTATCCATCGCTGATGTTGTACATTGTTTATGATGGGCAATAAAAGCTAGACTAATAAGATCGGATAGTGTTGGGTCTCTGCTATAAGTTATCCTTACGGTTTCGAAGATTCCAAAAGTGTTGATAAAGGGGCAGGAAACAAATTGTCCGATTTTTACAGAGCAAGATCCTTTTTAAGTTAGCTGGTCATTGTCGATCAAAGCCTAATGTGCGTAGAACAAACCAGGCAGAACTGTGCCATGTGAAAGGTATCAGAAATCAGGCACCCAGGTAAACCACTGTCAGAAGTTTCATAACAGATAACACTTTGGATGTTACCTGTTGTGTTTGAAAACGTTATGCATGAAATGTTATGCATAGCCAGCTTTGTTAGGAAGAGCCAAAAAAAGCATCTCCTGACTTTATTACTTATCGTCATGATGTCGGAAAACTCAGCAGATACCTTTTGGTGGTTTTTCGGTTCTTCCTGATATGGTAACGCTTATTATGTTTGAAAAACAATAGGTAACATCTGTTATCTGTTAGGCATATGTGTCAAAAACAGAGTTGATAAGTTCTGGGAAGAAAACAACAGCAGATTCAACACATTGGCTGAATGGTCAAAATAGCTACAAGATCAACCAACTACAACCAACTCATCAACCAACTCATCAAACAAACAGAGGGCATCGAACAGGCAGGTCAACTGCCGGATGGTGCTGAACAACTTTAAGTAAACTTTAAGTAAGTAAGTAAGTGTTGGAACCACGCATCCTCGTGTTATCTGTAATGAAACTTCTGACAGTGAACCTCTTGGTGCTGGCACAATCATGAAGATTCGCACTTACCTGTGATTGGCGAATAAATGTTCAGATATAGACAGTCCTCGCTTTGGCTTCTTAAATACTTCAGCAGTCGATTAAAATAGCTCAACCGTCCTCTCGAAACGGACTTTAGTATTTCCTGCTCACTACTGACATCTGGAAGGACTTGTGGACACACAGGGCCAAACCTATCCATATTCCTCACACCATTCCAACTCTGAGGCACTGCGGTTGGTGAAAATCTCAGCGGCCCAACTGGGGGAGAAGCATATGGTATCCCAAGAAATGCTTCCACTGGCTGGAGGTCCTTATTTGGTGGTACTACTAGTACACCTTTCACGGAGCCGTATTTCATCTTCACTGTCCTGCCACTGATTTGACAGGATACTTGTAAGTAAAAAAACATCTGAAGAACTAAGCAATGGTGCCACATTTTTCCTGACTAGATACTGAACTGAAGTTGTTATTTTCTAAACATATAAAATTTTGCTGCAAGGGAAACTTTGCTGGATTACGGTAACAGCGCGCCGAGCAGAGAATTCAAAACGCCCTACATTCCATAGTCAGAGACTAGGTCTGGGTTTTGAGGCAGCGTTTTAATTTTGGTGTGCAAGATACCATTTTATTATTCAAATTGCATCACTCGCCCACCTGGCGTCATATAACTTCAGCTTTTTCGATTCTCTCTCGTTCACTGCTTATTTTTGTCGAATTCCACTCATTTTGGATGTTTTCTTCACTAACTTCTCTGTCTCCATTGAATTTCAAGTGTCACTACAACCACACATGCTTGATAATAACTGAGGACCACGCTTCCCAGGAGTTTATTTCTGTGGTGGAATTCCTAAGTCACATAGAAATTGCCAACTATTTTCTAAGACGCGCGCCAAATGTCATTCCCGGAGACGCGTGTCCCAGCCATCACCAATTAAAGTATCCACTTGTTAGGTGAGCTTATTAGTCTAGACGATTCCCTCCCTCTTCTTTACAGGAATGTTAGCAAGTCGAACGCCATACCATGAAATTCCTGGGAAGACCAGGTTGTCAAATATAGACAAAGACACCAGCGGTTCAAAAGTTTTCCATCGCACGACTTGGTTTTTGTGGCATTTGTCATCCGGAAATAGTCGAACCTGATTCCATCCGATTCTGCAGATGAAGTTTTAGCGTGTTCCCCTACCTATGGTAGTTACTACGCATGACGTCACGAATTTTGGCATTTTATAAGTAGTGAACTGAAAGACAAAAATGCTCCTCAGCCGGGATTTGAACCCAGGACCCTCTGCTTACAAGGCAGGCGCTCTAACCATTTAAGCTACCGAGTTTGTGAAGTGAGTTCGCAAACCACTACAATTGTTTGGTAGAAGCCGGCCATAGGAACAGTGATCGCGCCCGAAGGCAAATCGATCTAACCAGTTCAAATCCCCATGTCACGGAAATTAATAATAATACATAGATGACACTTTACACAAGGGACTTGTACCGTGACCAACAAACCAGAAACAGTTTTTTCGAATTTAATTTATTATATTCGAAAAATTATAGTCGAACAAACTGTTCTTTTTGCCTGGCTTTTTGCCGTCAAGGCTGGAACGATTTTTCTATTTTCCAGCAGAATATTATGCCACGGGCAAATCCGACCAATCACGTTACAGAGATGCGTAGTTACCACGCTTACTCTCCCAATCATGGTAAGCAAATATTTACTATAGTTACTATTTCGAGAAGGCCGAAACTGTCAGCGTAGTAACTTTTTACGAGGTTGGAACGAAAATAGTAGCTAATAGTTACTATTGTTAGAAGGGTGGAAAACGCTCTTGATTTCAAGTGGAGAATAAAAACTCTGCCATTTTCGAACAGCAGTGACATTTAGACCTTTTAATGCTAATCTTATAATACCAATTTCTTAGCAAAAAAGCCTGAAGCCATGGAAATATTAGTAAGAAAATGAATAAAGAAAGATTTCTTGAACGAAACAAACTGAATTCTAGAGCTAAAGAAACATTCACACATCATATATGTAACTAACTTTTGCTCTCGCTTCCACACATCAGGCAGAAGTAAAGGTGCGTTTTTTGAAACTGTACGTTTGTTTCAGTTATGAAAGTACAGTATTTGCAATGGACAAATAAAACGGTACACATACGTAACGCTGCCTCAAAACCCAGACCTAGTCTCTGACTATGGAATCCAGGGCATTTTGAATTCTACGATCGGCGCGCCGGTACCGTTATCCAGCAAAGTTTTCCTGCAGCGAATTTTTCTATGTTTAGAAACTCCAACGAAACTACATAAAAAACGCACCTTAAAGGAACCCTCGCACTATTTACTCTTCAACTTACAGTATTTTATGAAATGTAGCCGAGAATGCTGCTTTTGTCGCCGAGATTTTTTGTGTGTATCAAAGATGTCTCTGTTTGTTGCCGAGACTGACGACTTAGTTCCCGAGATTGACGTTGAATTTTTAGTTTCGAACATATATCTGTATTTCTTGGCGACACGCTTTTCAGTGGCAATCTCGGCTACAAAGTTGTCATTCTCGGCACCAAACATTGCAGTCTCGGATCCACACACAAAATCTCGGCGACAAACACAGCATTCTCGGCTACATTTCATGCATTCTCGTCGACATTTTATGTTTTCTCGGAATTTTTTTTTACCAATTTTGAGCTGCATTCCATACAGCGGTGTAAAAATAACAAAGAGAAAGCAGCACAGAGAAAAATCAACACGAACACATAAAATTGACTGAAATTATAATGTGGCCTAAAAACATCCGAGAAAAACATGAGCTGGATGACGTGATGAATGTAATCTGAACCAGGCCTTAGTACGCTCCAGTTTATTACCTGAAAGCGGTGTTGTGTCATATCGGAATCACGAGCTCGACTACCATCGAAAAATATCTACCTCTCTGTGCTCGATATATTATTTTCACGACTTGCTTCGCCTTCGACTGGTTACTTTAAATGGCCGTCTCGGATGTTTTTTTCTGATGTGTCGCTGTCACTGCTCCCACCCGTAAGTTCGCCCACCCGTCATTTCGTCCACTTCCAAAATCCAACAGCTCGCCCACCTATAAATTCGCCCACCCGTAAGCTCGTCCACCCGTTCGCCTTCCCAGAAGTTCGCTATCCCGTCAGTTCGCCTACCCGTAAGTTCGCCCATCCGTAAGTTTGCCCACCCGCAAGTTGATCTACCCGTCAGTAGTTGTTCCACCCCTCTGTTCGCCCAGTCCTGAAATCCGTCAGTTCGCAAAGTCCTGAAATCCGTCAGTTCGCCCACTCTTGAAATTTGTCAGTTGACCCACCCTTGAAATCCATCAGTTCATCCACTCCTGAAATTCCTCAGTTCGCCCAATCTTGCACTACGTCAGTTGAGCCACCCCTAAAATTCGCCAGTTCGCCCACTCCTGAAATCCAACACTTGGTCCAATTTAAATATCGACAGCTGATCCAACTTGGCTAGACCATTAAGGTCCATGAAAGAAGGGATGCTATCCCAGGGGAAGAATCAGAAGGAGCGGACTGTTTTGTCGTTTAATTAGGGTCAACACGAAATGTCTTTGGGGGCGACTGTTCTATTTACGTTAAGAAGGGGAAAATGATTCCGTTGACGTGAAGATGGGTACGCGATATGTGAGGTTGTAACAAACTTTGTAGCTTGATAGAGGTTGTTGCTAATTCATAGGGAAGTTGAAAGGTTTTTACTATAATGCGGAAACAGACCTATTTAAAGTTCGACATCCTAGGTAGACTCGAACTTATTTTTCGTGGCTTTTTATGTTACTTTTTCACTTCGCGTACTCGTGCTGGCAAATTACGTAAACGTTTAGTCAGAAATATTGGAAGCTGTTGTTCTGCGGCAAATTCGAAAGGGAAATATAAAGGCCCACTACTTGTATTACTATTTCCGTTAGGATATCTTATATTGCTTATGCCGATGATATTCTGCTGATAAGTCGAAGCAAGACCGGATCAAAGAAGTCAATTTCTTCTGTTTCAGCTGCTTTCGACCGGATCGGTCTGGCTCTGAACATTAACAAATGCAAATCTCTATCTTTCAATTCGTCTAACCAAGAGCCGCTTGTTCTTCCAACTATGTCTATCCCCCTTGTCAAATATCTTTGGTGGTTGGGCATCCACATTACTAACAGAATCAAATAGTTCCGGTCTCAAACAGTTAAAGATGCAAAAAGATAGATTCAGGTATCATACTCGAAGATCGTTGCTGATAGCGGGAAATTCAATAAAAAGCCCTTGGTAAACTTTACAGTAGTTTCATCGATCATTCTGTTTTATTTCTTTCTGGCCTCTCCTAAGTTTTAAAGAAAAACGATCTTCATTCCCTCCATTCTTGTTCTTACCCTTGGTACAAAAACAAATATCTGATTATTCAAACAATGTTTACAACGGATACGTCAGCTACTATTCTTCATCAGCGATATTTAGGCCCTTCTTGGCAAGGTTCCTCGTCAGGCTGTCAATCCTCCTTATTCAAACATTGTTTGAATAAATGTTTCAAAGTCAGCTTGGGCTCAAAGAATAGATATCTAATTTCGCGTTACAAGCTTACTTGCTTACAAGCTTACAACACCTTCAATTGGTAAAAATACTAACGGGAACGAAAGAAACATAACATATAACATCCCAAAGTGTTATCTATTGAAACCGCGCATCCTGCTGTTGTCGTTATGTAACTTCTGACAGTGCAGTATTTTTACCTATTGAAGGTGTTGTTGGAGATCTGGGCACGAAATAGTATAAACTTAATTGGTCATAATACTTTTTTTCTAAGTGAAAAGGTGCTATTCTTGAAAGTGTTATGCGCAATCTGTTATGAAACTTCTGACAGTGTAGGATATATCGCTGAAACTTTCGGCCCTAAGTAAAAATAAGTCTCCACAACGTCCCATCTCAGCTTCCCCGCACATCACGGCCTGTCCCTTCTTCTTCAGTGAATTTAGTGTTTTTAGTCTTTGTTCGATTTTTTTCTTTTTCATTGTTTGTACTCCGCTATTCTGTCTTTTCAGCGGGTTATAAAATAAAGAAAAGTAGCCTACCAACTGAATATAAATAGGACATCAGTGGCGCTGGCATGAGTTTAAAGGTGTGTAAGAAATATTTATTTCTTTGGCCGACGGATTTCAAACCAGGGACCCGATGTCCAAAATCTAGATCATATTTTCGTGAATTCACAGAGAATGACTGTTACAACCTTGAGCTACGCTTGTGCCCTTAACCACGGACAAACCCAGTGTTGCCGACTGCAGTATCTATTGCCGGTTCTGGGATCCCATGTAATAAGAGGATATCTTTTGAAAAAATCAAGCAATTTTCCTGAGATGCTAGTTCAAGCAGGTTCAGGTTTAGCCTACAGCAGGCTCAGGTTGGTTACTACACTGTCAGAAGTTTCATAACAGATTGCGCATAACACTTTCAAGAATAACACCTTTTCACTTAGAAAAAAAGTGTTATGACCAATTAAGTTTATACTATTTCGTGCCCAGATCTTCAACAACACCTTCAATAGGTAAATACTACACTGTCAGAAGTTACATAACGACAACAGCAGGATGCGTGGTTTCAACAGATAACACTTTGGGATGTTATATGTTATGTTTCTTTCGTTCCCGTTAGTATTTTTACCAATTGAAGTTGTTGTTGGAGATCTAGGCACGAAATAGTGTAAACTTAATTGGTCATAACACTTTATTTCTAAGTGAAAAGGTGTTATTCTTGAAAGTGTTATGCGCAATCTGTTATGAAACTTCTGACAGTGTAGTCAGTTTCCTCAGATTATCCGCAGTGAGGCTGAGAAATAAAGCACGTCAGACGAATGCTCGCTTTTGCAGTAAACCGAAATGCCCAGAGGGAGATTTAAAATCGTCTTGGTTCAAAATACCGACGGCTCATAATGGCTCCGGGGGCTAAAATCGTCCTGGGACAAAGGATAGCGAAATTATAAAGAAAAAAGTTAACAACGGAACCACCGATTTCAGATGCAAAAGCCGAGCCATAGTTGCGTTTTTCAGATACTATCTCAGACCCTTGCCAAGAAGGGCCGAAATACCACTGATCAAGCATCGTAGCTGACGTATCCGTCGTATACATTATTTGGATAAATGTTTCAAAGTCAGCTTGGGCTCAAGGAACATTTATATATTACCACGGTAAATGGATCTGAAATTAGTTGATTTAGTAGTTACTGTCGTATCTGATACCACGGCCTAAAGACGTTTTCGCCGTTATCGTGGTATCTAAAGATCAGATACCACGGTACCTTGCCAGATACCACGGTAACTGGTAACGTGGTAGCAGATACAATGGTATCTGCAAAACGCAACTACTGAGTTTCTTATCCATCAGAGTAAAAAGCTTGGAGTTGAAGTTGGGGCTTAGGTTTCATTCTGGATACGGCTGTCATTTTGCTGCTCGACTGAGACTTCGATATTCGTAGAAATTTTTCAGAATCTGATTGGGTTTGGTTTGTCTGTGGGAAAGGGCTTGGGGTTGGAATTTTCTTTCGCTGATAATGCAAATCCAGTTTTGGGACCCCAAAACGTCACGGATACCTATGCCTTCGTAGAGTTTGCCCGTCCGTCTGTTAGCACGATAAGTCTCGAAGGGGTTAGATACTTTGATGAACCTTTGTATGGGGATCGATTTGGACAAAGTACAGGTCAATTTCGTAGATGGGTTCCGAAGCCCTATATTTAGGGGAGGGGGAGGGGTTTCAAAGTGAGGAGCCAACAAAATATTGTCAAAAGTTATGAGATTTGCCATTTATTTTCTTTCAATTGCCCAGATTTGGTAGGACTTTGCAACAAAAGGAGTCACAAGAGAACAAAACAAAGATTGAAAGATTGCTTGAAACAAAAAGAAACTGAACATTGCATCATGTAGGCTAGGTTAACTATCCACATTTTCAAATGATGCCCTGCTAAGAGGGCGCTGATCCGAATGCACAAAATAGGAAGAAAGGCTTGCCTAATTTATCCGACACTGCCGCACCTGTATTACCGCTTCAAGTATCAATGTTTCAAACCTTCAAGCAATCTTTATCATTATCAGCAATTTAGGAAAATTATTATAGCCTCGTCGACCAAATCGTTTCTTCTTGTAACTGACAGTGATTTAACAATAAACAACAAAAGAAAGGTAGATTTGTCAGAAGTAACAAATCGTACTTCTGACTAATTAGTTTGATCTTTCTAAACATTTCAATATACCAGCAATTTTTTTTTCTTTCTGTCTGAATTTGATGACAAATCAGACGATGACCCTCCCCACGTCGATTGCTTCCGAACCGAGCCACTAGATGACCCAGTGGTCGGATCGAGTTGCGGCCTCACCTGGGGCCTTGGGTGGAGGGGGGGGGGGGGAGTATAGAAATTGCAAATGCTGGAATGCTTAGGATTTAACTCCTTTAAGGAACTAAATAATAATAATTATTTATTCTTTCCCTTTATCACAATGCAATAACGTGGTATCGTCAAACAAGAAGAAGAGAAAAACACAAAAGACGCAACATGAAGAACATACATGATGAGCTATCACTTTGATTTGAGGATATTGTCGTTGTAGTGTTTCACGTAGTATGGCACGAAGGAGTTTAAAAATCTTGTCGTCGAGTGCGTAGGCGGGCATTCTACACCGTAAAAAGTTTCTCCGTATAAATATTAAAGTTAACTGCAGTACTTGCTACTTAGATTCATCTTATCTCAATTCAGTATGAATCTTATCTGCGTAGAGATAAGAGTAATCCGAGTAGCAAATACTGCAGTTAACTTTAATCTTTATACGGAAAAACTTTTTACAGTGTAACAGTTCTTTTCCCTCTTTCAGAGTTGCCAACCTCGTCTTGTGTGCATGGGTTACTGAAGTGAACTGAGGCAGGATATCTCGGTGCGTTGGGGACTTCAGGATGTCAGCTCCAAACTTCATCATCGTCTCATGCCTCCTTTCACGGTGGACGGATGGATGAATTTAAATGGGTAAGAAAATAAAGAACCAAATGTAAAACCCGTTGAGAGCATTGTTTACCTTGGTCTCCCCATTGGCTCGTCATTAAAACACACCTGCCGGCTTCTTTCTGAACATTTTGAAAGAAAAATATGCGCTTCCTCTGCTCTACTTGTAAAGAATGTAACCCGTTTCAACCGAAAAATACTAGCTTCCCTTTATAACTCCGTTGCAATACCCCAATTTCTTTACCTAGCTCCCTTCTGGCAAATATTCTCAGCTAGTGAAAAAAATAAACTCCGTTCCACTTTCTTCAGATTCTCCAAATACTTACTTCGGCTCACGCCTTGGACAAGAAACACCAAAATGATGAAAATATATAACATAAGAGACCGTGAGCTTGCTATCTGTAACCTGATTAGCAAGTACAACTCAAAAATCCAGTCCCACCCGTGGAGAAAAATTCTCAGAGTTTAAGTGTATATGTCTGTACTGGTGTTCAGTTTTTAGTCAGTCAGAGAGTCTCAGTTTGTAATTGTCGATTTCTTGTGTGTTTCATATGAAAGTGTTACGTTTAGCTTTTGTTTTGTTTTTTCTTTTCGTTTTTGTACTCCGTCCATTTTCTGTTTGAAATGACGGGTGATAAATAAATAAATAAATAAAAAAAAAAATTGACACTGCACAACGGTTACGTAAGCTATATTTATTACAGCTAAAATCCGGCCCTATCAAATTCTTGAACACGCTCTACTCTAACCACGCTCGATGAAGCCTACATTTTTCTGCGATTGTGTGAGGTCTGAAAGTAGAGAAAAAGCCGATTGCCAGACACGTCCCTGGTTCTTCTTCTCCGGGAATACTCTTCCCCCGACATTTCTTATTTCGTAGGATCTTCAGGCGCAAAAGGAATGGCGCATTATACCTTTCCCCGAGGAGCAGATCCTGCAGCATCTCCGCTCCAAGGACTCCCAAGAACTCAGTTTTCCCAAAATGGTTAAAGTGAACTTACCTCTGGATTACATTGAGCAGTGGCATCAACAAAGAAGATTAATGAAGAATTGAGGTGTGAAAAAGTGGAGGAAACGTATGACAGTTACTGGATATACTCTAGGTGCAAATTATGAAGCTCCTGAATGAAAAGGCGATGTCCAGGCAAGCATTAGTCTAACTGATTTAACAGTGATCTGCAGGCAGAATTGAGTGTGGGAGGCAGGGAGGCAGCTTGGGGCGATCGAAGAGGTGAGGTGCTAGTGGAAAACTACTAACTGAGGTCTACTGAAGTGATGCTGAAGAGACGGAGCATGAAGAGTCTAAATATTTACTTCGCCTGATTGGGTATACTCAAGAAGTGGCTGGTGCCCAATTGACGAAAACTAACGTCGACGTTACCAAGAGCTTTTTGCGAACCGTCGTGTTCAGGGCAGAGTGACGTTGAATCTCCTAATCCCCAACGGTGAACTGGATATGACACTAAGTTTCTGAATATTTGCTATTCAGTGAGGTGAAAACTCGTGGGAGGATTACAAAAAGAAAGAGGAATGACAATCTGATTCTCTAGTAATTACCCATCACGTCGCAAAATGCAATCGATCATATTAATTATAGTTTTCGCAGTGGACTGCACAACGTCCTTAGATCCCTGGAGTACGTTCCCAGGCACCCGCCTAGTGACGACAAGAAAAGGCGTTGTGAGAGGACTCCAAGTCAATTTCCAGGATAAAACCTTACTGCCCATCGAGGCGTTCCTAGGGATACCGTACGCGTCATCTCCAGTTGGGACTCTGAGGTTTATGCCTCCCGTTACGGCTCCGCCTTGGCGAAACGTAAGATCCGCTGATAAATTTGGACCAGCCTGTCCGCAGCAGTTTCCCGATATATCAAACGAGACAGCGGCCTTAAAACGAATGCCAAGGGGAAGGCTGGAAACTTTGCGAAGAATGGAGACGCTTTTACGGCATCAGTCTGAAGACTGCCTTCATTTGAATATATATACGCCTTTCGAAGGTGAGTCCTTCTCCAATGACGGCTTTTTGCTGCAGGTTATTTGAAAGATCGCGTGGGAGGATTTCATGGAATTAACCTAGGGGGTCACGTTTCAGGGTCTGTTTCCACTGCTCGTTGTTTGAAATGCTTAGGATGCAGACCTCAGGTCGAGTCAAAGAACAAATGCTGCTTCACCAGGAATGGTTGTGGGGTCTGTTCGAGACCGAGAAGAAATTTTACCTTTCGGTTCACTACTTACAATAGTTGCGTTTTTGCAGATACCATGGTATCTGCTACTACGGTAGCTTGATGTTCCTTCAGTTGCTTTTTGCATTTGCCATGGTATCTGATGCTACACCTGCTTTGCAAAAACAACAACTAACAAATCCTAGTGTTTAGAAATCAGTCCAAAATAAATAAATACATCCACTCTAATTACAAGTATCAAACTTCTTTCCCACCAATTTGACAAAAACAAAGGCTCCTGTGTTGGTGATCTCTTCGTCGCCTCCGTACTATTTCTTCCTCTTCTAGTTCTTGTTCAGAAACTCCTCCTTACCTGACTGTTCTGTTCGCATTCTCTTATTACATGCTTCGTTTCGAAATGAACGCCTTGCTTACGTAGGTTGCAAATGGTGCTATAGTCATAATTCGCATTAATCAGCCTTTGTGAGCATAGGATGTAATGAATTAAACTAAAAACCCTACTCCTTCCACTTGTTACTGAAGGGATTGTCCCAGCGATTATAGATTCCGGGCTTCGCAAACTGGCCGTATTCGTAGCAGCGCCCACTGTGCTTGCGAAATTTAAAGCGGGACGAACTTTCGGGTTTAGCAATTTCTAGCAAAGCTAAGATGAGGTCTGCACAAATCGTGGAAACGGGGAGATTTACATCTTTTTTTTTGCACTGTTCAGAATATGAAGATCGGAGCCAGCGCTGGTGCAAGATTGATTGAGTTTAAGTAGGGTAGGGACGTTCTCTATAGCTAGTGTCGCTGCTATTCGGGTGTGTGCCACTTTTTTCAAGTCTTGACGCTACGCCTTAGTGTTATTTTGCTCTGCTCAGAAGCTCGGTTGTTCGTTATTCTGTCGACAGCCGATAAATACTACACTGTCAGAAGTTTCATAACAGATTGCGCATAACACTTTCAAGAATAACACCTTTTCACTTAGAAAAAAAGTGTTATGACCAATTTAGTTTATACTATTTCGTGCCCAGATCTCCAACAACACCTTCAATAGGTCAAAATACTACACTGTCAGAAGTTACATAACGACAACAGCAGGATGCGCGGTTTCAACAGATAACACTTTGGGATGTTATATGTTATGTTTCTTTCGTTCCCGTTAGTATTTTCACCATGTGCTGTTGGAGATCTAGGCACGAAATAGTGTAAACTTAATTGGTCATAACACTTTATTTCTAAGTGAAAAGGTGTTATTCTTGAAAGTGTTATGCGCAATCTGTTCTGTAGTGTAGTGCTTTCATTTGCTAGCTTGGCACTCCTTCTCGAAGTAAGTTTCCCAGAATTTTCAGTTTTACTTTGCTCCCTAAAGTGGTTTGGAGCTTTCTTTCCAGCTTTCTTTTGTACTTTCATTTATCGAATGCAGTCTTTTCAGCATTGCATTAGACGAGTTTTCTGCCTTTTTAAACAGCTCAGAAGGGTTCCTCGTGTACTCAGACCGGCACTTAATTCTAAAAGCTATTACTCCCATATCTCCCATCGGCCGCAAGGAATATATCATCTTCATGTTCATTTTTTCGAGCTTTCTTGTCCAGAAGAACCTCCATATATATCTTTCAATTTTTCACGCATCACAAGAACTGGGCTATGCAAATGACTGTGGGTAAGCAGTGTTGCTCAAGTATGTCCATCGCTCGAGAACGGTTCACATAAAATATTTGTATCGGGCATTTGAAATTCCTTTCTTCATTGTTTTTTTTCTTTCTGGAGTTCGGCCCTTGTCGAACCTTTTCTCCAATGGATAACTGCACTGTCAGAAGTTTCATAGCAGATAACACGAGGATGCGCGGTTTCAACAGATATCGTTTAACAAATAACACTTCGGATGTTATCTGTTGTGTTTCAAAACGTTTTGCATAATGACCGTTGCCATCAGGAAGAACTGAAAAACCGCCAAAAAGGATCTGCCGAGTTTTCTGACATCATGACGATAAGGAATAAAGCAGGGACCCATAAATTTCCTGTAATGACTCGCCATCCAGGGGGCTTGTCAATAAGAGATTTCTGATGCGCTCTTGACCGAGCGTCAGATAGTTCGAGAAATACCCACGGGGATAAAATACCCGACTATCCAGATAGACAGAATTTTTCGCAGCTGTTGTGCTGAACTAGGAGTATTTCTCTGTAATGGAAGAGTATCCTGGATCTTTTGTCCTAGCTTTGGTACCTGGTGGCATGCTGAATAGTCCTAACAAATTTTGTCTATCTGAGCAAGAACGCCGATTCGACCCAAGCGGAATTTTTGGAAACTAGATGAGGCTCGGGCAACATAGCAACATAGAAGCATAGGAAATGACAAGCCCCCTGAATGGCGAGTCTTCGTAACAAAGCTTGTTTTGCTTTAACATTTCATGCATAACGTTTTCAAACAGAACAGATAACATCCGAAGTGTTATCTGTTACGCATTATCTGTTGAAACCGCGCATTCTCGTGTTATCTGTTACAAAACTTCTGACAGTGTATAGTACGTTCCCGCTGCTTACGTCTTCTAGGCCTAGATCGTATTCAAGATTCTCGGGTACCTTATCTCCTCGCAGGGATATGTTACTTTTTTCTTCGTGGGTCTTGACCTGAAGCGATGCTTTTGGTACCACGCGAGGTCTGTGTAAACTTCTTTGTATTCTCTGCAAGCTTCTTTGAACTTTCTTTGAAAAGTCTGTTCCGTCGTCAACGAAGGCTACGGATTTCAGACTTAATCCTACTCGGATTGGTAGGCCAGCAATAATATGTCGAAATATTTAAATAGCGGATTATGCACATCCTCTTCAATCGTGAATATGGGGAAGGATAGAAATTTGCAATATTAGTTTAAAGACGAGTTAGCATTCTAGATAGAACAAATCTGAGCTGACTCATCCGTTTAGGGCAAAGTACACCAACTAGCAGAAAATTCAAACCCCTCGCCACTGAAGACGACTGTGGTCTGAAAACTGATTCTCACTTAGTAGTCACTCTCTTTATCTCACACTTTTTATACGGAATTTGAGTAATGTACTGAAGTTGTCAACCCCTCAAAGTTTTTAAAATAGTGCATCTCAAAATACTATTTTTGTTGCTCACATTCCGGATCATCTCATGAAAGGCTATTGCTCAGCGTCAAAATTTATATATCTCTCTTGGTTGGGAATTTAATTTTCTTGCCGGAGGTCAGCAGCAACGCTATACCATTTCTCAGCACAAATCCCAAGCGCGAAACAGATGTTAATAGAACAGAAGAAAACTAGATGACAGCACTTACGGAACCGTGGAAAATGCTACTTTGTTTCTGTTTACAACTCAAAGCAAATATGTTGTCCAAAGGGCAAGGGAATTCTCGTACAACTTCGGCACGTTTAGATTTGAGTCCCTCTTCAACCTGAACTTAGTGCCTGCCTGTTTGCCTGCTAAAACTGAGCTTTCCACTCGAAATCAGAAACATAGCTGGAACAATTAGAAGCTTGGCTGCATTAATTTAGTACAGTCCAATCTGCATGGATTTGACAAAATCTTGCAGGATTTGCTACTGGGATTAATCTTGTCTTTATATTGAGATAAGATTATCTCCAATTCGGATTAATCTTATCCCAGTAGCCTAGAGATAAGATTAATCCCAGTAGCAAATACTGCAGTTAACTTTAATCCTTACTCGGAGAAACTTTTTACAGTGTAGCCCTGGGTTGTACACAAGTGCAAATGATGAGAATATAAGAGAGGGCCTTTGGCCTTTCTGGCCTAAAGCAGGAGTCCTATGAAGCTTTACAAAATATTAGGTCATATTCATCAACCTGGCCTGAGGTCCCGACTTTCTGACTTAACCGCAGAGTTACCATCTTCTAGCATTCAGTGTTTTTTCACAACACAGTTACATTCTGGTATTATAGCATTCAGTGTTTTTTCACAACACAGTTACATTATGGTAGGATATTCCAGCAATTGACCAATTAATCAATCGAAGATGACTCCATATCTGTTCGATTTGATACTAAAATAATTGAAATTACTCACCCTGCGGCACACAGGAGATGCAAAAGGGACGTTATAGAAACTTTTGAAAAAAAGTACAGACACATCCACAAGCCACGCCACAAATGTGTTCAAGGGCACAGTATGAAGATTTCAAAGCCATTTGCACGTCACAGGATCAAATTCTGTTTCTCATGAACCAGTTCTTTTCCCTCCAGGTTAGTGCAAAACTGGAACAACAGTTAAAGGATGCAGTCAGTGGACTCACATAGATCTAAGCCCTAGCCCAAAGAGTGGAAATCCGAACGATGAGAGTAGTATACTATTCCGACCCGCGGTCAACCCAACCAATGGTTAAGTTCTTCGAGTCAAGTTTCTCGAACGTGCGTCTTCCAACCGCGCCGTCAATCAACTGATTATCTTGGTCGGGTGCTCCTGCTCCCGCGGTTCAGAATACGAGTAGGATGTCCCGGGATTATTCAACAGAAACATAGATTTCAAAAAGCAAAGGGGTTTTCATAGTTTGGCCCGATCGCGTTTTACGAAACGCGGAAATTCCTTCGTCAGAGACGCGACCTCTTCACTGGCCATGGAAGAAACCAGGTTCCCTCTGGCTCTGCTGGTTTCCTCCACAGAGTAAAAATCCGCACATAGCTTAACTAGCAGGTCCTTTGGAGTCCCCGTGTCCATCCGGGTGATAAAAAAGCTGAGCAGCTCATCAATAACGACTTTCGTCGACATCTTTACGACCAAAGGCAAAAAATGAAGACTTACACGCAAGGGGGGCTAGAATGACCCCCCGCGAACAAGAAAATCCAGATCGATATCCAAGTTCTTCAACTCGTCAGGCAGTGTAATAATAGCATGGCGCATACGAAATGTTCACGCGCTTGTCTGAACGGATAGTCTCTCCTATGATTACATTACAAATCTAAAAGTTTATCTTTTTCTCTTCTTCTATCGCCCAGATGTAATAAACTTTCCAACGTCTTCAAGCTTGCCTCGATGATTAACACCAAGTGACCACTGACCATTACTAGAGGTAATCACTGATCTCCATCTCTCCAAAATAAGCTATCCGAAGAAGCTTCGTCATTCTGTTCCCTCCTTCTCACTCATGCACAGCTTGATATCTGTCTCCATTCATGTCATGTCCAGACCACTGCCACCATTACCGCTCAGCCTGGCGAGCGTTGGTTGGCACCAATGACTCTATTGTCTTTATTGGCCATCTCATACAGTCATTACTGCAGTCCCCCTTGCTAGTGGAGAAGATCCCTTCCTTATTGAATTATCGGGAAGGCCGACTCTCTTTTCTATACGTGTTTCTAATCAAGACGCCCGATGGACTGCTCTTCATGTGGGACAAAAGAAAGAAACCCATACAGAGTGGAGTCAAATAAGGTCACAAGATTGCTTGTCACCTGAAGTGAGCGATCTTGGGTTTTGTTGCAGCAAACGGCCAGGGCTGGGCGATTTCTCATTTAAAGGAGTTAACTCAGGAGCATTCTCGCATTTGAAATGGCTATATCGTCAAGTTTAAAGACGTTACTTATTTTTCTTTCTTTTTTTTATTCCCACGTAGCTTCTTTTTCTTCTCCATTCGTTTCTTGCCTTAGATCGTGTGTTGGCCACAAAATCGCTTATCACCTGAAGTGAGCAATCTTGGGTTCTGTTACAGCAATAAATGGCCAGGGGTGGGCGATTTCTCATGTAAAAGAGTTAAATCAGGAGCATTCTCGCATTTGAAATGGCTATATCGTCAAGTTTAAAGACGTTACTTATTTGTTAATTTTTTTTTCGATTTTTTTTATTACCGCGTAGCTTCTTTTTCATTTCCATTCTTTTCTGGCTTTAGATCGTGTGTTGGTCACAAGATCGCTTATCACCTGAAGTGAGCGATCTTGGGTTTTGTTACAGCAATAAATGCCAGGGGTGGGCGATTTCTCATTTAAAGGAGTTAAGTCAGGAGCATTCTCGCATTTAAAATGGCTATATCGTCAAGTTTAAAGACGTTACTTATTTTTTTTCTTTTTTTCCGATATTTTTTTATTACCGCGTAGCTTCTTTTTCTTTTCCATTCTTTTCTTGCTTTAGATCGAACTAAAGCAACTGGCTACGTCTCCACCTCCAACTCAGTGACGTTAATACAAATTTATGGTCCATTTACACACTGCGTAAAATCCGAGCGTATTTTGAAATTCGAGCGCATTTTACGCACGTTTTGAGCTTGAAAACATTTATCGCAATAAAGACATATAGGTCCGTTTTGTTTCTAAATACGTGCGTATTGCTAGAAACGTTTTCAAGCTCAAAACGTGCGTAAAATACGCTCGGATTTTACGCAGTGTGTAAACAAACCATTACCTAACTAGTTTACCCTACTTTAACATCACTTACACTTTCGTCTTAAACCAACTTTCTTTCTATACTTTCCACCCGATAAAAAATTTCTAGCCTGCGCAGTTGTATGATAGTTGTACAAAAAAAGTTACATGTAATACTATGTAATAGTAAAGAGTGCTATCATTTAATGTGCCTCAGACTGGTCCAGTCTTAAGCAGTAGTATCCAGGAGCATCCTGTCTTGCCATAGTAGCATCAGTCTTGCCAATAGTAGCATGCAGTAGTATGCAGTAACACCCCGATGAAAAATTTATCTCAAAATAGTACTTTGAAGTAGTGCGAAAAAGTTGCATGCAGTACTAACGATGCTACTACATGCTTCTACTTCAAGGCTACCGTGTTACTGCATACTACTATATGGTACTATTACCAAGACTGTATGTTACTATGGCAAGACGGGATGCAACTGGATACTACTACATAAGATTGGACCAGTCTGAGGCACATTAAATGATAGTATTCCTTGCTATTACATAGTATTACATGCAACGTTTTCTTACTACTACCATACTACTACGCAGGCTACAAATTTTTCATCGGGACGGCAGCCTCGAAGTAGAAGCATGTAGTAGCATTAGTTAGTGCTGCATGCTAATTTTTCGTACAACTTCATACTACTATTTTGAGATAAATTTTTCATCGGGCAACTTTAAAATATAACTCCTATTTCAAACTTTAATTTTCCCATCAAATATTCTCATATACTTTAATTATTGATCCCTGTTTCGACTTAATTCAAACCAGGACTCGATATGACCGTGGGATCATCTATATAGTAGTCTTAACGGGTAGTCTAAACCCATTTTGGCTGATTGAAAAATCGTTTTAGTCGGTGAACTTGTCAAAGTCAAAGGACTGCCTCTGGGAGATCTTTGTGGGGGATACGGGGATACCTGTGACTTCGTAAAGTTTTTCCGCTCGTCTGTGTGTCCGTCTGTTAGTACGATAAGTGACCATTGGTCAAAGTATAGGTCAAGTTTTTCGATGGGCTCTGTAGCACTGTAATTAGGGGTAGGGAGGGGTTTCAAACCGAGAGATGAACAAAAACGTTTGTTCCGGCTAAGAAGAAGAGTTGTTTTAGAGGTACGAAGACATGCTCAATCGATATCTGAAGTTAGTAATCCTGCCGGACAAGTAGTTCGCTGGGAATCGGACCAAAAGCGAATATTTGTTAGAAGCTAAAAGTTGTTTCTAAAGTGGAATAGCGAATTCGGTGTAAGGGTAGGTAGACATGCTGAAATAAGTTTTGGACCGGTATTGTCTTCCCAGACAATTAGATCATCCGCAATCTAGCCAACATCAAAATTTTGGCAGAAGTAATTTTTTTCTGAAGTCGATTACAGATTCAGTAACCTAAAGGGCTAAGGAGACAGACCGAATCCATTCTCGATCATTATTTCCTTCATGGATAAGCCGTTTGCCTGGCATCCGGCCACAGCATGAAATTCGGTATAACTAAACGATTCTTCCTGAAAGCGATTAGAGAAGTGATGTGGGGGTAAAATTACATGCTGAATCCGAATCTGGATAGTATTGTTGCACTGGACAAGGAATTCGTCTGGGATCGTGCAAATTCTGGAAATTCGATGGAAGTGAAATTTAGTTGCCTATTCGTATAGAGTGCAAAGAACGCATGCTAAATCCAAATATGTCGTTAGCTTTTTCAGCGGATCAGTTGCTCAGAAATATTACGTAGAACCCAGTACTTTTACTGTTTGTACATTCATAATCAATCCTTTTGTCAGGCTATTCCTGGCAGTACAAAGATAATACGACCAGTCAACCACAAACCTCTGATTTTTGGATACCCTATGCCAAACGCTGTTAACTGTTGGTACCCTAGCCCTGACCTACCTCACTACAGATGAGCTCTGATTGGTTGGTTTCCGAGCTTCACTCAGCTCATCAAAAATTTATGGGGTCACAGTATCCAAGATTTGGCATAGTGTATCCAGCGTTAGGCACAAGGTTTACCGAACGATATACCCAGCGTTTGGCATAGACTTTCCCAAAATCAGGGGTTTGTGGTAGACTGAATACGACTGAATCCATCTATCTACTTTGTTTTACTACTGGGCATATATGGGGCGATCAGAAAAACCGGAAAGTTCTGAATGAATGAAATCATCCGATAACATTTACAAGACGGTGTGTATGTATATATGATGGTGAATAGCGAACATGATGGATCAGATGGCTTATGGGATCTCAACTTGCATTGGTATTCCGTAGTAATATTACCATAGTCTGGGTAGTCTGACCTGGAAAAAAGCAACATGCTTGCAGGATCTGGTGAGGACAGAAAACCAACAAGACCAGATTTTCTGGATGACATAAGTTCAATAGATATAATTCACCTTTGGGATCCCATGACAAACTTTCTCCTTGTTTTCTATGGCGTGTGGACGGGGCGATACTGATGGAATTGCGCTCAGGCCTCAGTCAACACCGTTATTATTCTGAATCACAACCCAAATAGTCTTTTTATTTGGATCTTCTTTTCCCGCTAGAATTTCTCGGTGAAACTAATTTAGTAAAGAACTTTTGTTTAAAGTCTTTTGGATTTATCTCCCCTCTTTTACCTCCCGCTGAGAGCCATGGTGGTAGCTGTACTCGATCACAATTTTGATAAAAGCCTATGCTGTGAAAACTCTTTTGCAAATATGAGGAAAGAAGGGACTGTAACGACAGAAAGGAAAAAACAGCACTTCCGTTTATTTTGTACCTTATCGTGTTAGCAGCTAGAAGGTGCCAAATGTGTCCTTATAAAGCGGAATTTGTCCAAATTCGTGACAGAAAAGCTACCATTTTCTTATTTCTATCCTACCAAGCCAAAAACATGTCGGTTAAAAGAATACTCCATTCCTTCTATAACCCTTAAATGTTTACTACTAATATCTGTCTTTAAATTTTTGCAGCCACTGTCTCGCTGACTGCACAAACTTGAAACAAAGATACGGAGGTACCTGACATACATATTATACCATTTAGACATACTCCAATACCCCCAGACAAAAAATTACCTTCTTCAAAAGAAAAGAATATTGATAGTGCTGGTGAGTTCAAACTCACAATAAAACAATACTAATGATAAAGAATAATAATAAATGAATAAACAAGAGCTAGGTCACAGGATATCTGCAAGGCTGGGCCAGAGGATGAAAGTAGGAATTTCAATTCGCGGGTTTGTTGTGATCATTTGTAAGCAAAACCCCTGAGATAAAGATGATCATGGGTCCTTGGAAATCACGATAATGTATCGTTCGTAAAAAATATTTACTTTCGCATTTGAAGCAAAATGATGACAAGCTTTAAATTTTGCTGAAAATTGTTGTTTATACTTTAAGGAATTCACTTGTAAGCAATTAACCCTTAAGGTAAAAGGAATCATGAGCCCTCGGGCATCATGAATATATAGCGTTTGGTCCACGTATTTTTTCAGCTTTTCAGTTAAGATACGCACTTTAAGGGTGCTAGAAATTCATCTTTGAGCAAAACCTTTGTTGAAAAAATTATCATGGGCTCATGGGGATCGTGAAAATGTTAATTTTGTTTAAAAAGTATTATTTGTACTTTGCGGTTCGGATAAGTACTGTAAGGAATGGTCGGATCTGAGAAGTGACAATTTCTGAGCTTGTCAAGTCTCTAGTGTCCAAGCCAAGTTTCATCGTCCTAGCACATCTGGAAGTACCTTAATTCGCGATCACCGGAATTCCGCCCCCCCCCCCCACTCCCCCACAGGGCCCGAATCCGATCCGGCTCTGTCAGTGATGCATCTAGGGCTTGTGCTTGTTCTTCCAACCAATTTTCATCCTGATCACTCCACTCTAAGCGTGTCACAATATTCGGTTCTCCATCCCCCCCCCAACATTCGCCGGATCAGGTCCGAACTTTAAATAGGACATTTGAGACTTCGAGGTTATTTTATAACACTTATTTGTCATAAATCCTTTTGGCTAAGCATGCTACACAGGTACAAGTGCATAGAGGTACCACAAATTCGACAGGGAAAGTTCACTATGAATGAGTGAATGAATGAATTAATTAATTGCACGAAAAAACCCATGGGGTCATGGCAACAGAACAAAAGGAAAACACAACAAACTACAAAAATCGCTTTCTATGGACAAGCCAACGCGGAGGAATCTAGCCACCTTACGGATATCCCCAATATTTGTACTTCTAATCTTTTCTAGTAGCCATCCTCCCTAGTAATTCCCACCCCAAATACTTCGACCCTTAAATCACACTTTCACTAATCACTAAATCACTCTAATCATCACTAAATCACTAAAATCGATTATTCGTGAACAGCGAAGCAACTATGTATCGCATCGGGCCTTCCAACATATTCACGTGAAGATGTGAAGGGTAATTAGATGGTCCTATCCCAGCCCTTTTCGGTTACACTTTAAATGAATACATTAACCCGATGAAAAATTTGTAGCCTGCGTAGTAGTATGGTAGTAGTACGAAAACGTTGCATGTAATACTATGTAATAGCAAAGAATACTATCATTTAATATGCCTCAGACTGGTCCAATCTTATGTAGTAGTATCCAGTAGCATCCTGTCTTGCCATAGAAGCATCAAGCCTTGCTAATAGTAGCATATTTTTTTTTTTTTTTTTTTTTTTTAAGCCGGTGCCAAGAGCTTTCGGATCTCCGTAGGGAGATTTTTGGTGGGTATATCCCGACACTTCCTGGTATCCTGAAGTGTACATCCGCCCAGGCGATTAGTAAGATTTGTAGGTTTGTATCTAGAGCATTAGAATATAGAAAGCTTTCCGTAGATTAGTTGTATGTTGATTGACGTTTCTGTGTATTAATAACCTGTACCTGTATATGGCCCTCGGGCTTTTTCAAATACAATTATTATTATTATTATAGTAGTATGCAGTAACACGGTAGACTTGAAGTAGAAGCATGTAGTAGCATCGTTAGTACTGCATGCAACGTTTTCGTACTACTTCATAGTACTATTTTGAGATAAATTTTTCATCGGGAAGACAATAAGTAAAGAACAAAGACCGCGATGGGTCTGGTAAAGGAAGCGCAGAGAGGCAAAGCTAATTTCGCAACGGAGTGGAAGGACAAGTGCTAACCATTATTTCTGTTTCCAGCTGCTGGTGTCCAGACTGGAGGAAGTGCCTCGCAAAAGGCTAAGTACCCGGTTATGGTCTACATCCACGGTGAATCGTATAGCTGGGGATCGGGAAACCTTTTTGATGGCTCAGTTCTGGCAAGCACAGGAAGAGTCGTAGTAATCACACTCAACTACCGTCTGGGAGTCTTGGGTGAGTATGACTATGATGATGACTTAATCTTAGGCAAAGAAACAAACAAACAAAAAAGAACAAAGAAAAGGAAAAAATAATCTGAGCTTTAAATAATGGAGTAAAAAACAAGATAAAAACAAACACAGGGAGAGACCTAGGATAGACCCTAATAGGGTCTAAAAGATCTTCTTCCCAGACAGAAAAAGGGAAAAACGTCAAGGGCAGAAACGTGGAGGTCATGTGCAATTGACGGTTCCCAGGGGTCAGAAATTTGTCGGAATGTGTGTCCGTAAAGGCAAAACGCAAAGCCTAAACACAAAAGCCCCGCGAAGCCTAAGGCTTCATCTTTGAAGCCTTAGAGACAAAGAAGTGTTAAAACAATGTAAACGACTAGCAATCTAGAACAATTACCTTAATTACCTTAATTCGCACGTCGGAGCGAATTAAGATCAGTCTTGATCTGTTGAATCGCTCCGTCATTGATGATGTGATGATTTGTTAGGCATCAGATGCATCCCAGCAGTACTTCAATGGCACACCATTCCACTCTTCATCTAGCGCCTTTTTGAAGGCTTCCTCGTTGGGTGCTGATACCGTGTCGTTGGTCAGGCTCATGTGTTGACAACTCGACATGAGAAGAACTGTTATCGTTGTCGGGTGTTGACCGATGGCTTAAACGGCTTCTTACAGTGTCCCCTTCTATCTGCGCCAACACTCTGGACAATGGGCATACAAATTGGGGGTTGTTCTTGTGAGGTCAGCTTATATGTCATAAGCATGTCAGCTCGCCGTCGTCGAAAAACAAGTGTAGTCAGTTTCAGCTCCTCCAGACGTTGTTCATAGGATTTATCTTTCATGTTTGTTATTATCCTTGTGGCTCTCCTTTGCACTCCTTCTAGGAGCTTTACGTCACCCTTAAACCCTAGTGATGCTAAGCACATTCCAACATCAAGCACTGGTCTGACAAGGGCCTTGTACAACTTCAGGAAAATGTGAGGAGATCTACTGGGTATGGTTCTTTTAAGGAGGCCAAGGACAGAGTTCGCACGAGAGACAGTCTTTTTGTTGTTAGCGGGGAACTTCAGCTGGTGATCAACGATAATCCCAAGATCTCTTTCTTCATCAACAGCCTGCAGTTCTTTGATGCTGTTTGTGGCTTTGTCTACAAGACTAGAAAACTCCTAGAAATTACCGACAAATGCATAGACTTCAGAGTAGAGTAGACTGGGGCGAGTCCGGACATTCTGCCTTCAAGGGCTCGGCAGGTTACAGTTTAGAAGTCTCAGTGGGAAGACAAAACGTTCAGCTATAATACTGAATTTTTTTTAGACTCCCCCTTTCTTTAGTTTTTTGGCAAGGGTAGTTTAAGCAGACCTTGACGAAGTGTCCGAAGGGTGACTCCGGAAAAATATTGGGACGATTTCGGACGGTACTTTTTTATACACGCTAGATTTCTTCTGTTCTGAGTTAAAACCCTAAAAAAAACTCAACTTCTAGTAGGCTAAAACAAACATAAATATTCCCGCGGCAGATACTTCTCATGATGTCTGTTTTATTAAATATTCTGGGTCACTTCTGCACCGTTCTCCGAACCGGAACTTCTTTTCCGATTCGGTAGGGAGATAGTTTTTTTTTTTTTTTTGAGGAGGGGGGGGGTCTGATATCCATTTTATTGGAAAAAATGTGTTAGAAAAGGCGAAAGGAATTACAATCGAATTGCATCCGGAGAATATATTTCCAGTTTTAGTTTAACATTTTTATAAATGTAATTTAGTGACAAAAATGCACAAAAATATGTCGTCCAAACTTTTTCCGCACATCGCATCCTCTCTGAATACGAATTTATTTTTAAAATGTGCTTGCTAAAGCTTCGTGGACGGACGTAATTTTCTCGCTATACCGACGAGTGATCAATCTCTCACCAATGTAGACATTGACGAGTTGTTCAGACAAAAATTTGAGCAGAACAAAGACTTCATTTGATATGATATGATATTTCTTTACCTAAAAGCCAAGGGCCATAGCAAATAAACAGAAATAATTACATGAAAATCCAAAAGAAACTAACACACTAATACATTGCACTAAACCTCACTCAAACACTTTTCCTATGTATACTAGCCACTCTGAGGAACCTCGCCAGGTTTCTCAAAGCAAGAAAGGACCTACACCGCTCCCTTCCATGAACTCCTCCCTTAGAAATTTCTTCTACTAAATCTTCCAACTCATCACAACCACACATAAAATGAATGAAACCTGCTCTCAAATTTATCGTTAGTTTCTCCTCTATATTTAATCCCGCTTTGAAATAAATTTCTTTCCCCAAAATCTCTTTAGCGTCTGCATATAAACTCAAATATCCGCTATCTCTGGCTATCCGCTATCCCTGGATTTCTTGGTCCATTAACCTGCCTACTACTAACTTCTCTTGACATATATCCTAACTCTCTCTCTCCCCGGACCCTGCCCACTATTCCACATATACCCAAGCCCACATCTATCTAACATTCAAAGCCCAGAATCGTCTGTTTCATCCTTTCAATAATTTATCACCCGACAAAATTAATATTTTCCCAATACTTTATCATTTCCCCAATCTAGTACTTTTCAGCGACCTTAGGCCTAAATCCTCCCTAACCACCAATCCATTAATTTTATTCAATCAATTAAGGCCGTACATAAACAATAAAAACAAACAAAACTCAAAAGGTAAACAAAATAATTTCACATTTCCCCCCACTGGGAACGTCTGGACTGATAGAAGATGTCGTCACAGTGCAAGACTGTGATGGATACTATTAATTAGACCTAGTGCTCTTTTAAAATAACTTAACTGTAACTGTTACAACTTTTCCCCCCTGACAAAACCCCCTTAATTCAGCCACTTAATGGACTGCCGGCCTGTTCCCAGTTCATTTCAGTCATCTTTTCGATGTCATTTTCACTGCCTCTATACAAAGACTCGTCGTCATTGTGAGTTCGAACAGCTTTAATTGCTGTCCGAACTCGCCCAATAAGAATCGTCCGGAGCCACCCCACGCAGACCGATTCCGACAAACGACCACTAAAACTAAATGGCTTATCACTTGCGGCTTGCATCATCTCTTTTAGAGAGACCCTTCTAAGCACCAGTGAAATGACGAACTTCTACGGATTTGTTCTGCGAAGATGCTGCCCACTTGTGCTCGCAAAAATATTTGTAGAAATCATAAAAAACTTTATTTTCATTTTTTTGGCCGTCGTGTTAGGATTAGAATGCTCAATTTCCGGAGTCGCCCCAGTCCGGTTTCGCCCCAATCTCTCCGACCCTGTCTTCAAGGACCACCAAACTTTAAATGCTCTCAGAAACTATGAAACGTGCCTATGCATGAGTATCAAAAACAAATAATATAAAATACCAGAACCAGGAAACAACACTTCTTAACTGAAGTGCTTTATGCCCAGAATACTAAACAAAACATAACTCTTGGGTACGTGGTTTGTAGGATACGAAGAAGCTGCCCACCGTTCCCGCAAAAACATAACCCCTCAAATGCTAAAGTTCCTGGCACGTGAAGAGAAGACTGTCCAGACCATCCCCATCAGGCAAAGAAGACAAATACGTACTTCATCCGGACCCTTCTTAGAATTCAGCGCTATCACCACAAAGCGGAAATAGTTTGCTACGCCCTATCATCTAATTTTATCTTCTATAGGTCAACCAAGAGTATCGCGTTCTCATATTCCTCCCCTAAACTCCCTAAATCTGGCTAGTCGAGCGGAAGAATGAGAAGAAGGCAAAAAGTTCTATCTCTACGTGCCCGAAGAATATTCAATCAGGAAAAAAAGTTGATCGATTTAGCCTGTTCTGGAACCCCTCGCAGTTAGAGCCTGGTGGGACTAGGCTCAAAAAGCGGCAGACTGGCCTAACAGTGCAAATTTCTGGGCAGATTGCCAGGCTGAAATAATTTATTTTCTGCGCAGAGAAGTGAAATTGAGTATATTTTGATTGCGGCCATTCTTGAGGACACTGAATTTCCTAGGAATATGTCTTTTGCTGACTCTGCAAGCATTAAACAGACTGGACTTAGTGATTTCAGCTCAAACTTTGCCAGTTTTGTGAACAGGAACCAAAATGAACTTTGATGATTTCATTTCAAGTTTCCGAGGAATACCAAAAAACGTTTTTGATCCCCAGATGTACGGGGTTTGAAAGCGAAGGTTCGAAGCAAAATGCTGGAAAACTTTGTGGATTGTGGTTAAAAGCGGGAATAAGCAAAGGATGTAGACTGTGCAGAACCAAACAATGATGAAGCCAATATTCTACTTACTTGCCTAGGTTAAGATAAGATGTCAGTTTGGTTTTGACATTTTGGAATGATCTTTTTTAGGTTCGTATTTGTCACACTTGATGGCGTCGAATGATCCAGTCAGTTTTGCAACCAAACAGGTTTAAACCAAATAGCTTTTTCAAAATTTTCCTTAGTCGGCTTCAGCGACACGAATACCGTTTCTGTTAGTTTCTTACCTTTGATGCTGGATGATCAGCCTAGCATATATAATTAAATCATTAACAGAATGATTCCATCTAAGAAAAGCTGTTTCCGATCAGTTCTGTCGTACGGGCTATTCATGTTCAAAACATGTTGTGTTGTAAACAAGTTTCTTTCGTACTGACATCAAACCAAGTGTCTCACTGGTCAGTAAGAAGTGAAAGAATAAAAAAGGCCAACGCTATACCGCAGGGCAGGAACAATGTTCTAACGCGCCTTCTGGAGTTACGAACTCGCACTTTATTCTCTACTTCTAATACTTGCTAATCTCTTTTTATTACTCGCGCCTCCTGCGCCATGCCTTGCCTCTTTTTAGTCGATCCCTCTGTCACGTCAGAGGTCGACTAAAAGAGGCACGGCACGGCACGACGTAGTGTAGGAGGCACGAAAAGTAAAAGTCCCCTTTAAGTCTTCAAAGTGAGGGGCAGGAACAATGTTCTAACGTGCCTTCTTTTAAGCCTGGAGTTACGAACTCTCACTTGCTTGTCTACTTCTACTACTTGCTATTCTCTTTTAATTACTTTTGCCTCCTGCGCCATGCCGTGCCTCTTTTTGGTCGATCCCGATCTGGTACATCTTACCGAGAATCAAACGGGCTCGAAAATAATAGATGATTGGTAAAATAAAATAGTTTGAATAACAGAAAACTGTGTAAGATAACAGTGATAATGAATAACAATTCCCGTATGAGGAGAAACAAATAGAAACTTATAGCCAAAATATTGATCACGACTGGAAAAACCCTCTTCGTTTAGTTTCAGGATAAAAGTTATATTGTGTGTTTCGTACTTGAATTCTCTATCATGTTTTCTTTTCTTTTTTCTTTTCTTCTTATTATTTACTCCGTTTTTGTGCCTTGTGTTTATTTTGACGGGTCATAAATAAAAACATCAACATCATCATATATAATGAGTCCACCTACGTTATATGATACAAGTCACACATCAAGAGGTAAAATGGGAAAAAAAATAAAGTACGAATGATGACAAATATCGGTCAGACAACTATATTAGTGGTGGGGTAACTAAGCTGATTTTTTGTCAGTTTTTAATCTAGTGTTAGGCTGATTAGCGTCTGCTTCTAACATGAGAATCCTAAGCCCGAGCGTTGGTGAAGAGTTGTAGGCGTCAATCCTCGGTAGCGTTTCCAATACGTAAACTCCTTCTAGATTAGTTTTTTTTTTCGCTAGATTGTCTAGCACAAAGTATAAAATAACACGTTACTTATTGGTGTACGTTGAGCCAGGTTTGTTTGGCTGTTGTTCTTTAGGCATAGCCATGTTTAAAACTGTTTAAAATGCCTCTGCATCTCTGTGTGCTCTGCCCAGCTACGCTCTGTCAAAAGTTATCAACTTGGTCAATTCTGAATTCCTACTTCAGTGCTGACTGCTGGTTGACTTTTCCACGGGGACATTCCATGTGTGACTCAGTACGGACCGAAAGCCGAATTGCTTATTCCCCTTTAGAACTTATCCTAAGGTCTAACGTGTGATTGTTATTGTTTCTCTAGCGCATCTTGCATTCGTCATTGGACTTTATTAAGGGCGTGTCGTAATTAATCTTCTAGGAGCGCTGACCTGGGAAAGTGTGAATCAGAAGAAATCTCGGAAGAAATGCATTAATGCGATTTCTTGAACTCGAAAACACACCTTGTACGGCACGAATAAGAAAACGAATGTATTCTTGTCATACGCAACACAGTACATTGTTGGAAGTTTCATTGCAGACAACACAAAGATGAGCGTTTTTCAAGAGATAACACTTGCTAGCTCTTCTGTTCTTCAGACGTTACGGATTATAACATCCATACAAGAAGAGACAAAACACCGCCGAAAAATATTTGCTTCTCTTTTTATTTGTCACGATATCGGAAAAGTCAGCAGATGCTCTTTCGGAGGTTTTTTGGCTCTTCCTGACAGTGTTTAAATATGCATGAGGTTAAATGAATAATGTTTCCAAAATCGTAACTGATAATATTCCAAGTGATTCTGTTGCAGCTGCGCATCTTTGTATTATTTATTAGGAAACTTCTGACAGTATAGATGAATGAATGAAAAAATTCCCATCAAAATTGGCCCGAGAGGATCTAGACGGAGTAAACAAAACAGAAAAGAAGAGAGAAAAAAACATGCAATACATTACAACACAACAACAATGTAAGAGAATACGAACATAAGCACGTAAATGATTCGTATAAACCGTGGGATCTGTTTAATGAGCTTTCAAACTTCTTTATTCTTGCCTCAATCGTAGTCACAGGATCGGCAAGATGGTACACACAATTACGTTAATCAACAGAGTGGGCAAATACCAAAAAAAAAGATAAAATAGCAGCTTTAAACTCTTGAGCTGACTGAAGAAAAGGTCAGGTCTCAAAGAGATTGAAAGCCGTCGGAAAGAACCAAAGCCTTTTTCTTTTCCTTTAATACCAATCACGCCCCGAAGCTCTTCTTCTCAACTTTCCTTTTTTCTAGGCTTTCTCAATCCGTATTCCGATCCATACGCCCGCTCAATTTCAAACTTTGGTCTCATGGACCAAATTGCAGCACTTCATTGGCTTCAGGAAAACATCGGAGAGTTTGGGGGCGATCACACCGCCGTCACTGTTATGGGTCACGGAACCGGCGCGGCCTGCATTACGTACTTGATGGCTTCGCCAGCCGTGAAGGAAGGTAAGTAATTACCTTCTAGAGGAAAGTGCAGCGACCTGCGGAGAGGAATAAGCCTCTTCAGCCATAAGTGTTTCCCGGGGAGTCTCTTTAAACCATGAAGGGAAAACGAAATGCGAGCCATGTTTCATGACATAAGTAAAAAAGGAAGCAGTTTACATTTTCAATGGTTTCTCAAATAAAAAAAGAAGATAAAATAGAACACTGGATACATAGCATAAGTAACCAAAGAGCTTTTGCAAATAAATAACGTTCTGTTATGTCATTTTTTTTTATTTTTACTCTGCGTAGTTAGTTTGGAGGAATTGTAGTCAGTTCGCCTCTTCAGCCATAAGTGTTTCCCGGGGAAGCTCTTTAAATCATGAAGGGAAGACGAAATGCGAGGCATGTTTCATGACATATTTATAAGTAAAACAGGAAGTAGTTTACATTTTCAACGGTTTCTAAAAAAAAGAAGACAAAATAATACATTGGATACATAACATAAGTAACCAAAGAGATTTTGCTAAAGAATTACATTCTGTTTATTTATTTATTTATTTTACTCTGTGTAGTTAGTTTGGAGGAACTGTAGTCATAAAATAAAGTGAATCATTGCCTGGCCAATTCTGTGAAAGAATTGATTTGGAGTGTTTGATAGTGATGGATTATAGAAATTGGCCAAATTCTGGGTGAAAGCTTCTGTGCATCCCCAGGCGAATAATCCTAAAATCGGTCAGTAAATTGTGAATAGACACAGAACACAGAATAATTATAAAATAATAATAGATTTGCAACTATATGCATTGTTCAACACGCACATTTTAACAGTCGTTGTTTACTTCTATTTGCATGTCGTTCAGTACGCATGGTTTTCTTTTGATTTTTAGTTACATGTCGTTTTACGGATTGTTCGTTCCGCATCTTGTTTCTGTTAGTGATTGATTTAGTTGTTTTTCACTAAAGATGGTTTGCCGGAGATGCAACCGAAATATCCGAAATTTTATTTATCCCTCGCACATCATCTTAAAGGGATAACTAGCTGCTCAATAAAAAAACAAAAAAATACTGTTTTTCTATTTCTTTTTCAGTAGATTTTTTTAATTATTTAAAAAAAAATCTGAATTAAAGTGAAACTGTGGCGCAGGCGTTGTCGCAACAGATTGTCGCAAGAACCAACTTGATTTCTTCCTGTATCGAGTTTACAACCGCTGTGAACGCTTTTGATCGACATTCTCGATGCTTTAGTCAAGGTTTATGCTGCCACTCTTCCATCCCTTCTTTGCAGCTATTATGTCCCTCGCTTTGCTGTACGTTGTTTAAGGGCTCCAGTTTTATTTTAGTGGGAAAAGATGACATCCTATCCTTATATATTAACGCTTACACCTTTGCTACAAGCGATACAGGTAACGTTTTTAGCTTCTGTTGACGATGTTTTTATTTTAAGTCGGTCGAAAGAAAATGTTAATAGAAATTTCGACTATCCTAGAATCTAAATAAAAAAAAAAGCGTTTGTCAGCTTGTAATTTTTTTTTAGTCCGCCTTCGCTGAAGTCCTCTCGGGTTTGTGGCGTTGGGGAGGTGATCGGTTTTTCGAAGTTAAAAGGGTTGTGTATCTTGGAATCCTTTGTTCTTCTACCATTCTTGAATGGATACTCATCCTTAGCAAACATGTATCAGATCAAATAGGGAGAGCGTTTTGTGCTATTACCCGATTGCGAGGCTGCATCCTAGCGATGTGCTGGGGTCGGTTTCTACCACTGTTGCACTTCCTCACATTCACTTTCTCTGTTTTCGTTTCTACTCTTCAACCTTCTGACTCCCTGCTTTAAAGGTTACATATAACACATTCTGTAAAATCTTTCTTGTTTTCCCGATTTCCGGTGGTCACTCTTTATGAAAATTTTACTAGAAATATACTCCTAATATCCTCATTCACCATAACCTTTTCCCTCACATAAAAAACAAATGCCCTGACTTTCTGCGTTAAAGTTACATGAACACATTCTCCAAATTACTTGTTGTTTCAAGTCATTGTATTATGGGACATTTTTCCAATCGTAAACAACTGAAAACGATCGTAAACAATTGTTTTTCTATGATTGGAAACAGTTGTTTCCAGTTGGTACTTGAATTATTTCCATACGGGTAGTAACTCTAAGTTTTAATATTGAAGAGAAGAAAATTTGGAGGTTCAGCATATGAAACCAACCTTTTTGCTAATTTGTAAAAACAAGTGCTATGATACGTTATTTCTTCTTTTGTTTCTGATTGTGGATTTAGTAATATTGCTTTTGTCTTGGCCAGTCCCTTTAATTATACTTGAGCCTCCTATTATATACCTGAACGTAGGAGGAGACGTAACAGTAACATAAAAAAATAACAGGAAAAATAAGAGAAGATACTAAGAAGGTTGAACTGAATCAGTAGATCTACTATAATTGGTGGCCAAACTTTCGTGGGATGGCTGTTCCTGTTGCCCGTTTGTATCTGGCGTCGTTAGTTTCGCTTGTAGGCTACAAAAAAACATCCATTACCTTTATTCACTAGGAAAGTTTCCAACAATTTGACAATCTTCGTTCATATTTTGCTCTCCCCAACTTTAAAACACGCCTTAACGTCTTGGACCAGAATAATTTGTCTATAAATGTCTTCTCCCTGCATTTTCTAAGGGCAGTCAGAATGTCCCCCAACATCCCTAATTTAAAAATTAGCTCCCTCGAAAGACGACTCATTCGATAACTTTCTGTGACGATCCGGCGCTGGGAATTCAAGGGACGTGACGAGAAAAGAAACAAAAGCTGGGAAGAGCGGGCAAACTTGAGCTTCTAGACAAGTCAGAAGTCGGGAAGAATGGGGATATCGAGAAAACTTGTGGCCAACGTCTTGGCTTTCCTAAGTTATTTGTTAGGGACCGGATGTTCCTCGGACACTAAGAGAAACTTTGAATCTGGAAGTGCAACTCCGCTGCTAGACTTTTTCGCTGTCGGATATTCAGCGCACAAGTCTTAAATTACAAACTTGGTTGTGACGTCATTCTTGCCAAGTCAGGAAATGAGCTCAAGCTTTCACCTCGCGTGTCACTATTACTCTCAGAGGTAATTTTTAATTTATCATGCCCCCCCCCCCCCATTCTTCCACACAAAAATAACTCAGCAGTGAGTGATCCAGCGCAGGTAAAATAGACCTCCAACGGCGTCTAATGAATCATTGTGGCTACATCGTATCAAGAACAAATCTTACAATGTTAGAAATAAACTGTCTTATTACTGTCTTTAAGATCAATTGACTTGTGCACTCTCCCGCCATGGCACCCCGAAACACCACCTCCTTCGCATTTACCTTGTGTTCATCCGCCCTTCAGTATGCGAAAGCTTCTGGCACCTGAAAATAAAATGATCCAGACCATCCCTATCAAAATGGCAAAGAGGACAAACACGGATGCCATCCGGACACCTAGAATTCCATGAATTACCACCACATAGCGGTAAACAGTTTGCTTGGACCTGAATCCAACACTTGCAATAAAATTCACTACCGAATGCTATGCCAATCGATTCTGGCAGACCTTTTGACTAAACCGCGAAAAGATGTTGGTTTCTGCAGTGCACTACTAACTGGAAGATGTCTTGAATGGTCTCTATAAAGGAGATTGAGCTCACAGATAATCGAAATTGCCCGTTCTGATCCACTCAGTGGTAGAGGGGGCGTGTATGATTTTGCTTTGGTCGTTTTATGATACCAACTATGAACATCATCTTTGAAAAATCTACGAAAACAATAAAAAGTAGGACCCAAAATCGACTCCTGCAGAAAGAAAACAGTAAGAGACTTTTTGAATTGAGCTTTTTTCTCCAGTCGTGGGTGTAGGATTCGTTACCTAAACAGCTAAAGGTTGCGTGGAACCTATCATCTTTCAGGTCATCATTCCTTTTCTTATCTAAGGCAATATTTTGTTTAGTTTTACCGGATGGAAGATCGCTCGCTTGTGTTATTTCTTGTTAGTATGCTACTTTTGTTTAATTAAACTTTTTCTCCAGTCGTGGGTGTAGGATTCTCTATCTAAATAGCTAAAAGTTGTGTGGAACGGATCATCTTTCAGGTCATGAAGCCTTTTTCTTATCTAAGGCAATATTTCTGTTTAGTTTTTTGGATAGAAGATCGCTCTCTTGTGTTATTTCTTGTTAGTATGCTATTTTTTTCTCTTCTAGTTTCTTGTCTCTTTCTTTTTATTATCCTTTCTTTTTTTGCTCTGTTTCTTGGAAAAGAGAATACGAGTGTGAAAAGTTCCCCACATTGTCAGGCGGAAATTTAACAGCGTTTCTGGAAAAGACTGTTACGTCTTTGTCTCTGTGCGTAAAGTGTAAACTAGACTTGACTAAATGCTAAACTAAAACTAAATTAATTCCTTCACAAGAATGTCATTCAATCATTTGTGGTTAGCTGCACGGCAATGCCCTAACAAACTTCTTTCTTTCTAGGAATGTTATTCCATCGTGCTATCCTGATGAGTGGTACCAGTCTCAGTCCCTGGGCGATCGTCCAAGAGCCAATTAGGTATGCCACAGAGCTAGCTACAAATCTCAACTGCTCAACAGCAGATCTTCAAATCCAGCTGTACAAGTGCCTCAGGGACAAGCCCGCTGACGTTATCATCAAGGCTGTACCCGAGACGCCTCAGTTCCTCCACGCCTTCGGGCCATCGTTAGATGGCGTCGTGATAGACAGTGAACATGGATTCAATACAAAACAGCTGGCAGAACGCCTATCGCGGTACGATCTCCTTTTTGGCGTAGTGCAAAGTGAATCCCTCATTTACTTCAATGAAGATGATATTCAGCATGGAATCGAAAACGATCGGAGAATAAGGATACTACGGACGTTGGTTCGGAATACATTTCAGTTCCATCTACAGGAAATTCTCGCGACAATAGTGAATGAATACACGGATTGGGAGAAGCCGGTGCAGCATCCAATGACACTTAGGGATGAAACAATAGAAGCAGTAAGTGACGCGGAGTTTGTGGCACCTGTTCTGAAAACAGGGGATCTTCACTCCATGCAGAGACACAATTCATACTTTTATGTGATGGATTACCAAACCAAAAATGGAGATTTCTCGCAGGTAAGGAGCCGTGCCGTACTGACGCTACACAACTTTTCACTAAAGTGCAGCTTAAGTTCAGTGAGCTGACAAGTCGGCATCATTGGATACCTTATACACTGGAGAGCTGGCGTATCAGCAGTATAGCACTGGTGGCCTTGGTAAAATGGGAAGGGCCTCGGTGATCCCCGCCTCCTAGCCACCTCATTTCACTCAGTATTTCTTTTGTAGGCTACCTTCAATTCTTAATCTTCCAAATCGGTGTGTACTCTAGCCCTTGATATGTTTTTTCACAAAAAAGTTTAAACAATCTTATCTGATCTCTCATTATTCTCAATCTTTCTCAAAATCCATTTCATCTTCTAATGTTTAAGTTAAGTCTGCCTCGGTGTGAAAACCGGAACAAGCCAGCCCTTTGTCTCAATCCCCCAAGACACAATTGGTAAACCATTTTTTCAATGCTGAAAAAACGGCTGTTTTAACAACAAAAAATGGTAGTTTTGGAAAAAATCGGCTGATTTTCAGAAAAATTCACTGATTTTCAGAAAAACCGACTATTTTGACGAAAAATCGACCAATTTTCAGAAAATTCGACTGTTTCCATGAAAAAAATCAACTGTTTTGACGAAAAATCGTAAGTAATCGTAATCGTGAGTAATCGTAAATAACATAATGGTAAACCCTTGCCTTGGATCTGAGAGACCTTACAGACATTTAAATCGTTTTCAGCTGACAGATTGTCATTGCCCTGGATTAAAACAACATTGCAGGCAACTGTTTCTCTCACTGATGACCAACTCAAGAGGTCCAGATAATGGACCACATCCAGCCACCAACAGCTGCCAGCCTGGCGTCCAGCCCTTGCTTGAAGCTTATCTGGCTGAGAGTGGCATTCATGGCCCTGAGCACCATGATGCAAAGGGGTTCCAGCTACCCCTCCCCCCCCCCCGGTACCAGAACCCTCCCGACCAAAAAACCCCAGGTATCAAACCCACCCCGGCGAAAAACCCCCCGCCTAAATAAAAAAAGACAATACCCAAATAATCCCTACGCCACGGATAGTACAAGGGATTTATACTCCGTCTTTCTCTTTCTGAGTGTATGATGGGTCATAAATACATTATTATTATTATTATTATTATTATTATTAGCGGGCTACCCGGATTAGCTCATGTACCTGTTGACGGACACACAAGAGTAGGATAACTGGACGCAACTTCATTCGCCAACTTACATGAGTAGTCAACTTAAATGTTTGGATTCGTATTAAATGTAAAGGATTGGGGGGGGGGGGTCGCCGGGGGGTTTTGGTACCGGGGGGGGGGGGGTTAGTCGGGGGGTCTTGACACCGGGGGGGATTTGGTCGGGGGGGTTCTGGTACCGGGGTTTTTTCGCCAGGGAGGGGGGGGGTAGGTACCGGGGGGGGGGGGGGGGGGTTCTCGCCTGGACCCTATGCAAGGCTACTCTGGGACATTGGTGACTTCAATTTCCTTTCAAGAGGGGCTAAAGCTTTTTGCAAACCATGCTACAAATACAAGCAAACTGAAGCAAAGAAAACACAACAAAAGCAAAAGCCAAAAGTACCAATCATAACTCCCAACCCCCCAGGGGCTCGAAAAGGACGTCACTTACCACCGCCCCAAACAAGCCGGTACGGGTTCCTGATTACTGGTGGCAGCAGAATTTCACTGTCAAGTGCCAATGGTGGTGGGAATTGGGTCCCCTATTCTGTGGCGATATAATTTATTTCTCTGTACCATGGCTCTTTGGCTCTCAGTGTACAAAGACGTACACATTAGTTGTGGAAGCGAGAAGAAACAGTGCACCTTCGTTGGGTTTTCTGGACTTTCTGTTTTCTTTTTCTTTTTCTCTGGACTTTCTGTCCGAGGAGTCGAGAATGTTCATATGAATACGCTTTACGCAAAAGAAAGATCGATACAGAAATCCTTTTATACGCAAAAACCTGTCGTAGCTTCCACCAAATTTGTTTGGTAACGTCATGGATTTAACTCAAGAGCACACACAGAAATTATAACAATCGCAACGCATAAATACAGGCAACAGCAATCACAAATAGTCATAAATTTAATTAACAGGGCAATTCAGCCATTCAGTTTGTCTGTAAAGGACATCTCGCATCAAATACCGTTTCTGCTCCGATATTCCAAGATAATTGACTACTTTGGAACTCGGCTCTGCTTTCAACAAATTACACACTGCTTAGGCTAGCTGCCTCCGTGTGGTACTGATAGTTCGGACTAGGCTGGGGGTCTATCTCAGAGTGCAGGTGGGTGTCAAACAAATTGGGGTTTACGACACACTTATTTACCATATACTCGCTCAACAAGTAGAAGTCCAAAAATCGATGTGAGGAACACTTTTTGTTTAGCTAAGCTGAACACTGATTGGCGGCTAGAACATTTTTGCGAAACTGAGTTATTAGCAGTGCTGTATCGAGTTTGCCATACCACTGTGCATGTTTGGTAGAAATTTTAGTCAAATCCGAACAACAGCAATGGAGATATACAGTTTTTTAAAGGTGACAAACACCATTTTGTGGCCGAAATGTGACAAGCGACACTTTTGGGAGCAACAGTTTTTTTTCGAAAATGGGTAAAAAAAAAGCTAAAGGGAAAATATTTGGACTATTTGGTCAATGTTGAAGATCCGGGGCCTTCTGATTTGTCGTTTCAAGAGGTTAGAAACCCTTTTCCAGCCCCCTGATTAATTTGTTCAACATTCTTTTCTTCCATGCCTGCTGGTACTATGCAACAGTTGCGTTAACTGTCAGGAAGAACATTGTTTAACAGAAACTGTTTAAGTTTTAATTATCTGCCAATTAAACATTGATTGGCGGTTATAAACTAATTTCCTGTATAAACGGGCCTTTCTTCTTCTTCTTCATATTGCGTGGAGCTTACCATCATGAGCGGAAATCAACTTACAACGATTCCCAAAAGTGAATATTGTCTTCTGCTCAGGGGCCCAGGGGGATATCAGGGAAATGTACGAGTTGTATCATTACAATAGGGGGATAGGATACAACATATAAAATGCAGAATTTCGGGATTAATACTCGAGGGGTTACCCACTCCCCGGCACTTGGAGTACCCTTTTCCGACACCGGGCATTTAGTATACACCTTGCGGTCAAGAATGGTCAAACCCCTTAATAAGTGGAAGGACAGGTTACCGAAGAGGCTGCCTCATGCAAATTAAGGACAGTTGTTGAGAGCAGCCTTTCCATCTCGGGAATAATACTCGAGAGGCTACCTATTCACCGGTACTTGGTATAGCCTACATCTTTTCACGGGACCAGGCACTTAGCATACACCTTAACCGAGAGTGAACAACTCCTTCATAAGAATGGACGAGTACACTGTCAGAAGTTTCAGAACAGATGACACAAGGATGCGCGGTTTCAACAGACAATGCGTAACAGATAACACTTGGGATGTTTTCTGTTGTATTTCAAAATGTTACGCATAATAAGCGTTACCATCAGGAAAAGCCGAAAAATCCCAAAAAGCACCTGCTTAGTTTTCCGACATCGTGACGATAAAGAATAAAGTCAGTAGATGCTTTTTAGGCTGTTTTTTAGCTCTTCCTAACAAAGCTTGTACGCCTAACATTTCATGCATAAAGTTTTCAAACACAACAGATAACATCCCAACTGTTATCTGTTGCACATTGTCTGTTGAAACCGCGCATCCATGTGTTATCTGTTATGAAACTTCTGACTGTGTAGGTTACTGAAGTGGAAAGCTCATGCAAATTGCTCATGCGGATGCCCCTCATACAACGGACTGATGCCCCTCATACACCGGAGATTACTAGCGAAAATAAAGGGTTTAATATCCCTGGAAAGTGGAAAGCTCTTGCAAATTGCTCGTGGGAGTAGCTAGCCCACTGATGCCCCTCATACAACGGAGATTACTAGCGAAAATAAATGATTTAATATCCCTTTTTCCCCAGCGCCTTGGGTGCATTCATGGAGAAGAACTTCCGTACGTTTTTGGAGCACCGTTCGTTAATGGTTTTGGGTACTTCCCAAAGAATTACACGAAGAGCGAAGTAGCTGTTGCGGAAAATACGATTTTCTACTGGTCCAACTTCGCCAGATACGGGTAAATCTCTTTTCTTATTAAATGGATGTCTTACACTTTGCTCAGATTTGTTTTTCCGGTCTAGTTGACGTAATAAATGACTTGGCTGCTGTAGTACACTGTCAGAAGTTTTATAACAGATAACACAAGGATGCGCGGTTTCAACAGATAACACTTAGGATGTTAGCTGTTGTGTTTTTCAAACGTTATGCATTAAAACGGGGATCGACTAAAAGCCGGAAGGGAAGGGAACACGAGAAAAGCAGGAAGGCATACTAAAACCAGGAAGGGCATGCTAAAACGAGGAAGGGTGTCACCAGAATTCAAGGCTGCAAAAAGCAGGAAAGCTGCACCGTTCCCTTCCTCTGTTTAGTATTCTATGAGGGGTCGGCAAATTTTCAAACTCAAAGTTCACCATCCCTTCCTCGTTTTAGTATCCTGACATGGGTAGGCATTTAGTACCTTGACAGTACTAAAATGAGGAAGGAAATTTTAAATTATCGGGTCGGCAACCGTCAACGGCGACTAAAATCCGCCGAGTCCAGCGAGGGGTTCGGCAACTAAGATATTTCAAGTCCACCATTTCCAGTCCACCATTTCACAGTCCACCAACGAGGAAGACAATGGTGGACTTGAAATATCTTAGTTGCCGACCCCTCGCTGGACTCGGAGGATTTTAGTCGCCTACAGTCAGAACGAGAAATGAAAAGTTGAATTACAATTTTGATAGTTGCCGACCCCTCAAGGAACTTAATGCCTACCCATATCAGTTACTAAAACGAGGAACGGATGGTGAACTTTGAGTTTGAAAAGGTGCCGACCCCTCAAAGAATAGTAAACGGAGGAAGGGAACGGTGCAGCTTTCTAGTTTTTCGCAGCCTTGAATTCTGGTGACACCCTTCCTCGTTTTAGCATGCCCTTCCTCGTTTTAGTATGCCCTTCCTGGTTTTAGTATGCCTTCCTGCTTTTCTCGTGTTCCCTTCCCTTCCTGCTTTTAGTCGATCCCATTAAAACGCTATTCACACCAGAAGAGCCGAAACGCCGCCGGAAAAAATTCCTTTGACTTTTTTGTTTGTCATCACGACATCAGAAAAGTCAGAAGATGCTTTTTCGGCGGCTTTCGTCACTTCTTGGCAATGCTTATTACGCATAACATTTAGTGCATAACGTTTTCAAAATCATAACACAGAACATTCCGAGTCTTATCTGGAAAACTACGCATCACAGTGTGACACTCTACATTCTTTTCTAGACGATGAATGAAAAACTGTATATTGTACTTGTTGTGTTTTATTTAATTATTTTATATTATTTTACATACTCCGCTTTTCAAGTGGCGGGTCAGAAACACATTACATATTTACTTAGTGTTATCTGTAATGAAACTTCTTACAGCGTGTAGTGTGACATCTCCAATGGTCCAATGGCGAACGATGTAGAAAACCGAGTTGTCAATGAAGCAAACTGCGCGAAGTTGACGCCAGTTTAGGTGACGCTGAGACAGGACAAGGAAATATGGTGTGGAATAGTAAACACGTGATTTACGTAACGCAGGGGAAAGAATTAAAACGGTACACAAGAAACATGAAGGAATCCCGAAGACTTTCTTGATTTTTTTTGTTTTACAAAATCGCGAGAATAAAGTTGATTACTTTGTTGTTAAGTTTCATTTTTCCAATTTGCCATGCTTTGGTCAGCCACAGCCTTGTAAATGTCTGGGCAACAGCGGAGACTTTGGCTTGACCCGATCTTGCCTTCAGCCTAAGTTTCCCGAAGTTTAACGATTTGTTTGCTAATATTATGTTACGGGATGTGAAGTAAGTGAATTTTTGGGATCAAGGACCAGGTATAGACGGTGTATCTAGAGAACAATAATGAGCTTTTTTAGTTAGAAAATCTGTAGATCAGTCAACTTTAGTTATATCCTGTCGAAAGAGAATAAGCCATGAGACGAAATACCAGCAAGAAGAAATAACAGGGAAGAAAACCAAGAACAAGACCAGAATCAAGTGAAAAAAGCTATATGAAATAACTGAAAGGCACACATTTAAAATAATACAGCTGTAATTCCCAAAATTGATTATACATCTATTTAAATCGGGTTCCAACTCAATTCAATTTAATTTAAAACACATATATGCTTCCATGGCCTATGGCTTCCCCGCACCTACGGGGAATAACATGACTTCTGGTCGGAAGTAATTTTCAGTACAGAGATCTAGAGTAGGACTTCGTCAGCTGCCTCCTTTGTGCAAGATGCAGCGCCAGCGATGGAGCGTCCTAGGGATCAGTGCCGCTCTCAAATAGAATGACGTCTTTCCCTCTGCTGCATCGTCTGAAGAAAAAAGAAAAATTCTCGAATACATTTGTGTCATTCCCGAATGCATTTTTCATATTCTCGAGTACCTAATTTATGTTTGAATAACAAGCACTTTTTCGGAATTCTCGAATACTTTTTCATGTTTTCTCGAATACTTTTTGTAGTTTCTCGAAGACCAAACAAATTCTCGAAGACTTTTCGTCGATTCTCAAAACAAACACCTATTTCTCGAAGACATTTGAGGGATTCTCGTATACATTTCTTGGATTCTCGAATATATTTTCGACGTTTTTAACCCCAAATCCATTCCATATAGCCGTAAGCGTTGGGGTTGACGGAGAATAACTTCGGCCAACCCAGTGTCCGACTTTTGCGTTTTCCGGCATTTCCTGGGAAGAACTTCGGAGCCATTCTATACACACGTACAAAGATCTCATCCCTGGAAATAGGTTTCGGTTTCATCATCCAGTTTTGCCCAGAGCTTGGAACGATTCTGTTCCTTCTTCTGTTTACCCTTCCACTTATTCAGTACGAACAGAAAGGGTAAGAGAAATAGGCTAAAGGAATACTCATGCTCACGACTTGGTAGACTGTGCTAAACAGATAAGCCAGCTGAAACTTTCACTTTTAATTTTTGGGATCCCAAACGTAAGTGGAAGGCTATACCTATGGCATCGCAAAAGTTGTCCGTCTGTCTGTCCGTTTGTGAGCACGATAATTCTCGAAGGGAATGAGATATGTTGATGAAACTTGGTGTTAGGATACTTGGGTCAAGGGAAAGGTTGAGTTCGTAGATGGGCTCTGTAGCCCTACATTTAGGGGTGGGGTAGGTGGTTCAAATTAAGGGGCAAACTAAATATTTTTAAACAGCTAATGAGATAGTTGATTAAAGGGTAAGAGGACATGCTAAAAAGTTTAAGAAAACTATTTTCTCGCCGGACAAGTAGTTCACCCGGAATCTGGCCAAAACCGGAAAGTTTGTTGAAAGTAAAAGTTTTATTTGAAGTTGATTCGATGTTCGATTTAGGGGTAAGAAGACATGCTGAACACTGATGAGATTAGACGATTAGATGTCTAATTTAGAGGTAAGAAGAGATGCTGAATCCGTATATGACAATCAATTTTTACCCGGACATATAGTTCGCCCGGAATCCGGCTGAATCCGGAATATTTGTCATAAGTTAAATTTTAATTTGAAGCTGATTAGATGTTGGATATAGAGGTAAGGAGATACGCTGAATTCGTTTTTGAGCTTTATTTTTCGGAGAAGTAGTTCCGGAATTCTGCTGAAACCGGAATATCGGCAGAAGTAAGGCAGGAAGTTTCGATCTGTTTCGTCAAAATAGATATGACTTAGAGGGGTGAACACATATGTTGAATCCATATCTGAACTTGGACTTCTCAGATGATTAGCTATTTGGCCTTAATTTGTTTCGAAATTTTAATAGTAAAAATGCTCAAGGAGGCTGGCGAAGACTGGATCTGGCGAAGAGAAGACCGAATTGTCTGGATCAAATATTTAACTTTCGGGATCCCATTCCCATCGAAACCTTTGGTCTTGTTATGTGTCCGCCTCATCAGTGCTGTAAGCTAGGAAAACGAACCTGCAATCAGTATCGATGAAATAAATCTAGGCTTACTTGTTCGTTAAGAGCCATCGTAGTCATCTCTGGCGGACGACATACTAATATTCAGGACAACACATAAATTATCAAAGAAATTAAATAAAAGACAAAATTCCTCTTCAGCCGTGATTTCAACCCAGGAGCTTCGGTTTACTGGGCCAATGTGATACCCCTGATCGCAAAGAGGGGCTTGTGAACATGATGCGGGATGAACAGGATGCGGTACATTTGATATGTTATTGCGAGGAGCTGAAAGAATTAAGAAAGGAAGTGTTTGGTCGGGAGGCTTGGGAGGAAAGGGGTATGGTTTCAAGTATGGGAAGTAAGTGTTTTGGTGAGATCCGAAGGCTGGTAGATTCCTGAAGCTATGGCCCACCGTGAACTATTTTTATAGAAGTTGATTTTTTGGTTTGTTGTTGGAGTGTATGATATTTTGTTTTTGTTTTTGTGTTATGTTTCCCGCCATGGCCCTTGGGCTTTATTGGGAGTAAATTTATTCATTCATTCATTCATTCATAGTTCCCAATCACTAGAATAGCCTGATAGAAGAGGAGGATAAAACGAACAGCGGCCCCGCGGAAGGCAAATCCATCCAAGCATCTCACATCTCCATGCCACGGGATTAAATCGATATTATTTGTAAATAGTCTTGTGCAAGGGACTTTTAACGTGAGGAAAAGCAGGCAAACAAACCAGAAACAAATTAGGAGTTGAATGTGGAGGTCTATAGAACTCCAGATGGAGTACTGTCCCATAACTGTCAAAGTTGGATGTTTGCCAAAGTTGCTGGCTAACGATTTGACAACGTGGGAGTCCTGCAGGCTTAATAGCACATAACCTAGATGAGAGTGTGGGCATAGCTAGTAGCAAGATTGATTAGATAATCAAAAGAAAACATGGAGTAATTAGCTTAAGCCACTCGACTCCAGGCTGTCGGGGGGGGGGGGGGGAGGTTAAGAGGAAGCGATAATAAACATCTGGAATCCAAGCACTACAAGCGTACCAAGTTTCGTCCCCAGAGTATGGTTAAATATTCATTGAGCTCAAGCTGACTTTGAAACATATATTTAAATAATGTATACAACGGATAATTCAGCTACGATGCTTCATCAGCGATATTTCGGCCAAAATTGGCAAGGGTCCTCGTCAGGCTGTCAATCTTCAGGACGAGGACCCTTGCCAAGAAGGGCCAAAATAGCGCTTATGAAGCATCATAGGTGACGTATTCGTTGTATACATTATTTGAATACAGTCTATGGTTCTTGGATTGTGAACTCTGGTCGCTCCAGAATGTGGCGACTTGGATCCGGTTCTGCATAGCCCACGAGGACAATTATTGGCGTGTCTGGGGGTATAGTAGATCCGGTTTAATCTACCTGTAACAGGTTTTTGTCGTTCCGGTAGGAAACCTCCTGTTGGTTATTCTTAATGATCAATAGTCAAATACTTTAAAACCAATGATGGGGTTTGGACAGTGGAGATTAGTTTAGGTCTTGAAAAGGGTCCTGGGACCTAGTGAGTAGCGTGATAGCTATCTGAAAACCAGCGGGCCTGACCTTATTCCCACTCTCTCAACCAATCAAAGAAACGAGGGGAAAGAATGTCCTGTCTTATTCACCTTAAGACTCAAACAAAAACAGTAAAAATAAATACTTTTATATTCTGCATCACCACTGCCTGGTGAAAAATTATCTCAAAATAGTAGTACGAAGTTGCACGAAAAGTAGCATGCAGTACCAACTGATGCTACTACATGCTTCTACTTCAAGGCTACCGTGTTACTGCATACTACTGCATTTTACTATTAGCAAGACTGGATGCTACTATGGCAAAACAGGATGCTACTGCATACTACTACATAAGATTGGACCAGTCTGAGGCACATTAAATGATAGTATTCTTTGCTACTACATAGTATTACATGCAACTTTTTCGCACAACTAGCATACAACTCCGCATTCTCCAAATTTTTCATCGGGTGTACAAGACCAAAAAACAAGGCAAGCGTCACTCTGACCAGAAAGGTTAAAAAATGTCTGAACGTCGTAATGCCTACCCTTTAAAACACATAGCCCACTTCAAGCTACCTAGATGGCGTCGACGTTCCAACCCGGATGTCGATTCACTTAGGCTAGAGCTGAAATTGTTAAAAGAGGCCTTAAGGTACAACAAGCTTCTTCAAGCTCGTTTAATTCTAGCAAAAGTACTGAAATACTTGGAAAGTTTTTTTTCTGACGAATGAGCTCGTAAGCATTTTTCGGAAGAACGAGAAGCCCCAAAACAGTGAAAAAAGAAACACGTTTGAAAATCAGTGACGAGTCCTTAAAGGGATTGTAATGTGCAGTATGTAATTCGTGTTTCCGGAGTCAAGAATGAATGTAGTGTTCTAAGGAAGTAGATTGCATCGGCATCGTAGGCAAATACCGTAACAGTGAAAAGACGGGAAACTCCCATAAGCCCCATGAGTCGCGGTTATTAGCGCTTCCTAGCGGTGGGACTGGTGCTAAATCGTCTCTCCGTTGACATTTCAATCGATCCCTGGTCACTTCTGCCAAGTGCCAAATCATCCTCAAAATCAACGTGTCGTGTTTTATTATTTACAAGTTCTTTTGGTTTGCTTTCTTCTGTCTATTTCTTTTATGTTCTATCTACTTACTCTCATTTTCATCGCTCAGTATTGGACAAAATCAGAAAGCTAGGTAGCGGGCAGCTCGGCTTTCCACAACGCGATTCCAGCGGAGTTTCCTGTTTGTCCTACTGCTAAGGTATTTGATCATAGGGACGACGGGTCCTTTTAACTGCTTATGTCGTGTGATAACGTGCGCCAAATCTCCCATGAACTGAAAAGATATGAAGGGGGGGGGGACTAACAGATTTGGACACCCAAGGATGGCAAGCATATCCAGTTTCATTCTGCTATCTCTGATCGTTTCCAAGTTACGAGATCACAAAACTAGACTCCTACGGCCAGTTCGGACATGGTCCGTGCGGGTGTGTTGGGTAAGGGACACAGGTTCGGGAGTATCTCTTGTCAGCTTAAGAAACAACAAGTTTATTGATTCTGAACATAATTTTTCTCAATCTTGCCACTGCAAGATCTCGGCTCGCTTACCGCTAACGGGAAGGATGGGGCTCTCAATGCTAACGTCTACTCCACAGGGACTAGAAGTTCCGTCCGCCTATCTTTCTAAGTTATGGATCCCCAAGAAAGATGGAATCGGAGAACTGAAGACCGAAAGATTTGTAAGAGGACAAATATTCTTCCTGGAGGCTATCGTCTAAACCTCGTTGTTGTTAGCAACATTTACGTTTTGGATAAGTAATCAGCTACGTGTAGGCCTATAAAATACTCGCAACTAATAACTGCAGAAGCCCGGCGGAAACAAGACCAAAGGTTTCGATGGGATCTCAAAATCGAATATTTATCTTTATCCAGACGATCGGGTCTTGTAGATTTCCAAACTTCGCCAGACCCCTTTAACATCTAACTATTTATCCATGATTAACCGCTTGAAAATTTACAAAAATTATACAGTAATGCTAAATTCTGAGAAATTGGGGCATAATAACTAATCAGATGAGAAAACCAAATTCGGATATTCATTCAGCATGGTTGTTTATCTGTAATCCACTTTAGAAAAGTCTTTTACTTTGGCAAACTTAGCTGTATTCCGGGCGAACTGCATGTACAGCAAAAGAGCGTGACATTGAAGATTCCCCCCCCCCCCTCCCGTGAGTTGAAAGAGTGAACCCCGATACGAACCTGTAATCGGATTAAGAATAAACCTTTCATTTTAACAAATTTCCGATGTGACCGGATTCCGGGTAAACGTTCTGTTCAGTGACAAAATCAGTCTCAGATCTGGATTCAGCAAGTCTCCTCGCCCTATATCGACTATCTAATTGGATTTTAAACTTCCTGGCCGATTTCCGGTTTCGGCCGGATTCCTGCGAAAAACTTGTCCCGCAAGAAAATAAAGTTAAAAAACGAATTCACCATGTCTCATTGCGCATATATCGACCTCTAATCAACTTTTACTTTTAACTTTTACTCTGAAAAAAAATTCGAGTTTTGGCCGGATTCCGGGTGAACTACTAGTCTGGCGAGAAAACACTTTTCATGTTCGAAATAAGCATGTCTCCTTACCCTATATCGACTATCTCATTGACTTTTAAAATTATTTTTTTCGCAGCTTAATATGAAAACCCATCCCCCACCCCTAAATATAGAGATACAGTGCCCTTCTACGCACTTGACCTGTAATTTAACCCAAAAAGTCCTTATACAAGTTTGAACAAAATACCTAAACTCCTTTGAGAGTTATCGTGCTAACAGACGGAGAGACAGACAGAGGACCAACGTTACGAAGTCATAGGTATCCCGTCACTAACGTTGTGGGGTCCCAAAAACTATTCTAGACCTCTGGAAAATTCCTCCTGGAATATCCTATCTTCCATGATATACTACCTCCCGTGTTCTCGATTGCCCCACGCACAGCCAGTGGGGATCGAGTAAAACGAAACACGGCACGGCACGACCTAGTGTAGGAGGCACAAGTACTAAAAAGAGGCACGAAAACTAAAAGGGCCCTTTCAGGCTTCAGAGTGAGGGGCAAGAAAAATGCTCTAACTTTTTTGAGGCTTTGCAGTTACGAACTCTCATTTACTTGTCTACTTCTACTACTTGCCAATCTCTTTTCATTACTCGTGCCTCCTGTGCCATGCCGTGCCTCTTTTTAGTCGATCCCCAGCCCCTGGGCTTGTCCCATAATAACAGCCGATTGGACACAATCCATGTCCTTGAATTTATTCCCGGATGATGTGGTATTGCCTGCTTATGAGACCCGATCGGCTTCGAAAATACGCCAGCCTCTAATCATCACAGAGAGGTCTCGTTTTTCGATAAGGAATAAAGTTATTGGAGTTTGGAACAAGTTTAAAGACCTTTTTGAACAGGACCGATCATTGATCACTTTGAAAAAGAAAATTAAAACTCATCTGTTGGCAGAATATTGATATTAAATATGATACGTTCACGTTTATGTTATCCCGGTAAATCCCCAACCCTTAATTATTAATTTTGTTTTAGAAAAAGCTAGCGTTCCTTCAGCTTAGGCCACGACTATTTTTTGTTATTATTATTTTTTATTTTATCGTGTGGAGATTTTGGTATGGCGTGTGTAAGTATACGGAATGGAACGAGTCTTTCTTTCTTTTGTGTGTGCATTTACAGAGGAACGACTCATTTATACTATGTTCATATAGTAAGTGTTTAAAACGGGGCCGAGCTAACGAGCTCGTATCCCTGCCGGCCCCCAGTGATCAAAATATATTGTCACGAAGTGTTTTCGAAATAAAAGAACCTGAACCTGAACCTGAACCTTGCAGTCGTTTTCATTGTTGTCGAGTTAAGCAATCCCACTCACAATAGGGAAGAAGGAGGGCAAAAACAAACAGAACAAAATGACATACTAGAAAACGTTCAGAAACGGGCCTGCAAAATAATGCTTTGACATGAATACGTTGATTACGAAACAAGCCGAGGACAACTCGGCCTATCAGAACGGCGCCTTGACTTAGTCATGAAATTCGGAAGGAAGTGCTTGTCAACAGAAAAGCACAGGGGTATTCTGCCCGACTACGCAGTACAGAATGGTGAACAAGCACGCACCGCAGAACCGCAAATAAATTAACGCTACGAAACCACCTCGTCACTCTTCTGATAGATTCCTTACGTCATTTGTGCCATATTTTGTGAAGTTTTTTTAACAAATGAAGACACATATAATGTTTTGACAATTAATCTAGTATTACAGATTTTATATTTTTTATGTTTGACATTTAATTGACCGTTTAATTTTGTTACAAGTTATGAAGTCGTACAAGATTTAAAATGAATTGTATATGTAAATTATATTTTGTTTAAGCTGACAGTCCTATGTTATCATGTTGTGAAACAGACATTCAGGAAACCCCTTTTAATAGTGTTCTCGTGCAGCGTTGCAGATTGTATATCGTTCCATTCTTTAGAACGGGTTCTGGTTTTTAGTACTCGTTCCTCCTGCAGCGTGACGAAAAATCCATGCACGTTGCTTTGGGCTTATTTTGAATGTACAAGAACCTTAATACAGTGTCAAGAATAACTGGTTAGGACTTTGCAGGAGTCCCAACGAAATGCCAGCCGCAACAGACCCGCTAAGTCGCCAGGAGAAGAAAGCCAAATTTCCAGAATGGCCGCCTTACGACAGTGTACACAAGAAGTACATATCATTAGGTAAGGAATCTGGCAATTCATACTGTTTTAGATAGATAGATTTTTTTATTATTTATACTTTTTATTCACCAAAAACTCATCATGGCTCACGCCAAATTTGTTTGGCATAGTCATGGAATACAACTTACGAGCACACACATGAATCATAATAGGCCCACGTATATAGGGCTACAACGGTCATAAATAACATTATAAATTTAAATCAGCAGCTCAGCTTATGCTTCGTTATACAGCTTTTGAAATTAAGGGACTGTTATGCGGCATCTGCTAAATTTCAGGATTTAGAAATTATTTTTCCACTGCTGAGTTCTTTCAGGAGGATTCAGATCTGTCTTTCCGTTGTATGATACTAGATTTTCAACAAACCCCTCTAAAATCCGGCAAGTTATAAGATTATCACAGATTAATTACAAATTTTATCCTGTAAAATCTGCACTGTAAAAAGTCCCTCACTGTAAAAAGAAAAACTTTTACAGTGTGCTTCATTTAAAGGATTAAAAAATATTTTTACTCCACTTTCAGGATTAAAAAAAAATATATTTTCATTTGCCGAGTTCTTGCATGATGAGAATTATGTGTTCGCATTATATTTGACAGGATTATCAATAAACCACTCTAGAAGTGGATACTGTGGGAGATAACACACCCTCTCTATCTTATTGCACCATTGTTCGAGCTGTTGGAAGATTATACTAAAAGGAGTGAGAGACCAGTATGGCGGTTCGTTCCGTTTGGTAAACTGGGAAGTATTTGGATTGAAAAAACTGAGGACGAGAATGGGAGGTTTGGGAGTGATTGATTTTGTGCTAAAACGTTTAGATTTAGTTGTTTAGTTACACAAATTATTTCAGAAATATAAATGAGAGAATTAATTTCCAAATATTAGGGGAAGAATAGTAAATAAAATATGGGTTTATTTTCAAAAGTTAGGTGACGTGAATAGTTAAAAGTGGGTAAAACTAGATGAAAGCTAAGGTCACCGAGGTATGAAGGAGTAGCCAAAAAAGTACGAAATCTGATTTCTTAGTTTTTAAGTGATATAAAAATAAGTCAATTAAAAAAGATGCTACGGGGAAAAAGAAGCAAAAAAACGTGAAGCTTAGCTCTTGAGCGACTCGTTTGCTTCTTCGGAGGTTTGGGAGTTCTGTGGTGAGAAGATGATGCGTTTAGCTGCATGCTAAGAGCGTGATTAGTCGCCTTCATTAGCGAAGATAGTGAAGAAACGCTTTGTCTTAAAGAAGCAGAGGGAATGCGTGATGAAAAAAAAATATAAAAATTATTCTAGCAGGGTTCCTGCAAGGAGGAGCAATGACCAACTTAAGTTCAAGAGAAAAGAGACATTTTTGGGTTATCGTAAATCATCCAAGCATTTGCATGAAACTCCATGGGAACAAGAATTTAAGGGTGTAATGTTCTATGTAATCGATAGAAGTCTCACATATCAATCAATCAGTCAATTTTATTTTGACCAAAATAGACAAAATAACAAAATAACACTTAAAAACGCAATATTTACGCTAAAAAGAGGGAGGCTTGCTCTAAAAAACGCTCCCGATGCTCCATAGCCTGCTTTGAGGAACCTCCCAAGCCGACGAACGTCACCAAATTATTTTTTTTTTCTGTTTGCAGCATTCATTTGTATAGGCCTATGAGAAGACGAAGAAAAAAAGGGGAAAGGAAAGTTAGCCAGCTTTAGGCGTGGTTAAAAGGACTGATTAGGCAACTTCATAGAGCACGAAGTGATCGAGAATAATTGACTTTGATTGGCTGACGAATTTTAGTCTACGAGGCCACTGGACAATTTATATTTTTGGTTAAATAATTGTAAATATACTGACGTGCTATATATTAGTGTAGGCCTACCTCTGATTGATAAAAAAATAAAAAAAATTCCAAAGAAGGTATGTTTTTGTTTGTTTGGTGAAAAGAATTCAACGTTCTTTTTTGTGAGTGTTTTGAATGTCGAAGCAAGAGTTACATATAATGTGTAGGAATGGGTATTCTAATGTCAAAATTTGTCTTTGTAAATAGTGGAATAAATTCAAAAAAAAAATCGATTAGGGAAAAGTAATGAAACTTTGGATAAAAGTGTTAAATTTTAAAGCTTGGGTGTCTAGTGGGCACGGGCGTCCTGAGGGGGGGATTGCGCAGTGCCTCCCCCCCTACGTTTTGGGCATTCGGTCGAATCTTCACCGAAGGTGAAAATTCCGGTCGAAACGTGCATCGTTGCAAAGCCGTGATGCCCATTTTATAAAATATTTTGTCCCCACATTTCCAAATTGGGTGAATTAACGTGTTTATTGGTTTCCATTCCTGATCGAGTTCGGTCATTCATCCAACTTTTGTTCAGTCCGCACCGATTTCACCGCGTTCGGACCGTCCTTCGTTAATTCATTGATTGTATGTGTTTATTTAATAATATAATAATATTTATTTATTACCCACTTGCATCAAAAAGTTTAATAGTGGAGTATAAACTTGAAGAAGGAAAAAACAAACAAACAAAAAACGGAAAAAGACGTAAAACAAAAAGTAAAGTCAACAAAATATTAATCAAACAAACGGATCAAACCGCGGTTTCAACTCACCTCAATATTGCCAGAAAAAAAGGCGCATTCAAAGGATTTGGCCTGCGGCGCTTTAATCTGTCCCGGGTACAGCCATTAGCGAAGTCATCGCTTTGCAGCAATGGTGTTTCTTTGTCGGCACATTTTCACATCCTGTTGGCAAAATTGGATGCCCCTCAACGGTAAAAAGCTAGTGACGGCGTACGCTGTAAAAACACAAGTGGAAGAGCGTGAAAACGACCCAAATTTTCTCTTTAGAATTGATTTGGCACATACTATGTAGCTTTTTACATTGTTGCTTCTTGAAGCCAACTGTGTTCTTAAATTTTTTTTTAATAAATTCGTTAAAAATTAGGTACCGATCCGGTCAATTTTACCAGGTTCGCCCCCCAATGAAGAAAGGCTCGGGACACCCCTGCTAGTGGGTGTGTTTTTATTGCAATTTAATTCTCGACTACACCTTGCTTACATTCAGTAAAGGCAGCCTACCATATTGGGGGTACCTCTCGGTGTGGGTTGTGCTCCTTTGCTTATTTTATGTTATCTTTTTTATATAATATAATAATAATAATCTCAACACTAACGAATGTCACCTAGGTGACAGGCGACCGAAGGAAAGATAGACACAGAGACGGGCAAATTAGTGAAATCATAGACATACATCCTTTTCCTTTGAGATCCTAAAAATACTGATGGAATAACAATAGAAAAAGAAAAGTCAGCTATGCAGTAAGTAAGAGCTTCTAGGCTAAAACAAACTATCCTTATCTTAGAACCGGCTGTGGCACGGATTAAGTTTCTTTCATGTGAAGAACAATTTTATTCAATCACTTTAATTTTGACCTTAAACCTTGAACCTTCACATTCACAGCAAGAAAGAAATTGAGCTGAAGTTCCCTCGTAAAAATCGGCTTCTGTTCTCTTAAATTGCAGAAGAATTATTTTCTTCGTATCCTCAATTCTTTAGTCACGATTGAAAATTCTCCACCGAAGTTTTGTATTCTGGAAGTTGAAATGATTAATCTCAGTAGCATGGAAGACGTCAGGCGTTACCTACGTGATTTCCCTAGCTAAGTGGAAGAAGTTGGAGGAAGTAACTTTTACGAGTTGTCGAAGAGCTGAGGTTTCAGCATTTCTTGTTTTTCAGATAGTAGGCTGCAGTAGAAGTATGCTTCTTTGAACATTCCTTAAAGGACACCTGAATGAAGAGTACCAAGTATCATCCCTATCTGTATGACTTCCGTTAACATTGCCTGCAGAAAACCCAATCCAAATACGAAATAGTGTTTCCAAGTTATGATTTTTTCTCCATTTTGCGTCTGTCCTTATTTCAGTCCCGAACAATTTTAGAAATGAACAAATGTATCTAATCAACCCTTATCAATCAATCAATTTTATTTTCAACCCTAATAGCACTAGGCTAACACGGGCGGGAATTGGAAAAATAAACACTCGCTAACAATACAAATAAAATACAAACTAACAAACAATAAATAAATAAGAAACGAACATGAATCATGAACAATTAAAATGTTTAGTAAAATACGGAACGAATGAATTTAGGTATCTTTCTGAAGATTTTGTAGGTCCTTCTTCTGGAATGTTTTTCAACCAGTTAAGCCCAAACGTATATCTAGAAGAAATTCCAACACGATCCGGCCAGCGCTGCACAAGATTTGAATGAATTGCGCTTTTTGTCTTGGGTCTGCATGTGCAAACCTCCAGAAATAAACATCCCTATTTTGAAAACCTCACGCTCAGGAGAAGAATGCTCTCCGTCGCCATGTCTGTAAATGCATTCTCCATGGTTTGTTCAAGTATGGTTTCATTGTTCAGGTGTCTTTTAACCTGGACGGGCCGTCGAAGAAAATAATACTTAAATATGTCCGGGAATGTTTCAATTAAAAAATACTTGCCGAAAACATATATTTCATGTAGAATTTGTATTTCAAGATCTTTGCTCTGACTTCCCTTTTGTTTCTTCTTTCATAGTTCACTATATACACAATACGATATACAAATAAAGCGACGTTTGAAAATTGCTCCTAGCAAAAATTGACGATTCTCCAATATCATGAGACTCGGGAGTTTGTCAGGACATAAAGACTACTGTTTCTACTTTCGTGCAAACGTTTCCTCTGTTCTTAGTTAGATGTATTGTTCAAGGTTGGCATGTTTTTCGGAACATGTGTCGGTATACTTCAGCGTAGCGTTAAGTTACATAGCTTTTGTCATTGCGGGCAAACTAATTTTTATCTACTTTTTTTAAATTAATAATTATGCTTCTGAGACGGTACGGTAGCCGAAGTTCTATCAGACAAAAGTTCCACGAAATGTGATTCTTCAGGATGCATGTGCTAAATCAGTCAGACGGCTTCGCGGGACTGAAAAGAGAAAACCCAATGTCGTGTACTGAATTGCTGTCGGTCACATCCTTTTCAAAAGTCCCGATTACACGACCTCTAGCGCTCTTCAGCATCTTTGTTAAGCAGGGCAAACCCCTACACTATCCTAAAATTTAACCGAAAACGGCTGAAATATGAAAATCCAGTTAGCCGTTACTTATTTACTAATATAAACTGAAGACCCGACAAAAATGCGATACTTCATTAATCCGCTATTCACGAGTAGTCGATTTTCATAATCATACATAACATTCCCTTTCGATTAATGATACTTCCATGCAGGGGCGTCACGTATGGCGGGTGGAGGGGGGACCCTCCCCCCCCCCCCCAACTTTGTCAGTCGGTAAAAACTAGCCGAGTCGGTGCGAAGCGCCGCGATTTTTCGTAACGTTTTTTTCTTGAAAACAGTCAATTTTTCTTAATAACGGTTGGTTTTTCGTAAAAATGGTCGATTTTTGCCTAACGAGGACCTTTGCAAAGAAGGGCCGAAGTATCGCTGAAAACATCCTAGCTATTTGTTTGTTTTTTGTTTTTTTTTTAGACGGGATTTTGGAGTGTATAGTTTTTTTGTTTCTGGGTGTTTGACCAGGAACCTAGTAAGTGCATAATTTTGTTTAATTTTTTCTTTTCTCTTCCTCTCTTTTTTTCTTATTTCTCTCTTTATTATAGTGTTATGTAGGTTAATCTGTCAAAGGGGATTTGTTAAAGTTTAACTGAAAAGTCAACTTACTTTTGTGTTATTTAACTAAATACGTTGAATAATTTGGATTCTGCTAAGGGATTTTTTATTTTCCACTATCTGCTCTGCTTATGACGTTCAGAATATCTGCGGCCGTCCCCACAACATAAATTCTACTATGACGCGGGAAATTTAAATCCAACACAAACGCGGCTTTACAGTGGGCAGTGGTGAGCTTGGTGCTTAGTGCCTGAACAAAAAAAAATCAAAATCTTTCTGGCAAGGCTTACAACACAGATGCAAGCGCATAGAGGTACCAAAACCACACGAAAATTCCACTATTTAAAAATAGATTATTCGTGAATAGCGGAACAACGAAGTAACGCATTTTCAGCGGGTCTTCAAGCCAATTTAAGTGAATAAGTGATGGGTAACTAGATTGTCCTATTCCAGCCCTTTCAGTTAAACTTTAAACCTCTTAACAAGTGTAAACTTTGGAGGGTTTTGTAGTTCCTAGTATTTTTTCCAATAAACCCCATATATAATCTAATCTAATCTTATCCATTTTATATACACTGGTCTTCTTTTAGACGTTCCCCCGTCAGGAAGTTTGTTCGATCCTCGCAGATGGGGCCAAATTGAAGCACATCCAGTACTTTTATTTGTAAAAGAAAACACAAGCGAAGCTTCTATGGCGATAACAGAACCCTTTGCACCGTCTCATTTCTTGAAAAAGTCTTTTCAGTGATTCGAAAAGTCAGCTAAGGATTTACCACAGGAAATGGTTTAAATTCCCCAAGGAAGGTGCTGACTTCCGTCTGAGATTTTGACCAAAAAACAAACTCTTTTGAAAGTGAAATAGGTTTGCGGAGGGAGTTCTAAACACAAAGAATCCCTTCCTCCCAACAAAATGAAAGTCAGGATTTCCAGAATAGTACATAGTATAACATCTCTGGGGATAAATTTGGCGAAAAGAAAGTTTTAAGAAGGAGAAGAACTTCTACACAAAAGAGTGACGACGAGCGTACTACCTTTTTACTTTACTTTTAGTACAGTCAATGTAGCGTCAAATAAGACTCGACCGCAAACAAATTGCAACAGAAATGATTTTTACACCATATTGTAGAGAAAAAAAAACTGTACCACATATCAAAAGTTGAGAAACCTAGCGGGGTGCAAAATTCGTGGTTTTTAATGTTTTCTATTTATTTTTTTGTTTTCCAGCTGAAATTTTCTACTTCCTTAAGGCTTATTGTTTACTTCATGGTAAACATGTTTCTGGTGTGATTTTATGTATTCAACTCGAATATCACCTCAGATTTAAGATACGGTGAACCGAAAGTGTTTCACACTCATCACCCTACAGAAAATTCGCGATTATATGATAGCACACTCGTTTGACCGCATGTAAATCGCAACAGAAAAGATTAAACCATTTCGTAGAGACAAGGAAACTGTTCTGTGTCAAAAATTGGAAATCTGTCTCAAGGAAAAGCTCGTGTTTTATAGCGTTTTCTATTTTTTTTCCAGCTGGTATCATCGATTTTCTAAAAGCTTACCGTGTTCTTCGTAGGATATCGTATCAGATTCAAGTTGCCCCCCTCCTCAACTGCCCCCCTCCAAACCCCGGTTCGCCCCCCCCCCCCCCCAGCGGAAATCTAGCGTCTTCGAAACTCTCGTCGAAACCAAGATAGGCCTACAGAATTCAAGCATCCACAGAAACAGATCGGTTTTCTTTAGCACACCATACACGGAAGCCTTGAAACTTTTTTAGCCGCGATCTGCATGCGCTATATGCAGGGTTAAACACGTTTATGTCAGACGATCGACTAATGGTGGGTTTACACACTGCGCAAAATCCGAGCGTAGTTTGAAATCCGAGCGTATTTTACGCACGTATTTGAGCTTGAAAAGATTTCTAGCAATACGGACGTATTTAGATACAAAACGGACCGATTTCTCAAATACGTCCGTACTGCTCGAGATCTTTTCAAGCCCAAATATGAGCATAAAATACGCTCGGATTTATTATGTAGTGTGTAAATGCGCCATAAGTGATGATCAACTAATGGTGGGTTTACACACTGCGCAAAATCCGAGCGTAGTTTGAAATCCGAGCGTATTTTACGCACGTATTTGAGCTTGAAAAGATTTCTAGCAATACGGACGTATTTAGATACAAAACGGACCGATTTCTCAAATACGTCCGTACTGCTAGAGATCTTTTCAAGCCCAAATATGTGCGTAAAATGCGCTCGGATTTATTATGTAGTGTGTAAATGCGCCATAAGTGATGATCGACTAATGGTGGGTTTACACACTGCGCAAAATCCGAGCGTAGTTTGAAATCCAAGCGGATTTGACGCACGTATTTGAGCTTGAAAAGATTTCTAGCAATACGGACGTATTTAGACACAAAACGGACCGATTTCTCAAATACGTCCGTACTGCTCGAGATCTTTTCAAGCCCAAACATGTGCGTAAAATACGCTCGGATTTATTATGTAGTGTGTAAATGCACCATAAGCGATCCATTGGTCATTGGTACCCAACCTAAAAAGTCGTGAATTGCGCAGTGGACAGTTTCGCAAATTTGAAGAAACTCGTTTCGCCTTGGTCGATTAGTAAAATATCTCTTTGCTTCTTGGGAAAATCGGCTCCAACTTTGCCCCCCCCCCCCCCTCCAGGACTTTGACGAAATTACGGCCCTGGTTTCTTTGGAACCCTTATTATTTATTAAATGGATACTACCATGTCAAGTAGAATTCTTCAACATAGTCCTTTTCTTGATTTTTCAATTACTAATTAAATTCGAATCAGGTAACAAAAATCACATTGGTAAAAGGCTGAGAAAGTTAATCCCTTCCAGTCCAGCGCAACGGATATGTACACTTTTTTCCACACTATACTTACACATGATCTAGAGTGCTATATGAGAGTTTTTTCGGCGAGCGAAGCGAATCTCCGAAACTGTGGGAGAGCGATTCCTGGAATCACTTTCCGCAGGACCGATCACGAAAACGCATGGAAAGCTGAAATCGACGGGAAACTGTTGAATTCCAAACCTTTCAGAACAAATATGGTTCACTGGACGTTTCTTCCATTTTCACATTATTGAAAGACGTCATCCTCAATGACGCTTGCCGTTTTTTTTTTTTTGGTGTGTTAGTGACACTGTTTTTTCATCAGTTTCAAGGTACCCGCCGAAGCATTAAGTTTTCCGAGGAGCTTTCCACTAACTTTCTGGAATCACTCACTATCCGGGAAAGCAGCTTCGGTTTCCAAGCAGCCCGAAAACCACTGGAAAGAGATTCCGACTTTGCTTTCCCGCTCGCGAATACCTTCTTTATATTTAGTCTCACTCGAGTTGAGTGTCTGGTCTTCAACGCATACAAATATTTACGATGGAGGGGCTCAAACCTAGAATCCTAACCTTAGAATCCCTAGACGACAGGCAGGTTAGCCAACCCGTATGTCGTCTCGGACCATTCGTAACTAAACGACCACAAAAATGAGACGAAGAACACAACTAAGAATCGGCCTACACCACGAAGCTCCAAATCGTTAATCTCCGTAACAACTAAATTCCAGGACAATCCACTGCCGCACCTGTCCCCAAGAAGAACCTGAGCCCCTGAAGAGTGTGAGCGATATGAAAATAATTGTTGAACTTACTAAATATTGAAAAGCTCATTAAGAGCGTAATAACCAGAGACACCTCAGACACTCCTGCCACCTAAGTGGACCAAGAAACCCAGGACTCAGCTCCTTAGAGCCTGAAACAGCTAGAGGCCCTAAACTGAAGAATCGAAAGGGAAGCTGAGACTAAGCTGGACGCAGCTTTCTTAAAGCTCATAGATGTGCTACTGATCCCGCCAGCGGAGGCAGACATCCTAGAGTTCCCTAAGAAACTAGTCCCAAAAGACGACCAAAGGCTGCTGAACCAACATGCTAGAGGCAACCGTCGACCAAATTTTGTCGCTAGAAGTTTTATACATTATTTTGTACTCCTCAGTTTTGAGGGAAATAAATGAATAAATTAATAAATAAATAAAGAAATCCAGGCAATCACGTTACAAAGATCCGTAGTTACCACGCTTACTACGCTCCCGAGCATGGTAAGCAACGAGTTACTATTAGTTACTATTTCGAGAAGGTTGGAACCGTTTCTGTCAAAAATGTATCTACAGCTTGTCCTTTTTCTTTTCATTAAGCTTCATCCCGGTCTCCCACTCTGAGCCTGTATCGAGATTTCCGTTCCCCCTTCCAATCCTTCCCCCAGAGTTATCGGATCCAGTCCGGACAGGAAATGGGGCATCCACGACCCGAGCTCTTTCCAACTGCTAAGTTTCATTCGTGTCCGATACCCGTTTGAAAGTTATGCTTGCCCAGCACTCCTGATCCCGGATTTCACCTCCCTCCCCTACCCCCCCCCCCCCCCCGATGGTCGGATCTGATCGGGTTTCTGATACGCCTGCCAAGTTTCATCGTTCTAGCACATCTGGAAATACCTTAACCCGTGATAACCGTAGATCCGGGGCTACCTTCCACCCCCCCCCCTCCCCTACGGTGCCCGGAACCCTCCGATCGCTTCACTCTAAGCGTTTCACGACAATTCCAGTACCTCCCTCCAACTCCCCCCACAGTTGACGGATCTGGTCCGGACGTTAAATGGGACATGTTAGGTATGTGTTCTTTCCCCTCACCAAGTTTCATTCAGATCCGATCTACCCGTTCGAAAGTTACGCATGTCTCAATTTTCCAGATTCCCCCTCCCTCCACTCCCCCCACGATGGTCGAATAGGGGAACTGACTATTTCCAAGTCAGTTTGGTCGGGTCCCTGATATGCCTGTCATGTTTCATCGTCCTAGCACATCTGGAAGTACCCTAACTCGCGATCACCAGACCGACAGACAGACCGACCCATGGAAGAGTCTCGGTGCATGTTTGGCCGGAAGGCAAGTGCCATAAAAACTACTAAGTTAACGGATGGACAGCAGTGGTCCTCGGGACTAATACCAAGCAGTCGCAAAAGAAGAAAACCTGTTCTTCTCCTAACGACGCTGTTCTTTTCTCAGCCCGCAGGCGGAGCCCGACCAAGCGATCTGATTGGCTCGGCATAAGACAAAGTAGAGCCAAAGTCTATTCTACAACTTATTACAGCGCGCCCCGACGAAAAGAGGAATCTCTGTATGACACCGTTACAATCCGTTTTACACCTTATTACACCTATTTGAACAATGTTTCTTTGACTCCGCATGGTCGTATTAACGAGATCTGGAGACGGAAGTTCTTGTGCTTATTTGTTCTTGTTACCACATGACAGGTTTCGCCAGCCAATATAACTTTATATAAGATGTTTTGTGCGACGTATTGTAGCCTAGTTGTGTGACCCATTCTATAGTTGTGACGCTTTGTGTTTTGTGAAGAGACGGACGGAAACAAAGCCAAGCTTAAAAGTTTAACTGAAAAGCCAACTTATTTTTGTATCATTTAACTGAAGACACTGCATTTTTTTTTTGGGTTAAGGGATTTTTTTTTTATTTTTCACTATTTGCTCTAGAATTACGTTCAGAATATCTACAGTCGTTCTCACAGCGCAAATTTCTACTATGACTCAGAAAAACTGAATCTCCAATAAATACACGGTGTTTCAGTGGCCAGTGATGAGCTTACGGAAGGTAGCTCACTGCGTGAACACTTATTTTCGGAAATCGTTTTCGTCGAGCATACAACACAGATACAAGCGCATAGAGCATACATATCAGACAAGGAAATTCCACTATTTGAAAAGTGATCTCTTGTAAATAGCGGAGCAACGAAGCAACCCATTTTCGCCGGGTTTTCAAGCTTCTTTAAGTGAATAACTGATGGGTAACTACATTGTCCTGTCTAAGACCCTTTCAGTTAAACTATAAATGTATTGAAGGGCACTGAATGCAAAGAGAGTGATTACTACCAAGAACAACTCCTTAGGATTACTAGAACATATGATGCAGTCCTTCTGGATGGGGAAGGGTAAAAAAAGCCCGAGGAAAAATGAAACAGCAACTTATTAGGTCAATTTGCTTAATAGCACAAGTCGCACTGGCTACAGTTTCTATCGCAATATTCTAACAACCGCGACTCCTTGGAAACCCTGCCAGGTTTTTACAAGGTCGCAAATGGCAGTTTTCAGCCTCCCTCGTCCCCCTTGGTTTTTATGTACGGAACCATTGCGTAACCATTATTTCTGACCAATGAGCCCCTCGCAAGCACTAAACGGGAGGCCTACCCACTTAGAAAAGAGGCAAACGTGGAGAAGTCCTGAAGATTAACTCTAATAATTGCCGCGTGCACAGCAAAAGAACCAGAAACGTCACCACTTCTTTCGCTGTTGATTGTTTTACATAGGATTTGAGTCAGTTTTGGGCAATAGTTTGGTTGACGTTTTTTGTTCTTGCCTCGGATCACTGACGTCTTTCAGACTTATAGTCATGCAGAGTACTAAAAAATTACAAATTAAAAAATGTGACTCTGACACATACTATTTCTTTTCTTTTCTTTTTTAGGACTAAAGCCAAAGGTGAAGAGCTATTACCGGTCCCACCGGCTGGCCCTGTGGTTGTCCCTTATACCTGAGCTTCATCGTCCTTCAGGTATGTGCTTTTCCATTAAATTCAGTTTCTCGTTCCAGTGGCTTATCCACAACATAATTTAGCTAAAACATCGTTCCAGCCAGTTCGTCACTTTCAGAGTTCACACAACTATCAAAATACTAGCCCATCAGAGTATTTCGTGGAATTTTCTGATTGGCTAGTGCTGTGGTTGCGAGTTTGCCTATCGGGCTTGGTTCGACGTTAGCCAATCAGAACATCCCGCAAAATAATCTGATTGGCTAACACCCTCAAAAAACGGATTGATTGCAGCTTAGGTCTTAGGCTACCTGGTACCTGAAATTTATGTAAGTCTCCATAGCAGAGCAAAATAACGCTAGGGAGTATCGCCAAGACTTGACAAAACTGACACACAATCTAATAGCAGCGACACTAGCACCACTAGCGATGGAGAACGTCCCTACTGAAAGTCATTCAGTCGTTCACCAGAGCTAGCTCCGATAACTCGATATCATGAACATTACCATAAATTTCTAAACCCGCAAGTTTGTCTTGATTTAAATGCCGCAAACGTAGTGGGCGGCGCTACGAGTATGACCCGTTTGCAAAGCATGGAAAGCATAGGTCTAGGCGCTACTCCCTAGTATTATTTTGCTCTGCTCCATAGCGAACGGCAGAATCCCAGCCACACCTCGGTCTCGTAGCGATTTTCAGAACTAGCTGGCACCGAATATCAGTCAAACGCGTTGTGAATGGGCCTCAAGGGTCCTTGCTACCGGTACGTAGCATGTTATTCACGATGTTTCACACTCTCAGCTTGAGCCTGGGAAATTTACGAGTATCCACCTATGTGAAAACGAGCTCAGACCCCGGAAAGGGCCAAGATAAGCCTTGCCAAAACAGTATGTCTTCTCATCCCTCCACCCACCGGTTCGACGCTGAATTGTTCCGCAAAATGATCCCGTTTGCTGGGAGGCTGCCCACGGGGAAGCCTGCACTTTTAATGACGGTACCTTGTTCTCCCGTCGCCTAACTCAGTGAAGAACTCTGGCGAAACTTCCTGACCCTTGTTCTCCGTCACTCATTGTCGACCGAAAAAGTCAAGACTCGAGAGAGCTCGCGAAGTAATGAGGTGCAAATAACCTGAATTTCAATTTCGTGTTAGACTCGGTTTCTGCTTCACTGATTAAACTTCTTCAAGATAGCCGTCGTCCTTTAAAGCTGATTGGTGCTTCTACCATTGTGACGTCACGTCTGGCTCGCTGCAGACTGGGATCTCCAGACTGGCACTTGACTTCCGGTCAAGTGCCAGATACCGATCACTTTTCCGTCGATCGGTCGGTCAGTCTGGTGATCGCGAATTTACTTCCAGATGTGCTAGAACGATGAAGCTTGGCAGGCATATTAGGGACCCGACCAAACTAACTTGGAAATAGTCACTTCACCGATCCGACCACCATAGACCGAGCCAAATTCCCTTGCAAAAGTCTGCCAAAACAAATTTTGTCAAATGCATCGAGGGATAAGTTTTCCTCGGCTCCGCTAGAATCTAAGCAACCGCTGGTTCTGGAAATTCGGTTTTCGTAAGTCGTCGCGAAGGGAAAAACAATCCCCGAAATCGCTAAGACCCCTTTGAGCCGATGATTTTTAGGATTCCAGACTTTCGGAAATTTTGCCGAACTAGCTTCTGCAGTAGCATACTAATTTATCTGCAGACGCTCGCTTAAGACCTTCATGAAGCCAAAATAGACCTATTTGGTAGTCCGAGAGGAAAATTAGAGATTAGCGACGAATCCAAGAAATAACTTTCGCGGCGGATTTGGAAGGAAAAACAAAGAAAGAAGGCATACCGAATACTTAGAGGCGTTTAACTCGCGATGTCTAATAGCAGCGACACTAAAATAATAGCAGCGACACTAATAGCAGCGACACTAATAGCAGCGACACTAATATAATAGCAGCGACACTAATAGCAGCGACACTAATAGCAGCGACACTAATATAATAGCAGCGACACTAAAGCTGATTGCACACACAGTCCGGTAAGATTCCGCACGCGAAAACGCGCATACCAAATTCGCGTCACGATGCCCGACAGGTTTTTCAGATAAAACGAAATTCAGACGTGAAACTTGGCCCCAGGTTTGAAAAATCTACTGCTTAGCCTACAGTCAGATGATGCTGATTGATTGCCGAATGAATGAATGCAGCTGACATTAAATAGGTCATATAAACAGTTCAAATTTCAAACACAGCTTCTAATTTTTCAATTCTCAGGGCACAATTTCGCATGCGTTTAAAATTCGCTCCGGTAAAAGTAGAATATTTTCTACTCAAATCGGAACGAAATTATCGGACCGAATCCGCATGCGATGCGTCAAAATTCCGGAGCGGAGAAGGAAATTCGCACCGGACTGAAAAATTCGGACTGTGTGTGCACGCTACTTAATAGCAGCGACAGAAACGAAGCGGCAGGAATGAAAACATACTTAAAGTTTAACCGAAAAGGGCTGGGATAGGATAACCTAGTTACCCATCATTTATTCACTTAAACTGGATTGAAGACCCGCTAAAAATGCGTTACTTAGTTGTTCAGCTATTCACGCATAATCGATTTTCAAATAGTGGAATTTCCGTGTGATTTGTGGAACCACTCTGCGCTTGTATTTTTGCTGTATGCCTTACGAGAAAGATGTGTGATTTTTGTTTGGTTCAGGCACTAAGCAACTTCACCAGTCTCACCACTGCCCACTGAAAAGCCGCGTTTGTGTTGAGATTAAAATTTCCCGCGTCATAGTAGAGTTTACGCTGTTGGGATGGCCGCATGCATTCTGAACGTCATAACCAGAGCAGATAGTGGAAAATAAAAAAATGCCTTTACAGAATCCAAATAATTTACTGTATTCAGTTAAGTGACACAAAAATAAGTTGGCTTTTCAGTTAAACTTTAATTGCCTTTATGCGCTGTTGTCAAAGAACTTAATTTTAAAAAGTGCGTAATAGTCCGTTGTTGACAACCCTCATCCGTTTACCGTTTCAGCGACACCTCTTGACGCTTGGTCGCTTCCTAGCGGCCAGAATAAATAATCTTAAGAACCTCCGTCTCCCTATCTCTGTAATACGACCATGCGGAGTCGAATATATTCTCGATACCCTACCCGATGCAAACGAGCGGAGGGTAGGAGCTACGCGGAACGTCTTAACTCGTTACATCCACTAACAGCTATATTGCAGTAAAGCTCCGGAGAAGAATTTTCTTACAAACGCCGTCTGAGTCGTCCTTTAAAGCTGGTTGGTTCTTCTACCATTGTGAAGTCACGTCTCGCTGCAGACTGGGTTCTCCACACTGGCACTTGTCTTCCGGCCAAGTGCCATACACCGATCACTTTTCCGTCGATCGGTCGGTCAGTCTGGTGATCGCGAGTTTACTTCCAGATGTGCTAGGGCGATGAAACTTGGCAGGCATATTACGGACCCGACCAAACTAACTTGGAAATAGTCACTTCTCCGATCCGACCACCGTGGGGGGAGTGGAGGGAGGGGTAATCCGAAATATTGACGTATGTAAAACTTTTGAACGGGGAATCGGATCTTCATGAAACTTTGAAAGACCTCTTGACTCAGGTGTCAAACTTCAAGTCTGGGACGGATCCGGTGACTTTGGGGGGAGCTGGAGGGGGGAACCGGAAATCGTGTGACATGCTCAGAGTGGACGAATCGGAATGAAACTTGGAGCGAAGAACAAGCACAAGCCTTGGATGCATAGTTGACAAGAACGCACTTGATCCGGGCACTGTGGAGGGAGTGTTCTGAAATTCCGGTGATCCCGAGTTAAGATGCTTCCACATGTGCCAGGACAATAAAACTTCGCAGGTATATCTGGGACTCGGCCATTTTAACTTAAGAACAGTCGTTTCTCCGATTTGACCGTCGTGGAGGGAGGGGGAATCCGGAATCTTGAGATATGTCCAACTTTTGAACGGGAGATTGGATCTTAATGAAACTTCTGTCTCAGATACTCCATTTCAAGTGCGGACAGGGTCAATGGAGGGGGGGGGCGCAAATTTTGTGACACAATAAGAGTGTGGCTACTGCGATGGCGGTTGGTGGGAAGAGCAAGCATAAGCCCTAGGTACATACCAGTGACAGAACTGTACCGGATTCGGGCACTCTGGGAGGAGTTGGAGGGGGTGGGGGTCCGCATTCCGGTGATCGCGATTTAAGGTACTTCCAGATGTTCTAGAACGATGAAACTTGGCTTGATCATTAGAGCCGGCTTGACAAGATCGGCATAGAAACTGTCATTTCTCAGAACCGACCATCCCTTAAAGTACTCATCTTAACCGCAAAGTACAAAAATACTTTTTCAGCAAAATCTACATTTTCATGATCCATGAGCCCATGATAATTTTTGGCCTTAAGGCTTTTGCTTAAAAATGAATTTCTAGCACCCTTAAAGTGCGCATCTTAACCGAAAAGTGAAAAAAAAATGTTTGCCCAAACCATGTATATTCATGATTGTCAAGGGGGCCCAGGATCATTTTTGACACAAGGGTTTTGATTACAGATCAGTTTTTAGCGCTCTTGAAGTGCGCATCATCACAGCCAAGTGCAGAACTAAAATACCTTTTACCAAACGATACATCCTCGTGATTTCTAAGGGTCCATGATCTTTCCTATCTCAAGGGTTTTGCTTACAAATTATCACATTAAACTCACGAATTGGCTAAATCCTACTTTCATCCACCTACTCAGCCTTGCAAGTGCCATATGAGCTTCTAGCTCTTGTTAATCTGGTATACGCAACGGCGAAGAGGAAAGTAGACGGGTATCAACTCGAAGCTCACTAGCTCCACTCAGTTTTGTCGGGGTATTTGCAGTCGGTGCATGGGACCAAAGACGGAGGTTCTACTTGGATTATGTGTTCTTGCTAACGCTTAAATCGCAGGTTACTTGCAGTAGAAGCAATTTCTATTCCAGTATTCTAACATAAGCGATTCCTGTGACATTTGGTTGGTCGTTAATAATTGTCTATCGATAGAAAACAAACGTGTATTTTATTCTTAGTTCGGAAAATATAACATATGCAACAAAAATTCCCGTTTCCCCTTTGAGATTTGGATTGGGGCTAAGCATCCTAGATACTGAGATTTTGAATATGAAACTGTATGAATGCGTTGTTCAAATAGGTGTAATAAGGTGTTATACGGCGTATATAGATTCGTCTTTACCTTGTGTCACGCTGTAATGAGGCGTATAACGAGAAGAGACCCGGGTTCTATTTGGTTTATACAGGGCCAATCAGCTCGCTTGGTTGGTTCCGCCAGTGGGCCGTCGAAAGAGCAGCGTCGCCAGGATTACCAGGGGAAGCACTACAGTTCTACTTTGTTGGAAGTTGGAGTAACAAGTTTTCTTCAAAAGAACATTTCGTCCTTTTACGACTACTTATTGTTATTTCATAGCCCAATGCTGTCCATCCGCTAATTTAGTAGTTTTTTACAATATAGTGGTCGGCAAATCGTACTCGTGTACTTCAAGGAGTACTAAGAAAACTTTTTTCTGGTCTTTAGAAGCTCGAAAAATTGTATTAGCGTGGCAACACCGAATGTTGCATCGAGAAGAACCTTTTACTTTAAGTGTTTGTATTAAGACGTAAACTTAGCTTATAGCGATGTGCAGTTTGTTATACCTATTTGAACAATGCTTAACGAGAAGCAAGAACTGGAGAGTCTCTTTTCGAAGGAGAGACTGGCTTGTTGGAGAATAGAGTTGGAGGAGTTGGAGAAACAAGTTGGAGAATATTTTGTATCCGAAAGAATAATAAAGATTAAATCGAACCACAAGCAAAAGACTACCATCCCTATTCGCTCACGAAAAGTTGAGTAATTTTCCTATCGTTCGACGCTACCAAAGGTAGTTAGCCTTCGAATACAAATCGCATTATTTACTGTTTATGTTCCAATTTTCAACACTATCTGAAGGCTGGGCTCTGTTTCCAACAAATTATCAACGGACTTGCCTGTTTTAAGCCTTTTCCCAGACCCACTGACTTCTAGCAAGATCTCGGCAAAACTCAGAAAACCGGTTTTTCGCATCGATGGCATGATACGCCAACACTCGTCCGGAGCATAATGTGCATGGAAACTAGTGAGTCGCGGCAAATGCAAAGATTAGTGAGGTGTCGTTAGCTGGTTCGGAATGTAACATTGGATATTTGGGTCTCCGGAAATACTAATGGAATGACGTCACGGAAATAGGTTGCTTTGGGATTATAGGTACGGCAGGTCCTTTAGGGCTTCGGATCACAACACCCAAAATCGGCCAAAAAAACAATCAGTTTATTGCTTTGAAACTCCGTTGGACTTCTCAAAGATTACAGATCGTCCTGCGATTGTTTTCAACTTCAGTTTACCCACTTGGATTTGAAGCGAAACACGGGAAACTGGCGAACACATTCATATGGCACTTGCAGCCTCTGGCTCAAGTGCCATATATCGATCACAATTCCGTCTGTCGGTCTGTCGGTCGGTCCAAGTTTTTTGTCACACTTTTTCGAGTTAGGGTACTTCTAGATGTGCTAGGACAATGAAACTTGGCAGGCATATCAGAGACCCGACCAGACAAACTTAGAAATGATCAGTTTTCCGATCCGACCACCTCGGGGGGGGAGTGAAGGGCGGGGGAATCCGGGAAATTGGGTATTTTGTAACTTTCGAACGGGTGATCTGATTGTAATGAAACTTAATAACTGAATAGATTATATATCTTTGATGTCCCGTTTAAAGTCTTGACCAGATTCGGTAGCCAGGGGGAGTTGGGGGGGGGGGGGGAGACCGGAAATTTCAAGAAACGGTTAGAATGGAGGGATCCGACTGACACTTGCTGGGAACAACAAGCATCTGCTCTAGATAAATCGTTTAGACAATTGTACTGGATCCGGACACTTAGGAGGGGGGAGGGGGTTTCCCGGAATTCCGGTGATGGTGGTTTTGGGGATTTTCACGACGAAACTTGTCAGGCATATCAGGGACCCAATCAAACTGACTTGAAAATAAAAATTTTGTCGATCTGATAATCGTGGGGGGAGTGGAGGGAGGGGAATCCGGAATACTGAGTCATGCATAACTTTGGAACGGGTGATCGGATTTGCGTGAAATTTAAGAACTGAACAGGGACATTTCTCTGGTTATCTTTTTCATATCCGGACTGGATCCGACAACTATTGGGGGGGGGGGGGAATACGTGACCCGCTTCGAATGGAGAGATCGGGATGGAACTTTGTCGGAAGAACAAACATATGCTCTGGGTAAATCATTTACTGAACCGGATTGGCTCCGAGCACTGTGGGGGGAGTTGGGGGGGGGGCGGAAATCTCGAGAAACGGTTAGAATGGAGGGATCGGAGTGAAACTTGCTGGGAAGAACAAGCATCTGCTCCATGTAAATCTTTTACACAGTTGGACTAGATCCGGACACTTGGGGGGGGGAGGGGGTTTCCCGGAATTCCAGTTTTTGGGGATTTTCACGACGAAACTTGGCAGGCATTTCAGGGACCCGGTGAAACTGACTTGGAAATAAAAAAAAACATCCTCGATATGATAATCTTAGGGGGGAGTGGAGGGAAGGGAATCCGGAATATTGAGTCATGCGTAACTTTGGAACGGGTGATCGGATTCGAGTGAAATTTAATAATTGAACAGAGGACAGTTCTCTCTGGTGATCTTTTTCACTTCCGGACCGAATCCGACAACTATTGGGGGAGGGGGGGGAATACTTGACCCGCTTAGACTGATGTGATCGAGATCGAAGTTTGTGGGAATAACAAACAGATACCTTCTCTGGATAGATCATTTACAGAGCCCGAATTGGCTCCGGGTATTGTGGGTGGAGTTGAAGGGGGGGGGGGGGGTTCTGGGTTTTGCTTACAAATGAAGTTCTAGCTCCCTTTAGAGTGCGCATCTCAACCGCAAAGTCGAAACTTATTTTTGACCAAACAATACTTCTTAACCCATGCAAGTGCCATATGAGCTTACAGCTCTTGTTTTTTGCCAATGAGCTCCTTAGAACGGCAAATACAGAAACCTTAGTGCCGTTAGGATGGATAAAAATGTAAAAAAGAAGAGCTCCAATTGGAAAATCTTTAATTTTTGCCGGTTTATCGAATCTAGCCAAAACTTAACGACGACCCTTTCTAAGATGGGTCTGAATATCGCTAAAGAACTTCCTAGGAGACTTACAAGTTTTGAGTAGTTTCTTATATTTGTTTCTCCAATTTGACCATCATGGGGGGAGTGTAGGGAGGGGGAATCTGGAATCTTGAGGTATGTCCAACTTTTGAACGAGTGATCGGATCTTAATGAAACTTCATATTTGGAAAAAACTTATGTCTCAGATGTCCCACTTCAAGTACGGACAGGATCCGATCAATGTAGGGGATTCCGGGGGGGGGGGGGGGGCCGTAAAACTTACGACATGCTTAGAGTGTGGCGAATTATTTAAAATTTCTCAGAGTTATTTAGAGGCGAAAGCCTTTTCTGTTGCTTTGTATTGTTATTATTATGATTTCCAGTCAGCTTTGACTGAAATAGTGAAAAATGACAATGGAATCCCAGAAATGAAAACAGATAAAACACAGTAGAGACGTGGGGTTAAGCAGTAGTACAGATAAGACGGGTCCTTTAACTGTAAACACTGGCGAAAGCGTGGCATGAGCAAAAACCTTCAAAGCAGTACAATTCAGAAAAAAGAGAGATTTCCGAAGTTTGACATCCAAAAGAGGACTAAGTACGTTACAAAACGTTCACCTGAAACTTCAGCAATAAGAACTAACGAACGCAACTGAAGTTCGATCACCTAAAAGATTTGTTTGACCAGCTGAGCTACATCTAAAGCTGAAACTTACTGAAGTTTTGGAAGCAAAGCACCGCCAATTTAAAATCTTTTAGCAGGTGTGCCCGGTGGATCTTCTCACATTATTTTCCCTGCTAACGAGAATACTCTAACCGACAAAATATTTATAGGCAATGGCGTTCCCCGAAACCACCATTTGTTTGAGGATTATGATGACGAATCTTCCTATGGTGGGCGGGTCCGACTGATTCCCTCCAATTTTCCATCTCCGCCCACAACCGTCCAGCCTTTGCAACCGCCCGTTAGCAGCACCTACGGAGATCCCGCTGGCGTTTTAGAGTCAACGAAGCTGCATCAGTCAGATTCTGCCATGAAGGTGAGAAAAAAAATTTATTTGAGGTTCTTTTGGTATTTTAAGAGTTACTTTTCTTTCTTCTCGACGGTAATTATTTTAATATGTTTCAAGTCGTCAACTGTTTTATCATATAGAAACGACACTAAAATGGTTGTGAGGTTCTCCTATCCTTTCTCCTTCATAGTAGGCCACATTTTCAAGCAGAAAACGTATGTCAATTCAATATAATCTACACTCAACTACACAAACAACAAGATCCGATGAAAAATTGAAGTGCCGACTAGGAAGCCGACGAGTTGCTCTAAGAGACTGAAGCTTATATTTGTTTTTTAATTAATATCGGTTATTTCCCTGCCCTAGCCAAGTACATCTTTTTGGTTTCCTGGCAGGATATTGTTAGTTGTGTATTTTTTGTCCTTGCAAATTAAGTCCAATGAAACTGAAAACCGAAACTGTTATTTTCGAGTAATGGTGGCGGGTGTTTGGATTTTGCAAAAAAAAGGAAACATGTGTTCAGGGGCATCTTGAGCCTTTCTGCATTGGGGGGGGGGGGGGGACCTGGTAAAATTGACCAAAATGGTACCTGATTTTTACCAAATTTATAAAAAAAAAATTCTAAAAACAAAGCGAGAAAGGAAAGGAAACAAAACCTGTAAGATTACAGGTTTGTTTCCTTCCCCGAAGTTGAACCAGAAGATTGACAGCCTGACGAGGACCCTTGCCAAAAAGGGCCGAAATATCGCTGATGAAGAATCGTAGCTGACGTACCCGTTGTAAACATTGTTTGAATATTCGAGAAGCTAAAATGGAAAAAATTGAATAGTATGTACAAAATCAAGTCTATGAGAAAATTTGGCACGTTTTCACGCTATTCGACTTCTGTTTTTTTTGTTTTTAAGGGATACGCCGTCAGTAGCCATTAACCTTTAAGGGACTTCCAGTTTTGCCAAAAGGACTTGAAAATGTGCCGACAAAAAGCCGTTGCTGCAAAGCGACAACGTCCCTAACGGCTGTACCCAGGACAAATTAAAGTGCAGCACGCGAAATTTTTTTAATCCGTCTTTTTTCTTGTAACATTTCACTGCTTTCCATGCAAATTCTAGCTTTAATGTGGTTCAAGAACCCCAAAATCCCAAGCCTCAAACGCCAACTAAATGACACACCCTTTTTCTAACTAGTGAAGACTGTGAAATACGCCGCAGGCGATTTTTTTGAAAAACTGATGCTCAAAATGCCTTTTTGCGATCCCAGGAATAATAAACCAGAGAGCTGTCTGGCGAAAAAAAAGGGGACATCCAGGGTAAAGTAGATATATAGTAAACTACATTTATTCTGGATTCACAGCAAACAAAAGTAGGATAGTTTTCAACTTCGTCATAGAATAAAACTCTTGTTCGAACCACCTAAAACAACCGAATGTGGCAAGTCTGGTAATAGATAGGCTACGGACTAAACGAAAGTCCGGTGAATTACCGAATTCGGTAGCGAATCAGAACCAAGTGAGTCTGATCAATTATCGAATTATGAAATGACCGACCGAATGCGATAGAACAGATACGGACTTGAGAAAAGTCCGGTGAATTACCGAATTCGGTAACGAGTGAGACCAAAGAAACAGGTTAAATCACCGAACTTACGAACGGACGGACCGAGTACACCGAAATTGACGCGGAGTGAACAAAAGTTAGATGAATTACCAAATTCGATAAAGAATGGAACCAATAAACACGATAAACAGCCAAATTTGGAAATTTGGGAACAAAAGATTCTATAAAACGGACATCATGGCTTCTTCGCGATTTTGAACCCCCCCCCCCCCCCCCTCGGGTTTCATGATAAATCGTTCGGGTTAATTAGTAACGATTTCTTCCCCCTTCCCTGCCATATTTGGTAATTCCTTTGATTCATAGCAAGACAAGGAAACTTCAAATTAAAGAAGTGAAGACTCTCCAGGATGAAGAGGCACTCGATCTTTGAGGACCCCCCCCCCCCCCCCCCTCCCGATTTCGTCGTAAAATAAGCCATGCACAGGGAGCTAAGTGATCATTACAAGGCCAACTAAAACAATGACGATCGATGATGTTTGGCATGCTGTTAGCGAAATTATTCTCGATATTAATGTTTAACTGAAAGGTCTGAGATAGAACAATCTGGTTACCCATCATCACTTATTTACTTAAAGGACACCTGAACAATGAAATACTTGAACACACCATGGAGAATGCATTTATAGACATGGCCACGTAGAGCATTCTTCTCCTGAGCGTGACGTTTTCAAAATAGGGATGTTTCTGGAGGTTTGCACATGCAGACTCCAAGACAAAAAGCGCAATTCAGTCAAATCTTGTACAGCGCTGGCCGGATCGTATTGGAATTTCTTCTAGATATATGTTTGGGCTTAACTGGTTAAAAAATATTCCAGAAGAAGGGTTGATTGGAGACATTTGTTCATTTCTAAAATTGTTCAGTACTGAAATAAGGACAGATGCAAAATGGAGCAAAAGCCATAGCTTGGAAACACTATTTCGTATTTGGATTGGGTTTTCTGCAGGCAATGTTAACGGAAGTCGTACAGATAGGGATGTTATTTGGTACTCTTCATTCAGGTGTCCTAAAGAGACTTGAAGACCCGATGAGAATGCTTTTCTTCGTTGCTCCGCTATTCACGAATTATCGATGTTCATTTCGGGGATTTTTCCTACCGTGTTTCTTAGTAAGTAAGTAACTAAGTAATGAATTTGTAACCCGCCATTTCGAAAAAGCGGAGTAAATGAAGGAAAATAAATTAAACGAAAATGAGAGAAAATAAATTAAACACATAAAGACACACAAAAAGACACAAATTTTCAATCCTGGGACAGGAAGCAGTGGTACCTTTATGCGCTTTTACTTATGTTGCATGCATGAAGAAAACGATGCACGAAAAATTAAGTTTTCACGCAATAATGTACCAGTGTTCCCCGAGCTGATAACTAGCGACTGAAAAGTCGCGTTCGATTGAGATTCAAACGTTCCGTGTCATAGTAGAACTTTGCGCTGTGAGGACGGCCGTAGATGTTCTGAACGTCATAGTAGAGCAAATAGGGAAAAATAATATCAAATCACTTAAAAACAATCCGAATAATGCAGTGTATTCAGTTAAATGATGCAGAAATGAGTTGGCTTTTCAGTTGTTGACTTTAATGAACAAAATAATGCAAACTCCAAGATGACTGGGCGAGTCATAAAGACGCTAAACCGAGAGGTCCCCTAAGATTTGCTCTAACGACATTTCGGCCCTTCTTGGCAAGAGTCCTAGCTGTTGCTAGTAGAAAAGATCCTGTGATCGCGTTACAATCAGTTGTCTTTTATTGGTTTACCAACAAAGGCCTCTGCAGAGGGAAAACTAATGCAACGACTCATTCCTTTCCGGATATTTTCCGTAGTCCCCCTCCCCCCGCCTATCACGAGACACAGAAGAAACTGACATCGATCATGACGAATGAGACCGCCACAAAGAAGTTGACCTTCACATCCATACCAGAGAACACAGAGAGCTAAAAGGCCAACTCAAGTAACTTACAAAAGAAAGTAAGCGATGCTATCGTGGGAAGGAAACACGACGAGAAAATAAAGTACAGGAAACAGAGATGCAATGCTTGTATCTTCCCTTCTCCAGACCATGTTTCTCATTCGGTAATGCGACAGCATATCTCGGTGGTGGGCCCTCGCGGCCCTTTATTTTCCCTTCCCCCATAAAACGAAGTGGGTGTCCCAACGCAACCGTGCTCCAGCGCCACCGTATGTTTTCCGCCACCCTGAAATCTTGCATCATCAAGAGGATTAGTTGGGTCAGACGAAAGGGTCAAATATTTTGGTAGGTCCATCGTCACCGTATTTTTCCCGCCAACTCATTAGTGCAGGGTAGCTGGTTCATGTGATTCCAGATCTAAATCCTTAAAGGACCCCTCTTGCTTATTCTTTCTTTTATAATATACCTAGCTCCCTTGTGGAATTGTAAGCCTCTAAAATCCCCACCTTTCTCCATTGTTTCGTTTTGTGCCTACGAATTTTAGCACTTTTTCGGCCATGCCGAGCTTTGCCCGTCACGCAAAGCAAAGTTTGCTGGAGTCTTTAATGTCCGCTGACAACTCTTTCAAACATAAGGATATGAGAATCTTCTGTTTTTCACTTCTGTTACTTACTTAGTTTTCCAACTTTTTAACCACGGCACGTTCAGTTTTCAAACGTTTTGCTCCCACCTGCCGCGTCGGAGAGAAGGAAGGCTGGATAGTCTCGACAAGCGCTAACAACAAAAACGCTGATTTCAGGTGGAAGGTAATGGTATTTTTGGAAAACTCTTTTTCTGATCCCTTTCATAGGCAAAAGATCATTTCTAGTAAGAGTTGTGATTTAAATGCGAAGAGGGGTTTACCGCCACCAACGCTAACTCACGTTAATCCTAGTTAATACGAAGCCTGAGCTCAATGTTTCAAATAATGTAGGTCCAATGCGTTTTAACTCGAGGTTGCCATCAGCGCGGCCTGATAGGGATTACCTTTCAGCTCACACCACTTTGATCGTGGGTTTCTGGAGGCGTTCAGTAGGTCCGTAGCCTTTGGTTGGTTTCGTTTCAGGACATTATTTCAGACTTGCCAACGTGTTGTCCCGATGAAATGTCGCTAGGATCTCCGCCGACGCGTTCCATTTTTGTTCCAAAGAAAATTATTTAGAGGCTCTTCTCTAAAAAACAGGATATTTTTTATTCTAGAACATTCTCGGCTTGGTTCTTTTGTTGCTACGTAAGACCTCATCTAACAATCATATGAAAAAAAAACGCAAATGGAACTGCGCAATTGCTTCGTTCCAGGCTTGGTTCAAATTAAGAAAATAATATATAATATATAATAGCCAAAGACCATTCGCAACACCCACTTCTTTCACACCCAGTTCTTTGATGAAGCTTGAATAACAAGACCAAAGGTTTCGATGGGATCCCAAAAATCTAATATTTGATCCAGACAACTGGGCCGCCAGATCCAGTCTTCGCCAGGTTAATCATCAGAGAAAACCAAGTTCAGGTATACCTCTAAAAGCCATATCTATTTTGACGATAGTGACCGAAACTTCCTGCTTTACTTTTCCGAAATTTCCGATTTCGGCCCAATTCCGAGCGAACTAATTTTCAGAGTATATCCTTATCTCTATAAAGAACATCTAATCAACTTTAAATAAAACTTTAACTTAAAAAAAAAATTATAGTTACAACCAAATTCCGGACGAATTATATGTCCGGGTAAAAAATGATTTTCATGTACAGACTCAGCGTCTCTTCTTACCCCTAAATCTGTCACCTAAACAACATCAAATGAAACTTTTGCTTTTAACAAATTGTCCGGTTTGGCCGGATTCCGGGCGAACTAGTTGTCCGGGTAAAAAATGCTTTTCACATGTACAGACTCAGCGTCGCTTCTTACCCCTAAATCTGTCACCTAAACAACATCAAATGAAACTTTTGCTTTTAACAAATTGTCCGGTTTGGCCGGATTCCGGGCGAACTAGTTGTCCGGGTAAAAAATGCTTTTCACATAAGTGTTCAGTATGTCTTCTTACCCCTAAATCGAACATTTAATCAACTTCAAATGAAACTTTTACTTTAACCAACTTTCCGTTTTTTGTCGGATTCCGGACGAACTACTCGTCCGGCGAGAAAATGGTTCTCACCATCGTATTTAGCATGTCTTCTTACCCCATGATCGGCTATCACATTAGCTGTTTAAAAATATTTTGTTTGCCCCTTAATTTGAACCCCCTACCCCACCCCTAAATGTAGGGCTACAAAGCCCATCTACAAAATTGACCTTACCCTTGACCCAAAGAACCCTTACACCGAGTTTCATCAAAATATCTCATTCCCTTCGAGAGTTATCGTGCTCACAGACAGACCGACAGACGGACAACTTTTGCGATGTCATAGGTATCCCCCCACTTACGTTTTGGGATCCCAAAAATCGTTACTCCTTCTTCGAAAGCGGTGGTTGAGCTCCTCTGTTCAAATTTACTGATCAAAAAAGAAATAAAAGCTACGTTTTGTAATAAATAACACAAGAAAACATTTCCGTCGTAAATCTGCTAAACTCAAGTCGAGACTGTAACCAACAGGATACGAATCTCTTTTCCCACAGCTGTACTGTTAGAAGTATTGCAATAATGTTGAGATGAGAAATTTCCCATTGTCAGTAGAATGAAGAGGAATGACGAAAATTCTGAAAAGGTTATAATAATGCTCAAGGAACAAAGCGGATAGGGGTACCAAGACTCTTATTGAATCTATCTTATTCTAGGAGTGACGCGTGGTAAGAAAACAAATTAGTTTACGAGATAGTAGTAAAAGATTTTTTTCTACTGTTACGGTACTTGGTGGTGAATTTTACATTTTACATCAGATGAAAGTTTGTTTTTATTTTTAAGGCTCTGAAAAAGTACATGTTAACTAACAATTTAAATTTCCGCTCTTTAATTATTTCTGATTGTTTCAGGTTGGTTGAAAGATTTGAACAAAGCAGGTTTCTTGTAGTATACGTTGGCTTCATGTCCTTGTCCTAATATCCTCGTGCTAAAGTCCTCCTTATTTGTGTTGATGTATTTGTTTATTTTTTGTTCAGTTGCTAATACTTTACGTTGGCATTAACAAGCGAATCAGCTATTTATAAATATTTATTATTTTTTAAGTGCCATTTTAGATGCCACTGGCATTTCTGGGGGATCGACTAAAAAGAGGCACGGCACGGTACGGGAGGCACGAGTAATAAAAAGAGATTAGCAAGTAGTAGATATGGACAAGTAAGTAAGAGTTCGTTCCATAGCCTAAAAGAAGGCACGCCAGAACATTGTTCCTGGGCCTGACTCTGAGGCCTGAAAATACCCTTTAAGTTTTCGCGCCTCTTTTTAGTAATCATGCCTCCTACACTACATCGTCCTATGCCGTCCCTCCTTTTAGTCAATCACCATGTCTGGCACTTTATTTACCCTGCTGCTTTATCGTTTCAATAATTATCAGTTATATTTTTGAACAGTTCGGCTGTTTATTGGTTATAAAAGTTGGTTGTAAAACAGGCATTGTGTAATAAGGCCCACAAGAACATTTCTGTCCTAGAATCTTGTTGGCAGTTCTATCAGTGACACGAGACTATAGTATAATATTCCTTCAGCCCAAGCTGACTGCGAATCATATTTGATGGTGGAAAACGGATACGTCAGCTGAATTTTATTTGAGCTATATTTCGGCCCTTCTTGGCAAGGGTCCTCTTCAGGCTCAAAACCGCTCAAGTTGAAAAGACGAACTTGTGGGAAACACAAAACTAAAGATTCTAGCCTAGCGTTAAATATTTAACTTCTTAAATTCTTTCGTGAGTCTTGCTTGGAGTTAAAAAGGTTGCTGTGATTTCATTTTGGACACGGCTGCTGTTTTTGCTGCTCGACTTGGTCGTAGGTCTGGTAGAGATTTTTCTGCATTTGTGTAGAATTTCGTTTTGTTGTAGAGAGGAGCTTGGGTCTGAATTTTCTTTCACTGATGATGCTTTTCCATGTTTCTGGTAGTGAGTATTCGCCTGTGTCTCTGTTGATCCCTGAACGGTTTTTCATAATTTCTTCGGCTTCTCTTATAGTTTGATGAAGTCCGGTGCATGTTGCAAGAATCTGGGCTTTTTCAAAATGTACAACGTGGGATGGGTTTTCGAAAACGTGTTCTGCCAGTGCTGATTTGAAGGTGTAATTTGGACGGTGTCCGTTGGAAAGGGCGTGGTCGATCTCCTGTTCATGTTCTCTGGGTCTCTTTTCGAAAGTCCTCTCTGTCCTGCCAACATAGCGCTTCTCGCAGTCGCAGGGTATCGAATAAATACCTCGTTGGTTCTGGTTTGGGACTTGATCTTTGCAGGTGTTTAGGTAGGGCAGTAGAGTGTTTTGAGTCCGGTGAAATGCTTCGATGTTGTACTTTTTTAGGTTCCTGGACAGTTTTTCAGTGACTCCTTGAATGTACGGGAGGTAGACACGGGCATTCTTCTCTTCTGGTTTGTCACTACTAGGAGTGCCAGTGTTGCTTTTGGGGGCAGATGAATCTTCAATCTTCTTTTGATGATTTTTTCGATTAGTTGGATGGGGTACTTGTTGCCGTAAAGCACGTCTCGGATGTGGCTCAGTTCGGCGTCTAGGAGGGTTTCGTCGGAAATTTTGATGGCTCTGTCGACCAGTGAAATGACGACTGCGCGTTTCACGTTTTCTATGAATCGTAAATACCTGTATCGTAATACCTGTAATACCTGTAATACTATAAAATAATCGTAATACCTGTCGCTGTGGGTGGGTTTCCTGTACACTGAGCAGACGAAATTTGTTTTTCCGTTGGCGATCATAGCGTCTAGATATGGAAGTTTCAGGTTGTTATTCTCAAATTCGGTGGTGAACTGGATTGTCGGTTGGACTTGGTTAACGGGGGACCATTGGTGCGATGCTGAAAGCAATTTGCTCGATTTTTCTCAGGGTTAATTCCGCCAGCCCTTGAGAAATAGAACTCCCCATAGCTGCTCCTCATGTTCAGTAGAAGATCTCACTGTAGATGAAGTATGTAGATTCCCAGACGACCTTGAAACTTTGTAAGATTTCACTTACTGACAGGGGAGTTTTTTCATCCAATTCTGGGTAATTTTCAAGTGCTTCTTTGAGAGCCCCCATCAAATACGAGACTATAGTACATAACAGTTTACTATAACAGTATATGTACTGTTACGTATATAACAGTTGCCAGTAGAAGATCCCACTGTAGATGAAGTATGTAGATTCCCAGACGACCTTGAAACTTTGTAACATTTCACTTACTGACAGGGGAGTTTTTTCATCCAATTCTGGGTAATTTTCAAGTGTTTCTTTGAGAGCCCCCATCAAATACGAGACTATAGTACATAACAGTTTACTATAACAGTATATAACAGTATATGTACTATTATAGTAAATGTATATAACATTTACTATAAACGATTTTTCGCTGAAAAAACTCGTAAAGCTTATGGCCTTCTTATTGCATTAAATTATAAGTTTTGTAGAAGCATTCTAGGTAAAGTGTATAATGCGTTCGTTATTCCCCACTTCCTTGCATTAGCACCGTTTTGGTGTATTTTCACTGAGTCAGATATTAAAGCATTATGCAAGTGTTTTTATAAGTTTGCAAAATATCTGTTGAGACTTCCGCCTTGGTCAAGTAACAGCAGCATATCAAGGAAGTACGGAATAGCCCAGCCCGTAATTGCTGTGCAGAAACGTTTACTGCGGTATAGGGAAGACCTTGATCCGACAAGCGATATGTATAGACTCCTGAAATAGTTGATAATGTGTTGTTGATTACGTAGTGTTGTATATTGTGTAGTTTTTCCTTATTTTTCCTACTCCATTTTTTGTGTATTTATACATTATGATGGGTAATAAAATTATTAATTAATTAATTAATAGTAAATAACAGGATGTGAATATTTCATCACACAGCAGTATTTTATGAAATGTTGAAATACTGTTTCAATGAGAAAGTTTCCATCTTCAGGAGAATGAAGAGGTGACTAACATGCTGGAAAGCTTATAGGCTAATAGTGGTCGAGGAACAGAGTGACACTGACACTTTTTTTCACAGTGACAAGACACTTTTAAGTAAGTAATTAAATAATTTATTTATGACCCGCCATTTTTAAAAAAGCGGAGTAAATGAAGAAAATCAACACAACACATAAACACACACAAAAAGATACTTAATTTTCAATCGTCGGCCAGGAAGCAGTGGATAACGTCGGGCGCTGGTTGGTTCCTGTTGTCCATGATTTTTGAAAGCGACGAGGAAACATCCAAAAGGGTAACACTTGCATCTTGAATTTTGAACTTCTCCGTCAATGTATGGTTATTACATAATTTCGACAAGTTTTTGATGCTGGAATTCCAAACTTTTCCTGGCTAGTTCGACTGTTCAACCTGTTGTGACCAATGGGTGAGCGGAATACCTTTGAGTCATACATCAATCTATTGGTCGTAAAACGAGGAATCAAATTGAGACCGCTAGATTGCGTTGAAAATGAAAAATACAAAAATTCCAAAAGATGGGTGACTTATTTGTCAAAGGGTTAAGGGCGAAAGGGTTATGAAATATTGAAATAATGTTTCAATGAGAAAGTTTTCATCTTCAGTAGAATGAAGAGGTGACTAGCATGATGGAAAGGTTATAGGCTAATAGTCGTCGAGTAACAAAGTGAATACAAGTAAGACATCCTGCCCTCTCAGCCCATGAAATTATTAGCCAGTTTTTCATTCCTGAACCAGATTAATATGCTTGTCACTGTGTACAAATTTTAAGTCTATTTAGTGTGTTTTTAAACTATATGAAAAGAATGTTGTCATGTTTATTTACATTGTTTTGTTAAGTGTTTTAAATATGTGTATTTTACTTTGCGTATTTGATCATACTCCGCTGTTATGCAAATAGAGGGTCACAAATAAATAAATAAAAAAAAATACGGGTACCAAGACACTTTAGACAGTTTTCTGAGCGATTTTTTGAGTGACTTTGCAAAGGAGCTTACGAGTTAGTACGACAAGAATCTTTCTTTTACCTGCCTTAAATTGTTACGGTATAGCTGCCTTTTACAATATCGTGCATATTTTTTTACGGCGTGGATGTTTGACTGGTTATGAAGGGGTGGTTATAATGGCGGTATTGTGTAATTTAGCACACAAAAATGAAAGCAACTGAAATGTGAAATCTCCCATTTTCAGCAGAACAAAGAGATTGCTGAAGAGGTTGCCATAATGGTAAAAGAACGAAGCATATACGGGTAAAAAGAGTATTGTTCCTTTTTTTTCTCTTTTCTCTCTGAGCGAGTTGACAATGGAGAGAACGACCGGTCTCGGCGGCTGATCTGTAGTACAAACAATAAACTGGTGCAATTTGACAAACGATATTCGAAGATTGTCTGCGATGCGATGCGATGCACCTACGTAGTTAAAAAAATGTGAATGGTAGTTTAAAACGCACCGAAACAAATCTCCTGTCAACTACTTCTTAATACGCTAAGATGATGGATTACCTAACGACCGAAAGAAGAGAATCGAAAACTATATTATGTTAGAGCTTCTTTTTTAGTCTGTTAAAAATGGACTGCCAAAAACCGTAACAATGAAATAAAACCAATCTCCTGTCGTTTAGTTCTTCATGCACCAAGATGATAAATTACTGACCGACCGACGGGAAGAAATTGAAAAATAAACTATTTGTTTTGAAAACATACTGTGATCGAAATCCCTCATACTTGCCTCTTTGTAAACAGTTTCTGCATTTGTTTTATATAATTTGTGCACATTACGATGCCGGAAGTATCGGCTGCATCCAGTTTCTGTTTTTTTTTTTTTAAGTAACTTACTGATTGACTGAAGTAGCACATTTTTATTTAGCTGAGGCACTTTTTGTAAATATTTCAATCTCGATTATTTTTGCTTTAATTGAAGTTTCTTCATACCCATTTGCGTAACGTAACAAAATCGGCTTATGGTGGTTAGGATCGCTGTGATGGATCTCGTCAATCAGGGAATGAATGAATACGTTAATAGCTAATTGCCCACATGGAATACATAAACATAAAGACAACTGCACTGTACAGTACCCATTAAATCCCTTCCTTTTATATAGCTACAGCACTTTTTTTAGATTGGCCTTTCTCGATCTTTACTGTATTACTAGCCTCTTTATACTCATTAAAGTCTTTGATTCATGTGGGTCGAGAAGGTGGGAGACACCATCATTATTCGATGGGTCGGATTTTACGAACACAGTGTTACCCTTGTTTTCCCGAAAATCCTCACGGTAGCCAACGTTTTCGACAAATTACTTGAACACAATGCACTCCTGAACGCCAATCCGCCATTGCTAATTAATTACTCATTGATCTCCTGACGCTGGTTAAAAGATTACTAGAACCTTCGAGAAGATAGAAAGGCGTGTAAACGGATTAAGTATAAGGTAGATCACCCTGTGGACGTTTAGATATTTCGGAAGAAGAAATCATCGGCCAGTTTGACATTTTTTGGTATAGAACGTAGAGACGTTGCAAGTGCTAGAATGCTTTTGATATAACTCCTTTAAGAAAATGTTGAGGTCCAAAGCTGCGTCTCAGTGTCGCCGTTTTTCTCTGACGGATAGGCCGCAAAAACAGGCGACAATCGCCAACGAGACTGGAACATGTTTACCAACTATTCCAGAAAAATCTCGCTTTATCTTCATAACTATAACGCCTCCATTTTGTTGCTTCGTTTTTGTATGTACTGGTAAAGAAGCAGTTTCAGGATTCTCTCTGGCTTCTTCGCATAAGTCGAGAATCGGTGAAAAATCGCCGAATTCTATGACAGTGGCAATACTGTCCATAGAGAATGTCCCTCTTTATCTTTTTCACTACAAAGGGGACAATCAATGCACTGTCAGAATTTACATAACGTCAACAGCAGGATGCGCGGTTTCAACAGATAACACTTTGGGATGTTATATGTTATGTTTCTTTCGTTCCCGTTAGTATTCTTACCAATTGAAGGTGTTGTTGGAGATCTAGGCACGAAATAGTGTAAACTTAATTGGTCATAACACTTTATTTCTAAGTGAAAAGGTGTTATTCTTGAAAGTGTTATGCCCAATCTGTTATGAAACTTCTGACAGTGTGAATAATGTATTTGCAGATTAAAGCCATCGGGCCATCATGCAAAAAAAAACAGTGTAAACACACTAACACACTTTATGTAGGCACCACACAACTTCTCTGTCAAAAGAAGTCTTCCCGGTGTTTAAAGGCTAACTTGACGAACTTCCCAACCTTTCTCATTTCTTCAAAATCTTTGCTTACCATCATTAATAATTTATTTCTTATTCATACCTTTACCTTAAAAATCTCCTCCCTTACACTGCCAGAAGCTTCATAACAGATTGCGCATAACACTTTCAAGAATAACACCTTTTCACTTAGAAATAAAGTGTTATGACCAATTAAGTTTACACTATTTTGTGCCTAGATCTCCAACAACACCTTCAATTGGTAAAAATACTAACGGGAACGAAAGAAACATAAAATATAACATCCCAAAGTGTTATCTGTTGAAACCGCGCATCCTGCTGTTGTCGTTATGTAACTTCTGACAGTGTAGTATTTTTACCTATTGCAGGTGTTGTTGGAGATCTGGGCAGGAAATAGTATAAACTTAATTGGTCATAACACTTTTTTTCGAAGTGAAAAGGTGTTATTCTTGAAAGTGTTATGCGGAATCTGTTATGAAACTTCTGACAGTGTACCATCATTAATAATTTATTTCTTATTCACACCTTTACCTTAAAAATCTCCTCCCTTAGTCCCAATAACTCCCTGCAATAACACAAAATGTTGCAACATAATACAAATGTAGCATACATCATTCATTCCTCCGCCCCAAATGACGCATACTATTTTGAAACGTACATTCCCATCATAATAAGTGATAATAAAGTTTTATTTTCAGCCGAAAGACCATACAAGGTTAATGATGTTTATCACAATCAGAAAATCAGCCTTAGTCAGCACCTTAGTCAGAACCTTAGTCAATAGTTGCGTTTTTGCAGATACCATGGTATCTGATACCACGGTCAAAAGGCGTGTTTGCAGTTATCGTGGTATCTGGACAGTTATCGTGGTATCTGATATTCAGATACCACTGTCCGACCGTGGTAACTGATCCTGGTATCTGAAAAAATCATCTCACTTTCACCAATTTTTGTCAAATTGGCGGGAAAGAAGTTTTTCTTTTGGGATGCCTTCGAAAAGCGCAGTTTCAGCAATTGTCGTTTTGCCGAGCAACCGTATATCAGATACCACGGTCACTGCAAAATCGACTAATTGCAAATCCAGCTACCGTGGTAACAGATACCATGGTATCTGCAAAAACGCAACTAATGTACAGTTAATTTCTGTTCGACGTTTGAACGCTTTGATTACATGTTGACACACTTCCAAAATGAGGTTGGGGCTCGTAGATTTCAGGATATAGGGAGGCAACCTTTAACCAACCTTTAACAAATTTAACCCTCAAATGCGAAAGCGCTTGACACTCTAGGAGGAAGTGGGCCAAATTAAAGCAAAAGGACACTAGGGAGTACACTGTCAGAAGTTTCATAACAGATAACAGGAGGATGCGCGGTTTCAACAGATAACACTTTGGATGTTATCTGTTGTGTTTGAAAACGTTATTCATGAAATGTTATGTCACAAAAAAAAAAATCAACGAAGAAACCATCTAACCATCAGAAACCAAAAACGAAGAAAACCATCTACGAAGAAAACCATCAACGAAGAAATCCATCAACAAAGAAGAAACCATCAACGAAGAAAACCCCATTTTCGTTGGTTTCTTCGTTGATTTTTGTGATATATCAGGCCAATATGGTTTACGATATTATAAATGTTACGCATGACAAGGTTTGTTAGGAAGAGCTTAAAAAAACATCTACTGACTTTATTCATGATGTCGGAAAACTCAGTAGATACTTTTTGGCGGTTTTTCGGTTCTTCCTGATGGTAACGATTATTATGCTTAACAATCTGAAACACAACAGTTAACATCCAAAGTGTTATCTGTTACGCATTATCTGTTGAAACCACGCATCCTCGTATTGTCTGTTATGAAACTTGTGACAGTGTAGCGCCAAGACCTACACTTTCCATGCATTGGCGAAGAATCGAAGAAACAGGGGAGGTTCTAAATTTTTTTTTTTGTGTTCCCGGTTCCTCCGCTTATTCCCGACTCATTGAGTTTTTGGAGGGTCGTCTTCGATCGCTAGTGGTGCTAGTGTCACTGCTATTCGAGTGTGTGTCACTTTTTTCAAGTCTCGCCGCTACTCCCTAGTGTTGTTTTGCTCTGGACCAAATTCACGTCAGGCATCTTGCACAGAGGGCTAAGCAATAAATTGCGAATTGAAACCCATGGTCGAAATTTCTACTTCTCTTCCCATTGTTCAATTCGCAATTGGATTTTCTGACTTCTGTATTGCGCATGGTAGTATCACTCCATCCACTTTATCGAATACGTTTTAGAAGTCTATTCACGCAATGTTAAGTTTATCTTTACTTTTCCTGTATATGCCGTAATTTTTCCGTCAATGCCCGCGGATCGCATTTTATGCTTCCCGGAACCCTTATTCTCCTCGCAAAATATCGTTATTTTCCAGACACCTCGTCAGTCTACTAACTCTTTTCATTCCTTTGCCGAGACACTGAATCGGTGATGTCGGCCTGTAGTTTGCGTGAGCCTTGGGGTCTCCTTTCCTGAAGGTCGAAAACAGAAGCCATGGAAGGTCAAAAGTAAGATCGAAAATAGTAGCCATGAAAATCCAAGGAAGGAGCGACACTAAAAAAAAACTCTTGCAGTATTTGCTACTGGGATTAATCTTGTCTCTAAAAAGATAATCTTATCTCTAATTCGGATTAATCGTATCTCAGTAGAGATTAGATTAATCCCAGTTGCAAATGCTGCAGGTAACTTTGATCCTTACTCGGAGAAACTTTATACAGTGAAGCCATTCTGCTGAGCCAAGAATCGTGTTGAGCGGCATGAGTTGGTAGAGGCGATTGGGTCGTCTGTCTGGCCCGGCTGCCTTTCAAGTTTGTATACGATTCATCCATTTCTTACCGATAAATGTGCCAAACCAGCTCTCCTTAACTCTTACCTATTGCTTTAATCTAGTTTGGCTCTGTCTGAGGTCGATATGCTTCCTCTTCCAATTGTTTTTTCCAGTTCCCAGTTCGTTTTCTCCCAGCTCCGATGCTAAGTTGTCCTGCAAATTGCCAGGCTTCTTTTCCGTCGTGTTTTTAACGTTCCTCGAAAAACCAACCTTTATCTAACTGACTAAATGTCCTTCTTTCTCAATAATTTATCTTTGGATTTTATTCCTTTTTAAAAGACCCTGGTTTTCCGCTCCTTTTTTCTTACTCGCTGATTCGAACAGCTAGACTAACTTTCGCCATTTCGCATTTCTCGCCAAAGGTTAGACAAAAACTTGTTCTCTTGTTCTGTTATTCAAATTCTAATTCTTAAAGTTATTCCTTTCTTCTCAATAACTTCTCTTTCGTTTTTCTAACTTCTTGAAAGTGTGTTTGTATGATTTTCGTATCTTAAATATTTAGATGATAATTTTCTTGTCTGTTTAAATCTCTCGTTGAGACCCTGTTTTTTTTTACGATTATTGTTTCCTCCTCGATGGTTCGGACAGCACCTCCAGACTATCTTTCGCCATTTGGTATTTCCAAAAAAAGAAAGAAAAGGTTATCTTATTCAGATTCTAAGTCTTTAAATTATTCCCACGTCAACAATTTCTCCATAGATATTCTAACTCCTTCAAAGTTTGTTTGTAGGTTTTTCGTATCTGTTTATATCTCTCGTTGAGAAGTTGTTTTTCTGTGCCCTAGTTGTTTTCCAAGTGCCATTTACCGATCACATTTCCGTCTGTCGGTCTGTCGTTCAGTCAGTCCGGTGATTGCGAGTTAGGGTACTTTCAGATTTGCTAGGACAATGACACTTGGCAGGTAAATCAGGACCCGACCGAAAGGAAATAGTCACTCTCCCGATCCGACCATCGGAAGGGGGGGGGGGGAGGGAGGAGGCGGCGGAATTTAGAATTTAGAGGCACGCATAACTTTCAAACGGGTGATCGATCTTGATGAAACTTGACATCTGGAAACATCTCGTGTCTTAGATGTCCCATTTTAAGTCCGGACCGGATCCGATGAATGTGTGGGGAGTCGGAGAGGGGAGCCGGAAATATTATGACACGCTTAGGTTGAACGATCGGGATGACACTGGGTATGAAGAACAAGCGAAAGCCCTAGTTACAGCAGTGAAAGAACCGGACCGGACTCGGGCTGTAATCTTCGATTAAATACTTGTTTTTAATTATCCAGTCAAATCGAAGACCAACAACTTTTGCAACCTTTGTTCGGCTCACCGACTAAAATGTTGCGAGAACAACGCTTTGGTTTTGTTTCTTCGCTATTGTTTAAATGCTAAAGCTGTCAACCCATCCAGGTTTTCAAAATGGTATGTTCCAAGAAGAATATTTTTTCTGGGCCGATGACACAATCCGTAATCAGATGGCCATCCCTCAGCGTTGAAAAAAACAACAACAGAATACGGAAGAAGGGGCTAAATTGACTAAACTGGAAAATTCTATTTACAAAGAAAATAAACTTAAAATCGGTTTCTTTCTGTCAATTATAATTTAGTATCATTAATGAGATAGATATCGTTAATATCAATGAATATTTATGATCGATTCGTTTTTAGGAGGTTTGTGGTTTGTATGAATTTGCGTCTTATAAAATGTATTTATGTGCTTAGTTCTGTGGTTTTTGTCGCATTTACTTTCCGGATTCGACGTCAAGAAATGAAAGAATAATAATAATATGTTCAACTGCATGGTGGTCAGATCCCACAAAATTAACAGTCTCAACGTCTATGGGCTGCAGCGAAAATCTACTTTTATAACAGAAGCTTGAACTTGATCAAGAAGTTTCAGGAATTAGAGCAATTTCCAGTTTTCTCCGACCGAACTATCCACCCAAGCATAAGATAACATTACTACACGTGTTATGGTGTAGGCTACCCCTATTCCGACTAATCGATCAGTTTGGCACACTTTTAAATATCAGTTGAATTTTTTTTTAAATAACGTTTTTATTAGTTTTGTTTATCTTCAGATTTTAAATTAGGTCTTAAGGTCTTCAACTGAGAGGTTTCACATATTCATCGAACCGAGATCAAAACGGATGGCCACCGCGTGCTGGCTCGAGGCCCCTAACAAAATTCCCCGTTTCCAAATGTTGAGCTCCTACACTAATTTTAATCAAGATTCCTACCTCCGTTCGGGAATTATCGTGATCAAAGCAGAAGAAGATGAATAAGGACATACCATGTAATCGGCATCTTGCTTTCATTTTGGATCCCAAAAAAAATCTTTAAATATTAGATTAGTGTACGAGACTTCCTAGCCACCAATTATATCAGGGGTCCAAAAAATTCAAAAACCCCTCCTCCTAGTGATAGTCATTTTACTAATTCAATTTATAATCTGCTTCTTGAGTACTACGCAGTAACATGCCAAGAGCTGTAAGCTCATATGGCACTTGCAAGGCTAGGAAAGATGATGAAAGTAGGAATTAAGTTAGTTTGATCGTGTCCTGTGCCAAGTTTCATCGTCTTAGCACATCTGGAAGTACCTATCCTAATTCGCAATCGTGGGACAGGCCTCCCGACCAACAGACCGACCGACGTAACTGCGATTGGTATACGGCACTTGAGCCAGAGGCTGCAAGTGCCATAAAAAAGAGTGATGGAAACATAGCCAAATAGTAATAAACCTATTTGAATTCCTAAAATACACTTTAAATACGGCGACATAAAAAGATTGCCATATAATAAATACCAAATGGATCTGGATATGAAACTGCCGACTAAGAATGTCGTGGGCTGGCAGGGCAGGATGTTGAGCTTGTCTTCAACACTGAAATTTGAAACCAGTTCACGACTGTGGAAGGACTTTGGAAGATGTACAAGAAATTTACACTACTGAAAAAGCAGCTCCTCAGATGTCTACTTCTTTTTTCCTAAGGATGTGTGACAACTGGATGAAGCGCCTTTTTTCTTTTTCTTTTTTCTCATAACCATTTATGTACTTCGTCTATATCTCGCTCGGGTTTAGTGTTGGGTAATACACAATTACAAAGAATTCGGCATTTTCCAGTTTTCAAAATACTCCCCACTCCAGTTTCAGTGCAGAAAGGGTATTTTTACTCCCAGGAGGATTATGTCGACGACTGACTGGAGCTAGTAATCCCTCCGGACTGACATTTTCTAATAACCGACATTTCAGGACGGTCTGTCGAATACAACCCAGCAGAGAAGCATATCAGAAGAGGGATTCGCCCCGTACTCGACAGCGCTTAGTGTTACCATAGCGATTGGCTGTTCCCTGCTGATCCTCAACGTCCTCATATTTGCCGGAGTATATTACCAGAGGGATAAGCAGCGTATTGAGATGAAAAGAAGAATAGAGAATGGGATAATGCGGAATATAAGTAGCGAGCTTGCTGATTTGAGTACCTCTGGGAGAGGCAGAAGAGAGATTACGGATGTTGCAAGCATGCAGGTACGTAATCGCCTAGAAAACGATAGCGACCTAGCAGGATCTGGCAAAACGAAATAAATAAAGGGTAAAGTAATTCTTACGTTAGATGGAATGATATTGTTTTTATAATGCTTGTTTATTGAGCCAAAAGGCCATACAAGATTTAATACACTTCACAAATAAACTATTACACCTCTAGAAATACAATGCTACGTAAACTAAGCTAAACTTTCGTTCCTGAGACTAAATCATTTAGTCACATATTTACAAACATCTACGATACATTTGGGGTTCGTAGATTTCAGGATACGGGGAAGCGATACCAACACACCCCCAACAAATGTTACTCTCATGTGCGAAAGGGTCTTTTAGGGTGAAAAATCGCGGTGCAATCCCTAGCATAACATGCCATCTTACGCAATATTCATCCAGTCCGTGGCGGTGCGTGGGGATGAGATCAGAACTGCTTAGACGCACTTTCCTTCGACGGGATCATTGTTCCTATGTCCCTCTTCTATCTGAAAAATGGAGTGGTTTGAAAACCGAGTTCAAAAGCCCCTTTGTAGCTCAGTGGTAGAGCAGTTACCCTGTACGCCGAAAGGTCTTGGGTTCAAATCCCGCTTGAGCAGCACTTTTGTTTTTCAAGTTAAGTGCTTGAAAAGGTATAAGTTCTAATTAAACGGGATATGAGACCATCGACCTTTAGGTAGACGTGGGCGGTTCTGGGTGAGGTATGAACAATATTCGCATCAAGATATTGACAGTGCTTTGCGTCATATCTTAATTTGGAAATTTACACATTATTTCCCATTGCACTGAGTACTACTTCTGGTAAAATGTTGCATATACCTATTTTATAGGGATGCTTTCATTCAGGACACACACAAACAAAATCATAGGAAGAAGCTAGGTACATTAAGGGCCCCTGTTTGACCTCCGATTTGAGAACCTCTAGAAATAAAACAGTACCGTATTAACAGGTGTTGAAGAATGAGTATTCCTTCAGCTCAAGTTGATTGAATTCATGTTCGATGTTGCTAGACAGACTTGACCGCTGAATTTGACTTGACTGACTGACTTGACCGCGATAATTAGGCCATTTGTTTTCGGGATCCAAAACGTAAGTGGAGGGATACCTATGACATCGCAAAAGTTGTCCGTCTGTCCGTCCGTCCGTCTGTCCGTCCGTCTGTAAGCACGATACCTCTCGAAGGGAATGAGATATTTTGATGAAACATGGTGTGAGGATTCGTTGGGTCGTCGGACCAGTCGAGTTCGTAGATGGGCTTTGTAGCCCTACATATAGGGGTGGGGAAGGGGGTTCAAATTAAGGGGCAAACAAAATATTTTGAAACAGCTAATGTGATAGTCGATTATGGGGTAAGAAGACATGCTGAACACGATGGTGAAAACCATTTTGTCATCGGACAAGTAGTTTGTTAAAAGTAAAAGTTTTATGTGAAGTTGATTAGATGTTCGATTTAGGGGTAGGAAGACATGCTGAAGACGATGCTGAAAACCATTTTCTCGACCAACAATTAGTTCGCCCGGAATCCGGCCCGAACCGGAAAGTTCGTTAAAATTAAAAGTTTTATTTGGAGTTGATTAGATGTTCGATTTTGGGGCAAGAAGACATGCTGAACACTTATGTGAAAATAATTTTCTACCCGGATATGTAGTTCGCCCAGAATCCGGCCAACCGGAAAATTGTTAGAAGTTAAAGTTTTATTTCTAGTTGATTAGATAACCGATTTAGGGGTAAGAAGAGATGCTGAATCCGTGTGTGACAATCATATCTTACCCGGACATATAGTTCGACCGGAATCCGGCTGGAGTCGGAAAATTTGTTATAAGTTAAATTTTTTATTTGAAGTTGATTAGATGTTCATTATTGGAGAAAGAAGATACCCTGAGTTCGTTTTTTAGCTTTCTTTTTTTCACCGGACAAGCAGTTCTGGAGTTCGGCCGAAACCGGGAAATTGGCAGAAGTGGCAGGAAGTTTTCGTCAAAACAGATATGACTTATAGACAGCGTTGGGAAGTAATTCAAGTACTTGTACTTCAAGTACTACTTAAGTACAAAATCAATTTACTTGAATTTTACTTAAGTACATTCTTTCTGGAGTACTTAATACCTAAGTAAAATAAATAGGTACTTGAAGCTCTCAAGTACCGATACATTCTTAAGTACTTTCAAGTACTCTCCCAAGTACATTCCGCTTCGACCGAATGATTTTTTTTTAACAGGAAAGCATTTTTCACAAAAGGGAATTCCAAGACTCAAAAGTAGTTCGGTTTCAGGATTGGAAAAAAGTAACAAAAGCAGATTCTCCGTACCAGCACCTCCACCAGAAGACAAATCATTAGTCTTAAGCAAGGCACACTTCTTTGAATGTTCCTTGAGTTCGGACTAAATGGAAAAAGAACAGGACACCCATCGAGGAATTCCTAGGAATTCCCCGAAGTACAATTGTGGTCTGGTACTTAATACTTGATACTTAAGTACAAAATTTGGAAGTACTTAATACTTAAGTACAAATTTGAAGTACTTGTTACAACACTGCTTTTAGAGGTAAACACACATGCTGAATCCACATCTGAACTTGGTTTTCTCAGACGATTAGCTATTTGGCCTTAATCTGTTTCTGAATGTTAATTGTAAAAATGTTCAAGGAGTCTGGCGATGACTGGATCTGGCTAAGACAAGACCCAGCTGTCTGGATCAGATATTGAATTTTTGGGATCCCATCGAAACCTTTGGTCTTGTTCAGTTAAGTACTTGAAAAGGTGTAAGTTCATTAAACGGGATATGAGACCATCGACCTCTAGATAGATGTGGACTGCTCTGGGTGAGGTATGAACAGTAACCACATTCTTAAATATCGTATTAAGATATCGACCATGCTTTGCGTCATATCTTAATTTGGATATTTACACATTATTTCCCACTGAGCACTACTTCTGGTAAAAGGTTGCACAGGACTATTTTCTAGGAATCCCAGAAAATTTCATTGAGAAAATTTAATTCGAAAAATTTCATTTCATTTCATTCTGAATGAAAAATTGTCATTCAGAAAATTTCATTCAGTAAGACTTCATTCAGTCTTGACACACACAAACAAAATCATAGGAAGAAGTTAGGATAGATAGATAGATAGATGTTTACTGAAGTCCTTGGGCCATGAACAATAAAATACAAAAATAGTACAACTTTTACATTCAGTATGCGGGCGAAATAAACAACTTCCCTCAACCTCAAACTAACCTCACATACTTTTAATTGTTTTACTTAAATGGTCTAGAAATGAACCAATCCTGCAGATAATTCTAGGGTATGTACTATTAACTAGATCATTTATTGACATAACTATACCATTAAAAAACCTCTCACGGGGGACAGACCACTCCAGGCACTTGTAAAAAGATGGTCCAGATCCCCTACATCAACTTTACAAAATTTACAACTCGGCTTATCCCTTGTCCCTCACCTTTTCTTATCCCAATATCCCCCAAAACTGGGAGACAGTTTGCCCGCAGCTGAATCCATGCACGCAAAAATCTTAACGGTAAATTAAACTTAAAAGAATCCTCGTCACCAAACCTTACCTTTGCTTACCTAACTGTTTCAGGCCTTTCCATTTCCCCGCCCATTCCTGTTCTTTTCTATATTAAGGGCCCCTGTTTGACCTCCGGTTTGACAATGAGCGTGTTCCGCCCTACTTACCTTAGTTACTACGCATTACGTCACAAATTCTGGCTTTTTGCCGTCAAGGCTGGAACGATTTTGTATTTTCCAGCAGAGTATCATGCATATAAGGTTTGAAGCCAAGCTGACGATTCATTACGAAAGAAATAGAAAACCGTGATTTTCGGGTTTTTTTTTCTTGATCAGCTAGTTATCCCTCTAAGATGATGTGCGAGAGATAAATGTAATTTCGGATATTTCGGTCGCACTTCCAGCAAACTATCTTCAGCGAAAAAATCAAAACTAAATCATAAGATACAACACAATACCAACAGAAAAAGAAAAACGATGCGGAACCAACAAACCATAAAGCGACATGTAACCAAAAAAATTTAGGATAAGTAGCTGATCAAGAAAAAAACACAAAAATCGTGGTTTTCTATTTCTTTAGAATACCATGCCACGGGCGACTCCGACCAATCACGTTACAGAGATGCGTAGTAACCTCGCTTACTGCGCTTCCGAGCAGGGTAAGCTAATAGTTACTAAAGGATTTAAGGATTCAACAACTGGAGGGGATTTCAAAGGATTCAAAAAAAATTCATTCCGGCATGACGACCGGTTACAAACAAAGCACATAAGTGCTTGAAAAACACAACCAGTACACATTTACTACCATATTATCTAACTACACAAACCTTCACTAAAATAAACTAAAAATTAATTAACTGATTTGTCAATTAGTCCTCTCTCGTCTTCCAAACCCTCCACTCACAATAACTACCCTCAAGGAGATGTTTCCTTAACCGATTTTAAATTGCGGTACACTTTCCGCTTCTCGAATCGACTCTATTATTTACTATCTTGAGAAGGTTGGAACGGTCAGCGTAGTAACTTTTCGTGAGGTTGTAACGGAAATAATTACTAATAGTTACTATTGTTAGAAGGGTGGAACACGCTCAATGTCTAGTACTAAAAGAGTACCGTATTAACAGGTGTTGAAGAATGAGTATTCCTTCCGCTCTAGGACTCTGAATTCATGTTCGATGTTGCTAGACAGATTCGACCACTGAAACTTCTATTCGGCGATATTTGGGTCGTTCATGACGAGAGCCGTCTTCAGGCAGTAATTTGAAGAAAAAAAATCAATCTGTGATTCAAGCGTAGAGGATTGCAAGTGTAATTACTTACATCCCGGTGAAAAATTTATCTCAAAATAGTAGTATGAAGTTGTACGAAAAAGTAGCACGCAGTACGAACTGATGCTACTATATGCTTCTATGTCAAGGCTACCATGCTACTGCATTCTAGTGCATGCTACTATTAGCAAGACTGGATGCTAGTGCATCCTACTGTTTAAGATTGGTACAGTCTGAAGCACATTAAATGATAGTATTCTTTACTATTACAAGATGGATGAGGATGTGTTCCACTTTATGTGTGAATGTGAAGGATCGAGTGATTTAAGGGTCGAATTATTTGGGGTGGGAATTACTAGGGAGGAGTGGCCACTAGAAAAAATGGGAAGCACAAATATGGGGGATATCCGTAAGGTGGCTAGATTCCTCCGAGTTGGTGTGTCCCATAGAGAGCGATTTTTGTAGTTTGCCGTGTTTCCTTTTTGTTTTGTTGCCATGACCCCAAGGGTTTCTTGGGCAATAAATTCATTCATTCAGTCATATCAATACATGCAACATTTTCGCACAACTATCCTTAACTACGCAGGCTACAAATTTTTCATTGGGATTTAGCCTGAAGAGGAACCTTGGATGAAATACCGGAGTACTGAAGAGCTATAAGCTGACCATTCCGTTCAGCAACATGTATCATGGTGTCGAAAGAAGGGGGTTAAAAAGAAATTTTGGCGCATTTTTGGCCCATTTTTCAAAAACAGTGGCTTATTTCTTGGATCACGATCTGGCAACACTGCTCCATCCTCAACCTGTAGGTCCCAACCATTTGAACTACTGAGTGACTTAGCAAAATTCTTTATGGAAGCTGGTTACATGAGTTTAAAACATCTCTGAACTGATTAGTTAACGCCCATCATGGATGTATTAAAATGCAGAAAATCATGGAAGCCAACACACTTCTTATTAGTTTATTGTTCCAGGGTGGTTCAGTTTTCTTATTCATTCTCTCTTGCTACAGACTGAACTATAACAAGTGGCTACGTCTCCACCTTGAACCCATTGACGTTGCTAAAACCAAAATAATAGCTTACCCCAATTTAAAGTTACTTAAGCTTTCATCATAAAACCTACTGTTTGTATCAACCCTAAAAACTATCTCCTATTTTCAAAATTTTCTATCCTCCATCAAACATTATCTGTATTTTCAAAAAACTCGTATTTACAACTAGTATCCATATTTTTCATTAACTTAATCCAGTTTAGCTTGATTCTTTTTCCTTCAAAAACTCAAGCAGCCAAATCTGTACGTTAACTCTGAAATACTCTACTGAAAAAACTCTGTAAATATCTATACGTTAACTTTAAAATACTCTACTGAAAAAATTCTGTCAATATCTGTAAATTCTAGTAAATATCATACCGTAGGGTCTTCGATACCCTGACTAATGGAAATAAACAATACCTGTAGTCTGTAGTACGCTTTGGCGGTCTATCATTACTTAATTCCACCACCACGGGTAGGCACAAGATGCCTACCCGACCTGGACCAAAACAAAAGAGGCACTGAGCATTCTTCGAGATTTCATCTCAGTATTTTAAGCCTTTTCTCAACCAAACTTCAAGCCCGTCATCAACTAACATAACATCAATTTAATCTTCTGCCTCAGATCTTTCCTTTTTCGAACCAAGTGGAAAAATGAAAGTCAATAATGGAGATCAAAGGAAAAAGGTCCAGTAACTGGTTGGCAGCGGGTCACGTTTACAGCAAATGCTCAAGAAAAACGTCCAGCACACGCTCATCAACTTGTTCAGTCCCGCCATTCAGTGGGCGTGAGACTTCGATTCCCTTCTAGGTTCTGATACACTTCCGTTACTTTAGCCATTGAAAGGACCTGTCTTACCTGTAAAGCTAAAACAACCTACTTCTGTAATCGCTCCATTCATTCTTAATGGACCAGTCTTGCTTATTCTGCCTTTTATATTACCCCTATTTCCCTTAGAGAATTATAAGCTTCTCAAATCCCCGTCATCCGCCATTGTTTCCTTTTGTACCTGCGATTTTTAGCGCTTTTGTGGCCGAGCCGAGTTTCGCCAGTAAAACAAAGAAAACTTCAACGAAAGCTTCAAGGTTCGCCGATAAATCTTTTACACAGGAGGACATGAGAAGCTTCTAAGTGTTGATTTATATTTTGGACTTACATTTTGTTTATACTTTTTGTTGATTTGCATTTTGTTCTTTTCTTTTTTTCTATTTATCTTTACTCCACTCTCTTTTGCTGTAAAACATTTTGTGGGTTATAAACATACTTACTTCCTTACTTACAACATGGTAGACAATCAAGTTTATCTTCTATTTTGGGCTTATTTTGTTTTGCTCGGTTCTCCCACTTTTTAACCAGGTCGCGTTCAGTTTTCAAATATTTTGCTTCCAGCCTCCGCATGGGAGAAAGGAAAAGCTGGATAGAGTCGACAAATGTAGGCCTACAAGAAAATCGTTAAGTTCACGTGGAAAGTAATGGTTTCGAAAAACGATACTACCGAGCAATTTCATCGCGAAAACATTTATTTCGATTAAGAGTGTTTAAACCCGAAGACACGAAATATAGTCTAACCCGCCTAACGACACCTTACTGATCCGACACAGCTCTATCCAGCTTTTCTCACTTGCCTTGTTTTGTTACCTTTTATGCATGAATGACGCTCCCGACGGTCGTTTGCGACAAGATTATTGATTAGAAATACTGGTTATTTAGTTTTTGTCTAGAAGTGTCAACGGGCCTGGAAAAGTCTTAAAACAGCCAAAGCCGTGGGTAACTGTTGAAAGATGAGCCTAGTTTTATAGAATTCAACTACTTTTAAATACTGGAAGATCAGCAATAAACAATGAGAGGGGTTGAGAGTGTGAGAGAGCAATTTCAGATACTGGGTCATCCCCTTAGGCCTCCTAGCACTATTTAGTCCTACATAGGGGCATTTCGACATGCCCCGGTGCTTAGATCCCTCTAGCAGAAGCTGAAACGACGGGCCTCGCCATATTTTCAAGTTTTCAACCTTTGTTCAGTTTAGGTTTTGACGTCCGGTTCCGTAATTCATTTTCTACTTTCTTCTTCTTAAATGTAATATATATGTATCATTAGTTTTTGTTGCTGTTGTTAACTCATTTAGATATTTTTACCAGTTTCTGTAGCTGCGTTCATTGTCACGGGAGTTCTCACCGGCGGTCTGCGGTTAATCTTATAAGGTGTTTTTGCATCCACCGGTGACTACTCACCAGTCTTATAACCCGTTTTTGAGCTAACCGGTGTCCGGTTTTATCTCACCGTTGTTGACTAACAAAACATACTCGGTAGCCCGGCATTACCGAGAAGTTAGCGACTTTTCGCCAACTGACGGGGTTTCACGCAAAACCCAGAATTTAGGCCGTTTTTCCACTCACAGGCGAATACCCACCGGTGAACCGAAAAACGCAAAGAGAAGAACCGGACACCGGTGACAAAACACCAGAGACAGACCGGAGTGCAACGAACGCAGCTTGTGTGTATCTCGAGGCAATTCTTCACTAAATCTTCAAGGGCCCGTCTTATCTGTCATACCAATGCAATGTACTTCCGTAACTGCATTTATTAATTCTTCAATCGGGAGACCCAAGTTTCATATGTTATATTCTGAACCGCAAACGACACCTTACAAATCTTTGCACTTGCCCGGATTCGCTCCATGCGCAATATGCTCACGACGAGTGTTCGCATATTGATGCTTAGAACCGGTTTTCTGAATCTTGCCATGTTTTTGCTACATGTCAATGGGTCTGAGAAAAGGCTTAAAACGTCCATAGCTGTGGACAGTTTGTTAGAAGCAAAGCTTGGTTTTGTAATATTCAAATAATTTTGAATACTGGAAGAGTATTGGAACATGAACAGTAAATAGTGCGAGGTGTGCTTTAAACATTAAGTGCCGCACCAAGATTCAAGGTCAATGCAATCCCAAACTGAGGTATCTATTCGCTTTGCCGGGAATAAACAAAAATTTACAATTATCTCATACAGAATTGCCAAGCACAGGGCTGCAGGTTCCCTGATACTATCGCCGTGAGACTCCTTTTCTATTACCAATCCTGTGGGTAACCGATCGGGATCGAACAACGGGATCGACTAAAACCAGGAAGGGAAGGGAACGCGAGAAAAGCAGGAAGGCATACTAAAACCAGGAAGGGCATACTAAAACGAGGAAGGCTAGCTGTCGCCAGAATTCGCCGCAGCGTTCCCTTCCTCTATTTAGTATTCTTTGAGGGGTCGGCAACTTTTCAAATTCAAAGTCCACCGTCCCTTCCTCGTTTTAGTATCCTAACATGGGTAGGCATTAAGTTCAGTGAGGGGTCGGAAACTACAAAAATTGTAATTCACCTTTTCAATTCTCGTTCTGACGGTAGGCGAATAAAATCCTCCGAGTCCAGCGAGGGGTAGGCCACTGAGATATTTCAAGTCCACCATTTCCTTCCTCGTTGTAGTACTTTCAAGGTACTCTACGGCTTCGGCGGCTAAACTCTTTGTTTCCAACGTCCGACACTCAACCCAATTTTTTCAACCCAGTACTTTCAAGGTACTAAAACGAGGAAGGAAATGTTGGACTTGAAATATCTTAGTTGCCGACCCCTTGCTGGACTCGGAGGATTTAAGTCGCCTACCGTCAGAACGAGAAATGAAAAGGAGAATTACAATTAAACACCCATGTCAGGATACTAAAACGAGGAAGGGACAGTGAACTATGAATTTGAAAAGTTGCCGACCCCTCAAAGAATACTAAAAAGAGGAAGGGAACGGTGCGGCTTTCCAATTTTGAATTCGGGCGACAGCCTTCCTCGTTTTAGTATGCCCTTCCTCGTTTTAGTATGCCCTTCCTGGTTTTATATGCCTTCCTGCTTTTCTCGCGTTCCCTTCCCTTCCTGATTTTAGTCGATCCCTCGAACAACCGGTCTGACGAGAAAACGAAGCATAGGACCAGCAGATCCTGACGCTTCATCAAAGTTGACCAAGAAGCTTTTCCGTCAGAAAGAAAACGGTTATGTAAATTGTTTCCCTGTTTTCGCTATAAGTCAGCGGGTCTCGGAATATGCTTAAAACAGCCAAAACCGTGGGTTATTTGTTGAAAACACAGCCTAGTTTTAAAGTGTTCAAATATTTTAAAATACTGTACGTTGAAGAGTAGATAGTGCGAGGGGTCCTTTAAACCTTATCGAACAATCAGGTCCCCGAACAACATGGCCATAAGCAACGTCGGAATTCTTCTGGGTTGAAACTTTCCAACTACGTGTACACTTTTAAGCAGTGTATGTGTTGGGACGTCGTTCAACGTCCAAATGAGCAAGTAAGCCGCCCTAATTTGATTTCGGCGTACTGAAGACGCAAACGTTGCACGTTCGTAGACGTTTTGACATTTAAATGTTGACTGGAAAGCTTATCGTTCCAACTTCCCACCAACAGGAGTTATAGGAATTCCCGTATAATCGCAATTTTTTTGACCTCTGACCCTTGTGCAAAGTTATCATCAATTACCCAGGACCTTCACTTTTACTGCCCTTGGCCATTTCTCCGCATTCCATCCAGGAAGAAGATCCTTTAGAACCGATTGGTCCCTTTTCTTGTCCGTACGTCAGAAAGATCCAGCCAAAAATATCAAAGTTTCTGAATTCTAACACTGGAAACTCAAACTAATACTGCCGTCTTTAAGGATATATCCTTTATATGGACATTCTCTATAACCATAGAATTTAACGTTTGAAGCATTCCAAAAGTACTATAACATCCCTAGTTCCCGTGTACCTTAGAAGAGACGGCTTGTGGTTAACCTACTGATTAATTTCCCATCAATCAACTGGGAGTTGATCGAAAAATACTAGAGATCTTGCTATGTCAATTTGACTACAACTAGTTCGTGAGAGGCGGGGCTTAAATATGTGAAAAAGTCCCCATGGAAATATTAGATTCGGACCAAATGCATGAAAGAACTGTGAACGAAAAATCGAAAATAGGCCGACTGGTGATTGCACTTGTTACCGACAAGGGTAATTATAGGATAGTATTAGGTTTCAGTTGTGCTTTAAATTACCTTGTCCAAATTCCAGTGGGTTACTACAGCAAAGTTTGGAAGTCACATCGGCCTTCTCAACTCATCTACAATTACACAGGCTGTAACAATAAATAATCCTATTATAGGAGAGTAGTTTCGAGGAAGTTTACAAGCTTTTAGTTGTCTCCGATGCTGCAATTTCAGCAGACCATGAAATTGACATCCGGTTCGAATGATGCTAATAAGTTCACTGAGAACAACATGACAACGGTTTAGGAAGGCTTGAATTCTATATAGAAGAACAGATAAAGAGTACGATAGATTGAGTTTTAATATTGTTTTGTAATATAAAATGTTTATTTATCACCCATCGTACTGGAGAGAAGAACATATGGAGTATAAAGTAAACGAAAACAAATCACGCTAAATGATGATAATTTCAAGGATTTTCTGATGATACAGTTCTGTTTTTTTTTGCCAGAAATAAAATACGAACACTGTACGAATCTAAAAACCAAAAATTTCTGCATAACATAGTCCAATACGTCCATCATAAAAATCCGATGACGAATTGCCGCCAAACGCGCTAGAGGAGCATTAACAGTCACACGTGAGATCTCGGTATAAGTTATCTGAAGGGTGAATAAGCGATTAGGCTTTCGCTTCATGTATTACGCATTAGCCCCGTGGAAAAGTCAGCCAGCACTCAGCACTGAAGTCGGAAGCCAGAAATGACAAACTTGATGACGCTTGACAGAGCAGAGTTGGGTAAAGCAAAAATAGAGGAAGAGGAATCTTAAACAGTTTTAAAACATGGCTAGGCCTAAGAGGAGTTGAAGATAGCCAAGCAAACCTGGATAAACTCACACCAAGAAGTATCGTGTCATTGTTTTCTTTACATAGTACACCTAGCGGCCAAAAAATAACCAATCTGAGAGGAATTTTATGAGGGGCGTTTAAGTTCGTCTTTTCTATTTATGTCCACCCATCGGGTTTCCCCTGAGAGTGTTAAAGTTTAGCTGAATAGATAAATTTAATGGGTGCTTTACCCATCACTTATTCACTTAAAGTTTAAAAAGAAAAAGGCTGGGATAGGAGAATCTCGTTACCCATCACTTATTCACTTAAATTGGCTTGAAGACCCGCTGAAAATGCGTTACTTCGTTGTTTGCTATTCACGAATATTGATTTTCAAATAGTGGAATTTCTGTGTTATTTGTTGTACCTCTATGCGCTTGTATTTTTGTTGCAGACAATACGAGAAAGATTTATGATATTTTTTTTGTTTAGGCACTAAGCAATCTTCACCAATCTCACCGCTGAACTGAAAAGCCGCGTTTGTGTTGAGATTAAAATTTTCTGCGTTTACGCTGTGAGGACGGCCGCAGATATTCTGAACGTCATAACTAGAACAGATAGTGGAAAATATAAAAATCCCTTTGCAGACGCCAAATAATTCAGTGTATTCAATTAAACGATACAACAATAAGTTGGCTTTTCAGTTAAACTTTAAACAGGATGGAAGACCCGATGAAAATGTTTACCTCGTTGTGTTTCGCGCTACTCACATGATTTCATCGAACCAACTTTTCCTTTCGGGTTTGTGTTACCTCTTTGTGCTTGTACTGATAGGCTTGGAATATTTAGCAACTACAACAGTAAATGATTGCCGAAAATTAATTATTGTTGGGTCGCACGCAATAGTGGGCTATCTTCAGAAGTGCAAGACAGATGGGTATAATAATAATACCTATAATAAATATAATATATATAATAATAAGTATATGACATGAATAATAAGTATAATAATAAGATTTATGGCCATAATAATAATACCTACCCGTCCCTCAAGACTATTTGAAAAAAAAAAAAAACGAAGAAAGTATTGTATTGTTCAACTCGCTTAAATTTTAGAATAATTTCAATTCTATCACTGATATTATGGCGAACAAGTCTGATTTGAAATTAAATTCGACTACATAATTCTCGAACCATATCCCCCAGTATTTGTTCAGATTATTTGACATAAGCGGATTGATGAATTTCCCCTTTTCTTTTTCCGTCATTTGATTTCATTCCGTTGGTCCCCGTATTGATTTTCCTCCTACTCCCAGAAAGGTAACAGAGATACCTTAGCCCCCTCTTTCCGTTTTCCCACCAGTCCCCTCTTAGAAGATGAAAGAAAAATATGTACACAGCTTTGAAGGATGACTCTAGCTTTCCAGCATGCGTGGTCTTATGAATTCGAGAGGCGTTGGATTGCAAGTAAATAAAAAGAAAGGTCGGGGGCAATTTAGGGCAAGAGATCGTGCACACTCAGCCTGCTAGAAAAGCTGACACTTCAACTTTGTTCTGCAAATACTCGCCTTGAGTTGGAGACTGAGAGATCAGCTCGGTCTTATTTTCTTTCTCTTTTTCAAGAGACAGGCGAAAAGCGGGGAAAGCAAACAAAACTTATTAAGTTACTGCCTTTGGACATAGAAAGCTCACAGCTTCTTTTCGTAGTTCAATACAGCCCTCTGCTGGGTTTTCGACACGATTCACTTGCACAAATTTGCAACTCAACGTTTCTGCGATTCAACAGATTTGGAATAACAGTATTTGATCATTAAACAGTTTCTATTAACGTTTCTGCGATTCAACAGATTTGGCATAACAGTCTTTGCTAATTCGACACTTTCTATAAACGTTTTCCCAGTTTCCCCAGCGTTTTCCTTTGTACGACAATTTTAGGAAAAGTGAGGAAAACTGTACAACACTTTATTTCCGTGGCAATTCAACACATCTTGGTTTCAACGCATTTCCTTTTCGGCGCAGATATACGTTATTTGGTGAATGCTGAAACTGCGAGCACCTTAGCCTAAATTTAGCTATAAAGTTATGTTTCCTAGCTCACGACGGATACTCCACACCTTTTTTTTTTAAATATTACCTTAAAGACAAGCTCAAAATGAGTTTTTTCTGCTTCCACCCAATTTTCCGTCCCCAACATTCCTGAGACGCGCGAACTTTTCCTGCCAGTAAAGTTTCATAACAATGACAAAGCTGCACATCGATGCACCCTGCACCCTTTGCTCATCGCCTATCACTCTTTTCTCCTGACTCCTTGACGCCACAGTTCCTAAATTCCTTCCACGAGCAAATAGTTAGTAGTTGGAAATGTCTTCTTTGATTTTTAATTCCTTCCTTGCCTACAATGTGTTGCCGCTCTAACACAAGAATATTGAATCTTGTCTCGCTTTGACGATGGGACCCACTAGAGGTCGGGTTTGTATTGAGCAAAAGCTGAGTATTGGAGTAGGACTAGCGATTCCAGGTTTAATTGGATAATATCAACCCATTCTTACATCAGTTGTATCTGACTGTCTTCTAGTGTCTTTAGAACCCCTGAGCAAAATAAAAATCATTTGTTGCTTGCGGTTTACCCGAAATCAGTGAATTCTTACCAATCAATCAATCAAATTTAATTCCATACAGCTTAAATCTAGAAGAGGTGAACAAAATATTTACGAAATACACAAAAACTTCAACAAATCAACTAACACACTTTACAAGACATGACTTGAAATAAATGTTGGAATGAAACTGTGTAATTGGCAAGCGTCGAATTGGCAGGATACGGCAAAAGCTGATTGCCTGTGTTCATCTCGGACGGACGCAAGGACGACGGGAGGGGAGGAGGGAATAGGCGGCTCATCTGGGGACATTTCGTTGCTCCGAGATTTTTGGAAAGAGTATTTCTGCGCAAAGGTATTATGGTATGACGCGCAACGCCTCTTCGGGGTAATAAGTATTTTTACCAATGTACTTTTGTTAGTATTTTATAGATACTGTACGAAGAGAAACTAAGTAGATATAAAGCAAGTTTAGACACTAAGAAAGATCACTTGCTCTTGAGCGATTGTGGTCCAGACTATCAGAAATAGCCCTGATAATTTGGCTACTTCTTGACGAAGACAATGGTTGTGTTTTTGCAGATACCATGGCATGTTACCACGGCAACTGGATCTGCATTTAGTCGTTTTTTACATTTCAGTGGTATCTGATACTCGGTTGTTCTGCAAAAATTACAATTGCCGGATTTGCACTTTTAAAAATCATCAAAAAAGAAATACTGATATCCACTGACATCTAGAGTGACATAACTTCTTTCCCACCAATTTGACAAAAATTAGACTCTTTTGTTAGTGATGATGAATTTCTCAGATACCACGATCAGATCGTGGTATCTGAATATCTGATAAAACGGTAGGCTACCTGGCCTGATACCACAGTAACTGCAAAAGCACCTTTTGACCGTGATCTCGAATACCACGGTAACTGCGAAAACGACTTTAGAACGTGGTACCAGATACCATGGTATCTGCAAAAACGCAATTAATAATTACGAAGTCATACTTCGTAAAGCCAGCGAAGAACCGAGCTGTTGTTTATACTAAAGGCATAATCTCGCCGTTCCCCAAGGACTCCTTTGGAAGAGTCCCTGCGTTTTCGTTTGTCAAATCCTCCTTTGTCAATTCCTCACTATTCTCGCGAGTCCTCACGAAGGGCTCTGATTATCATCACCATCATCAAAAAGGACTCCCTTTCAGATTCGGAGGGGAATCAATTTTTGCTGGTTTTGTGCAATGTAAAATCAATTAAAAACAATCAGAATAAACAAAACCAAATAAAGTGGATCCAGACTAAATTTGTTAACTGCATATTTCTTTTTCGAGCAAAATCCATTTTGGAAGCATTCCCCATGTTCTCTTTGTTTTCCAGACGCGGAGTCCGCGTGGACTTGGCATTCCCTTGATTCCTCGAGGAGTCCTCAGGGAACGGCGAGAATACGCCTTAAGGTTAAAATAAATGCGTTAATCCCGCTGCCAAAGTTGGTCGTGTTTGCAAGTATAAAAAGCTTCAGTAAAATAAAACAGAACGCCTTCTCCTGTCACGCTGCTTCTTCTGTAACGTTTGCTTCCTCGGTAGTAAGACTAAAGGCTTCGCACTAGCAAAGCAAAATGCAAGACTGTTAAATGACCTATTTCTGCTTCAGGAATCACGCCCGTCCCTAATTTTTTCCATTCTCAGTTCCGAGATTGCGGATCCGCATCCGAGAGAACCTAAATGCACTACGCTGACTTTTGTGTTTAGCAGTGTCCGGGCTTTACTAAACGTTCCCCGGCAACCCCCCCCCCCCCACCCACACACACACACACAAGGATAGTAAAATAAATATTCCTTCAGCCCAAGCTGACTGCGAATCATATTTGATAGTGCAAAACGGATACGTCAGCTGAATTTTATTAGAGCTATATTTCGGCCCTTCTTGGCAAGGGTCCGTTTCAGGCTGTTTTTTCACCCGTTTTTTTCCGCCAGGGTGGGTTTGGTACCGGGGGGGAGGGTTGCCGGAGGGGTTTTGACGGGGGGGGTCGCAATGGGGGTTTTCGTCTAGACCCATTAGGAATACCAGTTATGGAAGTTTCTCCGTGTTTTTTTTGTTATTATTATTACAAAACCAAAAGGGCGATTGAGGTTGAAAATAGCCGGCATCCTATAGATTTGTAATGTTGGAGAAACCATTCCGAGAAGCTTGTGTTTGAAAAGAGTCACTTTGTAAGAATGTTGGAATAGTAACTTGCGACTTGTGCTTCAAGTACTTCCGTCCGTGTTCTTCATAGTTAAATACGCAAATTAAACAACAGTTTCGGAAAAGGAATGAAACAAATCCTTCAAAGGGTAATTCGAGTTTTGGATAGCGAAGTTTTAGGAATACTAAAAAACCCCACGAAGGCCATAAACGGCGTTCTCCAAGGACCCATAAACTAGGACCATATGACAGTGGAAACAACCACCATTAAGCCAAGAGGGCTACACAAATAACGTTTGTTCTGTTTTGCCATTCAAACACTGACACGGTATGACCTTCTTGACTATATTCGTCTGAGGTTCATTGTTCGCACACGATTCATCTTCCATAGGCCCAAAATTTACTAACTCTCACCTCGTCATACCTATCTTCAAATCCTGGGCACAAGATAATAACGGCGGAAATACAAAAAGATGACGACATGTCTGAGACCTATCTTATTTTGTTTGGCTGACGTTACAACTTTCACCTCTGCGATTGTCCCAGAAAATGACAAGATATTAATTTGCAACAACTGAGAACAGAATCAGCACACAAGAGTTCAAACGAACATCACGGTCTCAGTTTACGATTGACTGGAAAACAAACAATAGGTTCAGATTAGTCGTTTTTGCAGTTACCGTGGTATCTGATACTACGGTTGCTCTGCAAAAACGACAATTGCCGGATTTGTGCTATTAAAAATCATCAAAAAAGAAATACTGATATCTAGAGTGACATATCTTGTTGACCAATTTGACAACAACTAGACTCTTCTGTTAGTGATGATGAAAGTGAGATGAATTTTTAAATACCACGATCAGAGCGTGGTATCTGAATATCTGATAAAACGGTACCTGGCCTGATCCCACGGTAACTGCAAAAGCACCTTTTGAGTCTTTGCCAAAAAATTTGCATATTTCCCATATGACAACGCTGTATTTGTCTAAATAAGACATAAAAGCAATGTGGTATATTGACGGAAATAATCCACACAGTCATTTGTTGAGTCTAAAGTTGGCCTAAGAGGTAGAAAATGATGATATGATACGTATCTGAACAAAATGCCCCCCCCCCCTAGTACCGAGTGCCAAAAAGCGAGCATCCCCTCGGGGCTTACGCTATCCTAAGTTCAAGTTCAAGTTTTTTTAATTATACACAAAAATACAAATATATGACACAAGCACTGTGGAGAACACGAATTCGCACATGCAATGCTTGTTAACAATTTTACTATAAATAACAACAACGTACCCTATAAATCCAACAATACTAATATAATATAAGAATGTCGACAGTTCCGCATTACTTTCACGAACGTTCAAACTATTCAAAGAGACGGACAAGAACATTAAGAAACAAATAAGAAATCAAAGGAAGAAAATTTAGTTTCATTTTTTATGTCACAACAAAGCTAACATGGCTCTTAGCTGATACTTCTTCAATTGTTCCAGTTTGCTATTTCATTCATCATTCATTCATTCATTTGTTCGTACTATACAAACTACATAACATAAATATAAAGCAAGAAACAAGACTCCCTGAAGATGTCGTGTTGGGGATCCACTACCTATACACTAACCTACACTGAAAATATTCACATTGCAATACTTACATCACATTACAAGCGTTAATAAACTACACAAACAGAAAAATATTAACTGCAAAAAAAGAAGAAAAATACACTGAAAAGGAAAGAAAGAGAAAGGTAAGGAAGTAATAGACAAGAACACGGAAGAATTGACACACGTCTTCGGAAGGTTTGACTACTGTTCAGGAATCTTCAGGAATCCCATCTTAAAGTTTAACCGAAAAGGACTGGGATAGGACAATCTAGTTACCCACCACTTATTCACTTGAAGAGGCTCGAAGACACGACGAAAATGCTTTACTTCGTTGATCCGCTATTCACGAATAATCGATTTTCAAATAGTGGAATTTCCGTGTGATTTGTGATACCTCTATGCGCTTGTATTTTTGTTGCATACCTTAGGAGAAAGATTTATGATTTTTTTTTTGTTCAGGCACTAAGCAATCTTCACCAATCTCACCACTGCCAACTGAAAAGCCGAGTTTGTGTTGAGATTAAAACTTCCCGCGTCATGGTAGAATTTACACTATGTGGACGGCTGCAGATATTCTGAACGTCATAGCTAGAGCAGGTAGTGGAAAAAAAAAATCTCTTTGCAGAATCCAAATAATTCAGTGTGTTCAGTTAAATGGCACAGAAATAAGTTGGATTTTCAGCTGAACTTTAAGGAATCGACTACACCCAGAAACATCCTCACACTTACCCTCTCCTCTCTTTCAGATGGAAATGTCAACCCCCTACACACAGATTCCGCTTAAAGGCTACAGCCATTCAACCGAGTCAATCGAAATGAAACCGGCCGCGCCCTTACAATTCGCCGACATTATCAACCCCCTGCAATCTTATGGAACGCTGCCAAAGGCGCAAACACACAAAGAGATAAACGTTATGACTCTTCCCAGATCGGGAACGATGAATTCCCTCAAGAATGGCGGCAAGGGGTTGGCTAATGATGTGACTGAAAGACGGACATTACGAAAACCAAATCAAGTCGAGGGACCAGATGTTACAAACATGAATGAACTAAGAGTGTGAAATTTAGAAGAAACATATAAGGAACAAGAACGGGTGACCACGACTTTTGAAGAAGGCGGATTTGTTGGAAGTCGGGATTTAGGGTCGAAGAGTTACCCAGACCAGCAACCTAAGTCACCCAGAGTAAGTCCAAGAGTCCATAAAAGCGGGGTCAATCAAGATCATGATCCAACTCTGTAAAACAGATTAGTTGGATTTTTAACGGAAAACAGTGTTGCGGAGACTGCAAGAGATTTATAGAAGATGAACTGAAAGGATCGGATGCCAATTTTATTTACCGATTCTCGTGTGCGAACGGATGCTTAGGATACTCACGTCATGTTTTTTTCGTCGCTATAAAGTTTAATTAAATAAAAAGATATGTATTGTTCGCAAGCTTCCTTACACTGTAAAAAGTCTCTCCTTTATCGGACTTTACTAGTTCTGCGTCACCGATTTCGGACATTTTTATTCCTAACTCGGATAATTAAAATCTGGATTCGGAGAGTTATAATCTGATGCAGGATTAAAACGCTAGAATGGAAAATACTGCAGGGTATACTGCAGTGTTTTCCGATAATGAAGATACTTTTTACAGTGTATTCCATAAGACCTTGACAGAGAGCAGATAGTGAGGCATGTTATTTCGCCTGCTACTCTTTTGTCCGAGTATACGACGCCGAGATTTTAGCAATCCTTCTATGGGCATGGCGTATCATCTGAAATTGGTTAGCAACAGTGTGTCGATTTTATAGGCAGTTCCTCCTTACGAACATCATGAGCATTTTTCTTTGAAATTCTTTACTTTCTGACTCGAAATTCGGTGCTGTGTACAGTGATTAAGAACGGTTGATGCCTGGAAGCTTGTCTCATTTTGACTGTTTCCTACTACTCGGGGCGGGTTTGTGACCTGTGTCAACACCTTCTTTAAACTTATAGATAGTTCTGGCGTTCACAACAATTTTACGAAGATGATTCCAGTGGTCAACCATTTGCTGTTTGGAACTCCGCTTGCCAATGCCCTTTCAAAATAGCATACTATGGCCGTGTTCCACCCTACTTACCGTAGTAACTACGAACTAAGTAGGCTGCTTGGTGTCACGGCTGGAACAACTATTTCTTCTCTCGGCAAAATTCAGCGTTATGCGTTAATCCGGCAAATCGCAGCACAGAATCGTACCCGATGAAAAATTTATCTCAAATAGTAGTCTGAAGTTGTACGAAAAAGTAGCATGCAGTACAAACTGATTCTACTACATGCTTCTATGTCTAGGCTACCGTGTTACTGCATTCAACAGCATGCTACTATTAGCAAGACTGGATGCTACTATAGCAAGACAGGATGCTACTGGATACTACTGCTTAAGATTGGCCCAGTCTGAGACACATTACTATTTACTATTACATATCAATACATGCAACTTTTTCGTACAGCTATCATACAACTACGCAGGCTACCAATTTTTCATCGGGTAGTTCCCACGCTTCCTACGCTCCCGAGCGTGGTAAGCAAATACATTTTCCGAGACGGCAGTACGGTCAGTGTAGTAACTTTTCACGAGGTTAGAAGGAAAATAGTAACAAGTAGTTACTATTGTAAGGAGGGTGGAACAAGCTCTATATTTTGTTCGGTATGATAGCAGGAACACCACTGGATTGCTTCGCTCAGCCGAGAAACACCATGCAAGGTCTTCAATTTCAAATGCTGCTACGTGACAAACTAAACAAAATTCATAGCTAGTGGAAACGAGGCTTAAAGGACCTGTCTTACCTTAATACTGATGCAACCTACTCCCATAATCACTACATATATTTCTAAACCCGGAGACCCCAATTTCATACGGTACATTATAACCTGATTTTCTCACTTGCCGTCTTTTGCTACCGTCCATGTATATACGCTGTAAACGGTTGTCTTCGAGAATTTTTTCCATCAGGAAAACCGGTTGTGTACATTGTTTCCCTGATTTCATTACAAGTCAACGGGTCTCGGAAAAGGCTTAAAACAGCCAAAACCGTGGCTTATTTCTTGAAAGCACAGCATAGTTTTAAAGTATTCAAATATTTTTAAATACTGTAAGCTGAAGAGTCAATAGTGCGAAGGGAGCTTTAAGGGCATGGAACAAATGATGGAAACAGGAGAAGTCACTACAACCCCTTCTAAACGCATATAAGAGCCTAAACTGCACAGCCAAGCCCAATCTTCTTCTGAACCAATTAACTGGAGTGTTTGGTTGCGATTTCCCCCTCCCCTCAAAATCTCTTTCCTAACAAAAAGAGACAGGCCTACAGGGACTTTTGGAAATTCTAAAAGGATTGCCGGATATGATAATGGCCTTAACAAAGACTAGGCCCCTGGGACGCCTACTAACTCATCTTCCCTACATCCTGACCAGAGCTGCAAAAGAAAAGTGAGTTGGCGAATCCTTTGTGGCGAAAGATTCATCTTCAGAAGCTGTATTTCAACATGACAGAAGCAAGAAAAAAAGGTCCGCTAGGGACCGGCAAGCCACGAATGGAAAATCAGAGCTGACAGTCGAAAAAGGAACGGTCCAATTTCCCTGGAAAATTGACATTTACTAACTCCCTGCTTTTCACTCCAGATTCCATTTTAGATTTAAATTTCACAGTTTCAGATTCGAATAAAATGGAACATCAAAATAGCCGTCCAAGTTGACAGAGCGTGGCGAGTCCCTGGCAACAGAACATTAAATACAGTCAGGAACTTTATTTTGCAAGCTTCCGAATGGTCCAGCGGATACGTGATCTTATGTTTGCACCACAAATGCAATGACACCTACCGAGTGGCAAAACACTTCGAACAAAGAACTGCCGATTGAACTTCATGTCACCAACTGGCAACGAGCTATAGCCGAGGTCTCTCGGCTCAAGCTCAGGCCCTTAAAGGACCCCTCTTGCTTATTCTGCCTTTTATAATATACTTAGCTCCCATATGGAATTATAAGCTTCTAAAATCCCCACCTTTCTCCATTGTTTCGTTCCGTAACTACGAATTTTCAGCGCTTTTTCGGCCTTGCCCAGTTTTCCGCCACCCAAGGAAAATTTGCCGGAATCTTCATTGTCAGCTGACAACTCTTTCACACATAAGGATGTGATTATCTTCTGTTTATTACTTCTCCTATTTGCTTAGTTTTCCCACTTTTTAACCGAAGCACGTTCAGTTTTCAAATCTTTTGCGCCCAGCCGCCGCGTCGGAGAGCAGGAAGGCAGGATATAATCGGCAAGCGCTAACAAGAGAATCGCTAGTTTCAGGTGGAAAGTAATGGTATTTTCGAAAACGTTTTTTCTGATCCATTTTATAGGGAAAAGATCATTTCTAGTCAGAGTTGTGCTTTAAGGGGCTCTCCCCTTCACCAGACTATGGGTTTCGTAGTGTTGGTGGCATACCTGTAATGATAGAGATGGGTTTTACTGGTTTAAAGGACAAAAAATAAGAAAAACTACAACCCGCTACTGTCCTCGTGCGACATCTCTATGTGTGTTCGATAAACTTTCAGAGCATATGCTATCCATAAACAAAGCTATGGGGGGGGGGGGATAAAAATTATCCAACCCTAAGGATGATAGTGTTGTTTTTATAGATGAATGAGAGGAGGAAAAGGAGAATCTTGTTCCTGCTATCACGTGGATAGAAACGGAAAATTGAAAATTTGGGCAAGAAAAAAGTCTTGCGCAACAGTCTCTTAGCAAAACGAAAAATAAGAAATAACTTTATTGCTTTAAAAGCCCGAGGGCCATTGCAAATGACAACATGACAAAACGTTACAGGTGAAATAACAAAATCACTGATAAGCTCCTAAAAATCACAAAATTACTTAATCCAACCAAAAAAAATCCCGTGCTCGATTGCCAGCCTGAGGAAACTAATCTTTCCGTACTTCGAAAGCATTCGTCAGCTATAAAATTGTCCTAATTAGCCGCCTATCATGAAACAAGCATGTAGCCTACCAAACATTTCCTTTCGCAAATCACTCAGTTCAACACAATATACACATTAGCTAACAAACTCCAACTAAAAAGTGTCGGAACGTTTTTATCAAAAGTTTTACCATTTCTTTGTTTAATCTTCTGAGGCTGACAACTAGGCAAGCAGCTGGCCCAGACCATCTCACTTTTAAGGCTATTAAGTCGTGAGGAAAAACAAGGCCTGGCAAAGGAACAATGCATTACATTCCCGCAAATCGGCTCCGTCTCGAAGTTATTGAACATCGAAGAAAAGCAAGAAAGTTATAGTTGGAGCAAAGAAAACGAGGATATCTGGTCCACATCTGGTCGAGACCACACTCACAGACGAACTTCTACCTATACTCTGTAAAAAGTCTCTCCTTTATCGGACTTCATAGTTGTGCGTCACCCATTTTCAACATTTTTATTTCCTAATCCAGAGAATTAAGATCCCGAATTCGGAGAGTTTTAATCCTGCATCGGGTTATAACTCTCCGATTCCAGATTCGAATTCTCCAATAAAGGAGAGACTTTTTACAGTGTAGGCAAACAAGGTAGCTACTTAGGGCCCTAACCTCGGAAGGGCCGAATTGAAAAATGTAAAACTATAAAATTTAAAGGATCGATCTTACTAATTATGTCTTTTCCGTTATCCCTAGCTTCCAGTCATATGGAATTATCAGCTTGAGAAATCCGCTCCCTTCGTCATTGTTTCGTTTATGCAGCGTTTGCAAGTACAGGAAAACTTGAAACGAATCCGTTTTTGGCGACAAGATTATGTTTACACGCAGAGGAAAAAAAATTTGTTCAAACCAGAAAATCTGACAAAAATAAATTCACTAGCCAACAAAAAAATGTTTTGATATCATTTATGACATCAGTACTGATGACCGCTGCTCTCAAAGGCTGGCTAGACTTTTTTTTAGTATTTTTACCAGTGCCGCCGATGAGATTTCTTTCAAGCAGACCGGAATTCCTTTCATCATGAAAGGATTCCCGTCCCGCTAGACTTTTTTCCTAGTCGTGTTCACGAACGGAATCCTTTCAGGTCGACCGGAATTCCTTTGTACTTAACGGGATTTCTCGTCCGTGTAAACGCTACATTAGCATCTATGACTTTTTAGCGCTTTTTCAGCTTATGTAGCGTTTACACGGACAAGAAATCCCGTCGAGTAGAAAGGAATTCCTGTCGACTCGAAAGGGTTGCGTTCGTGAAGACGACTAGAAAAAAAGTCTAGCGGGACGAGAATCCTTTCATGATGAAAGGAATTCCGGTCTACTTGAAAGGAATCCTCGTCGGCGGCCATGGTAAAAAGACTAAAAAAAAGTCTAGCTAGCATTTGAGAGCAGCAGTCATCAGCACTGATGTCATAGCTGCTTTCAAAACATTTTTTTATTGGCTGTTATTTTCAAATAGTGGAATAAGATTTTCTGATTTCAAGAATTTCTTTTTTGTCCTCTGCGTGTAAACATAACCTTGTCACCAAGATCGGATTCTGGTCAACTTTTTCCTGTACTTGTAAACGCTGCATTGGCTGACGTTGTCAGTCACGGAGAGCAAATTTCGCTGATAGCCATCAACCAATCTTGTAAGTGAATGGAAATCTTTAAAATCTGTTTTTCATTTTTACAAGACTTGGTAGGCTGACAAGTCTATCTTGTGCTACGGACTAGTTTTTTCTTTTGCTTGGTTTTCCCCTTTTTAACCACGGCACGCACATTTTTCAAATATTTTGCGGCCAAACTCCGCTTCGGAGAACGAGTAGTCTGGATAGAGTTAAGAAGCATCAGCAAGAAAATCGTTAATATCACGCGGCAAGTATTGGTGGTTTCTGTGGACGGTATTGTTGAACCAGATTATCGTGAAAATATAATTTCTAGTAAGAGCTGTGCTTTAAAATAAGAGTAGTTGGTACTTGTCTATTTCGAAGCCCGTTAAATAAAGAGAGCATTAAAGTAAACTTTGTTATTAAACCAAAAACACTGTCAATTACCAACTCTATTTAGTTTACGCGGCAAGTATTGGTGGTTTCGGGAAACGATATTGTTGAACCAGTTTATCGTGAAAATATCATTTCTAGTAAGGGCTGTGCTTTAAAATAAGAGTAGTTGGTACTTGTCTATTTCGAAGCCCGTTAAATAAAGAGAGCATTAAAGTAAACTTTGTTATTAAACCAAAAACACTGTCAATTACCAACTCTGTTAACTGCCTAGGGGTACTGAATTACATGTCCAGGATAGCAAACAGGGAGGCAATGAGAAGACCAGCAGTAACTTCCTTCTACTTCGTTATGACTATACAGTTTCCGCAGTTGTCTTGGCCACAAAACTTGTCACAATGGGCACTAACTATGCTTAATTTTTATAAAATGCTTCACACATACCCATTTCTGACTTCCACTAGATAGCGCTTCAAAAAGAAGCCTTTTTCTTGTTATCGCTTGTCATTGACTCTTCGGCGTATCGGCGGAGACGATTTCAGACCATGGTACTGCAAGGTGCGGTAGTTGAAAAACTCTCGGCGATGTAAAAAATCACTCGAATTTAGAGCTAAGTGATGATGAGTGGCATGGCTGCTAAAATAAACCGTCTCTGTAGCTGGCAGATTGCTCCAGTGTTATCTGATGAAACTTTCTGTTGTTTGTAGTACCGAAGAAAAGTTTTGCTTTGTGGATGTAAAGTTACAACATTGCAAAAATTTACAAATATAACCGACCTACTTGCAGCTAATTCCAGAGCTTACAAGGAATTCTCAGTTAGCACCGTTAATATGAATATTTGTCAACAATACAAATAATCCGGAGTATGTGAGAACAACGAATGGATGAGAAAAAAGAAACTCCGCTTATATTTGTCGAAGCTAGTAAATCGGAGTATGGCAGTCAGCAAAAAACAGCGTAACGACATATTAGCGAAAATAAGTTGTCGAGGAATCTGCTGATTCCTGACGTAGCATTGTATTCTAGGGATGGTAATGTGGTATCATGATTTTTTCATCCGCCCATTGAACTTTAAGCGAAAAGGGCTGGGATAGGACAATCTAGTTCTTCTTCTTTATGTTAAGCCTCTTTGGACGGCGTGACGCTCCATTTAGGCCTCTTCCCTTTTGCGGCCTCGCAGTATGACTGCTCAGGACTGCATTGGTTTTCTTCTTCTGTTGTGGTGATCGGTAGAGTAACTGTAGTAGTCTTCATGGGCTTTTAATTTTTGTCATACTAGGTGGTCGAGTTCCATGCATCGGAGGAATGAATGGATTGGCATGCTTTTCTGCGTCTTTTGGTGGTGGGGGTTATTTGATGAGGGAGAAGGTGGTCTTCTCAAGTCGGAGTGATGCACATATTCTTTACCCATCACTTATTCACTTAAGTTGGCTTGAAGACCCGCTGAAAATGTGTTACTTCATTGTTCCGCTATTCACGAATAATCAATTTTCAAATAGTGGAATTTTCGTGGGATTTGTGGTACCTCTATGCGCTTATATTTTTTGCTGTATGCCTTACGAGAAAGAATTATGATTTTTTTTTGTTCAGGCATCCAGTCTTCACCGATGTCACCACTACCCACTGAAAAGCCGCGTTTGGGTTGGAGATTAAAATTTTCCGCGTCATAGTAGAATTTACGCTGTGGGGACGGCCGCAGATATTTTGAACGTCATAACTAGAGCAGATAGTGGAAAATAAAAAAAATCCCTTTGCAGAACCTAAATAATTCAGTTTATTCAATCAAATGACACATAAATAAGTTGGCTTTTCAGTTAAACTTTAAAGTCTCGCCGCAGTTCCTGTTGTAATCAACTATTATAACCCCAAACAAGCCCATTAGAAGTTAGAGCACTTCGGATGTCCAATTACAAAAGGGATTTCTTAGCTCGGGTGTGGGATCAAGTAGTTGTTTTCTTAGCGAGAATGTTGTACTTTCAGTATAGGTTTTTGGTTTGGCAGCGTATTTTCCAGTAAGATAAAGAAGACAATCCTTCGAGTAATAAATGTTAAAAGACAGAACGATCTGTAACACGCACACACTCATGCAGTAGGCTAATACTCCATATGACTAAGTCCAAAACACGCCAGTAATCCTCAGGAGGAACGAGAAAACGTCTCACTAACGACTCAAACTCAAACCATGTGTCAACCAATCACGGCGCTCGTTCGGGACAGCTGTGGTGCCACTTCCGGCTCTTCCACTAGGTACACGGCGATTTTGCATTGGCAAGGAGAGTAAGTGATCAAGAGTATTGCGAGGAAAGTTGCGAAGGATTCCAGCTGAATGCGTAATATGCGTACCAATAACAGATTCCTGACAGCTGCTGAATAGCTCAAATAAGAGCCCCGCAAAGTGAGGATTTACTTACTTACTTTCATGAAACATGGCCTCCAACTCCGCGCTCATGTTTGTTATCGAAAAATGATTAGGCTTTCAGAACAAGACTCCTGGACGGTCCTTTTCATCTAGGTTGTTAGTACGGTAAGTAGTTTAAATTAGTGTTTGGCGATATTCAGATTTTTCGATATACCGATATTTCCACTTTAGATATCGATAATCGATATTGATATATCAGCTGCATTTTTTGCTATAGTGTACGCATCGTATAGCAAAAATTTAAGAACAAACATTGTCGTAAAAGACATCTTGCATCATTCCAAACTTTGAATAAATAAAGACTGAATTACGAAAAACATATTGCTCCAATTTCGAATATATAAAGTAATCTATCTTTATTATTTACGATAATTATAAATGTACAAATGTCGTTTTCGATATTTACGTTTCGATAGTTAATATCAATATTTGCTCCGATCTATCGATATATCCTTAAAGATATCGCCCAACACCAATTTAAACAGATCCTCCAGCGGGACAGTTCGACACTCAACACACACGGTTGATTCGCTTTATAACGCAGTTAGTTTCAGATCATCTTAGATACATAGATAGATGGATATTTTTATTGATCTAACTTGTTGAATATATACAATTATTACATAAAATAAAATAAATCACTTGGAATTCACTTGTTTTTATGGCCATATACCGATCACAGTTCCGTCTGTCGGTCTGTCCGAGTTTTTTGTCACACTTTTTCGAGTTAGGGTACTTCCAGTTGTGCTAGGACAATGAAACTTGGCAGGCATATTAGAGACCCGACCAAACTAACCTGAAAATAATAAGTTTCCCGATCCGACCATATACGGGGGAGTGGAGGGCGCTGGAAACTTGAAAATTTAGGGCATTTTGTCAAACTTTTTCGAGTTGGGGTACTTCCAGATGTGCTAGGACCATGAAACTTGGCAGGCATATCAGACACCCGATCAAACAAACTTAGAAATAATCAGTTTTCCGATCCGAAGGGAATCCCAGGGGATTCCAGGAAATTGAGTGGAATGTAACTTTCGAACGGGTGATCGGATTGTAATGAACTACTGAACTAACTGAATAGATTATATATCTGTGATATCCCGTTTAAAGTCTTGACCGGATTCGGTAGCCAGGGGGAAGTTGGGGGGGGGGGGGGGATACCGGAAATTTCAAGAAACGGTTAGAATGGAGGGATCAGAGTGAAACTTGCTGGGAACAACATGCATCTGCTCTAGATAAATCGTTTAGACAACTGTACTGGATCCGGACACTTAGGGGGGGGGGGGGGGTCCCGGAATTTCGGTGATGGCGGTTTTGGGGATTTTCACGATGAAACTTGGCAGGCATATTAGGGACCCGATCAAACTGACTTCAAAATTAAAATTTTGTCGATCTGATAATGGTGGGGGGAGTTGAGGGAGGGGAATCCGGAATATTCATTCACGCGTAACTTTTGAACGGGTGATCGGATTCGAGTGAAATTTGAGAACTGAATAGATGACATTTCTCTGGTGATCTTTTTCATATCCGGACCGGATCCGGCAACTATTGGGGGGGGGGAATACGTGACCCGCTTAGAATGGGGAGATCGGGATGGAAATTTGTGGGAAGAACAAACAGATGCTCTATGTAAATCATTTACTGAACCGGATTGGCTACGGCCACCGTGGGGGAGTTGGGGCGGGGGCCGGAAATCTAAAAAAAACGGTGAGAATGGAGGGATCGGAGCGAAAATTGCTGGGAAGAACAATCATCTGGTCCATGTACATCTTTTATACAATTTGACTGGATCCGGACACTTGAGGGGGGGAGGGAGGGAGTTTCCCAGAATTCCGGTAAATCCGGACCCGGTAAAACTGAATTGGAATAAAAAAAAGTCCTCGATATGATAATCTTGCGGGGGGGGGGGGGAGGTTGAGGAAGGGGAATCCGGAATATTGAGTCATGCGTAACTTTGAAACGGGTGATCGGATTCGAGTGAAATTTAAATACTGAACAGAGGACCGAACATTTCCGGACCGAATCCGACAATTATTGGGGAGGGGGTATACTTGACCCGCTTAGACTAGAGTGATCGAATCGAACTTTGTAGGAATCACAAACAGATGCTCTGGATTAATCATTTACAGAACCAGATTGGCTCCGGGTATTATGGGTGGAGCTGGAGGGGGGGGGGGGGGGTCTGGGATTCCAGTGATCACGAGTTAAGGTACTTTCAGATGTGCTAGGACGATGAAACTTCGCTGGAATATTAGAGATTCAACAACATTTGCTTAGAAATTGCAACTTCCCAAATCCGATTATTCCTTAAAGTACCAATCTTGACCGCAAAGGAAGAAAAATACTTTTACGCAAAATATGCATTTCAGGTTGCCCATCAGCCCATTATCATTCTTGCCTCAAGGGTTTTCCTTACAAATGAAGTTCTAGCTCCCTTAGAGTGCGCATCTCAACCGCAAAGTCGAAACTTACGACTTTGATTACGATGTTTGATCAATCAAAACATCTTAACCCATGCACGTGCCATATGAGCTTCCAGCTCTTGTTTATTTTCTCAGTAAAATACGGTACAAAGGAATTCGAATACCGGCTAGTGCGACATTTAACTGGCACCAGGAGATTTTGGTGCCGGGTCCGTCCTGTCGTCGGTGCTAGATCGGGCAGAATACTATGTGTTTCACTGGCAAGGATTGACCGGCCAAAACGTAAAATTAAGTTTTCCCGGCGGACATGGAGTGGCTCAAGTCTTAATAGGAGAAGGGAAGCTTCGTAACCATTGTATGTCAGTCCTAGCATAAGGCATCTTAATAACTGTTCTAGCATCTTTATAACTATTTGTAACAGTATGGTAAACTGGTCCTGCCACAAAGCTGTCACCAAGACTAGTGGCAACCTTACGTTGACTAAAAATTTTGCCTGTTCATATGTTACCGATTCCCAAAGAAGGGGTATTCGGTAGAATCACATCAAGTACCCTTGAGGTTTGCAGTCGTTTGTGTCTTTCATGACGGACCATAGACATTCCGCTTCTAGCCATGTCACTACACTGTCAGAAGTTTCATAACAGATAACACGAGGATGCGAGGTTTCAAAAGATGATGCGTAACAGGTAACACTTCGGATGTTATCTGTTGTTTTTCAAAATGTTATGCATAATAAGCGTTATAATCAGGAAGAACCGAAAAACCGCCAAAAAGTTTTCCCACATCATGACGATAAGGAATAGGTACAGTCAGTAGATGCTTTTTTGGCTCTTCCAAACAAAGCCTATTATGCGTAATATTTCATGCATAACTTTTTCAAAACAACAGATAACATCGGAATTGTTATCTGTTACGCAATACCTGTTGGAACCGCGCATCCTTGTGTTATCTGTTATGAAACTTCTGACAGTGTACGCAGTATCTGGAGGGATGGGAGGTGGCCTTAAAAAAACAAAACCCATTTTTTTTTAATGTCATTTTGTCATAAAAATGTAAAAAATGTATAAAAAATGTCAGTCATTTTATTGCGGTTGGGGCTGCCCTGCAATCGGTTGCCATTGCTTTTGTTTATCTGTTTCCCTCCAAATCATAAATATCGCAGATAATTCAAAAATAACAATCCACCTTGATCGCCATACGCTAATTAATCCCCGTGCTTCCATGGGGGAAAGGCCAAAAGAAATAGAAAACCGTGATTTTCGGGTTTTTTTCTTGATCAGCTAGTTATCCCTCCAAGAAGTCTAAGATGATGTACGAGGGATAAATATAATTTCGGATAGAACAGAATAGAATAGAATAGTGTTTATTTAGCCTTAAAGGGCCATAAACAGATTTTCATAAACACGGCATACAAATATACTAATGCATTGAAAACATAATGATCCTGCGACACATACAAAAACTATCTCTTATTTTAATTCCCACTCACATGTTCTACCACCGTTTCAATAATGTTGTCTTTAGTCGATGTCAATATACCAGGTTGCTCTTCCATATTCCGGTTGCACTTTCGGCAAACCGTCCTCAGCGAAAAAAAACAAAAACAAACTAAATCATAAGGTCCAACACAATACAAACAGAAAAGCGACGCGGAACCAACAAACCATAAAACGACATGTAACTAAAAACCAGAAAAACGATGCGGACTGAACAACATACAAATGCAAATAAAATAACGAATATTAAAATGTGCGTGTTAAAAGTGTATATGTACAAATCTGTGATTATTTTACAATTTTGAATTCTGTATCTATTTACGACTTATCAACTATTTTTACAATTATTCCCTGCGAAAGTGCAGAAGCTTTCACCCAGCATTTACACAATCCTTGTTTCATCAACCGGGTATATGAGGCTAAACGCACTCTGGAAGGGTGTTCTAGAAACGTGCGCTGAGGTTGTGTTTCCGAACTTGACAACCTCTTCTTCCAGTTTCTTCGGGTAGCTCCCCAAGATCAAAGCTATTCAACCCATTGTGTCAATCCATTTGTCATTAGGCAAGTGCATCAGTCGGTCATACATAGGCTACAGTATTGCCGATTACGTGCTTGCATGAAATTTTTTGACATTCATCAAACTTCTTGTCAGGGTCGACTAACTCAGAGATGTAGGACACAGGCCCACGCGAGCAGTACGTGCCTACAGCCTTGTCCTAGAGAGCCTGACATATATATATCACCGCCGGAGCCCTGCATCTTCAGACTAGATCAGATTCACGTCTGCTATTGGCCTACATTTATTTGTAAATACTAGTGCAATACAATATTTCTTCATTCGTACCACCGTCAGTTACTGCATAGACAGCCTTACCACCAGGCCCGTATCCAGGAATTTATTTCGGGGGAGGGGGCGCCTTTCGGGGGGGGGGGGGGTTGCCTGCGGATCGGACAAAAAAGTACAAAAAAGACATAGATCAGAGGGAAAAGCCTGTAAAAATGATGATTTTTGTACGTTTCGGGGGGGGGGGGTCAACCCCCTAGCCCCCCTGGATACGGCCTTGCTTACCACTCTACGTCTTGCCTTACCACTCCCAACTTGACACTTCGCTACATTCCAACTAACAATCCGAAACTCTCAAAAGGGGACCATACTTCAGTATTACGTAACATTTGGAAATCTCATTTCCCAGAGACTCTTCAAATGGTTTCCATTTTGTTCACCCTCAAAGAGAAGCACACGTCGTCTTTCATTTACTTCCTCTTCGCTTTTGTTGGAAAAAGCGCCGACATCTAAATCAAACGGTAGCAGCTCCATCTTCCTCTTCATCACTAATCATGCCTTCGAAGCGCAGTCGGAAAATCTTGCAAAATCATTCCACCTTGAATACAAATTTCTAGAATTTCCAGTCTGTCTTCAAGTCCCTCTTGAAGATTTACGGAAATGCCAATTTGGAACATGCCTGGCAGGACTTTCCTTCTAATTACAATTCACAAACGCCATCCACCGGCCCTAATGTACTCGCCTAAGCCTTTGACCTGGAATTTCCATGCCGCGTTACTTAAAAGGAATTAGGTGGAATTCCAGTGCTTTATCTTACTCATGCAACTTGGAGGAATAATAAAGGAATTCGAATGCTTAAACATGAGAGAGGTCAATAAATCAGCAAATATAAGTAAAGCTACGTTTACACGGAGAGTATTTACCCGTACTCCGTGGGTATTTTTCCCCGCAACAGCAACAAATCCTCGGGTATTTTGGACTTCAATTTCGCGCACTTTTTACCCGGGGATTTGTTTGTCGAAGGGTATTCTTCGACGTCAGTAACAACAAAATCGAATTTTCGAGCAATAATTTTGATTATGTCCATATTAGAAGTGATTCAACTGGACACATGTTGGTGTCCATTGTAGAGAGATATCCTGAGCTTTACAACCTTGGGATCTACTGCCGCATGACAGTACTCTCCTTTGAAAAATACCCGGGTACCGTGTGAACACTTTCACCTCTCGTCTCCGGGGAAAAATACCCGCCGTGTAAATTGACGTTAAATAAGTAAGTAGTTTATTTATAACCCGTCATTCTGAAAAAGCGGAGTAAATGAATAAAAATAAATAAAACACATAAAGACACAGAAAAAGACACTTAATTTTCACTCTTCGCGGCCAGGAAGCAGTGGATAACGTCATGCGCTGGTTGGGCCCTGTTGTCCATGATTTTTTATAGCGACGAGGAAACATCCAAAAGGGTAAAACTTGCATCTTGAATCTGAACTTCTCCGTCAATGTATTATGACAAGTAAACTTGTCGTACACTTTAAACTTTAGTCGAAGGAACTTGTCGCCTGTATCACCCAATGCCGTCTTACAGCACAAGCAGGGAAAGGCTAAGCTCCACCCAGAGGCGTTACTAGCCAAAATGTTTGGGGGGGGGGGGGGCAATGCATTTACCGACTGACTGGTAATTTTTACCGACTGTTTTTGCAGAAAAAACACTGTTTTCAAGAAAAAAACACAGTTTTGAACAAAAATCGATTGATTTTCAGAAAATCCGACTGTTTTGACGAAAAATCGACTGATTTTCAGAAAAAATCGACCTTTTTCATGAAAAAAAATCAGCTATTGTGACGAACGATTGCGCCGCTTCGCGTCGACTCGGTTATTTTTACCGACTGACCGACAACATTGGGGGGGGGGGGGGGGTCACCCCCCCTCCCCCCCCAGTCGTGACGCCCCTGGCTCCACCTTCCAGGCTTCCAGATATCCGGCTACTCGGGGCTCCCGCTCATTAACTGATATTGTTCTTTTTTAAAATTTCCTAGATGTCCCCTTAAAAACTGAAATACACTGCTTCCTAAGTACAACTGTCAATCACTCTTGCATTTGCGTATTTATCCCACCCTCGAACGTGTTGCCTCTATGGCTCCCTCAGACATCGGGAATCTGGGGTGTTCAACACTCGAGACTTTCAGACGTTTTGGCCTGGCTTCACCTTCCGGATTTATTTCAACGGAAACGGATAGCTGGAATCCGGAAGCACATGGAAATAAGCGAACTTTATTTTAGTATTCGAATCTACTCTTAACTTTTAAAGGACACCACGCACTGCATAGTGTTTCTGCTCAGATGAGCAAATGGAAATCAGCGGCTTTATTTTAAATGACACCTGAACAATGAAACCATACTTGAACACACCATGGAGAATGCATTTACAGACATGGCCACGGAGGGCATTCTTCTCCTGAGCGTGACGTTTTCAAAATAGGGATGTCCGTTCCTGGAGGTTTGCACATGCAGACTCCAAGACAAAAAGCGCAATTCATTCAAATCTTGTACAGCACTGGCCGGATCGTATTGGAATTTCTTCTAGATATACGTTTGGGCTTAACTGGTTACAAAATATTCCAGAAGAAGGGTTGATTGGGGACATTCGTTCATTTCTAAAATTGTTCGGTACTGAAATAAGGACAGATGCAAAATGGAGCAAAAATCATATCTTGGAAACACTATTTCGTATTTGGATTTGGTTTTCTGCAGGCAATGTTAACGGATGTCATGCAGATAGGGATGATACTTGGTACTCTTCATTCAGGTGTCCTTTAAAGGACCCCTCGAACTGTTTACTCTTCAACTTCCAGTATTTTAAAATAATTGAATACTCTAAAACTAAGCTCTGCTTTCAACAAATTATCAGCAGCTTTGGCTGTTTTAAGCATGTTTCGATACCCTTCGACTCGTAGCGAAAACAGGGAAAAATTTCCATAACCGGTTTTTCTGACGGAAAAATCGCAGACTACCGTTGATTTCGTGTTACGCATCGAAGGTAGCGAAACTCGGCAAGTCAAAAAATCGACGAGTTTTTGTTAGAGGGGTTAGAACGTACCGTACGAAATTCGGGTCTCCTGGTTTAGACATGGATGGAGCGATACGAAAGTAGGTTACGTTAGTATCATAGGTAAGCCAGGTCCTTTAAGTATTTGAATCTACTCTTAACTCTCAAAGGCCACCTCACAACGCATAATGTTTCTAATGACAGAAAATTACACACGGCTTATGCTATTTTTAGCCTCTTTCCATGTCCCGTACCTTGGATGACAATATTGGCAAAATGTGCATAACTGGTCTTCGGACGGAAACATCTCAGAGACAATGATCGGGCGCCTGTAGGTGCGTCATATACAGAGAAGAAATCGTGGCAAGCGTGATAATCAGTGTATTGCGAAGAGAGAGATGAAGTGAGGAGTCCCGGGAAGAAGAATGGACTGATTTCTTCATTGATACAACTGAAGTGTAATGAATTAATATCATAAATACGACGTGTCATTTCACGGTGTTCTTGGAGTTATGACAGAGCAAGATTCGTACGTGTTAAGTATGGATACGAAGATAAGTTCGTATTGGTGAGTGGCTCGTCTTTATTTTAGGCTTTCAATTCTTTCAATTTTGGTTTTAATTTTCGGTTTATTTCTGCTTTCCTGCTTTTTATTTTCTGATTTTCTGCTTTATTTCACTTTTCTTGGTTGTTGATCTTCATCCTCGTTTTGGCATTTTTCCTCGAAATTTTCTGTCTGCGCTGAAGAAGGGAGGCGGTTGTCCTCCCGAAATATTTGCTTTTATTCCAGGATATTCATTGGCCCTTGACAAACCCCATTTTCGTTGGTTTCTTCGTTGATTTTTTGTGATACGGATACGAATTCTACTTGTGACGAAAATACGTCACCAGTCGCATCTGTTTACAGCCTTTTCGTTTGTTATACGGTTTCCCTGCTATCTAATAATCTGCTTACACCTACCAGCGCTGCCACTTTTCTCTTCATTGATTCTGATTCGTTTGAAAACGGAACGAGTGAAAAATCCGACAAAAAAACAAAATTCCGCACGTGATCAAACATAAAGATCAACTGGTTTTCAAAAGAAATTCCAGTATGCTCTCAGAAGAGGGGTCAATGTTCGTAAAAAAAATACATTCCTTTTCCGAGAAGAGTTACCTTGAAATTGGCCAAAGACTGAAAATAACAGAATTCGGCGATATTTTTGGCATAAGTGCGACTTCCTTCGACAATTTACCATAGCTGCGAATCTGAGGAGAAGTCGAAAACTTTTGACAAATCGTAGAATTCTGTGACCAGTGACAACACTGATACCAGGTAGCTCGAGTGCGTCTTCATTCGAGTACGCCAACAGCAGAAGGATTACCCAAAAGGCAGAGTGGGAGCCTGTCATGGCCCCGGGACAATGCTGATTTAGTCCTAAAAGAAAATCACAAACAAGCTTTTTATGGCACCTCTGGCTCAGCGCCATCCACCAATCGCAATTCCGTCTGTCGGTCTGTCCGTTTGTCTGTCACACTTTTCGAGTTAGGGTACTTCCAGATGTGCTAGGACAATGAAACTTCGCAGGCGTATTAGGGGCCCGATCAAACTAACCTGGAAATAGTCAGTTTCCCGATCCGACCATCTGGGGGAGTTAGGGGGGGGAGGGAGAAACTTCTGTCACGCTTTTCGAGTTAGGGTACTTCCAGATGCGCTAGGACGATGAAACTTGGCAGGCATATGAGGGATCCGACCAAACTAACTTGGAAATAATCAGTTTCCCGACCCGACCGTTTAGGGGGAGTGGAGGGCGGGGGAATCCGGAAAACTGAGTAGTGCGTAACTTTCGAACGGGTGATCGGATTTGGATGAAACTTAATAACTGACTAGGTGACATATCTTTGGTATCCCATTTCAAGTCCGAACCGGATTCGACAACTATGGGGGAGTTGGGGGGGGAGACCGGAAATCTCGAGAGACGGTTAGAACAAGCACCTGCTCTAGATAAATCTTTTACACAATTGGACTGAATCCGGACACTTGGGACCCCCAAGTGTCCCAAGGGTCCGGGAAATCTGGTGATGGTGGTTTGGGGGATTTCATGACGAAACTTGGCAGGCCTGTCAGGGACCCGATCAAACTGCCTTGGAAATAAAATTTCCTCCATCCGATCATTGTGGGGGGAGTGTAGGGAGGGGCAATCCGGAATGTAGAGTCGTGCGTAATGCAATGGGTGATCGGATCCAAGTGAAATTTTATACTTAAAAATAGGTCATGTCTCTGGTGATCTTTTTCGTGTTCGGACCGGATCCAACAAGTATTGGAGGGGGGGCGGGGACCGGAAAATGTTGCTCAATGAATCATTTAGAATCATTTATTGAACCGTATTGGCTCAGGGCACTGTGGGGGGAGTTGGAGGGGGGAGGTGGCAGGAATTACGGTGATCGCGAGTTAAGGTACTTTCAGATGTGCTAGGACGATGAAACTTGGCTGGAATATTAGAGATTAGACAAGATTGACTTACAAATCGCCAATTCCCAAATCTGACTATTCCTTAAAGTACCAATCTTGACCGCAAAGTAAGACAAATACTTTTAAGCAAAATACACATTTTCATGATCCCCATTAGCCCATTCTCATTTTTGCGAAAACGGTTTTGCTTACAAATGAAGTTCTAGCTCCCTTAAAGTAAGCATCTTAACCGCAAAGTTGAAAAGCACTTTTGACCAAAGATACATCTCTGCCCATGATTATTTGTGCCACAAGGCTTTTGCTTAAAAAATTATTTCTAGCACCCTTGTGCATCTTTACCAAAACTGAAAAAAAAAACTTTTGACCAAACTATATATATTTATGATCCCCAAGGGTCTGTTATCGTTTTTGCCTCAAGGGGTTTCCGTACAGATGAATTTCTAGCGCCTTTAAAGTGCCCATCATTACAGCCAAGTTCAAAAATAAAATAGTTTTTACCAAATTTATACATTACAGTGAGCATATTAACGCAAAGTCGAAAACGATATACACTGATGATCCCCAAGGGTCTGTTATATCTATATCTATTCTAATATCTAATATATCTATTTACTGCTACAATTGGTGTTAAGCTTTTAGCTTGTCGTCAGATTAATAATGATGTGTTTAAAGCCTTATAGCCATATACAAGCAACAAAATATGATTTTCCAATCTTCCCGTCCCGCTAAACACTACGGGTCTACGGCAGCGATCTAACTGTAAGTTGGATGCTGAAATATCAAACAGAGAACACTACATTTTTCTGGCCGATGACTGAAAAAGTGTATATTGTATTTTATGTGTTTTACTTAATTCTTTTATTTTATTTTACATACTCCGCTTTTCAAATGGCGGGTCAGAAATAAAATACTTATACTTAGAAGACAGAACATGCATATTATCTATATAGTTACAATAATTATTAGAATATTACAACTTATAATTACTTGGCGAGGATGTAGCAAGCCCCCTTTCTTCTTGGAAACCATTTTGAAGGAGCTGATGATACAGATATAAGCCTCCAATTTAAAGTTGGCCCCCTACTTTAGCCAGCACGAATCAAAGTCAAGCTGAGATGAAAGGACTGCAAATCAGTGATAGGGGAAAACTTTAACTTCGCATTCAAAATCTGCGAGTTAAATCGAGAATAACCCGTGTGCAAATTCCTGGAGAATATTTGCGGCCTTCTGGGGAATATGAGCTGATACATCATCGCAAGACAACCATCCAAGAAGCCTACATTACGAAGAGGTGTTGCGAAGTCCTTGTCTCCGTCCTGGAAGGGTGGTTGGCACGCCAAGCTGGTAGCGAGGGGTGCCTACGGTTTGATTAGTGGCGTGACCCTATAAGACAAGCCAATGTCCATCGAGCTTCAAATGGGTACCTACAGAGATCTGGGGAAGTTAAGAAGAAGGGTGTACGAAAGCACCAGGATGGCTAGACCCCAATCGCCCATTGCACAACCTGGCTAAGGGCGCCGCCAGTAGAGTAGTTGTATGAATTTTTATGGATGTAGGCTAGAGCGTTCTATTGATGTAGGTACGATTCATACAAGGGAATTAGATTAAAGCGTTTCTAGGGTCTTAGGTCCGACTCATACTACGGTCTTAGGTACGGTTCCTACAGGGGGAATATCTGAGAGTGTTTCTATGGGGTATGAATAGTTACTAGGATACTAAAGAGTTCCCCATCTCTCCCTTCCCCCTTCTTCTATATGTTACTAAGCTAGTTAAAATAGGCTCGACGGTTTCAAACGGAAGGCCTGGGTGTTAAGTGTTTTGATTTTCAGCGCTTTGTCTGTGTCGAGTGGTTCGCGGGTTTTGCACAGTGGGAAGTAAGTTAAAAATGTGTCAGCCTTGGGACAACACTGAATTGTTTCAAGCCTTCAACCGTCACCCAGCATGCTCAACAAGGGGGGCAATTACCTCACCAATAGCTACTGGGAAGTCTGCTTCAGTTCAGATACAGACTGTTTATTCTTGCAAAAATGATCAAAGTCTGCATAAAAAAAGAGGGCGGAGGGATTTACAGAGATTACCGCGCTTTTGGGACTTGGGAGGAGTAGCAACCCTTCAAAACTCTAGGTTCTCGATGGATCAGTCGTCAGTTCCTCTTTCATATTGACAATTACTGATTTATGGCGGCGAGAGCGAAATTCGAAGAGTGAGTAGTTCTTTGCTACAGCCTATAATGTTTTCTTCCCTAGAACCTTATCATCAGCTATAGCCTATAGGTTTCCACAGCTTTCAGGGGTTTCTAGCTTTCTTCTACATTCAGACTCATCTGCTTGTTTCATATACTAACTGGTGGATTATAGCCTATAACGTTTTCTTCTCTCAAGTCTCACGGGAAGGTGCTCTTTACCCTCTGCTCTGAACATTACAATATCCGTTACCTGATAAGCTTTCCACACACAAAACTGTGTTGTATTGTAATTTTTCCCTCAGATGTTGAATACCGAACTGAGTAAAGGTAAAGGTTTCAGCACTAGCCTTGACAGGCCAAGCTGGCGGTGCTGATCTCCGATTCTCGGCCCTCAGCCAGGAAGTGCAATGGGGGGTTGGGGGCCAGCCATCCTGTGCTTTCACACACCCTTCCTGTCACCTTCCCCGGATTTCTCCAGGTACCCATTTGAAGCTGGGTGGACTTTGGCTTGTCTTACAGGGCTACGCCACTAACCCCCGTCCCAAACCAAACAGTAGGCACTACCGAGACTCGAACAAGCGACCCTTCACTTGTGAGCCCGGCGCGCTAACCACTCGGCCACGGACGGAGTCAGGCGGTCAAGGCGGGTGGATTATAGTGGGTCGGACTGTAATCTGGGATCGGTAAAACATACCTTATCCCCATATAACCATTTTTCTTCTTCTTTCAGAACGTATATCAACACAAGGTACCCAAAGGCTCTCTGCCGCCCCACCAGCGAGGCTGTAATTCAACGATCGTTTCGCGGCAAGGGGTCATGGCCAAGAGTGCTCGAATGGTGGATATAAAGGATGCCAAATTATTCGTGTTTGATATCAACGTGTCGGAAATATAGACCTGGCTGTTTTGAAACAGAGAAAACAAAACACTATTTTGAAACGTGATTTTATCCGCAGGTTTGATAGAGCTTCTATCAGCTCTCTTGACAGCTTTAACACAAATTTCCAGGAACGAATTGCGCAGGTCGGAGAAAAAACTTTCAGAGCTGTGTACACGGAAAATCAGAGGCGTGAATGGGTCATCAGTACGACAAACCGCAAAGCTTGCTTCATAGTGGCTTGTTTTAACGCTAACGTATACGGTTTCTGTTAACAGACATATTCGCTTCTTAGGTTGTCAAGGAGGACATTACGTGTCAAAAAAATCAAGCTTTTGCTTTTTGCCGTGATGTTGCCTTAACGCGAATTGTCCCAATACTGATCAATTTCGTCTTGATCGGAGGTTTTAATCCATTACCCTGTTGTAGTTTAGAAGCTAAATTTTTCACCACAGTTCTAGCATGTGTTCTAAAAGACTCGCCAATCTTTCCCCTATTCAATATCACTGAAAGTGTCATAGACAAATTGTTTCGTGGCCAGACTAAATAGACGGCGAATATCAGGGTTCCTTGCGAGAAATCTGGCCTATCCTCGTCCCGATCCCAAACCCTGTCATATGACCCTGCCGGCCCACATAAAACGGAAGACCTGCTGAGGGACAAGAATGAACCAGGGTATCCATGGACGGACAAATGAATGTTCTTCCCTTAAACATCTTTACGGAAATGAAACGTCATTTGGCAAACACCCGCTTCTATGGGAACTAAATCACCAAGCTCTGTTCTTAAAGTAAATCTAACTGTTTCAAATTCCTTAAAAAGACAAGTCATGATGAATCAACACCCCAAAAGAAAAATATGGTGTTTTATCGGAGGAGGCTCTGCGCGGTAGAATTCTAACAATAGGTGCATGTGTGTTCCCTAGTCTAGAAGGCACGACCGAATCTGAATATATCCATTAGAGTATCAATCTTTAACGTATGTAGGAGGAGATTCCGCATAGACAAAACCTAAATCATCTTCCATCACATATTACAGATTTCTAAAACCGAGAAGATTGCCCAAGGCAGTAGAAATTTCAAATATTCTCGTTTTTTCAATCCCGTCACATAGAAACGGTTCTCTCCTGAATCATCGTGAATCCGCACATATTCTCTATCGTTTACTTCCGTCCAGCTTTCAACTATATCTAGCTGATATGACATGCTTTTCACCACATCCTGCACAGAAGAGTACTTTTCATGTGGTCAATGTATAAAATGACTTTGAAATTACTAGGGCAAGATAATTTAAATGAAAATTTGTAAGTCTCTTTTCGGTTCACCTCGCTAAAATCGTTAGTGATACTAGCTTCGACAAGAGCACATTTCCAATTACCATCGCTCAACCGAATAGTTGGAGAAACCATTGTTAAGAAATCAGATATTTTATTTCATCGTAAATTTATCAAAAACATCACTACTAAATAACACATAAAATCCTTCAGACATTTCTTGAGTTTTCGGCTGGAATCCACTCGGGGGTTGCATACGCTTGAAATTTGACAAGCAAATGAAGTTATTTGTTTACTGCCTTTCGTTTAAGCATCTTTCCAACCAAATAATCTTGAAGTTCTATAACAGAGACCAGTTCATTAGAATAAAATGACCCTTCTATTTTTTCGTCACCTTTTATCGAGCTCAATGTATAGCAAACAGGGTCAGTGTTTAATACGGCTAACACTCAAAATGCCCACTAAAATGCCAACAACTAAAAATGCCCACGGCTCAAAATGCCCACAACTCAAAATGTCCACGACTAAAAATGCCCACGACTCAAAATGCCCACGATTGGATAAATTTGAGGTTTTCAGTCCGTAATTAGGCGAGATTGAGTGACGAGAGGAGTGACAAAACCGGACCGGGTTCGGGCACTGTGAGGGGAGTTGGCGGGGTGGGGGAATTCCTGTGATCGCGAATTAAGGTACTTCCAGATGTGCTCAGGTGATGAAACTTTGCTTGAACATAAGATACAAGATTGGCTTACAAACTGTCGTTTCTCAGATCGGAAGTACTAAGGTACTTAAAGTACTAATCCTAACCACAAAGTACAAACAAAAACTTAAGCAAAGTATACATTTTAACTCAAGGGTTTTGCTCAAAACTTGATTTTCAGCACCCTTAATGTGGGTTTGTTAACCGAAAAGTCAAAAAATACTTTAGCCAAACGATATATATACATGATCCCCAAAGGCCCATGATAATTTTTGCCTCAAGGGTTTTGCTTACAAGTGAAATTCTGTACAAATAATAATTTGAACAAAATATACATTTTCATGATTCCAATGAGCTTATCATCATTTGTGCTTCAAGAGTGTTCATTACACGCCCTTAAAGTGCGCATCATCACGGCCAAATGCACAAATAAAATAGTTTCTAAGGACCCATGATCATTCTTATCTCAAGGGCTTTGCTTACAGTTGATCGCAATTAAACCAACACACGAATTGACGAATTCCTACTTTCATCCTACGACCCAGCCTTGCAAGTGCCGTATGAGCCTCCAGCTCTTGTTAATCAAGGAATCATTCTTACCTTCGTGATGCAAAGTTGACTAGTGGATTTGGATCTCCTGGTTTTGCTTTCTAGATATTAGCCTCCTCTGTGACCATTTTCTGTCGGCATTTTAGGCCGCCGGCATTTCGTGGTCGTGGGCATTTTGAATTGTGGGCATTTTAATCGTAGGCATTTTGATCGCGGGCATTTTGAACCGTGGGCATTCTGAGCGTGGGCATTGTGAGAGTGGGCAAAAAGATCGTGGTGATTTTGGGAACCACCCTTTGGCACTTTATCAGTTCTAAATATTTCTTTAGAAAAAAATGTAGCCACTAGCTTTCTCAAATTGATCCAAGCTCTTGTGATCCTCAATGAATGGCCCGGTTCAAACTTTGGTGAGGTCAAAACGTTTTTTTTCCACATAAAAAAAGTCTTGAACTATAGTATATTTTCATTAGTTACCCCTGCCGGGGTAAAGCTGCGAATCCCTCTATGCGGGGTCTCATTGTACTGCTGAACCAGCAAAGGAAGATGGCGAATACATGAGAAGGTATTGTTGAATGTGTTGTAACGGTTAAGCATTAATCGAATGGTTCGAATAACACATTCAGCCATGGACATCTTAATCGGGGAGTTGACATGATACGTTTTCGTTACATATTTTTTAAAAAGATTTTTAACAGAAGGATTCACAAACTCAGATCCTCTATCAAAACCAAAAAGTTTATACGATCTTTCCCGGAAAACCGAATTTTTGGCTACTTCTGAACCAGTCTTTGTAATCAGAGGCTTTATATAGAGATGCCGTGAAAACGCATCAATCACAACTAATAAATACTTGTATGATTTATTATTCTTAACAAATACCTTCTCAAAAACTAACAAGTCCGCCATGGCTACATGTCCGGGATACCAGGCAAATGATTTTCTAAATTTCTTAGGGCGTAATCTGCGGTTCCGATGAAGAGAATAGGTTTCATATTTTTGTAAGAATTGTTCTGCTTCTTTTAAAGGAACTTTTGCCGCTTTGGCCAAGACACTAGGAGAGGCTAAATACCCATACCTGCAGACACTGGTGTACACCTTATTTACGGTTTCTTCCATGCTCCTTTGATGCAGGAGAGCTCTGAACTTTCTTTTGAGACTGACGGGTAGACACCGACGGCGTGTTGTTCTCAACTCCTGATCTAAAGGAACCTGTTCCCGATTGGAATGACACATAACTATCATCAAGTCTGTAGTTCTGGATGGAAGTAACCACCCCCTTATTCTTTATCAAAGATAAAGGGAAACTGGATTTTGCGAGATACTGAAAGGTCAAGTCGCTGAGAGCAAATCTTTGCTTACGTCAGTTAAATCGTTAAGAATATTTAATTTCTTCAATTGCTATTTCAGCTTCACCTTCAACATATTTAACACCCTCAAGCTTTAAAGCTTAATTAAAGCTTCAATAACATTCATCCCAGCGCTTCGTTGCGGTGCCGGTAAAGCGCTAAGGGTATCGGTAATGGGAGGGGCGACAACAGACGCGTGGGGCGCCGGATGAATCCCTGACGCCGGGTGCGCTCCTCCGGAAGTTTACTGTGATGCGGGTGGTTGCAGCACTTCCACCTTGAGAGGTAGTTTAAGTTCTTGATCAAGCTTGCGTAATCGAGAAACAGCTTGTTCAAGCAACACTAGCTTAACGTCATCACCAACTGATTTGTCGCTCAAAAATGAACCAAGTTCAACCTGAAATCGATCCTTTGGGAGTAACAGTTTGTCTCTAGGTATAGCTTGCACGGGACAGCTATTTAATTTTTTGGCAAACGCAGTAATCAGAGCCGTAACCAGAGGAACCAATAAGGAAAAACCCTTCTGATGTTTCTTCATGCGATGTTTAGTCAGATCTGGCATGTTTATGTTATTTTGCAGTATATTATATGCAAGTTCAGACAACGGTCGGTGGAGCTTTTCATCCGAATTTTCTAGTATCGCATTTCTAAATTTTGGTTTAACAGATGCCAAAACTTTTAACAGTTGTTCACACTTACACAATCCCTCCATGTTGCAGACTAACCTTAGTGGTCCTTGGTACTAGGTAAATATAATGTAGACTTTTCCTCAAACAGGTTAGAAATCTAGAGTCAAGTTCCGATATCTAGTTTCTAGGTCAATGACAACAAACCCATAACGTTCTCTCGTAGCAAGCTGATCTGCTTTCTGCATGTAAGCCGCGTTTCCTGCAAACAACTGCTTTCCAAGGTTGACTATAGTCGATTCATCACGAGGTGTTCTAAATAGCACAAAATGCTGTGTATTTAGACTTAAAGTTCTCATAGATGGTCCCTGGTCGAAAAAGTTGTGGAGAACCAGACAACAAGTTATGTTCCTGTGGTGGCTAGAAACGGTCCAGAGCTCCAACAACTGAGATGAATTTTTTTAAATCTCAATTGCAAGATCATCAGTTCTAAGAAAAGTGTCTTCAGGGGTGTCAGAGAGACTGAAGAAACCTTCCTTAAATTGCACCTGAGGCGAATCCTTCAAAATAGCATCGTATGCTTTCTGCCAAGTTTTATAAACGAAAACAATGTTCTGGTGGGGATTGTGTCCTCTCTCCTTCCTTGATCACACTAGAAATGCAGGTAGTCTTACCACTACCCGATGGACCCAGATCTTGGAAGGTGTTTCACTGACCCATTGTGGGAGGGAGGAAAGATAGACCGAGACTGGCAGATAAGTCTATTTGTTTGTTTACTTTTACAAAAATAACACTATTCAATAATGGTCCACTATGGCAACACATCGATTCCCCGGGTCTTTCATCATCCAATAGTACAAAGTTTTAAATGATAAAAACATGTCACATTCGTTGTAATTGTTACACTTATATCATTGACGCATGTCCGCGAATTTGCTTTTAAGATAGGCAATAGTTTTACCGTAAAATTTAGTATTGTCAGACACTAGGCTGTAGCCATCACGATCGAAAAAAGTTGATCAAATATAAAGCCACAACTTCACTAAACTGCTCCGGCCCAAAAGCTTCTCCGTTTTCAAGGTCGTTGATGTAATCCTCCAAACATTGAAAGTCCTTCCCAAAATATGTTTCAATAACCACATGTTCCCCATAGTTCGTGACTGGAAATGGAAACCTTCGTTTCGGATACAAACAGAACAGTGAACTTTCATCAAATCACTACACTTTTCAAAATCCAACTTTTTACAAATACTTACAGGCTTGTTCACTTTAAATAAAGTCAACCGCTTTCCCACGATGCTAGCTGATTACAACTCGGTGTCTCGATGTTTCAAGAAAAATGCCCGTAGGATATTGTACTAATTCCATCGTGACAGACATAGCTTTTGTTACTAAGACCCGTGATCCCAATCTTCAATATCCAAAGTATACATTCTCAGTTTCTTAGATCTGATAGCAATTGTTCGAGAAATAACAACCACCCCTGCAAAAAGAGCCTTTCGAAAAACCTCCATAGTGAAATTCTTCTTAGCAAAATGCATTGGAACACCTTTGGTTGCCATTTTTGTAATGTCTTGTGCAGTAAGAATGATGCAACATTTCGGTGCTGTTGCAATCATTTCTACGAAGTAATAAGACCCCCAGTCTTTTTAATGCATTTTTAACTTAATGTGCAAAATCCGCGAACCACTCGACACAGACAAAGCGCTGGATATCTAAACACCCAGGCCTTCCGCGGGAAACCTTCGAGCCTATTTTAACTAGCGTAGTAACTAGCTTAGTAACATATAGAAGAAGGGGAGGGGGAGGGAGAGATGGGGAACTCCTTATTATCCTAGTAACTATTCATACCCCATACCAACAATCTCAGATGTTCCCCCTGTAGGAACCGTACCTAAGACCGTAGTATGAGTCGGACCTAAGACCCTAGAAACGCTCTAATCTAATTCCCTTGTATGAATCGTACCTACATCCATACAACGCTATAGCCTACGCCCATAGAAACGCTCTCGCCTACATCCATAAAAAGTCATGTAACTACTGTACTGCCGCCGACTACGCTTGCGGTATTTAAAGCGAGACCAACTTGCGGGTTTACACATTTCTAGTAAAGATAAGATGCGGTCTGCACACACCGAAGAAACAGGGGAGGTTGTATCTTTTTTATTTACTGTGTTCAGAATATGAAGTTCTCGGAGCCAGCTCTGGTGAACGACTGATTGAGATTCAGTTGGGACGTTCTCTATCTCTAGTGGTGGTAGTTTCGCTGCTATTCGAATGCGTGTCAAGTCTTGGCGCTACTCCCTAGTGTTATTTTGCTCTGGGTAGGATCCTGATGCTGTAGGCTTCATACCCAACTGACTGTAATTCGGGAACTAGAAAGCATGACTCCAGCTTACAAACAGCTGCACTTACGGGTGCCCTTGATGTCTTCCAAGCAGAACCGAGAGTGGGATGTAAAAGGCGACCTGAGAATAGAAACTTTATTTTCCAAATCGACCAAATTTGTGATTACTGTAAAAAAAATATTTAGGCTACAATAGGCCTATCCGTGTCAATACAATTAACAATCAATCTTATTTCGTTGAAAAACACATTCTGGGGATATAACTTCCTATATATCTGGCGCGTTTGGTAGGTACATAACAGATTTTGGGTACCCTAGAAGTGAACTTGCCATTCCTTTTTGTATATTTCTGACGCTTTGGTAGGGGAAAGAGAGGATTCGGGAGAGGTGAGGATGGGATACCATCGCGGAAACGAAGTGGTGTTTAGCTCCTTTCAGTGCTCCTGCAGTGTTCTGAGGTTGAAATGTTTTAATGGGTAGTTACGGAAGTTCTGGTCCACTATGACTAATAAGCACGAGCCCGCTTCTGAATTCTTCCAATTTGTGTCTTTGGAAAGAATACAGAAGCGGTTTCTTCTTATTATTCATAGTAGAACAAAAATTTACGAAATTTAGTGGCCCCAATCGAAACTTCCATCGAAACAAATCGATACAATCGAAACAACCAGAAAGACTGATGGACAGACATAAGCTGAGGAAGATGCTATTAGACCTATCGGAGGCTTTATCTCTGGATAAGAACTATCGCATTACAGCTACTCACACTGTTGCCGAGAACTGAGATAGAAGATAGATTCCTGGCCGAAGATTAAAAATTAAGTGTCTTTTTCTGTGTGTATATATGTGTTTTGTTTATTTTCTTTATTTTCTTCATTTACTCCGCCTTTTCAAAATGGAAGGTCATAAATAAATTACTTACTTACTTACTTAGAAGGGATCCAACTGACCTAAGGATGCAGGACGAAATAGGGACGTCCGATTTATCGCCTCAAGTAGGCTACGATCATAAGCTTTACTGAGTTAATTTTTTCGTAAATATGGAGTTTATACAAGGGCCCTGGACCGCGCAAGAAGCTCCGACGTTGTAGGCAGAGACATCAACATATAGCCGAATCTAAAATTATTTCAGGTTTATATGTCACGGTTCAAGTCCCTCGAATAAATTCTCCTCGTAAAGAAGCTTTTAATTTAGTGATGAGGAGAAGTGGACTGTTAAGACGAACTTGCCTCGATCGAGATCACTGTTCCCGTAGCCCGCTTGCATCTAGCGCCCTGTGGTACAGGAGGGGTACCTGACCTCGTTTTTACACTACCTCGATTTTTGCCGCGGAAATGTTAAAATGAAATGTACATGCTGTCCTGACAGTCAAGAGGCAAATATGACCAGTTTGAACTGTCATGTGTCCAAAAATATCCAAATTCTGTGCCTTTTCGTTGTTTTGAAGCTGCACTGAAAAGGGATTTCATCATTTTGTAGTCAATCGAGGTAAGGTTAGAATTTAAGGGATCTTGTTCGAAAAGAAAAACTAGAAGTATTTTAGCAATATTTATTTATCCAATATGTAAACCATTCAAATAACTTCAATCTAGTATTTTGTCGTATTTGTTGGGTCCTTTTTAAGCCAAATATATTATTCTGACGGAAGACTTCTCTGGAAATTTGAAATCTTGTCTGAGGTTGGATACCCTTCCTGTATAAATGCGCTATAATATAACCCAAACTATAAAATCCATTAGCGAACAAACTCTAGCTGTCCAGCAGATGCATAAAACCCATCCTTGTTCGTTGAGTACCTCTGGGACAGCTGAACGCTACTCACAAGCTGCTTCCCAAACTCAAAATCTTTATACTTCTTCAACACTTTCCGGGCATCGAACGACTCTCTCGGACGTCTGGCCCCTTCTTCTCCTTGCTTTTTTATCTCATTGTCAACCCCACCCTTGTCGGACCGGAAGAGGGTGTTCATAACTGTAACATGCAGCTTCACACTGTCGTACTGCCGCAGCATCAGACCTCGAGACCACAGTCGATCAACTATTGTATCACTCAGCTCTTGCAGCTGGTTAGCAGCTTGCCCCGTCACGCACGCGTAGAGAACATCCACCTCACTTGGGTCATCATTCATGTATTCCACGCCTTTTAAAAAAACTTCAATCGGCTGGCTGAGAATGTCGTCACACTTCTGCAGCTCTTGAAGTGCCGCCTTTCGCTCAGCATCGTTCAGGAGGACAAGGGTTCCTATGGTCAAGTGGAGTTTAGTAGGTGTTTGGAATATCGTCGGCTCGATACCACGATCGCGGCAGTCTCCGAGTACGGACTCTTGGAAACGTAGAAAGCCTGACTGAACTTCGGGAGAGGTGAATGGCACGGACAGAAAGTGCGTGAATGGTTGTTTCTGGCGTGCTGTTCCGACGATCATTTCAAGTCTAGATTTCACACTAACAAGGCTTCGCTGATTTTCTCCAACTATCACAATGTCCCCTTCTTGGCCCTGAAATATGAAGCTTTATAAGTTCATTTATGAGAAATGCCGTAAAAAACGCTGTAGGTCGGAACAAGAGAAGGCTTCTGTGGAATAGTACAAGAAAGTCTCCTGGTCGTTTAGTACCATGGTGACTACACCCGGAAAAAGAGTTTTATAATCCGAATTCCGGTACCATAACAAGCTCCACAGAACTTTGAAGTAACTCATTAAAAAAAGTAGTAACAGGTCCAACCGGATTTTGCACTAATAGGGGACGTAGAAATGTGAATCTCTGTGCTATAAAGTAATGGATAAAAAAGGTGCGGACACACAGCGTAGGTTACCAACCACAAATAAAACAAGAGCTTGGCATTTGTAGGTGGTATAAGAAAGTAGATGAGAACGTCACAAAATACCCCGCCGTCCAAAAATGCGGCTCGGACCTAGAAATAGGTTATCAAGTTTCACTCGAATCTGAGGAGGACAACATTTCCGGGACATTTCCTCCACTGTGGCTGAATACGACGCAGAAACAAAAACGTCGCATCTCTGACATCTCCTCTTCCCATCCATTAAGTTCGACTGGAATCGGAGCATAGCCTATCAGGAAATTTCCAGTTCCCGCTCCCCCCCCCCCCCCTACCTTGGCCGGATCCGGTCCGGACGCCAAATAACGTATCAAGACCGTATAAAATCGATACTGTCCAACATGCATCCCATTCTGTCCATCCGTTTGGTTTTTGTGCATGTCAAAAAGTTTCTGGATCCTCCGTTCCAACTCCCCCAGCTGTGGCCGCATGTGGTTTGGACTCATGTTTTGCTTGTCTAGATCCTCAGTTCTTATCACCCATAAGGTTTCACTTGAATCACACCAACCGACCGTAATTTACGGAGTCAGTTATTTCCGGATTCCCCTTCCCTCATCTCCCCCAAAGATGGTTGGATCCAGGAACACAAGTTTTCCTAGGGCATTGTATCGGGTCCTTAAGTCAAGAATATGCCTGAAAAGCTTCATCGTCCTTAGAACATCTGGAACTATCCTGACTGGCGATCACCGGAATTCCTGGAAACACCCTCCAACTCCCCCCACATAGCCCGGATACGATCTGGTTCTGTCAATTACGTATCTAGGGCTAATGCTTGTTCTTCCCACCAAGTTCCATCCCAATCCCTCGAATCTAAGCGTTTCAAGAGATTTCCGGTCCCCCTCCAATCTCCCCCCCCCCCACAAGTACCGGATCCGATCAGAATTGACATGGAACATCTGAGACGATAGCTCTTCCAACTTCCCAAGTTTCAGACAGAAACTGCAATCGCTATATTGAACTTGGCCGAAGGGCAAGTGCCATAAAAAGCTGGAACTACAGCACATTTACAAGGAGCTCACATACATTTCAAGCAAATATCAGGAGCCAAACAACTGTCAAATTTTCTGAGCTCCCCTCAAACTCCCCTCCCCGCCACCAGACGTGGTTAGAACTCATAAATGCCACAACTAGGGATTCAACCTTAGTTATCCTGTGCAAGTTTTATCCCGATCGCCCAACACGTCAGATGTTTAAGCGTGCCACACAAGTTTCTGGAACCCCTTCCAACTCCATCAATAGTAGACAGATGTAGTTAGGAGAGATAATGGGGCACGAAGGGCAGTGCTCCTGTCGTCCACCAAGTTTCACTAGAATCGGACCACTTCTGTGAAATCTCAAGAATCCCGCTCCAACTCCCCCACCGCGGCAGGGGCCTTTGGTCTGTACGTTATCAAGTTTCGTTCCACCCCGATCCCTCCATCTGTTTGGTCCCTACGCAAATCACAAAATTTCCGGGAATCCCATCCTTCCCCCACTCACAGTGGCCATATGCAATTAGAAACACATCCATATCGCAATTAGGTAATTGTCTCCTATCGCTCATCAAGTTTCATTCAGTCGGAGCACTTCCGCGATATTTCCTGTATACACTCCAAACGTCAAGTTCAAGTTTTGTTTAATTCGTGACGAGAATTAAGAAAACGTCATCTCGTCATATAAAATTCAAAATAGCATAGCCTATCTACACTGTGTGTGTTTTAAACTATATGAAAAGAATATAGTCATGTTTATTTACATTGTTTTCTTCAGTGTTTTAATATGAGTATTTTACTCATGCTCCGCTGTTATCCAAAAAGCGGATCACAAATAAACAAATAAATAAAATAAATACTGTCAGAAGTTTGATAACAGACAACACATGTTTGCGCATCGACGTGTAAAATGTAATGCGAATATATGTGTTATGATCTTTTTAAAAGTTACGTTTCGAGACTATGCGTATGTTACGAACCTTTTAGGTTCTTTGCGAAAGTGTAACATTAGAAAGGTCATAACAGACATGTTATCGCAGCATTTAACACAAGGAAGCGCAGATATGTGTTACCTGTTACCAAAATTCTGACAATGAAGGGCCCATAACCTTTGTAACGTTCGTCATCCCACCTAGACGCGTCACAAAATGCCCACCACAACTCACAGTGGTCGGTCTACTCTAGGACATCACTGTAAAAAAAAAATCTTGCAGTATCTGCTACTGGGATGAATCTTGTCTCTATTAAAATAAGTGTATCTCTAATCCGGATTAATCTTATCCCAGTAGGGATAAGAATAATCCCAGTAGCAAATACCGCAGTTAACTTTAATCCTTACTTTAATCTATCCTGGCTTAAGTAAAGCTCAGGATGCCGAAATCAAACGACTGCAGAAGAGAGCCTGCAGAATAATACTTGGTCACAATTACACATCTTACAACGAAAGCCTTCAAATCCTCGATATCGAAAAACTGTCTGAAAGAAGACATAATCTTCTAATGTGTTTTGGCCACCAAATTTTGAATTCTCAGCACCACAGGACCATCCTTCCGGACTTCGTTACACCCTCTCATGGACACAACACGCGAAGCAAGGACGACCCAAAACCCAAGCTTGTTCCCCCACCTACAAAATCTTCAGAAAGATACCTAAATTCATTCGTTCCGTATTTTACTAAACATTTTAACTGTTCATGATTCATGTTCGTTTCTTATTTATTTATTGTTTGTTAGTTTGTATTTTATTTGTATTGTTAGCGAGTGTTTATTTTTCCAATTCCCGCCCGTGTTAGCCTAGTGCTATTTGGGTTGAAAATAAAATTGATTGATTTATTGATTGATTGATTGGTACTCGGAGAAACTTTTTACAGTGATGTCTAGGACATCTGCACCTACCAACCATCAACTCCAATCGGATAACCCGTTAGCAAATTACACGTGCCACAAGAGCCCGGATTCAACCTCCCTACACCCCCCCCCTCGCGCGGGATCGTGTACGGGAAAGGGAAGTTTCCTACAGAATTCTGTCGGCTTATTAGTATGCACGCCAAGTTTAAGCGTCATCGCTTATGTGGAAGCGTCCGACCTAGAAAGAACTGGACAGAGTTTTATTTACTGTGTTTTAAACTATATGAAAAGAATGCAGACATGTTTACATTGTTTTGTTTAGTGTTTTAATATGTGTATTTTACTCATACTCCGCTGTTATCCAAAAGCGGGTCCCAAAAAAAAGAAAAAAAAAAGAGGAACAGGCATTACGATATAGGACGAGATGCAGACTTCAAGTGCCATACAAATTCATAAACAACTTTATTCCAGAAAGAGTTAACTATTGCCAGTGTTGTAGCGTCCTGCTAAAGAGGGGGTGAAGCTCTCTTGTACCATTCACGAAAGAAACGTGGTAGCTGGAGTTTCGCTGCGACAGAGACCGTGTGACAGAGGGGTTGCCTACTCTCGATTTGAGTGTATAGCAAGTCCCCGGTGCCTGGTCGGTGTTGGCACCAACTGACACCAGCTGGCACCGGTTGCCATGTGTTAGAACATCAATATAAAGATGTGTAGAAGCTTTTGAAAGACGAATCGTCTAATTTATGGATTTCGATCTGTGCCGGGAAAGGGTGTAAAGCATATTTGATAGTGCAAAACGGATCCGTCCGCTGAATTTTATTGGAGCTATATTTCGGCCCTTCTTGGCAAGCGTCCTCTTCAGGCTCAAAGCCGCTCAAGTTTGGAAATACGAACTTGTGGTAAAACAAACTGAAGATTCTAGCTTAGCGTTAAATATTTGACTTGTGAATTCCTTTGTGAGAGTTGCTTAGAGTTCAAAAGGAATCTTTAGTTTGTTTTACCACAAGTCCGTATTTCCAAACTTGAGCGGCTTTGAGCCTGAAAAGGACCCTTGCCAAAAAAGCCGAAATATAGCTCCAATAAAATTCAGCTGATGTATCCGTTTTGCACTATCAAATATGATTCACAGTCAGCCTGGGCTGAAGGAATATTTATCCTCCGGTGAAAAGAGGTGCCGGGGAGTGGGTAACCCCTCGCGTGTGGCTTCACTTTCGAAGGGTCACAAATAAATGGATATCGGGTGGCGCGCAGGTAAGTTGAGAGTTGCTTAGAGTTCAAAAGGAATCTTTAGTTTGTTTTACCACAAGTCCGTATTTCCAAACTTGAGCGGCTTTGAGCCTGAAGAGGACCCTTGCCAAAAAAGCCGAAATATAGCTCCAATAAAATTCAGCTGATGTATCCGTTTTGCACTATCAAATATGATTCACAGTCAGCCTGGGCTGAAGGAATATTTATCCTCCGGTGAAAAGCAGGTGACGGGGAGTGGGTAACCCCTCGCGTGTGGCTTCACTTTCGAAGGGTCACAAATAAATGGATATCGGGTGGCGCGCAGGTAAGTTTCTAGCCTGCATCTTTACTGGACCTGCCAGATTTTGTCAAGAGAGTCCGACTACTCAGCTAGTGTCAACCCGTAATGCCACACAGGGCAGCAATAACAATCCGATGAAAAAATTATCTCAAAATAGTAGTACGAAGTTGTACGAAAAAGGAGCATGCAGTACTAACTGATGCTACTACATGCTCTCTACTTCAAGGCTACCGTGTTACTGCCAGGGGCGTCCCGAGGGGGGGGGGGGGGGTGCAGCCCCTCCCCCCCCAGAAGGTCTGGGGGAAAAAATTCCGGTAAATTTTGACTGGTGCGGCGAAGCCGCGCCAGTCAGAATTTGTCAAATTCAGCTGAAGTTGACGATTTTTATGGAGTCTACCGGATCATTGCTCAGGGCATCTACCGGAATATTGCTCAAGGAATCTAACGGAACTTACCTCAGGGAATTTACTGGTGGGTATGGATCAGGGGATCTAGCGGACTTCGCCTCACCGAATCTACTAGAATTTTGGAATCTACCGGGATTTTGCTTAGGGAATCTACCGGAATTTTCGTCAGAGAATCTACCTGAATTTTGCTCAGGGAATCTACCGGAATTTTGCTCAGGGAATCTGCCGGAACTTGTCTCAGGGAATTTACTGGAGGACGGATTCGGGGATCTACCGGATTTCGCCCAACGGAATCTATTAGAATTTTGGAATCTACCGGAATTTGCTCAGGGCATCTACCGAAATCTTGTTCAAGGAAACTACCGGAACTTGTCTCAGGGAGTTTACTGGAGGATGGATTAGGGTATCTACCGGATTTCGCCCGACGGAATCTACTAGAATTTTGGAATCTGCCGGGATTTTGCTCGGGGAATCTACCGGAATTTTGCTCAGGGAATCTACCAAAATTTTGCTCAGGGAATCCACCGGAATTTTGCCTCAGGGAATCTACCGGAATTTTGTCAGGGCATTCACCGAAATCTTGCTCAAGGAATCTACCGGAACTTGTCTCAGGGAATTCTACTGGAGGAGGATTAGGGGATCTACCGGCTTTCGCCCAACGGAATCTACTAGAATTTTGGAGTCTAGCGGGATTTTGCTCAGGGAATCTACCGGAATTTTGCTAAGGGAAAATACCGAAGTCTTTCTCAAGGAATCTATCGGAACTTCTCTCGGTGATTTTACTAGAGGCTGGATCTGGGATTCTACCGGACTTTGCTCCATAGAATCAACCAGAATTTGGCTCAGGGAATCCACTGGAATTTTGTTGCTTGCCGGATAAGTATAGATTCACAGCTTACCAGGATGAACCCGGCACATAACTTACCAGAGCAATTCTTGGAGACAGACAACATTGCGTGACGAGTGACGAGTACATTTATCGAGCGATTCCGGTTATCTCCTAAATTTCTGTAGCTTTCAAGAATTAGGCAACCTTCTGAAATCCATCATTTCCAACTACAAATACTGTTCCAGGAATAATATCACGGTACCGCCTACTTCAGTTTCGACAGCTTTCTCGACTCCCTTCCGGTGAAAAGCCGAGAAGAATTCAACGACGAGTTGCCCTTGTTCCGACATGATCTCAAATGTCGTAAGGAGAGCCTCGAACCAAACAAAAAGAAAATGTTCGAAGTTTTTCGTGAACTGAAAGATGTTTTAACACTAGTATCGAAAGCGTTCAAGCTGGCCAAGACAATGCATGTTATCTCAGAAAAAGGGGAAAGACTTTTTATTAAGCGTAGTGTTGTTCACCACTTTGCGTTCAACATTGGCTGACCAGCGTCTGTTACTAATCGCATGTGAAACCGAACTAGTTGTCGAATGTGAAATTGGTTGTGTTGTGAACAAATGGAAAACGCGACAAATAACTGTGTAGGGTGGGTTGAAGGTCGAAGACTTTTTAGTATTAAGTGACAATCTTAAAGTTTAACCGAATAGGCGTGAGGTCCAGCAGGTCTAGTAACATCTCACCTGTTCACTTAAATATTTCTGAAAACCTGATAAAAATGCGTTTTTTTCATTTCTCCTTTATCCAGGGATAGTCGATTTCATAGAATGAACTTCTTCTTCCGGATTTGTCATACCTCTATGTACTATCCCTCTACGCTTGAAATATTTACCAACTAGGAATGTAAGCCGTTGCCGAAAAATAAAATAAAAATATGAGATTCATTGCAAGACATATCCTACAATCATTTTTCTACTTTTCTACAGGCGTAACTTCTCCGGTGTCGCATCTATCGTCCTGGAAATGCAGGCTTTTTTTGAAGTTTGAAATCTCAGCGTCTGGATGAGTTTGGTTTGTCATGCAAGCAGCGAACGCTCTGAACGCTTTAACGAAAAATACAAAATCTCTCAGATGTGTCAAAATATTTCAGTATTCAAATATCAGACTGAAAAATAAGCTGAATCTTGAGTAAAACTTCACCAAACCTATATTTTGTTGTTTGTATAACATATTAGAACTCAGAAAACAACAGTGGGCCTATGCTAGAGTTTCTGCAGAGATGTTCATTACGGAGACATTTCGGCTAAAACCTGGAAAAATTCTGGTAAAACTTCGAAAAATTCCGGTAAAATTCTGAAGCCGCACCCCCCCCCCCCCCCCCCCTATCAGGAAGGTGTCGGGACGCCCCTGGTTACTGCATACTACTACATGCTACTATTAGCAAGACTGGAGGCTACTATGGCAAGACAGGATGCTACTGGATACTACTACTTAAGATTGGGCCAGTCTGAGGCACATTAAATGATAGTATTCTTTGTTGTTACATGCAACTTTTTCGTACAACTACCAAACAACTACCCAGGCTAATCATTTTTCATCGCGAACACTCCAGGAACGGATGGATGAAAGATAAATGCACCTGAAAGAAGGTACGGTTTATGGCCAATAGTCACGTCGTGTGATACCGTGAGGTGAAAGATGTTTTAAGGAGCTTTATGTCTTTTCAGTCAGTAAATTCTCCTTACTTCCATTTTCAAATTATTCCGAGTACCTACTTACCTATTAGGCTTTCACAAGTGTGACAAGTCATACGTTTGCGTGACCTAGCCTCGCGAGTAAAGCAAAAGAGCATTAATAGTGAATAGCGCTGAGATCCGACAGTCTAGTTACACTTCACTTATTTACTTATATAGGCCCGAAAACCCGGTAAAAATGCGATACTTCGATTCCATCAATACTCTTGATGACTAACTCTCCTTGCCGATGCAAAATCGCCAGGTATCTAGCGGAGGAGCCGGAAGCGGTATCACAACAGCTCCCAAAGATCGCCGTGATTGTTTGACAAAGGGTTTGAGTTAAATATTCTTTGAGCCCAAGCTGACTTGGAAACATTTATTCGAACAATGTTTACAACGGATACGTCAGCTACGATTCTTCATCAGCGATATTTCGGCCCTTCTTGGCAAGAGTCCTCGTCAGGCTGTCAATCCTCTGGGTCCACGTCGGGGAAGGAAACAAACCTGTAATAATCTATATAATCTATAATAATAATATATAATAATAATAATCTTGATTATTACAGGTTCGTTTCCTTCCCCGACGTGGACCCAGAGGATTGACAGCCTGACGAGGACTCTTGCCAAGAAGGGCCGAAATATCGCTGATGAAGAATCGTAGCTGACGTATCCGTTGTAAACATTGTTCGAATAAAAGGGTTTGAGTTGCTGAGTTTGAGTCGTTAGTGAGATGTTTTCTCGTTCTTCTTGAGGATCACTGGCGTGTTTTGGACTTGGTCATAGGGCCTATAGAGTATTCCATCGAATTAACTTATTCTTTCCGATTTTTGGTACTTGTCCCTCTATGCTTGAAAGATTCCGCAACTACAAGTAAGCAATCGCCGAAAAGTAACACATACGAAACAAGACCAAAGGTTCGATGGGATCCCAAAAATGTAATATTTGACCCAGACAATTGGGTCTTGCGGATATCCGATCTTCACCTGACTCCTTGAACATTTTTACTAATAAAATTTTAAAACAGATTAAAGCCAATGGTAATCATCTGAGAAGACCAAGGTCAAACATGGATTCAGCATGTGTGTTTACCCCTATAACCTACGTCATATCTACTTTGACGAAATTTGTCAAAATTTCCTGCCTTACTTCTGCCAAATTTCCGGTTTCGGCCGGATTCCGGGCCAAATAGTTGTCTGGCAAAAGATTAAAGCTCAAAAACGAATTTAGAATATGTCTCCTAATCCCTCCATCGAAACTCTAATAAACTTCAGATAAAATTTTTATTTTACCAAATTTACGGTTTCAGCACGATTCCGGGCGAACTATACGTCGGTGAGAAAATGATTGTCATATAAGGATTCAGCATGTCTTCTTACCTGTAAACCGAACATCTAAAGAAATTCAAATAAAACTTTTACTTTTAAGAAATTTTCCGGTTCTTGCCGGATTACGGGCGAACTACTTGTCCGGCGAGATATTCATATTCGGATTCAGCATGTCTTCCTACCCCTAAGCCAAACCTCTAATACACTTCAGATTAAACTTGTATTTTTCACAAATTTTCCGGTTTTCGCCGCACTCCGGGTGAACTACTTGTACGGCGAGAAAATAATTTTGATAATCGGATTCAGCACGTCTCCTTACCCCTAAATCTCAATAGCTTTTCAAAAACATTTTTTTCGCCCCTTATTTTGAAACCCCTCCCACCCCTCCCTCACCCTTGAATGTACAGCTATGGGGCACATCTACGAACTTGACCTGTACTTTGAGCTAAAGTATCCTCACACACATCTCACACAAAGTTTGGACAAAATATCTAATCGCTTCGAGAGTTATCGTGCTATTAGACAGACGACGGACGGACAACTTTACGACGCCATAGGTCTTCCGTCACTTTGGTACCCCCCCCCCCCCCCCCTTTTGGGATCCCAAAAAGAGATATCTTATCCCTACTTTCCTAATCCGAGCTTGGCGTACGAACTTTCCGAGCTTATCGTCCAAATTTTCCGAGCTTAGCGTCCGTAACACATGGAAATGCAGGCTTTTGTTGAAATTTAAATTCTCCGCGTCTGGATGAATTTTGAGTTGTCGTGCAAGCAGCGCACATTCTGAATGTTATTACTAGAGCCCTGGGTCAAGAAATACAAAATCCCCGAGATGAGTCAAAATAATACAGCGTAGGCTACTCAAATATCAGATGTAAACATATGCTGCCTTTTCATTTAAACTTTATAGTTTTACTACATGCTTATCGTATCGTCCTGCATGAAATTCTTTTCACCTTTCCAAGCTGCGGTCCCGTTGCTTCTGCCATTCCTCTGAGGGTTTAATCAAAACTTGTTAACTGAAGCAAACAACAAGGAACCAACAATATAGCTAAATAAGAGCCAAAACAAGCTCTTAGGCCTATATTAAAGCAACGTACAACGTAAAAACTCTTAAACACCCTATCCTCCGTAAAATCCTCCCCCCTGATTTTGAAACCGAACGGCCAAGACCTCCAAGACTAGTTGCGAACCCAATTCCAAAACTGCAACCTGTCCAATGCACCCACGTAAGATACACAGCTTTGTTCCGGCATTTGTTAAACTGTTTAACGGTTCATCCGCCATTAAAGAGCCCACATGATTTTATGTTGGTTTTAAAACACATATGTTTGACCGTTTAGTATAGTGTAGTTATTTTTTTTCTGCTGTTGTTTCGATGCAAACCGAAATAGCAGTCGACTCGGCAGTTACGCTTACTTTTATTTATGTGTATTTATATGTTGACGTTGGAATCAGTTAGTCGACACATGCCGCGAGTAAGATTCTTAATGAATAAACGATTTGAAACGTTCCAAAGATTATCCCCTCATATGTTACCAGGCAAGCTTGCGACCCACCGGTCCCCTGTAGAGCCACTTTCCCGTTTGCCATTTCATTTAACGACCAAATGCCGGAAGGAGCAAATGTTACTGGCGGCAAAGGAGGGACATAGGGAAACTAGTTTAGATGAGGACGATCAGAAGTTTCGATAGCTATTACTCCGTATGACGCCCGCTGTTCTGTAGATAGAGTACGGTCAGAAATAGCACATAAAGTAGGCTCAGAGAATGATCGATTCAGAGGTTGATGGAGGTAGAAACGTCCTGCAGCAACTGCACGACTGCTACACTATGTTTTTATCAACCAGTGCAACATGCTGGAAGGAACTACACTGTCAGACGTTTCATAACAGATAACACAAGGATGCGTGGTTCCAACAGATAATGCGTAACAGATAACACTTCGGATGTTATCTGTTGTGTTTCAAAATGCTATGCATAATAAGCGTTACCATCAGGAAGAATCGAAAAACCGCCAAAAAGTATCTGCTGAGTTTTCCGACATCATGACGATAAAGAATAAAGCCAATACATGGTTTTTTGGCTCTTCCTAACAAAGCTTGTTATGCATAACATTTCAAGCATAACGTTTTCAAACACAACAGATAACATGTGTTGTGTTATCTGTTACGCATTGTCTGTCGAAACCGCGCATCCTAGTGTTATCTGTTATGAAACTTGCGAGAGTGTAATTTGTAATTAATTAAACCAAAATACAGGTTGCAGGTTGTTTTATTGAAGAGTTCTGAAATATTCTAGCGATTTTGCAAGTGCCCATAGTATTTGCTATGGATCATCATCAAATAGGTCATCAAGGGCATATAGTGTTTCTTTATTCCAAGTTTCCTTCCAATTTCTCCACTCGTTACCCCTAGGCGAGCCACGATACTCCCCCCCCCCTCCTCCAACTCAGACTCCCACACCTAGGCCAAATCCGGCCAGGTCCCAAAAATAGACCATCTAGGACCTATTATCTCTGTGTCTTCAAAGTCTCATCCCAATGACTTCATTCGTTTAATAACCAGGTGTGCCACAAATTTTTCCGGAATCCCCCTCCAACTCCCCCTACCACGTGGCCAAATCTGGTTCAGGCATATAGAACATAGGCTACTCTAGCTAGATCGTCTTCACTCCCTGTCAAGATTCACTCCTCTAACTCCCCCATCGAGGCCAAACCCGTCCTGGACCCCAAACTGGATCATCTAGAGTATAAGACCTTTGTACTTTCCAAGATTTAGAGAGATCTCAATCGCTCCACTCGTTTGGTCCCTATGCTTGCCACACATCTTCCGGAATTCCCCTCCAAATCGCCCGTTTATGCGTGAATCCGATTCTTAAATCTGAGCATTTTCCAGAAATCCCTTCCCCCACCTCCACACGATGGTCGGATCCGGTCTGGACAACTAAATCGTCATTCCAATCATTCCAGTCGTTTGAACCATATGCGCGCAACACAATTTCCGGTCCCATCCTGCACCCCCCCCCCCCCCCAGAGGCCGAATCTAGATCGGAGACATAATTCGACTATCTAGGGCACCTTCTATTACCACTCATCGAGTTTCACTCCAATCGGATCACCGCATGCTAACTTACGCATGACACTATGTTCTGGATTGCCCCCTCCCCCCCACCGATGTTCGTATCCGTTTACCGAGAAGTCAGAAAAACTCCAGTGATCCAAGGGAAGAACGAGAAATGTCTCCCAAACGAATCCTCAAAACTGACTCAAATTCTATGTGAACCAATCAAAAACATTTGTTGTGGTGACGTTTCTGGCCCTTCGCTAGGCCCACAGCGATTCATCGACACGAAGACTTGGTCATCAAGAGTATTCTTCGGTTCTCCGTTTGCGGCAGAATACTATATATGACTAAGTCCAAAACCCGCCAGTGGTCCTAAGGAAGAACGAGAAAACGTCTCCATAACGACTCAAACTCAACAACTCGCATACTGTGTCGACCAATCACGGAGATCGTTGGGGACAGCTGTAGTGCGCTTCCGGCTCTTCCGCTAGGCATACGGCGATTTTGCATCGGTAAGGAGAGTTAGTCATCAAGAGTATTTGAAACGCAGCCATTGTGCACAACGGCGACGCATCTACTCTCGCGTCCACTATCTTCAGGATCTGGAAAGTTTCAAATGACTAAGAGGAAGGTTTAGTCAGTTTATGTCAAACTTTGCGTTTATAGAAGCGTTTAAAGTTTAACCAGGGACCCATAAATTTCCTGTAATGACTCGCCATTCAGGGGGCTTGTCATTTCCTATGCTTCTATGTTGCTATGTAGCCCGAGCCTCATCTAGTTTCCAAAAATTCCGCTGGGGTCGAATCGGCGTTCTTGCTCAGATAGACAAAATTTGTTGGGACTATTCAGCATGCCACCAGGCACCTAAGCTAGGACAAAAGATCCAGGATACTCTTCCGTTACAGAGAAATATTCCTAGTTCAGCACAACAGCTGCGGAAAATTTTGTCGATCTGGATAGTCGGGTATCTTATCCCCGTGGGTGTTTCTCGAACTATCTGACGCTCGGTCAAGAGCGCAGCAGAAATCTCTTATTGACAAGCCCCCTGAATGGCGAGTCATTACAGGATATTTATGGGTCCCTGGTTTAACTGAAAACCCAGCTTATTTCTGGATTGTGTATTTGGGTACAGTAAATTGTTTCGACTCTGGTAAAGGATTCCATCGAGTGTTCCGTTTAGCGTGTTTTTAAACTATATGAAAAGGATGTAGTCATGTTTATTTACATTCTTTTGTTTAGTGTTTTACTTTGTGTATTTTACTCATACTTCGCTGTTGTCCAAAAAGCGGGTCACAAACAAATAAATAAATATGGCGTCGTCCGACAGAACGGAGGACGCGTATTTTCCGTCCGTAAAATCGCGAAAAATTCAGAAAATCAAAGACACTGCCCGGCTGGCTGCAATATAAGCTCAGAAGAGTCCCAGAACCAACAGCCCAGCAAGTTTGTTTATTGACAGCCGGCAATTTGATGCTGCTGTTAATTTCAAATATTTTAAGCAACATCAGGGACCCATAAATTTCCTGTAATGACTCGCCATTCAGGGGGCTTGTCAATAAGAGATTTCTGATGCGCTCTTGACCGAGCGTCAGTTAGTTCGAGAAATACCCACGCGGATAAAATACCCGACTATCCAGAAAGACAAAATTTTTCGCAGCTGTTGTGCTGAACTAGGAATATTTCTCTGTAATGGAAGAGTATCCTGGATCTTTTGTCCGAGCTTAAGTACCTGGTGGCATGCTGAATAGTCCCAACAAATTTTGTCTATCTCAGCAAGAACACCGATCCGACCCAAGCGGAATTTTCGGAAACTAGGAGAAGCTCAGGCAACATAGCAACATAGAAGCATAGGAAATGACAAGCCCCTTCAATGGCAAGTCATTAAAGGAAATTTATGGGTCCCTGGCAACATCAAGAACGGTAACATACGACTACTATCAGTCTGAAAGACCTTTCACACAAAAAAACAATTGTTACTCGGGAACAGCGGAAAAATGAACTAACGCACTTCCATCGGGTTTTCAAGAACTAACTGAATAAGTGATTCTTAAGTAAATTTTCCATTTTCAGCCCTATCCGGTGACTTTTAATGGTCGTACAAAGCTGAAAGTATAGACTAGTCTACTCAATTCTGCCTTTTAAAGAATCGGTTTCTCATTACTCGAAAAGAGGTTATTTGCAAAAGCACTTAATTACCCCTCAAAAGGTTCCCGATTCTATTTGGTCATTGACGAAAGAGCCGGCAACTTTTAATTGGCTCTTTTAAGAAGTTCGCTTGCGCTTTCCAGGCTTGAAGTTAGAAAGTGAAAGCACTTTTATTTCCTAAACTTGGTTGATAAAACCCGGTTCAGTTGCCGAGTCGCTTGCAAATAAAGTTCAATAATGAACGTTTATTCGATATGAGGTAAGAGTTAAGTTCCAACGACATATAATAGTGTTCCTGGTAGTTTGCAGGTACTTGGTATAAAAGCCATTTCCTCGAGTTTTTTATCTGCGCATTTTTTACAGCCCTTTCCACGTCTTGTTCATTGTCGACATCCAATTAGCTAGATGTTTGACTGAAATAATGAGTGGCTTGATCCACACCCCATCCCGCGTCGTACCAAAACATTTCGTGCATGGACAAAAAATAATGAAAACAGACATTCAAAGTTGCCGCAGAATCAACCGTTATATGCCGAAATCAGGAGTTTCCCGTTGGTATCGCTTACTGATGATTCAAGTAATTTAAGAATTTAGGAGTCAATACGTCTGACAAACTTAAAAGACATTTTGGCGGAAAAAAAAATGCAGAACCAAAGACTGACATGCAATGAGCTCATGGGTGATACTCTCTGCAACTAATCACAAAAGGGAATTAATTATTTTATGTATTTATTTAAACTAAGATACGACCAACTAGGGTCAAACAAATGATAGATAGAAACTACAAATAAAATAACAAAATTTCATCATCAATCTGGAGAGAACCCACAATAAGGTAGGGTACCCCACGACAGCCAAATTGGCAAACTCATCCGCAAATGGGAACTCGCCATCACCAGGAAAGGATTCTCAGCGCGCAGAATTCGAGTCTGAAGTGATAGAGCAGATGCCCGTCTCACTTCACCAAAAGATGGAAGACCTTCACCAACAGACATACCTGAAGCACTACAATTCGAAGAGAACCCTCACTGTTTCGGAATTTCATCTGTTTAGGAAAAATATGCTAGACAGAAAAAATTAGAGTTGCCTAGACGAGACAGCCGATCACGCAACAGAGTGAAGAGTTTAAAGCAGAAAAAGGGGACGTGCGCATCTTGTACATTTCTGACTTCAGCAACTCTGGCCAACTCTAATTCCAGTCCAGTTTCAAACCGAGCTATCTGAATCGTGCAGCATAGTTTGCCTGTCCAGTAAATTCAAACATCAACTACTTAAAAGCCAATCAACGCCAAATAGCCAATCAAATCAACCAGCAGTATTCCTTGAGGATCCAGTTGCAACCACTGTGCGACACATGACTTCGGGGTGAGGGGGTGGGGGGCTATAAGGCCCAAAGCCTAGTTCTGTGAAGGACCCCGATAGACCTTCATATCAGCTCAAAGGGGTTCAGTCAAGATCAGAGCACTGAAAACAATAGGAAGAGCAATAATTCCAGTCAAGTTTCAAATCAAGCTATCTGAATCCAGCATCCTAGTTTGCCTGACCAGTAAATTCAAAACATCAGCAAATACTTAAAAGCCAATCAACGCCAAATAGCCAATCAAATAAATCATCAGTATTCCTTGAGGATCCAGTTGCAACCACTGAGCCACATCACCTCGGGTGGGGGGGGGGGGAGGGCTATGAGGCCCATAACCTAGTTTTGTGAAGGACCCCAATAGACCTTCATATCAGCTCTAAGGGGTCTAGTGAACACCAGAGCACAAGGGGCGTAATTTCGTCAAAATCCTGAGGGGGGCAAAGTTGGAGCCAATTTTCCCAAGTCAAGTGAAAATGAGCAGTTTTATTTCAAGAAGAAAAACGTAATAAAAAACAAAGAAACAAAGAGATATTTTACTAATCGACCAAGGCTCTGTGGATACTTGAATTCTGTAGGCCTATCTTAGTTTCAACGACGCTAAATTTAAGCTGGGGGGGGGGGGGGGCAAACTGGAGTCTGGGAGGGGGGGGGGCAGTTGCCCCCTCTGCCCTATGGCAAATTACGCCCATGCGAGAACACTGAAAACAATAGGAAGAGCAATAAAGGGCGATTCTGGCGTTCTCACAGATTCACTTTCCGCAGAGCGACGTCCGGCCACAAATTTTCCAAGCTCACTTTCCACTTCGGTCGTGGATTCGCTTTCCGGAACGTTCCGCCTCGCTATTTCAGAACTAGCTGAGCGCCAGAACAGCTCTTGAAAGCGAAGCGAGTTTTCGCCGAAGTCGCCAAAACAGCGGGCGCATAAACTAGCGAAATTTTCCAGAACGGTGGATCGACTTCATTGTTCAACTGGATTACAAAAGAGGCGGAAAAGGGTAAAAAATAACACGAAATAGTGTAGGTCTGCACTCTGTGCCCTGTTTCAGTTTCAATTTTATTCATAAAAATAACCAGCACCATTAACTCTTCATGGCCCAACAGAAGGCCTACTCTAAGGCCTGGCAATGGGCGGGGGATGAGAGGATGATCTTCAGAAGAATTCTTCTAGCGTAGGCCATTGTAGGCAAGTATTTCTACCTTCCAAGAAATCTTGGCCCTCTTGTTGATTTTGGAAGGAATCTGAGTGTTCCAAACCATTTTTCAAAGTCGAAAACTCGTTTGGTAGACCTTTTTGTTCAATAAACATTCCTTCAGCCCAAGCTGAGTGCGAATCATATTTGACAGTGCAAAACGGATACGTCAGCTACGTTTTGCAATGACAAATACATCAGCTACATTTTTTTAGAGCTATATGACCTTCTTGGCAAGGGTCCTCTTCAGGCTCAAGCAGCCCAAGCTGGAAAATTAACTTGTGGAACAAGACCAAACTTTTCGATGGGATCCCAAAAATTCAATATCTGATCCAGACAACTGGGTCTTGTCTTAGCCAGATCCAGTCATCGCCAGAATCCTTGAACATTCTTACAATTAAATTTCAGAAACAGATTAAGGCCAAATAGCTAATCATCTGAGAAAACCAAGTTCAGATATGGATTCAGCATGTGTGTTTACACGTATAAGTCATATCTGTTTTGACGAAAAGTTCCTGCCACTTATGCCAATTTCCCGGTTTCGGCCAAACTCTAGAACTACTTGTCCGGCGAAAAAAGAAAGCTCAAAAACGAACTCAGGGTATCTTCTTTCCCCAATGATGAACATCTAATCAACTTCAAATAAAAATTTAACTTATAACAATTTTTCCGACTCCAGCCGAATTCCGGTCGAACTAAATGTCCGGGTAAAATATGATTGTCACACACGGATTCAGCGTCTCTTCTTACCCCTAAATCGGTTATCTAATCAGCTAGAAATAAAACTTTAACTTCTAACAATTTTCCGGTTTTGGCCGGATTCCGGGCGAACTAAATGTCCGGCAAGAAAATTGTTTTCACATAAAAGTTCAGCATGTCTTCTCGCCCTAAATCGGACATCTGATCAACTCCGAATAAAACTTTTAATTTTAACAAACTTTCCGGTTTGGGCCGGCTTCCGGGCGAACTGCTTGTCCGTCGAGAAAATGGTTTTGACCATCGTCTTCAGCATGTCTTCCTACCTCAAAATCAAACATCTAATCTACTTCAAATAAAACTTTTACTTTTAACAAGCTTTCCGGTTTGGGCCGGATTCCGGGCGAACTACTTGTCCGTCGAGAAAATGGTTTTGACCATCGTCTTCAGCATGTCTTCCTACCTCTAAATCAAACATCTAATCAACTTCAAATAAAACTTTTACTTTTAACAAACTTTCCGGTTTTGGCCGGATTCCGGGCGAACTACTTGTCCGATTACAAAATGGTTTTCACCATCGTGTTCAGCATGTCTTCTTACCCCATAATCGACTATAAAATTAGCTGTTTCAAAATATTTTGATTGCCCCTTAATTTGAACCCCCTCCCCCACCCTTAAATGTAGGGCTACAATGCCCATTTACGAACTCGACTGGTCCGCCGACCCAGCGAATCCTCACACCAAGTTTCATCAAAATATCTCATTCCCTTCGAGAGTTATCGTGCTTACAGACGGACGGACGGACGGACAGACGGCCAACTTTTGCGAAGTCATAGGTATCCCTCAACTTACGTTTTGGGATCCCAAAAACAACTAAAGACTCTTCCTTAAATATCTGATTTTGTGAATTTCTTCCCTGAAAATTACTTGAAAACTGAAAAGAACTGAACAATTTCCGGCGAGGGGGGGGGGGGGGGAGATTTTGCTGGTCAGTCATTGTTAAAAAGAGAAAGCTTGACAAAGTTTGTCAACCCACCCTGCAGTTTAAAGAATCAGTGAAGTGTATATTGTAGTCCTGATTAGTTCGTCGGCTTTTAACATATTGGCTTTCGCAGAATTGGAGTTTTGACGAGTTCTGCCGTTTATTGTGTCCTTTCCTCTTCATTTTTTATATACTATTTCTTTCATGTCATTTCATACGAGTTCTGCCTTGTGAGCAATTTATATTCTTCGGAACAGGCTGGGAACCTTCATGGAGACAGGTTTTTCAGGTTGTTGATGTTAGTCAACACAATAACTGTAATAATAACACAACGCAAAAATATGTCGCTGGCTTGAGAAATTGCTTGAGAAATGTCAATGAGAAACGACCGGATTCGAACAAAGATAATGCCAAGTCCTAATTTACCGGAGCAGAGCGTACCGAAAATGGAAAGAGGATCAAATTCAAAGTTGAGAGCTGTCATTCGTGTTTTTGCTATTTTTACTTTTCTTTGAAGCGCAAAACAATTCAAAAGCAGCTTTCGCAGTCGATGCCCCCTCTAAACTGCTAAAGCGTCTTCTGGTAATTTTTTTAGAGTGCTGCCGTTTAATCGATAATTTTAAGAAAAATTTTTTGCCTCTATATACCACAATGCGAATATCGCTCCTTAATACTGTTGACTGAACTGAATCACAGTATATTGAGCATTACTTGAAATTGGAGAGAAGTCGGAAACCTTCCAGTTATCGATAATCTACAGTTAAGGCATAGGGGTGGGGGTGGAGGGAGGGTGTGTTGAAAAAGAATCTGCAGTCGGAAATTCCGATCGTAAAAATACGATCCGAAACAATTGTTTTCGATCGTAAAAATACTATTGGAAACAGTTGTTTTCAGTCGTAAAATAAGAATTGGAACAATCGGTTTCAATCGTAAACAAATGTTTTCGATCGTAAAAATACAATCTGAAACAGTTGTTTTCAATCGTAAAATAACGATTGGAAACAGTTGTTTTCAGTCGTAAAATAACGATTGGAAACAGTTGTTTTCAATCGTAAAATAACGATTGGAAACAATCGGTTTCGACCGTAAACAACTGTTTCCGATCGTAAAAATACGATTGGAAACAATTGGTTTTGATCCTAAAAATACGATCGTTAACAACTGTTTACAATCGCAAACGATTGGAAACAACTGTTAACAATCGCAAACGATTAGAAACAACTGTTTGCGCTCGTAAACAACTGTTTCCAATCGTAAAAAAACAACTGTTTACGATCGTTTCCAATTGTTTACGACGGGAAAATGTCCCATAATACAACTGAAAAAAAACAACGATCGTTTGCAACTTGAATTATTTCCATACGGGTTCTTCTACGCGGCTTCACGGCGATATAGCTATTTGTAGAGGTAACGGAACGTGATGTGCCGCATAGCTCCTAACCTCCGCTCGTTTGCATCGGGCAGGGCATAGGGAAATATTCGACTCCGCAGTACAGAGATAGGGAGACAGAGGTTCTATCTGATTATTTGTTCTTGCTAGTAGTGACGTTCGGAATATTCCCTATTGGCACGAGAAGACAAGTTGTTCAATACCAGATTGTAAGGTCACTTATAAAAGCCCGAAACTGTGACCCCAAAAGGATTTAGTTTTCGGCAACCGTTTTCCGTTGTATTTGCTAAACTTTTCAAGCGTAGAGGTACAAGAACATAAAGGTAAACACATCCGGAAGAAATCGTTCATTCGATGAAAATCGATTATATGAATAGGGGAGTAACGCATTTTCATCACGTCGTCAAGCCTAAGTGGATACGTGATGGGTAGTTAGACTGTCGTATTTCAGCCGTTTTCGATCAAAAAAACATTCTCAACAGTTAAGTTTCGGTACGGCTCAATGCACGAAACAACGCACATTTCCCTCCCAGTGTATGGTTACGAAGATCAATGTACGCACGAGACCACACGGCCAAGAAAATAATCATTCGTAGGACAAGTGCAGACCCGTAAACTGTCTTTAGGGAGGTGGGATACAGATGGCAGGAAATTTAACAATTAGTGAGTAAGAACAGATGGAGCAATTAGGGAAGAAATCCGAGTCAGTGTAATTACATGGTCGGACAGAACCAGCAAATAGAGGAGAGATGTGAGTCAGTGCAATTACACGGTCGATTATAAGAACAAGAGCTGGAAGCTCATATAGCACTTGCAAGGCTTGGTAAAAGGATGAAAGTAGTAATTTGTCAATTCGTGGTTTTGTTGTGATCATTTGTAATCAAAACCCTTGAGATAAGAATGACGACGGACCCTTGGAAAAACGAGAATGTATCGTTTGGTAAAAAAAAGTATTCTTTTTTGCACTTGGCTGTGATGATGCGCACTTTAAGGGAGATAGAAATTCATCTGTAATCAAAAACCCTTGAGGAAAAATGATCTTGGGCCCGGATCATGAATATATATAGTTTAATCAAAAGTTTTTTTTTTTTTTTTACTTTTCGGTTAAGATACGCACTTTAAGGCTGCTAGCAAGTCATTTCTAAGCGAAACACTTGAGGCAAAAATGATCATGAGCTCATGGGATCATGAAACTGTAGATTTTGCTTAGAAGTATTTTTTGTACTTTGCTGTGAATATGAGTACTTTAAGGGAAGGTCGGATCTGGAAAGTAACAATCTCTAAGCCAATCTTTTCAAGTCTCTAATGCTCAAGCAAAGTTTCATCGTCCTAGCACATCTGGAAGTACCTTAAATCGCGATCACCGGAATCCCAGATCCCCCTCCAACTCCCCCCAGAGTGCCCGAATCCAGTCCGGTTCTGTCCCTGATGTATCTAGGGCTTAGAGGCTTGTTCTTCCTGCCAAGTGTCATCCCAATAGCTACGCTCTAAGAGTGTCACAAATTTTCTCCCCCCCCCCCGACTCCCCCACATTGATCGGATCCTGTCCGCACTTAAAATGGGACATCTGAGACATGATTTCTTTCCGAATATCAAGTTTCATTAAGATCCGACCACCCGTTCATAAGTTGGACATTTCTCAAGATTCCGGATCCCCCCTCCCTCCACTCCCCCCACGATGGTCAAATCGGACAAACGACTGTTCTTTAGTTAAAATTATCGAGTCCCTGGCCTGCCGAGTCTCCCACCAAGTTTCATCCCGATCATCACCGGATCCATTCCGGACTTGATGTGTGACATCTGAGACAGGAGGTCTTTCCAAATATCAAGTTTCATTAAGATTCGATTCCCTGTTCAAATTTAAAAATACGTCAATGTTCCGGATTCCCCCTCCCTCCACTTCCCTCACGGTGGTCGGATCGCGGAAGAATTTGGCCGGGTCCCTAATAGGCCTGCCAAGTTTCATCGTCCTAGCACTTCTGGAAGTAACCTAACTTGAGAACAGTGCCCTCACAGACCGACCGAAAAGTGACCGGTATATGGAACTTGAGATAAACATAAAACAACGCCATAAAAACAACGTATTGTGTCCTCGGATGCTTAACCCATACACCAACTGTAGGCCTAGAAATGATAGTACGACACACGATTGGGATTTTTCGGCCGAATCTTCAAGTTGAAAAAAATATCTGAATTTATCCGTATAGAATGATTATGGTACCAAAATCCGAGCCGGAATAAAAGTCCGCGGGTACCCGATCCTGATCGGCTGTCCGATGCATAACGATCCCGTCACTACCAACATCTAAAACCGGTATCAGAAACGGAGGGAAATCATACGGGTACAGTAGACTAGTAGAGGTATGATTATGTGAACGTTTGTTGACAGTGCCCTTAGCCATTTTCATGCACTTGCTGTGTTTAAAGCCAACTGCCAGTTAGGCAAAGTAGGTAATTAAGGGCTTCTGAAAACACCTGAATAAGTATTTTGCATCTTCATTCTACCATTTAGCTCAAAACTGCACTGTTCACATTAAAGCGGAGGAAAATCATACGGGTAACAGTAGAGGTATGCTTAAGCTTATGTGAACGTTTGTTGACAGTGCACTTCGCCATTTTCATGCACTTGCTGTGTTTAAAGCTAACTGCCAGTTAGCCAAAGTAGGAAATGAAGGGCATCTAAAAACACCTGAATAGGTATTTCGCATCTTCATTCTACCATTTAGGTCAAAACTGTACTTTTCACATTAAAGTAACTGTTCACATAAGTTTACCTCTACTGCATAACCGCAAAACATACCTGAGCCGGAATTTTCATCCGGGTTCCGGTTTCTGTTTCGATCCTTTTGCGTGTGGCCCCCTTGGCTCCAATAATAAATGGAAAATAAGCACTCGGAATGGAGAGAGACAAACTGAAGCCTTCCTTCGTTTTCATAATCGGCACGTCTTCGTCGCAGGGCTCTTCTGTCTCGTAAACAGCCAGCGGTTCATCTGAAATGACATTTTTTATGTATCCCATATTTGCTTCCTTTTTTATTTTGAAGTAGCAACGAGTTGGGGTTTGGCCCTAAGCAGAGGATCATGGACAGAAGCTAAACAGAGCCACTTGAACAAGCAGAACAAGATAAGAGACGATGACATGTACTAACCAAGAACAAATAAGCCAATAGAACCTATCCGTCTTTGGCCCCATGCAGCGACTATGGATGCTTCAGCTGAGCTGTTTGCTGAGCTCCGAGTTGCTGCCCGTCTACTTCCCTCTTCACCGTTGCGTATCAGAGGAACTGGTGCAAGAGGCGCGCTGACGCGCTCTGCAGCGCATCCAGACAACCAATGAGATTTTACTCTGAAACTTTCTTCAGCTAATGAAAATGAAACTTTCTTCAAACTAATTCCAAAAATAAATGTTAATAATTCCGTGACTCAACACTAGACGGGAACCCGCCCCACAAACCCAGTGACACTCAGCAAGATCAACCCAAAAACACACGAAAAAAACAAAAAACAATGCGCAAGCGAGGGTAAACCGATGGCCGTCAACTTATCAGGACCCCACCCAAAAATTTATAACCGACAAAATAAAAATTTACTTTAATTTTTTGAATTTATAGCTGTTTAGGATATAGCTGTTTGTAGAGGTAAAGAACTGTGATGTCACGCGTAGCTCCTACCATGCGCACGTTTGCACCGGACAGAGTACAGCGATTTCTTCGACACCGAATGGTCGTATCAGAGAGATAGGGAGACCGAGGTTCTGGTACTTATTTGTTCTTGCCAGAACTTAGAAGGCCAACGGCAAAGGCATGTTGAGTAAATATAGGCCCTATAGGCCCCAACGCCTTTGGGCTAGGCCGATAACCTCAGAACCTTTCCAACTGTATAGATTTCAAAACAACTACACTGTCAAAAAAATCTTGCAGTACTTCCTGCTGGGATTAATATTGTCTCTACTGAGATGAGATTATTTGTAATTCGGATAAATCTTATCCAAGTAGAGATAAAATTAATCCCAGTAGCAAATACTGCAGTTAACTTTAATCCTTTCTCGGAGAAACTTTTTACAGTGTATTCACCATGACGATGCAAATCCATTCTTCATTCACTCCCCTTCCATTAGCGCCAAAGTTTCCAACTAAAGTTCACCGAAACTTTCATATTCACACAATAAATGTTTAACGTTCTTATCCATATTTCCATACCTCGGACATGAGTAAAGGACCGGTCCGACCCTCCTAATATGCCACCTTATCTGCCAATGTGACAGACCCTGCATCTAATCAAATGCCGTATTTCCTCCTTTTTAAGAAGCTTTAGTATAGCAAGCCCGTATCCAGGTGGGGGTGGGGGGGGGTAGGGGGTTGACCCCCCCCCCCGAAACATACAAAAATAACCGTTTTTATAGTCTTTTCCCTCTGATCTCTGTCTTTTTTGACGACCCGCAGGCAACCCCCCCCCCCCCGAAAGGCGACGCCCCCCCCCCCCCCCGAAATAAATCCCTGGATACGGGCCTGTAGTACAGCCTACCAACTCCACACATGACTCTTCGCAAGAACAAATAATCTCTGTAATACGACCATGCGGAGTCGAATATATTCTGATACCCTAACAGATGCAAATGAGTGGAGGAGGAGCTAGGGAGAACATCATAATTTGTTACCTCTAGCAGCTGAACTCCACAGAAGAATACGAACGTCGTCCTTTACAGCTGATTGGCTGTCTACCATTATGACGTCACGTCTGACTCGCTGCAGACCGCCCGATGAAGTATTTTCGAGAATTAGTCGTATGGAGTATCACGAAAAAGTAGCATGCAGTAGTAACTATGTTGCCACTGCATGCTACTTCTAGCAAACTGGAAGCTGCTACATCAAGATTGGATGCTATCGGATACTACTACTTAATATTAACCCAGTCGGAGGCATGTCAAATCAGAGTTTTCCATTCTACTACATACCGATACATGCAAATTTTTTCTTACAACTACCATACAACTACACATTTAAAGAATTTTTCATCGGGCGGGTTCTCCACCCCTGCAGGTATCCTAGTTTTTCCTCTGGTATGAGCAGCGTTGAGGAGGGAAGTAGACGGGTATCAACTCAAACCTCGCAGCAAGTACCTCTAGCTCAGCTAATTTTTATCGGGGTATCCATAGTCTTTGATAAAGACAATTGGCTTTTGTCTTCGCCAGACACCTTAAACATTTTTTTTTATTAAAATTTAGAAACAGATTAAGGCCACATAGCTAATCATCTGAGAAAACCAAGTTCAGATAGCCAAGGATTCAGCATTTGTGTTTACACCTACAAGTCATATCTATTTCGACGAAATTGATCGAAACTTCCTGCCTTACTTCTGCATAATTTCCGGTTTCGTCCGAATTCCGGCGAACTGCTTGTCCGGCAAAAAACAATAAAGCTCAAAAACAAATTCAGCGTATCTGCTTACCCAAATGACGAACATCTAATCAGCTTCAAATAAAACTTTAACTTATGAAAAAATTTCCGGTTTCAGTCGGATTCCGGGCGAACTATACGCCTGGGTAAAAAAAATGATTGTCATAAATGGATTCAGCATCTTTTCTTGTCCCTAAATAGAACATCTAATCAACTTCAGCTAAAACATTTACTTTTAACAAACTTTCCGGTTGGCCGAATTCTGGGCGAACTACTTGTCCGGCGAAAAAAACTGTTTTCATAATCGTGTGCAACATGTCTTCTCACCCCCTTATCTCATTAGCAGTTTAAAAATATTTTTTTGACCCTTAATTGAACCCGCTCCCTCATCCCTAAATATAAGGTCTACGAACTCGACCCTTGACCCAAAGAATACTCACACCAATTTTCACCAAAATATCTCATTCCCTTCGAAAGTTATCGTGCTGACAGACGGACGGACGGATAACCTTCGCGATGTCATAGGTATCCCTCCACTTACGTTTTGGGATCCCAAAATGGTAGTGGAATAGTACTGCAGTTTTTTTTCCAATTGGCGGGGGAGTCCGGGAGTGATTTGGAGTTTAGGGGGGGGGGCTCAGGCAGGGACTCGGAAAATGATGTGACGAGAGAAGGTTGTCAGCACGAAAGGAGAAAAAAACTGACTCTATGCTACTACTAGCAAACTGGAAGCTGCTACATCAAGATTGGATGCTATCGGATACTACTACTTAAGATTAACCCAGTCGGAGGCATGTCAAATCAGAGTTTTCCATACTACTACATACCGATACATGCACATTTTTTCTTACAACTACCATACAACTACACATTTAAAGAATTTTTCATCGGGCGGGTTCTCCACCCCTGCAGGTATCCTAGTTTTTCCTCTGGTATGAGCAGCGTTGAGGAGGGAAGTAGACGGGTATCAACTGAAACCTCGCAGCAAGTACCTCTAGCTCAGCTAAGTTTTATCGGGGTATCCATAGTCTTTGATAAAGACAATTGGCTTTTGTCTTCGCCAGACACCTTAAACATTTTTTTTATTAAAATTTAGAAACAGATTAAGGCCACATAGCTAATCATCTGAGAAAACCAAGTTCAGATAGCCAAGGATTCAGCATTTGTGTTTACACCTACAAGTCATATCTATTTCGACGAAATTGATCGAAAATTCCTGCCTTACTTCTGCATAATTTCCGGTTTCGTCCGAATTCCGGCGAACTGCTTGTCCGGCAAAAAACAATAAAGCTCAAAAACAAATTCAGCGTGTCTGCTTACCCAAATAACGAACATCTAATCAGCTTCAAATAAAACTTTAACTTATGAAAAAATTTCCGGTTTCAGTCGGATTCCGGGCGAACTATACGCCTGGGTAAAAAAAATGATTGTCATATATGGATTCAGCATCTTTTCTTGTCCCTAAATAGAACATCTAATCAACTTCAGCTAAAACATTTACTTTTAACAAACTTTCCGGTTGGCCGAATTCTGGGCGAACTACTTGTCCGGCGAAAAAACTGTTTTCATAATCGTGTGCAACATGTCTTCTCACCCCCTTATCTCATTAGCAGTTTAAAAATATTTTTTTGACCCTTAATTGAACCCGCTCCCTCATCCCTAAATATAAGGTCTACGAACTCGACCTTTCCCTTGACCCAAAGAATACTCACACCAATTTTCACCAAAATATCTCATTCCCTTCGAAAGTTATCGTGCTGACAGACGGACGGACGGATAACCTTCGCGATGTCATAGGTATCCCTCCACTTACGTTTTGGGATCCCAAAATGGTAGTGGAATAGTACTGCAGTTTTTTTTCCAATTGGCGGGGGACTCCGGGAGTGATTTGGAGTTTAGGGGGGGGGGGGCTCAGGCAGGGACTCGGAAAATGATGTGACGAGAGAAGGTTGTCAGCACGAAAGGAAAAAAAACTGACTCTTAAAGGACCCCTCGCACTATTTACTCTTCAACTTACAGTATTTTAAAATATTTGAATACTTTAAAACTAAGCTGTGCTTTCAACAAATAGCCCATGGTTTTGGCTGTTTTAAGCCATTTCTGAGACCCGCTGACTTATAGCGAAAACAAGGAAACAATTCACATAACTGGTTTTTCTGATGGAAAAACTTCTCACAGACAACCGTCGACAGCGTGATACACATCGAAGGTAGCAAAACACGGCAAGGTTCTTCTAGAGGGGTTAGAATGTACCATACGAAATTGGGGTTTCCGCGTTTAGACATATACGTAGTGATTATGGAAGTAGGTTGCGTTATTATTACAGGTAAGACAGGTCCTTTAAGAGTGAATGGACTTTGTTAAATGTGCTTTTGTTAAAAATAAACTAGAACTGATTTGAACTGATATAGTCAGTGTCGATGGTGGGGTAAGCTGATGTGACAGTTTTTTTTTACAGTTATTAGCCCCTCGCCGGTAACGCTGGTCAAGCGTCTCAAGTGATGGACAGACACCGGCCTGTTTAATGAAACGGTTGCTGTTTCATCTTCAAGTTATGAACTGTTGTCAGAATGAGGTTGGGCTTCGGATTTAGAAGGTGTCTTGATCGAGAATTTTAGGCAGAGCTTTCACACTGGTGACCGCGGTAGTCGGAGAAAAAAAAAACTTACTTATAACTCGGTTCCGAGTTTCAAAATCTGCAGAGTTTCTGCTGCCACTGCCCTTATAAGCGAAAAGACAGCCTTTCCCACTCTTTTTCCATTCTCCAAGGAAAAGTCGGTAAAATGATTTAAATATTCTACTATCTTTCCTTCCCTTCTTCCACCGGGAAGGAAATTATGCAATTCAATATTCCAATAATCCGCAACGGCTACGGCTTGGAGAATTGAGCTAGAGATGGGTTTCCATTCCGGGGAGACATTATTAGAAAGAATGTCACGTCAACGGCATGGCGAAAGATGGCAGGAACCAAATAACAATTTCCGGGGGACAAAAGACTTAAAGGAGTTACATCGGAAGCATTCTAACATTTACAATGTTCAAATCCCGTGTGGAAATTCCAAGCCAGGGGTCGGTGGGATCCTAAAGCTACTATAAAGAGTGAGGACTGCCAGGACTACACTGTCAGAAGTCTGGCATCATTCAAGAGAATGGTTAACATTCTTTGAAAAGGAAAGAAGTGTGATAAGAGGAAAGGGTATTTATTTAGTGTTATTTATTTTTTTACCCCACCCCAAGGGGACTCACTTAGAAAAAAAGTGTTATGACCAATTAAGTTTATACTATTTCGTGCCCAGATCTCCAACAACACCTTCAATAGGTAAAAATACTACACTGTCAGAAGTTACATAACGACAACAGCAGGATGCGCGGTTTCAACAGATAACACATTGGGATGTTATATGTTATGCTTCTTTCGTTCCCGTTAGTATTTATAACAATTGAAGGTGTTGTTGGAGATCTAGGCACGAAATAGTGTAAACTTAATTGGTCATAACACTTTGTGAAAAGGTGTTATTCTTGAAAGTGTATGCGCAATCTGTTATGAAACTTCTGACAGTGTAAAGATAAAGTAGTCGGATTCATTCGGTGCATAAAAACTGAATGTGATTCTGAATACTAATTTTCGTTGTAAGGAAAGACTGGAATACCAGCCCTTACTAAGGGCGGTTGTCTAAATACCAGTCAATCTTTCAAAAATATTTCTTACGATATTAACAAAAAAACAAATATTTGTCTTCTCTTCATACTACTTCTTTACTTAGTCAAACAATTCAGTGGCTAAAGGCAAAAAGTTAAGGTAAGGTAATGGTTATGGTCTGAAGCTTTAAAAAAATCATTTTTTTTTATTCAAGTTGAAAACAAGGAGGGACCAAAACTTCTCTCGTAGCACGTGACACGCGTGCGGGTTGGATCCTTGGAACTGGCTGCGCTGCCAGCCTCTGCTGTATTTGTACAGCTCCAGTAGTCTCGCATCTTTGTCAAACCGTAGGCACCAATTTTCTACCAAGTTTGGTGACCAACTACTGGAACACCCCAACCATCGGCACATCCTTCCCCCTCCCCACATTCCCGACCGCATAAGGCCACAGAGAATGGCATCACAACCAGTTCCTAAGATACAACCCATTCGGGCAATTCATGCGCGGTACGAAAGAAGTTTTGTCCCCTCCTTTGTGAGTTTTTTCAACGCGAAACTTTAAATTCTTTTCCTATTTTTTATGTTAATTATTGAGGTTTAGCGCTTTAATTTGTCACAATTCTTATTTTTGTGTAATTATTGAACATTTGACTATGTAAAAGCGCAATTGTATATTGTTATGTTTGACGAGAGAACAAATATTCGGTTTTTTGTTAATACCGTAAGGAATGTTTCTCGAATAATAAAGATTGATTGATTGATTGATCCACAATGTGGGGAGGGAGAAGTTTGTGGCGATGCATTTCGTCCAACATTTTTTTTCGAACAGTTATGTAATACATATCATCCTATGTCCCACCCCACAGGTAGTCATATTCTGGTAATCTTCACTGACTTTCGTTGACATATAGAGGCGAGCGCCTAGCGAGCCACTGACAAGTATTTACACTTAACTCGCGTCTAGAGAAAATGCTTAGGTGCTCGCGGTCTAAACTGCAGTTTTAACCAGATTTTCTAATTTCCTTTATATTTGCATTGGGGGGGGGGCAGAGGGGATTTGGTACCCGGGAGGGGTACCGGAGGGTTTCACCGGGGGGGGGGGGGGCGAATAGGCCCGCTTTAATACCCCTGCGGAAGAGATTTCAGAAGCAGGGCAGTCCTGCTCCCCAACTTTACAACAGAAAGGGAGAGAGGCCTCAAAGACAAGCTTCCGAACAAGTCTCTACCCTTCAACCAGTGTTTTGCCGACACGTGCGATACAAGAATACTTTTGTCCCCTCCTTTGTTTCCCTACGTAAGAGAAACTAGTAGATCATTATTTTACTCCCCGTTGCCCTTTTTCCCCAATCGTTACTTTTATATTGTTTGTTCTCAGTACTTTATATGTAATTCGACCACTTTCTAGTATACGGTATGTCGATAATTTTGGTTACTTTTTAATGTATGCTTGACTCAACCACCTGCTATTCGGCTGGTCCGTAATTGGTGTTGAAATAAACTGAACTGAATTGAATTGATGTCTCCGTAGCTCTAAATCGATTGTCATGAGTTAAAAAAAAAACAAAAAAACTGTTCGACCTTACATTATCTGGGCCCCATCATTCCGGGCAAGCCTTCCTACGAACATCTTCTTCATGATAACGGCATTCTCAAAACCATAGAAGAACCATCATAGTCATAGAAGAAAATTTTCGTTGTGGATAGGCCGTATCATTTGGGATAGAACATCTTCTGCATGGTTTCGGCCTTCTCAACCGTCTTTGCTTAAAGTGTAACCGAGAAGGGCTGAGATAAGACACCCCCGATCACTTATTCACTCCGATAGGCTTGAAGACACGATGAAAATGTGTTACTCCGTTGCTCCACTACTACTATAACTGATTTTCACCAAATGACCTTTTTTTTAGGATTTGTGGTACCTCTATGTCCTTGTACCTGTATGCTTGAAAAATATAGCAACTACATCGGTAAACGATTGCTGAAAATAAATCAAATCTGTTTTGGGTCACACGCAATAGCGGGCATTCTTCTGAAGTGATAGTCTGGCACTGAACATTCCGGAAATTTTAACCACTGAAATCCATGTTCTGGTGGAAATCATTTTCTCCGCGTAGGGACGAACTGGTCAAATCCAAGATATAACAAGAGCTGGAAGCTCATATGGCACTTGCAAGGCTGGTTCAGATGATGACATATAGAATTTGTCTTTTAATGGGTTTGTTCTGATCATCTGTAAGCAGCACCCTTGAGATAAGAACGATCATGACTTATATCACGTGAATGTATCGTTCAGTAAAAGTATTTTATTTTATAACTTGGCTCTAATGATGCGCACTTTAAAGGCGCTAGAAATTCATCTGTAAGCAAAACCCTTGAGGCAAAAACGATAACAGGCCCTTGGGGATCATTAATATATATCGTTTGGTAAAAATTTAAGTATTTTTTTTAACTTTTTTCTCTTTCACTTTCCGGTCCCTCGATTCTAACCGTATCTAGGTTTCCGGTCTTCCCCCCTCAACTCCCCCACAGCTGTCGAATACGGTCCGGACTTCAAATGAGATATCAAAGATACGTCATCTATTCAGTTATTAAGTTTCATTCCAATCCGATCACCCGTTCGAAAGTTACACACTACTCAATTTTCCAGATTCCCCCGCCCTCCACCCCCCCAGATGGTCGATCGGGAAACTGATTATTTCCAAGTTAGTTTGGTCGGGTCCCTGATACGCCTGCCAAGTTTGATCTTCCTAGCGCATCTGGAAGTACCCTATATCGAAAAAGTGTGAGAGACCGCACGACGGACAAAATTGCGATCGGTATATGGCATCGGCATATGCAGCCAGAGGCTGCAAGTGCCATATAAATAAGCTGGCTTTTCAGTTAAACTTTTAAGTACAGAGAGAGTAGTAGGCTCGCAGGATTATCGGTATAATCACAGACAATTCAATTGACTTCAATTTTAACATACCTCAAACAAAACAACAGACACAACGCTCCCACGTCCTGTGCCGTGTCCTGTGTACGACTTTCACTCGCGACAAACGATAAAACACATTTCTCGTCTTGACCTTCTCTTTTCTTTTACTTTACCCCCTCCCCCCTAGACGAAGATAAGTTCGTTGTGGATAGACCCCATCGTTGGCCTAGCCTACCAGAAACCCCTTGGCAACAGTCACCCGTGCCTGTGATCACTCAACGCCCGGCTAATGCTCATGACGTGGAAGCAGCGATCTCGACAAGACGGGAACGAAATGAAATGAGTTGCCAGAACAATACGACAATTAAGTGTTTCAGGAGAATTTCCTTTGTGAGTCTCGGAGTGGTCATTCTAGTGAAGAACAAGAGCTGAAAGCTCATACGGCACTTGCCGGAACAGTTAGCATGTTTGTCAGTTTGTCCCCCTCCAGATCCTCCCCCCCCCCAGTGACCAGACGCACTCCGGACTAAAAACTGAACATTTGAGACACTCGTTCTTGACACTTGTCAAATTTCATGCACGTAAGATCACCCGTTCCTAAGTTATGAATGTCACCGGATTCCCCATCCCTCTACTCCCCCCACGATGATCGGATCGGGGAAGGGACTATTTTCAAGTCATTATGTTCGAGTCCCTAATAGGCTTGCCAAGTTTCATGATCCTAGCACATCTGGAAGCACCCTAGCTCGAGATCACCGGAATTCCGGGAAGCCCCCTCCAACTTCCCCACCGTGACACGATCCGGTCCTGTTTTGTCAGGAATGTATCTAGGGATTACGCTTTTTCTTCCAACCAAGTTCAACTCCGATCCTCGACTTTGAGCGATTCACGAGATTTCTCATGCCCCCTCCAGCTCCCCCCTCCCCAGTGATCAGATACAGTCCAGACTTGAAACTGAACATCCAAGACACTTGTTCTTAATACTTACTAAGTTTCATGCACGTCCGATCACCCGTTCCAAAGTTATGGATGTCAGTAGATTCGGGATCCCCCCCCCCGCCCCCCTACTCCCCCTACGATGATCGGATCGGGAAAGGGACTATATTCAAGTCAATATGGTAGAATCCCTAAAATGCCTGCTAAGTTTCATGGTCCTAGCACATCTGAAAATACCTTAGCTCGGTAAACCCCCTACAACTCCCCCACTGTGACATGATCCAGTCTTGTTTCGTCAGTAATGTATCAAGGGTTTAAGCTTGTTCTTCCCACCAAGTTCCATCTCGATCCCTCGACTCTGAGCCTTTCAGAAGATTTCCGGAGCCCCCTTCCAGCCCCCCCCCCCAGTTATCCGGATTTTTTCGTCCGGATACGATACTAATTCGATACGGTCCACGTTACTAATTTCTGGATTCTCCATCCCTCCACTCCCCCTACGATGGTCTGATCGGGGAAACGACTATTCTCAAGACAGTCTGTTCAGGTTCCTAATATGCCTACCAAATTTGCCAACCTACCGAACTCGCGGGATCACCGAATTCCGCCCCCCCCCCCCCAACTCCCCCCACAGCGCCCGAATCCGGTCTGGTTATGTCAACGATGTTTCTAGGACTTGTGCTTGTTCGTCCCACTAAGTCCCCCCCCCCCCCCCCAGTCCCCCAAAGTCACAGGATCCAGTTTGGATTCTAAGTGGGTCGCCTGAGGCACGACATTTCTCCAAATATCAAATTTCATTGCTATCCGATCACCCGTTCAAAAGTTATAAATACCTCTAGATTCCGAATTCCCTCGACTCCCCCAGTGATGCTCGGGTCGGGGAAGTGAGTATTTCAAACATAATCATTTGGGGTTCCTGATATGCCTGCGAAGTTTCATCGTCCTAGCTTCTGTGGAAGTGCCCGAACTGGCAAAACCCGGACCGACCTACCAAAGGACGAACAGAAATTGCGATCGCTATATGGCACTTGCCCGAAGAAAACAATGAAGTCTCGGACAAAGACCTTCGCTAAAGTAAAATTTCGGTCGGAGTCGGAGGGGATTTGCCGGGAGGGTTTTCGACTAGAACCATGCCAAACACTTTCTATATCTACCAAGGTCGTTCGGAAGTATACACTATCTGAGAAATTCAACATTCACGACGGTCCAACTTTCTGTTCTAAATATCTTCGTCCCTTGAGAAAACTGTTTACCACTCGGCTTATTCGGCACACGACATGATTAACTGTTTCCTGGCTGACGTCTAATTTCGATTGTAGGTTTGTTTTTCTTAATTTAATTTTTTGCCTGAAATCCAGCGGGTCATAAATACACTTTTACTCACTTTACTTAGTGAAATAGTAAAGCCATTTCGCTTAAGTCAATGATTAAAGAATACTTCACCGACGTACACTTCTCAAATTTAAAGTGCCGAGGTGTCAGGAAAGAGATAGGTGTCGCCTAATTAGCAAAATATAGGCTCTTACAACCCGGCCCGTATCCAGAAATTTCTTTCGGGGGGGGGGGGGGGGGGGGATGCCTGCGGGTCGGACGAAAAAGTACAAAAAAGACACAGATCAGAGGGAAAAGCCTATAAAAACGATTATTTTTGTATGTTTTTGGGGGGGGGGGCGCAACCCCCTAACCCCCCCTGGATACGGCCCTGCTTACAACCTATGCCAAGATTTCGTTAAGAATTTGGCAACTTGCGTACTTTCTGGGATTCCAAAACGTAAGTGGAGGGATGCCCATGACTTCGTAAAAGTTGTCCGTCTGTGAGCACGATAACTCTCGAATGGAAAGATAAATTTTGATGAAACTTGGTGTGAGCACTCTTTGGTGAAGGGTCAGGTCGAGTTCGTAGATGGGCTCTATAGCCCAACATTTGGGATGGGGAGGTGCTCCAAATTAAGCGGAGTACTTAATTGTTTTTAACAGCTAATGAGATAGTCAATTAGGGGTAAGAAGACATGCTGAACAAGAATATGAAAACCATTTGCTCGACAGACAAGTAGTTCTGTCCAAAACCGGAAAGTATGTTGAAAGTAAAACTTATATTTAAAGTTGATTAGATGTCCGATTTAGGGTTAAGAAGACATACTGGACATTTGTATGAAACTCATTTTTTCGTCGAACAAGTAGTTCGCCCAGAATCCGGCCGAAACCGAAAAATTTGTTAGAAGTGAAAGTTTTACCTGACGTTGACCTCGTTGCGACGGTTATACTGTACGCCAAGTTTTCTGTGTCCTTGCTTGGTCTTGACAATTCAGTTTAATTGGAGCTGTTTTGGGGAGTGTTTCTTACGGCGTGTCTTTCTGGGAGTTCACGTGATTTACCCGGGGTGAGTTCGTATCTTTTGGTCTTCTTTTTTTCTTGTACGATATTTTACTTTTCGGAATGCGACAGGGCACCGGTTCCCTGCCGTAATCTGGTGTAAAAACTTGTTTTTTTTTCTCAATCTTGTGTCTCTATTTTCCTTTCGGGTAAGACTGTGTCGGCTTGCACTCGCGACTTGACTTTGTTACATATTTTTCGGGTTGGCCATCAGAAGTTTCTGGTTGACTGTGTGCTCCGTGAGTTGGATTTCGTATAAAGAGGTCAAAACGGAGAGTGCGTTTCAGGTCGCTTTTCAGGCTTTTCCGTTTTGTTTGGTTCATGGCTGCTGCGGCACTACTTGACGTAGGCTTGGATGTCCTTGGTGTATCATCCGTAATTTCGCCTGGTTGCGGTAATTCTCCCCACCGGTCAAAGCTGCTGCTGTGTTCCTCTTGTCTGGTTACTTGAGGGTCTTGCGGCGACGCGCTCTCTATTGCTGGCGTGGTTGTTCTGGCAGGTGAACTTTTGGGGATTTATTATCTATTCTCCTTCAGGGTCCTTCAGAGGAGCTGCTTGAGGCTTTCCGCCTTGGGCTTCTTCCAGCCCATTGGCTTAGAAGGGGTCCTCCGGTGAGGTCATACATCAGGTTAGGTATATAATCCGTGTATCTTCTCCAACCTTTTTCTCTTGGGAGATATTCATCGGACACGGAGAACTTTCGTAGCAGTTCGGCTGGTACGACTGGGTGTTCTATTACGCTACGTAAGTCCTTTCTTCCATCATCTTCAACTTCTGTTGGTTCTTCTACTTTGGTATCACTATCTTTGCTTGCAGTTTGGTGTTGTGTGTCTCTAGTGGTGGGGGTTCGGGATAGGTCCCATTCTGGGGTGTTACTTACCGAGGTGACAGCCCTCTCCTTTTTCTGGCTGCTGCTGATGTACTGATTTTCATATTCCTTGGTTTCGGCTTTTAGGGGAGAGGGGAGCCATACCGAACGAGTTTTGCTTTTTCTGCTTCTGGAAGCTTATTTTTTAACCAATATAATCGGTTTTTACGGTCAAGGGAGAGCAGACATTGGGCATTCTATGGTGAATTTATGAAAATTTTAGGAGTCAAGGTAAACCCTTTGCAGCCCCAAAACCAGTAGACTCTCAGTCGACCAGTAGACTCTCAGTCGACCGGGTAGGGGCCAATCCGGACGGGTAAAAAATTTCATCTATTTATTTGAAAAGCAGTGTTAAAAAACACAAAATGACCAGATCTTCAACTATATAAGCATAGCCTAATGGGCACCCTCATCACCTAACATTATAGGCAGGTCGTATCCAAATACTAGGCCTCTCACTGATCTTTCAGTTCCTCTTTTGAACTGAGGGACTGGTAGTCTAAGCTCAATATCAGTTAGATCTATCTCTGCTTTATCAACTTGCTCTGGGAAAACAAATTTCTCTGCAATTCTGCATTGAAAATTCACTGTAGCAAAAATTTCACTGTAGCTTAAAAGATGCACAAAACTAATATGAAGCTTAAGTAGTGACATATAAACCTCAGAATCTGCAAAGTTGAAGGTCCTAGTTATCTTTGGTCAACAAGGGGCGAAACCGAACGCTCAAAACTTCGTTCAGAATAGCCCCTAAATTTTTGTTCGGAATGGCCCCATACAGACACAAAAAAATTAAATGGCAGCAGTGGTCAAACCCGCCGGCCGATCAAAACGAAAATCACACAGGACAGAGAACGAATAATAGTATAAACGCCTGCAAAAACACAGAATTCTAGCTATCACAATTACTGAACCATCTTTAATCAACCTGCTATGTCCAGATTTCCAGTGAGAGCTCCAAAACTTCAAGGGCTCCCAAAAATTGTAGAGTTTGTCCAACTGATTTGAAACTTCCTTCAAATGGGCACTAGGTAGAGGCCATCTAGCTTTAGTTTTTAGGGTAAAAAAGCTGCATGCTAGGTGGTGAAAAAATTAAAGGTTTGGTTTTGCCCCCATCCAGTATGGCCCCCCTCTCCCCTGTGTATGGGTGGTAGCTTTCTGCGAGAGCGCTTTAGAGCTGATGTTGTCTGTAGTCCAGTACTTGTTCTTGAAGGAATCGTCGGTCCTTCATTTCTGGAGTGTAGGTAATCTCTAAGTTCCTGCTCCTTGTGGGAGTCGTAGTTATGATTGTGTACTTGAAACTCTATGCATGACATTGGGCTTAACAGACAGTACACTCATATTTTAAGCTCCTCTAATTAACTTCGGGACTGTGATCTTGTTTTCCGAGTGGTAGGCTACTGTAAATATCACAGCTAGGTAGATCTCTCCTGCTTCGTCTCACCTACCGATAGTGACACACCTAACTGTATGATGACTGTTGCATTTCAAGTTTAGCATTTGACATTTGTTTCACTTATTGCACAGTTGTCATCAGAGGCGTTACTAGCCAAAATGTTTGGGGGGGGGGGACGAGGCATTTACCGACTGGCTGGTAATTTTTGCCGACTTTTTCTACAGAAAAAACGACTGTTTTCAGCAACAAAAATGACATTTTGACGAAAAATCGACCATTTTTCAGAAAAAACGACTTTTTTCCTGAAAAAAAATTTACTGTTTTTTTTACCGACTTGCCGGCAGTATTGGGGGGGGGGCATCCCCCCCCTCCCCCCCAGTCGTGATGCCCCTGGTTCAACAAACCTTCACAAAATCTGGTTCAACAAAACCCAAAACTCCAAAAGTACAGTTAAGTTCCTTTGGCAAGAATGTTAGTCAACTCAGTACATCATTATTTTCTTCACTCTGCAGTGATATGAAACCTGTACAGGACTATAGTAAGTAATTATTGTCTTGCCAAGACATCTTACCTTCCATATAATGACTTTTCTTTCCATTACCCTCCAAGTAATCACCATGTATTGGATTTATCCGATAGCAACTACCATCTAACCACTTTGTCTCAGGGCTAAGTACGTCCATACCCGTATCGCTTAGGATGTTTACAATAAACACAATCCAATAAACAACAAACACAATCACTGGAACCAACACAGACTTCAGAAGGTTTGAATTTCACGCCGGAAACAATCATGTATTTCAGTACAAAGATACTCGAAAATTCTGAAACAATACTCCGGACTTGATCTAAGAGACCTAGTCTTCCTTCAAGTCAAGCAAATAATAAAGATTTTCATTCAGTTGTTTAACATATCTGAAATCAATAGAACTGCTCAATAGATTTTTATTGTTTTGTAGTTCTTATCTCATATTTACATTCACAAGTGTTGGTTGAGTTTTTGGCTTCAGTGGTGAAAAGTGAAAATAAACAAAATTTTACTAAGCTGTAAGAAATGGCAAGCTTAGGTTATAGAACAGGCCTGAAAATTGAAAGGTCATGTTGTTCACTGTTAAAAGTAAGTTTTTCACCCATTCTTTGCAGTGCAATGCCATGGATTTTAATTTATTTTAGCTTGTAATATAATTTCTAGCTAGGTTTGAATTTCTTCACATTCTTTGGTTTGGTACAGAATAAGGTTGAAAGTAACATGTTAGGTTGAAAGTTTAACTGGTCCCTGACTGGTCCAAACCAATTAAGCTAACAAGGCCGTTTTTTCCTTATTTAAGGTGTTACATGAGTTGATGAAAATACCACAATAGGCTAGGTTGTTATCACACTTGTTATCACATTCTTTCAAATTTTAAAGCTATCCAATCTTCCTGTCAATTGAAGGGAACTTGTACAGTTTCTTCATGTATGGCATTCTAAATAGTATGCATGTCTACATTCAAAGAGACCCTTGGAGCAATTTTTAACCTTGTGCTTTTGACCTCTTCACAAGATGTGAATCAGCCATACATAGATCCTAAATTTTCTGTGTGCAGTGCTCCAATGTAAGATGTGCCCCAACAGATGAGCACAGGATGAGCACCAGTGCTCATATACAGGTCAATCATTGGTGTTGGTGCTTGCCCTAACATTGAGGCACTATGCCCTAAAATTAAGGATTTGTGTTATACCAGCTGAATTTTTATTTATTTATTTCTTACCCACTTTTTGCATTCACAATGCAATCCACGCTTGTGAAATGCGAATTGCTGTTTTTCATGATAAATCACTGAGATGTGCTGCCGAATGAGAAACTAAAAGATCTTGTTAAGGCATTTTACACAGCTGAAGAGATTATTAATGCAAAAACTATTCTTGATTGGTATGGAGAGGGTGCTACGGTGACTCGTTAATACAAAACTGCAAGGAAAGGTGATGACAGGCATTTGAGATGCCTAAACGATATCCTCGGTATTTTGCATGAAGTGGATCGTAATGAGTTGCAAATATACGTAGCTGCTGATCTGACACGAATTCCTCCGGTGCACCCTGATCACATCGACTCAGCTGCATTCTCATTGATATACATAAGCTGAAGCTGGAAGTAGACAGCTTGAAGTCCCGGGTTTGTCAGGTTGAGTCAAGGGAAGTGTCTAGTTATATCTTCCAGCCACCCGCTTATGAAACACCTGTTTATGAAGCACCACCTAACCCCAAGTCCAGCTACCTGCCTCCCTATACTCGAATATTGCAGCTACTGCTACCATACCTTTGCTTACTGCAAGTGCAAATGCGGTTCTGCCTTGTGTGCAAGCGGCTACCTCTACGGTGCCGCTCTCTAGCGGCCCTTGTCTTGAGGCTTCTGCTGCTGAATCGGTCGCATCGTCTGGCAGGTGGCAGCAATTTCGTGGTAAACGTGATAAAAAGAAGCGTCAGGAAAAAGGCAAAGACACACGGAAATCAAAATTGCAAAGCAGTCTTGCAAAAGGAAAAGTGTGTGACATAAACTAAGTCCCACATAAGTTGCAGTACTTTGCCACGAGGTTTTCTCCAACTGTCACTGCGGTCAACGTTTCTGACTACCTCTGTTCGAAAAATATCAGTGCAGAAGTGACTCAACTGGAAACAAAGCATTCGGCTTACACTTCGTTCAAAGTTGTGACAGCAGTTTTAGCAAAGCAGCTGATTGAAAATCCGGATATCTTGCCAGTGGATATGCTCGTTCCGCGTTTCTGGTCCAGCCGCAAGTCTATCAGGACTAAATCAAGCGATCGTAATGACCCTACGAATAGGGTCACAGGGTTTTATCGTCTGTACCGCAGACTATGCTACTGCCCTGAACTGCCAGATGGTTAATGTGTAAATAGGCTATGTTGTCCAGTTCTCTTATTTATGTGACATATAATGTCATGAATTAAAATATATTGATTGATTGATTGATTTTGGTTACAGTGGAGTAAAAGAAAACAAAGTAAAATACACAAATTAAAGCACTAAACAAGACAATATAAATACATATGTCTGCATTCTTTACATACACTTTAAAATACACTAATACACTTGAAATTTTGACACAATGATGTGTACACTAAACTGGTTTAGGATAAAAAAAAACTGTGTAGATAAATATTCTTTGAGCCCAAGCTGACTTTGAAACATTTATTCAAACAATGTTTACTATGGGTACGTCAGCTACGATTCTTCATCAGCAATATTTCGGCCCTTTTTGGCAAGGGTCCTCGTCAGGCTGTCAATCCTCTGGTTCAACTTCAGGAAAGGAAACAAACCTTTAATGATTAAATGTTTGAATAAAAAAAATGGCTAATAATATCATGGACTGGCAGGGCTGCGGCAGGGCAGGATGCGGCAGCATGTTGGTGGAGGGTGAGCTGATCTGAATGTGACAAAATTGAAAACTAAAAAATCATTTGACTACAGTAGGCTAAAAACTTAGATGCCAAAATTTTCAGGTATACCCCAGATTTGAAGCATTTTGAGGATTTGTTTATGACTGGTGCACGCTTGCTAACTTGAACGATTTTTGAAAGACATTTAACTTTAAAATAATCATAAATAAAAATTGTGGTAGGCTATTCACTAAATTTAAAATACAACCGGGTATTGATTCTAGGATAGTTGGTCACATGATAATTCTTCACTGACAGTTGGTCCCACAGACAATTTGCCATTGGAGGATTCCTCAGTAGCACAGCTCGTCATTTGGACAGTTTGTTACTTTTTAGGTAATTTGGTATAATAAGGGTAGTTTGGATTAAAGCAAAACTGCCATCACTTCACAAGAAGTTGTTTGAATCCATTTTTCAACTGTTAGTTTTAATCCCTGTACTAATCTCAGATATTAAATCCTCAGTCTTTTGGTATATAGGCTACTCTTGAGGGGAGACTAGGTGTTATAAATCAAATATGGAACAAAGATTGGGAGAGGTCCTGAAGTATTTTCATATAAAGTATTTTCATATACAAAGCACAGAACAGATGACGCATTGGAGCAGCTCATCCAGATACTTGAAAATTCATTTCGTTTCTGCTAGAGGAGACGGTCCAGACTGAAATGAGTGCTGAGCAATTTGTTGCCATGTGCCCCAACCTGTACGCAAGAACAGGAAGTACAAAGACCAGAACTCGCGACTGAAAACCATTGTAGGGATCAGTCTTCTCAGATTGTCGTACCGAGAATACTGGTAGTGAGTCCCCGGGTATAGATGTAAAAAGCGAATTTTTCAATTGAAAAATTCAGTCGAATATTCGAAAATTGTGAATATTTCGGAAATTTGAAATGTTTTGCGAAACTGAAAAATGCAATTTTCGCTGCAATTTTCGGGAGTCTGTGCCACCTCACTACCCAATCATGTCCAACGAAAAAACTGAAATATTTCGCAAAACTGAAAAATAGAAAAAATTGAAAAATATGGCGAATTTTCGCAATTTTCGCAAGAAAAATGGAATTTTCGCTGCAATTTTCGGGAGTTTGTGCCCCCTCACTACGCAGTCATGTCCAACAGGTTCGTAGGAAGGCGATTCTTCACAGCTTTGATGGATAACTGGGGATGAGTCAGGTTACTCAAGGGTTGCATTGCATTTGAAGGCAATTAGAGTGTGATTTAGATACGAAGGATATGTATGAGAGTTTTTTATTTGTAACTGGTGATTATATTTTGTTTGATTACTCGGTTAGACAAAACAGGATCGGCAGGGGAGGTGCCGTGGTTTCACATCCGGAAGACGGACTTGTCGAACATCAGAAATAATCTACCTTTAACTCCTCTGTAGATTAAGCTTAGCAGAAAGGATATTTGGCATATTAAGAGGGGTTTCTCACTTTAAAAAAAAAAATCATGTGCGGTATAATTATTCTGCGCTCTCAGTGTATGTTACCGGTTGCTGGAGGTCTATAAGTGAGTCATTAATTCATGTGAACTTGTTTTACGTCAGTTACTTTCATTATAATCAATAAACACATGAAAAAGTCATGAACTTGTCACAAGCGAAACAATGGGGCAAGTCTGGAATAAGGACTTATAACTAGGTCTATTCATTATTCTTAAGGGGGAGGGAGGGGAGGGGACACCGGGACTCAAAACTCCTACGTTTGCGCATTGGACAATGTCTTCCACGGAAATTATATGTAAAAAAATCTCTCGTTGACTGAAAACTGAAGAAGTGGCAGCCAAACGGATTCTGATTAGCAGCAAGGCATTCTGCATAAAAACAATTCATCTAGCCGCAAATATTCAGGATGTTCTGAACCTTTTGTACAGGGGAAGTGATGTGAGTGTTAGCAAACCACTGCCACAGAGTTGATCTGCTCACTTGCAGAGAGATACTTCTGATAAAGTTATACGGGTGGAGAGCATAATCTTGACTGAGTTCCTCGGTTTTGGTCTGGCACAGATGAAAATTTGTACAGACACCATACTCAAGCTCAGCATCTTATTTTTCCGCTTTCTTTTTAGTTTTTCGCAATTGTTCCAATTTTTCCGCGAATATTCGCAGTTTTCGCAAAATAAAATGGAGGTATTGAAATTGTACATCTATATCCCCGGGACCTGTATTGTTTGAATGTACGATACATGCAGGGAATTGGTCATAACTATATGTTTTAATATGGCACCTTTTTTTCATGTAGCCTAACTGAGTAGCCTATTAATAAAATATATCTTTAATGAAATCCAACATGAAATTAGGCTAATTGTACCAAAATGTCTAGTCGTAATGATGAATTGTCTTATATGAACTGTCCTTTTGACGGACTGACTTTGTGACAAATTGTACTGGGACGACGTATCCTGTGGTAAATCGGCCCAGCACTGGTGTAGAATTCATGATACACCCTTTGAAATCCTTAGTTGCGTTTTTGCAGATACCATGATATCTGTTACAACGGCAACTGGATCTGCAATTAGTCGTTTTTGCAGTTATCATGGTATCTGATACATGGTGCTCTGCAAAAACGACTGTTGCCGAAATTGCACTTTTCGAAGTCATCCCAATAGAAAAACAGATATCCAGTTACATCACTAAGTGCTAAACTTATTTCTTACCAATCTGACAAAATTTGATGAAAGTGAGAAGACTTTTCAGATACCACGACCAGTTACCACGGTCGGACCGTAGTATCTGAATATCTGATACCATGATTACTGGCCAGATACCACGATAACTGCAAAAACGCCTTTTGACCGTGGTATCAGATACCATGGTATCTGCAAAAACGCAACTCTTGTATTTGTATGTTAGACCTAGAATATAGCTGACCAGAAAACCAGTAAATTTATGAGCCACCAGAGTTTTAAATCTTGGTATTTGGAAATTTAAGATTTAACCATCAAAACCTGTTTGTTTAGCTACCCTTGGCCAATCATGAGTTGCGTTTTTGCAGATACCATGGTATCTGTTACCACGGTAATTGGATCTGCAATTAGTCGTTTTTGCGGTTATCGTGGTATCTGATAAACGGTGCTCTGCAAAAACGACTATTGCCGAAATGCACTTTTCGAAATCATCCCAAAAGAAAAACAGATACCCAGTTACATCACTAAGTGCTAAACTTCTTTCTCAGCAATCTGACAGAATTTGATGAAAGTGAGAAGACTTTTCAGATACCACGAACAGTTACCATGGTCGGACCATAGTATCTGAATATCTGATACCAAGATAACTGGCCAGATACCACGATAACTTCAAAAACGCCTTTTGACCGTGATATCAGATACCACGATAACTGCAAAAACCACTTTAGACCGTGGTTTCAGATACCATGGTATCTGCAAAAACGCAACTATGGATTCCTTGAAAATAAAAGGTAACTAGTATCTCCTCGTAGATACTGAGGGTATCAAATCAGGTACCAACCCTGTATGAAATCCCACCCCCCTGGCTGTTTCTCTGATAGTTGGTCTAGTATGTTGAAGATCCACGCCTACCCGGAAAATCTAAACAGTAATTAGGCGGCGCCTAGCAAGTGTTGCAGTTCCAAAATCATTCCAGTTTAACTGTGGGGCAACTGTGGGCAAACAGTTGCATTCCAGTTCAGTTCCCCAGAAGGAATAACAGATCAGCTCAAACGCATTAACTCTTGTTATATCCACTGTGAAAGCACACTACCTGTTACATGCAGTCTTGACTGACATGACCATTACGCCCACACATGTTGTCTCTGATTGGTTTGTACAGTCTGTACCTCCGACTGGACGAATCAGAGAGAACACAAGAGATGGAATAGTATAAATTATCAGTTATGTTTTAAATCTATGAAGGCTGATTCATCATCTATATTTTTTTTTTTCATTAGAGTCAAGGTCTACTCAACCCGGTATCTAGTCAACAACAGCAACAGAGGAACCTTAACGTCCAGGAACATGTCAGCTTTAGCATCTTAAAGGATGGAGGAATCCCGGTACCGAAATTTGGTGTTGCTAACAGCAAAGAAGAAGCACTGAATATTGCTGCAAACATTGATTGTCTAGATTTGGTAGTCAAAGCCCAGGTGCTAACTGGTGGCAGGGGTAAAGGCCAATTCAAAGGAGGGTTGAAGGGAGGAGTAAAGTTGGCTTTTTCGTAAGTATTTTTCATACACAAGTGCATGTATGCCATAAATCGCGATATTACTAATAAATGTAGGCTACATGTTAAAATACCAGAGAAGGGAAAATCGCCTTAGCCTAATTTTGTTTGGTAGTGAAAATAACCAAGAACAAATAAGCGCCAGAACCTCCGTCTACCTATCTCTGTAATACGACCGTGAGGAGTCGAATAGATTCCTATAACCTGCTCGATGCAGACGAGCGGAGGGTGGAGCTACGAGGAACATCACAATTCGTTACCTCTACAAACAGCTATATCGCAGTAAAGCCCCGGAGACGAAAACCCCTTGCACTTGTGTCCATGATGACATCAACTGCTCAATGAAAGCGGATGCTAATGAGCCAACGGTCACCAGGATGTCAAGTCCAGAGCAAATCAAGTGTCACTTACCTAGTCAGAGATTCAGTCAAAATTACTAGAAAATTACTGATAGCTCATTTGCTGAAGCGCATCAGTGGAGCCTATGCACGGATCGTTTCCGGAAAGTGGCGATTCATCCGGAAGATTCTAGCGTACTCCTACAACGCCAAGGCTCTTCCCAAGGTTCTAAATCTGTCCTCTTTCTGGACATTCTTTCTTTCTGGACGTTCAGTTTTCTTTCGGTTTGCCCAGTATCTGCTACGCCTCCCCCCCCCCGCCTGGACAAGGAACAGCCATCTCGTTGAGAAGTTTTGTATAGTTGATCCGTCTGCGGCTCTCCTGAGGTCCATCAACTGAATGCAACAAAGCTGTAGTCATCCATGGAGCTCCATGATGTTTCGGTTTTACTCTTACTAGAAATGATCTTTTCCCTATAAAGTGGATCAGAAAAAACGTTTTCGAAAATACCATTACTTTCCATCTGCTACGTGCCGCCTAAGTACTGCCCACGTACCGCTACGTGCACTCGTTGTCCGATAAGATTTCGCCCAAAAAATACGCATGCTAAATACTCTTGATGACTAACTCTTCTTGCCGATTCAGATCGGCCTGTACCTAGCGGAAGAGCCGTAAGCGGTATCACAGGTGCTCCCAAACATCGCTGTGATTGGTTACACAGGATTGAGCTATTCAGTGTAAGTCATTAGTGCTACGTTTTCTCGTTCTTCCCGAGGATCACTGGCGTGTTTTGGACTTAGTCATATAGAGTATTCGCGTCATGATGGCGAAACCTGCACGCGATGCATCAAGATTTCGGAGCAAAGGAAGAAATTCACATCCGATTGTCCGAGTTCTTTTAAAGCACAACTCCTAATATAAATAATTTTTCCGTGATGAAATAGCTCAGAATTGTCGTTTTTCGAAAACACCATTACTTTCTAGGTGAAATTATCGATCTTCTTGTTAAACTGTCAGAAGTTTTACAAGAAATAACACAAGGATGCGCGGTTTCAACAGACAACACTTGGCATGTGATCTGTTGTCGCGACAAACGTTATGCATGAAAGGTTATGCAAATTTCCAGCATTTCCAGGAAGAGCTGAAAAACCGCCAAAAAAGCATCTGCTGACTTTTTTGTTTGTCGTCATGATATCTAGAAATTCAGCAGATGTTTTTTGGGCGTTTTTTCGGCTATTCCTTGCAATGCTTGTTATATATAACTTTTCGTGCATAACGTTTGTTGCGACAAGAGATTACATCCCTAGCTTTGTCTGTTGAAACCGCGCATCCTTGTGTTATCTGTTGAACTTCTGACGGTGTAGCGCTTGTCGACTCTATCCAGCCTTCCTGCTCTCGGACGCGGCTGATGGACGTAAAATATTTGGAAACTGAATGCGCCATGGTTAACAAGACCAAAGGTTTCAATGGGATCCCAAAATATAATATTTGATCCAGACAATTTGGTCTTGTCTTCGCCAGAATCCTTGAACATTTGTAATATTGAAATTTAGAAACAGATTAATTTAGCAAATAGCTAATCATCTGAGACAACCAAGTTCAGATATACCTGTTTAAGCCATATCTACTTTTAGGATACTGATCGAAACTTCCTGCTTTATACTTCTGCCAAATTTCCGGTTTCGGCCGAATTCCGAGCGAACTACTTGTCCAGCAAAAAAACAAATAAAGTTCTGAAACGAATTCAGCGTATCTCCTTATTCCTATGAAGAACATCTAATCAACTTCAAATAAAACTAAAAATTTTCCGGTTTCAGTCGGATCGAACGAACTATATTTCCTCGTAAAAAAAACGATTGTCATATACTGAAATTCAGCGTCTCTTCTTACCCCTAAATTCTTCATCTAATCAACTTAAAATAATACTTTTGCTTGTAACCAATTTTCCGGTTTTGTTCGGATTCCGGGCGAACTAGTCGTCCGGTAGAAAATGATTTTCGCATTAGTGTTCAGAATGTCTTCTTATCCCTAAATCGAACATCTAATCAACTTCAAATGAAGCTTTTGCTTTTAACAATCTTTTCGGTTTTCGCCGGATCATCGTGTTCAACATGTCTTCTTACCCATAATGGACTATCACATTAGCTGTTTATAAATATTTTATTTGCCCCTTAATCCGACCCTTAATCTCGACCTTACCTTGACCCAAAGAATCCTCACACCAAAGGCGTATTCTTGCCGTTCCCCGAGGACACCTCGGGGAATCGAAGGAAGGGGCGAGAATAGAGGGAGTCACTCCTCGCGGACTCCGAGCACAAAAACAGTGAGAACACGGGGAATGCTCCCAAAATGGATTTTGTAAAAAAAAAAAAAAATATGCAGTTGACGAAATTAGAATAGATCCACTTTATTTTTGGTTTTGTTTATTCTGATTGTTTGTAATTAATTTCACATTGCACAACACCAGCAAAAATTGATTCCCCTCCGAATCTGAAAGGGAGTCCTTTTTGATGATGCTGATGATAATCCGAGCATTCCCCATCCATGAGGACTCGCGAGAATACGAGGAGAGAGTCCCCGGAACAAACAAAAACGCGGGGACTCGTCAAGTGGAGTCCTCGGGGAACGGCGAGAATACGCCTCAAGTTTCATCAAATATCTCATTCCCTTCGAGAGTTACCGTGCTGACAGCCGGACCGAGAGACGGACAGCTTTTGCGATGTCATAGATATCCCTCCACTTACGTTTTGGGATCCCAAAGACAACACTCTGAAGGTTATCATGTTATTTTGCGTGAAAGGATTGTTGGCGGACCTAGAAGCTTTTTGCGAAGTTTGCGCTGCGTGTCGAGCAAATCGCGGCTAGGTGGAAAAAAAAACTTAGGTAAAAAATTAAGTGATGAAGACCTGCTGGAATTTCAGAAGCTTCTTACTCCATAAGGGAGCTAGGGATAAACTTAAACGTAGAGTAAGCAAGAGGGGTCCCTTAATGCACCTCTCTGAGTAGAAATAGTACCGGAAAAAACGGTTCGAAAATATTGTTTTCCGGAAATCAATACTTGGCTCGTGAGATTAGCGATTTTTGTGGGCCATTGTCGACTCCATCCAGACTTCCCGCTCCCCAAAGCGGAGATCGGACGCAAAATGTTTGAAAACTATGCGTGCCGTGGTTAAGAAGTTGGAAGTCAACCCAAGTTAGACCTGTTGGCCTAAGAAACTTACAGCGAAGTTTAAAAAATATTGTTTTCCGAAAATCAATACTTGGCTCGTTAGATTAGCGATTTTTGTTGGCCATTGTCGACTCTATCCAGACTTCCCGCTCTCTAAAGCGGAGATTGGACGCAAAATGTTTGAAAACTATGCTTGCCGTGGGTAAGAAGTTGGAAGTCAACCCAAGTTAGACCTGTTGGCCTAAGAAACTTTCAGTGAAGTTTGCGCTGCGCGTGTCGGCTCGACCGGAAAATCTCTAAAAACTCACAAGAGCAAAACGAAGCAATGGCGAAGAACGGGGATACTCTTCTAATTCCATAAAAAAGCTAGGGACAATACAAAAGGCAGAGTGAGTAAGATGGGTCCTTTAATCCTGCACTGACTCTCCGATCCATATTCTTCCATTTCATTCCACAAAGTGGATATTTATCCCTCTGCGGCGTCTGGTGACAGGCGAACCATTAATTTTCCATTTTTCAAGACCGGAGGAAGTTGAGGAATACGCCGGGAGAATGATCGGCGACTATCTCGTAACAAAGCAGACGGGAGAAAAAGGCCGAATCTGTAATGCCGTGATGGTTTCAGAGCGGAAGTATCCCCGAAAAGAGTATTACTTCGCTATTGCCATGGAGCGGGCGTTCGGGGTAAGTAAAGCGGCTTAGTGGTGGAGTTATGGTGTCATTCAGGAAGAAACGGGATTCCGGTTTGGGGATATTGTTCGTATCGGCTTTCCATTTGGGCGCCTTCCTACGGTGGGGATATATGAAAAGTAAAAGTTTCAGAAGATGCCACAGAAAATAGATAAACATAAATAATCCTTCAGTGCAAGCTGACAGCGAATCAAATGCAAGACAGGCCGGAATATCGCGGAAGAAAGTCTTACCTTACGTTTTGTGTCATTTTTGTATAGAAAAACATATCCCATATCGTAAACGAAGGAACGAAGTCCCTGCCAACGAAGTACCGTGTGAAAGTTTAACTGAAAAGGCAGCTAATTTTTACATCTAATTTTTGTATACACTGAAATATTTGGCTCGTCTAAGACATTTTGCATTTGTTCACACGGCGCTCTAGTGACAACGTTCAAAATATGCGCTGCTCGCACGACAACCCAAAACTCACCCAGACGCGCAGAATTTGGATATTTTTTAAAGCTGGCATTTCCATGGTTAAATACGTCAAGCCCGGAAAAGTCACGGCGGACAAAAGTAGGAAAATGAGTATGAAAATTTCTTGCAGGAATCTGACATTTTTTGTTTATTTTTCGGCAATGGCTTAAGGCGTATTCTCGCCGTTCCCCGAGGACTCCTTTTGAGGAGTCCCCGCATTTTTGTTTGTCCCAGGGACTCACTCCCGTATGCTCCGATTATCATCACCATCATTAAGAAGGACTCCCTTTCAGATTCGGAGGGGAATCAGTTTTGGGAGCTGCTGGTGCTCTTGTTTTTTGAAAAACACAGATATTGGAGATGGTTAATAAAATTTTCTGATATTAATGTTATGGTTTGGTTATGGTTTTAAAACTGATTTTGAGAAAAAGTCATCTTTTTCATTGTAGTTACGGTTTTTTTTTTGGAAGTATTAACACTGTAAAATTGATTAAAAACCGTCAGAATAAACAAAACCAAAAATAAAGTGGATCCAGACTGATTTCTTCGGCGTCATATTTTTTTGTTGAACAAAATCCATTTTCTAAGTATTCCACGTATTTTCGTGGTTTTCCATCCGCGTGTCCACTATTCTCGCCGTTCCTATTGGTTCCCCAAGGTGAGAGATATGCCTTTACCTTTAGTGATTTCCAAGTGAGAATACGCCTTTACCTTTGTAGGCCTAGTTGGTGATTATATCGAGCATAGAGGGACAGGCGCATAGAGGTACCACAAATTCGAAAGAATAAGTTCGTTCGATGAAATCGATTATCTGTGGATAGCGGACAAACGAAGTCACTCATTTCTAGTCTGTTTCAGGCAAATTTAAGTGAATAAGTGGTGTAACTAACTGTCGGATCTTGCCCTCTTCGGTTAAACATCAAAGAAGGGTTCACGATACGCTGTATCTGCTTGAAACAAACTGTGAGGCGTTTTTTCGCGGAATATACGTGTCCCAAACGTTTCTGGGTGTTTGTCACAAAAAAAGAAATGTGTGCCACACACTCACGATATCGCAATAGTCAGCAGATTCGTTTTCGGCTCTTCTTGGCAATGTGAGAGAGAGGAGAGACTTTAATTTCAAAATTGTGCTAATAATGCATAAATTGCTATGCACAACGTTCAATGCAGAACATTTGCAAAATTAGAACAGATAACATGCCAAGTAAAACTGCGTATCCTTGAGTTCTTTATTATGAAACTTCTGACATCTTTTGCAAAATTTGCGTAATCGATCTTGACGAATAAGCTCCTCGGAAACATTCATCGGGAGCATAATGCGTCACGTAAAGAGAACAAATGTGTGTATTACTAATAGAGCAGATAGGAGACTCGTATGAAATGAAGAATGTCGGGAACGAGAATCGATGGAAATACTACTAAACTAGCAGGAATTACCATCATAAGTACGACGTGTCCTTTAACGAATGTATTTCCAGGGTCCAGTTGTCATCGCGTCATCACAGGGGGGTGTTGACATCGAAGAAGTAGCTGCCGAAAACCCAAAAGCCATTCTGAAAGAACCGGTTGACATTTTAAAAGGTAAGAAGCTACATGTTCACCCCCTCCCCCCTGTCACTCTTCCCCTTTCTGCCTGGAAAAGGTTAACCCCTCCCGGGAACACTCATATTAAAACACATGTAGTCGAAGGATGTGCGCAAATAGAGCTTTGGGAACTTTCAGCGAGGTGCCGGATTATTTTCCAATAATTTAAATTAAGCCATCCCGTATAGGCGACTTGGCTCAAGCATTGCAGTACTACAACATCAGAGAAAGCTTAATGGGGGGGGGGGGGAGGATTAGTTATTGGGGAGAAAAGAAGGTTTATAGGAAAAAATAGGTTAAAGAATGGCCCTTACTTTTGCGCGATGTGTGGAAAGATGGATGAGGATGTGTTCCACTTTATATGTGAATGTGAAGGATTGAGGGATTTTGGGGTCGAAGTATTTGGGCTGGGAATTACTAGGGAGGAGTTGCTACTAGAAAAGACCGGAAGTACAAATATTGGGGATATCCGTAAGGTGGCTAGATTCCTCCGCGTTGGCTTGTCCCGTAGAGAGCGTTTTTTGTAGTTTGTTGTGTTTTCTTTTTGTTTTGTTGCCATGACCCTATGGGTTTTTTCGTGCAATAAATTCATTCATTCATTCATCAGAGAAAATGTAGACTACAGACGAAATACTATAGGAAGTCCGAGAGCGATAGGTTGTCCTTAAATACTCCTTGAGCTCAAGATGACTGGGGAACATATATTCAAACAACGGATAAAAACGGATACGTCATCTACGATGCTTTGGCAGCGATATTTCGGCCCTTCTTGGCAAGGGTCCTCGTCATGCTGTCGAACGTCAGGGACAACGTTTGGTGAATGGAATTATTGCATGTTCGTTTCTCCCGTTCTTCCAACTTAATTAGTAATCAAACATTTGCACATTATACATACACTTAACGTTTAACTGAAAAGCCAACTTATTTTCGTATCATTCAACTGAACACAGTGCATTATTGGGATTCTGCTAAGGGATTTTTTGATTTTCCACCATCTGCTCGAGTAGCGACGTTCAGAATATCAAGAATAAATAAGGGAAGAATTGAGAACTCGCATAACCCCGATGTCAGCATCCTAGATCTCTTTTCGTCCGATCTAATTTACCGGGGGTGGAGCCTGGGTGGAGCTTCGCGTGTTGCCTCTTGCAGTGTTAAGTGTTACCTCCAGAGCAAAAGTGATGAAGCAGTCAGAAAAGGTGGGAAGTTCAAACAGTGCAGATTCTGAGGACCATATAAATGGAAACTCCTTTTCAATCTCGGGTCAGATTTGCAATATGGAGCTTATGTTGTCACGACCCTTCACAAAGACGGTGAAGCCCAAGGGAATGCGGCATCTGATGACTCAGGGGAACAATTAAGCAACTTGAACGCTGAAGCATAGACCTAACACGCATGCATTTAGTTCAGATTCAATAGGACTGGTGTGAACATTAGTAATTTTATTTTGGTCTTCTCAGGACTGTAAAGAATCGCTTCTAGAAAAGGTATTAAGCTTGGACAACATTTAGCTGTCGAAATGTACTCAATGAGTTACTATGTTTTGTTTTTAAGTTGTACTCTACGCGAAATTTAGTTCATATCATTTTCTCGTGTAGTTGCGAAAAACAGAAATTAATGATTGCTGAGTGCAGGGATATCTTTCAAGACGTATCAGTTTGTGATAACAACTTATTATTCTTGGTCCAAAAGGTATATCATTATCTCGGATAGTTTCAATTTACATCCGCCCAAATTTGTCATTGTCTATGCCTTTTCGTAATCGTTTTTTTTTTTTATTATCATGTTTTTACATCATTCAAGTTGGAATTTGGGCATAGCTGGCGAACTGTTTCAAAGAGTTGTTATGTTTTGTTTTTAAGTTATACTCTGTAGACAAAATTCAGTTCATAACATTTCTCGGTTAGTTGCGAAAAACAGTTGGCTTGAAGTATTTCCTAATTTTAAATTTTAATTGATTACTGAAAATGTTAATTGTACTGTACCATTCAAAACGTCTACATTTGAGATAACCATTTTTTATTTTTGGTCAAAATGTATATCATTATCTCGGGTAGTTGGCTAAATGTTTCATTATCCATCCTATTGACAGTCTTTTTTTTTTCATCACTAAGAATCTGCCATAGAGATTGCATGAATGTTTGGAAGCGTGTCCCTTCCTTCTTTAAACTTATAGTGTTCAGTCCAAATCGGTCCTTTTCTGCCTTTATTTTCGTCATCCTTGAATGTAGGATTGCACGACTTTTATCATCTCACTGTACTTTAGCCCCTTGTCTCGTCTTTTAAAGTAGTTGTAGCAGCGATTTGTTGGAGGGAGAAGGGCAAAATGTCGGCATCTTTTCGGTTTAATTTGAATTTGGCGCACTTCCTTGACGCGAAGCACGGCGATCAGAAGAAATAGCGCCAATATTTACTCTGTGGTCTGGACAGGCGCCGAATAGACCCCCGGTACTTGAGGATCGGGCAGAAAACAACGTCCCATGATTCATGTCTTCTCAATTCTTCCCTTATTTATTCTTGAGAATATCTACAGCCGTCCCCACAACGCAAATTGTACCATGACGCAGAGAATCTTAACACAAACGTGGCTTTTCTTTGGCCAAGGTAATCTCGGTGAAGACTGCTTAGTGCCTGAACACAAATTTGCGAAAATCTTTTTCGTCAGGCATACAACACAGGCACAAGCACATAGACTTACCACAAATCCGACAGGGAGATTCCACTATATTAAAATCGATTATTGTGAATAGTGGAGCAACGAAGTAACGCATTTTCATCGGTTCTTCAAGCCTATTTTAACTGAATAAGTGATGGCTAACTAGATTGTCCTATCTCAGCCCTTTTTGGTTAAACTTTAAAGAGAAATAAGTAGTTACTACATAGAATCCCTATCATAATGATAATAATTTGATGAAAAAGCTAAATACGGCCAGACAACAGAGCGCCAAAAAAAGTTTATACCACTAAACAAAAAAAAGAAAGAGAAAATATATCCCTATAACAATAATAATGAGCGCCAACAAAATTTCATACCACAAAAATAAAAACGCAAACCATTTTCTTCGTTCCAGTGCTTTTTAAACGAAAAAAAAAACCCTCACGATTTATACTTTTATTTGTCGACTTTAAGATACCAGCGAAGAGAACACCATCAACCATCCCAACTAATCCCAATGAAGGAAGCTCTTGGCACCGTCATAGAAGGTGGTCAATAATATCTTGCCCGGTGCCACAAAGCGAGCAACTGCAATTGTCCTCTGCGACCTGTTTTTTTCTATCAAAAACTTTCTTTCTGTACCTTAATGGAATAGAATTAGTCCTAGTCAGAATAGAATCTATTCAATACCGTGACACGGGGATGTGAATTGCTTGGATGAATTTGTCTGGGGCAGGATGACTGTTCCTATGCCGGCCTGTATCTGCCTAGTGTAGTGGTTTGCGAACTTTGTCTACAAGACCCTCTGTAGCACAGCGGTAGAGCACTATCCTTGAAAGCGGAAGGTCTTGGGTTCAATTCCCGGCTGGTGAGCATTTTGTCTTTCAGCTCACTAGTTATAAAAGAGAAATAAATGCATAACAAAAAAATAAAAAACCAAAAACACTGACTTTGTTAAATTAGCTGTCACATTAGGCGGTATTAGTACTGACTTGGGGATTCTGGAATCGTCCATGCGCAGCAAATGTCCGAGGTAACTCCATCTACGCCTTCGTATGGTCTCAATGAGGGACGGTTGACCTGTGATGATTCTTATGTGCTCGTTCGTTACCTTCTCGGTCCAGTAGATGCCAAGAAGTCTCCGGAGGCACATGTTTTCAAACGACTGAATTCTCGTCTCTTGGTCTTGGTTGAGTTGCGATGTTTCAGATGCATAGAGGACGGGCAGGACGTTGCTGTTAAACAGGCGGAGCTTAAGCCGGAGGGAGAAAATACTCGACCTCCAAACTTTCTTGAGCCTGTCGAAGGTGCTGTTAGCCTGTCCAGTTCGGGCATGGAAATTTGGAAAACAGTTTGAGGAAAGACAGAGACGTGCTAGCCTGTTTAATAATCGAACAAATATGAGCCTCCCACTTCAAATCATTCGTCAGTGTATTCCCCAAAATTTTGGTTTTTGTTGTAACTATTTCATTTGGTATCGGAGTAGTGAACGAAAGTTTTAATAATCCCACGAGGGAAATTTCCTAAAATGTACAGAAAATTTATATTCCAATACTCTAAATACGTGACTTCTTTGGTCCAGGCTGTTTTCGGCCTCACTCGGCCTTTCGATGAAAAACGCAGAAAACCCCACACAACCGGCGTTTCTGACCAATGAGATTCTCGAAAGCAATGATCCTGGTCCGCCTCGAAAAGAGCCAAGCACGGCAAATGGAAATATCCGCGTAATTCCGTTTGAGCGGATAAAATTGATGAAGTTCAAATCCCGGATATGAGAATGGATAAAAAGATTAAAAACAGTGAGTGAATCAGTAACATAAAACAAAAAAAATAATTAAAATAATAAATAAACATAATGCTGAAAAATGTTTTAACGCCTCTTAGTTCTTCCACTTAAAAACTTCCATCTAATGCTCCAACTGTTTACTATAAATACAAATAAATTATAAAACCAAGACCAGTGTGGTACCTCTGAAGACACACAAAAATTATCAGTTAGGTCTTATAATTCTTTGCTAATCAATCCTGGAAAATTCCGCCATCTGGAAAAGAAGACGTTGCGCGTGGGGTTTTTCTCGAGCCAAAACAGCAATTCGGCAATCGAGTTCAAATCTAAACAAACCCGTGGCATGCGATCCCTAAGAGAAGGTAAACGGAATGTTTGGATTAGGTCTTTAATGTAGTTAACAATGAATGAATGAATGAATTTATTACATGCAGCCTAGTAATAAGGCATTTGCCTTATCAAAAAAGATAAATGAACGCTTAACAAGAAAGACAGAGGGTACACAAATTCACAACAACAGCAAAAGATAAATGAACAACAGCAATAGATAAATATAAGACGGGTGCTTTAACGGTCATTGTAAGCCACGGTGAGGAGAATCAAAAACTTTCATCGAGGTAAACATTTCCATTATAAGTAAAAATATAGACCTAGACTTCTAAAGAATATTCGAAAAAACTGTTTCTGGTTTTTTAGTCATGTTACAAATCCCTTGTGTAAAGTGCCATCTGTGTCATATTATTAATTTCTGTGACATGGGGATGTGAACTGGTTAGATGAATTGGCCTTCGGGCGCGATCACTGTTCCTATGGCCGGCTTCTACCAGACTATTGTAGTGGTTTGCGAACTCTGTTCACAAGCCCCTCGGTAGCTGAAATGGTTAGAGCGTCTGTCCTGTAAGCAGAGGGCCCCGGGTTCAAATCCCGGCTGAGGAGCATTTTTGTCTTTCAGTTCACTACTTATAAAACCGCCCCTGCTGTGATAGGATCTACCATAGAACCTCTGTATCTCTTAGCTCCTCTGAGCTCGCAGTTGTCCCGTACTTAAACCTTATTCCACCTGTCAGATGCCCCCGTCCTCGTCCTCCCTGCCGACTTTGAATGTCTAGTTCCTTTCAAGGATAAGGATCGAAACTGTCCCTAGTCAACTCCTTTGGGGTACACCTGGAACGTCCCCCTTGTTACTCCAAGTCCATTTCCACATCCGGTGTTTGTTTCATGCTAATAGGATTTTAGCGACGGGTCTAGCTTGCAGAGTGGAGAGTTGCTTAGATTGTGTCGTTTAGGAAAGGTTTGCACATTGATTTTGGATCGTAAGGAGTTACTTGGCTGTAACGTGAATGCGCACCGCAATTAGTTAGCTAAAGGTACTTTATCCCAAGCTTCCATGTAGAATCATAGGCTTCAGAAATCCTGACCTTCCTCACTGCTTCATTTTGCACCTCCGAGTGTTTAGCGCTTTTCCTGCCGAGACGACCTTCCCAGTCAGGCTGTGCAAACTTCGCTGAAAGGTCCAAGGCCGCCGACGAAAATAAGGTCATGAGAAGCTTCAAAGTTTTTCGTTTTGGAAGTCGTGGTGGGCCAATATGATCCTTTTCATTTGACTGGTTCGGATTGGTTTTCCCACTTTTTAACAACAAGGCGATTCTGGCGATCTCTTGGATTCGCTTTCCGAAAAGCAAAGCGAGAATCCGCCGAGCGCAAGAACTAACGGAAAGTATAGTTGCGCCTCAGTTGCACCTTTACAACTTCTCGCTGACTTGCCGTAATCACTTTCCACTCGCGAAGTGGATTCGCCCTCCAAGTGCTGGCAGAAACTAGCGGAGCGCGAGAACAGCTTTGGAAAGCGAAGTGAATTTTAGCCGAAGTCGCAAGAACAGCCGGTGCATAAGCTCGTGGAGCTTTCCAAACCGCCAGAATCGCCTGAACGGCACGCACAGTTTTCAAATATTTTGCGTCTAATCGCCGCCTCGGAGAGCGGGACGCCTGGATAGAGTCGACAAGTGCCAACAAGTACATCGCTTACTTCACTAGGGATATATTGGTATTTGACGGTATAAAACGGATAAGTCAGCTACATTTTATTAGAGCTATATTTCGGCCCCTCTTGGCAAGGGCCCTCTTCAGGCTCAAGCAGGAAAATGAACCTGTGGAAAAACAATTCAAGATTCTTCCTTATTATAATTGTAATCACAGCACCAGCTTTAATTCCAACCAATTTTCAGAGAAGAAGTTCACACAATCAAATATTTAAGGAAGAATCTTTAATTGTTTTTCCAAGGTTCATTTTCCTGCTTGAGCGGCGTGAGCCTGACGAGGACCCTTGCCAAGAAGTGCCGAAATATAGCTCTAATAAAATGCAGCTGATTTATCCGTTTTGCAACGTCAAATATGATTCGCAGTCAGCTTGGGCTGAAGGAATATCTAACATATACTGGTATTTTCAGAAAATTGTATTTGTAAACCACTTTATTGTTAAAAGATCATTTCTAGCAAGAGTGGTGCTTTGATTATCGTCATGATCTGTTAGATGTTTCTGATGAGGCTTATTTTGATATCTCCCAGCCATCTACACACGTTCCCGTCGCACCGAGCCCTGGCTTTACAGCGACTTGAAATTCGGTGATGTAGCCAATGTAAAGAATTACAGTGTTTCCGAATTGACTCCATTAGTTGGTCCGAATGTTCAAATAATTTAAAAAAAAGACATTCAGAGTCTTTTCTCAGTCTGCTTAACCTCACAAGTAAAGACAAACTATCATTAATTTGTAAATACGAGAATGCTTACGAATTGGTTCCATTAGTTGGTCCGACTGTTCAAACAACCCAGAAATCGACTAACTTAGTAGTGTAAGGAATCGTTCGAAGACCAAGACCCTTGTTCCACCATTAATTTTCGCAGTTGTTCACTTTAGCATCCATCAGTCCTCCCTCCTTACTCCTCTTTTTTCGTTAGTTCATCTCTTGCCAGACATATTTTTCAGAGTTTTGTCCGCATATATGCCTACGACACGTGTTGGAAAAAGCTCGGCTTCTGTACTCTGTCGTTTCCATTTCAGTCATGTTCTATTTTTTCGTCCTTTGGGATCTGGCACAAGCTTGTTGCTTGTCCTGATGAGCGAGGATATCGATCTCTTCGTTCTGTCTTCTTTTGTCTGGAAGCCGATCTAGCGAGATTAGGGTCGAGATTAGAATTGAGCTGAAGAAAAATATACATCTACCGTTTGAATAAGAACCACGGAGGTATCCCTACCTTTATTATTTTTCTTGATGTTGTTGCGTTTACATTTGGTTGATAACACCCTTACTTACACGAACCCTAGCTTCCTTACGGGGCAATACAAATAATATAAACCGAGTATATATATTTTTCGTGCTCACATTGATTTTTCATTGTTTTTTGTTTTTTTAAATGTCGGATCTAGCCCTCAGAGCACATTTTTATGGCACTTGCTTTCCGGCCGAGTGCCATATACCGATCGCTTTGTCGGTCTGTCGGTCAGTCCACTGTTTTCGAGGGGGGGTACTTCCAGATGTGCTAGGATGATGAAACTTGGCAGGCGTATTGGGGACTCGATCAAACTAACTTGGAAATAGTCACTTCCCCGATCCTACCACCGACGGGGGAGTGGAGGGAGAAATCCTGAATATTGACATATGCATAATATTTGAAGGGGGAATCGGATCTTAATGAAACTCAATATTTGGAAAGACATCGTGTCTCTATTCTGAAATGGCTGAGGTCTATTAAGAATAAATACTCTGATAATTAAGTACTTAATTAACTACTGTCAGAATAGAGTAAAATAGAGAGAAATTTTCCACTTTGTTACGGACGCGAAGCTCGACAAATTACATAAAGGAAAGTGATAATACGATATGCCTTTTATTGCGATCCCAAAACGTAAGTGGATGGATACCTATGACTTCGTAAAAGTTGTCCGTCTGTCAGCATGATAACGCTCGAAGGGATAGAGATATTTTCTTCGTTTGAAGCCAAGCCGACCATTCATTTCAAATGAAATAGAAAAACGAGATTTTCGGGTTTTTTCGCACATCATCTTGGAGGGGTAACTAGCTGATCAAGAACAACCCCGAAAATCTCGTTTTTCTATTTTATATTTTCTCCAAACTTGATATGAGGATCCATTGGGTCGGAAGTACAGGTCAAGTTCGTAGATAATAGCTCAATATTTAGGGGTGGGGAGGGATTTCAGTTTAAGCGACGAAAAAAATAGTTTAAAAAAGCCAGTGAAATAGTCTATCTAGTGTATGACAATCGTTTTCTACCCGGACAAGTAGTTAAAATCCGGCAAGAACCGGAAAATTTGTTGAAAGCAAAAGTTTTATTTGAAGTTAATTAAATGTTCAATTAAGAGGTAAGAAGACTTTCTGAATCCATATATGAACTATAATTTTCCTCTCGGATATATAGTTTGCCCGGAATCCGGTTGAAACCGGAAAATTTGTTGCAAGTAAAAGTTTGATCTGAAGTGGATTAGAGGTTCGATATAGTGGCTAGAAGACAAACTGAATCCTTATATGAAAATTATTTTCTGGCCGGACAGATTGTTCAGCCGGAATCCGGCCAATTCCTGATTGATTTTTTTTTTTAAGTTAAAGGATCTGTCTTACCTATCATACTAACGCCACCTACTTCCATAATCACTCCATATATTTCTAAACCCGGAGGCCACCATTTTGCACGGTACATTCTAACCCCGCTGATTTTTTCACTTGCCGTGTTTTGCTACCTTCGATGTGTATCACGCTGTCGACGGTTGTCTGCGAGAAGTTTTTCCATCAGGTGATATCGATTATCTGTGAACAGAGGACAAACCAAGTAACTCGTTTTAATCGGATTTCCAAGCCTATGTAAGTCTAGATTTAAGTAAATAATTGAAATGTAAGTATGCTGTAGGACTATTCAGTTAAACTTTAAGGTTGGCACTTCCGCGAGTCGGTATCCACTCCGCTTTCCAAATTCCACTCTCGTCGACTGGAGTTACTGCGGTCGCAGCCGGGATAAGTCAGTATTTTTTTTGTCGAAGATAATTTCGTATACCACATAGGCCTGACATATCACAAGTCTCAACGAAAAAACCAACGAAAATGGGGTTAGTACCTTGTTAGTACGCTAGCACCGTGCGAGAACAGTCGTAATTGTTATTCGCAGGTACTGGTGAGTTGCTCGCTGTCTTTATTTTAGGCTTTCAATTCTTCCAGTTTTGTTTAAATTTTTGGTTTCTTGTTGATTTTCTGCTTTGTTTTAGTTTTCTTGGTTGTCGATCTTTATCCTCGTTTTGGCATTTTCCTCGAAATGTTCTGTCTGCGCTGAAGAAGGGAGGCGGTTGTCCTCCCGAAATATTCGCCTTTTATTTCAGTATATTCGTTGGCCTTCACAAATCCCTTTTTCGTTGGTTTTTTCGTTGATTTTTCTTGTGTTATTTTTGTCGGGAGAGGGGGAGCCGGAATCTGACGTGGAGCAAAAACCGACTTACGTGGAAGCTTAGCTTAACGTTGAGAGATCGGAAATGTCGGCGAATTATGATAAAGTCTAGTAGGCTCGGCGGGTGTGTAACGATTGCTGTTGTTCTTATTCACGGTTGAAATGCCTGTGTGTGTCTGATTACTTCCGCAATAAGCCGTTCATCAAAGGGCTGTACTTGATTGACAGTGTCTCCATTCGGAATGGAATGAGGTCCAGAATTACTTTGATGTTGAGATGAGAGGTCGCTTTGTATTCATTGAGACGGCTTTCGCGATTGAAACAAACCGTAAGATTCATCGTGTACTTTGATGAAAGACGAAATTGTGTGTTTTGACTTGAGACTGTGGGGGGTGGGGGTCTAAGAGAGGGGAAAGTACGAGTAGGCTAACGAGAGAACGCTTACGTAAGGCGTTTGTCCACAGGTGTTTTTCCGTGCTTCCACAAACAGTTTGTGGGTCGATTGTGGCTTGGAAAGAGCGTTTCCGGGGTCTTTTGTGCGGCCCACAATTGTCTTTCCGCGACCAGCAAGATTTTTGTGGCTCAACTTCTACGAACAACTGGCGAGGTGATTGTCGATTTTGTGGCTCGTTTGTGGCGGGAAATTCAAATTTAGCAGCAAAATAATGTCAGAACAAGTTAACTACTTTCTCAACCATGTAGACAGAAAACTGAGGATGCTTTTGCTGAAGTCCTATTTCTTGAGATTTTATCTGAATTTTATTTTTAATTTTCGAAGACTTGAAATTACCGTCAAACAGTATTTCGTGAGTTTCAACTTGTGCCAGACAGTTGAGCCTATAGTTGAAACTCGTGGAAACGCCTTTGTCTGTCTTTTGGCGGCAGTACAAAAACAGAATCCAAAATAAAATCTCAGTACATAGAACTTCAAGCCTACCTCCTTACCATTCTGTACGAAAAGGATCCTCAGTTGTATGTCTTTTTGCTTGAGAAAAAAGTTAATTTCATTGTTTTGACATTATTTTACTGTTAAACTTGAATTTTCCGACAGAATCGAGCCTCAAAATCGAAAATCAGCTCGGCCCGTGAATTCGAACCACGAAAATCATGTTGGGTGCGGAAACACACTTGTGGGCCGCACAAAAGACCGCGGAAACACTCTTTTCGAGCCACAATTGACCCACAAACCGTTTGTGGGAGCATGGAAAAACGCATTTGGTTTTCACCTTGTGACCGAATGCGCATCCCCTAGTAGGCTAACTCGGGAATGAATGAACGATTTCATGTTCAAGCCCTGTGGCGCCTTGCAGCCAGAAACTAACAAAATCAAAACCGTTGATGTAAACTACAGATCACTTTGTACCCACGTACCAGAAAAGGAAATGAAAAATGGTCAGTTCAGAAATAAACGAGCAGCACGAATTGTTTATTCCCTCTGAACTGGAATCCACGGTTAAATTGTAAAAAAAGAGAACCACGATACCACATCTCATACAAATTGGCTAGCTCCAAGACTGAATTAGTTGCGAGGCCCAGAATAGGAAGAAATTTGACTTAGTCCAAAGCATTAAGCCCCTCAGCGAACCCGACTCCGACCCTCGGTCCCTGCTTCGCAACCGGCAAATCTCATACAAATAGCAATCTAGAAATAAATGAAAACAGTTCACCTAAAACACTCGAATACATTGGGGCGAATGATACAAAACTGAATGATCTCAATCTCGGTATAGTGACGCTAAATTATAACTTTGAAAGCTGAATTTTAAGCTGTGCCTGTAAATTCCCATTTCCACACTTTCTTTCATCCTCATGGAAGACCTCAAAAAACGCCGTTTCTGCATAAAACCCTCTCTGTACATCTTACGTATCTTACGATCTACGTCACCAAGAGTGATAGTTTCTTTTGGAAATTTTGTGCAAAAAAGTACTAGAGTTATGCTGTTTCATAGTTTGTTATTTTGTCTTAGTTTCTTATGAGTTGTTTGTTTATCCTTTATTTGGCTTTTGGGTTTTTCACTACAGATATATATATATATCGTGATACTCGCAACCTTTTACTTCCATAAACAATAAGAAAATATGTATACATTAACTTCCTTTAGCGCTAGCTGTTAAACCCTTTTCTCGCAACCCTGATCTCTAATGTATCCTTTCATTATTGTCTCTGTTGATGAAGATTGGACTAGGACAAGCTATGTTCAGGTTATGATAAGGGCTTGCTTCCCTGAATCAGCTCTTGAAATCGTTTTCTTTCGCCGCATAGTACAGAATGGGACTTACCAGCAGGATCCTTCGATTTGTTCTTCTTTCCCCCTTCCATCAATTATTTCCCTTTCCCGAGCTTTAACTATGCCAGAAGACTCACGGCTCTTTCGGGCGAAAAATTCAATAATCCCACTTATTAATCATCCAACATTAATTCGTTTCATTTCACAAACCTTATCACCATCTGAAATAAAATTCTTACGGATTGGTAATAGGTTCCTGTGTCTGAGGGGCCATTGACTCCCAAAAAGGCACGTGTTTTCTATACAGTTACGAAAGAATGTACAGCGTGCAGCCTGTGGATTAGATTAGATTAAATTAGATTTGGATTAGATTTGTTTAGATTAGCTCACGTTTACTACAAACAAATACATACCACATAATCTGTATCACCTGCAGGGAAAGTCCCGGGGGGACTTGTTAAATTACCGGTGTAACGTACCCAGTAGCACTTGGGAATCAAAGGTAAGATTAGCCGCGGCTGGTCAAATATCGGAAACTCAGCTAGCGATGAATGAGTGAATGAACGAATGTATTCCGAAAAAGCCCTTTGGGCCATGGTGGGACAAAAATATAAAAATAAATAAGCACTCCAGTTGTCCCAGTCCATGTATGATTAGCATATATTTGTCCGTAAATTCACTCCTACACGATAGCCGGTCTAGTGAACAGTGGGATTGAAGTTAGGTGAGTTTTGGCGTCTACTGTAAAAGTTTCTCCGAGTAAGGATTAAAGTTAACTGCAGCATTTGCTACTGAGATTAATCTTATCTCTGTCGAGGTAAGAATTCGAGTTAGAGATAAGCTTATCTTTTTAGTGACAAGATTGATCCCAGTAGCAAATACTGCAAGATTTTTGTTTACAATGTGAGTGATCCAGCGTTAAAGGACCCCTCTTGCTTTTTCTGTCTTTTATAATATACTTAACTCACATATGGAATCAGAAGCTTCTAAAATCCCCACCTTTCTCAATCGTTTCGTTTCGTAACGATGAATTTTTAGCGCTTTTTTTTGGCCTTGCCGAGTTTTCCCGTCGCCCAACGAAAAGTTTGCCAGAATCTTCAACGTCCGCTGACAAGTCTTTCACACTTAAGGACGTGATAATCTGCTGTTTATTACTTCTTTTATTTGCTTAGTTTTCCCACTTTTTAACCAAGGTACGTTCAGTTTTCAAATGTTTTGCGCCCAGCCGCCGCGTAGGACAGCAGGAAGGCTGGATGTAGTCGACAAGCGCTAACAAGAGAATCGCTAGTTTCAGGTGGAAAGTAATGGTATTTTTGAAAACGTTTTTTTCTGGTTCATTTCATAAGGAAAAGATCATTTCTAGTAAGAGTTGTGCTTTAACAATAAGCTAGCGATGATAAGCCTTTGTTTGACCGTAGATACTGTATTGTTCCAGTATTTTAGTTGAATTTTCATTTATGAACAATCCGCTCTTGCGGCCGCTGTAGCCGGCTTTTCCGTTCCTTCGGTTTTTACCGTTTTTGTTGAACTCAAATACTCACGAACCATGACTGGTAAACTTGTCGGCGTTTGGGTCTACATTAGTCTTATAGGGGTTTCATCCCCCACGCCCTTAGGCTACTGTTCAAGGGCAACTGGTTCGTAGGCTGTTCATATGCAAGATTCGACAGTCCTTTTACGTTCACACTCCACGTGAGCGCTTGCGCACTTGATTTGTTTTATCCGAGATATTCCCAACACGGTTTAGGTGGGCTTATCCAAGTCGTCCTGGAAGCGACTGCGATATACCATCTGTCTTGGCATCTTCTTGTTGTCAACTTACCGTTAAATTACGATTTGGATAATTCGGACAGGCAGGCTTCCGGCCCAGATAGAACTCCGTAGTATTACCAAGCACAAATGTATTCTGGTACCAAAAAGACGAATTGACAGTAGCTGAGGATCGCTGAAGATCGAGGAACATAACACTTAAAAAAACAGTTTGTTTTTATTTATTTCATTTTCTTTATACTCCGCTTTCCAAAATGGCGGGTGAAAAAATAAAATCTGAGAGAATGTCATAGCAGCAATAGTCATGGATGCGCGTCCACGCGTTAAATCTTATCAAGCGACCGGATAGTTGGTTGCCTTTGGTTTGGTGGGGAACGGGCACTGTTGAGGAACGAATTTTGATACCTCAAGGCTGTGGTTCCCAACCGGTGGTACGCGTACCCAAAGGGGTACGCGAAGGTAAGGAAATCAGTTTAGTCTGTAGCTTCAAAACTTGCTTCACTCACTTTTTTGATTGCCGAAAGTCAGTATTACCAGTAGAAGGCAGAGGCATCAGGAGCCAAAATGTTTTTTGGGGGGCACTGCATTTTTACTGACTGGTTGGTCATTTTTAACGAGTTTTTGTCCAAAAAATAATTGTTTTTGCGAAAAAGCGAGGCGCTTCGCGCCGACTCGTTTCTTTTTTACCGTCTTTGGCCGACCACTCGGTGGGAGGGTTGTTCCCAAACTGTTCGTGACACCACTGATTAGAAGCTGTTCAGGGTTACAAATTAAGCTAACGAAAATGTTTGCGATGCAGCTTGCTAAAAAGCACGAAAGACATCAAAATCCAAACACAGAAACAGACTGACTGGAAAAAATAATGCCGTTACTGAGGCCGTTACTGACATCGAGCCGAGAGATTTGACAAAATTTTTAGCAACAAAGCAGCCTCACGTGCCTCTTTTTATGTATATATATATCATTTACGATATATCTTCTTTTCACGTTCTGAAAAAGGGGGTACGCAACCTTTTCGACCCTTGATTAGGGGTACGCGGTACGGAAAAGGTTGGGAACCACTGCCTCAAGGTGTGCAGTTAAAGAGAGTTAAAGGCACTGATTTCATAATTCGATTTCCTGTATTGTTGGTTGTATCAAGATCAAAGCCAATAGAACCTGAGTCTTTGGTCCCATGCAGCGACTATGGATACCCGACAAAACTGAGCTGAACAAGAGGTCCGCTCTTAAAGCTTCTAGAACGATAGGTATAAAACTGTGTTTGCTGAGCTTTGAGTTGATGCCCGTCTACTTCCCTCTTCGCCTCTGTGCATATCAGAAGTGCAGGAGTAGCGCTGACCCTCTCTGCAGCGCGTCCAGACAACCAATCGGCTTTTACTTTGGACATTTCTTCTCCGAGGCTTTATTGCGATATAGCTGTTTGTAGAGGTAACGAATTGTGTTGTTCCACGTAGCTCCTACCATCCGTTCGTTTACATGGAGCAGGGTATATGAGTCTATTAGAGTCTGCATGATCGTATTACAGAGACAGAGTTTCTGGTGCTTATCTGTTCCTGGTTGTATGTAAAATGCCGCACGCGGGAGAGGGTATTGACGCGGAAGGCGTTTCTTAAGAGAATATTCATTTCATGGTGTTTCAGGTTGTTTCAGTTTGTTGTAGAAAATCTTCTACAACAGTCAAAGCTGATTTTGAGGCTATCGTTCATACATAAACATATTAACGCTAATTTGAAAATATTAGGTCAAACTTAAAGTTTAACTGAAAAAGCCAACTTATGTGTGTGTCATTTAATTGAACACACTGAATTCATTGGATTCTGCAAAGGATTTTTTTTATTTTCCACTATCTACTCTTTTTATGACGCTCAGAACATCTGCGGCCGTCCCCACAACGAAAATTCTACTATGACGCGGCAAATCTCAACTCAAACGCGGCTTTTCAGTGGGCAGTGGTGAGATTGGTGAAGAAACAAAAAAAGATCACAGTTTTTTCTCGTAAGGCATCCAACAAAAATACAAGCGCATAGAGGTACCACAACTCACACGGAAATTCCACTATTCGAAAATCGATTATTCGTGAATAGCGGAACAACGAAGTAACGCATTTTCAGCGGGTCTTCGCAAATATCAGTGAATAAATGAGGGGTAACTAGATTTTCCTATCCCAGCCCTTTTCAGTTAAACTTTAGCAAGTGTTTGACTGACTTCAGCTTGGGTAGTAGTTCTCTCAGGTTTGGGTAGTGCTGGTGTTTTCAAGGTTTTAGCTCAAAAAACTGATGACAGTTTTTCACGGCGCTTTAGTTGGGTTTCTAAATTTAAGGTATTAAGGAAATCTGTGTACGATAGGCTAATTTATGGGACTTAAAAACTACAAGTCTAGTTCAGAACAGTGTCTTGAAGGCTTGTCTTGGCTGCTTGTATCTCTTTGTGGCGATAGCGATTACTTTGTTCTAGACGCTTTGTTTATTAGTTCTTTTAGAATCTCTTTCTGTGCATAAATCGCCTGCAATTTCACAGACAATCTTCTATTCTATGGGATAGAATGAATGGTGGGAAAATTGCGGATTGCTTCGCTGTTGCCGGTTCGGTTGATTACTCCGTTTGTTGATTTCTTGTACTAGTTTGCTGACGTGTTTCGCCATTGTCTTAGTACTTGGACAGAAATGTAGAAAGGCTCGAGTTAAAAAGCTGGCGTGCATAGATCTGACATACGCTAGAAACTTGATACTTATTTTACTAATAAACACAATTTAACTCTTTACTATTTACATCTACTGCACTAATGGAAAAACCTACGTTTTTACTAGCGTGTAGTAGTAAAGGTTGACCGTTTTCTAAACACACCAACAAACAACATAATAATAAATAACCAATAAGAAAAAGAAAAAAAAGAACAAACCACAAAAAAAAGAACAAACTCCTTCAAAAGAGACGATATATTTGGTAATTTTAGGCAGAAATCCGGTCCTTACTCCTGTCCGATGCGCGGATGTGAGAATGAAAGTTGGGTTCACATGGTTTGCGAGCGCATGGAGCTGAGTGAATGGAGGAAAGAACAGTATGGTGTGAGTGAGTTTGATCAAGGATGGTTAATCAGAGTTGTTAGGAATGAATGTTTTACTTATTAATAGTAATTGGTATGAAGAATCTCGCACTCGATTGACTTGTAATGAACCAACAGTGACTTGTTTGGTTATTGGTCGCTGGCTGTAGTTGAGCCAATGGCAACTATAGTTTGGCATTTAAAGACAAAGTCCGGCGATAGCCTAGTAGTCCGATTGAATTTTCGACCTTCTTACTGATACTTCGTGAGGTGACGGCTTTACTTGATTGTGTCAGTTAATTAAACCACTTAAACTGCTCTCAGATTTAGTTTCTTTGTTATTTTAATTACGATCATCAATATTTTAGTCTTATTTTGTTTTTGTTTGTTTTTAGAAAGAAACAACTTAGAGCATGTCAGCTTGTCTCGGTGGCTGTATATTTTTTTCGTATTCATAGGCCTACTAATGAAACTTCTTGAATGAGTGGCCTCCATTCCTCAAAGAAAAGGTTCAAAGTTCAATGGGCACATCAAACTACCCCAATCCCACTCTGTAACAACCTAGGAACAATGCTTACCCCCTAGCTCAGCAGCTTTTTCAGCAGTTTCCTCTCTGTGATATTTCAAAGCGGAATTTTTGGGGCCAGTACATGCTCAATTTACTAGCTTGGACAAAGATAAAAGTGATGTTTCTTAAAACACTTAGTAGATCTTTATTTCATGCATAAATCAGCTTGTCTAATTCAGATTTGAATATGCTATTTGTTTTTGAATGATTTTTGTAGCTACGTTATTTTTTATAAACTTATTGCATATTCTGGTACATTTTATAAAGCAAGTTAATTATGCTTCACAACACTATTCCACAAAGAAAAACTTTTAATAGGCACTTAAAACATGGAACTTCTGATGAAACACTAGAACAATCAGTTAAACTGCATCTGCGGCTTGACTTATTGGTGACATCTCAAATATATCCTTTCCTATCAAGCATTGCTGGGAGTTTTTGAATTTCCTGCCACGATATCCCAGCTCCTAAGATTTGGATCGCCGAAATGCCAGAGAGGTAAAGACAAGGGATAACAAGAAAACGGCCGATTTTCGTAGCGCCTTCTAAAAGAAGTCGGAAATGTTTTTTTGTGGAGCATTTAATACAAAATAAAGCATTAGAAGTGTCCATTGTGCTTTAAGGTGGTCTGTCTGTCTAATTTCCTTTTGAACTATTTCCGGTGGAAAGTATAGGACTGGTGACGCTTCCCTACGAATGAAGGGCTATTCAAGATTTATCTCTTCTCCAGTTTCAAGTTTGCCCTGGTGCCTGCTATTTTCATCTCGTATAGATTTTTTTATGCGACGACTTTGTTTATCCTTTTCGTGGCAGAACTGAAATTGATTGGACTTCGAAATTCAAAATTTACCCCTGCGTAGTAACCTACCGAAGCCTTGGATTTGTTTGTTAAGAACTTCCCTTTTTTCCGTAATTGTGTTCTCTAGTGGAACTCCTCCTTCTCCCTCATCCTTGCTAATGGTTTTTCTATCTCCTACGGATTATTTTGAAACTTTTTTTTTGTCTGCCCTTAAGAACTTGGAGCAAGTCATTATTGGCTAATGAGTTAGTAAATTCGCCCAGTTTTCTGTGCACGTGTAGTCGTTTATACTGAAAAGGTAAAACTTTTAGTGGGCTCGGGCAACTAATTAAATCAGAACAAAAGTTGTATGTTGGGTAGGCACTGGTGCTTTCTGGGCGAAATGAAGGCTTTAAAAAGCTTTTGGACAGTACTTTCATCATACAGAGAAAGACCAGTTCTAAGAGTCGCGAACTCTTAGTAACCATAATGGAGTCTGAGTACTAACTTGTACTTGTGTCAGGACGCAAGCTGAGCAGCTCTCCCTAGTGATAATAGCTTCTATCACCTATAACTGAACATCTAGGACACCTTGTGCCGTATTTTACTAAGTTTTTGTGCCGTATTTTACTAAGTCTTATAACGAAATGCCCTGAATTTAAAATATTTCTTTTTCGTTTTGTATTGTGTCGACGTGCCGATATTATAACTGCCATGCTTTTATATTATGGTGAATAAATTTGAATTGAATTGAAATACTGTTCATGGAGCTAGGAAAAGAAATACTGACACTGTCATAAAACAACAAAAACAACAACATCAAAAGCCGTTTAACTATCCGATAAATAATGACAATAATTAAAGAAACAATTTTTTTGGTGTGAGATAGTGATAAGTGTGATGGCATCCGTTTCTTCTGGGTTTGTTTGTTTATCCCGTTTGTCGCCCGGCTTTCGAGCTAATCTCCCTGCTAGGGACGTTATGTAAATAGTGTTTACTATGTATATTCAAACAGTAAAAGAACTTGAACTTGAACAATGAGTGTCATTCGTAAGTGGGTCCTCCACTGGCAATCTTAAAGCACAATGGACACTTCTAATGCTTTATTTTGTATTAAATGCTCCCCGAAAAAACATTTCCCTTGTCTTTACCTCTCTGGCATTTCGGCGATCCAAATCTTAGGAGCAGGGATATCGTGGCAGGAAATTCAAAAACTCCCAGCAATGCTTGATAGAAAAGGATATAATTTAGATGTCACCAATAAGTCAAGCCGCAGATGCAGTTTAACTGATTGTTCTAGTGTTTCATCAGAAGTTCCATGTTTTAAGTGCCTGTTAAAAGTTTTTCTTTGTGGAATAGTGTTGTGAAGCATAATTAACTTGCTTTATAAAATGTACCAGAATATGCAATAAGTTTATAAAAAATAACGTAGCTACAAAAATCACTCAAAAACAAATAGCCTATTCAAATCTAATTAGACAAGCTGATTTATGCATGAAATAAAGATCTACTAAGTGTTTTAAGAAACATCACTTTTATCTTTGTCCAAGCTAGTAAATTGAGCATGTACTGGCCCAAAAAATTACGCTTTGAAATATCACAGATAGGAAACTGCTGAAAAAGCTGCCGAGCTAGGGGGTAAGCATTGTTCCTAGGTTGTTACAGAGTGGGATCGGGGTAGTTTGATGTGTCCATTGAACTTTAAGTCTGTCGTAACCGTGCTTGTCCGGACCCGGCGTGCTCTCATTGCCCCAAAATGTCCGCTTACGACACATTACGGTCTCTTTCGACAGCTTACGATTGCCAGTGGAGGACCCACTTTTGTGTCATTTGTACTTTCCTGATAGTGTGTTTGTAAGAGCCTGGGCTCAAAACGCGGCCTATTCCACAAACAACTGAAAATCCCCAGGGGACGTGAGATTTGATGGGCTTTGTGGCAGCTTCGGGATAGTTAGCAGACTGCAATTAGGGGTCTGTTAAGGCCCATTCACAACGGCTTTCAGCTAATATTCGGTACCAGCCAGTTCAGGAAATCACTCTGAGACCGAGAATTAGCTGGGTTTCTGCCGTTCGAAATTGATACTGGGGCCAGTTTTGGGTACCAGCTGGTCGCTGGTCTCGCACCCAAGTCAGGGTACTAGCCAATCACAATATTTAGGGGAATACTCAGGAAAATGCTGAACGACGTCAGACCAAATATCAATGACCTAAATTCACTTTCGGTTTTCAAGACAGCAAGAGTGGATGTGATTTTACCTATTGGGCTTGGTTCGAAACTAGCCAATCAGAATATTCCTCAGTATTCCCCAAAATAATCTGATTGGCTAGTACCCTCAAAAGTTGAACTGATTTCAACTTGAGTGCGAGACTAGCTGGTATCCGAAACTGTCACCAGTATCAATTGCGAACGGCAGGAACCCAGCTAATTCTCGGTGTCAGAGCGATTTCCGGAACTGGCTGGTACCGAGTATTAGCTAAAACCCGTTGTGAATTGGCCTTTAGGGTTCCTGTAACACAATTATACATGCTGTTTTGCTCTAATTGATCTTCTGAACTTAAAACGACAACATTCCGAATTAGTTGTATCTTTTTCTTTTTTTTTCTACTATTGCAACCCAAAAAGCCAGGAAATGAGTCCAGTGGGACCAAGCTCTAAGCGCTGTCACAGCTTCTCATCTCGGGCTTTAGTTCCCAACCTCGTAAATACTAGTCCTTTTTTGAACTGTTTCGGACCGCAGTGCTGTAAATCAGGATATACTATTCGATCGCCTTACAAAATTCTAGGGTGTCTCCCCGAACATCGCTTCCTTCCCGTCCCAGTGATAAATGGCCTTAGACGTTTTAAAGCGGTATATATCACTTCTGGTAAGAGCATGGGCGGTGTTAATGATTCCTGAAAGGGGGTAATATTTCTTTATCTTACGTGAAGTGTGCCAAGCGGAAATTTGTAGTCGGATGAAAAATGTTTTACTATGATGCGTTGGAATGAAGCAGCCTGAAATTGGAATTAGTCTTTTTTTTTTCAACCCACCATTGCAGGCGCTACAGATATAGTCTTTGTACTGGTGATGATATGTTTACTTTACTATAAGTTTAAGGCATTCAGGTACGGTGGTCTGGAAAACTTCTGGAAAACTTTTCCAGACTCAGTTCGAGAAGCGGAAAGGGTACAGGCCCATTCACAACGGGTTTTTGCTAATACTCGGTACCAGCCAGTTCCGGAAATCACTCTGAGGCCGAGAATTAGCTGGGTTTCTGCCGTTCGCAGTTGATATGGGGCCAGTTTCGAGTACCAGCTAGTCTCGGACCCAAGTTGAAATCAGTTCAACTTTTGAGAGTACTAGCCAATCAGATTATTTTGGGGAATACTGAGGAATATTCTGATTGGCTAATGCTGAACCACGTTAGACCGAAGAACAATGACCTAAATTCACTTTTGGTTTTCAAGACAGCAAGGAGTGGATGTGATTTTATCTATTGGGCTTGGTTCGAAACTTGCCAATCAGAATATTCATGAATATTCCCCAAAATTATGTGATTGGCTAGTACTCTCAAAAGTTGAACTGATTTCAACTTGGGTCCGAGACTAGCTGGTACCCGAAACTGGCACCAATGTCAATTGCGAACTGCAGAGACCCAGCTAATTCTCGGTCTCACAGTGCTTTCCGGAACTGGCTGGTACCGAGTATTAGCTAAAACCCGTTGTGAATGTGCCGTACCGCAATGTAAAAATCGGTTAAAGAACCATCTCCTTGAGGGTAGTTGGTGAGTGGAGGGTTTGGAAGACGAGAGAGGACTAGTTGACAAATTAATTAATTAATTTTTAGTTTATTTTAGTGAAGGTTTGATTAGTTATATAATATGGTAGTAAATGTGTACTGGTTGCGTTTTTCAAGCAAGTATGTGCTCTGTTTGTAACCGGTCGTCAAGCCGGAATGATTTTTTTTTTAGTAAAGTTTTTGAATCCTGTACTCGCATTTGTAGGACAAAAATCTCTTTAACGGAGTAACCCATAAGAAAAATAAAAAAGGAAAGGAGAAAAAAAATAGAAAAGTGATAGATTTGAATTTTCTGAATACACAACATCAAAAATGCCAAAGCCACGTGCTAACCAAGCAGTACCAAGTTAAAGGTGCCAGCGTTCCCGTATGGAAATAATTCAAGTCATTGTATTATGGGACATTTTTCCAATCGTAAACAATTGGAAACGATCGTAAACAGTTTTTTTTTACGGTTGGAAACAGTCGTTTACGATTGGAAACAGTTGTTTACGATTGTAAACAGTTGTTTACGATTGGAAACAGTTGTTTACGATTGGAAACAGTTGTTTATGATTGGAAACAGGTGTTTACGATTGGAAACAGGTGTTTACGATTGGAAACAGTGTTTACGATTGGAAACAGTTGTTTACGATTGGAAAAAGTTGTGTTTCCAGTCGTTTGCTATTGTAAACAGTTGTTAACGGTTATATTTTTACGATTGGAAACAATCGGTTCATACAATGACTTGAATTATTTCCATACGGGTTACACTTCCAGAAATTTCGTCGGCGCTGCCAAAAATCATGGACAACTGGGTCCAGCCAGCACATACCGTTCTTCACTGTTTTCTGGCCGAAGATTGAGGAATTGTATTTTATTTGTTTTTGTTGTGTTTTCTTTCTTTTCTTCTATATTTTTGCTTTTGAAAATGGCGGGTCACAATATTTCACTTACTTATAGACTACATCATAGTAAGATAGAAGCTGTGACTAGTGTCCAGTTTAAGTGGAAAATTTATGGGAAACTAGGTTGTCCTATCTCAGACCTTTTCGGTTGAACTTAAAGGAATTTTCCCTCTTTGTAGGCTATGGTTCTGGAGGAGACTTAGTCCCACTTTGTCATCAGTGTCAGACGCTTTTGCATTTGAAGGGTTGGCTACATTAGTTGGGAGTGGTTTGGTTTTTGCCTCCGGTCTTCTGAAATTCACGAACGGAAAGCGGAAAGCACATAGATTTTGTATGAATAAAATAGTTTAGACTGGTGAAGTTGAAACCGTTTGTTTCGAAGTTGAAACCCTTTCGGCTAAATAAACTCACACACACACACACACCCATATAAGTAAGTAAGCAAGTAATTTATTTATAACCCGCCGTTTTGAAAAAGCGGAGTAAATAAAAGAAAATAAATAAAACACATAAACACACAGAAAAAGACACTTAATTTTCAGTCTTCGACCAGGAAGCACTGGATAACGTCGTGCGTTGCTTGGGCCCTGTTGTCCACGATTTTCGAAAGCGACGAGGAACCATCCAAAAGGGTAAAACTTGCACCTTGAATTTTGAACTTCTCCGTCAGTGTATGGTTATGACATAATTTGAAGTTGAAGAAGAACCCCAGAAGAAATTTAATCCAAAGTTTACTGCTGGGTCATTTGTCACGGTAGAACTATATATCCCTTGTATGACATCCCATATTTGTGGCATATATACATGTTTATATATATACATATAAATAAGACGTTCGGGTCGTGGGAGAGTTTCCTTTTGTTTAGTTTTCATTCTGGTCAAGTCCCAGTTTATATATTTTATTTGCAACCCGTCAAATAAACAAGGTGGTAGCGGAGTAAAGAGAACAACGAAAAACAACAGAAGATAAATAACAGTATAAACACACAAAATTTAGACATAGTTTATAACTGGGTCTGAAAAGTTCATGAAAAACGTCATGTGCCGGTACTTGATGACCAGGATGACGAGATGTACATAGTAGTGACGCTGACGTTTTCTCTAGTGAACGAATGACATCTTTTAGTGTTTGATGTTTGGTATTGTGTAATAAATTGAATTTCTTATTGCAGGAATGAGTCAAGAGCAGGCCGTTGGCATTGCAGAGCGACTTGGAATGTCTGGTGAGAAAAAGCTACAAGCGGCAGAAATTTTCCAGAAGGTTTACAAGGTATTCATGGAGAAAGACGCCTTACTCATCGAAGTTAATCCCCTGGCAGAAGATTCGACCGGGGACTGTAAGTATATGCAAGGGGTCTTTAGTAGGCTACGCTATGGATAACTTTAAAGTTTAACTGAAAAGCTAATTTATTTTTGTATCATTTAACTGAACCCACTGAATTTTTTGGATTGTGTCGAGGGATTTTTTTTTTTTTTCACTATTTGCTCTAGAATGTCGTTCGGAACAACGGAAATTTCTACTATGACGCAGAAAAATTGAATCTCACTACATACGCGGCGCTTCAGTGAGCCAGTGATCAGCTTACGGAAGGTATAGCTCACTGCGTGAACACTTATTTTTCGTACATCGTTTTCGTCGAGCATACAACACAGATACAAGCGAATAGAGCATACAAATCAGACAAAGAAATTCCACTATTTGAAAATCGATTATTCGTGGATTGTGGAGCAAAGAAGTAACGCATTTTCGTCGGGTTTTCAAGCTTCTTTAAATGAATAAGTGACGGGTAACTAGTTCGTCCCATCTAAGCCCTTTTCAGTTAAACTTCAAATAGTACTTCACGATGGAAATGTAAGAATAATAATATAATTGCACCAAAAGGCTTTCGTCTCTATAATATTTCTCAAGACATTATGTTGGCTACACTAAATTGAATGTTTATTTTTATTTATTTATTTATTTGTTGATAACAGCGGAGTATGAGTAAAATACACATATTAAAACATTAAACAAAACAGTGTAGATAAACATGACTACACTCTTTTCATATAGTTTAAAAACACACTAAATAGACTTACAATTTTTACACAGTAACAAGCACATTAAACGGGTTCAGGAATGAAATATTTGGCCAATAATTTCGTGGGCTGAGAGGGCAGGATGTTTATGGAGGGTAAATAGATTTGAATGCGAACGAAAGAGTGTATTGGTACTATCCTGAACGTTAAAATTCGAAACCAATTTACGATTACGAAACTATTTTGGAAGGTCCATTAGAAGTTTACAGTACTTAAAGAAACAACTTCTCAAATTTTTACATCTTTTTTCCTTAGGATACGGTAAATTCTGGAACAATTGTGAATATAATCTCAGGTAGGTGGCGATCCACACCTGATTTAAACTGATTGATATTTCCGTCATTTACCACACTTTCATGGAGACGATTCCAGTATTCAATTACCCGGTTTCTGCAGCTCCACTTACCAATGTCTTTTCGGAATTTCTCACCGCGCAGTTTTTCATCCATCGTACAGCAAAGAGACAATGATGGAGTAGGTAGAGTAGAGAAACACCGAAAAATATCACACAACAAAGAAAAACAAGAAACAAAACTCAGAGAGAATCACACTAATAATTCAAAATTCATCAAGGAACTATCCCTCGCCACTCGTGGCCGCTCTGCAGGGCCGTATCCAGGGGGGGGGGGGGTAGGGGGTTGACCCCCCCCCCCCCTCCCCGAAACATACAAAAATAATCATTTCATAGTCTTTTGCCTCTGATTTATGTCTTTTTTGTCCGACCCGCAGACACCCCCCCCCCCCGAAATGAATTCCTGGATACGGGCCTGCCGCTCTGACTTCATGACTTCATATTTAGCGTTGATGTAGCTCGTGGCAAGGTTCAAAATTCCCCCGGCCGTGTCCCCGAAAAACCTGATCTCCGGTCAAGAGCAGCCCTCGGTCATTAATCAGGGTTCGCCTCCAAAACAAATATTCCTCGTCGCTCATATCTGGTTCTGGTTACGATATAGACACTGCGAAATTCAGGTCTAATGATGTAATCGAGCTTCATGGTCGAATCAACGATACCATATTTCAGGGTCATGTAAATATTTCGTGTTGAAAGACGGAAGAAGTTATTTTGCGATTTTTAAATAAATCTGTTTGATTTTTAGTCGGTCCGTATTGTTTAGAGGACCCCTTGCATTATTTACTCTTCAACTAACAGTATTTAAAATATTTGAATACTTTAAAACCAGGCTGTGCTTTTAACAAATAACCCACGGTTTTGGCTGTTTTAAGCCTTTTCCGAGACCCGTTGACTTATAACGAAAACAGGGTTTTGCTGATGGAAAAACATCTCGCAGACACCCGTCGACAGCGTGATACGCATCGAAGGTAGCAAAACACGACAAGTGAGAAAATGCGTGGTTTTGTTAGAGGGGTTAGAATATACCGTACGAAATTGGGGTTTCCGGGTTTAGAAAAATATGGAGTGATTGTGGAAGTAGGTTTATGTTAGTATTATAGGTAAGACAGGTCCTTTGTTGTGTCAAAAAATTCAGCTGTGCATAGGATAGCTTTGTATAATATGTTTATTTATTTTGCAAGGGCTTTTTACAGTGAACGATAACCCCGTTTAGTTCAAAGTTTTTTGCTGGGTTATTTCTCGGGTTATTTGTCATGACAAAAAATCCCTTCTTTAAAGTTTAACAAAATAGGGTATAGATCTGACAGTCTAGTTATACATCACTCTTTCACTTAAAGCACAACTCTTACTAGAACTGATCTTTTCCCTATGAAATGGATCGGAAAAAACATTTTGGACAATACCATTACTTTCCACCTGAAATTAGCGATTTTCTGATTAGTGCTTGTCGACTATATCCAGCCTTCCTGCTCTCCGACGCGGCGGTTGGGCGCAAAACATTTGAAAACTAAACGCGCCGTGGTTAAAAAGTGGGAAAACTATGCAAATAAAAGACTTAATGAACAGAAGCTTCTCAGGTCCTTATGTGTGAAACAGTTGCCAGCGGACGCTGAAGATCCGGACAAACGTTTCATTGTGTGAAGGGCAAAATTCGGCAAGCTGGGCAAAAAAGCGCTAAAAAATTCGTATGCACTAAACGAAACAATGGAGAAAGGTGGGGATTTTAGAAGCTTATTATTCTGTATGGGAGCTAGGCATATTATAAAAAGGCAGGATAAGCAAGAGGGGTCCTTTAAATAGGCATGACAACCCAATAAAAACGCGTTACTTTGTTTGTCCGTCATCCACAGAAAATCGATTGCATCGAATGAACTTATTCTTTTTGATTTGTGGTACCTCTGTGTGCTTGTCACACTGCGCTTGAGATATTTACCAACTACAAATGTAGGCTAAGCCACTGCCGAAAAATAAATAAAAATGTCGGATTCCTTCCAAGGTTTTCCCACTTTCTAGAGGAAAAACTTTTCCAATCTTAGCATGTTCATGCAAGCCTTGGTTGAAATTCAAATTTTCTGCTTCTGAGTGAATTTGGGTTGTCGTGCAAGCAGCGCACACTTCTGAACGTTGTTACGTTTTTGGGATCCGAAAGCGTAAGGGACAGGATACCTATGACTTCGTAAAAGTTGCCCGTCATCCTTCCGTCCATCTGTCAGCACGATAACTCTCCAAGGGGCTAAGATATGTTGTTCAAATTTGGTATGAGGATCCATTAGTAGATGGGCCTTATAACCCTACCTTAATGGGTGGGGGAGGGGGTTAAAATTTGGGGATGAAAAAATATTTGTTCAAGCTAATGTGACCTAGAGGCCTAGGGGCAAGGAGACACGCTGAATCTAGAACTGAACTTCGTTTTCTCCCCCGATAAATATCGCCGGGAATACGGGAAAAAAGGGGAATTTCGTAATAGTAAGTTATCTGTCTGAAGTTGAAAAGAAGCTCGATACAAGGGTACAGACTATGTTTATTGAATAGTATGTTGAATATGTTTTTGAATTTCCTTTTTCGCTGGAAAAGGGGTTTTCTGTGAAACCGGTGAAAACCGAATAATTGGGTGAAGGGTTGAGGGTGAAAGTCTTATCTGAAGTTGACCGGAGGTTAAACGTTGTCCGATTAGAGGGTCGATTTAAAGGGAAGAATACATCCTGAATCCACATATGAACTGTATGTTTCTGCCGGACAAGTAGACTGACCGGAATCTGTTGAAAACTGGAAATCTGGTAGGAGGAAAGTTTATTCTGAAGTCGATCGGAACATCCTTATAGGAGCAAGAGTACAAGCTGAATGATGTGTGAACCTGAATTTTCTCGCTTTAATTCATCCGGAATCCGACAGAAACTGGAATTTGATAGGAGTAAAAAGAAAATTTCAAGTCGATGGGAGCATCAAGACCCGATGAAAAATGTGTAGCCTGCGTAGTTGTGTGACAGTTGTACGAAAAAGTTGCATGTATTTATATGTAATTGCAAAGAATACCATCATGTAATGTGCCTCAGACTCGGCCAGTCTCAAGTAGTAGTATCAAGTAGCATTCTTTCTTGCTATAGTAGCATTCAGTCTTGCTAATAGTAGAAAGCAGTAACACGGTAGCCTTGACATAGAAGCATGTAGTAGCATCACGTCGTACTGCATGCTCCTTTTTCGTACAACTTCATACTATTATTTTGAGATATTTTTTTCATCGGGAAGGGCTAACAGTAGGCTACATGGAATAACACAAATTCACACAAGGCATTTTTCCATAAGTTCATTTTCCAATTTGAGCGGCTTGAGCCTGAAGAGGATCCTTGCACAGAAAAGAAGAAATGTAGCTCTCCTAAAATTTAGCTGCCATACCCGTTTTGCCCTGTCAAAAATGTGGGATTGGCCCTGCCTCCTTCAAAGAAATGCCGTAGTAGACGAATATGACTGATAAATAGAGTATGATCAAGTATAATAGAGTAATGATCAAGTATCATACTCGAAGATCGTTGCTAATCGTGGGAAATACAATAAAAAAGCCCTTAGTAAACTTTACAGCAGTTTTACTGACCATTCTATCTTATTTCTTTCTGTCCTCTCCTCAGTTTTAAAGAAAAAAGGACCTTCATTCCCTCCATTCTTGTTTTTACCGATATGCAAAATTCTTCCTTTTCCTACCCCCCTGGTGTCGCCCCTGGTAAAAAAACAGACGTCTGATTTCGCGTTACAAGCTTTCGGATATATCGCTGAAACTTTCGGGCCTAAGTAAAATATTCTCCGCAACGTCCCATCTCAGCTTCCCCGCACGTCACGGCTTGTCCCTTCTTCTATAGTGAACTTTAGTGTTTTTTGTTCTTTTTCATTGCTTGTACTCCCCTCCGCGGATTATAAAACTAAATAAATAAATAGATTCTACCCGCGAGTTATGTTATAGCCCCGACTCTTTGCTGCAAGGGTTTCAGATGTAGTATTATAGCCCCTCCCATCCTTCAGTGAAGACCATTTTCTTTTAGTCTTAGTATACCGGCCTCGTCAGGATCTTTTCCCCACTGTTTTTTTTTTTTAATCACCAGGTACTCCCTCGTTTCTTATTCACGCCCCTTGCAACCATCGAAGGAGATGCAAGAGTTAATGAACCAGGATCTCAAATGTTACCACAAATAACATCCAATCTATTCCCAACCTCTTCTGGCCCCCTTCCCAGAATATTCCGTGAAATTTCCAACCGTTCGGAACACCGCAAGCCTGTATTCCAATTAACTTGCTTGAACCATAGAGGTTTGCTGTTAGTGGTGCACAGGGAGTAGCTTGTTTCGAAAACTGGCCTGCGGACGTATGCAGACAAGAATCTTCGAAGATTCGGATTTAGCCTAGTCTAGCTTATAGTTTACTCCGTTTCGGACACGATATCTCGAATGGAGTTTTGACATTTGGCCTAAGTCATTTTGTTTCAATGTTGAAAGATAATGTACTTTGCATGCATACACAGATAGGCTAGTAGCGAGCGATTACTCTCATATCTGCGAGGAATAGATATGAGGCAAGGTCCCAAATCATGTAGCTAATTACAGTTGTGAAAAATTCATCGCGAGTCCTCGATATAGGACCTAGTTTGTATGGCACCCGAGCCGATAATAGTAATACGAATTTATATTTAACTGCACAAGTTAGATATAGTATGGTACTGAGAGACTAAAAAAAGAAAATACTAAACATAACAAACAGAAACTAAAAACGCTAAATAAAAAGGTCTGGTAAGGCAAAGGTCTGGTAAGGCGAAGGCCTGGTACGCCCCAAGTCTGAAAGATGCGCCAGCACCAGTTTTAGTCTCCAGAGTATCCAACGAACGAACAATATAGCGATCGTAATATTTGTCCGTCTTCCGCTCTGTCAGTCCAGGTTTTGCTACTTGGGGTACTTCCACACACAAGGGAGGACGATGAAACTTGGTATCCATATAAAGGACCCGACCCAATGCTCTAGGAAACCTTTAGTTACCAGACCCGATCATCCGGAGGGGGGGGGGGGTCCGGATCTTGAGGCACTTTATCGAGTTTGGCGCGGGGGATCCGATTCGTGTGAAACTTGATACCGTACGTCATGTAAGTCCCTTTTTCAGACCGGGAAAAGACGATGTTTATAATGTTTATTACCATAAATGATAAAGCATACATGTGTAGAAATATATACATAATCGACAATTGAGGCTGCTTTGTAGCCAAAATTTTGTCAAATCTCGGCTCGATGTCATTAACGGCAATATTTTTTACGATTGTTTTTCAACAATGTTGTTTGACACGGGAACAGATTTTACTGCAGCGGGCTAGCTTTGTTTTTGAATCAACATTATTTCATCGACTATCACTACGGCTTATAATCAGAGGTGTCACGCAGGGGTTGGCAACACCCCTCCCCCTGAAAGTGGTCGGCCAGATCGGCGCGAAGCGCCGCTATTTTTTGTAAGAATAGGAGTTTTTGTTTTAAAAACAGTCGGTGAAAAGACCACCCAGTCAGTAAAAATACCTTGCCCCCAAAAAAGTATTTTAGCTAGTGATGCCTCTGTTGGTAATATTAGTCTTTTGGCAATCAAACATGAGTGAGGCGAGATTTTGAAGCTACAAACTAAACCGATTTTGATACCTTCGCGTACCCCTTGCAAGTGTCTCGTGTACCCCCTAGGGTACGCGTACCATCGGTTGGGAACCACTGCCCTAGATGATTTTGGGGGCCTGTTAAGATCCGATCTTGGTGGGTGGTGGGGGGGGGGGAGTTGAATGGGTTACCGGACATCCCCCAGAAATGCTCAGATTCGGGTGAAACTTGATGGGCTCTATCAGGAGACACTTTAGGGAGCAAAGAGGCGGACTGATTGGGATGAAACTTGGATGGTAAAAATGTATTATGTTCTATATTCGGGAACACGGCCGAAGCCAAGGAGGAGTTCCGGGGGGGGGGGGGGGGCGGACCTTTTTCGGAAAAGATTAGGAATATTTTCTTCCAATTCTAGCTTTAAGCCATTTGGATATTGAACTTGATTGATTGATTGAAAAAAAAACTCAGATTCGAGCGAATCAGTTGCAAGATGAGACGCTGCAGATATGCCATATATACCCAACCCGTATCCGACGACAGTGCCGAACTTGGATTTGGGCCGGGAATTCTGTGGCACGTGTAAGAGGAAACAGTGGAGACCTTGATATGAACCTTGGTCGGTAGAAAGGTTATATGCCCATATGTGCTGGTTTTGGGATCCGTCCAGATTCAAACTCGAGGCGGGAGTTATGGGTACTGCCGGTACTGGGTATGTCCCGAAAATGCTATGATTTGAGTGAAACTTGATAGTTTGTAAGAGGAGATGCTCTAAATGTGCCGTTTATTGTCCTTACCGCATCCGGCTACGGTTGGGGAGTTAGAGGAAGGTTCCGAAATTCAGTTACAGGCTACGCGGTACGCGTAGGGACAGGACCAATGGAGAATGTCCGGGAATTTACCCTAGCTACGCCCATAACATGTGCCGCAAGAGCTCGTACCTCTTTTTTAATTTAAAAAAAATCGAAATTAATAGTTCATCGTTTTATCCACTAATAGGCTACATGGCGGCCATAGTCATAGGCTTGCCTGAATCACTCCTGGAGGTTTTTTTTTTCGTTTAATCCGCGTAGCATCTTGTCTAATATTGTTATTTTTAATTTTCCCTTTTTGGGCTACGACTCCTCGGCTCGGTGATGTTGATATTTCCTTAAACTCTTTAATGCCACCTACTCTTTCCAAATCAAAATAAGCATACAGGCTTCGTAAAAGTCATTATTTTTATAATTTCTACATCATGGTCAGTGTGTGTGCGAGGGGGGGGGGGGGTTAAGGCCAGAAGTTGCCCTAGAACACCCCAAAGTTTCCTATGGGGAAAGGAGGCTAAGACCAACGGTGTAAATTAGCCTAGGAAATGTCTGCTAGAATTGCTGCGCTGAAGAACTTCGCCTAAAAGTACTACCAGTCCTCGCCTTGCTCATCCCTCACTTGAACCATCCCCCCCCCCCCGCCCGACTCCCTTTGTCTCTGCTCTAGGTTCCTGGAATTAGTCATTATTTCAAGGGTCTCAGCGATATGGTCTAAGGGCGTGTTTTCGCAGCACAATAAAGCTGGATATGTCCATTTGTCTCCCAACACATTTCCCCGGGAACTGCTTTCCTTGTTTCCAGTGAATTACTCGTAACTGTAATGGGTTGTTTCATTAGGGGCACTACTACAGGATTTCCTTCCCTTCCTCTCGTAAATAGAGAGGACGATCCAGTATCGTGGAACATTGTTTTAGATGCAAAGAGTGAATCAGAAGAGAAGAGTGCCGAAGCGGGGAAGTGCCTAAATCCACAACGTAATATTTAAAGGACCTGTCTTACCTATAATACTAACGCAACCTACTTCCATAATCGCTCCATATATTTCCAAACCCGGAGATCCCAACTTCGTACGGTACATTCTAACCCCTCTAACAAAACCGCACTGATTTTCTCACTTGCCGTGTTTTGCTACCTTCGATGTGGTTCATGCTGTCGACGATTGTCTGCGAGAAGTTTTTCCATGAGAAAAACCGGTTATGTAGATTGTTTCCCTGTTTTCGCTATAAGTCAACGGGTCTCGGAAAAGGCTTAAAACGACCAAAACCGTAGATTATTTATTGAAAGCACAGCATAGTTTTAGAGTATTGAAATATATTAAAATACTGTAAGTTGAAGAGTAAATAGTGCGAGGGGTCCTTTAACCAAGAAGTAGAAGAAACTACATTTTACCGAGTTTTGTGTCGCTGAGGAAGTGCTTTGTAAAACTTTTTCCTTTCCCCTCATCTCAACAAAGCAAAATAACACAAACTGTAAGTTGAAGAGTAAATAGTGCGAGGGGTCCTTTAACCAAGAAGTAGAAGAAACTACATTTTACCGAGTTTTGTGTCGCTGAGGAAGTGCTTTGTAAAACTTTTTCCTTTCAGTTTGTGTTATTTTGCTTTGTTGAGATGAGGGGCTATCAAACCAACAGCGTAAGCCACCAATTTTTCAACGATATTTCTCCTACTCCACTAAAATTGTGAATACTAAGGTCACTAGTTCTCAGATAAAGGTTGTCCTAGGTCCTTTCTAGATACCTTCTCTGAATAGAGCCGGTTGTTCACGATTATGAAATATTATTACGAGGGGCATGGCCCCTGTTCTGCGTCATAAAAAAAAACTATTTTTGACGACCGGAGCCTTACCTGCAAATTATCTGCAAATTTTCGTTGTAGGCGAATAGGATTTCTCCTAATATACGCCTTCATGGGTGCTGTCTTGTTCAGGTTTCCAGTTGAATCTCCACTGTTTGCCCGACCACTCCTTGTCCAAATGTTGTTGAAACTATTTGTTGTTTGGCAGGTAACAGTGGAATCTGTTAGTGCGTTCCACAAGTTGACTGATCTACTTGTGAAGAAAGTCTGTGCATGCCGCTTTAGTACAGGCCTCTTCGTCAGCCTTTTTGGGCCTTGTTTTGGCTTTCTTTCGCAAAGTGATTGTGAAAATAAAGACGGTTCGGCTTCAGTGACAGAGCCCATTATTCTGGGTCTGGAATAGCATAGTTCAGAGCAGGGATGCGTCGAGGGGTTGCTCTCTCTCCTCCACTGGTGTACACCTCGGCACGGCACCGCGGCACCGGCACGGCACCGACATGGCACCGGCGCGCCTCCGGCACGGCACTGGCACGATACCGCCGGCCACCGACAAATTTTCTGCAGATTACTGTTCGGCATCTGGCGCCCAGTAACGAAGGGAACTTGAACGAAAGAATTATCGAAAACATGCTGCCGAAGAAGAAGCATAACTAGATATGAAGAGGATGCTGTTGATCAAAAGCGCCAAGTAGCCAACCATGTTTCTGTGCTAGTGTTGGGCGATATTTGGATTTTTCGAAATATCGATGTTTTCGGTTTCGATATTCAATAATCGATACATCCATATTTTCACTTTCGATATTCGATAGTCGATATTGATATTTGTTTACCATGTTTCGCTATAGGATTTCGTTAAATAGCATCTTGGATCATCTCAAACTCCAAACAAATAAGAAATGAATTAGGGAAAACATATTGCTCCAATTTCGGATAAGTAAGTGTAGGTTAGGTTGGATTATTTACAATAATTACGAATGAACAAATATCATATTTGATGGTGGAAAACGGATACGTCAGCTGAATTTTATTGGAGCTATATTTGGGCCCTTCTTGGCAAGGGTCCTCTTCAGGCTCAAAACCGCTCAAGTTGGAAAGGAACAAATATCGCTTTCGATATCGATATTTACGTTTCGGTATCGATATTTGGTCCGATATATCGATCTAGCGATATCCAATATATCGATCCGGCGATATCCGATATATCGCATCTTGGATCATCTCAAACTCCGAATAAATAACAAATGAATTACGGAAAACATATTGCTCCAATTTCGGATATATAAGTGTAGGTTAGGTTGGATTATTTACAATAATTACGAATGAACAAATAACGTTTTCGTTATCGGTATTTACGTTTCGATATCGATATTTGATCCGATATATCGATCTAGCGATATCCGATGTATCGCACCTTGGATCCTCTCAAAATCCGAATAAATAAGAAATGAATTACCGAAAACAGATTGCTCCAGTTTCGGATATACAAGTGTAGGTTAGGTTGGATTAATTACAATAATTACGAATGAACAAATATCGTTTTCGATATCGATATTTACGTTTCGATATCCATATTTGATCCGATATATCAATCTAGCGATATCCAATATATCGCATCTTGGATCATCTCAAACTCCGAATAAATAAGAAATGAATTACGGAAAATTACCTTTCCGGTATAACCTAAGTGTAGGTTAGGTTGGATTATTTACAATAATTACGAATGAACAAATATCGTTTTCGATATCGATATTTCCGTTTAGATATCGATATTTAGTACGATATATCGATATATCGTTATAGATATCGAATATCGCCCAACACTAGAGTCAGCTTCAGTATATTTTGCTTCTGATGAAGGTAATTTTGAGGTAATTCAGTGGCGACCATACTTTTTTTCACATGTGTAGGATGTGCTAAGAATGAAACTTGGCAGGCATATTTAACTTGGAATAAGTCAGTTTCCCCATCAGACCCACTGGGAGTGCAATAGAGGTATGCTTTCATGTACTTGCTGTGGCTAAATATATGTACCAGTTAGCCAAAGTTGGCAATTAAGGATTGACAAGATTGGTTTATAAATTCTCATTTTATGGAGCCAATCACATTCCTGAAAGTACTCAACTGAACCACAAAGTACAGAAAATACTTTGGAGCAAACCATATATTTTCATGATCCCCTTGAGCCCATGATCATTTGTGAAAGAAGGGGTTTGCTTCAGAATGAATTTCCAGCTCCCTTAAAGGACCCCTCGCACTATTCACTCCTCAACTTACAGTATTTGAATACTTTAACTATGCTGTGCTTTCAATAAATAACCAACGGTTTTGGCTGTTATAAGCCTTTTCCGAGACCCGTTGACTTGTAGCGAAACAGGGAAACAATTTACATAACCGGTTTTCCCGATGGAAAAACTTCTCGCAGACAACCGTCGACAGCGTGATACACATCGAAGGTAGCAAAACACGGCAAGTGAGAGAATCAGCGAGGTTTTGTTAGAGGGGTTACAATGTACCGCACGAAACGTGGGTCTCCGGGTTTAGGAATATATGTAGTGGTTACGGAAGTAGGTTGCACTAGTATTATAGGTAAGACAGGTCCTTTAAAGTGCACATCTTAACGAAAAAGTGAAAAAAATACTTTTGACCAAACGATAAATATTCATGATGCCCAAGGGCCATGATAATTTTTGCTTAAGGGTATTGCTTACAAATGAATTCCTTAAAGTCCAAAAAATAGTTTGAGCAAAATATACATTTTCATGATCCCCATGAGCGCATAATTATTTTTGCCTCGTGGGTTTTGCTTTCAGATGAATTTCTAGTGCCCTTAAAGTGCAAAAATAAGATACTTTTTACCAGATCATTCTCTTGATTTCCAAGGGTCCATGATCATTCTTATTTCAAGGGTATTGCTTATAAATAAACACAAGAAACCCAAGAATTTGCAAATTCCTAAATTTCATCCTCTGACCCATCCTTGCAAGTAATATAAGAGCATAAGAACCCAAGCTCATGAACATTGTAGACTTGCTTTATTCTTGGCCAATATCTGATGAAATTCTTTTACATATACATCAGAAATCATGGTTTATCGCAATAGTTTAATTTGAATAAAAAAAACGCGGCACCGGCTCGGCACCGCGGCACGCGCCACTTGGTGTACATCATTTTGGGAGTGAGCATCGTCTCGGGATGCGTCGCTATTGGAAGAGAGCAGGTGTTCTAATACACAGTAGTATTATAAGTTCCTCGTTGTACGTAATTATAGACCTCTAAGTTTCTGTAAGTGTGAACTGTGCCCAGTTGGTTTCAAGCACTAATTCCGTAGGCTGGATTTCTTCCGAAGTCACGGGAGGCTTCCAGTTAGAGAATGATAAAAAAATAGAGGAATTGCAGTGTCTTCGGTGCGACGAAAAGTTGGCATGTCACCCGAATTGATAGCCCCTCCCCCCCCCCTCCCCTAGAGGGATAAATTTGGGATCCAACATGGGACTTTTTTCTGTTCTATTAATTCCCTGACAATCCCGCGGCGGCTCGTTCCTTTTGGTCGTAATATAGTATCCTATTGGTAATTAAGAAAAAAACTTCTCAGTGACATCATCTCGTTGAAGCTTCCACGACTTTAATAATACCTTTTCCCTTATATTTCAGTATTTTTGTTGGCTTTTAAAAAAGCATTTTCGCCTGTTTTTCTTTGTTTTTTTCCTGGCTTCCGCTTGTAAGTTACTGATCCTTTGATATCTACGCAAATAGCCGGACATTTAAGTTGGGACTAGACCCTGTCACTTAAAAAACCTTGTTCCACCTCCGATCCGAAACTTTCTAAAAAGAAGAAAGGCGATCCCGGTGAGGCTTTTGCACTCGCAAGGTTGGGAAAAAGAATTTAGCCCACTTCCTCCTCCACTGTTCGGCGCTTAAGCGTTTGAGGGATAAATTTCGTTTTGCTTCCCGTTATTTGAAATAGGGATACAGAAAGCCCGTGAACTTCGAAAGAAAAATTAATTTAAATCGGGGAAGTACTATCTATTTTGTTTAGTATACATGTTGTAGGGCCTTTCGCCTGAATAAATTGAGCTATTTTACGAGCGCCTTGCCTTCATGCTCGTCCAAGCTGACGGCTAATTTATGCTTGAACATAGAAATCGTACCTCTTTTCTCAGTAGGTGATTATTATTTTATAATTAACTTTTTAATCAGCTTTCGCCAAACACATAACACAATAACAACATTATGGTGCAACATCAATGTGTCTCCGGCAAACGCCTCCAAACTGGTAGATTAAGGAAAATGGCGTTTGCTGCCAGGAGAATGAGACAGTTCTCGGACCGCCATAACCTTACAACCAAGGATGAACGGGTTTCTGGGCAAGTTCAGCAAAACTGCAGCAACGGTTCTGGACAAATTCCTGACTTATGCTCTCTCGAGCCGGCAGACGAATCAGACGCCTAAAAATTCTCTTGTAACACGCCTCCAGATTACAGTATGACCTGTTAGTACAACTAGAACATAAAGCTAACGCAAAGAACTGGTAGAAATACGTCTTAAACAGCCTAGTCTTAATGGCATTGTTTATAAAACCAAATTTCCGTAGTAAAACGAAATATGCAGGCATTGTCAAGTTGTGGCATTCTGAGGTGATTTGGGTCATCACCGATCCTGTGTCGTTTATAGTGCGAACACCCGATCAGGATTTCCTGGCAGGTTTTTCGTCTCTTTCATCGTCAAGTTGAAAAATCTCAGCTTTTCGATATGGAATTTTATGAAAATCCTGGCAAGAACTCCAGCCCGCGACCGCCCGACTCGTATCAAGGGTTTACCTACACCCGGCACCTGCTGTACACCTTTTTCCGGCACCGGCCCAAACCAACGGTGCCAGCCATAAAATAGGCGATTCCCGCTTTTAAACATGCTGATATTAATTATCTAAAAAGGGGCAACCGGTGCCGGATACTTGCTATACACTAAAATCGATAGTGAGCAACCCCTTGGATTGTCTGTCCACGGCATTATGTTAGTACCCTGACTCAAGTGAGCGTTAGGCGTTGTTCACTACTGAACGCCATTCACAAAAAATCAACGAAAATGGGGTTTCTATAGGCCAACGAATATACTGGCCGAATGGCTTACTCCTTTATTGAATAAAATAAAAAAATAAATAAAATAACTAGAGCAGATTTTGGATAATAAAAAAATCCCTTAGCAGAAACCAAAATTCAGTGTAATCATTTGAATGACTCAAAAAATAAGTTGGCTTTTCAGTTAGACTTTAATAACAACTTTAATTCCTCCCTTTTTAGCACCGCTTTAAAATAAACCTCCTCCCTCCATCTCTCTTGGAGAGTCGCTTACAAACTCAGGGACCCGAAAGCCACAAGGTCAACGTACAAGCTTAGCGATATGTTATTGGCTCTGACCTCCTTTGCGATACGAGAACGAGGTGAGGGATGCCTGCAATATAGGAAAATTGCCGGCTCATCCGTATGACTGTCACAACGATAACCTTTGGTCTTGGTTTGTTAAGAAAATGTGCATGAGAAATGGCCAGAAAAAGTACAACAGCAAAGTCGTAAACTTGTTTTTCGCTGACATAAAGACAGTTCGGGAGGGGAAAAAGAGGAGGGGGGTTGCTTTCTTGATGTGTATGATGCAGAACTTCGATAGGGGGAGCTCAACCATGAGGCCGTCAGAATCTGTTGGGTTTTTGTCTGGGCATTTGTTGCCTAAATAAAGATAAGTTTAACCGTATAGATACGACAGCCAAGTTACCCATCACTTTTCCACTTAATGTTTAACTAAAAAGTGCTGGGATAGGACAGTCTCGTTACCGATCAGTTATTCACTAAAATTGGCTCGAAGACGTTACTTCGTTCTAATTGCGTTACTTCGTTGTTCCGCTACACTGTAAAAAGTTTCTTCGAGTAAGGATTAAAGTAAACTGCAGTATTTGCTACTGGGATTAATATTATCTCTACTGAGATAAGATTAATCCAAATTAAAGATAAGATTATCTTTTTAGAGACAAGACTAATCCCAGTAGCAAGTAGCCTACGGCAAGAATTTTTTTCTAAAGTGTATTCGCGAATAATTGATTTTTAAATAGTGGAATTCCCGTGTGATTTGTGGTACTTCTACGTGCTTGTATTTTTGTTTTATGCCTTACGAGAAAGATTTATAATATTTTTTCTATTCAGGCACTAAGCAATCTTCAACAATCTCATCATTGTCGTTCTTGGGACGGCCGCAGATATTCTGAACGTCTAACTAGAGTAGATAGCGGCAATGAAAAAAATCCCTTTGCCGAATCCAAATAATTCAGTCTATTCATTTAAATGAAACGAAAATAAGTTGGCTTTTCAGTTATAACTTTAAATATGGCCCGATTAAAAGGCGTTGCTTCATTGCTCCACTATTCATAAACCAAGAGTGAGGGTTTCCTATGTGCTTTTTTTCTTTTTTTGTTTTTAACCCGTAGCCATAATTATCGAGTGATTTGCCCAAGAAGCTGTAGCTCCCTGGTAATACAAGCTCAGCAATATGTTATTGGCTTTTTTTTTTTTTTTTACCCGTAGCCATAATTTAACTTAATTATATATTACCTTAAACAAAAACTTCGTGGCTACTCCTCCATCCCTCGGTGACGTTAATTTTATTCTATTTTTACCCACTTTTAACTATTTACGTCACTTAACTTTTGAAAATAAGCCCGTATTGCATTTACTATTCTTCCCCCCTAAGACTTTCGCTTTGACTAATTTTTTATTTTATTTTTTCTGTCCTACAAACCTCATACCTTCACAATCATACATTAAAATTCTACTCCCAACCAAACTACTGTAAATTACGAAAATAATTTATGAAAACAGAAAGATTTTACCATACATTGGCTCTGACCATATATTGGCTCTGATCTCTTTTGCGATACGAGACCGAGGTGAGGGATGCCTGCAATATCTTCACTGATGCTCCTTTCCGGATTTTGTTCGCTTACTTTTCTGCTCCCTTTCAGTTGTTTGCCTGGATGCGAAGTTGCGATTCGATGACAATGCAGAGTTCAGACAGAAGAACATTTTTGACCTCCGAGATTGGTCACAGGAAGATTCGAAAGAGGTGGATGCTGCGAGAAACAATCTCAACTACATCGCACTGGATGGTGAGTATGAGTGAATGAATGAGTGTAATATCCAAAAATCCATGTGCGGGACAGGAATGTAAAATAAATAAGTACTCAATCAATCATTTTTGACCCCCAAAAGAGGTCGAACTTGCGAGAAACAACCTCAACTACATCGCACTGGATGGTGAGTATTAATGAATGAGTATAATCACCAAAAAGCCGTGTGCGGGACAAAAATGTAAAATAAATAAGGACTCAATCAATCTTTTTTACCCTAATAGCACTTGGATTAACACATGAAGAACAACACGCAAGATCTTAAGCTACCTAAATAAAAATCACCGACGATGTAAGTGGGTTCGAAACTACCAAAATGAGCTGCCAACCCCATGAGGTAGAACTTACTTTCGCGCCAAAAAAATGACACGAACATCGGTTTACTATGATAGCAAGAGTGCAACTGCGGGATTTTTTCACAGGTTCAGGTTCATTTAATTTCAAAAAATGAAAGCAAATACATGTACATAGCTTCATAGCAGAGAGCAGGCTCGATGGCCAGAAGATAAAATTAAATAGTACAACTTAATCATGGTCATACACAACTGTATATAATCTCGCTTAATTTAAATTTCAATATCAAGGTTTGCAAAGCCAATGCCCGGACCTGTCTCCCCCCCCCCCCCCCTCTAATCGTAGTTTTATATCAATAAGTAACGACTATAGGCGTTTTTCCGTGGCATAGGAAACATAACGAATACAGTGAAATATAATGAATTTCAACCAAAAGTTGAAGCTAGTTTGAAAGGTTGAAGCGTGGCATAATATAATGAATTCCAACCAAAAGTTGAAGCTAGTTTGAAAGGTTGAAGCGTGGCATAATATAATGGAATCCAACCAAAAGTTGAAGCTCGCGGAAACGCCGTTTTGCGCAAAATGTCGTTTTTGTTTTCCGCCATATTCGTGCCAGATAAACATGTTCGAGGAAACAAACTTTTAGGCTATATCATCGACCCTTGTAAAAGAGTATTCGATTGGCATGTTTGTGTGCCATGAACTCGAACCACAAGTTGAAGCTTCCGGAAACGCCGTTTTGTGAAAAATGCCGTTTTTGTTTTCCACCATATTCGTGCCAAAAAAAACTTTTTCGAGGAAACAAACTTTTAGGACACATTAACGACCCGTGGAAACAGTCTGTTCGAGCCGCAAACTCTGTGTGAGATCACGGGAAAAGGCCTCGAATTTGCTCTTCTCATCCCGCCCCCCCCCAAAAAAAAACTTCCGATTCTGCATAACCCGCGTGGGAAACCTCCCGAACTGACAAAGGTCGCCGAATTTTCGAGGCGCGTCGCATACTGTATGTTTTGTATTTTGAATTGGCTGTTTAAAGTCTGATTGGAGATCTAAAGCATTTTTTTTTTTTTTTTTTTTAAGCAACGCTCTGTTCTATATACCAGTAATTAACCGCTATAGCCGTTCTTCCGTGGCATATTCGTGTGCCATTAACTCGAACCACAAGTTGAAACCCGCGGAAACGCCGTTTAGTTTTGTTTGCAAAACGCCGTTTTTGCTTTCCGCCGAATTCGTGCCGGAAAACCCTTGTTCCTGAAAACACACGTTACACAAGCGACCGTGGATAGACTATCCGAGCCACAAACTCTTTGTGACATCGTGGAAAAACGCCTCATGTCTGCGCTCGTCAAAGGACCTGTCTTACCTGTAATACTGATGCAACCTATTTTCACAGTCACTCCGTACATTTCTAATCCCGGAGACCCCAATTTCGTACGGATCATTCTAATCCCTCTAAGAAAACCACGCTGATTTTCTCACTTGCCGTCTTTTGCTACCTTCGATGTGTATCACGCTGTCGACGGCTGTCTGCGAGAAGTTATTTCATCAGAAAAACCGGTTATGTAAATTCTTTCCCTGTTTTCACTACAAGTCAACGGGTATCGGAAAAGGCTTAAAACAGCCAAAACCGTGGGTTATTTGTTGACAGCAAAGCCTAGTTTTAAAGTATTCGAATATTTTAAAATACTGTAAGTTGAAGAGTAAATAATGTGAGGGGTCCTTTAACCCAGAATAACGCTTTTTTATGCTCCTTAGCCTGCTTGAGAAACCTCCAGAACCGACGAAAGCCTCCAAATTTGTTGGGCCCATCGCATTGGATGGTGAGCATGTTGGATAGGCTGTTGGAGATCTGAAGCACAAATGAAATGATTTAAAGTCCGTCAACAAACAGGGACTTCTTAATGCCAATATAATCTTCACCTCTTGCTTCACACAGATCCACCCTGAGCAATAAAGAGGGAAAGATTCGAAAGAATAACAGTTTGTGGCTAGAATAAAATTTGTTCTTATTCTACTTAAAGGACCTGTCGCGCCTATAATGCCTATGCGACCTACTTCCATAACAGCATTCGTTAGTACTTAAACCCGGAGACCCAAATCTCACATGTTACATTCTGAACCCAATAACGACACCTCACTAATCTTTGCACTTGCCACGATTCACTGGTTTCTATGCGCATTATGCTCTCAGCGAGTGTTTGCGTCCCATGCTAATGATGCATAAGACCGGTTATCTGAACTTTGATTTTGCTAGAAGTCAATAGGCCTGGGAAAAGGCATAAAACAGCCAAGGCCGTGAATAATTTGTTACAAGCAGAACCGAGCTTTACCGTATTCGGATAGTTTTGAATATTGCAACATAAACAGTAAATAATGAGAGGTGTGCTTTAAATGACTGTTTCCGTTCAGCATTGCGAATGAATTATTGCTAGGTCTGATGTTCATCATACTGTTCGGTGACGTACCGATGAAAAATTTATCTCAAAATAGTTGTACGAAAAAGTAGCATGCAGTACATCTGATGCTACTACATGCTTCTACTTCAAGGCTACCGTGTTACTGCATGCTACTATTAGCAAGACTGGATGCTACTATGGCAAGACAGGATGCTACTGGATACTACTACTCAAGATTGGACCAGTCTGAGGCACATTAAATGATAGTATTTTTTGCTATTACATAGTATTACATGCAACTTTTTCGTACAACTACCATACAACTACGCAGGCTAAAAATTTTTCATCAGGGTTCTAAGTTAGGCGACGTTCAAAAAATAGTAATAATACTATATAATACAAAGCAAGAGAAAAGGCTTTCGCCTCCAAATAACTCTAAGAAGTTTTGAGTAGTCGAACTGATCAGAGTGGAAAAAAAGCATAACTCTGCTGTGGATCACCGATCGCTCACCCAGTGAACACGAAACCGAGGGATTGCTCACTCCCAAGATGATTGCACAGTAAGTGCCCGATGCCCAGCCATTGGCCAAAGAGGCTTGTACAGTGGTGCCCAAAAAGAGAGTAACCCCTGAAATCGCACGATCTCAGAAGTTGTCGCAGATCCATCTTCAGCCGCATTCCCTTCCTTCCGTTTCAATCTCACAGCTTTGTCACTGATAAATTCTTCCTTGTATCCTATCGGCTTAGATTAGAGCTGGGGGTGGAGCCGAATGAAATTCGAAAGAAACGATTTGAGACGAGAGGTTTCCCTAGGGGGAAAATAGCGAAGGACGCAGATAGTGGTTAAGTGATCTTGTCAATTTAGATTTGGCTATAGAAGGAATATTGGATCCAAGCATCTGGCTGATTGTGTCTCACACTGTTGGAAGCTTAATAACAGATAACAGAAATTTGCGCATCCTTGTGTTAAATATCATACGGATGTATCTGTTATGACCCTTTAAATGTTATCTTGTCGCAAAGCATAACACTCAAAAGGGACAAAACAGAACTTTTGTCTGGAAACTCGCCACTTAAAAAGGGTCATAGTAGATAGTAGATAAAATGATGAAAATATATAACATGAAAGACCCTGAGCTTGCTATCTCTAACCTGATTAGCAAGTACAACTAAAAAATCTAGCCTCACCCGAGGAGCAAGATTCTCAGAGTTTAAGTGTGTATGTATGTAATCGTGTTCAGTTTTTAGTCAGTCAGAGAGTCTCAGTTTGTAATTGTCGATTTTTTGTGTTTCCTATGAAAGTGTTACGTTTTGCTTTTATTTTGTTTTTCTTTTCGTTTTTATACTCCGTCCTTTTCTGTTTGAAATGACGGGTGATAAATAAATAAATAAAAAAAATATATTCTGGTAAGTTTTAACACAAAGATGTGCAAACAAGTGTTATCTGTTATCAAACTTCTGACAGTGCAGACCGCAAAAACAAAAACGGCGACGGTCGCGAAGTTTCCTTCAGCCCAAGCTGACGGCCAACCATAAGGTAGATACGTATTGAAAGAATCCAAAAACGCGCTCTCCATATTATCCATAAAGGCCCAATAGTAACCTACTCCCTTCTTCTAAGCGCGTACACAATTGATACCTTGGAGAAACGGAGACTGAACCCATGCCTCGAGATCGGTAAAAAAAAAATATTTCGCGCCCCATCTACAATGAGTTTCTGCCTCCCCCATACAACAATGTAAAGGAAAGGCAAGAGCGAGGTCCCTAATATTCTCCGAAGGTCCCAGTATTCCAACCAGTAGCGGCCAAACACAGCCGTTACCAAAATACTTTTATACCAAAGATTTTTGAAATTTCAAATAGCCTTTCAGGTTCAGGTTCAGGTTTATATATTTACGTAAAAAATTTATAAAATAAATAACACTTCTTTCCCGGCAGAGAGGCATCTCGAATGCTCGGGAACAACATACAATGAAAAAAACAGTTTAACTTAAATAAGTAACGAGTAATCATCCGCAATACCATAAATACAACATAAATAACAAATACCACATTCACCAGACCAGACTTGCACCTCCAACTTTTCAATCCTGTGGACCTTTGCAAGGGAATGCAACCTTCCGGACCATTCAAGAGGAGAAAACCACTCTTTATCATAAATAAATTTAATAATTCATAATCATTATTTCTTTAAATTTCTTCTTTATTAATTCTACAGAAGAACCAACCTGGATCTTACTATTATATTTATTATAACTGATTGTCATACTATTCCTCAATGAAAATCGCGACCGCTCACATCTGATCAAAGGCTGCCTAACCAAATCTGTTTGCCGGGTGTTATGATTATGGGTGGATGATAGGGGTAGAAGATCAAGTATATAAAATAGCGATGGAAGCAAACCCTTCAAGTGCTTCGCTGACAGAAGCACAGACGCATAGGGCACAGTAAGTGAAACTGGAAGTATCTGTAAGAATTTGTACATGCTCTTCGTATGGGATGACTTTGGGTAGGCTGAAGGTAAAGGCAGATAGTTAACTAGGACCCTTAGTGCTTTATTCTGCAGAATCTGTAGTGGATTCCAGTGTGTCTTGAATGTATTCATGAACGACAGTGCACAGTAGTTCAGATATGATTGTACCAGGGAAAAATATATACTTCTCATTGCGTGATATGGTAGTGAGTGTCGCAAGCATCTCATAATTCCAACATTCCGGCTTAGTGTTATTCGTATTTTTTCTATGTGGTTTTTGAATGATAGCGTTGAGTCCAGCAATACACCCAGATATCTTATGTTGCTGGTTCTTTTCATCGGGATTTTGCCATCCATGGCTACAATTTTCAATTCGGGAAACGTTTGCTTGGACCGAGAGTAAATCATAAATTTGGTTTTATCCCAGTTGACGCATAAGCTGTTACTGTGAAACCAATCCATTAGCTGAAGGGCTGAATTGGCAAGCTTACTTTTCAGATTCGCTTCATCGGTGGCTTTTAAGTTAAGTGCGGTATCGTCGGCGAAGAGAACAGTGAGGCCCAAATTCTTCAACGCATCAGCAAGATCATTTATATAAATTAAAAATAGTAGAGGGCCTAATATTGATCCCTGGGGAACTCCAACAAGATTGGACTGCATCACCTCAGAAGACTCTACATCGCCTCCATCCACATATTGCGTTCGGTTGTGCAAATAAGATTCGATGAGCTGATTTGCTGGTCCTCTTATACCATATCTATCTAGCTTTTTCAGTAGAATAGAGTGCGAAAGAGTGTCGAATGCCTTTTTGATATCTACAAAGATAGAAGCGGGGATCTCACCACTGTCGAGAACGTCATGGACGAATTGGGTTACCATATGAATCGCGTGTTCCGTTGAATGATTGCGTCTAAATCCAAATTGGGAAGGGCTGAAAAATCCTTGAGCATTTAGAAACTTTACAATTCTATTATACATGCATCTCTCAATTACCTTCGAAAATGCCGAAAGTATGGAAATCGGGCGGTAGTTTGATGGGTCAGCCGGATCGCCTCCTTTATGCAGGGCTATTATTCTCGCACCTTTGAGGCTCTTAGGAAAGACACCTTCTTTAAAGCATAAATTCACTATATGCACTAGTACATCCACTATAACAGGCATAATTGCTGTTAGAAGTTCAGTTGAAGTACCGTCCATGGCTTGGGAGGAGCCGTTTTTCAGTAGCTTAGCAGTAGATATTAATTCTTCAGCAATAACTGGTGTCATGAACATTGATTTCTCACTGGATGGAGGTAGAAATTCACGGAAGTTACGCGAAGGTGCATTGTCATCCGTGGATGAGGACTTGGAAGTAATCTCGCCAATCTGGGAGAAGTGTACGTTTAGCAGTTCGGCAACTTCACGCTTGCCAGACACGGTGGAATTCAAATGGGGGGATCGCATCTCATCGGGTAAGGTACTGCGGCTTGGTGTCTTCCCTAGGTGTTGGTTTATCAACGCCCAAGTACGTTTGGGAGATCCTTCGGCTTTGGAGAACGCTTGATCATAAAAACTTATCTTTGCCCGTCTTAATAATTTGGTAAGAATATTCTTGTATTCTTTGAATCTGGATTGCTTCTCATCTGTTGGATCCTTAACAAAGTTCCGAAATAATTTATTTTTACGTCTTATGCAACGCAAAAGACCAGGGGTTACCCATGGTTTCTTTGGTTGACGGTCTCTTTGTCTCTTAGATTGTGCCGGGCATGCTTTATCAAGAGCTGTAGTAAATTTATTCAAAAACGAATCAGTAGAGACGTCTATGTCTTGAGCATTAAGACATTCATTGAAATCGGTAGATGAAAGAAGGCCTTTTAGCTTTTCCACACTTGTCTTATTAATAACCCTTGAGCGACTTGGATGACCTTTCTGAGGCTTCGACTTAACCGTTACATCAGTAAGCAATAGGCAATGGTCTGAAGTATCATGAATAATTACTTTACATGACTTCACAGTTAAATCAGTGCAAATGTTGTCGATTAGTGAAGCACACGTTTTAGTTATACGCGTCGGAATTGTACAAGCCGGCAATAGATAATTTTCCAGCAGTACAGACATCCAATCAACAACAATCGAATTCATATTTTTTTCATTTTTGTTCATCTCGTACAAATCAATATTAAAATCACCCATTACTATACTTTTCATATTTTTATTCTGAATCGAATTTAGCAGTTCTTCAGCTTTAGATATAAAACGTCTGGGGCTCGAGCTCGGAGGCCTGTATATAACGCAGCATGTTAATCGTTCCTTTCCTAAATTTATCTCAATCACAATAAACTCAAACTCCATTTCTTCATACAGATAATCATAATCTGTTAGGATTTTAAACGGTATTCCATCTCTCAGATAAATAGCTAGTCCGCCTTGTTTCCGATTATTTCTCATTTTGTTCACACGCGCATACCCTTGAATATTGCTGATTGCAGCTGTCCCATCCGTTAGAAAAGTTTCGCATGCACCAAAAATATCAACAGAGCAATTTGGCAAAAATGATGATAGGTGGTCGTAACTGCTCATTAGTCCCTGACAGTTCAGAAAAGCAAGCCTAAGATCAGACGAGCAATTAACTTTGGAAGCCATCTCCGGAATAATATATTTACATTTATAATTTACCTCAAACATTTTATTCCCATCTTTTTCTTCAATTCCAATCTTTTTTACAAAAGTATTTAAATCGAGTGGTCCCCCCTCAAGCGCAGCCAGTCGATCGCACTCCCCGCTAGGTCCATTACTATAATCCAAAAAAACTTACCAACTGGAGGCGCAAGTCTAACCTGGAAAAGTGGTGAGAATTCGCGGCAATTCTCAGCGATGAACGGATTATTCTTCGCATAATCAGTCTAAAGCGCAACTGAAGTAGAAAACGAGAGCAAAGCTGAACCTGATTTACATGGAATAAACAAAAATAACGAAGGCAAACAGAAACTAAAATGAACTTCGGAAATAGAGTATATCTGAAACGATTAATCCTCACTGAAGAAAAATAAACCAAAAGGGTGAGAAAGAAACATAGAAAAACCCCGAGACTCTCTGGGTACGTACCCCAACGACATCTGCCCGCAAAAAAACGGACTGAAAACATCCTATTTTCTTTTCTTTTTTTTTCCACTGCGGAATACAAAATTAAACAACGCGATTCTTATCTCTTTATCACAATATAATGAAAAACTGAAAATCGTATTAGAACGATTCTGAACTATCATCACTGAACTTTTCCCACGTGCTAGCACCATGTCTCTTGATCTCCAACCATACTTCAATTCCTTTATGTTTCACACGTGACGCCATGATTGCTCCGGATTCTTTCATTTGCTTTCCTTTGGCTAAACAGTCACTTCGAATTGAATTCAGTGCCGGTGGCAAATCCGTGCAAATTGTGATGCCAGTGTTTTTTAATTTTCCAATGCTTTGCATGATTAATTGTAGATCCTTATCATGCGCAACCCTCACCAAGATCGGATTACTGCGCGGCGACTTTTTTGAATGAGTTCGGCTTGTGACGTTTGCTTTTCGGGAAACTATGCGGTAGCATTTGGTAACTGCTATTGAAGAGTGAATGGCCAGCTTGTCCGTAATTAAATTTCTGAGGTTGGATTCAACTGATTGGTTCAACTGTTCATCAGGTAGACCATGTATTAACAGATTAAGGCTTCGGTCCTTAACCTCAAGAGACAACAGTTGTTTCTCCAATCCTTGAATTTTTTTCTGTTCAGCACTTAGCGTATTTTCAAGGGTATCAATTCTCTTGTCTTTTTTAATACCGTCGGCTTGCAGCTGCGCTAATTCAGTTCCAAACTTGTCGATCTTTGATTCAAGAACCGACTGCTTTTGGAGGATCGAGTCCAGTTTTCCATTTAACAATTTTGACAAGTTGTCAATTGCTTGCTGTGTTGCTTGATTCATAACTATTGCTATATATCCGCGTGAAAATAACTGATTACAGTTGCATCACTCGGCTCACCGTCTCACTTGGAAACTCGTCAGAGCACTTATTTAACGCGACCGTCTCCGGCGAGCGCTGAATGAATACTGAATACTTTGCTTTGACCATTTGTACGTACTTTTAAATGTATATGTTAAACTGATAAATTTGTGCATGACAGTACTCAGCAATGTTGGTTTTGTAACCGTGAAAGTGTGAGCGAATAAATTACTATTCTATTCTATAAGAAATATAAGATTTTATTTGCGCTAAGAGCCAGCGGCCATAGCAAATACGTAGAGAAAAAATTTCAACACAAAAAAGAAAATACCCCCTATAGGCACCTATCCCTATGGGCTAGGGCTACCCTAGGGAACCTCACCAGCTGTTGTATTTTTTTTTTCGAAACAGCTATTTCCCATCACGCCACACATACATTCTTCATCCGCTCCCCTTCCGTTCACCTCAAAAATTTCGAACCTAATTTCACCCAAACTTCAGCATTCACACAACATATGTTTTAAATTCTCATCCATGCTACCACACATCGGACATGCAAAAGAACCAGACCGACCGGCTAACATTCCGTCAGCTAAAATTTATTCCAGCAATTTAAAAAAAGATCAACTTGTTCAGGGGAAATTTTTTCTACAGGGTATAAACCTCCCTTTTTTTCGTCTCTTCTAGCTACTGTTTGAAGAGGACCCTTGCAAAGACGGGCCGAAACATATTCAAAAAATGGGTAATATCAGTAGCGTATATTAGGGGGGGGGCGACAGGGGCGATCCCACCCCCTCCCCCCGAAATCCTTGAAAAAAAGGCTTTTTAATTGGAAAAACGTGTGCGAAATACGGGCGGCAGGGGCGATCTTCATCCGAAATTCTCGTAAAAGGAGTTTTTACGGGAAAAAACGTACGCGAAAATACAAATTGAGAAGCTAAATTGAATTTTTTTACAGTATGGTTCATTAATTGATATTAGAAACAGTTTTTGAGTCGGATAAGTGTGCATGATTACAAGATTAAAAGTTTTTTTTGGCACCTAGAGGTATTTTTAGTGTTAAAAACGGTCAAAATAATGTAAAAAACTCCGAAATAACGCCGATAAGGGGGTGGCATTCGGCCGCAGATTTTCACTGAGCTGTCGCCCCTCCCGAAAATAATCGGAATATACGCTACTGGGTAAAATGGATACGTCAGCTACGATGCTTTGGCAGCGATATTTCGGCCCTTCTTCGCAAGGGTCCTCGTCAGGCTGTTGAACATCATTTCTTCCCCAAGGCGGACAACGTTGGGGAAGAACCGAACCTGCAATTAAATTTTCTCGCTGCCAAGCATCGTAGCTGACGTATCGGTATACGTTTTATCCATTGTTTTTGAACACTTCCTTTTGGAGTGCCAAGAGCTTTCGCATTTGAGAGTACACTGTAAAAAGTTTCTCCGTATAAAGATTAAAGTTAACTGCAGTATTTGCTACTCAGATTCATCTTATCTCTATTTGGTATTAATCTTATCTGCGTAGAGATAAGAATAATCCGAGTAGCAAATACTGCAGTCAACTTTAATCTTTATACGGACAAACTTTTTACAGTGTAACATTTGTTGGGGGTGGGTTGGTATCGCTTCGCGAGTACCTCTAGCTCCGCTCGATTTTGTCGGGAATCCAAATTGCTGCATGTAACTAAAGACGAAGGTTCTGTTGGATTATTTGCTCTTGATAATATGCGAATAATGGTACTTCTAGGACACTCCACCTTGTTTCATCTTTTCCTTCCCTTAGCGGTAGTTCACTACTTCGGCAAGCCGTTTGCATTAAAAGCTAGGCAGGACTGGGAAATAAACGCTGTTTGTTAGTTTTTGAAGTTAAGCTAGATAACGTAATGACCGGAAGGGATGGAAACGTCTTGGCATATTGGACAGAATGTGAGAGTGTGAACCAGTCGCAAGAACAAATAATCCAATAAACCTCCGTCTTTGGTTCGATGCAGCGATACCCCGATAAAACTGAGCGGAGCTAGAGGTACTTGCTGTGAGGTTTGAGTTGATACCTCCTTTTCGCTGCTGCACATACCAGATGGAAAACCGCAGGATGCCTGCAGGGTAGAGAACCCGGTTTGCAGCTAGTTAGACGTGACGTCACAATGGTAGACAACCAATCAGACGACTTAGACGGCGTTCGTATTCTTCTCCAGGGTTCTGCTGCGATTATAGCTCTTTGTAGAGGTAACAAACTACAATGTTTTACGTAGCTCCTCCTCCGCTCGTTTGCATCGGGTAGGGTATCAGAATATATTCGACGCCGCATGGTCATTACAGATATATGGAGACAGTGGTTCTTCTGATTATTTGTTCTTGCCAGTCGGTTACTAGTCATGGCTAGTGCCCCGTGATTCTGATTGAGGAAGTTCTGCAAAAGTAGGAAACCCGCAAATAAGTTTTTGACACAAATTCTAATCCCTTCCTATCGGAAACTAGTTCGCAAGTTGGCAGCTCGCCTCCGGCTCGGTGCGGTACTTCATTCCGGAAAGTTAGGAAACAGTATCCGGAGTGATGCTGTTCTTCTAGCTTTGAAACTCCAGGGATAAAACTCTTGGCAAAATCGGTAGCAAGTCCGTGCCACGGTGACAAAAGATGTGGCATTTCCTTTTCTTGTTGGTTAGATACGTCCGGATTTTAAAAAAATAAGCGAATCTTCCCAGTTTGAATTTCTCAAGGAGAAGGACTTGTCTAGCACAGATGGCAGCAAAGTTCTTTATCCTTCAAACGGATAATATCGTCTCGACCATGTTTTAGCTAATTAACTAGGCCGATAATATCATGGGATTCGAGCAAGGCCTTATCCAAGGGGGGGGGGGGGGGGGGTCACTCTCGCCCCCTCTTGAAACATACAAAGATATTTATTCAAACAATGTTTACAACGGATACGTCAGCTACGATTCTTCATGAGTGATATTTCGGCGCTTCTTGGCAAGGGTCCTCGTCAGGCTGTCAATCCTCTGGGTCAACGTCGGGGAAGGAAACAAACCTGTAATAAATAATTGAAGCTTCTACTGACTATAAATATCTTATTAAAGTAAATTAACTTCAAATACCAATTTAATGAAAAAACTAGTCCTGAGATTTAATTTTTGACACGGGCGCTGTTTTTGCTGCACGATTGGGGCGATGACAGGAAGGTTTTTTTTCTGCATTTTGATCAACTTCGGTTTTGTTATTAATAAGGGGCTGAAAACTTAAATATTATTTCATTAATAACCTAGTTCTACGTTTCTATTATGGAGTACTCGCCTGTATCTGTCACTTTGAATAATTACTGCACGGAATAACTAGTGCTGAGATTTAATTTTTGACACGGCTGCTGTTTTTGCTGCACGATTGGGGCGACGGCAGGAAACATTTCTTTCTGCATTTTGATTGACTTCGGTTTTGTTGTTAATAAGGGACTGAGGCTTAAGTTTTCTTCCCTTAATAGCCCCGTTCCACGTTTCCGCTAGGGAGTACTCGCCTGCATCTCGGTTAATGCCTGCTCGGTTTTTCTTTATCTCAACGGCTTCTCGAATGGTTTGATGGAGTCCGGTGAAATTAATAAAAACCCACCAAATTTCCCAGGTTTGAAATAACTCTGTCTGGACTAAATCTCAGCCGATTATCCCGGACAGCTGCTATGGCACGTAGGGAGCCAAGGGTCAAAATAATAATTTCCATCCAGTGCTCCAACTGTTTATTACAAATACAAATAAATTATAAAACCAAGAACAGTGTGGTACCTCTAAAGACATACAAAAATTATCAGTTAGGTCTTATAATTCTTTGCTAATCAATCCTGGAAAATTCCGCCATCTAGAAAAGAAGACGTTGTGCGTGGGTTTTTTCTCGAGCCAAAACAGCAACTCGGCAATCGAGTTCAAATCTAAACAAACCCATGGCATGCGATCACTAAGAAAAGGTAAACAGAATGTTTGGATTAGGTCTTTAAAGGACCTCTCTTGCTTATTCTGCCTTTTATAATTTACCTAGCTCCCATATGGAATTATAAGCTTCTAAAATCCCTACCTTTCTCCAATGTTTCGTTTCGTAACTACGGATTTTTTGCGCTTTTTCGGCATTGCCGAGTTTTCCCGTCACCCAACGAAAAGTTTTTCGGAATCTTCACTGTCCGCTGACAGCTCTTTCACGCATAAGGATGTGATTATATTCTGTTATTACTTCTTTTGTTTGCTTAGTTTTTCCACTTTTTAACCAACGCACGTTCAGTTTTCAAATCTTTTGCGCCCAGCCGCCGCGTCGAAGAGCAGGGAGGCTGGATACAGTCGGCAAGTGCTAACAAGAGACTCGCTAGTTTCAGGTGGAAAGTAATGGTATTTTCGAAAACGCTTTTTCTGGTCCATTTTATAGGGAAAAGATCATTTCTAGTAAGAGTTGTGCTTTAAGGTAAATTAAGGTTAAGCAGCTCAAGAGAAAATAGGACCAGTATTTATTTTTCTTGATCACGCCCGTCACGTCCTGCTTGCAGTAGAAGCTAGCGTATTTGCAGCTTATCACACCAATTTGAACATATGGTTTCTGTCTTTTAGGAGATATCGGGTGTCTAGTCAACGGCGCTGGCTTGGCTATGGCCACAATGGACGTGATCAAGTTGCATGGCGGTGAACCTGCCAACTTCTTGGACGTTGGTGGTGGAGCCTCCTCCGAACAGGTTAAGGAAGCCTTCAAGATTATCACTGCTGATCCAGAGGTAGGATAATTAGAAGGCAGAGTTGGTGGAATCGTCTCAGGACGCCTTTTTCAAAGACTCGGACCCGTTTTTGGGATCCCAAAACGTAAGTGAAGGATACCTATGACATCGCAAAAATGTCCGTCATATTTGACGGTGCTAAACGGATAAATTATAAGTCCGTCTGTCCATCTGTCCCCGATGAAAAATTTGTAGCCTGCGTAGTAGTATGGTAGTAGTACGAAAACGTTGCATGTAATACTATGTAATAGCAAAGAATACTATCACTTAATGTGCCGCAGGCTGTTCCAATCTTATGTAGTAGTATCCAGTAGCATCCTGTCTTGCTAATAGTACCATATCTAGTATGCAGTAACACGGTAGCCTTGAAGTAGAACCATGTAGTAGCATCGTTAGTACTGCATGCAACTTTTTCGTACTACTTCATGGTACTATTTTGAGATAAATTTTTCATCGGGTCTGTGAGCCACGTAACTCTCGAAGGGAATGAGATATTTTGATGAAACTTGGTGTGAGGATTCTTAGGGTCAAGGGTAATGTCAAGTTCGTAGATGAGCTCTGTAGCTCTATAGTTAGGGGTGGCTGAGGGGGTTTCAGATTAAGGGGCAAAAAAATTTTTTTTAAAGCTATTGCGATAGTTTATTTAGGGGTAAGGAGACATGCTGAATCCGAATATGAAAGTTATTTTGTTGCCGGACAAGTAGTTCACCCTGAATCCGCTGAAGACCGGACACAAAACTTGTCGACCAATATAGCGGCTATAGCGGTCCTACCCCTTTATTCTCAAATGATTATAGCTCTGCGCACGTGGATGCCGACTATCCTTGGTTTATTCTGTGGACTTCGGGGAGACCTAGTGTAATCGAAGGTCGAGGGGGCTCTCTAAGGTTTTATACAGAGGCGAAAGAGACATGGGGTGAATTTGTTTATTTTAAAGCGGGTTTCGTTAGGGAGGAATTGAAATTATTAATTAGTATGCGTGCTGATATTTTACCGCTGGGAGATAAGAGGAGGACACGGAAAGGCCGATTGGGAGAATTGGTCCTTACTTCTGCCCGATGTGTGGAGATATGAATGAGTGTGTGCGACATCGTATGTGTGATTGTAGGGAATTGAATGATTTGAGAAGTGAAATATTTGGGGTAAATGAGTGTGATCAGGAATGGACGGAGCAAATGCTTAAGAGCGAGTGTTATGGTACTATAAAGAAAGTGGGTAGATTCCTCAAGCTGTCAATGATTCATAGAGATCATTTTTTGTAGTGGTAGTGGTGGTTATTAGTGGTAGTTAGAAATAAGTTTTCATTGTGTTTCCTTTTGTTTGTATTGCCATGGCCCTTTGGCTATTAAGGTTGTAATGTTCAAACGAGGAAATAATGTTGTTCTAGCGAGGATGTTGTTCAATGAGGATTCACTGGTAAAGTACAGGTCAAGTTCTTATCTTTAGAGGCAGAGGAGGGGTTTTGAATTTACGGTAAAAACATGTATGTTTTATAAGCTAATAAAATACTCATGGAGGGGGTAAGGAGGTCCGCTGAATCCATATCTGAACTTGGTTTTCTTGCTGGACAACTGGTGCATCACTAATTCGGCTGAAACTGGAAATTTGGTTGAAGCTCAAAGTTGTTTTTGAAATCGATTAGAGATTCGGTATGGGGCAAGGAAACATGCGGAATCCATTTTTGAACTTTATTTTAACAGTAAAACTATTTGGAATCTGACGAAGACTGAATGGCGAAGACATAACCCAATACAAGCTTCCGGATATATCGCTGAAACTTTCGGCCATAAGTAAAAAATTGTCCACAACGTCCCAACTCAGCTTCCCCGCACATCACGGCTTGTCCCTTCTTCTAGAGTGAATTCTAGTGTATTTTAGTGTTTTGTGTTCTTTTTCATTGTTTGTACTCCGCTATTCTGTCTTTTCAGCGGGTTATAAAAATAAATAAATAAATTGTTTGAATCAAATGTTAGATTTTTGGGATCCCATCGAAACCTGTGGTCTTGTTCAAGGAGCTGTCCGTCCGCCAGAGCTGCGGACTCGGACTCTGGACTTGTCTCGAGACGCCTTCTTCAAGGACTCGGACTCGGACTTGCTGGACTAGCATCAGCTCTGTTAGAAGGCGATTCCGACTGACAGCGATTTTTCTTCTGCTCTGATTTAAGGGGGGGGGGGGGGAGGTAATACATTTTCAAATTTTCCTTGTTTCTTCTTGGGCAACGGTGACTCACTTTCCAGGAAAAAAAACAACTTACTTTAATCGTTCATTCTCAATTTAGTTTCAATCTGTTTTCAAATGTAAATTTTTCAAACGAGGCTGTTCCAAACCGTTTCTCAAACTAAAGTGAATCGTATATTCTTATTTTCATTCAGTGTGTATACACTAAATTTCCGACGGCGTTTAACACGCTACTTTGGATGCAGGAGGGCTTTTTCTATCAGAATAAATGAGTCCCCATAAAAACAACGAACGCTTCAGTGCCCAGAGGCTAACCTGTAAGGTTAGCTCGTTTCGAAAAAGTTCGTTTCAGTATAACATGAAAGAAAAATGCAAATTGTCCGAAACAGGGTAGTTCGGACACTGGTCTATGGAAAATATAAAACGGCTGAATAATATGTGAAATCTAACCTTTAATGCCTCTAACCTTCTTATTGCCAATATAAAACGGCTGAATCATATGTGAAATCCTAACCTTCTAAAAAAAAATAAAAAAAATTGATGTTTATTTGTGAATTTGTAAATTTGTTGCTTTATTTTGAGTGTTACGGATGATATGCACTAGGATTAGAAAGCTTAAATGTACGTATTGTAAATGCTTTCACCTTTAACCTTTTTCTTGTCTCGTCAATTTGGTGGAATAAAAGCATTTCATTCATTCAATATTGTGCAAAATGTAAAACGCAGATAGGAATATTCATGTACAAATTTCTCAATTCACTTTCATCTCTTGGAATTCTACAGCCGGATCTTTTTAAAGCACAACTCCTACTAGAAATGATCTTTCCATGATGAAACAGCTCATTAATATAGTTTTTCGAAAACACATTTGCTTTCCAAGTGAAATGAGCGATGTTCCTGTTAGCACTTGTCGACTCTATCGAGCCTTCCTGCTCTCCGGAGCGGCGGCTGGACGCAAAATGTTTGAAAACCGATTTAAAAAGTGGGGAAATAGAGCAAAACAAATGAAGTCCAAAACGGAAGATAGACTTGATGATCTAACATTTCTTCCAGAGTGAAAAACAACTGTTTGAAGCTTCTCATGTCCTTATCTGTCGAAGACAAGCTCTTGGACCTTGATGCTTTTGGCGAAGTTTGCATTGCGTTACTGTGAAAACTCGGCTCGGCCTAAAAAGCGCTAAAAAGTCGTAGGTACAAAACGAAACAATGGCCAAAGGCGGAGATCTCAGAAGCTTATAATTCAATAGGAGACCTAGGGATATTAAAAATGACAGAATTAGCAAGAGGTTTCCTTTAACCCGATGAAAAATTTATCTCAAAATAGTACTATGAAGTAGTACGAAAAAGTTGCATGCAGTACTAACGATGCTACTAAATGCTTCCACTTCAAGGCTACTGTGTTACTGCATACTACTATATGGTACTATTAGCAAGACTGGATGTTACTATGGTAAGACAGGATGCTACTGGATACTACTACATAAGATTGGACCAGTCTGAGACATTAAATGATAGTATTCTTTGCTATTACATAGTATTACATGCAACGCTTTCGTACTACTACCATACTACTACGCAGGCTACAAATTTTTCATCGGGAAGGAATCGTCATCATATCATGGTTTTCAGCATCAAATAGTTTATTGTCTCACCAAAGAAGTCATATTTCAAGAGGGGCGTTTTCAGTAAGACATGCAGGAGTAGCGCTATGGAATGAAATACCTATATATATATATATATATATATATATTTTATTTATAACCCGCCAAATATGTGTATTAGGAATGCCACAACCCTTCAGTCTTTTAAAAAACAGCTGAAAGAGTCATTTTAAAGTGATAGTAGTTGAGAGTTTGTATTTGTAAATGTATTTAAACAACAATTTTCTTTTTACGTTTGTTGTAAAAAGAAGTATCATTGAATCAGCTTCTTACTTGTATGTTCGCTCCCATAGGCCGCCCACTTTTTTTTAGGTGGATATGCTGTTTTTTCTAGGAATTACGTTATTTTTTGTGTTAATAAATAATCTGAAAAAAAGGAAATAACCATAAAACATCAACGAAAACAAATTAATTAAAAAAGGAAAGCAAAGAGAATGAGCTTAACTTACCCGATCATAGACGCTCAAACAAAAACAACCAAAAATATCAGACAAATACACTGCTAGCTATCCTAGTCAGTTGGAGCGTAACAACGTTCTTGTTCTGTACTTCTTCTTCTTCTTTCTGAAGAAGTTTTGAAGTCGTCGCCCTTGTAACCCAGGAAAATTGGTCGTCTTGTCGAATAAGCCTGTCGATTGAAAGAGAGATTTTGAGAAAGGACAACAAACCATTTCGTTTTGTGTTCAAGGTCTCTCTTTAGACTCAAAAAAGCTCTTGTTTACTCCTTTCGCACCGAGACCCTTAGAGCACAGCTCTTATGAGGAATATTCCTTTCACAACAAAACGGATCGGAAATATTCTTGAATAATACCTCTACCGGCACGGAAGAACGCCAACAGTGGCCGTTGAAACATGGCCAGATCCAGTGACAGCCCGATGAAAAATGTATCTGAAAATAGTAGTACGAAGTTGTACGAAAAAGTAGCGTGCAGTACTAACTGATGCTACTACATGCTTCTACTTCAATGCTACCGTGGTACTGCATACTACTGCTTGCTACTATTAGCAAGATTGGATGCTACTATGGCAACACAGGATGCTACTGGATACTACTACATAAGATTGAACTAGTCTGAGGCACATTAAATGATAGAATTATTTGCTACTACATAGTATTACATGTAACTTTTTCCTACAACTACCATACAACGACGCAGGCTACAAATTTTTCATCGGAAGGGTTGCCAACTGTGTCGCTTTTGGTGCTTTTTACACTTTATTGCCTCTGGGTGACACTGTGATAGGTTTTCTCTGGAAATGACACCTTTTCATACAAATGGCACTTTTTTAGGTCAGAAAAAGCACCTTTTCATTTACTTTGAAAATTTGCCAAAACCCGGAAATTTGGATTGAAAGGTACTCTTAGTGTCAATAGCTCTTTTGCTGTGCATGCAGTTCGCCCGTAGTGCTGCTAAAATACGAAGAATTTTGTCAAAGTAAAGGACCATTTTTGAAGTTCATTAGGATGAGATATTGGAGTAAACATCCTTGCCCATATCGGAACTTGGTTTTCTAATCTGATTAGTTGTTTGGCCGGAAGTTGCAAAAACTCCAAATATTTTTTTTACATATTCAAGCGGTGGGTTATCGATAAATAGCAAAATGTTGAAGGGGTCTGGCGAAGAGTCAGAAATCTGCAAAACCCGATTGTCTGGATAAAAAAGTCCAGTAAATATTACATTTTTGGGATCCCATCGAAACCTTAGGTCTTGTTTTGCCAAGTGATCTCAGAATGAGTCTTATATTTTCCTCCCGTCGTCGACACGCTGATACAGGGCCCTCTCTGTTTGTTGACTGTATTTGCTTTCGTGAAGCGGACACGAGAAATGTTTAGTGAAGATTCTGGATGAGTGGTGACAGTGTTTGGTTTCGTCTTGGGACCCGTTGTTTGTTGGGGGGGGGGGGGGCTAGCCACCTGGTGTGACTGCTCCGTTTGATATTGTTGTGTCAACAGAGGGATTTGAAGGAAGTACATGTTCTAATTCCTCCTAGTGAGTGAGGGGAGGGGGACGAGAACCTTGCAATTGAGAAACTCCGGATTGGGGTTCTTTGCACTGGCGTGTAGTAGGAGTGTAGTAGAAGTAGAAGTGCTAATCTTGTCAGGTCAACCGTAAAAAGTCTTGTTTTCATGAAATAAGCAATTTGAATTCTGTTCTAGCTGCCAATGCCAGGGGTACCGGAAATAATGTGACATGCATGACGCCTGAACGAGTGATCTATTAGGGTAGACTTGACAGCTGGCAAGATCACATGTTCTTCACTGTTATACAGGTTGGGACACAATTCAGCCGGGGGGGGGGGGGGTACAAGAAGATCCCTCAATCTTGACAGCACCAACCTTAGCTGGCATACATGTTTTTTATTTGATTTATTTAAAAACTAAGCACAAATTGTGGCACATGCCAAATAGCGTACTTACTTAGGCAACAGATGAAACTATATAAAAAAAAATTATCACATTCGTCACATTATAAATTCCAACAAATCGGACCAAAACGCTAATATCAGTAGGCTATATCTGCCCTTCCGGTACATACTTTAAGCCTTGACATGATACAGTATACAAACAACAATAATCATAATCATCCATTAATAAAAAACTACCCTTGTAAGTGCCATATAAGTAAGTAATTTGTTTGTAACCCGCCGTTTCGAAAAGGCGAGTAAATGAAAGAAAATAAATAAAATACATAAAGACAAGACAATCTTCGGCCAGGAAGCAGTGAGGAAGGTCGTGCACTGGTTGGGCTCTGTTAATTAATGATTTTTTTATAGCGACGAAGAAACATCCAAAAGGTTAACACTTGCATCTTGAATTTTGAACTTCTCCGTAAGTGTGTGGTTATGGCATACTTTCGACAAGTGGAGCAGGTGCTTTGCATATTTAAAATAACATAATCTCATCTTTTTATGGCACTTGCTCTTCGGCCAAGTGCCATATAGCGATCGCAAGTTCTGTCCGTCCGTCGGTCTGTCCAGGTTTTGCTAGTTCGGGCACTTCCACCTAAGCTAGGACGATGAAACTTGGCAGGCATATCCAGGACCCCAAATGATTAAGTGAAAGTAGTCACTTCACCGATTCGAGCATCTGGGGGGAGTGGAGGGAGGTGAATCTGGAAAAATTAGGTATATTTTACTTCCGACCTGGTGATCAGATTATAATGAAACTTAATACATAGAAAGACCTCGTGTCTCAGACGTATCACTTTAAATCCGGACCGGAACCGGTGACATTGGGGGGAGTTGGAGGGGGAACCGGAAATCTTGGAAAACGCTTAGAGTGGAGAGATTGGGATGAAACTTAGTGGAAAGAACAAGCATGAGTCCTAGATACGTGACTGACATAACCGGACCGGATCCACTCACGGTGGGGGAATAGGAGGGGGGGATCCGAATTTCTAGTGATCCCGCGAGTTAGGTACTTCCTGCTGTGCTAGGACGATGAAACTTGGCAGGCGTGTCAGGGACCCGAACAGATTGACTTTGTTTCCCCGATCCGACCATCTGGGGGGGGGGGGGAGAGGGCGTGGAGGAAGGAGGACTCCGGAAAATTGAGGTATTTTTTAACTTACGAAAGGGTGATCGGACCTTAACCAAACTTGATATAGAGAAAGACTTCCTGTCTCAGACGACCCATTTTAAATATGGAGCGGGTCCGGTGACATTGGGGGGAGTTGGAGGGGGAACCGGAAATCTTTGGAAACGCTTAGAGTAGAGGGTTCGGGATGAAACTTGGCGGGAAGAACAAGCACAAGTCCTAGATACGCGAATGACATTAACGGACCGGATCCGGTCACTGTGGGGGAGTTGGGGGGGGGGGCCGAAAACTTTGTGACATGCACAACAAGACCAAAGGTGTCGATGGGATCCCATAGATTTGATCCAGACAATTCGGTCTTGTCTTCGCCAGGCTAATCATCAGAGAAAACCGAGTTCAGATATTCAAATCAAATCAAATCATTTAATGTAAACAAGATACAAGATATCTACCTATCTATCTATACCTTTATAAGCCATATCTATTTTGACGATACTGACCGAAACTTCCTGCTTTACTAATGCCAAATTTGCGGTTTCGCCCGAATTCCGAGCGAACTACTAGTCCAGCAAAAAAAAGAAAATTCAGAAACTAAACCGGCCTAACCGGTTTTGGCCGGATTGCAGGCGAACTAGTTGTCCGGCGAGAAAATGGTTTTCACCATCGAGTTCAGCATGTCTTCTTACCCCTGAATCAAACATTTAATCAACTTCAAATGAAACTGTTACTTTTAACCAACTTTCCGGTTTTGGCCGGATTCCAGATGAACTGCTGGTCCGGCGACAAAATGATTTTCACCATCATGCTCAGCATGTCTTCTTACCCCTAAATCAAACATTTAATCAACTTCAAATGAAACTTTTACTTTTAACCAACTTTCCGGTTTTTGCCGGATTCCGGACGAGCTACTCGTCCAGCGAGAAAATGGTTTTCACCATCGTGCTCAGCATGTCTTCTTACCCCTAAATCAAACATTTAATCAACTTCAAATGAAACTTTTACTTTTAACAAACTTTCCGGTTTTTGCCGGATGATTGTCACCATCATGCTCAGCATGTCCTCTTATATTTTGTTTGTCCCTTAATTTGAACCCCCTCCCCCACCCCCCCAAAAATAGGACTACCGAGTCCATCTACGAACTCGACCTTACCCTTGACCCAAACAATCCTCACACCAAGTTTCATCAAAATATCTCATTCCCTTCGAGAGTTATCGTGCTTACAGACGGACGGACGGACGGACAACTTTTGCGATGTCATAGGTATCCCTCCACTTACGTTTTGGGATCCCAAAAGCCAAACGGATGTGCCGAATGGGATGCAAGTTGGATAGTACCAAGTTTATGCGGCCTAGATTTGTCATTTGGCATCCGGACCGGATCCGACCAAAGTAGGGGGAGGATGAAGCGGGAACCGGAAATTTGAAGATATGCTCCGGTTGGAGTTAAACTTGATTGGCGGGAAGAGGAGATCTTAGAGATGCGAAGTTTATGTGTCCGAGTCGTATTCGGCCACAGTTGGGGCAGTTTGAGGGGGAGTCCCGGAAATGTTGTGGCTCGCATAGGGGTTAAACGAGTGGAGTGATTTGAATGTAACTTGGAAAGTAGAGAGGTCACATGCATTAGATGGCATATTTAGGGTCCGGACCGGATCCGAGCACGGTGGGGAGGGGTACCGGAAAAATGCTCAGATTTATTTTCGCGCTTCTCACACCACCTGCTCGTAACAAGTGCCATATAAGCTCGTAGCTCTTGTTAATAAATGCGCTTTCATCTCTTCTTTTTAAAATGAGCTTTCATCTCCTCCTTTATTGAGTTGATGCAGTCGAACCTTTCCGTCAGTCGGCAAATCTGAAGATGTAGAATATCTCTCCAGCCCTTCGTCTCCCCCCCCCCCCTCACAAGAACATGCATTATTGTGAATGTCAATAAACTACAGTGGAAGTGAGAGGGGATAAACTGCCGCCATAAAGGTCGATTGCCACATGGAAAGTTGGAAGTACTTGAAATCCCTGGGATTATCTAGTAATGGGGAATTCCCGCATTCGTGTTTATAACGGTGTTAAAAGATATAAGCAGCAGTTTATACGTTTCTGCATTTAAGATAATAATAAAAGTTGGTTTTGTTTTCAACAAACTATACAAGGCTTCCGCAGTTTTTTAGCCACCTTTCAGGTCACTTGGCTTCGATAATAACAAGACCAAACTTTTCGATGGGATCCCAAAAATTCAATATCTGATCCAGACAACTGGGTCTTGTCTTAGCCAGATCCAGTCATCGCCAGAATCCTTGAACATTCTTACAATTAAAATTCAGAAACAGATTAAGGCCAAATAGCTAATCATCTGAGAAAACCAAGTTCAGATATGGATTCAGCATGTGTTTTTACCCGTATAAGTCATATCTGTTTTGACGAAAAGTTCCTGCCACTTCTGCCAATTTCCCGGTTTCGGCCGAACTCTAGAACTACTTGTCCAGCGAAAAAAGAAAGCTCATAAACGAACTCAGGATATCTTCTTTCCCCAATAATGAACATCTAATCAACTTCAAATAAAAATTTAACTTATAACAAATTTTCCGACTCCAGCCGGATTCCGGTCGAACTATATGTCCGGGTAAAATATGATTGTCACACACGGATTCAGCGTCTCTTCTTACCCCTAAATCGGTTATCTAGTCAGCTAGAAATAAAACTTTAACTTCTAACAGTTTTCCGGTTTTGGCCGGATTCCGGGTGAACTACATGTCCGGGAAGAAAATTGTTTTCACATAAAAGTTCAGCATGTCTTCTTGCCCTAAATCGGACATCTGATCAACTCCAAATAAAACTTTTAATTTAACAAACTTTCTGGTTTGGGCCGGATTCCGGGCGAACTACTTGTCCGTCGAGAAAATGGTTTTGACCATCGTCTTCAGCATGTCTTCCTACCTCTAAGTCAAACATCTAATCAACTTCAAATAAATCTTTTACTTTTACAAACTTTCCGGTTTCGGCCGGATTCCGGGCGAACTACTTGTCCGATTACAAAATGGTTTTCACCATCGTGTTCTTCTCGTGTCTTCTTACCCCATAATCGACTATAACATTAGCTGTTTCAAAATATTTTGTTTGCCCCTTAATTTGAAACCCCTCCCCCACCCCTAAATGTAGGGCTACAAAGCCCATTTACGAACTCGACTGGTCCGCCGACCCAACGAATCCTCACACCAAGTTTCATCAAAATATCTCATTCCCTTCGAGAGTTATCGTGCTTACAGACGGACAACTTTTGCGAAGTCATAGGTATCCCTCAACTTACGTTTTGGGATCCCAAAAACATTGCGAAATTTTTAACCAATGACTTTTCCTGGATAAATCCGATAGTCTCGAAAAGCCATCAGTTATGCGAGTTTTGACAGTTTTTGGTATTTACAAGCTATGGTGATAGGAGAGTTCTCTAGAAAATTTTCACATTTTGCTATACCTAACTGCATAACTTAAATGGGTGGTCGGACTTACCCCGAAATATACCTCTAGGGGGAAGTGCGGAAGGGATATAGCCTATTAGAAAAATAATGTGCAGAAAAATGATGGATTTGGCTTTTAAGTACAAATAAGAATTCTGAAAGTGAGTATTGAATACAGAGCTATCGTTGCCAAGCACAAATGATTGCGTGTGTCAAGTGATATTTGAAAATATATTTTTGATCAAATAGCCTACTGGGGTGTGTTCATAACAATATACTTGAAGAAGATTCATAAAACCGCTGGTGGGCTGGAGTTACCCAAGACTCAGGAAAAAGAATGGTTCTGACATCTGATGGCTTCTCAAAGGGTATAATCTCGCTCAAATATGCACCTATTATGTGTATCTGCAAAACCAAAAAGAGATGAAGAGGACGAATACGAGTTTGATAGTAGTCCGGCCACCCAGGGGTGTGCAAGCAGGGTTGCCACATCAAAAGTATTTGGAGTGACTTTTGGCCCAAAACAGAGAGTTAAGTGGGAGTGAAATTTATTTTCATGAACTGTTCACTTTTGGTCGCAATCGCCTCTGTAAAAATTACACATCTTAGTTTTACTTTCATTGAAAAAAAAATGAAATAGTCACTTCTGGTCGGAATCCCTGCTGCAAAAATGAAACATCATTTTTCTGAAATAGAGTGATTTTTATGTCATACGTAGGACAAGAGTGACAAAAACAAAATAGTGTGACAATTCACACTATCGTGCGACATGTGGCAACCGTGTGTCCAAGTTCGAAGGACAACTGTATTCAGTCGAACCAAGCTGTCAAGAAACCAAGAGACCAAGAATATATAGAACAACCTTGGACACTTTTAGCTGCCCAAAACCCAGCAGTAATTCTTTCTTCTTCGTTTAAAAAAAAACATAGGGAGTGGCGGGACTTTTTCTGTCCACCTAACAGATTTTCGTTTGTGTCCTACCTCTCTGTTTTAACAGTAACAGGTGTTTAGCGAAAAAGATGATTTTTATTAGTTCATTAAATACATTCTTTATTGGTACTACGTAGATAAGATTAATTGTAATAAGATAAAACAATAGAGAAAAATGTATACTTCTTTTATTTTATTTTGTTGCTTTTTGTACCTACTTCTTTTACTTATTATTTCGGTATTTGACGGTGCAAAAACGGAAAAGTCAGCCACATTTTATTAGAACTATATTTCAGAATGAAATCACAGCACCAGCTTTAAACTCCAACGAGTTTTCAGAGAAGAAGTTCTCAAGATCAGATATTAAAGGAAGAATATTTAAATGTTTTTCCACAAGTTCATTTTCCAGCTTGAGCGGCTTGAGCCTGAGAGGACCCTTGCCAAGAAGGGTGAAATTGGCCTAAAAAAATGTAGCTGACTTAACCGTTTTGCACCGTCAAATATGATTCGCAGTCAGCTTGGGCTGAAGGGATGTTTATTATTTCGGATCTTTCAGTAGGTTTCCTGGGTCACTTTGGTTCATTTTCAAATTTCTGTTTCCTTCCGGTTTGGTTTTGGAGGGGACTGCTCACAGAAACGATGTTTCTTCCGTTAATTAGTTAAGTAGCCATTGTTACTTTTCTAACAAGCCTCGCCTTGTTGTAAACGGAAGAGAAGGCAGGATTCAACTTTTCTCAGGATGGATGAAGCCCAAATGGATGAGCCTTCGAGCCAGTGAACTAGCGGGCCTCACGAGGCACTTGACATGATTCTGCAAATTCGAGAGTTTGAACTTCGGTTCTCGTGGTGTGTTTCTATTAAGAATGCGTGATGATGACTTTGGCAACCTCGTGGGATAGAGCCGAACTAGCGGTGTGATTTTTTAGATGTCACCTAACTTTTAGTGGTTGTCGAAGAAAACACTCCCGATGAAAAATCTATCTCAAAATAGTAGAACGAAGTTGTACGAAAAAGTAGCATGCAGTACTAACTGATGCTACTACATGCTTACGCTACATGCTACTTCAAAGGCTACCGTGTTACTGCATACTACTGCATGCTACTATAAGCAAGACTGGATGCTACTATGGCAAGACAGGGTGCTACTGGAGACTACTACATAAGATCGGACCAGTCTGAGGCACATTCAATGATAGTATTCTTTACTATTACATAGTATTACGTGCAACTTTTTCGTACAACTACCATACAACTACGCAGGCTACTAAATTTTCGTCAGGCTAAAACCCATACCAGACAACTTTAATTGCAAAATACTTTGCGGAAATTTGCATTGCATATCCAGTTTATTTGCTCTTAATTAATAATCTAATAATCTCAGAGAAGAAATAAAGAACGTGTCCGAAAGCTTTTAGTGCTGTAAATGCTGCATTTAATGCTGCATATAAGGTAAGAGCTTTCGGACGAAAATAAAAATAAAAATGCAGCATTAGATGCCGCATTTACAGTCGTGAAAGCTTTCGGACACGCTCAATAATTGCCTCGGCACAGCAGCAGCAGCATGAAAATTGACCTGGTTGCTGGGAGATTGATAATATTTCTCTGCTATATTGCACCTCCACCAAAGAATATCTGTTTTCCCCTGATATTGATATCTCAGGACTGGACCGCAGGATAGGCTGGGAGCGGCTAATGAGGGGATCATAGGGACTGAAGTCTCGAGATGAGACAATGTCTTTATTCATCCCCATGAACCGCACCTGGGAATGAAATAAAGGTGAGGCTTCACCTTCCAGATTTTTCTTCCGTATTCAAGACAGCCGTTTTCGTCGAGACGGATCTGGAAGGTGAAGCCAGGCCAAAAACGTCTGGAAGTCCGGGGTGTCTGGAAGGTGCCATAGAGGCAAACCGTTCCAGAGACACTACAAATATTCAAATGGGGAAAGAAAAGGGAAAGTGATTGACAGTTTTGACTGGGATGCAAGATATATTGGAAATGAAAAGGGGACATCGAGGAAATGTTGAAGAACAGCAAATTTAGCTGTCATCATTACCATGAAAATCTGGAAGGGTTGGCTTGACAATGCGGAAGCCCCGGACGTCTGGGAATCTGGAAGGTGAAGCCTGGCTTTAAGGAGTGTGCAGCCAAGGATCAAAATAATAATTTCCATCTAATGCTCCAACTGTTATTACGTCTTTATTAGTCTCGTTGAATCTCTGCATCCATTGTTTTCTGTCACGTGTTTTTAGAGAAGAGGTTGCTGAAAATGAAAAGGGAGAAAGACCTGAGGGTGATTCCGGCCATGGATGACATAAATCTGACTGGGTGCACGAGATTTTAGTCAGAATCGTCTGTGGCAAGTGGAGAATTCGATGCGGTTTGTTTATGTAGCAAGCATTAAGTTCGTAGCTTTCTGACAGAAGCATTGTCGACTGGTTCTGTAAGACATGACGGTGTATTCTGACAAAGCGTTCCAAAAAGGAACTACACGGTTTTAGAAGAACTGCTCTCTGTTTTCGAGAGTGTCGGCTGCTGGTCGGTTGTAAATAGAGAGGGGTAGTTCCGGGCTAGAGGACCTTGAATGCTTGTAGTATCTCACCTCTCTTTCTTCTGAATGACTATATTTTACACTCATTTTAACTACTGTAGGCTATTTTTATTTATTTGTATATGCTTTATATTATTCTGGCCGATGAATGAAGAATTGTACATTGTATTTGTTGTGTTTTATTTAATTCTTTTATTTTATTTTACATACTCCACTTTTCAAATGGCGGGTCAGAAATAAATTACTTACTTACTTACTAAGTGCACTGACGATGGTTATCCCATTATGGTAGCATCAACAAATAATCACGTACTTACTCTTTATTTTGATTCCGTACCTACTGACTAGGGCCATTTTACAGACATTTCGTGTTAAACGTTTTGTTTGGTCGAACTCTCAAAAAGCCTTTTTCAAATCGTAGAAGTTATCTGTTTGTGCGAACCAGACACATGGGAAGGATTATCACTTACTAAATGGACTAAGAAAGGAAAAGGGTCAACACATTAGTTGCGTTTTTGCAGATACCATGGAGATGTAAAATTTCAGTACCTCCATTTTATCTTGCGAAAATTGCGAATATTCGCTGAAAAATTAAAAAAAAAAGCTGAAAAATAAGATGCTGAGCTCGATTACCGTGTCTGTACAAATTTTCATCTGTGTCGGACCACAACCGAGGAACTCAGTCAAGGTTATGCTCTCACCCCGTAAAAATATCAGAAGTATCTCTGTGCAAGTGAGCAGATCAACTCTGTGGCAGTGGTTTGCTCTCTAGACTCGGATCACTTCCACTGTACAAAGGGTTCAGAACATTCTGAACATTGGCGGCTAAATGAATCGGTTTTACGCAGAATTCACCACTTCTTCAGTTTTCAGTCAAAGAGGGATTTTTTTTACATATAATTTCCGTTGAAGACGTTGTCAAATGCACAAACGAAGGAGTTTCGAGTCCCCTCCCCTCCTTCCCCTTAAGAATAATGAATAGACCTACTAAGGTCCTTATTCGAGGCTGGTCCTGTTTCGCTTGTGAGAAGTTAATGACTTTTTCACTTGTTCATTGATTATTATGGTGGGTTCATAAGAAATAAAAATAACTGACGTAAAACAAGTTCAAATGAGTGACATGCATATCCTTGAAGGATCTGTAGCACCCGGTAACATCCACTGACAGTGCAGAATAATTATACAGCACCAGCAACATGAGGTTTTTTTAAGTGAGAAACCCCCTTAATATGCCAAACATCCTTTCTGCCAAGCTTAATCTACAGAGGAGTTAACGGTAGGTTATTTTTGATGTTTGTCAAGTTCAGTCAGTACAAGAAGCTAACTTGCAAGACAAAAAATAATTTCCGTCTTCCGGATATGAAACCCCGGCCCCTCTCCTATTGATACTGTTTTTTGTAACCTAGTAATCAAATAAAATATAATCACCAGTTACAAATAAACAAGACCTAAGGTTTCGATGGAATCCCAAAATATAATATTTGATCCAGACAGTTGGGTCTTGTTTCGCCAGATCCAGTCATCGCCAGGCTAATCATCTGAGAAAAACAAGTTCGGATATACCTCTGGAAGCCATATCTATTTTGACGATAGGGACCGAAACTTCCTGCTTTACTTCTGCCAAATTTCCGGTTTCGGCCGAATTCCGAGCGAACTACTTGTCCAGCAAAAAAAAGAAGAATTCAGAAACGAATTCAGCGTCTCTCCTTATCCCTATAAAGAACATCTAATTAACTTCAAATAAAACTTTCGCTTTTAACAAATTTTCCGGTTTGGCCGGATTCCGGGCGTACTAGTTGTCCGGGTAGAAAATGATTTTCACATAAGTGCCCAGCATGTTTTCTTACCCTTAAATCGAACATGTAATTAACTTCAAATAAAATCTTTAATTTTAACCAACTTTCGTTTTTTGCCGGATATCGGACGAACTACTTGTCCGGCGAGAAAATGATTTTCATCATCGTGTTCAGCATGTCTTCTTACCCCAGAATCGACTATGAATGAATGAATGAATGAGCTTTATTACCCGTAAAAGTGCAAAACACAAAATACAGAGTATTATGAAAGATGCAAAACGATAAATAACGTAAAAGACAAACAAAAACAAACAAACTAACAAACTAACGAAACAACATGAAAAAGCTAACCAGTATCAATAACAAAGAATGTCCGCAGGGGGTCGTAAGATGTCCGCAGGGGGTCGTAAGATGTCCGCAGGGGGTCGTAAGGTGGGTATCACATTAGCTGTCGGGGGTCGTAAGGGGGGTATCACATTAGCTGTTAAAAAATATTTGGTTTGCCCTTAATTTGAACCAGCTCCCACCACTAAACGTAGGACTACAGAGCCCATCTACGAACTTGACCTTACCCTTGACCCAACGAATCCTCACACCGAGTTTCATCAGAATATCTCATTCCCTTCGAGAGTTATCGTGCTGACAGACGGACGGACAGACGGACAACTTTTGCGATGTCATAGAACATAGATATCCCTCCACTTACGTTTTGGGATCCCGAAATAAAGCAATCACAGGAAAACTTAAAACAAGCCAAACCTTATCCGGGAATTTCCACAAAACTCTTTCTTTTCCTTTCATACGTGTCCTTCAAATGCAATGCAACCATTGACTAACATGACTCATCCCCAGTTATATATCCATCAAAGCTACAAAGAATCGCCTTCCTACGAACCTCTTGGACATGATTGCGTGCCGCTTTTGGACATGATTGCGTAGTGAGGGTGCGCAAACTCCCGAAAATTGCATTTTTCTTGCGAAAATTTCGAAAATTCGCCATATTTTTCAGTTTTTCCGTATTTTTCAGTTTTGCGAAATATTTCAATTTTTCGGAATATTCGCAATTTTCGAGAGGCCTCCGAATATTTCAATTTTGCGAATATTCGATTGAATTTTTCAATCGAAAAATTCGCTTTTTACATCTATAACCATGGTATCTGATATACGGTTGCTCTTCAAAAACGACAATTGCCGAAATTGTGCTTTTCGAAGTCATCCCAAAAGAAAAATTGATATTCAGTCACATCCCTAAGTGCCAAACTTCTTTCCCACCAATTTGACAAAAATTGATGAAAGTGAAATGACTTTTTCAGATACCACGATCAGTTACCACGGTCGGACCGTGGTATCTGAATGTCAGATACCACGATAACTGCAAAAACGGCTTTTGACCGTGGTATCAGATACCACGATAACTGCAAAACGACTTTAGACCGTGGTACCACAGTATCTGCAAAAACGCAACTGTTATGAGACCAAACTATGAAACAGTTTTTCAACCGGGCCTTGGTAGTTCGTGGATGGACTAGGGTTGGATGGTGGTGGGTGTCCGAAAAGGAATCCGGCACAAATTTGAATTACACATGTCAGCCCATGTAATAAGACAAGATCAATGGCTACAGTTAGATATAGATAGATTGTAAATAGATCTGTTTGATCTCAGCAGGCTATCTATACAAACAAGACCAAAGGTTTCGATGGGATCCCAAAAATTAAATATCTCATCCAGACAATTTGGTCCTGTCTTCTCCAGACTCCTTAAGCATTTTCACTACAAACATTCAGAAATAGATTGAGGCCATAAAACTAATCATCTGAGAAAACCAAGTTCAGATATGGATTCAGCATGAGTTTTTACCCCTATAAATCATATTTGTTTTGACGAAACTGATCGAAAATTTTCGGGAACTACTTATCCGACAAAATAAAAAAGCTCAAAAACGAATTCAGCGTATCTCCTTACCCTTATATAGAACATCTAATCAACTTCAGATAAAGCTTCTCTTCTTACCCGTAAATCGGAATCTAATCGAATACAAATAAGACTTTTGCTTTTAACAAATTTTCCGGATTTGGCCGGATTCCGGGCGAACTACTTCTCCGGCGAGAAAAGGGTTTTAATAATCTATTCTCTATGTCTTCTTACCCCATAATCGATTGTCACATTAGCTGTTTAAAAATATTTTGCTTGCCCCTTAATTTAAACCCCCTCCCCCACCCTAAATGTTGGGCTACAAAGCCCATCTACGAACTCGACCTTACTCTTGACCCGAAGAATCCTCATACTAAGTTTCATTGGTATCCCTCACTTACGTTTTGGGATCTCCAAAAAATGTCCAGTTTTGTTTGTAAGCTTCATTGGTGTACGACAATCCTATCCAGCGTGGTGTAAATAAAGGGTACATAAGCTTGTTACTCGGTCAGACTAATCATTAATTTAGCTCTCAGCGTAGATTGGCTTTTTGTTTGTTTGTTTTTTTTTACTGATCTTTGTGTGTTCTTTATTAGGCTTGGAACGAGTAAGAATTACTCTCGAATAAAAGGGACATAATCTAATTAGAAATGCTTTTTGCTGGTTATGAAAGCTAATATATCTAAGCAGAGGGAAAAAGATAAGCGGGTGCTTGTTCGTTGTTAGCCAAGGCTTCAGTAATTTGTATAGCTATTGCCCATTCTCGATCCACTTTGAGAAAATTTGTTCGAGTTTTTATTTGTTTTATTTAAGTGGAATTAATGCTCTATATGACTAAGTCCAAAACACGCAATTTCTCCTAAAGAAGGAGTAAACGTTTCCGTAACGAGTCAAACTCAACAACTCAAATCCTGTGTCAAATAATCACGGCGATCTGCGGAAGCAGCTGTGATCCCCGATGTGATACCGCTTCTGGCTCTTGCGCTACGTACCCGGCGATTTTGCATCGGCAAGGAGAGTTAGTCATTAGTCTTGCCCTATAGAAAACGGAACGGATAACCAATATCAAGTGAAGCTCAGGTGCCGTATAGCGATCTTAATGGTCTGCCCCTTTCTCCAACTCTTGCTGGTTCGGAAACTTTCGGAGGAGCAGGGGGAAGGTGGTGTTGTGTGACGCTGTTGTGATACTCACCAAAGGGATGGAGGGGTTGTGATGAAACTTGTGCAATACAAAGTGCACGAGCCCTAGATATGTTATTGAGAGGCGTGGACCGGATACGTTGCCTATTGGGGAGCTGGGGGGGGGGGGGGGGGGGTACCGGAAGTGTCATTGAAAAGCTGTGTCCATCCTGCATCTGGACATGAAGTGGGGAGTGTGCCCAGAAATATTACGTAATTTCTAGGGAACAAACAATGGGAGCGATAGAGATGAAGTTTTCGCTGTACGAATTTCATGTGCCCCTGGGGTTCCATTTTTGGGTACGGGCGGGACCCGCCTTCGGTAAGCGGAGTTGGACGGGGTTACCGTACATTTCCTGTAATGCTCTGATCCGCGTGAACTTGATGGTTGGTCGAAGTAGATGCCGTAGGTATGCCATTCGTGGGTCTCAAACACATCCGAACGCGGATCCAAAAGGCTGCCCCGGAAATGTTGTTTCAACCACACCAGTTAAGCGTTTCCGAGATTGACCATAGTAAATGTCAGTCCGTAGCAAATGCAATATGAGCTCTTAACTCTTGTTTCCCATAAGTTGGAAACGGTTTAACGCTCAGGGTTTCTTTGATGCCGTTTAAAAATCAATTCTTCCTGAAAGATTTTCTGACGAGCTTTGCCTCCAGCAACTTCCTGGATCCTTATTCCCTCCGAGCGCAGAGAATGAGAAAGCTTTTCTAAGAGGAAGCATTTTCCGAGATTCCTCTCAAAAGATAATATTATTTTACGCTAGCGAACTTTCATGTACACTCTCTGACCTCTTTCATTTCCCGCAGGTCCTTTGTCGTTAGAGCTTCAGCTTTTATTCCTTTTGCTTTCACTTGGAGGAATCTTGAGAAATAGTTTTATTCCTGCCTTTCTTCTCGAGCGACGGGGAAATTGCCAGAAGGCTTGGGAAATCAGCTCATTTAGCATGAACTTGGGCGACGCTATTTCCAACCTGCGCCGCTTGGAATTGGGGCGCATCTTACTGTTTCTTTAAAATGCAACTTTTACTAGAAATTATTTTTCCATGATGAAATAGTTCAGAGTTATCATTTTCCGAAAACACCATTAGCCTACTTTCCACGTGAAATTAGCTATTTTTCTTATCAGTGCTTGTCGACTCTAACCAGCTTTCCTGCTCTCCGACGCAGCTGCTGGACGCAAAAGATTTGAAAACTGAGTGCGCCTTGGTTAAAAAAAAACAAGCAAAAAAAAAAAGTCCCAAAACACAGATTGATATACCTGATGGCCTACCAGTCTTACGAAACAAAAAACAAAACTTTGAAGCTTATCATGTGCTTATGCGTGAAAGACTTGTCGACGGAACTTGGAAGCTTTCGTCGAAGCTATGGCAAAAGGTGGGGATTTCAGAAGCTTATAACTCCGTAAGGGAGCTAGGGATAGACTAAATTGCAGAATAAGCAAGAAGTTGATGGACAATGTGAATAATCGGGCAAAATCATTATTTTACTATAGGAATAGTTATTGTAGAAATCAATGTATCTTTTTCTGCAAAATCGTAACACCGAGCAACATTATTACAGTTAACAGAAATCGAATTTGTCAAGAAATCAATTCAACTTGCTTGCTCATTACTTAGTCAGTGGGTTTGGTAGCGTTCATACGCTTAGTGGAAACGCTTGTTTTTCTGTTCACACATGGTGGACTGATGAAGGACCCGTCGTACCTATAATGCCCAATGCGACCTACTTCCTTAATTTCACTCCTTAAAGCAGTGGTTCCCAACCGGTGGTACGCGTACCCTAAGGGGTACGCGAGACCCTTGCAAGGGGTACGCGAAGGTACCAAAATCGGTTTAGTTTGTAGCTTCAAATTCTCGCCTCACTTATTTTTGATTGCCAAAGCCTAATATTACCGGCAGAGGCACCACTAGCTTAAATGTTTTTTTGGGGGCAAGGTATTTTTACTGAATTGCTGGTCATTTTTACCGACTGTTTTTCAAAAATAAATGCTGTTTTTACGAAAAATAGTGGCGCTTTGCGCCGATCTGGCCGACCACTTTCAGGGGGAGGGGTCTTGCCAACCCCTGTGTGACGCCACTGATTATAAGCCCCAGTGAAAGTCAATGAAATAATGGTGATTCTAAACAAGCTAGCCTACTGCAGTTAAAATCTGTTCCTGTGTCAAACAATTTTGTTTAAAAAACAGTCGAAGACATTGCAAGTAATATTGTTATTCAGGTTGCGAGTCCAGCTAACAAAAATGTCTGCGATGCAGCTTGATCAAAGCACGGAGAACAACAAAAACAAACACGGAAACAGGCTGACTGTAGTAGCCTCAAGCGTCGATTTTGTATATATTATTTCTATACATGTAAGTAAGTAAGTAATTTATTTATGACCCGCCATTTTGAAAAGGCGGAGTAAATGAAGAAAATAAAGAAAATAAACAAAACACATAAACACACAGAAAAGACACTTAATTTTTATGCTTTATCATTTATGATAACAGATATCGTCTTTTCACGGTCTGAAAAAGGGGGTACGCAACCTTTTCTAACCTTTGAGTAGGGGTACGCGGTACGGAAAAGGTTGGGAACCACTGCCTTAAAGGACACCTGAACAATGAAACCATACTTGAACACACCATGGAGAATGCATTGACAGACATGGCCACGGAGAGCATTCTTCTCCTAACGGTGACGTTTTCAAAATGGGGATGTTCGTTTCTGGAGGTTTGCACATGCAGACTCCTAGACAAAAAGCGCAATTCATTCAAATCTTGTACAGCGCTGGTTGGATCTTATTGGAATTTCTTCTAGATATACGTTTGGGCTTGACTGGTTAAAAAATATTCCAGTAGAAGGATTGATTGGAGACATTTGTTCATTTCTAAAATTGCTCGGTACCGAAATAAGGACAGATGCAAAATGGAGAATAAATTATAGCTTGGAAACGCTATTTCGTATTTGGATTGGGTTTTCTGCAGGCAATGTTAACAGAAGTCATACAGATAGGTGTCCTTAAGTCTTAAACCTCGAAAACCAAATTTCATATGTTACATTTGAAACCTGCTTACGACTCCACACTAATCCTTGTACTTGCCACGATTCATGATTTTTCATGCGCATTATGCTCCTGACGAGTGTTCGCGTATACTCTTGATGCGTAAAACTGGTTATCTTAATTTTGCCGAGCTTTTGCAAAAAGTAAATGTGTCTGGGAAAAGTTTTTTCAACCCGCGTAGAATCTTTTCTGAAAAAAAAAATCAGGGTTTTTTACTTTTGGGCTACTATTTCAACTAGGTTAAATTTCCAATTACCAATCCGAAGGTTATCTTTTAATCTCTTACTAACTCTTATATGCATTAACAATTTATATAGTTTTTTTCGTATCTGCAAACCCGTAAATCATCACAACTACAATTATAAAGGCTTAAAACAGCAAAAGTCGTAGATAATTTGCCAAAAGCAGAGCCTAGTTGTACAATGTCAAACAGTTTTGGATACAGGAACATAAACAGTAAATAGTTCGAGCCTCGAGGTGTGCATTAAGCTTAAATGATGTTAGGCCAATAATGTCCTTGGGATCTTGTGTCGATTCGAAGCCGTCATTCCATGCATAAGAGAGCCCTGGTTGATCATGAAGAGGTTATTTCACGTTAATAGGTGTCTCTCGATCCACGTCCTTGCCTACATTTAATCGAAATCTTCTGTACTCTGTTTCTCCCAATATTCTACCTCTGGTTGTACCTATGGTAAAGATGAACGATCTAATGTCTATAATTTTGTTATTTGCTTGAATGACGATCCGCTCATGTAGAATACAAGCTATTAAGGAATAAAGTACATTGTTAGAGTGATACACCCCTGGGAAGGGAAGATACTTTTTTTTTCCTGGCGAGAATAGGTGTCTCTCGATCCACGTCCTTGCCTACATTTAATCGAAATCTTCTGTACTCTGTTTCTCCCAATATTCTACCTCTGGTTGTACCTATGGTAAAGATGAAAGATCTAATGTCTATAATTTTGTTATTTGCTTGAATGATGATCCGCTCATGTAGAATACAAGCTATCAAGGAATAAAGTACATTGTTAGTTGAGAGTGATACACCCCTGGGAAGGGAAGATACTTTTTTTTCCTGGCGAGAATAGGTGTCTCTCGATCCACGTCCTTGCTTACATTTAGTCGAAATATTCTGTGCTCTGTTTCGCCCAGTATTTTAATTCTGGTTGTACCTATTGTACAGATGAAAGATCTAATGTGTACAATTGTGTTATTTGCGTGAATGACCATCCAGTTCATGTAGTATACAAGCTATTAAGGAATAAAGTACATTATTTGTTGAGAGTGATACACCCCTGGGAAGGGAAGATACCTTTTTTTCTGGCGAGATTAGGTCGCCATTGCCAAGTGTTTTCTCTTGTATTTTCGGCCCGAGCGTGATACGTATTGGGGATTTTTGTGGCCTGATGACCAGACCTGACTTTTTTCAAGTTGATGGGGCTCATCCGTTGTTCGTGTTCGGTGTGATCCCTGTAAGCTCTGAGGAGGATGGGGAAATGTTGGGATTGTGGATACATTGATATCCTTACTTTAGGGAGGTCGGCTAGAGACCAAACAGATAGGAATTCCACGGGTGGAACTTTTGTTCGGTTGACCAAAAAGCTTGCCACTGTTTTTTTTTTTTCAGGCTAACAATTAAGTCGATGTCTCTGATTTAGGTTTCTGATCTGGTTTCTGATTTAAGAAATATTTAGTAATATTAACCCTACCGTTATTACTCGAGTGGACGCGCATAAAGATAAATGTTTAGAATTAAGAAGGAGTCTGATTGTTTAAGTTATATTTTTGTTTTTTGTTTATATGGCCCTTGGGCTTTTGAAATACACTGATCTATCTATGTCTATCGAACCCCTGAAGAACAAAAATCTAGCAAGATTTATTATGAAATATGCTACATTCCACGAAAGAAGGGACCGATAAAATGAAAAAATTAGGTTCAGGGTCATCTATGTTTGAATTTAGTAGAAACAATGGAATCAGTGGAATTGGGAGAACTCCTACACCTTTCCCAAGACGTCGAACTTGAAGACCTGTAAGAACTCGCGGTCTTGTAGCTTTTGGTGGTAATCAACAGATTTTCACAAAAATCCACTGATTTTCAGAAACAGACTATTTTGACGAAAAATCGACCAATTTTCAGAAAAACCGACTGTTTTCATGAAAAAAAATCAACTGTTTTGACGAAAAATTGCGAAATTCAACCGAGTCCGAAGTCTTTGTGGCTCCGCCCCTTGGTCCCCCGGATTGGCGGAGGGTAAGAGTTGGCTCCTCCCAGGGGAGGAGTCAAGAAGTGGTTTTGTCTTGACGAGTGACAGGTATGAATGAATGAATGAATTTATTACATGCAGCCTAGTAATAAGGGATTTGCACAGTAGCCTACATACAGAAAAGAGGTAAATAAACGCTTAACAAGAAAAACAGAGCGTACACAAAATCTACAACGACAGCAATAGATAAATAATCGCAAAACAGGAAATGCACAATGTATTATATATGATTGAAAATTTGAACAAAAAATTCTGATTTTTTTAAAGGACACCTGAACAATGAAACCATACTTGAACACACCGTGGAGAATGCATTTACAGACATGGCCACGTATAGCATTCTTCTCCTTCAAAATAGGATGTTCGTTTCTAGAGGTTTGCGCATGCAGACTCCAAGACAAAAAGCGCAATTCATTCAAATCTTGTACAGTGCTGGCCGGATCGTATTGAAATTTCGTCTAGATATACGTTTAGGCTTAACTTGTTAAAAAATATTCCAGAAGAAGGGTTGATTGGAGACATTTGTTCATTTCTGAAATTGTTCGGTACTGAAATAAGGACAGATGCAAAATGGAGCAAAAATCATAGCTTGGAAACACTATTTCGTATTTGGATTGGGTTTTCTGCAAACAATGTTAACGGAAGTGAAACAGATAGGGATGATGCTGGTACTCTTCATTCAGGTTTCCTGTAACTTCCAGGTTCATGCCATTTTGGTGAACATCTTTGGTGGCATCATGAGGTGTGACGTCATCGCTCAGGGTATCATTGCAGCGGCAACAGAACTCAACCTCAAGATCCCCATTGTCTGCAGACTTCAGGTATGACATTTTTTTTGTTTATTTGACCCGGATTTCTGTTTGAAAAGGCGACTAGTCCTAGACGGAAAGTGAAACTTTTTTTTAAATGAGGAGTCTCAAAATGGTTATATATGTAAGGTGCACAACAGTCAGCCTATAATAATCAACAGCTCTGCCTAGATCCATGTAATGATTAGTTAGGAGAAAAGGCCGGCGTAAGACCCCTCCCAGGGTACGGCTCTGGGCGTGTTTCACCCTACTTACCGTAGTTACTACGCACGACGTCACGAAGTTTGCTTTGCAAAAAAAGTTTTAGGAATGGATTTAGCATGTCTCTTTACCCCTATATCGAACCTCTAATACAGTTCAGGACTTTTTCTTTTGTCAAATTTTCCGGTTTCAGCCAGATTTCGAACGAACTAGTTCTCCTGCGAGAAATAAGTTTGAAAATGGATTCAGCTTGTCTCCTTACCGCTAAGTCGACTATCTCATTGGCTTCTTAAAACTATATTTTTCGTCCCTCAATTTCAAACTCCTCCCCCTCCCCAGAACATATAGCTATCTGGCCATCTACGAACTTGACCCAAAGGATCCTCATACCAAGTTTGAACAAAATAGTTCAGTCCTTTCGAGAATTATAGTGCTGACAGACATACAGACGGACAACTTTACGAAGTAATAGGTATCTCGTCACTTATGTTTTGGGATTCCAAAAAAACGGACAAAGCTTGTGCATTCCTTATTTCCGATCCTGTCATCTCTTTCTTGCAGAAAGATAAGTATAATTTTGTAGAATTTCGTTTATTCCTATTGGCTGAAAATAGCTAAACTACTGGAAGAAGCAAAACTGAATATAAATCATGGATCCAATCTTTCCATTTTTCCCGACTTTCCAAGTTATAACCAAGCCCTTCTCTACCGTCTCTGAAATCCATAAATTTCGAAAAGGGGTGCTTTTTATTTCCAAGAGATTTTGGGTAATAAATAGCCGATGTCCAACCACTGTCGGAATTCTGCGATGCCTGGGCAAAGGTTGAGAGAATTCGACAACGTCAAACTTGAAAATGTGTCCGTGAATTGTTGGTAATAAACCTGACTGGTCTTGGTCTTGGAGATGGGCGAGGAGATGCGACTTCCTGAACACCCTGTGCGGCTTACCGACGAAACGTCCCCATGACAGAACGTTCCCGTGGCAAAACGTCCCCATGGTAGAACGTCCCCAGCTATCAATCAATCAATCAATTTATTCAGTTCGTGATATTACACATCAAATACTAAAATTACGCTAAAACAGGACTTTTCTTTACTAAATATATACAATGATTTCATCCATTTGGTGGCTCGGGGCAATAGCATAGTTGACACAGTGCGGCTTACCGACGAAACGTCCCCATGACGAATCGTCACCATGGTAGAACGTCCCCGGCTATCAATCAATCAATTTATTTAATTCGTGATATTACACATCACATATTAAAATTATACTAAAACAGGACTATTCTTTACTAAATATATACAATCACTCCACCCATTCGGTGGCTCGGGGCAAGAGCATAGTTGACACAGTGCGGCTTACCGACGAAACGTCCCCATGGCAAATCGTCACCATGGTAGAACGTCCACGGCTTTCAATCAATCAATCAATTTATTTAATTCGTGATATTACACATCACATACTAAAATTGCACTGAAACCGGACTATTCTTTACTAAAATATACAATCATTTCATCCATTCGGTGGCTCGGGGCAATAGCACAGTCGACACAGTGCGGCTTACCGACGAAACGTCCCCATGGCGAAACGTTCCCGTGGCAAAACGTCCCCATGGCGAATCATCACCATGGTAGAACGTCCCCGGCTTTCAATCAATTTATTTATGCGTGATATTACACATCACATATTAAAATTACACTAAAACAGGACTATTTTGTACTAATTATACAATCATTTCATCCGTTCGGGGCAATAGACAGTCGACACAGTGCCGCTTAACGACGAAACGTCCCCATGGCGAAACGTTCTGAGCTATCAATCAATCAATCAATTTATTTAATTCGTGATATTACACATCACATATTAAAATTACGCTAAAGCAGGACTATTCTTTACTAAATATATACAATCATTTCATCCGTTCGATGGCTCGGGGCAATAGCACAGTCGACAGAGTGCAGCTTACCGACGAAACGTCCCCATGGCGAATCGTCACCATGGTAGAACGTCCACGGCTATCAATCAATCAATCAAATTATCTAATTCATGATATTACACATCACATACTAAAATTGCACTAAAACCGGACTATTCTTTACGAAAATATACAATCATTTTATCCATTCGGTGGCTCGGGGCAATAGCACAGTCGACACAGTGGGGCTTACCGACGAAACGTCCCCATGGCGAAACGTTCCCGAGGCAAAACGCCCCCATGGCGAATCATCACGATGGTAGAACGTCCTCGGCTTTCAATCAATTTATTTATGCGTGATATAGCACATCTCACATTAAAACTACAGTAAAACAGGACTATTTTTCTAATTATACAATCATTTCATCCGTTCGGGGCAATAGGACAGTCGACACAGTGCCGCTTAACGACGAAACCTCCCCATAGCGAAACATTCCCGGCTATCAATCAATCAATCAATTTATTTAATTCGTGATATTACACATCACATATTAAAATTACACTAAAACAGGACTATTCTTTACTAAATATATACAATCATTCCACCCATTCGGTGGCTCGGGGCAAGAGCATAGTTGACACAGTGCGGCTTACCGACGAAACGTCCCCATGGCGAATCGTCACCATGGTAGAACGTCCACGGCTTTCAATCAATCAATCAATTTATTTAATTCGTGATATTATACATCACATACTAAAATTGCACTAAAACCGGACTATTCTTTACTAAAATATACAATCATTTCATCCATTCGGTGGCTCGGGGCAATAGCACAGTCGACACAGTGCGGCTTACCGACGAAACGTCCCCATGGCGAAACGTTCCCGTGGCAAAACGTCCCCATGGTAGAAAGTCCCCGGCTTTCAATCAATTTATTTATGCATAATATTACACATCACATATTAAAATTACACTAAAACAGGACTATTTTGTACTAATTATACAATCATTTCATCCGTTCGGGGCAATAGCACAGTCGACACAGTGCCGCTTAACGACGAAACGTCCCCATGGCGAAACGTTCTCAGCTATCAATCAATCAATCAATTTATTTAATTCGTGATATTACACATCACATATTAAAATTACGCTAAAGCAGGACTATTCTTTACTAAATATATACAATCATTTCATCCGTTCGATGGTTCGGGGCAATAGCACAGTCGACAGAGTGCAGCTTACCGACGAAACGTCCCCATGGCGAATCGTCACCATGGTAGAACGTCCACGGCTATCAATCAATCAATCAAATTATTTAATTCGTGATATTACACATCACATATTAAAATTACACTAAAACAGGACTATTCTTTACTAAATATATACAATCCTTCCATCCATTCGGTGGCTCGGGGCAAGAGCATAGTTGACACCGTGCGGCTTACCGACGAAACGTCCCCATGGCGAATCGTCACCATGGTAGAACGTCCCCGGCTAGATGTCCCCGTGGCGAAACTTCCCCATGACGACGTCCCCAAGCATAGATTTTTAAATTCGCCTTGGTCTTCAGGCACACGAGATAAGACAATACTATATATGACTAAGTCCAAAACACGCCAGTGATCCTCAGGAAAAACGAGAAAACGTCGCCCTAACGACTCAAATCAACAACTCAAACCCTGTGTTAACCAATCACGACGATCGTTGGGGACAGGTGTGATACCGCCTCCGGCTTTTCCGCTAAGTACACGTCGATTTTGCATCGGCAAGGAGAGTTAGTCATCGGGAGTATTTCGAAGTAGTTCCATGTGCAAAAAAGAGCTGATGGGGTACAAGTTTCTCAAGATGTATCGTTTCTCCAAAAATATACAGTGCCACCAGTCTTGTCGTAAATAAGGTGATAAATAAATAAGCCCTTCGGAAGGGACAAGCGGGAGTCTGGTCTGGCTCGAAAAGAGTCAGATAAAGAGGACATAAGAACAAGCGTAGCAAGGCGGACAAAAATGGCACAGGACGTTCGAGATCTTGGAAATTATAGTGGATGGAACTGTTATGGACTTAGAGTGAGGCAGTAATATCCTGTAATGGAGAATGCATTTACAGACATGGCCACGGAGAGCATTCTTCTCCTGGGCGTGACGTTTCAAAATAGGGATGTTCGTTTCTGGAGGTTTGCACATGCAGACTCCAAGACAAAAAGCGCAGTTCATTCAAATCTTGTACAGCGCTGGCCGGATCGTATTAGAATTTCTTCTAGGAATTTCTTCTGGAATTCTCTACGTTTGGGCATAACCGGTTAAAAATATTCCAGAAGAAGGGTTGAGTGGAGACATTTGTTTATTTCTAAAATTGTTCGGTACTGAAATAAGGGCAGATGCAAAATGGAGCAAAAATCATAGGTTGGAAACACTATTTCGTGTTTGGATTGGGTTTTCTGCGGGCAATGTTAACGGAAGTCATACAGATAGGGATGATACTTGGTACTCTTCATTCAGGTGTCCTTTAAACAAATAATAGTGAACAAAAACTAGAACGATTAGATAGAGCACCAAAAGTAACTAATGAAATGTAAAGGCTACTACAAAATATTTAGCTTTCTTCAGAAAGAAATCCGCTGCATCCGGGGTCATATGAAAACCTTAAAAGTCGAAAACAAGCAATTCTCATGTTTTTTTGTTTCATCCATTCGATGGCTCGGGGCCATAGCACAGTCGACACAGTGAGGCTTACCGACGAAACGTCCCCATGGCGAAACATTCCCGTGGCAAAACGTCCCCATTGTGGACGTTTTGTCATGGGGATGCTTTACATGGGGACGTTTTGCCACAGGGACGTTCCGTCGGTAAGGTAAGAGTTGCAAGCCACCGCGAAACACGAGGAAGGGCAGGAGCCCTCTTTTGATAGACTATGAACTTTTGTGTTTGCATAAAAGACTTTAGTGCGCATGTATCTCCAGATTGTCGTTGTTACGTGTTTCTGTTTCTATTTGACCGCTTTGGCCCGTTGTGTCAGCAGAATTCTTAAAGGATACATCTTGCTTATTCTACCTTTTATAATACACTGAGCTCCCGTATCGAATTATAAGCTTCGAAAATCCCAACCTTCCTCCTTTGTTTCGTTTCGTAACTACGAATTTTTAGCGCTTTTTCGGCTTTGCCGAGTTTTCCCATCACCCAACGAAAAGTTTGCCGGAATCTTCAACATCTGCTGACAACTCTTTCACACATAGGGATGTAATAATCTTCTGTTTATTACTTATTTTATTTCATTAGTTTTTCCCACTTTTTAACCAAGGCACGTTCAGTTTTCAAACGTTTTGCGCCCAGGCGCCGCGTCGGAGAGCAGGAAGGCTGGGTACAGTCGACAAGTGCTAACAAGAGAATCGCTAGTTTTAGGTGGAAAGTAATGGTATTTTCAAAAACATTTTTTCTGATTCATTTCATAGGGTAAATATCATTTCTAGTAAGAGTTGTGCCTTAAGAGTGCATTCGGTTGAATCTACCGCTCTTCTGTGTCAGTCGTTCCTTGTTGCCCGTCTTATCTTCTTTTTAATCCCCTTGCTATTTCTACGGATTGTAATCCCCATATTTTTTCCCCCGAAAGGTTTCCTCCAGAAGCCCCCCCCCCCCCCCCCCTATCCGCCCAGGTTATTAGATTCCTGGATGTGTTTTTATCCAAGACTGATTGTATTATCAAATATTTACTTCTAGTCTGTCGCTTCTGGAGGCCTTTAGAACGATTTTCTTTTTTCTTTGCGGCGTATGTTACCAGCTACATGATTGGAACCAAATTAGCGAGACACTTCGGTTAGGGGAGCGTCTCGGTTACACTAGAAAATGAAACTTTCAATTGGTGATTGTCTTGTAGACTATGTAATAAGACCAAGACTCCTGCCATCACTACCATCAAGAACAAATAATCGGACAGAACCTCTTGTCTTTGGTACCATGCAGTGACTATGAATACCCCGACAAAAGTGAGCGGACCTAGAGGTATTTACTGTAGCTTTTTACCCGTCTACTCTACTTCCGTCTTCGCCGTTGCTCATCACAGAGAAAGAAAATGCAGGAGGCGTACTTAGCGCACTGACCCGCTCGAGCGCGTCCAAAGAACCAATCAGCTTTGTTTTCTACTTTGAGAGGTAATGAAACGTGATGTGGTGCGAAGCTACAAACCTCCACACAGTCCTAGTACAGAGATAGGAAGACGGAGGTCCTATCTGATTATTTTCTTGCTACCACTAGGGGCGTCACGACCGGGGGGGCGCCCCCCCCCCCCCCCCCCGACGTTGTCGGCCAGTCGGTAAAAAATAACCGAGTCGGCGCGAAGCGCCGCGATTTTTCGCCAAAACATTTGATTTTTTTTTTTTCATTAAAACAGTCGATTTTCCGTCAAAACAGTCGTTTTTCTGAAAATCAGTTGATTTTTTTCGAAACTGTCGTTTTTTCTGCAAAAACAGTCGGTAAAAATTACCAGCCAGTCGATAAATTCCTTGCCCCCCCCCCCCAAACATTTTGGCTAGTAATGCCTCTGGCTACCACGCACTACAAAAGAGAAGGGCTTGCAACCTTTGTATCTTACTAATAGAACTGTAAACCTCTCTCTTCTTTTGTTAATATTCCCGAGAGTTTGTATTTGTACATACCTTTAAAGATAGACCGATAGATGTTTGTTAAAGCCATCGGGCCATGTACATACTTCTCCCCACGTACTGCTTTTAATTTAACCAACTACACGGTTGTATAGTAGTAGTAACTACTACTACTCTTATAATCTTCCACTTTTCATTAATTTATACTATTTTTACTCTTTTTTGTATTTATTTCAAGAATGCTCGTACTTTACAAATCAGGCCTTGACACAGGGCTATCAAGCTACTTCGTTTTGATTCCGGGAAGCTCATTGGATAGACCTTCGTCGTTTTTTTTTATCAGCCCGAAGGGCATGAAGAGTGGTTAAAAACTGCCAGAGACAGGAATAATATGTCTAAAGACAAGCCGAGTTTTGAAATTAGCCAACGGTCATACGATAAGGAGAAGAAACTATCTTATGTCAGTTGTCCTTTAATGAACGATTTTGTAGAAGGTTTAAACAATAAGCTTTCTTGTCTGGACTTCAAACAGTGTTCATGCTGAAGAGATTCGCAAGCTGCAGTCTGAAACCTGGTCTGGTCTCTGTGTCGACCAACAGAGGGTGGTTTTGGATGAAGAACAAGACCAAAGGTTTCAGTAGGATCCCAAACGGGATTTTTGTTTATCCAGACAGCCGGTTCTTGTAGATTTCTACAGCATATCTATTTATTCCTAAATGGGCAGTTGTCATTGTTTTTTGTTTTTTTCACGCTTTAGTCTGAAACCTCCCCACCTATAGGCTTACGGGACCCGTCTTTGAACTTGAGCTCAACTCACAGCCCTGAGGATCCTTCCGAGTTTAGACAAAATGACTGAACTCCTTCGGGGTATCGGTCCAACAGATGAACGACAGGCACGGCCGTATTGAGGGGGTAGGAAGGGCGATCTCCCCCTACCCCCGAAACATACAAAAATAATCGTTTTTAGAACCTTCAACCTCTGATCAGTATCCTTGTTTTACTCCTAGGTATTGATTAGGTCTGGTCCGCTGGGAGACCCCCTCCCCCTTCCAAGAACAAATTCCTAGACACGGCCCTGCGGCCAGGCCTAAATTATTGAGTCGTAGGTGCTCCATCACTTACGTTTTGGAGTCCCAGAAGGTTCGTTCAGGACTTTGCAATTCGCAACAGCAAATAAAGAGCTTAGTGGCTAAAAAATGGAACGACGTTAATGACTTTTCACCAAGAAAATATGCGGAAATACACGTTCGAGTCGTCGGGGTTCCGAGGGAGGATAAGGGGCAAAATGTCATTAAAGTTCTAATTAGAAATCTGATGAGCAATATGAAACACGGGTGTTATTGCCAGCTCAGTTCATTTTACCTTGAATTGTTAATAGCAGGTGAAGACTACCTTAGTTTGTTTGCGTATTTGAGGAACTTTGCGAAGGAAGATTCCCTTCTGGTTGTTGCAAGGACATATTGCTATTAATTTTTCTTTCTTGGCTCCATCATCAAGATTATATGTATGAATGAACGTTATTTTTTTATTAGGGTTGGAGGGTTAACCACACCATCTTTGGTGCTGAAGGGCCCTACGCCTCGGTCCGTCACAACTAGTATGAGTATCACTATTTAACTTCAGTTGCTAGGTTTGGAAATGTGTATTGGCTTTTGAGGTTATTCAGAAAATCAAGATCAAGGAAGTCTATTAATGTATGAAAAGTAAACTTTTGTTTTGTTTAGAGCGTGAAAGTGACGTTAAAGGTTTATTTGAAATGATAAATGTGTAAAATGTTTAAGAAAACGTTCAAAACGTCGTCGATTAGAAGAGGAGCCGTAGCACAAAATGTAATAAGATAAAGACGAAACGATAAATGATGCTACGCGGGTTGACAATAGTGCCGCAGGGGGCACAGGCACAGCACCCACTCAAAACTTTGATCTTCTTTTTACTTAATTTGGTTGTTTGTTCTAACAGTGACTAGGAATGGGTGGAGTGTCAGGGAAATAAACTGGAATCGTTATTTCACATCGGCACTGAATCACTAAAGAGGAGGTAGTAGTCGTGCGCAGTTTTGATGCCCCTCCACGCGAACGATCCTACGAGTTCTATAAGAGACCTATGGAAATTGACTGCAAGCAACTCAGTGGGCAAACACCGACCAATGATTTATATAACGAAGATAAATACTGGGTCGATAACAGAAGAAACCCAGCTCAAGGGTGACCCTTTCCTCGGAGACTTCCTCTCAAACTCTCAAAATAATCGTTGCTGATCTGCCTATCTGTCTTCTCCAGACGTCCAAGTTTGTTCTTCTGTAAGTAAAAGATACGTCTTCCCGAAATAAGAGGGGTGTGCCAGAAATGAAGGTGAAGAAATAAGAATTGTCAGTTGTCAGGTCGGGGGGGGGGGAGGAAAAAATGAGTGCATTGCCGTCTATATTTTATGCCGTCGGTCCGTTAAGGTTATGTCGAGAGGTACCGAGTGCATAATTGAGTGATATGGCATGGCATATTGTCATTTGAAAATCAATACCTTACAATCCAAAACTTTCGTGACGGTATTTAAGAAACCCCCAATTTATCTTCTCGCCCTAAGCCTATATGATGATGAGTGTTGTCATTCACTGAAACAGCTAAAGGAAATAGTTCACAACGATAAAGAAACGTAAATTTTTAGGAAATAAGAAACAAAAAGACAAATTGGAGAAAAGGACTAACCGGACTTGCACATTTTCTTCCTAAATTTCGTGTGGAAAGTGTCCCGTTGCATAAGCCTATCCAATGCAAAGTTTGAGATGGAGAAAATAAATTGGAATTTATTATTGATCTTCCTGAATAAATATAAGCGAATCGGATTCATAAATTAGCGTATTTCATTGCAGCAATTGCAATTCTTTTAGTTGTCCGTAGTACCTCTCTATGTATACAGGGAAATCGCTTTGGACTTATAAAAAAATAAATGCAAATATCAAGGCCTCCTTTCAAAAGGAATTAGTTTGATTCGAAAATAACAGCATCAGACAACTTAATACTAAGAGAACTGAAGGTACGTTGAAAGTCGTCACGCCTCTTCGGAATAGGAACTTGAGTCGAAGGCTGCAAGTGCCAAACAAACTGAAGAAACCATCTACCGGGCAACGACTATGGATTAGATTAGATTATATATGGGGTTGGTTGGAAAAGATACTAGGAACTACAAAACCCTCCAGAAGTTTACACTTGTTAAGAAGTTTAACAAACCCCCTTTGACAGATTAACCTACATAACATTATAGTAAAGAAAGAAAGAAGAAAAAAGAGAGGAAGAGAAAAGAAAAAAAAAGAAAAAAGAAACAAAATTATGCACTTACTCGGTTCCTGGTCAAACACCCAACAACAAAAAACCTATACACTCATAAATAGAATAGAATATATAGGAATAGCACCTGCAGCTGCAAGCGACTAACCAGCTCAATAAGAAGCCCAAAGAAGATAATTCGCATTATTCAAGTTCAGCAGTCACCAGTTTCTGTCTCATTACCAACACTTGTGATAGACGTAGCAAAAGTCGGATCCATAACGTTGGTAGTAGGCAACTTTCACTTTCTGCTACCGAGGGCATAGATAGATAGATAGATGTTTAATGAAGCCCTTGGGCCATGAACAAAAACAAAACAAAATAGTACATCCTTTACATTCATTATTCGGGCGAACTTTTATACAACTTAAAAAACAACTTCCCTCAATCTCCAGCTGACTTCGCATACTTTTAATTGTCTTACTTAAATGGTCCATAAATGCACCAATCCTGCATATGCTTCTAGGGTTTGTAATATTGAGTAGATCCTTTACTGCAAGACGTCCATTAGCTGAGTGGGACGAAGATTGTAGATTTGTCTACTCATCAGCCAGTGTGGATCTAGTTTACTATTTCTGTCACAACTGTTGGCAGTGAGCCACTGGGAGATTAACAGAAACTAGTCCGCTTGGAAGTGCTGAACTGGAGTTTGGAGAATTCGCCATATTCCTGTTCAGCGCTTCCAAGCGGGCTAGTTTCTGTTAATCCCCCTATGCCTCACCGTCAGCACTTGGATCAGACATGGTAAAGTAGACCTACAGGTTAGTGAGTGGAAAACCTGTCATCCGTGTCCCAGGTAATGGCGGTTTTGCATATGTTTCAGCAGGAGAAAGTGAAAGTGACCCATTCCCCTATGCGATTAGACTTTTTACTATGTCTACACAGCTCATAACCAACACTTGTGTAGACATTGTAAAAAGTCGGATCCATAGGGTAGTTGGTCACTTTCACTTTCTGCTGCTGAAACACATGCAAAACCTCCATTACCTGGGACACAGATGACAGGTTTTCCACTCGCTAACCTGTACGTCTATTTTACCATGTCTGATCCAAGTGCTGACGGTGAGGCATAGGGGGATTAACAGAAACTAGTCCGCTTGGAAGCGCTGAACAGGAATATGGCCAATTCTCCCTGGGCACTGCAGTCGATGTGGCATCATCTGTTAAATCCAAGTGTCTTTCCTCAAGCCGAAGAGAACTCCACCGTTCTCGTCGTCATCCAGAGAGGGGGAATGGCCTAAACTTTTGACCGTTATTCCACTCGAAGCACTGAAATGACTTTCGCCTTGGCTACTAATCCTGTTGTAGTATCGAGCAGATCTCCGGCAAATGGCCATTGGGGGGAGGGATAAAGTTTTTTGATAGCGATCTGTAGCAGCCAAGAAGAAGATGAGAATGATCAGCTAAGGTTTGGTTTAACCTGTGAATGAATAAATGTATTCCGAAAAAAGGCCTTTGGGCCACGGCGGGACAAAAATATAAAAAATAATAAGCACTCCAACTGTACCAGTCCAAGTATCTAACACTCAACACTCCAACACTTTGCTACCCATCAAATCTTTCGGAGACCCCCCTTAAAGAGCCTCCGTACCAAAAACTTCTCTCCTTAGATCCCCCAACTCACTGCAAAAACAAACCAATTGTCCCACATCTTCATCCATCTTTCCTTATAACGGGCAAAAATAAGGACCAGAACCGCACTTAATTCTACCAACATATTTTCTTCTCGCACCCACCGGTAAAGCATCTGCGAAAACTCACCATCCACTTCAGTTCATCAGGTCCTAAGCCAACCTTAAAATAAAGCTCCTCTCCCCATGCATTCTTGGACTGAGCGTAAATCCTCAGAGAAGGGGTCGAGCTCATCTCCCATAGCCACTGCTGAATCTCTTAGTCCATTAATTTTGACTTAACTACCCTCGTAACCACTTAACCCACAATCATCCAAAATCTTCTTAATCAACACCGGCCAAGATTCAAGGGAACCTTCTTTAAGGGCCTCCAGATAAGCCGCCTTTAAGATTGTAACTCTAGGTAGATTCAATATTTTCTCCAAAAACGGACCATACTAATTAACGTCCTACTACGGAGTGACAATAGTCCTAAGTCACTTTTATTTACTAAATTACTTGTACTATCGCTAACTCCTAGTACCCTCTTAAAATAGGGTCCTGGCTAAACCTCCCCCGGCGAAACCCCCCTCAACCCCCCCCCCCTCCCCGGCTAACAAAAGTCGGTACCAACCCCCCCCCCCCCCCCCCCCCGTATAAAAAAGGACAATCCCAAAAGAATCTCCTAGTCCCAAATACATACGCCACGGATAGTACAAGGGATTAGCTGGGTACCCAGATTAGCTCATGTACCTACTGACGGATACATAAGAGTAGGATAACTGGACGCATTATCCAGTAACAAGTGTAAGAATAAGCTTGTGCGTGCACAAAGGTTATGTGTATGTGAAGCAAAAAGTGCTGGCAGGATGTGTTCTAAGTTTTGAATGCGTTAAGCGCAGGCCGAACAAAGATAAACAAGGGAGGGGAGTGTAAATACCTATGACATCGCAAAAGTTGTACGTCTGTCGTCCGTTCGTTTGTTAGCACGATAACTCTCGAAAGAGTTGACATATTTTGTTCAAATTTGGCGCGATGACTCTTTGGGTCAAAGTACAGGTCAAGTTCGAATGTTTTGTGAATGTTAAATGTTTTGGATTCGTATTAAATGCAAAGGATATGGGGTTTTTTCGCCGAGGGGGTTTTGGTATCGGGTTTTTTTTTTGCCAGAGGGGGTTTCTCCGGGGGGGGGGGTCGCCTAGACCCCTTAAAATACTGGGATTGAACCACTTCGAGCTTATCCCCCCGACGGAATCCCCAAATCTTGGACTGATAATGTAAAGAAGCTACAACTTTTGCCAGGAACAGCGACTTGTGCATTTTAATGTCCTTAATATCTCCTAGTTGACCTCCCAAAATTGAGTGTAGGCACTTCTTACCTTTTAATTCAATCTGTTTTGCAAACTTACCGCTATAAGATAATTTACTCCTAAATACACAAATTCGTCTTTTATAATCAACACTTGGCCATTGAACTTAACCTTTTCTGACTCACTAACCTTACCCCTTTTCTGATGCATCATAACACTCTTCTTAACATTCGAAACTATACCCTTTTTACCAAGATATTCTTGCGATCTATCCAACAAAAATTGTAAATTCTCCAGTGACTCAGCACACAGCTGACAAATATCGAAACACAACACAGGAGCTCCCGCCTCCAACAAAAAATCATGAAAATCATTAATAAAAAGGAAAATATTTTCTGAGACAGGCAACAACCTTATTTTAGCCCCTTACTCACAAAAACATTTGGCGAAAGCTTCCCCGCCACCCTTACCACGAACTTAGTTACCTTATACATATTCACCAGTAATCTAACAAAAAGGTACGGACGACCAACCAAAAGGCCATTAACTCCTCCGCTAACAGATCTCTCCTACATTGTCAAAAGCCCCTTTCAGATCTAAAAAAGCAACATACATCTACCCCTTTTTTCCAATATGATTTCTCACACAAAATAAAGATTTGGCGGTAAACCCGCCTGCGCCGAACTAATTTTGTCTGTTATATCTAACCCCAGTCTTAAAGATGGCCACCGCCAGCGATACTGCCCATTCAAGCGACCAGCTCGCGGACGCCAAAACGAAGAGAATATCGCGGCCAGAACTCGGATCAAAGTGGTTTTGCCCCAACGCACAAATAGAGAGGGGAATACCATCTGGGCCAGGTGCTGAATTCCCTTTCATCTCCTTTACTAGCTTCCAAATTTCTTCTTCCTCAAACACTGCTATTAAACTGTAATCATGCTCTAATAACGGATAAAATACCTCGTTCCTCAACCCTTTGACAAACTTATATGAAAAAAATTATTTTTCCTCATATCCTTGGCTTTCTAAATACCCAGGCCAAGACTCCGCCGACGGTTGTTGGAGCTCACGTGGAGCCGCTGTTGACACTTTGACTAACTTCCAAAATTCTTTATTGTCGTTCATTTTAACCGCTTGCACCACTTTACTCTTCATTTCCTCCAAACTCTCCTTTTTCTTCTTTTTAATTAGGTTTTTTGAAGAGTGTTCCTTGGAACAATCCACGATTGCGAGCGCTGTAGCAGCTCGGTTTCCAGTTTTCGCCGTATTTTGTGAAGCTCTTAACTCTTGAACCAGTGCAAGTATCAAATTCAAAGTTGGTACACTTGTGGGTATTGGTGTGTAATTGTGCCTTTTGGGGGTCCCACCCCCCACGCCCACCCGGTTCAGGGGCAAATGGGCCCAGATTGCCCAGTGAGTAATGTTCATAACTTGATCAGATCCGGACATAGGACATAAATCCTTGTACTTGTAGATCCTAGGGCTGGAAAATTACTTTCGAAGTTTCACCTACCCTACCCAATGGCGACTGGGCCCAGATTGCCCAGGAGTAAAGTTCGTGACCCGTCACAGGAATCAACAGATATCAAGTTGAAACTTAGTAGGTTTGTGAGCACTGGGGTCTTTTTTGCTTTTTTGCAAAAACTGGAGAGAGCGATGAAATTCCTTTGTGCTTTTGGATCATCGGGTTGGGAATATCAATGTGGAGTTGAACCACTCCCCCCCCCCCCACTGTTGATGGGCAAGTGGGCCCAGTTTGCCCATGAGTAAAGTTTTTTACCCGTGACTGGAATCAAACTCAAAGTTGGTATTGACGAGGATATTTAGGTCTAGATATGCAATTTGATGGGTCCTGCCCCCCCCCCCCCCCCCCCCCGTTCCGTCCATGGGTAACTGAGCCAGATTTCATGTGAGTTAAATTCATCTATGACGTGTCTCAAGTTCAGCTCTTGTATACTTGTGGATATATATATGTATAGATGCGGATTTTGGTGTAACAGTGACAAATACTATCACGAGGCGTAAGACCACGCGGCGTACTTTAATCCTTAATGATCAGTTGGAAACTGAACGGTTTTGTAATATGATCGATGATATGCCGTTCTTAATGAAGTTGTGACAAGGGGGTGTCAGGCAATAAAACGATTTAGTTTAATTACACTTTTTATTACCTTTCTAATGGAAAAGAGATTTAAAGTGTCGGACTAGCTGGGGAGACATTCAGTATGAAACACAGGCCGTTGTTGCAAGAGTTTGAAGATCTGCTTTGGATTTGCAAATGCGATTTGTTTACATTAAAAGCTTTTAAACTGGGAAGATTTCAAATTAGGTTATTTCAGTATTTTTTGGTCATTGGTGATGTGAAATGTCTTGGTTCTAACGCTCTTTGTTTATATAAGATACGATAAACATATTACTTTCATATTCCACGTCTGAGCGCTTGCGCACTTGTTAAACTCATTTCTAGCCTTTCTGTACTCTACTAGACTACCTTCTTAACTTTCTGTAATACAACCTTCAGCATTCTTAACCTATTTAACATCCTACATTTTGCCTCTCTGCACTTTATCATAAAATGAACCTTCCGTACCTAGGCCTACCCCTCGTGAATCCAGGCTGGGGCCTTGCATCTTCGAAGCAACTTCATACACAAATGCCGACAGTTCCTTGACTGTCTGGTTTGATGGGTTAGACCCTGCTAACTCTGCATCTCTCCAAAAACGCTGGGGCTTCATCCGAAATTAACGCCTGTTCATATCTACTTCTTACCTCCTCATACAACTGAATGGGTCTCCTGAAGTCAATCCTATCGTCTAGTCTATTCCTATTGGGTCTTGATGAACCATCACTATTAGGCCTTGTAAGGGGAGGAGAATCAACAAATAAAGCTATAGGGAAATGATCAGAGCCCCCCAACCCCAAAACTTTGAAATCCTTGCATTTTGACCAGAATGATTCCGCCACCAAAAGATAATCAACAACACTAGGAAGACCATCGAACAACAAGTAAAATCACCCTTCCCTCTATCTTCACCCAACCTTCCATTCAAAATGACCATCTTTTCATTACAGCAAAACTCCAGTAAGTTTTCTCCCCAATGATTTTCCGACAGTTTTGATCCTTACTCACCCTACGACCAAACTCAATATTACCTTGTATCTCATCCGAATTTAGAGACTCTGTCCAATCCTGCCATCGAGCGATATAAGATCTGTCACTGCCACACAAATAACCAGTGCAAGCATTAAAGTCCCCTGCAACGGCTGCAACAACTAATAAATGATTGGGTTACTTGTAAGTGTACCTATTTGTCTCACTTGTTAAAATGTTCCATGTATTTTCTTACTGTATGAACTAGATTGAGTAGCAACACCGAGCAAGATGCGAGGGGTAGTTCAGGCTTCTTTTCTCGCCGTGAATGGCTGAAAGCTAAAGAAATTACTTACATTTCGGGTGCTGTTTATTGCGGTTTTGGTTCCACGGTATTGGCCTTATTCCAGTTCAGCGATTCAAGCGGACTAGTTTCTGAATCTAGTTGAAATCTAGTTCCCCCATCGCTCATTATCAAGAGGTACGGTAGAGCAGGGATCGGTAAAGTAATGAGCAGATGTAATACGGTAGAATCGACGCAACTTTGGACTCCTGGTCCTTTACTGTATTCGGTAGCGTGGGGGAGGCTCGTGGGGTCTATCTACTAGGGCGTTATGGAGTCAAGCGGACTCGAGTGCGGATATATGTGTAATAGATATTTTGACTTAATGCATGGAGTACATACACTTGTAGTCTCACTGTACACTGTTCACTAACTTACAACGGACTTAAGACTGGCTTAAGATCTCTGGCTTGCTTGGTGCAAATACATTGCTCAATGGCTTTTCCTGAACAGGTATGCGATGCTTATCTTCCTATGTCCCACAGGAAGTTATTTTATGACAGTTACTTTTGTGGAGGTTGTTTCGACCTCGTATCATCCTCCAGAGAGGCTCCAGATCTAGCACTTTTCCTCAAATACCGAACTCATCGAGGACTTTTCCTCAAATACTGAAAAGTAGAAGCTGACCTCCAAAACTAAAATTAAAAAAAAAATACTTTCAGTAAAAAAAATACAAGTACAAGTGTACCATGTTTGAATTTGATACTTGCACTGAAAAAAAATGTGTCCGTGTCTGATCAAATTATGAACATTACTCACTGGGCAATCTGGGCCCATTTGCCCCTGAACCGGGTGGGCGTGGGGGATGGGACCCCCAAAAGGCACAATTACACCCCAATACCCACAAGTGTACCAAGTTTGAATTTGATACTTGCAATGAAAAAAAATACTTAAAAAATGATATAAAAAAATAAGAAATAAAATAAATGTTGAAAAATGACAGAACATTCTACTCTCTTAGACAACCAGTCTATGCCCTAGTCACCGTCGGATTACCACTTAAAATACAGCTTGTCAACTGAAACAACATCCTACTAGGTTATCCCTTGCTTTCCAAAAGCTAGTTGTTCAGCATTGAAAAAATGACAGAACATCTTACTCTCATAGACAACCAGCCATGCCCTAGGTCAACCGTGACACAATCGGATTACCACTGAAAATACAGCTTGTACACTAAAACAACAGTCTCTTGCTTTCCGAAGGCTAGTTATTCAGCATTGGTCAGTTTCTTTGTTCTTTAATTATCTTGTTGCTCAAAAGCCAACACACGTGGGATTTGTTATTGTTTACTTTTTACTTCCACGAATTTACTTCGACGACCCCGAGAGTAGTCATTTTAGTAGATCTGTAGTAGGTTTTGATGACCGCTAGATGGCATCTGAATTGCCAAAAAAGTAAAAGACTATATTGGTAGAAACTGAAATGCTTGGGTCCCAACAGTAGTAATTTTAGTAGGTCTACAGTAGGCTTGGGTTGCTACTTTACTAAAAATAAAATTCCCTAACCCATTAGCGAAAAAGTACAACAAAAGAAGAATAAGACCTACCTATAAAAATATTATGTTCGAAAAAGTTATAATAGTTAACATACCTCCATATCGGTCCATATCGGTAGAACAACCTCTGCGGCCGTTTAAAAATATCAACCGCGCTGCGCTCGGATGATATTTTTCATAACCTGCCTCGCCTTTGGCTCGGACAGGTTATTTTCAGTGGCCGTCTCGTTGTTATTTTCCGAAATCAACCCTCGATGTCTGAAGTTAACCTTTATTATATCTACTTTGCTGTATAATTAGATAATGGAAATGGGGCAATGAGGGACTTCCGGAAACTAGTTCGTCTGGAAGTGCTGAACTGGAATATGGTGAATTGTGGGATCTGTCGTATGCAGTATTAATGTTTTGTAAAGGTGAGGCTTCACCTTCCAGATTTTTCTTCCAGATTCCAGACAGCCGTTTTCGTCGATACGGATCTGGAAGGTAAAGCCAGGCCAAAACCGTCTGGAAGTCCGGGATGTTGGACACCCCAGATTCCGGATGTCTGGAAGGTGCCATAGAGGCAACCCGTTTGAGAGACACTAAAAATATGCAAATGGGTGAGGAAAAGGGAAAGTGATTGACAGTTGTGACTGGGATGCAAGAGATATTTGAAATGTAAAGGGGACATCTAGGAAATTTTGAAGAACAGCAAATTTCGCTGTCATCATTATCATGAAAATCTGGAAGGGTTGGCTTGACTGTGCGGAACCCCGGACGTCTGGGAATCTGGAAGGTGAAGCCTGGCTTTAACCTATGAGTTGATGATACGGTTTTACACATATAAAAAATGTTTGCTGGGGAACAGCCACGTCCTGTAATATATTTTTCCGGTTTGTCTCATTGTCTTCTTTTCTTCCAGGGTACAAATGTTGACGAAGCTAAAGTCCTGATCGCCAGCTCAGGTTTGAAAATCCTGCCTGTTGATAATCTAGAAGAAGCTGCTCGATTGGTAGTGAAACTGTCCAACATCGTTAGTTTAGCTAGGCAAGCCCAGCTAGATGTTAAATTTGAAATCCCCATGTAAAATATGCGAAGGAAAATTTTCAATCCTAAAGCAGGTCTGTAGCTTGAATGTGTTATTGCCTGTTATAGAACGGCGCTGTGTGTACTATATTGTATAAAGCGGATTAGATCTGTGAGAAGATTACAAAAATACAAATCCCCATTTTTCCAAGTGTAGGCTACTCGTACCAGAAATAGGGATTGACATTTAAAGCTGAGTCTAGATTGGTCGCGTTTTTTTTTTCCAAAAGAGCTCAAAGGCCTCCCCCTAAGTCCTCTGTCCTTTTTGCTAATACACTTGATGACTAACTGTCCTTGCCGATGCAAAATCGCCGTGTACCTAGCGGAAGAGCCGGAAGCGGCACCACAGCTGTCCTCAGCGATCGCCATGATTGACTGACACGGGATTTGAGTCGGTAGTTAGACGTTTCTCGTTCTTCCTGAGGATCACTGGCGTGTTTTGGGCTTTGTCATATAGAGTAGGCCATTTGCCGTCTTTGGCAGAGAGGAGTCAGACGTTGTTCTCCTGAGCAGATTGGTCAAGTCAACTCACCCCGGAGTTGCCAATCTCCTTTCTCCACAGGCCTGGGCAGAAAGGACAAAGGCCTTGGTCCAAAAAGGTCAAAAGAGCAATAAGGAGTAAGCGCTTTGTCCAAAAAACGGAAAAATGATCCAAGGCCTTTGAAGATGGGTGACAAAAACGCGACTGTTGTGTCGCAGTAGGGTATGAAACCAGTAACCAACCCAAACAGCAAATTTACCTCTTAATGTTCTTCTTGACCTAGAGCGTGTTCCACCCTATTACTACGCATGACGGCACGGATCCTAGCTTCTTGTGATACATTTTATAAAGTGGGTTAGATCTGTGAGCAGATTATAAAAATACAAATCTCCATTTTTCCAAGTGTATTCGTACCAGAAATAGGGATTGACATTTGAAGGTGAGCATGGATGTGTGTCGCAGTAGGGAGCGAAACCCAATAACCAGCCCACACAGCAAACCGACCCCCTGAAATTTTTCTGGTTCAGGGTCTAGGTCAACACCTAGTGAAACAACCAATGTCATTTTGCGAAATATTGATACTTGTGTAATGTAGTAACTAATTCTAGGCAACTACTGCCTTTTTGTGATCAAGGGCAGAATCACTGGTAATCAGTAAGTTGCTAAATATTCTTTGAGCCCAAGCTGACTTTGAAACATTTATTCAAACAATGTTTACAACGGGTACATCAGCTACGATTCTTCATCAGCGATATTTCGGCCCTTTTTGGCAAGGGTCCTCGTCAGGCTGTCAATCCTCTAGTTCAACTTCGGGGAAGGAAACAAACCTGTAATCTTTTACAGGTTACAGGCCATCACAGGCCACACAATCTTTTACAGGTTACAGGCCATCACAGGCCACACAATCTTTTACAGGTTACAGGCCATCACAGGCCACACAATCTTTTACAGGTTAGCTTTCTGATCGACAGGTTAGTCTCTCTGATCGACCTCCCGATCGGTAGACGAAGATAAATCAGCGAATCTGCTGGTCTGACGTTCGAACTTCCCAGCCGAACAGTTATATTAGGGCTAGTTCTCCAAGTAAATAGAACAACTTGTGATTTTTCCGGGTTAAATTTCATTCCTACGCTGCTGTACTCATCACTTAACGTATGAAAATTTTCTTCAAGACGAGTAACTGTGCGACTGGGGTTTAGAATGTCATCCGCGTAATATACAAAACTAACGTCAATTCCACGAATAATACAAGCCGATGAAAGTGTAGCCTATCTTTACCGCTTTAAGTAAGTTGGAATGTCATTTTTAAGCAAAACCCTTGAGGCAAAAATGATCGTGGTCCCTTGGGAATTACAAAAATGTATCTTTTGGTCTGTCGGATATGTGTCTGGACCAGTGTCGCAATAGGGTGCGAAACCAATAACAAGCCCACACAGCAAACCGACCCCCCGAAATTTTTGTGGTTCAGGGTCCTAGTCAACACCTAGTGAAACAATCAATGTCATTTTTGCAAAATGTTGGGACTAGTAACTAATTCTAAGTAACTACTGCCTTTTTTTATCAAGGGCAGGATCACTGGTAATCAGTTAGTCAGTATCCAGTCGGAAATGCCCATACTGTACGGAGCCCTACGAAGTTAATGTCTCCCCACCAACTGCTGAGAAAATTGTTGAGGCCATCAAAAGCCTTAAAGAACCTGTCTTACCTATAATACTAACGCAACCTACTTCCATCATCACTCGTGTATTTATAAACCCGGAGACCCCAATTTCGTACGGTACATTCTAACCCATCTAACAAAAGCACGCTGATTTTCGCATTTGCCGATGTGTATCACGGAGACGGTTGTCTCCGAGGAGTTTTTGGGATCCCAAAACGTAAGTTGAGGGATACCTATGACTTCGCAAAAGTTGTCCGTCCGTCCGTCCGTCTGTAAGCACGATAACTCTCGGAAGGGAATGAGATATTTTGATGAACCTTGGTGTGAGGATTCGTTGGGTCGGCGGACCAGTCGAGTTCGTAAATGGGCTTTGTAGCCCTACATTTAGGGGTGGGGGAGGGGGTTCAAATTAAGGGGCAAACAAAATATTTTGAAACAGCTAATGTGATAGTCGATTACGGGGTAAGAAGACATGCTGAACACGATGGTGAAAACCATTTTGTAATCGGACAAGTAGTTCGCCCGGAATCCGGCCAAAACCGGAAAGTTTGTTAAAAGTAAAAGTTTTATTTGAAGTTGATTAGATGTTCGATTTAGAGGTAGGAAGACATGCTGAAGACGATGGTGAAAACCATTTTCTCGACGGACAAGTAGTTCGCCCGGTATCCGGCCCAAACCGGAAAGTCTGTTAAAATTAAAAGTTTTATTTGGAGTTGATCAGATGTCCGATTTAGGGCAAGAAGACATGCTGAACTTTTATGTGAAAACAATTTTCTACCCGGACATGTAGTTCGCCCGGAATCCGGCCAAAACCGGAAAACTGTTAGAAGTTAAAGTTTTATTTCTAGCTGACTAGATAACCGATTTAGGGGTAAGAAGAGACGCTGAATCCGTGTGTGACAATCATATTTTACCCGGATATATAGTTCGACCGGAATCCGGCTGGAGTCGGAAAATTTGTTATAAAGTAAATTTTTATTTGAAGTTGATTAGATGCTCATTATTGGGGAAAGAAGATACCCTGAGTTCGTTTTTGAGTTTTCTTTTTTCGCCGGACAAGTAGTTCTAGAGTTCGGCCGAAACCGGCAAATTGGCAGAAGTGGCAGGAACTTTTCGTCACAACAGATATGACTTATACGGGTAAACACACATGCTGAATCCATATCTGAACTTGGTTTTCTCAGATGATTAGCTATTTGGCCTTAATCTGTTTCTGAATTTTAATTGTAAGAATGTTCAAGGATTCTGGCGATGACTGGATCTGGCTAAGACAAGACCCAGTTGTCTGGATCAGATATTGAATTTTTGGGATCCCATCGAAAAGTTTGGTCTTGTTCCATCAGAAAAACCGGTTGTGTAAATTGTTTCCCTGTTTTCGCTACGAGACATCGGGTCTCGGAAAAGGCTTAAAACAACCAAAACCGTGGGTTATTTGTTGAAAGCACAGCCTAGTTTTAAAGTATCTAATATTTTAAAGTACTGTAATTTGAACAGTAAATAGTGCGAGGAGTCCTTTAAGCGCCACAGATCCCCTGGTGAAGATGTTCTTCCTGCCGAAATATTCAAGGCTTGCCCTCGACGTCTCGCAAGCCAACTTCAACCCCTTTACAAGAAAGCGTGGGAGAAAAAAGTCATTCCCAAGCGACTGGAAAATCTTCCATTGACGAAGTGTATTTTCTAGGACCCAGTCTATGCAGTAATTGAAAAGAAAATCTACCGCTCCAGTTATTCCGTGCATATGGATGAATTTGAGGCCAAACACGTCGAAAATGTAGTCGAGAATCCCTCAAATGTCTTCGAGGAGCCGGTGTTTGTATTGGAGAATGGATAAAAAAAAGTCTTCGAGATTATTTTTAAGTCTTCGAGAAACTACAAAAAGTAATCGAAAAAAGATAAACCGTATTCGAGAGTGTTTTAAAAGTATTTGACATTTAAATTGGGATTAGGTATTCGAGAATTACATAAATGTATTCGAGTATGTGATAAATGTATTCGAGAATTCTCATTTTTTAAATTCTCGAATGTATTTCGTCATTCTCGAATACATTTGTGTCATTATTGAGTTCTTATTTCAGTTTAAATGTCAAATACGTTTTAGAAATTTTTGAATACTTTTTATCTTTTCTCGAATACTCTTAGTAGTTCCTCCAAGACCTATGAAAAATCTCAAAAAATTTTCACAGACACCAATTCCTCGAAGACATTTCGGGGATTCTCGAAGACATTTTCGACATTTTTAGCCTCAAATCTGTTCCATACATGCAGTTGTGACTGTCTTTAGATCTTTCCACATTGTATTGGGGTCTTCGTCATCCTGCCTTTTTGCCTCGAACCTGCTCCTTAGCCGAACTTGGAACTGTTCTTTTACTGTCTGTACGTCCAATTTAGCTATGTTACGTTTCTTTCTCGGTGCTCTCCTCCCGTATGGAAATAATTCAAGTCATCGTATTATGGAACATTTTTCCAATCGTAAACAACTGAAATCCATTGGAAACGATCGTAAACAATTCTTTTTTTACGATTGGAAACAGTTGTTTACGATTGGAAACAGTTGTTTACGATTGAAAACACTTGTTTACGATTATAAACAGTTGTTTCCGATTGTTTCCAATCGTTTGCGACTATAAAGAGTTGTTAACGATTGTATTTTTGTTAACGTAAAAATGCAATCATAAACAACTGTTTCCAATTGTTTACGACTGGAAAAATGTCCCCTAATACGATGACTTGAATTATTTTCATACGTGCTGTTCCTTGTTCTGAGCCGCCACCCATGCGAGGGGTTCCGCGTCGCTTGAAGCCGGGAACGCCGTAGTCAGTGCTTCCACTTCTCATGATTTATCACGAGATCTACGTTGTTTGAAGGTCTCCTACTGATTTATTTTTGAGTCTCCTGATCTACTGATATTTCGCTATCCTACCTAATTTTCTCCGGATTCTTCTGAACGGCTATATATTCTTAATTATTCTTTTGTCGAGCATGGCTTGGAGGCTGGAACTCATCACCGAAGCAAGAATCTGGAAGGAAATAGTTAAATTTGGCAGGAAAAAGCTAACTTAAAAAAAATCTCGCCTGCGGCGCTCACTTTATGTGATCATAGGTAGTATTGACTAGCTAGACTACAGTCGCTGCTGCTGCCAGGACATCGCTCCATCCGGTTTCTGGAACTTCTTAGAGTCTTGTATTTGATCCACAGTATATGATAGAATTTGTAAGAGCAGCAGTTAAGTTTTTAGCCTACGGGAGAAAAAAAGATTTGGATTTCGAAAATTTTCGCCGGCGGCGCTCGGTTTAATTTTCTCTTGGGTATAACGGATAAAAGCTGTTACTGCAATAGTGCCCGGCAATAGATTCTCCAAGTGGGCTTCGCCAAAACACCGCCTAATAGTTGGCTTACCGTCTTTCACGCTGCCCTTTAATGTTCCTCTTCCTACGTAATCCTTTCTGTTCCACGATTTAGAGCTCGAATTCTCAGTTTCTAGGATCCGGTAAACTTTTTGAGAGATTCGATAAAATTTTGGCTCTGCACCCCCCCCCCCCCCCCGCCCCAACGAAAATCCACTTGCGACGCCCCTGCACGCTACACCTATACTTTGCATATTCCCCTTTCCGAAATATAAACCATAAATACAAATTTCCTCCTAATATCTCCTTTTTAGAACTTCTCCTTAATAATAATAATAATAAAATAAATCTCCTGATTTTTTGGACTACTGAATCTCCTGATTTCTCCTGATTTTTGAACTATGTCTACGTTTTTTGAAAATTCTGGAGCAGAAGCACAGGCCGTAGTAGATGATGCGACAACTCTTGGACCACCTCCCATTAAACGTTTCATGGGAATTCAGTTCACCGTCAGTTCCCCAGACGACGGTCCCTCCTCCTTTATCCCGGCTTGGGACAGGCTGCTTAATGCAGGCGGAGTTTCAGTTGGTTCTGTAGAGAATAACCCTATCCCAAACATGGTATATGTTTAGAAATCAAATGGTCTGTTGTGGTCAAAAGTATGACATCGTATAAAATATCGAATATCCAGTCTTGCACTTACTCTTGCAATGAACTTTGAATACCGTCTGTTCACTAGAAGAATCCGCCTGGAATGTGGTTTTCTTCAACTAAAATCAACCGAAGGCAGTCGTAACTTCCTTTTATTGTATAAGTATTCCTTCAGCCCAAGCTAACTACCATCGATAAACGGGTAAGTCAGCTAATGCATGCTCACAGTTCGTTCTTCTAGCCTGAGCCTGGAGAGGTCTCTTGCCAAGAAGGGCCGAAATATATTTGACAATGCAAAACGGATAAGTAAGCTACATTTTATTGAGCCATATTTCGGCCATAAATATTCCTTGAGCCCAAGCTGACTGCGAATTATATTTGATAGTGCAAAAGGGACACGGATAAGACGGATTTTTCCACAGGTCGTTTTTTCCAGCTTGATTGGCTTTGAGCCTCAAGAGGACCCTTGCCAACAAGGGCCGAAATATAGCTCTAATAAAATTCAGCTGACGTATCCATTTTGCACTATCAAATATTTCGGCCCTTCTTGGCAAGGATCCACTTCAGACTCAAGCCGCTCAAACTGAAAACAAGAGCTGTAAGCTCATATGGCACTTGCATGGGTCAAGATGATCTGATTGATCAAAAGTAAGTTTCGACTTTGCGGTTGAGATGCGCGCTCTAAGGGAGCTGGAACTTCATTTGTAAGCAAAACCCTTTAGGCAAAACTGCTAATGGGCTGATGGGCATCACGAAAATGCATATATTGCTTAAAAGTATTTTTTTTACTTTGCGGTCAAGATTGGTACTTTAAGAATTAATCGGATTTTGGAAGTAGCAATTTCTAAGCAAATGTTGTTGAGTCTACAATATTCCAGCGAAGTTTCATCGTCCTAGCCCATCTGGAAGTACCTTAACGCGCGATCACCGGAATCCCAGCCCCCCCCCCCCCCCCTCCTCCAACTCCACCCACAATAACCGGAGCCAATCCGGTTCTGTAAATGATTAATCCAGAGCATCTGTTTGTCATTCCCACGAAGTTCGATCCAGATCACACCAGTCTAAGCGGGTCAAGTATTTTCCGCCCTCCCCCCAATAATTGCCGGATTCGGTCCGGAAATGAAAAAGGTCACCAGAGAAAAATGTCCTCTGTTTAATTTTAAATTTCACACGAATCCGATCACCCGTTCCAAAGTTACACATGACTCAATATTCCGGATTCCCCTCCCTCAACTCTTCCCCCAAGATTATCATATCGAGGATTTTTTTTTATTCCAAGTCAGTTTGACCGGGTCCCTGATATGCCTTCCAAGTTTCGTCGTGAAAATCCCCCAAAAAACGGAATTCCGGGAAACCCCCGATACCATCATTCTAACCGTTTCTCGAGATTTCCGGTCCACCCCCCCCCCCCAGCTCCCCCGCGGTGCACGTAGCCAATCCGATTCAGCAAATGACTTACCTAGAGCATCTGTTTGTTCTTCCCACAAAGTACCATCCCGATCCCTCCATTCTAAACGGGTCAAGTATTTCCCCCCCCCCCCAATAGTTGCCGGATCCGGTCCGGATATGAAAAAAATCATCGGAGAAATGTCCTCTGTTCAATTCTTAAATTTCACTCGAATCCGATCACCCATTCCAAAATTACGCATGACTGAAAATTTCGGATTCCCCTCCCTCCACTTCCCCAACCATTATCTGATCGACAAAATTTTTATTTTGAAGTCAGTTTGATTGGGTCCCTGATGTGCCTGTGCCAAGTTTCATCGTGAAAATCCCCAAAACCACCATCACCGGAATTCCGGGACCCCCCCCCCCCCCCATAAGTGTCCGGATCCAGTACAATGGTCTAAAGGACTTATCTAGAGCAGATGCTTGTTCTTCCCAGCAAGTTTCACTCCGATCCCTGTTTCTTGAAATTTCCGGTCTCCCCCCCCCCAACTCCCCCCTGGCCACCGAATCCGGTCAAGACTTTAAACGGGACATGACAGATATATATTCTATTCAGTTATGAAGTTTCATTACAATCCGATCATCCGTACGAAAGTTACACACTTCTCAATTTCCCGGATTCCCCTGCCCTCCACCCCCCCCCCCCCCCAAAAAATAGTCGGATCAGAAAACTGATTATTTCTAAGTTTGTTTGGTCGGGTCTCTGATATGCCTGCCAAGTTTCATGGTCCTAGCACAACTGGAAGTACCCTAACTCGAAAAAGTCTGACAAAATGCCCTGGATCAGAAAACTGAGTATATTTAAGTTTGTTTGGTCGGGTCTCTGATATGCCTGCCAAGTTTCATGGTCCTAGCACAACTGGAAGTACCCTAACTCGAAAAAGTCTGACAAAATGCCCTAAATTTTCAAGTTTCCAGCGCCCCCACTTCCCCGCATATGGTCGGATCGGGAAACTGATTATTTCCAGGTTAGTTTGGTCGGGTCCCTGATATTCCTGCCAAGTTTCATTGTCCTAGCTCATCTGGAAGTACCCTCACTCGAAAAAGTGTGACAAAATGCCCTAAATTTTCAAAGTTTCCAGCGCCCAGCTCCCCCGCATATGGTCGGATCGGGAAACTTATTATTTCCAGGTTACTTTGGTCAGGTCCCTGATATTCCTGCCAAGTTTCATTGTCCTAGCTCATCTAGAAGTACCCTAACTCGGAAAAAAGTGACAAAATGTCCTAAATTTTCAAGTTTCCAGCGCCCCGCACTCCCCCGCATATGGTCGGATCGGGAAACTGATTATTTCCAGGTTAGTTTGGTCAGGTCCCTGATATGCCTGCCAAGTTTCATTGTCCTAGCACATCTGGAAGTACCCTAACTCGGATATGTGGGACAAAAACTCGGACCGACCGACAGACCGACAGACGGAATTGTGATCGGTATATGGCACTTGAGCCAGAGGCTGCAAGTGCCATAAAAAAAACGAAATTTTCTAGTTTGAGCGGCTTTAGCCTGAAGAGGACCAATGCTAGGAAGGGTCGAAATATAGCTCTAATAAAATGTAGCTGACCTATCCGTTTTGCATTGCTAAATATGATTTGCAGTCACCTTGGGCTGAAGAAATATCTGTCGCCGAAAAATAGGTAGAATAAAAATCAGCTGACTAGAATAAAACAAAGATAGTTTCGTAAACCAAATTAGCCTGACAGATCACAAGAAATCAGAAGAAAAACAAACAAAAATGTTTGTTTTTGTAAAGGCCAACAAAAATACTGAAAACAAAGCAAATATTCAGGGAGGACAACCGCCTCCCTTCTTCAGTGCCGACGGAAAATTTCATAGAAAAATGCCTAGAAATGGATGAAAACCAAAATTGAAAGAATTAAAAAAAAATGTTTCACTAATAACACGAGCCACTCATCAATACCTACGAATAACTATTACCAAAACTGTTCTCGCTCGGTACTAGCGAGTTACTCGCTAACAAATTTCCGTCGGCACTGAAGAAGGGATGCGGTTGTCCTGCCGAAATTTTCGCTTTGTTTTTCAGTATTTTCGTTGGCCTTTAAGAAAACCCATTTTCGTTTGTTTTTCTTCTGATTTCTTATGAGAATAAAACATCGGTACAGCTTTCTTCTCTGTACGAGCGTAGGCTACCACTCTGGAACAGCTTTTCGGGAAAAAAAACGATCAACGCCTAGATGGTTTCGAAAAAGGCGTTGACGAAGACTGGCAACATGCTGAATAGCTACACTGGGATGCCAGTGAGCCGATGTAACAAAAATATCTACCAACCAAGCTACAAACTAGCAAGAGACTCTACAGGAGCATGGCCCCGCCTTGCATCGCTGGAAGTTCGATTTAAAGGACCCGTCGTACCTATGCAATGCAACCTACTTCCGGAACTACATTCAATTCTTATAGGACCCCTCTTACTTATTCTGCCTTTTATAATATACCTAGCTCCCTTGTCGAATTATGAGCTTCTAAAATCCCACATTTCTCCATTGTTTCGTTTTGTGCCTACGAATTTTAGCGCTTTTTACGCCATGCCGAGTTTTGCCCGTCACACAAAGCAAAGTTTGCCGGAGTCTTCAATGTCCGCTGACAAGTTCTTCAGACATAAGGATATGATAATCTTCTGTTTTTACTTCTTTTATTTGCTTAGTTTTCCAACTTTTTAACCACGGCGCGTTGAGTTTTCAAACGTTTTGCTCCCACCCGCCGCGCCTGAGAGCAGGAAGGCTGGATAGGGTCGACAAGCGCTAACAAGAAAATCGCTGATTTCAGGTGGAAAGTAATGGTATTTATGGAACCCTTTTTCCTGATCCCTTTAATAGGCAAAAGATCATTTCTAGTAAGAGTTGTGCTTTAAACCTGGAGACCCAAATGCATTCTGAACCCGCTGACGACACCTCATTAATCTTTGCACTTGCCACGATTCACTTTTTACCGTGCGCATGATTCTCCCGACGAGTGTTCGCGTGTCATGCTAATTAATGCGTGAAACCGGTTATCTGAATTTTCCCGAGTTATTACAGAAGTCAAGGGACCCGAGAAAAGGCTTAAAACAGCCAAAGCCGTGGATAATTTGCTTAAAATATAGCTTAGTTCTACAGCATTCAAATAGATTTGAATATTGGAACATAAACAGTAAATAGTGCGAGATCTGCTTTAGGGTAATTATCCGTTTATCTCGGTCAAATACCTATAATTGTGTTTCACTCTGATTGAGATTTTGGTCATTGCGATGTAGTAGTATACTGACATCCGCAAATGCTCGTCGTTTGATCACCTTAAATCCCGCTAATAATAACCAGGTATTCATGATACTTAAGCTTAGGCGTTGAAAATTGGCGATTTCGTTCCAGTTGAGTTGTTTGGCTTCAGTAATTTTCTGTGTCAGATTAATTAATCGGTAAGTCACCAAGAATAGTATGCAACAATCTTGTTTGCATCATGTGGTGGACAGAGGCGTTACTAGCCATAATGTGGGGGGGGGGCAAGGCATTTACCGACTGGCTGGTAATTTTTACCGACTGTTTTCAAGAAAAAATCGACAGTTTTGAAAAAAAGTCGACTGATTTTCAGAAAAACCGACTGTTTTTGACAAAAAATCAACTGTTTTGACGAAAAGTCGCGGCGCTTTGCGACGACTCGGTTATTTTTACCGACTGGCCGACAATATTGGGGAGGCCCCCCCCCCACACACACACACCACAAACACACCAGACGTTCTGATATACGTGTAATGCGACGTCATTCGCCGAAATGCATAATTCGTCGTAACTCTGGTTTATGTTACAGTTATTTGATTTTTAGTTCTGATATTAAGTGTAATTGTAAATGATCACTTACGGTGATTCGAATTGTATACAAGTTTATTATTTATGACAAAATTATGACAAAGATGTGGATGTTATTTATCTATGACGAAAAATCCAATGTTCGGCTTGCTCGTGAAGGAATTTTGAAAATAAATTGAAAATTGGAATTGGAATTGGTAAGAAGCCGACTAAGAGGGCAGTAGAACTTGTATCGCCCTCATGATTATGGAGTATACCACCTTACTACATGAATGAATTTGTTTCCAAAAAGCCCGTGGGGCAATGGCGGGAAAACAAAATAAAGTAATAAGGAAAACAATATAAACACCTTAAGCAGAAGATACTTACTCCAAAAAAGGCTCATCCCGATCACCATAGCCTGCTTGAGGAACCTCCCAAGACGACGAAGGTCAGCAAAAGTTTTCTTCCCCATTACATTAGCCTCTGCCATCGTTTCTCGCCCAAAAGCCTCTGTTCTCAAACCTTTTAGCTTAACGCATCGACCCACAAATTAATATATCTTCCCCTTGTAAACCGCGCATAGGGCAAAAGTAAGGACCAGAACTAACTTTCTTAAAAACTTTCTTCTTTCCCCCAGTGCGAGAGAATCCCCCTGCAAGCTCTGACTACCGCCCATTTCAGTTCCTGTGGTCTAAGCACCGCTTTCATTTGTAAAATTTTATGGCGATTTACAGGTTTTTCATGGGCAATGTCTCTTACTCAAGGACATTGTGCTTCAAGGTTCGTTCGCTGTGCTGATGCGTACGTGGGACATACCCTGGGGCTTTGCAAGGGGGGGGGGGGCAGCATTTATTTGTTTATCACCCGTCATTTCAAACAGAAAAAGGACGGAGTACAAAAACGAAAAGAAAAACATGACAAAAGCAAAACGTAACACTTTCATAGGAACACACACAAAAAATCGACAATTACAAACTAAGGCTCTCCGACTGACTAAAAACTGAACACGGTTACATACGTATACACTTAAACTTTGAGAATTTTGCTCCACGGGTGGGACTGGATTTTCGAGTTGTACTGCTAATCAGGTTAGAGATTGCAAGCTCAGAGTCTCTTATGTTATATATTTTCATGATTTTAGTATTTCTTGTCCAAGGGGGGAGCCGAAGTAAGTATTTGGAGAATCTGAAAAAAGTGGAACGGAGTTTATTTTTTTTCACTAGCTGAGAATATTTGCCAGAAAGGAGCTAGGTAAAGAAATTGGGGTATTGCAATGGAGTTACAAAGGGAAGCTAGTATTTTTCGGTTGAAACGGGTTACATTCTTTACAAGTAGAGCATAGGAAGTGCATATTTTTCTTTCAAAATGTTCAGAAAGAAGCCGGCGGTTGTGTTTTAATGACGAGCCTGGGGAGTCCAAGGTAAACAATGCTCTCAACGGGTTTTACATTGATATCACCAAGAGCAATGGAGGGCACGGGGCCTTCAGCTTTCCAGTTAAATAGTACAACGTCTGACTTAGCCGAATTAAATTCAAGACCTTGATGAACGTATTCGTTTTGCATAATTTTAAAATTTTCTTCTACCCGTTTGATTGACCTGCTTAAATTAAAAATATCGTCGGCATAACATACGAGAGAAATGTCAACGGCTTGGAGAACACATGAACAAAGACATAAAGATTGCGCTTCTAGGACACTATTATTGAACAGTGTTGGCGAGGAGTATGCTTACGAACTGGGATTGAACGACCACAATGACAAGGGTGAGGTGACGGTGTTAAATTTTGAGGCAGCTTAAAGCCTTACTCGGAGCCGCGAGTACATATTCCGCAAAGACATTATTACAGAGCGATTTACACCTCGCTTCGCCGCATGCAAAAGTATGGCAGCGTGGATCAAAGAGTCGAAAGCTCGACGAACATCGTGACCGGCTAAGACCAAACTTTCCCCCGAATTTTCGGCATCAATAAGCGCTGAAGCTACCACGGCAAATGCATGCGTGCAGCCGATACCTGGTTGAAATCCGAACTGTGAAGGGGGGACATTGCACTTATTACTCAGCTCATCAATAAATAACAATTCATAAATTTTACACAAAGTCGTGGACACTGTAATTGGACGGAAGCTTGAACATTGTGGCGTCGCATTAGATTTTTCTTTTTTGGGAATTGGAGTAAGGTCCTCTATACAGAATGTTGTAGGGACAATGCTAGTGTCAAAAATCATTTGCATTAATAAACAAATGTGGTCAACAAACAGAGAGCTACCATTAATAACATGAAGAGTGCTAACATTGTCAATACCCGAAGATCGTTTTCGCTTTAGGCGAGAAATCGCTGTTATGACAGATTCTCGCGAATCTAAGAAATTACAAGCCGGATGTGCGTTAAGAAATTCTGTGAGATGACGCTCAGCCTTAGCTTCAGTCTCGGGATCGGGCGAAGCAAGTTCATTCGTAAAGTGCGCGGACCATTCTGACTCTGGAGTATCTGCCGCAGAAAAACTACATTCCGGCTCATTTCTCACCACATTCTTCCAAAGCATTGCCGGATTTATGCTACGACTAGAATAATGGTCTTGTACGTGGATACGGTGTGAAGCAAGCTCCCGTCCGAAATTTTTTTTCACACCCTTACGAATAGCATTAACTAAGCCAGATCTTGAGCGGCCGCAATCACTCCAAAGCCTTACCAGAACTTTGCTTTGTTACATGCATTAACAAGGGCAGGATTTTTTGACCAATCACGATCTATCGACCCGATTCTAATTTTTTTTCACGGGGACAGCCGCTTTTTCGGCACAAATTAGAGCGTGGCATATTTCCGCGCAAGACATATCAACGGCCAGTTTCGGGCCAGTCTCACATTCGCTTGGCCTCAATGACTTCTGTAGAAGGTTGAAAGGTACATGGATTTTTTGGAGAATGGAATCACACATATTGACATATTTGTTCACATTAATCTTAATACCGAAACTATTAGGTATAACTACCGGGATTCGGCAGTTGTATAGAATCTCGAATAGGCTATCGATACAAAGCTATTCGGTATAATATCGGGATTCGATAATTTGTTCGATAGAATTGCCAGGACTCTGTAGCCTAGTAATAACGAATCCCCAACTTCGATCCAGTTTCGCGAAATTATCCATATGTTTTGGTATAATTGGGACTCGGTAGTTATACAGAACCCCGAAGAGGCTATCGATCCAAAAGTATTCGCTATATTAAGTGGATATTCGGTATAATCGCCAGGATTCGGTAGTTACAACGAACCAGAACTTCGATCCGATTTCGACGACATTCTACTGAATCCCGAATATCAGTTCATAATTATCCGCTATATGGGTCCTTATCCCCCAGTTACGATTTTTTGCCCAACTTCGACGTCAATCCTAAAATCCAGCGACCCCATGCCGCAGAGAATCGTACTCTAACGTATATGTTTTGATCTTGTCAGTCGTATATTGAGAGGTTGCCAGAATGACATAAAGGTAGTTGCCAAACCTTGAGTTTCACAGTCGGGTTTTGTACCGAAACCTTTCTGTCGGAAAGCGGGCAGACGCCGATACTCCAAATTTTTGTGCGGTGCATAGTTTCAAAATTATTTGGGTCTTTGAAAAAGTCTTGTATTTTAGCATAGAAGTAGGTTTAGAACAAAAATTCATGTAGGGCAAGGTTTGGACATAAATCGGATTTGTAAGCATTGAGAAGAGGTCGAGTGAAGCATTGGTCACAGACAAAAAGGATTGATCCATGACTTCATCAGTAGTCCTTACTTTTATTTTGGATTCCAAAAAGGCACGCCTGCGGCTAATTTCGTAATATTCTCTACCTTGTGGAAGATGGAGAATGGTTTTAAGCCAGTTTTAGGCTTGGGATATGAGAAACATTAAAAGTTAAATCTGGATGGAAATAGTTAAGTCTGTCAGGAAAAAGTGAACTTACTAAAGTCTCGCCTACTTCGCTCGCTTTGTGTAGTATGGGCATAGGCGTTACTAGCCAATATGCCTTAGGGGGGCGAGGTTTTTACCGACTGGTTTGTCATTTTTACTGACTGTTTTGCAGGAAAAACGACGGTTTTGCAGGAAAAATTACCGTTTTCAAGACAAAACGACAGTTTTGACGAAGAATCGCCTGATTTTCAGAAAAACCTAATGTTTTGATGAAAAGTTGACTGGTTTTCAGAAAAACCGACAGTTTTCATGAAAAATTCAACTGTTTTTACAAAAAAACGCGGCGATTCTCGCCGATTCAGTTATTTTTACAAACTGGCAGACAACATTGGGGAGGGGGCGTCCACCCCCCCCCCCACCCCCCCGTACGTGGCGATCCTGGTTATGAATAAATATTCCTTCAGCCCAAGCTGACTGCGAATCATATTTGATGGTGCAAAACGGTGACGTCAGCTGAATTTTGTTGGAGCTATATTTCGGCCCTTCTTGGCAAGGGTCCTCTTTAGGCTCAAAACCGCTCAAGTTGGAAAACGAACTTGTGGGAAACACAAGTTGTTTTCCACACACCGGAACGTCGCTCCATCCGGTTTTAATGTTTCTGGAAATTCTTGGGATCTCTAAGATTTGTATGGGAAGCAGTTAAATTTCCAGACAAAAACAAACTGAATATAGAAAATTTCCGCCTGAGGCGCTCGATTTCATTCTGTTTTGGGTATGGTAAATAGAAGCTGCTACTGGAATCGTACCCTGCCAGTCGGTAGAAAATTACTGGTTCGACGCGAAGCGCCGCAAATTTTCATTAAAACCGTCGATTTTTTCCTTGGAAGCAGTCGGTTTTTCGTAAAATTTTCTATTTTTTTCTTAAAAACAGTATTTTTTTCTAATAATCAGTCGGTTTTTCGTCAAACAGTCTGTAAATATGACAACCAGTCGGTGATTACCTTGTCCCCCCTCCCTCCCAAAACATGTTGGCTAGTAACGCCTCTGGTTGCAGGTAACAGTATTCTACAAAATAATAATAGCTAAGACATGATTCTAGACAGTCCAAACAAAATGTAATGAACAAAACCTAAAGCGAAATCTTGGTATGTAAGAAAGCAAAAACGTAAGGAACTTGCGTCACTCTCCCCTACAGTTAGTGATGAAATCCTTTAGACTGTCGATAGTCGGGGTAAGAAGACATGTTTAATGATCTACTTGCTTTGTTTTTCGTTTGGTCGATACTGCGGACAGAATCCGGGTAAACCGGAAATTCAGTAGCCATCGTGTTACGTCTGGTTCGGTTGTTCAAAGATTTGAGCTAGAGGCGTATTCTCGCCGTTCCCCGAGGACGGGGAATGCTCCGATTATCATCACCATCATCAAAAAGGACTCCCCTTCAGATTCGGAGGGGAATCAAGTTTTGCTGGTGTTGGTGCCGTATAACATTAATTAAAAACAATCGGAATAAACAAAACCGAAACTAAAGTGGATCTAGATAATTTCGTCCGCAGAATATTTTTTTTTTTTTAATAAAATCCATTTTGGAAGCACTCCCCGTGTTCCCCCCGTTTCTGTAACGCGGAGTCCGCGTAAAGAAGAGAATATGCATTAGGAGTAAAATGACTAAGAAATACCGAGCTCTAGCTTCAGCTTCCTATCAAGTCCGGAATTCCTTGGAATCCAGTTCTCGTCTGACCTAGTCTAAAACGGAATTACGGAAAGAACAACATCCTCTAACAAAACCTATAAAGTTGTGTTTTGAGATAAAGGGCTTGTTGTATCATAATGTTCTTGCTTAATTTCAATGCTTAAATATTTGAATGCTTGAAATAGCATTGGTATTCCGGTCTTAATCTGGGCTAGATCGGAAATTAAGAGCACAAAGCTATTACCAAACGGATCTAGTTAACGGGTTCATTATGGATAAACAACATGTTTACCTCGTTGTTTATGCGATCCGACGAAGACCGGAAGTCTGCAAGACTCGGCTGTCTGGATGAAGAAGTCCAGTAGATATTCCCCTTTGGAATCCAGCGAAATCTTGGGTTTCCTTCCCATATGGAATTTATGGTCACTGCTCCCTAGTGTTGAAACCCGTTTGCGTACTCACCAGTGTCTGCGTCTATCTCAGCGATCTGACGAAGACCGGAAGTCAACAAGACCCGGTTGTCTGGATGACTAATAAGTCCAATAAATATTCCCCGTTGGAATCCAGTTGAAATCTTGGGTTTCCTTCCCATATGGAATTTATGGTCACTGCTCCCTAGTGTTGAAACCCGTTTGCGTACTCACCAGTGTCTTCTTCTGCCTCACTAGTGCGGACTTTGAAGAGCCTGTCGGGAGGCAGGTTCTATTGAGAAGTCTCCCGGGAATGGTGAGACCAAAAAGCTCTTTATAAAGGAAATGCGAGACAGTACTGAGTAAAGCCAGAATTAACTGTTGTGAGACAGTCTGATGTGTGGGGGAGAAATAAAAAAAGGAGAAAGAACGTGACATTTTCGCTAGCAAAATTGTTGTCAATTAGCAGCCACACCAGGTTATCATTTACGCAATGTGTGTTTTAATAACTGTACCACAGCATCCAGAGATGATCAAGACTCACATGTCCGTCCTGCGCTGGACTGGAAATGATACCAGATCAAAATAACACTAGGGAGTAGCGCCAATACCTTTGCTTTCCATGCTTTGCAAACGGGCCCTACTCATAGCGCCGCCCATTACGCTTGCGGCATTTAAAGCGAGACATACTTTCAGGTTCAGAAATCTCTAGTAAAGCAAAGGTACAGTCTGCATACACCCAGAAAATAATGGCGGCTGTATCATTTTTTTGCTATGTTCAGTATATGAAGTTATCGGAGCCGGCGCTGGTGAAAGACTGATCGAGTTTCAATAGGGACGTTCTATATCGCTAGTGGAGATGCTATTCGAGTGTGTGTCAGTTTTGTCAAGTCTTGGTGCTACTCCCTAGTGTTATTTTGCTCTGATGTTACTGATCCTCTTCGGGCACAGGTTCTAGTCCCGACGGCGCCTATCGTTTGGTTTGACAGTCGATAATGGGTTATCTGAGGAATTGTCCCCGACCACCCATTCTACTTCCAGGCTGATGACAGAGAATGAGTGCACCGCCAGTAAGGCCTGTAAATGACTGATACTGATTACCTTCCCTACCTATCTTCATGTCAGTAATGAGCGTGTTCCACCCTTCTAACGATAGTAAATATTAGTTCCTATTTCCGTTCCAACGCTCACCAAAAGTGACTACGCTGACCGTTCCAACCTTGTCGAAATAGTAACTGATAGTAACGATTTGCTTACCATGCTCGGGAGCGTAGTAAGCGTGGTAACTACGGATGTCTGCAACGTGATTGGCTGGATTACCCCGTAGAGTGATATTTTGCGGAAAATGGAAAAATGTGTTCCAGCCTTGACACGAAGAAGCCAGAATTCATGACGTCGTGCGTAGTAACGAAGATAAGTAGGGCGGAACACGCTCAGTGTTTAGCGGTAAAGATCCTTCTTCCTGCCGGCTACCATTTACGCAGTATACAGTTTAATAAGTTAAGATAAATAACTATAATACAACATTCGCGGATGGTCACAACTATAAATGACCCTATTTACAAGTCAGTAATATTTACACGTGGTTGAAAGGTATCACTAGCCAGGTAGCAGAACGTCGTTCAGTCCTTTCTTGCATGTTGAGTAGAGCTTTGTACAGTTGTGGCCAAAGGTGCCGCTTTTTGCCGCTTCCACATATTTCCCGAGGAAGTCCTCAACTTCTGTGTCCAGGGTTTTGAATTCATGGGAGTTGATTTTCCTGTGGGAACGAAACTTGTTTATAAGTTGTAAGTAAATTTCTGTATGTGAAACCGACCCAAAAAGTGTGATGGGTAACAACTGTCTCACCCCTCTAAAGTAATAATTGTCTCACACCTCTATTGTATTGCGTGAAGATGGTATGCTATAGAAGGGACTTCGCCGTGACAGATAAATCAGAAATCAACTTCTGGGTCCAGGGTTTTGAATTCATGGGAGTTGATTTTCCTGTGGGAACGAAACTTGTTTATAAGTAGTAAGTAAATTTCTGTATGTGAAACCGATCCAAAAAGTGTGATGGGTAACAACTGTCTCACCCCTCTAAAGTAATAATTGTCTCACGCCTCTTTTGTATTGCGTGAAGATGGTATGCTATAGAAGGGACTTCGCCGTGACAGATAAATCAGAAATCAACTTCTGGGTCCAGGGTTTTGAATTCATGGGGGTTGATTTTCATGTGGGGACGAACGTTGTTAATAAGGTAGTAAGTAAATTTCTGTACAATGAAGGAATGAATTTATTTCCAAAAAGCCCGTGGGGCCATGGCAAGAAAACAAAATAAACACAAAAAAAGACAATATTTACACCAAAAGGAGGGAACCCTTACTTAAGCCCGCCCATTGCCAGGCCTTGTGTTAGGCCTTATGGTGGGGCCATAAACAGTTAATGGTGTTTTTTATTTTTATGAATAAACTGAACTGAACTGAACTGAAACGCTACCGATGCTCCATAGCCTGCTTGGGGAACCTCCCAAGCCAATTAAGGTCACCAACATTTTTCTTCCCCATAACGTTAACCAAATCCTCTTCCTCCATCCTAGCATGCCCGAAAATCTCTTTGCGCAAATCATTTAGCTCAACGCATCTATCCACCGAATGGAATACATCCTCCCATAGTAAACCACACATGGGGTAGACTTAGGACCAGAACATACCTTGACTTTACCTATAAACTTTCTTCTTTCTCCCAATGGGAGAGAATCCGCCCGCAGACTTACAATCCAGTTTAGTTCCTCTGGTCTAAGCTCAGCTTTAAAAAATAGTTCCTCCTCCCATAGACTGTAGAAAGTCCCTCCGTATAAAGATTAAAGTGAACTGCAGCATTTGCTACTCGGATTCATCTTATCTCTATTTGGTATTAATCTTATCTGCGTAGAGATAAGAGTAATCCGAGTAGCAAATACTGCAGTTAACTTTATTCTTTTTGCGGAAAAACTTTGTACAGTGTATTTGAAACCGAACCGGAAAGTGTGATAGGTAAGAACTCTCACCCCTCTAAATTAAATATTCCTACAGCCCAAGCTGACTGCGAGTCATATTTGATAATGTAAAACGGATACGTCAGCTGACTTTTATTAGAGCTATATTTCGGCCCTTCTTGGCAAGGGTCCTCTTCGCGGCTTTGAGCCTTGAGATGTTTTTTCCACAGGTTAGTTTTTCCAACTTTGGCGGCTTTGAGCCTGAAGAGGACTGTAACCGTGGCAAACTGAGAAATAAAAATGTTCCTTGGGCGGGATTTGAACCTACGACCTTCAGCTTGAACGGGAGATTAAAGTAACAGTTAAAGCCCGGTTGAAATCCTTGTATAAATTTATCTTTACGAAAAAAGTATTCAGTCAGGTAACATGGGGATTTAACATGAGCAGGATCACCGATCCTGTAGCCTGCCTCTATCTAGGGCCTGTTTTCGAACTACTGTACAAGCCCTTCAGTGACTCAGTTAGTTAAAGCAACTACAATTAAAGCAGAAGGTCACACGTTCAGTTCCCGCCGAAGTGTAACTGCTTCAAGTCTCATAAGCATTGTCCAAATAGGTGTAATAAGCTGAATAGCGCAATCCGCGACGTTTCCATCTTAAGACACGCGCCCGTTCAGATAGGAGCTCAACAGGTTTTCATCAATGCGGCGCTCAGTGCTGCCACGTTGGTACAATTTTTCGAAACCCAGAAAGATCAGAAAAGGTTCTTAGTACTACTTGAAGTACACGAGTACAGTTTGACGCACATTATATTGTAAAAAGCTATTAAATTAACAGATGGACAGCATTTGTCCTCGAATTAATAATAAGCAGTCGCAACAGAACACAAACGCGTTCTTTTGAAGAATTTTTTTTCTTTAACTTCCAACAAAGAAGAACTTTTGTGCGTTCCCTGGCAACCCTGGCGGCTCCGCTCCACTCCTCGGCCCGCTGGCGGAACCAACCAAGTGATCTGATTGGCCCTGCATAAGGGAGCCGAGCTCTATTCTCCTTATTCGCCTTATTACAGCGCGCCCCGAGGCAAAGAGGAATCTGTAATAAACCTTATACGCCGTAATACACCTTACAATACATATTTGGACAATGCTATATGCTTAAGGCCCCACACCGCCGATGTCCAAGCTTGATGTCAAATCTGTCTCTTGGTGCCCATAACTAGCCTTACTGACTTTATCGGGCGCACTGCCAGGTGAGCGCCCAGTTTAGCTCATTTTTTGTGGTCGGCCGCTCTGGGAGCGCCTAGCTTAGTTCATTTAATTTGGCAGAGCGTTTTGCGAGCGCCCAGTTTAGCTAATTTATTTTGCCTGGGTGCTCTAGGATTTCAGTTCACCGCTTAAGTGAAAAATCAGATTATTGTTCTGAAGAGGCAAATGTGATGCGTCTTGCAGTTGTGAGGAGTTTTCGCGCCGTGAGTGTCAGGGATAAGTAAGTAAGTAAGTAATTTATTTGTAACCAGCTATTTCGAAAATGAGGAGTAAATGAAAGAAAATAAATAAAACACAGAAAAAGACACTAATTTTCAATCTTCGGCCATGAAACAGTGGAGAAGGTCGTGCGCGCTGGTTGGGCTCTGTTGTCAATGCTTTTTCATAGCGAAGAAGAAACATAAGTTCTGTAAACTTTGCTAACGCCCGGATAACTAACTGACGGCGACTCGGCCGTCAGCTATTTTTTTTTCTAGGTCAAGACACCCACATGGTAACCACCCTTGCAAATGCCATTTGATCATACAGCTCTTATTTTTATTTACCCGCGCAAAATTCCGCCTTCTTACCCGTTTTCTCTGTATAAGTGGGCTAACTAAAATTTGTGTAAGAAAACAGCAAGCAATACCGACCCAAAAATTCCAAATGATTGTAGTACTTTCCTAGGCTATCATGAGTGATAACCTAGTAGAAAAAAATTGACAAAAGAACCTTGAAATAGTTTGTCAAGTAGAAGGAGTTTACCAGCGTCGAGCAACATGAAAAACAAGGAAATTACGAAAAATCACATATATTGGGTGTGGTACATTTTAGTCCCTATTAGTGATGACCTAATAAAACAAATTGGCGAAAGAACCCTGAAATAGTTTGTCAAGTCGTAGGAGTTTACCAGCGTCGAACAACATGAAAAAAGGAAAAAGACCAAAAATCACATGTAATAAAAAAAAAACACACCTATAAATACAGATAAAACACACATATAATTGTGGAGCAGTACGATCGCCCCTGCTCGTCCAGGGAAATCTTTCTTTCTTTGAATAAGAACATCCCTCAAAAAGAAAAAAAGGAGAAAGACTACAAATCATATATAATGCAGTTTGGGACATTTATATGGTCCCTGTTGATCAATCAAAAAACTTGTCTTCAGAAAACATCCCCCAAATTTACCCCCCCCCCCCCCCCAGCCCAATGTGCTGGGCTGTCCGAGCTCAAGGGTCCTATTTGATCATTCTGTCTTGTAAATCCTCGGATCCATTTGCTACCGGTCCCTGCGAGTTGCGACTATGTAGCCTCACGGATTAACCAATATTTCAAGAGAAACTACCATCTCATATGTAAAATCCGGCGAGCTCTTTCATTGAAATCTATTACTTTCTTTGCCGGGCCACCAATTTTCCGTTTTTCTAACTTAATTGATCTCCATTGCCCTAACATTCTTCGTTTTCCGGTTGGTTTAACCCGCGTGGAATTCTTCCTTTTCCGAGATTTTCTGCTGGAACAAATCCGGCATCCTTTCTATTTAACGAAGGGAAACTGGAATGGATTTCCAAAGCTCATTTTTCTCCACGTCCTCATTAACAGAATCCTCCTCACATGTGTAGGGCTTTTAATTTCATGATCCAATTCGTTTAGAATGTCGATTTGATTTAGTGTGATACGTTGAATCAGTCTACCCATTTTGTTTTCCTGCTTGGTCGAAACTACGGGTGGATTCGGCGAACTCGGTGCAGGATTTTTGGAGCTTTGAGGCAGATAGATGTGTAGGTATAAAGCTAAATTTAAAAATCGACTATGGTGGTGTAAGAAACAAAATCGTAGCTCTTAGGTGCATTGTCGCCGTTCCCCGAGGACTCCTCAGAAAATCGAAGGGAACGGCGAGAATAGAGGGAGTCACTCGAAGCGGACTTCGCGTCCAGAAAACAACGATAGCACGGGGAATGCTTTCAAAACGGATTTTACTCGAAACAAAAATCCCATCCCCGATCCGATCATCGTTGGGGGAGTGGAGGGATGGGGAATCCGGAATCTAGTGACATCAGGGACCCATAAATTTCCTGTAATGACTCGCCATTCAGGGGGCTTGTCAACAAGAGATTTCTGATGCGCTCTTGACCGAGCGTCAGATAGTTCGAGAAATACCCACGGTGATAAAATACCCGGCTATCCAGATAGACAAAATTTTTCGCAGCTGTTGTTCTGGACTAGGAATATTTCTCTCTAATGGAAGAGTATCCTGGATCTTTTGTCCTAGCTTAGGTACCTGGTGGCATGCTGAACAGTCCCAACAAATTTTGTATGTCTGAGCAAGAACGCCGATTCGACCCAAGCGGAATTTTTGGAAACTAGATGAGGCTCGGGCAACATAGCAACGTAGAAGCATAGGAAATGACAAACCCCCTGAATGGCGAGTCATTACAGGAAATTTATGGGTCCCTGGTGACATGCATAAATTCCGAACGGGTGGTCGGACGTGCATGAAACTTAACAAGTGTCAAGAATAAGTGTCTCAGATGTTCAGTTTCAAGTCCTAACCGGATCTGATAACTGTGGGGGGGGGGAGCTGGAGGGGCAACGGAAATCTAGTAAAACGCTTGGAGTCGAAGGATCGGAGTAAGACTTGGTTGGAAGAAGAAGCGTAAGCCCTAAATACATTATTGACAAAACAGGACTTGATCGTGTCACAGTGGGTGGAGTTGGCGAGGTTTCCCGGAATTCCGGTGATCGTGAGTTGGTTATACATTCCCTACTTGGGGCATGTTATCCGTATGGCGGAAGGTAGACTCCCCAGAACGGTACTGGAGTGACAACCAGAGGGCGAAGAAGAGGAAGGCAGAAGAATACACTTCGTCGTACGTACCGGCGGGACCTAAAACACATCAATTCGATAGTCCAGCCCCAGTGGGAAGACGTCTGGGTAGCAGCACATATGAGGGACGACTGGCGGCTCTTTCTGGATGCCCTGGGTGCCTCTGGCGGCACAGGAGGAACTAAGGTCTAAGGTAAGGTGATATGGGTAACTCTGGATGTGCTAGGACCACCAAACTTGGCAGGCGGATTAGCGACTCTACCAGAATGACTTGAAATAGTCCCTTCCCCGATCCGATCATCTTGGGGGAATTGCAGGGATGGAGAATCCGGAGTCTAGTGATATGCATAACTTTGGAACGAGTGATAGGACGAGAATGAAACTTCATAAGTGTCAAGAACAAGTGTCTCAGATGTCCAGTTTGAAGTCCGGACTGGACCGGATCGGATCGTATCTGATCACTGTGGGTTGAGTCGATGGAGGGGGCACTGAAAATCTCCCGTAACGCTTAGAGTCGAGGGATCGGAGTGGGGCTTGGTTGGAAGATGAAGCGTAAACTCGAGATACAATATTAAAAAAGCAGGATACGATCTTGTCACTGTGGGGGAATTTTGAGGGATTTCCCGACATTCCGGTGCGAGTTAAGGTTCTTCCGGATGTGCTGACACGAAGAAACTTGGCACGCATGTTAGGGACACGACCAGATTGACTTCGAAATAGTCACTTCCCGGACTCGATCATCCCGGACGGAGTGGAGAGAGAGGGAATCTAGTGACATTTATGGAGTGGAATTGAGGCTAAGTACGTGGAAAATGTATTCGAGAATACCTCAAATGTCTTCGAGGAATCGGTGTTTGTATTCGAGAATCGGTAAAATGTCTTCGATATTTGTTGAAGGTCTTCGAGAAACTACAAAAAAGTATTGAGAAAATATGTAAAACGTATTCGAGAATTTCTAAAAAGTATTTGACATTTAAATTGAAATTAGTTATTCGATTACAGTTTTGTCGTTCTCGAGTTCCTTATTTCAATTTAAATGTCAAATATCTTTTAGAAATTCTCGAATACTTTTTATCTTTTCTCGAAATACCTTTTGTAATTTCTCGAATACCTACGAATACCTGGAATACCCTAAAAAAAATTCGAAAACTTTTCGTCGATTCTCGAATAAATTTTTGGGATTCTCGAATCCATTTTCGAAGTATTTAGCCTCAAATCCATTCCATAGACATTCATAAATTTGAACGGGTGATTGTATGGGAAAGAGACTTGACAAGACTCAAGAACAATTGTCTCAGACGTTCAATTTCAAGTCTGGCCCGGATCCGATACTGGTGGAGAAGCTGGAGTTGGGCACCAGAATTCTCGTGAAACACCTAGAGCCGACGGATCGGGGTGGGACAATAAGTATAAACCCTAGATACATTATTGACAGATCAGGATCGGACCGGGGCATTGTGGGTGGAGATAGAGGGGGTTTCCCGGAATGCCGGTGATCACGACCTTGGGTACTTCCAGGTTATCTATAACGATGAAACTTTGCAGTCGTATTATGGATCACGGGGGAGAGATGGATGTCAGGTGTTATCAGATGTGAATAGAACTTGTCAAGTGGCAAGAGCTAGTGCCTCAGATGTTTCATTTCAAGCGAGGGGCTGCGCACTGGTGCCTCATGGTGTACAAGGTCCCTGCCTCATGCCTGCCTCACGTGCCTCATCGCCCGTTCTGGTGCCACGTTTAGGGATTCTGAAGTGCCTCATGGTGTACAAGGTCCCTGCCTCATGCCTGCCTCACGTGCCTCATGCCTACCTCACGTGCCTCATGTTTGCCTCAGGTGCCTCATGCCTGCCTCACGTGCCTCATATCTGCCTCACGTGCCTCATGCCTGCCTCACATGCCTCATGCTTGCCTCACGTGCCTCATCGCCCGTTCTGGTGACACGTTTAGGGATTTTTGAATTGCCTATTAGTCTACAAGCTCCCTGCCTCATGCCTGCCTCACATGCATAATCTGCCTCAGCCTCATGGTGTACACGAAATCGGCCAGTACGCAACCCCTCGATTTCAATTCTGGAACAATTCCGATGACGATCTACGGAACTCGAAGGGGGGCACCGGAAATGTCGTGAAATCTCTTCCAGCTCCCAGCTGCTAGTTGGGGCACAGAATGTTCACAGCTAGATTATTTGCTCCTACCATCTATTGAGTCATACGTGAATCGGAACCAGATTACGACACAACAGTTGTCAACGAGTGGAATAACCATTTCAGATTTTCTTGATCAACCCCGCCTTCTGATGGTCTGAACATCTAACATAAATTGGAAATTATAAGAAAGGAATATAGGGAGAAAACATCAGACCTTGACATTTGCAAACCTTGTCTGACAAACATGCTAATTGTTCTGACAAGTGCCATATGAGCTTTCAGCTCTTGTTTTATATATGTATCTTGGGCTATGGTAACACCATGTAACTACATTCTCTCAACCTTCAAGTTGCTGGTAATTCTTCTTATAAAACAGGTTTTACTCTAAGGAGAGAAATTCTTAAAGTTTCACTGAAAGGCAGCTTATTTTTATATCTGATAATTGAACACACTTGATTATTTTGACTCATCTCTAGGATTATGTAATTATTTCATCCGGGCTCCAGCAATAATGTTCAGAACGTGCGCTGCTTGCAGGACAACCCAAAATTCACCCAGACGCCGAGAATTTTATCTGTGGAAGGCGGATAAAGGAATAATTTCTATCTAGTTTTCAGGCCTATTTAAGTAAATCGGTTATGTTTAACTAGACTGTCGAAACTCAGTCCTAGTCAGCTAGATGTTCCTTCAGCCCAAGCTGACTGCGAATAATATTTGACGGGGCAAAACGGTTAAGTCAGCTACATTTTATTCGAGCTGTATTTAGGCCCTTCTTCGCAAGGGTCCTCTTCAGGCTCAAGCCGCTCAAGCTGAAAAATAAACTTGTGGAAAAACAATTAAAGATTCTTCCTTAAATATCAGCTTTTGTGAACTTCTTCTCTGAAAGTTGGAGGAAGTTGAAGCTGGTGCTGTGATTTGGAAGCTGGAAAGAAAAAGAAGAGACAGGTGACTCTAAAACCAAAATGCAGAAGAATCTCTACCCTTTCGACGACCCAATCGAACAACAAAAACAGTAGCCGAGTCCAGAATCAAATCACAGCACCAGCTTTAACTTCCTCCAACTTTCAGAGAAGAAGTTCACAAAAGCAGATATTTAAGGAACAATCTTTAATTGTTTTCCATAAGTTTATTTTCCAGCTTCAGCGGCTTGAGCCTGAAGAGGACCCTTGCCAAGAAGGGCCAAAATATAGCTCGAATAAAATGTAGCTGACTTAAACGTTTTGCCCCGTCAAATATACCTATCCAGCTGATTGCTGTTTTCGTGAAGTTTACTTTCATCTCGATGTTTCGTGCTTAGTTTTGTACATAACAAATTGATCTTCCAGCTTCACTTTCCAGCCGAATTGATCAAACCGAATTACGACCAAAGGGCCGGAATTAGACAGAAACTGAAAATTCGTTAGTTCTAATAAACGTCTTTGTCCAGATGATCGTGTGGATGTGAGGATAATAAGAGTGAATCCGTATATCTGCTTTGTTTTACTACTGGGTAAATGGCCCGCTAAGTCGATGTGATCGGAAAATTTCAGTAAGAATAAAACTCTCCGATAAAACTTACAGGGTGGTGTAAATCCAGAGGAAAAACATTATCTTTTGTAATCAATGTCTCGTCCAGCTGTTCGTGTCGATACAGGGGTAATATGAGTGAATCCATCTACCTGCTCTGTTTTACTACCGGGTAAATGACAGGATCAGCATGGTGTGAACCGGAAATTTCGGAAAGAATAAATCCTCCGGTAAAACTTGCAAAGAAGTTTATATAAATACAAAGACATGTTGGATTAGAATATTCTCTGAGCTGTTGACGAGCATTGCTTTTCCGGTCGTAATCTGGACTAGACCAGAAATTAAAGACCTACAGTACCTACTGGATTTGGTAAAGCGGCTGGTTTAGAACGTACGGGATGAATGAACGATTGGTTTTATTTACACATATCAAACACAGAAAGGTGACAGTGGAGTAAAAAAGAAAGAAAAGAAAGAATGAAGGATGTCTGGCGAAGACCGGAAATCTACAAAACCTGATGTCTGGATGAAAAAATCCAGTAAATAGCAGAAAACATTCTGAAGAGGGTTTCAGGGTGACTTTGCGTCTTACCGTTTTCGATGCCATCTATTGTGGCAATCGCAGTTCATGTTCGAGCTGAGTATCCAGTATATACGGAGAACATAGAGCTAAAAGCCCACTTTGGGATCCAATCGAAAAATTTGGTCTTTTATAACCATATTTACGTGCCACAATATTTTAAATTCATCTGAACAAATACAATCTAATAATAATAATAATTTATTTGTGACCCACTATACAAGAAAAGAAGCGGAGCGAGTTCCTGCCTACATACTACTCAGGGTTCCCGGCACAGTTCATAGTTCCCAATTCACAATTCCCGGCAAAAAGGTGTTTTTTGACACGTCGAATTTTTGTTTCTCATTCCGCTTGCGCAATGCGAAAAATGCGAATAATTCGTAATATTCTTTACAGGAACATTTTTCCAAGTATTCTTAATTGTTAGGTCACAATTTTGTAACATAAATTAATCGGAAATGGGCTTTGTATAAGGCTTCAAAGTGTTTTGTGTATTAAATCAAAGCAAAGTACATGTTTTTGGGGGCGATAATCTGTAACTCTATTAGAGTAAATGAAATGGTGCTTTTCTCACCTTAAAAGTTTTATCTCTATGAAAATGTGTCACTTTCATAGAAAAAGTGTCATAGTGTCACCTAGAGGCAAAAAGCACGAAAAGTGTAACACTTGGCAACACTGATGCTACTCCAGTCGAACATGGCTGTTGCAGCATGTAAGTGCCCAGTTTTTCTGGGTTCCATCTTAAAACATCTATGGGTCAAAACCATGAAATACTACGACATGCTAGATAGCTTCAATCCAAAGCTGAAGATCTGTTTGTAAGAGCGCTAGCAGAAAGAACCATGGACAGAGAAAGGTCAGTCCTAATGTCATGGAAGCTGGATTCAAGAATATGTCCTCAGCAACCAGCAACTCAAGAAAGGTTTTGCAAAGATAAAAGAAAATGAAGAAAAGGGTTTAATGAATTTCCAAAAAAAAATAACTGCAAAGGAAGAACTGAAAACATATTATAAAGAAACCACGGATGTAACACAGATAAAAATCGTGACTGACGGCCAAACAACAAAAGAAGAGCTTGCTATAACATCACGGCACATTCTTCTAAGAAAAACAAACTAGGGGCAAGACGTGTAGTGTATTTAGAAGCAAAGTCTGGAAGTGTTTATTTATTAATTTGAATTCATAACTTAATCCTAAAGTTCATTGTACTAAAAAATATCGACAACCGTTACGACAGACATTCCGACTTGCAACAATGTGTTAAAAATCGGGGAAAGAAAAATATCGGTACGATAGCAAATACAATACCTTGTAATAGGGAAATGCTAATCGAGCGGGATTTGAACCCGCAACCTTTGGCTTCAAGCTACAAGCTGTCAGAGCAAAGTAACACTAGGGTGCAGCGCCAAGACCCATGCTTTCCATGCATCAGAAACCGACCTGACTCGTAGTGCCGCACTACGCCCCCGACATTTAAAGTGAAACAAATCTGTGGGCTTATACATTTTCTAGTACAACTAAGCACCGTCAAATTTGGTTTTGTCCATGAGTCCCCGCAATGTGGGCCCTAGACCATCTAGGAAGCAACAACATTGGAGTCCTAGACCTAAAAATGCAAGAAATTGCTTTCTGGTTTATTTGGCACGGTAAAAGCCCCTTGTGTGATAAATATCGATTGCCTTTTACTTTTTTCTTTACATTTTGTATTCAAACGTCTTGCGCCACATTAAATTATAGAGTTAGTATAGAACTTTGTCAGCTGCGATTTTGACCATCACGGCTTTCACAGTGTCACTGTTTATGAATGGCACGATTTTTGCTTTCACGTTTTTACTGTCGAGATTTTTGCCCTTGCGCTGTTTTTATTTTTGCGGTTTTCACCTTTTTCCAGGCAGGTGTAAGATCTGGCAAAATGCCTAATGATATAATCTCAAATTAAAGTCGCAAAGAGAAAATCAAATGTTTTTTTTTCCATTCGTTCTTCGTTCCTGGAAGGACCCGTCACACTAGTTACTTTTTATGTTTAAACAGTTTCCCAGTAGAATACTCCCCAACGTAATACTTTAAAGCCAGGCACTGCTCTTTTCAAATATCCACGGCTTTGGCTTTTATATGCGTTTCTCCTGTCCCATTGACTTTTTGCAAAAACTTGGAAAAAAAAATCAGATAACCGGTTTAGCTTGACGAGCGTGTTCCTCGACAACAAATGCCGGGAGCATGAAACACATCAAAATGCTATCGTTAGGGGGGGGGGGGAGGGGGGCATCGCATGAATTTCGGGTCTCCATTCCAATGTATTCGAAAGCGCAGACACTCGAAATAATACGGTGTAGCCTATAGCTGGCCGAGTAGTCAGCGCATCGGACTCAAAACTTTCCTGATCCCTTAATTGGGAGGCAGGTTGCAGTTTCGGCAGTGCCTGCCGTTTAGTTTTGGGCGTTTGTTATTGGCGTGACCCCTTAAAGGACACCTGAACAATGAAACCATACTTGAACACACCATGGAGAATGCATTTACAGACATGGCCACGGAGAGCATTCTTCTCCTGAGCGTAACGTTTTCAAAATAGGGATGTTCGTTTCTGGAGGTTTGCACATGCAGACTCAAAGACAAAAAGCGCAATTCATTCAAATTTTGCACAGCGCTGGTTGGATCGTATTGGAATTTCTTCTAGATATACGTTTGGGCTTAACTGGTTGAAAAATATTCCAGAAGATGGGTTGATTGGAGACATTTGTTCATTTCTAAAATTGTTCGGTACTGAAATAAGGACAGATGCAAAATGGAGCAAAAATCCTAGCTTGGAAACACTATTTCGTATTTGGATTGGGTTTTCTGCAGGCATTGTTAACGGAAGTCATACAGATAGGGATGATACTTGGTACTCTTCATTCAACTGTCCTTTAAAGGGCCTGTTGCACCTATAACGCCAATGCAACCTACTTCCGTTATTGTATTCATTAATTATTAAACCCGGAGACACAAATTTCAATATGTTACATTCTAAACCCGCTAACGACTCCTCAGTAATCTTTGCACTTTCCACGGCTCACTGTTTTCCATACGCATTACGCTCCCGACCACTGTTCGCATATTCTGCTGTTGATGCATCAAACCGGTTATCTGAATTCCGCCGAGGTTTTACTAGAATCCAATGGGCCTGAAAAAAGGCTAGAACAGCAAAAGCCGTGGATAATTTGCTACAAGCAGGGCCTACTTTTATGTTATTCAAATAGCTATGAATACTGGAACATAGACAGTAAACAGTGCGAGATGTGCTTTTTTTCTTTTTTTTTACGTCAATAAATATTTTTTAATAAAAGATTAGAAAAATTTCTCTCCCGCATAGCTTCTTTTTTCCATTTTTCCTGTTTGTGATTGAACTACAAAACTGCGTGATATGCTTTAAGTCGTCTTCAAATGGGTACCTAAAGAAATCTGGGGAGGTGACAGTAAGGATGTGCAAAAGCACCAGGAGCCCCAAGGGCAGACAATCGGTGATCAGCACCACCAGGAAGATCCGTCAAATTATTTAGATTAGGTTAGATTACCTTTATTACAAACAAATACATACCACATAATCTGCATCACCTGCAGGGAAAGTCCCGGGGGATTTGTTAAATAACAGGCGAAAATACTTGTAACTTCTTTTTTTACTGACGGAAGGTGCCAGAAACCGGAACTCTGTACCTAAGACCTGGTTGTCTGGATGAAGGAGTTTATAAATATTCCCCATCCCCATCGAACCATTAAGTTTTGTTAGGAGCAATAAAAAATGCATGAGGCTAGAGGGTTCCCAAGACGGGGGAGTCAGTGATTCATGAAACCTCTCTGAAATCCTTTCTGTAGGTTAAGTTTAAAAAAAAAAATTCACTATCCCCATTCCACTTTAAATCCTTCCCGTTTCAAATTATATAGGATCATTGCGCAATAGCCTGGAGGTTACTCGTCCGGTCCATTCCTGTATGCTCTATACTTACTCATATACCTACTCTTTAATCCGGGAAAAGAAATTCCATATTGACTAGCCTAATACAAGAATACAAACAAAAACAATAACAGTAACAGAACGAATATCACCTATCCACCTGGGAAACAAAAAGATCGGAATTGATCTTATCCCAGATGGGTAATGATAATTGCATAAAAGGGGTGCTCACTCCCTCGATAAGACTATTTCCGCAATAATTGAATGAATGAATGAATTTATTCCCAATAAAGCCCAAAGGCCATGGCGGGAAACATAACACAATAACAAAAAACAAAATATCAGACACTCTGAAAACAAACCAAAAATCAACATCTATAAAAATAGTTCACGATGGGCCATAGCTAGCTTCAGGAATCTACCCAGCCTTCGGAGCTCACTAAAACACTTACTTCCCATACTTGAAACCAAATCCCTTTCCTCCCAAGCCTCCCGACCAAACACTTCCTTTCTTAAATATCAAATGTACCGCATCCTCTCCTTCAATACCACACATTGGACAAAAAAATAAGGACCAGTACCTTCCCTACCTCTACCAATATAATTTCTCCGCATCCCCACTGGAAGAGCGTCCGCCCTAAGACTCACCAGCCACCTCAATTCTGCCACCCCCCCCTCCCGATCCCAACTTAAAATATAATTCTTCTCCCAAGAGCTGCGTTCTTTGTCACGGGAGTTCTCACCGGTGGTCTCCGGTTTTTCTTATAAGCCGTTTTTGCATCCACCGGTGACTTCTCACCAGTCTTATAACCCGTTTTTGAACTAACCAGTGTCCGGTTTTATCTCACCGGTGCGGACTAACCAGAACCTGCTCGTGAGCCCGGCTTCAGCGAGGAGTTAGCCAGTTTTCATCAACTCACAGGTGAACCAAAAAAACGCGTTTTAAGGGAAGAACCGGACACTGGTGACTAAACACCAGAAGACAGCCCGGAGTGCAACGAACGCAGCTAATGTCTCTTTGGCCATACCACACAACTTTTTATTTACAACCCGGAGTCTAATGGATCCCTGGCTCCTGCGAACTACCTCCTTAAAATCAGGCAATTTGGCATCTGGCTGTAGGACTTACTTGAAAAGACTGCGAACTTGTGTGGCGAAAGCTTTGACTTTTTGTGTTCCAGTTCGTAGGTGGGCTTCACATATGGTTTTACGCTGGCAGGCCACGTCAGTTATTTGATGTTCCCGGAACAATTCTTCCAGAACCATGAGCAACTCGAGCAGTGTTTGATTTTCAGGCCCGTCTTTCATAAAAAAAAAATTTGTTAGTCTTTTTACCTTAAATTGCACTTACAAGCAATAAGGATGTTGAATCCCGATGAGTAGCTTGCGGTTGATGATGTTGTTCATTTATTTCCGGGTCACTGTTTCTGGGGCACTCCAATACACTTTCCACGGTTGCGCACACCAGACCTCGCCGAGCCGCTTTTTGAACCCCTCAGGTTTTTCGCTAGTCGCAGCTGAATCAGACAGGTCGTTCCACTGAGGAACAGCACGATTGCTGAAGAAGTGCTGGCGAAAAAAAAGGAGCAGGATCTTCGTAACAGCTTCCAGGAGTGGCCCAAAGCTTGACAGAAACTTGGCTACTGTCAAAGCCAGATGATGGCACTTTGAAATTTTAATAAGTGCCCGTATAAGCATACCTCTATCGTATACCTGTCTACCTACTCTATACCCTGTTTACCCGATGAAAAATTATCTCAAGATGAAGATGAAGTTGTACGAGAAAGTAGCATGCAGTACCAACTGATGCTACTACATGCTACTGTAGCAAAACTGGATGCTGCTGGAGCAAGGCGGGATACTACGGAACACTACTACTTAAGATTAGCCAAGTGTGAGGCACATCAAATTAAAGTATTTTGTACTACTACATATTAATACATGCCCTTTTCGTACAACTACCATACAACTAAACAGGCTACAAATGTTTCATCGGATACATTCAAAGGACCTGTCTTACCTATAATACTAACGCAACCTACTTCCATAATCACTCCATGTGTTTCTAAACCGGAGACCCAAATTTCAAACGGAAAATTTGAACCCCTCTAACAAAACCACGCTGATTTTCTCACTTGCCGCGCTTTGCTACCTTCGATGTGTATCAAGCTGTCAACGTTTGGTCTACGACATGTTTTTCCATCAGAAAGACCGGTTATGCAAATTGTTTCCCTGTTTTCGCTACGAGTCAACGGATCTCGGAAAAGTCTTAAAACAGCGTTAACCGTGGGTTATTTGTTGAAAGCACAGCCTAGTTTAAAAGTATTCAAATATTTTAAATACTGTAAGTTGAAGAGTAAATAGTGCGAGGGGTCCTTAAACTGTAATGTGTAAAAAGTAAATTTGGTATTTGTCTATATAATTTCTAAGTATGCTTGTCTATTTGCTAAAGTTCTTTATTACGTTAATTCCAAGTAATAGTACTGAAAGTAGTAGTACTTAGTACTTAGTAGTACTTAAAGTCCAAGTGAAAAAAAAAACAAAGAAAAATAAAAGCTAAGTATGTTCTTTGTTGAATAACCAGAAAAATTACCCCGACTTTTTCAACTGCATATGAGCCTTTATGTCCGGGTCTAGTCATTTACGCTGTTGTCGGGGCTGTCGAGAAATCGGCAATGCTTAATAATAATAAGGACAAATTATAATAATTCCATTAAGTAATAATAGACTACATCATCGAGGCTCTATTTTCCACCGATAGATTGCTAACCATCCCATCGGTTTTCGGTTTTTGCGACTGTTAGCTTTCAAGGGGTTGCTCACTTTTCGATACTTGTAGTACACCCTTTCCTGGCACCAACCCGATTCTTGATGTACACCATCGAGAGTTGTCAACCCCGTCACTAAACTCGAAGTTTCGAGCGACATTCCCGGCTCTGACTCCAAAAATCCGGCGAGATCAGTAAGAAATTTTGCCATTGGATATAATTACTAAAAAATAATGTGCCCCCGGACATAACCCCTCTCGAACCCCCCACTAACCACTCCCCGGCAAAAACCCCCGGTACAAGATATTCCTTCAGCCCAAGCGCTGCTTGGGCGCTTCAGCACTGCGAACCATATTTGACTATGCAAAACGGATACGTCAGCTACATTTTATTAGAGCTATATTTTCGGCACTTCTTGGCAAGGGCCCTCTTCAGATTCAAGCCGCTCAAGCTGGTAAATGAACTTGTTGACAAGTTGACTAGTTCATTTTACAGCTTGAGCGGCATAAGCCTAAAGAGGACCCTTGCCAAGAAGTGCCAATAATTTAATAATAATTTATTAAAGCTAACAAAGGGCCATACAACAGCATTCAATCTCTCTACTAATGTAGCTAACGCATTCGTTTTGCATTTCGCCCGGTACCAGCCCCCCGACCAAAACCCCACGGATACCATACCCCCCCCCCCCCCCCCTCCAGATAGTGTTAATGAAATGCAGTCTATTTTTATGAAAAGGATATTCATAGGCGAGCGGCCGCCGTCACGCCATTTGCGCCGCCGTCACGCCATTAACTTCAACTCGCGTGTCAAGGGGATATCCAATTTGAAGGGCGGCTCGCGGTTCAAATTGCAGTTTTTAGTAGGATTTTCTAATTTACTATATATTTATTATAATTTACTATATATTTTTGGTTTTGGAACCGGTTTTTGATCGACAGGGGGGGAGGGGGGTCGCCCGGGGAATTTTTGCCTGGTTGCTTGGGGAATTTTTGTCTGGATTATTTGCATTCGGGGGGGGGGGGGGGGGTCCGAGGGTTTTGCCAGGGGGATTTCGGCACTCGTCGATTGGTTTTGGAACCGGTTTTTGATCGAGGGGAGGGGGGTCGCCCGGGGAATCTTTGCCTGGACCCTCTTTTGTTGGTATTGTTTTGGAACTATGTTTGGTGAAGACCGTAGCCAGAGTGCAACAAAATATCAGAAGTTATATGTACCCCTCGCATAAAACCGTGTGGGGGTGACTACCCCGAAAATCTGCTGTTTTTTCTGTCATTATTAATCGTCAGCTTGGCTTCAAAACCCTACAATCAACAAATAGACCCCTTGGGATCTCATTCTTTTTTAAGCCTTCTACCAGTCTTGTTTTCTGATCTTCATCCTCGTTTTGGTATTTTTCCTCGATATTTTTTTTGTCTGCACTGAAGAAGGGACGCGGTTGTCCTTCCGAAATATTCGCCTTTTATTTCAGTATATTCGTTGGCCTTTACAAACCCCATTTTCGTTGGTTTCTTCGTTGATTTTTGTGATTGTTCTTTTTTTTTTCTTGTCAGGAGAGTGCGTTTTTTGAAGGACTTTCTCTTGATCTTTCTTTATTAATTACCTCCCCACTCAAGTACTTTGATCTCGTCTTCCCTCTTGCTGTCAAAACAAACGATAATCATAGTTCATAACTGGCTCTAAGGTCCCCTTTACCCCTCCTTCAAATTGCTGCAAGGAAAGCGTGATGAATGAAGTAATTTCCTCCTTTACAAAATAGCCCCCTCCCCCCGACGATTCATCATTCCCACTTGAGTTGTACACATATGGACAGGAAAGAGAAATAGTGTTTAACAAAGAAAGAAAAGGAAAAATTACATTATATTACACGTATCTCAATTACATCAGGGACCCATAAATTTCCTGTAATGACTCGCCATTCAGGGGGCTTGTCATTTCCTATGCTTCTATGTTGCTATGTTGCCCGAGCCTCGCCTAGTTTCCAAAAATTCCGCTTGGGTCGAATCGGCGTTCTTGCTCAGATAGACAAAATTTGTTGGGACTATTTAGCATGCCACCAAGTACCTAAGCTAGGACAAATGATCCAGGATACTCTTCCATTACGGAGAAACATTTCTAGTTCAGCACAACAGTTTTGTCTATCTGGATAGTTGGGTATTTTTATCCCCGTGGGTATTTCTCGAACTATCTGACGCTCGGTCAAGAGTGCATCAGAAATCTCTTATTTACAAGCCCCCTGAATTCATTACAGTCATTACAGGAAATTTATGGGTCCCTGATTACATGTATTTCGATTCCTTTCCTACTATGCACTGTAAAAAGTTTCTCGGAGTAAGGATTAAAGTTAACTGTAGTATTTGCTACTGGGGTTAATCTTATTTCTACTTAGATAAGGTGTATCGGAACCAGAGATAAGTTTATCTTTTTAAAGACAAGATTCCAGTACCAAATACTGCAAGATTTTTTTTAACAGTGTACTTTCCCCGTCCCACGTGAAATCGATATTTGATCAGCCGCTTGTCGATTCAGAACACACTACATACTGACGTTGGAAAACATGTCCTCGAAATTACCTCCTCCGATTGATTGTTTACCTGTTCAACACTCCTCTTTGTTTGTTTTTGTTAGTTTGATTTGCTCTTTTTCTTTTTTTACTGTACGAAGGACTCGGGAAGTGCAGAATAACTTATTCATTTGCCAAGCTCTCAGTGGTGAATGTGCAAGATAAAAAAGACAAAAATATATTAAAGGTTAACTTCCAATATCGAGCTGTTGGTCTCGGAAACTAACATCAAGACGGTCATTTAGAGCGTGTTGCAGCCTACTTACCGTAGTTACTACGCATGACGTCACGAATTCTGGCTTTTTACTGCCAAGGCTGGACCGATTTTCGGGATCCCAAAACGTAAGTCGAGGGATACCTGTGACATCGCAAAAGTTGTCCCTCTGTCCGTCCGTCCGTCTGTCAGCACGATAACTCTCGAAGGGAATGAGATAATTTGATGAAACTTGGTGTGAGGACTCTTTGAGTCAAGGGAAAGGTCGAGTTCGCAGATGGGCCTGATAGCTGCATATTTAGGGGAGGGGGAGGGGATTCAAATTAAGAGGCGATTTTTTTTAAGCTAATGAGATAGTTGATTACGGGGTAAGACGACATGCTGAACACGAATATGAAAACCATTTTCTCGCCGGACAAGTAGTTCACCCGGAATCCGGCTAAAACCTGAAAGTTTGATAAAAGTAAAAGTTTTATCTGAAGTTGATTAGATATCCGAGTTAGGGGTAAGGAGACATGCTGAATCCGAATATGAAAATGATTTTCTCATCGGAAAAGTAGATCGGCCGGAATCCGGCCAAAACCGGAATGCTTGTCAAAAATAAAAGATTAATCTGAAGTTGATTAGAGGTTCAATTTAAGGATAGGGAAACATGCTGAATCCGAATATGAAAATTATTTTGTCGCCGGACAAGTAGATCGCCCGGAATCCGGCCATGACCAGAAAATCTGTTAAAAGTAAAAGTTTTATATGAATTTCATTAGGTGTTCGATTTACGGGTAAGAAGGCATGCTGAATTCGTGTATGAAAATCCTTTTATACCTGTACACATTTCACGACCAATCCTGATGAAACCGGAAAATTTGTTAAAAGTTGAAGTTCTATGTGAAGTTGATTATGGAGAAATGGATGGTATGGAGATACGCTGAATCTGTTTTTGAACTTCAATTTTTACAAGACCAGCAGTTCGCCCGGAATCCGGGTGAAACCGGAAATTTGGCAGAAGTAAGGCAGGAACTTTCGTCAAAGTAGACATGACGCAGGCTATAGGGGTAAACTCACATGCTGAATCCATATTTGAACTTCGTCTTCTCCGATGATTACCGTTGGACCGCTACAAGACCCGATTGTCTGTAAATATTAAATTGTTGGGATCCCATCGAAACCTTTGGTCTTGTTCTATTTTCCAGCAGGATATCATGCCACGGGCGAATCCGACCAATCACGTTACAGAGATGCGTAGTTACTACGCTTACTATGCTCCCGAGCATGGTCAGCAAATATTAACTACTAGTTACTATTTCGAGAATGTTGGAACGGTCAGCGTAGTAACGGAAATAGTAACTAATGTTAGAAGGGTGCAACACGCTCTTAGAATAAAATATCCAACTCGAAGGCAAGGTAAGTTATGACAAATATCTACCTAGTACAGAGAGTTTTATATTTTTAAATGGCCGCCGAGCTTGTGGTTACGATGTTAAAAGAGACGGAGGTATGTTACCTGGTAACTGCAGTTGTTTCGAACAAAACGATTAATAATTATCCATTAATCATGCGTGTCATCAGAAGTCCCACAGGTTATATTATGATAGAAAAGAGCAACAGAAAAGAGCAACAAGGATCATACTCCGGAACCGCAACCTACCCTAGGGACACGCCCTTGAGAATCTGAACTTAGCACCGCTTAAAGTCCGGCTTGAAAAGTTGATTTTGCAATTTGGCAAATCCATCCTAGCCAATAGGAGCCACCGGTCACGGCTACCGGAAACAGCCCCTCTCAATAATCCAACTCGATTGCAAAATAAACTCCTACCCCCGAAAGTCCGCACTAACCGTTACGGGAACTCGTTTGTGCCTTTTTTTTTTACTTCGGTGTTCAATCCTGAATCGTAGTGTGTGTTTGTTATCTATATGTTTGCTATTTATAATCTGTAAGAAGTTGAATTTAGTTATGTTACGATAGTTTCTAGATGTGCCGATCTCTCTCTCTCTCTCTCTCTGATAATCGTCACACAGAAAGTTAGCAGTGGATATGACCTAATATCAACCTCTTTGGAGGTAGATTTGACTTCATATTAACCTCTTTGGAGGTTGATATGAAGTCTTCTCCACCACTAACTTTCTGTCCGACGGTTATCGTAATATAACCGACCTTGGGTCATAGTATGATAAGCGTTACGTACCTGTTTGAGAAAAGTTAGGCTATATATATAATATACTAGCCTTAATTGGGCATCCTTTCTCCAAAGTTTACGCACATGGGACAACAGAAGTTTCAGCTCTGCGATTATTATCTACTTGTTCGTTATTTTTATCGGGTAAAGCCTATTGCAGGGTCCTCTCGAAAACGGGACCCCAGGACCCCGGACCCTTAGCCACGGGACCATTATGGCAAACGAAAACAGGACCCCAGGAAAACGAAAACGGGACCCATCTGGCTACCGAAAAGAGGACCCCATAAAAACGAAAAAGGGACCTACCTCCATAATACGGACAGCGAAAAGGGGACACATAATTTTGGAAAAAGGGACCCTTAACTTTCTAGAAAAAAAAATGATCTGTTGAGTAAAGATTTGTTTCATTTAACTCTTGCTACCGCCACGGTCTAGAATAGTCAATACAAAAAAAAACTTATTCTCCATTTACACTGCGGTAGCCACATGAGTAGGGTCGAGAGGACCCTATTGCAGCGGAGTAGTAAACGGTAAAACAAAATCTTGCAGTATTTGCTACTGGGATTAATCTTGTCTCTAAAAAGATAATCTTATCTCTAGTATAGGATTAATCTTATCTCAGTAGAGATGAGATAAGATTAATCCAAGTAGCAAATACTGCAGTTAACTTTAATCCTTATTCGGAGAAACTTTTTATAATGTACTTTTACGATCACCGGGCAACGTATTCATGCGTTTACTACTATAGCCACGAAACCACCGAGAGCTTCTTTGAACTGTATCCTAACTGGGGAGACAGGTTTCTTGGCAAAAGGTTAAAGCCAGGCTTCACCCTTCAGACTTCCATATGTCCGAGGGGTAACCCACTCCCTGGCACCTGCTGCACACCCTTTCCCGGCACCGATCGAAATCATTGGTGCTTGCACCGGTGCAGGTAATAAACTAGGCGATCCATCTTTCAAACACTTCTAAAAATACTTATTTTACTGTTCTAACACGTGGCAACCGGTGCCGGCACTGCACCCGGCACTTATTGTACACTAAAATCGAGAGTGGGCAAACCCTAGGGGGTACCCAACACCCCGGACTTCCAGACATTTTTGGCGTTGCTTCAGCTTCCGGATCAATCCCTACAAAAAACGATGTCTGGAATTGGGAAAAAATCTGGAAAGTGAGGCCTGGCTTTTCGCTGATTACGGCGCGGCAGAAGGGATACTTTGAATGTGCAGCTCTCTGGTAAGTGGAGCCATGCTCTCCTTACCCCCAAAACGACCATTTCATTAGCTTTTAGAAAATAGTTTTTGTTTCCCTTAATCTGTTTCCCACGACCCCTGAATTTAGGGCTAGAGAACCCATCTTCGAACTTGACCTGTACTTTGACCCAAAAGGTCCTCATGCCAAGTTTGATCTAAATATCTCAACCCCATTCGTGAGTTATCTGCTAACAGACAGACAGACGGACAACTTTTACGAAGTCATAGACATCCCTCTACATACATTTTGGGATCCCAAAAAGATACAACCACCCCTGCCACGGGTCCAGTCCGCATCTTAGCTTTGCTAGAATTTTCTAATTCCGAAAGTGTATCTCGCTTTGAATGCTGCAAGCGTGGTGGGAGGCACTACGAGTGAGGCCCGTGTGAGATACATGGAAAGCATAGGTTTGGGGCTAACAACAATCTTTACAAACTTGGCAAAATAATTCTTCAGTCATCTCTTGTGGCTGTTTTCTTTTTACGAAAGAGGGTGCTTCGACATATGACGTACTCCGAGGAAGCGCTCTTCAGATTTTTTTGTTCCGCACAGAATAAAAAGTAAAAAACGGTATGATCAGAAATTTGGTATAAATCTTGCAGCATTTCTGGTCCATGGAACACTCTTGCTAGCTATACGAAAACATCCACGTTTGAACCAAAATTTAGGAATTGTGGGAATGCGAGATAATGAACGTAGGCGCGAGTTGACACCACTCTGTGCACCAAGAAGCTCCATTGAGCAACTCCTCGGACCTGCCGGAGTGTTTCAACTTCCTTTAAATTCAAGGAATTTCTTTCAGCACAGCTTCGTTAGAAATGCCATGTGACAGCCTGAATTCCCGAGGGCTTAAACTTCGTCTTTCTGGGAAATCGGGAAAGGTGAGATTTTTCACGGCAGAAGCCGGGGAACTATTTACGTCGTCTTGAGAAGCTGAATCTTCCGTCATAAAGAAGTGCTCATCGAACTCTTGGAGGGTTTTGGGGAAATTCCCGGATAAGGTTTGGCCTGTTTTAAGTTTTCCTGTGATTGCTTTATTTTTGGGATCCCAAAACGTAAGTAGAGTGATACTACATCGCAAAAGTTGTCCGTCTATCCGTCTGTAAGGGCGTCTGTCTGTCCGTCTGTAAGCATGATAACTCTCGAAGGGAATGAGATATTTTGATGAAACTTGGTGTGAGGATTCTTTTGGTCAAGAGTAAGGTCGACTTCGTAGATGGGCTTTGTAGCCCAATATTTAGGGGTAGGGGGAGGGGGTTTCAAGTTAAGGGGCCAAAAAAAATATTTTTAAAAGGCTATTGAGATAGTTGATGTAGGGGTAAGAAGACATGCTAAATCCGAATATGAAAATTGTTTTCTTGCCGAACAAGTAGTTCACCCGGAATCCGGCGAAATTCGGACACAAAATTTGTCGAACAGTTTTCGGCTATAGCAGTCCCTACCCCTTTATTCTCAGACCAGTATAGCTCTGCGCGTGGATGACGACATTCACTTGTTTATTCTGTGGACGTCGGAGAGATCTAGTGTAATCGAAGGTCGAAGGGGTTGATATATAATGTTCAAACGAGGAAATATGTTGTTCAAGCGAGGATGTTGTTCAATGAGGATCCACTGGTAAAGTACAGGTCAAGTTCGTAGATGGGTCCTTTAGTCCTATCCTTAGAGACAGAGGAGGGGTTTCGAATTTACGGTAAAAACATGTATGTTTTATAAGCTAATAAGATATTCATTGAGGGGGTAAGGAGGTCCGCTGGATCCATATCTGAACTTAGTTTTCTTGCTGGACAAATGGTTCATTACGAATTTGGCTGAAACAGGAAATTTGGTTGAAGCTCAAAGTTGTTTCTGAAATCGATTAGAGATTCGGTATCGGGGCAAGGAGACATGCTGAATCCATTTTTAAACTTTATTTTAACAGTAAAAATATTCAAGGAATCTGACGAAGACTGAATGGTGAAGACATGACTCAATTGTTTTAATCAAACGTTAGATTTTTGGGATCCTATCGAAACCTTTGGTCTTGTTAAAGGAGATTCCGAGTAGGTTTTTTGCAACCGACACAACCTCCAGAAAGCTGTTTTTTTTAACCTGTCGAGTTGATTAATCTATGGCTGTTTTCATTTTCTTGGTGTTGAGAGGAAAACGATTATGATTTGTTGTTGTGAGGAGTCCAGAAGACAGTCGATGATGCTGTGGGGAGTTGAAAGATTTGAGAAAGGTGTTGATGGTCGTGAAGTCTGGAACTTCAAGAATGGAACGTTGTATTCGTTCATCCCTTTTACAACCACTTTTTATTTAAGTTTTACTTTAACGGTGTGTTTGGTTTATTTTTAATTCCGTCAAAAACTGCCGTTTTAATTGGTAGTTCTTAGGTAGACCGTAAGAACCACTTTTAAGTTAATTCTAAAGTTTAATTAATTCGATTTCTAATTCAGTTGATTTTGTAAGGAAGTACCGATTCTGAAATGAAAGTTTGAAGGGATATCAGAACAATTCCAAAAAAATGAACAAAACTGAAAAACTGGACAAATCGAACAAACCTGAGGATATTACGGAAACATCAATAATTCTGGTACGGAAGTTCTGGCATCAAAACTTTCAGCACCGTGTTGGAAACTGGCAAGCTTTCTATAAGCACCCTGGTCAGATTACCAAGACTGTGGTCAGATTACAACCGGAATACCAATGCTAGTCGAATACCCATAAAATATCGTGATCCAACATGTTCTTTATTTATACAAATGACACCTTGTAAATCTTATCGGAGGATTTTATTGTTTCCAAAATTTCCGCTTTGTATCCGATTCTGGTCATAACTTGGCCCGGTAGTAAAGCAAAGCAGATAAATGGATTGCCATCTTGGAACATATTCTATCCCAATTGACAGTCTCCCTGTTTATCTCGAGTGAATGTGGATGGAAATTGTAACGTCGTCTGTTTCCCGATGAAAGCAATAAACTCGAACTGTGATTGGCAACATTTTTTGTTTCAGAAATAAAAAAACTTAATCTTTGTTGACACTGGTTCTGTTCTAGCCCAGCGTTTCTAAGCGAACGACGTCATCGCAATACTCTTGATGACTAACTCTCCTCGCCGATGCAAAATCGCCAGGTACCTAGCGGAAGAGGCAGAAGCGGTATCACCTCGGGTATCACAGCTGCTCCCGAAGATCGCCGTGATTGTTTGACACAGGATTTAAGTTTTTGAGTTTGAGTCGTTAGTGAGACGTATACTTCTTCTTCCTGAGGAGCACTGGCGTGTTTTTGACTTAGTCATATAGAGTATTGATGAGGAGATGGGAAGTAGTTTTGAAGTTCAGTCTAACCTGACTGTGCGACGATCACTAAATGAGAGCAATTCAATCCTTTTATCTCTCCCCCGGTAATCGTACCATAAGTTCAACCGTACAATAAGTTCAACCGTCATCATCGGGGGCACGCGTACAAGCTTTCAAAATCGAGATTCCACAAGGGCGTTTTTAAGTAGGGTTTCGGTAACAGAATTGTTGATCCTTGGAACAGCCTTACCGAAGATGCTGTTGATGCTGAATCGATCAATAGTTTCAAGTGCATTGTTGATGGGATGGGACTACTAAAAATGTCTTAGAGTTATTTAGAGGCTAGCCTTTTCTCTTGCTTTGTATTATTATTGTTATTATTACTATAAGTTACGTTTTTGCAGATAGCATGGTATCTGATACCAGTTCATGTCAAGCCATTTTCTAATCGGAGAACTGGGAAGTTGGTCGTTCTAAAAATAAATCGAATTCTTTGGGGCTGTTGAACTTAAAGTGCTGACATTTAGGACTATTGACCGAAAGGGGCCGATATGTGATACCATGGTAACTGGATCTGCATTTTGTCGTTTCTGCAGTTGCAATGGTATCTGACACTACGTTTTTTTTCAAAAACACCAATTGCTGAATTCGCGTTTCCAAAAAAGAAGAAACAGTTACATCCACTCCCATCGTGAGTGCCGAACTTCTTTCCCATCAATTAGAAAAACACCTTCTGTGTTCTGATGATGAAAGCGAGACGAATTTTTCAGGATCCACGGTCAGTTACTAGGTCGGTAACTGCCAGATATTCAATAACTGCAAATAATTTTGACCGTGGTATCAGATACCACGGTAATTGCAAAAACGCCTTTAGACCGTGGTGACAGATCAGATACCATGATATCTGCTAACACAGACAACTAGCCTATAGTTTTGCCCGTCTGGAGTTCTAACTGCACAGTAATTATCTGCGAATGTCCTGTTTGTGTTTATAGATACGTGGCAAGCCAACTTTGTTGCTTCTTTAGACAGACTCTCTATCTGTTACACTGCTTTTATTTGGAAACGTTTAGTATATTTTGTTGTTTTTTTATTTATTTAATTGGTCAATGCATATGCATGGGCAACCATGTGGGCCATGTGTGTAGTATTGTTACATGAGTGATAAATTATTAATTGGTTCGTTACTTGAACTCCACCGTGGCATTTTTGCTACTGATGGGATGACGAATTTTATTCAGAGCTTGGCCACACTTGGCTCAATAAGCCACCTATTCCGCAAACAACTGAAAATCCATAGGGGACGTGAGATTTGATGGGCTTTGTCGCAGCTTTGTGAATAATGAGCAGACTGCAATTAGGGGTCAATTAGGGTTCCTGTAACTTAATTATACAAGCTGTTTCGCTCTTAATTGATTTCCTGAATTTAAAACGACAACATTCAGAATTAGTTGTATCTTGTTCTTTTTCTTTTTTCTACTTTGCAACCCAAAAAGCCAGGAAATGAGCCAAGTTTGACCAAGCTCTCAGACAAACAATGTCAAAGAAGGTTCAAGATAAATTTGCAGCATCTGAAATTTGAAATCATTTGCTAGAGCATGTTAAGAATTCTTGTAAGATTTCAAATAGAGGGAAAAAGATAGCAATTTTGTAAGTTACCAAAGTCTTTTCTGTAGTATCTTTCTCAGTCGGAACTATTTTGGCATTTCCGACACGAATGGAGTCACGAACGGCCGACCTGTTTTGCAGATATTTTTTAGAGAGCACGAGCTACTTTCATGTCAAGCCATTTTATATTCGGAGAATGGGGAAGTTGGTCGTTCTAAGAAGGGATGGGAAGGATCTCTTTGGCTGTTGAACTTAAGATACTGACATTTCGAGGGATTGATGGAAAGGCGGCCGATGTGGGTATCGCTTGTTCATTTGATGGTTGAGTGAGTTGTCCCTCGAAAGAAATGTGTCATCCCCTCACTATGCTGAATTTTAGACCCTAATCCAGCTTTAGTGACTCACGAGAACTGAGAGACGTTGCTATATTCGGGCAAATCTTACTTACTGAGTTATTTGGATTTAATTTTAAATTGCTGTATGAATTTCAGTAAGACTCGGGAATGAAAGTGGTGAGATGGTCTAGGGCAGTGGTTCCCAACCGGTGGTACGCGTACCCAAAGGGTTATGGGTGGGGCAACGTATTTTTACTGACTATACCGTCAGAAGTGCATAACAGATAACACGAGGATGCGCGGTTTCAACAGATACTGCGTAACAGATAACACTTCGTATGTTATCTGTTGTGTTTGGAAACGTTATGCAATGTTATGCGTAACAAGCTTTCTAAGGAAGAGGCAAAAAAACATCTACTGACTTTATTCGTTATCGTCGTGATGTCGGGAAACAGAGCAGATACTTTTTGGCGGTTTTTCTGTTCTTCCTGATGATAACGCTTGTTATACATAACATTTTGAAATACAATAGATAACACCCGAAGTGTTATCTGTCACGCACAAAAAATTGATTAACTAGTGTTCAAATGAAATTAAGTTATTGTTTAAGTTAAGTTGAAGTGGTTTGTGGTAACCGCCCAGTGCCAGTGCATTTATGTCTTCTCATGGGCGGTTACCTATCATGATGGGCTATTATGTAATTTAGCAATAAAATAATCTAATCTAAAATCTAATCACGCATTATCTGTTGAAACCGCGCATCCTCCTGTTATCTGTTATGAAACTTCTGACAGTGCACGACGTGTTGCTGTTGATTGCTGAAACTTCTGACAGTGCGGGACTTGATACGACGACAAGCTTTTCCTGTCCAGCCAATACTATCTGTTCCTTCTAAAGATAAAATCGTCGTCCCCTACGTTGTTAAAGCAGAAAAGAATCCTGATCGTCTTCAATTATTTTCCTTCGTAGTAGCAAGCGCCATCACCACACTGTCAGAAGTTTCATAACAGATAACAGAAGGATGCGCGGTTTCAACAGACAGTGCGTAACAGACAACACTTGAGGTGTAGCTGTTGTATTGGAAACGTTATACATGAAGTGCTATGCATAACAAGCATTGCCAGGAAAAGCCAAAAAAGCATCTACTGCCTTTCTTGTTTGTCGTCATGATGTCCGAAAATTCAGCAGATGCTTTTTGGCGATTTTTCGGCTCTCCCTGATGGCAACGCTTGTTATGCATAACATTTTCAAACACAACAGACAACATACGACTGTTGTCTGTTACGCATTGTCTGTTGAAACCGCGCATCATTCTGTTGTCTGCTATGAAACTTCTGACAGAGCAGTCCACCTATTTTCGATATTCCTTTCACGGTCGTTTTTGTGCATTCGCTCTATAGCCAAACCTGATCCTCCCACGGAGTTTCTTTTCACAGTTCAGCCCCGCCTCTCGCCTCAGCTGTGATTGGTTCAATCGGAGGTATGGACCGTACGAACCAACCAGAAACAACGTTTTTTGACGATGTTGTGTTGGCGATTGCGCGTATTACGTAGTGTGCTTTCACGGTCAAGAGACGTTGTTAATGAATTGGAAGAGTTAATGAACTGCGCTGATCTTTTTTTCGAGAGTTAATAAATTGAGTTAATGAGAGGTTATGAATTGAGCTGATCTTTCTTCCGAGAGTTAATGAATTGAGTTAATGAGAGTTAATGAATTGAGCTGATCTTTTCTTTCTTTAAGGTAATTTGAACTCGAATTCAGCAGCTGTATGTCTGCCCTGAAAAATCGGAACGATAAGCTTTAGAGCTACCCTTTAAGAAATCTGGTGGAAATGGTTCAATCCGTAATTGTTAATCTTTTCTTTTTACTTATTTTCCCAGTGTTATTAAAACGGCCAGAATATATTGGACTTGGTACGAATGGGTTCCGGCTACCCCCCCCCCCCCGGTGAATCCCCCCCCCCGTAGCAAAAAAAACCTGGCGTACCAAGCGCCGAGTACCAAACCCACTTGACCCCCCCCCCCCCAAACAGTGTTAATAAAACAAAGTATATTTTTATGAAAGGTATATATAGAGGCGACCGTCTCGCGATTACTTTCAACTCGCGTGTCTAACTCGCGTGTGTCTAGTGAAAACCCTTAAGTTCTAGCGATCCAAACTGTAGTATTCAATAAGATTTTCTACATTTCCTACCTATTTACATTCGGTGGGGGTGGGGGAAGGTTTGGTACTCGGGAGGTCCTCAGGGGGTGATACCCGCCCCCCCCCCGTATCTCCCCCTCATGCAAAGCTAATAAAATAAAATATATTTTTATGAAAAGTACATTTAGAGGCGAGCAGCCATCGAGCCGCCGTCTCGCGTTTACATTCATTTCGCGTGTCTAGGGAAAATTCCTCAGTGCTGGCGGTCCAAACTGCAGTTTTCAGTAACATTTTTTAAATTTCCTATTCATTTGCATTGGGGGGGGGGTCGTCTAGACCCTGTAAGAATGAACATATTCCTATTCTTGATGAGTTTAGAAAGAGATCAACTTAGCAGACGCGGATTTTATCTGCCTTCGCCATTTTCATGGGTTGTTGTTTATTTTAGTCGTTCTGATAGATTAGAGTTCGCTTTAGTGTTGGTATGTTTTTGCGTATTCATATAATCACCTATCTTATTGTCATCAATTTTGGTGGATCAATAAAACATCAATCATCATAACATGAGGAAAAGCAGAAATAAATTCATGTGCCCAAGCCTGGTATTGTTCGAGGCTCAACTTACCCACTGATCTCCTTTTTCTATATCCGCCGCCGCCGTATCCTCCACCACCATAGCCACCACCGCCACCATGGAAGTGGTGCTTAAACGCCGACGAGACGGCAATCCATAGTAGCGCACCAAGAAGTAACACCCCAACTATTGCGCCAACTGAAGCTATAAGAGTTGTCGCGTTGTAAACATACAGAAATCGTCCAGTTTCAATAGTATCAAAGAGGGCTGTGGCGATATCGTCACTCATGTTTACACGTTAGGTATTCTCAACTAACTGCTGTTGAAGTATGTTATAGAGTACGGAGATGCACATGTGGTCATTGGTTGAGAGCCCTGAAGCGTGAGTAAGATTGAAAAAAAAATAATATTTGGTATTGTTTCAGCCTCTGATGTTTAGGTTACATTCTGAGGATAAGCTCAAATTTTAGTGACCGTCCACCCATAGTATTTCAGCCCAAACTGGTGAAATTTTAATATTTTAACGAACAACCCTTTTATGGGGTATGGAATAGTTGGGTATTTGTTTTGAATGTGAAGAAGAAATTTGAAACTGACTTGGCCTATCACTTTTAACGTTAATAAGGAGCTATGTACTTTTTTTTTATAAGAAACTAGAAAAAGTGATGAAAACCTACCAAGCCATATACAAGAATTAAATACTTGAGGATGCTATTAGCGCCGCCTCAACTCAAGGGAAGGTCTATAAAAGAATTAATTAATTTGTTCTTAACAACTTTTAGGATTTTAGATATAGACAGAAGTATTTCTTTCAGCTAGTCTTACAGAGAGTTAAAGCAATCTGCTTTTACCTCCCCCTCAAGTTCATTCCGAGTCGAACCCAGCATGCTCGTTGACATAGTCTAAGACGGAAGCTAGTTAAAGCCTCCCAACCACGCCTGGGACAATGTCCTGGAGTCATGGATGATTTTCTACTTTCAATATTGTTCGACTGAAAAAGTTCCGTTTTATTTATTTATTTTTCTGGATAAAGGTAAAACACTGTCGAGAGTTTGATAACATTAAACACAAGGATGCGCGTTTTCAACAGACACTACTTTTGATGTTGCACAGAGATACCATTTTGGGGGAGCGGGGGGGGGGGGGGGAGCACGCCTCCACAGACTTCAATTACTCCTCCTTGGTGCTATTTTTGACCGACAAATGGGTTAAAAAAAACAAAATGTTAGAGCAAAACTATTTTAAGCTCAGACCAATAAGAGTAATTAAATTCTGAGTCTGAGTAATAAACCCAGTACTAGACCAAAAATCGATCTTTGTCCCCCCCCCCCCCTACTAAAGTGTACTTAAATGGTGACACTGTATCTGCAAGTGTTACATCGTATTTCGGTTATTACTTTTTAAGTGCTACATTTTCATTAAAAGTAACAGTGCAAACCGTATTTAGGGTTATTTTTAGGGTGGCAGAAAGCTTGGTCTGAAAGCTAAAAGACGCAAGTCTTCTTTAAGAGAAACGCGTAACAACCAAAGTGTTACGTGCTGGAATTGCGCGCGTGTGTGTCCACTTAAATTATTTTACGTTAAATTGCGTAAGCGTGACAGTAGAAAAGTATTTTTAAAACGTTTAATAAATATTCTTTGAGCCCAAGCTGACTTTGAAACATATATTCAAATAATGTATACAACGGATACGTCAGCTACGAATCTTCGGATTACCGACGAAACGTCCCCATGACAAAACGTCCCCTGACGAAACGTCCCCGTGACAAAATGTCCCCATGACAAAATGTCCCCATGACAAAACGTCCCCGTGACAAAATGTCCACGTGACAAAACGTCCCCATGACAAAACGTCCCCGTGACAAAACGTCCAAATGACAAAACGTCCCCGTGTCAAAACGTCCCCGTGGCGAAACGTCCCCAAGCATAGATTTTTAAGTTCGCTTCGATCTTCAGATGCATGCTCGAGGTAAAACAACTTCAGAGTGTGGATTACAGATGTGGAAACATTCCTTATTAGCAGGGAAGATCGGACATAGAACCGGTTCCTTCACACTGTCAGAAGTTTCATAACAGATTGCGCATAACACTTTCAAGAATAACACCTTTTCACTTAGAAATAAAGTGTCATGACCAATTAAGTTTACACTATTTCGTGCCTAGATCTCCAACAACACCTTCAATTAGTAAAAATACTAACGGGAACGAAAGAAACATAACATATAACATCCCAAAGTGTTATCTGTTGAAACCGCGCATCCTGCTGTTGTCGTTATGTAACTTCTGACAGTGTAGTATTTTTACCTATTGAAGGTGTTGTTGGAGATCTGGGCACGAAATAGTATAAACTTAATTGGTCATAACACTTTTTTTCTAAGTTAAAAGGTGTTATTCTTGAAAGTGTTATGCACAATCTGTTATGAAACTTCTGACAGTGCATAAATGTATTGTTTCAGTTAAAGTATGTAGTGTAAATATGCCTTGCAATTGACTCGTAACTAATCAGTTGTAAGTCGTTTGAAGCAACATGCACAATCTGAGGAGCAACAATATGCTCCTCAGAGAAAGGGGAAGCCCGCTATGGCTCAAAGAGAGCCAAACAAGGAAAATGCAATAATAAGCGTAGTGCCGTTATGTTGGATAAAAATGACATGGGAAGCGAGGAAACAAAAGCGGATGAACGATTAGTTATCTATTAGTTAGGTAGAGAGACAAGTAAATCTAGGTTAGACGGTTTGATCCTTTAATAAAATCTTTTAATAGTAAATATCACCAAATTCAATATCGAACAAAAGCGAGATCAATGAGCTATATCGCAGGGAAAACTAAAATACAAACAAACCAATTAAATAAAAGATAAAACGAAAACTGACAAACTACTTAATCTTGCGCTTTCTTTAAGAAATGTCTATAGCCGAGAGTAATAGTTTCTTGACTATCGGTTAGATGCTGAAGTAGTCAACCCATGGTGGTTTTCAAAAGTTTAAATTCCAATAATATTTTTTGCCTGAACTGATGACGCAATCAGTAGTCTCAGAGGCCTAGCTATCCCTCAGCGATGAAAAAAAAATCTATAGCCGGGGACGTTTTGCCATCGGAACGTTTCGCCAGGGGACGTTTTGATCGGGGACGTTTTTTCACGGGGAAGTTTTATCGTGGTGACATTTTTTCATGGGGACGTTTTTTCATGGAGACGTTTTGTCACGGGGACGTTTCGTCGGGGACGTTTCGCCAGGGGACGTTTCGCCAGGGGACGTTTCGAATGGGGACGTTTTTTCGACAAACCGATTCGGCATCTGCGATATGTTTGCCCTTCTTAGCAGGGGTCCTCGTCAGGCTGTTAATCTTCTGGGTCAACGTCGGGAAAGGAAACAAACCTGTAATAAATAACTGAAGCTTCTACCTACTATAAATATCTTATTAGGGCAAATTACTTTCAAATACAAGTAAGGAAAAGACTAATCCTGAGATTTAATTTTTGACACAGCTGCTGTTTTTGCTGCGCGATTGGGTGTTGACCTAACTTACTCAGATCTGTGAACAGTCTATAGCAGAAGTGCCCATCTCCCATCCTTGCACTCAGATGGTTCATATGGTTCAGACCTTGCATTCAGATGGTTCAGATCCTTAAGGCTGGTTTCAAGTCCAGTGTGATATCCGGATGATCAAAGTGCGAGATTCGCGACTTGATCTGAATGCATCGAAAAAATTAAATTCCGCGCCGAGATTTCTTACAAAGAAATTCCTATTGACTACAAAGTTTCGGATTTGTTGCAAATCCGGGCTATGTTCGGAAACCAGCCTTCGGGAACGGTGGTGGCTTAAATATCACTTTTAGCCTTTCAGAATCACTCGACCGATTTGCTGATTTATAAACTTGCCTATAGATAGTTGAGCTATCATCCCTCATTTGCCACGAAAGTCGGTCAGAAAATCCTAATTCCTTCGCTCATCGCAAACCAATTATCATTCGCGTATGTAAAATAGCCTCCTTTAAACGATTCGGTTGATCTACCTTATGTTGTTTTTCTCTTTTTCTCAGCTATCTCAGTAAACAATGAAAAGTAACGGGAAAAAAGGGTCACTTGCTATCTAATCACACCACTTATCGTGTTTATCTTTACTACAGTATCACTGAAAACGTACTATACCCGTAATATTATGCGGTATTCATTACGGTTTTCAGATTTCGACGATCCGTGACATTTCGGCTTCAACCGTTGTTCTCAGCCAACTGACTCTTCCCAGTATATCGTGATCGGTGAACCTTTTCCCTCTTGAACAAGACCAAACGTTTCAATGGGACCCAAAAATATAATATTTGATCCAGACAATTGGGTCTTGTCTTCGCCAGATCCAGTCTTCGCCAGGCTAATCATCAGAAAAAACTAAGTTCAAATATAACTCTATAAGCCATATGTATTTTAACGATACTGACCGAACTTCCTGCTTTACTTCTGCAAATTTCCGGTTTCGGCCGAATTTCGTCCAGAAAAATTTCGTCCAGCAAAAAGAGAAAATTCAGACACTAATTAAGCGTATATCCTGATCTCTATAAAGAACATCTAATCAGCTTCAAATAAAACTTTAACTTATAAAAATGATTCCGGTTACAACCGGATTCCGGGCAAATTATATGTCCGGGTAAAAAATGAGTGTCATATACAGACTCAGCGTCTCTTCTTACCCCTAAGTCTGTCATCTAATCAACTTCCAATAAAACTTCTGCTTTTTACAAATTTTCCGGTTTTGGCCGGATTCAGGGCGAACTAGTTGTCCGGGTAGAAAATGATTTTCACATAAGTGTTCAGCATGTCTTCTTACCCATGAATCCAACATTTAATCAACTTCAAATGAAACTTTTTTAACCAACATTCCGGTTTTGACGGATTCCGGACGAACTACTTGTCCGGCGCGAAAATGGTTTTCACCATCGTGTTCAGCATGTCTTCTTAACCCATAATCGACTATCACATTAGCTGTTCAGAAATATTTTGTTTGCCCCTTTATTTAAGCCCCCTCCCCCACCACTAAATGTAGGGCTACGAAGCCCATCTACGAACTTGACATTACCATTGACCCAAAGAATCCTTACACCAAGTTTCATCGAAATATCTGATTCCCTTCGACAGTTATCGTACTAACAGACGGACAGACAGACAGACAGACAGACGGACATATGGAAAACTTTTGCGATGTCATAGGTATCCCTCCACTTACGTTTTGGGATTCGAAAAAGCAATAATTATTGAAAAACGTACGTACATTCACTTCCTTCATAATTTGAGTTCTTTCAGGAGATGATATATTTATTATAATATATTTGGTCTAAGCTGACAGTCCTATGTTATCCAGTAGTAAAACAGATATTCAGGAATAAATACGATTATTGATTCATTCCCCCATCCAAGTCGCAACTTAAAACCGGGACTGGCTACGAGCGTCGCGACATCTAGTGTTACGATTCAAACACATCCTTACCGACTAACTCAAAAGTAAATCTTAACTAGAAAATCAGACAAAATGGAAAACATTTAGCAGTTATATAAAAAACTATTGCCAAATTATAATAAAAAATTTGTCTGTAATTTCTCTAAAAAACTTTTTTGAGGATTCTATTTTGTTTCTGCCTAACATTTGGCCATGGGAGGGCATGTGCAGAAGAAGGAAGACATGTCCATTAAACTAATGCATCAAATCTGACACACGAATAAATATGAGCGGACGTAGCCTACAGAATCGATTCTGTTTCTCTTAGTTGGCAAGTTACCAATAGTCAGAATTGTTTCCACTCGTCGCAGGATTTTGCGATTTTTAACTGGTTTTCAACTTCTCCCCAGATTCGCAGCTGAGAAAAATTTGTCTCAGGAAATCGCAGCCGCAAATTTTGAGATTTCAAAAGCATTTTGGTCAATTTCAAGGCAACTCTTTTCGGAAAATGGAATTTTTGTTTTTTACGATTATTAGCTCCTCTGAAAAGAGCAAATTGGAACCTTAGAATCTAAGAGTTTTTCGTCGAAACTGAAAAATATAACCAAATTTTCTCGGCTCCAGAATGTCACAGATTTTTGCGGCCAAATGTCACAGAATCCGTCAGAGAAAAGTGGCAACACTGGTAGTTATCCATCCTGTCGACTGATAATAGTTTCTCCCTAGTTTTTTGCCTCGTTAATTAAATCTTTTAATTTATCATTCCCATTTGACTGTTTAGAGGTTTAAAATGAAAACAATTAAGGTAGTCAAAGATTTCAAGAACACTGTAAAAAGTTTCTCCGAAGAAGGATTAAAGTTAACTTCAGTATTTGCTACTGGGATTACTCTTAACTCTACTGGGATAAGATTAATCCGAATTAGAGATAATCTTGTCTCAATATAAACAAGATTAATCCCAGTAGCAAATCCTGCAAGATTTTTTTTACAGTGAAGTGTTCAAAGAAACTTACCTCTCCTGTACCTTGAGAGTTTCTACTTTAAATTTACAATAGAATATAGCCTATTTCAAATCAAAAATTTTAAATTAAAAACAAATTTACTTCATTTCAATCAGAGAAGGTCCCAGTTGACACTGTAACACGGACACATTGTAGGTATATTATCAGGTATATGATATGTGAGGGTAATGTTTTTTTTTTTTTTTTTTTTACTAAATTAAGAATCCAAAATTCTATTTAAATTGTATAGAAGATTCTTTGAAGGAATAGCCTACTGTGTATTGGCAGGTCAATGTGTTTTTGCTGAGATATTACATGTAATTAAAACGAAGGAACTCTCGAAGAACAAGTAATTGTATGCCTGGTAAACCCTTAAGACGAAGAGATCTTGAAAATATGACTGAATCTAATTGAAAACGAAGGAATTCTGGAAGAATAAACCGTCAGAGGTTTCATGACGGATAACAGAAGGATGCGCAGTTTCAACATACATCACTTGGGTGATGTAATCTGTTGTAATTTTGAAAACGTTATGCATTCAATGTTAAATATTCTTTGAGCCCAAGTTGACTTTGAAACATTTATTCAATCAATGTTTACAACGGATACGTCAAGAATCGTAGCTGACGTATCCGTTGTAAACATTCAATGTTATACATAACAAGCATTGCCAGGAGGAGCCGAAAAAACGTCAGATTACTTTTTTGTTTGCCGTCATGATTAAATTTGCATAACGTTTTCGAAATCGAAACATCCAAGTCTGTTAAAACTGCTCATCCTTGTGCTACCTCTTATGAAACTTCTGACAGCGTAATAAACATATACCTGCGCTGTCAGAAGTTTCATAACAGATAACACGAGGATGCGCGGTTTCAACAGATAATGCATAACATATAACATTTCGAATGTTATCTGTTGTGTTTGAAAATGTTATGCATGAAATGTTATGCCTGACAAGCTTTCTTAGAAGGAGCCAAAAAAGCATCTACTGACTTTATTCCTTATCGTCATGATGTCGGAAAACTCAGCAGATACTTTTTGGCGGTTTTTCGGTTCTTCCTGATGGTAACGCTTATCATGCATAGCATTTTGAAACATAACAGAGAACATCCGAAGTGTTATCTGTTACACATTATCTGTTGAAACCGCGCATCCTCGTGTTATCTGTTATGAAACTTCTGACGGTGAGGTTAACTTTTGACTTGAACGTCTGAAAAAGAAGTACAAGCCGTTCTCACGAGAACTTGGGTAGGACAAATGTCGTAACTTTTAACTCTACTCCATGGGAAACCAGACCTTGGCAGAGTTTAGTAGAAGTACATAATCGTTTGAAGTTCCAGCCTTTCGGCTTCTCACTCGATTTGCATTCGGGACTTCCCCTCTCCTTCCTCAAAATATCCAAGGCAAGACCTTACTGGATTAATTTTGAACTTTGATGTGTAGCCTAGTTGCATGGCACTGTATCTTACTTGAAGCGGGAGTGGCTTGAGTAGCCCAGTCTGGCGTCTAGAAACATTTGACCTGCAACTTCAAATCCCACCAAATTCCAGAGATTTTTTAGTGTTGTCCTCTTCAAGCCCCTCCCCCCCCCCCCCCCCCCCCGGTTTTGTTTTCCTTCTTTCTCGTTCCTTGTATCCCTTGGTTTTCTCTCTTTTTTTAATTAAAAACTGAACCAAAAGTCGAAGCTTTATATTTTCTAGAACGAAAGTATTTCAACTTGTGTTCGTTGGTCCCTTTGCGCACGAAGGCTGCGTTCCACCACGATATTCAGTTACGATCGTTAAAGTTCCTTCATCACGATCGTTTTACAGTTTTGCATGATAAGAAAGTTAGCATCCAAGACACATTAAATATGCAAATGAATGGGGTAGGGGAAGAATCAAGATGAGCACACAGCGCAGAGTTGCGCTCCAGAACTTAAAGAACCCCTCGCACTGTTTACTCTTCAACTTACAGTATTTTAAAATATTTGAATACTTTAAAACTAGGCTGTGCTTTCAACAAATAACCAACGGTTTTCGCTGTTTTAAGCCTTTTCCGAGACCCTTTGGCTTGTAGCGAAAACAGGGAAACAATTTACATAACCGGTTTTTCTGATGGAAAACTTCTCGCAGATAACCGTCAACAGCGTGATACACATCGAAGGTAGCCAAATACGGCAAGTGAGAACATCAGCGTGGTTTTGTTAGTGGGGCTAGAATCATTAGAATGTACCATACGGAATTGGGGTCTCCGGTCTTGGAAATATATGGACTGATTATGGAAGTAGGTTGCGTTAGTATTATAGATAAGACAGGTCCTTAAACGACTGTGAAGAAATCGTCAACAATTGTTAACTTTTTAACTTAACGTTCAATTGTTAAATTTTAATTTAAGCTCCGCCCACCTACGATTTCCGTTCCATACCTGGATTGTTAACTATTTTGTAACGATGGTTGGTGAGTATCGTTGGGAGAAGTTAACAACTGAAGAACTGGATAAATTAACAATCATCGAAGCTATATCGTTAGCCCGCCCCGATATGAAGCTGACGATTGTTAACAATTGTTAAATTTCTGGAACGCAACCTTAGAAGGAAATGTCCGTCGACTACTGTCCGCATATTATTCTTATCGTTCCAGAGATGATAGTGATTACCACAATTAAGAGCTGGCTCCTTCTTTCATCATTATAACCCAGGTTCGATTACTTCTTTTTAACGCAACCTCAGTTCCCGTAGTGAACTCCTTCATTGACACAAATCCGGAGCTGTTCAAGGGGCTAACCTGCGAAACGTCCCCATGGCAAAACGTTCCCACCACAAAACGTCTCCACGGGGAAGAGAATTGGCTGTGCAGAGAGTTTATTCTGAGGTCACTGCAGAACCCTTCCGTTCTCTCTCCTTTGCAGCCTCATTTCCTCATTTTCTTGGCAGCACTCATTTCATTTCCGTAGTGAACGTCCGCAAAGAGTGCTAGCTGTCTCCTCTCACCTGCCGCACTGAGCGGTAAAGTTTATCCTTAAAGGACCCCTCGCACTATTTACTCTTCGACTGACAGTATTTTAAAATATTTGAATACTTTAAAACTGGGATGTGCTTTCAACAAATAACCTACGGTTTTGGCTGTTTTAAGCCTTTTCCGAGACCCGTTGACTTGTAGCGAAAACAGGGAAACAATATACATAACCGTTTTTTCGGATGGAAAAACTGTTCGCAGACAACCGTCGACAGCATGATACACATCGAAGGTAGAAAAGCGCGGCAAGTGAGAAAATCAGCGTGGTTTTGTTAAAGTGGTTAGAATGTACCATACGAAATTGGGGTCCGGGTTTAGAAGTATATGGAGTGATTATGGAAGTAGGTTGCATTAGTATTATAGGTAAGACAGGTCCTTTAACTTCGTTCACGCTTTTAACAATGAGTTTTAATTTAGTTTTTCTGCTTTTAAGTTGCTTTAGGTTATTTTCAGCTCATATCCTCGACATTTTGTTTTCTGTTATTGATTCTTTGACAGTGAAAAACGGATATCCTAAGTCAACGACCCAATCGAGCCAATCAAATCAATCAGTCAAATCAAAACCAATCAAAAACAGCAGCCGTGTCCAAAATGAGATCGCAGCACCAGCTTGAACTCCATGTAATCTTCACGAAGAAATTCACAAGATCAGATACATAAGCAAGAATCTTTAGTTGTTTTTTGACAAGTTCATTTTCCAGCTTTAGCCATTTTAGCCTGAAGAGGCCCATTGCCAAGAAGAGCCGAAATATAGCTCTAATAAAAATGTAGCTGACGTATCCATTTTTGCAATGTCAAATATGATTCGCAGTCACCATGGGCTGAAGGAATAGTTTGGGGGAAAAGTAAAAAATTCGTTCGTATTTTTAAAGCGTTGCGTAGTTTAGTGTTCTTGCCTTATCCTTGGTTTGGTTTTAACTATCGATTATTTTAAGTTTGAACGATTAAAATCGAGCCACGATTTGTATTGTTTTTAAATAAGCTTGAACTCAAGGGTCGCCAGTCTTTTATCATGGGGCGGGCCTAACACAAGGTTTTCCCACTTGATTTTTTTACATTGTCATCCCATTTTCTCACTCAGTTCGCATTTGGGACTTCCCCGTTCGCTTAAAGGTCAAGAAAAATTCTGGTGTCTTGAGTTGATTCGAAACGATCTAAAGTTGATATAATGTTACGGTTATTATATCCGCCAGGTAAAATCTGACCGTGCAATGACGGAATGCAATTGACACACATGCTAGGCCACTTTGCAAGATTAGACCGTATCGTCAATAACAGTATGGCAGCACGAAAATAGCCTGCAAACATGCGAAATTAGTAAGTTAGCCTAGATTCCATTAGAAGCCTAGATTGTTGTGATCGTTCTTTTTGTGTTGTCAGAGGAGTTAATGTTTTCCGTTTCTTCTTTTTTGCCTTGTCTTTTGTTGTGCTCCATCTGTTTTTTAATTGATGGGTAATAAACGCATTCATTCATTAAGGGTGATTTTCGCTTTTGCTTTGCAAATTAAAGCCAGGCTTCACCTGCCAGATTTTAATACAGATTCCAGACGGCCGTTTTCGTCAAGGTGGCCCGACGTCCGGCAGTCTTGTGCAGAGGCGTTACTAGCCAAAATGTTTGGGGGGGGGGGCAAGGTATCTACCAACTGGCTGGTCATTTTTACCTACTGTTTTTGCAGCAAGAAACGACTGTTGTTAAGAAAAAAGAATATTTTGAAGAAAAACTATTGAATTAAAAAAAAACCGACTGTTTCAAAGAAAAACCGACTGTTTCGAACAAAAAAATCGACTTGGTTCCAAGAATAATCGCGGCACTTCGCTCCTACTCGGCTATTTTTTACCGACTGGCCGACAACATTGGAGGGGTGGCGAGACCCCCCCCCCCCCCCCATACGTGACGCCCCTGGTCTTGTGTGTTAGACCACCAGATTCTGTATCTGGAAGGTGTCGTGGAGGTAACACATGGAGACACAATGAATAGTCAGATGAATCAAGTAGGAAAAGAAGTAAGATTTTTGTCTTTTTTCCCTTTTTTCTCGCATCCTCCGTTTGTGACATTTGTCTTAAAAATGGGTAAAGTGGGTAAAAATAGTTACTAAACTGTCAGAAGTTTCATAACATACTGGATGTGCGGTTTCAACAGACAATGTGTAACAGATAACACTCGGGATGTTATCTACTGTGTTTGAAAACGGTATGCATGAAATGTTATGCATAACAAGCTTTGCTAGAAAGAGCAAAAAAACAGCCAAAAAAGCATCTACTGATTTTATTCTTTATCGTCATGATGTCGGAAAACTCAGCAGATACTTTTTGGCGGTTTTTCGGCTCTTCCTGATGGTAACGCTTATTATGCATAATATTTTGAAACACAACAGATATCATCTGAAGTGCCATCTGTTACGCATTATCTGTTGAAACCGCGCATCCTTGTTTTATCTGTTCTGAAACCTCTGACGGTGTACTTATTGACTTGACTTGTTACTATATGTTGATGACAAAAAAAAAGAAGAAACGACAATGAATCGGCCATCCGACAGCCGATAATGAAGCCTCCATGCATGGTTGTTATGAATAAATATACATACTTACTTGCCCCCTCCCCACAACATAGACATTTAACCACCCTTTTCATATCATTTCGCTATAAGTACTTCGTCTGTATTCAACTTAGCCAAGTGTTAATTCCTTCATTTCACTAGTGAAACGTGATTGGTCGGATTTGAATTGCTCGCGGTTGGACAGCAATGTGTGTCGCTTAATGCTTTTCAGATTCATGCTTCCTCTTTATTTATCATACGTTAAACAAGAAGTAATGTGCGAAAGACGGATACTAGGATCGGCCATTTTCGGCCTGGCCGTATCGAATGCTTTTGGCTGGTCAGTTGTAAGCCTTCTGGACACAATAGGAGGTAATTCTTTTTTTTTCATAGGTTTTTCATAGGTTTTCATCCTGTTGAAATTCCAAGACCTCTATCGCAGTTTTTTTGTTTACCCGATGAAATTCGCTGGCTGACCCTAAACATAGGCAATACACATAAAACAATGTCAGCCAAAACAGGAATAATCTTTATGAAAGTGGATCTAACTTAGAAACTACATTGTCAGAAGTTTCAAGGCATTTAACACAAGGGCGGTCGTCTTCGACAGGTTACATTTTGGATACTATCTGTTAGGGTTACAGAAAATGTATATTATCTGTCTTTAAATCTTATTTTTCCGTGAAACATAACGCTACGCATGTTTTATGGCACTTGCAGCTCCGCTCAAGTGCCATATACCGATCACTTTTCGGTCTGTCGGTCCGTCAGGCCACTCATCTCGAGTTAGGGTACTTCCAGAAGTGCTAGAACGATGAAACTTGGCAGGCATATTAGGGAACCTACCATACTAACTTGGAAATAGTCCTTCCCCGATTCAACCACCATGGGGGGAGTGGAGGGAGGGGGAATCCGGAATATTGACGTATTTTTAGCTTTTGAACGTGGAACCGGATCTTAATGAAACTTGTTATTTGGAAAGACCTCCTGTCTCAGATGTCACACTTCAAGTCCGGAATGGATCCGGTGACTTTGGGGGGAGTTGGAGGGAGGGTTCTGGAATTCCGGTGATCCCAACTTAAGATGCTTACACGTGTGCTAGGACGATGGAACTTGGCAGGCATTTTAGGGACCCAACCAAACTAACTTGGAAATAGTCATTACCCCGATCCGACTCCGTGGGGAGAGTGGAGGAGGGGAATCCTGAATATTGACGTATTTATAACTTTTGAACCGGGAAACGGATCTTAATGAAACTTGATATTTGGAAAGAACTCGTGTCTCAGATGTCCCATTCCAACTGCGGACAGGATCCGATCAATGTGGGGGAGTCGGGGGGAGCTGAAATTTTGTGACACGCTTGGAATATAACGATTGGGATAAGACTTGGTGGGAAGAACAAGCGTAAGCCCTAGATACATCAGTGATAGAACCGGACCGGAATAGGTCACTCTGGGGGAGTTGGAGGGGGGTCTTGAATTCCAGTGATCGCAGTTTAAGGTAGGCTACTTCCAGATGTGCTAGGACGATGAAACTTTGCTTGAACATTAGAGACTTCACAAGATTGGCTTAGAAATTGTCACTTCCCAGATCCGACCATCCCTTAAAGTACTCATCTTAACCGAAAAGTGCAAAAAATACTTCTAAGCAAAACCTACATTTTCATGATCTCCTTGAGCCCATGATCAGTTTTGCCTCAAGGGTTTTGATTATGATGATTACAGAAAAAAAAACAAAAATTTACCAAACTATACAATCTTATGATTTCCAAGGGTCCATCATATTTCTTATTTACCAAGTCTTGCAAGTGCCATATGAGCTTCCAGCTCTTGTTTAATGGGGTTCCGGCTATAACCCTCCTGCAACCCTCCCCCCTTCCGGACATATCCCCCCACCACCACCACCAAAACCGCCAGGGCGGACCTCCCCCCGGCAAAAAACACCCGGGTACCCCCCCCCCCCCCCACACACACACACATACACACACACTGTTAATAAATAGAATATATTTTTATGAAAAGTACATATAGAGGCGAGTGGCCAAAGAGCCGCCGTCACGCGTTTACCTTTAACTCCCGTTTCTAGGGAAACTCCTTAATTGCTCGCGGTCCAAACTGCAATTTTAATAAAAATTTTATAATTCCTGTATATTTGCATTCGGGAGGGGGACTGCTGGGAGGGGGTGATCTCGCAGGGGGTTTTGGTACCGGGGGGGGGGGCGTACCGGGATTGGGGTTTGGCTGGTAGATTATGTCCCTGGAGGGTCGCCAGGTTTTTCCTCGTGGAGACCCACCACTTACAACAGCTAGAATGTTCTATAGAAAAGCTAAAAAGAGGCAGATACCTAACTTGCGTTAATAAAGGCAGAGTTGAAACAAAATGAAGATTGACTGATTGAAGCAACTTAGTCTGTTGTGTTTATTTTGGTCAGAAAAGGCGACGTCATAAACGCTAACAAAAAAAAACTAAGGTCACCAAGTTCAAAAGGAGTCGTAGTCCAAAAAACAAAAAAAAATATAAACTTAAAAAATGCTACGTTGGTATAACGAAAAATGTGTACAGTGATCTTTTTGACAGTTCATGTATGCACTTTCCAACATCAGAGGAGTCAAGATTTTGTACATTTTATATTTAATCCACGTAGCCTAGTGTCTTTTCTAATGTATCGTACTTTTTACTATATGTTGGCCTCTTAAGACCGATGACGTTATTTCTTTTGCATTTTAGAATTTATACTATAATCAAACATCATGTCGTCTCCAGATAGTGTCAACTTATACTCCCATACTGAGGCCTATTAATTACCCATGTGCTCTTTTTTGTAAGTGGTTAACAGAACAAGAACAGTTATTCCAGATACTTCGGATTCACTCGACTTCCCTACAGAAGATTCGTTATCCACCGCTGGTCGCTTTTTCCTATCTAGCTTCAACTTCACATCTGGAACAGCCCCACTGGTCACTCCCACCTATGGACTATTTATCGTACTGGGCATTTCTTCCTGTCTGTTGCTCGCAATTCTACTTCTGTACTTGTTAGCCCACTCATATCATCAGAAACATGGATATGACAGCTATTACCGTAAATATGGTATGAATCTCTGAAGCCATATGCTTGTGTAATTAAGCCACGTAACGGTTGAAATTGTAGTTTCGAGGCTTTAACTAACTGCTTCTTACTTATCTGCGTAGCTAATTAATAGGTGCCGGACGATAGTGAAACTGTAGGACAATCCTTTCAGTCCCTCCAAGAGGCTCCAATCCTCCAAATGGACTCCTTTCAGTAAGGTTGACCGTATCACCAGGGACCCATAATTTTCCTGTAATGTTTTACATTCACATTACAGGAAATTTATGGGTCCCTGGTATCACCCAGTCTTGCAAAATTTTAAAGGACCTGTCTTATCTAGAATACTAGTGCAACCAACTTCCATAATCACTCCATATATTTCTAAACCCGGAGACCCCAATTTCGTACGGTATATTTTAACCCGTCGAACAAAACCACGCTGATTTTCTCACTTGCCGTGTTTTGCTACCTTCGATGTGTATCACGGTGTCGACGGTTGTCTGCGAGAAGTTTTTCCATCAGAAAAACCGCTTACGTAAATTGTTTCCCTGTTTTCGCTACAAGTCAACGGGTCTCGGAAAAGGCTTAAGACAGCCGAAACCGTGGGTTATTTGTTGAAAGCACAGCATAGTTTTAAAGTATTCAAATATTTTAAAATACTGTAAGTTGAAGAGTAAATAGTGCGAGGAGTCCTTTATAGTACAACTCTTACTAGAAATGATCATTTCACGAAACAAGAGCTACGAGCTAATATGGTATTTGTTATAATAATAATAATAATTTATTTCTTACCCACAAATTCCAGAGGAAAAACAAGTGGAGTACAATAAAGAAAAAGAAAGGAAGAAAATACTAAAATAACTATAAATACAAAAACACTAGCACATAAACAGGGGGGAAAGGGGGTGGTGTTGTGAAAACCGAGAGTATGATGATCCCGACAGCTTCCTGTGTAGCATCAGTAATTTCTCCGAAATATCTGGAACACCAAACTTACGAATAATTACTCTATTCCGATGCCAAGGGGGGAGGTAAAGAAGGAATTTACAGTAACGAAAATAACTTTTTCGGAGAGAAAGAAGGTCTTTCTTTTTAAGAAGAGGATAAAGTCCAGAAACGTAGAATATAGAATGGTCGCAAAAAGTTGTAGGTAGTGCGAGAAAGTAGACGAGAACGTCACAACACACCTTCAACCCCCCTGGGATCGGACCTTATAGGAGTAGGATTTCTAGTTTCACTGGAGTCTAAGCATTTCCGGCATCGCCTCGGATTATCTAGGGTAAATGAATACCTTCTAAATTTAGATCCACTCGTTTGATCCCTAGAGGTAGTCACACTATTTCGGGTAACCCCCCTCCAACTCCCCCTACCACGCTCGAAGGTTTTTCTTGAAGTTTTTGACGAAGTTTGGGCTGCTTGACTTACAACCTCGGCTCGGCCGAAAAAGCACTTGAGCGTCATGAGTGAAAAACGAAAGAATGGCGAAGGCAATTCCATAATGGAGCTGATGATAAGATAAAATGCAAAATAGGCTAAGTACGAGGGGTTCTTTAAAATGTGGCGACGAAGCTCACCTAAGCATTTCTCTAAATTATACCGAGACGATAACGAAAACTCTAACTTATCTATTACAAGTTAGTACAGCCTCGCAAGCCCCTCTTTTGTTGTGCTATTGAAAAAAAAAATGTTTATTTTCAATAAAACTGTTCTACTACTACTACTACTACTGTACTGCCATTTTGAATGAATGAATAGGTTTTTTTTTTTGCAGATACCATGCTATCTGATACCACGGTAAAAATTCATTTTTGCAGTTACTTAATATGCCGTGGTTTCCGAAAAAGTCATCTCACTTTTATCTTAACCAACACAACTGACTGGATTTTTGTCAAACTAATGGAAAATAAGTTTTGCACTTGTGACGTGAGTTGGATGTGGGTTAAATATTTCTTTTGGGTTACTTTTAGCACGAAATTGGGAAATGGTCATTTATGCCAAACCACCGTAGTATCAGATACCATGGTAGCTGCAAAAACGACAAAATGCAGATCCAGTTACCGTGCGTGCTCATATACCAGGTATCTGCAGAAGCACAACTAAATTAATGCATTACTGCAAAGGCTCGAGGTCCATAGCAACCAAACTTGCACAAGTAGCCTATGTTAACGGGTTGAACAGTAACAATAATGTCCAAAAATATCCAATAATCTCGTTGAACGCTCCGCCGCAAACCTCGGGTAACGCCCGAAATTGTGCCGGCTCAAAAACATCTATTTTTCATCATCGCTCTTCAAATACCTTCTTTCTCCATTTATTCAATTCCACGCATATCGCAAACCAAACCACTGCACTTTCACCATCGCTAGTTGTGAATAGACCGATACACGGCATTTCACAGCTACAGCCTAAAACTTAAATACGCCGCTAAACTATACACTCACAGCGATACTAAAGATCACATTCAAATTGTGGAAGTAGAAAAGATTGTAAAGAAGTCCATTTCAGAAGTTTCAATTCTTTTGGCTAACTTTAGAAACGCGTTCACTTTTAAGCACGACTAATTTGAGGACGACGACTTTTCATTTCCTTTCTCTTTCTGTCTATATACCGCTCACCCCCACATTAAAACTGGAGCAAAGTTCAAGACCTTTTCATCGTTTCCGATTTCCTCCTTCAACTTACTATACATGACTATTGGTAAAGAGCACTCGAGTTTCAAACTCGAGTGTACTTTTTAAGTAAGGACATGGTTTGCTTAGAAACTTTAATTTCAGTTCTTTACCTCCCTTGACAATCAAGTGCGGTAGCCAGTTTCATCTCATAATGGAAGTAATTCTATAATGTTCTAGAAGCACTGGGGAATTCAACCCACTTTGAGCTTGGTCACACTTTGCTCATTTCATGGCTTTTTGGGTTGCAAAGGTAGAAAAAGAACAAGATACAACTAATTCTGAATGTTGTCGTTTTAAATTCAGGAGATCAATTAGAGCAAAACAGCGTGTAGAATTATTTTACAGGAACCCTAGTTGACCCCTAATTGCTGTCTGCGCATTCTCCTCAAGCTGCCACAAAGTCTATCAAATATCACGTACCGCAGGGATTTTCAGTTGTTTGCGAATCGGTGGCATTTTGAGCCCAGTGTGACCAAGCTGTTTCTTTTCCAGTCTGAGGCGCTTTCGAATTCGAGAGATATATTTTTTGGAGTGGTTTAGTTTTACTTCCCGGTCTTAAATAACGAACGCTTATCTTGTCGTGGAAGTCTTGAAATATTTACAGAAAGCCCTTCAGCGTCGAATATAAAATAAATACATTTTTGACTGGAAAAGGTGTAACCTTTTTTTCCTTTTTTTTGTGGTCTTTCAATTTAGGAAAACTATTCTTAACAGTTTCGACAATTTGGCGGAATAGGAATTTTGCTGAAATGGAATTTAATATACCTGCACACAGGATTGGAATGAATGGATGAATTTCTTTTCCCCAAAATCCCGGAAAAGGTTTTGCGCTGGGAGCAAGGTTGCCACACCGGTAAAAATGTTCGTGCTACCAAAGATCGGAAAAAAGTGCTATTTCAGTTAAAAAGCAAATACGGTGCTACAGTTTGATGCATTTTTTCTTTTGCTAAACTGCTTAAGTTACAGAGCACTATTCTTTTAATTTATTTTGTTTCTTAAAGCAGAAAGCAGTCGGAACAGAACAAAGAGTGTTCGTTTGAAGAAGATAGCCAGCGGTAATGCTAAGTTCTCTTAAAGTGTCAAAAGTAGCATTTTCGTGCTAACCGTGGCAACCCGGGCTGGGAGCTTGGATGAAATATAATTTGCTATTTGTGATTTCCAGGACATCGCGAAGCTTTGGATCTTGCAGAAGAATACCTAACCCGAGACAACCTACAAGAACTTGGTCGATTTTTCCTTTATTCTAACTCAACATCATTAACAACTACTGTGTCGCCATCTTACGGCCTTCTGATAGTTTTGGGCATAGCGCTTTTCCTGGGATTAATCTTTGGCCTGCTGTATTTGGTTGTCGCCGGGGTAGCATCTGGTTAGTAGATTTGAACTGTAATTGCTTGCATGCTATATTTAATGCTGAGTACCCTAGCCACCTCCCATTTCCATCTTGTCCGTGTTGAGGAAATTTGGAATGTCCTGCAGCTACGGCCAGCCTTGGTGCCGGAGTCGGACGACTTCATGTGAATACCGACAAAGCAAAAGCCGCGACTGCAAAAACCGCGACCGTAAAACCGCGACCACAATTTTTGTCAAGGTCCGTTTTGTACAGTCACGTTTTCCGTAAGTCACGGTTCTTGTAGTGGTATTTAATCTCATGCGACTGCAAAAACCCCGACTGTAAAGACTGATACCGCAATAGATGTTCCTGCGGCCCAAGCTGACTGCAAATCATATTTGACGGTGCATAACGGATAAGTCAGCTACATTTTATTCGAGCTATATTTCGGCCCTTCTTGGCAAGGGTCCTCTTCAGGCTCAATCTGGAAAATAAACTTAATAAAGAAGTTTTTTTTCCAGCTTGAGTGGCTTGAACCTGAAGAGGACCCTTGCCAAGAAGGGCCGAAATATAGCTCGAATAAAATGTAGCTGACTTATCCGTTTTGCACCGTCAAATATGATACCGCAATTTTTTTGTCAGGGTCCGTTTCGAACAGCTGCGTGTAATGCGCTTCATGGTTTTGGCCGGTGGCGGCATATAAACATAGACCACAGAAAACGCGACTATTTCACGACGTTTCAAACAGCCGCCTATTCTGCGCTTCACGGTTTGGCCCGTAGCGATATTTACTTTCGCGTGACTGCAAAAAGCGCGACAGCAATTTTGGCAGGTGCTGTTTTGCCAGGCCACGGTGCCTCCACGTCAAGGTTTTTGCTCGTGGTGGTATTTGGTTTTGCGATTTAGCAGTCGAGATTTATGCTTTCGCGGTATTAACTCTCGCGGTTCTGTTTTGGCGTCACTGAAGCATTGTTCCAATAGGTGTAATTACGACGTTTACGTCTTAATACACGCGCCTGTTCAAACAGGAACTCAATAGGTTCTTAGTGATGCAGCGTTTGGTGTTGCCAAGCTAAGACAATATTTCGAGCTTCTAAAGATCAGAAAAAGTGTTTTTAAGTACACGAGTATGATTTGACGCCCTTTATATTGTAAAAAGTTATTAAATTAAGGGACGGACAGTCATTGGTCCTCGAACTAACAATAAGCAGTCGTAATAGAACAAAACTTGTTCTTTTCAAGAAAAGTTGTTTCTCTTCTAACAAAGTAGAACTTTAGTGCTTCCCGTGACAACCCTGACGACGCTGCTCCTGTCCTCGGACCGCTGGCGGAACCAGCCAAGCGACTTGATTGGCCCTACATAAGCGAGAATAGAACGCGAGTCTATTCTCCTTATTCACCTTATTAGAGCGCGCTCCGAGGAAAAGAGGAATCTGTAATAAACCTTATACGCCGTAATACACATTATAACACTTATTTGGACAATGCATTACCGGGCATCCGTACGCCAAGTACTATTACTATTTTGAGTAAATCTGCGATTTCACTTACTTAAGTTACGACGACACTCTTACTCTCGGTTCACTGACGGCATTTGATTTGTCGGTCCTGCTCCCTTAATTTATTAATAAAGTTACCCGAATGTACTATTCCTGTTGGACAGAATCGTGGAAATCCAGAACTCATGAACTCAATAGAGAGCAAGTTTCAGTTCCGGTTTGGATAAAACGTTAGGACTCCATCAGGACAAAAGACAATAAGGCGAAACAGGACAGGTAATGAGGAATGGGATCTGATCCAAATTAAACGCGACTTAAGCTTGGCGCCCACGGGACGTGAGTATTCTCCTGCTTAATGGTCCATTTACACACTGCGTAAAATCCGAGCGTATTTTGAAATCCGAGCGTATTTTGAATTCCGAGCTTATTTTACGCACGTTTTGAGCTTGAAAACATTTCTAGCAATACGGATGTCTCTGAGAAATCGGTCCGTTCTTTATCTAAATACGTCCGTATTGCTAGAAATCTTTTCAAGCTCAAAACGTGCGTAAAATACGCTCGGATTTTACGCAGTGTGCAAACCCACCATTCGCTCCGCTAGACGAATTCGTTTCGTGGTAGAAAACGAGACGATGGGAAAATGCAAAAGAGAATTGCCTTATCACTTTCATATGCAAATAATTTATTTCGGGGGAGGGGGTTTGCCCGTGGGTTGGAGGTTGAAGCTTATAAAAACAGTTATTTTTTTATGTTTCGGCAGGCCGGAGGAGGGGTTCGACCCCCTAGCCCCCCCCCAGGATACGGCCCTCGATGTCAGTACTATACATACCTATGTCAACAATATTGTCCTTTTCTACTTTGTCAATTTTCATTCCCACCGGGCGGATCGAGACGGGGCGCGAAAAAAACTTGACATGGATGTGAAAAGGTGCGACGCGAAATGTTGGCGTGGCAAAGCGATCTTTTCCAGCTAGCGGCACAGCTAGGCAAATTAAAATCCGCGTTCTCTAGGCACCAAGCGTCCAGCTGAGTTGGGTTCACACGCCGTGGAAAGCTCAAGCGCCGCCGACAGATTAAGCAGAATATACCCATTTTATTGAATACTGTCCCTCTAGCCTATTTGACAAAAGAGCGGATCGATCGAAACAAAAAATCAGTTAAAAGACACAAATTTAACCTTAGCCGCTGGAACATCTCTTTGATATCTAGCGTTCGGACATATTGTTAATAGATCACAATCTAGTAAGAACTTTACATGGGAGAAGTCGACCTTGAAGGAGGAGCCAACTGGGTCATAGTTTTAGCGACCAAGTTGCCCAGAACAGGGGTCCTGCCCGGCTCGGAGCAAGTACTCCGTCCGGCTCTAAGTTGTCTAGAACAGGGTTCCTGTGTCATCTCGCTCGTGTGTAGTTTGCTGTGGTCGTGAAGGGCAGGAGCCCTGTTCTGGTGAGAAAAAAAAACACAGGTCATGTCCCATTTTCATGGCACTTGCTGCTCCGCTCAAGTGTCATATACCGATCACTTTTCGGTCGGTCGGTTGGTCGGTCGGTCGGTCTGTCCACTCATCTCGAGTTAGGGCTCTTCCAAATGTGCTAGGAGGATGAAACTTGGTAGACATATTAGGGACCCCACCAAACTGACTTGGAAATTATCGTTTCCCTGATCCGACCACCGTGGGGGTGTGGAGGGAGGGGGAATCCGGAATATTGACGTATGTATAACTTTTGAACGGGGAAATGATCTTAACGAAACTTGATATTTGGAGAGATCTCCTGTCCCAGATGTCACAGTTCAAGTCCAAAATGGATCCGGTTACTTTGGGGGAGTTGGAGGGGGGGGGGGGCGGAAATCAGGTGACATGTTCAGAATGGACGGATCGGGATGAAAATTGGTGGGACGAACAAGCACAAGCCCTAGATACCGAACTGAAAAGACCGGACCGGATACGAACACTGTGGTGGATTTGGAGGGAGGGTTCCGGAATTCCGGTGATCCCGAGTTAAGATGCTTACACATGTGCTAGGACGATGAGACTTGGCAGGGTTGTCAGGGACCCGAACAAAAGAACTTGGAAATGGTCACTTCCCCCTTCCGACCCCCGTAGGGGGAGTGGAGGGAGGGGGAATCCGGAGCATTGATGTATTTATAACTTTTGAACGGGGAATCGGATGTTAATGTAACTTGACATTTTGAAAGACCTCGTGTCTCAGATGTCACACTTCAAATCCGGAATGGATCCGGTGACTTTGAGGGGAGCTGGAGAGCGGAACCGGAAATCGTGTGACTTGTTCAGAGTGGACGGATTGGGATGAAACTTGGTGGGAAGAACAAGCACAAGCCCTAAATACATAGTTGACAAGACCGGACCGGATCTGAGCACTGTGGAGGGAGCTGGAGTGGGGGTTCCGGAATTCCGGTGATCCCGAGCTAAGATGCTTACACATGTGATAGGACGAAAATTGGCAGGCGTATCAGGGAATCGACAATTTTAACTCAAGAACAGTCGTTTGTCCGACTTGACCTTCGTGGGGGGAGTGGAGGGAGGGGTAATCCGGAATCTTGAGAAATGTCCAACTTTTGAACGGGTCATCGACTCATGTCTCAGATGTCGCATTTCAAGTGCGGACACGATCCGATCGATGTGGGGGAGTCGGGGGGGGGGGGGGGAATCTTGTGACACGCTTAGATTGTAGCGATTGGGATGACACTTGGTACAGGAAGAAAAAGCGTAGCCTCACATTAGAGACTTGACAAGGTTGGCTTAGCAATTGTCACTTCCCAGATCCGACCAACCCTTAAAGTACAAAAAATACTTTTAAGCAAAATCTGCATTTTCATGAGCCCCATGATCATATTTGCCTCAAGGCTTTTCTAGCACCCTCAAAGTGCGCATCCTAACCGAAAAAAAAAGAATACTTTTGACCAAACCATATATATTCATGATCCTAAAGGGCCCAGGACCGTTTTTGCCTCAAGGTTTTTCATTACAGATGAATTTTTAGCGCCCTTAAAGTGCGCATCATCACAGCCAAGTGCAAAAAAAAACTTTATTTTTGTTTACCAAACGCGACATTCTCGTGGTTCCCAAGAGTCCATTGTCATTTTTGTCAGAAGGGTTTTGCTTACAAAAGATCACAACAAACCCACAAATTGGCAAATTCATACTTTCATCCTTTCACGAAGCCTTGCAAGTGCCATATGAGCTTACAGCACTTTTTTAATTCTTCTTGCTGAATTTAGGAGGCGTTGGATTTGGTCGCTCCGATCGCTCCGACTCCCTCTCGTCAATCACCAGCATATGGAAAAGATCTTTGGATACAGAAGAATTTCTGGAAGCTGGATGGATTCGAATCCTAGACGTAAGTAGGAGCAAGGACTAATACTTATTCTCACGTTCGCGCAGTGTTCATTCTATGTTCGTCATGGACGGATGAAAAAAGCCCAAGTTGCATTGAAACACCTATAATAAACATTAAAAATAATAAAAAAAAATCCAACCGATTAGCGGACTTTATCTATGGTCCGTCGCAAACTTAGAGTGCCTCCTCTGTGCTTCTCCTCGCTGATTAGTACCCGATTCTCAGGAAAAAAGACACCAGTCGAATGCGTTCATGTTTTATAAAATATCTCCGTTTTCTTCTGTACCTTCTTCGTCGCATGCGCAATCACCGAATCACGGAGAAGTTTTTTGTCTTGGACCCAACTGTCAAGCTAAAAGAAATAAGTTAACTTCTTCTGCCATCATCCAACCGCCTTCCTGCCCATTGCCCGATGCGCCAGCTAATGCAGTGAATTCATTGATCTTTTCGTGTTTCGTTGTGTATTTCTTGTTTTGCGTTCATTTATCTTTTGCTGTTGTTGTAGATTTTGTCTACGGTTCGTCGCAAACTTAGAGTGACTCCTCTGTGCTTTTCCTCGCTGATTAGTACCCGATTCTCAGGAAAAAAGATACCAGTCGAATGCGTTCATGTTTTTTTTCAAATATCTCACGATGCGTCCGACCCGTCAAGTTCAAAGCGCTTTGAGGTCCTATCTCACGCTGCATCCGTTTAATTTCTTGTTAAGCGTTCATTTACCTTTTTTTTCTGTATGTCATGTGCAAATGCCTTATTACTAGGCTGCATGCAATTAATTCATTCATTCAGAGTGACGCCTTCAATTTTTCAGTACCACAGAACACTCCATACATCTTTCTGGTCCACTCAGTAATTCCCCTGTAGTAACGTACAACTAGATTGCCGATTTATTTATCTACTTACTTTTAATCCCCGATAAAGAACAAAACAGCGGAGTGAAAATAAAAATGGAGCAAAACATACAACAAACACTGACAATTAAAAAAAAATGGGATAAACCGTGATGCGGGGGAAACTGAAGTACTATCAAACATCACACAAGAAGTAAGAACCGGTATCCATTTTACATTGCGAATACATTTTCGCCTGTCCCAACCAGTGAATCGATGAACCTGTTTCTGTATCCTTACCAGACACTGACCAGTCCAAACTTCTTTTATTGAAAACCAGCCACCGCGACATCGGCAGGAGGAGCACCCAGCTTCTCGCTGGGCGGTGCGATTTAAGCTAATTTCAGAAAATGATTGGACATTTTATAACAAGCTTAAGCTCTTCCCGTTTCAATCCTTTTGTTCCGAGGGGTTCCCCACTCCCCGGCACCTGCTGTACACCCTTACCCGGCGCCGGCTTGCATCGGCCGAAGCTAGCGGTACCGACAAACAAATAAGGAGATTCCGATTCTAAACATGCTAATTTTAATGTTCTAACACGTGGCAACCCGTGCCAGCACCGAGAACTTGCTGTACACTAAAATCGAGAGTGGGCAACCCCTCGAGTTTCGACCCAGCTCTCCTAGGCAGCAAAGGAACACCGGGTACCGGAAGTCCCTTGTAAATTACAGTTGTGTACATTCATAGACAGATAGAAACACTTAAGTTAAAGATGTTTCCAAGTTAAAGATGCAAGCGCCACACTTTTGGAAGTTTCATCGGCTCTGCCAAAGACAGGGCCCAGCCAGCACATGACACTCTACATTCTTTTCTGGACGAGGAATGAAACATTTTATGTTGTATCTGTTGTGTTTTATTTAATTCTTTTATTTGTTTTATATGCTCCGCTTTTCAAATGGCGGTCAGAAATAATTTACTTACTTACTTACGTGGTGCAACGAATACTAACTCGAGTGCCACACTGTCAGAAGTTTCATCACAGATTGCGCATAACGCTTTCAAGAATAACACCTTTTCCCTTAGAAAAAAAGTGTTATGACCAATTAAGTTTATACTATTTCGTGCCCTGATCTCCAACAACACCTTCAATAGGTAAAAATACTACACTGTCAGAAGTTACATAACGACAACAGCAGGATACGCGGTTTCAACAGATATCACTTTGGGATGTTATATGTTAGACTATGTTTCTTTCGTTCCCGTTAATATTTTTACCAATCGAAGGTGTTGTTGGAGATCTAGGCACGAAATGGTTTAAACTTAATTGGTCATAACACTTTATTTCTAAGTGAAAAGGTGTTAGATGTTCCCACGGCCCAAGCTGACTGCGAATCATATTTGACGGTAAAACGGATAAGTCAGCTACATTTTATTCGAGCAATATTTCAGCCCGTCTTGGCAAGGGTCCTCTCCAGGCTCAAGCCGCTCTCTCTCTTGAGGACCCTTGCCAAGAAGGGCCGAAATATTGCTCGAATAAAATGTAGCTGACTTATCCGTTTTGCACCGTCAAATATGAAAAGGTGTTACTCTTGAAAGTGTTATGCGCAATCTGTTATGAAACTTCTGACAGTGCATGTGTCTATAACAAAGTTAGTAAATATGTCCATGCATAACCCGTCACTCTAACTTCTTTTCTTCCAACGGTGTATTATTTTCATTGATTTCGTTATAATTCTCGGTTGATCTCGCTGATTCATGCCAGGTCTTGCTCACGCCCTGTCATTTTAGAGCATTGGAATGATCAGCGAGTCTTTCGACCAATTACGAATCAAAGACAGTGAGGACTGCAGATGTAGAGCCATCTGTCAAGCAGCGGCTGATTCAAAATCCAGTTCGAAGATGGCAGCAGCAACTCGAAAGATTATGAAACTGTTCGAAGACCTAAGGTAATTTTTTTTCTTCTGTAAAACAATGTGACTTAATATTTAAGTACGTGAAGTAGAAATCAAATCTCAAGAAATTTGTCATGAAAATATCAGAAGGTAAGGGCCATGATTGTGTCATTGACGGAATGAGGAGGGATTCAAAGAAAAAGGAGAGTTCTAACAAACAAATACACCGTGGTGAAAAGGCTAAGGCTCAAAACGTTTACAAAAAAATGTACCCAGCGAAATATCCGCGAGATAAAGATAGCGTGTCACGAAAACCAAATGTCCCCTAACAAATTGTTTCAGTTTCATTTAAGAAAAAACACAACAGATAACATTCCTACCAGGAAAGCACACAAAGGTGTGCTTGGCTAGGACAGGACATTACACCAATAGTGATTAAAAAACAAACAAAAAATAACCTATGGTTTCAATTTTAAAGTAAAAAAGAAGAAGGAGGAGAGAAAAAAACAAGAAAGAAGGAAATCAAAAACTTGGCAGAAAATTCAGAGGAGAGCAGCATTAAACATTTTTCTGCAAAGACCCCTCGATCGATGGTCGCTTAAAGGAGGATTGTTCGAATTCAGATTTCTAAGGGTAGTAAACTCAAAAATAGTCAATGCAATGAGAAGTCATCCACTTGCCAAAAATACAGCTTGTAGAGTCCTTATATTGCCGTGATCACTGTAGATCGTTTAACTCGTGAACGACTTTTGAGCTTCCCAGTTATACAGTTGCAGCTGTATGACTTTATAAGAATGTTCTTCTCAAACTTGTCGTCAGATAGAACTTCCGGATTCGTTTTCATTTGTCAGGGTTCTTGTTAGTGGGTGATCTCCTTGAGTTTTAATGGAAAGGAATCCGAGGGGTTAGTCAGTCCCAAATTAGCTGTATAGTAAGTGCCCAGTGCAAACGGTGGCCAAAAGGCTGTATAGTGGTGCCCATCAAGTTAGTAACCCCTCGAAGGAATCTGGAATTGGCAACAGGTCCATAATAATTTTTCCTTTAATTTTTCGCCCATACTTTACATCTTTTGTTAACCCTTTTCGTTCCTTTTAGGTCGCAGTTCTCCGAACTAGGAGATGAATATGCTATCCCGCTCGACGCATTGGAATCGCTGAATTTGGGGCGACGGTATTTGTATGCATATCGGCTAGGTCAGCTGGAGCCAACAGTCTGTAAAAAGAAATTTCATAAGTGTGAAAGCGACTGAAGGAAAGAAAGTGAAAGATGTAAATATTGGCTGTAAATTATTTATTTGTAACCTATTTATGTGTAAATACAAGTCGAGAGAAAAGTAGACATGGAAAAACCGACCTGTTACGGCTGTCCTCACTATCCATTTCGGTTTTTTGGATAAACACTTTCGGAAGATGGGTCCGCAATGGTGTGTGGTGAAAAGGTGGAGTAAGAAGGATATGGATGGCCATAGGACGGTGATGAATAGTGGGAGGAAGGGGTTTTTACGGGCTTTTGAATACGACAGGGAAGACCGGGACGTTGGGCCCTTGGGTTCCTGATACTGGAAGGGAATATGTCGGGACAAAATAAGTATGCAAACACATGGGCAGACGAAAATAGGAGGATGGGTGGTAGTTATGATTGATGGCAAGGAAAAAGTGAAATGGACATGATAAAATGTCAAAGAATACTAAGCACCAGATAGGAATGGAGAAGCAATGGAAATGCGATACTAGATTCCGAATTCCAAAAGAATAATGAAGATTTGAAGAGGGCTACCAAACGCTATCGAAGTAAGGAATATTGGCTTTACTTCATTATCGTTGCTCGGGCTTAGTGGGATCGTACTACCACTGAACTAATAGAGATTGATTTCTGTCTTGATCTTACCTGCAACGTCCAAAATTTGCAACAAAACAAAAACTCGAAGCAGTCGCTTCAGTGTTTTGCAGGGAGACGGCAGAGTTTCGTGAGGACGATCAAGGTTCGTGAATTTTCCAAAAAGATGCCTCAAAGGATTGCGAACCAACCAGGGTCCAAGTCCCTAAGCTTTCTCATTGCCAAATGGAAGCCCCTTGAACAATTTTCAAATTGTCGGTCGTTAATGTATAACAGCTGAGGCTGGAACCCTAGCGCTTGCAGCCGATAGAAAATAGGTAGACCCGGTGTTTAAAGGAATTGGTGCATCCAGTTTCAGTTTAGTTAACTTGTCGAGATCTCGTATGAGCAAGAATTTATAGTACTACTCCGCGGCCGAACATCTCTCCTTTCTCGATCCGAATGAGACCCGAATGAGCTCAATCACCATGCCTGAAAGTCCTGAAACTTCCGTGGCCTCACATCACCACAGCATTGAATATATTGGACTTTTGGCCGCTGGCAACGCTGATTGAACTACAAGCCAAGGGTGATTCTAGCGATTTGGAAATCTTCGCATTAAGCGCCGGGTGTTCTTGAATTTTGGCTAAAACTCGCTTCACTTTCCAGACCTGTTTTAGCGCCCAGCTAGGTTTTGGAAGGTGATGCGGAAAGTTATCTCAGCATGTCAGCGGGAAATTGCCAGGACACAACAACGATTCGTTAGTTCTTAGTTCGGCGGATTCTCGCTTTACTTTCTGGAACGCGGATCTGTGAGAACGCCAGAATCACCCTTTATACGGTATAAGTACTCGCGAAAAAAGTCATGAATACGATCGCGGACAAAGGACTTCTGAATTATACGTGTTATCCGCGATTATCTGTGGTAAAACTTTCATTTCGCCAGGCTTGCTGTGGTAAAAATTATTAGGAACGGGTTCTCTTCGTGTTAAAAATTATACGTGACTAATCACAGCAGCGTTTCCATCACGTGACTGTTAAGGAAGAAAGAAAGATACGGTTAAGGAAAGATATTTTTAATATAACTGAAACTGAATGAGCTCTTCGAATGGAAATTCAGTCATACTAAGTTGTATAACTAATTTTGTTTTGACAACTACAAGCTTTTGCCTTATCTGAAATAATTAAAGCATTCCTGGTAAGCTCAAAGTAAATTGAGGAATTTACGTTGGTCCAACAGACGCAGCAACAGATATAATATTGAATTGTCAAAAAAGCGGTCAAGGCTGATCTAAAATCCCACATTTCAGGATTTTCGTTGTCCCTAAAGTCATCAAAGGTTATGTTCTCTTTGGATTCATTGTCAGGCTCGAGGCTCAGTTCTGATATTAACATCCGCGCAGGCGATTAGTAAGATTTGTAGGTTTGTATCTAGAGCGTTAGAATATAGAAAGCTTTCCATAGATTAGTTGTATGTTGATTGACGTTTCTGTGTATTAATAACCTGTACCTGTATATGGCCCTCGGGCTTTTTCAAATACAATTGTTATTATATAATAATAATAATAATAGCCTTTGTTTATTAAGCCAAAAGGTTATACAAGATTAAATACATGTTTCACTTCACAAATAAACTATTAGACCTCTAGAGCTACTATGCTACATAAACTAGGCTAAACTTTCTTTCCTAGTTACAAACTTCTTCGATGAAGTTGGGCTTCTCACCACTATACTCTATATTACTAAGTCCAAAACGCGCCAGTGATCCTCGGGAAGAACGAGAAAACGTAGCACTAACGATTCAAACTCAACAACTCAATCCTGTGATAACCAATAACGGCGATGTTTGGGAGCAACTGTGATACCGCTTCCGGCTCTTCAACTAGGTACAGCTTCGCGATTTTACATCGGCAAGATTTAAAGGCGTATTCGCGCCATTCCCCGAGGACTCCACTTAAGGCGTATTCTCGCCGTTCCCCGAGGACTCCACTTGAGGAGTCCCCGCGTTTTTGTTTGTCCCGGGGACTCACTCCCCGTATTCTCGCGAGTCCCCACGGACGGGGACTGCTCCAATTATCATCACCATCATCAAAAAGGACTCCCTTTCAAATTCGGAGGGGAATCAATTTTTGCTGTTGTAGGTGCTATGTAAAATTAATTAAAAAGAATCAGAATAAACAAAACCAAAAATAAAGTGGATCTAGACTAATTTTTTCAGCTGCATATTCATTTTTCGAAAAAAAACCATTTTAGAAGCATTCCCCGTGTTCTCGCTGTTTCTGTACGCGGAGTCCGCGTGGAGTGACTCCCTCTATTCTCGCCGTTCCCTTCGATTCCCCGAGGAGTCCTCGGGGAACGGCGAGAATACGCCTTTAAGGTGTCCCCGCGTTTTAGTTTATTCCGGGGACTCACTCCCCGTATTCTCGTGAGTCCCACGGACGGGAAATGCTCCGATACTCTCTTTTAGATTCGGAGGGGAATCAACTTTTGCTGATGTTGGTGCAATGTAAAATTAATTTAAAACAATCAGATTAAAGAAAACCAAAAATAAAGTGGATCGAGACTAACTTCAGGCGTATTCTCGCCGTTCCCCGAGGACTCCTCGGGGAATCGAAGGGAACGGCGAGAATAGATGGAGTCACTCCACGCGGACTCCGCGTACAGAAACAGCGAGAATACGGGGAATGCTTCTAAAATGGACTTTGTTCGAAAAATGAATATGCAGCTGAAAAAATTAGTCTAGATCCACTTCATTCTTGGTTTTCTTCATTCTGATTCTTTTTAATTAATTTTACATAGCACCTACAACAGCAAAAATTGATTCCCCTCCGAATTTGAAAGGGAGTCCTTTTTGATGATGTTGATGATAATCTGAGCATTCCCCGTCCGTGGGGACTCGCGAGAATACGGGGAGTGAGTCCCCGGGACAAACAAAAACGCGGGGACTCCTCAAGTGGAGTCCTCGGGGAACGGCGAGAATACGCCTTTCGTGTCAACTGCATATTTTTTGTTTGAACAAAATCCATTTTAGAAGCATTCCCCGTGCTCTCGCTGTTTCTGTACGCGGAGTCCGCGTGGAGGGACTCCCTCTATTCTCGCCGTTCCCTTCAATTCCCCGAGGAGTCATCGGGGAACGGTGAGAATACGCCTTTAGTCATCAAGAGTAATTTCGAATCCCAATACTGTTGAAGACTCTCTCTCCCTGCCGGTGCAGAATCTCCGGGTACCTGCGGAAGAAAGCAAGAAGCGGTGTCACAGCTGCTCCCAAAGATCGCCGTAATTGTTTGACACAGGATTTGAGTTGCTGAGTTTGAGTCGTTACGGATCCTTCTTACTGAAGATCACTGACGTGTTTTGGACTTAAGGCATATTCTCGCCGTTCCCCGAGGACTCCTCGGGGAATCAAAGGGAACGGCGAGAATAGAGGAAGCCACTCCGCGCGGACTCCGCGTGCAGAAACAGCAAGAATACGGGGAATGTTTCTAGAATGTTTCTATAATTCGAAAAATGAATATGCAGCTGAAAAAATTAGTCTAGATCCACTTTATTTTTGGTTTTATTTATTCTGATTATTTTTAATTAATTTTAAATAGCACCTACAACAGCAAAAACTGATTCCCCTCCGAATTTGAAAGGGAGCCCTTTTTGATGATGGTGATGATAATTGGAGCATTCCCCGTCCGTGGGGACTCGCGAGAATACGGGGATCCCCGGGACAAACAACAAGAGCTGTAAGCTCATATGGCACTTGCATGTGTCAAGATGATTTGATTGATCAAGAGTAAGTTTCGACTTTGCGGTTGAGATGCGCGCTATAAGGGAGCTGGAACTTCATTTGTAAGCAAAACCCTTGAGGCAAAACTGCTAATGGGCTGATGGGCATCACGAAAATGCATATATTGCTTAAAAGTATTTTTTTTACTTTGCGGTCAAGATTGGTACTTTAAGGAATAATCGGATTTGGGAAGTAGCAATTTCTAAGCAAATGTTGTTGAGTCTCCAATATTCCAGCGAAGTTTCATCGTCCTAGCACATCTGGAAGTACCTTAACGCGCGATCACCGGAATCCCTGACCCCCCTCCCCCTCCTCCAACTCCACCCACAATAACCGGAGCCAATCCTGTTCTGTAAATGATTAATCCAGAGCATCTGTTTGTCATTCCCACGAAGTTCGATCCAGATCACACCAGTCTAAGCGGGTCAAGTATTTTCCGCCCTCCCCCCGATAATTGCCGGATTCGGTCCGAAAATGAAAAAGGTCACAAGAGAAAAATGTCCTCTGTTTAATCATTAAATTTCACTCGAATCCGATCACCCGTTCCAAAGTTACGCATGACTCAATATTCCGGATTCCCCTCCCTCAACTCCCCCCCCCCCCCAAGATTATCATATCGAGGATTTTTTTTTTATTCCAAGACAGTTTGACCGGGTCCCTGATATGCCTTCCAAGTTACGTCGTGAAAATCCCCCAAAAACGGAATTCCGGGATACCCCTCCTCCCCCCCCTCAAGTGTCCGGATCCAGTCAAATTATGTAAAAGATTTATATGGACCAGATGTTTGTTCTTCCCAGCAAGTTTCACTCCGATACCATCATTCTAACCGTTTCTCGAGATTTCCGGTCCACCCCCCCCCCACCCCACCCAGCTCCCCCGCGGTGCACGTAGCCAATCCGATTCAGCAAATGACTTACCTAGAGCATCTGTTTGTTCTTCCCACAAAGTTCCATCCCGATCCCTCCATTCTAAACGGGGCACGTATTTCCCCCCCCCCCCCCAATAGTTGCCGGATCCGGTCCGGATATGAAAAAAATCATCGGAGAAATGTCCTCTGTTGAATTCTTAAATTTCACTCGAATCCGATCAACCATTCTAAAATTACGCATGACTGAAAATTTCGGATTCCCTTCCCTCCACTCCCCCCACCATTATCTGATCGACAAAATTTTTATTTTGAAGTCAGTTTGATTGGGTCCCTGATATGCCTGCCAAGTTTCATCGTGAAAGTCCCCAAATCCACCATCACCGGAATTCCGGGACCCCCCCCCCCCATAAGTGTCCGGATCAAGTACAATGGACTAAAGGACTTATCTAGAGCAGATGCTTGTTCTTCCCAGCAAGTTTCACTCCGATCCCTCCTTTCTAACCGTTTCTTGAAATTTCCGGTCTCCCCCCCCCCAACTCCCCCCTGGCTACCGAATCCGGTCAAGACTTTAAACGGGACATTACAGATATATATTCTGTTCAGTTATGAAGTTTCATTACAATCCGATCATCCGTTCGAAAGTTACACACTTCTCAATTTCCCGGATTCCCCTGCGGATTCCCCTCCCTCCACTCCCCCACCATTATCTGATCAACAATATTTTTATTTTGAAGTCAGTTTGATTGGGTCCCTGATATGCCTGCCAAGTTTCATCGTGAAAATCCAAAAAACCACCATCACCGGAATTCCGGCCCCCCCCCCCCATAAGTGTCCGGATCCAGTACAATGGTCTAAAGGACTTATCTAGAGCAGATGCTTGTTCTTCCCAGCAAGTTTCACTTCGATCCCTCCATTCTAACCGTTTCTTGAAATTTCCGGTCTCCCCCCCCCAACTCCCCCCTGGCTACCGAATCCGGTCAAGACTTTAAACGGGACATTACAGATATATATTCTCTTCAGTTATGAAGTTTCATTACAATCCGATCATCCGTTCGAAAGTTACACACTTCTCAGTTTCCCGGATTCCCCTGCCCTCCACACCCCCCCAAATGGTCGGATCAGAAAACTGATTATTCCTAATTTTGTTTGGTCGGGTCTCTGATATGCCTGCCAAGTTTCATGGTCCTAGCACAACTGGAAGTACCCTAACTCGAAAAAGTGTGACAAAATGCCCTAAATTTTCAAGTTTCCAGCGCCCCGCACTCCCCCCCATATGGTCGGATCGGGAAACTGATTATTTCCAGGTTAGTTTGGTCGGGTCCGTGATATTCCTGCCAAGTTTCATTGTCCTAGCTCATCTGGAAGTACCCTCACTCGAAAAAGTGTGACAAAATGCCCTAAATTTTCAAGTTTCCAGCGCCCCAACTCCCCCGCATATGGTCGGATCGGGAAACTTATTATTTCCAGGTTACTTTGGTCAGGTCCCTGATATTCCTGCCAAGTTTCATTGTCCTAGCTCATCTGGAAGTACCCTAACTCGAAAAAGTGTGACAAAATGCCCTAAATTTTCAAGTTTCGAGCGCCCCCACTCCCCCGCATATGGTCGGATCGGGAAACTGATTATTTCCAGGTTCGTTTGGTCGGGTCCCTGATATTCCTGCCAAGTTTCATTGTCCTAGCTCATCTAGAAGTACCCTAACTCAGAAAAAAGTGACAAAATGCCCTAAATTTGCAAGTTTCCAGCGCCCCGCACTCCCCCCCCCCCCCATATAGTCGGATCGGGAAACTGATTATTTCCAGGTTAGTTTGGTCGGGTCCCTGATATGCCTGCCAAGTTTCATTGTCCTAGCACATCTGGAAGTACCCTAACTCGGATATGTGGGACAAAAAAACTCGGACCGACCGACAGACCGACAGACCGACAGACGGAATTGTGATCGGTATATGGCACTTGAGCCAGAGGCTGCAAGTGCCATAAAAACGCGGGGACTCCTCAAGTGGAGTCCTCGGGGAACGGCGAGAATACGCCTTTAAGTTGCGTTCGGAACTTAACGATCGCTAAAAAATTGTTAACAGTTGTTGACCTTTTGAGTTCCACGTTTCTGATTTCGAAATTTAAGCTCCACCCACCTACAATTTCCGTTCCAGAGCTTAACGATTTTTAACTATTTTGTAATGATGGTCAGTGAGCATCGTTACAAAATAGTTAACAATTGTAGAACTGCGGAAGAAAGTTAACGATCGTTAAAGCTGCAGTTAGCTCAGTCCCGAAGTAAAGTTAACGATTGTTAACAATTGTTAAGTTTGTGGGGCGCAACCATGCAGTATTTGAAGAGTATGCCGCTAAGTTTAGTAGCGTTCATTCTTCCGCGCTGCCATCGGCCATTTAAGCTCAAACCCATTGACTAAAGTAACTCTCGGCGAGTCGGTGTCGTTCGTTATTTCGGTTAGGGAGGGAGGAAAAGGTTAGTTAACACAAGTTTCTTCACTGTTTGTCCAGGTTAATACCAGGAATATTTTCGGACGGTTTGAGGAAGAAGTTTGATACCAGATCACAAATCTGTTTGAATTTGGTGGCTCAGAGTGCTAACGCTGTATGTCTTTACCATGTCAAGCCAAGCTACTGTATAACAAGTTAACACATTGGAAGTTTCCGGGACATCACTATTCAGCTATTTTAAGATTGATCAGTTTATATATAAATGAAATGTATGTAGCTGATGATACTATACTACCAAAATTTTGTAGCCAGTTAGTTGGCTACTCTTGGTGTGCCCTCTATAAACAAGCTTAGTAGCCAACTAGTTGGCTACACATGTCCCCCCAGAAACACTCTCAGTAGCCAGTTAGTTGGCTACACATGTCCCCCCAGAAACGCTCTCAGTAGCCAACTAGTTGGCTACACATGTCCCCCCAGAAACGCTCTCAGTAGCCAACTAGTTGGCTACACATGTCCCCCCAGAAACAGTCTCAGTAGCCAATGGCTACAAAATGTGTGAGGACATGTCATGTCCTCCCAGAAACACTCTCAGTAGCCAGTTAGTTGGCTGCACATGTCCCCCAGAGACACTCTCAGTAGCCAACTAGTTCGCTACACATATCCCCCCAGAAACACTCTCAGTAGCCAACTAGTTGGCTGCATATATCCGCCCATAAACACTCTCAGCAGCCAGTTAGTTGGCTACACATGTCCCCCCAGAAACACTCTCAGTAGCCAAATAGTTGGCTACACATGTCCCCCCAGAAACACTCTCAGTAGCCAACTAGTTGGCTTCCATTCGGGATTTACTTTCCACACATGGAACCCATTAGCAAGGAGCAACTAGTTGGCTATACATGTCCCCCCCCCCCAGAAATGCTCTCAGTAGCCAACTAGTTTGCTACACATGTCCCCATACAAACTTTCTCAGAAGGGACCTACTTTGCTTCTATAAAGTTTTTCTGGGTAGGGGGTCGGAAGGGGTGGGGGTCCAGACATTTTGTAAGCACACAAGAATGTTAGACAGTCCCGAGTTTATAAAGCCTGAATATGCTATTTGGCGTCCGGACCGGATTCGGTAACGGTGAGAGGGATGAGGGGGGGGGGGTACTGGAAATTGGCAGATATGCTCGGATTAGAGCCAAACTTGATGGATGGAAGAAGATATGTCGGAGATGCGACATTTATTTGTCTGAGTCATATTCGGCCGCAGTGGAGGGAGTTGGAGGGATAGTCTCGGGAGTTTTGTGGCTCTCATAGGGGCCAAAGGACTGGAGCGATATTAATGAAACTTAGAAGGTGCAAACGTCATATGCTATTGGATGACCCATTTTTAAGGTCCCATACGGGTTTGACCTCACCGGGGGGGGGGGGGGTACCCGAAAGGCTCAGGTTTGATTAAAATTTTATGGGTGGTAAGATCAGACGCTCTCGATAACTTATTTATGTGCCCGAATCTGATTAGTCCTCCAAGGTATTACTTGATTCAGTCCTGCTGGAAAAGATGCGACATAACCATCCATTGGCCAATCTCTTTAACTGGTCGCTGGAGACATCGCTTTAATTTAAATTACCGGGCTGAGATGTTCACTTGGACTCGTTACTCGGCGGGATTTCGAGACAGACGAGTCCTGCTCCTTGAAGTCCTTGAAAAAGGCGTCTCGAGACGAGTCAAGAGTCCGAGTCCACCAGCTCTGACTAGCCTGCCTCATCCAATTCCGTTAGACAGCTCAATGCTGAAACCAATATAGGTGCATGGATTGAGAAGGGAGTTAGGCATCGCCTAGAATGGCCGCAGCCAACCTGCAGGTGGGAGTTTCAGTAGAAAGAGGACTTACAGGTTTGGTAGCATTTTTGTGGTCGCTCTGTCCGTCTGTCTGTCCAGGTTTTGCTAGTTCGGGCACTTCCACATAAGCTAGGACGATGAAACTTAACAGGTATATCAGGGACCCCAAAAGATTAAGTTGGAAATAGTCACTTCCCCGTTCCGAGCATCATGGGGGGAGTGGAGGGAGGGGAAATCCGGAATCTAGAGGTATTTATAACTTTTGAACCGGTGATTGGATCTTAATGAAACTTGATATTTGGAAAGACCCCATGTCTCAGACGACCTGCTTAAAATCTGGACAGGATCCGACGACTTTGAGGGTAGCTGGAGGAGCGGAGCCGGAAATCTTGGAAACGCTTAGAGTGGAGGGATCGGGATGAAACTTGGTGGGAAGAACAAGCACAAGTCCTAGATACATTGTTGACTGGTGACCCCGCTTGTTCGGTACTTCTGGATGTGCTAGTACGATGAAACTTGGAAGGCATGTCAGGGACCCGAACAGACTGGCTTGATAATAGTCGTTCCCCAATCCGACCACCATGGGGGGAGTGAAGGAATGGGGAGCCGGGAATCTGGTGGCACGCATAACTTTTGAACGGGTGGTCAGAACTGAATGAAACTTGGCAAGTGGAAAGAGCTATCTTCTCAGGTGTTCCATGTCTAATCCTGGTCGAGCCCGATACATGTGGGGGGGGGGAGTGTTGAAGAGGGGCACCGGAAATCTTGTGAAACGCTTAGAGTTGAGGGATTGGGATGGAACTAGGTGGGAAGAACAAGTATTAGCCCTAGATACGTGATTGACAGAACCAGATCGTATCGGGGCTCTGTGGGGGGGAGTTGGAGGGTGTTTCCCGGAATTCCGGTGATCGCCAGTTAGGATATTTCCAGCTATTCTAAGGACGATGAAACTTTGCAGGCGTATTAATGACTTAAGGACCCGACATAATGCCCTTTGAAAACTTGTGTTCCTGGATCCGACCATCTTCGGGGAGTTGAGGGAAGGGGAATCCGGAAATCACTGGCTTCCGCAGGTTTGCGAACGGGTGATCAGATTCGGGTGAAACTTTATGGGTGACCTAGACAAGCAAAACATTCGTCCGAACCACATGCGACCACGGTTGGGAGAGTTGGATGAGGGGGGGGGGGGGCAGAATGGGACAGCTCCGAGTTAATGCGGCCTTGATTTGCTATTTAGTGTCTGGATCAGATCTGGCCACGGTGTGGCTGGGAGTGAAGTGGGGACTGGAAATTTCTGGACATGTTATGCTCCGGTTCCAGTCGTACTTGATGGACGGGAATAGGGGATGTAAGAGATGCGACGTTGACGTTTCCGAGTTGTATTCAGCCACATTGGGAAGTTAGAAGGGGATTCCCGGAAACGTTTTGGCTCGTTTAGGGGTCAAACAAGTGGAGCGAATGAAACTTAAAGTGCAGAGAGATCACATGCTCTAGATGACATATTTTAGGGTCCGAGTTGGATCCGACCACGGTGGGGGAGAGCTACCGGAAGTTCTCAAAAAGCTCTCGGATTTGAGTGAAACTTCATAGGTGGCAAGAGAAAATGCTTCAGACGATCCATTTAGTAGGAAGAACCAGATTCGGACTCGGTAGGGGAAGTTGGAGGGGGGGGGGGACCGTGTGGCATGTGTAGGGACCAAACGAGTGGATCTTTTGGGTTGAAACTTGAAAGGTAGAAAAGTCATTTGCCCTAGGTGATCCGAGGCGATGCCGGAAATGCTCAGACTTGAGTAAAACTAGATATCGTATTTCTAGGTCCGAACCGCATTTTTGGAAGGCGGGGTATTTTGGTTTGTCATCTACTTTTTTGTACCACCTACTCGTATCAAGTGCCATATGAGCTCGTAGCTCTTGTTCATTATTCCCAAGTAGTCTTTTTTTCTATTTCCTATTTTCGTTTTTTAGATCTTACGCATTCACTGCATACTAAAAGCTCAATTTACATTTTTTTTTCTTACTGCACTATTTCCTTCGTTGTTTCAGTGAATGGTATTCGTCATCATCAACATCCCCGGTCGGAGGTCGGAGGATGAAGAATTAATTATGTGGGATTAGGTGGTGGAAAAGAGGTAGCCTATTAAGCTAGCATCCCTTTTAGTAGTTGATGTATGGCTAGGTGCTCAACTCAGCTGACAGGAGTCGCGTTTTTGCAGATACAATGGTATCTGTTACCACGGTAACTGTATCTGCAATTAGTCGTTTTTGCAGTTACCGTGGTATCTGATATACGGTTGCTCTGCAAAAACGGCTTTTGCCGAAATTGCACTTTTCGAAGTCATCCCCAAAGAAAAACTGATATCCAGTTACATCACTAAGTGCTAAACTTCTTTCTCACTGATCTGGCAAAATTTGATGAAAGTGAGATGACTTTTCAGATACCACCATCAGATACCACGGTCGGGCCGTGGTATCTGAATATCAGATGCCACGGTAACTGGCCAGATACCACGATAACTGCAAAAACGCCTTTTGACCGTGGTATCAGATACCACTGTAACTGCGGAAACGACTTTAGACCATGGTATCTGCAAAAACGCAACTAGGGATAGAGATGGTGTCGTTGTCATCAAAAGAGACTGATGTATGTTTTCTTGTCAAGGTCCAGTCTTAAACCAAGGAAAATCAATGGGGAAGTCGAGAGCAGCATCCGATCTGGGGGAAATATCACTGCATGATTTTGCTAACTCAAAAGCTCATGGCACATGTGCAAGAATCAAGAAAACTCATGAAACAGCCAAGCTGAATAATGACCTTGACTGGTTCCAGAAAGACATTGAAGAATTTGGTATCGGTTCTGACACAGATGAGGACGAAACAGTAAAGCCTGCCTCCAGAAAGAGGAAAACTAAAGTTTCTCCTTACGAGTACCAGCGAGAGCAAGGAGTAACATACCCCGTTGACATATGGTACCTAATAGCACCTTACATTCCACCTGAGGATGTTTGCCGATTTGCGTCAGTTTGCAAAGGAAGTGCATATATTGTCGACACGATCAACTTCTGGAAACAGCTGTATAATAGGCATCATACCTCAGATGTAGTGCTTCCTCAGCGACTTCAACCTGAGTCAATACAACGGCCATATAGTCTACGAGCTTGTGTTGTTAGAAGCTTGTTTCATACATATCAACCCTTCAGGGACAGACTGCGAATAACACCAGCGCACCCTCGCGTAGAACCATATGTTCTTAACAGCGGATTTTGTACCGCCTCGTGGTATAGGAGGCTTAGAAATGGTCACTGGGAGTTTTTCTTCAAGATTAGAATGCCAGGATACAAAGAGCAGAGAGTAACAAGAAACCTGCTTGAATTACTCTCAGACATCAAGGCCAACCCTGAAAATGGATGCAAGGTGCTGAGCGTTGTCTGCCCATCGTTTATCTTGTTCCCTACCCCTGTTGGGCAGACATTATGGGATGTGAAACTTGGCTTGTCGGGGATGATGTACCACAGTGTCAAGCTTAGTTTTACGTCATTCCGGAAAGTGAAACAGTCCATGTATGAAGGACATTTTGTTGAACTCCACCCAGCGTTGAAGTACTCTGTGATGGATTGGTGGCATCCTGAGTATCCGCAAATGGAAGAGGTGGAGTATGCAAAGCAGCAGCAAGAGGCCTTAGAGATTGCGAGCAGGCTTCCATCCGCTTGGGATGATCGATGATTCCACTGTTTCTAGTCAAATTCCAAGATTTTCAACTGAAAGTATTTCCGTCGAAATTGCTCGTGTCTGGGCCTTGAGGACGTTATTCGTCGCCATTTCTCAGGAGTTTTCTCAGTCAGACATGTGTGGCATTGTACGGTGCGAATAGCTTTGCTCACTTTTTTCCATTTGAAAGTCCGATCAGAAAGCTCCTTGCGGGAACAAGATAAGTACAAAAGATGATGAGGGAGAATGGACTCGGCCCGACCAGAAAAGTGGGAACACGAACAAAACTACAGTAATGGATATTTAACCGTCCAGCGTGTTCGTCTTCCAAACAACTTGCACGTAACTTACCTGAGATTAGTGTAAATACAAAGAATCTTCTCTTTTGAAAGTGTACATCATGTCACTCGCGTCGTCACAAACCACTGCTGGTGAGAGCTGGACCTTCTATGGATGACTAATTATCTGTTTATGGTTACACGCATAGGCCTTGCTAGATAAGCTCGGAAACCCCGAACTGAGCTATTGAAAACGACATTTTATTTTGAATTCACAACACAAAAAGCTTGGATTTGTGATCGATGTTAACCTCCAAAGACTGTCATTTGTATTTGAAGGAATTGGGGAAGTGAAGGAAGTTCTGTGATATGTCCTAAATTTCAAAGTAACGGTTTCAGTGTCGTCCACAGCGTAAAAGTATTTGTAAGCCCAGGGAAAGGATGATATGGAAGGTGTTGATCAGTACATATATCTGATTATGTAGCCTATTCTCGCTGTTCATCTGCTAGCTGTCGAGTTTCACTGTCCTCGCCAAAGTGTCCACGATTGTTTGAAACTCGCTCACGATTCTCAAGGGCTCCTGTAATGATTTCTCCGCGAGTCTCGACTACATCAGTAGCATTCTTTCGTTCTTCGCAGAGGCTGCCTTTGGTCTCAAGTCTCTGCTGTAAGTCTCAAACGCTTGAGAACACAGAACCGCGGATGTCCCAGATCGATGTTAAAGGCACAGAAAACTTGACTGCGCAACTTTCGGCTATCAAACTGACCTGGGGGGCTTAGATAAACATACAGGGACTTATTGTCGACAGGACCCCCTTTCTTTGTTATCTCGAACCCCCTCCTTAGTGTTCCCAAAGCTAGCTGGCAGGCCCTTGCCCCTTATACACTGTAATTACGCACTTATGCACTGTAAAAGTTTGCCTTTGGCCGTGTTGACTAACACCTCGGGATATTGGTCAAGAGGTCCCGCGTTCGATTCCTACTCTCGGCACACAAACCTTTTGCTTTTTTTTTCTATTAACTCAAAAGTCGAATTCTCGGAAACTGCCCGGAAACTGCAATGGTCTTAACGAGAATTTTTCTTACTCTCAATATCGACTCAGGGTACATTCTTGATATGTCAGCTAGCTCCCCGAGTCAAGTTCGAGTCAAGTTTTCTGTTCCCTTAAGTCTCAAACGCTCGAGAACACAGAACCGCCTATGTCCCAGATGGATGTTAACCCAGTTTCTTGGTAACCCTGAACTAGCCTTACTGACTTTTCCGGGCGCACTGCCAGCCCCCCATTTAGCTTTCCTGGGTGAGTGCCCAGTTTAGCCGAAGTTGTAGTTGTTCACAAGCATGCCTAGCTAAGCACAGATGTCTAGACGTGCCTAGCATCACCGTCCACACCAATGCCTAGGCACAGATTTTTGGCCAGGCACGGAGTTCCAGGCTCTAGAACTCGGTACCTGGCTACGCCTGAGCACGTGTATAGGCACATGTGCTTGGCTAGGCATGCTTGTGAACGCGGCTGTAGCAGAGATCGAACCGTTACTTCTGTAATTTGGGTGCGTGCGGTCAGCGCTATGTGAGAGAAATGTGCAAAAGTGAAATCCGATTGGACCTGAAGCAAGTTGGATGGACTTGTAGAAGTATGCCCTCAGATTCGTGGGTGATGGTGAAAAAAAAAATCATGGGTCGGCTTAGACACAAAAGTTGCGTTTTTGGAGATATCATGGTATCAGATACCAGGGTCAAAGGTCGTTTTTGTAGTTAACGTGGTATCTGATACCACGGTCAAAAGGCGTTTTTGCAGTTATCGTGGAATCTGATATTCAGGTACCACGGCACGACCGTGATAACTGATCGTGGTATCTGAAAAAGTCATCTCACTTTCATCAGTTTTTGTCAAATTGGTGGGAAAGAGGTTTGGCACTTAGAAATGTGACTGAATTTCAGTTTTCTTTTGGGATGAATTCAAAAAACGCAATTTCGGCAATTGTTGTTTTGCAGAGCAACCGTATATCAGATACCACGATAACTGCAAAAACGACTAATTGCAGATCCAGTTACCGTTACCAGTTACCAGTTGCCGCGGTATCTGTAAAAACGCAACTAAAGTCACAAGGAGCTCAGAGCCTTTATAAATTTTGAGTGTGACCCTAGCACAGCCACGCGAGATGAGAAACTTAAGATACCTCCATCATTTTATTCCTCAGCAGCCTGCACGATCACCAGCCCGCATAGGCTCGATCTTTTCTAAACTTTCATTCTCAATCCTTGCACTTGGTTGCAAAGTTTCTTGATGACAAGAGCCAATCAGGAAGCAGGGGCTCGATCTTTTCTAAACTGTCAGTCTCAGTCCTTGCACTTCGTAGCAAATTTTCTTGATGACAAGAGCCAATCAGGAAGCAGTGTGAAAATCTCGTAAAAAAGAAAGGAAGAAACGGAGTTGTCTTGGACTTCAAGCGAGGCCATCAGGTTACCGAACATAAATCGACCTATATTTTCCCTCTTAGGACTTTATTTTTTACCGCCGAATGGCTACTGCGCCAAACTCTTGAGCGAACTGTCGCTGGTTCGAGTCTCGGCGGTGCCTACCGTTTGGTTTTCGAGGCGTTTTTTTTGGCGTAACCCTGTAAAGCCAAAGTCCACCCAGCTTCAGATGGACACCTGAAGAAATCTGGGGAAGGTGACAGAAACGGTGTGCGAAAGCACCAGGATGGCTAGCTCCCAACCGCCCATTGCACTTTCTGTCCGAAGGCAGAGAATCGGAGATCAGTAGGCCTACCGCCTTTTTGAGGTTGATGCTGATACCTTTACTTTTTTATTTTTCAGCCTACCCCGAAAAGAACTTCAGATGCCCAGGAAAACTGTACCTTGCCAACCCTTGGACAGTATCATAGAATTGGGGGGGGGGGGGTCCTTAAAAGTGTTTCTGGCACAAAGATTACATGGAAAGTCCGAATATCCAACATTTTTTGCACTGAAGCCAAGTAGATACGTTAATGAGAAATAGGAAGCCGCGTGTTATTGTGTTGTTCATGGGCATTTAGAATATTTTGGAAGAAGATGGCGCAAGAAGAATTGTGTCTGGGGGAAGAAAAAAGCTATCAGACTTTAATGGCGGTGTTGATCTCCGATTCTCGACCCTCAGCGAGCAAGTGAATGGGCTGTGGGGGGCAAGCCATCCTGGTGCTTTATCACACCCTTCATATCACTAGCCTACGCCCCCAACCAAACGTTACGCACCACCGAAACTCGGAACTGTGCATCAGGAGGGACCAGGAAAATTAAGCCCAGCGCGCTAACCACTCGGCCATGATACAGGGAAGAAATGGTACTGAGAGAGACAAAATTTAATACATAATGGATTTTTACAAAAAGAAAAAGTTTCAATATAACAGACCTGCCACGTGAAAATCTATACAGATTTGTTTGTGTCAGGACTCAATAATTCAATCACTTTGCATAATTATATTGGGAACAAAAAGGAAAAGGGACAAAAATAAATGCAATATTATACATAAACAACTATATGAAGAAAAAAATAAATTAAAACAATCATATATTCTTACGAAGACAAGGAGCAACAAAAGCTTAATTTCAAATATGAAGATGATTAAAAAATATCGCTGTGTTTCAGCGAAAATCGAGGGATTGTCAACTGTAAAACGGTCGTGCAACGTCGCTGAAGGCCGGACCAAGGAAATGCAACATTTCTGACCAGGGTTGCCAGATCAAAATATTTGTAGTGACTTTAGGCCCAGAACAGAGAGTGAAATTTATTTTCATGAAATGTTCACTTTTGGTCTGAATCGCCTCTGTAAAAATGACATATCTTAATTTACTTTCATGAAAAAAAACTTGAAATAGTCAGTTCTGGTCGGAATCCCTGCTGTAAAAATGACACATTCGGTAATTTTCTGAAATAGTGATTTTTATGTCCTACGTAGGACAAGAGTGACAAAAACAAAATAGAGTGACAATTCGCACTATCGTGAGACATGTGGCAACGCTGTTTCTGACGCTTGTGACTCGAGGTCGATTAGGAGTACACCACTAGGATATCGGATAATAGCAAAGGTGCTTACGCTGGACCTCGTCTGGGATGGTTTCGTTGTCTGTCCTTCCTCCCACGGTTCCTCGCATTCTTACGACTCTTCTGCAAGGAGTTGGAAACGTTATCGAGTTTAAAGGTAAGTTCACACACAGTGCGATGTTCGCAGCCTGATTCGAATTTCCTCCTTCGCTCGATGCATCAAGCGGAAATGTTATCGAGAGCTGTTAGACTCAATAAACCTGAACGGGTCAAATAGCTCAAGAAAAATTGTTGAGAAAGGGGTAAATCAAAGTGTATGACGACAGTTTAAAGGTAAGCTCACACATAGGGCGTATTCTCGCCGTTCCCCGAGGACTCCTCGGGGAACCGAAGGAAACGGCGAGAATACAGGGAGTCACTCCTCGCGGACTCCGCGTACAGAAACAGCAAGAACACGGGGAATGCTTCCAAAAAGGATTTTGTTAGAAAAAAAATATGCAGTTGACGAAATCAGTCTGGATCCACTTTCTTTTTGTTTTGTTTATTCTGATTGTTTTTAATTAATTTTGCGTGCGCCAACACCAGCAAAAACTGATTCCCCTCCGAATCTGAAAGGGAGTTCTTTTTTATGATGGTGATAATAATCGGAGCATTCACCGTCCGTGAGGACACGTGAGAATACGGGGAGTGAGTCCCCGGGACACAAAAACGCAGGGACTCCTCAAATGGAGTCCTCGGGGAACGGCGAGAATACGCCTATAGTCCGATGTTCGCAGCCTGATTCGAATTTCCTCTTTCGCTTGGTCGGTTTGCAGGTTTCGCATGCAGGTTTCTCCATTGTAACGCGAATCTGGCATGCGTGTACTCGTGATGACTACCTCTCCTTGCCGATACAAAATCGCCGGGTAGCTAGCGGAAGAGCCAGAAGCGGTATCACCTCGGGTATCACAGCTGCTCCCGAAGATAGATTGTTTGACACAGGATTTGAGTTGTTGACGTTGAGTCGTTACGGAGACGTTTACTCTTTCTTCCTGAGGAGCACTGGCGTGTTTAGGACTTAGTCTTATAGAGTATTTTTGAATGCTCAGTCTTATCGGACTATGTGTGCTCATAGCTTAAAGTAGCGCGACGCATTCGAAATAACCGCTAGATGAAACCCATTTCTGACGCTATGATATTCTTGATGACTAACTCCTCGTGCCGATAAAGAATCGTCGCGTGCCCAGCAAAGAGCCAGAAACGTTACGACAACAAACGTTGTTGATTGGTTAACACATGATTTGAATCAGTTTTAAAGTTCAACTTAAAAGCCAACTTAGTTTTGTACCATTTAATTGGAACACTGCATTATTTGGATTGTGTTAAGGGATTGTTTTTATTTTTCACTATTTGCTCTGGTATGGCCTTCAGAATATTTACGACCGTCCTTACAACGGAAAATTCTACTATGACGCGGAAAATTTGAATCTCAACAGTAATGCGGCTTTTCAGTGGCCAGTGGTGAGCTAGCTGGTCACTGCTCACTGCGTGAACACTCCATTTTTCGTAAATTTTATTCGTCAAGCATACAGCACAAGCGCATAGAGTACCACAAATCCGACAAGGAAATTCCACTATAGGAAATTTGATTATTCGTAAATAGCAGAGCAACGAGGTAACGCATTTTCATCGGGTCTTTTAACCTTTTTAAAGGCGTAATCTCGCCGTTCCCCGAGGACTCCACTGGAGGAGTCCCCGCGTTTTTGTTTGTCCCGGGGACTCACTCCCCGGATTCTCGCGAGTCCCCACGGACGGGATTGCTCCGATTATCATCAGCATCATCAAAAAGGACTCCCTTTCAGATTCGCAGGGGAATCAATTTTTGCTGTTGTTGGTGCAATATAAAATTAATTAAAAACAATCAGAATAAACAAAACCAAAAATAAAGTGGATACAGACTAATTTCGTCAACCACATATTTTTTTTTTCGAACAAAATCCGTTTTGGAAGCATTCCCCGTGTTCTCGCTGTTTTCTGTACGCGGATTCCGCGTGAAGTGACTACATCTATTCTCGCCGTTCCTTTCGATTCCCCGAGGAGTCCTCGGGGAACGGCGAGAAAACGCCTTAAGTGAATAAGTGACGGGTAACAAGATTGTCCTAGCTCAGCGAGGACGTGTTCGGACTTAGTCATATAGAGTATTGGCTCGGTTCATTAGATCTACTGCATAGACTGATTACCTAGAGGCTTTTTCTTTTATATTTATTTTTGAATAGTAAGTCCCTGCAAGCCATGTGGAGCGCTTGGCTAAAGGTAGAAAGTATAGGTTATATTCAAATAATGTATAAAACCGATGATTGCAGGTTTGTTTCCTCCCCGAAGTTGACCCTGAAGATTGGCAGCCTGACGGGGTCTTTTGCCAAGAAGCGCTTCCAAGCGTATCAGTTTCTGATGATCCCCAAAATGACTCACTATCAGAAATTGAAATAAATCCACAGGTTGGCGAGTAGAAAATCTGCAATCAGCTTCATAGGTAATGGGGATTTTGCATGTCTCAGTTGTATAATATGAAATTTACTAACTACCTTACCTTATGGATCCGACTTTTCACCATGTCTATCGCACGTGTTGATTATGAAACAAGGGGGGGGGGGGGGGTTAACAAAAACTAGTCCACTTGGAGCGCAGAACTGGGAATAAGGCGAATAGCGTCGTCTACACCAGAGCCTCGTTTTTGTTGCACGCTGCAGCTCCACTTCTGGACCGCTTCCGGGCTGATTCTTTCAACATTCGTTTTTGCACTGCAGTGCTTCCGAGGGAGACGGCAGCACTTCTTGAGAATCGCGGACTTGCTTACCGACCAAGTCCGTGCTTCCCTGCAAGGTGGTCAAGTAAGAAGAAATCGTGCGGGCAGTGAATCCAAGAACACATCTTGTGCAGAATCAAAGAAGTGTTGCAGCAGCTAAGCGGCAGCACTATTGCAACAAAACGAGGCTCAGTGCTCTTTGCAGACAACGCCCATCGCCACTACTGACTGAATGATTTAGTACCAAGTACGGACAATCCGCTGCCGTTCTCTGAACTGTCTAGTGGCGTTTTTTTGTGAAGATCCAGATACTCTATATGACTAAGTCCAAAACACGCCAGTTATCCTTGGGAAGAACGAGAAAACGTAGCACTAACGACTCAAACTCAATCCTGTTAACCAATCACGGCGATGTTTGGGAGAAGCTGTGATACCGTTTCTGGCTCTTCCGCTAGGTACAGGGCGATTTTGCATCGGCAAGAAGAGTTACGGTAGTCATCAAGAGTATTGACGATTCACAATCCGGATTCTCCAAAATGCGTCTTCTCCGACAATCCAGAGTATGAAAAGTCGTTTCCGATGACAATCCGGATTCATTTTCGGATCGTCGAGAACGCCTACGCTAGCCCCCTTTTTTTAAAACCAAGCTCGAACGATGGGTCAAGCTGGAAGAGGTTTGCACAGTGCTCACCCGTGTGTACCCCTTATTCCTAAAGGGGGTAGGCCTACCAGTATGCAACGTTTGGGAGAAACTAATATTTTATTTTGCCTTGGAATGTCTTTTACACTGGTATCCCTTTATAATAAGGGGTAAACATACGAAAGACCGCCATGCTGACCCCTGAGAGCATGACCCAGCGCTTGAGCTAAGGTCATCAGGAAAGGGCCTAGCGATACTAGACTGCTCGGGATGGCTGTGATGTTGACTGAACAAAGAAAAATTTAATTCGGTAAAAAGTAATGAAAAACAACAAATAAACGCAACTTGTTGAAATACGAGCAGATCCAGTTGATGAGTTAGAGTTCATTGTGCTGGAATTCAAGCAGAGTGGAATCAGTAACAAGCAAGCTCTTTGGATCATGCAATATCCTAGAAGATTCAGGATTAATCTGTGAAACTGTTCCCTAACAAGAACACATAAACAACCCTAATGGTGCGAACAGAAGATCGCAGTCTGCCTGTCGTTCGAACTGCTGCCACGATTTTTGGCACTATCATCAATTCCGCAGGGACAAGTTGAGAATTTTCTAACTTCCTTAATAATACGTACGCCCGATCAGGATTTCTAGGCCGGAATATCTGCTCTTTCATCATCAAGTTAAAAAAATCTCAACTTTTCCACATGGAAGTGATGATGGTACTGAAAATCTGGACAGGAATGCGAGCACCCGACCATGATCGTCTGTGCAACAAAAGCTGCGTTCGTTGCACTCCGGGCTGTCTCTGGTGTTTTAGTCTCCAGTGTCCGGTTCTTCCCTTAAAACGCGTTTTTTTTGTTCACCTGTGAGTTGATGAAAACTGGCTAACTCCTCGCTGAAGCCGGGCTCACGAGCAGGTTCTGGTTAGTCCGCACCGGTGAGATAAAACTGGACACTGGTTAGTTCAAAAACGGGTTATAAGACTGGTGAGAAGCCACCGGTAGATGCAAAAACGGCTTGTAAGAAAAACCGGAGACCACCGGTGAGAACTCCCGTGACAAAGAACGCAGCTAAATTCTTTTCGGGAAAAGAAGTAAACCCCAATACATTCTAAAATTCGTCATGATATAGTGCGTTTTCACTTTCTAGATGGTAGGTTTATCTTGCAAGGCGACTTCTTAGTAAACTTTCGCTTTTTGTTCACAAATTTGAACCAAGATCCCGGACGACGCAAGGTGTTAAATTATTGACAGCGCGGTAGTCGACCGTATTACCAAGAACAAATAACGCGATGGAACTGCTGTCTCCCTATCTACGTCCTACAAATATGCTGAGCAGAGTAGCATACGGCCGACTCCCGAAACAAACGAGCGGAGGTTACTAGCTTCGCGCCACATCACATTTCGTTACCTCCACAAATAGCTATATCACTGTTAAGTCGCTGAAGAGGAAATCTAGCAGTCAAAGCTGATTGGTTCTACGGACGCGCTCCAATCTAGCATTTGGCATAGCCTATGCCTAACGCTGGATACCCTATGCCAAACACTGGATACCCGGATACCTCTCACTAACCCTGACCTACCTCAATATAAAGGAGTTCTGATTGGTTGATTTTTTAGCTTCACTCAAATCCTCAATATTTTACTGGGTTACAGTATTCAGCACCTGGATAGTGCATCCAGCGTTAGGCACAGGGTATGTCAAACGCTAGACACAACCAGCGTTTGGCATAGGGTATCCAAAAATCAGGGGTTTGTGGTTGACTGGAGTAAACGGGTATCAACATCAGCTCAAAGCTAGAGTAAATACCCCAAGGTCCGCTCAATTTTGTCGGGGTTTTCATAGTCACTGCAAGCGACTAAAGACATAGTTCTATCTGATTATTTGTTCTTGGTGATTGTATGACGTATTTAGGAATGTAGTAAAGAGGCTAAAGCACACAGTCGATCACTCTCGATAGGGGAAGAGCAACTAAAAACGCTCCGAAGACTACAGTTGAGCTCCTGCTAGCTACCCTGGTCGCCATCCAAGCAGTCTGCAGAAAAGCACACAATTAGACGATTCAGAACGAAGAAAGTATTAAACAAGACCCAAGGTTTCGATGGGATCCCAAAAATTCAATATTTGATCCAGACAATTGGGTCTTGTCTTCGCCAGATCCAGCCTTCGCCAGACTCTTTAAACATTTTTAAAATTAAAATTCAGAAACAGATGAAGGCCAAATAGCTAATTATCTGAGAAAACCAAGTTCAGATATGGATTCAGCATGTGTGCTTACCCCTATAAGTCATATCTATTTTGACGAAAACTTCCTGCCTTACTTCTGCCAATTTTCCAGTTTCGACCGAAATCCGGAACTACTTGTCCGGGGAAAAAAGAAAGCTAAAAAACGGATTCAGCGTATCTTCTTTCCCCTATATCGAACATCTAATCAACTTCAAATAAAATTTTAACTTATAAAAAAATTTCCGGGTCCAGCCGGATTCCTGCCGAACTATATGTCCGGGTAAAAAATGACTGTCATATAAGGATTCAACATCTCTTCTTACCCGTATATCGGATATCTAATCAACTACAAATAAAACTTTTTCTATTAACAAATTTTCCGGTTTTGGCCGGATTCCGGACGAACTACTTGTCAGGGTAGAAAGTGATGTTCACATAAGTGTTTATTCCGGTGAGTGCAGGAGTCCAAGCCTTCTTATCTTACCCCCAAATCGAACATCTAATCAACAATAAATAAAACTTTTACTTTTAACATACTTTCCGGTTTTGCCGGATTCCGGACGAACTGCTTGTCCGGCGAGAAAATGGTTTTCATCATCGAGTTCAGCAAGCCTTCTTACCCCATAATCGACTATCACATTGGCTGTTTAAAAATATTTTGTTTGCCCCTTAATCTGAACCCCCTCCTCACCCCTAAATGTAGGGCTACAGAGCTATGTCATAGTTATCCCTCCACTTACGTTTTGGGACCCCAAAAACTGAACAGGAATCCGTCACTTCGCCAACAAACACCGCCACATTTTCCGACCGTTCCCCCACGCGTTAGCAAGGAAATCATTCAGTTTGCCGACCAGAGTATTTACGTTATGACCTTTTTTGGTAATCTTTTCGCTAAGCATAACGAAAAAAGGGTAATAAAATACACATTCTCCGTATCTGTCATATTATTCAACGCAAGGATGGGAATCCGTGTGTTAACTTTATCGAACTCCCGCCAGTGTAGTGATGCATATAGCGTAAGCTCGCCAAATTAATAAAACACTAGTGAGGTATCCAGCTGGAACAAGCTGATAGGCTAAGACGGCATAAAAGCTGAAGCAATAGTTGCGTTTTTGATCCGAATTCTCCGTTCCGAATTCTCACTTCTCAATCCTCGATTCTCGTACAAATTACCGTTTTTGCTCCTCTGACTTCTGCATTCTCGCTTTCGACAAAAACACTACTTTGGCAGCTCGTCAACAACCCGGTATATGTGTTTATGCATAATGGACACCCGCACTCTGTTGACCAACCAGTGAGGAGAACGTCGAGAGGAGAATCGAGAATTCACCATCGGAGCAACTTTTCGATTCTGCAGAATCGCGAGGCTTTCCCCGTTCTCGATTCTGACTAAAACGCAAGAAAAGGAGAATTCACTCCATCTGAATAGTTCAAAAACGCGAAATAGGAGAATTCGGAGGAGAATCGCGAGGAGAATTCGGATCAAAAACGCAACTAATGTGAGACCAAAGGAGAGTTTCGCGAGCTTGAAAGCAAAGTCGGAATCGCTTTCCAATGATTTGCTTCGGAAAGTCGCCGAACTTTCTACTTGAAAACCCAAGCAGTTTTCTCTGAAAATTATTGCAGAAAGTTAGTGGAGACCTCCGCGGGAAGCTGAATTCTTTGGTGGGAATTTTAAAAGCTTGGACAAAACACGACAAGCGTCAATAACGAATGGAAAAAAGGCAAGCATTTGACTTTGTTGGAACTCATGAGAATCGTCGGAATTTCCACTGAACCATGTTTAATCTGAAAAGTTTGGAATTCAACATTTTCCGAGAGATTTCAGCGTTCCATGTGTTTTCGCGATCAATCCAAGCGGAAAGCAATCCCAGGAATCAGATTCCCAGTTTTCGCGATCTGCTTAGCTCACTGGAAAGTGATTCCGGAATCTCGCGAAAACCCTCCTCAAGGCAATCAATAATTCCAAAAGGCTGGCTCATACCTGGCGAGATACAATTTCCTTATTGGGATGCTCTACTATCACTGAACGATTCGCGGTCGTGCCCGCCAAATCTATTGTGACTTTCGACGTATCGGGCCATGTTATCTCCAAACTGAAAATAGGTAAATATTAGCTTATCTGGAAAGCGTGTAAGTTTCATCGTCCTAATACATCTAGAAATACCAAAATCGCGGGATCACCAGAATTCCGGACCCCCCCCCCCCCCCAGTGTCCGAATCCGGTCCGGTTATGTCAACGATGTATCTAGGACTTGTGCTTGTTTTCCCCACCAAGTTTCATCCCGTTCCCTCCACTCTAAGCGTTTCCCAAGGTTTCCGGTTACCCCCTTCCAACTGCCCCCAAAGTCACCAAATCCGGTCTGGATTTGAACTGAGACACGGGTTCTTTCAAAATCTCAAGTTTCGTTAAGATCAGATCACCCCTTCGAAAGTTACCCATACCTCAATTTTCCAGATTCCCCCTCCATCCACTGCCCCCAGATGGTTGGATCGGGGAAGTGACTATTTCCAAGTTAATCTGGTCGGGTCCCTGAAATGACTGCCAAGTTTCATCGGCCTAGCTTATGTGGAAGTGCCCAAACTAGCAAAACCCAGGACCGACCGACGGACAGTGGTACAAGAAAGTAAATGAGAACGTCACAAAATACCCCGCCGCCCAAAAATATGGTTCGCGCCTAGAAATAGGATATATAGTTTCACTCAAGTCTGAGCACTTCCGGCATCGCCTCGGAATATCGCGGCTAAATGAATTTTCTACCTTCCAAGTTTCAACCCAACAGATCCACTCGTTTGGTCCCTAGACATGCAGCCCGATTTCCGGTACCCCCATCCTACTCCCTCTACCGCAGCCGAATCTGGTTCGAACTCCTAAATGTATCATCCAAAGCATTTTATCTTACCAGCTATCAAGTTTCACTTGAATCTGAGCATTTTGGGGGAACTTCCAGTCACTCCTCGCCCCCCCCCCCCCCCCCGTGGTCGGATCAGCTTCGAAACCCAAAATAAGTAATCTACGGCAAATGACCTCTCTATATTCCAAGTTTCATTCAAATCCCACATTTTCGAGACTACCTGTCCAACGCCCCCCACTAAGCTGTGGCTGGATACGACTCGGAAATATAAATGTCGCATCTCTGACATCTCCTCTTCCTGTCCGCCAGGTTCGGCTAGAATCGGAGCATAGCATATCTGCAAACTGCAAAACTTGCATCCCATTCTGGCCATCCGTTTAGTTCTTGTGCATGTCAAAAAGTCCCCCCCCCAACTCACCCAAGCGTGGCCGCATGCGGTTCGGACGCATGTTTTGCTTGTCTAGGTCATCAGTTCTTATCACCCACAAAGTTTCACTCGAATCGGAGCACCCGTTCGCAACTTACGGAAGTCAGTAATTTCCGGATTCCCCTTCCCTCAACTCTCCCAAAGATGGTCGGATCCAGGAACAAGCTTTCCCAGGGCATTGTGTTGGGTCCTTAAGTCACCTGCAAAGTTTCATCGAGGACAGTGGCGATCACCGAATTCCGGCAAAGGCCCTCCAACTCCCCCCACAAAGCCCCGAAACGATCTGGTTCTGTAAATTACGTATCTAGGGCTAATGCTTGTTCTTCCCACCAAGTTTCATCCGGTCCCTCCACTCTAAGCGTTTCCAAAGATTTACGGTTCCCCTCTCCAACTCCCCCGAATGTCATTTGATCCGGTGCGGATTTAAAATGGGACGTCTGAGGCACGAGGTGTTTCTAAATATTAAGTTTCATTTTAAATCCCATCACCCGTTCTCAAAGTCATTCTCATTAAACTACGGATCGCCGGAATTCCGGAACCCCCCTCCAACTCCCCCCACAGTGTCCGAATCCGGTCCAGTTCTGTCAGTGATGTATCTAGAGCTTGTGCTTGTCCTTACCACCAAGTTTCATCCCGATCGCTCCACTCTGAGAGTTTCATATGATTTCCGGTTCCCCCCTCCGACCCCCATCGGATCCGGTCCGGACCTGAAATGAGACATCTGATACACGAGATCTTTCCAGATATCAAGTTTCATTAAGATCAGATCACCCGTTCGAAAGTTATGAATGTCCCTATTTTCCGGATTCCGCCACCTCCCTCTCCCCCCCACGATGGTCGGATCGGGCAAGTGACTATTTCCAACTTAGTCTGGTCGGGTCACTGATATGCCTGCCAAGTTTCATCGTCGTAGCACATCTGGAAGTACCCTAACTCGCGATCACCGGACTAACCGACCGACCCACGGAAAAGTGATCGGTATATGGCACTTGGCCGGAAGGCAAGTGCCATAAAAATGAAAATCACGCAAGCTAATGTAGGGAGAACGAGTACGTGATATCTGTCAGAGACTGACACAGGTCATAGAGGATCAAATATCTTAATTATTTATGTTTCTTGACTATGTCCAGGTTAATCAGGTCGGTCCCGATTCAATCTTTAAACAATGTATACTCCCGCATTCGCTCCCTAATACATCAAATATTCCTGCCAAGTTTCCTTGTCATAGCTTATGTGGAAGCGTATCACGAGATTCGTTTAGTTTATCCACTTTCTATCTACTCCCGCAATCGCTCTCTCATACAAGTCTTGGCGCAGTGGTAGAGCACTGGCTTGACTTCTAAGAGGTCCGTGGTTCGATCCCGCATTTGGGCAGCGCTCTTTTTGCTACGTTTCGCTCCGCTTTTGCTTTATAGTTTCCGGACTGCCGGATCCGGGGAAAGTCGGATTGGAGAAGTGCTTATTTGTAAGTTGATCCGGTCGGGTCCCTGATACGCCTGCCAAGTTTCATCGTCCTAGCTTATCTGGAAGTTTCCGTACTAGCAGAACCGGGACCGACCGACGGACGGACAGAAATTGCGATCGCTATATGGCACTTGGCCGAAGGGCAAGTGCCATAAAAACAGGGTCGTAAGTAAATAAAAATAAACAGGCTCTACAGTTTACACTTTAGCTTCCGACAGCGCTTGGGAGTCTATCCCATTCACTCTTATCTTGTAAACCATCTCACCAAACTTTCCCAGTCACCTTTTTCGCGAGGAATTTTCCGACACACGAGACGACAAACGTATTAAATTTAAATATTCTTTGAGCCCAAGCTGACATTGAAACATTTATTCAAACAATGTTTACAACGGGTACGTCAGCTACGATTCTTCATCAGCGATATTTCGGCCCTTTTTGGCAAGGGTCCTCGTCAGGCTGTCAATCTTCTGGTTCAACTTAGGGGAAGGAAACATGAATACAGGTTTGTAGAATCGTAGCTGACGTACCCGTTGTAAACATTGTTTGAATAAAAGTATTAAATTTATCGATTCCACAAACTAAATATGAAAAGCACCTACGCGGACTATACTGTATAGCAGAGGTGTGTCTGTTAAAGCATCTCTAAATGTTTCACCATCTTGGGTTGTTTTTTCGCTTCAAAAACAGTGACATATTAATAATCAATAAGAACTCAAGTCTTTCTGCTTTACTGTCACGTAACAAATTAATTAAACTGGTATTGCTCTGGCTTTGATCTTGGCTTCGTTAATTCCCTCTCGGATTGTTATTTGTTTTGTTGGGATGAAATTAAATGATCGTTGTGTGATTAGTGAGTTGTTCTTGAATATCTTGTTCTTGTGTTGGGACAATTCTGACGGCCATGGAAAGTGAATAATAATAATAATAATAATAATAATAGTATTATTATTGTACCAAACCTTTCGCCACTATAAATTTCTAACGACACCAACATTCGTTCACTAGAGAACACGTCAGCGTCTGGTCATCCAGTACATGATGTTTTTCATGATTTTTTCAGGCCCAATTACAACTTATGTCCAAATTTTGCGTGTTTATACTGTTATTTATCTTGTGTTGTTTTTTGTTGTTCTCTTTACTCCGCTATCCCCTTGTGTATTTGGCGGGTTACAAATAAAATATATATAATATATATGTACACTAAATTGAATGTCAGCCGGGTGGCGGTCAACAACTTATTAATATTTTCAGCATTTACGACACTTTCAAGGAGGCGATGCCAGTATTCAACTATGAATGAATGAATGAATTTATTACGTGCAGCCTAGTAATAAGGCATTTGCACAGTACATACAGAAAAAAAAGGTAAATGAACGCTTAACAATAAATCCAGAGGGTACACAAAATCTACAGCGACAACAAAAAATAAATAAACGCAAAACAAGAAATACACAACGAAACATCAAAAGAACAACAAATTTACTGCATTAGCTGGCGCATTGGGCAATGGGCAGGAAGGCGGTTGAATTATGGGAGAAGATGTTCACTCATTTCTTTTACCTTGACAGTTGGGTCCAAGACAAAAAAATTCTCCATGATTCGATGACTGCGCATGCGACGAGTAAGGTACAGAAGAAAACAGAGATATTTGAAAAAACATGAACGCATTCGAATGGTGTCTTTTTTCCTGAGAATCGGCTGCAGACCAGCGAGGAAAAGCAGAGAGTTTCTGAAGCTCCACTTTCCAGCCTCTTTTCGAGATTTCTCACCACGCTGTTACCAGCTGTGTCCTCTGAGACCATTGTGGTTGAAAATGAGTACATCATAAAAAAATATACTGAAAGAAACAGGGGCAATATATTAAATGAATAAAAATCTATGACTTTGGTTTAACTTATTTTACTTAAAATGTATATTTTCATTAAATCATCAATTCAGCGGCTTCGACCATATTTTTCTGCGTTGGACGAAGACAGGTGACATCAACGTAACATGACCATCCTGTCCGAATAACCTACCAACCCAAAATACCGAGATCAGAGATGAGCGAATCCGAGTCCGGATTCGGATCCAGGATTCGCTCTTTTGGCCGGATTCGAATCTTCTGCTAGTCAGGCTGGATTCGGACTCGGATTCCAAACCCTCAATCTTACGAATCCACTCAAATTTCTAGCCTACATCCTTTCAGTTTCTGTTTCCCAGTTTTTACACAGTGGCCATAGGCAAGCCAACTTTTTGATCTCCGACACCAGCCATCCTCAGTAGTTTATCACTTATCCGATTACCTTAGATCAGTGCTTTTTGTCAACTCTCATTTTTGAACTATAACCTATTTATATGATTTGATTTTTGTTAAGGCCGGATTCGAACCAGGATTCGATTCCGGATTCGAAGCCTCAGCATGAAATGGTGGATTCGGATTCGGATTCGTACCTAGCCCTGGATTCGGATTCGAATCCTTTCATGGTCGGATTCGCCAATCTCTGACGGAGATATGTTATGCTGTGGGGTAGGCCAAAAGCCCTGGCCGAAACTTAGTCGACAAAAAGCCCTGTCTCAATCCCGTAAACTAAAGATTTGGCAAGCCATCACTCTATACACAATTCGCCATATTTCGCATCAGTGCTCCAAGCTGACAAAATTCTACTAATCCCCCTTTGTCTCACAATCAACACCTGTGATAGACATAGCAAAATGTCGGATCCAGACAGGAGGTAACTTCTACTTTCTACCACTGAGAAATATCCCACCCCTGGAGCAAAATCCTCAGAGTCTAAGTGTGTATGTATGTAATTGTGTTCAGTTGTCAATCAGAGAGTTCTTCAGTTTTATTTTTTGATTTTTTTCCTATGAAAGTGTTATGTTTTTCTTTGGTTTTGCTTTTCTTTTCGTTTTTGTGCTCTGTCCTTTTTCTTTTTGAAATGACGGGTGATAAATAAATAAATGAAATATGAAAGAAAAACATTACTTGGGAAGCAGATTGCAGATTTTCTGCCCATCAACCTGTGGATCTGTTTCACTAAAGGCGTATTCTCGCCGTTCCCCGAGGACTCCCCGGGGAATCGAAGGGAACGGCGAGAATAGAGGGAGTCACTCCACGCGGACTCCACGTACGGAAAACAACGAGAACACAGGGAATGCTCCAAAAATAAATCTTGTAAAAAAAAAAAATTAAGTTGACAAAATCAGTCTGGATCCACTTTACTTTTGGTTTTGTTTATTTTGATAGTTTTAAATAATTTAACATTGCACGAACACCAGCAAAAATTGATTCCCCTCTGAATCTGAAAGGGAGTCCTTTTTGATGATGGTGATGATAACCGGAGCATTCCCCGTCCATGGGGGCTCGCGAGAATACGGGGAGTGAGTCCCCGGGACAAACAAAAACGCGGGGACTACTCAAGTGGAGTCCTCGTGGATCGGCGAGAAAATGTCTTAAGGTTGTCGCATATGTTTACAGTGAGGTATTGAGGGATTAACAGAAACTAGTCCGCTTGGAAGCAGCTGAACTGGAATACGGCGAATTGATGAAAACACCACTCACTGAGCGTGTTCCACCATTCTAACAATAGTAACTATTAGTTACTATTTTCGTTCCAACCTCGTAAACAGTTACTACGCTGACCGTTCTAACCTTCTAGAAATAGTAACTAATAGTACTTATTTGCTAACCATGCTCGGGAGCGTATTAAAGGTGGTAACCACGCATCTCTTTAACGTGATTGGTCGGGTTCGCCCGTTGCATGATATTCTTGCTGGAGAACAGAAAAATCGTTCCAGCCTTGACGGCAAAAGTCAGAATTCGTGACGTCATGCGTAGTAACTACGGTAAGTAGGGTGGAACACGCTCAGTATAACACTTGTTATCGCGTTCTTCCAAATTTACCAAGAAAAGATACAAACCTCGCTGGCGAGTCGGCTCCGAGCCCAAAGTGAGCCACTGGTTCCATCTGACACAGATATCCCGATCCGCCATCTATGATTCGTAGATGTCGTCTGCCAGATGCCGTCACAAGAACAACTCGTGCACCACGCGCTGGCGCGCCGAACTGAGTTTTGGGGATAACTCGTAGATACTGATTTTCCGAACCTGAATGACAGAATACTTTACACTGTAAAAAGTTTCTCCGAATAAGGATGAAGTATTTGCTGCTGGGATTAATCTTTTCTCTATTGGGATAAAATTAATCCGAATTAGGGATAATCTTATCTCAATAAAGACAAAAGTAATCCCAGTAGCAAATACTGCAAGGTTTTTTTTACAGTGAAGCCTATATGATCATATACTCCATCAATACTCTATCACGACCATAACACGCGCGATCCTTGTAAAACCCGGCAACCTTTAATAATTTCGGAAAGATCAAGATATTCACTGAGAAATACTATACTGAGGGTATGGCATAATTATCATAATCAAGTTAAGCTTGAACTTTCTGTAAATAGTCTTAAAAATAAAGTTAAATCAATACTCATTGAAAACAATAAATAATAATTAAGAAGTAGATTAAAGGTAATGTGGCGGGTTCATGGTTTGTCGCGGTTAATCCCAACTCATCTTGGTCGTTTGAATCTGGAAACTGGATGGATTATGGTTTATTTATTACTTGTGAGTTGATGTTCTTATAGTTTGTAGTAGAAGAAAATGTCTGCCATTTGGCCTCGAGCCTTCTCTCTGCCAAATTGGCTCTTTATCTTGAATTTAATTTGAAATAAACAGACCTTGAACTTGAACTATATGACCAAGTCCAAAACACGCCAGTGATCCTCGGAAGAATGAGAGAACGTAGCACTCACGACTCAAACTCAACCCTGTGTTAACCAATCACGGCGATGTTTGGGAGCTGGTGTGATACCGCTTCCGGCTCTTCCGCTATGTACAGGGCGATTTTGCATCGACAAGAACAGTTAGTAATCAAGAGTATTCTTTGTGACGAATTTGTTGTTACAGGAGCCGCTTTTTGGGGTGGAGGGATACCTGTGACTTCGTAAAAGTTGTCCGTCTGTCTGTCTGTCCGTCTCTCCGTCTGTCAGCCCGATAACTCTCGAAGGGGTTGAGATATTTTCTTCAAACTTGATTCATTGGGTCAAAGTACAGGTCAAGTTCTCCAACAAGATAGCTTCAGGGGGTCTTGTTTCTTGCCTTACATTTATGTTATGTAGTTTGTGCAGTATGAATAAAAGAATGAACAAATGAACGAAAAGTTATAAAATGAGCCCTTTAGCCCCATATTTAGGGGTGGGGGAGGGGTTTCAAATTAAGGGACGACATTTTTTTCTTTTTAAAGCCAATGAGATAGTCGATCTAGGGGTAAGGAGACATGCTGAATCCATATCTGAAACTTATTTTCTCACCGGGCTATTAGTTCATCCGGAATCCGACCAAAACCGGAAAAATTTGTTGAAACGTAAAAGTTTTATTCGAAGTTGATTAAATGTCAGATTTAGGGGTAAGAAGACATAGTAAATCCGTATATGACTATCGTTTTCTATCCGGACAAGGAGATCGCCCGGAATCCGGCCAAAACCGGAAAATTTGTCAAAAGTAAAAGTTTTGTTTGAAGTTGATTGAATGTTCGATTTAGGAGTAAGAGGACATGCTGAATCCATATATGGCAATGATTTTCTACCCGGACATATACTTTGCTCGGAATCCGGCCAAAACCGGCGAATTTCTTAAAAGTTAAATTTTTTTTTAATTAGTTAATTATAGGTTCGATATAGGGGTAAGGAGATATGCTGAATTCGTTTTGAGCTTTGGTTTTTTGCCGGACAAGTAGTTCACCCGGAATCCGGCCAAAACCGGATATTTGGCAGAAGTAAGGCAGGAAGTTTCGATCAATTTCATCAAAGTAGCTATGACATATAGGGGTAAACACACATGCTGAATCCATACCTGAATTTGGTTTTCTCAGATAATTAGACATTGCCATTAATCTTTTTTTAAGTTTGAATAGTAAACCCGATACTTCTGATATAAGAGATTGTATTCTGGAAATTTCGTCGGCTCTGCCAAAAATCATGGACAACAGGGCCCAGCCAGCACATGACACTCTACATTCTTTTATGGCCGATGAATGAAAAATTGTATACTGTATTTGTTGCGTTTTATTTAATTATTTTATTTTATTTTACATACTCCGCTTTTTCAAATGGCGGGTCAGAAATAAATAACTCACTTACTGTACATATGGGTTTGAGGTTGATTTGCAGCTGACACTTTGAACAACTTTCAGTCAGCCGTATTGCGTGTCTTCTAATTGTTTTCTTTTGATCGTACTGTGAACTTGCCTGGACATAGAAAGCGCTCCTCGGCAGTTAACATAGTTCTGGGTAATTTAGCAAAAAAAAAACTTATTTTATTTATTTAACGTGCTCTGATAAGACAGAAAATTATTGGCTATATGAATTTCGAGGTAGAATACGAGTGACCGGTCACTCTCTTTCCCTGTCCAGTGCATACTAAAATTTCATCATCACTATAGTAAGTAAGTAAGTAAGTAAGTAATTTATTTATGACCCGCCATTTTGAAAAGGCGGAGTAAATGAAGAAAATAAAGAAAATAAAATAACTATAGAGATTAGTCAGTTATTACAGTCTACCCGACGAAAACGAAAAAGGCCATGCAACATATTTTGACATATTCAACCGTTTTGCATCAACCGTTTTATTTAATATGATTCGCAGTCAACTTGGGCTGAAGGAATATCTACCATACAACATAGCTTTATATTGTGAAGTATAGGACTTGCAACTTTAAAGTTTAACTGAAAAGCCAACTTATGTGTGTATCATTTAGTAAAATACGCTGAATTATTTGGATATACTAAGGTTTTTTTTTTTTCAACTATTTGCTCTAGTAGTGACGTTCAGAACATTTACGGCCGTCACCACAACGCAAATTCTACTATGAGACGGAAAATCTGAATCTCAACACAAACGTGGCTTTTCAGTGGCCAGTGGTAAGCTTGGTGAAGACTGCTTTGTGCCTGAGCACAACTTTTCGTCAAGCATACAACACAGGTACAAGCGCATAAAGGGACTACGAATTCGACAGAGAAATTCCACTATATGAATGTTGATTATTCTTGAGTCGCGGAGCAACGAAGTAACACACTTTCATCGGGTCGAATGAACTTTAAAACTGACTTATTGACGTTTGATAACTATTCTGAGCCTGGAAATGATTGGAAACGTTCTTGTGACCATTTCTTTTTTGCAAGATCACAATTTTGTAGAAAAAGTTTCATCGGTAATGGGAGCTTGAAAGCTTCATACGTGTACTATAAAAACGAATCTTCCTACTGGTTGGTTCTTGCACATCGCGTTGGAATCAATAGTGTGCGAGACCCCGTTTTTGTGTTGAAAATTTGAAGCCCTCAAACTCTCATTTCCATAGAAGCTTTTCTACAAAATTGTGATTATACAATAAAAAAAAGAGTAATAACAACATATTTAGTGGAGTGTTCCTTGGCACTACCACTATTGCGAGCGCTGTAGCAGCTTTCGGCTTTCGGTTTCCGGTTTTCACCGTAATTTGTGGAGCTCATAACTTGTCAACCAGTGCAAGTATAAGTTCAACTTTGGTCCACTTACTGGTTGGTTAGTGCACATCGCGTTAGAATCAATAGTAAGTAAGTAATTTATTTCTGACCCGCCATTTGAAAAGCGGAGTATGTAAAATAAAATGAAAGTGTGCGAGATAAAATAAAATAGTGTGCGTGACTCAGTTTTTGTGTTGAAAATTTGAAGCCATCAAACTCTTATTTCCAAAGAAGATTTTCTACAAAATTGTGATTATACAATAAAAAAAAAGAGTAATAATAACGTATTTAGTGGAGTGTTCCTTGGAACTACCGCACATCGCGTTACCGCACATCGCGTTAGAATCAATAGTAAGTAAGTAAGTAATTCATTTCTGACCCGCCATTTGAAAATCGGAGTATGTAAAATAAAATAAAGGTGTGCGAGATAAAATAAAATAGTGTACGAGACTCCGTTTTTGTTTTGAAAATTTGAAGCCCTCTCATTTCCAAAGAAGCTTTTCTACAAAACTGCGATTATACAACAAACAAAAGAGTAATAACAAGGTTTTTAAGTTCTTTAGTGGCTCTTAAACGTTACAGAACACCAGTAATTCATTTCAAAGTAAAGACCTATCCGTCAAAAATTAAAATTTATTTTGTTATGCCCCTTTTCGATGATCGTGCAGATCTGTTCTCGTATGGCGCAAGCTCTCTACTCGGTCAGCCTGAATATAAAGCATCGGAACTACGTCCTACCTGGGGTGACCTTGTAGACTGATAGAGGCTGCATCGCTGATTCCCCGTGAGATACAATCAGCTCTAGTTTTCCATCGCCGTCAAAATCCGTTACAGCCCCACCTGAAATGCAAAATTATAAATATTCCTTCAGTCCAAGCTGACTGCGAATCATATTTGCTCGTGCAAAACGTATACGTCAGCTGAATTTCATTAGAGCTATATTTCGGCCTTCCGGGCAAGAAGAGGACCCTTGCCAAGAAGGGCCGAAATATAGCTCTAATAAAATTCAGTTGACGTATCCGTTTTGCACTATCAAATATAATACAAAATTGTCACTCAAAGTACAAAAGCAAAGCGAGAATCCGCCGGAAGCTGGAACAAATAGAAAGTCTTTGCGTCTTTAGCCTACAACTTCCCGATGAAAACTTTTCGAGAAACTTTTGTACGAAAAAGTAGCATGCAGCAGTAAGCTGCTGCCACTGCACGCTATTACTAGCAAACTGGATGCTATTACAGCAAGATTGGATGCTATCGGATACTACTACTTAAGATTAACCCAGTCGGAGGCATGTCATCAAAGTATTCCATACTACTACATATCAATGCATGCAACTTTTTCGTACAACTACACAGTCAAGAATTTTTCATGGGTCTCGCTGGCTTGCCGAATCCACCATCCACGTATGGAGTGGATTCAGTTTCCAAGTCCTTTTCCAAAACTAGCGGAGCGAGTAAGAACAGCCCCGGAAAGCGAAGGCGAGTTTTAGAGCATGCTCCACCCTTCTAACAATAGTAACTCTTGGTCACTACTGTCGTTCCAGCCGCGTGAAAAGTTACTACACTGACCGTTCCATCCTTCTCGAAATAGTAACTAATAGTAACAATTTCCTTACCACGCTCGGATGCGTAGAAAGCGTGGTAACTACCAACTCTGTGACGTGATTAGCCCATGGCACGATATTTTGCCGAAAATAGAAAAATGAGTTCTAGCCTTGACGCGAATAAGCCAGAATCCGCGACGTCATGCGTAGTGACTACGGCAAGTGCTGGGACACGCTATTAGATGCAGTCGCAAGACCACACGGCGGATAAGCCAGCGGGCTTTCCACACCGCCAGAATCGCCAATATAGCCATATAGCCCACATAGGAGACGTGTTCTTGTACCCTGAAGTATTTTACAGTCGGCCGAAGCTCTGACTCACTTCGACCAAATCCAACGTAAAATGGGCAACTGATCCTGCGAACTGACGACCAGAACCAAACGGCCAATACCTGGAAATCCTGCCAGGATATTCCGCACCATCATCAATTTTTGAACTTGGTGATGGAAGTACAGAAAATCCGGTCGGAAAATCTTGACGTTGTGAGCGTGTTCCATCCTACTTACCGTAGTAACTACCCATGACGTCACAAATTCTGGCTTCTTGGCGTCAAGGCTGGACCGCGTTTTTCTATTTTCACCAAAATATCGTGCCAAGGCTAATCCAGCCAATTACATCCTAGAGATCCGTAGTTACCACGCTTACTACGCTCCCGACCGTTGTAAGCAAACAGTTACTATTAGTTGCTATTTCGAGAAGGTTGGAACGGTCAGCGTAGTAACTTCTCACGAGGTTGGAACGAAAATAGTAACTAGTGGCTACTATAGTTAAAAGGGTGGAACACGCTCTGTGTCCGCACTATGAGCGCAACAAGGAGCTCACGAGTGGGAGCCTTGCCTCGAGAGCAACCAATCACAAATCGTATCCAGATGACCCCGAATATTACAGAAGCTGACTCTATCATCGTCGCTTTTGAAAGGGAAATCTGTGCGGAACTGGTCTCAAAAGCCAGGTACAATACTTGGTTACAATAACTGCTTTGCTGCTGACGTCTTTTTGTAAGTCTACAGAGTTTGCCTGGGAACTTCTTTTCAGGTTTCACTAGTGGTGGATATTCCCATGTGCCCTGTTTTGCGTTTATACACTGTAAAAAGTTTATCCGAATAATGATGCAGTATTTGCTACTGGGATTAATCTTATCTCTATTGGGATAAGATTAATCAGAATTAGGGGTAATCTTATCTCAATAAAGATAAGATTAATCTCAGTAGCAAATACTGCAAGATTTTTTTTACAGTGTAGCTCAGCTTCTCTTCAGCTTTCTGGCTGAGCTCAAGGGAACAGATGAATGACACAAGCTGGTGGCATCTGAATTTTAGAAAAGAGGCGTTACGAAAACTTTTGGCCCTTTTCCGATTATTTCTCATACTTTCAAGCAAATTTTTCCAGATCCGCATTTTTCCTCAAAAAATTATGGGGCCGAGCTAACGAGCTCGTATCCCTGCCGGCCCCCCGTGATCGATATATATTGTTACGAAGTGTTTTTTGAAATTAAGGAACCTGAACCTGAACTATATCGTAATTATCAGTGTCGTATGAAATTCGGGTTTCGGAGTCTAAGAATCGGTGGAGTCCTTTTATACAAATTGCGCGAAATGAAACGCAAAATAGGAGAATTGAAAGGACAATCGCGAGGAGAATTGAGATCTACCCTTAAAAAGATTGTATACAATTGAGTAAGTACTGCACCAACCTGTTCCACGGCCCTGGGGTTCCGCAGCATCTCCGATATCCAGTTCCAGAATTTCCGGGTCTGATCCAGGTCTGGTTTGGACCCTGAAAAGTCGATTCGGTGCAGCACCACGATACGCGATATTATTGAAGAACACCTCCAGTTCACCGTCATTGTCGAAGTCGGCGGATATCACAGTTCGAATAGGAGAGGGTGTCTCCATTGGCGTTCCTGGTAATAAGAAATAACAAAAAAGTTGAACACAGAAGATACAAGAAATTCGTCTTTATTTCACTGACAAGCTCTTTTTTTGCATACCAGACGGATTTAATTAAGTTAAAAAGTCTAGACTAACAAATATAGTAAATATGCTGCCTCGAAACATTTAAATATTTAAACTGGTAAGAAATGATTAAAAAATATTAAACTAATAAGAAATGGATTATTAAAATGATTGGGAAGTAATGATTTTAAAGAGATATGAAATGTTGGGAAGTTCCTCAAGTTAGCTTTTAAACACCGGAAAGAGTGTTAGTAGTATATTCAGAGTAAATTAAAAATATTAAGAGTGTGTTAGTAGTATAGCAGTAGTTAGTATAGCAACATTCCTCTCAAGAGACGAAGACAAGAGACGAAATATAAATAAATTACTTCTTGTAGATCAAACTACTAAAATAAATAAAATATAAATATGCTGCTTAAGGAACTAACAGCTGTCGCAGGCTTTTTTGCAAAATTCTATCATGTAGTCTGGGTTGACGTCGAACTGATCATGGCTAGCCCATGCTGTACAATAACGGTTGCAATCTTCACAGACGGCCTTATTAGATTTGTCCTCTGTTTGTGCAGGTGCCGCAAGAATTGGCGCAGTAGACATTCATGTAGTCTCCGTCAGAGGCGTTACTAGCCAAAATGTTTTTGGGGGGGGGGGGACGAGGCATTTACCGACTGGCTGGTAATTTTTACCAACTTTTTCTGCAGAAAAAACGACTGTTTTCAACAACAAAATTGACATTTTTGAAAAAAATCGACTGATTTTCAGAAAAAAGAGCTGTAAGCTCATATGGCACTTGCATGTATCAAGATGATTTGATTGATCAAAAGCAAGTTTCGACTTTGCGGTTGAGATGCGCGCTCTAAGGGAGCTGGAACTTCATTTGTAAGCAAAACCCTTGAGGCAAAACTGCTAATGGGCTGATGGGCATCACGAAAATGCATATGTTGCTTAAAAGTATTTTTTTTACTTTGCGGTCAAGATTGGTACTTTAAGGAATAATCGGATTTGGGAAGTAGCAATTTCTAAGCAAATGTTGTTGAGTCTCCAATATTCCAGCGAAGTTTCATCGTCCTAGCACATCTGGAAGTACCTTAACGCGCGATCACCGGAATCCCAGACCCCCCTCCCCCTCCTCCAACTCCACCCACAATAACCGGAGCCAATCCGGTTCTGTAAATGATTAATCCAGAGCATCTGTTTGTCATTCCCACGAAGTTCGATCCAGATCACACCAGTCTAAGCGGGTCAAGAATTTTCCGCCCTCCCCCCAATAATTGCCGGATTCGGTCCGGAAATGAAAAAGGTCACAAGAGAAAAATGTCCTCTGTTTAATTGATAAATTTCACTCGAATCCGATCACCCGTTCCAAAGTTACGCATGACTCAATATTCCGGATTCCCCTCCCTCAACTCCCCCCCCCCCAGATTATCATATCGAGGATTTTTTTTTATTCCAAGTCAGTTTGACCGGGTCCCTGATATGCCTTCCAAGTTTCGTCGTGAAAATCCCCCAAAAAACGGAATTCCGGGATACCCCCTCCCCCCCCCCTCAAGTGTCCGGATCCAGTCAAATTATGTAAAAGAATTACATGGACCAGATGTTTGTTCTTCCCAGCAAGTTTCACTCCGATACCATCATTCTAACCGTTTCTCGAGATTTCCGGTCCACCCCCCCCCCCCCAGCTCCCCCGCGGTGCACGTAGCCAATCCGATTCATCAAATGACTTACCTAGAGCATCTGTTTGTTCTTCCCACAAAGTTCCATCCCGATCCCTCCATTCTAAACGGGTCACGTATTTTCCGCCCCCCCCCCCCCCCAATAGTTGCCGGATCCGGTCCGGATATGAAAAAAATCATCGGAGAAATGCCTGCCAAGTTTCATCGTGAAAATCCCCAAAACCACCATCACCGGAATTCCGGGACCCCCCCCCCCCCCATAAGTGTCCAGATCCAGTACAATGGTCTAAAGGACTTATCTAGAGCAGATGCTTGTTCTTCCCAGCAAGTTTCACTCCGATCCCTCCATTCTAACCGTTTCTTGAAATTTCCGGTCTCCCCCCCCCCCAACTCCCCCCTGGCTACCGAATCCGGTCAAGACTTTAAACGGGACATTACAGATATATATTCTCTTCAGTTATGAAGTTTCATTACAATCCGATCATCCGTTCGAAAGTTACACACTTCTCAGTTTCCCGGATTCCCCTGCCCTCCACCCCCCCCCCCCAAAATGGTCGGATCAGAAAACTGATTATTCCTAACTTTGTTTGGTCGGGTCTCTGATATGCCTGCCAAGTTTCATGGTCCTAGCACAACTGGAAGTACCCTAACTCGAAAAAGTGTGACAAAATGCCCTAAATTTTCAAGTTTCCAGCGCCCCAACTCCCCCGCATATGGTCGGATCGGGAAACTTATTATTTCCAGGTTACTTTGGTCAGGTCCCTGATATTCCTGCCAAGTTTCATTGTCCTAGCTCATCTGGAAGTACCCTAACTCGAAAAAGTGTGACAAAATGCCCTAAATTTTCAAGTTTCGAGCGCCCCCACTCCCCCGCATACGGTCGGATCGGGAAACTGATTATTTCCAGGTTCGTTTGGTCGGGTCCCTGATATTCCTGCCAAGTTTCATTGTCCTAGCTCATCTAGAAGTACCCTAACTCAGAAAAAAGTGACAAAATGCCCAAAATTTTCAAGTTTCCAGCGCCCCGCACTCCCCCCCATATGGTCGGATCGGGAAACTGATTATTTCTAGGTTAGTTTGGTCGGGTCCCTGATATGCCTGCCAAGTTTCATTGTCCTAGCACATCTGGAACTACCCTAACTCGGATATGTGGGACAAAAAACTCGGACCGACCGACAGACGGAATTGTCATCGGTATATGGCACTTGAGCCAGAGGCTGCAAGTGCCATAAAAACGACTATTTTGACGAAAAATCGACCAATTTTCAGAAAAACAGACTATTTTCATGAAAAAAATCAACTGTTTTGACGAAAAATCGCGGCGCTTCGCGCTGATTCGGTTATTTTTTACCGACTGGCCGACAGCATTGGGGGGGGGGGGACGTACCCCCCCCCCCCCTAGTCGTGACGCCCCTGGTCTCCGTTTCTGGTGCACTCACCGCGCTGAGCCCATTTCTCGCAGCAGGGACTAGCATCAGTGCATTCTTCGTGGCACTTAATTGCAAGACTTGCAACAGCCGATATTCATCCAGGCTGAGTTCTCTAGCTCTTTACAAAATGCCAGAACCCCAGAAATCAATACACCGCATACCCCAAAATTCCTTCACGGGCAAGCCGAACATTGAATATTTCGTCATAAATATAGTAACATCAAAATCTTTGTCATAGTCATAAATAAACGAAAACTACACCGTCCAGTCATAGCAGGACAGTTTAACCACACAGCGCACTGTAAGTAGCAAATGAAATATGGTCATAAGTAACGTATGGTTGAGGAAACTGGGATTTCTGACAACACAGGGTTTACGCTACATCGCATTGAAAATATAAAAAAATATCTGTGGACATGCCAGCCAAGTTCTTGTTCACTTGTATTTGTCCTTTACGACTTTTACCATTTGAATGTATTTTTTTTTTCATTTACTGAGGACTCGGTCTTCGGTTGACGGGCACTAAACGCTATCCCCATTACAACCCCAGTCTTTCGTAAACAGGAGACAAACAAAAAGCTCTGTTCTTGGCTGTTATTTGCTTAGTTATTATTTTACTCTCATTTTATATTTGACTGTCATTTTATTTGTTATTGCTGAACGAAAAAAACACAAACCAAATTATAAATGTTTTTTGTAATACTATCTGAATCTCTTGAAAGTTCAAAGTTTATTTTCATCAATGTTACAATTGGTGAAAAAAACAAAAATCATTTTTTTTCAGAAGTACATATTTCTAATAAAGGTTAACTTCAGACATCGAGGTTGTTATTTTGATAAGAACCGAGATGGAGGTATGTTAACTATTATAACTTTTTCGAACAGAATATTTTTATAGGTAGGACTTATTCTTCTTTTGTTGTACTTATTTGCCACTTTTGTAGGGAATTTTCGTTTAATGAAATGGCAACTCTAACCTACAATAGAAATGTGAAAATGACTACTGTTGTGACCCGTGCATTTCAGTTTATAACAATAAAATCCTTATCCAACACCATCTTTTTCATTAGTGGCGAAGCAAATACCATCTAGCGCCGGGCTCGACAGATAGAATCAATCAAGGCATTAGAGAGATAGAATTAATCAACCTTAAACCGGTGTTGCCACTGGTTGCAGAATTCTGCGATTTGTCATACATTTTCGTTTCTTTGGTTTCTCGACCGGTTCCTTTTCAGTAACAAGAGCTGTAAGCTCATATGGCACTTGCATGTGTCAAGATGATTTGATTGATGAAGAGTAAGTTTCGACTTTGCGGTTGAGATGCGCGCTATAAAGGAGCTGGAACTTCATTTGTAAGCAAAACCCTTGAGGCAAAACTGCTAATGGGCTGATGGGCATCACGAAAATGCATATATTGCTTAAAAGTATTTTTTTTACTTTGCGGTCAAGATTGGTACTTTAAGGAATAATCGGATTTGGGAAGTAGCAATTTCTAAGCAAATGTTGTTGAGTCTCCAATATTCCAGCGAAGTTTCATCGTCCTAGCACATCAGGAAGTACCTTAACGCGCGATCACCGGAATCCCAGACCCCCCTCCCCCTCCTCCAACTCCACCCACAATAACCGGAGCCAATCCTGTTCTGTAAATGATTAATCCAGAGCATCTGTTTGTCATTCCCACGAAGTTCGATCCAGATCACACCAGTCTAAGCGGGTCAAGTATTTTCCGCCCTCCCCCCGATAATTGCCGGATTCGGTCCGGAAATGAAAAAGGTCACAAGAGAAAAATGTCCTCTGTTTAATTATTAAATTTCACTCGAATCCGATCACCCGTTCCAAAGTTACGCATGACTCAATATTCCGGATTCCCCTCCCTCAACTCCCCCCCCCAAGATTATCATATCGAGGATTTTTTTTTATTCCAAGTCAGTTTGACCGGGTCCCTGATATGCCTTCCAAGTATCGTCGTGAAAATCCCCCAAAAACGGAATTCCGGGAGACCCCTCCCCCCCCCTCAAGTGTCCGGATCCAGTCAAATTATGTAAAAGATTTATATGGACCAGATGTTTGTTCTTCCCAGCAAGTTTCACTCCGATACCATCATTCTAACCGTTTCTCGAGATTTCCGGTCCACCCCCCCCCCCCCCTCCCCCAACCCACCCAGCTCCCCCGCGGTGCACGTAGCCAATCCGATTCAGCAAATGACTTACCTAGAGCATCTGTTTGTTCTTCCCACAAAGTTCCATCCCGATCCCTCCATTCTAAACGGGGCACGTATTTCCCCCCCCCCAATAGTTGCCGGATCCGGTCCGGATATGAAAAAAATCATCGGAGAAATGTCCTCTGTTGAATTCTTAAATTTCACTCGAATCCGATCACCCATTCCAAAATTACGCATGACTGAAAATTTCGGATTCCCCTCCCTCCACTCCCCCCACCATTATCTGATCGACAAAATTTTTATTTTGAAGTCAGTTTGAATGGGTCCCTGATATGCCTGCCAAGTTTCATCGTGAAAATCCCCAAAACCACCATCACCGGAATTCCGGGACCCCCCCCCCCCCCATAAGTGTCCGGATCAAGTACAATGGCCTCTAAAGGACTTATCTAGAGCAGATGCTTGTTCTTCCCAGCAAGTTTCACTCCGATCCCTCCATTCTAACCGTTTCTTGAAATTTCCGGTCTCCCCCCCCCCAACTCCCCCCTGGCTACCGAATCCGGTCAAGACTTTAAACGGGACATTACAGATATATATTCTGTTCAGTTATGAAGTTTCATTACAATCCGATCATCCGTTCGAAAGTTACACACTTCTCAATTTCCCGGATTCCCCTGCGGATTCCCCTCCCTCCACTCCCCCACCATTATCTGATCGACAATATTTTTATTTTGAAGTCAGTTTGATTGGGTCCCTGATATGCCTGCCAAGTTTCATCGTGAAAATCCAAAAAACCACCATCACCGGAATTCCGGCCCCCCCCCCCATAAGTGTCCGGATCCAGTACAATGGTCTAAAGGACTTATCTAGAGCAGATGCTTGTTCTTCCCAGCAAGTTTCACTCCGATCCCTCCATTCTAACCGTTTCTTGAAATTTCCGGTCTCCCCCCCCCCCAACTCCCCCCTGGCTACCGAATCCGGTCAAGACTTTAAACGGGACATTACAGATATATATTCTCTTCAGTTATGAAGTTTCATTACAATCCGATCATCCGTTCGAAAGTTACACACTTCTCAGTTTCCCGGATTCCCCTGCCCTCCACCCCCCCCCCCCCAAAATGGTCGGATCAGAAAACTGATTATTCCTAATTTTGTTTGGTCGGGTCTCTGATATGCCTGCCAAGTTTCATGGTCCTAGCACAACTGGAAGTACCCTAACTCGAAAAAGTGTGACAAAATGCCCTAAATTTTCAAGTTTCCAGCGCCCCGCTCTCCCCCCCATATGGTCGGATCGGGAAACTGATTATTTCCAGGTTAGTTTGGTCGGGTCCGTGATATTCCTACCAAGTTTCATTGTCCTAGCTCATCTGGAAGTACCCTCACTCGAAAAAGTGTGACAAAATGCCCTAAATTTTCAAGTTTCCAGCGCCCCAGCTCCCCCGCATATGGTCGGATCGGGAAACTTATTATTTCCAGGTTACTTTGGTCAGGTCCCTGATATTCCTGCCAAGTTTCATTGTCCTAGCTCATCTGGAAGTACCCTAACTCGAAAAAGTGTGACAAAATGCCCTAAATTTTCAAGTTTCGAGCGCCCCCACTCCCCCGCATATGGTCGGATCGGGAAACTGATTATTTCCAGGTTCGTTTGGTCGGGTCCCTGATATTCCTGCCAAGTTTCATTGTCCTAGCTCATCTAGAAGTACCCTAACTCAGAAAAAAGTGACAAAATGCCCTAAATTTGCAAGTTTCCAGCGCCCCGCACTCCCCCCCCATATGGTCGGATCGGGAAACTGATTATTTCCAGGTTAGTTTGGTCGGGTCCCTGATAAGCCTGCCAAGTTTTATTGTCCTAGCACATCTGGAAGTACCCTAACTCGGATATGTGGGACAAAAAAACTCGGACCGACCGACAGACCGACAGACCGACAGACGGAATTGTGATCGGTATATGGCACTTGAGCCAGAGGCTGCAAGTGCCATAAAAACAAAAATTAAGCATAAGAGCTGAGGCGTATAGTTATGAAGAGGATAAAGCGAGATATCTCGTGATAGTTGGTGAAAAGGACCAAGTTTCGTAGGTGCCAGAATGTTCTTGTTTTTTCCGGCCAAACGTCACAGGTTCCATCAGAGAAAGTGGCAACACTGAAGTTTTTATTAATGGACTGTATAATCAGAGCGATATCAAGAAAAAAGAATGTGGTAATTGCTCAATGGATGCCTTTTGGAGAGTAGAAGAAAAGAAGTTGAAGTAAGCTAGAAGAAATGTTGTTTGAGTTGGCAAGTTGCATTTTCATTGGGAATGTAATTGTAAAAAGGTATGGCCCAGGGTGGTTGGCTAGGAAAGCAACATTTTCTTTCAGTTCTGAACATTTTTTATCTTATGTTTTTCAGTATTTCTTTCTTTACTATTTTTAGTGTTTTTTTTTTTTTTCTTTCTGAAGTGATGTCTTTTATTTATATTTGGAGGTCATGTTCTACTTTTCAGTGGTTGAGAAAAAGTGCTCGATGAACTTCTGCGGAGGTTGATATGGCTTCGTATCATCCTCTCTGGCGGTTGATACGATATCGTATCAACATCTACAAAACTCATTGTCATGATTAACTCACTGTCATTGTCCAGCTTAATCTGCGGGACATAGGAAGATATACATGCCTGTTCGAGAAAAGTTATTAAAGGTTAACTTCCAACATCGAGGTTGATATCGGATTATAACAAAGAGACGGCCATTGGAAATAACGTGTCCGAGCCGAAGGTTATGAAAAATATCTGCCGAGCGCAGCGAGGTTGGTATTTTTAAATGGCCTTCGAGCTTGTTGTTCCGATATCAACTGAGATAGGTATGTTGACTATTACAACTTTTTCGAACGGAACTTTTCCTTCTTTGATATCTTCTTTGGTAGTAGCCTAACTTATTTACTCCTTTTCTTAGCGACTTTTTGTTGAGTGAAATGGCACCCTTAGCCTACTGTAGAAATGTGAAAATGACTACAGTTGTGGCCGGGGCATTTCTGTTTATAACAATACAATCCTTATCCAACACCATCTTTTTCATTTGTGGCGAAGCAGATGCCATCTAGCGGCGGGCTCTTAGAGAGATAGAATTATTAATCAAGCTTAAATCGGTGTGGTCGCAGAATTCTGCGATCCGTCATACATCTCGGCTTCTTCGACAAAGCGAGCAAGCACACTGCGACCGGTTCCTTACCAGTAAAAAAAATGTAGCATAAAAGTTGAGGCGTATTATTATGAAGATAATAAAGCGAGATTTCTTGTTAATAGTTTCTGAAAAGGGCCTGGTTTCATAGGTGCCAAAATGTCGTTAATTTTTCTGGCAAAAGGTCACCATCAAAAGGTTCCATCCGAAAACACTGGAGTTCTTATTAATGGACAGTTTATCAGAGCAAAATCAAGGAAAAAGACTATTGTAATTGCTCAATAGCTGCAAGTAATGTTGTTTCAGTTGACAAGTTGCATTTCCAGTGGAGATGTTATTGTGACAATGTGTGACCCAGGTTGGTTGGCTATGAAAGCAACATTTTATTTCAAATTTCGAAGAAAAAAAAATTCCCTAATGTTTTTCAAAAAAAAATTCTGTTTTTTATTTTGGTTTTTCTTTCTTAAAGCGATGCCTTTTATTAATTTTTGGAGGTCAGGTTCTACTTATCAAAAGTTGAAGAGAAGTTCACGCTGCGGAGGTTGATATGGGTTCGTATCACCCTCTCTGGAGGCTAATACGATATCGTATCAACCTCTACAAAACTGATTGTCATGATATAAGGGACATAGGAAGATATACGTTACATACTTGTTCGAGAAAAGTTACGACCAAATATCCTTACTAGTAGCCTAGTAGTAGGCTAGTAGGGGCAATATTAGGCAAGTACGGCAAGTACAATATTAGGCAAGTACGCAAGTACAAAAACACCCAAAAATCAAAACAAATTTAACACATTATACAAAAAATAAACGAAACCAAAACCAGAGTCCGGGCAAGACAATAAAAGTGCACCCTGGGCGACTTTCCCAGACCAATGAACCTCCGAAGATTTTTAATCCCTAGCAAAGATTTTCCTCCAGCTTCCGTATCAACCATTCCTTCCCAGGGTATTCCAACCTAAACCTCCCTCCTAAAACATTTACTTCCTCGCCAAACTGTACTCCAGCGTAACCAAAAATGTGGTAAAGCTAGACGACTCACTTGACCCCAGGACCCCGCTACGTAATACCAAGAACATATAACGAGATAGAACTGCTGTCTCCCTATCTTGGTCATACAAACATGCTGAGTCGAGTGAAATACGGCCGACTTCCGACACAAACGAGCGGAGATTTGGAGATTACTAGCATCACGTTTCGTTACCTCTACAAATAGCTAGATCGCTGTTAAGTCGCTGAAGAGGAAAAATAGCAGTCAAAGCTGATTGGTTCTATGGACGCGCTCCAGAGCGGGTCGGCGCGCGGAGTACGCCTCCTGCTAGCCTCGTTCAATATTTCTTGTGCGATAAGCAACGGTGAAGACCGAAGAGGAGTAAACGGGTATCAACATTAGCTCAAAGCTAGAGTCAATAACTCTAGGTCCGCTCAATTTTGTCGGGGTTTTCGACTGAAGACATACGTTCTATCTGACTATTTGTTCTTTGTAATACTTATTCCCACTAGCTTTCCGCTAACGGCGACCGGCGCAAATACGGCAATCAGGTAGAGACGGCTTGACTTACCTTTCGCGATATTCCGGAATCTAGGTTCTCCCCCCACCTCATCTTGTATATAGAGCCTGTGAGGTCCGTTCCAGTTACCGTAGACTATATCAACTTTCCCGTCGCCATTGAAATCGGCCAGTGCAAGACCGCGTCCGTGATTTGACGAGTCCTCGATCTGAGAGCTCCTAGCGATGTCCTCGAAGGTTCCATCACCACCGTTTTTGAACAAAAAGTTGGGTCCGTTTTCATTATCGCAGAAGATGTCGGAGCGACCATTCTCGCTGACGATAGGTCCGACGGTCACCCCGCGGCCACCTGAAGAAAAGAGGGGAATCCTAAAGCTTACTAATTTCACATCAGCCCCCCCCCCCCCCCCCCCCCGAGAAAGAACATCGAAGCTGCTTCGAATAATCTGCTCTTCTCGTGTTCGCCAGCACGTCTTTAGTAACCGAGCCATTCCTCTGTGGTAATGGTACGGAAAAAAGTGGGTCAACCCGGACAAAATTGCAACACAAACTTTTTTTACACTAAAATTTTCCGAAAAAATTGCTGAACAAACACATCCAAAATCCGCAGGATGGAAAAACTTTCTAGGGCAGCCGGAAAGGGTGGAGGGGGCGAAAAATTAAGGGGTTATAAAATTGTTCTTTTTAGGCGAATGTGACATGACAGTCGATTTAGGGGAAAAGAGACATGCTGAGTCCGTAAATTCTACGGAATTTCCGGCTTTTCTACAGATTCCGGAGGAACTACTTGTCCCGCGAGAAAATAAAAGTCAAAAATGGATTAAGCGTGTATTATTACTTCTACACCCACCTAAGATTTACTCCAGAGTGAACATTTCCTTCTTCCGAATTTCCTATTTTGACTGGATTCCGGAAATTACTCGTCCGGCGAAAAAAATTAAGTTCAGATTCGGATTCAGCTTGTCTCCTTACCCCTATGTCGACTATCATCTTAGCCTAAATAAAATACCCCCCCCCCCCCCCCTCCGCCCTTTCAAGCTACCCTAGAAAGTTTTCTCATCAGGCGATTTCAGTAGATTTTGGATATGTTATTCAGCGATTTTTTCTGAGCACCATAGTTTCAAAAGCATCTGTGTTGAAATTTTATACGGTCAAACCTTACTTTTACTGGACTATAAATATTCCTTGAGCCCAAGCTGACTTTGAAACATATATCACTGGACCTGGAATTTACTGGACTTATGACTACTTACGAGTCAATGTGGTTCGCTAAAAATCCGAGTGGGAGTTTCAGGAACCGACTAAAACTCAGCCAAAATCTGAACCGTTCGAACTAAAATAACCATCCTACGTAACTAACTCTACTGTAAACTCCAGTTTTATCCTACAAGCCAATGGCTACTTCTTATTTGCAAAACTGCCAATTTCATAAAACATTTTCGATCAATTTAATTCAATTCAATTTTATTTCAACACCAATTACGGACTAGCGGAATAGCAGGTGGTAAAGTCAAACATACATTAAAAACTAACCAAAATTATCAACATACATATCTTCCATATACCTTCATCCTATATCTACCTGAACTCGACTGATTCTTAGTCCTACCACAACCAACTCTTTCTGATACCCATCGGATGTCCTTCGACAAATTTCCGATGGACGGAGAAGAACATAATTAATATTTGTCTCACTTTCGGAATCAAAGCTACACTGTAAAAGGTCCGTCCGTATAAAGATTAAAGTTAGCTGCAGTATTTGCTACTCAGATTCATCTTATCTCTATTTGGTATTAATCTTATCTGCGTAGAGATAAGAGTAATCCGAGTAGCAAATACGGCAGTTAACTTTAATCTTTATACGGAAAAACTTCTTACACTGTAAGCAGACCGGATTGCGGAAAAAAGTAGCAGAAAACTTGTCAGGAATCGTCACCGTCGTCATACGTTAATAATAATAATGATGTACTTTATTTCCTTGAAGACCTAATCCAAACATTCTGTTTATCTTTTCTTAGTGATCGCATGCCATGGGTTTGTTTAGATTTGAACTCGATTGCCGAGTTGCTGTTTTGGCTCGAGAAAAAAACCACGCACAACGTCTTTTCTAGATGGCGGAATTTTCCAGGATTGATTAGCAAAGAATTATAAGACCTAACTGATAATTTTTGTATGTCTTCAGAGGTACCACACTGGTCTTGGTTTTATAATTTATTTGTATTTGTAATAAACAGTTGGAGCATTAGATGGAAATTATTATTCTGACCCTTGGCTCCCTACGTGCCATAGCAGCTGTCCGGGATAATCGGCTGAGATTTAGTCCAGACAGAGTTATTTCAAACCTAGGAAGTTTGGTGGGGTTTTTTAATTTGCTCATTGTTTTACGGTGTTTTTAGTGGTTTTGAACATTCATAGTGACAGTAGGGATGGTTAGCATTGTGTGTGGGGTAGAAAGACCATTTTTTTGTGGTCCGCTTTAATAGCCAATATTACACACGCTAGCACTGGATCGTCATTCACGCAAATAACACATGACAATTACATAAGTAGACATTTCATCTATACGTACAGCTTAAAAATATAATTTGACTTAACAAGAATTAAAATATTGGGTAAGATAATGTACAAAGGATTTCAGGTAACGATCAGTCGAATTTATGGGTGGTCTTTCTAGTCTCTGGGAAGCAGCGTCCCTCTCTCGCGTATTGGACCTGCTATTTGCTATGGTCTTAAAGGGTAGAATGGCACGATGTGCTTGAGATGCCAGAACATTGCTCCCGAACGCTATTGTCAGTTGATGAATGGCGTTAAGTTCCACTTTGTGGAGAACTCTTTCTGCCTTCTCAATTGATCGTTGGAGGTTCCGTCTGAAGTTATGCTTAGTAGACTCCGTTCTACATTATCATCCCGATCAAAATACTTAATACTTTATATTCTTCTTCTTCAGTAATATGGACCACTCCGGACAGCAAATGCTCCACTCCGGCCCCTTCTTTTCTTCTTTGGTAGGGTTTTGGCCGTTTCGGTCAGCGGTGAGCTCCTTCGACCTTTTCTTCAATTTTCTACTCAGTTATGAGCAGTATGGCTGGGGTTAGATTAGTTGCGTTTTTGCTGATACCATGGTATCTGTTACCACGGTCAAAAGGCGTTTTTGCAGTTATCGTGGTATCTGGCCAGTCATCGTAGTATCAGATATTCAGATACTACGGTCCGACCGTGGTAACTGGCCGTGGTATCTGAAAAGTCATCTCACTTTCATCAGATTTTCTCAGATTGGTGAGAAAGAAGTTTAGCACTTAGTGATGTAACTGGATATCTGTTTTTCTTTTGGGATGACTTCGAAAAGTGCAATTTCGGCAATAGTCGTTTCTGCAGAGCACCGTGTATCAGATACCACGATAACTGCAAAAACGACTAATTGCAGATCCAGTTACCGTGGTAACAGATACCATGGTATCAGCGAAAACGCAACCATATTCTTCTCTTCCTCTTGGCTGATGGTGGTGTTTGCAAGCGTCGTTGTGGATGGGTTGAGTCTGTCTTTGTAGAATGCTCCTTGGACTTTCCCTTGTTGGGGCTTCACTTCTTCATGTTGACATACGAAGATGATCTGGTCCAGGGTTTCGTATTCCGCCTGGGGTCTGGGATTCCGCTGTATACATTAGCTGAAATTCTCAGCGTCTTTTCGTTTAAACCGTGCCATCTGTGTTTTGGGTATGTAAGTAAAGTCAACCTGTAAAGCGCTGTTAGATTAAAGCCAGGCTTCACCTTCCAGATTCCCAGACGTCCGGGGCTTCCGCACAGTCAAGCCAACCCTTCCAGATTTTCATGATAATGATGACAGCTAAATTTGCTGTTCTTCAAAATTTCCTAGATGTCCCCTTTACTTTTCAAATATCTCTTGCATCCCAGTCACAACTGTCAATCACTTTCCCTTTTCTTCCTCCATTTGCATATTTTTAGTGTCTCCGAACGGGTTGCCTCTATGGCACCTGCCCTGCACCTTCCAGACATTCGGAATCTGGGCCTCCAAAACCCCGGACTTCCAGACGATTTTGGCCTGGCTTTACCTTTCAGATCCGTCTCGACGAAAACGGCTGTCTGGAATCCGGAAGAAAAATCTGGAAGGTGAAGCCTCACCTTTAGTAGTCTGACAGTAACTTTATAATTTAATCGGTTAGGATAGTTAACGAAAGGTCAATCATTTAAATTCATTCAGTTGTTATACATAAGTTATTATAAATTAGACTGTATTGGAAGCATAATTCTTAGTCTTGATTCTTATGTTTGTTCCGGGTTCTGGATTCTTGATTTACTTTTACCACTTACCATCTATTGTTTCTACCCATTTCTGTTGTTGATTTCAGCTGAGTTTATCATTGGGATCCCAAAACGTAAGTGGAAAGATACCTACGATTTCGTAAAAGTTGTCCGTTCGTCCGTCCGTTTGTGAGCACGATAACTCTCGAAGGGAATGAGATTGAAAGGGAATTTTGATGTAACTTGGTGTGAGGATTCTTGGGGTCAATTGCGACAGGTCGCGTTCTAGATGGGCTCTGTAGCCCTACATTTAGGGGTGGAGGAGGGTTTCAAATTAAGGGGCGAACAAAATATTGTTTACTAGCTAATTTAGGTCGATGTAGTCGATTTATTGTGTACATGCTATCTGTAAATAGCCGTTGCAGTAAACAGTGTTCAACGTTGGACTGGACGACTGACATGCCAGCTAGCCTTCTTACCTGTAAACTTGGCAATGCCAACTTCCGGGCCAACATTCCTCAACGCGACGGTTCCCCGCCTAACATCGCTTCTAGTTGGATCCATTTCAATAAGCGAGTGGGGACCAACTCTCCCTGATGCATAATTCGCCAGATAGATGGCATAGCGGCCTGAACCATCGCGATCAACACAGGCCACCGACCGGCCAGCGAAGTAGCTAGCTATATTTCTATTCACTTCGTCTGATAGCAAGTCTTCGTATTTTCCATTCCGGAACTTGAACAATTTATCACTGTATGTGGCGAGGCCGGAATAAGCCTGATTGGTGTTGAGGAAGTATATCTCCTCCACCCCATCTCCGTCTACGTCACAAGCGGCTACACCAATGGCGTTGCCACCGGGGTCTCGCAGGTTGTAGTAAGGGGAAGTGGGGTCGTCAACGGCGATGTTTACAAGTTGGGAGGTTTCTTTGTTGTATTTCAATACGAGGTTGGGTCCGTTATATCTATAAAAAAGGGACAGGCTTACTCAAGTTGCACAGACGGGATATCTTTGCTGGACTTACTCGTAGAACGAAATACGATTGCATAAATGTGTTTTGCAAAATGTTGGGATCTGAACCATAAACATATAATTTGTACTAATTATTTTATTTGTCGTTTATCATTAGTAGCCACGGGAACTGTATTTTTCTGACTGTTATTCAAAGTGACAAGTACATAACTACCACATTACTCGAGCCGGTGCCAAAATCATGTCGAAAAGCAATGAAAAGTCCATCTGCAAAACTATTGCAGACGGACTTTTCCATCATTTAAATAGGATACCATTATCTAAACATGATGCAGTTATTTTGTTAAGTTCATGGAAGTTTGATTTCTTCTAATCGTGAGCTTGAGACTGTGTGCCCAGACCTGACACTCCGCTTAATTTCGTACTCGAGCAGGCTAAGAGAGTCGCCTACTTTTATTCGATGAGCCCCCCCCCCCCCCCCCCGACATACGAGCGACCCCGTCTCAAACCAGCTAAAGCCAGAAACAATAACCGAGAATAAAACTGACTTTCAGGGCAGACCTAGCAGCCGACTTCAGGTTAAAAAGTTCCAATGCCGAGGCGAAATCTCACTCAACTTCGACTTTTTGCATAGTAGTAGTAGAATAGTTTTAATAACAAAACAATAGAGGGTCTCATAAATAGCAAAGCATAAGCACCATTATTACGACGACTGTATTTGTTTGTGAAGAAGGACTCTAAACCTGATGTTATGGCGAGGGGTGTAGTAGGCCGGACATAGATGGTAAATGTCCTTAGATACAGTCATCGAAGTCAGGACAGCCTAGGGCGTCTGGTGGCCTACTACACGTGCAGACTTCACGGGTTCATTGTGGATTCCCCGGTCGATTCACACTAAGGTCTGCGTACCAACCACAATAGGCTATAAACCATCCATCATACACTAGGCCTTACAGGCCAGCCCACTCTAAGGAGCCTTAGACAAGACTCATACCAATGACCTAAGGTCCGTAAGGATGTGCTATTAAACAACATAAAAAAAGAAAAAAAAACTGAAGTAAGGAATAGGAGGGTGAAACCATGTATCAAAACACTCCGCACAATTATTTACACTACAAAAAAAAATATTATGTTTTCTAATCCCAAGGCAACAAAAAAAAGAATAAAGAAAAAAGATCGAGTGCGAGCAAAATTCTTTGGAAGAAGAAAAGCACTTACCCTGCAACAACGATTTCAAGTTCCCCGTCCTGGTCAACGTCTGTCACCGCTACACCATAGTTGAGCTGAGTGGGATTGGAGGCCGGGCTAGACCTGCGTATGGAAACTGAATGAATATTTTTTACAGAATAACAAAGCAGACGGAGGCCCTACATTAGTTAAAGGAGTATTTCTGCGATCTGAAAAGCAAGGCAAAGCCTAAGTCCTTTTCTGTCGGGTTTCTTGCTGCTTCTTAAAGTTTAACTAAAAAGTTAGCTCATCTTTAATTCTAATATTTGAATCCACTGAAATATTTTGACTCATCTGAGGGATGACTGAATTATGGAACAGAAAGGATTACGTAGGAAGAGTAACATTAAAGGGCAGCAGGAAAGACGATAGGTCAACTATTAGGCGATGCTTTGGCGAAGCCCACTTTGAGAATATATTGCTGGGCACGATTGCAATAAGAGCTTCTATCTATTATACCCGAGAGACAATTAAATCAAGCGGCCAAAATTAACTGCTTCTCTTACAAATTCTATCATTTACCGTGGATTACATATCGAGACTCTAAGAAGTTCCATAAACCGGATGGAGCGACGTTCCGGCAGCAGTGGCTACTGTAGTCTAGTCAATACCGCCCATGATCACATAAAGTGAGCGCCGCTGGCGAATTTTTTTTTAAAGTTAGCTTTTTCCTGCCAAATTTAACTATTCCGATCCAGATTCTAGCTTGTTTCGAAATCCAATCCTAAAACTGGCTTAAAACCCCAGTCAAATTACACGGCCTTCCACAAAATAGAGAATATTATGAAAAGCGTCGCAGACGGAATTTTCGAAACATTTATGATTAGATCTTCTTTCTGGGATCCAAAATAAAAGTAAGAACCGTCGATGAAATCAAAGATCAGTCCTTCACTTGACCTCTTTCGAGTTTCGTGATAACTCCCGAATCCTGGCCTGAATAAATTACCGAATCCCAGTTATTATACCGAATAAGTTTAGACCGATGGCATGTTCGGGATTCTGTATAACTACCGTATCCCGGCTATTATACCGAATTGTCTCGGTATCGAAAGACTACTGAATAATATTCATATTCGGTACAATTTCGTCGAAACTGGAACAAAAGTCGGGATTCGTGGTAACTACGAATCCTGAAAATTATACCGAACCTCCATAAATATACCGAATATTAGTCATGGCGTCGAAAAATTACCAAATAACATCAGTAAATTCTCTCACCAAATTCGTGATAACTACCGAATAGTGGCAATTATACCGAACTCACCGATCATTGTCCCTATCATTATACAGCCTCTTTGGGATTCTGTATAACCGATACCGTTCATTATACAGCCGACTGTGCTATTGCCCCGAGCCACCGAATGGTTAAAATGATTGTATATATTTAGTAAGAAAATTCATGTGTTAGTGTAATTTTAGTATGTGATGTGTAATATCACGAATTAAATAAATTGATTGATTGATTTGGGATTCTGCATAACTACCGAATCCTGAAAATTATACCGAATCTCCATAAATATACCGATTAGGTCTGGCATCGAAAAAATATCAAATAATATAAATTCTCTCGCCGAATTCGTAATAACTACCGAATACTGGCAATTATACGGGAACTCCCGATCATTATACCGAATGGATTTGTACCGCCAGCTTAGTTGGGATTCTGCATAACTACCGAATCCCCGTATTTATACCGAGTAGTTCTGCGATCGAAAAAAAACTGAACAATTTGGGGCCTTTGGCCCAAAATTTTACCGAACGAATCCGAAAGAATAAGCTCATTCTATGAAATCGATAATCCCTGGATAACGGACAAACCAAATAAGCATTTTTTATCGGGTTTTCCGGAATATTTAAGAGAATAAGTGATATGTTATTAGATTGTTGTATCTCAGCCCTATTAGATTAAACTTTAAAGCTGTCTATCTTCCGAGAGCGGTTTCCAAGCTCCAGAAAACCATTCCAGCTTCCGCGGGAAGTATTTCTAGAAGGCTCTGGAAAACTTCTCAAAAAGCGAAACATTATCGTTAAAAAACAAAAATAAATTAAGAAACACGGCAAATTTGAATAACGATCATCCACATAATTATAACATAAACCAACTGCTCTCTGTCAAAAACTGTTTATGTCTTGAATCTTAACTTTCCACTGATCTTCTAGAAAAGCGAACATTGGATGGGGGGGGGGGCGAAGGGGGCGAAAAGGGCGGGAAAAGCCAACATCGAAGGGGGAGAGTAAGGGGGCGTTTGACACCTTTGGAAACTTGGTCTTATTTATTTTTCTTAACAGACCGAATGAGAAGTAAAGAAGCAAAATTAAGCAATTATAAGACCCAAGTTTCGACAACAAGTGGTTGAACGCGTTCAAATTTCTTTCAAATTCTCCTCGAAATTTAAAATACAAAAAAAAGTCATATCCGTGAAAAAGGCCGGGGCTAGACGAGTGGAGGTCAGAGCCTGAAAAAGATGATAAATGCACCACTTGACCATCACCCTTTGAGCTGTTCACCTCGGAATTCTACACCAGTGTTGCTTGCAAGTGAAATTTAGGGTATTCACTTGTCCTTAAAGGACCCCTCACACGATTTACTCTTCAACTTGCAGTATTTTAAAATATCTGAACACATTAAAACTATGCTGTTCTTTCAACAAATAACCCATGGTTTTGGCTGTTTTAAGCCTTTTCCGAGACCCGTTAACTTGTAGCGAAAGCAGGGAATTAATTTACATAACCGTTTTTTCTGATTGAAAAACTTCTCGCAGACAACCATCAACAGCATGATACACATCGAAGGGAGAAAAACACGGCAAGTGAGAATATCAGTGTGATTTTGTTAAAGGGCTTCGAATATACCGTACGAAATTGGGGTCTCCGGGTTTCGAAATATATGGACTGATTATGGAAGTAGGTTGCATTAGTATTATAGGTAAGACAGATCCTTTAAAGGCTAAAAGCAAGACATATTAAAGGATATTCACCTGAAAAGGTCTTTAGTTATATCAGCAAACATTGGTAGGTTTTGCAAAGAGCGAGTTCCAGCAGATCTCTCACCAACTGCTTTTGTTAGGCACCCAAAGGAGCATATAAGTACACTGGTCCTCCAAATATTCATCCGGAAAAACATAACCTAGAATAGAAATAGACTGCATCCAATGATCCACCTTGAGGAGACCAACTGGCGTCGATTGCTGATGAATTCCCGCAGCCTACATAATCCTAATCTATTTTTTTTTTTTCCTTTTAAAAGATATGAACTGACCTACTAGTGAGCTATGTTCTAAAAGTAGAGATAACACTCAGGCACCATCATGGACAAATTTCTTTGAAATTTGCAACAGCTCTATCAGTTGCATTTGTAAGCAGTTATTTTTAAAAGTAGGCTGTCCCAGTAAACTGTAAGGCTATCAAAAAGTTCAAGCCACCTTCAGAGTGAGCACCCTCAGACAGGACATAGCGCATCTATCCTTAGAGTGTCCTTAAACAGACAGTGACTTTTTATAAGGTGCCCAGAGAGAGATAGCTCAAATTCACAGACTGTCGGAAGCTACTTCCAGTCTAGAAGACAACTAAATGGGTTATGGCAGTCAGACACAAATCCTCAAATTTGGGGCATGGTGCCGCAATGCCAGGGCATGACCTAACGTGGTGCCATATGTTGTGGCAGAATTCTCTAGATCAAGGGCATAGGCCTACACTGTCAGAAGTTTCATAACAGATTGCGTATAACACTTTCAAGAATAACACCTTTTCACTTAGAAATAAAGTGTTATGACCAATTAAATTTACACTATTTCGTGCCTAGACCTCCAACAACACCTTCAATTGGTAAAACTACTAACGGGAACGAAAGAAACATAATATATAACATCCCAAAGTGTTATCTGTTGAAATCCTGCTGTTGTCGTTATGTAACTTCTGACAGTGTAGTATTTTTACCTATTGAAAGTGTTGTTGGAGATCTGGGCACGAAATAGTATAAACTTAATTGGTCATAACACTTTTTTTCTAAGTGAAAAGGTGCTATTCTTGCGCAATCTGTTATGAAACTTCTGACAGTGTAGTGACCAATCCCCATAAAATCTGTTAAACTGAGAATCTGAAATGGAAAACTGCTTTTTCAAACAAATTTTTATGGGGCACCATGCTAAATGTTCCTTCAGCCTAAGCTGACTGCGAATCATGACTGACAATGCCAAATGGATACGTCAACTACGTTTTAGTGACGTGTCCGTTTTGCATTGTCAAACAGGGCACCATGCCTTTTTGCAGGTCATCAATGTAAGAGGACCATGCCAATACACTGAGGAACCATGCCCAAAAACAGAGGATTTCTGTATAACTTAGTTATCATAAGTTCTAGGACTGTCTCGTAAACACAAAAATTCCGGGGTTTCAAAGCTTGTTGTGGATGCACAAATAAATGTGGTAGCCTAACTCCAGAACTTGCACGATCTCTGGAATTTGAGAATATTCACAACTTACGATACATTTTATTGTCATTAAAGTTATGACTTAACTTAGGCGCAACTGTTGCAATATTTGCTCTAATGTTTCTGTAATTGTCAATGATGTTTGCTAGGCTAAAATTTCACCATATGCTTTGAAATCAGGCAATATTAAAGATAACAAACCTCTAACACTCGGATCTCTTTTTCTTTTCTGAAGTAAGCACCGCAAGCCGACTAACAATAGAAGCATGTTCCACCCTACTTACCGTAGTTGCTACGGATGACGTCACGGATTCTGACTTTTTGGAGTCGAGGCTGGAACGCATTTTTTCATTTTCAGCAAAATAAGGGGATGCCAGGAGCTTTCCGAGTTAAGGGGATCTTTTTTTACGGGATTGTTTTGCTTCTTCCGGATATCCTGAATAGCACTTCGGAAAGGGTTATAAGAAAGTTGTGCGAATATATCGACGGAGCTCTGAAGCTAAGAGCGACTAAGCTTAGTACTGAGGCTTCATAGCCGTAGGAAAATATTGTTGTTGTTTTCTTCTGTAATGTGTCTTATTGTTTTTGTTATGTTATAATACACTTATTATTATTATTGTGCCACGGGCTAATCGGACCAATGACGTCCCAGAGGTTCGTAGTTACCAGGCTTACTACGCTACCGAGCGTAAAGCAAGTAGTTACTATTTCGAGAAGGTTGGAACGGTTAGCGTAGTAACTTTTCATGAGGCTGGAACAACAATAGTAACTAATAGTTACTATTGCTTGAAGGGTGGAACACGCTCTAAGACTAACAAAAAAATACAAGAAGATTGGCCATTTTACAGTAGTTCCAGCTGAAAAGCTAAACCTCACTTAATCAAATCTATATGCTCTTTAATATGTCTGATTTGGAAAGGCCCTTGGTTCACTAGATCGCTGTACCCGATGAAGAATTTATCTCAAAATAATACTACGAAGTTGTACGAAAAAGTAGCATGCAGTACTAACTGATGCTACTACATACTTCTACTTCAAGGCTATCGTGTTACTGCAGACCACTACATGCTACTATTAGCAAGACTGGATGCTACTATGGCAAGACAGGATGCTACTGGATACTACTGCTTGAAGATTGGCCCAGTCTGAGGCACATTAAATGATAGTATTCTTTGCTATTACATAGTATAACATGCAATTTTTTCGTACAACTACCATACAACTACGCAGGCTACAAATTTTTCATCGGGTAGGGCACTATCTAGGGAACCGGCAGCAATGCTTTATATACTATAGGCTACGGTTTCCTAGACATGGGTCCGTGATTCAAATGTTTTTTTTTTGCACTGCTGGAACCCGAGCCCATAGCCACCTGCAGAGGCTTTACTAGCCAAAATGTTAGAGGGGGGAGGTATTTACCAATTGGCTGTCATTTTTACCGACTACTTTTGCAGAAAAAACTACTGTTTTAGAGAAAAGACTGTTTGACGAAAAATCTACAGTTTTTATGAAAACGACTTTTTTTATGTACAAATGCTGGAAGCTCATATGGCACTTGCAAGGCTGGGTCAGCGGATGAAAGTAGGAATGTTCCAATCCGTGGGTTTGTGTTGATCATTTGTAAGCAAGACCCTTGAGATAAGAAGGATAATGTGCCCTTGAATATCACAAGAATGTATATTTTGGTAAAAGGTATTTTACTTTTGCACTTGGTTGTGGGGATTTGGTTGTGAGGGTTGTGGTTGGTTTGGCTGTAATCTAAACCCTCGAGGCAAAAATTATCATGGGCCATTTATTTGTTTATTTATTTATTAACAGAAAAAGACGATAAGCCGAAGCTTCTCTCTCTAGGAGAGAGATCACGAATATATACTGTTCGGTCGAAAGTATTTTTTTTTTTACTTTTTGGTTAATGTGAGGATACATCTAGTACAAACAAATATCTTGAACAAAACTTATTCAACAAGCTCTATCCTCAACTTTCTCTATTCCCGACTAGCTCTAACGCCCACGCTTTTCTCCGGTGGAAAGAGTTTATTTCCTTTCCTCCAATCAAGGAATTCTTTTCCCCATCAAGTACCTAGACAAACTTACTCCGTTGGTCACCAACCCTTTCATACTGGATAGAGATTCGCTAGGACGTTGGGAAAGCAACCCTATTCGTCAAGGCACTCAGTTGACATTTCCAAGGCGGTTTAAAAGGACCGAGTTCGCAGTTGGAAAGTTAGTTCAGCTCTGAGCGAGTTCGAGCCAGTTCGACTTGGGGTTCGACTCGAGCCACAGTTCCGACACAGTTGACCTAGTGACAAGTGCTATTGACCTAACTCCAATGTAAGTAAATACGAAATATATGTGCTTTAGTTATTGACCTACGAACTGAGTATCGCCTTCGAAAAGACTCGGTGCACTAACATCTAAACCAGTAGCCAATATCATGCTCGCCCGCCACACGCTACTATCGTAACCAAACCCCTACACACTACACTATTTTTGATTATCATATTTGGTGACATGCGCGGTCAATAACTAAAAGAATTGGACATCCGAAATATTCGTTTGATGATATATAATATTTAATATGCATATGATTTTTAACCATGAATCAATCACCCATGTTTAATGACTATGTTTAAAGACATGATGCAAACCCAAAAACAAACCCATTTTTTTCATCGATTACGACAAACCCTACTAAACCCATGAATACCCGATCACATTTATAAACCGAAGCCCAAAATGAAATTCATGAAACCGAAAAATATCTAATTTTCTGATTTTTAACCAAGATTTCTGTAATCAAATACCCTGAATTTTTTCTGTGACATAAAATCTGAGAAAAATGGCAACAGCCGAAGAGCGTTTTTACGGAGCGTCCGAAAAAGCTCAAAAAACAAACCTGCTGAAAAATATTCCTGAATTTCATGGCACCACGGACGTATCCGAATTTTTACAAATCCTTGACTACATTATAAACTACACGGGTGGAGACGCAGAGTGGGCAAACATCAAAAACATACTACCCCTACGACTGAAAGGGAATGCACTAAAATATGTAGCCACGATAATGACAGATACCCTGACATACAGCCAGTTCGTTGATCTGTTCAAAAAGAGGTTTAAAGAGACGACCGATTCCGAAAAACTGAAATATGACATACCAACTTTGCTTCCACACATGTCAGTCAGAGACTACGCAGACCTAGTCAGACGCAAAACAGAAATAACCTTAGGTGATACTGTAAACGAGACCTTCACAAGAGCGGTATTCGAGAATTTCAAGATCGGCTTACCAGAACGACTGTTTAAAATCTGTGTGAGCAGACAAATTCAAAACCTTGAAGCAGCAATTGAAACGGTTGAAAATGAGATCTCCATAGAAAATCTGGTAAGAGCCCACCGAAAATTGTCAATCAACGCAGCGGGATCAATAGTGGCTCCAGATAACTTCAGATCAAGGTCTACGTCACCTTCGGTCAAGCAAAACCCAACCAGAGATCGGTCACCTGAAACCCCCAAAAGACCAACCGATGTCCGGCCCCGTAGAGTATCTTTCGCTGAAAACCACGAAAATGACCAGTCGAGTCCCCAAAATAACCCCCAAAACGAACCCAATAGCTCAAACAGAAGGGTAGTAACCTGCTATTACTGCAATAAGGAGGGACACATCCAGCGCAATTGCTTCAAACGCGAACGGGACGTCGCTTACCAATCACAGGCAACTCGGTACTCTCATTTCCGCTCCCGACCGAACGAATTTTCCTCGTATTCCCGTTCCCAGACACGACCTCAGGTTTTCCCGAAGCCAAACCGCGATCAATACTCTCCGGAGACCAGACGGAATTTTCCGCGACAGCATCCGAGCGACAGAGGGAGCCATTTTCCAGGAAATGCCACACCAGGATCCGAAAGAAACAACAGCCGTGATCCAAAAAACGAGTATTTCGCTGTTGGACAAAGAGCATAAGCCAGCAGCGAGGTAGACAGCAAAATGCTAATAATCATTATTATTTGAATGAAGTGTTTGACGAATTTTGTGACTTGCCGATTGTAAATAGTTTCACGTTTAATAATGTAAGAGCCAAAACATTAGTTGATTCCGGTGCCTCATGTTGTTTAATGAGATCAGATGTTTTTGAAAAATTTAAACCTGACGAAAGACGAAAAGTCCGACCAGTAACTCGGCAACTTAGCTCAATTACAGGCCACTCTCTCAAAGCTCGTGAATTAGCGTATGTGAACGTTAAATTTCGAGGGAGAATTATGCCTACTGAGTTTTTGATATGTTCCGATATACCCTACGAGGTTGTGCTTGGATTCCCGTTTCTGAGAGAAAACAGTATTTTCCTAGATGCGGAAAATAAAACCGTGCACTTCAAATCGGACTTTTCAAGGGAATTTCGAGATCACGCGCAGACTGACCGAATCAGCAGCGTGTACACAAGACGAGACAAACCAAATACCACAAACAGACCAAAAGACTACCAAAAAACCTTAGTCTTCGTGAATAATGTTTACCGGGAAAATCAGCAAAATCGAAGAAACTTCGAACGACCAAACCACGGCCGGCCAAATAACCGAAATTTTCAGCGGAAAAATTTTCAGACACCCTTCAGTCTTCAGACGCTTTCTCCGCGGGGAAATTCGCGAACTACGATCAATACCTGCCACACAGCCCATAAAATTGCAAGGGGAACGCCAGCAGACGGTCGTAAAACTCGGATCCCCTTCCCCAAGACTATACTTGCCAAAATCCCAGATAGAGACGCGCAAATACAGTCAATAATTGAAGCGCTGAATAATCTCAACCGGCCGAATCCCAAATTAAGCAGCGTGTCGTCAACTGACATAATGAGCCATGAGCGTTCCAACAAAATCACCAGTCCCTTAATAGCAAATATCGCAGCTGCCCCAATGGAAGCAGAAAATAAATACGACAGCCCTCAACGATTGCTCGTAATACTTGAAAAGCGAACTACGATTTCCGCGGGTACCAATTCAACTGTAAGTGTTAAACTAATACACGAAAATTCTGGTACACACAGTAGAGCTACTGGCGATTTTATAATCGAAAGTTTTCCACTCGAAGGCTACTCGAAGGTCATAATTGACGACCAACTGATATCGGCTGAAAATGGACAGGCAAAACTACAAATTCTAAACGGCCAAAACCACCCAATGAAACTGCCGGCAGGACCTATTGGCACAGCGACGATTTTTACCGACGGACAAGACGAAATTTTAATTCCGGACGTGATAGCATCTATACAGAATAATGAACAAACCGAAACTAAAATTTCAGATGAGGATTATGGAATGTCAAAAGAAGAATTTTTGTCTCAGTTTGATTTAAACGAAGCAAAAGATGAAAAAGAAAAAGAGGAATTTGGATCTTTACTTTGGGAGCACAGATGGAGCTTCGCCAGGGACGAAAAAGATATTGGTTGCACAAATTTGCTAGAAGCCACGATCGATACTGGCGACGCCGAACCCATATCCATAAGACCATATAAGTTACCACATCAACATAAATTTTGGGTCGAAAGCAAAATAAACGAAATGATGGATCTTGATTTGATTGAGGAATCAGCCTCACCTTGGTCTTTTCCGGTGGTACTCGTATCAAAGAAAGACGGTTCACTACGCATGTGTACAGATTTCCGACGCCTAAATACTGTTTTAAAGGGCAACAGCAACCCAAACCCACTCACGGTAGATAATCTTCAAGCAATGGGAGGTGCATGCATTTTCAGCACTTTAGATCTTTTCCAAGCCTTCTACCAAATAAAAGTGAGAAAAGAAGACAGGCCAAAATTAGCATTTGCCGTACCATTCATGGGACTTTTTCAGTACAAAAGATTACCATTCGGATTGAAAACTTCTCCGGGAATCTTTGTTCAGCTTATGCTAAAAATTTTCCGCGGATTACTGAACAAAAACATCTGCTTATTCATGGATGATATCTGTGCTTTCTCCAAAGACTTCGAGAGCCATAAAGAAGTTATAAAGCAAACTTTGACCAAAATTCATGATGCTGGACTGAAACTGAAAGCTTCCAAATGCTTCTTTTTGAAAAGAAAAATATCCTACCTAGGACATGTAATCAGTGAGGGCCAAATTTCTCCAGATCCCGCAAAAATCAGTGCGATAACAAACTTTGACCCAAAATCCATCACGGACATAACCAAACTGCGAACCTTTCTAGGAATGACGTCATACGTGCGGAAATTCATCCGTAATTATTCCAAACATGCCTTACCTCTTACTAATATGCTAAAAAAGGGAGCAGAAATCCACATGGGACCGGAACAAATACAGGCTATTGAAGCTCTGAAAATTGCTATAACTTCGGAACCAGTTCTAACTCTCTATCAACCGGAACTAGAAATCGAAATGGCGACGGACGCATCTAAAGACTGTATAGGGGCAATACTTTATCATCCGGATGGGAAAGGTCAGCGAATCATTGAGTACGGATCCCGAACATTAAATACGGCTCAAACCCATTATTCAGTTTTGGAGAAGGAATTTCTAGCCATCATCACATTCATCGAAACCTGGAAGCACTACATTCTGGGAAAAAAGATAAAAATCTACTCGGATCACAAACCACTGCAATATCTCCAATGTTTGCGCGAACCAAAGAACTCAAGAATAACGCGATGGGTCCTAACGCTCAGTCAATACGACTACGAAATCATTTATTTACCAGGAAAATTCAACCGAATTCCAGACTTTCTTTCGCGACTATCTTGTGATCAAGAAACACCAAAAGAGAAACTTCAGACTTTTTCCCTAACAGAATTGCAAAATATGCTTGATATCCTGGACTCCGAAAAAAGAACGGAAGCAGTACTAGCCATTAATGCGGCTGGACCAAAAAAGCCGGCGAAGAAAGGTGAAAAAACGGCTAAAGACCAAAAACCGGCAAAAGAGAAAACTTCTTCCAAAAACCCTTTTCCGGATCCAATCGATCAATACAAAGGCTTGCCTACCGACTTAAATACTGACGATTCACTTGACGTTTCCGTGCTAGAAAAAAGGTCGCCCTTGCGCATAGAAAACCTGCGGAAATTCCAGCATACCGATTACTTCTGCAAAAACCTGATAGACCGTGTTGAGTCCTCAATTACCTTACCGCTCGACTTGAAATCCTTCGAAAAAGACGTGGACCAATATATTGTTGATGAAAGTGGTGTACTTAGCAAATATTATACGGCACCACAGCCCTACAAATCGGCAGAAATAAAAATGATACCGGTCTTACCACTAATCCTACTCGCGGAAGCAATCAAGCAAATCCATGACAAAGATTTAGCTCACTTGGGACTAGCAAAAACCTACCACAAATTCAAGGAAGAATTTTATCGCCCCGGTGCTTACAGCAAGATAAAAGAATACATTCTAAGTTGCACAGGCTGTAATCTAAGAAAGTTGACTCCTACCAGACCAATCCAAATTCTCGGTAAGACCCCAACCCCAAATAGACCCTACGAAATACTAAGCATGGATATCTGGAAAGCCGGAACCCCCTCGGAACGTGGGTACAAGGCGGTGCTCACTGTAACCGATATGTTTTCGAAATTTTTGTTCGCATTGCCACTTTACGGAGAAAAAGCATCAGATATAGCGGAAGCCCTAGTAGAACAGTTGTTCTGTAAATATGGTTTTCCGTCGGCAATCCTATCAGACAGAGGAACCAACTTCCTACATTCACTGAACGCGGAGCTCTTCAAAATCCTGGGCGTCGATCGCTTACTGACAAGTGCGGCAAATCCGAAAGCAAATCCGATAGAGAGATTTCATTCAACACTGGGAGATAGCTTAGCCATAATTTGCCGTGACGATCCAACAAGCTGGGATAAATACCTCCAAATGGTAGTTTTCGCTATCAATACTAGCTACAGAGAATCGCTAGGTGATTCAAGTCATTACGTTTTCTTCCTACGGGAACCTAAAACAGCTATAAATGAGATACTAGGATGTCGAAAATTCTACAACGTGGATACGAACTTCAAATCGGAGATAATAGCAAGAATGCGTTACTGCTATGAGACTGTACGGAAAAACCTCGAAAAGGCCAAAAATAATCATACAGAGTACTACAACAGGAAAGCCCGTAACTTCCATACGTACCAACCCGGTGATCTAGTATTTCTTGAAATACAAAAAGATGGAAAGCTAGCGGACAGATACAAGGGCCCTTATCGTGTCGAAAAAAGAGAGAAAAACGATCTAACTTACCAATTGAGACACACGGAAACCGGTAAACCTTACGTCGCTCACCACAACCGCCTAAAAAGAGCATACCAAAAGAGTCCATGGACAACCGAACCCGTACCGGAAACAAATGAAACATCATCTCTATTCGAGAAAGGTCCAATATTAGCAAACCGCTTAAAGAACATGAAACCGCATCACCTGTTTTTGCCTACCATTTTCGACGATGATGAGTTCAATGATTATGCCAGTTCTGGAGCACCTTTAACTGGGAGCAATGTCGCAATAGTGCCTAACAACCAATCACAGCTTTCACGCGCAAGCTCTCCACCAGACCCCGACGGTTACCCTAGCTTGCAGTTTGATTCAGATATTGAAATCCCAAGTTTCTTGCAGCCACAACAAAATCAAATCCAATTCTTCCCTTCGCGCATTTCTAGTCCGAAACGTGGAAGAAATCAACCGGATTTAATGGTAGAAGAAAATGTTTCGCCCATCCACCTTAACCACCCGACGGACATAGGAATTCCGTACTTTCGAACACCTTCTCCGGAAATTGATTATGAAATACCTGAGGAAGTAAAACCAAAACTAAATTCCTCACGGCATTTTTACCGCCTTTCACCCAATGATGCGTACCCATCAAGCGAAGACGAACAAGAGACCAATACCCTAAAACAAGCTATTTTTCCAACAACCCTGACTTTTGACAAAAAATGGCAAAGTTTTGACAGTCCGGTTAGTTATGATCATTGGAAATTGAAACCAGAAATAGCAGACTCCCGAAAATACATGCTTATTTCCCCTACCGAACTGTTGCAGGAATATAAAAGGGATAAACAACAAAGATTAAACCCATTTGCTCCGGAATTTAAAGCTCCAGAATCCGCCAGTAAAGCACCAAAAAACGAACAAAATATTCAGTGGCAAACGACGAATCCCTTTGCCCCAAATTACCAAGCCCCAGAAATGATCAGAGAGACTGAACCAGAAACACCAACAGAATACGTATTTAATCCAGCCAGTGGACTGCCCTCACGAAACATTCCGCCGGAAACATACCAATATACAACCCCTCAAACGTCAGCCGCGGAACAAGCGCGAAGATTATCGGATAAAGCTAAGGCACTAAAAGGACGCCTATCGCAAGCATGGGGAAACCTAATGACCCCATCCTCTTCTAGAGATCCTGATCTAGGAAGACCCCAAAAGCGGCTAGTAACGGACAGTTTTGAAAGAACCGAGAAAGCTCTAAAAAAGCAATACGAAGAACCGATAACTGACTCTTCGGAACCGGTCGCCAAGAATCCTAATCAATACCATGGTCAAACTACGGCTAAAGCAACCGGTAAAGGGACTGAGGAAGTTCGAACTCGCGCTGGCCGAATATCAAAACCGCCAAAAAGACTAAATTTGTGAATGCAGCAAAGACGGATATCCAAGCTGTTTCAAATGGACCGGAGAATCAGCCCAAATTAGATCGGCCAAATGGACGTAATAAAAGGAAGCCGCATCAAATTAGGTTCAAACTACTGAGCACAGCAGTCCTGAAACATTGTGCAGCTATGTAAGGGGATTGGTCAGAAAAGGACCAACTAGCAAATTATGGAAGCACAAAAGACGAGGGTGCCCAAAAACTGGCTATCCCGAAATAACAAAACAGATTTACGAGGAACAGAAGCGGAAAATTGCACATTCGAAAAAAAAAATTTGTAAAAGTATGCAGGTCCAGTCAAGAAGAAGAAATGAAAAAAAAAGAAAACCCTGATATGATGCCGACACGGATGGAAATAATGGGAAGACAAAGAACGCTAATGCGAACATCGCTAAATGTAAAAGCTCTGGATAATGTAAAAAAAAAAGTAAACCACCAAGTTTTTCAACTAATACAAGAAATGGTACTAACGAAAATATGCAGAAAAAGAAAATAATCAAAAGCATAACATTCTTCAAAAAATGCTAACGAATTATCAATTTTGAATCAATCAATGAACTACTATAGTTTATGCGCGTCCAGTGATCAGCAGCGTCATGAACTGTCGCTCACTTGATCGTATAAGCCTATTTTTCCGTACGGATCAAAATCATATCGTACAGTGACGTCATGCACCGGTAAACCTCGAGTGAGCTCGGTCAATGTTGGTCTCCTTGACTAACTGCACGATTCAAAAAAAAAAATATTTTGTATTAGGGTGAATAATAGAAGAGAAAAAACCGAAAATCCGGGTTAAACTAACCTTCCAGGAAAATCTACCGCTCTACGGCCCAACAAATAAAGAACCGTCGGATTCCAAAATATTGCTTTATAAACAGGAGAACAACAAAGGTGGCAAACAAAAAAAGGGGTGAAAACAAAGCTAGAATGGCCTATTTCACAAGTTCCAAAACGTACCAGAGGCAACAATATATCAGGAGATAAGTGCTAATGGGCGATATGACAAAAGAAATAAAAGGTGGAACGACCGCAATTTACATATGAGGTTACTGCGTACACCAGCTTACTTACAAATTTGAAATGCTAATGTTAGCATACTGGTAAAAATCCAATACGAAAAGTATCCAGCTCCAAATCGGATAAGCAACGAAACGAATGGACTCCCAAGATTGACTAGGAGGGAATGCCGACGAATCGTATCCCTCGTCAGCCAAAAGGACATAAAACTCGTAATAATATCAAATCTTCCAAGGGGAGCACAGACGCGAAGAGACGGGGCAAAATAAATCAATGCTAACAGGAGACCATGCTGGCCAAATTTCGCATGGAAGCAAGAAAATAACAAGAATTGGAGCTCAGTACCCGGTATTATCTTCTGCAAAAATGACTTGCTAGGGCAAATGAATCGCAAACCATGCCCAAAGGAAAAATACTATTCCAAGGAGAGAGTGATAATAAATTAATAATGAAGGTGATTAATTTCTTCTCGGTAAAATACAACTGTTAACAACGAAAAAAAAAATTATGAGAAACAAGGAAAATACTGAAAAACCCAAAAGTTAAACCCTAAAACAACAAGAAAAGAAAGATAATCTTTTCTAATGCAAACGAGCATAGAACGCCAGTCACGTCTATATACTGACATGTCTATGTGCTGACATGAGGTCGAGAACCCACTGACCTACCAACACCCAGCAGACTACTACTTCGTTTGGTCATCCTATTAAGAAGAAGACGTCGGTTCGATTTTAGCCAAAGAACCAAGAAGAAACTCGACGAGTCCCATCTACATGGAGTGATGATAGTGATGATATGACAAAAGTGATTAAACTTTGAACAGTGGCTGAAACTTAGTGCATTACGGTTAACGGACGGATATAACCTAATGTGACAGCTTTGTGCCTAGCACTACAGCTAACAGTGATTACTTCTGATCTTAAGAAGTGCAAGCAGGCATAACATGAACACTTATTTCAGTGAAGTTATACTGCAACATTGCTAACAGTGATTACAGCTAACAACAAATGCAAGCAGGCATAACCTGAACATTTATTTCAGTGAAGTTATACTGCGGGATCGCTAACAGTGACAGATTGATGACCCGGAGAAATGGTAAGCGGTCATTCCCCTGAACACTTATGTTAGTGAAGCATTACCGAGCAACTGCTATAAGTTGTTCTGAAAGACTATTTGTGAAATATGACTGGAACATTGTACAGTGATGTCGTCTTCTGAAGTGTCATTCCGTGGTATTCGTATAAACCTAAGTGATAATTGTATTCATCCTGAGTGTATCGAAAGCAAAAACTCAAGAAAAAAAAAATTTAAATAACATAAAATGAGAAAAAAAAAATAGTTTCAAATGTCAGTAGTAATAGAAAATTATTGTAAAATACAACTTAAATATCGTGTAAATACTATAATAATGAGTGCAAGCTATCGTAAATGTTTTTATTCATTCTTTTAAGCTTAAAGTTGAACTGAAAACCTTAGCTTTTTTTTTTTTGTCTCGCGGGAGCTCGAATTTTTTTCAGAGGGAGGGCGTAATGTGAGGATACATCTAGTACAAACAAATATCTTGAACAAAACTTATTCAACAAGCTCTATCCTCAACTTTCTCTATTCCCGACTAGCTCTAACGCCCACGCTTTTCTCCGGTGGAAAGAGTTTATTTCCTTTCCTCCAATCAAGGAATTCTTTTCCCCATCAAGTACCTAGACAAACTTACTCCGTTGGTCACCAACCCTTTCATACTGGATAGAGATTCGCTAGGACGTTGGGAAAGCAACCCTATTCGTCAAGGCACTCAGTTGACATTTCCAAGGCGGTTTAAAAGGACCGAGTTCGCAGTTGGAAAGTTAGTTCAGCTCTGAGCGAGTTCGAGCCAGTTCGACTTGGGGTTCGACTCGAGCCACAGTTCCGACACAGTTGACCTAGTGACAAGTGCTATTGACCTAACTCCAATGTAAGTAAATACGAAATATATGTGCTTTAGTTATTGACCTACGAACTGAGTATCGCCTTCGAAAAGACTCGGTGCACTAACATCTAAACCAGTAGCCAATATCATGCTCGCCCGCCACACGCTACTATCGTAACCAAACCCCTACACACTACACTATTTTTGATTATCATATTAAGATGCGCACTTTAAGGATGCTATAAATTAATTTTTAAGCAAAACCTTTGTGGCACAATGAGCATGGGCCCTCAGGGATCAAGAAATGTATCGTTACCGTACATCGCAAGTTTTTTTTTTACTTTGCAGGTAAGATGTGCACTTTAGGGGAGCTAGAAATTAAATATTCCTTCAGTCCAAGCTGACTGCGACTCACATATGACAGTGCAAAACAGATACATCAGCTGAATTTTATTAGAGATATAATTCATAAATAAAGAGCTATAAATTCTTTTTGTACTTTGAGGTTAAGATGAGTACCGTACTGTGGGAGGGTAAAATCTGGGAAGTGACAATTTCTATGCCAATCTTGTCAAGTCCCTGATGTTCAAGTCAAGTTTCATCGTCCTAGCACATCTGGAAGTACCTTAACTCGCGACCACCGGAATTCCGGAACCCCCTACAACTCCCCCACAGTGCCTGAACCCAGTCAGGTTCTGTCCCTTATATGCCTGCCAAGTTTCATCGTCCTAGCACTTCTGTAAGTACCCTAACTCGAGAACAGTGGACCGACCGACCGAAAAGTGATCAGTATATGGCACTTGAGCGAAGCTGCAAGTGCCATAAAAACCGACTGTTTCCAAGAAAGAAATCAACTGTTTTTATTTTGTACCAACTGGCCAACAATATTAGGGGGGGGCATCCCCAAATACATCAGGGGCGTAATTTGCTATGGGGCAGGGGGGCAACTACCCCCCCCCCTCCCCGACCCCAGTTTGCCCCCCCCCCCCCCCGCAGCTGAAATTGAGCGTCTTCGAAACTCTCGTCGAAACCAAGATAGGCCTACAACATTCAAGCATCCACAGAATCAGATCGGTTTTCTTTGGCATGCCTTTGTCTTTATGGTAAGATTGGAATACGGAAGCCTTGAAACTTTTATAGCGATATGCATGCGCTATGCAGGGTTAAAAACGTTAAACACGTCTATGTCAGACGACCAACTAATGGTGGGTTTACACACTGCGTAAAATCCGAGCGTATTTTGAATTCCGAGCGTATTTTACGCACGTATTTGAGCTTGAAAAGATTTCTAGCAATACGGACGTATTTAGATACAAATGGACAGATTTCTCAAATACGTCCGTACTGCTAGAGATCTTTTCAAGCCCAAATATGTGCGTAAAAAACGCTCGGATTTCAAATACGCTCGGATTTTATGCAGTGTGTAAATACACCATAAGTGATCTTTTGTCACTGGTACCCAACCTGAAAAAGCGAAGAAGCTCGACGTCAATTGCACAGTGGACAGTTTCGCGAATTTGAAGAAGCGTCGTTTCGCCTTGCTCGATTAGTAAAATATCTCTTTGTTTCTTGGGAAAATCGGCTCCAACTTTGCCCCCCCCCCCCAGGATTTTGACGAAATTATGCCCCCTGCAATACATGATGCCCCTGCATCTGTGTCTGTGGGGGGCGGTGGTAAGTGAGGTCCTCGTCCTGCCCCTTGGGGGTTGGGAGTTATGCTTGATACTTTTGGCTTTTGCTTTCATTGTGCTTTCTTTGCTTCACTTTGCTTGCATTTGTAGCATGGTTTGCAATAAGCTTTAGCCCCCTGGAGAGGAGCGTGAAGTCTCCAGTGACCCAGGGCAGCCTTGCATAATGGTGTTCATGCCCATGAATGCCACTCTCAGCCCGCTGACCTAAACTTACCCCCCTCCAGCAGGGGCTGGAGGCCAGGCTGGCAGCTGTTGGCGGCTGGATGTGGTCCACAATATGAATCTCTTGAGTAGTCATCAGTGATGGAAACAGCTGCCTTCAAGGTTTTTTCAATCCAAGGCAATGAAGCTCTGTCAGCTGAAAATGACTTAAAAGCCTGTAAGGTCTCTTAGATCCAAGGCAATTCGAGTCAAGCAGCAGAGAGTCAATTTATTGACAACAATGAGCTGGAACCCAGCAAAATGGCCAAGAAAATTGTCAAGAGATGCAGGAAGATCCTGCAAATCAAGCAATAAAGAATTTTGAGGGATAACCCCCAGTAAAAGAGTGGTATTTTCATCAACTGTGTTTACAGTGATGGTTCACCATCAATTATATTTAGAGTGATGGTTTACCATCAATTGTATATTGGGGATTGAGACAATGGGCCCTGAATGGGCCCATTCGTGGCCTGAGTTTTGGCCAGAGTTTTTGGCCTACCCCAGAATAATAATAATCTATGTCTGTGAGCTGGTCATTTTCAACCAAATAGTGATTGATACTGGTACCCAGTCAGTACCTTAGCTCTCAATAATATGGGTTCTGGTAGAGGATTTTGTCCAATACTGTTTTCTCTAAGTCAGTAAAAATCCTGGCATCCTAGCTCTCATCCAAACTATTCCGGGAGTTCTGTATTGTTCTATATTCCCTGTAGACACTACCGGAGCAGGCGCTTCAATTACATAGTTTCCGGTACCACCTAGCCTACCAATTCCATAGCTTCTGAGTACATAATTCCATAAGAGTACTGGATGAGAACCTGGTACAAATGAACTTTCTGTGAGCTATTTCCATTACTACCAGAATGGGAGCCAGCACATACAATACAAGTTTCCGTTAGCTGTCTGTTAGTCAATAGTGTCAGATATATGGTTTGGTTTCCATGAGAACTACCGGTTCCGTAGCCCGTAGGACATAAAGTAAGGATCCCTGTTCCCTAGACAGTGCCTAACCGTAGGGACTAGGCTAGCCTTGCCAAAATTACATAACTGACCTAGCAGAACATGCCCTGTATGTTCAAATCCTTTGCCTTCTGCTCTGACGATTTCAAGAGCGTGTTCCACCCTCATACCGATAGTAACTATTAGTTACTAAATCCGCTCCAACCTCACGAAAAGTTACTACGCTGACCGTTCCAGCCTTCTCGAAATAGTAACTAAGAGCGTGTTTCACCCTCGTACCAATAGTAGCTATTAGTTACTAAATCCGTTCCAACCTCACGAAAAGTTACTACGCTGACCGTTCCAGCCTTCTCGAAATAGTAACTAATAGTAACTATTTCCTTACCACGCTCGGGAGCGTGGTAAGCGTAGCAACCACGAATCTCTGAGCGTGTTCCACCCTCGTACCAATAGTAACTATTAGTTACTAAACCCGTTCCAGCCTCACGAAAAGTTACTACGCAGACCGTTCCAGCCTTGTCGAAATAGTAACCAATAGTAACTATTTGCTTACCACGCTCGGGAGCGTGGTAAGCGTAGTAACCACGAATCTCCGTCACGTGATTGGTCGGATTCACCCGTGGTATGATATTTCGCTGGAAAATACAAAAATCGTTCCAGCCTTGACGACAAAAAGGCAGAATTTGTGACGTCATGCGTGGTAACTACGGTAAGTAGGATGGAACACGCTCTAATAGTAACTATTTGCTTACCACGCTCGGGAGCGTGGTAAGCGTAGTAACCACGAATCTCTCTCACGTGATTGGTCGGATTCACCCGTGGCACGATATTCCGCTGGAAAATAGAAAAGTCGTTCCAGCCTTGACGACAAAAAGACAGAATTTGTGACGTCATGCGTGGTAACTACGGTAAGTAGGATGGAACACGCTCTTGATAGCTCGATCACTTTTTGTTTCTCGGGCAAACGTTTCAAAAAAGCATCTCGGCACCTGCTCGGCACTGGCTCAAAAGTATGACAATTGGCGGATTTTAAGTCAGAACGAAGGGAGTTGTTGTGGAAAACGAGTATAGAACGTGAGTATTTTCCAGCCAAATCAAAAATTTCAAGGATAATCGACATTGTTTAGTGTGAGATCATCAAAGTTGGAGCGTGTTCCACCCTCGTACCAATAGTAACTATTTGTTACTATTTCCGTTCCATCCTCACGAAAAGTTACTACGCTGACCGTTCCAACCTTCTCGAAATAGTAACTAATAGTTACTATTTGCTTACCATGCTCGGGAGCGTGGTAAGCGTAGTAACTACGCATCTCTGCAACGTGATTGGTCGGATTCGCCCATGGCATGATATCCTGCTGGAAAATAGAAAAATCGTTCCAGCCTTGACGGAAAAAAGCCAGAATTCGTGACGTCATACGTAGTAACTACGGTAAGTAGGATGGAACACGCTCTTGATAATCTTAATAGAATAACCAGTGACCTGATTTTGATGAAGGAAAATGGGATGAACTGGTAAAAAGAGCTTAACATCTACTTTACCTTAAATCGCATATGGGGAGATCCTCCTGTAACATCTCTTGCTGGTTTGTAACTTGGTTGGTAGATGTTTGATGTTGTTGTTACATATCGACTCACTGGGTAGGCTGGCTGACATTGCTGGTTGGTAGCAGTTGGCAGATGTAGTTCTTACATGGTCTTGCTGGCATCCCAGTGTAGCTGATATTCAGCATGTTTCCAGTCATCTTTTTTGAAGCCATCCAGTGTGGCAGCATTGACATTTTTTTTTTTCCAAAAGGGCTGTTCCAGAGTGGTACATGCCGTATATAAACAAAAGTGCTGCTGAAGACTCTCACACCTGGTCATAGGCTCATCATGGGGAAATCTAGTTGAATTACTTGCTGAGTTTCAGTTAGCCTTGTTCCTGTCTGACTTTTTAGTCATCATGCAGGTGATTTAAATGCGACTCGCCCCAACAGTTGTTTCAGGTCAAACAGTTTCTGTCCAGGTCGAGGCACATTAGATAACATTAATTTTTGCAACTGATGAGTCAAAACTCCAATATTTGTATTCCCGATGAAAAATTTGCCGTACGAAGTTGTACGAAAAAGTAGCATGCAGTACTAACTGATGCTACTACATGCTTCTACTTCAAGGCTACCGTGTTACTGCATACTACTGCATGCTAATATTAGCAAGACTGGATGCTACTATGGCAGGATGCTACTGGATACTACTACATAAGATTGGACCAGTCTGAGGCACATTAAATGATAGTATTCTTTGCTATTTCATTGTATTACATGCAACTTTTTCATACAACTACCATACAACTACGCAGGCTACAAATTTTTCATCGGGTTGCATTGGTTCTAGCCTAACTGTTTCTTCTTTTACAGAACTTCATACAATGAATGCAGCTAGCCTTTACATTTCCACCTGCAAACTTGTCATGTCATTTCGAGACGATGGAATTACTGGCCAGCCAGTACGAAAGACAGACACAGAAAATAACTTAATCCTTCATGATCTCTACAGGCTTTTGCCATATCTGAATCAGTGCTTAAGCTGTGTTGTCTGTGACAAACTTTTGTCAGATCCTCATTCTGCAAAGAGCGGGATTTGTCAACATTACGTCTGTCAATCCTGCTTGTATGGGAAGAAGAGGTCAAAAGCTTCCTGCGAATCATGCAGAGACTGTAGCACATACCAAGAAGATATCCATTTAAGCACACTAGTGGGGTGCTATAGGCAGCTTTGTAACTACATTTTATCAGTGCCATCGCTAAGCACCCACATATCAGCTGCTGTCAGTGCAAGTGATGGCAAAAGTTTGATAGATATGATTAAAACTTGTGCAGTGTCATCTAAAGTATCAGAAGTCGCGCCGGCTGAAATTGGTCTTTCTCGTTCAGTTTACAGTATGCTTCCGTGCCTGTATTCTCCAGCCAATAGTTCGAAACTGAAAAGAAAATTGGCGAATGAAGAATCTGCTTCCAACAATGCAACCCGTAGTGAACGGTCAATATCAACTGCATTGTCGAATTATACAGTCGTTCAAGTGTCAGAAGGGAATTCTACAAAGATCACAATCAAGAGAAACTCCCCAGACAAAGAAGAATCCAAGAGCATGCAGGACAGAAATGAAAGCCAACCTAAAGTCAAAGTGAGCTGTCGATGCGGGCTGGCAACGCCTATACCGGGGAAATTAACATGCTGTGGCCAGAGATGTGCTTGCTATATAGACCAACAACCCTGTATTGACTGCAAGTGCAAGGGCTGCCGGAACCCCTTTAATAGAAAAAATATCATCGTTCCAAGCCAAAGGGTTAAAATAAACCAAGAGAAAATTCGAATACATCCAAAGCAGGTAACATTCAGACCCACTCATCCGATGAAAGGGAAAAACCTAGTGAGTCTCTATCCGAAGAAGCTGAACACGTCCTATACCTTTGCCGATAGCTTGACAAGTGAATCTCCATATAGTTCCCCTGAATATACGTACTCACCAAGTGGCAGCTCTAATTTGCTGATTGGCCTAGACGCTAAATTACCTGAAGCATTGCTTGTGGACGATGAAGTCTGTGCTTCTGCCAGCTCGGAGGACTGAATGCCTGTAAGGGTACTTCGATCAGTGGAGAAATTTTGAAAACCTCCCCTTACTTCCGCGCCACAATTTTTAGTACGTAAATTTTGCCGCATGTTTTGATATAAATCTTGCCAGGAAGTGTGGCTCCCCTGAGTGGGATCAGTGGACGTTTTCTCTACACTGAAAGATAGTCTCATAGCACTTTGTGGCACTGCAGTGCTGAGAGCATTTTAAACTCGATTTTAAACTGAGTTTCGGGGCACAGTCAATGGGCTTTTATGCCAAATACTATACTTTATCGAAGGAAAGAACCAACCAAAGCGTGCTTCATATGAGTGGAGCCATCTGTGGTTCATTTTAGTCGAGAATTGACAGTTTTAAAGAGAAAAGGTACGTTTTCACGAGCTGAAAAAAAAAATCTTGTCTCTGGTAAAATAATCTCATCTCTAATTCGGATTAATCTTATCTCAGTGGAGATAGGATTAATCCCAGTAGCAAATACTGAAGTTAACTTTAATCCTTACTCGGAGGAACTTTTTACAGTGCAAGCTGGAAAGCAAAGCCGGAATCACTTTATAATGGTCTTTGCGTTGCTTCGGAAAGTTGCCGAAATTTCCGCACCGGTTTTCCCGCTGTGGAAACGGAAGCAACTTTTTCTCGGAAAGTGGTTCCAGAAAGTTAGTGGAGACCTCTACGGATAGTTGGATATTTCGACGGGAGTTTTTAAAGTGTGAAAAAAACATGGCAAGGGTCATTAACAAATTGAAAAACGACAAGCGTTATTATGGATGACTTTGCCGGAAAATATGCCTGTCGGACAAGTTGGAATTCAATACTTTCCCTGCGATTTCAGCATTCCATGCCTTTTCGCGATCAGTCCAAAGTGAAAGTGAAAAGCATTCGAGGAAACAGATTCCCGCAGTTTTTGCGATATTCTTCGCTCGTTGGAAAGCGATACCGGAATCTCGCGAAAACCATCATTAAGTATGACAGAAATCATTGTGTAGATGGCACTTACTCTCTGGGAGATTGGTGGGGCAACGCCAGTTTGGAAAATTGCCAATCCAAGGGGTGGGACGCGTTCAGCCCTCATAGTAGATTAGTTCGTTTCAGTCTTGCTTAGGAGTTTGAGCACAGTAATAGAACCGTCAAACCTCAAAAAGCAGGTCTTGTCAACCAATTAGCTTTTCAGAAAGAAAAGTCTAGAAAACAATCGAACACCGCAAACTGAACAATCAGTGGAGTGCCATTACGGGATGTATAATAGTATGAAACTCTCAGGGATGAAAATGGATAGAATCACAGCGAAAGTTCAAGTTCAAATTCGATTAAATCAACATAGGTGGTATCATTCTCCCATCTCTTTCAACACGAATGAAAGAACACATCTATTATCAGTATTATTTCAATCATTAAAATATTGAGAAATCACAATTTATTTACGATCTAGAATTGAAATTCACAGTGAAATAGGCCTAAGGCACTAACACCTTTAGATACCTTTTGCTTGAATGAGTAGTGGGGGGGACTCCTCAGTTAGACTCAAAGAGGATGGGGCGATATCGAGAAAACGCTGCTGATCGATTGCTGATCCTGTAAAAGAACTAAGCATACCTTTAACTTTGGGAGCATGAAATACAATTGGCTTATCGAGACCCTAAAATCTAACTCACATTTTTAAAGCGGACATACGAACAGGGCTGGGCGGTCGTGACCTAAAATGTCTGACAGGGTTTTTCTATGCCGGATAGTGCTGATACGTGACCCGCCGGATTTTCTGAACACTCATCATGAAGCTGAAACAATTTCCATTTTTCTGTGTGGAATTGAGAATAGTGCCGACAATCGTGGCAGGAGTTCCACCCGACCCTGATCGGATGTTCTTGGGTTGTGCGATCGCGGACTGATATCCTGTCAGAATTTGTCTGTACCGGATACATGATTATGAGCGCGTTACACCCTCCTAACAATACTAACTATTAGTTACTGCTTTCATCCTAACCTCGTAAATAGTTACTACGCTGAACGTTCCATCCTTCTCGAAATAGTAACTAATAGCGAAATAGTAACTATTTGCTTACCATGCTCGGGAGCGTAGTAAGCGTGGTAACTACGAATCTCTGTGATGTGATTGGCTGGATTAGCCCGTGGCACGATATTTTGGTGAAAATAGAAAAACGAGTTCCAGCCTTGACGCCAAAAAGCCAGATTCGTGACGTCATGCGTAGTAACTACGGCAAGTAGGGTGGAACACGCTCTATGGTTTTCCGGAATGATTTTCTGCACTTTCCTCTTTGTCTCATGAAGTTGAAAAACTCTCAACTTTTCCCTGTAGAATTGGCGATGGTGCCGCCATCCTGGCAGGAATTCCACCTGACGGCTGGGGTGTTTGCAACAGACAGGTTGAGAGATTTTTTCCAACTTTACGGATGAAACTGTAGAAAATCCGTTCGGTAAAGCAGGATCGTCTATTCGCATCATAAGGCATTTCACTGGGCGATATTGTCGTGACCTTTTCCCTTCGACATAGATTAATGCAAAATAAAATGTAACTTTATTAACTTTTGAGCACAAAAAGAAATTAATCAAAACAAACTGCCGTTTGTCCAGTCCAGTCGATGAACAACAAATGACCGTTCGTCACAAATCACAATAGTTGCGTTTTTGCCGAAACTATGGCATCTGTTACCACGGTAACTGGATCTGCAGTTAGTTGTATTTGCAGTTACCTGATACCATGGTTGCCCTGCAAAAACGACAATTGCCGAAATTGTGCTTTTCGAAGTCATCTCTAAAAAAAAATTATATCCAGGTACATCATTAATTTCCAAACTTCTTTCTCGCCAATATGACAAAATCTTAGTCTCTATTATTGGTAATGGTGAAAGTGAGGTGACTTTTTCAGATACTACAGTCAGTTACCACGGTCGGACCGTGGTATCTGAATATCAGATACCGCGATAACTGGCCAGATACTACTGTAAAAACACCTTTTGACCGTAGTATCAGATACCAAGGTAACTGCGAAAAAGACTTTAGACCGTGGTATTAGGTACCATGGTATCGGCAAAAACGCAACTAATATCATTACACCGGATCAGGCCGTAGCCAAAGAGAGGGAAAGGGAACAGTTCCTGACAGATATCGGGAGTTCAAGTGAAGCCTATCATGTATAGCCTATACTGTGTATTGGCTGCTGTTACTGCAGATATGGCGTCCGATCATGACTAGTGCAAGATGATTTTTATTCTCTTTCATCTTTAGACAAGTTTTAACATAGAATAACCCATCTCTTATGTTGTACGTAGGCTAACGCGAAGTATTTATTTATATTATTTTGTCAGTTGTATATTTATTTATTACATCAACATTTTCTATAGTTTGCTGTAGGGAACCAGCTTTCTGAGACGTTTCTTTGTATGGCAGGAACGGATAATAGTAAAAGTCAGCGGCACTGCGTCGAGAAAAATCCGCGATCGAGTTACGTAAATACTTAGCGGGTGCATTGTGTCCAAGACCTTCCACACCATCTGGTTTGCATAGCCTACAACCACTCACTAGGGCTATTGTACAGAAAGTTGCAGAGAAGAGAAAATGCGTAAGTTTCGGGTATAACGATAGCCTAGAGGCCCTACCCGATGAAAAATTTGTAGCCTGCGTAGTAGTACGAAAACGTTGCATGTAATACTATGTAATAGCAAAGAATACTATCATTGAATGTGCCTCAGACTGGTCAAATCTTATGTAGTAGTATCCAGTAGCATCCTGTCTTGCCATAGTAACATCCAGTCTTGCTAATAGTACCATATAGTAGTACGCAGTAACACAGTAGCCTTGAAGTGGAAGCATGTAGTAGCATCGTTAGTACTGCATGCAACTTTTTCGTACTACTTCATAGTACTATTTTGAGATAAATTTTTCATCGAGTAGAGCTCACTCGGGTCGGGAACAGGGACGTACTGCGAGAAGGAAGAGAAGAATTTCCACTACGCAGTAGTATTATAAGTTCTTGGTATTTTTGTCCTTGCCCACTTTTAAGCTCGGCTTAAAATATATAAAGCTGAGAAAGAGTTACCTTAAATCGCAACTGCGGCGAAATAAGCTGAGTGATCCTTCTGTAGAGTATCCCCCTGGTTAGTAGCTTGGTTGATAGATGTTGGTGTTACATCGGCTCACTGACGTCGCAAATCCCAGTGTAGCCGACATTCAGCATGTTTCCAGTCTTCGTCCACGTCTTTTTTTAAGCCATCTAAGGCGTATTCTCGCCGTTCCCCGAAGACTCCTCGGGGAATCGAAGGGAACGGCGAGAATAGAGGGAGTCACTCCACGCGGACTCCGCCTAGGAAAACAACGAGAATACGGGGAATATTCCTAAAATGGATTTTGTTCGAAAAAAAATTTGCAGTTTACGAAATTAGTCTGGATCCACTTTATTTTTGGTTTTCTTTATTCTGATTGTTTTAATCAATTTTACATTGCACCAACACCAGCAAAAATTGATTCCCCTCTGAATCTGAAAGGGAGTCCTTTTTGATGATGGTGGTGATAATCGGAGCATTCCCCGTCCGTGGGGACTCGCGAGAATACGGGGAGTGAGTCCCCGGGACAAACAAAAACGCGGGGACTCCTCAAGTGGAGTCCTCGGGGAACGGCGAGAATACGCCTCTAGGGTAGAAGCGTTGATTGTTTCTTTCGTAAGGCTGTTCCATAGTGGTACGCTCCGTACGGAGAAAAACTGTGCCGCTCGCACCTTTTACCCTAGGTTCACACTGCTGCGATTTTGCGCAAAAACCTGCGACTTGCGACGAACTACACAAATCGTACGACAAACGACGCAGAACCATCCGTTTTGCTGCAGTGTCGGATGCGTTGAAATATTTCAACTGGTCCGACATAACGCATGCGGGAAATGCATGACTACTACTCGCATGTATGTAGTCTACTCGAACATCAATTTTGGTAATCCCGATAAAAAATTCTTTAACTGTGTAGTTGTATGGTAGTTGTACGAAAAAGTACGGAATACTTTGATTTAAAGCGGGACTGAAAAGGGAGGAAATAAGGGATTTGATTAGTTGTAGGGCATACAGTCTGCCTCTTGGGGAGAGAAGGCGGGGCAAAGGGTCGGTCCGGTCCTTACTCATGTCCGATTTGTGGTAGTATGGATGAGAATTGAAAACATTTGTTGTGTGAGTGCGAAAATTTGAATGAACTTAGGTTAGCAATTTTTGAGTAAATGAAGGATGGGTAGATGAAGAATGGATGTGTAGGATCATGGGAAATAGTTGTTTTATGAGTATTAAACAGTTGGCTAGGTTCCTCAGGGTACCCCTAGCCCATAGGGATAGGTGCCTATAGAAGGTATTATTTTTGTTTGTTTGAGTTTATTTTTCATGTATTTGCCATGGCCTTTGGCTCTTAGTGTAAATAAATCTTATCTTATCTTATCTTGTCTATGCCTCCGACTGCGTTAATCTTAAGAAGTAGTATCCGATAGCCAATGTATTGATATGTAGTAGTATGGAATACTTTGATTTAAAGCGGGATTGAAAAGGGAGGAAATAAGGGATTTGATTAGTTGTAAGGCAGACAGTCTGCCTCTTGGGCATCCAGTTTGCTAGTAGTAGCATACAGTGGCAACAGTTACTACTGCATGCTACTTTTTCGTACAACTTCATACGACTACTTCTTAAAAAAATTTCATGGGGATGCCCTGGACAGACGATAAGGGCCAGGTGCTCGCGAACAGCGATTCCTTCCCGGATTTTGGCACCATCGTCACTTCTGTAAGGAAAAGTTGGGGCTGTTGACGCGCAGAAATCCCGTCCCGAGAAAAACTGAATTCGGCCGGAAAATCCTCTGTTTACAGCATGAAAAATTAACATACAGAAGAGAAATTTTGAAAACTTCCCCTTACTTCCGCAGCCACAATTTTTGTGAATTTTGCCGCAGGTTTTGATATAAATCTTGACAGGAAGTCATGGTGGCGCTAATGTATTGTGACTATAATTAGAAGCAGGGGTGTCATGTATGGGGGGGGGAGGGCCTTCCACCTCCAATGTTGTCGGCCAGTCGGTAAAAAATAACCGAGTCGGCGCGAAGCGCCTCGATTTTCCGTAAAACCAGTTGATTTTCTTTCTCGGAAACAGTTTTTTTTCGTAAAAATAATAGATTTTTCTTAAAAACAGTCGGTTTTCTGAAAATCAGTCGATTTTTCTTAAAAAAAAGTCGTCAAAAACAGTCGGTAAAAATGACCAGCCAGTCGGTAAATGCCTTGCTCCCCCCCCCAAACATTTTGGCTAGTAACGCCTCTGATTAGAAGATAGGCCATTGCTAGTTAACAGGAATGATTGTTCATGACACTACTCACTTTTTCTTTGTGAAAAACCCTAACACAAGCCAACGTTATTCGAAACCAACAGACAGATTAATCAACCGGTTATGACCAAGATTCTGTCAATCCCGACCGACCTTGTGTTCTTCAGTAGATCAGACGGTGAAGGATGGCTTAACGGACTTTTCTTCTTGAAAGTTTACCTGATTATTCGGCAGAAATGACATAAACCACCAAAGAAATTTTTGAAAGACTGAAATAATACCAAATATTTTTTTTTTACTTTTGAGCTTGCCCACAATCGTACAGATGATCTTGAACGCGTCTTAGTTGTACTAGAATTTTCTAAGCCCGCAAGTTTGTCTCGTTTTTAATTTGTCGAGCGTAGTGGTCGGCGCTGCGAGTAAGGCCCGTTTCCGTTGCGTGGAAAGCATAGATCTTGGCACTACCCCGATGAAAATTTTTCGAGAATCAGACGTATGGAGTTGTACGAAAAAGGAGCATGCAGTAGTAACTGTTGCCACTGCATGCTAATACTAGCAAACTGGATGCTACAGCAGCAAGATTGTATGCTATCGGATACTACTACTTAAGATTAATTAACCCAGTCGGAGACATGTCAAATCAAAGTATTCCATACTACTAGATATCAGTACACGCAACTTTTTCGTATAACTACACTGTCAAAGAACTTTTCATCGAGACTCCCTAGTGTCGTGTTGCTTTGTAAGGTATGAGGGGTCCTTTAGGAATAGAAAATTCATAGACTACTGTGAATGGGTATCTGTAAACTTCTGCCCCTCACTTGTGGAAATGACTTCCAAACAACAGACGGAGCAGCTTGTTCTCTCGGCACTCGGCTCGCGACACATTAGCTGCCTTACCATGGTATCTGATACCACAGTCTAAAGTCGTTTTCGCAGTTATCGTGGTATCTGATACCACGGTCAAAAGGCGTTTTTGCAGTTATCGTGGTATCTGAAAAGTCATCTCACTTTCATCAAATTTTGTCAAATTGGTGAGAATAAGTTAGCACTTAGTCATGTAACTGGATATCAGTTTTCTTTTGGGATGACTTCGAAAAGTGCCATTTCGGCAATAGTCTTCTTGCAGAGCAACCGTGTATCAGATACCACGATAACTGTAAAAACGACTAATTCCTAAAACGCAACTATTAGGACAGACTGAGCCGCCTCCTCCTTCTGATTCAGACTGAGGCCTAAAAAAAGAACAGGGCTATTTTCAAAGCCATTAGGAAAAAGCATCATCATTTATTCAACTACCGAATCCATCATTAACCTGACCTATACGTAAACCGTACGGTTTTACAGCGTAAATTAAATATCTCCTTTGTTACTGTTACGTCTCAACATTGACTATGTACACCAAAATTTACGAACTGGACACTAAATCGCATCACACAACCAAATGAAAATGAATACATAAGCTTCTTAGAATAGCGCTTTTCTACGTTTAAGAACTAGGTTCGGTCACAGAACATCTTGGATAAACAGCCATTTGAAAAAAGTCGTGCCTCGATCTCCCTGGAAACGAACTTGAACCTGTGCCGCCTTTTGCGGGAAGATGTAAGCAACCTCTTATTTGAGAGCGGTCGGAGCTACAACCGCATTTAATCATTAGTTGCGTTTTTGATCGAAGTTTGAACTTACCTTCAACCTCAAAGGTCTTTGATCGTTTTTGGTTGCCCGTCACAGTTTCTTCGTCCTTGTTGAACTTCGTGAACTAGCAAGTTCGAAGTTTGCTTGGATACTCTATATGACTAAGTCCAAAACACGCCAGTGCTCCTCAGGAAGAAGGAGTAAATGTCTCCGTAACGACTCAAACTCAACAATTCAGATCCTAGGTCAAACAATCACGGCGATCTTCGGTAGCAGCTGTGATACCCGAGGTGATACCGCTTCTGGCTCTTCCGCTAGGTACCCGGCGATTTTGCATCGACAAGGAGAGTAGTCATCAAGAGTATCGTCGAAGAAACGTCAATCCGGCAAGGATCGCCAGAGTCATAAAAATACTAATTAAGCAAACAGTGAACTTTGACGGCGTTTGAAAACGGAAATTAAGCAACCGGCTACGCCAACTTCGATCAAAAACGCAACCATTTTCTGTTGCCAGTTCTTGCTTCTACTGAGTGCCACCGTGATGTGTTGGGAACACACGATTTAGACGAACGGCTATGGAGCTGAAGCCTGCTTTGAAGACCGTTCTCTTTGCCTGTGGCTATATTAGGATTCGAACTGACAGAAACAAATTCAATGACTATGACTATCTGTGTGTTTATGTGTTTTCTTTATTTCCTTCATTTACTCCGCTTTTTCAAAATGGCGGGTCGTAAATAAGTTACTTACTTACTTACTATGGTATTGGTCGAATAAGGAATTCACGAAGCCAGCCGGATTTACAATTTTGAGCTTTAAGAGAACGTGTGACGCCCATCCGCCAAAGTAGACCCCCGGATCTGCAAGTGCCTCCACTGTACATTCACTGGACTAGTCGCTTAAAGGACCCCTCGCACTATTAACTTTTCAACTTACAGTATTTTAAAATATGTGAATATTTAAAACTAGGCAGTGCTTTCAACAAGTAACCCACGGTTTTGGCTGTTTTAAGACTTTTCCGAGACCCGTTGACTTGTAGCGGAAACAGGGAAACAATTTACATAACCGGTTTTCCGATGGAAACACTTCTCGCAGACAACCGTCAATAGCGTGATACAGATCGAAAGTAGTAAAACACGGCCAGTGAGAAAATCAGCGTGGTTTTGTTGAAGGGGTTAGAATGTACCGTACGAAACTGGGGTTTCCGGGCTTAGAAATATATTGAGTGATTGTGGAAGTAGGTTGCGTTAGTATTATAGCTAAGACAGGTCCATTAACAAATCTGGATTCGGGGGCTTTCAAGGTTGCTGATTGAAATCAGCCCTACACAAAAAATTTCTAGAAAAGTCTTCCGGTCGGAAAATATTAATCTATTTCTGGAAACTTGTCTCTTCGTCTGGACCCAAGATCTTTCGCCAAAAGGTTTTAAGATGCGTGGTAAATAATCCCTTTTCAGAAATTTATGGTCCCAAAAGAATAATCCGACTCGGAAGTTTCGCTTTCGCAATGCCCCTGTTACAGCCAAACATTACTTCGGGTAGAAAAAGGTAAATGATGGATCTGAGATGCTTCAATTTATGCTGGACTTCTGGTTGGGTGGTTTCAAATCTTGTTCGCTTTTATTGTTGATAAGTTCAATGGAAAAATGTTTCCAAATAGGCAAACAGACCTTCTACGACTGCACTGACGAGAACATGGTGTTGAAAATCAGTGCTTACATTTCTACTTTTTCCCAAAACAGAATGTCCGTCGAACAGCCATTTGGTCAATGTGGCCATGAGCGTGTTCGACCCTACTTACCGTAGTTAGTCGGCATGACGTCACGAATTTTGGCTGCTTGGCGTCAAGTCTGAAATAAATTTTTTATAGTTTCGGCAAAATATCGCGCTACGGGCTAATCGTGACAATCACGTCACAGAAATTCGTAGTTACCGCGCTTACTAAGCTCCCGAGTGTGGTAAGCAAATAGTTACTACACTGTAGAAAGTTTCTCCGAGTAAGGATTAAAGTTAACTGCAGTATTTGCTACTGGGATTAACCTTATCTCTGCTGGGATAACATTAATCCGAATTAGAGATATTCTTATCTCAGTAGAGACAAGATTAATCCAAGTAGCAAATACTGCAAGTTTTTTTTTACAGTGAACGGTCAGCGTAGTAACTTCTCACGAGGCTGAACGAAAATAGTAACTAACAGTTACTATTGTTAGCAGGGTGGAACACGCTCCATGAGACCCTGTAACACCAATGTGTGGAAAACGCGGGAAATAGAAACTTACAATAGTCTCTACTTTGGGAACGTTTTGATACTGAGGCTGGTGAGAGTAAAAGTCATTCAGGTAGTTCGATGTGCTTTAAGTACAGAGAGAGTCAGATAGCCTGTCAGGATAGTCGTGAAACCGTTTAAAGCTGCCGACATTTTTGACGTCAGTAGATTCTTCTATTGCTGGTCTGACGCACACTAAGGCCTTAATATCAACCTTAAGCTAATCAACTCATTAAATTCTCTCTCATAAAACCGCATTCCAGACTTCCTCTTATTTACCAAACACCGTATTTCGCTACTTTCTCATCCTATCAACAAGAAGCGTCGGTGTCGCAGAAGTACGGGACCGAATCCGAACGAATTACAAACACTCACCTAACATTGACGACTTTCTAGTAATAACCGTCCACTAAAACACTTCTAATAGCAAGCGTCGAGGGTCTTTGGGCCTGGCTCCGAAATCCGGGTGAAATCTAAACCAGACACCCAGCATTTGTGCTTTTAACATCAAAACACCTAAAGCAATTACGTTTAGCTCCAAACCGTTCGGAGAAGCCCGAAAACGCACTCCAGTCTCATTCCGAGTATTACAAACGTTCAAAACTTAAAACTCCTCAATTTCACAACACCAAAAAATGTTTTGCTCGGATTTATGACATGAGTTCGCAGCGGCTCGACATCACGTACGAAGATCTTGTCCCCTTCGTTCAACAACGTAACACCGGAAGTGTAACACGTCTGCCCAACAGACGACTCATCTTTCGCGACGGCACAGTGAAGAAAGGGCTCGGTGTTCACGAAAACTTCGTAAGCGTTCGACTTGTGGATATCCAGGTAATAGACCTAGAAAAGAGACGCAATATTATTGTTCAATGCTCTATATGACTAAGTCCAGAATCTGTCAGTGAACGAGAACGAGAAAACGTCTCCATAACGTCTCAAACTGAACAAGTCACAAACTGTGTCAACCAATCACGGCGATCGTTGGGGACAGTTGTAGAGCCGCTTCCTCTTCCGCTAGGCACACCGCGATTTTGAATCGGCAAGGAGAGTTAGTCATCAAGAGTGTAGAGACAGCCAATGAGGATCGGGGGGTCGTGGGCTGAAATTACTGCCAGGATTTCCATTCGGAAAAGTTGAGATATTTTCATCTTTGCGATTAAAGTGTAGAAAATCCGACTGATTGTATGTTCTTAATTTAGCAGGGTTCCACCTGGATTGTGAAGCTGATCTCTGCGGCAAAGTCTGCTAAACCCTCCTATCGATATACTCAGTTCCGAGTAGATGGTCTCTGCTAAAGCAATATTGCAGTTTAGAGCCACCGTGCAGCGGTTTAGTTCCAGTTATTACCCCAACGATCATCATCATTATCAATGTTGCATAAATAACCTTTTCGTCCGACGGAAAAAAAGATCCACCCAGATGATCTATTTCAATATCCAGATGTGATGTACTGTGATGGTTACTGGTTGTAAGGCGAGGCAGGAATTAATGTATGTATATATATATATATATATATATATATATATATATGTAATTTTTCTCGAAGAGGTATGCAATATGCATATCTTCCTATGTCCCATAGGAAGTTATATTATTACAATTACTTTTGTGGAGGTTGTACGATATTGTATTATTCTCCAGAGAGGCTGATACGAAGCTGCGAAGGCTGATAGGGCGCCGTATCAGCCTCCGCAGATTTTCATCGAGCACTTTTCCTCAAATCCTGAAAAGTGGAGGCTGACTTCCAAACAATAAATAACAAGACCAAAGGTTTCGATGGGATCCCAAAAATTCAATATTTGACCCAGACAATTGGGTCTTGTCTTTGCCAGACTGCTTGAACTCTTTTACTATTAAATTTAGAAACAGACTAAGGCTAAATAGCTAACCACCCGAGAAAACCAAGTTCAGATATGGATTCAGCATGTGTGTTTACCTCTATAAGTCATATCTGTTTTGACGAAAACTTCCTGCCTTACTTCTGCCAATTTCCCGGTTTCGACCGAATTCCGGAACTACTTGTCCGGCGAAAAAAGAAAGCTAAAAAAGGAATTCAGCGTATCTTCTTTTCCCTATATCGAACATCTAATCAACTTCAAATAAAAATTTAACTTATGGCAAATTTTCCGGCTCCAGCCGGATTCCGGGCGAACTATATGTCCGGGTAACAAATGATTATCATGCATGGATTCAGCCTCTCTCTTTACCTCTAAATCTGATATCTAATCAACTACAAATAAAACTTTAACCTTTCACAATTTTCCGGTTTTGGCCGGATACCGCGCTAACTACTTGTCCGGGTGGAAAATGGTTTTCACGGAAGTGTTCAGCATGTCTTCTTAACTCCAAATCGAACATCTAATCAACTTCAAATAGAACTTTTGCTGCAAACTTTCCGGTTTTGGCCGGATTCCGGGCGAAATACTTATTCGGCGAGAAAATGGATTTCATATTCGTGTTCAGAATGTCCTCTTACCCCTTCATCGACTATCTCAACAGCTGTTTAAAAATATTTTGTTCGTCCCTTAATTTGAACCCCCTCCCCACCCCTAAATGTAGGGCTACAGAGCCCATCTACGAACTCGACCTTTCGCTTACCTCAAAAGATCCTCCCACCAAGTTTCATCAAAATATCTCATTCACTTCGAGAGTTATCGTGCTCACAGACGGACAGACAGACGGACGGACAACTTTTGCGATGTCATAGGTATCCTTCCACTTTCGTTTTGGGATCCCAAAAAGCAGTACTTTCAGTAAAAAAATGAAACATTTGAAAGAGAAAAAACGTGTTAACTGTTGCCACTTTTCTTTGACGGACGTGTGACTTACGGCAGCAACAAACAGTGATATTCTCGCACCTATGAATCTGAGTACTTTTTACAACCTATTAATGAGAAATCTCGAATTATCATCTTCATAGTTATGTGCCTCGACTTTTATGCTTCATTTTTGTGTTTACTGGTAAGGAAACGGTCGCACAGTTCTTGCTCGCTTTGTCGAAGAAACGAAATCTATGACAAATGGCAGAAATTCCGTGACCAGTGGCAACGCCGATTTAAGTCTGATCAATTCTATCTCTCTAAGAGCCCGGCGCTAGATTACATCTGCTTCGCCACAAATGAAAAAGATGGTGTTGGATAAGGAATGTACTGTCATAAACGGAAATGCCTGGTTCAGAACAGTAGTCATTTCTAAATTCCTACAGTACGCTAGGGCTGCCTTTTCACGAAACAAACATTCCCTGCGAAAGTAGCAAATAACTACCACCAAAGAAGATATACAAGAAGACAAAAATTATTTTCGAAAAAGCTACAACAGTTAACATACCTCCATCTCAGTTGATATCGGAATAACAAGCTCAAAGGTCAGATAAAAATATCAACCTCGCTGCGCTCGGCAGATATTTGTCAGAACCTTCTTCGTTTTCGGCTCCGACAGGTTATTTTCAGTGGAACTCTCGCTGATATAAAAGGTTGACTTCCGTCATCGAGGTTGATATCGGATTATAACAAGAGACGGCCATTGAAAATACTGTCCGAGCCGAAGTTACGAAAAACATCTGCCGAGCGCAGCGATGTTGATATTTTTTAATTGGCTTCGAGCTTGTTATTCCGATACCAACTGAGATGGAGGTATGTTAACTATTTTAACTTTTTCGAACAGAATTTTTGTCTTTTTTGGTATCTTCTTTGGCAGTAGGCTACTTATTTGCTACTTTTGTAGGGAAATTTTTGTTTAGTGAAATGGCAACCTTAGCCTACTGTAGAAATTTGAAAATGACTACTGTAGTGACCCTGGCATTTCTGTTTATAATCCCTCCACCCCCACCCCCAAGGTGTCCGAACTAGTCTAATTGTATAAACGATTCATCTTGAGCAGATGCTTATTCTTCCCAGCAAGTTTCACTCCGATCCCTCCATTCTAACCGTTTCTCGAAATTTCCGGCCCCCCAACTCCCATACAGCTGAATCCGGTCTAGTTCTGTCAGTGATGTATCTAGAGCTTGTGCTTGTTCTTCCCAACAAGTTTCATCCCGATCGCTCCACTCTGAGAGTTTCACATGATTTCCAGTTTCCCCCTGCGACTCCTACCCCCCAGACTCATCGAATCCGGCCCGGACCTGAAATGAGAGATCTGAGACACGAGGTCTTTCCAGATATCAAGTTTCATTCAGATCCGACCACCCGTTCGAAAGTTATGCATGCCCCTATTTTCCGGATTCCGCCCCCTCCCCCTCCCCCCACGATGGTTGGATCAGGCAAGTGACTATGTCCAAGTTAGTTTGGTCGGGTCCCTAATATGCCTGCCAAGTTTCATCGTTCTAGCGCTTCTGGAAGTACCCTAACTCGAGAAGAGTGGACCGACAGACCGACAGAAAAGTGACCGGTAAATGGCACTTGGGCGGAGCTGCAAGCCTGCAAGTGCCATAAAAACGCGAAAGGCTGGTAGACCATCTGCTTAGACGAATAAACAAACAACACCAAACCACCCAGCTAAAATTGTATCCTGCTGATTTAATCTGTTTCCGGAGACGGTCCGGTCCGTATTTCTTTTGCATGGCGCGACCAACTCATTAGTTCATGCTACCAGAGACCAATCACTTAAGAACTCTGGCTGTCAAACATTCTAATATCACTGACAGCTTGTCATCGGTTATTTTTGGAACTCGGCGCCAAATCATTAAAGTTCCAGCTCTTTTCACATCAATGCAAATAATAAAAAAATGAGCCAATCGAGGAAAAGCCGATGACCGTTCGGTGGAAAGTTTCTGAAGAGAATCCTCGGAAATCAAGCCTTTATTGCCGCCCCCCCCCCACCGACGGAGTTCTTTTTCGGGTTTTATAAGACGCGAGGCCATACTTCCACGTTACTGACGTCTCAGAGCAATCTAATGACAAAAGACTCGCCCCCCGAGCTGGCACCAGTATCACTTACAGCAAGAACAAATACGCAAAAGAACCTTCGTCTCCCGATCTCTGTAATACCACTATGCGCAGGGTTGCCACATCGAAAAAAATTAGAAAGTGACTTTTGGTCGAAAACAGAGAGTGATTTCGTAGTGAAATTTTGTTTTCATGAAAAAATGGCGAAAAGTTACTTTTGGTCAGAATCAATACTGCACAAATTAGAAATCTTAATTTAGCGTCCTTGAAAAAACGTGAAATAGTCACTTTTGGTGGGAATCACTGCTGGAAAATGACACCTCTGGACGTTTTTTGAAATATAATGAATTTTATGTCCTACGTAGGACAAGACGAGACAAGAGTCACAAAAATAAAATACAGTGACAATTCACTCTATCGTGAGATATGTGGTAACCCTGACTATGCGTAGTCGATACATTCCCGATGCATCAGCAAACAACCGGAGGTTAGGAGCTACGCGGAACATTACAAGTCGTTACCGCATCGCAGTAGAGCCAAAGAAGGAAAGTAGAGAGCAATCGACTATTGGTTGTTTAACACTGTGACGACGTCAATATACAGGCGGGCCATACACGCCTGCTGCGGTCTTTTCCTCTCAAGTCCAGCGGCTAAGAGGAAAGTAGACGGACGTCAACAAAAAGCTCAGCAAGCAGCTCTCGCTTTACTCAATTTTGTCTGGGTATCCATAGTGTGTGCATGGGACCAAGATAACTGGTTATAGGAGCCGCAAGGGAGCGCTTTTACTGAACGAACTCCGCATCCCCCTCTTTGTTTTTATTTTTGTAATTATTTAATCAACTATTAGCTAAGTCTTTGGTTTGTTTTTCTCCTCAAAAAAGCAATTCGCTTGATTTTTTGTTTTTCAACGAATCTGACACTGGGAAAAACCGAAAGGTTGTGTTGGAATCGTACAAAGAGTGGTATAAAACTAAAAAATTCATTTTTTGTACACATATATATTTTATTTTTGTAGAGTAAGACTTTATAGCACCTGTACTAGTGTTAGTATTTTAGTTATTAAATATATTAATTACTGGACTGAATATTATTTTTTTGACACAAGGCGAGTTAGAATAAGGTTAATAACGACTTTTAGTGAGTTAGGATAAGGTTAACTATGACTTTTAGGAAGCTTAAATGATGATTATAGATTCGTAAGTATTGTTTTATTCGTACTCAACAAGTTATCGACTACGTTCGGCTTTTTTTTATAATAAACGATCGATTGTAACACGGGGCGTTGGGTCTCCTGCGCACCGATGTGTCGTAATTTCCGCACTAAAATGACATTAGCGCAAGGCTCTCTTACGTTCTGCAGATGCAGTTAGGAGTAGACGGGGAAAGGAGTACGAAATACTCTTGATAACGAACTCTACGTGCCGATAAAGAATCGCCGTGTAACTAGCGAAAGAGACGGAGGCGTCGACACAGCTGCGACCAACGAACGCCATTTATTGGTTGACACAGGATGTGAGTCTTCGATCGGGCGACGTTTCTCGTTCTTCCCGAGGTTCACTGGCGTGATTTGGATAGAGTATAATGCGCGGGACCCAATACGGACACACCTGTTCGTAAATCGGTTTTTAGACGTTTTCAAGAAGCGGTCTTTAGACGTTCCTCCTTCATCCCGTTCATAAAATCTGGGGATGGGTAAATCCACCTCCCGTTTTTACTTTGTTATGAACAACCAGGGGCATCACGACTGGGGGGGGGGGGGGGGGTGATGATCAGTCGATTTTTTTTTAAACTGTCATTTTTTATTGTTGAAAACAGTCGTTTTTTTCTGCAGAAACAGTCGGTAAAATTACCAGCCAGTCGGTAAATGCCTCGTCCCCCCCCCCCAAAACATTTTGGCTAGTGACCCCTCTGGCTGGTGACCAGTGAGAGAGGAGCGTCCTAAACGTCTTAAAAACGTCTAACAAGAGCTGTAAGCTCATATGGCACTTGCATGTGTCAAGATGATTTGATTGATCAAGAGTAAGTTTCGACTTTGCGGTTGAGATGCGCGCTATAAGGGAGCTGGAACTTCATTTGTAAGCAAAACCCTTGAGGCAAAACTGCTAATGGGCTGATGGGCATCACGAAAATGCATATATTGCTTAAAAGTATTTTTTTTACTTTGCGGTCAAGATTGGTACTTTAAGGAATAATCGGATTTGGGAAGTAGCAATTTCTAAGCAAATGTTGTTGAGTCTCCAATATTCCAGCGAAGTTTCATCGTCCTAGCACATCAGGAAGTACCTTAACGCGCGATCACCGGAATCCCAGACCCCCCTTCCCCTCCTCCAACTCCACCCACAATAACCGGAGCCAATCCTGTTCTGTAAATGATTAATCCAGAGCATCTGTTTGTCATTCCCACGAAGTTCGATCCAGATCACACCAGTCTAAGCGGGTCAAGTATTTTCCGCCCTCCCCCCGATAATTGCCGGATTCGGTCCGGAAATGAAAAAGGTCACAAGAGAAAAATGTCCTCTGTTTAATTATTAAATTTCACTCGAATCCGATCACCCGTTCCAAAGTTACGCATGACTCAATATTCCGGATTCCCCTCCCTCAACTCCCCCCCCCCCAAGATTATCATATCGAGGATTTTTTTTTATTCCAAGTCAGTTTGACCGGGTCCCTGATATGCCTTCCAAGTTTCGTCGTGAAAATCCCCCAAAAACGGAATTCCGGGAGACCCCTCCCCCCCCCTCAAGTGTCCGGATCCAGTCAAATTATGTAAAAGATTTATATGGACCAGATGTTTGTTCTTCCCAGCAAGTTTCACTCCGATACCATAATTCTAACCGTTTCTCGAGATTTCCGGTCCACCCCCCCCCCACCCAGCTCCCCCGCGGTGCACGTAGCCAATCCGATTCAGCAAATGAATTACCTAGAGCATCTGTTTGTTCTTCCCACAAAGTTCCATCCCGATCCCTCCATTCTAAACGGGGCACGTATTTCCCCCCCCCCCCAATAGTTGCCGGATCCGGTCCGGATATGAAAAAAATCATCGGAGAAATGTCCTCTGTTGAATTCTTAAATTTCACTCGAATCCGATCAACCATTCCAAAATTACGCATGACTGAAAATTTCGGATTCCCCTCCCTCCACTCCCCCCAACATTATCTGATCGACAAAATTTTTATTTTGAAGTCAGTTTGATTGGGTCCCTGATATGCCTGCCAAGTTTCATCGTGAAAATCCCCAAAACCACCATCACCGGAATTCCGGGACCCCCCCCCCCCATAAGTGTCCGGATCAAGTACAATGGCCTAAAGGACTTATCTAGAGCAGATGCTTGTTCTTCCCAGCAAGTTTCACTCCGATCCCTCCATTCTAACCGTTTCTTGAAATTTCCGGTCTCCCCCCCCCCAACTCCCCCCTGGCTACCGAATCCGGTCAAGACTTTAAACGGGACATTACAGATATATATTCTGTTCAGTTATGAAGTTTCATTACAATCCGATCATCCGTTCGAAAGTTACACACTTCTCAATTTCCCGGATTCCCCTGCGGATTCCCCTCCCTCCACTCCCCCACCATTATCTGATCGACAATATTTTTTATTTTGAAGTCAGTTTGGTTGGGTCCCTGATATGCCTGCCAAGTTTCATCGTGAAAATCCAAAAAACCACCATCACCGGAATTCCGCCCCCCCCCCCCATAAGTGTCCGGATCCAGTACAATGGTCTAAAGGACTTATCTAGAGCAGATGCTTGTTCTTCCCAGCAAGTTTCACTCCGATCCCTCCATTCTAACCGTTTCTTGAAATTTCCGGTCTCCCCCCCCCCCAACTCCCCCCTGGCTACCGAATCCGGTCAAGACTTTAAACGGGACATTACAGATATATATTCTCTTCAGTTATGAAGTTTCATTACAATCCGATCATCCGTTCGAAAGTTACACACTTCTCAGTTTCCCGGATTCCCCTGCCCTCCACCCCCCCAAAATGGTCGGATCAGAAAACTGATTATTCCTAATTTTGTTTGGTCGGGTCTCTGATATGCCTGCCAAGTTTCATGGTCCTAGCACAACTGGAAGTACCCTAACTCGAAAAAGTGTGACAAAATGCCCTAAATTTTCAAGTTTCCAGCGCCCCGCACTCCCCCCCATATGGTCGGATCGGGAAACTGATTATTTCCAGGTTAGTTTGGTCGGGTCCGTGATATTCCTGCCAAGTTTCATTGTCCTAGCTCATCTGGAAGTTCCCTCACTCGAAAAAGTGTGACAAAATGCCCTAAATTTTCAAGTTTCCAGCGCCCCAGCTCCCCCGCATATGGTCGGATCGGGAAACTTATTATTTCCAGGTTACTTTGGTCAGGTCCCTGATATTCCTGCCAAGTTTCATTGTCCTAGCTCATCTGGAAGTACCCTAACTCGAAAAAGTGTGACAAAATGCCCTAAATTTTCAAGTTTCGAGCGCCCCCACTCCCCCGCATATGGTCGGATCGGGAAACTGATTATTTCCAGGTTCGTTTGGTCGGGTCCCTGATATTCCTGCCAAGTTTCATTGTCCTAGCTCATCTAGAAGTACCCTAACTCAGAAAAAAAGTGACAAAATGCCCTAAATTTGCAAGTTTCCAGCGCCCCGCACTCCCCCCCATATGGTCGGATCGGGAAACTGATTATTTCCAGGTTAGTTTGGTCGGGTCCCTGATATGCCTGCCAAGTTTCATTGTCCTAGCACATCTGGAAGTACCCTAACTCGGATATGTGGGACAAAAAAACTCGGACCGACCGACAGACCGACAGACCGACCGACCGACAGACCGACAGACGGAATTGTGATCGGTATATGGCACTTGAGCCTCTGGCTCAAGTGCCATAAAAACGGAATTACGAACAGGTGTGTCCGTGCTGGGGCCCGGGCATAAACTTCACAATGACCAAAGACAGTAAAAGTGGGAAAGACCGGAAACTCCCGTAAGCCCCGTGAGTCACAACAATCAGCGCCGTTTAGCGGATGTTCTTTCGTTAAAAAATCGGTCTGTTGACATTTTCTTCCATCGCTCTCCGCAGAATCATCATCAAAGCACGTTTTGTTGTTTTTTTCGTTTCGTTTATGATGAGCATCCCCTCTCCATTCAGATTTCCTCTTTAATTGGAATAAAAAACAAGTAGGAAAAGAATAAATCGCTTTTTTATGGAAAAAAATGTTGAATTCACGGTTTCGAATCAATTAATACTGGCAGACATTGCCTACTCACGCCCTCTTGCTTTGATTATATTACTTATCTACCGCTCGAAATTGGACAAAGTCCAAACGCTAGTCGGCGCTCCGATCGATTTTCAGAGTCCCGAGTTTAGCGAAGTCACCGGTCTTTCCCACTATTATTGTCTTTGACAATGACGAAGACACTTTTCTCATGACAACCTCTTTTCCGACCCTAACAAATGCTATCAAAGACAACCTACGAGAGGGTGCAAAGCGGAAATCAACGAAAGCTCGGCCGTCTCGGATTCAGGAAGTGACACTCGAGGTAATCTAATGTAAACAAATGTATGACTTATGTGTCTCTTATGTCTAACTTGTCAATCGGAAACTTTTCTCTTGATGAACTGTTCGTGTGACAAGTGACAACTTGCTTACTGATATTCTTGTCAGGCGTGAAATTCCAAAAAACGTTTGTCAAGCGACAGGTGTGTCTAGCAAAAATTTGTCAAATGATAGTTGGAAAGGGGGATCTTTGTCATGTGCTCATTTACTTTCTTGCTCCACCTATTCGGAACAAGTGACATTCTTATGAGCTCTTGTTTCGTAACGGAAACGTTTCAGTGGTAGTAGCCTACGGGTTGATTTAGGTATGGAAATAAGGACATTGCTGAAGAAAACAAATTCGAATAAACGGACCGTAGCAAGACAGCGGATAGACTTGAGTCAAGGCGAGGCCACGTCCTTAAATAAGATTTATTCGATAATTAGGTAAAGTCGCTTAGAAATTTAGGGACATAGAGTTTTCCAAAAAAATTGGTTGGGAGGTTAGTATGCCAGAAAAGGACATTTTTTCTCGCCTCGGATGTAGTTTGGTGGGAATCAAGTCGAAACCAGAAACCTACCCGATGAAATTTTTTTCGAGAATTAGTCGTATGGAGCTGTACGAAAAAATAGCATGCAGTAGTAACTGTTGTCACTGCGTGCTACTACTAGCAAAATAGATGCTACTACAGCAAGATTGGATGCTATCGGATACTACTACTTAAGATTAACCAAGTCGGAAGCATGTTATTTCAAAATAGTCCATACTAACACGTATCAATACATGCAACTTTTTCGTACAACTACCATACAACTTCAAAGTCAAAGAATTTTTCATCGGGTAGAAATGTAACGAAGTGTCTACAGTTGGAACAAACTGTCTTGAACTAATCTGTGAAAAGTGTTACCGAATGGATCTTCTTAAGAACTTGTTAACATAATCATGATATCTGCCAAGAACCAGAAACCTGCAAGACCTCATTTGCCCAACAACCAATGAATCCTGTCGATACCTTAGTCCTTGGTTCTTGTTACGGATAAATTAAAAAAAAACGCGAAAAAATTCGACTTTCTGGTTGTCATTGACAAACTCCACCCCGGGAGTTCTAATGTTTTCCACATCTAAAATTTAGTCGTTTCTTCTTCTGGCAAGAATCTTCAAAGTTACTCAAATAAGTTACTACAAATAACAGATTTGTAAAAATGATAAAAGTCTTCTGAATGATCCACAACCAGAGCAAAATAACACTAGAGAGTAGCGCCAAGACTTGAAAAAAGTGACACACACTCGAATAACAGCGACACTAGCACCACTAGCGATAGTGAATATCCCTACTGAAACTCAATCGGTCGTTCACCACCGCTGGCTCCGATAACTTCATATTCTAAACATCGCAAAAATATGATACAGCCTCCATTATTTCCTTGGTGTTTGCATACCGCACCTTTGCTTTACTAGAAATTTCTAAACCCGCAAGTTTGTCTCGCTTTAAATGGCGTAAGTGTAGTGGGCGGCACTACCAGTATGGCCCGTTTGCAAAGCATGGAAAGCATAGGTCTTGGCGCTACTCTCTAGTGTTATTTTGCTCTGTCCACAACCCACACACTTGAGACCTAAACATTTCCTGTGGCATCGCATGTGGCAGAAGAAAACCAAGGGATTTGCTCACTCCATTTTTTACTGACGTCCGACTCCGGCTCGGCTGGGCTTGAGTACACTACCCAGTCGGTTTTCTCCCCCGGATCCGGATCGGTTCTTGGCCGGTGCCCTGTCCGAGTGTAAACGACGACGTCGCGAATTTGCTTCGCTTCGACTGCTCCACTCCCGATGAAAAACTTGTAGCCTGCGTAGTTGTATGGGTAATTGTACGAAAAAGTTGCATGTAATACTATGTAATAGCAAAGAATACTATCATTTAATGTTCCTCAGACTGGTCCAGTCTTATGTAGTAGTATCCAGTAGCATCCAGTCTTGCTAATAGTAGCATGCAGTAGTATGCAGTAACGCGTTAGCCTTGAAGTAGAAGCATGTAGTAGCATCAGTTAGTACTGCATGCTACGTCTTCGTACAACTTCGTACTACTATTTTGAGATAAATTTTTCATCGGGCTTGGCTTGTTGCAAATAGCCCATACTACCTGTCCCCATACAGGAAAAGGTTGGCTAGTCTAAATGAATGTCCATTGTACTAAAGGGAGATAGAGCCAACCACGGTTCTGATTTCCGAAAAAACTTTTCACCAATTTTTTGCCCCAGAAAGCCACAATACACCTGGTACCTGACAGTTGATTTATCCCTTTGTTTTTCATGCGTGAAGAGCAGCTACAATGTTTCCCGCATCTGAGACTTCTGGCCTGGATCATCTTAGTTACTCAACACTCCAACTAATCTTGATCGCAGCCAGATGGACAGCTTCATTCGAAAGCACGGGCAAAAAAATCACCTTTCTAGTTATCAGTGACAACCTCCACGCTGGGAGTTCCGGAAAATCAGCCCTAATGTTTTCCGCACCTGTCACTATACTGCTATTTTTGAAATTGGCAAGTACTGACGAGCAGTTTGTTTGTTTCTTCCCGCCGAGTACTTAATCAGTGCCAATCCAATGAGGCGTTTCTGAAATGATCCATATAGTGACTGATGAATGTGACGGCAAAAGTGTTTACATGGAGAGTATGAGTTGAGAGGTTGAGGGGTGCAATAAGAAGTGTCTGGGACGAGTAGAAATGTTCTGTTATTACAACTGCGAGGCATTTCAGAATGAAAAGCTTGGTCGGTGACAGTGATGAAGAGGGTTTCTGGCCTGCAAGCAGGCCCGTATCCAGGAATTTATTTCGGGGGGGGGGGGGTCCCTTTCGGTAGGGGGGGTTTCCTGCGGGTCGGACAAAAAAGTACAAAAAATACATAGATCAGAGGGAAAAGACTATAAAAATGATTATTATTGTATGTTTCGGGTGGGGGGGGGGGGGGGCAAACCCCTACCCCCCCCCCCCCCCTAGATACGGCCTTGCCTGCAAGCCTAGGGATACCAGCGCGTCTCGATACTAAAGGCGTAATCTCGCCGTTACCCGAGGACTCCTCGAGCAATGAAGGGGAACGGCAAGAATAGAGGGAGTCGCTCCACGCAAACTCGCGTACGAAAAACAGCGAGAACACAGGGAATGATTCCAAAACGGATTTTGTTCGAAAAAAATATGCAGCTGATGAAATTAGTCTGGAATACTGGATCCACTTTATTTTTATGGCATTTGCAGCCTCTGGCTTAAGTGCCATATACCGATAACAATTCCGTCTGTCGGTCTGTCGGTCGGTCCGAGTTTTTTGTCCCACTTATCCGAGTTAGGGTACTTCCAGATGTGCTAGGACAATGAAACTTGGCAGGCATATCAGGGACCCGACCAAACTAACCTGGAAATAATCAGTTTCCCGATCCGACCATATGCGGGGGAGTGCGGGGCGCTGGAAACTTGAAAATTTAGGGCATTTTGTCACTTTTTTTCCGAGTTAGGGTACTTCTAGATGAGCTAGGACAATGAAACTTGGCAGGAATATCAGGGACCCGACCAAACGAACCTGGAAATAATCAGTCTCCCGATCCGACCATATGCGGGGGAGTGCGGGGCGCTGGAAACTTGAAAATTTAGGGCATTTTGTCACTTTTTTCCGAGTTAGGGTACTTCTAGATGAGCTAGGACAATGAAACTTGGCAGGAATATCAGGGACCCGACCAAACGAACCTGGAAATAATCAGTCTCCCGATCCGACCATATGCGGGGGAGTGGGGGCGCTCGAAACTTGAAAATTTAGGGCATTTTGTCACTTTTTTCCGAGTTAGGGTACTTCTAGATGAGCTAGGACAATGAAACTTGGCAGGAATATCAGGGACCCGACCAAACGAACCTGGAAATAATCAGTCTCCCGATCCGACCATATGCGGGGGTGTGGGGGCGCTCGAAACTTGAAAATTTAGGGCATTTTGTCACACTTTTTCGAGTTAGGGTACTTCAAGATGAGCTAGGACAATGAAACTTGGCAGGAATATCAGGGACCTGACCAAAGTAACCTGGAAATAATCAGTTTCCCGATCCGACCATATGCGGGGGAGTTGGGGCGCTGGAAACTTGAAAATTTATGGCATTTTGTCACACTTTTTCGAGTGAGGGTACTTCCAGATGAGCTAGGACAATGAAACTTGGCAGGCATATCAGAGACCCGACCAAACAAACTTAGAAATAATCAGTTTTCTGATCCGACCATTTTGGGGGGGGGGGGGGAGTTGGAGGGCAGGGGAATCCGGGAAATTGAGAAGTGTGTAACTTTCGAACGGATGATCGGATTGTAATGAAACTTCATAACTGAATAGAATATATATATCTGTAATGTCCCGTTTAAAGTCTTGACTGGATTCGGTAGCCAGGGGGGAGTTGGGGGGGGGGGGAGACCGGAAATTTCAAGAAACGGTTAGAATGGAGGGATCGGAGTGAAACTTGCTGGGAAGAACAAGCATCTGCTCTAGATAAGTCCTTTAGACCATTGTACTGGATCCGGACACTTATGGGGGGGGGGGGGTCTCGGAATTCCGGTGATGGTGGTTTTGGGGATTTTCACGATGAAACTTGGCAGGCATATCAGGGACCCAATCAAACTGACTTCAAAATAAAAATTTTGTCGATCAGATAATGGTGGGGGGAGTGGAGGGAGGGGAATCCGCAGGGGAATCCGGGAAATTGAGAAGTGTGTAACTTTCGAACGGATGATCGGATTGTAATGAAACTTCATAACTGAATAGAATATATATCTGTAATGTTCCTTTTAAAGTCTTGACCGGATTCGGTAGACAGGAGGGGGTTGGGGGGGGGGGGAGACCGGAAATTTCAAGAAACGGTTAGAATGGAGGGATCGGAGTGAAACTTGCTGGGAAGAACAAGCATCTGCTCTAGATAAGTCCTTTAGACCATTGTACTGGATCCGGACACTTATGAGGGGGGGGGGGGGGGGTCCCGGAATTCCGGTGATGGTGGTTTTGGGGATTTTCACGATGAAACTTGGCAGGCATATCAGGGACCCAATGAAACTGACTTCAAAATAAAATTTTTGTCGATCAGATAATGGTGGGGGGAGTGGAGGGAGGGGAATCCGAAATTTTCAGTCATGCGTAATTTTGGAATGGGTGATCGGATTCGAGTGAAATTTAACAATTGAACAAAGGACATTTCTCCGATGATTTTTTTCATATCCGGACCGGATCCGGCAACTATAGGGGGGGGGGGAAATACGTGACCCGTTTAGAATGGAGGGATCGGGATGGAACTTTGTGGGAAGAACAAACAGATGCTCTAGGTAAGTGCAGTAGTGCACCGCGGGGGAGCTGGGGGGGGGGGGGGGTTGGACCGGAAATCTCGAGAAACGGTTAGAATGATGGTATCGGAGTGAAACTTGCTGGGAAGAACAAACATCTGGTCCATGTAAATCTTTTACATAATTTGACTGGATCCGGACACTTGAGGGGGGGGGAGGAGGTGGTTTCCCGGAATTACGTTTTTTGGGGGATTTTCACGACGAAACTTGGAAGGCATATCAGGGACCCATTCAAACTGACTTGGAATAAAAAAAATCCTCGATATGATAATCTTGGGGGGGGGGAGTTGAGGGAGGGGAATCCGGAATATTGAGTCATGCGTAACTTTCGAACGGGTGATCGGATTCGAGTGAAATTTAATAATTAAACAGACGACATTTCCGGACCGAATCCGGCAATTATTGGGGGGAGGGCGGAAAATACTTGACCCGCTTAGACTGGTGTGATCTGGATCGAACTTCGTGGGAATGACAAACAGATGCTCTGGATTAATCATTTACAGAACCGGATTGGCTCCGGTTATTGTGGGTGGAGTTGGAGGAGTGGGGGGGGGGGTCTGGGATTCAGGTGATCGCGCGTTATGGTACTTCCAGATGTGCTAGGACGATGAAACTTCGCTGGAATATTGGAGACTCAACAACATTTGCTTAGAAATTGCTACTTCCCAAATCCGATTATTCCTTAAAGTACCAATCTTGACCACAAAGTAAAAAAAATACTTTTAAGCAATATATGCATTTTCGTGATGCCCATCAGCCCACTAGCAGTTTTAGCCTCAAGGGTTTTGCTTACAAATGAAGTTCCAGCTCCCTTAGAGCGCGCATCTCAACCGCAAAGTCGAAACTTACTTTTGATCAATCAAATCATCTTGACCCATACAAGTGCCATATGAGCTTACAGCTCTTGTTGGTTTTCTTTGTTCTGATTGCTTTTAATTATTTTACATTGCACAAAACAATCAAAAACTGATTACCCTCCGAATCTGAAAGGGGGCCTTTTTGATGATGGTGATGATAATCGGAGCATTACCCGTCCATGGGGACTCGCGAGAATACGGGGAGTGAGTCCCTGCGGACAAACAAAAACGGAGGGACTCCCCAAAGGAGGTTCCTTAAGATAAGGAACAAACAGTCCTCTCAGAGAATCACAATGCTCTCCAGGTTGTGTTTACTACACTGTCAGAAGTTTCATAACAGATAACACAAGGAAGCGCGGTTTTAAAAAATAAAACATAGGATGCTAGCTCTTATGATTTTCAAACGTTACACATTGAAAGGTCATTGCGTTAACAAGAGCTGAAACACCACCGAAAAAATATCCGCTGACTTATTTGTTTGTCATCATGATATCGGAAAGTCAGCAGATGCTTTTTCGGCTCCTGCATAGCGTTTAATGCATACCGTTTTCTAAGTACCCACAGATAACATCCTTGTGTTATCTGTTATGAAACTTCCGGCAGTGTAAAGGGGTTCTATTGTAATTTTCTGGCATACGATTGCCTCATCTTTAATCTGGATCCCCGAAATCTAGTTGGTGTTCATAGGATACTTCAATATAAGCTGGCAATATAAGCTGATACATTCAATATAAGCTGGCATTTAGTGTTATTTATTTATTTATTTTTTTAATAAATAAATGGGTAATGAAGGAATGATATAGTGGATTCATGGTGGTTAAAATTGCGGCCACAATCAGGATTCTGTTGTCTTAAAAGTGGCCGTTAATGGTAAATTGTTTGTTTAATTTATATGTTTTTTGATAAAATTAAAAAAAAATGTCTGTAAAACAAAAAATCACCAATGCAGAAATACGCAGAAAAACAGGTCAGCCTTCTGTAATTGAGTTGCTGAAAAGATGGCGGTGGGCATACCTGGGACGCATCCTTCGCATGAAAGAGGGCCGACTTCCTCGAACAACCTATGAGTGGAAGCCAGACGGGAGAAGAAAGCGAGGCCGCCCCCAAAACACATTGAGACAAACATATGACCGAGATCTAAGGACGGCTGGTACCTCGCTAGTACCTGAATGGGAAGACGTCACCGCTGAGGCATCAATGAGGGACGAATGGAGAGGCTTTGTCGAAGCCCTATGCGACACCGATGGCGCTGGAGGAACTAAGGTCTAAGGTAAGCTTCCATGGGAGGTGCTAGGTCCTGTATCTCCCGCTGTTAAAGTATAAAAGGGGCTGAGTTTAGACAATCTAGTTACCCATCACTTGGGTTCCGGCTACCCCCCCCCGGTGACCCCCCCCCCCCCCCCCCCCCCCGGACAACCCCCCCTCCGCCAAAAAACCCCGGCTAAACCACCCCCGGTACCAACCAACCCCCCCCCCCCCCCCCCCCCCCCGCATAAAAAAAGACAATCCCAGATGAATCTCCTAGTCCCAAATACATAAGCCACGGATAGTACAAGGGATTAGCTGGGTACCCAGATAAGCTCATGTACCTACTGACGGAAGGAAGGAAGGAATTTATTTCTTCAACATTTCTACAACATATTGAACATATTCTTAAACCAATCTCTCAATATGTGACAACGGGTCATCTGTGCAAGACGGACATCAAATTATCAAGATCTTATTTATCATTTTTTTTTTTTTTTTAATACACTTAGTGAGACTTTAACTCACTACAAATCAGCTTTCTTCACTCAAACACCCCTAGCCTACCCAATTCCCATTCCCCTCCCCAATCTTCATTAAACAGCCAACTCAGTTACCCAACAAATATTTTTTTAATCTGTTGTTAAACAATAAATGATTATCAGACTTCCTAATGCTTGTCGGTAGATTATTCCAACTGTATTCCTGTATTCCTACTGACGGATGCATAAGAGTAGGATAACTGGACGCAGGATCCAGTAACAAGTGTAAGAATAAGCTTGTGCGTGCACAAAGGGTATGTGTATGTGAAGCAAAAAGTGCTGGCAGGATGTATTCTAAGTTTTGAATGCGTTAAGTGCAGGCAGGACAAAGATAAACAAGGGAGGGGAGTGTAAAGCGGAGGTGAAGGTTGATGATGACAGAATAATTGCTGAACTGAACGAACACACGTATTCACCTTAAACGGTTGTCAGTGAGGTGTTAAAAGTGAAAGATCAAATCAAAACCCGTGTCCCTCAGTGTAACGACCCCCCCCCCTCCCAACAAATCCTTTCCCAATTCCTTCTTCTTCTTGGCGAGGAAGCTGAAGTTAGGTGCCGTTAGTTTTTGGGATCCCAAACCGAACGGGAAAATGTCCGTCTGTCCGTCTGTTAGCACGATAACTCTCGAAAGAGTTGACATATTTTGTTCAAATTTGGCACGATGACTCTTTGGGTCAAAGTACAGGTCAAGTTCGAATGTATTGTGAATGTTAAATCTTTTGGATTCGTATTGAAATTAAAGGATATGGGGGGGAGGGCGCCGAGGGGGTTTTGGTACCGGGTGGAGGGTTGGTCGGGGGGTTTTGGTACCGTATTTTTAGCCAGGGGGGTTTAAACCGGGGGGGGGGGGGGTTGGTACCGGGAGGGGGGGGGGGGGGGGCGCCGGGGGGGGAGGGGGCTTGGCCGGGGGGGGGGGGGGTGGCCGGGGGGGGGGGGAGTCGCTGGGGGGGGGGGGGGGGTTCTCGCCTAGACCCCCATCACTTATTGGCTTGACGTCCCGATGAAAATGCGTTACTTCGTAGCTCCGCTTTTCATGATTAATCGATTTTCATATAGTGGACTTTCCCTGTTGGATTTGTGGTACCTCTTTGCGCTTGTACCTGTGATGTATGTTTGACGGAAACGATTTACGAAAAATAAGTGTTTGCACATTGATTACTAGCCACTGAAAAGCCGTGTTTGTTTTGAGATTCGAATTTTCCGCGTCATGGTAGAACTTTGCGACGGCCGTAGATACTCTGAACGTAATGCTACAGCAAATAGTCAAAAGTACACAAAATCCTCAATACAACGGGATGGAGAAAGTTGTCTTGAACCTTAGGAATTTGACAAGATTGGCTTAGAAATTGTCACTTCCCAGATCCGACCATCCCTTAAAGTACTCATCTTAACCTCAAAGTTTATAAAATGCTTTTAAGCTAAATGTTGCTCATGAGCCCATGGTCATTCTCAAGGGGTTTGCTTACAGGTGTATCCCTTAAAGTACAAACAATGTTTTTGAGCAAAATATACATTTTCATGATCTCGATCAGCCTATCATTATTTTTGCTTCAAGGGTTTTGATTACAGATGAATTTGTAGCGCCCTTAAAGTTCGCATAATTTTGGGCGGATAATTTTGTTGTTGAGTACCGAGACACCACACGTGCAGCTTTCGGAATTAGGTATCTAGCTCCGACTATTTGGAATGATATTCCAGTTGTCATTCGGGAGGCTGAACACATTGGGTCATTTAAAGAAAAACTTAAAAAACATTTATTGGGAGAAGGGAGTTAATTTTCTTATTTTTCTTTTCTTTTTTCTTAGATTTCTTTTTTTTTCTTTTTAAATTTTGGTGTTAAAGGTTAATTGAGAGAGAGGGTTCTTGTCCTTCTTTTTTTTATGAAATTTGATATAGGCTGAGAATCAGAGGATTGCAGTCGTCCATCATCAGGCTTCTTGAGCCTTCCCCGGGCGGTTGCGTGTTTTTATAGTTTATTTTGTATTTAGTAGTAAATAAAGTAAGTCAAGTCAAAAGTCAAATCAAGTCATCATCACAGCCAAGTGCAGAAACAATACATTCTCCTGATTTCCAAGGGCCCGTGATCAATCTTAATTCAAGGGTTTTGCTTACAAATGATCACAACAAACCCTCGAATTGGCTAATCCTTACTTTCATCCTTTGCCGCAGCCTTGCAAGTGCCATATGAGCTTCTAGCTCTTGTGGTGTCCGTCAGTTGTTAACTGGGACTCGACGATTAAATATCTTATTATTTATATTATCTTATTATATTATCTTATTATTTATAAACATCGATGAAACATCGACGATTAAACATATAGTTTGCTGTATACAGTAGAACTTGTAGACTGAAGGTTAGGCTATCACATCTGGTGAACCAGCGGTAGGATTAGAGCACGGTCAAAGTCAACGTGTTCTAGCAAGAAATCCTCCAAGAAGATTCTTCGAGTTTTACGGTAATAAGCCATTAATTCGAAAATGATTCACTGTCTGTCTCGTTGAGATTTATCAAGTTTGAATTATTCTAATACTGGCGACCAGCAACTGTTGACGAAGCTGATTTAACTGAAGGGGCTGATTTAAGTTAAAAGAATTCGCGAAAGAAAAGTTGTTTGGGTAAATTAATCTCTGAAAAGAATTTTGTAGTGTAGGGTATTTCTGAAACTGAGTATTTACCGCGGAACCCTGCACTGTCAGAAGTTTCATAATAGGTAACACGAGGATGCGAGGTTTCAGCAGATATTGCGTAACAGATAACACTTCAGATGTTGTCTGTTGTGTTTGAAAACGTTATGCATGAAATGTTAAGCATAACAAGCTTTGTTATGAAGAGCCAAAAAAGCATCTATTGACTCTATTCCTTATTGTCATGATGTCGGAAAACTCAGCAGATACTTTTTGGCGGTTTTTCGGTTCTTCCTGATGGTAACGCTTATTTATTTTTATTTTTTTTATTTTTTTAAAGCCTCGTTGTATCTTTTCTGTTCTTCCAGTCCAATATGAATTGACCAGGTGACTACGCTTCCACTTACCCTTGGTGACGCCAACGGTCTTATCTTAAGTTAAACACATGACTGGCCTATCTATTTAGCGTCACCTACACTTTCCTCTATCTCTACGTTTATTTTTTTAATTTCTTAATTATTTTTTTCCTTCAATTCTTTATTTATAAAATTAAATTAACAAAACTAAATTCATTAACAATATTTACTCTTTCCAATATCTATACATTTCAATCATATTATACAATTTTAACGTGAGTATCTTTCCACTATTATTATTCTCATCATTCAAACTATTTCTATTACAAAATTCAACCTAAAAAAAAAAAAAAAAATTCTAAAAAAATCATATAAAATACACATTATTTTTTTTCCTATTATCATTTATCATAAATTTTAAAACAAAATATATAAAATATATATTAAATAATATTTAAAATTCTCTTTATGCGGACCATTTTACGATAAAACAATCAAGGAACATCCTACAAAAACTGAACCAGTATTTAAATAAAATCGCTCATCCCGCTCAAAAGGTGCTCTTTAACGCTTATTATGCATAACATTTTGAAACACAAAAGATAACACCCGAAGTGTTACCTGTTACGCATTATCTATTGAAACCGCGCATCCTCGTGATATCTATTATGAAACTTCTGACAGTGCGGATGCCTGGTCCTGAGACACGTCAAGGACATTCTTCTCGATCCCCACATCCCCAGCCGTTCGATAAATGGCACGTCGGTCTGTCCGACGGGGCTAAACCGACCCCTGCGATCAGAAAGCCTGCAGCTCAATAGTTGTCGTTCGGAAGAAAAATTTCAACCGAATCCAAACCCAACGTCATACAAAGCTCACGTCAGAAGAAAAAGTTTCCTCTGGGCCTAACCCAAAGTCCCCCTAGATCAACATCTAACTCTGCGTCAGCTGAACCCAAGATATGGTGCATTTACACACTGCGTAATATCCGAGCGTATTTTACGCAAGTATTTGGGCTTGAAAAGATCTCTAGCAGTACGGACGTATTTGAGAAGTCGGTCCGTTTTGTATCCAAATACGTCCGTATTGCTGGAAATCTTTTCAAGCTCAAATACTTGCGTAAAATACGCTCGGAATTCAAAATACGCTCGGATTTTACGCAGTGTGTAAACCCACCATTACACTCAGAATGATAAGTTCCTTTTGAAAACATCGCGATGGACCCAGCTCAGTTTTTGCAACTCTTAAAAGTTTTGATAACCTCTCAAGATAAGCTAGAACAACGTTTTGGTCAACAAATGGGTAAACTGATTTGAGATCTCACCCAGGGGCTATCGCAAATTACACCTGCAAATGCCGCATTTTCGGGATCGACTAAAAAGAGGCACGGCACGGCGCGGCACGTCATAGTGTAGGAGGCATGAGTACTAAAAAGAGGCACGAAAACTAAAAGGGTCCTTTCAAGCTTCAGAGTGAGGGGCAGGAACAATGTTCTAACGTGCCTTCTTTTAGACTCTGGAGTTACGAACTCTCACTTACCTGTCTACTTTTACTACCTGCCAATCTATTTTTATTACTCGTGCCTTCTGCGCCATGCCCTGCCTCATTTTGGTCGGCCCCCGCCAGGCCCGAATCGAGGAATTTATTTCGGAGGGGGGCGGGGGGCCTTTCGGGGGGGGGGGAGGGGTTTGCCTGCGGGTCGGACAAAAAAGACAGAGATCAGAGGGGAAAAGCCTATAAAAATGATTATTTTTGTATGTTTCGGGGGGGGGGGGGGTCATCCCCGTGGAGACGGCCTTGGCCCCCGCATATTCTGCTCAAAGTATGGCGAAACCGAAGCTGATGAAATTCAATGAGCGAGACAATATTGATGCGTTTTTGTCTGTGTTCGAAAACTATTGCAACAAATGCGGTGGGCGAGAGATCAATGGGCATCGCGTTTTTGAGCGGAAAAGCGCTTGAGGCGACGGCAAGTTTATCAAGCGAAATGGTTACCAATTACGACAAAGTAAAAGCTTGCATACTTGAGAAGTATGAAATTACAAAGGGGTCCTATTGAATAAAGTTCCGTGAACTGAGGAAAACCGAAAGGGAGTCCTATTCGGGATACGGGCGGAAATTGCGTCATCTAGATCAATGGTTCCCAACCTGTGGTACGCGTACCCAAAGGGGTACGAGAGACCATCGCAAGGGGTACGCGAAGGTCCTCAAAATCAAGCTAGTCTGTATCTTAATATCTTGCCTCAAACATTTTTGAGTTTTCTGAGCAATTTCAGATACACATATATGCCTTAATTTTCCGGACACCAAATATCGTATGTTTGACTTTACTCTCGTGGTAAAATACAGTAAAACATCGATTTGTCAAAAAAGGGGGTACGCAACCATTTTGAACTTTGATTGGGGGTACGCCGTACGGAAAAGGTTGGGAACCACTGATCTAGATGGCTTGGAGTGCATGAGATGCGCGAGGAAATCCGGGTTATTCCTGCGGATCCGGCAAACAATGTTACAGAGTAGAAAGGGGTTCCACTGAGTCGATCACTGAACTTTTTCTGGTCGAGAAGTTTACAAGCGCCGCCCCCTATGGAATTCAAGTAACCCTGAGGGAAAAGCAACTGGCAACGTTGAAAGGGTCAACAGAAGTAGCTGAGCTACGTTTACATGGAGGGTATTTACCCGTACTCCGCGGGTATTTTTCTCCGCAACAGCAACGGGTATACCCCGGGTATTTTGGACTTCAATTTTGCGAACTTTTTACCCAGGTATTTGTTTGTTGAAGGGTATTCTTCGACGTCAGCAACAACACAATCGGATTCTGGAGCAAGAATTTTAATTATGTCAATATAAGAAGTGATCCAAATGGACACATGTTGGTGTCCATTGTAAAGAGATATTCTGAGCTGTGCAACCTTGGAATCTATTGCCACATGACAGTCCTCTCTGTGAAAAATATCCGGGTACCGTGTGAACACACTCCCCTCTCCTCTCCGGGGAAAAATACCCGCCGTGTAAATGAACCTTGAAACGTACCTCCTGGCGAGAAAGACTGCAAGTGGCGGTTTCGGTAACTAACACAACAAACACAGGGGAGAGGACAACGGAAAAGTTCTCAATAGGAAACCGGGCTACACCGCAGATGGCAGCAGTGACAAATCCTGCAATGGCCAAAGTGGCCGAAGTCTAAGGGGTAAAGGATCAGAGACCCCTAGCAAAAGAGGATACTTTCATTTTGGCGACTTGAAGCAGGTTGCAGCATGTCCAAAGATGAAATCCGTGAATAAAGCAGCTCGCAAGGTGGAGATGGCAGACAGTCCCGACAGAGAAGTCGCATACAAAATAGTTCTACAATTAGAGGAACGGTAAATTTATCAAGAACTTCGCTGAAATTGCGTCACCACTCACGGACATGACAAAGAAAAGTTCTCCGGAGGTCGTCCAGTGGAATGAGGAAGCATAAGCCTCCCTTGAAGTCCTGAAAGAAGCGCTTTGTTCCCAGCCCATCCCACGAAATCCTGACTTCAAACAAGAATCCATAGTACAGACGGTTGCTAGTTCAAAGGGCATCGGTGCTGTATTGTGCCAACGCATTGCTGAACAGGAGCACCCCATTGCATTTCTGAGTCTCCATTTGTCTTCAGCCGAAGAAAGATACTCAACGGTTGAACGGGAGAGTATGGCCATTTTTTTGCCACCAAAAGTGGCATTACTACTTGGCTGGACGCCATTTCTTGGTCGAGACGGATCACCAGGGGCGTCACGACTGTGGGGGGGGGGGGAGGGGGGAAGCCCCCCCCCCAATGTTGTCGGCCGGTCGGTAAAAAATAACCGAGTCGGCGCGAAGCGCCACGATTTTTTTCGCCAAAACAGCTGATTTTTTTTCATGAAAACAGTCGATTTTTCGTCAAAACAGTCGATTTTTCGTCAAAACAGTCGTTTTCTTCTGAAAATCAGTCGATTTTTTCGAAACTGTCATTTTTTTTTGAAAACAGTCGTTTTTTCTGCAAAAACAGTCGGTAAAAATTACCAGCCAGTCGGTAAATTCCTTGCCCCCCCCCCTCCCCGAAAAAAAACTTTTTGGCTAGTAACGCCTCTGCGGATCACTCCGTCATGATTCGTCCTTCAAGACCAAGGTGGGGCATGGGGCAACGTTCAAATGGGATGAGAACAATATTCTGAAAAGGTATTTTCAAGATCAGCTCCCATAGACTGTCGTTCCGTCTAGACCTTTCAGGGAAATTCTTGTTAGGAATAATGGTCTTTGGTCGTGAACCGACGAGTCCGATATTTATTTTTCCCGCCAACAATAACACTGATAAACTTTAAATTCATATCAACAAAAAATAAGTGTACAGATAATATTCAAAACACACGTATTTCTTTTATAAGTAGTGAACTGATAGACAAAAATGCTCCTCAGCCGGGATTTGGACCCAGGACCCTCTGCTTACAAGGCAGTCACTCTACCACTGAGCTACCGAGGGGCTTGTGAACAGAGTTCGCAAACCAATACAATAGTCTGGTAGAAGTCGGCATAGGAAAAGTGATCCCGCCCGAAGGCAAATTTATCTAACCAGTTCACATCCCCATGTCACGTAAATTAATAATATATTATACGTATATCTCAATTGTCAAGAAATAACAACAAATAAATCAAAGCAGGTCAATAAATGATAACTAAGCGAATGTCATAAAAAAGTTTTGTTGGAAAACGTTATACATGAAATGTTATGCAGAACAAGCATTGCCAGGAAGAGCAAAAAAAAAAAGGAAAAAAGCATCTACTACCTTTTTTGTTTGTCTTCATGGACTTCATGATGTCTGAAAATTCAGCAGATGCTTTCTGGCTATTTTACGGCTCTCCCTGATGGCAACGCTTGTTATGCATAACATTTTCAAACACAACAGAGAACATCCGAAGTGTTGTCTGTTACGCATTGTCTGTTGAAACCGCGCATCCTTCTGTTGTCTGTTATGAAACTTCAGACAGTGCTTACAAAGGAAGAGGATAAGCACTTGGGATAAAGACCTGTCAGGATACTAAAACGAGGAACGGACGATGAACTTTAGGTTTGAAAAGTTGCCAACCCCTCGAAGAATACTAACAGAGGAAGGGAACGGTGCGGCGAATTCTGGCGACAGCCTTCCTCATTTTAGTATGCCCTTCCCCGTTTTAGTATACCCTTCCTGGTTTTAGTATGCTTTCCTGCTTTTCTCGCGTTGCCTTCCCTTCCTGGTTTTAGTCGATCCCTAAGCACTTTGCCCCTTCGAAGATTACTGAGAAGTTGACTGACCTACACAAAAAGCTCTCAGAAACAGCGTATCGACGTTTGTCGCCTCACCACGGTTTGATCCGTTTGTTTGATTAATGTTTTGTTGACTTTAGTTTTTGTTTTACGTCTTTTTCCGTTTTTTTTCCTTCTTCAAGTAATCATTTTGATGTAAGTGGGTAATAAATAAATATTATTATTATTATTATACTAATGCCCGAGGGACGACGGCGTGAAGGAAATGACCGAAAGACATTGTCCAACGGGCTTAGCAATATCTAACTACGGACACATGGTAATTAAGAAAAGAGAAGTCACCATTTTCAGTCGGGAACGAAATTCGATTTGATTAGTTATGTTCCCTAGAAATAACTCTCTATTACGTCAGCAAATCGCCGAGCGGCGAAGAAACTGGCAATGTTCCGGGCTAATCTGTTCGATATTACTGTCGTTTTATTCCCTCGTAAATTTCGCCGCAGTCAGTTTGATTAACACGATTAGAAGCGCTACTAATTCCCCGGAAGAAGTCTGGATATTTAACATCTCGTTACCGCCCTCATTCGTTCAATGCTGTAGCAGATTAATTATGTCATCAGTAAGCAGTAAGAAGTTATCCGTAACTCACTTACTGAAGTATCTTCGACTACCCATCCTTTAAAGCACTTTTCACGGTGAAATGGATCAGGAATATCGTTTATGAAAATACCTATTTTCCACGCAAAATTACAGATTTTCTTGTTAGCGCTTCTCGAGTCTACACATCCTCCACGCTCTAAGAGCAAAATATTGAAAAACGAACGCGCCTTGGTTTAAAAGTGGGTAAACCGAGCAAACAACAGAAGTTTAAAACATAAGATAGACCTGATGGTCTACCATGTCTTCCAAAATGAAAATAAGTGCGCAAGCGCTCAGACGTGGAGTGTGAAAAATGTTTTATCACATTTTATACACAAACAGCGTTAGAACCAAGACATTTCAAATCCCCAATAACCAAACAAGTATTGAAATAACTTAATTTGTAATCATCCCAGTTTGGCAGCCAGCCCGACCCTTTAGACTTCTTTTCCATTAGCAAGGTAATAACAAGTGCAATAAACCAAATTGTAGCAGCCTAATACCCCATTTGTCACAATTTGTTAAGAACGGCATAGCATCGATCATATGACGAAACCGTTCAGTTTCCAACTGTTCATTTAAGATCAGAGTGCGTCGCGTCGTTTTATTTGTTAATGTTACACTAAAATCTTCATCCATAAATATCTCGCCGAATATACAAGAGTTGAACTCGAGACCTGTCATGGACGAACTTAACTGGAAAATCTTAGCCCCGCTGCCCATCATCGGGAGGGGGGGGGGCACCCGTCAAAATGCGTATTTACACATCTATTTTCTCAAGTGTACCGGCTTAGAGTTTGATTGCTGTTAGACCAAAATCTGCATTTATACATACATATCCACAAGTATACAAGACTTGAGCTCAAGACATGTCATAGACGGACGTAACTCATGGAAAATCTGGCCCAGTTACCCATGAACGGGAGGGGGGTGGGGGGCATCAAATTGCATATCTAGACCTAAATAATCTCGACTATACCAGCTTAGAGTTTGATTCCAGTCACGGGTCAAAAACTTAACTCACGGGCAAATTGGGCCCACTTGCCCATGAACTGGGAGGGTGGGGATGGTTCAACTCCGCATATAAATCCCAACCCTGTGATCCGAAAGCACAAAGGAATTTCATGACCCTATCCCCAGTTATTGTCAAACTGAAAACATTAAAAAATGGGTAATCTGGGCCCAATTGCCCCTGAGCCAAGTGGGGGTGGGGTTCGGGACCCGCAAGAAGGAAAAAGAGACCCCAAAGATCACAAATCTACCAAGTTTCAACTTGATACCTGTTCATCCTGTCACGGGTAACAAACTTTATTCCTGGACAATCTAGGCTCAGTTGCCCATGAACGGGATGCGTGGGAAAGGTGCAACTTTGAAAGTAATTTCCCAGCCCTAGGATCTAGAAGTACACGGAATTCCATCGTCTTATGTCCAAATCTGGTCAAGTTTTGACTATTATTCACTGGGCAATCTCGGCCCATTTGCCCCTGATACGGATGAATGTAGGGGGTGGGACCCCGAAAAGACACAACTAGACCCCAATACCCACAAGTGTACCAAGTCTAAACTTGATACCTCCGCTTGGTTCACCAGTTCTGAACTCTACAAAATATAGTGAGAACCGAAAACAGAAAGCTGAAAGCTGCTACAGCGCTCGCAATAGTGGATTGTTCCAAGGAACACTTCACTAAACAGAATTTTTAAGCGTCACATGTCTTTGTGTAAGAAAGAACCTGGAAAGAGCTGTCGGTGAGCTTCAAGCTCACACATTTACTTCTTTCAATTAGCTAATCGCACATGGTTAACCCCTTTGCTCACCATGGTTCCGGTTCGGCGACGCCGGGATTGTCAATTTCCTTCCACAGACATTGTGATTGATCATTGAATATCTCACAATGTGATTTGTAATAATTAATAATAATAGTAATTTATTGCTACCCATTTCTAACAAAAATGGAAAAGCGGAGTATATAACAAAAGTACAAAAAAGAACACTAAATGAGAAAAACACGACTTTAACTCAATAAGTATAGATATTATGCGTCAGGACTGACTCGTAAGAGTCCAACGGGGCTCGACGAAGGCTTGGCGACATTTGCAAATGCCAATCTTTTCGGATGTTTAAGAACGTTCCTTTGATGTTTTAATATCAGTAAGTTCATCCTTGCGACTGTTTCCAATTTCTCATTTTATTGTCATCTTTATTCTTGCTCGAAACTGGTTACAATAAAAAAAATACGCAAGGGCCAGAGAGACATGGGGGAAAAGTGTTTATTTTAGGGTGGGAATGGGTCAGGAAGAATTAAATGGCTAAGCAAGGCATGAGATCTGTGGCACGAGAGTGTAGGATGAAGAATGGATGGTGAGAATGATGAAGAGTGATTAGTTTGCGGTGATTAAGAGTTTGGGAAGATTCCTCAAGCAGGCAATGAGGCATCATGGGAATTTCATGTAGGCGAAGCCTTTTGCGCCTTATTTTATTCGCCATTTTAACTCTGTTTGATTATATTGTGGTTATTTTATCAGTTGTGACGTGACCAAGTTTATATTTGTTTTATTAATGGTGATTTCAGTGTGTTGTTTCCACACGTAGTCATAAGTATTTGACCCGATGATTGAATATTATTGTAACAGAAACAAACTGTATATAATATTAGCCAAAATTGTACCAAAATTGTATATTGCATGAAGTTTTTAGTATATTATGTACTTGTACGTTAGTGAATTTTTATTGACATTTTCCTATGCTATTTTTCGCAATGAAGAATTTTTGGATAAATAAAGTGAATTTGAATTTTAAAAAAAAGACTGTTGAGTTAATTTGTCTCTATGTAATGGGGTTCACCATTTGGTTTGTTTGTTTGTTTTTTCCTTTGCTTATGGACCTCGGGCTTTGCAATCATATCATATAGGACAAGAATGCTCCATGCCTGAAGTTTTGGCTGGTAATGATGGTGACGCACAAGAGATGGCAGGTTCGTGTTAAGCAAGAGCTCAAGATTGGATTAGGACTTTGAGTCGGAACAGATGCCTGCGACAGAACTCGCAAGAGACCAAGCTTGATTTTATTCTGTCTTTCCGTTAAGACCTTTATTTGTCCTTACAGGCAAGAACTGCAGGTTGAAAATAGTTTTAATCGTTTAGATTATAATTTATTACATTTTCTGTGTGCATGTGATGAGCTGAAAACGCTAAGATTCTCGGGGGGGGGGGGGACTACAGGTGAAGATGGGCTAATTAATTTGACCGAGGACAAATGTTTCGTTCAGTAGAAAATCAACAGAGGTGCATCCGGGCGGCAGGTAATCCCCGAGACCAGTTCATGCAGATAATATCTAAAGTTCTGGTTATTCGTTTTTTCTTCTTTTTCTTTGTACATTTTTGTTGCTATGGCCAGTGGCTTTTCGTAATAAATACCGTATAACAACAAGTGACAATCTTCTTGCTTGACCGCTAACGTAAGAGACGACAAACATGTTACCGAGCGACATTCGAGACAACTGTCATTTGTCTTCCGGATTTTGGTCACCGCAATAAATAAAGGATCATGTCTGCACTCCAGTCCATTCAGAAGAAGCGATTTTAGTCAAAATCCTCCGCAATAAATAAAGGATCATGTCTGCACTCCAGTCGATTCAGAAGAAGCGATTTTAGTCAAAATTCTCGGCTATAAATAAAGGATCATGTCTGAACTCCAGTCTATCAAAAGAAGCAGACTAAGGTTGCGTTCCAGAACTTAACGATTGTTAAAAAATTGTTAACAACTGTTAAATTTTTGCGTTTCAGGGTTCTGGTTTCGAAATTTGAGCTCTACCCACCTAAGATTTCCGTTCCAAAACTTAACCGTTGTTAACTACTTTGTAACGACGGTTAGTGAGCATCGTTGGAAAAAGTTAACAATCGTTAAAGCTGCAGTTAGCTCTGCCCCGGAATAACGTTGGCGATTGTTAACAATTGTAAGTTTCGGGAACGCAACCTAATACTGAAAATAGGTGACAGATTTTGGAAAAGCACTAATTGATGCTTTTGTGAATCCGGGACGCTAAGGGCCATAAAACAGAAACTCTGATAGGCAGAAACTTCTGAGTCGGTTTGACAACCAACAGCGACGATTTGGAAGTTGTCCCTCTAGGCCACCCTTAGAGCGTGTTCCATCCTACTTACCGTAGTTACTACACATAGACGCCACGAATGCTGGCGTCTTGGCGTCAAGGCGGTCCCGCATTTTTCTATTTTCAGCAAGATATCGTGCCACGGGCCAATCCAGCCAATCACATCACGGAGATTCGTATTTACTCTTACTAGGGTCTCAAGCGTGGTAAGCAAATAGTTACTGTTTCGAGAAGGTTGGAACGGTCAGCGTAGTAACTTTTCACGAGTTTGGAACGAAAATAGTAACTAATAGTTACTATTGTTAGAAGGGTGGAACATGCTCTTAGAGACATACTGCTGAAAGCCGTAGCAGATTCGCCAATTACGGGGAATTAGCTAAGAAATACGGAGCAAGTTAAGCTCTATGATGTCCGGGGAAATGAATGGCGACGAGCTTACTTGAAAGGGAGCGGAGGAAACAGTTCTAAGTTACATTAGAGGTGGAAACAATTCTAAGTTGCACTAGAGGTATGCTTCTTGAACAGTTCTCCAAATTCTGAGTTTCCTTGGTTTTGTTTCTCGCCCCTAGAACACTCATAAATAACTTGAGTTGGAAATTTTTGGAGTACATGAAAGAGGGGTGGATGAAGAATGGATGTGTAGGATCATGGGAAATAGTTCTTTTATGAGTATTAAACGGTTGGCGAGGTTCCTCAGGGTAGCCCTAACCCATAGGGATAGGTGCTTATATAAGGTATAATTTTTGTTCGTTTGTGTTTATTTTTCATGTATTTGCTATGGCCTTTGGCTCTTAGTGTAAATAAATCTTATCTTATCTTGTCTTATGGGGATGACAGATAAATAAATTATAAATTACGAACTTCACATGTGCTGACAGCCAAGTGTGAATCTGACTTCGTTTGTAGGAGATGGAGTAGTGTAATTACATTGAAAACATCATTCCAATTCGCCATATTCCTGCACATTGCAGCGCTGCCAAGTGGATTAGTTTCCAAAAGCCTCTGTCGCAAGTAGACAATACTCTATATCACTGGTCCTCAACATTTTCGTACCGCCTTCCCCTAATTATGTTCATAAAAGTTGCGTACCCCTCTTTGAAGAATGATTGTTCTACTATCAACTAAGATCTGTCAAGATCAAAACGCCAAAGAGACGGCGTGGGATTAATGCTTAAAAATAGATACAAATAAATGGGATACTTGAGGCTGCAAGGATACCAATGTTGCAAGGTTGCAAACTGGTAAAGGGTCGGAAAAACACTTGCGCTGTTTCTCTGAACCGTCGTAAGCCAAAACTCAATTATCTCAATTATCGGCGTTTTGTCAATTAAAAGAAAAAGGTAAATTAAAGGTCAATTGGTCAATTAAAACTCAATTATTGGCGTTTGGTAACTACTCTGAGCCTGTTCTATGACTCAAAATACCCCTTTTGGGTACGCATACCCCCGATTGGGAACCACTGCTCTATATGAAAAACACGCCAGTGAACCTCGGGAAGAAAGAGAAACGTCGCCCGGACGCCTGTGTCAACCAATACGCGGCGTTCGTTGGGGACAGCTATGGTGGCGCTTCCGGCTTTTTCGCTATGTCCACGGCGATTCTTCATCGGCACGTAGAGTTAGTCATCAAGAGTATAGAGAGATTGTATCCTATCTGAAGAAAACGAATATTTCTACACGATCATCAAAGGGACATCTGAACAAATTTTAATATTGGGAGTTATACATCTCTTGACTTTGGACTCAATTATCGGCGTTTGGGAACTGAGCCTGTTCCTATGCCTCAAAATATTATTATTTAGTTCTGCCCATCCGTTTTCGTCGGGCAGGCTGAAATCTCTCTGTGAGGGACTTCCAGAAACTATTCCGCTTGGAGCGCTGACCTGGAATAAAGCGAATTCTACAGAATAGTTCTATTATATTAAATTAAATCAATAAAACATAGATGGCACTTTACACAACGGACTTGTACCGTGACCAATAAAACAGAAACGTTTTATTATTAATTTCCGTGATATGGGGATGTGAACTGGTTTCACATTATTAGTTTTTTTTTATTTATTTCCGTGACATGGGGATGTGAACTGGTTAAATGAATTTGCCTTCGGGCGGGATCACTGTTCCTATGGCCGGCATCTACCGGACGACTGTAGCGGTTTGCGAACTCTGTTCAAAAGCCCCTCGGTAGCTCAAATGGTAAGAGCGCCTGCCTTGTAAGGAGAGGGTCCTGGGTTCAAATCCTGGCTGAGGAGCATTTTTGTCTTTCAGTTCACTAGTTCCAAAAATTAAATCTTATTTATAACCCGTATAGAGAGAGACGGAGTATGGTAAAAATGAAAAAAGGAAAGAAGCAACACAACAATAAGAACCAAATAAGTAAAATTCACGAAAGAAACATCATTGATCTATACGGCATGGGTGATTACAATTTTGCTTCATTCTGTTGATGGATCTCAGGACAGCCGCAGACGAATCAGCTGTACGGAACTTTTCAATGAGATAGCTGTTCCTTGTCCAGGGTGAAGGCGTAGCAAATATTTGGAAAAGAGAACGAAAATGGAATGAACTTTATTTACGTTACTGATGATGGTCCTGAAAGGGGAACGAAATGGCTTACCTGGGCATAGATCAGGTAGAGTCCCCGATGCCTCACAGTATATACGCCGCCCTCGTGTCGTAGGGTATGGGGCTTTGAAGAACCAACAAGCCTAGAAGAGAGCCTCCAGTTCCTGTATACTCCGAAGTCATTCCGGAAAGGAATGTCCCCTAGAAAAGAAAAGAAGTATTGACTACCCCAGTGGTTCCCAACATTTTCCGTATCGCGTACCCCTAATCAAGGTTCAAAAAGGTTGCATACCCTTAATCAAGGTTTAGAAATGTCCCGTACCCTTTTTGACGAACTGTTGTTTTACCAATTTCATTAATAGTAGCCAAACCTGAAGATGCTAGATCTGAAATCGCGTATGATGGGGTCATTTTGACGACAATGCTGAAACTGAGTTAGAGGACTCAAAACTGACTGAAGCGATGTATTAAAGCTATGGACTAACTTAATTTTGGGATTTGTTTCCTGTACCCCTTGCGCGGATCTCTCGTACCCCTTTAGGTACGCGTGCCACTGGTTGGGAACCACTGGACTATCCAACCGATATGCCCGGTGAAGAATTCGGTAAGGGCGTGAGGAAGTATACAAGATACGGCGAGGAGTGTTTTTTTTTGTATTTACTAAGGAACGATTCAGTCATTTATCTGTTTATCCTGATTCTTTACTATGGGTTTCTGTTCCCGCTTGCGTATTGTTCCCGCTTTCGTCAACCTTTTTAACTCGCATCATTAATTGTATATAGATTTGAATATTTTGTGTTGTGTTTGACAAGTCTTGGTTCTCCAAACTAGTGTAGAATTATCTTTTGTATCTAATTAGTGGTATCGGTTTTGAAAATAAATTGAATTGAATTGAACTGAATTGACCTCACGAGATAGTATCACTCAGTGATCGATTTTATATTTATAAAATTAAATATACATAAATTAAACGAATTTACTTTAAATTCGGAAAATACCTTCTTAGTCTTCTTACTTGGACGCGTAGTACCTACATGACCAAAAATACGGTATCGTTGACTCTAATCGGAAGCTCGATGTATGTCAACGATTAAATGCAATCAGAGCAGCAATGAGTGGCAGGGGATTGTTCTCTCGGAATGCGGCGATACTCCACGATACGGAAAAATTCATAGCGAATCCGAGCCCCGTTTACAAGGGCTTTCTGCGCTGACTGATCCAGAAACACTAGCTTGACGGTGCGCGACGTTCCGAGCTGAATGACTTCAGATGTGCCAAGGATGCAACTGGTAAGTTGAGCGGAGGTTGTTTTCTCTGGAACATTCCGGATATGGAATCCGGTAACTCGATCTAAGGACGTGAGCCCGGGTGCTTATCCATAATCGCCTTAGCTATGCGTGAAGCTTATTCCTGACTGGCGGTTTCCAAAATCTATCGGTTTTGGAAGCTATTGACTTTTGCGTTGGTAATAGAGTCATGCCCATCTAGCTGGTCAAGTGCGGCTGTTCCTGAAAGAGGATCAGGAGAGGATCAGAAAGAGGATCAGGAGAGTTGTCAACGATTATTTTCACAGCATCGGAATATGTGAGACTGTGGTTGCGATGATCTGATTTATTGCTGGTTGTAGCCATTTTTTCATTTTTTTTTGTCCATCGAGAAAAGTCTCCTGAAAGAGGATCAGGAGAGAGTCATGCCCATCTAGCTGGTCAAGTGCGGCTGTTCCTGAAAGAGGATCAGAAGAGGATCAGAAAGAGGATCAGGAGAGTTGTTAACGATTATTTTCACAGCATCGGAATATGTGAGACTGTGGTTGCGATGATCTGATTTATTGCTGGTTGTAGCCATTTTTTCATTTTTTTTTGTCCATCGAGAAAAGTCTCCATTTTTGGCTGAGTGTGAGACAAGATGTCCGTCGAGAAAAGTCTCTCAGACATAAGCTTGACTTAGTTGACACAGGTAGTGATTTGGACGGAAATGGTAGCAAAGGCTGAAGCTGCGATGACCGGTGCATTACTTGGAGATTTTATTACGAAATCAGGCAGAGGGACGTACTCTTCATCGCTGCGAGTGAAGGCACCGAGAACATCGGTAGCATTGGCCGACGCAGCGTTGGGAACTGAACGACGTGGGAAAGGACCCTGCGGAAAAGCCTTCTTCCAAAGTAGTCGCTTTACAGCCAAAATAACTGCATCAGGAAGAAACTCGACAGCGCATCGAGCAATGCTGTCATGGCCGATCCCCTTTTTGAACTTATCTTGCAAGAAGTTTAATACAGGGTCGTAGAAAAGCATGGGAGACGACATGGCCAACTGCCAGGTTTTGGATTCCAAGTGCACAACGGTCACTTTGTTACAGTTGGAGCTTGAAATCGATAATTATCAAACTGAAACGGAGATTGCGACCGTTCAGCTCAACGGTCAGATGAAGACTGGCATTATTTATAAGTAGTGAACTGATAGACAAAATGCTCATTAGCCGGGATCTTGCAAGAATCCCTGCTGATGAGCATTTTTGTCGATCAGTTCACTACTTAGAAATGTTTCCATCTCAAGGGCGTCTTCTCCATTAAAATTATATATTTGGTTTTATTTGGTTTTCACCACGAGACCCCGTCTTGTGGGTCCTGGTTTGTCTACGTGGCTCCGATAAGGGAGTCCTAGACTTGTAAATTATATTCAAAAACTGTTTATGGTATTGGTCACGGTAGCCTACAAATCCCTTGTCTAAAGCGCCGTCTGTATTAAGACTGGCATTATTTTATTTGAGTGTGTACCCTACCACTAAAGTTGTTAACCCCTCAAAGACTTAAGTTAAAATGACAGACTGTGGAGACTAATTTTCTTACCTTCAGATTTATAGAGAGCAATAAAATGTGTACCAATTTGCCCTAGTTTCTAGCCCTCCGTGAACCCCTTCTATCAACCGATTCTTATTTGCAAGTCCATCTACCCGTGATAAGCGTGGTATCAAATTGTTCTCCTGATCAAATACGCCGGAAACAAATAATAGAATTAATAGGTACATAATTAATAGCCCCTCATCGCCGAAGACGATTATGGTCTAACAGCCGATTGTTGCTTGCAAGTCCCCTACATGTCTCACAGTCCTATTTTAGGTTTCAGTGTGTACCTTACTACTGAAGTTGTCAACCCCTTTAAGCTTTCAAACCGTTGTATCTCATGAATTTTTGTACGAAAAAACGGATGACCTATACTTTGATCAGCTCATCAAGGTCTATCAATTGCCACAGAAAAGAAAATTCTAGCTGTATTAATTCAAAAGTTGACTTTCTTGCCGTAGACCAACTTTCTAATATCACCACTTGGAAAGGAGCAAAGGATAAACTCTAATTCTTTAGCAATGAGAACTTTTAAAGTTTAAGAGTCGTACCTGATACCCTTTCTCTTCCTAAATCCCAAGTAAAAAATAATGGAATGACGAACTTAGCTGAAATCAAGAACGGAAATAGGTAGAAACAACTGATAGCAGCACTTTCGGGCCCGTGGGAAAATGACACTTTTTTGTTTCTCCAAATTTTTCTATTTATCACAACATCTCTAAGAAGATATTGGCTGTGGGGCTGGGCAACTGCATCATATATTTAGCACTTACACATTTTAGTCCATCTTCAATCTGAAACTGGTGCCTGCCTGCTAGAACGGAGCTTCCCAGTCGAAAGCAGAAACATGGTTTGAGGAAAACGAAAGCTTGGCTGCACAACTTCAAATAGTCCTCTCTGACATAGGCTTTACAACTCCGCTTCACTTCACATACCGTAGGCTCTGGCTCGAGGACAAGCAAAAACCATCCTTTTTGGCCCCAGGCAAGAGCTCTATGGAGCTTTCCAAAATGTAAGGTCATATTCACCAATCTGGCCTATGGTCCACACTTTCCGTAAAAACCTCAGAGGTTAGACCCTTCCCACTTTCTAGTAATAAGCGGAAATCGGGGTACTAGAAAAAAAGACAAAACCAAAGATGCTCTCGCAACACAGTGATCCAAGTTCGAACTAAATATCTCTAACTGTTCGAGAGTTATTGTGCTAACAGCCGAACACAGACAAGTGGACAGACGGACGGACAAAAAATCTTTAATAAGTCACTGGTATCCTGTCAATAGCGTTTTGAGATCCCAAGAACGGGTATTTCGGAAAAAAGGGGAATCAGGAAAGAGATCTCGAAAAATTCCCAGAGAATGTACGAAAGAGCTCCAATTGTCCCGAAGGAGCCACGGAGACCTTTCTAGAGATTGCTCTTTTTAGAAAATAACAGTCGGAGCAAACACTTTTCGCTAGAAATAGAGCAATAGGTCTTACTCAGTATCCGGAAGGGTGGAAAAAGCAATCCTGGAGAATCTGACATCCACACAGACCGAGGTAGACACGAGCACAAAGATATACTAGGGCAAACAAATGCAAGCATCTTGGCCAGACGTTTCATAACATTCGCACATGGATGCGCAATTTCAACAGTAACACACAATCGGTAGACGTTACTGAACATATCCGTTATGACCTCACTAAACTTGTCGATTCGATCAAGCCTTCCCCGCTTAGTGGGAGCAAGGCGTCACGACTGGGGGGGGGAGGGGGGAACGCCTCCCCCCAATCTTGTCGGCCAGTCGGTAAAAAATAACCGACTCGGCGCGTAGCGCCGCGATTTTTCGTCCAAGCATTTGATTTTTTTCATGAAAACAGTCGGTTTTTCTGAAAATCAGTTGATTTTTTGTCAAAACAGTCGGTTTTTATGAAAATCAGTCGACTTATTTTCAAAACTGTAATTTTTTCTTGAAACAGTCGTTTTTTCTACAAAAAGAGTCGGATTTATTTAAGGTACTGGATCCAACTGAGGGCGACTCCTCCCACGGTAGAAAAAAAGTGTTTGACAGATATAAGAAGGGTCCGGATGGGAAATACGCGTGGCCCCTTTGCGGTGGTGACGATGAGGATATTGGTCATTTTTTAAGCCGGTGCCAAGAGGTTTCGGATCTCCGTAGGGAGATTTTCGGTGGGTATATCCCGACACTTCCTGGTATCCTGAAGTGTACATCCGCCCAGGCGATTAGTAAGATTTGTAGGTTTGTATCTAGAGCTTTAGAGTATAGAAAGCTATATTCAAATATAGCTATTCAGGCTTTTTCAAATACAATTATTATTCTTATTATAATACAAAAAATAAAAAATAACTTAAACAATCAGACTCCTAATTCTAAACATTTGTCTATATACACGCCCACTCGAGTAATAACGGTAGGTTTAGTATTACTCAAAGTTTCGGGAAGTGACAAAATCACACCATCTAGATACATTTTTCTTAAATCAGAAAGCTTCGGGCATCTACGGAGGAAATGGTTCAAATTCTCTTCCTCCTTCTCACAAAGTGGGCAAGCATAGCTCCCATCAGGAACCACACTACCTCTCTCAAAAACCTTCTGCCTGCCATTATTTATACAAAGAAAAAAATTCTACACTAGTTTAGATATAAACATCCCTTAAGCCCAAGCTGACTGCGAATCTTATTTGACAATGCCAAACGGATACGTCAGCTACATTTTATTGTAGCTATATTTTGGCCCTTCTAGGCAAGGACCCTCTTCAGGCTTACTAGGCTAGTAACCATCTTCGTCAAATTCCATTGCTGCGGAAGGAACTTTCCCTCTATGCTGGAAGTTTCTTCTAATAATAATTTTTCTTCTCTCCCTTAAGAGGGAACGGTTATTTCACCCATTTCAGGACAAGTATTAAATTCCCCCATGCTAAGAAAATTAATATTTCAAGTTTATAGGGCCAGCTCGACGGTTACATCAAATTACCCGTTTTGTAGTACTTCTTCTTGGATACGAACATGGTGATGGGGCTCTGGTGATTAAACTCCGCCGTGTCAAAAGCTAACAAAAAAAAACGCGATTCGGTGCCTATAATTTCACAAGAGACACAGCACGTGGTGTTCGGCATCGATTATTCCATCCAAACCGGCGTCTGATTTAATCCGGACCATTAATCTGTGTCAAATCAACACCATCAAACTATATCGAGTCTATATATCAAGCTGTGTTTCAACACGATTGTCACGGCTGAAAAATCTGGCGACACACGAGTGATCGAGCTTCAGTGATGAATTCGTCACGTTCCAGGGAAGATTGATGTATAATTGCTAGCGTTGTCTACTTGCTTAGGTCTAAAACTGAATACGTTTCGCTGACTGTCGTGAACTCTTCTGTCACTTCTTAATATACACCCTGGAAACCAGAAAACAGTGTTGCCAACGCTTTGAAAGAAAAGATACCAGAAAACGCCCGAAAAATGTACCACTCATTTGTGAGTGAATGATTTCAAATAATACTCGGATGAGTGAGTCGGAGGGAGCTTGATTTGTCGTTAGCCGGTGAATTATTTTATTTTATTTTACATACTCCGCTTTTCAAATGGAGGGTCAGAAATACATTACTTACTTACTTACTAGTATAGGGTGTATATAAGGAAAGTGGTAGTCCGCTTAGACTTGTAGGAACAATTCCGTTGAAGCCTACCATCAAATACTCAGCTTAGCAGTCGGGATATCCACCCAAAGATCTTTAAAATTCTTGAGGTTCTGACAAACAGAGAAGTTGATGACAAACTATTCATCCAGCAATTGATATAGCGGAGAGACCAAGTGGCACGGCCAAAAAAATCGACTGAAAGGACCTTAAGCCCTTGATGCCTGAAGGTTCTTTCCATCCTGACCACTGAACTTGTGGCGTTTAGACTCTGGTTATCGTGTCGAGCTGATCAAGTTGAATACTCTCTCTCTCTATATATATATATATATATCTGTATTGAAAAACCCAAAGGCCACATACAGGAAAAACAAACAACTCATAGGAAACTAAACAAAATAAAAACTAAGAAGCAGCACTTCTCAGCTCGAGTGCTTTTTGCACAAAATTCCCAAAAGAGACAATAACTCTTGGAGACATAGAGCGTAAAATACCAAGAAGCAGGCCACCATTCCCAGAAAATAATGAACCCCTTAAATGCGAAAGCTCCTGGCACCTGAAAAGAAGATGATCCAGACCATCCCCATCAAGATGGCAAAGAGGACTATGACTAAGTCCAGAACACGCTAGAGATCTTCGGGAAGAACGAGAAAACGTAGCACAATCGACTCAAACTCAACAACTGAATCCTGCGTTAACCAATCATGGCGATGTTTTGGATCAGCCTATGATACCGCTTCCGGCTCTTCCGCTAGGTACAGCCGGAGAGTTAGAGTGAGTCATCACGAGTATTGGTTACATTTTTCTCAGTCTGTTATCTTCACCCTCGGGCGAAGGAACCGTGGTTGAAATTGTGACTGTTATCCTAGCTCAATTTTTATGAAAGGTGGGAATACTCATTTGTAAATAACCTCGTCGTTACTTCTTCTATAACTTTTATTTTGAATGAACTACCATTTTCTCCTGTAGTTGTGAAAGTCACGGAGTAGGAAGGCCCCCCAAGATCATGGTTCCTGCAGGAACCATCCGACAATATCGGGACTAGTTCAGATGGCAAGCGGTATACAGTGTGTGATGCAAGGATATAACGAAAACAGTTGCGTTACGCCGTTATATTCTGTTTTGAGAGCTCGAACATGTCAAACATAATTCTGTAGTTCCAAGGAACCAGTCGGCATGAGTCGTAACAGATTGAGAGTACCCTCCCGTCAGAGCAAAGGAACACTAGGGAGTGGCGTCAAGATTTTACAAAATTGACACACACTCGAATAGCAGCGATACTAGTACCACTAGCGATAGAGAACGTCCCTACTGAAACTCACTCAGTCGCTCCCCAGCGCTGGCTCCGATAGCTTCTTATTCTAAACATAGCAAAAAAATGATACAGCCTCCATTGTTTCCTTGGTTTTTGCAGACCGCACATTTGCTTTACTAGAAATTTCTAAACCCGCAAGTTTGTCTCGCTTTAAATGGCGTAAGTGTAGTGGCGGCACTACCAGTGTGGCCCGTTTGCAAAGCATGGAAAACATAGGTCTTGGCGCTACTCTCTAGTATTAGTCTGCTCTGTCTCCCAGGGTAGAATGCGTTACTCCAGGGTTGCTCAGGGAAGACCTCGAGAGTTGACAGAGTTTAGTTCCTAGAACACAACCTAAGTAGAATATTTAGTTGCTGCAGGAGATATCCAGCGAAGACTTCGGCCAAGTCTAGTTTCATTAGCACAAGCTCTGAATTTCGTCCTTAGCCCAGAAGATAGCTCTAACCTGGAAGATATTTCCGGATGATAGCCCCGACCTGGAAGACAAGGAATGATCGATGAAGACGAAGACCCAGACGATCCTGATGTTCTCCCTGCTGATCCTGACGACAATCTGTGCGGCTTAGAAGAACAGACTGAAGCATCAACAAAAAATGGTGAAACTGAAGCTGACGAATATGAAGACGATCCATATGGATAGACAAACTGCCTCGAGCTCAGTCACGACTGCTTCAGAACCAACTAAACGACGGGATCTTGCTTGGAGAAAGGTGTATTTCATTTCGCCAGAGGCTGTTTGGGGGTCAACTTGTCCTCAGCCAAGGAATGAGTGGAAAGACACCCATAGAATTTGTCATTTGTTTGAACTTGTTTTTTTTACGAAGAAGTGGTCACCTACATACGTGACCAGACGAAGATTCATGCTCTTCAGAATGATTGAAAGCAATTTGCTGTTTCACCTGCCCGCGTCTGCCGAAGTACTTATTGCCACTTATTGTTTGTTGTTGTTTGTTTTTCTTTGCTTTCTTCCTTCATTTCTTTTTGTTCTTCCTCTTTCAGTTTTCTTCTCTTTTTCGAAAAAGTATGTGAAAATTAATGTAAAGTGAAGTTTTTTTGTTTGACTGCCCCCACAGGCCCATTCGGGCTTTCCTGCTGTCAGAAGTATCAGCAACATGTATATAAAGGATGTTAAGAGGGCTAGAAAAGGTGTGTTCATGAAGTTTAGCATGTAAAAGATGGTTTGTATAATAAAGAATTTTAAACAAAAAAAAACCCGAATGAATAACTTACAAAGAAACCGCGAGGAGACCCTAGTTGCGACAAGATCCGACAACGTCATGAAGAATGTCAGAGATACCCCAGAGGAACACCAGCTACTACCCTGTAAATAGTTTCTCCGAGTAAGGACTAAAGTTAACTGCAGTATTTGATACTCGGATTAATCATATCTCTACTGGGAAAAGATTAATCCGAATTAGAGATGATCTTATCTCAGTAGAGACACCCAGTGGCACATACTGCAAGATTTTTTTTTACACTGTAGATAAGCAAATTGCGCCAATGAAGCAGAGGATATCACTGAAGCTGGGGACAGTAGCCCCGTGATTTTTGTGAAATTACGAAATTTGTTGGCTACTGGTAAGGGGTTGGTAAGGGGTCGGTTGATTTCATCCTCCGGCTTGGCTGAGGAATATCAAACATTCACATTCTGGCTTACCCGGGGTCCCGTCAGTACCGCAACACGTCAGTTGACATAAACGTCAGTTCGCCTCAGAATTCCGTCAGTAGACCAACAATTTCTGACAGTTCGTCTACACGTCAGCTGACCCCCCCAAAATCCGTAAGCTGATCAAAACGTCACTTCAGCAACACGTCAGTTGACCTACACGTCAGTTCGCCTACTGTCAGTTGACATTAACGTCAGTAAATCTACACGTCAGTTCACCTAATCCTAAAATCCGACAGTTCAACTACACGTCAGTTCGCCCACCATCAGTTCGACTACCGTCACTTCACATAAGCGTCATTTGGTACAAACGTCAGATGGCATAAACGTCAGTTGGCATAAACGTCAGTTGCCATAAACGTCAGTTCACACAAATTTTCAGACAGTTCGATCACATATTGTTGTCGATGGGATAGTTACGGAAGCTCGCCCAGGGGATTAATAAGAGAAGCCGACAGTTCACTTTTATCGAGGGCAAAAATTAAGTCAGGAGCCTCTCGTCAATTCGTTTTGCCGTGGGGACGTTTTTTCATGGGGACGTTTCGTCGGTAAGTCATTTTATCCATCATTATTAATTATTGTTGCTACTTTTCCTTGAAAAAAAAAAAAAATTAGACGTGATTTGACTGAGGCACCAAGATTAATTTTCTGTTTTGAAAAGTGGCCGTTACCCAAAGAGTATTGAGTTTGAGTACAATGCTCTACTTAACAGTCCAGTTCGCAGTCGCCTTTCAGCGTTTATTTATCATCAGTGTTAGATTAGAATATAGCAATTTGAAATACATTGCGTGATGCCAAGAGCAGTGCTTCTATTCCTGCTGTCTTTCAAAGTAGAATACTGTATTTCATACCATTCTACATTTTAATTTTCTAATCTCCTGTATCTTTATTTCTACCGTTTTTGGCCTTTCAATATTTTAGTTCTACTCTTTTTTGTCTTCCAAGCAGAAAATACATTCATCTAAAAAAAAAATTGCCTGCGACACATTGATGTTTGGAAAGCAATCTGGTAGATTTTTACCATGAAAGAGTTTGATTTCCGAAATTTGTGCCGGCGGCACAAAGTTTTAAAACAGTCTGGTTCAGTCTGTGTTAAAACTTGTATGTATTTAGAAGAAAAATATTCATTTTCCATTTTTGTTTTCAAAGAATGCATACAACGGGTACGTCAGCTTTCATCTTAAAAAGTGTTGTCTGCGACACGCTGTTGTTTGAAAAGCAATCTGGTCGATTTTTACCATGAAAGAGTTTGATTTCCGAAATTTGTGCCGGCGGCACAAAGTTTTAAAACAGTCTGGTTCAATCTGTGTTAAAACTTGTCTGTATTTAGTAGAAAAATATTCATTTTCCATTTTTGTTTTCAAATAATGCATACAACGGGTACGTCAGCTACGATGCTTTAGCAGCGATGAAGATTAACAGCCTGACGAGGACCCTTGCCAAGAAGGGCCGAAATATCGCTGCTAAAGCATTGTAGCTGATGTACCCGTTATATGCATTATTTGAATATATTTTTCAAAGTCAGCTTGGGCTCAAGAAATATTTTTTTTTTTTTTTACCAGAAAATAGCATTTTTTCGGAATTATTGGAATAATAGCTGTCTTTGGGAAGAAAAATTATATGTTGTTAAGAGTTTTTGCCAGCGGTCAACAGTATAGATATAAGGTGGCTCTATATTAGAAACTCTTTATTTTCGCAGAAAAAAATATATTTTTTACTTTCTTAATTTATTTCTGAAGGGGGAGGTTGAAAATAAAAGGCTCATTAAGCATTAACTTGTGAATGGGACTGGTGATTGCATTACTATCAATTAACAGAAAATTCTAATTTTATTTACTGTTTTGTCTTGTAAACTTTGACTTTGTAGAAGTTGGCCGTCTCTCCGTCCGTTAGCACGATAACTCTCGAAGGGGTTGAGAGATTTCGTTCAAATTTGGCATAAAGACTCTCTGGGTCAAAGTACAGGTCAATTTCGAAGATGGGGTCTGTAGCCCTATATTTAGGGGTGGGGAGGGGGCCAAATTAAGGGACGAAACAAAAATTTTAAAGTCTAATAAGATAGTCGATTTACAGATAAGGTGACATGCTGAATCCGAATATGAAAATTATTTTCTCGCCGGACAAGTAGTTCACCCTGAATCCGGCAAAAGCCAGGTAATTTGTGAAAAAGAAAAGTTTAATTTGAAGTAGATTAGAGGTACAATTGACACGCTGAACACGTATAAAAAAACAAATTCGCCGGACAACGCCTGGAATCCGGTACAAACCGGAAAAGTTGTTTAAGGTAAAAGTTGTATTTGAACTTGATTAGATGTGTGATTCAGGGCCCAGGGGTAAGAAGACATGTTGCATAAGCATATGGCAATTATTTTCTACCCAGACGTATGGTTCGCCCGGAATCCGGCTGAAAAAGTAAAGTTTTGAAAAAGTAAACGTTTTATCTGAAGTTGATTAGAGGATCGATGTAGTGGTAAGGAGGCATGCTGAACCTATATGTGTAAATATTCCACGCTGGACAAATAGTTCGGGCTCCGGCCAAACCCTGAAGATTCGTTAAAAGTTAAAGTTTTATCTGAAGTTGGTTAGAGGTTCGATATAGGGGTAAGAGATAAGCTGAATTCGTTTTTTAGTTTTTTTTTAACGGACAAGAAGCTCGCAAAGAACCCGGCAGTAACCGGAAAATATGTCAGAAGTAAGGCAGCAGGAAGTTTTGATTAATTTCGTCAAAGTATATACGACGTATAGGAGTAAACACACACGCTGAATCCATATCTGAACTTGGTTTTCTCAGATGGTTAGCCATTTGGTCTTGTTTGAAGATAATAGTGGAAGCACTGGCGAAGAGAAGAGTAATTCGCCCCTCACTGTTTCCGGTACCCTTTTGGCAAAGATTGAGAATTACCTTGCCAGTAAGTCTGCATTTGCTGATGTTTTTTTATGGAAGCATAAATTTCACCTGAGAGCGGATTTTAAAGCAAAATAAATATGTCGTCAGTCAGCCAGAAAACGTTTGATGATGGAATGAAGGCACTGGGAAAGAAGCTAGACCTCATAATTAGCCAGCAGAAAGAGTTTGCTATTACACTGTCGTCGATTTCTGACGAGGTTCAAATTTTGAAAAATGAATCGAAGTCTCGTGATTCGAAGATTGCCACTCTGGAAAACCAGCTTGAAGAGCAAAAGTCGAGATGCGATACAGTCGAAGCGAAACTACTCGAAATCGAATTTAGAGACCGGAAACTGAACTTAATCATCCACGGATTACCGAAAGAAAAACAGCAACAGACAGTTCTCGCGAATGTGTCAACATTATTTTCGTCGAAAATGGAAATCGCGGATAACATTCAAATATCGCAGTGCTACCGAGTGCCCCAGAAGTCGAACGTGTCTACCCGTAAACCGACCACCCCTCCAGTTTTCCTTTCAGTGTCCTCCGAAAAAGATATTCAGTGCATTTTCAGCTCAATATCGAAGTTGAAAGGAACGGGGGTCCGGATCTTTACGGACTTGCCGGCTAAATTAAACACTGTGAGAAACGAATTACTGGCTAAGGGTAAGGAACTTCGAGATAATGGATCCGCACAGCTTACACGAGTGAAGCACAAAGGTGCCAAATTGTGGCTTGAGTACAAGTCTGATTCAGAGTCTCAGTGGGCAAAAGCGTAAGAAGCAGTAAAGGCGACTAGTGTGAAAAAATTAGGTCTATCCCGCTCTTGATTGGTAATTTTTGCATTTTTGTGTTTGTGTGATGTTGATTATCTACTTTCATGTGTTACTTAGGTTAGCTCGGTTCAAGTTTATCTTCATTATTTCTGCCCCAGTTATTTCTGTTACAGTTATACCTACTCAACATAAGTTTACTCGAAGGATGGCAAGTTTTCATGACTCATCAGTGGGACGGGCTCCTTGTCGCGTGGACTTGCTGGCACGAGGTAGGATCTTTCCGACTCTTTTTATTTGACATTTAAGTTTGCAGTTGCGGGGGGGACTGATAGGCTGGCAGCTTTGAAGGAGGAACCTCTTAACCTTTCATTACTTTCTGAAACTTTTAACATTTTTGGCCAGAGAGAAAATAACTCTTTTTCAGAAATAAAACAATCATTGTATGTTTCTCCTGATGAAATAAATAGACTTGAAAATAATTCAAAGAGAATTGGGTTTATGAACATACAGGGACTCGCCAGTTCTATTGATGATCTAACAAGATTATTGCCAAGAAATCAAATTGATATTTTGGGAATTTGTGAAACCTTTATCAATGATGTGACAAAACATAATGTTAAAATTCCGGGATATAACTTCATTGATAAAAATCGACAAGTACATGGAAAAGGTGGGCTTGGTTTATTTTTGAAAGAAGGAGTGCAATTTAAACGTATGCCAGAGGTGGAAAAATATGACGTTGAAAAAGTGTGTGAAATTTTGGCTGTTGAATGTCGGACCGGAACAAAAAAATTACAAATTTGTGTCGTATATAAGCCTCCGTCAGCCCCAATCCCGCTTTTTTTGCAATCCCTGGAATCTTTATTAGCATCTTTAGACGATAATGATGTTGTGGTTATGGGAGATTTAATATAAACTTACTGGAATTTCAAGAAAACACTCAAACAACAGAATTTATTACCCTAATGACATCGAAATCACTGATTCCCTCATGTACAATCCCAACGCGTGTTGCGTCGACTAGTGCAACTCTTATCGACAATATATTTTTAACGACACCAGCAACGTCTTCACAAGTTGTTCTAACGGATTTTTCTGATCATTTTTTGTTAATTTCTGACGTGAAGTACCAGTTTCAGACAAAAAAAGCACCAGAAACAACAAACCGGATTATCAATAAAAAAAATCTAGATTGTTTAAAGGAGAAACTGAATATTATTGATTGGTCTCGTGTCTTTGATGCTGAAGAAATAAATTCTGCAACGGCTTATTTCTTAGAAGCATTTAATGCTGCTTTTGATGAGTCATGCCCCAGAGTAAAAAAACATAAAGGGAAATATAATCAACCCATTCAACCCTGGATATCGCCCTCCCTTTTGACGTCAATAAAACAAAAAAACGCTCTCTATAAAACTTTTGTATCATTCCCAAGTGAAGAAAATAAAACAACTTTCAAAAATTACAAAAACCTACTTTCAAAAATAATACGTAATGCTAAAATGAAATATTATTTTGATTCTTTTAGTGAAGTAAGTAAGTCACCAAAGAAGACCTGGGTGCTAATAAATTCATGCTTGAATCGATCGAGAGCATCTTCTACACCATCCGAAATAAAGGACGCTCATGGTAATATAATTGAAAGGGAGCTAGAAATAGCTAACTACATGAACTCGCATTTCGCGTCAATTGGACAGTCGGTAGCCAGCAAGCTCCAACATAATATGCCACATGGTCAATGTGATTATCGTGCATACCTCGGAAAGCCTTCTGAAAAGTCTATGTTTTTAACACCGGTAACAGAGGAAGAGCTTGCTAATGTTGGTAAGCTTTTAAAGAGTGGAAATTCCCCGGGGATTGATGAATCGTCGACGAATATTGTGAAAGCTATTTTACCGAGTATTAATAAAGTAATGTGTCATTTAATAAATCTTTCATTTAGATCGGGAACTTTTCCTGATTCATTTAAGAAAGCAAAGGTGTTACCACTGTATAAAAGTGATGACCGGAGTAACTGCACAAATTATAGACCAATATCTATCCTTTCGGGTTTTTCTAAATTAATGGAGCGATGTTTTTATAATCGAGTGTATAATTTCCTTACTTCGAAAGATTATTTTTCAAAAAATCAGTTTGGGTTTAGAAAGGGACATAGTACGCAAGATGCCATCCTGACTATGATCCAATTTATTCACGAATGTTTTGATAAAAAATTGATTCCGGCGAGTATTTTTTTGGACCTTGAGAAGGCATTTGACACGATTTGTCACGAAATATTGTTATATAAATTAAGCCATGGTGGGATACGAGGACCAGCGCACGATTTTATCGCATCTTACCTAACAGGTCGCTCCCAAGTAACAACTATTAATAAGACAGTTTCGGATCCATGCTTATTGTCAAATATTGGTGTCCCTCAGGGTTCAATTCTGGGACCACTGCTTTTCCTAATATACATAAATGTCCTTCCATCAGCGACAGAAAACAACAGTCTGAATGTCCTTTTCGCTGATGATACCGGATCAACACTTGCAGGACAGTCGGAAGAGGAGGTCAAAGAGAAGCTGCAAATCGTGTTTTCCCAACTGATTGTATGGCTAAAAGCTAATCGTTTGTCACTAAATGCCGCCAAAACGAAATTTATCATTTATAGTAGAATTGGACACAAAGCAAAAGGAATTTCAACAATAACTGATCAGGCTACAGATATTCAAATTCAAAGGGTAACTTCACTCCGGTATCTTGGTATAATTATTGATGAAAATCTATCGTATAAAGAACATTGTAATAGATCACGGGTTAAAGTTGCACAAGGAGTTGGTATAATGCGGAGGTTTCAACATTTTTTCCCGTATGAAATTCTACGCCTAATTTATTTTGCTTTGATACATTCGCATCTTACGTATTGTCCTTTGATTTATTTGGCAACATTCAAATATCATGTGAAACCGATACAGACTCTTCAAAACCGGGCTCTTCGAATTTTACAAAAATATTTACCGTCCCCTTCTTCTTTTCCTAACAAAACTACAACTGAAACTCTATATTTGTTAACTAATATTTTGCCTGTTTCAGAATTATTCACTCTTCATTCTTTTTTATTTAAGGTAAAATATGACCGGTCCGAACTACCTTCGTACTTTCGTTCGAGTAATTTTTTCCCTGAGCAACCTGACCATGCTTATGAAACCCGTCATAAATGGAAAATGCAGCACCTTAAAGTAACCACTGAGAGATCGCGGTTCTCACCATATTTTTCGATCACGGGCTCATGGCATCTGTATCTACCACATATTGATTGCAGCAAATCTCTTCCTAATATAAAAAAGCAACTTCATTCTATACTTATAAATAAATTCAAGAATCATCGATAAAAAATAAAATAAAAAATAAAGTAAATTCTTATTTGTATTATGTTGATATGTTTTGGTTGGGGTCTATTTGAGTTGCCGGCCATCGGTAACCCTCGCTTGCGCATTGTTTTTCTTTGTGGGATTTCGGGTTGATCCTACCGAGTGTCGGTGGGTTTGTGGGGCGGGTTCCCCTCTGGTGGTGAGTCATGGAATTATTAACATTTATTTATATAATTAGTTATATGTAAAATATGTGTGTTATATATTGTACCGGGTTTTTGTCAATCGACCTTGTGTCCCCGGCTTGACCCTCTATTTATTTTGATTTTATAAAGAAGTGTAAATTAAACCTTGAACCTTGAACTGGCACGTTTTGGTCCTTCACCTTGCGATGGTTGTTAAGCCCTTATATTTGTTTAATTATACGTCCATCTCATATTTTTCAGATTCCGTTTGACTAGCCCCATTCAAAACCTTCGCAACAGCTTGTACTGATTGAATACTTTGCATCTGTTCTTTCTTTTTTGACTTTACCTGCCGCATCTGATTGCAAGCTCCCGCTGATTCTGAACTAGTTTTACCCTCATCAATATGCGCAAATGTAGGCTTCTTTTTATTAATTCCCTGGGTTTTATTCCCTCTGCTTAATTGCTTTCGGTGACCCAGTCGACTTCGAACTAATGGGCGGGTCTGAATCTTTGCGCGTGGTGACGGATTTTGTAGGCGAACTGACGTTTATGTTAACTGACGTTTATGTCAACTGACGTTTATGTCAACTGACGTTTATGTCAACTGACGTTTATGTCAACTGACGTTTAAGTCAACTGACGTTTATGTCAACTGACATTTATGTCAACTGACGTTTATGTCAGCTGACGTTTATGTCAGCTGACGTTTATGTCAACTGACGTTTATGTCAACTGACGTTTATGTCAACTGACTTTTATGTCAACTGACGTTTATGACAACTGACGTTTATGTCAACTGACGTTTATGTCAACTGAAGGTAAGCGAACTGACGTGTAGAGGAACTGACGTGTAGCAGAGCTGACGTGATGACGAACTGACGGATTTCTAAAATAGGCGAACTGACGGCGACTGAACTGACGTTTGTGTCAACTGACGTTTATGTCAACTGACGTTTATGTCAACTGACGGTAGGCGAACTGACTTGTAGCTGAACTGACGTGTAGACGAACTGACGTGTAGACGAACTGGCGTGTAGACGAACTGGCGTGTAGACGAACTGGCGTGTAGACGAACTGGCGTGTAGACGAACTGGCGTGTAGACGAACTGGCGTGTAGACAAACTGGCGTGTAGAGGAACTGACGTGTTGCGAACTGTCGGATTTTTTTTTAGACGAACTGACGTTTATGCGAACTGACGTGTTGCAATAGTGACAGCGACCCCGTACCACACTACCCAGTCCATCTGAATTTTTCTGTGCCACGATTGCCGGACGGTTCCTGTGAGACCCATTTTTTTATTTCGTCATTCATCAATTTATTTTTCTTGCCATTTCCTCTGTGGTCATAACGAAGCCTAGAAACGGCCATAGTATTTTTCTCACTCTTTTTCAATAATTCAGGCATCAAAGGGTTAAGCTTAAGCAACCGAAAGATTGAATCCTGGCTCCGCACACTTCCATGAATTTGGAAGAATTCATTAGCCAGGCAACCCAACTCTAACAGATTGAATTTTTGAACAATAGTAGTAGTAAACTGTAAATAAAAACTTGCAGTATTTGCTACTGGGATTATTCTTGTCTCTACTGAGATGAGATTATCTCGGCTTAATCTTATCCCATTAGAGATAAGATTAATCCCAGTAGCAAATACTGCAGTTAACTTTGATCCTTACTCGGAGAAACTTTTTACAGTGTATGTAGTGACAAACCTCACTCACTGAAATTTATACCAATACATTTATACCGGCTATGTCTCACGAAAACTTATCTGAAGCAACATTTGCGTCATGACAAATTGTATCCTGCCAATTTGCAAGTGACAAATGATAATCTTTCCTCGCGATAAGTTGTCTTAGATTTTTTTTCTCATGATCGCCTAGCTCGTGAAAACTTGTCTCGTGACCAGTAGCCAATGAGAAAACCAGACGAAAATGCACACCCTCGTCTGGTTTCTGTTATTGAAGCACTGTCAAATCCGAGACATAAAAGTATATTTTCGACAATATAAGTTATTAACCTCTGACCCACATGATGCATACCCAATGGAACGCAAACATTCAAATGACTACACCTAATCAAGAACAAATAATCAGATAGAAACTACGTCTCAATACCTCTGAAAAATGACCATGATCGGAGTTGAATATTTCCCCGTACCCTGCCCGATGCAAACGAGCGGCGGTTAAGCGCTACGCGGCACATCACGTTTCGTTACCTCTACAAATAGCTAGTATCACTGTAAAGCTGCGTAGAAGAAACTTTCGAAGTCAAAGCCGATTGGTTCCCTGGACGCGCTCCAGAGCGGGTAAGCGTACCTCCTGCACTTATTGCTCTGCGATGAGCAACGGTGAAGACGGAAGAAGACCGGTATCAACCCAAAACTAGTGCAAGTACCTCTAGTTCCGCTCAGTTTTGTAAGGGCATCCATAGTCGCTGCATGGGATCAAAGACGAGAATTCTATCTGCTTATTTGTTCTTGACCTAACACAACGACAGTCAGATCAAATGTTTACTCCTATACACGAAACAGAATTTCTGCCCCGGGTCCTGTCTAAACATTATAACTTGACAATTTCCCCCTTCAAACAAAAAGGATGAAACGTTCCGCCTCTTCGTATAATAGCTCTTAAGTATTTTGCCCGAAGAATTTCGTTTTTGCTTCCCTTTCCCAAGGATTCCACTTTCCAATAAAGCTTCCAGGAGTAAGCTGAGGAGTCTCAGCTTCCAAATTTGGAGTACACTTGAAATGCGTCAGCAATACAAATTAAACGTGAAGTTGAAAAAAAAAATTTATTACGGTGAATGAGAAGTAAAACAAGACGTAAGAGCTCATATGCCAATTGCTACGGACGTAGCTACGATAAATTCACGGAAAAAAAAATCACAGGACAGCCCTCTATCCCCCCCCCCCTCTCCCACCGTGGCCAGATTCGGTGCGGACACATCTAGATTACTTGACTAGATTAAGCAATTCTAGATTACTAACTCCACTCACAGTGGCCAGATACGGTTCAGATAGGTGACGGTGCGGACGGTGCATCGAGGGTATTACTCCTGCCCTCCATCAAGTTTCAAGTTTCAGTTAAACATTAAAGGACCCCTCTTGCTTATTCTGCCTTTTATAATATACTTAGCTACCTTAGGGAATTATAAGCTTCTAAAAGTCCCACCTTCTCCATTGTTTCGTTTTGTGCCTATGAATTTATAGCGCTTTTTGGGCCGTGCCGAGTTTTTCCCGTCACATAACGTAAAGTTTGCCGGAATCTTCGAAGTCTCAACTCTTTCACACATGAGGATATGAGAATCTTCTGTTTATGACTTTATTAATTGCTTAGTTTCCGTCTTTTAAAACACGGCGCGCTCAGTTTTAAAAGGTTTTGCGCCCAGCCGCCGCGTTGGAGAGCAGGAAGGTTGAATAGAGTCGACAAGCGCTAAAAAGAAAATCACTAAATTCAGGTGGAAAGTAATGGTATTTTCGAGAAACGTTTTTTCTGGTCCATTTCATATTGGACAGGTCATTTCTAGTAAGAGTTGTGCTTTAAGGGAAGAAGGATATGTAATTAGACTGATTTCAAGTACATCAGCCCTGTTCGATTAAACTTTAAGGATTAGCAGAAGAAACAACTGCGGGAGTTCGGATCTGGTGCCCAATCTTAACATCAGATCGAGAACATCCTGTATCCCCTGTCACCAGAGGCGTTACTAGCCAAAATATTGAGGGGGGGGGGGCAAGGAATTTACCGACGGTCTGGTAATTTTTACCGACTATTTTTGCAGAAAAATCGACTGTTTTCAAGAAAAAAACGACAGTTTCGAAAAAATCGACTGTTTTGACGAAAAATCTACTGTTTTAATGAAAAAAATCAACTACTTTGGTGGAAAATCGCGAATTTTTTACCGACTGGCCGACGACATTGGGGGAGGGAGGGGCCCCCGGTCGTTGACGCCCCTGCCTGTCACATTCGCAAGGTAAAATCAAGCAAAGTTCCCGCAGGCAAACCATTGAAGGTTCGCACTACACAGGTGACGATCTCCTGTTTGTTCAGCCGGGAGCGCGGTATTGGGGGCATTATGGCATCCGACGCTTACCTTGCTTTACTCTAGATGTCTCTAGGTACCCGTCTTACAGCAGGGTCGTCTGGAGCTAGTCTTGCACGCCTGGTTCCGACTGCTGTCAGGAGCCTTGGCGAGGATTCGAACTCGAGGCCCTCACCTGTCTAAAGGCGTATTCTCGCCATTCCCCGAGGACTCCACTTGAGGAGTCCCCGCGTTTTTGTTTGTCCAGCGGGGGACTCACTTCCCGTGTTTTCGCGAGTCCCCACGGACGGGGAATGTTCCGATTGTCATCACCATCATCAAAAAGGACTCCCTTTGAGATTCGAAGGGCAATCAATTTTTGCTGGTTTTGGTGCAATGTAAAATTAATTAAAAACAATCAGAATAAACAAGACCAAAAGTAAAGTGGATCCAGACTAGTTTCGTCAACTGCATGCTTTTTTTTGGAACAAAATTCATTTTGGAAGCATCCCCCGTTTTCTCGCTGTTTCTGTACGCAGAGTCCGCGTGGAGTGACTCCCTCTATTTTCGCCGTTCCCTTAGATTCCCCGAGGAGTCCTCGGGAAACGGCGAGAATACGCCTTCAGTTCAAAGTCCGCCGTCTTAACCACTCCACTATCGGGGATCGCCAAATTTGGCTTTTTGAAAATGTAATAGTGTTCACAACGAACAAACATAAAACCAAACTCTTAATGTCAGATTCTTCTCCATTTTGGCGACCACGGGAAAGCATATCCCCCAAGGTGAGAGAGAACCGGCAAAAGCAAGCCACCCCTCAAAACTGTTTCCGTACGTCAGAAATTATGCAAAACACTGAAATCTCAAAACGGCATTTTGATAGGGCTATCCTTGAACAAAGTTGGCATGCACGCCAGTAACTCTTACAGGCACATATTTTATGGGCCCGTGGAACCTGTATTTACCCTACGTCCCTATAATAATTGTTCTATCCATCCCTATTTTAAAAATCTCCCACTTACTATGTCATTTTTCTCCGCCTTAATTGCACTACGCTGATTTCTGCATTTCTCTGTTTGGCTCTTTTTGAGGCGTATCAGGCTCCTGCTTATTACTTCTGAGGAGCTCACTGGTCAGAAACAGCGGATAAGTAAGTTTTCTCCGTGTTCTAATCAGAACCAAGGGGCCGAGTTTAGCTTTGGGTTTCAATTGATTGAAAAATAAAAATAAAAACTATCATGATCTTACTGCTAGGCATGGGCGTCACGACTGGGGGGGGGGGGGAGGGGGGAGCCCCCCCCCCCCCAAAAGGCTGTCTTCCAGTCGGTAAAAAATAAGCGCCGCGATTTTTCTTCAAAACAGTTGATTTTTTTCATGAAAACAGTCGTTTTTTTCTGAAAATTTGTCGATTTTTCGTCAAAATAGTCGGTTCTTCTGAAAATCAGTCGATTTTTTTTCAAAACTGTCATTTTTTGTTGTTGAAAACAGGCGTTTTTTCTGCAGAGACAGTCGGTAAAAATTACCAGCTAGTCGGTAAATTCGTCGTCCCCCCCCCCCTCAAACATTTTGGCTAGTGACGCCTCTGCTGCCAGGAAAGCATAGAAGGACTGCTTGGCTATGGCAGGATACTAACCGATATTAGTTAAAAAACAAAAACTGAACACATCAAGAAAGGAAATGAAAGAGAGAGGAGAAGATGATGTTTTCAACAAAAAGACCATCGATCCTGCCGCTTCGACGTGGACCTTTGGATCACTTACACTGGCTCCTCGAGCGATGATACCTTTCCAGCACAGTAAATCATGATAAGCCTATACGGGCAATAATTAAAAGGCTTTCCCGAGATTCAGGAAACTTCCCACTTAAGCTAGATCATTTATCTCATCGCTCCCTTTTGTTCTCTTAGTAGGATGCGGCCAAATTTGTCAGACGCTTGGTAGAAAACAAAGAACGAACACAAAGGGAATCACAAAAAAAAGTCAGGAGAATTCTTAGAAATCCGCGAGGTTGATTATCGATTGTCCAAATAATCATCAGGGAAAAAATGCACGGTAAGTTGTGAAACAACTAAGCAAGAACAGGAACGAATATTTAACTAATGACATAAAAAGACGACAGTAATTGGGCTCGAAAAGACAGATAAATCTCCGACTGTCTTACTTCCTCAGGATTCCGGTCAAACTACTAACTAGTAAGAAAACAAAACAGAAGATCGATTTGGCTGTACAGTGACGGACAAAACGATATGGAGGTTCCAAGGCAGTTGGAATGCTCGGACCCCTTGCAAAATTATCTCTTAACGTTTCTGATTTTACAAAAATATAAGACGCCAATTTTATTGCAACAATTATTAACGCTTGCAGTTATAAAAATTATAAAACAAAAATTTGTTTTAGTAACAGCAAACTTTAAACAATTACTTTCGGGGGCTCGGGGCCCTAAATATAGCGGTCCATAGACTGGTGCCTGATCTGCCTAGTTGGTAAGCCAGCACTGATACTGTATCCTTATTCTAAACACTCCCCAGTTAACACTAGCACAACCGAGTTTCCGGTTTCACCGGATTTTTACCGAATGATCGACCGAGCAGGAAAAATACCAGAACAAACAAAAATATTCACCACGTACTACAAGCTAGTAAGCTAAATTTTTGCCTAGTGTCCCTCTCGTAGGTTCAAACACGCGAGTTATCAGGTAAATACAAACAATAAACCTAACAGAAAAAAAAATGATAAAACTGAATTTGACTGTGTTTTTCTTTATTTCTTTATCTGTTAAGGTGAGGATCTAGAAAGGTCTGTAAAGGCTGTGCATTTATCTGTAAAGACCTTATACGGCAATAAACATTTTTATAACAGAAATAAACTAATGCTCGAACAGGACCGCCAAGCGTTCGCGCAAGCCACGTGCTAACTGTAGAAGCTTTATTATTTACATTAGTGTGTATATATTTTCTTTGGTTTCTTCTGTTTTATCTTTCTTTTCCTCTATGTAACCCTACGCAACCGGCAAAAACAAATATCTATATTTAAGATCGATCAAACATGTCCATTCATCCCACTATTGATATCCATACGATTAGATGCTAAGTTGTTTCCCGGGATCGGCCCTCGCTGGCGCTTTGGGATCCCAGAAATTATCGGATCGACCTCGCTGGCGTTTTGGGATCCCAGAAATTATTCGCCTAGCGTTAGCGCAAGCCACATGCTAATTAAGTTCATTGTCGAAGCTTTATTATTTACATTAGTGTGTGTATCTATTTTCTTTGGTTTCTTCTGTTTTTTGTTTTTTTCTCTCTATGTATCCCTAGGTAGGTATTTTACTTGTGAATAAACCGACACATGGCATTCCATAGACAAAACCTAAAACTAAAATACGCCACTAAACTATATCTTCCCGAAAAAAAAAAAACACATTCAAAGTAGGACGACAAAAATGGTCTGAACATAATCGGTGATTTCGAAGCATGAGCTCGAGAAGAAAACATATTCATAAGCAACAAGTCAAAAGAAACCGAGACCAAAGGTCCAATCCATAAATCAAATATCAATATTCAGTAAGCACCTACTGCCGTCATATAACTCTTTTGTGCTACCGCCAACTAAATTTACGGATGATTTCCAGACGACGTCCTTCCAGACAGGATGCATTTTCCCCTGGTTTACACTTATGCATTACGCGGTCGAATTTTGTCTTTGATTTCCCGACGGGTGGGAGGATCGCATGAATGTTTGCACTTGACGCAACAGGAAACTTAGCTAGTCTATCAAGATGACTCTCAACTTGCAAACAGTTAATCTTTGCAAATATTTTTCAATCTTTCAGTCCTTGCCTCACACGTAAGTAAGTAAGTACTTTGTTTATGACCCACCATTTTCAAAAGAGGAGCTGTTCTGTATCACAACAAGAACGTTTGATCCCTGAAAACTACACTGTAAAAAGTTTCTGCGAGTAAGGATTAAAGTTAACTGCAGTATTTGCTACTGGGATTAATCTTATCTCTACTGAGATAAGATTAATCCGAATTAGAAATAAGATTATCTTTTTAGAGACAAGATTAATCCCATTAGCAAATACTGCAAGATTTTTTTTTCAGTGTAATCTTGTCTTGCAGTGAGCCACAACAGAGGGTTGTTTTTTATGAAGCAAAAGGTGAACCCTGGATTAGGATTAAAAAGTTTGTATAGAGACTAAATGTGAATAAGTGATTTCTAACCAGGTTTTCGTATTTCAGCGTCATTCAATAAAGCTTTAAAGCAAAGATTTGGTTTATGCACCCTCTTTGATCCGACATCTAACAAAACAGGCGAATTAGCTGTCGCGGTTCAGTATCGTTGATCCCAACCAAAAGTTTTTTTGTCTTTTTTATATCCTCCTTTTTTTGTGAATAAGGGATTTCTAACCAGATTTTCGTATTTCAGCGTCATTCAGTGAAGCTTTAAAGCAAAGATTTGGTTTATCCATCCTCTTTGATCCGACATCTAACAAAACAGGCGAATTAGCTGTCGCGGTTCAGTATTGTTGATCCCAACCAAAAGTTTTTTGTCTTTTTTTATATACTCCTCTTTTTTTGTGAATAAGTGATTTCTCACCAAATTTTCGTATTTCAGCGTCATTCAGTGAAGCTTGAAAGCAAAGATTTGGTTTATCCACCCTCTTACCTGTGATGGGTTCAGAATCTGAACCGATCCCAACCAAAAGTTTTTTTTGTCTTTTTTTATATACTCCTCTTTTTTTGTAAGAAGCAGCAATAAATCATTAGTATTAAAGCCACCGCTGACACTAACTTTCGATAGAAAAACGTCAAAAGAAACCGAGACCAAAGGTCCAATCCATAAATCAAATATCAATATTCAGTAAGCACCTACCGCCAAAAGTGTCTTGAGATGGTGGGTCATGGGCTTGTCCCGAGCCCTCGAATACTCGTCCTGGCGCATATTATTTATACTTACTGAGCTACAGGTGTGTTTTTTCCCATTTCTTTTTTTTTGTCTTTTTATTATATACTCCTCTTTTTCTTTTTTGTAAGAAGTGGGCAGCAATAAATTATTAGTATTAAAGCCTCCGCTGACGCCAACTTTCAACAGAAAAACGTCAAAGGAAAACGAGACCATAGGTCCAATCCATAAATCAAATATCAATAATTCAGTAAGTACCTACCGCCAAAAGTGTCCTGAGATGGTCGGTCATGGGCTTGTCCCGAGCCCTCGAATACGGTACTCGTCCTGGCGCATATTATTTATACTTATTGAGCTACAGGCGTGTTTTCTCCCATTTAGTTTTTTTGTCTTTTTATTATATCTTCCTCGTTTTCTTTTTTTATAAGAAGTGGGAAGCAATAAATTGTTGGTATTAAAGCCGCCGCTGCCACCAACTTTCGACAGAAAATTTGTGGGTACTTTATTTTAGATGTTTTGTTTTGTTCCTTTGTTAGTTGTAAAATGCCATAAGGCTAAATCACGCAATAAATTCGTTCATTCATTCATCCTACGGCCCCCTGGGAAACATTCAAGGTTTTCCTTTGTTCTTGGCTCTTTTACACTTACATAATTTCAAGGGCCATGCATCACGAATGCAGTCCAGTAGAGTAGAGGTATGCTTCTTTATAGATTTTCCTTCAGCCCAAGCTGACTGCGAATCATATTTGACGGTGCAAAACGGATAAGTCAGCTACATTTTATTAGAGCAATATTTCGGCCCTTCTTGGCAAGGGTCCTCTTCAGGCTCAGGCCGCTCAAGCTGGAAAATGAACTTGTAAAAAACAATTAAAGATTCTTCTTTAAATATCCGATTTTGTGAGTTTCTTCTTTGAAAATTGGTTGGAAGTAAAGCTGGTCCAGAGATTTTATTCTTGACATGGCTGCTGTTTTTACTGTTTGATTGGGTCGTCGAAAGGGTAGAGATTCTTCTGCATTTTGGTTTAAGAGTCACCTGTATGTATGCTTCTTTGAGCACTTGCTCTAAAGTGGTCCCTCTACTGGAAATCGTAAGCTGTCGGAAGCCGTCGGAAGCGGCCATTTTGGCTATCTTCAGCCAATAGCTGCGTTCTTTGTCACGGGAGTTCTCACCGGTGGTCTTCGGTTTTTCTTAGTAGCGGTTTTTGCATCCACCAGTGACTACCCACCAGTCTTATAACCCGTTTTTGAACTAACCAGTCTCCGGTTTTAGCTCACCGATGCGGACGAACCAGAACCTGCTCGGGTTCGTCGTCCTAGGTTGTGTGGAAAAGTACCCTAACTACAGACACAGGAGAGACATTACGATCGTTTTATGACACTTGAGCCGAAGTTCATTAAAAGCTTGTTAACCCTTTAAGTACTGAATTATGAAATCGGAAGGAAAAAAAAAACTGAAGGATGCTTATAGAAACTCGAATATGGAGTAATTTTTCAGTATCTGCTTCGGGGTTCGAGACTCATTTTTGGGGTAGATATTCAAATAATGCATAAAACGGATATGTCAGCTACGATGCTTTGGCAGCGATATTTTGATTGCGAACAGTGAAGTTCGTCTGTTCAGTATACAGAAAGCCCACCCACAACAATCGATACCTACCATACGATTCGTACGAGCCAGAATATGTGAAACGCGGAGGAGTTTAAAAAAGAAAAGAAAAAAAGAACCTGCTCGGGAGCCCGGCTTCAGCGAGGAGTTAGCAAGTTTTTGTCAACTCACCAGTGAACCAAAAAACGCGTAATAAGAGAAGAACCGGACACTGGTGACAAAACACCAGAGACAGCCCGGGGTGCAACAAACGCAGCCAATGAGAACACGCCGGGCCTGGACGAGCACGGTTGCGACGATTTTACGGTTGCCAGAGGAGGACACACTTAGCTTTTAGAAACCTTGGTTTCATGTTTCGCCTCAAATACAATAGAAAAAACGAGATTTTCGGGGTTTTTTCTTGGTCAGCTAGTTACCCCTCCAAGATGATGTGCGAGGGACAAATAAATTTCGGATATTTCGGTTGCACTTCCGGCAAACCGTCCTCAGCGAAAAAAACAAAACTAAATCATAAAATCCACAACAATCACAACAGGAAAACGATGCGGAACCAACAGACAATAAGACGACATGTAACTAAACAAGAGCTGTAAGCTCATATGGCACTTGCATGTGTCAAGATGATTTGATTGATCAAGAGTAAGTTTCGACTTTGCGGTTGAGATGCGCGCTATAAGGGAGCTGGAACTTCATTTGTAAGCAAAACCCTTGAGGCAAAACTGCTAATGGGCTGATGGGCATCACGAAAATGCATATATTGCTTAAAAGTATTTTTTTTACTTTGCGGTCAAGATTGGTACTTTAAGGAATAATCGGATTTGGGAAGTAGCAATTTCTAAGCAAATGTTGTTGAGTCTCCAATATTCCAGCGAAGTTTCATCGTCCTAGCACATCTGGAAGTACCTTAACGCGCATCACCGGAATCCCAGACCCCCCTCCCCCTCCTCCAACTCCACCCACAATAACCGGAGCCAATCCTGTTCTGTAAATGATTAATCCAGAGCATCTGTTTGTCATTCCCACGAAGTTCGATCCAGATCACACCAGTCTAAGCGGGTCAAGTATTTTCCGCCCTCCCCCCGATAATTGCCGGATTCGGTCCGGAAATGAAAAAGGTCACAAGAGAAAAATGTCCTCTGTTTAATTATTAAATTTCACTCGAATCCGATCACCCGTTCCAAAGTTACGCATGACTCAATATTCCGGATTCCCCTCCCTCAACTCCCCCCCCCCCAAGATTATCATATCGAGGATTTTTTTTTTTTATTCCAAGTCAGTTTGACCGGGTCCCTGATATGCCTTCCAAGTTTCGTCGTGAAAATCCCCCAAAAACGGAATTCCGGGATACCCCTCCTCCCCCCCCCCCCTTAAGTGTCCGAATCCAGTCAAATTATGTAAAAGATTTATATGGACCAGATGTTTGTTCTTCCCAGCAAGTTTCACTCCGATACCATCATTCTAACCGTTTCTCGAGATTTCCGGTCCACCCCCCCACCCCACCCCACCCAGCTCCCCCGCGGTGCACGTAGCCAATCCGATTCAGCAAATGACTTACCTAGAGCATCTGTTTGTTCTTCCCACAAAGTTCCATCCCGATCCCTCCATTCTAAACGGGGCACGTATTTCCCCCCCCCCCCCCAATAGTTGCCGGATCCGGTCCGGATATGAAAAAAATCATCGGAGAAATGTCCTCTGTTGAATTCTTAAATTTCACTCGAATCCGATCAACCATTCCAAAATTACGCATGACTGAAAATTTCGGATTCCCCTCCCTCCACTCCCCCCACCATTATCTGATCGACAAATTTTTTATTTTGAAGTCAGTTTGATTGGGTCCCTGATATGCCTGCCAAGTTTCATCGTGAAAATCCCCAAAACCACCATCACCGGAATTCCGGGACCCCCCCCCCCCCATAAGTGTCCGGATCAAGTACAATGGCCTAAAGGACTTACCTAGAGCAGATGCTTGTTCTTCCCAGCAAGTTTCACTCCGATCCCTCCATTCTAACCGTTTCTTGAAATTTCCGGTCCCCCCCCCCCCCAACTCCCCCCTGGCTACCGAATCCGGTCAAGACTTTAAACGGGACAATACAGATATATATTCTGTTCAGTTATGAAGTTTCATTACAATCCGATCATCCGTTCGAAAGTTACACACTTCTCAATTTCCCGGATTCCCCTGCGGATTCCCCTCCCTCCACTCCCCCACCATTATCTGATCGACAATATTTTTATTTTGAAGTCAGTTTGATTGGGTCCCTGATATGCCTGCCAAGTTTCATCGTGAAAATCCAAAAAACCACCATCACCGGAATTCCGGCCCCCCCCCCCCCCATAAGTGTCCGGATCCAGTACAATGGTCTAAAGGACTTATCTAGAGCAGATGCTTGTTCTTCCCAGCAAGTTTCACTCCGATCCCTCCATTCTAACCGTTTCTTGAAATTTCCGGTCTCCCCCCCCCCCCCAACTCCCCCCTGGCTACCGAATCCGGTCAAGACTTTAAACGGGACATTACAGATATATATTCTCTTCAGTTATGAAGTTTCATTACAATCCGATCATCCGTTCGAAAGTTACACACTTCTCAGTTTCCCGGATTCCCCTGCCCTCCACCCCCCCCCCCCCAAATGGTCGGATCAGAAAACTGATTATTCCTAATTTTGTTTGGTCGGGTCTCTGATATGCCTGCCAAGTTTCATGGTCCTAGCACAACTGGAAGTACCCTAACTCGAAAAAGTGTGACAAAATGCCCTAAATTTTCAAGTTTCCAGCGCCCCGCACTCCCCCCCCCCATATGGTCGGATCGGGAAACTGATTATTTCCAGGTTAGTTTGGTCGGGTCCGTGATATTCCTGCCAAGTTTCATTGTCCTAGCTCATCTGGAAGTACCCTCACTCGAAAAAGTGTGACAAAACGCCCTAAATTTTCAAGTTTCCAGCGCCCCAACTCCCCCGCATATGGTCGGATCGGGAAACTTATTATTTCCAGATTACTTTGGTCAGGTCCCTGATATTCCTGCCAAGTTTCATTGTCCTAGCTCATCTGGAAGTACCCTAACTCGAAAAAGTGTGACAAAATGCCCTAAATTTTCAAGTTTCGAGCGCCCCCACTCCCCTGCATATGGTCGGATCGGGAAACTGATTATTTCCAGGTTTGTTTGGTCGGGTCCCTGATATTCCTGCCAAGTTTCATTGTCCTAGCTCATCTAGAAGTACCCTAACTCAGAAAAAAGTGACAAAATGCCCTAAATTTGCAAGTTTCCAGCGCCCCGCACTCCCCCCCATATGGTCGGATCGGGAAACTGATTATTTCCAGGTTAGTTTGGTCGGGTCCCTGATATGCCTGCCAAGTTTCATTGTCCTAGCACATCTGGAAGTACCCTAACTCGGATATGTGGGACAAAAAAACTCGGACCGACCGACAGACCGACAGACCGACAGACCGACAGACGGAATTGTGATCGGTATATGGCACTTGAGCCAGAGGCTGCAAGTGCCATAAAAACAGAAGAACGGTGCGGACAGAACAACATGCAGATAAAACAAAATAACGAAAGATAAAATGTGCGTGTTAAAAGTGTATATGTACAAATCTGTGATTATTTACAATTCTGAGTTCTGTGTATATTTACAATTTACCATCCGTCTGGGAAAGCACCTAAATGGAATGATAATTCGGAACTTAATATCAGCTAAGAATCAAGTTTTCTGCTATCTTTTCACACACAAAAAATGAAACTAAAATCCTTTGATGTGACTTGTTATTGGGATTTCAAAACGTAAGTGGAGGGATACCGACGACATCGCAAAGTTGTCCGTCTTTCCTTCTGTTCGCACGATAACTCTCGAAGGGGTGGAGATATTTTAATCAAACTTGGCATGAGGACTATTTAGGTCAAAGTACCGGTCAAGTTCGAAGATGGGCTATATAGCCCTATATTTAGGGGCGGGGGAGGGGTTTTAAATTAAGTGGAACAAAAAATATTGTTTAAAAGCTAATGAAACAGTCGAATTAGGGCTAAGAGACATGCTGAATTCGAATATGAAATTTATTTTCTCGCCGGACAAATAGTCCACCCGGAATCCGACGAAAGCCGGAAAATTTGTGAAAACTAAAAGTTTAATCTGAAGCTGATTAGAGGTTCCATTTAGGGGCAAGGAGATGTGCCGAGTCCGAATGTGAGAACTATTTCCTCGTCAGGCCGGAACCGGACAATTTGTTTAAAGTACAAGTCTTATTTAAATTTGACAAGATGTTCGATTTACGGGTAAGAAGACACGCTGCATTCGTATATGACAATCATTTTCGATCGCTCGGAATCGGGCTGAAACCGGAAAATCTGTTAAAAGTAAAACTATAACCTGAAGTTCACTGTAAAAGTTTTTCCGTATAAAGATTAAAGTTAACTGCAGTATTTGCTACTCGGATTATCCTTGTCTCTACGCAGATAATATTCATGTCTAATAAAGATAAAATGAATCCGAGTAGCAAATACTGCAGTTAACTTTAATCTTTATACGGGGAATCTTTTTACAGTGTTGATTAGAGGTTCGATTTAGGGGCAAGAAGACAATCTGAATCCGTTTTTGAGCTTTAGTTTTTTTGCCAGAAAAGTAGTTTGTCCGGAATCCGGCTGAAACCGGGAAGTGGGGCAGAAGTAAGGAAGGAAGCAGATACGATGTAGGCTATATGGGGTAAACCAAATGCTGAATCCATATTTGAATATTTGATAACGCAAAATGGATATCTGCAAATACGAACTTGGTCTTCTCCGATTATTACCATTGGCCTTAATCTGTTTGTAAATTTTAAAGTAAAAATGTTTATGAAGTCTGTTGAAGGCCGAATATCTACAAGATCGAACTGTCTGGAGCAAACATTGAAATTTTGGGATCCCACCGAAACCTTTGGTCTGGTTTTTTTTTCTGAAGGTTCTTTTTCTTCTGTTTCGAATATTTCAAACAGCAATGAAAGCAATGAAAGAAACGCCGTCCGCCGTAACCTGGCGGGGAAGAATGCATAATAAAGTGAGCAAAAGAGTCAGAAGAATAACAGTTTGCGGCTACAATTTGTTCTTTATTTTACTAAATTACCGTTTCTTGGTACTGTGCATAAATATTTGCTAGGTTTGACTTTCATCTTATTATTCGGCGACGCTCAAAGTTTGGCGACGTTAAAAACCCGACGAAAAATTTATCTCAAAATACTAGTACGAAGTTGTAGGAAAAAGTAGCATGCAGTACTAACTGATGCTACTACATGCTTCTACTTCAAGGCTACCGTGTTACTGCATACTACGGCATGCTACTATTAGCAAGACTGGATGCTATTATGGCAAGGCAGGATGCTAGTACTACTACTTAAGACTGGGCCAGTCTGATAAACATTAAATGATAGTATCCTTTGCTATTACATAGTATTACATGTAACTTTTTCGTACAACTACCATACAACTACGCAGGCTACAAATTTTTCATTGGGTATGCATACATCTAAACTGTATACCTATTATTTAAATGACCTGTCGTACTTACACAATGCTGATGCAACCTACTTCCGCAATCCCTCCATCCATTCTTAAACCCAGAGAGCCCAAATTCCATACAGTACATTCTAGCCCCCCCCCCCAACAACACCTCGTTGATTTTCTCCCTTGCCTTGTTTCGGTATCTTCGATGCGTATCATGCGATACGGCGAAGCTTCGCCGTCAGACAAACCGATTATATAAATTTGTCCATGTTTTTGCTAGAAGTCAACGGGCCTGGATAAAGGCTTAAAACAGAAGATAATTTCGTAAAACACATTGGCGTGACATATCACAAAAAATCAACGAAGAAACCAACAAAAATGGGGTTTGTAAAGGCCCTTAGTCACTCGCTAGCACAGGGCGAGAACAGCCGTTAACTGTTATTCGCCGGTATTGGTGAGAGGCTCGCTGTCTTTGTCTTTATTTTAGGCTTTCAGTTCTTCCAATTTTGTTTTAATTTTCGGTTTTTTGTTGGTTTTCTGCTTTGTTTTGGTTTTCTTGGTTGCTGATCTTCATCCTCGTTTCGGCATTTTTCCTCAAAATTTTCGGTCTTGCGCTGAAGAAGGGAGGCGGTTGTCCTCCCGAAATATTCGCCTTTTATTTCAGTATATTCGTTGGCCTTTACAAACCCCATTTTCGTTGGTTTCTTCGTTGATTTTGTGTGCTTAAAACAGCAAAAGCCGTGGGTAATTTGCTAAAAGCTTTGCATAGTTTTAACGTGCTCGGCTTCCAGGAAATACTGTAACACAAACAAAAATCAGACACGAAAGTTCATTTAATTTGGTTTTCAATACGACGAGATTTCAGATCTGAGCAAGGACAGCACAGTAGTCATCTGCTATTTCTGTCGTTACTGCGTAGGATATCATTTAGCGGAAATATCGGAAGCCTATGAGGTGAAGAATGTCGCTGAGAAATTATACTAGCGTAACGCCGACATGACATAAAAATAAACTAGTAACTGGCCGAGCACGAACGTCAAGGTTCTTGAACTCGTGAAAAAAAAAAAAAAAAACTCCTTCGTGCTCTTTTTTACAGAGATTTTCCTTTTTTCCCTTTCTAGTAAATTAGTTATGTTTGAAAAGTTTGAATGTGCATGTGAGTAGCAGAAGATGGAAATTTGTATAAATAATAAAAACAGTTTTATAGATTTTATCATGTCGTCTTCTGTCCTTGCTTGGATGCCTGGTAAAGTAGTTGGGGTTGATGATTTATGTGTGAAGGTATACTTAAACTGAGGATCTGGAAGATTGTATGCTGAGTGAAACAAAGGTAAAAAAAATTAAAGTTGAAAAATTTGATTTGTTTCATTAAAATATTTGTGAGATTTCGAGAAAATAGAAAACATTATTTTAAATGTATAAAATTTAAAGGATTTGGATGTAGTTGTATAAAGAAAATTTTGTTAAATTTTTTTTAGAAAACTCAAATGAGAGAATTAGTCCCAGATCATTAGGGGGAACGAATAGTAAATTAAATATTGGTTTATTTTTAGAAGTTAGGTGACGGGGAATGGTTAAAAGTGTGTAAAAACAGATTAAAATTAACGTCACTGAGTGATGGAGGAGTAGCCACAAAAAGCACGAATGTGATTTCTGAGGATTTTTAACAATACAAAATAAGTTAAATTACAAAACATGCTACGGATTTAAAAATAAAACTCATTCGTGTCCTTTTTGCTGAGATTTTTAACCAAGTGTAAAATATTTGTTTTTTTACTGCAATGACCGTCGTAATTTAGCATCTTCTGCAGAAGAAAGCTACAAAGTTGGTTTATCAATAAACGATTTGATTGATTGATTGGATTGATTTGTAACCACGTGCTCACCCATAAGAATTTTTAGTGGAACCTCCAGTTTTAGAGTAACTAACTCCTCAATGCTCAAGAATGGTAAAGCAACATGTGGCATCGATTTGGTACTAATTTGGAGAACGAGTAGAAACCTATGACACAATGATGATCACGGGTCGTCCAAGCTTATGGGATTTCCAGACAAATTTATATCTTTGACCTTCGATACCCGCAGCCCAAAAACGAATCATAAGGAACAGGATCCAGATAAGTGCAACCTCAATTGAGGTCAAAGTACACCGTCTCTCCATTCTGTCACAACAAAATTTGACAGTGTGTATCTGATATCTGAACTTGGTTGGTTGTAGCAAAATGTTAAAGGGGTGGCGAAGACAGGAAATCTACAAGATTCGCTTGTTTGGATCAAGTAGTCCAATAAGTAAATAAGTAATTTAATTCTGACCCGCCAGTTTTAAAGTATGTAAATAAAATAAAGAAAGTAAATAAACACAACAAAAAACAAATACAATATTCAATATTTGGGATCCAATCGAAACCTTTGGTCTTGTTCAGCATGCTACCAACTTTATAGACTAATCTCTCACTGGTGAATTTCGTCACTGGTTTCTGATAAGCCACTGCTCGTGCCTGGCCAAAGAGATAACGACATCGTTTGACCCACCATATTGATCCTCCTTAGAACATCTCATCGGTAAGTTTCGTCGAATTATTAGGAGTACAACCTAACTTCTTCATCGGCGTATTATAGCTAGCACCCTTAGACAGGGCAAAAGGCCTTTCCAGTTCCAGTAAATATGCAGATCCGAAATCTGTTTGATTCGAGTATTTCCTCTCGTTACAATATTCTCGGTTTTCACCGGATTCCGGTAGAATTATCAGCTGAGCCAAAACTATCAAGAACCAACAGGATACTCGGACACATGAAATACTGAGGTTCCTCGACTAGTTTCAAGTAGGCCTTCTTTCATTTATTTACAGAGCTTCTAAGCTTTGGAATTAACTAAAGGTACAAAGCAGGCTTAACGACAAAACGTCCCCAGCGAAACGTACCCGTGGCGAAACGTCCCCATGGCAAAACGTACCCGTGGCGAACGAGGGAGTGACTAAGGTTGTGAAAGAAATACTTAAGAGCCAGGAAGTACAGGTTGGCAAGCCCAGAAGGACCGGTCGGAATCTTTGGGGTGTTATGCTGCGGTAAGGGAGACATGGGGTGACAATATAATGTTCAAAGCGGGTCTTAGACGGGATGAGTTGAAGATAATTATTGAATTGTTGGCAGATTGTCTTGTAAGAGCCAGGAAGTACAGGTTTGTCACGCCCAGAAGGGCCAGTCGGAATCTTTGGGGTTTTATGCTGCGGTAAGGGAGACATGGGGTGAGAATATAATGTTTAAAGCGGGTCTTAGACGGGATGAGTTGAAGATAATTATTGAATTGTTGGCAGATTGTCTTGTAAGAGCCAGGAAGTACAGGTTTGTCACGCCCAGAAGGGCCAGTCGGAATCTTTGGGGTTTTATGCTGCGGTAAGGGAGACATGGGGTGAGAATATAATGTTTAAAGCGGGTCTTAGACGGGATGAGTTGAAGATAATTATTGAATTGTTGGCAGATTGTCTACCAATTGGGGGTAGAAGACGTTATATTGGTAATTGTAAGCAGAAGTTCGGTCCTTACTTCTGTCCGATGTGTGGGTGCGTGGATGAGAGTGTGATTCACTGCTGTATTGAGCTGAGTGAATGGAGAAAAGAAGAGTATGGTGTGCGCGTACTTGACGAAGAGATGAATTTTTAAGGATGAGTGTTTACAGATTACAGATGAGTGTTTTGCTGGTATAAAGAAAATGGGGCGATTTTTGAGGCTAGCGATGGAACACAGAAGTAGGTTTTTGGAATAAGTAAGACAATTAAAAGGAAAAGAGTATTATTATATATTAGTGTTTTTTTTGGTCTTTTATTGTATGTTAAATTTTTGCCATGGCCATCGGGCTGCTTACAGCAGTAAACTATCTATCTATCTATCTATCATAGGTACATAATAGTTTGCTTCTGTCCTTTAAATACATCAACATCAATAAAACTGTCCAAATCAATGCTTTTATTAATTTTATTATTTATTTTTAGAACACCAGCCATCTCAGAACGTCAGTCGTTCATAGTCGGAGCTCTGCAGAACGCAGAAGTTGTTGTCCGGGCCGATACGGCCAAGTTCAGATGTATACCCGTTTTCGAGTATCCGAACCCCTCTGTAAATTTCCATAAGTAATTGAATGGGTGCTGACCAAACGACCTCCATCTCATTTTGCAAAGGTCGAGTGCCTGCAATAACTAAACTCAGTGCCCTACTGCTCTGTGAAGTCACCTCTGTCCGTTCAAAAAAGGATGGCAAACAACAGTGCCGATTTCAAAAGCTACAAAACGTGTTAGATGGTCTTATTTGAGGTTCTATGTGGGTCAGAAGGTACAAGAGCGGCTCTTTTTATTTTCAATCCTTCCTTTTGGGGCTGCATTTTGTAACACATTAGAGAATTTGATTCATGTGGCCAAGAAGGGGGGAGACACCATTATCTTTCCATGGGTCAGACTTTTAGGAACACACTGTTACCTTTGTTTTCTTCAAAATCCTCACGGTAGTCAACGTTATCCAAAAATTACCTGAACACAATTCACTCTTCAAAGCAAGGTAGCCATCGCTCATTAATTATTCAGTGATCTCCCGCCGGAGACTACAAGGGTTACTAAACCATCAAGGACCACAGCTAAGTATGTCACCACGTTCCCGTTTAAATCTGTCGCAATAGGAAATCATCGGCCAGTTGGACATTTTTTGGTCTCGAAAGCTGAATGTTATTTAGTTGAATTTCAGAATCTTCAAGAAATCACTAACAAATTTAGTATAATTTACGGCGTTTGTTTATTATGGTCCAGTTTACATCCTTTCTTCTTTGGGCTTGGGGGAATGAGCAAGAAAAGCCAGAAAACAAAATATTAAAAGAAATCGACAAAGCAAGTAAATAGTTTGATTTTGTCTGCACATTTTCATATACCTGCTAAAAAAAAAAACATTTTGTTAGATCTATAGTCAAACTAGGATCCCAGCCACCCCACATCGGGTGCTTCCAAGCCGCACCACTAGAGGACCCAGCGGTCGGATCGAGTCGCGGCTCCACGATGGGTCTTGGGTGGGGGGATTCTAGACGTTTCGACTGCCAGAATGCTTACGATATAACTCCTTTAAGGAACACCGGCACCTACTAGAAAAAGTGATCTCTTGGAGTGGGGTTAGTTAGTTACGCATAAATTTGTTCTTGTTTAAACACATGCTGAAGTGAAATTGAACTTAATTTTCTAATTTTCTAGTCTAGTTGCTACAAGAAATTATAAGACATTCTGAGTTGATGTATTTCCTTTCAGCGCCATTGCCCTTGCCGCCATAAACCTAATTCATCCAATAACTATACCCCCCCCCCTCCTAAACACCGAGCCCGATATCAAAATCCTAAAGTCCGAGCAAATCCGTACGGAAGCTCGTTTGTGCCCTTTTCAATGTTTAATGTCCAGTCATAGTGTTTGTATTTATATGTACGAACAAAGACAAATGTACCAGTTCTCTTTGTTTCCCTTGGAAATTACACCTTGCGGTCACACGAAATATAATGCTAATGGTTCTCTTTTATAAGGCTGTAAACATTTTATTTGTATACTTAACCTTCTTACAATAGTTGCGTTTTCGCAGATACCATGGTATCTGTTACCACGGTCTAAATTCGTTTTTGCAGTTATCGAGGTATCTGATACCACGGTCAAAAGGCGTTTTTGCAGTTATCGTGGTATCAGATATTCTGATACCACGGTCCGACCGTGAGTGGTATCTGAAAAAATCGTCTCATTTTCATCAATTTTTGTCAAATTGGTGGGAATGAAGTTTGGCACTTAGTGATGTGACTGAACATCAGTTTTTCTTTTGGGATGACCTCGAAAAGCGCAATTTCGGCAATTGTCGTTTTTGCAGAGCAACCGTATATCAGATACCACGGAAACTGCTAAAACGACTAATTGCAGATCCAGTTACCGTGGTAACAGATACCATGGTATCAGCAAAAACACAGCTAATTCAGTACGTAACCGTTCTAGGAGAGTCGGTAAATCAGCGGGAACTAAGATCTTGGCAACTGACACATTAGGAACATTATCTATCTCACTAATTTTATTCAAAGCACGGTAGCATGTTCAGTATGTCCAATTAGTTGTCTGGAACAGACCTTCTGCAGCGTATTTCTTCTTGCAAAGTATTCATATCTTAATCACGCAAGCTTTTCGGATTAAAGATAGGTGCCCACACAACGCGAATTTTTTCCGCCAACTAATTTTTTTCTTTCGCGCCGCTCAGCGAATACATTTCGTTGACCCCATTTGTAGCGAATACGTGAAAGAACTCGCAAGAACTAGATACGTATACCTGGATACGATACGTAGGACTAGAACGACAATAGGGGGAAAAGTCAACTTTGTGGTTATATACTCTACTTCTGGTTATATAATCTACTTTGGCCAGGTTGATTGTTGATTTCCTGAATTTCCTTAGCGCGAACTGAGGCGACGCGAAAATAATTCGACTTGGAGTTCAAACGGCGCGGCACGAGGTTTTTGCCTAGCGAAGCGAACTTTTTCCGCTAGCGACATCAAATTCGCCTAGGCGATCGCGAATTCGCGCTCTGTAGGCACCTATCTTAACTATTGCAAACTGAACAAGACGTCGGGACTGCAAGAATACTACAAAACAAGACCAAAGGTTTTGATGGGATCCGAAAAATGTAATATTTGATCCAGACGATTTGGTCCCGTATATTTCCGGTCTTCGCCAGACTCGTTGAACATTTTTACTATCAAGATTTAGAAACAGAAGAAGGCCAATGGGTAATCATCTGAGAAAACCAAGTTCAGATATGGATTCACCATGTGTGAATTTACCCCTAGGCTATGCGTCATATCTACTTTGACGAAACTTATCAAATCTTCCTGCCTTACTTCTGCCAAATCTCCGGTTTCGACCGGATTCCGGGCGAACTACTTGTCCAGCAAAAACTAAAGCTCAAAAACGAATTCAGCCTATCATCTTACCTCTGTATCGAACATCTAATCAACTTCAGATAAAACTTTAACTTTTAACAATTTTTTGAGTTTCATCCAGATTCCGGGCGAACCATATGTCCAGGCAGAAAATGATTGTCAAAAGCAGATTCAGCATGTCTTTTTACCCCGAATTCAAACATCTAATCAACTTCAGACTTTCAACAAATTTTCCGGTTTCGGACGGATTACGGGCGAACTACTTGCCCGACAAGAAAAAGATTTTCATTTAAAAGTTTTCTTACGCCTAAACCGAATATCTCATTAGCTGTTTAAAAAAAAAATTTGTTCGCTACTTAATTTGAAACCCCTCCCCCACCCCTAAATGTTGAGCAACAGAGCCCATCTACGACCTCGACCTCTCCCTTGACCCCAAAGAGTCTCACACCAAGTTTCATCAAAATATCTCGTTTCTTTCGAGAGTTATCGTGCTTACAGACGGACAGACAGACGGTCAGATTCGACGGACAGCTTTTGCGATGTCATAGGTACCCTCCACTTACGTTTTGGGATCCCCCAAAACGCCCGTGTTTTTGAGGGGTTGCTCCCATGGTCCACTGTCAGAAATTTCATATCAGATAATACAAGGATGCGCAGTTTGAACCAATAACACTTGGGATGTCATCTGATATGATTTTGCAAACGTTATGCATTTAACAAGCGTTTAATATGCATAACAAGCCTTGCCAGGACGGGAGGGGGGGGGGGATGCCGAAAAAGAAAAGTAAGCAGATATTTTTTCGGCAGTGTTCCGCCTCTTCTTGTATGCATAATGTTTTAATTCGTGGCCTTTGAAAACATGACAGCTAACATCCCAACTATTATCTTGTAACCGCGCATCCTTGTGTTATCTGTTATGAAACTCCTGGCAGTGTAAGTACCATTGTAAATCGTCTGTGCACTGTCAGAAGTTTCATAATACACACAAGGATGCGCGGTTTCAACTGACAAAACTTGGGATAATCTGTTGTCGCGACAAACGTGTCAACTCTTCCAATTTTATATCCATTTACCAGTATTCAGGTTTGTTACATTACAGGTTTGTTTCCTTCCCCGACGATGGACCTGAAGATTGACAGCCTGACGAGGACCCTTGCCAAGAAGGGACGAAATATCGCTGATGAAGCATCGTAGCTGACGTATCCGTTGTATACTTTATTTGAATAAACAGCGACCTGACTGACAGACCGAAAAGTGATCGGTATATGGCACTTGAGCGAAGCTGCAAGTGTCATAAAAAACAGTCAGCAGGGGGACAAGTCTCGGAAAAGTCGAAAATGCAGTAAATGGCAGATAAATAGGTCAAAACTTTACCTTCGTTCTCCAGAACTGAGTTGGACGTGTTCATCGAGTACGCCACAAAATGAACCGCTCCCGGGCCGTAGTTCCTGATCTTTGGGTTCTTCAAGTGCTTCTTCGTAATTTTCCGTTTCTCCAACTTCGCTTTGGGTTCAATCTGCTCCGACATGACTTCTTGAAGCACTTCGTTCGCGCTGTTCGCAGTCCGCTCACCATCGAGCAGGGGCGCGCTCGAGAGCTTAGCGGCGATAATTTTCTGTGGGTGCCTCTTCCTCTTATGCGGTACGAGTCGACCATCTGCGGAAGGGTTCTGTTTTTCTGCGTAGTGTTTGTGAGGTGTAGTAGGAGCTTCTGTAGAAGCTAGATGACCTTGTTGGTCGTGTTGTTTGTTGTACAACAGTGCGGCTGGGGTTTCGGTGGTTGGTTGGTATCTGTGAACGAAAACATTAAAGATGAAATGAAGAGTTTAATAGGCAAATTCTCAATAGCCGCACTCTTTGTCCCCGGAGTACTCACCGGTGGTCTCTGGTGTTACCTCTAAAGCGTTCTTGATTTCACCGCATGTTCCCATAACCCGTTTTCGGACTAACCAGTGTTTGGTTATTCGTAACCGGTGCAGTCATGGGGTGAGGGTATAATGTTCAAAGAGTCGAATATGCTTGTCCAGTTTGGCACTTTGCTCTTACCCAAGGTGAAACTGATAAAATAGAGCGAGTTCAGAAGAGATCGCTGCAAATTATCTATGGCGGTTCCTCCCTACCATACTCTTTTTACCTCAAAGAATTTAAAATTGAATCCCTTTCTTCCCGCCGCGAAAAACTATGCCGAAACTTTGGCTCCTCCCTTCTCCAGCACCCCATATACCGTTCATTCCTTCCCCCACCCTTTGTTCCTGTAAGATCTCGTCCCCCCCGCGAAGTGGCTGAAAAGGTTCCCAAACTGACCCCAATCTACTGTAACACTATGCGCTACAGTAGAAGCTTTGTGCCGAGCTTCGTAAAGCAGTACAATGCTCTTTAGCACTTTTCTGCCTTGTTACTTTTTTTTTTCTTTTTTTTTTAAATTATCTGTTGACAAGTTATTTTATCTTTACTTATGACTACAAAAACATCGTATTTGGGCTCTGCCCACGAGAGATATGTTTTGCTTTATTATTAAATAAATTGAATTGAAAATAAATTGAAATTGGGTCTTAAGCGGGAAAAAATTAAAGATAATTATTGAAATATTGGCGGACACATTGCCAAGTGGTGCTAGAAGACGATATTTTGGTAATTTTAGGCAGAAATCCGGTCTTTATTTCTGTCCGATGTGCGGATGTGAGAATGAGAGTTTGGTTCACGTGGTCTGCGAGTGCATGGAGCTGAGTGAATGGAGGAAATAACAGTACAGTGTGGGTGAGTCTGATGAAGAATGGTTAATTAGAATTGTTAGGAATGAATGTTTTATTACGATGAAGAGATTGGGGCGATTCCTGAGGACAGCGATGGAACACAGAAGTAGATTTTGGATCAGGGAAATACTAAAGAAACAATGAAAAATGAGTCATTGGATAAGAGAAAGATTACGGAGGAACTTCTTCTTCCTTTTTTTGTTGTTCAATTATTTTAATTCAATTTATTTAATAATAAAGCAAAACATATCTCTCGTGGGCAGAGCCCAAATACGATGTTTTTATAGTCATAAATAAAGATAAAATAAGTTGTAAAAGATAAAAGAAAAAAAAAATAACAAGGCAGAAAAATGCTAAAGATCATTGTACTGCTTTACGAAGCTCGGCACAAAGCTTCTACTGTAGCGCATAGTATTACAGTAGATTGGGGTCAGTTTGGGAACCTTTTCAGCCACTTCTCGGGGGGGACGAGATCTTACAGGAACAAAGGGTGGGGGAAGAAATGAACGGTACATGGGGTGCTGGAGAAGGGAGGAGCCAAAGTTGCGGCATAGTTTTTCTCGGAGGAAAGAAAGGGATTCAATTTTAAATTCTTTGAGGTAAAAAGAGTATGGTAGGGGGGAACCGCCATAGATAATTTGCAGTATCTCTTCTGCACTCGCTCTACTTTTTCAGTTTCACCTTGGGTAAGAGCAAAGTGCCAAACCGGACAAGCATATTTGACTAAGGGTCGAATGAAAGAGCAAAACATTAGCTTTAGCTTGTCCTTAGGAACCCGAAACTTTTTCAGTGTTTTTAGTATTTGAATTGCGCTGTTAGCTTTCTTTACAATTGTCTTTGTATTTTCATGCCATGAAAGGTCAGAAGAGATCACTACACCTAGTAGCGTTGTTTTATCACTGATGAGCCCAGGGTCGATAGGAGGTTCGAAAGACGGCCGAGTTTTTCTAAGAAAAGAAAAGGTCGTAACCGAGCACTTATCTTTAGTCACGACCATAGCCTATTCATTTCAGTCGCCTCTGAGGTAACCTGGTCGATGAAACCGGCAGCGTTACTTTTCATATCCTCAGATACGACTTCCGCTAGGGACAAATCGTCAACGTATTTCCATCTGTCCTCCAGCCCAGCAGCAATTTCATTTATCATGAGGAGGAAGCACAGCGGACCGATCACAGTTCCTTGTGGAACTCCGCAAAAAACTGGTAAAGAAGTAGAAAAATGGTCTTTATACTTTACAGTTTGCTCTCTATTTGTCAAGAAGCACTTGATGATTTTGACGATAAAATCGGGTATATTTTTTTTCCGCCATTTTTTCTAAAAGAATTTTATGGTCAACAAGGTCAAATGCCTTTTTAAAATCAATTGCAATTAAATTTATCCATTTGCCATGTTCATCTAGATGTTTTAAAATAAAATCAATCAAATTAACTAGGTAATGGACTGTCGAACACTTAGGAACGTTACCAAACTGCTTTCGATCAGTTACTTTTAAAAGATATTATTTAAGCCATGTGGCAACAAAACTTTCGTAAATTCTGCTGAAAACTGATGTAACTGTGATCGGCCGTACACCAGAGAAATCATTAGGTGCTCCTTTCTTTGGAATGGGGGTGATAAAACCTTTCTTCCATTTCTTTGGAAAATAACCTGTTCGCGTTATGTTATTGTAGATTATCTGAAGTGGGAAAGCTAATTCTTTAGCAAATGCTTTAACGAGAACAACTGGAATATCAAACGGAGCAACAGAAGTTCTTTTTAACTTAGAAAGTTTACGGGTTACACTTGACAAAGAAATATCAGGCATTAAATTATCATTTGAAGGAGCAGTTAAAATTTGTGGAGGGTCTTCAGTTGGAAGAGGTGGATAAGACTGCACAACTGCAGCGAATTGGGCATTTAAATCATTCGCGGTTTTCTCTGGTGGCTCCTCCTTCATGAAGCCAACTGGTTGAGAACTTTTTCCAGTCAGACTTTTAACTTTACTGAAGAACTGTGAAGGCTTGGACTCCAAAAGATGATTCACCTCATTTTTGTAATAATTAGCCTGTGCTTCTTTTATTTTCCACTTAATTTCATTTGTCAATTTTTTTGCTTGCTCTTTTTTATCTTTTCGAATAAGGTGTAATTTACGCTTAATTAGTCGCTTTATTTTTGAATTTACATACGGTTTATCACTAGAACAAAATTTAGTTTTACGCTTTGAAGCACTCAAGAAATTTTTCATTAATTTTACCACGAAATTCCTCAACTTGGGAATCCAAGTCCTTCGCTGCGGAAACCAAAGTCCAGTTCTCCTCCGTAATCCAGATTCCGAACTGCAACAGACCAGGGTCTGTGATTGGTCTAGAAGTAACCTCAGTTACCGAATATTGAATCTTTACTCTCTCAAAAGGGTTCCACTGGAGCATATAGTGGAAACTACCACCAAGTGGCAGTTGTTTGTACCCTTTCTTCTGGTGTGTGATATTTTTTGTTGATATTTTTAGCAATCAACACATCTATCTATCTAACCAGAAGTTACTCGGGAGGTCAGAGTTGCGTTTTATTTGAAGTTCATAGTACAGCGGACTGTTCGTTGTCGTTTTATTCGCCAGCGGGCCGTACGCTGGGAAGGCGCGGGGTACCTAAAGTCGTTCTATTTGTCAGCGGGCCGCCCGCTGAGTGCCAGCGGACCCGCTAGTTTGTACGCTGGGTGAGGCAGGTAACAGTTCAGCGTACCTTCTGACGTAGTCCGCCAGGAATAAAACGGCAACTTCCAGTTCGCCGTCCGCTCCCGCTGTACTATGAACTTCAAATAAAACGCAACTCAGGTCTAGTGAGATCACCGGTGATGTGTATAGGAGAAGAACCGGACACTGGTGAAAGAAGGCCAGAAACAGCCGGGGGTGCAACAATTTCATCTAAAGTTTGGTATCACTCATAGTACACAGTCAACGTCTAAAGCTTTTGCACAAAACGCAACTCGGCTTCTCTTCTTTTTTCTTGCGATTCGTTTGAAATAAAAGTCCATCCAAGCGGCTCTAGGTCAGGGTTGCCAACAGCTCGACGCACAAAAGAGTCACAAATGCTGACAAAAAGTTGCTTTTTGACACCTGGAATTTTTGTTTGCATTCCGCTGCACAGCTTGCAAAATTGGTAATAACTGAATTTTTAACAACCTTTTTTAAAACATTTCTTAACTGTTACGTCACAGTTTTTTAACAAAATTTAGTCGGAAACGAGCTTTATTTAAGGCTTCAAACTGTTGTTTTTGTGTACAAAACCAAAGTAAAGTACATGTTTTGGCAGTGTTTAGGGGGCGTTAATCCGTCACTTTCGTAAAGTAAATGAAAAAGTGCTTTTCTGACCTAAAAAGTGTCATAGTAAAAAGGGTGTCCCTTTCAGAGAAAAAGTGTCACACTGTCACCCAGAGACAAAAAGTGTCAAAAAGCACCAAAAGTGTCACACTTGGCAACCCTGCTCTAGGTCCGGAAACACTGTAATGTTGCCTACTAATTAGTTGCACTGTCAGAAGTTTCATAACAGATGACACGAGGATGCGCGGTTTCAACCGATAATGCGTCACAGATAACACTTCGGATGTTATCTGTTGTGTTTGAAAACGTTATGCATGAAATTGCAGAACAAGCTTTGTTAGGAAGAGCCCAAAAAGCATCACTGACTTTATTCCTTATCGTCATGATGTCGGAAAACTCAGCAGATACTTTTGAGCGGTTTTTCGATTCTTCCTGGTGGTAACGCTTATTATGCATAACAATCTGAAGCACGACAGATAACATCCAAAGTGTTATCTGTTACGCATTATCTGTTGAAACCGCGTATCTTCGTGTTATCTCTTATGAAACTTCTGACAGTGTGGTTGAGGAACCTCCTACAAACCATTGACCAAACAGACAGACAAAACCATGTCACGAAAGATAAACAATGAAAAATAAAATGCCGAGACAGTTATGTTTTCATCTCCAAATCTTGTCAAACTGAGCAAGACAATCGAGGTCACGTATAAGGAAAGTGCCACTTAAGTGGCGAACTTTTAGGGACTTTTTTATGAGATTCCCTTCTGCCAACTTTTGTGGCTCGTAAAAGATAGGCTTTTTTCATATTGCTGGACTTTGCTCTCATCGCGCAGTAAGATAACGGGCGTTAGCCACCACTCAAAGGTGACGCTAAGGAACGTCGACACATCAGTGGTGTGATTCTCTAGCTACGTTTACACGGAGGTATTTACCCGTACTCCAAAGGTATTTCTCTCCCCAACAGCAACAAATTTCCGGGTATTTTGGACTTAAACTTCGCGAACTTTTTACCCGGGGATTTGTTTGTCGAAGGGTATTCTTCGACGTCAGCAACAACGAAATCGGATTTTCGAGCAAACAATTTTGATTATGATATGATGATATGATGATATGATATGATATGATATATATTTACACAAAAAGGCCGAGGGCCATGGCAATACAAAACAAAATAAAAATAAATTTTCACTAAATTACTAATAAACCTAAATGAATCTTTCACGATGCTTCATCGAAAGCTTAAGGAATCTTCCCAACTGGCGAACTCCCGAAAAACATTCATCCTTCATTACTTTAACCAACCATTCCTCATCGTACACTCTTTTTCCAAACACTTCATCCCTCAACCCATCCAATTCACTACATTCACACATCAGGTGCAACACATTCTCATTCATCTCCCCACACATAGGGCAGTAGTAAGGACCAATCCGACTTAAACCCCTTCCCACATACCTCCTCCTATCCCCTAGCGGTAAACAATCACCCCTCATACTTATCACCCACGCTAACTCCTCCCTATTCAACCCTGCTTTAAAATAAATACTTTCCCCCCATTTAAAGCTTTAACCGAAAAGGGTTGAGAGAGGAGAATCTAGTTACCCATCACTTATGAACTTGAATAGGCTTGAAGACCCGATGAATATGGGTTACTTCGTTGCTCCGCTATTCACGAATAATCGATTTTTGAACAGTGGAATTTCCCTGTCGGATTTGTGGTACCTCTATGCGCTTGTATCTGTGTTGTATGCGAGACGAAAAATACATATACAGGCACTAAGCAGTCTTCACCAAGCTTACCACTGGCCACAGAAAAGTCGCGTTAGTGGAGATTCAAATTTTCCGCGTAATAGTAGAATTTGCGTTGTGGGGACGGCCGTCGATATTCTGAACGTCACTAATAGAGCAGATAGTGGAAAATAAAAAAAAAGCCCTTTGCAGAATCCAATTAATTCAGTGTATTCAATTAAATGATACGAAAATAAATCGGCTTTTCAGTTAAACTTTAAGAAGTGATCCAAATGGACACATGTTGGTGTCCATTGTACAGAGATATACCCGGGTACCGCACTGTCAGAAGTTTCATAACAGATTGCGCATAACACTTTCAAGAATAACACCTTTCACTTAGAAAAAAAGTGTTTTGACCAATTAAGTTTATACTATTTCGTGCCCAGATCTTCAACAACACCTTCAATAGGTAAAAACACTACACTGTCAGAAGTTACATAACGACAACAGCAGGATGCGCGGTTTCAACAGATAACACTTTGGGATGTTATATGTTATGTTTCTTTCGTTCCCGTTAGTATTTTTACCAATTGAAGGTGTTGTTGGAGATCTAGGCACGAAATAGTGTAAACTTAATTGGTCATAACACTTTATTTCTAAGTGAAAAGGTGTTATTCTTGAAAGTGTTATGCGCAATCTGTTACGAAACTTCTGACAGTGCGTGTGAACGCTTTCCCCTCTCGTCTCCGGGAAAAATACCGCCGTGAAAATGATCCTTAAGTCTCGGTAGACACAGCTCTTACAGGGGCACTGAAATTGCTGGTAAAATAAATAGACGACAGCGAAACGGGGAATCTATGCAACTGCGCTACAAAAGCTTATTTGGCTTAAACGCGGAAACTTGGTTGTTTTTGTTTTTTTTACTACATATTTCTGGTTTACCCTCACAGTATTTCGCCACAGGATGAACTAGCCTACTGCTAATCGGTTCTTACTGAAATTCGAAGCAGGCTTCCTTAAATTATGCATTTGCAAATTATTTCCTTCTGACATCTTTTGTCCGCATTTGGAGGGGAGGGAATACTGTCGCATTTATTTCCTGACTTCGTGCTAAAACATTTTGGAAGTCTGTCATACATTATTTATACTGAAAGAGAAAAATTTGAACTGAAGAGCAAGAAAATAAGCCCAAAGCATACGAACAGATGTCAGGCGCTTTCGCATTAGGGGAACACAGTAACACCTCTCTAAATGTTTCACGAACTTGGTTTTCTTTCTTGCTTATAAAACAGTCAAATGGAAAGGAAAAATAATCAACTTGAACAACACCCAACTGTTTCAGCTTTCTTCTGGAATACGCATCGGGATGGAGTTCTACTTTTCTTTAGTTCTTTCACTTTTCAATGTGCATCTTCTTTCATGGGGTATGAGGTTTAGTTTGAACGCCATCTAATTGGTGAAATAATGCGCCGCTTTACAACAGACGTAAAACTTGAAAGAAGAAACAGCAGGAAGAAAATAAAGAGCAATATTTTCAAAATATGCAGACATACAATAATCTGGATATCAAAAACTTTTTGGCATGTATTTTGCACTAGGTAGTATCCTTTCAGTATCCTTTTGAAAAAGAAAATTTCAACCTTGTCGAGTTTTTGCGGTCAACCATGGACATCCGCTGGTGGAAAACTGGTAATTCTTCTTAAACCAAGCTCCCGACACGATCAGACTGTGTTTTTCTTTTTTATATCCCCCATTCGGACCAGCTTCCTGAAGAAGATGCAGGACTATAAGGATCAACTGGACTGTTGGTGTTTGTGGTCTACAACTGAGCCAATCTGAGACATTTTCACTTGACTTTGTTCACCAACCTTACCCCTCATCGTTTTGTATCCTGCATCAGATTCATCAAAAAGATGAAGAACTAGAAGGACTCACAGAACTATTAGTGGTTTGTGATCTCCGACTCCCCTATGAAAAATTATCTCAAAATAGTGGTATGAAGTTGTACTAAAAAGTAGCATGCAGTACCAACTGATGCTACTACATGCTACTATAGCAAGAGTGGGTGCTACTGGAGCAAGGCGGGATCCTATTGAATACTACTGCTTAAGATTAGCCAAGTGTGAGGCACATTAAATTAAAGTACTCTGTACTACTGCATGTCATGGCATAGAACTTTCATACATCTACACAGTCTACAAACTTTTCATCGGGCCATAGTTGTGTTTGTGAGACACCACAAAGTGAGACACCACGGTCAGTTACTATGGTCGGGATTTGAACACCAGCTACCTCGGTAACTGGCCAAATACTAAGGTTTCCAACTTCAAAAACGAGTTTAAACCGTGGTATCAGATACTATTGATGGTATCTGCTTCCCCGTATCCTGAAATCTACGAAACCCAAATGTATCGTAGATGTTTGTAAATATGTGACTAAAGGATTTAGTCTCAGGAATGAAAGTTTAGCTTAGTTTACGTAGCATAGTATTTCTAGAGGTGTAATAGTTTATTTGTGAAGTGTATTAAATCTTGTATGGCCCTTTGGCTCAATAAACAAGCGTTATATATAGCAAGCGCAAATATTTTCAATTGAAAGCTTACCTTTTTTTATAATAATACAAAGATGGCACTTTTTACACAAGGGACTTGTACCGTGACCAATAAACCATAAACATTTTTCTGAAAACCAGATATAATATTTTAATGGGGAAGACGCCCTTGAGATGGAAACATTTCATAAGTAGTGAATTGATAGACAAAAATGCTTCTGGCCGGCTTCTAACTATTGTAGTGCTTTGCGAACTCTGTTCACAAGCCCCTCGGTAGCTCAGATGGTAGAGCGACTGCCTTGTAAGCAGAGGATCCTGGGTTCAAATCCCGGCTGAGGAGCATTTTTGTCTAAAGCTTACCTCTCGTCATGCTGAATCGCTTGAGGGGTTAGAGCCATCGCAACCGGTTGGATACCACTGGCGGAGCTTCCAGACATCTGCTTCTCTCTACTGGCTCGATTCGCCGAAGGGGGATAGCTAGAGGGCCTCTGAGTCGTTGGTGACCTTGAGTACTGATCAAAGACTGGATCAAACGATGGTCCTTCCAGTTTACGCATTGAGCGTTCGGTCCAGAAGCTGTTCTCCCTATGATGGGGCTGGATAGGGGGGTCTGTGGTGTCCCAGCTTATGCTAGGGTCCCGGGGCTCGTTGCCCCCGGTAAAAAGAAGTGACTCGTAGATCCGAAGGCCGGTCGTTCGGTTAAAACTCACACCATATCCTGAAAAGGAAACGCAACATGAAAACAAGGGCTGTAAGCTCTTATGGCACTTGCAAAGATCGGTAGGTCGCCAAGGGTAGCAGCTAAGATTCGCGCAGTGTTGAGGCACAATGATTAAGGGCCCTTCGAAGCCATGAACATTAATTTTTGGGCAAAAATATGTTATGCACTTTGCGGTTACAATGCGCACTTAAAGTGGTTAGGAATCCGTTTTGTAAGCAAAAGCACTGAGGCACAAATGATAATGGGGCCTTGGGAATCATGAAAGTGTATCATATGTGCTTGAAAGTGTTTTTTTTTTTTTTGCACTGTTGTGCGGTAATAATTCACACGTTAACCATGACTACGAATTCATATGGAAGCAAAATTCTAGAGGCACACATTCCCATGGGCTTTACTTGAGGTACAAATGATCGTGGGCCCTTGGGAACTATGAAAGTGTATCGTTTATGGGCTCCTTCGCAATCATGAAAATGTAGGTTTGGTCAAAAACATGTTATGCACTTTGCGGTTACAATACGCACTTTACGGGAGTTAGAAATCCATTTTGTAAGCAAAAGCACTGAGGCATAAATGATCATGGGCCCTTGGGAATAATGAAAGTACATCATATTTGTTTGAAAGTGTTTTTTTTTTTTTTTTTTTGCACTGTTGTGCGGCAATGATTCGCACCTTAACCGGGACTACAGATTTATATGTGAGCAAATCCTTGAGGCACACATCATCATGGGCTTTTAGGGATGACGAGAACGTATATTTTGGTCGAAAAGCATATTTTTCGCTTTGCAGTTAAGATGCGCACTTTAAGGTGGCTAGAATGGAATTTGTAAGCAAAATACTTGAGGCACAAATGGGGATCTTACAAATGTATTGTTTAGTAAAAAAAATTTTTTTGCTCTTTGCGGCTGAGATTGGCACTTTAAGTACGTTAGGAATTCATTGTAAGCAAAACCCTTGAGGCAAAAAGTACCATGGGACCCTAAAATCCCGAAAATGTACCTTTTGGTCAAAAGTTTTTTTTTCCCTTTTCAGTTAAGATGCGCACTTAAAGGGGCCAAAACTCATCTGCATGCAGGTACTTGAGGTAAAAATGATCATGGACCCTTGGGAACGACAAAAGTGTATCCTTTGATCGAAAGAGTCCTTTGTCAATTATCAAGTTTCATTCGGATTCGATCACTCATTCGAAAGTTATGAATGACACATCATTCGGGATTTCAGTTCACTCGACTCACCCAAAATGGCCTGATCCGGGAAATGACTATTTCTAAGTCAATCTGATCGGGTCTCCAATACTCCTGCCGAGTTTCATCATCCTAGTGCATCTGGAAGTATCTTAACTCGCGATCACCAGAATTCCGGGAAACCACCTCCAGGTCCCCCCATAGTGCGCCGACACAGTCCATTTCTATCAAAACCATATCTGGAACCTGTCCTTGTTCTTCCCACCAAGTTGCATCCCGATCCTTCCACTCCAAGCCTGTCCTGATATTTCTGGTCCCCTTTAATCCCTCCCCCCAGAGTTACCGGATCCGGTCCGGACAGGAAATGGACACCATAGATACGAGCTCTTTAACTATCAAGTTTTATTCAGATCTGACTTCACGTTCGAAACTTGTGCTTGCCTTAAAATTCCGGATTTCATCTCCCTCCTCTCCCCCCACGATGGTCGGATTGGGGAATATTCGCGTGTATCAAAGGCATGCTCGAGCTATCTCTGGTTCGGACGGAGTCATAGCACGTGTGGATTGCATCCGTTCTCTGGGGAGACTCACGATTCGAATTTGTCCTGGAAATTGCACACTAATACACTGAGACTTAAGCTGGGAAGAAATGTGGGGATTATGCATCATTTAAAATTTCTTCTTCCACTAAATGCGCTGAAATCAGTTATTATTCACTAGTCCATTCTTACCTAAACTACTGTCCTCTGATTTTCTTAAACACTTTCAAAGTTCACATATCACCGCTACAGAGGCAACAGAATAGAGCACTCCGGACTTTGAAAAATATGCTACCTTCTCCTTTATCTTATCCCGGTAAATCCCCAACTAAAAGCTTGTTTTATTTTTAAATATTTTACCATTAGATCATTTTGTTACATTTCACAGGTATCGCCAGGGTGCATTGCCTAGTTATTTCCTCTCCATTAATTTATTCCCTGATGATGTGCTATTGCCTTTTATTCAAATAAAGTATACAACGGATACGTCAGCTACGATGCTTCATCAGCGATATTTCTGCCCTTTTTGGCAAGGGTCCTCGTCAGGCTGTCAATCTTCAAGTCGAACGTCGGGGAAGGGAACGAACCTGTAATAAATAACTGAAGCTTCTACCGAATATAAATATCTTATTCGGGCAATTTACTTTCAAATACTACTGTAGGGAAAAAACGAGTCCTGAGATTTAATTTTTGACATGGCCGCTGTTTTTGCTGCACGATTGGGGCGATGATAGGAAGGTTTTTTTTTGTATTTTGATCAACTTCGGTTTTCTTATTAATAAGGGACTGAAAGCTTAAATTTTCTTCCATTAATAACCTCGTTCCACGTTTCTATTAGGGAGTACTCGCCTGTATCTATTACTTTTAATAATCACTGCACGGAAAAAACTAGTGCTGAGATTTAATTTTTGACACGGTTGCTGTTTTTGCTGCACGACTGGGGCGACGACAGGAAAGGTTTTTTTCTGAATTTTGATCGACTTCGGTTTTGTTGTTAATAAAGGACTGTGGCTCAAATTTTCTTCCATTAATAACCCCGTTCCACGTTTCCGGTAGGGAGTACTCGCCTGTCTCTCGGTTCATGCCTGCTCGGTTTTTCTTTACATCAACGGCTGCCTTACACTTGACCCAAAGAATCTTCACACCAAGTTTCATCAAAATATCTCATTCCCTTCCAGAGGTATCGTGCTCACAGACGGACGGAGGGACAGACGGACAACTTTTGTGATGTCATAGGTATCCCTCCACTTACGTTTGGGATCACAAAAATCGGCGCAGACTTACAAAAAATTGTGTCTAAAATTAGCATTTTTAGAGGTGTTGAAAGATGATTCACATAATTTATGGCCGGCACCGCTGGTGCCGCAACATGCCGGGTCGCTGTCGGTAAAGAGTGTACACAAAGTGCCCGGAAGTGGGTACCCCTCGCTAATTTACTGTGTGCTTGCAAAGATATGGGCTTAAAGGTAGATCACACATTTTTAATTCTTTATCAGATAAATTAAGTTAAATTAAGTCAGATAAATTAAGTTATATTATTTTTGGTATTTTTATAGGGTACCTAGTTGTTGTTATTATAGTAAAATTTTTCACAAGCACTGCATGTTCGAATTTTTGTTCTCCACAGTGCTTGTATAATGTATTTGTAATTTTGTGTAAAATTAAAAAAACTTGAACTTGAACTTCTCGTTTCATTAGATCTTATTTTGGTCTCGCCTTTTGACGCTCGATTTTCCTCTACTTATAATTTTAGACTCTTCCTCCTTCCATCTTCTTTTCTATTCTCACAAACAGAATTACAGAAGAGCAAAAGTAAGACATGGATTTAGAGACAAAAGCTTCTAACGAAATTAGCCGGGAAGAAAGAAAAGAAAAAGCTGTAAGACGTGACTTGAAGTAAAGCTCCTACTTAAAGTTACAGACAGAATTCCTTGACGTCGATCTAGTCGGGTGGGTCCCCTGAAAAAAGGGCTCTCCAATGGCTCTTCTATTTTATGGTGGAGTAGAGGTATTTACTTGGGACAATTTGTTAAAGGAGTGAATTGATGTGACTTAAAACGGTGGAAAAGTGCAACTAGTCGACAGGAATGATTCCTGTCAGCATTATTGTACCTTTTCTTTCTAAAATATAACGACACCAGCCAACACTTTTCTCATCTAACAGAGAAATAAATTAACATTTACGACAGTGAGTCCGTCAATTATGTTCGCTCATGAATTATTCAGTGGGTCAGACAGTGTCCTATAGCTCAGAGGAAACACGACCAAAGATTTCGATGGGATCCCAAAAGTTCAATATTTGATCCAGACAATTGGGTCTTGTCTTCGCCAGATCCAGTTTTCGCGAGAAAACAGACTCCTTGAAAAATTTTCTCTTAAAATTTAGAAACAGATTAAGGCCAAATAGCTAATCATATGAGCAAACCAAGTTCAGATATTGATTCAGCATGTGTGTTCACCCCTATAAGTCATATCTATTTTGACGAAACAGATCAAAACTTCCTGCCTTACTTCTGCAAATTTTCCGGTTTCGGCGGAATTCCGGAACTATTTGTCCGGCGAAAAAATAAAGCTCAAAAACGAATTCAGGTTATCTCCCTATACCCAACATCTAATCAACTTGAAAGAAAAATTTAACTTATAACGAATTTTCCGGTTTCAGCCGGATTACGGGCGAACTACATGTCCGGGCAAAACTGACTGTCCGGATTCAGCATCTTTCTTACCCCTCAATCGGACATCTAATCAACTACAAATACAACTTTCGCTTTTAACAAGTTTTCCAGCTTTGGCCGGATTCTGGGAGAACTACTTGTCCGGGTAGAAAATGATTTTCACACCAGTGTTCAGCGGCATGTCTTCTTACCCGCCCTAAACTGAACATCTAATCAACTTCAAAAAAACTTTTACTTTTAACAGTTTTAACAAACTTTCCGGTTTCATAATCGTGTTCAGCATGTCTTCTTACCCCTTAATCGACTATCTCATTAGCTGTTTAAAAATATTTTGTATGCCCCTTAATTTGGCCCCCCCCCCTCTAAATATAGGGCTACAGAGCCTATCTACGAACTCGACCTTTCCCTTGACCCAAAGGATCCTCACACCAATTCATCAAAATGTCTCATTCCCTTCGAGAGTTATCGTGCTCACAGACGGACAGACAGACGGAGAACTTTTGCGATGTCATAAGTATCCCTCACTTACGTTTTGCGATCCCAAAAACTTCTTCTTAGAAATTCTGCTGAATTTTAGGCAAAAATGACACATGAACCTCAAAACGCATTACTGAAATAAATAAATGAAATCAAATATTAAGCTGGATGTTTTTACTTCTTGTTCATACACCGGCTGAAAGTTGTTAGTTTGTCTGATTTTCTTGTTAAAGGACCAATCGTTCCTTAATGTCAACGCAACCTATTTCCATGATCGCTCCATCCAGTCTTAAACTTGGAAACACAAACTTTGGACGGTACTTGTACCCCCTCCCTAACGACAACTCGCTGCTTTTTGCACTTGTCCAGGGTTGCCACATGTCGCACGATAGTGTCGCTCTTGTCCTACGCGTAGGACATAAAATTCTCTCTATTTCAGAAAACGTCCAGATGTAACATTTTCAGCACTGATTCCGACCAAAAGCGACTATTTCACATTTTTTTTTTCATAGAAACAAAACTAACGTCTGTCCTTTTTGCAGCATTGATTCTGACTAAAAGTGACATTTCACATTTTTTCATTAAAATAAAAATTGACCTCCAAATCACTCTCTGCTTTCGACCGAAAGTCACTCTCTATTTTTTTTTTTTTATGTGGCAACGCTACACTTGTTTTGTTTCGCTGTTTCGATGCAGTTTCATGCTCCCGACAGTGTTGCGATGGGTGGTACAATTGTACCAGATTCAATACTTTTTCTCTGACCTGTACATCTGTACAACTTTTTTTTAAAGTCGGAAAATCTGTACAATTACGTCAAACTGGCACTAATTCAGTACACTTAGAAAATAACTTGATGACTTGACTTATCGGGCTAACTTCGTTGATTTACCTAGAGTTCTAACTAGGAAGAGGCACTTCTGTGTCTGTATGGCTCAAGGACCCAGTCGAATTTCTTCGCGGTCCAACCGCTTTTCCTTTCTGGCAGATTTTGTGCGACTTTCCAGCTCCTAGTTACATAGGTTTGGCATAAATAATTTACCTCGATAGGCACATTTTGTCCTGAGCTTTTTGGAGTCTGGTTCATTTTTTCCCGGGAAGTACATTTGGGCCTCCAACACTGGGCCTCCCGACGACTGTCTGCTCCCGGATTTGTATTTGCAAGAAGCCAACCGGTCTGGGTCGTAGGTATTATACTTTATTAGAATATAGTACCCAAAGCCGTGGGTAATTTGTTAAAAGCACAGCCCAGTCCTAATGTATTCAACTATATCAGGGTATTAGAACATAACCGGCAAATAGTGCAAATTCTCCTTTAAAGGACCCCTCTTGCTTATTCTGCCTTTTACATTATCCCTAGCTCTCTCATGGGATTATAAGCTCATGAACCTTTCGACGTTGTTTGTACCTTCGACTTTTTAGCGCTTTTTGGCCTAGCCGAGCTTTGACGGCCACGCAAGGCAAACTTGGCTGAAAGCTTCAAGTTCCACCAATTACTCTTTCACACATAAGGACATGAGAAGCTTCAAATATTATTTTCATTTGGGAAGGCATGGTACCATCAGTTCTACCTTTTGTTTTGTTTTGTTTGGTTTCCCCACTTTTAACCAATGCGCGTTCAGTTTCAAATATCATGCGTCCGAAGCTGGTTACAGTCGACAAACGTTAAAGTTTAACTGAAGAGTACTTAGATAGGACAATCTAGTTACCCATCACTTATTCACTTAAAGAAGCTTGAAGACCCGACAAAAATGCGTTACTTCGTTGTTCCGCTATTCACCAATAATAAATTTTAAAATAGTGGAATTTCCTTGTCTGATTTGTATGCTGTATACGCTTGTATCTGTCTTGTGTCGTCGACGATAACTATTTACTAAAAATAAATGTTCACGCAGTGAGCTACCTTCCGGAAGCTGATCACTGGCCACTCAAACGCCGCGTTTGTATTGAGATACAGTTTTTCTGCGTCATAGTAGAAATTTGCCTTGTGAGGACGCCCATAGATATTTTGAACGTCATTCTAGAGCAAATAGTGAAAAATAAAAAAATCCCTTAACACAATCCAAAATATGCTGTGTATTCAGTTAAATGATACAAAAATAAGTTGGCTTTTCAGTTAAACTTTAAAGGACCTGTCGTACCTATAATTCCAATGCATCCTACTTCCGTAACGTCATTCATTAGTTCTGAAACCCGGAGATACAAATTTCTTATGTTACATTCTGATGAACCCGTTTACGACAGCTCACTAATATTCCCACTCGCCGCGATTCACTAATATCATGAGTATTATCATCCGAACGATCGTTCGCCTATCTTGCTACTGATGCGTAAAACCGATTTTCTTAATTTTGGCAAGATCTTGCTAGAAGTCGGTGTGCCTGTGAAAAGGCTTAAAACAGGCAAGACCGTGGATAGTTTTTAAAAGTCGAGTCTAGCTTTACAGTACTCATATAGCTTTCAATATTAGAACACAAGTAGTAAATAGTGCGAGGTGTGCTTTAACAAGAAAATCGCTCATTCCGAGAATTCCGAGAGCTATCATTCCAACAGACAGAAGGACGGACAAGCAAACTTTACGAAAAGCATCCGGTCACTAGTGATTACAAAACTGGTTGGCGCAAGGTAATTGTTTCATGTCCATTATGCAGATCCGTGTAGACATTGTTGCCCGCCTCTTAGAACAATGCCAAGAGTATCTTTATCTGGGTTTTAGTGGGAAGGATGATTGTATCTCTTCCCTTGTATGTCACCGTCAACAAACATCAAGAAAAATGTATTTTACGACTAACATCTACTTAGAATGAACATAGACTTTTGGCATGACAACTTTGTGGTTTGGACAAGGCATTTGTTCTAAGGCGGATCTTTGATTGCTGTATGAAGTACAAATCTCATTATTATTGAACCTATCACAAGATGGTTATGGTTAAAAAGGTTCCATGCCAGTGGCCTCTTGGTCTATGGAAAAATGGCGTCAGTTCGAGGCGAATTAATCTATTACAATTCTGCATCCGTGTATTTCAATGTTTTATTTGAGCTGACATCTACGTCTCATAAGTCATAGCCTAGTGCACAGTGTCCGGAAACTTTGCTCTCACTATAGCCTATGATAAAAGTGACTCAATTTGCACATTCTTGACACTCAACCGGTCAAATACGTTTGTCTTATCTGGAACTTTCAGATTTGAAGCGATCAATCTAGACCTTGAACACTTAATCCTGTCTCAACCTGCTCACTGCTTTTCTACCTCACGTTCTTACATCTTGACGTTGTCTTCGTTTGACCTCTAGCCCATTACTTAATAATCTACCTGACTCTGAGAAAAAGAAATATTCACTTTATTAGTTCACTACCGCACCGGACGGGTTCTCCGCCAGGGTTGTCACATTAAAATAATTAGAGATTGGCTGTTGGCCCGAAACAGAGAGTGAATTGGGAGTGAAATCTATTTTCATGAAATGTTCACCTCAGGTCGGAATCGCCTCTGTAAAAATGACACATCTTAGTTTTACGTTCACGGAAAAAATTTGAAATAGTAACTTCTGGTCGGAATCCCTGCTGCAAAAATGACACATTTGGTCATTTTCTGAAATAGAGTGATTTTATGTCCTACCTGTGACAAAAACAAAACAGAGTGACAATTCACGCTATCGTGCGACATGTGGCAACCCTGCAACTGACACGCTACCCGCCGAAAGGTTGCCACGTCTATGGAAGCCAGAGCTCCAAGAGGTATAACTAGGTAGTCGATGGTGAGGAGTGGCTGACTGGAGAGGGGGAGGCAAGACGAGTGCTATAATAACAAATATTAATTTTATTTTCAAATTCTTTTGAAATTCATTTTATGTGACGGCCGATGGAAAGGCAAACCAGACATAACTTTTCTCGAACAGGTATGTAATGCATAGCTTACTATGTCCCATAGGTAGTTACATTAAGAGAATGAGTTTGTGAAGGCTACGATATTGTATCAGCCTCCAGAGAAGATGATACGAAGCCTTATCAACCTCCGGAAGTTCATCGAGCACTTTTCCTCAAATACGGAAAGGTAGAACCTGGCCTCCAAAAATAAATAAAAGGCATCACTTTCGAAAGAAAAAACAAAAAACAATACAACACCTTACTTTACTTTACCTTACTTTTCCTACCACTCAAAATACAACTTGTCAACTGAAACAACATCTAACTTTCCTTTGCTTTCCAAAAGGTAGCTATTGAGTAATTATCACTGTCTGTTTTCTTGATTTTGCTCTAATTTATAGTGGAGTGTTCCTTGGAAAAGTCCAATATTCAATTCAATTCCTTTAATTTCAACAATACTCAAAAAAAAAAAAAAAAAAATTCGCTCCCAAGAAGGGCACAGCCGTGTCCTGTGTGGGGGTGCACAACTTTTACTCATTCATTACAAATGATGACACACATTTCTCGTATTAAACTTCCCATTTCTATTTCTTAACCCCAACACCAACCCAACGCTGAATCACTAATTATAATAATGAAATATTCCCTTAAATAAAACACCAAATAAATATTCGAAATTTACCTAACTATGAAAAAAAATATTTTTCAATCTATTTTTAAACAAAAACCGGTTCTCCGACTCCCTGGTTCTCTCCTGAAGATGGTTCCACACCTTCACATTAAAATTCCTCACACAAAACCTCCTCTTGACGACTCACCAATATCACTCACCAATAAACTCGCATTTCTCGTCTCACACTCGTGTATAGAAATTTCTAAAATACGATGGGCACAATCCGTTCAAACTCTTATATACAAATACTCCAACGTTCTTATATCTTTTTTACCGGTAGAACAAATAACGACTTTATTTTGCATAATCTGCATTTTCTTATAATTCGACTCAAAACTGCAGGCAGAAACAGAACATCCATACTTTATATAGGGATGGATTAAAGCATAAATATGTTTTTCAATGCAATCAAACGTAAAAATGCTTCGTTCTCCGTAGAAATTCTGTTGCGATTTCCGATGACAAATTTCGTTGCCTCTTAAAACTAAAATTTACATCCAAATGAAAACCAAGATATTCACAATCAAAAGCTTGTTACACCTCCGTACCATCAAACATCAATCGGAACATTTACAATTCGAATTATCCTACAAAAAAAATTAAAGACCTAATCCAAACATAATGTTTACCTTCTCTTAGTCATCGCATGCCATGGGTTTGTTTAGATTTGAACTCGATTGCCGAGTTGCTGTTTGGGCTCGATAAAAAAAACCCACGCACAACGTCTTCTTTTCTAGATGGCGGAATTTCCAGGATTGATTAGCAAAGAATTAGAAGACCTAACTGATAATTTTTGTATGTCTTCAGAGGCACCACACTGGTCTTGGTTTGATAATTTATTTGTATTTGGATTAAACAGTTGGAGCATTAGATGGAAATTATTATTTTGACCCTTGGCTCCCCACGTGCCATAACAGCTGTCCGGGATAATCGGCTGAGATTTAGTACATGCAGAGTTATTTCAAACCTAGGAATTTTTTTTTTTTTATTTGATCATTGTTTTACGGTGTTTTTAGTGGTTTTGAACATTCATAGTGACAGTAGGGATGGTTAGCATTGTGTGTGTGGTAGAAAGACCATTTTTTTGGCCCGCTTGAATAATTGTTTTACTTTTACTGATGGACAAGAAGCTTGTAGACATAACGGTTTGCAGTTCCGTGACTGTCCGGTCCGCCTTCCCTCCCAGTTCGTGAAGAGACTTCGCAAAAAATGGTAAGCGCCGTATTATCAGCAAATGCAGTCATACCTGCTTCCGATAGTTCCGATAAGCTTCTGATCCTGCTTCCGATAACAGCAACACATAAGACCACGCGGCGTACATCAATCCTTAATGATCAGTTGGAAACCGGACAGTTTTGTCATTTGATCGATGATATGCCGTTCTTAGTGAACTTGTGACAAAGGGGTATTAGGCTGCTACGATTTGTTTTATTGCACTTGTTATTACCTTGCTAATGGAAAAGAGGTTCAAAGGGTCGGACTGGCTGGCAAGACAGTCAGTACTGAAACTCAAACCTTTATTGCAAGATCTTGAAGATTTTCTTTGGGTTTCCAAATGCGGTTTGTTTACATTAAAAGCTTTTAAACTGGGATAATTTCAAATTATGTTATTTCAATATTTTTGGGGTTATTCGGGATGTGAAATGTCTTTGTTCTAAAGCTATATGTTTTACCAGACGTGATAAACATTTTACTTTCACACTCCACGTCTGAGCGCTTGCGCACTTGTTCAACAGTGAACACGAAGTAAGTGACAGATGTGCAGTTTTTCATCATTTATGATACTTCAGTGTAACAAAAAGTGTACATATATCAGGAAATAAAGGATAAAGTTGGGTTTAAAGTTTAACTGAAAAGCCAACTTATTTTCGTATCATTTAATCGGAAACAGTGAATTATTTGGATCGTGTTAATTTTTTTTTTAATTTTCAGAATATCTACGGCCGTCCTACTTTGACGGGAACAATCTGAATCTCAACACAAATGCGACTGGCCAGTCGTGAGCTAGATGGAAACTGCTCACTGCGTGAACAGAACTTTTTCTTCGATCGTTTTCGTCAAGCATACAACACAGGCACAAGCGCGTAGTTACCACAAATTCAACTTTCCGCGGAGCTTTCCACTAACCTCGTGGAATCACTTTCCGGGAAAGCTGCTTCGGTTTCCAAAGCGCGAAAACCGGGTTGGAAAGTTCGACAACTTTCTGGAGTAGCTCGAAAACCACTGGAAAGTGATTCCGACTTTGCTTTCCAGCTCGCGAAAACCCTCCTGTACTCTATATGACTAAGTCCAAAACACGCCAGTGATTCTCAGGAAGAAGGAGTAAACGTGTCCGTAACTACTCAAACTCAATGACTCAAATCCTGGCTCAGCGCAGCTTTGACACCGTTTCTTCATTTCTTCCGCAGGTACCCAGAGATTCTGCATCGGCAGGGAGAGATAGTCATCAAGAGTATTGGCGACTGCTCTCCGACTCGGCTTCTGGACGCAAAGTATTTGAAAAGTGAACGCGCGCCGTGATTAAAAAGTGGAAAAACCATGAAAAACAACAGAAGTACAAAACAGCAGACAGACCTGTTCGTCTTCCATGTAGTAGCCTACCAAGTCCTCCAAAATGCAAACTACGCTTTGAAGCTTCTCACATCCTTATTTGGGAATGATCTGTCAACGGACCTTGACAATTTTCCCGAAAGTCACTAAAAAGTCGTGGCCTAAGTACAAAACGGAACAATGGCGGGTTGTCTGAAAGTTGATAGTTCCGATAAGCTTCCGATCCTGCTTCCGATAACAGCAACAAACAAGACCACGCGATAGCTTTTGGAAATAGCTACCTTTTGGAAAGCAAAGGAAAGTTAGATGTTGTTTCAGTCAACTGTCGGAAGTCCTCCAAAATGCGAACAAAATGCTTTGAAGCTTCTCACATCCTTCTTTGGGAATGATCTGTCAACGGACCTTGACAATTTTCCGACAAGTTTGCGTTGCCAATTGGCAAAACTTGGCTATTCCGAAAATCACTAAAAAGTCGTAGCCTAAGTACAAAAGGAACAATGGGGGAAGTTGCGGATTTCAGAAAGTTACAATTCCATAAGAGAGCTAGGGATAATTTAAAAGGCAGATTAAGCAAGAGGAGGCCTTTAACTAGATTGTCTATCTGAGTCCTTTTCGGTTAAACTTTAAGCAGAAAATGCGTGGTTTATCTTACAAGCGAAATTCTTTCTTGGCATGAATGGGAATTTCCAGAAGTCTTATGAGTCAGGCAAACACTAAAAAAAAGACAGGTAATCTCCATTTCCCAGGAGAAAACTAGAAATTTCCTATAATCTTTAGAGATCGAGTCTTCACTGAAGAAGCCACTCCTGCGACACCTGTAGCGGGTTTCTTCAGCCTCGGTTCTATAAGAAACCAAAAGCCAGGGTTGTTATCCAGCCTACTTTCCTCCAAAGAATTCTACGTTTTTTTCGCATAATGGAGATGTGGAATTTTTTTTAGCCTCGGTTCTTAAATATTTCTTTCAGCTCGGCCTTGGCAGGTTAGGTTTCTAGCCTGAGCCGGAAAGAGGACCCTTGCCAAAAAGGGCCGAAATATAGCTAGAATAAATCTGAGCTGATTTTCCGTTTAAGTCTTAGAACTGAGCCAAATACGTTTTAATGTATTCCCGGCCCGCACAATCACCAAATTGTATGCAAGAAAGATTATTTTTGTTCTATACTGAAATGTCTAATTTTGTTTTTATTTTACAAAAAAATATGTACTAGACAAAATAAAACGCTCGGCAGTTGTGGGTTACCTTTGCGTAGTTTTTAACTTGCCTTCCGGCCAAGTGCCATATACCGATCACATTTCCGTCGGTCTGTCGGTCGGTCAGTCCGGTGTTTGCGAGTTAGGGTACTTCCAGATATGCTAGGACGATGAAACTTGGCAGGCATATCAGGGTCCCAAACAAACTAGAAATAGTCACTTGCCCGATCCGACCATCGTGGAGGGAGGGGGAGGTGGTGGAATCCGGAAAATAGGGAAATTCATAACTTTCGAACGTATGATCGGATCATAATGAAACTTCATATGCGGAAAGATCTCGTGTCTCAGATGTCTCATTTCGAGTCCGGACTGGATCCGATTAATCTGGGGGGAGTCGGAGGTGGGAGCCGGAAATCGTGTGAAACTCTCAGAGTGGAGCGATCGGGATGAAACTTGGTGGTAGGAACAAGCACAAGCTCTAGATACATCACTAACAGAACTGGACCGGATTCGGACCCTGTGGGGGAGTTGGAGGGGGGTTTTGGAATTCCGGTGACCCGTAGTTAATGTACTTCCAGGTGGGCTAGGACGACAAAACTTGACAGGCATATCAGGGACACAACCAAACTAACTTGGAAATAGTCACTTGCCCGATCTGACCATCATGGGGGGAGGGAGAGGTGGCGGAATCCCGAAAATAGGGACATGCATAACTTTCGAACGGGTGATCGGATCTTGATGAAACTTGATGTCTGGAAAGACCTCGTGTCTCAGATGTCTCATTTCAAGTCCGGACCGGATCTGACGAATCTGGGGGGGGGGGGGGTCGGAGGGGAGAACCGGAAATCGTGTGGAACTCTCAGAGCGGAGCGACCGGGATGAAACTTGGTGCGAAGAACAAGCACACGCTCTAGATTCATCACTGACAGGACTGGACCGGATTTGGACACTGTGGGGGAGGTGGAGGGGGGTTCCGGAATTCCAGCGATCCGTAGTTAATGTACTTCCAGGTGGGCTAGGACGATAAAACTTGGCAGGCATCTCAGGGACCCGACCAGATTAACTTGGAAGCAGTCGCTTGCCCGATCTGACAATCGTGGGGGAGGGGGAGACGGCAGAATCCGGAAGTCAGTAGCATGCATAACTTTCGAATGGGTTATCGGATCTTAACGAACTTAGTATCTTGAAAGATCTCATGTCTCAGCATGTCCCATTTCAAGTTTGGAGCGGATCCGATGAACTGGGGGGGGGGGTCGGAGGGGAGAACCGGACATCTTGTGACACGCATAGAGTGGAGCGATCAGGATGAAACTTGGTGGGAAGTACAGGCACCAGTCCTAGGTGCATCAGTGACAGAATCGGACCGGATTCGGGTACCGACGGGGGGGGGGGTGAGAGCTACAGGGGTGTCCGGAATTCCGGGGATCGTGAGTTAAGGTAGTTCCAGATGTGCTAGGACGATAAAACTATGCTGGAGCATTAAAAACTTGACATGATTGGGTTAGACATCGTCACTCTCCGATCCGACCATCCCTTAAAGAACTCATCTTAACCGCAAAGTAAAAAAAATACTTTTAAGCAAAATCTACTTTTTCACGATCGCCATGAGCATATGATCCTTTTTGTCTCAAGGGTTTTGCTTAGAAATTAATTTTTAAGCACCCTTAAAGTGCGCATCTCAACGAAAAGTAAAAAAAAAAATAAAAAAAATTGACCATCACTTCCATCCTCTCACCCAGCCTAGCAAGTTTGGCGCATCTTAACGGAAACAAATACTTTTGACCATCACTTCCATCTGACCCAGCCTTGCAAGTGCCATATGAGCTTCCAGCTCTTGTTGTTCAGTTATGAAGTCGAAAAACCTTGAGCTAAGTAAATTCCTTCCAATGCCAAATCAATCAACACTTCACTGTCAGAAGTTTCATAACAGATAACACGAGGATGCGCGCTTTCAACAGATAATGCGTAACAGGTAACACTTCGGATGTTATCTGTTGTGTTTCAAAATGTTACGCATAATAAGCGTTACCATCAGGAAGAACCGAAAAACCGCCAAAAAGTATCTGTTGAGTTTTCCGACATCATGACGATAAGGAATAAAGTAAGTAGATGCTTTTTTGGCTCTTCCTAACAAAGCTTGTTATGTATAACATTTCATGCATAACGTTTTGAAACACAACAGATAACATCCGAAGTGTTATCTGTTATGCATTATCTGTTGAAACCGCGCATCCTCGTTTTATCTGTTAAGAAACTTCTGACAGTATAGTCACCGCCTCTACAAAATCGAAATGGACTATCACTAACCTCTCTCGTGTATCTCCACACCATCTTGCGTCCGTGAAGTCAGGTCAACTTGCCGTTTCTTTCTACTTGACCCAGGATAGTCAACACTTTCTGCTTCATCATGATCATCATGTCCTTCCTCATTATCATCCCCCCAGTCTTCATCGGATACTGCTTCTTCAAACTGGAAGATGTTACTAAGATGCCGAGTATTTGGGGTTGTGAAGTTAGACTGCAAGATAAAGAAACTTTTAAGTTTAACCGAAAACGGGTGTGATATGGCAAATCTAGTTACCCTTCACTTGTTCACTTAAATAGACTTCAAGACCCGACGAAAATGCGGTACTTTTTGCTCCACTATACGCCCCTCATAAAATCCAGTAATGGTGGGTTTACACACTGCGTAAAATCCGAGCGTATTTTGAAATCCGAGCGTATTTTACGCACGTTTTGAGCTTGAAAAGATTTCTAGCAATACGGACGTATTTAGATACAAAACGGACCGATTTCTCAAATACGTCCGTATTGCTAGAAATGTTTTCAAGCTCAAAACGTGCATAAAATGCGCTCGGATTTCAAAAGACGCTCGGATTTTACGCAGTGTGTAAATGGACCATAACCAATTGCCGCCAGATGCTTTAAAGAAACTAAATAAAAAAAAAAAAAACACGTAGATCTTGGTATAAGTTATCTGAAGGAGAAATCAGCGAGTAGGCTTTCGGTTTATACCAAGTCGCGCATCAGCCCCATGGAAAAGTCAACAAGTAGTCACGACTGAAGTCGGAACCCTGAACTGACGAACTAGATGAAGTTTGACAGAACAAAATACTGTTGGGTAAATAGTTTTAAACATGGTTATGCATAGGAGGAACTGAAAATAGCCAAACAAGCGTGGTTAAACGTAAACCAAGAATTAACGTGGCATTGTTTACTTTACGCTAGTGCATCTAGCGGCCAAAAAATAACTAATCTGGAAGGAATGTTAGAAAGAGCATATTCACGAACAATTGAATTTCAGATACTGGACTCTGTCGGATTTGAGGTACCTCTATACGCTTGTACCTGTTTTGTGTGCTTGACGAAAATGGTTTGCGAAAAATAAAAATAGAATGGCAAATGAGATTAGGAGACAGGTGAAAGTGACGATGAAGTGCTTGGCATTCGTCCATGTATGTTTGAGCCACAGTGTTCACCAACCTCACCACTGCTCCGCTGAACCAATCATAAACGAAGCGAGGTGCGGGGCTTAATTGTGAAAAGACTCTGAGTAGATTAAATTCGTCTAGAGAGCAAAAGCACGAATTCAACTGTGAAAGAAAAATCGAAAATGAATGGACCGTTGATGGGGCTTGTTATACAGAAGCACAATGATGGAATAATATCAGGCTTCAATTGTGCTTTAATGCAGTACAACACCGGCAACTCGTTTATTTCTCAACAACTAGCACGTCTCGTCCGCCAGCCGTCGTACTGCTCCCTTTCACAGTCGCTCTCGGGATAGAAAGGAAGCAGAAATTGGTTCAACTTTCTTTCTTTCTTTTTTCAATTATTCCGTCACTCGTAAGGAAAAAGAAGGTTTTGGAAAGGAAGAAAGGTTTTCCGGCCTCTCTCTGCCAAGGTTGGGAACGAAAGTTAGTCTCATTTATGGACGTTTCCTGCTAAAATGGTAAGGCCCTCTCGCACTTGAGCGACGAGCTATTTCAGGGCGGTTAGTCTTTTCCCCTGGCAGTCTGGATTCCGGAATCCAAAACTTGTAGCCTACGTAGCCGATCTTTAAACAATTTCTAAATTCCGGAATAAGTAATGGTGGGTTTACACACTGCGTAAAATCCGAGCGTATTTTACGCACGGTTTGAGCTTGAAAACATTTCTAGCAATACGGACGTGTTTGAGAAATCGGTCCGTTTAGTATCTAAATTCTTCCGTATTGCTAGAAATCTTTTCAAGCTCAAAACGTGCGTAAAATACGCTCGGATTTCAAAATACGCTCGGATTTTACGCAGTGTGTAAATGGACCATAAGTAGATAACCAGTGTTGCCACTGGTCACAAAATTATGATATTCATTACAAGTTTTCGACGTCTCCCCAAGACAGGGCTTTGACAAAATTTGTCGAAGGAAAACCCACTTTTGACAACTCTTCTAGGGACAAAGGATGTATTTGATTACGAATATTAGCTCGTCTTATAAGAACAAACTGGAAGTTGGTTTTCGGAACCGACTAAATTTTTCTTTTTGATCACGTGACGTTTTTAATTTTCTCGGTTTTTCGTCCGTTTCGTTTTGAATAAACAAAAAGATGAGCATGTAACTTAAATCGGATATTATGAATCTGCACCGGTTTTGAAGTAAAAACCGGTCATCTAAAAAACACCTCTGATCAACCAAAGAAATCTGCAAATGTTTCGTTGAAACTGGAACTCTCCAGCATGTAATTAATGAATATTCCTTGAGCCCAAGCTGACTTTGAAACATTTATTCAAATAATGTTATTTTATCATTTGAATGAATGGAATTAATGGTATCGTGGAAATCAGAAAAACTTCGACCTATTTATTTACAGCTCCTTCACGTGTGCATACGGACGCGGTAAATGCATACTTCAACACTCACAACAGGAATCCAGTACGACTCCCATGTACAATCGTATCGAACGACTTATGGCTTCAACAATAGGCTATATATTTATATATTTTATATATTCTTTAACCTTTTATTCATTGTTTTTAATACGTGGGTACCATATCCTTTCTAAGTGATTCTAATTTTAATTTCTACAGCTCCTTTTAGTATATATTATATACACATTTATAAGATATTCCTTCAACCCAAGCTGACTGCGAATCATATTTGACGGTGCAAAACGGATAAGTCAGCTACATTTTATTAGAGCTATGTTTCGGCCCTTCTTGGCAAGGGTCCTCTTCAAGCACATTTATTACTGTATATATTCTATAAATTTTACTTATAGTGTTAGCCTACAAATAATTTCCAACTGAGTTCAGAAATTATATTTTTTATTCATATAGCATCTCCAAGTATTCTTACTTTCTTAGTTGAGGATTGGTAGGTTTTATCATTTCTTTTCTCTGTAGGCTTTTGCTTATACTTCTACTCATCTTATATCAATCAATCAATCAATCAAGTTTAATCCAAATAGCTAAAAGCTAGAAGAGGAATACAAAAAAATACACGGACACGAAACAAATTAACGAATACACTTACAAGATATGGCCAGAAATAAATGATGGGATGAAACTACGTAAAAATTGGGCAGAAGAATTAGCAGGATATGGAGAAAACTGATTGCCAGTATTATATTATATAGCCTTATATAGCCTACTACATCCATATAAGTATTTAAAGCAGTGAACTGAAAGGCAAAAATACACCCCCGCCGGGATTTGATCCCAGGACCCCCGCTATCTAGGCGAATGCTCTACCACTGAGATACCGAGGGGCTTGTAGTTCGCAAACCACTACAATACTAAGATAGGAACAATATGGCAAATTCAACTAAGGCGTTCACATCCTCACGTCACGGGATTAATGGTTTAATTGTCACGGTACGAGTCCCTTGTACAACGTTCCACCCACGTAATATATAATATTATAATATTTATATAATATATATAATATTTATCTAGATGGTGTAATTTTGTCACTTCCCAAAATTTTGAGTAATACTAACCCTACCGTTATTGAGAAGGAGTCTGATTATTTAAGTTATATTTTTGTTTTTGTTTTTTTGTGTATACCCTTGGGCTTTTGAAATGCACTGATCTATCTATCTATATGTAGCGTAGCCAAAAGACCATTGGCACAGGAACGAAGTGTAAAGAAAATACTAACTATACAATTCCAAAACTTCTTTTTAAACTAACGTAATTATTCAACACTAAAAACGAAAACATCACCGTTTCTGCGCCAGCAGTTCGCTGACTTCCAAAATGTTCTGTAGCTACCCGTTTGGAAATTTTTTGGCAACTTAACAACAGAGACTACAACCATGTTGCTGCGACCTCAAAAACTTTATACGACACAATTAGATCCTAACCACACAAAAAAATATAATACTAAACAACTCCTCCCTTCGACCGGGCTATCACACGTAGTCAAGCGCAGATGAGATCTGATACCTCCATAGAAGGGACTTGCAGGTTTGTTACTGACCAAAATCAAACCGCCGGGCTATCGAGACACTGAGATCCAAATGATAGCCTATAGTATGGACTGACGATAAAATAGCACCCATGCCAACTTCTGGCAAGAATATAGAAACTTATGGCTCAGTCAGCAAGAGCTCCATCTCCAACAACATAGGCTACCAACGGAAATATGCTCGGACTAAGAAGAACCAAACCCATATCGAACCAACGCAAGATTTAAAGGACACCTCGCACTACAGATAGTGGTTCCGCTCAGATGTTCTGAAATAGGTAACCACGGCTTCGGCTGTTTTAGCATCTCATCCATGTCACTTGGCTTGGATGACAATCTTGGCAAAACTACACAACCGGTTTCCAGACGAATAAGCTCCACGGAAACAATGACCATGCGCATGGTATTGTTGTATTGTTGATAGAGGAGATGTGACATACTTATGGAGTGAAGAATCTCAGGAACGAGAATGGATGGAAATACTATTCAGTTCAGTTTCATCGGACTATATTTAAAGACAAAAAAATTACACAATTTACATTCCTGACAGGAAAGCACAAATGTAGTGCTTGGCTAGGGCAGGGAAATAACCGATATTAATTTAAACACCAAACAGAATCAACTAACTGAATATTCTATTTAAAGAAAAGGGAGGAGAGGAAAAAAATAACCTATGGTTTCAACTATGAATAAAAGGAGAGGAGAAATAAGGGAAAGAAGGAACGAGAAAGAAAGAAAAGAAAAACGGGGGGGGGGGGGGGGTCTAAAGGACGATAACACTAAACAATTTTCCTGTAATGACCTGTCGCTGCTCGCTTGAAGGAAATGAGGTTATTTGAATTCCGGATGTCTAACGGTAGTAGATTCCAAATTGTCGGTGCAAGAAATCGAATTAAAAAAGAAGCCATGAATTACTATCATAAGTACGACGCGTCCTTTAACGTTGCAATTACGAGAGTTCTTCACCTGTTCAGCCAGAGGTATCTTTCGGTTGTACCATACTACGTACAACATTTCATTTCAATGCTATGTTATATCCTAATTAATAAAGTAAAATAGCACATAGATAACTTATAATCTCCAAATTTATTTTCCAAGTGTATTACGTGTGTATATTAGTAGTATATTACGTTTGGATAGACTCGAGTCTAAGAGGTCGTGCAAAGTGGTGCTTGGTCCGGATTATGTTTCCTATGACGATGCTCTGGTCAAGCTTCAGTTGCCGACCCTTGCGGATAGGAGACATCAACTGACGATGAACTTTGGGAAAAAAAAGTTGAACTTCTGACCACCATCGGACTATTTTCCCAGACTTTGAGACTCCAGACCAGAGCAGACCGAACACAAGGGGAAGACTAGCTAACATTGACAAGCCACGGCTTCTTCAGCCCCCCATAAACTCAACCGAAAGGTATTTATCTTCGTTTTGTGCCTTATTTTATTCGTAATTTAACTGTCAGAATATCAATCCGCCGTGATTCGTAATTTGTTCTGTTGACGGATCCGCAGCTAGCAGTTGTAAATGCTATTAAGGAAATAAATGAGTTATGAGTTATAGTTAATCGATAGAAACTAAAAGGACGATTAGACGCTAGCGACTAATTTATTTGAGCTATTCAGGAAATTAAAGGTTATTATTTTCTTTTTTTATGGATGCAAAAAATTCGAAAATACGGCAACACCTATGATAAATAATTCCATTCGATCCTTCAAACTAACCAGGAGACAACGTGGTCCCACGTGGACAATTTGTAAGCATTTTGTTTTCTGTCACGGCTGACATTTAAGAATGTTCACATTTTCTTTGTGTTGCATATTTTCTGAGGCAAAAAGGACGCGAGGCTGCCAAATACTTGACAACCTCCCGGACTCTGGATCACTAACACTGATTAAGTACGCAGACAGTCGCCTCATTTCTAATATGTCTACTTGATCAGTTTGGGAATCGTAGATCTTTTTTCGCGTGTTTTGTCATTTCTTGCTCGAAAACAAAACGAAAAATGTCAAGTGGAACAGACAGTCGCCTCAGTTCGGCTGCCCAACTGATTGGTCTAGGAAAGATTGGAATTCCTCGTTATTAATCGTGTGTTTTTCACGCTGGAAATTTCAGCTTTCAGTGAAATGTCTCCAGTTAAAGATTCATGGAATGTCAAATTCAATTGTGATAGCTTCTGTCAAGGAAGTGGTGGAAATTGTAGATAACGTGTAGAAAACAGAGAACTCTACTGGTCATCGTCTGGAGCAAATTCATCTGCATTCAATGGATGAAGAAGGGCGTCATTTGAGGGGGAGGGGGCAGGGGGTTATGCCATCTTCATACTATTCTTTTGCACCAAAATAGGTTACTTTAATGTATATTCGAAAATTAAATAAAATTTACCCCAAAACGAGTAGCTAAATTTTGACTGAATGTCTTGACTGAACTGTCAATGTCTTGAAATGGGGTCTCAAAATTAATCTTCATTCCCCCCCCCCCCCCCAAAGGTTTGTGGAAATGGCACCTTTGGGTGAATGGCTTATGCATATAGCCAGGGGCGTCACCATAGGGGGGGGGGGACTCCCCCCAAAGGTCTTGAGAAAGTACCTTTCGTCGGGCGAACACCGGCGAAAGTTCACTAGTTTGTCGGCGGGGAGCGCCGGTAAGAAGAAATAAAATTCTGTATGCTTTTGTCGGGCGTCGGTCTACTCGCCAGAACATCGGGCTCTTTTTGCAGGCAAGAAATCAAATTCTGCAAACATTTTGTCGGACTAAACACAGAAGAAATCGGGTTCTGTTAGCTTTTGTTGGGCCTCGGGTGTCTCGTCGGAACATAGGGTTCTTTTTATGCATAAGAAATACAATTTTGTATGATTTTGTTGGGCATTGGTGGACTCGTCGGCACATCGAGTTCTTTTTAAACGTAAGAAATCAAAATCTGAAAATATCTATCGGGCGCACCCGGGAAGTTCAAGTCTTGTCGGCACATCAGGTTCTTTATACACGTAATAAATCAATTTCTGTACAGTCTTGACACAGACTTGACACAGTTCACAGAAGAAATCAAATGCTGTATGGTTTGTCGGCAATCGGTATTCTCGTCGGAAAATCAGGTTCTTTTAAGACTCAAGAAGTTCTGTAAATGCTTATCAGGCGCATCCCGAAAGTTTTAAGTTGTGCGGGCACATCGTTTCCTGTACACGTAAAAAATAAAGTTCTTTCCAGTTTTGTCGGGTAAAACACAGAAGAAATCGAATTCTGAATGCTTTTGTCGCGCGTCGGTATTCTTGTCGGCACATCGGGTTTTTATGGCACTTGCAGCCTCTGGCTCAAGTGCCATATACCGATCACAATTCCGTCTGTCGGTCTGTCGGTCGGTCCGAGTTTTTTGTCCCACATATCCGAGTTAGGGTACTTCCAGATGTGCTAGGACAATGAAACTTGGCAGGCATATCAGGGTCCCGACCAAACTAACCTGGAAATAATCAGTTTCCCGATCCGACCATATGGGGGGGAGTGCGGGGCGCTGGAAACTTGCAAATTTAGGGCATTTTGTCACTTTTTTCTGAGTTAGGGTACTTCTAGATGAGCTAGGACAATGAAACTTGGCAGGAATATCAGGGACCCGACCAAACGAACCTGGAAATAATCAGTTTCCCGATCCGACCATATGCGGGGGAGTGGGGGCGCTCGAAACTTGAAAATTTAGGGCATTTTGTCACACTTTTTCGAGTTAGGGTACTTCCAGATGAGCTAGGACAATGAAACTTGGCAGGAATATCAGGGACCTGACCAAAGTAACCTGGAAATAATAAGTTTCCCGATCTGACCATATGCGGGGGAGTTGGGGCGCTGGAAACTTGAAAATTTAGGGCATTTTGTCACACTTTTTCGAGCTAGGGTACTTCCAGATGAGCTAGGACAATGAAACTTGGCAGGAATATCAGGGACCCGACCAAACTAACCTGGAAATAATCAGTTTCCCGATCCGACCATGTGCGGGGAAGTGGGGGCGCTGGAAACTTGAAAATTTAGGGCATTTTGTCACACTTTTTCGAGTTAGGGTACTTCCAGTTGTGCTAGGACCATGAAACTTGGCAGGCATATCAGAGACCCGACCAAACGAAATTAGGAATAATAATTTTTCTGATCCGACCATTTTGGGGGGGGGGGTGGAGGGCAGGGGAATCCGGGAAACTGAGAAGTGTGTAACTTTCGAACGGATGATCGGATTGTAATGAAACTTCATAACTGAAGAGAATATATATCTGTAATGTCCCGTTTAAAGTCTTGACCGGATTCGGTAGCCAGGGGGGAGTTGGGGGGGGGGAGACCGGAAATTTCAAGAAACGGTTAGAATGGAGGGATCGGAGTGAAACTTGCTGGGAATAACAAGCATCTGCTCTAGATAAGTCTTTAGACCATTGTACTGGATTCGGACACTTATGGGGGGGAGGGGGGGTCCCGGAATTCCGGTGATGGTGGTTTTTTGAATTTTCACGATGAAACTTGGCAGGCATATCAGGGACCCAATCAAACTGACTTCAAAATAAAAATATTGTCGATCAGATAATGGTGGGGGAGTGGAGGGAGGGGAGTCCGCAGGGGAATCTGGGAAATTGAGAAGTGTGTAACTTTCGAACGGATGATCGGATTGTAATGAAACTTCATAACTGAACAGAATATATATCTGTAATGTCCCGTTTAAAGTCTTGACCGGATTCGGTAGCCAGGGGGGAGTTGGGGGGGGGGGAGACCGGAAGTTTCAACAAACGGTTAGAATGGAGGGATCGGAGTGAAACTTGCTGGGAAGAACAAGCATCTGCTCTAGATAAGTCCTTTAGACCATTGTACTTGATCCGGACACTTATGGGGGGGGGGGGGGTCCCGGAATTCCGGTGATGGTGGTTTTGGGGATTTTCACGATGAAACTTGGCAGGCATATCAGGGACCCAATCAAACTGACTTCAAAATAAAAAATTTTGTCGATCAGATAATGGTGGGGGGAGTGGAGGGAGGGGAATCCGAAATTTTCAGTCATGCGTAATTTTGGAATGGGTGATCGGATTCGAGTGAAATTTAAGAATTCAACAGAGGACATTTCTCCGATGATTTTTTTCATATCCGGACCGGATCCGGCAACTATTGGGGGGGGGGGGCGGAAAATACGTGCCCCGTTTAGAATGGAGGGATTGGGATGGAACTTTGTGGGAAGAACAAACAGATGCTCTAGGTAAGTCATTTGCTGAATCGGATTGGCTACGTGCACCGCGCAAATCTCGAGAAACGGTTAGAATGATGGTATCGGAGTGAAACTTGCTGGGAAGAACAAACATCTGGTCCATGTAAATCTTTTACATAATTTGACTGGATCCGGACACTTGAGGGGGGGGGGGAGGAGGGGTATCCCGGAATTCCGTTTTTTGGGGGATTTTCACGACGAAACTTGGAAGGCATATCAGGGACCCGGTCAAACTGACTTGGAATAAAAAAAAATCCTCGATATGATAATCTTGGGGGGGGGGATTTGAGGGAGGGGAATCCGGAATATTGAGTCATGCGGAACTTTGGAACGGGTGATCGGATTCGAGTGAAATTTAATAATTAAACAGAGGACATTTTTCTCTTGTGACCTTTTTCATTTCCGGACCGAATCCGGCAATTATCGGGGGGAGGGCGGAAAATACTTGACCCGCTTAGACTGGTGTGATCTGGATCGAACTTCGTGGGAATGACAAACAGATGCTCTGGATTAATCATTTACAGAACCGGATTGGCTCCGGTTATTGTGGGTGGAGTTGGAGGAGGGGGAGTGGGGTCTGGGATTCCGATGATCGCGCGTTAAGGTACTTCCAGATGTGCTAGGACGATGAAACTTCGCTGGAATATTGGAGACTCAACAACATTTGCTTAGAAATTGCTACTTCCCAAATCCGATTATTCCTTAAAGTACCAATCTTGACCGCAAAGTCAAAAAAAAATACTTTTAAGCAATATATGCATTTTCGTGATGCCCATCAGCCCATTAGCAGTTTTGCCTCAAGGGTTTTGCTTACAAATGAAGTTCCAGCTCCCTTATAGCGCGCATCTCAACCGCAAAGTCGAAACTTACTTTTGATCAATCAAATCATCTTGACACATGCAAGTGCCATATGAGCTTACAGCTCTTGTTATTTTACGTAAGAAATCAAATTCTGTAAACATTTGTCGGGCGCACACGGAAAGTTTGTCTCCTCGACAGATCGGGATCTTATTACACGTAATAAATCAAATTCTGTAAACTTTTGTCGGCCCAATCCCGAAAGTTTATGTCTCGTTTCAAGACGAGATTTTTCTGCACACAAGAAATCAAATGACTGGTCGGACTAAGACCAAAAGTTTTTCGTCGGTTAATCGAGCTTCGGTTTTACACATAAGAAACCAAATTCTGCAGACCAGTTAGCCGGCGAATCGGAATCATTTTCATACTTGAGAAATCAAATTAGATTCTTTGAACTTCAATCTGTTGGGCGATCGCAAAAAGGCGCTCTGCTCATTAGCGTTTCCAATAAATTTCTCCTGCGGCGCATTTCCTAGTATTTTTCACGGTGTTTTATTTAGTTGGCGTTTTATGTTTGAAATTCTTGGGGGTTTGAAGCACATTCAAAGCTAGAACTTGTATGGTAGGCATAGATCAAATTTGTCCGGGAAAGGGTAGATTTAAAAACTTTCGCCTGCGGCGCTTATAGTTTAACTTGTTCTAGGTACAGTCGTTGGAAGCAGAAACGAAAAGCAAAATATGTGAATTTAAATCTACGAATTCGCATTAAATTAAAGTAATAATCTCAACTGGAACAGTTAGTTTTACACAAAATTTCGCCTCTGTGGCGCATTTCGTAGTATTCTCTGTCTGGAAGAACGGTGTTTCATTTTGTTGGCGTTGGAACTTAGTTGGGCGTCATGGAAATTCTTCGGGGTTTCAGAAACGTTCGTATGATGGGTACGGAAAAATTTTGCCGGAAAGAAGGCAGACTAAAAAAAATCACTTTTTAGCGAAAGCTGAAATGAAAAGCCGAATATGTAAATCATATGAATTCGTATGAAAGGAATAATCTCAACTGATGCATTACAATTTGTTTTACACCGTTTCTATTATGTGCTGGCGGAATATGTACGAAATGTTTTGTCCGCACTTTTTTAGTCCGTCGGCACAAACTGGACGCCCCCCACCCCAGGGAAAAGGCTAGTGACACCCCTGAATTTAGCCTCGCCTGAACCAGCCTACCACAAACCCCAAACGTTGGGTATATCTGGCGCTGGGCATACCCCATGCCTAACGCTGGATTCACTCTGCCAAATGCTGTAAAACCCATATTTTGTTCTGCCCAATAAAATACTGATTATTTGCATGAAGATCAGAAACCCACCAATCATAATGAGAATTCCTTCATAATTGAGCTGGTCAGGGGTAGGGTACCAACAAGAATCCAACGTTTGCCATAGGGGTGTACACAGTAGGCATAGGCTATGCCAAACATTAGATTTACTCAGTGTTTTTAGACCTATGCCAGAACCAGGGGTTTGTGGGCTGTGGTAGACTGGCCTGAACTGAGTTAGTAATAACCACGATTGCGCGGAGATGACACTGGTTCAGGTGTCAGACCTAGTCAGATCATGTATCAGCTTACACGTAAATGTACAATGAGTTAAAATAAATATAATAAGGAATTATAATTAAAGTTGTATCCGCCTATGTCCAATCATTTAAAGGACACTTCATACTTATAATGCCAATGCAACCTACTTCCCTAACAGCATTCATAGATTCTTAAACGCGCAGACCCAAATTTCACGTTACATACTGAAGCCGCTAACGACACTTCATTAATCTTTACACTTGCCACGACTCACTAGTTTCCATGCAAATTATGCTCCCAACGAGTGTTCGCGTCTCATGCTACTGATGAGTAAAACCGGTTATCTGAATTGTGCCGACTTTTTGCTAGAAGTCAATGTACCTGGGAAAAAGGCTTCAAACATCCAATTCCTTGGATAATTTGTTAACATCAGGGCCTAGTTTTACAGTATTCAAAGAGTTTTGAATATTATAAAAGAAACAGTAAATAGTGCGAGATGTGCTTTAAAGTTCAAGGTCCAATGAAAACCCACCACAATAGCAAAAAGCTATGTAATTGGCAACAAAAAGCAAAAAAATACACCCCCAAAAAATAAGCAACAATATCAATATACACTCTAGAATAGGTAACAATATCCAACACTTCTTCGGATTTTGTCGAGTTTTAGATGTGTGAGTCAGACGAATTGCACGTGGTACGAACTGTCCTGGGACGAAATGTCAGTACAGTGCTATGATTGCCATGCGTCTTCCCACACTGCAATCAGCACTCCAAAGACCTTAACTTTCCTTCGAATGGATGCTTTGCTTCACGGGCTGTTTAATTTATTATCACGCCTTGTTCGATTTATGCAAATGAATTTTCTTAAAATTTAAATGAAAAGGCAGCTTATTTTCACATCTGATATTCGAATATACTGAAATATTTTGATTTATCTAAGGGATTGTGTATGTTTCACCCGGGGCTCTGGTAATAACGTTCAGAGTGTGCGCTGCTTGCACGACAATCCAATATTCACCCAGACGCGGGAAATTTGAATTTCAACAAAAATAGAGGGATACTAAAACACAAAAGATCGCGCTGCATGGCGAAATTCATTATTTGTTAACTGATTCCTGTCATTCTCGGGAGCTCAGAACACAAGGCTGCCCTTCTGATAAACTGAAACATACGACTAACTAGCTAATATTTTCGAAGTCAAACAACTAGTAACCCTACGTCATTCTGGACAGTTCAAAAACATAAGAGTGAGAATACGATTCTCTAATTCTCATACGCTCGAGGCATACAGCTGTAATTTTGGAAGAGCTTAAAACAGACGATAATCTCTGAGTATATAACACGATTTTCTAGAGATTCGGAAGCTCAAAAGATAGTATCAAATATTGTTCCGTCACCACCGCTCTCACGATCCGTCACTGGCCAAGCTAGAGTGGAGATCCTGATCCTGAGCTAGCCTTACTGGCTTTACCGGGCGCACTACCAGCCTCCGATTTAGCTTTTTGGATAAACGCCCGGCTTAGTCTAATTTTTGTGATCGGGCGCTCAGCGCCAAGCTTAGTTCATTCATTCTGAGAGGGGGCTTGTAGAGCGCCCAGTTTAGCTTTTCTTTTCTTCAAGGGGAGGTGGTACTACACTGTCAGAAGTTTCATAACAGATTGCGCAGAACACTTTCAAGAATAAAACCTTTTCACTTAGAAAAAAAGTGTTATGACCAATTAAGTTTACACTATTTCGTGCCTAGATCTCCAACAACACCTTCAATTGGTAAAAATACTAACGGGAACGAAATAAACATAACATATAACATCCCAAAGTGTTATCTGTTGAAACCGCGCATCCTGCTGTTGTCGTTATGTAACTTCTGACAGTGTAGTATTTTACCTATTGAAGGTGTTGTTGGAGGTCTGGGCACGAAATAGTATAAACTTAATTGGTCATAACACTTTTTTTCTAAGTGAAAAGGTGTTGTTCTTGAAAGTGTTATGCGCAATCTGTTATGAAACTTCTGACAGTGTACCCGCCCCATAGCGATTCACCTGCCGATACATAGATATCACCCTCCACTCTCTCAATCCGTCACTGTCCAAGCTAGAGTGGAGATCCTGATCCTGAACTAGCCTTGCTGGCTTTACCGGGCGCACTACCAGCCTCCGTTTCCGCTTTTTATGGCACTTGCAGCCTCTGGCTCAAGTGCCATATACCGATCACAATTCCGTCTGTCGGTCTGTCGGTCTGTCGGTCTGTCGGTCTGTCGGTCTGTCGGTCGGTCCGAGTTTTTTTGTCCCACATATCCGAGTTAGGGTACTTCCAGATGTGCTAGGACAATGAAACTTGGCAGGCATATCAGGGACCCGACCAAACTAACCTGGAAATAATCAGTTTCCCGATCCGACCATATGGGGGGGAGTGCGGGGCGCTGGAAACTTGCAAATTTAGGGCATTTTGTCACTTTTTTCTGAGTTAGGGTACTTCTAGATGAGCTAGGACAATGAAACTTGGCAGGAATATCAGGGACCCGACCAAACGAACCTGGAAATAATCAGTTTCCCGATCCGACCATATGCGGGGGAGTGGGGGCGCTCGAAACTTGAAAATTTAGGGCATTTTGTCACACTTTTTCGAGTTAGGGTACTTCCAGATGAGCTAGGACAATGAAACTTGGCAGGAATATCAGGGACCTGACCAAAGTAACCTGGAAATAATAAGTTTCCCGATCCGACCATATGCGGGGGAGTTGGGGCGCTGGAAACTTGAAAATTTAGGGCGTTTTGTCACACTTTTTCGAGTGAGGGTACTTCCAGATGAGCTAGGACAATGAAACTTGGCAGGAATATCACGGACCCGACCAAACTAACCTGGAAATAATCAGTTTCCCGATCCGACCATATGGGGGGGAGTGCGGGGCGCTGGAAACTTGAAAATTTAGGGCATTTTGTCACACTTTTTCGAGTTAGGGTACTTCCAGTTGTGCTAGGACCATGAAACTTGGCAGGCATATCAGAGACCCGACCAAACAAAATTAGGAATAATCAGTTTTCTGATCCGACCATTTTGGGGGGGGGGGTGGAGGGCAGGGGAATCCGGGAAACTGAGAAGTGTGTAACTTTCGAACGGATGATCGGATTGTAATGAAACTTCATAACTGAAGAGAATATATATCTGTAATGTCTCGTTTAAAGTCTTGACCGGATTCGGTAGCCAGGGGGGAGTTGGGGGGGGGGAGACCGGAAATTTCAAGAAACGGTTAGAATGGAGGGATCGGAGTGAAACTTGCTGGGAAGAACAAGCATCTGCTCTAGATAAGTCCTTTAGACCATTGTACTGGATCCGGACACTTATGGGGGGGGGGGGGGGGCCGGAATTCCGGTGATGGTGGTTTTTTGGATTTTCACGATGAAACTTGGCAGGCATATCAGGGACCCAATCAAACTGACTTCAAAATAAAAATATTGTCGATCAGATAATGGTGGGGGAGTGGAGGGAGGGGAATCCGCAGGGGAATCCGGGAAATTGAGAAGTGTGTAACTTTCGAACGGATGATCGGATTGTAATGAAACTTCATAACTGAACAGAATATATATCTGTAATGTCCCGTTTAAAGTCTTGACCGGATTCGGTAGCCAGGGGGGAGTTGGGGGGGGAGACCGGAAATTTCAAGAAACGGTTAGAATGGAGGGATCGGAGTGAAACTTGCTGGGAAGAACAAGCATCTGCTCTAGGTAAGTCCTTTAGGCCATTGTACTTGATCCGGACACTTATGGGGGGGGGGGGGTCCCGGAATTCCGGTGATGGTGGTTTTGGGGATTTTCACGATGAAACTTGGCAGGCATATCAGGGACCCAATCAAACTGACTTCAAAATAAAAATTTTGTCGATCAGATAATGGTGGGGGGAGTGGAGGGAGGGGAATCCGAAATTTTCAGTCATGCGTAATTTTGGAATGGTTGATCGGATTCGAGTGAAATTTAAGAATTCAACAGAGGACATTTCTCCGATGATTTTTTTCATATCCGGACCGGATCCGGCAACTATTGGGGGGGGGGGGAAATACGTGCCCCGTTTAGAATGGAGGGATCGGGATGGAACTTTGTGGGAAGAACAAACAGATGCTCTAGGTAAGTCATTTGCTGAATCGGATTGGCTACGTGCACCGCGGGGGAGCTGGGTGGGGTGGGGTGGGGGGTGGACCGGAAATCTCGAGAAACGGTTAGAATGATGGTATCGGAGTGAAACTTGCTGGGAAGAACAAACATCTGGTCCATATAAATCTTTTACATAATTTGACTGGATCCGGACACTTAAGGGGGGGGGAGGAGGGGTATCCCGGAATTCCGTTTTTGGGGGATTTTCACGACGAAACTTGGAAGGCATATCAGGAACCCGGTCAAACTGACTTGGAATAAAAAAAAAAATCCTCGATATGATAATCTTGGGGGGGGGGAGTTGAGGGAGGGGAATCCGGAATATTGAGTCATGCGTAACTTTGGAACGGGTGATCGGATTCGAGTGAAATTTAATAATTAAATAGAGGACATTTTTCTCTTGTGACCTTTTTCATTTCCGGACCGAATCCGGCAATTATCGGGGGGAGGGCGGAAAATACTTGACCCGCTTAGACTGGTGTGATCTGGATCGAACTTCGTGGGAATGACAAACAGATGCTCTGGATTAATCATTTACAGAACAGGATTGGCTCCGGTTATTGTGGGTGGAGTTGGAGGAGGGGGAGGGGGGTCTGGGATTCCGGTGATGCGCGTTAAGGTACTTCCAGATGTGCCAGGACGATGAAACTTCGCTGGAATATTGGAGACTCAACAACATTTGCTTAGAAATTGCTACTTCCCAAATCCGATTATTCCTTAAAGTACCAATCTTGACCGCAAAGTAAAAAAAATACTTTTAAGCAATATATGCATTTTCGTGATGCCCATCAGCCCATTAGCAGTTTTGCCTCAAGGGTTTTGCTTACAAATGAAGTTCCAGCTCCCTTATAGCGCGCATCTCAACCGCAAAGTCGAAACTTACTCTTGATCAATCAAATCATCTTGACACATGCAAGTGCCATATGAGCTTACAGCTCTTGTTCGATAAACGCCCGGCTTAGTCTAATTCTTATGATCGGGCGGTCTGCTAGCGCCCACCTTAGTTCATTCATTCTGACAGGGTGCTTGTAGAGCGCCCAGTTTAGCTTTTCTTTTCTTCAAGGGGGAGGGGGAGTACTACCCCCTCATAGCGACGCCCCTGCCAATAATAATAATTTTACTTCGAAATTTATGAAATTTACGAAAATTATTTTATTTCGAAATTTACGCCTACATTTTCTAGGCATATGAGCATACATATGGTATTTCATTCAAAGTTTTGTTTTATTAGTTCGTTGTAACTGGTTAGTGCAGTTAACATATCTGCTTGTCTTTTAATACTCAAGTTGGCAAGGTCGTGGTATCGTGTCTGCCACAGGCGGGCCCGAGCACTTTTTCTTCTTCTATGTTTTTATGGCACTTGCAGCCTCTGGCTCAAGTGCCATATACCGATCACAATTCCGTCTGTCGGTCTGTCGGTCTGTCGGTCGGTCCGAGTTTTTTTGTCCCACATATCCGAGTTAGGGTACTTCCAGATGTGCTAGGACAATGAAACTTGGCAGGCATATCAGGGACCCGACCAAACTAACCTGGAAATAATCAGTTTCCCGATCCGACCATATGGGGGGGAGTGCGGGGCGCTGGAAACTTGCAAATTTAGGGCATTTTGTCACTTTTTTTCTGAGTTAGGGTACTTCTAGATGAGCTAGGACAATGAAACTTGGCAGGAATATCAGGGACCCGACCAAACGAACCTGGAAATAATCAGTTTCCCGATCCGACCATATGCGGGGGAGTGGGGGCGCTCGAAACTTGAAAATTTAGGGCATTTTGTCACACTTTTTCGAGTTAGGGTACTTCCAGATGAGCTAGGACAATGAAACTTGGCAGGAATATCAGGGACCTGACCAAAGTAACCTGGAAATAATAAGTTTCCCGATCCGACCATATGCGGGGGAGCTGGGGCGCTGGAAACTTGAAAATTTAGGGCATTTTGTCACACTTTTTCGAGTGAGGGTACTTCCAGATGAGCTAGGACAATGAAACTTGGCAGGAATATCACGGACCCGACCAAACTAACCTGGAAATAATCAGTTTCCCGATCCGACCATATGGGGGGGAGTGCGGGGCGCTGGAAACTTGAAAATTTAGGGCATTTTGTCACACTTTTTCGAGTTAGGGTACTTCCAGTTGTGCTAGGACCATGAAACTTGGCAGGCATATCAGAGACCCGACCAAACAAAATTAGGAATAATCAGTTTTCTGATCCGACCATTTTGGGAGGGGGGTGGAGGGCAGGGGAATCCGGGAAACTGAGAAGTGTGTAACTTTCGAACGGATGATCGGATTGTAATGAAACTTCATAACTGAAGAGAATATATATCTGTAATGTCCCGTTTAAAGTCTTGACCGGATTCGGTAGCCAGGGGGGAGTTGGGGGGGGGAGACCGGAAATTTCAAGAAACGGTTAGAATGGAGGGATCGGAGTGAAACTTGCTGGGAAGAACAAGCATCTGCTCTAGATAAGTCCTTTAGACCATTGTACTGGATCCGGACACTTATGGGGGGGGGGGGCGGAATTCCGGTGATGGTGGTTTTTTGGATTTTCACGATGAAACTTGGCAGGCATATCAGGGACCCAATCAAACTGACTTCAAAATAAAAATATTGTCGATCAGATAATGGTGGGGGAGTGGAGGGAGGGGAATCCGCAGGGGAATCCGGGAAATTCAGAAGTGTGTAACTTTCGAACGGATGATCGGATTGTAATGAAACTTCATAACTGAACAGAATATATATCTGTAATGTCCCGTTTAAAGTCTTGACCGGATTCGGTAGCCCGGGGGGAGTTGGGGGGGGGGGGAGACCGGAAATTTCAAGAAACGGTTAGAATGGAGGGATCGGAGTGAAACTTGCTGGGAAGAACAAGCATCTGCTCTAGATAAGTCCTTTAGGCCATTGTACTTGATCCGGACACTTATGGGGGGGGGGGGGGGGGGTCCCGGAATTCCGGTGATGGTGGTTTTGGGGATTTTCACGATGAAACTTGGCAGGCATATCAGGGACCCAATCAAACTGACTTCAAAATAAAAATTTTGTCGATCAGATAATGGTGGGGGGAGTGGAGGGAGGGGAATCCGAAATTTTCAGTCATGCGTAATTTTGGAATGGTTGATCGGATTCGAGTGAAATTTAAGAATTCAACAGAGGACATTTCTCCGATGATTTTTTTCATATCCGGACCGGACCCGGCAACTATTGGGGGGGGGGGAAATACGTGCCCCGTTTAGAATGGAGGGATCCGGATGGAACTTTGTGGGAAGAACAAACAGATGCTCTAGGTAAGTCATTTGCTGAATCGGATTGGCTACGTGCACCGCGGGGGAGCTGGGTGGGGTGGGGGGGGGGTGGACCGGAAATCTCGAGAAACGGTTAGAATGATGGTATCGGAGTGAAACTTGCTGGGAAGAACAAACATCTGGTCCATATAAATCTTTTACATAATTTGACTGGATCCGGACACTTGAGGGGGGGGAGGGGTCTCCCGGAATTCCGTTTTTGGGGGATTTTCACGACGAAACTTGGAAGGCATATCAGGGACCCGGTCAAACTGACTTGGAATAAAAAAAAAATCCTCGATATGATAATCTTGGGGGGGGGGGGGAGGTTGAGGGAGGGGAATCCGGAATATTGAGTCATGCGTAACTTTGGAACGGGTGATCGGATTCGAGTGAAATTTAATAATTAAACAGAGGACATTTTTCTCTTGTGACCTTTTTCATTTCCGGACCGAATCCGGCAATTATCGGGGGGAGGGCGGAAAATACTTGACCCGCTTATACTGGTGTGATCTGGATCGAACTTCGTGGGAATGACAAACAGATGCTCTGGATTAATCATTTACAGAACAGGATTGGCTCCGGTTATTGTGGGTGGAGTTGGAGGAGGGGGAGGGGGGTCTGGGATTCTGGTGATCGCGCGTTAAGGTACTTCCTGATGTGCTAGGACGATGAAACTTCGCTGGAATATTGGAGACTCAACAACATTTGCTTAGAAATTGCTACTTCCCAAATCCGATTATTCCTTAAAGTACCAATCTTGACCGCAAAGTAAAAAAGATACTTTTAAGCAATATATGCATTTTCGCGATGCCCATCAGCCCATTAGCAGTTTTGCCTCAAGGGTTTTGCTTACAAATGAAGTTCCAGCTCCCTTATAGCGCGCATCTCAACCGCAAAGTCGAAACTTACTCTTGATCAATCAAATCATCTTGACACATGCAAGTGCCATATGAGCTTACAGCTCTTGTTATCCGGGGAACGACGTTGTGACAGCACAAGAAAAGGGTTACGATGAAGCTTCTCCGAGTCAGACAGCCTGTTTTCACACGTCCTTTCTAATGTCACTTCACGACCTGATGACAAAATACAGAAAAAGAACCAAGAAGATAACTTTTCGCGTCAGGAGACATTATCGAACATGCGGCGCCATCCCCAAACCAAGTTCCAAAGCAGACATATCACGACCTAGAAAAACAAGACCAAAGGTTTCGATGGGATCCCAAAAATTCAATCTTTGATCCAGACAATTGGGTCTTGTCTACGCCAGATCCAGTCTTCGCCAGACTCCTTGAACATTTTTACTATTAAAATTCAGAAACAGATTAAGGCCAAAAAGCTAATCATCTGAGAAAACCAAGTTCAGATATGGATTCAGCATGTTTGTGCTTACCCCTATAAGTCATATCTGTTTTGACGAAAACTTCCTGCCTTACTTCTGCGAATTTCCCGGTTTCGGCCGAATTCCGGAACTACCTGTCCGGCAAAAAAAAAGAAACTAAAATCGAACTCAGCGTATCTTCTTTCCCCTATATCGAACATCTAATCAACTTCAAATTAAAATTTAACTTAACACAAATTTTCCGGTTCCAGCCGGATTCCGGGCGAACTACATGTCCGGGTACAAAATGACTGTCATCTACGGATTCAGCATCTTTTCTTACCCCTAAATCGGATAGCTAATCAACTACAAATACTTTTAACCATTTTCCGGTTTTGGCCGGATTCCGGGCGAGCTACTTGCCCGACGAGAAAATGATTTTCACCATCGTGTTCAGCATGTTTTCCTATCCCTTAAACGAACATATAATTAACTTCAAATAAAACTTTTACTTTTAACAGGTTTTCCGGTTTCGGCCGGATTCCGGGCTAACTAATTGTCCGTCGAAAAAAAGATTTTCACCATCGTGTTCAGCATGTCTTCTTACCTCTAGATCAAACATCCAATCAACTTCAAATAAAACTTTTACTTTTAACAAACTTTCCGGTTTTGGCCGGATTCCGGGCGAACTACTTGTCCGGCGAGAAAATGATTACCACCATCGTGTTCAGCATGTCTTCTTACCCCATAATCGACTGTCCCATTAGCTGTTTAAAAATATTTTGCTCGCCCCTTAATTTAAACCCCCTTCCCCACCCCTAAATGCAGGGCTAAAAAGCCCATCTACGAACTCAACCTTACTCTTGACCCAAATAATCCTCACACCAAGTTTCATCAAAATATCTCATTCCCTTCGAGACTTACGGTGCTTACAGACGGACGGACGGACGGACGACTTTTGCGATGTCATAGGTATCCCTCCACTTACGTTTTGGGATCCAATTACCACAAAAAAAGAACGATATGTACCTAGACAGTTTTCTATTGACTGAGAACGAAACTGAAGGGTCAATTAGTATGCTTAAAGCATACGCACTATCTCTAATTGGTGATTCGCTTGCCAAATTGCAATGCAATTGCTACATTCATAGCTTTTTTACTTCATGCAAACTAATCAAGACTATCGCCAGATGGAAGCATGATGCATAATCGCTGACTGCAACTTTAACCGTATTTGCATGGTTCTCTCAAACGTAACCAGCACTTACTACAACAATGTCTACCTCAGCATCAGTCGTTGCACTAAGGATACATCTGAAATGTCGCTTTGTACGCTTTGCAAACAGTATTATCTATAATTGGCGATTCGCTTGCCAAACACTAAACCATCTTTTAAGTAACTGTCAGGACCAAGCTATTGTAAGGAATCGACGTTGTAACTTCGCTCTCCTCGCCGAGTACAGACAACGCCCGTCCCAGGTAGGCTTGTCCGAAGTTATCTTTTGGACAGTCAGTATAACAAGGTATCACGTAGGGACCAGAGCAAAGAACACTAGCGAGTAGCGTCAATACTTACACAATACTAGCGTCAATTCAGATTCTCCGCGTCTGGATCAACTATAGTTGCGTTTTTGCAGATACCATGGTATCTGTTACCACGGTCTAAAGTCATTTTTGCAGTTATCGTGGTATCAGATATTCAGATACCACGTTCCGACCGAGGTTCCAACCGTGGTATCTGAAAAATTCATCTCACTTTCATCAATTTTAGTCAAATTGGTGGGAAAGAAGTTTGGCACTTAGTGATGTGACTGAATATCTGTTTTTATTTTGAGATGACTTCGAAATGCGCAATTTTGGCCCTTGTCGTTTTTGAAGAGCAACTGTATATCAGACACCACGGTAACTGCAAAAGGGACTAATTGCAGATCCAGTTACCGTGGTAACAGATACCATGGTATCTGCAAAACGCAACTTATGTCTTGTCGGGCCAGCAGTGCATATTTTGAATGTCACTACTGTAGGCCTTAGCAGCAAAAAAAACTAGCAGAGACAAATAATTCAGTGTGTGAAAATCCAAGATATAAAAATAAGCTATGTTTTCAGTTAAACTTTAAAACAGTTGATTGTGAAGCATTCTCGCATTTATAGTGTCTCTAGGTCACCCACGTTCAAGTTGCGAGCTGCAACCAGGACTCGGTACACCAGTGGGATAATCTAGTCCCGATATTAGAAAGTCTGGGCACAGTTAGAACAGCTCCTGCCGGAAAAATCATAAGAGAAAGAGAAGTATGTTTAGCTGGTTTACGAACAGAAAGTAAAGACTCAAAATTTGGCAGTGCATATTTCCTTCGAATATTTGTTTTGACGTTTTGTCCAGATTTCGATTATCTGCGTTTTCCATTACCCTTAAAGCGACTACATCATAAGCTTGAAACAAATATTCCCCCACCCCCACCCAAAGGGTCATCAAACTAGTTTGAACAAAACATCCCAACCCCTTCATACAACTGCTCAACGATTTATTTAAGTATTAGAAAAGCCACTTAGAATGAGAAATATCTGTAACTGGTGACTCAAGTTTTTCTCATTTAATCAGAATTAAGTAACTGCAAAGAACCAACACTGCATATTTCTTCTTGTACTCCTCGCTTATTATCAGCCTACATCATAACTTGACTTCGGATGACTCCCTGAAGCAGAACGGACCGCCGACTGCAATTCAATTTCCCAGTGCCTTGCCCGTACGGCTGCCTAAAACCTTGCCATCATCACTCAGGGCTGGACACTAATAATCTCCATTCCTCACTGCAGTTGAGGTCGCTAGCAACAAGTATCATGATAATGTTCGCATGCTCGGCGACACTAGCATTCACAACGTAGTCGTAATTAAAATCAGATAAAACATTGCTGGTTACTGACATTGTGCTAAAAGCACTTAGCCTTAGTTTTTAGCAGCAACATGTGTATGGGTATACAAGACCAAAGGTTTCGGCGGATCTCAAAGTTTTAAATTTTCTCGATCCAGTCAATGTCGGTTTTTATCGCGAAGAGGGAAGGAAATCAACCTTACACGGGTTACCCTCCAGATGTTCCCTGACTACGACTGTACACTACTGATCCGTTAGAATGATCGAATAAAATAGACACTTGATCTTTAAAATATTAATCCGTATCCGTTGTACGCATTATTTGATTATATGTTTCAAAGTTAGCTTGGGCCGAGGGGTCAACAACCCTCCCGGAATGGTGTACACGTCCCGAAGGAATAATCCGGAATGGTCAGGAATAATCCGGAATCGTCAGGAATAATCCGGAATGGTTAGGAATAATCTGGAATGGTTAGGAATAATCCGGAATAGTTAGGAATAATCCGGAATGGTTAGGAGCAACCCGGAATGGTTAGGAATAATCCGGAATGGTTAGGAATAATCCGGAATGGTTAGGAATGATCTGAAATGGTTAGGAATAATCCGGAATGGTTAGGAATAATCCAGGAATGGTTAGGAATAATCCGAAATGGTTAGGAATAATCCGGAATGGCCAGGAATAATCCGGAATGGTCAGGAATGATCCGGAATGGTTAGATATAATCCGGAATGACCAGGAATAATCCGGAATGGTCAGGATTAATAATCGAAAAAAATAATCGCAGCGTGACAGATGGACAGACGGACAATTTACAAAGTCATGTGTATCCCGTCACTTACGTTTTGGGATCCCAAAAAGGAACAGTGCCTTTCGAAGGGTGTTTGCTAGTACCCAAACATGACGTCTTTAATTAATAGGCTACGTGTTAAAGGGTGGTGGGACATCATTTTTTTTTTCTTTTCATTTGTTCGGTGTGGGGGGCTGAAACTAATAATGAGTAAATATTAAAGGATTTTGGTTGTAGCCTATATATTGTCTTACATATTTTTTTGTTGTTGTTGTAAAAGTCACAGGCTAGGTGGGGTTGTTAAGTTTAGTTTTCTTTCTTGTCTATTAGATATACTTAGTTGTAGTAACTGCAGCGCAAGTCCTTAGGACTTAATTTTTGCTTTAAAGTTAAGTTTCATTTGTTTGATGTTTGGTGAGATTGGCTAGGGTGTATCTGATGACTCTTTGAACAGTGATGGCAACCACTTATTTCGATGTAATAGTTATCCTGAAACACAGTCGTAGTTGGTAGAATTGCAGAATTTATCTTTACTGCTTGCCCTTTCCTGGAAACCTTGTTTGGCAAGCTCAGTAGCAGAAAATTGCGAAAACGTCCGACATTAATGAGGGAGCTGTTATTTACTGCAAAGATTAGCAGATGCAGGCTTTGAACATGCATGGTTCTCTGAAGATACATCTTGCAATCAGGGTTCTAGATTCGTAGTTCCGTTGGGGAACAAATTACGGAGGTATTGACATTCAACAATAAAAAAAAATCATATTTTATAAGCTCCTATACCTAGTCTCCAGCATAGTGCGGTTGGGCTGAAACTATGGTAAGACCATACTGTTGTAGTGATTGGATGGCGGAGCACGGGGCCGAACCACATTTTAGAATAAAAGAGGGATTGTTTAAAAACGGGAACGGTACGGAAGGGCATGGCGCAGGCAAAATGAGTACTAAAAAGGAAATCGTGTTGAAAAAGGGAATGGCGCACAATAAAGAGGAACGCTGCGGCAGGAAGGAAGCTGCTAAAAAGAGGATAATTTCGTAAACCAAATTGGCCTGAAATATCACACAAAATCAACGAAGAAACCAAAGAAAATGGGGTTTATAAAGGCCAACGAATATACTGAAATAAAAGGCGAGTATTTCGGGAGGACAACAGCCTCCTTTCTTCAGCGCAGACAGAAAATTACGAGGAAAAATGCCAAACGAGGATGAATATTAACAACCAAGAAAAGCAAAACAAAGCAGAAAATCAACAAGAATCCGAAAATGAAAACAAAATTGGAAGAATTGAAAGCCTAAACCAAAAACAGCTGCTTTGGTTTTTCGTCGGTTTCTTCGTTGATTTTTTTGTGATACTAAAAATAGGGCTAACAGACCGTCCCCTTCATCTTTTTAATTGGTCGATTTGTCAGGGATCGCCAAAAGGGGGGTATTAAACGGAAGGGCATGGTGCAGGCGGAATGAGTACTAACAAGACCGAGGTTTCGATGGGATCCAAAAAACGTAATATTTACTGGACTTCTTGATCCAGACAATCGAATCTTGTAGATTTCCAAGTCTTCGCCAGGCGCCTTTAACATTTCGCATTTATCCATAGCCCCACCTCTTGAATATGTAAAAAAAATAATATCACCGTTTCTGGCAACTTACGGCCAAACAACTAATCAGATGAGAAAACCAAGTTCAGATATGGATTCAGCAAGGATGTTTAGTCCAATATCTCATCCTAACGGACTTCCGAAAGGTCCTTTACTTTTACAAAATTCAGAACAAAAGAGCTAGTGACACTGAGAGGAGAACCTTTCAATCCAAGTTACGGATTTTAGCAAATTTTGACAGCTTATCTGTCAAGGAAACAAAGTTCAAAATTCAATTCAGCATGTATCTTTACCCCGATACCGAATCTCTAATCGACTCCAGAAACAACTTTGAGCTTCAACAAAATTTCCAGTTCTGGCCGAATTCTGGGTGAATCATTTGTCCGGCAATAAGATTGAGTTTAGATATGGATTTAAAGGGCCTCTTTGCCCCTTACACGACTATCTCATTAGCCTATAACACATACCTTTTTATACACATAATTTGAAATCCCCTCCTCTGTCTCTAAATATCTAAAGGACCCAACAACAACTTGGCCTGTACTTTGCCAGTCAATCGTCATACAGAGTTTTAACAACATATCTCGACCCTTCGACCCCGACACGAGTCGACAGACTTCCATCATCCCTGACTAAACCCAAAGAATACCTAACACACGAACTATGACTTCGTAAATGTTGTCCATCAGACCGTCCATCTGTAAGCACGATAAGTCTAAAAGAAAATGAGATATCTTGTTCAAACTTCGTGTGAGAATTCTTTGGGTCAAAGGACAGGTCAAGTTCGCAGATGGCTCCGTACCTCTATGTTTAGGGGTGGGGGTTTAAATTGGGGGCCAACAATATATTTTTAAAAGCTAATGAGATAGTCGATTTTGGGATAAGCAGACATGCTGAATCCGTATATGATAATTATTTTCTCACCGGACAAATAGTTCGCCCGGAATCCGGTCAAACGGAAATTTTGTCAAAAGTAAAGGTTTTACTTGAAGTTGATTGATTAGAGGTTCCATACAAGGCTACGGAGACATGCTGAATCCATATATGCAAAATATTTTCCCTCCTGACATACAGTTAGTCCGGAATCCGGCCAAAACCGGAAAATTGCTGAAATTAAAAGTTCTATCTAAATTCAATTAGAGGTCGATGTAAGGGTATGGAGACATCCTGAATCCATGTACGAAAATTATTTTCTCGCCTAGTTCACCCGGTATCCGGTCAAAACCAGAAAATTTGCTAAAAGTAACAGTTTTGCCTGAAGTTGAGCCGTTTGGCCTTAATTTTTCAATAGAACACCACTACGGTATTATTTATGTTTATTTTCAAACGGCTGATTGTTGATAAATTTTAAAATGTTTAAGGAGTCTGACGAAGACCAGATTTAAAAGCCCCGATTGTCTGGATCAGAAATTTCGATAAATATCAGATTTTGGGATTCCATCGAACCTTTTGGGATCCCAAAACCTAAGTGGAGGGATACCTATGACTTCGTAAAAGTTGTCCGTCTGTCCGTCTGTTATCAGGATAACTGTCGAATGCGTTGAGATATTAGCAGGAAAACTTTCGAATGCATTGATATATTTTGACACGAGGACTCTTTGGCTCAAAGCACAGGTCAAGTTCGAAGATGAGTTCTTTAGCCTTATATTTAGGGGTGAGGTTTGAACTTAAGGGAAATTTTTATTAAATATTTTTTAAAAGCTAATGAAATAGTCGCTTCAGGGGTAAGGAGACGTGCCCAGTCCGAAATCCAACCGGAATCCGGCCAAAACCGGAAAATTTGTGTAAAGTAAAAGTTTTATTGTATTTGATACGAAGTTCGATTTGCGGGTAAGAAGACATGATAAATACCTGTATGACAATCATCTTCTCACCGGACGTACATATCGCTCGGAATTCAGCTGAAAACCGGAAAATTTGCTAAAAGTAAAAATCTTATCTGAAGTTTATTAGAGGTTCGATGTAGGGATAAGGAGACATGCTGATTTCATTTCTGAGCTTGATTTTTTGCCAGACAAGTAGTTTGTCCGGAAACCGGCCGATACCGGAAATTTGGCAGAAGTGGCTTAAGGAAGGGAGTTTTGATAATTTTCGTCAAAGTAGACACGACGTAGGCTATAGGGTAAACACAAATACTGAATCCGTATCTGCAGAACTTGGTCTTTTCAGATGATTATCATTGGCATTGATCTGTTTCTAAATTTTAATAGTAAAAATGTTTAAGAAGTCCGTCGAAGACCGAGAATCTACACCCGATGAAAAATTTGTACCCTGCGTAGTAGTATGGTAGTAGTACGAAAAAGTTGCATGTAATTCTATGTTATAGCAAAGAATACTATCATTTAATGTGACTCAGACTGGTCCAATCTTATGTAGTTGTATGTAGTAGCATCTGTCTTGCCATAAGAGCATCCAGTGTTTCTAATAGTAGCATATAGTAGTATGCAGTAACACGGTAGCCTTGAAGTAGAAGCATGTAGCAACATCATTAGTACTGCATGCTACTTTTTCGTACTACTTCATAGTACTATTTTGAGATAAATTTTTCATCGGGCAAGACCAACTGTCTGGATAAAATATTAATTTTTTGGGACCCCACCGAAACATTTGGTCTTGTTTTAGAACTCGTTCCTCCACCACCAAGCCCTTCCGTCTCGTTCCCATTTTTAACGATATATATTTTATATTTTAAGATGTCTAACGGAACTAAGTCTCTAACTAACCTCCGTCTATACTATGAGTCCTGATTGCAACATCACAGAACCATGCATGTTCAAAGTCTTCGTCTTCTAATCTCTGCAGTAAATAACAGCTCCCTCATTAATGTCAGACATTTTCGCAATTTTCTGCCACTGAGCTAGCCAAACGAGGTTTCTAGGAAAGGGCAAGCAGTAAATACTGCAATTCTACCAACTACGACTATGTCGACATTTTTTTTTCAGAACAATCATCCCATCGAAAGAAGCGGTTGCCATCACCATACCAGAAAGTCAATTTCATCCCTTGATTTTCACAAAAGGATAAGTGACAAAGCAAATTTCACAGGAGAGCGGAAAAAGCATTTTCTTTACGAGCATTTATGGACTGCAACCGTCCTGGATTGCAAAGAATGATGGAATAAAAAACACGGAAAAACTTGAAACGAAAAAGCTCGACGCTCATACAAATCCGTGATCACTTTTTTTTCACAGAAAATGAAATCTCACTCAGTATAAATCCGATTTCCAGCTCCTTCCAGAATGAGAAAAATGGCAAATGACTTTGTACCGTTTCGCCTAGCTTGAAGTCAGAGTTGGTGAAGGCAGGAACAGGATGAATGCATTCTTTTTGTGTTTCATGAACATTATAAACAGAAAGTAATGCTGGTAAGTAATAAGGAAGAAAGTTTTTACGAGGAATAAATGACTTTTGATTTTCGACTAACGTCCTTCTTCGTCTGTCTGTAGAAGAACAGGGAGTTGTAAGAACTCTTCTTTTTAGATCTCAGGTGTCACTCCGTATCTCTCAATTTCTGTCGTAGTTTCCGTATGTAAGGATAAGGATCGAATCCTCGTACTTCGAGGCACTGAGGTCGATTTGTCTGGTGTATGCATCATCAGAAAACCGGGGAACGCCGTAAGACAGAGCTGCTGCGAGTCCAGCAAATCCGAGTCCGAGACAAGTCCGAGTCCTTGAAAAAGGCGTCTCGAGACGAGTCCAGAGTCCGAGCCCACAGCTCTGGCGTACGGACAGCTCAGTGAAAGACGAGTCCGAGTCCTTGAGAAAGGCGTCTCGAGACGAGTCAAGAGTCCGAGTCCAGCAGCTCTGCCATTAGAACTTGCACTAACGTAAAATTTTTAGTACTTTCGACAACCTGGGACCCTCTGCTTTGTTAATATTGAACTCGATTGCCCCAAAGCTGAGAGACAATTCAAATTCCTTTTTCAGCAGACGTGCCTTAACCCTTTTTCATCTGCTGGGCTTTCTTTTCGCCGAAGCTTCTTCAACAATCTCTGAGGAGCTAGATCATTCTAGGCGTTTACTTCCTTGTTTTCTGCGAGATTTTCTGAAAATACACTGTCAGAAGTTTCATAACAGATTGCGCATAACACTTTCAAGAATAACACCTTTTCACTTAGAAAAAAAAAGTGTTATGACCAATTAACTTTATACTATTTCGTGCCCAGATCTCCAACAACACCTTCAATAGGTAAAAATACTACACTGTCAGAAGTTACATAACGACAACAGCAGGATGCGCGGTTTCAACAGATAACACTTTGGGATGTTATATGTTATGTTTCTTTCGTTCCCGTTAGTATTTTTACCAATTGAAGGTGTTGTTGGAGATCTAGGCACGAAATAGTGTAAACTTAATTGGTCATAACACTTTATTTCTAAGTGAAAAGGTGTTATTCTTGAAAGTGTTATGCGCAATCTGTTATGAAACTTCTGACAGTGTAAGGTGTAACCGAGGGGTTACCCACTCCACGGCACCTGCTGTACACCCTTTCCCGGCACCGGTCGGCACCGATCGAAATCAGCAGTATTAGCACCGGTGCCGGCCATAAATTAAGCGATTCTGCTTCTAAACTGATATTTTAAAGTTATAGCACGGGGCCACCGGTACCGGCTGGTGTCAGTCGGTGCCGGCACCGACCGGAAACTTCGGCATCGGGCACTTGCTGTACACCAAAATCGACAGTGGACAACCCCTCGAATGCTACACGGCTTGAATGTTTGTCTTGCAACTTCGATCTGAAGATCCCTTACCGTACTGCTTTTTAAGTTCGACTGCACGGCTTGAACTTTGTCGCAACTTGTTCAACAGACAAATCAGCAATATCGGTCTCAATAGTTTCCCAGATATATTGTAAAGGACATGACATCGCGGTCACGGCTTTGTTTCTGTTTTGCCACCACAGTTTATCACATGTTTTAGAAAGTAGAAGTGTCCTACTCTGAACATTTCGCCAACCTAAACATCAAAACAATTATGAATAGCAGATAAGACTCAAGCGACTCAGCTTTCTTTCGATACAAAGAACGAAATCCAAATATATTTATGCAACTGGCCGACTTATTTCGTTCTGAATATTTTTCTCTGATTTGAGTGGGTATACTATCGAACACTCTTCGAAAGGGACTGCTTCATTTTCGATTTTTTTTTTAATCTGAATAGATAGGAAAATAGGCTGTGTAGCTTGTCTCTGCAACTTGTGCTTAAGACATTGTGAGGGAAGGGGATGAGAGAATGTGACAAGGTTATGGACTACGAGATTGTTTGCCCATTCCTATTCGCCTCCATTCTAAAATCAGATTCCAAAAAGGGACAAATTGGCTCGTCCCCGTGGCAATGCATTTGTCAGAGGCTGCATTTGTCCCGATTTGGAGAGAAGAGAAACTAGCCAAAAGTCATATGCCCCACTTTGTAACATTTTACGATAGCAGATTGAGACAAACCGACTTCACTAGGATAAAGCTTGGGGATCTGATTTTCAGTTCAGCATTTTTGGTCACCTATCTATCCTCTTGTCGAAGTAAAGGGGCCATCTGGCCTCGAGCCCTCTCTCTGCCAAATTGGCTCTTTATGTTATATTTATATACATATTATAAACAGAACTTACAATTGAACATTTGTCTTTCCTTTGAAAAACTTCGAAGCGATTTGGAACGCACTTAAATTAAGGTATTAGGACCTCCAGCAGCTGCCTTGCCACTGGTATTTCAGCTGTAGATGTTCCTTTCCCTGCCAGATCCCGGGGATATTTAGTCACTTCTGCCAGTGCCGGTGTCGCAAATTCAAGAAACAATGAAAACCTACAACGGTAACCGGTATCTCAGCGAGGAGGGCTTCATGTATGATGCCTTTCGCCCGATCTGCAGAGTCGACTTTAATGAACTAATCGTGCTGTTCTGCAGAACCAGGTGGGTTACCGGATGGTGATTAATCGCCACATTTGGTGTTTTTTGGGATCCCAAAACGTAAGTGGAGGGATACCTATGGCATCGCAAAAGTTGTCCGTCTGTCTGTCCGTCTGTAAGCACGATAAGTCTCGAAGGGAATGAGATATTTTCACGAAACTTGGTGTGAGGATCCTTTGGGTCAAGGGAAAGGTCGAGTTCGTAGATGGGCTCTGTAGCCCTACATTTAGGGGTGGGTGAGGGAGTTCAAATTAAGGGGCTAACAAAATATTTTTAAATAGCTAATGAGATAGTCGATTAAGGGGTAAGAAGACATGTGAACACGATTATGAAAACCATTTTCTCGCCGAACAAGTAGTCCGGTCAAAACCGGAAAGTCTGTTAAAAGTAAAAGTTTATTTGAAGTTGATTAGATGTTCGATTTAGGGGTAACAAGGCATGCTGAACGCTGATGCGAAAATCATCTTTTACCAGGACAAGTAGTTCGCCCGGAATCCGGCCAAAACCGGAAAATTTGTTAAAAGCAAAAGTGGTATTTGTAGTTGATTAGATGTCCGATTTCGGGGTAAGAAGAGATGCTGAATCCGAAATGACAATCAATTTTTACCCGGACATATAGTTCGCCCGGAATCAGACTGAAACCGGAAAATTCGTTATAAATTAAATTTCTATTTGAAGTTGACTAGATGTTGGATATAGGGTAATGTGATACGCTGAATTCGTTTTTGAGCTTTTATTTTTCGCCGGACAAGTAGTTCCGAAATCCCGCCAAAACCGGAAAATTGGCAGAAGTAAGGCAGGAAGTTTCGATCTGTTTCGTCAAAACAGATATGACTTGTAGGGGTAAACACACATGCTGAATCCATATCTGAACTTGGTTTTCTCAGATGATTAGTTATTTGGCCTTAATCCGTTTCTAAATTTTATATTAAAAGTGATCAAGGAGTCTGGCGAAGACTGGATCTGGCGAAGGTTGGATCTGGCGAAGACAAGAGCCAATTTTCTGGATCAAATACTGAACTTTTCGGATCCCATCGAAACCTTTGGTCTTGTTTGTACTTGTGTTAGCAAATTACTCCTTTTTTTTAAATTTTCCAGAAAAAAAAATGTCACAAACATTTCCGAGCTGGTTCGGCGCGATTTTTTTTCAATCTGGCGTGGCAACCCTGTTTCAAGAACAAATAGGGTTGCACTGGAGCAGGTGCTTTAGTTACTTAGGAGATGCTGGGTAAGGGATCCCATGCCAAAGGAGAAATGATTGGTTCGAAGTTTGATGCGGAAGGTGACGATCCTCTGTTTCAACAATGCCGATTTTAGAGCGTGACCCCTAAAAAGCAAAAAGACACCCCAATACCCACAAACCTACCAAGTTTCAGCTTGGTACCTCTTGATTCCTGTCACAGGTCACGAGCTTTACTCTTGGAAAATCTGGGCACAGCTGCCCATAAACAGGATGGGTGGGGGAGGTTCAGCTTTAAAAGTAATTTCCCAGCCGCAGGATCTACAAGTACAAGGAATTTCATCGTGCTATGCCCAGCGCTGGTCAAGTTATGAACATTATTCACTGGGCAATCGGGCCCATTTGATCCTGAACCGGGTGGTTATGGAGCCCTCAAAAGGCACAACTAGACCCTAATACCACAAGCGTACCGAGTTTGAACTTGATACCTACACTGGTTCACGAGTTATGAGCACAAAAAACGGTGAAAACTGAACACCGAAAGCTGAAAATCTGCTACAGCTCTCGCAAGAGTGGATTGTTCCAAGGATCACTCCCAAAAATCCACTAGGGTTACGAAAGAACCGATACCAGGAATTCGAGGAATTCATGAAGCATTACCAATAAATACCTCACAAGTCGTATGAAAAAGGAAGCGACACAAATTGTGGTCAATACCATATGGGCAGACAATTGGTCATTCAGCTCAAGTAAGGGCATGGTTAAGCTTTTGGACATGCGCTAAACCCTTGTCAGATTTTCAATTAGACCACCCGTAGTGATCAATTTTGAGTATCCATGAGAATATGGCATGACATTCACGAGAGACTTCAACGACGAGACTAACCTAATCTTTTTCCGACAGTCGGGAAAGCCCCTGCATCCCAAAGACAATACTGGTGAATGTGACGTTCCAACCCACCGAAAACTCCTAGTGATAACCTACTATATGGTCTTTTGTGCCGTTTATGTTTCCGGACAATTCCTGCTTGGAAAGATTTTAAAACACATATCGCTTGCTCATTGTTCTTTTTGTTTTTTTCGTGGATTTTCGGGTTGATCTTACTGAGTGTCGGTGGGTTGGTGGGGCGGGTTCCCGTCTAGTTGTGAGTCATGGAATTATTAACATTTATTTATATAATTAGTTAAATGTAAAATAGGTTAGATCTATATTGTACCGGGTTTTTTTTGTGAATCGACCTTGTGTCTCCGGCTTGACCCTCTACTTATTATGATTTTTATACAGAAGTCTAATTAACACCTTGAACCTTATCAAATGTCTTTATATTACAAACACGAGCTATGAGCTCTTGCGCTTGTCATGACTAGTTGGTCGAAGAAATGAATGAAGACGTCACAGAATTCGCCTTTTCATTTCCCCCAGCGTCACTAAATTCGGTTCGGACCTAAAACGGGAAATCTACGACATCAGCTCGTACCACAAATCAAGTTTTACTAGAACTTGAACGTTTTCGGTACATGTCCGGCACCTCCATTCCAACTCCTCACCACCACCACCACCAAGGTTGGATCCGGCAAGAAGGGGCGTCACGACTGGGGGGGACGTCCCCCCCCCCAATGCTGTCGGCCAGTCGGTAAAAAGTAACCGAGTCGGCGCTAAGCGCCGCGATTTTTCGTCAAAACAGTTGTTTTTTTTCTCACAAAAACAGTCGGTTTTTCTGAAAATCGGTCGATTTTTCGTCAAAACAGTCGGTTTTTCTGAAAATCAGTGGATTTTTCTGAAAATCAGTCGATTTTTTTCAAAACTGTAATTTTTTGTGTTGAAAACAGTCGTTTTTTCTGCAGAAACAGTCGGTAAAAATTACCAGCCAGTCGGTAAATTCCTCGTCCCCCCCCCCCAAACATTTTGGCTAGTGACGCCTCTGCCGGCAAGGACCCAAAACAGATAATCTAGGGCATTTGGATTTTGTACCACACGAGTTTCATCTAGATCGCTTCACTCGTTTCATCCCTATGCCGACCACAATTTCCGGGATTCCCTCCAGCTTCCCCTCACTGTGGCATCTTCTCTTACTACTCATCAAGCTTCACTCGAATCTGCGCTGCTAACATTCCCTGTTCTTTCAAGGTGTATACTTGTCCTAAAGTTTCCGTGCTGATATTTGTGCTTATTCTGATCGTTAATTATGTTGTCCTATAATTCTCGTGCTGGCAGTTTGTGTTTGTGTTTCATTGTTAGTGCCTTAGTCAAGGGTTTGTTATTTCGGGTTGCAAATTTTAGTTGATTAACAAAGCGCAGTTTTTCTATGCCACTGGCATGTCTGCCAATTTAATGCCATTAAAGTGGTCACCATTTTGCCTTGTGAATTGCCTTAACTACCTATAATTATTTCATATCAGCTCTATAGAATGACTTTTTTTTGTGAACTGTGACTTAGCCGATGAAAAACTTGTAGCCTGCGTAGTTGTATGGTAGTTGCACGAAAAAGTTGCATGTAATACTATTTAATAGCAAAGAATACTATCATTTAACGTGCCTCAGACTGGTCCAATCTTATGTAGTAGTATCCAGTAGCATCCTGTCTTGCCATAGTAGCATCCAGTCTTGCTAATAGTAGAATGCAGTAACACGGTAGCCTTGAAGTAGAAGGATGTAGTAGCATCAGTTTGTACTGCATGCTACTTTCTCGTACAACTTCGAACTAATATTTTGCGATAATTTTTTCATCGGGTACCTTACTATACTACTCCGTACCCTATATATACAGCTCAGCTGTTTTACAATGATTCTTCGTATGAGAGTGATTTCTACAGCAACAAATTTGTACGGTGGGCTAACTGCAGGTTCACAAATTATTCCCCGAACTATAAAACTATAAAGTACTCTAGTCTTAAATTCCGTGTTGGCAGAAATAAAAAATATTTCTGTTGTCAGAAAAAGCCTTTGGGCTCATCCATATTTTTTGTCGCGACGTTTTTGTGCTAAAATATATCAGCTCTGTTCTAGTCTCCATGCATACACATGCAGACTCCATGCACACAGTTCCAAGTTTTAACTTTCTAATGAACCCAAAGAAATACTTTTGAGAAAATAGTCGGATATTTTTATGGGTTGAGTTATAAGACGACCGGTCATACCCTACAAATATAAGGTTTGAAGCCAAGCTGACCATTCATTCCAAATAAAAATAGAAAAATGAGATTTTCGGGGTTTTCTTGATCAGCTAGTTCCCGCTCCAAGATGATGTGCGAGGGATAAATACAATTCTGTGGAAGGTTTTAATTCAAAGTGAACACATTATGGATTTTTCGAATGTGCCGTTTTCTGGGTGAAAGCTTTTGCGCTTCCAGACGGATGGTAAATTGTAAATATAAACAGAATTCAGAATTGTAAATAATCACAGATTTGTACATCTACACTTTGAACACGCAAATTTTATCTTTCGTTATTTTACTTTTATCTGCATGTCGTTCAGTCCGCATCGTTTTCCTGTTGTTGTTGTGGTGGATTTTATGCTTTAGTCGTGTTTCTTTCGCCGAGGACGGTTTTGCCGGAAGTGCAACCGAAATATCCGAAATTATATTTATCCCTCGCACATCATCTTGGAGGGGTAACTAGCTGATCAAGAAAAACCCATACCCTACAAACATAATACGAATCATCAAGGCCTTCCAAAGTTAACCAATCTAATTAATTCGAAAAATAGCTGAAGGTTGATATTTTTAAATGACCGCCGAGGTTGTTATTCTGATATAAACCGAGATGGAGGTATGTTAACTATTTTAACTTTTTCGAACGGAATTTTGTTTAGGTAGTAGCCTACTCAATCTTCTTTGCTTGTTAGTACTTATTTGCTACTTCTGTAGAGAATTTTCGTTTGGCAACTCTAGCCTACTACAGAAATGTGAAAATAACTACTGTTGTGACCCATGCATTTCATTTCATAACAATACAGTCCTTATCTAGCACCATCTTTTTCATTTGTGTCGAAGCAGATGCCATCTACAGGCGGGCTCGATAGATAGAATTTATCAAGTCGGGCTCTTAGAGAGAAATAATTAATCAACCTTAAACCGGTGTTGCCATCGGTTGCAGAATTCTGTGATTCGTCATACATTTTCGTTTCTTCGACAAAGCGATCAAGAAGTCTGCAACCGGTTCCTTACCAGGAAATGGAAAAATGAAGGATAAAGTCGAGGCGTATAATTATGAAGATGATAAAGCAAAATTTCTCGTTGATAGTTGGTGAAAAGGACCAAGTTTCGTAGGTGCCAGAATGTCATTGTTTTTTCCAGCCAAAAGTCACAGGTTCGATCAGAAAAAGTGGCAACAGTGAAGTTTTTAAATGGACAGTTTAATCAGAGCAACATCAAGAAAGAAAAAAGACAGTGATAATTGCTGAATAGCTGCCTTTTGGAGAGTAGAGAGTTTCAGTTAACAAGTTGCATTTTCATTAGGAATAATATGTGATTGTAACAAGGCATGACCCAGGGTGGTTGCCTAGGAAAGCAACATTTTCTATCAGTTCTGAACATTTTTTCAGATTTTTTTCTGGATTATTTTTATTCAAACAATGTTTACAACGGGTACGTCAGCTACGATTCTTCATCAGCGATATTTCGGCCCTTTTTGGCAAGGGTCCTCGTCAGGCTGTCAAAAGTCAGCTTGGGCTCAAAGAATATTTATTATTTTTAGTTTTTTTTTGTTTTTTTTCTGAAAATGATGTCTTTTATTTATTTTTTAGAGGTCAGGTACTACTTTTCAGTAGTTGAGGAAAAGTGCTCGATAAAATTCTGCGGAGGTTGATACGGCTTCGTATCATCCCCTCTTGAGGCTGATACGATATCCTATCAACCACTACAACACTCATTGTCATGATATAACTACCTGTGGGACAAAGGAAGAGATACATTAAACACCTGTTCGAGAAAATTTATAAGATATTAATTCAGTTTTACGAAAAACGCCCTGAAACAAACGTTGGTATAACACTATTTAAAAACTCGAGTAGACGAATGGTCTGGATACGGAAAACGTGACTGCCAGCATACCACCTCAACAGACGTAAGTACGACGGGATGTTAGGAGGGAACAAATATTGGACTGCATTAAAACAAATTATGATGAACCCTAACTAGTGGACATCAGCGGAACTAGCTGTTAGAATCTGGCTTAGCATATATGGTGTCAAACGATACGATACGATATCGTATCGTATCAGTCTCCACATAACTATTACGAGCTTTATTATTCATACGATCTTAAGTATAAAGAGAAATCTCGCTTTTATCAACTTCATAGTTATAAACCTTAACGTTTATGCTTCATTTTTGTACTCACTGATAGGAACCAGTCGCAGAATTCTTGCTCATTTCATCGAAGAAACGAAAATGTATGACAAATCGCGCAGAATTTTGGACCAATGGCAATACCGATTTCAGATGAATAATTCTATCTAATTCTATATATCTGATCTAATTCTATCTCTAAAAGTCCGCCTCTAGATGGACTTTGCTTCACCATACAAACGAAAACGATGTTTCGATGAGGATTGTATTGTTATAGACAGAAATGCCCGGGTCACAACAGTACTCATTTTCACATTTCTACAGTTGGGAGTTCCCTACAAAAGTAGCAAATAAGTACTACCAAAGAAGATTGAGTAAGCTACAACTTAGAAAACAAGAGCTCGAAGCTCCTATGGCACTTGCAAGGCTGGGTCAGAGGATGAAAATAGGAATCTGCCAATTCGTGGGTTTGTTGCGACCATTTGTAAGCAAAACCCTTGAGATAAGAATGATCATGGATCCTTGGAAATCCCGTGAATCCATCGTTTGGTAAAAGTATTTTATTTTCGCACTTGGCTGTGATGATGCGCACTTTAAGGACGATAGAAACTTGTCCGTAATCAAAAGCCTTGAAGATGATAGGCTCATCGGGATCATGAAAATCTGTATTTTGTTCAAATTAAGTACTGTTTGTACTTTAAGGAACTCACTTGTAAGCAAAAACCTAGAGGCAATTAGAATGATAATGGGCCTTTGGGAATCATGAATACATATCGTTTGGTCAAAAAGTATTTTTTCAACACCCTTGTGGCACAAAGACCATGGGCCCTCGAGATCATGAAATGTATCCTTTGGTCAAAAGTTGTTTTTTTTATTCTGTGGTTGAGATGTGAGTTTAAGGGAGCTAGAAATTAATTTCTAAGCAAAAGCCTCGAGGCAAAAACGATCATTGGCTCATGGGGATCATGAAATGCAAATTTAGCTTAAAAGTGTTTTTGTGTACTTTGCGGTTAGGAAGAGCAGGCTACTTTACGGGATGGTCGGATCTGTGAAGTGACAATTTCAAAGCCAATCTTGACAGGTCTAATGTTCAAGCCAAGTTTCGTCGTCTTAGCACATCTGGAGGTACCTTAACTCGCGATCACCGGAATTCCGAGCCCCAATTCAACTCCCCCCACAGTGACCGAATTGGTCCAGTTACTTCACTGAAATATCTAGGACCTGTGCCACCAAGTTTCACCTCCGTCGCTCCACTCCAAGCGTGTCAAAAGATTTTCGGTTCTCCCCTCCCCTCCCCCCAACATTCGTCGGATCAGGTCCGGATTTGAAATAGAGCAATTGAGACACGAGGTATTTCCAAATATCAAGCTTCATTAAGATCCGATCACCCGTTCAAAAGTTATACATACCTGAAGATTCAGGATTCACCCTCCCTCCACTCCCCCCACGATGGTCGGATCGGGGAACTGACTATTTCTAAGCCATCCTTGTCAAGTCTCGAATGTTCAATCCAAGTCTCATCGTCCTAGCACATCTGGAGGTACAATAACTCCCGATCACCGGAATCTGCGACCCCCCTCTAACTCCCCCAACAGTGCCCGAATCAGGTCCGGTTCTGTCGCTGGTGTATCTAGTGCTTGTGCTTGTTCTTCCCACCAAGTTTCATCCCAATAGCTCCACTCTAAGCATGTTACAAGAATTCCGGTCCCCCCGACCCCCCCCCCCCCCACAGACACACACATTCGTCGGATCCTGTCCGGACTTGAAATGGGACATCCGAGATACGAGGTCTTCCCAAATAGCAAGTTTCATTACGATCCGACCACCCGTTCCAAAGTAATACACACTTAAAAATTCAGGATTCCCCTTCCTTCCACTCCCCCCACGGTGGTCGGATCGGGAAGTGACTATTTTCTAGTTAGTTTGGTCGGGTCCCTGATATGTCTACCAAGTTTCATCGTCTTAGCACTTCAGGAAGTGCCCTAACTTGAGAACAGTGGACCGACAGAAAGACCGACCGAAAAGTCATTGGTATATGGTACTTGAGCGAAGCTGCAAGTGCCATAAGAATTCTGTTCGAAAAAGCTATAACAGTTAACATACCTCCATCTCAGTTGATATCTGAATAACAAGCTCGAAGGCCATTGAAAAATGTCAACCTCGCTGAGCTCGGCAGATATCTTTCGTAACCTGCCTCGCCTTTGGGCTCGGACAGGTTATTTTCAATGGCCGTCTCGTTGTTATGAAAGGTGAACTTCTGACATCGAGGTTGATGTCGGAAAATAACACTGAGACGGCCATTGAAAATAACCTATCCGAGCCCAAGGCAAGGTTGATATTTTTAAATGGCAGGAGAGGCTGTTATTCTGACGTGAACCGAGATGGAGGTATGTTAACTATCATAATTTATTGGAACAGAATATTTTTTTTGACGCAGGACTTATTCTTCTTTTGTTGTACTTTCTTGCTATTGGGGTGGGGATTTCATTTTAGCGAAGTAGCAACCCAAGCCTACTGTAGACCTACTAAAATAACTACTGTTGTGACCCGAGCAGTTCTGTTTCTATCAATACAATCTTTTACATTTTTGGCGATGCAGATGCCATCTAGCGGTCGTGTAAGCCTACTGCAGACCTACGAAAATGACTACTCTAGCGGTCGTGAAAGTGGCATCATCGAAATCAGTGTTGCCACTGGTAGCAAAATTCTGAGGCTAGTAACAGATGTTAGTTTCTTCGACAAAGCAAGCCGGGATTCTAAGACTGGCTCCTTACCGGTAAAAGTTGAGGCTTTTAATACTGAAAGTGATAAAGCGAGATTTCTCGTTGATAGCTGGTAAAAAGTACTCAGTTTCATAGACGCCAGAAAATCACTGTTTTTTGCTGCCGTAAGTCACAGCTTCCGTCAGAGAAAAATGGCAAGGTCTAACAATAATAAAACCAAGCGTTGGCTCTTGAGAAAAAAAAATCCAGAACAAATACAATGACCAGAGCTGAATAACTAGCTTTCAGAAAGCAAGAAATAACAGGATGTTGTTTCAGTTGACAAGTTGTATTTGCAGTGGATATGATTGTGACAAGGTATGACCTGCGGCCTAGGCTGGTTTTCTAAAGAAGTAAGATATTCTTTCATTAAAAAAAAAAACATCTTTTTCCATACTATTATTATGTTTTTTTGTGTTTTTTTCTACTGAAATCAATGTTTTCTATTTATGTTTTTGAGGTCGGCTTTTTGAGAAAAGTGCTTCATGGACATCTGTGGAGGTTGATACGGAGCTCCGTGTCATCCTCTTTGGAGGATGATACGATATCGTATCAGCCCCATAAAAGTAATTGTCACAATATAACTTCCTGTGGGACATAGCAAGATATGCACCGCATACCTGTTCGAGAAAAGTTATAATCCGAAATCAAGCTCGATGTAGGGATTTAACTTTTATTATAACCACTTTTGTGCATGCGATGATTCTCCATAAAGAGCCTCTAATGGAAGAAAATTATAAATAACTCATTCCTGGGTAATGGAAGATGACTTCCTGATGATTTAGGATTTGCTAGAATATTTTCTAACTTTGAACCTGCTTCGACCCATCTCTCCTATAGTACTGATATATATCTGGCATTAATTCCATGATCCTATTCCCCACTTCATTCCTGAATTCAGTTGGGAGCTCAAGTTCCGTTGAAAGAAGGTCCTAAAAGCATTCTAGCCTTTGCAATGTCTAGGTTCGCCCTAATCCAAGACCCTGGTTAAAACCCCTACTCAGTACGACCCGGGACCATCTAGCGGCGAGATTCGGAAGCAACCTTATGGGAAAGCTCAGATAGATCGCAACAACATAATCAAACAAACAGAAAAACATTCTGCTGGTATATGGATAAAAACTAACAAGAGCTAAAAGCTCATATGGCACTTGCAAGGCTGGGCCTTACGATAAAAGTAGGAATTCGCCTATTCGAGGGTTTGTTGTGATCATTTGTAAGCGAAAACGTTGAGATAAGAATCATCATCGGCCGTTGGAGATCACGCAAATATATCGTTTTGTAAAAAGTTTTTTTTTTCTGCAACTGGCTGTGATGATTCGCACCTTAAGAGCATCTGTAATCAATACCCTTGAAGCAAAATGATGATAGGCTCGAGATCATGAAATTGTATATCTTGCTCGAAAGTATAGTTTGTATTTTAAGGGACTCACTTGTAGGTGTAGGCCCTTGAGGCAAAAATTATCATGGGCCCTTGGGGATCATGAATATATATCGTTTGGTGAAAATTATTTGTATGACTTTTTGGTTAAGATGCGCACTTTCAAGATGCTAGCAAGCAAAACCCTTGAGGCAAAAATGATCATGGACTCATGAAAATACTTTAAGGGATGGTCGGATCTGGGAAATGACAATTTCCAAGCCAATATTGTCATCTGGAAGCACTATAACTCTGGGCCCCCTCCAACTCCCCCCACAGTGCCCGAATCCGGTCCAATTCTTCCAGTGGTATAACTATGGGGTTGGCGGAGTCGTTACTAGCCAAAATGTTTAGGGGGGGGGGGGGGGAAGGTATTTACCGACTGGCTGGTCATTTTTACCGACTGTTTTTGCAGCAGACAAAAACGACTATTATTGACAAAAACGACTGTCTTGGCAAAAAATCGGATGATTTTAAGAAAAACTACTATATTTATGAAAAAATCGACTATTTACGAGAAACCGACTACTTAAAAAAATCGACTCGGCTTTTTACCGACTGGCCGACAATATTTCGGGGGGGGGGGCGTCCCCCCCCCCCCTAGTCGCGACGCCCCTGGGGGTTGGGGCTTGTTCTTCCCACCAAGTTTCATCCCGATCGCTTCACTCCAAGCGCGTCACAAGATTTTGGAATCTCCCCTAATAGTTAGCCATGTTTTAAAGAATCAAGTACGTGTCGAGTAAGATAGAGTATATAGTCCACGGAATAATTTATGATAGTTGGGATTGGCTGACTTGTTGTCGTGAAGATCGGTTCAGTCTCTCCGTAGTTGAGAATAATGTTGGCTGTGGTTCTAAGCCTGAAGAAAGAAAAGGTTAAGTGGTCTTTACAATAATCAGCATTCCGCCATACCATCATTCCTTTGGTTACCTAGAATTTGTACTAAATAAACACACAGTAAATTATAAAAAAATCAAAGTGTAAATCACATATTTTTAAAAAATACTATAGCTCAAAACAAACTTTTTTTTTCCTTATGTTTTCGTACTTTCACTTGAAAGCCTTTTTTTTAAGTTTTGTTTCGCGCAGTTTTATATGTCCATTCCATTTGCTGTAGTTTCGAACCTGAAACTACGTAGCTCAAACTACGAAATACCTCGCAAATGTAGTTTGAGTTTCACAAACAAGAACCCAATAAAACGCAAGTTAAGAAAAAACAAGAGCCAAACTACAAACTTTGACGCAACAGAATGCATAAAAAACGCAACTTAAATACTTCCAAAAAGAGTAGCTGTCAGAGTGTAAACTCGATGGCCAAATGGCATAAGCTGATATTTACTGATAAAGACTTGGCTACTGTCATTCTTGTTCTGTTTCATCGTCCTACATAAGCAGAACTGTAGATAAGAACAAAATGAACTTGGTAAACCACGATACTCACTCTGTCAATGTAATCCTCTCTTATCCCCATATTTGCTTCCACTTTCTTCATTTCATCAATCTGCCTTTCGAAATCAGCTAATCTTAGTTCTAAACCGTGCATTTTCGAATAGTTGAACATCACACTCACAATCACAACTGTAATAACTGTGACCACGACCGCAAACGCAACCCAACTCGAACTCCATTCTCTTCTTCTTCTTGAGCACTTGTGGCAACCGTCTTTCTCCACTAGGACTGTGTAAGTCTCCTTTAGTATTTGCTCCTTCTCTGTCATATTCCCATCGTGTTCACTAGATTACTACCAGCTAAGCACTAGCCAGAGAACGGCATCGAGCAACACATATAAACGTCATGAGAACTAGGAGGCATGCGGAGTGAACTTGGAGATCTTGCGTAGTAAGTGTGAATCACGGAACTAGCGCTGCTGCTAATATAATGATTGTTTTACAGTAGAGGTATGCTTATTTGAATAAGAATAAGATGTTATTCGGTCACTGGAGATGACGTCGGCGTCTCTACTAAAACATCTCTTCATCCAGTTCTTCACCTACATGATGTTTTTCCTTATTTTTGTTAGGCTCACTTAGAAATTCAGTCTCAATTGTCGTTGATTTTGATTTGTGAACTATTTCCATTTACTCCGCAGTTGTCTTGTACATTTGGTGGATCATAAACCAAATATATGTACATGTATTACCCTTATCCAAATGTTTCCATACCTTGGTATTGTTTCTTGCCTAGTTAACCGTCAAATGGAAAGGAAAAAAAAAACAAGCTTGACAATAGCTAAGAGAATTTTTCAGCTTTCTTTTGTCACAATCAGTAAACTGCAAACCTATTTATTTTACTTTTTTGATGACTTTGAGTGAATGAGTGAGACATTTTACTGTCAATCACCAAAACAAAGGAGAACAAGACCACAGGTTTCGATGGGATCCAAAAAATCTAATATTTGATCCAGACAACTGGATCTTGTCTTCGCCAGGCTATCCATCAGAGAAAACCAAGTTCAGATATGCCTCTATAAGCCATATCTATTTTGACGATACTGACCGAAACTTCCTGCTTCTCTTCTGCAACATTTCCGGTTTCGGCCGAATTCCGAACAAACTAATTGCCCAGGTAAAAAGGAAAATTCAGAAACGAATTCAGCGTACATCCTTATCTCTATGAAGAACATCTAATCAACTTCAAATGAAACTTTAACTTATACAAAAAATTCCGGTGACAACCGGATTCCGGACGAATTATATGTCCGGGTAAAAAATGATAGTCATTTACAGACTCAGCGTCTCTTCTTCCCTCTAAATTTGTAATCTAATCAACTTAAAATAAAACTTTTGCTTTTAACAAATTTTCCAGTTTTGGCCGGATTCCGGGAGAAGTACTTGTCCGGCGAGAAAATGGTTTGGAAACTTATTATTTCCAGGTTACTTTGGTCAGGTCCCTGATATTCCTGCCAAGTTTCATTGTCCTAATCGACTATCACATTAGCTGTTTAAAAATATTTTGTTTGCACCTTAAATTGAACCCCCTCCTCCACCCCTAAATTTAGGGCGACAAAGCCCATCTACGAACTTGACCTTACCCTTGACCCAAAGAATCCTCACACCAAGTCTCATTAAAGTATCTCATTCCCTTCGAGAGTTATCATGCTAACAGACGGAAAACTTTTGCGATGTCATACGACTCATAGGTATCCCTCCACTTACGTTTTGGGATCCCAAAAAGATGGCGTATGGGAAAAAATAAAACAAAAAAGTCAAAAAACAAGAGCTGTAAGCTCATATGGCACTTGCATGGGTCAAGATGATTTGATTGATCAAAAGTAAGTTTCGACTTTGCGGTTGAGATGCGCGCTCTAAGGGAGCTGGAACTTCATTTGTAAGCAAAACCCTTGAGGCAAAACTGCTAACGGGCTGATGGGCATCACGAAAATGCATATATTGCTTAAAAGTATTTTTTTTACTTTGCGGTCAAGATTGGTACTTTAAGGAATAATCGGATTTGGGACGTAGCAATTTCTAAGCAAATGTTGTTGAGTCTCCAATATTCCAGCGAAGTTTCATCGTCCTAGCACATCTGGAAGTACCTTAACACGCGATCACCGGAATCCCAGACCCCCCCCCTCCTCCAACTCCACCCACAATAACCGGAGCCAATCCGGTTCTGTAAATGATTAATACAGAGCATCTGTTTGTCATTCCCACGAAGTTCGATCCAGATCACACCAGTCTAAGCGGGTCAAGTATTTTCCGCCCTCCCCCCAATAATTGCCGAATTCGGTTCGGAAATGAAAAAGGTCATAGGAGAAAAATGCCCTCTGTTTCATTGTTAATTTTCACTCGAATCCGATCACCCGTTCCAAAGTTACGCACGACTCAATATTCCGGATTCCCCTCCCTCAACTCCCCCTCCCCCCAAGATTATCAATCGAGGATTTTTTTTTTATTCCAAGTCAGTTTGACCGGGTCCCTGATATGCCTTCCAAGTTTCGTCGTGAAAATCCCCCAAAAAATGGAATTCCGGGAAACCCCCTCCTCCCCCCCCCCCCCTCAAGTTTCCGGATCCAGTCAAATTATGTAAAAGATTTACATGGACCAGATGTTTGTTCTTCCCAGCAAGTTTCACTCCGATACCATCATTCTAACCGTTTCCCGAGATTTCCGGTCCACCCCCCCCCCCAGCTCCCCCGCGGTGCACGTAGCCAATCCGATTCAGCAATTGACTTACCTAGAGCATCTGTTTGTTCTTCCTACAAAGTTCCATCCCGGTCCCTCCATTCTAAACGGGTCACGTAATCCCCCTCCCCAATAGTTGCCGGATCCGGTCCGGATATGAAAAAAATTATCGGAGAAATGTCCTCTGTTCAATTCTTAAATTTCACTCGAATCCGATCACCCATTCCAAAATTACGCATGACTGAAAATTTCGGATTCCCCTCCCTCCACTCCCCCCACCATTATCTGATCGACAAAATTTTTATTTTGAAGTCAGATTGATTGGGTCCCTGATATGCCTGCCAAGTTTCATCGTGAAAATCCCCAAAACCACCATCACCGGAATTCCGGGACCCCCCCCCCCCCATAAGTGTCCGGATCCAGTACAATGGTCTAAAGGACTTATCTAGAGCAGATGCTTGTTCTTCCCAGCAAGTTTCACTCCGATCCCTCCATTCTAACCGTTTCTTGAAATTTCCGGTCTCCCCCCCCCCCCAAACTCCCCCCTGGCTGCCGAATCCGGTCAAGACTTTAAACGGGACATTACAAATATATATTCTATTCAGCTATGAAGTTTCATTACAATCCGATCATTCGTTCGAAATTTACACACTTCTCAATTTCCCGAATTCCCCTGCGGATTCACCTCGCTCCACCCCCCCCCCCCACCATTATCTGATCGACAAAATTTTTATTTTGAAGTCAGTTTGATTGGGTCCCTGATATGCCTGCCAAGTTTCATCGTGAAAATCCCCAAAACCACCATCACCGGAATTCCGGGACCCCCCCCCCCATAAGTGTCCGGATTCATTACAATGGTCTAAAGGACTTATCTAGAGCAGATGCTTGTTCTTCCCAGCAAGTTTCACTCCGATCCCTCCATTCGAACCGTTTCTTGAAATTTCCGGTCCCCCCCCCCCCCAACTCCCCCCTGGCTACCGAATCCGGTCAAGACTTTAAACGGGACATTACAAATATATATTCTATTCAGTTATGAAGTTTCATTACAATCCGATCATCCGTTCGAAAGTTACAAACTTCTCAATTTCCCGGATTCCCCTGCGGATTCCCCTCCCTCCACTCCCCCCACCATTATCTGATCGACAAAATTTTTATTTTGAAGTCAGTTTGATTGGGTCCCTGATATGCCTGCCTAGTTTCATCGTGAAAATCCCCAAAACCACCATCACCGGAATTCCGGGACCCCCCCCCCCCCCATAAGTGTCCGAATCCAGTACAATGGTCTAAAAGACTTATCTAGAGCAGATGCTTGTTCTTCCCAGCAAGTTTCACTCCGGTCCCTCCATTCTAACCGTTTCTTGAAATTTCCGGTCTCCCCCCCCCCAACTCCCCCCTGGCTACCGAATCCGGTCAAGACTTTAAACGGGACATTACAGATATATATTCTATTCAGTTATGAAGTTTCATTACAATCCGATCATCCGTTCGAAAGTTACACACTTCTAAATTTCCCGGATTCCCCTGCCCTCCACCCCCCCCCCCCCCAAATGGTCGGATCAGAAAACTGATTATTTATAAGTTCGTTTGGTCGGGTCTCTGATAGGCCTGCCAAGTTTGATGGTCCTAGCACAACTGGAAGTACCCTAACTCGAAAAAGTGTGACAAAATGCCCTAAATTTTCAAGTTTCCAGCGCCCCCACTTCCCCGCATATGGTCGGATCGGGAAACTGATTATTTCCAGGTTAGTTTGGTCGGGTCCCTGATATTCCTGCCAAGTTTCATTGTCCTAGCTCATCTGGAAGTACCCTCACTCGAAAAAGTGTGACAAAATGCCCTAAATTTTCAAGTTTCCAGCGCCCCAACTCCCCCGCATATGGTCGGATCGGGAAACTTATTATTTCCAGGTTACTTTGGTCAGGTCCCTGATATTCCTGCCAAGTTTGATTGTCCTAGCTCATCTGGAAGTACCCTAACTCGAAAAAGTGTGACAAAATGCCCTAAATTTTCAAGTTTGGAGCGCCCCCACTCCCCCGCATATGGTCGGATCGGAAAACTGATTATTTCCAGGTTCGTTTGGTCGGGTCCCTGATATTCCTGCCAAGTTTCATTGTCCTAGCTCATCTAGAAGTACCCTAACTCGGAAAAAAGTGACAAAATGCCCTAAATTTTCAAGTTTCCAGCGCCCCGCACTCCCCCGCATATGGTCGGATCGGGAAACTGATTATTTCCAGGTTAGTTTGGTCGGGTCCCTGATATGCCTGCCAAGTTTCATTGTCCTAGCACATCTGGAAGTACCCTAACTCGGATATGTGGGACAAAAAACTCGGACCGACCGACAGACCGACAGACGGAATTGTGATCGGTATATGGCACTTGAGCCAGAGGCTACAAGTGCCATAAAAACACGACAGCAATGACCTTGATACAAAATTAAACAAATCTCATTTTGCTAGTTTTAAACATGCTTCTTCTTCCACTGGCGTATTCTATTTGTTTGAACGCCATCTAATTGTTGGTGAAATTAATAGCCGCTTACTAACAGATACGGAATTTGAATGAAGCAACACAAGGAAGCTGAGAGCAAACATTTCAAATGCGGCTGAAACGCTAAATTGGACAAGAAAAAAACATTTTCGTCAACTATTTTGCGGTGAACGTACGTTACCTGGTATGAGTTGTAGTGTTCTCTTCAGCGACCGTCCACAGTCATGCGATATCCAATTACAAGCAAACGGGAATCACCTTAACATACCTTAAATTGCAGTCTGGAGCAATTATTGAAGGATGTCCCCTGTAGTATTGCTCTGCATTTCTTCAGAAATTGCCGTGTCAATGAATTCAGGAATTCTGTCTGGTGTTGGGTTGGTGTAATTCGCTTGACCTTATTCTCTGGTCTGGGACTCCAAGGCATACCATTCCAGCATCCATTCCTTCTTTTCATACATTCCTTCTTTTCAGCATCCATTCCTTGTCAAGGGAGACTTGAATTCATAGCCGGTCTTGCTAGACACCGTATCTTCGCTTAAGGAGTTCCACACGTCAACAACCCGGCTGTTGAGAAAGTGGTGGTGTTCCCTCTTCTGGGTGTTCAGCTTTATGAGTCTCTTGGAATGACAATGGAATGACCTAGTCTTGGCCTGACAAGACCCTTGTAGAGCTTAGTGACCGTTCTCGGGGGATCTGGTCGTGAATTTTCTTTTGGCTATCCTTAATACACTTACCCGTGTAATTATGATATGTGATATGTGTAATAGATAGATAGATAGATATATAAATAATATTCAGCTTTCGCCATAAACATACACTACAAAAAGAAAATAAAGATAAAAATAACAGGGCTAAACAACAACATCCCAGCCACCACTTGAGCAGTGCTTGGTTAATCTTCAGGTTTGAGAAGAGTGGATCAATTGCACGTTTAACTAGCACATTATCCGACTTGCGGAGTCTCAAAAAATAGGCTTGACCTAGCCTTACGGTTTATCTCGTCAAATGTTAGACATCGCCTGGAGACCATTTCCCAAGAGACACTGCAAATGGTGGGCAGTCGGAAAATACGCCGAAACACGCCAAATATCACGAATTAAATAAACTGCTTGACTGATTGCAAATTCGATTCGCACTAGCGATAACTTTTCAGTGTGCCTATGAAACTTTAACTGGTAGTCAACTATGACCCCCAGGTTCCTTTTCTCTCAGAATCGCCCAACTATGCGAAAGATCTGCAAGGCAGTAATTAAATCATCTGCGATTTGATTAAGATACAGCAAAATTGTGCAAAACAGTTGGAGATCTAACAGACAACGTTGGAAAATCTCTTCACATCCTTCTGCCATATATCAGTTTCCTGGCTGGACTGAATGGTATACAAAACCACTAGCGTTTAAATGTGAAGTGTGGAAGTTTGAATGAAATTATTTTGTTTTGCCTGTCACTAGGGAACTTGCAGTCGCAAAGACATCGCACTGCAGTTCCAATATAAACTATATGTATGCCTGTCATTCTCTTCTCTAAGCCCGAGAGACATTGCTTGTCGCCATCCAGTTTGGTGACTCCTCTTAAGAAAACAAAACTGTCATCATACAAAACATTACTTCCCGTAGTCACAAACACGCATCGCGTAATTAAGATCTCCACAGTTGTTAGCAGGTCTCAAAGACTAGTGTTGTAAAATTACCGTAAAATAAGAACTCGGTAAGTAATATTTGTAAAATAAGGTAAAACTGATAAAATTGGGAAGGTGTTAAGCGGGAAATATAGGGTAAAGTTGATGTTTCAGAGTAGTTCACAGAATTGAGACAAGTTAGATATTTATTTTCAACTGCTGTGATTTGTCTATCTACATTAAAAAAAAAACGCGCGCAAGCTGTTTTTCCAGTGCTTCATCAAAAGTTATAAATACCTCAAGATTCCTGATTCCCCCTCCCTCCAATCCCCTCACGATGCTCGGACCGGGGAAGGGACTGTTACCTGATTTTTTTGGGGGGGTCCCTGATACGCCTGCCAAGTTTCATCAGCATATGTGGAAGGGCCCTAACTAGCAAACCCGGGACGGACCGGCAGACCGACGGACGGACAGAAATTCCGATCGCTATATTACACTTGAACAAAGGGCAAGTACCATGAAAAATTAATTGTTATTTGGATTTGGTACCGAATACAAGTAGGAAAAGTGATATTAACATTTGATTAAAGTAATGACTTTGTCCTGGTGGCAGTTTAAGGTATATTTTGCCCAATCTTTGTGCATTCTTTCCTTATCTCTTGACAGGTTAAAAGTTAAAACTGGGCTTTAGGGGCAACTCAACATATAGCAACATATAGCCACGTAGCAACACTAAAAAACATAATAGCATAATAGCACTTACCCGTAAAACTTGTCACAGCAGACATGCACAATTAGCAATACTCTCAGTTTCTTTCTAAATTGCACCCTTCAATTCATATTGCTGTCCCTGTAAAATTCAGACCCTTTTAGACGGCTAACACTCAAAATGCCCATGACTCAAAATGCCCACTAAAAATGCCAACAACTCAAAAAGCCCACAGCTCAAAATGCCCACGACTCAAAATGTCCACGACTCGAAATGCCCACGACTCAAAATGCCCACGACTCAAAATGCCTACGACTCGAAATGCCCACGATTGCGCATTTTCAAGTCCAGTCAAGTCCCATTTCAAGTCTGGACCGAATCCGATGAATGCGGTGGGGGGGGGAGTCGGAGGGGGGAACCGGAAATCATGTGACACACTTAAGAGTGGAGAAATCGGGATGAAACTTGATGGGAAGAACAAGCACAAGTCCCAGATACATCACTGACAGAACCGGACCGGATTTGTGCACTGTTCGGGGAGTTGGAGGGGGTTTGCGGAATTCTGGTGACACAGAGTTACGTTACTTCCAGGTGGGCTAGGACAATGAAACTTGGCAGGCAAGTCACAGATCCGACCAGATTAACTTTGAAATAGTCAACTTCCCGATCCGACCACCGTGGGGGAAGTGGAGGGAAGGGGAATCCGGAATCTTGAGGAGTGGATAACTTTGGAACGGGTGATCGGATCTTAACGAAACTTGATATTTGGAAATACCTCATGTCTCGGATGGCCCATTTTAAGTTCGGACCGAATCCGATCAATGTGTGTGGGGAGGGGAAATCTTGTGACACGCTTAGAGTGGACTGATTGGGATAAAACTTGTTGGGAAGAACAAGGACACGAACTATATACATCAGTGACAAAACCGGACGGGGTTTGGGCACTTTGAGGGGAGTTGGTGGGGTGGGGGAATTCCTGTGATCGCGTATTAAGGTACTTCTAGATGTGCTCGGGCGATAAAACTTTGCTTGAACATAAGATACAAGATTGGCTTACAAATTTTCTCTTCTCAGATCCGAAGTACTAAGGTCCTTAAAGTACTAATCCTAACCACAAAGTACAAAATTTTTTTTAAACAAAGAATACATTTTAACTCAAGGGTTTTGCTCAAAACTTGATTTTTAGCACCCTTAAAGTGGGTTTGTTAACCGAAAAGTCAAAAAAATACTTTAGCGAAATGATATTCATGATCCCCAAGGGCCCATGATAATTTTTGCCTCAAGGACATCCCTTATCACTTATCCCTTATAATCTCGTAGTCCGCTGTCCCAGGATGATTTTGGCCTTCCCTGTAGACAGTTTCGGCCGTCGGCATTGTAAACTAGGACGATATTAGCCTCCCCTGTGACCACTTTGAACTGTCGGCATTGTAGGCCGCCGGCATTTCGTGGTCGTGGGCATTTTGAGTCGTGGACATTTGAGTCGTGGGCATTTTGAGTCGTGGGCATTTTAATCGTGGGCATTTTGAACCGTGGGCATTTTAATCGTGGGCATTCTGAGCGTGGGCATTGTGAGAGTGGGTGAAAAGATCGTGGTGATTTTGGGATCCACCCTTTTAGACGCCTCACTCGTCCCTAGAGCCCTTAATTGGGCGGTTTCGCGCGGCCTAGACAAGTAAAATAGGGCTAAACATGCAATGTTTCTGAAAAATGTTCAAACCTAATTCAAATTAAGCCTCCCTGGGTGGCTTTGCGTGGCAAAAAGTATGAAGTTGTCAGTAAAAATACGGATAAATTACGTAAAATACTGGTAATTTACGCAAAATACCGTTAAAATGCGTAAATTACGTAAAATAGGTAAAATACCAATTTCATAGGGGTTCGTAAAAGTACGGTAAAATACCGGCCAATTTTACCGTTCAGAACACTATCAAAAGCGAAAAATACTAAAATTGGTAAAATACCAATTTATATTGGTAAAATACCAATTATTAAAATTGGTAAAATACCAATTTTACGGGGGTTCGTAAAACTACGGTAAAATTCCAAATTCCAAAATTCCAAATTTTACCGTGACCAATTTTACCGTTGACAACACTATCAAAGGCCCCAGCTCAACTTTGTACAACGTCCATCTTTGTCGAGGTTCAGTTTTGCTATGGGCCAGGACCGAAGATTTGCTCTGTCTCCAACTGATTCTAGTTTTACCGATCATGAAAAAAGGAATGACTAAAAAAAGGAAGGACGGTGCAGCGTTCCCCCGTTTAGTAGTGTTCCTCCTGGTGCAGTGTTCCAGATTTTAGTACGTTATTCCCGTTTTTAGTACCCGTTCCCGTTTTTAGTACGCTTTCCTCCTGCACCGTGTCGTTCCGTTCCGTTCCCGTTTTTAGTCGATCCCTGATGAAAAGCCTAACCCTTGGTTCACACTGCTGCTTGGTATGCGACACGATATTTTCTTTGATGTTCCGACGTGCGACAGAATCGCATGGACCTTCCCACTACCACGCAGACGCAAATGGAAAACGAAATTTTTCAACGAGATTATTCTGCAAAAGGACAAAGAAACCCTTGGGGAAACAACTTCTGGAGATGCTGGGAGATTACCCATCTGAATACCACCCATCAGTAGGAAATTTTCAGTAAAACTCCATATGTCATCTTGTTCAACACAGGTTAATACAAGTTTATTCAGAAGATATTTTGCATTCAGCTATCCTAGGATTACGGTCAGATCAAGGTAGAGAAATTTTTAGTCTTGAAAATTAACTAGTCTTTGCTTTTTCTTTTCATTCCTTCAAGAATCGCATGCGTTATGTCGGATCAGTTGAAATGTTTCAACGCACCCGACACTAATAAATTACTTACTTGCTAAATTACTTTACTGCGACAAAACGCAAAGTTCTGCGTTGCTTGTCGCACGATTTGTGTCGTATGTCGCATGACGCAAAATTTTGCGCGAAATCGCAACAGTGTGAACCAGGGGTAATTGTCACTTCGCTTGTCAAGTCTTTGCCGGACACTAACGCCCTATGAATAAAGCGTAAGCGATAAATTCAAAATCCACTGTCCCGTGAGAACACTAGTAAGGCTAATTAAGACGATAAAAATTAACCTGACGCTTGTAAAACAGCGCGACGCGTAATTTGAGGCGGGAATGATTGCCCCATAACTTATAGCCCAAAGTGTTAAGTGAAGTCGGCAAATTTTCACCCCCCCCCCCCCCCACATGTTCCTTGTACATGTTCTTGATAACCAATTTCTTGATTACAAGTACCTTAGGGTGGAAACCTCCATTACCAGCAGGGTTTATTACTGGGGCGGGGGAGGTGGTCGAGGAGGATGATATTCAAACTTATTTATATCCTCTCATCTTGTTGAAGGATTTCACTTAAAGGACCTGTCTTACCTATAATACTAACGCAACCTACTTCCATAATGCGGTACAACAAAACCACGCTGATTTTCTAACTTGCCGTATTTTGCTACCTTCTATGTGTATCACGCTGTCGACGGTTGTCTGCGAGAAGTTTTTTCATCAGAAAAAACGGCTATGTAAATTGTTTCCCTGTTTTCGCTACAAGTCAACGGGACTCGGAAAAGGCTTAAAACAGCAAAAACAGTGGGTTATTTGTTGAAAGAACAGCCTAGTTTTAAAGTATTCAAGTATTTTAAAATACTGTCAGCTGAAGAGTAAATTGTGCGAGGGGTCCTTTAACTAATCGCTACGATTCAGTAGATTTTTCGTTTGCGGTCTTGCAGATCCATAGCCCTTTAGTTGCGTGGGGGGGGGGGGGGTAAACATCACACATGCGGCTTCTGAAACCAACTATATCTGCATCAAGTCTTAACTTAAGATCACGAAAATAACTGGGGTGGCTAGCTTCAATAAACGGGCAACTTTGACGAGTTCCCAGTTCCCTTAAATCCCACTCGCCAGCGACAAGGCTGTGTAGCCTTTGTTGACGTCACTTGTGCTTACGTTCTGGAAGTTAACACTGGTAGGCTATCCCTTTAGCTAGTTTCCCAGGTCACATCTTTCAGTCACTGTCTGCTCTTCTCTTGAATGCATCTGTTGTTTCGGTCCTCACTGTCACCAGTAAGGAACTCCCACAGGCAACACGGTTTGCGAAGAAATTGTATTGCTCCCATTTCTTGCTGGCAGATTGCTTCACTTTCTGTTAGTTGAGGTTTATTTGGAGTGGTGGGGAGGAGTTGGCCGCAAAGTAGGTTATTCATAAATGATTTTTCTGGGACAGGTCTGTAACGCATAACTTCCTATGCCACCAATGTATTTATATCATGACAATCTCCATCAGAGTACCATCCATACAGTGCGAAACTTTGCGAATTATGAATTTCGGTTGATACCGGAATAACAATCCCGACGGCCATTTACAAATATCAACCTCGTCTTTGGCTCATATTGGTTATTTTCAATAGCCGTCTCGGTATCATTTTCCGATATCAACCTCGATGTCGGAAGTTAACCTTTATGAAGCACACCAGTAAAGAGGACCTTCAATACCTCAATTTTCTCTATACCAACACCGTGGCACCTTAAACCGCTACTTCACACACTACTTGCCAATTCCTGGCCCAATATGACACTAGAAAACATATCCTCAAATTTGTCCCAACAGACAGGCGCTCTTCTGTTCACAACCCCGCCAATAAAATCCTCATTTCCAAATAGCTCTTCTCACCACTGCCCTCGTATGGTGTGAAATCAATTGTTCTTGGATTCATTTATTAACTGGAAAATTATCAAACCAAGAAGACGAACAATCAGTAAATGTTGAAAGACCAAAGCTAAGTTTGCCTTGCGTGTCTTATGAGAAAACAAGACCAAAGGTTCCGATGGGATCCCACAAATTTGATATTTAATCCAGACAATTTGGTCTTGTAGATATCCGGTCTTCGCCAGACTCCTTGAACATTTTTACTGTTAAGATTTAGAAACAGAAGAAGGTCAATGGGTAATCACCTCAGAAAACCAAGTTCAGACATGGATTCACCATGTGTGTCTTTACCCCTAGGCTATACGTCATATATAGTTTGACGAAACTGATCAAATCTTCCTGCCTTACGTCTGCCAAATCTCCGGTTTCGACCGGATTCCGGGTAAACTACGTTTCCGGCAAAACCTAAAGCTCAAAAACGAATTCAGTGTATGAATTTACCCCTATATCAAACATCTAATCAACTTTAGATAAAACTTTAACTTTTAACAAATTTTCCGGTTTCAGCCGGATTCCGGGGCGAACTATATGTCCGGGTAGACAATGATTGTCAAAAGTGCGTTTTAGGAGGAAGAAAACATGCTGAAGACGTATATGAGTATTATTTTCTCGCCGAGCAAGTAGTTCGCCCGGAGGCTAAAGCCGGAAAATTTGTTAAAAGTATAAGTTTTATCTTAATTTGATTAGATGTTTGGTATAGGGGTAAGACGACATGATGAATCCGTATTTGACATCATTTTCTACCCGGACATATAGTTCACCTGGAGTCCAGTTGAAACCGAGAATTTGTTAAAAGTTAAAGTTTTATCTAAATTTGATTAGAGGTCTGATACAGGGTAAGCTGATCTTAAGCGTATTTTTTTGTCGAACAAGTAGTTCGCCCAGAATCCGGCCGAAACCGGAATTTTGGCAGAAGTTTTGATCAAGTTCGTCAAAGTGGATAGGACGTATAAGGGTAAACTTACATGCTGAATCCATATCAGATGGATAGCCATTGGCCTTAATCTGTTTCTAAATTTTAACAGCAAAAATATTCAAGGAGTCTGGCGAAGACCGGATATCTACAAGACCCAATTGTCTGGATCAAACATCAAGTTTTTGGGATCCCATCGAAACCTTTGGTCTTGTTGCACGGAGTTCAGCAGTGAGCTACCAGCTTCCTTCTATTTTGTTAAACATAGATGGAAATACGATCTTGACATGTGATGAAGGACAGGTCGCTGTCTCTAAGATTTTATGCAAAGATCACAGAAATTGGGAGGGGGGGGGGTGAAAAGAGGCGAAATAACGAACCAGATTAGTTGTACATCCGACAGTTTCCAGCTGCGGAAGGCGGTATATGAATGAATGAAGGATTTATGACGGCATATTGGGAGGCCCAAGGGTCGTTTGCTAACACATTTGTCGTGTGAGTGTAGAAGTTTAAGTGAACTAGGGCTAGCAATATTTAGTGAATGTAAAGGGAGAGAATGAAGAATGAATGTGCAGCACATCGATCTGTTTTGGAATATCTTTAAATCAGTAGGCAAGATTTCTCAGGGTAGCCACAGTCCATAGGGATGGGCCGATCCCCCCCCCCCCCACCCTGCGACTCACCAGCTCGGCCGAATCTCATTCGGACAAATAAATGGATCATCAAGTTTCAAGTTTCACTCGTATCTGAGCATTTTTCGGGAAATTCCGTACTCCCCCCCTTCAAACCGTGTTCAAACCGTGTCCGGACCCTAAAATACGTCATCTCGAGCAAATGATCTCGCCACTATCAAGTTTGATTCACGCTCCACCAGTTTAACCCGTATGCGAGCCACAAAAATTCCGGGACTCCCCTCCAACTCCCTCCCTCTCTGGCTGAATATGACACGACACGGACACATAAACTTCGCATCTCAGACATCTCTTCTTCCCGCCCATCAAGTTCGACTCGAATCAGAACAGCGAATTTCCATTCCCGCTTCATCCTCCTCCTACCGTGGCCGGATCCGATCCGGAGACCAAATAACAAATCTAGGCCGCATAAACTCGGTACTGTCCAATTTCCATTCCATTCGTATGGTTTCTGTGCGTGTCAAGAAGTCCCCCCCCCCCTTTCCAGCTCCCCTAACCATTCAATTAATCAATCATTGTAATTTGCCAGAATATTTTACAAAATAGCAGTGGCATTGTCAAGACATAGTTTAAAAAAAAAAAAGTTAAAATGAGCACACACAAAAACAAGACGCAGATTATCTGGCATTGTAGTGCTGAACAAAGTAGGGGACAAAAGATGAATTGTATCGCTCGTTGGAGTTTGCAGGTGGTTGCTTTAGGGCGACTTTTGAGGCTGCTTTACTTCTTGTCACGGGACCATCGACCGTAGGCGCCGCAAAGTTGGGCAGGATCTGCCTGTGCCTTTCGGAAGCAAGACACTGGTTCCCAAACCTCGTAACTGCTTCATGCCTTCGTTCAGATAGTGACTGAGCCCGAGTGTGCGAAGACTGTTCTCGTACGAGGTGTGATGTTGTCCGATAATGATCCGGCAGAGAATGAACCATGCTGCATGTGGTTCGGACCAGAGGCGTCACTAGCTAAAATGTTTGGGGGGGGGGGGGGGACGAGACTGCGAAGACTGTTCTCGTACGAGGTGTGATGTTGTCCGATAATGATCCGGCCGAGAATGAACCATGCTGCATGTGGTTCGGACCAGAGGCGTCACTAGCCAAAATGTTTGGGGGGGGGACGAGGCATTTACCGACTGGCTGATAATTTTTGCCGACTGTTTCTGCAGAAAAAACGACTGTTTTCAACAACAAAAAATGACAGTTTTGAAAAAAATCGACTGTTTTCAGAAAAGTCCCCTGATTTTCAGAAAAACCGAGTATTTTAACGAAAAATCGACCAGTTTTCAGAAAAAACGACTGTTTTCATGAAAAAATCAACTGTTTTGACCAAAAATCGCGGCGCTTCGCGCCAACTCGGTTATTTTTTACCGACTGGCCGACAGCATTGGGGGGGGGGGGCGTCCCCCCCCCAGTCGTGACGCCCCTGGTTCGGACAGATCTTTTGCATATCTAGATCATCAGTTCTTATCACTAGTAAAGATTCATTCGAATCAGACCACCCGTTCACAATCTACGGCAGTCAGTAATTTCTGGATTCCCCTTCCCTTAACTCCCTCAACAAGAGCGTGCTAGAAAGTAGATGAGAACGTCACAAACCCCCTAGGATCGGACCTAGAAATAGGATATCTAGTTTCACTCGAGTCTGGGCATTTCCGGCATCACCTCGGATCGTCTAGGGCAAATATTTCATCCCACTAATTTGATCTCTAGGAGTGCCCCACTATTTCCAGTACTCCCCCCAATCAAACTCCCCCTACCGCGGACAAATCTGGTTCAGACACATAAACAGATCACCTATCCGTGAGCACGATAACTCTCGAAGGGAATGAGATGAAACCGCAACCAAATGACGATTCCATCCAGTAAAAGTCTATTACGATAGGCGCCAAGGCGAAATTTGCGGAATCTCTTATGTAAGAACCTCATTTTGGATCCCAAAGTCACGTAGGCTAAGGGTTACTTGCCATAGATCTGCCCGTCTGTCTTTGATCACGACATCCAAATAGTGTGAGACCGTTTGCTGGATATCGTCCCATGTCAGTGTTTCAATTCCACCCGGATTCCATAGCATTCAATTCCATAGCGGTTTTGAGCCTGAAGAGGACCCTTGCCAAGAAGGACCGAAATATAGTTCCAATAAAATTCAGCTGACGTATCCGTTTTGCACTATCAAATAGGCTTTGGGAAATTTGTACAGCACCTTCTGCGCTTCTTCTATACTATTTCGTTCTGGCGTCACTCATGTTCTGCGAAAGAAGGAGATTAAAAAGATGAGATCGTGTTATTTTAAATATGCAAAGCACCTGCTCCACTTGTCGAAATTATGTCATAACCATACATTGACGGTGAAATTCAAAATTCAAGATGCAATTATGACCCTTTTGGATGTTTCCTCATCGCTTTCAAAAATCATGGACAACAGGGCCCAACCAGCGCACGACGTCGTCCACTGCTTCCTGACCGAAGATTAAAAATTAAGTGTCTTCTCTGTGTGCTTATGTGTTTTGTTTATTTTCTTTATTTTCTTCATTTACTTCGACTTTTCAAATTGGCGGGTCATAAATAAATTACTTACTGACTTACTTATATAATTCCACCCTTACCGAGTACTGATCAATTAGGAAAAAATTCAAACAATGTCGACTCGTTCTGAATTTGCAGTAAAAAAAGAAAGAAATAATATCAATCAATCAATAAATTTTATTACTCAGCACAAGGCCATACGATACATAACATCACCAAAAAAGAAACACCCTAAAACACCGGTAAACTACATCTACCGTAGTAGAAGTAGCTTCTGCCAAGTAAGCAGGCAATGAAGCAGTGGGTTAGCTGCAATAGCTACAAGGCTGTATCAATGACATGTTCAATACTGGAGTACCAGGCCCATCATTCCATCTTTTCTCAATGCTGACTAAGCCGATTTAGTTTTAAACCTCGCCCTGCAGAAAAATTCTTTTCTGGTAAAATACAAAGGATTTTGCGTAAAGGACACTTGCAAGGCTGGGTCAAAGGGTGAAAGTTGGAATTTGCCAATTCGAGGGCTTGTTGCGATCATTTGTAAGCAAAACACTCGAGATAAGAATGATCATGGGTCCTTGGAAATCAGGAGAATGTATGATTTGGTTAAAAGTATTTTATTTTTTCACTTGGCTGTGATGATGCGCACTTTAAGGGCGCTAGAAATTCATCTGTAATAAGAACCCTTAAAGCAAAAATGATGACAGGCTCATCGACATCATGAAAGTGCATATTTTTGCTCAAAAGTATTGTTTTTATTTTAAGGGATTCACTTGTAAGCAAAATCCTTGAGGCAAAAATAATCAGGGGCCCTTGGAGATCATGAATATATATGGTTTGGTAAAAAGTATTTTTTTTGCTTTTCGATTAAGATGCGAACTTTAAGTGATCTAGAAATTACTTTCTATGCAAGACCCTTGAGGCAAAAATGATCACGGGCTCATGGAGATCATGAAAACGTATAGTTAGCCTAAAATTATTTTTTTGTACTTTGCGGTTAAGACTAATACCTTAAGCGATGGTCGGACTCAGGAAATGCGATTGTTAAGCCAATCTTGTCATGTCTCTGATGTTCAAGCCAAGTTTCATCGTAATAGCACATCTGGAAGTACCTTAACTCGCTATCACCTGAATATTCCAGACCCCACACCTCCAACTCCCCCCCACAGGTCCCGAATCCGGTCAGTTTTTGTCATTGAAGTATCTAGGGCTTGTGCTTGTTCTTCCCACCAAGTTTCATCCCGATCTAAGCGTGTCACAACAAGATTTGCGGTTCTCCCCTATACCCCCCTCGTTCATCAGATCCGGTCTGGACTTTAAATGGGGAATTTGAGACACGAGGTCTTTCCAAATATCAAGTTTCATTAAGATCCGATCACCCGTTCGAAAGTTACACCATACCTCAAGGTTCAGGATTCTCCTCCCTTCATCACCACCCCCACGACGGTCGGATCGGTAAACTAACTATTTGTAAGCCAATCTCGTAACGTCTACAACGTTTAAGCCAAGTTTCATCGTCCTAGTAGGCTAAATCAGGAAGTACGTTAACTCGCGATCAGTTTAATTCCGAACCCCCCAGCTCCCCCCCCCCCCCCACAGTGCCCGAATCCGGTTGGGTCCTGTCACTGACGTATCTAGGGCTTATGCTTGTTCTTCCCACCAAGTTTCATCCCAATCGCTCCAGTCTAAGCGTGTCGCAAGATTTCCAGTTCCCCACTCCGACCCCAACCCCCATTCATCGGTCCGGTTCGAACATGAAATAGGACACCTGGGATTTCCAACTATCAAGTTCCATTAAGATTCGATCACCCGTTCCACAGTTAGACATACCTTAAGATTCCTGATTTCCCCTCCCTCCACTCCCCCCCCCCACGGTTTTCGGATCGGGGAACTGACTATTTCCAAGCTAGTTTGATCGGGTACACGATATTTTTATTTATTTATTTATTAATAGAAAAAGACGTTAAGCCGAAGCCTCTCTCTCTACAAGCACATACACTTTACTACATTTTTCAACACTGCCTGCCAAGTTTTATCGTTCTAGTACTTCTGGAAGTATCCTAACTCGAGAACAGTGGACCGACCGACCGACCGAAAAGTGATCAGTACATGGCACTTGAGCGAAGCTGCAAGTGCCATACAAATGTTTAAAATGTGCACCGCGGTAAAAAATTCTGTCTGTCTTTTCTCTGTCTGATACAGTCTGATTTTTGATGAAACTCTCTGCGCTGCGTGGTGAAATTCATGCTTTGATAACTGCCATTTGTATTCACTCATAAGACTGTAGGCCTACTCTGAAAAACTGGAAACACAATACTAAAAAATCTCTTGATATCCAAACGACTAGAAACAGACCGCCCCTTTATGTTATTCTGGCAGGCTCGAACATTCGACTGAGAAAACGTTTTTTTTTTTTTTTTTTTTTTTTACGCTTCCATCCTATCTTCACAACCTTAATAAATCCCTTCCTTTAAATTTTTATTGTAAAACTAAAACTTAATTTTCAAATACAAAAAATACTTATAATTCAACTCTACTAATATTAAACCCACCTCCAATCATCTCAATGACATTCTTTACTTTCTTTTTCCTTTACTCAAGTTTAACTTTAATTTAATTTCCATTTTGAGCAGTCAAACTGTAATCTAAGAACGAAAAATTGGCAAATCACAAAAAAAATAAAAAAAAGGTACACCGATTTCTCAGGGTGCCCGGCATAGGGCATAGGGCACCCCTTCCATCGCAGCCACTATCACAACTCTTTAAACCAACTTTAAGTCTCACACGCTCAAGGCACACAGTTGTAATTTTTGAAACAGCGTTAAATAGACAACCCATCTTGACATTGATAAGCTCAAAACGTACAACCAAATATCCCCCCTGTCAAACCGCCGCTGTCCAAGCTGGATGTCAACTCAGTTTCTTGGGGAGCCTGAACTAGCCTTACTGACTTTACTTGACGCACTATCAGCCCTAGATTTAGCTTTCGTAAATAAGTGCCCAGTTTAACCCATTTTTTGTGATCGGGCGCTCACCGCCCAGCTTAGTTTATTTGCCTCCGCGAGCGCCCAGTATAGCTTTTTCCGTTCTGCGAGGGGGGTAGTACCCCCCTCCCCCCCCCACAGAGATGCCCCTGCTTACAGCTCTTGTTCTCTGTTGAGACCGTCGCCCACGATGTCTCCTTGCACTTCGCGATAACATTCTATTTCCAAATCAACAGTTTCTGAATATCTACTTAAGGCTCAACCATAAAATCGTATTTAAGCTCAACATATAGGGATACGAGCTCTTGTTCAATACAGCACTATGACATTAGGTCGAGTCAGCTGTTAACCACCATACATAAATCGAATTGCCTCCAAATAGAGCGACAGAACGACCATTAGCATACCACTGATATATGCACAGAATAGCTTTCAGTGCAATAGCAGCAAGTGCAAAGTGACATACTAGAATATCACTTCAGCCATTTTACAATATCTAATGAGAGGTTTGCTTATTCGTCCCGGCGCCAATCACCCTCCCTGTATTCGGAGAAGACGATAAATCACCTATAGATGGTGTTAAATATCGAATATAAAATGCTGCTTCATTCAAATCTGAGAAGCTTGTTAATCCTAATGAATTGGGGAGAGGTTCTGCTTATTCACGTCCTTGACAAGGTCGTAATGATGTGACAAGGTATGACAACATGTATCCCACCAATTAGTTACACTATTCTATTCATTTAATGACTATCAGTGAAGAATAACAAGAGCTGGCAGCTCATATGGCACTTGTTACGAGTAGGTGGTGCAAGAAAGTAGATGTGGATGTCACAGAATACCCCCTCCAACACCGTTAGGTCGGACCTAGAAATAGGATATCTAGTTTCACTCGACACTGAGTATTACCGGCATTTCACCGGATCATCTAGGGCACTTTACTTTCCTACCTATGAGTTCAGATCCACTCGTTTGATCCCTAAACGTGCCAAACTATTTCCGATACCCCCCTCCGACCCCCCTGCCGCGGCCGAACCTGGTTCGGAAACATCAATGAATCATCTAAAGCATTTTCTCTTACCGCCTATCAAGTTTCATCAGAATCTGAGCCTTTTTCGGGAAATTCCGCCCCCCCCCCCCCCACCGTGGTCGGATTCGGTCCGGACCCTAAAATATGTCACCCAGGGCATATGGTCTCTCTACTTTGCAAGTTTCATTAAAATCGCTCCACTCGTTTGGCCCCTATGCGAGCCGCAGACATTCCGGGACTCCCCTCGAACTACCCCCACTGTTGCCGAAAACGACTCGGATACATAAACTTTGCATCTCCTCTTCCCGTCCACCAAGTCTGAGTCGAACCGGAGCATATCTGCAAATTTCTGGCTCCCGCTTCATCCTTCTCTTACCGTGGCCGGACGCAAGAATCTAGGACGCATAAACTCGGTCCTGTCCAAGTTGCATCCCATTCGGCCCATTCGTTTGTTTTTTGTGCACGTCAAAAAGTTTACAGACCCCCCTCCAACTCCCCCAACCATGGCTGCATATGGTTCGGACACATTTTTTGCATATATCTGTCATCAGTTCTTATCAGCCATAAAGTTTCACTCGAATCAGACCACCTGTTCGCAACCTACGGAAGTCAGTAATTTCCGGATTCCCCTCCGGATTCCCGGATTCTCCCTCAAAAATGGTCGGATCCAGGAACGAAAGTTTCCTTACGGCATTGTATCTTAAGTCTATTTGGTCGGGTCATGATAGGCTCGCGAAGTTTTATCGTCCTTGGCACATCTGGAAATGTCATAACTCAACGATCACCGCAATTCCGGAAAACCTCCTCCAACTCCCCCCAAAGAGCCCCGATAAGATCTAGTTCTGTCAAGAACGTGTCTAGGGCTTATGTTTGTTTTTATCTACAAAATTCTATCCCGACCCCTCGACTCTAAGCGTTTCACGAGATTTTGTGAATCTCAAATTCCATCGTCCTACACTGTAAAAAGTTTCTCCGAATAAGGATGCAGTATTTGCTACTTGGATTAATCTTACCTCCATTAAGATAAGATTAATCCGAATTAGGGGTAGTCTTATCTCAATAAAGATAAGATTAATCCCAGTAGCAAATACTGTAAGTTTTTTTTACAGTGTATTATCGAACTCGCGGGGTCACCTAATTCCGACCCCCCCCCCCCCCCAACTCCACCCACAGTGCCAGAATCCGGTCATTCTCTCAACGATGTATCTAGGACCTCAGCTTGTTCTTCCCACCAAGTTTTGTCCTGACCCCTCCACTCTAAGCGTTTCCCAAGATTTCCGGTTCCCCCCTCCAACTCTCCCCACAAGAATCGGATCCGGTCCGGACTTCATGGGAACATCTGAGACGATAGCTCTTTCCAGCTGCCAATTTTCATTCAAATCCGTTCACCCGTTCAAAAGTTATGCAGGCCACTCAATTCCGGAATCCCCATCCTTCCACCACCCCCCCGATGGTCGGATCGGGAAACGACTACTCTCAAGGCAGCCTGCTCGGGTCTCCACCGATTTCATCGATTTCATCGACCAAATTTCATCGTTCTTCCTAGTACCGAACTCGCGGGGTCGCCTAATTCCGACCCCCCCCCCCCCCCCAACTCCCTCCACAGTGCCCGAATCCGGTCGTTATGTTAACGACGTATCTAGGAATTGAGCTTGTTCTTCCCACCAAGTTTTGTCCTGATCCCTCCACTCTAAGCGTTTCCCAAGATTTCCGGTTCCCCCTCCAGCTCCCCCAAAGTCACCGGATCCGGTGCGGATTTTAAGTGGGTCGTCTGAGGCACGATGTGGCACGAAATATCAAATTTCGTTAAGATCCAATCCCCCTCGATTCCCCCGGATCCCCCCTCGCTCCACTCCCACCATGATGCTGGGAACGGAGAAGTGACTATTTCCAACTTAATCTTTTGGAGTCCCTGATACACCTGCCAAGTTTACCTTGCCTATATGGAAGTCCCCGAACTAGTAAAACTCGGACCGACGGACGGACAGAAATTGCCATCGCTACATGGCACTTGGCCGAAGGGCAAGTGCCATAAAAAGCCATCCTTCAACTTGCATATTTTTTCTTCTGGATTCAATACTTCGTCGGTGTGGAATTTCTGCCTAGTACTCTCAATGTGAACACCTTCTTTGTCCGAAGCCTAGCTTTTTTCTGAAAACAATTCATGACAAAAGACAAAATAAAAATCATTTCATTCAACTGGTCAGCGTCTCTCGATCTCTTGGGATGCCGGACCAACGTTTGCTCGCGAGGGATTATGAGCTCTGACGAAATTGTCACAGACAGATCCGGGATGAAGTCGGACCAAAAAAGTCTGGAAGTCCGGGCGCTGGACAACACAGATTCCGGAATCTGGGATTCACAAAATAAATATGCAAAAGGATGGGACAGGGGGGGAAAGGAAAGTTGTGATTGCAATTCAAAAGATATTTGAAGGTGACATCCAGGAAACGTTGAATAATAACAAACTTAGCTACCGTCATTATCATGAGAATCGGGAAGGGTTGGCATGACCGTGCGAAAGCCCCAGCTATCAGAAGGCGAAGCCTGGCTTTAAAACAGGTGGCCTGGCTTTTTGGGATCCCAAAACGTAAGTGGAGGGAAACCTATGACTTAGTAAAAACTATCCGTCTGTCCGTCCGTCTGTCTTGGTCCTTTTCAAGGACCTGCCTTACCTATATTACTTACTCACAATACTACCCCACTCAGAATTCCCAAGATTTTGGACTTCTCGTGTCAATTTTATCCCCCCTAACGCCACTTCACATATTTGTGTTTTTTTTATTTGGTGTGAGGACTCTTTGGGTCAAGGGAGAGGTGGCGTTTGTAGATGGGATCAGATGGGATCAAGACAGACGGACGGACAGACGGATAGTTTTTACTAAGTCATAGGTTTCCCTCCACTTACGTTTTGGGATCCCAAAAAGCCAGGCCACCTGTTTTAAAGCCAGGCTTCGCCTTCTGATCCCATCTACAAACGCCACCTCTCCCTTGACCCAAAGAGTCCTCACACCATTTAGGGATGGGGGAGGGGGTTCAAATTAGGGGGCGAACAAAATTTCTTTTAACAGCTAAACTAGTCGGTTTAGGGGTAAAAAAATTCTCGCCGGACAAGTAGCCCAGAATCCGGCCAAACCGGAAAGTTTGTTAAAAGTAAAAGTTTTATATAAAGTTAATTAAATGTTCGGTTTAGGGGTAAGAAGACATTCTGAACATTTGTATGAAAATAATTTTCTTTTCGGACAAGTATTTCGCCCGGAATCCGTCCGAAACCGGAAAATTTGTTAAGAGTAAAAGTTTTATCTGAAGTTGATTGGATGTTCGATTTAGGGGTAAGAAGACAGGCTGAATCGAGTTTTGACAATCATTTTCTACCCGGACATATGTTCGCCCGAATTCGGCTGAAACCAGAAAATTTGTTAAAAGGTAAAGTTTTATCTGAAGTTGACTAGATTTTCGATATAGGGGTAAGGTAATTCGCCCGGAATCCGGTCGTAACCGGAGATTTGGCAGAAGTAAGGCAGGAAGATTTGATCAATTTCGTCAAAGTAGATATGAAGTATAGCCGCGGAGTTTATATACACATGCTGAATCCATATCTTAACTTGGTTTTCTCGGATGTTAGCCATCGACCTTCTTCTGTTTCTAAATCTTAATAGTAAAAATGTTCAAAGAGTCTGGCGAAGACCGGATATAAAGAAGACCAAATTCTCTGGATTAAATATTAAATTTCTGGGATCTCATCGAAACCTTTCGTCCTGTTCTTTTTTTTCCTTTTTTTTAAATTGCCGCGTAGTAGCTTTTCCGTTCTTCCTGTCCAATATGATTTGGCCAGGTGACTACGCTTCCACTTTCCTTCGGTGACGCCATTTCAATGACCGACCTATAAATTTAGCGTCACCTACCCTTTCCTCTATCTGTACGTTTAATTTTTTTTATTCCTCTTTTACCCTTATTTCTCATTTTGCCATTTTCATGATATTTGATAGTACAAAACGGATACGTCAGCTTTGTTTTTGCAAAAACAGCGGCCGTGTCAAAAATTAAATCTCAGGACTAGTATTTGATGGTGCAAAACGGATTATATATAACATATGATTCGCATTCAGCTTGGGCTGAAGGAATATTTACTCAGGACTAGTTTTTTCATGACAGTGATATTTGAAAGTAATTTGCCCGAATGAGATACTGTAGTCGGTAGAAGCTGCAGTTATTTCTTACAGGTTTATTTCCTTCCCCGGAAGATTGACAGCCTGACGAGGACCCTTGCCAAGAAGGGCCGATATATCGCTGACAAAGCATCGTAGCTGACGTATCCGTTGTAAACATTATTTGAATATATGTTTTTTTTGGCATTAATCTCTGATCTATGTCTTTTTGGTCCGACCCACGAGCACCCCCCCCCCCCCTCCGGAATAAATTCCTGGATACGAACCTGGCCACGACCCTCTGTCTTTTGCATGTTAAATTCTTTAAAAATCATTTCGACCTTCAGAAATACTTTACAGCTGACGAGACGCCGAAAATCCTGGTTTCAATCTTGATTAAACCCGAGAAAAAAGACCGCGCGCTCACGCTTATGCACTTCACTTCACCTCACGACACTATGATAACAATGACCTGGTTGTCAGGAAGGCGCCATCAAAATCCTGACGTTTATTTGCTTGAAATCAGCAGGAGCTTCATGTTGATATCGTGACTATTGACGACTGTCCAATCATTATTATACTGTAACTGGCCAATACCTTGGTGAGATGAACTAAAAGCTTGTGGGTGCAAGTGTTGTTATCCACAATTCACAATTACGCGGACGTGAGTAACTTATGTACCAATGTTCCCTCGTAACTTTTTTTCCAAGTTTTTCTCTCCCGTGGCGTATTCTCGCCGTTCCCCGAGGACTCCACTTGAGGAGTCCCCTCGTTTTTGTTTGTCCCGGGAGCTCGCTCCCCGTATTCTCGCGAGTCCCCACGGACGGGGAATGCTCCGATTATCATCACCATCATCAAAAAGGACTCCCTTTCATATTCGGAGGGGAATCAATTTTTGCTGGTGTTGGGGCGATGTAAAATTAATTAAAAACAATTAGAATAAACAAAACAAAAAATAAAGTGGTCCAGACCAATTTCGTCAACTGCATATTTTTTTTTCGGACAAAATCCATCTTGGAAGCATTCCCCGTATTCTCGCTGTTTCTGTACGCGGAGTCCGCGAGGAATGACTCCCTCTATTCTCGCCGTTCCCTTCGATTCCCCGAGGAGTCCTCGGGGAAAGGCGAGAATACGCCTCTGGTAAATTTGTCAACTCTCGTAAATTATTTTTTCCTGGGACATTTTTCTAGGCAGGTGTTCCGACTGTGGTTAATTATCACGTTGCTATGGTATCATAACTGAGACATCTGGGAAAAAAACAGGGGCGAGAACAGATTGAGCGTATAAAATTACCCCTATATAGAACCTCTAATCATATTCAGGGAAAACTTTAATTTTTACAACTTTTCCGGTTCTGGCCGGCTTCCAGGCAAACTATTTGTCCGGCTACAAAAAAGTTTCAAATATGACAGCAACGTTTGGATAGCAACGGCGTTTGAAAAGGGAGGTTAACAAAAACGGAGTACCACGCCACCGTTACCTTTCATATATTTAATCTTAATATTAACCTTCCTAATCTTTCTTCCTCTTAGTCTTCTTACTTGTTAATATTCGTCTTATTAATCTCGATTGGCAATCTTGCTGTATCGCATGGGTTTCAATAGTTATGTAACGGGCCATATTTTATTTATTGTCCCTTGCTGTGAAACCTTGACTGATGGATACAAATCCGACCTCCGAAAAATATACTTTAAAGGAGTTAGATCATAAGCATTCTAGCACTTGCATCGTCTAGAACCCCCCACCCAAGACCCAAGATGAAGCCACGACTCGATCCCACCGCTGGGTCATCTAGCGGTGCGGGTCGGAAGCGCCCGATACGGGGAGGATGGAATCATATTTTGACTTTGGATCTAACAAAATGCTTTTATTGTAGCAGGCATCTGGAAAATGTGTAGAAAATTTAAACTAATTATTTGCATTATCGATTTCTTTAAGTATTGTGTTTTCTGATTTTTCTTGTTAATTCCAGTAAGTCCAAAGAATTAAGGATGTAAACTAGATCACAATAAACAAACGCCGTAAACTAAACTAATTCGTTATAGAGATTTCTTGAAGGTTCTGCAACTGAGCTAAATAAAATTCAGCTTCCGAGACCAAAAAATGTCAAACTGGCCGATGATTTCTACTTCTGACTTCCTCTTACACGCCACTCGACCTTCTCGATGGTTCTATGAATCTTTTGACCAGCGACAGGAGATTTATGAATAGTTAATTAGCAATGGCGAATTCGCGAGTGAATTGTGTTCAAGTAATTTGTGGATTTATAAGTAGTGAACTGATAGACAAAAATGCTCCTCCGCCGGGATTTGAACCCAGGACCCTCTGCTTTCAAGGCAGTCACTCTACCACTGAGCTACCGAGGGGCTTGTGAACAGAGTTCGCAAACCACTACAATAGTCTGGTAGAAGCCGGCCATAGGAACAGTGATCCCGCTCGAAGGCAAATTCATCTAACCAGTTCATATCCCCATGTCACGTAAATTTATAATATAGATGACGCTTTAGACAAGGGACTTGCGGGTCCTGGTTTGTCTACGTGGCTCCGACAAGGGAGTCCTAGACTTCTAAATTATATTTGAAAAATTGTTTATGGTATTGGTCACGATACAAGTCCCTTGTCTAAAGCGCCATCTATATTAATTTGTGGATAACGTTGGCTATCGTGAGGATTTTGGGGAAAACAAAGGTAACAGTGTGTTCGTAAAAATCCGACCCATCGAAAAATGATGGTGTCTCCCACCTTCTCGGCCCACATGAATCAAAGACTTTAAATATGTAAGATTTCGGCATTGAATCCGGTGTTGGTCTACAGATAGACCACTTATCACAAAATAAAGTCTAAGGGAACCAATAATCGATGCGGCCGAACGTTTTAAGCAGTACGCCGACTCATCACTCCTGGAGCGGCATTCTTTTTGGGATCCCAAAACGTAAGTGGAGGGATACCTATGACGTCGCAAAAGTTGTCCGTCTGTCCGTACGTCTGTTTGCACGATAACTGTCAAAGGGAATGATATATTTTGATGAAACTTGGTGTGAGGATTCTTTGGGTCAAGGGTAAGGTCAAGTTCGTAGATGGGCTCTGTAGCCCTATATTTAGGGGTGGGGGGTACAAATTAAGGGGCAAACAAAGTATTTTTAAACAGCTAATGTGATAGTCGATTATGGGGTAAGAAGACGTGCTGAACACTAGGATGACCATTTTTAAACAGCTAATGTGATAGTCGATTATGGGGTAAGAAGACGTGCTGAACACTAGGTTGACCATTTTCTTGCCGGACAAGTATTTCGTCCGGAATCCGGCAAAACCGGAAAGTTGGTTAAAATTAAAAGTTTGGTTTGAAGTTGATTAGACGTTCGATTTAGGGGTAAGAGGGCGTGCTGAAGACTTATGTGAAAAGCTTTTTCTACCCGGACAACTAGTTCGCCCGGAATCCGGCGAAACCGGAAAATTTGTTAAAAGCGAAAGTTCTATTTGAAGTTGATTAGATGACAGACTTAGGGCTAAGAACAGACGCTGAGTCTGTATAAGACAATCATTTTTTACCCGGACATATAATTTGTTCGGAATCCGGTTGAAACCGGAAATTTTTTATAAGTTAATGTTTTATTTGAAGTTGATTAAATGCTCTTTACAGGGATAAGGAGATACGCCGAATTCGTTTCTTAATTGTTCTTTTTTTGCAGGACAAGTAGTTCGCTCGGAATTTGGCCGAAACCGGAAATTTGGCAGAACTAAAGCAGGAAGTTTCGGTCAGTATCGTCAAAATAGATATTGCTTATAGAGGTATAAGATAGATAAGATAAGATTTATTCCACTAAAAGCACAGAGGCCATGGGAAAAAAATAAACACAAAAAAAAAGAAAAGAAAAAAACACAAACCAAATAAATGCTAACTATTTTACATCTTCCTTTACAGGAATCTTTCTCTGTGGTTCATCGAGACCGATGGTCTTCTTGGTTTTCTCAGCTGATTAGCCTGGCGAAGACTGCATCTGTCAAATACAAGACCCAATTGTCTGGATCAACTATTAGATTTTTGGTATCCCAGCGAAACCTTAGGTCTTGTTTAGTGTTACTGATATATTTTGTTTTTCTAATTGTTTGTGATCTTATTGGGTTCTTTTTTTCTGTTATTTTGGGATCCCAAAACGTAAGTGACGGGATACCTATGACTTCGTAAAAATTGTCCGTTTGTTTGTCAGTCTGTCAGCACGAAAACTCTCGAAGGGGTTGAAATACTTTGTTCAAACTATGTGTGAGGATTCATTGGGACCGACTAGAAACGGGAGCGGTTTTAGTATCTCAATGTTAGAACGTTGTTCCCATTTTTAGTACGCGTTCATCCTGCACCGTGTCATTCAGTCCCGTTCCCGTTTTTAGTCGATCCCGGATTCATTGGGTCAAAAATACAGGTCAAGTACGTAGGTGGGCTTCGTAGCTGCATATTTAGGGGCTGGGTAGGTTTCAAATTACAGGGCGAAACAACTATTTTTTTTAAATGTTCCTACGGCCCAAGCTGACTGTGAATCATATTTGACGGTGCAAAACGGATAAGTCAGCTACATTTTATTCAAGCTATATTTCGGCCCTTCTTGGCAAGGGCCTGTTTTTATAAAATCTATTGTGCCCACATTTCCAAATTAGGCGATTTAGCGTGTTTATTGGTTCCCATTCTTTATCGAATTTGGTAATTAATCCAGCTTTTGTTCAGTCCGAGTCGATTTCACCGCATTCAGTATATCCCTACGTAAATTTATAGAGGACCCTTGCCAAGAAGGGCCGAAATATTGCTCGAATAAAATGTAGCTCACTTATCCGTTTTGCACCGTCGAATATTTTTTTTTAAGCTAATGAGATTGTGGATTTAGGAGTAATCAGATAATTTGAACCCGTATCTGAAACTTATTTTGTCGCCGGAAAAATAATTCGGCCGGTTTGCAGTCAAAACCGGAAAACTGGTAAAATAAAAGTTTTAATGAATATGATTAGAGGATCAATATAGGGATAAGTACATACAGTGCTATAATTCGCCCGGAATCCGGTCAGCACCGGAAAATCGGTATCTATCTGAAACTGGTCAGAATTCGATATAGGGGTAAGGAGATACATGTTTGATTTTCATTTTCTTAAGGAAAAGTAGTTCGTTTAGTATTCGTGGAGAATTTGGTTGAAGCAAAAAAAATCTAGTCCATTGCAGATTCGATATAGGGGTAAAAGTACATATTGAATCCACATCTGAAGTTTATTTTCTCGTCGAATAAGTAGTTCGTCCGCCGGAAATCCTAAATTTTTCTATGCCAAAGTTTTGTTCGAAAACGGTTACAAAATAGTGGAACGCTTCACGTTCACTTTGCGTAGGGGCCATGTTAATCTTCTCTGTAGCGTTCCAGTTTTAGGATGTGTCCTCCCGAAGGAGTCTGAAGCAGCCCTAACGACTCCCGACTCCTTCGGACCCCTCCCGACTCCTTTGGACTCCTCCCGACTCATCCGGACTCATTTGGACTCCTCCCGACTCATTCGGACTCCTCCCGAATCATTCGGACTCCTCCCGACTCATTCGGACTCCTCGCGACTCATTCGGACTCCTCCCGACTCATTCGGACTCCTCCCGACTCATTCGGATTCCTCCCGACTCATTCGGACTCCTACCAACTCGGAAGGAGTCCGAAGGATCGGTTACAAGATGTGGAACTCATGTTCACCTTCCGTAGGGGCCATGTTAATCTTCTCTGTAGAGTTCCAGCTTTAGGAACGTGTCCTCTCGAACCAGTCTGGAACAGCCCTAACGAGTTGAGAGGAGTTCAAAGAAGTCGGGAGGACTCAAGAGGAGTCGGGAGGACTCCAGAGGAGTCGGGAGGAGTCCGTAGGAGTCGGAGGATTACGAGGGAGATAGGAGGAGTCGGAAGGAGTCCAAAAGACTCGGGAGGAGTCCAAAGGACTAGGGAGGAGTCCAAACGACTCGGGAGGAGTCCAAACGACTCGGGAGGAGTCCAAACGACTCGGGAGGAGTCCAAAGGACTCGGGAGGAGTCCGAAGGAGCCCGGTGGAGTTAGTTATAGTATCGAAACAGGGGTGGGTGGGTGAAAAACACGCTGAATGTATGTAAAGGTGCGTAGATACAGATAAAGGATGTTGGGCCAGAGTATTCTATAAGTTTTAAATAAGCATATAAGCATATTTCGGTCGTAGCCTGGCTAGACCGAAAAGTATCAAGACAGAAAGGAATTACTAATGGATCTGGATAAGTAGTTGATTAGGGACACATAAATGCCTACGGAATCTGGTGAAGACTGGAAATCTACAATATTTGACAGTATGGCGAAGAAGTCCAATAAATAATCGTCTTTGGGACCCCATCGAAACCTTTGGTCTTGTTTCTTTCTTTTCCTTATCCTCCGTTTTATGCTTAGCTATTGTAGATGGGTAATAAATATATCCACTCAGACATTCATGCATATCTCCCAAAATGGCTTCCATCAAACCTTTGTTTTCACACTGTCACATTAGGCAGACAGATTATGGCAGCAATAATTCAACAAAGCCGGGTTCATCCATCTTCAATGGCCATTAAAGAGCTGGTATGTGTTGGCTTCTTTAGATTGATCACCCCATGCGACCAAGCGCATTATTTTCTTTTTTGTTTACATTTTTCGCCGGGTGGCGCCATCATCTATCACTGAAAATTTATACCGACCAGATCGCCTTTCACTATCATAGCATTTATCACCCAACCGTAACGATGATATTAGAAGAAGAGATTATGCATTTGCGCCTAGACGGAGAAGATTTATTCGTCTCTCCACCAGAGAAAGTTTCCCAAGCCAAATTCCCTCCTAACCGAAATTAAGCGCACTTCAACTTCACTCTTCCTAAATATAGAAGCAGCGGAGGCCAAGATCCGGTTCGGCACTGGACATTTGACCACTACCAGAGTATCAGATCTTACTGACAAAAACAGGAATTTTTACCCTTTAGTCAGTCAAATAAATTTGACTATCAGATAGTTTTACATTTTACACCAGTGCTTTAAGTGAAAGAATAACAGGTGTTTCTGTTCTTCTTTTTGTTCATTTCTGTACTGTGAGTTACTGATTGTTAGGAAACTGCAAACTAGCTATATACGATAATTTTCAATCCCACATGGCGCACAAGAAGAGGAGTACATATTATTATGACGGTGAAAAGCAAGCCGCTCGACTGGGCTACACCCGCAGCATTTGTTGTGTTTTTCCGGATATCTTGGTCTCTAATACCACGGTGAAAAGGCGTTTTTGCAGTTACCGTGGCCAGGGGCGTCACTAGCCTTTTACATTTGGGGGGGGGGGGACGTCCAATTTTGCCGACGGACGGAAAAATGTGCCTACAAAACACGCCGTTGCTGGCAACGGCGTACATTTCCCGCCAGCATAATAGAACCGGTTTAAAACTAACTGTAATACATCACTTGAGATTATTCCTTTAATGTAATTTCGTATATTAAAGCAATTTAGCATATTATATTTGGCTTTTCGTTTCATCTTTCGTTAAAAAAAAAAGCAAAGCTTACAACGACTGTAACCCGAAAAAGTAACAAGAGCTGTAAGCTCATATGGCACTTGCATGTGTCAAGATGATTTGATTGATCAAGAGTAAGTTTCGACTTTGCGGTTGAGATGCGCGCTATAAGGGAGCTGGAACTTCATTTGTAAGCAAAACCCTTGAGGCAAAACTGCTAATGGGCTGATGGGCATCACGAAAATGCATATATTGCTTAAAAGTATTTTTTTTACCTTGCGGTCAAGATTGGTACTTTAAGGAATAATCGGATTTGGGAAGTAGCAATTTCTAAGCAAATGTTGTTGAGTCTCCAATATTCCAGCGAAGTTTCATCGTCCTAGCACATCTGGAAGTACCTTAACGCGCATCACCGGAATCCCAGACCCCCCTCCCCCTCCTCCAACTCCACCCACAATAACCGGAGCCAATCCTGTTCTGTAAATGATTAATCCAGAGCATCTGTTTGTCATTCCCACGAAGTTCGATCCAGATCACACCAGTCTAAGCGGGTCAAGTATTTTCCGCCCTCCCCCCGATAATTGCCGGATTCGGTCCGGAAATGAAAAAGGTCACAAGAGAAAAATGTCCTCTGTTTAATTATTAAATTTCACTCGAATCCGATCACCCGTTCCAAAGTTACGCATGACTCAATATTCCGGATTCCCCTCCCTCAACTCCCCCCCCCCAAGATTATCATATCGAGGATTTTTTTTTTTTATTCCAAGTCAGTTTGACCGGGTCCCTGATATGCCTTCCAAGTTTCGTCGTGAAAATCCCCCAAAAACGCAATTCCGGGATACCCCTCCTCCCCCCCCCCCTTAAGTGTCCGGATCCAGTCAAATTATGTAAAAGATTTATATGGACCAGATGTTTGTTCTTCCCAGCAAGTTTCACTCCGATACCATCATTCTAACCGTTTCTCGAGATTTCCGGTCCACCCCCCCACCCCACCCCACCCAGCTCCCCCGCGGTGCACGTAGCCAATCCGATTCAGCAAATGACTTACCTAGAGCATCTGTTTGTTCTTCCCACAAAGTTCCATCCCGATCCCTCCATTCTAAACGGGGCACGTATTTCCCCCCCCCCCCCCCCCCAATAGTTGCCGGATCCGGTCCGGATATGAAAAAAATCATCGGAGAAATGTCCTCTGTTGAATTCTTAAATTTCACTCGAATCCGATCAACCATTCCAAAATTACGCATGACTGAAAATTTCGGATTCCCCTCCCTCCACTCCCCCCACCATTATCTGATCGCCAAAATTTTTATTTTGAAGTCAGTTTGATTGGGTCCCTGATATGCCTGCCAAGTTTCATCGTGAAAATCCCCAAAACCACCATCACCGGAATTCCGGGACCCCCCCCCCCCCCCATAAGTGTCCGGATCAAGTACAATGGCCTAAAGGACTTACCTAGAGCAGATGCTTGTTCTTCCCAGCAAGTTTCACTCCGACCCCTCCATTCTAACCGTTTCTTGAAATTTCCGGTCTCCCCCCCCCCAACTCCCCCCTGGCTACCGAATCCGGTCAAGACTTTAAACGGGACATTACAGATATATATTCTGTTCAGTTATGAAGTTTCATTACAATCCGATCATCCGTTCGAAAGTTACACACTTCTCAATTTCCCGGATTCCCCTGCGGATTCCCCTCCCTCCACTCCCCCACCATTATCTGATCGACAATATTTTTATTTTGAAGTCAGTTTGATTGGGTCCCTGATATGCCTGCCAAGTTTCATCGTGAAAATCAAAAAAACCACCATCACCGGAATTCCGGCCCCCCCCCCCCCATAAGTGTCCGGATCCAGTACAATGGTCTAAAGGACTTATCTAGAGCAGATGCTTGTTCTTCCCAGCAAGTTTCACTCCGATCCCTCCATTCCAACCGTTTCTTGAAATTTCCGGTCTCCCCCCCCCCCAACTCCCCCCTGGCTACCGAATCCGGTCAAGACTTTAAACGGGACATTACAGATATATATTCTCTTCAGTTATGAAGTTTCATTACAATCCGATCATCCGTTCGAAAGTTACACACTTCTCAGTTTCCCGGATTCCCCTGCCCTCCACCCCCCCCCCCCCAAAATGGTCGGATCAGAAAACTGATTATTCCTAATTTTGTTTGGTCGGGTCTCTGATATGCCTGCCAAGTTTCATGGTCCTAGCACAACTGGAAGTACCCTAACTCGAAAAAGTGTGACAAAATGCCCTAAATTTTCAAGTTTCCAGCGCCCCGCACTCCCCCCCATATGGTCGGATCGGGAAACTGATTATTTCCAGGTTAGTTTGGTCGGGTCCGTGATATTCCTGCCAAGTTTCATTGTCCTAGCTCATCTGGAAGTACCCTCACTCGAAAAAGTGTGACAAAACGCCCTAAATTTTCAAGTTTCCAGCGCCCCAACTCCCCCGCATATGGTCGGATCGGGAAACTTATTATTTCCAGGTTACTTTGGTCAGGTCCCTGATATTCCTGCCAAGTTTCATTGTCCTAGCTCATCTGGAAGTACCCTAACTCGAAAAAGTGTGACAAAATGCCCTAAATTTTCAAGTTTCGAGCGCCCCCACTCCCCCGCATATGGTCGGATCGGGAAACTGATTATTTCCAGGTTCGTTTGGTCGGGTCCCTGATATTCCTGCCAAGTTTCATTGTCCTAGCTCATCTAGAAGTACCCTAACTCAGAAAAAAGTGACAAAATGCCCTAAATTTGCAAGTTTCCAGCGCCCCGCACTCCCCCCCATATGGTCGGATCGGGAAACTGATTATTTCCAGGTTAGTTTGGTCGGGTCCCTGATATGCCTGCCAAGTTTCATTGTCCTAGCACATCTGGAAGTACCCTAACTCGGATATGTGGGACAAAAAAACTCGGACCGACCGACAGACCGACAGACCGACAGACCGACAGACCGACAGACGGAATTGTGATCGGTATATGGCACTTGAGCCAGAGGCTGCAAGTGCCATAAAAATAGGCGCCGCAGGCGATTTTTTTTTAATCTGCTTTTTTTCCCGGGAAAAGTTTGCTATACCTACCATACAAGTTTTAGTTTTAAACGTGTTTCAAACCCCCAAGAATTTAAATCCTTAAACGCCAACTAAATGTAACATCGTTCTTCCAAATAGAGAATACTACAAAATGCGCCGCAGACGAAAATTTTGTGTAAAACTAACTGTAATGCATCAGTTTAGATTGCTCCTTTAATGTATATTCGAATATTTGAATTGACATATTTTGCTTTTCGTTTCAGCTTTCACTAAAAAGTGAATTCCAACGACTTTACCCAGAACAAGTTGAACTAAGCGCCGCAGGCGAATTTTTTTAAATCTTAGTTTTTCCGGAAAAATTTGCTCCCGACAAATGTTTGCAGAATTTGATTTTTTAAGTATAAAAAGAATCCGATATGCCGACAAGAATACGTACGCCAGGCAGAATCATTCAGAATTCGATTTCTCCCGTGTTTTGCCCGACAAGGCTATAAAGATCACTATTTCTTAAGTGTAAATAGAAGCCGATGTGCCGACGAAACTTAAACTTTCGGGACGCGCCCGATAAACGTGTACAGAATTTGACGTTTACGTTTAAAAACAACCCGATGCGTCGACAAGAATACCGACGCCCGACAAAACCAAACGGCATTCGATTTCTTACGTGTAAAAAAAACGTTGTGCCGACGAGACTTGAACTTCCCGGGTGCGGTCGACCAGGTTCGTAAAATTTTATTCGTACGTATAAAAAGATGAGCCGACGAGTCGATCGTCGCTCGACAAAACCATTCAAATTTTATTTCTTCTGTATCCTTATGTATAAAAAGAACTCGATCTCCGAACGAGAATACCGAGACCCGATAAAAGCATTCAGAATTCGATTTCTTCTGTGTTTTGCCCGACAAATGTTTGTAGGATTTTATTTCTTACGTATGAAAAGAACCCGATGGGCCGAAGAGACGACAAACCCGACAAAAGTATAACATTTTTGTTTCTTCTGTATTCCCTATGTATAAAAAGAACCCGATGTGCCGACGAGAATAACGAGGCCCGACAAAAGCATGCAGAATTCTATTTCTTCTGTGCTTTGCCCGACAAATGTTTCAAGGATTTTATTTCTTGCATGTAAAAAGAACCCTATGTGCCGACGAGTCGACCGACGCCCAACAAAAGTATACAAAGTTTTATTTCATCTGTGTTTGCCGGCGCTCCGCGCCGACAAACAAGTGAACTTTCGCCTGGCTTCGCCCGACGAAAGTACTATCACAAGACCTTTGGGGGGGGGGGAGTCCCCCCCCCCATAGTGACACCCGTGACCCTGGCACCCGGCTAGTTACCGCGGTATCTGTTCTTCAGATCCCACGTCCCCAACCGTGGTAAATGATCGTGGCATCTGGAAAACTCATATCACTTTCAACATCACCAACGCACCAGCCTAGTGCTTTTGTCAAATTGGTGAAAGAGAAGCTAGACACTTGTGATGTGAGTGGACATCAGTATTTCTTTTGCGATGACTTCTAAAAGCGCAAGTTGTCGTGTTTGCAAAGCAACCGTAATATTAGATACAATGGTAACTGCAAAAACGACAAAAATACAGATCCAGTTATCGTGGTGTCAGCTGCAGTACTATAAAAGACTACTTGGACTTCATGCAACAAACCACAGTGTAGCTATGCAAGGGGATGTAGACCTACTCTCCTTTAATCTAGCAACAAAAGTAAGTAGGCTATGTTGAAATTACGGTTGCAAATAATTAGCCACCTCGAGAAAGACTTCATAAAACGAAACTAAAGCACTGCACTTAAAATGAATAAAAAAGGATCTTGGCCCCACCGTACTAAGGCGATATTGGATCAAGGGGTGTGTCATGGATTTGGAATGGGGGTCTAGGACCCACAAAAATTCTCAATGACATTGTAAGTAAAGTGGAGTGGAAGGAAAAGATATCAAGGAACGGGCGGAGAAAATGGAAAGTTCTGAAACACTTAGGTATACAGGGTAGCAAAGGTAATGTTTGGTGAAGAGGTCATTTCAAGTTTGATTTGCCTTTAAAGTTCAAATGAAAAGCCAACTTATTTGGCTTTTCAGTGGGCAGTGGTGACAGTGGTGAGCTTGGTTAAGACCGCTTAGTCGCTGAAAAAAAAATCCTTTCTGGTAAGGCACGCAACACAAATACAAGCGCATAGGTACCACAAACCACACGGAAATTCATTATTTGAAAATCGATTATTCGTGATTAACGGAAAACGAAGTAACGCATTTTCAGCGGGTCTTCAAGCCAATTTAAGGAATAAGTGATGGGTTAACAAGTAACCAAATTGTCCTATCCCAGCCCTTTTCAGTTAAACTTTAAGATATTTGCGTGCATAGATTCAGCTGCGAGCAAACTGTCTCCTAATTCTGGGAAATGTCTGGGACATTAAAAGGTCAGGGACAAGTGATAAGCCGAGGTGCCAATTTTGTAAAGTTGATGTAGGGGATTTGAACCATCTTCTTTACAAGTGACTGTCCCAGCAACTTGTAAAGAGTCTGTCCCACGTGAGAAGTTTTTAGGTGGTTTAAGTATGTATGTACAGGATCTAATTAATGGTACAACCCCTAGAATTATACGTAGGATTTGTGCATTTCTGGACCATTTAAGTATTAAGTAAGATAATCCAGTCCCACCCAAATCCAGTCCCACCCGTGGAGTAAAATTGTCAGAGTTTAAGTGTATATGTATGTACTGGTGTTCAGTTTTTACTCAGTCAGAGAGTCTCAGTTTGTAATTGTCGATTTCTTGTGTGTTTCATATGAAAGTGTTACGCTTTCCTTTTGTTTTGTTTTTTTTTTTCTTTTCGTTTTTGTACTCCGTCCATTTTCTGTTTGAAATGACGGGTGATAAATAAATAAATAAATAAAAAATAATTAGAAGAATCTGATGATAGTCTGAGGACGAAGGAAGTTGTATAGTTCCGTTGATTAAAAGTTCCCTGTATGCTGAACGTAAATGTTGTATTGTTTTTGTTCTGCTTTTTTGTTGCATGGCGAAAGGGCTTCATAAAGCATTTTTCTATCTATTGATCGATCGTGGTATCGGCACAAAGTCAACTATTATCTTTGCCCGTACGAACCCTTGCCATGTTTCCGACGGGATGCATAACCAGGGTTACCGCTCGATACAAAAATAAATCACCCCTTCTTCAAAAAACATAAGCAAAAGAAGAATTCGCGGTGAAGCCGCGCGGAAAATTTTTGAAATTATGGATTTCTGTGGTGTTTAGTTTGTGGGTTTAACGAAACTCAGTAATCTGGTGATACAAACAGAAACAAACCAAAGAGTTCGGTGATAAATCACCACCGGTGGCAACCCTGTGCACAGCAGGCTACGCTACGGCCGGTCGTTCAAGAGCTATAACAATACTTCACGCTGATCGAAAACTGAATCAATCAATTTTGATCCGACAGGAGGAGGTGTTCCCATTCTTATCAACAATTATTCTGACTTAATGACCATCCTGAAGCTTACATTTTGATTTTACATGGGTTTGGAATGATTTTTCATATTATTGGTCATGGAAGATAAAAAAAAAACGATAACTCAATTATGATGTCTTATTGTCTAAACGGAGTGACAAAACGGAAATGCTACTCGGGAATACTTTATGTCTGACATCATGTCACACCTTGACCGTATACCACATCAGAGGGTGGGTTTCTACGAGCTTGGCAGCGAGACAGCTCCTTTTAATGGGTTAATTAACCTTTTGAACTAGCAGAATACAACTCGCTTAAGCCATCGCAAAAGATGAAAACTGGACTAGGATCAAGCTTTAAATACGTTTTTTTACGTTCAAGATCAGAGGAAAAGTCTACTGTGAGTAGCAACGAAGACTGCAACAAGAATCCGATGGGGGGGGGGGGGTCTTATAATCTCTTTTACATATTTGACGGTGCAAAACGGATAAGTCAGCTACATTTTATTCGAGCTATATTTCGGCCCTTCTCACCGAAGTACGGAACTAATCGCCCATACATGCCGCCAACAAGTATCCATCTTAGCTGGAAAGAAGAAGAAGAGACAGGTGACTCTACAACCAAAATGCAGAAGAATCTCTACCCTTTCGACGACCCAATCGGACAACAAAAACAGTAGCCGAGTCGAGAATGAAATCACAGCACCAGCTTTAACTCCAACCAATTTTCATAGAAGAAGTTCAAAAAAGCAGATATATAAGGAAGAATCTTCAATTGTTTTTCCACAAGTTTATTTTCCAGCTTGAGCGGCTTGAGCATGAAGAGGACCCTTGCCAAGAAGGGCCGAAATATAGCTCGAATAAAATGTAGCTGACTTATCCGTTTTGCACCGTCAAATATGATTCGCAGTCAGCTTGGGCTGAAGGAACATCTATCACCGAAGTACGGAACTAATCGCCCATACATGCCGCCAATTTTCACAGAAGAAGTTCAAAAAAGCAGATATTTAAGGAAGAATCTTCAATTGTTTTTCCACAAGTTTATTTTCCAGCTTGAGCGGCTTGAGCCTGAAGAGGACCCTTGACAAGAAGGGCCGAAATATAGCTCGAATAAAATGTAGCTGATTTATCCGTTTTGCACCGTCAAATATGATTCGCAGTCAGCTTGGGCTGAAGGAACATCAATCTCTTTTACAGTTATGGGTGCCATGCAAACGGACAAATAGACGTATGGGCAGACCTATTATGTTATCTATCATAACATCCTGGGATACCAACAAGAGCTAGAAGCTTATATGGCACTTGCAAGGCTGGGTAAGAGGATGAGAGTAGGAATTTGCTAATTCGTGGGTTTGTTGTGATCATTTATAAGCAAAACTTTGAGACTAAAATGACAATAAACCCTTGGGAATTACGAGAATGTATCGTTTGGTAAAAAGTATATTATTTTTGCACTTGGCTGTGATAATGCGCACTTTAAGGGCGCCAGAAATTCATCTGTAATCAAAACCCTTGAGACAAAAATGATCCTGGGCCCTTCAGGATCATGAATATCTTTTCATCACTTTCCTACGTGTTTCATCCGTGAATTTCCTAGCTTTGCGTTCCAAGTCTGAGATGAATTCTGGGTTGTCGTGCAAGCAGCGCACATTCTGAACGTTATTACTAGAGCCCTGGGAGACAAAATACAAAAGTCCCTTAGATGAGTGAAAATAATTCAGTGTATTATCAGACTTAAAAATAAGCTGCCTTTTCAGTTAAGCTTTAACTATATCTTTCTACACCAGCTGCGCGTGCTTTGATTGAGCGAACACTCATGCTAAATGAAAATCTCCTTTCACAGAGATACCTAGGTACAGTTGCAATTGCCTTATTCGATCGGGCAGATACTAGCATCACACGCCTTTAGATCCTCACAAGCCAGATACTAGCGTCACAGAACCTTTTGTGTTCCCTAACTTGCTTGCTTTCGACCAAATTTGGATCTTTTTACTGCACTTTTTCAGCGTGGTTCGTACTTGTACGCAAAAAAATCTGATGTTGAGTCATGCGCCTATGACTATTTCACTTCAAAGGACATGGCTAATAAAACCATGAGCTCAGTTAAGACTGTAAGGGAGCGACGACGGCAGAGCTTAGGTCGCGTTCCAGAACTTAACAATTGTTAACAAATTGTTAACGATTGTTAACTTTTTGTGTTCCAGGTTTCTGAGTTCGAAAGTTAAGCTCCGCCCACCTATGATTTCCGTTCCAGAGCTTAACGATTGTTAACTATTTCGTAATGATGGTTGGTGAGCATCGTTAGAAAAGTTAACAATTGTAGAATTTGGAAAAAGTTAACGATCGTTAAAGCTGCAGTTAGCTCCGCCCCGAAATAAAATTGACGATTGTTAACAATTGTTAAGTTTCTGGAACGCAACCTTAGTCAAACGAGTAGAAGCTCTTTCGCCAGCAGCCTATTAGAATATCATAAAACGTGTTCGTCTTCAAAAAAAAATAGCAGTAGTCTTCCCATTTCATAATCTTTTCCTCTTCTTTCAACAATAAATATTTGTATCCAGTGCGTTTTTTGTTAAATGACGCGTCACACTTCTTATGCTAATTCATTCTACTTCAGTAGCATTTCCATCCATTCTCGTTCCCGAGATCCTTCACTTCAGAAGTGTATACTTATCTCCTCTACTGGCATTACACTGATCTTCACGCTTGCCACATTTTTTCTCTTTCCGTGACGTTTCCCTGATGAAAAATTTGTAGCCTACATAGTTGTATGATAGTTATACGAAAAAGTTGCATGTATTGATATGTAATAGTAAAGAATACTATCAATTCCATGTGCCTCAGAATGGGCCAATCTTAAGCAGTAGTATCCAGCAGCATTCTGTCCTACTATAGTAGCATCCAGTATATTTACCTCTTGGTAAAAGAAGAAAATATTTGGGTAAGGTGAGGGTTAAAACTCGTTCTTACTCTTGCCCGATGTGTGGAAGCGACAAAGAAAGTATGAGTCATTTTGTGGGAGAGTGTGAGGAACTGAATGGGTTAAGACATGAGTTGTTTGGAGTGAGAGCGCTTTGGGAGTGAGTGGATAACTGAGAGAATGAAAGAGAAAAGTTTCCAGGCTATTCAAATGTTTGGAAGGTTCCTGCGGATAGGGTTAGCACACAGGGAAAATTGTATATCCCTGTAGTTATAAATATTGGCATAGTGTTCTTGTTTTTTATATATGTTTTTTTTTCTTTTGTTGTTTTGGTGCGATGGCCCTTGTTGGCTTTTATGCATTAAATATCTATCTATCTGTCTATCTATAGCAGCATGCAGCAGAGTGCAGTAACACGGTAGAGGCATGTAGTAGCACCAGATACTACTTTTTCGTACAACTTCATACTTCTATTTTTAGATAAATTTTTCATCGGGTCAGGCTCCCGATCATTGAACGAGAACTACTGGTCAAGACACATGTTATGCAAATATTGCCAAGTTTCTCATCCAAGACAAGGGACATGGAAAGAGGCTAAAACCAGCCGAAGCCTTGTGTAGATTGGCTGTAAGCATTGCTAAGTTTTAAAGTGGTCAACTATTCCAGAACATTATGTAGTGCGAGGTTTCCTTTAATTGTTTGGCTGCATTTTTCAAACTGTCACGCTGCCAACCAAACTGATTTGTGATTTAAGCAAGTAAGTATGTTTTAATACCCCCCCCCCCCCTAACAAAAAAAAGCGGAGTACGACGGTAATAAAGAAAAGAAACGAACGAGGCGTATGCTACGCCGACTGAACAGAAACGACAATTACAATAAATAAACAACGTCTAATCAGCTGGTGATGCGGCGACGGACGGAAACTAGAATCTTGACGGAAATTAACGTGCAAATTATACACCCGTGACAAAAAATATCAGTAGCTCTGTAACATCTTATGATCGTAAACTCGGGGTTTTATAAAATCCTTTGTCCCCACATTTCCAAATTGGGTGACTGAACGTTTTTGTTTGGCCTCATTCGTTACCGCGAATTCGGTGCTAATTCTAATTTCGGTGCTAATTCTGCCTTTTTTATTATCCCTAGATCCCTTATGGAATTATAAGCTTCTCAATCCCCGCCTTTCGCCATTGTTTCTTTTTGTACCTATGAATTTCAGCGCTTTTTGGGATCCCAAAACGTAAGTGGAGGGATACCTATGCTGTCCGCTGTCCGCCTGTCTGTCCGTCTGCCAGCACGATAATTCTCGAAGGGGTAAAAATATTTTCTTCTGACTTGGTATGAGTATCCATTGGGTCAAAGTACAGGTCAAGTTCGTAGATGAGCCCTGTAGACCCATATTTAGAGATGGGGGATGGTTTCAAATTAAGGGACGAAAAAAATGCTTTAAAATCCAATGAGATCTAGGGTTAAGGAGATATGCTGAATCCATATCTGAAGCTTCTTTTCTCGGCGGACAGGCAGTCCGTCCAGAATCCGGCCAAAACCGGAAATTTTTTTAAAAGTAAAAGTTTTATTTGAAGTTGATTAAACTGTTCGAGTTTCGAGGTAAGAAGACATGCTGAATCCGTACATATGAATCATTTTCTACCCGGACAAGTAGCTCCCCAGAGTTCGCCCGTAATCCGGCCAAAACCAGAAAATTTGCTGAAGGTAAAAGTTTTATTTGAAGTTGATTAAATGTCGATTTAGGGGTAACACGACATGCTCAATCCATATATGACAATGATTTTCTACCCGGATAAATAGTTCGCCCGGAATCTGGCCGAAACCGGATTTATTTTTAAAGTTTTATCTGAAGTTGATTGGAGGTTCGAAGTAGTGATAAGGAGGCATGCTGAAACCGTATTTCTCGCTGGACAAATAGTTCACCCGGAATCCGGCCAAAAAATGAGAAATTTGTTAAAAGTTAAAGTTTATCTGAAGCTGATTAGAGGTCAGCACTTTCTATAGTTTAGTACGGTTTAAGGTTTGATTCTGTCTGTAACATATGTAAATTTTGTTCTATTGTTTTGTGATTACCATGGCTGCAAGGCTTTAGCGTCGTAATCTACTACTATGGGGGTAAGGAGATATTATGAATTCGTTTTGAGCTTTAATTTTCTGCCGGACAAATTTTTCACCCGGAATCCGACCGAAACCGGAAATTTGGCGGAAGTAAGGCAGGTAGTTTCTATCAATTTCGTCAAAGTATATAGCACGTATAGGGGTAAACACACATGCTGAATCCATACCTGAACTTGGTTTAATGAGATGACTAGCCATCGGCATTTATCTGTTTCTAAATTTCTAAATTTTAATAGTAAAAATAGTCAAGGAGTCTGACGAAGACCGGATATCTGCAAGAAGCAACTGTCTGGATCAAATATTACATTTGTGGGATCCCATCGAAACCTTTGGTCTTCTTCGGATTAGCCGTGTTTTGACAGTCATGCAACATAAAATTCGCCGAAATGTTGAAGGTCCGCGAACAACTCTTTCACACAAAAGGACATGAGAAGCTTCTAAGTGCTGTTTCTTGTTTCGGAAGGCATGGTAGGCCATCAGGTCTATATTCTGTTTTTTGACTTCTTTTGTTGTGCTTGTTTTTCCCACTTTTTAACCACTACACATTCAGTTTTCAAACATTTTGCGTCCAGCCACCGTGTCCGAGAGCGGGAAGGCTGGAGAAAGTTGACAAGCACTAACAAGAAAATCGCTCATTTCACGTGTAAAGTAATGTTATTTCGAAAAACGATACGTCTCAGCAATTTCGTTGTGAAAAAATCATTTCTAGTAAGAGTTGTGCTTTAACTTTCGATACTTCTCTTTGCGAGGGAGAATATGAATAACAAAATGGGAGAATAGTTAAACAGTTTTCCAAGCAGACAGACTGCAACGGACTGCAACTCGACATCGTATGGCATGGTGGGGGGGGGGGGGGGGCTGCCCTTAAAGCACACCTTATTGTTTATGTTCCGATATCCAAAACTAGTAATAAAACCATAAGCTCTGCTTTTACCAAATTATACACAGCTTTGGGTGTTATAGGCCTTTTCCGAGGCCCATCGACTTATAGCAAGAATAAAGGCAGGAACAAAGGCGTTTTTGCAGTTACTGAATATCTGGCCAGTTACCGTGGTATCTGATATGTAGATACCACGGTCCGCCAACCGTACCGTAGTAACTGACCGTTGTGTCTGAAAAAGTCATCTTCACATCCATCATCACCAATACAAGAGCCTATGCTTTTGTCAAATTAGTGGAAAAGAAGTTCGGAACTTCTGGTGTTAGTGGATAAGTATTTTTGGGGTGACTTCTAAAAACGCTGCTTTTTGCAAAGCAACCGTACTATCAAATACCATGGCAACGCAAAAACTAAACGATGTAGATCAAGTTACCGTAGTATCAGATACCATGGTATCTACAAAACGCAACAAGCGCTTAAACTATCATAAGGCCTGACCCATTGATGCAGCGCGCACGCCATCTATACTTTCTTTCATAGACGACAACGAACTTGCTGAATCGGCTTGACTATGAGGTGGCACTGACTCAGTTTCCCGGTATACTGGCAGGTGATATCGGGGTAGGAGCAGGAACAAATAGGCCAACTTCTTATTTGCTCTTGGTAACAGCAAGAACAACAAGACCAATGGTTCGATGGGATCCCAAAAGTTCAATAATTGTTCCAGACAGTTGGGTCTTGTCTTCGCCAGATCCAGTCTTCGCCAGAACTTGTGAACGTTTTTACTATTAAAATTTAGAAACAGATTCAGGCCAAATAGCTAATCACCGAAGAAAACCAAGTTCAGATATGGATTTAGCATGTGTGTTTACCCCTATAAGTCATATCTATTCTGACAAAACGATCGAAACTTCCTACCTTACTTCTGACAATTTTCCGGTTTCGGCGGAATTCCGGAACTACTTGTCCGGCAAAAAAATAAAGCTAAACACGAATTCAGCGTATCTACTTACCCCTATTTCCAACATCTAATCAACTTCAAATAAAAGTTTAACTTATAACAAATTTTCCGGTTTCAGCCGGATTTCGGGCAAACTATATGTCCGGTTAAAAATTGACGGATTCAGTATCTCTTCTTACCCCTAAATCGGACATCTAATCAACTACAAATACAACTTTTGCTTTTAACAAATTTTCCGGTTTTGGCCGGATTCCGGGCGAACTACTTGTCCGGGTAGAAAATGATTTTCACATTAGTGTTATTCAGCATGTCTTCTTACCTCTAAATCGAACATCTAATCAACTTCAAATAAAACTTTTACTTTAACACACTTTCCGTGTCCCGGTCCTTGGACCGGGCGAACTACTTGTCCGGCGAGAAAATGGTTTTCATAATCGTGTTCAGCATGTCTTCTTACCCGATAATTGGCTATCACATTGGCTGTTTAAGATATTTTGTTTGCCCCTTAATTCGACCCCCCTCCCTACCCCTAAATGTAGGGCTACAGAGCACATCTACGAACCAACCCAAAGAACTCTTACACCAAGTTTCATCAAAATATTTCATTCCCTCTAGAGTTATCGTGCGGACAGACAGACGGACAGACGGACATTTTTGCGATGTCATAGGTATCCCTCCACTTACGTTTTGGGAGCCCAAAATAATCACCAGAACCTCCGTCGCCCTATCTCTGTAACACGACCATGCGGAGTCGAATAGATTCACTACACCCTGCCCGATGCAAGCGAGCGGAGGGTAGGAGCTACACGGAACATTACAATTCGTTCCCTCTAGAAACAGTTATATCGCAGTAAAGCCCCGGAGAAGAAATTTTAAAAGTAAAAGCCGATTGGTTGTAGCGGATGCCATATTACGTTTATTTCTTACCGTCATTTAGCTCACGCTGACTAAATGTAGCGGATGCTATATTACATCGTTTGCCCACAGGGTGTGCGATGACTCTGAGTGAAATGAATATTGTTTGATTGTTAGTATGCTGGGGATGCGCGCATAGAGAAGTGTTAATGTTTTTGTTGAAATAAGATTTAATAAACTGGAATAATCCAATAGTTTTGGTGACAATCCAGCGCCAGCGCATTGGTTCTCTAGTATTGTGACGTCAAACGTAACACGCTGCAGAGCGGGTCAGCAGACCTGCTGCACTTTTCCCTCTGATATGCGCAGCGGCGAAGAGGGAAGTAGACGGGCATCAACTCAAATCTCAGCAAGTACCTCTAGCTCAGCTCAGCTTTGTCGGGGTATCCATAGTCGCTACCAGAGACCAACGACGGATTGGACCAACGATGATTCTGCCAGAACAAGACCATTTTCTGGTTGAATGCGAGCAACTCTCAGACCCCAGGAGACATTTTCTTAATGGGTAAACTATCCAGTTCACCGATGTTCTTGAAACAAAAAACAAAGCTAAGATACTTAAAATATGCCAATTTTTAAAGAGTGTATTAGTTAAATAAAGATAAGTATTGAGTGATGTAAAGTTTATTGTAACCATCATGTATTTTGTACGGCCAATTGGCTAATAACTATATTCATATTCATGTTCATATTGGCTAACTTGTTCTTGGTAAGAGTAAGGCAGGGCGAGAGAGTGTGATACAAAGGAAGCGGCTGAAGGAGAGAATAGAAGTCCTTAGACATGAACAGAGAGAATGTGAGGCGACTTGAGGACTCATAAAGTCTCAGTTCATCACCTGTTATGGGGAAGGAAAATCAGAGGAACACACGTCCTTAAGAGTTGGCGGAGGAAGAGGAAGCTGGGTGATTCGGAGTGAACGAAACGAGGAGGGGCGAGGCCGACAGAATGACAACATGGAGGAGACGGTTGAGATGCTAAGATACTCTTTTCCATGACAAGCGGGACAACTAACGTAGAAGTTCAATTCTCTTCCAGGAACTCAAAGAACATACCAACACCAGAAGTTTCCTATTTACTCGCTTGAATCTCGAAAATAAAGTAGCAAAACGAAAAAAATATTTTAAAAAATGCCTCTGTATAGTATTTACGACTTTTCTCTGCGTAGACTCCGCGTTACATCACAATCCAAAAGGACAAGCTTCATTTGAAACAAGTGACACGGCGAAACTCAAAACAGCCTGTTAGCTTATATAGATAGACATGTGGATAGAGAGTTTATTTTACAAATCTACCTTCGGTTACACAACCAAATTTGCGATTGTTGTCACTTGAAAATCAATCCTGGTTCGTTAAAAATGTCTACGAATTCTGGAATAAAAAGTTTCGTATATCTGACGTGTTTTGTTGGTACGGTCAGTCAGTGGTGCTGTTTCTAAATCCAAAGCGCTAATTATGTCAAATGAAGCTCTGCTACTCTCTATGCGGACTAATATGTCACGCGGAGTCTACACAGTGAAAATTCATACAAATGTAACTTGTCGAGTGTAGATACGTACTTTCGGTCAGTCCAGAATTTAAAATTCTAGCTCTCTAGAACCACCCTACATGAGGGTTCATTAGTTGCGTTTTTGCATATACCATTGTATCTGTTACCACGGTAACTGGATCTGCAATTTGTCGTTTTTGCAGTAACCGTGGTATCTGATATACGGTTGCTCTGCAAAAACGACAACTGCCGAAATTGCGCATTTCGAAGTCATCCCAAAAGAAAAACTGACATTCAGTCACACCACCAAGTGCCAAACTTCTTTCCCACCAATTTGACAAAAAGAGATGACTTTTTCAGATACCACGATCAGTTGCCACGGTCGGACCGTGGTATTTGGATATCAGATACCACGATACCTGGCCACATACCACGATAACTGGCGAGATACCACAATAACTGCAAAAACGTGTTTTAGCCGTGGTATCAGATACCACGATAACTGCAAAAATGACTTTAGACCGTAGTATCAGATACCATGGTATCTGAAAAAACGCAACTAATATTCATCAGCAGACCCCTCAAAAACTCATGCAGTTTCAAGGATTCAACCAACAAGGCACCTCCACCTGTACTGCCTCAAATGGGGAGAATGGTGACCTAGAGTGGACCATCATTTTACCAGGCCACATCGTTGCTCTACAGAAAAAAAGAACTAGCCCAGCATCTTTCCAATATGGCCTGAGAAAATCAATTAAATGGTCAAACGCATGGTGTTTCTCAGTAATAAACTGTAAGAATTGGCCCAAGGTGGCTACGAAGTATTAAGTAGCCTTATTTCAGCGCTCCAAGCGGATTAGTCTCTGTTTGTCCCACCTCGTTTCATTATCAGCATTCATCAAATAGAGATGGTACAACCAATCTATAGAGAAGCTTTGACTTTTTATGGCACTTGCCCTTCGACCAAGTGCCATATACTGATCGCAATTCCGTCGGTCGGTCCCACGATTGCGAGTTAGGGTACAGTAGAGGTATGCTTATGTGAGCGCTTGTTGACAGTGGACTTTGCCATTTCCATGCACTTGCTGTGTTTAAAGCTGACTACCAGTTAGCCAAAGTAGGTAATTAAGGGCATCTGAAAACACCTGTTTAGGTATTTTGCATCTTCATTCCACCATTTAGCTGAAAACTGCACTCTGTTCACATAAGCATACCTCTACTGTACTTCCAGATGAGCTAGGACGATGAAACTTGGCAGGCATATCAGGGAACCGACCAGATTAACTCTGCAATAGTCACTTGCCCGGTCTGACCATCTTAGGGGGGGGAGGAGGTAGAATCCGGAATTTAGTGGCATGCATAACTTTCGAACGGGCGATTGGATCTTAATGAAACTTGATATCTGGAAAGGCCTCGTGTCTCAGATGTCACACTTCAAGTCCGGACCAGTTCCGATCAATGTGGGGGAAGTCGGAGGGGGGGGGGGGGGGGTGATGCGATCGGGATGAAACTTGGTGGGAAGAACAAGGAATCCTGAATCTTGAAGAATGTATAACTTTTGAACGGGTGATCGGATCTTCATGAAACTTGATATTTGGAAATACCTTGTGTCTTAGATATCCCAATACAAATCTGAACCGGATCCGATGAATATGGGGGGGGGGGGTCAGAGGGGAGAACCGGAAATCTTGTGACACGCTTAGAGCGGAACGATCGGGATGAAACTTGATGGTAAGAACAATCACATGTCCTAGTTACATGAATGACAGAACCAGACCGAATTCGGGCACTGTGGGGGAGTTGGAGGTGGAAGTCCGGAACTCTGATGATCGTGATTTAAGGTACTTCCAGATGTGCTAAGCGATGAAACTTGGCTGGAGCATTAGAGACTCGACAACATTGGCTTAGCAACTGTCACTCCTCAGATCCGACCATCCCATCCCCGACTTCCCTTGATCGTTCTTGCATTGAGGGTTTTGCTTCGAAATGAATCTCAGGCACCCTTAAAGTGGGCATCTTAATTGAAAACTGAAAAAAATACTTTTGATCAAAACGATATATATATTCATGATCCCCAAGGACCCATGATCAATTTTTGTCTCAACAGTTATTCTTACAAGTGACTTAAAGTACAAAAAAATACTTCTGAGGAAAATATACATTTTCATGATCCCGATGAGTCCGTTATCATTTTTGCTTCAAGGATTTTACTTACAGATGAATTTTTTAGAGCCCTTAAAGTGCGCATCATTATAGCCGAATGGAAAAATAAAATACTTTCTACCAAACAATACATCGTGATTTCCAAGGGCCCATGATCATCCTTATCTCAAGGGTTTTGCTTACAATTATCACAACAAACCCAGGAATTGGCTAATTCCTACTTCCTTCCTCTGACCCAGCCTTGCAAGTGCCATATGAGCTTCTACCTCTTGTTACATTAAAATGTAGTTCAAAACTCTCATCGATAAGACTCGCATCTTTTTTATTCTGCTGAAGAATTGTAATTAAACTATTTAGTTTTAAAACATATCCGAGAAAACATCTCATATCCACAAGTCAAAGAACAGAAAAGAGAAGCGTCCACTTTTTAAATAGAAAGGAAGTGACAAATACTAATCGTTAGAGAGACTCGCACCTTTTTTCTGATAAATGAATATAATGTTACTGCTTAATTGTAAAACTTTCCCCGACAAAACACCCCCTTGACAAAAGGAGGGTTTTCGCGAAATCTCGGAAGCACTTTCCGACGAGCGAAGCTCATCGCGAAAACTGTGGGAAAGCAACTCCTGGATTAACTTTCCATTTTACCGCTGGACTGATCGCGAAAACGCATGGAAAGCTGATGTTGCCGGGAAAATGTTGAATTACAAACTTGTTCAAATAAATATGGTTCACTTAACGGTTCTCTGATTCTCATATATTCCATCGACGTCACCTTAATCACGATTGCCATTTTTTTGTATTTATTAGTGACACTTGAACTGTTTTTCTCCACACCTCTGAAATTCCCGCCAAAACACTCAACTTTCTGCGGAGACCTTCGGCAACTTTCCGAAGCGGCGCGAAACCCATTGGAATGTGATTCCAACTTTGCTTTCCAGCTCGCGAAAACCCTCCTAAAAGGTTCCCATGGCAAGACATCCTCGTGGTCCCAAGGTCGTGCTAATATAACGTGCCCTTTTCTTGCTACAAAACCAAGACTAAGGTTGTCAATTTCATAATATACCATTCCTGTCGGACTCACAACCGGTACTTATTCAGATTCAGAGATAATCTGGTCGCGAACCTCAATAATAAGGATGTTGAACACCCCTGGATGGGTTTTCTTTTGTGATAAGATTTGTTTGATCATGTATCTAGGTTATTGCTGCTTTGTTTTCGTAGTAGTTGTTTTACTTTCGTTTTTTCCCATACTCCGTCTCTTTTTCTTTTGTGTTTGTTGATTGGTAAAAAATACTTCAGTCATTCTCATTCATTCGACGAGACGCGGGAACACCCTGCTGTCAGACCGACACGCAAAGACGACCAGAATCGGCCTTGCAAATGCCATCTAAGCTTCTACCTCTTGTTACATTACATATAGAAAGGAAGTTCCAAATACTAATTGTTTTTTGAGACTCGCACCTTTTTTCTGATAAATGAATATAATGTTACTGCTTAACTGTAAAACGTACCCCGACAAAACACCCCCTTGACAAAACGTCCCCATGGCAAAACATCCTCGTGGTCCCAAGGTCCAAGGTCCTATGAGTCATTTTGTGGGAGAGTGTGAGGAACTGAATGGGTTGAGACAAGAGTTGTTTGGAGTGAGTGTGTGTGGGACTGATTGGATAATTGAGAGAATGAGAGAGAAAAGTTTCCCGGCTATTCGTCAGTTTGGAAGGTTCCTCCGGATAGGGTTAGCACACAGGGAAAATTGTATATCCCTGTAGTGGCTGTAGCAGAAAATATTGGTACAGAGTGCATGAATATATATATTTTTTGTTTTGTTGTTTTTGTGCGATGGCCCTTGTTGGCTTTTATGCATTAAATATCTATCTATCTATCTATCTATAACGCGCCCTTTACTTGCTACAAAACCAAGACTAAGGTTGTCAATTTCGTACTTTACCAATATTGTCGAAAAAGTGTCGGACTCGCAACCGGTGCTTGACTCAGAGATAACTTGGTCGCGAACCTCAATAATAAGGGTATTGCACACCCCTGGATGGGTTTTCTTTTCTATTTGTTTCAAGGTTCAAGGTTGAACATGATGTTTGATCTTGTATGTAGCAGAGCTGGTGGACTCGGACTCTGGACTAATCTCGAGACAGTCTCGAGACGCCTTTTTCGAGACTCGGACTCGTCTCGGACTCGTCTTTCACGGAGCTGTCCGTCTGCCAGAGCTGTGGACTCGAACTCTGGACTCGTCTCAAGACGCCTTTTTCAAGGAGTCGGACTTGTCTCGGCCTCGGATTTGCTGGACTCGCAGCAGCTCTGGTAACTAGGCTATTGCTGCTTTGTTTTTGTAGTAGTTGTTTTTGTTTCTTTTTCTCCCATACTCCGTCTCTTTCTCTTTTGTGTTTGTTGATTGGTAAAAAATACTTCAGTCATTCTCATTCATTCGACGAGACGCGGGAACACCCTGCTGGCAGACCGACACACAAAGACCACCGGAATCGGTGATGCAAGCACTTATTGGCTACAAAACGACAAAAAATATCCGAATTACTTGTAAAGCCTTATCAAGGTCATGAAAGCAGATAAGTAGAAACGGGAGAACAACAAGGCGACACTGTGAAATCAGCACGCAAAAGGTGGCCCGAGGGGGGGGGATTCCCCCCCCCCCTTGTCTTTTGCTAAGTCGTATCGGTCGTTTACTTTGGCCTCATCGAGGTCCCGGGCGCTCATTTTAGTCTAAGACAGTCCGAGTATTTTAAAAAAAAAGGTTGATTTGGGCACTACCCAGGTTCAGTCGTAAATTGATCCCTGTCAAAGGCAAGCCGAGTCGTTTAAACCAGGTTTCATAACCCCGTTTCGGAGATATGATTATTTCTTGAACAAAGGGTCTGGACTGGCAGCAATTCGACTCTTTTTAAGACCTGTTTTACTTGCATATGATTTGTATCCGTCTCACTTAGGCCTTTGAGATGTTAGCCTGTCCTATAGATTAATTGTTATAGTCTGGCTTAATAACATGAATATGCATTTTAAACCAAAAGCGAGAGACAACGTTACGTGCACGGACTGTTGGTCAAACTTCGACTACAAGTAAGTAAGTAAGTAATTTATTTCTGACCCGTATTATGGACCCTTACAACGACTGGTATGGGCCCTTAAGCTCTTAACACACTGTTACGAACCTGCTATGCAACGCTACCCTGCACATGGTCCCCGAGCGGTGTGGACAATGCTTAGCGGTACAAAGTAACGTGCAAGCAACAACTTTTTCTTTCTCTCTAAGCTAGTGTCTACCTCGTAAAACAGTTATAGAAAACATAGATGTGTATTTACACTTAAGACGTAAAGGTTCAAAATATATGTGTATATACCACAGCACTTAACTTTTCAAGCTCTCCGACAACGACCTTCCACAGCGCGCTCCAACTCAAAACGATCCGAACTGCCTGAATTTTTCATAACTCCCCATCTCAAACTCGAATGACTGAAATTAGTCATCGCCAGGAACCTGAATATTTCCTGGCGGACTAACTGAAAAGAACCAAGGTGTAGCCAGCTCCCTGGTGAAAGTACACCTTGGTTACACCCGCTAGTATTACAAAGAACCCATTTGAAAAGCGTGAAAGTGAAAAAGAAGGCATGCAATTTTTAGAAACAATAGAAAAGCCATCAGAATTCAAATGAGAGGAGACCGGCGAAACCCTTTCGAAGCAAGTGTGTCCAGGACAGTGACAAAAATTCGATTACAGAGCAAGGTTGAGGTGGGTAAAACACTTTAAAAGGACAAGCAAGATTTGTATATACGTTGTTCTACAGACGCTGGAACAGCTCATTCAAGTCGGGAGGTACGTTTTTTGCAGAAGTAAACTTTTAAGAATATCTGCAAAGCCTTAGTAAAATTCTAGTCACCCAAATGAAAACCTAAAGGCCCATTCACAACGGGTTTTAGCTAATACTCGGTACCAGCCAGTTCCAAAAATCGCTCTGAGACCGAGAACTAGCTGGGTTCCTGCCGTTCGCAATTGATATTGGGGCCAGTTTCGGGTACCAACTAGCAGGGGCGTCGCAAGTGCATTTTCGGTGGGGGGGGGGGGATGCAGAGCCAAAACTTTACCGAATCTTTCAAAAAATTTTACCAAATCCTAGAACTAAAAATTCGAGCTTTAAATTATGGAACAGCAACGATTACGTAGGAAGAGTAAAGTAAAGGGCAGCATGAAAGACGATAAGCCAACTACTGGGCGGCGTTCTGGCGAAGCCCAATTGGAGAATATATTGCCGGGCATGATTGCAGTAACAGCTTCTATCTATATAGCCAATAGAAAATTAAATTGAGTGCCGCAGGCGAAAGTTTTTGAAATCCGTGTTTGTTTTTCTGTAGGCTAAAATTTAACTGCTTCTCTTACAAATTCTATCATTTACCGTTGATTACATACCGAGATCTAAGAAGTTCCAGAAACCGGATGGAGCGACGTTCCGGCAGCAGCAGCAACTGTAGTCTAGTCAATATACTACCTATAATCACATAAAGTGAGCGCTGCAGGCGAAATTTTTGTTTGCTTTTCCCTGCCAAATTTAATTTCCAACCAAATTCTGACTTTTAATGTTTCGAAATCTCAATCCTAAAACTGAATTAAAAACCCCGTCAAATGACGCGCCCTTCCACAAAATAGAGAATATTACGAAAAGTGCTGCAGGCGGAATTTTCGAAATATTTATGATTATATATTCTTTTTGGGATCCAAAATAAAAGTAAGGACTATCGATGATGTCATAGATCATCCCTTTTGCCTGCGACCAGTGCTTCAGCTTCACTCGACCTCTTCTGAGTTTCGAGGTTCGTGGTAACTTCCGAATCCTGGCAATTATAACGAATAAATTACCGAATCCTAGTTATTTTACCGAATAAGTTTACAGCGATAGCATGTTCGGGATTCTGTAGAACTACCATATCCCGGTTATTATACCGAGTTGTTCTGGTGTCGAAAGACTACCGAACACTATTCATATTCGGTATACTTTCGTCGAAACTGGAACAAAGTCAGGATTCATGGTTAACTTCCTAATCCTGGAAATTACATTGAATAAATTACCGAATCCCAATCATGATACCGAATAATTCTGAACCAACAGCTTATTCGGGATTCTGTGTATCTACGGAATCTCCATAAATATACCGAATAGTTCCGGCATCGAAAAGTTACCAAATGATTTCAGTAAATTCTCTCACCAAATTCGTGATAACTACTGAATACTGGCATTTATACCGAATCCCGATCATTATACCGAATAGATTTGTACAGATAGCCTATTTAGGAATATACAGAACAATTCTGCTAGGCCCAAAAATTTACCGAATCTCACAAAGGTGAGGGGGGGGGGTGCTGCACCCCCACACCCCCCTTGCGACGCCCCTGCCAGCTAGTCTCGCACCCAAGTTGAAATCAGTTCAACTTTTCAGGGTACTAGCGAATCACATTACTTAGAGGAATACTCAAATGTTCCGATTGGCTAATGCTGAACCACGTCAGACCGAATAACAGTGACCTAAATTCACTTTCGGTTTTCGAGACAGCAACGGTTGGATATGATTTTATCTATTGGGCTTGGTTCGAAACTAGCCAATCAGAATATTCCTCAATATTCCCCAAAATAATGTGATTGGCTAGTACCCTCAGAAGTTGAACTGATTTCAACTTGGGTGCGAGACTAGCTGGTATTCGAAACTGGCACCAATATCAATTGCGAACAGTAGAAACCCGGCTAATTCTCGGTCTCAGAGCGATTTGCGGAACTGGCTGGTACCGAGTATTAGCTAAAACCCGTTGTGAATGGGCCTTAAAACGATCTCTTTTATCGTAAGTTATTCGGACTATAGCGAACTTTTCGTTCTTTCAATTGCCGTGTAGAGCATCGTCTGACTCGGATCTAAGTTGGTGGTAAGGTCGCAGATAAAGCTCAAGGCAGATAAAACATGAGGTACGAGCTGATACGGCACTTGCTACTGGTAGTTGGTGTGAGAAACGAGAAAGTAAATCTGAGCATTTTTCCGGAAATTCCGGTACCCCTCCCCACCGCGCTCGGATCCGGTCCGGACCCTAGAATATGCTATCTAAGGCATACGATCTCTCTACTTTCAATTTTCATTCAAATCACTCCAATTGTTTAACCCCTATGCGAGCTACAACATTTCCGGGACTCCCCCTCCATCCCCCCACTGTGGCTGAATACGACTCAGACACATAAACTTCACAAGTCTAACATCTCCTCTTCCCGTCCATCAAGTTTAACTGGAATCGGAGCATATCTTCAAATTTCCAGTTCCAGCTTCATCCTCCTCCTACTTTGGTCGGGTCCGGTTCGGACGCCAAATGACAAATCTAGGCCGCATAAACTTGGTACTGTCCAATTTGCATCCCATTCGGTCCATCCGTTTGGATTTTGTGTATCGCAAAGTTTCCGCTCCCCCCCCCCCTCCCCAACTCCCCCATCCATGGCGGCATGGGGTTTGGACACATGCTTTGCATATTTAGGTCATCAGTTCTTATCGACCATAAAGTTTCACTTGAATCGGACCATTTGTTCACAACCAACGGAAGTCAGTAACTCCGGATTCCCCCTCCCTCAACTACCCGAAAACTGTATGACCCATGAACGGAAGTCTTCCTAGGGAATCATGTCGGGTCCTTAACTCTATCTGGTCGGATCACTAATATGCCTGCCAAGTTTTATCGTCTTTAGCACATCTGGAAGTATCCTAACTCGCGATCACCGGAAACCCCCTCCAACTCCCCCAAAGAGCCCCGATCTCATCAGGCTCTACCAAGAACGCATCTAATGCTGAAGCTTAGTTTTCCGAGCAAATTCCATCCCCATCCCTCGACACTGATCGTTTCACAAACCTCCCCCCCTTCCGACCCCCCCCCCCACACACACACACACCAAGAGTCGGATCCGGTCCGGACCTGACATGGAACATCTGTGAAAATAGCTGTTTCCACTCACCAAGTTTCATTCAAATCCGATCGCCCGTTCAAAAGTTATAAATGCTACTAGATCCCGGATTCCCTCCACTCCCCCCCCCCCCCTCACCTGCGATGTTCGGATCTTGGAAACGACTGTTCTCAAGTCGGTCGATTCCTGCCGAGAAATAAGCAAGGCTGTAAAAGACATTGAACATAAACTATGTACTTTTACAGATCACTATGCTGTGATTTTCAGGATGAAAGGGTCCGTGAAAAAAGTGTATGAGCCAAACAAGGTATGGAAGCTAAATACAGCATTTCTAAAAGTTCAAGAATTCGACGATTGTATACGTAAGAACTTGGAAAAAATGAAAGAAGAAAAAGACATTTGCAAGTCTTGGCTGCAAGAAATAAACCGGCAATCGTCACTGCAGCAAAAGAAATATCACGCGACGCTTACCAAACCGAGAAGCAACATCTAAAATTTCTATACGATATTTTGTATCAGCTTAGAATAGAGATCAACGAAGGAAAGACTCAAATGGAGAATATTTTGAAGTGTTGCGAGAAATCAAAGAAATTGAAAATAAAAGGGCAGAAGGAATTAAAATAAGGGCCAAAGCAGATGAACAGATACAGAATGAACAGATAACGACGACGCTTCTATGCAAAGAGAAAAATAGAGCAAGGGCTACAGCGATACAAGCTACACCGAAAGCTGATCACGGAACAGTCGGAAATCCTTACAGAAGTGAGAGATTATTTCCAAAATGTATTCAGAGAAAAAGAAACCGAAGATGGGCAGATCTGCATCCAAGTGAAATGTTTCTTAGGAAACCTAAATATCCTGAAACTCGAAAAAGAGCAAAACGAAACGCTGACCCAGGACTTCACACTGGAAGAAGTAAAGAGAGCTATAGAAGAGACAGAAAACAACAAGTCTCCTGGACTTGACGGTTTACCTTACGAAACAAAAAACACAAGACGGATTTCTCGGAGGTATTTGCGAAAATGTTTAGTCAAATACTAAATGATGAAGAAATGATAGCTTTAGACTCAACAGGAGCAATGAAACTCCTACGAAAAAGCGGTGACCTACAAGACCTAAGCAACTGGAGACCTATAACCATCACACCGTGTGACTACCGAATTTTGGCGAAAGTCTTAGCAAACAGGTTAAAGAGGGTACTACCCAAAGTACTGAGTAAGCACCAACATGGAGGAGTAGCTAAACAAAAGACTTCGGATATTCTAGCTTCCATAAGAAACGTGCTTATCCAGAGCGAGAAATTAAAGAAAAAGCAAAAAGCAAGGCTATGTATTACAACCTTCGATATACGCAAAGCATCTGATAAGCTAAAACGAATCATCTTTTTCATAGTAATGGAAACATACGGCATAGATCCGAAATTTATAAAATGGATCGAAACACTGTATGAGAAAGTACTACAAGTGATAGTCATCGGGAGTCAAGTAGCCGAAGAATTCGAAGCAGAGCTTGGAGTAAGACAAGGTGCCCCCTGAGTCTACTTTTATTTGAACTATATTTCGACCCGTTGCTGAGAAACTTAGGATCAGAGATGAAAGGGATAAAACTAGAGGACGTAACGCTGAAACTAAAAGCTTTCGTTGACGATCTTTAATACCTTTACAAGCAGTGTCGAAGATCACAAAAAAGCAGTCAGCTGTATTGAAGAGTATTGCGGGATATTTAAGCTTGAGCTGAACAGGACCAAATATGAAATATTATGCCTCGGAGAAGAGAATAGAATGGAAATTAACAACATAAAGCGGGTAGATGAAGTAAAAATCTTGGGGGTTAGATTCCAGAAAACGTGGGCTGGGACCAAGAAAATAAAATGGGATCTCACTACTGGAAACTTCAGAAATGCACTGAGCTATGGATACGGAAGGGGCATGACAATCTTCCAGAAAGCCCAATATGTGAACATATAGGCATGTCCTATAATGTGGTATTTCGCAAGCATCTCGATTCCCAAGAAGAAGGACGTCAAGAAGCATAAGAGTGCAATATATCGTTTTGTATGGCACGGGATCGAGCCACCCCGAAGCAAAATCACTAACATGTTTTTAAAATGGAAGATGGAGGGCTCCAGATAATAGAAATTGAATCGAAATCTAAAGAAATTTGCGTAAAACCCTGGCAGAAAGCATTATCAGCGACCAAGAATCCGAACTGAAGACCTGGTTTACTGCTTACAACGAAAAAAAGTATTTCCAAAAAAGCTGGAGAACCTTTTTAAAGAAGCTCGTGACCTGACGGAAAATAAAATAGTAGACATCGAAAAAGGAACCCTTGATAGGAAGGAAATGAAAGAGTACTATTTCGAAAAGTCGAACCTACCTAATTTAAAGATGGTACAAGATGGGGAAAAGACGGAAAAGGAAGTAAAAGAAATTTTCAGCATTTTGCATGGCCTTACGCTTGCTCCGAAAGTTAAACAACATTTGTACCAACAAATAAATAATCTACTACCAACACGAGAACGAAAAAAAAGAATTAACGAGAAAGAAACAGATGTTTGCCAAAGATGCAAGATAGAAACAGAAACAATCTTGCATGCTTTGATAGAATGTGAAGCACTGAAAGAACAAATAGAGTAACTAAAAAATGTGCTACAGGAAACTACAGGTAGCAAAGTTGCCCTCGATAAGCTCCTAAAACTAGGAGGCGATAATGAAGAAGAGAAACAAGACCGATCGGCCTTTATCCATAGTGGCAATCTATAGCTACTGCGCATGGAAAGCGAGGACACAAGAAAAAGAAGAAAGTTATGTTCTGAAAAAGACATTGGCAGCATGGGGGCTGTTGAAAGAGCTGACACAAGAAGGTATGGTATGTAAATAGAGCAACAATTGTAAATAAATATATGTTTTAACAGTAGTTACTAATTTTATTCCGTTGGTTTTTTACTTGAAATTTTTTTTAAGGATTATAAAAAATGCCCAAGTGAAGGTATTGATTTGATTAGAATTATTATATAGTATCAGTGTATTTTAAAATATGTTAGTTAAATGATTTATATAGTGCTCAATGTATTTTAAAATATGTTGGTTAAATGATTTTTTATTTATTAGTGATGTTTATTAGTTGAATATGTTAAAGATGGGAGCAGCCCCTTGCAGTCGTGGGCGTTTTGTTTTTTATCCTTTTTTACCGTTTCCAGTAAAGTAGTTAAATTTGAAGAGTTTGAGTGTATTTTGAGTAGCCGGAACGGAAGATGGAAATTTGTATATATAATGACAGTAACTTGTATGTTTTGTCGTTTTGTCATTTGTCCTTGTTTTTGTGCCAGTAAAACAGCTGGGGTTGATGACCTGATGTGTGAAGGTGTGTTTAATTGAGGATCTTTTATTTAATGTTTACAAATGTTTAATACTTTAGATTTAGTTGTTTGAAGAAAATTGTTGTTGTTTGTAGTTACACAAATTATTTCAAAAATTTAAATGAGAGAATTAATTTCCAAATATTAGGGGGGAAGAATAGTAAATAAAGTATGGGTTTATTTTCAAAAGTTAGGTGACGTAAATAGTTACAAGTGGGTAAAAATAGATTAAAATTAACCTCACTGAGGGATGGAGGAATAGCCACAAAAAGTACGAAATCTGGTTTTTTAGTTTTTCAGACGATATAAAAATAAGTAAATAAAAAAGATGCTACGGGAAAAAAAAAATGGCTGACCAGCGTCCTGAAAGTCTGTTATTAATCGCATGATATTCCCTAAAGCAGTCGATTTTTTCTTGGAAACAGTCGATTTTTTTTAACATGAGCTGTAAGCTCATACGGCGTTTGCCACTGTATGTAAGGGCTCTATTTGGAGGCAGAAATGGGTGTTTTTTTTTTAAGGAATACCAATCTTGTCGAATCTCTAATATTCCAGCCAAGTTGCATCGTCCTAGCAGATCTGGAAGTACCTTAACTCGTGTACCCCCCCCCCCCTCAAACTCCCCCCACAGTCGCCGGAGCCGATCCGGCTCTGTAAATCATTTATCCAGAGCATTTGTTTATTATTCCCATAAAGTTCCATCCCGATCTCTCCAGAATAAGCCGTTCAATTATTTTCCGGTCTCCTCCCCCCCCCAAATGTTGTCGGATCCGGTCCGGACATGAAAAAGATCACCAGAGACATGTCCTCTGTACAAGTGTTAAATTTCACTCAAATCCGATCACCCGTTCCAAAGTTACGCATGACTCAATATTCCAGATTCCCCCTCCACCCACTCCCCCACGACTATCGGATCGAGTAAGTTTGATCGGATCCCTGATATGCCTCCCAAGGTTCGTCGCGAAAATTCCCAAAAGCGGCATCACCGGAATTCCGGGAAACTCCCCTCCACCCCACCCTACCCAAGTGTCCGGATCCAGTCCAATTGTGTAAACGATTTATCTGGAGCAGATGCTTGTTCTTCCCAGCAAATTTCACTCGGATCCGTCTGTTCTAACCGTTCCTCGAGATTTCCGGTCGCCCCCCCCCCCACCAACTCCCCCATAGCTATCGAATCCGGTCCGGACTTCAAATGGGACATCACAGATATGTCCTTTATTCAGTTATCAAGTTTCATTCCAATCCGATCACCCGTTCGAAAGTCACAAATTACTCAATTTTCCAGATTCCCCCCACCCTCCACTCCCCCCCCCCCAGATGGTCTGTTCAGGAAACTGATTATTTCCAGGTTAGTTTGGTCGGGTCCCTGATACGCCTGTCAAGTTTCATCATCCTAGCACATCTGGAAATAGTACCCGAACTCGAAAAAGTGTGACAAAAAAGTGGACCGACAGAGGGAATTGCGATCGGTATAGAGCAAGTGCCATAAAAACAGTTGCTTTTACGTTAAAACAATATTTTTTCTTGAAAACAGTGGATTTCTGAAAAATCAATTGATTTTTCATCCAAAAGGTTGATTTTAAGAAAAAACAGTCGGTTTTTCTTAAAAATATTATTTTTTTCTTAAAAACAGTTGATTTATCTGAAAAATAAGTTTCTGCAAAAACAGTCGGTAAAAATACCAGCCAGTCACTAAATACTTTGTCCCCCCCCCCCAAACATTTTGGCTAGTAATGCCTCTGTCCAAATGGGGGTTCATAGTGAGACCACAAAAAATTACTTTGAGGGTCAACAAATATATTTTTAGCATATAAGTTCTGAGTGAGTAATAATTTTTTTGGAAACTCATTATCTCTTTGTACAGTAGATATCTCATAGCAGCTGTGAGCAGAGATGAATAAACCAATAGAACCAATAGTTTTGAGAGTGTGTCATACTAACCGGCATGTCATATTTAAAACGTAAAAACAAGCTGCCTTTTCAGCTATGCTTTAACAAACCTATTTTTTGTTTACTGCTGTTTGTAACAAATCATTGAAGTCAGAAGACAACAGTGTTCTAGAGTTTCTGCCCAGATGGTCACTCCAGAGAATTCCTGGTCAAACCTAAAAAATTCCGGTGAAATCCTGAAGCTGCCCCCCCCCCTATCAGGAAAGTGTCGGGACGCCCCTGCCCAAGTCTCCCTCATTTCTCTCATAGCCTTGCCTGGTCGCATATTAGTCCAAAAACTATTCGAAACCTCATTCAAATGCTATTTAAATATTCTGTGTGTATATGCTGTTTTTTCTTTTTTTTTCTTACTCTGCTAACTTTGGACATTTGATGGATTACTGAAATATATATATAATACCTTACCTTAACCTGCAGAAATAAAAATTTATTTTGATTTTTGCTGATTTGGTCCACATGAGCACTCTAATTTGAACACATTGCCAGAACTAGTCGGCGAAAGAACGCGTTGCTAGCGCTCTCTATTGATAACTTCCTTAGGCCTTTTCAGTTCCTGATAGCAATACTTTGGCTCAACAGATGGCGTTCGCTAAGTGGTTATGACAATCAAAAGCTAGAATCACTTTTAGGATCCCAAAACGTAAGTGACGGGATCCCTATGATTTCGTAAAAATTATCCGTTCGTACAGCTCTCGAAGGGGTTGAGATATTTTGTTCAGACTTGGCATGAGGACTCTTTGAGTCAAAGTACAAGTCAAGTACGAAGATGGGCTGTGCAGCCCTATCTTTAGGGCTACCAATCCAATCCAGTGATTTGAACATTAGTCAAAGACCCTTTTCTATTCTTTATTCGCTTGCTTCGTTCGTGTCCCGATAAACATTGTCGATTAGTTGTCTCCGATCAGTGCGAAACGCTTAATTTAACGATACGATCGTCCCGGCATAACGACATGCAACAACAATACGTAACCAGGCTCGTTCTTTGCACTCAAAGTAGTTTCTAGGTTTTGGGATCCCAAAACTTAAGTGAAGGGATACTTATGATTTCGTAATAGTAGTCCGTCTCCCCGTCTGTCAGTCTGTCAGTTGTTAGCACGATAACTTTCGAAGGGGTTGAGATGTTTTGTTCATGCTCGGCATGAGGACTCTTTGGGTTAAGCACAGGGCAAGTTCGAAGATGGGCTTTGTAGCTTTATATTTAGGGGTGGGGGGAAAGTTTCAACTGAAGGGGCGATTTTCTTTTAAGTTCAGATAGTCAGATAGTCGAATTAGAGTGAGGAGACATTCTGAATCCGAATATGAAAATTATTTTCTTGCCGGACAAGTAGTTCATTAGGCAAAACGCGGAAAATTTGTGAAAAGTAAAAGTTTAATCTGAAAGAGGCTCGACTTAGGGTTAAGAAAACATGCTGAATCCGAATATAAAATTTATTTTCTTGCCATAAAAGTGGTTCACCCGGAATTCCGGCAAAACCGGAAACTGTGTCAAAAGTTAAGGTTTAATCTGAAGTTTGTTAGAGGTTTGATTTGGGGGTAAGAAGACATGCTGAATCCGAATATGAAAATCATTTTCTTGCCAGACAAGTCGTTGGCCCGGAATCTGGCCACACCCTGAAATTTAGCATGATGGTTTTAAAACCCGATGATATTGTCGATATAGGGTGAGGAGATAGGCTGTTGCAGCTTTTGAACATACTAAAGATCGATTAGAGATTGGTATCGTGGCAAGGAGGGATGCTGAATCCAATTTTGAACTTGACGTATAAGCTGGCAAAATTTGACAAAACCCGGAAATTGGATCGAACTGTTCGCCTCATCTCAATGTCACCAGATCACGGAGTGTGGCCTACTGCTAAAAGGAAGAATTTGGTCAAGTGGTCAAGTTGGTCCGAAGTCGATTAGAGATGAGATGTTGGAGTAAACATGCCTGCTGAATGCATATCTAAACTTGGTTATAGGTTATAGCAAAATGTTAAAGCGGTTTACAATTACAATTCGGTTGATTTATCCATAAATATCTTTTACAAACCAAAAATAGTGCTCGACATGTCATTACAAAAAAAAAGATCAACCAAGGGATATATTTACAATGGTAACCTATGATTTATATATACAATTCACGGTTTTAAAATACAATTCATCAAAATACGAACGCGAATTAAAATGACAAGTACAAAAATAATTCGTCATAAGTGTCACTACTATTATACAATTCACGGTTTAAAATAAATTCATCAAAATACGAACGCGAATTAAAAAAAAAAATTTGGCGGAGATCGGGAATCTACAAGATTCGCTTGTTTGTTATCAAGTAGTCCAATAAATTTTCAATACTTGGAACCCCGTCGAAACCTTTGGTCTTGTCTTCGAAGTGTTGACGGCGGTATTCGGTATCGATTTTCTCTACTTTTCCTTCTCGCGGTATCCACAGACGGTCAAGTATGACGGTCGGTAATGGAATTCCTGTCAGGGTTTTCAGTAATTAATCATTCACCGTACGGACAATTGGAGGGTTTTTAACTATCCCGATACACCCGAAAACGAGGACGTGTCCAAGCAGATACTTTCGTTAATGACCACAATACAATTTTCTTTGTTTTAGGGATTCTACTTAAAAGTCCACAGAATTGCTGTGACTGAAGGGGGCCAGACCCCCACAGCTCACGACAGGCAATGAGCATAATCCTGACGAAAAATGTGTAGCCTGCGTAGTTGTATGATAGCTGTACGAAAAAGTTGCATGCATTTGTTGAGTATTTGATTGTGTAAGTGTTGGGCCACGTTTAATGTAATTTTTGGCCGTGTTGTATTCTTATTTCCTTTTTATACTCGCCAGCTTTGGCGGTCAGAAATAAATGAAATGAAATGAAGGAAATTGATATGTAATAGTGAAGAATACTATCATTTAATGTACCTCGGACTTGGCCAATATTAAGCAGTAGGATCCAGTAGCATCCAGTCTTGCTAATAGTAGCATGCAGTAGTATGCAGTAACATGGTAAACCTTGACATAAAAGCATGTAGTAGCATCAGTTCGTAATGCGTGTTACTTTTTGGTACAACTTCATACTACTATTTTGAGATACATTTTTCATCGGGATAAGCTAGGAACGGTCGGGTAGATCTCAGCTCTCAAATGGCCCCCCTTTTTCGTCGCCTTAGCACGGCTAGGCTTAAGGTTAGGGCAGGTTTATTTGGTGTTAGAGGGTCCTTATCGCTTTATGCCAATGACCAAGGGTATTTAGGGTAGCCAAAGGGATGAGTCGTAGGTTTCTGGGTTTCAGGATACTGTGCTCCGCCACTGCGATCTTAAGTTCTCAGTGGGATTCTTGACAGCAATGACAGAAAAATCATCAGAGTGGCTTGCCCGCTCATTCCTAAAAAGTGCCGGCGATAGAAAGGGTACTTAACTTCAGGCGATTAACAGTACCTAGAAAGTGTTTGTGGCCTGGTTGTGTCTTGAAAAGAGTGTTTCCGCGTTCATTTGTGGGGTCCTTTCCGCGACCGACAAATTTTTTTGTGGCTCATTTTGTTGCTCGAATTTGACAAACATCTGTCGAGGTCGTTTTCAGTTCAGACAAACATCTGTCGAGGTCGGTTTCAGTTCAGATTTTGGGGGGAAATTCAAAGTTGCGGCAAATTCATGGGAGCAAATCACGAGAAAAGTTTTCACGAGACAATCGGCTTTTAACAAGTCTCACTAGGCAAGTCCGCACGAGGCAATCGAGCATTAGAAAAATCTTCGAGAGGCAAGTATTCATTAGGCAACCCTCTCACGAGACAACCCGGATTAAGAAAAGTAGGATTAAGACAATCAGCTTAAAGTGAGCTAACGTATATATAGTAGAGGGTGCAGATTAGGAAAGTACTCAGTTCTGATTTTGTGAATAGAATGTCAGTTTGAAATGTTGAAACATTTTCTGCACTCCATACTAGTGGCTACAAGTTCATTCGGCTTTCAACATCTGCAGAAAGCACCTTCTACAGATGCTCTGACAAAGGCTGTCCAGTACGAGGAAAAGAATGTAATGGAAAGTTTACTTTAACTTCTACGGCTGACCATAACCACATAAGTAACCCCGCAGCAACTTTCGACGACAAAGTACGAGAGTTAGCGAAGAGAAAAATTGACAGTTCGACGAGTATGCCTATCAAGAAAGCCTACAAAGAAGCCCTTCGAGAAGTCTCCGCAAACGCCAGTCAAGCTGCTGCAGCGCTGTCCATGACTTATGCTTCGATGATTTAAAGTAAATCATAAATTAGATTTAAAGTAAAACTTAAAAAACATTTATTGGGAAAAGGGAGTTAATTTTCTTAATTTTGTTTTTTGTTTTTTCTTAAATTTCTTTTTTTTTTTAATTTCGGTATGAAAGGTTAATTGAGAGAGAGTGTTCTTGTCCTTTTTTTTTTATGAAATTTGATATAGGTTGAGAATCAGATGATTGCAGTCGTCCATCATCAGGCTTCTTGGGCCTTCCCCGGGCGGTTGCGTGTTTTTATAGTTTATTTTGTATTTAGTAGTAAATAAAGTAAGTCAAGTCAAGAGTTCGTCACTAAGCCGCCATGCTGCAAAAAAGCGTCCAGCGTTACCGAAATCTTCAACTCGGCAGCCAGTACACCTCAACCAAAGATGGAGACAACTTCCATTTAGCCGACGACGGGAGCACTGATCGTCTACTGATCTTCTCTTCAAAGGCTCAGCTAGTACTGCTTTCTCTGGCACAGGTAGGCTATGTTTCATTTTTAAAAACTTTCCATATTTCTTTAACTCACTCAGCGTTGCTTCGATCGCGAAGCCATGTGATATGCAGGGTGGTAGAATTTAGGTACACTCTTAAGTGCATTTAGTATACTTGATCATTTTCTGCAGGTCTGGTTTATCGACGGAACGTTCTTCTCCTGCCCAACACTTTTCTATCAGCTGGCAACCTTCCAGGCACTGGTCCACAACACGATGATGCTTCTGTATCATTATGTGTGTGTTTCTAGTGCAAATAAAATTCTATAGAAAGTTTTTATGCCGCACTTGCCTCACGGGAATTTTTCTTGAGACGACTTGCCTCGTGAAAATTTTTCTCCTGGTAATTTTTCTTGTGAAAAATTGCCAAATGACTGACTTGTCTCGTGAAAGTTTGTCTAGAAATTTTTTTCTCGTTATAGACTTTTTTCGTGAAAACTTGTCTCGTGATATGTAGCCAAATTCATGTCCAAATAACAAAATTGGCTACTTTATCAAGCAGATAGACGTCAAGGCCGTATCCACGGGGGGGGGGGGGGGGTAGGGGTAAATATCTCAATTATAAATTATAAATATCTCAATTGGTCCGTACGGAAGTGGTCGTGATCAAGAATGGATAATGATAAGAATCTGTGCCTCTCGGCTCTGCACGGAGAGAAAATCCACGATCAAGTCCCGTTAATACAGAACAGTTGCCTCTACCTAAGATCTTAGAAACCATGTATTTTGCATAGTGCCAAGATTCTACTATACTGAACGTTGCAGAAACGTGAGAATGAAGAAGTTTCTTGCAGACATTCAGCAGAGGTTTGCTGGTTTGAACGTCGCCTAGCAGTTAACAGTCGCCGAAGAGAATTCGAAAGGGCAACTTTAAATTTGTTCACCTTGTTCACGTCGTCTGTCTACTATTTTATTTGCCATATATTTTATTTTATTATACTATTTATTTTTGTTATATTTGCTATTTACTTTTTCTTTAACTATTTATATATACTGTTATTGTATTACTTATGCTGCATTATATATACCACTTTCACATGTCTATACTTTCAATTATTTGCTCTGAGTTTCCTTCTATTTTTTCTTTCAAATTTTGCATCTTTTACAAAACAACGCGTAATTTCACCAAGAAGATGGAGAAGCGCCTTTTTTTTTTGGGGGGGGGGGGGGTAAGTAGGGGGTTTTCTAAAGACAAAACGCAAAGCACTGGCGTTACTTTAACATATATTAAAACAAATATTTAAATTCACCCCTTAAGAGTTATTAAACTTTAACCTGAGTAATCAACCCGTGACGTAGGCCCAAAAGCGATCTTTGCTCCCCCTCCCACAAGGTTTACTGAAATGGCATCTCTGATTAGATGGCGTTCAAAATAAACAGCATAGGCCCACCCCATGGCAAAAGAAGAGAGCTTGAAAGTAGACAAAAATCAAAATAGAAAAAGTAAGGAAATACTGGGGCGACCCAGACCAGTAACAGATGTCAACCATCGTCACCCTTGGAGCAACACAGATCCATTGGACCTTAATCGCTTTGAGGTGCGATTTAAGGTACTTAAAGGACACCTGCATGAACAGTACCAAGTATCATCCCTATCTGTACGACTTCCGTTATTATTGCCTGCAGAAAACCCAATCCAACTACGAAATAGTGTTTCCAAGCTATGATTTTTGCTCCATTTTGCATCTGTCCTTATTTCAGTACCGAAAAATTTTAGAAATTAAGAAATGTCTCCAATCAACCCTTTTTCTGGAATATTTTTCAACCAGTTAAGCCCAAACGTATATGTAGAAGAAATTCCAATACGATCCGGCCAGCGCTGTACAAGATTTGAATGAATTGCGCTTTTTGTCTTGGAGTCTGCATGTGCAAACCTCCAGAAACGAGCATCCCTATTTTGAGAACGTCACGCTCAGGAGAAGAATGCTCTCCGTGTCCATGTCTGTAAATGCATTCTCCATGGTGTGTTCAAGTATGGTTTCATTGTTCAGGTGTCCTTTAAGGTAAAAATAAAATTTCAACTTATTTTTTTTGCCAGAAGAAAGTTGAAACAGTTGGTTGTCAGCTGAGTTGCTTTCAAGTCTTTTTGTTTTGTTTTTCAATTTGACGGTTTTATAAGCAAGAAACTAAAAAAGAAAATATTTAGATAAGTGTTTCTTTTGTAAAGCATTAGAATTTCGTAATTCGAATCTCGTAGTCGAATAGTCGCGAGAAGGGAGAGACGGATAGTATCATAAGTAACTGTAAACTCTATTTACATTAATTACATCAGTTACTACAACTACTACCCAGTAGTATTAAAGTTCTTGTCATGCTGACGACTATCCTGGCAGAAATTCCAACAGCTGCGATAGTCATGCTCTGAAATCTAAATGACCAGCATTCTCTATCTGCTGTTCAACTCATAACGATCTTAAATTTAAATTCCATGACCTATAATACCAAATTGCACAAATTAGCCAGACATCGGAAGGAGATGATAAATTTGATAGACACTGATTTGATTGATGAAGATGACCACTTCCAGATTTGATAAACACCATGCAAATCAAGCCCAGCCACCTGTAGTTTATAATTTTACATCCGGTTGTATAGTCTGCGAGACATGCAGGAATGTGTTACATCCGATGAATTGTCATGTAGATAGGAGCTCGCAGTGTTGCGATGGGTGAAACAATTGTACCAGATTCAATACTTTTTTCTCTGACCTGCAGTCGGAAAATCAGTACAATTATGTCGAACTGGTACAAATTCAGTACATTTCTCTAAAACTAAGAAAAAGAGCTTGACTACTTGACTTATCGCGCAACACGCGAAATTTTTTTTGTTGGAGTCTGGTACATTTTTTCCCGGGAAGTACATTTTTAGACCTATGTCTAGTACAATTCGAAAAATCAGTATCGCAACACTGGGTGCTCGTCACCGCGTCAAAGAAGTTAAACTAGAAGCATTTTCGCATTTGCAGCCTAGAATCTAGCTGATCTATAGGCCCTATATGATCGCCCAAAGTCTGGATCTGGTGTGGATAGAGCCCATTGCTTGGGTGGAATTTGCGGCTTCCAGACATCTTGAATTGTGCATCGGCACAGATAATATGCAAAGTGTGTAGATTTATCGATGAAGGAGTGAAGTTTCGCGAGAATAGAAGTTGAATTTTTGTTGTATTTTGTTTAATTAAGTTGCTTAATTAGTGTATAACTTGTTCATGTATATTGCCTCTGGCTTTAAATACAGATTATTATGAGCTTTCTTTCAGTCTAGATGGATCTTTACAGTTCCGTTTTTATTTTTCTACAGAGCCACTGTCGTAGTTCTTTTAAATAGGCAGCAGAACTGTAGACGCACCGACCAGCGTTGCCACATGGAAGGAACCTGGTGACGTTTAGTCGCGAAAACTTGTAATATCCTGGCGCTTGGGAAACTCGATCCGTCTTACCAGCTATTGACGAGAAATCTCGCTTTTTCAGCTTCATAATCATAGACTTTTGATTTTCAACAGTCTTGTTGGTCAACCATTTTTGGCTCGCTTTGGCGAAGAAGTCAAAAATCGCTGGCAAATCGCTGTTCTTAATTTGGCCCGTTCTTGCGAGGTGTAATGGTATAGACCAGTTTAGTCGAGGGTGAATTCGTTGGGATACACTAGAGTCGAAGGAATGTCTAGTCAACGATATTTACTCAAAAAGTTAGGAATTCAATGTTTTTTGCGGCGCTTCAAGCTTTCCATGGGTTTTCGCGATCACAATGTAAATAAAAATCTTGTAGAATTTGCTACTGGGATTAATCTTGTCTCTACTGAGATAAGATTCTAATTCGGATTAATCTTGTCCCAGTAGAGATAAGATTAATCCCGCAGTAGTAAATACTGCAGTTAACTTTAATCCTTACTCGGAGAAACCTTTTACAGTGCAGTCCAGTGGTAAAGTTGAAAGCGATTCTAGGAATCGCTTTCCCTCAGTTTTCACGACGTCTTTCGCTCGCTGGAAAGTGATTCCGGAATCTTGCGAAACCCTCCTCAAATCAACACAGACGACGGGGCTTATTTCAAATAAGATGATGATGATTTTACTTATAACCGGTCGAAATAAGCTTTGCACAAAGCTCGAAGACGCGAGTAAATAATAAGGATAGAAGGAGAAAAAGAAAGGAAAACAAGAAAGAGAATTAACTGACGAAATACAAAACGTAACTTTTTTTTCCAAAACTAAACCAAGAGGATTTTCCAGTCGTGATCAGTATTTTGGCTATAAGTTTGTATTTGTTTCTCCACTGCTGTCAGGGTTATCATGCCAACAAATTTTAGAGAGAGACTTCTGGCCCAAAACAGAGAGTGAATTGGGAGTGAATTTCTATTCTCATGAAAAAACGCGATATGGTAAATTTTGGTCGGATTCACTGCTGCCAAAATGACACATCTTGATTTTCTTTCCATGAGAAAAAAAGTGAAATAGTCAAGTCACTTCCGGTCGGAATTCCTGCTGCGAAACTGACACATCCGGACGTTTTGTGAAATAGAGTGAATTCTATGTCATGCGTCGGACAAGAGTGACAAAAACAAAATAAAGTGACAATTCACACTATCGTGCCACATGTGGCAATGCTGGCTGCTGTTAGTGGATCCCTAATTTGATAACGACTGGAAATTTTCGAGTTTCTCGTCCAAGGGGACAATCGCAAAGTTTGCGACCAGTGGCAACACTGGCACGGACTGCCTTATCGTTGTAATTTAGTTTTACGACACCAGGACGTGCTTCTGTGCTATTTTATTGCTTTGAAAAATTCACCTTTCGGGTTTGTTATAGTAAAGGCCTCTCAAGGTTGATGCTGATCCCAACCAACGACCCTCTTCACTTTCTGTTTTTACACAAACCGACCCTTTTTTGTCGGTCAAGATCAATACCAGCCAAGATTTCAGGAATGGAACATTCATGTCCCATTTAGTAACCAATCTCGAGCAAGAATAGAAATACGAATTAAAGGAGACAGAAAATATTTGCGTGGACGAAATACTGATATAAAAAGATAGTTCAATGAAGCTGACTGCGAATCATATTTGACGGTGCATAACGGATAAGTCAGCTACATTTTATTAGAGCTATATTTCGGCCCTTCCTGGCAAGGGTCCTCTTCAGGCTCAAGCCGTGCAAGCTAAAATGAACTTGTGGAAAAACAATTAAAGATTCTGCCTTAAATATCTGACTTCTTCTCTGAAATATATTTGACGGTGCAAAACGGATATGTAGCTACTTGACTGACTCAAATATGAAATAAAGGGGTCAAAGGGCCTGTTTTGCTTTGATACAGAGGAAGGAGGCCATTTTCCGGTAAAAATACGAGCAATTTTTACATCCCGGGAAACGTTTTCGGATGTAATATCAAGTTCTATGGTTTTCTTGAGACAAGAAATAAAGCTATAAAAAAATTAAAGATTTGTGACATTTTGTCAAGTTTGCTAAAGCTAATGAAGGAATATTCATGTATTTTATGCGCCAATTGGCTATTGGAATATTCATTCATTCATAGCTGAATTATCCGGTATTGATTCATTATGGTCATAAAGGAAATTAAGAATCCCGGCGTCGCCAAACCGTACTGAGGTGGTAGAAAGCGAATTGAGCACTTGGAAGAAGTAGACTGAATGAAGTGGATTAACGAAATGGCATGTTGAAGTGTTTATTTAGAAAGGAGTTGGTTTTAAAGGACCTGTCTTAGCTATAGTGCTCATGCAGCCTACTTACGTAGTCGCTTCATACATTCTTAAACCCGGAGACCCGAATTCCGTACTGCAACTTCCCTAGCGGCACCAGACTGACTAGACTGTCATGAGCTTCATAGCAGGTAGCACAAGGATGCGCACAATGTCTGAAGTTTCATAACAGATAAATCGAGGATGCGCGGTTTCAACAGATAATGCGTAACAGATAACACTTCGGATGATATCTGTTGTGTTTCAAATGCTATGCATAATAAGCGTTACCATCAGGAACAACTGAAAAACCGCCAAAAAGTATATGCTGAGTTTTCCGAGATCAGGACGATAAGGCATAAAGTCAGTAGATGCCTTTTTGGCTCTTCCTAACAAAGCTTGTTATGCATAACATTTCGTGCATAACGTTTTCAAACACAACACAAACATCCGAAGTGTTATCTGCATGTTACGCATTATCTGTTGAAACCGCGCATCCTCGTGTTATCTGTTATGAAGCTTCTGACATTGCAGTTTCAACAGACAACACTTAGGATGTCATCTGTTCTGTTTGAAAACGTTACGCCTGAAATGCCACCGAAAAAGCATCTTTTGAATTTTTCGATATCATGACGACAAACAAAAAAGTCAGCAGACGCTTCTTTAGCGGTTTCGTCCTGGCAACGCTTGTTATGCAGAACCTTTCATATATAACATTTGTCACCACGACAGATTACATCCCAAGTGTTGTCTGTTAAAACCGCGCATCCTTGTGTTATCTCTTATGAAACTTCTGACAATGTGGAACTCCCCCTGGCAATTCAGCAGAAGTTTGATAATTTTGTAGCTAAATCAATAATATTCTGACTCTGATGAATCTGTTTCCGTTTTTCGATAAAAGTTAATAGTTAAGTAAGTACAGTGTGTTGTTGAATGTACGTCAATTGTTATTTATTGATTTGAAAGTTATTTGTGACAGTATTTTTTTATTTTTTATTTTAGTACTCCTCGTTATATATTCTTTGAGGGAAATAAATAAATGAATGAATGAATAAACAGTAAATAGCGCAAGGGTTCCTTTAAAGGGGTTGAATCCGGATAAAAATAGCCTACTGCTGGCAAATTTACTGCTTAAAAATTTTCCACAAAAAACTATCTGCCTTCCAGGGGCGTCACAACCAGGGGGAGGGGGACGCCCCCCCCCCCCAATCCTGTCGGCCAGTCGGTAAAAAATAACCGAGTCGGCGCGAAGCGCCGCGATTTTTCACTTTTCGTGAAAACAGTCGATTTTTCGTCAGAACAGTGGTTTTTTTCTGAAAATCAGTCGATTTTTTCGAAACTGTGATTTTTTTCTTGAAAACAGTCGTTTTTTCTGCAAAAACAGTCGGTAAAAATGACCAGACAGTCGGTAAATTCCTTGCCCCCCCCCCAAACATTTTGGCTAGTAACGCCTCTGCTGTCTACTACAGGAAAAAGAAAGCTGTTGTATGATCACACATACTATACAACCTGTATAATGAAATCTATAATAGGATAAGTTGTCCTTGTCAAACAGTTTCGAGAAAACCACCACCTGCAGAAGGCTAATCAACTACAGGTTTGACTAGTTCAGGCTGGTTGAAAAAGGGGATCTAAGACTTTTTATGGCACTTGCGGCTTCGCTCAAGTGCCATATAAAGATCAATTTTTGGTCGGTCTGTCAGGCCACTGTTCTCGAGTTCGGGTACTTCCAGAAGGACGATCAAATTTGGCAGGCATATTAGGGACCTGACCGAACTAATTTGGAAGTAGTCACTTCCCCGATCCGAACACCGTGCGGGGAGTGGATCAGGGAGCACAGCGCGGAGCGCTGTGCGAGGCTTCTAAGTCCTCCAGTCTAATAAACCAGCCACACCCAAACCGTCTGAGGTGGAAAATACAATCTGACTAGATTGCCTACCCCTTGTGGTGTAATATTCTCGGATAAATATATACGCTGTATACGCTGTATACAGTTGTTTTAATTCGTGGGGTTGGGGGCGGGGGTGGGGCAGGGCCTGTGGCCTGGCCTGGACAGGCTCATGGCCTGTTAACTCATGTGTAAACACAAGTGAGCCCTGGATTTGGGTGTAGGACACCAAAAACCAAGAGGGGCATAGTTCATAGGTTTATACAGGTGGTACTTGGGATAGATATTTTCTGCAGATATCGGTGTAATGCAAAAGCTTTAATGCAGAAGTGAAAATAAAGAATGGTACTTGTACTTACTTACTTGTACTTGGATCAGGACACAAGCTATGTAGCTCTCCCTGGCGACAGGATCTGGCAGACTGTTGAGTTCCACAGGTTGCGGTCTTGGGTTAATGGGGCGACGATTTCGAGCCATGAAGGGTCCCACCTGCGGCCATGTCTCCGGAAACCGCCGATCGGCTCGAGGTCAGATTTAACGGTGTTGAGCCAGGTCTTGACTTGTCCTCCACGACAAGTCAAGTAAAAAATGGTACCGTACGAGTGGATATGATGGGGTGGTATAAACGTGCAGAAAAGGGGGGGGGGGGGTCAGTATGTTGGGGCTCTGGGTTACAGAATACTGTGGGGTGGTTAAACATAAATATTTCTGGCAGATATAGGTTCACGGCATAAATTCTAATTCACAAGTAAATCAGATATAATACCGTATTGGTAGATACGGTATGGTGGTATACGACGTACGGAGGGGTGGTATGGCTCTGGTGGGGTCATCAGGTGATAACCACTCATTAGTTATGGTATCTATCGGGTATACTGAGTGGCGGCACCATCTCGAATTCTTAGAGATCCCCTTAATATACAGCCTGCCCTTAATATAGGACCCGACCGAACTAATTTGGAAGTAGTCACTTCCCCATCCGACCACCGTGCGGAGAGTGGAGGGAGGGGGAATCCGGAACATTGCCGTATGTATAACTTTTAAACGGGGAACCGGATCTTAATAAAACTTGATATTTGGAAAGACCTCGTGTCTCGATGTCACACTTCAAGTCCGGAATGGATCCGGATACTTTTGGGGGAGCTGGAGGGCGGAACCGGAAATCGTGTGACATGTCCAGAGTTAACGGCTGGGGATGAAACTTGCTGGGAACAGCAAGCACAAGCCTTAGATACATAGTTGACAAGACCGGACACGACCTGAGCGGGGAGTTGGAGGGAGGGTTCTGAAATTCCGGTGATCCCGAGTTCAGATGCTGGCACAGAGATGCTAGAACGATAAAACTTGGTAGGCATATCAAGGACTCGGAAATTTCAACTCAAGAACAGTCGTTTCTCCGATTTCACCATCGTGGGGTAGTGGAGGGAGGGGAAATCCGGAATCTTGAGGTACGTCCAGCTTATGAACGGGTAAATCGGATCTTAATGAAACTTGCTATTCGGAAAGAACTCATGTCTCAGATGTCCCATTTCAAGTACAGATAGGATCCGATCAATATTGGGAAGGCTGGGGGGGGGGGGGGAAATTTTATGACACGCTTAGATTGTAGCGATTGGGATGACACTTGGTGGGAAGAACAAGCATAAGCCATAGATACATCAGTGACCGAACCGGATTCGGGCACTCTGTGGGGAGTTGGAGGGGGGTCCGAATTTCCGATGATCGCGGTCTAAGGTACTGACAGATGTGCTAGGACGATGAAACTTGGCTTGAACATTAGACTTGACAAGATTGGCTTAGAAATTGTCACTTCCCATATTCGACCGCAAACCGCAAAGTACAAAAAAAAATTTTAAGCAAAATCTACATTCTCATGATCCCCATGAGCTCATGACCATTGTTACCTCAAGGCTTTTGCTTAGAAATGAATTTCTAACACCCTTAAAGTGCGCATCTTAACCGAAAAGTCAAAAAAAAAAACTTTTGACCAAACCATGTATATTCATGATCCTAAAGGGCCCCGGATCATTTTTGCCTAAAGGGTTTTGATTACAGATGGATTTCTAGCGCGCTTAAAGCGCGCATCAGCACAGCCAAGTGCAAATACAATACTTTTTACCAAACGATACATTCTCGTGATTTCCAAGGGTTCATCATCATTCTTATCTCAATGGTTCTGCTTACAAATGCACAACAAGCCCAAGAATTGACAAGTTCCTACTTTCATCCTCTTACACAGCCTTACAAGTGCAATATGAGCTTCTAGCTCTTGTTTTGTAAGGAGCTACGGAATTCTTTGTTTAAATGGCAAGATTAGACAATTTTTTCATTCAGGTTATTCAAATGTTTGGACCAAAAAGCTTCTCAGCTGGGAAGACCAAGTTTATTAATTTCAAAATGGGGCAAGAACACGGATATTCGTTCAGAAGTTAAAGTGTAGACTGCGGTTAAGAGTAAAGTTTTAGTTTACAGTAATGCCGTGCGATGGGTCTGGTCCAACTCATTCAAAGTCAGTATGCGAACACACAGCACTTAATCGAAATCTAGTCTTCAGCTTTACGTAGCTTTTAACCACGGAGAACAAAAGCAACAAAATTCATCAGTGACTGCAGAAACTGAAGATTCCGACACTAACTTACCAGCGAAAGAGAGGGGACATGCTACTAGTCTTCAAGCTGCTCAGTTCTAATTGTCTCCCCTCCCTCTTTGCCCCTGGCAACTATTCGCGGACTAGGAGCCACTCCCGGAAACTGTTCCGAAGGTCCTGCTCCTCCTGTGTTCGCCAGCACCAAATACAATAATAGTGGGAAAGACCGGTGACTTCGCTAAAATCGGGTCTCTGAAAATCCATCGGAACGCTGCCTAGCGTTTGGACTTCGTCCAATTTCGAGCGGTAGATTATTAATATCATCAAAGCAAGAGGGCGTGAGTAGGCAATGTCTGTTGACATTAATTGATTCGAAATCCTGAATTCAACATTTTTTTTTCCAAAAAGCGATTTATTCATTACCTGCTTGTTTTTTATTCCAATTAAACAGGAAATCTGAATGGAGAGAGGATGCTCATCATGAACGAAACGAAAAAAAATCAGCAAAACGTGCTTTCAAGTTCAAGTTCAAGTTCAGTTTATTTCAAATTAAATTCAACATAAAGAGCCAATTTGGCAGAGAGAAGGCTCGAGGCCAAATGGCGGACATTTTCTTCTACTACAAACTATAATAACATCAACTCACAAGTTATAAATAAACCATAATCCATCCAGTTTCCGGATTCAAACAACCAATATGAGTTGGGACTAACGCGACAAACCATTCACCCCCACATTACCTTTAATCTTTTTTTGTTTTTATTATTATTATTTTTATTTAAGTATTTTCAATGAGCATTGATTTAACTTTATTTTTGAGAACATTTACAGAAATTTCAAGTTTAACTTCACAGAGATGCTAAAACGATAAAACTTGGTAGGCATAGCAAGGACTCGGAAATTTCAACTCAAGAACAGTCGTTTCTCCGATTTCACCATCGTGGGGTAGTGGAGGGAGGGGAAATCCGGAATCTTGAGGTACGTCCAACTTATGAACGGGTTAATCGGATCTTAATGAAACTTGCTATTCGGAAAGAACTCATGTCTCAGATGTCCCATTTCAAGTACAGATAGGATCCGATCAATATTGGGAAGGCTGGGGGGGGGGGGGGGGCAAAAATTTTATGACACGCTTAGATTGTAGCGATCGGGATGACACTTGGTGGGTGATCGGTGATCGCGATATAAGGTAATGACAGATGTGCTAGGACGATGAAACTTAGCTTGAACATTAGACTTGACAAGATTGGCTTAGAAATTGTCACTTCCCATATTCGACCGCAAACCGCAAAGTACAAAAAAAAACTTTTAAGCAAAATCTACATTTATATTTACATTTTTATTTTTGAGAACATTTACAGAAATTTCAAGTTTAACTTCATTATGATAATTATGCCATACCCTCAATATAGTATTTCTGAGTGAAAATCTTAATCTTTCGGAATTTATTAAAGGTTGCCGGGTTTTAAGTGGATCGCGCGTGTTTTGGTCGTGATTATATTTAATTCCAGAAAATAAATCGGGTTCTTTGATTATGATTCTGCGGAGAGCGGTGGAAGAAAATGTCAACAGAGCGATTTTTTAACGAAAGAACATCCGCTAAACGGCGCTGATGTTGTGACTCATGGGGCTTACGGAAGTGGGGCTCAAAAAGCGACCCGACGAGTACTGGCGCGTGAAGCCGTGGAGAGAGGACTAAACCGCCTCAGAAGCAGGGTTGCCACATGTCGCACGATAGTGTGAATTGTCACTCTATTTTTTTTTTGTCACTCTTGTCCTACGTAGGACATAAAATTCAGTCTATTTATGTAAATGTCCAGATTTGTCGCACAATAGTGTGACAATTCCAGAAAATGCAAAAATAAACGCGGAATTCAACTCAATGCAAGTAATTTTAAGGCATTCCACTCTGTCTGTAGTACATAAAGAGTTAGTTTTTACTTTCGGTGGGAGTGAAGAAGGGGACTTTTTGGGGAATTTTTCCGTGCTAGTCATGCTCGGAGGATTCTGAACCGATTGATATTCCGCCGAAAAGCATTTTTGCAGCAGTGATTCGACCAAAAATGACCATTTCACGTTTTTTCATGAAAATAGAATTTCACTCCCAATTCACTCTCTGTCTCAGCCAAAAGTCACTCTCTAAATTTTTCTGATGTGGCAACCCCACTCAGAAGCAGTAGCCAGGAAAGCAACCGATTTGGAGGAGACTGAAAATAAAAAGAAATAGAACATTTTTAGAAAGGATTAACTGTTCACAAGCTCATTTCTGAAAATAAGCACAACAATAAAATTAATAAAAATTAAAATAATAATAATAAAATTAACAATAAAATAATAAATTAGCAATATGCCATTGCTAATTATTCACAAATGATTCTGGAGGATAAATATTCCTTCAGCCCAAGCTGACTGCGAATCCTATTTGATAGTACAAAACGGATACGTCAGCTGACTTTTATTGGAGCTATATTTCGGCCCTTCTTGGCAAGGGTCCAGGCTCAAAGCCGCACAAGTTGGAAATACGAACTTGTGGGAAAACCTAAATATAGCTCCAATAAAATTTAGCTGACGTATACGTTTTGCACTATCAAACAATGATTTTGACTGTTCATATTAGGAGTTTAGAAATCTTGATATCTTAATCGTTCGAAATGAGTGACAAACGATGAGCAATGTTGCTAGAGACTCAATTAGCAGAAGGAAGGGAGTCTACCGCGGTGTTGTCATAATATTGTGCTACTTTGGTAGAAAAGTAATAAGTGTCACGAACAGGCATTTAAAGGTCCCCTCTTGCTGATTCTGCCTTTTATGATATACCTAGCTCCCTTGCCGAATTATTAGCTTCTAAAAAACCGCACCTTTCTCCATTGTTTCGCTTTGTGCCTACGAATTTTAGCGCTTTTTCGGCCATTCCGAGTTTTGCCCGTCACACAAAGCAAAGTTTGCCAGAGTCTTGAATGTCCGCTGACAACTCTTTCAAATCTAAGGATATGAGAATCTTCTTTTTTTTCCTTTTTTTATTTGCTTAGTTTTCCAAGTTTTTAACCACGGCCCGTTCAGTTTTCAAACGTTTTGCTCCCACCCGCCGCGTCGGAGAGCAGGAAGGCTGGATAGTGTCGACAAGCCCTAACAAGAAAATCGCTAATTTCAGGTGGAAAGTAATGGTATTTTTGGAAAGCTTTGTTTCTAATCCCTTTCATAGGCAAAAGATCATTTCTAGTAAGAGTTGTGCTTTAAAGTTTGACCGAATAGGGCTGAGAGTTTCTGCCAAAAATCTTGGACGATATGGCCCAGCCAGCACATGACTGTGGAATTGTAAGCTTCTAAAACCGCCACCTTTCTCCATTGTTTCGTTTTCTGCCTACGAATTTTAGCGCTTTTCGGCCATGGCGAGTTTTGCTCATCACTGAAAGCAAAGTTTGCCGGATTCTTTAATTTCAGCTGACAATTCTTTCAAACATAAGGATTTAAGAATCTTCTGTTTCTTGCTTCTTTCCTGTTACTTCTTTTCCAACTTTCTGACCGCGGCGCGTTCAGTTTTCAAACGTTTTGCTCCCACCCGCCGCGTTGGAGAGCAGGAAGGCTGGTTAGTGTCGTCAAGCGCCAACAAGAATATCGCTAATTTCAGGTGGAAAGTACTGGTGTTTCTGAAAACTTTTTTGCGGATTCCTTTCATGGGCAAAAGACCGTTTCTAGTAAGAGTTGTGCTTTAAAACAACAAAAACCATGGGTTACTTGTTGAAAGCACAGCCTTGTTTGAAAGTATTCAAATAGTTTCCAATACTGTAAGTTGAAGAGTAGATAGTGCGAGGGGTCTTTTAAAGTCTTTGATTCATGTGGGCCGAGAAGGTGGGAGACACCACCATTTTTCGATGGGTCGGATTTTTACGAACACACTGTTACCTTTGTTTTCCCCAAAATCCTCACGGTAGCCAACGTTATCCACAAATTACTTGAACACAATTCACTCCTGAACGCCAATCCGCCATTACTAATTAACTATTCATTGATCTCCTGCCGCTGGTCAGAAGATTACTAGAACCTTCAAGAAGATCGAGTGGCGTGTAAGAGGATTAAAACAGCTAAGTATATCACCATGTGGACGTTTAAATATGTCGAAAGAAGAAATCATCGGCCAGTTTGACATTTACGGATCTCGGAAGCTGAATATTATTTAGCTCAGTTGCAGAATCTTCAAGAAATCATTATAACGGATTTAGTATAATTTACGGCGTTTGTTTATGGTGATCTAGTTTACATCCTTAATTCTTTGGACTTCCGGGAATTAACAAGAAAAATCAGGAAACAGAATACTTAAAGAAATCGACAATGCAAATAATTAGTTTAATTTTTGTACGCATTTTCCATATGCCTGCTACAATAAAAACATTTTGTTAGATCCAAAGTCAAACTATGATTCCATCTTCCCCATGACGGGTGCTTCCGACCCGCAACCGGGGGGGGGGGGAGTTCTAGACGTTGCAAGTGCTAGAAAGCTTATGATATAACTCCTTTAAGCGTTTAAAAAAATACAATGCATTGATTTTGGTTCAACTCCTTTAAAATTCCGCTGTCGTGGGGCCGCAGGCCGTGCGTATACCCACAACGCAGACATTCGTATCAGGTCATCAACTCGCATGTACCCATATCTATTTGGACTATCTTGTCGTCCATTTCCGTACCTGCAAAAATACTATGTCAGCTCTCCTGGGTAATCAGTTCTTCATGAATACCCGAACGCCTTGGAGGTATCGAGAGCAGTGGTTTGAGGATACCCTGATGAAATTACGGTCTGCGAAAGCGTAAAGAAGAATCAGTCGAGTTTGATTGAAGCAATCGAAGGGTGATCATCCACTATGGGAATAATCGGTGATATGATATCTGGATATAACAAGATCTACGATCATGCAGGTCAGTCTTCATCTTATTTCTCAGATTTATTAAATGAATGTAATTTTCGCAAAAAGTGGGGAGCGGGTTGAAGCTCGACACATTTTTTGAATGCTAATCTTTAAAAAAAGATCGTTTCCAATTTTATTTCGTTTATCCGGTTTTGAAATAATGTTTACTGATTCCAATTTAATTAATTAATCTGGGAAAATCACATGTAATTTTAGAAAAAAGTGAGGAGCGGGTTAAAGCTCAACAAATTTTGTGAATGTTAACCTATAAAATCGATCGTTTCCAACTTTATTTAATTTTTCCGGTTTTGAAATAGTGCTTGCTGATTCCATTAGCCTACATTTATCGGAGAAAGTCACATATTATTTTCGCAAAAAGTGAGGAGCGGGTTGAAGCTCAACAAATTTTGTGAATGTTAACCTGTAAAAATAATCGTTTCTAATTTTATTTTATTTATCCGGCTTAGCGAATTCCAGCAAAGAAAAATTTTCGCGAGTTTAGACTTTTAGGAACGGCTTGACTCCTACCACGAAGAGCAGAAAATGTCTCTTCAGCCAACTAATACATTTAGTGCGAAACTTTAGCAATTAGCCTACTTGTTTTTAACTGTTAAAGGAATCTCAAATTTCACATAACAGCAACAAATTTTTCAATAATTTTCCAAAATTCTTTCTCTTTCCTTATTGCCCCTGATTTTCTCTCTTTTTCGTTTAAAGTTGAAACCATGTTTTTTTTTCCTTCCTTGCCTTTTTTCTTTAAATGGGCTATTCAATTAGTTGATTTTGTTTCTTTTCAATTAATATCCGTCATTTCCTTACCCTAGCTCAGCACTCCTTTTGTATTTGACGGTCCAAAACGGTTTATATAGCTACATTTTATTAGAGAGCTCTATTTCGGCCCTTCTTGGCAAGATGTAGCTAATGAAGTGTAGCTGATTTATCCGTTTTGCACCGTCAAATATGATTCACAGTCAGCTTGGACTGAAGGAATATCTACTCTTTTGTGGTTTCTTGGTAGGATTATTATGTTGTTTGTGTATTTTTTTTCTTTAAATATTGTCCAGTGCAACTGAAACTGAAACCTTATTTACGTCCATTTGATCTTTCTAAAGGAACTCCTCGAAATTCCTTGTTTATACTGCTACAAACCAATTCCCCTCTGTATCTGATCGGGGTACCATCAAACTTTTGTTTCAAGGGACGTCACACATGATAGTTGCTATTACAGGACTTCTTGTTTACAGTAAGTTATGTTTGATTGATTTTTTTCTACAACTTGACTAACAAACATTCACGAAGGAAAAAACACCAATTCCTCCTCTAAAGTAGAAACATTCGGAGGCTTGACAAATACTCCCTATTTCGATTGTACACGATTTGAACACCAGCAAAGCAAGACCAAAGGTTTCATGGGATCCAAAAATTATATTTGACACAGAGTTTAACAGATTAATGCAAATGGTATCATCTGACCAATTTCAGATATGGATTCAGCATGTGTGTTTACCCCTATATCCTATGTCGTATCTACTTTGTCGAAACTGGTCAAAACTTCCTGCCTTACTTCAGCCACATTTCCGGTTCCGGCCGGATTTACGGCGAACTACTTGCCTGGCAAAAAACTACAGTTCGTAGAAGAATTCAGCATGCCTTCTTACCCTACATCGAACATCTAGTCGACTTCGGTTTCACCCGGATTCCGGCAAACTGTACGTCCAGGGAGAAAATGATCGTCATATACTGATTCAGCGTGTCTTCTGACCTATAAATCGAATATCTAATCAAACTCAAATGACACTTTCAGTTTTTACAAAGTTTGCGGTTTTGGCCGCATTCCGGGCGAACTACTAGTCCGGTGAGAAAATAAACCATATTCGGATTCAGCATGTCTCCTTACCCCTAAATCAGACCTCTAATCAACTTCAAATTAAACTTTAACTTTTTTAAAATTTTCCGGTTTCGGCCAGATTCCGGGTGAACTATTTGTCCGGCAAGAAATAACTTTCATGTTCGGATTCAGCATGTTTTCTTACCTGTTTTCATCCCTTAATTTGAAATCCCTCCCCCAACCCTAAATGTAGGGCTACAGAGCCCATCTTTGAACTTGACCTGTACTTTGGCCCAAAGGGTCCTCATGCCAGGTTTGAATAGAATATGTCGATTAACGGACGGACGGACGGACAACTTTTACGAAGTTATAGGTATCCCGTCACTAACTTTTTTGGATCCCAAAACCATTTCTATTCTTTAGCACTTGCGTATAGAAAGAGGAAGTCCGGGAAATTTCCTACGTACGAGACGAGTTTGTTTTTGGGATCCCAAAACGTAAGTGGAGGGATACCTATGACTTCGTAAAAGTTGATTACTCTCGAAGGGAATGAGATATTTTGATGAAACTTGGTGTGAGTATTCTTTGGGTCAAGGGAAAGGTCGAGTTCGTAGACAGGCTCTGTTAGGGGTTGGGTGGGGGATGGGGCTAAGGCTTATTAACAGCTAATGAGATAGTCAGTTTAGGGGTTAGAAGACATGCTGAACACTTATATGAACATCAATATATGACCAGGCCCGTTCTTTACACTCATAGTAGTTTCTAGTTATGGCACTTGCAGCTTCTGGCTCAAGTGCCGATCACAATTCCGTCTGTCGGTCGGGCTGTCGGTCACACTTTTGCGAGCTAGGGTAATTCCAGATGTGCTAGAACGATGAAACTTGGCAGGCAGGGACCTGACAAAACTAACTTGGAAATAACTAGTTTCCTGATCTGACCATCCGGAGGGGGGGGGGTGGAGGGCGGGGGAATCCGGAAAATTGAGTAGTGTGTAACTTTCGAACGGGTGATCGGATTGGAATAAAACTTAATAACTGAATAGATGACATATCTACGATGTCCCATTTGAAGTCCAGACCGGATTCAACAGCTATGAGGAAGTTGGGGGGGGGGCGTGTAAGACCACAAACCTCGAGAAACGGTTAGAATTGAGGGATCGGAGTGAAACTTGCTGGGAAGAACAAGCGTCTGCTCTAGATAAATCGTTTCCACAACTGGACTGGATCCGGACACTTGGGGGGGGGGAGGTGGAGGGGGGTTTCCCCGAATTCCGGTTTTGGGTTTTTTTTGGGATTTTCACGATGAAACTTTGCAGGCCTATCAAGGACCCGATCAAACTGACTTGGAAAGAAAAATTTCCTCGATTCGATCATCTTGGGGGGAGTAGAGGGAGGGGGAATCCGGAATATTTAGTCATGCGTAACTTTGGAACAGGTAATCGAATTCCAGTAAAATTTAGTAATTGAACAGAGGACATGGCTCTGGTGATCTTTTTCATGCCCGGACCAGATCCGACGACTATTGGGGGGGGGGGGGGGAATACGTGACCCGCTTATACTTGAGAGATTGGGATGGAACTTTGTGGGAATATAAAACAGATGATCTAGACAAATCATTTACAGAACCGGGCGTCGGGCACTCTGAGGGGAGTTGGAGGGGGGAGGGTCCGGAATTCCGGTGATGGCGAGTTAAGGTACTTCCAGATGTGCTAGGACGATGAAACTTGGCTGGAATAATAGAGATTCAATAAGATTGGCTCAGAAATCTCCACTTCCCAAACCCAACTATTCGTTAAAGTACCAATCTTGACCGCAAATTAAAAAAAATACTTTTAAGCAAAATATGATCTGATTTGAAAAGATGATGATCCCCATCAGACCATTATCATGTTTGCCTCAAGGGTTTTGTTTACAAATGTAGCTCCCTTAAAGTGCGCATCTTAACCGTGACGTCGAAAAGTACGTTTGATCAAACGATACATCTCAGCACATAATCATTTGTGCCACAAGGGTCTTGCTTAAAAAATTATTTCTAGCACCCTTAAGTGCGTATCTTACCCGAAAAGTGAAAAAATACTTTTAACCAAACGATATATATTAATGATCTCCAAGGGTCTGTTATAGTTTTTGCCTCAAGGGTTTTGCTTACAAATGAATTTCTAGCGCCTTTAGAGTTTGGTCAAGTTTGGTCAAAAATAGAGACAGACTCTACTTTTGACTTTTTGACCAGACTCCCACCTCCAACTCCCATGCAGTGGCCGAATTCGGTCCGGTTCTGTCACTGACGTACCTACGACTTGTGCTTGTTGGGTCAGGATGGTCGATCAGGAAATTTACAATTTCCAGGTTAATCTGGTCGGATCCCTGATCTGCCTGACTAAGTTTCATTGTCCTAGCCCACCTGGAAGTAACTTAACTCCGGATCACCGGAATCCCGGAACACCTCTCCAAGTCCCCCACAGTGCGCGAATCCGGTCCAGTTCTGTAATGATTTACCTTAGGGGTCCTAACCTTGTCTTTGTTCTTCCCACCAAGTGTCATCCCGATCATCTCATTCTAAGCCTTCCGGCTTCCCCCTCCGACTCACCCTACACTCGTCGGATTCGGTCCGGACTCGAAAAATCAATGTATTTCCAAAATCAACATAAAATCAATGTATTTCAAAAGCCCAAGGGCCATATACACAAAAAGAACAAAAATAAAAATAGAACTTACACAATCAGACTCCTTCCTAATATTCTAAACATTTATCTATATACACGCACTCGAGTTATAACGGTAGGGTTAGTATCACTCAAAATTTTGGGAAGTGACAAAAATTACACCATCTAGATAAATTTTTCTTAAACCAGAAAGATTTCTATATGCAAAACAACAAAATAGAATCGATGCAAACGAATGTACCGCCAATACGCAATGATACATAAATTATCAATGGCAAACCGAGCGAAAGGACCTTGGCGAAAAGGCCTTAGTGAAAGGGCCGAAATGTCGCTACGCTAGAATAAATAAATGAAACTTTTTGCATTGAAGTTAGGTAGATCGAAGAACAAAAAGTAGGAGTAAACTGTGCTTTTACTTTCTAAGCTCGAGCAGTCGGGTGTTTAGACTTTCTTTTTGCTTGTCCCCGGAGTACTCACTGTTCGTCTCTGTTAGTGCAAAGTGCCATTAGATAAGATAAGATAATATTTTATTTCCGTAAAAGCCCAAAGACCCATGGAAACAACAAAACAACACCAAAACGAACCGTAACCTCAACAACCCACCAACCCAACCACCCACCGTATGTCAAATGACCGAAGCGACGGTTCTACCTTTACAACCCAGACCCGTCGTTTGACAGACCTCTGGTTTTCGAAGAAGGAGTGACCGAAATTGACTGGGATAAGTTTCAGAAATTCTGGGCCATAATCTTCGTGAAAAATATCAAACTCATAATTTTATCACGAAGGAAAAAAGTTTAGGTTTGAAAGGGGTAAGGAATCTTCCCAAATTTCTAACATCTCTAAAACTTCTACTTTTCAATATTTGTTTTATTGCAATATTCCGATCGCAATGCCGTTGGTCTGTCGATTGGATAAGTATGATTGGTATTTATTTATTGGTTATTTATTCTTATTGCATGAAATATATTCACATTGCTAATGTAGTAGTAGTAGTACTATTGTACTGAAATAAACATTTTTTAATTAATAGCACAACAAAAGGGGAGCTTGCGAGGATGTGCTAGCTTCTAGAAAAAAATTAAAAAGAAGAAATAATATGGAGAATGACACCATGTAGGAAACAATAAGGAACAAAAACAAATATTACCTTGCGGGATCTCAAAACAACAAAAACAACAGAAATATTACAGAAAAATAACCTAAGGAAAATTTATTTAATCTGTTTCGAAAGTATACGAGCCGAGCAACTCCATACGTTAATCAAACTTAACCTGGTTAAAATTATGTTTCCTTAATACCCTTACTGTGTGTATTCCAAAGCTGGGCAACTCTGTAAAGTAGTGAAAAAGAAGACCTATTTGAAACTTCCTCGTTCGTATGCGAGTGTCGTGTTGGTGAACATCTTACCTCTCGCAAAATAATTCTGCAAAACAATCTGGAAAGCTCTCATTGCAATACGTGTATATAAAAATCAAGATGATATCTTCTCTGTAAAGATTTTATTTTGTGCTATTTTCATTTTCTTGCCTACGGTGACATCTTGACATTTTGTCTTGACTTAATCATGCTATTTGGCATGAAGGCACGATTTGGTTGTTTTTCGGTTTAACTCGAACCCTAAAATAATAACGTGATCTTAGTGGGCGAAGAAAGGACAAGCACAAACGTTAGACAGTAAAATAACACAGTGATAAGTATTCCTTTAGTACAAGCTGACAGCTAATTCAACACTTTGGTTTAGTCGTTGTTTTTTTTCCTAGTACCCCGGCTTAAGCTTATTGCTAGAAAGTGGTAAGGGTCTAACCTGTGCGGTTTTTACGGAAAGTGTGGACCTTAGGTCGGATTATTGAATATGATATTATATTTTGGAAAGCTCTGGAGAACTCTTGGAAAAAATGATACAGCCTCCATTGTTTCCTTGGTGTGTCCTTAGCTTTACCAGAAATTTCCTAACCCGGAATTTCGTCTCGCTTTATGCCGAAAGCGTAGTGGGGGGCGCTACGAGTATGACCCGTTTGCAAAGCATGGAAAGCATAGGCCTTGCTGCTACTTCCTAGCATTACTTTGCTCTGGTCTTGGCAGAGCTGGTGGACTCGGACGTCTCGAGACGCCTTTTTTTCTCGGACTCGGATTTACTGGACTCGCAGCAGCTCTGGGTCTTGGCGCTACTCCCTAGTGTTGTTTTACTCAGGGGTATTAGGGACTCTCTTCGACTGAAAGTAGGAGCATAGCAAAACGGAAAAATGTCGGTGCACACTACCAAATCATCTATCAGTTTCATGGCTGACATGACTATTGCTAAACTGGATTTGTCACTAGTAGTCTACTGTCAGTAGACCGGACTTCCTGTGAATAAATGGAGAAAGCGATATCAAACAAGACACAATCGTGAAGTTTGAAGGGTTTGTGTAGTTCTTCTTTTGTTGGAAGATGAGCCGCATCTTGAGATAAAGCTTTCACGGCTCTGAATTCATCTGCTGAAGGATTTTAGCAGTGAAGCGTGAATATGGAGGAAGGTCGTTCCTGGCGCTTTTTTTTATTTGGGTAGCAGCCTGTAAGACAATACGGAATTTGCAGTTGGATTTTTTTTTTACAGAATCCTTATATAACGTATAATACAAATAAGACACAAGACCATATAGGAAATTTAAGTGATTTTAGCATTTTTGGTTCTACCGATTCCGAACGAACTATCTCCCTATTTGTTGTCGTTCTCAAATTGCATGCTTTCAAAGGATTCCGATAGGACCATGCAAATCCGACGAGATACGTACTTTAAAAGATTTTCGTGTTTCCTGGTCTTTCAGCCGGCATATCTGTCCAAGCAAACATTTTCTATTTATTTATGATGTTTTATTTATCTGCAATGTGAATTTGTTTCTAACGAGCCTTGATTCTATTGCTTGTTTTCCGAAGCGATTTCCAGTTTGAATCTGCCAGTCTCTAACCTGTCAGCTTTTAACTCTAAAGAACCGGATAAAGAGGTTTACACTAAGTAGGCTCTGCGCGAAATATTGACCTAGCAAAAGAACCAACGCTGAATTGAATTTTACTTACTGGACCCACTCCAATTATGCAATTCAAAAAAATTATTTCGTCTTTTCTATCAGGGGCGTAATTTCGTCAAAATCCTGGGGGGGGGGGGGGGGCAAAGTTGGAGCCGATTTTCCCAAGTCAAGTGAAAATGAGCAGTTTTATTTCAAGAAGAAAAACGTAATAAAAACAAAAAAACAAAGAGATATTTTACTAATTGACCAAGGCGAAACGACCTTTCTTCAAATTCGCGAAACTGCCAACTGCGCGATTGACCTTAAGCTTCGTCGCTTTTCAGGTGTGGTATCAATGAACAAAAGATCACTTAGTCGGTCGTCTGACCAGGGGCGTCACGACCGGGGGTGGGAGGGGGGGAAGCACCCCCCCCCCCAATGTTGTCGGCCAGTCGATAAAAAATAACCGAGTCGGCGCGAAGCGCCGCGATTTTTCGCCAAAACAGTTAATTTTCTCTTTAAAACAGTCGATTTTTCTGTAAATCAGTAGATTTTTCGTCAAAATAGTCGTTATTTTCTGAAAATCAGTCGATTTTTCCGAAACTGTATTTTTTTTCTTGAAAACAGTCGATTTTTCTGCAAAAACAGTCGGTAAAAATTACCAGCCGGTCGGTAAATTTCTTGCCCCCCCCCCAAAAAAAAAACATTTTGCCTAGTAGCGCCTCTGCGTCTGACATAGACGTGTTTAACGTGTTTAACCCCGCATTGCTCATGCATATCGCTATAAAAGTTTGAAGGCTTCCGTGTTCCAATCTTACCATAAAGACAAAGGTATACCAAAGAAAATTGATCTGTTTCTGTGGATGCTTTGCTTGAATTCTGTAGGCCTATCTTATTTTCGACGAGAGTTTCAAAGACGCTAAATTTCAGCTGGGGGTCGGGCAAACATCAAGCTGGAGGGGGGGGGGCAAACTGGGGTCGGGGGGGGGGGGCAGTTGTCCCCCCTGCCCCATAGCAAATTACGCCCCTGTTTTCTATATTTTTGTTTTGTCTTCTTTAAATTTGATGTTTCCGTTAGTTTAAAGGACCTGTCTTACCTATAATACTAATGCAACCTACTTCCCTAATCACTCCATATTTTCTAAACCCGTAGACCCCAATTTCGTACCGTACACTCTAATCCGTCTAACAAACCACGCTGATTTTCTCACTTGCCGTGTTTTGATACCTTCGATGTGTATCATGCTGTCGACGGTTGTCTGCGAGAAGTTTTTCCAGCAGAAAAAAACGGTTATGTAAATCAACGAGTCAACGGGTCTCGGAAAAGGCTTAGGAACAGCCAAAACCGTGGGTTATTTGTTGAACGCACATCATAGTTTTCAAGTATTCAAATATTTTAAATAATGTAATTCAATTCAATTTATTTATAACCCATCGCAACAAAAGGAGGGCGAAGCGCCCTAAAGATGGAGTAACAAACAAAATAAATAAAAAAAAGAAACACTAACACTAAATACAAAAAATACCTAAGAAGACGATTAAGTGAAGAGTAAATAGTGCAAGGGGTCCTTTAAGCATTTCGCTACTTAATTCTGTGATGCAGCCAAGCTTGCATTGCCATTCGGGCATGTGAGGATAATTTTGTTAATTTAGAAGTAAACCAAACTAAAAAGCTGAACTCACGAAGCATTCAAGAAGGTGCTTGCCAAAAGCCATTAAAGATCGGAAATAGTGAGTGACACTCCACCCTGCCCATACCTTCTATGATGAATCAACTGTTCAACTCGGGGGCGAATTACAACAAATCTTTATGTCTTACCTGCAACTAAAACCCCGTCCACAAGCATGCCTAGCCACGCACGGATGCCTAGACACGCACGGATGCCTAGACACGTGCTTAGTATTACCAGTATTACCTGATGCGCTCTTGACCGAGCGTCAGATAGTTCGAGAAATACCCACGGGGATAAAAGAACCGGCTGTCCAGATAGACAAAATTTTTCGCAGCTGTTGTGCTGAACTAGGAATATTTCTCTGTAATGGAAGAGCATCCTGGATCTTTTGTCCTAGCTTAGGTACCTGGTGGCATGCTGAATAGCCCCAACAAATTTTGTCTATCTGAGCAAGAACGCCGATTCGACCCAAGCGGAATTTTTGGAAACTAGGTGAGGCTCGGGCAACATAGGAACATAGAAGCATAGGCAATGACAAGCCCCCTGAATGGCGAGTCATTACAGGAAATTTATGGGTCCCTGGTATTACCGTTTACACCCATGCCTAGACACAGATGTCAGGCTAGGCTTGGAATCTAGGCTCTAGAACTCGATGCCTGGCTGAGCTTGGGCACGTGCTTAGGCATCTGTGCTTGGCTAGGCATGCTTGTGAACGAGGCTCAAAGCACAACTCTTACTAGAAATGAACTTTTCACTATGAAACGGATCAGAAAAAAATTTCTCGAAAATACCTTTACTTTCCATCTGAATTGAGCGATTTTCTCATTAGCGCTTGTCGATTCTATCCAGCCTTCCTGCTCTCCGACGCGGCGGCTGGGGGCAAAACATTTGAAAACTGAACGTGCCGTGGTTAAAAAGTAGGAAACTAAGCAAATAAAAGAAGTCAAAAACAGAAGATTTTCATATCCTTGTGTGTTAAAGAGTTGCCAGAAGACGTTCAAGATTCTGGCAAACTTTGCGTTCTGTAGCCGGCAAAACTCGGCACGGCCGAGAAAGTGCTAAAAATTCGTAGATACAAAACGAAACAATGGAGAAAGGTGGTGATGTTAGAAGCTTATAATTCCATCGGAGCTAGGTATATTATAAAAGGCAGAGGTCCTTTAAAGTTTAACTGAAAAGGGCTTGGAGAGGACAATCTAGTTACATATCACTTATTCACTTAAATTGGCTTGAAGACCCGCTGGAAATCCGTTACTTCGTGCTTCCGCTATTCACGAATAATCGATTTCGAACAGTGGAACTTCCGTGTAATTTGTAGTACCTCTATGCGCCTGTACTTTTGTTGTATGCCTTACGAGAAAGATTTATGTTTTTTTTTTGTTCAGGCACTAGGCAATCTTCACCAATCTCACCACTGCCCACTGCAAAGCCGCGTTTGTCTTGAGATTCAAATTTCCCGCGTCATAGTAGAATTTACGCTGTGGGGACGGCCGCAGATATTCTGAACGCCATAACTAGAGCAGATAGTGGAAAATAAAAAATCCCTTTGCAGAATCCAAGTAATTCAGTGTATTCAGTTAAATGACACAAAAACAAGTTGGCTTTTCAGTTAAACTTTAAGGAAATTAAGGCAAAGGTTTGGGAGTCCATAACTAAGCAGATCTTCTTTTTTAGATCCTCGGGTTGCCGACTGGGCGTTCATGAGCGGTTGGGGGCCAACCGTCGCTTTCGTCTGTACCTACGTGATAGCTGTGACAGTTGTAGGTCCACGACTGATGAACAACAGGAAGCCATATGAACTTCGAGAAGTCTTGTTTATTTACAATTTACTCCAAGTCATTTTTAGTGCCTGGATGTTTGCAAAGGTGAGTTATCACAGCCCCGTCAGTGACTACTGATATATGTTCACAGAGGTTCGTAAGGATCATTTACACGGCGGGTATTTTTCCCCGTAGACGATAGGAGAAAGTGTTCACACGGTACCCGGGTATTTTTCAATAGATCCGTCAATGACTACTGATATACAGATCAGCGTTGCCACATGTCGCACGATAGTGTGAATTGTCACTCTATTTTGTTTTTGTCACTCTTGTTCAACGTAGGACATAAAAATTACTCTATTTTCTGAAAATGACCGAATGTGTCATTTTTGCAGCAGGGTTTCCGACCAGAAGTGAATGTTTTTTTCATGAAAGTAAAAGTAAGACGCATCATTTTTATAGAGCCGATTCGACCAAAAGTGAACATTTCATGAAAATAGATTTCACTTACAATTCACTCTCTGTTTGAGGCCAAAAGTCACTCTCTAAATGTTTTTGATGTGGCAACCCTGATACAGATGTTCCTTCAGCCCAAGCTGACTGCGAAACATATTTGACGGTGCAAAACGGTTAAGTCAGCTACATTTTGTTAGAGCTATATTTCGGCCCTTCTTGATATATGTTCACAGATGTTCGTTAAGAATCATTTACACGGCGGGTACTTTCCCCCGTAGACGAGAGGAGAAAGGTACCCGGGTATTTTTCAAGGGAGAGTAATGTCATGTGGCAATGCATTCCAAGGTTGTAAAGCTCAGCTTATCTCTCTAGAATGGACATACGAGTCCATTTGGATCACATCTTTTATGGACATAATCGAAATTGTTGCTCGAAAATCCGATTTTGTTGTTGCTGACGTCGAAGAATACCCTTCGACAAACATACCCCCGGGTAAAAAGTTCGCAAAATTGAGGTCCTAAATTTCCGGGGTTGCTGTTGCGGGGAAAAATATCAGCGGAGTACGGGTAAATACCCACTGTGTAAACGTAGCTTAAGAGCCTCCAACTTTCAAAACTTCAAGGGAGAGTACTGTCATGTGCCAATACATTCCAAGGTTATAAAGCTCAGGATATCACTATAGAATGGACATATGTGTCCATTTGGATCACATCTTTTATGGATTGGAAAATTATTGCTCGAAAATCCGATTTTGTTGTTGCTGACGTCGAAGAATACCCTTGGACAAACATATCCCCGGGTAAAAAGTTCGCAAAATTGAGGTCTTAAATTCCCGGGGATTTGTTGCTGTTGCGGGGGAAAATACCCGCGGAGTACGGGTAAATACCCAGTACCCACCGTGTAAACGTAGCTTAAGAGCCTCAAACTTTCAAAACTTCTCGACGATATTTTTCCTCCTTTGAAGGACCCGTCGGATCCACAGAGCCAATGCTACCTAACCCCGTATTCGCCCCATCCAGTATTAGAACCGGAGACCCAAATTTCATACGGTAGATGCTACCCCCTACCCCCAACAAGACCTCACTCACTTGCCGTGTTTTGCTACCTCGTGTTTCACTACCTTCGGTTAGTATCATGCTTTCGACGGTTGTTTCCGATAAGTTTAATCATCACCGACCGACAGACGGAATTGCGATCGGTATATGGCACTTGAGCCAGCCCGATGAAAAATTCTTTGACTGTGTAGTTTTATGGTAGTTGTACGAAAAAGTTGCATGTATTGATATGTAGTAGTACGGAATACTTTGACAGAACATGCCGACTGGGTTAATCTTAAGTAGTAGTATCCGATAGCATCTAATCTTGCTGTAGTAGCATCCAGTTTGCTAGTAGTAGCATGCAGTGGCAATACGCTTTTTCGCTGCTTTTTCGTGCAACTTCATACTACTAATTCTCGAAAATTTTCATCGAGAGAGGCTGCAAGTAACGAGGAAATGAGGAATACTAGAACTAGGATAGTGGGTCGGTGAAAAACTAAGACATTGGCAGCTTGTTATAAGGCTTTGCTTCCAGTAACTTTCTGGATCTTAAAGAGGGACCAGACCAACAATACGGCTTAAAATCGACTCATCTCTGTACGTAGAGTTACCAGCAACATTTCCTTTAATACAAATACCATATAGACTGAAATATTCTTGTGGCGCTCACCCTCTGCTCACCAACTGGATGTGATTCGGTGACGCCAGGATTCTTAGTTTCCTTCGGTGAGCATAATGAATAATCATTCAAGAATCACCAACGTAATATCATTGATTTATCTGCCATAAGTAATCCTTGTGAATATTTGGAGTGACTCCTTTCATTTTTATTTCTGTTCTTGCTCGAAGTTGATTGCTTTGCTATGTAGTACAAGAATGTTTTATGTCCGGAATCATGGCTAGTACTGACAGCAGGGCCGTCACACCTAGGGGGGGGAGAGGGGGGACGCCCCCCCCCGATTGTTGTTGGCCAGTCGGTAAAAAATAGCGCCGCAATTTTTCGCGAAAACAGTCGATTTTTTTCTTGGAAACGTTAATTTAAAAAAAAAAAACTGTCGGTTTCTCGTAAAAATAGTCGATTTTTCTTAAAAATAGTAGTTTTTCTTAAAATCAGCCGATTTTTCGTCAACACAGTTGTTTTTTCTCAACATAGTTGTTTTTATCTGCAAAAACAGTCGATAGAAATGACCAGCCAGTCGGTAAATACCTTGCCCCCCCCCTCCAAAAAAAAACATTTTGGCTAGTAACGCCTCTGACTGACAGTGACCCAAAAAGAGGGTAGGTCAAATAGGCTTCAGCATCACCTATAGCAGAAACTGTAGACTGGATTGAGACCGGTATGTCTGGGTTTGAACATTGGTGTCTTCAGACCATGCGCGTTTGAAAATTCTGGATTTTTTTCGGGTAGTTTCAGACGAATCATGGCCCGCTGACTTTCAGACTTCACAACCTGCTTTCACTGAGATAATTGGAAGACGTTAATTGTCGAACACGATTGGTTCTTATCAATATGGAAACTTAAAAGTCAAGATGACGACGAGGTAAAACAAGAGCTAGAAGCTCATATGGCACTTGCAAGGCTGGGTAGGAGGATGAAACTAGGAATTTCATAATTCGTGGGTTTGTTGTGATCATTTTTAAGATGAGAATGATCATGGACCCCTGGAAATCACGAGAATTTGTCGTGTGGTGAAAAGTATTTTATTTGTACACTTGGCTGTGATGATACACCCTTTCAGGGCGCTAGAAACTCATCTGCAATCAAAACCCTTGAGGCAAAAATGACCCTGGTCCCTTTAGGATCATCAATTTATATGGTTTGTTCAAAAGTATTTTTTTAGCATCTATAGCTTCGGATAAAATGTGCACTTTAAGGGTGCTAGAAATTCATTTCTAAGCAAAACCCTTAAGGAAAAAATGATCATGGGCTCATGGGAATCATGAAAATGTACATTTTGCTTAAAAGTATTTTTTGTACTTTGCGGTTAAGATGAGTACTTTAAGGGATGGTCGGATCTGGGAAGTGACAATTTCTAAGCCAATCTTGACAAGTCGTTCAAGCCAAGTTTCATCGTCCTAGCACATATGGAAGTAACTTAAATCACGATCATCGGAATTCCGGTCCCCCTTCAAATCCCCCCAGAGTGCCCGAATCCGGTCTGGTTCTCTCACTGTTGTGTGCATGTTCTTCCCACCAAGTGTCATCCCAATCGCTACACTCTAAAGGTGTCACATAATTTCCGCCCCTCCCCCTACCCCCCCCCCCCCCCCCCCCCGCATTGATCGGATTCTGTCCGCACTTGAAATGGAACATCTGAGACATGAATATTTCCTACTTTCTTCAGCCGTGACTTTGTTGAAATTCAAATTCTCCGCGTCTGGGTAAATTTTGTGTTGTCGTGCAAGCAGCGCACATTTTAACGTTAGTACTAGAGCCCCGGGTGAAAAAAAAAACCTTTAGAGAAGTAATTATATTAAATTATCAAATGTAAAAACAAGCTGCCTTTTCAGTTAAACTTGAATCATCTACGGGGACAACACCCTCAAAACACCCTCGGGGACAGCACACCCTGCTCCAGCTTGCGAGACTCCTAGCCTCTTAAATTTTAACCGAAAAGGGCTGGGAAAGGACAATCTAGTTACCCATCACTTGTTCACTTAAATGGGCTTAAAGACCCGCTGAAAATGCATTACTTAATTGTTCCGCTATTAACAAACAATCGATTTTCAAATAGTGGAATTTCCGCGTGATTTGTGGTACCTCTATGCGCTTGTATTTGTATGGCTTACCAGAAAATTTATGATTTTTGTTGTTCAGGCACTAAGCGATCTTCACCAATCTCACCACTGCCCACTGAAAAGCCTCGTTTGTGTTGAGACTAAAATTTACCGCGTCATAGTAGAATTTACGCTGTGGGGACGGTCGCAGATATTTTGAACGTCATAACTAGAGTAGAAAGTGGAAAAGAAAAAAATCCTTTAATTCAGTCCAAATAATTCAGTGTATTCAGTTAAAAAACACAAAAACAAGTTGGCTTTTCAGTTAAACTTTAAGACCAACCCTTCTCGACCACCGAGTAGTTCTCAACATTCCGATGTGCGACGTCAGCAGAAGCGTTCAATAACTTTGCGAGCCCTGACCATTCTCATACATTCTCCATTCAACCCGTCTCTATATTAAATATCACGCACGTCTTCAGCTACTAGTGGTACTTCCAGGAATCGTCATGCGTTACGCAACTTATCCATATTTGGATCCACGTTAGTCTAGGTCGTATGCGGCCCTAAAACTCGGAGGAAGGAAGGGTTTTTTGAAAGAGGGAGTGAGTTTTACGAGAATATTTAACAGAAAAATTTGAAAAGAGAAGTTAAATTCAGAGTTGATAAAGTATAAAAAGATAGTAGTTTTAAGACGAAAGTGTGAGTGACGTGAAAGTAGGGTAAACTAGGTAAATTTTGGATTAACGTCACCGAGTTGGAGGTGGAGACGTAGCCCCTTGATTTAGTCGATCTAAAGCAAGAAAAAATGAAAAGAGGCTACGCGGGATAAAAAATCAAATCAAAACTCGTTGGTCTATTCAATAGAAATATAGTGGTGAATACTCTTGATGACTAATTATTCGTGCTGAGAAAAAATGGCCGTGGGCCTAGCGAAGAGCCAGAAATGTCACTATAACCTGAGCAGAGCCGACGCCGTTGATTGGTTTACACATAATTTAAGTCAGTTTTGAGGATTCGTTTGGGTGACATTTCTCGTTAGGCTCACTGGCGTGTTTCGGACCTAGTCATATAGAGTATTAAAAGCTTAGTGCTGGGCTCATTTCTGCGCAAAGTCCCTCCGTATAAAGATTAAAGTTAACTGCAATATTTGCTACTCAGATTCATCTTATCTCTATTTGGTATTAACATTATCTGCGTGCAGAAAAGAGTAATCCGAGTGGTAAATACTGCAGTTAACTTTAATCTTTATACGGAAAAACACGCCAGTGATCCTCAGGAAGAAAGAGAAAACGTCTCACTAACGACTCAACAAGGTGCCACTTCTGGCTCTTCCGCTAGGTACACGGCGATTTTCCATCGGCAAGGAGAGTTAATCATCAAGAGTATTAGGCGCCGAAGTGGTCGCATTAGATCCAAGAAAAGGCAGTTTTTTGGGTTGCTAAATAAAAACTATATGGAACCGAACGGCAAGTGCCATAAAAATTAAAAAAGTAAAAGATACACCTAATTCTGAATGTTGTTGTTTTAAGGAGATCATCTAGAACCAAACAGCGTTTCTAATTATGTTCCTGGAAATATATTTTTTTGTGCTTTTCACTATAAAAATAACGTAAATAAGTATTTTTAGCATGAAAAAAAGGAAAAAGACATCAAACAGATTCTTTGTTAATTTTTGGCCATAGATGTGATTGATGGCATTTTGACACCTAGAAACTCTTTACCTTTCTCTCCAAATAGCTTAGTTTCATTCTGGGATGTTGAAAACAAACTCATGACAGTTCGCACTAGCCCAACATAATTAAAACTGAATTGTTGTAACACTGGTCAAGTTTCACTTTTTTACCCCTAATTGCAGTCTGCTCATTATCCCCAAGCTGCCCCAAAGCCATGAACCGTCACGTCCCCTGAGGATTTTCAGAACCACTGGCGACTAATCTGCGTAGATTTGTAGACTCATTTTCAGCCGAGCCTGCGAAGATTGTCAAATAGGCCGCGTTTTGAGCCCAGTGTGACCAGGCTCTTAAGCCTTGTCCTAATAGGTGTAATAAGGTGTATTACCGCGTATAAGACTTATTGCAGATTCCTCTTTTCCTCGGAGCGCGCTGTAATAGCGTGAATAAGGAGAATAGACTAGCGTTCCATTCTGGCTTATGCAGGGCCAATCAGATCGCTTGGTTGGTTCCGCCAGCGGGCCGAGGAAAGGGGCAGCGTCGTCAGGGTTGCCACGGGAAGCAGTGAAGTTCTACTTTGTTAGAAGCTGAAGAAACAACTTTTCTTCAAAATAACACGTTTTGTTCTGCTGCGACTGCTTAATGCTACTTCGAAGACCAATGCTGGCCATCCGCATATTTAACTGCTTTTTACAATGTATTTGGCGTCAAATTGTACTGGTGTACTTCAAGTAACACTAAGAACACTTTTCTGATCTTCAGAAACTCGAAACACTGTATGACCTTGGCAACACTGCACGCTGCATTGATAAGAGCCTCTCGGGTTCGTATTTGAACGGGCGTGTGTATTAAGACGTAAACATCGCGTATAGCGTTATTCAGCTTATTACACCTATTAGGACAATGCTTTAGCGTCTGGGTCCGTTCGTCGCTCAGTCGTCTTACTGTTTCCGCTGGTTCCGCTGGTCCGCTGGTCCTAAGGTCGCATCACAATGACACAAAAAAATAACTTCTTCAGATTTATTAAGAATAACTTCTCCCATTTTCTAAATGAAAGTTGGGGTATCCCCCAACTTCCTTGACCACTTCTTGGTCTTTGTGTTTGCTGACGTGGCTGACAAACGAAGTGTTTAGACTAACCAAAAGTCTGTCCTATACCTATAAAACACGTCAGATGTACAAACAGTTATTCATAAGAGTTTTAACGAAGCATGATTTGATTTAAATGTACTCACACTGATGTTGCAAATATTTGTGTTGACAATAATCACAAACTTGGTTGCGTAGCCACTAAGGTCGATTTGTAAAATAAACTCTCTATCTATCAAGTCGAAGTGAGGAACATTGAAATACTGTATACAAACCCAACGTTACGATACAACAGTATTTATTTATTTATTCATTTATTTCCCTCAGAACTGAGGAGTACAAAATAATGTATAAAACAGAACTATGCCTAAACCATCTGGTCAATTCATTAACACATAAATACTATAAAAAATACACACGATTTCGACAACTAAGTTACGCACTATATTATTCACTTGTTAAAAAATGGGTACAGGTTGTGGGTTTGGAGGGCTACCGAAGCTTTTTTATAAAAGTTGGTCATCTTTTTCCTCAAATTTAAAACTGGGTCTTTTACTTTAAAATTGGAAACCAACTGCGAATTACTTAAAGAAGGGGGAACCCAAAGGCGAAATTTTTAAAATTTGAAATTTTCATAGCAGATATGTCGCAAATTCGAAAATTTGTCTACGATTATTGCAGCAAAAAGAACATGAGGTAAAGCAACAGTGGTGAACAATGACCCGAGGGTGTCTTTCCTGTATCGCCCACGAAAACGAAATAAGAGGCCAAATGCCTTGCGAATTCTTTCTTGTATATGATTGACAATTTCAGACTGTGGAACCTTAGCTGAAGATGCATATGGGATCCCTAAGTACGTCACTATATCACATGCTGAAAAAATAATCCCATTACTGCAATCAAGACATTCATTTCCTTCCACGGTGCTATTTACAACGAAAAACTGGCATTTACCAGCAGTAATTGAAATACCCTTTGCTGACAGAGAGGTGGCAAGACGGTTAAATTTATCAGCCAACGCAGCTTTTGATTTACTCAGTAAAATTATGTCGTCGGCATAAGCTAGGTAAGAAACATCTCGAAGAGCCGAAATCAGGGATATTCGGATTGACCGGAGACACTCTGCTAGGCTAACATTAAATATATAAGGAGATATTGCTGTAAACATGTGTTGGGCTGGCTTCCAAGGAAATAGAATTTGTGGTATGTGCCCAACCAGTTTTTGGACAGTTCTTATGTACACCTAAAAAGAGGTATTTCTTCCATGCCACTTAAAGCCACTCATGCCACTTAAAGTTCTTATCAAATTCTGGAAAAAAAATAGTCTTGATCCTATCTTCAGCTTCTTGTGGCTTTTGGTTGGCATATCGATAGATAACGAACGTGACTTTCATTCTTAGTTCGAAAAATATAGTAGGGGTAAAAGGATTCTCACCGTCCTCCTTGAAAAATTGGATTTTGGTTTAGTTTCCCGGATTCCGCGACAGGGGGGTTGTGCGCAAACTTGAGGAAGCTGTAGTAATGGAGAACAAGAATAGAGTAGCGCTCGAGGCAGACCCTGTGCTGGAGTTACTCGAGTGACCCGAGCTAAACGAGTTGGAGGGATAGAAACATTATCGTAACCGAAAGATAAATACTGTAAGTCAAATCGAAACATCAAACGAAAGACTACGATCCTTACGAGTTGAATCTCTCCCCACCGCTCGGCAATAAAAGAACAGACAGCCGAAGGGCTTTGAGTTAAAACAGTAATAGGTTAATTCTGCTTGACATACCTGCCATCTTTTTGCGGGTCATGATCAGCAGCCGCCACAATTCCAGGCATGAAAGATCCTTTTCCTACATAGCAATAAGTTTCGAGCAAGAACATAAATAAAAACGGAAGTGGACGCTGAAAATATTCGCAAGTACAAACTTAACTAAATACTGATATTTTAAAATCAATGACATCGCTTTGCTAATTACTCAACAGTGATTCATGCCAATGCCCATACACGTAATTCCGTCGTCGCCCTACCACATCCAGGTGGTTTGGCGATGACGGGACTGATGATACGGATGACGGGAGGGGACGTACACCGATAACGACGCACTCGGCGAAGCGCTTATCAACTTGCGAGTCTAGCAACCCAAAGGAAGTGAACGCGTGCGCGATTTTTTAATGTTTCTCGTCTATGATGATGATGATGAACATTTATTTACGCACTTAAGAAGAGGAAAATAGTGCAGTAGAGACGAAGAAAAGGAAAAAAATACACTGAGCTTTCAATAATGTAGTAAATGTACAAGATCAAAAAATAAACATTAAAAAAAGAAAAAGGACTAATCGGGTCTAAGAAATCTTCTTCCTAGATGGAATGCGGAGAAATGGCCAAGGGCAGAAACGTGAAGGTCCTGTGCAATTGCAAAAACTTTGCACAAGGGTCAGAGGGCAAAAAAGTTGTAGTTATACTCCTAGAACGTCGAGGAAGGTACAAGAGAAATTTACAATATTTGAAATAATAAGTGCTGATACATTTTAAATCTTACAATTTTAAATCTATTTGTATATATATATACTACCGATTATATCTATCTATGTATGTATATATATATACGGAAACACCATTTTTGAGGCTCTCTTCAACTGTGCTAGAGGATTAAAACCAGGAGGAACAGTTAAGGGCACATTTATGTACCGTTCACACAACTTGGATAATGATCTGACATTGGGACAAGCAGGAATCCATCTTATACGGGAGACAGTTTATTCTAAGCCTGAGCAGAACTACAAGACGCAACCAAACCACTATTCAGAAAAAAAAACCTTGAAAGTCAAAACCCACCTCTGATCACTGGCGGGTACCTTGTACCCGCATCGCCTATTAGAGTTAGTAACAAATAATTGACATTTGACAAAAATATGACATTCCAATTCGTGCATTTCAATAGGCTACATTGGTGACAATTTCACTGAACAAAAAAAAAGCCTTTCAAAAAGTTCGTCATTTAGCTTAAAGTACGTATTTGAACCTGCCATTATGCATCTGTTAATCCGAAAACAAAAATTAAGAAAAAAGAGAAATTTAAATTTTTTACTTCGGTAGCCGAACATTCTTTTTAATTTAATTTAATTTCAGAATAAATGCGGCACAACATTTCATGCGCGAGCAAATTAATTGGCACTTGTCACTAACCTAAACTAAAAAAAAAAACGCCTAAACTATGCGATAAGGCAGCGCTTCATTCGAGGATGATCTCAGGCGGCAAAGTCATTCGTCATCCGTTACAAAGTCAGTCAAGAATGACTTTGCCGCCTCAAATCGGGCTAAAAACAAGTGCAGGCGTAATGCAGCGAAAAATCCTAAGCACTACACCAAAACCGAATTTTATAAATTCTCTTCGTTACAGTATGTTAATTTCTATGCAGCCTGTCGGATGTAGGCTACGTATTGTACGTGCAGAGTTTACGTTTTGAGGCTGGTCTCCGAAATCCGCAGTCGATCCCCTCGAAAACCAAGCACCTCAACGACTATATGGAAAAACTAGGATGAGATGTATCATTGTAGCCATAAAAAAAAAAAAAAATATCGCATAAAGCATGTGGTAGCCTACTCATACCTACACTAACAAAGGCCTTTGCAATGCAAAGGCAAAGGTAATTACCTCAAAAGAAAAATCAATCTCAAACAAAAGAATCAAAACTTTATTATTTTCTTTCAGGGCTTCCAGTACGGCTGGTGGGGGAAGTACAGCCTTCGATGCGAGCCGTTGGATAAGTCCAACTCCCCCGATGCTCTTGGCATGGCCAGTATCGCCTGGTTTTACCTAATCTCCAAGTTCACTGAGTTCCTTGACACCGTCTTCTTCGTCATGCGAAAGAAGTACAAGCAGGTTAGCATCCTCCACGTCATCCATCACGCCGGCATGCCATTGGCCGTTTGGTGGGGGGTTAAATTCCTTCCCGGGGGGCATATGACCTTCTTCGGAATGTTCAACACGTTTGTTCACATCGTCATGTACGCCTACTACCTTTTGTCTGCTATGGGACCCGAAGTGCAGAAGTACTTGTGGTGGAAGCGACACCTCACCGGTCTCCAACTGCTTCAGTTTGTCTGCGTCTTCATTCACAGCGTCCAGACGCTCTTCACTGACTGTGACGTTCCGAAAGGCTTCCCAATAACCGTTTGCATCTATTGCATTATTTTCATCGTCCTGTTCTCCAACTTCTACATCCAAAGCTACTCCAAACCCGCGCAGAAGCAGAAGAAACAGGAAGTCAATGGCAATATTCCTGATGGTCAGTGCTACGAGAAACACGAGGTAGTCGAACATATTTCTAAGCCAGACAAGAAGGGCTTCATGGAATATTTGGGCTTAAACTTGCCAGTGTGTTTCCTGTCGGAGCATACGGTGGGTCTTCACATGAAGTCAGAATAAGTGCAAAAGGGACTAATTCAAGCGATATATGTGATTTTGAGAAGGCCATACAGGTTAATTTTGGGAGCATGCGACAATTGACATTTAGTGATTTATTCACGGCAAAACTGCCTAGAACCTGGCCTCGACTTTTTGCAATTTGTGACAAGTCAGCAAGGGAGACATGTGTCCTAGTGGATGAACCCTATGTGGTAATTTATAAAACTGGTATTTTGTACAATTTTGTATATAGTATTTGCTTTTTTGTTTGATATTACAAAAGATATAAAGCTTCAAAATACGGCTGCAATCGCGCCCTCCTTTGATTCCTCATCTTAACTTCTTCCCTATCCCGATGAAAAATTTGTATCCTGCGTAGTTGTATGATAGTTGTCCGAAAAAGTTGCATATACTGGTATGTAATAGCAAAGAACACTATTATTTAATGTGCCGGAGATTCGGCCAATCTTAAGCAGTAGCCTCCTGTCTTGCTTACAGTAGCATCCAGTCTTGCTAATAGTAGCATGTAGAAGAATGCAGTAACACGGTAGCCTTGACATAGAACCATATAGTAGCATCAGTTCGTACTGCATGATACGTTTTCGTACAACTTCATAGTACTATTTTGAGAAAACATTTTCATCGGGATCCGACGGTCGTCCATTGCAGTGTCATATTCTAATGTCAATTTTTTTTTGTCGATTTTTTTTGCTGATTTTTTGTCGATATTTTCCTGTAAGGTGCTGCAGTTTGTCCTTCAGCAGATATAACGTAATTACTTAAAAACGTTGAGAATGTACTTTTCAGCAGCAGATCTCGAGTTGGCAGTTACAAGTACGAAATATCTGTAGGTATTAAGTCCTGCTTTAAAGATGATTTACCCCTGACACCTCTCGTCCAAATGAATAGGGTTGTGAGCCTTGAAAAGAGGGCGTGAAGACAAAGCAAATCTTACCCTCTCGTACTGACATCTTAATAAAAAACGCACTTTAAAAGAACCAATCACGAGGCGAGAAAAAAAAAAAAAAAAAAAATCATAGAATACGGTCACTGCGGAGAACTTCTGCCTAGGCAAGCTAACCAGCTGGCTAGGGCCACAGTCTCGGAAAGGGCCCCGTTCAGGGGCCAATGCTTATGAAAAGTTAACGTGGACAAAAAATCTCGTCAGGTAGAAAGGAATACCGATCTATTGATAAGGATTTCGTTCGTGAAGACGACTAGAAAAAAAGTCTAGCGGGACGAAAATTCTGTTCAAGATAAAAGGAATTCCTGTCTATTGGAAAGGAATCTTGTCGGCGGTGCTAGTGAAAAAGAAAAAAAAAAGCCTAGCTCGCCTTCGACAGCAGCAGTTATGAGTAGGCTAAATGATATCAAAACATTTTTTTATGCGTGTGAATTTATTTTGGTCATAATTTCTGGCTAAAAGAAACAGCTTTTACTGTGAAACTCTTTATAGTATGCGAGAGTGTGAATATAGTACTAAACTCCGCTGTAGTGGTAAACGCAAAAACTCAAACGTGTCAGAAACTGGTAGATACCTGTCTATTTAATTCCTAGGTCAGCTTATGTATTACTAATTCGAAGTATGTTAAAGAAATGGATACGTTCTTATAATACGAGACGGAAGGTTCGCAATTAGACTAATTCTTTTTCTGCATATTTTTGGCGGGAGTCTTAAGATTCTTGTAGGACCGAAAAGAGGCAGTTTCAGGTTTAAATTCTGCAGTTTCCTGGAACAACTCATTTCAAGCACTCAGACCTTTCGGAAGCTCCATGAAACAGACTCAACGGATGTTTTGCACCCTGCCGACAATCTGATAACAGGGCACAGCAAACAACAGGCTGAAAGATCCGACACAAAGCTCGGTCCTAAACAAATTCAAAACTTCGGTATCTTCACTCACCACCAAAAATAAACCTGTGAGAACACACCACTTTTCCTCAACCAACAATATTCACCTTATCTCGGATAAGAAATGTTCAAATACGGGTAAGACGAAATCAAAGAAACTCCCTGGCAACTTTAAGGAAGACCTTATCTTTTACTTCTGCGGAGGTATGCACATATACCTTATCCAGTGTACTGACCTATATTTCTTTGCGAGTCACTGCACCATCGCTAGTCGCCAATACTCTATCTGACTAAGTCCAAAGCACACCATTATCCTCGGGAAGAACGAGAAAACATAGCACTAACAACTCATTATTCAACAACTCAATCCTGTGTTAACCGATCACGGCGATGTGTTAACCGATCACGGCGATGTTTGGGAGCAGCTCCGCTTCCGGCTTTTCCGCTAGGCACAGGGCGATTTTGCATCGCCAAGAAGAGTTAGTCATCAAGAGTATTCTCCATATCCCATTAAGCGCTTCCAAGCGGACTAGTTTCTGTTAATCTCCCTATGCCTCACCATCAGCACTTATTGACAGACATAGAGCGTGTTCCAACCTACTTACCGTAGTTACTACGCATGACGTCACAAATTCTGCCTTTTTGTCATCAAGGCTGGAACGATTTTTTAATTTTCCAGTGGAATATCATGCCACGGGTGAATCCGACCAATCACGTGACAGAGATTCGTGGTTACTACGCTTACCACGCTCCCGAGCGTGGTAAGCAAATAGTTACTATTAGTTACTATTTCGAGAAGGCTGGAACGGTCAGCGTAGTAACTTTTCGTGAGGTTGGAACGGATTTCCTAACTAATAGTTACTATTGGTACGAGGGTGGAACACGCTCATAGTAATTAGATTCGCAGGTTTATGAGTAGAAAATCTGCAATCTGCTGCTCAGGTATTGGAGGTTTTGCATATGCCTCAGTAGCAGAAAGTGAAAATTATCCCATGCCTTTTGGATCCGACTTTTTACGATAGGGCGACTCTGGCGATCTCTTGGATTCGCTTTCCAAAAAGCAAAGCGCGAATCCGCTGAGCGCAAGAACAAGCAAAAAGTCGCTGAGACTCAGTTGCACCTTACAACTTCTCGCTGACTTGCCGAAATCACTTTTACACTCGCGAAGTGGATTTGCTTTCCAAGTGCTGGCGGAGCGCGAGAAGAGCTTTGGAAAGCGAAGCGAGTTTTAGCCGAAGTAGCAAGAACAGCTGGCGCAAAAGCTCGCGGAGCTTTCCAGACCACCAGAATCGCCCTTATGTCTACACAACTGTTGATTATGAGACAATGTGGGACTAACAGAAACTAGTCCACTTGGAGCGCTGAACTGGAATAAGGCAAATACTCTTAAGCTAAGTGCACACACAGTCCGGTAAGATTCCGCACGCGAAAACGCGCATGTGAAATTCGCGTCACCATGCCCGACAGGTTTTTCAGAGAAAAAGAAATTCGGATGGGAAGCTTGGCCTCAGATTTGAAAAATCCACTGCTTAGCCTACAGTTAGATGATGCTGATTGATTGCCAAATGTTTGCAAATTCTCTGTTCATTAAAAAATGTCTATCTTATATTGTTTGTATAAGATACAGGAGGTGTAGCCTATGTGACTTTGAACAGTTCTGAACTTCTGAGGAGTATCAAAGAAAGATGCAATTAAGGAACTGCTTTGATTGACCAGTATTTTCCTTTTACTGCAGCAAGTGTATGAAATGTCGCTATTCAACTGTAAAAAGATAAACTGCAAAAATACTCAGACTTCCTGTAGATAACCTAGTAAACATTTAAGTCTGCCTACCTGGTAGCTTGCATTCAGCAGACACTTGCAGCCAAGATCTTTCTCTAACAAACATGGATTTGCAGCTGACATTAAATAGGTAGTATAAACATTTGAAATTTCAAACACAGGCAACACAGCTTACAATTTCTCAATTATCAGAGCACAATTTCGCATGCGTTTAAAATTCGCTCCGGAAAAAGTAGAATATTTTCTACTCAAATCGGAAAGAAATTATCGGACCGAATCCGCATGCGATGCGTCAAAATTCCGGAGCGGAGAAGGAAATTCGCACCGGACTGTGTGTGCACGCTACTTTATCTGAGTTCAGACCTGCGTGAGCCAGGTTAGTTTCTACCCTCAAGCCTATTTTAAGTTCACAACACGCCAACGAGAAAACGTAGCACTAACGACTCAAACTTAACAACTCAATCCTGTGTTAACCAGTCACGGCGATACTTTGAGCAGCTGTGAATGCTGTGATACCGCTTTCGGCTCTTCCGCTAGATACATGGCGATTTTGCATCGGCAAGAAGAGTTAGTCATCAAGAGTATTGCTCCCTCATCCTCATCCCCCAACATTACGTATAGAAATGCAGCCTACCAGACGAAAACGGATATTTCCGCGTCATCATTGAGACAAAGGAAAAAGAAATAATGTAACTCTGTGAGGCATAGAATTTTCGACTGTGAGACTGGATTATCAACATTCGTGAACGTCTCCCGACCACTTCTTGACTGTTTAAACGTGGTACTGGGGCAAACTAGTAAAGGAGATCCTGAAGGTTTCAAACATTTACCACGGAATAAGTCTCGACCTTCTTATTCTGTTTTGCACTTTCGAGTCAAATCATGACTTCATAATAATCGGTCAGTACCATTTTAGTTGGCAAAGATGCGATCTCTCTCTCTTAAATTTCACCACAGAAGTTGTAAACCTACACATCGAGGCAGTCACGGGATTCTTCAGTCCTTGTACTTAGGTCCAGGTTCAGGTTCGTTTATTATTTTCATTAATTGTACACAGGTAAATTAACAAATACTCCCGACAGAGGGCAAAGCACGAGTGGCACGGGAGTGATAAATGAAAACAATTACCTTCTTCAAAATACAAGAAAAACAGTAGTACTCACCAGTTCAAACTCGCAATAAATTATCAAACAAGTTTGAGCCTTTAGCTGTAAGGTCGGGAATCGATAATGGCAAGGAAACAGTGTGGCGACTCAAGTCGACAAGTCCTTTCCCCTCAGAGCTCCCACGTGTCTTGCAGCAGGAATCCTCCGAAGGGCATCCACGTAATTTTGAGACTTCTGGTCTCGCAAACCGCAGTAGAATTAGGCATATATGCTTCTTTCCAGTCGAACTAAAATTCAAAGAAGCATACCTCTACTGTACATCCATCGATGTGATCGCGGTACTGATCCAATGTTACCACTTAAATGTCAAAACGTCGTCTTATAGTATGAGAATAAAGAAAAAAAAGTGGAACACAGGTGAATCAACCTGAGTGGATGTTTTCGGTTGCCATTAATTTGTAGAGGAGAAAGCCTTTTAATGCAGTTACATTACTATTATTATTATCATACAAATTAATATTTATATAATAATTTTATAATGTTCGATATTAACTAACGTTCAAAGAAGCATAACTCTTGCATAGCTCCCTCCCGACTTCTAAATGCGAACCCGCAGTCACTCCTGAAAAACTCTTCCGCCATACCTTCCGAATTTTTGTTCCGGATTCCAGACGTCCATTTTTGCCGAGATGGATGAAACCCCGCAAAAAACTTCTGGAAGTCCGGGATCTGGAAGCGTACCATGGAGGCAACAAATGTGAGAGACATAAGATTAAAAATTAAGTGTCTTTTCTGTGTGTTTATGTGTTTTGTTTATTTTCTTCATTTACTCCGCATTTTCAAAATGGCGGGTCATAAATAAATTACTTACTTACTTACTTAGTAAGTAATAATCAATCAAACGAACCGGGTCGGAGATTCTTTCTTATTCTTCTTAACATAATCTTCTTCCATAATTTTAATTCTTCGATTCTGAATTTCATATTTTTTATTAACTGCTTATACTCCCTTCGTTGCTCCCTATACTTCTCTAACAATACTATATCTACTTAAGTACTTTCCTTACTTCTAGATAGAGCAACTATAGCCTCGCTTCTCTTATCTTCGCATTCTACATCAAAGAATTCCTTACCTTGTTTTCTGGACCTATGTTTATCGTCAGCCTCTTCTCCTTTACTTACCTCTCTAATAATTTTACATATTGATTCAAGTCTACCCTCCATTTCTCCTGAAACAACAGTAGATCTGCATTTGCCTAACTCTTCCTCTATTACTTGCTTCTGTAACCTACTATTCAACGTTTTATCACTTACATTTTCTGACTTAATTTTTGGGAACACCATCCTCCTAGCCGCTAAATTTGATCCTATTTCTAAGTTTCTAACTATTTGAACCAAATTCTATATTCGCTTCTATTGGCACATGATCCTAACCAACCACCGAAAGCACCCTGAAGTCTCTACACCATGGCCAGAGAGACATATCCAATAAAATGTAATTAACTATACTTGGCTTCTTACCCGCAAAACAAGTGAAATCCTCCAAATTTTATCACAACCCAGTCTTCCATTCAATAAAACCAAATTCTCCATTCCACAAAAATCTAGTATTTTTCCGCCCCATTTGTTAACTTTCCGATCTCGGTCCTTACTTGTCCTTTCCACCAGTCGTTCCGCTCGTTCATCCAAACTATTCCCAATCATTCCAAAAGATCCAGAACTAGGCTCATCTTGAGGTAGCGATGGTTCAAATGTCCTTTCAATTTTGTTGCTGGTATACCCGTTGAAGTCTCCTAAAAACACAAAATGGTGACTACTGTGACTACTACTATATTATCTTGAAAAACCGGGAGGGTTGGCTTGACCGTGCGGAAGCGCCAGCTATCTAGAAGTCTGGGAGGTGAAAGCTTGGCCTCTACCAGCGGTGCATCTGAAGGACTTCCAAACTCGGTCGATGAGCAACCGTAGAGAAAATAGGAGCGTCCCGGAAGCTATGAGGAGAAAAGAATAGCCATCTTAATTCGCAAGCTACTGGTCGGGATACCACATCTTTATGGTTCGGAAAGATGATCAGGGTAAGGCGGTCGAGGACTGGAGTTCCTGCGAGGACTTTAGGCCCGTCGCCAACTCTGTACTAACAAGACCAAAGATTCGATGGGATCCCCAAAAAATAATATTTGGTCCAGACAATTGCGTCTTGTAGGTAGGCCTATCCGAGAAATGTAATTCTTTTATTTTCACCTATTAACATTTGTAGTATTAAAATTAGAAACAGATTAATGCCAATGGCTAGTCACCTCAGAAAACCAATTTCAGGTATGGATTCAGCATGTGTGTTTACCCCTACACGTCAAATCTACTTTGACGAAATTGATCGAAACTTAATGCCTTACTTCTGCCAAATATCCGGTTTCGGCCTGATTCCGGATGTACTACTTGTCCGGCAAAAAACTAAAGCTCAAAACGAATTCAGCATATCTATTTACCCTTTATCGAACCTCTAATCAACTTCAGATAAACTAACTTTTAACAAATTTTCAGGTCTTGGCCGGATTCCGGGCGAACTATTTGTCCGGCGAGAAAATAATTTTCATATACGGATTCAGCCTGCCTCCCTACCCGTGCATCGAATCTCTAATCAACTTCAGATAAAACTTTTTAAGATTTTCCGGTTTCGGCCGGATTCCGGGCGGAATATATGTCCGGGTAGAAAATTATTGTCATACATGGATCCAGCATGTCTTCATACCCCTAAATCAAACATTTAATCAACTTGAAATAAAACTTTTACTTTTAACAATTTTCCGGTTTTGGCCGGATTCCGGGCGAACTACTTATCCAGTTAGAAAATTATTTCATACACGGATTCAGCATGGCTTCTTACACCTAAATTAAAGATTTAATCAACTTCAAATAAAACTTTTACATTTAACAAGTTATCCTGTTTTGGCCGGATTCCAGACAAACTAATTGTCCGGCGACAAAATAAGTTTTGTTCAGCATGTTTCCTTACCCCTAGATCGACTACTTCATTGACTTTTTAAAACATATTTTTATCTCTTAATTTGAAACCCCTCCCCCACCCCTAAATTATGGGGCTACAGGGCTCATCTACGAACTTGACCTGTACTTTAACCCAAAGACCCAAGTTTGAATAAAATACCTCAACCCCTTCGAGAGTTATCGTGCTAACAGACGGACAGACAGACAACTTTTAAGAAATCATAGGTATCACGCCACTTACCTTTTGGGATCCCAAAAAGTTGGGATCTTTCCAACTTAATGACGGAAGTGCAGAAAATCCGGCTGGAAAATCTGATCAACTCTCCTGAGCATTTCACGTAATTATTCACGTAATAAGCGATTTTCAAATAATGTTCGATACTAACTAACTTTCAAAGAAGCATACCTCTCGCATAGCTCCCTCCCGACTTCCAAATGCGAACACGCAGTCAATTTCCGTGGAAGTTTTGGTACCTCAATGCGCTTTTACTTTTGTTGTATGTCTTACGAGAAAGATTTCTGATGTTTTTATTGTTCAGGCACTAAGCAATCTCCACCAATCTCACCCCTGCCCACTGAAAAGCCGCGTTTGTGTTGAGATTAAAATTTCCCGCGTCATAGTAGAATTTACGTTGTGGGGACGGACGCAGATATTGTGAACGTACTAACTAGAGCAGATACTGAAAAATATAAAAAATTTCTTCGCAGAATCCAAATAATTCAGTGTATCAAGAAATGACACAGAAACAAGTTGGCTTTTCAGTTAGACTTTAAGCTACAAAACGGCCCGCCCTCGAGCCAAGTTTGCCAATCAGGCAGCACAAACTTCGCTGAAAACGTAGCAAGTTGCCTTCGACAAAGTGACGAAACATGAGAAGAAGAAAGAAAATACGCAATTTAACGCTTATGCCAGTCTGAAGGGGTCCGGTGCAGGTTTAGAGACGTAAAATGTAGGATTACAGAACCCAGAACGTCAGTCTGAAGCAAACTCCACTATTACCTTTAACTGATTTGTTTAAATAATGCCGTAAAACCGAAAAACGATATTTCATAGCATATAACCTAGTCGAAATCTCGTGTCCCTCATAAATTAGAAGGCAACAAATACACCTGGATTGGATTCCCGAGGCTTTTTTCTTGTTCATTCGGTTGACGTTCGGAATCAGCGTCGATCTGGTTTTAGCTAGATCAGGCCAACATTCCGTGTCGGGTTGAAGTTCTTCAGATGAAAGTGGCGACGACTTTGCGAGAGCAACAACCTTTTGTAAATCAGCAGGTGGAACGTTTCTTCGCCAGATACGATTTAAACCAGCCTAAGCCTATTTAGGTAACACTAGTAACAATATATCGACTTCTCTATTTTACAAATTTCCCTATAAATTAACTTACGTATGTAGTAATTGCATCAAAGGGACCTAAGGTGTAATAGCTCGAGGATTTCCAACTTAACACTTCAGCAGTCCGTCGGGAAACCTATGGGGAAATTTGGGAATTCCCTTCTGGATCACCCAACCGTACGCGATATTCTTCCTCTGTTATCCTCAAATGAAAGACCTGGCCCCCTCACATCTTGCATAGCGGCTCTACCAGTCCAGAAACTACAACCGACTACCACCACACGCGAGCTACGAACGCAACTTCGTGCCTCCTTTGGTGTTTGGTGTCTTTACCATTTTTTTGGTGTTTCGTATTTTGTCAGAAAAAAATTAAAAAATATTAAAATTCTTCACAAGATACCTTATTTAAAAAAAGTTAAAAAAGTTATTTTTTATTTTCTAATGTATTCATCTTGACAAGAAAACAAATTTCAGCATGTGGAAAATAAAATAGTTTGCATCTATACTGATCTAAATATTTTAATCCTCTTTTTTTTTGGAGGGAGGAGGTAGTAACTACAGTAATTAGTACCAGCAGAGAGTTAAAAACAAATGCTGGAAATACCATCCTTGAAGCTAGCTATATTTATGTAGGCTATATAAAATATATATATTTCGTTTACTGACCAAAATAGCAAAGACAGCTAGCAAAGGTAAGTCAACCTAACACTTTCACCAAGATTTAGAAAATGCCCAAGGACAACTAATACTAGATAAACACGACTAAGAACTATTAAACGACTGAGTTAAGTACGGCACAAACGAGTTTACATAACTTTCAGTTGCATCTGCTGTATAATTAATTAATTTAGTTTTGTTTGAGTACGAGCGTGGGGCCTGTTTTTATTTTGACAACATGCTCAGGCAGCACTGATCTGTGAAGTTCAGAACTCAGACATTTATGACCAAAACTTGTTGTTAAGTCGTGCCTACATTGCTCAAGGGAAGGGACCGAGACTTGAAAGGCTCTCTTCATAAGTACATTTTGAAAAAAAAATCGACTGATTTTCAGAAAAATCCGCTGATTTTCAGAACAAGAGCTGTAAGCTCATATGGCACTTGCATGTGTCAAGATGATTTGATTGATCAAGAGTAAGTTTCGACTTTGCGGTTGAGATGCGCGCTATAAGGGAGCTGGAACTTCATTTGTAAGCAAAACCCTTGAGGCAAAACTGCTAATGGGCTGATGGGCATCACGAAAATGCATATATTGCTTAAAAGTATTTTTTTTACTTTGCGGTCAAGATTGGTACTTTAAGGAATAATCGGATTTGGGAAGTAGCAATTTCTAAGCAAATGTTGTTGAGTCTCCAATATTCCAGCGAAGTTTCATCGTCCTAGCACATCTGGAAGTACCTTAACGCGCGATCGCCGGAATCCCAGACCCCCCTCCCCCACCTCCAACTCCACCCACAATAATCGGAGCCAATCCTGTTCTGTAAATGATTAATCCAGAGCATCTGTTTGTCATTCCCACGAAGTTCGATCCAGATCACACCAGTCTAAGCGGGTCAAGTATTTTCCGCCCTCCCCCCGATAATTGCCGGATTCGGTCCGGAAATGAAAAAGGTCACAAGAGAAAAATGTCCTCTGTTTAATTATTAAATTTCACTCGAATCCGATCACCCGTTCCAAAGTTACGCATGACTCAATATTCCGGATTCCCCTCCCTCAACTCCCCCCCCCAAGATTATCATATCGAGGATTTTTTTTTTATTCCAAGTCAGTTTGACCGGGTCCCTGATATGCCTTCCAAGTTTCGTCGTGAAAATCCCCCAAAAACGGAATTCCGGGATACCCCTCCTCCCCCCCCCCTCAAGTGTCCGGATCCAGTCAAATTATGTAAAAGATTTATATGGACCAGATGTTTGTTCTTCCCAGCACGTTTCACTCCGATACCATCATTCTAACCGTTTCTCGAGATTTCCGGTCCATCCCCCCCCACCCCACCCAGCTCCCCCTCGGTGCACGTAGCCAATCCGATTCAGCAAATGACTTACCTAGAGCATCTGTTTGTTCTTCCCACAAAGTTCCATCCCGATCCCTCCATTCTAAACGGGGCACGTATTTCCCCCCCCCCCCCCAATAGTTGCCGGATCCGGTCCGGATATGAAAAAAATCATCGGAGAAATGTCCTCTGTTGAATTCTTAAATTTCACTCGAATCCGATCAACCATTCTAAAATTACGCATGACTGAAAATTTCGGATTCCCCTCCCTCCACTCCCCCCACCATTATCTGATCGACAAAATTTTTATTTTGAAGTCAGTTTGATTGGGTCCCTGATATGCCTGCCAAGTTTCATCGTGAAAGTCCCCAAAACCACCATCACCGGAATTCCGGGACCCCCCCCCCCCCCCCCCATAAGTGTCCGGATCAAGTACAATGGCCTAAAGGACTTATCTAGAGCAGATGCTTGTTCTTCCCAGCAAGTTTCACTCCGATCCCTCCATTCTAACCGTTTCTTGAAATTTCCGGTCTCCCCCCCCCAACTCCCCCCTGGCTACCGAATCCGGCAAGACTTTAAACGGGACATTACAGATATATATTCTGTTCAGTTATGAAGTTTCATTACAATCCGATCATCCGTTCGAAAGTTACACACTTCTCAATTTCCCGGATTCCCCTGCGGATTCCCCTCCCTCCACTCCCCCACCATTATCTGATCAACAATATTTTTATTTTGAAGTCAGTTTGATTGGGTCCCTGATATGCCTGCCAAGTTTCATCGTGAAAATCCAAAAAACCACCATCACCGGAATTCCGGCCCCCCCCCCCCATAAGTGTCCGGATCCAGTACAATGGTCTAAATGACTTATCTACAGCAGATGCTTGTTCTTCCCAGCAAGTTTCACTCCGATCCCTCCATTCTAACCGTTTCTTGAAATTTCCGGTCTCCCCCCCCCAACTCCCCCCTGGCTACCGAATCCGGTCAAGACTTTAAACGGGACATTACAGATATATATTCTCTTCAGTTATGAAGTTTCATTACAATCCGATCATCCGTTCGAAAGTTACACACTTCTCAGTTTCCCGGATTCCCCTGCCCTCCACCCCCCCCCCCCCAAAATGGTCGGATCAGAAAACTGATTATTCCTAATTTTGTTTGGTCGGGTCTCTGATATGCCTGCCAAGTTTCATGGTCCTAGCACAACTGGAAGTACCCTAACTCGAAAAAGTGTGACAAAATGCCCTAAATTTTCAAGTTTCCAGCGCCCCGCACTCCCCCCCATATGGTCGGATCGGGAAACTGATTATTTCCAGGTTAGTTTGGTCGGGTCCGTGATATTCCTGCCAAGTTTCATTGTCCTAGCTCATCTGGAAGTACCCTCACTCGAAAAAGTGTGACAAAATGCCCTAAATTTTCAAGTTTCCAGCGCCCCAACTCCCCCGCATATGGTCGGATCGGGAAACTTATTATTTCCAGGTTACTTTGGTCAGGTCCCTGATATTCCTGCCAAGTTTCATTGTCCTAGCTCATCTGGAAGTACCCTAACTCGAAAAAGTGTGACAAAATGCCCTAAATTTTCAAGTTTCGAGCGCCCCCACTCCCCCGCATATGGTCGGATCGGGAAACTGATTATTTCCAGGTTCGTTTGGTCGGGTCCCTGATATTCCTGCCAAGTTTCATTGTCCTAGCTCATCTAGAAGTACCCTAACTCAGAAAAAAGTGACAAAATGCCCTAAATTTGCAAGTTTCCAGCGCCCCGCTCTCCCCCCCATATGGTCGGATCGGGAAACTGATTATTTCCAGGTTAGTTTGGTCGGGTCCCTGATATGCCTGCCAAGTTTCATTGTCCTAGCACATCTGGAAGTACCCTAACTCGGATATGTGGGACAAAAAAACTCGGACCGACCGACAGACCGACAGACCGACAGACCGACAGACCGACAGACCGACAGACCGACAGACCGACAGACCGACAGACCGACAGACCGACAGACCGACAGACGGAATTGTGATCGGTATATGGCACTTGAGCCAGAGGCTGCAAGTGCCATAAAAATCCGCTGATTTTCATAAAAACCGACTAGTTTGACGAAAAATCGACTAATTTTCAGAAAAACCGACTGTTTTCATGAAAAAAAATCAACTGTTTTGACGAAAAATCGAGGCGCTTCGCACCGACTCGGTTATTTTTACCGACTGGCCGACAGCATTGGGTGGCGGGGGGCGTCCCCCCCCCTCCCAGTCGTGACGCCCCTGGGTCCCAGGATAATCTTAATTGCTCTTTTCTGGATTAGCTCCAGTCAGAGGCGCTACTAGCCAAAATGTTTGGGGGGGGGGGGCAAGGCATTTACCGACTGTCTGGTATTTTTTACCGACTGTTTTTGCAGAAAAAACGACTGTTTTCAAGAAAAAAAGGACAGTTTTGAAAAAAATCGACAGTGACGCCCCTGGCTCCAGTCTACTGGATTGCTCCTTGTCAATCCGGGGTACCTGGCAGCAGTATTCGAGACAAGGCAGTAAACAATAACAGCAGTAAATTAGGAGTAATTGTTTCACGGGAATAGCATACATCCTCAGGTCCGAGAAAGACACCAGTGGCAGTAGATAAGACCCAGTTCTGTCAAGGGCATCAATGTGAGTATTCCATTTGACGCCAGTCTGGATATACACACCAAGTAATTTGACACAGATCTGTGTACTCAAACAAACATATTTCTCGAGGAACGAAAATCTCATTACAATGCTTTTAACGCTGCTTACCGTTAACTTCACTCTACTTACACTGTAAAAAGTTTTTCCGTATAAAGATTAAAGAACTGCAGTATTTGCTACTCGGATTTTCCTTATCTCTACGCAGATTAATACCAAATAGAGATAAGATGAATCCGAGTAGAAAATACTGCAGTTAACTTTAATCTTTATACGGAGAAACTTTTTACAGTGCAGTTCAAGCTGGAGATTTTCATAAATATCACTGGGCGTGGCTGTACGACTAGAATGGTTTGACAGATTTCTCAATGAAAGCACAGACAGCTCATCGGCAAATTTAAAAGGGTCACGAACTGAAGTTAAAATACGGTTAAAATGTCCTGTGATACTTTTTGTTCCAAATATCACGCACTTTAGCGTGTATGCCACATACAAACATATTGACATTTTAACTACTAAGCACGGAGAGGTCGAAACATGCACTAATTACCCTTGATGGGAAACCCTGACCTTCAATATTTCGCTGTTATTATTCGATTTCAATGATATGATATATGATATAATTGCTTAAAGCCCGAGGGCCATCGCATACAAAACAAGATACAAAACAAAGAAAAAACAAACAAACAACTTTTCTTACAAATCCTACCTACAAAAACCCATGCTTCCAACCTATCCGCAAAAACCTTCCAAGCTGCCTAACGCGAAACAAACTTTCTCCTTACATTTCCACCAACCGACCTTCCCCGAAAATTCACTCCCCAAATATTTCAACTCTCAAATCATTCAACTCCACACATTCGCACATAAAATTAAACAAATTTTCATCCACACAATCACACACTGGGCAGAAGTAAGGACTACTAGACCGCTCCTTAACACTTCCCACATATTTTCTCCGAATTCCCAGGGGGAAGCTATCACTACGAGCGCGAACCATCAATTTTAATACCTCCAAAGATAACCTCCCTTAAAAAACATTTCTGAACTCGAACACTCTTTGGCCTTAGCATAAAGATCCGTCAACGGTTTAGAATTCTTCTCGTGCTGCCACTTTTGTACACTGTACAATGACAGCAAACACAAACAACACTGGCGCCCATTCTTGGTCTTTGTTCCAGTTCCCGCTCCCGGCAAACCAATTTCTGAAATTCCCCCAATGCCTCATATCAACATTAGTGACAGACATGGTGAAATAGATCCACAGGTTCATGAGTAGAAACTCCGCAATCTGCCTCCTTGGTAATGGAGGTTTTGCATTGTCTATGGAATGAAAAGTGAAAGTTACCATGCTCTGTTCATTATCTTACATCTACTGTTTTAATATCTGAATGAATGAATGAATAATTTTGATAACCCATTCCAAACACAAGATGTGACAAATGGAGTATAAGAAAGGAAGAAAAAAGAAGAAGAAAAAAAAGGAAAAACGAATCAGACTAAACTAACAAATAAACAAAGAACTACCACAACTTGACTTCTTTAGAAATACCTGGTACAGGCTGTGCTGGGGATCCAATGACTGTAGAAACTTTTCCCTACGGATGTTGATGACAACCATGGGATCAAGAACACCGTATTTAACAATTAGTGAAGTATTTCTCGTCCAAAGAGGTACTCCAATCAAAAACTTCGCAAACTTGAAATAAATAACTCTTATTGCTTTCTTTTCCTTCAGTGTGAAAAGTATCCAAAAAGGCGACAGAGCGAGAATGTGCGGGATAACTAGAGGGGTATAAAGGCGTCCTCGAATCAACCGGTTAAATTTCACCTTGGTCCTACAAAGCGTACCATACGCTTTTCGGACTTTTGTCACAAAAGTTGATAATGAGACAATAGTTGCGTTTTTGCGGGTACCATGGTATCTGATACCATGGTCTAAAGTCATTTTTGCAGTTATTGGCCAGTTATCGTGGTATCTGAAAAAGTCATCACACTTTCATCAATCATTTTCAAATTGATGGGAAAGAAGTTTGGCACTTAGTGACGTGACTGAATATCAGTTTTTCTTTATGGATGACTTTAAAAAGCGCAATTTCGGCAATTGTCGTTTTTGCAAGCAACCGTATACCACGGTAACTGCAAAAACGACTAACTGCAGATCCAGTTACCGTGGTAGCAGATACCATGGTATCTGCAAGAACGCAACTAATGTTGGATTTTCAGAAACTAGTCCGCTTGGAACGCTGAACATGGGATACGGCGAATACCAACCGAACCCCAGCAGTACGCACTCACGTCACCTGTAGGTTGGTCACACGAAAATCAGAAGCCCGCTCAAGCCCACTTTGTGAGAAGGAGAAAGAAAATTTGGACCATTTCCTCCGTAGATGCCCGAAGCTTTCAGACTTAACAAAAAATTTATCTAGATGGTGTAATTTTGTCACTTCCCGAAATTTTGAGTAATACCAACCCTACCGTTATTACTCGAGTGGGCGTGTACATAGACAAATGTTTAGAATTAAGAAGGAGTCTGATTGTTTAAGTTATATTTTTGTTTTTGTGTTTTTGTGTCCCTTGAAATACAGTGATCTATCTATCTATAGGTGAACATAACGTTTAGCCCCTGCCGATCAGGTACAGTGGGTGTACATCCTCTTCACACCGGTGCAGGTTTGAAGTTTGAAGAAGGGAGTTTCTCCATCGTTTGAAAAATTGTCCGACTCTTCATTTATAAGGACACTCCGTCTTGCTGAATGCTTTCTCACTCGGTGTGCTTCTAAGTACTCTGTAAGAACATGTTGGAAGCCGAGGGAAAAGTTTTCACCAGTCAGATCCGTCGGGTGAACCGAAAGTATCTCCCTCTACGCGCTAACTGGCAGCAAGCTCTGGGTCTCCCTTTTTCCTTACGCACCTTGGGCACATACTGCTGATGAAGGGAGAGTCGCTGTTTTTCCAAAACCGTCTGGTCCTCGATTAAGGATCATTTACACGGCAGGTATTTTTCCCCGGAGACGAAAAGGGAAAGTGTTCACACGGTACCAAGAATAAATAAGGGAAGAATTGAGAACTCACATAACCCCGATGTCAGCTTCCTAGATCTCTTTTCGTCCGATCTTATTTACCGGGGGTGGAGCTTCGCGTGTTGCCTCTTGCTGTATTAAATGTTACCTCCAGAGCAAAAGTGATGAAGCAGTCAGAAAAGGCGGGAAGTTCAAACAGTGCAGATTCTGAGGATTCTATAAATGGAAACTCCTTTTCAATTTCGGGTCAGATTTGCAATATGAAGCTTATGTTGTCACCACCCTTCACAAAGACGGTGAAGCCCAAGTGGATGCGGTATTTGATGACTCTGGGGAACAATTAAGCAACTTGAACACTGAAGCATAGACCTTACACGCATGCATTTAGTTCAGATTCAATAGGACTGGTGTGAACATTAGTAATTTTATTTTGGTCTTTTCAGGACTGTAAAGAATCGCTTCTAGAAAAGGTATTAAGCTTGGACAATATTTAGCTGTCGAAATGTACTCAATGAGTTATTATGTTTTGTTTTTAAGTTGTACTCTACACGAAATTTAGTTAATACCATTTTCTCGTGTAGTTGCGAAAAACAGTATAAAGTCCTAATTTTAAATTAATGATTGCTGAGTGTAGGATATCTTTCAAGACGTATCAGTTTGTGATAACAACTTATTATTCTTGGTCAAAAAGATATATCATTATCTCGGATAGTTGCACTTTACATCTGCCCAAATTTGTCATTGTCTATGCCTTTTCGTAATCGTTTTTTTTTCATTATCATGTTTTTACATCATTCAAGTTGGAATTTAGGCATAGCTGGCGAACTGTACTCAAAGAGTTGTTATGTTTTGTTTTTAAGTTGTACTCTGTACACAAAATTCAGTTCATAACATTTCTTGGTTAGTTGCGAAAAACAGTTGGCTTGAAGTATTTCCTAATTTTAAATTTATAATTGATTACTGAAAATGACAATTGCACGGTACCATTCAAAACGTCTATATTTGAGATAACCATTTATTATTTTTGGTCAAAATGTATATCATTATCTCAGGTAGTTGGCTAAATGTTTCACTATCTATCCTATTGACAGTCTTTTTTTTTTTTCATCACTAAGAATCTGCCATAGAGATTGCATGAATGTTTGGAAGCGTGTCCCTTCCTTCTTTAAACTTATAGTGTTTAGTCCAAATCGGTCCTTTTCTGCCTTTATTTTCGTCATCCTTGAATGTAGAATTGCACGACTTCTATCATCTCACTGTACTTTAGCCCCTTGTCTCGTCTTTTAAACTAGTGGCAGCAGCGATTTGTTAGAGGGAGAAGGGCAAAATGTCGGCCTATTTCTGTTTAATTTGTATTCGGCGCACTTCCTTGACGCGAAGTACGGCGATCAGAAGAAATAGCGCCAATATTTACTCTGTGGTCTGGACAGGCGCCGAATAGGCTCCACCTCCGGTACTTGAGGATCGGGCAGAAAACAACGTCCCATGATTCATGTCTTCTCAATTCTTCCCTTATTTATTCTTGACGGCACTCGGATATTTTTCAAGGGAGAGTACTGTCATGTGGCAACAAATTACAAGGATGTAAGGCTCAGGATATCTCTCTACAACCCGGTGAAAACTTTGTAGCCTGCGTAGTAGTATGGTAGTAGTACGAAAACGTTGCATGTAATACTATGTAATAGCAAAGAATACTATCATTTAATGTGCCGCAGACTGGTCCAATCTTATGTAATAGTATCCAGTAGCATCCTGTCTTGCCATAGTAACATCCAGTCTTGCTAATAGTACCGTATAGTAGTATGCAGTAACACGGTAGCCTTGAAGTAGAAGCATGTAGTAGCATCGTTAGTACTGCATGCAATTTTTTCGTACTACTTCATAGTACTATTTTGAGATAAATTTTTCATCGGGAATGGATACCAACATGTGTTCATTTGGACCACTTTTTACATGGGCAAAATCAAAATTATTCCTCGAAAATCCAATTTTATTGTTGCTGAATTCGAAGAATACCGTTCGACAAACAAATTCACGGGTAAAAAGTTCGCGAAATTGAAGTCCAAAATACCCGGGTTTTTGTTGCTGTTACTTGGAAAAATATCCGCGGAGTGCGGGTAGGTTCCCTCCGTGTAAACGTAGCTTTAGAGAGACCTAGAATCGTCCCCCTTCCTACGTGAGAACAGAACAAAAAATTCTGTTCACTTTTTTCACTTGTATGTGTAATATCAAAAACATCTGGGCTTCATTTCAGGTATTGTCGGCGACATTTCATGCATTCTCGGGTGCGTTCTAGGCGACATTTGATTCAGTCTCGGAAACCAAATTTTTCGTCTCGGCTACATTTTTATATTTCTGGGCGACACATTTTTCAACGCCAATCTCGGCAACAGCATTACCAGTCTCGGCAACAATCCATGAAATTTCAGTTATACACCAAAAATCTAAGCGACAAAAGCAGCATTCTCGGCGACATTTCGTGTATTCTCGGCAACATTTCTGCCAAATTTTAGCCAAAATGCATGCCATACATTGTAATCATATGTTGGAAGCCGAGGGGAAAGTTTTCACCCGTCAGACCCGTCGGGAGAACCGATCTGAAAGTATCTCTCTCTGCGCACTAACTAAAAGCAAGCTCTCGATCTTTTTTTTTTATTTATTACGAATACACTTTGGGCACATTTTTCTGATAAAGGGAGTCATTGTTTTTTCGAAAAAGTTAAAGAGAACTAGTCTGGAAGTTTCACCCTCCCTACGCAAGAACAGAAAATATGCTCTTGATCCTCCAGGATCCACTGGAAAGCAAAGACTGTTTGCGCAGAAAGGAGTTTCCCATCTTTCAGAAACCATTCGATCCTCCATCTCCTCAGATGCTTCCCCTGAGTGCAAACGAAAAGCATGCTCTCTCCATTCGTCCTTAAGAATACACCGTAAGCACAGACTGTTGGTTGCCGCGAACGAACAAGACTGGGGGAAGATCCCGTGACAAGACATCCAGCCAGGACATGAAGATAGCAGGGGTAGTACTTTTGTGCGGAACTGGCATAGTTCTAAAAAGGAAGGCAGTTTAGAGGATTAACCATTCCCTTAAAGCCTACCCTTAGCTAAATACACTATATCCTACAAATAGAAACAGAATCCTGACCATTATCTATTAGAGGACCCCTCGCACTATTTACTCTTCAACTTAAAATATTTTGAGATCTTTGAATACTTTAAAACTAGGCTGTGCTTTCAGCGAATAACCCACAGTTTGGGCTGTTTTAAGCCTTGTCCGAGACCCGTTGACTTATAGAGAGAACAGGGAAACAATTTACATAACTGGTTTTCTGATGGAAAAACTTCTCGCAGACAACCGTCGACAGCGTGATACACAATTTGATTGTAAACAACACGCGCTGATCTGTTACTATGAGTGTGGGAACTGTTAGTCTTTGTAAGTGGGTTCATAATTTGTTCTTCATCGCTTGCGATTTGACAGGGCACCTCTTAGGCATGGATTGTCGGTCACCTCCCTCCACTCGAAAAGGTTTTCTCAATTCTTGTTAGATAACGCAGTGCTCTCTTACTCTGCCTCTCCAAGATCTGGACTTTCAGGTTCTTACTAAATCTTTGTTTATGACCCACAAACATTTTCCAAATAGCCTACTCTATATGTCAAACACAGTCCAACTACAAGTCCAAAACACGCCAGTGATCCTCGGGAAGAACTAGAAAACTTATCACTAACGACTCAACTCAGCAACTCAATCCTTTGTTAACCAATCAAGGCGATGTTTGGAAGCAGCTGTGATACTGCTTCCGGCTCTTCCGCTAGGTACAGGGCGATTTTGCATCGCCAAGAAGAGTTAGTCATCAAGAGTATCATTGCGTCCTTCGGGGCAACAACCATACCTGAGTTGCGTTTTATCTGAAGTTCATAGTACAGCGGACTGTTCGTTGTCGTTTTATTCGCCAGCGGCCCGTACGCTGGGAAGGCGTAGGGTGCCCGAAGTCGTTTTATTTGCCAGCGGACCCGCTAGTTTGTACGCTGGGGTACGCTTCGAGTGTGTGTCAATTTTGTCAAGTCTTGGCGCTACTCCCTAGTGATATTTTGCTCTGCTACTGATGTAGTCCGCCAGGAATAAAACGCCTATTTACAGTTCGCCATCCGCTCCAGCTGTACTATGAACTTCAAATAAAACGCAACTCTGGTTGTGACCAAAGCGTGAAAATACCTAAAGGGTGAAGAAGACAGGTGCCATAAAAGAACACGACCTGTACTTTGACGTTAAGGTTCCCCACAACAAGAATACCAAAATATCTCGTCGGAAATCGTAGGTAAACCCGTATACGTCACGAACGATTTGGGAGCTGAAACAGCCGGTAATTATTGCAAAAGCAAAACTCGTAAGTCTGCAATAAATATACTACTGCTGTCATTAGATATACTGGTTCAATCCGGCCAAAGTAAAGTGAATGATCCACACATTTAATGTGACGTATTTCCCATATTTCACGGGAGAAGAAACGTCACAGTTTGAAGGTTCGTCTAATCCGTGTGGACCGGTTTAATCTAGTTTTCTTGTGCCAAGTCCGACAAGTTTCAGTAAATACAGTTTCTGCCAAACAAGCAAAGTAGCATCGATCTCATTGGGACTACCATGCTTCTCTTTGATTTAACTGATGGGGTAGAAAATGGAGGAGGAACAGGCACCAGTCAATATGAATGATTCTTGCGAACACAACTGGATTCTGACGCAAAATCCTAACACTAGCTATCGCTACGGGGATACAGAACTCTTAACCAGATTAAAGGGGGTTACATCTGCAATCTATCAGGTGCCGATACGTGCTTTAACTACACAAACCACGGAAACGCTTTGGGAAGGAACAAGGAACTTTTGAAGGAACAAGACCAAAGGTTTCGACGGGGTCCCAAAGAGGATTTTTTTTGCAATTTTTGCGATGACCTACGTCGCGATGATCTTTCTAATAGTCTTGCATTGATCTTTCTAATACAGACAGTCAGTCTTTGACAAACCCCGTAAACCTCTGATATTCATTATCACAGACCACTCAACCAGACCTACTAGTTAATACTATCTAGCAAAAGGAATATCAGACAATCAGGTTCATTCGTAAATATCCGGTTTTGACCACATTCCGATCGAAATACTTGTCCGGTGAGAAAAACGAAGTTCAGATCAGTATTCGGCATGTCTTTTTACCCTAAAATCGACTATCGCATTACATATTTTTGAAATATTTTGCTCGTCCCTTAATTTCAATCCCCTCCCCGCCCCCAAGCATAGAGCAACAGATCCCACCTACGAAACTTATCTGTACTTTGACCCAATGGATCAAGACCAAGTTGGAAGAAACTATCTTCACCCTTCAAACACCAACACTGTAAAAATTTTCTCCGAGTAAGGATTACAGTTAACTGCCGTCTTTGCTATTGGGATTAATCTTATCTCTACTGGGATAAGATTAACCCGAATTTAGAGATAATCTTATCTCAGTAGAGACAAGATTAATCCCAGTAGCAAATACTGCAAGATTTTTTCTTATAGTGAAGTTTGAAGAACTATCTCAATCAACTTCGAGAGTTAGACAGACGGACGGGCGGACACACTTTATTCTAGGGATCACCCTGTCGAGTGACTGTTCATTTATTGATCACATTCAGACTGTAATAAAATCTGGAAATGCATCACTCCAAACGCTCATACAAATGAGGCAGTTTGGTTGCGACCGTGATAGTCTGAAGGCTGCGTACTTGTGTTACGTAAGACCTGTAATCGAGTACGCATGCCCATTATGGGGCCCTTTCGCCCAAAATACAGCCTACGAGTCTGACGAGATTGAACGTGTACAGAAGAGAGCAGTCTCAGTTATACTGGGTCGGCAAGTGACTTCCGGTTCATATGGGTCTCTTCTAACTGAATTATCCCTCCCCTCACTGCATGAACGTCGTAACATACTAATTCTTAAGTTTGGGTGTAAAATCCTTGCATCTGTCCAACACCGAACTATCCTCCCACCTGATGCACCAATGAACAATCGTACGCGTTCGCAGCCGAAACTAAAAACGGTAAAAACCAAAACAAGGAGACAGAGTAACACATTTGTGCCATTTTTCGTCAACATGTTCAATAAAATGTCAGTGTGACTTTAATATTTGTAGTACCGTATTTAGTATTTATGTTACTCGTGAGTGTTTAAAAGAATGTAATTTTTGTAAAGACAACCAAATTAGCTAGCTAGCAAGTTTTGTCTAATAAACCTTACTTACTTACTTACTTACTTACTTTACAGTCATAGATATCCTTCAGTGACCTTTTGTGATCACATTATGTAGATCTCGAAGAAAGAGCATTACTTACATGACAACCAGGTGAGCGTTACGGGAATGAATGAGGAGGTTCTCTCGGACCTTGAGATGCTCTTCGGTTAGGTCACGGGAAGACTCTATTTCTTCTACAGGTATCCCCGAACCTAGAAACAAGAATCGTTAACATAACACACTCACAAAAAATGTAAGTATGCTGTCGTCGGAACTTCTCAAAATCGGCCTTGAAGTTAACCTGTCAAAATGTGAGTACCTGCATTTCAACCCTTCGTCAAATGGTTCGAATGCATCCAAAGGTTCCATCTCTCTTGGATCGTTCATCGTCAAATCAACAGACTCTCTACGGTGGCTCGGTATAACATTCAAAACTTCATTGTCAAAATTTTGCTTTTCGGTTGTTCAAGAAGTTTATAAATCAATCCGTAGCGCCTATGGGCGCATCGTCCCCAACCGGTGGCGCTATAACCGTAAAGCTTTGGGAAACTTGTACAGCCCCTTCTGCGCTCCTTCTATACTATTTCGTTCTGGTGTGACTAATGTTCTGCGAAAGAAGGAGATTAAAAAGATGAGATCATGTTATTTTAAATATGCAAAGCAGCTTCTCCACTTGTCGAAATTATGTCATAACCATGCACTGACTGGAGAAGTTCAAAATTTAAGATGCAAGTGTTACCCTTTTGGATGTTTCCTCGTCGCTTTAAAAAATCATGGACAACAGGGCCCAACCAGCGCACGACGTTATCCACTGCTTCCTGGCCGACGATTGAAAATTAAGTGTCTTTTTTGTGTGTTTTATTTATTTTCTTCATTTACTCCGTTTTTTGAAATGGCGGGTCATAAATAAATTACTTACTTACTTATTTACACACAAATTCAAAGTTTGCAGCTGTATGCAAGTATTCGTGTGCTTTGTTTGTGGCCCAAGGTCTTTCAAATAAACATCCGTATCTTTGTTCTAAGTACCAAAACGACATGAGTTTAAAGCCTCCTCGACACAGCTGATGATAGACTGTCGTTTTGCTGTCTATACCTTGCTTTGTCTTCGGCGTATTCCCATGTCAAAACAGCCAGTACATGGAAGAAGGAAGAGTTTGGGTATACGTCCTTCATAAAACCCGATGACGAATTGCCGCCAGACGCGCTAGAGGAACAAAAACAATCACACGTGAGATGGGGGGATAAGTTGTCTGACGGGTGAATAAGCGATTAGGCTTTCGCTTCATATCGAGTCGCGCATTAGCCCCGTTGAAAAGTCAGCCAGCACTCAGCACTGAAGTCGGAAGCCAGAAATGACAAACTTGATGACGCTTGACAGAACAGAGCTGGGTAAAGCAAAAAGAGGGGAAGAGGCATTTTAAACAGTTTTAAACATGGTTAGGCCTAAGAGGAACTGAAAATAGCAAAACAAACCTGGATAAACGTAAGCAAAAAAGTAACGTGTCCTTGTTTTCTTTACGATAGCGCACCTAGCGGCCAAAAAAGAACTAATCCGAGAGGAATTTTATGATGGGCGTAATTGGGGGTTAAATTTTCGGGTAATGGCAAGTTTAGTAAGCAATTTGAGCATGCAGTAGAAAAGGGTAGTGCGAGGATGGTAGGTTTGCAAGTTGGGGATTAAATGTCATTCAAGGCTTATTAAGAATGTAGATTTCCAGAAAAGAATTTTTAGTACAAAGACGTTACCGACACTACATTATGGTAGTCAAGTATGGGATTTAGGGATTTTAAAAAGTTAGAAAGAATTCAGTCTAGGTATTTTAAGAGAATGTTAGGTCTATCGGATTGATTCAGTAATATAGAATTAAAAGGTGATTTAGGTATTTATAGGCTGAGGATTGAAAGGTGTGTAAGAATAATAAAAATTTGGGAGAAAATAATAAATGTGCCCCGGGTAAGACATTGAAGGCAGAATTTGTGGAGGCATTGAAACATAGACGCCAAGATTCTTGGCCTTAAAGCATAACTCTTACTAGAAATGATATTTTCCCTATAAAATGGATCAGAAAAAACGTTTTCGAAAATACCATTACTTTCCACCTGAAACTAGCGATTCTCCTGTTAGCGCTTGTCGGTTACATCCAGCCTTCCTGCTCTCCGACGCGGCGGCTGGGCGCAAAAGATTTGAAAACTGAAAGTGCCTGGGTTAAAAGTGTGAAAACTAAGGAAGTAAAAGAAGTAATAAACAGAAGATTATCACATCCTTATATGTGAAACAGTTGTCAGCGGACAATGAAGATTCCGGCAAACTTTTCGATGGGTGACGGGAAAACTCGGCAAGGTCGAAAAAGCGCTAAAAATTCGTAGTTACGAAACGAAACAATGGAGAAAGGTGGGGATTTTAGAGGCTTATAATTCCATATGGGAGCTAAATATATTACAAAAAGCAGAATAAGCAAGAGGGGTCCTTTAAGTAAAGAAGATCCTGGACCAATGTGGCCTCCCGGATATTGGGAGAGAGGAACTTGAACCATAGTCTCCAGAAGAAGGTATACATGATTGGTTCGACGAATACTTCCGGATCAGGAAATTCAGTCATGGCACGCGGAAAAGGACCAGGCAGAATCGTTGTGTTTTCTCGCCAAGGCAAAAGAATGTTGGAGTGAAGAAATTTATGTGAAGTGTGGTCTCACGAGGAACTTGTGTTATTTATGGGTATGAGAGGGGATGGTTTACCTCTTGGTAAAAGAAGTAAATATTTGGGTAAAGTTAGGGTTAAAACTGGTCCCTACTCTTGCCCTATGTGTTGATGCGAGAAAGAAAGTATGAGTCAATTTGTGGGAGAGTGTGAGGAACTAAATAGACTGACACAAGAGATGTTTGGAGTGACAGCGTGTTGGAGTGATTGAATTACTTGGAGGAGGAAAGAAAAAAGTTCCAAGGCTCTTCAACAGAACTGTTGGGAAGGTTGTCGACCCCGGAATGTTGTCAACCAATCGATAAAAAATAGCCGAGTCGGCACGAGGCGTCACGATTTTTCGTAAAAACAGTCGTTTTTTTTCTTGGAAACAGTCAATTTTTGTAAACAGTCGGATTCTCGTAAAATAGCAGATTTTTTATTAAAAATAGTAGTTTTTCTTAAAATCAGCCGATTTTTCGTCACCACAGTCGTTATTTCTCAATAATAGTCGTTTTTATCTGCAAAAACAGTCCGTTAAAATGACCTGCAGCCAGTCGGTAAATACCTTGCCCCCCCAAATTTTTTTTTTCGCTGGTAACGCCTCTGGGTTTAGCACACAGGGAAAATTGTATGTCCCTGTAGTTTCAAACATTGGCATGGTGTTCATGTTGTCTAGATATTGTTTACTTTTGTTGTTTTTGGTGCTTGGCCCTTGTTGGTTTTTATGCATTAAATATCTATCATTGTCAATCGCTAAGTAATTAAAGAAGGCTTTAATGACCATCGGGGTGCAAACCTCGCGTACACTTAGAGGCAATCACGCATCGAGCGTGGAAAATCCTAGATACCCGTTGCGACAATCGTGCTCAAAGCAGAGCCAGCTTACACATCGTTTACAAGTGGAGGAAAACTTGAACGGAATCCGGTCTTGATGACAAGATTATGTCTGTACGCACAGGAAAACAAATACTTCTTCAAGCCAGAAAATCTGAGAAAAGCCAACTAGCCAACAAAAAAATGTTTTGATATCATTTATGACATCAGTACTGATGACTGTTGCTCTCAAAAGCTAGCTATATTTTTATTTAGTCTTTTCACCAGCGCCCTCAACGAAGATTCCTTTCAAGTAGACCGGAATTCCTTTCATCTTGAAAGAAATTCCCGTCCAGCTAGACTTTTTAGTGGAGTGTTCGTTGGAACAATCCACTATTGCGAGCGCTGTAGCAGCTTTTGGTTTCCGGTTTTCATCGTATTTTGTGGAGCTCATTACTCGTGAATCGGTGCAAGTATCAAGTTCAAACTTGGTACACTAGTGGGTATTGGGGTCTAGTTCTGCCTTTTTGGGGGTCCCACCCCCCACCCCAACCCGGTTCAGGGGCAAATGGGCCCAGATTGCCCAATGAATAATGTTCATAACTTGATCAAAACTGGACATAGGACGACGGAATTCCTTGTACATATAGATCCTAGGCTGGGAAATTGCTTTTAAAGTTGCACCTCCCAAGCCCACCCCGTTCATGAGGAACTTAACCCAGATTGCCCAGGAGTAAAAGTTCGTTACCCACGACAGGAACCAACAGGTATCAAGTTGAAACTTGGTAGGTTTGTGAGCATCGGGATCTCTTCTTATTTTTGCGGGTCCCAAAATAACTGCAAAAATATAAATCGGTTACTCGGGGCCAGGAGGGATACCAGCTCGTTAGCTCGGCTCTTTTGGCCGTTTTCGATCAAGCCCTTTGCCTTTCTGCCCAGGCCTGCGAAGAAACTCGAGGTGAGTTGACCAATCTGCTGAGAGTGCTGAGGAGAACGGCGCTAGACTCTTCTCTACCAATAATGATCAAATACTCTTGATGACTAACTCTCCTTGCCGATGCAAAATCGCCGGGTACATAGCGGAGGAGCCCGGAAGCGGTATCACAGCTGCTCCCAAAGATCGCCGTAATTGGTTCACACAGGGTTTGAGTTGTTGAGTTTGAGTCGTTACGGAGACGTTTACTCCTTCTTCCTGAGGATCACTGGCGTTTTTGGACTTCATATAGAGTATTAGCTGAAAGGAAAGAGGACTCGGGAGATGGCCTGTGATCTCTTTCGGCAGAAAACGCGACTACTATCAGTTAAAGGACTTTAGTCTCAGTTAAAGATATTTTAAAGTCCGTGTCAAAGCCTAGACATATTAGTCTTACTCTAATCTTCAGCTTCTTCATGACGTAAACCTACTCTCTTGTGGATCTTTAAAGATTAACCAAAATGGGCTAAGACCCGATAGTAACGTTACACATCATGTATTCATTCAAATAGGCCTGAAAGCGTTACCCCGTTTGTCCGCTGTCCATAGAGATTTCATCGAATGATCTTAATCTTTCGGATTTGAGGTACCTCTATGCGCCTGTCTCTCTATGCATGAAATATTTACTAACTACACAGGTAATGGTGGGTTTACACACTGCGTAAAATCCGAGCGTATTTTACGCACGTTTTGAGCTTGAAAAGATTTCTAGCAATACGGACGTATTTAGATACAAAACGGACCGATTTCTCAAAACGGACCAGCGATTGGCCCTGTTGCGATTGCCGAGTTATGGCGTGGACACTTCAGCGAAGTTTTTTCTTCGGTAGAATCGGATGTGAGTGGTCTGAGGCGTCAGGCCTTTATTGACTCCCAGCTTAACCCTGGTGAGCAGCTGATATCCGTAGAGAGTATTTCTCGCGTGGTGTCTGGGCTTGCAGGTAGTAAGTCTGGTGGGCTTGATGGTGTTACAGCTAACCACATTAAATTTGCCGGTCCGACTGTGACTTGCATGTTGTCTGTGCTATTTAATGGTTTTCTGAATCATCATTTTGTCCCGGAGGCTTTGACTGAAGTATGTCTTGTTCCCATACCCAAGACGAGCTCCGGTGATATGTCTGCAGTTTTTACAGGCAGTGATCCAGTACTTCTGGATGTTTTCTAGTCCGGTGTTTGTGTGTTTTATAGACGCCAAGGCCGCGTTCGACAGGGTTAACCACGAGAAGCTTCTGAATAAGATGGTCTCGAGGGGTATTGACCCTAGGGTAACTGGAACCCTAGCTGCTTGGTTCCAGACACAGCAGTTCCGAGTGAAGTGGAGTGGTGTAATTAGCCAGCCATTCGCAGTGTTGAATGGGGTTCGCCAAGGAGGTGTGCTGTCTCCGTTATTGTACAACCTGTATGTTGATGATTTGAATTTGCTGTTGGCTAGAACTGGAGTTGGTTGCTTCATACAAGGGCTGTGTTTCAACAACCTTAGTTATGCTGACGACCTAGCCGTTCTTGCCCCAACAGTAGCAGCACTGAATAACCTACTGGCTGTTTGTGACGAATTTGCTTTGATGCATGATGTCGTCTTCAACACGAAGAAAACGCTGTGTATGTCATTCATTCCACGTGGTCTTCATTTGAAGATTATCCCAGATGTTGTACTATCTAGTTCAGAGATTCAAGTTGTCCAGCATTTCAAATACTTGGGTTTCACGTTTTCATCTTCGATGACTGCTGAAGCGCATGTTTCTTCGCTTATGAGGTCTCTATCTATTAGAGCAAATATACTGATAAGGAGGTTTGGTAGCTGCGAGGCCCCGGTAAAGAGTTTTCTTTTCAGGGCTTACTGCACGCCACTTTACTGCCTTCCTCTTGCGTGTAATGTCAGTGTGAAATGTGAGAATTTATGTATAATAATTCGTTCCGGTGGCTTCACGGTCTTCCTTGGAATTGTAGTGCATCGTGAATGTTTGTTGGTGAAGGGCTTCCATCTTTTGGTGAACTTCGGAGGCGGTCAATTCTTTCCCTTCAAACCAGGATCCTCCGATCCCCTAGCCCACTTCTTAGGATCCTTTGTGGGCCTCAGATGCGGCTTTCTCTGCCTGTATGGCTTGCGTGGACTCGTGAGTTGTACGCAGGGCTTTTGACGGGAGTCACGTAAGTGACCTCGTATTTACATTTGTTTGTTTGTTGAGTGTGTTTTTGTTATTTTGTGGCCCATGTTGGCCTTATTTGAAATAAAATAAATAAATAAATAAATAAATACGTCCGTATTGCTAGAAATGTTTTCAAGCTCAAAACGTACGTAAAATACGCTCGGATTTCAAAATACGCTCGGATTTTACGCAGTGTGTAAATGGACCATAAGCCATTGCCAAAAAGTAAACTAAAAGTGGCCAATTGCTTGCAAGACATCATTCTTCCGCCGTGACCTTATTGCTTCTAGCGTCCTTAATCCTGGAAGACAGGCCTGTTTTGAAATTCATAATCTCCGCGTCTGGATAAATTTTGGGTTGTCGTGCAAGCAGCGGACATTCTGAACGTGACTCCCTCTAAACTACGATCTCGGCGTGGTTCTTAGTCTGAGCTATGTAGTTTCAGTTTCGGAACTACAGTAGACTATCTGGAATGGACAAATAAAACGGCGTGAGTCAAAATTTTTGGACGAATAAAACGCTGTTAAGTGAAACAACTCGAAAATTACATATCCGGAAAAAATCAACTTCAAGGAGCAATCGTGAATAACTATTATCAGAGAATATTATTAGTAATATTTGAGAGAATAACTACCCTTTAGCTAATCTTGTTTACATTTCAACCGAATCATGTCATAAACAGATGATCCTTTCACCGCAAAATGACTAAATACGGAGCAGAGAAAGTTTATTTTTCGCGTCTCGTTGAATTCGCTCGGACCGTAGTGTAGGTCAAGGATAACTGAATAGGGACATCAGTTTAACATTTGAGATCTGAACATGCAGTCTACCGAAGGCTCAAGATCAAGGTTGCGTGGTAAAACCAGTTTTAGAGTGCGGAGAAAATGTTGCCAAAATACGAGTCATGATAACTCGGCTATCTTAAGGATCGCTGTCGTATTTTTTTCAAGAGGAGTTAATCATGGTGGCTAGCAGGACGTCGTAAAGGGGATTGAGTGGTGTGCAGCTCCCCCCCCCCCCTACTTTTTGAGATTCGGTAAAATTTTGGGCCGGAGGCCAAAATTTGACTAAAAATATTTGGTTATTTATCAGGACTCTTCGGTGTATATCAGAATATCAGAACTATTCGGTGTATTTACGGGGATTCGGTAGTTATACGGAATCCCGAATATGCCATCGGTACAATTGCCAGATTCGGTAGCGATCACGAATAGGGTGGACGAATTTACTGAAATTATTTGGTGATTTTTCGATGCCAGAACAGTGTATTTATAGAGATTTGGTAGTTAAACAGAATTCCAACTGAGATTCGGTAATTTATTCGGTATAATTGTTAGGATTTGGTGTTACCACGAATCCCGACTTTAGGTCCAGGTTCGACACATCATACCGAATCTGAATATTCGTCGGTAGTTTTTCAATGCCAATACTACTCGGTATAATTACCAGTTATACAGAATCCCGAATAGGCTATCGATCCAAAATTATTCGTTATAATAATTGGTATTCGGTAATTTATTTGGTATCATTGCCAGAATTCGGTAGTTACCACGAACCCCTAACTTCGGTCCGATTTCGACGACATTTTAACGATTCCGGAATATCAGATCCGTAATTATTCGCTATATACTTATCCGGAACTTTGGTGCAATACCGACGCCATTCCTAAAATCCGATGCCCCCCCACATGCAGCAGAGAATCGTCCTCTTATTAGTATGTTTTGATTTTGTCAGAACAGTCAGCTTGCCAGAATTACGTAAAAGTAGTTACCAAACTTTGAATTTCACAGTCGGGCTTGTACTGAAATCTTTCTGAAAGCGGAAAAAGGCCGATTTTCGAAATCTTTGCCTGCGGTGCATAGTTTCAACATTATTTGGTTCCGTGCAAAAATCTTCTATTTTAACAAAGAAGTAGGATTTAAAAAAAATCATACACGGTCAGGTTGTGAGAAAAAATCGGATTTTCAAGCATTGAGAAGAGGCCAAGTGAAGCACTGGCCACAGACAAAAAGGACTGATCTGTGATTTTATCGGTATATAGTCCTTACTTTTATTTTGGATATCAAAAAGACACTCTAATTATAAATGTTTCCAAAAACTCCTCCTGCGGCGCCTTTCGTAGTATTTATCGGAAGGGCGCGTCATTTAACTGGGATTTTAAACCAGTTTTAGGTTTGGGATTTGAAAAACATTAAAAGCTAGAATCTGCAGGGAAAGAGTGGCAGGAAAAGCGAACTTAAAAAAAAATCTCGCCTGCGGCGCTCATTTGATGAGGTCATGGGTAGTATTGGATAGCCTAAAGTAGGTAGGTACAAGCTGCTGCCAGGACGTCACCCTACCGGTTTTGGTGTTTTTGGAAATTCTTGGATCTTGCGGCGGTTTTAATTCCCGGTATAAGATATAATTTATATGGGAAGCGGTTCAATTTGGCAGGAAAAACAAAACAAACTGAATTTATAAAATTTTCGCCTGCGGCGTTCTATTTAATTTTGTCTTGGGTATAGTAAATAGAAGCTGCTACTGGAATCGTGCCCTCCAATATAATGTCCAAGTGGCCTTCGAAAAAACGACACCCAGTAGGTGTCCAATTATCTAATCTACTGTCCTTTAGTGTTACTCTTTGTAGCCTACTTAACCTTTTCTATTAAATAATTTGAAGCTCGAATTCTCTGTTTCTAGGACTCGGTAGAATTTTTGTAAGGTTCGGTAAAATTTTTGCTCGCACCCCCAACGAAAATTCACATGCGACGCCCCTGGTGGCTCAACCCCAAGTTCGCTAAAGCAGCTAAAGTGCCGAAGTTTCATTCAAGTTCCAGTAAAAAATATCACAGCTTTTCCTCTCTCTCTCTCTCTCTTCGACAAAAGGTCACGTTCTGTTAGGACGCTAGACACTAAGAGCGTGTTCCACCCTCGTACCAATAGTAACTATTAGTTACTAAATCCGTTCCAACCTCACGAAAAGTTACTACGCTGACCGTTCCAGCCTTGTCGAAATAGTAACTAACAGTAACTATTTGCTTACCACGCTCGGGAGCGTGGTAAGCGTAGTAACCACGAATCTCTGTCACGTGATTGGTCAGATTCACCCGTGTCATGATATTCCGCTGGAAAATAGAAAAGTCGTTCCAGCCTTGACGACAAAAGGGCAGAATTTGTGACGTTATGCGTGGTAACTACGGTAAGTAGGATGGAACACGCTCTAAAAGAGCTTGGTCACACTTGGCTCATTTCCTGGCTTTTTGGGTTGCAAAAGTAGGAAAAAAGAAGAATAAGAACAAGATATAACTAATTCTGAATGTTGTCGTTTTAAATTCAGGAGATCAATTAGACCAATACAGCGTGTATAATTATGTTACAGGAACCCTAATTGACCCATAATTGCAGTCTGCTCATTATCCCCAGGCTGCCACAAAGCCTATCAAATCTCACGTCCCCTAGGGATTTTCAGTTGTTTGTCGAATAGGCGGCTTTTTGAGTCCAGTGTGAAAAAGCTCCAAGAGGAGGAAGGTCGCATATCAAGAGATAGGTTTCAAGTAAAATCAAACACATCAACTACTCTGAGCAGAGTTGCCACGGGTAGCACGAAATCGCTACTATTAACACTTTTTTCTGAAAGTAGCACTTTTTAACAAAAATAACACCTTTTTTTTAGTGCTGCATTTTCTCGTTCTTCCCGAGGATCACTGGCGTGTTTTGGACTTAGTCATATAGAGTATTCTGAACCGACAGTAGGGGGAATGTGAAAGCTAAACAAATTACAAATGTTTGGAGGGAATGAGGGTCGCCGAATGAGGATTTGTTGCGTCACAGGGAAAACCATTTAGTTTATATAGCGACACACTTTAAGCTTACCTTTTTTGTTTTGTTTAAATAATAAATAAATTCTAAACAGTTAGTAGTCATAGCCCAGAAGGTATGCTGATTGGTGGTTATTTTCTCTGTTGAACTCCCTAGAGAAGGCGAATCTTATCTTTTTTCAAGGTTCGAGATTCAATCTGGACCTTCTGTTATTTTAAAGAACCTGAACCTGAATCACTTCTATGCAAATAAATATAAATGACGGGTCAGAGACGGAGACGAAAGGTCAAATGACAAGAATCCAACTTCGACAAATAGACAAAAACTCCTTTTTAGAAATATAACACATATTTGCTTTAAAAGTTTTTGTCATTGTTTGCGGTGTTTGATCTGCCTTCGCCATTTTCATGTGTGTTTCTTTTTTAGTCAATAAAACGTAATAAATTTCGGCCCTTCTTCGCAAGGGTCCTCTACAGGCTGTGGCTGAGAGTGGACCCTTGCCAGAAGAGCCGATTCTTTATCAGCTTGGGCTGACGGAGTGTTTCTTTATTTATTATTACATTCGGCGTTAAAGTTTAACTGAATAGGGCTGAGATCTATAACGGGGTTTCTTCTGATGTTACAAGCCGTTACTTTTGATCTAATAGGTAGCGTTCTTGAGGCTTCTGATCGAACCCACTGTTCTTTATTCCCAGAGAGATAACGGGACACAGCTCTGTATTGGCAGAAGAATAACGTAATACTAAAATACAAAATGTAAAACGATGGCCCAAGACTCCCATCCGGAAACCCTGATTTTCAGCTGTAACCCACAACTGTAAAGGCTCTAAGGAAACATAAATTGCTGGGCTGGAGACAGATTAATGTGACAGGGCAATTTGAGTCCAGCGTGAGTTTGTTTCAGTCCAGTCTGTTTCAACCCTGCATCTTTTCCCCAGATACTTGTTATAGATCCGACTGTCCAGTTATCCATCACTTATTCACTTAAACAGGCCTGAAAAACGAATGAAAAGGCGTTACTTCATTTGTCCCTGTAAATAGATAACTGATTTCATCGAATGAATTTATTCTTTAGGATCTGTGGTACCTCTATGCGCCTGTCCCTCTACGCTTGAAATATTTACCAACTATGATGGTAAGCCATTGTCGAAAAATAAACCAAAACTGGCAGATTCCTTGAAAGTCTTATGTCTTAACACATGTCTGAACATCATTTCCTAGGCTTAACGTCTAATTAAACACCAATAAACTGTTACACCTCTAGAACTATTATGCTACGTAAACAAGGCTAGACTTTGTTTCCTGAGTCTAAGCGCTTTATCACATATTTGCATACTTCTACAATGAAGTTGGGGTTCGTAGATTTCAGGATAGCGAGAGCGATACCAACCCACCCCCGACAAATTTTACCCTGATTTGCGAAAGCGCTTGGCACTCTAAGACGAAGTTGTTCAAATCCTCCTCCTGCAACTTGCAAAAAGGGCATGGGTAAGCCTCTCCCGTGCCAGCTTTCCTCCTATTAAAAAGTTTGCAATAATTATTCTCACACCGGACAAATAGCTCGCCCGGAATCTGGCCGAAACCGGAAAAATTTGAAAATTAAAAGTTTTACTGGAAGCTGATTCGAAATAGGATACAGGGGTAAGGAGACATGAACCCGTATATGCAAATTATTTTCTCCCGAAAATACAGTTCGCCCGGAATCCGGCCAAAACCGGAAATTTGTTAGAAGTAAAGGTTTTCCTTGAAGTTGATTAAAGATTTGATACATGGGTAAGGAGACATGCTGAATCCGTGCATCAGAATTATTTTCTCGTAGAACATATAGTTCGCTCAGATCCGGCCAAAACCAGAAAACTTGCTAAGGTAACAGTTTTGTCTGCAGTTGAGCCTTTTGATCGTAATTTTTCAAAACCAATACGACATCATTTATGTTTATTTTCAAACAGCTGATTATTGATCAATAGTAAAATGTTCAAGAAGTCTGACGAAGACCAGATCTCTAAAAGCCCCAATTGTCTGGATCAAAAAGTCAAATAAATCTTAAATTTGTGGGATCCCATCGAAACAATTGGGCTTGTTTTAAGAAACTCGAGAAACAAGAAGCAAGAACAGAGAATTGAGATCAATACTGCAACCAGAGATGGGCGAATCCGATCATAAGAAGATTCGAATCCGAATCCAAATCCAGGGAATCCGATTCCGAATCCACCATTTCACGCTGAGGATTCGAATCCGGAATCGATTCCGACCTTACCAAAAATCAAATCATGTACATACGTTATAGTTTAAAAATCACAAGGGGCGTCACGACCGGGAGGTGGGGGTGGGGAGGACGCCCCCACCCCCAAATGTTGTCGGCCAGTCGGTAAAAAATAACCGAGTTGGCGCGAAGCGCCGCGATTTTTTGTCAAAACAGTTGATTTTTTTCATTAAAACAGTCGATTTTTCTGAAAATCAGTCGATTTTTCTTGAAAACAGTCGTTTTTTTCTTAAAAACATTTGTTTTTTCTTGAAAACAGTCGGTAAAAATTACCAGTCAGTCGGTAAATTCCTTGCCCCGCCCCCCTCCCCCAAAACATTTTGGCTAGTAACGCCTCTGCAGAGGTGACAAAAAGACTGATTTCTAGGGCAATCAGATAACGTGATAGATTACTGAGGATGGTTCGTGATGGAGACCACAAAGTTGGATTGCCTAAGCACGCGGTGTAAAACCTGGGAAAACGGAAACTGGAATGATAGAAAAGGAATAGGAGGAATAGGAAGACTAGAAATTTGGGCGGTTTCGTAAGATTGAGGATTTGGAATCCGATCCGAATCCGAAGCACAAGATTCGAATCCGGCTAAAAAGACGAATCCTAGATTTGAATCCGAATCCGGATTCGGTCGGCGTTGACAAGCCAATAGATTTCCTGTGCTCAGAGCTCAAACTTGATACGCTCATAAATACGGTTAATACTTAATACGCTCATAATACTTAATACACTCAATACGCTATATGCTCAAACGCGACACTATCAAAACGCAATAAAATAGCGAGAACAATTATTTGTGTCCGCAAGCTGCTTTATCGACCACAGCCAAAATATTGTCAAAAAGAAACACAATTTAGTTCATCACGGTCCACCAGCAAGAAAATACCATTGGAAAGCAAAAGTAAGTCGTTAGTAAGATTAGTAAGAATTATACTGCTTATTTAGTGCAGGTGGTTTCGTGTTTTTATTTCTGCATACAAAGATGTGGTGAAAGCTAGCACGCAACTACGCACGATGTTACGGGGATTCCCGACAGAAATTTCTCACAACAAGGACAATGCCTTTGTCACTTAGTGGTCACTGTGAACTGAAAGCAAAAGTGCTCCTCGTTCGGGATCTAAAGCCAGGCTTCACCTTCTAGATGTTCCTTCAGCCCAAGCTTCTTTTTCCTTCACCTTCTTTTTTCTTCCGGATTCCAGACAGGCGTTTTCGTCGAGACGGATCCGGAAGATGAGCCAGGCCAAAAACATCTGGAAGTGGGGTGTTCGACACCCCAGATTCTGGATGTCTGGAAGGTACCATAGAGGCAATCCATTCGAGAGACAGAACAAATATGCAAATGTAGGAAGAAAAGGGAAAGGCATTGACAGTTGAGACTGGGATGCAAAAGATGTTTGAAATGCGAAGGCGACATATAGGAAATGTTGACGAATAGCACAATTGGCTGCCATCGTTATCATAAACATCTGGAAGGGGTTGGCTTAAAGTGAGGCTTCACCTTCCAGATTTTTCTTCCGGATTACAGACAGCCGTTTGCGTCGAGACGGATCCGGAAGGTAAAGCGAGGCCAAACCGTCTGGAAGTCCGGGGTGTTGGACACTCCGGACGTCTGGAATCTGGAAGGTGAAGCCTAGCTTTTAACTACGCCGAAGTTCCGGACGTCTGGTAATCTGGAAGGTGAAATCCGGAATAAGGGCAACCCGTTCGAGAGACACTAAAATATGCAAATGGGGGAAGAAAAGGGAAAGTGATTGACAGCTGTGACTGGGATGCAAGAGATATTTGGAATGTAAAGGGGACATCTAGGAAATTTTGAAGAACAGCAAATTTAGCTGCCATCATTATCATGAAAATCTGGAAGGGTTGACTTGACTGTGCGGAAGCCTCGGACGTCTGGAATCTGGAAGGTGAAGCCTAGCTTTTAACTATGCCGAAGCTCCGGACGTCTGGTAATCTGGAAGGTGAAGCCTGGCTTTAAAAGCCATGTTGGAACGTCTGTAAGGGGCTGGCTTGACTATGCCGAAGCCCCGAACGTCTGGGAATCTCGAAGGTGAAGCCTGGCTTTTAGGCTTTCTAGGCCATCGCTGTACCACTGGGCTAAGAAACGATACACAGTCGGATAGAGGCGGGCCATAGAAACAGTGATCCCGCAAAAGACAAATTCACTTAAGCAGTTCACATCCGCATACCACTGAATCATTCGATTCAACCTCCGGATTCGACTAACCCTTAACGTGTTAAAATATCTTTAGCAAATCAGCGTCAGCTAGACAAAGGCTGACAGTGTAGCCGACAAATTCGGAATCTGAACACGATTGGTCTATGTCTTTTGTAGTTTGAAGTTTAAAACCGTCTTCGGACATGCAGCAAAGTGTGCCAAATAATAGACAGGTTCATAGTCAAGACAGACCTGCCACAGGAGATATACAACAAATAATAAAACTGGATTATCTGGTTATTATGATTGGTGGTTGCATGCTCCTGCTTCATCATAATTTTAGGCTCGTGCCATCGTCAACTTCTTGCTGATCACTTTCTCTGGAATCATCGACGCAGATCTTTCAATCTTTCAAGGCCCAAAGGGCACGATTATTTTACACTTCGTTTACTTTACGAAGGCACGAAATCGCAAGTTCTTCCGCAAAGCTTTTCCGGTAAATTTTGGCGTCTCTTGAAGGATTCTGTGATTCTTTCTTATACTGCGTTTTATTTTATCCCTTGCTCCATTGTGGAATTATAAGCTTCTTAAATCACCGCCGTTCATCACTGTTCCGTCTTATTATTATTTTTATTACCCACCATAATGTGTAAATAAACAAAAGATGGAGTAGGAAAAATAAGGAAAAGCTAAACAATACACAACACTACGTAATCAACAACACCTCGTACCTCGCATCACAACCTCGCCAACACCTTTGTACCTCGTTTTGTACCTACGACCTTTTAGAGCTTTTTCAGCCTATCCGACATTTGCCAGGCATGCAACGCAACCTTTGCCGAAAGCTTCAACGGCCGCCGACAACTATTTCACGCATAAGGGCATGATAAGGTTGAAACAGTTCTTTTGCATTATGGAAGACATGGTGGGCTCTCAGGTCTATTTTCTGTTTGGCGTTCTTTTGTTTTGCTTGGTTTTCGCACTTTTTAACCACGTCGCATTCAGTTTTCAAATATTTTGCGTCCAGCCGTAGCGTCGAAGAGCAGGAAGACTGGATAGAATCGACAAGCGCTAACAAGAAAATCGCTAATTTCACTTGGAAAGTACAAATCACGATCGACGGGTCAGAAAAATTAGCTGTAACAGCACCGATTCGTTCAATAAAATCTAGTTCTGCGGTTAACAGCTCGAACATGTTTTTAATTTGAGTTCTCGTAGGGAAACTCTCGGGAAAGCTGTTTCTAGGGGAAAGTTAGGACATCGAAGGGCCTACAAAACTACCAGGATAACAACAGTTACGCCTCCTTGCGTAGTTAGTGGCGTGGCTTACTACAGATCATGATCGACAGGTCAGAAAAATTTGCTGACGTCAGCACAAGGTAGTTCAAGAAAATCTAGTTCTACGGTTACTAGATCGAACCTGTTACTATTGTGAATTGGAGGATTTGACTTACAACGAATCGCGACTGACGGGTCAGAAAAATTAGCAGCACCGATTTGCTCAACAAAATTTAGTTCTGCGGTTACTGGATCGGAACTATTTTTATGGCACTTGCAGCTTCGCTCAAGTGCCATATACCGATTACTTTTCGGTCGGCCTGTTGGGCCGCTGTTCTCGAGTGAGAATACTTCCAGAAGTGCTAGGGCGATGAAACTTGGCAGGCGTATGAGGGACCTGACCAAACTAACTTGGAAATAGACACTTCCCCGATCCGACCACCGTAGGGGAAGTGGAGGGAGGGGGAATCGGAATATTGACGTATGTATAACTTTTGAACGGGGAATCGGACCTTAATGAAACTTGATATTTTGAAGAATTCGTGTCTCAGATGTCACATTCAAGTCCGGAATGGATCCGGTGACTTTAGGGGGATTGGAGGGGGGGGGGGCACGGAAATCGCGTGACATGTTCAGAGTGGACGGATTGGGATGAAACTTGGTCGGAAGAACAAGCACTATTCGTACAACTATCATACAACTACGCAGGCTACAAATTTTTCATCGGGCAGGGTCCGATCAACGTGGGGGAGTCCGAGGGGGGGGGGGGGGGCGGTTCGAGTGTAGCGATCTGGATGACACTTGGTGGGAAGAACAAGCATAAGCCCTAGATACATCAGTGACAGAACCGGACCGGATTCGGGCACTCTGGGAAGAGTTGGAGCGGAATTCCGGTGATCGCGATTTAAGTACTTACAGATGTGCTAAGACGATGAAACTTGGCTTGGAAATTAGAGACTTGACAAGATCGGCTTAGAAACTGTCACTTTCCAGATCCGCCCTTAAAGTACTCATCTTGGCCACAAAGTACAAAAAAAAAAAATTTTAAGCAAAACCTACATTTTCTTATCCCCATGAGCTCCTGACCATTTTTGCCTCAAGGGTTTTGCTTAGAACTGAATTTCTAGCACCCTTAGAGAAAGCTTCTTAACCAAAAAGCAAAAAAAAATACTTTTGACCAAATCATGTATATTCATGATCCCAAAGGGCCCAGATCATTTTTGCCTCAAGGGGTTTGATGACAGATGGCTTTCTAGCGCATTTAAACCGCGCATCGTCACAGCCAAGTGCAAAAACACAATATTTTTTACCAAACGATACATTCTCGTAATTTCCAAGGGTCCATCATCATTCTTATCATAAGGGTTTTGCTTACAAATGATCATAACAAACCTACGAATTGGCAAATTCCTACTTTCATCCTCTTACCCAGCCTTGCAAGTGCCATGTGAGCTTCTATCTCTTGCTGAAGTTAATTAGGGTTAGGAAACTCTTGGAAGAGCTATTCCTAGGGGAAAGTTAGGACATCAAGGGCCTACCATAGCCTACTACCAGGAACCAACAAGGTAGTTTGAGCTTTGACATGCATCTACGTCACCATTCGGAAGTGGTGTCGATTAGCTATAAACTAAGACAAAGTTTCACGTGGTCAGCTGGTAGGCTACTGGTAGGGATCTTGGATTAAAGCTTTCTTCATTGCCGAAAGGAGTGGGAAAAATACTTCTAAACCCGGGCCATGATAAAAAAAAGCAGCTCGTACTACCCCGGGGGAGGCTATCAAGTTTTCCATTTTTATAAAAACCTATTATTGCCGTTATATGGAGTCTGGTTTTTCCAAAATGAGATTTTCATTCTGAACGACCGGAAGTCTGAATAAGCCAATTTCGCAAATCAGTGAAAATCACCAAACGACTGCCGATTTAGGCTGCGAAAACTTCCACAGAGAAAGTCAAGTCAAAACTCGTGACTACATTATCAATACAAACCAAGAGAGCAAATCGAATATCTGCTGAAAATCATGACACACGAACTTATAAATAGGTGTGAAGAAACAGAGCGAGAATGTTTGCCAGATGCCAGACGAATCGATCAATTGAGATTGATTCATCATTAAGTCGTACACAAGCCATAAAACCGTCATCGTTTCGGTTCACCAAACCAGGCCCAAGTCCTGCTAATGAGTAAGCAGAGGCAGAAATAAAAGATATTTTGATAATTTGATAAAGCTGATTAGCTAACAGTTTTTGGGATCCCAAAACGCAAGTGGAGGGATACCAATGAATTCGTATAAGTTGTCCGTCTGTCCGTCTGTCTGTCCGTCTGTCAGCACGATAACTCTCGAAGGGAATGAGATATTTTGATGAAACTGGAAGTGAGGACTCTTTAGGTCAAGGGAGAGGTCGTATTCGCAGATGGGCTCTGTAGCTCAGCATTTGGGGGTGGGGTTCAAATTAAGGGGCGAACAATTTTTTTTTAACAGATAATGAGATAGTCTATTATGGGGTCGTGATAGAGTGTGATAGTGTGAAAAGTGTGATAGACCGATAGACGGAATTGCGATCGGTATATTATACTTGAGCCAGAGGCTGCAAGTGCCATACAAACAGCAAGGCGGTATCATAATCTATACATTTTCATTTTCAAGCGTTTCAAGATCAGAAGTATACAAGACGCGATTCTCTGGATCAAGAAGTCAAATAAATATTTAGTTTTTGGGATCCCATCGAAACCTTTGGTCTTGTTCCACGGTTCCGCAGGTACACTGCTATTCTTTTTTTTTTCATAACAAAGAACAAGCTAGGGGTATCCTAACATTTTATGGATCAGAACAGTGACTTTTGACAGTCAAGACTGCCCCGATTCATATGATTTGGAACCGAGCTTGACCTTTAGTTTGAGGTGGAGGGAGGTGGGAATACAGAACCTTGTGGAATGCATAACTCTTGAAACGGTTGTCACTGTCACATAATTATAAATAGACACAAGATTTTAAATAGTATTTCACTGTAATGCTCTTCCGGTCAGCATCCCTCTTCGTTAGTTTGAATAAATAGATACCAATAAATATCAAATTTTTGGGATCGATCGAAACCTTTGGCCTTGTTCATATTAAGACGACGAATTTCCATTCCTTTGAAATCCCTAAGAAAGTGATGATAACCTTCATCAGAGGTTATCAACCTACCTCACATGTTTAAACAGATATGTTATAGTTGGTTTGTAATTAATACGTTTTACTACTTTTCCTCATTATCGCCTATACTTTTTTATTCGCAACGTACCACACTTCGAAATAGTCAGTACTCGGCCGTACGTGACAATTCTCATATTTGACAATGATTAATACGCAATAATGATCCTCAAACTTTCACGAGAAAATATGTGACGGCTGAACATTTATTAATGTTTGTCATTCCATATGGTGAGTGTAAGCACTGCAAGAAAAACCCAACGTTACGGTTTAATATTTTCTTTGTTATCCAAAGTAAAAATCTATATAGAGAGAAACTGAAAAAATTGGGTTGGAAATTTTTACTGCATAAAGGCTGATTCAAACAACATAATCGTGAGCAGTTTCAAACAGAAATGTGTCTCAGATTTTCTCTATAACTGAGATGTTGTTGTTTGTTTGCTCGACCTCGGGTAATTCTGGTAATGTGATGTTCTAGGACCTGCTGCTCCACAAAGAAAGACCCGCTAGCTCATTGGCTAGCAGCGACGCGTCCAAGAAGTAATACTAATAATTTACTGTAAAAAGCCAAATACGGCGCCAACGGAATTCAAACCATTAAAGGCACAGAAAACTTGACTACGCAACTTTCGGCCATCAAACCGATCTGGGGGGCTTAGATAAAGATACAGGGACTTATTGTCGAAACAGGACCCCCTCCTTAGTGTTCCGAAAGCTAGCTGGCAGGCCCTTGCCCCTTATGCACTGTAATTATGCACGTATGCACTGTAAAAGTTCGCCTTTGGCCGTGTTGACTAACAGATCGGGATAGTAGTCAAGAGGTCGTGCGTTCGATTCCTACTCCCGGCACACAAACCTTTTGCTTTTTTTTCTACTAACTCAAAAGTCGAATTCTTGGAAACTGCCCGGAAAACGCAATGGTCATAACGAGAATTTTTCTTACTCTCAATATCGACTCAGGGTACATTCTTGATACGTCAGCTAGCTCCCCGAGTCAAGTTTGAGTCAAGTTTTCTGTTCCTTTAAACAAAAACTATTTTCTTCTCTTCATCGCATTTTACACCAAAAAAACGACCACGCGAATTTTTATTTTTGTATTACCTTATTCGCACTTCGGAGTGAATAAGGTCCATGATGGGACCTGTAATGCTAATAATACCATATTTGACGGTGCAAAACGGATAAGCCAGCTACATTTTATTAGAACTATATTTCGGCCCTTCTCGGCAAGGGTCCTCTTCAGGCTCAAGCCGCTCAAGCTGGAAAATTAACATATGAAGGAATATCTATCAATAGAAGACCGTCAATCTACTCAACTGCACCCAGCGGAGGAAGGTGTTGGCACTGGCCTAGATAGTGGTAAATGGTATTATGCCCCGAGAACAAAGTGGGCAACTGCAGTTCTCCTCCGCCACCTGTTTTCTCGGTCAACAATTTTCTTTGCTGATCTTGGAGGAAGAGAGTTAGTCCGCCGCTGGAACTTTTATCAACATCTGATATTATCATCCGGATATGCTGTTACCGCTGGCTCTGAATATGACTTGTTTTCATCCGGAATTTGTCATAAAGTTTAACTGAAAAGCAAATCTATTTTCGTGTCATTTAACTGAACACACTGAATTATTTGGATTCTGCAAAGGGATTTTTATTTTCCACTATCTACTCTAGTTATGGCGTTCAGAATATCTGCGGCCGTCCCCACAGCATAAATTCTGCTATGGCGCAGAAAATTTTAATCTCAACACAAACGGGGCTTTTCAGTGGGCAGTGGTGAGATTGGTGAAGATTGCTTAGTGCCTGAATAAACAAAAATCATAAATCTACAAGCGCATAGAGGTACAACAAATCACACGAAAATTCCACTATTTGAAAATCGATTATTCGTGAATAGCGGAACAACGAAGTAACGCATTTTTAGCAGGTCTTTAAGCCAGTTTAAGTGAACTAGATCGTCCTATCCCAGCCCTTTTCGGTTAAACTTTAAAGCTAGTGAGTTACCATCAGTGATAAGTTTTCTCACTCATCACCTGAAGCTGCAATATAAGGTGTCTGGAGCCTCGGCACTTACCGTGCTGTCATCCGCAAATGCTACCATTTCTTCATGTTGTTTCGTTGTAGTAATTATTGTTGCCCGGGAAGTACCCTTCTGGCACAACTTGCAGCAGACAATGAGCACTAGTTGCGTTTTCGCAGATACCATGGTATCTGATACCACGGTCTAAAGTCGTGTTTGCAGTTATCGTGGTTGGCCAGTTATCGTGCTATCAGATATTCAGATATCACGGTCCGACCGTGGTAACTGGTCGTGGTATCTGAAAAAGTCATTTCACTTTCATCAGTTTTAGTCAAATTGGTTGGAAAGAAGTTTGGCACTTAGTGGCGTGACTGAATATCAGTTTTTCTTTCGGGATGACTTCGAAAAGCGCAGTTTCGGCAATTGTCGTTTTTGCAGAGCAACCGTATATCAGATACCACGGTTGCTGTAAAAACGACTAATTGCAGATCCAGTTACCGTGGTAAACAGATACAATGGTATCTGCAAAAACGCAACTACTGTCTTACTAAAATGCCGGTATAGGTCATACACATAAATGAGGAAGAGAGTTGGCCCAAGTATTGATCCTTGGGACTGCTCCCCATAATTAAAAGAGCAAACGCCCAGAAACCCAAAGACAGCAAAAGTGGGAAAGACCGGAAACTCCCGTAAGCCCAATGAGTTGCAACAATCAGCGCCGTTTAGCGGCTGGACTCTGTCCAATTTCGAGTGGCAGATGATTCATATAATCAAAACAAGAGGGCGTGGATCGACAATGTCTGTCAACATATAGAGATTGGTCAAACTGGGCTCATTTCCTAGCTTTTTGGGTTGCAAAAGTACAAAAAAGAAAAAGAACAAGGTACAACTAATTCTGAATGTTGTCGTTTTAAATTCAGGAGATCAATTAGGACAAACCAGCGTGTATAATTATGTTACAGGAACCCTAATTGACTCTTAATTGCAGTCTGCTCATTATCCCCAAGTTGCAACAAAGCCCATCAAATCTCACGTCCCCTACGGATTTTCAGTTGTTTGTCGAATAGGCAGCTTTTTGAGCCCAGTGTGACCAAGCTCTTACTTGACTTGAAATTTCTGGTCGCCCGTGAATTCAACATTTTTTTTCATAGGTCTGTTTTTAATTCTGGTACAGAAGAATGTTATTGTCTTTGCCTTGGGGTACTCCATACCCGATTGGAACATGCTCATCAAAAGCTTCAGCGGCGATAGTCCGTCCGCTGAGGTATGAAGAAAACCATGACAGTTGATCTCCACGCACACCTGCTGATTCGAATCTCGCGGGTCAGACTGTCAAAAGCTTTTTTAACATATAAAAAAATGGCTGTTGGAATTAATCCCGAATCCAGCGAATGTCTTATAAACCGAAGAAGCTAATTACACGCATGCTCCGTTGAATGTTTCGCACGAAAACGAAACTGGTGTTGATGGAAAAAGTGTTTAGCGTCCAGATAACAGACTATAGGCGCGTCAGCAAGGGCTTTTCTACATTTTTGGAAATACAGACAGAAGGGAGATAGGCCTATAGTTTCCTGGGTCCTCCCGACGGCTTACCGACGAAACGTCCCCATGACAAAACGTCCCCTGGCGAAACGTCACTGACAAAACGTCCCCGTGACAAAACGTCCCCGTGTCAAAACATCCCCGTGACAAAACGTCCTCATGACAAAACGTCCCCGTGACAAAACGTACCCGTGTCAAAACTTCAGAGTGTGCTTTACAGATGTGGGAACATTCCTTATAAACAGGAAAGATCGGACATAGGACCGGTTGCTTCATAAATGTATTGTTTTCAGTTAAAATATGTAGTATAACATGCCTTGCAATTGACTCGTAACTGATCAGTTATAGGTTGTTTCAAGCAACATGCACAGTCTGAGGAGCACCAGTAAGCTCCACAGAGAAAGGGGAAGCCCACTTTGGCTCAAAGAGAGTCAAGGAAGGAAGATATAAAGAAAAGCGTAGTGCCGTCATGCTAGATAAAAACGACACGGGAAGCGAGGAAACGAAAGCGGATAGAACGAATATTAAGATAGAGAGACATAGTAAATCTAGGTTAGACGGGTTTGTTCCTTTGATAAAATCCTTTAACAATGAATATCATCAAATTAAATATCCAACAAAAGCGAGATCAATGAGTTATATCGCAGCGTAAACTAACACACAAATAAACCAATCAAATAAAAGATAAAACGAAAACTTACAAACTACTACATCTTTGCGCTTTCTTTAAGAAATGGCTATAGCGGGAGCAACACTTTGGTTTGTTTCTTGACTATCAGTTAAATGCTGAAGTAGTCAACCCATCGTGGTTTTCAAAAGTTTATATTCCAAGAAAAATTTTTGTCTGAACTGATGACGCAATCAGTAGTGTCATAGGCCGAGCTATCCCTCAGCGAAAAAAAAATTTACAGCCGGGGACGTTTCGCCAGGGGACGTTTCGATCGGGGACGTTTCGCCACGGGGACGTTTTGTCGTGGGGACGTTTTGTCATGGGGACGTTTTGTCACGGGGACGTTTCGTCGGGGACGTTTCGCCAGGGGATGTTTCAAATGGGGACGTTTTGTCGACAACCCCTCCCGACTACCTCCTTTAAACAGTGCTATCACCCTTGCCAACTTGAGGCACTGGGGAAATATTCCTAGTTACAAAGACTGGTTAACCAAAAGGCACATCGGCGTCATTATCGATGTATGGAATGGATTTGAGGCTAAATACGTCGAAAATGTATTCGAGAATCCCTTGGACATTCGAGAATTAAAAAACGAAAATTCTCGAATACATTTTTGTCATTCTCGAATACATTTATTTCATTCTCGAGTACCTAATTTCGATTTCAATGTCAAATACTTTTAAAGCATTCTCGAATACTTTTTATCTTTTCTCGAATACTTTTTGTAGTTTCTCGAACACTTAAAAATAACCTCGAAGAATTCTTATCGATTCTCGAATACAAACACTGATTCCTCGAAGACATTTGAGGGATTCTCAAAAACATTTTCGATTTATTTGATTGATTTAGAGCATGGAGGACCAAGAAACTATTTCCATGACTGGGGCGTAGAAGGCTTAGATACACCATCCGCTGGCTTTTTTTTTCCACCTCAGCAAAAAAGATTGTCAACTGATGCCGCACTTGGCCTCGATCCGTGATCAGCTGATCTTCTACCTTAAAGGACCCCTCTTGCTTATTCGGTCTTTGATAATATACCTAGCTTCCTTATGGAAAAACAAGCTTCTGAAGTCCCTACCTTTCTCCATTGTTTGGTTTTGTTCCTACGAATTTTCAGCGCTTTTTCGGCCGTGCCGAGTTTTGCCCGTTACACAACTCAAAGTTTGCCAGAATCTTCAACGTCCGCTGAGCATTCGTTCACACACAAGGACATAAGAATGTTCTGTTTTTGACTTCTCTTATTTGCCTAGTTTTCCCAATTTTTAACCATGGTGCGTTCAGTTTTCAAATGTTTTGCGCCCAGCCGCCGTGTCGGAGAGCAGGAAGGCTGGATAGAATCGACAAGCGCTAACAAGAAAATCTCTACATTCAGGTAGAAAGTAATGGTATTGTCTAAAAACGTTTTTCTGATCCACTTCATAGTGAAAAGATCATTTCTAGTAAGAGTTGTGCTTTAAGAGACTTAGGGAGACTTGCTGATTTCGCCGACGGTCGCGGGGATTTCTTAATTACATCCCAAGTCTTTTCTCAGATTTTCCCCAGAATCTGCAAACCTCTGTGTAAAATATTTGTTTGAGCTTTCCGGATCAGTGATTTCAGCATATAACGATCTTCTGGCTTAAGATTATTAAGGCTTTTCTTATGTGCTTTCCATAGATTCTGCTTCCTTTTAATTGACTTCGGAATTCCGGATGTTGTCCACGGGGCTATAGGTGTTGATCTTTTAGACCGACATGAAGGGGCTATTTTACTATGTTCCAGAAACTTCTCTTTAACATTGGCATAAAACTGGTCGAATACCTTGTTGTGATTTTCTCGCATAATCGACTCAGACAAAACAAATTCCCACGAGGTAGTACTCGACAGTTACTTGAGCCAGTCTAGCACTGTTGGTGTATACCGAAATTTAGGTTTATTAGTCGCATGTCCTTATGCATGAAAGAGTTGTAGGCGTGTTCCGGCGAAGTTTGTACTGCGTTGCGTGACTGGTAAAACTCGGCTCGGCTGAAAAAGGGCTAAAAAGTCGTAGGTACAAACCGACACAATGGCGAAAGGCCTGATACTTTGAATCCGATAAGCGAACGAAGGATAATAGAAAAGGCGTAAGTAAGAGGGGTTCTTTATGCGAAAGCCAACACTATCTGCTAAGCACTTCATGTAACGTCTGAAGATCGCATTACCCATTATTCCTGATCAGCTAATTCATAATTCCTGCAATTGTTCCTTCTGTTAATGCAGCACAGCTAGAACTCTATACAGTTCCTTTCATTCACAGATGATTCATTCTGCCCGCGGCAGAAATTTAAGAACTCCGGCATCGCCGATTTGGACGAAAAGAGAAGCAGGCGACGGTCAAGGCATAGACGAGATTTTTAGAATTGGGGGTATTTTTGGTAGTTTTAAATGCGTTAGTGTACTTATACAACTCGTGATGTCATGGCCCTCGGGCTTTTCCGGTAGTAGCCTATATCATTTGTTCATTCACCGCGAATGTTACTTCCTTGTACAAAGAGATACCGTTGACCAAACAAAAGAATTAAAATCACACGACGAACTGAGCCACCATAGGTTTCATATATCGCGACGTAGGTTAATCATACTTCACGATCGGAAAACCACAAATTATTTTCAATAATTTCCCATGCTAATGCGGCCAAACCCCCCTAAATCGGCTTCATCGATATCAAGTAAAAGTCATGTATTTTCCCTATGGGTGTAGTCTAGTTAAAATACTTAAAAATAGGTATAATCAGGACAGGTTTGTTATGTGACCTTCAAGAATGTACGATGTAGAGGTAGGATAGTTTGTCCGATAAGCATTTCTTTTGCATTTTCGAATTTCAGGGTGAACAGGTTAAAGATGGGGGAAAAATCCAATCGGCTACGAACAGCGTGTTATCGTCACATTTTGGGATCCCAAAACATAAGTGACGGGAAATGATAATGTAAAACAACGACATAATTTCGCAATAATTAGCATCTTTATTAGCTTCCTGACCGAAGATTAAAAATTAAGTGTCTTTTTCTGTATGTATATATGTGTTTTGTTTATTTTCTTTATTTTCGTCATTTACTCCGCCTTTTCAAAATGGCGGGTCATGAATAAATTACTTACTTACTTACTTACTTTCGGCATCGATGGTATTTTGATCCTGAAAAGTTACGGATAGCTTAACAATACCAACTAGCTCATATAAGATAATGTTCCACGTTTTCACCAGTCGCGATGTCTACGACTAAAAAGTATAAAGTTCAACTGGCTGCACAGTCAATTTAGTCCGTACTTCCGATATTCTTCATTATTTTCAACGGGGAGGGATAGCCATGTGATTACAGATTGTATCAAATTCTTCTTCTTGGATGGTCAAAAAATTCTTCTTGGATTGGAAGATACCATTTTGAAAACCTCGACGAGTTGACAAATTCAGCATTTAACCGTTAGCGAAGAAACAAAACCAAAGTGTTGCTGTCGCAACCTTTGTTCGGCGAAGCCGAACAAAGGTTGCTGCAACACTTCACGTTGTCCAGGCAACGTAGGTCTAGCTGTGTTTGTGTTGCGAGAGGAATACTTTGGTTTTGTCCTAGTTTTTCTTATTTTTTTTTTTTTTTCCTATGCCGTCGATTTCAGCTAATTGCTCGAAAGTAACCTGTGCGGTTTTTACGGAAAGTGTGGACCTTAGGCTGGATTGATAAATATGACACTACATTTTGGAAAGCTCCGTAGAACTCTTGCCTGGGGCCAAAAAGGATGGTTTTTGCTTGTCCTCAAGCCAGATCCTATGGTGTATGAAGTGAAGCGGAGTTGAATAGCCTATGTCAGAAAGGACTATCTGAAGTTGTGCAGCCGAGCATTCATTCCACCAAACCATGTTTCTGCTTTCGAGTGGAAAGCTTCGTTCTAGAGAGTAAGCAGGCAGGCATCAGTTACAAATTGAATATGGATTTTAAAAATTTTAAATGAAATTTTAAAAGTTCTCTTATTGCTAAAGAAATTATAGGTTATCCTTTGCTCCTTTCTAAGTGGTGATATTAGAAAGGTGGCCTACGGCAAAAAGGTCAACTTTTGAACTAATACAGATAGATGTTTATTTTTAAAAGGCAATCGGCTCTTGAGGAGTTGATCAAAGTATCTACAATCGTTTTTTTGTACAAAACTTCTTTCAGTTTCAGTTTCAGTCTTTAGTTTCGCTGGACTATACTGAAAGACACAACAAATACACAATTAATATTCCTGCCAGGAAAGCACGAAAGGAGTGCTTGGATAGGGCAGGGAAATAACCGATATCAATTAAACAACAATCAGAATCAACTAACTGAATACTCTATATAAAGAAAAAGGGAGGAGACGAAAAAAATAACCAATGGTTTCGACTTTAAATGAAAAAGAGAGAAAAATAAGGGAAACAAGGAACGAGAAAGAAAGAAAACAAAAACAAAAAACAGGGGAGGGTCCAAAGAAGGATAACACTAAACGATTTTCCTGTAATGACATTTCGCTGCTCGCTTGAAGGAAATAAAGTTATTCGAATTCCGGATATATAACGATAGTAGATTCCAAATAGTCGGCGCAAAAAATCAAATTAAAAAAGAAACCCTTTTTGTTGAGGGCACTTCTTGGACGATGTCACAAGAATTTCGGGTGTGGTTCACATTGATGCCAAAAATAGGCCGATCCCAAGTGTGACACGTGTAGGGGACTTGCAAGCAACAATGGGCTGTTAGACCAAAATCATCTTTGGACATGAGGGGTTTGCAACTTTTTCTGGTTGGTGTACCTATTATTTGTTTCCGGTGTATTTGTTGGTAAGAAAAATCTGGTTCTCGATAGTAAGACATTTACGGGACTTGTACGTAACAATCGGCAGTTAGGCTATAATTATCTTCGGCGATGAGGGGTTTGCAACTTTTGTTAGTTGGTGTACCTATTTTTTGTTTCGAGTGTATTTGATGTCTATCACGGGGAGAGGGACTTGTAAGTACGAATCGGTTACTAGACGGGGTTCATGAAGGGCTAGAAATTTCTGCAAATTGGTACACATTTTACTCGATCTCTAGAAATATGTGGCCTGAGGGTAAGAAAAATCGTCTCCATGCTCTATCAGTGTAACCTAGAATTAAGTGTTCACGCAGCGGGTACAAATCATAATGTGAAACAGTGAGTTATTTTCGTAACAATTGATAGAGTGTCATCTATGGTGTTTTGATCCTGGAAAGTTACGGATAGCTTCATAATACCAAATAGATTATATAGGATAAGTTCAAAGTTTTCATCCGTCACGATGTCTAGATTGAAAAGGATAAAGTTCAACTGACTGCAAAGTCAATATCCCTTCTTCCGATGTTCATTTGTTGTTGTTTTCAACGCTGAGGAATAACCATTGGTCATGTGATTGCCGATCGTGTTCGTCTTAGAATCGTTTTGAAAGCTTCGACGGGTTGACAACTTCAGCATTTAGGCGACAACGAAGAAACAAAGCCTCGCAACACTTCAAGTTGCCCAGGTAACTTAGATCTAGTTTTAGTTTAGCTTTTAGTATATTATTGCTTAGTGTTTATCGTTTTTACGGCATGTTAGAAAATGCATCTCAATTTATAGTCCTTGAGGTTATGAAATCTGCAGTTTTGTGAAACAGTTTGGGGCGATACCGAGTTTGACATCGCTCACTCACCGCATCAAGGTCGAATCTAGCCCAGACGCCAAAATGGACAAGTTTCACCCCGATTGCTCCAACAGTTTGGCTCCTACCAGTGAGACAAATTTTCGAAACCCCCATTCAACCCTCCCCACAGTGAACGGATGCGGTTCTGACAAACAAATGTTACATGTAATACATATGCTCATACCAACACCAAGTTATACCCACTTAAGAACTCGAACCCCTCGTGACGAGTCAATACCCTATATGAAGAAGTCCAAAACACGCCAGTGATCTACAGGAAGAAGGAGTAAACGCGTCCGTAACGACTCAAACTCAACGACTCAAATCCTGTGTCAAACAATCACGGCGATTTTTGGAAGCAGCTGTGACACCACTTCTGGCTTTCTTCCGCAGGTACCCGCAGATTCTGCATCGGCAGGGAGAGATAGTCATCAAGAGTATTCCTGTCAAAACATCTCACTCCGTTCGGAAGGTTTCGCAGTCACGGACTGACGGGCATATTCACAATATCGAACCTGGCCCTTACTCTCATTTGGGATCCCAAGAAGGCGCTCTGATCATAAATGATTCCAAAAATTCCCACCTGAGGCGCTTTTTCTAGTACTCTCTGAACCGGTCATATAGGTCGGGCTTTTGGTTCAAGATTTCGGGGGTCGAGACACATAAAAAAAAATTTGCAAGAAAAATAGGATATCTGAAAAAACTTCGCCTGAGCCGCTCAGGTTAATTATTCTCGTGGTCAGCGTGGTTAGTCTGCTGTCGTGGATTCCTTCCCCCAGTGAGGGTTGATGAGACGTGCCTGGTGTTCTTACGGGGGGTTCCCACAATGCCCGCGATAACACGATCGTGGTGTTGTTCGCTGAGGTTTATAGTAGGTTAAATAAATTCAACTTTCACTCTTTAGTTTCACGGGGGTTTAGTTATTCTGGGAATATCTGGTGGGATTGGGCTTGGGTTTGTTCGGGAAGTGATTTAACTAGTTCAGGACAGTTCTGTGTGAAGTTTCAGTGAAGAAGGTCATACGGAGCAGAGACAGTAAAAGTGGGAAAGACCGGAAACTCCCATAAGCCCCATGAGTCACAACAATCGGTGCCGTTTAGCGGATGTTCTCTCGTTAAAAAATCCCTCTGTTGATATTTTCTTCCATCGCTCTCCGCAAAATCATCATCAAAGCACGTTTTCTTGATTTTTTTTTTCGTTTCGTTTATGATGAGCCTCCTCTCTCCATTCAGATTTCCTCTTTAAATGGAATAAAAAACAAGTAGGAAAAGAATAAATAGCTTTTTTATGGAAAAAAACTGTTGAATTCACGATTTCGAATCAATTTATGTTGCCTACTCACGCTCTCTTGATCTGATTATATGAACCATCTACCGCTCGAAATTGGACAAAGTCCAAACGCTAGGCAGCGTTCCGATCGATTTAAGTTGAATATATAAGTGTTTCTGTTTAGTTTAGTAATGTAAATAAATAGTGTAGTAGCTGAGTTCTCGATTCCGTTCAGGCGTAGGATTTTGGAACCTGAATGCACACTCTTAGTGAGCAACAGTGGGCATTGTGAGTAATGTGTACAATACGATTTTTTGGTGTTTGATTTTTTGTCCATTGCAACAATGCCCACGCTCAGAAATGCACATGCTCAAAATGTCCACGATTCAAAATGTCCACCGCTCAAAGTTCTCGTTTATAAATAACCACAGTTGAGGGGAAGGCTGAAATCATCCTAGGATTAATGTAAGGTCTTAGGTAAAGCCAGAGCTGCTGCGAGTCCAGCAAAGACGAGTCCGAGACAAGTCCGAGTCCTTGAAAAAGGCGTCTCCAGACCATCTCGAGACGAGTCCAGAGTCCGAGTCCACAGCTCTGGCGGAAGGACAGCTCAGTGAAGGACGAGTCCGAGACGAGTCCGAGTCCTTGAAAAAGGCGTCTCCAGACCGTCTCGAGACGAGTCCAGAGTCCGAGTCCACCAGCTCTGGCTAAAGCTCTGTTAGAAATCACCGAAAGCCGACATTATTATAAACAAGCTCAAAATATATCTTAACAAGAATTCTAGAAAAGAGGAAAGTAATTTAGCTGGTACAAGGAAAAGTAAAAAAACAGCTACATATTTGGTACCATTTCTTTCTTCCGACAGTTTGTTTCGAATGTCCATGTAATTTCTGCCTAATAACAAGAACCAATAATCACAAGAACCTCCGTCTCCCTACCTATGTAATACGACCATGCCGAGTCGAATATATTCTGAGACCCTACGCGATGCAAACTAGCGGAGGAGGAGCTACGCAGAACATCATAATTTGTTTCCTCTACAAACAGCTATATCGCAGTAGAACCCGGCAGAAGAATGCGAACGCCATCTGGAGTCGGGCGAGCTCCTTGTCAGGTGGATAAAAAGTTTAGATAAGCAGATATCCTTACCCCTAAACCGACTGTGCTATTGATAAAAAAAAAAAAAAAAAATTGTGAAAATAACCTTTTTAATTCTACGGTGCCGAATGTCCGGTTTTCACCGGATTCCGGGTGAACTACTTGTCGGGTGAAAAAATAAGTTCAGATATAATATCCCCCTACACATAACTTTTTTTCGACCCTTAAATTTTCATCCCTCTACCCTTTCAAGCAGCTCTGAAATTTTTCCCATAGGGCGATTTTGGTGGATTTTGGATATGTTGTCCAGCGAATTTTTCTGAACATCGAAGTGTAAAAAAATCTTTTGTTTTACAATTTTGTCCGCATTGGCCCACTTTTCAGCGTACTTTACTGGACTGTTGAGAGGGTACGGATTTTTCCGCATTTTGACTTGGTGTCACCCGTCCCTTCTCATTTTTCACAAACGGCTGTTTTATGTTTTTTTTTATCTTTAAACGAGTTAACAATGGGATAGTTTCAGTTTCATAGGACAAAAAAAAACACAAAAAAAACAAAAGACAAAAAGTACACAATTAACATTTCTGCAAGGAAAGGAATAACCGAGACTAATTAAAACAAGAGCTAGTAGCTCATATGGCACTTGCTAGGGTGGTTAAGAAGATGAAGTATAGAATTTGCCTTTTCGTAGGTTTGTTCTGATCATCTGTAAGCAAAACCCTTGAGATAAGAATGACCATGGACTTTGAAATCACGAGAATGTATCGTTTGGTAAAAAGTATTTTATTTTTGAACATTGCCGTAATGATGCGCATTTTAAAGGCACTAGAAATTTAACTGTAAGCAAAATCCTTGATGCAAAAACGGTAACAAGCCCTTGGGGATCATGAATATATACCGTTTGGTCAAAAGTATTTTTTTCACTTTTCGGTTAAGATGCGCACTTTAAGGGAGCTAGAACTTCATTTGTAAGCAAAACCTTTAAGGCAAAAATGATAATGGGCTAATCGGGATCATGAAAAAGTATATTTTGCTTAAAAGTATTTTTACTTTGCAGTCAAGATTGGTACTTTAAGGAATAGCCGGATTTCGAAAATGACGATTTCTAAACCAATCTTGTTGAATCTCAAATACTCCAGCCAAGTTCATCGTCCTAGCACATCTGGAAGTACCTTAATTCGTGATCACTGGAATTCCGCCCCCCCCCCCTCAAACTCCTCCCACAGTGCCCGGAACCAATCCGGTTGGATTTATCCAGAGCATCTGTTTGTTATTCCCACAAAGTTCGATCCCGATAACGCCAGTCCAAGCCGGTAACGTATTCCCCCCCCACAAGTTGTCGGATCCCGTCCCGAGATGAAAAAGATCGCCAGAGACACGTCCTCTGTTCAATTACTAAATTTCACCGAATCCGATCACCCGTTCCCAAGTTGCGCATGACTCAATATTCCGGATTCCCCCTCCATCCACTCCCCCCGTCGGATCGAGAAATTTTTTATTTCCAAATCAGTTTGATCGAGTCCTTGCTATGCCTGCCAAGTTTCGTCGTGAAATTAAAAACCGCCATCACGGGAATCCCCCCCCCCCATATTTGATAGTATCAAAACGGATTCACCCCCCCCCCATATTTGATAGTATCGAAACGGGTTTATCCCCCCCCCCCCCCAAGTGTCCGGATCCAGTCCAATTGTGTAAACGATTTATCTAGACGAGATGCTTGTTCTTCCCAGCAAGTTTCACTCCGACCCCTCCATTCTAACCGCTTCTCGAGATTTCCTGTCTCCCCCCCCCCCCCCCCCCCCAATGTAGCTGTCAAATCCGGTCCAGACTTCAAATAGGACATCAGAGATAATCCGTTCGAAAGTTACACTACTCAATTTTCCGGATTCCCCAGCCCTCCACTCCCCCGCAGATGGTCGGATCGGAAAACTGATTATTTCCAGGTTAGTTTGGTCGGGTCCCTGATCCGCCTGCCAAGTTTGATCGTCCTAGCACAATTGGAAGTACCCTAACTCGAAAAAGTGTGACAAAAAAAACGGACCGACCGACAGACCAACAGACGGAATTGCGATCGGTATATGGCACTTGAGCCAGAGGCTGTAAGTGCCATAAAAACAAACAGAATCAACTAACTGAATACCCTATATAAAGGAAAAGGGAGGAGAGAAAAAAGTAGCCTATGGTTTCAAATTTAGATGAAAAAGAGAGAAAAACAAGGGAAACTAGGAACGAGAAAGAAAGAAAGCAAAAAACAGGGAGAGGGGGGTCTGGAGGGTATTGAAGATCTATAGATCTATTGAAGGGTATTTATTAAAAATAATTTGAAATTCTTAACGAAAACTGAAATTATTATTTTAAGAAGTTAGGTGACGTGAATAGTCGCAAGTGTTTAAGAATAGATTAAAATTAACGTCACTCAGGAAATGAGGAGTAGCCATCAGCCATTAAAGGAACAGAAAACTTGACACAAACTTGACTCGGGGAGCTAGCTGACTGAGTCGATATTGAGAGTAAGAAAAGTTCTCGTTACGACCATTGCAGTTTCCGGGCAGTTTCCGAGAATTCGACTTTTGAGCTAGTAGAAAAAAAAAGCAAAAGGTTTGAGTGCCGGGAGTAGGAATCGAACGCACGACCTCTTGACTACTCTCCCGATGTGTTAGTGAACACGACCAAAGGCGAACTTTTACAGTGACATAAGTGTATAATTACAGTGCATAAGGGACAAGGGCCTGCCATCTAGCTTTAGGAACACTAAGGAGGGGGTTCGAGATAACAAAGAAGGGGTGTCCTGTCGACAATAAGTCCCTGTATCTTAATCGAAGCCCCCCAGGTCGGTTTGATGGCCGAAAGTTGCGTAGTCAAGTTTTCTGTGCGTTTAAACATGATTTCTTAGCTTTACAGTGCTTATAAAACACAGCTTACAAAATAAATATTCCTTGAGCCCAAGCTGACTTTGAAACATATATTCAAATAACGGATACGTCAGCTACGATGCTTCAGCGATACTTCGGCCCTTCTTGGCAAGGGTCAGGCTGTCAATCTTCAGGGTCAACGCTCGGGGAAGGAAACAAACCTGTAATCTTAAAGAATGTATATATACCTGTAATCTAATACAAATATAATATAATTTATTCAAACAATGTTTACAACGGACCCTTGCCAAAAAGGGCCGAAATATCGCTGATGAAGAATCGTAGCTGACGTACCCGTCGTAAACATTGTTTGAATAAATGTTTTAAAGTCAGCTTGGGCTCAAAGAATATTTATATAATATAATATTATATTTATATTATATATAACATATTTATTATATTTATAATATAATATATAGGGTTGTTTCCTTCCCTGATGTTGACCCTGAAGATTGACAGCCTGACGAGGACCCTTGCCAAGAAGGGCCGAAATATCGCGGATGAAGCATCGTAGCTGAAGTATCCGTTGCATACATTATTTGAATATAGCTTACAAAATTAGCTTACAAATACAGTGCAAATATTTCGTGGTCGCAGTTAACTTCGAAGCAACCATATGCCAATTTTTCCGAACAAGACCAAAGCAATTTGGCAACAAGTCCTATATTTTGACTACAGCAATGCTACACGCGATGCTTTTAAGCCAAATACAATAGAAAAAACGAGATTTTCGGGGTTTTTAAGCTAGAATAATCACTGTACTGAGTTCTCATCGGAATGTCCGGAAGTCAACTGAAGGTCAAGAAAACACGCGCAAAACCACTAGCGCTGTACAGCCGCGAGCTACAGAAGAGCGCACTGATTCGCTTACCCCAAACTGTGTTAAAGCGCAAGTTGCAGCAGAGACAGTTTCTATCCCACTTTACTAACATCCAACACTCTTTAGAAATTCTGCTGGGTTGATCAGAGACTGCAGACCCGTCCCGACCATTTTCAGTCCCGCTCAGCCCCCGTGGTTTTGATGAGAAACACGGACAAACTTGTATTAACCGTCACTTCTGACCAACGAGCTCCTCGGAACCAATAAGCGGGAGCCCGATCCGCTCGAGTTGAGACAGTTTCTTTCCCAATTTTAAAACATACGGAACTCCTTCGAAACTCTGCTCGGCCATCGTGGTTTTGATGAGAGACACGGACAAACTTGCATTAACCGTCACTTCTGACCAACGAGCTCCTCGGAACCAATAAGCGGGAGTATCCGCTCAAGTTGAGACAGTTTCTTTCCCAATTTTAAAACATACGGAACTCCTTCGAAACTCTGCGAGGTTGATCAGAGACTGCAGACCCGTCCCGACTAATTTCAGTCCCACTCGGCCATCGTGGTCTTGATGAGAGACACGGACAAACTTGCATTAACCGTCACTTCTGACCAACGAGCTCCTCGGAACCAATAAGCGGGAGCCCGATCCGCTCAAGTTGAGACAGTTTCTTTCCCAATTTTAAAACATACAGAACTCCTTCGAAACTCTGCGAGGTTGATCAGAGACTGCAGACCCGTCCCGACTAATTTCAGTCCCACTCGGCCATCGTGGTTTTGATGAGAAACACGGATAAACTTGTATTATTCGTCCCTTTTGACCGATGAGCTTCTCGGAAGCAATAAGCAGTAGCTTGATCCGGTTAAGGAAAGAGCCAAACACGAAAGATCGAAAAATCAGGGTGGACAAAACTGACACAAGAAGTTCTAAATCTTGGAAATGGAACGAATAGGGGCGGAGAGTGAACAGTAATTCAGGTAAGAGGGGCACTTGAAGACTAATGCAGTCGAGGTATGTTGATGTGAACAGTTACTTTAATGTGAACAGTGCAATTTTGGGCTAAATGGAAGAATAAAGCTCCAGAATATCTATTCAGGCGTTTTCAGATGCTCTTAATTACCTACATTGGCTAACTTTTTTGTTTCGATCTTTTTGAGCGTGTTCCCTCCTACTTACCGTAGTTACTACGCATGACGTCACGAATTCTGGCTTTTTGCAGTCAAGGCTGGAACGATTTTTCTATTTTCCAGCGGAATATCATGCCACGGGTGGATCCGACCCATCACGTGACAGAGATTCGTGGTTACTACGCTTACCACGCTCCCGAGCGTAGTAAGCAAATAGTTACTATTAGTTACTATTTCCAGAAGGCTGGAACGGTCAGCGTAGTAACTTTTCGTGAGGTTGGAACGGATTTAGTAACTAATAGTTACTATTGGTACGAGGGTGAAACACGCTCTATGTTCTTCTATTTTTGGGCTTTCCCTGATGTGTAAATACACCAAGCAAGGTATAAACGATCTCCGCGTGGCATACAATGATAGCTTCCGCTTCCTTCACGGGCTGCCACGGTTCGCCAGCGCTTCCGAAGTCTTCGACGATTTCAGAGTGAAAAACTTCGCACAGATTCAAGACTCTTGTAATGTATCATTACGTGAGCGACTCGTTTCATCGGAAAATGCAAATGTTCGCGTTCTTTCTTGTGCGGTACTCCGTTTATCTCTGCCTATCTGGCTGCAGCTATACGAACCTGAAGCTGGTTAAATGTTTGTATGTTAAATGTTATGTTTGTTTAAGTTTGTATTGTAGAGTGTAGATTATGGTCTTTGGCCGGAATAAAGTTATTACGATTACGATTAACTGGTAGTTAGCTTTAGACACAGCAAGTGGATGAAAATGGCAAAGTCCAATGTCAACAAACGTTCACATAAGCATACCTCTACTGAACATTTAAGCTAAGTTTTTCCCTTAAAGGACAACTCCTACGATGCCAAGACGGCACTTGGAGATAGAAAATGGCCTCTTACCCTTAGAAGCTGTTTCCGCAAGAAAACTGTTGTACCAAGCGGTGGTGGTGGGTTTTAGGGGTTCCCTCTGCACGTCCAGAACCAGGATAACATCCTTTACAGGGATGCGAAACTTATTGAGCAATCCAGCCAAACTGAAAAAATACTACATTTTAGACATCTGTCTGGCACGACGATAAATGGGGTTGGGGGGGGGGGGGCTTGCTGAATCGCAGCAGCAAATTACAGTTCATTTTCGTACTCTGACGGATAACCGGTAGCGCTCAGCTGAGAAAACTTTCGAGCCTGAGTGTTATCTGCCTTTTCGCGCAGATTGTTTATTCTGATCTTTGCTTTTTGGGATTTCAAAACGTAAGTGGAAGGATACCTATGACATCGCAAACGTTGTCCGTCTGTCCGTCTGTTAGCACGATAACTCTCGAAGGGAATGAGATATTTTGATGAAACTTGGTGCGAGGATTCTTTGGGTCAAGGGTAAGGTCAAGTTCGTAGATGGGCTTTGTAGCCCTACATTTAGGGGTGGGGTTCAATGAAGGGGCAATTTTTTTTTTAAACAGTTAATAGTCAATTATGGGTTAAGAAGACATGCTGTACAGGATGGTGAAAACCATTTTCTGGCCGGACAAGTAGTTCGTCCGGAATCCGGCAAAAATCGGAAATTTGGTTAAAAGTAAAAGTTTCATTTGAAGTTGATTAAATGTTCGATTTAGGGTTAAGAAGACACGTTGAAAACTTACGTGAAAAGCAATTAGTTCGCCCGGAATCCGGCAAAAACCGGAAAATTTGATAAAAGCAAAAGTTTTATTTGCAGTTGATTAGATGACAGATTTAGGGGTAAAGAAGAGACGCTGAGTATGTATATGACAATCTTTTTTTACCCGGACACATAATTCGTCCGGAATCCGGTGGTAACGGGAATTTTTTTTTTAAGTTAAAGTTTTATTTGAAGTTTATTAGATGTTCTTTATAGAGATAAGGATATACGCAGAATTCGTTTCTGAATTTTCATTTTTGCTGGACAATTAGGCTTCTCGAAATTCGGCCGAAATCGGAAATTTGGCAGAAGTAAAGCAGGAAGTTTCGGTCCGTATCGTCAAAATAGGTATGGCTTATACAGGTATATCTGAACTTGGTTTTCTCTGATGATTAGCCTGGCGAAGACTGGATCTGGCGAAGACTCAAATGTCTGGATAAAAGATTAGATATTTGGGATCCCATCGAAACCTTAGGTCTTGTTCCTTTGTATTTCATTGTAGATTAGTAGGCTAATTTGTTTTTAAAAGTCAGCTGTTTATTTGTATGCAGGTGTGTGTGAGTTTGATCGACATGTTGTTGTTTCTTTGTATATATTAATCTTCCGTTTTGAAGGATCAAATAAATAACAGTAATGATATTAGTAATAATGTGGAATTTCAAAAAGAAACATTTTTTTTTTTAGCACGTATACGGAAGTTACATCCACCCAAATAAACAGTTGAAACCAGTGTGTACTGCCAAGTCTGCTGTCGTTTGAAGGTCACAGTGACAAAATGTTGTTTAGTGACGCGTATGGAAACCCACTCTAGCGCTGTTACCGACTCTTGTCGAATTCGACTACTTTATATAATCGGTCGATAGCCTACATTTTTTACTAAGAGAGGCTTTAGCTTAAAGCAGAACTAAAACCTGACACTATCTGATTATTTCCTCCTCATGACAAGCGCAATCACCAATCCGCCTCTATTCGATTTTCCTCTAACAGTTGTTTTCATGCTTTGCTCTCCAGTCAAACATTAGTTGCGTTTTTGCAGATACCATCAAGGTGCCAAACTTCTTTCCCACCAAATTTGACAAAAATTGATGAAAGTGAGATGACTTTTCAGATACCACGATCAGTTACCAAGGTCGGACCGTGGTATCTGAATACCAGATACCACGATAACTGGCAACGATAACTGCAAAACCGCCTTTTGACCGTGGTATCAGATACCACGATAACTGCAAAAACGACTTCAGACCGTATGGTATCTGATACCATGGTATCTGAAAAAACGCAACTATCGTCTTCCCCTGGAGTCTGTCCCCAGCTAAGCCCCACCTCTCAAGTCGTTTGTGATTGTTTCAGCTTGAGGTACAGACCGCAAAAACCAGTCACAGACTACGCTTGTTGGCAATGACTCAAGATTGCACGTAGTGCGTGTTGTGCTTTCGCAGTGAAGCGGTATAATGAGAGGTAATCACGTTTGCCACATCAAAAATATTTAGAGAGTGACATTTGGCCCAAAACAGAGAGTGAACTGGGAGTGAAATTTATTTTCATGAAATGTTCACTTTTGGTCGGAATCGCCTCTGTAAAAATGACACATCTTGATTTTACGTTCATACAAAAAACTTGAAATAGTCAGTTCTGGTCGGAATCCCTGCTGAAATAATGATACATTTGGTAATCTTCTGAAATAGAGTGATTTTTATGTCCTACGTAGGACAAGAGTGACAAAAACAAAATAGAGTGACAGTTGACACTATCGTGCGACAAGTGGCAACCCTGGAGGTAATGCGTAGGAGCTGATCTGTTTTTCTCATCAGGGGAATTTGAACGGGAACTCAGCATCTATACACCCAAGAGGGGAAACTGGAAGGATAAGCTCTTCCCTTAAACGTTAAAGCACAAATCCTACTACACATGTTTTTCACGAAAATTTAGTCCGAAATATCCATAGTCTCCCCTTGAAATTAGTGTTTTTTATGGCAATTACAGCCTCTGGCTCAAGTGCCACATACCGATCGCAATTCCATTTGTTGGTCGGGCGGTCTGTCTCACGATGGCGAGTTATAGTCTTCCATATGTGCTAGGACGATGAAACTCGGCAGGCATATCAGAGACTCGTCCAAACTAACTTGGAAATAATCAGATTCCCGATCCGACCATCTGAGGGGGAGTGGAGGGAGGCGGAATCCTGAAAATTTAGTCGTGCGTAACTTTTGAACGGGGATCGGATTCAAATGAAACTTATTTACTGAATATAAGACATGTCTCTGATGTCTCATTTAAGGTCTGGACCGGATTCGACAGCTGCGGAGGAATTGGGGGAGGGGAGACGGGAAATCTCGTGAAACGGTTAGATTGCAGGGACTGGAGTGGAACTTGCTGGGAAGAACAAGCATCTGCTCTAGATAAATCGTTTACACAATCAGACTGGATCCGGACACTTGGGGGGGGGGGGGTGGAGGGGCGTTTCACAGAACTCCGGTGATTGTGGTTTTGGGGATTTTCACGACGAAATTTGTCAGGCATATCAAGGACCCGACCAAACTGACTTGAAAACAATAATTTTTCGATCCGATCATCGTGGGGGATGGAGGGAAGGGGAATCCAGGATAATGAGCGTAACTTTGAAACGGGTGATCGGATTCCAGTGAAACTTAATAACTGAACAGAGGACATGTCTCTGATGTTGTTTTTCATTTCCGGACCGGATCCAAAAACTGTTGGGGGGGGGGGGGAAATCCGTGACCCACTTAGATTGGAGAGATAGGGACGAAACTTAGTGGGAATAAAAAATAAATGCTCTAGATAAATCATTTACAGAACTGGATTGGATTCGGGCACTGTGCGGGGAGTTTTAGGGGGGGGGGGGGAATTCCGGTGATCGCGAGTAAAGGTATACTTCCAGATGTGCTAGGACGATGAAACTTGACTGGAACATTAGAGATCCGACGAGATTGGCTTACGAATAGTCACTTCGCACATACGACCATTCCTTAAAGTTTAACCGAAAAGGACTGGGATAGGACATTCTAGTTACCAATCACTTACTCGCTTGAATTGGCTTGAAGACCCGCTGAAAATGCGTTACTTCGTTGTTCCATTATTCACGAATAATCGATTTTCAAATAGAGGAATTTTCGTGGGATTTGTGGTACTTCTATGCGCCTGTATTTTTGTTGTATGCCTTACGAGAAAAATTTACGATTTTTTTTTCTTCAGGCACTAAGCAAACTTCATCAATCTCGCCACTGCCCACTGAAAAGCCACGCTTTTGTTCAGATTAAAATTTCCCGCGCCATAGTAGAATTTACGCTGTGGGAACGGCAGCAGATATTCTGAACGTCATAACTAGAGCAGATAGTGGAAAATCAAAAAATCCCTTTGCAGAATTCAAATAATTCAGTGTATTCAATTAAGTGACAGAAAAATAAGTTGGCTTTTCAGTTAAACTTTAAAGTACTAATATTGACCGCAAAGCAAGAAAAATACTTTTAAGCAAAATATACATTTTCATGATCCCCATGAACCCACTATCATTTTTTCCTCAGGGCTTTTGCTTACAAATGAAGTTCTAGCTCCCTTTACGTGCACATTTTAGACGCAAAGTCGAAAAGTACTTTCGACCAAGCGATACATTTTAGCCCATGATCATTTGTGCCACAAGGGTTTTGCTTAAAAATTTATTTCTAGCACCCTTAAAGTGCGCATCTTAACCGAAACTGACAAATATACTTTTGACCAAACTACAAATTTCCTGGGTTCTGAGAATTTAAATTTAAATTTTATAGGTTTTTTAAAAATTTCTGGGAAGTAATTTTGCAAGCTTTTTTTCACAAACTTCTTCACAAGCTGTAATCTACAATTCTTTCAAATAAAATTTTTGCCATGTTTATTCTTTAATTTTTTCCAATAAAACAAATTTTAACCTTTTCAATAACCTTTAAAAACCTCTTCAAATTCAAATTTTCTTAACATTTTACTTTCTTCCAATTTGACAGTGCAAAACGGACGCGTCAGCAAAATTTTATTTCTATATTTCGGCCCGTCGTGGCAAGGGTCCTCTTCAGGCTCATGTAGCTCAAGCTGGAAAACGAACTTGTAGAAAAAAACAACTTTCGCAGTCAGCTTGTGCTCGAGGTAATTTTTTCTATCAATTTCTTTCAAAATATGACAAGCTCTTAACCAGCCTCAAAAATTGAAGGGTGGTGGTATTTTTACTCACTTCAAGCGTTCTTCCGAGAGTCCCTCCTGACTTCTGGAGTAGCAGAATATTCTTAGCTTGCAAGAAGACCACGCGGACCGCAGAGTCAGGATGTGCGGAAGAAGAACCGTCAAACCTTAAAAAAGGAACAATTTAATTGGCTTTTATTCCGTCAAAATGACAAGACAAGAGGAGAAAAAAATTGCAAAGACTAGTTATTCACTCACAATTCAAATACTAACATCTCCCGATCTTAGTGCCATATTCTATAGCATTCAAAATGAGACAACAGATCGCGAATACAGAGTAAACAAGACCAAAGTTTTCGATGGGATCCCCAAAATCCAGTATATATTGGATTTCTTTTGCTGCAAATAATATCAGTTGTGTTAAGTTTTATTTGATGTTTAATGTTTTAGTTATGAACAAAGAACCTACCTACCTACCTACTCCAGATAAAGTAATAGCCATTAAACAGAATTCAGACCAGATTCTGATTCTGAAATAATCTCATATAGTAAGAAAGCGGGGCCAAGCTAAGCTGCCAAAACTGAAGAGTGTTTAGAAGACCTCAATTTACTGAACTGACCTGAACATCAACCGCAACTGATCTGAACCATATTTTAAAAGCCACGACCCCACCCAGCGCTAAACAAACAGAACATGTTACCTGAACAATTTTGATCGCATAAGATTCGCAACTAATCACAGAAGTGGAATCTTCCCCACGTAACCATTTTTCAGATAATTATTTAGGAACAATATTTCGTTTTCCCGATTTTTTCTTGCAAATTTTGATTTGTTTTGTTAATTTTGTGGATTTGCTATCCAATAGAAAGATTAGTCTAATTTTTCTTTCCTTTCTTTACCGCACTATTTCGCGTAAGTGGGTATTTACAATTCAACAAAAACGTAGCCACTGGAGGCCAAAAATGATAAACAAGAGCTGAAAGCTCATATGGGACTTGTAAGAGTACTTAGAATTTTATCGAATAGCCTGAGGTTCGCAGAAATTCTGATGGGAAATGGTCGGATCCGAGTGTAGCTTACTGGGTGATGGAGTAAACGTGTAACGGAGTCCCCCCACCCCCGCCATCTCCTCCAATAGTTTCCGGATCCGTTCCGGACTAAAAAATATAACATCAGAGACACGTCCTCTTGTCAATTATACCCGATGAAAAATTTATCTGAAAATAGTACTATGAAGAAGTACGAAAAAGTTGCATGCAGTACTAACGATGCTACTACATGCTTCTACTTCAAGGCTACCGTGTTACGGCATACTACTAGATGGTACTATTAGCAAGACTGGATGTTACTATGGCAAGACAGGATGCTACTGGATACTACTACATAAGATTGGACCAGTCTGAGGCACATTAAATGAAAGTATTCTTTGCTATTACATAGTATTACATGCAACGTTTTCGTACTACTACCATACTACTACGCAGGCTAAAAATTTTTCATCGGGTAAGGATCTGCATGACACAACATTCCGAATTCCCCGTCCCTCCGCTCCCCCCAAGATGGCGAAATCGGGGAAGTGACCATTTCCAAGTCCATTTGCTGTCATATCACTAATACGCTTATCATGCACACCTGGAAATACCCCAACTCGCGATCACCGGAATTCTGGGAAAACCCCTCCAACTCCCCCCACAGTGCCCTGATCCATTCCGGTTCTGTCAATAACGAATCTAGGGCTTATGCTTGTACTTTCCACCAAGCTCCATCCTGATCCCTCTATTCTAAGAGTTTAATGCGATTCGATTTCCGGTGCCACCTCCAGCCCCCCTCCTTCCCCGGTAGTAATCGGATCCGGTCAAAATTTGAAATCGAACTCTGAGACATCACTTGCTCTTGTCACTTGTCAAATTTCCCTCCGATCAAATCACCCACTCGAAAGTTATGCTGACACAACAATCCGGATTCCCTTTCCCTCCACTCCCCCCTAATACAGCCGCATTTGGGAAGTAACTAGTTCCAAGTCAATTTGTTCACGTCACTAATAAGCCGACCAAGTTTCAGCGTCCTAGCACATGTGAAAGTACCCTAACTCGCAACCATCGGGATTCCGAGAAACCCCCTATAATTCCCCCCACAGTGTCCCGACATTATACACTATACTTTTTGTTCCCCCCAAGTTCCATCCCGATCCCTCCCACAATCCCCCCACAATTATCGGACACACTCCCCCCACAATTGTCGGATCCGGTCCAGACACAAAATAGAACATCTGAGACACTTGTTCTTGCCAGTTGTCAAGTTTCATTCACATCCGATCACGCGTTCAAAAGTTGTGTATGTCACTAGATTCCGGATTCCCGTCCCTCCTCTCCCAACACATGATTGGATCGGGAAAGTTGACTTTTTCCAAGTCAATCTGTTGAGATCTCTGATCTGTCTGCCAAGTCTCAACGTCTTAGCCTATGTGGAAGTGCCCAAACTAGCAAAACCCGGACAGAAATCACCATCGCTACATGGCACTTGGCCTATAGGCAAGTGCCATAAAATCATTGGACGAACAGAAACGCAAGAAGCCAGAGAAAGACCAAAAACCTCCCAGCGCCCGGTTTGGCAGCAGTTTCGTCTGAACAGACGAAACTGTTCAGAAACAAGAGGAAAGAGTGTTTTGCTACGATAAAGAGATTGGGGCGATTCCTGAGGATAGCGACAGGACATAGTAGATTTTTTGAATAGGGAAATACCAAAGAAATAACAAACAGTGTGTCATTAGAGAAGAGAAAGATTATGGAAGAGTTTTTCTTCTTCTTTTTTTTCTTTTTTTTTGTTTTCGTTTTGTGCGTTTTTCTGGTGTGTGATATTTTTTTGTGATTAGTTGTTGCCATGGCCCTCGGGCTGCTCAGCAATCAATAAATCTATCTATCTATCCAAAGTAGCCTACATCAACAAAAACAGGAAACGTCTCGTTTTTTCCAATACCCTTCTTGTATATGTATAAAAATGAAAGTAATCGTGAGCATTTGATATATTTGATATAATATTTCTCTCTTAGTTTCTTTTCGTGTATCTTTGTTTAACTGAGGATGTGAAGAAATTCATTTATGAAGTAATGAAATTCTAAAAAGCATTCAAACCAACAGAAAAATCTTGAATTGCTTTAAGCCGCGTTCACAAGCATGTCTAGCCAAGCACAGATGCCTCGGCACGTGCCCAAGCTTAGCGAGGCACCGAGTTCTCGAGCCTGGAGCTCCGTGCCTGGCCCAAATTCTGTGCCTAGACATGGGTGTTGGCGGTGATGCTAGGTACGTGCCTAGACACCTGTGCCTGGCTAGGCACGCTTGTGAACGGGGCTTTAAGTAAAGTACACGTTGTATTTTATAAATTTTACAAGAACATGAATGGTTTTAACTCTTTTAAATCTGAAAAAAAAACGCAGAGGCTACTTTTAGAACAAGACCAAAGGTTTCGATGGGATTTAATTTAATATTTATTGGACTTTTTCGTCCAGACAATCGCGGCTTTTAGAGATCTAGGCTTCGTCAGACTCCGCCGCAATTTGAAAATAAACATGAACGATACCGTGGTGGTGTTCTATTGAAAAATTACGGCCAAACGGTTCTGCTTCAGACAAAAGTGTTACTTTTAGCAAACTTTCTGGTTTTGGCCGGATTCCGGGCGAACTATTTGTCAGACAAGAAATGTTTTTCTAGCCCTACATCGAACCTCTACTGAACTTTAGATAGAACGTTTACTTTCAACAATTTTTTACGTTCTGGCCAGATTCGGGCTAACTGTACGTCTGGAGAAAAAATAATTTGCATACACGGATTTAGCAAGTCTCCTTACCCCTGTACCGATCCTCTAATCAACTTGAAGTAAAACTTTACGTTTAACATATTTTCGGCTTTGGCTTTTCCGGGGCGAACTATAAGTTCGGAGAGAAAATAGCTTGCATATACGGATTCAGCATGTCTCCCTGTATGAACCCTCTGATCAACTTCAAGTAAAACCTTTACTTTTGACAAATTTCCGGTTTTAGCCGGATTCCCGACGAACTGTATGTTCGGGGTAAAAATAATTTGCATATACGGATTCAGCATGCCTCCTTACCCCTGTATTGGACCTCAAATTAACTTCAAGTAAAACTACTACTTTTAACAAATTTTCCGGTTTTAGCCGGATTCCGGGAGAACTATTTGTCCGATGGGAAAATAGTTATCATAATACGAACCCAGCGTGTCTGCTTACCCCTAAATCGACTATCTCATTAGCTTTTAAGAAATATTTGTTGGCCCTTAATTTGTTAATTTGAACCCCCTTCCATAGTACCCCTAAATATATAGCTACGGAGTCCATTTACAAACCTGACCTGTCCTTTGACCCAAAGAGTTCTCACACCAGGTTTGAACGAAATGTCTCATTCCCTTCGAGAGTTATCGTGCTTACAGACGGACGGCCAGACGGACAACTTTTACAAAGTCATGGGTAGGCCTATCCCTCCACTTACGTTTTGGGATCCCAATAATATAAAGATTATTAGCTGCGTTTTTGCATTCCTGTGGACTGTAGCCGTAGCAGTTGGCCTGTGTGCTAATAAGGCGTTTTTGCCGTAGACTTTGGCCTGTAGGTTCGAACAGCAAAAACGCCTTATAAGCTGCTCAAACGGACAGTGGCGGGACTATTACAGGAAGCGGGCTATTTTCGTCTGGCTAACTAAAAATGGCAAATTAGTACTTTGGTGAACGGTCTGGGGACTACTCTGGCAATCTAAAAAACAGCTTACTTCCTGGTTTTAAACTAGTGTGCTAACTAACCCAGTGTGCTCTTCTGGACACACGACAACCTACAGCTACAAAAAGTTCTGGACTCACTATCCAAAAAAATATCCCCGAATACAGAGAGTTGACAAGCAAACAGCAGTCATTCACAATACTTAGATTTAACTTTGAAAAATTCATTTTTGTATTCCAGAATTTCCAGATACTCAGCATCCTCCATTTTTGAAAGGAACCACAGGCTAAGGCCAAGGACAACGGCATCAAGAAGGCCTTTGGCCGTAGCCTCTGGATTTCGTTCTTTGGCCGTTGGACTGAAGAGTAAAACGCCTTATAAGCAGACAGGCTACATGGAAAGGTTTGCCAAAACACCTAATAAGCACAGCTGCTACTCACAGGCGTGCTCTAAGGCATGCAAAAACGCAGCTATTATCTTACCACCGTCATCGTAAAGCCACCATACATCAATATGGCCACTATGCTTTGGCTTTCGGAACCGATAGATGGCCTGTATTAGCATGGGCGATGCTGGCTCCCCTTCCTTGTTCCTGTAAGGAAAAGACGCTCTAAGAGTTGACAATAGGTTCATGTCTCCCAGCTGCACCCTGAAGAGGACCTCGCCAAGAAGGGCCGAATATCGCACACTTCACATTCGTCAGCTATTCTATATAGAAGACCTAATTATCGGCTTCTATAGAAGACTTTTTTTCTTCTTTTTTTTAGCAGATCATTCACATTGTTTCACAAACTCTAGCAGACTCTGCTTTGTACTTAATGAATTCACAGCGATCTACGATAGGGCTAATCTCCAACGAAAATTTGACCAAAACATTTTTTTTTTAGCATTTCAAGAAAGCTTGTCTAGTTCACTAGACTCAGATGACACTTGATTCCGGCCGGACAAACAGGGATCGACTAAAACCAGGAAGGCAAGGGAACGCGAGAAAAACAGGAAGGCATACTAAAACCAGGAAGGGCATGCTAAAACGAGGAAGGATGTCGCCCGAATTCGACGCTCCGTTCCCTTCCTCTGTTTAGTATTTTTCGAGGGGTCGGCAACTTTACAAACCCAAAGTTCACCATCCCTTCCTCGTTTTAGTATCCTGACATTGGTAGGCATTAAGCTCAGTGAGGGGTCGGCAACTATAAAAATTGTAATTCACCTTTTCATTTCTCGTTCTGACGGTAGGCGACTACCCAGGAAGGGCATACTAAAACGAGAAAGGGCATCCTAAAACCAGGAAGGCTGTCTCCAGAATTTGCAGCACCGTTCCCTTCCTCTATCTAGTATTATTTGAGGGGTCGGCAACTTTTCAAATTCAAAGTTCACCATCCCTTCCTCGTTTTAGTCTCCTGACATGGGTAGGCATGAAGTTCAGTGAGGGGTCGGCAACTTTAAAAATTGAAAATTAACCTTTTCATTTCTCGTTCTGACGGTCGGCCACGAACCAGGAAGGGCATACTAAAACGAGGAAGGCTGTCGCCAGAATTCGCAGCACCATTCCCTTCCTCTATTTAGTATTATTTGAGGGGTCGGCCACTGTTCAATATCATAGTTCACCATCCCTTCCTCGTTTTAGTCTCCTGACATGGGTAGGCATTAAGTTCAGTGAGGGGTCGGCAACTGTTCAAAATCATAGTTCACCATCCCTTTCTCGTTTTAGTATCCTGACATGGGTAGGCATTAAGCTCAGTGCGGGGTCGGCAACTATAAAAATTCTAATTCACCTTTTCATTTCTCGTAATGACGGTAGGCGACTAACCAGGAAGGGCATACTAAAACCATGAAGGCTTTTGCAAGAATTCGCAGCACTGTTCCCTTCCTCTATTTAGTATTATTTGAGCGGTCGGCAACGATAAAAATTCAAAGTTCACCATCCCTTCCTCGTTTTAGTATCCTGACACGGGTAGGCATTAAGTTCAGTGAGGGGTCGGCAACTATAAAAACTGAAATTCACCTTTTCATTTCTCGTTCTGACGGTTGGCGACGAACCAGGAAGGGCATACTAAAACGAGGAAGGGCATCCTAAAACCAGAAAGGCTGTCGCCAGAATTCGCAGCACCGTTTCCTTTGTTGCCGACCTCTCACTGAACTTCATGCCTACCCATGTCAGGAGACTAAAACGAGGAAGGGATGGTGAACTCTGAATTTGAAAAGTTGCCGACCCCTCACTGAACTTAATGCCTACCCATGTCAGGAGACTAAAACGAGGAAGGGATGGTGAACTTTGAATTTGAAAAGTTGCCGACCCCTCAAATAACACTAGATAGAGGAAGGGAACGGTGCTGCGAATTCTGGAGACAGCCTTCCTGGTTTTAGGATGCCCTTCCTCGTTTTAGTATGCCCTTCCTGGGTAGTCGCCTACCGTCAGAACGAGAAATGAAAAGGTGAATTACAGTTTTCATAGTTGCCGACCCCTCACTGAACTTAATGCCTACCAATGTTAGGATACTAAAACGAGGAAGGGATGGTGAACTTTGGTTTTGTAAAGTTGCCGACCCCTCGAAAAATACTAAACAGAGGAAGGGAACGGAGCGTCGAATTCGGGCGACATCCTTCCTCGTTTTAGCATGCCCTTCCTGGGTTTAGTATGCCTTCCTGTTTTTCTCGCGTTCCCTTCCCTTCCTGGTTTTAGTCGATCCCGGACAAACAGCCCTGCCCAAAACCTAATACGTCATTCTAATTTAGCATGCTGTTTTATCTCAGTATAGCTTAGCTAGGTAATATTGGTCGCGTTATTTGCCATAAGAAATCGAAGGCCTCTCTCCCAAGTCCTCTGGCCTTTTTGCAAATTGGTCGTTTTCTGGTCCTGAGCAGATTGGTCTCCTGATTGATATAGGTGTAATTGTAAATGATCACTTACGGTGATTCGAATTGTATATAAGTTTATTATTTATGATGAAACTATGACAAAGATGTTGCTGTTATTATACCTATGACGAAAAATCGAATGTTCGGCTTGCCCCTGAAGGAATTTTGAAAATATACTGAAACTGAAAATGAAAAATTGGATTGAGCAGATTGGTCTCCTGAACAGATTGGTCTCCTGAGTAGATTCTCCTGAGCAGACTGGTCTCCCGAGCAGACTGGTCTCCCGAGCAGATTGGTCTCCCGAACAGATTGGTCTCCTGAGTAGATTCTCCTGAGCAGACTTCCTCCCGAGCAGACTGGTCTCCCGAGCAGACTGGTCTCCCGAGCAGACTGGTCTCCCGAGCAGACTGGTCTCCCGAGCAGACTGGTCTCCCGAGCAGACTGGTCTCCCGAGCAGACTGGTCTCCCGAGCAGACTGGTCTCCCGAGCAGACTGGTCTCCCGAGCAGACTGGTCTCCCGAGCAGACTGGTCTCCCGAGCAGACTGGTCTCCCGAGCAGACTGGTCTCCCGAGCAGACTGGTCTCCCGAGCAGATTGGTCTCCCGAGCAGATTGGTCTCCTGAGTAGATTCTCCTGAGCAGACTGGTCTCCCGAGCAGACTGGTCTCCCGAGCAGACTGGTCTCCCGAGCAGACTGGTCTCCCGAGCAGACTGGTCTCCCGAGCAGACTGGTCTCCCGAGCAGACTGGTCTCCCGAGCAGACTGGTCTCCCGAGCAGACTGGTCTCCCGAGCAGATTGGTCTCCCGAGCAGATTGGTCTCCTGAGTAGATTCTCCTGAGCAGACTGGTCTCCCGAGCAGACTGGTCTCCCGAGCAGACTGGTCTCCCGAGCAGACTGGTCTCCCGAGCAGACTGGTCTCCCGAGCAGACTGGTCTCCCGAGCAGACTGGTCTCCCGAGCAGCTGGTCTCCCGAGCAGACTGGTCTCCCGAGCAGACTGGTCTCCCGAGCAGACTGGTCTCCTGAGTAGATTGGTCTCCTGAGTAGATTGGTCTCCTGAGCAGACTGGTCAACTCACCTCGGAGTTGCCGATCTCCTTTCTCCGCCTGAGCAGAAAGGAGAAAGGCCTTGGTCCAACAACGGTCAAAAGAGCAGTGAGGAGTAAGCGCTTGGTGCCAAAAACGGGCAAACGAACCAAGGCCTTGGACACTGTACAAAGTTTCTCCGAGTTAGGATTAAAGCTAACTGCAGTATTTACTACTGGGATTAATCTTATCTCTACTGAGACAATATTAATCCGAATTAGAGATAAGATTGTCTTTTTAGAGACAAGTAGAGATAAGATTGTCTTTTTAGAGACAAGTTTAATCCCAGTAGTAAATACTGCAAGATTTTTTTTCAGTGTAGATAGGTGACAAAAAACGGGGCTATTCTTTCTTCCCATGTGTCCGGTTTCCACCGGTACCTAGCCTTGTTAAGCTGACGTATTTGACAGACAGGCCAGTCAAAGCACCAGAAGCCGCAACGCGAAAACGCCGCCGATGGCACGAAAAATTCATTACGGGGCGGATCTTCAGACCGCAAAGTATAACTATGTTAACGCAGGGAATTTTCGCGATTAACCTTTTGAAATTTGGCAATCATACTGTTATAGCGAACTTTCATTTTGAAATCGAAGTTGGGCTATTATAGACTGCCTTTTCATACTGGACTTGACCACGAGGAAAGGGAATTAAAAAAGAAGCTTGTGAAAGTATACCGTCATCAAAGCAGTACAAATCAAAACATTGGTCAATCAAAAGTTTTCACTTCTAGTCTGCACTGAAGCCGAACATTTCTCAGACCCTGTCGATAAAACAGTTACTTCAGGGCTCTGAGTTTTCTCAGTTCCCCCATCAAAAAGCACACGGAGTAGGAATAAAGAAAGAAAAGAAGAAGGAAACACTATAACAAGAGGAGACCAGACAAACGTAGAGACTACGACAACATTATCCTATCTACAAAACTATCCTATTGTGGAAGAATGCTCTCCCATTGATGCTTAATGTTATTATTGTACTTCTGTATAAGTTGTCCAACTGCTGGAAGTGACATGCTGTAATGCCTTGGGCAGACCATTAGGGTCAGCTGCTCACGGACTGGAATTCCTGCCAGGATTCTCGGGGTCATCATCAATTCCATTTGGAAGAGCTGATACTTTTTCAGCTTGATGATGAAAGTGCGATCGTGTGTTCGCACCGTAACCAGGACAGCCATAGCGGCTTGAATGCTATCTAGGTAACCATACATGATGTATTATATTAGGCTACTGTAGTGTTGGTAGGTGGTAGTGATGGTGATGATCTTCAAGATCATTATTCCGTACAAGAAGAAAAAGAAATGAATCAGCTCAGACAAGGAAATCCGCCTGCTTGTAATAGGCCGTATATCGGATTAATGACAAATAGAACTTGAACTTGATTAAAACAAAGTTTCTTGAGAAGGTCAAGGCGTTTTTGCAGTTATCGCGGTATCTGGCAAGTTTGTCGTTTTTGCAGAGCAACTGTAGTTGCATTTTTGCAGATACCATGGTATTACCACGGTCTAAAACTTTTGCAGTTATCGTGGTATCTGATTCCAGGGCCAAAAGGCGTTTTTGCAGTTACCGTGATATCTGGCCAGTTATCGTGGTCTCAGATATTCAGATACCACAGCCCGACCGTTGTAACTGATCGTGGTATCCGAAAAAGTAATCTCTTTTTGTCAAATTGGTGGGAAAGAAATTTGGCACTTATAGTGACGTGACTGAATATCAGTTTTTCAGACTTCGGAAAGCGGAATTTCGGCAGCTGTCGTTTTTGGAGCAACCGTATATCAGATACCACGGTAACTGAAAAAACGACTAATTGCAGATCCAGTTACCATGGTAACAGATACCATGGTATCTGCAAAAACGCAACTATTGTTTCTAAAAGTGTAAATAGGTACAGGCCCGCCCGCAAAAGACAAAGCACGCTACAAGCAAAGTCCGTACGACCTTGCTGATCCCAATGAAAAATTCATCTCAAAATAATCGTATGAAGTTGTACGAAAAAGTAGCATGAAGTACGAACTGATGCTACTACATGCTTCTATGTCAAGGCTACCGTGTTACTGCATTCTACTGCATGCTACTATTAGCGAGACTGGATGCTACTGCAGCAAGACAGGATGCTACTGGATACTACTGCTCAAGATTGGACCAGTCTGAGGCACATTAAACGATAGTATTCTTTACTATTACATATCAATGCATGCACCTTTTTCGTACGACTATCATACAAATAAGTGGAAATTTGACCGTCGTTTGTTGGCCTGTTTGTACAATGCTATGGTTTTGCCCCATTATTTGTACCGCCCATTTTCTCGTATTTTTACGGCTACAGATAGACTAAAATTGCGCTCAGTCTACTACACATGTGCAAAGTTTCTGTTGCGTTTGCCACCATGGACAAGTAACAGATATGTTTCGCGTCGGTACGGCGTTACGAATCCGGAAGAAGCAATCGTAGCGCAGATTGCTCGTTATAATTTGTCAGTTGAGTCCCACCCCTGGGCTATGATTCTGCAACAGTAGTTGGTATCAGGGTTGCCACCGGTAGTACAATAGTACTCTTTTTAGTACATTTTTTTCGAAGTTGTGAGTCGGTAGTACATTTCAAAAAAGTAGTACTTATGCAGTACATTTTAAGACAGGTAGTACTATTCGAAAGAAATATCCTTTTTGTCAAAGTTCATGTGGGCCCAGTTGTATTTTGCCCATTTTATCTGAAACGTTTGATCTGATTGCTTTAATTGTAATCTGGTTCTGAATGAAACCCTATTTTTGACGAAGGTTCGATTCAGGTCCTACTGGTAGGGTCATACTAAGGTGGTTTGGATCAGCAATAGTGGAAAACAATGCGCGAGGTTCAACGCGCGCACAAATCTTTTTTTAGGTCGTACATTTTCTCCTCTGGTAGTACTTTTTTCCTACTTGGGTAGTGCATTCTATTTGAGTCAAGTGGCAACACTAGTTGGTCTATGCTGTTGGTTGTTGTGATCGTTCTTTTTTGTTGTTGTCAGAGGAATTAATATTTTCCGTTTCTTCTTTTTTGCCTTGTCTTTTGTTGTGCTCCATCTGTTTTTTAATTGATGGGTAATAAATGCAATCATTCATTCATACAGCTACGCAGGCTACACATTTTTCATCGGGATCAGCTGGCCTACAAACCAAAGCCAGACACATATCAGCTAACATCTAGACAACAATGAACTAATGTTTTCTTACATGAAAGGGACCTCTGATTGTTTGCCGTCTTTTCCATCTCCAATTTTCTGCGATCTTCCACAAATGCCTGAAGAATTGGATTCTTCTACCCCGACTGATGCATAGGCATAGAGGGATATGTTCCTCAAGGGATTGAACACTCCAAGTGTTGCACTCAAGTCCAATCCCTCACTCACCCTCAGTATTGCGACACCATATTCCGAGTCGAGGAGGTATCTGGAATGGATCTCCCCTTGTGAGTAAAATGAAACGGAGCACAGCACTGCTAGCCATTCTAATAATTTTGATAATAATAATAATATAAGGAAAAAAAGGTCATAGGCCTCTATAGTATACATCTAAAAAATATTTGATAGTGCAAAACGGATACGTCAGCTGAATTTTTTGGAGCTATATTCCGGCCCTTCTTGGCAAGGGTCCACCCACAAGTGTTTTTTCCCACACGTTCGTATTTCCAACTTGAGCGGCTTTGAGCCTGAAGAGGACCCTTGCCAAGAAGGGCCGAAATACAGCTCCAATAAATTCAGCTAACGTAGTTTTGCACTATCAAATATGATGAGCTTGGGCTGAAGGAATATTTAACAGCAAAAACACTGTTCATATCATAGATTTTTTCAGCGTACAGGTTGTCCAGGGCATTTTTGAAGGCGTTGAGAAAGTCACTCAAAACTACTTCAGATGGAGGTTCGTTCCAGCAGTCCACCACTCTGTTTTGAAAAGACCATCTACCAATGTCTTTGGAAAATCGCCAGCCAGTCTAATGAATGCATGCTGGACTCCTTGAACGACTTCCATCATTGCGATCGAGGGGCTACCCCCTCTCGATTTTAGTGTCCCGAATGGAAATAATTCAAGTCATCGTATTACGGGACATTTGACTGTTGAAACCGATTGTTTCCAATCGAAAAAATACAATCGTTAACAACTGTTTACAATAGCAAACGATTGAAAACAACCGGAAATAACTGTTGACAATCGGAAACAACTGTTGACAATCGTAAACAACTGTTTCCAACCGTAAAAAAACAATTGTTTACGATCGTTTCCTTACGATGGGTCTTCATATCTTTATATTTATAGTTTTATCTGGTTTACCTTTTAAACTCAAGTCAGATTTAAATGAACATTGTTCCCAAACCGTTTAAATTCAGCCAAGATTTAAAAGGAAATATTTGTTTCCGGATTCGAGACCAAGTCCTAACGTGACGCTTAGAACCTCGAGAGAGAGTTTGCGGTCAGGCACGGGAGGATCGCGGGAGATCAGTGGAAGGAGAGCAAGGTGCGATTGATGTCAGAAGAAGTCTTGGTCGAGGCTTCTGTCGTGACTTTTAGTTGAGAGTGTGGTGAAGCTTGAAGGAAACAACACAATAGTGAGTAGAGTCCAATAAACGTGTCCTGAACCTGAACATAGCTAAGACCGTACGAACACATCTACGCCTTCGATAAGACGCTACCGTGTTGGAAGTCTTTATGAACAACTAAGTGAGCTGAAAGGAAGAGCTCTTCCTTTCAGGCCACTCGGTTGAGCGGCTATACGGTTTAGGCAGAAGCCTACAACAGTAAACCCTATCACCACGACGTAAAACCAGTTGTTTTATCCAATTGTTTTCAATTGTTTACGATTGGAAAAACGTCCCATAATACGATGACTTGAATTATTTCCATACGGGGTAGGGCAAGAGCCCAGTACCGAGGTGCCCGGTCAGTGTCGGTACCAGCTCACACCAGCTAGCACCGGTTGCCACGTGACAGAACATTAAAGTTAGCATGTTTAGGAGCGGGAATCGCCTATTTTATAGCCGGCACCACTGGTTTCGTTCGATGCCGAGAAAGGATGTACAGCAGGTGTCGGGGAGTAGGAAACCCCTCGATTCCCATCATTTGTAATTTCGGGCAAAGCACTCCGTAGCTGAGTTGCGTATATTAAAACTTCAACGAGCGCCTAAGATTCTGTAAAGCGCACAGAATTGTGGCGTCTATTAAAGGACCTGTCTTGCCTATACTACTAATGCAACCTACTTCCATAATCACTACATATATCTCTAAACCCGAAGACCCCAATTTCGTACTGTACATTCTAACCCCTCTCAAAAAACCACGCTGATTTTTTCACTTGCCGTGTTTTGCTACCTTCGATGTGAATTACGCTGTCGACAGTTGTCTGCGAGAAGTTTTTCCATCAGAAAACCGGTTATGTAAATTGTTTCCCTGTTTTCGCCAGAAGTCAACGGGTCTCGGAAAAGGCTTAAAACAGCCAAAACAGTGGGTTATTTGTTGAAGGCACAGCCTATTTTTAAAATATTCAAATATTCTAAGATATTGTAAATTGAAGAGTAAATAATGCGAGGGATCCTTTGACTGTTAGAAATTTGACAACGTTTACCACAAGGATGAAGCATTGATACAGTCAACAACTTGAATTGTATTTACAGGTATTACAGAATATTTCCGATATAGTCTTTTAAAGTTGAATCTTGTTGTATCTATGGTGTTGAATCTATCTTGCCTTCAACTACACTGATTATTTTTGCTGAGAACTATTAATTTTTCCCAACAGGGTCTCGTAGTGGCGTTAAAAATATGAATCGGCAACGCCCTAGCAAGAGCTAAGGAGGGTTTTCGCGAGACCTCGGGATCACTTTCCGGCGAGCGAAGCGCATCGCGAAAACTGTGGGAAAGTGATTCCTGGAATCACTTTCCACTTTCCCGCGCTGGACTGATCGCGAAAACACATGGAAAGCTGATATCGCCGAGAAAATGTTGAATTTCAAACTTTTTCGAATAAATATGGTTCACTGGACGGTTCTTTGATTCTCATATATTCCATCGAAGTCCCCTTAATTACGATTGCCATTTTTTTTTAATTTATTAGTGACACTTGCACTGTTTTTTCTCCACACCTTTGAAATTTCCGCCCAAAGATTCAACTTTCCGCGTAGCTTTCCACTAACCTCGTGGAATCACTTTCCAGGAAAGCTGCTTCGGTTTCCAAAGCGCGAAAACCGGGTTGGAAAGTTCGGCAACTTTCCGAAGTAGCGCGAAAACCATTGGAAAGTGATTCCGACTTTGCTTTCCAGTTCGCGAAAACCCTCCTCTAAGATAGCATGTTAGACCGCGCGATCTGAGTTTTATCTAAAACGTGGTTTTTCTTTTGTGAAATTGCGAACAACAACAATCAGAGACAGTGCTATGTTATCATATTGTATTTGGCTTCTACTTATTCGTTTCTACTTTATTCGGCTATCCATCTAGAAGACTTCTCGATTCACAGTGGAACATGATCACCTATTCATACATTTACATATTTTAAACATATGCAATAATTCAAATTTTACATCTTTTACTAATTACTGAGACTAATTAATATAAATAGTAATAATTAGTAAGATCATTAAAATTATGTGAGGTTAGTTGGGGATGGAAGGGAGCTGTTGGAGCTGAGTTCGCTCGTATGATGAATGTAAATGTACTGCAGTACTGTTTTGTGTTTTTTTGTTCATGGCCCAAAAGGGATTCATTAAACATCATCTATCTATCTATTTACACTGACCTTCTGAAACCTGACACTGAATACTATTTAACCGTAGTCTAATGAATTCAAAATGACTGAATATTTACATTGGCTGATTAAATTTCTACAAAAAAGGGCGCTTAGCTCAACTATCCGAAATCTCTACAATTTTGGGCTTCGCGTGGAATAACGACATCATGAAACTACTGGAAAATCCAGACTTTCCGGGATCCAAGCCTTTGCAAGAACTTCCACCCCCCCCCCCCCCCCCAGCCCCGCTTTTTCCAAGAACAGTCAGAGCGTGTTCCAGCCTACTTACCGTAGTTACTGCGCAGGACGACACGAATTCTGGCTTTTTGCCGTCAAGGCTGGAACGATTTTTCTATTTTCCAGCAGAATATCATGCCACGGGCGAATCCAACCAATCACGTTACAGAGATGCGTAGTTACCACGCTGACTACGCTCCAGAGCATGGTAAGCAAATAGTTACTCTTAATTAATATTTCGAGAAGGCTGGAACGGTCAGCGTAGTAACTTTTCACGCGATTGGAACGAAAATAGTAACTAATAGTTACTATTGGGGATCGACTAAAACCAGGAAGGGAAGGGAACGCGAGAAAAGCAGGAAGGCGTACTAAAACGAGGCAGGGCATCCTAAAACCAGGAAGGCTGTCGCCAGAATTCGCAGCAACGTCCCCTTCCTCTATTTAGTATTCTTTGAGGGGTCGGCAACTTCTCAAATTCAAAGTTCACCATCCCTTCCTCGTTTTAGTCTCCTGACATGGGTAGGCATTAAGTTCAGTGAGGGGTCGGCAATTATAAAAATTGTGATTCACCTTTTCATTTCTCGTTCTGACGGTAGGAGACTAACCAGGAATGGCACACTAAAACGAGGAAGGGCATCCTAAAACCAGGAAGACTGTCGCCAGAATTTGCAGCAACGTTCCCTTCCCCTATTTAGAATTATTTGAGGGGTCGGCAACTTCTCAAATTCAAAGTTCACCATCCCTTCCTCGTTTTAGTATACCCTTCCTCGTTTTAGTATGCCCTTCCTGGTTTTAGTATGCTCTTCCTGCTTTTCTCGCGTTCCCTGGTTTTAATCGATCCATTACTATTGCTAGAAAGGTGGAACACGCTCTCAGTCAGTACAAACGACTGGATACTCACTGGACAGTGTTATAGTAGGAGGTCAGAGCGGAAGCTCGGCTGCAGTTCCAGTTGTCTTTGTAACCTAAGAGAACGACGTTCGGTCGTAACTTTCCAACTCCAGCCGTCTGAAAAAGAAACATATTCTTTTTGAAAAAAAAAGAAAAAAACATATTTATTTTTTGAAAGAAACACATTCAGTCAATTTGTCATGTCGGTCGGTTTCCTTTCACGGAGCGTAAAAAAAAAAAAAAAAAAATCAAAGCGGGATTCTTTGGGTCGGTTCGGTTATCTCCACTCTTGTTACTGGCCCACAGGTAGGGGCCTAAATAGGTCGGGGTATAGGTAGGTAATCGCGGCAATGCAAAGCAGAATGTGTAGGCTACATGGATCCACCTTCCGTCGTTTTAGTTAATTTGTTTTAATTACATTTCTTTCGTTTTTTCGTTATTGCAATAGCAGTTGCGTTTGTATGAGAGTGATTTGTTTGTTTTTATGGCACTTGCAACCTCTGGCTCAAGTGCCATATACCGATCGCAATTCCATCTGTCGGTCTGTCGGTCGGTCCGGATATTTTGTCACACTTGTTCGAGTTAGGGTACTTCCAGAGGTGCTAGGACGATGAAACTTGGCAGGCAAATCAGGGACCCCTCCAAACTTACCTGGAAATAATCAGTTTTCCGATCCGACCATCTGCGGGGGAGTGGAGGGCGGAGGAATCTGAGAAATTTAGGGCAGTTTGTCACACTTTTTCGAGTTAGGGTCATTCCAGATGTGCTAGGAGGATGAAACTTGGCAGGCATATCAGGGACCCGGCCAAACTAACTTGGAAATAATCAGTTTCCTGATCCGGCCATCTGGAGGGGGGGGAGAGGAGGGCGTGGGAATCTGGAAAGTTCAGTAGTGCGTAACTTTTGAACGGGTGATCGGATTGAAACGAAACTTGATAACTGGATAAAGGACATATCTCTGATGTCCCATTTGAAGTCCGGACCGGATTCGGCAGCTATGTGGGAGTTTGGGGGGAGACCAGAAACCTCGAGAAACGGTTAGAATTAAGGGATCGGAGTGAAACTTGCGGGGAAGAACAAGCATCTGCCCCAGATAAATCGTTTACACAATTGGACTGGATCCGGACCCTTTGGGGAGGGGGGCGGGTGGAGGGGAGATTCCCGGAATTCCGGTGATGTCAGTTTTAGGGATTTTCGCGACGAAACTTGGTAGGCATATCAGGGACCCGACCAAACTAACTTGGAAACAACCAGATTCTCGATCCAACCATCTTGGGGGGGGGGGGGGGAGGGCGGGGGAATCTGGAAAATTGAGTAGTGTGTAACTTTCGAACGGGTGATCGGATTGGAATGAAACTTGATGAGTGAATCAAGGACATATCTCTGATGTCCCATTTGAAGTCCGGACCGGATTCGGTAGCTATGGGGGAGTTGGGGGGGGGAATCTAGAGAAACGGTTAGAATAAAGGGATCGGGTCGAAACTTGCTGGGAAGAACAAGCATCTGCCCCAGATAAATCGTTTACATAATTGGACTGGATCCGGACTCTTGGGGGGGGGGGGGAGGGGAGTTTCCCTGAATTCCGGTGATGTCAATTTTGGTGATTTTCGCGACGAAACTTGCGAGGCATATCTGGGATCCGATCAAACTGACTCCGATCCGATAGTCGTGGGGGGAGTGGCGGGAGGGGGAATCCGGAACATTGAGTTATGCGTAACTTTGGAACGGGTGATCGGATTTGAGTAAAATTGAAGAATTGAATAGAGCTTTGGTGATCTTGTTCACGTCCGGACCTGATCCGACAACAGTTGGGGGGGGGGGGGAGACCGGAAAATACGTGACTGGCTGATACTGGAGAGATTGGGATGGAACTTTGTGGGAATAACAAACAAATGGTCTGGATAAATCTTTTTCAGAACTGGATTGGCTCCGGCGACTGTGGGGGAGTTTGAGGGGGGAGCCCGGAATTCGGGTGATCACGAGTTAAAGTACTTCTAGATGAGGTAGGACGATGCAACTTGGCTGGAATATTAGACATTCGACAAGATTGGCTTAGAAATCGCCACTTTCCAAATCCGACTATTCCTTAAAGTACCAATCTTGACCACAAAGTAAGAAAAATACTTTTTAAGCGAAATATACATTTTCATGACCCCCATTATCATTTTTGCCTCAAGGGTTTTGCATAAAAATGAAGTTCCAGCTCCCTTACAGTGCGCATGTTAACTGCAAAGTCGAAAAGTACTTTTTATCAAATGATTCATCTCAGCTTATGATAGCGGATTTACAGCTATGGGTGAGTTGGGACGGGGTGACCGGAATTCTCGAGAAACGGTTAGAATGGAGGGATCGGAGTTAAACTTGCTGGGAAGAACAAGCATTTACTCTAGATAAATCGTTTGCACAGTTGGACTGGATCCGGACTCTTGTAGGTGGGGGGGGGGGGAGGTTGCCAGAGGGGGGCCTTCCGGAATTCCTGTGATGGCGTTTTTTGAGACGAAACTTGGCAGGCATACCAGGGACCCGATCAATCTGACAGAGCCCTTACCTACTACATACAGTTGCAAGTGCCATATGAGCTTACAGCTCTTGTTGTTTTCAATTTCGGTTATATGTTTTCGTTTGTATAAGCTTTTGGGTGAAATTTTCACAGTCTGAATCTTACTTAACTTTCTTAATCAACTTTCAATTTTTTCCAGGAACAAGTAACCAAAACAATATTCTGTGCGGTGCAAACTACATCTACACCATGAACTCCTTGAGCTAGATCCAACATGGCCGTATGCAGAGACATAAAATCATGGTCCCTTCGTCCTACTAGGGTTCACCTTACCATTTTACTTTTTTAGTTAATTATTACGTCTGTAAAGACAGTATTCATTCAGCATTCAAGCAGTGCGGATCGCGTCACAAGCGTGCTTATCGCGAACTTCTCTGTGGATATACCTGTTTATCTTGACCCATTTTGGACTGATGCCGAGTCGTGAGTGATATTTGCTTATCATGGACAATTGGAGTACCGGTACGCTTTATTACTGCCCAGTTTTGAACTTCGTTCAGCACAATCTCGATGAGGAGTTAGACCATCCATCGATTGTGACGTACGCCAGTGACTTTTTTGAGTCTGCGGACGTTCTTGACTCTAAGAAACTTTTATATGGTAAATGTTTCCCGGACGAACTGATGCCTCGTCGTACAGGCCCCAATGCCAAGAGTAGTTCACTGTCGGAAATTATCGCAGCCCTCACTCGTTGCTGTGCAGAAGGTATCGACACTCCAGACTTTGTGATCAAATCCCCCTCGGAAGTCCCTAGTATTCCGGCGTCAGCTTATTCCATCCTTACCGCTAAAGTCAACCAGTGCCTCGATCAGCTAAAATCGCTTGCGAACTCCAATGGCCCCGCAACGTCTATAAATAGTCGTTTGGTCCCGGATAGTAAGGCTACCGATCGCAAACCCTCGTACGCGGTCGTCCTTAAAAATCCACCTCCAGAACTAAGAGACCCCGTTTCTCGCAAGGAAAAGCTCGATTCTTTCCCCGGACATGGTGGAATTCTATCGGTAAAATCTGATCCATTACGGAAAAGATGGGTTGTTGTCACGCGGGATAAAGTATCTGCCGACTCACTCGCTGCATCTGCTGTAGCGAGCTATCACAACATTGTTGCAAAAGTGATTGATCGCAAACCGCTAGGAGTCATCAGGGGACTTCCCGATAGTGTTTCCAGCAGTGTACTAGTCTCCACCATTCCCGGTCTTGTAGAGGCGATCCAGATCGGCTCTTCTCATACATTCCGATTAGAGTTCCTGGATTGCGCTGCGCTGAAATCCGCTATCGATACAGGTCTCCGAGTGGGTTACGAGTCATTCAGAATATCGGAATATAAAGCACTGCCCAGACGATGTCTTAGATGCCAAAGTATCCATCATTCGGTAGCTCAGTGCCCAAGTGCTCCAGAAGAGATGAAGTGCTCCAAATGTTCCGGATGCCACTCCAATACTAAAGACAGTCCTTGCTTAGAGGCACCGAAATGCGCCAACTGCGGCGAAGCTCATGTTTCTTATAGCATGAAATGCCAAGTGATCAAGCGCGCCCTGGCCTCCGCTCCAAAATGATTCAAGCCACTACTTTAAGTTTTGCTTCGCTTAACATTAATGGCACCAAAGACAAAGATTTGTTGATCAATGAACTATTAGCCCATGATGTTCTCTTCTTGCAAGAACACCTTTTGACTAAATCAAACGTGTCTAGCCTAAAGCGTTCCCCTGCCCACCATTTTTTTTCGCGCGAGGCCAAGAAAACTAAAGGCCACCCATCTGGTGGTCTCGCAATCTTCCTCAGTTCCCCAGCAAAGCCTTCTGTGATTCATAGTGATAATAACATCCTAGCGATCCAGTGCGATAATACTGCTTTCATAAACGTTTACTTTCCGTGCGATCGACGGTCTATAGCATCGTTCACTTCTTTCGCGAAATGTTGCTTCAATTTAAAGTCTCTGCTCGAAAGTCTGTCTTCAAAAAACGTGAATTGGGTTTTAGCCGGTGACCTGAACTGTGACATTCTTGGGAATTCCGATAGGTCAACCCTTTTTTAGAATCACTTCCGAGTAGATATCATGTGGCCAAAAAGAACCTCCCTTTTACATATATCCACAACAGAGGCTGCTCAAAATCGAATCTGGATCATGTGATCGCTTCCAGTTCCGGTTTAATATCATCGATTGTCAGGGTAGACGAAGAAAAAATCGACGACGATCACCTTATTCTCAGCTGTGATGTGTCTTGTGAGCTATCTGGCCAAACGCTTCCGGCTCAGCCTAAGTGGCTTGCGAAGCAGAATTGGGATCGTGTCAATATCCCCCTATACCTTGCTACGCTAACTGCATTACTGTCGACCATTAAAGTGCCTTATCACCAGCTGCAAACTTCGGTATCCTCGCCTTCAAGTAGGATTGACCTTAATTCCTATTATTATCAAATTGTTAGTTGCCTTAAATCCGCAGCTAAAGCCGCAGTGCCTGTTGATAAAGTTCGGATTGGAACTAGGAAGCCTAATTGGAACGTGGATCCCGAAGTAAGGCGTGCAAAGCAAAAAGCCAAATTTTGGCTGCGTATTTGGATATCGTGTGACCGGCCCTCGTCCGGCGCTATGTTCTCAGTGAAGCAAAAGTGTAAACGTGAATATAAAGCTAGTCTGAAGAGAGCCCGTTTGAATGCGTGGCCGGGCCCCACCGATAAGGCCTCATGGAATAAGGTTATAAACAGTGAGAAATGTTCCCCATCTGTCTTATCTTGTCTCCAGCTAGCTGATTTTTTCGATCATTATCAGCGCGTGTTCACTGTTTTCAATAGTTTTCTTCAAACTTTCTATTGTAATTTACTTAAAGCGCTATTACCTTGCCGTCTCCTGCAGGCTCATGTGCAGCCTGTAGCAATGTCTGACATTCACCAGGCCTTAAGAAAAATTAAGCGTTCAAATAACCTTGATGCTGATGGCCTTTCTTTCCGCTTTTTTGCTCATGATTGTCCCGCCCTACTTGACCATCTACAAATACTTTTCCAGTCTTGCCTAGCGCAATCACTTGTTCCTGATAGCTTTCTTTGTGGCCGCGTAACGTCCATCCTAAAACGTGGTAAGGACCCTACGTCATGTGCAAATTATCGTCCAATTACAGTATCGTGTTTTTTAAGTAAGCTGCTTGAACATTTATTATTACCTGAAATAGAGTCGAAATGTGATTTTACACCTTTTCAGTTTGGTTTCCGGAGAGGTATGGGTTGCTCCCATGCCCATCATGTCCTAAGCCGGCTCATGAAAGATGCCGTAAAATCGAGAACGACTTTGTATTGTCTTACTGTTGACATTTCAGGGGCTTTTGACAATATTGTGCATTCCCAGGCTCTATTTTCCCTTACGTCTTCAGGTGTTAATCCTTCCCTAGTACGTTTATTGTCTTTTTGGTATTCAAAGTCTGAAATTCGAGTGACTTGGAATGGCCAAACATCTGACCCGGTAAAAATTAACAAGGGAGTCCGGCAAGGAGCCGTGTTGTCTCCTAGTATATTTATATGTGTCCTTGCATCGTGCCTGCGTCTCCTTAAATGTTCGGTTTTTTACGGTGATACTGGTTTGTCTCACGTTGCATATGCTGATGATGTTCTGCTTGTTGCCCGGACTCGCCGCGGATTGCTTGCTAACCTTAGTGTTTTAACGAATGAACTGTCTAAGATTGGATTATCAGTTAATGCATCTAAATGTGAATTTATTTGTTTTAATAGCCCTTATACGGTCGCTCCACTTGTTGCTGGGGGTGCAGTTCTACCATGTTCTTCTTCCGTTAGTTGGCTTGGTCTGTCTTTCGGCCCAACGCTTTCCACTACGTGTTCATCCCTTGTGAACAGAGCCATAAAAAGCCTACGCGTGGCTTACGGGAAAATATCCCCAAACAAAAGCCGTTATAACCGCAATGGTCTTTGTACGCTTTACAACGCTTACTGCGCCCCTGTGCTTCTGTTTTTAGTCGGCATGGCTCATCTGTTTCGTAAAAAAGATCGCCAGACTCTGCGAGTGGCTTATTTTAAATATTGTAAATTCCTCCTCCGGCTCCCTAGATGGCACCGAACAGAAAAGTCGTTGCTCGATTTGGACTCATAGATGTGCCCTCTCGGATTCAGACTTCGAGTGAAGACCTATGTAAAAAGACCATTAATTTGATTCATGCTTACGACCCCCTGCGGACATTCTTTGTTATTGATGCTGGTTAGCTTTTTCATGTTGTTTCGTTAGTGTGTTAGTTTGTTTGTTGTTGTTTGTCTTTTTTTTTTTTTTTTTCGTTATTTATCGTTTTGCTTCTTTCATAATACTCCGTATTTTGTGTTTTGCACTTTTACGGGTAATAAAGTTCATTCATTCATTCATTCAGATCAAACTGTCGTGAAAATACCCCCTAAAGATGACCTAACGATGGAACTATGAAGACTATTTGACGGTGCAAAACGGATAAGTCAGCTACATTTTATTTGAGCTATATTTCGGCCCTTCTTGGCAAGGGTCCTCTTCATGCTCAAGCCGCTCAAGCTGGAAAATAAACTTGTGTAAAACAATTGAAGATTCTTCCTTAAATATCTGCTTTTTTGAATTTCTTCCAAGAAATTGGTTGGAGTTAAAGCTGGTGCTGTGATTTCATTCTGGACTCGGCTACTGTTTTTGTTGTTCGATTGGGTCGTCGAAAGGGTAGATATTCTTCTGCATTTTGATTTTAGAGTCACCTGTCTCTTCTTCTTCTTTCCAGCTAATATGGATACTTGTTGGCGGCATGTATGGGCGATTAGTTCCGTACTTCGGTGATTGATGTTCCTTCAGCCCAAGCTGACTGCGAATCATATTTGACGGTGGAAAACGGATAAGTCAGCTGCATTTTATTCGAGCTATATTTCGGCCCTTCTTGGCAAGGGTCATCTTCAGGCTCAAGCCGCTCAAGCTGGAAAATAAACTTGTGGAAAAACAATTGAAGATTTTTCCTTAAATATCTGCTTTTTGAACTTCTTCCAAGAAATTGGTTGGAGTTAAAGCTGGTGCTGTGATTTCATTCTGGACTTGGCTACTTTTTTTGTTGTTCGATTGGGTCGTCGAAAGGGTAGAGATTCTTCTGCATTTGGTTTTAGAGTCACCTGTCTCTTCTTCTTCTTTCCAGCTAAGATGGATAACTGTTGGCGGCATGTATGGGCGATTAGTTCCGTACTTCGGTGATAGATGTTTCTTCAGCCCAAGCTGACTGCGAATCATATTTGACGGAGCTTTAACTCCAACCAATTTCTTGGAAGAAGTTCAAAAAAGCAGATATTTAAGGAAGAATCTTCAACTGTTTTTCCACAAGTTTATTTTCCAGCTTGATCGGCTTGAGCCTGAAGAGGGCCCTTGCCAAGAAGGGCCGAAATATAGCTCGAATAAAATGTAGCTGACTTATCCGTTTTGCACCGTCAAATATGATTCGCAGTCAGCTTGGGCTGAAGGAACAACTATGAAGACTGTTGAAACGATGATGAAAGATTTAGCGATTTCCCAATTGAGTGCCCCCGACGGATTCAGAACACTACACACTGTAAAAAAAAAATCTTGCAGTATTTGCTATTGGGATTATTCTTGTCTCTAAAAAGATAATCTTATCTCTAATTCGGATTAATCTTATCTTAGTGCAGATAAGATGAATCCTAGTAGGAAATACTGCAGTTAACTTTAATCCGAACTCGGAGGAAAAGCTACTCGGAATTAACGCTGGAACTATTCAACAGAGCTAGGGTTTGTGATTCTGATGTTACATTACTGTTATCTATTATTAATTCTTACTACTTTATTATTATTATTATGTTCTACTGATCCAACAAAATTGATGATAACAAAATAAATGATTATATAAATACGCAAAAACAAACCAACAATAAAGCAAACTCTAATCCATCGGAACGACTAAAAAAAAATATAAGAAAACACATGAAAATCGCGAAGGCAGAACAAACATCGCAACAATGACAAAAACGGTTCTCGTCCACGTGGTCGCCCACCCAAGCGTTGGAAGGAGAACTTTTCCAACTACCACCTTCCTTAGTCTTCTCAGAATGGCCCAAAACAGAGAGCAGTACAGGCGAAGGTGGTAGTGGTGGTCACGAGGTAGTAGCGGCACACACATGCGCCCGTGATAAGAGAGGCAACGAAACGGCTACCAAGTCTGAATGGGACTTAAGTCAAGTAAGTCATTCTTACGACTAGCTTTCCATAATTTCTTTAATTTCTTTTTACAATCACCTATGATGAACTTTGCCAATTCCTGACTTTTCAACCTTGCTGAGGTGATGAGTCTTACGCGTCAACTCGAAGCAGCGTTTCCAATCATAGGCTAATTGGACAGTCGACCTACACGACCAAGACTTCGAACTTGCTATCAATTTGACAAGTTCAAAATTCAAAATGCAAGTGTTACCCTTTTGGATGTTTCCTCGTCGCTATAGAAAATCATGGACAACAGGGCCCAACCAGCGCACGACGTTATCCACTGCTTCCTCGCCGAAGATTGAAAATTAAGTGTCTTTTTCTATAATCCGCTTTTTCAAAAATGGCGGGTTATAAATAAATTACTTACTTACTTTGTGGATATTTTTTCTTTTTTTTCACATTTTCCTTCGCATCTTGCCCCGTACATTTAGCAAGTCATCAACAAAAAAATAAAATTATTTCCACAAGAAGTTCACTCACCAAAAGGATTCTTCTGACAGATTCTTCGAAACAGTCCCCGTCGTATAACACGTAGTATCCTTGTATTTTATGCAGTTTCAAAAAGTCTGAGCTACTTCTCTGCCTATCTTTCCTCTCGTGGTCAGTTAGGTGGTTCTAAAAACGATAAAGGATTATACTATACTGAATACTGGACCCAAAAGGGTTAGAGAAAGCTAAAAGACCTCAAAATATTCCAAAATCCATTAACGATTTAAGCTTTCTGGTACCTTTTCTTTCGAAGCGTTAGCAACACTGGTGGTTGGTTCACATTTTCAAGGACCTCTCGGGAGGCGTTGAATCTAGAGGCGTATCCTCGCCGTTCCCCGAGGACTCCACTTGAGGAGTCCCCGCGATTTTGTTTGTCACGGGGACTCACTCCACGTATTCTCGCGAGTCCCCACGGATGGGGAATGCTCCGTCTATCATCACTATCATCAAAAAGGACTCCCTTTCAGATTCGGAGGGGAATCAATTTTTGCTGATGTTGGTGCAATGTAAAATTAATTAAAAACAGAAGAAAACCAAAAATGAGGTGGATCCAGACTAATTTCGTCAAATTCATAATTTTTTATCGAAGAAAATCCGTTTTGGAAGCGTTCCCCATGCTCTCGCTGTTTCTGTACTCGGAGTCCGCGTCGACTTACTCCCTCTATTCTGGCCGTTCCCTTCGACTCCCCCAGGAGTCCTCGGGGAACGGCGAGAATACGCCCTAGGTCCTGTAGTTTAAAAAGTAGTTGAAGTCTTCGGATCCTTTCTGTTCATGCCCAGCTGCGATCCGTATAATGGAACGTGCTACTGGTTTTTACAAATATCCGATAAAACTGCTAAGATAAAATCTTGCGAGCTTTTTCTTTCCTTTGACGGAAAACTGCAGTAGGCTACTTCTTCTACGTATCTTCTCTGAAAGAAGGATCAGAATCGGTCTTTCGCCCGGACTGATGATTCGGCCGGAAACCGGTAACAAAAAACGGAAATCTGGTGCAACTGAATCTGTGGTCGACACACGAGTAAAACACATCAGAAAAAGAAAACTAAGGTGAATTCGAACCCGGGCTCGGATTCAGTGAGTTTGGTTCCAAATCTAATAATTTCTGGGAATCCGTTGTAATGGACAAAGGGGGGGGGGGGGCACTTACTTCTGAGATATCAGCGCAAATCAGTAAGGACCTCCGTTTGCAAAGCATATTTGCAAAGTCCACCAAAGCCGGTCTATAGTAAGGGTCGCCACTAAGTACCAACATATGTGGGGAGTATGTTTTGATGTGGTCGTCACCGTCCGCCATCTTTGAAAGGGACTGAAGAGCAAGTTTGGTGTTCTGAGCAGCCGGCGACGACCCCCAATTGATGTCTGCAAAGTCAAGGGATTGAATAAATCATTCAGAAAGGTGATGTTTCGAAGGGTTGACCAAAAAGAGGCACGGCACGGCACAACATAGTGTAGGAGGCACGAGTACTAAAAATTAGCACGAAACTAAAATGGCCTTTTAAAGGACTTGTCTTACCTATAATACTCCATATACTTCCATAATCACTTCATATATTCCTAAACCCGGAGACCCCAATTTCGTACGGTACATTCTAACCCCTCTGACAAAACCACGCTGACTTTCTCACTTGCCGTCGTTTGCTACCTTCGATGTGTATCACGCTGTCGACGGTTGTCTGCGAGAAGATTTTCCATAAGAAAAATGGTTATGCAAATTGTTTCCCTGTTTTCACAACAAGTCAACGGGTCTCGGAAAAGGCTTAAAACAGCCAATACCGTTGGTTATTTGTTGAAAACAGCCTAGTTTAAAGTATTCAAATATTTTAAAATACTGTAAGCTGGAGAGTAAATAGTGCGAGGGGTCCTTTAAGACTTCAAAGTAAGGAACAGGAACAATAAGTAAGTAAGTAAGTAATTTATTTATGACCCGCCATTTTGAAAAGGCAGAGTAAATGACGAAAATAAAGAAAATAAACAAAACACATATATACACACAGAAAAAGACACTTAATTTTTAATCTTCGGTCAGGAAGCAGTGGACGACATCGTGTGATGGTTGGGCCTTGTTGTCCATGAGTTTTGAAAGTGATGACGAAACATCCAAAAGGGTAACACTTGCGTCTTGAATTTTGAATTTCTTCGTCAATGTATGGTTACGACATAATTTCGACAAATCAAATTACATAGGCCTGAAGGTCTGTGTACTTAAATAGGCGTTGAAGCCCCGATAAAAATTCGTTGCTCTTTTTGTCCACTGTCCACAGACAATGGATTTCACAGACAATGTTCTAACGTGCCGTCTTTTAGGCTCCCGGAGCTACAAACTCTCACTTACTTGTCTACTTCTACAACATGCAAATCTCTTTTATTACTCGTTGCCTACTGCCTCACGCCGTGCCGTGCCGCGCATCTTTTTAGTCGATCCGAGTTTCCAACTGTAATACTCTAAATAACCATGTCCTACGACTTCTCCATGGTTACGAACCAGCCCGGCTGAATGAACTAATTTATTCCTATAATTCCCGACGGGCAATCGCGGGAAAAAGAGAAATATAACACTCATAAAAAAATAAAAATAAAATAATGAGGGATAATATTTTTATAAAGAATAAGTTTCAAATGAAAAAAAAAATTAGGAAAGGAGATTTTAAGAAAGGAATAAGTAAAGATAATTTTAATCGGCTGATTTTCAGAAAAAACGACAAATTTTCAGTAAAACCGACTGTTTTCATGAACAAAATTAACTGTTTTGACAATCGTCCAGCAAAAACAGCGTCCGTGTCAAAAATTAAATCTCAGGACTAGTTTTTGCATTATAGTGGTATTTGAAGATAACTTACTTTAATAAGATATTTATAGTCGGTAGCCTAGAAGCTTCAGTTATTTATTACAGGTTTGTTTCCTTCCCCGAAGTTGAACCAGAGGATTGACAGCCTGACGAGGACCCTTGCCAAAAAGGGCCGAAATATCGCTGATGAAGAATCGTAGCTGACGTACCCGTTGTAAACATTGTTTGAATAAATGTTTCAGAGTCAGCTTCGGCTCAAAGAATATCTGATAATTTTAAGGTTTTAAACATGAAAATGGTAAAATGAGAAATAAGGGATAAAAGAGGAAATAAGAAAGAATATTAAAAAATTAAATGTAGAGATAGAGGAAAGTGTAGGTGACGCTAAATATATAGGTCGGTCACTGAAACAAAAACAAAAAAAAATAATAATTTAAAATATGAGATGTTAGGACCGTTGGCGTCACCGAGGGAAAGTGGAAGCGTAGTCACCTGGCCAAATCATATTGGACAGGAAGAACCGAAAAGATACTACGTGGCAATACAAAAAATAAAAATAAATAAACTCAACATGAACACCCAAAAAAACCTATCCAAAAAATACTCTCGATGCTCCATAGCCTACCCCCGAACCGACAAAGGTCGCCCAAATTTATCTAACTCTTTTCTAACGAAATCCCACTCTTCCAACGTTTCTCGCCCAAATATCTCCCTTGTCAAACTCCCGGAACTCCACGCAAAATGAAGGGGATAAATGTAAAGGACCTGTCATTGAGGCAACTTCGTTTATAACACCGGTATTACGCGTGGGAAACAACCGTAGTTCAGATATGTCCGTGGCAATTGTTCTTTGTGGTCTAGCCTATTTAGGGGCACGGTCCAGAAAGATCCATCTGCTCCCCCCCCCCTTCGAAGAAGCGTCATCACTCCCCCCCCCCCGCTGACAATTTTCCGTCGGGGACGGAACGAAAGAAGTTTTCCTAGTCCCCGCCATAGAAGAATATAAGCCTATTGGGAAAACAGTCTGCAGCTTCCTTCAACGTCTAAGAGCATTATAGACCAAAATCTACAATCACGGTGCAATAATACCGGATATAACCAAACCGCGGTTTCGGTTTGGCCAAACATCCGGCATAGCCTACCCAAAATCAGAAGTTTGGTGAAGGTTGGTTCGCTTATCAAATGCACATTATCGTGCGCCTCCTATTTGCTGCGGCAGCAACATAGTGCATCAAACGAAAGAAAATACATAGCGAAGAGTTTAAATTTCCCTATGCATTTTTGCAGCTAGTTTTCTATCAGATGTTTTCGGATGTCCGTTTTTTGAGAAACAGAACCGGATTTTATTTCTTGCGTATAAAAAGAACCCGAGGTGCCGACGAGTCGACGACGCCCGACAAAAGCATACAAATTATATTTCTTCTGTATTGCTTATGTATAAAAAGAACCCGATATGCCATAAAGAATACCGAGGCCCAAGAAATAGCATGCAGAATTCGATTTCTTCTGTGTTTTGCCCGACAAATGTTTGCAGGATTTTACTACCACTCGCGATTCTTGAGGGAACCGCTGTAATAATTCCTCCAGTAGCACAATTCCCCTTCAGTTCCAACAGATGCCCTCCTTTGAAACGGCGGCAGAGCCAACATTGTTTCGCCTGTGACTGGGGCGCGGGTGGTCATTGCCATCAAGGACCCCCGTCTCCCTTTCTCTGTAATACAACCATGCGGAGTCGAATAAATCCCTGTACCCTGCCCGATGCAAACAAGAGCAGGGTACAAGCAACATGGAACATCACAATTCGTTAGCTCTACAAACAGCTATATCGCAGTAAAGCCACGAAGAACAAAGTTTCAGAGTAAAAGCCGATTGGATGTGTGGCCCGATGAAAAATTTATCTCAAAATAGTAGTATGAAGTCGTATGGAAAAGGAGCATGCAGTACGATCTGATGCTACTACATACTTCTGTGTCAAGACTACCGTGTTACTGCGTTCTACTGCATGCTACTATTAGCAAGACCGGATGCTACTATAGAAAGACAGGAGTGCTACTGGATACTACTGCTTGAGATTCGCACAGTCTGAGGTACATTAAATGATAGTATTCTTTACTATTACATATCACTACATGCAACACTTTCGTACAATTATCATACAACTACGCAGGCTACAAATTTTTCATCGGGGGACGCGCTGCAGAGCGGGTCAGCGTGCCTCCTGCACTAATTACTCTGATAAGCGCAACGGCGAAGCGGGAAGTAGACGGGCAGCAACTCTGAGCTCAGCAAATACCTCTAGCGCAGCTCAGTTTTGTTAGGGTATCCATAGTCGCAGCATGGGATCAGAGACAGAGGTTCTATTGGCTTATTTGTTCTTAGTGCCGTAAAGGGTTAAAAACACATGTAAAATCCAAGCATGGCTGAAGGAGAGGGGAGTTGTAGCAGCATTGCTTTCCTGAAGAATAAGGAGAGACACGCTTGGAACTGAAGCGATGACCAAAATATCATGGACCTTCCCGATGAAAAATTAATCTCAAAATAGTACTATGAAGTAGTACGAAAAAGTTGCATGCAGTACTAACGATGCTACTACATGCTTCTACTTCAAGGCTACCGTGTTACTGCATACTACTATATGGTACTATTAGCAATAGTACCATACTATTTACTATTACATATCACTACATACAACACTTTCGTACAACTATCATACAACTACGCAACGGCGAAGCGGGAAGTAGACGGGCAGCAACTCTGAGCTCAGCAAATACCTCTAGCGCAGCTCAGTTTTGTTAGGGTATCCATAGTCGCAGCATGGGATCAGAGACGGAGGTTCTATTGGCTTATTTGTTCTTGGTGCCGTAAAGGGTTAAAAACACATGTAAAATCCAAGCATGGCTGAAGGAGAGGGGAGTTGTAGTAGCATTGCTTTCCTGAAGAATAAGGAGAGACACGCTTGGAACTGAAGCGATGACCAAAATATCATGGACCTTCCCGATGAAAAATTAATCTCAAAATAGTACTATGAAGTAGTACGAAAAAGTTGCATGCAGTACTAACGATGCTACTACATGCTTCTACTTCAAGGCTACCGTGTTACTGCATACTACTATACGGTACTATTAGCAAGACTGGATGTTACTATGGCAAGACAGGATGCTACTGGATACTACTACATTTAGATTGGACCAGTCTGAGGCACATTAAATGATAGTATTCTTTGCTATTACATAGTATTACATGCAACGTTTTCGTACTACTACCATACTACTACGGAGGCTGCAAATTTTTCATAGGGTTTGGTGGCGTTCCACAGAGTTATTATCAGTTAGGGTCGTTACGATTCTGCTATTGTTTTTGTTCCAAGCTCGGCTTGATAAGACAATATATTAAATTAAAAATTAAATTTTATTTGTAACCCGTCTAGGTAAAGACGGAGTATGGTAAAAAATAAAAAAGAGAGAAACAACATAGCATCAACAACAACCAAAATAATTAAAATTCAGTATACCGGAACATCATGGAGCTCCATGATGTTCCGGTTTACTGATATAAGTAAGTAATTTATTACTGACCCACCATTTTCAAAAGGGGAGAAAACTGTAAAAAAAAAACTTGCAGTATTTGCTACTGGGATTAATCTTGTCTCTAAAAAGATAATTTTATCTCATAATTCGGATTAATCTTACCTCAACAGAGATAAGAATAATCCCAGTACGAAATACTGCAGTTAACTTTAATCCTTACTCGGAGAAACTTTTTACAGTGTATGTAAAGGAAACGAAAGAAAAGAAAGAAAACAGAACAAAAACACATGCAAAATACAATTTTTCTATCTTCCACCAGAAAACAGTGAACACCAAGAGCTGGCTAGGCCCAGTTGGGCCTTGGTTGGGCCCCAGTTGGGCCCATTTTGGGAAAGACGATGAAATTTCGAAAAGTGTAACGCTAGCATCTTTAACTTAAATTGGAACTGCGCCGTTAGCATGGAATGACTTTGCAACCGCTCTTGGCGAATGAAGGTCAGTCTACCACACACCCCTGATTTTGGGTTTTAAAGTCAATTTTACCTACAATTCATATTTTCATTAATATTTAGATACAGTTTATTCCAGTCTACCACATACCCCGGATTTTCGGAAAGCCTATGCCAAACGCTGGGTATATCTAGCGTTTGGTAGTATCCTATGCCTTACGCTGGATACACTATGCAAAATGCTGGATACTGGGGCCCCATAAAATATTGATGATTTGAGTGAAGCTCAGAAATTAACCAATCAGAATTCATCTGTAGTGAGGTAGGTCAGGGTTAGGGTACCAACAGCAATCCAGCGTTTGGCATAGGGTATCCACCGTTAGGCATAGGCTATGCCAAACGCTAGATATACCCAGCGTTTGGCATAGGGTATCCAAAAACCAGGGGTTTGTGATTGACTGACATTAACCTAAACCCGTGGGCCGGATACTCCGGAATATGTTTCGCTGGTTAAGCTTCAATTGCCGACGCAATAGAAGACATCAACTGATCATGAACTTTGGAAAACAAAATTTTATCTTATGACTACCACCGGACTATTTTCCATGACTCTGAGACCTCAGACCAGACCAGACCGAAGACAAGGAGAAGAGTAGCTAACACGGCTTCTTCAATTCCCCCTAAACTCAACCGAAAGGTATTTATCCTCGTTTGTGTCTTATTTTATTCGTAATTCTAACTGTCTGTATATATCAACCAGTTGTGAATTGCAATTTGTCATGTTGACGATCCGTAGCTAGCAGCTGTAATAATAATTAAGTAAGTAAGTAAAACTTCCTTTATATTTTGTTCATATTTTATTTGTAACCCGCCATTTCGAGAAAGCGGAGTAAAGGAAAGAAAATAGAAAAAAACAAAGAAAGACACAGAAAAAGACACTAATTTTCAATCTTCGGCCAGGAAGCAATGGAAAAGGTCGTGCGCTGGTTGGGCTCTGTTGTCAATGATTTTTTATAGCGACGAAGAAACATCCAAAAGGGTAACACTTGCATCTAAATTTTGAACTTCTCCGTCAATGTATGGTTATGGCATAATTTCGACAAGTGGAGCAGTTGCTTTGCATATTTAAAATAACATGATCTCATCTTTTTAATCTCCGCAGAACATGATTGACACCAGAACGAAATATTATAGAAGGAGCGCAGAAGGTGCTGTACAAATTTTCCCAAAGCTTTACGATTACAGCGCCCCCGGTTGGGGACGATGCGCCCATAGGCGGTTCGGATTGGTCTACAAACTTCTTGAACAACCGAAGAGCAAGATTTTGACAACGAAGATTTGAATGTTATGCCAAGCCATCGTAAAGGAAATAAATGAGTTATATTATTACTAACACAAAGTCACTTACCAACTTTCCGCCTTCTGACAAAAAAGTAGAGACCAGTAACTACAGCAAACGTTACAAGGGCTGTGTACCAGCTGCACAAGAACATGGATATGACAGACAATATGGCACCAAGCAGGCTAAGCCATTTGTTATAGTACTGAAACAAATTTTTTTTTAGCAAACCTCTATGTATTGCGCTGTGGAGACCAGCGAAACAGAACCTACTCCACCCGTCAAAACTGTATATTTTGTTTTACTCTTGGCCGAAAAAAATTAGGCAGTCACTAAGTATTCCTTCAGCCAAGCAAAATGCGAATCATGTTTGACAGTACAAAACGGGTACGTTTAAGCTGCTCAGAGCCCTATTTAAGCTAGACAAATTTTCGGCTCGAGCCTGAAGATGAACCTTGCCAAGACGGGTCGAAATATAACTCTGATAAAATGCAGTTGACGAATTCGTTCTGCAGTGTCAAATATAAGCTGTAAGTCACTGGACTTCTCGTGCCAAGGAAGCTGAGCTCTATGACGTCACTATCATGGAGACACTCCTCACGAGACAGACTACAATAGTGTAATGCAAAATAAAAAGGCCATTGGCCTCGACGGAGTCCTTCTAAGACACTTCTACCGTTTTTTTCGGCGCACAGATTGTCCAGGGAATTCCTGAACGCGTCGATAAAGCCACTCAAAACTACTTGATGTTTTACAATATAAACCGCAAACTGGGGAAGAACCGACGATATGTCTTTGACGGTATGCATTCACAGTGTTTTAAACAAGTATTACTGCTGCTCTTAAGCACTGTTTAAAGCGGTATAATAAGCTGCATAAGGATCTAGACCAACGACGTTTGTACCTTCGAAATTTCATCCCAATCACTCCACCTAGGCGTGTTCCAAAATTTCCTTAATTCGCCCTCCAGCTCCCCACATCGTGCTTGATTTCAGTTCGGACTCATAGAAAAGTCATCTAGGGCATCGTCTCTTACCAATAATCAAGTTTCAGTCAAATTTGAAAACAAAAACGAGGTATTCCGCCCCCCGCTTCATCGTGGTAGAATCCAGTTCGGACCCTAAAATATACCATCTAAGGCATATGGTCTCTCTACGTTCTAATTTTCAGTCGAATCCCTCCACTCGTTTGACCCCTACGCGAGCGATATAATATCCGGAACTCCCCCTCCAACTGCTCCCACTGTGGCCAAATATGACTCGAGCACATAAAGGTCACATCTCTGACATCTCCTGTTCCAGTCCATCAGTTTGACTCGAACTGGAGCATATCTGAAAATTTCTGGTTCCCGTTTCCTCCCCCCCCCCCCCACCGTGGCCGGATCCGGCCCGGACATCAAACAGCAAATCTAGGCCACAAAACTAGGTATTGCCCAACTTGCATCCCATTCGGTCGATCCGTTTGGTTTTTGGGCGTGTCAAAAAGTTTCCGTCAACCCCAATCTAACACTACCAACCGTGGTCGCATGTGATTCGGACAAATGTTTAGATAGTTACGGTTACACCCCCCCCCCCACCCCTCCCCCCGGACAAACACAGTGTTAGGCTACTAGGATAAAATTTATTTTTATGAAAAGCATATATTGAGGCGAGCGGACAGCGAGCCGCCGTCACGCGTTTTCATTTAGCTCGCGTCTCTAGGGAAAATCCTTATGTGCTCGCGGTCCAAAATACAGTTTTTATAAGATTTATCTAATTTCCTACAAATTTGCATTCGGGGGGGGGGGGGGGGTCGTTGTGGGGTTTTTGGTACCGGAGGGGGGTATGTCCGGGGGGTTCGCCTAGACCCATGTCTTGTATATCTAGGTCTTCAGTACTTATGACTTGACTTGACTTACTTGACAAGTAAAGTATTTGACGGTGCAAAACGGATAAGTCAGCTACATTTTATTCGAGCTATATTTCGGCCCTTCTTGGCAAGGGTCCTCTTCAGGCTCAAGCCGCTCAAGCTGGAAAATAAACTTGTGGAAAAATAATTAAGATTCTTCCTTAAATATCTGCTTTTGAGAACTTCTTCTCTGAAAGTTGGTTGGAGTTAAAGCTGGTGCTGTGATTTCATTCTAGACTCGGCTACTGTTTTAGTTGTTCGATTGGATCGTCGAAATAAAATGTAGCTGACTTATCCGTTGTGCACCGTCAAATATGATTCGCAGTCAGCTTGGGCCGTAGGAACATCTGACAAGTAAGGTTTCTCTCGAATCGAATCACCCGGTTTCAACTTATGGAAGTCAGTAAATTCCAGATTCCCCTTCCCTCTACCCCCCCCCCCCCCCAAAACGGTCGTATGCAAGAACGGAAGTTTTCTTAGGGCATTGGGTTGGTCTTTACGTCGATTTAGTCGGGTCGTTAATATGCCGGCCAAGTTTCATCGTCCTAGCACATCCGGTATCCTAAATCGCGATCACCGGGATTCTGCGAAACCCCCTCAAACTCCCCACATAACCCAAATGTGGCCTGGTTCTATCAATAACGTATCTACGGCTTATGTTTGTTCTTCCCACCAAGTTCCATTACGATCCCTCAAGTCCTAACCGTTTCATGAGCTTTCCGGTGCCCCCCCCCCCAACTCCCCCTCCACAATTACAGGATCAGGTTCGAACTTGAAACGGAAAATCTGTGGCAGTAGCTCTTTCCACTTGCCAATTTTCATTCACATCCGATCAGCCTTTCAAAACTTATGCATGTCACCCAATTCCGGATTCCTCATCCCTCCAATCCCCCCGCGACGGTCAGATCGGAGCTATCCTCAAGTTAGTCTGGTTGGATCCCTGATACTCCTGCCAAGTTTTATCGTCCTAGCACATCAGGAAGTACCGAACACGGGATAACCCCTCCAACTCCTCCCGCAATGCCCGGACCCAGTCGGGTGCTGTCAACAGCGTATTTAGGACTTGTGCTTGTTCTTCCCGATCCCTCCACTCTGAACGTGTCCAAAGATTTCCCCTACCCTCCCCCCCCCCCAAGTCACGTGATCCGGTCTGGATTTGAAGCAGAATGTCTGAGACGCGAGGCCTTTCCCAATATCAAGTCTTATTCAGATCCTATCACTTAATCTGGTCGGGTCCCTGGTATGCCATATAATTGGTGTCCTGCCTATCATCGTTCTAGCTTAAACGGAAGTATCCGAACTAGCAACCCGGACCGACCGCCAGGGGCGTCACTAGCCTTTTACTATTAAAGTTCACAAATTCGGCTTTTCATTTCAGCTTTCGCTAAAAAGCGAAGCTTCTAACGACTGTACCCAAAACAAGTTAAAGTAAGCGCCGCAGGCGAAATTTTTCTATTCTGCCTGTTTTCCGGAAACATTTTGCTATACCTACCATCCAAGTTCTAGCTTTTAACTTGTTTCAAACCCCCAAGAATATCAATCCTAAAACGCCAACTAAATGAAACACCGATCTTCCAAATAGAGAATACTACAAAATGCGCCGCAGGCGAAATTTTGTGTAAAACTACTTTTAATGCATCAGTTGAGATTGTTCCTTTAATGTATATTCGTATATTTGAATTCACACATTCGCCAAAAGCGAAGCTTCTATACGATCATACCCAGAATAATTTTAACTAAGCGCCGCATGCGAAATGTTTTAAATCTGTACTTTTTCCGTAAAAATTTGCGCCAGACAAATTTTGCAGTATTTGATATCTTACGTATAAAAAGAACCCGATGTGCCGAAAGAACATCGACGCCCGACAAGAGCATTCAGAATTCGATTTCTTCTGTGTTTTGACCGAAAAGACTGTTAAGATCTTTATTTCTTACATGTAAATAGAAGCCGATGTGCCGACGAAACTCAAGACTTTCGGGATACGCCCGATAAACGTTTACAGAATTTGATTTCGTAAGTGTAAAAAGAACCCGATGTACCGACGAGAATACCGACGCCCGGAAAAACCATACAGCATTTGATTTCTTCTGTGTTTTGCCCGACTGTATTGTACAGAAGTTGATTTCTGACGTGTAAGAATAACCTGTTGTGCCGAAGAGACTTCAACATCCTGGGTGCGCCCGACAAAGTTTGCAGAATTTGATTTCTTAACAGAACCCGATGTGCCGACGAGTCGACGGACGCCCAACAAAAGCATACACAATTTAATTTCTTCAGTATTCCTTATGTATAAACAGGCGATGTGCAGACAACAATACCGAGGCCCGACAAAAGCATGCCGAATCCGATTTCTTCCGTGTTTTGCACGACAGATATTTGCAGGATTTTATTTCTTGCGTATAAAAAGAACCCGAGGTGACGACGAGTCGACGACGCCCGACAAAAGCATACAAGTTTGATTTTTTCTGTATTCCTTATGTATAAAAAGAACCCGATATGCCATAGAGAATACCGAGGCCTGACAAAAACTATGCAGAATTCGATTTTGAATTCTATTTCTTGCGGATAAAAAAAACTCGATGTACCGACGAGTCGACCGACGCTCGACAAAAGCATAGAAAATTCTATTTTGTCTGTGCTTCGCCCGACGAAAGTACCTTTCCCAAGACCTTTGGGGGGAGTCCCCCCCCCATAGTGACATCCCTGCCCACCGCGCGACAGACAGACCGATTGCAATATATGGCCCTTGGCCGAAGGGCAAGGGCAATAAAATTGGAGACTTTTACAAACTAGTTCCCGATGAAAAATTTATCTCAAAATAGTAGTATGAAGTAATACGAAAAAGTTGCATGCAGTACTAACGATGCTACTACATGCTTCTACTGCAAGTCTACCGTGTTACTGCATACTACTATATGCTACTATTAGCAAGACTGGATACTTCTATGGCAAGACAGGATGCTACTGGATACTACTACAGAAGATTTGACCAGTCTGAGGCACATTAAATGATAAGTGTTCTTTGCTATTACATTGTATTACATGCAACGTTTTCGTACTACTGCCATACTACTACGCAGGCTACAAATTTTTCATCGGGTTTGCTTAGAGCGCTGAACTGGAATAAGGCAAGTTAGTGGAATCATACCTTGAATGAGGGCCTCCATCCTACAGGTTTTACCAAGTCGATATGAAAAGTAGAGAAGTTGACCAGAGCGTAAGACGCAAGAAAGAAGTTGGAGATGAGGGGAGCGATTGTGTTCAGATTTGCTGAAAAAGAAGTAGAAACGTGAGAGCAACGAATTATCACGTGGCATCTCTTCATCAACTGAACGTTTTGCGATCGGCACTAAAAACGCCCTAAACCCCTTGGATGAGTCAAAATAATTCAGTGTATTCAAGTTTATTGTGTTGACAGTATTGTTTTTTTTTTCATTTCTGTCTTGTTCTTTTTCTTCTTCTTCATGTTATTACTCCATCTTTTTCTACGTTTGTGTATCATGATGGGCAATAAATCTATTATTACTATTATTATTATTCGTATCAGACGTCAAAATATGCTACCCAGTCACTCACAGCTTATTTTTACAATTGATATCTGAATACACTAAAACATTTTGACCAATCTGAGGGACTTTGCATTTTGGGATCCCAAAACGTAAGTGGAGGGATACCTATGAAAAGTTGTCCGTCTGTCGGTCCGTCAGTCTGTAAGCATGATAACTGTCGAAGGGAATGAGATATTCAAACTTGGTGTGAGGATTCTTTGGGTCAAAGGACAGGTCAAGTTCGGAGATGGAAATCCGTAGCATTATATTTAGGGGGGAGGGGTTCAAATTAAGGGGCCAACCCTTTTCAAAAGCTAATAAGATAGACGATTTAGGGGTATGCAGACATGCTGAATCCGTATGTAATAATTACTTTCTCACCATACAGATAGTTCACCCGGAATCCCGCCAAAACCGGAAAATTAGTTAAAAGTAGAAGTTTTACTTGAAGTTGATTAGAAGAGGTAAGAAGATATGCTGAATCCGTATATGCAAATTATTTTCTCCCGAAAATACGGTTCGCCCGGAATCCGGTCAAAACTGGAAGTGGGTAAGGAGACATGTTGAATCCTTTTATGCAAATTGTTTTCTCTATGGATTTAGCCTACAGTTCCTCCGGAATCCGGCCAAAGCCTGAAAATGTTTATTTTCAAACGGCTGATTATTGATAAATAGTAAAGTTTAAGGATTCTGACGATTCGAGGGACAGATCTCTAAAAGCCCCGATTGTCTGGTCAAAAAGTCCATGAAATTTTCGGGATCCCATCGAAAACTTTGGTCTTATTTCACTCGAGCCTCTAGTAATGACGTTCAGAATGTGCGCTGCTTGCACGACAACACAAAATTCATCCAGATTTTCAATTTGAAAACAAGCCTGAATTTGCAGATTATCGACGATTACCACCAGCTTATTTTTCGGTAATGGCTTACCTTTGCAGCTGGTGAATATTTCAATCATAGAGGGGCAGGCGCATAGAGGTACCACAAATCCGAAAGATTAAGTTCATTCGATGAAATCGGAGACAAACGGAGTAACGCATTTTTATCGGGTTTTCCGGCCTATGTAAAGGCGTATTCTCGCCGTTCCGCGACGACTCCTCGGGGAATCAAGGAGAACGACGAGAATAGAGGGAGTCCCTCCACGCGGACTCCGCGTACGGAAAACAGCGAGAACACGGGGAATGCTTGCAAAATGGATTTTGTTCTAGAAAAAAATATGCAGTTGATAAAATTAGTCTGGATCCACTTTATTTTGGTTTTCTTTATTCTGATTGTTTTTAATTAATTTTACATCGCACAACACAAGCAAAAATTAATTCTTCTCCGAATCTGAAAAGGAGTCCTTTTGATGATGGTGGTGATAATCGAAGCATTCCCCGTCCGTGGGGACTCGCGAGAATACTGGGAGTGAGTCCCCGGGACAAACAAAAACGCGGGGACTCCTCAAAAGGAGTCTCTGGGAATGGCGAGAATACTCCTTAAGTGAATATGTGATGTGTAACTAGACTGTCAGGTCTTACTCGTTTTCAGTTAAGCTTTAACGCCTTTAACAGGCGATCAGGGTTGCTCGCAGACTGGAACTCCTGCCCGAAATTTCGGCCTCATCATCAATTGTGGAAACAATCCGATTTTTTCAACTTGATGATGAAAGTGCAGAGAAACCAGGCAAGGAAAACCTGATCGTCTGTCCGCAACATAAATGTAAACCAAGAATTTTGTAGTTTGAATACAAGAGTAGTTTTGACGAGTGAGGTTTTCTAGGTTATTACAACGAACGTCCTAGGATTTGGTCGGTTCAAGGAAGGGGTCGAACGGCAGACTGCCCTTTCTAAATTTGTGCCCAAACAGGACTCCTTTCATCTTTTTATCTTTTTTTTTTCTTTTCTTTTAATACCGCGTTGTATCTTTTCTGTTCCTCTGTCCAATATGATTTGGCCGGGTGACTATGCTTACACTTTCCCTCGGTGACGCCAACGGTCCTAACATCTAATATTTTGAATTATTTTTTTCGATGACCGACCTATATATTTAGCGTCCTCTATCTCTACGTTTAATTTTTTAATATTCTTTCTTATTCCCTCCTTATTTCTCATTTTACCATTTTCATCACATCTTTAAAACGTTAAAATTATCTTTACTTTTTCCTTCCTTAATATCTCCTTTCGTTAAAATTTTCTTTCATTTAAAACTTATTATTTATAAAATATTATCCCCCGTTATCTTTTTGCAACCAAACCAAAAAGGGGATTTTGTCCTGGAGACGTTAACGACACATTTTTTTTACCTCTTCGCACTTCCTGCGTCAAAAGATGCCCTTCCGTCATAGGGAATCCCTTTTGCATTGGCATTGGCAATCTTTTTCATTTCCGTCTCCGATACCAAAACCTTTTCATAATCACTTTGTTGTCCTCACCAGGGTTGCAAGATCAAAAATATCTAGAGCGTGACTTTTGGCCCAAAACAGAGTGATTTGCGGGTGAAATCTATTATCATGAAATGTTCACTTTTGGTCGGAATCGCCTCTGTAAAAATTACACATTTGGTAAGTTTCTGAAAGAGAGGGATTTTTATGTCCTACGTAGGACAAGAGTGACAAAAACAAAATAGAGTGACAATTCACACTATCGTGCGAGATGTGGCAACGCTGGTCCTCACTTCGTTGCTATCTGCCAAAAATTTACAAATCCGTTCAGTTTTGTGGCGCATAGGGCTGACGCCGCGCGTCTTCACCCTGCCAAGCCAAGCCAAGTTTATATTCCCTTGTGGAAGGGAAGGGATATGATGTTCATGACAGCGTGGACACGGTGAGACGGTATGGGGCAACAGAGCATAGACGTAGCGAGGGAGATCAAAACAAAGCAAAACCAGTCCCGAGCTCTCAGAAGTAAAATTAGAGAAAGTAACCAGTAGCCTCTTTTGGAGTGAATAATCAAGACTGACCAAAAATTCCGATACAAACAGAATATTTGATTCTCCTAACCCTTCGGATAAAGGTAAGCCCAGGCAGGGGCGTCACGACTAGGGGGGGGGGGGGACGGCCCCACCGAATCAAGCACCGAATGTTGTCCCAGTCGGTAAAAAATAGCCGAGTCGGTAAAAAAATAGCCGAGTCGGCGCGAAGCGCCGCGATTTTACGTAAAACAGTCGATTTTGGGGATCCCAAAACGTAAGTGGAGGGATGCCTATAACATCGCAAAAATTGTCCGTCCGTCCGTCTGTAAGCACGATAACTCTCGAAGGGAATGAGATATTTCGATGAAACTTGGTGTAAGGAAACTTTGGGTCACGGGTAAGGTCAATGGTGATATAGCTGACAAGGTTAAGTTCGCAGATGGGCTTTGTGGCCCTACATTTAGGGGTGGGGGTTCCAATTAAGGGGCAGACAAAATATGTTTAAACAGCTAATGTGATAGTCGATTATGGGGTAAGAAGACGGTCCGGAATCCGGCAAAAACCGGAAAGTTGGTTAAAAGTAAAGTTTCATTTGAAGTTGATTAAATGTTCGATTTAGGGGTAAGAAGACATGCTGAGCAAGATTATGAAAAGTGTTTTCTATCCGGACAACTAGTTCACCCGGAATCCGACCAAAACCGGAAAATTTGTTAAAAGCAAAGTATTATTCGAAGTTAGTTAGATGACAGATTTAGGGGTAAGAAGAGACGCTGGTCTGTATATGACAATAATATTTTACCCTGACATATAATTCGTCCGGAATCCGGTTGTAACCGGGATTTTCTTACAAGTTAAAGGTAAGGTAAGGTAAGGTACAATTTTAATTTAATTAAAGTTTTATTTGGAGCTAATTAGATGTTCTTTATAGAGACAAGGATAGACGATGACTTCGTTTCTGAATTTTCTGTTTTTGCTGGACAATTTGTTCGATCGGAATTCGACTGAAAGCGGAAATTTGGCAGAAGTAAAGTAGGAAGTTTCGGTCAGTATCGTCAAAATAGATATGGCTTATAGAGGTATATCTGATGATTGGCCTGGTGAAGATTGGCCTGGTGAAGACTGGATCTGGCGAAGACAAGATCCAATTGTCTGGATCAAATATCAGATTTTTGGGATCCCATCGGAACCTTTGGTCTTGCTTCCTTGGAAACAGTCGATTTCTATAAAAACAAGACCAAAGGTTTCGATGGGATTCCAAAAATCTAATATCTCATCCACACAATTTGGTCCTGTCTTCTCCAGACTCCTTCACCACTTTTACTACAAAAATTCAGAAACAGATTAAGTCCAAATAGCTAATCATCTGCGAAAACCAAGTTCAGATATGGATTCAGCATGTGTGTTTACCCCTATAAGTCATATTTGTTTTGATGAAACTGATCGAAAATTTCGGGAACTACTTATCCGACAAAATAATAAAGCTCAAAACGAATCAGCGTATCTCTTTACCCCTGTATCGAACATCTAATCAACTTAAAATAAAGCGATAGATGTTCCTTCAGCCCAAGCTGACTGCGAATCATATTTGACGGTGCAAAACGGATAAGTCAGCTACATTTTATTCGAACTATATTTCGGCCCTTATTGGCAAGGGTCCTCTTCAGGCTCAAGCCGCTCAAGCTGGAAAAGCTCGAATAAAATGTATAAAATAAAATGAATAAAATGTAGCTGACTTATCCGTTTTGCACCGTCAAATATTAAAATAAAGCTTTAACTCAAGACAAATTTTCCGGTTTCATCGGATTCCGGGCGAACTATGCGTCCGGGTAAAAAAAAGGATTGTCATATACGGATTCAGCATCTCTTCTTATCCCTATTGGAATCTAATCAACTACAAATAAGACTTTTGCTTTTAACGAACTTTCCGGTTTTGGCCGGATTCCGGACGAACTACTTCTCCGGCGAGAAAAGCGTTTCCATACTCGTGTTCAGCATGTCGTTTTACCCCTAAAGCGAACATCTAATCAACTTCAAATAAAACTATTACTTTTAACAAACTTTCCGGTTTTGGCCGGATTCCGGCAGAACTACCTTGTGCGGCAAAAAAATAGTTTTCACCATCGTGTTCAGCATGTCTTCTTACCTCATAATCGACTATCACATTAGCTGTTTAAAAATATTTTGCTTGCCCCTTAATTTAAAGGGCTACAACGCCCATCTACGAGCTCGACCTTACTCTTGACCCAAAGAATCCTCACACCAAGTTTCAAAATAATATCTCATTCCCTTCGAGGGTTACCGTGCTTACAGACGAACGGACGGACGGACGGACAACTTTTGCGATGTCATAGATATCCCTTCACTTACGTTTTGAGATCACAAAAACAGTCGGTTTCTAGTAAAAATAATTAATTTTTTCTTTAAAATAATAGTTTTGGATCCAAAACCGTAAGTGGAGGGATACCTATGACAACGCAAAAGTTGTCCGTCTGTCCGTCCGTCTGTAAGCACGATAACTCTCGAAGGGAAAGTGATATTTTGAGGAAACTTGGTGTGAGGACTCTTTGGTCATCGGACATTCAAGTTCGTAGATGGGCTTTGTAGCCCTACATTTAGGGGTGGGGGAGGGGGTTCAAATTAACTAGTAAACAAAATATTTTGAAACAGCTAACGTGATTATTGAGTAAGAAGGCATGCTGAACAGGATGATGAAAACCATTTTCTCGCCGGATAAATAGTTCGTCCAGAATCCGGCAAAAACCGGAAAGTTTTTTATTGATTTTTATCTGATGCTGATTAGATGTTTGATTTAGGGGTAAGAAGACTTGCTGTGCGGGTGGAACCGGATAGTTTGTTATAAGTTACATTTTTATTTGAAGTTGATTAGATGCTCGATATTGGGGAAAGAAGATAAGCTGAATTGGTTTCTTAGCATTCTTTTTTCACCGGACAAGTAGTTCCGGAATTCAGTCGAAACCGGAAAATTTGCAGAAGTAAGGCAAGAAGTTTTCGTCAAAATCGATATGACTTATAGGGGTAAACACACATGCTGAATCGATATCTGAACTTGGTTTTCACAGATGATTAGCTATTTGGCCTTAATCTGGTTCTGAATTTTGATATTAAAAATGTTCAAGGAGTTTGGCGAAGACTGGACCTGGCGAAGACAAGACCCAATTGTCTAGATCAAATATTGGATTTTTGGGATCCCATCGAAACCTTTGGTCTTGTTCTTAAAATCGGCCGATTTTTCATCAACACAATCGTTTTTTCTCAATAATACTCGTATTTATCTGCAATAACAGTCGGTAAAAATAACCAGCCAGCCGGCCTCCCCCCCCCCCCCCGCCCATACATTTTGGCTAGTAACGCCTCTGAGCCCAGGTAGGGTTGGAAAGTCACCGACCTAATTGCGTGGAACATCGCAATGGCCGGAGTGAAACTTGTTCCGCGTTCTGGGTATGGCGCAAATGGCAAGCATTCACGTTATCTTCAGCTTGGGATGAAGGAATACTTACACGGTACTGGAGGAAAGTGTAATGATATCCTGAAGGTTTCAAAATTCTACCACAAAGTCGAACTACTACATAAGTCTCACAATGTTATTCTGGGCAGGCCAATTCTTTTGGCCGAAACTAAGGCTACAAATGGCCCACTGTCTCAATCCCCGAAAGAAAGAGATGGCAAGCAAAAGGTGATAAAAACACCGCTCGTCATTATAGGAACAACGACAGCTCCTTCGGTTTTTTTTTTAGAATCATAGCCTATGAGTCAACACTCAGAGAATGGAAAACTTCTATCGCTGTATTGTCGAAGTTTCGCATCCTCTTGGTTGGTTTCGCTACTTCGAGACACAATCCGATTTCATTCATTCGTTCATTCGATTTCATTCATAAGAGACTCTGAGCTTGCTATTGCTAACCTGATTAACAAGTACAACTCAAAAGCCCATTCCTACCCCTGGAGCAAAATCCTCAGAGTCTAAGTGTGTATGTATGTAATCGTGTTTAGTTGTCAATCAGAGAGTTTTTCAGTTTTATTTGTTGATTTTTTTCCTATTAAAGTGTTGTTTTCCTTTGGTTTTGCTTTTTTTCGTTTCTGTACTCTGTCCTTTTTCTTTTTGAAATGACGGGTGATAAATAAATAAATTACTGATCGGTTCCCACCCCATGTAGATTCAGATCCGCTTTCATTGGATGAGATACAATCTCTCTTGATGAGTTAGAGCGTTATGATGTCCGACTTCGTTCAAAAGAAACATATCGTGTAGCGACCAGAGGCGTTACTAGTCAAAATGTTTTTTTTTTTGGGGGGGGGGAGGCTTTTACCGACTGGCTGGTCGTTTGCACCGACTATTTTTGCAGAAAAAACGACTGTTTTGAAAAAGAACGACAGTTTTGATGTAAAATCGACTGATTTTCAGAAAAACAGCCTTTTTTTTCATGAAAAGATCAGCTGTTCTTACGAAAAACCGAGGCGCTTCGCGCCGATTCGGTTATTTTTTACCCACTGGCCGACAACATTGGGGGAGGAGGGACAAGCCCTAGATACAAAGTTGACAAGACCGGACCGGATTCGGAATCAGTGGGGGGAGTTGGAAGGAGGGTTCTCCAATTCTGGTGATCCCGAGTTAAGATGCTTTCACATCTACTAGGACGATGAAACTTGGCAGAAATGTCAAGGACTTGACCATTTTTACGTAAGAACAGTCGTTTCTCCAATCTGACCATCGTAGGGGGAGTGAAGGATGGGGGAATCCGGAATCTTCGGGTATGTCCAACTTTTGAACGGGTGACTCCATCTTAATGAAACTTGGTATTCGGAAAGACCTTCTGTCTTAGATGTCCCATTTCAAGTGCGGACAGGATCCGATCAATTTAGGGGGAGTCGGGGTGTGGACCGGAAATTTAGGTAGAGCACGCATAGAGGCAGAGAGACGGGGTACACCAAAAAGGGACGTGTCGCTGTTTACATTTATACTAGCGCATCTAGCGGCAAAAAAAGAAATGATCTGGAAGGAATTATATGAAGGGCGCATGGCGGACTAGATTCGCCGCAACCATACTCTATACGAATAAGTCCAAAACACGCCAGTGATCCTCAGGAAGAACTAGAAAACATCTCACTAACGACTCAAAATCAATAACTCAAATCCTGTGTCAAACAATCACGGCGATCTTCGGGAGGAGCTGTGGTACCCGAGGTGATACCGCTTCTGGCTCTTCCCCTAGGTACCCGGCAATTTTGCATCGGCACGGAGAGTTAGTCATCAAGAGTATTGAAGGCTGGAAGCACTAGCTGAATCATGTTCTGTTTTCCAGCTGCTGCTACAAGCTGCAGCCGTCCCAACCACTACTGCACCACCATGTCGGTTATAACCAACGCCATAAGTACTGCCGTCCACGCTACACTAGGAACTACTGAACTCATCCTCAACTGCTACCTAATCCACACATGGAGAAAAACAGCGAGGGGCTGGACACTCATAAACGCTCTTCTCATCACCCAGTGCATCGTCGCTGTTCTAAACGGTCTGGCCGCTGGATTTGAGATAGTTACAGTATGGCTCCCGCGGCATGTCTTATGTCAAGTGTACTCAGCAAAGTCGGGAATGATTCTTCAAGCAATGACCCTTCTTCATCTGATGACAAGTTTGGTGCGATATTTATACATCATACGCTGGGAATCTGCCTTAAAGGCGGAAAAGCGAAAAACAATGATCTGGTTAGGATTTGTTGGTACTTTGGTAGTTTTGTCATTTTTTCGCGTATTTTACGTTGTCATGCCAGCAGAGGATATGCCGTTTAAGATATGCATGCGGCAACATCATCGACGGTCTTGGGGTCAATCGGTGGTAGTTGTAACTGTTTTGGGCCTTCTTAGCTGGCTGACGATACTGTACAACTTGAAAATCCGAAATGAGCTAGACGCTCTTCCTGAAGGACTACCCCCCAGAAGACGATTCAGTCTCACTGACGCCCATACGTCAAGCCGGATGTCAATGATTTCTGTTTCACTTTTTGTCGCCCAGATTTTGGTTACCACCGTCATTAGTAACGTTTTTGGCGAAGTAGTGGAGGACTATCTAAGCCTGATCTTCGGCATATTTGGCCATCTAGTGGGCACCATACAAGGCATCATCTATATGAAAAAGGGTAAGACAGTGGTAGGGGAGAGGGGTGGCATCATACGTTTATCGGTAATGCGACAAGAAAAGATAAAGAAAGCGGAATGTCAAGGGGTGAGATTCAGGGAGCCGCACGCCGAACATAGAAGCCCGTCGGAGAGTTTGGTGGTACAACCGGCTCAAACGGTTCAGGGAGAAACAGGAGCACAGACCCAGAACCTAGCCCTTGTCCATCTGTCTAATACCACCGCTACTGACGTAACTCAAGAAGCGGCACCCGACGAGGTCCCATTTCCCGGAGTAATATATGTCCAAGAAGCTGCTGTTCAAGACAAAGAAGACGCATCAGCATTGGAGCAAATAGAGCCGCAGGCACTGCAAATTAGTACGCGTTACAACCAAGCAGCTCCGTCAGATGAAAAGGAACGTTCCAACGCCCATGAAACAGCGCAAGCATTCTTTGTCGAAGAAGATTGCTGTCTAGACAGAGAAGAAGTATCTCCAGTGGAAGAAAACACGACTCTTTATAACCGCAATGCACAGTTGAATAAAACGGAACGTTCCAATGTCCTAGATGCAGTGACTGCGAATCGAATAATCTACGTCCAGGAAGCTATCATTCCAGACAGAGAAGAAAGAACTCAAGAACAAGAAGAGCTGCGGGAGCCTGTGGATTCTACTCTCTGAAATAAAAGATGCTGTCCTTCGGAACCGCAAAGCACAGTCGAATAAAAATGAACATTCCAATGTCAAAGAAGAAATTTGATACTCGACTACTCGAGTATCAAATAATCTACGTCCAAGAGTTAAGAGGGAGGAGAAAGAATTCAAGAAGAAGAAGATATGTGGGCAGTTTCAGACTTTTCAGTATTCTTTACAACCGAACCACACAGTTGAATGAATGAATGAAGTAAAAAGAAATATCCCAATGTCGAAGGAATAGTTGACGCAAACAGAATACTCTACGTCCAAGAAGCTGGCATTCCAGACAAAGACGGCAGATCTCAAGTGGAAGAAAAAAAAGCGGCGGGCAGTTACGGATTCTACTGTTTGGAATGGAAAGAAATAACTAGACTTTAAAAGGAAGGTTTCAAGTGGCGAAAATGGAGCCAAGGATAGTGGCGGATTCTACTATTCGATACAAAAAGAACATATGGAGTCAAAGATACAGTAGCCGCACAAGAGGCTGTTTAAAAACGCAGCCTAAGACGTTGTCAGATTCACCCTGGAAACTACGCAGTGTTGTCAAGGAACAGCTATTTAAATGACAGGATTTTATCCTACGAAGTTGACAGAGAATGCACAGGATTGCGAAATATTTAGGATAGTTGCGTAAGGGTAGTGCTGAAACACAAACCCAGTGTCAAAAGGTGGTATGTACTATCAGGTGTGCGCTGCACACGTTGGTAACCAATTTTCTTTAGTTTCAGTTTAAAGTAAACTAGTAGCCTACAGGATTGCAAGTTTGTGAGTACTATAGGTGAGGGTGCAGTAGGCTACAGTGAAAACAGTGTATTAGGATTTTGCTTTTAATTTAATATTACAGTACATATTTATTTATAAGTATGAATGAATAAAGGCATGAATAAGTAAAGATGAAACTTTCACAGCGTCGGCATTTTTAAATATTTGTTCTTCAACTGTGGCCTATAGTAAATTAGCTGAGATTGGAAAGTGTACGAGTGGTTGTGTTGAAGAAGCATTATGAAGACCAGGAACAAACTGTATCTAAATATTAAATGAAAATAAGAATTATAAGTAAAATTAACTTTAAAACATCGGAATTTTTAGAAAGACGATCCTATAGCCATGATGCATGCTAGGGTGATGCTAGGTGGCACTGGGTTAAAGCTATGTACATCTTTATTTTTGTTTCTTCGTATTACAATATTTCAGTTTTTCGCGTCGGTTATGAAATTACTATTTATTTTCATTAGTTGTTGCATTAGTTACTGGTGATATTTATTTACTTGCAATAACGGTCTATCTATACCACACACCTCAATGGCGAAAGCTATGTGTCTTTTTTTCCTTCACAAAGATGACCACAGCGAGTCAAGGTGGCGCTAGACTGAGCATCTTTTTACTTTATTATCATTATTCTATTATATTTTTACACTGCAAAATTTCAGTTCTGTCTGTCATTAACAAAATAACAATTTGTTTTGGCATTTCTAATCAATCAAAAAATTAAATTAAGAGCTGCTTACCAATTGCTATGAATGCCAAAGCGATAAAGAAAGTCAGGATATATCCATTCAACGGCTCATTATTTCTGCCATAGCCTTTGGCAAACATGTCAAGCTTCGGAAAGAGGTTGTCCTTGCACAAGGCCTGGAAAACCTTTGGGGCGGAGACAAAACAGGCTAGGGCGGAGCTAAGAGTCGCAGCGAAGCACCCAGCATAGTTAAGTGGGCCGTATGCTGATATCAGCTCCATCACCTGCAAGAAAGTGGCAAATTACTAGACACACAATGTTTATTTTTTGATGCTTTAAAGTTTAACTGAAAAGGGATCAGAAAGGACAATCTAGTTATCCATCACTCATTCACTTAAAGAGGCTTGAAGACCCGATGAAAATGCGTTACATTGTTGCTCCGCTAATCACGAATAACAGATGTTCATATAGTGGAATTTCCCTGTCAGATTTGTGGTACCTCTATGCGCTTGTACCTGTGTTGTATGCTTGACGTAAAAGATTTACGAGAAGTGAGTGTTCTTACAGTGAGCAGTGATCACCTAGTTCACCGCTGGCCACTGAAAAGCCGCGTTTCTGCTGAGATTCAAATTTTCCGCGTCATAGTAGAATTTTGCGTTGTGAGGACGGCCGTGGCTATTCTGAATGGCATACTAAAACAAACAGTGAAAAACAAAATAAAATCCCTTAACGCAAACCAAAGAATGCAGTGTATTCAACTAAATGATACAAAAATAAGTTACCTTTTCAGTTAAACTTTAAGACAGGTCTCGCCTTAATAGATATTAAAGACGTCATAAACACAAACTACTCCTACCCTTATTTAGGAAGCTAAGTCGGGACGGACAACGAATGATGCCCAAGATAGTGTCAAGTGGAGTCAGAAGTTGTAGCCCTATGCGCCACCAGGCACCACGTCTAAAGGCGTATTCTCGCCGTTCCCCGAGGACTCCTAGGGGAATCGAAGGGAAGGCGAGAATAGAGGGAGTCACTCCGCGCACAGAAACAGCCAGAACACGGGGAATGCTTCCAAAATGGTTTTTGTTCCTAAAAAACCTAAGTCTAAAGGTGTATTCTCGCCGTTCCCCAAGGACTTCTCGGGGAATCGAAGAGAAGGCGAGAATAGAGGGAGTCACTCCACGCGCACTCCGCGTACAGAAACAGCGAGAACACGGAGAATGCTTCCAAAATGGATTTTGTTCCTAAGAAACCTAAGTCTAAAGGCGTATTCTCGCCGTTCCCCGATGACTCCTCGGGGAATCGAAGGGAAGGCGAGAATAGAGGGAGTCACTCCACGCGCACTCCGCGCACAGAAACAGCGAGAACAGGGGGAACGCTTCCAAAATGGATTTTGTTCCTAAAAAACCTAAGTCTAAAGGTGTATTCTCGCCGTTCCCCAAGGACTCCTCGGGGAATCGAAGAGAAGGCGAAAATAGAGGGAGTCACTCCACGCGCACTCCGCGTACAGAAACAGCGAGAACACGGGGAATGCTTCCAAAATGGATTTTGTTCCTAAAAAACCTAAGTCTAAAGGCGTATTCTCGCCGTTCCCCGAGGGGAATCGAAGGGAAGGCGAGAATAGAGGGAGTCACTCCACGCGCACTCCGCGCACTGAAACAGCGAGAACACGGGGAACGCTTCGATTCCCCGAGGACTCCTCGGGGAATCGAAGGGAAGGCGAGAATAGAGGGAGTCACTCCGCGCACAGAAACAGCGAGAACATGGGGAACGCTTCCAAAATGGATTTTGTTCCTAAAAAACCTAAGTCTAAAGGTGTATTCTCGCCGTTCCCCAAGGACTCCTCGGGGAATCGAAGAGAAGGCGAGAACAGAGGGAGTCACTCCACGCGCACTCCGCGTACAGAAACAGCGAGAACACGGGGAATGCTCCCAAAATGGATTTTGTTCCTAAAAAACGTAAGTCTAACGGCGTATTCTCGCCGTTCCCCGAGGACTCCTCGGGGAATCGAAGGGAAGGCGAGAATAGAGGGAGTCACTCCACGCGCACTCCGCGCACAGAAACAGCGAGAACATGGGGAACGCTTCCAAAATGGATTTTGTTCCTAAAAAACCTAAGTCTAAAGGTGTATTCTCGCCGTTCGCCAAGGACTCCTCGGGGAATCGAAGAGAAGGCGAGAATAGAGACAGAAACAGCGAGAACACGGGGAATGCTTCCAAAATGGATTTTGTTCCTAGAAAACCTAAGTCTAAAGGCGTATTCTCGCCGTTCCCCGAGGACTCCTCGGGGAATCGAAGAGAAGGCGAGAATAGAGGGAGTCACTCCACGCGCACTCGGCGTACAGAAACAGCGAGAACACGGGGAATGCTTCCAAAATGGACTTTGTTCCTAAAAAACCTAAGTCTAAAGGCGTATTCTCGCCGTTCCCCGAGGGGAATCGAAGGGAAGGCGAGAATAGAGGGAGTCACTCCACGCGCACTCCGCGCACAGAAACAGCGAGAACATGGGGAACGCTTCCAAAATGGATTTTGTTCCTAAAAACCTAAGTCTAAAGGCGTATTCTCGCCGTTCCCCGAGGGGAATCGAAGGGAAGGCGAGAATAGAGGGAGTCACTCCACGCGCACTCCGCGCAAAGAAACAGCGAGAACACGGGGAACGCTTCGATTCCCCGAGGACTCCTCGGGGAATCGAAGGGAAGGCGAGAATAGAGGGAGTCACTCCACGCGCACTCCGCGCACAGAAACAGCGAGAACACGGGGAACGCTTCGATTCCCCGAGGACTCCTCGGGGAATCGAAGGGAAGGCGAGAATAGAGGGAGTCACTCCACGCGCACTCCGCGCACAGAAACAGCGAGAACACGGGGAACGCTTCGATTCCCCGAGCACTCCTCGGGGAATCGAAGGGAAGGCGAGAATAGAGGGAGTCACTCCACGCGCACTCGGCGTACAGAAACAGCGAGAACACGGGGAATGCTTCCAAAATGGATTTTGTTCCTAAAAAACCTAAGTCTAAAGGCGTATTCTCGCCGTTCCCCGAGGGGAATCGAAGGGAAGGCGAGAATAGAGGGAGTCACTCCACGCGCACTCCGCGCACAGAAACAGCGAGAACATGGGGAACGCTTCCAAAATGGATTTTGTTCCTAAAAACCTAAGTCTAAAGGCGTATTCTCGCCGTTCCCCGAGGGGAATCGAAGGGAAGGCGAGAATAGAGGGAGTCACTCCACGCGCACTCCGCGCAAAGAAACAGCGAGAACACGGGGAACGCTTCGATTCCCCGAGGACTCCTCGGGGAATCGAAGGGAAGGCGAGAATAGAGGGAGTCACTCCACGCGCACTCCGCGCACAGAAACAGCGAGAACACGGGGAACGCTTCGATTCCCCGAGGACTCCTCGGGGAATCGAAGGGAAGGCGAGAATAGAGGGAGTCACTCCACGCGCACTCCGCGCACAGAAACAGCGAGAACACGGGGAACGCTTCGATTCCCCGAGCACTCCTCGGGGAATCGAAGGGAAGGCGAGAATAGAGGGAGTCACTCCACGCGCACTCCGCGCACAGAAACAGCGAGAACACGGGGAATGCTTCCAAAATGGATTTTGTTCCTAAAAAACCCTAAGTCTAAAGGCGTATTCTCGCCGTTCCCCGAGGACTCCTCGGGGAATCGAAGGGAAGGTGAGAATAGAGGGAGTCACTCCACGCGCACTCGGCGTACAGAAACAGCGAGAACACGGGGAATGCTTCCAAAATGGATTTTGTTCCTAAAAAACCTAAGTCTCAAGGCGTATTCTCGCCGTTCCCCGAGGGGAATCGAAGGGAAGGCGAGAATAGAGGGAGTCACTCCACGCGCACTCCGCGCACAGAAACAGCGAGAACATGGGGAACGCTTCCAAAATGGATTTTGTTCCTAAAAAACCTAAGTCCAAAGGTGTGTTCTCGCCGTTCCCCAAGGACTCCTCGGGGAATCGAAGAGAAGGCGAGAACAGAGGGAGTCACTCCACGCGCACTCCGCGTACAGAAACAGCGAGAACACGGGGAATGCTCCCAAAATGGATTTTGTTCCTAAAAAACCTAAGTCTAACGGCGTATTCTCGCCGTTCCCCGAGGACTCCTCGGGGAATCGAAGGGAAGGCGAGAATAGAGGGAGTCACTCCACGCGCACTCCGCGCACAGAAACAGCGAGAACATGGGGAACGCTTCCAAAATGGATTTTGTTCCTAAAAAACCTAAGTCTAAAGGTGTATTCTCGCCGTTCGCCAAGGACTCCTCGGGGAATCGAAGAGAAGGCGAGAATAGAGGGAGTCACTCCACGCGCACTCCGCGTACAGAAACAGCGAGAACACGGGGAATGCTTCCAAAATGGATTTTGTTCCTAAAAAACCTAAGTCTAAAGGCGTATTCTCGCCGTTCCCCGAGGAGTCCTCGGGGAATCGAAGAGAAGGCGAGAATAGAGGGAGTCACTCCACGCGCACTCGGCGTACAGAAACAGCGAGAACACGGGGAATGCTTCCAGAATGGATTTTGTTCCTAAAAAACCTAAGTCTAAAGGCGTATTCTCGCCGTTCCCCGAGGGGAATCGAAGGGAAGGCGAGAATAGAGGGAGTCACTCCACGCGCACTCCGCGCACAGAAACAGCGAGAACATGGGGAACGCTTCCAAAATGGATTTTTTTCCTAAAAAACCTAAGTCCAAAGGTGTATTCTCGCCGTTCCCCAAGGACTCCTCGGGGAATCGAAGAGAAGGCGAGAACAGAGGGAGTCACTCCACGCGCACTCCGCGTACAGAAACAGCGAGAACACGGGGAATGCTCCCAAAATGGATTTTGTTCCTAAAAAACCTAAGTCTAACGGCGTATTCTCGCCGTTCCCCGAGGACTCCTCGGGGAATCGAAGGGAAGGCAAGAATAGAGGGAGTCACTCCACGCGCACTCCGCGCACAGAAACAGCGAGAACATGGGGAACGCTTCCAAATTGGATTTTGTTCCTAAAAAAACTAAGTCTAAAGGTGTATTCTCGCCGTTCGCCAAGGACTCCTCGGGGAATCGAAGAGAAGGCGAGAATAGAGGGAGTCACTCCACGCGCACTCCGCGCACAGAAACAGCGAGAACACGGGGAACGCTTCCAAAATGGATTTTGTTCCTAAAAAACCTAATTCTAAAGGCGTATTCTCGCCGTTCCCCGAGGACTCCTCGGGGAATCGAAGAGAAGGCGAGAACAGAGGGAGTCACTCCACGCGCACTCCGCGCACAGAAACAGCGAGAACACGGGGAATGCTTCCAAAATGGATTTTGTTCCCAAAAAAATATGCAGTTGACGAAACTAGTCTGGAAATTAGTCCCCGGGACAAACAAAAACGCGGGGACTCCTCAAGTGGAGTCCTCGGGGAAAGGCGAGAATACGCCTTAAGTAAGATCCTTGTCTTTCACACTCGTATCGCCTCTCGGCTGAACTTTAATGTGGGAACTGACGCAATTTGCATAACTGACCTTAGGGCGATTTCGGCGGTCTGGAAAGCTCCGCTGGCTTATCGCCGTGTCCTTGCGTCTTCGGCTAAAACTCGCTTCACTTTCCGAGGCCCTTCTGGCGCTCCGCTAGTTTCTGGAAGTGACGTTGAGAGTGAATCCACTCCGTACGTGGAAAGTGGATTCTGCGTTTGGATAACGAGTCCGTAAAAACGCAAGAATTGCCGTTTTATCTCCTAATGGGTGTGAGCATACGCTTGCCGGGGACAGTGACCAGGAGCGCGTTCCACCCTTCTAACAATAGTAACTATTAGTTACTATTTCGTTTTAACCTCGTGAACAGTGACTGCGCTGACCGTTCCAACCTTCTCAAAATAGTAACCAACAGTAAATATCTGTTTACCACACTCGGGAGTGTAGTTAGCGTGGTAACCACGATCTCTCTGACCCGATTGGCCCGATCAGCCCGCGGCACGATTTTTTGACGAAAATAGAAAAATGTGTTCCAGCCTTGACGCCAAGAAGCCACGATTCGTGACGTTATGCGTAGTAACTAAGGTGCAGGGTGGAACACGCTCGAGGAGTCGAAAGTGGAACAATGTCGAGTGCGGTAAAGGCAACAAGTGTGCAAGCGCTCAAACGTGCAGTGTTCCGAGAAAACTGCTGAACTGAAGCAAACTGGTCGGCGGTTGCTCCTTGTCAGTCGGAGAGTAGTTCATGTGATCAATATACCAATAAAATTCTTCGTAGAGTATGCTCGTTAATTTTTATTTTTTATAATTACTTAATTGAGGTAGTTTCTTTTCTGCAGAATGCCTCTTCAGAATGTCAACGACCAAAATACAAAAAGTTCAAAATTCCCACGGTTAAAAATGCCTCCGACTCAAAATGCCAACGACTCAAAATGTCCACAAGGGAGGTCGAATACCCCGAAACCGAAATCGTCCAAAAATGCCCACAGGGGAGGGGAGGCTAAAATCGTCCTGGTTCAAAATGCCGAAGGCTCAAACTGTCGACAGGGGAGGCAAAAATGCCGTGGGACAACGGACAACGAGATTACAAGGAAAAGGATTACCACGAAAAAGGTTCTGAAAGGAATTATTTTATTGTTTGATGATCAGGTCAGTATTATTTGCGTAAAAGTATGAAGAACGGTCATATAAAAATGTTCCAATACAGAAAGCGAAACTAGGCGATCCAAGAAGGTAAGAATTGTTCGAAATAATCTTGATTACTAACTCTCATTGCCGATGCAAAATCGCCGGATACCTAGCGGAAGAGCCAGAAGAGGTATCGCCTCGGGTATCACAGCTGGTCCCGAAGATAGCCGTGATTGTTTGACACAGGATTTGAGTTGTTGAGTTGGGTCGTTACGGAGACGTTTTCTCGTTCTTCCTGACGATCACTGGCGTCTTTTGGGCTTAGTTATATAGAGTATTAAAATAACAGTTTTAAGATCGCTGTCTGTAATCGGTTTGTTTCTACGGAATTCGGCAGAGAATTACAATATCATATTATAACTGAGATAATACCAGTTCAAAATACGGTTGCCGCCATTCTGATACTCATTCTGCTCCTTCCGTTTCTCACTCACCGCTAATTCAAGTTTTCTACGGTTTGGGCACCACAAGCAATTCATCGTGGGCATTCTAAGTAAGTAAGTAAAGTATGTATTACCCGTATTTTCACTTGGAACAAAACGAAGTAAAGAAGAAAATAAAGAAAAAGAAAAAAAAGAGAAATTTAAGGCACAACACAAATACAGACACATGACGTTTTACATAACAGAGGTGCCATAACATGCCGTGGGCCGTGGGCACTATGAGTCGTGGGCATTTATAGTGGGCATTGTGATCGTGGGCATTATGAGTGTAAGGCATGCTGGTGTCCCTCTGGACACATGTGAGGAATAAGGGGTTCGTTCTCTTGAGTTGTGAGGAGCTTCCTAATATAAGGGGTACTCTTTTTCAAAAAGGGGGGGATGAGCTACTTCTAGGTATTCTATAGTCTATAGTGTGTTTTGGCAACATGATAGAAAAGTTATTAGTTTGGTATAAAGTCGGTAGGTCGGTAGAATATTATGTGAGGTTGTGAATGGTTGTTTATTATTTGAGATCGTTTTTTTTTTCTTTTCTGTATATGGCTTAATAGCTTTTAAATGCAGGTATATATAGATATATATATATATAGATGTTCCTACGGCCCAAGCTGACTGCGAATCATATTTGACGGTGCAAAATGGATAAGTCAGCTACATTTTATTCGAGCAATATTTCGGCCCTTCTTGGCAAGGGTCCTCTTCAGGCTCAAGCCGCTCGAGCTGGAAAATAAACTTCAAATTAAACTTCCCGTCCGTTGGGGGAGGTCTCGTGGCACGATTAACTGCCGAAGAGGTTGCACTAAAAACAGGACATCAACGTTCAAGACAGCATCAAACCAGAGGCGTTACTAGCCAAAATGTTTGGGGGGGGGACGAGGCATTTACCGACTGGCTGGTAATTTTTACCGACTTTTCTGCAGAAAAAAACGACTGTTTTCAACAACAAAAATGACATTTTGAAAAAAATCGACTGATTTTCAGAAAAATCCACTGACTTTCCGAAAAACCGGCTATTTTGACGAAAAATCGACCAATTTTCAGAAAAACCGACTGTTTTCATGAAAAAAAATCAACTGTTTCGACGACAAACCTCCCCCAACGGACGGGAAGTTTATTTTCCAGCTTGAGCGGCTTGAGCCTGAAGAGGACCCTTGCCAAGAAGGGCCGAAATATTGCTCGAATAAAATGTAGCTGACTTATCCGTTTTGCACCGTCAAATATGATAAAAAAAAAATGATATACATATATATATATGATATATATATATATATATATACTGACCTAGTTTGCGTTGGCAGAAGTTCGCCAATTCTTACCTGGATATATATATATATGTGTTAGTACCATGCTCACCCCTGCCAGCATGCCCCGGCATTTGAGCAAGGTTATGAAAAAAGGCTTCGTGTACTAGACTGACCTAGTTTGCGTTGGCACAAGTTCGCCAATTCTTACCTGGAAGCTGTTCTGAAGTCCCCACTTGCAATTGCCGTTCTGACAATCCCCGTTCTGGCTGAAAGACATCCATGGGGGGAGGGAAGAATGGGACTCTCCCGACGCGTCTCTCTTGACACAGGCTCCAGCAATGGCTCCGAAAAGGATGTAGGAAACACTAGTTGTAATAATGGCCAGGATTGTTCCCTTTGGAATAGCTGTGGAGGGATCCTGAAGAGAGAAAATTTCTTAAGCCCAAATTCTTGCAACGTGTACCGGACTCCATCAAACTATTCGAGAAGCCGTTGAGATAAGGAACAAGACCAAAGGTGTCGATGGGATCCCAAAAATCTAATATATAATGTAGATAGATAAATAATTTAATTGTAATATTTAGGAACGATACTTAAAAACTAATTGTCTTTTACAGATTGGTGCGCTTATCAGATGAGAAGTTTGACATTATGTTAATTTGAGGCACCGCTGGATAAGTTGTTGATTGTTTGGTGTGATTGTCCAACATCTAATCAACTTTAAACAAAAATTTAACTTATAAAAAAAATTTCGGTTTCAGCTGGATTCCGGACGAACTACATGTCCGGCTAAAAAAAATTTGTCATAATCGAATTCAGCATCTATTTTTGCCCCTATGTCGGACATCTAATCAACTACAAATATACCCCTATAAGTCATATCTGTTTTGACGAAAACTTCCTGCCACTTCTGCCAATTTCCCGGTTTCGGCCGAACTCTAGAACTACTTGTCCGGCGAAAAAAGAAAGCTCAAAAACGAACTCAGGGTATCTTCTTTCCCCAATAATGAACATCTAATCAACTTCGAATAAAAATTTGACTTATAAAAAATTTTCCGGCTCCAGCCGGATTCCGGTCGAACTATATGTCCGGGTAAAATATGATTGTCACACACGGATTCAGCGTCTCTTCTTACCCCTAAATCGGTTATCTAATCAGCTAGAAATAAAACTTTAACTTCTAACAATTTTCCGGTTTTGGCCGGATTCCGGGCGAACTACATGTCCGGGAAGAAAATTTTTTCACATAAAAGTTCAGCATGTCTTCTTGCCCTAAACCGGACATCTGATCAACTCCAAATAAAACTTTTAATTTTAACAAACTTTCCGGCTTGAGCCGGATTCCGGGCGAACTACTTGTCCGTCGAGAAAATGGTTTTCACCATCGTCTTCAGCATGTCTTCCTACCTCTAAATCAAACATCTAATCAACTTGAAATAAAACTTTTACTTTTAACAAACCGGGCGAACTACTTGTCCGATTACAAAATGGTTTTCACCATCGTGTTCAGCATGTCTTCTTACCCCATAATCGACTATCACATTAGCTGTTTCAAAATATTTTGTTTGCCCCTTAATTTGAACCCCCTCCCCCACCCCTAAATGTAGAGCCCATTTACGAACTTGACTGGTCCGCCGACGCAACGAATCCTCACACCAAGTTTCATCAAAATATCTCATTCCCTTCGAGAGTTATCGTGCTTACAGACGGACGGACGGACGGACGGACAGACGGACAACTTTTGCGATGTCATAGGTATCCCTCCACTTACGTTTTAGGATCCCAAAAACCGAGAAGGCATTAACCGAGACACAGGCGAGTACTCACAACCGGAAACGTGGAATGAGTTATAAAGGGAAGAATATTTAAGCCTCAGTCCCTTATTAACAACAAAAACGAAGTCGATCAAAATGCAGAAAAAAAACCTTTTCTGTCGTCAACCCAATCGTGCAGCAAAAACAGCAGCTGTGTTAAAAATTAAACCTCAGCACTAGTTTTTCCGTGCAATTATATTTAAAAGTAACAGATACAGGCGAGCAGGGGCGTCACGACTGTGGGGGGGGGGGGAGGGGGGTAAAGCCCCCCCCCAATGCTGTCGGCCAGTCGGTAAATAACCGAGTCGGCGCGAAGCGCCACGATTTTTCGTCAAGACAGTCGATTATTTTCTGAAAACAGTCGGTTTTTCTGAAAATTGGTCGATTTTTCGTCAAAAAAGTCAGTTTTTCTGAAAATCAGCGGATTTTTCTGAAAATCAGTCGATTTTTTCAAAAATGTCATTTTTGTTGTTGAAAACAGTCGTTTTTTCTGCAGAAAAAGTCGTTAAAAATTACCAGCCAGTCGGTAAATGCCTCGTCCCCCCCCCCAAACATTTTGGCTAGTAACGCCTCTGCAGGCGAGTACTCCCTACCAGAAACTTGGAGCGGGGTTATTAATGGAATCCAATTTAAGTTTTCAGTCTGTTATTAGTTACAAAACCGAAGTTGATCAAAATACAGAAAAAAAAACTTTCCTGCCTCCCCCATCCCCCCTCCACAGCTACGAACCAACCCTTCGAGGATACTGCTTGGGCTACCATTATAGTCAGCATACGTACCAACCGCTCGGGTACACGCCCCAATCGTGCAGCAAAAAACAGCGGCCGTTTCAAAAATAAAATCTTGTAACGAATTAATCTCTAGCGAAACAAGATATTTCGTCATGAGTATTCCCTCGTTTCTGTTCCGTTAGAGATGAGCCTTTCTCCAGAGGTTGTCGTTATTAATCATTAAATCTCTCTCTTTCCATAGAGTTCAATTGTGACTCAACGCACTTCTCCAGAGGTTCTTTCAGTTGGCAGTTACTATTGTAGGCTATGTATTTATATTCCCAAGAAAAAATTTATCTCAAAATAGTACTATGAAGTAGTACGAAAAAGTTGTATGCAGTACTAACGATGCTACTACATGCTTCTACTTCACTACCGTGTTACTGCATACTACTACATGCAACCATTAGCAAGACTGGATGCTGCTATGGCAAGACAGGATGCTACTGGATACTACTACATAAGATTGGACCAGTCTGAGCCACATCAAATGATAGTATTCTTTGCTATTACATAGTATTACATGCAACGTTTTCGTACTACTACCATACTACTACGCTGGTTACAAATTTTTCATCGGGTTGTATGGAGAACTTAAAACTAAGTGTGTTTTCTAACACATGGTCTGTTGAATGTAGGACCTAGGGCCAACCACCCAAGCTCCTCCCTCCACAGCTTTGAACCAACCCTTCGAGGATACCGCTTGGGCTACCATTATAGTCAGCATACGTACCAACCGCTCGGGTACACGCTACACGGTTATAGGATATTTGGAAGTTAACTCACAAGTTAACACTGAATGTATAACAAGACACATAATATAACAATCTCAGGACTAGTTTTTTCCCTACAGTGTATTGAAAGTAATTTCCCCGAACAAGATATTTATAGTTGATAGAAGCTTCAGTTATTGATTGCAGGTTTTTTTCCTTCCCCGACGTTGACGCTGGAGACTGACAGCCTGACAAGGACCCTTGCCAAGAAGGGCCGAAATATTGCTGCTAAAGCATCGTAGTTGACACATCCGTTTTAAGCATTATTTGAATTCATGTTTCAACGTTAGCTTGAGCTCAAGGAATGTTTAGAACATATTAAAGCACAACTCTTACTGGAAATGATCTTTCACGATGAAATGCCTTAGAAATATCATTTTCGAAAATACAAGTATCGTCCACGAGAAATTATAGATTTTCTTGTTAGCGCTTCTCGACGGAAAAAGCCTTCACGCTCTCCGACACTGAATATCTGAATGAAGCGTGATTTAAAAGTGGGAAAACCAAGCACAAGAATTAACAAGCACAACATTACTGAATTACAAAGATTTTTTACTTGCTTAAGAAGCAGAGAGAGAGAAGGAGGAACGTGAGTTGAGCCACAGGCTGAGTAGGATAGGAAATTCCTTCCCTCAATTTGTTGATTGTTGAGACAGTGGAGAATAAAATCAGGCCCGCCGGTCTAAGACAGTTTTGTCACGCTCATCATCAGGTCCCAATGACCCTTCTTCAAGACCTAGCCTAACCTCCACCCTAAAAACCCGGACGGCGATCCTAGTTGAGGTGCCATAGACCGAACCATCAACATCTCAGAAGAAGATCAACCGGAAGGCGGAAAGGCTCGCGCTCCCCAGCTGTCCCGATGCCATTAATGAATAGAAGAAGAAGAAGAAAAGAAGTGCAAAACAGACGAGTGACCTGATGATTTACCATGTCCAAAATTAAAAAAAAAAACAGTGCTTTAAGCTTCTCAAGTCCTTGTGTAAAAAGAGTTGTCGGCGGACCTTGCAGCTTTCGGCGAGATTTGCGTTGCATGACGGGTAAAACTCAGCTAGGCCGAAAAAGCGCTAAAAAGCCGTCTCTAACAAAACGAAAGAACGAAGAAAAGCGAGGATTTCTGAAGCTTATAATTTCAGAATGGGGATTCGGATAATAATAAAGGCAGAATAAGCAAGAGGGGGCTTTTAAAGGCACCAAGGAAACTGAAAACTTAAAGGACCCCCCGCACTATTTACTTTTCAACTTACAGTATTTAATAATATTTGAATACTTTAAAACTAGGCTGTGATTTCAACACATAACCCACGGTTTTGTCTGTTTTAAGCCTTTTCACAGACCCGTTGACTTGTAGCAAAAACAAAGAAACAATTTACATAACCATTTTTTCTGATGGAAAAATTTCTCGCAGACAACCGTCGACAGCGTGATACACATCGAAGGTAGCAAACACGGCAAGCGAGAAAATCAGCGAGGTTTTGTTAGAGGGGTTAGAATGTACGGTACGAGACTGGGGTCTCCGGGTTTAGAAACAGATAGAGTGATTATGGAAGTAGGTGGCATTAGTTTTATAGGTAAGATAGGTCCTTTAAGTTCTTTCTACTTGAGGCGTTCTTGAAACCGCCGAAAAGACATCGGCTCACTCTTCCGATATCATAGCGACAGATAAAAAGTCAACAGATGCTTTTTCGACGGTTTTTCGGCTCTTCCTGGCAATGTTTGTTATGTATAACATTTAATGCATAAGGTTCACAAAATCACAACAGATTACACCCTAAGTGGTGTCTGTTCAAACTGCGCACCCCTTTGTTATCTGTTATGAAACTTCTGACTGTGTAGTTAAAGGACCACTCGCACTATTTACGCTTCAGCTTACAGTATTTTAAAATATTTTAATACTTTAAAACTAGGCTGTGCTTTCAACAAATAACCCACGGTTTTGGCTGTTTTAAGCCTTAACCGAGACCCGTTGACTTGTAGCGAAAACAGGAAAATAATTTACATAACCGTTTTTTCCGATGGAACAACTTCTCGCAGACAACCATCGTCAGCGCGATAAACATCGAAGGTAGCAAAACACGGCAAGTCAGAAAATCAGCGTGGTTTTGTTATAGGGGTTAGAATGTACCGTACGAAATTGGGGTCTCCGGGTTTAGAAATATATGGAGTGATTATGGAAGTGTTAGTAATATAGGTAAGACAGGTCCTTGACTACTCCCATTAGTAGGAGTCAAACCATGCAACGGCCGATCTTGTTACTCGGAACCAGGGTCGCCAAACTGGTGAAATTTTTATGTTCCTGAAGATCGTAAAAAAGTGTTCTTTCTTGAAAAAGTGAGACTGCAGCGAAAAATTCGGCGTTGCAACCTGGCTGTAAGTGGTACGTTTCTTGCTACGTCACTAATAACACTACTTTAGAGAAAAAAGGAGTCAGAACCAGAAAATAAATACTATCCTTGCTAATGGGTTCCATGTGTGGAAAGTAAATCCCGAATGGAAGGAGCTAGCGCTCCTTGCTAATGGGTTCCATGTGTGGAAAGTAAATCCATGTGGGAATTAATCCGGATTCGAATCCAGGATTCATCCTTTTGGGCGGATTCAAATCTTCTGCTTGTCAGGCTGGATTCGGATTCCACTAGGATTCCAAACCTTCAATCTTACGAATCCGCTCAAATTTCTAGTCTACATCCTTCCAGTTCCATTTCCCAATTTTTACACATTGGGTTTTGGCAATCCAACTTTCTTATCTCCAGCATCAATCATCCCCAGTAATCTGTCTGGTTATCGATTACCTTAGATATCAGTTGCTTTTTGTCACTTCTGATTATTAAACTATAACCTTGTCCATGATTTGATTTTTGTTAAGGTCGGATTCGAATCCAGATTCGATTCCGGACTCGAATCTTCAGCATGAAATGGTGGATTCGGATTCGTACCTAGCCCCGGATTCGGATTCAAATCCTCTCATGATCGGATTCGCCCACCTCTGGTAAGAAGTAGCAGTTTCGTGGCAACCCTGCTTGGAACTAGTTGACTTTTGGAGAAAATCGTAAATTTTTCTTTAAAACAGTCGATTTTTCTTAAGAATAGTCGATTTTACCTTTAAGTCTCCGGATATATTCGCACCAGCAAGAATTCCAGTTGCTGCGGGAAAGAAAATGGCAAATAGTGTGACGAAATTTTGTTCCTGACCTTGCCAATTGCGGTATTCGGGCTTCATGTTTGTCATGAACAGATTCCCTAGAAGAAAAGCAATATTTACTTCAATAAAAGACCAGCCACACTGTCAGAAATTTCATAACAGATAACACAAAGATGCGCGGTTTCAACAGACAATACTCAACAGACATAACTTGGGATGTAAGTAATGGTGCATTTACACACTGCGTAAAATCCGAGCGTATTTGAAATCCAAGCGTATTTTACGCGCGTATTTAGGCTTGAAAAGATCTCTAGCACTACGGACGTATTTGAGAAATCGGTCCGTTTTGTATCTAAACACGTCCGTATTGCTAGAAATCTTTTCAAGCTCAAATACGTGCGTAAAATACGTTCGGATTTTACGCAGTGTGTAAACCCACCATAAGTAAGTAAGTAATTTATTTATAACCCGCCATTTTGAAAAAGCGGAGAATGAAAAAAAAAATGAAACACATAAACACAGAGAAAAAGACACTTCATTTTCAATCTTCGGCCAGGAAGCAGTGGATAACGTCGAGCGCTGGTTGGGCCCTGTTGTCCATGATTCTTTATAGCGACGAGGAAACATCCAAAAGGGTAACACTTGCATCTTGAATTTTGAACTTCTCCGTCAGTGTATGGTAATCTGTTGTCGCGACAAACCTTATGCATGAAATGTTATGCATAACAAGCATTGCCAGGAAGAGTAAAAAAAGCAGCCAACAAAGCATCTGCTGACTTTTTTGTTTGTCGCCATGATATTTATTTTATTTTATTTTTTTGCCATGGCTTTTTGGCTTTTTTGTGCAGTTAAATCTTATCTTATCTTATCTATCGTAAAATTCAGCAGATATTTTTTTTGGCGGTTTTCTGCTCTTCCTGGCAATACTTGTTTGCATAACATTTCATGCATAACCTTTTGTCGCGACAACAGATTACATACCAAGTATTGTCTGTCGAAACCGCGCATTTTTATGAAAATTTCTGACAGTGCATCACCCCCACCCAAACAAAACAGAAACAGGTCGTGTCCAAAACGTAGTAATGGCCCCACAAATAAAAAAAAAGTTCCCAGTAAATAAAGGCAAAACTGGCTTCAAATAACCAAGAACAAATAAGCCAATAAAACCCTTGTCTGTGGTACCACACTGAAAAAAAATCTTGCAGTATTTGCTACTGGGATTAATCTTGTCTCTAAAAAGATAATCTTATCTCTCATTCGGATTAATCTTATCCCAGTAGAGATAATATTAACCCCAGTAGCAAATACTGCAGTTAACTTTAATCCTTAGTCGGAGAAACTTTTTACAGTGCATGCAGCGACTACGGATAGCCCGACAAAACTGAGCAAAGCTAGAGCTACTTGCTGCGCTTTGAGTCTTGTCAACTATGTATCTAGGGCTTTGCGCTTGTTCTTCCCACCAAGTTTAATCCCGATCCGTCCACTCTGAACATGTCACACGAGTTCCGGTCCCCCCCCCCCCTCCAACTCCCCCCAAAGTCATCGGATCCGTTCCGGACTTGAAGTGTGACATCTGAGAACCGAGGTCTTTCCAAATATCAAGTTTCATTACGATAAGATTCCCCGTTCAAAAGTTATAAATACGAAAATATTCCGTATTCCCCCTCCCTCCACTCCCCCACAGTGGTCGGTTCGGGGAAATGACTATTTCCAAGCTAGTTTGGTCGGGTCCCTAATCTGCCTGCCAAGTTTCATCGTCCTACCCTAACTCGCGATCACCGGACTAACCGACCGACCGACCGACGGAAAAGTGATCGGTATATGGCACTTGGCCGGAAGGCAAGTGCCATAAAATAAGTTAAATTACGGCTACGGGTTTTCATAAAAAAAAAAAAAAAAAAAAAAAAGGCCTTGGAAGACAGGGTGGCTGGGGGGTGAGGGTAAGCTAGGTTGGATCACTCACAACTCATTCCAGTGTAGCCTCTAGATCGCTCAAGCTCAGTCGATGGTCCCATGATTGCTCCGACGACAAAGTTGACTAGAGACAGTGTCAAAATCACCATCAACACTAGCTGAGCCTAGAGAAGAGGAAAACAACCATTATTACAATTACAATTAGAATTCAGTTTATTTATCCATAGCCATCTTTTTACAAACAAAATATAGTCCTGGAAATGCCAGTATAGTTAAAAAGATCAACCAAGGGATATATTTACAGTTGTAACCTATGATTTATGTACAAAATTCACGGTTTAAAATACAATTCATCAAAATACGATCATCATAATAATATTATTATCGAGAAAGAGACCCCCGTCCCTTTAAATTTGCAACAACTGTGGTGCTTTTCAACTCAATTACACTACCAAGAGCTTGAGAACAACTAGGTTATGAATAGCTTATTTTTTTATGGACCCTTGAGTTCGCCAGAAGCTTAGGTTAAATAATGGGTAGGGCTTTAGCTTTAGCTAAATAATTTCTGTTTTAACTATTAATAAAAAAATAAAAAAAGGCAGTTCCTGGACGGTTGAAGATGACCGAGTTTATGATCGATCACCAGTGACTTTTACCATTTTCTTAGTAATTAATTAGCAATTTTCCTCATACCGACCATGTGGGAGCCGGCAGGACTTGAAATTTGAAAATGGGAGTTACTACGCATGATGTCACGAATTCTGGCTTTTTTCCGTCAAGGCTGGAACGATTTTTCTATTTTCCAGCAGGATATCATGCCACGGGCGAATCCGACCAATCACGTTGCAGAGATGCGTAGTTACGACGCTTACCACGCTCCCGAGCATGGTAAGCAAATAGTAACTAAAAGTTACTATTTCGAGAAGGTTGGAACGGTCAGCGTAGTATCTTTTCGTGAGGATGGAACGGAAATAGTAACTGATAGTTACTATTGGCACGAGGGTGGAACAGGCTCTGTGTGAGATGGTCAAGTAAAAAATGGCAGCGATTTAGGAAGTGGCACTATGCCCCTTGAAAGACGACACTAGTCGTCTTTCAGGTGCGCTGAGAGACACGACAGGTAATGGCCGGTTAAAAAAAGGGGTGACTAGAAAAATTAAATAGTATTTTGTGATAAGTAAAGAATATTGCGAGTCACCTTAGGAATAATGCTAGTACCAATTCAGATTTTCACCTTGTAAAAGTGACCATCGTTGTCCGAATCTTTTCCAGTTTTTACAGCAACCCCTTACATTAGACCTTAGATATTTTATTTTATTTATTTATTTGTGACCCGCTTTTTGTATAACTGCGGACTGTGAGTAAAATACACAAAATAAAATACACATATTAAAACACTAAACAAAACAATGTACAGAAACATAACTACGTTATTTTCATATAGTTCTTATTGCTGAACAAAGCAATAAGCTAGAGTCTGTCCAGAAGCGAGCCTTGCGAATAATCTTGGGGGACAGCCATATACCATACGATATGTGTCTCTCGCAGCTCAAGCTGACCACTTTGAAGGAGAGGCGGCATGAGTTGGTCATGTCTTTTGGACATGGCTTGCTATCGTCCTCGAAGCACCGTGACATCCTTCCGCCGTCAAAATCAGCCCAGCGTTACACCCGACACCAAAACAAGTTGGAACCATGCAACCCTGGTGCGTCGACGAGATAGGCAGTCATTCAGACAATATTTTGTGGAAAATTTTAATAAGTGACAGACATTTTATTTTATTTTTTGTAACATATATTGTTTTATTTATCCTCGCGATATTTACAATAAAGTTATTCATTCATTCATTCATTCAGACAATATTTTGTGGAAAATTTTACTTGCTCTTAGTAAGCCGTAGCCGATCCACACTCACAAAAAATGTAAGTAAGCTGTCGTCGGAACTTCTCAAAATTGGCCTTGAAGTTAACCTGTCAAAATGTGAGTACCTGCATTTCAACCCTTCGTCAAATGGTTCGAATGCATCTAAAGCTTCTATATCTCTTGGATCGTTCATCGTCAAATCAACTGACTCTCTACGGTGGCTCGGCATAACATTCAAATCTTCGATGTCAAAATTTTGCTCTTCGGTTGTTCAAGAAGTTTATAAGTCAATCCGTAGCGCCTATGGGCGCATCGTCCCCAACCGGGGGCGCTATAATCGTAAAGCTTTGGGAAATGTGTACAGCACCTTCTGCGCTCCTTCTATACTATTTCGTTCTGGAGTCACTCATCTTCTACGAAAGAAGGAGATTAAAAAGATGAGATCATGTTATTTTAAATGTGCAAAGCACCTTCTCTACTTGCCGAAATTATGTCATAACCATACATTGACGAAGAAATTCAAAATTCAAGATGCAAGTGTTGCCCTTTTGGATGTTTCCTCATCGCTTTCAAAAATCATGGACAACAGGGCCCAACCAACGCACGACGTCGTCCACTGCTTCCTGATCGAAGACTAAAAATTAAGTGTATATTCTGTGTGTTTATGTGTATTGTTTATTTTCTTTATTTTCTTCATTTACTCCGCCTTTTCAAAATGGCGGGTCATAAATAAATTACTTACTTACTTACTTACTTATTCAAAAACACACTAAATAGACTTTGAAAATTTTACACAGTCACAAGCACATTAAACGGGTTCAGGACTGAAAAACTGGCTAATAATTTCGTGGGCTGACAGGGCAGGGCAGGATATGTGCCACCGGAGGTGGTTCTCTGTTCCCCGACTACGTAATATTCTCCCTCCCCCTTATTCCCCTATACGTATCAGACCCCAGCGAGAGATTAGATTAGATTAGATTACGTTTACTACAAACAAATACATACCATATAATCTGCATCACCTGCAGGGAAAGTCCCGGGGGACTTCTTAAATAGCAGGCGAAAAACAAAAATCACATCTATTTACCAATGAAAAAAAGATACTACTACTAGTGAAAAATAAATACTACTATTAACACTGCATTTCTAATTACTAAGACAAATACTAAAGAAAACAAGAGCTATAAGCTCATATGGCACTTGCATGTGTCAAGATGATTTGATTGATCAAAAGTAAGTTTCGACTTTGCGGCTGAGATGCGCGCTCTAAGGAAACTGGAACTTCATTTGTAAGCAAAACCCTTTAGGCAAAACTGCTAATGGGCTGATGGGCATCACGAAAATGCATATATTGCTTAAAAGTATTTTTTTTACTTTGCGGTCAAGATTGGTACTTTAAGGAATAATCGGATTTGGGAAGTAGAAATTTCTAAGCAAATGTTGTTGAGTCTCCAATATTCCAGCGAAGTTTCATCGTCCTAGCACATCTGGAAGTACCTTAACGCGCGATCACCGGAATCCCAGACCCCCCTCCCCCTCCTCCAACTCCACCCACAATAACCGGAGCCAATCCGGTTCTGTAAATGATTAATCCAGAGCATCTGTTTGTCATTCCCACCAAGTTCGATCCAGATCACACCAGTCTAAGCGAGTCAAGTATTTTCCGCCCTCCCCCCAATAATTGCCGGATTCGGTCCGGAAATGAAAAAGGTCACAAGAGAAAAATTGTCCTCTGTTTAATTATTAAATTTCACTCGAATCCGATCACCCGTTCCAAAGTTACGCATGACTCAATATTCCGGATTCCCCTCCCTCAACTCCCCCCCCCCCCCAAGATTATCATATCGAGGATTTTTTTTTATTCCAAGTCAGTTTGACCGGGTCCCTGATATGCCTTCCAAGTTTCGTCGTGAAAATCCCCCAAAAAACGGAATTCCGGGATACCCCCTCCTCCCCCCCCCCTCAAGTGTCCGGATCCAGTCAAATTATGTAAAAGATTTACATGGACCAGATGTTTGTTCTTCCCAGCAAGTTTCACTCCGATACCATCATTCTAGCCGTTTCTCGAGATTTCCGGTCCATCCCCCCCCCCACCCATCCCCAGCTCCCCCGCGGTGCACGTAGCCAATCCGATTCAGCCCTCCATTCTAAACGGGTCACGTATTTCCCCCCCCCCCCCCAATAGTTGCCGGATCCGGTCCGGATATGAAAAAAATCATCGGAGAAATGTCCTCTGTTGAATTCTTAAATTTCACTCGAATCCGATTCATTCCAAAATTACGCATGACTGAAAATTTCTGATTCCCTCCCTCCACTCCCCCCACCATAATCTGATCGACAAAATTTTAATTTTGAAGTCAGTTTGATTGGGTCCCTGATATGCCTGCCAAGTTTCATCGTGAAAATCCCCAAAACCACCATCACCGGAATTCCGGGACCCCCCCCCCCCCCATTAGTGTCCGGATCCAGTACAATGGTCTAAAGGACTTATCTAGAGCAGATGCTTGTTCTTCCCAGCAAGTTTCACTCCGATCCCTCCATTCTAACCGTTTCTTGAAATTTCCGGTCTCCCCCCCCCAACTCCCCCCTGGCTACCGAATCCGGTCAAGACTTTAAACGGGACATTACAGATATATATTCTTTTCAGTTATGAAGTTTCATTACAATCCGATCATCCGTTCGAAAGTTACACACTTCTCAATTTCCCGGATTCCCCTGCAGATTCCCCTCCCTCCACTCCATCACCATTATCTGATCGACAAATTTTTTATTTTGAAGTCAGTTTGATTGGGTCCCATGCCTGCCAAGTTTCATCGTGAAAATCCCCAAAACCACCATCACCGGAATTCCGGGACCCCTCCCCCCCCCCATAAGTGTCCGGATCCAGTACAATGGTCTAAAGGACTTATTTAGAGCAGATGCTTGTTCTTCCCAGCAAGTTTCACTCCGATCCCTCCATTCTAACCGTTTCAAGTTTCATTGTCCTAGCTCATCTGGAAGTACCCTCACTCGAAAAAGTGTGACAAAATGCCCTAAATTTTCAAGTTTCCAGCGCCCCAACTCCCCCGCATATGCTCGGATCGGGAAACTTATTATTTCCAGGTTACTTTGGTCAGGTCCCTGATATTCCTGCCAAGTTTCATTGTCCTAGCTCATCTGGAAGTACCCTAACTCGAAAAAGTGTGACAAAATGCCCTAAATTTTCAAGTTTCGAGCGCCCCCACTCCCCCGCATATGGTCGGATCGGGAAACTGATTATTTCCAGGTTCGTTTGGTCAGGTCCCTGATATTCCTGCCAAGTTTCATTGTCCTAGCTCATCTAGAAGTACCCTAACTCAGAAAAAAGTGACAAAATGCCCTAAATTTTCAAGTTTCCAGCCCCCCGCACTCCCCCCCATATTGTCGGATCGGGAAACTGATTATTTCCAGGTTAGTTTGGTCGGGTCCCTGATATGCCTGCCAAGTTTCATTGTCCTAGCACATCTGGAAGTACCCTAACTCGGATATGTGGGACAAAAAACTCGGACCGACCGACAGACCGACAGACGGAATTGTGATCGGTATATGGCACTTGAGCCAGAGGCTGCAAGTGCCATAGAAAAAGAGAAAACCCAATTATCATAAACTAACATCTCTGGCCCCTCCACACGAAAGATATGGAAGGAGTTTTGTTCCCGCTTTTGTTGAGTTGTGTAATATCCGATAATTTAGTTCTTTCTGATTTGAACCTGCTAAGTGTTACAGTGACATTTTATATATTTTTTATTAACAAAAGGTCAAATTGGAGGTAACGCTGAGATACCTACTATTGGGAAATAAAATTGTATTCTATCCTATAGGTACCCAGGGTATCCGTGAATAGGCGCCAGTCTTCTCTCTGGTGGGCTGCTACAGGGACAACCTCCCAATCAGGCTGCAGACTTGCAGGTAGGTTTGCAAGGTCTCTCTAGTACGTACGACGGAACAACGGGCAACGCATACCGTATATTTACTTGGAGAGCTATTCAAGTAGATAGCCATGGTGCCACGACGTTCCCACGACTTACTCACTTACCCCTGGTTCACACTGCTGCGATTTCGCGCAAAATTTTGCGTCATGCGACATACGACACAAATCGTGCGACAAGCAACGCAGAACTTTGCGTTTTGTCGCAGTGTCGGATGCGTTAAAACATTTCAACTGGTCCGACATAACGCATGCGATTCTTGAGGGAATGAAAAGAAAAAACAAAGACTAGTTAATTTTCAAGACTAAAAATTGCTCTACCTTGATCTCACCGTAATCCTAGGATAGCTGAATGCAAAATATCTTCTGAATAAACTTGTATTATTAACCTATTTTGAACAAGATGACATATGGAGTTTGACTGAAAATTTCCTAATGATGGGTGGTATTCAGATGGGTAATCTCCCAGCATCTTCAGAGGTTGTTTCCCCAAGGGTTTCTTTGTCCTTTTGCAGAATAATCTCGTTGACAAATTTCGTTTTCCATTTGCGTCTGCGTGGTAGTGGGAAGGTCCATGCGATTCTGTCGCACGTCGGAACATCAAAGAAAATATCGTGTCGCATACGAAGCAGCAGTGTGAACCAAGGGTTAGACAAGAACAAATAATCTGACAGAACCTCCGTCCCCTATCTCTGTAATATGACTATGCGGAGTCGAATGCTTCCTCGTAAGTCCCATACCCTGTCCGCTCTGAACGAGCGGAGGTTAGTAGCTTCGCGCCACATCACGTTTCGTTACCTCTACAAATAGCTAAATCGCTGTGAAGCACGCCGTGAGGAAAAGTAGAAGTCAAAGCTGATTGATTCTATGGACACGCTCCAGAGCGAGTCAGCGCGCGGAGTATGCCTACTGCACTATTTTTTCTGCGATGAGCTACGGCGAAGACGAATGATGAGTAAACGGGTATCAACAACAGCTCAAAGCTAGAGTAAGTACCTCTAGGTCCGCTCAGTTTTGTCGGGGTATTCATAGTCGCTGCATGGGACTAAAGACAGAGGTTCTATCTGGATCTTGCTTGGACTTGGTCTTCCCGCGCCTGGTGGCGCATAAGGCGACAACTTCTGACCTCCACTTAGCTCTATCTTGGGCAGCATTCCACACTTCAGTCATCGTGGTCTGACCTGACTTAGCTTCCTTCTCGAGGTTTCTGCCAAGTATGGAACGCTGCCTACCCTTTACAAGAAAGCCAGAAGGTTTCGGACTATTCCCGAGCCGGACACCAACAAGAACTCACAGGGCGGGTAAGAGTAAGAAGATTTCGATATTAGGACCGGAAGATTTCGATGAGCACTATACTTAGCATTTCCTTTAACTGCGTCATTGAACTTCTGCGGAGGCTGATACAGCTTCGTATCATCCTCTCTTGAGGCTGATACGATATCGTATCAACCTCCACAAAACTCATCGTCATGATATACCTTTGGGACATAGGAAGATACACACTACAGACCTGTTTGAGAAAAGTTACATGCTGTTATTATGTTTTTTTTCAATCCAGGGTTAATACTATTATTTTGTGCCATGCCCTTCGGGCTTTTATGTGAATATATTCTATTCTAATCTAAACTAAGGGTTTCTGTCTTCCGTTCGCTGTTTCGAAAAAAATTCTTTTGTAAAAGGAAAGTCGAAAATGAGAGAACAGGTCTGGAAGTTCGTAGGGAAATTCGCATTCACCGGCCCAGTCTCCCCAGAGAAGAGAAAACCCAAACAAATTTTATTTCCAAAACTTACCTTGGCCTCCCACTCCATCCCAATACAGACGATCCCACCAAGAAGAACTAGAGTAAGTCCTCCAACAATCCTTATGTCGTTCTCCGCGTTATCTATAATTCGAACCTAGAAAAGTACGGCTATAGCGAAAGCTCGTTCCAGGCTATCTAACCTCGCAGCTACCAACAATCTGTCGATCCTTGGGACCCGTCGTACCTAGCTGTGCCATGCCGTGTTTGCCTCTAACAGAAGTTCCCTATTCTTGTTTCCGGGAAGCTCATTTGTAGTAAGAAAGGTTAAGCAAGTTTTACCGTGTCATCGAACCAAACGATCCCGCGAGGATGGGCAAATCAAAGATACTGAGCCTCTAAAGAAGGAGCCGTGTGTCATTTGTCGAAAAAAAGTTTGAAAGAGTTTGAAATAGTCAATGATCTTATAGTACTGGAAAAGATACAATAGCTCTGCCATAAGTGCTGCCCTTCTTGGCAAGGTTCCTCTTCAGGCTTCAGGCCAAGAAGGGCCGAAATATAGCTCTAATAAAATGTAGCTGACTTATCCGTTTGTACCGTCAAATATGATTCGCAGTCAGCTTGGGCCGAACGAATGTCTACTTTCTAGTCCTTCCTTTGCGAGTGATAGGTCTAAAAACATTAATGAGCAAAATACTTAAAGTTTAACTGAAAAGCAAACTTATTTGTGTATCATTTAGTTGGATACACTGAGTTATTTGGATTCTGCTAAGAGATTTTTTGATTTTCCACTAACCGCTCTCGCAGTGAGGTTCAAAATATCTGCTGCTGTCCCCACAGTGCAAATTCTACTATGACGCGGAATATTTGAAGCTGAACACAAACGCGGCTTTTCAGTGGGCGGCGATAAGCTTGGTGAACACTGCTTAGTGCCTGAACAAAAGTATATCATAAATCTTTTTCGTCAAGCATGCGACACAGATAGGACCACAAATCTGACAGGGAAATTTCACTATTTGAAAACTGATAATTCGTGAATAGAGGAGCAACGAAGTAACGGATTTTCATCGAGTCTTCAAGCCTCTTTAAGTGAATAAGCGAGGGATAACAAGAATGTCCTATCACTGCCCTTTTCAGTTAAACTTTAAGGCTTCCACGAAGAAGAAAGGCCCTGTGGCAGCCCAGCTTCTCTGTTGCAACTGAACATTTTCTGTTATATCAATTAATATAAATATCTGTACTGAATATATAACTAGAAACTAAGAAACAGTACTTCTTAATTCAGGTGCATTATGCAAAAAATTATTAAAATAAACAATCAAATTTGCTGACGTAGTTCGTAGGATGCCCAGAACCTGTATATATATCAATCAGATGACACTGTAGGGCTTGTCGGCGATACATCTCCTTCGGGGATATCCGGGATATTTTCTATTTCGGGGATATTTTCTGGCAAAACTTCTCTCTCTAAGAAACTTTTCTTTTCCGGATCCGATCATCCGTCGGCGGAGGGACGGGGAATCCGCGATTCTAAAGTTGCGAACGGGTGATCCAATTCCAGTGGAACTTGACGGTTGATCGGAGGAGCTGCTCCAGATATGTATTTATGCATACGAACCGCATCCGGCCACGTTCGTGGGGAGTTTGGTGGGAGATTCGCGAGCGTAGGGACCCAACCAGGGGAGGCTTTCCAGGAATGTAACGTAGAAAGTGCCACGTGAGCTCGAAACTCCTGTTCAAACACAGGATCGTAAAAAGAACAGAGAAGACGTTTCAAGAATTTGGGCGTGTGTTATACTCACCACTTCAGGGATAGAACAATCTAGACCAGAGGAAAATAACACTACAGAGTGGCGCAAGACCTGAGCCTCATTTTTGTTCTCGGCCGCTTCCGGGCTGATTGTTTCTACATTCGTTTTTGCACTGCAGTGCTTCCGAGGAAGATGGCAGCGCTTCTCAAGGATCATGGAGTTGATTACCGACAAAGTCCGTGCTTCCCTGCAAGGTGCTGCTTCAAGCAAGAAGAAATCGTGCAGGCAGTGAATCCAAAATGCATCTTGTGCAGAAGCAAAGAAGTGCTGCAGCAGCGATGCGGCAGCATTATTGCAACCACAACGAGGCTCTGAAAAAAGTGACACACACTCGAATAGCAACGACACTAGCACCAATAGTGATAGTAATCGTCCCAACTGAAACTCAATCAGTCGTATACCAGCGCTGGCTCGAATAACTTCATATCCTGAACACAGCAACAAAATAGACACAACTTCCTCTGTTTCCATGATGTGTGCAGACTGCGCCTTAGCTTTACTAGACATTTCTAAACCCGCAAGTTTGTTTCGCTTTAAATGCCGCAAGCCTAATGGGCGGTGCTACGAGTATGGTCCATTTTCGAAGCATGGAAAGCATGGGTCTTGGCCCTGCTCCCTGGTGTGGTTTTGCTCTGATATCCGTCTTGCTCTGTTATACTTACCCCCAGGCTTTTAAGGAGGTCATTCAGCGACTCACAGAAGCCCACAGTGTGCAAAGCAACAGCAACAGCATTTGCCAACGAAAAGACGATCCCTACAGCTGCACCGAACTCGGGGCCAAGAGATCGAGATATCATGTAGTATGTCCCACCTATACGAAAGAAAAGAAGTAACGTCATCAAGCCGATGAAACCTGAGCAAAGTTGGATCTTGTTGGGGAGCGGTCTCAACATACCTCGACTTGAGGTACGTGCAGTAACATGCGAAAACTCGCATGCCAAATTCGCGTTAAATTTAATATCTGATCCAGAATTTCGCCAGAATCCTTGAACATTTTTACTACTGAAATCTGGAAACAGATTCATTTAGCAAATAGCTAGTCATCTTAGACAACCAAGTTCAGATATACCTCTATAAGCCATAACTATTTTGACGATACTGATCGATACTTCCTGCTTTACTTATTCCAAATTTCCGGTTTCGGTCGAATTCCGAGCGAACTACTTGTCCAGCAAAACAAGACCAAAGTTTTCGATGGGATCCCAAAAATTCAATATCTGATCCAGACAACTTGGTCTTGTCTTAGCCAGATCCAGTCATCGCCAGAATCCTTGAACATTCTTACAATTAAAATTCAGAAACAGATTAAGGCCAAATAGCTAATCATCTGAGAAAACCAAGTTCAGATAAGGATTCAGCATGTGTGTTTACCCGTATAAGTCATATCTCTTTTGACGAAAAGTTCCTGCCACTTCTGCCAATTTCCCGGTTTCGGCCGAACTCTAGAACTACTTGTCCGGCGAAAAAAGAAAGCTCAAAAACGAACTCTGGGTATCTTCTTTCCCCAATAATGAACATCTAATCAATTTCAAATAAAAATTTAACTTATAACAAATTTTTCCGATTCCAGCCGGATTCCGGTCGAACTATATGTCCGGGTAAAATATGATTGTCACACACGGATTCAGCGTCTCTTCTTACCCCTAAATCGGTTATCTAATCAGCTAGAAATAAAACTTCAACTTCTAACAATTTTCCGGTTTTGGCCGGATTCCGGGCGAACTACATGTCCGGATAGAAAATTGTTTTCACATAAAAGTTCAGCATGTCTTCTTGCCCTAAATCGGACATCTGATCAACTCCAAATAAAACTTTTAATTTTAACAAACTTTCCGGTTTGGGCCGGATTCCGGGCGAACTACTTGTCCGTCGAGAAAATGGGTTTCACCATCGTCTTCAGCTTGTCTTCCTACCTCTAAATCGAACATCTAATCAACTTCAAATAAAACTTTTAATTTTAACAAACTTTCCGGTTTTGGCCGGATTCCGGGCGAACTACTTGTCCGATTACAAAATGGTTTTCACCATCGTGTTCAGCATGGCTTCTTACCCCATAATCGACTATCACATTAGCTGTTTCAAAATATTTTGTTTGCCCCTTAATTTGAACCCCCTCCCCCACCCCTAAATGTAGGGCTACAAAGCCCATTTACGAACTCGACTGGTCCGCCGACCCAACGAACCCTCACACCAAGTTTCATCAAAATATCTCATTCCATTCGAGAGTTATCGTGCTTACAGACGGACGGACGGACGGACGGACGGACGGACGGACGGACGGACGGACAACTTTTGCGAAGTCATAGGTATCCCTCAACTTACGTTTTGGGATTCCAAAAAGGAAGTGCAGAAAGGAATTCAGCGCATCTCCTTATCCCTCCTATAAAGAACATTTAATCAGCCTCCAATAAAACTTTAACTTATAACAAATTTTCCGGTTTCAGCCGGATTTCGGACGAACTACATGACCGGGTAAAAAATTATTGTCATCTACGGATTCAGCGTCTCTTCTTACCCCTAAATCTATGATCTAATCAACTTTAAAATATAACTTTTGCTTTTAATTTTAACAGATTTCCCGGTTTGTCAGGATTCCGGGCGAACTAGTTGTCCGGATAGAAAAATATTTTCACATAAGTGTTCAGCATGTCTGTCTTCTTCTCCCTAAACCGAACATCTAATCAACTTCAAATAATACTTTTGCTTTTGACAAACTTTCCGGTTTTCACCGGATTCCGGGCGAACTACTTATCCGGCGAGGAAATGGTTTTCATCATCGTGTTCAGCATGTCTACTTACCCCATCATCGATTATCACATTAGCTGTTTAAAAATATTTTGTTTGCCCGTTAATCTGAACCCCCTCCTCCACTCCTAAATGAAGGGCTACAGAGCCCATCTACGAACTTGACCTTACACTTGACCCAAAGAATCCTCACACCAAATTTCATCAAAATATCTCATTCCTTTCGAAAGTTATAGTGCTCACAGACGGAGGGACGGACAGACGAACAACTTTTACGATGTCACAGGTATCCCTTCGCTTACGTTTTGGGATCTCAAAAACCCAAAGGCTATATACAGGATAAACAAACGACTCATATAGAACAAGACCAAAGGTTTCGACGTGATCCCAAAAATGTAATATATTTGGACTTCTTGATCCAGACAATCGAATCTTGTAGATTTCCTGGTCTTCGCCAGACCCCAGTAACACTTTGCCATTTATCCACAATCAACCGCTTGAATATGTACACAAAGATGTTACTGTTTTGGAGTTTTTTGACAACTCAAACAACTAATCAAATGAGAAAACCAAGTTCAGAAATGGATTCAGCAATCATGTTTAATCAAATATCTCATCTCTAGTCGACTTCAGAAAGGTCTTTTAGAAGTTTTTTTTTTTTTTACCAATTTCCTCGTATTTTGGCAGCTTTCCCGGCGAGAGCAAAAGAGCTATTTAAACTGAAATCCGAACCTTACGATCCAAATTTCCGGGTTTTGGCAAATTTTGCAGGCTTATCCGTCAAGGAAATAAAGTTCAAAATTCGATTCGGCATGTCTCCTTACCCCAATACCGAATCTCTAATCGACTTCAGAAACAACTTTGAGCTTCAACCTGCACTTTGCCAGTGAATCCTCATACCAAGTTTCAACATATCTCAACATCTCAATATCTCAAGCAAGTTTTATCAAATTACGCTTGAAATTAACTCACACGGCCTAATAGGTCCGTGAAATTCAAACAACATCCCGATACCATGAATAGATAATTTAAGGCTACGCATTATTCAACTTGTGCTCCAAACTGAGTGATTTCAATTCGCCTGCAAACGGAAGGGTATAAGAGTTCTTTTCAGTTTTCATACGCCCTTCATAAAATTCCTTCAAGGTTAGTTATTTTTTGCAGCTAGATGCGCTAGCATATAACGCACAGTGACACGTTACTTCTTGGTGTACATTTAACTCGGTTTGTTTGGCTATTTTCAGTTCCTCTTAGGCCTGGCCATGTTTAAAACTGTTTAAAATCCCTCTGCCACAATGTATGCTCTACCCAACTCTGTTCTGTCAAACTTCAACAAGTTTGTCAATTCTGGCTTCCAACTTCAGTGCTGACTGCTGGTTGACTTTTCCACCGGGCTAATGCGCGACTCGGTATGAGCCGAAAGCCTTATCGCATCTTTCCCCTTCAGATACCTTCCCCTTCAGATACCAAGAACTACCGTGCGATTGTTATTGTTTCTCTAGCGCATCTGGCGGCAATACTCTTGATGACTATCTCTCCCTGCCGATGCAGAATCTCCGGGTACCTGCGGAAGAAAGGAAGAAACGGTGTCGCAGCTGCGCTGACTCGGGATTTGAGTCACTGAGTTTGAGTCGCTACGGACACGTTTACTCCTTCTTCCTGAGAATCACTGGCGTGTTTTGGACTATAGAGTATTCACCATTGGATTTTATGAAGCGCGTATTGTTTTCCTCCAGTACGTGCAGTATAAGAGTCGAAATGGGAAGCTTGCCGAATATTTCTGAAAGCTTTTCGTAGTTTGGCTTAAGACTGGGAACTGACTGTAATGTTGGTGCTGGCAACGCCGACTAAAATGAGGGTTATAAATAGATGACTATTATTACTATAATGTTGGTCTACAATTTTTAAATGTCTTAATTTTGTATATTTCCATTTTTCATTTACTTTCTTTGCACTCCGTCGTGTGTTCTTTCGAACTTTGATGGGTTCACATTTTTACTTATGTACTTACTATAATAAAAGAAGAACATAGATAAGTTAGATTTGAAAACAAAAAACGCGGTCATGCTTCTACGAAACATTACAGGAGAGTAGAGGTATCCTTTTTCGAACACTTACTTAAATGTTAACAGTGCAGTCTTAAGCTAAATGGTAGAATGACGATCCGAAATGCATGTTCAAGAATTTTCAGGGGCCCTTAAAGTTTAACCGAAACGAGCAGAGATAGCACAATCTAGTTACCCATCACTTATTCACTTCGGCTTAAAGATCCGATGAAAATGCGTTACTTCATGAATAATCAATTTTCGAATAGTGGACTTTCCCTGTCCGGTTTGTGGTACCTCTATGCGTCTGTACCTGTGTTGTATGCTGGATGAGAACGATTTATGGCAAGTAATTTTCACACAATGAGCTCACGCACAGCACAGCTCACCGTCGGCCAGTGAAAAGCCACGTTTGTACCGAGATCCAAATATTTCGCGTCATACTAGAACTTGGCGTTGTGAGGTTGGTCGTAGATGTTCTGAACATCATAGTTGAACATAGTAGAAAATTGAAAATCCACTGCAGAATCAAGTAAAACTCTTGATGACTATCTCTCCCTGCCGATGCAGTATCTCTGGGTACCTGCAGAAGAAAGGAAGAAGCAGTGTCACAGCTGCTCCGAAAGATCGCCGTGATTGTTTGACACATGATTTGCGTCGTTGAGTCTGAGTCGTTACGGACACGTTTACTACTTCTTCCTGAGGATCACTGGTGTGTTTTGGACTTCGTCATATAGAGTACCTATTCAGTGAATTCAATTAACTGACAAAAAAGAAGTTGGCTTTTCAGTTAAACTTTAATTTAGCTACTTTGGCTACAATGACATTGGCACTGTTCAAAATTAACAGACGTTCAAATAAGCATACATCTATAGTACTATTAAAGAAGCAGAACATTATCAGCAGCGTTAATTATCTATCCTTTTCGAGAGACAGTTTAACGGCTTTCAACATCACAGTGATAATTTAAAACTATTTTCAAAAACTCACATTTTGCTATCATCTTTCCTTTAAATCAATCATGGTATGCTAAATCCCTTTCCTTTAACACAAAAAATCACATTCACTAGTATCACTCCTCACAACTCGACTGACCAAAAGCGACTGAAATGTCTCCGGGTGTTCAGAGGTATTTCATTCATTCATTCAGCTCCGAACGGAGCGCTGCGCGCCCGAGCGGGTGACGTCACGCCAATGAGCTGACCTCAGAATAATGCTAATTGCTAATGGTTTTCGAAATGATGTCTGGCGGCGCCAATATTTTGCATTTTTAAGGAAATTGACTAAAGGACACCTGTGCAATGAAACCATACTTGAACACACCATGGAGAATGCATTTACAGACATGGCCATGGAGAGCATTCTTCTCCTGAGCGTGATGTTTTCAAAATAGGGATGTTCGTTTCTGGAGGTCCAAGACAAAAAGCGCAATTCATTCAAATCTTGTACAGCGCTGGCCTGATCGCATTGGAATTTCTTCTAGATATACGTTTATGCTTAACTGGTTAAAAAATATTCCAGAAGAAGGGTTGATTGGAGACATTTGATCATTTCTAAAATTGTTCGGTACTGAAATAAGGACAGATGCAAAATGGAGCAAAATCAAGGCTTGGAAACATTAATTCGTATTTGGATTGGGTTTTCTGCAGGCAATGTTAACGGAAGTCATACAGATAGGGATGATATTTGGTAATATTCATTCGAGTGTCCTTTAAGAAGGATTAAGATGAAAAGAATAGTTGGAATGTTTTCGAAATGACAATTAATTAAAGAAATATTTTATTGTTCTGAGGATAATTCCAGTGTTTTTCAAAAGGGGATCAACATTTCTGTTGTTTAAGGTTTAAAAAAAAAAAAAATATGAAGGTTTTACGGAATGAAGCTTAAAGATAAAACAACATATTTGTTTTGAGTAAAATGCTACTGTTTCTCAAAATGATTTTGAACAGAAAATAATACTGTTGTTTTAAGGTATTTCTACTGTGTTTCGGGATGATATTTGAAAGGACCTTAACATTTAGCGGAATATTGTTTAAACAGAAAACAATATAGTTGTTTGCAGGATAATGGCACTTCTTTGAAACCATGTTTAAAGGGACACACATTTAGCTGTTTTAAGGATAATGCTGATGTTTTAGGTAGGCTTATTATTTCGATGTGATCCCAAAACTTCAATATTTGATCCAGACAATTAGATGTTTCAAAAATTTGGAAACAGAGCAAGGCTTTTAGTGGGGGTCTGGCAGTGCGTCCGATAAAATCAGTAAGGCCAGTTAAAGGCACCAATAAACTGAGTTGACATCCAGCTTGGATATCGGCCGTTCCGGAGCTACAGAACCCATTTACAAACTCGACCTGTCCCTTGACCCAAAGAATCCTCACACCAAGTTCCATCCAAATAACTCGTTCCCTTCGACAGTTATCATGCTCACAGACAGACGGACGCTTGTCTGGCGAAAAAATAAAGCTAAACAAGAGCTACGAGCTCATATGGCACTTATTACGATTAGGTGGTACAAAAAAGTAGATGAGAATGTCACAAAATCCTCTTCAACATCCCTAGGATCGGACCTAGAAATAAGGTCTCTAATTTCACGCGAGCCTGAGCATTGCCGGCTTCGCCTCAGTTCGAGCGCAAATGTTTCACCATACTAGTTTGATTCCTAGGAGTGCCTTACTATTGCCGGTACGCCTCGCCCTCAAACTTCCGTACCAGAGCCAAATCTGGTTCAGCCACATATACTGATTATCTAAGGCATCTTTTTGTGCCGGCTATCAAGTTTCACTGATGAGGTCGAAGCTTTTTTCTGGAAACTCCGCACCCCCCCGTGTTCAGATTTGGTCCGACCCCTAAAATCGAGGTGTTGCGCACTAGCCGATTTCGTGTACACCAAGAGTCAGAGGCAGATGAGGCACGTGAGGCAGGCATGAGGCACGTGAGGCAGGCACGAGGCAGGCGTGAGGCAAGGACCTTGTACATCACGAGGCACCGTGCACAACCCCTCGCCTAAAACATGTCATCTAGTTTGACGGTGCAAAACGGATAAGTCAGCTACATTCTATTAGAGCTATATTTTATTAGAGCTATTTAAATATAGCTCTTTTATTCAAATCACTCCGTCCGTTTGACCCCTACGGGGGTCACGGAGGGCATTGACTCGAACCGGAACATATCTGCAAATTTCCGATTTCCGCCTAATTGCCTAATCGCCTAATCGCCCGTTCGACAGTTATTAATGACACAAGATTCAGAATTCCCCATCCCTACACTCCCCCACGATGATCGGATCATGCAAACGACTATCGTCAAGTCAGTTTGTTTGAGTCCCTGATATGCCAGCCCAGGTGCATCGTCCTAGTACGTCAGGAAGTACCTAACTCACGGATAGTCAGAAATCCGGAAACCCGCCCCCCCAACTCCCCCATAGTGCCCGAATCCGGTTCGGTTATGTCAATGACTATCTAGGACTTGTGCTTACTCTTCCCACCAAGTTTCATCCTGATCACTCCCCTCTAAGCGTTTCACATGATTTCCGGTTGCCCTCACAAACTCCCCCCGAAGTCACCGGATCCGGTACGGATTTTATGTTCATCGTCTGACACACGAGGTCTTTCCAAATACCAAGTTTCGTTAGGATCCGATCCCACGTACAAGAGTTATAAATACCTCAAAATTCCGGATTCTCCCTCCCTCCACTCCCCCACGATGATCGGATCATGCAAACGACTGTCGTCAAGTCAGTTTGTTTGAGTCCCTGATATGCCTGCCCATTTCCATCGTCCTAGTACATCAGGAAGTACCCAACTCACGGATAGTCAGAACTCCGCCCCCCCCAAACTCCCCCTATAGTTCCCAAATCCGGTCCGGCTATGTCAATGATGTATCTAGTACATGTGCTTGCTCTTCTCACCAAGTTCCATCCTGATCCCTCCACTCTAAGCGTTTCCCAAGATTTCCGGTTCCCCTCTCCAACTCCCCCCGAAGTCACCGGATCCGGTCCCGAATTTATGTGGATCGTCTGAGACACGAGGTCTTTCCAAATACCAAGTTTCATTAAGATCCGGTCACCCGTTCAAGACTTAGAAATACCTCAAGATTCCGGATTCCCCCTACCTCCACTCCCCCCACGATGCTCGGATCGGGACAGTGACCATTTCCAACTGAATCATTTGGGGTCCCTGATATGCCTGCCAAGTTTCATCTTCCTGGCTTATGTGGAAGTGCCGGAACTGGCAAAAACCGGACCGACAGACGGACTGACGGACAGAAATTGCGATCGCTATATAGCACTTGGCCGAAGGGCAAGTGCCATAAAAATGAGTATCCTTATATCCAACATCTAATTCACTTCAAATGAAGATTTAATTTTTAACAAGCCGGATTTCGGACGAACTATATGTCCGGCTAAAAAATTATTGTGATATACGGATTCAGCATCTCTTCTTACCCGATAATCGGACATCTAATCAACTACAAATACAACTTTTGCTTTTAACAAATTTTCCGGTTTAGGCCAGATTCCGGGCGAACTACTTGTCCGGCGAGAAAATGATTTTCATATTCGTGTTCAGAGTGTCTTCTTACCCTTTGATCGATCTCATTAGCTGTTTAAAAATATTTTGTTTGTACCTTAATTTGAACCCCCTCCCCGACCCCTAAATGTAGGGCTACAGAGCCCATCTACGAACTCGACCTTTCCATTGCCTGAAAGGATCCTCACACCAAGTTTCATCAAAATATCTCATTCCCTTCGTGAGTTATCGTGCTCACAGACAGACAGACAGACGGACAACTTTTTCGATGTCATAGGTATCCCTCCACTTACGTTTTGGGATCCCAAAAATACAAACTAAGTTGCCCCCGGTGTATTATACGCAGGGGCATTATACATCGGTATAATGATCGACCAAAACTATTCGGTAAATTTATGGAGATTGGGTAGCTACACAGAATCCCGAATAGGCAATCGGTCAAAAATTATTCGGTATCATGACTGGGATTCGGTAATTTATTCGGTATAATTTTCATGATTCGGTAGTTCCAGCTTCGACGAATTATACCGAATACGAATATTATTCGCTAGATTTTCGATCCCAAAACTATTTGGTAAGATAACCAGGATTCAGTAGTATACAGAATCCCGAATGGGCTATCGGTCTAAACTTATTCGGTATAATAACTGGGATTCGGAAATTTATTCGGTATAATTGCCAGGATTCGGTAGTTGCTACGACCGTCGAAACTCGAAGAGGTCGAGTGAAGCACTGGTCGCAGACAAAATGACTGATATATGATTTCATCGGTAGTCCTTAATTTTAATTCCGATCGCAAATATTGGCTCTAATCATAAATGTTTAGAAAATTCAAATAGGTGTCATAAGGTGTAACACGGTGTATACAGATCTCGATACAGATTCATCTTTTCCTCGGGGCGAGCTGTAATAAGCTATATAAGGAGAATACTCTATATGACTAAGTCCAAAACACACCAGTGATCCTCGGGAAGATCGAGAAAACGTAGCACTAACGACCCAAACTCAACAACTCAATCGTGTGTTGACCAATCACGGCGATGTTTGGGAGCAGCTGTGATACCGCTTCCGGCTCTTCCGCTACGACTTCCGCAGACGCCCCACCAAACAGCAGAACCAGACAGAAACTCAAACTGACCCCTATACGTGCGCGGACAAACCGTTATTCTAATTCGCTTGTGCCCTTTTTTACGTCTATGTTTAACAGTGCCTAATTTTTGTATGTAATGTTTTGCAACTGCAAATTAGCCAAGAGCTACGCACGTTGTACAATAAACCGCTCTCTCTCTCTCTCTAGGTACAGGGCGATTTTGCATCGGCAAGAAGAGTCAGTCATCAAGAGTATAAACCCTGGTTCTACTTTGTCTTATGCAGAGCCAATCAGATGGCTCCGCCAGCGGGCCGCGTAAAGAGGTGCTTCGCCAGGGTAGCCTCGCGGAGCGCAAAAGTTCACTTTCTTGGAAGTTGAAGTAACAACTTTTTTTTTTTTGAAAGAACGCTTTTTGTTCTGTTACGACTGCTTATTCTTAGTTCGAGGAACACTTCTGCCATTACGTTAATGTAGTAGTTTTTTACAACAACATGGTCGTCAAATTGTGCTTGTGTATATCGAGTAGTACTAAGGCCACTTTTTCTAATCTTTAGAAGCTCGCAAAATTGTATCAGGGTCGCAACACTGAACGTCGCATTGATAAGAAGCCTTTTATTTATTTATTTATCACCCGTCAATTCAAAAAGTAAAAGGACGCACAAAAACGAAGAAAAAGCAAAACCAAAGAAAAACATAAAAAAATCAACAAACACAACTGAACAAGAGCTGTAAGCTCATATGGCACATGCACGGGTCAAGATGATTTGATTGATCAAAAGTAAGTTTCGACTTTGCGGTTGAGATGCGCACTCTAAGGGAGCTGGAACTTCATTTGTAAGCAAAACCCTTGAGGCAAAACTGCTAATGGGCTGATGGGCATCACGAAAATGCATATGTTGCTTAAAAGTATTTTGTTTTACTTTGCGGTCAAGATTGGTAATTTAAGGAATAATCGGATTTGGGAAGTAGCAATTTCTAAGCAAATGTTGTTGAGTCTCCAATATTCCAGCGAAGTTTCATCGTCCTAGCACGTCTGGAAGTACCTTATCGCGCGATCACCGGAATCCCAGACCCCCCCCCCCCTCCTCCAACTCCACCCACAATAACCGGAGCCAATCCGGTTCTATAAATGATTAATCCAGAGCATCTGTTTGTCATTCCCACGAAGTTCGATCCAGATCACACCAGTCTAAGCGGGTCAAGTATTTTCCGCCCTCCCCCCAATAATTGCCGGATTCGGTCCGGAAATGAAAAAGGTCACCAGAGAAAAATGTCGTATGTTTAATTATTAAATTTCACTCGAATCCGATCACCCGTTCCAAAGTTACGCATGACTCAATATTCCGGATTCCCTTCCCTCAACCCCCCCCCCCCCCAAGATTATCATATCGAGGATTTTTGTTTATTCCAAGTCAGTTTGACCGGGTCCCTGATATGCCTTCCAAGTTTCGTCGTGAAAATCCCCCAAAAAACGGAATTCCGGAAAACCCCCTCCTCCCCCCCCCCCCTCAAGTGTCCGGATCCAGTCAAATTGTGTAAAAGATTTACATGGACCAGATGTTTGTTCTTCCCAGCAAGTTTCACTCCGATACCATCATTCTAACCGTTTCTCGAGATTTCCGGTCCACCCCCCCCCCCACCCCAGCTCCCCCGCGGTGCACGTAGCCAATCTGATTCAGCAAATGACTTACCTAGCGCATCTGTTTGTTCTTCCCACAAAGTTCCATCCGAATCCCTCCATTCTAAACGGGTCACGTATTCCCCCCCCCCCTCAAATAGTTGCCGGATCCGGTCCAGGTATGAAAAAAATCATCGGAGAAATGTCCTCTGTTCAATTCTTAAATTTCACTCGGATCCGATCACCCATTCCAAAATTACGCATGACTGAAAATTTCGGATTCCCCTCCCTCCACTCCCCCCACCATTATCTGATCGACAAAATTTTTATTTTGAAGTCAGTTTGATTGGGTCCCTGATATGCCTGCCAAGTTTCATCGTGAATATCCCCAAAACCACCATCACCGGAATTCCGGGACCACCCCCCCCCCCATAAGTGTCCGGATCCAGTACAATGGTCTAAAGGACTTACCTAGAGCAGATGCTTGTTCTTCCAAGCAAGTTTCACTCCGATCCCTCCATTCTAACCGTTTCTTGAAATTTCCGGTCTCCCCCCCCCCCAAACTCCCCCCTGGCTACCGAATCCGGTCAAGACTTTAAATGGGACATTACAGATATATATTCTAATCAGTTATGAAGTTTCAATACAATCCGATCATCCGTTCGAAAGTTACACACTTACTCAATTTCCCGGATTCCCCTGCCCTCCACCCCCCCCCCCCCAAATGGTCGGATCAGAAAACTGATTATTTTTGGTCGGGTCTCTGATATTCCTGCCAAGTTTCATGGTCCTAGCACAACTGGAAGTACCCCAACTCGAAAAAGTGTGACAAAATGCCCTAAATTTTCAAGTTTCCAGCGCCCCGCACTCCCCCGCATATGGTCGGATCGGGAAACTGATTATTTCCAGGTTAGTTTGGTCGGGTCCCTGATATTCCTGCCAAGTTTCATTGTCCTAGCTCATCTAAAAGTACCCTAACTCGGAAAAAAGTGACAAAATGCCCTAAATTTTCCAAGTTTCCAGCGCCCTGCACTCCCCCGCATATGGTCGGATCGGGAAACTGATTATTTCCAGGTTAGTTTGGTCGGGTCCCTGATATGCCTGCCAAGTTTCATTGTCCTAGCACATCTGGAAGTACCCTAACTCGGATATGTGGGACAGTGGGGCTGCAAGTGACATAAAAACTCTGACACGATTACATACATACACACTTAAAAGTCTGAGAATTTTTCTCAAGGGGTGGGGCTGGATTTTTGAGTTGTACTTATTAATCAGGTTAGCAACAGCAAGCTCAGGGTCTCTTATGTTATATAATTTATAATTTTCCAAGGGGGGAGACGAAGTAAGTATTAGAGTATCTGGAGAGGGTGGAACGGAGTTTGTTTTTATGGCACTTGCAGCCTCTGGCTCAAGTGCCATATACCGATCACAATTCCGTCTGTCGGTCTGTCGGTCTGTCGGTCTGTCGGTCTGTCGGTCTGTCGGTCTGTCGGTCTGTCGGTCTGTCGGTCGGTCCGAGTTTTTTTGTCCCACATATCCGAGTTAGGGTACTTCCAGATGTGCTAGGACAATAAAACTTGGCAGGCATATCAGGGACCCGACCAAACTAACCTGGAAATAATCAGTTTCCCGATCCGACCATATGGGGGGGAGTGCGGGGCGCTGGAAACTTGCAAATTTAGGGCATTTTGTCACTTTTTTTCTGAGTTAGGGTACTTCTAGATGAGCTAGGACAATGAAACTTGGCAGGAATATCAGGGACCCGACCAAACGAACCTGGAAATAATCAGTTTCCCGATCCGACCATATGCGGGGGAGTGGGGGCGCTCGAAACTTGAAAATTTAGGGCATTTTGTCACACTTTTTCGAGTTAGGGTACTTCCAGATGAGCTAGGACAATGAAACTTGGCAGGAATATCAGGGACCTGACCAAAGTAACCTGGAAATAATAAGTTTCCCGATCCGACCATATGCGGGGGAGCTGGGGCGCTGGAAACTTGAAAATTTAGGGCATTTTGTCACACTTTTTCGAGTGAGGGTACTTCCAGATGAGCTAGGACAATGAAACTTGGTAGGAATATCACGGACCCGACCAAACTAACCTGGAAATAATCAGTTTCCCGATCCGACCATATGGGGGGGAGAGCGGGGCGCTGGAAACTTGAAAATTTAGGGCATTTTGTCACACTTTTTCGAGTTAGGGTACTTCCAGTTGTGCTAGGACCATGAAACTTGGCAGGCATATCAGAGACCCGACCAAACAAAATTAGGAATAATCAGTTTTCTGATCCGACCATTTTGGGGGGGGGGGGGTGGAGGGCAGGGGAATCCGGGAAACTGAGAAGTGTGTAACTTTCGAACGGATGATCGGATTGTAATGAAACTTCATAACTGAAGAGAATATATATCTGTAATGTCCCGTTTAAAGTCTTGACCGGATTCGGTAGCCAGGGGGGAGTTGGGGGGGGGGGGAGACCGGAAATTTCAAGAAACGGTTAGAATGGAGGGATCGGAGTGAAACTTGCTGGGAAGAACAAGCATCTGCTCTAGATAAGTCCTTTAGACCATTGTACTGGATCCGGACACTTATGGGGGGGGGGGCCGGAATTCCGGTGATGGTGGTTTTTTGGATTTTCACGATGAAACTTGGCAGGCATATCAGGGACCCAATCAAACTGACTTCAAAATAAAAATATTGTCGATCAGATAATGGTGGGGGAGTGGAGGGAGGGGAATCCGCAGGGGAATCCGGGAAATTGAGAAGTGTGTAACTTTCGAACGGATGATCGGATTGTAATGAAACTTCATAACTGAACAGAATATATATCTGTAATGTCCCGTTTAAAGTCTTGACCGGATTCGGTAGCCAGGGGGGAGTTGGGGGGGGGAGACCGGAAATTTCAAGAAACGGTTAGAATGGAGGGATCGGAGTGAAACTTGCTAGGAAGAACAAGCATCTGCTCTAGATAAGTCCTTTAGAGGCCATTGTACTTGATCCGGACACTTATGGGGGGGGGGGGGTCCCGGAATTCCGGTGATGGTGGTTTTGGGGATTTTCACGATGAAACTTGGCAGGCATATCAGGGACCCATTCAAACTGACTTCAAAATAAAAATTTTGTCGATCAGATAATGGTGGGGGGAGTGGAGGGAGGGGAATCCGAAATTTTCAGTCATGCGTAATTTTGGAATGGGTGATCGGATTCGAGTGAAATTTAAGAATTCAACAGAGGACATTTCTCCGATGATTTTTTTCATATCCGGACCGGATCCGGCAACTATTGGGGGGGGGGGGAAATACGTGCCCCGTTTAGAATGGAGGGATCGGGATGGAACTTCGTGGGAAGAACAAACAGATGCTCTAGGTAAGTCATTTGCTGAATCGGATTGGCTACGTGCACCGCGGGGGAGCTGGGTGGGTTGGGGGGGGGGGGGGGGGGGTGGACCGGAAATCTCGACAAACGGTTAGAATGATGGTATCGGAGTGAAACTTGCTGGGAAGAACAAACATCTGGTCCATATAAATCTTTTACATAATTTGACTGGATCCGGACACTTGAGGGGGGGGGGAGGGGTCTCCCGGAATTCCGTTTTTGGGGGATTTTCACGACGATACTTGGAAGGCATATCAGGGACCCGGTCAAACTGACTTGGAATAAAAAAAAATCCTCGATATGATAATCTTGGGGGGGGGGTGGAGTTGAGGGAGGGGAATCCGGAATATTGAGTCATGCGTAACTTTGGAACGGGTGATCGGATTCGAGTGAAATTTAATAATTAAACAGAGGACATTTTTCTCTTGTGACCTTTTTCATTTCCGGACCGAATCCGGCAATTATCGGGGGGAGGGCGGAAAATACTTGACCCGCTTAGACTTGTGTGATCTGGATCGAACTTCGTGGGAATGACAAACAGATGCTCTGGATTAATCATTTACAGAACAGGATTGGCTCCGGTTATTGTGGGTGGAGTTGGAGGAGGGGGAGGGGGGTCTGGGATTCCGGTGATCGCGCGTTAAGGTACTTCCTGATGTGCTAGGACGATGAAACTTCGCTGGAATTTTGGAGACTCAACAACATTTGCTTAGAAATTGCTACTTCCCAAATCCGATTATTCCTTAAAGTACCAATCTTGACCGCAAAGTAAAAAAAATACTTTTAAGCAATATATGCATTTTCGTGATGCCCATCAGCCCATTAGCAGTTTTGCCTCAAGGGTTTTGCTTACAAATGAAGTTCCAGCTCCCTTATAGCGCGCATCTCAACCGCAAAGTCGAAACTTACTCATGATCAATCAAATCATCTTGACACATGCAAGTGCCATATGAGCTTACAGCTCTTGTTATGGCACTTGCAGCCTCTGGCTCAAGTGCCATATACCGATCACAATTCCGTATGTCGGTCTGTCGGTCTGTCGGTCTGTCGGTCGGTCCGAGTTTTTTGTCCCACATATCCGAGTTAGGGTACTTCCAGATGTGCTAGGACAATGAAACTTGGCAGGCATATCAGGGACCCGACCAAACTAACCTGGAAATAATCAGTTTCCCGATCCGACCATATGGGGGGGGGGAGTGCGGGGCGCTGGAAACTTGCAAATTTAGGGCATTTTGTCACTTTTTTCTGAGTTAGGGTACTTCTAGATGAGCTAGGACAATGAAACTTGGCAGGAATATCAGGGACCCGAACAAACGAACCTGGAAATAATCAGTTTCTCGATCCGACCATATGCGGGGGAGTGGGGGCGCTCGAAACTTGAAAATTTAGGGCATTTTGTCACACTTTTTCGAGTTTGGGTACTTCCAGATGAGCTAGGACAATGAAACTTGGCAGGAATATCAGGGACCTGACCAAAGTAACCTGGAAATAATAAGTTTCCCGATCCGACCATATGCGGGGGAGTTGGGGCGCTGGAAACTTGAAAATTTAGGGCATTTTGTCACACTTTTTCGAGTGAGGGTACTTCCAGATGAGCAAGGACAATGAAACTTGGCAGGAATATCAGGGACCCGACCAAACTAACCTGCAAATAATCAGTTTCCCGATCCGACCATGTGCGGGGAAGTGGGGGCGCTGGAAACTTGAAAATTTAGGGCATTTTGTCACACTTTTTCGAGTTAGGGTACTTCCAGTTGTGCTAGGACCATGAAACTTGGCAGGCATATCAGAGACCCGACCAAACAAAATTAGGAATAATCATTTTTCTGATCCGACCATTTGGGGGGGGGGGGGTGGAGGGCAGGGGAATCCGGGAAACTGAGAAGTGTGTAACTTTCGAACGGATGATCGGATTGTAATGAAACTTCATAACTGAAGAGAATATATATCTGTAATGTCCCGTTTAAAGTCTTGACCGGATTCGGTAGCCAGGGGGGAGTTGGGGGGGGGAGACCGGAAATTTCAAGAAACGGTTAGAATGGAGGGATCGGAGTGAAACTTGCTGGGAAGAACAAGCATCTGCTCTAGATAAGTCCTTTAGACCATTGTACTGGATCCGGACACTTATGGGGGGGGGGGGCCGGAATTCCGGTGAGGGTGTTTTTTTGGATTTTCACGATGAAACTTGGCAGGCATATCAGGGACCCAATCAAACTGACTTCAAAATAAAAATATTGTCGATCAGATAATGGTGGGGGAGTGGAGGGAGGGGAATCCGCAGGGGAATCCTGGAAATTGAGAAGTGTGTAACTTTCGAACGGATGATCGGATTGTAATGAAACTTCATAACTGAACAGAATATATATCTGTAATGTCCCGTTTAAAGTCTTGACCGGATTCGGTAGCCAGGGGGGAGTTGGGGGGGGGGGAGACCGGAAATTTCAAGAAACGGTTAGAATGGAGGGATCGGAGTGAAACTTGCTGGGAAGAACAAGCATCTGCTCTAGATAAGTCCTTTAGACCATTGTACTTGATCCGGACACTTATGGGGGGGGGGGGGGGTCCCGGAATTCCGGTGATGGTGGTTTTGGGGATTTTCACGATGAAACTTGGCAGGCATATCAGGGACCCAATCAAACTGACTTCAAAATAAAAATTTTGTCGATCAGATAATGGTGGGGGGAGTGGAGGGAGGGGAATCCGAAATTTTCAGTCATGCGTAATTTTGGAATGGGTGATCGGATTCGAGTGAAATTTAAGAATTCAACAGAGGACATTTCTCCGATGTTTTTTTTCATATCCGGACCGGATCCGGCAACTATTGGGGGGGGGGGGGTGGAAAATACGTGCCCCGTTTAGAATGGAGGGATCGGGATGGAACTTTGTGGGAAGAACAAACAGATGCTCTAGGTAAGTCATTTGCTGAATCGGATTGGCTACGTGCACCGCGGGGGAGCTGGGTGGGGTGGGGGGGGTGGACCGGAAATCTCGAGAAACGGTTAGAATGATGGTATCGGAGTGAAACTTGCTGGGAAGAACAAACATCTGGTCCATGTAAATCTTTTACATAATTTGACTGGATCCGGACACTTGAGGGGGGGGGGAGGAGGGGTATCCCGGAATTCCGTTTTTTGGGGGATTTTCACTACGAAACTTGGAAGGCATATCAGGGACCCGGTCAAACTGACTTGGAATAACAAAAAAAATCCGCGATATGATAATCTTGGGGGGGGGGGGAGTTGAGGGAGGGGAATCCGGAATATTGAGTCATGCGTAACTTTGGAACGGGTGATCGGATTCGAGTGAAATTTAATAATTAAACAGAGGACATTTTTCTCTTGTGACCTTTTTCATTTCCGGACCGAATCCGGCAATTATCGGGGGGAGGGCGGAAAATACTTGACCCGCTTAGACTGGTGTGATCTGGATCGAACTTCGTGGGAATGACAAACAGATGCTCTGGATTAATCATTTACAGAGCCGGATTGGCTCCGGTTATTGTGGGTGGAGTTGGAGGAGGGGGAGGGGGGTCTGGGATTCCGGTGATCGCGCGTTAAGGTACTTCCAGATGTGCTAGGACGATGCAACTTCGCTGGAATATTGGAGACTCAACAACATTTGCTTAGAAATTGCTACTTCCCAAATCCGATTATTCCTTAAAGTACCAATCTTGACCGCAAAGTAAAAAAAATACTTTTAAGCAATATATGTATTTTCGTGATGCCCATCAGCCCATTAGCAGTTTTGCCTCAAGGGTTTTGCTTACAAATGAAGTTCCAGCTCCCTTATAGCGCGCATCTCAACCGCAAAGTCGAAACTTACTTTTGATCAATCAAATCATCTTTACACATGCAAGTGCCATATGAGCTTACAGCTCTTGTTTTCACTAGTTGAGAATATTTGCCAGAAGGGAGCTAGGTAAAGAAACTGGGGTATTTTAACGGAGTTATACAGCGACGCCAGGATTTTTTCGGTGGAAACGGGTTACATTCTTTACAAGTAGGCCTAGAGCATAAGAAGTGTATATTTTTCTTTCAAAATGTTCAGATAAAAGCCGGCGGGTTTGTTTTAATGACGAGCCAACGGGGAGACCAAGGTAGACAAGGTAGAACAAGGTTGTGTAATAAGACGGAAACATCAGGTATAGTGCTATGCAACTTATTACACTTATTTGAACCATCCTTAAGAAAAGCCTATGGCATTGTTCAAATAGGTGTAACAAGCTGAATAGCACTATATGCGATGTTTACGTCTCAATACAAACCCTTGTTCAAATACAAAGTGAAAAGATTCCTATCAATGCAGCGTTTGCTGTTGCCACGCTAGTACAATTTTTCCAGCATCTAAAGATCAGAAAAAAATTTCTTAGTACTACTTGAAGTACACGAGTACGATTTGCGCCCTTTATACTGTAAAAAGCTACCAAATTAACGGATGGACAGCATTGGTCCTACAACTTGCAACAAGCAGTCGTAACAGAACAAAACGTTTTCTTTTGAAGAAAAGTTATTTCTTCAGCTTGCAACAAAGTAGAACTTTCGTGCTTCCCGTGGCAACCCTGACGACACTGCTCCTTTCCTCGGTCCGCTGGCGGAACCAACCAAGCGATCTGATTGGCTCTGCACAGGCTAAAACAAAACGCGGGTCTATTCTCCTTATTCCAGCGCGCCCCATGGAAAAGAGGAATCTGTATTAGACCTTATACTCCGTAAAACACCTTATAACATCTATTTGAACAATGCTCATATTTTTCGAAACCCGATGTATTACATCAAGAACAAATAATCAGATAGAACCTCTGTCTTTGGTACCATGCAGCGACTGTGGATACCCCGACAAAACTGAGCAGACCAAGAGGTATTTACTCTAGCTTTGAGCTGATGTTGATACCCGTCTACTCTACTTCTGTCTTCGCCGTTGCTCATCGCAGAACAAAAAATGCAGGAGGCATACTCCGTGCACTGACCCGCTCTTGAGAGCGCCCACAGAACCAATCAGCTTTGTCTTCTACTTTTCCTCAATGCGGCTTCACAGCGATCCAGCTAATTGTAGAGGTAACGAAACGCGATGTGGCGCGTAGCTAGTAACCTCCGCTCGTTGGAAGCGAACAAGGTACGGGGAAATATTCGACTTTGCTTAGTCATCTCAGGGTTGCCACATGAAGCACGATAGTGTGAATTGTCACTCTATTTTGTGTTTGTCACTCTTGTCCTACGTAGGACATAAAAATCACTCTATTTCAGAAAATTACCAAATGTTTTATTTTTGCAGCAGGGATTCCGACCGGAAGTGATTATTTCAAGTTTATTTCATGAAAGTAAAATTAAGATGTGTCATTTTTACAGAGGCGATTCCGAACAAAAGTGAATATTTCATGAAAATAAATTTCACTCCCAGTTCACTCTCTATTTTGGGCCAAAAGTCACTGTCTAAATATTTTTGATGTGGCCCTGGTCATAGTACAGAGATAGGGAAACGGACGTTCTATCTGATTATTTGTTCTTGATTACATGACAATATGCGCGCAGGCAAGGAAACAGAAAGGGACCAACCTGCTTTAATTTGACCGTTGGTTGCAATGGCTGACATCGACAATGCGGTTATTATAGTCACAACCGTGGTCAGCAGGACGATGACCGCTGTCAAACCTTCAAGGAAAAAATTTACAATTGTTTTTTTTTTACCTCTAAGACGATCAGGGCCAGGCGCTCCCCGATGAAAAATTTGTAGCCTATGTAGTTGTATGGTAGTTGCACGAAAAAATTGCAAGTATTGATAGGCAGTAGTATAGAATACTTTAATTTAATGTGCCTCACACTGGGCTAATCTTAAGCAGTAGCATCCCGCCTTGCTCCAGTAGCATCCAATCTTGCTATAGTAGCATGTAGTATCATCAGTTGGTACTGCATGCTACTTTTTCGTACAACTTCATACTAATATTTTGAGAAAATTTTTCCTCGGGTCGGACGGCTAGGCGACTGGAATTCCTGTCCGGATTTTCGGCTGCATCATCAATTCATTTTATGAACAAGAGCTGTAAGCTCATATGGCACTTGCATGTGTTAAGATGATTTGATTGATCAAAAGTAAGTTTCGACTTTGCGGTTGAAATGCGCACTCTAAGGGAGCTGGAACTTCATTTGTAAGCAAAATCCTTGAGGCAAAAATGCTAGTGGGCTGATGGGCATCATGAAAATGCATAAATTGCTTAAAAGTATTTTTTTTTACTTTGCGGTCAAGATTGGTACTTTAAGGAATAATCGGATTTGGGAAGTAGCAATTTCTAAGCAAATGTTGTTGAGTCTCCAATATTCCAGCGAAGTTGCATCGTCCTAGCACATCTGGAAGTACCTTAACGCGCGATCACCGGAATCCCAGACCCTCCCCCGACTCCACCCACAATACCCGGAGCCAATCCGGTTCTGTAAATGATTAATCCAGAGCATCTGTTTGTCATTCCCACGAAGTTCGATCCAGATCACACCAGTATAAGCGGTCAAGTATTTTCCGCCCTCCCCACAATAATTGCCGCATTCGGTCCGGAAATGAAAAGGTCACCAGAGAAAAATGTCCTCTGTTTAATTATTAAATTTCACTCGAATCCGATCACCCGTTCCAAAGTTACGCATGACTCAATATTCCGGATTCCCCTCCCTCACCCCCCCCCCCCCCAAGATTATCATATCGAGGATTTTTTTTTTTATTCCAAGTCAGTTTGACCGGGTCCCTGATATGCCTTCCAAGTTTCGTCGTGAAAATCCCCCAAAAAACGGAATTCCGGGAAACCCCCTCCCCTCCAGTGTCCGGATCCAGTCAAATTATATAAAAGATTTACATGGATCAGATGTTTGTTCTTCCCAGCAAGTTTCACTCCGATACCATCATTCTAACCGTTTCTCGAGATTTCCGGTCCACCCCCCCCCCCCCCCCCAGTTCCCCCACGGTGCCCGTAGCCAATCCGATTCAGTAAATGACTTACCTATAGCATCCTATAGCACGCCTGCCAAGTTTCATGGTCCTAGCACAACTGGAAGTACACTAACTCGAAAAAGTGTGACAAAATGCCCTAAATTTTCAAGTTTCCAGCGCCCCCACTTCCCCGCATATGGTCGGATCGGGAAACTGATTATTTCCAGGTTACTTTGGTCGGGTCCCTGATATTCCTGCCAAGTTTCATTGTCCTAGCTCATCTGGAAAAACCCTCACTCGAAAAAGTGTGACAAAATGCCCTAAATTTTCAAGTTTCCAGCGCCCCAACTCCCCCGCATGTGGTCGGATCGGGAAACTTATTGTTTCCAGGTTACTTTGGTCAGGTCCCTGATATTCCTGCCAAGTTTCAATGTCCTAGCTCATCTGGAAGTACCCTAACTCGAAAAAGTGTGACAAAATGCCCTAAATTTTCAAGTTTCGAGCGCCCCCACTCCCCCGCATATGGTCGGATCGGGAACTGATTATTTCCAGGTTCGTTTGGTCGGGTCCCTGATATTCCTGCCAAGTTTCATTGTCCTAGCTCATCTAGAAGTACCCTAACTCGGAAAAAAGTGACAAAATGCCCTAAATTTTCAAGTTTCCAGCGCCCCGCACTCCCCCGCATATGGTCGGATCGGGAAACTGATTATTTCCAGGTTAGTTTGGTCGGGTCCCTGATATGCCTGCCAAGTTTCATTGTCCTAGCACATCTGGAAGTACCCTAACTTGGATATGTGGGACAAAAAACTCGGACCGACCGACAGACCGACAGACGGAATTGTGATCGGTATATGGCACTTGAGCCAGAGGCTACAAGTGCCATAAAAACCGACCCAAGTCCCGAAGTCCCCGCATAGCGACAAGCTTTTAGCTGCGTTTTTGCCGATACCGTGGTATCTGATACCACGATACCACGGTTAAAGTCCTTTTCGCAGTTACTGTGGTATCTGATACCACGTTCAAAAGGAGTTTTTCGTGGTAACTGATATTCAAGTACCACGATCCCGACGGTGGTAATCGATCGTGGTATCTGAAAATTCATCTCACTTTAATCCTCACTAACAAGAGTCTAATTTTTTTTGTCAAATTGGTGGGAAGGAAGTTATGTCACTCTAGATGTCAGTTGCTATCAGTATTTCTTTTTGGATCATTTCTAAAAGCGAAAATCCAGCAGTTGTCGTTTTTGCAGAGCAACCGTAGTATCAGATACCATGGTAACTGAAAAAACGACTAATTGCAGATCCATTTACCGTGGTAACAGACACCATGGTAGCTGCAAAAACGCAACTTTTATTACCCTAACATTAATAATAAATAAATAAATATCGACTACACTCAGGCTCGTTAGGAAACCTTGTTTAGTCCCAAAACTCCAATTTCCACCGGATTTATAACAAGAGCTGTAAGCTCATATGGCACTTGCATGGGTCAAGATGATCTGATTGATCAAAAGTAAGTTTCGACTTTGCGGTTGAGATGCGCACTCTAAGGGAGCTGGAACTTCATTTGTAAGCAAAATCCTTGAGGCAAAACTGCTAATGGGCTGATGGACATCACGAAAATGCATATATTGCTTAAAAGTATTTTTTTTGCTTTGCGGTCAAGATTGGTACTATAAGGAATAATCGGATTTGGGAAGTAGCAATTTCTAAGCAAATGTTGTTGAGTTTCCAATATTCCAGAGAAGTTTCATCGTCCTAGCACATCTGGAAGTACCTTAACGCGCGATCATCGGAATCCCAGACCCCCCCCCCCCCCTCCTCCAACTCCACCCACAATAACCGGAGCCAATCCGGTTCTGTAAATGATTAATCCAGAGCATCTGTTTGTCATTTCCACGAAGTTCGATCCAGATCACACCAGTCTAAGCGGGTCAAGTATTTTCCACCCTCCCCCCAATAATTGCCGGATTCGGTCCGGAAATGAAAAGGTCACCAGAGAAAAATGTCCTCTGTTTAATTATTAAATTCCACTCGAATCCCATCACCCGTTCCAAAGTTACGCATGACTCAATATTCCGGATTCCCCTCCCTCAACTCCCCCCCCCTCAAGATTATCATATCGAGGATTTTTTTTTATTCCAAGTCAGTTTGACCGGGTCCCTGATATGCCTTCCAAGTTTCGTCGTGAAAATCCCCTAAAAAACGGAATTCCGTGAAACCCCCTTCTCCCCCCCCCCCCTCCTCAAGTGTCCGGATCCAGTCAAATTATGTAAAAGATTTACATGGACCAGATGTTTGTTCTTCCCAGCAAGTTTTACTCCGATACCATCATTCTAACCGTTTCTCGAGATTTCCGGTCCACCCCCCCCCCCCCAGCTCCCCCGCGGTGCACGTAGCCAATCCGATTCAGCAAATGACTTACCTATAGCATCCTATAGCACGCCTGCCAAGTTTCATGGTCCTAGCACAACTGGAAGTACACTAACTCGAAAAAGTGTGACAAAATGCCCTAAATTTTCAAGTTTCCAGCGCCCCCACTTCCCCGCATATGGTCGGATCGGAAAACTGATTATTTCCAGGTTAGTTTGGTCGGGTCCCTGATATTCCTGCCAAGTTTCATTGTCCTAGCTCATCTGGAAGTACCCTCACTCGAAAAAGTGTGACAAAATGCCCTAAATTTTCAAGTTTCCACCACCCCAACTCCCCCGCATATGGTCGGATCGGGAAACTTATTATTTCCAGGTTACTTTGGTCAGGTCCCTGATATTCCTGCCAAGTTTCATTGTCCTAGCTCATCTTGAAGTACCCTAACTCGAAAAAGTGTGACAAAATGCCCTAAATTTTCAAGTTTCGAGCGCCCCCACTCCCCCGCATATGGTCGGATCGGGAAACTGATTATTTCCAGGTTCGTTTGGTCGGGTCCCTGATATTCCTGCCAAGTTTCATTGTCCTAGCTCATCTAGAAGTTCCCTAACTCGGAAAAAGTGACAAAATGCCCTAAATTTTCAAGTTTCCAGCGCCCCGCACTCCCCCGCATATGGTCGGATCGGGAAACTGATTATTTCCAGGTTAGTTTGGTCGGGTCCCTGATATGCCTGCCAAGTTTCATTGTCCTAGCACATCTGGAAGTACCCTAACTCGGATAAGTGGGACAAAAAACTCGGACCGACCGACAGACCGACAGACGGAATTGTGATCGGTACATAGCACTTGAGCCAGAGGCTGCAAGTGCCATAAAAACAAAAATGTGTTCGGGGGGGGGGGCTGAGGCCCCAAAACCCATTGTGGACCTGCTGTTCACGCCAGAGGCGTTACTAGCCAAAATGCTTGGGGGGGGGGGGCAAGGCATTTACCGACTGTCTGGTCATTTTACCGTCCGTTTTTGCAGAAAAAACGACTGTTTTCAAGAAAAGAACGACAGTTTTGAAAAAAAAGTTGACTGATTTTCAGAACAAGTGCGCAAGCGCTCAGACGTGGAGTGTAAAAGTAAAATGTTTATCACATTTTATATACAACAGCTTTAGAACCAAGACATTTCTCATCCCCAATAACCAAACAAGGATTGAAATAACCTAATTTGAAATCATCCCACTTTAAAAGCTTTAAATGTAAACAAACCGCCAGTATAAATCCAAAGAAATGTTGAAGATCTTGCATGAATAGCATTACTTCGAACACTGAATTGTCTGCCAGCCAGTCCCACCCTTTAAACGTCTTTCCATTAGCAAGGTAATAACAAGTGCAATAAACTAAATTGTAGCAGCCGAATGCCCCCTTTGTCACAATTCATTAAGAACGGCATATCATCGATCATATGACAAGACAGTCAAGTTTCCAACAGTTCAGATTAAAGTACGTCGCGTCGTCTTATTTGTTGCTGTTACACCAAATCCTCATCAATAGATATATCTCCCCAAATATACAAGAGTTGGGCTTGAGACCTTTCATTGAAAAACTTAACTCATGGGAAATCTGGGCCCAGCTGCCCGTGAACGGGAGGGGGGGGGGGGGTGTCGAGACCCATCAAAATACGTATTTAAACCTATTTTCCTCAAGTATGCCAGCTTTGAGTTTGATTCCAGTCACGGGTCAAAAACTTTTTTCATGGGCAATTTGGTCCCACTTGCCCATGAACGGGAAGGGCGGGGGTGGTTCAACTCTCAACTCTCCCCAACCCCTATGATCTAAAAGCACAAAGGAATTTCATGGCCTTATCTCCGGTTAATGTCAAGTTAAAAACATTAAAAAATGGGCAATCTGGGCCCAATTGCCCCTGAACCAAGTGGGGGTGGGGCTTGGGACCCGCAAAAAGTAAAAAGAGACCCCAATGCTCACAATTCTACCTAGTTTCAACTTGATACATGTTAATTCCTGTCACGGGTAACGAACTTTACTCCTGGGCAATCTGGGCCCAGTTGCCCATGAACAGGGTGGGTGGGGGAGGTGCAACTTTAAAAGCAATTTCCCAGCCCTAGGATCTACGCGTCCAAGAAATTTCATCGTCCTATGTCCAGTTCTAGTCAAGTTACGAACATTATTCACTGGGCAATCTGGGCCCATTTACACCTGAACCGGTTGGGTGTGGGGGGTGTGACCCTCAAAAGGCACAACTAGACCCCAATACCCACAAGTGTACCAAGTTTGAACTTAATACTTGCATTGGTTCACGAGTTATGAGCTCCACAAAATATGGTGAAAACCGAAAACCGAAAGCTGAAAGCTGCTACAGCGCTCGCAATAGTGGATTGTTCCAAGGAACTAAAAACCGACTGTTTTGACAAAAATAAACTGATTTTCCGAAAAACCGACTATTCTCATGAAAAAAGTACTGTTCTGACGCAAAATCGCGGCACTTCGCGCCGATTCGGTTATTTTTTAGCGACTGGCCGACAACACTGGGGGGGGGGGAGGCCCCCCCCAGTAGTACCGCCCCTTGTTCACGCCAAGAATCTCTAGCCCACACGAAGTTCCATGAAAATGTCTTACGACAGTTCGAAAGCTAGAGTGTTTACAGATAGACGGACAGATAAACTTGTAATGTCATATGTATCCTTCAGGTTCCAATTGGGATCTCAAGAAAGTCTCTGACAAACTTCTTTATAGTCGGATCCCCCATCCACCGATGCATTAGGTCTGTAAAGGGATTAGATGCTCTAACACAGTATGTGAACGTCTGCTAACAGTGAACGATCGCCGAAGAAAAAATTAAAACCCACACCAGGCAACTTTTACTGCAAAATGCTTGCCAAAAACGTTTAATCACATCCATTTCAATCGTGGTTTATCTTTTTCCGAAAATTTTGCTGTCTGTTAACTGCCACGGTGTTAATTTGAATCTGGAACGTACCTTCAACAGAGAAGATGGCGGTCCAAACCAACAGACACCTTAAAAAGGAGCACAGTTCTAAATACTCTTGATAACTAACTCTTCTTGCCGATGCAAAATCGCCCTGTACCTAGCGGAAGAGCCGGAAGCGGCTGCTCCCAAACATCGCCTTGATTGGTTAACAGGATTGAGTTGTTGAGTTTGAGTCGTTAGTGCTACGTTGCCTCGTTCTTCCCGAGGATCACTAGCGTGTTTTGGACTTCAGTGTATTCTAAATAAATTCATTTTCCTAAACTTAAAGTTTGTGAAAGGACAACCCTGAAATAGTTGGCTATTAGTTAATATCAAATGTGTTATGTTTTGTTGTCATTTGCCTGTTTTATAAGCAAGTAGCAATTTAAAACCAGGGTACTTAAACAGTTACAGAAGTGTTGAAGAAGTGTGAATACCTCTACTGTACCTACCTTAGACAAATTCTGTCAGTGCAAACTGACCAAAAAGAGGGGCGGGCACTTACCGATGCCAGCGTTTCCAACAACCCAAGACAGTCGAAGAAACAGCATCACTCCCCAAATGTTCAGCAGGCATCTTATGTACACTCCCTGAATCCATCCAAAACGAATACCCCCGCTGGTAGGTTGCTCATATGACGGTTTATCCTATATAAAAAAAAAAAATCAAGTTACAATCGAACACTAAAACGGGGAAAAAGATCATGCTCTCATCACTTATTATATCCTAACCACCGATCACATGCCCCCCCCCCCCTCCTTTTCTTTTTCAATTTCTCATTAAGCGACACAGCCCATCACCAGTGCGGAAATTTTCTGCCTAAAATCGACCAAGACAAAATGAAACCAATTTCGAACAGGTTTCAGATTAGTTTCTTCGGGTTAATTTCTTTCGATCCGTGGAATAATTTCGAAAATCCAGTCGATCCGAGGAAGAAAGTAACCTAAAAATCTGTCTCATTTTGTCTGGTTCGATTTCACGCGAGAAATTTCCGTACGGGCAATACCAGCCTAGATTTCAGACATGTTACAAGTAGCGAACTGAAAGACAAAAATGCTCCTCAGCCCGGATTTTAACCCAGGACCCTCTGCTTACAAGGCAGGCGCTCTTACCATTTAAGCTACCGAGGGGCTTGTGAACAGAGTTCGCAAACCACTACAATAGTCCGGTAGAAGCCGGATGTATTATTATAATAATAATAATAATAATTTATTTGTAACCCACTGCACAAAAACAATGTGAAGATAGTGGAGTAGAGAAGAGAAAGAAACAAATAAACAACTGAAGAAACACTAATACAACAAAATTAACACAAAAAAATCAACAGAACAAACGGATGAGCCCGTGATAGGGAGTAAGCCGTTCATATGCTTGTCCAGATAAATTTTTATGAAGCTCCTGGAGTTTTGCCGTTATATCGGGGGCTTTGTATTTTCGGATTATTCTCCGATTTCGATACGATATAGGCAAATAAAGCAGGTATTTACAGTATTTGTAGTAACATGAACGTAGTTTATGTATGTCACTCTTTTTCAATAGAACAAAAGTGCCAGAAAGATATAGCTAAGAGTGATCGCAAAAAACTGAATACAAAGAAACCAAAGCCTTACGGTTATACTTAGACCGGTTTGACACAATCTTAGAATATCCAAATTTAATTTTTTTTACAAGCTTCAGATACTGCAGACTGGCTAAAGGACGAAGTATTTTTACAAACTGTTAAACCAAGCCATATTGTATTTTTATTGTTATTATTGTATGTATGATTATTTCAGACATGAAACACTCTTGTCCTATATGGCAAACAATTACGAGCCAGAACGGAAATAAAAAATAAAGAAGACACTGAAAATATTAGCAAGCCTATTAAAATTCCTCTCAGATTAGTTATTTTTTGGCCACTAGGTGCGCTATCGTAAAGAAAACAATGACACGTTATTTCTTGGTGTACGTTTATCCAGGTTTGTTTTGCTATTTTCAATTCCTCTTAGGCCTAACCATGTTTAAAACTGTTTAAAATGCCACTTCCCCTCTTTTTGCTTTACCCAACTCTGTTTTGTCAAGCGTCAGCAAGTTTGTCATTGCTCGCTTCCGACTTCAGTGCTGAGTGCTGGCTGACTTTTCCACGGGGCTAATGCGCGACTCGATGTGAAGCGAAAGCCTAATCACTTATTCACCCGTCAGATAACTTATCCCCCGATCTCGCGTGTGATTGTTATTGTTCCTCTAGCGCGTCTGGCGGCAATTCGTTATCGGATTTTATGAAGGATGTATAAGCCAACTGAGAATAGCAACCTAAAAGAAGCGAATGTATGTGCGTCTTTTCTCCGGCAAAACAATTAGCCAGAACTCTGTGACCGGTTCCTTACCGGTAAATACAAAATGAAGCAAAAAAGTTGGAACATATAATTATGAAGATGAGAAAGCGCGATTTCTCGTTAATAATTGGTAAGAAGGACTCATTTTACAGAACAGATATTCCTTCAGCCCAAGGTGACTGCAAACCATATCTGACGGTGCAAAAATCTGACTTATCCGTTTTGCACCATCAAAAAAAAAAGGCTCCAGAACGCCAAAGTCAAACGTCACACGTACTGTCAGAAAAAAGTGGCAACAATGTGCCGGTATCACAATACGCAAAAAGGAGTTGCCTTTGAGAAGAAACAGCGTATTTTGGAAGTAGACCCGCACATTGAACAAAAAGACAAGAAAAAATGCACACAGAGAGCCTCCTTCCGTCAAGTTGCTACTCCCAAGTCGCTTATCACATTTTATGTATGAATGAAATGCAGATTTTATGTATGAATAAAATGTTATGACACAATAATCTATGGTCAGAACAGACGACGATGGAATCGCGCTCGGAATTCCTGCCAGGATTTTAAAAACCATCATCACTTCCACAGAGAGATTGCACCCTGCCCGATGAAAACGGATATCGCTACACCATCATCACGAGATCGTAATTTTATCATTGGAGGTATAAGACTTTCATCTTTGAAATTAAATTATCGGCGTTTGACCATGATTCTGAACCAGGGACTTGCAGGAATGTCAATTGGGCTATTCCTTAATCGAAAAATTCTATTTTTGCAAAAGAGTTTCCAAGGAAGTAAGAGTTTGAAGGCTTCAAAGTTTGAACACAAAAACGGAGTCTTGAATCCTATTGGTCGGTTATGACGTATCATTCAAAAACCAACCAATAGGAAGCAGGTTTCGTTTTTGTAGTGAAAGTTTCAAGCCTTCAAACTCTTTTATTATCCGAAATTAAATTATCGGCGTTTGACCATCATTCTGAACCAGGGACTTGCAGGAATGTTAATTGGGCTATTCCTTAATCGAAAAATTCTATTTTTGCAAAAGAGTTTCCAAGGAAGTAAGAGTTTGAAGGCTTCAAAGTTTGAACACAAAAACGGAGTCTTGAATCCTATTGGTCGGTTATGACGTATCGTTCAACAACCAACCAATAGGAAGCAGGTTTCGTTTTTGTAGTGAAAGTTTCAAGCCTTCAAACTCTCATTTCTGATCAAACATTTCTATTAAAAGCCGTGATTATACAAATAAGAAAAAAACTAGGAATCGTTTCCAGCTATTTACAGGCTTATAATAGTAATAAAACATGGACAATTTGGTCTCAAAGCCGGAAGCCCTATACTTCACAATGTTAAATTACTCTTTTTCTACTCCTATCCGTTTTCGTTGGGTAGGGTGCAATCTCTCTATACGCAAAGGTTGCGATCTTTTTACTGTCCGGGCAACTTCTCCATTTTTCATTGCCCATCGAGAAAATCCACCAGGGAAAAATCCTGATTTCTGTCCGCCTCATTTTGAAAAATACACTAATAGTACAGGCAAATGGAGGTTTGACCCGAAACAAATTGCAACAGAAATGATTTTTATCTTGTAGAGAAAAAAAAAGCTGAACAACATATCCAAAGTTGCATATCCTGGCTCGACGCAAAATAAGCGTTTTTTGGCTTTTAAATCCTTTTTTTACGTATTTCGAAAAAAAATATAATATTTTCGTGGTTATCCGTTATTCTTGAACTGAAGTATGATTATAATGCTAAATGACAAGCTGAAACCGAAAATGAAGTCAGATTTGGCGTATAAACCATCAGCAAAAAGTTAATGTCATTTTTTCAACCTATTTTGTAGAAAAGTTCTAATTTTCGTACTGGTCCGATTTTCTGGAACGAAAGTGCTACCCTGTTATGGAATCCCGAGCTGAGCCCGAAAATGGAATCAGACTGGGTGTCTAGTGTGAAAGAAAGAAGTTTCATAATCATCAACAGATGATCTCTACGAATTTTAGTAAAACGATAAAACTATTAAGAAAAGTCAATTACGAACCAACTGGTTTTCAAGGTCAATGTTTGAAATCGTGCTTAACGCACGATTCGTACACTTCGCCCTTCGTACACTTTATAATTTGTTTTCAAAAAAAATAATCAAATTGCAACTAGTGTTCACAGCTTCGTCCTTTGGAATGGATTAGGCTACCGACTAAGCTTTTCTGCATCATAGTTAATTTTTTAGAGCTGAAACACATTGTCCCCCTTGCAGGTTCTGCATGCTGGAGTAGAAACTAAATCGTTTTTAAGGCGGCTACATCTCTCTGAATTACACTATTGCAGTCGACACGAGCACTTAACGATTTTTAAGAGCATGCGCGGAGCTTGTGGAAGGTCATTTGCTAACGGGTACAAGAAGTTCTTCGACCCCCATGTCCACGATTTTCAACTGAGGATCAAGCTCCCCGGTTCATACCTAAAAGTCTTGACTTCCCATGATCCAGATCGTTCACTTTTTATGAAGTTTGAGCATTGAAAAGCAGTTTGATTCGTACTTTACTTTTCTTAATAATTTTATTGTTTTTACTAAAAATTCGTAAAGATTACATTCTTTCAAGCACAGTAGACACCCAATTTGATTCCATTTGCGGTCTCAGCTCGTGATCCTGTGCCAGGATCGCACTTTCATTCAAGAACATCGAGCCACACTTTTTTTGCGAAGTAGGTTGAAAAAATGACATTAACTTTTTTCTGGTTCTTGGTATGCCAAATCTGGCCTCATTATTGGTTTCAGCTTGTCATTTTGCATCAGAAACGTACTTCAGTTTAAGAACAACGGACGACTACGGAAATTCCAATTCTTTTTCGAAAAACGGAAAAAAAGGCACTAAAAGCGAAAAAACGCTTATTTTGCGACTAGCCAGGATATTCAACTTTGGATATGTTGTCCAGCTTTTTTTTCTCTACAAGATGGCGTAAAAATCATTTCTGTTGCAATTTGTTTCGGGTCGACCTCTTTTTGAAGCTCATTTTCCTGTACTATAAGCTTTTGATAGCGTAGTAAACCACAACATGATAAAAACTGTAATCAAATGTCCTACTAAATGGCTAATTGCACAATAGCGGCCACACATCGGCGGTACCGCCCTCCTCACAACGGAAATGTAAGAACAAGATATAAGGTAAATTCAGGCCTTGTAGATTTCCGGCATTTGCCATCTGGTAAACATGTTATTTATCTCTAATAAGCCCATTACCCACGTCAGAGGGTTAGTGTTCTGTTCTTAATCCGGCGTAACTGAGATTTTAGTCGGAACTATCAATGCTATTTGAAAACTCACAGAATATTCTAGTTCAACATATTTGATATTTGTATGTATTATGACGCTTAACCTATCAACTGAGTGTTGAAAAAATTGTCACATACGAAGCTGTTTTTACAAGTTTTGATAATATTTTAAATGATTATTTATTATATTTGTGTATGTATCTCGATACAATTTGTAATTTTCATCAGATGATTGTTTTCTAAATCCTCCTTTACCCCAAACTGGAGACTGGGAAACATATATTTAAAGAATTCAAACAATGTATTAAACGGATACGTCAACTACGATGCTTGGCAGCGATATTTCGGCCTTTCTTGGCAAGGGTCATCGCCAGGCTGTCGAACGTCAGGGACAACGTTGGGGAAGGAACGAAACTGCCATAAACAACTGAAGTTTCTACCTAGAGCGGAATTACTATCAAAGTTCAAGATAAAGAATAGGCTAGAAACAGCGACATCTGCTTACCTCAGGGTTGCCCGTTCCGTGTCGCAGCTCACTCAGTGACGCCCTCACTCCGATCTCCTTTAATCCTTGGTCGTTTCCGGCATAATTCTCAAACCTCGGAAAAATCTCGCGACTCCTCGATCTTCTCAAATCCGCTTTCAAATCTGGCAAATTTTCCGGAAAACTCCGGATCGTCATGGCCGTTCCAATCGGAAGTGTATATGTACTTTCCTTTCTTTGATATCGGGTCAACGTTGCTTCGCTCGGTTGTTCCTCTTCAACGGATTCGGAAACGTTGAAAACGGTTGTACCGCCGTCTCTGAATTTTAACATTCTAAAACTAAAACAGCAGCTCAACTACAGAATAATTATTTTCGGCCAAAAAATTCACAACAAGATGCAATGAGTTCCTTTACCAACTGAACAATTACTGATGGCAGATTAGCTGGCAAAGGAAAAGTTACGTTTTCCTTGTGTCTCTGAAGGTTGTTAACATGGTATGCCTATTCCATTCAGGTGAAAATCATGGATCAATCCAGTTTAGACGGAAGTCAGCTGCGTTTCCGGGTACAAATTTTGTGGCAGTTTTCCTGCTATTTATGTTGCAAAGTCTGACGAAACAGTCAATTAAGCCGACATCAAGTTATCGAGGATCAGTAGGCCTAAGCCTACAACCGAAATAACAATCTGGATCGTCAGGATTTTGATCATAATCTGCGCCTTGTTCGTTGCACGTTTTGACGTAATTTGACGAATTAGAATTAAAATTATCATCATCAGGGTAAGAAGGCATGCTGTACACGATTGTGAAAACCACTTTCTCGCCGGACAACTAGTTCGCCCGGAATCCGGCCAAAACCGGAAAATCTGTTAAAAGCAACCGTTTTATCTGAAGTTGATTAGATGACAGATTTAGGGGTAAGAAGAGCGGCTGAGTCTGTATATGTCAATCGTTTTTTACCCGGACATATAATTAGTTCGGAATCCGGTTGTAACCGGATTTTTTTTTTAAGTCAAAGTTTTATTTAAAGTTGATTAGATGCTCTTTATAGGGATAAGGAGATAGGCTACGCTGGATTCGTTTCTGAATTTTCTTTTTTTGCTGGACTAGTAGTTCGCTCGGAATTCGGGCGAAACCGGAAACTTGGCGGAAGTAAAGCAGGAAGTTTCGGTGAGTATCGTCAAATAGATATGGATTATAGAGGTATATCTGAACTTGGTTTTCTCTAGTGATTATCCTGGCGAAGACTGGATCTGGCGAAATCAAGACCCAATTTTCTGGATCAAATATTAGATTTTTGGGATCCTATCGACACCTTTGGTCTTGTTGCTGTGGACTGGTGCAAACTCAATATGTATAATATACAGTAGTGATAGTTATCTTTTTTAAAGCGGTCGACTTGCACACTCCTGGGACGTAATATGCAAGGGGGGACGAAGTTCAACTGCCTAGGAGCTTCCACGGAATTTAATCTGGCACTTTTGAAGAACACATTTGACGGTGCAAAACGGATAAGTCAGCTACATTTTTATTAGAGCTATATTATCGGCCCTTCTTGGCAAGGGTCCTCTTCAGGCTCAAAGCCGCTCAAGTCGGAAATACGAACTTGTGGGAAAACTTGTGCGAACTTGTTTTTCCACAAGTTCATTTTTCAGCTTGAGCGGCTTGAGCCTGAAGAGGACACAATTAAAACTACCTCACAGTTTAAAATTATCATTTGTACCCGTTGCGAAAACATTTTATTCCAGGTTACAGTGCTAGACCACTGAGGCGAATTTTCTTACCATAAGATTCATAGAGATCAAATAAAATGTGCACCAATTTGCACAAATTTCTAATCCCTCTAGCAACCGATTCTTCCTGACAAGTCCATATCCGCGTGACAAACATCAAATACCCCAGAAAGAAATAATAAGTACAGCAACTAGCAAAAAATTGTAAACCCCTCATCGCCGAAGATGATTATAGCCTAACAGCCGATTGTTACTTACAAGTACTCTACATGTCTTACAATTAGGAACCAAACTGTTCTTCAAATACACCGGAAACAAATAACATGTACACCAAATACCAAAAGTTGCAAGCCCCTCACCGCCGAAGATGATTATGGTCTAACAACCGTTCGTTGCTTACAAGTCCTCTACACGTCTTACAATTGCTATCGGACTATTTATAATTGCAGTGTGTACCTTACTACTGAAGTGGTTAACCTCTCAAAACTTTCAAACTGTTGTATCTCATGAAGGAATATTTGTACCAAAAACAGATGACATATAATTTGATCAGCACATCAAGGGCTGTCGATTGCCGTTGAAAGAAAAAAAAATCTATCTGTAATAGTCCAAAACTTGACTCTTTTGCCCCAGGCCAACTTTCTAATATCCTTTGCTTGGAAAGGAGCAAAGGCTAAACTCTAATTTCTTTTGCAATGGGATAACTTTTAAAGTTTAAGAGGCACATCTGATATCATTTCTCCATCGCAACCCCAAGAGTAGAAAATGGAATGATAAACTCAGCTGAAATCACGAACGGAAATGGGTAGAAACAATAGATGGCAGCACTTTCGGACCCGTGGGAAAATGCCACTTTTGTGTTTTTGTATATTTTCCTATTTATCACTCAAAGAAGATATATTGGCTGTGGGGCCGGGAAACTGCCACACATATTTAGTACTTATAGATTCTAGTCCATCTTAAATTTCGAACTGGTGTCTCACTGCTTGCCTGCTAGAACGGAGCTTTCCACTCGAAAGCAGAAACATGGTTTCATGAAACGAAAGCTTGGCTGCACAACGTGAGATAGTCCTCTCTGACATTCTTCCTTCCTTCCTTCTTCTATATACAACTCCACTTCATTTCGCACACCGTAGGCTCTGGCTCGGGAACAAGCAAAAACCATCCTTTTTTATCCCACGCAAGAGTTCTACAGAGCTTTCCAAAATGTAATGTTATATTCATCAATCCGGCCTAAGGTCCACACTTTCCGTAAAAACCGCAAAGGTTAGACCCTTACCACTTTCCAGGAATAAGATGAAATCGGCGGCATAGAAAAAAAAACAATAGGACAAAACCAAAGTGTTGCTCTCGCAACACAATAAGTTGTGGCCTTCATTGAAATAAAAGCAATACTAGGCATGCCATACCTGTTTGTTTGTTTTTTGCTAGGTCGATTCTCTTAAGGATCTATGCAAGACGTATTGACAATTTCATCGCGAATATCATCTTATTTCCTTTTCTGAGTGAAGTCTATGCATATATACCCATGCATCTGGCCAAGATGTCTCCCCAATAAAAATAAATAAAAAACTGCAAAAGTCATTCTTTAGAAGGGTCACTGGATTTTTTTAAATAAAATGTTTCCCGTACAAAAGATAGCATTTATATATGAAAAATACGTGGACTGGGGAATGGACCTAAGCTTCAGTCCTCAATATCTACTTCTGCAGTGGCGGCATCCTTCGTTCCTGTGCGTTTCTTGGAAGCGTCCTTCTTCTCTTTTTGGGCTTGCTTCCAACCTAAAATATGACATGGGAAATAAAACAAGAGGTGTCAGCCCATATGGCACTTGCAAGCATACGCAGTAGGTAATAGTAACAGCTAAGGTTCTTGCTGTGTCGAGGAACAGGCGATTATGGACCTTTCCGATTCATGAAAATGTAGGGTTTAGAAAAAATATGCCATGCAATTTGCGGTTACAATGCGTAATTTAAGGGGCTAGGAATCCGTTTTGTAAGCAAATGAACTGGTACACGAATGATCATGGGCACTTGGCTCACGAAAGTATTATTTTGTTTGCATTTTGCGGCTAAGATGCGCACTTTAAGGTGTTCGAACTGAACTTGGAAGCAAAATACTTGGGGCACAGATGATCATGGGGCCGTGGGGATCCTAAAAATGTTTAGTTTCTTAAAAAAAAATTTCGAATTTGCGGTAACATTGGAGCTTTAAATATGCTGGAAAATCAATTGTAAGCAAAAGCCTTGAGGCAAAAATTATCACGGGCCCTTGGGAATCAGGAAAACGGATCTTTTGGTCAAAAGTATTTTTTCGCTTTGCAGTTAAGATACACACTTTAAGGAGGCTAAAATTCATACACCTGAGGTACAAATGATCACGAGCCCTTGGGGCGTTACGAACGTATCCGTGAGATCAGGAACACGTCCTTTTGTCAACTGTCAAGTTTCCTTCTAATCCGACCAACCGTTCAAAGGTTATGCATGAAATTCTGTTAGTCCGAATTCAAATTCACTCCACTACCCCGAAAATAGTCGGATCGGGGAAATGACTGCTTCCAAGTCAACCTGGTCGGGTCTCCAATACACCAGCCGAATTTCATCGTCCAAGTGCATCTGTAAGTACCTTAACTCGCGATCACTGGATCTCCGGAAAACCCCTTCCAAGACCCCCACAGTGCGCCGATCCGGTCCATCTTTGTCAAAATGGATTTACGACTTGTCCTTGTTCTTCATACCAAGCTTCATCCCGGTCCTTCCGCTCTAAAACTGTTTCGAGATATCCGATCCCCCTCCAATCCTTCGCCCCCCCCCCCCCCCGAGTTATCGAATCCGGTCCGGACACGAAATGTTACATCTGTGACACGAGCCCTTTCCAACTGTCAAGTTTCGTTTGTGTCCGATGCCCCGTTCGAAAGTTCTGCTTGCATCAAGATCCCGGATTTCGCCCCCCCCCCCCCCTCCGATGGTCGGATCGGGGAAATGACTTTTCTTAAGTCCACCTGGTCGGGTCCCTTATAAGTCTGCTAAGTTTCATCGCCCTAGCACATCTGGAAGTACCTTAACCCTAACCGGAAATCCGGGACCCAGAATCCACCCCCCCCCCCCCCACCCCCCAGCAGTGCCCGGATCCGATCCGGTTATGTCAACGATGTATCAAGGATATGTGCTTGTACTTCCCACAATGTTTCATCCCGATCCCTCCACTCTAAGCGTGTCACGATATTTCCGTTCCCCTCCCTCAAACTCCCCCCCCCCCAGTTGTCAGATCAGGTCCGGACGTAAAATGGGACATGTGAGGCATATGTTCTTTCCACATTTCAAGTTTCATTCAGATCCGATCACCCGTTCGACAGTTACGCGTTCCTCAATATACTAGATTCCCCCTCCCTCCACTCCCCCAACGACGGTCGAATCTAGGAAGTGACTATTTGCAAGTCAGTTTGGTCGGGTCCCTGATATGCCTTCCAAGTTACATCATCCTAGCACATCTGGAAGTACCTTAACCCGTGATAACCGGAATTCCGGGATTCAGCCTGCACCCCCCTCCCCCACAGTGCCCCGATTCGATCCGGTTACGTCAACGACATATCTAGGATATGTGCTTGTTCTCCACACCAAGTTTCATCCTGATCCCTCAACTCTAAGCGTGTTACGATATTTCCGGTACCCCCTCCAACTCCCCCACATGTGTCAGATCCGGTTCGGACGGAAAATGGGACACGTGAGGCATGTGCTCTTTCCACATATCCAGTTTCATTTAGATCCGATGACCCGTTCGAAAGTTACGCATGCCTCCAAATTCCGGATTCCCCCTCCCTCCACTCCCCCCACGATGGTCGAATCGGGGAAGTGACTATTTCCAAGTCAGTTTGGTCGGGTCCCTGATATGCCTGCCAAGTTCATCATCCCAGCACATCCGGAAGTACCCTAACTCGCGATCACCGGACCGACCGACCGACCGACTGACCGACCGACCGACCGACAGACAGACCGACCGACCGAACGACAGACAGACAGACCGACCGACGGAAAAGTGATCGGTATATGGCACTTGGCCGGAAGGCAAGTGCCATAAAAATAAAAATAAAATCGTGGAAATTGTAATGTAGCCCATGTCTTTAGAGTAGTGACAGATTCTGAAGAAGATTTTTGTCTTTGTGTTGGTTTTTGTTTTGTTTTGTGTCACTAAACTGGGTCAAAATTCTTTAGCAAATGTAACCTTATTCGGCAAGAAGTATTTTGAATGAGTTGCTGACGGAGATAGCCTACTAATTATGCAGTTATATGTATGGAAAATAGCCACGTTTTACGAAAGATATTGTCCTATCCCAAACCAGGACTTACACAGGTTGCCCCGCTGATGCCACAAGAAAAACGCCTAGCCTAGCCTATTCTATTGCAAAAAGAGGCTACTTCACAGCATTGCCATAAGATAAAACAGGGCCAAAAGCACCTTCTAGTGCACATTTTGGTGATTAGCCAATTCAGCAAAACTGCTAGACAGTAAGGGTTGGGAAGGTTGCAATTATAACAAAGGCCTTTGAAATGAAAGATAACTCCTAGAAGTTAGAAGTTAGCGGCAGATAGATCTTGTGCTTTCGACCTTCACACACAGCTAAATCTTTTAAAAGAGTTGAGATCATCCAGAATATAGTAATTAAGATTAGTTCTCCTGTTCATAAATAACATTTAGCTTCATTTCACACTTGCTTATATGATGCATACAAGAATCTATCTTTCCAAATTCCAGTTTTTTGTTTCAAGTACTTTAGTAGCCTCATTCCGTTTTCAGTGCAAGATTTCTTTATTTTAAATCAAGATTTGCATGCACTCGAAAATTCACATTCTAATTGTCCACAAGAAGTGCCATCAATAACAAGACCAAAGTTTTTGATGGAATCCCAAAAATATAATATTTGATCCAGACAAATGGGTCTTGTAGATATCCGGTCTTCGCCAGACTCCTTGAACATTTTTACTATTAAGATTTAGAAACAGAAGAAGGTCAATAGCTAATTATCTGAGAAAGCCAAGTTCAGATATGGATTCAACATGTGTGTATTTACCCCTAGGCTATATGTCATATCTACTTTGGCGAAATTGATCAAGTCTTCCTGCCCTACTTCTGCCAAATCTCCGGTTTCGACTGGATTCCGGGCTAACTACTTGTCTTGATAAAACTAAAGCTCAACAACGAATTCAGGATTTGACATCCTTACCCCATGTCAAACATCTAACTTCAGATAAAACTTTTCTTTTAACAAATTTTCCGGTTTCAGCCGGATTCCGCGCGAACTACTTCTCCGACGGGATAGTGATTTTCATACAAATGTCCAGCATGCCTTCTTACCCCTAAATCGAACATCTAATCAACTTTAAATAAAACTTTGACTTTAAACAAACTTTTCGGGGATTCCGTACGAATTACTTGTCGGGCGAGAAAACGCTATCTTCTTATTTGTTAAAAAAAAAATAGTTCGCCCCTTAATTTGAACCCCTCCCCACCCCTGAATGTTGAGCTGCAGAGCCCATCTACGAACTCGACCTCTCCCTTGACCTAAAGAGTCCTCACACAAGTTTCATCAAAATATCTCATTCCCTTTGAGAGTTATTGTGCTGACAGATGGACGGACAGACAGACAGATGGACATCTTTTACGAAGTCATAGGTATCCCTCTACTTACGTTTTGGGACCCAAAAGTAGCTTCCCAAAAAGAGCTTCTTTTCTAATTAGATTTTTAGCAACAGCCCCCCCCTACAACTTTTTGAAAATGTTGACCATTTGATCCATTTAACTCTGATGACATATCCAGCAGTATGTTTTTGGAATCTCAAAACGTAAGTGGAGGGATACCTATGACATCGCAAAAGTTGTCCGTCTGTCTGTCCGTCTATCCGCACGATAACTCTCGAAGGGATTGAGATACTTTGATGAAACTTGGTGGGAGGATTCTTTGGGTCAAAGTACAGGTCAAGTTTGAAGATGGGCTGTGTAGCTCTATATTTGAGGGTGGGGGTTCAAATTAAGGGACAAACAAAATATTTTTAAACACGGGGTTTAATTATGGGGTAAGAAGACATGCTGAGCACGACGGTGAAAACCATTTTCTTGTCGGACAAGTAGTTCGTCCGGAATCCGGCAAAAAACGGAAAGTTGGTTAAAAGTAAAAGTTTCATTTGACGTTGATAAAATGTTCGATTTAGGGGTAAGGAGACATGCTGAACACGATGGTGAAAACCATTTTCTTGCCGGACAAGTAGTTCGGCCGGAATCCGGCGAAAACCCGAAAGTTGGTTAAAAGTAAAAGTTTCATTTGAAGTTGATTAAATGTTCGATTTAATGGTAAAAAGACATGCTGAACACGATGATGAAAACCATTTTCTCACCGGACAACTAGCTCGCCAGGAATCCGGCCAAAACCGGAAAGTTTGTTTAGAGCGTAAGTTTTATCTGAAGTTGATTAGATGACAGATTTAGGGGTAAGAAGAGACGCTGAGTCTGTATACAATCATTTTTTACCCATACATATAGTTTGTCCAGAATCCGGTTGTAACCCGAATTTTTTTTAAGTCAAAGTTTTATTTAAAGTTGATTAGATGTTCTTTATAGGGATAAAGAGATCCACTGGATTCGTTTCTGAATTTTCTTTTTTTTTTGCTGGACTAGTAGTTCGCTCGGAATTCGGGCGAAACCGGAAATTTGTCGTAACTTCCTGTAAGGCAGGAAGTTTCGGTCAGTATCGTCAAATAGATATGGCTTATAGAGGCATATCTGAACACGGTTTTCTCTGATGATTAGTCTGGCGAAGACCGGATCTGGCGAAGATAAGACCCAATTGTCTGGATCAATTATTAGATTTTTGGGATCCCATCAAAACCTTTGGTCTTGTTTGTAAAAGATATCATCGATTTTTAAACTGAATTGTACTTGTAACATTTTTTGCAAGTTCAATTCTGCTGACTAGCAGGGGCGTTGCAAGGGGGGGTGCAACACCCCATCAACTTTTTAACATTCAGTAAGCTTTTGGGTCGGATGCCCGAAATGTTACTAAAACTGTTCAATATTTTTGTCAATAGATCCAGTATATTTATGGGGATTTGGTCTGGATTTGGTAGTCATACAGAATCCCAAATAGGCCATCAGTACAAATATCTATGGTATAATGATAAGGATTCGGTATAATTGCCAGGATTCAGTAGTTATCACGAATTTGGTGAGCGAATTAGGCTACTGAAAATATTTGGTAATTTCTGTATGCCAGAACAAGGTGCGTTGCAAGGGGGGGGGGGGGGGTCAGCACCACCCCACCTTTTTAAGATTCGGTAAAAACTGTTCGGTATTTTTTCGATAGCAGAACTGTTCGATATATTTACGTGGATTCGGTAGTTATGCAGAATCCTAAATACGCTATCTGTAAAAATGTCTTCTCTATTATGATCGGGATTCGGTATAATTGCCAGTATTCGGTAGTTATTACTAATTTGGTGAGAGAATTTACTGAAATCATTTGGTAATTTTTCCATGCCGGAACTATTCTGTATATTTGTGGAGATCCGTAGTTACACAGAATCCCAAATAAGCTATTGGTTCAAAATTATTTGGTATCATGATTGGAGTTCGGTAATTTATTCAGTATAATTTACGGGATTAGGAAGTTAACCACGAATCCTGACTTTGTTTCAGTTTAGACGAAAGTATACCGAATATGAATATTGTTCGGTAGTCTTTCGATACCAAAATAATTCGGTATAATAACCGGGATACGGTAGTTCTACAGAATCCCGAACATGCTATCGGTCTAAGCTTATTCGGTATAATAACTGGGATTCTGTAATTTATTCGTTATAATTGCCAGGATTCGGAAGTTACCACGAACCTCGAAACTCAGAAGAGGTTGAGTGAAGCAGTGGTCGCAGACTAAAAGGATGATCTATGATATCATCGATAGTCCTTACTTTTATTTTGGATTCCAACAAGAACATATAATCATAAGTATTTCAAAAATTCTGCCTGCATCACTTTTCGTAATGTTCTCTATTTTGTGGAAGGGCTCGTCATTTGACGGGGGTTTTAAGCCAGTTTTAGGATTGAGATTTGAATCATTAAAAGCTAGAATTTGAATGGAAATTAAACTTGGCAGGAAAAAGCAAAAAAAAATTCGCCTGTGTCGCTCACTTTGTGTGATTATGGGTAGTATATTGACTAGACTACAGTTGCTGCTGCTGCCGGAACGTCGTTCCATCCGGTTTTGGAAACTTCTTAGAGTCTTGGTATTTAATCAACGGTAAATAATAGAATTTGTAAGAGAAGCAGTTAAATATTAGCCTACGGAAAAATAATGGATTTCGAAAATTTTCGCCTGCTGCGCTCGACTTAATTATCTATTGGCTATTACAGATAGAACCTGTTACTGCAATCATGCCCGGCAATCCATTCTACATGTGGGCTTGCGAAAATGCCGCCAAATAGTTGTCTATTTCATGCATACGTCTTTCATGCTACCCTTTACTGTTACTCTTCCTATGTAATCGTTTCTGTTCCATAATTTAAAGCTCGAATTCTTAGTTCTAGGATTCAGTAAAATTTTTGAAAGATTCGGTAAAATTTTGGCTCTGCACCCCCCCACCGAAAATGCACTTGCGATGCCCCTGGCCAGAACTAAGCTATAGATTATCTTTGTCACTCACTTTCCAGTGCCTCTTGAAGTGGATCAGAGAATGCTTCAAATTCCATGTCCCCCATAGCTTGAATTACATCTTGGCCAAGCAATGTTTTCCGCCCAGCTTTCGTTGCAACATTATTGGCACAAGATGTTGTGTAAAGAATGAAAACTGAGGCAGCCCGAGCAATAGCTGCTCTAGCCTCTTTAGACACGTTTACTCCTTCTGGTAAGGCATCTTTTATTAGCTTAGCAACAACGGTTGCAGGCAAATTCAGATCTTCAGGTCTTTCAGCCATGTCTGAAGATTCTTTTAAACTTGGCGCCAATATACAAAAACATTTGATGATATGCTCCAAGGATTGACTATCGTAACCACTTCATAAAAAATTCCTTCAGATTAGTTAAGTTTTTGGCCGCTAGATCCGCTAGCATTAAGTGAACAATGACACGTTACTTCTTGGTGTACGTTTGTCGAGGTTTGGTTGGCTATTTTCGATTCCTCATAGGCCTAGCCATGTTTAAAATTGATTAAATTTGTGCTCTAAATTTGTGTCTATTTGAGACTATTCGTACTCTACCCAAGTCTGTTCTGTCCGCTTCATCAAGTTCAATTCTGGCTCCCGACTTCAGTGCTGACAGCTGATGGTTGGCTTTTCCATAGGGGCTAATGTGCGACTCGGTATGAACGGAAAGCCAAATAGCTTCCCCCTCCCCCCTCTGATGACTTAAACCAAGATCTCACGTGTGATTGTTATTGTTTCTTTAGCGCATCTGGCGGCAATTTGTTAATGGATTTCATGAAGGGCGTATTTGCACCAAGCTTCTGAACTCCTGCAAACTATTGCTGATAATGAAGCTGCGAAAAAATAATAATGCTGAGGGTTGGTTGCTCGTTGACTAACTTCGGCTATAATTCCTGATTTTTCTTGTTAAATTTAATTTTTGTGAAATTCCTTTGATATTTCCCCGTGAATTTTTCTGTTGATTTCTCCTCGTGAAATTTCATCGAAATTGCGTGAAATACCGTGAAATTCCAGAATGGATTTGACCCATGGTATTTACTCGTGATTTTTACCTGTGATTTTTTCGTTGGTATAGGTAAGTCCCTCATCCCCCGTAGACCCCGAAGCCACGCCGTTTCGCCGCCGCCAGTTTTCACATGGCGCGTCATAGCTAACGCCGTTTAAACAGCGGCGGCGTGCCGCCGTTCTTTTTCGGCGGGAATACTTTTCATCGTTGCCACTGTGTCTTTTGACAGCGAAAAAGTAATCAGAAAGACCTTCAAATACCGTGTTTATGTTTCTTTGAGTATGTCCGCGCACAATGTCCCGACCATGGCGAATTGTTGACGTTACTGACCCAGGCGTTGTATTCTAAAAAAAAATGTGTGAGCTAGATCCCATGTATCGCCGCCATGAATCACTCGCATCATGCGAATGTCCGTATGGTTTAATCGAATGTCTACGAAAAGCCGTGATCGTGTTCTTCTCTGTTCTTTGTTGGAGTAGTTCTTTAGGTCAGTAGCGTCCAACCGGTGAAACGAATACCCTAAGGGGTAAGCAAGACCCTTGCAAGGGGTACGCGAAGGTACCAAAATTGGTTTAGCTGTAGCTTCAAAGTCTCGCCTCACTTATTTTTGATTGTCAAAAGCCTAATATTACCAGCAGAGGCATCACTAGCTAAAATGTTTTTTTGGGGGGGCAAGGTATTTTTACTGACTGGCTATTTTTACCGACTGTTTTGAAAAAAAAAAGTTTTTTCCGAAAAATAGAGGCGCTTCGCGCCGATCTGGCCGAGCACTTTCAGGAGGAGAGGTGTTGCCAACCCCTGCGTGACGCCTCTGATTATAAGCTCTAGTGAAAGTCAATGAAATAATGTTGATTCCAGTACAAGCTAGCCCACTTACAAGCTATCCCACTGCAGTAAAATCTGTTCCTGCGTCAAACAATTTTGTTTAAAAACAATCGGAGACACTGCAAGTGATATTGTCATTCCGGTTGCGAATCAAGCTAACAAAAATGTTTGCGATGCAGCTTGATGAAAGCACGGAGAAGAAACAGGCTGAAAAAAAATATTGCCGTTAATGACATCGAGCCGAGATTTGACAAAATTTTGGCTACAAAGGAGCCCCAAGTGTCGATTTTGTATCTATTTCTACACATGTATGCTTTATCATTTATGATAACAGATATCGTCTTTTCACGATCTGAAAAAGGGGTACGCAACCTTTTCGAGCCTTTGATTAGGGGTACGCGGTACGGAAAAGGTTGGGAACCACTTCTTTAGGTGATACATTTGTATACACCCTCATCAAATTCATCTCAGATTAGTTCTTTTTTGGCCGCTAGGTGCTCTATCGTAAAGAAAACAATGACACGTTACTTCTTGGTGTACATTTATCCAGGTTTGTTATGCTATTTTCAATTCCTCTTAGGCCTAACCATGTTTAAAACTGTTTAAAATGCCTCTTCCCCTCTTTTTGCTTTACCCAACTCGGTTCTGTCAAGCGTCATCAAGTTTGTCATTTCTGGCTTCCGACTTCAGTGCTGAGTGCTGGCTGACTTTTCCACGGGGCTAATGCGCGACTCGAAATGAAGCGAAAGCCTAATCACTTATTCACCCTTCAGATGACTTATCCCCAGATCTCACGTGTGATTGTTATTGTTCCTCTAGCGCGTCTGGCGGCAATTCGTCATCGTATCTTATTAAGGGCGTATGGCACTTGCATCGCTTTGCTCAAGTACCATAGCGTGCGATCGTAATGTCGGTCTTTCTGTTCGACTTTTGCTAGTTCTGGCAATTTCAGATATGGTAGGCAACAATACTTGGCATGCGCAGAAATAAACCGAAAAATTGTTGACACCTTCATTCCAGGATCCGATCATCGGCGGGGGGGGGGGGTCGTACCTCGTATTTTAACTATAGTTTCAGGTAGTAATCGAATTTGAGAATGATTGTTTTCTTTTATGAGTAAGCGATCCGTGAAAGCCGTCCCATTTAGATCGTCCGATGAAATTTATTTCTGTTTCATTCTGTCTGCCTACACATCTGAAAAGTGTCATTATAGGAAATGGGCCTAACAGCCTACATTTTAATTTCCTTATTTTTGTTAGTACTCTCGGTGTTTCCCGGCGACTCCTTGGGGAGTCGAGGGGAGCCACAAGAACAGAGGGAGTCACTTCCTGGGGGGAGCAATGAGAACAAATGAAATGTATCCGTATCGATTTTTTTCGAAAATTGCCGAACTCATTTAGGTGACAAAACAAAATTAGGCTGTAAAGCTTATACTTTTACTTTTCTTTGATTTGATTTGCTTAATTATTTTTAAAACTGCACTGTTTACAAAAAACAGGACCTAAGGTTTCGATGGGATCCCAAAAATCTAATATTAGATCCAGACAATTGGGTCTTGTCTTCGCCGGATCCAGTCTTCGCTAGACCCAGACTTGGCCAGGTTAATCATCTGAGAAAACCAAGTTCAGATATACCTCTATCAGCCATATCTATTTTGACGATACTGACCGAGACTTCCTGCTTTACTTCTGCCAAATTTCCGGTTTCGACCGAATTCCGAGCTAACTACTTGTCCAGCAAAAAAAGAAAACTCAGAACCGAATCCAGCGTACCTCCTTATCCCTAGAAAGAACACCTAATCAACTTCAATTAAAACTTTAACTTTCTAACACTTAAAGGACTACTGATTCTTAATTTTAAAAAATCATAATAGTCATGTGTGCAATATCATTTATTATGAAATTTATTATATAAGAATTTGTTTACTAGAGTGTGGATGGTTTATTGAATGATTGTTTCGTGTGTGGTTGGTTTATGATGTACGCATTCTCGCTTACGAATGTCAAATGGTTTGTCATTTTTGTTTATTTTTCACAAGAGGGTAGTTTTTATATATTTACTTGGTAGATAGCAGGTAGTTTCATACAGGTCAGATAAATTAAGTTTTATTATTTTTGTTAGATTTATGGGGTACGTAGTTGTTGCTGTTATAGTAAAATTTTTGACAAGCACTGCAGGTTCGAATTTTTGTTCTCCACAGTGCTTGTAGAATGTATTAGTATTTTTGTGTAAAATTAAAAAACTTGAACTTGAACTTGAAGAAAATTTCCGGTTTCAACCATATTCCGGACGAACTATATGTCTGGGTAAAAATGATTGTCAAATACAGAATCAGCGTCTCTTCTTATCCTTAAATCTGCCATCTAATCAACTTCAACTAAAACTTTTGCTTTTAACAAATTTTCCGGTTTTTACTGACTGGTTGGTCATTTTTCCCGAATTTTTGCAAAAAATAATTGTTTCTGCGAAAAATCTGATTTGTCCCCACCGGAAAGTTTGTTAAAAGTAAAAGTTTTATCTGAAGTTTATTAGAGGTTTGATTTGAGGATAGGAAAACATGTTGAATCCGAACATGAAAACTATTTTCTTGCCGGACAAGTAGATCGCCCGAAATCGGGCTTGTTAAAAGTAAAAGTTTTATATGAATTCCATTAGGTGTTCGATTTACGGATAAGAAGACATGCTGAATTCGTGCATGGCAATCATTTTCTAACTGGACGCATAGTTCGCCAAGAATCCGGCTGAAATCGGAAAATTTATTAAAAGTTGAAGTTTTATCTGAAGTTGATTAGAAGTTCGACAAAGGGGCAAGGAGATATGCTGAATCCGTTTTTGAACTTCAATTATTTGCAAGACAAGTAGTCCACCCGGAATCCGCCTGAAACCGGAAATTTGGCAGAAGTAAGGAAGGAACTTTAGTCAAAGTAGATATGACGCTACCATTTGCCTTAATCTGTTTCAAAAATTTTATTAGTAAAGTGCTCAAGGAGTCTGGTGAAGACTGGACCTCTATAACAGTGGTTCCCAACTGGGGGTAGGCGTACCCAAGGGGTACGTGCAGGGGCGTCCTGATACCTTCCTGATCGGGGGGGGGGGGGGTGCAGCTTCAGAATTTTACCGGAATTTTCGAGCTTTTACCGGAATTTTTCGAGGTTTTACCGAAAATTCTCGTAGTGACAATCTCTGCAGAAAGTCTAGAATACTGTCGTGTTCTGACTTCGATTACGTATTGTAAACAATAGTAAACAAAAAAAAAGGCTCGTTAACACTTAAAACAAAACAAAAATCTGACATTCAACACACCCTACACATTTATTCGACGCATTTTAACCATTTTCCATTTATCCTCAACACATCCAATTTCACACTCATCAACTAGATCTGTTTCACATGCTATTAATAGCAGACTTTCAAGACGCTGGTCAGCCATTGTTGAACGCAAGGTGGTGTCAACCACCTTCATGTTGCTAAAAATTTGTTTCCCTTTTGCTGAGGTAACAGGGATTGTCTTAGCCAGCTTGAACGCTTTCCATACTAGTGGTAAGACGTCTTTCAGTTGACGAGAGACCTCGAATATATCTTCAAACTTTTTGTTTGTTTCGAGGCTCTCCCGGCGACTTTCTACATCACGTCGAAACAAGCCTAATTCGTTTTTATGGCACTTGCAGCCTCTGGCTCAAGTGCCATATACCGTCGCAATTCCGTCTGTCGGTCGGTCCGGTTTTTTGTCACACTTTTTCGAGTTAGGATTCTTCCAGATGTGCTAGGACGATGAAACTTAGCATGCACATCAGGGACCCGACCCAACTAACCTTGAATAATCAGTTACCCGATCCAGTCATCTGCGGGGGAGTGGAGGGAGGGGAAATCTGGGAAATTTAGGGCAGCTGGTCACACTTTTTCGTGTTAGGGTACTTCCAGATGTGCTAGGACGATGAAACTTGGCAGGCATACCAAGGTACTTGGAAATAATCAGTTTTTTGATCCGATCATCTGGGGGGGGTGAAGGCGGGGGAATCTGGAAAATCGAGTAGTTTTGAAAAAAATTGGCTTAGAAATCGCCACTTTCCAAAGCCGTTTTCCGTAAAGTGCCAATCTTGACCGCAAAGTAAGAAAAATACTTTTAAGCGAAATTTGCATTTTCATGATCTCCATGAGCTCATTATCATTCTTGCCTCAAGGGTTTTGCTAACAAATGAAGCTCCAGCTCCCTTAAAGTGCGCATGTTAACTTCAAAGTCGAAAAGTACTTTTTATCAAATGATTCATCTCAACTTATAATAGCGGATTCAACAGCTATGGCGGAGTTGGTGATCGGAAATCTCCAGAAATGGTTAGAATGGAGGAATCGGAGTTTAACTTCCTGGGAAGAACAAGCATTTATTCTAGATAAATCGTTCGCACAGTTGGACTGGATCCGGACACTGGGGGGTGGAGGTGGAGGGGGGCCTTCCGGAATTCCGGTGATGGCGTTTTTCAAGACGAAACTTGGCTGGCAGGCAGGCATATCAGGGACCCATTGAATCTGACAGAGCCCTTACCTACTACATACAGTTGCAAGTGCCATATGAGCTTACAGCTCTTGTTGAACTCTTCTTGGTTCACCGGTATCACCGGAAAGGAGTCGAGAAAGCTGTCGGCGATTTCGGATTCACATTCAGCCGAATTCCGGTAGATTCTGTGGGGTAAATTCCGGTAGATTCCCTGAGCCGAATTCTGGTAGATCACGTGGGGTAAATTCCGGTAGACTCCCTCAGACAAATCCCGGTTGATTCCTTGCGAAAGATTTAGCGCAGATTCCATGAGCAAAATCCGGTACTTCCCTGAGCTGAATTCTGGTAGATTTCATGTGGTGAATTCCGGTAGATTTCATGTGGTGAATACCGGCAGTTCCGGTAGATTCTTTGCGAAAGATTTCGCACAAATTCCGGCAGATTCCCTGAGCCGCATTTCGTGGATTCCGAGGGGTAAATTCTGGTAGATTCCTTGAGACAAGTTCCGGTAGATTCCTTAGGAAAGATTTCGCACAAATTCCGGTAGATTCCCTGAGCCGAATTTCGTAGATTTCGAGGGGTAAATTCCGGTTGATTCCCTGAGACAAGTTCCGTTAGATTCCTTGTGAAAGATTTAGCGTAGATTCCATGAGCAAAATCCGGTAGGTTCCCTGAGCCGCACCAGTCAAAATTTACCGGAATTTTTTCCCATAGGCTTTCTGGGGGGGTGCTGCACCCCCCCCCACCCCCCACCCCCTCGGGACGCCCCTGGGTACGTGAGACCCTCGTAAGAGGGACGCGAAGGTCCCAAATCTCTGAATTCGAAAATATCTGCTTTCGTCAAGATGGACTTGCGAAGTTTCAAATAAACAGCGCAAGTGTCTTTTTTTTTAATTCACGGTCCATTTTCCTCTTCCACTCTAATCTCTCTGAATTCAGAGTCACCATTTTATCCAACAACGTTTTAAACTTTGATAACGTCTCTTCCTGACATGGACACACAGCTTCACTACAACAAAGCACATGGACGTTTCTTTTTTTCTTTCGAGTGTCTTTTTGATCCTTGACCAGTTTATGGACGAGAATGAAATTGACAGCCTTGCAGCCTCAAGTATCCCTTTTATTTATATTTTTACACTTTAATTGCTTACCATTTTTGCTTACCATAATAGAACAATGATTCTTCAGAAAGGGGTACGCAACCATTTTGAACCTTAATTAGGAGTACGCGATACCGAAAAGGTTGGGAACCACTGCTCTATATGACCCGATTGTCTGGATCAAATATTTAATTTTGCGATCCCATCGAAACCTTTGTTCTGTTTCTAAACCAACGACACTAGCAACTCCCCAACTCGACTCCACATCGAATCTGAAAGAGTTATTTTTTAGTAATAATAATTGGAGCAGTCGCCCCTGAGAATGGGGAAGTGAGTCCCTAGTCCCTAGTACAAGTAAAAATGCAGGGACTCAAGAGCGAGAGTCCGTATGGAATGGAAATGTTACGCCTTAGACAAGAATAGCTGAAATTTTGTTGATGGCTGGTCAGACTGCTAATTTTATACTAATCATCTACATATACAGCCAATTCAGGTACAAAAATGCTCCGGATTAGGGTTTTCCGGCGCGCCGCCGCCAAAAACAAAATCGGCGCGGCTTCGGGGTCCACCCCCGCCGCCCGGGCCTTAAACATTTCGCTCGAACCACCCCTGCCAGGATTTCGGACATACGATCAGGTTTTCCAGGTCGGACTTTCTGTATTTGATCATGCAGTTGAAAAATATGAAGTTTTCAATATGGAACTGGTTCCGATAACCTGGCTCCAGACTTAAGGCGTATTCTCGCCGTTCCCCGAGGACTCCTCGGGGAATCGAAGGGAACGGCGAGAATAGAGGGAGTCACTCCACGCGGACTCCGCGTACAGAAACAGCGAGAATACGGGGAATGCTTCTAAAATGGATTTTGTTCGAAAAATGGATATGCAGCTGAAAAAATTAGTCTAGATCCACTTTATTTTTGGTTTTCTTTATTCTGATTCTTTTTAATTAATTTTACATAGTACCTACAACAGCAAACATTGATTCCCCACCGAATTTGAAAGGGAGTCCTTTTTGATGATGGTGATGATAATCTGAGCATTCCCCGTCCGTGGGGACTCGCGAGAATACGGGGAGTGAGTCCCCGGGACAAACAAAAACGCGGGGACTCCTCAAGTGGAGTCCTCGGGGAACGGCGAGAATACGCCTTTAGCGACCTTCTGAACCTTTTCGTCTATCCGTAATACAGCGATGGTACGGCCATGGAACACAACAGGTTTGGACCCAAGAAGTTCGGACTGCAATTTCGCGAAGAAAAGATTACAGAACAACAGACCTATGAGACGAGACAAAAACAATGATATTTACAGGCACATTCTACCCATTCTACTAGATTCGCAAAGCAGCAAAACCAACATACCGTTTGTTCAGGATCTTAAAACATTTTGCTAATTGTGTCAGATGCTCAGGGTGAAAATGTAAGGAGTGGTGTTTACTTCTGTCAGAAGGAGTAGGCTAAGCCTAAGAAGAGAGCAGAAGCTCATCAGTAGCCTACTTGGCTGTGAAGTTGACGGCCAGCAGCAGCCAAACAGAAAAGGTAAAGGGGAAAACACGTGTTTTAAGTCATGGTCAAGGCTCAAGTTGGAGATCATAAGAAAAGGCCAACTTGAGTGCAGCTTGATTGAATATTGAATTAGCTGGCTGTAGCTAGCTAGCACAAACTTAACAGTGCCAGTTGTAGTTTTACACTTCTACGGCAGTTGTGCATTCTCAACAAACTTACTTGCCAAAACTATGTATTGCCAATACATAGTTTTGGCAAGTAAGTTTGTTTGTACTATTGGTTACTTTCTGCCAAAACAGTCGATAAAGTTGACCAGCCAGCAAGTAAACTCTTTGGCCCCCTCCCTCCCCTCCAAACATTTTGGCTACACTTCTGGTCTGGTCCTGAGTTGAGTTTTTAGTTAATTATTAGAATTCTGAGTTGAGTGTTGAATATTTGGAATGGTATAGTAGAGTGCCATTTATTTTTTATATTATTGTCCCACCATGGACCATAGCGCTTTTTTTGAGGGAATACATACATACATACAAAGCTCTACAATGCTTGCATTACTACATGCTTTCTTAACCATATAGCCTAATGCAGTTCTATTAGGTATGTTTCTAAGAATGTTATATTAATTATTGTAAACAAACACACAGCAGTAATCATTCCATAATAGGTGATGATGAGACAATAATACATAAGAGAAGAATGATTAGATGAAAGGGAGGTAACTAGTAAAGCAGAACAGGAAACTTGTGAGATGGGGAGTAGGTACTTTCTATGATTTTGCAAGAGACATTTGGACAACTCCATTGTTACCTACATTTATTCAAACAATGTTTACAACGGGTACATCAGCTACGATTCTTCATCAGCGATATTTCTGCCCTTTTTGGCAAGGGTCCTCGTCAGGCTGTCAATCTTCTGGTTCAACTTCGGGGAAGGAAACAAACCTGTAATAAAATCTATGATTTCTATGATTTTATCAGTGATGCAGTCAGATAATGATAAGATTCATATTATGATTGGGCTCAAAGAATATTTAGTTACCTACATAATGTTTTTTACGCTTAGAAAGGCTGTAGCGTCATCGGTTCTCAACTTGGAGGAATCGTTTTTACTCTATATCAAAGGTCAAGCTTTCTTTTTTCTTATGTCAAGTGTTTCAGCGATTTCTTTTTGACGGTTTATGTGCACTGCTCCAAAAACCATGCGTTTCCAACATAACAAAAAATGGAAGTGACTTTCTGGTAGTGTGTACAAGTCTTAGTTTTTAGCGAATCTGTAAGGTCTGGTGAGCTGATTTTTTTTTCGTCTAGTAAGGTAGGACTAGTAAGGCAAAAATTCGGAACGATTGAGCCCTATACTCCATTTCTATGATTTTTTTTTCCTACGTTACTAACATAACAGATTTTCGTTACCAACGTAACTCATACAAATTCTCTCCAGAATCTTCAGCAAAACAGTTTTATTTGTAAAAGAAAAGTGAACAATCGTTTAAAAATTGGTCTCTACATAATTTTTGGAGCACAGGTGCTATTACCGCCGTCAGGGGGGGGGGGGGGGTAGCCTTTTTACTATGTTTCGTCTAGGATAAAAAAGAATGTCACTCTTTTTGGGCCATCGCCATCGACTCTGCCCTGCGACAGAAGGCGCACATTGCATCGATTTAACATATGCACCTTCTTTCTCCAAGCTTTGGATCATCCCAGGGAAGTACTGAGTAGGGAAGTACAGCTGAGTTACTGACTTATTACTGGCCTACTGACTTATTCTCTCTAGATAAATACTCCTTGAGCCCATGCTGACTGGGAAACATAAATTCAAACAAAGCATAAACGGATACGCTCGTTACGAGTGCAGGCTTTTTCCATCCCGAATGTTGGTCCTGAAGTTTGACAGCCTGACGAGGATCCTTGCCAGGAAGGGCCAAAATATTGCTACCAATCAATCGTAGCTGACGTATCTTTATTTATTATATATAATGAATATATATTCCGTAATCCAGAATTTTTCAGCTCATTTAACAGCGGTATGAAAAGCCCCCAAAAATCACTGATATGCCCAGAGTCGTAACAAGCCGAAAGGTTTTTTTTTGTGTGGGCGGGGGTGCAAGGTATTTACCGACTAACTGGTCATTTTTTACCAACTTTTAGTAGAAAAACGACCATTTTAAAGAAAAAACGACTATTTTTACGAAAAATAGATAAGAGAAACAAAGACAAAAATCAAAAGCTTACTATTTTTAAGAAAAAAACGACTGTTTTTACGAAACATTGCAGCGCTTTGCGCCGACCCGTATATTTTGTACCGACTGGCAGACTAACATTGGAGGGGGGGGGGGGCTCCCCCCATACGTGACGCCCCTAGCCCTCCGCCCATCCTCTAATCAACTGATATGTAATATGTTCTTATTAAGGGCACTTTACATTAGTAAGGATGATCGATATTACTATTTTCACCTTGCCAGATTTGCAGACATTTTCAGTGTTTCTGACGTAACAGTGGGCTGTTACGTCAGTAAAGCAAATTTTGTTGCGTTTGTAACGTGTTTTATTGCCTTCAGGTATGAAATTAAACTTTTGTTTTTTGTTTACTGGAATAACCAATAAAATTGCTATTTGCTCACATTCTTACACTTTCTTAACTTGCTTGGACATAACATCAGATGGCTTACCGTGCAACAGTGATAAAATCCAATCTGTCAAGAGTAGCGACTTTGAATGAACTTGATTCAGGGCTAGCTGGTCTTATAGTATGGTAAATTCAGAGGATGCCTATCAGAGTATGCTATAGGTAGATTCTCGCAGCCTCAAAAATTATCATAAAGTCTGGCAATCATTAAAATTGAACATCTTAAGATTTGGACAGCTGAAAAAATTAGTAAGGATGCTCCAATTTTGATACTTGGAACAGACTCTTAAAGCCCAGGGTATGGTCTGCAAGAAGAACCTAAAAATGTTCCACCAGCTGTTATTTGAAAGTTTGTCCCTCGGTAGATCATCTCATGGATTTGCCCATTTCTGTTTTTGGACCATAATTAAAAGCATTTCTGGAATCAGTCCAGTGACATAACTTGTCCAAGTTGGGGCTTGCTCAGGCAGCTTTACAAGCTTTTGAAAATTGTGTTTCCCAAAATGATTGTGTCACTTTCTGGGTAGGCTACATATCAAAGCATCTTGGGGTATATTTTTCTTGCCTCAGGTTAAATAGTGTCTTTGTGGTCAGGCTTACATCTGAAAATCTTCTGTAAAAGTCCCTTTTATCTGCCTTTGTGCTGTTGGCCAGGATATTTGGTCAGATTCGGAGGGGAATTAATTTTTGCTGGTGTTGGTGCTATGTAAAATTGATTAAAAAGAGTCAGAATAAACAAACCAAAAATAAAGTGGATCCAGACTAATTTCGTCAAGTGCATATTTTTTTTTGTTTAACAAAAATCCATTTCAGAAGCATTCCCCCTGTTCTCGTTGCTCGCGTCCGCGTGGAGTGACTCCCTCTATTCTCGCCGTTCCTTTGATTCCCCTATGAGTCCTCGGGGAACGGCGAGAACACGCCTCTAGTGTAAAGAGAAAATGATATGTAACTAGCAGGGTAACAATATTTTGAGGCAATGGACGGATTTATTCTAATAGAAAAGAGTCCAGAAATTTTACCTTTTTTTAATCCTAGGTGATGGGTGCCCAGCAGGGCAAAGAAAGGCCCACAACATCAGCTTCTGGAAGTGCTGGCTCTACTAGTAGCCTAAGCCTTGGTGCTGGTAGAGTACATCATAGAGATAGAGAGGCAAGTCGAACGAGAGCGAAACCAAAGGACAGCAGCAGAGTTCAAGGGTCGAATGTTTTCACAGAGCACAGTGGTAAGTGAATCGTTCGGATTGAAACTACAAATAAATCAACAACTCCACTTCGCTCGACGTAGTGTGGACTACCATCATCAGATGTTTATGCCATTGCATATCTGCTTCAAGCAGAACTGAAGGACTAAAGTATAAATACCCCCACAGCACAAGAGGACTATGAATCACGCCAACGGTAGCTGACTGCTTCAGAAAGACACGGAGAAGAAGGGCTGAAATATCGCTGGAATAAAACTGAGCTGACGTATCGGTTTAACCCAATAAACTGTGGGCGTGTTCCACCCATTTAACAACAGTAACTGTTAATTACCGTTTTCGTCCCAACCTCATGAAAAGCTACTACGCTGACCGTTCCAACCTTCTTGAAATAGTAACTATTTGATTACCACGCTCGGGAGCATAGCTAGCGTTGTAACTACGATCTCTGTGACTTGATTGGCCCGATCAGCCCGCAGCACGATACTTTGCCGAAAATATAAAAATACGTTCCAGCCTTGACGCCAAGCAGCCAGGATCCATGGTGTCATGCATAGTAACTGGTAAGTAGGGTGGAACACGCTCTATGATTCACAGTCATGCAACTTGGACCGAAGTGGAGCAAAATAACACTAGGGAAGAGCAAAATAACACTAAAGTAGCGCCAAGACTTGAAAAAAGGGAAACACACTCGAACATACCACTAGCGATAGTGAACGTCCCTACTGAAACTCAGTCGGTCGTGTTCCAGCCCTGGCTCCAATAACTTTGTAAGTCAGCTATGGTTTGCTCCAAACGGTTGCAGGTTCATGTCTTCTAGCTACAGCCTGACGAGGACCCTTGACTGAAAAGGCTGAAGTATTGCTGGAGCAAATCTTGGCTGACTTGGCTCGTTTAGCCTCGTTTTTTAGATACTAAATTATCGCTTTTTTGTATTCCCGAATGCAAAACTACCTTTGTTGTCAGCTCAACCAGTCTTTTTGGTTCCCTGCCTAGTATTCTCTGTAATCACATAGGGTGCTAACTGACTATGGCAGAAGCATCGCGTGAGCCAACCGTAGGGCTGCTTGGTAATTCCTCTACGGAGATGAACTCAAAAGCGACAGAAACCACTCCCACTTGAGAAAAGGGGGTTTAGCTAGGGCTCCCGCAGTGTTTAGAACAACCTGGTAATCTGGCTTTGGGAGTCTTAGTAACCCCCTCAGTTGAACTTTAATACCCACATGTAAAATCCACTTACTGCCTAGGGGCCGAAGTGGTATTATGGTATGGTTGATACTTGTCGTATTTCATTTCCGAGACTGCTAGTCTATTTTCTGAAGTCAAAGTACGTTAAATAAATAACAGAATAATGTTTTTAACTCCGTGCCATCCGCGTCTCTAATTTGCTTGAAGTTTTCTATTCCAAGTGTTGATTCTATTCGGTGGTTGGGTATTACCATTACTAAAAACATTCGTTCTTAGCGATCCCGGACGGTTTCCGATTGCAGACTAAAAATTCAACTGGGTTATTCGAAAATTGTTGCTAACAGGGCGAAATACAATCGGAAAGCCCTAGGCAAGCTAGACTCTTCCCTCTGTGACCATTCTATTCTTTTTCTATTGGGTGTTTATCCTGTTTTAAAGAAAAAGGATGTTAAAGCTATGCGATCCTCTTACTTTCGTTTTTGTCAATTTCTTCTTTTTCTCCCTCCTTGGCAAAGAAATTCTAAAATTATTAGTAAGTACTCGCTACCGGATATCACAGAGAAATTGTCTGTTCTCCACAAAAACTCTCCGAAACGGCGTACGCGCTTCTGTCGCCCTCTCATGGGCTTACTCGTCTGTTTGACTCCTAAGTAGATTTTGTTAGAATTGTTTTCATATTTTCTTGTGTACTCCACTGTTTTCGTCTTGTTCGATTTGTGGGTTAAAAATAAATTGTTATTATTACTTACTGCCTAGGGGCCGAAGTGGTATTATGGTATAGTTGATACTTGTCGTATTTCATTTCCAAGCCTGCTTGTATATTTTCTGAAGTCGAAGTGCGTTAAATAAATAACAAAATAAAGTAAAGTTTAATTTTTGCCAAATTACTGAACAGGGGACAAAACTATGTTAACTGCCTAGGGGCCCTACTCATACACACATCGTCAAATCTTGGGCATAGTGCCCTAACGTCTGGGCATGCCCCAACGTATTGGCATAGTGCCCTAACGTCTGGGCATGCCCCAACATATTGGCATAGTCCTCATACGTTAGGGCACCATGCCCTGCAGCAACGGCATGGCATCCCACAAAAACCTGTTTAATTGTGAAAATTTTAATCAACGGACAACCGACTCGGTTATGATGGTTTATATTTGATTATCAGTAAAAAATTTAATATGGCCGAACATGACCAAATTTGGCGAGAGGTAAGACGAAATTTGACTTACCCAAGGTGTTTAATATCGTTAAATTAAACAATCCGACCGGCTCGGTTGGAATCCATTACACAGCTCAGAGAAAGCGCTATCTCAATTCAGCTGTATCTACTATGAATGAATGAATGAACTTTATTACCCGTAAAAAGTGAAAAACACAAAATACGGAGTATTATGAAAGAAGCAAAACGATAAATAACGAAAAAAAAAAAAAAGACAAACAACAGCAAACAAACTAACAAACTAACGAAACAACATGAACAAGACCAAAGGTTTCGATGGGATCCCAAAAGTCAATATTTGATCCAGACAATTGGGTCTTGTCTTCGCCAGACTCCTTGAACATTTTTACTATTAAAATTCAGAAACAGATTAAGGCCAAATAGCTAATCATCTGAGAAAACCATGTTCAGATATGGATTCAGCATTGGTGTTTACCCCATAATTCATATCTGTTTTGAAGAAAACTTCCTGCCACTTCTGCCAATTTCCCGGTTTCAGCCGAATTCCGGAACTACTTGTCCGGCGAAAAAAAATCCAAGATACCAAAATATCTCATTGCCGGACATCCATATACAGACTCAGCCTCTTTCCTTACCCCTTAAACTGTCATCATCAGCATGTCTTCTTACCCCTAAATCGGCCATTTAATCAACTTCAAATAAAACTTTTACTTCTAACCAACTTTCCGGTTTTTGCCGGATTCCGGACGAACTACTTGTCCAGCGAGAAAATGGTTTTCGCTATCGTGCTCAGCATGCCTTCTTACCCCATAATCGACTATCACATTAGCTGTTTAAAAATATTTTGTTTGTCCCTTAATTTGCACCCCCTCCCCTACCCCTAAATGTAGAGCTGCATAGCCCATCTACGAACTTGACCTTACCCTTGACTCAATGAATCCTCACACCAAGTTTCATCAAAATATCACATTCCCTTCGAGAGTTATCGTGCTCACAGACAGACAGACAGACGGACATTTTTGCGATGTCATAGGTATCCCTCCACTTACGTTTTGGGATCCCAAAAAGCTAACCAGCATCAATAACAAAGAATGTCCGCAGAGGGTCAGAGGGTATATGTGACGCTAATTGAGAATCTGGAATGTAAGTTTGCTTTTCAAACATATTATTTTATCAACGTATTAGCACGATGCCCATACGTTAGGGCATGCCCAGACGTTGAAGCACCATGCCCAAAATTGAGGATTTGTGGATGATTGAGGGGCCCTGGATCTCTATGTCCGGGCCTGAGCTTCTATCAATATCTAGGCACGTATTGCGAAACAGGTAAAATAGATTTTTACAAACCCATCAGAATTAGTGAAGCGTCGTTTTTTATGCCACTGGCATGTCTGATGCTTTTGAGAAACTCCAGGTTTATTTATATTTGTGTTGCGAGAGCAACACTTTGGTTTTGTCCTGGTTTTTTTTTATTTTATTTTTTTTCCTATGACTCCGATTTCATTTTATTCATAGTAACTGGTAAGGGTCTAACCTGTGCGGTTTTTACGGAAAGTGTGGACCTTAGGCCGGATTGATGAATATGACATCACATTTTGGAAAGCTCCGTAGAACTCTTGCCTGGGGCCAATAAGGATGGTTTTTGCTTGTCCTCGAGCCAGAGCCTACGGTGTGCGAAGTGAAGTGGAGTTATATAGCCCATGTCAGAGAGGACTATCTGAAGTTGTGTAGCGAACCTTTCGTTTCATCAAACCATGTTTCTGCTTTCGAGTGGAAAGCTCCGTTCTAGCACGCAAGCAGGCAGGCACCAGTTTCAAATTGAAGATGGACTAAAATCTATAAGTGTTAAATATATGCGGCAGTAACCCGGCCCCACAGCCAACATATCTTCTTTGAGAGATAAATAGAAAAATCTACAGAAACAAAAAAGTGTCATTTTCCCACGGGTCCGAAAGTGCTGCCATCTATTGTTTCTATCCATGTCTGTTCGCGATTTCAGCTGAGTTTATCATTCCATTTCTTACACTTGGGAGTGAGGAAGAGAAGTGAGATCAGATGGGCCTCTTAAACTTTAAAAGTTCTCTCACTGCTAAAGAAATTAGAGCTTACCCTTTGCTCCTTTCTAAGTGGTGATATTAGAAAGTTGGCCTACGGCAAAAAAGTCAACTTTTGAACTAATACAGATAGATTTTTTTTTTCAACGGCAGTCGATAGATATTGGTGAGCTGATCAAAGTATATGTCATCCATTTTTTGGTACAAAAATTCCTTCATGAGATATAACAGTTTGAAAGTTTAAGAGGGGTTGACAACTTCCGTAGTAGGGTACACACAGAAACCAAAATTAGGCCGATCCCAATTGTGAGACATGTAGGGGACTTGTAAGCAACAGTCGGCTGTTAGACCATAATCATCTTCAGTGATGAGGGGTTTGCAGCTTTTGCTAGTTGGTGTACCTATTATTTGTTTCTGGTGTATTCGATGGTAAGAACAATTTGGTTCCCAATTGTAAGATAGGAAAGGGACTTGTAAGTAATAATCACCTGTTACCATCTTCAGCGATGAGGGGTTTGCAATTTTTGCTAGCTGGTGTAGCCTACCCACTATTTGTTTCCGGTGAACTTGATGTCTATCATGGGAGAGGGACTTGTAAGTACGAATCGGTTCACGAGCGGCTAGAAATTTGTGCAAATTGGTGCACATCGTATTCGATTTCTATAAATCTAACGGTAAGAAAGTTTGTATCGATGGTCTACCGCTGTAAACTAGGATTAACTATTTACGCAACGGGTACAAACATAATTTAAAACAATGAGGTAGTTTCGTAATAATTAATATTGTCATCTGTGGTAACTAGATTATATAAGACATTGTCCCAAGTTTTCATCCGTCACGATGTCTACGATTGAAAACGATAAAGTTCAACTGACTGCAAAGTCAGTTTAGTCCGTTCTTCCGATGTTCTTTTGTTGTTGTTTTTACAACGCTGAGGAATAGCCTTTGATCATGTGATTACTGATTGTGTTCTTCTTAGAACATACCGTTTTGTAAGCTTTGATAAGTTGACAACTTCAGCATTTAACCGACAGCAAAGAAACAAAACCAAAGTGTTGCTCTCGCAACACTTTAGTCGGCGAAGCCGCACAAAGGTTGCCGCAACACTTCACGTTGCCCAGGCAACGTAGGTCTAGTTGCCATTAAAATTGTACCTTACCTTACCTTACCGTCTGTAAGCACGATAACTCTCGAAGGGAATGAAATATTTTGATGAAACTTGGTGTGAGATTCTTGGGTCAAGATTAAGGTCGAATTCGTAGATGGGCTTTGTAGCACCATATTTAGGGGTGGGGGAGGGGGTTTAAATAAAGGGGCAAGCAAAATATTTTTAAACAGCTAATGTGATATTCGATTTAGGGGTAAGAAGACATGGTGAACATGAATATGAAAACCATTTTCTCGCCGGACAAGTTTTTCGCCCGGAATCCGGCCAAAACCGGAAAGTTTGTTAAAAGTAAACGTTTTATATAAAGTTAATTAGATGTTCGATTTAGGGGTAAGAAAACATGCTGAACATTGATATGAAAATCATTTTCTTGTCGGACAAGTAGTACGCCGAGAATCCGTCCGAAACCGGACAATTTGTAAGAAGTAAAAATTTTATCTGAACTTGATTAGATGTTCGATTCAGGTGTAAGATTACATGCTGAATCCGCTTTTGACAATCATTCTCTGTTCTGTTTTGTAGACTAATCCATCTTTACCGTAAAAAACAATATCCATTGCGGAGACCCTGTTTTCTTATGATTTGTAGTATCATTTGTCATTCCTTACTTGACTGGATCAAATTAGTTTAAAAAAACAGTAATAACTGTTCACATACTACGCCGTATAAAACGACCATCTGTCGTTATTTTTTGGGCTGAGATTTGATCCAGATCGTCTCAGCTTCACCGCTGGTGGAAAAACCTGGCAGTATTGTTGTTGATGGGTTAGTGCTACTGTTTTATGTGATGCACTCACGGACTTTCGGTTTATTTGACAGTTAGTTAATCTTTTAGTTTTTTAGAGGGTGGTTTTGGGATCCCAAAACATAAGTGGAGGGACACCTATGACATCGCAAAAAATGTCCGTCTGTCTGTGAGCACGATAACTTCGAAGGGAATGAGATATTTTGATGAAACTTGGTGTGACGATTCTTTGGGTCAAGGGTAAGTTGAAGTTCGTAGATGAGCTCTGTAGCCCTAAACAGCTAATGTGATAGTCGATTATGGGGTAAGAAGACATGCTGAAGACGATGGGGAAAACCATTTTTTCGCCGGACAAGTAGTAGTAGCAAAAGTCTTCTTTGTAGTTGATTATATTCCGATTTAGGGGTAAGAAGAGATGCTGAATCCGTAGATGACAATCAGTTTTTTTTACCCGGACGCATAGTTCTCCCGGAATCCGGCTGAAACCGGAAAGTTTGTCATGAGTTAAAGCTTTATTTGAAGTTGATTAGATGTTCGATATAGGGGTAAGGAGATACGCTCAATTCGTTTTTGAGCTTCGTTATTTTTTCGGATAAGTAGTTCCCGAAAGTTTCGATCAGTTTCGTCAAAGACAAATATGACTTATAGGGGTAAACACACATGCTGAACCCATATCTGAACTTGTTTTTGGGATCCCAAAACGTAAGTGGAGGGATACCTATGACATCGCAAAAGTTGTCCGTCCGTCCGTCTGTCCGTCCCTCTGTCCGTCTGTCAGCACGATAACTCTCGAAGGGAATGAGATATTTTGATGAAACTGGGAGTGAGGACTCTTCGAGTCAAGGGAAAGATCAATTTCGTAGATGGGCCCGATAGCTGCATATTTAGGGGAGGGGGAGGGGTTTCAAATTAAGGGGCGAATTTTTTGTTTTAGAAGCTAATGAGATAATTGATTACGGGGTAAGACGACATGCTGAACACGAATATGAAAACCATTTTCTTGCTGGACAAGTAGTTCACCCGGAATCCGGCTAAAACCGGAAAGTTTGTTAAAAGTAAAAGTTTTATTTGAAGTTGATTAGATATCCGATTAGAGGTAAGGAGACATGCTGAATCCGAATATGAAAATTATTTTCTCGTCGGACAAGTAGATCAGCCGGAATCCGGCCAAAACCGGAAAGTTTGTAAAAAATAAAAGATTAATCTGAAGTTGATTAGAGGTTCGATTTAAGGATAGTGAAACATGCTGAATCCGAGTATGAAAATTATTTAGTCGCCGGACAAGTAGATCGCCCGGAATCTGGCCATAACCGGATGTTAAAAGTAAGAGTTGTATATGAATTTCATTAGGTGTTCGATTTACGGGTAAGAAGGGCATGCTGAATTCGTGTATGACAATCATTTTATACCTGGACAGATTTCACCACGAATCCTGCTGAAATCGGAAAATTTGTTAAAAGTTGAAATTTTATGTGAAGTTGATCATGGGATATGGATGGAATGGAAATACGCTGAATCTGTTTTTGAACTTCAGTTTTTTGCAACACAAGTAGTTCGCTCGGAATCCGGCTGAAACCGAAAATTTGGCAGAAGTAAGGCAGGAACTTTGGTCAAAGTAGACATGAAGCAGGCTATAGGGGTAAACTCACATGCTGAATCCATATTTGAACTTCGTCTTCTTCGATGATTACCATTGGACCGCTACAAGACCCGATTGTCTGTAAATATTAAATTTTTGAGATCTCATCGAAACCTTTGGTCTTGTTTTCAGATGATTAGCTATTTGGCCTTAATCTGTTTCTGAATTTTTGTAGTAAAAATGCTTAAGGAGTCTGGAGAAGACAGAACCAAATTGTCTGGATGAGATATTGATTTTTTGGGATTCCATCGAAACCTTTGGTCTTGTTGTAGTAGGGTGGAACGCGCTCTTAGTGATATTTTCTGCGAAGTGTACTTTTGGTTTGCATAGAATGTAGAAGAAAACAAATCTCTCCAACGTACCAACGGTACACGTTCTTGTTCTCTACATTTTCATTCATGGGTACGGAAATATGTGGGGTAGTCGAAATGGGAAAATAACCCTAGCAATGTTGTAAAATGCATATCATTATGTGGATGAATTTCAGAAGTAGTTTCCCATCCCCGTGTCAGTGTGTTCTTTCTGGCTGCCTGGCCAGGTTGGCGTTGCTAGATAGTTCACATAGTCTCTCTTAGCGGTATCGTGCATTCCTGGCCGGATTATCTGCACATTTTTTATTGTAAAGAAATTTTAGTCTTGTTTTTGGTGTAGTTGTTTTTGTGAGCGCAGTAGTACCCTATGGCGGAAGAGCACCCCTCCGTTTGGGTTGTGCTCCTTTGTTTAGTTTTGTCTTGTTTCTCCTTTTGACTCGTTTTCATCTTACAACCATGTTTTGAATGCTTTTTATTAATTTTGATTTCAATAGTTTTTTTGTATTTGACGGTGCAAAACGGATAAGTCAGCTACATTATATTCGAGCTATATTTCGGCCCTTCTTGGCAAGGGTCCTCTTCAGGCTTAAGCCGCTCAAGCTGGAAAATAAACTTCAAAAAAAGTTTTTGTTGTTCGATTGGGTTGCCGAAAGGGTAGAGATTCTTCTGCATTTTGGCGGCATGTATGGGCGATTAGTTCCGTACTTCGGTGATAGATGTTCCTACGGCCCAAGCTGACTGCGAATCATATTTTTATATATAATCAAAATAAACTTCCAGTTTATTTTCCAGCTTGAGCGGCTTGAGCCTGAAGAGGACCCTTGCCAAGAAGGGCCGAAATATAGCTCGAATAAAATATAGCTGACTTATCCGTTTTGCACCGTCAAATATGATTCGCAGTCAGCTTGGGTCGTAGGAACAGTTTTTTTGTTCATTGTAAAATGTAGGAGAAAATTTGGAGTAAAACTTTAAATTAAGATTAGAAGTAGTAAAGAGAGTAGAATTGTAAAATACAAATGAAACAGTAGGTGCCACACTTGTGTCATCGAGAGGAGGAAGAGGGTAAAAAATAAAGTTGAAAAAAATCAGCTTTTCCGTACGGTCTGATGGTGGTACCCGAAAACCTGGCAGGAATTCCAGTCCGAAACCCCCGACCCTGATAGTTGGCCCAAACCATAAAGCCGTGGACAAAGACGACGGGTTTGTCTGGATTCCAAAATTCTGCCTTGACCTCCCGCACTTACCCTATGTAAAAGTCCCGGCCGGGTTTCAGAATCCGTGCTTGGCAAACCTGACAGTAGAGAGATTGCACCCTACCCGACGAACTTTGAAATTAAATTATCGGATTTTGATCATCATTCTGAGCCAGGGCCTTGCTGGAAAAGTTAATTGGGCTATTCCTTAATCCATTTTTCAAAGGAGTTTCCATGGAAGTAAGAGCTTGAAGGCTTAAAAGTTTAAACACAAAAACGGAGACTCAAATCCTGTTGGTCGGTTATGCCGTGTCATTCAAAAACCAACCAATAGGAAGCAGGATTCGTTTCTGTAGTGGAAGTTTGAAGCCTTCAAACTCCCATTTCTGATCGAACTGTTCTATAAGCACGATTGTACAATTAAGAAAAAAAAGCAGGGAACCGTTTCCAGCTAGTCCTAATAGTTCCTAATAGCTGCAGCTATTTACAGGCTTATAATAGTAATAAAAGATGTATAATTGGGTACCAAAGTCGAAAGCCCTACACTTCACAATAGTTGCGTTTTCGCAGATACCATGGTATCTGATACCACGGTCTAAGTCGTTTTTGCAGTTATCGTGGTATCTGGTACCACGGTCAAAAGGCGTTTTTGCAGTTATCGTGGTATCTGAAAAAGTCATCTCACTTTCATCAATTTTAGTCAAATTGGTGGGAAAGAAGTTTGGCACTTAGTGACGTGACTGAATATCAGTTTTTCTTTTGGGATGACTTCGAAATGCGCAATTTTGGCAATTGTCGTTTTTGCAGAGTAACCATATACCAGATACCACGGTTACTGCAAAAACGACTAATTGCAGATCGAGTTACCGTGGTAACAGATACCATTGTATCTGCAAAAACGCAGCTATTGTTAAATCACTCTTTTTCTACTCCTATCCGTTTTCCTTGGGTAGGCTGGAATCTCTCTATTTGTCGAGGGCTTGATGTGTCCATTCCTCTTTCAGAGGCACTTCTGAACAACCGGCTAATATCCGGTTTTGGGGACATTCAACCTTCCAGTTTACCAGCAGATGGCGACTCGGCATCGCTCGGTTCGAACAGTCAAGGTCCCGCCGTAGGGGGTCTAAGCACCCTCTCTACATTGGGACTATCGGCAGGTTAGGATTACTCTCTGTCCAACTTTAAAGTAGGGGTGAACCGGGGTAATTCCGGATGTGGGGTGATTACGGACATCGCAAATATCTCAATAGCCGCTTGTTCAAAAACTTTCAAAAAATTGCCAAATTTAGTGCCATCTACACTGTAAAAAGTTCCTCCGAGTAAGGATTAAAGTTAACTGCGGTATTTGCTACTGGTATTAATTTTATCTCTACTGAGATAAGATCAATTCGGATTAGAGATAAGATAATCTTTTTAGAGACAAGATTAATCCCAGTAGCAAATACTGCAAGATTATGTCCTTAAATTTAGTAATTTTTTTAAAGTTTTTTAACGAGCCGTTACCGAGATATTTGCGATGCCCGGAATTACCCCACATCCGGAATTACCCCGGTTTTATCCGGGTTTACCTGCAAATTAGCTACTGTATAGAAAGATTGCCGCCTACCCGACAATTAATGAAAGGGGCATATACAATAATTTTAACATTGTGAGCTGATTGCGAGGTATAGACTTCCGACTTTGAAACTGAATTGTCGGCTTTCGGCAACTATTTTGATCTGGAAATGGTGGAAAAGTTATTCTGACTCTTTCATTATTGGATAATCATATTTTTGTAGAAACTTTTGAGCTTGAAGGCTTCAGACTTTTACTGCAAACACGAATCTTGCTCCCATTGGATGGTTTTGCAGGACTCGTCATAATGGACCAGTTGAATGCAACACTCTTTTTTTGTGTTCAAACTTTGAAGCCTAGAAATTTAGAAAAATGTGATTATTAAAATAAGAAAGAGTCAAGTTAACTTTAACTTCAATGTCGAAGTCGAAGATCACCTCCCAATGTTAAATTATTTTGTTATGTACCATTGGATGATCATTAAGAAATATCCGTTTTCGTCGGGTAGAGTGGTACCTCTATAGTATTAACCTAGTTAATTACGAAATTCCGAAAATCCTCATTCGTCGTTTTCGAATATGTCGACGTTTTTTTTCATACGTTTTTTCTTGCCAACGTGGTACGTTTTTTCCTGACACGTGAAAAAAGTAACCATTTGAAGATCATCGTAATTAATGTAATTTGTAGCCACTGTAAGAGAGATGTCGAATGGACAGATGGGCATCTTAAAACAGGCAATGCGATAGTTTGAGTTTTAAAATTAATCGGTAGTTTATTCCTGATCGAACCTATAAAATTTTACTGCTTCAATTCTAATGGCAGGAAGTTTGTGTTTATATATTGAGTTCTAAATTTAAAAATATAATTCGTTAATAGGTTAATGGTAATGAAGATAATTTATTTAGTATTTTTAAGGATGGGAGGTTCAAGCAAGCCACAAAAAATGGTCTTTCTACCACACACACAATGCTAACCATCCCTACTGTCACTATGAATGTTCAGAACTACTAAAAACACCGTAAAACAATGAGCAAATTAAAAAAAACACCAAATTTCCTAGGTTTGAAATAACTCTGTCTGGACTAAATCTCAGCCGATTATCCCGGACAGCTGTTATGGCACGTAGGGAGCCAAGGGTCAAAATAATAATTTCCATCTAGTGCTCCAAATGTTTATTACAAACACAAATAAATTATAAAATCAAGACCAGTGTGGTACCTCTGAAGACATACAAAAATTATCAGTTAGGTCCAGAGGCGTTACTAGCCAAAATGTTTGGGGGGGGGGGGGACGAGCCATTTATCAACTGGCTGGTAATTTTTACCGACTGTTTCTGCAGAAAAACGGCTATTTTCAACAACAAAAAATGACAGTTTGAAAAAAATCGACTGAATTTCAGAAAAATTCACTGATTTTCAGAAAAAAAGACTATTTTGACGAAAAATCGACCAATTTTCAGAAAAACCGACTGTTTTCATGAAAAAAATCAACTGTTTTGACGAAAAATCGCGGCGCTTTGTGCCGACTCGGGTATTTTTTTACCGACTGGCCGACATCATTGGGGGGGGGGGGGGACACCCTAATGCCAAAGTAATACATTTCAAAGTGCGTCTCTTCTGACACCTTCCACTCGAGGACACATGTTAGTTCACTTAGAAACGCAATCCCTTCGCGTAGATCGTAATTCGGCCTCCAACCACAGTACTGTCCATATTCGTCTTTCGTGTTTTGCTTCGTATAAACCCCGTAGGCTTGTTCCAATACACAACTGTCTTTACTTTCATCAATCTTGAAATGTATTTGGTTTATTATACTTCGTTCAAACACACTAATGTCAAAGTTATAAAGTTTCAGATCCCATTTCATCATTCCCTTCCTTACGCGAAAACACATGTTTTGATTAATTGACAGCCAAAACCCTTTGCGAAACATGAAACCAAACAAACACAATGCGCATCTTACGAAAGTACTGTATATAAGTATACGAGAGGATGAGTGTCATCGTTCACGAACTTAACACATGGGCAATCTGTGCCCCGTTGCAAACGAACGGGAAGGGTGGTGGAGGTGAAACTTCAAAAGTATATTCAAGAGCCTAGAAACCGTAAGGAAAAGTAATTTCATAGCCGTATTTCGAAATCTGGTCTATGCTACGCAAATTAGCCTAGTAGCGTCTGAAACGCCCTGATGTTCGAGGCAAGACCCCCCTGCTAAAAAAAAAACGCACACATTGCAAACGAACGGAAAGGGTGGGGGAGGTGAAACTACAAAAGTAAATTCAAGAGCCTAGAAACCGTAAGAAAAAGTAATTTCATTGTGCGTATCTCGAATTGTGGTCTATGTTACGCAAATTAGCCTAGTAGCGTCTGAAACGCCCTGATGTTCGAGGCAAGACCTCCCTGCTAAAAATGAGAACAACCCCCAATTAGAACAATCATTTCAAGTTTCTACTTGATACCGGCCGTGGTTTGTAAGCTGGTCACAGTTGCCCCTGAAACCGAGGAATGGTGAAGGTGCGTGTGTGTGTGTGTGTGGGAGGGGATAACTTTAAACTGGACCCCAAATCATAAAGTACACCAATTTTATTTGATACCTTTAACGGTTCACAAAATCTCTTCATCATGGGTAATCCGGGCCCATGAACGGGGAGGGTTGGGGAGATGCAGTCTCAAGATTTTCTTCGTAGCCGGAGGATATAGGTACTTGAAAGTTCGTCATTCTAGCTCCAGCCGTGGTAAAGTTAAGATCTTAGCCACGGGGCAATTTGGGCCCGATTGCCCCAGAAAGTGTGGGGATTTGGGACCACAAAAAGTGAACTAGATCCCAGTCCAAACAATAATACCACGTTTCAAATTGTTGCCTGTCATGGTTCACGAGTTATGAACTCCACTATCTGGACAATCTGGGCCCAATTGCCCCTGAACTAGGTCGGTGGGGGGATGGGACCCCTAAAAAGCACAACTAGACCCCAGCGCCAACACTTATGCCAAATTTCAACTTGATATCTGTCATTGTTGACGGGTTATAATCTCCACTCAGTTGGCAATCTAGGCCCAATTACCCCTGAACCTGGTGGATATGGGGGGTGTGGCTCCTACAACTAGACTCCAGTGCGAACAGCTGTACTAGCTTTCAACTTGATATCGTTCATTGTTCACTGGCTATGAACTCCACTCAATGGGCAATCTTTGCCCAATTGCCCCTGAACCGGGTGGGTGGGAGAGTTGGGTCCTCCAAAAGATGGCGGTTCGAACCAACAGACGCCTCAAATAGAAGACAATAGTAAATTCAAGGTAAAATAATATTCAGTTGAATTTCCAAAGAAAGTTTATGCCACGATAATTCTGAAATATGTTGGACTGAAACTGTGTACAAATTGGGCTGACGAATTGGCAGGATACGGCAAAAACTGACTGCCAGTATTTGTTGTACGGAAAATATTTTCAACATGAAAACTCCATTTCAGATCGTTATCGATCAATATAGGTAATATAGGTAAGACCTGAAGAAATCTTGGAATTATCCTGAGGGGTTGCCCCAATCTTTCGACATTACCGAAAAACTCGTCATCTTCGTCCCCCTCCCCCCCCCCCCCCTTTATTAAACAGCACTGGTGCTCAGAATTCCCAAGCTCAACCTAAAGGAGACTTGAAAATAGAAGATCAGCCAGCTTTCAGTCAAGCCATTTGTATTCTAGTCTTGTGCCGTTCTCTAGAGCTAGGAATCGCCCCTATGAAGACATTTAACGTTCCTGTTTATGTTAGGCATGTCTCTTTCTTTGCCAATATTGTTTCTAATTGTTCTAGGTCTATCCACATCCCCGGCCCGCCTAGGTGGACTTGAATCCGCTGCTCGATGGACTTCGAAAGAGAACCTACTAAGTACGGACTCGAAAGGTGAGGGAGACCCTCAGATCTTCGTGGCACTCTACGACTTTCAGGCAGCTGGAGATAATCAGCTCAGCCTCAAGAAAGGTAATTTCTTCTCAGTTGCGTTTTTGCAGATATTATGGTATCTCATACCACGGTCAAAAGTCGTTTTCGCAGTTACCGAGGTATCTGATACCATGGTCAAAAGGCGTTTTTGCAGTTACCGTGGTATCTGGCAAGGTACCGTGGTATCTGGTATTCAGATAAATATCTTTGTCGGATTTGAAAATTTGAGTCTAATTCTTTTATGATGGAGACTTATCGATTAAGAAACCCAATAGACATCATACAAAAAAATACATACTAATTTTCTTTCTAAAATTCCTCGAATCCATCACAACCCCGCTGAGGCTATAGCTGATGGTTGAGTTATTTTGCATACGTTTTATTTTTAAATTTTGTTTGATATTTGCTTGTTGATCTGTTTTATGCGATACGGCCTTGTTATGTCATAGTTGTCGTTTTATATTTTTGGCCAGTTATGTATGCGTTTACTATGTCTTTTACTCTCCGAATTCTGGAGGAATTAAATGAAATGAATTGATAACTGCGAAAACGAGTTGTTTAGACCGTGGTATCAGATACTACGGTAACCACAAAAACGACTAATTGCAGATCCAGTTACCGTGGTAACCGATACCATCGTATCTGCAAAAACGCAACTCTTGTTCAAAGCTCCCCGCTCCCTCCTGCTGGATGTCGTGACTCCGGGGTCCTGGGGCTGTTCCCTCGATAATGTAAAGTAGATAGAGAGAGATCGGTCTCTCTCTCTCTCGCCTGAATCCTCATGAGTTGGCTCCAGGTGAGAAATAGAGTCGTTATTTTCAAATAAAGGCAGCCTGATGCCCATTTAGAAAAGCATACGCTAGGTGCCTCTTAACTCGAAACTCTTACCGCAAACCTTTGTTTCCCCAGTTATACGCCACCAAACAATATTAGTAATACTTTATTATAGACCAAATTGAGAAACCAAAATCGTGTATTGCATGAGCTTATTTAGAAAAGCATACGCTAGGTAGCCTCTTAACTCTGAACTCTTACCGCAAACCTTTGTTTCCCCAGCTATACGCGACTAAACAGTATTAATAATACTTTATTATGGACCAAATTTAGAAACCAAAATTGTATATTGCATGAAGATTATGTAAAGTAATAATATATTATGTACTTGGATGTTAGTGGATTTTTATTGACATTTTCCTATGCTATTTCTCGCAATGAAGAATTTTGGATGAATAAAGGGAATTTGACTTTGAAAAACAGGATATCCGGCGACTAAACCTTATGACCCTTTTGTTTCCTTGCAGGTGAACAAGTTCGAATCCTCAGCTACAACAAGTCAGGGGAATGGTGCGAAGCCCACGCCTCTAACGGGAAAATCGGCTGGGTGCCTTCCAACTATGTCACCCCTGCAAATAGCCTCGAGAAGCATAGCTGGTATCATGGTCCAATCTCGCGGAACGCAGCCGAGTATCTTCTGAGCTCGGGCATAAATGGGTCGTTTCTAGTAAGGGAGAGCGAGTCCAGCCCTGGACAAAGGAGTATATCGCTGAGGTGAGTCTTCAGTAATTACTTTAATTCGGACTTCAGAGCGGATAAGCTCCTTGATGGATCTGTTTTGCTCAGGTTACTGTTGGTTTCCTACACTGTCAGAAGTTTCATAAGAGACAACACAAGGATTCGCGGTTTCATAGATAACACTCAGGATGTTATTTGTTATTAGTGGAGTATTCCTTGGAAAATTCCACGATTGCGAGCGCTGTAGCAGCTTCCGGTTTTCGGTTGTCACCGTATTGAAAACTTGGTACACCTACCCGGTTCAGGGGCAAATGGGCCCAGATTGCCCGTTGAATAATGTTCATAACTTGGCCAGAGCTGGGCATAGGACGATGGAGTTTCTTGTACTTGTAGATCGCACGGCTGGGAAATTAATTTTAAAGTTCTCACCTCCCCTACTCATACCGTTCCGTTCATTGGCAACTGGGCCCAGATTGCCTACGAGTAAAGTTTGAGACCCGTGACAGGAATCAACAGGCATCAAGTTCAAACTTTTTGGGGGTCCTAAACCTTACTCCCACTTGGTTTAGGGCCAATGAGGCCCAGATTGCCAATTTTTATTGTTATGGCACTTGCAGCCTCTGGCTCAAGTTTTTTGTCCCACTTATCCGAGTTAGGGTACTTCCAGATGTGCTAGTACAATGAAACTTGGCAGGCATATCAGGGACCCGACCAAACTAACCTGGAAATAATCAGTTTCCCGATCCGACCTTATGCGGGGGAGTGCGGGGCGCTGGAAATTTGAAAATTTAGGGCATTTTGTCATTTTTTTCCGAGTTAGGGTACTTCTAGATGAGCTAGGACAATGAAACTTGGCAGGAATATCAGGGACCCGACCAAACGAACCTGGAGATAATTAGTGTCCCGATCCGACCATATGCGGGGGAGTGGGGGTGCTCAAAACTTGAAAATTTAGGGCATTTTGTCACACTTTTTCGAGTTAGGGTACTTCCAGATGAGCTAGGACAATGAAACTTGGCAGGAATATCAGGGACCCGACCAAACTAACCTGGAAATAATCAGTTTCCCGATCCGATCATATGCGGGGAAGTGGGGGCGCTGGAAACTTGAAAATTTAGGGCATTTTGTCACACTTTTTCGAGTTAGGGTACTTCCAGATGAGCTAGGACAATGAAACTTGGCAGGCGTATCAGAGACCCGACCAAACAAACTTAGAAATAATCAGTTTTCTGATCCGACCATTTTGGGGGGGGGGGGTGGAGGGCAGGGGAGTCCGGGAAATTGAGAAGTGCGTAACTTCCGAACGGATGATCGGATTGTAATGAAATTTCATAACTGAATAGAATATATATCTGTAATGTCCCGTTTAAAGTCTTGACCGGATCCGGTAGCCAGGGGGGAGTTGGGGGGGGGGGAGACCGGAAATTTCAAGAAACGGTTAGAATGGAGGGATCGGAGTGAAACATGCTGGGAAGAACAAGCATCGGCTCTAGATAAGTCCTTTAGACCATTGTAATGGATCCGGACACTTATGGGGGGGGGGGGGGTCCGGAATTCCGGTGATGGTGTTTTTGGGGATTTTCACGATGAAATTTGGCAGGCATATCAGGGACCCAATCAAACTGACTTCAAAATAAAAATTTTGTCGATCAGATAATGGTGGGGGGAGTGGAGGGAGGGGAATCCGAAATTTTCAGTCATGCGTAATTTTGGAATGGGCGATCGGATTCGAGTGAAATTTAAGAATTGAACAGAGGACATTTCTCCGATGATTTTTTTCATATCCGGACCGGATCCGGCAACTATTGGGGGGGGGGGCGGAAAATACGTGACCCGTTTAGAATGGAGGGATCGGGATGGAACTTTGTGGGAAGAACAAACAGATGCTCTAGGTAAGACATTTGCTGAATCGGATTGGCTACGTGCACCGCGGGGGAGCTGGGGGGGGGGGGGTGGACCGGAAATCTCGAGAAACGGTTAGAATGATGGTATCGGAGTGAAACTTGCTGGGAAGAACAAACATCTGGTCCATGTAAATCTTTTACATAATTTGACTGGATCCGGACACTTGAGGGGGGGGGAGGAGGGGGTTTCACGGAATTCCGTTTTTTGGGGATTTTGGGGATTCAGGGACCCGGTCAAACTGACCTGGAATAAAAAAAAATCCTCGATAATGATAATCTTGGGGGGGGGGGGGAGTTGAGGGAGCGGAATCCGGAATATTGAGTCATGCGTAACTTTGGAACGGGTGATCGGATTCGAGTGAAATTTAATAATTAAACAGAGGACATTTTTCTCTGGTGACCTTTTTCATTTCCGGACCGAATTCGGCAATTATTGGGGGGAGGGCGGAAAATACTTGACCCGCTTAGACTGGTGTGATCTGGATCGAACTTCGTGGGAATGACAAACAGATGCTCTGGATTCATCATTTACAGAACCGGATTGGCTCCGGTTATTGTGGGTGAAGTTGGAGGAGGGCGGGGGGGGGGGTCTGGGATTCCGGTGATCGCGCGTTAAGGTACTTCCAGATGTGCTAGGACGATGAAACTTCGCTGGAATATTGGAGACTCATCAACATTTGCTTAGAAATTGCTACTTCCCAAATCCGATTATTCCTTAAAGTAGCAATCTTGACCGCAAAGTAAAAAAAAATACTTTTAAGCAATATATGCATTTTCGTGATGCCCATCAGCCCATTAGCAGTTTTGCCTCAAGGGTTTTGCTTACAAACGAAGTTCCAGCTCCCTTCGAGTGCGCATCTCAACCGCAAAGTCGAAACTTACTTTTGATCAATCAAATCATCTTGACCCATGCAAGTGCCATATGAGCTTACAGCTCTTGTTTTTAACTTGACGACAACTGGAGATAGAACGATGAAATTCCTTGCGCTTTTACATCTTAGGGTTGGGAATCGTGAGTTGAACCAACCTCCCACCCTCCACGCTCATGGGCAAGTGCGCCCAAATTGCCCATGCGTAGATTTTTGGACCTGTGACTGGAATCAGACTCTGAGCAGGTATACTTGAGGATAAGGCCTGTATATGCATTTGATGGGTCCCGATCCCCCCCCCCCCCTGTTCATGGACAGCTTGACCCAGATTTCTCATGAGTTAAGTTCATATATGACAGGTCTCGCGTTCAACTCTTGTATTCTTGGGGAGATATATGTATAGGATTTTGGTGTAACAGCAACAGAAACGACCGCGAGACGTGCTTCAAGCCTTAACGAAAAGTTGGATTCTGCACGGTTTTGCCATATGATCGATGATATCGGTTTTAGTGAAGTTGTAACGAAGGGGTATTAGGCTGCTACGATTTGGTCTATTGCACTTGTTTGCTAATGGGAACGAGGTTTAAAGGGTCGGACTGGCTGGCAAGACATTCAGTATTGAAATTGAAAATGTTCTTCAAGATCTCTTTTGAATTCTACATGCGGTTTGTTTACATTAAAAGCTTTTAAAGTGGGATGATTTCAGACTAGGTTATTCAGTTCTTGTTTGGTTATGGGATGTGAAATGTCTCGGTTCTAACGCTGTTTGTGTATAAGGCGTGATAAACATTTTACTTTGTCACTCCACGTTTGAGCGCTTGCGCACTTGTGATTTTCGAACGTTATGCAATAGTACGTTATTCATACAAGAAGAGCCGAAACCCGACAAGATAAACCCCCATTACTTGGCTAGTTTGGTGGATACCATTTTAAAAAATTTAGGGAACCCCGACCATTGGGTCAATCTGATTGCCATTGATCTACGTAAAGCGTTCGACCTAATAAACCATAGCATACTACTAGAGAAACTGAAAGTAAAGTTTGATGTGCCATCATTTCTTGTCAAAAATAGTCGCAAATTTTCTATCTAATAGGACTCAGCAGACTAAATATAAGAATTCATACTCTGGCCCCCTTCCAGTTTTCTGTGGAGTTCCTCAAGGTACGCTTTTGGGTCCGCTGCTGTTTCTAGTTATGGTAAATGAGCTTGAGACATTGCCATTGGCAATCGTTGATCGTTGGAAATACGTAGATGACCTCTCCTTGTTGTAAGTCTGCCGTAGACGTGTAAAAAGCAAAGCACAACATATCATAGATGATATTTGTGATGAAGTATCTGCAGACCAGATGGTTGTAAAGACGGAAAAATCATTGGTCCTAACAATCTCTTCTCAAAAAAGTGTACCCAAATTTTGTCCTCCAATCCCCAGTGCGCAACATGTTAAAGAAATAAAACTGCTGGGTAACATCACGAATGATATGAAGTGGGAAAAGCACGTAGATCCCATTTTAAAGAAGGCCAATTCGGGGACTCGAACTTTTTTCCCGTCATGGTGTCGCATTTATTTTTCGTTTATTCGCCAAGTCCTAGAATACTGCTGTCCTGTATGGCATTTTGGTGTGACTCGCGAGCAAGCGGATGCTCTAGAGAGGATACAATACCGAGCTCTCCTAATAACGGACAAATCTCTTAAAGTCCCCTATATCCATTTCCTCAAAAAATATAATCTGACAACCCTGTCTCATCGTCGTGAAAATCTGTGCTTAAAGTTTGGTGTCCAGGCTCTTCTGCACCCAGTCCTTCGCGGCATACCTGCCCCTCCCCCCCCCCACACTTTACAACAGAAAGGGAGAGGCCTCAAAGACAAGCTTCCGAACTAGTCCCTACCCTTCAACCAGTGTTTTGCCGACACGTGAGATACAAGAATAGTTTTGTCCCCTCCTTTGTTTCCCTACGTAACAGAAATTAGTAGGTTATTATTTTACCCACCGTTGTCTATTACCCCAATCGTTATTTTTTATAATGTTTGTTCTCAGTCTTTTATTTGTAATTTGACACTTTCTAGAACATGTTGACAATTTTGGTTAGCTTTTAATGCATGTTTGACGTTACCACCTGCTATTCGGCTAGTCCGTAATTGGTGTTGAAATAAAATTGGATTGAACTGAATTGAATTGAGAAAAAACATCGGCTGCCTTTTTTGTTTGCCATGGTATTCGGAAAAGTCAGCAGATCCTTTTTCGGCAGTTTCTTGGCTCTTCCTGGCAATGCTTGTTATGCAAAATGTTAATCATAAGTCCTAGATACGTCTTTAGTAGAATGGGACTACATCCGGGCGCTGTGGTGGGAGTTCGAATTGCAATCACATGCATAACTTAGGGTATATTGTAAAGATCATTTTCTTCAGGTACGAGGGTAGAGTGTACCACTACCGAATCAGCGAGGACAACGATGGCAGGGTGTTCGTCACTTCCGATAGTCGGTTCAACACATTAGCAGAGTTGGTTCATCACCATTCCTTGAACGCAGATGGGCTCATAACTCTCTTGCTGTATCCTGCACCCAAGAAGAATAAGCCGACAGTTTTCGCTTTGAGTCCAGGTAAGCAGGGCCCTCAACTTGCATGTTTTTTTGCTCTGAAATTTTTTTTGGGGTCGGATTTTCTAAGCTTATAAATGAATGAATTGTTTGCTTCACATCCTTTCATGAACAGTTAAGTTGATGAAGGAGTAAAATGTGAGAAAAAGAAAAAAACAGAAAGAAAAATTCAAAATATAAGTGTAACATAAATATGTATGTATATATATATGAATATATTACATGTAATGCAGGACGTGGTAATAACGGAACGGAATGCAAGAGAAAAACTATTCGGCTTATCCATGCCGACCATAACTACACGAAGGCCAGAATACAGATCAGTGGTGGGTTGCCAACCCTTTTTGACGTAGATCACCGTAACGAAGAGAGGCGACGGAAAAGCACACTGGTGTGGAATTGAGCCCTCGAGTTTCTCTGACCGACCTTGACTGTACCATCGATATCGGACTCGTCGGCCTCTCCTTTGCCATGTTTCGACGAACGACACTGGTACAGAATAACTAGCCGCCCACAGAGGCTATTTCTACCATCTCAACCAGCACTAAGTTGAGAGCTGAATTCCTCGGCACCCCTATCGATATAAACAGTCTTGAGGGACGAGTTCACAAAACGGGTCGAGATCACACCTAAGGCAAATTTACGTATTCGCCAAGATGAGAAAGAGCGTGAGGAACAGTCGAGACATCAAACTGGGCACAAAAACCCAGGTCTACCTTTGGTCCTGTTCTACGGATCCGAAACGTAGCCCGTGAAGGAACCCGACGCCCAGTCTCGCAACGTTTTCGGCCATGGCTCTATTCGAAGGACCTCGGTATAAGTCTCAGTGACAGGATCTGGAATGAGGAAATCCATTGGTGGTATTTCAGCCATATGACGCTGCATCGTTGGTGAAGAAGCGATGACTTAGTTGGTTCGGGTAGTGGTTCCGCATATGTGATGACACACTGACAAAGAAGGCGCTTGCCTCCACCCCTCTCCCAAATTGGAAGAATTGACGCATAGGCCATAATAAGATGTGGCTGAATACCTTAAAACTGGACCTCCAACTTATAGGAGGTTTCTGTCGCTACGGGAGAAGGTGGGATTCATCTTGGCTCCCGATCTCGATGCCGTTTACCGAGTACCGAGACTCAAGGCTCAGCTTTGGGCTGAGAACAGCTTTTGTCTCTACTACCCTTTGCCACTATTACTTCTCGGCTATGTTTTAAAAGTGTTTATTTTCCCTTACAAGTAGCAAGATCGGTCTGTTGAAGGACAGTTAATGAAAGGACCTTGGCGTTAACTAATTGATCAACAAAATTATGGGCCGTCCCGTCATAGAAGTGAAGCGCTTTGAGTGTTTATTTTTCTCCATTCGCCTTAAACCGAAGCTGATTAGTTCCCGGTCAGCTTTTAGTAACCAGGTGCTATAAACTCCGTAGAATCTTGTGGTAAGAAGTGCTGTGAAATCCAGTAAAACAAAAAATATCTTAAAGGACCTGTCTTACCTATAATACTAATGCAACCTTCTTCCATGACCACTCCATATATTTCTAAACCCGGAGACCCTAATTTCGTACGGTACATTCTAATCCCTCTAACAAACCATGTTGATTTTCTCACTTGCCGTGTTTTGCTTCCTTCGATGTGTATCACGCTGTCGACCGTTGTCTGCCAGAAATTTTTTCCGTCAGAAAAACCGGTTATGTAAATTTTTTCCCTGTTCTCGCTACAAGTCAATGGGTCTTGGAAAAGGCTAAAAACAGCGGAAACCGTGGGTTATTTGTTGAAAGCACAGCATAGTCTTGAGGTATTCAGATATTTTGAAATACTGTAACTTGAAGAGTAAATAGTGAGAGGGGTCCTTTAACATATTTGTATTTCTTGCGCTTTCCTCGTTAGAATTCTGCCGCCTAGACCTGAGTTGCGTTTTATTTCAAGTTCATAGTACAGCGGGAGCGGAAGGCGAACTTTAAGTTGCCGTTTTATTCCTCACTGTTACCTGCCTCACCCAGCTTACAAACTAGCGGGTCCGCTGGCACTCAGCGGGCGGCCCGCTGACAAATAAAACGACTTTAGGCACCCCGCGCCTTCCCAGCGTACGGCCCGCTGGCGAATAAAACGACACCGAACAGTCCGCTGTATTATGAACTTCAAATAAAACGCAACTGTGGAGAAACGCCTTGTTTTGCCATTCAGTGCATCTTTTGTTTCCAGAGCCTGACAAGTGGGAAATCGAGCGAACTGACATCATCATGAGAGCGAAGCTGGGTGGGGGACAGTATGGTGATGTCTATGAAGCTCTGTGGAAACGACATGGTATGGTTGTCGCCGTGAAGACGTTGAAGGTAGGTAATCCTTATCTTCCCTGGAAGTGCTACGCCTAAAATGTATCCTGGACTGTAAATATTCCTTCAGCCCAAGCTGACTGCAAAACATATTTGATAGTGCAAAAGGGATACGTCAGCTGAATTTTATTGGAGCTATATTTCGGCCCTTCTTGGAAAGGGTGCTTCACGCTCAAAGCCGCTCAAGTTGGACCAACTGACCAACGGACCAGCTGACGTGTCCGTTTTGCACTATCAAATAATATCCTCGACTGATTGCTTGGAAAAATAGTAGGCCTACTTCCAGTACTGATTCACTGTTCTACTCTTATCGCCCAGTCCATTGTCCTTCACGAAATTTGATTTCCGACCACTTATTTGGCCCTTCCAAGCGACAATTGGTTTATTCCTGACTACCGCCATCTACTTTTTTCGATATCATTGGTCCCTACGGCACGTGTATCTTTAAAGAACATGCGGAAAATGATTTACCAAAAAATAAGTGTTCACGCAGTGATTTGTATTGCGTACAGCCGCGTATTGAGATTCAGATTTTCCGCGTCGCAGTAGAATTTGCGTTGTGGAGACGGCCGTAGACAAACATCAGTACTAGAGCAGCTCAGATAGTGGAAAATAAAACAAATCCCTAAGCAGAATCCAAATAATTCAGTGGCCCTATGGGTCCATGGCCCTAGGGCTTTATTGGGAATAAATTCATTCATTCATTCATTTAGATGATACAATAATAATCTAATCTAACAATCTAACAATCGAGTCGTAAACACAATGTAGAGAAAGCAGTAGATGTGTATAATCTAATAATCGAGTCGTAAACACAATGTAGAGAAAGCAGTAGATGTGTATTTGTTCAGTGTGTGGTGCACAATTGATTTTTCACACTGATTTCGCGGGGTGATGCTGGCTCAGGAGCGGCTGACACGTGACCGAATAAGTATGATCCAAGACGTGATACACGGGACGGAGGCACAAATATTTTCTTCTTTTAGGATGACACAATGGCATTAGAAGACTTCTTAGAAGAAGCTGCTATCATGAAGGCTATGAGGCACCCCAATCTAGTCCAATTGCTGGGGGTCTGCACTCGAGAGCCCCCCTTTTATATCGTAACGGAATTCATGACGAATGGCAACCTGCTTGATTACCTTCGTCACTGCAATCGGGACGAAGTCACAGCTGTTGTGTTGCTGTATATGGCCACTCAGGTCGCGTCGGCACTTTCGTATCTGGAAAGCCATAACTTCATTCACAGGTATGCCCTGTCATTTAAAGCACAACTCTTACTAGAAATGATCTTTTCACTATGAAACGGATTAGAAAAATGTTTCTCGAAATATACCATTGCTTTCCAGCCTTCCTGCTCTCCAACGCGGCGGCTGGGGTCAAAGCATTTGAAAACTGAACGCGCCGTGGTTAAAAAGTACGAAAACTAAGAGCGAGTTCCACCCTACTTACCGTAGTTACTACGCATGACGTCACGAATTCTGGCTTTTTGCCGTCAATGCTGGAACCATTTTTCTATTTTCCAGCAGGATATCATGCCACAGGCGAATCCAACCAATCACGTTACAGAAATGCGTAGTTACTAAGCTTATTACGCTCCTGAGCATGGTAAGCAAATAGTAACTGTTAATTACCATTTCGAGAAGGTTGGAAGGGTCAGCGTAGTAACTTATCGTGAGGATGGAACGGAAATAGTAACCATTGTTAGAAGGGTGGAACACGCTCTAAGCAAATAAAATAAGTCAAAAGCAGATGATTCCATATCCTTGAGTCTGGAAGTTGCCAGTGGACGTTAAAGATTCTGGCAAACTTTGCGTTGTGTAACCAGCAAAACCCGGCAATGCCGAGAAAGCGCTAAAATTCATAGGCAAAAAACGAAACAATGGAGAAAGGTGAGGATTTTAGAAGCCTATAATTCCACAAGGGAGCTAGGTGTATTATAAAAGGCAGAATAAGCAAGAGGGATCCTTTAAGGGACCAAGATGTATTGTTCTTAGCTGAGCTAAGTTCTTTCTCCTTACAGATTCTTTCGGTGCTTTGCAGCCATGATCAAAAGTAAATCATGCTTTGCGCGCTGTCTCTTAAAGTTGAACCGAAAAGGGCTGAGACAGGCCAGTCTAGTTACCCATCATTTGTTAACTTATAGAGGCTTGAAGACCCGATGAAAATGCGTTACTTCGTCGCTCCGTTATTCGCGAATGATCGGTTTACCTATAGTGGAACTTCCATGTTGGATTTGTGGTACCTCTATGCGCTTGTACCTGTGTTGTATGCTTGGAAACGATTTACGAAATAGATATTCACGCAGTGGGCTACCCTCTGCGAGCTGATCACTGGCCATTGAAAGGCCACTTTTGTATTGAGATTCTTGCCGCGTCATAGTAGAATTTTGCGTTGTGAGGACGGCCGTAGATATTCTGAACGTCATTACAGATCAAGTAGTGAAAAATGAAAAAAATCCCTTAACGCAATCCAACTAATGCAGTGAATTCAGTAAAATAGCACGAAAATGAGTTTGTTTTTTAGTTAAATTTTAAACAGATAGAAATGTTTGGTGCCGGGCATTAACTGCTGTACGTGTCCACTCCCCGGAGGGTATTGCTACTTGGACTTGAAACTGTTAGGATTCACCCTCCTACCCTTGATTTCATATTGTGTACTGGGTAATTAGGAAAGCTGAACTTCACACATATTTGGTTCCACTCCCGTTCATCCGTCCTCCCCCATACACAAAAATAAAACATTATTAAGATAGAGAGAGATAATTTTATTGCAAACAGTGAACATATGTGAACAGGGGTCACCCCATAAAGCTTTCGCCTGTCCGAAGGGGGCAACCCAAATCAAACATTCGTAAGCACTCGTCCAAAACAAACATGAGACAAGATCACATGAAAAAAAGAACGGCAGGGCGAACACCAACAAAAAGACACACCAAATCACCAGGGTCGACCACCCAAAGAAAACCGATTTTTTGTACTCACACCGAGTACTCGACCGAGGTACGACAAGATTCCCAGTAGATCTCGTATGATGGTAATGGGTTGAAGTTGTAGATCTCGTATGATGGCGAGATACCTAGTTATTGACCTACCTTTCGCCTGAAACTTTCCTAAGTTGACTTGGGCCGTCTCACAAGATGTATTAATTGTATAATAACAGTAACAATAGTACAGTGCAAAAGAATAGGCCTTTCAGTTTGTTTAAAACATTGTTTGTTTGTCGATTCTTTCGGTGTAAAATTGTCCAAGGAATTCCCGAAAGCACTGATAGAATCGCTCATTACCACTTCAAAATAAAAGGGCGTTCCAACAGCCCATGACTCAGTTTGGAAAGACCGTTTGCCAATGCCTTTTGAGGACCGCCAGCCACTCACCCTGAAGTCATGTCAATGCTGAACATTTCTGTTGAAGTGAGAATTGTTCCAGCAAACTGTTCAAAACTGTCCTCATTTGTTCCAACAACTATGAAACATGTTTTCATAGTTTCTTTGACAGTAGTTGTGTTTTGCAGATACCATGGTATCTGATACCACGGTCTAAAGTCGTTTTTGCAGTTATCGTGGTATCTGACACCACGGCTAAAAAGGCGTCTTTGCAGTTATCGTGGTATCTAGCCAGTTATCGTGGTATCTGAAAAAACATCTCTTGGGATGACTTCGAAAAGCGCAATTTAGGCAATTGTCGTTTTTGCAGAACAACCGTATATCAGATTCCACGGTAATTGCAAAAACGACTAATTGCAGATCCAGTTACCGTGGTAACAGATACCATGGTATCTGCAAAAACGCGACTAGTATCCGGAACATTCTGTCAAATCGCCGCGTAGAAACCGTCATGCCTGTGCTGGTAAATTAATCACGTTGAGTCGTTGTGGAGAAGGTAACTCACAGAGGGCAGGGCAAAACTTCGTGTAACCACGCCCCTTTACTGCCTTAATCGAGCTGAAGTAATGCTTATTAACACCTTTGAAGTGATTTTTATCCCAAAATTTAGCATTAACGGTCATAAGGGGGGGGGGGGGAGAGGGCGCGCTCAAGCTTGCAACATCACGATTCCACAAGGATGTGTACAAATGAAAGTTTTTTGCAAACAGAATTGCTGATTTTTGGAAAAGCCCGAAGATGCGGTTAGTGCTGAAACGGTCAATAGTTTAAAATGCATTGTGGATAACAAAAAAAAAACTCTGTACTCTGTACTTCTCGAGTTATGTACAGGCGGAATCCTTTCCTGATGTAGTATATCGTTATTGTGTTGGAAATTGGAAGAAAGCCCTGAGACTGCGAGTGAAGCCATGGATTGTCTCTGAGGGGTTTCTAAGAGAGTGTTCCACCCTTCTAACAACAGTAACATTAGTTAGGCTACTATTTTCGTTCCAACCTCGTAAAAAGTTACTACACTGACCGTTCCAACCTTCTCGAGATAGTAACTAATAGTTTTTTATGCCACTGGCATGTCTGATGCTTTTGAGGAACACCAGGTTTATTTATGTTTGCCATTAAAATTGTACCTTATCTTACCTTAGTAACTATTTTCTTATTATGCTCAGGAGCGTAGTTAGCGTGGTAACTATGAATCTCTGTAACGTTATAGGTCGGATTCGCCCGTGGCATGATATTCTGCTGGAATAATAGAAAATTGTTGCAGTCTTGACGGCAAAAAGCCAGAACTCGTGACGTCATGCGTAGTAACTACGGTAAGTGGGGTGGAACACGCCCTAATTGTTGTTGTTTTCAGGGATCTGGCAGCTCGGAATTGCCTCGTCGGAGACAGTCACCTTGTCAAAGTTGCCGATTTCGGACTGGCGCGGCTAATGAGGGATGATACGTACACGGCACATGCTGGTGCCAAATTCCCTATCAAGTGGACAGCACCGGAAGGTTTAGCCTATAACAAATTCTCAACCAAAGTAAGTTCAAATTCAAATCTTTTATTTTCAAAAACAGCCCAAAGGCGGCAGCATGCCAAAATTTGGTTTTCTTATAATAATAATAATATAATAATATATTCGCAAATTGGATGGAAGGCCGTTAAGCCTCTACAAAATTCTTAATTTACATTTCTTCTCAATTTGCAAACGGAGAAAATGTCACTTGACTAATATTCATCAACTTCCTTCTTGAATGACAGTAGGTTTGTGGAGCAGATTACTCTCTCTGGTAAGTTGTTCCAGTGCTGGACCACTCGGTTGCCGAAAGTCCAGCGGCCCATGTCCTTATAAAAGCGTTCGTTCCTCACTTTGTACTGGTGTCCTCGAAGATGATTACTATCAAACTGCACGATTCTCTGGGCTGGTACGTTGTCATAGGCTCCATTGCAGAGCTTGTACATTTCAGTAAGATCACCACGATGGAATCTACTGGCGAGGGTTGGGATTTCAAGCTTGCAAAGCCGCCAGATAAATATCATAAGAGTAAATAAATGTAGCAGTGGTCAACAAAACGTTCTTGTTAAGGCTTCTTCGTAGCTCAACCCCCGAAAATGATTATCAGTTCTTCTTATGCCCGGGCCCCACTATTGTCACACCTGGTGATAGCGCCGGTAATAAGACTGGCTTGCGGTGGAAATCGGGAAGAAAAGACGCTGGGAACGTAAAATAGTCATGTTGGAAAAACCAGCTCCGCCATTTTGAAACGTATCTTTGGTCCAATCACCGACCTCAGTCACTGACTTTTGTCAGGTTTGTTGGGATCCCAGAACGTAAGTGGAGGGATATCTATGACATTGCAAAAGTTGTCCGTAGCTGTGAGCACGATAACTCTCGAAGGGAGTGAGGTATTTTAATGAGACTTGGTGTGAGGATCATTTGGGTCAAGGGAAAGGTCGAGTTTGTAGATGGGCCTTACATTTAGGGGTGAGGGGCATCAAGGGGCAAACATATATAAGAGCTAATGAGATAGTCGATTAAGGGGTAAGAAGACATGCTGAACACGATTGTGAACACCATTTCCTCGCCGGACCGATAGTTCGCCCGGAATCCGGCCAAAACCGGAAAATTTGTTAAAAGTAAAAGTTTTATCTGAAGTTGATTAGGTGTTCGATTTAGTTGTAAGAAGACATGCTGAACACGCTTTTGAAAATCGTTTTCTACCCGGACATATAGTTCGGATCATTTGGGTCAAGGGAAAGGTGGAGTTTGTAGATGGGCTATGTAGCCTTACATTTAGGGGTGGAGGAGGGGGTTCGACCAAGGGGCAAACAATATATTTTTAAACAGCTAATGAGATAGTCGATTAAGGGGTAAGAAGACATGCTGAACACGATTATGAACACCATTTCCTCGCCGGATCTGTAGTTCGCCCGGAATCCGGCCCAAACCGGAAAATTTGTTAAAATTAAAAGTTTTATCTGAAGTTGATTAGGTGTTCGATTTAGGGGTAAGAAGACATGCTGAATACGCTTTTGAAAATTTGAAAAAAGGGAAAGGTCGAGTTTTTTAGATGGGCTATGTAGCCTTACATTTAGGGGTGGGGGAGGGGGTTCAAATTAAGGGGCAAACCAAATATTTTTAAACAGCAAATGAGATAGTCGATTAAGGGTCAGAAGAAATGCTGAACACGATTATGAACACCATTTCCTCGCCGGACCAGTAGTTCGTCCGGAATCCGGCTAAAACTGGAAAATTTGTTAAAAGTAAAAGTTTTATTTGAAGTTGATTAGATGTTCGAATTAGGGGTAAGAAGACATGCTGAAGACTTGTGTGAAAATCATTTACTACCCGGACAAGTAGTTCGTCCGGAATCTGGCCAAAATCGGAAAATTTGTTAAAGGAAAAGTTGTATTTGTAGTTGATTAGATGTCTGCTTCAGGGGTAAGAAAAAATGCTGAATCCGTATATGACAATCATTTTTTACCCGGACATATAGTTCACCCGGAATCCGGCTGAAACCGGAACATTTCTTATAAGTTACATTTTTATTTGAAGTTGATTAGATGTTGGATATAAGGGTGAGGAAATACGTTGAATTCGTTTTTGAGCTTTATCTTTCGCCGGACAAGTAGTTCCGCAATTCTGCCGGACCGGAAAATTAGCAGGAAGTTTTGATCGGTTTCGTCAAAATAGATATGACTTATAGGGGTAAACACACATGTTGAATCCATATCTGAACTTGGTTTTCTCAGATGATTAGCTATTTGGCCTTAATCTGTTTCTGAATTTTAATAGTAAAAATGTTCAAGGAGTCTGTCGAAGAAAAGACCCGAATGTCTGGATCAAATATTGAATTTTTAAGATCCCATCGAAACCTTTAGTCCTGTTGTCCGTCGCAGTCGTAGTTTTCTAATGATGGTTTTTGTCCGTCGCTCATGACCTCCGTGGTATTTGCCTGTTGACGTTTTGGCGTTCGTGAGATTGACCATCGAGTTCAACGTTTAGTTCAGTGCTTATAGAATAGAATAGAATTTTATTTTTCAAAAGCAGCTGTCACAGCCTTACTGCCGAATTTGACCTTTTATTCGTTACAGTATAAACTTTAAATACATTAAACAAGCATTATAGAGAAAAAAAAATTTGGATGGGAATATGCTTACAATAATTTGTCTTAAACACAACAACAACTGTGTACCCTATAAATCGAGATTTGTTTTGGCGGTGTTAACCGGATTCTGTTATGGCTTGATTTATTATCATGTTGCGTACCTTAATCTTACTATTTGCTTAGGGATAAGATTAACTATGTTTTCTCGGATCACTTAATTGGTTTGATCTTATCGTTAGAATCAAAGGCCGATTGTAATACGATTGACGTCTTTTCACGTTGCAAAACATATGTCACGTTCTAATTTTCAGTGGTCAGGACTTAGCTCAAGTGGGAATTAGAGGAAAGGTTGTGTAAATATTCCTTCAGCCGAAGCTGACTGCGAATCATATTTGATAGTGCAAAACGGATACGTCAGTTGAATTTTATTAGAGCTATATTTCGGCCCTTCTTGGCAAGGGCCCTCTTCAAGCTCAAAACCGCTTAAGTTGGAAATACGAACTTGGGGGGAAAGGCTCTAATAAAATTCAGCTGGACGTATTCGTTTGCACTATCAAATATGAAAGGTTGTGTGCTGGGAGATTTACGTAGGGAATCTTCCAGTCTGGGTGGGCCTGATATTAAAGTCTTGGGCGTAACGTGTGTTTCACTTCGTCATCCTCGGTCTCAACTAAGCTTATTCATCTCCAAATGAGTGTCAAATCAATCAATCAATCTTTATTCTTCAAAAACATTCCTTACGGTATTAACAAAAAACCGAATATTTGTTCTCTCGTTAAACATAATTATATACATTTGTGCTTTAACATAGTCAAAATTTCATAAATTAAACAACAACAAAATAGCAAGAAATTAAACTGCTAAACTTCAAACATCAACACAAAAAAAGCAAAAGGATTTTACTTAAAATTTCGCATTGAAAAAACTCACAAAGGAGGGGACAAAACTTCTCTCATACCGCGCATGAATTGCCCGTATGGGTAGGATCTTAGGAACTAGTTGTGCTGTCATTCTCTGTGGCCTTATACGGTCATGAATGTGGGGAGGGGGGAGTATGTGACGATGGGTGGGTCTTCCAGTAGCTGGTCACCAAACTTAGTAGAAAGTTGGTGTCTGCGGTTTGACAAAAATGTGAGGCCAAACTCGTTAAGAAGGGAAATGTATGGGATTTTTGGGGATTTTCATGTTACTAGTAAAGAACGGTACTGGATCCTCTCGAGTCGTTCCGACTGCTCCCGTGTTAAATCGAAGTGCCATACCGGACAGCAGTATTCGAGGGAGGGGCGAATGGACACAAGGTAAATGCGAAGGAGGTGGTGTTTAGGGATACCATGGCGGGAGAGCATTTTGAGGGAACTTAAGCCCATATTGGCTCTTTGTAGCATAGATTGAACTTGCTTATTCCACTTGAGATCCGAAGTTAGATGAACACCTAGAAGTTTGTGCTCCTCCACTCTGCTGTGGTCCGATAGGTCAGGTTGGAAAGTTGGATTGGACTTGAGAAAAGATACAGTTAGAACGGCTGTTTTGTCCTGGTTGACGGTCATTCGGTTAACTGAAGCTTCTTCACTGATGTCATTCATTGTGGTGGCTGCACTGCTGCGGATATTCTTGTAACAGCGCTCTAAGATCGAGAGATCATCGACGAATTTCCAGCGGTCGTCACAAGAGCCTGCGAGGTCATTGATCATGACCAGGAAAAGTAGTGGTCCGAGCAGAGTGCCTTGGGGCACACCAGAGTAAGTTGGAAGTGGGTCAGAAAAAATATTTCCGTACTTTGTTCTCTGGGACCTGTCAAAGGGAAAGCTGCGATTAGTCGGACAAGGAAAGGATGAACACTAAAATCATTTAAAAGCTTCCTTAGCAGAGTTGAATCGCGGATGAGGTCAAAGGCTTTTTTCAGATCGATGGCGATAAGGTTGATCCAGTGATCTGGTTCGTCCAGGTGTTTTAGAATGTTGTCGAGTAGACTGACCAGGTAGTGCGTGGTAGACGTCTTACGCATGTTGCCATATTGCCTCGGGTCAATCTGGGTGAAAATGAAATCTTTAAGCCATGATGAAAGAAAGCTCTCGTAGACTTTGCTAAAAATGGGAGTTAGTGTTATTGGGCGTACTCCTGAAAAGTCTTTTGGAGTATCCTTCTTGGGAATTGGGGTTACAAACCCATTTTTCCAGACCGATGGGTATTCCCCAGATTGTGGAATGTCTATTCCACATTGGGGATTGTCTATTGGGGTAATGCTTGTTCTTTTTGAGATTTTTTAACTTCTTAAGTACTTCTTCTTCAGTTATTTCGGGGGAATCTTTGAAATCCACAGGGTTTGTTGGTATTTCCTCTTTCTGAGGGGAGATAAAGTTTGCACAATGTCAGCAAGATGGGCGTTGAGATTGTTTGCTGTGACTAGGGGATCTTCATCAAGACAAAAATCCAGATTGGCTTGTTGTTTGCCCATCATGCGTTTAATATTTTGGTACCACTTTTTTGGTCGTGATCTGAAAAGACTACTGACTTCTTTTTCATAGTGCTTCGCAGCAGCTTTGCGGGTCAGGTTACGTATTTTGTTCTTTAGGTTGTTACCTTCCTCCCTTTTGCCTTCTCTGAAGAGTCGCCTTTTTTCTTTCACAAACTTTTTGATTTTGTCGGTGATGTAGTGCCGGTCAGAAGAAAAAGTTTTGGTAGTCCTTTCTGGGAAACTAGAAGTATATTGTGTTAAAAGGATTTCCTGGAGTATTTTCGCTTTTTCGTTTGTGGTTTTCTCTTCTGTGAATTTGTCCCACTTTTCAGAGGACAACCATGTTTCAAACGCCAAGAGACCTTCGTCGGTTATTGGTCTGCTTGTGGTTGTAGTTGTCTCGTACTGGATATGGATTGTGCTGGTGGGATATAGTTCTAAGGTTAGATGGTAACTACCCCCAAGGGATGCACCTGTGATTGGTTCTTTGTATATTTATGCATGTTAGTGGAAATCCGGTCGAGTGTGGTACCACCTTTAGTGGTTGGAATTTTTACTACTTGCTTAAGGCCGAGTGACGTATTTACGTGGTCGATTTTCAACTCGTTAGCATCCCCGATCATGAAGATACCACAACTTGGATACTTTCCTTGAACATAGTCTGCGCTAAGCTGAAGTTTTTCCAGGAATGATTTACGACTCGTTAGATTTTGTCCTGGGGAATAATAAAAGGCGCAGACCGCTATTCCGTCTAGGGATTCTCTTGGGGTTGATAAATGTCCACAGAATTTCATCGTTATCATCTATGACGGGATGTCAAGATTAGGTGATCGAATCTTTTCGTTCGTGTAAATTGCCAGTCCACCCCCTTTTTTCCCAAGTTGGTGGTCATCGGGTCTGAGTTTAATGCTTTTTTTGAAGCCACCGATTCTGAGCAGCTCTTCGTTTTGACGATGAACTTGTGTTACGACGATGATGGATAGTTTAGTTATTGAGGCTAAACTCTCCAGCTCTGCCAATTTGTCCGTGTTGAGGCTCTCGGCGTTACTATAGAGGAAGCTAGGGAACGAAAAAGTATTAGGTGGGTATTATTTTGGTTGGATGCTGTCCAGGTTCTCAAGGGCTGAAAATCTGTTGCTTACCGTAACAGGGAATGCAAAAAATTCTGAAGCATGAGAAGTAACGTAATCGGTGCTTGGGGAGCTGGAAAATTTGGCACTGGTAGGTTGGACATGTGGTTTGGGTAGGACTGAGACAGCGTGTGAGTTGGGAAATATTGTTGGTGGTTTCGGGAAGGAAAATGCGACTGTTCTTGGTGATAGAGAAGAGGGTCTGAGATCCTTCGGTAGTCTGGTCTGTGGTGGGAATGGGGGTTGAAAGCTGTCGGTCCGCACGGGGACCGTAATAATCTCATTCGAGCACAAACAACACCCAAGGAGACCCAAGAACGGTTATCAATCATGTACAGCGAGTGGCAGGTGGTAGCCTCTGCGCGGGATGGGCTTTCTAGACAGATCTCTAGAGTCTGCCTCGAGAATTTTACGAGCTTGAGCAGTTCCCCAGGGAAGGAAAATCATTGTGTTGTATAGGTTGGAAACTAAAATTATTCAGCGGATTTTCGGGACTGTTAGTCCAATCGAAGAACGTGTTAGGTGGACGGACGTGTTCCCACAATGGAGCTTTCAAACTGTTCGTTTGACCTCTAAAGCTACTGACGGCTTTTTCAGAGATCTGCCATAGACATTTGTCCTCTGTGCGTCGTCCGAGAGGAATACTGCCAATCAGTTTTCTCAATATCCTGCTAATTCTTCTGCCCAGTTTTACGTAGCCTCATCCCATCATTTATTTCTGGTCATATCTTGTAAGCGTATTAGTTAATTTGTTTCGGGTCTGTATATTTCGTAAATATTTTATTCCAATTCTAGCTGTAAGCTATTTGGATAATAGACTTGGTGTGTGGTCTGTCTCGAACGGCAAAGTGGGCGATTTTTAGGGGGGGGGGGTCCTTGTACATTGCAGCGGCAGAAACTTGGATAAAATATTTATATTTCCTGTCGGGATTCGTGTGACTTTATCTTGGTCTAGCGACTTCAGCAAACAAAAAATCTGGTAAAGCGTCCGCAGTGTCTCATCGTGGAAGCGCAGGACCAACTTTCGTCCTATCCGTAAACGCGTACTTCCGCCACCATTCGAGACTGCTCGTGAAAGACCCGCAAGAGTTAATTTATGTCGACTACCACCTGGCTGAAATTCAATTTGGTGTGTAAAGTGTCCCGAGAAATGTATAGAGACGAAATGATGATGATGATGTTTTATTGATCCACCAAAATTGATGATAATAAGATAAGTGATTAAATGAATACGCAAAAACAAACCAACACTAAAGCAAACTCTAATCTATCAGAACGACTAAAATAAACAACAACCCATGAAAATGGCGAAGGCAGATAAAATACCGCAAACAATGACAAAAACTGAAGGAAAAAAAAGTTAAAATTTAAAAATTCAAAATTTAAACAAAAACAAAATCAGTAAAAATAATTTAAAACTCATGGAGGAAAGATGACAAATTATGTTTGAGCTCTTGCAACTTACGTCTATACTTTTCATGCCTCAAAGCCTCATTATTACTGCAATTATATTATATTATTATTAAGAGCGGCCTCAATGGTGATCCCAAAGTTCCAACAGATAAAATGTGACCACATGCGGTATGAAAAAACATTTGTACCGTCATTCGTGAAAATTTTAATCTTTTTTTGTGTTTATATTTTGTTTATACTGACGACCTCGACAAATTTGGATTTTACGATGACAGTTTCGAGAAGAATAAAAGCGATGTCTATCTATCTATCTGATGCCATAGGTAGATAGATAGATAGATATTTTTATTGATCTAACTCGTAGCGCCGGCATGGCACTAATTACGTCGACCATTACATTTCATGTGATAGAATACTTGAATATATACAATTATTACATAAACCACAATTATTATGCCATCACACGTTGTTGCCTGCCCGTCAGTCGCACTTTGCAAGAAGTACTTGACGAACATTTTGGAAATAGCAAGCAGTCGTGGTTCTAGTCTGTTGTCTTGGCCATGCTGGTCAATCTCGAACAACTAATGTGTGTCTCCTCGTGCGTTCTGCACTTAATGTATGTGGGAGACTGATGTTTTTATGGCACCTGCAGCCTCTGGTTCAAGTGCCATATACCGATCGCAATCCCGTCTGTCGGTCGGTCCGGTTTTTTGTCATACTTTTTCGAGTTAGGGTAGTTATGGTTAGAGTTTCTTACGGCAAAGTTTTAAATATAAAATACTTTTTACCAAACGATACATTCTCGTGATTTCGAAGTCCATGATCATTCTTATCTCAAGGGTTTTGCTTACGAATGGATCAGAACAAACCCACGAAAAGGCAAATTCTATATTTTATCTTCTTAACCACTCTTGCAAGTGCTATATGAGCTTCTAGCTCTTGTTTTGCAATTTTTCAGTTATGTATGCCTAGGTTGGGTGCTATTAATGGTGGTAATGGATAATACCAGGATTTGTAGTTCCATGTTTCTTGCAGTCAGATGTTTGGGCGTTCGGAGTATTGCTGTGGGAGTTAGCTACTTATGGAATGTCACCGTACCCCGGTGTCGATCTCACTGACGTCTACCACCTCCTTGAAGGTGGATATAGGATGGAACCGCCACCAGGCTGTCCCGGCAGGTATGTGAATAGTTTTCAACCCATTAAACAGAGCTTCTGCGAGTCCAGCAAATCCGAGACAAGTCCGGGTCCTTGAAGAAGGCGTCCGAGTCCACCGATTCTGCTGTTAAAGGACAAACGCTAACATTTCTTGAGTCCCTTTGGCTATATTCTAAGTCATTAGACTCTCATTCTCACATTGTTCAAATAACGGATAAAACGGATACGTCGATACGCTACGATGCTTTGGTAGCGATATTTCGGCCCTTCTTGGCAAGGGTCCACGTGCTCCTCCTGAAACTCTCGACTCTAGGGATATTTTTGGACACGGTTTGGGACCGTAGTTCCATGTTTCGACAAGAGGGACCGTGGAGCTAGCTGTAACTTGGGAGGCGCTTTTGTGAGTTTCGGAACACTTGGAAGTCTGGAACACTTGGTTTGTTTTGGTAGTGAGTTGAGGGATCTAAGGAGAGAAGTTTTTGGTATGGAGGTTATTCAAGAGGGGGTCTTTGAAAGATTTGATGGGTAGCAAAGTGTTCCAAGAGTTGCGTCGGTTGGGTAGATTCCTGATGGTTGGCATGGAGCACCGTGAACGTTTTATTGTAGGTTGATGTTGTGGTAGGGATAGGTATTAGTTTGTTTGATAGTTATTAGAATTATGAGTTGAGTGTTGACTATTTGGACTGGTAAGTTGGAGTGCCTATTTATTATTATATTTTTGTCCCACCATGGCCCAAAGAGCTTTTTTGGAAATACATTCATTTATTCATTTGTTCCTTTTAGGGTATACGACCTCATGAGACAGTGTTGGAAGTGGAGTGCGTCGGAAAGGCCAACATTTTCCAGTATACATCATGCTTTGGAGAATATGTTCGCCGAATCTTCCATTACTGAGGGTAAATATGTGCTTCGAATTCTAAAGGGCCGACAACTAAGTTTATATATTCAGCTTTCCGTTCTGTATGGTCCCTGCTCTGATGCCTGTACGGCCCATCCATTCCCCCTCCCCTCCCGTCTTCCGTGCGTCGGTCCGAGAGGAACACTGGCAATCAGTTATATCAGTTATAAATATTTTATTCCTCTTCTAGCTTTAAGCTATTTGGAAAGTAAACTTGATTGATTGATTGATTTAAGAGCGGCTCAGATGACTCGGAGCAGGAAGCATGAGTATAACGTTATATTTTCGTAGCAAGCATTGGGTGGTCAATAAACGGTGTTCGTTGGGGGCAGCTGTGGTGACGCTTTCGGCTCTTCCGCTTGGTACACGGCGATTCTTCGTCGGCACGTAGAGTTACTCATCATGAGTATTACGAAACCAACTTTCACGAGATTAGACTGCCGAACTAGTCCTTTCTGTCAAGCTACGTCTACACGGAGGGTATTTACCCGTACTCCGCGGGTATTTTCCCCCGCAACAGCAACAAATCCCCGGGTATTTTGGACTTCAATTTCGCGAACCTTTTACCCGAGGATTTGTTTGTCGAAGGGTATTCTTCGACGTCAGCAACAATAAAATCGGGTTTTCGAGAAATAATTTTTTGTATCCATATAAGAACTGATCCAAATGGACACATGTTGGTGTCCATTGTAGAGAGATATCCTGAGCTTTACAACCTTGGGATCTACTGCCGCATGACAGTACTCTCCCTTGAAAAATACCCGGGTACCGTGTGAACACTTTACCCTCTCGTCGCCGGGGAAAAATACCCGCCGTGTAAATGATCCTTCAGGTGCATTCTGAATAACATTATGAGGGCAATTCAATTCATTTATTTGTATCCGCCAAATCTGGCGAGTAAAAAAAATATAATAAAATTCACACAATTGGTCTACAGACTAATAACTAGACCATATACTTTCATACAAACTCTACTTCATTTAAAAAAAAAAAAAAGAAAAAAAAAACAATTAGCCTACGCTATCCTCAATGAAGTCTACCTAAACTTTAACCAAAATACAATCAACGCAACGCATCGGTCAAAGTGTGCTTTATGGAATAAATTTTTGAAAATTACAATTAGTTGTAAGGCAATGGCCAGGAAATAAGCCGTCAAAATAAACACTCAAGGGCTAAAGGGCTCAAGAGGTTACATTCTTCGTTTATTGAAGGAAAGCTATCGATCATAATTTACTAATTCCTGTTGACGTTTATAGGTAAAAAGCTTATAATAACAAGAGCTGAAAGCTCATAGGGCACTTGTAAGAATAGGCGGAATGGAGTTTTTTGGTTGAGAGTTGTATACGTTGAATATTATTTTATTGACACTTTTAAAATTAAAAATAAGTAGAACTTGTCAAGTTTCAGGCATGTCCGATTACCCGTTCCGAAGTTATGCATGTTACTAGTTTCCGGATATCCCATCCCCTCACTCCCCCCACGATGGCCGGATCGAGGAAGTGATTATTTCCAAGTGAATCTGGTGGGGTCCCTGCTGTGCCTGCCAAGTCCCATCGTCCTAGCTTATGTGGAAGCGTTTCACAACATTACTGGTGCTCCCCTCCAGCCCCCCCCCCCCCCCCCCGTTACCGGAGCCGGTCCAGATTGAAACTGAACATCTGAGACACTATAAGTTTCATTCAAGTCCGATTACCCGTTCCGAAGTTATGCATGTTACTAGTTTCTGGATTCCCCATCCCTCCACTCCCCCCACGATGGCCGGATTGGGGAAGTGATTGTTTCCAAGTCAATCTGGTCGGGTCCCTTCTATGCCTGCCAAGTCCCATCGTCGTTTCACAACATTTCTGGTCTCCCCTCCAGCCCCCCACCCCAGTAACTGGATTTGATCCGGATTTGCTCCCTCAAAGTTCCAAAGTTATGCATGTTATTATTTTCCGATTTCCCACCCTTCCAATCCCCCAAAGATGGCCGGATCGAGGAAGTGATTATTTCCAAGTTAATCTGGTAGGGTTCCTGATATGCCTGCCAAGTTCCATCGTCTTAGCTTGTGTGGAAGCGTTTTCACGAGGTTTCCGGTGCTCCCCTGTAGCCCCCCCCCCCGCCAATTGCCGGATCTGGTCCGGATTTGAAACTGAATATCTGAGACACTTGTCAAGTTACATGCTTGTCCGATTAACCGTTCCAAAGTTGTGCATGTTACTAGTTTCCGAATTTCCCATCCTTCACTCCCCCCAAGAGAATCTAGCTTATGTGAAAGCGTTTCACAACACTTCTTACTTCTGGTGCCCTCCTCCAGCCCCCCCCCCCCTAGTTACGGGATCCGGTCCGGCTTTGAAACTGAACATCTGAGACAGTTGTTCTTGACGCTTGTCAAGTTTCATGCAAGTCCGATTACCCGTTCCAAATTTATGCATATTACTAGTTTCTGGATTCCCCATCCCACCAATCCCCCCACGATGGCCGGATTGGGGAAGCGATTGTTTCCAAGTCAATCTGGTCGGGTCCCCGAAATGCCTGTCAAATTTCATCGTCCTATAGCTTATGTAGAAGTGCCCAAACTAGCAAAACCGAGACAGACCGACAAAAATTACGATCGCTATATGGCACTTGAGTCGGCTATGCTCAAGTGCCATAAAAATCGACTTTCGTCGTTACACAACCAAATTTGTGGCAACTGTAAAAAAAAAGAAAATACAATATGTATGTCAATACCCTTAAAAATCAATCAAAATTTCACGAACTCTGGAATACAACTTTTTGCATATCTGACGTGTTTTGCAGGTACAGGACAGAGTTCGGGTACGTCGAGCGACGCAGTGGAGTCCTTGTACTGGGACTCATTTAATAATTCTTCTCCCCTTTCAGAGGTCGAGAGACAGCTTCAAAATCCCCAACCTTCCCCCCAGATCTCGGTGACGAAGAAATCGAAGACCTCCTCATTACTGAGTTGGACAACGGTCGGACCTTGTGAAGAGGAGAGAGACCCCCTAGTTCTGTTAAGACGGGGCACCAATACTAGAGGGAAACCCGTTCCTGCACCTCCGAAAAGGACGAGGTACGTTTTTGTTCGGTGCCGATCTAATTTTGACTTGCGTGTGCGTTGCCTGTCAAGTTTCGGGGGGGGGGGGTCTTAAGCCGGGGACAGTGTTGCCAGATCGTGATCCAAGAAATACGCCACTGTCTTTGAAAAATACGCCAAAATTTCTTTTTAACCCGAAGCTGCACGAAGTTTTCAAAACGACCTATCGACATTTCCCTCCGGACGTTTCCTATGACCCCGACTGAGGTTTCCCTATCTTCTCTTTTCGAACTTTTGAAAAAGGATTTGGATGAAGTCAAGTTGTCCGTTAGTATACCGAAAAGCATGGTAATGAGGGTCTCTTTCTTAAAACGGGAATTGCCGGCTGTTGAAGAAATTGGTCTGGAAATAAAATCCTCTGTTAAACTACTTGGGGTGAAAATAGATAATGACTTGAGTGGAGAACGCATGTTGATTCCATCATTGCAAGATCAGCCCCACTGTTAAAGTCTTTTGCCGTTATTCGCTGATTTGCAATCCCTCCTCGAGTTTTAAAAACAATCTACTGTACATACATTCATCCCTGCGTGGAATATGCGTGTCCTGTATGGCATCCCGGACTGACAGTAGAACAGACAGAAAGACTCGAGTCTATCCAGAAGAGGTCGTGCAAAGTGATGCTTGGTCCGGATTATGTTTCCTATGAGGATGCTCTGGTCAAGCTTCAGTTGCCGACCCTTGCCGATAGGAGGCATCAACTGACGATGAACTTTGGAAAAAAATGTTGAACTTCTGACCACCACCGGACTATTTTCCCAGACTTTGAAACTCCAGACCAGACCAGACCGAACACAAGGGGAAGACTAGCTAACACTGACAAGCCACGGCTTCTTCAACCCCCAATAAACTAAACCGAAAGGTATTTATCTTCGTTTGTGCCTTACTTTATTCGTAATTTTAACTGTCAAAATATCAATCAGTCGTGATTCGTAATTTGTTATGTTGACGATCCGCAGCCAGCAGTTGTGAATGCTATTAAGGAAATAAATGAGTTATATTATATTATAAAACTTACAAGGATTGTGAATAGAACCCAAACATTTTTAATACGCCATTGTTACGGTGATGCCATCTGCACTCCTAACTTATGCCGCCGCTAGTTCGGTTTGTTTAATCTTTTATACTGTCGCGGCTCTTGTATTATTCGTTAACTCTTGGCTATTATGACTCATGCTCCTGAGCATGAGTCATCTTCTTCCGCACTTTTTTTCCGGGGTCTTCACCGGCAACAACCCTTTTTACTTAAAGGTTGTTTATTTTGTAAGTACAGTAGGCTACATACCTGAGAAAAGAACCTTTTGCTTATTTAAAAAATCCGCCAGGCTGTCTTAAAATCCGCCAATATGTCAACACTGGTCGGGAAATGGTTTCGTATCAGCGGGAAATTTGTCAACTGTTTTTTTTCTGCCGAGCCAACGAGATTCCGGGGAGTCGAAAGGAAGTTAAAGGACCCCTCGCACTATTTACTCTTCAACTTACAGTATTTTAATATATTTGAAAACTTTAAAACTAGGCTTTGCTTTCAACAAACAACCCACGGTTTTTGCTGTTTTAAGCCTTTTCCGAGACCCGTTGACTTATGGCGAAAACAGGGGAACAATTTACGTAACCGGTTTTTCTGATACAAAAAGTTCTCGCAGACAACCGTCGACAGCGTGATACACATCGAAGGTAGCAAAACACGGCAAGCGAGAAAATGAGCGTGGTGTTGTTCGTGGTTTTGAGGGGTTAGAATGTGCCGTACGAAATTGGGGTCTCCGGGTTTAGAAATATATAGAGTGATTATGGAAGTAGGTTGCGTTAGTATTATAGGTAAGACAGGTCGTTTAAGCCTCAAGGGGTACTAGGTTCAAGGCTCTCTTTATTTACAAAACAAATTTATCATTAACACCTTCCGCTGCTGAGAGGAGAGCTCGAGCGCACGCGAAAAAAGAAAGTAAAACCAAAAATAACCTCAACGTGACGAATCATAACCCAATAATATCAATCCGCTAATAATCATACAGCTAACCGAAAGCAAGTGGCACAGTCACAATAATTGTGTAATTATTACAGAAATAAATACATAAAGAAGAAATTAAGGTAGGCAAAGATGGGAATATCGATAGATAGGGTTACGAGCGCCAGCTTTAAAGCTTCAGGGAAGATTCCTGTTTTGTTAGATAGATTTATTAAATGTACAAGTATAGGAATTAGGGATTGTTTAGCTGCCCTTACAGTTTTTAAACTTATCCCATCAACGCCACAAGAATTCGATTTCATATTATTAATGATTTTATTAATTTCCTCAAATGAACACGCAGTAAAATGCAGTTCTGTAACAAGTGGTTTGTTTATTGTCAGCGGGACTGGGTTTGCTTTTCGACGCGCTTCCTCACACAGTCGTCTGCCTTCTGAAGAAAAATAATTACAAAGGTAATCAGCGATTTTCTTGGGATCATCGAGTCTTCCGTCAGCAGAATTCAACGTTTTAATTTCATCACAAGATGGCCGTTTACCAAGTAAATCATTTATACTCTTCCATACTTTCTTCATATTCCCATAACAAGGGGCAAACTGATCTTCATAATTGAAATGAATGGAAAAGTTTTCAATATTAGGTAGGATATGACGAAAAAAGGTTTGTATAGGATATAGGGTAGCACCCTTGGAGAAAAAAAAGTAAATAATTAAAGTATTTTAGATTAGATGAGAAGGTTTGATGGAAAAATCAAAAGTTTGAAAATAGAAGGTATTTTTGGGATTCAGTTTTCAATTTCAATTTAGTTTATTCATTAAAAATCTTGAAACGGCGGTAAGCCGACTATTTGATTTTACGTCAACAATGTATACACTTAAGTTATAATATTTAAACTGTGGAGGGGTACCTGTGATATCGCAAAAGTTGTCCGTCTGTCTGTCTGTCTGTGAGCACGATAACTCTCGAAGGGAATATTTGATGAAACTTGGTGGGAGGATCCTTTGAGGCAAGGTAAAGGTCGAGTTCGTAGATGGGTTCTGTAGCTCCCGAACGGCCGATATCCAAGCTGGATGTCAACTTAGTTTATTGGTGCCCTTAACTGGCCTTACTGATTTTATCGGACGTACTGCCAGACCCCTAGTTGGTTTCCTGGTTAGCCCCCCCGCCCCTCGTCAAAATAATATGTCTTATTGGGGTAAACACGCACGATGACTATCAGATGATGCTATTTGGCCTTAATCTGTTTCTAAATTTCAATAGTAAAAATATTCAAGAGTCTGGTGAAGACTGGATCTGGCAAAGATAAAACCCAAGTCTGAATCGAATATTAAAATTTTGGGATCCCATCGAAACCTTTGGTTGTGTTTTATTAGAGTTTGGAAAGTATTTAAAAAAAAAATTACAGCTTGGAGAGAAATAAGGATTTTTGATCCTGTTGAACACCCCTTGTGATGACCGTTGCATGTGCGGTGTGAATAGATTGTGGTACTTCCCAGTCAAATTCCCATGGTTTGTCCCTCTACTCAGCGTCTAGACGGCGCTTGAAAACGATTTGTACATTACGTTACGCCTACGTGAGTTGGTGCACCTATTAGTGCAAATCCTTCTAACTTTTTTCTTCTTTTATGGTTTGAAAATGGACAGGTCAGTAAAAACAAAAAGTCAGTTTTCCTCGTTTGGATGTCATAAAAGTCAAAGATTTAAATAAAAATTGGTAACAACCCTGCAAATGTTATGATCGTGCCGTTTACAGGAAACACGCAGAAAAAGTGTTTACCACATAAACGCTGTGCGTTTGAGCCAGGGGTTACTGCGTCCATTGTTTTTCTGTCGCCTCCACGCATTTGTCGTTGTTAGCAATGCAAGCCAAGCTTTCCTGTGACCTCCCCAGCCCTTAACCCAGCACGCTTGCCTGTGTGACTTTTGTTTAACGCCATTTTCTCTTTTATTCCTCACCCCATCAGAAATGTGAAATGTTCTGAACGGCCTCCGAAGTCTAGCAGCAAGTCTCGAGACAGGTAATGCCCCCCTTTGAGCTTATTTTACTCTTTTATAGTTGCGTTCTTTTTTTTGGCTCGCTCCTTCGTGAGTTGCTGTTGTAAAAATCGGTTTGTGAACTATGCAGCAAGCCTACTGTGTTTGAGGCCACGCTGACATCCTTGAGTCTGGGAATGAGCCGTGCTCGGTTAGCTTCATTAGTTGAGTCGATAGTTTCGTAAACCACATTGGCGTGACATATCACAAGAAATCAACGAAGAAAGCAACGAAAATGGGGTTTGTAAAGGCCAACGAGTATACTGAAATCCCTCCCGAAGTATTCGCCTTTTATTTCCTTTACAAACCCCATTTTCGTTGGTTTCTTCGTTGATTCAGATACCATGGTATCTGATACCATGGTAACTGGGTCTGTAGTTTGTCGTTTTTTGCAGTTACCCTGGTATCTGATACTACGGTTGCTTTGCTAAAACGACAATTGCCGAATTTGCGCTTTCCAGAAGTTTCATTTTTCAGAATATTTGTATGTTAGAAATTAAAATTAGTGATTATGCTACGATGGTTTATACCGATCGCTCTCTCTCTCTCTCTGTCTTTCTCACTCGCTCTCCCTCTCACAACAAATTAGACAATAAAAAAAAAGTATTTTTAACCTACAATCAGAAACAAAAGAAATGAGCATAAAAGGTATCAGCGCACATTTTCGTTTGATTGTTGTCATTCTTATTTGTAAAGTCAAACAATAGCCATAACTATATAGACATTGGACGAATGTCAAGAGTAGAGCCGGGGGATGTGTCTTTGGGCGTTATCATTTAGAGTGGTGCCATTTTCATCTACTAATAAGAGTCAACATTGGATGTTTATGCGCAGAACATCCGAATTAATGCATGTTTATGTTGACACATGGGGAAGAAACCTTTTCTCCAGTAGAGGGCTGTTTTTTTTTCTTGCTGAAACCTGCTGTTCTGTCTTCCTCTCCCCCCCTCCCCCCCCCCCATCTCTAAGGAGGCGCGCATCGGTCGGCTTGGTATCCATAAGTATTATTTTAGCCGGCGCTGCCTACGAATCGTATTGCTAAACGGATAAATCAGCTACGACATGTTCTAGCGAGATTTAGGCCCTTCTTGGCAAGGGTCCTCTTCTGGCTCAGTCGAGAAAAACGAACCTGCGACCGCTCTAGCTGACTTATCCGTCTAGTATAGTCAAATATGACCTTATATTCACAAACAGGGACTAGTGCGTCCCTCCCCCACGCCCCTCTTTGTGAGTCGCTGTATTGTTTATGCATTGGTTTTTTGCAGCTCGTTCCGTGACAGTTGTTTTGACGCCGATGGTACACTGGACGAGTTGGAGAATGGGATTCCAGCTAACAAAGGTAAGGAGGTATTTTTAGGGAAAAGTTCAGGTTCATTTTTTGATATACTTAATTCTACAAAAATAAAAATCCGGCAGGGCGCAAAGCACGAAAAGGCCGGACCTTTATTAAGGACCTTAATTAAGGTCCTTAAAAACTAAAATTAAGGCCGGGTCAACTAATAACTGATCTAACTACAAATGCGAAGTTTTTGCGGTCTTTTAGTCTTTTACAGTTTTTGGAGTCCCAAAATGTCAGTGAGGGTTTGTCTATGTAACGATGGTAGAGTATCTCGCCCGAACTCCGGGGAAACCCAGCGTAAAAGCGCCCTCTATCAAGTTTTTTCTTCAAATCATAAGTGATTTTATTTTTACGAATTTGTTTGGCAAAATGTTTGCCGAAAGAGTCTATACGAGTGCAGAGGCCGATGACATATCTTACGAATTGTGTTGTAACTGTTATATATGTTTTTTTTTTTATCCCGCCAAATACACAAGGTGATAGCGGAGTAAAGAGAACAACGAAAAACAATACAAGATAAATAACAGTATAAACACACAAAATTTAGACATGATTTCTAACTGGGCCTGAAAAATTCGTGAAAAACATCATGTACTCGATGACCAGGATGACGATTGAAATGACGAACTGGTTGAGTGTATACATATTTATATTTTTGTGATGACGTTCGACGTAAAGGTCAAATTGGGCGCTTGCGCTGTGAGAGATACTTTTTATGAATATAACTCTACTCAACTAATAGAGTCTACTACTCTAGTCATACTCAACTTGTGTCCAGTAATTAACCGTTTTAATAACACAGTTACGGGTGTTCTAACATCTTACATTCGGGTTAATATGTGGTCAATAAAGGTGTAAGTACCAGTAAAATGATCTTTGACTGTACTGATTGGAATGCGTTTGCATAGAAGATAAATTACGTCGCGACACGTCAGACTTTCGGAAAATAAGATTACTAATATTGATTCATGTAAAACAAACATCGCACACAAGCCCGTGACAACCAAATCCCGATCGTAATGAGAACAATGATGGATCTGTGCTTTGAATACGTCCGCAGAACGTGGGTGGCAATCGAATTCGGAACTGTAGGAAGATGATTAAAGTAATTAAAGCTAATAATATTTTCCAATAATTTTTTTCGGATATATCTTTGGGTGTTCAAGGACCTTTTCCTTTTCGATGTTTTCAAAAGGAAGGAGTTTTCGATTTTTTCCCGTGGTATAGGCTGGGTTTTTCGGCAAGTTCAGAAAGACTTAAAGGTTAATTGAAAGGTTTAACACTTTTCTGAAACACCGGTAATCGGAGTGCCTCACATGTGTATATATAAATAAACAGCCTTTACATATGTCTAGGCGAAAAACCACTGGTGACCCCCCCCCCCCCCCGAACATAACCCTCCCGCCAACCCCCAACCCCGAATGCAAATATATAAGAAATCAAAAATTGCAGCTGAGGCGCGAGGACTTCAGGAATTTTTCTAGACACGCGAGTTAAATGTGAAGGCGTGACGGTGGCTATTTTTAAATGGCCTTCGAGCTTGTTATTCCGATATCAACTGAGATGGAGGTATGTTAACTATTATAACTTTTTGGAACATAATTATTTTCTTCTTTGGTAGTACTTATTTGCTACTTTTGTAGGGAATTTTTGTATAGTGAAATGACCGCTCGCCTCTACATGTAATTTTCATAGAAATATATTGCATTTTGTTAAGGCTGTTTGGGGGGTTTGGTGTCCTGGCCGGTGGTTCTTTTCAGGCCCAAGGTCCAAAAATACTCAAATATAAGTGAAATAAATCTCAGCTGGCTTTTCGGGAGTTGAACTGTCGAGGTCTGTCGGTTAAATGTAGGCTCCCCTCCCCCCACCGGTAACTAAACCCCCCAAACAGTCTTAACAAAATGCAATATATTTCTATGAAAAGTTTATATGGAGGCGAGCGTCCGGCAAGCCACCGTCACGCCTTTACATTCAACTCGCGTGTCTAGGAATATTCCTCAAGTGCTCGCGGTCGGAACTGCGATTTTTCATAAGATTTCTTATATATTTGTATTCGGGGTTGGGGGGTTGGCGGGAGGGTTATGTTCGGGGGGGGGGGGGGGTCGCCAGTGGTTTTTCGCCAAGACATACGTAAAGGCTATTTACTTATATATACACATGTGAGGCGCTCAGGCTACCGGTGTTTCAAAAAAGGCCTGTTAAAGCTTTCAATTAACCTTCAAGCCTTTCTGACCTTGCCGAAAAGCCTAGCCTATACGATGGAAAAAATCGAAAACTCCTTCCTTTTGAAAACAAAGAAAAGGAAAAGGTCCTTGGACACCCAAAGATATATCCGAAAAAAAATAACTGAAAAATATTATTAGCTTTTATTTTCTAAGCATCTGCCTACAGTTCCGAATTCGATTGCCACCAACGTTCTGCGGACATGCTTTAAGCACAGATCCATCATTGTTCTTATTACGATCGGGATTTGGTTGTCACGGGCTCGTTTGCGATGTTTGTTTTACATAAATCAATATTAGTAATCTTATTTTCGAAAAGCTTGACGTATCGGGACGTGATTTATCTCCTATGCAAACGCATTCCAGATCAGTGTAGTCAAAATAATTTTACTGGTACTTACACCTTTATTGACCACATATTAATCCGAATGTAAGATATTAGAACACCCGTAACTGTGTTATTAAAACAGTTAATTACTGGACACAATTGAGTATGACTACTGGGATAAATCTAAAATATTCATTGTAGCCTATGCATACATATTTTATTTTCATTCTTTGATTTTAATTTGTTTTTTTCGGCTCTTCCTGATGGCAACCCTTGTTATGCATAACATTTTCAAACACAGCAGACAACATCCGACGTGTTGTCTGTTACTGGTCAACTGGTCACAAGGGGTGTGAACGAGCGGAGCTGACGTGCAGTACTTAAGGCTGGAAAGGGTTTATGTGTATATGAATGTCTTGTAGAATAAATTGGTTCAGGGAGATTTTCGGGAAGGAGGTGCGGAATCTGACTGATTGCACCTGTTTTATTATTCTATTTAGCAAAACCAATCGTTATATTGTGGGATCCTCGACGGTACACGCTTAGGGTTTTACTAGCTTCTTTGTATTTGGTGTAGTCGTGTGACAGTATGGCTTTAACGACCCGCTTCTGGATTGGTTCGATTAGGTCGTGCAGTTCAAGTGTAAGGACGCAGATGCTTTTTCGGCTCTTTATGGCAACGCTTGTTATACATGAGGTTTGAATGCGTATCATATGAAAACATAACAGCTGACATTCTGTGTTATCTGTTGATACCGTGCGTCCTTGTGTTATCTGTTATGAAACGTTTGGCAGTGTATCCGCGGAATATATGACCTTCAGACAGTACTTTGAGAAACCGGCGAAGTGTCGGATAGCTAGCACTAACCAACCACCAAATTTATGGTCGCCGGCTGTCGGAAACAAGGGATCTGCCTCCTTTACGTGCCATTACCCCATTCAAAGTAACTTATGCGCCATTTAGACACATAAGAATTGGACCTCTTGACCTCCTTACCTCGCAGTTTAACGAGAAGTGATCTCGCGAAAGTATTTGTCCAGAGTGTTTTTCCGTCTTTTGATGCTCTAACTTTAGCCGACATCTAAAGAGCAACCAAAGCCATTTCAACTTATCATACACCCTATATAAAGTACTTTATGTTGAAACCATTCTTTTCTAGGTCGGGGACGGGACTCCAGCCAGCTGCACCCATCTAGCGATGGGGAGGAGAACTTTTCCCCGAAAACTCCCGATACGGACGATAGCGGGACTCGTTCCCTTCCCGGCGAAAACGCTCGGATGTCCTTAACAACCTTCAAGCAGGACCCGCGAATCTCCGAAAAAGCCAGGAAGAGCAGAACATATCCACCTAAGGAACCAGCTCCTCAACCCCTCAAGGAAATACCTCAGGGGTCGCCGAGCAAAGCGATAAAGGTTGCGTCACTGGAAGTACATAATGTGCGGAAAGCGCTGAGTCGGTATGGAACGTTGCCAAAAGGGGCGCGGATCGGCGCCTACTTGGATTCACTGAAGGAAGGGGGAGTGACTGTGCCAGAGGGCCATCATTTGGAGGAAGAGTCGAAGAAGGACAAGCTGCGACCCTCCGTAAAAGACCATGCCAGTGTCGTGATCAAACAAGCAGCTATGGTGCGGAGCAACTCCACTGGACCACAAGAGTCCCGCCTATTCCAGAACTCCCCTTCTAGCTCACCCCCGGTTCAGAGAGCAAAGACGAAGGTGTTAGAGCGATTCTCTGATAGTCCTATTAGAGGTCGCTCTCCCGCTCTAGCCGACCTGGAATTCCCCCCTCCCCCCGACCTCCCCCCTCCACAGGATGAGATGAGGAAGAAAGTTGCATCACCGGGTGCTAGAAGAAAAACGGAACAGAAAAAACGCGAAAGTGATGCCATGGTGTCTTCCTGTTTTGGCGGAAAACTCAAAGACGATAATGAGCTGTCAAAAAGAGATAGCGAATTTTCGAAGAGAAATGATTTGCGGCGGTCGATTAAAAAGAGAGATGAGTCCCGGCTAGATGTGCAGCCGGCGGATGACATCATGAACCCTCAGCCAATCATGTTGAAGTCGTTCATGGGCGGGTCGAAAGGCAACTTAGAGCTGAAGCTAGTTGCTGAGATCAAGGAAAAGACTGATCTGAAAAGAATAAAATCTCCTGAAACTCCGGGGACGCCCACACGTTCTTTCACCGGGCTACTTGATAACCTAAAGACTCGACGCAGCAGTGCAGGAGAATTGACAACCGATCCTAGTCCGAAAAACTTAAAACCTGTCGAATCTCGGAGAGCGCCTGAAGGTCTGGATCCGGGAGTTTTCGATTTCAAGTCGCGACTCCGAAAAGTACAGCAAGAGCCTAAGCTGGACGAGTCGGCGAAAAGTGATGTTCCGAAATCGACCAGCGCCGACCGGATTTCCGGAAAACGTGACAGTATTTCTAGCATCAGCTCATTCAGTGCAAACCTGCTCTTGGCTCAGGTAGATGAAGACAAAAGGAAGAGCACAGGAAGCATAAACAACTTAAAGAAAATGTGGGAAAAAGACGAACTACGAAGCTCGAAAGAGGATATAGCAGAAGATCAGAATGGCGAAACAGAACCCGAATATCAAAACACCCTGAGTTCTGAAATTCCGGCTAAAAGTGAACACCGAACCGAGATTAGGATAGAACTAATGGACCCCTCCAAAGTGGAGACGGGGGAGAGCAGAACGAAAATAGAACTCAAGGAGACGAAAGTCGAGGAAGATAAACGTGATAACGAACCGAAAGTGAAACTTGAAAAACGTGTCTGGCCCCCTCCTAACACTTCCGCTGGACAAGAGACGGAAAAGCCGGTGATCCCCGTTAAGCCAAACATTTCTTCAGCGAAACCCATTGCAGCTAAACTTGCCGCTATTTATGCAACCCCTAACGCCGGCGGGCAGGTGCCTGTGAAGCCCCCCGTCCTTCCCCGGACCCTCCCCCCAACTAACTTAGAAAACATGTCTCGCAGTATGTCGGAGGATTCTAATAGCGACAAGGCGGATAAATCGTCCATACTGGAAATTTCTAATGTTCTGGAGACGACGCTTCAGAGTTTGCAGGAAACTCCATCTAGTTCTGTGTGTATGCAGCTTTCAGATAAGGTCGGACTGCTGCATTCGTCCTGCCTGTCGTACGCGGATATTATCCCCCCACACGGGCGGTTTCAGTTTCGGCAGCTACTTGTGAAGCTAGAATCTTACGGGAGGGATCTGAGGCAGTTGGGGAGTAGGAATAGTTCCGAAGCGAGCCGCTTGGTGGCCGATACGCGGAACACGGTTAGAGATGTGGTGAATGCGGTGCAGCGATGATTACATTCCAGTGTGGGGTATGAAGTAAGAGTGTGAACCACGTCGTGGTATAAATCAGTGATTCCCAACCGGTGGTACGCGTGCCCGAAGGGGTACGACAGACCCTCGCAAGTGGTACGCGAAGGTCCCAAAATCAAGTTAGTCTATAGAATTAATATCTCGCTTCCGTCGTTTTTGAGTCCCCTAACTCAGTCTCAGAACTGTCCTCAAAATCAGATACCCCCTATTCCGCAGTTTCAGATTGACATGCCTTATCATTGATGATAGGAAATATCGTTACTTTGACGTTGTGATCTTGGTTGAAAATGTATCGGCGAAAAGGGGGTACGGCACCTTTTTGAGCCTTGATTAGGGGTACGCAACAGTTTTTAACCATGATTAGGGGTACGCGGTACGTAAAAGGTTGGGAACCACTTTTCTGAATCAGTCATGAATTTGCACCAAGTCAAAGTGATTTTTCAATAGGCTTTTGTTTACGTGTAGATGTGTAGCTTCGTCGTGCCGTTTGTATTAAGCTATAATGTGGGAAGTGGTACTCGCTACCGCAAAAAATTAAGGGCCTTTCAGACTGACATGTAAAAACTTACGTCACGCTTCCGTGATCCTTTACTTTAGGTCGACGACGCCTGCAGCGGAGTCCCTTAGACTAATACAAGGTTTGAAGCCAAGCTGACCATTCATTGCAAACAAACTAGAAAAACTAAATTTTCGGTTTTTTTCTTGATCAGCGAGTTACCCCTGTAAGATGATGTACGAGGGATAAATAAAATTTCGGATTTATGAGGACAGTTTGCCGGAAGTGAAACCAAAATTTCCGAAATTTTATTTATCCCTCGCACATCATCTTAGAGGTCCTGACCAAGAAAAAAAAACGAAAATCTCGTTTTCCTATTTTGTGCTTCAGACTCGCGTAGGCCTATGCGTAAAATTTCCCTTTCCTTCTAGATTTTGCATCCCTTTCATCGAAGACAGCTTATTATCTTTTGTCACATAAACCCAGTGTCTCTCCTGGACAAACTGGTAAACCTTGTAATCAAGCAAATTCATTTCATACTATATATTTTGCTGTTATCAGCTTACCTAACGTACCGTTTCTTAAGTTTTATTATTTACTTAACGGAGAACCGTTTTACGTCAGCAGAACGACCGTAACCCCTGGTTCACACTGCTGCGATTTCGCGCAAAATTCTGCGTTGAAATATTTCAACTGATCCGACATAACGCATGCGATTTTTTTAGAGAAAAGAAAAGAAAAAAACAAAGATTAGTTAATTTTCAAGAATAAAAATTGCTCTGCCTTGTCTGACTGTAATCCTAGGATGGCTGAATGCAAAACATCTTCTGAATAGATTTTTGTTAACCTGTTTTGAGCAAGATGACATACAGGGTTTGACCTAAAATTTCCTAATAAGTGGGTGGGTATTCAGATGGGTAATCTCCCAGCATCTTCAGAGGTGGTTTCCTCGAGGGCTTCATTGTCCCTTTCGTTTTCCATGTCGCACGTCGGAACATCAAAGAAACAAGACCAAACTTTTCGATGGGATCCCAAAAATTCAATATCTGATCCAGACAACTGGGTCTTGTCTTAGCCAGATCCAGTCATCGCCAGAATCCTTGAACATTCTGACAATTAAAATTCAGAAACAGATTAAGGCCAAATAGCTAATCATCTGAGAAAACCAAGTTCAGATATGGATTCAGCATGTGTGTTTACCCGTATAAGTCATATCTGTTTTGACGAAAAGTTCCTGTCACTTCTGCCAATTTGCCGGTTTCGGCCGAACTCTAGAACTACTTGTCCGGCAAAAAAAGAAAACTCAAAGACGAACTCAGGGTATCTTCCTCAATAATGAGCATCTAGTCAACTTCAAATAAAAATTTAACTTATAACAAATTTTCCGACTCCAGCCGGATTCCGGTCGAACTATATGTCCGGGTAAAATATGATTGTCACACACGGATTCAGCGTCTCTTCTTACCCCTAAATCGGTTATCTAGTCAGCTAGAAATAAAACTTTAACTTCTAACAATTTTCCGGTTTTGGCCGGATTCCGGGGGAACTACATGTCCGAGTAGAAAATTGTTTTCACATAAAAGTTCAGCATGTCTTCTTGCCCTAAATCGGACATCTGATCAACTCCAAATAAAACTTTTAATTTTAACAAACTTTCCGGTTTGGGCCGGATTCCGGGCTAACTACTTGTCCGTCGAGAAAATGGTTTTCACCATCGTCTTCAGCATGTCTTCCTACCTCTAAATCGAACATCTAATCAACTTCAAATAAAACTTTTACTTTTAACAAACTTTCCGGTTTTGGCCGGATTCCGGGCGAACTACTTGTCCGATTACAAAATGGTTTTCACCGTCGTGTTCAGCATGTCTTCTTACCCCATAATCGACTATCACATTAGCTGTTTCAAAATATTTTGTTTGCCCCTTAATTTGAACCCCCTCCCCCACCCCTAAATGTAGGGCTACAAAGCCCATTTACGAACTCGACTGGCCCGCCGACCCAACGAATCCTCACACCAAGTTTCATCAAAATATCTCATTCCCTTCTAGAGTTATCGTGCTTACAGACGGACGGACGGACGGACAGACGGACAACTTTTGCGATGTCATAGGTATCCCTCAACTTACGTTTTGGGATCCCAAAAACCGTGTCGCATACGAAGCAGCAGTGTGAACCAAGGGTAAGGGTCTCAGTGCCTGTGCGTAGTCCGGCGGCCAGGGCAATAATTCAGTGTGGCATCATTTCCTCCGGGGCCTTCTTCGCTTCTGCGATCAAATCCGCCCGTCGCTGCTCCATCGTCTTCCCCCGAGATAACTGGTGAAGCCTCTCCTCTACCAGCGAACACACGATCAGGTTTTTCCGGCCGGATTTCCTGCACTTTCATCGTCAAGTTGAAAAACTTTCAACTTTTCCATATAAAAGTGATGATGGTGCCGAAAATCCGGGCAGGAATTCCAGACCGGGAGCTCCCGATCCTGATCGTGTGTTCGTACTTTTAGTTCCAACTGTAAACAAAGCCAGCCTGTAAAACTAAGACCTTTTTCAGGTAGCGTTCCAGTAAAGTTATTGCAGGTTACGATGATAAGAGGAGGGGCGAGCGCCGTATTGTCGTGGTAACCACGCTCTCTGGAACGAAAGTAATAACAACGCGGACATACGTCATCACTCTTACGGGAGTTCCTGCAGAACCGATAGTTATTATCACTTATGATGCTCGCGACCATCATAAGTAAATTGTAACGATCGTAACAGTTGCGGAACGAAAATAATAAGTGGGAGGAGCCAATTTACTTATTACGGCGCGCTCTGGAACGGCAATAATAACAAGAATAGTAACGATCGTAACTAATAATAAGTTGTTGGAACGCTACCTCCGTCTGAAGGGGTATTTATAAGGAGGTGCTTGAGCTCGGGTCTTGAAGTACGTCTTTTCACCTGACAGGTTCTGTATGCACCTACATGAGTCTGCAAATTGGCCGTATTCCCGTCCAGCTCTTCCAAGCGGACTAGTTTCTGTTAATCCCCCTATGCCTCACCGTCAGCACCTGGATCAGACATGATAAAATAGATCCATAGGTTAGTGAGTGGAAAACCTGTCATCTGTGTCCCAGGTAATGGAAGTTTTGCATACCTCTCAGCAGAAAGTGATAGTTAGATAGATAGATAGATGATAGATAAATCTTTTTATTCGCCAAAAACTGATCATGGCTCACGCCAAATTTGTTTGGTATAGTCATGGATAGATAAATGAACACACACATAATAGGCCTACGCATATACGGCTACAACGGTCATGAATAACATGATATATTTAAACTAGCAGCTCAGCTTATGCTTCGTTATCCAACTTTAAAAAAGAAGGGACAAAACTCTTTGCAAACCTCTGGTGGGCACATTTAATCGGCTGCAACTTTTCAACCGTAGTAGCTACCTTTCGAGGGAGCCTTTTTGACAGCTTTTCAGAAGGGAAAATATTTTTGTGGATCGGGTGATTCAGAGATTTGACACCAAACTCCGTGCAGAGTTTCAGCCTTCGTTCATGTAAGGAGGTGATTTCGAATTTACGTAGTAACTCTTCATAGGACTTCTCGGCCACCTTTGACGCTATGATTAGAGCTCTTTCTTGAATCTTCTCAGTTCTAGCGGTCTGTTCTTCCGTGAGGCCAAAATGCCAAACAGGGGCTCCGTATTCTAAATTTGATCGGATAAATGAAATGTAACTTCGGAACAAGTGCTTAGTGGGGCCCCAAGCCTGTACATGAGCTTAAGCATCTGAAGTCCGGCATTCCCTCGCTTTATCATGCTGGTCGTCTGTGCTTCCCATTTAAATCTTGAGTTAAGATTATCCCTAGGAGTTTAATTTTTTCTACTCTCAAGGAATCTGAAATTTCAGGTAGAAAAGTAGGGCTGAAAGATTTAAAAAAAGAAATTGTCATGGTGCACGATTTACTATCATTCACAGTCATATTAGATTTTTAAAGCTTGCATTTTTACTTTACTCACAATATCTTGAACTTGACTCGAATCATCTCTACAACAAACTTCAACAATTGTAAGATCATCAACATACTTCCAACGATTTTCTAAATCATCAGCTATATCATTAATCATAACTAAAAATAAAATTGGGCCTAAGATGAGGCACTAACCCCGAGGCACACCACAAAGTACCGCTTCTGGTTCAGAGTAAACATTCCGATACTTTAAAATCTGGGATCTACCTGTTAAAAAACTTCGAATTATTTTTATTACTCTGGTATTAACGTTAAAAACATGATAGAGCTCAGAAATTAAAATTTTGTGGTCAATAAGATCAAAACCTTTTTTAAAATCAATTGCTATCAAATTCAACCATTTACCGGGCTCATCAACATGCTTAAAAATAAAATGGAGAAGACTGGTTAGAAACTGTGAAGTTGACGTACATTTGTGACCCATTACCCTATAGATCGGACTTTTTACTATGTCTACGCGAGTGTTGGTTACGAGGCAATGGGGGACTAACAGAAACTAGTCCACTTGGAGCGCTGAACTGTAATAAGGCCAATTAAAGTCATGCTTAAGAGAAGTATTGAAAGTTTATTATTATTTGGGCCATAAGGTTTCACCAAATAGTTAAGTCCTACATGATGCGTGGCTGTACACTCGTTTAAACAAATAGTCGGGAAAAGCCCTATTTCCTAATACTCCTATTCGTCTAAGTAAATAAGTAATTTATTTCTGACCCGCCATTTGAAAAGCGGAGTATGTAAAATAAAAGAATTAAAAAAACACAACAAATACAATATACAATTGTTCATTCATCGGCCAGAAAAGAATTTAGTCAGTTAAAAGAAAAAGTACACTTGTTTTCCTAATCAGTGAACAAACAATTAAAGTATTGCTTTCACAACCTGTCAACATAAATTAGCCGTGGATAATTTATAAACAGTTAAAATAACGAAAAAAAGGCACACATTGAAGAAAGACACCATTCCGTCCAGATTGTATTTGTGGGGGGGGGGGAGAAGTTGTCGCTTGTCAGTAACACCAGCTAAGAAGTCTAGCAATCAATCGAAATATCCATGCTTGCTACCGCGCCGATTTATTTATTTCCCTCAGAACTAAGGACTACAAAATAATGTATAAAACAGGATTACTCTTAAACCATCTGTTCCATACAGTGACACATAAATACTATAGAAAAACACGATTAACTAATTACAATTGTTTACGTACTATATTATTCACTTACATCGCGTCAAACTGCTGAGTATTCAAGTATTTATTTACGTACTAAAATTGTATAACACTGGACGTCTATTGGCCTAGAGAAAATTAACTACTAAAGTAATGCAACGTTTACACGCGGAGGAAAACTTGACCATAATTCGGTCTTGGAGACAGGATAGTGTTGCAAACAGTGGGAAAAAGCACCAAGCAGAGATTTTTTTTATATAATTTACAAGCATGGATTCAACTAACCAACAGGGAAAGCTTATGATTACAGCATTATCGATGTATGGTGCTTTCAAAAACTAGCGAGACGTCTCTAGGCCACTTCACGAACGGAATCCCTTTCAGCGAGAGCGGAATTCGCTTCTGCTGGATCGAAATTCCATTCAAGCATTTTTTCTAGCCCTCTTTCCCGCGGAATCTCTTTCAACTAGGCCGGAATTCCTTTCTACTTGACCTGACTTCCTGTCCGTCTAAACGCTGCATAAAGCGAAGTCTTCAAAAGCTGCGTCATTTTATTTTCCAGATTTAACGGCTTATGCAACCTGTCATGTGTAAATGCGTACTTCCGGTTCCAGTTGTACTCTACTATTTACGGTATCTTCAATCGCTTAGTATTTGCTTGAAACCTGATTGTTTTTGCCACTTATAAATTTCGCGATGAAGATTTGTTTTAGCCTACTCTGTAATTTTGCGTCGTGAGCAAGAATTCGGGTTGCTTGGCTTTTGGTTCCATTAAGGCGGGTTTCTTTCGGGGGGGGGGAGGGGGCATATTAGTAGATACTGCATTGACTGTAGGCATACGTCACTGACAAGCCAAAATAATGTCATTGCGGAACTTGCCGCTTTAGATGAGCGTTAGGAACAATGACAGGATCTCACTCCGCACGACTACTAATTATCTCGTATTAATCTATAAAACGTGTAGACTGAACAAACACAAAATCAACGCTCAATGCAGTAAGATTTGTGGCTCGAAACTTATAATAGTTCTGGTCCGGAAAATACCACGTTGCTTGTAGCAAGTTGTAGTGGAGAAACGCGAAAGACCAATCGCACCCAAAGTTTCTTGTTCCTAAGTTCGCTTTGTTTTTGAAGCGCTAGATTATTAAAATAAATGAACTACCAGAACAATTAGCCTTATTCAAGCTCAGCGCTCCAGTGGGACTAGTTTCTGAAACTTTCCTTTGTCTCATTATCAACCCTTGTGACATAGATAGTAAAATATGGATCTACGAGGAATTGAGACAGGCCCTCACTTCCCATTCCAAAGACAGAGCAAAACTTCTACTGCGAGGGAAAACAGATTGCAGAATTTTTACTCATCAGCTTTTGGCTGGATTTTACTATATCTGTCGCAAGTGATGATAATGAGACAAAGAGGAACTATTCCGCTTGGAAGAGCTGAACTGGAATATGGCGAATAATCTTTATTATTATGTTCATTTCCGTGAATTTACGCCGCGAGATAATTTTTGGCAAATGAACCGGTCTTGTACAGCAACTTGCTCATTTTCTTGCCGAAGTATGACTGATAAGGATTGCTCAACGAGAGAATTAATGTGAAGTATTTAAAGTGTCATTCCAAGTAGTGCACGCGTAGATCTGATAAGAGTGATAGGATAGCAAGTTCTAGTCTCGACTAAAACGCCTTATTTGTATCCAGCGGTAATAAGGCTTAAGCAGGGCTTGACATAAAAATGTAAGCTGATATGAAAAAATGCTCCGTAGCTGATTGGGCAAATGAAGTTGCAACCTAAAAGGGATATTACCGATTAAGTTATCACTGTTTAAGTCGTAGATGCAAGATTGCTACAAAAAAAAAAATTATTTGCTGCGTTTTTATCAAAGTTTGAGGTTACCAATAGATTCGAAGGTCTCTTCTTAAATACCGGTTTTTGTTGCCGTGGCTGGTCAACGTTAACTTTTTAGCAAAAACGAATTTCGTCATTTGGCATTACATTTTTTTAGCACTAATCTTGCTTCTTTAGAACTAATCTGTTTAGTTTAATGAATAATTCCGAAATCTGTAGCTTTAGAATCGGCCATTTATTTATATTTTTTATTCTTTTCCTTTGAACTGTAAATGTCGAACTCGGAGGAGCTAGCAAGTTCGAAGTTTGCTTTGATGAAACGGAAACCAGGCAAGGATCGGCGTAGTCGAAAAAACGCTAATTAAGCAAACGGTGAACTTCGACGGCGTTTGAAAGCGGAAATTAAGCGGCCGGCCAACGAAACTTTGATCAAAACGCAACTATTGTGTTCTAGGTTCCGATTTTAACATAAGTGTGATAACTGTAAGCTTAGTCTAAATGCCTAATGATTCGCTCCATAACTCATTTAGCGAGCGGGGATCGGGGGAGGGTATGCGAACCTAAAAGTGCAGGCTGAGATTGATTCTCACTATTGGACCCTCAAATAGAGCAGCTGACAGAGAAAACAGGTGGCTCGACCCTTACCGGTACCAAGAAGAGATAATCACAAAGAACCTCCGTCTCTATATCTCTGTAAAGGATCATTTACACGGCGGGTATTTTTCCCCTGAGACGAGACGGGATAGTGTTCACACGGTACCCGGGTATTTTTCAAGGGAGAGTACTGTCATGTGGCAATAGATTCCAAGGTTGTAAAGCTCAGGATATCTTTACAATGGACATTTGGGTCACTTATTATTCCTTCGACAAACGAATCCCCGGGTAAACAGTTCGCAAAAATGAAGTCCAAAAAACCCGGGGATTTATTGCTGTTGCGGGGAAAAATACCCGCGGAGTACGGGTAAATACCCTCCGTGTAAATGTGGCTTAATACGACCATGCGGAGTCCAATGTATCTGATACCCTACCCGATGTAAACGAGTGGAGGAGGAGCTACGTAGAACATGATTATTTATTACATCTACAAATAGGTATATCGCACTAGAACCCCGCAGAAGAATACGAACGCCTCTGAGTTCTCTTTTACAGCTGATTGGTTGTCTACCATTGTCACTTCTCGTGTAACTCGCTGCAGTCCGGGTTTCCCACCCCTGCAGGCATCCTATAGTTTTCCATCTGGTATGCCCAGCGACGAACAGGGAAGTAAACGGGTATCAACTCAAACCTCACAGCAAGTACCTCCAGCCCAGCAAGTTATTTGCCAGTGGTGGATCCGTCCGCGGATCGCAGAAACGCAGTTTTGCCCATGTTCGCTGGAACAGGGTCAGGGGGAAGTAGCAACGGACGCTTTCTCGATTCCATGGATCGGGTTGATAGTATACGCGTTCCCGCCCATTTCAACTTTCACCAGGGTAGTTCTAAAAAGCCCCGCTCAGTTTTATCGGGTATCCGGCCATAGTCGCTTCATGGCACCAAAGACGGAGGTTCTCTTGGTTATTTTTTCTTGCCTGTACTGAACCCCCAATCGGGGATGGACAGGAGTCAGGAGTTTGATCCTTTCAAGGAGGGTTAAGACTAAAGGCGAATTCAGAAATACCCATCAGACATGTGGTGCAGTCTGTCTGGCAAGAGAAAGTATAGTCATGTACGGCCGATCACTGTAAATTGAACCGGATGTCGGTCATGTAACGGAATATATGTCGATACTCCAGATGACTATGTGAGATATCACAGGACTGTCGTTATCACGTGATTGGAAGTAATTGAACAAAACGATATGACGAATCGCTAAAGAGTTCTCTGGTGCGATCAACACGGAGGGAAAATATAGGAAACCTAACAGTTCAGTACTCTATCCGCTAACTAGGTTCATCGAGGTGAGCTTCGCCTACCTGAGTCAATGTTGAGGTCCCGCGCTTTTCCGTGTTTTATCTCTAGTCTGGGAATTTGTTTGTTTGTTTTTTCCGCTAGCGCAAACGATATACTCTCCAGAACCTTTTTTTTTTTTTAAGACCATTGTAAATAGTATTTCTCGTTTATATAACTTGTCGCTTCGTGATGTTTATTGCCGGTTTTAAAATTAAATAGATGTCTTATTTTGAAGCGATCTCCATCGGTGATAGTAGGTTCGGTTCTAGATCGCCGTTCTCAGGGACTCGGGAAATCGCCTTTCGAAGTCCGGTTATCGTTATTAGTCAAAATTTAGTAGTACAGGAGTGGTATCCAACCTCGAAATTGTCCTTAGAATTTTAAAAGCAAATTTTTGTACAGTTTTAACTATACCCTAACTGTCAAAAGCGGAATCTAATTGACATAAGACCTGGTTATGACAGAGAGAATATTTCGAGGTTATGTATATTCAATGTTAGGTACCTCTCCTGTAGTACTCTTCTACTGACTTGGTAGCGCTAAACAGAGATTTATTCAAACATTAGTTGCGTTTTTGATCCGAATTCTCCGTTCCGAATTCTCGCTTCTGAATTCTCGTACAAATTATCGTTTTTGCTCCTCTGACTTCTCCATTCTCGCTTTAGACAAAAACACTAATTTGGCAGCTCGTCAGCAACCCGGTATACGTGTATATGCATGTTGGGCAACCGAACTCTGTTTACCAATCAGGGAGGAGAACGGAGAGAGGAGAATCGACAATTCACCATCGGAGCAAATTCTCGATTCTGCAGAATCGCGAGGCTTTCCCCGTTCTCGGTTCTGACAAAAACGCAAGAAAAGGAGAATTCACTTTATCTGAATAGTCCAAAAACGCGAAATAGGAGAATTTGGAGGAGAATCGCGAGGAGAATTTGGATCAGAAACGCAACTATTGTTTACAACGGATACGTCAGCTACGATTCTTCATCAGCGATATTTCGGCCCTTCTTGGCAAGGGTCCTCGTCAGGCTGTCAATCCTCTGGGTCAACGTCGGGGAAGGAAACAAACCTGTAATCTAAACAAAGAGTCAGCTGAGATTCGTTCCCAGCGATATTTCAGCCGTTCTTGGCAAGGATAAAGATGACCTTTGCCAAGAAGGGCTTACTGTGGGTTCACCAGGGCTGCTGCGAGTCCAGCAAATCCGAGTCCGAGACAAGTCCGAGTTCTTGAAAAATGCCTGTCGAGTCCACAGCTCTGGCGGGCGGACAGCTCCGTGAAAGACGAGTCCGAGTCCTTGAAAAAGGCGTCTCGAGACGAGTCCGAGTCCACCAGCTCTGTGGTTCACAAAGGGACTCGCGCGCGAAACTTTAGCTGTAGCTTTGTATCAGCTGTAAAATGGCAGCATGATTCACACACGAAGATTGGGTTCAGCTACAAAAGATAGCGAACAATCGAAGTCAAAAGCTTGCAGTGGTAGGTTACTACGAGCGTGTTCCACCCTACTTACCGTAGTTACTACACATGACGTCACAGATTCTGCTTTTTGCCGTCAAGGCTGGAACGACTTGTCTATTTTCCAGCAGAATATCATGCCACGGGCGAATGGGAAACAATGGGTTCAACCGAGAGCTAATTTGCCTTTATGTTCAGGACAACACAATATGGGAATACTAAGCCAGGCGTACAACATAAAAGGCACGGTAAAAGGATTACAAAATATATAATGAGAAAATTGGTTTCACATGTCATCCGAATGGGCAGCAAAGGTACAATACGAATATAGTATTTAAACAATAACCAAGTAAGCCTTAGAGCTATGTACACACAGTCCAATAACGTTTCGCATGTGGAATACTCTTGATCAGGGTTGTCACTTGACTCAAATAAAATGTACTACCCATGTAGCAAAAAAGTACGACCAGAGGAGAAAATGTACTACCTAAAAAAAAATGCGCGGGTTGCACTTCTCGCACTGTTTTCCACTGTTGCTGATGCAAATCACTTTAGCACGACCCTACCAATATGACCTGAATCGAACCTTCATCAAAAATAGGGGTTCCAGTCAGAACCAGATTAGTCAGATCAAACATTTCAGATAAAATGGGCAAAATACAACTAGGCCCACATGAACTTTGACAGAAAGGATATTTTTTTCGAATAGCACTACCTATCTCAAATGTGGCGCATAAGTACTACTTTTTTCAGATGTACTACCAACTGACTACTTTGAAAAAAATGTACTAAAAATAGGACAATTGTACTACCAGTGGCAACCCTGCTCTTCATGACTAATGCCGATGATGAATAATCGCTTGTAGCTAGTGGAAGCGTCACCACAGCCGTCGCCAACGACGCCGTGTATTGGCTGACATAGGATTTGAGTCATCGTTGGGGTGACGTTTCTCGTTTTCTCGTTTTCCCGAAGTTCACTTGCGTGTTTGGAATTAGTCATAGAGTATTGGCGTCAGAATCTGCAAACCTGCATGCGATGCATCCAAATTTCGGAGCGAAAGAGAAAATTTGCATCGGACTCTGAGTATTGGGCTGTGTGTGAATATACAAATAAGCTTACCCAAACGGGCAACAGAAATTCGAAATGTCGTCAATATCGATACACCACTGATTTTGTCCGTTACAGACAAAGTTGTCTAACAGCGTTTCATCCTCCGAGTTAGTTCCGCCAGTTGCAATAGAATCGCTCATCGGTAGCGCGAATGCCAAACTTTTCAGCCATAGATGGAGCCGTTCATCGAAGAACTTAGGGGCCAGCTGCAAACGAGGTTAACATCAGTTACGTTTTTATCTCAGTTCTCGATTCTTGTACAAATTATTGTTTTTTCTCTTCTCGCTTCACTGTAAATAGTTCTCCGAATAAGGATGTAGTATTTGCTACTGGGATTAATATTATCTCTATTGGGATACAATCAATCCGAATTAGGGATAATCTTATCTCAATAAAGACAAGTTAAACCCAGTAGCAAATACTGCGAGATCTTTTTTAGTGTTCTCAATTCGCGCATTTGACAAAAACACTAAGTTTAGCCACCTGCTCTACACCCGTTAGTACCAATTTATTGAGCTATTTATACGGTTCCAACTTCCACACTTTGTTGACCAATCAGGAAGCAGAGAGAACAGAGAGCAAGCAACTACCCGAAGCAACTTCCTGATTCTCCAGAATTGCGAAGCTTTCCTCGTTCTAAACAAGACCAAAGGTTTTGATGGGAACCAAAAATTAAATATTTCATCCAAACAATTTCCAGACTCCTTGAACATTTTACTACTAAGATTTAGAAACAAGGAGGCCAATGGTTAATCTTCTGAGAAAACCAAGTTCAGATATGCATTCAGCATATATGTATTTACCCATAGGTTATACGTCATATCTACTTTGACAAAATTGATCAAAACTTCCTGCCTTACTTCTGCCAAATCTCCGGTTTCGACCGGATTCCGCGCGAACTACTTGTCCGGCAAAGATTAAAGCTCAAAAACGAATTCAGCGTCTCTCCTTCCCCCTATAATCAACTTCAGCTAAAACTTTTACACATTTGGCTGATACCGGGCGAACTTTTGTCCGACGAGAAAATAATGTTCATATACGGATTCAACATGCCTCCTAATCACTACATCGAGCCCCTAATAAACTTCAGATAAAACTTTTATTTATAACAAATTTTTCGGTTTCAGCCGGCGAACAATGTGTCAGGGTAGAAAATGATTGTCAAAAGCGGATTCAGCATCTCGTCTTACCCTTAAACCGAATATCTAATCAACTTCAAATAAAACTTTTACTTCTAATACAATTTCCAGTTTTGGCCGGATTCCGGGCGAACTGCTTGTCCGACGAGAAAATGATTCTCATATAAATGTTCAGCATGTTTTCTTACTCCTAAATCAAACATCTAATCAGCTTTGAATAAAACTTTTACTTTCAACAAACTTTCCGGTTTTGGCCGGATTCCGGGCGAACTACTTGTCCGGTGAGAAAATGATTTCCATATTCGTGTCCAGCATGTCTTCTTACCTCTAAATCGACTATCTCATTAGCTGTTAGAAAATATTTTGTTCGCGCTTTCATTTGAACCCCCACCCCTAAATTTATGGAACTCAACCTGTCCGTTGACCCAAAGAAACATCACACCAAGTTTCATCAAAAGATCTCATTCCCTTCGAGAGTTATCGTGCTCACAGACGGACGGACAACTTTTACGAAGTCATAGGTATCCCTCGATCTACGTTTTGGGATCCCAGAAACGCAAGAAAAGGAGAACTGGCTTCATCTCAATAGTAAGAATAACTCGAATTATTAGAATCACGAGGAGAACTAGGTTCACAAATGCAACTATTGTTTTAGAGGGGTCGACTAAACTTTCGACTAAAATTAAACTTCATACAACTGCATTTCGCTTATCATAAGCATTTTTCGCTACGCTCGCCTGGTAATTTGAAAAATATTATAATAGCCTATTTGTTTAGTAGAATAATTCAGTTACGAAGCTTAGCGTCCACTATCCAATATTCCGATGTTGTGTAGTCGTTCTTATCGACTTACAGTCTGAACCTGTTCAGAAAACTCTAAAAAACAAACTGGGAGAAAATGGAGCCCATAAAAGAAACTTGGCAATATTTTATTTGTTACAAGTTAACTCTGACCAACTGTCACAGTCTTTCCTTTGGTCAGTAACATCCCTTCCGAAGATCAGCACTAGGTTCCCAAAATAAAAAACAGATAGAGGCGTATCAGGAGTAAGATCAGTTGGTGTCTAAAATACGGAGTTCGTTTCTCTCTTTTCGCCTAAATTTTTTCGGAATATTGAACAATGGACGCTAAACTTCATACCTTATCTTATTTGACTAAACACATTTAAATATGGGATTCAAAATCTCAGACGAGCGTAGCGAGTCCCTGTCCACACGTCTCACTGTTGCTTACTAAAAGCGAGTCAAACCTTTCCGTCGCATTTTCATCTAATACCTTCGCAGACTGGAATTCTTACCCGGATTACAACATCGTCGATTGCATATAGAAAAGCTTAGATTCTTTTTGATGGTGAAAAAGCAGAAAGCCCGGTCGGGAAAACCTGATCGTTTGTTCGCAGCATAAAAGTTCTGTCTGCAACCTTATGCGGCCTACTAGGTGATGCTCATCTCTTATACCAAAAGTCAAGGTGAAGAAGTGAGCACATGCGTAAAACTATACAAGTATAGCTACACAAAGAGACGATCTCGAGCCACAAAAGTTGCGTTTTTGATGGAAGTTTTGTTCGCCGTTGGTGTAGCCGGCACCTTATCTTCCGTTTCCGAACGCCTTCGAAGTTCACCGTTTGCTTAATTACTGTTTTTACGACTCCGGCGATCCTTGCCCGGTCGACGTTGCTTCGGCGATTCAAGCAACCTTCGAACTCGCTAGCTGTGAACTGTGAAGTGTGAACGGCGACCAAAAGCGGTATACTCTTGATGACTATCTCTCCCTGCCGATGCAGAATCTCCGAGTACCTGCGGAAGGAAGGAAGAAACGGTGTCACAGCTGCGCTGACTCGGGATTAGTTTGAGTCGCTACGGACACGTTTACTCCATCTTCCTGAGAACCACTGGCGTGTTTTGGACTTAGTCATATAGGGTATTTTAATAGAGATCTTTGAGTTTGAAGGTAACTTCAAACTTCGATCAAAAACGCAACTAAAGTGATTGGGAGAGTGGTAAGCCCTGTCGAGTCTGATTTGGAAACTGTAGAATCAGAATAGATCTGTCGAACAAAACTTCTCTGAAAAACCTCCGTTGTTGAGAAGACTCTGAGAAGACCTCTTGATCATTTGCCAAGACCACCCAAGACTTTCAATGTTCTATCGTACAAAAGGGACTGCCTGTCGCCCGACCTGTATGGCTGTATGGCCCCTGGCACGACATTAGTTGAAATAGCCGTTCTGGCATCATCCCACTCAAGAGCTCAAAACTCGATAATTACTAAGAGCGTGTTCCACCCTACTTACGGTGGTTACTACTCATGACGCCACGGCTTCTGGCTTCTTTGTACAAAGGTTGGAACGAATTTTTCCATTTTCGGCACAATATCACGCTACGGTCTAATCGAGCCAGTCACGTGACAGATATCGTAGTTACGACGCTCCCGAGCGTGGTAAGCAAATCGTTACCATTAGTTAATATTTCGAGAAGGTTGGAACGGTCAGCGTAGTAACTTTTCACGAGACTGGAACGAATATAGCTAATAGTTACTACTGTTGGGTGGAACACGCTCTATGTCAGCCTCCGACTAACTATTTTCGCAGATTATTACTGCCTGTGTTCGAGTTCGGACGAATTTTATGCATGCTTTCGCATACTTGTCCGAAACTTAAGTTTACTCATACATTACCTTAAGCCGTTCATTGATCACGTTTTCATCCTCTTTCGACAACGTATTTCCAAGAACTTTTGAAGTGAGAATGATTCTTTCTGCAACAAATAAACACTAAATACTCTTGATGACTAACTCTCCTTGCCGATGCAAAATCGCCGGGTACCTAGCGGAGGAGCCGGAAGCGGTATCATAGCTGCTCCCAAAGATCGCCGTGATTGGTTGACACAGGGTTTGAGTTTGAGTCGTTACGTAGACGTTTACTCCTTCTTCCTGAGGGTCACTGGCGTGTTTTGGACTTAGTCATATAGAGTATGGTCTCTCCGGCTGCGTTTGTATGGACGACGCACATTTTGATGCGTGGCGATGGAAAGGTCTGTCGGTTTATCTGGACGAGTTAAGGTACTTTCTAGTAAAGTAAGACCTAGAAGGTACAAACTGGATCCAACAATTTGGGAGGCAAATAGAGGAACAGAACCTGAAAACGTCAAGTCCTCGGATCCACAGAGGGGATTCCTAGTTTGTTTTCTCCTGTTTTCATTCCGGTTTTACCTATTCACTAGAAATGTTTCTTAGCCTATCGGCCAGCACGCAATGTTTCTGCACATCAAAAACAAATAAAGTTCAACAGAATATAGAGTTTTGCTGAAGTCTTGAGAATTGTATTCTCATTGTTTCGACTGTATTCTACCCACATTCTATACTCTTGATGACTAACTCTTCTTGCCGATGCAAAATCGCCGTGTACCTAGCGGAAGAGCCGGAAGCGGCACCACAGCTGTCCCGAACGAGCGCCGTGATTGATTGACACATGATTTGAGTTGTTGAGTTTGAGTCGTTAGTGCGACATTTTCTTGTTCTTTCCAGAGGATCATTGGCGTGTTTTGGACTTAAGTCATACAAACTATTTTTAAAACTCCTTCGCGAAAGGAGTTGTCGCGGCTTCTGATGCTGGACAAATAGTGGCGCATCAGGTGGTTCGCTAAGAAGTTCGAAGAACGCGGTAAGAAGCGGAAATCCCGTGTAGAAAGAACTGTTAAAAGCAGGGTTAAATTTTACAGTATTCAGATAGTTGTGAATATTGGAACATAAAGAGTAAATAGTGCGAGGTACGCTTTCAACGTTTAACGCAACGTTATACATTTAACCTTTAACGCACTGAAATATTATTCGCAATGAGATTGGTCTGAAGGTATTCGTAAAATGTCCTTTATTTCAGTAAACTCATACGTCCTGGCAGATTCTAGTTTTTTTTTTCGGATTAGAAATTGACATGAATAAAGTAGGATAAGAAAAGGACTAATGGTAAATACGTAAAACTTTCTTCATGTCGTGCATAGGATTTAAAATTGGTCGCAGCTTTGATATACGGCGTTTTTCCATGCTCGTTTTTCCATACAGTTCTGTGGCTAGAAAAGAGTGTTTCCTTGGTCTTTCGTGCGGCCCACAAGTGTATTTCCGCGACCAACAAGATTTTCGTGGCTCGCTTTGTGGCTCGAATTCGACAAGCAACTGGCGAGATGATTGTCGATTTTGTGGCTCGATTCTGGTGGGAAATTCAAATTAGGTAGCAAAATAGTGTCTAACTACTTTTTCAAGCGTGTAGACTCAAAACTGAAGATTCTTTTTGTGCAAAATGGTAAGGAAATAAGCCTGGAGTTCTATTTATTGAGATTTTACATGAATTTTATTTTTATTTTCAGATATTTGAAATTACCGCCAAAAAAATAGACAAAATGGTGTTTCCACGAGTTTCAACTTGTGTCTCGATTGTGTGGCACACAGTCGTGTTTCCGCGACAAACACTCAGAAGTGTGTGGCCCACAACTGTGTCGCGGAAAAACGCCTATAGGTTCAGCAACAAACCTTCGATACTCACCTTCTCTTGTAAGGGAGAGAAAGAACTCCTTATCCTTATTTTGAATAGATGCACTGTGAACAGCATACACTCCCGCCAGCAGAAGTAAAAGCGAGAAGCTCGAAAACATTCTCCCGTCTTTCACTTGCCGACTAAAGTAAGATTGTCGAAGATAAGTGACAGAATTTCATTTTAACTGTTACTAGATAAACATCTAATCCATATGATTTATAGTGTTGTTTTGTACCTTTTAGGTGTCGTACCTGCAATCGGCCATATGTCGCTCTTATTCGGCTTAAAGTTTAACTGAAAAGCTGAGTGAAAAGCCAACTTCTTTTGTTCATTTAACTGAATACACTGCATTATTTGGATTGTGTTAAGGAATTTTTTTTTCACTATTTGCTCTAGTATGACGTTCAGAATATCTACGGCCAGAGGCGTTACTAGCCAAAATGTTTGGGGGGGGGGGTACGAGGCATTTACCGACTGGCTGGTAAATTTTACCGACTGTTTTTGCAGAAAAAAACGACTGTTTTCAACCAAAAAAACGACAGTTTTGAAAAAATCGGCTGATTTTCAGAAAAAACGACTAATTTTCAGAAAAACCGACTGTTTTCATGAAAAAAATTAACTGTTTGGAAGAAAAATCGCGGCGCTTCGCGCCGACTCGGTATTTTTTACCGACTGGCCGCCCCCCAGTCGTGACGCCCCTGTCTACGGCCGTCCTCCCAGCGTAAAATTCTGCTATTACGCTGATAATTTTAATCTCAGAACAAACGCGGCTTTTCAGTGGCCAGGGGTGAGCTGGCCAAAGCTCGTAGTCAGCTCGTGGAAGAGAGCTCACTGCACGAACAAATTGTCTTTAATTTTTGTGACTGATAGTTCCCATTGTCCCCTAATAAATCCATCTAGCTACTGTCTGTCCATATTCAGATTCTGGGATACCGATTGTATGGGGAAAAGATGAAGACACATGGTAAGGGATGTCATGAGGGGAGGGGGGGGGGGGGGTAATGTAAATATTTCAGCATGTTATACCTGGTTTGGTCTGCCTGAAACAATGATTTGCGGCTGCTGCATGTGACTTAACTTATTTATATCTCACCTACTCTTTTAACTGGAGGAGGGAGAGTCCCGCGGTCAATCGCGGAACTGCCGATTGTATGGAGAAAAGATGAAGACATATGGTAAGGGATGTCATGAGGGGAGGGGAGGGGGTAATGTAAATATTTCAGCATGTTATACCTGGTTTGGTCTGCCTGAAACAATGATTTGCGGCTGCTGCATGTGACTTACTTATTTATATCTCACCTACTCTTTTAACTGGAGGAGGGAGAATCCCGTAAATCATTTTTGTCAAGCATACAATACAAGTACAAGCGAACAGAAGCGTTACTAGCCAAAATGTTTGGGGGGGGGCTAGGAATTTACCGACTGGCTGGTAATTTTTACCGACTGTTTTTGCAGAAAAAAGACTGTTTTCAAGAAAGAAACGACAGTTTCGAAAAAATAGACTGATTTTCAGAAAAAACGACTGTTTTGACGAAAAATCGACTGTTTTAATGAAAAAATTTACTGTTTGGCGAAAAATCGCGGCGCTTCGCGCCGACTGGGCTATTTTTTACCGACTGGCCGACAACATTAGGGCGGGAGGATGCGTCCCCCCGGTCGTGACGCCCCTGCAAGCGCATAGAGGTACCACAAATCCGACAAGGAAATTCCACTGAAGGTGTATTCTCGCAATTCCCCGAGGACTTCTATTGAGGAGTCCCATCGTCTTGTTTGACCCAAGGACTCACTCCCCGGATTCTCGCGAGTCCCCACGGACGGGGAATGCTACCATTATCATCACCATCGTCAAGAGAGGACTTCCTTTCAGATTTGGTGGGGAATCGATTTTTGGAAGTAGCTGGTGTTCTTGTTTGTTGAAAAACAGGTGCTAGAGATGGGTAATAAGAATTTTCGAAATCAGTATCGAGTTTGGTTATGATTTGAAACTGATTTTGAGGAAAATGTATCGTTTCGATTATAGTCACGGTTTTTTGTTTGAAATAATAGCAATATAAAATTAGGTAAAAACAATCGGAATAAAAAAAAACAGAAAAGAAAGTGGATCTAAACTAATTCCGTGACCTGAGTCTTTATTTTTCGAACAAAAATTTATTTTGAAAGTATGCCCCGTGTTCTCGTTGTTTTCCGTCCACGGAGTCCGCGTGGAGTGACTCCCTCTATTCTCGCCGTTCCCCTCGATTCCCCGAGGAGTTTCCGGGGAACGGCGAGGACACGCCTTACTGTCGTTCACACAGAGGAATCGGGCGCGAAATTTTATTTCGTTGTAGTTTTTTAACAGCTACAAAATCGCAGCAAGGTTCACAAACGACGATTGGGTTCAGCTGCAAAAGGTGGCAAATTGTTTCCTTTTCCTTCCTTCCATCCCCATTAGCAAATTGTTTCCTTTTCCTTCCTTCCATCCCCATCATCTTCCATCTTCCATCAGAAAACTTTCTCCTAGACTTTGAGGACCAAATGTCTCAGCTTGTTTCTTGCTGTTCTTTTCATGGCTGACATTTGACGGCTAACATAATGTTTCCAACAATTATATACGTTTTCCTAGAATTTTGTGGCGCGATTTTGTAGCTGCAGTTGGAATAATCCAACTACAGCGATTCTCCGAAAAATCGCAGCGAGTTGAAGCTTTGTGGCATGAAATTTGTGGCCGACGAAAAATCGGGCTATTCTGCGAATATTCGCGTCGGTGTGACGCACAGTTAGATGAAAGTCGATTATTCGTGAATAGTGGAGCAGCGAAGTACCGCATTTTCATCCGGTCCTCAAGCCTCTTTAAGTGAATAAGTGATGGTAACTATGGGCAGGGGCGTCAGGAGCCTTTCTTCATTGGGGGGGCGCACCTGGTAAAATTGACCGAATACCTGATTTTTACTGAATTTATTAACAAAAATTATAAAAACAAAGCGAGTTGCCTTCATGAAGCTTCAACGTAAAACGTTGCAGAGTATATACAAACAAGTCTAAGGAGAAGAATTGGCGTGTTTTCACGCTTTTCCGCTTCTGTTTTTTTCACGGATACGCCGTCACTAGCGTTTTACCTTTGGAAGATCTTTCCAGTTTTGCCAACAGGACTTGCAACCAAATGGTGTTGCTGCATAACGACAACGTCGCTAACGGCTGTGCCCATGATTAATTAAGGTGCCTCAGGCCAAATTTTTTGAATCTGCCTTTTTTTCTGGCAACATTTAACTACTTCCCATACAAATTCTAGCTTTTAAAAATAGTTCAAGCCCCCCAAAATTCTAAGCCTCAAACGCCAATTAAATCAGGCAACCTTTGTCTAACTAGTGAAGACTGCGAAATGCGCCGCAGGCGAAATTTTGTGGAAACACTGATGATAAAAGTGCCTTTCTTCGATCCCAAGATTATATATTCAACCGAGTTGTACGGCAACGAAAGGGGCGATCCAGGGTAAAGTGGATACAAAGTACATTTGTTCGGAATTTACAGCAAATAAAAGTAGGCTAGTTTTCACTTCGAGAGACGTGCTTATCCCTGAAGTACTGCAATCGTAAGAAGTAAAAAAAAAATGAACAGCAGCCGACTGAAGCTACCGTAAATGGTAAAGAACGAGAGATAAATAAATGCCACTTGATTTACCGAACTCAGCAACTGGGTTGAAGCAAATAATGAATTCGCAGCATACCGAAAAACTAACCATAATAAGGAACAGATCGAGAGCGGTATTACAACCGAATTTCGGAATGGAATAAAACTCTTGTTAGAACCACCTAAAACAACCGAATTCGGCAAGTCTAGTAATAGAAACGGACTAAAGAAAAATCCGGTGAATTACCATATTTGTTAAAGGACCCCTCTTGCTTATTCTGCCTTTTATGGTATACCTAGCTCCCTTATAGAATTATAAGCTTTTGAAATCCCCATCTTTCTCCGTTGTTTCGCTTTGTGCCTACGAATTTTTAGTGGCTTTTCGGCCGTGCCGAGTTTTGCCCGTTACACAACGCAAAGTTTCCTAGAATCTTTGACGTCCGCTGACAACTCTTTCACACACAAGGGTACGAGAATCTTCTGTTTTTGACTAATTTTATTGGCTTATTTTTCGTTTTTTTTTATCCACGGCGCGTTCAGTTTTCAAATGTTTTGCGCCCAGCCGCCGCGTCGGAGAGCAGGAAGGGTATGCAGAGTCGTCAAGCGCTAACAAGAAAATCGCTGAATCCAGATCGAAAGTAAAGGTATTTTCGAGAAAGTTTTTTCTGATCTGTTTTATAGTGACAAGATCATTTCTAGTAGGAGTTGTGCTTTAACGAATCAGAACCAAATGAATCTCACCAAATTTAATTATGAAATGGACTGACCGAATGCGACCGAATTACGAATTAATATGTTTTGGAGGTTTGCCAGGTTTTAAAAATATGAGTGGATTAATGGTAAAGAAGAAAAGATTTTTAATGGTTGTAAAATATGGTAGGAAAAATTTAATATTGTTAAAAAATAAAAAGGGTAGATTTAGACTTTATGGAGGAAGTGTTTTTTGAAAGAGGGAGTGAGTTTATAGGAGAATATTTAATAGAAAAATGAAAAGTTTGAAAAGAGAAGTTAAATTTAGAGTTGATAAAGTATAAAAAGATAATAGGTGTAAGACGAAAGTGTAAGTGACGTTGAAGTAGGGTAAACTGTAGGGTAAATTTTGTATTAACGTCACTGAGTTGGAGGTGGAGACGTAGCCACTTGTTTTAGTTCGATCTAAAGCAAGGACAAATGAAAAAGAAGCTACGCGGGAAAAAAAAAGAACAAAAAATGCGACCGAATTACCGAATTCGGTAAAGAATTAGACCAAATGAACAGGTCACCATATTTACGCAAGAACGGACCGAATGCGGCAAAACCGATGCGGACCGAACAAAAGTTGGATGAATGATCGAATTCGGTCACGAATCAGAACCAATGAATCTGATTAATGACCGAATTATGAAATGGACTGACCGAATGCGATAGAGCGGATACGGACTTGAGAAAAGTCTGGTGAATTATCGAATTCGCTATAGACTGAGACCAAATAAAAAGATTAAATCACTGAATTTACGAAGGGACAGACCCAATGCGGTGAAATCGATGCGGAGTGAACAAAAGTCGGATGAAATAGCAAATTCGATAAAGAAAGGGGAACCAATAAACACGTTAAATCACCCAATTTCGAAATGCGGGGACAAAAACCCAAAAAGTAGGGGGGGGCGCTGCGCCCCCCTGCCCCCGCCCCCCCCCCCCCCCCTCGGGAAGCCCCTGACTATGGGTAACTTTAAAGTCCTTATGAACACCTGGGCAAATTAGTCGCAAACCAATCTTCCGCCTCTGTTTGAATCAATCCTAGTAGTACCCCCCTAGTAGTAGGGGGGGGGGGTGTACTCGCCTCCTACCGGAAACGTGGAACGGGGTTATTAAGGGAAGAAAATTTAAGCCTCAGTCCCTTATTAACAACAAAACCGAAGTTGATCAAAATGCAGAAAAAAATGTTTCTTGCCGTCGCCCCAATCATGCAGCTAAAACAGCAGCCGTGTCAAAAATCAAATCTCAGCACTAGTTTTTTCATTATAGTGGTATTTGAAGATAACTTACTTTAATAAGATATTTATGGTCGGTAGAAGCTTCAGTTATTTATTACAGGTTTGTTTCCTTCCCCGAAGTTGAACCAGAGGATTGACAGCCTGACGAGGACCCTTGCCAAAAAGGGCCGAAATATCGCTGATGAAGAATCATAGCTGACGTACCCGTTGTAAACACTGTTTGAATAAATGTTTCAAAGTCAGCTTGGGCTCAAAGAATATTTATTGATGACGCTAAAATACAACTACAGATTTTTCAACGAAAACTAGAACTTGAAGTTCAGTAAAGTAGACAGATATTCCCTGTTGACTGCGAATCATATTTGCGATTTGACTCTGTGTCACTTTTTCAAAGTTTGGGCAGTACTCTCCAGAGTTAGTTTGCTCCCTGTAACTGGTCAAGAGGACTCCATATCGGCAAAACTACGACACCTACTGCACGATTTCCACACCTTCTTCACATTGCGGCCAACCGCAAAGCTGATAGATGGTGGGACAAAAATGATGAGAGTGTGGCGGACCATAAAAAATACTGGCCGGCGTTCAATTGAGCATTGTTTACTTTCATCTAAATGGTGTTTATTTTTAGTCAGTGAGTTAAATTTTTATTGGTGACTGATTACCTGGAATATCTGAAGCTCCGATGGAATATATTATAACATACCATACAAGAAATTATTGAAAACCACTTGGTAAGTTGCAGTACAGTACAGTAGAGGTATGCTTATTTGAACGGTTGTTGACTTTGGACTTTGTCATTTTCATGCCCTTGCTGCTACTAATGTCAAGTATGAGTTAGCCAAAGTCAGTAATTAAGGGCCTCTCAAAACACCTGAATAGGTATTTTGGATGTTCATTTTACCAGTTAGGCAAGCCCAAAACTGCACTGTTCACATTTAAAGCGGACCAAAAAAAATGGTCTTTCTACCACACACACATTGATAACCATCCTTATTGCCACTGCCACTGCACTATTAATGTTCTAAACCACAAAAAAAGTCAAACAATGAGCAGATTAAAAAAAGAACACCAAATTTCCTAAGTTTGAAATAATTTGGTCTGGACTAAATCTCAGCCAATTACCAATTATCCGGGACAGCAGTTATGGCACGTTAGGAGCCAAGGATCAAAATAATAATTTCAATCTAATGCTCCACTGTTTATTATAAAAAACCAAAACCAGTGCGGTACTCCTGAAGTCATAAAAAAAATAATCGATTAAATGTTAAAATTCTTTGCTAATCAAACATCGAAAATTTCGTCACATGGAAAAAAAGACGTTTTGCGTGGTTTCTTTTAGAGCCAAAACAGCAACCCGGCTATCAAGTTCAAATCTAAATAAACTGGTGGCTTCCGATCTGTAAGAGAAGGTAAACAGAATGTTTGGATTAGTTCTTTAAGTAATTGTTCAGTAAAATAAACATACCACTACTGTATTGTACCACTCAAATTTATGAATGGTTTTTGACAGTAGCATACCCACCATCATGACTGACTGAAAGAGTCACATTAATTGTCCGACTTCACTTTGTCATTATTTATTCATACTGTATTTCTTATTAATACTGTATAGGCATTCAGCTAGCCTAGCAAATTTAGTAGAGGTATGCTTATTGAATGTTGCTTAACATTGGCTGACTGCTGAAGAAAACACTGAACTAAACAGTGCTAAGACCAATACCAAGCAACTTAAAAGGAGTTATATCATAAGCATTCTAGCACTTGCAACGTCTAGAACCCCCCCACCGAAGACCCGAGATGAAGCCACGACTCGTTCCGACAGCTGGGTCATCTAGCGGCGCGGGTCGGAAGCGCCCGACATGGCGAGGCTGAGATCATAGTTTGACTATGGATTTAACAGAACGTTTTATTGTAGCAGGCATATGGAAAATTTGTAGAAAAATCTAACTAATTATTTGTATGATCGATTTCTTTAAGTATTTATTTTTTCTGTTTTTCTTGTTAATTCCTGCAAGTCTAAAGAATTAAGGATGTAAACTAGATCACAACAAACAAACGTCGTAAATTATACTAAATTCGTTATAGTGATTTCTTGAAGATTCTGCAACTGAGCTAAATAATATTCAGCTTCCTATACCAAAAAATGTCAAACTGGCCGACGATTTCTTCTTCCGACATATCTAAACGTCCACAGGGTGATATACTTAGTTGTTTTAATCCTCTTATGCGCCACTCGATCTTCTCGAAGGTTCTAGTAATCTTTTAACAAGCGTCAGGAGATCAGTGAATGGTTAATTAGCAATGGTGGATTGGGGTTCAGGAGTGAATTGTGTTCAAGTAATTTGTGGATAACGTTGGCTACCATGAGGAATTTTGGGGAAAACAAAGGTAACTGTGTTCGTAAAAATCCGACCCATCGCGTAATGATGGTGTCTCCCACCTTCTCAGCCCACATGAATCAAAGACTTTAAACTGCAAAATAATTGACAGAACATTATTTTCGTAGCCTAGCCTATACACAGTTGCAGTAGGCTATAAATAGAAAAAATAAAATAAAAATATAGTCTGGTTCAAATATTCTTTTTAAACTTGTCATGGTTCTTTTTTGTTTTCCACCATTTAAAAAAAGTTAACAACAACTAGCAGTTCAGATCAGTCTACCACAAATCCGTTATGTTGGATAGGCTACGCTATGTCAAACGCTGGATACCTTACCTGTTGATACCTCAACCCTGACCTACCCTGATGTAAAGGGGTTCTGATTGATTGATTTCTGAGCTCTCACTATTAGTGTATCCAGCGTTAAGGCATAGGGGATACCAAACGCTAGATATATCCAGCATTTGGCATAGGGTAATCCAAAAATCAGGGGTTTGTGGCTGACTGGTACAGATCAGTCTAGTACTCTAGCCCCTTTTCAGGCATGGTGCTCAAATTTCTAGCACCATGCCTGGGTGCTAGACGTTCAAGCACTGTACCTTGGGTTTCATGCATGGTGCATGGATTTCAGTGTACAGTGCATGCATGAAAAACACAGTTTCTGTCATCACAACTGAGCACCAGCTCGGACAGGGTGGAAATTACTACCATGGATTAGAGAAATCAAAGACAATCCTTGTAGAATTTTTCACAACAAAAACAAAAGGGCTCGACTGATGATGGAGATACAAAACCTAACAGCACCCTATCTATTTTCCATGTAGAGTGCCCAAGAGCCAATATTCTGGTTGGCTGCTAGGTAGAAAAAGCTGAGGCACAGGACACTTTGCATGTAAAACCCTTGACTATGTAGAAAAGGAAATGATGTCGTCACAAATAACTTTCGAACGGGTTATCTGGATAAAAACTCGGCAGTTGACGGGATCATTTGTCCAGGATATACCTTTGACGTCCAGACTAAAACCGAAAACTGCAATAGGAGTTGAATGGAGGGGGGGGGGGGGAAGGTCACAGAAATCGTGTGATATGTGATATGCTTCGCTATCAAATGAGTGATCCAGTTGTGATCGAACACATTCACAGTTGGCAAGAGCAGACGTCCTATGTGTCACGTTTCCAGGTCCGTACCGGATCCGGCCGCTGTGGGGGGTTGGAACGGGATCCCGGAAATCTTCTGACTTGTGTTACTCTCGAACAGTGATCCTATTAGGATGGGACTTGATGGTTGGCAAGACCACATTTGCCAGATTCTACATCTCTGGACTGGATTCGGCCACTGTGGTCGGAGTTCAATTCAATTCAGTGCAATTTTATTTCAACACCAATTGCGGACTAGCCGAATAGCAGGTGGTAACGTCAAACATGCATTAAAAGCTAACCTAAATTGTCAACATAACATATAGTAAAAAGTGGTCAACTTACAAATAAAATACTGAGAGCAAACATTATAAAAAATAAAGATTGTGGTAATAGACCACGGGGGCAAAATACAAACCTATTTAGAGGGGTCGGTAAGAACGACCAGCCAGTCGGTAAATACCTTGCCCCCCCCCCAAACATTTTGGCTAGCGACCCCTCTCTAACAAAACCTTGAGTTGAATGTAAAGGTGTGACGGTGGCTTGCCGGACGCTCGCCTCCATATAAACTTTTCATAGAAATATATTGCATTTTTTTAAGGCTGTTTGGGGCTTTAGTACCGGTGGGGGGGGGGGGGGTAGCGGGACCCCCTTTACTTGTGTAGAGGTAAACCTGATAAAAACACTTTTCTCTTGTTACATGTTTTCGCTAGCTGGCCAGTCCTGGCCGATGGAAATTAAAAACGGGAACCTGGTATGGGCTTAAGGGCAATTCTGGCGGTCCGGAATGCTCTGCTAGTTAATCCACCTTGTATTCTACGACTCGGCTAAGACTCGCTTCGCTTTCCAAGGCTGTTCTTGCGCTCCGTTAGCCGTGGAAAGTGAATCCACGAGGTACGTGGAAAGGGGCCAGCGAGAAGTTATTAAGGCTGAAAATCGGATGCAATGACTTTCCGGTAGTTCCGGTGCTCGGCGGATTCTCGCTTTGCTTTTCGGAAAGTGAATCGAAGAGATCACCCTTTACTCAACGGCAACGCGGGAGCCTCTGGCTGCTATACTGGTATAACCGTGAAGGGAAGATGGAGACCAATAGGGATAAGTGGCGAAATTAGCCCGATCCCGGTGGGGGGGACCCCCCCCCCCCCCACCACCACCGGTACCAAACCCCCCAAAGAGCCTTACCAAAATGCAATATATTTCTATGAAAATTACATGTAGAGGCGAGCGGTCATTTCACTATACAAAAATTCCCTACAAAAGTAGTAAATAAGTACTACCAAAGAAGAAAATAATTATGTTCCCAAAAGTTATAATAGTAAACATACCTCCATCTCAGTTGATATCGGAATAACAAGCTCGAAGGCCATTTAAAAATAGCCACCGTCACGCCTTCACATTTAACTCGCGTGTCTAGGAAAATTCCTTAAGCCCTCGCGCCTCAACTGCAATTTTTCATAAGATTTCTTACATATTTGCATTCGGGGTTGGGGGCCAAACACCTAATCACCCTCGACCCCTAACCACACCAAATCCCTATTTCGACACTAATCGACCTAACCGATTTCGATTAAAACTTTTTCTTATACAGATGTAGGGTTTCCGGACGGCGAACTACTTGTCCGAAGAGAAACCAACTTCAGATTGGATTCAGTAGGCCATGTATTCCTACCCCATATCTAATCGACGTTAGAATTTTTGGGGTCCCAAATGTTACTGACGGGATAGGTATGACTTCAATAGGCTATGTATCCTTACCCCTATATCAAATCGACGTCAGAATTTTTTGGGATCCCAAACGTTAGTAATGGGATAGGTATGCCTTCGTAAAGTTTGTCTGTCAGTCCTGTCTATTAACAAGGCACTCCGAAGGGGATGATATGTTTTGGTCAAACTTGGTGTGACTGTGAGCACTGCTTGTCTGACGAGAAAAAAAACTTCAGATCTGGGTTCAGTATGTTTTCTTACCCCTGTATCGAAGGTATAACCGACGTCAGAATTTTTGGGATCCCAAGCGTTATTGACTGGAAAGCTATGACTTCGTTAAGTTGTAACCCTCGAATGGGTTTCGATATTTTATTCAAACTTGGTGCTTAAAACACGTACAGTTCGTAGATGAATCCCATAGCCCTATATTTATATAAATTTAGATATAAATATATTATATAAATTTCACCAGCTCTTGCTCTGAGTAATTTCGTCAAAATAAAAGTCGACTAGAGATGAGATATAGGGGTAAACGTGCATGTTCAATCCATACCTGAACTTGGTTTTCGGTAGGTAGTGTTTTTTATGGCACTTGCCCTTCGGCCAAGTGCTATGTAGAGGTCGTGATTTCTGTCCGTCAGTCTGTCTGTCGATCGGTCGATCCGGGCTTTGCTAGTTCGGGCACTTCCACATAAGCTAGGACGATGAAACTTGGCAGGCGTATCAGGGACGCGAAAAGATTAACTTGTAAACAGTCACTTCCCCGACCCGACCATCGTGGGGGAGAGGAGGGGGGGGGGAGTCGGAATCGGATAAGTTTTAAACGGGTGATCGGACCCTAATGAAACTTGATATTTGGAATAAACTCGTGTCTCAGACGACCTGCTTTGAATCCGAACCAAATCCGGTGACTTTGGGGGGAGTAGGAGGGGGGGGGGGGGGCGGAAATCTTGGGAAACGCTTGGAGTGGAGGGATCGGCATGAAACTTGGTAAGAAGAACAAGCACAAGTTAGATACATCACTGACGTAACCGGACCGGATTCGGGCACTGTGGGGGAGTTGGGGGGGGGGGGGATGGGGTCAGAATTCTGGTGATCCAGCGAGTTCGGTACTTCCTGATGTACTAGGATGATGAAACTTGGCAGGCGTATGAGGGACCCGAGTAGACGGACTAGAGAATAGTCGCCTACACGATCCGAACGTCGTGGGGGGAGTTGGGGGACGGGTAGTCCGGAATCTAGTGGCATTTATAACTTTTGAACGGGCGATCAGATTTGAATGAAACTTAGGAAGTAGAAGAATCTATCGTCTCAGATGCTCCATGTCATGTCCGAACCGGATCCGATACTGGGGGGGGGGGGGGTTGGAAGGGCCACCGGAATTTTCTTGAAACGCTTGGCGTCGAGGGATCGGGATGGAATTTGGTGGAAAGAACAAGCATAAGCATTGGATACTTCTTGAAGAACCATACCATAGCGGGGCTCTTTGGGTCGAGGCGGAGGGGGTTTCCCGGAATTCCGCTGAGCGCGTGTTAGGATACTTCCAGATGAGCTAAGGACGATAAAACTTGGCAGGCATGTTAGTGGCAGGACCAAATAGACTTCAGGACCCGAAACAATGCCCTAGAAGACTTTAAGGGAACGATAATCCAGAAATTACCTACTTCTGTAGGTTGCGAACAGATGGTCCGTTTCGAGTGAAACTTTATGGGTGATAAGAACTGATGACTTAGATGCACAAAACATGTGTCTGAACCCATGCGGTAATGGTTCGGGGAGTTGGAGGGGGGGGGGGGAGGTCCGGTTTTGTGACATGCATAATAGGATGCAAGTTGGACAGTACCGAGTTATGCGGCCAAGATTTGTTACTTGGCGTCGAACCCGATCCGACCACGGTAGGAGGGTGATGAAGCGGGAACCGGAAATTTGCAGATATGCTCCGATTCGAGTTAAACTTGATAGATGGGAAGAGGAGATGTTAGAGATGCGAAGTTTATGTGTCCGAGTCGTACAGTCGTGTCCACAGTCGTATGTGTCCGTTCTGTGGCTTGCACAGGGGTCAGACGAGTAGAGTAATTTGAATGAAACTTGGAAAGTAGAGAGATCGTATGCTATAGATGACATAGGCTATTTTAGAGTCCGGATGGGATCCGAACACGGTGGGGAGGGGCACCGGAATTTCCGGAAAATTGCTCAGATGCGAGGGATAGGTGGTAAGAGAAGATGCTATAGATGATCCGTTTATGTGTCCGAACCAGATTCGGCCGAGGTAGGGGGAGTTGGATAGCGTTACCTGAAATAATTTGGCGCGTGTAGGGATCAAACATGTTTATCTAAACTTGGAAGGTGGTAATTTGCCCTAGATGATCCGAGGCGATGCTGGAAATGCTCGGACTTGAGTGAAACTAGATATCCTATTTCTAGGTCCGATCCTAGGGGGGGTTGAGGTGGGAATTTTGTGACGCTCTCATCTACTTTCTCGCACCGCCTACTCGTAACAAGTGCCATATGAGCTCGTAGCTCTTGTTGTATATTCAAGCGGTTGATCATGGATAAATAGCAACATGTTAAAGGCATCTGGCGAGGACCGGCGTTAGCAGCTGACGGACCATGTCTTGCCATTTATCTCGGAGTCAAGTTAGGTAACCCAGGAAGGTAGTTCCGGAAATCTGGTCCGGTAGTAATTTTGGGTGATTGGTTGATGGAGAATGAATTCCTTCCCAGAGACAAAATGATCTCACGAACCCAGGGCCAGGGATGGTAATTCTTTCTGAACGTCGTCTGAGCCTGCGATGACGTTTCTGAACTGCCGGACTTCACAAGAAAAACAACTTTAATTTAATTTCCTACGCCTACTGTTCAAATACAAACCCATATCGTTTTCCATGAAGAGTGAAATAGCTTACGCAAATTTTTATTCTGAGCAAAAAATGTATTACTTTGCAAAAACAGTTAGGCTAGGTTACGACCTCACCCGTAAAAGTTGTTCAATTGTCCAGCCTTTATGTATAAATAATCTGAATTGAAAGAAGAAAAAGAAGCTACTACACTGATTCAAGTCCGCCAGGCTTGGGCTTTTTTTTCATAGACCATTCCATAATAAGTACAGTTGTCCGTTGTCGCTGTATTAAAGCACTGGCTAGACGTTTATTCATTACCATTATGATTGCGATAGATTTTAATATTAGACTGGCTAGTTTAGGAATCAGATCTGTTCTGACCTCTATCCGAGCAAAATATGTAGGAAAATCTTGTGATTATGTATTTGTGCTTGTCAGTTTACCGAAATACATCTTTTGTTATAGGTATTTGAAATGGAGGACCATTTTGTGCTAGAACCTGTCCAGCCTGAGGCAGTACCTACTGACCACAACCCGCCTACGGCACCTCCACCTCTCCCTCCAAGTCCCGTATCTAGTGGCCCACAACGCAAGAAATCTTCTTCGTTTCAGATAACGAAAGTGCAGTACCCTCGTAGAGGTAAGTTGAGGTTAATTCGCACTATTTGTTATTTAAATTGATGTGAAAATTGGAAACAAAAACATCAGTCATTTCACAATTAACTAATATAAGAAAAAAAAGAGAAAGAAAACGAAAAGCGAAGGATTATATAATTGCTTGGTGAAAGCTTCTGCGCTTTCCCAGGGAATTGGTAAATTGTAAATAGACACAGAATTCAGAATTGTAAAATAGTCACAGATTTGTACATATACACTTTTAACACGCACATTTTATTATTCGTTATTTTATTTGAATTTGTTTGTCGTTTCCATCCGCATCGTTCTTCTGGTTTTTAGTTACATATCGTTGTATGTTTTGTTGGTTCCGCATCACTTTTCTGTTAGTGTTGTGTTGGATTTTATGATTTAGTTGTTTGCTTTTTCGCTGAGGACGGTTTGCCGGAAGTGCAACCGAAATATCCGAATTTATATTTATCCCTCGCCCATCATCCTAGAGGGATAATTAACTGATCAAGAAAAAAACCCGAAAATCATTGTTTTTTATTTCTTTCACAATTAACTTTAATTGCGTTTTTGCAGATACCATCTTATCTGATCGTGATACCACTGTCAGTTACCACGGTAACTGGCCAGATACCACGGTAGCTACAAAAACGCCTTTTTACCGTGCTATCAGATACCACGGTAACTGCGAAAACGACTTTAGACCGTGGCATCAGATACCATGGTATCTGCAAAAACGTAATAGCAGAAAAGCAAGAGACACATAAGAAATATTAATGGCGTCCATATTAAAACAAACCAAAGATTTCGCTGGGATCCTAAAATTTTAATATTTGCAAATATTTGCTCCAGGCAAATTGGTCTTGTAGATATTCGGTCTTCAACAGACTTCTTGAACCTTTTTACTTTTAAAATTTAGAAGCAGATTAAGGCCAATGGCAATATTAGGAGAAGACCAAGTTCGTATTTGACAGTGCAAAACGGATACGCCAGCTGAATTTCACTAAGTTCAGATATATTCAGATATCGATTTTGCGCTGTCAAATTTTCAGATATGGATTCAGCATTTTGTTTACCCTATAGCCTACGTCGTATCTCCTTCCTTCCTTACTTCTGCCCAACTTCCGGTTTCGGGCGGATTCCGGACAAACTACTTTTCTAAAGCTCAAAAACGAATTCAGCATGTCTTCTTGTCCCTACATCGAACGTCTAATCAACTTCAGATTAAACTTTTACTTTTGACAAATTTTCCGGTTCCAGCCGGATTCCGAGTGATCTATACGTCCGTTGAGAAAATGATTGTCATATACGGATTCAGCATGTCTTCTGACCCACCAATCGAACATCATACCAAATTTAAATAAGGCTTTAACTTTAAACAAATTCTCCGGTTTTGGCCGGATTCCGGCCGAACTAATTGTCCGGCGAGAAAATAATTTTCATATTCGGACTCAATACGTCTCCTTGACCCTGTATTGGACATCTAACCAACTTGAGATTAAACTTTTACTTTTCACAAATTTTCCGGTTTTCGCCGGATTCCCGGTGAACTGTTTGCCCTGCGAGAAAATAAATTTCATATTCAGATTCATCATGTCTCCTGAACCCTTATCCGACTATTTCATTAGCTTTTCAAAAATATTTTTTTGTTCCCCTTAATTTAAACCCCACCCCCAAATATACGGCTACATAGCCCATCTTTGAACTTGACCTGTACTTTGACCTAAAGAGTCCTCATTGCAAGTTTGATCAAAATATCACAACCCTTTCGAGAGTTATTATGCTAACACACGGACAACTTTTGCGATGTTTATGTATCCCTCCACTTAGGGTTTGGGATCCCAAAAAGGAAATACAAGTTATTATTTTACCTTTTCTCGGATTAAAGGAAGAGATTGTGATGTTAAATTATTTGTTTGGCTTTCAATTTTATTTATGCTTATCAGGAACTATGTTTTAATTGTATAAAAAGAAAGCAAATCTTTTGTTACTTTATGTAAAGCCTTTCTCATGTTTACTTTTACGACATGCACTTTGTAACATTGTCCTTGGTTTGGAAAGAATGTCCAAGGTAAGTGCCGCTCCCTTTTTGAATCCGTCCTTAGGAAACACATTCATACCTTGTGAAAGGACGTTTCGTACTAGTGATAGTAATTCATTCTACTTCAGTCGAATTTCCATCCATTCTTGTTTCCCGAGATCATACACTTCATAAGTGTATCCTATCTCCTCTATTAGCACTACCACTGATTATCACTTTTGCCACGTCTGTTATCTTTCCGGGACGTATCAAGGTCCCGATCATTGTTCCAATCAATCAATCAATCAATTTTATTTCAACCCTAATAGGACTAGGCTAACACGGGCGGGAATTGGAAAAACAAACACTCCACTAACAATACAAATAAAACGAACAATAAATACGAAACGAACATAAACAGTCAAATACAATTAAAATGTTTAGTGAAATTACGAAATAAATGAATTTCGGTATCTTTCGGAAGATTTCGTAGGCGGGGGAACAAGCTTGGGTTTCGGGTCGATTCTTGCTTCGCGTGTTAGGTCCATGAGAGGGTGTAACGGAGTCTGGAAGTGTGGTCCTGTGATGTCGAGAATTATAAAATGTTGTGACCAGAGAAGCTTATTGGTCCAGAGACCGGCTATGTGAATTTTGCCAAGTTGTCATCCAAGGCAAGGGACATGGAAAGCAAAAACAGCCGAAGCCTTCACTGTAAAAAGTTTCTCCGAGTTAGGATTAAAGTTAACTGCAGTATTTGCTACTGGGATTAACCGTATCTCTACTGGGATTAGATTAATCCGAATAAGAGATAATCTTATCTCAGTAGAGACAAGATTAATCCCAGTAGCAAATACTGCATTTTTTTTTTTTACAGAGTTGTGACGATTTCTGTAAGCACAGTCAAGTTTGAAAGTAGTCAACCGTCTCAAAACATCTTTTGCAGAAACAGTATGTAGTGCGAGGTGTCCTAGGTGGTGATTTCTGTTTCAATGTGGTGGGAGACAAAGAGTTCCAAGTGCTGCCTACAGATTTCGATAGGAAAAGGCTGTCTGGTGGGGATTAGTGTTGGGCGATGTATTTCGATATGTCGATATTTTCACTTTCGATATTCGATAGTTGATAGTCGATAATCGAGATTTCGGCGCCATGTTTCGCTATGGCATGCGTCTCGTTTCTCCAAAAGTTAAGACAAAATTCTCGTAAAAGCATCTTCCAGTATCTGAAAATTCGAATAAATAAAAACTGAATTACGAAAAACAAATACCTCGAATTTCGTATATATAAATGATAGAGATTAAAACTGATATAATAAAATATAAATAAAAATAAATATATAATATAATATATATAATATAAAGTATCGATATTCGATATCGATATTTGTCCGATTTATCGTTATCGATATCGAAAATCGCCCAACACCAGTGGGGACATCCCCGATGAAAAAATTTTCCCACCTCTTCCTCCACTGTCAGGCGCTTTTGCGTTTGAGAGGAAAAAGGGTTCCCGGTATTCAAATCCACGAAGCCAAACTTAACCACTGGAGCCCAAGATAAAAAAAAAAAAAAAAAAAAAAAATCCTTTAGTAGAGTAAAATAAGTAAGTGTATTCAAGTTCAAGAAAAAAAAAATAAGTTAGCTTTTCAGTCGAACTTCGATATTATACTTTAGAGGTATTGCACCCTTGTACTGATTACAAAACTATCTCCTCTCTTCCAGGAAGTAACGATTGCGGCGACGATTCCAATGACGAAATTGATGACTCGCACACAGAGGATACGTCGGATATAACGGACAGTGCTACGGATCATCCTGAAGGTCTTCTCCTTTACCTTGCTGAAATGTCTAATTCTGGTGCTGAAATGAACTCGGTGAACGCAGGTGGTGCTGGTGACTCTCTCTTGAATCGTTTTACTGTAGTGCGAAGCGGGGAAGGTGTTCATTCGTACAAGCGAGGTCGTTGGGATGTAGAGGACAGCTTTGAAGAAAGTTTGGTCCCAGAAGCCAAGGGTGTATACAGTCCGACGAAGGTAATTACTGAGGGAGCAGGCTCAAGAAGGAGTTCGCTAGTCAATCCTGAGGGAAAACAGCCAGACGGTCATGCATCACAGGAATATGGATTAGCGCAACACCAGGACATGATACCCACAGAGCTAGCGGCTACTGGTGGTCTATCACAGCTAGGAGCTGGTCAGCGAGTCGAAGTGGGCAATCCTGCGATGAACTGGTGTCAGAATGGTGGTAACTCGCCGCCATCGGCCGACGCAACTGAAGATTCGAGGTACATGAAACATGACAGATTTTCTGGTAACCAAGCACTTGCAAAACAGACATCGTTTGACACTTCTAATTCTCATGTGCAGGCTGCCATGGCCATGGCTGTAAACAACCTTACGCAGAGGCTTGGTACTATTCTTCAAGATCCGTCTTCGTACCATGAACAACAAATAATTCAACCCGCTGCAAACCAGCACCATCTTAGGACCAGTGAGCCTGGCAAGATCACTAATCTGCCCCCTCAAGGAGTGCAGCAACCAAGTGAGCCGTTTACGGCCTCGTCGAGTGAGATGAATACGTATCAAAGCAACCAAAACCCTGCGCAGATGCCGATCAACAGGAATTTTGTTTTAGCTCCAATGAGCGACACTTCGTCCTCAGTTACATTTACAACTGCTACCGGACCAGTTCATACCACTGCATCAACAAACTGTCTTCCCGCTGGTGTCTGTGCCCCTGCATCTCAGTATCATCCAGCTCAGGCGCCTGTTCAGCCTAACTGTGTACAACCCCTTCAATCAAACCAAACAAATAATGACCAACAAATACATACGATGATGCAAAATACCAGCATGGGAAACTCCCAATCTTCCATTATCACCACAAACTCGCGGCCTGCCGGAGACTTCGCGTATTCGAATCAGCAGATGGATCAGAAGACTAATTTGCTTCCTTCACAACAACCAGTCAGCCAGACATACAGTCAAGTTACTCGTCAAGAACCAATAGCGCCGTCTAGCTTCATGCCGAACGTGAATTACCAGCAGAACCAGGCTCTGTCGCAGCAGAAAGAACTTGAAGAATCTCGGTACAGGGAAAACAATATTCAGGCGCAGAAAACCGCCTTAGGAAACCAACCAACGCAGTATTCGGGGTCTCAGCAAGCTCCGGCTCCGGCCTACTATAACCAGGGAGGACCAGTTGCACCCCCGAATCAGCATATGGTTGCCCAGCAGCAGCAGCAGCAGCAACAGGGTGTTAATACGACAGTCATTAGCGAGTCGACTAGGGTACCGTCTCAGCCAATGTCACCGACGAAAGTGCCTGGATTTCCAGCAAGCTCGTCTTCCGGAAATCTTGCTTCGCTGTCGCAAGAATCTCATTACGCTGCTGTTGCTTCAGATGCATCGCACGGGTATCCAGCCTCACAAGGTCAGGCTTTCTCGGCAGTACATGGACAGCAAACTGGGACTTATGCACCTATTGAACAGGTTCCCCATGTCAACCAGGTTCCTTCCTACTCTCCTGTTCCGGCTTACACACAGGGTCATCCTCTGACGAGTGTTGCGACAGATTCTGCGCGAAATCCTCAGAAGAAAGGAAATGGTTCTATGACTGGATCATCTTTCCACCACGTCGCTTCGAATCACACGGTTCACCAACAGACTGGCTATCAAGCGTTTCCACAGCAGCAGGGAAATCAGCCTGCCTACCAGATTACCATGGCAACACAACAGTCGCAACAGACTCAACACGTACCCCAGCAACCCGCAGTCCAGCAGCCGTTCCCACAGACGGGTCAAGGTCAACCACAGCATCCAGTCCCTCAGCAATCCCATCAGCCTATTCAGGCGTCTCAGCATCCGCAAGCAATGCCAGCTCTCCAGCCCCAACAGTCCGTTCAACACAATACATATGGACAGCAACAGTCTCAGCAGCTTCAGCAAGCTGTCCGACCAACCGTTCATCCGCAGCAACTTGCCCAGCAGCCCGCAACACAGCAGAGTCAGCATCAGCCTCAGTCTCTTTCTCAACATCCTGGACAGCAAAACCAGCCAATGCAGCAGCCCGCTCAGCAATCCGAAAGTATCCTACAACCACTCCAGCATGGTCAATATATGCCTCAAGTCCAGCAATCACACACTGACGGGTCTGCTCAGCAAAGCCACCAGGTGCAAGGTGGTGGTCATCAGATGCATCAGCATCATGTCCAGCAGCCTGCTCAGCCTTTGTATCAGACCCAGCCAGGAGGACACCAGCAAACTCAAATACAGCCGTTGCAGAGTCAGTATCATCCCCAGCAGGGTCAGTGTTCAGTTCAGCAAAGTGTTTCAAATATCCAGCAACTTCCGGTGTATACTCAGCAACATTCTGCCCAACAAGTTCATCCTGCAGTACCCCAGAATCAGATGCAGCACCAGAGTAGCGAACAGATGCTAAGAGCTTTACCAACAAATACCATGCAAGGTCCCAACTATCAACAACCCCTGCATGCTCCCATTCTCCCACCCCAGCAGCCAACGCAAGGTTATCAACAGGGACAGCAGCCAACAAAGCAGTCAGTTCCCAGCAGCCAGTCTTACGTAGATGCTGTCGGGTCATACCCCCAGCAGATGCAGATGCCCATGTATCAGCAGCAGACACCAATTCGGGCTCAGTCTAGCATCTATCAACACGAGGTAAGCTACCAGGCTGCACCGGTTTACTCTCAGAACTTCCAGCAAGGCCCACAGCAGACTGTGTCGTCGGCCTCAGGAGCGAATGCATATCAGCAGTCCGCGAGTAATGCTGCGTACCCGCAACCTGAGTATCAACCTGGAACGGATGCCAATCTTCCTCCATCGAACCAAGCGATGTCTCCACAACCTCGTATGAATCAGCCTGCTTTCCCAACGAGTCAAGGAATCTCTTACCCAGCCCAAAACGCCCCATATAACCCTTCTACGGGTCAGACAGTCGGTTCTACCCAGCCGAATGCGTTCCAGTCGCAGATTTACCAGACAGGTCCTATTTCTTCCGGTCAGATGCCCCAAATGCAGCCCCCTGGCCAGAACCAGTTAATGTCTCAGCAAGTTCAGCCTAGCCAAGTTCAGCAGCAACCGATCTTGCCCTCGCAACATTCACAGATGCACCAGACTACTACTTTGCAGCAGCAGAATCAGACTCATCAGTCATCCGTTATTCAGCAGCCTGTGCAATCTGCTCAGCCTGTTCTCGTACCCCCGCCCCAACAACCCAACCTTACCTCTGCCACCAATGCTGTAACCATGACCAATCAAAGTCATCAGCAGGGACCCGAACTGACTAAGACTGACTCTCAGCTCAACTTCCAGAATCAGCAGAACATTCATTCGAGTGTGACGAAGTTACAGACTTCTTCCACGACATCTATTGATCATTCATCTCGGGCGACCCAACATGCGTACCCCAATCAGTATCAGCAGCAGCAGTCGCAGACATCTTCGGGGACTGCTAGTGAATATTCGACCGCACCTTTGCAGCAACTATATCAACCGCAATACAATCCGACTCAAACGCAGTTTCAGATTTCTGCCCCCGTGTCGAACGACCATTCTGCCGTTCAAGCTTACCAGCCTCAATATCCACCCCACCAGTCGCAAACGCAGAATGTGGCCGCTAGCTCCTCTGAGCATTCGGCACAGCAGTCTTACGCGGCCCAGTACCAACATCAGCAGGCCCAGAATACTGCCTCGAGTGTTACGGACCATTCAGCCACCCCTGCCCAGCGGACATATCAGCCCCAGTACGGTTCGCAGCAGGTTCAGCCGCAGACAGGGACACAAGACAGGGTGCCTGCGCAGTCACAGAAGGCCCCGCAGCAGATGTCGCAAGTGCAGAGCCAGCAACATACTGTGCAACCCGGTGGATTGGCCCAGTTCGAAAACCAAAATGTTCAGCCCATGTTGCAAGCCGCCTTGCAGATTCAAGGGCAGGTGCTGTCGTTCGACTTCTCCGATAGGTAAGTCCCTCTTACTGTCTCAAGTATACCCGCGGGTGAATATCGCCATTCTTAGACTCTTATTGAAGTTTCTCGTAGTAGAATTGTCGAACTTGAATCGGATTATCGTGCTGACGAGTGTCCGTAGGCGTATTCTCGTCGTTCCCCGGGGACTTCTTTTGAGGAGTCCCTGCGTTTTTGTTTGTCCCAAGGACTCACCATCATCAAAAAGGATTCCCTTTGAGATTCGGAGGGGAATCAATGTTTGCTGGTGTTCGTGCAATGTAAAATTAGTTAAAAACAATCAGAATAAACAAAACCCAAAATAAAGTGGATGCATACTAATTTCGTCAACTGTGTAATTTTTTCTTCAAAAAATCCATTTTGGGAGAATTCCGCGTGTTCTCGTTGTTTTCCGTACGCGGAGTCCGAGCGGAGTGACTCCCTTTATTCTCGCCATTCCCCTTGATTCCCCGAGGAGTCACCGGGGAACGGCGAGAATACGCCTCTTATGTCTTGACTTAGAGGCCTGCGTTTTATTCCCACCGGCTTTTACGGTCTAGCTATTTCTTTAAAGTGTTGCAGTGATCATTTCTTTCTTCATAAGTCGCTAAGGGACATCTGATTTTTTTTTTTCCTTGTTAGATAGCGTTTCATAATCAAGCGTAGACTTTGTAGCTGCTTGTCACAATGTTTGTTTCCCCAGTTTCTCAGGCCAGGTGCTTGTGTTGCATTTGCTCCTTTGGCAGGTTGTATTCTCGTTCTACGTCGGTTGGAGCGAACAGCATTTCAAAATTAAGTAGTTGATAAAAACTGCCAGAGTCTGAGGTCACGACCGTTCTTTTTGCTGAAGTGCCAGGTCCATTCTCTCAATATACCTGCAGCATTATCTTAGGCTTAATCGCGAGTTCAAGGGCAAGGGATGCTATTTAATAATAATAATTTTATTTTTCACCCATCAAAAAGCACAAGGCATAGACTGAGTAGGAATAAAGAAAGAAAAGAAGAAGGAAACACTTTAACAAGAGGAGACCAGACAAACGCAGAGACTACGACAACATAACCGATCTACAAAACTATCCTATTGTAGAAGAATGCTCTCCCATTGATGCTTGATGTTATTGTTGTACTTCTGTATACGTTGTCAAACTGCTGTAAGTGGGTCAGTGATGTTGTAAGTAGTGACGATTTTACTATTTCGGTTCCAAGGAGGGAGGCGGAGCAGGAATTTACAGAAAAGAAAATAAATAGAGCGAATTTATAATTTGTGCAAATTGTGCGAATTTAGGCTACTCGTTCCCCTTTTTTTCAGTCGCACAATCTAGATAGGACACTTTGGAGTTGGTAATCGAAATATTGATAAAAATGGACACTATATACATTGCAATAGTTGATAAAATATCCGCCTGTTTGAAGTCATCGCCATTCTTTTTTATTTTGAGCTTGCCCTTGTGGGGGCTTCTGGATTTCCATTAGAGAGAGAGATCGTTATATTTAGAAACTATTCTAGCAAAACTAAATTCAGTTTCAATTTCTAAAGTTTCTAAATTCTGATAATCCAAGGTTCATACCGAGTCCTGGACTGAAGCCTTGAACACACGACCAGGATTTCCCGGCCGGATTTCCTGCACTTGCATCATCAAACTCACCGAAAACCCGGTCAGGAATTCCAGTCCGGGAGTTCCCTATCCTGATCGTGTGTTCGCACTATGAACTGGCGACTTGGGCTGGGGTAATCTTGATATTGCGTAATCTAGATTTGCGAATGCGTCCGATTCGCCTCCTGTAAGTTATTTATTTATTTATTTATCACCCGTCATTTCAAAAAGAACAAGACCAAAGCTTTCGATGGGATCCCAAAAATCTAATATTTGTTTTTTGTTTGACGGTGCAAAACGGATAAGTCAGCTACAGTTTTGTTTTGCACCGTCAAATATGATTCGCAGTCAGCTTGGGCCGTAGGAACATCTATCTAAAATTTGGTCCAGACAATTGGATCTTGTCTTCGCCAGATCCAGTCTTTGGCAGGCTAATCATCGGAAGAAAATCAAGTTCAGATATACCGCTATAAGCCATCTCTATTTTGACGAAACTGACCGAAACATCCTGCTTTACTTCTGCCAAATTTTGGCCAAATTCCGAGCGAACTAATTGTCCAGCAAAAAGAGAAAATTCAGAACCGAATTAAAAAGGTATTTATTTATTTATCACCCGTCATTTCAAAAAGAACAAGACCAAAGCTTTCGATGGGATCCCAAAAATCTAATATTTGATCCAGACAATTGGATCTTGTCTTCGCCAGATCCAGTCTTCGGCAGGCTAATCATCGGAAGAAAATCAAGTTCAGATCGCTATAAGCCATCTCTATTTTGACGAAACTGACCGAAACTTCCTGCTTTACTTCTGCCAAATTTCGGCCAAATTCCGAGCGAACTAATTGTCCAGGAAAAAGAGAAAATTCAGAACCGAATTCAGCGTATATCCTTATAAACAACATCTAATCAACTTCAAATAAAACTTTAACTTATAAAAAAAAATTCCGGTTACAACCAGATTCCGGACGAATTAAATGTCCGGTTGAAAAATGATTGTCATATACAGACTCAGCATCTCTTCTTACCGCTAAATCTGACATCTAATCAACTTCAAATAAAACTTACGGCTTTTAACAAATTTTTCGGTTTTGGCCGGATTCCGGTCGAACTAGTTGTCCGGGTAGAAAATGCATTTCACTTAAGTGTTCAGCATGTCTAGTTACCTCTAAATCGAACATTTAATAAACTTCAAAGGAAACTTGTACTTTTAACCAACTTTCCGGTTTTACCGGAATCCGGACAAACTAAATGTCCGGCGAGAAAATGGTTTTCACCATCGTATTCAGCATGTCTTCTTACCCCTACATCGAACATTTAATCAACTTCAAATGAAACTTTTACTTTTAACCAACCTTCCGGTTTTTGCCGGATTCCGGGCGAACTACTTGTCGGATGAGATGAGATTCGTGTTCAGCATGTCTTCTTACCCTATAATCGACTATACATTAGCTGTTTAAAAATATTTTGTTTGCCCCTTAATTTGAACCCCCTCCCCCACCCCTAAATGTAGGGCTACAAAGCCCATCTACGAACTTGACCTTACTCTTGACCCAAAGAATCGTCACACCAAGTTTCATCAAAATAATTCATTCCCTTCGAGAGTTATCGTGCTCACTGACGGACGGACAGACGGACAACTTTTGCGATGTCATAGGTATCCCTCCACTTACGTTTTGGGATCCCAAAAAGGACGAAGTACAAAAACGGGAAGAAAAGTAAAACTAAAGAAAAACAAGACGTTGATAAGAAAAAAAAAATCAACAAATACAACTGGAAAACTCTTGGATTGACAACTGAACACGATTACATACATGCACACTTAGAATTTTGCTCCCAGGTGTTTTTAAGTTGTACTTATTAAGCAGATTAGCAATGAGCGACTCATGTTTGCTTTTGCTGCCATCAAGAAAGGGCAAATAGGTCGCGAGGAATTTTCGGATCGGGTGGTTTATTCTTGGCTAAGATTTTTTTGGTGGAAATGCGAGTGGCGGGAGTTTGAACGGCGAGACGGCCAGCCGACTTGCGGGTCAACGGGTCAGACTGTAACATTAGCTGTGTTCTTTGCCACCGTTGCAGTCTCGGGTGGTCTCTTTCTTTTTTATATCCCACAATGTCTGTGAAATCGCTATGTGTCATTCTCCCACATATAGTGCTCTCGTGAGAGTGCCCTTTGAGTCAAATTATAGCGATCTTTTGAAGTCAAAGTAGAAGCAAGGATCCTTTGAGTCAAACTAAAGGGCATGTTGTAAATGTGTATTTAGGGTTTGGGTTGTGGTTAATAATAGGGGGTGGTAAGAAGGCCAAAGTCTGGGTTCGTAGATGTGATCGTTATCTAGGCTACTTTAGAGGTAGGGAAAATCTACGACGTCGTAAAATCTGTCCGTGGAACGGGAACTCTCTAAGGGGTTGAGAAATTTTGTTCAGACTTGGTGCGAGGATTCTTCAAGTCAAAGTATAGGGCGTGTTTGTCAGTTGACGCAGTGTGCCATTCTAGGACACTAAGCCCTTTTTTGATAATTTGCACTCAAACGCTGGGGAGCTGTCAAGGTGTGGATGGCGCTCATACGTGTGCGTGCCCCTTATTCCCAGAGAGGTACCAGTATACAGCACTTTGGTAACGAGACAAACCAGAAATTTGTTTTGACTCCGGAAGTACATAGTTATACCCCTCTGCAGAATAACGATTACACACACGCATGATCACGATGCACGCACCTAACACTACCCCAGCGTTTGAACATGGTTCTAAATAAGGTCTTAGTGCACTAGACTGCAGTGGCCCAGTAGTGAGAGGTGGAGAATGGGTTACAGATTAAAGCGTGAAGGTGAGACGGAAAATACTCGACATAAGGCGTTTTTCTGGGGCGTATTTGTGTCCCAAAATGCTTATCACAAAATTTGTGCGACACACTCGACCAACAAGTTGAAATTCGCGGAAACGCCATTCCGTCTGTTTTCTAGCGGAATTTTCAGACGCTCAAAAAGCCTTAAAAGAAAAAAGAAAATCTCCATAGTAGAACGCCGGGCTTACGACCTTACCATTCTGCACTAGAAGGATTCTTAGTCTTAATTTCTATAGTTTTTGTTACAAAATTGTATTATTCGGATTTGATACGCCGATACATTTGAATTTCCGCCAAATTTCGAGCCACAAAATCGAATATCGCCTTAAGAGTGTCTTGTTAAATTTGAGCCACAACAGTCTTTTCGTGCCACAGCCTCTGCGCGGGATCGCGGAAAACCGCCTGTCGAGGAAACACGAGAGGCTGGGGAGTAAACCTGGAAACTAATAGGAGTGCGACGAAAGCACGTATCGCTAGCTCTCCTTTCCTGGTCTCGTCTGGGTATGCCCCCTCCGGGCTCTGGTCTTGGCATGACCCAGAGAGGGAGGGGCAGACACGCAGACCGTGCTCCACCCTTCTAACAATAGTAACTATTAGTTACTATTTTCGTTTCAACCTCGGGAAAATTTACTACGCTGACCGTTCCAACCTTCTCTTCATAGTAATCAATGGTAACTATTTGCTTACCACGCTGGGGAGCGTAGTAAGCGTGGCAACTACGAATTTCTGTCACGTGGTTGGCTGGATTAGCCTGCGGCATGATGTGCGTGCCTGCCTTGACGCGAAGAATCCCAGAATTTGTGACGTCATTCGTAGTAACTACGGTTTTTAGGGTGGAACGTGCTCGCAGTGTCACTGCTGACGTGACTCGAGAACTTGTCATAGAAGCTATCTTCGTGCAACATTTTTCCACGAAGGTGCGTCATAATTTTTTTGGTACGGCATGCGTCAGTGACGAATGGATAATGTTGACGTAACATGATGATTAAGTGGATTGGCACGTAAACTGATCGTTCATTCATCAAAAGGCGAGTGGTTAAAAAAGTAAAACCGGAAGCATTCTAGCATTCGTAGTGTCTAGATGACCCCCTGCCATGTCGCGACTTCGGTCCTTGATTCGGCACAAGCGTCGTAGCATCTAGTGGCACGATTCCGAAGCACTCTTATGAGCAAGCTCGTAATAGATCTTAACAAGAAAATCAGACAAAAAGCGATTAGTTGGAAAATGTAAAAAAAAATACAGCTAAATATTTGGCAGCATCCATTTTTTTCAATAATTTGTTTGAGGTTTTATGCCTGCCATATTTTATGCCGACAAGTTTTCATGGAGAAACGGTGTAGCCTCTAGTCTAGGGTATGAAGTCCCTTCCCACGGACTGAATAATGTATGAGCGGGGCTGACTGACTCGTTGTCATAAAGGGTAGATCCAGTTTCTCCTAGTTCTGAACAATGTTGGCTGGTGTTAAATGTTGAAAGAAAAGATAGTGTAGTAGTGGTCATTTCATGCGTACGCGTCTGCGCGTACGCATCAGATTTGTCAGTAGAAAATTGATTTTTTTGAAGAAAAAAAAAAACATGCTGATGATGCAGAAAAACTTGCTACTAGTGAAAGAAATTACAATTCAGCAGAAGAAACCCAGAAAGGCGGTGCTGAGCCAGAGGCTTGTATACAGTGCAACTCCTTTAAAGCACACCTCGCCTATGTACTGTTATGTTCCAAGATTCAGAACTGTTTGAATACTGTAAATATAGGCTCAGTTTTTAACAAACTATCCAGGGCTTTGGCTTTAAGCCTTTCCCCAGGTCCATTGACTTCTAGCTAAAAATTCAGATAACCAGTTTTACGCATCAATAGCATGACACGCAAACAATTACCGGGAGCATAAAGCGCATGGAAAAAGTGAATCGTGCAAAGATTATTGAGGTATCGTTAGCAGTGTTAGAGTGTAACATTTGGAATTTGGGTGCGCGGGTATACTCTATATGACAAAGTCCAAAACATGCCAGTGATCCTGGGGAAGAAGGAGAAAAGGTAGCACTAACAACCCAAACTCAACAACTCAATCCTGTGTTAACCAATCATGGCGATGTTTGGGAGCAGCTGTGATACCGCTTCCGTCTCTTCCGCTATAGGTACAGGGCGATTTTGTATCAACAAGAAGAGTTAGTCATCAAGGGTATTAGTGAGGTATCTTTGGCGGGTTTAGAATGTAACATATGAAATTTGGGTGTGCGGCTTAAGAATAATGAGACCGATTATGTTGTAGGTTGCACTAGTATTATAGACACTACGCGTCCTTTAAGCCTGGTCACACGAGGACAAAAACGGCTCAGATTGGCGAAACTGCGCGTATTTGTGCGTACTTTACCCAGCAGATATTGAGTCCTTCTAACTTCTATGATTTTTGCGGTGGATGGAAATGTTAGAGGACATAATTCTCGGACCTTTTCGCTGTGGTTTCAGCAGTGTAGTTCGCTAGCTAGTTTTTCGAATCAAGAAAGAGCTTTCAATCTGTCAATCCTTCCAGTATCAGGGTCTGGTGAGGTTTCCCGTGTTGAGTCAAATTAAGCCGCAGGCTCCATTCCTGGTGGTGCCCTTCCGTCAATTCCTTTTAGTTTCAGCTTTGCAACCATACTTCCCCGGGACAAGGGTGTGATTCCGATTTGAAGGGTCATCAGCACTGACAGTTATGTGGGTCTCTGGACGTTACCTCAATTTTTCACACGTAAGGGAGACCGATTGAAGTTTCTCTAGTTTTCTGGATAATGACGTGCTTAAAATGATTGGTCCCGATCATGCGGCCGCAAGAGCTTTGCTGTAGGCCACAAGAGGGACCCAGCCGCGTGCTGTCAATCGCTTTTGAATCAGATTTGGTGTCTCACTAAGGCGAGAATTCTTCTACACTGTCAGAAGTTTCATAACAGATAACACGAGGATGCGCGGTTTTAACAGATAATGCGTAACAGATCACGCTTTGGATGTTATCTGTTGTGTCTCAAAATGCTATGAATGAATGAATGAATTTATTCCCAATAAAGCCCAAGGGCCATGGCGGGAAACATAACACAATAACAAAACAAGATATCATACACTCAACAACAAACCAAAAAACCAAATTCTATAAAAATAGTTCACGGTGGGCCATAGCTAGCTTCAGGAATCTACCCAGCCTTCGGAACGCTTAATAAGCGTTGCCATCACGAAGAACCGAAAAACCGCCGAAAAGTATCTGCTGAGTTTTCCGACATCATGACGATAAGGAATAAAGTCAGTATTGGACGTTGGGTCCAATACTTTTGGCTCTTCCTAACAAATCTTGTTATGCATAAGATTCCACGCATAACGTTTTCAAACCCAACAGATAACATCCGATGTGTCATCTGTTACGCATTATCGGTTGAAACCGCGCATCCTCGTGTTATCTGTTATGAAGCTTCTGACAGTGTAGTAGTCTCTTACAGTTCAAATCGAAGGTCAACTTTATTTCTTTTTTCTTCGCTTCTTTTTTTTACTTTTTACTCAAAGCAAGTAACTCGTTTACTCACCACGTGGATGCGGTCCGGCAACCACGGAATCCTTAACTTCCTTCATCACCATACTGAATCATCACTAAATATTAATTATTAGTGTAGCATAATGTGAGTTTAAGTATAAGCATGCAATAAGTTTATCCTATTATTCGCAAGAATATTAGGAAAACTTATTCGCAACCACTTTACTATGTACTGATGGTTCAGATAAATCTGTGCCACCTACAAGTAGGATTAGTTTTATGAAGAATTCACCTTCAAATACTTCGTTGACAGTAGCATGTACTGTATGTCTAATTATGTCTGAAATTTGGAACTCAAATATTGTCTAAACTTTGAAAACTGATTAAAAAAAATTATTTTCATATTCGCTTGGTATTTCTTTATACATTGCACTATTTTTTTTCGTAGCAGTTAAAACGACAATAGAACCTCCCAAAATAAAATAAAACGTAGGCTCCGAATGGTTGTCGTCTGGTGTATGGTGTATCTTTCAACGTTGTCACCTTATTTTTGTCTTGCTTTGACTTGTTGGAACAAACAATTTGGACACACAATGGTGTATCTTTCAACGTCGTCATCTTATTTTTGTCTTGCTTTGACTTGTTGGACAAACTTGCAGAGCAACCCTCTGTTTAATCAGTGTCATCTTTGGCATTTTACGGATGTCCACACCGTCTAGGGTCAGAAGGGTTACCACCTCTGTGTAACAGTGTCATTTGATTTTCCAGAGCTTAGAAAATGAATTGTAGACGTCAGAATGCCGAGAGTGGAATGTTGAAAGGCGCCATTTCTGTTGTGTTGTGTCTTGTTTGGCTGAAGCATGTCTCTTTCCATGGCTTCCTGTCTTGCCGCGTTCCAAAGTTGTTTTTCTGTCGCGAGTGTACGTGTTTCCGACCGTTTTTCGTGGATCGGTCATTTATCCAACTCGCTCAGTGGCATGCTGGTGCTGGCGGCTTTACCTCTTTCCTCTTCACGAAATATTCTATATGACTGTCCAGTATCCAATATGAAGTCCAAAACACGCCACTGATTGTCATTACGAACGAGAAAACGTCTCACTAACGACTCAAACTCAACAACTCAGATCCTGTGTCAACCAGCGTCTGAAAATTCAGCTACACTGTAAAAGTCTCTCGTTTATCGGATTTTGAATTAAAATCCGAATTCGGAGGGTAATGATCCGATGCAAGATAGAAATGCTAGAATGTAAAATACTGCAGTATACTCTGCAGTATTTTGCATTCTAAGGTTTTAATCCTGAATCACAATTATAACTCTCCGAATTCAGATTTTAATTATCCGAATTAGGAATAAAAATGTCCGAAATCGGTGACGCACAACTAGTAAAGTCCGATAAAGAAGAGACTTTTACAGTGTAGAAAATAGACGGAAATGCGTTTCCGCGATTTTCAACTTGTGGGTCGAGTGTGTCGCAAAAATTTTGTGATAATCATTTTGGGACACAAATACGCCCCAGAAAAACGCCTTATGTGGAGTATTTTCTGTCTCACCATCACGCTTTAATCTGTAACCCTTTTTCCACCTCTAACTACTGGGCCACTGCAGTCTAGTGCACTAAGCCCTTATTTAGAACCATGTTCAACCACGGCGATCTTTGGGAGCAGATGTGATACCGCTTCCGGCTCTTCCGCTAGGTACCCCGCGATTTTGCATCGGCAAGGAGAGTTAGTCATGAAGAGTATTAGCAGAGTATTAGACGAGTCTTAATGTTTTGAAAAAAACGACTTTGGTTTTTTTTTTATCAGCTAGTTGGATAACTTAAATTTCGGATACTTCGGTTGCACTTCCATGAACCGTCTTCAGCGACTAACAAACTAACTTACACATTCCACAACCAAAACAACGTAAGAGCGATGCGGACTCGAAGAAAATTCAGTGATATGCAAGTAAAAGAACGACGCGGACTTAACAATCCATAGGATGACCAGCAAATACAAATTAAATAAAGACTATTAAAATGTGCTGGTTAAAACTTCTGTGTACATGTAGGTTTGCCTCGTCCGGCGTCTTAAAGGGATAACTAGTTGACCAATAAAAATCCTCATAATCTCCTTTTTTGTCTTTCTATTGTGAATGGTCAGCATCGCTTTAAACCTTATATCTCAGTGTTTTTTTTCGTGACGAATTTTTACTAGGGTACGATCAAAGTTTCGAAAATAAAAAAAACAGTGATGGTCTAAATCGCGACAGGTAAAAAACGGGACGTGCAAAAATCGCGACTGGTCACAAAACCGCCCCAGACAAAAAAGAACAATTTTCTAATGTCATGAGAATCAGGACTGTTAATTAAAGCAAATAAGACGTTTTTTACTTTGGTAGGAATATTTCCTTTATCCATAGTTCGCCTCACTGTTTTACGTTTGTCGGTATCAGAGCGAAATAACAATAGGGAGTAGCGCTAAGACTGGAAAAAAGTGACACACACTGAAATAAAAGAAGCGACACTAGGACCACTAGCGATAGGGAACCCGATGGAAAATTTGTAGCCTGCGTAGTTGTGTGGTAGTTGTACGAAAAAGTTGCATGTAATACTATGTAATAGCAAAGAATACTATCATTTAATGTGCCTCAGACCGGTCCAATCTTAATTAGTAGTATCCAGTAGCATCCTTTCTTGCCATAGTAGAATCCAGTCTTGCTAATAGTAGTATGCAGTAATACGGTAGGCTTCAAGTAGAAGCATGTAGTAGCATCAGTTAGTACTGCATGCTACTTTTTTGTACAACTTCGTACTAATATTTTGAGAAAAAAATTTCATCGGGAACGTCCCAACTGAAGCTCAATCAGTCGTACACCAGTGTCGGCTCCAGTAACTCAATATTGTGAGCACAGAAAAAAAAAGATACAATCTGCCCTGTTCCCTCGATCTGTACAGACCGCACCTTAGCCTTATTAGAAATTTCTAAGCCCGCAAGCCCCAAAGCGTTTGTCGCAAGCGTAGTTGGCAATCCCGGTGATTTTTTTTTTAGAATTAGTCTATAGAGTTGTATGAAAAAGTAGCATGCAGTTGGAACTGTTGCCACTACATGCTACTCCTAGGAAACTGGATGCTACTACAGCAAGATTCGATGCTATCGGATACTACTACTTAAGATTAACCCAGTAGGTGGCATGTTAAATCAAAGTATTCCATACTACTATGCTACATATCAAAACATGCCACTTTTTCGTATAACTACCATACAACTACACAGTCAAAGAATTTTTCATCGGGATGCTCTGAATAATGACCCGTTTGCGAAGCCTGGAAAGTATAGGTCTTGGCTATACTCCCTAGTGTTATTTTGCTCTGCTCGGTATATTTCAGCGGACTAAAGGATTAAGTTATAACGGCATAGCCAAAACATTAGTATGCAACTTTCCGAGTATGCTTCTAAAGGGGCGTCAGAACTGCTCTCAGACGAACCTTCCATGAAATATAATTCTACAGTACGTGGTAACTCGGAGAGACTGGCTACCTCGACACGAGGAAAAGGTGGGACCTGATGTTATTATGTCAGTCAGAAAGTAATTTATCCCTCTCATGGTTTTCTCTGGATCTCGCAAATTTCATTTCATTCAGTATCCATAGGTCTGCGTCTGACCAATAAGTAGATCATTCTTTTGCAAATTTCTACTTTCAGTTCATTCAAAAAGATTACACTTTATTGAAAAAACGATACAGATAAATGTCACTGCAACATCCGACGCAATGCATTGGAAAAAGTGTGCTTTAGCCTGTATAAAAAAAAATGTGAAAAAATGTTTCTCGTTTCTCGTTTCTTTTTCCAAAATCAAGGAGTTTTCGGATCCCAAAACGTTAGTGATCGGATGCCTATGACTTCCTAAAGTTTTTCCGTCTGTTTGTCCGTCTGTTAGCACGGTAAGTGTTGAGATGTTTGTTCAAACTTGGTATGAGGATTCTTTAGGTCAAAGTACAGGTCAGGTTCGTAGATGGGCCCTGTGCCTCTATATTTACGAGCGGGGGAGGGGTTAAAAGTTAAGGGCGAAATAATTTTTTTTTTAAGCTAACGAGATAGCCGATTGCGACATGCCGAATCTGAATATAAGTTTATTTTCTCGCCAGACAATTAGTTCACCCGGAATCCGGCCAATACCGGAAAATTTGGTAAAAGTAAAAGTTTTATCTGACGTTGATTAGAGGTTCGATGTACGGGTAATGAGACATGCTGGATTCATTTTTGAACTTGATTTTCTTGCCGGAAATCCCGGAATCCGGCCGAAACCGGAAATCTGCGAGGAAGTTTCAAAATCCATCGAGATAGTCGATATAGGGTGAGGAGACATGCTGAATCCAAATTTGAGACTAATTTTCTCGCACGACTAGAAATTTTACCTGGAATCCGATTAAACCGGAAATTTTGTAAAAATAAAAGTTCATTCCTAAATTGATTAGAGGGTTTTGTATCGGGAGTAGGAATACTAGATGAACCCATGTCTGAACTTTATTTTCTCGTCAGACATGTAATTCTGCCGGAATTTACGAAAATTCGGAAATTTGGATTGAGAGGTTCTGGGTTCGCCTCTCGGTGTCACCATCTCTTTTGCTTTGCGTGGAGTCTGCTTGGAATAACAGCTAAAACGAGGAATTTGGTCAAAGTAAGAGGCTTTTCTAAAGTCGGTAAAGTGGTCTATAGGGGTAAAAATGCATGCTGAACCCATATCTGCCCTTGTTTTTCTCATCTGATTAGTTGTTTGGCCGCAATTTGTAAAAAAAAAAATCCCAAGACTTATTTTTGTTCAGTTTCAAGCGGTTGATTACGCATAAGTAGTAACATGTTAAAAGGGTTTGGCGAAGATCGGAAAGCTACAAGACCCGTTTATCTGGTTCAAGAAGTTCAGTAAATATTCAGTTTCTGGGATCCCATCGGAACCTTCGGTCTTGTTTTAACCGACTGACGGTCTATGAGATCATCATCAGTGTTCAGACCGAACAAATAATCCTTGCTATGGTCCTCCGTTGCGTTCAGGGAGCCTTCTTTTTTCTCAGATTTCCACTCATTATAGGGGAGGTCGATGTAATCTGGCTCAGTCAGTGTTCGTTAACATGCAAGTTTTGGATCGATTCCACTCTGGGGTGAATTGCTGTCAGCAGTTTTTCTTTTTAGGATCCAAAACGTAAGTGACAGGATACCTGCGTCTGTCAGTAAATGATGATCTCTTGATTTTGTGTTTTTAAAATTTGATTGAAAAGATGAAAAGAGTTGAAAAGATCTTCACTTTAAAAAGTCCCTCCGTATAAAGATTAAAGTTAACTGCAGTATTTGCTACTAAGTAAGTAAGTAAGTAAGTAATTTATTTGTAACCCGCCATTTCGAAAAAGCGGAGTAAATGAAAGAAAAGAACTCAGATTCATCTTATCTCTATTTGGTATTAATCTTATCTGCGTAGAGATAAGAGTAATCCGAGTAGCAAATACTGCAGTTAACTTTAATCTTTATACGGAAAAACTTTTTACGGTGTTCTGAACGAGTTGACGGATGTAGGCATAGTTGTGCTCTCGTCTCATCCTCCTTTGAAGTTGGGTCCGAAACAAAATGTTTAATCAAGAAAAAATGTTATTCTTTGTTGTGTGCTTTGCTTCAGTGGGCTTCAGCGTTGACACTTCTAAAATTGGATCCTCGGTTTTTCGTTCGTGTTGTTGACCCGGTAGACATAGCATGGTCATTCTTCCTTGTTTACCACCTCGCTTGTCACATTCTTGTTTCGAGTTCGTTCTCCGCAGACGTATATTTCCACATTCTTCTGTCCCATGTGATGGGAGTGAGTCGTTAAGATAACAAGGCATCGCCATCTGATGGCGTTTGTTGCAGTTTTCTTTTCCTTGTGGTTGGTATAGGAGTGCCCAGGAGATGGCGCTGGGCTTCCAGTCTGATATATTTTGACTTCTCAGCTTTTTGAAGCATTCTTTGCTTGTGCTGGAATGGTTCTCAGATTGGTTGCATTTTCCTTTGCCCCTGAGCTTCTTTTATGTTTTTTTTCTTTCAAATCGGAGATATGGCATATTATTCTTCAGTTTTTTCTCATTTTTTTTTCAGCAGAAGACGTGACTATCTCTAAATATATGACATGACGTGATAATTACTCACAAAACAAATTCAAAATAAACACAAACATCTGGCATTCTTTTTTTTTATAGTTCCAATAGTTGCGATAGGCCAGTGGTTCCCAACCTTTTCCGTGCCGCGTACCCTTAATCGAGGTTCAAATAGCTGCCGTACCCCTTTTTTGACGAATTGTTGTTTAGAATTATTTACCACGACCAGAAAGTCAAAATGACGATATTTATTGTCATCAATGATAGGGCATGTAAATCTGAAAATGCGTACGATGGGGTATCTGATTTTGAGGCAATACTGAAACTGGGTTGGGGGACTCAAAAACGACTGAAGCGAGGTATTAAACCTATGTACTAACTTGATTTTGGGACCTTCACGTACCCCTTGCGAGGGTCTCTCGTACCCCTTTGGGTACGCGTACCACCAGTTGGGAACCACTGCCATAGGCTACTACCCTCCGAAACTGAAAACCGACTCGTCTGATTAAGACCAACTGTACTACGTTTCATGACACCAGTACGTTATCCACCAAAGTTTAAAAAAAAATCGAGCTGTGGCTACGCGGAAAATGGCATTGTATGTTTTTAGTAGAAAGGAGGAAGACTCTTATCCCATCCTTCAACCCATTCTGCTAGATGGTCAATAGTATAGGAACCTCAGTTATGAATACTTTTCTCGTCCTGCTTCGCTACAATCATCAAGCATCGGGAACAGGTCCTTCAGCAAATTCGAACTGTGAATTCACTTCCTAATTCATTTCGAATTGCAGACTCTCTAACCCCTTTGCTCGTCGCTGTCATTTGTTCCACTTTGCAAACAGTGCATTCTAAACATATTTCCAGCTGTTTTCTTTTTACGAACTCTCTTGACTAAAAACATTGCTGTGTAGGTTGAAATTCTCATGCCTGAAGTCTTACCGGAGCCTTCGTTTTGTTGCAATAGTGCTGCCGCATCGCTGCTGCAGCACTTATTTGCTTCTGCGGAAGATGCGTTTTTGGATTCACTTCCGGCATGATTTCTTCTTACTTGATGCAGCACCTTGCAGGGAAGCACGGATTTGGTCGGTAGGCAAGTCCGCGATTCTCGAGAGGCGCTGCCGTCTTCCTCGGAAGCACTGCAGGTCAAAAACGAATGTAGAAAGAATTATCCCGGAAGCGGCCGAGAAGTGGAACAAAAACGATACTCGGGTGTTGGGTCTCATGAAAAGGAAAAGTTTTTCGAGCAAAACTGAAAACAGTTAACAGTTTCTGTCACATTTCATAATAGAATATTTACTATATTGCTTTGCTCTGATTTTCCTAATTTTCTTTGTTTTATAGTCACATCTCACCAGTGATTATGTGTCTGCTGTATTCTATGCTTGTTCTTCTCTCTCACGGTCTAAACTAAGTTGTATCGTAATTCCATACGAGCGCACCAGTTTGATCTATTTTACCGCAGAAAACTAAAAATTATAGTTTATTCCTATCAGTGAGTAGTTAGTTGTTAGTTGCTATGTTAGTTGCGTTCATAAAACGGCTTAGGGACAATCAAATCGTATGTTGGGTGCGTCACAACGCTATTGAATTCCGATACAATTAAGTAGACACCCGTCTAGTTGACGTTCTGCAGTAAGTTGAAATCTCGACCAACTAGAAGGGTGTACGCCGTTGCGTCGCTTTTCGCCCACCTAGCGAGCTGGTTGGGAGTTTGCTACAGTTTGTTTTTGTTTCCAAGATGGCGTTTGAGGTGTTGCCTTCGAATGTGATACTGTACCTTGTAGATGGAGTAGTAAGCCTATGTATCGAAAATGAAAAGGAAGAGCTCCCAGGGTCGGAGCCTCGAAGGCTCACTGGAAAATGCCTGATATTGCTGGCATTGTTGGTTCAGTCACTACAAAATTGGTCAGAATCGACGAGGAGGATAATCACTTGATGAATACACCCGCACTGTCAGGAGTTGCATAATTTTTTCCACCATGATGCGCGATTTCAGCACTTTTAACTTGTGTTATAATCCTACGAAAAAAAATATGTAAAACATAACACAAAACAGGGTTTGCAATGTAACTTTTACCGAAAAAATAACACTTAAAAGGTCTTAACAGAATAACACTTGCAGGTTGTCTGTTGAAGTCGTGCATCTTGTGTCATATATTATCAAACTTTTGACAGTGCGATGCCTGCGCCCGCCCCCCCCCCCCCCCCTCGGGCTTGCCCGGACAGTTCATGCTAGATTAATAGCTTTGCGAACTCTTAGCAGATAATGGGGTTCGGGCCCGTATCCAGGAATTTATTCGGGGGGGGGGGGTGCCTGCGGGTCGGACAAATAATTACAAAAAGACATAGACCAGAGGGAAAAGCCTGTAAAAATGATGTTTTTTGTATGTTTCGGGGGGGGGGGGGGGGAGGGGGTCAACCCCCTACCCCCCCCCCCCTTGAGGGGTTAAATGGTAATCACATTGTCAGAAGTTTGATTACAGTTATCACATGTTTGCGCATCCTTGTGGTAAATGTTCTGAGAATATATCTGTTATGGCCCTTTAAAGTGTTGCGTTTGCAAAAAGATAAAATTTGAAGTTTAGCCGAAAAGGGCTGAGATACGACAGTCTACCCGATGAAAAATTTGTAGCCTGCGTAGTTGTATGATTGTTGTTCGAAAAAGTTGCATGTATTGATATGTAATAGTAAAGAATACTATCATTTAATGTGCCTCAAACTGGGCCAATCTTAAGCAGTAGTACCCAATTGCAGTCTGTCTTGCTATAGTAGCATCCAGTCTTGCTAATAGTAGCATGCAGTAGAATGCAGTAATACGGTAGCCTTGACATAAAAGCATGTAGTAGCATCAGTTCGTACTGCACGCTACTTTTTCGTACAACTTCATATTTGAGATAGATTTTTCATTGGGTAGTTATCCCCATCACTTCGTTAAAGCACAACTCTTACTAGAAGTGATCTTTTCCCTATGAAAGGGATCAGAAAAAACGTTTTCGAAAATACCATTACTTTCCTCCTGAAACTAGCGATTCTCTTGTTAGCGCTTGTCGACTATCTCCAGCCTTCCTGCTCTCCGACGCGGCGGCTGGGCGCAAACATTTCAAAAATGAACGTGCCTTGGTTAAAAAGCGGAGAAACTAAGCAAATAAAAAAAAGTAATAAACAGTAGATTATCACATCGTTGTGTGTGGAAGAGTTGTCAGCGGACGTTGAAGATTCCGGCAGACTTTTCGTTGTGTGACGGGAAAACTCGGCAAGGCCGAAAAAGCGCTAAAAATTCGTAGTTACGAAACGAAACAATGGAAAAAGGTGGGGATTTTAGAAGCTTATAACTCCATATGAGAGCTAAGTATATATAAAAGGCAGAGTAAGCAAGAGGGGTCCTTTAAGTAGGCCTTAAGACCCGATGAAAATGCGTTACTTCGATGTTCCGCTGTCCGAATAATCGATTTTCATCGAATGAACTTTATCTTTCGGGTTTGTGGTAGGATTGCCAAAAAATAAATCGTTTTGGGGTCGCACGCAGTAGCGGTCTTTGGGTGATTATAGAGGGTTTGATTACGGGTTTGTTTCCTTCCCCGACGTTGACCCAGAGGATTGACAGCCTGACGAGGACCCTTGCCAAGAACGGCCGAAATATCGCTGATGAAGAATCGTAGCTGACGTATCCGTTGTAAACATTGTTTAAATAAAATAGGGTCCTGGGTTCAGATCCCGGCCGAGGAGCATTTTTGTCTTTCAGTTCACTACTTATAAAACAAGACCAAACTTTTCGATGGGATCCCAAAAATTCAATATCTGATCCAGACAACTGGGTCTTGTCTTAGTCAGATCCAGTCATCGCCAGAATCCTTGAACATTCTTACAATTAAAATTCAGAAACAGATTAAGGCCAAATAGCTAATCATCTGAGAAAACCAAGTTCAGATATGGATTCAGCATGTGTGTTTACCCGTATAAGTCATATCTGTTTTGACGAAAAGTTCCTGCCACTTCTGCCAATTTCCCGGTTTCGGCCAAACTCTAGAACTACTTGTCCGGCGAAAAAAGAAAGCTAAAAAACGAACTCAGGGTACCTTCTTTCCCCAATAACGAACATCTAATCAACTTCAAATAAAGATTTAACTTATAACAAATTTTCCGACTCCAGCCGGATTCCGGTCGAACTATATGTCCGGGTAAAATATGATTGTCACACACGGATTCAGCGTCTCTTCTTACCCCTAAATCGGTTATCTAATCAGCTAGAAATAAAACTTTAACTTCTAACAATTTTCCGGTTTTGGCCGGATTCCGGGCGAACTACATGTCCGGGAAGAAAATTGTTTTCACATAAAAGTTCAACATGTCTTCTTGCCCTAAATCGGACATCTGATCAACTCCAAATAAAACTTTTAATTTTAACAAACTTTCCGGTTTGGGCCGGATTCCGGGCGAACTACTTGTCCGTCGAGAAAATGGTTTTGACCATCGTCTTCAGCATGTCTTCCTACCTCTAAATGAAACATCTAATCAACTTCAAATAAAACTTTTACTTTTAACAAACTTTCCGGTTTGGGCCGGATTCCGGGCGAACTACTTGTCCGTCGAGAAAATGGTTTTGACCATCGTCTTCAGCATGTCTTCCTACCTCTTAATCAAACATCTAATCAACTTCAAATAAAACTTTTACTTTTAACAAACTTTCCGGTTTTGGCCGGATTCCGGGCGAACTACTTGTCCGATTACAAAATGGTTTTCACCATCGTGTTCAGCATGTCTTCTTACCCCATAATCGACTATCACATTAGCTGTTTAAAATATTTTGTTTGCCCCTTAATTTGAACCCCTTCCCCCACCCTTAAATGTAGGGCTACAAAGCCCATTTACGAACTCGACTGGTCCGCCGACCCAACGAATCCTCACACCAAGTTTCATCAAAATATCTCATTCCCTTCGAGAGTTATCGTGCTTACAGACGGACGGACGGACAGACGGACAACTTTTGCGAAGTCATAGGTATCCCTCAACTTACGTTTTGGGATCCCAAAAAGCGGTCTTTCTTGCAAAAGTGAGCTTACCATCTGGAATAAACATTTCCTGAAATTTAAATTCTCTGCGTATTGATGAACTTGATGTCTTGTCGATCCATCGGTTCATGTTGTGAACGTCATTACTAATGCCCAAGATGAAAACAAAAATTAAATTATCCCTTAGCAGAATCAAAATAATTCAGTTTATTCGAATCCAAGATACAGAAATAGACTGGCTTTTCAGTTAAAACTTCATGGAAATGCCGGAAATTATTTATTTTTATGAGTGAAAATAAAAACTGAATGGAGCTTTCTGAGAATTCGAACTCGTCATCAAAATAGTTCAGTGTACTCAAATCGATGAGATATAAGTTGCGTTTTTGATCGCCTGTGTAAGTCCCCCTGTGAGTTCGCCGTTGAAGCTTAATTTCTGTGTTTACACTAAGTTCGCCTGACGCCTTACGCCTTCGCCGTTTGAAGACGCAGGTGAATAAAAACGGAAAATAAGCATCCCGGCGAATCATTCATAAAATCGCCCGAATAAGTCAGTAAAGGGTAGTTATATTTGACAGTGAAAAGTCAATTCTTCTAGTTGCAATATACAAGTTGTAATCATCCATTTCCAAACACACTTTCGAGGACTTTCAGTTTTGTTGGGTTAATTTATTCATGACAGGTGAACTCGGACCGGGAACTGCGTCTGCGTCACAGTTCGCCGTTTCACTTGCAGGTGTTGTAGAACCGAGAACTGACACGGTCTCCGTTTCAGCAAAAACGACAATTAAACAAACTTAGATTAGATTAGATTTTATTTTACACATGTATACAAAACATTTTACAGCACCTGCTAAGAAAGCCCCAAAGGGTTTGTTGGCCGCAGGTGGCAGTCTTCCCTATTCTACTTAATGTGGTAACACTACTTTTACATTATTATACATGTCATTCATAGGCGGTTCACACATATACAACAAACATTCTGCTTACAAAAAACACTCACGCATCAATTACTATTCTTTTGCAAGAAAAAATCTCTTCGCTGTAGCCTTGAAGGATGCCAGATGGAAGGAAGGTGAGGCTAACTCGGAAGGTGATCGAAAACGAAAAATAAGAAGAACTGAGATCAGGAACGGCAATCAAAAAAACAACTGTAAATAAGCTGGCTTTTCAGTTAAACTTCAAGAGGGTCGTAACAGATATATTCTCATACCGATTAACAATAGGATGCGAAAACACATGTTATCTGTTGTCAAACTTCTGACAGTGCGGGGGTGTGCAGTACTTCGTCTTGACTTCCGCCTCCTATTCCTAGGCAGCGGAAAGTATCTTGAAATGGAACTTCGGCCATCCATTTTAGCTGATCAAAGGTTGCGAAATACGCGCATGTTTGTAGGGCGTGGACTTCTGAGTCATTTGTGTTTTTGAAACGCTTTATCATTTTGGAAACTCGAGTGGCAATTTCCTCTGGTTCTTTATCAAGAAGAAAAAAATAGGAGCCTTGAAAATGTAACACCTGGTTGGAGAAATGAGTGAGGGGTTTCCAGTTGTGGGAATGATATACAGTAGAGGTATGCTTATGTGAACGTTTGTTGACGGTGGACTTTGCCATTTTCATGCACTTGTTGTGTCTAAAGCTAACCACCAGTTAGCCAAAGTAGGTAATTAAGGGCATCTGAAACCACCTGTATATGTATTTTGGATCTTCATTCTACCATTTAGCCGGAAACTGCACTGTTCACATTAAAGTAACTGTTCACATAAGCATAGGTAGGCATAGGTAGACTGTACCTGAACGGAAGTTTGAGGAATAGGCCGTGCATAGAGCAACGCTATACACTGAAACCAAGAACGCATGATCAGATAGAACCTCCGTCTCCCTATCTCAGTAATACGACCATGCGGAGTCAAATATATTCTGATACCTTAACCCGATACAAACGAGCGGAGGAGGAGCTACGCAGCACATCATAATTTGTTACCTCTATAAGCATCTACGGCGCAGTTGAACCCCGCAGAAGAATACGAAGGCCATATGAGTCGTCCTTTAGAGCTCGGTCACACTGGGCTAAAAAAACAGCCTATTCGACAAACAACTGAAAATCCCTAGGGGACGTGAGATTTGATGGGCTTTGTGGCATCTTGGGGATAATGAGCACACTGTAACTAGGGGTCAATTAGGGTTCCTGCAACATAATTATACGCACTGTTTTACTCTAATTTATCTCCTGAATATAAAACGACAACATTCAGAATTAGTTGTATCTTGTTCTTTTTTCTACTTTTTCAACCCAAAAAGCCAGGAAATGAGCCAAGTGTGACCAAGCTCTTACATCTTATTGGTCTCTACCCTAGTGACGTCACGTCTAACTCGCTAGAAGACCGGGTTCTCGCCCCCTGCAGGCATCCTACGGTTGTTCAGATAGTATGCGAAGAGGGAAGTAGACGGGTATCAACTGTCACCTCACAGCAAATACCTCTAGCTCCGCTCAATTTTGTCGGGGTACTCACAGTTGCTGCATGGGACCAAAGACGGAGGTTCTATCTTAAAGCCAGGCTTCACCTTCCAGATTTTTCTTCCGGATTCCAGACGAAACGAACTCCACCCTAAAATAGTGGCGAACTTCTGCCAAAAACCTAGACAGATGCCGTTGGACCCGAGCTCGGTCAGGGGTCGAACTGGTACACTGTCAGAAGTTTCATAACAGATTGCGCATAACACTTTCAAGAATAACACCTTTTCACTTAGAAAAAAAGTGTTATGACCAATTAAGTTTATACTATTTCGTGCCCAGATCTCCAACAACACCTTCAATAGGTAAAAATACTACACTGTCAGAAGTTACATATCGACAACAGCAGGATGCGCGGTTTCAACAGATAACACTTTGGGATGTTATATGTTCCCGTTAGGATTTTTACCAATTGAAGGTGTTGTTGGAGATCTAGGCACGAAATAGTGTAAACTTAATTGGTCATAACACTTTATTTCTAAGTGAAAAGGTGTTATTCTTGAAAGTGTTATGCGCAATCTGTTATGAAACTTCTGACAGTGTAAACGTCAAATTTTAAGTATAGTTGGTAAAAGTATAGTAACAAGTATATTGGGTATACACAAGCTCGGTCAGGGGTCGAACTGATAAACGTCAAAATTTTAAGTACCTATAGCTGGTAAAAGTATAGTAACAAGTATATTGGGTATACACGTACAGCATTCGGCTTCTGGTACCGACAAAAGCTCTGTCGGTAAATCAGGAATATTTTTGTCGGGACCAAATCGACTGCCTCAGGTCCCTGGGTCGGGTTATCGGCGAAACGTCCCCTGGCGAAATGTGCCCATGAAAAAACGTTCCCATGACGAAACGTCCCCGGTTAAAATATTCCAGTAACAACCTGGATAATGTCCAGGCCTGCCGTAAGAGAGTCGTATATTGTGATCCCAGAAGTCGTTGAAATGATGGGTGACCTGAGTTCTTGAGGTCACCCCTGAGCAGAATCACATTTCCTGGTGAATTTCAAAAATAACTAAAGCACAACTCTGACTAGAAATGATCTTTCCACGACGAAATAGAGTAGAAAAATCGTTTTTCGAAAATACCATTCCTCGTGAAATCAGCGATCTTCTTGTTAGGGCTTTAGGGGTTCATAGAGGGTGTTTTGGCATAGTGTGAAAAAAAAGAGAGAATAAGAAACCCCCAAGTTCCCAGTTATGGCTGCGTGGAGTACACCTATCTCCGCAATTGCTAGCTCGGCTAAACACCTGTGCCTAGGAACGTTTTTTTTAGAGTTTCGTCACGCTGGATGACTGGAGTCAAATGAGACTGCTCGGCGACAGCGGTTGGGTCAAGGGCACACGTGTTGGTTTTGGCAAGATATTTGAAATTGAGCTGGAAACAATGTTCGTGTAGTCTAGTATTTCACACATGGCTATGTGGGCTGTGTAAAAAATTTCCATTAAAGATAGTTTAAAGCCAGCTGGAAACAATGTTCGTGCAGTCTCTCGAGTTTTTTCAGACATGGTCTGTATGGGTTCTGCAACGATCTCCACCGGTCCAGAGTACTCTTGAATACTCATGATTTTGTTTTTTAAGCAATAGAAAACGAATAGGTCTATTTTTCAAATTAGCAAAAGGGCCAAACAGAATACTGTTCAAACACTTTTAGTTCGTACCTTGTCACAATCAGGTTTCCACTGAAAAGACAACTTGTCAACTGAAACAACGTCATATTATCCCTTGCTTTCCAAAAGCTAGTTATTCAGCATTGATCACTGTCTTCTGATAATTTCTTGATTTCTTGAACCAATACTGATTTTGTTATTGTTAAGTGTCGCCACTTTTCTCTGACGGAACCTGTGACTTATGGCAGCAAAAAACACTGATATTCTGGTGCCTATGAATCTGGGTACTTTTACAATCTATTAAAGCGGGCCACAAAAAATGGTCTTTCTACCACACACACAATGCTCCCCATCCCTACTGTCACCATGAATGTTCAAAACCACCAAAACCACCGTAAAACAATGAGCAAATTAAAAAAAAACACCAAATTTCCTAGGTTTGAAATAACTCTGTATGGACTAAATCTCAGCCGATTATCCCGGACAGCTGTTATGGCACGTAGGGAGTCAAGGGTCAAAATAATAATTTCCATCTACTGCTCCAACTGTTTATTACAAATACAAATAAATTATAAAACCAAGACCAGTGTGGTACCTTTGAAGACATACAAAAATTATCAGTTAGGTCTTATAATTCTTTGCTAATCAATCCTGGAAAATTCCGCCATCTAGAAAAGAAGACGTTGTGCGTGGTTTTTTTTCTCGAGCCAAAACAGCAACTCGGCAATCGAGTTCAAATCTAAACAAACCCGTGGCAAGCGATCACTAAGAGAAGTCAAACAGAATGTTTGGATTAGGTCTTTAACTAGAAATCTCGCTTTATCAACTTCATAATTATATGCCTCATTTTTTTGCTACATTTTTGTATTTACTGGTAAGGAACTGGTCGAAGAATTCTGTCTCGCTTTGCTTAAAATTGAACATCTGTGACCAATGGCAGAATCTTGCTATCGTCGGCAACACTGGTTTTATCAGTTGCCATCTAGCGGTTAACTGTTTTCGACTGATCTTAATTCTGCGACCGTTTGGGTCATCTGCACCGCCAAAGATGTAAAAGACTGTATTGATAGAAATAGGACATAAGTAATTTTGCTAGGTCTATAATAGGCTTGGGTTGCTACTCACTAAAATAAAATTCACAACTCCAGTAGCAAAAAAGTACAGTCCTACATATAAAAAATATTCTGTTCGGAAATGTTATAATAGTTAACATACCTCCATCTCGGTCCATATCGGAATAACAACCTCGACGGCCATTTAAAATATCAACCTCGCCTTCGGCTAGATAGATTAAATGTTTCCGTAACCTACCTCGCCTTCGGCTTGGATAGGCTATTTTCAGTGGCCGTCTCGGTGAATTTTCCGATATCAACCTCGCATGTCGGAAGTTAACCTTTAATATGTTATTGGGTTAGGGTAAATTTCGTGTCAAGATTATCTTGTCATTTGATAACAATCAGGGTCACTCAAGTACACTTAATTTGGTCACGTTTAAGATCTTGCGCAATACTTCATGTTTGTCATACACTTGTTTTTTATTTGCTTCAAAGGAAAAGGTTTCACTTTGTTTATCATTCAAGTGGTGAACGTTGACCGTGGTTGTTTGACCTTATCAGTGATGGTATTTCCTAAAAGCTCATGTAATAATGATAACTTAGTTTAAAAAACGTAAAGACATTGCCTGATATTTTAAAATCGTACTCCTTGTTTACATAGTAGGCTACACATGGGTGCACGTGGAGATACCCGCAGGAATTGGTGGAGCACCCATGTATATTAGTAGGTGATGATAAAGAGATATATTCAAATATCTTGCTATATATATTCAAATATCTTTTGCGTCAAGCTTGGGCTCAAGGAATATTTATGGAAAAAAAAGAGTTTCAAAACTTGAAACTTTTTTACTTTAAAATCTTGCGAAATACGTGGGTCGCAGATCATACGGCGGACGCTGCATAAAAACGAAGGCGGACCGGGGTCACCTTCAGTTAGGATCCCTGTTCTTTTGTTTTTCTTCTTCCTTAAGTCAGGATCTGTGTTCTGATGCAGGATCCCTGTTTTGATTTCAGTAACGAACCCGGCTCCTACTGTGGACTTTGGACGTGTACATCACGTGATGTCATGTTGGTTATTTGCTTCAAAAGGAAAATTTATCTTTGTTTGTCATTCAAGTGGCGAACGTTGACCGCGTTTGTTGGATCTCTATCAGTGATGGTAATTCCTAGCAGCTTAAGTAATTTTGAAAACTTGGAAAAAACGTGAAGGTGATTCACTGTTTTATTTTATATCGTATTCCTTGGTTAAATACTGCAAAGGTTAGGGTGTACGTGGAGATGCCCGCGGGGCGATAAGGAGCATCCATTTCCATCAGTAGGTGATCCAGAGCAAAAATAACACTAGGGAGTAGCGCCAAGACTTGAAAGAAGCGACACACACTCGAATAGCAGCGACACTAGCGAACGAGATAGAGAACGTCCCTACTTAAACTCATTCAGCCGTTCACAAGCGCTGGCTCCGATAACTTCATATTCTGAACATAGCAAAAAAATGATACAGCCTCCATTGTTTCCTTGGTGTGTGCAAACCGTACTTTTGCTTTACTAAAAATTTTTAAGCCCGCAAGTTTGTCTCGCTTTAAATGCCGCAAGCGGAGTGGGCGGCGCAACGAAAATGGCCCGTTTTTGATACATGAAAAGCATAGGTCTTGGCACTACTCTCTTAGTGTTATTTTGCTCTGGTTCTTGCTCCGATTTGGTTGTGAAGCGTCCTCATGGCAAAACGTCCCCAATGGTTTTGGTTTGTTTTACAGATATGGGAACAGAGTCTTGTAGGCAGGACGTGGGACCAGTCGCTTTAATTGCGAGCAGTTTCCCCCAAATGTACAGAGCGTGTTCCACCCTTCTAACAATAGTTTCTACTTTTATTAGAAGCAAGGATACCGAAATGGCTTCCAATCTGAGTACGAAGCCTATCCCTCGCATTGGCCGTCATACAGGCTTGTTTTTGGATTACTACATAACAATAAAAACAGTACTGTCGCCATTATATCTATCTACTGTTTCCGTTCGGAAAATGGATTTTTTTTTTGAATTTCTCGTGCTTTTTGCTGATTGCTGGTTTTAAGCAGAAACGGCGAATTTTGAAGGCCTCTTTGAGCTGTCCTTTTCAGTCAGACCTGACAAACCTTTGTAATCATTGGCATGAGCAACCAATTCCTTCCTCATTTTTTTTTTATTATCAGACAATAATGGGAGTGGCAAATTTCCAGGACGTTGGTCTATTTATTCACAGTCAGTAACTTAAGTTAATCAGAACATTTTAGCGTTCGTTTGCCCTCTCAGGTTGTTGTCATCGGACGCATGCCCTTGACTTTTGAATCTGCCGCTCGTTCGACTCACTTTCCCTCATCTTTGATTCTCGCTTTATTGCCAGGCAATGACGTCCGGGGTTTTTCAGTAATCGGAATTCTCGCTGTCAGTTCTCTCTGTCGCCAAGATGCTGGTGTATCTGTGTGTCTTTCTTCCCTGGAGCATTGTGTTGTCGTATTTGATTTTTGTCTATCTTGCTGTCTGAAAGGTGATTAACCAATTTGTTTATTTCTTATTCCGCTACGTGGCAGCACTGTAGCATCAGTTGCCCATTTCCTTTCATTTATGGTGGGTTTACACACTGCGTAAAATCCGAGCGTATTTTGAATTCCGAGCGTATTTTACGCACGTTTTGAGCTTGAAAAGATTTCTAGCAATACGGACTTATTTATGTCCGGACGCTCGGATTTCAAAATACGCTCGGATTTCAAAATACGCTTGGATTTCAAAATACGCTCGGATTCTACGCAGTGTGTAAACCCACCATTATTTGGATTCTCAGAGGCCGTAGAGTATAAAATAAGAGCTGAAAGCTCGTATGGTACTTGGGTACTTAGAGTGGTTAGTATGGGCTTCAGCTGAGGATCGCGTAAATTCCGGACATGTAATGGAAGATTTAGGATATGGGTTTTCGCCAACTATCAAGTTCCGTACGAATCGAACCATGCGTTCGAGAATTATGTATGTCACAAGGTATTAGGACCCTCAACAACTCACATCACCGTAAATATTCCTTGAGCCCAAGCTGACTTTGAAACAGATATTCAGCCTGACGAGGACCCTTGCCAAGATGTGCCGAAATATCGCTGATGAAACATCGTAGCTGACGTATCCGTTGAAACATTATTTGAATACACATCACCGTGCCCAAGATCTGTGAATGTACACGTACGGTTTGTGACTGTCTTGCCGGCCAAATCTGGCCCCGATCCCTCCACTCCAAGCAAGCCAAAATATTTGCGGTACCCCCTCTCCAACACCATATCCGTCGGGACCTTTAAACAGAGCACCTGGGGCATGTGTTCTTATCAACTCTTAGGTTTCACCAAGATGGGACTATCAATTCGAGAGTTTTGCATGCCACAATTTCCGGTAACTCTCTGTCGATCCGATTTGTATGCATAAATGTCATATGTGGGGCATTCAGTCCTACCTCCCATCAAGTTTCACTGAGAAATTCCGGAAAATACCTCAACCCCCCCCCCCCCCCCTGATCTCCCCCACAGGTCGTATCCAGGCCATACCTCATTCGGCACATCTAGGACCCGTGACATTTGTACCTCCCAGCTTTCATCACTTATCCCTTCAACCGCTTAGTCCCTACAGGGATCATATACTTCTCGGGACCCCCCCCCCCCCCCTCCGGCTCACCCACCGTGTCCAGATGCGACTAGGACACAAAAATGTCACATCTATAGGATAATAATAATAACACTAATTGTATTGAAAAAGCCCGAGGGCCATATACAAGCACAGGTTATGAATACACATAAACGTAAATAACCATACAACTAATCTACGGAGAGCTTTCTACCAGCGCTCTAGACACAAACCTACAAATCTTGCTAATCGACTAGGCGGATTTACACTTCCGGAGACCAGGACCGAAAATTCCCCTACGGAGATCCAAAAGCTCCTAAAACCCACCAAATTTCACTCGAATAGGAGCACTTCCCGGAAAATGTCCAATATCCGCCCCCTCCAACAGAATAATATTAGAACGTTATCGCAGCCTAATTTTGTCTCGTAGTGTTGTGTGATTTCTTTTTTTTCTCTTTTTCTTTTGTTTCCTCACCAACTCTTCCGACCATTTACTTTGTATTTGTATGGAGGGTTTAAATAAAATTATTATTATTAATATGATACTAGTTAGCCTAGGCAATCTAGGCAGCTGCAGAGGGCTCCAGCCTTGGAAGGGGACTAAGAGCCGAAGTGGTAATTATAATGTGTAAATCAAAGTATAGTCAGTAATAATATGTTTATTTTCTAAGTGTTGTGAAGGATGGAGTGGGGAAAAACTCCAATATCCCACTTATGATGCCACTGCTGTGAGGATGGACGAGTGGAGGCGAGGTTTAATGAAGTTAATGGTTCCTGGGGTGTGGGCTGAAGACATTCTGACACCGTAGGTGCCCACTAGGGCTGCTATGGGATGTCTCCATAACATAAGTATGCTTGTCTATTTTCTAAAGGCAAGTACATTAAATAAATTAAAACTAAAAGGAAAGTTTGTTTTTGCTAAATTACCAAAAAGGGGGCACCGACTCTGTTAAAGTTTAACCGTAAAGGGCTGGGATAGGACAATCTAGTTACCCATCACGTATCCACTTAAATTGGCTTGAAGACCCGCTGAAAATGCGTTAGTTCATCACGAATAATGATTTTCAAATAGTGGAATTTCCGTGTGTTTTTTGGTACTTCTATGCGCTTGTATTTTTGATGTGTGCCTTACGAGAAAAATTTACGATTTTTTTTTTGTCCACTGCCCACTGAAAAACCGCGTTTGTATTGAGATTAAAATTTCCCGCGTCATAGTAGAATTTACGTTGTGGGGACGGCCGCAGATACGCTGTGAAAAGTTTCTCCGAATAAGGACCCAGTATTTGCTACTGGGATTAACCTTATCTCTATTGGGATAAAATTAATCCGAATTAGGGATAATCTTATCTCAATACAGACAAGATTAATTCCAGTAGCAAATACTGCAAGATTTTTTTTACAGTGTATTCTGAGCGTCATAACTAGAGCAGATAGTGGAAAATAAAAAATCCCTTTGCGGAATCCAAATAGTTCAGCGTATTCAGTTAAATGACAAAAAAAAGTTTGCTTTTCAGTTAAACTTTAACGGCCTAGGACCCTGGATTTCCGGCCTGTCTGTGTTCAATTTGTTTGCTAACGTCGAGTCACGATTTCAAGGGCGAGAACACAACCAACCTCCCCAATAAAACCCAGAGGAAGCCCTTGGCATGGTCCTAAGAGTTGGTCTGCGATCACGCACAGGTGCGTGTTCTCTGGAGTCACCAGCTGTTCCTCACATTCTGAATTTATCTGGTTTTAGGTGGTTTCACCCTGTCTGTAATATAACTTCGTTGAATGCAGTGTTGCCATATTGGCGGATTTTGCGCCAAACTGGCGGATTTTGTCGGAGACTGGCGTACATATTTTTGGAACTGGCGTGTTGCGTAAATCGTGACTGTTTTTCTTTTTAACTGGCGGATTTTTTGGCGTGATGTGAAAAATTTACTATCTTTACGAAAAACCGACTGTTTTTCAGAAGAATAGACTTTTTTTCAGAAAAATCGACTGTTTTTACATCGTTTTAATCGTCGCGACCGAAGGCCGCAAAAATGTTTGGGGTTCTGCGTTGATAGTCATTGTGTTTTTGGGAGGTTTAGATTTTTCTGGCGTATTTTTCAAAGGCCTCGGCTTATCTTTTCTACCACGATCTGGCAACACTGGTTGAATGTCTTAGCTTCGGCGGTGGAAACCAGAAAGTGGCGTAAGAAGGCAATAAAGCTATGTGACTGCCAAACTCAACTCTGAGAATATTGAAGAAGGGACCATTTTTTTGGAAAGATGGTCACGATGTCAAGGCATTAAAGTTTAACTGGAAAGCCAACTTATTTTTGTTTCATTTAACTGAATACACTGAATTATTTGTATTCTGCCAAGGGATTTTTTTATTTTCCACTATCTGCTCTATTTATAACGATCAGAATATCTGCGGCCGTCCCCACAACGTAAATCCTACTGTGACGTGGGAAATTAATCTCAACACGAACGCGGCTTTTCAGTTGGCAGTGGTGAGTTTGGTGAAGACTGCTTAGTGCCTGAACAAAAGATAATCATAAATCTTTTTCGTAAGGCATACAACACAGATTCAAGCGCATAGAGGTACCACAAATTCCACGGAAATTTCATTATTTGAAAATCGATTAATCGTAAATAGTGGAACAACGAAGTAACGCATTTTCAGCAGGTCTTCAAGCCAATCTAAGTGAATAAGTGATGGGTAACTAGATTGTCCTATCCCATCCCTTTTCGATTAAACTTTAAACATTCAGTGCAATGAATTAATTTAAACAGTTTTGATCAATTATCATTAAAATGTAGTAGACTGCGTCATATGGATACTTCAGCTAATTTTGTTGTAGCTAGGTTCAGGCTAGGCTATATTTCATAGGCCGTCCTGGCGAGTAGAGGGCTTCCCGCTCAAGCTGGAAAAACCTGGGCTGAAGGAATATATTTATTTATTTATTTCCCTCAAAACTGGGGAGTACAAAATGTAATGTATAAAATAAAACCATAATTAGATCGACTGATGCAATCAGTGACACTGAAGATACTATAATAAAATACACGATAAATAAATTATAAAATTGTCATTAAATTACGTAAATTAAAAAGACTAAAATAAGAAAGCTGCGCCAATTGTCATAAATGTGTCAAAACATACATGCACTGGAGAACGAACAGGAAAGAAGAACATGGAAAGAAACGACATATATTAGGGTTAATAGTACACTTATGTATTTCCCGCTTATCTGTAGGAAAGCAATGGAGTAGCAAAATGAATAAGGAGAAATTAAGCGATTTGCTTTTTGTTTGTTCTTCCTTATTTGTTTGTTTTCAGTTCATTAGACTCTTTTGTGTTTAAGTCGACTGCTTCAGAGGCCTTTGTTTGATACTTGTGTGGTCGTATTTTGCGTGTCGAAGTAAAATGTTTCTATGTTCTATCCAGTCTGTTTATTTCGCCTTTTTGTTTTTTCGTTTTTGCTTCGCCATTTCGTAGTTTCGTATATTTGTTCCAGGATATTTGACTGGTTTGCTGGACAGGTGACACGCTTTTCGTTGGTTCTTTCTTATTTCTTTTTGGCATTAATGAAACTCGAAGCACTTATGACTATTCTCGAGGACTTTCTCCACTTCCCTTCAGAGGTCTATCTGTGATGTTCCTTAGAATGTGACCGTATTTTCATGTCAAAAATAACAAAGTATATCTATGTTTCTTAATTGCTGGAATCGAAAATTAGGTCCAAAAGTCAGGCGGTTTGTTTTTTCGATTTGCTTCTTTTGTTTCCTTTTTGGAATTCACGAAATTCTTAAAGGACCCCTTGCTCGTTCTGCCTTTTATGATATACCTAGCTCCCTTGAATTATAAGCTTCTAAATTCTCCATTGTTTCGTTTTGTGCCTACGAATTTTAGCGCTTTTTCGGCAATGCCGAGTTTTGCCCGTCGCACAAAGCAAAGCTTGCCGGAGCCTTTAATGTCCGCTGACAACTCTTTCAAACATAAGGATATGATAATCTTCTGTTTTTTACTTCTTTTGTTTACTTAGTTTTCCAACTGTTTAACCACGGCGCGTTCAGTTTTCAAACGTTTTGCTCCCACCTGCCGCGTTGGAGAGCAGGAAGGCCGGACAGTCTCGACAAGCGTTAACAAGAAAATCTCTGATTTCAGGTGGAAAGTAATGGTAGCTTTGGAAAAATAATTTCTGATCCCTTTCTTAGGCCAAAGAACATTTCTAGTAAGAGTTGTGCTTTAAGCAGACTTCTTCAGAGGACTTTTGTCAGATACTTTTTAAAGTGTGGTCGTATTTTTCGTGTTGGAGTAATAAAATGTTCCTATATTTTAACCAGGCATCGTCGCCTTAGGTGCCCCAGGCGTCGTCGCAGGTGTTTGTCGATTTGCTGGGATTGGTTCGCTCGTCTGTTCTCATTTGTTTTACGTCACCAAGTCGCAGGTTATAAATATTCTTGTTACTTGTTTGTTGAGGGTCCCTGCAGTATCTCGGAGGTGTCTCTTGGGAGGTATCTTTTTGTCATCTTTTTTTATTTTAAAGTCTCTCGTAATGGAGGTCTGGACTTTATTAATAGCGCTTTCCGGTTCCTTTTGTCATCATCGTCGAAAATCGAAACCATTTGGCACCAGGTCTGGATTTGGATGACACAACGATTGGAAATCTTTAGAAGGGTGTCGATCCGTGTCCCCTCCAATGCCCCCCCCCCCCCAGCTGTTGTATCAGTAAGAAGGAATCCAAGGTTTGGAATTCGGAGCGAGATTGTGTGGGCATGTTCCAGTAACGATTGTGATATTAAAGGACCCCTCGCACTATTTAGTCTTCAGCTTACAGTATTTTAAAATATTTGAATACTTTAAAACAAGGCTGTGCTTTCAACAAATAACCCACGGTTTTGGCTGTTTTAAGCCTTTTCCGAGACACGTTGACTTGTAGCGAAAACAGGGAAACAATTTACCTAACCGGTTTTTCTGATGGAAAAACTTATCGCAGACAACCGTCGACAGCGTGATACACATCGAAGGTAGCAAAATACGGCAAGTGAGAAAATCAGCGTGGTTTTGTTAGAGGGGTTAGAATGTACCGTACGAAATTGAGGTCTCAGGGTTTAGATGTATGGAGTGATTGTGGAAGTACGTTGCGTTAGTATTATAGGTAAGACAGGTCCTTTAACGAGCTGCATAGAAAGCTAGCGGTTGTATCGTTCTCTCCGCACCATGGTCATGTCCGTTTGTTAAAAGTGTAGTTATTTATTCTCATCCATGCTTGTTTCTCTTTTTATTTTGTTTATTTCCTCCACCGTTTCTAATATGGGCCATAAAAATATGCATTCATTAATTCTGTGAGCGATAGGGGACTTAGTCGCTGAAACGATTCGCTTAATTTGTGTTGGAGCTGGTTTTCGGTCAAATCACCATTTCTGTGGTTTGGTATTACGCAACTCTCCTGATTGTAAGACGATGACATTTCAGCTTGCATTGCCCTTTCCGAGAAACGTTAGAAATGCTGCCTCACGCTCCCTTGTAAATAAGTGATACTCCCTCCGCTTCAAATTTCTGGAACTGAATAATTACTTTTCCCAGACGTGGTGACGCTTTTCAAGGCAAAAGCCGTTGATAAATCGATAGTCACTGTCAGTGTTTTGACTTCCTTCTTTACACAAAATCCGCCGACATATATTCAGGCCTGGACAATTTTTTCTTTGCTGTCGCTATGCGTGCGGAATAGTTTTTTGGCGAAACTGTCTCCAAGCTGGCTCGCATGTTGCTCTTCGCAGCCGCAATGACGCCAGCGCCTCTCGCGGTCTAGAAAACCGGAGCGTGAAAGAAATCAATTCCTCAGTTCTCTTTTTGACTCAAAGTTGGACGTGGTCACTTTTCTGCAGCGGAAAGAGTGAGAGACTCAGACGGTTGGGGTAGTGAAATGGTCTTTGTTCTTCGGCGGAAGGTGGCAGTGATTAACCAAGGCGTTGGCTAAGCGAGCGAACTGGATGTGATTGAAGTTGTAAAGAAAGTACAAAAAGTGACATTAAGTTCAAAGCTACTGCAGTGAGTACCTGAAAGATGCCCACGGCTGCCGCCGTTGTCTCGACAGAAAGTTTTGTTGTTGCACCCTCTGGTCCTTGCCGCACGTCGTCGGTTGAAATGGGGCTTGATCTCGGGCTTGGCTCCAGCATTAGCAGCTCTGAAAGTTTGGACTCGCCATTGCCGTTCATTGACGGCAGGTTTGTCTTTGATCTCAACGACTCGGAAGTCAAGTATGCCGTCTTCTGCTTTGTCAAGAACTATGTTGGGTAAGTTGATTCTTCCCTCGCTAAAGGTGGTAAGGTATTTTGGAAACCCAACTGGTTGAGCTGACATCAGGGTATGTAGGACACATACAAGGGTTATGACATAAGCTCGATGAAAGATATTGTTGTTCACATTTGAGGTCTCAAGAATTACCTGGTTGATCACTCAATAATTTGGAGCTCTAAACCGGAGGCAATCTAGCTGGGGTCATTGGAAGCCGACTAAAGGGAAAATAGGCAGTGACCTTTCAGACCCTTGATAAGCTATGCCCTGCCATATTTCAGCAAGCACTCGGCAACACTAGCCTATTTGCTGACCTTGGATGGCTCTTGCAAACAAGAGAACGATTTCTGTCCTGCCGAAATGCTTTGGTGTATTTATTCTTTGTTGCCCAGTGGCTTGTGTGGGTCAGAAATTGATACTGTACTAAGTGTACACAGTCGTGCCGAAATAATGTAAACCGTAACATTCCGCTTTAAGTAAGCGTTAGGAACCGTGACAAGACCTCGCTCCGCTCAGCTTCTTTCTCAGTTATATTTTAATATAAAATTTTAAATATTGCAAATAATTAAAAAAACTCGACGATCAGAGAAGTCTCAATTTTTTTCCCGAGAAAAGTACCATAGTATTTGACGTGCCTTTCCGTCCTTTCTGGTTGACTGGCCAAGTGGGTCTGGGCAGCACAACTGCAGCCGTATAAAATATTGTCTTATGTGTTCCTGTTAATTTTATACTCTTGGGACTACGGCTTCTGGTCCACTCAGTGACGTTGAAATATCGTATATTAAATAAAAAAAATAATATATAACGCAAAATATCGTGTACGTCAAATGTATTCTCCGTATTAATTAAACTTCCTTGTCGTAACTCCGAAGATTGATGGTGTCTGGAAACGACCTTTTCACGACTTGGGCTTACGAGTAAGACGTACCATAGTAGAAAACAAAATGGAAAAAACGATATTCAGCTAGTTACCCCTCCAAGATGATGTGCGAGGGATAAATTAAATTTCGGATATTTCGGTTGCACTTCTGGCAAACCGTCCTCAGCGAAAAAATCTTGTTTTTTTATTTTGTTTGCAATGAATGGTCAGCTTGGCTTCAAACCTTATATCCATCATAGAAAATCACGTATTCATGTACCAGTCGGCTCGTACCATTGTTGCTTTATTTTCTGTTTGTTGTTATTGGAGTAGGCATGCCTTAAGCCAAAGCAAAGTGCTTCTCCTAGAGTTGGTGTAAATCTTTTTTATATTTGTTCCGTAATTGTTTATTGATATCTTTGCTTTATTTATAATACCCATTTAATCACGTAGTAGGATGACTGTTCCTGATTGATTACCACGGTACTTTGACTAACAGCTGAAGTCACCAACCCATCACTTCCTGGTTTAGTTGTAGCAAAATTTTTCCGTCATCCACCCTAGCCGCGTTCTATTGAAGGTCTTCCAGTCATTCTTAAAGTGTGTCATACTATGACTTCACAATTACTTCCTAAGCCCCAGGTGATTTTTCGTTGTACTTTTAATCTAACTTTGATAGTACGAGTATTAGTTCTTTGTCTTAGGTTTCTGCCTTGAGGGCTTCAGCGCAGTTTACTTCTTTTCGACTATAGGTTTTGTTTGAGTGGGAAATGGACTGGCGGTTGTTGACGGATGATGATGATAATTTGATTGACCCAGTGAACTGCATGAACTACACTGTGAGAAGTTTCATAGCAGATAACAAAAGGATGCGCAATTTCAAGAGGCAACACTTGGGATTTAATCTGTTTTGATTTTGAAAACATTGTGCATTAAATGTCATGCGTAATAAGCATTGCCAGGAAGACGCGAAAAAGCATATCGATATCATCCGATGTCATGACGACAAAACAAAAAGTCAGCAGATACTTTTTCCGCGGTTTTTCGCCTCTTCCTGGCATGCTTGTTATGCATAACATTTAACGCATACCGTTTTCAAAATAACAACACATTAGTGTTGTCTGTTGAAACTGAGCATTAGTTGTGAAAACTTGACACACTTTGTCCGATGCGTTGCGTTGATTGTATTTTGGCTAAAGTGTTAGGTAGAATTCATTTAAGACAGCTTAAGCTAATTATTTTTAAATGATACAGATTTTTATGAAAGTATATGGTCTAGTTACTAGTCAGTTGTAGACCGATTGTGCATATTTTATTATATTCTATTTACTCGCCAGCTTTTGCGGACACAAATAAATGAATTGAATTGAATGTAGTGAAGTAGTATTTGAGGAGTTGATTGATATGGCTGGAAATGGAATGAATGAATGAATTAATATGTTTATTACCCATCTTTACATAAAATGTCACTGATCGAGTAAAAAAAAAGAAATAAAGAAAGTGGAACAATGAACACACAAGATACAGTTTTAACTTGGCAATATATAATTCAAAAAAGACAGAAAAAAATACAAAATATTACACTATTTCTGTAACTATTGTTTAATTGCTGGATAGAGGCTGTTAAGAGGGTAGAGGAGAAACCTTTTCACAGTTGATAGGAATGGTTATTGTGAACACTACTGTTTTTGGAAAACCCTGAAAACAGCCAACATTGTTCACAACTAAGAGAATTAGAAAGGAACCTTTATGACAAAGAATTAGTCAATCCCACCCGCCCGTGAATTACTCATTGGGTTAAACTGTATATACTAGCTTACTGGACAGTGGACACGCCTTTTCTTCTTGAAAAAATGACTGCACTGACAGAAGTTTCATAGCAGATAATCCAAGGATGCGCGGTTTCAACAGACAACACTTGGCATGTAATCTGTTGTGATTTTGAAAACGTTGCGTATGAAATTTTATGGAACAAGCATTACCGAAGGGTAAAAAAATGCCGAAAAAGCATCTGTTGCCTTTTTTGTTTGTCGTCATGATATAGGAAAACTCAGCAGATGCTTTTTCGGTGTTTTTTTGCTCTTCCTGACAATGCTTGTTATGCCCAAGTGTTGTCTGTTGAAAACTCGCATACCTACTTGTGTTATCTGTTATGAAAATTTTGACAGTGTGATTGTATGACAGAAACGACATTTTAATACTTCAAAACTAATTATTGGAAGACATCAATTGTGCCAACCACCCTTAGTGCCCGATGTGTGGAAAGATGGATGAGGATGTTTTCCACTTTATGTGTGAATTTGAAGGATTTAGTGATTTAAGGGTCGAACAGTGGGAATTACTAGGGAGGAGTGGCTACTAGAAAAAATTGGAAGTACAAATATGGGGGATATCCGTAAGGTGGCTAGATTCCTCTGAGTTGGTTTGTTCCATAGATAGCGATTTTTGTAGTTTGTTGTGTTTTCTTCTTGTTTTGTTGCCATGACCCCAAGGGTTTTTTCGTGCAAGAAATTCATTCATTCATTCATTTGTGTTTTTTGTTTGATTTTTGCTCAAATAGCCTGTCAGCTCGGTTCTTTTGTGTTATTTTGTTGTTCTGATCTGTTTTGAGCTGACCAATATGGATGCTTCCGAATCGCACCATTAGATGAGACCATATCACGCTCGTGCCGAGTCCCGGTTTGAAGTCTTTGCTTGAGCGGTGGCGATACCGACAACTTGACCTGTACTTTGGCCCAGTGGAGCCTCATACAAAGTTTGAACAAATAGCGGAGCCTGTGGACGGAATGGAAATAACTCCTCCAAACAATAGGTTGGATTGGATCTCGATAATGCGATACGTCGCAAATTTGTCCTTGAAAAAAAATTTTGTATCTATTTTTCGACACTGTTGCTCATACTGAGGGGTTACTAACTGACCAAAATGACTGTACATTAAGCGCCAGTCGGTGTCCACGGAGGCTTGTACCCTACAGTGGTTCCCAACAAGATAGTAACCCCTCGGCTCATGCAGAACGCGCCTAAGCGAACTCGCGTCTGACACTGATTTTTCCGGCCGGAAAATCAAAGCAGTTGAGCTGCCGAATTTTTGTTTCGACCATTCGATATCAGCTTAGTAACTCAGTTTCTGGCGAGCTTTTTGTTTTATCGCTCTGTTGTTTGATGCCCATTTCCGAAGGTTACGTCACCTGCTGCAAATTCTCCACGTGGCGCATAAAACACCTGGCATCTGGGGCATTTGGCTCAGTTCTTCAGGGATGAAAAATCCTAATGTTTTGTTTTTTTGTTACATGTTGGCATGGAAGATTTCGGCTTTCCTTTTTTTGTTTTTGTTTGGGGGGTATCTGCCCTATGCTGTATCCTCATCCTGCCCTAAAGGCCGAAGGTTTTGACCTAGGTATACGGTGTGCTGAGATTTTTTAAGCAAAACTTCGTATGGAAGCTCCGTAATGTTCTTGGGCCGTATTCAGGGGGGGGGGGGTCAGGGGTTCGAACCTCCCCGGAATCAGACAAGACAAATCGTTTTTGTAAGCTTTAAACTGCAGTTGATCGCTGACCTCACCGAACATTGCTTGGAAGTACTCGTACTATATAACCTGACTAAAACTTCATTTTCGTCTGGGCAATTGATTTTGGGTTAAATGCCAGGCTAGCGAGCGGAAATTTAGCAGTTGTCGACTCATTGTCTAAACTAGATCTTTGTAATCCTGTTCTTGTTTTGCTGTTTTAGTAGCCTACGGGCTAGGTCCGACACAGCAGCCCCTCCCCCCTCCCGAAATAGTTTCCTGGATATGGACCTGAGGTCGGCATTGCTTTTCTTCCTGTTTTTGTTTGTTTGGGGGCAGAGGGTATCCATCCTATGCTGTATCTCCATCCTGTCGTAGGAGCCGAATACTTCGACTTAGGTATGAGGTGTGTTGGTATTATTGTAGCAAAATACATCTGTACAAATCGTCACTCTTTAAAGGAAAGGCGTATTATAGTGAAGTAACTTTTTGGAAAACCTTTTACTACGTAGAATTAAAAATCTTGAGTCTTTCGTAGCCTATGTCGAGGCCTATGTGTAAAATCCGTAATGTTATGTTTTTCATTACATGCTGGCATGGAGGATTTAGGCTTTTTTCCTGTTTTTTTCGGGGATTGACTTTCTGTGCTGTTTCGACTTGGGCGTACGGTGCAGGTGAACGCAGGTGACGTTTTTGCAAAACACTTCTATAGAAATTGTCCCTCGCTTAAATAAAGACATGCTAGGGTAAAGAAACTGTGTACAAAACCGTCTACCACGTAGAAATGGTGCTCTCGAGTCCTTAGTAGCCGGATGGTAGGTTCAGTCAGGCCACTGGTCATCAGATTTAGGCCACTTTTGTTTGAACCGGTTTGAACATACTTTGCGACAGAAAGATCACGTGTCTTCCTCGTTCCATTGGGCTGAAGATTCGGGCCTGAGAAATCGGGATTCTTTGCCCCCCCCCCCCCCCCCCCTCGTGGCTGGGAAAGCAAAGCGAAACACAACCAGCGCTACAGTGGTCTAAATAGACTTGTAGTTCGATGAAGCGCTGGTTGTAGCATTTCTTAGTCCATTTAAACCGTGCAGACCACCATATGGTATCACTTCCAAGCTTCTCTCTGATTGGCTGAATTCATGGCGCGAGCTGTAGACTCGTTCCTATTGGTTGAAATCAATGGCGTGTTCTCCGGGAAATATAAAAAGAAAGGGTAGTTTCGTCGTTTCAGCTTGTCGCTAGGTCTCTAATTTCGTATAATTACTATGATTAACTGGCTTTAACGTGGGCCTTCGCTATGCTCTAAGTGCGTTTAATAATTATTTATGACCATGGGAAAGAGTTATTTGGGACATGCCCATTCCTTTTGTAGTGTTTAAATCGTAAATCGTCATAGACGATTCTGATTGAGTATTTTTGGGAATTTCGACTGTACGACATTCCGAAACGAGTTCGGAAGCATACTTTGGCATATATTAGGGGGTCGACTGAAAAGAGGCACGGCAGGGCACGACATAGTGTAGGAGGCACGAGTAGTAAAAAGAGGCACGAAAACTAAAAGAGCCCTTTCACGCTTCAGAGTGAGGGGTGGAACAATGCTAATGCTCTAACCTTCCTTCTTATAGGCTCTGGAGTTACGAAATCTCAAGTACTTGTCTACTCCTACTGCTTCATAATCTCTTTTTATTACTCGTGCTTCCTGCACCATGCCCTGCCGTGCCTCTTTTTAGTCGATCCCTATACCAGGGTATGCTCATTGAAAAAGGTTCTGGTACAGTTTGGAAGGCACAGAGAGGCGGACTGCCACAAGAGTGAGAAGGTTAAGGGGAATTAGGGACCGGAAATCATGGCGAGAGGCCACGCAAGAAGAGTGGAGCACCTCCCCTTGCGACAACCACACTGTCAGAAGTTTCATAACAGATTGCGCATAACACTTTCAAGAATAACACCTTTTTACTTAGAAATAAAGTGTTATGACCAATTAAGTTTACACTATTTCGTGCCTAGATCTCCAACAACACTTCAATTGGTAAATATACTAACGGGACCGAAAGAAACATAACATTTAACATCCCAAAGTGTTATCTGTTGAAACCGCGCATCCTGCTGTTGTCGTTATGTAACTTCTGACAGTGTAGTATTTTTACCTATTGAAGGTGTTGTTGGAGATCTGGGCACGAAATAGTATAAACTTAATTGGTCATAACACTTTTTTTCTAAGTGAAAAGGTGTTATTCTTGAAAGTGTTATGCGCAATCTGTTATGAAACTTCTGACACTGCAGCCAATCACTCCGTCCCGTCTCATTTCGCCTCCCATCACCTCGACTCCTCCTCCCGTCACCTCATCCCCTGTCTGGCCTTAATGTGAAGGAAAAAGAAGGTAGAACAAAAGTCCTAAGGCGTGGCCAAAGACGGAGCGAGGCAGACTGGGTGGTATTTTAGAGGCGACGAGTTTGTGCCCGCTCTGCTGAAGCTCTAAAAAAAGGTCGGTTCAGAACCATTTGCCTTGTTGCAAACTCTCACCGGTCTTTTACTGTCGCCCTCAGTCTAAACATGGATTTCTCTGTGTAGGATAAGAATGTTTTATGCCTGAAATCTTGGCCGGTATTGACGATGACCCACAAGAGAGGTTAGGATTGTGTGAAGCAGTAGCTAAGTATTAGATTAAGATTAATACGTCCAGATTTTGAAACGGACTTTAAGCTCTTAGGTTATTTCACATTACCCTACACGGTACATGGTACGTACACGGTACACAGCGGAAGCAAACCGCGTGAAAAGGGAATTTTCGAATCATCTGTGTTTTTTCTTCTGTAAACACAATCTAATAAGCCAGACCTTGGCACGGAGTCGAAATTGCCGTTCCGCCCGATAAATTAGTTTTACTACTGTAAGTATTACTTGAGATAAAGAGATCGTGTTTGACCCATAAAAAGACACATGTGGCTCTTTCGGCTTCGCTGACCTCACTGCTTTGCCAATTTTAACATTTACAAGTGCAGATGCAGTGAATCACGAACACTACTTGAAAGTACTCGTACTATAACTTCATTTTTTTTTTCTTGGCAATTGATACTGTGTTATATGCCAGGCCAGCGAGCGGAAATTTAGCAGTTCTCAACTCCTTCTCCAAAGTAGAGCCGTGTAATCCTTATATCAGAAAAACCCACCCTTTCGGGCCATCGCGGAACTTTGGGGCTATACTCGAACCCATCCGAGCTATCAGGCATCAGATTTTCCTGCCTTTTATTACAACACATTTCGTGCAAGGAAGAAAATAAAACGTGCGCAGGCGATCGGACGTGGAGCTTTACAGCAAGACGACACAGTGCTACGGCTCCAAAAGACATTCCTAGACCCTAGGACCTGCAATCACATGAAATTGTATCATCATCATTGTCAAGTTACGGACTTAAGCCACTGGGCAATCCAGGCCCAGTTGCCACTGAGCCTGTTGGCTTTACTGGGCTGGACCCCCAAAAGGCGCATTTACACTGTAAAAAGTCTCTCCTACATTTTAGTAATTGCACATCACCGAATTCGGAGAGTTAAAATCCGATGGAAGCTCCGGATGCAAGATATTGCAGAAAAGTTATCCGGAAATGTTTTTTACAGTGTAGACCCCCAATGCCAAGAAGCATACCAAATTTCAACTTCATACATGTCATATGGTTCGCAAGTTATTGACTGTCGGATGCCTACCTAGTGCCGCAGTATTGATTAAATGTTGGAAAAGTGTAGTCATTTAGCAGAGACTAATGACACATTCGCTATTATTTCCGTCGTTCTAATTCTCACCGTATTTGTGTCCAGGTTTCTCTAGAAAGAAGGTTATTTCGTAAGATTTTCGTTTCCGTAACAGACCTTGCTGTTGTTCGTCTTGCGGAATGAGTTCGTGACTGCAGAAATGTTCGCGTAGGCGGCCCTGTTTTCGGTCGCCCACTCGCAATAATTTATGTTTTTTTTTGTTTCTTTACCGAGATAGGATATTCTGCCAGATCCGCGATGTTGTTATGGATATGGGTGGTTGATACACAAATTGACGCCATGGGATCAGGGGCGTCACAGCTAGGGGGTTGGGGAGGGGGCAAACAGTCGGTAAGAATGACCAGCCAGTCGGAAAATACCTTGCCCCCCCCCCCCCCCAAACATTTTGGCTAGTAACGCCTCTGCATGGGATGACTGACCCTGAAAGGCATTGAGCCTGTGCTGGGGAGTGTCGGCTAGACCACAACGTTCAGTGGAGTCTCCCCTTCTAAACATCTGCACTATAGAGTGTTACGTAGGAGATCGTTCCCTAAATCTGTACAGGCGGACACAGAAAGACATGGACAGACTGATGAGGACCCTTGCCAAGAAGGGCCGAAAGATAGCTCTAATAAAATTCAGCTTATGTATCCGTTTTGCTCTATCAAATATAATTCGCACAGAAGAAAATCGATCGTAGAGCTTTCTCCCGCTCAACCTGTAGGCCTTGGAGAAGAGCCTCAAGATCTCTGTGCAGCTGCAGCGATATCGATCCTCTCGCCATAGGAGATATCCGTTTCCTCGTGGAACTGAGGAAGACTTGGAGAAGTTCAATGGCCTATATATTCACATGTTCTAGCAGGAAAATAGTGGCTGCTTGGAATTTATTTGACGAAATATATTTTGGTCGGATTGGGTACACTGTAAAAAGTTTCTCCGAGCAAGGGTTAAAGTTAACTGCAGTATTTGCTACTGGAATTAGTCTTATCTCTACTCGAATAAGATTTATCCGAATTAGACATAATCTTATCTCAGTAGAGACAAGATTAATCCCAGTAGCAAATACTTCAAGATTTTTTTTACAGTGTAGGAAGGGTAAAGTGTTTTGCGGTTGCATGTACGTTTAGAGTATCTAACGTTGGTTGAGTTTTTGCCTTTCTCCAGAAAACCTTGTAAGGAAAATGTACGGCGATGTTCAAGCTGAGCTGGTGGCCTTTACATTGATGGATTTGTACCGTACATGATGGTGTTGAAAGCTCCTGTTTCTAACTTGCAAATACAATTCTGCAGGGTAGCCTCTTTTGGAAGACAGCAATGTCATTTCTCCCCTTACTGCAGTCCAGGGGTTGCCCACTGTCGAACTTAGTGTACAGCAAGGGCTCGGTGCCTCGGTGCTGGCACTGGTTGCCACGTGTTAGTACATCATAATTAGCATGTTGAAAAGCGGAATCGTCCAAATTATGGTCGGGACCGCTGGTTTCGGCCGGTGCCGGGAAAGGGTGTAGAGCTGGTGCATGGGAGTGGGTAACCCCTCGACTGCAGTTTCTGAGCTTTAGCACTTTTTCCGCGTGTCAGAATTTTTCCCTCGTTTTCATCACTGATGTGAGATCCGATTTGTTTGTTCGTCAGGTAAGTAAACATGGGAACAATCGTTCCCTTCGCTCATGTGGACTTTATGCAAATAAACTAAAAGTGAGGTTCTGTTTGTTTCCACTCACTCCACGTGATAACTGACCTGATTCTGTTAGGATGTGCAGTCAGTCATATGAGTGAAAGTTGTGACCAAGCATAATATGGTGATGTTTTCTTTACCACAGGCCCATTCGGGCTTTCCTGCAGTCAGAAGTATCAGCTACATGTATAAAGGATGCTAAGAGGGTTAAGAAAGGTGTGTTCATGTAGTTTAGCATGTAAAAGTTGGTTTGTATAATAAAGAGCATTAAAATAAAAAAAAAACTAAAACTAAACTACTGCCTTGAACATGTGACGAGATGAAAAAAATAATGTATTGGAGGCCAAGATGACCGTGGCCGTTGCTAATCGGATGAACCAGGACTTCGTGCGTGCAGCCAGGTACTTTCTGATGTTGCCTCGTCCATGCTGGTCATTTTCCGAGTGGTTACCCACTCATCGGCACTTGGTATACACCTTACCCGGCACTAGCATGCATACCTAAATCGGGAGTGGACAACCCCTTGGCAGTAGGCTAAGTTTGGTCGATGATACTAAACAGATAAGTAAGCCGAGATTTGTTTCAGCGATAAATTGTCTCTTCTTGGCAAGGTTCCTCATCAGATTGTAGCCAAAAGAAATGGATAATCCTGCCTAACGAGGACCGTTGCCAAGAATATTGCGAGAGTAAATCGCAGCTGACTTATCCGTTTAGCCCCATCTAACATGATTCCCATTCAGCTTGGGCTAAGGGATCACATGATGTATGTTTGCTCCTCACTTGGTCTAGAGCAGTGGTTCCCAACCTTTTCCGTATCGCGTACCCCTAATTAAGGTTCAAAATGGTTGCGCACCCCTTTTTGAAGAATCATTGTTCTGTTATTTTACTAAGAGCTGTCCAGATCGGAACACTAAAAAAAAGTCATTTATTGTCATAAATGGTAAGCAATTAATGTGTAAAAATATATATAAATAAAAGGGACAATTGAGGCTGCAAGGCTGTCAATTTCATTCTCGTCCATAAACTGGTCAAGGATCAAAAAGACACTTGCACTGTTTATTTGAAACTTGGTAAGCCAAAACTCTAATTTCTTGACGAAAGCAGACATTTTCGAATTCAGAGATTTGGGACCTTCGCGTACCCCTTACGAGGGTCTCACGTAGCCCTCTGGGTACGCGTACCCCCAGTTGGGAACCACTGGTCTAAAGTGAACATTAACTGGAGACTCGGTTTGTTTTTGACTGATTTGTAGCTATCTTTGTATTTATAACCAAGCTTCAAAAATTTGCGCCACTTGTCTTTTTGTTTGTATGGTACAAAAAAAAAGGTAAGATATCAGCCTATACAGGCCTAACTGGCGGTGCTGATATCCGATTGTCTGCCCCCAGCCAGGAAGTGGAATGGGCGGTTGGGCGCTAACCACCCTGGTGCTTTCGCACACCGATTTCTCCAGGTACCCATTTGAAGCCGGGGGGACTTTCTTTGTCTTACAGGGTTATGCCACCGACCCCCCCCCCCCCAAACCAAACTGTAGGCACAGTCGAGACTCTAACCAGCGACCTTTCGCTTGGGAGTTGGGCGCTAACCATTCGGACACGGACGGACTTGTGTTTCCGAACTATGTATGCTCTCTGCTGAAAATCAAGCCTATTTTGGCCATGCGGAGCCAAAACATGAACCTGGCCCCCAACCTTACCGCTATTTGATACTAGTAAATAAATAATCGAAAAAATATAATTGTACAATTTATCGCAGATATCCCCAAATAAATGGTTCACTTATCCGCATTCCATCTAGGAAGAAGATTTTTAGACCCGATTAGTCCCTTTTTCTTTCTTTTTTCAATGTTTATTTTTCGACTTTATGCGTTTACAACATTATTGAAAGCTCAGTGTATTTTGTCCTTTTATTTGTTTGTACTGCGCTATTTTCCTCTTCCTAAGTGCGTAAATAAAATTTCATCATCATCTTCATCACTATCCTACTTGTGTCACTTAGAAAGCTACCTGATTTCTCGTAACTTAGGGTTTACTCAGTTCGAAATGAATTATTTATGCTAGAAAAGGAAATAAACATCTATGAAAAGCGAGTGTGATTCTCTTATCTAAATCTGTCCAGTGTATTTATTCTTACTGTCACTGAACTTCTTATTTTCTTTCTAGCGCTGTCGGCGGGAATTCAGTCGCAATCGACAACAGAATCGTCCAGGCTTTGGTGAGTGTGAGTGTCAGTTTGCCTGCTTTTTAGGGAAATTCCCCTGGACCCTGTTTTGCCTGGAACTCTCGGGTACCGGGTCAAATCGCGCGGCGATCCGGTGCCATCAAGGACAAGTCGCAGCACGAGTGTATTTATTTTGTGCCTTAACTTTCGGCACTTCAGAACTAGAAACGAACAAACTAAAATATTTCAAATTAATTATAAATTACATCATATGTAAAAATACCTGGCAGAATTCGAACTAAACAGTACACACAGTAAATTTATTCATAAAAATCATAAGATAAACCACAAATTTTGAAAGTAAAACTGTAGTTCAAAATCAAATGTTTTTTGTCTTATATATTCCATAACAGCATTTCTAACTTGCCTAAATCTGAAAAAAAAATCAAGATGAAATGGATACACTGTGAAACTTTCGTGTTGCTCTTTTTGTGTCATGGAGTAGTGTGATGGTGTAAAGCCGATCTTTATTTCTTTATCATTAGCCTACACCTGGCTCTTTACTCTATATTTTTCCCGTTGGTTTAGACTGTAAGGTTCAGTAAGAAAATTCTTTCAGTAAAATTGGAAATGACTGGGCTTAGTTTTCTTTCTTTCTTGCTTTGAAAAATTAAATAAGTTGTTTTTCTTTTAACGGTTTGGGTCCATCCCAACTAAAGAAGTAGTTCCAGTTTTCTAAAGGAGTATTTAACTGTAAACACTACTTATTCGGTTTCACTTTCGCTACTTCTGCCAAAAACGTAGTAGAGTTCGTTAGTGATCTGTCTCGTAAATAAGTCACGTAATTAAACTCCCTACGGAAGAGAATGACAGGCTTGAAGTACTTCCTTGATTTATCTTTCGTTTGTCCCTGACTGCAACTACCTGACCCATGCACGCAAGCGCTTACTGAACCCACAATACTGTGCTTACTAAACATATAGTACTAACAGCCCTGGAAGTTATAGCACCTTTTTTCTGCAAACACGGTAGCCTTGCACTAATGTGATTGGCAACCAAGCTAGCATGTTTGGGGGTGGTTAAAGTCCGTATCAAAACTTGGAAATACTAGTCGTAACTCATCTTCAGCGTCTGAATCTACCCTGTCTTGCCAGCCAATCTTCCAGAAATGAACTTTCTTGACCTGCATAGCAACCATTATCTGGCGAGACAGAGATACAAATGGAAGGACACTGATCAGATAAATCAGAGGCATACAACACAAGCGCGCGATAAAATTCAGTTAAATATGAAAAAAAGGCGGAACGCGCCTATACGGTTCTCTCACCTCCTATGGTATCCTCGTCCCTACGTCCGCCTTTGGCATTTGAGTTGATAATTTTCGAACAAAAGCCGTATTCGTCAATATTGACACTTTGTTTCCCCAGCAATAATCGTGTATCATTTCTAAATATTGATATTCACGATTACTCCTGTCTTTACGTGCTCTATCCTAGTTTGGTCAAATAGCGATTGTGGATTGTGGTTCCTCATATTTCCATCATTATTTTCATCATACTCTCGTTGGTATCAAGAAAACAAGTCTAGTATGAGCCGGTTTATTATGCATATTAATTAGATCCAGATGAAAGCTGAGACTAGCGGTTGAAGTCGTGACTGAAAAGCGAAATTATTAATAAGTTTTAAAGGTCAGCGCGTAGTTACAATAGCTGATCGATACTGCGAAAAATGCGATTACCAGTCGGTAGGAATGGTAATTGTGAACACAGCTGTACTTCTTCTTTCGAAAAATCGTAGCACCAGCCAATATTACTCAGAAACGACAGGAACCGAATGGACCCTTTAGCGCAACCCTTCGACCCTTCAACCCTTTTTTCAAGCAGAAACCTCAAAATAGAAAACACGACCAAATATTTAAGCCTTTATCATACTTTCGATTCCTACACGCATTAACAATTTTCTTTCACTTGATTCTTCTTCTGGGTGCTATTCTGACAGGGATTAGACATGTTCTTCTCGATTGCACGATTACACTGTAGCCTATTAAAAATTCTTGCAGTATTTGCTACTGGGACTAATCTTGTCTCTAAAAAGGTAATCTTATATCTAATTCGGATTAATCTTGTCTCAGTAGAGATTAGATTAATCCCAGTACGGAAGCAAATACTGCAGTTAACTTTAATCCTTACTCGGAGAAACTTTTTACAGTGTGTATCATCCCACTCCGGTCGTACCTAGCCCTTTTTCGACGTGGGTGGTCAGTTACATGGCCGTATACAGGAATTTATTTCGGGGGGGGGGGGTCTCCATGCAGGTTGGACCTAATCCATACCTAGTAAAACGAGAGACCCCCAACTCCCTGGATATGGACTTTTTTCATCATTGCAAATGCGAGAACGCTCACGAATTACCTATGATCCGCCTTATTTGTATTACTGCTTCACTCCACGTTCCATAGTCATTGCATCGGTTCTCATTTCTGAGATTGCGAGCTTCCTCTGTAATGTTTATCCACCTCAACGACACTAGGCTACTGATTCTTGCATTTTCCGTGTTTCGCTCTTTTCGAGGTGGATCTCCCGCTTATCGCTTCCGACAAGATCATTGGTCAGAAAAATCGGTCACCCAGGTTTTTCCGTGTTCCAGCGAGGCTGAGCAAGACTGATAATACCCGGGATGGATTTACAACCTTTGCGAAAACCAGAAAGGCTTAAGATGCGAATGTTGGGATGTAAACTGTGTCGACTGTGTTTTAAAGGACCCGTCGCACCTATAATGTCAATGCGTGATCGTGATCTCTCCATCCTTTCTAAGACCCGAATTAATTCAGTATTTCTACTCAATCAATCAATCAAGTTTAATCCAAATAGCTAAAAGCTAGAAGAGGAATACAAATTTACAAACTACACAGACACGAAATAAATTAACTAATATACTTACAAGATATGACCAGAAATAAATGATGAGATGAAACTACCTGAAAAATGGGCAGAAGTATGCAGAAAACTGATTGCCAGTATTCCTCTCGGACTGACGCACGGAAGACGGGAGGGGAGCGGGGAATAGATGGGCCATCTGGGGACAACACATTATCTTAGCTCCAAATTTGTTACTCGTCCCTAACGACAACTCGGTGATTTTCACACTTGCCTTGTTTGGCTATTTGGGCTGCGTAACATGCTCTCGATGACTATCTAAGCTTGCTCGTGAGAAAACCGTTATGTAAACTTTCCCTAGCTGTTTCTGCTGTGAGTCGATGGGCCAGGAGAAAGGCTTAAAACAGCAAAGCTGTGGGTAATTTGTCAAAAGCAGAGCTTGCTTTTAAAGCATTCCACAATTTTAGGATAAACGGAAACAGTAAATTAGTTTTTAGTTTTTTAGTTTAATACTTTTTATTATACAAACCAACTTTTACATGCTAAACTACATGAACACACCTTCCCTCTTAACATCCTTTATACATGTAGCTGATACTTCTGACTGCAGGAAAGCCCGAATGTGCCTGTGGGGGCAGTAAAAAAAACGCAAAAAAAAACTTCACTTTACATTGAGTTTTAACATACTTTTTCAGAATCACATACAAATTGTGGGAGATGTGCTTTAATGGTCGTTTTTAAAATTCGAATTACATGGAGTGTGGAGTTCATGTTCTTTAGTCTGGAACTAAGATCCTGAAAACTTCGCAGTCATATCTGCTTTGCTAGGCTAATTAATTCGGTGGGTGTAAAACTCCTGTAAATATGTTAAGTCTTCTAGTGCTTGTTCTGGCGCATTGCGGCTTAAGTGGATTAGCAAGCTGAAAATGGCCACTAGCAGGGGCGTCACGACCGGGGGGGGGGGGGGCACGCCCCCCCCCCCCCAATGTTGTCGGCCAGTCGGTAAACGCCAAACAGTTTATTTTTTTCATTAAAATAGTCGATTTTTTCTGAAAATCAGTCGATTTTTCTGAAAATCAGTCGATTTTTCGTCAAAACAGTCGTTTTTCCGAAAATCAGTTGATTCTTTTTGACTGACGTTTTTTTCTTGAAAACAGTCGTTTTTTCGGCAAAAACAGTCGGTAATAATTAACAGCCAGTAGGTAAATTCCTTGACCCCACCCCCCAAAAAAAAAAAAAATTTTTGGCTAGTAACGCCTCTGGCCACTAGTAGTAGTCAACTGCCACGCCCTGTTAACGTCTCTTGTTGGAATTAAGTTCTGTTCTTGAACTCTTAAACGTTGTTGAAGGAAGTCAGACTCATTACAGTGCGTGTTAGCGACAGCTGACAAATTTCAAGAAAAATATAAAAGGAAGTACAAAGCTCATATTATGGTCAGAGACAGTTAAACATAAAAACTAGGTTTACGGAATTGAATGTACTCGTGACACTCCACTGTTTTACGTCTCGTACGGTAACCGAAACCTTTGAGAAACCTACAAGAATGGGAAGCCAGATTTTACTATTCTCTGAAAAAGCTGCTTCGATAATTTGTCTCAGAACGTGCTTGCCCACCGGTAATATATAGGCCTTTCAGAGGTTTCCTCTCAGGACAGTATCGCCCTTTGAAGTTATAATCCACTTAAATTTTGTATAATTGGGTACTTCTAGAACGGATACCCCCCCCCCCCCCCCCAATGTTGTCGGCCAGTCAGTTGAGTTCAACAGTTGATTTTTTTTCATTAAGATAGTCGATTTTTCTGAAAATCAGTGGATCTTTCCGCGCAGAGGACTTGAAACGGACTGTAAATATGATGTCTTCTAGTGCTTGTTCTGGCGCATTGCTAAATGTCGTATAATTGACGACTTTGAAACGGACTAATCTCTTAATCTGGTTAAGAAGTGAACAAAAACTGTAATAAGCAAATCTGCCCCTTCGAACTTAGATTTTGGCCGTCTTTAGTTTGGACCGAACTTTTTTTTCTGCAATCTAATTTTTGGCTCTTTTTTTCTGCTTAGGCTATCCTAGTCGGGAAGGACTCCGTCTGCCTCGGCAAGACCAAACAGCCTCCCACCCTCCCCCGGCCGTAGTCTTAGGTCAAGTGCGTAGATACAGATTTGCTTATTATAGTTTTTGTTCACTTCTTTGACAAATTAAGAGACTTGTCCGTTCTGAAACCTGTTATGCGACATTTAAGTGAATTACAACTCCAAAGGGCGGTCTAGTATTTTCTCTATGTTTTACTGTTGAAATTATTCTGGTTTTGCACCGAACTCTTTACTTTTGGCATTGTCACACCAACCTAAGGCGGTCTCACCTGGGCCTATAGTTCAAATCATGACATCCTATGCGAGGCAATGGCGTTACTCCGATCATTAGCTCGGTCTTGTGAGGTCAAAGTTTGGTGAGATACCTTATTAAGTTCACTTTACGCGACTGCATGTCATAATGATTTCAGTTTTTCAGACATTTTTTTTTAATTTCATCAAAAAACATATAAATTAAACAAACAATTTACCATTAACGGCCACTTTTAAGACAAAAGAATCCTGATTGTGGCCGCAATTCTAACCCTTCTAACCCTTTTTTTCTTAATGATTTAATGATTTTTCCTATGCAGCTTCCCCCCCCCCCCCTCCCCTCTAGGGGGTTAAATGACGCCTCTGCGCTAGTCCTTATATCTAATATTCTCTCGGTTTATTATTTGGATTTGTTGTTTAATTTTGTTTGGCAATTTAGGCTTTACACTATACTACTTTTTAATATATGACACTAGTTTGCGCATCTCTTGGTTAAATGTCCAGCAGAAAATCTACGTTAGGACCGTTTTAGTGTTGCATTTTCGGCACACATAACACTTTAAAGAAATTTTATGTGTTATTTTGTGCTGGGTTGCGTAAGACTGGGTTGCGCATCCTCATGTAGAATGTTAAGTAGTCCTTGAGCCAAACTGACTGGGAAACATATATTCAAACAATGGATAAAACATGATACGTCAGCTACGATGCTTTGGTAGCGATATTTCGGTCCTTCTTTGCATGGGTCCTCGTCAGGCTGTTGAACATCAGGGACTTTTCCATTCCCCAACGCTGTCTCGTAAAAACATAACACTTTATCCAATTTGTGTGTTATTCTTTAGGAATAGATAAGAAAATTGACAACAGTTAACATTAGTTTGCTCATTCTTGTGTTAAATGCTTTACAAAAAAAAAAAAAAAATATAAATGTAATGACTGTTTTAATGGTGTATTTCCGGGAAACATGACACTTTCATTATTTGTATATGTTATTTCGTACGAAAAAATAACAGAAGTTTGACAACATTTAACCCAAGAGTAACAAGGATCTTGTGTTAGTTATTATCAAACTTCTGACAGTGTGCTTTTTCTTATTTTGACGGTAATCCGATACCGGACGGGATCAAATTTTTCATGTATGGCTAATATTTATTTATGTTGATATCTTCAGTGACATTTCTTTTACATGTGCAGCACTCGTGCATTTCTCTGACATCGCCCACATGTGTCTGGAGTGTCTGAAAATCTAATCGTCTGCCAAATAACGAAAACAATGGCTAATTAATCTGTCCTTGCAGCTACTGTATTGGATCTACCCACGCCAGTGTAGTTCATTTCTCAGAGGATATGATTGATACGGCGGAAAAACAACATCAGTCGACTGTACTGATTAGTGTCAACACAACTGTACCTTTCTTTTCTGTCTTTTCTTCCAAGTTATTCACAGCAAACAGAAATTCAAATTCTCTTTTTAAGTAGTGAAATGGAAGACAAAAATGCTCCTCAGCCTGGATTTGAACCCAGGACCTCCGGCTTACTAGGCCACTTTTCTACCACTGACCTAAAGAGGGGCTAGACCAAAGACAAATTACACCTTGCACGTAGGTGGACATGTTTTTGGGCTAGACAAGGCAAATGCGAGAATGCTTTTACATAGACCAAAGAAAAGCGACATATAGAACTATTTCATTCGGAAATCCGTGGAAAGCATGTATTGTCAGATGTAAGTAGCACAAACCTAGTGTAAATAATTAACAATTTACAGTTCAGTAAATCAGGGAAATCGGTTAAAAAAAAAAAAATGATAATCCTATTGCGCTTAGCGAACTGATTTCGTCTCTTCCCTTCTTTTGTTTTTCGTTTGTGGGTATTTTTCCTTTCCTTCTGTCTTTTCCATCGGGTCCTGTTCTGTGTTTACTAATTTAGAATATAATTCAAACTTGAATGTAAAAAATTTGGCTGTCAAAAAGATTAATTTTGCTTTTCCTCACACTATTATACCCGACTTTGTTCTCATTTACTATCAGGCCTATTTTTGTCTGTGGAGTGGGGGGGGGGAGCATCTTTGTTTCAAGGTTAAGGTTAACAGAGCGCTGGGAACATTCAGGCAGGCTTTTAAAAACGGGGGGTGTGTGGTAGCCTCGGCGGGGGGTGGGGGGGGGGGGTGGGGGGCTGGGTTATCCGAGCCTTCCGAACAAACAGTGTAATTTTTTTGTGTTGCTTAATTTTTTTTTTTCTAGGACATAGTCAAGGATCGCTTGATCCACGCCGTCCGTGAGGAGGTGGATGAGCTGAAACTTAAAATTGATGAACTCAACCTGCGAATTAGGGAGTTGGAGAATGAAAACTCAATCCTTCGAGGTAAGAATCTTTCTTGTCACTAAACATGAGTTACTAAAAACACTAAACTTCCTTAAATGTTTAAAATACACCGAGAGTCCAGCCAGACACTAACCGTCGCCTCAGCAATAATGCCATCTAGGTTTTGGGTGCAGCGGAACATGGTTATATATTATTATTATGATTGTGATACAAACTCAACTCGTCCTTATTTATCATTTATTTATTTATTTCTGACCCGCTTTTTGGTTACAGCGGAGTAAAAGAAAACAAAGCAAATGTAGAATAGACTATAATTTCTTGTGCAAAAGCCCGACATTGCAGCCGAAACTAATAAATAAACACTAGGCTACTAATCCTAACGCTATAACCCTGATCTCTATAATGAACCTTGTTCTGTGACCTATCTCGAACCTCAAGTAGGCAACTTCCCAAATATTTCACACTTAGAAAACATTCATCTTTAACTTCCATATACACCTCCTTTGTTCATTCACTCAGTCCCATGTACACTAAATGTACCACACTCTCACCATCCCTACCACACATAATATGAAAGTAAGGACCGCTTTTCCCTTTTTCCTTACCAATATGATATTGTATTCTTCAGTTTTCCCTTGACAGTATTCTCCTTCTTCCTCTTCGATCTCCCCCTTCCTCGTCTGGTCTCTTGTCACCTTTCATTCCCAAATGATAGCCATACTTATGTTCAAGCCTTCATAGTTCTTCTGCAGTGAGAGAAAAAAAAAGTTATTATTCAGGTCCTTGCTTTGTTAACGCTTTCCGAAGATTGGGTCCAGCCACCGGAAACCCATGAATAAAAACCCGAAATAGCGGCCAAGGTTTTAGTCATGGCTAAGCCTTTATTTGTTGAAAATCTCGACCACAACACCAATTTTGTGGTTTCTACATTCACAATGCTAAATGACGAAGAAAAGCTGATAGTAGCCTTTTACTACTGTTTCGACTCGAATCTTTGAACTGAACACTTTAGCCATTTTATGCCTGTAAACGTTTGTGTTCCCCTTGAACTATTCGTCTGCCAAATCTGAATTGCATCAGTTCGACGAGTCTATCCACTTTAGTCTTTCCAGATTAAAAAACAACAACAAAAAAAAACGAATGGCAGCTGAGAAAGACGAAAGAATACCAACATTTGGGTTAATAAACTGAGTTGGAGTTGGCTAGTCCGGCTGTAGGGTTGAGACCTAAGAGCAGAGATTAAATGGCAGGACTAAGTATGAAAAAGCCTCATAAGAGACCAAGGCCGTATCCAGGGGGCGGGGGGTAGGGGGTTGACCCCCCCCCCCCCCCCGAAACACACAAAAATAGTCATTTTTATAGGCTTTTCCCTCTGATCTGTGTCTTTTTTGTACTTTTTTGTCCGACCCGCAGGCAACCCCCCCCCCCCCTTGAAAAAAATTCCTGGATACGGGCCTGTAAGAGAGAATAGTTAATGCACGTACCTACACCTGGCAGGCTGCACACTCGCTTGAATCGAGAAAGCACATAAGAAGAGAAATTTAAAATTTGTGTCCCGGTATAATAGTTACGAATTTTCACTGCGTAGGCTACGCGTGATTTAGTAGTCTGCTAGAGCACTTCCGAAATCCGTTTGACAGAATAACGCGACAGGAATAGAATCAGCGCTACAATGTATGACCACGCTACTACGCTGTTCTGAATTTTGCCGCGTCATTTGTGTTGACTGAAGCTCGGCCGCGCTCTTGGCTGACTACTATATCACGCGAAGTCTACCTGGTGGAAAGTCATAAATAGTATACCGAGGGAGTTTTTTTTTTAATATCTCTTCGTTATGCTATTTTATTTTCGAGATTTAAGTGAATACAAACCAGCCTCTCAGGTGTAGATAAGTGCTTTAAGTCGGTTTGTCGCTGCGAAGTATTTCACCCGCTTTCGAGTGAGATCTGACACCCTTTGACAGGTGATATCTCGGTCGACTTATCATAGAAGAAAAAATCGAACTAGCTCGATGTTTAGTGTTTTATTTGTTTTTCTCTCATAACTCCACTATCATTATTTTGTTCGCCACAACGAGTCATAAATTAATTATTATTATCGTTAGTACAAGAAGACAACGGAAGTTATAAGACTGCTTTTTCAAGTCTCCCTTGAGCAACGTAGGCACCATTTAACAATAAGTTTTGGCCACAAATGTCTAAATTCTGAACTTCACAGATCAATGTTGCCTGAGTATGTAGAACAAAATAAAAACAGGCCCAACACGCGTACTCAAACCCACTCAAACAAAACTAAATTAACAAATTATCCAGCGGATGCAACTGAAATATATGTTAACTCGTTTGTCCCGTACTTTGTCCGTTCGTTTAATAGTTCTTAGGCGTGTTTATCTTGTATTATTTATCATTTGCCATTGGCCATTTTATATCCCGTTGAAAGTGCTATTTTGACTTACCTTTGCTAGCTATCTTTGCTATTTTGGTGAATAAACGATACATATATATATATATATATATCCATTTATTTCAGTTTTGTTTTTCGACCGTGCGCCTCCGGCTTTGACCCCTCCTCATTTTATTTTTATTTTGTACATACATTTTCTTTCAACCCAAGCTGACTCTAAATAGTAGTTGAAAGTGACAAACAGATACGTCAGCTGAACTTTAAATAGCGATATTTTGGCCCTTCTTTGCAAGGGTCCTCTTCAGGCTCAAGCCGCCCAAGCTGGGAAGTGAACTTACGAAAACTAAAGGTTCGAGCTTAAGTATCTGGTTTTGGTGAATTTTTCATAAGAATTGCTTGAATTTAAAGTTGGTGTCGCGATATTTTGTACAGAAATGATAAACCTTGAAAATTAAACCTGAGTTAGAGAAAAAGACATGAATGCTTTTCCTCTTCTGCCCCGCTTCCGACGGTAAGAAAACAAAACAAAATTAATTATAACTCTGTTTGTTTAACCTAGTGGACGGAAAACGGACATGATCCGTCGGAAAAGCGGCGTGTCAACAATTTCCAGTGCCAAACGCCTTTTTTTTCCATTTCCTGTGTACATGTATTTATTCTAGCGCATCGCCTGGAGGGGCTCAAAATAGGTTTGTTTTTTGCACGAACGATGAGCTGGTTTCTCGCCTGACCAGTGTTGCCACTTCTTTTCTGACGGAACCTGTGACAATTGGCCTCAAAATCCTGTGACATTATGGTGCTTACGAAACTAGGTCCTTCTTATCCAGTATATCTCTTTTTTACCCTCATAAGGCGTATTCTCGCCGTTCCCCGAGAACTCCACTTGAGGAGTCCCCGCGTTTTTGTTTCTCCCGGGTACTCACCCCCGTATTCTCGCGAGTGCCCGCGGACGAGAAATGCACCGATTATTATCACCTTCATCAAATAGGACTCCCTTTCAGATTCGGAGGGGAATCAATTTTTGCTGGTGTTGGTGAAATGTAAAATTACTTAAAAACAATCAGAATAAACAAGATAAAAAATAAAGTGGATCCAGACTAAAATTTGGTCAACTGCATATTTTCTTTTTCGGACAAAATCCATTTTGGAAGTATTCCCCGACGAGTCCTCGGGGAACGGCGAGAATACGCCAATACGGATTTTTCTTTTTTACGTTTTGCCGATCACAAAATCGCGATTTGAGCGCTCCCGGCCGTTTAAGCAGGGTTGTAAACGCTACTCCGAAATGACGTCGGAAACTCTTCGCCAAATCTTTGATTTCTGAGGCTATTGTTACTATTTATTGACTGCTACTACTAGATTGCATAGTTTCTTTTATTTATCTTGTTTCCAGATTCTTGAGTATTCAGTTTTGTTTTGGTGACGAGTTAGGCTACATACGTCAGCTCCGAGTAGTAGCGTTTCCAGTCGTACTTACTCCGCTAGGAGCGCTGGATTGGAGAAGGGCGAATTCTCGCTCGCTTTGTGACAGCTCTGATGTCATAAGATCACCTGTCTGCGGTGAAAGATCACATAGATTTTTAGATTTTCATCTACAAACCTGTACAGCCGGTTTTGTCGATGCGCCAAAACAAAAATTAGCCCGATTCCGTGGTATAGCCCGGTATGTGTCTATCATCAGGGACCCATAAATTTCCTGTAATGACTCGCCATTCAGGGGGCTTGTCATTTGCTATGCTTCTATGTTGCTATGTTGCCAGAGCCTCACCTAGTTTCCAAAAATTCCGCTTGGGTCGAATCGGCGTTCTTGCTCAGATAGACAAAACTGGCAGCATGCCACCAGGTACCTTAGCTAGGACAAAAGATCCAGGATTCTCTTCCATTACAGAGGAATATTCCTAGTTCAGCACAACAGCTGCGAAAAATTTTGTCTATCTGGATAGTCGGGTATTTTATCCCCGTGGGTATTTTTCTAACTATCTGACGCTCGTTCAAGAGCGCATCAGAAAGCTCTTATTGAAAAGCCCCCTGAATGGCGAGTCATTACAGGAAATTTATGGGTCCCTGCTATCATGAAATGTAAAAAAAAAATAAGAAGAGTGGATGAAGTATCAATGTGCAGCTTGATGGGGAATAGTTGTTTTGAAAAATAAATTAGTTTAGGAGGTTCCATTTGGATAGGTGTTTATAGGGGGGTATGCATTTCATGTATTGGCCATGCCCGTTGGGTCTTCAGCGTAAATAAAATCTTACCTTATGGATTTTTAACATTATTTTAAAATCAGGGGTACCACCACAGGCTTTGAAGCCATGGTTCCAGCTTGAAACTTTGAACGTTTCCAGCTTCGGTGGTTGGTAAGGTTGGGGTTGGGCCAGTTCTGTATCTATTCACTGGTATTCTGATTGGTGGTAGTCAGTTAGAAAGAGTGAACGATGGTATTCTTCGTCTTGTATGATAAATGCGGTAAAGGTGCTTTTCTGCATTTTCTTTCAATACGTCTTGATACTATTGTTTACAAATTACACACATTACCGAAACATCCAGGGAAAAAAAGGGTAGCAGTTTCCAAGGATATTAGTTTTAAGTCCGGTCTTCACCTCCCGGAACTTCCGGAATCTGGGCTTCCAGATTATTCTTCGACGTCTTCTGTAAATTGCATCTGGAATATGAACGGGTCCAAAAGTATATCAAAATAATCCGGAAAAAGGGGCTTTTGAACTTCCAGATTTCCGGATTTCTTAAATATCGCAGAAGAAATTAAAACAAAATCTCGGAAAATCTGGGAACCCAGATTCCGGAAGGTGAAGACTCACCTTTAGTTGCCAGATTGCCAGATTCCATTTGAGCGCTTCCAAGCGGACTAGTTTCTGAAACTCCCCAATTGTCTCATTATCAACACTTCTGACAGATATAGTAAAATGGATCCGTACGTAGATGAGTAGAAAATCTGCAGTCTGCCGCCTGAGCAATGGAAGTTTTGCACTGTCTTTGGAGCTATTAGACTCTGCCCACCTTATTAATCTATATTATACAACGGCGGAGGTATGCTTATGTGAACGTCTGCTAACAGTGAACGATCGCCGAAGAAAAACTAAAACCCAAACCAGGCATTTTTTTACTATGAATACTTGTAATAACCACTCACGCTTTTGTCACTTTTTGAATATTTTGCTGTTTCACGGATGAAAGTGACTCAATTGACACCTGGTTTGCTTTTTGTAATTTGAGAAGTTTGCCATGAGAAACGCACCTTCAATGGAGAGATGGCGGTCCGAACCTGCAGATGCCTTCAAAAGAGGAAGGACCATATTAGTAAATTCAAATCAAATAAAGTTAATTGAATTTCTGCTTCAAGTTTGTGCCAGGATAACCCTGAAATAGTTGTCTGTTCGCTGGTATTAAGTTTGTTATTCTTCTTTTCCATTTTACTTTTTTATATGCAAGCCAAGGTAGTGGAACAGTTAAAAAAGTGTTCAAATATGCAAACATCTACTGTACCTCTCTGTGGCTTTCTGTCACATGGGCTGATTATGAGACAATGGGGGACTGTAGTAAGACCAATTCGAAAAACTGAGTTGAGAGCTAAACCTCTTTTAAGTACTCCCTAAACTGGTCATGACTATTTCATGTTACCGGTTAGATCCGGCTCATTTGCTCTTGTAGTGAAACTGGTTAGATGTGTGTTGATATCCCACCAGAAATATGAGACTATTTTAATTTACGCTTTGCGCTTCAAATTGCATTTTACGACTTGAGTAAATAAACGAAAGAGCCAGAAATACGGCCGATGTCAGAATGCATTGCACCTTTTTATCAGCTTGCGGATTAATCTGTCGAGTCCTCTCTTCCCAGTAATTTAATTTTTTTATTTTATTCAATAAAGGAGTAAGCCATACGGCTTGTCGCATAATACAAGAAACATAAACACACTTCAAGTGGCAAAAGAGTAGATAAATACTAATACAACACAAAACAAAGAACATTCAGATTTGATAACTCTTTAACACATTAACACATATACATGTTTTCATAAAACCTGGTCCCCACTATAGCGGTCTTTAAAGCTGGCAAGTTTTCCATAGTGACCACTTCCTCTGGTAAATTGTTCCAAAGCTTGGAAGCCCTGTTAACAAAACTACACTGACCCCCTTTTTTTGGAGACGAGGCTGGCAAACCTTCGATGAAATGAAAATGATGAACGAAATGAAATCTGATTCCTATCTTTCGAACGACTGCACTGTCAGAAGTTCGATAACAGATAACACCTGTTTGCGCATCCCTGTGTTAAACTTTATGAAAATATACCAACTTCTGACAGTGTGAAGTCCTTTATAATTTATTCTGATTGATTTCTGAATTTAAACTGACATGCTCGTAATTATGTTTGTTATCGGATTGTATTTTAAAACTGTAACATATATTTGATTATTTGTGACTATGTTGACCATGTATGACGATCCACCACTATTTTTTGTAAAAAGATAACATGGAATTAAACGAATTATAATTAATATTAATGTAGGCTACCTTTCAGTTTTGGCAGAAGTCTGTTACAAGTTAGTTGGTTGGTTAGAAGTAAATTTCTGTCCGCCCTTCTGTGCCAGGTTAATCTCATAATAATAATAAAATAATTGCACCGAAAAGGCTTCCGCCTCTATAAATTATCAGGAAAAGGCTGTCATTGCATTGTCTAGCTAAGCTATCTCTCGAGATAAATTAATTGATTGATTGATTAAAATGCAATATTCGAAGCGTGTTTTGTTCTTTCCTACAAACTGGTCATCCCTGAGCGGTATTTGTAACTTTTTTTTATCGTTCAGTCTCTATTTCCTTGTGTGGTAGCAATAATATTATCCTTATTTATTCTGATGGTAGTTAATATGATACGAGTAAATGGAAAGATAGTGTGCGAGTAATATCGCAGGTGTTCAGGAAAAGAGACGGATCTGGTTTTGACCTTTTAATCGTCAATCGAATAGCCCCTTATCTGTAATATTATATGATTGAAATGATGTGTATTGATTTCCATGCATCCATTCGAATAGTTTTTCCGAGGAGTTGCTAGCTCCATCTTACTTTCTGCTTGTCGGTCCGTGATTGAGTTTTGATGTTGTTAATGTCTGGTAATAAGCCACTCGTAAGTGAACAACAGGTCATAACAAGCATTTATTTTTAGATTCTTTAACAACTCGATAAGAGAACAAAAAAGCGGAGCACAGAAACGAAATTAAACGGAGCAAAAACACCAAAAAATGACAACTAAAGAAAAAGGCAAGTCAGTGGAGAACTCAGCAAACAAATCTTCTGGACCAGTAGCGAGGATATTAGGGGATTGAACTCGTTTTAGCAGTTTAAAAGTAGTACTGTAACTGTCATACGTAAAAGAAAGAGTTTATTCCTACATCCCTTCGACCTGGCTCTTCTGTGGGAACTAAATATAAAAAATACTTCGTTGTAGATTTGGTAGGCTAATTTATCTTTAACGGTCAGCTGTTATGTAAGTATGTTTGAGTTTGATTGACATGTTGTTGTTCCTTTTTATACACTACTCTTCAGTTTTGAAGGATTCAAAAAATAATAATAATAATAAATGCTATAAATGTAATGTATTTTTAAAGGTGGTCAAGCTAGGTGAATGATCGTAAAGCTGATGAGTGGGGATGTCCATCAGTTCTGTTACATGATAACTAAAAATTATTCGAAAACTTATACTTCATTTGATACTCTCCGATCTTGGAGGTCAATAAAATATTTGAAGTTTGAATTTATCATAAAATAAGAGAAAATTTGGGTTGCCCTTTCCAATCACATCAGTTTAATCAATCAGTCATTTTGTTTACCCAGATGATAAATGGCACCAGGCGTCCTCATATGGAGTATTTGAAAGACAAAAAAAAAGAAAGAGGTCAGACTTAACTGAGCAACTACACTGTAAAAAAAAAAAAATCTTGCAGTCTTCGCTACCGGGATTAATATTGTCTCTACTGAGATAAGACTATTTCTAATTCGGATTAATCTTATCCCAGTAGAGATATCAGTGTACAGCCAGTGAAGGAAGCTCGTGGCACTGCCCTAAAAGGTGTTGAACAGTTACATGCCTTCTTTATTTTATATAAATATACTTGAGAAACTTGGGAAAAGCTGCTACAGATGCCACGGGTTCGAGTCGCAAAGGCAGCGTACAAGGAAAGCATGCGGGATATTAAAAAAGAGTCTTGGGCATCCCAGGTAAAACAGATATTAGACCAGTGTGGTCTGTCAGAACTGTGGAATAATGGTGATGGACCTGGGCTTCCCGTTGGTGAGGTGAAAAAGGTGGTGGAAAGTCGTTTGTTGGACCAGGAAATCCAATGTTGGCAAGTTGCCAAGGACGGGTCTATGTCTTTAAGGTATTATGCAAAGATCAAAGAGATTTGGGGGGGAGGAAGTTTATTTTAAAGCGGGATTGAAAAGGGAGGAAATGAGGGATTTGATTAGTTGTAGGGCAGACAGTCTGCCTCTTGGCGGTATATTGGGAGGGCAAAGGGTCGGTCCGGTCCTTACTCATGTCTGTGGTAGTATGGATGAGAATTTAAAACATTTGTTGTGTGAATGCGAAAATTTGAATGAACTTAGGTTAGAAATTTTTGGAGTAAATGAAGGAGGGGTAGATGAAGAATGGATCTGTAGGATCATGGGAAATAGTTGTTTTATGAGTATTAAACAGTTGGCCAGGTTCCTCAGGGTAGCCCTAGCCCATAGGGATAGGTGCCTATAGAAGGTATTATTTTTGTTTGTTTGAGTTTATTTTTCATGTATTTGCCATGGCCTTTGGCTCTTAGTGTAAATAAATCTTATCTTATCTTATCTTATGTGTATTAGATTATGTTATGTGAAATTTATTTTTGGATTAATTTGGAAATTTTTGTCATTGAAGTTAGTTTTTCTTTTTTTGTACTTGTATTAACTTGAAGCAAAATACGTTTACTAAAACAGGATTTTTGTGAACGTGCAGACAAAACATGTCAGCACGTCAGGAATTTTGCACAAAAATACATCATATATTTTTTTTTCTAGGTGCTGTGGCTCCAGAGCTTCTCTCCCAAATCGACTCGCAGAAGAACTCAGGGGCTAATCAGAATTAAGCCACCTATTTGGCTTCCAAAGAAATTAGGTCAAGCCCAGACCTAAGCGAAATATCTGTATATTCGGACTTGCAGCGTTTGTGGGAAGGAGCATACGTCTAGTCTGACAACCATGTAAAACTACGATGTATAAATGTGAAAAGACTTGGCAACAGTGTGATATTTTGAGCTACTTGTTGCTCAAAGAAATTTGTCCCGGCTTTGTATAGGAGAAGAGATGCAGCGAGTTTTTGTTACGTTTGTATGAAGTGCAGCGTTTTTGTGGGAGCATTCCGTGGATCTGAGCTTTCTACGTTTTCGGTACGGTATAGAAGCTCTATTCGACAGACTATACGGTTATAAAGTCGATTGTCATGTTTTACTGTATTGACCGGCGATTCTTTTGTGGTTGAGAAACAGAAAACAACGTGGAGTGTGTGGACAAAGTATACTTGGATGCCAAGTGAGTCGGACCTGTCAGAAATAAGGTTTTCTGCAAGTTTAGTCACTATATGAAGTTATTGTTAGGCTACGTCCATATTCGTGTTAAATAGGCTAGTTCGCTTTTTCACGCAACCTTAGGCCGATTCCGGTTTTCCGGCCGGATTGATGCCAAAGCTATAGAAGAGATTCAATCTGGAATGCCGTAGGAGTCCAGGTCGAAACTGGAATGGAGAATTTGGATGGCTATGACTTTGGTTTGGAAGTTTTTCATTCTGTTTTCGGTGGATCTGAGTTCGATCTGGCTCAGAATTTCGGACTTTCATACGTTACTTTAGTTGAGACCAGAATTCGATTGCGAGTTCAGATCCAAAATGTAAGGGAATCGCGATTTAGTACATGAAATTCCGAAAAGTCGGACATCCCGGTGAAAGGAATCCGAATCCGAAAAAAATCCGAAATCCGTCCGGAAACCTGGACTGAAGCAAAGTCCAACCAAATCACTCCCAGATGTTGTGTTGTAAGTTTTAACATTGAGCTTAGTCAGCGAAACACTTAAAGTTTTTCCAAATTTAAGCTTCGCCTGCGTCAGCGAGAGTACTTGGGGATCAAATCAGCGTGAAAGCTGCACTCGGGAGAGCTTGTCTCATAGTCTTATGACGTCACTTCTCTTAGTTCATAAGTTCCATAGCATTTAGAGAAGGAAGCGGGATTTCAACAGATATGGGTACATGTCGATGTTACAGAGAAATTGTGTTATGAGCCGTTATGTGTCACTTTTCAGTTATAAGGTCATAGCGGAAATATTCTGTAACGTCAACAGATATTAGGCGTATTCTCGCCGTTCCCCGAGGACTCCTCTGGGAATCGAAGGGAACGGCGAGAATAGAGGGAGTCACTCCACGCGGACTCCGCGTACGGAAAACAGCGAGAACACGGGGAATGCTTCCAAATTGGATTTTGTTAGAAAAAGAATATGCAGTTGACGAAATTAGTCTGGATCCATTTCATTTTTGGTTTTTATTTATTCTGATTGTTTTTTATTAATTCCACATTGCACCAACACCAGAAAAAGTTGATTCCCCTCTGAATCCGAAAGGGAGTCCTTTTTGATGATGGTTATGATAATCGGAGCATTCCCCGTCCGTTGAGACTCGCGAGAATACGGGCAGTGAATCCCCGGGACAAACAAAAACGCGGGAACTCCACAAGTGGAGTCCTCGGGGAACGGCGAGAAGACGTCTGTCTTGTCTCAAATTTGGTGAAACTGCGCATCGTTCTGTGAATGTTATGAAACTTTTGACCGTGTGGAAGGATCTTTTGAAAATTTAGTTAAGAGACTCAGTATAGATAGGGATCCCACAAGTTTAGCTTGGCTCGGAGTGATTTTTTTCCACACTCTCAGAAGTTTGATAGCAGATAACACAAGGATGTGCGATTTCAACAGATAACACTTCTTAGGGTGTCGGCTGTTAGGTTTTCAAACGTACGCATTAAAACATTACGCATAACAAACATTGCGGGGAAGAGCCGAGAAACCGCCGAAAAAGTATCTGCTGACTTTTCCGATATTGTTTTGACAAACAAAAAAGTCAGCAGATGTTTTTTTCGGCCGAGTCTGGCTCCTGTTGTAGGCTTAAAGGACCCCTCGCACTATGCACTCTTCAACTTACAGTACTTTAAAATATTTGAATACTTTAAAACTAGGCTGTGCTTTCAACAATCAACCCAAGGTTTTGGCTGTTTTAAGCCTTTTCCATGACCAGTTGACTTATTCCCGGAAACAGGGAAACAATTTACATAACCGGTTTTTCTAATTAAAAACTTCCCGCAGACAACAGTCGACAGCGTGATAGACATTGAAGAGCAAAACACGGCAAGCGAGAAAATCAGCGTAGTTTTGTTAGAGGGGTTAGAATGTACCGTACGAAATTGGGGTTTCCGGGTTTACAAATATATGGAGTATGGAGTGATTACGGAAGTAGGTTGCACTAGTATTATAGGTAAGACAGGTCCTTTAACGTCTTACCGCGTCACGTCTGAAATACATAACAAATAACATTCTAAGTGTTATCTTTTGAAACGGCGTACCTTTGTGTTATCTGTTATGAAACATCTGACAGTGTAGGACTGGTCAGTGACTCTGGTTTAGAAACTAGAGGTTCATCACCCCGTCTTTTGTCATGCTGTTTAGACCCACACGCAGGTCTGTCAGGTATGTTGTTTTTCGGGTACGCAGCGATGTGCAAATGTATCTGAAAATCAAGCCTACATCCATGCTAACAGTACTGATATTCGAAACCGATATTGTGGGAACCCATCTGAACTGAGAACAAATAAGCCCGCTGCAGAAATTCCCTACACTGCCAACATGCGCTTGCAAATTGCTCCGCTATTTTCGTATCTGTCATAATTCTAGAGCCGAGGCCTAGAAAAGTGATAAAGACTGGTTCTAGTGAATGGACTCTTATTTTCACTGCGCAGATTTTTGGTCCGGGAGTCGGTAATAGGAGTTCACCAGATTTCTGGATCAAATCAGGTTTGATATTTTCTGAGAAAAAAACTGACATTGTTTCTCAAAGAAAAAGGAGGAGGGGTTCTAACAGAAAGATGTGTTTTTGTTGAAATTTGCTACACCGGAATCACAACAAAAACCTGCCAGATGTTTCTTGGTAGCAGATTTTCTTTTCTGACCAAAGAACAAAATTCTGGGCAATCCGAACTTACCTGAACAGATGTAAAGAGGCGTATAGTATGAAACTAGCATGAGCAGTTCGGGAATTTCTAGACACTTCGGATAGAATATCTGTTTCCACAAAGAAGCATATTTGTTCAAGCATATTTCGTCAAGGGCCCATGATGTGTTGTTATTTTGTATGGTTTCTCGGCGATTTTCTTCCCCACCTGTAATTTTCCCTAAAAAGGAAGATCTTAGCGTTATCGGAGAGTTCTAAGTATTATCTCAACTAAGCTGACTGCGAATCATATTTTATGGCGCCTAACGGATGAGTCAGCAAAAAAATTGCGATATTTCGGCCATTGTTACCGCTCTGATCCCAGGTTCGTTTTCTGGCTTCAAGAAGTTTTATAACAAATAACGCGAGGATGCGCGGTTTCAACAGATAATGCGTAACAGATAACACTTCAGATGTTATCTGTTGTGTTTGAAAACGTTCTGCATGAAATGTCATGCATACCAAGCTTTGTTAGGAAGAGCCAAAAAAGCATCTACTGACTTTATGATGTCGGAAAACTCTGTAGATACTTTTTGGCGGTTTTTCGGTTCTTCCTGGTGGTAACCCTTATTATGCATAACGTTTTGAAACACAACAGATAACATCCGAAATGTTGTCTATCACGTATTATCTGTTGAAACCGCGCATCCTCGTGTTATCTGTTATGAAACTTCTGATAGTTTAGAGCCTGAAGAGGACTCAAATCGTAGACCTCCTGCCTTGTAAGCAAAGGGTCCTGGGTTCAAATCCCGGCTGACGAGCATTTTTGTCTTTCAGTTCACCACTTATAAAACTGAAGAGGACCCTTGCCAAGAAGGGCCGAAGTATCGTTAGAATGTATCTTAGCTGACATATCCCGCAGCGCCGTCAAATATAGGATAAACAGTGGAATCCCTTCTGATTGACTAAGTTATGAACAACTCATTATGGGCCTCGCTGTGATTTTTTTTATATACCAGTGAGCTGATTGGCTTGTCGAAGTTCTTCAAGCGTCAGGTTTTCCCCAGTATTGAATGGGTTCTTAGGTTTATCCCAGGATAAAATTATGGTGTTGGTTTTCTTAGGAGAAACTGAATGTTCAGAATCAACTAGCGAGAATGTGAGTGAAATAGTGTGATTGGTCGAGTATGACATCAGTCACACTCACCCTCGCCCACAGTCATTCAGACGCGCTAACTCGCCTACTGAATGTAAGTTTAGAGCGGTTGAATGTCCCTAAATGAGTGAGTGATTGAGCGAGTCCGAGTGAGTGAGCGAGAGTGAACCACATTCACTCAACCACGTTCACACATACCGTAACATCGGTACACTGTCAGAAGTTTCATAACATATATTCAAATAATGCATAAAACGGATACGTCAGCTACGATGCTTTGGCAGCGATATTTCGGCCCTTCTTGGCAAGAGTTCTCGTCAGGCTGTCAAGGGTCAACTTCGGGGAAGGAAACAAACCTGCAATCACTGACGAGGACCCTTGCCAAGAAGGGCCGAAATATCGCTGCCAAAGCACCGTAGCTAACAAATCCGTTTTATGCAGTATTTGAACATATGTTTCAAAGTCAGCTTGGGCTCAGAATATTTATGTTGCGTAACAGGTAACACAAGGATGCAAAGTTTCAACAGATAACACTTAGGATGTTAGCTGTTATGTTTTTTTCAAACGTTACGCATTAAAACGTTATGCATAACAGGCATTGCCAGAAAGAGCCGAAAAAGCATCTGATGACTTTTCCGGTATCATGATGAAAAACGAAAAGTCAGCAAATGTTTTTTCGGCGGTGGTTTGGCCCTTTTATATGCATAACATTTGAATGCGTAACGTTTGAAGACATAACAGCTAACATCCTAAGTGTTATTTGTTGAAATCTCGCATCCCTTTGTTATCTGTTCTGAAACTTCTGGCTGTGAAGACAAAGGTTTATACATCTTCGTGTTGCTTTCCGAAAATCTGTCTCTATACTACGTGAACCAACATTCGGCTGTGTTCATTCGGCTGATCGAGGAAGTGTGTATGCTAATTAGCCATATTCCAGTTCAGCCCTTACAAGCGGACTAGTTTCTCTTAATCCCCCTATGCCTCACCATCAGCACATGTGACAGGCTTAGTAAAATGGATGAACAGGTTGATGAGTAGAAGATCTGCAATCTGCTTCCCAAGTAATGGAAGCCTTGCATAGTGAGAGAGAAGTTTATTGTGAACAGAAAATTGTTGATATAATAATATAATAATAATTGAATAATTGTAATAAATTGTATAATGATTGTAAAAATAATAATAATTGGGGTGGTTCCCCTCCAAGAACCACCACAACCACTCCAAGAAGTAGTCTTGTCCTAGGGGCTGGCAAAAAAAGAGACTGCGCTGATACAGAACAAAATACCAACAAAAAATCAACTCCTAATCGAGACCACAAAAATGATACGAGTAAAGATAATAATCTGACCCAGAGACCCAACAACAAAAAACAAACTGCAACCCCAACATAATAAACATTGATACTGTTTCTCAATATTCATGCCGACTAATATGATCTGTAAATTTGTCGCTTAAATGAAGAAATACCACATATAACTCAGTAGTAAAAAGGGAAAGTTACCCACTACCTTATGGATCTAACTTTTTACTATGTCTACACAGTGGTTGATTTTGAGACACCGGAGCTAACAGAAACTAGACCATTTGGAGTGATTAACTGGAATAAGGCGAATTACATCAGTACGCGAAGTTTATTCGCTAGACCATGCCTTGAGCTAGGAGGTGTTTCTATTTGTATCCCATGCATTATTGAATGCTCGTCACGGAAAGAGAAATGTGCGTGGTATTTTTTAGAAAGCGAAAAAGGCTAAGGAGTATGAAATATTGAAATGTTTTTGAGCTATTTGTGGGGGAGGGCTCTTGTTTTTATGCGAAGACCTATTGACTCACAGTATAGGCGCCCGGAAATGATTTCTGAAATGTGATAAGTCAGAAACAGATCAGCTACTGATAGCATAACTAACTTCGAAAGGTACTTGAGAACGAAGTCATCACACACTTGAAAAACAGCCTAACCCTCACCCTCTTCATATGTGGCTTGATCGGTTTCTGACATTCCGTTGTTTTGTGTTTCAATTTGTGTAAATAGTTTAAGTTTTACCGGAATTTCGTTTTGTTTCTTTTTGCCTCGTGCCTTTCAGCGAGTTGTGGTTGAATTAAAACTTCATGTTCTCGTATTTGTATCCAGGACCTACAGCACTGATCACACCGGTGTAAGGAGCTGCATACGGATTTTCCACGTCATTAGCTGCGTTCGTTGCACTCCGGGCTGTCTCTGGTGTTTTGTCACCAGTGTCCGGTTTTAATGGCACTTGCGCTTCGGCCAAGTGCCATATAGCGATCGCAATTTCTGTCCGTCCGTCGGTCTGTCGGTCGGTGTGTCTGTCGGTCTGTCCAGGTTTTGCTAGTTCGGGCACTTCCACATAAGCTAGGACGATGAAACTTGGCAGGCATATCAGGGACCCCAAAAGATTAAGTTGGAAATAGTCACTTCACCGATCTGAGGATCGTGGGGGGAGTGGAGGGAGGGGGAATCCGGAAGCTAGAGGTATTTATAACTTTTGAACGGGTGGTCGGATCTTAATGAAACTTGATATTCGGAAAGACCCCGTGTTTCCGACGACCCGCTTAAAGTACGGACCGGATCCGGCGACTTTGGGGGGAGCTGGAGGGGGGGGGCGGAAATCTTGGAAAACCCTTAGAGTGGACGGATCGGGATGAAACTTGGTGGGTAGAACGAGCACAAGTCCTAGGTATGTTGTTGACATAACCGGACTGGACTCGAGCACCGTGGGGGGTCGAAGGGGGGGGGGGGAATTCCGGTGATCCCGCTAGTTCGTACTTCCGGGTGCGCTAGGACAATGAAAATTGGCAGGCATATCAGGGACCTTAAATGATTAAGCTGGAAATAGTCACTTCCCCGATCCGAGCATCGTAGGGGGAGTGGAGGGAGGGGGAATCCGGAATCTTGAGGTATTTATAACTTCCGAACGGGTGATCGGATAGCAATGAAATTGGATATTTGGAGAGAACTTTTGCCTCAGACGACTCATTTAAAATCCGGTGACTTTGGGGGGGTGGGGTGGAAGGGGAAACCTGAAATTTTGGGAAATGCTTAGAGTGAAGGAATTAGGACGAAACTCGGTGGGAAGAACTTGCTCAAGTCCTAGATACATCGTTGACATAACCGGGCCGGATTTAGGCACTGTGGGGGGAGTTGGGGGGGGGGCGGAATTCGGTGATCCCGCGAGTTTGGTACTAGGACGATGAAATTTGGTAGGCGTCTCAGGGACCCGAACAGACTGCCCTGAGCATAGTTGTTTCCCCGATCCGACCATCGTGGGGTGTGTGGAGTGATGGGGAATCCGGAATATAGCGGCATGCATAACTTTTGAACGGGAGATCGGATTTGAATGAAACTTGGCAAGTGGAAAGAACTATCGTCTCAGATGTTCCACTTGAAGTCCGGACCGGATCCGATACTTGTGGGGGGAGTTGGAGGGGGCCACCGGAAATCTCGTGAAACGCTTGGAGTCGAGGGATTGGGATATAATTTTGTAAGAAAAACAAGCATAAACAAGACACGTTCTTGACAGAACCAGATCTTACCGGGGCTCTTTGGGGAGAGTTGGAGGAGGTTTCCCGGAATTCCAGTGATCGCGAGTTATGATGAGTCATATGCCCTAGATGACATATTTTAGGGTTCGGACCGAATGCTCCAGCACGGTGCTCGAGCAATTTCCCGAAAAATGCTCAGATTCGAGTGAAACTTGATAGGCGGTAAGAGAAGATGCTTTAGATGATTAATTTATGTGTCCGAACCAGATTCGGCCGTGGCAGGGGGAGTTGGAGGGGGGGGGGGGTACCGGAAATAGTGCGGCACGTTTAGGAATCAAACGAGTGGATCTAAACTTAAAAGGTAGAAAATTAATATGCCCTAGACGATCCGACGCAATGCCAGAAATACTCAGACTCGAGTGAAACTAGACATCCTATTTCTAGGTATTTTGTGACATACTCATCTACTTTCTTGCATCAACTACTCGTAACAAGTGCCATACGAGCTCGTAGCTCTTGTTCTCGTATAAATGCGTTTTTTGGTTCACCGGTGAGTTGACGAAAACTTGCTAACTTCTCGGTAAAGCCGGGCTCCCGAGCAGGTTCTGGTTAGTCCGCACCGGTGAGGTAAATCCGGACACTGGTTAGTTCAAAACGGGTTAAATGACTGGTGAGTAGTCACCGGTGGATGCAAAAACGGCTTATAAGAAAAACCGGAGACCACCGGTGAGAATTCCCGTGACAAAGAACGCAGCTATTGTTTCATGACTAGCTAGGCTAGCAGGCGGCGATTTGTCTGGAACTGCGCAAGAGAAAATAGAACCGATTTCTATTCTTTATATAGCACGATAAACCAAATCCCACACGGATCTCTGATCTTACCCCGATGATCTTTCACTCTCTGTACAGGACTACCTTCTTAACACCATTTCACAGTCCACGGCAATAGTTCCGGGTTTGCAGCTTATAAAAATCGAATGCAGGATTGGACCAAATAGCTATCAGATATTCAAATCGTAAAGTTGCTAACTCTATACAAGAACAAGATAACCTTCTTTTCACAACACCATTTCACAGTCAACAGCAATAGTTCCGGGTTCTCAGCTCATAAATATCGAAGGCAGGACTGGACCAAATAGCTGTCAGATATTCGAACTCTATACAAGACCATCCTCTTTTCACAATACCATTCCACAGTCCTTTCAGGCTTTATGTATTACCGGCTCAGCTACCCATACTCACCCGCCCAACTGTAACATCTCACTCATTTAAAGTTTAATCGAAAAGGGCTGGGATAGAACCGTCTAGTTATGCAGTGTCCAAATAGGTTTTATACGGAGTATAAGGAGAATAGACTCGCGTTCTATTCTCGCTTATGCAGGGCCAGTCAGATCGCTTGGTTGGTTCCTCCAGCGGGTCGAGGAAAGGAGCAGCGTCGTCAGGGTTGCCACGAGAAGCACTAAAGTTCTACTTTGTTCGAACAACTTTTCTTCAAAAGAACGCATTTTGTTCTGTTACGACTGCTTGCCATTAGTTCGGAGGACCAATGCTGTCCATCCGTAGATTTAATAGCATTTTACAATATATTTGGCGTTTAATTTGTACTCGTGTAATTCTGTAGTACTAAAAACACTTTTTCTGATCTTTAGAAACTCGAAAAATTGTATCAGCGTGGCAACACCGAACGCTTCATTGATAAGAACCTTCTGGGTTCCTGTTTGAACAGGCGTGTGTATTAAGACGTAAACGTCCCGTATAGCGCTATTCAGTTTATTACACCTATTTGAAGAATGCTTTACCCGTCACTTATTCACTTAAATTGGCTTGAATACAGGCTGAAAATGCGGTACTTCGTTGTTCTGCTATTCACGAATAATCGATTTTCACATAGTGGAATTTCCGTGTGATTTGTGGTACCTCTACGCACTTATTTGTGTTGTATGCCTTACGAGAAAGATTCGTGATTTTTATGGCACTTGAGCTTACTCAAGGGCCATATAGCGATCGTAATGTCTGTCGGTCTGTCCGCATTTTGCTAGTTTGGGCACTTCCCCATGACCTAGGACGATAAAACTTGGCACGCATATCAGGGACCCAATCGGATTAACTTGGAAATAATCACTTCCCCGATCCGACCATCAATGGGGGAGTGGCAAGATGGGGAATCCGGAGATTAGTAACATTCACAACTTTGGAACGGATAATTGGGCGTGCATTAAACTTGACAGGTATCAAGAACAAGTGTCTTGGATGTTCATTGTCAAATTCGGATCGGTTCCGATAACTTGGGGGGAGGGGGGGCTGTAGGGGGACACCCGAAATCTCTTGAAACGCTTTTTCTAGTTTTTGTCAAACCCCTACCCCTTTCTTCACACTAGTATAGCTCTGCGCCTGGATGAGTCATTCTTTCGTCACACTAGTTGTGTTGCGAGAGCAACACTTTGGTTTTGTCCTGGTTTTTTTTTATTTATTTTTTTTTTCCTATGACTCCGATTTCATTTTATTCCTAGTAACTGGTAAGGGTCTAACCTGTGCGGTTTTTACGGAAAGTGTGGACCTTAGGCCGGATTGATGAATATGACATTACATTTTGGAAAGCTCCGTAGAACTCTTGCCTGGGGCCAATAAGGATGGTTTTTGCTTGTCCTCGAGCCAGAGCCTACGGTGTGCGAAGTGAAGTGGAGTTATATAGCCCATGTCAGAGAGGACTATCTGAAGTTGTGTAGCGAACCTTTCGTTTCATCAAACCATGTTTCTGCTTTCGAGTGGAAAGCTCCGTTCTAGCACGCAAGCAGGCAGGCACCAGTTTCAAATTGAAGATGGACTAAAATCTATAAGTGTTAAATATATGCGGCAGTTACCCGGCCCCACAGCCAACATATCCTCTTTGAGTGATAAATAGAAAAATCTACAGGAACAAAAAAGTGTCATTTTCCCACGGGTCCGAAAGTGCTGCCATCTATTGTTTCTATCCATGTCTGTTCGCGATTTCAACTGAGTTTATCATTCCATTTCTTACACTTGGGAGTGAGGAAGAGAAGTGAGATCAGATGGGCCTCTTAAACTTTAAAAGTTTTCTCACTGCTAAAGAAATTAGAGCTTACCCTTTGCTCCTTTCTAAGTGGTGATATTAGAAAGTTGGCCTACGGCAAAAAAGTCAACTTTTGAACTAATACAGATAATTTTTTTTTTCAACGGCAGTCGATAGATATTGGTGAGCTGATCAAAGTATATGTCATCCATTTTCTGGTACAAAAAGTCCTTCACGAGATATAACAGTTTGAAAGTTTAAGAGGGGTTGACAACTTCCGTAGTAAGGTACACACTGAAACCAAAATTAGGCCGATCCCAATTGTGAGACATGTAGGGGACTTGTAAGCAACAGTCGGCTGTTAGACCATAATCATCTTCAGTGATGAGGGGTTTGCAGCTTTTGCTAGTTGGTGTACCTATTATTTGTTTCTGGTGTCGTCTGGTGTATTCGATGGTAAGAACAATTTGGTTCCCAATTGTAAGATAGGAAAGGGACTTGTAAGTAATAATCACCTATTACCATCTTCATCGATGAGGGGTTTGCAACTTTTGCTAGCTGGTGTAGCCTACCCACTATTTGTTTCCGGTGAACTTGATGTCTATCATGGGAGAGGGACTTGTAAGTACGAATCGGTTCACGAGCGGCTAGAAATTTGTGCAAATTGGTGCACATCGTATTCGATTTCTATAAATCTAACGGTAAGAAAGTTTGTATCGATGGTCTACCGCTGTAAACTAGGATTAACTATTTACGCAACGGGTACAAACATAATTTAAAACAATGAGGTAGTTTCGTAATAATTAATAGTGTCATCTATGGTATTTTAATCCTGAAAAATTACGCATAGCTTTATGATACCAACTAGATTATATAAGACATTGTCCCAAGTTTTCATCCGTCACGATGTCCACGATTGAAAACGACAAAGTTCAACTGACTGCAAAGTCAGTTTAGTCCGTTCTTCCGATGTTCTTTTGTTGTTGTTTTTACAACGCTGAGGAATAGCCTTTGATCATGTGATTACTGATTGTGTTCTTCTCAGAACATACCGTTTTGTAAGCTTTGATAAGTTGACAACTTCAGCATTTAACCGACAGCAAAGAAACAAAACCAAAGTGTTGCTCTCGCAACACTTTAGTCGGCGAAGCCGCAAAAAGGTTGCCGCAACACTTCACGTTGCCCAGGCAACGTAGGTCTAGTATAGCTCTGCTCGCGGATGAGTCATTCTTTGCTTAAATTCGTTCGGAGAGAGCTAGAGCAATCGGAGGTCGAAGTGATTGTTATAATATGTTGTTGAACCTTAGTAGGGGCTGATATAGATTAGGGACTTCCACACAAGCTAGGACGATGAAAATTCGCAGGCATTTCAAGAATCCGGGAGTCCGGAAACTAGGGACAACGGTAGCAAAAGGGGAGCAAAAGGAAGCAAAAAGAGCGCTGCCCAAATGCGGTATCGATCCGCGGGTCTCTGTGGCGTAGGTCCAGCGCTCTACCACGGCGCCACGACTTGATGTATTTAGAAGCGAATGCGGGAAGAGATACGTTTTAAAGATTAAAGTAAGACTAAGTGGTCAGAACGAATGCTAAATGCTAACCAAAGCAAAATAACTAGAGCTATTTTGCTCTGATGGTAACTAAACTTAAACTAAACAAATCTCGTGAAACACTTCCACATAAGCTAGGACAATGAAACTTGGCAGGCATATCAGGGAACCGACCAGATTAGCTTGGAATTATCACTTTCCAGATCCGATCATATGGGGGAGTGGAGGGATTGGAAATCCGGAAACTATTAACATGCATAACCTTGGAGAGGGTAATCGGACATGCGTGAAACTTGACATGTGTCAAGAACAAGTGTTTCGGATATTCAGTTTCAAACCCGGACCAGACTCGCTACCTGTGAGGGGGGGGGGCTGGAGAGGGGCACCGAAAATTTCCTGAAACGCTTCCACATAAGCTAGGACAATAAAACTTGGAAGGCATATGAGGGAACCGACCATGTTAACTTGGAAAAAAGCACTTCCCCGATCCAGCCATCGCGGGGGGAGTGGAGGGATGGGGAATCCGGAAACTAGAATCATACATAAATGTGGAACAGGTAATCGGATATGCATGAAACTTGACAAGTGTGAAGAACAAGTGTCTCAGATTTTCAATTTCAAATCTGGCCCGAATCCGGTAACTGGGGGTGGGGGTAGAGGGGGGACCGGAATCTTTTGAAACGCTTAGGGTCGAGGGATCGGGATTTTACCTGAAGGGAAGAACCAGCATTAACCCTAGATACTTTATTGACAAAATAGGACCGGATCGTGCCCAAGTGGAGGGTGTCGGAGGGGGGTTCTTGGATTTCCGCGGTGGTCACGAGTTAGGATACTTCCGGATGTACTATGACCATGAAATTTGGCAGACATATTAGGTACTCTCCTAGGTCGACTTGAAAATAGTTCCTTCCCAACGGTGATGTTGGGGGGGGAGTGGAGGGACGGGTAATCCAGCATCGGACGTGAATGAAACTTGACAAGTATCAAGAACAAGTGTCTCAGATGATTAATTTCAAGTTCGGAACGAATCAAATAACTGGGGTGGGGGACTGGAGGGGGGTGCAAGAAATCTCTTGAAACGCTTAGAGTCGAGAGATCGGGATGGGACTTGGAGGAAAGAATAAGCGTAAGCCATAGAGACAATACTGACAAAACAGGACCGGATCTTGTCACAGTTGGGGGAGTTTGAGAGGGTTTTCCACAGTTCTGGTCATCACGAGCTGGGGTACTTCCAAATGTGCTATGACCATGAAACTTGGCAGTCTGTGATATGACCATGAAACTTGGCAGGCATGTTAGGGACTCTGTCAGATTGGCTTAAAAATAGTCCCTCCCCCGATCCGATCATCGTTGTGGGAGAAACAGTTATAAGTGAGTGGAATAACCATTTCAGATTTGGTAGATCAAGCCTATTTCTGATGAAATGAATATCGGGAGAGAGATGCAGCGTTGACAACTGCAAACGGTATCTGACAGATATGCTAACTATTCTTACAAGTGCCATATGAGCTTTCAGCTCTTGTTTTTTTTGTTCAGGCACCAAGCAATCTAACACTGCCCAATGAAAAGCCGCGTTTGTGTTGAGATTAAAATTTCCCGCGTCATAGTAGAATTTACGCTGTGGGGACGGCCGCAGATATTCTGAACGTCAGAACTAGAGCAGATAGTGGAAAATAAAAAAAATCCCTTTGCAGAATCCAAATAATTCAGTGTATTCAATTAAATGACACAAAAATAAGTTAGCTTTTTCAGTTTAACTTTTAAGGAATGCAAAGTTGGCAACGAAAGTTGGCAAAATAACGGCGAATTTTTGAAGAGTAAATTTGTATCACAAAGTTGCATCTATTCTTTTCAAAGGAGTTATATCATAAGCATTCTAGCACTTACAACGTCTAGAACTCCCCCACCCAAGACCCAAGATGAAGCCACGACTCGATCCGACCGCTGGGTCATCTAGCGGCGCTGGTCGGAAGCGCCCGACATGGGGAGGCTGTGATCATATTTTGACTATAGGCGTATTCTCGTCGTTCCCCGAGGACTCCACTTGAGGAGTCCCCGCGTTTTTGTTTGTCCCGGGGACTCACTCCCCGTATTCTCGCGAGTCCCCACGGACGGGGAATGCTCAGATTATCATCAACATCATCAAAAAGGACTCCCTTTCAAATTCGGTGGGGAATCAATTTTTGCTGTTGTAGGTGCTATGTAAAATTAATTAAAAAGAATCAGAGGAAAGAAAACCAAGAATGAAGTGGATCTAGACTAAATTTTTCAGCTGCATATTCATTTTTCGAACAAAATCCATTTTAGAAGCATTCCCCGTATTCTCACTGTTTCTGTACGCGGAGTCCGCGTGGAGTGACTCCATCTATTCTCGCCGTTCCCTTCGATTCCCCGAGGAGTCCTCGGGGAACGGCAAGAATACGCCTTATGGATCTAACCAAACGTTTTGGGGATCCCAAAACGTAAGTGGCGGAATACCTATGACATCGCAGAAGTTGTCCGTCTGTCCGAAGGGAACTCGAAGGGAATGAGATACTTTGATGAAACTTGGTATGATGATTCTTTGGGTCAAGAGTAAGGTCGAGTTCGTCGATGGGCTCTGTAGCCCTACATTTAGGGGTGGGGGAGGGGGTTTAAATTAAGGGGCAAATGAAATATTTGTAAACAGATAATGTGATAGTCGATGAAGGGGTAAGAAGACATGCTGAACAGGATGGTGAAAACCATTTTGTCATCGGATAAGTAGTTCGCCCAGAACCCGGCCAAAACCGGAAAGCTTGTTAAAAGTAAAAGTTTTATTTGAAGTTGATTAGATGTTCGAATTAGGGGTAGGAAGACATGCTGAACACGATGGTGAAAACCATTTTCTCGCCGGGCAAATAGTTGGCCGCAATTCAGCCAAAACCGGAAAGTTTGTTAAAAGTAAAAGTTTTATCTGAAGTTGATTAGATGTTCGATTTAGGGGTAAGAAGACATGCTGAACACTTATTTGAAAAGTATTTTCTACCCGGACAACTTGTTCGCCCGGAATTCTGCCAAAACCGGAAAATTTGTTAAAAGCAAAAGTTTTGTTAGAAGTTGATTAGATTACAGATTTAGGGGTAAGAAGAGACGCTGAATCTGTATGTGACAATCTTTTTTTTACCGGGACGTATGTTTGTTCTGTCTCTTGAATGGATTGCCTCTATGGCACCTTCCAGACAACCGAAATCAGGGAGGAGTACAACACCCTGCACTTCCAGACGTTTTGGCCTGGCTTTACCTTCCAGATCCGTCTCGACGAAAACGGATTACTGGAGTCCGAAAGAAAAATCTGGAAGGTGAAGCCTTGCTTTTATTCATTAAGAGTATTGGAAGAATGCTAACCAGTCAAAAGGCAGACAAACTGCAGCTGTTGGAAGAAACGAGAGGAGGAGCTACAGTATGGCGAGATGATAAAAGTCGTACAGGTAGCAGGTGGAGCTGTCTACGCGGATGAGATTAGTCTGTAACCGCGCTTGGTCGTAAAAGTTGTTCTGTAAGATATGTCCGACAAAAGATCAGAACTGTTCCTTAGCTTTGGGGGTCCAGATTAAGATGAAAACACACCCAAGGTCACGTGAAGGAAGTTTTGTATAGGCCTACTATTTTGGGTGTTCACTTTTCTGTCGGGCGATTATCATCCGCTTTGAGTTGAAACCGCAGCAGGGAGATGAGATATCAGCCAAAGTCTAGCATTCGAGGTAGACGGAAAGAAAGGCATGAAGCGACCGACTGCGAAGTTGGTCCCAAAGCTAATTCAAGTCGAATTGAGTAAGGTTACCCTAAGTAGGAGGGGGAGCAACTGTCTTCACTCCCTAGCTGCGTTGCAACCTACAACCGCCCTGATTGAACAAGACCAATGGTTGCAGTTGGGATCCCAGGTTTGTTGGAATTCTTCTCCCACACCGTCGGTTCATGTGGGTTTCTGGTCTTCGCCCCAGCTTCCTTTCTTTGTTTGTCCAGTCCTTCATACCTGCTGCAATTGGTGTTTCCCTTAAAAATCTGCAAAAGCCAAATGAAAGAAAAAGGTGGAATACATCAGTGTGCCAACAATCAAGCCCGTATGCCAATGCCTGGTTCTCCCATCCAAACCCTGGATACCAGTAGCTACCTAACACTAACCCACTCGGTATAAAGAATTCTGATTGGTGATTTCTAAGCTTCGCTAAAATCGCCAATATTTGATTAGGTTTAAGGTATCCAGCGTAGGGCATAGGGTATTCCAAAAACAAGGGTTCTTGGTAGGCTGGTTTGTAGGTGTGATATGATAAATTTATGGTGCCGGTAGGCTTCTGTTTCGGGGATCCCAAAACGGGATACCTATATGACTTCGTAAGTTTGTCTGTCCGTCCGTCTGTCTGTTAGCACGATAACTGTTTAAGGGATTGAGATATTTTGTTCAGACTTGGTGTGAGCTGCCTTATGGTCAAAGTAGGCTGCAGGTCAAGTTCGTAGATGGGCCCCATAGCAATATATTTGGCGGGTGGGAATTTGAGGGGTGAATGATCCAGTGAGGATAGTCGATATAGGGGTAAGGAGACATGCTGAATCCATAGAGACATTACACCCTACCCGAAGAAAACGGATGTTGCTACACCATCATCATGGGAGCATAACAAACAAATTCAACATTAGGAGGTATAAGACTTTCGGCTTAGAAACTAAATTATCGGCCTTTGGTAAACATTCTAAGCCAGTGAGTTGCTGGAACGTTAATCTGGCTTCTTCTTGTTGGTATGATAAAAGTTTGGAAAGGTTTTTTTGATAATAAGAGTTTGAAGGCTTCAAAGTTTCACTCTCTAATTCGGAAGTTCCTATACCTCTTAATGTTAAGTTACTCCTTTTCTACCCTTTTCCGTTTTCGTCTGGTAGGTTTTTTTGATAATAAGAGTTTGAATCTCTCTGTATTTGAAACTCATTTTCTCGTCCAACAACTGGTTCTTCCGAAACCCGGCCAAAACCCAAAAATTTGACAAAAGAAAAAGTTTTATCTGAACTTTATTAGAAGTTCGGTATAGGGGTAAGGAGACATGATAAATCCATTTCTGAAACTTATCTTCTCGCCGGACAATTATTTCGTCCAAAATTCGGTCAAAACCGGAAAGTTAGTAAGCAACAAATTTTGTTCTTAGATCGTCTGGACCTTCGGTCCACGGGCAACGGACATTCTGAATCTATATCTGGAACTTGTTTTCTCGCTGAACAAGTAGTTCGCCCGGAATCCGGCAAAAACCGGAAATCTGGTAAAGTAGAAGTTCATTGTTAAGTCGATTGAAGGTTCGCATCGAAGATAAGAGCACACGGCGAATCCGTTTCTGAAGTTTATTTTCTTGCTATTAGGGAAACATATATAATTGGATCCATATCGGGTTAGCCGTTCGTCCTTAATTTTTCAAAAAACATCATACGGTATCATTTTTTGTACATTTTCTAGCGGTCTTAGCGGTAAAGAGTAATATGCTTCCATGGTCTGGCGAAGACCGGAAATCTGCCGGACTCAATTGGTCCAATGTTCCATTTTTGGGATCACACCGAAATCTTTGGTCTTATTACTCGAAGAAGATATTATGCCTAACCTGGTGCCTGCCTGGTAGAACGGAGCTTCGCTTTCGAAGGCAGAAACATGGTTTGAACAACGGAAGCTTGGCTGCACTGACCTGACCTGTATTTTCCTCTCATCTCAACCCAATTACAGATTTTTTGTACTAATAAACGGACAGACAGACGGACACTTTTACGAAGGACGCGTCCCCCACCATTAACTGACTTATAGGTTCCAAAAAACACTTCAAACAGACCTCCTTGAAATGGACTTATGGGCCTTACAACTCCCTGCTTCGATTTTAACATACAAATAAGAAGGTAGGATTGGACAGGCTCCAAAAGTTCGGAGGCATCTGATGGCAAAGTCTCGGAAAACTGTATCAGCGTTGTAGCGCCCAAGCTACGAAGTAGGCTATCGCGGCCAGCTGGAAGCCCGCTACTAACAACCCCTTGTGCGGTAGCCGGTAGGATCTTTAGAGGCGTATTCTCGCCGTTCCCCGAGGCACTTGAGGAGTCCTCGCGTTTCTGTCCTCGAGTTGTAGGGCCCAAGCTACGAAGCAGGCTGTCGCGGCCAGCTGGAAGCCCGCTGCTAACAACCCCTTGTGCGGTAGCCGGTAGAATCTTTAGAGGCGTATTCTCGTCGTTCCCCGAGGACTCCCGAGGCTGCGAAAGTTCCAAAACTGACACCGGTTTACTCCAGGTCACAGCGGTATTCTCGAAGCTTTGTGCCGAGTTTTGTTCGTACTTTTAACAATTCGTAACTTGTGCGTTTTATCCTATTCCTTTTGTGTTTCTCGTTGACAAATCTTTCTTGTATTAACTGTTTGACTAAAAGATACCATATTTGGGCTATGCCTATGAGAGACTGTTTCTTGTTTACATTAAATGATTTGATTTGACTCCACTTGAGGAGTCCTCGCGTTCCCACGGACAGTGCATGCTCCAATTATCATCACCATCATCAAAAAGGACTCCCTTTCAGATTCGGAGGGGACTCAAGAATAAGCAAAACCAAAAATAAAAGTGGATCCAGAATAATTTCGTCAACTGCATATTTTTGTTCGAACAAAATCCATTTTGGAAGCATTCCCCGTGTTCTCGCTGTTTCTGTACGCGGAGTCCGCGTGGAGTGATTCCCTCTGAATTATGGGGATTTGATGCTGCTAAACAACTAGAGTCGATTCAGTTGCAGTACTACAAAAGAGTATATGGATTGCACCAGACAACACATTCCCAAGCTTTAAAAGGAGACCTCGGATTATTTTCCGTTAGAAAATGTAGGCTAATCCAGATGCTTAGATTCTGGCTTAAGTTAGTTGGAATGCCAGAAACTAGATTAGTAAAGGCTGCGTATAGTGAGCTTCTTAAAATGGGTAAGAAAAGAACTTGGCCGTTCCAGATTAAAGCACTGTTGGATGAAGTAGGGCTATCATTTGTGTGGAATGATGGCCTTGGACCACCAACAGATCACAGTGGAATAATTAAGAAGGTGAATGAGATTTTACAGGACCAGGAGAGCCAGCAATGGCGGGGCGCGGTTGAAAGATCAGAATCGCTAGGGTTATATAAATCCGTAAAATATATTTTTGGAGCGGAGTATTATTTTAAATTAAATTTGCCTAATAAGTACCTCAGATATTGGATTCAGTTGAGAGCGAATTGCCTACCGGTACATGGAAAACTTATATTTTTAAAAGGAAAAAATGGAGAACCGAGTTTAGCGACACCCTGCCCTTTATGTAATGAAGGGAATGATGACTTGGAGCACTTTTTGCTGAAGTGTCACGAGCTTTCTGATTTAAGGGTGTCTTTGCTTGGGGGGATTTTGCGGCTTCCAGACATCTTGGATTGTACATCGGCACAGATAATATGCAAAGTGTGTAGATTTATTGATGAAGGAGTGAAGTTTCGTGACAATAGAAGTTGAATTTTTGTTATATTTTGTTTAATTTTGTTGCTTAATCAGTGTATAACCTGTTCATGTATATGGCCTCTGGCTTTAAATACAGATTATATATATTATATTATATTATATTAGCACCGTTCCCTTCGACTCCCCGAGGAGTCCTCGGTGAGCGGCGAGAATACGCATTAGGTCTAAGAAGTGCGGAGGTTTACCCTTGCGGCGCCATCCGGCTTCATGATCGCGGATGGAAAGCGATGACCCCTTTTCGCCGTACGCACTTCCTTGCTTCCCCTTCCAGACGTCTGGAACTCGGAAAGAATATTCTGAAGGTGCAACAAATGATCAAGCACGCATTAATTTATTCAACAAAATTAGCAAATGAAGCAGTGAGTTTTAGCACAGTTACAAAATTCGGAAACGCTTCACTACTAAATATGCATCTACCACCACACAAAATAATCGATGAATTTTATCTGCTTAGAACCATAGATAAGAAGCTCACCCCACCCACCTCTTCATCTGCGTGATAACACGGGTCGACATCTAAACGATAGAAGAGAACATTTTCTTCCCCCAGAAAACGACGAAAGCTACCAAGAGCCCTATATTTCACGTTAATCGCCCGCGATACGCAAGGGCATCCTACTCCACGACCTTGTTACATCTCGGTACGTTTCTTTCAGTCTTGGTAGATGACACCTTTAGACCAGTACAGCCGAAGTGACGTGGGGTCTTTCAGGATACCGTCATAAGAGTAGCATGCAAAAGTTAAACCCAAAAATCTTAATGACTAACTCTTCTTGCCGATGCAAAATGGCCCTGTGGTTAAAACAGAATTGAGTTGTTGAGTTCGATTCGTTAGGTCTATGTTTTCTCGTTCTTCCCGAGGATCACTGGCGTGTTTTGGACTTAGTCATGTAGAGTATTGGGTTCAAAATATGTCAATAGGCTAAAGAGAAGGTGGGGCAGGACGCCCTTGAGAATCGTGACGATGGTAGGAAATCATGGGCATTGGTGCCCCATCGCCTCAATGACTCACTAAACTGTCAACACAACGATTTGTGCTACAAATCACCAATTAGTGCTAGCTAAATAAAGGTCAAAAGAACAAAGTTATTACTGATGAATGAAAAGGAACAATATGGCCGGATAGGTGGTCTGAGCTTTGTTCGATGAGCACTTCAGCATGTCCCAGTATCCCGAGCACCGTGGTCTGCATAACAGAGGCGTATCCACGCGACATTCCAGATAACCAAAAGGAGCTCCAAACTTCAAGTCAGCAGTCCGGTGAACACTTTAACCGACTAGAGTCGCTAGTCGGTACTACGTCGGTACATTGTCAGGAGTTTCATATCAGATAACGCAAGGGTGCGCAGTTTTCACCAGATTACACTTGGGATGTTAGCTGTTATGATTTTAAAACGTTACGTTACAATCACCTCACGTGATGTAGGCAACCATACAATGAGGGACAAAACACCGCCGAAAAATCATGATATCGGAAAAGTCCGCAGATGCTTTTTCGGCTTTCCTGGTAATGCTTATTACCATTTGTCACGAAACTCCTGACAGTGCAATCACCTACGACGGTGCGGATTTTTTGGAAGTCGAGAAAACAGCGCGTTGCCGCCTATCAGCTTGATGCCAAAAGACGGTTAGTCTTATCCAGGAAATCGACAGCCAATCGCACGGAGGCGCCTAAGGACTTGCTAATCTTTACGTTAGGAATTCCTTCAGCCCTAGCGGACTCAGACAAACGGATAAGTCAGATGAGATTTACTCGGTTTGTTTTTCTAGCTCAACCCTGAAAAGGTTGCCAAGACGTCCCAAATCCCAGCTGACATCCGTTAGTACCATCATATATTTCTAAATACTGCTAAATACTCCAAATGACTGAAAGAAAATATAAACAAACAACAGAGCAAGTAATACTATAAAAGCTGCTCCGAACTACCGACTAGGACACTGGTGTGTAAGCCAGAAATCTCGACGGCCTCGATCTAGATTAAGAGCGTGTCCCACCTTACTTACGGTGGTTACTACGCATGACGCCACATCTTCTGGCTTCTTGGCGTCAAGGCTGGAACGCATGTTTTTTTATTTTCGGCAAAATATCTTGCCATGGGCTATTCGGGCCAATAGTAACAGAGATCGTAGTTACCACGACGCTCCCGAGCGTGGTAAGCGAATAATTACTTTCAGTTACTATTTCGAGAAGCTTGGAACGATCAGCGTAGTAACTTTTCACGAGGTTAGAACGAAAATACTAACAAAACGCTTTCGTCATTCCCTTTCTGATACCGAAAAAAGCTCTGTCGGTAAATCGGCAGCGTTTGTCGGTACGGCAGGCTTTATCATTTCGTTTCTGATACCGTCAAAAGCTCTTTCGTTAAATCAGGAAACTTCTTGTCGGGAAATCGGCAGCGTTTGCCGGTACGGCACGCCTTATCTTCCCATTGACAAAAGCTCTTTCGGTAAATCAAGAAACTTCTTGTTGGTAGATTTAAGAATTAAAAGTAAGTTTAGAATTCGGATATGGGACTACAGAAGAGGAAAGCCCAATTAGCCTTTCATAATATGAACGGTAGACATTCGTTCAGCCCAAGCTAACCGCGAATCATGCTAGACAGTGCAAAGCGGATACGTTAGCTGAATTTTATCAGAGCTCTAATCCAATTCAGCTGACGTATCCGTTTTGCAATGTCAGATATAATATGAACGGTAGCTCTGACGCATCCCACTGAACATAAATCTCGTTAAGATTTTACACTTACACCGTGAGTCCCCTTATAATGCCATCTAGTCTACACATACCCCAACTTGTGAGGGAAGCGTCTTTTTATCAAAAGGGAGGTCTTGTGCCGAACTTCAGACCTCATAGACTTTCTTCCTGCATAACACAACTCAATGCAAAAATGGCGTGAATCGCAACGAAGGAGCAACCGACTGGGTGCGAGTATCACTTAAAAAATTTGGTAAACGGAACATTTTAAAATCCAATTTCTTTGGTCTAGCACTTAACACATGCATCCCCCTTCCTGAGATGCCTGCGTCTGGTTGGAAGCTGGAGATGGGCGGAGGTCGACAGCTGAAAATGTGAGGTTAAGGAAAATGCAAACGTCCAGCGAACGAACAAATTAAGGCCCTAAAACATTTTAAAGATCAACTGAAACCCTTAACAGCACCATTACATCTCCATCAGCAATGATCACGCTAGAAATAAACTCTGGTCAAGCAACATGAATTTTCTTGGCGTTTTCACAGACGTAATTTGTCCGCCGAGTGTCGGTTACGTACAGAGCTACACTGTAAAAGTTTCTCCGAGTAAGGATTGAAGTTAACTGCAGTATTTGCTACTGGGATTAGTCTTTATCTCTATTGGGATAAGATTAATCCGAATTAGAGATTATCTTATCTCAGGAGAGACAAGATTAATCCCAGTAGCAAATACTGCAAGATTTTTTTTACAGTGTAGCGTGATACCATCATCATCATCTAAAGGTCAAGCCATTGGGTGCGACGTAGGTGACGTTCCCTTTCGGCCATGGAGACGACAAATTTTCTCGCAGGACATTTCTACAGATTTTTTTTGTGGCGGGTGATTATCACATTTCTATTGAAATGATGATGATGAAATTTTTATTTACGCACTTGACGAAGATGTTTGTGATGATTTCCCGTCACGCTGGGCTGTAACATCAAGCGAAACCTTTTGTGACGGGTGATTATCACATTTCTATAGGAATGATGATGAAATTTTATTTACGCACTTAAGAAGATGTATGTGATAATTTCCATTCACCCTGGGCTGTAATTTCAAGCGAAACCTTTTGTGACGGGTGATTATCACATTTGTATAGGAATGATGATGATGATGATGAAATTTTATTTACGCACTTACGAAGATGTTCGTGATAATCTCCCGTCACCCTGAGCTGTAATATCAAGCGAAACGTATGTTTCATAAAACGCATCACCGGAGATTCTAACTTCATCTTCTCCCAAATTGCTAGATTCATTCTTTCCCCGAAGCTGTAAGTCTTTCAACGTCATTTGGCCGATTTTTGCTCGTACAGTAGAGGTGTGTTATTTTTGAACGTCACCTTGATTAAAGTAGAACCAAACACTATTCAAGCACAGTACCGATCGCAAACAGTAATTCAAGTAAAATAAAGAACAAATCTACGCTACGAACTATTATTCTTTTCAATCTCTGGCTCAGTTTATTCTTCCCCCTTTGAATAAATGAATGAACAATTTAAGACGCACTGCCAATCGGCATAAATGTAATAAAAAAAAAACTTTCCTCGTGGATTTGCGTTATTTTCATGGCTTTACAGGCTATCCCAACAGAAGAAAAAAAATACTAAAAATATATAACAGATCGCAATCAACTCATCAACAATTACTTCAACTGTATTATAAGTCTGCAAAATACCTACTATGTCTTCCTCCATGGGCTCATAGCCCCAAAGTTAAGCGACTGTACGGTGTTACTGATTCATTTTTCATCAATTTATCAATGTTTTAATGTTTAGTTTTTTATCTTGTGCATAGACTACATTACTGAAAGCTCAATATATTCTTTCCTTTCCTTTGTCTTGTATATACTGCGCTATTTCCCTCTTCTTAAGTGCGTAAATAAAATTTAATCATCATCATCATCATTACGGCTGTGTACCAACGCCGTGCCGTGTTCGTTTCTTCTCTAGACCGGAGCCACCCATAATAAAGTGCGTTTATTTAGTTTAGTCTGATGTTTTTCTTTTGTTGTCTTTCAAATGCTTCATACGTGTACGATACTTGTACCCATACAAGTATACATACTTGTACCCATACAAGTATACATACTTGTACCCATACAAGTATACATACTTGTACCATTTCTTACATACGTTAATTGTACAATTACTGACTGATTGATTGAAGGTTCAGTAGGCTACTTTTAGCCAGTACTCAGCCAGTCTTCTTCCCTAGTCGGCTGTTAGTCCCGGATTTCGTACAGGCTTAATCTGATAATAGGCTTTCGACAGACAATCAGGGTCGGATGCTCGCTAACCGGAACTCCTGCCAGGATTTTCGCACCATCATCAACCCTACGCAGAAAAGGTGTTTTAACTTGATGATATAAGTGCAGAAAATCTGGCAGGGAAGCCCTGATCATGTATCATCACCATTACTTGGGTATCTACAGAATATCTACTCCCCAAAAGTCATCCCAAAACATTCCCACTCATAAACGTTCCCGGATAAGAAAAAAACCACCGATCATAAGAAAAGGGTCTACAATCCGGATTATTCGGGAAGATTTCGGTGTACACCCAGAAAAGACAGGAGACAAACTTTTCAATCCACGCTTGGTGTCGTTTTGTGATGAAGACCTTTTTTACGAGACTTCGTTGGGGGAGGTTTCCCAGCTAAGCCTTTTACTTGTACAATACTCTTCTTTTATCCATGCTACTTCGTTTTCCTCGCAATCTTCACTGTGAATTGACGGGAGAATCGATTACGTAAGAGTATACTGCGGGGACAACCAGTTACGTCAGTATTACGTCATTGTCTCGCTTCTCGCATTAACACTAAGAGAAACGGAGCGTTAAAGTTTAACTGAAAAGGGCTGGGATAGAACAGTCTAGTTACTTATCACTTATTCACTTATATTGCGGCTTGAAGACCCGCTGAAAATGCGTTACTTCGTTGTTCCGCTATTCATGAATAATGAATTTTCAGATAGTGGAATTTCCTTGTGATTTGTGGTACCTCTAGGCGCGTGTATCTGTGTTGTATGCCTTACCAGAATGATTTATGACTCTTTTTGTTCAGGCACTAAGCAGTCTTCACCAAGCTCACAACTGCCCACTGACAAGCCGCGTTTGTGTTGAGATTCAAATTTCCCGTGTCATAGTAGAATTTACGTTATGGGGACGGCCGCAGATATTCTGAACGTCAAAACTAGAGCAGATAGTGGAAAATATAGAAATCCCTTAGCAGAATTCAAATTATTCAGTGTATTAAATTAAATGACGCAAACATAATTTGGCTTTTAAGTTAAACTTTAGAGGAGGAGCAGAAACCGTGTGTCAATCTTCTCAGTTAGATGATGGTCATGAAGGAGAAAAACCTCTTAGAACACTGGAAAGAAACACTATCCACTACACTGCTACACATCCTTTAAAGCACCAAATCATTTTACGTGGTCCCTTACAGAATCCCTCTCACGAACGTGTATTGAAATTTTTTGAATTTACAAGAATCAATAAATACAAAATCATGCTGCAACAGACTAAGCGCAGAGAAAATCAGTCTAAATCACCTACTAAAGGAATATACAACAGCCTACTTTGCGATGAAGAACCACACTGGGGTTCTTTCCCATAACCATTTGGTGATATGCCTAGCTTTCAACTCCGATTTCTTAAAATACATCCTACAACTATCCCTCCCACGCAACAATTACCTCGGTATAATTCTTAAGTAGGGTAACCCTTGAGCGTGCTTTATTGCTACCCCTGGTTCACACTGCTGCGATTTCGCGCAAAATTCTGCGTCATGCGATATACGACACAAATCATGCGAAAAGCAAAGCAGAACCTTGCGTTTTGTCGCAGTGTCGGATGCGTTGAAATATTTTAAATGATCCGACATAACGCATGCGATTTTTGAGGGATAAGAAAGAAACAAACAAAGATTAGTTAATTTTCAAGACTAAAAATTGCTCTAACTTGTCTGACTGTAATCCTAGAATGGCTGAATGCAAAACATCTTCTGAAGAGACTTTTGTTAACCTGTTTTGAGCAAGATGATATAAGGGTTTGACTGAAAATTTCCTAATATGTGGGTGGGTATTCAGATGGGTAATCTCCCAGCATCTTCAGAGGTCGTTTCCTCAAGGGCTCCTTTGTCCTTTTGCAGAATAACGTCGACAAAAAATTTCATTTTTCCTTTTGCGTCTGCGTGGTGGTGGGAACGTGGTGGAAAATCGTGTCGCATTCGAAGCAGCAGTGTGAACCTAAGGTTAAACGGGTGAAATCGTAGTTGGCATTATCGCCAAACTGACTTTTTACGTAAAACGGTTCCTCCCCGGGCAATCGTCAGCTATCGGATGCGATCGTAACTTGCGTTTTTTTGGATTCACTTCTGTTTCGTCAAAGTTTGTAGTTTGGCTCTTGTTTTGTCTTACTTGCGTTTTACGGAGTTCTTGTTTGCGAAAAGTCAAACTGCACCAAACTACGTCTGCGAGGTAGTTTGTAGTTTGAGCTCCGTGGTTTCAGGTTCGAAACTACAGCAAATGGAATGGACAAATAAAACGGATTTTACGCGAAACGGCGCCAAAACTACATAAAAAAACGCAACTGTAACGTATTGTGAGCGACCATTTGGCGGTTTTCAGCCAATGAGAGCACGCCGGGTACGGACGAGCACGGTTACGACAGACTTGCGGTTGCCAGTGGAGAACCAGCTTAACTTTTCTTTATTTATTCTTCAAGAATCACTGGTGTCTTACGAAAGCTTAGCAAAAACCATTAAGGTGCGACAAGAATTAGCTTGGCGATGAAATCACCCATTATGACTTTTATTAAACTTCGGTCACCCGTCTTAGAGACATTTTACGTGATCACCAACTGACTTTTTATCTAACTTTCCTTTAATTCATCCTTCCAGAAACTGACTTGGTGTCTTACGAAAGCTTAGCGAAAACTAGAAGGTTCGAAAAGAAATGGAAAGGCGATGCCGTCACATTTCAAACTTTATTGGTCTGCTGTCTCAGCGCCGGTTTGCAAATCAAAAAGACAAAATTAAAATGTTAAATAATTTTTTACTCCTCTACCTTCTTTAGCGCTAGCTTGGTAAATTACCAATCACAGAGAGAGAAAGAAAGAACTCGAAAACAAAATAAAGAAAACGGACTTTTTTTTTAAACTAGGTCAAAGTTCGGAAGCTGATAATTTGTATACTTTTCCGGTTGTTTACTTTTCAAGCGACCATAAGCAGTAATCGGGCAGCCTCGCCAACTACTGAGATCTATCGACAACCTTCCACAACAGAACATCACACACCTAGCTGACAAAACAACGGAACTCTCACACTGTCCTTTACTGTATATACAACCAGGCATGGAAATTCTTGTTCATTCGCGAACAGCTCTCAAGTCGATTTTCAAAGCATAAGAACAAAACCCTCCTCTATTTACAATCACGGATCTACTTATTAAGTCGAAACGTTCATAAATTTTCACCAAAGCATTACGTCTAGATGGGTATGCTTTTTAAAACTTATCTGAGATGATGTGGGACCACCCATGCATACACAATCCTCAATTTCTGGGCAAGTTGCTTCAAAGCTAGGGCAACGTGCCCGTGAAGCAAGTTCACAGTACCCCCATGATGATGGAATGGATTGAAAATCTAAAACAAATTATTTTCAAAGCAGATTTTTATTATGGTATTTGCCACACCGAACAAATTTCGAAAACAGAGAGTGAACTGGGAGTGAAATTTTATTTTCATGAAAAGAATGTGAAATGGTCACTTTTGGCCGGAACCGCTCCTGCAAAACGACAGATTTTAATTTTATTTTCATGAAAAATCGTGCAATTGTCACATTTGTTCGGAAACTCTAATGGAAAAAGACATATCTGGACGTTTTCTGAAATAGAGTGAACTTTATGTCCTACGTAGGACAAGAGTGACAAAACAAAATAGAGTGACAATTCACACTATCCTGCGACATGTGGCAACCCTGATTATACCTTTTGCAAGTGCTACCCTTTTTGATGTTTCCGCTTTCAAAAATCAGGGACAACAGGGCTCAACCAGCGCACGACGTTATCCACTGCTTCCTGGCCGAAGATTGAAAATTAAGTGTCTTTTTCTGTGTGTTTGTGTTTTATTTATTTTCTTTATTTACTCCGCTTTTTCAAAATGGCGGGTTACAAATAAATTACTTGCTTACTTTTCTCTAGGCCATGGCTCGCCACAGTGCGAGCACGGTGTTATATGTTGGGATCCGCCCTAGTGCTGGATCACCGTGCCCGAAAACTGAAGATTTGTGTATGGCTGGACCACCTATCCCACCTATTTCCCAGCACGGTTGTAGTGCTTTGAGAGAAATGTGCTCATGCTTCTAATGGCTCAAACGGTAAACAACTGTCATGTTGTCCAGAAGTCCCGGGTCCAAATCCAGTTCATTTTTACAAACGTATTCAGATACAAATTTCCAGCCTCGCGCAGAAAGCAAAATAACACTAGGGAGTAGCGCCAAGATCTATGCTTTTCATGCATCAAAAACGGACCTTACTCGTAGCACCGCCCACTACGCTCGGGACACTCAAAGACAGACAAACTTGCGGGTTTAGACATTTTTTAATACAGGTAAGATGTGGTCTGCAGACATCGAGGAAAAAAGGGAGGTTGTATCTTTCTTTTTTTTGGCTCTGTTCAGAATATGTAGTTATCGGATGCAACGGAGGTGCACGAATAATTAAGTTTCAGTAGGGACGTCCTCTCTCCCTAGTGGTGCTAGTGTCGCTGCTTTTCGAGTGTGTGTCATTTTTTTCAAGTCTTGGCGCTACTTTCTAGTGTTATTTTGCTCTGCTCGCGCAACGCTCATAGCAAACTATAAAAAAAAAATGTATAGGCTACACAAGCAGGCCGGAAACGGTAGAGGTTAACAGGCACATCCCCCCTCGGCAGTCTTCATTTCCACAGGAGTATCCTTCAGGATTACTTCAGTCACTGTGAAAAGCTGGTTAAGGAAAGAGCGAAACGAAGGAACAAAAGCTTGATGTGGCATTTTCCTACAGTAGGACAGAAAAAACTCGCCGATCCCCCCCCCCCCCCCCCCTTCGCCTCTGCACATACGTTGTTCTCCAGTTGGAAATATGCGTTTTCCTCTGCCCGTGGATTCCCAGCGCAGCAGGTAACCAGGGTTGTCCCTCTAACGCTACACGCTTACAGATTACGACGTATTTACCCAAGGATGCGCGGAACAAATTCTAGTTGAAGTCGAAACGGTCTGAACCAAACTATTTCCGACAGGCAAGGGCCAGATCCGTTCACGAGAACGCGGCTCCCCATTTTGTCGGCACACAGACTACGACTTACGGCGTTTTTCCGCGACACAATTGTGAGTCCGAGTGTTTGTCGCGGAAACACGATTGTGTGCCACCAGTCGAGCCACAAGTTGAGACTCGCGGAAACGCCGTTACGTCTATTTTTTCGGCTGTAATTTCAATTGTCTGAAAATAAAACTGAGAGAAAATCTCAACAAATAGATTTTCAGTCTTTCGTCTTTACCAACATGTGCAAAAAGGATCCTCAGTTTTATGTCTACAATCTTGTGAAAGTACTTAATTTTATTGTTTTGAGATTATTTTGCTGCTAAATTTAAATTTCCCGCCAGAATCGAGCCACAAAATAGACAATCACCTCGGCAGTTGTTTGACGAATTCGAGCCACAAAGCGAGCCACAAGAATCTTGTTGGTCGCGGAAAGTCAAATATGGGCGGCGTAAAACACCGCGGAAACACTCTTTTTGAGCCACAACCGACCCACAAACTGTTTCTGGGAACACGGAAAAACGCTAGTATCCACTGAGGGAACTGGACGCTTATCTTCACAGCTAAAGAACGCAGACTGGAAGATCCGTTTTTGCCTCACTTTTTGCATTAAAGCGAACCGAATATCGGTGTGAAAATTCGACTAGAAGCATCACATTTAAAGCCGCTTTCACATTGACGCGTTCACACTAAGCTACGCAACCTCTGCGTCGCGGTTGCGGTGACGCAACGCAGGACTTACGCAGACAAACAAACGCAACGCAAGAACAGAACCAAGTTCTATTCTTGCGTTGCGTCGACGCGTTACGCATCAGATTTTTCAGTGAAAATGGAAGTTTTTGAAGAGAAACAGGAGAATAACCTACTAATGATGAAGAAAAACCTACTAATGATGATTAAAAACTTACTAACTGATGAAAAAAATGAATGTTTGGCAGAAGAAACCGAAAAAGGAAAACGCAAATATGCATCCAGCGGTCATGTTCTCGCGCAGGTGTGAAAGATACGCTACACAACCTGTGCGCAACACAAGATAAACGCGTACGTGACGCATCGCAACGACAAGTCAGTGTGAAACCGGCTTAAAGCTCTATATAATATAGAAATATATAGTTCTCTTTCTCTCTTTTTGTTCTTTAAAAGTTTTAAATTAGGCTATGACCAAGAAGATGAAAATATCTTTGACAATTCGGGGAGAAACACCGTCTGCATTTGTGCAGAACAACAGTTTATGATTACCAATGCAGCTTATGATTGCCGACGCAGACCCACGCTTAGATAACTGTTATTCACGACCATCTACGAAACACAGAAAATGCCACAGATAATCCATGCAGAAAAGCACACATAAAGCTGCTTTCACATTGACGCGTCGTTGCGATGCGTTGCGTACGCGTTTATCTTGCGTTGCATATAGGTTGCGCAGCGTATCTTTCGCACCTGCGCGAGAAGCTTTCACGCTGGATGCTCATTTATATTTTCCTTTCTCGGTTTCTTCTGCTGTAATTTAATTTCTTCCTCTAGTAGCAAGTTTTTCTTCATCATCAGCATGTTTTTCTAGCTTTCCTTCAAAATCTTCCATTTTCGACAAATCTGATGCGTGCGCGTCGACGCAACGCAAGAATGGAACTTGGTTCTATTCTTGCGTTGCGTTTTCTTTGTCTGCGTAAGCTCTGCGTTGCGTCGACGCAAGCGCAACGCAAGGCTTGCGTAGCTCAGTGTGAAAGGCAAACGCGTCAATGTGAAAGCAGCTTAAGACCAGATAAGATTATGAAACGCCCTAACAAAAGCTAATACAGAGACAAGTACTTACCATTTATCACAAACAGAATTTCCTGTCCTACACTGGTGGCTAAACACAGAAGCGTTTACTCCAAGCAGAGGCGTCACTAGCCAAAATGTTTGGGGGGGGGGGGGGGGGCGAGCTATTTACCGAATGGCTGGTAATTTTTACCGACTGTTTCTGCAGAAAAAACGACTGTTTTTAACAACCAAAAATGACAGTTTTGAAAAAAATCGACTGATTCAGAAAAACCGACTATTTTGACGAAAAACCGACCAATTTTCAGAAAAACCGACTGTTTTCATGAAAAAAATCAACTGCTTCGACGAAAATCGCGAAGCCTCCCCCCCCCCCCCCCCCAGTAGTGACGCTCCTGACTCCAAGTACAATCATATTTAGGGGAAAGGATATTATTATTATTACTGAATTCATTAAGATCCGCCACTGGAGGTATCAGGGCCATATGATCAGGGTGGGAAGCACCAGACTCCCCAACGCTATCCTCCAGTGGCATCCGGAGGGATTCGGACGAAGAGGGCGCCCGAAGAACAATCTTTGCCGTACCTACCAGTCGGATCTCCACAACATTAACGCGTCTATCCAGCACGAAAGGGGAGACGTATGGACAGCGGCCCTTATGAGAGACGGCTGGCAGCTCCTCTTGGACGCCCTTAGCGCCTCTGGCGTCGCAGAAGGAACTAGGAGCGTGTTCCACCCTTCTAACAATAGTTACTATTTTCGTTCCAACCTCGCAAAAGGTTACTACGCTGACCGTTCCAACCTTCTCGAAATAGTAACTAATAGCAAGAACAAATAATAGGACTTCTTTCTTTAGTCGCATGCAGCGACTATAAAACCCCGACAAAACTGAGCGGGCCTAGAGGTGTTTACTCTAGCTTTGCGCTGATACTGATCAGGGTTGCCACATCAAAAATATTTAAAGAGTGAATTTTGGCCCAAAATAGAGAGTGAATTGGGAGTGAAAACTGTTTTCATGAAATGTTAACTTTTGGTCGGAATCGCCTCTGTAAAAATGACACATCTTAATTTTACTTTCATGAAAAAACTTGAAATAGTTAATTATGGTCGGATCCCCTTCTGCAAAAATGGCACATTTGGTCATTTTCTGAAATAGAGTGGTGACCTTGCTGTCCTACGTAGGACAAGAGTGACAAAAACAAAATAGAGTGACAATTCACACTACCGTGCGACATGTGGCAACCCTGATACTGATACCCGTTTACTCCTCTTCCGTCTTCGCCGTTGCTTATCGCACAAGAAATAGGGAAGGAGGCTGGCAAGAGGCGTACTCCGCGCGCTGACCCGGTCTGGAGCGCGTCCATAGAACCAATCAGCTTTGACTGCTACTTTTCCTCACCAGCGACTTAACAGCGATTTAGTGCAGAGGTAACGAAACGTAATGTGGCGCGAAGCTAGTATCCTCCGCTCGTTCGTAGCGGACAGGATATGGGGAAATATTCGACTCGAAATTTTTGGGTGGGGTCCTGATAAGTTGACGGCCATCGGTTACCCTCGCTTGCGCATTGCTTTTTGTTTTTTTCGTGTGTTTTCGGGTCGATCTCGCTGAGTGTCGCTGGGTGGTCTAGTGGTGAGTCATGGAATTATTAACATTTATTTTTGGAATTAGTTATATGTAAAATAGTTTTCTTTTATATTGTACCGGGTTTTTGTCTATCTTGTCTCCGGCTTGACCCCATATTTATTATAATTTTATACAGAAGTGTAATTAAAACCTTGAACCTTGAACTCCGCAAAGTCATATTACAGAGACAGCCTAGACGGAGGTTCTGTCAGCTCATTTGTTCTTGCAATAATAACTATTGGCTTACCATGCCCGAGAGCGTGGTAACTACGAATCTCTGTAACGTGATTGAAAATACGTTCCAGCCTTGACGCCAAGAAACCAAAACTCGTGACGTCATGCGTAGTAACTACAGTAAGTAGGTTGGAACACGCTCTAAGATCTAAGGTAAGGTAATGGGAAAGGAATCAGAAATGGAAAGAAATGCTGGTCATCAGCAGCGGGAGGGGGGGGGGGGAAGTTGTGGAGGGAATATTGCCTAGCCTATAGGGTTGTGGAAAAGGATACTGTCCTCGGGGGGCTTCTTGTCAGCTTCCATGCCAGGTAAGGCGGCTGCCACTCTTCGGAAAAGCTAAAAAAAAAGGAAGATGGAAATATCAAGGTTATAAAATAATATAAATAAAAAATATGCACTATGAGCAAACCTGTATGCGATACGTCAACGTTTTGGAGCCACGAAGGAAATTCGCATCCGACAGCGAAAATCGCAGTGTTTGTGAACGTATCTCTAGCCCGCTAGACTGATATATGCCGACAAACATGTCGAATTTCAACAATGATTCAAGCAAAGGATAAACGAAATGCTGATATGAAAGCGAGAACAGTACAGTGTACAAAGTTCCTCTGAGTAAGGATTAAAGTTAACTGCAGTATTTGCTACTGGGATTAATCTTATCTCTACTGAGATAAGATTAGTCCGAATTAGAGGGAAGATTATCTTGTTAGAGACAAGATTAATCCCAGTAGCAAATACTGCAAGATTTTTTTTTAGTGTACCTTTTCCTTCTTTCTCACAGGCTGTAGTAAAAAGTCCTGCTTCTCATGAAATTAGTGAATCATTTTTATCGATCGATCGCGGTATTGACTTTCTCTGTTTTTGCACGACGCGGTTTTTGGGATCCCAAAACATAATCATTAGAGCATCGACTTATAGGTAAGAATACATCCTGAATCCATATCTGAAATTTATGTTCCCGCCGTACAAGTAGACGACCGGAATCTGGCGAAAACCAGAAACTCCGGTATAAACCGGAAATTTGGTAGAAGTAAAAAAACTGATTAATTCGATCGGAGCATCCATAAGGGGCTAACAATAGACATTGAATCCAAATATGAGCTATATTTTCTCACCGGACAAAAATAAAATTCTGATGTCGCTAAAATTTGGTTGCAGGAAGTAGGGGTATCCGGAAAAGAAACGGTGAATCCGGAAATACTGTTTCTTCTCGGCCTCGGATGGATAGTCCTGTCGGAATCTACTCATAACACGATTTTTTTTTTATTAAGCCTGATCGTTCATTATGCTTTCAGCTGGGAAGTATGACTTAGTGGCTGTTGTTCAGTGGTCTGTTAGATTGATATCAAATGTGCACAGGTTCGGCAAAGTCTGAACATCTGCAAGACCCGATTACCTGTATCGAGAAGATCAGCAAATATTGCGCTTTGGATTCCCATCGAAACCTTTGGTATTGTTCTTTTCGCGGAACTGACCGGATACCATTTTTCAAAGCTGGCTGATAGTATGGCTGTAGTAACAAGACCAAAGGTGTCGATGGGATCCGAAAAACCTATTATTTGATCCAGACAATTGGGTCTTGTCTTCGTCCGATCTAGTCTCCGCCAGGCTAATCATCTGAGAAAACCAAGTTCAGATATACTCTATAAGCCATATCTATTTTGACGATACTGACCTAAGCTTCCTGCTTTACTTCTGCTAAATTTCTGATTTCGGACGAATTCCGAGCGGACTACGTGTCCAGCAAAAAAAGAAAATTCAGTAACGAATTCAGCGCATACAGGACATCTAATCAACTTCAAATAAAACTTTTACTTTTAACAAACTTTCCGATTTTTGCCGGATTCCAGTCGAACTACTTGTCCGGCGAGAGAATGGTTTTCATCATCGTGTTGAGCATGTCTTCTTACCCCATAATCGACTATCACATTAGCTGTTCAAAAATATTTTGTTGCCCCTTAATTTTAACCCCCTCCCCCACCCCTAAATGTAGGGCTACAGAGCCCATCTACGAACTTGACCTTACCCTTGACACAAAGAATCCTCACACCAGCTTTGATCAAAATATCTCATTCCCTTCGACAGTTATCGTGCTGACAGACGGACGGACAGACGGACAACTTTTGTGATGGGTATCCCACCACTTACGTTTCGGGATCCCAAAAAGTCCTGCTTCTCTTTTTATTTACTGATCGCGGTTTTGACGTTCGCTCTTTTTGCACGATGCGGTTTTTGGGATCCCAAAACGTAAGTGGCGGGATACCTATGACATCGCAAAAGTTGTCCGTCTATCTGTCCGCCTGTGCGCATTATAACTCTCGAAGGGAATGAGATATTTTGATGAGCCTTGGTGTGAGGATTCTTTGGGTCAAGAATAAGGTCGAGTTCTTAGATGGACATTTAGGGGGGGGGGGGTTAAATTAAGGGGCAAATGAAATAATTTTAAACAGATAATGTGATAGTCGATTATGTGGTAAGAAGACATGCTGAACGCGATGGGGAAAACCATTTCGTCATCGGACAAGTAGTTCGCCTGGAATCCGGCCAAAACCGGAAAGTTTGTTAAAAGTAAAAGTTTTATTTGAAGTTGATTAGATGTTCGACTTAGGGGTAAAAAGACATGCTGAACACGATGATGTAAAACCATTTTATCGCCGGACAAGTAGTTAGCCCGGAATCCGGCCAAAACCGGAAAGTCTGTTAAAAGTAAAAGTTTTATTTGAAGTTGATTAGATGTTCAATTAAGGGGTAGGAAGACATGCTGAACACGATTGTGAAAACCCTTTTCTCGCCGGGCAAGTAGTTCGCCCGGAATTCTGCCAAAACCGGAAAGTTTGTTAAAAGTAAAAGTTTTATTTGAAGTTGATTAGATGTTCGATTTAGGAGTAAGAAGACATGCCGAACACATATGTGAAAAGTATTTTCTACCCGGACAACTTGTTCGCCCAAAAAAGGCCAAAACCGGAAAGTTTGTTAAAAGCAGAAGTTCTGTTTGAAGTTGATTAGATGACAGATTTAGGGGGAAAAAGAGACGCTGCATCTTTATATGACAATCTTTTTTTTACCGGAGCATATAGTTCGTTCGGAATCCGGTTCAAACTGGATTTTTTTTTATATGTTAAAGTTTTACTTGAAGTTGATTAGATGTTCATTATACGGATAAGGAGATACGCTGAATTCGTTTCTGAACTTTTTTTTCTTCTGGACAATATTGTAGTTCGTTCGGAATTCGGCCGAAACCGGAAATTTGGCAGAAGTATAACAGGAAGTTTCGATCAGTATCGTGGAAATAGATATGACTTATAAAGGTTTACCTGAACGAGGTTTCCTCTGATGATTAGCCGGGCAAAGACTGGATCTGGCGAAGACAAGGCCCAATTGTCTGGATCACATACTAGATTTTTGGGATCCCATAGAAACCTTTGGTCTTGTTCTTTTCGCGGAATTGTACGGATACCAAACTGGCGGATAGTATGGGTCTCTACCGAGATGGCCTGTAGCTTCATGGACGGAAGCCAAAACAGTCAGACAAATCTTGGCCTCGTTTTTGTTGCAACAGCGCTGCCGCATCGCTGCTGCAGCACTTCTTTGCTTTTGCACAATACGCGTTTTTGGATTCACTTTCTTCTTGACTGAAGCGGCAGCGCTACAGCATCTTGCAGGGAAGCACGGACTTGGTGAGCAAGTCCGTGATTCTCGAGAAGCGCTGCCGTCTTCCTCGGAAGCGCTGCAGTGCAAAAACGGATGGAGGAAGAATCAGTCCGGAATCGGCCGAGAAGTGGACCTGCAGCATGCAACAAAACGAGGCTCTTATCTGCACAACCACGCCCAAAGACGGTGACAAAACGCTAAGTCAACACCGCCTTTCTTGTATCGGCAATTTTGTAATGTGAGTCATACTGTCCCTCGGAGACACAGACTTAGGTCAATAGATGTACCGGAGACCTTTTACACAGGACCTTTTACACATACAAGGGCGATTTTGGCGGTTTAGAAAGCTCCGCTAGTTTATACGCCGGCAGTTTTTGCGACTTCGGCTAAAGGTCGTTCATGTTTGGCGCTGTGCGAGTGTTCGAAAGCGAATCCACGATGGGAATGGAAGGCGACTTTGAAAAGTTGTATAGCTGAAAGGGATTTACCGGAAAGGATCGCGGATTTTCCGAAAGCGAATCAAAGTGCAAGTGACAGACATCACTTTTATTTTTCTCGAAATTAGTATGGTAAATTATCAAGTTGTCGAGGTCGTTAATATAGCCTATACAAAATATAAACGAGGGCCAACATGAGATTGAAGATATAAAGATGATCGTCAAACATGGTCAGCAACGTTAATTTCAACCAAAAAATATCACTCAGAAGGTCTTGACAGAGGTATTCTGCAACACTTGCAGTGTATGTCCGGTATATCCAAAGTGTTTTCTGTTAAAATGGCGAATCTCTGTGTTAAATATTATGAAACATCTGATAATTATTACGTCTTTGCAGATCCCATGGTAACTGATACCCCGGTAACTGAACATGCATTTTGTCGTTTTTGCAGTTACCATGCTATCTGATACTGCAGCTGACTTGCAAAAACGCCAATTTGTATTTTAAAACTTAGAAGTCATCAGCAAAGATGAAAGTGAGAGGACTTTTTCAGATACTAGGGTACCTGGCTAGATACTCAGTAACTACAAAATCGACACTTACCGTGGTAAAACATATAGCCTACTATTCTATCTGCAAAGACGCTACAAATGTAGCCGTTACAAAACTAGCAGACTAGGCTAGGCTCATGCGAATCTTTAACAAGATTAATGAATATTGTCTAAGATGCAAGAACCCATCACCTATTTCACGAATGACAAATCAGTAGCTTACCTGTTTGACGTTGTAGCCTGCCTTTGCAGATGTTTCGATGAACATCACGTTCAGCTCTCTTGCCCGTCGCTCTCCTTCTTCAGTTGAAACCTGCCGCTTATCTGACAAATCTGTCTTGTTTCCAACTAACATAATAATCACATCGTTGCCTCGCTCGGTGCGAACGTCATCAATCCATCTAGACGTCTGGTGGAATGAATTTGCATCTACAAAATAGAGAAAGATTGAACGGCCCTTCGGACTGAATAGACCCGTCCAAACTTACGTTACGCTTCCGTAATCCATTAGGTTACAACGTCTCTTCCAAACCTCGACCCCTTCAGACTAGTGTAAGCGTTCAACTGCGGAGTTTCTTTTTTCTTGTCAATTTTTCAACGCGTTCACTGCAGGTAACTCATTTAATTTTTTTCTCACAAATCTAGGGTCTCTCCTGTACAAATCGACAAATCTTCTAATCAAGAAATCCATTTTTTTTATTTCTTCCTTCGCTACGTTTTTCAAGCAAAACAACTTCCAACTCTGGATTCAGACAAAATTTTTACATTGCTTTGTAAATCGACATGAAGACTGTAATGGTCTTGGTGTGAACGGAGTACGTAAGATTTTTTTTCTCCAGTCTTAAGGGTCTATAAAGGTCAAATTAATAGCACTACCTTAATTTTAATTGCTCCATTTTTCGACACCTGGGACCAAACGCCAATAATTCATTCACACATTTGAACATTCTTAACCACGCCATGTTAAATTCTTCGTCATACCTTTTGCCACGACGGTCACAAATATTCGTTTTCGTCGTGTAGGGTGCAATCTCTTGATGCTTATAATTAGTCGTAACATCGCGGGAAAATATCTGCTGCCTATTTTGTTTGTCGTCATGATCGGAAGATGCTTTTTCGGCTCTTCCTGGCAATGCTTTTTATGCATAACATTTATAAAATCACAACAGTTAACATCGCAAGTGTTATATGTCGAAACTGCGCATCCTTGTGTTATCAGCTATGAAACTTCTGACAGTGAGACAAAGAAGTGAACAAGAGCTAGAAGCTAATATGGCACTTGTAAGGCTGGTTCAGAGGATGAAAGTAGGAATTTCCCAATCCGTTGGTTTGTTCTGATCACTTGCAATCAAAGCCCATGAGACAAGATAAGAATGATCAAGGGCCCTTGGAAATTACGAGAACGAATTGCTTGATAAAAGGTGTTTTATTTTTGCATTTGGCTGTAATGATGCGCAATTTAAGGGCGCTAGAAATTCATCTGTAAACAAACTCCTGAGCTATAACGAGAATGGGCCCTTGGCGATCATTATTATATGCCGTTTGGTCAGAAATATTTTGTTTCACTGCAGTGCGAACTTTAAGGGATCTAGAAATTCATTTGCAATCACAGCCATTGAGGCAAAAATGGTCATGGGCTCATGGGGATCAAATGTATTTTTGCTTAAGAGTATTTTTTTTTACTTTGCAGTTAAGATTACTACTTAAAGGAATGGTTGGACCTGGGAATTGACAATTTCTAAGCCAATCTTGTCAAATCTCTAATGTTACAGCCAAGTTTCAATTTCAATTTATTTTCAAAATTCCTTCACGGGCAAGCCGAACATTGGATTTTTCGTCATAAATATAGTTACATTCATCGTCCTAGCACATCTGAAAGTACCCTACTGGCCATCGTGGGACAGACCGCCCGACCGACAGACGGAACAGCGATCGGCAGTTAAGATTACTACTTTAAGGAATGGTTGGACCTGGGAATTGACGATTTCTAAGCCAATCTTGTCAAATCTCTAATGTTACAGCCAAGTTTCATCGTCCTAGCACATCTGGAAGTACCCTAACTCGCCATCGTGGGACAGACCGCCCGACCGACAGACGGAACTGCGACCGGTATATGGCATTTGAGCCAGAGGCACAAGTACCATAAAAAGAAAAAAAAATAATTTGATAAACATTTTAAGACTCTAGCAATAACAATTATTAATTAGTTTCAAGCACACTCAAGAAATTCACTGTGCTCGTCTGTGAAGCATTACTGGTGGAGGTTGGTATTATTTTTTACCAAAAACTGTGACCCCAGATTCTCAGTACCAGAAGGCTTGTCATTTATCCGTTACAACGAGAATAGGCCTCTACATTTACAGACATTTTTGTGGAGGAAATAAGCTTGCTGAGATGCCTTATGACCTGAATCTCTCACTGGCCAGGGCAGTAAAATGATTTCCTGATTTCCCAGTTTCCAGGATGCTTGAGGCTTAATAATACAACTTCAACTCAATAACATCATACTTACTGGTTATATCATACACAACAACAGCAACAGTGGAATCTCTAATATAAGATGGAATCAGGGACCGGAATCTTTCCTGACCAGCAGTATCCCACAGCTGTAATCGAACAGTCCTGTCTTCTAAGTACATAGTCTTGGATAGGAAATCAATGCCAATTGTTGCCTGGTACGTGTTATCAAAGCTGTCATACATGAAACGTGTGATCAAAGAAGTTTTGCCGACTGAAAGAGAAAGAATTCATTGTCAATGCCTTACCATTTTTTCCTGTCACTGTTTCAACCAGCAAGATATTTAGTAAGTTCTAAGATAAAATTAAATTTCCCAGGGTAGGGTAGGGTAAAGTCAAAGATCGATGTTGTAACACAACTGCTTATAACTACCAACAGTATGTAAATTATATGAAGGGTTGCCTACAGGTGTGGGGGGGAGGGGGGGGGGGGCATTCATGGAAAAAATATCTGATTGTGTGTCCCAATTTTTCTCAGTGAAGAGATAATTTTATTTTCCTTGAACCATCATACCATGTTGTCAGCAGATATAATGAGTGGACCCAATTGAGCTCTAGAACAACAAGGATGCACCCCATCCAACAAAACTGGAAAGTGTTCACAAAAGGTGAGCTGACTACAGATCTTTTATTGAAGGGGTATCCCCTTTCGTAGACTAGCAGGATGGGGGTATTTCTGCGGCTGGGTTCATTGGAGGTAACCAGTTGCTAGACAGGTGCTGGTATCCCTCTACCTCGATTAGTTTATGTTGGTCCTGTGTAACCTACTGTCTTGTACTAGGTTAGAGCAATGTGAGGTGTATATTCATTTCTGGTTTCAGGGGAGGGGGTAGGCTACTATTTTGCTGCCTCTACCTTAAGCTGCTAGGGGAACCCTTGTCTTGACTGGTAAGCATTTGACCCAGATAATAATACTTAGAGATCCACCACCACAGACTGGTAGGTAGGCTTTTTTGTTTTTAACCAAAACATTAAACATCAAATCAAACTTAACAAAACTTATATACTTTGCAGCAGAAAAAAGTCATAAGTACTTGTGCCGCAATCCACTAATAATGGTACTGATAATAACTGGACAAATCAATGTTGCAGATGCCTAAAGATCACACCTTTACCACACTTATAGTTGAATGAGGTATGATTTGAAAATCAACATCAGTGGTGCAACTTTTGAAATAATTTGTTCCACAACTAGAGATCATCATTCTACCATTAATGCAACAAAGCTATTTTGTTCGTTTATTGTCTGCATAAGAAGGCCAAGAGGCTTAAACGGTGGTAACCTATTTAGAAAATCAGATGATTCACAAGGCATTAGTGCCACTGACTCACAAACACAACATGGTTTGTCAATTCTGAAGAAAGTAAGGTAGGGTATGCACTGAAGTCACTTACAATCTGTGGTCAAACAAAAACTGATGCCAGTACAACAACAAAATCAAAATAAACGATGTACAGGGATCGTCTATAGCCTACAAAGCAACGGTTTATCAGGAAACCCAAGAAGAGCCTGCAAAATAGCTTATTTATCAATACTAATAAATATCATTACCTATAATTCAATGCCTCAGCTGCTACAAAGAAGTCATCTGCCTATGCTGGAAATTTCATTCTTCTAACAGACAATGAAATTTAGATGTTAACCACAATTGCCCTAACTCTGCAGGTTATGTCCAATCCAATGGGTCAGTTAAATCAGTTGATACTAACAAGTTGAAAATGTAGGCTACACCAAAGAGTGGGCCATGAAATTCTGGAAACAGAAGAGGGGCATTCTGTCCTGCTCACACCAGGCACCAGACTCATTTTTTTTATCCATTTGAAAGAAAAAACAAGAAAAAAATATGTCATATGACAAAAAAAAAAGAAAACCAATTTGTTTTGAACGTAAACTTTCGTTTCAGTTTACTGTTCCAAGTTGGTTCCAAGACAAGCTAAGGTTCATGCAATAAATCCATCCGTTTTGCCAAAAAAGAGTTGCCTAGGAACTGGTCAAAAATGTAATCTGTTTATGGCATAAGTGCAATTTCATGCAAAAAAAAAACTATTATAGCTGTGAATCTGGAGAGAGGTCAGAAACCTGTGACAACTCCCAGACTCTGGGCCCTGTAGTGTCTGGGCCAGAGCTCTGCAACCAGTGGCAACCTCCTCATCTGCACACATTTCTTTCTTCTTAATACTGCAATTGTGCTCTTAGGAAGCACATTCAAAATTCACATATGCAGAATACTCACCACTTTGTTCACCAAGAAAAACAAGTTTGAATTTCCGCAAAGGATTTCCAAAATCTCCGGAGCTGGACATTCTCAAGGTTTATACAGAGACAGCAATTCTTACTGAAGTGGCAGACGGCCGATACAAGAATTAAAACTAGCACACAACGCCTGCAAGTGTAGGCGTTAACACACTGAACAGTGGAGGATTGGTGAACTTTTCCTAAATTTCCTGAAGCTGACTGTACAGCTATGTTGAGAAGTTCCAAACCTCATCTTCAGAGACTTGCAAGTAGAAACTCTACGGAACGCTAGCATAATCTAAGTAGGCTACGTAGATCTGACGCTTTCGACAATATGAGATCCACTTGTCAACAGTTTTCTTTTCGTCACTGTTGTGTTTTGTGTTTTGAGTTCTGTTTGTAAAAGAGGTAGGCTTTGCTTCTTTGAACAATTCTTTAAATATCAAACTTGTTTCATTTAGTTTTTCGCCGCCGATCAAATGGGACACTAAGTTATGAATTCAGTATTGCAGAGAGAGAATTTTGTAAATAATCCGAAACATGAAAGAGAAAGAGAATAAAAAAAAAATAAGGTAGGACATTGAAATTTGGCCAAATGGCTAAGGCCTTTTTCCACGATGCAGTTGTAGGCCACACACTTCTGAGTGTTTGTCAGGGAAAAAAATTGTGTGCCACACAGTCAAGCCACTAGTTGAAACGTTGAAACTCTCGGAAACGCTGTTCTGTCTATTTTTTAGGCGGTAATTTCAAATATCTAAAATAAAAATAAAATTCATGTAAAATCTCAATAAATAGAACTCCAGGCTCATTTCCTTACCATTCTGTGCAAAAAGCATCTTCAGTTTTAAGTCTACATGCTTGAAAAAGTAGTTAGCTTTATTGTTTAGACACTATTTTGCTGCTTAATTTGAATTTCCCGCCAGAATTGAGCCACAAAATCGACAATTACCTCACCTGAGCCTCGTTTTTGTTGCATGCTGCAGGTCCACTTCTCCGCCGATTCCAGACTGATTCTTTCTACATCCGTTTTTGCACTGCAGCGCTTCCAAGGAAGACGGCAGCGCTTCTCAAGAATCAGGGACTTGCTCACCGACCAAGTCCGTGCTTCCTTGCAAGATGCTGCAGCGCTGCCGCTTCAACCAAGAAGAAAGTGAATCCAAAAACGCATATTGTGCAAAAGCAAAGAAGTGCTGCAGCAGCGATGCGGCAGCGCTATTGCAACAAAAACGAGGCTCTGTTGTTTGTTGAATTAGAGCCACAAAGCGAGCCACGAAAATGAACAACAAACTTGTAAAAACTGAAACTGAAACAAACTTGTTGCCTGCACAAGTACCCCGCAGTACTGCAGTACCCATGCAAGTACCGCCTGCAGAATTTTGTAAATAATTCGAAACATGAAAGAGAAAGAGAAAGAAAAAAAAATAAGGTAGGACATGGAAATTTGGCCAGATGTCTAAGGCCTTTTTCCGCGATCCAGTTGTAGGCCACACACTTCTGAGTGTTTGTCAGGGAACAAAAATTGTGTGCTACACAGTCAAGTCACTAGTTGAAACGTTGAAACTCTCGGAAATTCTGTTTTGTCTATTTTTTAGGTGGTAATTTCAAATATCTAAAATAAAAATAAAAATAAAATAGATCTCCAGGCTCATTTCCTTGCCATTCTGTGCAAAAAGTATTGTCAGTTTTAAGTCTACATGCTTGAAAAAGTAGTTAGCCTTATTGTTTAGACACTATTTTGCTGCTTAATTTGAATTTCCCGCCATAATTGAGCCACAAAATCGACAATCACCTCGCCTGTTGTTTGTTGAATTAGAGCCACAAAGTGAGCCACGAAAATAAACAACAAACTTGCAAAAACTGAAACGGAAACAAACTTGTTGCCCGCAGAAGTACCGCGAAAGCACTCTTTTGGAGTCACAGTCGACCCGCAAACTGTTTGTGGGAGCACAGATAAACGCCTCTAAAGTAGAGGCAGGGGCATCACATAAAGGGGGGGAGGGGGGTTCCCCCAGTGTTGTCACCCAGTCGGTAAAAATCACAGAGTAGGCATAAAGTGCTGCAATTTTTCTTCTAAACAGCAATTTTTTTCTTCGAAATAGTTGACTTTTCTCAAAATCTCGCTTTTTGTAAAGCTAGTACGGTAGGCTAATTTTTTTTCTTTAAAACAGTCGATTTTTCGTCAAAACATTAATCTTTTCTTAAAAACCGTCGGGTTTCTGGCAAAAAACAGTTGGTAAAAATGACCAGCCAGTCGGGAAATACCTTGCCCCCCCCCCAAAAAAAAATATTTTGGCTAGTAATGCCTCTTAGTAGAGGTAGCCTATGCTTATTTGAACATTTGTTGACTTGCACTTGCTGTGAATAAAGTTAACTAACAGTTAATCAAAGTAGCCTAGGTAATTAAGGGCCTCTCAAAACCACTCAAAACACCTGAATAGGTGTTTTGGACCTTCATCAGTTCATCCTAGGAAACCATTTACCCCAAAACTGCACTGTTCACATTTAAGTAACTGTTCAGCATTCCTCTGTTGTATGTAATTTTTTTCTTTGATGTTTCTGTGGAAATTGCTACCTTTCTAATTTTGCAATTATGGTTTTATGAAAAAGAAGAACATCATACATTTTCCAAATGTGGGCTCTCCTGGAATCCTGGAACCATCTCGGCCATTCACCAGTTACCCAAAACTGTGGTTGAACACTCAGGGGCATCCCAAGGGGGGTGGAGGGGGCAGGGGCTGCACCCCCACAGATGGTCTATCGAAAAAAATTCTGGTAAACTTTAGTCAAAATTTGTCCAATTCATCTGAACTTGATGATTTTTATGGAATCTACCGAATTATTGCGCAGGGAACCTACCAGAATTTTGCTCAGGGCATCTATTGAAATCTTGCTCAGGGAATCTACCAGAACTTGTCTCAGGGAATTTGCTGGAGGCTGGATCAGGGGATCTACCGGACTTGCCCCACAGAATCTACTAGAAGTTTGGAATCTACCGGAGTTTTGCTCAGGGAATCTACCAGAATTTTGCTCAGGGCATCTACCGAAACCTTGCTCTTGGGATCTACCAGAACTTGTCTCAAGGAATTCACTGGAGGCTGGATCAGGGGATCTACTGGACTTGTCCCACAGAATCTACTAGATTTTTGGAATCTTCCGGAATTTTGCTCAGGGAATCTAGCAGAATTTTGCTCAGGGCATCTACCGAAATCTTGCTCAAGGGATCTACCAGAACTTGTCTCATGGAATTTACTGGAGGCCAGACCAGGGGATCTAATGGACTTGCCCCACGGAATCTGCTAGAATTTTCGAATCTACCGGAATTTTGCTCAGGGAATCTACCAAAATCTCTCTCAAAGAATCTATTGGAACTTGTCTCAGGGAATTTACTGGAGGCTGGATAAGGGAGTCTACCGGACTTTGCTCCACCGAATCAACCAGAGTTTGGCTCAGGGAATCTACCGGAATTTGTTGCTTACTGGATAAGTGTAGACTCACAGCTTACCAGGATGACTCCAGACACAACTTACCAGAGTGATTCTTGCTGACAGACAACATAGCGTACCTGAACATTCTTTGGGTGATTCTGGAAATCTTTTAAGTTTCTGTAGCTTTCAAGAATTAGGCAACCTACTGAAATCCATCATTTGCAACTACAAATACCATTGCAGAATAATTTCAATAATTTCACGGTACTTTCTCGACTCCTCACCGTTGATAAGCCAAGAAGAGTCCAAAGACGAGTTAGCCTTGTTCCGACATGATCTCAAAAGTTGCCAGTCTCAATAAATCTCAAATCTCAAAAAATCTCAATAAATAGAACTCCAGGCTTATTTCCTTACCATTCTGTGCAAAAAGCATCTTCAGTTTTAAGTCTACATGCTTGAAAAAGTAGTTAGCTTTATTGTTTAGACACTATTTTGCTGCTTAATTTGAATTTCCCGCCAGAATTGAGCCACAAAATCGACAATCACCTCGCCAATTGTTTGTCGAATTTGAGCCATAAAGCGAGCCACGAAAATCTCGTTGGTCACTGAAACAAACTTGTGGCCCGCAGAAGTACCGCGAAAACACTCTTTTCGAGTCACAGTCAACCCACAAACTGTTTTTGGGAGTACAGATAAACGCCTCTAAAGTAGAGGCAGGGGCATCACGTATGGGGGGGGGGGGGGAGGGGTGTTGCCTCCAGTGTTGTCACCTGTCGGTAAAAAATCACAGAGTATCATAAAGTGCTGCAATTTTTCTTATAAACAGCTTTTTTTTTCTTGGAAACAGTCGACTTTCTTAAAAACTCTTTTATTGTAAAGCTAGTAATTTTTTTCTTTTAAACAGTCGATTTTTCATCAAAACATTAATCTTTTCTTAAAAAACAGTTGGGTTTCTGGCAAAAAACAGTTGGTAAAAATGACCAGCCAGTCGGTGAATACCTTGCCCCCCCCCCCAAACATTTTGGCTAGTAATGCCTCTTAGTAGAGGTAGCCTATGCTTATTTGAACATTTGTTGACCTTGCACTTGCTTTGATGAAGTTAACTAACAGTTAACTAAAGTAGCCTAGGTAATTAAGAGCCTCTCAAAACCACTCAAAACACCTGAATAAGTGTTTTGGATCTTCATCAGTTCATCCTAGGATACCATTTAGTCCAAAACTGCACTGTTCACATTTAAGTAACTGTTCAGCATTCCTCTGTTGTATGTAATTTTTTTCTTTGATGTTTCTGTGGAAAGTGCTACCTTTCTAATTTTGCAATTACGGTTTTATGAAAGAGAAGAACATCATACATTTTCCAAATGTGGGCTCTCCTGGAGTCCTGGAACCATCTCGGACATTCACCAATTAACCAAAACTGTGGTTGAACACTCAGGGGCATCCCGAGGGGGGTGGAGGCCGGGGGGGGGGGGGGGGGGGGGCTGCACCCCCACAGAAGGTCCGTCGAAAAAAATTCTGGTAAACTTTAGTCAAAATTTGTCCAGTTCATCTGAACTTGATGATTTTTATGGAGTCTACCGAATTACTGCTCAGGGAACCTACCAGAATTTTGCTCAGGGCATCTATCGAAATCTTGCTCAGGAAATCTACCAGAACTTGTCTCAGGGAATTTGCTGGAAGCTGGATCAGGGGATCTGCCGGACTTGTCCCACAGAATCTACTAGAAGTTTGGAATCTACCGGAATTTTGCTCAGGGAATCTACCAGAATTTTGCTCAGGGCATCTACCGAAATCTTGCTCTTGGGATCTATCAGAACTTGTCTCAAGGAATTTACTGGAGGCTGGATCAGGGGATCTACTGGACTTGTCCCACAGTATCTACTAGAATTTTGGAATCTTCCGGAATTTTGCTCAGGGAATCTACCAGAATTTTGCTCAGGGCATCTGCCGAAATCTTGCTCAAGGGATCTACCAGAACTTGTCTCAGGGAATTTACTGGATGCCAGATCAGGGGATCTACTGGACTTGCCCCACGGAATCTGCTAGAATTTTGGAATCTACCGGAATTTTGCTCAGGAAATCTATTGGAACTTGTATCAGGGAATTTACTGGAGGCTGGATAAGGGAATCTACCGGACATTGCTCCACCGAATCAACCAGAATTTGGCTCAGGGAATCTACTGGAATTTGTTTTGTTACCAGGATGACTCCAGCACACAACTTACCAGAGTGATTCTTGGTGACAGACAACATAGCGTACCTGAACATTCTTTGGGTGATTCTGGAAATCTTTTAAGTTTCTGTAGCTTTCAAGAATTAGGCAACCTACTGAAATCCATCATTTGCAACTACAAATCCCGGTTCAGAATAATTTCACGGTACTTTCTCGACTCCTCACCGTTGATAAGCCAAGAAGAGTCCAAAGATGAGTTAGCCTAGTTCCGACATGATCTCAAAAGTCGCCAGGAGAGCCTCGAAACAACAACAAGAAAACATTCTAAGTTTTTTGTGAATCGAAAGATGTCTTACCACTTATATCAGATATATCCTAAGATCATTTTCCTACTTTTCTACAGGCGTAACGCTGTTTCGGCTGCTCAAGATTCCATTCGTATCGGATATGGAAAAATAGTTCCAAATAGAGGAAGGTACAACAGGAAAGCCCTTGGTAGTTTATAAAGTAGTTTTTGTTCTCCCTGTCTGCAATCTTTCCGGAGTTTTTGGTATTCTGAGACAAAAAGATTAAAAATGTATCAGGACGTATTATTTCAAATATTGTACATTTCTCTTGTACCATCCTCGACGTTATAAGAATTCCCATATACCTGCAACTTTTTTGCCCTTTGACCCTTGTGCAAAGTTATCTTCAATTGCCCAGGACCTTCACGTTTCTGCCCTTGGCCATTTCTCCGCATTCCATCTAGGAAGAAGATTTTTTGGACCCAATTAGTCCATTTTCTTTTTTTTATGGCACTTGCAGCCTCTGGCTCAAGTGCCATATACCGATCACAATTCCGTCTGTCGGTCGGTCCGAGTTTTTTGTCCCACATATCCGAGTTAGGGTACTTCCAGATGTGCTAGGACAATGAAACTTGGCAGGCATATCAGGAACCCGACCAAACTAACCTGGAAATAATCAGTTTCCCGATCCGACCATATGGGGGGAGTGCGGGGCGCTGGAATCTTGAAAATTTAGGGCATTTTGTCACTTTTTTCTGAGATAGGGTACTTCTTGATGAGCTAGGACAATGAAACTTGGCAGGAATATCAGGGACCCGACCAAACGAACCTGGAAATAATCAGTTTCCCGATCCGACCATATGCGGGGGAGTGGGGGCGCTCGAAACTTGAAAATTTAGGGCATTTTGTCACACTTTTTCGAGTTAGGGTACTTCCAGATGAGCTAGGACAATGAAACTTGGCAGGAATATCAGGGACCTGACCAAAGTAGCCTGGAAATAATAAGTTTCCCGATCCGACCATATGCGGGGGAGTTGGGGCGCTGGAAACTTGAAAATTTAGGGCATTTTGTCACACTTTTTCGAGTGAGGGTACTTCCAGATCAGCTAGGACAATGAAACTTGGCAGGAATATCAGGGACCCGACCAAACTAACCTGGAAATAATCAGTTTCCCGATCCGACCATATGCGGGGAAGTTGGGGCGCTGGAAACTTGAAAATTTAGGGCATTTTGTCACACTTTTTCGAGTTAGGGTACTTCCAGATGAGCTAGGACAATGAAACTTGGCAGGAATATCAGGGACCTGACCAAAGTAGCCTGGAAATAATAAGTTTCCCGATCCGACCATATGCGGGGGAGTTGGGGCGCTGGAAACTTGAAAATTTAGGGCATTTTGTCACACTTTTTCGAGTGAGGGTACTTCCAGATGAGCTAGGACAATGAAACTTGGCAGGAATATCAGGGACCCGACCAAACTAACCTGGAAGAAATCAGTTTCCCGATCCGACCATATGCGGGGAAGTGGGGGCGCTGGAAACTTGAAAATTTAGGGCATTTTGTCACACTTTTTCGAGTTAGGGTACTTCCAGTTGTGCTAGGACCATGAAACTTGGCAGGCATATCAGAGACCCGACCAAACAAAATTAGGAATAATCAGTTTTCTGATCCGACCATTTTGGGGGGGGGGGGGGTGGAGGGCAGGGGAATCCGGGAAATTGAGAAGTGTGTAACTTTCGAACGGATGATCGGATTGTAATGAAACTTCATAACTGAACAGAATATATATCTGTAATGTCCCGTTTAAAGTCTTGACCGGATTCGGTAGCCAGGGGGGGAGTTGGGGGGGGGGAGACCGGAAATTTCAAGAAACGGTTAGAATGGAGGGATCGGAGTGAAACTTGCTGGGAAGAACAAGCATCTGCTCTAGATAAGTCCTTTAGACCATTGTACTGGATCCGGACACTTATGGGGGGGGGGGTCCCGGAATTCCGGTGATGGTGGTTTTGGGGATTTTCACGATGAAACTTGGCAGGCATATCAGGGAACCAATCAAACTGACTTCAAAATAAAAATTTTGTCGATCAGATAATGGTGGGGGGAGTGGAGGGAGGGGAATCCGAAATTTTCAGTCATGCGTAATTTTGGAATGGGTGATCGGATTTGAGTGAAATTTAAGAATTGAACAGAGGACATTTCTCCGATGATTTTTTTCATATCCGGACCGGATCCGGCAACTATTGGGGGGGGGGGGGGAATACGTGCCCCGTTTAGAATGGAGGGATCGGGATGGAACTTTGTGGGAAGAACAAACAGATGCTCTAGGTAAGTCATTTGCTGAATCGGATTGGCTACGTGCACCGCGGGGGAGCTGGGGGGGGGGGGGGGGGGGTGGACCGGAAATCTCGAGAAACGGTTAGAATGATGGTATCGGAGTGAAACTTGCTGGGAAGGACAAACATCTGGTCCATGTAAATCTTTTACATAATTTGACTGGATCCGGACACTTGAGGGGGGGGGAGGAGGGGGTATCCCGGAATTCCGTGTTTTGGGGGATTTTCACGACGAAACTTGGAAGGCATATCAGGGACCCGGTCAAACTGACTTGGAATAAAAAAAAAAATCCTCGATATGATAATCTTGGGGGGGGGGAGTTGAGGGAGGGGAATCCGGAATATTGAGTCATGCGTAACTTTGGAACGGGTGATCGGATTCGAGTGAAATTTAATAATTAAACAGAGGACATTTTTCTCTTGTGACCTTTTTCATTTCCGAACCGAATCCGGCAATTATTGGGGGGAGGGCGGAAAATACTTGACCCGCTTAGACTGGTGTGATCTGGATCGAACTTCGTGGGAATGACAAACAGATGCTCTGGATTAATCATTTACAGAACCGGATTGGCTCCGGTTATTGTGGGTGGAGTTGGAGGAGGGGGAGGGGGATCTGGGATTCCGGTGATCGCGCGTTAAGGTACTTCCAGATGTGCTAGGACGATGAAACTTCGCTGGAATATTGGAGACTCAACAACATTTGCTTAGAAATTGCTACTTCCCAAATCCGATTATTCCTTAAAGTACCAATCTTGACCGCAAAGTAAAAAAAATACTTTTAAGCAATATATGCATTTTCGTGATGCCCATCAGCCCATTAGCAGTTTTGCCTCAAGGGTTTTGCTTAGAAATGAAGTTCCAGCTCCCTTAGAGCGCGCATCTCAACCGCAAAGTCGAAACTTACTTTTGATCAATCAAATCATCTTGACACATGCAAGTGCCATATGAGCTTACAGCTCTTGTTTAATGTTCATTTGAAAAGCCCAGTGTATTTTTTCCTTTTATTTGTCTGTACTGCGCTATTTTCCTCTTCTGAAGTTCGTAAATTAAATTTCATCATCATCATCATCATAACTTCTCTGATGTCACATTTCTAGCCCTAAGAATTGCAGGCCTTTGTTAAAATTCAGTGCACACTCTGAATTTTATTACCAGAGGTGACAAAACTCAAAATCCCTCAGATGTGTCAAAATAATTCAGTATTCAAATATCAGAATGAAAAATAAGCTGCCTTTTCAGTAAAACTTTAACGAGCTTTTTTGTTGTTGTTTGTTACACATAATATATACTCAGAACACAACAGTAGACCTATTGAATTTCTGCAGAGATGTTTATTAGGGAGAATTTCCGGTAAAACCTGGAAAATTCCGATAAAACTTCGAAAAGTTGCGGTAAAATTCTGAAGCCACACCCCCTCCTACCAGGAAGGTGTCGGGACGCCCATGTCAACACTTGTTCTTTAAAAGGATTCGTAAAATCTGCATCAGAGCATTGTAGCTGACTTATCTGTTTTTAGCCATTGTTTGATAATGTGTTTCCCAGTCAGCTTCGCCTATGGAGTAGCCTACTAGTTCTTTATAGTTTTAACCACGAACAGATGCTATCAAGGCTTATATAGTTCAACACTGATAAAAGTAATGTAACAGTAAAACAGTTCACAGTAAAAATATGGTAGGTTGATTGCGCAATATTCCGGCACCAGTCGGACATTAGCTGATTTGAGCAACTTAGGTATGTTACCCTCTTCAACAGAAATATTGGACTTTTTTGGCCATAATTTGCTTAGAATTTATTCTCTTACAGCACTGGCACAAAGTCTACAGCACTCTTACAGCACAAATATTACAGCACTGGCGTAGACAGCCACAATAAATTTGTTGGCTCTTGCATTAAATTTGCAAGTGGTAATGTCTCACCGTGAGAAAGAAAAGAAAATGCCTGATTTGAATTGCTCAACCAAGATGTCTGAATTTACCTGTGTTCGAATTATGTTTTACCCTTAAACTAATGACAAAAAAGTGGTATTAAAGGTATGGCTTAATAAGTCTATTTTCTTCACGTTATTTTAAACCTCTCTGAATGTGTTATGAAGAAGGCCATTGAACATGAGAGATGCCATCCGAGTCAGATTGAATGCCACTGAACAACTGGGACAAGAATTACAGGAAGATGTACAGGACCCAACATCAAATTTACGTAACTTTAGAAGTGGTCTTACAAGACTTTTCTTTGCAGGAATGCAATGGGAGAGCTGATACCGAATTCTAGGCCAAACTTCTCATCCTTTGCACCTTCTAATGATGAAAAAGGACTAGCTCGAGGAAATGGTCAACCAGGAGCTCCAAGGAAAATTGCCATCAGAAATCCACGAGGTAAGCATGTTCTAAATTGCTATGGATCATATGTTTGACCACTAACCGAATATGCGAGAACATTGTGGCACATACAGTGCTGTCTCTCATGACCAGACTGGAAAGATAGAACAAATCTAAAAATGTGCCAGTAAAATAATACTTGGGGGGGGGGGGGGGTGATTAAAAGCCTTTGGGGGGTGATTACAAAGACGCTGAAGATTGAAAGCCTGTCGAGGACCCTTGCCAAGAAGAGCCGAAATATCGCTGCTAAAGCATCGTTGCTGACACATCCGTTTGATGCACTTTTTGAAAATATAAAAGGACTATTTGAATATATATAAAAGGAAGATAAGAAACAGTTGCGGTCAACATATTACAAATATGCGAAGTACCTCCTACGGCTTCCACCATGGACTAGTAACCGTTTTGTGACAAGTCGGTATGGTATTATCGACCCTGATGAAGCGATCATAGCCCAGATCGCCAGATACAACTCTGATATTGTTGCTCATCCTTGGGCAACTATTTTGAGGCAATAGTTTTGTCAGCTTAGGCTGAAGGAATATTTACAAAGACTATGAGAAAAGCCTAGAATCTCTTGATATATGTAGATGACACTATGTCAACGGAGGCATGAGCTTGTCATGACATTTGACAAGAAAATATTGCCATCAGATCTACTCAGGGACACGCTTCCGGAATATGCCACTAATATTGGCCGCCGGGACACAAGGATAAATACTCTTCAGATTGGAAAAAAAACTTTGAAGTCCCCATCTCATGCACATTCGTCGGAACGATAACTCAACTCCTTTGTTGCCGTATTTTACGGAACATGTTAACCTTGATTTCAACGCCTTCTGGAAGTTAGTATCCCAATCTGTCAGCGCGTTTTTTTTTGTATATAAAATTTTGACCATTTGATCCATTTAACTGTGATGATATATCCAGCAGCAACAAGTTTTTTATAAAAGATATCATCGATCAATAAATCGAATTGTAATAGTAACATTTTGTCGACTGTGCTGACTAGGTAGTGGGATGTGACGAATACGGCATATTTTCGAACTACCTCCAATTGCTCTTTTTTATATATCTGCGAGTCTTATGCTGGCTACTATCCATATAGTCGGATGTCCAAAGATTGTCTGTCTCTCTCTCTTAGTTCTTGTAGGGCTTCGGAACAAAAGTTGTCCATTTCGCCGCTTGACGGCTGGGCAGCGTAGCCTTGGTTACTTAGATTGACTCAAGCAGGTCTGTTGTCTCAGAAAGTTAATAGTTGCGTTTTTTATCCGAATCCTCCATTCCGAATTCTCGCTTCTGAATTCTCGATTCTCGTACAAAAAACCGTTTTTGCTCCTCTGACTTCTCCATTCTCGCTTTTGACAAAACACTAATTGTGCATATTGAACACCCGCACTGGTTGACCAATCAGGGAGGAGAACGGAGAGAGGGGAATAGAGAATTCGCCATCGGAGCAACTTCTCGATTCTGCAGAATCGCGAGGCTTTCCCCGTTATCGAGTCTGACAAAAACGCAAGACAAGAAGAATTCACTTAATCTGAATAGTCCAAAAACGCGAAATAGGAGAATTCCGAGGAGAATCGCGAGGAGAATTCGGATCAAACACGCAACTAATGATTGTTTTGATTATGGAGGCTTCAGCATCAGAGGGGGGGGGGAGTAGGCTGCACGAGGGATCCAGTCGAGAGGTTGAGATAGTGCTTCTTGAACAATGACACCACCTGGGTGCTATGTTTGTTCAAGAGGATTTGGCGATGGGTGCGCTGGAATAGGATGTGGTCCAGGGTCTCGTTCTGGGTTCTGCAGCATTGGCAGAGAGAGAGGGGGGGGGGGGGGGGTTGTCGTCTTTTGCATATTTCAGGCTTTAAACGACCTGTCTTACCTATAATGCTAATGCAACCTACTTCATCAACCTACCTACTCCATATGTTTCTAAACCCGGAGACCCATATTTCGTACGGTACATTCTAACCCCTCTAACAAAACCACGCTGATTTTCTCACTTGCCGTGTTTTGCTCCTTCGATGTGTATCACGCTGTCGAAGGTTGTCTGCGAGAAGTTTTCCCATCAGAAAAACCGGTTATGTAAATTGTTTCCCTGTTTTCGCTACAAGTCAACGGGTCTCGGAAAAGGCTTAAAACAGACAAAACCGTGGGTCATTTGTTAAAAGCACAGCATAGTTTTAAAGTATTCAAATATTTTAAAATACTGTAAGTTGAAGAGTAAATAGTGCGACGGGTCCTTTAAACAAGAGCTTGTGTCTGCTAAGCTTTATTTTTCTTTTTCAGCCAAGTCTATCTTGCCAGACGGCTATGAAGAAAAAGCACTAGAAAAGCTAACCGAAGCTGTAAGCGCCATTCATCGATCTGTGCCAACCTACGTTCTACTGCAAGATCTTTTTAAATCTGTGGAAGACCTGTGTAGTGACAAAAAAGATCAACTCTTGTATGATAAACTAAGAGGTTTGAGTTTGTTCTTATTTTCTTAAGATGGTGTTGTAGTCACACAGTAGCCGCAAACCATTGTTCACACCAGCATACTGAAGAGTGCCTGACCACTGATCTTTGTAATGTTAGACCGCTAAGTCTTAGATGGCTGAGAACTGATGCCAGTCAGCTTAGCTTACCTTACAGTTAGAATCCAGTACAGTCATGGGCGCAATAAAGGTTCAAGGGTGGGGGGAAGTCCCCATCGTTGCGACAAAATTTTATTGTGTGCTGGCAAACAATGCAAGCTCTCATGGCCTAGTGGCGACGCTAACAGGTTAACAGATGTCTTCTGTGAGGTTGATAGGGCAACATATTTGGGCTCCTGGACCTATTTCTTTTGGCTTTTTCGACCAAACTCGCGTACTATTGTTATGCTGCTGATAGAGATAGAGATTGGTAAATTAGAAACCATCGTAGCATAATAACTAATTTAATTTTCTTGCATACAGACACAAACTCTGTAACCATATGAACCACTATGAGCAATGAGCGTGCTCTACCCTTGCTAATAGTAACTATTAATTACTATTTTCGTTCCAACCACGTGAAAAGTTGCTACGCTGATCGTTCCACCCTTACCGAAATAGTAAATATTTGCTTACCACGCTCGGGAGTGTAGTAAGCGGGGTAACTACGATAGGAGTAGCTCATGTTGCGACGTTTTGCCGAAAGTAAAAAAAAAAAATTGTTCCAGCCTTGACGCCAAGAACCCAGAAATGCGTAGGTACTCCGGTAAATAGGATGGAACACGACCAATGTCGTCATTCTTAAACGTTTAGGTAGCGCGATAATTTGCGCGATAATTTTAATCTACAGATTTCGGCAGCAGGTTTGATATTACCTTAGAAATTACCTAAATCGTATTGTCCAGTGACAAGGGTGGATGGTCTTCCTGTGGTTGTCGCTGTTTTGAACCTAGTGAGTTTGGGGACGTGACCCTCAAAAGGCACAACTAGACCCCAATACCCACAAGTGTACCAAGTTTGAGCTTGATACCTGCACTGGTTCACGAGCAGTGTTTTAACAAGTACTTCAAATTTGTACTTAAGTATTAAGTTCTTCCATATTTTGTACTGAAGTATCAATTAAGTACCAGAGCACAATTGTACTTAAGTAGTACTTGAGTTTTAAGTACCAAACTTGTACTTAAGTAGTACTTCAAGTACCTTAAGTACAACTCTACTAGCACTAATTCTTAGCTCAGTCATATTCAGTCGTATACTGGAAAATAAGAGAAAGTCATATAAATAAAGGCATTTGGCAGTTTAGACAAAGAGTTAAATACCACGAACGACATTAGAGCTACGCTTCTTTGAACGTTAGTTAATTTTGAACAGGCCACTTGTATGCACTTGGCGAAAATCATCTACCAGTCTACAAAAGTAACTAATTACGCGCTTCTAGGAATTCCTCAATGGGTGTTTTCTTCTTTTTCCATTAGTACGAACTGCACTATTCTAGGTCAAGAAACATCCAAAGAAGTGTGCCTTGCTTAAGACTAATGATTTGTCTTCTAGTGGAGATGCTGGTACTGAGAATCTGCTTTTAGCATTTTTTTTTGCCAATCTTGAAATCGAACTACTTTTGAGTCTTGAAATTCCCTTTTCTGAAAGTTCCTTTTCTGTTAAAAAATCATTCAATCGAAGCGGAATGTACTTGGGAAAGTACTTGAAAATACTTAAGAATGTATTGGTACTTGAAAGCTTCAAGTACCTATTTATTTTACTTAAGTATTAAGTACTCCAGGAAAAATGTACTTAAGTAGAATCCAAGTACCTTGATTTTGTACTTAAGTAGTACTTGAAGTACAAGTACTTGAAGTACTTCCCAACACTGTTCACGAGTTATGAGCTCCACAAAAACGGTGAAAACCGAAAACCGAAAGCTGCCACACGCTTGCAAGATTGGATTGTTCCAAGGAACACTCAACTAAAAACCGACTCTTTTCATGAAAAAATCAACTGCTCTTACGAAAAACCGTTTATTTAGCATTTTTTAGTTATGGTGGGCTGATTCATGGATTTGTAATGAAAAGCGGCCAACCGTTGTCCTGGTCAGAGGCGTTACTAGCCAAAATGTTTGGGGGGAGGGGGTACAAGGAATTTACCGACTGGCTGGTAATTTTTACTGACTGTTTTTGTAGAAAAAACGACTGTTTTCAAGAAAAAAACGACAGTTTCGAAAAAATCGACTGATTTTCAAGAAAATTGACTGATTTTCAGAAAAATCGACTGTTTTAATGAAAAAAAATCAACTGTTTTGGCGAAAAAAACGCCCCTGGTCCTGGTAGAGATGGTCATAAAATAAATTGAAATACGCCTCGCCTGCGTCTCTTAGTTTTGCTTATTTTGTTTCTTTTCAGCTCTTGCAGAAGGTCATGTTCAAGGCCAAGTTGGACAGTTTCTGGAGAACAGTGTGGATCCTGAGACGTTTCTGAAGCTTTTAGATAAGTGTTGGCAAGCACATTGCAATCAGATGCTCAAAATCAGAAGTATTTTCCTTTACCTCGATAGAACTTATGTTCTGCAGAACGCTACTGTCCCATCGATCTGGTAAGTTGACCGTCGGCGGTTTGCTGAATGGCAGTTTACACTGTCAGAACTTTCGTTACAGATAACACAGGGATGCGTAGTCTCAACAGATAAACACTTGGAATGTTGTCTGTTATAATTTTACAAACGTTATGCATAACAAACATTGCCAGGAAAAGCCGAAAAACGACAGAAAAAGCATCTGCTGGCTTTTTCGATATTGTGATGACAATCAAAATGAGTCAGCAGATGTTTTTTCGGCGGTGTTGTCGGCTCTCCCTCTATGCATAATATTTTAATGCGTAACGTTTAGAAACACAAGTGCGCAAGCGCTCAGACGTGGAGTGTGATAGTAAAATCTGTATCACATTTTGTAAACAAACAGCGTTAGAATTTTTTCACATTCACATCCCCAATAACCAAACAAATATTGAAATAACATATTTTGAAATCATCCCAGTTTAAGAGCTTTTAATGTAAACAAACCGCATTCTAGATCTTGCAAGAACGATTTTCAGTTTCCATACTGTATGTCTTGCTAGCCAGTCCGACCCTTTAAACCTTTTTTCAGTTAGCAAGGTAATAACAAGTGCAATAAACCGATTGTAGCAGCCTAATACCTCCTTTGTCACAACTTCATTAAGAATGTCATCGATCATATGACAAAACCGTCCAGTTTCCAACTGATCATTAAGGAATGAGGTACGCCGCATGGTCTTATTTGTTTGCTGTTACACCAAAATCCGCATCTGTACAGACATATCCACAAGTAAACAAGAGTTGAACTCGAGACATGTCATAGAAAAACGTAACTCATGGGAGTTGTGGGTCCAGTTACCCATGAGCGGGAGAGTGGGGGGTCGGGACCCGTCGAATTGCATATCTAGACCTAAATATCCGCGACTATACCAGCTTAGAGTTTGATTCCGGTCATGGGTCAAAGACTTAACTCATGGGCAAATTGGGCCCACTTGCCCGTGAACGGGGAGGGTTTCTGGGTGGTTTAACTCCGCATATATATCCCCAACCCCTATGATGCAAAAGCACAAAGGAGTTTCATCGCCTTATCTCCAGTTATTTTCAAGTTAAAAACATTAAAAATGGGGCAATCTGGGCCCAATTGCCCCTGAACCAAGTGGGGGTGGGGTTTGGGACCCGCAAAAAGGAAAAGAGACCCCAGTGCTCACAAACCTACTAAGTTTCAACTTGATACCTGTTGATTCCTGTCACGTGGGCATTCTGAACCGTGGGCATTTTGAGTTGTAGGCATTTTGAGTCGTTGGCATTTTAGACCGTGGGCATTGGCATTACGGGTCGTGGGCATTGTGATCGTGGGCACTATGAGTCTTAGCCATTTTTTTTAGTAGAACGTTAAATTAGAGATTTGATTGATTGACTTTTAATGAAGGTAGGTAGGTTTTTATTTTTAACCAAAACATTGAAAATAAAATAAAAATAACATGACTAATATCCTACTGCAGCAAAAAGAAAGTCCTAAGGACTTGTGCTGCAATTTATTAATACTACTTGTATCTAATGAATAAATAACTAAACACAACAACTAACAATTATCCACCTAGCCTATGACTTAAATAGGGGACAATTAAATGTGAACACCATACACAAGAATCCTTAAGATTTACTCCTTACCAGTTTCAGCCCCACCCGCACAACTGTGAAAAAAAGAAAGAAAAAAGAAGAAGAAAAAGACCACACACCCTTCAAAACGTATTAATTAAGTGGAAAGTTTTCATTTTCTTTTTAAACCCGTATAAAGTGGCAGACTCCCTGATGCTAGCCGGCAGATTATTCCAACAGAAGGCCCCAGATTATGAATCATATAAGAGGATTTATCTGATTTTCTTTTTTTATTAATTAAAAGCTGTGCATTTCTGGTGTCGTAATTGTGGTGCTCCTTATTCAAAGAAAATAATCATGGAAATAATAAGGTAAGGTAAGGTAATGGATGGAGATTTTAGAATTAAGGTGAAATGAATGAATTGAGATAAAAATTAAGAGATTTTAATATAAAGTATGATAGAAAAAGTTTTGTATATAGGGCAGTGTAGAGAATTTTTTTTTTTTAAATATGTGTAATAGAAGTTGTTTTTTAGAGTTGGAAAGTATAAAAAGAAAATAGGTTTAAGACGAAAGTGTAAAGGGTAAACTGTTTGGTAAATTTTGTATTAACGTCACTGAGATGGAGGTGGAGACGTAGCGCTTGCTCTAGTTCGATTAAAGCAAGAACGAATGGAAAAGAAAAAGAACCTACACGGAATAAAAAAAAAGACGGTTGAAGCAATATTAACGACGAAAAGAAATAAAAGAAATTGGTTGGAATTCAGTTGTTCTCAAGTTAGTTAGCTCACTAATTTTATTAAAAATTTTCCAGGGACATGGGCCTGGATCAGTTTCGAGCCCACGTCATCTCAGAACCTCTGATTCAGTCCAAGACGGTCGAAGGACTTCTTCACCTCATCGAGAGAGAGCGCCATGGCGACCAGGTGGACAGGTCCCTGTTGAAATCACTCCTTCGAATGTTGGTAGATCTCCAGATCTACTCAACAGTTTTTGAGCCAAGGTACGTTGAGTGATTGTCTTTTTTCCCGCTCGTCTTGTAAAATTTGCATAAATCTTTTGCCCCTGATAGCGTCGTGTAAAACATTGGCATCGTGATGACTAATTGTTATGGTTATCACAGTCGCACAAGACGATTGGGCTCAGCTACAAAAGATGGGAAAAGATTAGAGGACCTGTCTCGCTTGCCGTGTTTTGCTACCTTCGATGTGTATCACGCTGTCGACGGTTATCTGCGAGAAGCTTTTCCATTAGAAAAACCCTTAAAAGGCTTGAAACAGCCGAAACCATGGGTTATTTGTTGAAAGCACAACATAGTTTTAAATATCCCAATATTTTAAAATACTGCAAGTTGAAGAGTAAAAAGCGCGAGGAGTTCTTTAAAGTTAAAAGCTTGCAATGGTACTTTATCTCTTGAGAAGACGTAAACAAGAAGGTGTGTTTTATGTCAGTCTCATCCCATGTGACAGCCAATATCAGTTTTTCTGGCACTTGCCTTCCGGCCAAGTGCCATATACCGATCAGTTTTCCGTCGGTCGGTCTGTTGGTCGGTCAGTTCGGTTATCGCGAGTTAGGGTACTTCCAGATTTGCTATGACGATGAAACTTGGCAGGAATATTAGGGACCAGACCAAACTAACTTGGTAATAGTCACTTCCCCGATCCGACCACCGTGGAGGGAGTGGAAGGAGGGGGAATCCGGAATATTGACGCATGTATAACTTTTAAATGGGGAATTGGATCTTAATGATACTTGATATTTGGAAAGATCTCGTGTATCAGATGTCACACTTCAAGTCCGGAGAGGATCCGTTTGACTTTGGGGGGAGTTGAAGGGGGGAACCGGAAAGGGGGGATGGGCGGAAATAAACTTGGTGGGAAGAACAAGCACAAGCCCTAGATACATAGCTGACAAGACCGGACCGCATCCGGGCACTGTGGGGGGAGCTGGAGGGAGGGTTCCGGAATTCCGGTGATCCCGAGTTAAGATGCTTCAACATGTGCTAAGAAGATGAAACTTGGCAGGCATATTAGGGACTGGACCATTTTAACTTAAGAAACGTCGTTTCTCCGATTTGACCATCGTGGGGGGAGTGGAGGGAGGGGGAATCCGTAATCTTGAGGTATGTCTCAGATGTCCCATTTCAAGTGCGGACAGGATTCGATCAATTTGGGGGGAAGTGGGGGAGGGGAACCGGAAATTTTGTGACACGCTTAGTGTGTAGCGATTGTGGGAACACATGGTGGGAAGAACAAGTATAAGCCCTAGATACAACATTGACAGAACCGGACCGGATTCGGGCACTCTGGGGGGAGTTGGAGTGGGCGGGTCCGGAATTCCGGTGATCGCGATTTAAGGTACTTGCTAGGACAAAGAAACTTGGCTTGAACATTAGAGACTTGACAAGATTGGCCTAGAAATTGTCACTTCCCAGATCCAACCATCTCTTAAAATACTAAACCGCAAAGTACAAAAAATACTTTCAAGCCAAATCTAAATTTTCAAGATCCCCATGCCCATGATGCATGAATGAATTTCTAGCACACTGAAAGTGCGCATCTTAACCGAAAAGTAAAAAAAACAAACTTTTGAGCAAACCATATATATTTATGATCCTTAAGGGTTCAGGATCATTTTTGCCTCGAGGATTTTGATTACAGATGAATTTCTAGCGCCCTTAAAGTGCACTTGATCACAGCCAAGTGCAAAAATAAAATACTTTTTACTAAACGATACATTCTCGTGATTTCCAAGGGTCCATGATGATTCTGATTTCAAGAGTTTTGCTTACGAACGACCATAACAAACCCACGAATTGACAAATTCCTACTTTTATCCTCTTGCCCAGTCTTCAAGTGCCATATGAGCTTCTAGCTCTTGTTCTGTAATTGTATCCATTTTAAATACTCCTTGAGCCAAAGCTGACTTGGAAACATATATTCAAACAATGCATAAAATGGATACGTCAGTTACGATGCTTCGGCAGCAATATTTTGGCCCTTCTTGGCAAGGGTCCTCGTCTGGCTGTCAATCTTCAGGTTAGCGTCGCGGAAGGAACAAACCTGCAATAAATAACTGAAGCTTCTACCGACCTACCGACGAAATTATATATATATATTTTTTTTTACTTTCTTTGGACAAGCATCGTAGCTGACGTATCCGTTTTATGAATTATTTGAATATATGCATCCATTTTTGTGGTGCGAATTTTGTAGCTGTAGTTTAAAGTTTTTCCAACTACTCGCAATGTGTAGCTTTGTGGCGAACGAGAACGTAAGCTCCGGTCCCTTTACTTCAGGTTTGCAAAGTTTCTGCTGCGTTGTCCCTTGTGGACGAGGAACAAAACACCAGATAGCGGACCCTAGTATCGCAGTAAATCGGGTAATTTCAAATTTCCAGGGGAAATGGAACCACCCCTGGCTTCGACACTTTTATAGTTCTTGACTGCGTAACTGTTATGTAAAATGTCATGTGTCTGTATCTGTGTTGTGCTTTAAATTTGTCTTCTTTTTTCTTTTTCTTTATTTTCTTCTTTACTCCGTGTTGTTCTAAGAGAAAAATACGGGTAATAAATACTTTACTTACTTACTTACTTACTATTCTGCAAATATTCGCGTCAATGATAACCCGTAGAAAACACCCATATGAAATACCGCTCCTCTTTCTACTCGCTCATCATGATTATTCGCAGTTTCTTCGTGATAAATAGAGGCTAAAGCCTTTTAATAATGCAAAATTCTAGACAACCCCGATTCTTTTCAGTCGTACTTTTGTTGGGTTTCCACCTCATCCGGGACCGGACTAGAAAATTTGCAGTTGCACCCGGGAAATTGTTTGCCCCCTTAGGTCAAAAGTATAAAAATCAGCCGGAAGCTGCCATCCGGATTTTGCACCGGAATGTTTGGGAACTAACGTTGGACGCGTTTGAGGGCAGTGCGAGCTTATTTTTTTATTTGCCTATTATGTGACCCGCTTTGTTGGTAGAGCGGAATAATATAAAAAAAAGAGTGAAAGGCACGAATGGAAATACTTAAAGGACCCCTCGCACTATTTACTCTTCAACTTGCAGTATTTTAAAATATTTGAATACTTTAAAACTAGGCTGTGCTTTCAGCAAATAACCTCACGGTTTTGGCTGTTTTAAACCATTTCCAAGACCCGTTGGCTTATAGCGGAAACAGGGAAACAATTTACACAATCGGTTTTTCTGATGGAAAAACTTGTCGCAGACAACCGTCGACAGCGTGATACACATCGAAGGTAGCAAAAGACGGCAATTGAGAAAATCAGCGTGGTTCTGTTAGAGGGGTTAGAATGTACCGTTACGAAAGTTGGATCTCCGGGTTTAGAAATATATGGAGTGATTGTGGAAGTAGGTTGCATTATAGATGAGACAGGTCCTTTAAAAACGTAACAGTATGATTAAAGGCACAGAAAACTTACTACGCAACTTTCGGCCATCAAACCGACCTGAGGGGCTTAGATAAAGATACAGGGACGTATTATCGACAGGACCCCCCCTTCTTTGTTATCTCGAACCCCCTCCTTACTGTTCCCAAAGCTAGCTGGCAGGCCCTTGCCCTTTATGCACTGTAATTGTGCACGTCTGTACTGTAAAAGTTCGCCTTTGGCCGTGTTGACTAACAAATCGGGATATCAATCAATCAATCAATTTTATTTTCAACCCTAATAGCACTAGGCTAACACGGGCGGGAATTGGAAAAATAAACACTCGCTAACAAGACAAATAAAACACAAACTAACAAACAATAAATAAGAAACGAACATGAATCATGAACAGTTAAAATGTTTAGTAAAATACGGAACGAATGAATTTAGGTATCTTTCTGAAGATTTTGTAGGTGGGGGAACAAGCTTGGGTTTTGGGTCGTCCTTGCTTCGCGTGTTGAGTCCATGAGAGGGTGTAACGAAGTCCGGAAGGATGGTCCTGTGGTGCTGAGAATTCAAAATTTGGTGGCCAAAACGCATGAGAAGATTATGTCTTCTTTCAGACAGTTTTTCGTTATCGAGGATTTGAAGGCTTTCGTTGTAAGATGTGTAATTGTGACCAAGTATTATTCTGCAGGCTCTCTTCTGCAGTCGTTCGATTTCAAAACGTACGTTAGTTTATTTTAACACTTACATGTGATGACAAGATCCTGGAATGAGAAAAGGAGATAGTAACCTTAGGGATAACAGCGTAATGGTTTTTGAAAGTTCAAATTGACAAAACCGTTTACGACCTCGATGTTGGTTCAGGGATCCTATTTAGCGCAGTAGCTTTATAAGGGAGTCTGTTCGACTTTTAAATCCCTACGTGATCTGAGTTCAGACCGGCGTGAGCCAGGTTAGTTTCTACCCTCAAGCTTATGTTTTTATACTAGTACGAAAGGACCTTATAAAATTTTATCATCTTGGCAGATAAATGCATTAGATTTAGGATCTAATAATAGGATTTTCCTAGTTGATAGGTTTTATCCTATTGTTTTTCTATCAGTTTTAATTCAAGTAGTAGTAGTCTTACTTTCAGTAGCCTTTTTAACCTTATTGGAGCGTAAAGTTCTTGGTTATATCCAACTTCGAAAAGGCCCTAACAAAGTTGGATTTAGAGGTCTCCTTCAACCTTTTTAGTAGCCAAGAGGTCGTGCGTTCGATTCCTAATCCCGGCACACAGACCTTTTGCTTTTTTTTCTACTAACTCGAAAGTCGAATTCTCGGAAACTGCCCGGACACTGCAATGGTCGTAACGAGAACTTTTCTTACTCTCAATATCGACTCAGGGTGCATTCTTGATATGTCAGCTAGCTCCCCCAGTCAAGTTTGAGTCAAGTTTTCTGTTCCTTTAAACATGTTTAAGTTCTTTCAATATAATTAAAATTTTTGCATAGCTTACACGGATTTTGCAAAACGGGTTCTGGATTAAAAAGCTGGCTGAGAATGTTGCAGGACAGGATGGAATAGTGCAAATAGGAAAGATTGCGCATCCTCTCAACGCGGTCTAACTTCTATAAATAAATATAAATAAAAAGTCATCAATTCATAAAACATTAAACTAGTCGGTAACTATATATCTACAATTATAAAATGACAATATATACAATTAGCCTAGGTCAACAACACCTCAAAATATTTACAATTAGAAGTCATTTTGTTGTATGGAATTAAAATGTTTCACGAAATACGGCACGAAAGACATTAGAAAACGATCCGACGAAGCAGCTAGAATGTGCAAATAGAAAAGATTGCGCGTCCTCTGAACGCGGTCTTGAAATCGCAGGGACGCGGAAAAACAACTTCAGCCTTAACAGGATCAGTCCGTCTCATCTCTTAAAGGACCCCTCTTGCTTATTTTGCCTTTTATACTATACTTAGCTCCCATATGGAGTTATAAGCTTCTAAAATCCCCACCTTTCTCCATTGTTTCGTTTCGTAACTACGGATTTTTAGCGCTTTTTCGGCCTTGCCGAGTTTTCCCGTCACCCAACGAAAAGTTTGCCGGAATCTTCATTGTCCGACTGACAACTCTTTCACACAGAAGGATGTGATAATCTTCTGTTTATTACTTATATTATTTGCTTAGTTTTCCGAATTTTTAACCAAGGCACGTTCAGTGTTCAAATCTTTTGCTCCCAGCCGCCGCGTCGGAGAGCAGGAAGGCTGGATATAATTGACAAGTGCTAACAAGAGAATCGCTAGTTTCAGGTGGAAAGTAATGGTATTTTCGAAAACGTCTGTTCTGATCCATTTTACAGGGAAAAGATCATTTCTAGTAATATTTGTGCTTTAATTTTACTAGGTTCTTGCAAGCCACTGAAACCATGTACTGCAACGAAGGTCGAAGGCTCATTCAAGAGTTGGAGATTCCTGCATATCTAGCCCACGTTGACAGAAGGCTGAATGAAGAAAATTTGAGACTACTGCATTACCTGGATCAGTCAACCAAGTAAGTAGGATAGTCACATAGAAATTCCCATTTTTTGGAGACTGATTCAGTCTTGAAGCTTAACCCTGGGGGTGGGGGGGGGGGCGCATGACCTCTCAGTGTCCAGCTATAGGAGCGTTCTGCCCCCTCAGATTCTGCTCTAGTTTTCTGAAGTGAATTCATCAGTCATCACATTTCATCACTTCAGCGGATTTGGGAGGGGGGGGGGGTACTACTTATGTTGAAAGACCGACCATAAACAGTGTAAATTAACAACTTGTATAGAAAATTACAAACTAAGAAACAATACTTCTCAACGCTAGTGCTTCATGCACAAAAAAAAATCATTCTTAGACTGTCAGAAGTTTCATAACAGATAACACAAGGATGCGCAGTTTCAACAGACAACACTTGGGTTGTGATTTTGAAAATGATATGCATTAAATCTTATGCATTTTAGGAGCCGAAAAAACGCCGAAAAAGCATCTGCTGACTTTTCCGATGTCATGGCGACAACAAAAAAGCCCATGCTTTTTCGGCGGGTTTTAGGATCTTTCTGGCAATGCTTGTTATGCGTAATATCTAAAACATAGGTCTAACGTTTCCAACATCACAAAAGATTACATTCCAAGTGTTGTCTCTTGAAACTGCGCATCCTTGTGTTATCTGTTATGAAGCTTCTGACAGTGTAGTGAGGTAGTTTGCAGGATACCAAGAACCTGCGCACCATTCCAACAAAATAGTGAACTCCTTAAATGCGAAAGCTCATGGTAAGTGAGGACAAACTGGACCTGATCATCCACATCAACTTTAATCATTCTCTTCTATGAGGCACTGCTTCTCCTGGGGGCGATGCCTTCTCGTTGGAGCAATACTCCCCCATAGAGAGATTTGTGTGACTGAATGAAGAGGCCTGTTTTATAGGTCTAAACTAAGTTGTATCGGAATTATATACAATCGTGACGTCACACCCATTTGATCTATTTTACCTCAGAAACGAAAATTGTAGTTTATTCCTTTCGATAAATATAAATTTTAATATATATATATAGAGCCGAGCGCTTTTACATTTATAAAATGGCCTAGGGACAATCAATTCTATGTTGGGTCCTCAGTCACTCGACGCCACTATGTACGTCACTGCTGTATGAAATTCCGATACAATTTAGTCAACACCGTTTTGTAAGGGGTGGATTGATTTGAGCGAAGGAATTGCGGGTTGAGGATTGTTTCTTCGGTTTCTGGGTTGAAACGGCCCAGTCGGTGGCACAACCAATCGAACAGAAAACTGTACACAACTCTTTCCGAACTTTTATATCTCGTGGTTTAGTATCCATCACCCAATGTTGAAGTAAGAATGGTTTTAAGCAACTCGACCGAAACTTTTGCAGGGAATACGATATTTTAGCTGCCTCGTAGTCTGCCGGGATTTCCCGAATCCCAGTGCTTCGAAATAATGTCTAGCCATTTTCTTCTTTCCAAGCAACGTGACTGACAGTTGTTCAGGAAATATATTTGTTTGGCCTTTTCGTGGTCCGTTGGGGTTTGATGAATCCCATTCTTCACTTTTTTTCATTCCAGTCACCACACCAGTAGTTACTGTCGTGGATTTTCCAAACACACCTAACTTTGTTCACGGGTTAGTAGTTACATCGAATAAAGTTGAAATGTTTTTTTTTTTCTGTCAAGAGAAAGAGATTTATTGAACGGATAATAATAAATACTACATATGGGCCACCCCAGAAGGCACTAGACAGTATAAAAAAAACTTGCAGTAATCTTGTCTCTAAAAAGATAATCTTATCTCTAATTCGGATTAACCTTATCTTAGAAGAGATAAGATTAATCCCAGTAGCAAATACTGCAGCTATCTTTGATCCTAACTCGGAGAAACTTTTTACAGTGTAGTCTGTCCTAGGAGGTAGCCGTAACGTATGTGTGAAATGTCCGCAGAACAACTGTGTTCCATTCTGGATGCAGTATCTTAGTTTCATAACTTGAATTTTGCATTCCCAGATCATCTGGATACAAAATCAGGTTTCTTTTTCACAGCAGTCAGGTAAAACTTCCACTTCCAAAATAGACAGCCTAGGACCCTTATTCTATCCGTGCTAGTTTCATGTCAGATCTTTTGGAAATAAAATCCCGTCGAGCCATATCCTCCCGCCCCAACATGAACGGGCTCGGGTAAGGCCAAGCAGGTCCATTGCAGAGCCTGTACCGAAACTTCAACCTGTGACTGCTTCACATGCTCGATATGAGCTTAGTTTTGTAAGGTAAGGTAAGGTAAGGTACAATTTTAATAGCAAAAGAATAAACCTGGAGTTTCTCAAAAGCATCTGACATCCTAGTGGCATAAAAAACGACGCTTCACTACAGTGTGTGTTTGTGCCCTTGTTGTGTTTAATGCCGGGTTGATTTTTTAGTCTGGAAAATAGTTATTAATTGCATATATTGTACCTTTGAGTGTGTTAATTTTTGGCTCGTCGATTGACATACATGTTTATTTTTTGACAACAAAAACTAATAATCGGCTCAGTCCGTCGCATGTTTTCGAATAAAGTGAATTGAATTCAAATTGACATCTTGTAGCCCTGATGGGTAATGAAGCTTCCCTACCTTCTTCCTTACCCCTCTGTTAAAAAAAAGTTCTGGCACGAAAAAAGTCTTGGCAGTGCGAACCTACCATTACTTTGGTCTTAGAATCACCGTAAATTGTGGGTCTTAGAGTTACCGCAAATTTGCAATTATTTTGTATTAATTCGACGTACCATGACTACCATATTGCATTAAATAATAGGGCGATTCTAGCCGAGGGGATACTCTCTTCTTGGCACAACTGTACGCGCCTCTGTATGCACCTATTGGTCACTGGGCACTTATTGTACAACCGTTTTCGGAGTGAATAACCCCTCAATTGGGGCGATTTAAAGAGCAAAAATTAAAATCGTCACGTGTCTGGAAAGCGTTTCTGTTTATACAACTTTCCAAGATCACTTTTCATTCATGTCATGGATTCACGTTACATACCAATTCGCTTCGCTTTATTTATTTGTCTATCTCAAATACAGCCATCTGGGCTGCTACCTACAAAATTAATTTATGTGCAAAAAAAAAATGTGGAAGGCATGAAGCCTCCAGCAGTTGAGGCACACAATCCTCAATCAGGATGGGTCCAACCCATAGTAAATTTCTTCACGCACAGCTCGCCACAGAGGAAGACTTGTATATACAGGATTTCATATACAGAGCAAAATAACACTAGGGAGCAGCGCCGAGACCTATGCTTTCCACGCATCAGAAACGGGCCTTACTCGTAGCGCCGCCTACTACGCTCGGGACATTCAACGAGAGACAAAACTGCGGGCTTAATTCTTCACACATCAAAACTCGCACACATCAAGGAAACAATGGAGATTGTATCTTTTTTTTTTGCTGTGTTCAGAATCTGGAGTTATCGGAGCCACGACTGACTGATTGAGTTTCAGTAGGGACATCTGTATAGGTAGCAATGCTAGCGTCATTGCTATTCGACTGTGTGTTACTTCTTTTCAAGTCTTGGCGCTATACCTTAGTGTTATTTTGCACTGCTCGTATACAGGCACTTTATACATCGCAGGAAATCGCAGTAATGTCAAAAATGTCAAATCTTTTTGGCCAATTTCGAGGCAACTCTTTTTGCGAAAAGGGACTTATTTGTTTTACGAAACAGAAGAGCTCGTCTTATACATGCAATCTGGAAGTTCATTTTCGATACCAGCTGATTTATTTTGATCTCCTGAATCATTTTGTTTTATTTCTCGGATTTTCACTCGTTCCGTTGTTCAAGTGAACAAGAAAAAAACGACGAAATCCAAGTAACTTAAAAAGCGATGAAATCTACCACCAGTTTAGCTGTAGAAACTGGTCATTTAAAAACGCACCTCCGGGTAACTACAGAAATCTACGAGTTTTAGCCTACGTTGAAAGAAGAAAATAACCGAATTTTAACTCCTCCTTGGGGAGGAGTCAAGAGGTGACGAATGACAGGTGGACCCGCCTTGGAGGAGGAGCCACCAGTTTAGCTGTAGAAACCGGTCATTTAAAAACGCACCTCCGGGTAACTACAAAAATCTACTAGTTTTAGCCTACGCTGAAAGAAAAAAATAAACGAATTTCAACTCCTCCTTGGGGAGGAGTCAAGAGGTGACGCATGACAGGTGGCCCCGCTTTTTAGGAGGAGCCACCAGTAACTACAGAAATCTATAGCCTACGTTGAAAGAAAAAAGAACAGAATTTTAACTCCTCCTTGGGGAGGCGTCAAGTAGCGACAAGTTTGACAGATGGCCCACCTTGGAGGAGGGGCCATTGTGTGCTGCTTTCTGACTGACTGGTCAGTGGTCTGTCACAGGTCAGAAAGCCTAACGCCATATTAACTTTTTCCAGGAGAAGCCTAATTGCAACTGTCGAAAAGCAGCTAATTAGTGAACATCTAACTCCAATAATTCAAAAGGGATTGGACGTGTTACTTGAAGAGAATCGAACATCGGACCTTGCGCTCATGTATGAACTACTGTTCCGGGTGAAGAACGGACCTCAAGAACTGTGCTCGAATTTCTCCGCCTACATTAAGGTAAGGGTTTTGGACGTTTTCTTGCTTCGCACTTATGGAAAATCCATCAAAATACCACTTACAAAATGCCGCGGTAAATATGCCTTTTTGCCGCCAAAAATGCAGAAATGCCAGGAATAAAATACCACTTTCAAGGAAATTCCGTATAAATGGAAATGAGGGACGTGGGAGAAAGTACTTATGAGAACCTTATTTTTTTTAGCTGATAAATACTTTCCCTTTAGGCAAACGTCACATGAAATTTACCAGTTCATACGCGAAGCTCATGCCCCTGTAAATAACGTAGAGGGTCCACGGTCGCTCTGAAAACTTTGGGGTTCTCCTGTGTAGATTATTCAAAAACTTTCGGTTAGTGCTTCCAGCTCCTCCTGCCAGGCCGGGACTGGAAGGGATTCTTGCCAGGCAAAGCAACGCCAAGACCTATGCTTTCCATGCATCGGAAACGGGCCTTACTCGTAGTGCCCCCCACTACCTTCAGTACATCCAAAGCGAGACAAACTTGCAGTTCCAGAAATTTCTGGTACAGATAAGATGCATTGTGCATTCGTCGAGGAAACAGGGGATGTTGTACCTATCTTTTTTTTGCTGTGTTCGGGATAAGGAATTATTGGAGCCATTGCTGGTGCACGGCTGATTGAGTCTCAGTAGAGACGTTCTCTATCGGTAGTGGAGGTGCTATTCGAGTGTGTGTCACTTTTTTCAAGCCTTGGCGCAACTCTAGTGTTATTTTGCTCTGGTCATGAAGCAGTGCTTGGGTCACTTTCACATATAGTATCACAAAAACAACACTAAATTACAATTAACTTTTCCTGTCTTTACTGTCCCAACTTAAATCGGACGCAGTTCATACATTAGTTTCCTAAAATGGAAGCAGTTTTTCCACCTTCTCCTCTTCGAAAGTCCTGCCGGGACTGGGAGAGACTTTTGCCAGGAGAATCCCGCCGGGCTGGATGTGATTTCTGGCGAAACTTAGCTTAGGTTTTCCTGCTGAATTTTCCGATATGATATGATATTCATTACTCCAAAAGCCCAGGGGCCATGGCAATACAAAGAAAAACACAAAAGAATTAGAGCGATCACTTAAAACTAAAAAAAAAATTCTCTGTGAGTCATAGACAACTTGAGGATCGACCCACCTTCCTTATAGTCATAAAACATTCACTCTTCAACATTTGCTCTATCCACTCCTGATCACACTCCTTTATTCCAAATATTTTTCTCCTTAAATCATTCAGTTCCCTACATTCACCCATAATATGTCGCACACACTCATCCATAGCACAATGGGCAGAAGTAAGGACCAACTCGACAAACAAAAAAGCCAGCAGATGCTTTTTTGGTGTTTTTTCGGCTCTTCCTGGCAATGGTTGTTATGCATAACATTTCGTGCATAACGTTTGTTGCGACAGCAGATAAAGTTCCGAGTGTTGTCAGTTGAGACCGCGCATCGTTGTGTTGTCTGTTATGAATTTTCTGAGAGTGTACTTTTTGAGATTCCTTTTAAAAACTTTTCTATCTTGACAGTGAGTTTCATATTTTTGTATCTGTATGACGAGTAGAAAAACTAGATCTTGTACAAGGATATCGATTGGTAGAAAGATTAGATCGACCTCGTGTTATAATCAATCAATCAGTCAATCAAATCGTTTCTTGACAAACCAACTTCATAGCTTTCTTCGTCAGAAGATCCTAAATTACGCTGGTCATGCAGTAATAAAAATAAAAATATATTACACTATTTATTCCCTTGGTTAAAAATCTCTGAAATTACGTCAAAAATTATGTTAAAAATCTCTAAAAATCAAGGAATTACTCGCTCATATAAAAGAGTTTTAAAATCAGCAGGTAGTGAATCTTCTAGTAGATCATGGTAAACAAAGGTTGCAATATTCCAGTCTCTAATTTGACGGACGTTTAAAATAAAAAGACGAGGCAGAATTCCAGGAACTGATGAAGGAGAAGACCATAAATGGCTCTGATTGATTTGTTTTGTCTTCAGTTAAGCGTTCTGCGGCAACTGCTACTTCACTGACCCAGCCAAGAAAGCACACGTGTTTTGGCGCAATTAACTATCTATCAATCAGTGAATCAGTATGCTTATTTACCTATCAAATTAGAGGGAAAAACGAAAGAAAAGGAAGAGGAAATACGTATAGTAGTAAACGCTTATTATGGCACCATTACTACCTAATTGCCTGATAAATATGTGGGAGCCTGATGAACAATTTTGTAGCCTGCGTAGATGTATGATAGTTGTACGAAAAAGTTGTAATAGTAATAGTAAATAATACTATCATTGAATGTGCCTGAGACTTGGCCAATCTTAAGCAGTAGTATCCAGTAGCATCCTGTCTTGCTATGGTAGCGCACCTAATCGTGCTAATGCTTAACTGAATTTCTCTCTCTCTCTCTCAGTCCCTCTCTCTCTCTAAAAGTAGCATGCAGTAGAATGCAGTAGCACCGTAGCCTTGAATTAGAAGAATGTAGTAGCATCAGTTCGAACTGCATGCTACTTTTTCGTACAACTTCATTCTGCTATAGAAACCGCTTTCGCCAATCAGGAAGTAGCATCATGATCACTTTGTTATATGACTACTCCTAGTCCATAGAGGAAGTCCTAAAATTAACTTCCCATATTTAGAAATAGAGCTTTGTTCGACTGGTCAACATACCACTTCCTTCGTTTTGTTGCTCCCATTTCAAATCATTTGCTATAATCAAGTCGAGTAGTTTATTTGGTTTACACTTACAGTATCTGGAATAGGAGGTTCAAAAACTGGCTCTTCTTTCACGAATGAAATTGAAAGAATTGCAGATTTCTTTTCATTCACAACCATGTCTGAATTTAAAGTTACGGCTTGTATCTGCGAAATTATATTAGCCGTTGCGGTTCGCACATATTTCAATAAGAGACAGATCATCGTCGTATTTCTGTCTATCCGGTCGATTAGAAGTATTCGTAATCATTACAAGAAAAAGTAGCGGACCCTAAAATTATTCCCTGTGGTGCAAAAATTTGTGTGCGGATCCGACAGATTATTATTATATTTCAGCATCTGGACCTATCACAAAAAAATCCTACAGTAATTTTGGGAGCAGTGTTTTACCGCCACTCGTGGTCGACCGCTACAGTATGTTTACCGCCACCTTTTAATACTCATGATTACTAACTCTCCTTGTTGCAAAATCGCCGTGTACCTAGCGGAAGAGCCGGAAGCGGTACCACAGCTGTCCCAGCGAGCGCCGTGATTGGTTGACACATGATTTGAGTTGTTGAGTTTGGGTCGTTAGTGAGACGTTTTCTCGTTCTTCCTGAGGATCACTGGTTTTGGACTAGACATATAGAGTATTCAGGTAGCGCAGGTAGCCTGTGCAGGGATAGTGTCAGATTTTATTAATGCGAAACCACCCAGGAAATCTAACATCCCCAAGAGGATTAGTTCGTCCAGAAGGTAGGGTCAAATCTTGATAATATTTTGATGGGGTGGCCAGCGCCAACCGGACTATGTTGCGTTTTTGCTGATACCATGGTATCTGTTACCACGGTAACTGGATCTGCAATTAGTCGTTTTTGCAGTTATCGTGGTATCTGAGACACGGTGCTCTGCAAAAACGACTATTGCCGAAATTGCACTTTTCGAAGTCATCCCAAAAGAAAAACAGATATCCATTTACATCACTAAGTGCTAAACTTCTTTCTCACCAATCTGACAAAATTTGATGAAAGTGAGATGACTTTTCAGATACCACGGCCAGTTACCACGGTCGGACCGTAGTATCTGAATATCTGATACCACGATAACTGGCCAGATACCACGATAACTGCAAAAACGCCTTTTGACCGTGGTATCAGATACCACGATAACTGCAAAAACGACTTTAGACCGTGGTAACAGATACCATGGTATCAACAAAAACGCAACTTATGTGTCAGGGCGATTAAGGGATTATCAGTCAAGAACTGGTCTAACATTAAGCAAAAAGTGGAAAATAAGCAACTATAATTGCAGAACCCCAACTGATTTACAAGAGAAATAATCATGGAAATTGTTAAATCAAAGAGCGTGAAAGAAAATAGCGTTTACATTGTTGGCGGTTTCTCGTTTCGGCGCAAGAACAGGAAGAATCAATAGTTACTATGTTTGCTTGAAAGATATCTGTAAGACCAGGGCCCTTTTACGTGACCCAAAATTAAAATGTTGTCTCACGAAGGAAAGTTTCCAAGAGAGGTATTTCTGCGGGCGGTTTCTCACCTTTTGAAATTTGAATAGTTTTCCGTTGCAAGTTTGTTCAAGTTGTACAGTTTCTTTAATACGACCCTTGCGTGTCAGGATATTTCCGGTACTCCCCCCCCCTCAACCTCCCCCTACTGTTGTTGGATCCTGTCCGGATGTAAAACGGGACATGTGAGGCATGTGTTTTTCCACTTATGAAGTTTCATTCAGATCCGATCACCCGTTTGGAATTTAAGCATGGCTCGATATTCCGATTCCCTCCCTCGACTCCCCCCATGAAAGTGACCATTCTAAGTGAGTTTGGTCGGGTCCCTGGTATGCCTGCCAAGTTTCATCGTCCCAGTACATCTGGAAGTACCCTAACTCGCGATCAGCGAACCGACCGACCGACTCACGGATAAGTAATATGTGCCACAAAAACAAGCTGGCTTTTCAGTTGAACTTTGAATTTCAGTCTCATACGTTTTTTCGAGTTTCCGAGAGTCCTTTAATATCTCTAGGATACGGGAAAGTCAACTGCTGAGGTCAAGTACATCATCCGCCTACTTGAGCCCTCAAGACCGATAAACCAAGCTTATTATAAATTTTGTCCTCTGATTGACAATGACTACACTGTAAAAAGTCCCTCAGCATAAAGATTAAAGTTAACTGCAGCATTTGCTACTCAGATTCATCTTATCTCTATTTGGTATTCCTCTTATCTGCGTAGAGATAAGAGTAATCCGAGTAGCAGATACTGCAGTTAACTTTAATCTTTATACGGAAAAACTTTTTACAGTGTATCTTGCCAAGTCTTCTGGAGTACACCTGGCTGTCGATTTAGGTACTCTTTCCTCGCTGTCTTGTTTTATGGGTTCTTCTGATTCATTGATCCAGCCAAGAAAGCCACGTGTTTTGGCGCAATTATCCATTTTAAATCACGTCCACCGTTCCGAAAGTAGTAATTTAGGTCTTTCTGGTCTATGATATACAGGTACAAGTTTGCTCGTTCCTTTGTCATTAGCTGCGATTTTTGCTTTTTCTCCATAGGTCGGTTAATCTACCTATTTGCCACTATCGACCGTTTTTCGTCTCGCCGGTCGGTTCGAAGGAGCTCTAAAAAACGGTTTATAAGAAAAAATGGCGTCTTCCCGTCGCCGGCGCCTATCTCTCCAATGAGAATTTTGAATTTCGCGCCGTGCCAAGAGCGTAGGTTGGTTGGACGGAGCTCCCGCCTCAGTCTACAGCTGGGTTAACCGACCGGCAAACAGCTTATAAAAACTTAAGGAGTATTCTCGCCGTTCCTCGAGGACTCCACTTGAGGAGTCCCCGTGTTTTTGTTTGTCCCGTTGTTTCTGACTCCCCGTATTCGGACGGATATTTTTTCCGTAGGATTCGTATATCGTCCCTACGGACGGGGAATGCTCCGATTATCATCACCATCAACAAAAAGGACTCCCTTTCAGATTCGAAGGGGGAATCAATTTTTGCTGGTGTTGGTGCATTGTAAAATTAATTAAAAACAATCAGAATAAACAAGACCAAAAATAAAGTGGATCCAGACTAATTTCGTCCACTGCATATTTTTTGTTTGAACAAAATCCATTTTGGAAACATTCCCCGTGTTCTCGCTGTTTCTGTACGCGGAGTCCGCGTGGAGTGACTCCCTCTATTATCGCCGTTCCCTTCGATTCCCCGAGGAGTCCTCGGGGAACGGCGAGAATACGCCTTTAGGTCGGTTAACTGAAGGAAGAAAACGACTTACAGTGGGAAATCTTTTAGGTTGGTTAACTGGATGACGGCAAAAACGCAGCTATTCATTGTCGATACGTCCTTCATAAAATCCGATGACGAATTGCCTCCAGACGCGCTAGAGGAACAATAACAATCAAACGTGAGATCTGGGGATAAGTTATCTGACGGGTGAATAAGCGATTAGGCTTTCGCTTCGTATCGAGTCGCGCATTAGCCCCGTTGTCAGCCAGTCAGCCAGCACTCGGCACTGAAGTCGGAAGCCAGAAATGCAAACTCGATGACACTTGACAGAACAGGGTTGGGTAAAGTAAAAAGAGGGGAAGAGGCATTTTAAACAGTTCTAAACATGGTTAGGCCTAAGAGGAATTGAAAATAGCAAAACGAACCTGGATGAACGTACACCAAGAAGTAACGTGCATTGTTTTCTTTACGATAGCGCACCTAGCGGTCAAAAAATAACTAATCTGAGAGGAATTTTATGAGGGGCGTATGCGGTAGGATACCCATCCGTGGTCTCGCAGAGTTGTCACACGTGTTCGCCATGTTCAGCGCTTGCAAGCACTAGTTTCTGAAACTCCCTCATTATCTACACTTCAGACAGATAGAGTAAAATAGATCCGCAAGTTGGCGAGTAGAAAATTTGCAATCTGCTTCTCGAACAATTGAAGTTTTAGACTATAGGAGAGTTTTCGCGAGATCTCGGAATCACTTTCCGACGAGCGAAGCGCATCGCGAAAACTGTGGGAAAGCGATTCCTAGAATAGCTTTCCACTTTCTCGCTGGACTGATCGCGAAAACGTATGGAAAGCTGAAATAGCTGAGAAAATGTTGAATTACACACTTTTTCGAATAAATATGGTTCACTTAACGGTTCTTTGATTCTCGTATATTCCATCGAGGTCATCTTAATCACGATTGCCATTTTTTTTGGTATTTATTAGTGACACATGCACTGTTTTTTCTCCACACGTTTGAAATTCCCGCCGAAACATTCAACTTTCCGCAGAGCTTTCCAATAGCCTCGTGTAATCACTTTCCGGGAAAGCTGCTTCTGTTTCCAAAGCGCGAAAACCGGGTTGGAAAGTTCGGCAACTTTCTGAAGAAGCGCGAAAACCATTGGAAAGTGATCCTTATGTTGGAGTAGAATGTGAAAGCTGTTACTTTGACGGACCCATATTTTACTCTCACAGGTGTTGATAATGAGACAACGGGGGACTTTTAGAAACTAGTCCGCTTGGAGCGCTGAAATGGAATAAGGCAAATACGCTTGATGAGGAACTCTCCTTGCCGATGCAAATCGCCGTGTACCTAGCGGAAGAGCCGGAAGCGGCACCACAGCTCCAACGATCGCCGTGATTTGTTGACATAGGATTTTAGTTGCTGAGTTTGAGTCGTCAGTGAGACGTTTTCTCGTTCTTCCTGAGGATCATTGGGGTGTTTTGGACTTAGTCATATAGAGCATTGACAAGAGAGATCCAGCTCTGTCTGCTTTGTACCAAAGGCCCACTATCAGCATATTATTCAGCAGAGCATTCCGCTAACTTGGTTTCTCGGCGATTTTCTTCTGCTTCTTCTACCCTCATAAGTTTCCTCGATATCCGCTTGATGACGCTGAGCTAGGATAAGGCGTATATGGTGCTTTCCTAGTTCGGCTTCAGACGATAGAAAATAAATTCTATATAGTCATAAACAAAATAAAAATCTGATGAACTTCTTTGTTCTGCCTGACGAAGCAAATGTCCTTCGGCGCAGTGTCCGCACATTCAAATTTCGCATGGTCCCAGGTTCAGGCTCATTTATTTTCATCATTGATTCTACAAAATAAATATTTACACCAACCCGGCGGACAGCAGAGCTTGAAAACGTCGGAATTTTAAATAATAACTAACTGCTAATCTGACTACAGATAATACTCTTGATGACTATCTCTTCGTTCCGATGAAGAATTGCTGTGTGCCGAGCGAAGAAGCATCACGACAACAAACGTTGTCGATTGGTTTACACAGGATTTGAATCAATTAGAGGGTTCGTTTGAGTGACGTTTCTTGTTCTGCTCGAGGTTCACTGGCGTGTTTCAGACTTAGTCATATATAGTAGCCTATTAAAGTTAACTCAAAAGCCAACTTGTTTTGTATCATTTAACTAAATACACTGCATTGGTTGGATTGTGTTAAAGAATATTAACGGCTGTCCTCACAACGCAAAATTCTACTATGACGCGGAGAATGAAATCTCAGTACAAACGCGGCTTTCCAGTGGCCAGTGATGAGCTCGCGGAAGGTAGCTCACTGCGTGAACACTTATTTTCCGTAAATCTTTATCGCCAAGCGTACAACACAGGTACAAGTGCATAGATGTACCACAGATCCGACGGGGAAATTCCACTATCAACGAAGTAACGCATTTTCATTAGGTCTCCAAGCCTCTTTAAGTGAATAAGGGATAGGTAACTAGATTGTCCTATCTCACCCTTTTTCGGATAAACTTTAATAAAGGTATGAATGCCGCATTACCCACCAACCAAAAACTCGAAGCTCAAATCTAAAAAAAAAAAAAAAAAAAAGCGTATTCACCTCATTCCCACGTCTACGCTAGCGTTGTGCAAGACCCTATTGTCCCTTACACTGTCGAAGGTACTGAAACTATCCGGTCATTCTTCTTGTTATATATGGAAAGTGACCACAGATCCTTGCGGGGCGAATTTACTTTTTCTTTCGGATCCGTGTTTTCTCTCTGTGTTCTTGTCCCTCCATGCTTGAATAGTGCAGCGATTACAAATGTAAGAGCTTGGTCACACTTGGCTCATTTCCTGGTCTTTTGGGTTGCACAGGGGTTGCAAAGGTAGAAAAAAGAAAAAGAACAAGATACAACTAATTCTGAATGTTGTCGTTTTAAATTAAGGAGATCAATTAGAGCAAAACTGTGTGTATAATTATGATACAGAAGCCTAATCGACCTCTAATTGCAGTCTGTTCATTATCCCCAAGCTGCCACAAAGCCCATCAATCTCACGTCCCCTAGGGATTTTCAGTTGTTTCTCGAATAGGTTGGTTTTTGAGCCCAGTGTGACCAAGCTCTAAGCCATTTCCCTTATCGTCCGTAACACATGTAAATGCAGGCTTTTGTTGGAATTCAAATTCTTGGCGCATGGGTGAATTTTTGAACGTTAGATTCTGAACGTTATTACTAGAGCCGCGGGCGAAATAATACAAAATGCCTTATACGAGTCAGAATAATTCAGTGTATTCAAGTATCATATGTAAAAACAAGCTGCCTCTTCAGTCAAACTTTATAGGTCAGAGGGATAGTTTGGAAGTCTTCTCAGGAATACCGGTAGCCTACCCTTGTAGATAGATGTAGATAGATAGATATCGCTTTTATTCTTTTTGAACTATCATGGTGAAATCTAAATTTGTCGAAATCGTCATATAGACATGTAAACACTCATTTATAAATATGTCAATGTCATATATAAAAGTAAACGCTAAATAAGATTGAAAATTTTAACGAAAGACGGTACAAACGTCTTCTCATACCGTACATGGTCACATTTTACGTGTTGGAGGTTTGGGATCACCACTGAGGCCGCTCTTGCAGGTCGTTCGCGAGCAGTATCGAATGCTGGCGCAAGAGTCATATGACCTTGTCGAGTCACACTAACGTTAGATGCCTAAAGCTGTGGTTCTTTTGCAACTCACCGGGCCTGCAACTCTATTTTCTTGGACTCTTCATAGGCACTGTCTTACCTATAATATTATTGAAACCTACTTCCGTTATTGCTTCATCCATTCTGAAACTGGGAAACCCGAATTTCAAACGGGACATTCTAACCCCCTAACAATATCTTACTGATTTTCTCACTTGTCATATCTTCGATGCGTACCATGCTGTCGATGGTTGTTTGCGGGAAGTTTATCCATCAGAAAAAATGATTATGTGAATTTTTCCCTGCTTTCGACAGCCCTGGGAAAAGGGTTAAAACAGCCAAATCTGTGGGCAGTTTGTTTAAGTCAGAGTCTGATTTTGAAGTATTCAGCTATATTAAAATACTGGAATTTGAAGAGTAAATAGTGCGAGGGTTGCTTTAAGTCTCCGTCAGTTCCTTCCTTGTAGAATATGGCGGCCTGACAATTATGTTACATAGAGAACTACTGGCAATGAAAACTAAACTTTGGACAAGTTACTTTTTGGGATCCCAAAACGTAAGTTGAGGGATACCTATGACATCGCAAAAGTTGTCCGTCTGTCCGTCCGTCCGTCCGTCTGTAAGCACGATAACTCTCGAAGGGAATGAGATATTTTGATGAAACTTGGTGTGAGGATTCGTTGGGTCGGCGGACCAGTCGAGTTCGTAAATGGGCTTTGTAGCCCTACATTTAGGGGTGGGGGAGGGGGTTCAAATTATGGGGCAAACAAAATATTTTGAAACAGCTAATGTGATAGCCGATTATGGGTTAAGTGCTGGGTTAGAAGACATGCTGAACACGATGGTGAAAACCATTTTGTAATCGGACAAGTAGTTCGCCCGGAATCCGGCCAAAACCGGAAAGTTTGTTAAAAGTAAAAGTTTTATTTGAAGTTGATTAGATGTTTGATTTGGAAGTAGGAAGACATGCTGAAGACGATGGTGAAAACCATTTTCTCGACGGACAATTAGTTCGCCCGGAATCCGGCCCAAACCGGAAAGTTTGTTAAAATTTAAAGTTTTATTTGGAGTTGATCAGATCTCCGATTTAGGGCAAGAAGACATGCTGAACTTTTATGTGAAAACAATTTTCTTCCCGGACATGTAGTTCGCCCGGAATCCGGCCCAAACCGGAAAATTGTTAGAAGTTAAAGTTTTATTTCTAGCTGATAAGATAACCGATTTAGGGGTAAGAAGAGACGCTGAATCCGTGTGTGACAATCATATTTTACCCGGACATATAGTTCGACCGGAATCTGGCTGGAGTCGGAAAATTTGTTATAAGGTAAATTTTTATTTGAAGTTGATTAGATGTTCATTATTGGGGAAAGAAGATACCCTGAGTTCGTTTTTGAGCTTTCTTTTTTCGCCGGACAAGTAGTTCTAGAGTTCGGCCGAAACCGGGAAATTGGCAGAAGTGGCAGGAACTTTTCGTCAAAACAGATATGACTTATACGGGTAAACACACATGCTGAATCCATATCTGAACTTGGTTTTCTCAGATGATTAGCTATTTGGCCTTAATCTGTTTCTGAATTTTAATTGTAAGAATGTTCAAGGATTCTGGCGATGACTGGATCTGGCTAAGACAAGACCCAGTTGTCTGGATCAGATATTGAATTTTTGCGATCCCATCGAAAAGTTTGGTCTTGTTCGTAACAACGCCGTAGTAGCGTCGATATATGTTAACCAGTTGGTTCCGCACTATGACATTATCTATCTCCTCACCTGTTTGCTGATGTTAAGCGAACCTTTACCACTTATTCTCCGGGCATAGACAGACATGTGGGACTGCTTAACAACGTTAATCTAAAGCTTCAACCTTTGAAAGTACTTGAGGACGTTACTGGCAAAAGCTACAAAGTCTTTGCTGTCACATAGTTTACTCTTCAGTCGTCTAAATTATTTCCGTTTGAGTAGTCAAAGGGAAACTTATAGCGCTCTGACCTTTCGTTTCAATTTGGCAAGAAAATTCGAGAGATTTGGATCTGATCTTTATGGGTTTCGCTTGTTATGGTAGCAATTAGTATTAGAGATGCATGAAGCAGTGTTGCCACTTATCTTTGACGGAACCTTGGGCTTTTCGGCGCAAAAATTGTGACATTCTGGCGCCTATGAAGCAGAGTACTTTTTTACCAACTTTTTACCAATAACAAAGAAGAATTATTGATGAAAAAATCTCGCTTTATCATCCAGGTAATTGTATGCCGTGACTTTTTGGCTTCGTTTTTGTAGTCGCAAAATTCTGGCTCGGTTTGACGAAGAAGCGAAAATGTGTGACATATACGCCCATCATAAAATTCCTCTCGGATTAGTTCTTTTTTGGCCGCTAGATGCGCTATCGTAAAGAAAACAAGGACTACTTCTTTGCTTAGGTTTATCCAGGTTTGTTTTGCTATTTTCAATTCCTCGTAGGCCTAACCATGTTTAAAACTGTTTAAAATGCCTCTTCCCCTCTTTTTGCTTTACCCAACTTTGTTCTGTCAAGCGTCATCAGGTTTGTCATTTCTGGCTTCCGACTTCAGTGCTGAGTGCTGGTTGACGTTTCAACGAGGCTAATGCGCGACTCGATACGAAGCGAAAGCCTAATCGCTTATTCGCCCGTCAGATAACTTATCCCCCCATTTCACGTGTGATTGTTATTGTTCCTCTAGCGCGTCTGGCGGCAATTCGTCATCTTATTTTATGAAGGACGTATCGCAGAACTATGCGACCAGTGACAACACTGGTAGCAAGGGCCCGTGATGTATGGAGAGATTGGACCCTGTCCGACGAAAATGGACATTTCTATCATCAGAGGAGCATGACAAAATAATTTAACGTTGAGAGGTACAGGACTTTCGACTTTGAGACTAAATAATCGGCGTTCGGTCATCATTTTGGGCCAGGGAGTTAACCCAAACGTTAATCTGACTATTTTTTGTTGGTTTTTCCTTATAAATGAGAATTTGAAGCTTCGAAGTTTGAGCTCTAAAACGGAGTCTCGCATCCCATTGGTCGGTTATGCCGCGTCTTTCAAAATCCAACCAATACGAAACAAGATTCGTTTGTATAGTGAAAGATTGAAGCCTTTAAAGCGGGCCACAAAAAATGGTCTTTCTACCACACACACAATGCTAACCATCCCTACTGTCACTATGAATGTTCAAAACCACTAAAAACACCGTAAAACAATGAGCAAATTAAAAAAAACACACCAAATTTCCTAGGTTTGAAATAACTCTGTCTGGACTGAATCTCAGCCGATTGTCCCAGATAGCTGTTATGGCACGTAGGGAGCCAAGGGTCAAAATAATAATTTCCATCTAATGCTCCAACTGTTTATATAGATACAAATAAATTATAAAACCAAGACCAGGGTGGCACCCAAAATTATCAGTTAGGTCTTATAATTCTTTGCTAATCCAATCCTGGAAAATTTCGCCATCTAGAAAAGAAGACGTTGCGCGTGGGTTTTTTCTCGAGCCAAAACAGCAACTCGGCAATCGAGTTCAAATCTAAACAAACCCGTGGCATGCGATCCCTAAGAGAAGGTAAACGGAATGTTTTGATTAGGTCTTTAAGCTCCCATTTCTGAAACACTTTTCCATAAAGCTGTAACTATACAAATAAGAAAAAGCCAACGAAGTGTTTCCGATATAATTTACAGGCTCATAATAGTTATCAAACGTGGATAGATCAGTCTCAAATTCCAAAGTCCTATACGTCCCAATGTTAATTTTACTCTGTTCACACCCTTATCCGTTTTTGTTGGATAGGCATCTTTCTGTTTTAGATAGTTATCCACAAGTGCCTTCATCTAGCATGATTTCTCGGCGATTTCGTCTCCTTTATTTGTTTCCGCCAGGTGGCCTTTTACAACGTAAAGTAGAGTATGCTCGCTTGACATTGGTCACGTATTATCGTATTGAACACAAAACAAAACAGACTTCCATGAATAAAGTAGACTAGTTTGTTCTATCTGATAGGACCAAGGGTCCTATAGCACCATCTACACAGTAGTCAAAGGTGATGTAAATAAAGGCGGAAGACTCAAGAAGTTCCTTGCAGAGTGGTTTTGAATTTCGGAAAGAACAGTTGCAGTGATTATTTCACCTGGTAACTGTTTCTCCCCTGTTTTTTTGTTGTATCTAATCACTCCTCTCAGAAATGAAAGCTTCTCTTTTCTGTTCGTTAACAGATGGATCTGTTGTACTGTCTCCGCGTAATGTATGCTGATAATGAGACGTGAGAGATCTCTGCGTAATGTATGCTGATAATGAGACATGGGCGGCCAATTTTTTGTTGTATGTAATCACTCCTCTGAGAAATGAAAGCTTCTCTTTTCTGTTCGTTTACAGATGGATCTGTTGTACTATCTCTGCGTAATGTATGCTGATGATGAGACATGACAGATCTCTTGCGTACTGTATGCTGATAATGAGACATGGGAGGCCAAATATAGACTAATCAGCTTGAAGCGCTTAACTGATTTAATATCATTTCTGCCGAACCATAGTGTTATTACTGAATCCGCATAGAAACTAGTCGTGAAAGAGTCCTTGGAAAGATGGTTTGAGTACCGGTAAGATGTTTTGGATGCGCAGATCAAGTTGAAACTTGTCTCTTCACCGTGTCAACGACGCAGACATCAATATGTCTCTGCCACATCCGGTTATAAACAGCGGACAAATTTCTCTCTGGGGTTAATCCACTTCTGCCAAAATTTCTCCTTGTACTAAGTGGCCTTAATAGCATCACAGGAAGGCGGCATTTTCAAAACTTTGATGTTTTTGTATTGCATGCTGGTAATGACCCTGCACTTGCTAAATATCAGGTTATAAACCAGTTCTACATGACACATTTCATCTGATAGCCGCATAAATGTTAGAGCTGAAATGAGCGGTTGGGCTAGTTAATTGTCTAATGAGGGGTTCTGGTGTTATGAGTCGTAAGATCGGTACCGAAAATGCCAGTTTACATTTCGTTAAATTGCTTTGGGTGCTAAATATGCTTCTAGGTTAGCGGAACATGATTTAGTCTTTATAAGGAACAACCAAAGTGGTGGCCTTTTCATCTCGCAGGCACGTGATAACCATAAACTTGCTAAGCATGTTGTAAACCATTTGTAGAGCATATATTTCATCTGCCATACTAATTTATCTATCTGTTCCAGACACAGACTTAAATCACGAATGTTGGACTTTTCAAAAGCAGAAAGGTTCGTTGGAACTCTTTCTTCACTTCCGACCTCTTCATTGACAACTATTCATGAACACAGTAGTTTGTCCTTGGTGCGAGAACTAAATTTGTTCCTATGAGAATGAGCGTCGTAGATTTGCAACATAAATTCGGATAACAAGCAAACGTCAGACAATACACGCCAGTGATCCTCTGGAAGAACGAGAAAAAGTAGCAATAACTACTCAAACTCAACAACTCAATCCTGTGTTAACCAATCACGGTGATGTATGGCGCAGCTGCCATACCGCTTCCGGCTCTTCCGCTAGGTACAGGGCCATTTTACATCGGCAAGAAGAGTTTGTCATCAAGAGTATTCTCGCCGTTTCCTTCGATTCCCCGAGGAGTCCTCGGGGAACGGCGAGAAATACGCCATAAGTAATTTATTTATAACCCGACATTTTGAGAAAGCGGAGTAAATGAAAGAATATAAATGAAAAGTAGTAGTGTGGAACTAAAAATTGAAACTGTTGCTCCTTTTGCAGTCTTACTTGTACAAAATTATTCGTAATAGTACTCTATATGACTAAGTCCAAAACACGCCAGTGCTCCTCAGGAAGAAGGAGTAAACGTCTCTGTAGCGACTCAAACTCAACAATTCAAATCCTGTGTCAAACAACCACTGCGATCTTCGGGAGCAGCTGTGATACCTGAGTTGATACTGCTTCTGGCTCTTCCGCTAGGTGCCCGGCGATTTCGCATCGGCAAGGAGAGTTAGTCATCAAGAGTATTGCGAGCCGAGCAGGTTTTCGTTTCTCTCTTTTCAGTCGGCAAGCACCATCTAGACTATGCTGCAGATTCTTGGATTTGAGTATTCCTCAGAGAAGCCCTGTATTCGCTTTTTCGCTTCCTGCATTCACGAATTCGCTCTTGCTAGACAAATTCGTCGTTGCAAGCGGAACAAATTAGCGGTCAGGCCAGAAAAGTCGCGCGCGCCGTTCAACGAAGTCGAATATTCGCGTCGCGTCTCGATTCGTAAGCGGAAAAGATTCAAGGTCTGTGAGCATCAAGTTTAATGCTGCGAATAATCGTTCTGGTCGGGCGGTCGCAGAAGGGAATTTCGGATTTTTTCATTTGAAGGAATGGATGAATGGATCTTTTTATTTACCCACTTCTATAAAATAGAAGTATGAATGAATGAATGAATGAATGCTTTATTTTACCAAAATAGCGTTAGCTAGCGCAGGTACGTCAAACACACGAGTCAATACATAAATCATACCACACTAAATATTTCAACGCAAATGTGTGTAACTACGAAAATACATAGAGATTAAAATAAAATATATCAGAATTCTTCATTACATAGAGAAAGTACATAGTACAGTACATAGGAGAACATAGAGAAAAGAAAGAAACACAACTTAAATTAGGAGACAAATTTACACTTAGAACAGATACACTTAAAACAAACGGACAAGACCGTGATGCGGAGAAAATGCGGCTACCCACAGATTCCTATGCAGCTCGTCAAGTTTAACAGTTATATTAGGTACTGAAAATTTATTTATCTTTTTTCGATTTTTATACCAAATTGGCAAGTAGAGGAGGAATTTACAGTAGTGGAAGTATGCTATTCGAGTAGCTACTACATCCTTATTCTCCAGCAGGAAGGTAAAGGATGTAGAAAGGCAAAGGACCGAGTGGTTGCAGGAAGTGGCGTAGAGCTTGGCAAGAGCTCTGCGGTTATAAGATAAGATAAGATAAGATTTATTTACACTAAGAGCCAAAGGCCATGGCAAATACATGAAAAATAAACTCAAACAAACAAAAATAATACCTTCTATAAGCACCTATCCCTATGGGCTAGGGCTACCCTGAGGAACCTGGCCAACTGTTTAATACTCATGAAACAACTATTTCCCATGATCCTACACATCCATTCTTCATATACCCCTCCTTCATTTACTCCAAAAATTTCTAACCTAAGTTCATTCAAATTTTCACATTCACACAACAAGTGTTTTAAATTCTCATCCATACTACCACAAATCGGACATGAGTAAGGACCGGTTGGTTGGCAACGATTTTGGCATATTCAGACTGAATTTTGTTTTTAGTATCAAGAACTGCCTGCTGTCGAAAATTTGACATTTTTTCTGTAATAGAAATACCGAGCCAACTGATTTTCGACACACAAGGGATAGAAAAATTGAAAAAGTTTAGGAGTTATCGTTATCTCCGTAGTCTCTAATCGTGTTCCAGTGCCGCAGGAGAGTTGTTGTGTTGTTTGAAGGTTGACCTTTGGGCGAATCAATCGCCCGTATATGTGCGTATCCTCATATCTTTGTTCACTTCTTATGTCAGAGTGTGGCTTTCTGGCTTCGTCACGATTATAATCTAAACTGCGGCCTTCTGGCCTTGTCAAACTTTCGCAAAAGAGCCGCCGCAAGAGAGGCTGATATGCATCCTTTAAGTATTCAGTGTTTCGCTATGAGGGGATGTTCACTGAACAGTGTAGGGCCTTCTGAAACGTCACAACGAGCTCGCGTTTTCGATTCTTTCAGTGCATGTCCCGGAGGAGAGTCATGAGAAGCAGAAGAACTCTTTAACCTGCTAAAATAAACTCATTTTGGACCAGGACTATTTTAGCCACCCCTGTGGAAATTTCGAATCGTCGGCAATTTGACCCGTCGGCATTTTGGAGGATTTCGACTTCGGGGTCTTCGACCTCACTTGTGGGCATTTTGAGCCGTGGGCATTTTGATCTTGGGCATTCTGAGCGTGGGCATTTTGAAAGTGGGCAATAAGATCGTGGGATTATGGGAACCACCCGGTGACGCTGGGCATTTTGAGCCGTGGGCATTTTTATCTTGGGCATTTTGAATCGCGGGCATTTTGAACCGTGGGCATTTCGATCGTGGGCATCTGGGCATTCTGGGCATGGGCATTTTGAGAGTGGGCAATAAGATCATGGTTGGGAACCACACGGTGACGTAACCTTAAGTAGGTGTTCTGATTGTCCACTTAAATCTTCTAGCTAGCTACCAATAGTGGGGCGGATCGAATTGATCATGCTATCGCTGTCTGATTATTACCAGAGTTGGTCTTTAAGTCAGCTTTAAGTGCATCAGTCTCATGGTCAGCGTCACAATTGGAAAACTCAGCGGTTGGCGACTGTAGTTTTCTTCCAGTGACCATCACCAAGAACGTATAGTGCATCCCGTCTCTCCCTTCTCGCAATTGGCCTTATTCAAGTTCAGCGCTCAAAGTGGACTAGTTTCTGCTAGTCCTCCATTGTCTCTGACCACTTGTGTAGATATAGTAAAAAGTCGGATCCATAAGGTAGAGAGTGGGTAACTTTCATTTTCCACTGCTGAGGCATATGCGAACCTCCATTACCTAGGCAGCAGGTTGCAGTCTACTCATAAACCTGTGAAATTATTTGTCTTTCGATAAGTGTTGATGGTAAGGCATAGGGGGATTAATAGAAACTAGTCCGCTTGGACGCGCTGAACGGGAATATGGAGATTCATCCTTGGCACGACCATAGAAATCATGACCCGAATGAACTACCCGAAAAGTCTACATTCCCAAGTCTCCGTGGAACGGTCAGTAGACTAGAAGGATGTGTTCGACGGGACAACTGCGTTTAGTCGTCTACCTCAAAGTTATTTTGCGTGAATAACTGAATGGACGACGTCAGAGGGCGACGCCCAAGACATGACGTTTGTTCAGTGATGCTGCCGTTGCACTGTTGAACAAAACTGAACCTTCCGTCGAGCTCAGTAAATTATCGTGAAGTGGCATCATCCATTTTCGTGTGGATTGCATCGTCCGTCGAGCTCAACAACCATCCACGCGAAAACATCCCCTAGTCCCATGGCGATAGGCAAGGTTATCGCTTAGTATTTCCGTAACTTGATCGCTAATGTTTGCTATGCGCATGGCGACGAGATACAGATTCTTATAATTATTCGTTCTTGCCATTGCTGAGCTCTTTGAGTCACCATAAAGTTCTCGAAAGAGGTTTACTAGCTTCTCATGAATCTTCCTAGCTTCCTCCAGGTCATGAACGTCTCCAATCCAGTATGCCTCGGGTTATCTTGCCCGTGTCAATCTAGGTGTAGTCCGTTCTTGGCATTGCCGAGCTCCTTGAGTTACTATAAAGTAGGTTGACTGGCTCCTCAGAAACCTTTCTAGCTTCCCCCGGGTCCTGAAAGTCGCCAATCTAGGTAGTATGTCTGGGGTTATCGTGACCGTTTTAATCTTAATGTGCATCCTGATGATAAATTCTCACTTCTAAAATTTTTTCGTGTGCACAGTTTCAATGAAAATTAACAGGGTTGGGACAGTCGCCCAGGCTTCCCATCACTATTTCTAACAAATCAAAATTGGGAGGCTCGTTGATTATTTCTTCAAAAGAAAAATTTCCGGTTTCCTCCTCGTTCACTGTTGACGGTGACAACAACGTCATGTTTGCTGGTGTTGTAGGTGAAGGCTGTGATGTTGTTTCGCCGTGTTTGGACAGTTTTTGAAGGATGCCGTAACCGGATTTTCGCACTGGCTCTTCGGAAACCTGAGCTGAGCACTTGTGGCTTTTGTGGCTGACCTGCAAATTATAACATTTCAGAACATCATTGGACGTTGTAACGAAGACGAGGCGATATATCAGTTTCCTAGTTTTGAATTAGTTTAGTCCTTGGTTCCGCTTCATCTATTCTGTTTGAGTTTCTTTCAAGGTTTCTTTTGCCTAATGATGGATATTTGGCGTTGTAGCGTAGGCCTATAGATTTATCTGTCGTTTGATTTTTGGTCGAAAATACTGGTTTTGACTAAATCACAGCCGATTATCCGAGGCAAGTGAAGTCACATGAGAATTTGACACTTTCCATTTTGAGACCAAACTGATTGTCCCTAGAACGGCTTATAAATGTGAACGTATCCGGCTCTTCGATGGGCGCTCGGCTCTATGTAATTGGATTCAGATACATATTTCGTTTTCGGCCGCTCGGCTCTATGTAATTGGATTCAGATACATATTTCGTTTTAACTACATTTCGAGACCTGGTAAGTGAGCCAAGAAGTACGGTTCATTCTAGCCATGTGGCAAGGCATTCAGGTACGGTGGTCTGGAATACTTTTCCAGACTCAATTTGAGAAGCGGAAAGTGTACCGCAATTTAAAAACCGGTTAAAGAAACATCTCCTTGAGGTTAGTTGGTGAGTGGAGGGTTTGGAAGACGAGAGAGGACTAATTGACAAATTAATTATTAATTTTTAGTTTATTTTAGTGAAGGTTTGGTTAGTTAGATAATATGGTAGTAAATGTGTACTGGCTGCGTTTTTCAAGCACGTATATGCTTTGTTTGTAACCGGTCGTCAAGCCGGAATGAATTTTTTTTTAGTAAAATTGTTGAATCCTGAATCCTTAAATCCTATTAATTAAGCAATATTTATCCACTCGAATTTTCCACCTTCTCTCACTACTTTACATTTGACGCCACGACGCTCGGATTGTCGGCGGACATTTGAGTGGGTCCTCCACTGGCAACAGGAAGTCAACCGTGCTCGTCCGGACCCAGCGCACTCTCATTGGCTGAAAACGATCAAAATGGCTACCTATGATACGTTACGATCGCTTCCGACAGCTTACGATTGCCAGTGGTATAGACCAGATAACTAGGCCGTATTCCCGTACCCAAGCGCCAGCTATGAAGCAAAATAAGTCGCTACTTACTTTGTACCGGAAGGATTTTCCGCAGGTGGCGCAGGCATAGGGCATAGCTCCAGTATGGATTCGGCGGTGTACCAAGTAGGAAACCCTCTGGCGGAAAGACTTTCCTAGAAAAATTGAGGGTCAACTGGACATCTTCGTTACTTTAGGTTCAAGTTCTTTAATTTTTAAAAACACTTGATAAAGTGATAAATCCATCACTGGGGCAGGCAGGGATACAAGCTCGTTAGCTCGCCCCACTTACTCCGCCCTGTTCCAGAATTTCTTCCCACGTTTAATAACTCTCTGGAGTAAGATCATGTGAACTAATTAGCTTGTGACCGGTTGACCTTCCGAACCAAGGGGTTGCCAACTCCTCGGCACCTGCCGTACACTGTTTCCCGGCATCGGCCAAAATCAGCGATGCCGGCAATAAATTAGGCGATTCACCTCTTAAACGTTTCTAAAAACATGCTGATTTTGATGTTCCAACACGTAGCAACCGGTGCCGGCTGGTCTAGGTCGGTGCCGGCACCGACCTGGCACTGGGCAGTTGCTGTACACTAAAATTGAGAAAGGGCAACCCCTCGTTCCGAACTTGCTCCACACCGGGCTGCAGTTTTCTCCCATTTTTACAAGCTCTGAGGTAAGATCATTTGAACCAATCAGCTTTTTGATACATCACTGGTTCACAGGCCTCGGTGGCAGTTGGGCCGATTCATAATATGGTTCAGCGAACAACTGTTGTGTTTGACCACTGCTCATACTAGAAATGATCTTTTCACGATAAAGTAGCGAAGAAATATCGTTTTTTCTATAAAATCAGTACCTTGCCCCGTAGAATTAGCCATTTTCTTGTTAATGCTTGCGGAAGAGCCAGTAAAAGGAAAATAGTCCGAAACACAAGATAAGCCTAATGGCCTACCAACTTTTCCAAAATGAGAAACAGAATTTTGAAGCTGTTCTTGCCCTTATTTTGGAAAGAGTTGTCGGCGGACCTTGAAGCTTTCGGCGGCAAACTGGCAAACTAAGATCGCCCGAAAAAGCAGTAAAATCGTAGGTGTAACACGATATGGCTGAGGCCGAGGGCTTTTAATGCCATAGCAGAGCTAATGACAATATGAAAGGCAGCATATATTCAATGTGTCCTTTAAGACGCACATTCTAAGTGTGCGACAACATAATGACCACGACAACACAAATTAATGATGGTATTGTTGGATGGTTCAAATTCCAAGCACTCATTGACAGGAAAAACCACTCCCCTCCCGTCTTCCTTGCGTCGGTCCGACAGGAATTCTGGCAATCTGTTTTCTCCATATCCTGCTAATGTTCCTGCCCAATTTTTACGTAGCTTCATCCCCTCATTAAATTCTGGTCATAGCTTGCAAGTGTATTAGTTAATTTGTTTCGTGTCTGTATTTCGTAAATATTGTATTCCATTTCTAGCTTTAAGAACTTCATTTTTTTTTAATATAAGTGGTGGTTTGGATCCTGGAGAGGATCGTTGTCGAGAAAAGCCGATATTGTGCCGAAAATGTGTCCTTTGCGCATCATCTACAGTATTGCAGTCATCTTGGCCTGAAGCTGAAGTAATACTTTAGTTTCAGTGAAGATGTAATTTTAAAGGTTTCTAAACGCGTGTCATGTTTCTCGTGTCAGCAGCACTTCAGTACACTTGGTAGCCAATAATTAGGGAAGGGCATCAACATGCTGCGGCATGAACATGCTATCTTTCTAACTTATGATTAAAGCATGATTTTTTGTTGCGGTATTCGCGTGTAATCCATCATCCAAAGAAGCCGTTCATTATCCAAGCGAAATTGAAATCATTAGATTTTGACTGGTTGCCTGTGCCAATAACGAGTATGTTGTCAGAGCAACTACCAAGGTGGCGTGTTTTTGCCATTAAATACACGTTTTTTATTCCAAAGCCTTTATTTACAGTTCGTAAAGACTTTCGTAAACTTCAGAAGCCTGCAGAATAACTGATAATGTTTATTGAAGTAGAAATGCTACAATCGAAGAAAAACGACTGATCCCACGACTCTCCCCTAGGTCATGCCTGAGTAGAGTTGGATTGGTTTAACGACGCTGAAAAACATATAGAACGAAGGAAATTAACAGTGACTAGGGTGCAGAAGTAACCATATCTGAAGCTTGCTGAAAATTGGAAACCGCCAAAACATTGTATTGGAACTGCTTCAGTAGTCCACACAATACTGAAACACCTTACCTATTTTACTGGGCTGACATGAATATTTTCTCCGGAATCCGGTGAAAACAGAAAATTAGAGATTTTGCATGTGAGTAATGTACATGGTGGAACAGGAAAATCGAAAAGCTTGGTCGGCCAGATTCTAGTGAAAAACAGCTAATTTACGGGTCTTTGCTCAAACGGCATGGAATGCCATTTGATTACTGACAGGGTAGATGATTGACAGGACCGAGAAAGACATCCCAGTTTTGGCGCCGGAGCTTTTGGTTTTGTTCGGCAAGGGTCTTTTGCGAACCTTTGCTGTTTCTTTTAGCTCATTGTTGTCGACATCGAATGACTTATACAGTCTGGTATGACGCAACTGTTGCAGGGTAGGGCTGTTTTATTGCCAAATCTAAAGTTTGAAGGGCATGATGAGCTCATGGCGGTCATCGTTTGATGAAACTGGAGATTGAGAATAGCTCAATCTTGAGAGTAAGATTGACACTTTGTTCTGTCCCCCGTCGTTAGAATCGTGCAAGATGTTGTAGCCAGACAGGAGTAGTACATGTGGAAGTCAGTTCTCGTTCAAACCGGTTCTGATTCGACTTGGGGGTTTGTAAATCGGTTGGTTGCATTTCAGAGGGGTTCTACGCTTGGTGTTGCAAACCGGAGAAGTCAGCTGAAATTTTATTTCAGTGATATTTTGGCCGTTCTCGGCAAGAGTCTTTGAGGCCTTATCTTAAAAATATGAACAATAAGTGGTGAAGTTTCGAGCAACTATCAGCATCAAATATAGGAATCCCGGAGTCGCCGCTTTGGCCGGAAGGAGAGGCCGGCGCTCAGCAAAGGGGATAGAGACTGCAATTAATAACTGAATAAGTGAATGCATGTGCCGTTTTGTCATACTCATACTACTAGGACACTTTAATAAAATGAAAGTTACTTGTGATTATTTTAATCACACCGTTCAACCGAATAGGACTGAGATCCGACAGTTTAGTTACACGTCACTGATTTACTTAGATAAGCCTGACAACCCGATAAAAATGCGTGACTTCGTTTGTCCGCTATCCACAAATAATCGATTCCGTCGAATGAACTTATTCTTTCGGATTTGTGGTACGTTTGTCCGCTATCCACAGATAATCGATTCCGTCTTATGAACTTATTCTTTCGGATTTGTGGTACCTCTACGTGCCTGTCCCTCTATGCTTGAAATATTCAGGAACTACAAAGGTAAGCCGTGGCCGAAAAATACTATTCTATAACAAAAAGACACATCACTTTTCTACTCCCTTTAGAGAACTTACTCCTCCAATAACGAGCTTAACGTCCGTCATCGATGGAGATGCAGGCTTGTGTTGAAATTCAAGTTCTCCGCGTCTGGATGAATCTTGGGTTGCGTTCCAGCAGTTTATTATTAGTTACGATCGTTACTATTCGTGTTACTATTGCCGTTCCAGAGCCCGCCGTAATAAGTATATTGGCTCCTCCCACTTATTATTTTCGTTCCACGACTGTTACGATCGTTACAATTTACTTATGATGGTCGCTAGCATCATAAGTGATAATAACTATCGGTTCTGCAGGAACTCCCGTAAGAGTGATGACGTATGTTCGGGTTGTTATTATTTTCGTTCCAGAGAGCAAAATCTCTTGGATGATTCAAAATGATTCAGTAGTCAATAAATAAATCAAGTTTAATCTCCAAATAGCTTAAAGGACCCCTCTAGCTTATTCTGCCTTTTGTAACATACCTAGCTCTCTTATGAAATTATAAGCTACCAAAATCCCCACCTTTCTCCATTGTTTCATTTTGTGCCTACGCTTTTTAACGCTTTTCCGGCCGTGCCGAGTTTTGCCCGCCACACAACGTAAAGGATGCTGGAATCTTCAACAGCCGCTGACAATTCTTTCACACATAAAATATGAAAATCTTCTGTTTTTTTTTACTTTTTTATGTGCTTAATTTTCCCACTTTTTAACCAATGCGCGTTCAGTTTTCAATTATTTTGCGCCCAGCCGCCGCGTCGGAGAGCAGGGAGGTTGGATAGAGTCGACAAGCTCTAACAAGAAAATCGCTAAATTCAAGTGAAAAGTAATGGTATTTTCGAAAAGCGTTTTTTCTGATCCGTCTCATAATGAAAAGATCATTTCTAGTAAGAGGTGTACTTTAAAGCTAGAATAGGAATAAAATATTTACGAAATACAAAGACACGAAACAAATTAACTAATACACAAACACAATACAGCTACGAGATACGACCAGGAATAAATGATGGGATGAAACTACGTAAAAATTGGGCAGAAGAATTAGCAGGATATGGAGAAAACTGATTGCCAGTATTCCTCTCGGACCGACGCACGGAAGACGGGAGGGTAGGGGGGAAGAGATGGGCCATCTGGGGACAACACATTATCTTGTGGATTCATCTATCAGATGTAAAAATAAGCTGCCTTTTCAGTTAAACTTTAAAGTCTTTGGCATTGGTTTCGGTCACGAATTTTTCCGTCACAGTTAATTCCTAAACTGAACTTACCACAGGTTTCGCACGCAAATGGCTTTTCTCCTGTATGGATCCTTTGATGATTGTGAAGAGTTGAAATTTCTCTGAAGGCGCGTCCGCAGTGCTGGCAAACATGAGGCTTGTCGTTCGTATGATATAAGAGATGCTTGTGGTACGACTGTTGGAATGTGAATCTTTTATCGCACTCAGCGCATTTGAAAGGCGCTTCGCCTAGAAAAGAGATATGAAAAAGATATTTCCCTAACGAATGGCTTTTTCGTCAAGGCTGCTCCGGAATCCATCACAACCTGTCGAGTCATGCTTTTGGATCGAGGGTATGAAGAGCTTCGAGTGTTCCGACGAATGTACAGCTATTTTTAAGCATTGTTCAAATTGGTGTAATAAGCTGCATAAGAGCTTGTAATGTAAGCAGGGCGTGACGGACGTGATCAAGAAAAATAGAAATCGATCTTATTTTCTCTTATGCAACTGTAATGCAGTTGCCGCCTGCTTGGTTTGCTATGTCTAGCAAAGAAACGATGACTCGGAAAATCCTGATAGCTTATTCCACCGATTTGAACAGTGCTTTAAGGAGTTTAAATCGGGCCACAAAAAATGGTCTTTCTACCACACACACAGAATGATACCCATCCCTACTGTCACTATGAATGTTCAAATCCACTAAAAACACCGTAAACAATGAGCAAATAAAAAAAAAACAATTTCCTAGGTTTGAAATAACTCTGTCTGGACTAAATCTCAGCCGATTATCCCGGACAGCTGTTATGGTACGTACGGAGCCAAGGGTCAAAACTCCATCTAATTCTCCAACTGTTTATTACGAATACAAATGAATTATAAAACCAAGACCAGTGTGGTACCTCTGAAGACATACAAAAATTGACAGTTAGCTCTTATAATTCTTTGCTAATCAATCCTGGAAAATTCCGCCATCTAGAAAAGAAGACGTTGCGCGTGGGTTTTTTCTCGAGCCAAAACAGCAACTCGGCAATCGAGTTCAAATCTAAACCAACCCGTGGCATGCGATCACTAAGAGAAGGGAAACAGAATGTTTGGATTAGGGCTTTAAGGTATCCAACAGAATCGGTAGGGTATAAGAGTTCTTGGACGTCTGCAGGTGCAGGCTCGTATGTTTGCGACCTTGACTAGCAGGATAAGAGTTGCACACGCAAGGAGTCTCACTAATCACCGCTAGTTGGAGGCTGGATGTCCTCCGAAGTTTTGACTGTCTAGCCTTGGTTGATATTGACTTTAGTTGGCTATGCCCCTAGAGTTTTACCTACCCGAAAGTATCTATGATGAAACATACTCGTTCAAATTCTTAACACTCATTTACAGTCGCTTATGCTCCCATTGATTACTCACGCTCACACTGATTCAGCAACATACCGGTATGAAGGCGTTTGTGCTTCTTGAGGAAATATTTGGTTGTAAACAATTTGTGGCAGAAATCACACTCCCATTTCTTCTCCTGCTCTGATGACCTTGGTTCCTAGAAAATAAAATCCCAAATTACGGCCAGTAAAAGCGCAATTGTATATAGCTATGTTTGACGAGAGAACAAATATTGTTTTTTTTTAATATCGCAAGGAACGTTTTTCCAACAATAAAGATTGATTGAGATGCATGCCTCACTAGATCTGGAGAACTTTCTTTTTGTGCCCATTTTCGGCATTGGTTAGTTGCTTTGTTTACACACCAATCCCAACTTTATTGCGATAAAATCTAAACGAGCTTCTGGGATTGGTTCACGAATTATGCGACATTCGGCTACCTGACTCCGAACCAGAGCTATTTTTCTCTGCTCCGAACGAAACAAGACCAAAGGTTTCGATGAAATCCCAAAAATTGAATATTTATTGTAGTTCATGATCCGCACAATCGGGTTTTGTGGATTTCCGGTCTTCGCCAGACCCCTTAAGCATGTTACTGTTTATCCCTAATCCTCACCTAAATCGACTGTCATATTAGCTTTTATAATAAAAAGTCGCCCCCCTGCCGCCCCCCTGCCGCGCCCCTAAACATAGGGCTACAGAGCCCCTTTATGAGCTAGACCTGTACTTTGGCTAGGAAACGAACATATAAGTCTCCCTTCTCATGTCAGGTTGGGTCTGGGGAGCTCGTCCCTGGTAAATTTAGATGTGCCGACTGGCTGGTCATTTTTACCGACTGGTTTTCAGAAAATCGACTGTTTTCAAGGAAAAATCGACTGCTTTTAATTGTTTTTCAGAAGTCGACTGTTTTTCAGAAAACACATTCTTTTATTTATCAATCGAACATTTAAAGAAAAAATCGACTGTTTTTCTAAAAGAAAAAATCGGCTGTTTTTCAGTCTCGATCTTCAGAAAATGGCGGTCCGAAGCTTTACCGACTGTCCGACAGTATTGGGGGTGGGGGGTGTCCCCCCCCCCCCATCTGCGACGCCTCTGTGTTCTATGTTAAATTACATGTATGGCTGGCTCATGTGGATGAATAAACACTATTCTTTCTCCCCATATCGAGTTCAGTTAGTGCGCTAAAATAGCTGGCAGTGCTATTATTTGAGTTCAAGGAAATTGATAACAGTAATATAATAATATAATATTTATTTATAACCCACTGTACAGATTTAAGATAGTGGAGTAATTAAAGAAAAGAAATAAAGAGAATACAACCAAGGCCGTACCCAGGGGGGGGGGGGGGGTTAGGGGGTTGAAACCCCCCTCGAAACATACAAAAATAATCAGATTTATAGGGTCTTCCCTCTGATCTATGTGATTTTTGTACTTTTCAGTCCGACCAGCAGGCAACCCCCCCCCCCAAAAAAAAAAATGCACCCCCCCCCCCCCCCCGAAATAAATTCCTGGATATGGGCCTGAATACAACATATAACACACACAAACAAAAAAGCACTCAACGAAAAAGCCGGATGAGGCCGTGGTGCGCACCTAGGCGGAAACACGCGTCAGCACCAATATTGGTCTGCAGATTTTCCAGCGAACACAAGATGTCGCTAGCTCCGTAACTAGTAATTAACGTCCGTAATACTCCGTAACTAACGTATCATTAGACGGTTTGGAAGAAACCGTGATATACTTACGACTTTTGAAACGAATGTATGTATATTTTTACACTTTAACAGAAAATCAGGTACTTTCCGGCTGGCAAACAAACTATTTCTTATATAATAGCCCGACAGTGTTGTATTCGTTGGTAATATAATCTTTGCTTGTTGGCATACATACGAGAGCCATCTTCTGGGTATGCTAGCAATTTCGAATCCCAGGCGACTTTTCCGGTATATACCGGAATAGTTCCCAGATATTTGAATATTGTGATAGAGCTAAAAATAATGAAGATGGGCGGGTTCCTAAAAAGGTATGAGGTTTTTCATAGATTGCCAAAGCTTTTCTGTGATTTTCTCGGCATGGCATGTATGCGTGTTCAGGATTCTAGGAAGTTGGCGGCTCTCATTATAGCATTCGCAGCCTTAATTAGTGTAAAGTGCGTGCAGACGATAATTCGTCTGCTGATACTGCCTAGTTCGGCATTTCGACAAGCCCCGCTGGTGGGATTTCCCAAGGTTGAACAGAGATTCTTTCGAAAGACTACTACACCAAGGACACTAACTCATCTCGTAAGCTGGGAGTATAAACATATGGTTCACCTCATTGAGTTTTATTTTGAATTACGCGCACTTTTTGATGCAAAGAAGTGCGATTAGTAGAATCACAATCGATATTATTCTGATGTCCCGACAGTGCTCCGCGCCTGGTAATTGATAACGGCAAAAATTGTGACAAGTATGATTCTGGACATGTCTGTTCCGTTCTTATTTGTTGCTGCTTGCAGCGAAGCTCACAGATAAATAACAACTGAAGCTCCCTACGATTCATGCATCCGGTGGGAACTTGAAATGGCTCGTCCATATTTCACCCATCATTTAAAACTATGTATGGCATTATATTGCTGATGTACTTTTTGCATTGTTTTATTAATGCTTGACTACTCTAACGTTCGTCTTTGACAATTCCATTGCCTTTTTTCATAGCGAAGAATTGTTGGGTAAAATAAATTGTATTGAAGAAGTATTCATCTACTGTACGAAACGAAATTGTGAAAACATCTTCTTTGTTTGGCCATGTTTGACCCGTATTGTCTTTCTTTGTATTTACCGGCAAGGATTAAAATATCTTTACAAAAACAATTACCTTAGGCATTGCACAACTTTAAAATTCTGGTGCAGGCACTTGAAAAACAGGTTTCTGTAGCAAAAACCTCATCAACATACCTACCAAAATAGCAAGCAACTACGTCATCTCTGTTAATCATGGTAAGGGAAGTTCCGGTTCGGACAACTGCCAACAGAATGATTTGCTTGGTTTTCTAAAGTTTTCGCTGCATAAGGCGTATTCTCGCCGTTCCCCGAGGACTCCTCGGGGAATCAAGGGGAACGGCGAGAATAGATGGATGCCCTCCACGCGGACTCCGCGTACAGAAACAGCGAGAACACGGGGAATGATTCCAAAATGGATTTTGTTCGAAAAAAAAATGTGCAGTTGGATCCACTTTATTTTTGGTTTTCTTTATTCTGATGGTTTTTAATTAATTTTTTTGACATTGCACCAATACGAGCAAAAATTGATTCCCCTCCGAATCTGAAAGGGAATCCTTCTTGATGATGGTGATGATAATCGGAGCATTCCCCGTCCGTGGGAACTCGCGAGAATACGGGGAGTGAGTCCCCGGGACAAACAAAAACGTGAGGACTCCTCAAGTGGAGTCCTCGAGGAACGGCGAGAATACACCTATAGAATACTAGGGGGGACGTTTACGCGTGAGTGGCTGTTGAGCTCGACAGAAAATGCCAACGACGCGAAGATGTCACTGGATGATGCTACATTCTCGAGCATTTCTTGAGCTCAACACGAGCTCCACGACAGAAGCATTTTTTGTTTAACAGTGCCACGCGAGCATCGTTAAAGTAACGTCATTTTCGGAGCTCAACCCTGACGTCGCCCGTTAAGCTATTTACGTGAAGTGACTACGACATCCACGGAAAAACGCGGATCATGATAATCGCTTGTCCCGTTGGACAACACTGTTCACGCGAAAATGTCCACTAGTGATGGCTGCAACAGTTGCAAACAACGAAATTTACCTGAGATGATCGAAGAGCTGATGGCTGAGACACCTGGTGAATCACTTTCATGTGTACTATCAGACTCCCGCGAGTTTTGAAAGATGTGCCACAGCGGTGGCACGCGTGCTTCTTGTCGGGGTGCTCGCGCTCAACGTGCGCCTGCAGCTCCGCGCCAGTATTGCATGACAGTTTGCAGGCTCGACAGCGCACTGCCGTTTCTGCCGCAGAATGGCACAAAGTCAGATGAAGTGACATTAGCTCTGGTGTGCTAAATGGAAGAAGGCACTGAGCACACCGTTGAGGGTCGTTGTATTTGTTAGGGCTTAAGGGTGGAATTGGGGAGGCTTGTAGGTTGAAGGTCGTGAGAGTATCCAAGCCTTCGGATACGCCGACTTGGCCGTACTGAGTATTCTCGAACGTCGGATATTGCCTGATGGTTTTCTCAGGGTCTTGAAAAGCGGAGTTTGGTGCTACTGGCAGAGTTAGTGCGGTACGGGTCTGAGCAGTCTCGTGCTTTTCTTGTTTGAGTGGAGGCGGTTGTTGCTGAACCCCAAAGGTAAGAGGGGGCTGCAACGAGGGACCATCCATCATTGCTTTAGGCAAGTTCTTCCGTTCTGACTCACATGTCTGTTTCCGCTCATTCTTTAGCTGACCGACTGGTAAACTGACAATAGTCAAAGTCTCCAGTCCAGCCTGCGATCCGTCGGGGAAGGAAGATCGGGAAGTCCCCGTTTGTGAATAATTTACTTTGTCTGCTGATCTCGCATTCAGGTCCGGAAAGTTCTGACTAAACTTGTCAAGCCTCGAGGTATAATTGGCTGTTGTTATGCTCTGCGATAAAGCCAAATTAACAACACTGAGAACCGGAAAAGTGTAATTGCAGTTCGCTAATTTGCTTGCCTCCCGGTCTGAATCTGAATTTGATTTGATTCGGAGTTTCTTTGTGATATCTCGGCGTGGGCGATGCGTTAGGACGTCGAACTTTCTTGTTGGAGAATCGACCTTGCAGCTCCGGTAGAAGTGATCGATGAGGTCGCGATCTTCAGCCTTTAATGCTAACTCGCCAAGTATTCCTGATGTTTGATCTTCAACAACATCGGGGTTGCTCTTCTGGTCCACTCCTTTGTATGTGAGGTACTCCGAAACACCTCCGCCTAACTCTAATGTGTGACACGTGAGGTGCTCAAAGTAGGCTTGCAGGCCGATAGATGACACTGTACACATTCCACACCGGATCACCTTAGTTGTAAGCTCACAGAGGCTTCGGTGCAAGGAAGCGATGTCTGTGAAGGCTTCATAAGAACACAACGGACAGGAAAGGTTCATTGTGAGGTTTCGAACCAACTGTTGCTTGGAACGGAGTAAGGATTTGTCGGGAACTTGGCACGTTGTATCTCGTGTTTATTTCCGATCCGGAGACACGCGAGACCGCCGGGAAAAGTTTGCCCAAGCCTCGCGAAGCAATTGGGTTTCCTAGAGTCTTGTCCTGAGCGCGTCAGTTCGGGGAGACTAGGGAGGGCTCCAACGCCTTGGTACGGAAGGGACAAAATATAAGACCTACCCTCCCTTATTTGAGATCTGGTGACTTAGGAACTTAAAAGTGGGATCGATGACGGTCGTACATGTGTAGGCCATTTCAATCCTAGGTCGCAGTGTTAAGTCACCTGGAGAACATTGCCTTAAATTACCTTAAATCGATCTTCACGCTACTTCAGACGTCGGGATTTCAGTTGGATCTACTTCGGCTGCGCGACACTTCTTATTGTTTCACACTGGTTCTGGGACGTTGTGTATCCGGTTAGGTAGGCGATGACGGGTATACCGCAGATTATTTCTGTCCGAACTGGTGTTCGCCAAGGGGTAGTCTTATCTCCCTACATCTTCAAATCGGCCATATCTTCTAGTCTCGATTCTTTACGCCCTGTCTACTTTTATAAAAACCTTCAGATAAATAGTCGACGCGGACGACTTGCTCTGAGTTAGCCGTAGCCGATCCACACTCATAAAAAATGTCAGTAAACTGTCGTCGAAACTTCTCAAAATCTGCCTTAAAGTAAACCTCTCAAAATGTGAGTACCTGCATTTCAACCCTTCGTCAAATGGTTCGAATGCATCCGAAGCTTCTATCTCTCTAGGATCGTTCATAGTCAAACAGACTATCTACGATGTCTTGGCCTAACACTCAAATCTTCAATGTCAAAATTCTGGTCTTCGGTTGTTCAAGAAGTTTGTAAATCTATCCATAACCATACATTGACGGAGAAGTTCAGAATCCAAGATGCAAGTGTTACCCTTTTGGATTTTTCCTCGTCGCTTTAAAAAATCACTGACAACAGGGCCCGACCAGCGCACGACGTCACCCACTGCTTCCTGGCTGAAGATTGAAAATTATTGTCTTTTCATGTGTCTTTCATGTGTTTTATTTATTTTCTTTCATTTACTCCTGTTTTTAAAAATGGTGGGTTACAGATAAATTACTTACATATATACTTACTGGATCGAGAGCTATTTATTACACGCTACTTCTGGACTCCCCCTCCAACTCCCCCCCCCCACACACTGTGACCGGATTTTATGTGGACCAGTAAACAGGATAGTTGGACGTGTGCTCTTTCGACTGTAAAGTTCCATCCGGATCGGATCACTCCTTCTAGAGTTATGCATGTCAAAAGAATCCGAGACCCCCCTTTTTCCAACTTCCCCCCACAGGATCCGGTCCGGTTCTATTAATAGGCATGCAGTCCCGATCCCTCAACTTTGAGTGCCGCAAGATTTTCTGTACCCCTAAGCTGTGCTCTTGCCAGCTATCTTAGTTCATCCAGATTGCATAACTTTCGATACCCGTGTCCCAAGATTCCTTCGGTCAAGTGCCATATAGCGATCGCAATTTCTGTCCATCCGTCGGTCGGTCCAGGTTTTGTTAGTTCGGGCACTTCCACATAAGCTAGGACGATGAAACTTGGCAGGCATATCAGGGACCCCAAAAGATTAAGTTGGAAATAGTCGCTTCTCCGATCCGAGCATCGTGGGGGTAGTGGAGGGAGGGGAATCCGGAATCTAGAGGTATTTAAAGCTTTTGAGCGGGTGATCAGATCTTAATGAAACTTGATATTTGGAAGGATCCCGTGTCTCAGACGACCCAATTTAAATCCGAAACGGATCCGGTGGCTTTGGGGGGAGATGGAGGGGAGGAACTGGAAAGCTTGGAAAACGCTTAGAGTGGAGGGATCGGGATGAAACTTGGTGGGAAGCATAAGCACAACTCCTAGACACATCGTTGACATAACCGGAACAGATTGGTCACTGTGGGGGGTCGAGGGGGGGGGGGGGTCCGGAATTTCTGTGATCCTGCTAGTTCGGTACTTCTGCATGTGCTAGGACGGTGAAACTTGGAAGGCATGTCAGGGACCTTAACAGATTGACTTGAAAATAGTCATTTCCTGGATCCGACCCCCGTGGGGGGAGTGGAGGGATGGGGAGCCCGGAATCTGGTGGCATGCATAACTTTTGAACGGGTGATTGGAATCGAATAAAAATTGGCAAGTGGAAAGAGCTATCGTCTCAGATGTTCCGTGTCAAGTCCTGGTCGAATCAGATACTTGTGGTGGTGAAGGGGGTGGGGAATCTCATGAAACGTTTAGAGTTGAGGGATTGGGATGGAACTTGGTGAGAAGAACGAGGATTAGCCCTAGACGTAATTGACAGAACCAGATCGTATCGGGGCTCTGTGGGGGGAGTTGGAGGGTGATTCTCGGAATCCGGTGACCGCCAGTTAGGATACTTCCAGCTATTCTAAGAACGATGAAACTTTGCAGGCATATTACTGACTTAAGGATATAATGCCCTAGGAAAACTTGTGTTCCTTGATCCGACCATCTCTGGGGAGTTTAGGGGCGCGGAATCCGGAAATCACTGGCTTCCGTAAGTTACGAACGGGTGCTCCGATTCCAGTCTAACTTGATTAGGAGATGTCAAGAGAAGCGACGTTTATGTTTCCGATTCGTATTCAGCCACAGTGGGGGGAGTTAGAAAGGGGATTCTCGGAAACGTTTTGGCTCGCATAGGGGTCAAACAAGTGGAGCGATTTTAATCGAACTTGGAATGTAGAGAGCTCACATGGCCTAGATTAAATATTTTAGGGTCCGAACAGGATCCGACCACGCTGGGGGAAGGGGGGGGGGGAGCAGAGTTACCAGAAGTTCCCAAAAAACGCTCATATTTGACTGAAACTTGATAGGTGGTAAGAGAAAATGCTTCCAGTGATCTATTTAGTAGTCCGAAGTCCGAACCAGATTCGGACTCGGTAGTGGAAGTTCGAGGGGGGTACCGGAAACCATGTGGCATGTGTAGGACCAAACGAGTGGATCTTTAGGATTGAAACTTGGAAGGCAGAAAAGTCATTCGGCCTAGGTGATCCGAGGCGACGGAAATGCTCAGACTTGAGCGAAACCAGATATCGTATTTCTAGGTCCGAACCGCATTTTTCGATGGCGGGGTATTTTAGTTTCTCGTCTACTTTTTAGGTACCACCTACTCGTATCAAGTGCCATATGAGCTCGTAGCTCTTGTATATAAATAAGTATAAATATACCCTCCTCTTCAAGGAAGTCTCTTAAACGGGGACAGTGCCTACTTAGACTGAGATAAGCCAGCACTTTAAAAATCTCAGTGCTAAACTGTGATTGACCAGATTGGTGCGATCGCCTAGGTGTCAAACCGATAAATCCTCAAAAAACTTTCGTTTACGAAAAAAACAAACACATTCTTTATCAGTAACGGTGATAGAAAAGATAACCATGAAAATCCTCAAATTTCGTGCCGGATTTTCCAATTGATAGAAGGATGCCAACCACATAAATTATCATTATGAAGGCACCCATTATGTTGAATGGAGGCAATCCATTCTTGGATTTGCAATTAGATTTTGAGGTCTTCGTTAAGAGCGTGATGGGTTAATCGTCGGTGCAAACAAAGGAGGGGTTTGTGGTTCTGCGTTCAAGTCCAAAGCAGATGAAATTTTCCTGTAAATTATAGTCATCTGAGCAGTCATGCAGGGAGTCGATAGTTGTCCGTTTACGAGTCGTCTATGTTGTTTTCCTCCTGAAGTTATTTTTGCCAGCGTGTTTAGAAAAGTTATAGCGTTATAAGTAAGTAATTTATTTCTGACCCGCCATTTGAAAAGCGGAGTATGTAAAGTAAAATAAAAGAATTTAATAAAACACAACAGATACGATATACAATTTTTCATTTTTCGGCTCTATATTCATTATAGGCTCTAGCGTTCGCAGCGTCTAGATCACCCCTAGTCTAGATAACCTAGACTCGGTACGGGCGTCGTGCTGGTCCGGTATGGCGCTTTGGTCTGAAGGTAGATCAGTCTGAAGCTTGGAATCCAGAAGAGAGCCCTGAGAATACTCTTGATGACTAACTCTCCTTGCCTATGCAAAATCGCCGTGTACCTAGCGGAAGGGCGGGAAGCGGCACAACAGCTGTCCCTAACGATCGCCGTGATTGGTTGACACACGGTTCGAGTTGTCGTGTTTGAGTCGTTAGTTCTCTCGTTCTTCCTGAGGATCATTGGTGTGTTTTGGACTTAGTCATATAGAGTATTATCTACTGCCAGGACAAAGTGACTTCTTTTCTTCCTCAAAGAATGCCATCTCCTAACCTTAGCAGCCAGACGTGTGACTCATTCGACCAGGTTCGGTTTTAGACCCAAGTTTTCAGCACCTATTTCCAGCCCCAAATGGCCCACCAAAACCTCGATTACGCGAGGTGCAAATGCACAAAAAGTTCCGTTTCTCAACCCTATCAGTGCAAGAACCGAGCGTTACAGAAAGAGCTTTGCGCCAGCGTTCGTTTAGGCTTACTGACAAAGGTATCCTCCATAATCTAACTGTTTAAAGCTTTATTAGTTGCGTTTTTGCAGATACCATGGTATCTCATACCACGGTCTAAAGTCGTTTTTGCAGTTATCATGGTATCGGATATCAAGGTGAAAAGGCGTTTTTGTGGTTATCGTGGTATCTGATATTCAGATACCACGGTCCGACCGTGGTAACTGATCGTGGTATCTGAAAAGTCATATCACTTTCATCATTTTTTGTCAAATTGGTGGGAAAGAAGTTTGGCACAGTGATTTGACTGAATATCAGATTTTCTTTTGGGATGTTATGACCAATTAAGGTTACACTATTTCGTGCCTAGATCTCCAACAACACCTTCAGTTGGTAAAAATACTGACGGGAACGAAAGAAACATAACATATAACATCCCAAAGTGTTATCTGTTGAAACCGCGCATCCTGCTGTTGTCGTTATGTAACTTCTGACAGTGTAGTATTTTTACCTATTGAAGGTGTTGTTGGACATCTGGGCACGAAATAGTATAAACTTAATTGGTCATAACACTTTTTTCTAAGTGAAAAGGTGTTATTCTTGAAAGTGTTATGCGCAATCTGTTATGAAACTTCTGACAGTGCAGTTCCTGACACTTACCTTAGGATGTATGATAACCTTATTACGATGTACCTGACAAAAACTGCAATTTGGCAGTCCAATGCTGTGAAAGTTCGTTCCACAACAAAGCATCAATAGTAGCATCAAACGGCGCGATTCAGTAGCACCCTTGTGAACAACCTCAAAATAGACCAGAGAAATAGAAAAACATTTAGCTGGTGTGTAGAAGTTTAAAACAAAAGTTACAGCTAAATTTTCGGCAGTATCTGCCTCTATAAATATTTGTTTTTGGATTATATGTCCTTTCTTTCTAACAGTCAGCCTGGTATGATTGACTGACTCTTTATCATAATGGTACGATTCATTTCGCATAGTTTCGAATAATGTTTGTTGGTCTTATACTCCTGCACTCTGCAGTAAAAAAAAGGCTCAGAACACGGTAAGAATATTGATAACAGATAACACATGTTTGCGCATCCTTGTGCTGAGTGTTATGAGAAAATATCTGTTATGGCCCTTTTAAAAGTTATCTTTTCGCGAATGTAACACCTAAAACGGTCATAACAGAAATTTGTCTCAAAATGTCATAACAGATATATTCTGATAACCTTTAATGGTCATTCGTATCGACTGGTAAACGTTTCTCCCCATTTTTTGCCATGTCTATTCATAATTGAAGTGCAATTCCTTCTGTTTTCCAGAAAAAGGGGAAGACGATTGTAATCGACCCAGAAAAGGACAAGACGATGGTCCAAGAGCTCCTAGACTTCAAGGACACGATGGATAACGTTGTTAACAGCTGCTTCCAGAAGAATGAGAAATTTATCAATTCCGTGAAAGGTATGCTTGTTTTTTTGTCTTGGTTACCAATACCAATACTCACCCATTGTGTTGCATAGTAAGTTAAAAATTCGTCCATTACTAAGTAAGTAAGTATTATTGCACCAGTTCGGGGGTACCACTGTTAAAGTATTGGTCGAGGCGATAAGAGCAGCTATTATTTCGCCCGGAAGAAAATAGTGCGATATCTTACATATAGGCGTAATTTTGTGGAAACTTAGGGGCATCGTCGTCGGTGTTGCCGCTGGTCGCAGAATCCTGCTATTTGTCATACATTTTGGTTACTTCGACAAAGCGAGCCAGAACTATGCTACCGGCTCCTTACCAGTAAGTACAAAAATGAAGCATAAAAGTCAAGGTGAAACTATGAAGGTGATAAAACGAGAATTCTCGTTAAAGGAGAGCTTATGCCCATTGCTTATTCTACCTTTTACAATATAGCAACTCTCTTTAAAAAAATTTAAGGTTTCTACGGATATCGGTCGCGATCAGGTGGTGCCGCCTCGCGGTGTGCACTGCCTTGATTCGATAATCCACCGGACTGTCCGGGGTGCTCTTAACCGAGTGTTCTGGGTGGCCGGTACGTTTACTTTGGACACATTATGGTGTTTAAAGCAGGTGCTAAATATCACAGCATGGAATGATGGAATAGGACCTCGGTCTTATTTTGTTGGTTTGCTGGACTTGTTGGTTAATAGAGACAGACGATTCGTAGTGCGACGCTAGAGGTGAAATTCTCGGACCGTCGCAAGACGAACAACTGCGAAAGTCTTTGCCAAGAATGTTTTTGTTAAACTGAAGCATAAAAGTTGAGGCGTATAATTATGAAGGTGATAAAACGAGAATTCTCGTTAAAGGACTCCTCTTGCTTGTTCTGACTTTTCCAATATACCAACTCCCTTACAAAAATTGTCAGCTTTTAAAATCCTCATCTTTCTCCATTGTTTCGTTTTGTGCCTACGAATTTTTAGTGTCTTTTCGACCGTGCCGAGTTTTCCCCGTTACACAACGCCAAGTTTGCCAGAATCTTCAACGTCCGCTGACAACTCTTTCACACCCCTAGGATATGAGAATCTTCTGTTGTAATTTCATTTGCTTAGTGTTCGTACTTCTTATACACGGCGCGTTCAGTTTCCAAATGTTTTGCGCCCAGCCGCCGCGTCGGAGAGCTGGAAGAAGAAGGCTGTGCATAGAGCGTATTCCACCTTTCTAACAATATTACCGATTAGTTATGAATTTCGTTCCAACCTCACGAAAAGTTACTATGCTGACCGTTCCAACCTTCTCGAAATAGTAACTAAAAGTAACTATTTGCTTACCATGCTCGGGAGCGTAGTAAGCGTGGTAAATACGAATCTCTGTAACGTGATTGGCCGGATTACCCCTTGGGGCTGCCGTGGTGTGATATATTTACTGAAAATTTAAAGGTGCATTCCAGCCTTGACGCCAAGAAGCCCAAGTTCGTGATGTCAATGCGCAGTAACTATGGTAAGTAGGGTGGAATATGCGCATAGTCGTCAAGCGCTAACAAGAAAATCGCTAAATTCAGATGGAAAGTAATTATTTTCGAAGAAAGTTTCTTTCTGATCCATTTCATAGTGAAAAGATCATTTCTAGTAGGAGTTGTGCTTTAAAAGTTGGTGAAAAGGCGCCAGAAAGTCACTGTTTTTTCCGGCCAGAAGTCGCAGGTTCACTCAGAACTGATCGTCGTCCATGGCCCCTTTTCAAATGTGAATCTTCCATGGGTTAGACTAGAGCTGCAGAAGTAATAAACAGCGTGTAAAAATATTCATACAGTGTCTTACGTAAGGAATATGTAATGGGACACTGCTTCGGATTCTCTCCTCGTTAACTTGTCAGGGGTCTGCCTTTCCGGCTGATATTTTTGTTTTCTCATGGGCGGATACCGCCCCCCCCCTCTTGGAAAGCTGTGGCAATTGCCCAGCCTCCCCCCCCCCTCAATTGACGCCCCTGTATATACATATATATTCGTCATAGCTGTTGGCTCTTAGAGCGAGTACAACCTTGTCTAATAGTGGTTGTTCATTACTATCGACGTTGATAATTCTAACGGCCTCTAAGCAAGGCCGGCAGAAAAAACTAATCAGAGGAATCAACTTTTATTTATTTACAAAAAAAATAATTGACTTTATTAAAACTATTCTTAAAATAAGTAACTTTATGAACTTATTATTATACAAATCGACTTTCGTCGTTACATGACCAAACTTGCGACTGTTGTCAACAACAACAAAAATGCCATTATTTCAACTTCAGCTTCAACTGAGAGATTCGCTTGAATGTGATTATTATTTCATTCCCTTAATGGTTATCCTTCGTATGGCCATATATTGCAAATGATTTACTGAAAACGTTTAAAACCGCCCGCACTTGGAAATGTGTCATTTATTGCCACTAAGGCGTCGGTAAGTTTCTTTTTTCGAAGCTTAAAGGACCCCTCTTGCTTTTCACTGTTTTCGCACCTCTAGTGGCAACTTGCGTCGTCTACTGATCTCTGAAATCTCCGTCTTTATAAAATCCTTGCGAATTACTTTATTTGAATTTTTTGCTTTTCAGCGTTAGCCGAGATTTTCCTAGGTTACCAGGCAATAACTTTGGTTTTGGCTTGATAAGTGAGCGAGCAGGCGCTGCCAGATCTGAGCCTCGTTTTTGTTGCACGCTGCAGGTCCACTTATTGGCCGCTTTCGGACTGATTCTTTCTACATTCGTTTTTGCACTGCAGTGCTTCCGAAGAAGACGGCAGCGCTTCTCGAGAATCGCGGACTTGCTTACCAACCAAGTCCATGCTTCCCTGCAAGGTGCTGTTTCAACCAAGAAGAAATCGGGCAGGCAGCGAATCCAAAAACGCATCTTGTGCAGAAGCAAAGAAGTGCTGCAGCAGCGATGCGGCAGCACAACTGCAACGAAAACGAGGCCCTGATCTCGTCGCTCCTCGCGGAGGAAGTCACCGTGGTTCGCTGTGATTTCTCAATTTTCATCCAGTGCGCTCACTTTTCAAATATTTTGCGTCCAGCCACCGCGTTGGATAGCAGGAAGGCTGGATAGAGTCGACAAGCGCTTATAAGAAGATCGCTAATTTCACCTTGTAAGTATAATATTTTCGAAAATCGATATTTGTATGCCATTTCGTCGTGGAAAGATCATTTCTAGTAAGAGTTATGCTTTAAGCATATGGTCCGTTACATAGGGTTGAATACCGAAGAAAAATAACCGGTGTCTCTTCGAACATCAAAAAAAAAAGCCAATTGAATTTTTGTTTTCTTAAGTATTCCTTTCACAATTCACAATTCGGTTTATTTATCCATAGATATCTTTTACTGACAAAAAATAGTGCTGGACATATCATTACAAATAAAAAGATCAACCAATGGATATATTTACAATGGTAACCTATGATTTATATATACAATTCACGGTTTAAAATACAGTTTATCAGAATACGAACGCGAATAACAATGAAAAGTACAAAAACAATTCGTCATAAGTGTCACTACTATTATACAATTCACGGTTTAAAATACATTTCATGAAAATACGGACGTGAATTAAAATGATAAGTACAAAAATAATTCATTATAAGTGTCACTACTGTTCTAGAATTTAAACATATGTGATTGAGATAAAAAGAAGCAATGGTCAAACTATTTATGTCACAACAAAAATAAAGCCAAAGCTGATGGATACGTCAGCTGCATTTTATTTGAGCGATATTTCGGCCCTTATCAAGCCGCTCAAGCTGGGATATGAAGTTGAATTTTTCTTACCGCTTCATCCTCAAAGTGCAAGTCCTGGTCCGCACTATTTACCACAATCAAAGAAAAAAAATCTTCTAGTAATGTTAGACTACCGCCTGTCTAGTGGGATTTATACGAGACGTCCACACTGATGGACAACCGATGAAAAATTTATCTCAAAATAGTGGTATGAAGTAGTACGAAAAAGTTGCATCCAGTACTAACGATGCTACTACATGCTTCTACTTCAAAGCTACCGTGTTACCGCATACTACTATATGCTACTAATAGCAATACTGGATGCTACTACGGCAAGACAGGATGCTACTGGATACTACTACATAAGATTGGACCAGTCTAAGGCACATTAAATGATAGTATTCTTTGCTATTACATAGTATTACATGCAAACGTTTTTGTACTCCTACCATACTAGTACGCAGGCTACAAATTTTTCATCGGGCAGACGGAAATGACCTTTTACTGTATGCTATGATATAAATTTACTTATACAATATGAGTAACGGGTATCACAGCCCTCGATCAGAGGTCCGGTATATATGCAAGACCTTCTCTAATTGTCCCAAATGTGCCAAAAGCAATATAAAACAGTGCTTTTCATTTTTCGCGCCAACAAAATCCAAGTTCTCCAACACTCCATTATACGCCATCTTTGAATTTTCGGAGTCGACTGAAGCCAGTTCCTACAATTGCAGAGTTCTTACGCTAGATGTCATATAAGTTTCGGAGCCTCGAGAGTATAGACTTCCAGATGTTTCAGAGCGTAGATATACAGAGGTAACGGGGGGTTTACACGCCAACTCATGTCTTATGAATGGTTACGGCTACACTGTCAGAAGTTGCATAACAGGTAACACAAGGATGCATATTTGCGGATAAAATGCAAAACGGATAAGTTGGAAAATGAACTTGTGACAAGTGTATTTTCCAGCTTGAGCCGGAAGAGGGCCCTTGCCAAGAATGGCCGAAATATATCACAAGTTCATTTTCCAGCTTGAGCGGCTTAAGCCTGAAGAGGACCCTTGCCAAGAAGGGCCGAAATATAGCTCCAATAAAATGTAGCTAACTTATCCGTTTTGCACCGTCAAATATGACTCGCAGTCAGCTTGGGCTGAAGGAACGTCTAACAAGGATACGCAGTTTCAACAGACAACGCTTGAAGTATGACTTTACCGATGTCATGACGACAAACAAAACAGTAAGCAGATGCTTTTTCGGCGGTTTTTATGCTCTTCTTAGCAATTCTTTTTATGCATAACATTTAATGCATAACGTTTTCAAAATCACAACAGATTACATCCAAAGTGTTACAGGTTTGTTTCCTTCCCCGAAGTTGAATCAGAGGATTGACAGCCTGACGAGGACCCTTGCCAAAAAGGGCGGAAATAACGCTGATGAAGAATCGTATCTGACGTACCCGTTGTAAACATTGTTTGAATAAATACCAAAGTGTTGTCTGTTGGAACTGCGCATCGTTGTGTTATCAGTCATGAAACTTCTGACAGTGTAGGCCTATGGAAGCTCAATCACCGCTGGGTCACTTCCAGAGCCTCGTTTTTGTTGCAATAGCGCTTCCGCATCGCTGCTGCAGCACTTCTTTGCTTTTGCACAATATGCGTTTTTGGCTTCAGTATCTTCTTGGTTGAAGCGGCAGCGCTGCAGCATCTTGCAGGGAAGCACGGACTTGGTCGGTGAGCAAGTCCGTGATTCTTGAGAAGCGCTGCCGTCTTCCTTGGAAGCGCTGCCGTCTTCCTTGGAAGCGCTGTAGTGCAAAAACGGATGTAAAATGAATCAGTCCGGAATCGGCGGAGAAGTGGACCTGCAGCATGCAACAAAAACGAGGCTCAGCACTGGCAATAGATCTGCTCAGTCAAGTCAAGGCATGAATGAAACGATCATTTCGGAAAGAAAACATTTTTTTTTTATATTTGGTGAATTAATGAATTCAAGTACCGTAATTGATTAATCGACCACACGTGCCATAGTAAAAAAAAAGCGGAATATACAAAAAGGTCCCACTATTGTCGTTCGAGGAAGAAACACTAGCCGACGTGAAGCAGACAAAGATACAAACAAATGTACTGACACTGTAAAAAGTTTCTCCGAGTAAGGATTAAAGTTAATTGCAGTATTTGCTTCTGGGGTTAATCCTATCCCTACTGAGATAAGATTAATACGAATTAGAGATAAGATTATCTTTTTAGAGACAAGATTAATCCCAATAGCAAATACGAATATAAGGTTTGAAGCCAAGCTGACCATTCATTACGAAAGAAATAGAAAACCGTGATTTTCGGGGTTTTTTATTGATCAGCTAATTATCCCTCTAGGATGATGTGCGAGGGATAAATATAAATTCGGATCTTTCGGTTGCACTTCCGGCAAACCGTCCTCAGCGAAAAAAAAAACAAAAAACTAAATAAAAAAATCCAACATAATACCAACAGAAAAACGATGCGGAACCAACAAAACATACAACGATATGTAACTAAAAACCAGAAGAACGATGCGGATTGAACGACAGAAAAATTCAAATAAAATAACGAATATTAAAATGTGCGTGGTAAGAGTGTATATGTACAAATCTGTGATTATTTTACAATTCTGAATTCTGTGTATATTTACAATTTACCAATTCCCTGGGAAAGCGCAGAAGCTTTCACCCAGCACTTATAAAACCTTCGTTTTCTCATAACTGTACAAATAATTTCACAGAACTGATGTTTTGTTGGTTCCGCACCGTTTTTCTGTTGGTATTGTGTTGGATTTTATGATTTAGTTTTTTGTTTGTTTTTTCGCTGAGGACGGTTTGCCGGAAGTGCAACCGAAATATCCGAATTTATATTTATCCCTCGCACATCATCCTAGAGGGATAATTAACTGATCAATAAATAAATCCGAAAATCACGGTTTTCTATTTCTTTAGTAGCAAGTATTGCAAGATGTTTTTGTACAGTGTATGCAGAATCTGCCTTGTATCAGTTTCTTTATTCAACGGCAGTTGATATCTGAGAAACCGCATGAAATTTGATCATACCTCCCTTTTTTCTGTCAACTCTGTGAACGACATATTTTGCAGATGCATTTGAGACGTAGACCAGCCACAAAATAAACGCGCCGGGGATAGTGAACCAGGAGGTTCAGCTTTCCTGTGGCTCTTGTTACTAACGTTAGGGTTATGCCTTGGACACACAATCAGGGTAGGGTGACCCGGGCTGGAATTCCTGCCCAGATTATCGGAACCATCATCATTTCCATATGGAAAAGTTGGGATTTTTTCAACTTTTGATGAAAGTGAAGAAGATCCGGTCGGGACAGATCTTCGAAAACAGCTTTTGCTTCCTAGACACTAACTGTTTTCGTTGGCTACATGGGTATAAGTGGGACGCTGTCAATGTTTGTTGGTCTTCCGCATTTCCAGAAATTTATTTTTTCTGATCTTTCTCTGCAGACGTGGATTCTAGAGTCTTCGAACCCTTTGCTAGTTGTCCTGGCGGGGCCGCACATGATCCGCATACTTCCAGTTTGGATGTCTTGGGGAAATTTGTTTTTTTTTGTAATTCACCCACTCCACCCCATCCGTTGAGTCCCTTTTTAATTTTTGGTATTGTGTTGTTGTCCACTTTTTTTCTTAAAGCACACCTCTAAATAGAAATGATCTTTCCACGACGAAATGGCATAGAAATATTAACAATCTTGTTAGCGCTTGTCGACTCTATCCAGCCTTCCTGCTCTCCGACGCGGTGGCTGGACGCCAAATTATTTTTCAACTGAGCGCGCACTGGATGAAAGTTGAGAAATCACTTCGTGAGGAGCGACGACATCAGATCTGGCACTGGCAGCGCCTGCTCGCCCACATCGCAAGCCAAAAACAAAGCTACTGTCTGGTAACCAAGGAAAATCTCGGCTAGCGCAGAAAAGTGAAAAACTTAAATAAAGTAATTCACAAGGATTTTGTAAAGACGGAGATTTCAGAGGTCAGTAGACGACGTAAGTTGCCACTGGAGGTGCGAAAACAGTGAAAAGAAAGAGGGGTCCTTTAAGCAGCTCTACTTGGGTTGCTCTTGCTAATCAAGAAACCGAGGGGTTACCCACTACCTGGCACTTGCTGGACACTCTTTCCCGGCACCGGCCGAAACCAGCAGTGCCGGCCATAAATTTAGCGATTTCCGCTTCTAAAGATGCTAAACATGTGGCAACCGGTGCCGGGCACTTTCCGTACACTAAAATCGAGAGGGGTCAACCCCTCGCAAAAACGAAGAAACGGAAAACCCACATGCAGGCGATTCCACCGATTTGGACAGTGCTTGACTCTACTGCAGTTGATACTGAGATACCACATGAAGTCTGACATGTCCCTCATTTTTCTAACTTTGAGAAATCCTGATTTTGCAGACGCGTTCGAGACCTTTATCAACCAGAGGCAGAACAAACCCGCCGAGATGATAGCGAAGTTTGTCGACTCGAAGTTGCGCGCGGGAAACAAAGAAGCAACGGAGGAAGAGCTGGAGAAGCTCCTAGACAAGATAATGGTTCTCTTCAGGTTCATCCACGGAAAGGACGTTTTCGAAGCTTTCTACAAGAAGGTAAGACAACCACTCTGCTTTGCAGATAGGTTGATAAAAAGGTTATTCGTTTTTGTAGAGGCGAAAGCCTGTCTACTGCGTATTTGATAGTGCAAAACGGATACGTAGCTGAATTTTATTAGAGGTATATTACGGTCCTTCTTGGCAAGGGTCCTCTTCAGGCTCAAAGCTGCTCAATTTGGCAAGACGAACTTGTGGGAAAACTAGAAGGAACATTTGTACGGTGGTTCCCAACATTTTTTGTAGCACGTACCCCTAACCAAGGTTCGAAAAGATTGCGTACCCCCTTTTTCAGAACGTGAAAAATACGGTATTTATTATCATAAATGATAAGGCGTACGTCTGTAGAAATGTGTACAAAATTCAAGAGACATTTGAGGCTGCTTTGTAGCAAACATTTTTCGGATCTCCGCTTGAGGTCATTAGGGGCAATATTTTTAACGGTCAGCCTGTTTCTGTGTTTGGTTCTGAAATTATCCGTGCTTTCACAAGCTGCATCGCAAAAATTTTCGTAGCTTAATTCGCAGCCTGACTGACAATATCACTTGCAGTGTCTTCGATTATTCTTGAAACAATATTGTATGACACAGGAAAAGATTCTCCGGCAATAGGCTAGCTGTTTTGGAATCAACATTGTTTCATTGACTTTTCACTAGGGCTTATAGTCAGAGGCGCCACGCACGAGTTGGCAACACCCCTCCCCCCCCCCAAGTTGTCTGCCAGTCAAGATGGTTAAAAAGAAACGAGTCTGCGCGAAGCGCCGCGATTTTTCTTAAAAACAGTTTTAACAGTCGGTGAAAATGACCACCCAGTCAGTAAAAATATCCCCCCCCCCCCAAAAAAAAAAAAAAAAACATTTTGGCTGGTGATGCCTCTGCTGGTAATATTAGGCTTTCGGCAATCAAAAATGAGTGGGGCGAGATTTTGAGGCTACAGACTAAACCGATTTTCGTACCTTCGCGTACCCCTTGCAAGGGTCTCGCGTACCCCTTTGGGTACGTACCACCGGTTGGGAACCACTGGTCTACTGCATTTCAGTTAGTAGCCTATTATATTATTGTTACGTTATAATACATAAAAAGTGTCAGGAAAAAGATGATGAATACTGAAGCAAAATTCTTAAGATTTTGTTGTTTTAAAGTTTAACTGAAAAGGACCGAGATAGGCCAATGTAGTTACCCATCACTTATTCACTTAAAGAGGCTTAAAGACCCGATAAAAGTGCGTTACTTCGTTGCTCCGTTATTCACGAGTAGTAAATTTTCAGATAGTCGAATTTCCCTGTCAGGTTTGTGGTACCTTTATGCGCTTCTACCTGTGTTGCATGCTTCACGAAAACAGTTTAGGAAAAGTAAGTGTTCACGCAGTGAGTTACCTTCCGCAAGCTGTTCTCTGGCTTCTGAAAAGCCGAGTTTGTATTAAGATCTGATTAAGATCCAGATGTTTCGCGTCGTAGTAGAATTTTGCGTTGTGAGGACGGCCGTAGATATTCTGGACGTCATACTAGAACAATAGTGAAAAAGAAGAAAATCCCTTAACGCGATCCAAACCATGCATTGTACACACTTAAACGATAAAAAAAATAAATTGGATTTTCAGTTAAACTTTAACTTCTAGAGTCAAGTGATAATAGAAGGCAACCTGTCAGATGTCGAAACGTGCTTTCAAGTTTAACCGAGTATAGCTGAGATATGACAGTCTATTTACCCATCACTTATTCACTTAAATAGGTTTGGGACCCGGTGAAAATGTGATATTCGTTGCTCCGCTATTCATATGACCGATTTTCATCGAGTGAACTTTTTCTTTCGGATTTTTAGTACCTCTATGTGCTTGTGCCTCAATGTTTGAAATAATTAGCAACTACAACGGTAAGCTGTTTCCGAAGAATAATATTTATTGGGTCACACGGAATAGCTGGCTTTTTGGGATCCCAAAACGTAAGTGGAGGGATACCTATGACATCGTAAAAGTTGTCCGTCTGTCCGTCTGTTAGCACGATGACTCTCGAAGGGAATAAGATATTTTGATAAAACTTGGTGTGAGGGTTCTTTGGGTCAAGGGAAGGTCAAGTTCGTAGATGGGCTCTGTAGCCCTATATTTAGGGGTGGGGGAGGGGGTTCAAATTAAGGGGCAAACAAAATATTTTTCAACAGCTATTGTGATAGTCTATTATGGGGTAAGAAGACATGTTGAACACGAATATGCAAAACATTTTCTCGTCTGACAAGTAGTTCGCCCGGAATCCGGCAAAAACCGGAAAGTTGGTTATAGTAAAAGTTTCATTTGAAGTTGATTAAATGCTCGATTGATGGGTAAGTAGACATGATGAACACTTATGTAAAAAGTATTTTCTACCCCGACAACAAGTTCGCCCGGAATCCGGCCAAAACCGAAAAATTTGTCAAAAGTAATAAGTTTTATTTGAAGTTGATTAGATGACAGGTTTACGGGTAAGAAGAGACGCTGAGTCCTGTATATGACAATCATTTTTCAACCGGACATATAATTCGTCTGGAATCCGGTTGTAACCGGTTTTTATGGCACTTGCCCTTCGGCCAAGTGCCATATAGCGATCGCAGTTTCTGTCCGTCCGTCGGTCGGTCTGTCGGTCCTGGTTTTGCTAGTTCGGGTACTTCCACATAAGCTAGGACGATGAAACTTGGCAGGCATTTCAGGGACCCGACCAAACTAACCTGGAAATAATCAGTTTCCCAATCCGACCATATGCGGGGGAGTGCGGGGCGCTGGAAACTTGAAAATTTAGGGCATATGGTCACTTTTTTCCGAGTTAGGGTACTTCTAGATGAGCTAGGACAATGAAACTTGGCAGGAATATCAGGGACCCGACCAAACTAACCTGGAAATAATCAGTTTCCCGATCCGACCATATGCGGGGAAGTGGGGGCGCTGGAAACTTGAAAATTTAGGGCATTTTGTCACACTTTTTCGAGTTAGGGTATTTCCAGTTGTGCTAGGACCATCAAACTTGGCAGGCCTATCAGAGACCCGACCAAACAAACTTATAAATAATCAGTTTTCTGATCCGACCATTTGGGGGGGGGGGGTGGAGGGCAGGGGAATCCGGGAAATTGAGAAGTGTGTAACTTTCGAACGGATGATCGGATTGTAATGAAACTTCATAACTGAATAGAATATATATCTGTAATGTCCCGTTTAAAGTTTTGACCGGATTTGGTAGCCAGGGGGGAGTTGGGGGGGGGGGGGGAAGACCGGAAATTTCAAGAAACGGTTAGAATGGAGGGATCGGAGTGAAACTTGCTGGGAAGAACAAGCATCTGCTCTAGATAAGTCCTTTAGACCATTGTACTGGATCCGAACACTCATGGGGGGGGGGGGTCCCGGAATTCCGGTGATGGTGGTTTTGGGGATTTTCACGATGAAACTTGGCAGGCATATCAGGGACCCAATCAAACTGACTTCAAAATAAAAAATTTGTCGATCAGATAATGGTGGGGGGAGTGGAAAGAGGGGAATCCGGGAAATTGAGAAGTATGTAACTTTCGAACGGATGATCGGATTGTAATGAAACTTCATAACTGAATAGAACATATATTTGTAATGTCCCGTTTAAAGTCTTGACCGGATTCGGCAGCCAGGGGGGAGTTGGGGGGGGGAGACCGGAAATTTCAAGAAACGGTTAGAATGGAGGGATCGGAGTGAAACTTGCTGGGAAGAACAAGCATCTGCTCTAGATAAGTCCTTTAGACCATTGTACTGGATCCGGACACTTATGGGGGGGGGGGGTCCCGGAATTCCGGTGATGGTGGTTTGGGGATTTTCACGATGAAACTTGGCAGGCATATCAGGGACCCAATCAAACTGACTTCAAAATAAAAATTTTGTCGATCAGATAATGGTGGGGGGAGTGGAGGGAGGGGAATCCGGGAAATTGAGAAGTGTGTAACTTTCGAACGGATGATCGGATTGTAATGAAACTTCATAACTGGATAGAATATATATTTGTAATGTCCCGTTTAAAGTCTTGACCGGATTCGGCAGCCAGGGGGGAGTTGGGGGGGGGACCGGAAATTTCAAGAAACGGTTAGAATGGAGGGATCGGAGTGAAACTTGCTGGGAAGAACAAGCATCTGCTCTAGATAAGTCCTTTAGACCATTGTACTGGATGCGGATACTTATGGGGGGGGGGGGGTCCCGGAATTCCGGTGATGGTGGTTTTGGGGATTTTCACGATGAAACTTGACAGGCATATCAGAGACCCAATCAAACTGACTTCAAAATAAAAATTTTGTTGATCAGATAATGGTGGGGGGAGTGGAGGGAGGGGAATCCGAAATTTTCAGTCATGCGTAATTTTGGAATGGGTGATCGGATTCGAGTGAAATTTAAGAATGGAACAGAGGACATTTCTCCGATGATTTTTTTCATATCCGGACCGGATCCGGCAAATATTGGGGGGGGGATACGTGACCCGTTTAGAATAGAGGGACCGGGATGGAACTTTGTGGGAAGAACAAACAGATGCTCTAGGTAAGTCATTTGCTGAATCGGATTGGCTACGTGCACCGCGGGGGAGCTGGGGGGGGGGGGGGGGGGGTGGACCGGAAATCTCGGGAAACGGTTAGAATGATGGTATCGGAGTGAAACTTGCTGGGAAGAACAAACATCTGGTCCATGTAAATCTTTTACATAATTTGACTGGATCCGGAAACTTGAGGGGGGGGAGGAGGGGGTTTCCCGGAATTCCGTTTTTTGGGGGATTTTCACGACGAAACTTGGAAGGCATATCAGGGACCCGGTCAAACTGACTTGGAATTAAAAAAAAAATCCTCGATATGATAATCTTGGGGGGGGGGGGAGTTGAGGGAGGGGAATCCGGAATATTGAGTCATGCGTAACTTTGGAACGGGTGGTCGGATTCGAGTGAAATTTAATAATTAAACAGAGGACATTTTTCTCTTGTGACCTTTTTCATTTCCGGACCGAATCCGGCAATAATTGGGGGGAGGGCGGAATGACCCATGCAAGTGCCATATGAGCTTAAAGCTCTTGTTTTATAAGTTAAAGTTTTATTTGAAATTGATTAGATGTTCTTTATAGGGATAAGGAGATACATTGAATTCGATTGTGAATTTTCTTTTTTGCTGGACAAGTAGTTCGCTCGGTATTCGGCCGAAACCGCAAATTTGGCAGAAGTAAAGCAGGAATTTTCGGTCAGCATCGTCAAAATAGATATGGCTTATCGAGGTATATTTGAACTTGGTTTTCTCTGATGATTAGCCTGGCGAAGACTGGATCTGGTGAAGGCAAGACCCAGTTGTCTGGATCAAATATTAGATTTTTGGGATCCCATCGAAACCTTAGGTCTTGTTTTAGAAGGGATCATATTTCAGAAGAGATCTTACAATCTGGACTCCTGCGCTTTGCTTCGTTGGTCATTGAAATGCACGCTTTTGTTGAGATTCAAATTCCACACGTTGGGGTTAAGTTTGTCGGTCCAGCAGTGCATATTCTGAACGTCACTATAGGTCCCAAGGCCAATAAAAGATTCCTGAGCAGAGTCAAAATAATTAAGTGGATTGAAATCCAAGTTAAAAACAAAAAGTTGGCTTTCGAGTTGAACATTAAAGGTTCAGTAGCCCTTGACTGTTCTCTCCGTCATTTCGAAAACAGCCAGTCTTCCTAACTCCTGGATATTGGCTTGTTCGTAATCGTTGAGGCATATATTCGCGTCATAATTAATTGGATATGCCGTAGCAACTCACGGTTCGACCACCGGCTGTAGGATACCCCCCCCCCCCCTCCCGGCTAACGCCAGGGCATGCCTTGACGTTAGAGCACCATGCCCCAAATCTGAGAATTTGTGTATGACTGTAACAGCGTTTTTGGCACTTAACAGAATTGCCGACTCTTGGAAGCCTCGGAGTGGCACCACACTTCTTTTCAGGTCTGTCAGCAAGACCCCAGCTCTCAGTGGGCCGTCTCCTTCGCAGCATTGGTAGGGCTAAATTCGATGCCCTTGGATTCTTATGTCTCTCGGAAACGACCAGAGATACAGGGTAGCCCAAGAGATCACCACATCGTTTGCTGGTTGAACAAAAAGGGAAAAAATACTTTGCTCCTCCACTGCTCTCCTGATCTCCCAGGCGGGGTTCTTGACAGTAAGAAGGGTAAATTCATCAAAGCTATTTCTCAAAAGCCGGGTTACGTATTGAGGATAGATAATATCGAGCCAGTTCCCACAATTTGCACAAGCCTACCACTGACTTAACTGGCGAAACACATCGGTACCTGCCACCTGACCGCATAAACCCGGCTTTGTCCTTTCGGGTCATGCAGTCAAACGAAGTGGCAGCGTCGCAAATCGCTCGGATCTTTTAAAGTACAATTATTATTAGAAATAATCTCTTAAAGGGTACCTTTTGCTTATTCTGCCTTTTACATTGTCCCCACTCCATTATGGGGTTATAAGCTTCTAAATTCCCCGCCTTTCGCCATTTTTGGGATCCCAAAACGTAAGTGGAGGGATACCTGCGACATCGCAAAAGTTGTCCGTCTGTCAGTCCGTCTGTAAGCACGATAACTCTCGGAGGGAATGAGGTATTTTCATGAAACCTGGTGTGAGGATCCATTGGGTCAAGGGTCGAGTTCATAGATGGGGTCTGTAGCCCTATATTTAGGGGTGGAGGAGGGGGTTCAGATTACGGGGCAAACAAAATATTTAAACAGCTAATGAGATAGTTGATTATGGGGTAAGAAGACATGCTCAACACGATTATGAAAACCATTTTCTCGCCGGACAAGTAGTTTGCCCGGAAACCAGCCCAAACCGGGAAGTTTGTTAAAAGTAAAGTTTATTTGAAGTTGATTAGATGTTCGATTCAGGGGTAAAAGGACTTGCTGAACACTTATGTGAAGATCATTTTCTACCCGAACAAGTAGTTCGCCCGGAATCCGGCCAAAACCGGAAATTTTTTTAAAAGCAAAAGTTGAATTTGTAGTTGATTAGATGCGTGCGATTTAGGAGTAAGAAGAGATGCTGAATCCGTATATGCCAATCAATTTTTACTCGGACATATAGTTCGCCCGGAATCCGGCTGAAACCTTGACTGACAAACTCGGCTCAGACGAAAAAGCGCTGAAAGGTTGTATAGGTGCAAAACAGAACAATGTCAAAGTGCGAGGATTCCAGAAGCTTTTAATTCAGTAAGGGAGCTAGGGATTATGTAAAAGGCAGATTAAGTTAAAGGAGTCCTTTGAAAGACGATTTCTAATAAGAGTTGTACTACCAAAGTTCCGAGCGCGCTTCGACGCTACCACTTCGTCCGACTGCAAAACCCGAACGGACAAAGCCAATTTTCCCAGACTTTGAGACGCCAGACTAGACCAGACCGAACACAAGGGGAAGACTAGCTAACATTGACAAGCCACGGCTTCTTCAGCCCCCCATAAACTCAACCGAAAGGTATTTACCTTCGTTTGTGCCTTATTTTATTCGTAATTTTAACTGCCAGAATACCAATCAGCCGTGATTTGTAATTTGTTATGTTGACGATCCGCAGCTAGCAGTTGTAAATGCTATTAAGGAAATGGATGAGTTATTATTATTATTATTAATCTGTATTCGCCATTTTACTCAGTGGTAGGCTTGTGCAATTTTTGGGAACTGGCTCGATCTTATCTATCCCTCTTGCACCATAGGCTCTTCTGAGGAATGAATAGACACCCCGGTGTAGAGGAGCAAAGAATTGTTTTCCTGTTTCTTAAACCAGCAAACGACGTGCTGATCCCTTGGGCTCCCTGAACATTTTCAAAAGGGATGAGAATCCAAAGGAATCGAACCACCCTGCCAGTGTGAAAGGAGCCCATTGAGTGCTGGGGTCTCATTAACAGTCCTGCAGAAAAGTTCGTTGAAGAAGAATGAGTAAGAGGGGACTTGAAAAAAAATGTCTTTTCCCTGGTACATGTGCTCTAGTAAAACCAAGTCATGCTTCCTCGCTATTTACAGACAGTGAAACAATATGTTCAAGTAACGTATACAACGGATACGTCAGCTACGATGCTTCATCAGCAATATTTCGGCCTTTCTTGGCAAGGGTCCTCGTCAGGCTGTCAATCTTCAGGGGCAACGTCGGGGAAGGAAAAAAAACGTGTAATAAATGATTACAGGGTAAGGTGATTACAGGTTGACGAGGACCCTTGCCAAGAAGGGCCGAAATATCGCTGATGAAGCATCGTAGCTGACTCATCCGTTATACATTATTTGAATATATGTTTCAAAGTCAGCTTGGGCTCAAGGAATATTTGTGAAATAATAATTTGGAGTTGGATGACATCTTGCGCTTTTCCCAGCTGTATGCCGGTGTAAGCCTTCAGCGGTTCAGATGCCGAAAATTACTCATCATCCAAAATAGGCCCACGTGTAGCGGCTGTTTGACAAGTTATGTCGGCCTATTGAAATTCTGCTCATAGCAACCGCTATAGGCTGTTTTATATGCCTCAAAGGCCTAATTACACTGTAAATGCCGCTCTATCCTGAGGTAAGAGGACATCCACGCAGAACGATCGTACAATGTGTGATGTCCTATTCTCATGTCTGACATAGATAGAGAAAACCAATTCTACGCCCTTGCAGAAAAGAAATGCGTGGTGGAATCCTCTGGAGAGAGACCAAGCACTCGGGGATGTCTGTTGGGCTTTAAGGCCTGTTCCGCGTCGCTTGACCTGAAAATCCATGATCCCCTTTTAAAATGCTCGGTGCCCTGGCTTTGTGAGGGTTGGCCCTAGGCGTCTGGTTTACTACTACTCACTGCTACTTATATATATATATATTATATATATATACTTACTACTACTCAGGAGCTAGAGCAACAAGAGCTGAAAGCTCATATGGCACTTGTAAGGGTAGTTAGCGTGTTTATCAGATAAGGTTTGCGCTGTCTAAGGTATGATTTCTCTCCCGAGATCCCTTTCATGGGAAGACTGGGCTGATATAGTGAATTTGGAGTTGCACATTCGTCCTTTCGTTGAAGACTGTTTCAGAATTGAAGTTTCCTCAATCAGAGAAACGTCCTCTTGTCAATTATCAAGTTTCGTTTGTATCCGATCACCCGTTGGAAAGTTATGCATGGCACAACGTTCCGGATTCCCCTTCCCTCCACTCCCCCCAAGATGACCGGATCGGGGAAGTGACATGTCAATCTGGTCGGGTCCGTAATATGCCTGCCAAGCTTCAGCGTCCTAGAACATCTGGTGTACGTACCCTAAGTACCGTAGAAAGTACCCTGCAAGTTCTCTAACTCGTCATCACCAGAATTCCATGAAACCCCCTTTAACTCCCCCCACAGTGCCCCGATTCGGTCCTGTTCTGTCAATAATCATTCTAGGGTTTATGCTTGTTCTTCCTACCATGTTCCGTCCCGATCCCTCGACTCTTAAGCGTTTCACGATGTTTGCGGCCCCCCCCCCCCCCCCCAGTTCCACCCACAGTTATAGGACCCGGTCAGAACTTGAAATGGAACATCCGAGACACTTGCTCTTGCCATTTGTTAAGTTTCGTTCGATAGTTATGCATGCCATTACTCTGGATTCTCCATCCCTCCAGTCACCCATGATGATCGGATCGGTGACATTTTCCAGGTCAATCTGGCAAGGTCCCTGATACGACTACCAAGCTTCATCGCCCAAACTAGCTTGACAGACCGACAGACAGTACGATCCAATTATCTTATGCTTCACTGGCAACCGTACGTAGCCTAAAACTAGCGGACTTCCGCAATAATTACACATTGTATACCTCATAAATGTGATATACCCCAAGGATATGCTTGGCATATTCCAGCTAAACTCTGTTTCGCGTTTATTTTGGCGGGTTTTTTTAAACCTTCAGTCGACGCAGCAATTAGCCTACTGTCGATAATTAGGTATAATCAAAACTAACCCAAATAAGGACCCTATCGTTTTGCTACACCGTCCAACACAAGGATGACCAGTTTGAGATGACAACAGATTATCTGTTTAATTTTATATAAAAACTGCGCCTTTAAAGGTTAAGCGAACATGGCGGAGATACGACAGTCTAGTTACCGATCACTTATTCACTTAAATAGGCTTGAAGACCCGATTAGAATACGGTATTTCGTTGCTCCGCGAATTATATAATCGGTTTCCAGCGAATGAACTTTTTCTTTCGGATTTTTAGTACCTCTATGTGCTTGTACCTCAATGGTTGAAACATTTAGCAACCACAGCGGTGAATATTTGCTGAATTTTTTTTTGCCACATACAATACCAAGCTTTCTTCAGAAGTGAAATTACAATCTGGAATTGGACATTTCCTGAGCTTCGCTCCTTAAGCCATTGAAATACACGCGTTTGGTGAAATTTAAATTCTCAGTGTCGGGATGAATTTTGTCTTGTCAGGCCGTTAGTGCATATTCTTAACGTCACTACTAGAGCTCAAGGTGAAAAAGTAAAAAATCCCTTAGCACAGTCAAAATAATTCGGTGTTTTCAAATCCAGGACACAACAAGACCAAAGGTTTCGGTGGGCTCCCAAAAATAGTAATATTTATTGGACTTCTTGATCCAGACAATCGGATTTTGCAGATTTCGCCAGACCCCTTTAACATTTTGCTATTTATCCGTAACCCACCGCTTGAATATGTATAAAAAATAATGTTACCGTTTTGGAGTTTTTGGCAACTTACGGCCGTACAACTAATCAGATAAGAAAACCAAGTTCAGATATGGATTCAGCAAGGATGTTTATTTCAGTATAACATCCTAATCGACTTCAGAAAGGTCCTTTACTTTGACAAGATTCTTCGTATTTTAGCAGCATTCCCGACGAACTGCATACAGAGCAAAAGACTAGTGACATTGACATCCAAATTTCCGAGTTTCTGCAAATTTTGCCAGCTCATCTGTCATGGAAATAAAGCTCAAAATTTGATTCAGCATGTCTCCTTAATACCCGATACCGAATCTCTAATCGACTTCAGAAACAACTTCGGCTTCGACCAAATTTCCAGTTTCGGCCGAATTTGGGGTGTATCATTTGTCCGGCAAGAAAACTAAGTTCAGATATGGATTCAGCGGGCCTTCTTACCCCTTAAACGACTATCTCATTAGATTATAAAACATACCTTTTTTTTACCCTTAATTGGAAACGCCCTCCTCTGCCTTTAAATATCTAAAGGACCTATCTACAACTTGGCCTGTACTTTGTCAGTGAATCCTCATACGAAGTTGAACAGCATAATCTCAACCCCTTCTACCCCCCGACAAGACACGACAGATTTCCATGTGTCTGCATCGTCATTGATAGGACATGTCGTCATCGACATAAAGCTTTCGCTTGTATGGATAAAGAGGTAGGGTAGGGACTGGTGTGTTCGACCGAAAATTGGTCTACAAATTTTCATTAAATTGCTTACCAGACAGTTGTCGGGATGCATTCTGCCCTTTTGACTCAGTAAATAATGGTTGAGACTTTGAAGATAACTAAACTGATCGCATACACTTTTTGTTTATCGAATGTTATATGTTCGAAAGTTGCAACATCCATGTCTCCTCACTCTATGTCGACTGTATCATTGGGTTTTAAAATGTCATACTAGTCTTCGGGATTCCGGGCGAACTACTTGTCCATCCAAAAAATAATTTTCCTGCTCCGATTCGTCGTGTCCTCTTACCCTAGAGTCGAACATCTAATCAACTTCATGAAACTCAACTCAACTTGATTCAACTTTTACTTTTTACAAATTTTCCGGCTTTTGACGGAGTCCGGGTGAACTACTTGTCCGGCGAGAAATTACATTTCATATTCGGATTCAGCATGTCTCCTTACCGCTAAATCGACTATCTTATTAGCTTTTAAAAAACATTTTATTTCTCCTCTTTGTTTGAAACCCCTCCCCCTCCCCTAAATATATAGCTATGGAGCCCATGTACGAACTCGACCTTTCCCTTGACCTCGAGAATCCTCACACCAAGTTTCATCAAAATATCCCATTCCCTTAGAGAGTTATCGTGCTTACAGACGGACAACTTTTTACGAAATCATACACTGTAAAAAGTTTCTCCGAATAAGCCGAATATTTGCTACTGGGATTAATCTTATCTCTACTGGGATAAAATTAATCCGAATTAGGGATAATCTTGTCTCAATAAAGACAAGATTAATCCCAGTAGCAGATACTGCAAGTTTTTTTTCACAGTGTAGGTTTATATGACACCTACGTAGCCCCTCCCTAAATATATAGCTATGGGTCCCATCTACGAACACGACCTTTCCCTTGACCCAAGGAATCCTCACACTAAGTTTCATCAAAATATCCCATTCCCTTCGAGAGTTATCGTTTTTACAGACGGACAACTTTTTACGAAGTCATAGGTTTATATGACTTACACTTATATGGCTCCACTTACGTTTTGGGATTCCAAAACCAGGCGGGCTTTTCAGTTGGACCTTAAGTGATAGGTTTGCGTAAAACACAACACCAAACATGGCTGGATAATAATGGAAATACATTGTAACACTTGTTGTCTGCTGAAATTGTGCATCCTTGTGTTAGAGATATCAAACTTCTTACAGTGTAGCAAAACAAAAGTTTCGGGAATTCGGGTCTCAAAAAAGCCCTGGAATTCATGTCATGAACATCACTTGACATTTGCTTCATTTTCGTTTTTTGACGTCAAAATACCACCTTTGCTGAATAGCCAAGTAAGCGTAGCTTACTAATTTTGCAAGACATCTCGTAAGCTACTCACTCGACGTCATTTTCTCCCATATTTAGATCTGTACTAAGCCAAGATATTTTGCCAAAATAGGAAACAATCCATAAATGAATGATTGCGATAATAGTGGAAAGAAGTCCACGAAAATGACAGGTTATTGACTGAGAATGCGCGTTGAGTTCAGATCTAAAGCATGTATACTACCTTGACTAATTCAACGACCTTCTATTCAATGATTGTCAAGGCTGATGCAAATTAATCATCAGTCTGAATTTACAACCTGGCCAGATTCAGCCTTCTTCTCATCCCAACTCCAATTCATAGCTGTTAAAGTACGTATCGGTACATGACAGGTTACATGTGTGCATCACATGAATATTCCTAGCAAAGAATGCGTCTGCGCTCATCTGTAACAAATACGCCACGAAATTTGAAGCAGCGTCGCAGCGTGGTCAGTCCAAACCTTATTAAGTTTCTTCTTTATGTTACTTTAATATTTAGATTAAAGTAATTAAAAATGCAACCTACCAGGTATTCGCAGTTGTGATGTATGCCCGACTGTCTAGGCCTAGCCGTATGGTTTAGTAGCGGGGTTGAGTCCGCAAGTAGGCTACATTGAATTACAGAAGACCTGTCATAGGACAGACAGTTAGATCGGAATCCGATCTTCTAGATTTCTTAGTGAGGGTTTTGGAAAAAGAGATTTTAATCGTATCTTCTGATATTTTTTTTGTCAGAGAACCTGCATTCTAATTATATATGTTAAAATTATTATCCATTTGTTACACAACCTGCTCATAGAGACAATGTAATTAAAGAAGAAAAAGAGAGCAAAAGAAAAAGGACATAAATCGCAGCAACTTGACTACATCATTGACAAATTTCACTATATCGCCGAATCGAGGTTGTGCTTACATTTTAACTGAAATTTTTGTTTAATTAATTTTTAATTTTTTTAATTTCAATTTCTTATTTTTGGTATCCCAAAACGTAAGTGGAGGGAAACCTATGACATCGCAAAAGTTCTCCGTCTGTCTGTCCGTCTGTGAGCACGATAACTCTAGAAGGGAATGAGGTATTTTGATGAAACTTGGTGTGAGGATCCTTTGAGTCAAGGGAAAGGTCGAGTTCGTAGATGGGCTCTGTAGCCCTATGTTTAGGTGTGGGGGAGGGGGAGGGGGGAAGGGGTTCAGACTAAGGGGCAAACAAAATATTTTTAAACAGCTAATGAGATAGTCGATTAAGGGGTAAGGAGACATGCTAAACACGATTATGAAAACCATTTCCTCGTCGGACAAGTAGTTCGCCCGGAATCCGGCCAAAATCGGAAAGTTTGTTAAAAGAAAAGTTTTATTTGAAGTTGATTAGATGTTCAAATTAGGGGTGAGAAGAGATGCTGATTACTTATGTAAAAGTCATCTTCTACCCGGACAAGTATAGTTCGCCCGGAATCCGGCCAAAATCGGAAAATTTGTTAAAAGCAAAAGCTGTAATTGTAGTTGATTAGATGTCCGGTTTAGAGGTAAGGAGAGATGCTGAATCCGTATATGACCATCATTTTCAACCCGGACATATAGTTCGCCCGGAATCCGGCTGAAACCGGAAAATTTGTTATAAGTTAGTTTTTTATTTGAAGTTGATTAGATGTTGGATATAGGGGTAAGGAGATACGCTGAATTCGATTTTGAGCCTTACTTTTTCGCCGGACAAGTAGTTTCGCATTTCCGCCGGACCGGAATATCGGCAGAAGTAAGGCAGGAAGTTTCGATCGGTTTTGTCAAAATATATATGACTTATAGGGGTAAACCCACATGCTGAATCAATACCTGAACTTAGTTTTCTCAGATAATTAGCTATTTGGCCAGTAAAAATATTCAAGGAGTCTGGTGCAGACAGGATCCGACGAAGACAAGACCCAATTGTATGGATCAAATGTTGAATTTTTGGGGTATACCATCGAAACCTTTGGTCTTGTTATATCTGAAATTTGAATATACTTAAATTATTTTGACTCATCTAAGGGATTTTGTATTTTTTCACCCGGGGCTCTAGTTGTAACGTTGAGAATGTGCACTGCTTGAAACAAAGCCCAACATTCATCCAGACGCGGGGAATTTGAATTTCAACTAAAGCCTGCATTTCCATGTGTTACGGACGATAACTCTTCTGAAAGGATTAGGAAAGTGATGATAAGATATGGTTTTTTGGTACATGTGCTATTTTTCAGAAATGAATATTTCATACCATTATATATATATATATCTATTCAGATCTGAATATTTCATCTAATCATCTTCAAATAAAACTTTTACTTTTAACAAATTTCCGGTTTTCGCCGGATTCCGGGCAAACCACTTGTCCGGCGAGAAAATGATTTTCATATTCGTGCTCAGCATGTCTTCCTACCCCTAAATCGAACATCTAATCAACTTTTACTTTTAACAAATTTTTCGGTTTCGGCCGGCGAATTACTTGTCCGACGAGAAAATGATTTGCTATAAATGTTCAGCATGTCTTCTTACCCCTAAATCGAACATCGAATCCACGTCAGATAAAACTTTTACTTTTAACAAACTTCCCGGTTTTGACTGGATTCCAGGCGAACTACTTGTCCGGCGACAAAAGGGTTTTCACATTCGTGATCAGCATGTCTTCTTACCCCTAAATCGGTTATCTCATTAGTTGTTAAAAAAAAATTGTTCGCCCCTTAATTTGACCCCCCTCCCCCACCCCTAAATGTTGAGCTACAGAGCTCATCTACGAACTCGACCTTTCCCTTGATCCAAAGAACCCTCACACCAAGTTTCATCAAAATATCTCATTCCCTTCGAGAGTTGTCGTGCTCACAGAAGGACGGACAGACGGACCACTTTTGCGAAGTCGTAGGTATCCTTCCACTCAAGTTTTGGGATCCCAAAAAGCTACACGTGTAGCAGATCCTCGTGGAAGGGTAGAGGCCCTGGCGGAATTTAAAATGTCCGATGCCTCAGGAGAGGAATACTTCCTATTCTGACCAATAAGAAGACACCACTCTCTCAGAATATAGCCAAAGATGCTAATAACCCGGCACATGACCAACTGTAACAAGAGCAAAGGCTTCGGTTGGATCACAAACAGGACTATTATTCGACTTGTCTATCAAGACAGTCGAGAGTTCCCATCTTCCAATCCCGTAAATATATTATTTATCACAAATCAGCCGTTCAACCAGATCCATTAAGGATTCATCCTCAGGCTATGAATGGAATATCTATGCTAGCCTGTAGAATATTCTGATTATGTTCTTTATCTCGATATAGTCTACCTTAAACATTGTAAAGTTAAACATTTTATTAAAACGCAGATAATATGTTCTGTCGACGTCAGACCTGCAGTACTTGAGGACGACACAAGTACAAGTCATGAACTTAAAACTCAAGTAGGTACTACTTGAGTACTGTTGTCAGGTACCTGATACTCAAGTACGAAATTTGGAAGTACTTTATACTGAATACTTCTGTACAGATTTGAAGTAATTGTCCCAACACTACCCCCCCCCACACCTCCCTGTACATGGGCAGCCGAGCCCAAATTGCCCAGTGAGTGAAGTTCCCGACTTGACAAACGGTCAGAGTTTTTACGAGAAACTTTGTATACTTACAGATCATGTCATAGGGTCTAGAAGCAGCTTTTGGAGGTTGTCTTCCGCGTCCTTCCGGTTCATGAAGAACGGGGTCCGCATTGGCCAGCGACGTTAATTTCGTAGGTTGACAACATTTCGTAGGTACAACAACATTAGGACGACGAAAATCGTGTGCTGAGTTGAAAACTTGATACGGATCGATCGGGTCCCATCACCTCCCCTCCACTTGGTTTGTGGGCAACATGGGCCTTAGACTGTCGAATCAAGTGGGGCTAGTTATTTCGGGGATACTTTGAAAGCATGGACTTGCTCCCATTCAAGTTGTGTGCGTAATGATTTTACTTTACCCGCCTGCCCCAGTTCCCAGACTCTCTTTAAGGTGTCAAACTATAGGAAACTGTTAAAGTGAAAATCCGGAGAAGAGAATATGAAGAAGTATAAATATCATCCCCGTTAGTTACCTCCCCCGCAGCAATAATACACCCTGCAGGTAAGTTAGGTGGTCAGTCTAAGGTAGCCTAATATGTTCACATGTTGGGTGATTCCAAGGAAGCCGAAGAGACAGCTTCACTGTGCTTGTCAGTCTGGTCTAAAAGTTATTGGTGAATCACCCGTACCTAGAATTGCTTCAAAATCCCCCCCCCCCCCTATGGTTTACCGAAATGCGTCTTTGCCTCCTAGGTCGGCGATGATTCGGATTGCGCGATACACCTTACATATTCCGCGAAAGGCAAATAAAACCTCGGTAAATCCATAATTACACACTTCACGTTTGGCTGCTTTTGCACTTTTTTGCGAGTTGTCGGCGGGTGTAGCCATTAAATATCAGAGCTCGCAATCCCACATCGGTTGGTATAGGCCCACGTGTGGTAGCTGTGTGACGGGTTACTTCGGCTCATTTAAATTTGTTTGTAGTGAGTAGGCTTTGGTATTGGTCCTTGAAGGCATATTCAAAATTTATTGTGGCTCCATTCTGAGGAAGCCGTCATCAAAGCTGTATAATGATGCAATACACTATGGTTGACAAACATAAGTTTGACGTCCTGGGGCTTGGAAAAAGAGTCATAGGGAAGGAGAGACATCAGTCGATTTATAGATGGATCGTGAGGTTGCTTTGTTTGTTTACATGCGTTAGCTGCTGTTTTTGATCCGAAGGTTCAACCTAGGTGTGGGGCCCTTTCGAATTCTTTTGCACATCCCGGACATCGGCGTCTGATGTAAAGCACACTGTAAGCCTATTTTGTCTTCCTACAAAAATAGGAACACCACACTGTAGGAGGTTATATCAGATAGAGGATTCTCGTTCGTCTCAGAGGAGTATTTAGAAGAGTAGGTAGTGACGTAACGGTAACGAACGGTAGTTTACGAAGATTGCCCGTTTCTGGGGCAGAGCTGGTGATGGTGCTCTGCAACTACAGGTCGTTGGAGGGTAATCTTCGCTGTGGAGTCGCTAATGGCTGCTGTGGAGTTTTTCTGGTTGCTTCGCGTTCGGTGTAAGGATTTCTCGTTAAGAAATTTCCGACAGCGAGGTTTTCCACTCTCTTTCGAAGTCAAATTTGATCGCCTACATTTTACTTCAAGATGGGATCACCGATCCCCGTTCAACTGAAGACTAGATGCCATTTTGGAATCACCAAGTTTTATATGATTCGAATACTCTTCCTAGTAGGTATACGTACTGCGGTTGTTTGTAAATCTGTCCGTCCATCTATGTCTCTTTCCTTCCGTCCGCCCGTCTGTCTGTGACCTCGAAAAAACTAAATTGATGTCTAGATTTTAGCTAGGTTGTCTGCAGAATGTCGATTCCCAATTCGTCTATAGCAGAACGAACCCGACAAAAATGCTCCCGTGAAAAATGGTCCTCATCAGAAAATTTCCCCGTGGAAAAACATCCCCGTCTAAGAAAAAAATAAATCACTGAGTCTAAGACTAGCCTGTTTTCGGATTGTTCCGGATGTTTTCGGAATATTCTCGTCTTTCTGCTGTAATTAATTGATTCATCTTTTTGCAATGTTTGATTGATCTCATTAAAAGACTAGAAATGGTAGGTTAGGAGCGATCAGGGTGGTTCAGCACTACTTCACCTTCTTTTCTGAAACACCACCTAGATATGGTGGTAGCATTATAAGCTTGGGGAAATTTGCATTCCTGTTTGTGTAGCGTTACATGTGTAAACCTGTCATTTTGTTTGGTTTAGGTAAAAAGCTAATAGGCCTAGCTAAGAGGATTGAAAAAAGTACACGTGCAGCCGCAGGTCCTCGTGTCGAGGTACTGGCCTTGACATATCTGAAAATACCTGAAAGCCTTCGGATGTAAACTCTTCCCATTGGGGGAAGCCGCTACTCTGAAATTCGGCAAGAAGGCGCCAATAGAATAGTAACATAAAAAAGGGTTTAGGGGTACCAAACTAAAAACTGGTGTATATTTGAGCGTATCTGTGCGGCTTCATCTGGTCAGGTGATGAGGCGACAAACTTGGTTTATGGTTTTCGAGTAGTGTAGGGTCCATGAAAATCAAGACTGGACCCCAAATTACATACTCGAGGTACGCTTGCTTCGTACGGTACACATCCATTACAACCCAATACAATTCGGAAGATTTTGTATGGCACTTGGCCGACTACCCGATGACAAATTTGTAGCCTAGGCCTAGTTGTATGGTAGTTGTACGAAAAAGTTGCAGGTAGTACAATGTAATAGCAAAGAATACTATCACTTAATGTGCCTCAGACTTGTCCAAAATTAAGTAGTAGTATCCAGTAGCATCCTGTCTTGCCATAATAGCATCCAGTCCTGCTAATAGTAGCATGCAGTAGTATGCAGTAAAACAGTAGCCTTGAAGTAGAAGCATGTAGTAGCATCAGTTAGTACTGCATGCTACTTTTTCGTACAACTTCGTTCTACTATTTTGAGATAAATTGTTCATTGGGTAGCGAATGCAGTTTCTGCCTGTCTGCCGGTGCGGGTTTTGCTGGTTCTGCACTTCAACGTAATCCATGACGATTTGACTGCGTCCTGGATTAATAAATGACTATATAATAAATAAAGGACCTGACCAATACCTCTGGGAAGTTTTTCGTTCCTCGGGTTCAGTCTTCGGGGGCTGGGGGGGGGGGTGATGGATGGGAAATCCGAAAACTTGTGACGTGGGTAAGTTTGGAACGGTCGATCTGATTGAAGTGAAACTTTGATGACTGGTACGAGAAGAAGTACTAGATAATTCATTTGTGTGTCCGAACCGGATTGGGCCGCAGTGGGGGGGGGAGCTGGAGGCGGTAGGGTCCCGGAAATTTGTAGGCTCGCATAACGGTCAAACGAATGGGGCGATTTGATAACACATTTTGTGGTACGGTTAGGATCCAGCCACGGTGGTGTGGCGGTACCGTAATTGCTCGAAAAATTTTGAGAGTTGGTTACAACTTGATAGGTGGGAAGAAAAGATGCCCTAGATGACCTCTCGATGTGTCCAAACCGAATTTGAGCATGGTTGGGGGAGTTGGAGGAGGAATTCCAAAAAATCTTTGGCATGTGCAGGAATCAGTGCAGCGTCATGCGCCATATATGATCCATTCTGCGGCCCCCGCCACATGCGATCTCGTTGGGGGGAGTTGGAGGGGGTACCGTAAATCTCCCAGAAATGCTCAAGTCGAGTGAAACTTCATAGGTAGTAAAATTAGATGCCGTAGATGGTGCATTTACGGGTCTTTTCGCTCTTCCGAAGTGTGTTGGGCTGAAATGGATGTGTACGAGGTAGGCGTACCTTGGTTATGTGAATACTCTTGATGACTATCTCTCCCTGTCGATGCAGCGGGTAACTGTGGAAGAAAGCAAGAAGCGGTGTCACAGCTGCTCCCAAAGATCGCCGTCATTGTTTGGCACAGGATTTGAGTCGTTGAGTTTGAGTCGCTATTGACACGTTTACTCCTTCTTCCTGAGGATCATTGGCGTGTTTTGGACTTAGCCATGTAGAGTATTGGGGTCCTGTCACGATCTTTTCAGAGTCTCAACTTTCACCACACAGATGGATCCTACAGCACTTGAAATCCATAAATCCAGTTTCTCGTCTCCTCATTGCCTGACCGGATGAAACCACACAGGTACCACCAGATATACCCCAGATCTTAGTTCGATACCCCTGAAATTGCCTTTTATCTGGCTATCCTATTAGCGTCTTTTTGCCGAAATGCTGAGTAGTAGCTTCCCCCAATGGGAAGTATTTGCAACCGGAGGCGCTCGGGTATTTTAAACTGTGTCAGGGCCAACCGTTACACGAGGACCTGCGGCTGCACGTGTATTTCTTTCGTATCCTCTTGGCTTAGCCTTAAAGCTATTCCACCAACCGAACTGAATTACAGCAGGGACCCATAAATTTCCTGTAATGACTCGCCATTCAGGGGGCTTGTCATTTCCTATGCTTCTATGTTGCTATGTTGCCCTAGCTTCACCTAGTTTCCAGAAATTCCGCTTGGGTCGAATCGGCGTTCTTGCTTAGATAGATACAGATAGCCATCTTCAGTCAGGACTTTTTAGCATGCCACCAGGTACCTAAGGTAGGAAAAAAGATCCAGGATACTCTTCCATTGCAGAGAAATATTCCTAGTTCAGCACAACAGCTGTGAAAAATTTTGTCTATCTGGATAGTGGGGTATTTTATCCCCGTGGGTATTTCTCGAACTATCTGACGCTCGGTCAAGAGCGCATCAGAAATTTCTAATTGGCAAGCCCCCTGAATGGCGAGTCATTACAGGAAATTTATGGGTCCCTGATTACAGGCATCACACGCGTTACACTAGATAGACAGGAATACAAATTTTCCCCAATTTGCAATGCCACCTGTCTGGTGCAGGCGGTACACCAGAAAAGAAAGTGAAGTAGCCCTGAACTCTCCTGATTGTCCCAGACTCGCAAGTAGCAATCCTAGGTCATTTTAATGCGATCAATTAAATATGACACAAAGGTGAGTCAGTTAAATATAGCAGAAATACGAGGGTTATTCCGAAAACATCCGAAACAGAACGAAAACAGGCTATTCTTACACATGTTTTAATTAGTGAGTTATGTCTTAGCCGGACGTTATAGGCGGGGACCTTTTCCCACGGCTATATGAGCTTCTATGCTCTTGCTAGTATGCTTGCCTTCCATTCCGCACCATGCTCTTCCATTCTTTGCTTCTTTTGACCGATCCCGAAGGGTTTGTCTCCCTGTTTTTGTCTCCCAAATAGACTTAATTACGTTGACGGACCAGAAATTTAGGCCCCGAAACCCCGAAAAAAAAGGAATTTTAGAGATAGTGTCGTAGTTTCAGGCTTAACTTGAATTTATGTTCCTTTTTTGGCACGCACCGAAACTAAATTTGTGGATGTCGGTTTTCAAATCCTAATTTTGCTTTTCTTTGACAAAATGGTTTTGTGGTATTGGTAGCCTTATAGTAGGCGCAGGGGTGGCCCGACGAACTCAGGCCAGGGCGGGGGGTGACACCGCTCATTTCAACGACTCCTGGATCGTAATATACGACTCGCACGTACCAACGAAAATGAACTGTTGCGACTACGCAGCAATGGCGCACATTCCTCACCAACAAATAATAGAGCCGGTGTAAAACTAGCTGCAATGCATCAGCTGAAATTATTCTTGTAATCAAATTTTTTTCATTCATAGGCTCAGCTTTACATTTCAGCTTTCGCTAAAGAGGAAAGCTTTCAACGCCTGTACCCAGGACAAATTAAAGCAAGCGCCGCAGGCGAAATTTTTTTAATCTGCCTTTGTCTAGAAAGATTCTAGCCAGCCTTTAATGTGTTTCAAATCTAAAAAGTTCCAAGCCTAATCGCCAAGTAAATGACACACCGTTCCTCTAAATAGAGAATACTATGAAATGCCCCACAGGCGAAATTTTGTGAAACGCCGAGGAGCAGGCCGTCTTTTTTTAATTAAAAGAAAAAAATAGCTTTGAAATCACAAATCTGACCGTCGAAAAAAGTGCCAAAATAGTGACCATAGAAAACAAAATAGACACTACGTAGATTTGTTCCGAATTAAAGCAAAAAAAAGTAATTTTCACGTTAAAGACACGCTTATTCAGAAACAAAACGAGGAAGTTTGCCAGTGCATTAAAAGGAAAAAATCCGGATTTATGGACGTAAACGCCGAGAGCAGAGCGTCTTTTTGCGATCCCAATCGTCCGTTTGCGATCCACTCCCTCCATCGAAAAAAGTGACAAAATATTTCCCATAGAAAAGAGAGTAGATTTGCTCCGAACTAAAAGCAAAAAAAGTTATTTTCACATTCAAAACACACTTCCTCAGAAACGAAACGAGGAAATCAGGTTTGCCGGTGCATTAAAAAAAAAAAAAAATCCGGATTTACGGACATAACGAACTTTTGGAACGTGTCCGAAAGCTTTTTAGTGCTGTAAATGCTGCACATTTATTTATTTTTGTCCGAAAGCTGTTGCCTTTATTTTTTACTCTGACACTTCTAGAATACCGAAATTTAAGTTGGGTAAGAAGAAGAAAAAAAATTTAGCTATATAAAGGACGACTCGACTTCGTAAAGTTTTTCGCAAAGTATGCTCCGTAAAGTTTGTCGCCGCTCAGACGGGAATTCAACCTAGATAACATTACGAAAATTTTATGTGGCAATTTGTTCTAGAAAGAAAAAGATTCTAGGAAGATACTTGGAGAATCGCCGTGCTCCCCAGTTTCTTCTTGAAAATTCAGCATAAAATTTAGCATATTTGCTGAATTTTCGATGAATTTTCTGCTGAATTAATGCTGCATTAACTGAGCGAAAATCTAAGTCCGAAAGCAAAATGCTGCATAAAATCATGAATTAATCCAGCATTTTCGTTCGTTTCGGAGCTTTCGGACACGTTCTTGGTCTTGTCCTGACAGGAGTTTACAGATAGAAAAAGACGCCGGTTCGCCGACGAGACTTGAGTTGCGTTTTTTTCCAGGTAATTTGATGTACTTGTGTTTCTTTATGAAAGTATCGTGTACCGTTTTATTTGTCATTCGACACACTGTACTTTCATGTCGAAAACTAAAGCAGGTAAAGCTACAGTTAGCCACATCTGAAGAATTGCAACTTAAAACTGGTTTGCAGAATTTGATTCTACGCGACAGAGAAAAGTTCGCTTTTAGAATGACTTAAACATAAAAGAGATCATTTTCGAGTTGTATGAGCCGTTGAGTTGTATTGTAACCGCCGCGATTTTTCGTAAAAACAGTCGATTTTTCTTTGGAAACAGTCGATTTTTCTTCAAAACAGTTAATTTTTCTGAAGTCGGTTTTTCTTAAAAACGGTCGGTTTTTCTTTAAATCAGCCGATTTTTCGTCAAAACAGTCGTTTTTTTCACAAAAAAAGCCGTAAAAATTACCAGCCAGTCGGTAAATGCCTTGTTCCTCCCATATTTGATAGTGCTATGATTCGCAGTCAGCAGTGATACATATGATTCGCAGTCAGCTTGGGCTGAAGGAATATTTTTGCTCCTCTCCCCCTCCCCAAACATTTTGGATAGTAACGCCTCTGCTAGCATAGAGGCCAAAATTTTACCTCCCAACTAGAATGAGCTATTCCAGCATTTCCAGCGTCTGCCGAACTCCTCCTGTCCTCGGAAACGAATTTCGGGTGTATATTAAAATCTTCCTTGTCCTTTTCAAGCGTTGTTCCCACCTCAACCTCTCTTTGTAATCGACATTTTTCCATCTGTTCTGGGCACACTTGTTTCGTGGGTCTTCTGTCATTTGATTTCTGATGGCTTTTCCATTCTGTTTAAAAATTCTATTCCTTCTTTTTTCACTTATAGCCAAAGATGACCAACAATCAATGCACATAACCTTGTCTCTCGCTTTTGGTCTATAAGGTATATCAATGTTACCCAGTCAGACTTCACTTTAACAACTAACCTATTGTAATTTTGACAGGCTAAAATCTGAAAGACCTTAGCGAGGCAGATCCAAATCCCATGGGAGTAGAACAGGTAGCCGCATTGCTGCCCCCATGAATCATGTCTCCGACCTATCGGGGTCACAAAACCTGGTTTAAACGACTCGACTTGTCTTTAGGGACTGGCTTACGACTGAACCTGTGCAGAGACAAAATTAACAATTCTTTTTTAAACGACACGGATTGTTCTTGATTAAAATGAATGCCCGGGACCTCGGCGAGGCCAAAATAAACGACTGACACGACTTAAGAAAAGGCGGGGGGGGGGGGGGGGGTGAGTCACCCCCCTTCGGGCCACCCCTGAGTAGGCGGCGATTGGCCTCACTGGCGAATATTCCAGCAGAGACGTGCTGCATCGGCTGAAGACCCAGAACCTTAACTGAAATTTCATGTATAAACATACATTTCTTTTACTTGTGTTTTTTTCTTCTTTTCTTGGTAAAGCATTGTTCAAATATGTGTAACAAGCTGCACAAGAGTCTGCACACACGTCATCCCATACTGCCAGCAGGACGAGACGGGCGTGATTAAGAAAATAAAAGTCGAGCTTATTTTCTCATATTTAGCTCTAGCCAAATCTCTAGCTCTAGCTCAAGCTCTCAGCTCTAGCCGCTCAGCTCCCGCCTGTTTGGGTTGCCCTAGCTAGTCAAGAAACGCTGAAAATCCTATGAAGCTTATTACACCGATTTGAACAATGCCTAGTCTACGGAAGTGCGATACGCCACTCTTAGGAGAAATACAGTTAGCATTGGATATTGAGAGAGTTAGGTGGGGGTGGGGACTCATTTTTTGGAAAGTAAAAATATCCAGGGACATCCACGGAGTAAATGCCTGCCGCCATTTGAATGAATGAATGAATTTATTACTTGCAGCCTAGTAAAAGGCATTTCCACAGTACATACAAAAAAAAAGGTAAATTAACACTTAACAATAAATACAGAGGGTACAAAATCTACAGCGACAGCAAAAGATAAATACAAAACAAGAAATACACAACGAAACACGAAAAATACAACAAATTTACTGCATTAGCTGGCGCATTGGGCAATGGGCAGGAAGGCGGTTGAATGATGGCAGAAGATGTTCGCTTATTTCTTTTAGCTTGACAGTTGGGTCCGAGACAAAAAACTTCTCCATGATTCGATGATTGCGCATGCGACGAGGAAGGTACAGAAGAAAATGGAGATATTTGAAAAAACATGAACACATTCGACTGGTATCTATTTTCCTCTCGGGTATAGACCAGCGAGGAAAAGCACAGAGGAGGAGCGAAAACTTGTGTAGATTTTCGCTAGACCTTCGTCGGTTGTATCTGAAACCTTGTGGCAAACATTTGCACATTTACTAGTTATTGTTTATGACGGTACTTTTATGGTTGCAGTGAAATTGTCGCTTTCCCCTTTCTGTTCAGCTGGTGAGCTTACCCGCAAAATATGCACTTCGAAAAAGGGACGTTATTGATTGACATCTTTGGCTTCAGACTCCTTGAAGAACTTATGCTTGTTCTCGAATTGAATAGTTTTTAGTAACACTTTATTGTAGACAGATGGACGACTTTTTCTTCATTTGTTATTCCAAAACAAAGGGTAAGCTAAAAGCTTGTCGCTATAATATATATTTTAATAACTTCCGTTCAGAAATAAATATTCTTTGAGCCCAAGCTGACTTTGAAACATTTATTCAAACAATGTTTACAACGGATACGTCAGCTACGATTCTTCATCAGCGATATTTCGGCCCTTCTTGGCAAGGGTCCTCGTCAGGCTGTCAATCCTCTGGGTCAACGTCGGGGAAGGAAACAAACCTGTAATCCAACCTGTAATTTTTTCATGAAAACGATCGTTTTTTCTGAAAATTGGTCGATTTTTCGTCAAAATAGTCGTTTTTTCTGAAAATCAGTGGATTTTTCTGAAAATCAGTCGATCAAAATCAGTTTACAGGTTTGTTTCCTTCCCCGACGTTGGCCCAGAGGATTGACAGCCTGGCGAGGACCCTTGCCAAGAAGGGCCGAAATATCGCTGATGAAGAATCGTAGCTGACGTATCCGTTGTAAACATTGTTTGAATATCCGTTCAGAAAATTTGAAAAATCCCTAGTTTACGCAAGGAATTGATGATGGTGCTGAAAATCCAGGCAAGAATTCCAGTACGTGACCGCAAACCCTTATCTTTCGTCCTCACCATATGGGTCGGTGTGCGCCTCTAGAGGCATCCTTTATTGCAAGATCAACCTACTGGTCGTTTTAGTGATCCCGGCGTAACCTGTTCGACAACTATTGTCCTATTTAGGCAGACCGGGCATGAAGTTTCCAAAGTAACTTGTCGAAAACAAGCCAATGGCTATCCTTATCGCCCATCCCAGGTTTAGGGTGTTTCGACGGGTTTCTCATGAGTGATAGACGATATTGTGAAGGGTTGTGGACAGGTAGTTGTTTGAAAACCCTGCAGCGACTATAGGTGGCTACACGTGCCTCACCAGATAGACGGCTTATTGGACCCAACTACCTTAGCAGTAGGAAAGACGGGAAACCCCCGTGTCGCGGAAAATCGAGTGGCTCGAGCGGTCCGCTGCCTAGAGTTTGGACCCAAAACTATCAATGCTGTAATCGCATCACGTGAATTTAAGTAATGTAGCGTAAACACGGACAAGAAATCCCATCGAGTAGAACGGAATTCTGGTCGACTTGAAAGGTTGCCGTTGGTGAAGACGACTACAAAAAAAGTCTAGGGGGACGAGAATTCCTTTCATGTTGAAGGGAATTCAAGTCAACTTGACAGGAATTTCGTCGGCGGCGCTGGTAAAAAGACTAAAAAAGCTCTGGCTAGCGTTTGAGAGCAGCAGCCGTCAGTGCTGATATTATAAATGCTCTCAAAACATTTTCTTGTTGGCTAGTTATTTTTGTCCGATTTTCTGGTTTGAAGAATTCTTTTTTCCCCTCTGCGTGTAAACATAATCTTGTCACCAAGGATTCTGTTCAAGTTTTCCTGTACTGTTCCGTAAACGCTGCATAAACAAACAAAGAGTGGATTCTTGGGAATGAAAACATGGCCTGCCAGCTTTTTGGAATTGATGCTAACTGTCTTGCGTAGTAAAATGCTTCAGCAGTTCATAAACAAAGTACACAAATACACAAAGACTTACACAATGGTGTCTATTGAATTAATTTATTGTACGAAGAAACCCATCTGGTCACGGCAACAAAAAAAGAGCTAAAACACAAAAAATAAGAAAACAACAAAAGACAAACCAACGCGGAGGAATCTGGACAACTAAGAATATTTCCCCATTTGAACTTCCAATATTTTCGACCAAGCATTCCTCCCTAGTAATTCCTGTCAAAGATACTTCAACCATTATACGTTCGCATTGACACATTAAAAGAAAAACATCCTCGTCCATCGTACCGTAAATAGAGCAAAAGTAAGGTCGCTCACGAGAACAAGACCAAAGGTTTCGATGGGATCCCAAAAATTCAATATTTGATCCAGACAATTGGGTCTTGTCTACGCCAGATCCAGTCTTCGCCAGACTCCTTGAAAATTTTTACTATTAAAATTCAGAAACAGATTAAGGCCATAAAGCTAATCATCTGAGAAAACCAAGTTCAGATATGGATTCAGCATGTTTTTGTTCACCCAGTCATATCTGTCTTCCTGCCTTACTTCTGCGAATTTCCCGGTTTCGGCCGCAATTCCGGAACTACCTGCCCGGCAAAAAAAAAATGCTAAAATCGAACTCAGCGTATCTTCTTTCCCCTATATCGAACATCTAATCAAATTCAAATTAAAATTTAACTTATAACAAATTTCCCGGTTCCAGCCGGATTCCAGGCGAACTATATGTCCGGGTACAAAATGACTATCATTCACGGACTCTGCATCTGGTCAACTTCGGTTTTTTTATTAATGAGGGGCTGAAAACTTAAATATTATTTTATTAATTATTTTATTAATAATTATTTTATCCGGTGTCCTACGTTTCTATTATCGAGTACTAGCCTGTATCTATTACTTCGAATAATGACTGCACGGAAAAACTAGTACTGAGATTTAATTTTTGACACGGCTGCTGTTTTTGCTGCACGATTGGGGCGACGACAGGAAACATTTTTTTCTGCATTTTGATCGACTTCGGTTTTGTTGTTAATAAGGGACTGAGGCTTAAATTTTCTTCCCTTCATAACCCCGTTCCACGCTTCCGGTAGGGAGTACTCGCCTGCATCTCGGTTAATGCCTCGGTAAAGGCATTAACCGAGATACAGGCGAGTACTCCCTACCGGGGGCATTACCCTTTACCGAGGCATTAACCGAGATACCGACATTTTCGAATTTTGTAAACATGAGAAAGAGAGATAATTATTTATTTGAATTACGCCAGAATTAGGCTCCTGTCTCTCAACTCTTAACGAACTAGAAGAAGAAGAAGAAGATTGGCTTGCGGCTTTCTGTGATGTTGGCTTTTTTGGCGGCAGGAGAAAGGGAATAATTTTCTAGTCCGAAAATCTTTTAACTCTGAAAAGCCGAGCGATGAGTTCTACGTCCCTTTAACGGTAGGAGCTGGGTTCTTGGAAAAATTTCATCCGATATTCTAACAGTTGGAGCTTTTGTTCTTCGGCCAAGTTAATATGGCGTATGTTCAGAGGAACAAGGCTCCAGCTAAAGATTATGCTAGTCAAGATTATTGATGAACAGCTTCCCGGTGTCCTTTCTTTACGACTATTAATTTTTAATTTGATTGCGAGGGTTTAAGAATGAGATGACCAGGTTTTGAAAAGGACTTCAATTTACTTGCACAAGCTTTCAGCGGGGCGATAAGACCGAATGCTTGGGGATTTGTCACGGTTAAAATGAGAATGTCCTTGCTGACACAGTTCTGAGTCTTAGCAGAAAATTAACTGTATGGACGTGAATTCAAGTTTTGGTTGACAGTTCTCAAAAGAAATTGGTTGACGGTCTTTCCAGAAGCTGACTAGTGATTCGAGCTTTTGGAATGCCATTCCGCCTCAAGTCGTAATGAGTGATTCTGTTAAGGGGGAACGGTAGTCGAAACTCGTTATTGCAGATTCAGAATGGGTTTTGGTCGGTGAACAGGTCAAAGTCAAAGGACTCCCTCTGTGCGATGTTTATCTATGTCTCAGAGGTCATCAGAGGGAATTGGGTCGAAAGACTGACACTAAATTACATCTAAAATTACGTTTTGGGTGCTGCTTTTTTCGCAGTCATTGAAGTGATTCATGTTCTTTTCTTATTTATTTATTGTTTGTTAGTTTGTATTTTATTTGTATTGTTAGCGAGTGTTTATTTTTCCAATTCCCGCCCGTGTTAGCCTAGTGCTATTAGGGTTGAAAATAAAATTGATTGATTGATTAAAAAAAAAAAAAAAGTACCTGAAGCAACCAGTTCGCTAATTCACTTGTCGAGTAAAAGCGTCACTTATCGTCAACTAAAAGCGTCTAATAGTCAATTATTAAAAAAAAAAAAAAAAAAAAAAAGTTCATTGGCGAAGTTTTAGGCATCCTGAACTGTGGGCAATTTGAGCCGTGGGTATCTTGCACATCTTGAGCCGTGGTTGTTTTGAATCGACGGCATTACGAAGTGTAGCCCGTTTCTCCTGTTGGAATTTCAAAGGTTTGAACCCACAATATGTTCTGGACAGTAGAGGTCGCTTGCAAACCCAACGGAAATGGTCGAGCTTTCGGGAATGAACCGTGCACGTGTATCGCTTGTTAGACAACTTCGCGCGGTCATTATCTTCTCGATCTTAAGCATAGTATTATAATTTATTCTGTAGGCTTGGTAATTTCGGAAAATTGGCTTGTGTGAGATGATTTCAAGGATGTATGCGGTCTGTTATAATTCTGGGAATGTCAGCCGCTGTAATTGAATGCTGGTTAAAAAGTAGTAATAGCTACTGAAGTTTGTTGAACGTCCTCTGCTGGGAAGACATAGCTGAGCACCCCTTAGGACAATGTCAAGAGTTCTCTGGCTGTTGATTTTCGTCGTTGTTCTCTTCCCTGCAGTGTCAGAAGTTTCATAACAGATTGCGCGTAACACTTTCAAGAATAACACCTTTTCGCTTAGAAATAAAGTGTTATGACCAATTAAGTTTAGACTATTTCGTGCCTAGATCTTCAACAACACCTTCAATTGGTAAAAATACTAACGGGAACGAAAGAAATTTAACATATAACATCCCAAAGTGTTATCTGTTGAAACCGCGCATCCTGCTGTTGCCGTTATGTAACTTCTGACAGTGTAGTATTTTTAACTATTGAAGGTGTTGTTGGAGATCTGGGCACGAAATAGTATAAACTTAATGGTCATAACACTTTTTTTCTAAGTGAAAAGGTGTTATTCTTGAAAGTGTTATGCGCAATCTGTTATGAAACTTCTGACAGTGTGGTACTTAACGTCAGTCAACAAACAAATGATCCGTGACATCGGTTTTTTGCTTTTTTGTATTAGATGTTTGTGGTAGAAGGATAAAGGCGTTATCTGATGTACGGCACAACGCTACTAACCGAACATACACTTGAATTAACAACCCAGTTCGTTTGCTGGATGATATCGGTACGAATTCAAGTTCCCATTCGGAGATTGTATGGTCAGAATGTTTTTAGACTGACAAGAGTTTCTATAGCCTACCTATATTGTATCGGGTTTCTTTTTTTCATCATTTAGCGCTAGCTCGCCACTTCGACAAGCCGTGCTTCACTACTTACCACTTAATGTAGAAGCATATTACATTGCGTCTTCGTGTAAGAGCTATTTCTAGAAATTTGGAAAGTGTATACTTATGTCTTTGCTAAGCCTTTAAAACTTAATCCTTTTGTCCGTTACATTTAAATATAACGGCAAACATTTTAAACAAAAATTGAACTACGGATAAAGGAAATGTTCGCACAATGATAAAACAAGAATTTTCAAATGCTGTATTTAATAAGTCTTCTGCTCGTGACATTAGAGAATTCAGGCGGTTTTCACCCGTAGTGGTATTGACTTTCGCTGTTCTAATTGAAGCGTTATTTCTCCTGTTGTTGCTTTTGTTGCTTTGCTTCAACTTGTGACAACCGGTGCGGCACCGGCCGGGCACCGCGTCACCTGGCACTTGATGTACACTAAAATCAAGAGTTGGCAACCTCTAACTAACTGATCTCCTTGTTCTAATATGGTTGCGTTAATAAGGCGATTGATGAATACGTGAAGACACGGTTTTTGACGATACAAAATTTGAAACGACGACCCAGGCCCGGCCTTTTCCAGCTGTAACACGTGTCTTTACATTCTCACCGATAGTTGACCATGCTTAACAGATACGTCAGCTGATTTTGTTTAGCGATATTTCGGCCCTTCTAGGCGAGGCTCCTCCTCAGGCCCATAGCTAGAAGAGCGAACCCCTAGAGACAGTTTAAAGTGAGAGGCACTATCTGAATCGAGCGTAAGAAGAATTCTTTCCTAAACCATGCCCATATTCAACAATGCAAAACGGATACGTCAGCTACATTTTATTAGAGCTCTATGGAAGAATCAGTAATTGTTTTTCCACAAGTTGATTTTCCAGCTTGAGCGGCTTGCGCCTCAAGAGGACCCTTGCCAAGAAGGGCCGAAATACAGCTCTAATAAAATGTAGCGGACTTATCCGTTTAAAATTGTCAAATGCCAATCGTGCAATCTGGGGTCATTAGAGTTATGAAAGACATGTATACCAATCTTCGAGCAAGGTTGAAAGTTGTCCAATGTGACAAAGAGTGTACCAGTTTGTGCAGTTTAGAGTTCAAACTACAACTTCCTGAAGTGAGAATTTTCAAAGGAGTCAGGCAAAGGTCGAACTAGCCCGACATTATTTGACAGTGCTGTCCTGAATGCCCAGTCCAAAACCTCTTTCACTCAGAGGCGTTACTAGCCAAAATGTTTGGGGGGGGGGGGCAAGGAATTTACTGACTGGCTGATAGTTTTTACCGACTGTTTTTGCAGGAAAAACGACTGTTTTCAAGAAAAAACGACAGTTTCGAAAAAATCGACTGATTTTCAGAAAAATACTACTGTTTTGACGAAAAATCGACTGATTTTCAGAAAAATCGACTGTTTTCATGAAAAAAATCAACTGTTTTGACGAAAAATCGCGGCGCTTCGCGCCGACTCGGTTATTTTTACCAACTGGCCGACAACATTGGGGAGGGTGTCCTCCCCCCCCCCCGTCGTGACGCCCCTGCTTGCACTTGTGTCGATGATGGCATCATTTGCTCGATGATAGCGTATGCTGATGACATTCTAAACCTTAGTCATGTCACAAGTGGAATCGAAAGTGCTTTCCGATCAGTTGTTTCGTTTAACAAGGGAAAAACGGAATCTTGATGTTTAGTTCGAGTGAGCCAACGGTCATTGACCTTGTAGGAAGTCAGGTCCAGAGCAAATCAAGTCTCTATTACGTAGGACTTCCTGTCGGAGATTGAGTCAAAACTATTAGAGAATTACTGAAGGCTGAGTCTGTGTCTCTACGGTTCTATGCAAAGGCAAAAGATGTTTGGGGGGAAGAAATTTATTTTAAAGCTTGGTTGTCGGGAGTAGACTTAAAGTGAATGGTGAGTTTAAGGGGGGGAGGATTTGCTATTGGGGAGAAAAGAAGGTTTATAGGAAAAAATAGATGAAAGAATGGCCCTTACTTTTGCCCGATGTATGGAAAGATGGATGAGGATGCGTTCCACTTTATGCGTGAATGTGAAGGATTGAGTGATTCAGGGGTTGAATTATTTGGGTGTGTATTACTAGGGAGGAGTGGCTACTAGAAAAAATTGGAAGCACAAATATGGGGGATATCCGTAAGGTGGCTAGATTCCTCCGAGTTGGTTTGTCCCATAGAGAGCGATTTTTGTAGTTTGTTGTGTTTTTTCTTGTTTGTTGCCATGACCCCAAGGGTTTTTTCGTGCAATAAATTCATTCATTCGTTCATTTGCTGAAGCGCATCAGTGGAGCCTGTGCACGGACCGTTTCCGGAAAGTTGGGATTGAACCGGAAGATTTTGGCGTACTCCTACAATGCCATGGCTCTTCCCTCACGTTCTATACCTTTCCCCTTTCTGGCCATTCTTCAGTAACGAAAATCTTCGTCAAATTCGTTCAGTTTTCTTTCGGTTTGCCAAATATCTGCTGCGCCTCCCATAGTGGACAAGGAATAGCCATCTCATTGAGAAGTTTTGTATAGCTGATCCGTCTGCGGCTGTCATGAAGTTCATTAACAAAATGACACAAAATTGATTTCATCCATGGAGCTCCATGGTGTTTCGGTTTAATGACTTAATTTTTCGTCAAAACAGTTGAATTTTTTCATGAAAACAGTCGGTTTGTCTGATTTTTTTGTCAAAATAGCCGTTTGTTCTGAAAATAAGCGGATTTTTCTGAAACTCCGTTGATTTATTTCAAAACTGCCATTTTTTGTTGTTGAAAACAGTCGTTTTTTCTGCAAAAACAGTCGGTAAGAAATCTGCTCCACAAACCTACTGACATTCAAGAAGGAAGTTGATGAATATTATTCAAGTGACATTTTCTCCTTGTGCAAATTTAGAAGAAATGCAAATTAAGAATTTTGTAGAGGCTTAACGGCCTGCCATTCAATTTGCAAATATAGTATTATTATTATTATTATTATTATTAATTATTTTGGTTATTATTGTTGTTTTTTTGTCTTTTTTTATTTTTTACCATACAGTCGACTGTAAAAACAGCCGATTTTTTTCTTGGGAGCAGGAACCTAGATCCGACGGGTTACAATTAAAAGTCAATTCAGTTAAGTATGATTCGTAGTCAGCTTGGACTGAAGGAATATCTACCATGCCCAAATTAAAAATATGAGATCATGTTATTTTCAAGCGAGCAGCGAAAGGTCATTAAAAGAAAATTGTTTAGTAGATATTCCTACGGCCCAAGCTGACTGCGAATCATATTTGACGGTGCAAAACGGATAAGTCAGCTACATTTTATTCGAGCAATATTTCGGCCCTTCTTGGCAAGGGTCCTCTTCAGGCTCAAGCCGCTCAAGCTGGAAAATAAACTTGTGGAAAAACAATTTAAGATTCTTCCTTAAATATCTGCTTTTGAGAACTTCTTCTGTGAAAGTTGGTTGGGGCTAAAGCTGGTGCTGTGATTTTCTACTCTAACTTTCTACTCTAAAACCGTCAAATATGATTCGCAGTCAGCTTGGGCCGTAGGAACATCTATCACCGAAGTACGGAACTAATCGCCCATACATGCCGCCAACAAGTATCCATCTTAGCTGGAAAGAAGAAGAAGAGACAGGTGACTCTAAAACCAAAATGCAGAAGAATCTCTACCCTTTCGACGACCCAATCGAACAACAAAAACAGTCACCGAGTCCAGAATAAAATCACAGCACCAGCTTTAGCCCCAACCAACTTTCAGAGAAGAAGTTCTCAAAAGCAGATATTTAAGGAAGAATCTTAAATTGTTTTTCCACAAGTTTATTTTCCAGCTTGAGCGGCTTGAGCCTGAAGAGGACCCTTGCCAAGAAGGGCCGAAATATTGCTCGAATAAAATGTAGCTGACTTATCCGTTTTGCACCGTCAAAAAAAAATTGTTTAGTGTTATCCTCCTTTAGACCCCCCCCCCCCCCCGTTTTTCTTTTCTTTCGTTCTCGTTCCTTCTTTCCCTTATTTTTCCTCTCCTCCCTTTTCTTTAAATAGAATATTCAGTTAGTTGATTCTGTTTGGTGTTTAAATTAATATCGGTTATTTCCCTGCCCTAGCCAAGCACTACATTTGTGCTTTCCTGGCAGGAATGTAAATTGTGTAATTTTTTTGTCTTTAAATATTGTCCAATGAAACTGAAACTTTAAATATGCAAAGCACCCACTCCACTTGTCGAAATTATGCCGTAACCATACATTGACCGAGAAGTTCAAAATTCAAGATGCAAGTGTTACCCTTTTGGATGTTTCTTCGTCGCTATAAAAAATTATTCCCAACAAGCGCACGACCTTCTCCAGTGCTTCCTGGCCGACGATTGAAGATTCGTGTCTTTTTCCGTGTCTTTATGTGTATTCTTCAAATAAAGTATACAACGGATACCTCAGCTACGATGCTTCATCAGCGATATTTCGGCCCTTCTTGGCAAGGGTCCACGTCAGGCTGTCAATCTTCAGGTCCAACATCGGGGAAAGAAACAAACCTCGAACGAGGACCCTTGCCAAGAAGGGCCGAAATATCGCTGATGAAGCATCGTAGCTGACGTATCCGTTGTATACTTTATTTGAATAAATGTTTCAGAGTCAGCTTGGGCTCAAGGAATATTTATTTATGTGTTTTATTTAGTTTCTTTCATTTACTCTACTTTTTCGAAATGGCGGGTTACAAATAAATTACTTACTTACTTACTTATATTCCCGGGATACTGGAAATAGTTCTTACAAATCGAACGTCGCGATTTCAGATCCTGCCTCATTAGCTTTTTTTCATTTCACTTCTTTCAGGGTATTTTTCATTTCAGGACCTGGCTAAGCGACTGCTTGTTGGAAAGTCAGCTAGTGTAGATGCGGAGAAGAGTATGCTTTCAAAACTGAAGGCGGAGTGTGGAGGGGGATTCACATCCAAACTGGAAGGAATGTTCAAGGATATGGAGCTTTCAAGGGATATTAGCATCGCGTTCAAACAGGTATTTTTTTTTCTTTGCAATTTCGTGGCATTTTATTTTTTATTGAACTAAGGACCAACTTGGCCCACTCACACAAACAGAAAAAAAAAACTGAACAACAGACAGAAGGATAATGAAAAAAGGAACGAAAGTGCATCATCAAATACAAACAAAATGCTTGAATAACAGATTTGTTGTGGGTAGGTCTCATTAGACAAAGTCCGGCAAAGATAGGCGAATAAGCCGCCCCGAGAGCACCAGAAGAAGCTAATTGTCTGAAGCAGGTATCCTTGTCTGGATTGGAACAGAGGATTTACTAAAAAGATGGGAGGCTTGGCCTTGGGAGGGGCAAAGGGTAACGAACATTCCGGCAGCAGTGCAGTTAAGGCACCAAAAATAATTGTAATAAAGACGCGTTACAGAAGAGTTATAAAGAGAGCGAATTTTTAAAAAGAGAGCGAATTTTTAAAAAGAGGCGCATTCTAGAGGCTTTTTCTCGCGATCCCAAAAAGACGGCTGTGGCTCCAAAAGAATATTTCCCCGGTGGTCCACAAGTTTGTTTCCGTGTGGCTCGGATTTGGAAATCGACGTCTGAGCTGATTGTCGATTTTGTGGCTCGAATTCTGGTGCCCAGATCTGCAATCATCTTGGTGGACTGCCTCGAAATTTTGCGCCGAATACTTCATTGCGTAGTTTGAATTATGTGTAGTCACATTTGGATCTGACGAATTTTCTTTTTTTGTTGTTTTAATGGGTCTTTTTGTTTTTGTATATGGCCCCTGGGCTTTGAAGTACACTTATTACTATTATTTATACACCCCTACATACGCCAGCTTCTAGCTGAAAGTGTTAATAATAAGATTAAAAATGATTTATATCTTCATCCTCATATTTATATTTTCATCCTCTTTTGTCTCATGGCTGCTCCTTATGGGCAAGTAACTTCATACCTTGTCTTCCGACCGGAATTCAAATCATCCAAATAAGGTAATTCAAATTATATCACCTGCTCATCATGCAGATAGCGCAAATCTTCAATTCAGATTTACCTAGATATTTGGTGCTTCGAAGACTCGAGATTTCCAGGTTACGATTTTTTGTTTCCAAGTATTGTAATAAACCTCCTTCATACTTCGTTTCAAAATTTATTCACATTAAATCAAGATTTGCATACTTTTGACACCCAAAATTCTTGTGCTATCGAGAAGCGACGTCAACAAAAAGCGCTTCTTTGTTAATTAGATTTTTCGCACTGACTATTTGGAATTAACTCCCTTAAGAAATCCGATATTCGACTAATCTTGTCGCCTTTAAGCGAGCAGCGAAAAGCCATTACAGAAGAAGCGTTTAGTGCTGTCCTTCTCCAGTTTTTGTTTTCCTTCTTTCTTGTTTTCTTTTTTCTCTCTCTTCTTTTTCTACTTAAGCTCCTTCTAGTCGGGATTTGCTTTGCACAAATGCACCCGCCAACAAAGTTGAAATAGTAGGTTAATTCTTTTCCTCTCTCTTGTTTTTGGGATCCCAAAACGTAAGTGGAGGGATACCTATGACATCGCAAAAGTTGTCCGTCTGTCTGTCCGTCTGTCCGTATGATTACTCTCGAAGGGATTGAGATATTTTGATGAAACTTGGTGGCAGGATTCTTTGGGTCAAAGTACAGGTCAAGTTCGAAGATGGGCTGTGTAGCCCTATATTTGAGGGTGGGGGATGGGGTTCAAATTAAGGTACAAGCAAAATATTTTTAAACAGCTAATGGAATGTCGAGTATGGGGTAAGAAGACATGCTGAGTACGATGGTGAAAACCATTTTCTTGTCGGACAAGTAGTTCGTCCGGAATCCGGCAAAAACCGGAAAGTTGGTTAAAAGTAAAAGTTTCATTTGAAGTTGATTAAATGTTCGCTTTGGGGGTAAGGAGACATGCTGAACACGATGGTGAAAACCATTTTCTTGCCGAACAAGTAGTTCGGCCGGAATCCGGCGAAAACCGGAAAGTTGGTTAAAAGTAAAAGTTTCATTTGCAGTTGATTAAATGTTCGATTGAAGGGTAAAAAGAGATGCTGAACACGATGATGAAAACCATTTTCTCCTCGGACAACTAGTTCGCCAGTAATCCGGCCAAAACCGGAAAGTTTGTTTAGAGCGAAAGTTTTATATGAAGTTGATTAGATGACAGAGCTAGGGGTAAGAAGAGACGTTGAGTCTGTATATGACAATCATTTTTTACCCGTACATATAGTTAGTCCGGAATCCGTAAGTCCAAGTTTTATTTAAAGTTGATTAGATGTTCTTTATGATAAAGAGATCCGCTGGATTCGTTTCTGAATTTTTTTTTTTTGCTGGACTAGTAGTTCGCTCGGAATTCGGGCGAAACCGGAAATTTGGCAGAAGTAAAGCAGGAAGTTTCGGTCAGTATCTTCAAAATAGATACGGCTTATAGAGGTATATCTGAACACGGTTGTCTCTGATGATTAGTCTGGCGAAGACTGGATCTGGCGAAGACAAGACCCGATTGTCTGGATCAGTTATTAGATTTTTGGGATCCCATCGAAACCTTTGGTCTTATTTCTTTCTTGATATAGGCTCAAGTGCCATAGACCGATTGCGATTCCGTCTGTCGGTTCGTCGGTCGGGCTCTCTGTCCCAAGATTACGGGTTAGGGGTACTTCCAGATGTGCTAGGACAATGAAACTTGGCAGGCGTATCAGGGACCCGATCAAACTGTCTTGGAAATAGTCAGTTTCCCGATCCAGCTATCTGGGAGTGGGGAGTGATGGAGATGGGATCCGGAATATTGAGTCGTGCGTAACTTTCGAACGGATGATCGGATTCGAATGAAACTTGATAACTGAATAGAAGACATGTCTCTGATTTTTCATTTAGGATCTGGACCGGATTCGACAGATGCGGGGGAGTTGAGGGGGGAGACTGGAAATCTCATTAAACGGTTAGACTGGAGGGATCATGGTAGAACGTGCTGGGAAGGACAAGCATCTGCTCCAGATAAATCGTTTACACAACCGAAATGGATCCGGACACCTTGGGGGGGGGGGGGGGGTCCAGGATTCCGTTGATGGCGATTTTTTGTAATTTGACGATGAAACTTTGCAGGCGCATTAAGGACCTGATCCGATCATCGTCGGGGGATTGGAGGTAGGGGGAATCTTGAATACGGAGTCATGCGTAACTTTCGAATGGGTGACCGGATTCCAATGAAATTTAATAATTAAATAGAGGACATGTCTCTGGTGTTCTTTTTCATGTACGAACCAGGTCCGACAACTGTTAGAGGGGGGTGGGGGGGAGCTCGTGACCTGCTTAGACTGGAGAGATCGGGATGGAACTTGTCGGGAAGAACACAAACAAATGCTCTAGGTGAATCATTTGCAGAACCGTATTGGATCCTGGCAATGATACTCTTTCAGCCCAAGCTGACTGCGAATCACATGTGACGGTGCAAAACGGATAGTCAGCTACATTTTATTGGAGCTATATTTCAGCCCTTCTTGGCAAGGGTCCTCTTCAGGCTCAGGCCGCTCAAGCTGGAAAATGAACTTGTGGAAAAACAATTAAAGATTCTTCTTTAATATCTCATTTTGTGAATTTCCTCTCTGAAAAGTGGTTTGAGTTAAAGCTGGTATTGTGATTTCATTCTGGACACGGCTGCTGTTTTTGCTGTTCAATTAGGTCGTCGAAAGTTAGAGATTCTTTTGCATTTTGGTTTGGAAGTCACTTGTCTCTTCTTCTTCTTTCCAGCTAAGATGGATACTTGTCGGCGGCATGTATGGGCGATTTGAAGTTGCACCAAAGTACGAAATATTTCGCAGTATATAGAGAAAGAAAAGGAAATAATTACACTCTTTCGGTAACGGAGTAAATTATAACATAAAAAATAAATAAAAAGAACCAACATAAACGCTCCTGCCAGGAAAGCACAGAAAGGCGTGGTTCTCTAGGGCAGGGCATTAACTAATATTGATTAAACAAGAGCTAAAAGTTCATATGACACTTGCAAGGATGGGTCAGAGGATGAAAGTAGGAATTTGCCAACTGGTTTTTTTTTGTGATCATCTGTAAGCAAAACCCATGATATAAGAACGATTAAGGGCCCTTAGAAATTACGACTATGTATCATTTGGTAGAAAGTATTTTATCTATGCGTAGTGCGTGTGTTTAGTTTTTTTTTTTCTCTAGATGTAGTTAGATGAATTAAAATGAACTAAAACCAAGCTAACAACATTGTGAATCTGGACCTGCACTTTAATTTCTCACCATATAAAGTCTTACGATCGGAATGTGGCGTAAACCGAAAATCCTGTACATCAAAAAATGTATTGGTCAAGTCGATATGAAAGTACGAAGAAAGGCTGAAACCGAAGAAAATCCAGTTTGGGTGTTGGTAAAGATTTATAGAGTATGCTGGTCTGAATCTGTACCATTAGTAAATGCTGGTCGGTAGTTCGTTCTGTCGCCATGTGACTAAAACGGTAAATTCTACAGAACAAAAAATTGTATAATCAGGTCCCAGGGGCGGTTCGAAGGGGGGGGGCATGGGGGGTGACTCACCCCCCCCCCCCATTCTCCAGAGAACCTACTCTCAGTCGTACGTTTGAGCTTGTCTGTATGACAGTCGTATGTTTTGAGTATTTCAGAATGGCATACAGGCAGTTACCAAACGTGAATTTCACGCACTAATCACATTTTTAGTGGTTTGGCTACGAAGAAATTTCTGTTCGTATGTTTTCAGATTCACAGTCGTGTGTTCTGAGTTTTCCAGAATGAAAGTCGTACGTTTGAGCTTGCTAGAATAACATCAACCGCGAATTTCACCTGAAAAGACCCGTGACTTGTCGTACTTTACGAAGAGATTTCTAGTCGTAAATTCGAGACAGTCGTAAGTTTTGACCTTGCCAGATAAAGGCAGACAAAGCAGTTAGCTAATCGTGAACTTTGCCTTCAAATGACCTATTTCTGGTCGTATTGTTCCATGTAGAGATTTTAGTAGTATGTTTTAAGCTTGTTATAGATTCACAGTTTTGTGTTCTCAGATTGTCAGAATCACAGTCGTACATCAACCAGAATGACATCAACCGCGAATTTTCCTTGAAAATGACCCGCTTCTTGTCGTATTTTGCGAAGAGATTTTCTAGTCGTATATTACAGTCGTAAGTTTTGAGCTGCCATATGAGACGGTGAAAGGTGAATTTGGACAGCAAATGACCTATTTCTCGTCGTATGGTTGTATAAAGATTTTCTATATGTCATTACGTTAAGAAATATCGTGTGATTTTAGCTTGTTAGAAAAGAAATGCCATTACCAAAGCGTGATTTTCACTCTGTGGCGCTGAAAACAGGCTGATTTTCGAAAATTTCGCCTGCGGCGCGACGTTTCAACATTATCCTATCTAGTTTTGTGCAGAAATCTCCTTATCTAAAAAAGAAACAGTTTTTTTTTCTTTTTGTATAAATGGCTTTCGGAGTTAGGTTTGAACATAAACAGGCTTTGTAAGCACTGTATGATGGGCCTGATGATTGCACTATTTTTTTTGTAGTCTGAATTCAAAATGGAAGCACTACCACATACCAGCTTCCGGGAAAATATCCCACTCCGTTTGCGAATTATCGAGGCACGGACAGATATGTGATATCGTAGGCAGCCTTAAATGTTTCGCAAAACTTTACCTGCGCCGTCTTTCATAGTAGCCTTTGAATGGCCGGTAATTTAGATGAGATGTTAGGCCTAAGATTTCGGCCACCTTGAAAGCTAGATATGCCAGAAAAAGGTCGGATTGCAAAAAAATCGCCTGCGGCGCTGAGTTTCAATTTATCTTGGGTACATACGGTAAAAGCTAGCTGCTGCTTGGGATCTGAGAAGCGTTTAAAAGAAATAGTTTGTGTGGGAAGCAGTCAAATATTGCCGAATAAAGGCCGATTTAACAAATTTTGCCTGTGGCTCTTTCGTAGTTCTGCCCAATTTCTATTTAGTTGAAGTGTGCGTCATTTCTGTGCGGTTTAAATCTTGAGATTTGGGGTCTAAGCTACATTAAAAGGTAGAAGTTGTAAAGGATTAGTTGAATTTAGCTCGGACTGAAAAAATTTCGCCTGCGGCGCTCACTTCACTTTGTCTTGAGTAGATATGTCAGAAGTTGGCACCGAGGCTTGTCTTCTCTCCAGCGAAATTTGCTGATACATATTTGTTTATTATTTTATGAATGAATGAATTCATTCGCCGGTGCCGGTGCTGCGTTTTTAGCCAGTCGTATATTTTGAAGTCCTCTCCCCCCCCCCCCCCATGCCCAAGCCCTTCGAACCGCCCCTGAGTCCATCGCAACCCGACGGAAACATGGAATTCTCTAGACTGTCGCCAGGGCCTTATCCAGGGGTGGGTGGGTGATTAGGGGGTTCGAACACCCCCCCCCCCCAAATAAAAAAAAACATACACAAATATTCGTTTATAAGCTTTAGCCTCCGATCTTTGTCTTTTGTGTACTTTTTGTTCCGACCCAAGGGCACCCCTCCCCGAAATAAATTCCTGAATATGGACCTGCCTACTGTGCCTATTGTAAAGTTAAAAAAAATCCTTCTTGATCTTGCTGTCAATTCAGGTGCAGAAGGGCAAGGTAAGTGTATCGATAGTTGTTCAGGTTTCGACCAAAACCGGAAGTTCAAGGAAAATCGGAATTATATAAAATGGTCTCGATCGAACTTGCAAAACGTCCTCCCGTTTGCGATCCCGCTGAGACATTGTGACTTGTCTTTTCCTGCATACGAGTAGAAACATTCCCTATTACTAATGTGTACTGTGATGGCCAATAGATATTCCTTCAGCCCAAGCTGACTGCGAATCATATTTTACGGTGCAAATCAAATATGATGGCCATTAATTGTTTTTGTTGGGAACGGATTTCGATCTCGAAGAAACTTTGCAGATTGTCATTTGACTTGGGGTTCCCAAATAGCCATTTGTGTAACACGACCCTTGGAAGAGTCTCACGTAACCATAATTAACAGTAGTAAGCTTGTTAGTGTTTCGTGACCACAGCACACTTCTTACGGACTGAAGGCGTGACCATCCCGACACCTTCGGAATAAACTGTCGGAGAAAAGCAAACAATCTTCGCCTTCTTAACGTCTGTGTAGGTTTTGAGAAGCTCGCCTGAGTCGTGTTTATTGTATTAGTCAATGTTTTTAGGAATCTATGAGCGTGTCCGAAAGCTTTCAGTACTGTAAATGCTGCATTTAATGCTGCATATTTATTTTTATTTTCGTCCGAAAGCTCTTACCTTATATGCATCATTAAATGCAGCATTTACAGCACCAAAAGCTTTCGGACACGTTCTTTATTTCTTCTCTGACACTTCTAATTTCGAAATTTAGCCTTAATCGCCAGCTCCCCAGTTTCTTCTTGAAAATTCAGCGTAAAATTTAGCATCTTCGCTGAATTTTTCGATGAATTTTATGCTGAATTAATCCTGCATTAACTGAGCGAAAATTTAAGTCCGAAAGCGAAATGCTGCATAAACTGCTGAATTAATTCAGCATTTTCGTTCGTTTCCGAGCTTTCGGACACGCTCTAAGTATGGTAGCGAAGGGACACACATGACTTCTTAATAATTTACACGTTTGATTTTCCGTCCGCCCGTCTTCTTATTTTGACCGCAAAGAACAAAACAAATGTTTGTGCACACGGTTCATTTTTACGATCCCTAAGGGCCCATGATCATTTCTGCCTTAGTGGTTTTTCTTACTAATCAATTTGTGCGCATCCCAACTGCAAAGTGAAAGAAGTAATTTTGTCCAAAAGATACATTTTCATGATCTCAGGACCATGATCATTTTTGCCTCAAGCTTACAAATAAACTCTTAGCCCTCTTGAAGTGCACATCACCACCGCAAGGGGCAAAAAAAAATACTTTTGAGCAAATGATACATTTTATGATCACCAAGAGCTCGTGGTCATTCGTGCCTCGATGGTTTTGCTTACAAAGGATTATAATAAACCTACGAATTGACGAATTCCCACTTTCATCCTCTGACACAACTTACAAATGACATATGAGTATCTAGCGCTTGTTGTAGTTAGGCTTCATAGTTCATTAGAAGAATTGTGTGTTTGTGTTTTATTTATTTTGTATATTGGCCCACAGGCTTTAAGTGATATATCACATCATATCACAACATAAACTACTTTTGTCAGTAGGCTATCAATGAGACTATGCACACTAGCCAAGCGTCAAATAAAAGTGAACAACCCGTTTTTAATGCCTCGAGGAATAGCAGATTTCCGTGGAATCATTGATGTTCTGATATAAATTACTTAGATGGCGCTAAAAAACATGTTCTTCTAGTTATTAGTGACCGATTTTCTTGCCAAACCAATATGAAAAAGGAGAAATTACTTTGCTGATTAGTGAACATTGTCTCCTTAACATTATTTAACAGTAATAAGAATCATAATTTTACGTCACTTTCCTACACACTTCGCGAATGGTTAGAGAACTCCCAAATAACTGTTAACTGAACCTACACATAAACTCCTTTTTCACCGTCACAGGAACAGCAACCTCACTATAATCATAGCTTTCTGATAGTATGTTCGGTTTTCGTGGAGAATGCAGTTCTTTTGTTGTAAAAGGTCGGATCCAGTCTGGACTTGCAAATGGCTTACCTGGGTTATGATATGATACGCTATAATTCCAAAATAAACTCCATCGGGCGATAGCGGAGCAAAATATCGACACCCCTAACAACCAATCTAAAAAAAAAATCTCTATGTTCTTCATATCTGTCTTAAGGAACCTCCCTAATCCCCTTATTTCCTCCAAAACTTTGTCCTCATTATTTGAATCGCCCAATCCTCCCCATACTCCACCCTATTAAAGATGTCCCTCCTTATGTTGCACAATTCCTAACAATCACGCATCCAGTGGAGAAGACTTTCTTCTCAACTCATCGGACAACAGTAATGACATCTTGCTTTCTAATTTTCCCCAAATACTTTCTTCTCTGACCCAATGTCAAGCTATCCGCTCTCTTAGAAACCACCCATTGACGTTCCTCTCTACCTAGATTTGCTATAAAAAAAAAATTCCTCTCCCCACGTCTCTTTGGCCCTCGTTTGCTCCTGACGCCTACCAGTTTTGCGTTGAACTCGGTCTTGGAGCTTGGTCACACTGGGCTCAAAAAGCCGCCTATTCGACAAACAATTGAAAGTCCCTCGGGGACGTGAGATTTCATAGACTTTGTGGCAGCTTCGGGATAATGAGCAGACTGCAATCAGGGGTCAATTAGGGTTCCTGTAACATACTGATACACGCTGTTTTGCTGTAATTGATCTCCTGAATTTAAAATGACAACATTCAGAATTAGTTGTATCTTGTTCTTTTCTTTTTTTCTACTTTTGCAACCCAAAAAGCCAGGAAATGAGCCAAGTATGACCAAGCTCTTAGGCGAGGGGTTGCTCACTCGCTGGGCACCACTGTACACCCTCGCTGGGCACCGGCTGGGCACCACTGTACAACCATTTTGGGTGTGAGCAACCCCTCGCTCTTAGGAAGGCTAAGGAACACAACAGATGTAACTAGAGCTTTAAGATCATATGGCACTTTTGCAGTGGCCGGATTCCGTTCGGATCTGTCATTCTGGGGCTTAAGACACTTCTGCCTATGATATATCGTTGATCCCTTTGCCCCTTTCACATATGGCCAAATTTTCCCGGATTTCCAAATTAATCTCAGGTCCTGACATGCCCGGCATGTTTTCCTACCAGTTCATCTGGATGTACACTAGTTGCGTTTTTGATCCGAATTCTCCGTTCCGAATTCTCGCTTCTGAATTCTCGATTCTCGTACAAATTACCGTTTTTGCTCCTCTGTCTTCTCCATTCTTGCTTTTAACAAAAACACTAATTTTGCAGCTCGTCCGCAACCCGGTATACGTGTTCGTGCATATTGAGCACCCGGACTCTGTTGACCAATCAGGGAGGACAACGCAGAGAGGGAGAATCGAGAATTCGCCAACGGAGCAACTTCTCGATTCTGCGGAATCTTGAGGTTTTCCCCGTTCTCGATTCTGACAAAAACGCAAGAAAAGGAGAATTCACTTCATCTGAATAGTCCAAAAACGCGAAATAGGAGAATTCGGAGGAGAATCGCGAGGAGAATTCGGATCAAAAACGCAACTACTGACTCGTTATCAGACCACCCGGGAATAAAACGTCATTTCTGACACTTGAGAAAGTTGATAGTGTCATAAAAAGGCCGTTTTCGGAAAACTTAAGCTTTTCACGTAACATCAATTAACAGTAGCAAGATTTGTACTTCGTGACTACTTGCCCACGTACGGCCCTTCTAAGTAAACAAGCAAACAAATCGTGTTTCACCAACGCAGAATAGAAAACATCCTTATAATCATATTTGTTGTGCGAGTCATTGTTTGACTTCGGAAACCATTTTTTTTTTGGGAAGCAAAAAGGAGTAGTGACATAGCGGATTGTCCTAATTTGTTCGGTACAAGTCAACAATTATTCGTCATGATTTGCGGTATCTAGGTGTGTCGGCCCAATTCGGGCAGCGTTGAATATTTCTGATTCATTTTTACATCACACCTCGCACTATTTACTGCTTATGTTTCAACATTCAAAAATGTCTGAACACTGTAAAACTAGGCCCGGCTTTTAACAAATAATCCATATCTTTTTAAGACTTTTCCAGACCCATTTAGCAAAAACTTGCCTACGCACAGAACCTCTAAGTAAACAAGCAAACAAATCTGTTTTACCGACACAGGAGTAGAAAAGTTTCTTATAATCATATTCGTTGTGCGAGTCATTGTTTGACTTGGGAAACCATTATTTTTTTTAGGGAAGTAAAAAGAAGTAGCGACATAGCGGATTGTTCTGATTTGTTCGTTAAAGGCAACTGTGAATCGTCTTGATTTGCGCTATCTAGTCATATCAGGGACCCATACATTTCCTGTAATGAATCGCCATTCAGGGGGCTTGTCAATAAGAGATTTCTGATGCGCTCTTGACCGAGCGTTAGATAGTTCGAGAAATACCCACGGGGATATAATTCGCGACTATCCACATAGACAAAATTTTCGCAGCTGTTGTGCTGAACTAGGAATATTTCTCTGTAATTGAAAAGTATCCTGGATCTTTTGTCCTAGCTTAGGTACCTGGTGGCATGCTGAATAGTCCAAACAAATTTTGTCTATCAGAGCAAGAACGCCGTTTCGACCCAAGCGGAATTTTTTAGTGAGGCTCGGGCAACATAGCAACACAGAAGCATAGGAAATGACAAGCCCCCTGAATGGCGAGTCATTACAGGAAATTCATGGGTCCCTGGTCATATCTTTAAACAACTCGGCCGGCCCATCTGAGTGGGGTATTTCTGATTCATTCTAATTCGTTCGTGGCGTCGCTAGCCTTTTACCTTTGGGTTTGCTGTCCAGTTTTGCCAACGTCCTGTTTGATTGCGTTTGTGATTTCGCTATAACAATTTTCAGTTAAATTTTGCACGAAATTTAATCGGATTTGCAGGGATGTCAGTAATAGCTTGCTGCGATAAGGAGCGTGTTGGAAGTTTTGATAACAAATATTTTTTATCAAAAATATTTTTCAAAAATATTTAAATATTCTTTGAGCCCAAGCTGGCTTTGAAACATTTATTCAAACAATGTTTACACCGGATACGTCAGCTAGGATTCTTCATCAGCGATATTTCGGTCCTTCTTGGCAAGGGTCCTCGTCAGGCTGTCAATCCTCTGGGTCAACGTCGGGGAAGGAAACAAACCTGTAATCTGAATATTTAAAATAATGTAAACATAAATAATTAATATTTAAAAAATATTTAAATAATAATGAATCAGTTAATAAATAATAATTAATTACAAATAATAATAAATATTCCTTCAGCCCAAGCTGACTGCGAATCATGTTTGACAGTGCAAAACGGATACGACAGCTGAATTTTATTAGAGCTATATTTCGGTCCGCTCAAGTTGGAAAAACGAACTCGTTGAAAAACAAACTAAAGATCCTAGCTTAATAGACCCTTGCCAAAAAGAGCCGAAATATAGCTCTAATAAAATTCAGCTGACCTATCCGTTTTGCACTGTCAAATATAGATAATAAAAATAACTAAAATAAAGAATCTTAAAATAAAATAAATATATATACAAAAATGTTTAAATATGGGATTTGAACCCGCGACCTTGAGTTCTTAACATAGGTCGTTTGACTGAGGTCATCTGAGTTGGAGGCTCCGTGCCTTCCGTCTGTTTCCTGTAGGTTATGAAGGCTACAGTTGGCCATCTTTTATAACCGCATCAAATAAAACTTGTTGAAGATACTTTATTAAACTTCTGGTTTGCGAATTTCTATGCCTCAACTTCAAGAGCGTCTTTCCCATTTCAATTAATATTTGATTGTGTTTTGATTTCATCTATTAAAGGGCCGGGTTGTCGGGGAGGGAATTGGGGTCCTCTGTTTATGAACTGTAGTATTTTTTGTCCCCGTTATGAAGTCCCAGGCGTAACTTCCAGCTCTGTTTAAACAAGAAATGTTGTAAAATTAATTGTCTGGGTTTCTTTTTCTTTGTAATTCAGTTTTTTTTTTAATCAAAGGTGGTCCCAGTAGGCGAGTGGTTCGTGGTCCGGCAATATGCACATATAGTAGTAATAAATTTTACACTAGACCCTTGACGGGCATGGTAAATTACAAAAAAAAAACACCAAAAAACAAAACAAAATTACACAAAGAAGTAGAACGTGAAGGAGCCCGAAACCTGGGTAGGACTCTAGAAAGTGATCCCTATACAGCATTCCCGGACAGATAAACTTTTTCTCCCAACTTCTGTATCAACCAGACGTTCCCCCGTATTCCACCCCAAAAAACTCCCTCCTTAAATCTCTCAGTTCTTCGCAAACATTTATAAAGTGCTTAGTATTTTCCGGATACATTATAACATACAGTTAACAAATAAGCACCTCAAGAAGAAGAGAAGAATATCTTTTCGTACCCCCCCCCCCCCCGGAAAATTAGGAATTAAAGCTTTTTGTAGAGCAGAAGCTGCCAGCCATGTTTTTTTGTGGGAGGCGGAGGTCGGAAGGATTTCATGTGCAGATTTGAGACTTGTTTTTTTTACCATTTTTCGAAGAAAGTCTGTGAAACATCAGGGCATGGTATAAGCAAACAAAAGTGTATGTTAAAGTTTAACTGAAAAGTCAACTTATTTTTGCGTCATTTAATTGAATATACTGAATAATTTGGATTCTGTTAAGGGATTTTTCATTTTCCACTATCTGCTCTAGTTATGACGTTCAGAATATCTGCGGTCGTCCCCACAACGTGAATTCTACTATGATGCGGGAAATTTTAATCTCAACCTAAACGCGGCTTTTCACTGGGCAGCGGTGAGCTTGTTAAAGACTGCTTAGTGCCCGAAAAAAAAAAATCATAAATCTTTCTGGTTAGGCAAACAACACAGATACAAGAGCATAGAGGTACTACAAATCACACGGAAAATCCACTATTTGAAAATCGATTATTCGTGAATATTAGAACAACGAAGTTACGCATTTTCAGCGGGTCTTCAAGCCAATTTAAGTGAGTAAGTCATCGGTAACTAGATTATCCTATCCCAGCCCTTTTCAGTTAAACTTTAAAGAATTACAAAAAAAAATGGTTGTCAGTGACAATTCGGCCCTTCTTCCCAAGGGTCCTCGTGAGGATGTTGCTGAAAGAAAAGTAGGAATCAATTCAGGTTCGATTGCTTGTTTGTTTCTTTCATGACTTTTTGGGATCCCAAAAGGTAAGTGGAGGAATACCAATGACATCGTAAAAGTTCTCCGTCTGTCCGTCCATCTGTGAGCACGATAACTCTCGAAGGGAATGAGATATTTTGGATTCTTTGAGTCACGTGTAAGGTCAAGTTCGTAGATGGGCTCTGTAGCCCTACAAACGGATTCTTAGGGATGAAAACATGGCCTGGCAGCTTTTTGGGATCCCAAAACGTAAGTGGAGGGATACCTATGACATCGCAAAAGTTGTCCATCCGTCCGTCTGTCTGTCCGTCTGTGAGCACGACAACTCTCGAAGGGAATGACATATTTGGATGAAACTTGGTGTGAGGATTCTTTGGGTCAAGTGTAAGATCAAGTTCGTAGATGGGCTCTGTAGCCCTAAATTTGAGGGTGGGGGAGGGGGTTCAAATTAAGGGGCAAACAAAATATTATGAAACAGCTAATGTGATAGTCGATTATGGGGTAAGAAGACATGCTGGACATGATGACGGAAACCATTTTCTCGCCGGACAAGTAGTTCGTCCGGGATCCAGCAAAAACTGGAAAGTTTATTGAAAGTAAAAGTTTTATTTGATGTTGATTAGATGTTAGACTTAGGGGTAAGAAAACATGCTAAACACTTATGTGAAAATCATTTTTTACCCGGACAAGTAGCTCGTCCGGAATCCGGCCAAAACCGAAAAATTTATTTAATGTAAAAGTTTTATTTTTAGTTGATTAGATATCCGATTTAGGGGTAAGAAGAGATGATGAATCCGTATATGACAATCATATTTTTACCCGGACATATAGTTCGCCCGGAATCCGGCTGGAACCGTAAAATTTGTTCCAAGTTAAATTTTTATTTGAAGTTGATCAGATGTTCGATACTGGGGAAAGAAGATTCGCTGATTTCGTTTTTTAGCTTTCTTTTTTCGCCGGATAAGTAGTTCTGGAATCCGGCCGAAACCGGAAAATTGGCAGAAATAAGGCAGGAAGTTTTCGTCAAAATAGATATGACTTGTAGGGGTAAATACACATGCTGAATCCATATCTGAACTTGGTTTTCTCAGATGATTAGCTATTTACTGGCCTTAATCTGTTTCTAAATTTTGATATAAAAAAGTGCTCGAGGAGTCTGGCGAAGACTGGACCTGGCGAAGACAAGACCCAATTGTCTGGATCAAATACTGAATTTTTGAGATCCCATCGAAACCTTTGGTCTTAGTCCATTTCGATCCATCGTTTAACATGTGGGTCCTAGTCAGTTTTAGGAATATTTAAACAAAAGCGGCAGGTATTTTTTTTTTTGAACCGATTTCTGGTCGGAAAAAATCTCCAGGCAGACATAAAGCCTTTGTGATAACTTTTTGTTATTGTTTTTCAGAACCTTGCCCACTTCCCGACGCCCCCACCGATTGACATGATAGTTAGTGTTCTGACAATGGGGTATTGGCCTACTTACCCCCCTTGCGAGGCTCGGCTTCCTGTTGAGATGATACAGCAGCAGGAAACTTTTAGCAAGTTCTACCTCTCCAAGCATTCGGGTCGGAAATTGCAGTGGCAGCACTCCCTTGGACACTGCGTGCTGAAGTCAAACTTTCCACATGTAAGTAAGCTGCTCTCCGTAATAATATTAATAATAATAATTCACACAAAAATCCTGATACTATGGCAAAGAGCGTAATAAAAAAGAAAAAGCACTTTAAAGCACTTTGCAGACACCAAGTTTCCAGATACCTTACTATCTGATATCACGGTCTAAAGTTGTTTTTGCAGTTATCGTGATATCTGATACCACGGTCAAAAGGTCTTTTTGCAGTTACCGTGGTATCTGGCCAGTTAGCGTGTAACTCATATTCAGATACTGATCGTGGTATCTGAAAAAGTTATCTCCCTTCCATCATCACCAACACGGGAGCCTGGGTTTTTGTCAAATTGGTGTGAAAGAAGTTTGGCACTTCTGATGTTGAGGGGACATGAGTATTTCTTTAGGGATGACATCTAAAAGCGCAAATTCGGCAATTGTCGTTTTTGCAAAGTAACCGTAGTATCAGATATCAAAGCTATCTGCAAAAACGAAAAAATGCAAATCCAGTTACGGTGGTATCAGATACCAATCGAACTGAAAGAAAACTGACAGAAGGAAACGCCGTGTCAGTAGAAGCTCTTCATATCGTCGAAACATGTACTTCCAATCATTCTACTTATCCACACTTAGTCGTTTACTCTACCCATAGGTCATTTAACTCACAGAATTCATACACCAATTGCAACAAAACTTTCTACCACGCATTGCGTAGAAATACGGACCAGTACGTCCCAATTACTCTCCAAATACTTCCTCCGATTTCCCAGTAGCAAACAATGTGCCCTACAACTAATTAATATCCTTAAATCCATCCACTTCGTCTCGGCCTTAAACAGATCAGAGCCACCATGCGCATTAGTTACTGTTAAAGCACATCTCGCAACATTACTATTTTTATGTTCCAGTATTCAGAACTATCTGAATACTATAAAACTGAGCTCTGCTTATAACAAATTATCCACGCCTTTGGCTATGTTAAGCCTTTTTCCAGACCCATTAACTACTAGCAAAAAGTTCCGTACTTCGTAAATAAATATTCCTTGAGCCCAAGCTGACGTTGAAACAGGCCCTTCTTGGCAAGGGTCCTCGTCAGGCTGTCAATCTTCAGCGTCAACGTCGGGGAAGGAAACAAACCTGCAATAAATAACTATCGAAAGAAAATAAATAACTAAAGAGATATCGCTGCTAAAGCATCGTAGCTGATACATCCATTTTATACATTATTTGAATATGTGTTTCAAAGTCAGCTTGGGCTCTAGAAAAAATTTGGCAAGATTCAGAAAACCGGTTTTACGCATCAATAGCATGATGTGTGAACACTTGTCGTGAGCATATTGCGCATAGAAACTAGTGAATCTGGGCAAGTGCAAAGATTAGTGAGGTGGCGGTAGCGTTTTCAGAATGTAACATGAAATTTGGGTCTCCGGTTTTAAGAATTAATAAATGCAGTTACGGAAGTAGGTTACATTGGTATTATTGGTACAACGAGTCTTTTAAGAAGTTAGTGTAAAAAGGTGCAGCAGGATTTTCCGCCTCATCGTCTCATGGCTGCCTAGAGTAACCCAAGCAGGCGGCGATTTGGTTAGAGTATCATCCCGATGAAAAACTATCTCAAAATAGTAGTATGAAGTTGTACGAAAAAGTAGCATGCAGTACCAACTGATGCTACCAAATACTACTGCTTAAGATTAGCCCAGTGTGAGGAACATTAAATTAAAATATTCTGTACTACTGCATATCAATCAATACATGCAACTTTTTCGTACAACTACCATATACAACTACAGGCCACATATTTTTTATCGGGGTCAGAGAAAATATAACCGATTTCTATTTTTCTTGATCACGCCCGTCACGTCCTGTCCGCATTAGAATCTGACCTGTATAGCTCTTATGCTTATTACACAGAGTTTGTCCCCAATAATCATCAACATATAACTAAAACTCTGGTAGTATATATGTTTAATTATAATTTTTAAGCAGGAAAAATGTGTAGACCTCCCCGACGTTGAAAGTTGGTATGCTACCCTTTAATTTAAAATGTGAAAGCTTATATTTTCGGTTCGTGAATTCTGTGTAGGTGTTGCATTATGTCTTCGTGATTCAAGCTGATAAGAAGACGATTGGGGACAAACAGACTATTCCGCGGTGATTGCTTAACTGGTATAATGCCAGTTATCCTCATGCCCTCACTTATGTCCGATATGTGGGAATATAGGCATATTCTCGTCGTTCCCCGAGGACTTCACTTGAGGAGTACCCGCGTTTTTGTTTGTCCCGGGGACTCACTCCCCGTATTCTCGCGAGTCCCCACGGACGGGGAATGCTCCGATTATCATCATCATCATAAAAAAGGACTCCCTTTCAGATTCGGAGGAGAATCAATTTTTGCTGGTGTTGGTGCAATGTAAATTAATTAAAAACAATCAGAATAAAAAAAAACAAAGATAACAAGCAAAATCCATTTTGGAAGCATTCCCCGTGTCCTCGCTGTTTCTGTACGCGGAGTCCACGTGGAGTGACTCCCTCTATTCTCGCCGTGGCCCTTCGATTCCCCGAGGAGTCCTCGGGAAACGGCGAGAATACGCCTTATGATTGAGAACCTAAAGCATTTCATGCTTTTTGTTTGCAAAAAGATGGACACCACAACAACACAACAAATGCCAACAACCACAAATTTATGAACATGAAAGCTTGAGGGAACTGAATACTAGAATATACAAATTCGGAGGGAGTGGGAACCGTTGAAACATATTGAACTTGAGTGGTTACCGAATGATGAGTGTATCACGTCCGATATAATAATATTTATTTATTACCCACTTACATCAAAAAGATTAATAGTGGAGTATAAACTTGAAGAAAGAAAGAAAAAACGGAAAAAGACGTAAAACAAAAACTAAAGTCAACAAAACATTAATCAAACAAACGGATCAAACCGTGGTGAGGCGACAAACAGCTTTTTGTGTAGGTCAGTCAGCTTCTCAGTAATATTCGGAAGATAAAACTTTTCAACTATCTTTCCATTCTTGTACCACAGAGGAAGATAGAGAAGAAATTTACAGAATCGGAAGTAAGAAGATTGAATGTCACTAATATCTTTTTTCTTAAATATGTAGAAATGGGAATAAGAACCTAAAGCATTTTATGATTGTTTGTTTGTAACCCGTCAAAATAGATAATTTTTAGGAAATAAGTGGTACATTTAGTGCCTAGGATTGTCCTGCCTGTAGAATGCTTTCCCGATCCCTCCACCCTATGCGTGCCACAATATTCCGGGAATTTGTCTTCGAATCCCCACAGAGTTGCCAGATCCAGTCTGGCTTGTCAGCAGAATGTCTGGGCAATGTGCTCTTGTCAGCTATCTAGTTTCATCCGGATTGGATCACCTGTTCACCTCCTTTCTTCCGCTCCCCCACCGAAATTCGAATCCGGGAATAATCTATATGACAAAGTCCGAAACACGCCGGTGATCCAAGGGGAAGAACGAGAAACGAATCCTCAAAACTGAAATCCTATGTAAACCAATCAACACTGTTTGTCGTGGTGACGTTTCTGGCTCTTTGCTAGAAACACGTCGATTGTTCTTCGACACGAAGAGTTAAGGCCCATTCACAACGGGTTTTAACTAATACTCAGTACCACACTGTCAGAAGTTTCATAACAGATTGCGCATAACACTTTCAAGAATAACACCTTTTCACTAAGAAAAAAAGTGTTATGACCAATTAAGTTTATACTATTTCGTGCCCAGATCTCCAACAACACATTCAATAGGTAAAATACTACACTGTCAGAAGTTCCATAACGACAACAGCAGGATGCGCGGTTTCAACAGATAACACTTTGGGATGTTATATGTTATGTTTCTTTCGTTCCCGTTAGTATTTTTACCAATTGAAGGCGTTGTTGGAGACCTAGGCACTAAAAAGTGTAAACTTAATTGGTCATAACACCTGATTTCTAAGTGAAAAGGTGTTATTCTTGAAAGTGTTATGCGCAATCTGTTATGAAACTTCTGACAGTCCGGGAATAATCATATGACAAAGTCCGAAATACGCCGGTGATCCAAAGGAAAGAACGAGAAACGAATCCTCAAAACTGATTCGAATCCTATGTAAACCAATCAACAATGTTTGTCGTGGTGACGTTTCTGGCTCTTTGCCACAAACACGTCGATTGTTCTTCGACACGAAGATTTAAGGCCCATTCACAACGGGTTTTAGCTAATACTCAGTACCAGCAGGGACCCATAAATTTCCCGTAATGACTCGCCATTCAGGGGGCTTGTCAATAAGAGATTTCTCATGCGCTCTTGACCGAGCGTCAGATAGTTCGAGAAATACCCACGGGGATAAAATACCCGACTATCCAGATAGACAAAATTTTTCGCAGCTGTTATGCTGAACTAGGAATATTTCTCTGTAATGGAAGAGTATCCTGGATCTTTTGTCCTAGCTTAGGTACTTGGTGGCGTGCTGAATAGTCCTGACTGAAGATGGCTATCTATATCCATCTGAGCAAGAATGCCGATTATACCCAAGCGGAATTTTTGGAAACTAGGTGAGGCTCGGGCAACATAGCAACATAGAAGCATAGGAAATGACAAGCCCCCTGAATGGCGAGTCATTACAGGAAATTTATGGGTCCCTGGTACCAGGTAGTTCTGAAAGTCGCTTCGATACCGAGTCGTTGCCGGGTTTCTGCCGTTCCCAATTGACATTGGTGCCAGTTTCGGGTACCAGCTAGACTCGGACCCAAGTTTAATTCAGTTCAACTTTTGATGGTAGGCTACTAGCCAACCAGACTGCTTTGGGGAATATTGAGGAATAATCTGATCGACTAGGGCTGAACAACGTCAGACCGAATGACATGGACCCAATTCTTTTTCGATTTTCGAGATTTTATCTACTGGGCTTGTTTCTTGATTTTATCTGTTGGGCATGTTTCGAAACTAGCCAATCAGAGTATTTCTCGAAGTAGTCTGATTGGCTAGTACCCTCAAAAGTTGAACTGATTTCAACTTGGGTCAGAGACTAGTTGGTACCCGAAACTGGCCCAGTATCCATTGCGAACGGCAGAAACTCGGCACGATTGTATTTACGAACTTGATTGTTTTATTTAGAAATTTTATACGAGATACGCTATGTAATTTTGACTTGTCTTTCGTTTATTGATGTATTTTATTTATGAAATTTTAATGTTATCAGATAAGTAATATTGACCTGTCGAGTTGATTGATAGTGCTTGAAGTGTCTTTATTTGTATTGACATATCCAAAGCTATTTTTATGTATTTAAAGATATTACGGATTAAATCATCATTTCATTTCAAACCTCGGTCTCGGAGCGATTTTCAGAGCCATCTGTGACCGAGTATTGGCTAAAACCAGTTGTGAATGGGGATTTAGTCATCAAGAGTATTTTACTGTCTCCAGTAATCTTAGTCAGGTCCACAGTAAGCATTGCACGTTTTGTTTCCCCTAGCCTATCTGACAGAAATCTAACTCGGTGATAACCGGACGGGAAAGCGATCGGTTGAGCCAAAGGCTATAAATGCAATAAAATCTTTAGCTTCGGGTCTTTCCCCCTTCGTGTGTTGCAAAACACCTACACTTTTCTGTATTTTCTTTTCTACTCATAGCACATCATTTTCCCATTCAGGAGGCCTCCAAAAAGTTTCGTAATGATTGTAATTTATCTAGTACGATGTGTTTATACCCATTTGGCAGTGGTCCTATTTGGCACTGAATGTTTGCTAAATGACCGGGGAAGTAACAAGTTTTGTCTAGCCGTAGCAGATTTCGCTAATTATGTTTCTCAAGGTTGCGGCGTTGACGTTTAAGTATCAAAATGAAATTATGTCGGCAAGATCACAGGTACGAAAAAGATGAAAAGCCTTCTTAAATTTCATCCACAATAATAGATCAATCGTTAAAGTTTTTGATTCATGTGGGCCGAGAAGATGGAGACACCATCATTTTTTGATGGGTCGGATTTTTACGAACAAACTTTTACCTTTGTTTTCCCCAAAATCCTCACGGTAGCCAACGTTATCCACAAAATACTTGAACACAATTCACTCCTGAACGCCAATCCGCCATTGCTAATTAACTATTCATTGATCTCCTGCCGCTGGGCACAAGATTACTAGAACCTTCGAGAAGATCGAGTGGCGTGTAAGAGGATTAAAACAACCAAGTATATCACCATGTGGACTTGAGGTATGTCGGAAAAAGAAATCATCGGCCAGTTTGACATTTTTGGTCTCTGAAGCTGAATATTATTTAGCTCATTTGCAGAATCTTCAAGAAATCACTATAACGGATTTAGTATAATTTACGGCGTTTGTTTATTGTGATCTAGTTTACATCCTTAATTCATTGGACTAACAGGAATTAACATAAAAAAAACGGAAAACAAAATACTTAAAGAAATCGATAATGCAAATAATTATTTTAATTTTTCTACACATTTTCCATATGCCTGCTACAATAAAAACATTTTGTTAGATCCAAAGTCAAACTATGATTCCACCTTCCCCATGACGGGCGCTTCCGACCCGCACCGCTAGATGACCCAGCGGTCGGATCGAGTCGTGGCGTCATCTTGGGTCTTTTGTGGGGGGGGGGGGGGGTCTAGACGTTGCAAGTGCTAGAATGCTTATGATATAACTCCTTTAACTCAATAGTACTGTACATTCAGCACTACTGTAAATACAGCGAGACATTTGTAAGTAGTGAATTGAAAGACAAAAGTGCTCCTCAGCCGGGATTTGAACCCAGGACCCTGACTTTCCAGGCGACCGCTCTACCAACTGAGCTAGCAAGGGGCCTGAGAACATAGTTCGCAACCGACTGCAGTAGTCCTATAGATGCCGGCCATAGGAACAGTGCGAAGGCAAATTTATCGAAGAAATTCACATCCCCTTGTCACGGTAGAAAATAGATATTACTTAGATGGCGCTTTATAGAAGGGGCTTGTTTACGGTGAAAGTCCCTTGTATAAGCGCCCTCTGAGTAATATCGAATACAGTGAGATGGACACAGACCACAGTAAAAACGATTGACTTAAATAAGGTTTAAAGGACACCTGAATGAAGAGTACCAAGTATCTATATGTACCCTATATGTATGACTTCCGTTAACATTACCTGCAGAAAACCCGGTCCAAATACGAACTACTGTTTCCTTTCCAAGCTATGATTTTTGCTCCATTTTGCATCTGTCCTTATTTCAGCATCGAACAATTTTAGAAATAAACAAAAGTCTCCAATCAACCCTTCTTCTGGAATATTTTTTAACCAGTTAAAATGGATATCTAGAAGAAATTCCCTTACGATCTGGCCAGCGCTGTACAAGATTTTAATGAATTGTGCTTTTTGTCTTGGGAGTCTGCATGTGCAAGCCTCCAGAAACGAACATCCCTGTTTTGAAAACGTCACGCTCAGGAGAAGAATGCTCTCCGTGGCCATGTCTGTAAATGCATTCTACATGGTGTGTTCAAGTATGGTTTCATTGTTCAGGTGTCCTTTAAACAGGGGCCAAAAATACGCTGTTTCTATTTAAAAACAATGCTGTATATCGTGATATTAGAAACCTTTTCCTTCCATGAAAGTGCCATAGACACTGAAAAAAAACGCATACATTCGCGTCGTTCAGGTTGTAGCTCGGAAGTGGCAAATCCCTTTGCTCACCGCCTACATGTGGTTCGGCGATGCCGGAATTCTTAATTTTCTTGCATTAGCACTACTGATCGTCATTGATTAATTACCAGTTTAGCATGTATAATTTGTTAGTATCTGCATTATGTTCATTTTTATTTCTGTTCTTGCTCGAAGTTGGTTGCTATATAGGATAAGAGTGTTTCGTGCCTGAGCTTTTGTTCTTAACTATGGTACTAAGAAAATGCCCCCTTGTGTACGAAACTTGCCTGCATACACTCAGAAAACGGCCCACTTCCTTTGGCGTTATTACGTTTGACAAACAGTCGTATCGGGTGGAGCCCGATCAGTGCAGTTTTTGGCATTACTAAACCACTGTCATTGACACGAGGGAAAGTTGAGATTTGCGCGTGCGGGTTTTGATTGATAGGATATTATGGGTCGTGACACTGCTTCCCGCCAACGCTGTTTTCGGCGAAGTTGAGTAGAAACGGCCTCTGGATTTCATGATTTCGATAGACCCCCACATTTTTTACTTAAGTATCTAAGTATAAAGTACCTGACATTAGATTTACTTAAAGTTTAACTGAAAAGTCAACTTATTTTTGTATCATTTAGTTTAATACACCGAATTGTTTGGTTCTGCCAAGGGACTTGATGATTTTCCACTATCTGCTCTAGTAGTAACGTTCAGAATATCTACGGCCGCTGCCCACAGAGCAAATTCTACTGTGACGCGGAAAATTTGAATCTCAACACAAACGCTGCTTTTCAGAGTGCAGTGGTGAGCTTGGTGAAGACTCATTAGTGCCTGAACACAAACTTTTCCTAAATCTTTTTCGTCAAGCGTACAGCACATGTACAAGCGCATAGAGGTACACCGACAGGGAAAGTCCATTATGGGAAAACCGATAATTCGTGTATAGCGGAGAAACGAAGTAACGCGTTTTCATCCGGTCTTCTTTAGGTGGATAAGTGATGGGTAACTAGATTAACCTATCTTAGCCCTCTTCGTTTTAACTTTTAAGTAGTAGCCTACGTGAATTTTAAGCTCATGATTGTGCTGAAGTTGTACTTCAAGTACTTTAAGTTGAGAGAACGTGGTCTTGCGGCTTTTAATGAAGCTCCTCCCATCTAGTGGTCAGGGGTGGCCCGAAGCACTCAGGCCAGGGGGGGTGAGACCCCTGAATGGAATATACGACTCGCACGTACCAACAAAAATGAACTGTTGCGACTACGCGGCAATGGCTCATATTCCCCACCAAGAAATATTAGAGCCGGTGTAAAACTAGCTGCAATGCATCAGCTGAAACTATTCTTGTAATCAAAATTTTTGTATAAATACCTTCATAGCCTCAGCTATACATTTCAACTTTCGCTAAACAGGAAAGCTTTCAACGCCTTACCCAAGACAAAGTAAAGCAAGCACCGCAGGCGAAATTTTATTAATCTGCCTTTGTCTAGAAAGATTCTAGCCAGCCTTTAATGTGTTTCAAATCTAAAAATTCCAAGCCCAATCGCCAAGTAAATGACACACCGTTCCCCTAAATAGAGAACACTATGAAATGCGCCGCAGGCGAAATTTTGTGAAACGCCGAGGAGCAGACCTTCTTTTTGCGATCCCATTGAAAAGGAAAAAATAGCTTTGAAATCACAAATCTGACCGTCGAAAAAAGTGATAAAACAGTGGCCATAGAAAACCAAGTAGACACAAAGTAGATTTGTTACGAATTAAAGCAAAAAAAGTAATTTTCACGTTAAAGACACGCATATTCAGAAACAAAACGAGGAAGTTTGCCAGTGCATTAAAAGAAAAAAAATCCGGATTTATGGACGTAAACCGCGATCCCAATAAAAAGTTAAGAATAGCCATGAAATCACGACTCTGTCCATCGAAAAAAGTGACAAAATAGTGGCCATAGAAAAGAAAGAAGATTTGCTCCGAACTAATAGCAAAAAAAAGTAATTCTCACCTTCAAAACACACATCCTCAGAAACGAAAGGGGGAAAACAGGTTTGCCAGTGCACTAAAAAAAAAATCCGGATTTACGGACGTAACGAACTTTTGGTCTTGGCCTGACAGGAGTTTACAGATAGAAAAAGACGCCGGTTTGCCGACGAGACTTGAGCTGCGTTTTTTCCGGATGATTTGATGTACTTTTGTTTCGTTATGAAAGTACCGTGTACCGTTTTATTTGTCATTCGACACACTGTACTTTCATGTCGAAAACTAGAGTAGGTAAAGCTAAAGTGATTTGAAGAATTGCAACTTAAAACTGGTTTTCAGAATTTGATTCTACGCGACAGAAGATGCCATACACAGCAAATGAAGATGAGAAGGTCGCTTTTAGAATAACTTAAACATGAAAGAGATCATTTTCGAGTTGTATGAGTGTCCTGAAGTTTACGAAGTTTTTTCAGATGTTCTTTAACACTAGTGTACAGGGGCGTCACGTATGGGGGTGTGGATAACCCCCCCCCCCCCCACCCCTCTGCTGATGTTGTGCGATTTTTCGTAAAAACAGTCGATTTTTTTTTGGAAACAGTCGATTTTTCTTCAAAACAGTCAGTTTTTCGTAAGTCGATTTTTCTTAAAAACGGTCGGTTTTTCTTTAAATCAGTCGATTTCGTCAAAATAGTATTTTTTTTCCGCAAAGAAAGCCGGTAAAAATTACCAGCCAGTCGGTAAATACCTTGCTCCTCCCATATTTGATAGTGCAATGATTCGCAGTCATCAGTAGTACATATGATTCGCAGTCAGCTTGGGCTGAAGGAATATTTTTGCTCCTTCCCCCCCCCCCCCTCCCCCCTCCGAACATTTTGGATAGTAACGCCTCTGCTAGCATAGAGGTCAAAAACTTACCTCCCGACTAGAATGAGCTATTCCAGCGTCTGCAGAACCCCTCCTGTCCTGGGAAACGAATGTTAGGTGCATATTAAAATCTTCCTTGTCCTTTTTAAGCGTTGTTCCCACCTCAACCGCTCTTTGTAATCGACATTTTTCCATCTGTTCTGGGCAAACTTGTTTCGCGGGTCTCATGTCATTTGATTTCTGATGGCTTTTCCATTCTGTTCAAAAATTCTATTCCTTCTTTTTTCACTTATAGCAAAAGATGACCAACAATCAATGCACATAATCTTGTCTCTCGCTTTTGGTCTATAAGGTATATCAATGTTACCCAGTCAGACTTCACTTTAACAAATAACAACTAACCTATTGTAACTTTGACAGGCTAAAATCTGAAAGACCTATGTGAGGCAGATCCAAATCCCATGGGAGTAGAACAGGTAGCCGCATTGCTGCCCCCATGAATCCTGTCTCCGACCTAACGGGGTTACAAAACCTGGTTTAAACGATTCGCATGTCTTTAGGAACTGGCTTACGACTGAAGCTGTGTAGAGACAAAATTAACATTTTTTTTTTTAAACGACTAGGATTGTTTTTTATTAAAATGGAAGCCCGGGACCTCGGCGAGGCCAAAATAAACGACTGATGCGACTTAGCAAAGGCTAAAATAAACGACTGATACGACTTAACAAAAGGCAGGGGGAGTGAGACCCCCCCCCCCCCTTCGGGCCACCCCTGCTAGTGGTATGCTTAACCAGCACGTGTTTCATCAGTTTTATTTCTAATGGATATATTTGCTGGATAAGTGCTGCCAAAGAAGCATTCAGTCTGCCAATCGATGTAATCTGAGCAGAATGTACATGGGAGAGTACTTGAAAATGTATGGTACTTGAGTATTTTACTAAAGCAGTAAGTACAAAGTACCCAACGAAAATTGTATTGTCACTAATGAAAAAATAAATCAAATAAAATAAACACGTTAATGTTCACTGGATAGACTATAAAATTCCACTAAATATATTTCCAATTTTGAAATACTGTTGATGACTAACTCTTCTTGCCGATGCAAAATCGCCCTGTACCTAGCAGAAGAGCCGGAAGCGGTATCACAGCTGCTCCCAAACATCGCCATGATTGGTTAACACAGCATTGAGTTGTTGAGTTTGAGTCGTTAGTGCTACGTTTTCTCGTTCTTCCCGAGGATCATTGGCGTGTTTTGGACTTATTCATATAGAGTATTAACATATACACTAAACAGGTTCTGGATTAAACAAGATCAAAGGTTTGATAAGAACCCCAAAACGGAATTTTATTGCACTTTTTGTTCCAGACAATTGGGTCTTGTAAGTTTCCGGTCTTCGCAAGGCCGCGTAAGCATTTTAGTATTTATAACTAATAACCGCTAGAAAATGTACTAAAAACGAATACCGTAATGCTGTTTTTTGACGGATTACGGCTGACTGGCTAACCCGTTGAGAAAACCAAGTTCAGATATGGATCCAACAGACATGTTCGAGGTAAGGTTAAAGTGCTAGAGCCTGCTTTGGTTATTCAGGCCTACTGATTACTACTGGTCACTCTTTTTGGTTTCCCAGGTGGATAGGTTATGTTATACTGTTATTGTTTTTGTTTGTATTCTTGTGCTAGTCAATATGGAATTTCTTTTTCCGGATTAAAGAGTCTGCCTATCCTTTAGCATTAATTATCCTTTAACTTTGACTTAGCTGCCTGGAACTCACTTGAACGCCTTCTTAAAGTTTAACTGAAAAGACAGCTTATATTTACATTTGATACATGAAAACACTGAATCATTTTGACTCATTTAACGGATTTTTTATTTTTCGCCCCGGGGCTCTAGTAGTAACGCTGACAATTTGCGCTGCTTGCAATGCAACCCAAAATTCATCCAGACGCGGGAAATTTGAATTTCAACAAAAGCCTGCATTTCCATGTGTTACTGACGCTGACTCTCCTGGAGGGAGTAGGAAAGTGATGATAAGACATTTATTTTTGTCATATGTGTTATTTTTTACAGTGGCCTACCTTTGTAGTTGCTGAATATTTCGAGCATAGAGGTACAAGTACATAGAGGTATCACAAATCTGAAAGAAGAAGTTCAGTCGATGAAATCGATTATCTATGGATAGCGGACAAACGAAGTAACGCATTTTTATCGGGTTTCCATGCCTATTTAATTAAATATGTGTAGCGTAACCAGTAACAAGTTATCTTTATTGTTATTTTATATATTATACTAAACTGTCGGATCTCAGCCCTATTCGATTAAAGTAATGGATCGAACATTTGAGAGTTTGAGGAACACGTTCTAAGGTTTGATATGTCCGGTCATCATACTGATTATATGGCATCCGTTTTGCAAAATTTTGCGCATGGAATTAATTGATCTCGTTCCCCGATTTCTCTTTCGATGGTATGCACTTCTGGCGGATGTATCTGGCGAAGAACCAGTTATGATTCAATCAGCCTGAATTGGGTTTTCACCTGCTTTAAATGCTATGAAACGATCGTCTAAGCTTGCGAGTTTGCCTCAGCTAGAATGCTAGAAAAGGAATGACCGCTGGAAACGCCGGCGTCAAATTGATGGATTCGTTTGAAAGACTTGAATACTCTTGATGAATAACTCTTCGAGTCGATGAAGAATCGCCGTATGCCTAGGGAAGAGCCGGAAACGTCACCACAGCCTGTCCCCAACAAACGTTGCGGAATAGGGTTTGAAACATTGTTCGGGTGACGTTTCTCGTTCTTCCTAAAGCTACGTTTACACGAAGGGTATTTACCCGTACTCCGCGGGTATTTTTCCCCGCAACAGGAACAAATCCCCGGGTATTTTGGACTTGTTTGTCGAAGGGTATTCTCCGACGTCAGCAACAACAAAATCGGATTTTCTAGCAATAATTTTGATTATGTCCATATAAGAAGTGATCCAAATGGACACATGTTGGTGTCCATTCTAGAGAGATATCCTGAGACGTACAACCTTGGAATCTATTGCCGCATGACAGTACTCTCCCTTAAAAAATTCCCGGGTACCGTGTGAACACTTTCCTCTCTCGTCTCCGGGGGAAAATACCCGCTGTGTAAATGACCCTTGAGGTTCAAGCTACGTTTACACGGAGGGTTTTTACCCGTACTCCGTGGGTATTTTTCCCAGCAACAGCAACAAAAACCCGGGTATTTTGGACTTCAATTTCGCGAACTTTTTACCCGGGTATTTGTTTGTCGAAGGGTATTCTTCGAGGTCAGCAACATTAAAATTGGGTTTTCGAGGAATAATTTTGATTATGCCCATGTAAAAAGTGGTCCAAATGGACACATGTTGGTATCCATTGCAGAGAAATATCCTGAGCCTTACAACCTTGTAATTTATTGCCACATGACAGTACTCTCCCTTGAAAAAATACCTGAGTACCGTGTGAACACTTTCCCTTCTCGTCTCCGGGGAAAAATACCTGCCGTGTAAATGATCATTCACTGGCGTGTTTTGGACGCGTTATTGGACGGTGTTATCGGAAGCATTCTAATATTTTGAACGTCTAGATCGCCACCATCCAAGTCGCCACTCCAAAACAAGGCAAAGGGCTCGTTACGACCGTGGATCATCCAGCGGCAATAGATCCGGAAGAACCCAAATGGACAAGCTCAAAGTAGATCCTGATACGGCCCTTTATAAAGTCCAGTGACGGATTAACGACAGATGCTCTAGTCTAGAGAAACAATAACAATCACACGTTAGGTATTGGTGTAATTTATCTGAAGGGGGAATACGCGACTAGGCTTTCGGTTCATACTGAGTCGCGCACTAGCCCCGTGGAAAAGTCAAACAGCAGTCAGCGCTGAAGTCGGAAGCCAGAATTTGACAAACTTGATGAAGTTTGACAGAACAGAGTTCGGTAGCACACTAGAGGCAAAGGCATTTTAAACAGTTTTAATCATGGCTAGGCCTAATAGGAATTGAAAATAGCCAAACAAACCTGGTTATACGTACACCAAGTAGTATCGTGTCATTGTGTACTTTCCCCTTGCAAATAGCGGAAAAAAGTATTAATAGCGTATAAGGAAAGGAGACAAAAAGAAAACCATTTAGCCAATATATGAACAGAAGCTGATAGCTTTTATGGCCATTGCAGGGGCAGTTACAATGCATATCAGCTAAGCTTTGCGCTGTCAAGCTCGGATGACCCTTCTGAGTCACCCAGGGGCGTCACTAGCCTTTTACCTTTGGGGGGGGGACGTCCGGTTTGTGCCGACGGTCAAAAATGTGCCGACAAAAAACGTCGTACATTTCCCGCCAGCACAAAATAGAACCGGGGTAAAAGTAACTGTAATGCATCATTTGAGATTATTCGTAATTTCATATAATAAAGTTCAATTTTTAAATCTGCCTTTTTCCGGAAAAATTTAGCTATACCTACCCTACCATACAGGTTCTAGCTTTTAACGTGTTTCAGACCCCCACGAATTTCAATCCTAAAACGCCAACTAAATGAAAAAACGTTCCTCCAAATAAAGAATACTACAAAATGCGCCGCAGGCGAAATTTTGTGTAAACTAACTGCAATGCATCAGTTGAGATTGTTCCTTTGGTATATTTCGTATATCAAAGTTCACATATAAGTCTTCCTTTTTTCCGGAAAAATTACCATGCACTTCTCGGGTTTTAATTTAAACCCGAAGAATTTCTATCCTAAAACGAAAACTAAATGATACACCGTTCTTCCAAATAGAGAATACTACAAGATGCACCGCGGGCGAAATTTTTTGTAAAACTAACTGTAATTCATCAGTTGAGATTGTTCCTTTGATGTAAATTCATATATTTAAATTCCCATATTCGACTTTTCGTTTCAGCTTTCGCTAAATAGCGAAGCTACCAACGACTGTACCCAGAACAAGTTGAACTAAGCAACGACGGCGAAAATTTTTAAATCTCTATTTTTTCCGGGAAAATTTGCGCCCGACAAATGTTTGCAGAATTTGATTTCTTACGTATAAAAAGACCCGATGTGCCGACAAGAATCCCGAACTTTATTTTTTACGTTGTAAATAGAATCCGATGTACCGACGAGACTTGAACTTCCGGCATGCGCCCGGTCAAGCCTACAGAATTTAATCTTTTCTTTTTTTTTTTGTAAAAAGAACCCGATGTGCCCGCAAGAATACCGACGCCCGACAAATCCATCAAGCATTTGATTTTTTCTGTGTTTTGCTCGACTAGACTGTACACAACTTGATTGTGCTATATGTGCTATATTGACTTACCTTTGCTAGCTATCTTTGCTATTTTGGTGAATAAACGATATATATATGTATATATATATATATATATATATATCTATATATTTCTTACGTGTAAAAATAACCCCATGTGCAGATGAAACTAGAACTTCCGGGTGCGGCCGACAAAGTTTGTAGAATTTGATTTCTTACGTATAAGTAGAACCCGATGTGCCGACGAGAATACTGAGGCACAACAAAAGCATGCAGAATTCGATTTCTTCAGTGTTTTGCCCGACTAGTTTCTGCACGATTCCATTTCTTGCGTATAAAAAGAACCCGATGTGCCGACGAGTCGACCGACGCCTGACAAAAGCAGACAAAATTTTAATTCTTCTGTGTTTGCCGGCGCTTCGCGCCGACAAACAAGTGAACTTTCACCGGGCTTCGCCCGACGAAAGTTTTTTCTCAAGACCTTTGGGGGGGGGAGTCCCCCCCCCCATAGTGACGCCCCTGGAGACACCCTCCCCTGTATTTGCCGGATCCGATCCAAAAGCATGCAGAATTCGATTTCTTCAGTGTTTTGCCCGACAAATGTCTGCACGATTCCATTTCTTGCGTATAAAAAGGACCCGATGTGCCGACGAGGCGACCGACGCCTGACAAAATTAGACAAAATTTTAATCCTTCTGTGTTTGCTCAAGACCTTTTGGGGGGGGGGAGTCCCCCACTCCCCCCCCCCCCCCATAGTGACGCCCCTGGAGACACCCTCCCCTGTATTTGCCGGATCCGATCCGGATTGGTGAATTGCAGTTCTAGGCATTATGACATGTCTCGTCGACCATTTGTTGATTAGCTGTAACAACCCTGTCGACGGATCCGGTATCGATCCATAAATGGCACATCGAGGGCCTATTATCGTACTACCTCCTTCCAAATCCCCCCCCCCCCGCCCCAACTGTGTCCGATCTATAAATGGTACATCCCGGGCTTATGGTCTTCCACTCCCCATGTTCCGTCCCGATCACTCCACCAGAAATGTTCCACAGAATCTCCGGGACCCCTCCTCCAACTTACTTTACATGTCAAGTAAACATTTAGGATGTCTAGGATACGATTATCAACTATGAAGCTCCATCCAGACTGGATCATCCGACCGAGCGCTATGCTTGCCACAAGGTTTGCGGAAACCACTCTTCAACTCCTCCCCCACCCCCACCCCCAGAATGTCTCGTGTGATACGGGATGGTATTTATTGCCGGGAACATATTTATTGCCGGAAACTAGCTCCAGAGCTATCGTTAGGGATATATACAATACCAAAGGTTACAAACAACACCATGTGTTTCGATGGAATCCCAAAAGAAAATATCTATCGGACTTACTTCGCCCAGACTATCCAGTCCTATGTATATTTTCAAATCCAATAGGTAATTCCTTTCCGTCTTTGATATCCAGTCAAGACCAAATTACGGTGTGGGAAAGTTTTATCTGGGGATTTTGTTCTTTCCGATGTTTCCGGCCCACGTCAGACGGCAGTACGCGATCGTGCCATTTACCCAGTAATGTTCCGAAGAACCGACACAAACAGCTGGACAAATTTTTCACTGTCACCGGATTTCGGGAATCCGACCGGCCTAGCGACTTCACAGGAAAAATAAGCAGGAAGACCAATTTTCTATATCTTCTTATCATTGATCACATTGTGTAAGATCGGACGAAAGTTTAGAATATAGCTTTTCGTAATGTATGTAGGTTTCCTTGTGCTTGTCCTAATATTCTCGTGATCAGGGCCGTCACGTATGGGGAGGAGGGGGGACTCCCCCCCCCCCCAATGTTGTCGGCCAGTCGGTAAAAAAAAGTCGGCCCGAAGGGGCGCGATTTTTTTGTAACAACAGTGGATTTATAGGTTGTAAATAGTCGGTAACGCCTCTGCTTGTGCTACAATTATTTTTGTTTGTGGGTGTTAGATTGTTTCTGTTCTGTTGTTAATGCCTTAGAATAGGATTTTGTCATCTGTCTGTAAGAAATGGTATTATTGACTAAGTGCCAGTTTTGTATGCTACTTGGCATGTCTGGCACTTTACTTACCTTACTGCTGTTTTAATTTCAGTAAAAAGTTCGACCATACTAGATCAAAACTCCAAACTTCCGATAAAGACATAATACAATGCCTACCGAATTCCAGGTTTTCACCGGATTCCGTAGATAGTGTCAACAAAGCAGGAAAACAAAGCAGATAGATCGATTCGACATGTCAAATTACCCCACTTTCGGCACTCTAAACCGCTTGATCAAGCTATCATAAAAGCAACCAAACGTCGAGGTTTTGCCGAATTCCGGCCAAATACCGGTCCGACAAGAAAAGCAAGTAAAACATCCTGTGTTTTCTTCGATTTCAGGCAAAACTTAGACTAGAAAAAATGTTCTTTTTTTGCCGGATTCCGGACTTACTACTTGTTCGGCCCGACAACAATCTTCAGATTTCGAATCAGCATGAATTTGTACCCATACAGTGAATCTATAATTGTTATCAGAAAAACTTTTACCCCTGCCAATTTGTTCGGGTTTGGCCGGAACTACTTGTCCGACGAGAAAATAAGTTTCAGATATGGATTCAGCATGTTTCTAAATCGACTGTTTCTTTTCGAAATATATATTTTTTTTTATTTGAAACCCCTCCCCTAAGCATTGGGCTGTGTTGGCCATCTACGAACTTGACCAGTACGTTGACGCAAAGATAAGACCAAGTTTGAACAAAGTAAGTAATTTATTTATTTGTGACCCGCCATTTTGAAAAAGCGGAGTAAATGAAGAAAATAAATAAAACACATAAACACACAGAAAAAGACACTTAATTTCAATCTTCGGCCAGGAAGCAGTGGATAAAGGTTGGTTGGGCCCTTTTGTCCATGATTTTTGAAAGCTACGAGGAAACATCCAAAAGGGTAACACTTGCATCTTGAATTTTGAACTTCTCCGTCAATGTATGGCTATGACATAATTTCGACAAGTGGAGCAGGTGCTTTGCATATTTAAAATAACATGTAATATAACAAAATATCTCAACCCCTTTGAGAGTTATCCTGACAACAGACCGACAGACATCTCTTCCAAAAATAAAAAAAGCAACTTCATTCTATACTTATAAATAAATTCAAGAATCAACGATAGATTAAAAATTTCAAGTAAATTTTTGTTTGTTTGATGTTGGTTATAAATTTTGGTTGGGGTCCACAGAAGTTGACGGCCATCGGTTACCCTCGCTTGCGCATTGGTTCTTAATTTTTTTCGTGGGTTTTCGGGTTGATCTTGTGTCGGTGGTGGGTTGGTGGGGCGGGTTCCCGTCTAGCGGTGAGTCATGGAATTATTAACATTTATTTATATAATTAGTTATATGTAAAATAGGTTAGATCTATATTGTACCGGTTTTATTGTCAACCGACTTTGTGTCTCCGGCTTGACCCTATATTTATTATGATTTTATACAGAAGTCTAATTAAACAGACGGACAAGTTCTGCGAAGTCATAGGTACCCCGTCACTAACGTTTTGGGATCCCAGATATACCGTCAATAACAGTAGGTTTGAATCCTCCTCTCGTAAGAAAGGGAAAAGCGTGTGTACATGGAGAAATTGCGATTTCATAGTATCCCTTATTCGAGGATTGGATCCCCGAAAGTGGTCAGTCCGACGTACAAAGAGACCTCTATAATTTTTCAACTAAAAGCTGCGAGTGTCATAAAAGCACGGCCTTCGTTTGATCGCTTTGTGCAAGCCGGCGTAATAAAGTGGGCGTATTTTGTATGGCTGCTATGAATTTTTTAGTGCCCATTATCGTAATAGTTCGACTCCTTTCCGGCAATTTAATTATACGTTAGGAGTACACAGTAGATCTTCTAAATGTGTCAACGGCCAAGTATAGGCAGTTGGAGCTGCCCTGAGGTCCAATTATAGTAACCAGATTGTATATTCAACATTGTGCAGCACGTGCATCAGAGATGATTTTTGGGATCCCAAAACTTTAGTGACGAGCTACCCAGGACTGACCATACATAGTAGACCTTCTAAATGTATCAGTTTATTTCAATTTATTTAATAATAAAGCAAAACATATCTCTCGTGGGCAGAGCCCAAATACGATGTTTTTGTAGTCATAAGTAAAGATAAAATAAGTTGTCAACAGATAATTTAAAAAAAAAAGTAACAAAGTAGAAAAGTGCTAAAGAGCATTGTACTGCTTTACGAAGCTCGGCACAAAGCTTCTACTGTAGCGCATAGTGTTACAGTAGATTGGGGTCAGTTTGGGAACCTTTTCAGCCACTTCTCGGGGGGGGGGGGGCGAGATCTTACAGGAACTATGCGTGGGGGAAGGAATGAACGGTATATGGGGTGCTGGAGAAGGGAGGAGCCAAAGTTGCGGCATAGTTTTTCGCGGCGGGAAGAAAGGGATTCAATTTTAAATTCTTAGAGGTAAAAAGAGTATGGTAGGGGGGAACCGCCATAGATAATTTGCAGCGATCTCTTCTGAACTCGCTCTATTTTATCAGTTTCACCTTGGGTAAGAGCAAAGTGCCAAACTGGACAAGCATATTCGACTAAGGGTCGAATGAAAGAGCAAAACCAACGGCCAAGTAGGCTGTAGACAGGTAAAGGTGCCCCGAGGTCCGAATTATAGTAACTAGATTGTTTATCCAACATTTTTGCTGCGAGTGCACCAGACATGATTGCTTTTAACTTCTTTTTGGGGCCGCAAAATTTGAGTGGCGGGATATTCAGGACTCCGTGAAGTTTTTCCGTATAGCTGTCGCTTGGTGTTCGTCTGTCTTCTCATGTTGAGATGTTTTGTTCGCACTTGCTGTGAGCTGTGATCCTTTGGGTTAAATGATAGAAATTGAATTATAGATGGGGCCCGTATAGCCCTCTATTTATGGGTGGGAGTTTCAGGTTAGGGGTTGAAACAAATTTTTATTTCAAGCTAGTGTAGAATACATGCTGAATACCATAAATACACTTAATTTTCTCGCCGGACAAGTCGGGACAAGTAGTTTGACCGGAATCCGACCAAAAACGGAATTCCGTTTCTTTTGAAGGTTCCTGAAGAAAGCTTAACATAAAGACTTATGTATTACGTGCCTGTTCGAGAAGAATTATATAATAAATAACACTCTCACTATGTACATTATACATTATCAAGAAAAATAAGGACGAATCGCTCACCATGTATAACTCAAATATTAACTGTCCCCCCCCCCCCAAAAAAAAAACATACACAAGAAACAAGATCGGGAAAGGTACATAGTGCATTCATGGATAAAATAGATTCTTTATTTCCGAAAAAAAGTTCGCAGTCACTGACATTAAAAATCACGCATTCATTTGTATTTTTAGGGTCAAAAGGAGCTACAAGTTTCACTGTACCAAGCACTCGTGCTCATGCAATTCAACAGCACAGATGAAATGAGCTTCGCTGACATCAAGGAAACAACCAACGTCGAGGATGGAGAACTTAGGAGAACGCTGCAGTCTCTGGCGTGTGGGAAAGCGAGGGTTCTACACAAGACTCCGAAAGGTAAGTGAATCCGCCGCTGCCACCAGTTAGGATGATCTTCGGAAACTTGTTTATTGCTACAAACCAGATGTATTTCAAATACCTCCGTTTCCTGGTAATAATCCCCGCCGCACGTGAAACCGCTATCCGATCCGCCGTTCAACAATTCCCGAAGACAATTCAACACCTGTCCCTGCAGCGATCTCCTCTGACGGGCCGTCCTGTCCATCAGCCCATTACCTTACCTTAAAAGACCCCTCTTGCTTATTCTGCTTTTTATAACATACCTATTTCCCATACAGGATTATAAGCTTCTGAAAATCCCCAGCTTTCTCCACTGTCTCGTTTTATGCCTATGAATTTTTAGTGCTTTTTTGGCCTTGCCGAGTTTTGCCAGTCACACAACGAAACTTTTGCCGGAATCTTCAACGTCCGCTGACAATTCTTTCACACATAAGGATCTGAGAAGCATGTGTTTATTACTTCTTTTATTTGCTTAGTTTTCCCACTTTTTAACCACGGCACGTTCAGTTTTCAAATGTTTTGCGCCCAGCCGCCGCGATGGAGAGCAGGAAGTCTAAAGGTGATCGACAAGCGCTAACAAGAAAACCGCTAATTTCTTGTGGAAAGTAATGGTATATTCAAAAACGTTTTTTCTGATCCATTTCAGTGGGAAGAAATAATTTCTAGTAAGAGTTGTGCTTTAAACCACAGCTTGGAGTGATTAAGGGTTTTCCATCCTGCTGATAACTCCTCGTGATGATTGTTGAGTACCCAGTTGATTTCGTTCTATTGGAATATTCTGGGGCCTCCCAGTCATAGTTCCACGGCGAACTTCTCTATTTGCTTCTCCGCAACCTTCAGTACACTAGCTCTATGCAAAACAGCTGGTATACAAGGTCTTGTGTATAAGCACCCGCTCAGTTTCACAGAACTCGATCGCGCATTTTGCTGGGCGTAGGTCCGAGAGTTCTTATCATTATCCGTTCTTGCCAGTAGCTACGAAAAGCTACCACCGTCGTTGCATTTTGTGTATCCCTTCATGCAGAGTTGGACGATGATGGTAGCTTTTCGAAAGGAGGTTCGAACACGTAGTTAATTAGCCCTATACCGTCACCAATATGTCAGAATTATTCGGCACTTTTATGTCCTCAGCAACTAGAAGACTTTATCAGACATCTGTTGTATCGTATTTGAGGTTGTTCCACGGATTCGTCACGCGATCCTGTCCTTGGGTGGATTTTACGGACCCTTTTTTTTACCTTATTTCTCATTTCTGGAAACTATCCAAGTGTTTATATTTTCTCTCATTACTGCACTTATGCCCTTCGCGCGTATTAAAATGTTTATTCATTCATCCAGATCATACAAAAGGTCAACAAGCAAAGTCGTCTAGTAACATGGGTAAACAATATATACATATATATATATACGTGTTTTTAAAAGACAGTGGCCATAAACACAACTACAAACACAAAAATAAACAAAAAAACCCTTCCGCGCCTCCACGCCTTTCTCTTTTCTTCTCTCGAAGGAGTCCCCAAAATACCAGGGAGCAGCGGTACATCCCCTCGAAAAAAAGTATCCCTCAAATTCACCAAACTTTGGCAACTATTCAGAAAATGGTCAAGCCCATCCCCAACCTCCCCACAAAGGGGAAACCATCACAATTAATTACAATCATCAAGTTTTTTATCAAAAATTCCTGCCCGTTTTTTTTCCGGGTTGGGGGGGGGGCTAACCCAGACCAGCTAAACTGTGCGCATGCATACTAGCGTAGTCTAAGGAAAATTTGCAGACGTGAGGATGATGATGATGATGATGATTGGTTTTCAAAATAAATTCTCACATCACAATGCCGTCTCTTGTCATCTTGTCATCTCTTGTCAGATGTACGTATTTAAAGGACCCCTCGCACTATTTACTCTTCAGCTTACAGTATTTTAAAATATTTGAATACCATAAAACTACGCTGTGCTTTTAACAAATAACCCAGGTCTTGGCTGTTTTAAGCCTTTTCGGAGATCCGTTGACTTGTAGCGAAAACAGGGAAACAATTCACATAACCGGTTTTTTGGGATCCCAAAACGTAAGTGGAGGGATACCTATGACATCGCAAAAGTTGTCCGTCTGTCCGTCCGTCTGTAAGCACGATAACTCTCGAAGGGAATGAGATATTTTGATGAAACTTGGTGTGAGGTTTCGTTGGGTCGGCAGGCGGACCAGTCGAGTTCGTAAATGGGCTTTGTAGCCCTACATTTAGGGGTGGGGAGGGGGTTTAAATTAAGGGGCAAACAAAATATTTAGCTAATGTGATAGTCGATTATGGGTAAGAAGACATGCTGAACACGACGGTGAAAACCATTTTGTAATCGGACAAGTAGTTCGCCCGGAATCCGGCCAAAACCGGAAAGTTTGTTAAAGTTATAAGTTTTCTTTGGAGTTGATCAGATGTCCGATTTAGGGCAAGAAGACATGCTGAACTTTTATGTGAAAACAATTTTCTACCCGGACATGTAGTTCGCCCGGAATCCGGCCAAAACCGGAAAGTCTGTTAAAAGTTAAAGTTTTATTTCTAGCTGACTAGATAACCGATTTAGGGGTAAGAAGAGACGCTGAATCCGTGTGTGACAATCATATTTTACCCGGACATATAGTTCGACCGGAATCCGGCTGGAGTTGGAAAATTTGTTATAAGTTAAATTTTTATTTGAAGTTGATTAGGTGCTCATTATTGGGGAAAGAAGATACCCTGAGTTCGTTTTTGAGCTTTCTTTTTTCGCCGGACAAGTAGTTCTAGAGTTCGGCCGAAACTGGGAAATTGGCAGAAGTTGCAGGAACTTTTCGTCAAAACAGATATGACTTATACGGGTAAACACACATGCTGAATCCATATCTGAACTTGGTTTTCTCAGATGATTAGCTATTTGGCCTCAATCTGTTTCTGAATTTTAATTGTAAGAATGTTCACGGATTCTGGCGATGACTGGATCTGGCTAAGACAAGAACCAGTTGTCTGGATCAGATATTGAATTTTTGGGATCCCATCGAAAACTTTGGTCTTGTTCTGATGGAGAAACTTCTCGCAGACAACCGTCGACAGCGTGAAACACATCGAAGGTAGCAAAACAAGTAAGAAAATCAGCGTGGATTTGTTACAGAGGTAAGAATGTAACGTACGAAATTGGGTCTCCGGGTTTAGGAACAAATGGAGTGATATATATGGAAGTAGGTTGCATTAGTATTATTGGTAAGACAGGTCCTTTAAAGATGAAGAAACCCAACTGGGCTTGTCATTGAAACTTGAAGTAGAAATGAATACAAACAGGAACGGTCTGCTAATTATGTTCAGAGAGACCCAAGGTTCTTTTTTTTTCATTTCAGTCTAGACACGCGAATGTAAAAGCCTGAAATAAATTATGAAAATGAGGAACAGGATTCGACCCCAAATCCCCAGTATTGAGAGGCTGATTCGCTATTTTCGACAGGTCGCCGAAACGTGTAGAGAATAGTTGCGTTTTTGCAGATATCATGATATCTGTTATCACGGCAACTGGATCTGCAATTAGTCGTTTTTGCAGTTAACATGGTATCTAATATAGGGTTGCTCTGCAAAAACGACAATTGCCGAAGTTGCGCTTTTCGAAGTCATCCCAAAAGAAAAATTGATACTCAGCCACATCACTAAGGGTCAAACTTCTTTCCCACCAATTTTGACAAAAATTGATGAAAGTGAGATGATTTTTTCAGATACCACGATCAGTTACCACGGTCGGACCGTGGTATCTGAATATCAGATACCACGATAATTGCAAAAACGACTTTAGATCGTAGTATCAGAGACCATGGTATCTGCAAAAACGCAACTAATGTTTGCTTGGATGCCGTGGAATTGCCGGTCTTAGAGGTTAGGAATTAAATAGATCAGATAGTGAACTGAATACTTCGAGATAATGAGAAAACGATAGTTCTTAGTAGTGAGCTCATTCCTTTTTCACCACTTTCACTATAATGTCTGTCACTCTGCCAGTCGGTCCAACTTTTGCTATTTTTGTTTCACGCGCATTAACCAGACCTGTAGGCTAGAGTGTTTCCGGGAATGCTCAATAGCTACATCCGTAACAAGTGCCATATCAGCTCGTAACTGTAACAGAATTCTTTTGTTTTGTAACACATGCATGTCAAACCACATGTAAGTATATTTTTTTTAGTTGGCTTAGGAAAAGATGTGCCTTTTCATCCCGACACCCACCAAGTTCAGGGGCAATTGAGCCAAGATTGCCCAGTGACCTAAGTTCATAACTTGACTGGACTTTGACCAGATTGCCCATGAGTTAAGTTGTTGAACCATCACATATACCAGATTCAAATTTGGTACATTTGTTGACATTTGTATGAGGTACCGGATCCAGGTTGCCCATGAGTTAAGTTAATAAAACATAACATGCATCAAATTCGAGTTTCGTACACTTTAATTTTAATTTTAATTTCAAAATAAATGCGGCACAACATTTCATGCGCGAGCAAATTAATTGGCACTTGTCATTAACCTACAACTAAAACATATATACAATTGACATAGGGGCGAAATGCCCGTTTCGGGGGTTTTCCGATACCCCCCTTCCATCCTTCTGGTTCAGGAGCAACTGGGCCCAAAGTCAGTTTGGTTCGGTATAGGTGTCGTTATAATCCGCAAGTAGAAGATCACTGGCCAAGGTAGGGGTCCACGTCGAGTCAACATATGGTTATACTCAGAATGTAATCTACACTTGGTTGAGGGTTCTTGGTTGAGGGTTCAGCATGGGCAAACCACTATTGTTGCCGCTGTTGCCTGTTTTATGTTTATGCGTTGATTCTTGGAAATTCGTAACTCGTGAAATATGAGAGTTATCAAGTTGAAAGCTGATGTACCGGTTCAGGGGCAACTAGGTCAAGTTGTCGGTTGACTCGGGTGTGAAATTTGACAACGGTTAGAAGTAGGTCGACGAAATAACGTATATTTTCCGATCCAGCGGTCTGGAAAGGCCTTTGGTGGTTTGCTCATCCTAGCTTCTCCTTTCAGGGATCGACTAAAACCAGGAAGGGAAGGGAACGCAACTAGGGGCAACTAGGTCAAGTTGTCGGTTGACTCGGGTGTGAAATTTGACAACGGTTAGAAGTAGGTCGACGAAATAACGTATATTTTCCGATCCAGCGGTCTGGAAAGGCCTTTGGTGGTTTGCTCATCCTAGCTTCTCCTTTCAGGGATCGACTAAAACCAGGAAGGGAAGGGAACGCGAGAAAAGCAGGAAGGCATACTAAAACCAGGAAGGGCATATTAAAACGAGGAAGGGCATACTAAAACGGGGAAGGCTGTCGCCAGAATTCAAAACTGGAAAGCCACACCGTTCCCTTCCTCTGTTTAGTATTCTTTGAGGGGTCAGCAAACCAATTCAAAGTTCACCATCCCTTCCTCGTTTTAGTATCCTGACATGGGTAGGCATTAAGTTCAGTGAGAGGTCGGCAACTATAAAAATTGTAATTCATTTTTTCATTTCTCGTGCTGACGGTAGGCGACTAAAATCGGAACGGTGCGGTGAATTCTGGCGACAGCCTTCCTCGTTTTAGTATGCCCTTCCTCGTTTTAGTATGCCCTTCCTAGTTTTCGTATGCCTTCCTGCTTGTCTCGCGTTCCCTTCCCTTCCTGGTTTTAGTCGATCCCCTCCTTTCATTGGCAATTGGGCCCGTAATGTCGATTGACTTAAGGTACGTGCAAACACAATCTGATTTTCGCAGTCGAATGCGAGTTTCCTCCTTCGCTCCGAAATTTGGGCCCATCGGGCGAAGGCGAAGGTTTCCCCTTAGTGACATGAAATTTCACATGCACATGCGAAAATGCGAAACCTTACCGTAGTGTAATTGCTCATAGTTTTTAGGTAAAAAGCTGACAGTGGTTAAACAAAATAGATAGGTGGTTAGTTAGTAAAGGTGTGGCAGTGGTTAGGGTAGAAAGATGAGACCTCGCGTACTTAAGGTTTAACCGAATAGGGCCGAGATCCGACAGTCTAGTTACACTTCACTTATTTACTTAAATAGGCCTGAAAACCCGATAAAAATGCGTTACTTCGTTTGCCCGGTATCCGCAGATAACCGATGTCATCGAATTAACTTTTTCCGGATTTATGGTACCTCTATGTGCATGTTCATCTATGCTTGAAATATTCAGCAACTACAAAGGTAAGCCATTGCCGGAAAACAACATATATCTTATCATCACTTTCCTACTCCCTTCAGATGAGTAGCGTCATCCAATTTCTCCGTTCAAATTCTCCGCGTCTGGATGAAGTTTGGGTTGTTGTGCAAGCAGCGCTCATTCTGAACGTTGTTATTAGAACCCCGAATGAAAAAATACAAAATCCCTTGAATGAGTCAAAATAATTCAGTGTATCATCATAGGTAAAAATAAGCTGCCTTTTCAGTGAAACTTTAAAGGACCCCTCGCACTATTTACTGTTCAACTTACAGTATTTTAAAATATTTGAATACTTTAAAACTAGGCTTTGCTTTCAAAAAGTAACCCACGGTTTTGGCTGTTTTAAGCCTTTTCCAAGACCCCGTTGACTTGTAGCGAAAACAGGGAAACAAGTTACATAACCGGTTTGTCTGATGGAAAAACGTCTCGCAGACAAGCAAAACTCGGCAAGTGAGAAAATCAGCGTGGATATGTTAGAGGGGTTAGAATGTACCGTACGAAATTGGGGTCTTTGGGTTTAGAAATATATGGAGTGATTATTGAAGTAGGTTACGTTAGTAGCCTATTATAGGTAAGACAGGTCCTTTAAAGATTCTACGGTCTATAGCGTCTTTTCGAGGTTTCTTCTCTCTGACTCCTCCGGTAGAGGGGCAACTGGGCCACGAATAGGCGTTTTTTTTTTTTTAAACGAGAATAATTTTGGTTAGGACGATGAAAATGTGTGTGTACTGAGTTGGTGAAACTGGTTGTGGGCGGTCAGGGTTTCAGTTTTTGTTCTGCCAGCTGCAAATGCCACGAGAATGGGCTATTTTGATCAGCAGATCGAAGAAAAAATACAAAACAGTCTGGAAGCACTTTTCAAGGACCTTCGTAATATCGGATTATCTATTAATCTGGAGAAGTGTCAGTATTTATGTTTGAATCCGCCTAAAGGTTGTGCTTCTGCCCGTAAAGTCACAAACAGCCTTCTGTACCAACAAACCTCAATCAAATGGTTGGGGATTTCGGTTTAAGCAACCCTCAGGAAAATGTGCGAAGCAGCTGTTCTTGTCAACTGCGAATGCCACAAAGATGGGCTAATCGTTCCGAACAGAGCCAGCTGACCCAGGTGCAACCGACATCTACAGAAGTTTTGAGTGGAGTGTTCCTTGGAACAATCCACAATTGCGAGCACTGTAGCAGCTTTCGGTTTCCGGTTTTCACCGTAATTTGTGGAGCTCATTAACTCGTGAACCAGTGCAAGTATCAAGTTCAAACTTGGTACACTAGTGGGTATTGGGGTCTAATTGCGCATTTTAGGGGTCCCACCCCCACCCCATCCCGGTTCAGGGGCAAATGGGTCGAACCACCCCCCACCCTCTAGAATCAAACTCTAAGCTGATATACTTGAGGAAAAAGAGGCGTAATTACGCATTTTGATGGGTCCCCACCCCCCCCCCCCCCCCTCCCGTTCATGGGCAGCTGGGCCCAGATTTCCTATGAGTTAAATTCGTCTATGACAGTTCTCAAGTCCAACTCTTTTATATTTGGTGAGATATATCTATGGATGAGAATTTTGGTGTAACAGCAATAATTAAACAGTTGGAACTGGACTGTTTTGTCATATGATCGATGATGTGCCGTTCCTAATGAATTGTGACAAAGGGGGTATTAGGCTGCTATGATTTGGTTTATTGCACTTGTTATTACCTTGCTAATGGAAATGAGGTTTAAAGGGCCGGGCTGGCTGGCAGACCATTGTTGGAACTCAATCTATTCGTGCAAGATCTTAAACATTTCTTTGGACTTATACTCGCGGTTTGTTTACATTTAAAGATTTTAGAACGGGATGATTACAAATTAGGTTATTTCAATACTTGTTTGGTTATTGGGGATGTGAAATGTCTTGGTTCTAAAGCTGTTTGTATAAAAAAATGTGTTGAACATTGTACTTTCACACTCCACCTCTGACCGCTTGCGCACTTGTTGCTCATCTTCTGTGTTTTTTTTCGCTGGTTTGTACCCGATTCTCAGGAAATAGACTCCAGTCGAATGCGATCGTGGTTTTATTCAAATATCTCCGTTTTCATCTGTACCGCACGCACGCGCAATCACCGAATCATGGAGAAGTTTTTTGTCTTAGACCCAACTGTCAAACTAAAAGAAATAAGTGGACATCTTCTGCCGACATCCAACCGCCTTCCTGCCCATTGCCCAAAGTGCCAGCTAATGCAGTAAATTTATTGTTGTTTTCCTGTTTCGGTTGTGTATTTCTTGTTTTGCGTTTATTTATCTTGCTGTTATTGTATATATTGTGCTAATGCCACTCTGTACTTCTTGTTAAGTGTTTATTTACTATTTTTTTGTATTTACTGTGCAAATGCCTTATTACTAGGGTGCATATAATAAATTCATTCATTCATTCATTTCTCCCAGCCTTTTGGTTCATGGCCAACTTGGCCCGAGTTTCCCCTTGGCTGAAATTAGTTGGTGATTTTAAGATGAGCTTGGTACAAATGCAGTTGTTCCTGAACGAATCTTTTGCACGGTGGTTTATTTTATTCAGCTCAATTCATACTTGCTTTCTTCTGTATGTGTTGTTTCGTATGGCATTGTTCGTCATCGGCTGACCTTTTTGGGACCCTTCATGAAACAGAAGTTATTTTGTTTAAAATAAACCGGTGTGAAAATTGTCGCCGTTTTCCAGGCTCGGCAACGTCTTTGCGATTCCTAAAATTCCGTCGTATCTACCCTTTTGTTTGTGTATCCTTGTGAGCGGTCAAATTTTGCTGTTGCGACTATTGATCCTACTTAGTTATCAATTTTCATCTTTTTAAGTCGTGCCCATCCGCAACTATCTTCTTAATGTGTTCTTTCGTGTGGTCCTCACCGGTGGAACTATTGGGGACCATTCTGTAAAACTGACGTTGTTTTGTTTAAAATAAACCGACCTGGGTTCCTGCAGTTTCCTTGCAATTCCCGAAATTCTGTTATCCATACTTAGGAGGTTCGTGTTCCGGTATCCTTTTTTCGATGATTAAGCCTACTTATGTGTCAATGGACATCTAGGTGAGAGTTTTTGCTAATTAGTGGTGGTAGTGCGGGGTTTGTTCTTCATAATTAACCGGAATGTTCCTGTCATGCCTGAAACTGAGTCAGTCCGACCTTCGGGTTTTCTTTTATACTTGTAAGGGGTCAAATTTTACTATTGTGATGATTGGGCCTACTTATTTACCAATTTGCATCTTGTAGGTTGAGTTTTTGCTACTTAATTGTGTAGTGCGTGCTTCATTTGACAAATGCGCAGTTTCATGTGATTTCCAAGGCCCTGTTCTGTCCAACCTTGGGGTGTTTGCATGTCCTTGTAAGGGGTCGAATTTTAAAGACGGCTCTCTTTTGCGATGCTTGTGTCTTCGTATTTAGCAATTTATACCTTCCTAAGTCAAGTTTTTGTCAATTTGTAGTGAGTGCGTGCGTCCTTTGACATATGTGTGAGATGCGTGCTGGCATTTAGCATCTTATATACAATACTACATTTTTCTAACCTTAAATCAAATGGGAAGCCATCGTTCTGGGGCCAGCTTAGTATCCCGATTCCCGAACAACAAAACCAAAGATTTCGATGAGATCCAATATTTGATACAGACAATTGGATCTTGTAGATATCCGGTCTTTGACAAGATTCCGGGCAAACTACTTGTCCGGCAAAAAACTAAAGCTCAAAAACGAATTCAGCAGGTCTTCTCACACCTTACATCGAACTTCTAATCAACCTCAGACAAAACTTACTGTTAACATATATTCCAATTTTGGCCGGATTTCGGACGAACTGTTTGTCCGGCGAGAAAATAATCTTCATATACAAACTCAGCACGCCCCCTTACCACTACATCGAACTTCTAATCAACTACAGATAAAACAAGACCAAAGGTGTCGATGGGATCCCAAAAATCTGATATTTGATTCTGACAATCGGGTCTTGTCTTCGCGAGATCCAGTCTTCGCCAGGCTAATCATTAGAGAAAACCAAGTTCAGATATACCTCTATAAGCCATATCTATTTTGACGATACTGACCGAGACTTCCTGCTTTACTTCTGTTCCCGGTTTCACCCGAATTCCTAGCGAACTACAAGTCCAGCAAAAAAAAAAAATCAGAAACAAATCCAGCGTATGTCCTTCTCCCTATAAAGAGCATCTAATCAACTTTGAATAATAGTTTGACTTAAAAAAATTCCGGTTACAACCGGATTCCGGACTAATTATATGTCCGAGTAAAAAATGATTGTCATATACAGACTCAGCCTCTCTTCTTACCCCTTAATCTGTCATCTAATCGAACTTTTGCTTTTAAAAAATTTTCCGGTTTGGCCGGATTCCGGGAGAACTAGTTGTCCGGCGAGATAATGGTTTTCACCATCGTGTTCAGCATGTCTTTTACCTCTCAGCTGAACATTCAATCAATTTCAAATGAAACTTTTACTTTTAACCAACTTTCCGGGTTTCGCCGGATTCCAGACGAACTATTCGGCGAGAAATGATTTTCACCATCGTTTTTAGCATATCTTCTTGCCTCGAACTCGACCATTTAATCAGCTTCAAATAAAACTTTAACTTTTAATCAACTTTCCGTTTTTTTCGGATTCCGGACGAACTACTTGTCCGGCGAGAAAATGGTTTTCACTATCGTGCTCAGCATGCCCTGTTACCCCATAATCGACTATCACATTAGCTGTTTAAAACTATTATGTTTGTCCCTTAATTTGAACCCCCTCCCCCACCTCTAAATGTAGAGCTACATAGCCCATCTACAAACTTGATCTTACCCTTGACCCAATGAATCCTCACACCAAGTTTCATCAAAATATCGTATTCCCTTTGAGAGTTAACGTGCTGACAGACGGACGGACGGACCGACAGACAGACAGACGGACAACTTTTGCGATGTCATAGGTATCCCTCCACTTACGTTTTGGGATCCCAAAAAATGATTGTCATATACGGATTCAGTATGTCTTCATACCCCTAAATCGAACATCTAATCGGCTCAAATAAAAGTTTTACTCAGGATAAACTTTCCGCTTTTGGCCGGATTCCGGTAATTTGTATACATCTATATCGGCTATTTCGTTAGATATTAAAAATATTTTGTTTGCCCTTAATTTGAACCCCCACCCCTTAATGTAGAGCTACAGAGCCCTTCTACGAACTCGACCTGTCCCCTGACCCAGAGAACCATCACACGAATTTTCATCAAGATGAGTAAGAAAGTAAGTAGTTTATTTGTAACCCACCATTTGAAAAAGCGGAGTAAATGAAAACAAATAAATAAAACACACAAAAGACACTAATTTTCAATCTTCGGCCAGGAAGCAGTGGATAGAGTCGTGCGCTGGTTGGGCCCTGTTGTCCACGATTTTTGAAAGCGACGAGGAAAAATCCAAATGGGTACACTTGCATCTTGAATTTTGAACTTCTCCGTCGAGATCCGTCAAATTTCTCCGAAAATATCTCATTCCCTTCGAGAGCTGTCATGCTTACGTACAGACGGACATGTTTTACGAAGTCATAGGTCCAAAAAGGGAATGCTTTTCTTTTTGGGGTCTCAAAACATAAGTGAGGGATACCTATGACATCGCAAAAGTTGTCGGTCTGTCTGGCGTCTGTCTGTCCGTCTGTAAGCACGATAACTCTCGAAGGGAATGAGATATTTTGATGAAATCTGGTGTGAGGATTCCTGGGGTCAAGAGTAAGGCCGAGTTCGTAGATGGGCTTTTTAGCCCTATATTTAGGGGTGGGGGAGGGGTTAAGGGGCAAAAAGAATATTTCTAAAAGTTGTTCAGATAGTTGAGTTAGGGGTAAGGAGACATGCTGAATCCGAATATGAAAGTTATTTTCTTGTCGACCTATTTTCGGCTATAGCAGTCCCTACCCCTTTATTCGCAAACCAGTATAGCTCTGCACGTGGATGACGCCATTCATTTCTTTATTCTATGAACGTCGGAGAGATCTAGTATAATCGAAGGTCGAAGGGGTTGATATATAATGTTCAAACTTGGAAATATTTTGTTCAGTGAGGACTCACTGTAAAGTACAGGTCAAGTTCGTAGATGGGTCCTTTAGTCCTATCTTTAGAGGCAGAGGAGGGGTATCGAATTTACGGTAAAAACATGTATGTTTTATAAGCTAATAAGATATTCATTGAGGGGGTAAGGATGTCCGCTGAATCCATATCTGAACTCAGTTTTCTTGCTGGACAAATGGTTCATCACGAATTTGGCTGAAACTGGAAATTTGGTTGAAGCTCAAAGTTGCTTCTGAAATTGATTAGAGATTTGGAATCGGGGCAAGGACACATGCTGAATCCATTTTTGAATTTTATTTTAACAGGAAAAAATATTCAAGGAATCTGAAAGACTGTGTGGCGAAGACATAGGGCCGTATCCAGGGGGGTAGGGGGTTGACCCCCCCCCCCCCCCGAAACATACAAAAATAATCATTTTTTATAGGCTTTTCCCTCTGATCTATGTATTTTTTTCCGACCCGCGGGCACCCCCCCCTCCCCGAAAGGCCACCCCCTCCCTTCCCGAAAGCCCCCCCCCCCAAAAAAAAAAAATCCTGGATACGGGCCTGCGAAGACATGACCCAGTTGTTTGAATCAAACGTTAGAATTTTGGGATCCCATCGAAACCTTTGGTCTTGTTATATACGTTAAACAAATGAAAAAAAAACGGTCGGGAGTGCATTATCTGTAGTGTAGTTTTGCCGAGTTGTTCTGCCACCGTGAATCTAGCAGGAGTTACAGCAAGCCGTCACCTTCCAGAGTTTTGGGATCCCAAAACGTAAGTGGAGGGATACCTATGACATCGCAAAAGTTGTCCGTCTGTCCGTCCGTCTTCGAGCACGATTACTCTCGAAGGGAATGAGATCTTTTGATGAAACTTTGTGTGAGGATTCTTTGGGTCAAGTTTAAGGTCAAGTTCGTAGATGGGCTATGTAGCCCTACATTTAGGGATGGGGGAGTGGGTTCAAATTAAGGGGCAAACAAAATATTTTTTAAGAGCTAATGTGATAGTCGATTACTGGGTAAGAAGACATTCTGAACACAGTGATGAAAACCATTTTCTCGCCGGACAAGTAGTTCGTCCGGAATCCGACAAATACTGAAAAGTTTGTTAAAAGTAAATTTTTATTTGATGTGGATTAGATTAGATTTAGGGGTAAGAAGACATGCTGTTCATCACAAATTCGGCTGAAACTGGAAATTTGGTTGAAGCTCAAAGTTGTTTCTGAAATCGATTAGAGATTCGGTATCTGGGCAAGGAGACATGCTGAATCCATGTTTGAACTTTATTTTAACAGTAAAAATATTCAAGAAATCTGACGAAGACTGAATGGCGAAGACACAGCCCCCCCCCCCCTGAAACATACAAAAATAATCATTTTGTATAGGCCTTTCCCTCTGATCTATGTCTTTTTCCGACCCGCGGGCACCCCCCCCCCCCGAAATAAATTCCTGGATTCGGGCCTGCGAAGACATGACCCAATTGTTTGAATCAAACGTTAGAATTTTGGGATCCCATCGAAATCTTTGGTCTTGTTATATTCGTTAAACAAATGAAAAAAAAAACTTTCTTTATTTATTTTATTTACAAATGAGAAAAAAAACGGTCGGGAGTGCATTTTCTGTACTGTAGTTTTGCTGAGTTGTTGTGCCACCGCTAATCTAGCAGGAGTTACAGCCAGATTTTTTACACCTTCCAGATTTTCGGGATCCCAAAACGTAAGTGGAAGGATACCTATGAAATAGCAAAAGTTGTCCGTCTTTCCGTCCGTCCGTCTGTAAGCACGATAACTCTCGAAGGGAATGAGATCTTTTGATGAAACTTGGTGTGAGGATTCTTTGGGTCGAGTGTAAGGTCAAGTTCGTAGAGGGGCTCTGTAGCCCTACATTTGGGGGTGGGGGAGTGGGTTCAGATTAAGGGGCAAACCAAATATTTTTAAAGAGCTAATGAGACAGTCTATTATGGGGTAAGAAGACATGCTGAACACGATGATGAAAACCACTTTCTCGCCGGACAAGTAGTTCGTCCGGAATCCGGCAAAAACTGAAAAGTTTGTTAAAAGTATAAGTTTTATTTGATGTTGATTAGATGTACGATTTAGGGGTAAGAAGACATGCTGAACACTTATGGGAAAATTATTTTCTACCCGGACAAGTAGTTCGTCCGGAATCCGGCCAAACCCGGAAAATCTGTTAAAAGTAAAAGTTTTATTAGTAGTTGATTAGATATGCTATTTAGGGCAAGATATGCTAAATCCGTATATGACAATTATCTTTTACCCGGATAAATAGTTCGTCTGGAATCCGGCTGGAACCGGAAAATTTGTTATAAGGTAAATTTTTATTTGAAGTTGATTATATGTTCGATGGCCGAAGATACGCTGAATTCGTTTTTTAGCTTTCTTTTTTCGCCGGACAAGTAGTTCAGGAATTCGGCCAAAACCGGAAAATTGGCAGAAGGAAGGCAGGTAGTTTTCGTCAAAATAGATATGACTTATAGGGGTAAACAAACATGCTGAATCCATATCTGAACTTGGTTTCCTCAGATGATTAGCTATTTGGCCTTTATATGTTTCTGAATTCTGATATCAAAAATGTTCAGGGAGTCTGGCGAAGACAAGACCCAGCCTTTGGTCTTGTTCTTCCGGGTTCTAGACAACCATTTTCGTCGTGAAGGTTCGTTCAGTCTGTATTAAGGGAGGTGGAAAAGATGGTGTTCGGAAAGAAATTAGTATGACGAAACAAAATCAGTCGGATTTTCGGAATATCAGTCGATTTTTCATTAAAACATGTTTTTTTCTTGAAAGCAGTTGGTTTTTCTGAAAATAGTAGATCTTTCGTCAAAACTGTATCTTTTTCTTGAAAACATTAGTTTTTTCTTCAAAAAACAGTCGTTAAAAATGACCGTCCAGTTAGTAAATACCTTGCCCCACCCCCCTCCAGACAGGCTAGTAACACCTCAGCCCGGCATATTGGAAATCCAGGGATTGGAAACTTATCCTTATTCAGCATCTGCAAGATAAAATAAGACGAGCATTCGGTGCTGTTATTCGCTTACGGGGGATGTATCGCAGAGATGTTCTTGGTTCTATTTACACGGCTTTTGCACTTCATCGCATTCTTTTCCGTCTGCCGACCTTCTTAACTTTCTGAATCCCTTGGAAACTTCAAATATTAAAATCCAGAACTTTCATAAAAAGGCTGACAACATTCTTCTTCATCACAGCCTTTTCCTTTTTTCACAAAAAAGCGTCCTGATTAGTTTGTTTATTTTGAACTTTGTTTTTTCCCTTAAATTTCAATGTAGATTTAGTCGGCTAATTTATCTTTAAAGGTTAGCTGTTTATTAGTATGTAAATGTGTGTGAGTTTGATTGACATGGTGTTGTTTCTTTTTATACACTACTCTTCAGTTTCGAAGGATTCAAATAAATAATAATAATAATAATATGATCTAAAAGTCCAAGTCCAATATTGGCCTCTGCCCCTCAACACCCGTATACGATTTCAAAGAATCCATATGATGATGTCAGAGTTTTCTGTTAACGTCACTAAATGGAGTCGTAGTTGTCATCACTTGATGATGAATCATTCAGTCGGTATAAAGGGAGGTGGAAAAGATGCCACACGGGAATTAAATTAGTATGAAGAAATAAAATACGCCCTACTCAAAGGGGGTGATTTCTTGCCATCTACGAACTTGACATGGACTTCGATGCAAGGATTCTCCCACGAACGTTGAACAAAATACTTCAACCCCCTCGGGAATTAACGTGCTAACAGGCGGACGGACAAGCTTTACAAACTTATCCCGCTAATTACGAATCCTTGAGGCATTCGACACATCATATTATCCGCTGTACTGGAAGCTACAAATTACACTGCTGGTCTTCCGTACACTTAAGGATGGAAGCCTGAGGCTGATAACCTTCGATTAAAACATCGAAGTCGACAGTATTGAAAGTTTTCTTAAAGTCAGTAAAATGTCAGAGACATGAGCCCCTGTTTGTACTAACGGTAGCCCCTGACTGTACTAACGGTAATTGATGCTATGCATTGGCTGAGATCTTACCTAAATCCAAACTGACACTCACTTAACATTTAAGAAGTGAGATTATAATAATATATTGCGAAAAAGAAGGCAACAGAATCTGTACAAAATTCTCTTGAAACCAACCTTTTTCATTATATCTTCTTAGAAAATCTTGTCGGACTTATGAACATGTTGGCGGACTGGCAATCTGCCGTCTCCTCTGGGAGACTGTTGCACTGATCAGCAATCAGATTCTTGAAACGCCATTTCCCGACGTCTCTGTGGAACATTTCGCCAGTATATTTGGATTGATCAGAATATCTTCATCATTCAGACCGTCGCACATGCCATGGCGGAGCTTGAAGGCAGATAGGGTCTCTAGTGCAGTGGTTCCCAACCTTTTCCGTACCGCGTACCCCTAATCAAGGCTCGAAAAGGTTGCGTACCCTTTTTTTCAGAACGTGAAAAAGACGATATTTATTATCACAAATGATAAGGCATACATGTGTAAAAATACATACAAAATCAATGAGACACTTTAGGCTGCTTAGTAGCTAAAACTTTGTCAAATCTCAATACTTTTTTCAGTCGGTTTGTTTCTATGTTTGGTTTTGATGTTCTCTTCGCTTTCATTAAGATGCATCGCAAACATTTTGGTTAGCTTAATTCGCAACCTGAATGACAGAATCAATTTCATTGAAACATGGACTTGAAACAGTATTGTTTTACACAGGAACATATTTTACGGCTGTAGGCTAGCTGTTTGGAATCAACATTATTTCATTGACTTTGACTAGGGCTTGTAATCAGAGCCGTCACGCATGTGGGGAACGCCCCTTTCCTCGCCCCTTTCCCCAAAGTGGTCGGTGAGACGGTTAAAAAGAAACAATTAGGCGCGAAGCGCCGCGATTTTTTATAAAAACAAAAAAAAACAGTTTTTTTGAACAGTCGGTAGAAATGACCAGCCAGTCAGTAAAAATATCTTGCCCCCCCCCCCCCCCCCAAAAAAAAAAACAGTTTGGCTAGTGATGCCTCTGCTAGTCGTATTAAGCTTTCGTCAATAAACAAGGCCAAAGGTTTCGATGGGAACAGAGAATAGGGTTTTGGCTTGGCCAGATCCAGTCTTCGCCAGACTCCTTGAACATTTTTACTATTAAAATTCAGAAAAAGGCCAAACAGCTAATCGTCTGAGAAAACCAAGTTCAGATATGGAATCAGCATTTGTGTTTACCCCTATAAGTCACATCTGTTTTGACGAAAACTTCCTGCCTTACTTTCCCTTGCCAATTTCCCGGTTTTGGCCGAATTCCGGAACTACTTGTCCGGCGAAAAATAAAGCTCAGAGACGAATTCAGCAATTCCCCTTACCCCTATATCGAACATCTGATCAACTTCAAATAAATATTTAACTGATAACAAATTTTCCGGTTTCAGCCGGATTCCGGGCGAACTATATGTCCGGGTAAAAAATGATTGTCATATACGGATTCAGCATCTCTTCTTACCTCTAAATCTGTTATCTAATCAACTAAAAATAAAAAGTTTAGCTTTTAACCATCACATAAGTGTTCAGCATGTCCTCTTACCCTTAAATCAAACATCTAATCAACATCAAATAAAAGGTTTACTTTTAACAGACTTTCCGGTTTTAGCCGGATTCCGGACGAACTACCTGTCCGGCAGGAAAATGGTACACAATCGTGTTCAGCGTGTCTTCTTACCCCCTAATCGACTATCCCATTAGCTGTATAAATGTTTTGTTTGTCCCTTAATTTGAATCTCCTCCCCCACCTCTAAATGTAGGGCTACATAGCCCATCTACGAACTCGACCTTTCCCTTGACCCAAAGAATCCTACACCAGGTTTCATCAAAATATCTCATTCTCTTCGAGAGTCATCGTGCTAATAGACGGACGGATAGACGGACAACTTTTGCGATGTCATAGGTATCCCTCCACTTACGTTTTGGGATCCCAAAAACTTATGTAGATTTTAGGTAGACCTCGTCGGTTGTACCTGGCTCTGTTAGGAAAAATTCTCCCGTAGCCCATCCTCGTAGCGTTTGCAGCAGACATAACAGCTGCTTCGCACATTTGTCTGAGGGTTGTTGGAACCGAAATTCCAAACCCATTGATTGAGGTTTGTGGTTGCAGAAGGCTGTTTGTGACTTTAAGGGCAGAAGCAGAATCTTTAGGCGGATTAAATCATAGGTACTGGCAGTTCTCCAGATTAATAGATAACCCGATGTTGCTTAGGTTTTTGAAAAGTGAAAGGTGGAAAGAGCAAGCACAAGTCCTAGGTACATCATCGACATAAATGAACCGGATTTGGGCACCGTGTGGGGAGTGGCGGGGGAGGTCCGGAATTCTGATGAGTTCGGTACTTCCTGATGTACTAGGACGATGAAACTGGGCTGGCATATCAGGGACTCCAATAAACTGACTTGAGAATAGTCGTTTGCCTGATCCAACTATTGTGGGGGAGTGGAGGGGTGGAGAATCGGAATATTACGGCATTCATAACTTTTAAACAGGCGATCGGATTTCAATGAAACTGGGCAACTGGAAAGAGGTGTCGTCTCAGATGTTCCGTGTCAAGTCCGGACCGGATCCAAAACTTGTGGGGGGGGGGGGTTGAAGGGGGGGGGGGGGGGTTGAAGGGGGGGGGGGGGGCACCGGAATTTTCATGAAACGCTTAGCGTCGATAGATCTTGATAGAATTTAGTGGGAAGAACGACATAAGCCCTAGATACGTTATTGACTGACCCAGATCATATCGGGGCTCTTTGTAGGGAATCGAAGGGGGTTTCCCGGAATTCCGGTGATCGTGAGTTCGATACTTCCAGATGTGCTAAGGACGATGAAACTTGGCAGGCATTACTTGCTCGACCAAATAAGATTAGGGACCTGACACAATGCTCTAGGAAAACTTCCATTCTTGGATCCGACCATTTTTGGGGGAGTTAAGGGAAGGGGAATCCGAAGATACTGACTTCCGTAGTTTGGGGTGGTCCGATTCGAGTGAAACTTTATGGGGGATCAGAACTAGCCGTGATCAGAACCTGGATGTGCAAAACATGTCTTTGTGACGTGCACAAAAACCAAACGAAATGGCTTAATGGGATGCAGGTTGGGAAGTACCGAGTTTATGCGTACTAGTTTGTTATTTGGCGTCCGGACCGGATGCGGCCACTGTGGGAGGAGTTGAAAGGGAAATGTTGTGGCTCGCATAGGGGTCAAGCGAGTGGAGTGGTTTGAATGAAACTTGGAAAGTAGAGAGACCATTTACCCTAGATGACGTATTTTAGGGTCCGGACCGGATCCGAGCACAGTGGGGAGGGGGGGGGGGGGGTACCGGAGTTTCACAAAGATTCGAGTGAAACTTGATAGCCAGTAAGAGAAGATGCTTTAGATAATCTGTTTATGGAACCAGATTCGGCCGTGGTAGGGGGAGTTTGAGGGGGACGGGTACGGGAAATAGTATGGCACTCGTGGGGGTCAAACTAGTGTGATAAAACATTTGCACTAGATGATCGGAGACGATGTCGGAAATGCTCAAACTCGCGTGAAACTAGCTATCCTATTTCTAGGTCCGATCCTAGGGGGGTTGATGGGGTTATTTTTTGACGTTCTCATCTGCTTTTTATACCATCTACTCGTAACAAGTGCCATATGAGCTTGTAGCTCTTGTTTTAGTAATGTTGTGCATAAAGCACTTGATTTGGTTTGGCGGAATCAGGACGATACTCAGCTAGTACCTAATTATTTTTGTATTGGACAGAAAGATAGGATATCCCCCCCCCCCCCAAATCACACACCTGGGGATAGGTCTTCCTGAGGCTATAAGAGATACGCTATGTAATTTTGACTTGTCTTTCGTTTATTGATGTATTTTATTTATGAAATTTTAATGTTATCAGATAAGTAATATTGACCTGTCGAGTTGATTGATAGTGCTTGAAGTGTCTTTATTTGTATTGACATATCCAAAGCTATTTTTATGTATTTAAAGATATTACGTATTAAATCATCATTTCATTTCATAAGAGACGACCTATCTCTTATATAGGTCTTTTATGACGTTACAAGGTACTTAAGTACAAGGTACTTAGGATTTATGTTGATTGTAATTTAAATTGGAAAAAACATAGTGAAATTGTATCAGTGAAAGTTGCGCGGGGTTTAGGGCTACCTCGTAGATCTAAACATATTTTTTCTGTTTCAGTTTTTAAAGTTGTGTCCAACTCAGCTAGCACCTAATTATTTTTGTAAGATATTGTCAATGAATTCTACTTACCATTCTTATGATACAAAGAATTCAGAGGACCTTGTACATGAGAGACGACATACTTCATGGTCTAGTGTTGTGTTTATAAATGTGGATGTTTCAGTATGGAAAAATCTGCCGGAGAGCACTAGGATGGCCGAGAGTGTATGTTCATTTAAAAATAAGATGAAAAGTTTTTAAATGAGTAAAGATGGGTGAGGAGAGGAGGGTTACCTTGGGTATGAATCGGTTCTGAATTGCCACGAGGTTTAATTGTCTTCTAATTATATAGTATTTAATTATTATTTTTTTATTATTTTCTTTATATAGTTGTTTATGTATAGTATTGCATTTATTTTTTACCTTTTCTTTTTTGTTCCAAATATAAGTATGCTAAGTGATTAAATTATTGAGTCCTGCCACAAATATTAAATTTTTTTTTTTAAATTCCATTATACTAAATTTCTCTCTCTCTCTCTCGTTATAGAATGCCCTATTTTTGTAGTTACAATCGACCTACTCCTGAGCAGCCGGAACAGCCAATCCTCATTACCATTATATCTGTAAAGCATCTCAATTCTTAGTTTATTGAGTTCTTTGGAATATGACATGAACTTGACCGCACTTGTCGTCATAACCACCACACGTAGGATACGAATGAAGACCATCTACAGGGGTTTGTGGACGGAATTTTGAAGTTAGTCCAATTTCATAGGGTAGATGCCTACGAAATCCGAAGTTGCTTGAAAAATAGTGGGTGGCGTTGCCGAAGTACATAGTATTGTCAGTGCTGCTGTCCTCAAGAACTTCCTTAACCCAGTGGACATCGATTGGCTTTCTGGAATCGAAAGACTACACTTTCAGAAGTTTCACAACAGATTGCGCATAACACTTTCAAGAATAACACCTTTTCACTTAGAAATAAAGTGTTATGACCAATTAAGTTTACACTATTTCGTTCCTAGATCTCCAACAACACCTTCAATTGGTAAAAATACTAACGGGAACGAAAGAAACATAACAGATAACATCCCAAAGTGTTATATGTTGAAACCGCGCATCCTTCTGTTGTCGTTATGTAACTTCTGACAGTGTAGTATTTTTACCTATTGAAGGTGTTGTTGGAGATCTAGGCACGAAATAGCATAAACTTAACTGGTCATAACACTTATTTGACTGATGATGACGGCTGATGACATTCTTCTAATTAGCCGGTCTAAACTCAGTCTCTCGCAGATGGTTCATAAAGTTTCTTCTTCTTTTACTAAAATCGGTCTTTCGCTTAATGCTGATAAATGCGAGTATCTTTCTTTCAACGTTCCTTCCTCTACTAGACCTCTAAGCTCTCAAAATTTCTCTATCCTTCATGTAGATTCGATCCGGTGGTTGGGTATTACACTTACAAAAAATCTTAAAACTCTTCTGGAGCGCGCTGTCCGGGATGCTAGAGTGAAAATCCAGATTGGTTACTCTAAAACTGTAGCCAATCGAGGGAAATACAGTCGTGTCGCCCTTGATAAGCTTTACTCTACTTTCTCCGATCATTCTGTTCTTTACCTTTCTGGGCTTTACCCCATATTTAAGACAAAAGATATTAGTGATATTCGATCTTCTTACTTCCGATTCTGTAAATTTCTTCTCTATCTTCCTCTGTGGTACAAGAATCGAAAGATAGTTAAAAAGTTTTATCTTCCGAATATTACTGAGAAGTTGACTGACCTACACACAAAGCTCTCAGAAACAGCGTATCGACGTTTGTCGCCTCACCCCGGTCTGATCCGTCTGTTTGATTAATGTTTTGTTGACTTTAGTTTTTGTTTTACGTCTTTTTCCGTTTTTTTTTCCTTCTTCAGTTTTATACTCCACTATTAATCTTTTTGATGTAAGTGGGTAATAAATAAATATTATCATTATTATTATTATTATTATTTCTAAGTGAAAAGGTGTTATTCTTGAAAGTGTTATGCGCAATCTGTTATGAAACTTCTGACAGTGTAGTGATTCACCCACTTGTCTCTACTAGGTCGTGACGTGGACGACAAAGACGCCTTCTCTTATGCCAAGGACTTTGTCAACAAGCTCTATCGCATCAAGATCAACCAAGTTCAGATGAAAGAGACAAATGAAGAACAGCATGCAACAGAGGAGAGGGTCTTCCAAGATCGACAGTATCAGATAGATGCCGCCATCGTCCGGATAATGAAGATGAGGAAGCAGCTAAGTCACAATCTCTTACTGACTGAGTTGTTCAACCTCCTCAACTTCCCTGTAAAGGTAAGAGATGTTTCCGTACCTTAGGGTGAAGACTGTTTCATAGAGATAGTAAAGCATACAGCTATAGGGGTACACAGGGGCGTCACAACTGGGGGGGAGGGGGACGCCCCCCCCCCCCAATGCTGTCGGCCAGTCGGTAAACAATAACCGAGCCGGTGCGAAGCGCCGCGGTTTTTTTGTCAAAACAGTTGTTTTTTTTTCATGAAAACAGTCGGTTTTTCTGAAAATTGGTCGATTTTTCGTCAAAATAGTCGTTTTTTTCTGAAAATCAGCGGATTTTTCTGAAAATCAGTCGATTTTTTTCAAAACTGTCATTTTTTGTTGTTGAAAACAGTCGTTTTTCTGCAAAAACAGTCGGTAAAAATTACCAGACAGTCGGTAAATTCCTCGTCCCCCCCCCCCAAACATTTTGGCTAGTGACGCCTCTGGGGGTGCATAGAAGTATTGTGTGATACCGGCAATAGAAAATAGGACATTGCAGTGAACATGCTTCGACGATTTGTGTGTAATAAAATCAGATGTTAATGAATTTAGAGTTTAAGATTCAGCGCTTCTTTTCGACATGGGATCCGAATTCCAGAGCCTTCTAGAATTTTGCATGTGAATCCAAGCTCTGCGCGGAATTGTTAATTGGTATTGTAGCACGTTCCGTTGTGCGAGTTTACAAGAGGAAAAACGGCGGTGAATCAAACAGACTTTTATGGCTCCAGTCGTGTCCTTTTATGGGACTAAGTAATTAGTACGAAGCATAACAAGCAATTACTTCCTGAACGATGCAATAACACAACGGAGTGTAGTTAGATCTGGCCCCAGCAATCGTATTGTGCGGGCCTGAGGTAATGAAGGGGCGTGAGGCCTGAGGTATGCTAATTCTTCTCACGCTTTCGGAATACGATACTTCCTCTGATGGGTGATGTAATACCCTGTTTCTCTTTCTGAGCATTTTAGTTAAAATTACTTATAGATGTTCCTACGGCCCAAACTGACTGCGAATCGTATTTGACGGTGCAAAACGGATAAGTCAGCTACTTTTTATTCGAGCTATATTTCGGCCCTTCTTGGCAAGGGTCCTCTTCAGGCTCATGCCGCTCAAGCTGGAAAATAAACTTGTGGGAAAACAATTGAAGATTCTTCCTTAAATATCTGCTTTTGAGAACTTCTTTTCTGAAAGTTGGTTGGAGTTAAAGTTGGTGCTGTGATTTGAGCCTGAAGAGGACCCTTGCCAAGAAGGGCCGAAATATAGATCGAATAAAATGTAGCTGACTTATCCGTTTTGCACCGTCAAATAAAATTACTTAGTTATTTTGTTTTAAGTATTCAAACAGGTAATGTGAAATGGTGGCACAGGCATGAAGTCCAATGTGAAAAAATAGCGTGTAACGTCGTTAAAGCCCGTTTCAAAACCTGGACATACTAGTCCTAATTCACTGTTAAAGTTTCACTGAAAAGGCCTGCTTGTTTTTACGTCTGATATCGAAATATTTTGACGCATCTGAGGGATTTTGCATTTTTCCACCCTGGGCTCTAATTATAAGTTCAGAGTGAGCGCTGCTTGCACTACAAACCAAAATTCATTCGGATGTAGAATATTTGAACTTAAACAAAAGCCTGTATTTCCAGGGCTAAAGATGCGACATCGGAGAAGTTAATCCTGTAGAAAAGTAAATAATGATTTAGGATTTGTTTTGCAAGGAATTTGACATTATTATTTTAGTTTTCGCCAATGGCTTACATTTCTAGTTGGTAAACATTTCAAGCGTAGAAGCGTACCACAAATCTGAAAGAATAAGTTCATTCTATGAATTCGATTATCCCTGGATAACGGACACACGAAGTAACACATTTGAATCGGGTTTTCATGAATATTTGAGTGAATAAGTGATATGTTACTAAACTGCTGAATCTCAGCCCCATTCGGTTAAACTTTAAAGGTGGCCTCACAATACACTGTTTATGCTTCAGACTAACACCTGTAACTTTTCCTTCCTCCATAGTGTCATACTAGTATGACAAGGCTGGCGTTATGAAGCGTCAAAACCCAGTAAAACGTTGCGACGAAACGTCCCAAGTGCAAAACGTCCTCGTAGCAAGTCGTTCCGTGACAAAACTTCCATTAGCCTACTCGTAAAAAATCCGGAATCCGAAAACAAGCTGTTCTGAAATTCGATTTGCTAGTCTGTTGTAGTCGGGGACGTTTTGCCATTGAGATGTTTTGTCGTGGGACATTTTTTCATGGACGTTTTACTAGGGAATGTTTTCGGATGGGACTTTTCTCTGACAACCCACAAAACTTTACACACGTTCACTTCTTACAGTTGTTAATTGCAGGGTCTCTAACCCCCTTGCTCATCATCTGCCTCTGTTTTCGCCCGAATCTGCGATTCTAAATTCCTACCGTGAGCTGAGGGGATTGTCTCTGAATGATTATTAATGGCGTAAAGGTTTAGACACCAGGTTGTAAACAACTGATCCCTGCGAATATTTTTTATTTCTTCTTTTATTTTCGTTTCAAGTGGCGATCGAGCATTTCCTGTGAATGTTTGATGACTGAAATCTTTTCTCGCCTTGACGGCGACCCACGAAAGAGGGTGAATTTGTATGAACCAAAAGCAGAAGATTGGCTTGGGACTAAGAAGTAAATGTTTGGATCGGGCTTTAAGCTTCTCCCTAACACAAACCTAGCTACTGGGTAACCGTCAATACCAGCCAAGATTTCAGGCACTAAACAGTCTTTTCTATAGATTAACCAGTACCAAGCTAGAACAGGAATACACATATGCGTTGTATTTCCTTTTTCTCCATATAGTAAAACTATCTTAAATTCTATCTCTTGTCCCACTTTTTTTTTAACACCACTACGTCGTAATTACAATTCTGCTTGTTGCTTGCATCTTCTTCCGTCCCGGTTGTGAACTGTGAAGGACTGATATTCAGTCACATCACTAAGTAACAAGGCCGCATCCAGGGGGGGGGGGGGGTAGGGGGTTGACCCCCCCCCCCCCCCCGAAACATACAAAAATAATCATTTTTATAGTCTTTTCCCTCTGATCTATGTCTTTTTTGTACTTTGTTGTCCGACCCGCAAACGACTTTAGACCGTGGTATCAGATACCATGGTATCTGCAAAAACGCAACTAATGTCAGTGATTGAGATATACGATAATGTGTATCGTTGATGAAGATAGATCTAGACGTCGACCTTGTGACATCTGAATCTTTTGTATTGTTCACAGTCTGACACCTGAGAGTGGTATTGTCCTGGTTACTGAGTTACTGAGAGATTGATGGGACTTTAAAATGTTTATCGGAAACTGTGGCGGATGTGGATGTTGGAGCTAGATTACAAGATTAGAGGAGGTTTTAACAAGGGCTGCTCTCAAGTCCTACGTTGCCGAGTTCGAGAAAAAAATCATCAAGTGGGTGGCCTACCGCTATCGTGTTCGACCGCTACTGTATCTCCACTGCTACCAGGCCCGTATCCAGGAATTTATTTCGGGGGGGGGGGGGGTTGCCTGCGGGTCGGACAAAAAAGTACAAAAAAGACATAGATCAGAGGGAGAAGACTATAAAAACGGTTATTTTTGTATATTTCGGGGGGGGGGGGGTTCAACCCCCTAACCCCCCTCCCCCCTGGATACGGCCTTGACCGCTAACCAGGAAATCTTGCATCATCAAGAGGATTGGTTGGGTCAGAGGGTAGGGTCAAATATTTTGGTGGGTACACAGCTACAGTATGTCACCGCCAACTCATTAGTGCAGGTAGCGCAGGTAGCTTGTTCGCGTAATTTCAGATCCAAATCGTTAAATGCGGAGAGGGTTTTGGCGCCACCAACGCTAACTCTGCCTTAATCCTAGCTAATACGAAAAATGAGCTTAATGTTTCAAATAATTATTTATTTTAGATCCAACTAAATAAAGAAACTGTACAACTTAAACGAACTTGCTCCGTTTACACGTAAAACGGCCCTGGCCTTACAGATATCCTTCAAGCAAACATAGTAACTATTTTTACTCTTCCTGTTCTTTCGCCGAATCCAGAAACGTCGTTTTCTTTCACACTCTTTGTTTTAAAGTTTAGCCGAAAAGGGCTGAGATAGGACTATCTAGTTACCCATTACTTATTCACTTAAATTGGCGTGAAGATCCGCTGAAAAGGCGTTACTTTGTTATTCCGCTATTCACGAATAATCGGTTTTCAAATAGTGGGATTTCCGTGGGATTTGTGGTACCTCTGTGCGCTTGTATTTCTGTTGTATTCCTTACGAGAAAGATTTATGATTTTTGTTTTGTTCGGTCACTAAGCAATCTTCACCAACCTCACCACTGCCCCCTGAAAAGCCACGTTTGTGTTGAGATTAAAAATTTCCCGCCGCATAGTAGAATTTACGTTGTGTCGACGGCCGCAGATATTCTGAACGTCATAACTAGAGTAGATAGTGGAAAATAAAAAAAATGTCCCTTAGCAGAATCCAAATAATTAAACGAATTCAGTTAAATGATTGTTTCTCTTGTGACTCAGTTGGGGTATTGCAATTATAGTTGCTCTTATACAAAATTTTCGACTAGTTGGTGAATGATACTCCCTTAATCGCCTTGATACTTAATCCGGTTGCTGCTGGACGCCCCATGAAAATAGTAGGTCTGACAAGATTTGACCCTACACAGATCACAGATTTGTACATATAAACTTTTAACACGCACATTTTATCTTTCGTTATTTTATTTTTATCTGCATGTCGTTCAGTCCGCACCGTTCTTTTGGTTTGTAGTTACATGTCGTCTTATTGTCTGTTCGTTCCGCATCGTTTTCCTGTTGTGATTGTTGTGGATTTTATGATTTAGTTTTGTTTTTTTCGCTGAGGACGGTTTGCCGGAAGTGCAACCGAAATATCCGAAATTTATTCATCCCTCGCACATCATCTTGGAGGGGTAACTAGCTGATCAAGAAAAAAACCCCGAAAATCTCGTTTTTTCTATTGTATTTGAAATGAATGGTCAGCTTGGCTTCAAACCTTATATTTTTGACCCTACTACTCTGGATGAACTAATCCCCTTGGAGATATAACATTTCCTGAATGGCGGTCAACACCCTCTTCGCATTTAAATAATGAAACCTGAAACTACCTGGACAGGCTACCTGCGCTATCTGAATTAAAAGGTGGCGGTAGATATGGTAGCGGTCGACCGCGGTGGCGTTGGAACACTGCTACCAAAATCACGCCCACGAGTCCTGGACGAAAACCTTCGAGACGAGAACGAGAACGTTCAAAACCTATTCTCGTTACCAAGTCCAGACAATATGTTGTTGTTGTCTTTTTTAAATAATAAGTAGACTAATAATGTAATATATTAGAAAGATAAGAATAACACAGCCATCGCTTGCCTAATGTCTTTACTTGATCGCTTAAGGCGTCCGTGTGGTTTTAAGTTTGGTGGGCCGAGACTTTTATTCGGACTCTCGACGGCCAGATTTCTGTGTCTAGTCCGCTTCAGACGTGACGAGCCCAGTAGACTCCGAGTCCGTGAAAAAGGCGTTTCGAGACAAGTTCAAGTCCACCAGCTCTGGGTTGCGTTCCGGAACTTAACGAACGTTAACAGTTGTTAACTTTTTGCGTTCCACGTTTCTGATTTCGAAATTTGAGCTCCGCCCACCTACAATTTCCGTTCCAGAGCTTAACGATTGTTAACTATTTTGTAACGATGGTCGGTGAGCATAGAACTGGGAAAAGTTAACGATCGTTAAAGCTGCAGTTAGCTCCGCCCCGAAGTAAAGTTAACGATTGTTAACAATTGTTAAGTTTGTGGAACGCAACCCTAGTTCTAACTGGCAGAAGAGAATTCCTGCCTATTTCTGAGCCGAGATAATAGAGGTGAAGTGGTGACCCAGAAGTGCTACCCTCTACGGGGGGGGGGTATATAGCCTCTTAAAATACAATAAATATTTATATTACATAACCCTAATCAAACCTCCAGGTTTGCTTATCAAACCCACCCTCAGTGTTACCCCCTGTTAAGAGATTTTTTAGGCAAGAAATCCTATGTAGCAACCTTTTTCGAGCAAAAAAGATAATAAAAATAGGTATTCTGGATATAATAGTAATAACGATTGGGAAATGTAAAACAGGACAAGATGAACAGCCACAAATCAACTACTATATCTATACGAAATTAAAATATTTTCTGATTAAACTCTGGTTAAGCTTTCGAAATAAGGAAACGATTATTTATTATCTATACATTTGGTGTTGACCGGAATTTGTCGTTATGTACAGTATTTGTATCACCTGGAACAAACTTGCACCGAATTAGTGGCTTTATCGAAAGACACGGCAGGTCTAGGTAAATATTCTTTAGGTCTAGGGTTCGAGAGAAACTTAAATAGCTGGTTTCACCTCAAATAAAGGTTGCTCAGATTTGGTGGATGGGGAAAAAATACAAGAGCAAGAGCGATTCTGCTTATACATCTGTTGATGTAAGACAAACCAGATCGAATCAGTTGCTAAGATCAACGTAAACAAATCAGGATCTGTTCGATACACCGCAAATTCGACTCGTTTTGTCGGATTAGTTATCCGCCATTAGCGATAAATGATGTTTTTTAGCCAGACGGACATGCTATACAGTAGGCTGCGTAATTATTTCGCTTGACATCACTCTTTGTAACAGACATTTGAATAGTGAATTACCAGACATCAAAAGAAAACCAATACTTGACACGTTGTTGACACTTTATCAATCAACATTTGTATCAATGATGTGAGCGTTGGATCCCTGGATCGAATGGATCTGTGTGTTTGTTGTTTCGTCGTGTTGTGTAACGCTAGTGACGGGATACCAAGTTTTTCAGTCCGTCCGTCTGTCTGTCTGTTTGTTTGTTGCCACGATAACTCTCCAAGGGGTTGAGATACTTTGTTCGAACTCGGTATTACAATCCAAGTTAAAAGATAGGCCTGTAGGCCTTGATTTAGGGAAGGAAGAGGGTTTTCGATACTATGGGGCGAAACAAATATTTTCCAAAAGCAATTTTCCGCCAAAAGCGATTTTCCGCCAAAACAGTTGATTTCATTAAAACAGTCGATTTTTCTGAAAATCAGTCGATTTTTCGAAAAACAGTCGTTTTTTCTGAAAATCAGTCGATTTTTTCGAAACTGTCGTTTTTTTCTTGAAACAGTCGTTTTTTCTGCAAAAATAGTAACATGCTGAATCCATTATCTGAGACTTCGACAAGTAGGTATAGAATTAAGACAAGAATGAAAAGTTTTCTGAAATTTGTTAGAAATCCGAAATAGGGATAAAGAAACATGTTGAATCCATTTTTTGGATCCAAAAGGTAAGTGACGGGATACTTAGTAGAATTGTCCGTCCCTCCGTCTGTCTGTAAGCCCGTTAACTCTCGAAGGGATTGAGATATTTTGTTCAAACTTGGTGTAAGGATCCTTTGCGTCAAAATATAGGTGAAGTTTGTAGATGGGCCTCATAGCTGTATGTTTAGGTTCGCCTCTCAGTGTCACCAGCTCTTTTGCTCTGCATGCGTTCGCCGGGAATAGCCTACTGCTAAAACGAGGAATTTGGTCAGAGTAAAAGACTTTTCTAAAGTCGATCAGAGATGAGATATTGGAGTCAACATGCATGCTGAACCCCTATCTGAACTTGATTTTCTCATCTGACTAGTTGTTTGGCCGTAATTTGTCAAAAAATACCAAAAAAAAAAAATTGTAAATATGCAAGCGGTTGATTTTGGATAAATAGCAAAATGTTAAAGGGGCCTGGCGAAGACCGGAAATCTACAAGATTCGGTTGCGGATCAAGAAATACAATAAATCTTCAATTTTGTCGATCCCATCGAAACCGTTGGTCTTGTTCAACTTCGTTTTCTTGCCGGATAACTAGTTCGCTCGGTATCCGGACCAAACCGGAAATTTTGCAGAAGTAAAAGTTGTTCTCGAGTCGATTAGAGATTCTACGCAGGGGTGAAAACACGCGCTGAATCCTGTCACCGATAAATGCTCTCTTTTGCGAGCATCTTCCTTTTGGGAGCTCTTCTTTTTTTTCTTCTTTTGTGTGGTTTATGGGAAAAAATGATTAATTAATGTTGACATGAAATGAAGTTATTGTTTAAGTTAAGTTGAAGTAGTTTGTGGTAACCGCCCAGTGCCAGTCCATTTATGTCTTCTCATGGGCGGTTACCTATCATGATTGGTTATTGTGTAATTTAGCAATAAAATAATCTAATCTAATCTAATCTTTGGGATCCCATCGAAGTCTTTGGTTTTATTTCATCTGCTGTAAAGCAGGAAGAACGTCTATTTTAGGCCTAATCAGTTAAGTTGCAGATTCTCTTTGATTTTGATTTCGAACAATGTCAGCTTAATTAGGCTGCGTGGCCCAATACGGGTTATAGGGAGGCCGGCAGTGTAGGTTACAACAGGGGCCAGTGATTGTTGATCTTTGTTACTCGCACATGCCTTATACCAATGTGATTTATCAGCGGTCTTCTTCCCCTCTAAATTGCTGCTTGGAGCAAAAGAAGGATGAATCTTAAAGAATCGGACCATCTACAACTTGGTAGAGACGTATGAAGTGTCATAAAGTTCAGAATTGGGTTGTGCATGCATTCTCACGCCTACATCGAAGTTCTAATCGACTTTAGAATGAACTTTTGCTTTTATTGTTCTACAAAAGGTGTTTTTACGCGATCCCACGAAGTGTTTGTGTCTCCGCTGTGGCTCGAAGAAGACTGTTTCCACGACCAACAGAATTTGTGTACCTCAGATTCGACAAATAATTGAGAGGTGATTTTCGATTTGTAGCTCGAATCTCGGCTCGAATTTGGCTAGAAATTCAAATTTTGCAGCAAAATATAGTCTAAATAATTAAGTTCACTACTTCGTCAAGCATATAGATATAAAACTGAGGACTCTTTTTGCACAGAATAGTAATCCAGAGGTTCTATATATTGAGATTCTTTTCTGAGTTTTTATTTTCATTTTCAGAGATTTGGAATTAAAGCCAAAAACAAACAAAACGGCGTTTCCGCCAGTTTCCACTTTTGGCTCGACTGTGTGGCACTCAGAAGTTGGGGCCAACAGTTGTGCCGCGGAAAAGCATAAATTCCCGGTCTTTTTGCCCCAAAATCGACAATCGTATTATCTTAAAGGACCCTTCTTTCTTATTATGCATTTTATTATTGTCCTTAGCTCCCTTCGGGATGTGCAAGCTTCTGGAATTCCCGCCTTTCGCCATTGTGTCGTTTTATAGCTACGACTTTTCAACACTTTTTCGGCCCAGCCGAGTTTTGCCTGTCACGCAACAGAAACTTGTCCGAAAGCTTTAAGGTCCGCCGACAACTCTTTCACACATAAGGGGATGAGAAGCTGCAGATCTTTGTTTTTAATTTTGGAAGACATGGTACGGCCATTAGTTTTATCTTCTGTATTGGACTTTTTTCTTTGGCTTGGTTTCCCACTTTCTAACCACGGCGCATTCAGTTTTCAAATATTTTGCATCCAGCCGCTGCGTCAGAGAACAGAAAGGCTGATAGCGTCGAGGAGCGCTAACAAGAAAATCGTTTACACGCGGCAAGTAGTGGTAACTTCAAAAACTGATATTTCTGAACCATTTCACCGTGAAAAGATGATGCCTAGTAATAGCTTAACAAATATTTTCTCGCACCGTATTTTACCCCCTAACCCTAATATAGGGCTATGCCGTCCATCTACAAACTTGACCTGTACTTCGACTCAGATGATACTAATACCAAGTTTGAACGAAATATCTCGACCCCTTAAGCTGCTTTCACATTGACTCGTCGTTGCGATGCGTTGCGTATGCGTTTATCTTGCGTTGCGTATAGGTTGCGCAGCGTATCTTTCCCACCTGCGCGAGAAGCTTTCACGCTGGATGCTCATTTACATTTTCCTTTCTCGGTTTCTTCTGCTGTGTTTTAATTTCTTCCACTAGTAGCAAGTTTTTCTTCATCATCAGCAGGTTTTTCTAGTTTTTCTTCAAAATCTTCCATTCGACAAATCTGATGCGTACGCGTCGACGCAACGCAAGAATGAAACTTGGTTCTATTCTTGCGTTGCGTTTTATTTGTCTGCGTAAGCTCTGCGTTGCGTCGACGCAAGCGCAAGGCAAGGCTTGCGTAGCTCGGTGTGAAAGGCAAACGCGTCAATGTGAAAGCAGCTTTAGAAAATAATATGTCAGTGTCATGTAAGCGCAACGTTCGTGAAGTCATAGGTACCCTTCACAAACACTTTGGATCCCAAAAATAGCATCCAGATTCCCAGTTGTAATACTGGCTGTTGACAAAGAACGAAGCAAAGGTATTTCGTGCTAATTTGCAATTACGCTCCGAAGTTTACAGATGCAAGCTGCACACGTTTTAAGAGTAACTCTTTAGCCATACAAGTATTAACCACTTTAAAATCTGATTACATCACTTCTTAAATCCCCGAGATCGGAAAACCCAAAAACACTTGATTTGTAAGAGGATTTCCCGAGATTTATGATTCTGGGACACTTGATTTATGGTAGGAGATTCCCGCCTAAAAGGAATTGAGTATAAAAACGGACTAAATACAGGATTAATCAAGACACGACAGTCACCCACGTCGTCTACATCAGTGGTTCCAAACCTTTCCCGTACCGCGTACCCCCAATCAAGGTTAGAAAAGATTGCATACCCCCTTTTCCAGAACGTGAAAAAGACGATAGTTATTATCATAAATGATAAGGCATACATGTGTAAAAATATATACAAAATCAATGAGGCAATCACTAGAGGCTGCTTTGTAGCAAAAATTTTGTCAAATCTCGGCTCGACGTCACTCGCAGCATATTTTTACAGTCAGCCTGTTTCTGTGTTTGGTTTTGATGTTCTCCGTATTTTCATCAAGCTGCATCGCAAATTTTATCGTTAGCTTAATTCGCAAACTGAATGACAACATCACTTGCAATGTCTTCGATTCTTCTTGAAACAATGAAAATGACAATCATTTTCTACCCGGGCATAGAGTTCGCCCGGAATCCGGCTGAAACCGGAAAATTGGTTGAAATGAAAGTAAACCGGAAAATTGATTAGAAGCTAGATTGGGTGGTAAGAATCTGTATATGAAAATTATTTTGTCGCCAGACTTTAGTTCGTCGGGAATCCGGCCAAAACCTGAAAATTTGTTAAAAGTTAAAGTGTTATCTGAAGTTGATTAGAGGTTCGATATAGGGGTATAAGGAGATATGCTGAATTCGTTTTTGAGCTTTATTTTTTGCCGGACAAGTTGTTCGCCTGGAATTTGGCGGAAGCCGGAAATTTGGCAGAACTAAGGCAGGAAGTTTTGATAAATTTCGTCAAAAGGGTAAACACACATACTGAATCCATGTCTGAACTTGGTTTTCTGAGATGATTATCCATGTGTCTGAATCTGTTACTAAATTTTAGTAATACAAATGTTCAAGGACTTTGGCGAAGAGCGGATATCTACAAGACCCAGTTATGTTGATCGAAAATTGAATTTCCTGGTATCCCATCGATACCTTTGGTCTTGTTATAAGCATGTCGTTGCTTCCTCTTTTCGCTGTTCCAGTCTTTTTTTCCAAAAACGGAAGGAAGATCAGCCTAACCGATCTGTTCCAATAAAACTAAATAAAACTCCTCGGTTTAATTATAGCAAATTATTTAAAATGGGAGCCTTAAACGAAGGAAATGGTAAAGTGTGAACATTCATATGTTGAAGTTAGCTAAAATCAGAAAAGATCTTCTTCGTTTTTACGTTGTGTGTATACGTCTGAGGCTAGAATACCTGGTGGAAGTTTGGCATTTTATTCTTACTGAGGACCAGGTTTATCGGATTGAAAAAACATGGAAGCTTGCCCTATTGCTTATGTCAAGATCCACCCAAATTGCTTATAGTCAGCTCCTCTAGATATATAAAGCAACCAGTGTTGTCACTCGACCGGCACCGCTTCGCGGTGTTTAGATGTTCGTTGTAGGGTTAAGAAGACACGCTGAATTCGTTTTTGAGCTGTAGTTTTTGCGAGACAAATAGTTTGCCAGGAATCCGGCCGAAACCGGGAATTTGGCAGAAGTAAGGCAGGAAGTTTTGATCAGTTTCGACAAGTAGATACGACGTAGGATATAGGGGTTAACACACATGCTGAATCCATATATGAACTTGGTCGTCTCAGATGATTACCATTGGCCTTAACCTGTTAAAGTCCGGATCAAATATTACATTTTTGGGATCCCATCGAAACCTTTCGTCTTGTTAGACATGAAATAGACTATCTGGGCTGACAGATGTCATCAGAAGAACTGAGAAAGGGAATCTCAAACCTGAGATCTCAACCCAATGTCGTACACAATGGTCTCCTACGGGACAAGCTGTCGACTAGGGTCAATAATTCAGGTCCGTGGTTGACGTACAAGCATCTTCAAGTTGGACAAACTGCGTACGGGAACGACTGCGGTATAAAAAGCTATTTCACGGCATAATTGCAGTATGCGGTATAATCAAAATTTTATGCGGTTTTCCCTCAGAATCGCGGCATTATGCCCCGAAATGCGGTATAAGTGGCAACACTGAATGCGGCCTCAGTGGAGATCCCAAAACTCCAACAGATAAAATGTGACCATGTGCGGTATGAAAAAAAGCTTGTACGGTCATTCGTGAAAAATTTTAATCTTGGTTATGGTTTATATTTTGTGTATAGCCCATTGACGACATGGACAAATTTGGATCTTATCCTGATTGTTTCGAGAAGAATGAAAGCGATATCTATCTATCCACGTTCCCCCCCCCCAAAAAAAAAAATATTTTAGTCGTAAATCTGCCAGTTACCAATACGCCTTTGAATTTTTTCTTCTCGGTCTGTAATTTCCTGTTATCGTACCAAGACATACATTGGAAAATTTTTTGACTATACTTTGTGTTTTGCGTGTCTCTGTTCACACTTCATGTTTCTGAGTCCACTGCGTGTTTGTGTGTCCGTATTCACACTTCGTTTCTGGGGAAATTTAATTTGAGATGTGTTTGTTTTCTGCTTACAATTAAATATATGTCTAGTAAATTATGACAAGGGATTACGCTCCTTCCGTGACGCAGTATTTAATCATTGAATATTACAAAAAATAGCTCCATCTTCGCGTGCTAAGGTCTGGGGGTTCAAAGTTCTGAATTCGTTAGCTGGCTTCCAAAGTGCTAGGTAGGACCCTATCTAGGGGAGTACGGGGTTTGACCCAACCTGCCCCGAAACGTAAAAAAGAATAATCGTTTTTTAAAGGCTTGAATCTCTGATCGATGTCCTTTTGTACTTTTTGTACTTATCTTCCAAAATAAAAAATAAATAAAAAAAGACGTTGAAGCTTTCGACGAAGTTTGCGTTGCAAAACTCGGTTCGGGGAGCGAAATTTGCGGAAGTCGGGGTTTTCAGAGGCTTGTAACTCCGTAAGGGAGCTAGGGACAATGTAAACGGCAGAACAAGTGAAAGGGGTCATTTAACCGTTTATATTTCGTCTTCGATGTCGAACCGTTTTTTTCTTTTTTATTCGAACTGACTCAAACTTATTTTCCAAAAAAAAAGAAATAGAAAACCGTGATTTTCGGGGTCTTTTGGTGATCAGCCAGTTATCCCTCTAAGTTGATGTGCGAGGGAAAATATAGTTTCGGATATTTCGGTTGCACTTCCGGCAAACGGATATTTCGGTTGCACTTCCGGCAAACCGTCCTCAGTGAAAAAAACGAAACTAAATCAGAAGATCCAAAAATTTGTTGTAATGGTGAGCTTGGCTTCAAACCTTATACTTTATTTTCTGAAAATCTGGGATTGAACCGCTCTGAGGAATTTCCCAAGTCGTGGCGTCCTTGGTTGAAAAGGTGCCTTATTGTCAATGGCGCTGTGGCAGACCATGAACGCGGATCGTCACGGTCTTGCTTGAAGTTGAGCGTAGGTTTAATCGTTCACGACAGGTATCAAGTGGCTAGAAAAAAACGGCAGTCCATCAGCATCGTGACAAGCCTTTCATTCTGTGTGTCTCGTCTGTCTTACTTTGTTTGTTGGGTCTTCAGACTGATCAACAAAGGGGTCTTGGTTACCTTGAGTCTGATTCTGTGTCCGGTTGTCGCATATGATGCTGCAAGTTCCGCCGAAAATGTGTTTCAGACGTTTACAGCTTCCGTACATCTCCAAGACTGTGACACTTCGACGTATTCTAAAAAGTGGTAATCCAGATTGAAACTACGGTAGAACCAGAGCAATAACTCTTGATTGATTCATTGAACAGTAATGACATATCCAGCACTATTGCTTTGTGTAAAAGATATTATGGATCAATAAACCGAATTGTAAATTGTAAAAAATAATAAGGAAGTAGTGCCAAGACTTATGCTTTCCGCGAATCGGAAACGGGCCTTACTCGTACCGCCAGCCACTACGGTCGGGACATTCAAACGAGAAAAACTTGCGGGTTTAGAAAATATATAGTACAGCTAAGATGCTATTTGCAAAAATCGATTAAACAAAACGGTCTCATCATTAGTGGCGTTTTTGCAGATACCATGGTATCTGATACCACGGTCTAAACTCGTTTTTGCAGTTATCGTGGTATCTGATACCACGGTCAAAAGGCGTTTTTGCAGCTATCGTGGTATCTGGCCAGTTAGCGTGGTATCTGATATTCAGATACGACGGTCCGACCGTGGTAACTGGTCGTGGTATCTGGAAAGTCATCTTACTTTCATCAAATTTTGTCAGATTGGTGAGAAAGAAGTTTACCACTTAGTGACGTGACTGAATATCTGTTTTCTTTTGGGATGACTTCGAAAAGCGCAATTTCGGCAATTGTCGTTTTTGCAGAGCAACCGTATGTCAGATGGGTTCCGGCTAGCCCCCGCCACCCCCCCCCCGGCTAACCCCCCCCCCCGGTACCAAAAAAAACCCGGCTAACCCCCCCCCCGGTACCAAACCCCCCCGGAACAACCCCCCCCCCCCCCCCAACCGAAACCCCCCGGGTACCAACCAACCCCCCCCCCCCCCGGCGAAACCCCCCCGAATCCTTCACATTTAATACGAATGAAAAACATTTAAATTGACTTCTCGTGATCTTAGTCTGTCAAGGGGACCTCTGGTACAACAAGAACAAGACCAAAGGTTTCGATGGGATCCCAAAATATTTCATTTGCCCCTTAACTTAAACCCCCTCCCTCATCCCTAAATGTAGGCTACATAGTCCGTCTACAAGCTCGACCTTACTCTTGACCCAAAGAATCCTCACACTCGAGAGTTATAGTGCGCAGAGACGGACAACTTTTGCGATGTCATAGGTATCCCGCCACTTACGTTTTGGGATCCCAAAACCTAACGGCAACTAACTGCAGCTTCCACGGCAAGAAGGGGAAATAATTGGGAAAGGATTTGTTGAGGGGGGGGGGGGGGTGGTCGTTACACTGATTGGCACGGTTTTTGATTTTTCACTTCTAACACCTCACTGACCACAGCTTCAGGTGAATGCGTGTGTTAGCTCACTTCAGCAATTATTCTGTCACCATCGGTCTTCACCTTCGCTTTCCACTCCCCTCCCTTGTATATATTTGTTCTGCCTACGCTTAACGCATTCAAAACTAAGAACACATCCAGCCAGCAGTTTTTGCTTCACATATACATACTTTTTGTGCACGCACAAGCTTATTCTCACACTTGTTACTGGATATCTACTGTAGCCTACTTCAGACATTTTACAGTCAAGTCTGCGAATGAAGTTGCGCCCAGTTATTCTACTCGAATCTATCCGTCAGTAGGTACATGAGCTAATCCGGGTACCCAGCTAATCCCTTGTTCAATACGTAACGTAGGGATTATTTGGGACTAGGAGATCCTTTTGGGATTGTCTTTTTGGGATCCCAAAACGTAAGTTGAGGGATACCTATGACTTCGCAAAATTTGTCCGTCTGTCCGTCCGTCCGTCCGTCTGTAAGCACGATAACTCTCGAAGGGAATGAGATATTTTGATGAAACTTGGTGTGAGGATTCGTTGGGTCGGCGGACCAGTCGAGTTCGTAAATGGACTTTGTAGCCCTACATTTAGGGGTGGGGCCCGGAGTTCGCCCGGAATCCGGCCAAAACCGGAAAATTGTTAGAAGTTAAAGTTTTATTCCTAGCTGATTAGATAACCGATTTAGGGGTAAGAAGAGACGCTGAATCCGCGTGTGACAATCATATTTTACCCGGACATATAGTTCGACCGGAATCCGGCTGGAGTCAAAAAATTTGTTATAAGTTAAATTTTTATTTGAAGTTGACTAGATGTTCATTATTGGGGAAAGAAGATACCCTGAGTTCGTTTTTGAGCTTTCTTTTTTCGCCGGACAAGTAGTTCTAGAGTTCGGCCGAAACCGGGAAATTGGCAGAAGTGGCAGGGACTTTTCGTCAAAACAGATATGACTTATACGGGTAAACACACATGCTGAATCCATATCTGAACTTGGTTTTCTCAGATGATTAGCTATTTGGCCTTAATCTGTTTCTGAATTTTAATTGTAAGAATGTTCAAGGATTCTGGCGATGACTGGATCTGGCTAAGACAAGACCCAGTTGTCTTTTCTCTGTACATAGTTCGCTCGGAAGTCGGTCGAAACCGGAAACTTGGCAGAAGTAAAGCAGGAAGTCTCGGTCAGTATTGTCAAAATGGATATGGCTTATAGAGGTATATCTGAACATGGTTTTCTCTGATCATTAGCCTGGCGAAGACTGGATCTGGCGAACACAAGACCCGACTGTCGGAATCAAATATTATTGGGATCCCATCGACACCTTTGGTCTTGTTCATTAGGATTCCACTTTTTTAAGGATTCAGGGGGGTTTTCGCCGGGGGGGGGGTTTGGTACCCGGGTTTTTTTAGTTGGGGGGGGGGCGGGGGGTTTAGCCGGGGGGGGGGGGGGGGGGTTGGTACCGGAGGGGTTTTGCCGGGGGGGGTTCTCGTCTAGACCCATGTCAGATACCACGGTTACGGCAAAAACGACTAATTGCAGATCCAGTTATCGTGGTAACAGATACCATAGCATCTGCGAAAACGCAACTATTATCAAGAATAAATAAGGGAAGAATTGAGAAGACTAGAATCATGGGACGTTGTTTTCTGCCCGATCCTCAAGTACCGGGGGTGGAGCCTATTCGGCGCGTGTCCAGACCACAGAGTAAATATTGGCGCTATTTCTTCTGATCGCCATGCTTCGCGTCAAGGAAGTGCGCCAAATTCAAATTAAACAGAAAGAGGCCGACATTTTGCCCTTCTTCTTTCAACAAATCGCTGCTACCACTAGTTTAAAAGACGAGACAAGGGGCTAAAGTACAGTGAGATGATAGAAGTCGTGCAATTCTACATTCAAGGATGACGAAAATAAAGGCAGAAAAGGACCGATTTGGACTGAACACTATAAGTTTAAAGAAGGAAGGGACACGCTTCCAAACATTCATGCAATCTCTATGGCAGATTCTTAGTGATGAAAAAAAAAGACTGTCAATAGGATAGATAGTGAAACATTTAGCCAACTACCCGAGATAATGATATACATTTTGACCAAAAATAATAAATGGTTATCTCAAATGTAGACGTTTTGAATGGTACCGTGCAATTATCATTTTCAGTAATAAATTAAAATTTTAAATTAGGAAATACTTCAAGCCAACGTTTTTCGCAACTAACCGAGAAATGTTATGAACTAAATTTTGTGTACAGAGTACAACTTAAAAACAAAACATAACAACTCTTTGAGTACAATTCGCCAGCTGTGCCCAATTTCCAACTTGAATGATGTAAAATCATGATAATAAAAAAAAAAAAACATTACGAAAAGGCATAGACAATGACAAATGTGGGCAGATGTAAAGTGCAACTATCCGAGATAATGATATTCCTTTTTGACCAAGAATAATAAGTTGTTATCACAAACTGATACGTCTTGAAAGATATCCTACACTCAGCAATCGATAATTAAAATTAGGACTTTATACTGTTTTTCGCAACTACACGAGAAAATGATATGAACTAAATTTCGTGAAGAGTACAACTTAAAAACAAAACATAGTAACTCATTGAGTACATTTCGACAGTTAAATAATGTCCAAGCTTAATACCTTTTCTAGAAGCGATTCTTTACAGTCCTGAAAAGACCAAAATAAAATTACTAATGTTCACACCAGTCCTATTGAATCTGAACTAAATACATGCATGTTAGATCTATGCTTCAGCGTTCAAGTTGCTTAATTGTTCCCCTGAGTCATCAAATGCCGCATTCCCTTGGGCTTCACCGTCTTTGTGAAGGGTGGTGACAACATAAGCTTCATAATGCAAATCTGACCCGAGATTGAAAAGGAGTTTCCATTTATATAATCCTCAGAATCTGCACTGTTTGAACTTCCCGCCTTTTCTGACTGCTTCATCACTTTTGCTCTGGAGGTGACATTTAATACTGCAAGAGGCAACACGCGAAGCTCCACCCAGGCTCCACCCCCAGTAAATAATATCGGACGAAAAGAGATCTAGGATGCTGACATCGGGATTATGTGAGTTCTCAATTCTTCCCTTATTTATTCTTGCTATTATGTCCCAACTAGAAACGAAACTTTTATTATAAAACAAAAAAAAAAACATAAAGAAATCTAGAAATATTTATAAAGCCAAACATTAGCCAAACAGTAATTTGAAGATGGGTAGGGCGTCCAAAAAATGGAAACACTGAAAGTGGGGCTTTCCCGAACTCTCAAAAGGCCTTTGTTAGCCTTAAGGTCCATTCAGACTGAAAAAAGCTCTTACGTACTCCTTCACACTGAGACACTTACAGACGCTGCGTCCACGTAGAACGCCTACGTAGCTCTCCGTAACGTAAAAGTTTTCCTCAACTTAAGAAACGTAACGTAAGGCACCGTAAGATGATGAGGGAGAAATTAAATAAAAGGATTTACCTGATTTGATAGCCAATTTTTCCAAGAAAGACCTTGGATTTATGATGGAAAAAATAGCATCCTTGTCACATTAGCTCAAAACAGCACAAATTGGCAAAGCAACTGAAAAAGAGTCTACTATTCTGCGCCGAATTTCGAAATGGAGCATGTTTTGTCATTGTAGCACTTCCGGAAACTGCATCCTAATGACTCTGGGGTAAAGACTCTGGGGACAGTCAGCAGACTGAAATTACGGTTTCAGTTCAAATCAAACCAGTTTGTGTGACAGTTTAGTTTTAAATTCCATTGGAATGTAGGCTCCTATGACTTTCTTTCTCGTTTCCCAGGATTTCCCAATTACTTCCAAAAAAGGTAGATGTCTTTTAACTGTTGAAACACCATCATTGGCGTCTCTTCCTTGTCATATTCTTCGTCAAAACCGATAAAAACTGAGAAAATAAAATTAATTCTTCAGTTTTGTTCTTACATCAGTCTGAAGGGGTCCACTGGAGGTGTGAAAGATTCGACGTAACGTAAGATTTTACGTTTCAGTCTGGAGGCACCTTTAAAGTGCCAAGAGCTTTGGCATTTGAGAGGAACATTTGCTAGGGGTGGGTTGGTATTGCTTCCCCGTATCCTGAAATCCATGAACCCGAAATTTATCGTAGATGTTTGAAAATATGTGACTAAATGATGTAGTTTCAGGAATGAAAGTTTGGCTTAGTTTCCGTAGCATAGTAGTTCCAGAGGTGTAACAGTTTATTGTGAAATGTAACGTGTCTTAAATCTTGTATGGCTTTTGGTTCAATAAACAAGCGTTATTATTATATTATTATGTAAGTTACAAAATTGGTCCCCTAGGATTCGTTTCGCTCTTGCTAATGACCAGTGGAATAGGGTATAGCCAGATGAACTACGGGGTTTTCTAATTTTCAAGATACTGTACTCCGATGTTGCTCTCCGGAGTTCCCAAGTGGGGGTCTTGACAGTAAAATCATTCAAATGGCTTGATCGCTCATTCCGAAAAAGGGCCGGCAATAGATGGGGGTCGTGAGGTGTTCCGAAAATCAGCACACTTCTACTGCAGATTGAACTTAAGCAGCTTAAACCGTGTTTGAGGGCTAGTTTCTGGTCCTTATCCTCAAACGTTTCGAGATTTCCTATTTGCGAGTAGTTTTTTTTTCCATGTGTAATGGTGTAGGGAGAGAATCAGGATCCTTTAAGTTTAACTAAAAAGCCAACTTATTTCATTGTGTCATTTAATTGAATACACTCAGTTATTTGGATTCTGCAAAGGGATCTTTTTTATTTTCCACTATCTACTCTAGTTCTAACGTTCAGAATATCTGCGGCCGCCCCACAACGAAATTCTAAACGCGGGAAATTTAAATTTCAACAAAAACGCGGCTTTTCAATGGGCAGTGGTGAAATTGGTGAAAATTGCTTAGTGCCTGAGCAAAAAAAAAAAATCATAAGCCTCTCTCGTAAGGCATACAACACAAATACAAGTGCATAGAGGTACCACAAATCACACGGAAAATAGATTATTCGTGAATAACGGAACGACGAAGTATAAACGCATTTTCAGCGGGTCTTCAAGCCAATTTTAGTCAAGAAGTGATTGGTAACTAGATTATCCTATCCCAGCCCTTTTCGGTTAAACTTTAAAGGTTATCAGAATAGGGCTAAAATACGACAGTCTGATTACCCATCATATTTTTATGGCACTTGCAGCCTCTGGCTCAAGTGCCATATACCGATCACAATTCCGTCTGTCGGTCTGTCGGTCGGTCCGAGTTTTTTGTCCCACATATCCGAGTTAGGGTACTTCCAGATGTGCTAGGACAATGAAACTTGGCAGGAATATCAGGGACCCGACCAAACGAACCTGGAAATAATCAGTTTCCCGATCCGACCATATGCGGGGGAGTGGGGGCGCTCGAAACTTGAAAATTTAGGGCATTTTGTCACACTTTTTCGAGTTAGGGTACTTCCAGATGAGCTAAGACAATGAAACTTGGCAGGAATATCAGGGACCTGACCAAAGTAACCTGGAAATAATAAGTTTCCCGATCCGACCATATGCGGGGGAGTTGGGGAGCTGGAAACTTGATAATTTAGGGCATTTTGTCACACTTTTTCGAGTGAGGGTACTTCCAGATGAGCTAGGACAATGAAACTTGGCAGGAATATCAGGGACCCGACCAAACTAACCTGGAAATAATCAGTTTCCCGATCCGACCATGTGCGGGGAAGTGGGGGCGCTGGAAACTTGAAAATTTAGGGCATTTTGTCACACTTTTTCGAGTTAGGGTACTTCCAGTTGTGCTAGGACCATGAAACTTGGCAGGCGTATCAGAGACCCGACCAAACAAAATTAGGAATAATCATTTTTCTGATCCGACCATTTGGGGGGGGGGGTGGAGGGCAGGGGAATCCAGGAAACTGAGAAGTGTGTAACTTTCGAACGGATGATCGGATTGTAATGAAACTTCATAACTGAAGAGAATATATATCTGTAATGTCCCGTTTAAAGTCTTGACCGGATTCGGTAGCCAGGGGGGAGTTGGGGGGGGGGAGACCGGAAATTTCAAGAAACGGTTAGAATGGAGGGATCGGAGTGAAACTTGCTGGGAAGAACAAGCATCTGCTCTAGATAAGTCCTTTAGACCATTCTACTGGATCCGGACACTTATGGGGGGGGGGGGGGGTCCCGGAATTCCGGTGATGGTGGTTTTTTGGATTTTCACGATGAAACTTGGCAGGCATATCAGGGACCCAATCAAACTGACTTCAAAATAAAAATATTGTCGATCAGATAATGGTGGGGGAGTGGAGGGAGGGGAATCCGCAGGGGAATCCGGGAAATTGAGAAGTGTGTAACTTTCGAACGGATGATCGGATTGTAATGAAACTTCATAACTGAACAGAATATAGATCTGTAATGTCCCGTTTAAAGTCTTGACCGGATTTGGTAGCCAGGGGGGAGTTGGGGGGGGGGAGACCGGAAATTTGAAGAAACGGTTAGAATGGAGGGATCGGAGTGAAACTTGCTGGGAAGAACAAGCATCTGCTCTAGATAAGTCCTTTAGACCATTGTACTTGATCCGGACACTTATGGGGGGGGGGGGGCGGAATTCCGGTGATGGTGGTTTTGGGGATTTTCACGATGAAACTTGGCAGGCATACCAGGGACCCAATCAAACTGACTTCAAAATAAAAATTTTGTCGATCAGATAATGGTGGGGGGAGTGGAGGGAGGGGAATCCGAAATTTTCAGTCATGCGTAATTTTGGAATGGGTGATCGGATTCGAGTGAAATTTAAGAATTCAACAGAGGACATTTCTCCGATGATTTTTTTCATATCCGGACCGGATCCGGCAACTATTGGGGGGGGCGGAAAATACGTGCCCCGTTTAGAATGGAGGGATCGGGATGGAACTTTGTGGGAAGAACAAACAGATGCTCTAGGTAAGTCATTTGCTGAATCGGATGGGCTACGTGCACCGCGGGGGAGCTGGGTGGGGTGGGGGGTGGACCGGAAATCTCGAGAAACGGTTAGAATGATGGTATCGGAGTGAAACTTGCTGGGAAGAACAAACATCTGGTCCATGTAAATCTTTTACATAATTTGACTGGATCCGGACACTTGAGGGGGGGGGAGGAGGGGTATCCCGGAGTTCCGTTTTTTGGGGGATTTTCACGACGAAACTTGGAAGGCATATCAGGGACCCGGTCAAACTGACTTGGAATAAAAAAAAAATCCTCGATATGATAATCTTGGGGGGGGGGGAGTTGAGGGAGGGGAATCCGGAATATTGAGTCATGCTTAACTTTCGAACGGGTGATCGGATTCGAGTGAAATTTAATAATTAGACAGAGGACATTTTTCTCTTGTGACCTTTTTCATTTCCGGACCGAATCCGGCAATTATCGGGGGGAGGGCGGAAAATACTTGACCCGCTTAGACTGGTGTGATCTAGATCGAACTTCGTGGGATGACAAACAGATGCTCTGGATTAATCATTTACAGAACCGGATTGGCTCCGGTTATTGTGGGTGGAGTTGGAGGAGGGGGAGGGGGGTCTGGGATTCCGGTGATCGCGCGTTAAGGTACTTCCAGATGTGCTAGGACGATGAAACTTCGCTGGAATATTGGAGACTCAACAACATTTGCTTAGAAATTGCTACTTCCCAAATCCGATTATTCCTTAAAGTACCAATCTTGACCGCAAAGTAAAAAAAATACTTTTAAGCAATATATGCATTTTCGTGGATGCCCATCAGCCCATTAGCAGTTTTGCCTCAAGGGTTTTGCTTGCAAATGAAGTTCCAGCTCCCTTAGAGCGCGCATCTCAACCGCAAAGTCGAAACTTACTTTTGATCAATCAAATCATCTTGACACATGCAAGTGCCATATGAGCTTACAGCTCTTGTTACTTAATTAGGCTAGAAGAACCGACAAAAACGCGTCACTTCGTTACTTTGTTATCCACGATTCTTGAATTTTAGCTGACCTAATTTCTCTTCCGTAACTGTTGTACCTCTACACGGACGTCGCTCTATGTTTGAAATGTTTAGCAACTACAGCGGCAGCCAATTGCCGTAATTCATGGCGGATTTGCATTCTTCAAGCCAGGAAGATGAAAGTAACATGGGAAGTGAAAGTGACCAGGAAGCACGGCACAGAGGACTATCTTCAGATGTGATTTTGCAATCTGGAATAGAACATTTCAGAATCTTCGCTTGTTAGCCATTGAAACACACGCTTTTGCAGACATTCAAATTTTCCGCGACTCGCCGTAAAGTTATTTGGCGTGCAACCAGCGGAGATTCCAAACTTCACTACTAGGCTACGCGACGTAAAAAATAAAAATCCCTTACATGAGTCAAAATAATTCATTGTATTCAAATCAAACATATAAAAATAAATTGGATTTTCAGTTGAACTTTAAGTATTCCCAAGATCTGCAGGCCTACCAGAGAATAGACTGAAGTGTTTGAAGTCTGGTTACTATATCCCTTTCTCGAAATTTTGTGTATCTCACTTGTGTGTAGCTTTGTACTCCTCTTGAAATGGCGTGGGGAGAGATTAAAGACCTACCGGTAATCCAAACATTCTGTTTACCTTCTCTTGCTGATCGCAAGCCACCACTTTATTTAGATTTGAACTTGATTGCCGGGTTGCTGTCTTGGCTCGAGAAAAAAAACACAGAACGTCTTCTTTTCCAGATGACGAAATTTTCCACGTTTGATTAGCAAAGAACTATAAAACTTAATAGATTATTTTTGTTATGTTTTCAGGGGTACCACACTTGTCTTGGTTTTCTGATTTATTTGTGTTTGTAATAAACAGTTGGAGCATTAGAAGGAAATTATTATTTTGATCCTTGGCCCCCCACGTGCCATAACGGCTGTCCCGAATAATCGGCTGAGATTTGGTCCAGACCGAATGATATCAGACCTAGGAAATTTGGTGTTCTTTTTTAATTTACTCATTGTTTGATGGTGTTTTTTGTGGTTTTGAACATTCATAGTGGCAGTAGGGATGGTTATCGTTGTGTGTGTGGTAGAAAGACCATTTTTTGTGGTCCGCTTTAAGGATCGTGAATATTCGTGAAATATTCCTTCGATCTGCACAGGCTTGGCACAGAATGAACTTAAGCAGCTCATACGGTGTTGTTTGAAGACTTGTTATTATTTGAAATCGACTATTCGTGAATAGCGGATTTTCAGCGGGTTTTCAAGCCAATTTTAGTGAATACAAGCCAATTTTAGTGAATAAGTGATGGGTAACTAGACTGCCTTATCCCAGCCCTTTTTGCTTAAAGCTTAAGTACTCCCGAAATTTGCAGGCCTGTCACAGAATAGACTATATTGTTTCAAGGCTGGTTACTAGTCCCCTTTCTCAAAGTGTATAGTATCTCACTTGCGGGTAGCTCTGTACTCCTTTTGAAATGGCGTGGGGAGAGATTAAGGATTGTAAAACATTCCTGCGATTTGCAGAGGCCTGCCACAGAATGAACTAAAGCAGCTCATACGGTGTTTGAACGCGTGTTTCTAGTCAGTGAAATATCATTATGACTATCTTTATAGTACAGTTGTAATGGTGCGTGAACAGAATCAAGAGTCATGGGACAGAGGCGTCACGACCGGGGGGGGGGAGGACGCCCTAACAACCAGTCGCCAAAACAGTTGATTTTTTTCATTAAAACAGTCGATTTTTCGTCAAAGCAGTCGTTTTTTTCGTCAAAACAGTCGTTTTTTTCGTCGAAACAGTCGTTTCTTTCTGAAAATCAGTCGATTTTTTTCGAAACTGCCGTTTTTTTCTTGAAAACAGTCGTTTCTTCTGCGAAAACAGTCGGTAAAAATTACCAGCCAGTCCGTATATTTCTTCCCCCCCCCCCCCCCCCCCCCTAGTAACGTCTCTGCATGGGAATGCCCAGAATTTGCAAAGGCATGCCACCTAGTAATCTACCCTCCGAAAATACCCGTCGATTCTGCATGTGTAGTAGCTTTTTTTATTTGTACGAATGTGCATGCGGTCTTTCCGTTCCTTTCGGAATGTAAACATTTCATTACGCTGTCTTTGACAAACGCCGTGTCATTACATGACTATTAGCAGTTAGTCACAACTGCTAGCCGGAGCACCCGTCTTTACATGTTGTCACTTTTAAAAAATGATCTTATTTGTTCCGGCTCCTATAATCACATCCTCAAGCGCTCCCTGTCGGTTAACGGGACAGCAATGCTGTTAGGTGCAAGTACAGAGTATTGTCGCAAAATAGGTTGGAGCATTGCCAATTTCAGTGGGATTGTTTTTGACTGAATGCTGTCCTTCGGGAGAAATTATTATTCAACCAAAATGCGGTAAAAATCGGGGCATGCCCAAAATTCTCGAAAGACTCGATTTTTTTTCTATTTTGGGGAGAGAAGTCAAAAGTTTTATTTGGTGAACAGAGGCGTTACTAGCCAAAATGTTTGGTGGGCGAGCACGGTATTTAACGACTGGCTGGTCATTTTTACCGTCTTCTTTTTGCAGAATCTTTTTGATAACAAAACGACTTTTTTTACGGAAAATCGACTGATTTTCAAAAAATCCGACTGTTTTTAAGAAAAAGTCTATTATTTTTACGAAAAACATGTTCTATATAGAATACATATATAAAATATATAGAAATTATATATAGTGGTGATCACCACCAGTTTGATCTATAACGTTGCCCTTGTGTGTCTTCAGTAGTGATTAAAGTCCGTATCAAAGCCTGGACTTTGTAGCTCTTATCCAATACGCCCCTAATAAAATCCAGTGAAGAATTGTCGCCAAATGCGCTAGCGAAACAACGCCAGTCCCACGTGAGATCTTAGTATACGTTATATGAAGGGGAAATAACTGATTAGGCTTCCGGTTCATAGCGAGTGGTACATTAGCCCCGTGGAAAAGTCAACAAGCAGTCAGCGCTGAAGTCTGGAGCCAGAATTGATAAACTTGATGAAGTTTGACACAACAGAGTTGGGTAGAGCCCAAATAGAAGCAGAGGAGTTTTAAACAGTTTTAAACATAGATAGACCTAACAGGAATAGATAATAGCCAAACAAACGTGGATAAATGTACACCAAGAAGTATAGAATAGAATAGAATTTTATTTTTCAAAAGTAGCTGTCACAGCGTTACCGCCGAAGTTGACCTTTTTGTCATACAAAACGAAGAACGCATAACACTTTGTAACGAATGATAAAAAAAAAAAACACTAAAAGGGACTAGCTTATCGATTGTTGTACAACTCAACAAATGCTGGAACAAAACTCCTTCTATATCTTTCATGAAGAGGGGCCACAGGGGCTAGTTTGGGGATTTTCTGGGATTTCTCTCGCTGGGGTCTAATACGTATAGGAGAATAGGGGGGTGGGAGAATATTACGTAATCGGGGAACAGATAGGGTTTTAATACCGAAATTGACGCTAAGGCTGGTTCGTCTCTCTTCCAGGGTAGCCAGCTTGGACCTGTTAGGTGTCATTGTTTACTTTATGCTAGCGCATCTAGCGGCCAAATGTCAGGAATGAATTTTATGAAGGGGTGGCGATGGCTAATCAAATGGCTGAAGGAATGGCGACAAGCTAAAAGCTTAACGCCAAATGTAATAATAATAAATAAATAAGTTTATCTTCTTGGTGACACAAAACTACCCTCTCCTCTGATCTATGATCATTGCCAGCCAAAATGTCAGGCATCAACAGTTCTGCGCCTATATAGCAACCAATTTTGATTAAGAACAGAGATAAAATGAAAAGAGGCATTGAATATTCATAAGGATGGATGTGTGTTACGTGCTGTTATTTAAAGATCATAGATACATTGTTGGTTGTTCAAGAATGCTCATTATGCTAATATGGAAGAGAATCTGACAATCGAACTGCATCAAAAGAAAACCAAATCTTCAGGTTCCTAATGTTATTACCTTGATAATGGAAAAGAGGTTTAAAGGGTCGGACTGGCTGGCAGACCATTGTTGGAACTCAAGCTTTCGTGCAAGATCTTCAGCATTTCTTTGGATTTATACTTGCGGTTTGTTTAGATTTAAAGCATTTAAAGAGGGATGATTACAAATTAAGTTGTTTCAATACTTGTTTGGTATTGGGGATGTGAAATGTCTTGGTTCTAAAGCTGTTTGTATATAAACTGCGATAAACATTTTACTTTTACACTCCACGTCTGAGCGCTTGCGCACTTGTTTGGCTTGTGTCAGCTCGAGTCTTGACGAAGCCGCAGAATTAAACGACTTGGCTTCTGAACCAAACCTTGTAACCAGAGGCGTTACTAGCCAAAATGTTTGGAGGGGGGGGGGTATTTACTGACTGGCTGTTCATTTTTACCGACTGTCTTTGCAGATAAAAACGACTATTATTGAGAAAAAAAGACTGTTGACGAGAAATCGAAATTTTCCGACTTGCCGACCGCATTCGGGGGGGGGGGGCTCTAGTCGTGACGCCCCTGCTTGTAACTAGTGAAAATACCCGCTCATTATTGCGTTTTTTCAGCCCGCAGATTTGAAGAAACGAATCGAATCTCTCATTGACCGGGACTACATGGAGCGAGATAAGGACAACCCCAACTCCTATACATACGTGGCCTGATGTGTTCAAGGATTATTCATATTTTGTGTGATCTTCATTTCACATTGTAAAACTGTAAGCTTGTCCAATTCAAATTAAAGTTTTTTAAAGAATGAAGTTTAGGTTTATGCCAAGCTGACAGTCAAGAAGAATGAAGACTGACGTCCGAACGTCGCATCCATCTTTTCACCTTGCTACCACGCCTGGCGGGCAGGGTTGCCACTCGAACAAAATAAATGGTACTAATCAATACGGCAAAAAAGTACTTCTTTGAAAAAAAAAGTACTACTTTCCAAAAAAATCGTCGTTCCCGTACACTTCTCTTTGTCATATCACATAGTAAAATATTTTTAATAAATTTCTCTTTTTCATCTTTTCTTCTTTAGTAAAAAACAGTCGATTTTCATATTTGATGGTGCAAAATGGATACGTCAGCTGAATTTTATTGGAGGTATATTTCAGCCCCCAGAGGAAATGAAGCCCCAGCAGACTTTCCTAGATACTGTTGGCTACCCAAGAACATGTTAAAATGAGCGCAGCACGCCATGTTTTTTAATCCACCTTTTTGCTGCCAAAATTTCCCATGCAGATTCTTATGTTTTTACTTAAATGTTTTCCTAAGCCCAAGCATAAAACAAGCTAAAACCACACCTAAATGACGCGCCCTTCCATAAAATAGAGAATACTACAGAACGCGTTGGCTACTACTGCGCTTGAGATCTTGTAGTCTGCTACAGGAATTTAAACTACTGCGCTTGATCTTGTAGTCTGCTACATGAATTTAAAAAAACCTAACAGCGGATGCAAAATCTGGTGAAAAATCTAGAAGTCAACAACGACACGAAATGATTTGGAGTTGATTTGAAAAATTACAGAAAAAGTGTCATTTTAGGACAAAAAAGTACTACTTTTGCGAAATAGTATTATAAAAGTACTACTTTCACAGAAAGTATTAAAAAAGTACTACTTTGATCAAAAAGTACTATAAGTAGTACTTTCGTACTACCCGTGGCAACCCTGCTGGCGGGTTCTCCGCATCAACTGACACGCTACCCGCCGAGAGGTTCCCTCGTCTATCTCAAATGAACTCGAATGGAGCCAGTGCTCCAGGAGGTATAACGTCCGAACGTCGCTTCGTCTACAGTATCTGCATCCGTTGGCAGCCATACAAAGACAGGGAGACATCCATAAAATGCAGTTCACAAAATGTGGACGTCATTGTGCAGACTAGGATAGGCAAGAAATCAGTTGGCATAGATAGGCTAAGCTGCTCGCAGAAGGAGGGCATAAGTAGGGGAGAGGGGGGGAGGATCCGTCATAGGGGCAGGTTCGGACATCGGCTCCACAAACCTCACTAAAATTAAAATTACTCGAAATTGCTTTTTAGAGCTGTCACACCTATACGCCTCTTCTGTCAAAAATCCCCGCAGTTGCACTAATGCAATCATAGCAAACCGATGCTAGTGCTCCCGCTCCCGAGCGTGGTAAGCAAATAAAGTAAGTAAGTAAGATAGTAAGGTTTATTAGACAGAAACTTGCTAGCTAATAGCTAATTTGATTGTCTTTAAAAAAAAGTGCATTCTTTTAAACACTCAAGAGTTACATAAATACTAAATACTACAAATATTAACGTTACACTGACATTTTATTCAACATGTTAACGAAAAATGGCACAAATGTGTTACTGTGTCTCTTTGTTTTGATTTTAACCGTTTTTAGTTTGAGCTGCGAACGCGTACGATTGTTTATTGGTGCATCAGGTGAGAGGATAGTTCGGTGTTGGACAGATGCAAGGATTTTACACCCAAACTTAAGAATTAGTATGCTACGGCCTACGACGGTCATGTAGTGAGGGGAGAGTTACTATTTCGAGAAGGTTCGATCGGTCAGCGTAGTAACTTTTCACGAGGTTGCAATGAAAATAATAACTAATAGTTACAATTGTTAGAAGGGTGGAACACGCCCTATATGTGCTTCTCCTTGTATAATATAATCATGTTTTTCTGTGGTCTTCATTTCACACTGTAAAGCTGTAAGCTTGTCCGATTCAGGTTAACTTTTTTCGGGAAGGCTGGGAGCTGACGGTAAAAAGTAGGATGCTGACCTAGACGTTCGAAAGAATTTTGGCAGTGATGTTCGTCCGCAGTTCCCACACCCATGAATAGCTGCATATTTTACAATGCAAAACGGATACGTTAGCTACATTTTATTTGAGCTATTATTTCGGCCCTTATTGGCAAGGGTCCTCTTCAGGCTCAAGCTGGAAAATGAACTTGTGTTTTTTTAGTTTATTTTCCAGCTTGAACCTGAAGAGGACCCTTGCCAAGAAGGGCCGAAATATAGCAAAAAAAAGCGTTTCCGTTTAAATAAGACTCGCACTCAGCTTGGGCTGAAGGAATGTCTATCAATAGCTGCGTTCGCTGTCGTGACTGCGCACCGGTGCCTCTTATAACTCGATTTTGCATTCATCGGTGTCTGCTCCCCACCATATAAGCCGTTTTCGGACTAATCAGTGTCTGGTTAGTGTCCGGTGCGGACTACTGACAACCTGCTTGGCAGGCAGGTCTTAGTGGCGTCACGTGTGAGATCAAAAACGCGCAGTAGAACAAGGACCGAATGCCAATGAGGAAAAAGACCAAAGGTTTCGATGGGATCCCACAAATTAATATTTGATGGGTTCTGTATATAGAAATCCGGTCTTCGCCAGACTCCTTGAGTCCAATGGCTAATCTGAGAAAACCAAGTTCAGTTATTGGTTCAGCATATGTATATTTACCCCTAGGCTATACGTCATATCCAAATTTTCAGGTTTTTGCAAATTTTGCCAGCTTATCCGCCAAGGAAAAAAGTTCAAAATTCGATTCAGCATGTCTCCTTATCCCGATACCGAATCTCTAATCGACTTCAGAAAGGAATCATTTGTCGGGCAAGAAAACTAAGTTCCGATATGGATTCAGTGAGCCTCCTTACCCCTTAAACGAATAGATATTTGTTTTTACCCTTAATTCGAAACCGCCTCCTCTGCATCTAAATATAGGGCTAAAGGACCCATCTACGGACTTGGCCTGTACTTTGCCAGTGAATCTTTCTACGAACTTTGAACAACATATATCAACCCCTCCGACCCCCCCCCCTCCCTCGACAATCCAAAACCCAAAGAATACGTACACTAGGTTTAAACAGTCTTCTATTAAACCCGAATAACTTTGCGTGCATAGGCGCGACCGAAATCACCATACCCCCTGGGTGCATAGATTAAAAAAAAAAGTGACGTCACCCACGCGAAGAGCTTTCGCATGTGTGAATATAGGGGTAGGGTAGGGACTGGTCAATGGTCAAAAACTGGTCAACAGATTTAATTAAATTGTTACCAGATAGTTGGCGGATGCATTCTTAGTTTTCGACCCAGTAAATGCCGGTTGGGACTTTAGAGATAATTAAACTGATCACATACACTTTTGGTTTATCATTAGTATGCTCGAAAGTTGCAACAACATGTCTCCTCACTCGATATCGACTATGGGGATGGGGAATTTCGGGATTCCACGCAAACTACTTGTCCGGCGTGAAAATAATTTTCAGATTTGGATTCAGCATGTGTTCCTACCCCTGAATCGAACATCTAATCAACTTAATACATCTTTTACTTTTTCCAAAATTTTCGGTTTTTGCCGGATTCCAGGTGTACTACTTGTGCGGCGAGAAAACAATTTTCATATAGGGATCCAGCATATTTCCTTACCCCAAAATGGACTATCTCATTAGCTTTTAAAAATATTTGTTTGTCGTCCCTTAATTTGAAACCCCTCCCCCGCCTCTGAATATAGGGCGGCCCATCTTCGAACTTGATCTGTACTTTGACCCAAAGAGTCACCGTGCCAAATTTGAACAAAATATCTCAACCCCCTTCGAGAGTTATCGTGCTAACAGACGGACAGACGGACAACTTTTTCGATGTCATAGGTATCCCTCCACTTACGTTTTGGGATCCCAAAAACCAGAGACAGCCCGGAGTGCAGCAAACGCAGCTAATTGCCAGCCACCTCGCTTTTAAAAACGAGTCGTCCTTAAGATGCATCGCATAAAGACATCAAAATCACTTATTACTTCGCAGACTTAAGATGGGCACGTACTTTGTTGGTAGTGTGTTATTAAACATATGCCAAGCGGCAGGAAGAAGGAGCGCATAAGTAACCGAGACACAAAAACGCTAGCTCCTGTCCCCCTGCTTCGGGTTTAGGAGAACACTAGATTGATGATCTCAGTATCGCAGTTAATTTGGTGATTTCAAATTTCCAGGCAAAGTGGAACCATCCTTGGCTAAAGCTTTTATATAGTTCCTGAGTCTGTAACTGCCTGTTAGCGTTATGAATAATTCATCTGTGCTATGCAGCAAATTTCTCTCCGTTCTGTTTTTATTCCTACTTTTTCTCTTTACTGCGTTTTGTTCTGAGTGAAACATACGGGTAATAAATACATTACTTACAATTTGTTTGGTTTGGTTTAGATTTTTACATAAATAGATTAGATCCTCCTTTCGCATGTCTATGCTTTCTCGTCTTTCTGTCTGCCATGGCCTCGGGTTTTCTGTGCTAATAAATTATTATAACTGTTATTTAGTCCCGGTTTGGACTGGACCCTGTTATTTCCTTTCCAAAGGTCATGACTAGAGTATATCTCCTTTCTTAGGGCGACTGGAGAGTTTACCCGAAAGAGGTTGAGACAGGACAATCTAGTTACCTCTCACTCATACATTTAAAGAGGATAAATATTCCTTCAGCCTAAGCTGACTGTGAATCATATGTGACAGTGAATCATTTTTGATAAACTATCAAATATCACTTAAAGGACCCCTCTTGATTTGTCTGCCTTTTATAATATACCTAGCTCCCTTATGGGATTATAAGTTTCTAAAATCCCCACCTTTCTCCATTGTTCCATTTTGTGCCTAAGAATGTTTAGGGCTTTTTCATCCATGCCGAGTTCTGCCCGTTACGCAACGCAACGTTTGCCAGAACCTTCGACGTCCGCTGACAACTCTTTCACACACATTTGCCGGTATCACACCCCTGGTATTTCTGATCCTTATATGATAATCTTCTGTTTTTGACTTCTTTTATTTGCTAAATTTCCCCATTTTTAACCACGGCGCATTCAGTTTTCAAACGTTTTGCGCCCAGCAGCCGCGTCGGAGAGCAGGAAGGACGAATAGAATGGACAAGCGCTAAATTCAGATGGAAAGTAATGGTATTTTCGCGAAACGTTTTTCTTCTGATCCGTTCCATAGCGAAAAGATCGTTTCTAGTAAGATTTGTGCTCTAAAAAAGAGTCTTGAAGCCCTGATGAAAATGCGAGGTCACTCAGTGAGCTACCTTCCACAAGCTGATCACTGGCCACTGAAAAGTCGCTTTTGTATTGAGATTCAAATTTTTCGCGTCATAGTAGAATTTTGCGTTGTGAGAACGGCGGTAGATATTCTGAACTTCGTACTAGAGCTTATATTGGAAAAAAAATTCCTTAACACAATCCAAATAATGCTGTCCCGATGAAAAATTCGTAGCCTGCGTAATTGTATGATAGTTGTACGAAAAAGTTTCATGTAATACTATGTAATAGCAAAGAACACTAACATTTAGTGTTCCTCAGACTGGTCCAATCTTAAGCAGTAGTATCCAGTAGCATCCTGTCTTGCCATTGTAGAATCCAGTCTTGCTAATACTAGCATGCAGTAGTATGCAGTAACACGGTAGCCTCGAAGTAGAAGCATGTAGTAGCGTCAGTTAGTGCTACATGCTACTTTTTCGTACAACTTCACACTACTATTTTGAGATAAATTTTTCATCGGGGTATGTTCAATTAAATGATACAAACTAAAGTTGGCTTTTCAGGTAAACTTTAAAGCTTGAGACTTGCGCTATAATCGGTATATTTTATGTCCGAGGGCCTTCTTGTGATGCGTTCCAGCCATTTAGGTCTAATTTGTTTAATGAAGGGGGAAAAAGCACTTCCATTGGGGGGAAAAAATATCGAGGGAAAAATAGAGTACTTGATGGCCCTTATATACCCTTATATACCCTATATAATGTTTGGGAGGAATGTTTTAGGGGAAGAAGGGTTAACAAATCTGATTGGAGATAAGTGCTTTGCAGAAAGAGAAATTTGGCGGTGTTCGTCCGGTTAGCAGCGAAACATCGGAAAGGTCTAATGTAAGTGGTATTTTCACATGATTTTGTGTGTGTGGTTGCTTTGGCCGGTTGGCTTTTTGCAATAAATATCTATCTATCTATGTGACTGTCGTTTTACATGACTGTCATGAATTTTTCCGAGTTGTAAAGAAAACAGTAACTTTTAATGTGGACCACATAACTATTGTCTACAGTCACTTGTAAAAGTGACTGTAGACAGACTTGTACTACCCAACTAGTAAAATTCTGAACTAAAAATAATCACACCACCAGGAAAGTTTCTCTCTCGAAAACATTCTTATTTCTCTGCTTTCCTTGAAACCAATTAACTCCACACTTTCCGCCGTTACATAAAAGTAAAATTGTTACTAAGTGGCTAGACGTTGGCAAACGACTTCAATGGCATTCTCACCCAGAACCAAATAAGTCCGTAACCGCGTCCGTTTGATCACGTTGGCTTGGCAAAAGGTCTTGGTCCTCTCATCTGATGCTGGACTCTACTTGGTCATCCGCCAGTTCACGTGTCTTGCTTGTGCACTATGTCTTTTCTGAAGTAGTTGGCGCGACCAGTCTGTCATCGTAACATCAAGGATCTAGACGTCATTTTCTACTTTAACAACCCAGGGAGAAAGCACAGGGTGGACTTGTTTAGGTTCCATTTGGTTAAAACATTACTAGACTCCCAAACGCTCTCCTTCGGTGGTTACCCATTAACGCATCGTCGCACTTGCCAGTTCGATGTAGTATTGCCATTGGTCATAATATTCTGCGATTCGTTACAGCTTTTCAACTTCATCGGCAAAGCGAACCAGGTTTGTGCCACCGGTTCCTTGCCAGTAAATACAAACATGAAGCAAAAAATTTGAGGCATACAATCATGAAGATGATAAAGCAAGATTTTTTTGGTAAAAAGGATCCAGTTTCGTAGGCGCCGAAATGTCACAGGTTTTTGCGACCAAAAGTCACACGTTTCGTTAGAGAAAAGTGGCAACACTAGATCTATGTCCATCACATTTGTGTATTAGTGTGCATCCTTCTAACCCATACTTGAAGAAGTTCGGTTAGCGGCCTTCGAACGTAAGTAGTTGACTGATTTAAATCAGGTTGTCGGCGAAACGTTCCCGGCTAAAATGAACCCATAACCAAAATATGATGCTATTTTTCGGGGGTTGGGGGATTTTATGATTTAAATCAGACCCAGTATTCTTTCAAAGCGGATCATATCAAGACCAGAGCATGGGAATAAGAGATTAAAGGTAACAGGGTTAAAAGTACAAGGGTCATTATACAAGATCTTGAACTTCCCATGCCACTTTCGATTGTTTCTTAGCCAGCCCAGGCCTCAACTTGTTTCCTCCGAGGAGCTAATGGGTAAAAAAAAATAAAAAAAAAATACCGGCTATGAAGGTTGCTCTAACAGACGTAGATCTAGCCTACAGCTGATCAGTTACGAGCCCAGAGAAAGGCAGACTACTTTGAAGGGAAATGGTGCATATTTGATGCAACTGGTCCTACGTCCACCTTTCCTGCTATAAAACTCGGAAGTTGCTTTAGCTCGGTCATGCGCATGAAGACCTTTGCGAACTTAAAAATCATGGGGACGTTTCGCCAGTGGGACGTTTCGCCATGGGGACGTTTTCTCATGGGGACATTTTGCCATAGGGACGTTTTAGCATGGGAACGTATCGTCGGCAAGCCGCTAAATCAACACTGCGTGATAACTCCATCCACAGGTTCACTTTTCTTGCTTCGAACCTGATGAGGACCCTTGCCGAGAATGGCAGAAATATCGCTCAAATCAATTCATCCAGTCAGCCCAGTCAACTAGCTGATTGGCTCTCAGCTGAGGCTGAGGGAATATTCCTGGCGTACCTAAGACGTACTCTCGCCGTCATCCATTCCCCACATCGGAGTACTTACGTCTTTGTCCCGCAACTTCGTGCCCGGGCCCCACTATAGTCACACCTGGTAATACAGAAATTGCACCCTACCCGACGAAAACTGGAAACGTTAATCTGGCTTCTTCTTACTGTTATACTAATGCTACGTTTACACACTGCGGGAAATCCGAGAGTATTTGAAATCCGAGCGTATTTTACGCACGTATTTGAGTTGAAAAGATCTCTAGCAGTACGAACGTATTTGAGAAATCGGCTACACCGTCAACACGGGAGCATAACACAAAAATTTAATATAGGAGGTATAGGATTTTCAACTTCGAGACTAAACTGTCGGTCTTTAGTAACCATTCTGAGCCAATGAGTTGCTGGAAACGTTAATCTGGCTTCTTCTTACTGGTATACTAATGCTACGTTTACACACTGCGGGAAATCCGAGCGTATTTTACACACGGATTTGAGTTGAAAAGATCTCTAGCAGTACGAACGTATTTGAGAAATCGGTCCGTTTTGTATCTAAATACGTCCGTATTGCTAGAAATCTTTTCAAGCTCAAATACGTGCGTAAAATACGCGCGGATTTCAAAATCCGCTCGGATTTTACGCAGTGTGTAAGCCCACCATAAATCTTTTGCGAAAGAGTTGTCTTGGTAATGAGAGTTTGAAGGCTTCAAAGCTTGCAAACAAAGACGGAGTCTTGCGTTCTATTGGTTGGTTATGACGCGTTTTTGTTAAAGCCGAACAATAGGAAGCAGGAATCATTTTTGTACTAAAAGTTTGAAGGCTTCAAGCTCCAGTTTCTGATGCAACTTTTCTACAAAGCTGTAATTATACAATTAAGAAAGAGCCAGCGAACTGTTTTCAACGATTCACAGGCTCCGGATAGTTATCAAACTCTCAAATTCCGAAGTCCTATACCTCGCAATATTAAATTACTCCTTTTGTACCCATTTCCGCTTTCGTCGGGTAGGCTTCAATCTCTTTATAGCGCCGATACTAAGACAGTTTTATAGCTTGGTCACACTGGGCTCAAAAAGCCGCCTATTCGACAAACAAGTGAAAATCTCTAGGGGCCGTGAGATTTGATTGGCTTTGTGGCAGCTTGGGGATAATGAGCAGACTGCAATTAGGGGTCAATTAGGGCTCCTGTAACAATGAATTGAACACGAATTGATCTCCTGAATTTAAAACGACAACATTCAGAATTAGTTGTATCTTGTTCTTTTTCTTTTTTCTACTTTTGCAACCCAAAAAGCCAGGAAATGAGCCCAGTGAGACCAAGCTCTTACCTCGGCTCTTACGGTCGAAATTGGGAAGTAAGGACGCTGAAAATGTAAGATGGTCGAGATGGAAAAATCCATCTCCGCCATTTTGAGACGTAGCTGTCCCGTATGGAAATAATTTAAGTCGTAAACGACCAGGATGAAACGTAAAGAGTGGGTAATAACGAAATTAACTATATTGGCATCAGTTTGGCATCAGTCCCCCACGGACGTCGAAATGCTCCGTGAAAACAGATGTTAGATTTCATTAAAGAGTAAATCTGTTCTCAGTCACGAGTTTAACTATCGAATAAGACTAATTTTGAGATTATTTTTTTTGTAGGAAACAATAAAATTGTGCTAATAAAAAAAGAAAAAAAAGTAAAATTAGAGGGCAACAGCTTTGAGAGACTAGTTGCGTCGCTTCAATAAGTCTCTCAACAACGTACATTTTTGAATGTTTGAACATAATTCAAACGAAGAAATTTCCGTGCTCTCGTTGTTTTCGGTCTGGGAGTCCCCCCTCCTCCAGGAGGCGACTTTGCCGTTCTCTCCGACTCCCCATTGAGTCCCGGGAAACGAGGAAAGTACGCCTCGAACGACTGGCGATCGGGACCGGTAAAGCGCCTCTAGTGACCCAGGAAGAACTTAGTCCCAGGATTAGCATGTGTGCTGGAAGTGGTATGGGGTAAGCAAGTTTTCAACATGAGTTTTGACCGTAAATGCTTGATAGATAAGGAAATTGGGAAATAATCGATGACAACAAACGCGCCATTTTCCTAGCTACATCCGCATTCTGGATGCGTTTTTCCTTGATTATACGATTTCTCGTTTTCGCAGACACGTGTTGACCTGCTCTGGCACCAACTACGAGAAAAACATCTATAATTATTCTCGAAGCGCGAACATTTTCGTGATTCTGTATTCGTGATGTTAGAATCCTAGATTTTATGTATTAGTTTTCAAGAATGACTGAGTGCTATAATGAAATAATATTATAAATGTGGTAAACCAGGAAGCCTCTTTGAAGGCCAAGTCGTCGTTAGATATGATCGTTGTATACATATCACCGCATCGTGAGGTAGAAACTTCGTCCCTTACTTTAGTAAGTAGTGACTTGAAAGACAAAAATACTCCTCAGCCGGGACTTGAACCCAGGACTTTCGCTTACCAGGTGGCTGAGGTGACTGCTCTAGCAACTAAGCTAGCGAGGGGCTCGTGAACATATTTCGCAAACCACTACAATAGTCCGATCGAGGCCGACCATCCCGATGAAAAATTTGCTGCCTGCGTGGTTGGAAAATTGAAAGGTATTTTTTACTTTCGAACGGGTAATCGGATCTTTATGAAACTTGATATGTGGGAAGACCTCGTGTCTCAGATGTCCCATTTCAAACGCGGACGGGTTCCGATCAATGTGGGGGAGTCGGGGGTGGGAGCCGAAATTTTGTGACACGCTTAGAATAGTAAGTAAGTAAGTAATTTATTTATGACCCGCCATTTTGAAAAGGCGGAGTAAATGACGAAAGTAAAGAAAATAAACAAAACACATATATACACACAGAAAAAGACACTTAATTTTTAATCTTCGGTCAGGAAGCAGTGGACGACATCGTGTGCTGGTTGGGCCTTGTTGTCCATGAGTTTTGAAAGTGATGACGAAACATCCAAAAGGGTAACACTTGCGTCTTGAATTTTGAATTTCTCCGTCAATGTATGGTTATGACATCGACAAGTGGAGCAGGTGCTTTGCATATTTAAAATAACATGATCTCATCTTTTTAATCTCCTTCTTTCGCAGAACATGAGTGACGCCAGAAGGAAATAGTATAGAAGGAGCGCAGAAGGTGCTGTACAAATTTCCCAAAGCTTTACGATTATAGCGCCCCCGGTTGGGGACGATGCGCCCATAGGCGCTACGGATCGACTTATAAACTTCTTGAACAACCGATGAGCAAAATTTTGACAATGAAGATTTGAATGTTATGCCGAGCCACCGAAGAGAGTCTGTTGATTTGACGATGAACGATCCAAGAGATATAGAAGCTTTAGATGCACTCGAACAATTTGACGAAGGGCTGAAATGTAGGTACTCACATTTTGAAAGGTTAACTTCAAGGCCAATTTTCAGAAGTTCTGACGACAGCTTACTTACATTTTTTGTGAGTGTGGATCGGCTACGGCTTACTAAGAGCAAGTCGTCCGCGTAGGCTATGTAGCTGAAGGCATAGTCTTTGTAGAAGTAAGCAGGAAGCAAAGAATCGAGACAAGAAACAGTATTGAAGAATATAGCGATTGGGATAAGACTTGGTGGGAAGAACAAGCGTAAGCCCTAGATACATCAGTGATAGAACCGGACCGGACTCAGTCAATCTGGGGGAGTTGGAGGGGGGGGGTGCAGAATTCCGGTGATCGCAGTTTAAGGTAGGCTACTTCCAGATGTGCTAGGGCGATGAAACTTGGCTTGAACATTAGGGACTTGACAAGATTGTCTTAGAAATTGTAACTTCCCAGATCCGACCATCCCTTAAAGTACTCATCTTAACCGCAAAGTACAAAAAATGCTTTTAAGCAAAACCTACATGATGCTCATTTTTGTCTCAAGCAAAAATTTACCAAGTGCAAAAAAAATAAAAAATTACCAAACGATACAGCCTCGTGATTTCCAAGGGTCCATCGTCATTCTTATTTACCAAGTCTTGCAAGTGCCATATGAGCTTGTTTTCTTGAAAACAGTCGGTAAAAATTACCAGCCAGTCGGTAAATTCCTTGACCCCCCCCCCCACCCCCCAACAAAAAAACAAAAAAACAAAACAACATTTTGGCTACTAACACCTCTGACCATAGTATCTGATACCACGGCCTAAACTGTAAAGTCGTCTGTGATGTTACCTTGATATCTGACCAGTTTATTTTTGTCAAATGGGTGGGAAAGGAGTTTGGTACTTCAAATGTGGGTGGATGAAAGCGTTTCTTGTAGGATGACCGCCCCGCTTTGTGATTTGCAGCTTTGCAGCTGATTTGCAGCTAAGCAATTCCAGAAAATTAGTGGAAAGCTCCGCGGAAAGTTGAACTTGAACTCCTCGGCGGGAATTTTGAACTTGGATTAAAAAAAAACTGCAAATGTCATTAATGAATGGAAAAATCACGGCAAGTTACATTCAGGAGAATTAATGAGAATCGAAGGAACGTCCAGTGAACCATATTCATTGTAAAGGTTGGAATTCAGTATTTTCCCGGCGATTTCAGCTTTCCATGGGTTTTCGCGATTGGTCCAGTGGGTCGGCGTTATGCCAGACCGCGAACACTTGCGATGTCAGTAAGGCAGCTTAAGGTGACTCTGTAATGCTTTTTCACAAACCGAACTCTTTATGCTTCTGACATGAAAGAGAGAAGCTATAATCCTGTCATAAATCCGTCAGCAGTTAACTGTTAGAAAACTGGCGTACGTTTTTTAGCCCCTCATTGGCAAGAATACTAACTAGCTTCGCTTAAATGGTTATGAAGATGTCACTAACAGACGTGGTTCAAATAGTAAGCACCTGTCTAACGTTTCTTTCCTGTCGAACAAGCTTTGTTTTTTGCCATAATAGGAAAAGAATTCCGCCGTAAAAAATTGGCGAAGTAATCATGAGACCAAGATCAGACTCAGCAAAAAGCAGAGTTCTGCCTTGTGTGGTTCAACATTGACTCATATGGGTGGTAAAGCTAATTCATTGTTCTCTTTGAAAGAGTGTCGCCGTCAATAAAGCGCAAATACCAAATGGTCCACTATTCCTAATCTCGAGACTTTTAATGCAAGACTTTTGACGTTTGATTCAAGTAAAGATCAATGGTGAATGGAACAAACTTGCAGTACTTCTACCGATTATACTGTCACCAGTGTCGAGAACCCCACTTGTGAACGAGGTACAATGGCGGAGTTTCGTACGCTTATTTCATTCGAAATTTGACAACATAGACAGTTACGGAAATTCCGAGAGCAATTCGTCAGCAAATCGGAGGAGACTATAACAAACTCTATTATATATATTATCTGGAATTTGATTGGATTTGACTATTTTCGGATTTTTTGCCAATTGCCTCGTCTCTATACCTTCAGACCGTAAAGTTAGGTGCCCCCAGAACGCGGTAAATGCCTTTCTGTATGTTTGACCTGCCTTTTATCTTGAAATACAAATGATTCGATTTTTCTTTATCAATCATTGCATTTCTGTTTTTAATGGAGTGGAGTGTTTCATGAACAATCCGCTCTTGCGGCCTTCACTGTTTTCTTTTTACCATTAGAGGTATAAGGTTGAAACTTAGTATTGCGTTGGGGTCTAGTTGTGCTTTTTGGGGGTCTCACACCCCAGCTCACCCGGTTCAATGGCAATTGGTCCCAGGCTGCCCAGCAATATAAGGAGCGTGTCCGAAAGCTTTCAGGACTGTAAATGCTGCATTTAATGGTGCATTTTTATTTTAATTTTCGTCCGAAAGCTCTTGCCTTATAAGCAGCATTAATTGCAGCATTTACTGCACTAAAAGCTTTCGGACACGTTCTTTATTTCTTCTCTGACACTTCTAATTCCGAAATTTAGCCTTAATTGCCAGCTCCCCAGTTTCTTCTTGAAAATTCAGCGTAAAATTTAGCATCTTCGCTGAATTTCTCGATGAATTTTATGCTGAATTAATGCTGCATTAACTGAGCGAAAATTTAAGTCCGAAAGCAAAATGCTGCAGAAAATGCTGAATTAATTCAGCATTTTCGTTCGTTTCCGAGCTTTCGGACACGCTCAAGATGTAGTCCTCGGCCTTGTACTTATATACCTTAGGGTTGGGAAGAGATTTTTGGGTTCGCACCTCCCCCACCCTCCCCGTTCATTGGCAACTGGGCCCAGATTGAATAATGACTTGAGATACTTTATCATATACTTTTACTTGTGACTTTTTCATAGTTGGAGCTAGGACGTTGAAACTTCTTGGACTTATAGATTATAGGGTTGGTAAGAGACTTCCCCACCCACCGTCTCCGTCAATTGTCAACTTGGCCCAGACTGCCCATGATTTAGCGTTTTGGGGGCTTGGTGCTTGTTATTTGATGTTTTTTCGCGTGAACAGGATAATGAGAGGGGATATGAAACTTTATGGCTTTTACTATAGCTTTCTAGCAAGATTTTACAAACGAAGTGCATTAAACGTTTGATGCAAGTAAAGATCATATGGAACAAATCTACAGAAAAAAATAAAAAATAAGTGAATTCTAAGTGATTTATTTTCTTTTATGTAATAATTGTATATTTTCAAGTATTTTAACACGTTAAATGTCGACGTATTTAGTGCCATGCTACGAGGTAGATCAATAAAAATATCTATCTATCTATCTACAGTACTTATACCAATTTTACTGTCATTATTGTCGAGAACCCCACTTGTGAACGGGGTACAATGACGGAGCACAGTATCTTGAAGCTTAGAAACCTGCAGCGTCGAGAGAGGCTAAATAAATAACTGTAAAGCTAATCGGATGTTTATTCAAGTAGTCCGTCCGGAATCCGGCCAAAACTGGAAATTCGGCAGAAGTTAAAGCTTATCTCAAGTCGATTAAGAGATTGGTAACAAGGGTAAAAAATTATGCTGAATTTGCACCTGAAGTTAGTTTTGCGCCGGACAGGTAGTCAGTCCGACTGACTACCTGTATACGGCAGAAAACTATTGCAGAAAACTGAATCTGAAAATCTGTAAAGCCCGATAGCTCGGATGAGGAAGTCCAAATCACACTCCCTGGGATCCCATGGAAACAAATATTACATATATTCACAGCAGTTGGACAACTTATACAGAATTACAACAATAAGATTAAGCATCAATGGGAGAGAATTCTTCTGCAATAGGATAGTTTTGTCGATAGGATAATGTTGTCGTATTCTCTACGTTTGTCTGGTCTCCTTTTCTTATTGTGTTTCCTTCTTCTTATCTTCATGTGCTTTTTGATGGGTGAAAAATAAAATTAAAATTATTTTTATCGTATTTTAGACAATGGCTTAAAACAGAGAGATTAAGTGCGATGTTCTGAACATCGTTGAATTCTTACAATACCGCCTTATTTGTTTAGTTGCTATGTTGTGACGCCCCGAATTACTTTCCTTGTATACATGGACGATTCTAATCTCTAATATCTCATTCTCATTAACTGCAGACAGTCTGCCTTGAAAGAATGTTGAGTCTGAAAGCTACAGGTCCAAACAGGTTCTTCTAGGACTTTTTTGTGTGTTCATGAATTTTGTCTTAGCCGGGGGGACGTTTTGGTTGAGGACGTCTTTGTACTGGGGCATCTTTGCTTGGGACCCTAAAACGTTAGTGACAGGATAGGATACCTTTACCTATGTTAGTCCTTATGTTAAGCACCGGGATTTTCCACTTGGTGTGAGATTCTTGGTCAGGTCAAGTTCATAGATGGGCGCCAAACCCCTAAGCTTGGGGGGGGGGGGGGGATTTGAATTAAGGGGTGTTTATTTATGGCACGAGCGTCATATAGCAATCGCAATTTCTGTCCGTCTGTCACCCCTGTCACCTCCACATAAGCTAGGACGATGAAACTTGGCAGGCAGATCAGGGACCCGTCTAGATTAATTGGAAATAGTCACTTCCCCGACCCGACCATCTGGGGGGGGGGAGGGGAATCCGGAAAATTGAGGTATTTTTTACTTACGAACGGGTGATCGGATCTTAATGACACCGGACCGGATCCAGTGGCTTTGGCGGGAGCTGGACGAGCTCATATGGCACTTGTTACGAGTTTGGCGGTACAAGAGAGTAGATGAGAACGTCGCAACCCGTCATCCACAAATGAGGTTCGAAACTAGTAGTAGGATATGTACTTTCACTCAAGTCCGAGCATTTCTGGCATCGCGTCGGATCATCTGGGGCAAATGACTGTTCTAACTTCTAAGTTTCAGCCGAATAAATCTACTCGTTTGATCCCTAGACGTGCCACACGATTACCGGTACCTCCCTTCAACTCCCCCCACCGCGGCCGAATCTGGTTTGGACTCGTGAAAGGATCATCTAAAACATCTCCTCTTACGACCTATCAAGTTTCACTCGAATCTGAGCATTTTTTTGGAAAATTCCGCCCCCCCCCCCCCCTCCAGAATGGTTGAATCCGGTTCAGACCCTAAAATATGTCATCTAGGGCATATATTCTCTCTACATTCCAAGTTTCATTTAAATTACTGCACTCTTTTAACCCCTATGCGAGCCACAACATTTCAGGGACTCCCCCTCCAACTCCCCTACTGTGGCGAAATACAACTTGAAAAAAAAAGTTCGAATCGCTGACATCTCCCCTTCTCGTCGATCAAGTTCGACTGGAATCGGAGCATAGCCTATCTGCAGATTTCCGGTCCCCCCCCCCTACCGTGGCCGGATCCGGTCCGGACGGCAATAACAAATCTAGGCCGCATAAACTCAATACTGTCCAACTTGCATCCCATTCGGTCCATACGTTTGTTTTTTTGTGCATGTCAAAAGTTTCCGCCTCCCCCCTCCAACTCCACCAACCGTGGCCGTATTTGGTTAATCAAACGCATGTTTTGCATGTCTACGTCATCAATTCTTATCACCCATCAAGTTTCACTCGAATCGGACCAACCGTTCGCAACTTATGGGAGTCAATTTCCGAATTCCCCTTCCCAAAAATGGTCGGATCCAGGAACGAAAGGTTTCCTAGGGCATTGTGTCGGGTTCTTAAGTCAATTTGCTCTGGTCGCTAATGTGCCTGCGAAGTTTCATCGTCCTTAGCACATCTTAAACTAAAATCGTGATAACCGGAATTCTGGGAAACCCCCTCAAACTTCCCCCACAGAGCCCCGATACGATCTGGCTCCGTCAAGTACGTATCTAGGCCTAATGCTTGTTCTGCGCACCAAGTTCCATCTTAATCCCTCGACTCTAAGCGTTTTCCCAATTTTCCGGGGCCCCCTCCAATCCCCCCTGACAAGTATCGGATCCGATCCGGATCTGACATGGAGCATCTCAGACATTAGCACTTTCCATGTGCCAAGTTTTATTCAAATCCGATGACTCGTTCAAAATTAATGCATGCCATTAGATTCCGGATTCCCCATCCCTCCACTCCCCCACGATGGTCGGATTGGGGAAACGACTGTTGTCAAGTCAGTATGTTCAGGTCCCTGACATGCCTGCCTGCCAAATTTCATCGTCCTAGCACATCAGGAAGTACCGAACTCGCGGGATCTTCAGAAATCCGGACCCCCCCCCCACAACTCCCCCACAGTGCCCGAATCCGGTCCGGTTATTTCAATGACATATCTAGGACTTGAGTTTGTTCTTCCCATCAAGTTTCATCCCGATCCCTCAACTCTAAGCGTGTCCCAAGATTTTCGGTTCCTCTCGTTTTTGGGATACCAAAACGTAAGTGGAGGGATACCTATGACATCGCAAAAGTTGTCCGTCTGTCCGTCCGTCCGTCTGTAAGCACGATAACTGTCGAAGGGAATGAGATATTTTGATGAAACTTGGTGTGAGGATTCGTTGGGTCGGCGGACCAGTCGAGTTCGTAAATGGGCTTTGTAGCCCTACATTTAGGGGTGGGGGAGGGGGTTCAAATTAAGGGGCAAACAAAATATTTTGAAACAGCTAATGTGATAGTTGATTATGGGGTAAGAAGACATGCTGAACACGATGGTGAGAACCATTTTGTAATCGGACAAGTAGTTCGCCCGGAATCCGGCCAAAACCGGAAAGTTTGTTAAAAGTAAAAGTTTTATTTGAAGTTGATTAGATGTTCGATTTAGAGGTTAGAAGACATGCTGAAGACGATGGTGAAAACCATTTTCTCGACGGACAACTAGTTCGCCCAGAATCCGGCCCAAACCGGAAAGTTTGTTAAAATTAAAAGTTTTATTTGGAGTTGATCAGATGTCCGATTTAGGGCAAGAAGACATGCTGAACTTTTATGTGAAAATAATTTTCTACCCGGACATGTAGTTCGCCCGGAATCCGGCCAAAACCGGAAAATTGTCAGAAGTTAAAGTTTTATTTCTAGCTGATTAGATAACCGATTTAGGGGTAATAAGAGACGCTGAATCCGTGTGTGACAATCATACTATACCCGGACATATAGTTCGACCGGAATCCGGCTGGAGTCGGAAAATTTTTTATAAGTTAAATTTTTATTTGAAGTTGATTAGATGTTCATTATTGGGGAAAGAAGATACCCTGAGTTCGTTTTTTAGCTTTCTTTCTTCGCCGGACAAGTAGTTCTAGAGTTCGGCCGAAACCGGGAAATTGGCAGAAGTGGCAGGAACTTTTCGTCAAAACAGATATGACTTATACGGGTAAACACACATGCTGAATCCTTATCTGAACTTGGTTTTCTCAGATGATTAGCTATTTGGCCTTAATCTGTTTCTGAATTTTAATTGTAAGAATGTTCAAGGATTCTGGCGATGACTGGATCCGGCTAAGACAAGACCCAGTTGTCTGGATCAGATATTGAATTTTTGGGATCCCATCGAAAACTTGGTCTTGTTCAAAGTTAACGAGATAGTTGGTTTAGAGGTATGAAGACGTGTTTTTCCTTAAGTCGATTCGACATTCAGTATAGAGGTACAAATACATGCTGGATCCGTATCTGAACGTCAGTTTCTTGCCGGGCAGTGTTGTTCGCCGGAATTCGGCGTTGTTTCTGGAGTTTGAGCGTTTGATCCAGGGGAGGCGCTGACTCCGTTTTTTGCCTTCATTTCTCACCGGACAATTAACTCTCCCGGAAGCCGGCGGAAATCGGAAATTTGGAAGCCGTAAACGTCAATTCTGAGGTAGATTAAAGGTTTGAAATGGGGCTAAAGGTGCAAACTTAATCGGTATTTGTTCTTGGTTTTCTCAGCGAATTATCTGTTTGGCCGTAATCCGCCAAAAAAGAAACACTACGGTTTATTGTACATTTTCAAGTGGTCGATTAAGGATAAATATCATTCTTACGGGTTCTGGGGAAGACCGGAAATGTGTAAGACCAAATTGTCTGGATGAAGAAGCCCAATAAATATTTCTGGGATCCCATCAAGACCTTTGGTCTAGTTAAGATAGAGTAGAGTTTTGGTTGGGGAGCTTTGCAGACGTTCTGGGAGTTGATGTTTTGAAGACAACCTCCTTAATCCGACTTTGCTAGCATCTCAGTGGTCGGGAAATCAGGAACACTGCGTAGATGAGTAGATGTTCTGAAGACAACTTCTTCAATCCGGCCTTGCTAACATATCTGTGGGACGTTAGTCAAGAAGACTGCGTAGATGTTTTAGGCGTGTGCTCACCGTTCCCCGAGGACTCCTCGGGGAAGCAAGGGGAACGGCGAGAATAGAGGGAGACACTCCACGCGGACTCCGCGTACGGAAAACAGCGAGAACACGGGGAATGCTTCCAAAATGGATTTTGTTCGAGAAAAAAATATGCAGCTGATGGAACTAGTCTGGATCCACTTTATTTTTTGTTTTCTTTCTTCTGATTATTTTTAATTAATTTTACATTGCACAACACACGCAAAAATTGATTCCCCTCCGAATCTGAAAGGGAGTCCTTTTTGATGACGGTGATGATAATCAGAGCATTCCCCGTCCGTGAGGACTCGCGAGAATACGGGGAGTGAGTCCCCGTGACAAACAAAAACGCGGGGACTCCTCAAGTGTAGTCCTCGGGGAACGGCGAGAATACGCCATGCGAACATATCTGTGGTCGGGAAATCACGAACACTGCGTAGCTGAGTAGATGATCTGAAGACAACCTCTTCAATCCGGCCTTGCTAACATATCTGTGGGCCGTTAATCAAGAACACTGCGTAGATGTTTTGAAGACGGCCTCCTGAATCCGACCTTCGGAACATATCTGTGGGCCATAAATCAGGAACACTGCGTATGCACACTAACACATGCGTGGTGTACACTGCGTTGAGTTGAAGACAACCTCCTCAGTCCGGCTTGCTAACATATCTGTGGGACGTCAATCAAGAGGACTGCGTAGATGTTTTGAAGACAACCTCCTTAATCCGACCTTGCCAGCAAATCTGTGCTCGGGAAATCAGGAACATTACGGAGATGAGCGGATGTTCTGAAGACAACCTCTTTAATACGGCCTTGCTAACATATCTGTGGGTGGTGATCAGGAACACCGCGTAGATGTTTTGAAGACGGCCTCCTTAAGCCGACCTTACGAACATATCTGTGAGCCATAGGTCAGGAACACTGAGTAGATGTTTGAAGACAAACCCCTTAATCCGACCTTGCTAACATTCACAGCTTGATAAGCTGTGCTAACATATGTGTGGTGTACACAACAGCTTATCAACCTAGCTGTGGTGTACACTGTGTAGTTGAGTCGAAGACAACCTCCTCAATCCGACCTTGCTAACATATCTGTGAGTTGTTAATCAGGAACACTGCATACATGTTTAAAGACAGCCTCCTTAATGCGACCTGACGTGGGCTGGAAACCAGGAATACTGCGATAAATTTGGAATTCAGACTGGAACATTTTGACGTGGCTGGGTGGAGATGTTAACACTTGTTGCGTGTTGTTGAGCATGAAATCAGCCTAGTCTGTCAATACTAGCGGGACTAATTTCCGAAAGCACGCCTAGTTGGTCTACGTGACCAAAGGAGGCGCCAAATTGTGGATGGTAGAGGCTGACTGCCCAATAGCGTGAGATCCTGGGTATACCCCTAAGGTTGGGACTGCTTTGTGCGATCAGAAGATGCTACGGAAGAAACGAGTTTTCACGAAACCATGCCAGATTCTCAGTTATTTGCGAAGAGAGTAAAAGTGAAGATTCGTTTTCTATATTTCGCTTTCAGAAGTGGCTTAACAGTGAAGCAATACAGTGCACATTATTTTAAGAGATAGGAGTGGACGGTGGTAAAAACGGATACTGATATTTACACGAAACCCCTGGTAAGTCTGAAAGATAGAAAGGGACAGGATTCAGAATTTGTGAAGTAAAATATGTATAAAGGGCCTTATGTATGTACCTGACCTTAGTTGCGTTTTTGCATATACCATGGTACTGTACAGAAGTGTTGATTATGAGACAATGGGGGACTAAAAGAAACTAGTTCACTTGGAGCGCTGAACTAGAATAAGGTGAATTTAGCAAGGCTGCGCAAGTCATAAGTTGATAGTTCATCACCTCGATTGCCCAACAATCGATGTTTTCACTTTTACATTGCCTACTTACAAGTTAGCGCACGAGCTTATCCACTGCTTCCTGGCCGAAGACTGAAAATTAAGTGTCGTTTCTGTGTGTTTATTTCTCTTTTTCTTTTACTCCACTTTTTCAAAATGGCGGGTTATAAATAAATTACTTACTTACTTACTTACTATTTGGATTCATCCGATTCAGAGACGACAGTTCGCAGCATAGTTCGACAGAATTCACAAAACAAGCGAGAATGATTTCGATTTCGAAACGCATGCAAGTAGTAAAGAAGTAAATGTTGTACACCAGCATCAGCTAATAGTAGGCAACATCCTTACTGACTGATCTAAACATTATGTCGATGCTACTGTCAGTGACAGTCTGTCACTCGCTCAGGAAATTTTCGGTCCTACCACATTTCCGATTTTACCCTGATTCGTCGGAAAAACGAATCAGAGACTTGGCATATATATAGATAGACAGATATATCAGTAGATTTCAAAAGCCCAAGGGCCATATACACAAGAAAACAAAAACAAAAATAGAACTTAAACAATCAGACTCCTTCTTAATTCTAAACATTTATCTATATACACACCCACTCGAGTAATAACGGTAGGGTTAATATTACTCAAAATTTCGGGAAGGGACAAAATTACACCATCTAGATTAATGTTTCTTAAATCAGAAAGCTTCGGGCATCTATGGAGAAAATGGTCCAAATTTTCTTCCTCCTTCTCACCGAGTGGGCAAGCATATATCGTTTATTGACTAAAATAGCAAAGATAGCTACACTGTCAGAAGTTTCATGACAGATAACACGAGGATGCGCGATTTCAACAGATAGTGCGAAACAGATAACACTTCGGATGTTATCTGTTGTGTTTCAAAATGTTATGCATAATAAGCGTTCCCATCAGGAAGAACCGAAAAAACGCCAATACGGATCTGCTGAGTTTTCCGACACCATGACCATAAGGAATAAAGTCAGTAGAGGCTTTTTTGGCTCTTCCTAACAAAGCTTCTTATCCATAACATTTCATGTATAACGTTTTCAAACACAGCAGATGACATCCAAAGTGTTATCTGTACGCATTATCTGTTGAAACCGCACATCCTCGTGATATCTGTTATGAAACTTCTGACAGTGTAGCAAAGGGTAGTCAACCAAACACTTTCAACAGGAAATCAGTGTGTATTCTTACTCCTTGATCGTCTTGATCGTGATAATTATCGCGATCTCTTCATTCCACCGAATTTACGTTTTTGCCGGATTCCGATTCTACTGTTGGGAGACCAAAATAAAGATATAGAATCAAAGATCGTGTACTAGTATCTCCACACTCCGCTCGTTTTGATCGGGCTTTCGCCGGAGTCCAGTCGAACCAGTGACATCATGTGTATATGGGTGGGTCTGTTCATTCCACCGAATTTACGTTTTTGCCGGATTCCGGTACTACTGTTCGGAGACCAAAATAAAGATATAGATCAAAGATCGTTTACTAGTATCCCCACACTCCGCTCATTTTGTCGCCGGAGTCCAGTCGAACCAGTGACATCATGTGTATATGGGTGGGGGGTTACCGAACACAAATCTGAAACTAGCAACTATCCAATGTACCATGCCTCATTCTCAGAACATGTACTATAAGTTGTATCCTTAAAGCGCTAAAATAGTGAAAAGTCTTGAAACCAAATCTCTTATTCAATCTCTCAGCAGGCACCGTGACAGAGGGAGTAATGGATCTGCCAAACTCAAAGGTCCCTAGGGACTGCATGTTTACCAAAATCTATATTCGATCTCATAGAGCTACCTGGACTTATTTGCCATGAAACCATTTGGCTGGGGGGGGGGGGATAACAAAAGTGTCACTAGCAGGAGCGTCACGTATGGGGGTGGGCGCCCCCCCCCCCCCGCCAATGTTGTTGGCCAGTCGGTGAAAAAAGAATAAGAATAGTAAGAATAGTAGATTTGTTTCCTAAAAACAGTCATTTTTGCTCAAAATCAGTCGATTTTTTTTAAATATTTTTTTCTCCGAAAAAATCGTCCAAAATGACCACCTAGTCAGTAAATCCCTTGCCCCCCCCCCCCCCCCCAAAAAAAAAAAAAACAAAAAACATTTTGTCTAGTAACGCCTCTGAGTCACCAGGTCGTAAAGCCAACCAATGAACACATTTCAGCTTGATATGGCGCAGTGCTTTCGCAATTTAGTCGTTTTAAGCGGGGGGAAATTTGAGCCGACGGGTTCAAAATGTGACTTAATTCTTGACTATATACCAAACTTCGGCGACTTGTCGACTATTTATAACGATTCAAGTCCGTTTCCGTCGGCTAGTACAGTCTGCTTCGTACATTTTTCGCACTGAATAATTGGCAGTTTTTTGCCCTTGGTACACGGAGTTTCAGCCCCAAAGGAAAAGCACATCAAGTGTTTGACAGAACTGAAATTTGATAGTTTGGTTGGATTCTTTCTTTTTTTCTATGTATTTTCTTTGTTTGTTGCGACGTTCAGATTGGATGTGACCAACGTCATTATGGCAGAATAAGTATTATTTTAGGGCAGCTCTGCTGCTTATGAATTTTGTTACTCGCAAGATCGAGTCAGCGTCAGTCAAAGGCGTCTAGACTATACACGTCGTGCTCCTCGTATAACTACGACATTCGCGGACTCCTCAAGGGGAGGTTTCTTCGCAGACCATGAGATGATCGAGCAGTGATCCTATGCGGAAATTTTGAAATTCTTATTTGGGATGGGCTGAAAATTTAAACAACACGCAAATATAGCATTCAGCCTGTTTCTGACTAATGTCTCTTTGCGTTTTACTTGATGGATCGCAAAATCGAAACTCTGATACCTTTCATTGTGAATTCCAAGCGGCTACACTCAGTGCTTCCACTTCTCCTGATTTATCAGGAGATCTACGTTTTTTTTAGGTCTCCTACTTATTTATTTTTGATTATCGACTGATTTTCTACTGATATTTTGCTGTTTTACCTAATTTTCTCCTGATTTTTCCGAATGGCTATATATTCTTAATTATTCTTATGTCGAACATGGCTTGGAGGCTAGAACTCATCACCGAAGCTAGAATCTTGATGGAAACAGTTAAATTTGGCAGGAAAAAGCTAACTTAAAAAAAAATCTCGCCGGCGGCGCTCACTTTATGTTATCATAGGTAGTATCGACTAGACTACAGTAGCTGCTGCTGCCGGAACGTCGCTCCATCCGGTTTCTGGAACTTCTTAGAGTCTTCTATTTAATCCACGGTAAATGATTGAATTTGTAAGAGCAGCAGTTAACAAAAACAGGAGAAATAAAAAATGGACTTCGAAAATTTTTGTCTGCGGCGCTCGATTTAATTTTCTCTTCGGTATAATAGATGACAGCTGTTACTGCAATCGTGCCCGGCAATATATTCTCCAATTGGGCTTCGCCAAAACGCCGCCTAATAGTTGGCTTATCGTCTTTCATTTTATGTTTCTTTTCCAACGTAATCCTTTCTGTTCCATATCTAAAGCTCGAATTCTCAGTTTCTAGGATCCGGTAAAATTTTTGAGAGATTTGGTGAAATTTTGATCTGCACCCCTCCCCCCCAACGAAAATGCACTTGCGACGCCCCTGCACGCTACACCTATACTTTGAATACTCCCCTCTTTTACATATAAACCATAAATACGAATTTCCTCCTAATATCTCCTTATAAACTTCTGATTTCTAGAACTTCTCCTTATAAATCTCCTGATTTTTTGGATTACTCAATCTCCTGATTTCTCCTGATTTTTGAACTATGTCTACGGTTTTTCAAACTTCTGGAGTGGAAGCACTGGCCTATGTAGGTTCCTTGGGATGATAATATTTTATAATTCTGTTCAGTTCAATTTATTTTTCAGTTCAATTGTTTATTCAACAACATAACACGTTCAACACATTCACATACCAACAGTCCATCTTAATATGTGACAACAGATCACCGGTGCCAGACGGACAACAAATTACCAAAAACTATTTATAAACAAACATTTTTATATATGTATATAAATATATATTCATGAAAACTTACTTCAGCTCACCATATCAACTTTCTTGACTCAAACATCCTCAGCCAACTTTCCTCCCTAAATCCAAAGTCCAACCCCCATTTCTCCGTTGAATCCTCTTCCTTCCATTTATAAACCACCAACATAATTACCCAAAAAGTATTTTTTTTTTTTTTTTTTTCTTCAACAATAGATGATTCTAGTGTTGTCAACAATAGTTGATGTGATCAGTAGGGAGAGAAACGTAACATCTTTTATCTATTTATTTGTTTATTTATTTATTTTATTCAAAGGAGTAAGCCATACGGCTTGTCGCATAATACAAGAAACATACACACACACTTCAAGTGGCAAAAAATAGATAAATACTAATACAACACAAAGATTTGATAACTCTTTAACACATATACATGTTTTCATAAAACTCCAACTATAGCGGTCTTAAAAGCTGGCAAGTTTTCCGTAGTGACCACTTCCTCTGGTAAATTGTTCCGAAGCTTGGAAATATATAAATAAATTCATTAATAAATAAATGCGTTTCGGGGATGCGTATACTCCGTAATACTTGCCGGTAGGTTATTCCAGACAATCACACCACTAATTCTAATAACAAATAACGCTATTTTGTGTTTGTTGTCAACAAAGAAGGTACATAGACATGTCAATACTAGTTTAAAAATATCCGGTAACTATTTTAATAAGTCTCGAAGAATATTCCGTTTTTCTGAGGAAACCTGAAACGTTTGCGACACCGTCAAAGAATATTTAGTTGGCCGCCACCCATGTTCTGGCAGAAAAACAAGAAGAATCGAAAACTTTCTCTTTAAAGATAATAATCTGACACGGATGAGTAATATGGAGCATTTTGGCCACTTCCCGAATAATTCTTTAGAAAACAAGCAGAAAGTGCCATGCTCATCACAAAATCTGAAATGGACGAACAAAGTGGCAACACTGCTCACTGTTGATCGTAGGGTTGACGCGAATGTCTAGGTTTGGTACAAACTTTAACCTTTGGACAGACCGACTATGCCCTCATCCTGATAGATTGAATGAATGAATGAATGCTTTATTTTACCAAAATAGCGTTAGCTAGCGCAGGTACGTCAAACACACGAGTCAATACATAAATCATACCACACTAAATATTTCAACGCAAATGTGTGTAACTACGAAAATAGGATTCTGCTTAGATTCCTGAGCGTTCATATGTGTGCAAAGATTCTATCTGTCCCAGGTTTGAATGTAAGCAGAAAACTCCAGTTGTCGAGTACGAATACTCTTGATGACTATCTCTCCCTGCCGATAGTGCCGATGCAGAATCTCCGGGTACTTGCAGAAGAGAGGAAGAAACGGTGTAGTAGTAGTAGTAGTAGTAGAACAGTTTTATTGAAAATAAACATTTTGTTTTCAATAGCACAACAAAAGCGGGGCTTGCGAGGCTGTGCTAACTTGTAAGAGAAAAAAAAAGAAGAGAAGAGAGAGTATGGAGATGAGACCATGTACCGATACCAAAACCAAATAAAAACATTAACGAAAAACATTACCTTACGTGACCCCCAAACAACAAAACACAACAAAGAAAAATTATATGAATCTTACAAAAAAAAAAACTGAAAAAAAAATTTCTTTAATCAGTTTCGAAGGTATATCTGCCGAGCAACTCCACACGTAAATCAGACTTAAATTGGTTAAAATTACCTACTTCCTTAATACCTTTACTTAGTTTATTCCACAGCTTCGAAGCTCTATAAATGATGGAGAACAGCTCCTACGAAAGATCGCCGTGATTGTTTGACACAGGATTTGAGTCGTTGAGTCTGAGTCGTTACGGACACGTTTACTTCTTCCGGAGGATCACTGGCGTGTTTTGGACTTAAGGCGGTTCCACACTGCCACTTAAGAACTAAAGTTAAGTAGCAAAAGTTACGTTAAGTGAAGTAAGCCTTTCACACTGTACTTAGGCCTTTCACACCAAGGAGCTGAAGCTAAGTAAATTTTCTTCGTTTCTTCCTAGTTTTTCACCCTTTCATCATCAGCGAATATTCTCCTCTCTTCCTTAAGTCAGCCTTAAGTGCACCTAACTTTGAGTGTCGAAAGTTGAAAAATTTTCAACTTTGGAAAATACTAAAGTTAAGTGAGATTTCTTACGTTAAGTGCAACTTTAGACGCATAAAGTACACTTAAGAGGCCTAAGTACTCCAGTGTGAAAGGGGTCTTAAGTCAGTGTGAAGCCGGCTTTAATCATATAGAGTATTACGGCTCGTGATTATTTTCATGATTCGCTGTGTGAGCTCACATGAGACGGGGGCGTATTGTATGCTGATTTTGGTTGATCGATTGATTTACTCTTCAACTTAACTAACAAATATTCATGAAATAAAAGACACTCTTTCCTCCTCTGAAAGTGGAAACAACCACCTTTACAAGAAAATATTAAAATCAAGCTACAAGTACGGTAACAGTTATTCTGTCACACTAAACAGTTTAATACAATAAGACGGGTATCGGACACGATGAAAGTCCGTATCGGAACTTGAGCATAGTCGTCCAAATTCAGTCATCAGATTCTGTTGAAAACCCGCTCTTGGGAGTCATCATCAATATCCACCCAGATTTCGTGTATGAAACATTCTAGTCCTACATACCAACCTATTTTGGGCAAGAAGGGAAACGTGAAAGGCAAGGATTCGCACGGATGAATTTACTCCATGCTGACATGTAAAGATCACACAGATCGTTTCGCTGACTATCCAATAATAATTCACTGTATGTTCTTGGAAGAAAATTAGGAATCCCGGTGTCGCCAAACTGCCTCCAGATGGAGAGAGTAGGAGATTGCAACTCGTGAGTAGTAGCCTGAAAGAAGAATGTATGTGTGGCTGTTTCAGTACTCATAACTGACATTGCTCAAAGGATCCGCAGCGTCAGCTGGATCTAATTAGAGCTATATTTCGGCCCTTCTTGGCAAGGGTCCTCTTCATTTTCCAGCCGTTCCAGCTGGAAAATGAACTTAGTAGAGTATCCGTTTAGCCCTGCCAATTATAATTCGCAGTCAGCTTGGGCTGGAAGAATGTTTATTTTATTTTTATTTATTTACAGTCGAGGTATGCTTCTTTGAACGTTTGTTGACTTCGAAATTTGCCATTTTCATGCACTTGCTGTGACTTAAGTCAACTACCAGTTGGCCAGGGTAGGTGATTAAGGACCTCTTAAAACCCTTGATTGGGTAATTCCAAAATTTCACTGACCCGCTTTTCAGTTGCAAGGAAACAACGTAATGTTTCAGTAGCCTAGTTCTGGCATGGAAATATGTTGTTATTGGCTGGTATGATTTTGTTTGGTATGTTGTTGGTTTCACGATATACATAGTGGACTTGGTCTTAAGCAGAAACAGTGTATATTGAGGCCATCTTTAAATCCGCGCTGTGGCTAAATCATATACATCGACACATTTTGTTGGGCAGCAACGCGACGTGGAATTTCTGGTCCAGTCCCCTGTGTTAAAGCTGGTGTTCAGTGGTAATATAATAATATAATTGGTTTAGTCCATATTAAAAATAGCGGTGGATAGCCATACGTGGTAACATAGTCAGTGTACCCAGGGACAGCACGAAAATGCCACTAATACCAAGAACAAATATGCCCATAAAACCTCCGTCTTTGGTCTCATGCATCGACTATAGATACCCCGACAAGACTGAGCGGAGCTATAATTATTTGCTGAGCTTTGAGTTGACGCCCGTCTACTTCCCTCTTCGCCGCTGCGCATATCAGATGAAAAGACCGTAGCAGGCGTGCATGACCCACCTCAGCAGCGCGTCACACGTGACGCTAAGATGTTAGACAACCAATAGTCTTTAACGGTCGCCATTTCTCCGAGGCTCTACTGCGATGAGCTGTTTGTAGAGGTAGAGAATTGCGATTGGTCCTTTTGATCGTCTTTGGTCCCATGCACCGACTATGAATACCCCGGCAAAACTGAGCAGAGCTAGAGCTACTTGCTGAGCTTTGAGTTGACGCCCGTCTACTTCCGTCTAAGCCGCTGCGCATTGAGAGAAAAGACCGTAGAAACCTGCCTCTGCAGTGACATCACAATGTCAAACAAACAATAGTTCGTTCTCTCGACTTCTCTTCTTTGGGGCTCCACTGCGATGAGTTGCTTGTACACAGGCCCGTATCCAGGAAGTTTTTTCGGGGGGGGGGGGGGGTTGACTGCGGGTCGGACAAAAAGTACAAAAAAGACACAGATCAGAGGGAAAAGCCTATAAAAATGATTATTTTTGTATGTTTCGGAGGGGGGGGAGGTTCAACCTCCTGCCCCCCCCCCCCCTGGATACGGCCTTGCTTGTACAGATAAAGAATTGTTATGTTCCGCGTAGCTCCTAACCTTTGCTCGTTTGCATCGGGTAGGGCACCGGGAATATATTCGACTCCGCACGGTCGTATTACGGCGTTCAGGCGACGGAGGTTCTTTTTCCTTATTTGTTCTTGCTAATACGTCTAGTTACCAACTCCTTGTATTAAAGCTAATGTTTAGTGACGTCACGAGACGTCATGAGTTTGGCCAGTGTACCAACGCATTTGTCAACAAGTTATCCGCTCCAGGTCAAGCAGTAGTTGCGAAACGGAAATTCTACTTCGCTGCCTCAGTCATAGCCTGTCATTAGGCAAAATTGCGCATTAAAAAATTATGACTGTTATACAGGCATTCTTATTACTTTATTGCAGTGATTCCACTGTTAAAGCCGAGTGTACTTGTGAACATCATTATGACTTTCGGCTGTTTTTATGGCACTTGCAGCTTCGCTCAAGTGCCATATACCGATTACTTTTCGATCTGTCAGGCCACTGTTTTCGAGTTAGGGTACTTCCGGAAGTGCTAGAACGATGAGACTTGGCAGGCATATTCAGGGGCGTCATAAGTGCATTTTCGTTCGGGGGGGGGGGGGGGGGGGTGTAGAGCCAAAATTCTACCGATGCCAAAATATGCCCCTCGGCACCTGACCAAACTAACTTGCAAATAGTCAGTTCCCTGATCCGACCACCGTGGGGGGAGTGGAGGGAGGGGTAATCCGAAATCCTGGGGTATGTCTTAATGAAACTTGATGTTCAGAAAGAACTCATGTCTCAGATACCCCCTTTCATGTGCGGACAAGATCCGATCAATTTGGGGGAGTCGGGTAGGGTCGGAAATTTTCTGACACGCTTAGAGTGCGGCGATTGGGATGGCACTTGGTGTGAAGAACAAGCATAAGTCCTAGATACATCGGTGACAGAACCGGACCGGATTCGGGCACTCTGGGGGGAGTTGAAGTGGGGGCTAGGACGATGAAACTTGGCTTGAACATTAGTGACAAGACTGGCTTAGAAATTGTCACTTCCCAGATTCGACAATCCTCATCTTAACCACAAAGTACAAAAAATACTTTAAGCAAAATCTACATTTTCATGAACCCAACGAGCCCATGGTCATTTTTGTCTCAAGGATTTTGCTTTAAAATTACTTTCTAGCATTCTTAAAGTGCGCATCTTAAGCGAAAAGAAAAAACAAATGCCTCTTACCAAACCATGTATATTCATGTTCCTGAAGGGCCCAGGATAATGTTTGCCTCATCTTGATTGCAGATGAATTTCTAGCCCCTTAAAGTGCGCATTATCACAGCCAAGTGCACAAATAAAATACTTTTTACCAAACAACACGTTTTCGTGATCTCCAAGGGTCCATCATCATTCTTATCATCCTCTTACCCAGCCTTGCAAGTGCCATACGTGCTCCTAGCTCTTGTTCTTCAATCAGCACTAAAGACGGCTTCGTGGAAGAAAGACAAATTTCTTCTCGACTATAGCTGGTGCTGGTGTGTTGTGGTTTTCACCGAAAGAAGCTCTCGTGCTAACTAGCGTTGGAAATAGTCTCCGTCTAGACGTTAACTTTCCGAAACATAATCCAATTAAATTTTAATCGTCTGGTCAAACGACCAGGACCGGGTTCCTGCGGAATCAAATTTCCGTTTTTTTGCACCATCATCAACTCCACAGCGTACGTAGAAGTTGATAGTACTGTTAAGGAAGTTTTAAGGTGATTTTCTGTGATTCCAGAAAGAGTTTGTGGCTCGGGAAGAGTCTTTGCGGGGTTGTTTGTGTGGCCCAGAATCGACCACCAAGCGGTTTGGGTCCCGCATATGACACTGAACTGTCGAGATGGTTTTCGATTTCGTGGCTTTAGTTTGGCGGGATATTCAAATTGAGCAGCAAATTAAAGTCTAAATAATAAAATTAGCTACTTCACCAAGCAAATAGTCGGAAACAAAACCGAGGGTCTCCTTACACTGAAGGGTGAGTACGTAAGGTTCAAGCTATATTTATTGATATTTTTCTGGATTTTGTTTCTGTTTGCCGGACATTTTGAGTTACTGCCAAAAAACAAACCAAATGGTGTTTCTGCGAGTTTCAACTTGTGCGTCGAATGTGTGGCACACATTTATGTGTCCGCGAAACGACAGGAAAAGTGTGGCATACAAATGCGCCGCGAACGTATGTGCGCCAGGTTCTACGTCCCATTCGTAGGATTTTCTTGCCATTCCCGAGGCTGTGATCTTATGCCGGAAGAGAATGCACCCGTTCTCAGTTTGTGACAAATTAGTTGTCTTGTTCAGCCAGAGTTGTTATTTTCGTCTGTCACTGTATTCCAATCTCTGCCAGGCTTGCGGCCGTTTTGGGAACAATTTATGACTTATTTGCGACCGGCTCTTTTAAAGAATGGGCTTTTGAGCCAATCCGACGATTTTTACTGTCAAGGACCCCACTTGGGAACTCAGGAGAGTGGTGGCGGGGCGCAAAATCTTGAAACTCAGAAACCTACAACGATGAATGATCCCTTTGGCAACCCGCTACACTTTGTCATTAGTACGAGCGATAAGAATTCTAGGAGACAAAATGTAAAACCCTGCGATTGTGACAACGCGGAGCAGTCTTTGAAAGGAGTCTAGCCGACAGGCCTTGGTACGGTCTCATTGCGGACAGTGAGAGAAATCTCTTCCGTGATGATGGTTCTGTTACCTACCAGGGTCAATGCAAGGGGTTTACCCATTCTCTATTTAGTGTGCACCAAGCGCTCGGTGCCCGGCCGCTGCCTGCTGGCACCCGTTTCCACGTGTCAGAACAATAAATCGCAGGTTTAGAGCGGGAATCGTCTAATTTATGGCCGGCCCCACTGGTGTACAGCAAGTGCCGGGGCGTGAGTAACCTTTCGGATCAATGACGCAGCAACGCTTTGTTTTCGCATGGATTTTTCTTCTTCCTCGTCTGTGGCTGTAGCTCGGAACTGGTGGGGCATATGCATTCCGTATCCAGGAATTTATTACAGGGGGGGGGGGGGGGGGGTGCCCGCGGTTCGGACAAAAAATTACAAAATAGACATAGATCAGAGGAGCCTATAAGAAACGACTATTTTTATATGTTTCGGGATAGGGGGGGGGGTCGAATCCCCTACCCACCCACCCTGGATACGACCCTGGGCGAAGAGTAGGGTATTTTTTTAAAGTATTTTCAACTTAGTTGCATTTAACTCCTGTGCTGCCTCTACCCCTAATAGCCTGCCTCTGCGTATACTGCAGTTCCATAGAACTGCGACCTTTCAATTCCTTCCATGTATATAGCGAATCATCAGTGAAAAATTTAGAAATGGAAAGCTTCTAAGTTTGGGACTGGCTTGGGAAATAAGATTAGGTTTGGGATACAAACATTTCGAATGGATTCTTTCGTTTGCATTACCTTTGTTGCTCGAAAGTAGTTGCTCCTGCTGTAGTTGGTTGTTAAGGCCTGAACTTTTGGCGCCTTGGTCACGGACGAGAAAAGAGGGCGGATTTACAGGAATAATGAATTGGAGATTTGATTTCGTCCAGGTTTTGATGCGGACTTTAAGTAACATAATTTTTATTTGGATAAGAGCCTGGTCACACTGGGCTCAAAAAGCGCTTATAGGTCCTAGGGGACGTGAGATCTGATTGGCTTTTTGGCAGCTTGGGGATAATGAGCAGACTGCAATTAGGGGTCAATTAGGGTTCCTGTAACATAATTATACACGCTGTTTTGGTCTAACTATGATCTCCTGAATTTGAAAGGACAACATTCCGAATTAGTTGTATCTTGTTTTTTTTCTTCTTTCTACTTTTGCAACACAAACAGCCAGGAAATGAGCCAAGTGTGACCGATTACTTATACTTCCTTGGCGGATCCAATCATGTCCAAGCATGCAAGAAGGCTAAGACAACGTGCTAAAAACGTACCAGGAATCTAAGCTCTGTATCGCTCACTTTAATCTTTTCCTGTCCGATTTCAGTTTTACATTACACTAAGAAGATCTTATCGATGATGTTGCAAAACAACATGCAGACGTTTTTCGACACCGAGGGTAGTGGGCGGTTGATTTGAAATCTGAGCGATCGTGAAGATCTGTGACCGCGACCATCAGCGATCGTAGAATGTAATTGATTATAGAATAGAATAGAATGTAATTACCGAAAAAAGTCGGTGGGCCATGGCAACAAAAATTGTACAAGAAATTCCCTAACTTACAGAACTAAACACTGCTCCCATTCTAAAAATCTCGTTCTATGCTCCATCGCAAGCCTCAAGTACCGTCCAAGTTTTTTCACAGTAATTAAACATCCATCCTTCATCATTCTTACCTCATCCTTACCTTATCCCTACCATATCGCATCGCTGAATTCAGTTTCGCTTTTGCATGAATATGCAGATTTTAGTAACACAGGACCAGGAAATTCAAAATTGGCAAGCATCATTGAATAAATCAGAGACACCATTGTATTACAGACAAATCAAAAATTCGTTTGGATTTGAATATATTTAAATTAGGACTTTTAGCTTAGGTACTTAGGGCATGGTTCCCAATCAAGAAAAAGTTTTCTGCTAAGATTTGGAAGGAAAACAGGCAGCGGAGATCTACAGTTGCCCACTTTGTTACTCTGGACAAGATACCATTGACCACCTTTCAGGATCTTGGCCACCATCTGAGCCGAGCCTAGAACTTCCTAAGTTATTACCTTAATTACCTTATATCATTGCCCATCGACAAAGGTGGATGGTCCCCCTGTGGTTGTCGCTGGTTTGAGTGATTTTGGTCACACATGATGTCGGGACTGGTTGCCCTGTTCAACATTTATTTCGCCGAAGATTTTCCTAGGCCCAACTTACACTTCTTATGAAGATGGATTAGCCAAGCTTGCACTGTCAGAAGTTTCATAGCAGATTGCGCATAACACTTTCAAGAATACCACCTTTTCACTTAGAAATAAAGTGTTATGACCAATTAAGTTTACACTATTTCGTGCCTAGATCTCCAACAACACCTTCAATTGGTAAAAAATACTAACGGGAACGAAAGAAACATAACATGTAACATCCCAAAGTGTTATCTGTTGAAACCGCGCATCCTGCTGTTGTCGTTATGTAACTTCTGACAGTGTAGTATTTTTACCTATTGAAGGAGTTGCTGGAGATCTGGGCACGAAATAGTATAAACTTAATTGGTCGTAACCCTTTTTTTCTAAGTGAAAAGGTCTTATTCTTGAAAGTGTTATGCGCAATCTGTTATGAAACTTCTGACAGTGCAACTTACACTTCTTATGAAGATGGATTAGCCAAGCTTGGTCTCTCTACTCTCTCTGATAGACGACACAAACTGACTATGGACTTAGGACACAAATGACTGATCTCAGACCTTCATAGAACTATATTACCGGACTTTCAGGTACGAGCTATTAAGGAAATAAAGAGAGATTAATATTTTTACTTTATCCGTAAATCTGTTGTCTTGTTTTGAGTGTTACGGATGATGTGCACTAAGATCAGAAAATTTCAGTATATGTATTCTATCTCGTCATTTTGGTGGAATAAAAGTATTTCATTCATTCAAGAGTTTCCTTCACTTCGTGCAGTTGGGTTGGTTGACGGTGTTCTTTTCCCTGGTATCTTAACTCGACAAATAAAAGAACCCTTAGCTAGGTCGTTTTTAGTGGAGTGATCATTTATGAACAATCCACTCTTGCGAGCGCTGTAGCAGCTATCAGCTTCTGGTTTTCACCGTTTTTTCATGGCACTTGCAGTTTCGTTCAAGTGCCATATACCGATCTCTTTTCGGTCGGTCGGTCAGGCCCCCGTTCTCGAGTTAGGGTACTTCCAGAAGAGCTAGGACGATGAAACTTGGCAGGCATATCAGGGACCCGACCAAACTAACTTGGATATAGTCACTTCCGCAATCCGCCGTGGGGGGAGTGGAGGGATGGGGAATCTGGAATGGTTTATTCAAACAATGTTTACAACGGGTACGTCAGCTACGATTCTTCATCAGCGATATTTCGGCCCTTTTTGGCAAGGGTTTCAGGCTGTCAATCCTCTGGTTCAACTTCGGGGAAGGAAACAAACCTGTAATGATTACAGGTGTAATGATTACAGGTTTGTTTCCTTTCCCGAATTGTTTGAATAAATGTTTCAAAGTCAGCTTGGGCTCAAAGAATATTAATCCGGAATGGAATGTATAACTTTGGAACGGGTGATCGGATCTTAACGAAACTTGATATTTGGAAATACCTCGTGTCTTGGATGTCCCATTTCAAGTCCGGGCCGAATCCGATGAATGTGCGGGGGGGGGGGGGAAATCTTGGAACACGCTTAGAGTGGAGTGATTGGGATGAAACTTGGTGGGAAGACATGGACAAGAACTAGATACATCAGTGACAGAACCGGACCGGATTCGGGCACTGTGAGGGGAGTTGGTGGTGGTCCAGAATTCCGGTGATCGCGAATTAGGGTACTTCCGGATGTGATAGGGCGATGAAACTTGGCTGGGACATTAGAAACTTGACAAGATTGGCTTAGAAATTGCCACTTCTCAGATCCGACCATCCCTTAAAGTACTAATCTTAACCGCAAAGTACAAAAAATACTTTGAAGTAAAGTATACATTTAACTCAAGAACTTTGCTCAAAAATTAATTTTTAGCACCCTTAAAGTGCTTATCTTAACCGAAAAGTAAAAAAAAAATACTTTAACCAAACAATATATATTCATGGTCCCCAAGGGTCCCATGATCATTTTTGCCTCAAAGGTTTTGCTTACAAGTGAATTCCTTAAAGTACACACAATAATTCTGAGCAAAATATACATTTTCATGATTCCGATGAGCTTCGCCGAAACCGGATTTGTTAAAAGTAAAAGTGTTATCTAAAGTTCGTTAGAGGTTCGATGTAGGGGTAAGGAGACATGCTGAATTCGTTTCTGAGCTTTAATTTTTTGCCAGATAAGTTCGCCCGGCATCCGCTAAAACCGGAAATTTGGCAGAAGTAAGGCAGGAACTTTTGATCGACTTCGTCAAAGTAGATATGACGTAGGCTGTAGGGGTAAAAACGCATGCTGAATCCATATTTGAACTTGGTCTTCTCGGATGATTACTATTGGCCTTAATCTGTTTCTAAATTTTATTAGTAAAAATTTTCAAGGAGTCTGGCAAAGACCGGATATCTACTAGACCCAATTGTCTGGATCAAAGATTAAATTTTTAGGATCCCATCGAAATCTTTGGTCTTGTTTCTTCTATTGGCTGGTTGTTCTTCCATTGCCAGGGTTGGCCAAATCCTACCCTGAGAGAAATAGCGGCCCATTTTAAATCTGAAGCATTCCTGAAGGTCGATGAGCGAGAGATTTCAATAATCACAGAGATTGCGTTTGGCAATATATAATTGATGAATTGGACATATTTCTTCTTTGCATTAGCATGCAGAATGATTGACATGATTATATTGCGAAAAGACTGACAGATTTTGGCTCATTGTAAATGCATTCCTGAAGATTGATCAGCGATAGCCTTAGAGCGTGTTCCACCCTTCTAACAATAGTTACTATTAGTTACTATTTCCGTTCCATCCTCACGAAAAGTTACTACGCTGACCGTTGCAACCTTCTCGAAATAGTAACTAATAGTTACTATTTGCTTACCATGCGCGGGAGCGTGGTAAGCGTAGTATTCGCCCGCGGCATGATATCCTGCTGAAAAATAGAAAAATCGTTCCAGCCTTGACGGAAAAAGCCAGAATTCGTGACGTCATGCGTATTAACTACGGTAAGTAGGACGGAACACGCTCTTAATCAATCACAGCGATGGATTTCGCAAGATCTCATCTCCGCATTGCTGACTTCAATCTCTTCCTGGTCGGTGCTGCTCTGATTGAGATTGTGGAAGATATGAATAACTCCGCTGCAAAAGGATAGACAGAAAAAAGATCATGTTATCTGTGGCTGCCTTATTTATGGCGCATGAAGATCCGCGGTCGACTTTGACAAAGTTAGAGACGCGTTGCAATATCTCACCTCCACTAGTCCACATCGCAAGCTTCAGTCTGTTCAAGGTTGGATTAATGTTTACAATACAGACAGAAGTCAGTACCGACCTGTATGTATGTATGTATGTATGTATGTATGTATATTCTTTATAACCCGTTACATTCAAACTGAACAAGAACGGAGTAAATGGAAGAACAAGAAATAAAGAACAAAAGAGAGAAAAGACAATTAGCGATCAATGACAAAATATATACAGCATTAAAGATGAAGTAAAACACAAAGGGCAAGTTAATCAGTGGTCATGCATTGGGCACAAAGTACTGGTAACCACGGGTGTTTCGATGCAAACCGAAATAGCAGTTGACTCGGCAGTTACGCTTGCTTTTTTTATATATGTTGATGTGTATTTATATGTAGACGTTGGAATCAGTTAGTCGGCACACGCCATGAGTAAGATTCTTAATGAGTAAACGATTTGATTTGATTCATTTGCAAAATAATTTTCTGAAATTTTTTCGCACAGAGAAAGTGGGCGTCTTATTTTAAATCTGGAGCATTCCTGAGAATCCGTGATTGACGACAATTTCGCCAGACACAGAGATCACATTCGGCACTACCTCATCTCCATATCACTGACTTCAATCCTGACCGTGTCGGTTCCGCTTTTAATCATCATGCAGAAAATGCTAATAATTTCGTCGCAAAACGTCTACATGGATGTTTCGGCACAGGGGAGAGTGGGCGGCTCGTATTCGGTCTTACGCATACTTGAACATTCAATGCCGACTGCGATCAGTGATACTTTGTAGTCAGTCCTGTTATCTTTTTTGTTGTCATACAACCCGAGAGGCCGGTTTAGAGGGACGTTCGATATAATGTGTCAGACTTCCCTTCTTTGGTCAAAACTGTTGCGAAAAAACACTGTTAGAAGTTTCATAAGAGATAACCCGAGGATGCGCGGTTTCAACAGATAATGCGTAACAGATAACACTTCGGACGTTATCTCTTGTGTTTGAAAACGTTATGCATCAATTGTTATGCATAACAAGCTTTGTTAGGAAGAGCCAAAAAAGCATCTACTGACTTTATTCCTCATCCTCACGATGTCGGAAAACTCAGCAGATACTTTTTGGCGGTTTTTCGGTTCTTCCTGATGGTAACGCTTGTTATGCATAAAATTTTGAAACACAACAGATAATATCCGAAGTGTTATCTGTTACGTATTATCTGTTGAAACCGCGCATACTCGTGTTATATTATGAAACTTGCGTATTATCTGTTGAAACCGCGCATCCTCGTGTTATATTATGAAACTTGCGCTGCATTTCAGCACCGTTTTAACAAAACACGTTAAGTCGTGACCACTAGAATTATAGATGATGAAGGGAAGGTTCCTCACCACTATTTGCTTGGCAAGTTCAAGCGCACCACTCTCGATGCGAGAAGAAACCTCCTGTGCCTTCAGTTCGGTACTAACCCCATCCTCCCCGAAGCTGACTCACCCGTTCGCAGCAGACCACAACTAAGCCTCGTTTTTGTTGCAATAGTGCTGCCGCATCGCTGCTGCAGCGCTTCTTTGCTTCGGCACAACTTGCGTTTTTGGATTCACTGCCTGCAAAATTTCTTCTCGATTGAAGCAGCACCTTGCAGGGAAGCACGGACTTGGTCGGTGAGCAAGAACGCGATTCTCGAGAAGCGCTGCCGTCTTCCTCGGAAGCACTGCAGTGCAAAAACGAATGCCCGAAAGCGGCCGAAAAGTGGAGCTGCAGCGTGCAACAAAAACGAGGCTCTAGTGTTGGGCGATATTTGGATTTTTCGATATATCGAAATTTTTACTTTCGATGTTCGATATATCGATATCGACATTTCGGTACCATACTTCGCTATAGTATACGTATCGTCTCGCCAAAATCTAAGACCAAAATTGTCGTAAGAAAGCACCTTGCATGCAGAGGCGTCACTAGCCAAAATGTTTGGGGGGGGGGGGGGCGAGGCATTTACCGACTGGCTGGTAATTTTACCGACTGTTTTCAACAACAAAAAATGACAGTTTTGAAAAAAATCGACTGATTCCCAGAAAAGTCCACTGATTTTCAGAAAAACCGACTATTTTGACGAAAAATCGACCAATTTCCAGAAAAACCGACGAAAATTTTCAACTCTTTTGACGAAAAATCGCGGCGCTTCGCGCCGACTCGGTTATTTTTTACCGGCTGGCCGACAGCATTGGGGGGGGGGCGTCCCCCCCTCCCCCCCAGTCGTGACGCCCCTGCTTGCATGAACTCAAACTTCAAATAAATAAAACCTGAATTACGAAGAACATCTTGATCCAGTTTCGGAGATATAAATGTAACATATTTTGGATTATGTACAATAATTATAAATGAACAAATATCGATTTCGATATCGATATTTACGTTTCGATTTTCGATATCGATATTGGTCCGATATATAGATATATCGTTATGATATCGAATACCCCAAATGGACTCCCGTTCCAGCAAAGCACGAAAGATATCGACTATTTTTGTCCCAACGTCTGTGAATCTACACAACAGCTAGTACGGCTGGTCACATTTATTGTTTAATTTGTTTTTAAAACTTTTAACTATGTTTTGATTTATTTATATACGTATTTCAGTGAAATTACGTTTGACGTAAGGTCGAATTTGGCGAATACGCTTTTCATGAAAAAACGTGAAATAGTCACTTCTGGTCGAAATCCCTGCTGCAAAAATCGATCTACGTCAAGAATCGACACTGCAAAAATGACAACGTCTTAATGTTATTTTCATGAAAAATCAATAGCTAGCATGAAAAATCAAAATACAACAGCTAGTCCACCTAGTCACATTGATTGTTGAATTTTTTTTAAACCTTTTAACTATGTTTTGTTAAAACGTTGTTGTCATGAAAAAACGTGAATAGTCACTTCTGGTCGGAATCCCTGCTGCAAAAATGACACATTTGGACATGTTTGAAAATAGAGTGATTTTATGTGAAACGTGGGACAAGAGTGACAAAATCAAATAGACTAACAATTCAAGCTATCGCGCGAAATGTGGCAACCCTGGATGGCTTGCCGGTCCGGGACTGAAACAAACCGGAATGATTTAGACTGACTTGTTTATCTGACCTCGACATGGCAACAATAAGCCACGACGGCGAGCGCGAGAGGTTCTTGCAAAATTGCAAGAAAGACAAAAGTTGCATTTTTGCAGATACCATGGTATCTGATACCACGGTCCAAATTCGTTTTAGCAGTTCTCGTGGTATCTGATACCACGATCAAAAGGCGTTTTTGCAGTTATCGTGGTATCTGGCCAGTTAGCGTGGTATCTGATATCCAGATACTACGGTCCGACCGTGGTAACTGGTCGTGGTATCTGAAAAGTCATCTCACTCACTTTCATCAAATTTTTTCAGGTTGGTGAGAAAGAAGTTTACCACTTAGCGATGTGACTGAATATCTGTTTTTCTTTTGGGGTAACTTCGAAAAGCGCAATTTCGGCAATTGTCGTTTTTGCAGAGCCACCGTATATCAGATACCACGGTAACTGCAAACACGACTAATTGCAGATCCAGTTACCGTGGTAACAGATACCATGGTATCTGCGAAAACGCAACTAAAAGTTGGTCTGGGGCTGTGGGCACCAAAAGAATACAATCTTCTGATAACACACAAATCACCGCAACACGTACCAAGCATGACATACGATAACTAAATAGTTTGGATAAAATAACTCTTTTCACTTTCTTTGCAACCATTACGCATGTATTCCACAGCTAACACGTCTATATTGATTTTCAACTTCTACAGAATAAAGAAAACATTGTTATACACCAGAACATCTTTCCTTTTTTCCGAAACAAAGTGCATTGACAACTGTTTTTTTTGTCTACAAGTATTTATTTGGTGTTGGTCAGCTGTTTTAGGATGATATAATCATTTGAAGTAACAAATGATTGTTTGCATCATCCTTGAACTTTCTTTTCAAGGATCATACATAAATAATGACAGTAATACACATCAAACTGAATTTAGCATCTTTACGATCATCCACATGTATTCGCAGTTACTGCGCAAGCGCAACCTACACTAATTGGTCTGCTGAGCGGGGAATTTGACAAACAGGATTTTTATGCCTGCAGTCGAAAAACATTCAAACAATGGCTTCGCTTTACAATACAATACTTTACAGATCGTTATTTAAAAGAAAAACTTTCCTCTTTAAAAGGAAGAGTACCGAACCCCTGATGAATGTGACGTTTATTTTAATTTTCTTTTCTTTAGGTTCCGTCGTAAAAAGCTTGGAATGCTTCGATGACCTCTGCGGACTTTGACGACTGGTTTTTCCCAATAAGCCCCGATGATGGGTATGGCAGCCGGACGCAGTCGGTTGGAAGCCAAGATGGCGACATTCTCAACGACCAGTTCATCAACTTATTCCCATCTGTTGCTGAGGTAGTTCGCGAGAATGGAAAAGACAGCGTTCTTCAAGCTCTTTGCGGCTTAGACGTCAAACCTAAGGAGGCCGAGTTCAAACCTGAGAAAACCATCGTTACTGGAAATCGGTTTGGCGCTGACTCCTCGCGAAAACGCTTCCCCTCGGAACCGTTAAGTGCGACCATCTCAGCGCTCCATGCAAAAAGTCTCAGCGATGAAAAGTGGTTGAACGGCTACTTGTCGGAGCCTACCCTTCCGAAACGAACTGGAAAAGGGCCGCTTACGACAAAGCATGACGTCATACATGACGTAGAGCCATCAACTTCCCCAGCAAATCTCGACCCTCAAAAAGCTCTAACCAATCAGAACGTCCCCAAAGGTGCAATCGTGAATAAAGTGCAACATGATTTTAGCACGCTCAAGGACGCGCCTGAAACTGAGACCATGGGAACACTCCTTTGTCGGAGCAGTTTTCGGGTAACCCAGCAACAGATAGCGAAACTTCTTGCTGAGGACAACACAAAAGATATTGCGCATCACAGCAGTCTTCCTGCGCCTTCACAAGTTGCCGTTTCGTCACCACGGGTGTTACCCGCCTCTTCTGCGAAAGCCAACGCACGACCTGCTTCCCAGTCCTTCATTTCGACGTCTGTAACGATCTCCCCTAGGAGAGACCACGTTTCTAGTTCACTGTCAACGTCTGGAGACTCGAACTTCTCCTTTCTTCGCCGGGCTCTGTTGCAGGAAAAGGAAAGGGAAGAAAGCATCGCGGTCAACAAAGGTGGAAAGGTGATAGTTGAGCGGAGGGAAGAACCGATCTTCGCCGGAGTTTTGCCTTCTAAAAAGCTTCCAGCTGCTGTTGGAACTCCTCTAACCTCAGATTCGGCGAGGAAGAAAATTAAAAAAGTCAAAACCACGTCTCGTCGGAGAAAATTATCTGTGTCAAAAGCCGTCACGATCTCCCACGACCAGCTCCACCCAAGCGTCGCACCAGTTTCAAAATCCTTTAACCCATCTAACACGAGCAAATTCCCAGAGTCATTCGAGAAAGTTTTTCACCAAGATCAAGGAGTGGCGCTGTCTGAGCAAAATACAAGTAGTGAAATCACGAATTATGCAAATACGGACTCGATAAAGGATGATTTTCAGTTTGTTCTTGATGAATTGGAATCGTCAGCTAACCCCGTTCCTTCGGTTAATAGTGCAGTGCTTCGGTTCGAAAAATATGTCGAACCTTCGGGGGCAACATATGCGCCGCTGGTACCAATAATGGCTGATGACAAACTGCCAGATATAATGATGCAGGATTTTCTAAGCGTTGATTCAGTTAACGAGCCTTTTTTTGAACAAATGCTATCCAACCTGTTTAAAGAAGAAACAGCGAAAAAGCTTGAGGAAGATATTCTTAAGTCAACTATCACCGACGTTTCTCAAGACTGTCTTAGTGACCTTTTGTTGTTAGATGTCTTTCAGTCTCATTGCATCGATCAAAATGTGGCCATTCGTAGTGTCAAAAGCGACAATTCTGGACCTTTTATAAGCAAGTATGATGTTGATACAGTATCACCATCGGTCTACTCCGACGTGAGCTCTGATGACATGACAACGGACGACATCAACGAGAACAATAACTATCTGAATAACAATAACGTCATGCAGGAGTACGAGCTGCATAGAGATAACAAAGTTGATAGCCCAGACTCACGACACCGTTCCAATCACGTCTGCCGTTTTTGTGGTAAAAGTTTTAAAGACAAGTATTCGGTGACGGTGCATGTGCGCGTCCACAGTGGCGAAAAACCTTTTCCATGTTCCTTATGTAGTAAGCCATTCAGACAGAAGGCCCATCTGGCCAAGCACTTCCTAACTCATACGAACCCGAACGGTCGAAAAAGACGTAGGGAACTGAAACTACTTGAAGGTGAAACAGTACAAAAAAAGAAAAAGAAAACGACAGTACAAGAAATACTGTAAGTTGCTCGGTTTGTCGTTTGGAAAAGCTCCGCTGTGATGCCTTAATATGGCCAGTGAGTTGAGTAGATTGTCTACAAGATTTAAATTATATTTTTTGTTAAACCATTTTCTCATGACTGCCATGATTTGTGATTATGTGTTCATTATACTGGTGCCTTTGATTGGATCGCTTGCAAAGAGTAAAGGTGGCAGAAAACAATCTCTTTTCACATCTTCCCTAGTCCCTGAAACAAATGGAAGAGCTAGGCTACGTTGTCCCTTAAAGTGGACAAAACTGAGCAGGTCTGTAGGCCACTACACGTTTTGGAAGACCTATGCGAAATTTGGTGCAATTTAAACACCAATCGAAACAATACTGTCAGAAGTTTCATAACATTTAACACAAGGATGCGCTACATCAACAGACAAACTGAATTGAATTTTACTTATAACCCATCGAGATAGAGACGGGGTATGGTACAAAATGGAAAAAAAGAAAGAAACAACACAACAACAACAACCAAAATTATTAACAGTCGCTAAACCGAAACATCATGGAGCTCCATGGGTGATTGCAATTTTGCTTCATTCTGTTGATGGATCTCAGGACAGCCGCAGACAGATTAGCTATACGGAACTTTTCAATGAGATGGCTGTTCCTTTGGGTGTTAAAAAAAAAATGGTGTTATTTGCAAGTGTTACACAATATTTGCGATTTTGAGTATTCTGTTTTCTTTAAAAGTAGCATTGCAAGCCATGTTCAATGTTAAGTTTTTTTTTAAACATTTGCAAGTAACACCATCAGTGTTATCTGTTGAAGTTGCGCATCTTTATGTTATATCTTATGAAACTTCTGACCAGTGTTGCCACTGATCACAGGATTCTGCGAGTTTTTACAGATTTTTTGCTTCTCAGACGAAGCGAAACGGACTTCTGCGACCGGTTCCTTACCAGTAAAAAAATTAAGCAAAAAGTTCGAGGCATATAATTATGAAGACGATAAAGCGAGATTTAAAAAAGAAAGAAAGAAAAGGACCCAGTTTCATAGGCACCACAATGTCATAGGTTTTCGCGAGCAAAAGTCATAAGCCCGTCAGAGAAAAGTGGCAACACTGCTTCTGACAGTGCAGCGGCTCTTATGAGCGAGTCTGTCTTATTTGTTCCTTTAATCCAGCCCATCAATTCTGTGTCTACCTACCCAAACTGGTGAGGGTAGAGCCCTTTGAAGGCTGATGTAGAGCCGACAGATATAGCTAGTTGTCAGTGGGTGATTTGTGATTTTCCTGGGTTGAAGATCGACTGAGAATTGAGGATCGCCTGAGTTGGTTACTTTATTCAATAAGAAAATAACGCAATGTGCGTTTCTCCAGCACCACCGTCAAGCTACGCTTGTCCGAGTTTTCCTAACAAATCACTCAAGGGAAACAAATCGAATACACTAGAAAAAATAAATGGAAGGAAAAAACTTAAAGAGGAAAATCATATAAATAAAAAAAGAAAACAACAGAAATCGAGAAGCTAAATTTGAAGGAGTTTCGAGAAAAAAATTCTTCTGTAGCCTAGGCAGTATTCATTCCTGTCAGACTAAAGGCTCTGCAGACAGAAGACAGCTAGAAAGAAGCCAGTGACCTGCATCTCAGAAATTTCCTGTCTGACTCTTAGAAAGCAAAACGTACTAATATTCTTACAGTTTTCAACACCATGGCAAAGTGGACCAGTACCGAAAGCGAACTGGCGGGAGTATTCAGTCGGCGAAAGCCTACACTGTAAAAAGTCTCTCCTACATCGGACTTTAGTGGTTGTACATCATTCTGATTCCAAATTCGGAGAGTTAAAATCCGAATTTGGACAGTTAAAATCCGATACAGGATTAAAATGCTAGAACGCAAAATACTGCAGATTAGGATAACTTAATCGGCAGTATTTTGCATTCTAGCGTTTTAATCCTGTATCGGATTTAAAGTCTTCGAATTCGGATTCTAACTCTCCGAATTCGGAATAAAAATCACCGAATTCGGTGTTGCAACCACTAAAGTCCGATGTAGGAGAGACTTTTTACAGTGTCGTTCCACAGGGGACGATTATCGTTTCGCGCTGCGAATGTCGTTTCGCTAATCTAGAATCCGCCCGCAAAGTCTTCAACTATTATCCTAGTCAAGGTCAGCCGGTATGTGTCACCATTTTATCACAAGGGTACGGGAAATCCGGTTCGCCACATGAAATTCTCCTCCTATCAGAGCCAAGTTAGCTACGTTAGCCTGGTTTAGCCAGCTAGGTTAGCCTGACCATCGAGACGTTCCGCCAGTCTTAGCGCCCAAGCGGTGATTGTCGACAGCAAAATGTCTTGGGACGAAACGCGAGGACCAGCTCTTCTTCGCCAACCCCTCCCCCTGTCCAGTCGGTCCATCGCTATAGGTTTTTTGTCTCCTACTTTATCAAGAATCGCAACGGAAAAGGCTTAGAATCGCGTTTATAGTTGCTGTTCTATTGAATCAAAACCTAAATACTCTTGATGACCATCTCTCCCAGCCGATGCAGAATCTCCGGGTACCTGCGGAAGAAAGCAAGAAGTGGTATCACAGCTGCTCCCAAAGATCGCCGTGATTGTTTGACACAGGATGTGAGTCGTTGCGTTTGAATCGTTACGGACACGTTTACTCTTTCTTCCTGAGGATCACTGGCGTGTTTTGGACTTGGTCATATAGAGTATTGTCGACACGGCTGACCGACGAAACGTCATTATGGCAACACGTCGAGACGGCGAAACATCCCCACGGCAAAACATCGCCATGGCAAAACATCCTCGTGGCAGAACGTCCCATGACCAAGCATCCCCAAGCACAGATTTTGAAGTTCGCCTTGATCTTCAGGCGCATGCTACGAGGTAAGACAATATTCTATATGAGTAGTCCAAAACACGCCAGCGATCCTCAGGAAGAACCAGAAAACGTCTCACTAACGACTTAAACTCAACAACTCAAATCCTGCGTCAAACAATCACGGCGATCTTCGGGAGCAGCTGTGATACCCGAGGTGATACCGCTTTTGGCTCTTCCGCTAGGTACCCGGCGATCATCGGCTAGGAGAGTTAGTCATCAAGAGTATTTCCAAAAGCTGATGCGCTACAAGTTACTTAAGATATGTTCCGTTTTCCCAAAAATAAAGAATGCCACCTGTCTTGTCGTGGGTTATAACTTAGAATTCTAGGTCACTTAAAGCACGAGCCGCCACAGATAAAGTTTTTATTGAAACCCTGCTTGACTTTTCAGGTCTTCTTAAAGATTAAAGCGACCCGAGCGGCCCGCCTCGGTGTTGGTGAGAAACAATGTAGCCTACAACTAGAATAACCTGTACTTCTGACAGAAAAAAGTAAATGAATAAAAAAAAAGAGCCTGGTCTGGCTTGAAAAGAGTTATATACGGAGAATGTGAGAACAAGCGAAGTACCGCTAGGGCGGATAAAAATGGCATAGCCGTTTGAGATATTATAAATTAATGACAGTCGGCGGAACTGTTATGGACGTAGAGAGAGGCAAGTAATTCAATGAAATGAAACACAAAAAAATACAGAACAGTAAATATTGAACTATTAGACAAATAATAGCGAACAAAAGCGATGAATTAGATAGAGCACACAAAGAAACCATTTAAATGTAACAGAAAACGATGAAATTACATATGTACTATACAAAATGCTTAGCTTTCTTCAGAAACGAGTTCGCTTCGAAAGTATCCGGGGACGTCCTGGACTATAGACTGATCGAAGTAAAACAACCGGGTCAGATGAAAATCATTGTGAATGTCGGGTCCTGTCGGGTCTGATGTAACTCTTGGGAAGCTATTATAATATTTTATTATTAATCTATACTAGCCGGAGACGGTTCGCCATGGGTACGTTTTACATGACGACGTTTTGATTGGAGACGCTTACCCACGGAGACGTTTTGTCATGGAGACGTTTCACCACGTTTCAGACGTTTCGCGCTGGGGGCATTTCGCCGACAACCCGCCGACACAAGAGGTAAAGAATATGCACGCCTCGTGCTCATGGTTACTGTCTATTTTTCTTCTGAAAAATATCATATTTGTATTTGTTAAGTTACTTCGGTTGTCACAGCCAGAATTAAGTGTTTCTGCCAAAAGTCGAAGTGATACACAGAAATGTTCGTTCTATCCTCTTTTTCTTCTACGAAGACAATGGTTCTAGAACATAATCTTTCTGATTTTGTCTCTGCGGCTAGGAACATAAAAGCAACATGTTCCATTACAATATTTTACTTACTTGTTTACCGTACGCCGTACAATTAATCATACAGTTTTAAGGTTCAATCTGTCTGTGAGCCCCAGCAAATTATTTTCTTGCTTCTTGTTTGCGCAACACAACATGGTCGCCGTCTGCCTGGCCATCTGCAACCAACTTACCGAAGGGAAGGTAAGATGGCGCTTTTCTACCTGTCATTCAAAAATCACTACGCAGTGTTGCCATTTGTCGAATGATTCAGCGCTTTGTCACAGATTTTTGCTTCTTCGACAAAGCGAGCCAGAATTCCGAGGCCAGTTCCTTACCAGTTGAACTAAAGCAAAACTGTTAAGGCGTTCAGTTCGTGAAGATCATGGTAAAGCGTGAAGACCATAGATTCCCTCTCAGAAGGGAAGGACTCAGTCAGTTTCCTCGGCGCCTGAATGTCACAGGGTTTCGTGGCTTAAAACCGCAGGTTCGTCAGGGAAAAGTGGCAACACTGAAGGACTTCAGTTTCAGTATTTTTGGTTCACTTGACTTTTTTCATCATCTTTTTTATTATATTCTAGTCAGCAGAAAGGTTCAAAAAATATCTTCCGAGACGCAAAATGCCAGACAACTGTAAGTTTCAAGTTGTGAAGCCCTGTCTTGGTTTTGATGCTTAACCCATATAAAGTGGGATGTCATCAATCATATCCGAGTTAGCCTATGTCTGTTTTGACTAAATCTCTGAGTGTGTTCCACCCTTCTACTAATCGTTACTGTTTTTGTTCCAGTCTCATGAAAAGTTACTACTCTAACCGTTGCAACCTTCTGGAAACAGCAACACATAGTCAATAGTAACTCATAAGGCGTATTCTCGCCGTTCCCCGAGGACTCCTCGGGGAATCGAAGGGAACAGCGAGAATAGAGGGAGTCACTCCATGCGGACTCCGCGTACAGAAACAGCGAGAATACGGGGAATGCTTCTAAAATGGATTTTGTTCGAAAAATGAATATGCAGCTGAAAAAATTAATCTAGATCCACTTTATTTTGGGTTTTGTTTATTCTGATTATATTTCATTAATTTTACATAGCACCTACAACAGCAAAAATTGATTCCCCTTTGAATTTGAAAGGGAGTCCTTTTTGATGATGTTGATGCTAATCGGAGCATTCCCCATCCATGGGGACTCGCGCAAATAAAGGAAGTGAGTCGCCGGGACAAACAAAAATGCAGGGACTCCTCAAGTGGAGTCCTCGGGGAACGGCGAGAATACGCCTATAGTAACTCACCCCATGGAGTGATCAGGTGATATCCAGCTTACCGAAAATAAAAAAATGCGGTCTAGTCTTTGATGCCAAGATTCCAAGAAGCCAAAATTTGTGACAGAATGCATAGTAACTAGTACGGTAAGTAGGGTGGAACCAGTCAGCCACAAATCCCTGGTTTTTGATACCCTATGCCAAATGCTGGATAGCTGTTGGTACCCTAATCCTGACCTACCCCACTATAGATGAGTTCTGATTGGTTGGTTTCTGAGCTTCACTCAAATCATCAGGATTTTATTGGGTTCGAGTATCCAGCATTTGGCATAGTGTATCCTGCGTTAGGCATAGGGTATACGCTAGATATGCCCAGCGTTTGGCATAGGCTTTCCCAAGATCAGGTTTGTGGTAGACTGGGTGGAACACAGTCTCTATCTGTTATGTGATCTCGTGTATATATACAATAGAGGTATGCTTGTGTGAACGTTTGTTGACATTGAGCTTTGCCATTTTCATTCACTTGCTGTGTCTAAAGCTAACTACCAGTTAGTCAAAATAGGTAATTAAGGCCATCTGAAAACACCTGAATAGGTATTTTTGATCTTCATTCTACCATTTAGCCCAAAACTGCACTGTTCACAGGTATCTAACCTCAGACAAGATTTCAAATTTCCAGAGGGGCTTTTAAATACGCTTATTATTATTGCTTCAGTTTAATCAAATAATGTGTACAACGGATACGTCAGCTACGATGCTTCGTCAGCGATGCTTCATCAGCGATATTTCAGCCCTTCTTGGCAAGGGTCCTTGTCAGGCTGTCAATTTTCAGGTCCAATGTCGGGGAAGGAAACAAACCTGTAATCAAAACCTGTTTCCTTCCCCAAAGTTGGACCTGAAAATTGACAGCCTGACAAGGACCCTTGCTAAGAAATGCCGAAATAACGCTGATGAAGCATCGTAGCTGATGTATCCATTGTACACATTATTTGAATAAATGTTTCAAAGTCAGTTTGGGCTCAAAGAATATTTATTGCTTCAGTATTTCTAGCTAGACAATTTTTCTTTTCAAACATGATCACTTCATTCTGACATTACCTCGATTGTAACAATATTTGTGTTAATTGAGTTAACCCAAATAGCTTGAGTGTGATTATTTGCACCAGCATTTGTCTGTTGCATGTATTTGCACCTTTTCCACTTTGTTTGGTATCACTTAATTTTGTCAGGAAGGATGTATTTTGATGTTCCACATACAATCCTCATGATTTAGTCTTTATTTACAGAAGTTTACTAGGGGTGTTGCAAATATATAGGTGGTGCAAATATATAGGTGGTGCAAGTAGCAAGGTATCTTGTAATTAAGGGCCTCTGAAAACACCTGAATAGGTATTTTGGATTACTCTACTATTTAGCCCCAAACTGCACTGTTCACATTTAAGTTACTGTTCAATTAAGTATATTGTACTGTACATGAGAATTGCATATTTTCCATTTCCAGACCTAACTGATTGTCCCTAGAAGGGCTTACAAGTGTAAATGCATCCGGCACCTGGCTGGCCTGTCACTGGCCGCTCGGGTCTCTGCTCTATATACAGTATATAGACCCAAATACAGATTAAACAATATTTGTTTTATCAAATTTCCCAACTCATTTTGGGATGTCTCGGAAAGTACTCATCTAACCACAAAGTAAATAAAATACTTTTGAGCAAATTATACATATTCATGATCCTCATGAGCCCATGATCATTTCTGCCTCAAGGGTTTTGCTTAGAAATGAATTACTAGCACCCTTAAAGTGCGCATCTTAACCGAATTGTCAGAAAATACTTTTACCAAACCATATATATTCATGATCCTAAAAGTCCCACAATAATTTTTGTCTCAAGGGTTTTGATTACAGATGAATTTCTAGCACCCTTAAAGTGTGCATTATCACAGCCAAGTGCAAAAATAAAATAGTTTTTACCAAGCAATATATTCTCGTGATTTCCAAGGGCCAATGAATGGGTTTTCCTTACGAACTATCACTACAAACCCACGAAGTGGCAAATTCCTATTTTAATCCTCCGACCCAGCCTTAAAAGTGCCATATGAGCTTCTAGCTCTTGTTAACATTAACCCAAAGTTGTATCGTATAAAAGGTGATCTCCAATTTGTCCTAATCCTGTCTGCCTTTCTTTCAGTGGCTTTGGATCTGTTTTCCAAATTTCGAACGAGTGACGCGGACTTATCTGATGGCATTGCAGCAATTAAAACTTTGCTTGAAATTTTAAACGTTGTGGAAGGTTAGTAGAAAAGATGAAATATACCAGTAGTCATGAAACAGTACCTGTTCCCAAAAGAGGTGCTCAGTTATTCCCAAGAGCCTTCCATGGGTGTGGTTTCTCGGCGATCTTGTACCTCCTTAGTTTCCTCAGTTTGTTCAGCTATGACAAAACGTATGTGACGCTTTCAACTTAGGATAGATAGGCCGGAAAGATATAGAGCGTGTTCCATCCTACTTACTGTAGTTACTACGCATGACGTCACGAATTCTGGCTTTTTGCAGTCAAGGCTGGAACGATTTTTCTATTTTCCAGCGGAATATCATGCCACGGGTGAATCCGACCAATCACGTGACCACACGCTTACCACGCTCCCGAGCGTGGTAATCAAATAGTTACTATTAGTTACCATTTCGAGAAGGCTGGAACGGTCAGCGTAGTAACTTTTCGTGAGGTTGGAACGGATTTAGTAACTAATAGTTACTATTGGTACGACGGTGGAACACGCTCGTAGAAGTCCGTAGTGGAAGTTTAGGTCCAAAGTCGGGCCTGTCCAAAGACTGGCTGGCCTCTCAGAGAACAAGCCCTTCCTTAGTAGCCTAGCTAAAGTTGCCAAGTTTATGTGTAGGTGTTTGAACAGGTGTTTGCAGGTAAAAACGACGTGTATTGAGAAAAAACGACTGTGTTGACGAAAAATCGGCTAATTTTGTGAAAAACTACTATTTAAAAACAAATCTAGTATTTTTACGAGATACCGACTGTTTAAAAAAAAAATGACTGTTTCCAAGAAAAAAATCCACTGATTTTACGAAAAATCGTGGCGCTTCGCGCCGACTCGCCTATTTCTTACTGACTGGCCGAAAACATCCGGGGGGGGGGGGGGCGTCCCACCCTCCCCCTGCCCCCTAGTCGTGACAACCCTGATAGTATAGTGACTACGCATGACGTCACGTCTTCTAGCTTCTTTGCGTCAAGGCTGGAACTCATTTTTCTACTCTCGGCAAAACACAGAGGCATCATTTGACCCCTAGCTGCAGCTGCATATGAAAAATAATGAAAAAAGTTATTGACATCATTATGACAGGCAATCGCGTAAAGTGGATTTTAATAAGGTGTTTCACCAAACTTTGACCTTATCAGATCGAGCTAATGAAATATGACGGAAATATGTCATTAGTTGCGTTTTCGCTGATACCATGGTATCTGTTACCACGGTCAAAGTCGTTTTTGCAGTTATCGTGGTATCTGATACCACGGTCAAAGTGCGTTTTTGCAGTTATCTTGGTATCTGGCCAGTTATCGTGGTATCAGATATTCAGATACTACGGTCCGACCGTGGTAACTGGTCGTGGTATCTGAAAAGTCATCTTACTTTCATTAAATTTTGTCAGATTGGTGAGAAAGAAGTTTAGCACTTAAAGTGCAATTTCGGCAATAGTCATTTTTGCAGAGCACCGTGTATCAGATACTACAATAACTGCAAAAACGACTAATTACAGATCCAGTTACCGTGGTAACAGATACCATGGTATTAGCAAAATCGCAACTATTGCCTCCCTAAGTTTCCGCGAAATATCGCGTCAACCGTGTCACAGGGATCATAGCTAGGCTACTACGTTCCCGAGCGTGGTAAGCAAATAGGGACAGTTACTTACTATTCAGAAAAATCTAGAGGTCAGCATAGTAACTTTTCACGGGTCTGGAATGAAAATAGTAACTAATAGCTACTGCTGCAAGCAGGGTCGTCCTGAGCATTTCTTCACTGGGGGGAGGGGGGGGGGAACCTAGTAAAATTGATCGAATCGGTACCTGATTTTTACTGCATTTATTAAAAGAAAATCTAAAAACACAGCGAATTGCTTCAAGAAGCTACAATGTAATAAGTTTCATAGCCTACAAAGTCAAGTCTAAAGCGAAAATTTGGCGCTATGATAAACAAAAAAGTATGCTGTGTGTACAGGGTTCAGTTACGATAGTAGCGTGTGGCGGGCGAGCATGATATTGGCGACTGGTTTGTAGGTGTTAATGCACCGAGTCTTTTCGAAGGCGATACCCAGTTCGTAGGTCAATAACTAAAGCACATATATTTCGTATTTACTTACATTGGAGTTAGGTCAATAGCACTTTTCACTAGGTCAACTGTGTCGGGACTGTGCCCAGCTAGAACTGTGGCTCGAGTCGAACCGAGCTCAGAACTGAACTCGAACTGACTTCCCAACTGCATACTCGGTCCTTTTAAACCGCCTTGGAAATATCAACAGAGTGCCTTAACGAATCGGGTTGCTTTTCCGACGTCCTAGCAAATCTCTATCCACTATGAAAGGGTTGGTGGTCAACGGAGTAAATTTGCCTAGGTTCTTGCTGGGGAAAAGAATTCCTTGATTGGAGGAAAGGAAATAGACTCTTTCCGTTGGAGAAAAGCGTGGGCGTTAGAGCTAGTCGGAAATAGAGAGAGTTGAGGATAGAGCTTGTTGAATAAGTTTTGATCAAGATATTTGATTGTACTAGATGTGTCCTCACAGCGCTCTTCCACTTCTGTTTTTAGTGGACTGTTCATTTATGAACAATATATATGTATATAACCAGTGCAGGTATGAAGCTCTAACTTGGTACAATTGTGGGTATTGGGGTCTAGTTGTGCTTTTCGGGGGTCCCACCCCCACCCGGTTTAGGAGCAAATGGGCCCAGATTGTCCAGTGAATAATGTTCATAACTTGACCAGAGCTGGACCAGGACGATACAATTTCTTGTACTTGTAGATCCTAGGGCTGGGAGATTACTTTTAAAGTTGCACCTCCTCCACCCAACCCGTTCTTGGGCAATTGGGCCCAGATTGTCCAAGAGTAAAGTTTGTGACCCATGACAGGAATCACCATGTATCAAGCTGAAACTTGGTAGGCTTGTGATCAATGGGGTCTCTTTTTGCTTTTTGGGGGTCCCAAACTCCTCTCCCACTTGGTTCAGGGGCAATTGGGACCCCAGATTGCCCATTTTGTATTGTTTTTAACTTGACAGTAGCTGGAGATAAGGAGATGAAACTCCTTGGGGTTTTAGATCTTAAGGTTGGGAATATATATATGGACTTAAACCACCCTCGACCACATGGGCAAGTGGGCCCAAATTGCCCATGAGTTAAGTTTTTGACCTGTGACCGGAATCAAACTCTAAGCTGGTATACCTGAGGATAGATAGTTTCAGTTTCATTGGACTCAGGAAAGCACAAAAGGAGTGCTTGGCTAGGGCAGGGAAATAACGATATTGGTTAAACAACAAACAGAATCAACTAACTGAATATTCTATATAAAGAAAAAGGAAGGAGACGAAAAAAAATAACCAATGGTTTCAACTTCAAATGAAAAATAGGGAAAAACAAGGGAAACAAGGAACGAGAAAGAAAGAAGACAAACAAACAAAAGAAAAACAGGGAGGTGTCCAAAGGAGGATAACACTAAACAGTTTTCCTGTAATGACCTTTCGCTGCTCGCTTGAAGGAAATAAGGTTATTCGAATTCCGGATATCTAACGGTAGTAGATTCCAAATAGTCGGCGCAAAAAAACGAATTAAAAAAGAAGCTCTTTTTGTTGAGGGCGCGTCTTGGACGGTGTCACAATAATTTCGGGTGTCATAAGAATGCAGGTCTAGCATAGGTCTAGATACGCATTTTGAAAACCGAAAAACGTAGTAAGGTAGAGTACATGAAACTCGCGAAAACGCCGTTTTTGCTGCGAACACACCATCAGGACTTCCTGGGCGAATTTTCTGTACTTTCATCATAAAGTCGAAAAAACGTCAGCATTTCCGTATGGAACGGATGATGCTGCCAAAAATCTTGGCAGGAATTTCTGTCCTAGAGCAGCCGACCCTGATCGTCTGCCCGCAGCATTTGTCTATTTTTAGGCGGTAATTTTCAAGTTTCTGAAAATAAAACTAAAACTGAGATAAAATCTAAACAAATCATCAGGCTTACTCCCTTACATACTGTAGTAGGAGAATCCTGACTTTGAATTCTGTCTGCTTGACAAAGTGGCTCGTTTTTTTATTTGACTTGAATTCGCCGCAAGATGTGAATTTCCTGCCAGTTTTTCCGCCACGGAAGTGAAAATCATTTCGAGAATTATTTATCGAAGTTGAGCCACAGTCCAGCCATAGCCTCTTTTTGGGATCGCGGGAAAACGTTTATAATAAATAAATAATGTACTTTACTTCCTTAATAGCTCGTATTCTACATGGTAGCATTTTTTTTTCCCGTAGCATCTTTTTTAATTAACTTATTTTTAGATCATTTAAAAAACTAAGAAATCAGGTTTCGTACTTTTTGTGGCTACTCCTCCATCCCTCAGTGACGTTAGTTTTTAATCTATTTTTACCCACTTTTAACTATTCACCTCACCTAACTTTTGAAAATAAACCCATATTTTATTTACTATTCTTCCCCCTAATATTTGGAAATTTATTCTCTCACTTGAATTTCTGAAATAATTTGTTTAACTACATTTTCCTTAAACAACTAAATGTAAATGCTAACATCTAACATGCTAGCATTGAATCGTTATTGCCACAAATAACACATGACACAGTATATGAATAGACCTTTTATATGAACTATACTTACACCTGACGAATATCATTTAACTTAGCTAGAATTAAAATTTTGGGTGAAATAAGTTGCAAATGATAACAATCTGTCGAGCATGTGGGTGGTCTCTGGGAAGCAGCGTCCCTCTACCTTTCTCGCGTACTTGGACTCAAAAACAATACTAGTGGGAAAGACCGATGACTTGGCTAAAACCCGGTCTCTGAAAATCGACCTGAACGCTGCCTAGCGTTTGGACTTCGTCCAATTTCGAGCGGTAGATGATTAATATAATCAACGCAAGAGGGCGTGTGTAGGCAACATTAATTGATTCGAAATCGTGATTAACATTTTTTTTCCATAAAAAAGCGATTTATTCTTTTCCTACTTGTTTTTTATTCCAATTAAAGAGGAAGTCTGAATGGAGAGAGAATGCTCATCATAAAACGGAAAGAAAAAAATCAACAAAACGTGCTTTGATGATGATTCTGCGGAAAGCGATGGAAGAAAATGTCAACAGAGCGATTTTTTAACGAAAGAACATCCGCTAAACCGCGCTGATTGTTGTGACTCATGGGGCTTACGGGAGTTTCCGGTCTTTCCCAATTTTACTGTCTTTGCTTGGACTTACTTGCTACGGTCTCAAGATCGGATAAAACAGCACGATGCACATATTATGACCCGTTGAATTTTTTTTCTCAAAAGAGTAGTATGAAGTTGTACGAAAGAGTAGCATGCAGTACGAACTGATGCTACTACATGCTTCTATGTCAAGCCTACCGTATTACTGCAATCTACAGCATGTTACTAATAGCAAGACTGGATGCTACTATAGCAAGACAGTATACTACTGGATACTACTGCTTAAAATTGTCCCAGTCTGAGGCACATTAAATGATAGTATTCTTTACTATTACATATCAGTTCATGCAACTTTTTCATACAACTACGCAGGCTAGAAATTTTTCATCGGGGATGCCAGCTAGAACAAATAAGCCAAGAGAACCTCCGTCTTTGGTCCCATGCACCGACTGTGGATACCCCGACAAAACTGAGCGGAGATAGAGCTACTTGCTGAGCTTCAGTTGATGCCCGTCTACTTCCCTCTAAGCCGCTGCGACTCGAGAGGAAAAAACCGTAGAAGGCGTGTATCACCTGCTTCTGCAGTGACATCAAAATGTTAGACAACCAGTAGTTCGTTCTGTCTTTCTTCTCGGGGCTCTACTGCGATGAACTGTTCGTAGAGGTAACGAGTTGTGATGTTGTTCCGCGTAGCTCCTAACTTAGACTGATTTGAATCGTGCAGGGCATCGGGAATCTATTCGACTCCGCGTGGTCGTATTACAAAGATCGGGAGACGGAGGTTCTTGTGCTTATTTGTTCTTGATGCCAGGCATTTGCTTCCAAACGCTATTGTCATCTGATGCAGGGGCGTCACGACTGGGGGGGGGGGGGGGGTGCCCCCTGATGTTGTCAGCCAGTCGGTTTTTCGTCAAAACAGTTGATTTTTTTATGAAGACAGTCGTTTCTTCCGAAAATCAGTCGAATCAATCGTTTTATCTGAAAATCGATTTTTTTCAAAAATGATTTTTTTTCTGCACAAACAGTCGGTAAAAATTACCAACCAGTCGGTAAATGCCTTGCCCCCCCCCCCCCCCCCACACACACATTTTGGCTAGTAACGCCTCTGATCTGATGCTGTCTTTCAGCAAGGGTTGGCAGGTCAAGCTTGAACAAGCCATCGTGTGAAACAAAGCCCGGGCCGAGTATAAATATGATTGCTTGTACAGTAAGCCTTATTTAATTTCAGTTTCTACTATACAGGAGCTGTCTAATAAGCTGGATGAAGCTACCACTGCCATGAAAACCGTTGACTGTTCAGTCACATCAGTCGAATCCGGTGCCAAACTATTCCAGCGATGCATCACCCTCACGTCAGAAGTCCACGAGGTAAGCCATGGTCATATTGGCGTGACAGTTGGTCGCTGACATGCAGAGCAAAATAACGCTAGGGAATAATGCCGAGACTTACGCTTTCCATGCTTCGCGGACCATAGAGAGATTGCACCCTACCCGACGAAAGCGGATATTTCTACACCTTCTACACCATATGTATACATCGTTTATTTGACCAAAATAGCAAAGATAGAAAAGGGTCAACCTAACACTTTCAACGGGATATAAAATGGCCAATGACAAATGACAAATAATACCAGATAAAACCGACTAAGAACTATTAAACGAACGAACAAAGTACGGCACAAACGAGTTAACATACAGGGGCGGTTCGAAGGGCTTGAGCATGGGGGGGTGAGGACTTCAAAATATACGACTGGCTAAAAACACAGCACCAGCAGACTCAAGAAATATTGACGTTATTAAATTCTAAAATGTTACGGAAAATGCCATTCTAGTAATAAAGTAATAAACATATAAGTAACAGGAATTAGACGATGCCGTTCATATTAAATTTCCCTGGAGAGAAGACAATCCTCGGTACCAGCTTCTGACATATCTACTCTAGACTAACTAAAGTGAGCGCCGCAGGCGAAATTTTTCAATCCGAGCAAAATTCAACTACTCCTTTAAAACTTCTACCTTTTAATGTAGCTTAAACCCCAGATCTCAAGCTTAAAACCGCACATAAATGATGCACAGTTCAACTAAATAGAAATAGGGTAGGACTAGCCATAGGCAAAATTTTTTTAAATCGGCCTTTATTCGGCAATATTCGACTACTTCCCACACAAACTCTTGCTTTTAACGTGGGTCAGATCCCAAACAGCAGCTTTTTACCGTAATATGTATCCAAGACAAATTTAAAGTCAGCGCCGCCGGCGATTTTTTTGTAATCCGACCTTTTTCTTTCAGTTCAAGCTTTTAAGGTGGCTAAAATCTTAGGCCTAACACCTCACCTAAATTATGCGCCATTCAACTAGATAGCGAGTAGGCTACTATGAAAGACGGCACAGGTAAAGTTTTGCGAAACATTTTAAAGGCTGCCTACGATATCACATATCTGTCCATGCCCCGATAACTCACAAACGGAATTGGATATTTTCCTGGAAGTTGGTACGTGGTAGTGCTTCCACTTTGAATTTTGACTACAAAAAAATAGCGCAATATCAGGCCCGTCATACAGTGCTTACAAGGCCGGATTATGTGCAAACCTTACTCCGCAAGCCATTTAAAAAAAAGTAAACCTGTTTCTTTTTAAGATAAGGAGATTTTGCACAAAACCAGATAGTATAATGTTGAAACGTCGCGCCGCAGGCGAAATTTTCGAAAATCAGCCTGTTTTCAGCGCCACAGAGGGAAAATCACGATTTGGTGACGGCATTTATGTCAGTCTGACAAGTTCGAAACATACGACTGTCATTCTAACAAGCTCAAAACGCACGATATTTCGTAACGTAATGGCTTATAGAAAACCTCTCTACAACCATACGACAAGAAATAGGTCATTTGCTGTCGGAATTCAGCGAACTGCCTCATATGGCAAGCTCAAAACTTAAGACTGTCTCTAATATACGACTAGAAAATCTCTTCGTAAAATACAACAAGAAACGGGTCATTTTCAGGGAAAAATCGCAGTTGATGTCATTCTGGCAAGATCCATACGACTGTGATTCTGACAGACTGGGAACACAAAACTGTGAATCTGACAAGTTAAAACATACTACTACAATCTCTGTGGAACAATACGACCAGAAACAGGTCATTTGAAGGCGAAGTTCACGATTAGCTAACTGCTTTGTCTGCCTTTTTCTGGCAGGTCAAAACTTACGACTGTCTCTAATTTACGACTAGAAAATCCCTTGGTAAAGTACGACAAGAGACGGGTCTTTTCAAGCGAAATTTACGGCTGATGTCATGCTCAAACATACGACTTTCATTCACATAATCTGAAAATATACGAATAGAAATTTCTTCGTAGCCATTCGACTAAAAAATGTGATTTGTGGGTGAAGTTCACGTTTGGTAGCTGCCTGTATGTCATTCTGAAAAGTCCAAAATATACGACTGTCATACAGACAAGCTCAAAACATACGACTCAGAGTAGATTCTCTGGAGCATGGGGTTATATGCCACGTGGACGTACTGGACATTGGAAACCGTGGTCATTCTTAGCCGTTGATTGAACCGTGCGCATTTTGATTCATGGGCATTATGAGTGTTAACCGTCAGAAGCATCTCGAATCGGCGGTTAAAAGAAAGATTTTTTTAGAATCCCGATTTTGAGAGCTGTCGCGAAGCCATGAAAGAAAATGGTGAACAGTACTTGGAACGGTTACTCAAATCCCGTGGCATCATCGCAACGCGCAGCGGCGGCTTCATTCAAGATGGAAATGTAAGTAGGGTCAAGGGCCCATAATATGTGTTCACAAATTAGTTATTTTTTTTACTATATAAGGAGGGTTGTCGCGAGCTGTAAAGCAAAGTCGGAATCACTTTCTAATGGTTTCGTGCTGCTTCGGCAAGTTGCCGAATTTTCCGCAGTAGTTTCCGCGCTTTGGAAACCGAAGCAGCTTTATCGTATGAAAAGTGAGTCCAGACGGTTAGCGGAAAACTTCGCGGAAACTTAATACTTCGGAGGAAATTTTGGAAGTCTGGAAATAAAAGGAAAGCGTCATTAATGATGACTTCGTTAGAACATGTGAGAACGGAAGGAATCTCCAGTGAACCATATCTCAGTTTATCTGTTCTAGAAGTTTTGAATTACGAATTCGTCTGCTTGTCGTTTGGTGATTCCAGAAAATTAGCGGAAAACTTCGCAAAAACTTGAGTGATTTGGCATAAATTTTGGAAGTCTGGAAAAAAACAAGGGGAGTGTCATTAACGACTTCGTTGGAACATGTAAGAATGTCCAGTGAACCATATCTCAGTTTTTCTTATGTTCGGAAGAATTTGTCGGGGGTTTCAGCTTTCCATGTGTTTTCGCGATCAGTCAAGCTGGAAAGTGGGAAGCAATTCCGGCAATCGGATTCTCAAAGGTTTTGCGATATTCTTTGCTCGCTGGAGAGGGACTCCGAAATCTCGCGAAAACCCTCCCCCTCCTTCAGTAGAGCTCTTCTGTTCCACCTGTTTAGCATTTTCTGTCTGACTGTCTCCTCCTCAAAGGCGGGGCCACCTGTCAGTTGTCACCACTTAGACTCCTCCCCATAGAGGAGCCAACTCAAATCCATGAGCCAATCGCAACTAGCCTTGTTTTTAAAAGAATTTCAGTTAACGAAGCTGTTTTCCACTTTCTAGTAATGACGCCAGAGCGTGTTCCACCCTACTTACCGTATTTACTACGCGTGACGTCACGGATTTTGGCTTCTTGCAGCGTGTTCCACCCTTCTAACAATAGGAAATATTAGTTACTATTTTCGTTCCAACCTCGTAAAAAGTTACTACTCTGACCATTCCAACCTTCTCGAAATAGTAACTAATAGTAACTATTTGCTTACCATGCTCGGGAGCGTAGTAAGCGTGGTAACTACGAATCTCTGTAACGTGATTTGTTGGATTAACCCGTGGTATGATATTTTGTCGAAAATAGAAAAGTGCGTTCCAGCCTTGACGCCAAGAAGCCAAAATTCGTGACGTCATGCGTAGTAGCTACTGTAAGTAGGGTGGAACACGCTCTTGGCGTCAAGGCTCGGTCGAATTTTTCAACTTTGGGCAAAATATCCTGCCACGGGCTAATCGAGCCAACCACGTCACAGATATCGTAGTTACGGTAAGCAAATAGTTTCTATTTCGAGAAGGCTGGATCGGTCAGTGTAGTAACTTTTGACGAGTTTGGAGCGAAAATAGTAACTAATATTTACTATTGTTAGAAGGGTGGAACACGTTCAAAGTGGCATTTTTGTTCAGACATACTTGTGTATAGGAGAGGCACGTATCTTCGAACTCAACTCTAAAATTTGGCCTCCTTGGTTTTGATTTTCGCCTTTGAAACAGTCATATGGGAGTGTTCAGTTAACAAATTAATATCTGCGAGGAGCCGAGTGTTTCTGCTTTCTTTTGACACAAAATCAGGTTCGTTTAATTTCGTGTGTTGTTCAATCAATCAGTCAATTTTCAGAGATGGGCGATCATGAAAGGATTCGAATCCGAATCCAAGGCTAGGTAAGAATCCGAATCTGAATCCACCATTTCATGCTGAGGATTCGAATCGGGAATCGGATCAGGATTCCAATCCAACCGTACCAAAAGTCAAATCATGTACGTATAGGTTATAGTTTAAAATCAAATGTGAGAAAAATCACTGATGTCTAAGGTATTCGAATAACGTGACAGATTACTGATGGTGGTTGGGGGTGGATATCGGATTGTCTAAGCCCACTGCGCAAAAATTAAGAAACGGGAACTGGGAGGATGTAGACTAGAAATGTGAGCGGATTCGTAAAACTGAGGGTTTGGAACCCGAGTCCGAATCCGAATCCAGCCCGACAAGCAGAAGATTCGAATCCGGATTCGGATTAGCCCATCGGTGCAAATTTACTTCCAGATAGCTTAAAGCTAGAACAGGAATAAAATGTTGACAAAATACACAAGGACGACAACAAATTAACTAATAGACTTACAAGATATGACCAGAAATAAATGTTGGAATGAAACTGTGTAAAAATTGGGCTGAAGAATTGGCAGGATAAGGAAATAACTGATTGCCAGTGTTCCTCTCGGACCGACGCACGGACAACAGGAGGAGAGGGAGGAATATCTGGCGATAATACACTATGCTCCGAAATTTTTTGAAAGGGTATTTCTGCGGTCAGTTAATTTAAGAACGCCCATTTTAATAATAATAAAAATAATTTTATTTAAACCCTCCATACAAATACAAAGTAAATGGTCGGAGGAGTTGGTGAGGAAACAAAAGAAAAGAGAAAAAAAGAAATCACACAAAACTACGAGACAAAATTAGGCTGCGACAACTACAAATAACCAAACCAATACAAACTTGAGTCATGTGCTTACACCAGGCTAGCCAGTGGAAAATCGTGCAGTTTTCTACTTCGATTGATGAAACGACTGGTTAGCTCATTCATTTTTTCGCTTATCTCAAAGATACGGTACCTTTGTGATACGTAAGAGTTTCGGAACCATATGGGAATTCCCAGTAAATATTTGCAGTACCGGAAAAAATTAGAACGGACTTGTTTACGCTCAGTTTTATTCAATGAATTCCACAGAGGGGTTAGAAAGAAGATATGGGGCGCAAACATGGCGTTGCATAGACGGCCAAGCGTAATTTTATCAAATTGGCGTTTAGTTCGTGCTAACATTCCGTAAGTCTTCCGTAATTTTTCTTTGAGAGCCGCGATAACTAAATTTTTAGTGGCTTTAATGGAATTCCCATAACGGAGTCCGAGATACTCAAACGTATCCTTTTGGACAACTGTCTTCCCACACACATCAACCACACGGTTTGGCTGCATTTCTTCGTTCATAACAGCAAATTCAGTCTTGGAGGGCTCTATGCTTAGATTCTAAATTATCACTCATTAGAAGTAGGTCATCTGCGTAAGACAGGTGACTAACATCAATACCATCTTCTATCAGGAACTCTTCAATCGATCTTGTCGCAGAACGCAGCGCATTATTAAATATTACGGGGCTTATGACTGAACCCTCTTTAACACCTCTGCGAATTTCTATAGGACTAGAAAGTTGCCTTGCAGAACGAATTCTTACTTGGGACTTTCCATACCATTTCCACAAACATTTACAAACGAATGAATCAACCCCTGCCCTCAGTAGCGACAGGATTGCTTGCGAATGTAGGACAGAATCAAACGCCTTTGAAATGTCTAATGTGCAAACAAATGCAAACAAGTGCAAACCCCTCTGTGGAATTCATTGAATAAAACTGAGCGTAAACAAGTCCGTTCTAATTTTTTCCGTTTCTTAAACTTTTCAACGATAGAAATAAACACGGCATGCGCATTCTGAACACCGATTCCTGACCGGAAACCGAACTGATTGTCACCCACATCCGTTAGCGCCGTCACTACTGTGCACAGTATCTTTTCAAGTAACTTGGCTAACACTGAACAAACAGTGATTGGTCTATATGAAGAACAATCTTTAGGGTCTTTGCCCTTCTTGTGTATACAAGTGACGACCCCCTGGCCTAACCCTTGCGGGACATACTGTTGCGATACTATTGCTTGAAATAATAGAGCTATATGACAAAACAATTTAGGAGTACCATACTTCAGATGTTCAGGCTTAATACCATCTGACCCTGGCGATTTTCCTTGAGGAAGAAGCCGAATAAAAGATTCAACACGAGACGGTGTAATGGTAAGCCAGTTGCTGTATCGGTTTAGACGGTCAAAATGCTGCATCTCCCGGAAATTACCTTCTAGTGGTGGGGGATCAGCCGCAAAGATTGAAGAGAACTGCTGAAACCATCTATATATTTCAATACTGTCAGGCGGTGAAGAAGTAGAACGAGTAAGTTTGGTCACTTCTCGCCATAACTGATGAGGTTTATTTTTGATATCACGCGACAGCTCCTTTACTCGGCTTCTTTTCCAAGATTTCACCAACTTTTGAAACTGGCGTTTACTCGACTTGATTATTTTAAAAACCCAACCTGATCGTGGTCTCTCACATTCAATCCACATTTGTCTCCAAAATAAATGGCGAGACTTTTCATCCTTCAAACCAGGAAAATCTGACCATCCTTTTTTACGGGTATGTAACTTTATTTTTTCGGACGGAACTGCAGCGGATGCAGCCGTTTTCATACTGTGGACTACTTCCCCCAGATAGCAATCCAAATCAAAAAGCTGTTCAGATTTATCTCGTGAAAGCAAATGAAACGGAGCCCTTATCTTGTCTAAATACGAATCAAGAGCTGTTTGATACGTAAAAACATCAATATGACTCCATTCTTGTTTAATGAACCACATTTTCTTAGAGGGTGCACGAGACTCAAGTGATCCCAATGGTAAATGAAACTCGAGATGCGAATGGTCACTTAAAAGAAAATCAATGAGAGCCTCCTCATAAGAAATGTTATGATCACCCAGAACGATTCTCGCTGCTCTCTTTTGGTAATTTTCCAGGCCATCCGAGAGCTCTGCAGAAAGAGAAGACCGCCAAACCGGTTAAGCATACTCTAAACTGTTTGTTTTTTAATATTCTCATTCTTCTATTTTGTTACTTTGCTCGGTAACGAAAGTAACTATTTCTCTCAGTAACTATTTCTCGGTACCTTTGTTTATTTCACGGACCATAGGTCATAATTATGAGTCTTGTTTAAAGCTCCTTGGAGTGGGCTGGCCTGTAAGGCCTAGTGTATGATGGATGGTTTATAGCCTTTTGTGGTTCGGTACGCAAACCTTAGTGTGAATCGATCGGGGGAATCGACAATGAACCCTGAAGTCTGCACGTGTAGTAGGCCACCAGACGCCCTAGGCTATCCTGACTCCGATGACTGTATTATGGACATTTACCATCCTTTTTCCGGCCTATTACACCCCTCGCCATAACATCAGGCTGAGAGTGCTTCTTCCCCGCTATGGCCCATAGGGCTTTTTTGGGAATACATTCATTCATTCATTCATTCATACAACTACAGTCGTCGTAATAGTAACTATTTTGTTATTCGCAAAACTATCGCAGTACTAACGACGCCGTAATTTTGCCGGTCGAGGGTGCAAAGCAACTGAGCAGAAGATTTAAAAAAAAGTACAGTAAATGGCGATAACAGCGTTTTTTTCCTGTTGTAACAAACAAAAACAAATCCGCCTTGCTTAATTTTTTTTCCTGTTAAAAACAACTTTTCTGTCTTGCAGAAAGTCAGAAATAAAAGAGAAACGGGTAAGTAAATAATAAGTAAGTAATTTATTTGTAACCCGCGATTTTGAAAAAGCGGAGTAAATGAAAGAAAATAAATAAAACACTCGTAGTAAGTAAAGTAACAGTAATTTATTTCTAACCCGCCATTTCAAAAAGCGGAGTAAATAAAAGAAAAAAAACTTAAACTCAAAAACTTAAACTCAGAAAAACTTAAACTGAAACTTAAACTCAAAGAAAAAGACACTTAATTTTCAATCTTCTTGGTGTGTGTTTCGCTTCGACCCCGTTTGTGTTCTTCCTGTGTATCGTCTTTTCTTTCTGTTTCTATTTTGTTATTCGAAAAAAATGTTAACAGTTTCGATCCAGTTGGGAGACTCGAATAAATTATTGTAAATTCAAATCCAGTAAAGCAAGTTTTCTTTTAGAAAATATTGACCCACTCCAAGTCCCGTGTGGTGTTACAAGCATTGGTTGAAGCAGCAAGGAAAGGGAAGCAGTTCGAGGTCTTCGTAACGGAATCCAGGCCAGATAACAGCGGGTAAGTCACACCAGCCCCAAAAGGGACAGTTTGAAGGAAAACTAACTACACAAGGGCAAAGTAAGTGTTAAAGCTTGGCGGTGTCACTGTATTGGTTTAAACATCCAGAAACCTATATTCGTGTGCACACCTGGCACTATTTACTCTTTAAAGGACCCCTCTTGCTTATTCTGCCTTTTATAATATACCTAGCTCTCTTATGGAATATATGCTTCTAAAATCCCCACCTTCCTCCATTTTTTTCCTGTGCCTACGAATTTTTAGCACTTTTCGGCCGTGCCGAGTTTTGCCCGCCACACAACGTAAAGTTTGCCGGAATCTTCAACGTCCGCTGACAACTCTTTCACATTTATGAGTTGATTATACATGAATTGATCAAAACAGTTGATTTTTTTCATGAAAACAGTCGGTTTTTCATGAAAACAGTCGGTTTTTCATGAAAACAGTTGGTTTTCTGAAAATCAGTTTATTTTTGCACCAGTCGACTTTTTTTTCAAAACTGTCATTTCGTTCTTGAAAACAGTTGTTTTTCCTGCTAAAACAGTCGGTAAAAATTACCGGCCACTCTGTAAATGCCTTGTACCCCCCCCCCCCCAGCCCCCAAACATTTTGGCTAGTAACGCCTCTGGCTGTTGGTAGCCATCATAACGCGTCGTAAGCGGCCATTTTTATCGGCCCCTGACAGGTTGCGTATATTATCACTGCATTCTGGAAATTAAAATAATTTCTTGGAACAAAGAGAAATTAAAAAAAAATGCTTTGGTATAATAGTTACGATGCGTAGAAGTGAGCCACACTCTTTGCGGGCTAATATGTGACATTAGCCCGCGAAGAGTGTGGCCGGGCCGTCTGCCGGGAGCAGGGGCGTCACGTTAGGGGGGAGGGGGGAGAGAAGACATGCTGAGTCCACTTTTGACAATCATTTTCTACCCGTATATATAGTTCGCCCGGACTCCGGCTGAAACCGGAAAATTTATTAAAAGTTAAAGTTTTATCTGAAGTCGATTAGATGTTCGATATAGGGGTAAGGTGATACGTCGAATTTGTTTTTGAGCTTCAGTTTTTGCCGGATAAGTAGTTCGCCCGGAATCCGGTCGAAACCGGAGATTTGGCAGAAGTAAGGCAAGAAGATTTGATCAGTTTTGTCAAAGTAGATATGACGTATAGCCTAGGGTAAATACACGCACGGTGAATTCATATCTGAGCTTGATTTTCTCAGATGATTAGCCATTGACCTTCTTCTTTTTCTAAATCTTATTAGTAAAAATGTTCAAGGCGTCTGTCGGAGACTGTATATCTACATCACCAAATTGTCTGGATCAGATATTAAATTTTTGGGATCCCATCGAAACCTTTGGTCTTATTTTAAGAAATACTCAGTTTTTTCTTAAAAATAGTCGGTTTTCTTAAAATCCGTCGTTTTTTCGACAATATATGCGTTTTTTCCGATTTTCTGCAAAAACAGTAGTTTTTCTACAAAAGGAGTCGGTAAAAATAACCAGCCAGTCGGTAACAATATTGCCCCCCCCCCCAAACATTTTGGCTCTCACTCTCTCGCCTCTGGCCGGGAGTATTTGATAATTTATGTGCGTACAGTTAGTACAAGAATAAATGAACGTGAATCGTGCAACATTTGACACAAATCGCGCCGCGGAATTTGAAACAATGTTGTAGCGTGGTCAGTTGAACCGTTATTTGGATCAAATGATGCGACCTTTTCGTATATCTTTTCGTTGCCGAATCGCTCGTGTGTGGTTGTGATTCAATCAATCATTCTTTATTGTTCGAAAAACATTCCCTACGGTATTAAAAACAAGAGCTGTAAGCCCATATGGCACTTGCAAGCATATGTAGTAAGCAATAGGCTACACCAACAAGAAAAAATGAAGGGGGCTGAAAACTTAACCTATGGTTTCACTTTAAATATAAAATAGGAGAGAGAAAGCAAAAGAAAACAAGAAGGAAAACAAAAACTGGCAAGGCGCTGGGTCAGACGGAAGTAATGGTCAAATTTTTTGGTTAACTTTTTCGGTTAAGATGCGCCAAACTTGCAAGGCTGGGTCAGAGGATGGAATTGATGGTCAAAAGTTTTTTTTCACTTTTCCGCTAAGATGCACACCTGAAGGGTGCTAAAAATTAAATTCTAAGCAAAACTCGAGGCAAAAAGAATCATGTTCTCATGGCGATCTTGAAAAAGTAAATTTTGCTTAGAAGAAGTATTTAAGAAAGTTCTTTAACGAATGGTCGAATCGAAGAAGTAACGATGTCTAACCCAATTATGTCAAGTTTCTAATGCTCCAGCAAAGTTTTGTCGTCCTAGTACATCTGGGAGTACTTTAACTCACGATTGCCGGATTCCGGACACCCCCTACAGTTCCCCCCCCCCCCCTTGGTAACCGAATCCGGTCCGATTCTGTCACTGATGCACCTAGGACCCCCACCAAGTTTCATCCTGATCGCTCCACTCTATGCGTGTCGTAAGATTTCCGGTTCTCCCCTCCACCCCCCCCCCCCCCCCTCCCCCAGTTCATCGGATTTGGTCGGACTTGAAATGGGACATCTGAGACATGGGGTCTTTCAAGATATCAAGTATCATAAATATCTGATAACTCGTTCGAAAATTATGCATGCCACTAATTTCCGGATTCCGCCGTCTTCCTCTCCCCCCACGATGGTCGGATCGGGCGAGTGACTGTTTTCAAGTTAATCTGGTCGGGTCCCTGATATGCCTGCCAAGTTTTATCGTCCTAGTCCACCTGGAAGTACATCAACTACGGATCGCCAGAATTCCAGAACCCCCCTCCAACTCCCCCCCCCCACGGTGTCCGAATCCGGTCCAGTTCTGTCAGACATTTATCTATAGCTTGTGCTTGTTCTTCCCACCAAGTTTCATCCCGATCGCTCGACTCTGAGAGTTCCACACGATTTCCGGTCCCCCCTCCGACTCCCCCCCCCCCCCAGGTCCATCGGATCCGGTAAGGATTTGAGATGAGACATCTGAGACACGAGCTCTTTCCAGGTATCAAGTTTCATTAAGATCCGATCACCCATTCGAAAGTTATGCATGCCCCCTATTTTCTGGATTCCGCAATCTCCCCTCCCCCTATGATGGTCGGATCGGGCAAGTGACTATTTCAAAGTTAGTTTGGTCGGGTCCCTCATACGCCTGCCAAGTTTCATCACCCTAGCACATCTGGAAGTACCCTAACTCGCGATCACCGGACCGACCGACCGACCGACCGACGACGGAAAAGTGATCGGTATATGGCACTTGGCCGGAAGGCAAATGCCATAAAAAAACGAACATTTGTTCTCTCGTCAAACATAACTATATACAATTGCGCAATTGCGCATAGTCAAATATTCAGTAATTACACAAGAACAAGAATTGCAACAAATTAAGAGCTAAACTACAATAATTAACATAAAAAAAGAGGAAAAGAATTTAAAATTTCGCGTTGAAAAAACTCACAAAGGAGGGGACAAAACTGATGATGAATTGCCCGAATGGGTTGGATCTCAGTAACTGGCTCTGCTCTCATTCTCTGTGGCCTTATGCGGTCGGGAAAGTGTGGAGGCGGAATGTTGTGCCGATGGTTGGGGTCTTCCTGTAGTTGGTCACCAAACTTGGTACAAAGTTGGTGTCTACGGTTTGACAAAGATGCGAGACCAAACTCGTTAAGAAAAGAAATGTACGGGATTTTGATACTATTAGTAAAGATCGGTACTGGATCCTCTGGAGGCGTTCCGACTGCTCCCGTGTTAAACCGAAATGCCATACCGGACAGCAGTATTCAAGGGAAGGGCGAATGAACACAAGGTAAATGCGAAGGAGGTGGTGTTTCGGGGTGCCATGCGGCTGTCCTCCGACAAAACCTAGTATCTGCACCTGAGAAGCTTCCGAGAAAAACGCGAAAACGTTGTTTTTAAAGCTGCATCTTTTTTCGTATACATTCAGCAAGTTAATGTAGTTTTGTAAAGAATAAAGTGATGTTGCTGGTGGAGCGTAGGTTTGTCAGATATTAGGTGTTGGAGAAAAAGCAAATTTATAGTATGTACATACTAGGTAAAACCCGAAAATAAAGTTGAGACCTTGTTTAGATACTAGGTGATATTTAAAAAACTAGGCCTCGTAGAAAAATTCTGATTTCACCATTGCATTCCTCGTGGTCATATTAGGTGGGATCCGCTCCTAACTAAAATGCGATTATTTTTGTAGATACTAGATTTCGTCGGAGAACAGCCGCATGGCGGGAGAGCATTTTGAGAGATCTTATGCCCATATTTGCTCTTTTTAGCATAGATTGTACTTTCTTATCCCACTTAAGATCTGAAGTTAGATAAACACCTAAAAGTTTGAGCTCCTCCAATCTGCTGTGATCAGGTAAGTCAGGTTGGAAAGTTGGATTGGACTTGAGAAACGATACAGTTTGGACGGCTGTTTCGTGTTTCGGCTTTTCGTAACTATCATGCACAGGCATCATAGGGGGAACGTGTTCAGGCTTTGAAAATCACGTTTCCTCAAGGAAATTGTGTACAGTTTTCCAAACAGATTTGTTGGGCCTTGAAACAGCCTTGCCGAAAATGCGGTTGATGCTGAATCGATTAATAGGTTCAAATGTATTATGGATAACATTTTGACCCTGCTCTGTATTATTATTCCCAGTTTCGTCGAGATATAGAGGCATCTTTACCTAGTATTAGTTTTAAATTAGCTTTTGCTCATTAGTTTTAAATTATTGGACGCTGCCGTTATGACAAGTATAATGGTACAGTTGTACCGGAGACGTTATTTGCCCATGAACAATCATCAACTTTGGACAAACAAAGTGGTCTAAGAGAACTCATAGCGAGCAAAATTGAATGCACAAAAGATGGCTAGTACCGTCTTTGAGAGCTCAGTTGTTGGTTTCAGGTCTAACTACGCAATACGAGTATTAATATTACGGGAAGGGGGAGAACTAGCATAAGTCTATCATCACCGTACGGAACTTCAAATCGCCCATACATGCCGCCGACGAGTATCTATACAAGCGAAAGAAGAAGAAGAGACAGGTGACTCCAAAACCAAAATACAGAAGAACCTCTACCCTTTCGATGACCCAATCGAACAGCAAAAACCTCAGCCGTGTCCAGAATGAAATCACAGCACCAGCTTTAACTCCAACCAATTTTCAGAGAAGAAGTTCATATCAGATATTTAAAGGACCTGCCTTAGCTATGATACTAATGCAACCTACTTCCACAATCACTCCATATATTTCTAAACCCAGAGACCCCAATTTCGTACGGTACATTCTAACCCCTCAACCACGCTGAGTTTATCACTTGCCGTGTTTTGCTACTTTCGATGTGTATCACGCTGTCGACGGTTGTCTGCGTGAAGTTTTTAAAAACCGGTTATACCTATAAATTGTTTCCCTGTTTTCACTACACGTCAACGGGTCTCGGAAAAGGCTTAAAACAGACCAAAACCGTGGGTTATTTGTTGAAAACACAGCCTAGTTTTATAGTATACAAATATTTTAAAATACTGTAAGTTGAAGAGCAAATAGTGCGAGGGGTCCTTTAAGGAAGAATCTTTAATTGTTTTTCCACAAGTTCATTTTCCAGCTTGAGGGGCTTGAGCCTGAAGAGGACCCTTGCCAAGAAGGGCCGAAATATAGCTCTAATCAAATGTAGCTGACTTATCCGTTTTGCACCGTCAGAAAAATCTGGCATAAGTCAATTCGTTCGTTCACACTCCACGCCCGAGCGCTTGCGCACTTGTTATAACAAATGATTTAATTGATAGCGACAGCCTGTGATGCAGTGTATAATTATTATAACTGGGATTTTTTACCTATAGGTTTGACATTCAGCAGCGGTTAGACGCGGAAGGTATCAAATGCACCGTCATCCTTGACGCAGCGATGGGATTCATCATGGAATCGGTTGATTTTGTGATGGTCGGAGCTGAAGGCGTTTGTCAGAGTGGAGGAATCATAAATAAGGTAAGCACATGGGCCCAGGATTTTAGCTAACCGCTTACGATTCCGTGGCCACAGTATTTCATATGGGCCAGTAGCAGAGGAGGTTTGTCATTGTTTAGGAATAGGTATATGAACACCCAAATATTCGAGAGAATAACACTGGAAATCTAAGACACAGAAATTATGTGTTTGAAAAAGAAACACATTACAAATTATTTGTTTGAAAAAACTTTATTCTACGAGTGACATATGTAAACTACGTCGTAAATTCTCGTGTTGTCCTTAAATTTTAGTGTTGATGTGTGATAGTTGTTTGTTTGTTTTTTCTTTACAATGCCTTTGGCTAGAATTGTATTAATAATTTTTACAAACCCATCAGAATTAGTGAAGCGTCGTTTTTTATGCCACTGGCATGTCTGATGCTTTTGAGAAACTCCAGGTTTATTCTCCTGGCTGAATTCTCCTCTCTTGTTAGAGGAGGACGGGCAGGACGTTGCTGTTGAACAGGCGGAGCTTTAAGCCGGTGAGAGAAAATACTCGACCTCCAAACTTTTTTGATCCTCTTAAAGGTGCTGTTAGCCTGTCCACTTCGTGCGATGACTTCTTTGGCTGTAGATCCTGCGTTCTCGACGGTGCTGCCAAGATATTTGAAATGAACCACTTGTTGCACATCATTGTCACCACATTTGATGTCCATATGTGAACCGCCAGTTGCCATGCCTTTGGTTTTACTTGCATTGATATTGAGCCCAAAACCTTCTGCTTTTTGTTGGACGCTCGTGAGCACCGCTTCAAGTCGTGTTTTGCAGGTTTCGAGGATGGCAATATCGTCAGCAAAATCTAGCTGAGCAGGCGATCATTTAGGCGTAGCCCAGTTATGTCGACGCTTCTCATCACGAAGTCGATGATGACCGCGAACAGTAGTGGAGATAAGACGCACCCTTGTTTTTACAAAGCCTCTATAAAATTCTTTTAAAACATTTAGGGTCATACATTTGGGTAACAAACATCGTGTTAGTTTCTTTCTTGGATTGGCACAGTGATGGACAGTTTGCTGTTTCTTCGGGCAGTTGATTCCAGTGAAGAGGCTCGCGATTTCTGAAGCTCCTGAATATGAATGAAGCGGTTTCTGAATATATTATAATAATAAGAATAATTATATTTTTCACCCATCAAAAAGCACAAGGCATAGACGGAGTAGAAATAAAGAAAGAAAAGAAAAAGGAAACACTATAACAAGAGGAGACCAGACAAACATAGAGACTACGACAACATTATCCTAACTACAAAACTATCCTTTTGTAGAAGAATGCTCTCCCATTGATGCTGAATCTTATTGTTGTAATTCTGCGTAAGTTGTCCAACTGCTGTAGGTGGGTCAGTGATGTTGTAAAGTAGTGACGATTTTACTATATATGATGTGGGCGATTCTGACGGTCTGAAAAGCTCCGCTAGTTTATGCGCCAGCGCATAAACTGCCTGGCTGGTTTTGCGACATTGGCTAAATCTCGCTTTACTTTCCAGAATTTTTTTTAGCGCTCCGCTAGGTTTGAAAAGCAAAGCGAGTTGTTCTGGAAAGCTAATCTACGACGGGAGTGGAAAATTATTTCCGAATGTTCTGTAGCCGGAACGGCTTTCCGCGAGTTGCGCGTAGCGGATTTTCGCTTTGCTTTTCCGGAAGCGAATCCGCCCTGTGATTGTAATGTGTATTGACTCTTTGACGGAAGTTCTTTTCTGTTCTATACATTTGTGGGGTATGGTGAAAGTCTGTAAGGTTTTGTCATTTCCAAGTTAGACGGTACGGGAAGAGGATTTAAAACACGGGGTGAAAGCAGCGAGCAAAACAGCGTCTTGGTTGACGAAATTAGGGTATTCTCGTTCGGAAAAATCTGAGTAGTGTTTTGCGTACCATGGTTCTTTCTTTTATAGATTGGAACGTACCAGATGGCCATGTGTGCAAAGACTTTGAATAAGCCCCTTTACGTTTGCGCGGAAAGCTTCAAGTTCACGCGAATGTATCCCTTGAATGAAAGAACTCTTCCGGAAGCAGTGAAGGTAAGCATGCCCTTCTCTAGTTTTGATCCAGGAATTGGATCAATAATCTGTTCCTAGAAGATGACTTTAGTGTCAGTGCCCATAAAAGATCTGCGATTCTGGTGTCGATTTTTGTTTTTATTATTTTACTGTATTTGTATTAGCCGAAATCCGCGAGTACAGTAGAGAGAGAAAAGCACAAGAATATGCACATATTTACAAGAATACGTAGCTACTCATATACCAGACTTCATAAAAAACACTATACTCCTAAATATTCCTTAATGATGTGTAACTATTTCATTACAATGGCGCTAATTAGTTCAGTTCACTTCAGTCCAGTTAAAATAAAACCAAAAAAATAACAGTTGAGGAATTTGTTTTATTTCTACTTACCGCTCCATCCAAAACAAGACCAGAGGTTTCGATGGGATCCCATCAATTTAATAGTTGATATAGACAATTTGGTCTTGTAGATATCCGGTCTTTGCCAGACTCCTTGAACATTTTTAATATTACGATTTAAAAACAGAAGAAGGTCAATGGCTAATCATCTGAGAAAACCAAGTTCAGATATGGATTCACAATGTGTGTATTTACCCCTAGGCTATACGTAATATCTAATTTGAAAACAGATCAAGTCTTTCTGCCTGACTTCTGCCAAATCTCCGGTTTCGACCGGATTCCGTGCGAACTACTTGTCCGGCAAAAACTAAAGCGCAAAAATGAATTCAGCGTATCACCTTACCCATATATCGAACATATGATCACCTTCAGATAAAACTTTCCCTTTTAACAAATTTTTCACTGTCAGCCGGATTCCAGGCGAACTATATGTCCGGGTAGAAAACGATTGTCAAAAGCGGATTCAACATGTCTTCTTACCCCAAAATCGAACATCTAATCAATTTCAGATAAAACTTTTACTTTTTACAAATTTTCCGGTTTCGGACGGATTCCGGGCGAACTACTTGTACGTCAAGAAAATGATTTTCATATAAATGTTCAGCAGGTCTTCTTACCCCTAAATCGAACATCTAATCAACTTTATATAACACTTTTACTTTTAACAAACTTTCCGGTTTTGGCCGGATTCCGGGCGAGCTACATGTCCGGCGAGAAAATGGTTTTCATATTCATGTTCAGCATGTGTTCTTACCCATAAATCGACTATCTCATTAGCTGTTTGAAAATATTGTTCGCCCCTTAATTTGAAACCCCTCCCCACCCCTAAATGTTGAGCTGCAGAGCCCATCTACGAACTCGACCTCTCCCTTGACCCAAAGAGTCCTCACACCAAGTTTCATCAAAATATCTCGTTCCCTTCGTGAGTTGTCGTGCTTACAGACGGACAACTTTTGCGATGTCATAGGTATCACTCCACTTACGTTTGGGGATCCTAAAAAAACTTAAAGAAGCAAACCGGCTTTTAAGTTTATTTTCTTTTATTCTTCTAGCAATCGTCAGATTATTACTGTTTTGAATTCGCAACTGTTAAGGCAACAAACAAACTTTCCAAAAATGAGATAAAACGTACGAATGCTTGTTCTCTGACCAATCCGCTAAAGTTCAAAATGTCGGCATGCCTGTAGTTTCGGATCTGTTTCAAAGGGCAGATTTCGTAAAGTTCTGTATGCCATTGCACAGCAGCATAAAGACCAGTCTTTGGAACCACAATTTGCGACTGGCCTGATCCTTAACCATTAGCTGCGTTCTTTACCGCCGGACTACTCACTAGAGGTCTCTGTTTCCGGAATGTACCTGTCCGGCAAAAAAAAGAAGCTAAAATCGAACTCAGCGTATCTTCTTTCCCCTATATCGAACATCTGATCAACTTCAAATAAAAATGTAACTTAAAACAAATTTTCCGGTTCCAGCCGGATTCCGGGCGAACTATATGTCGGGGTACAAAATGACTGTCATACACGGATTCAGCATCTCTTACCCCTAAATCGGATATCTAATCAACTACGAAGACTTTTAACAATTTTCCGGTTTTGGCCGGATTCCGGGCGAACTACTTGCCCGACGAGAAAATGATTTTCACCATCGTGTTCAGCATGTACTTACTACCCCTAAACCGAACATATAATTAACTTCAAATAAAACTTTTACTTTTAACAGATTTTCCAGTTTTGGCCGGATTCTGGGCTAACTACTTGTCCGGCGAGAAAATAGTTTTCACCATCGTGTTCAGCATGTCTTCTTACTCCTAAATCGAACATCCAATCAACTTCAAATAAAATTTTTACTTTCAACAAACTTTCCGGTTTTGGCCGGATTCCGGGCGAACTACTTGTCCGGCGAGAAAATGGTTTTCACCATCGTGTTCAGCATGTCTTCTTACCCCATAATCGACTGTCCCAGTCGACTGTGCCCCTTAATTTAAACCCCCTCCCCCACCCCTAAATATAGGGCTACAAAGCCCATCTACGAACTTGACCTTACTCTTGACCCAAACAATCCTCACACCAAGTTTCATCAAAATATCTCATTCGCTTCGAGAGTTATCGTGCTTACAGACGGACGGACGGACGGACGGATAACTTTTGTGATGTCATAGGTATCCCTCCACTTACGTTTTGGGATCCGAAAAACGTCTAGATGTGTCATTTTCCAGCAGCGATTCCGACAGAAGTGACTATTTCACGGTTTTTTCATAGAAACAAAATTAAGATCTGTCATTAGCTCCGTTTTTTGCCGTCATCCAGTTAACCGACCTACAAGATTTCCTGCTATAAGTCGTTTTCTTCCTTTGGTTAACCGACCTAAGTTTTTATAAGCTTTTTTTTTGGCTCCGTTTGCCGGTCCGTAACCGAATTGTGGGCTGAGGCTGGAGCTCCGTCCAACCGAACTACGTTCTTGGCACGGCGCGAAATTCAAAATTTTTATTGGAGAGATAGGCGCCGGCGACGGGAAGACGCCGTTTTTGGAGCTCAGTCGAACCGACCGGCGAGACGAAAAAATGATACATAGTGGCAAATAGGTAGGCTAACCGAAACGCAGCTATTTTTTCAGCATTAGTCTCGTTTTATGTCACCTATCTACCAAGGCCTAGGTTGGTTTTCCCGTGTTTTGAACCAAGCGCTTTCTCCTCACTGCTCTTTCGACCTTTTTCGGACCAAGCGCTTTGTCATATCTGCCCAGGCCTGCGGAGAAAGGGGATTGGCAACTCCGAGATGAGTTATCTGCTCAGGAGAGCGGCGCCTGACTCCTCTCTGCCAAAAACGGTCAAATTAGCAGAAAGAAGAGAGGACTTGGGAGAAACGCCTTTGATCTCTTTTGGCAAAAGGCGCGACTATTGATTCTGATTCTGACCAAAAGCGATAAGTTCACATTTTTTCATGAAATTGAAATTTCACTCCCAGTTCACTCTCTATTTTCGACGAAAAGTCACTCTAATTTTTCCGTTTTACTTACCTGTGTTGGGTTTGACCTAACCTATGTGGACCAACCAGAACCTGGTCGGGAGGCAGGTTCAGTTCAATTCAGTTCAGTTTATTTTCAAAAATTCTCTCGCGGACGAAGCCGAACATTGAATTTTTTCGTCATATGTATTCTGGTCACACAACTTAACAATTAAAAACAATTATGACTAATGTTCATTATTTGGTCAATGTACATAATTATGTTTGACGGTGCAAAACGCAGAGCTATATTTCGGCCCTTCTTGGCAAGGGTGGACTCAAGCCGGTCAAGCTGGAAAATGAACTTGTGCAAAAAGAATTAAAGATTCTTCCTTAAATATCTGATTTTGTGAACTTCTTCTCTGAACTTTGGTTGGAGTTAAAGCTGGTGCTGTGATTTCATTCTTGACACGGCTGCTGTTTTTGGGATCCCAAAACGTAAGTGGAGGGATACCTATGACATCGCAAAAGTTGTCCGTCTGTCTGTGAGCACGATAACTCTCGAAGGGAATGAGATATTTTGGTGAAACTTCGTGCGATGAAATAGCGCTCAAGCTGCTTCAGTGGTAACTCAAACCAGACTGCCATTTAGTTCTCCCCGAGCTCATTCCGTGCGAAATACTTTTCTTTCACCCCGCGCTCAGAATTCATGTATAAGAAAATAGCTCACGACCTCTAAGTGAAGGCAATACCGAAATTGCAATAATGAACTTGCGTCCCTATATTAAAGTTTACCCGAAAAGGGCTGAGATAGGACAATCTAGTTACCCATCACTTATTCACTCAAATAGGCTTGAAAACTTGACGAAAATGAGTTACTTCGTTGTTGCGCTATCCACGAATAACCGATTGTCGAATAGTGGAATTACCTATCGGATTTGTGGTACCTCTACATGCTTGTACATGTGTTGTATGCTTGATGAAAAAGATTCACGAAAATTTTTGTTCTGCCATTAAGCAGGCTTCACCGAGATCACCACTGGCCATTAAAAAGCCGCGTTTTTGTTAAGATTCAAATTTTCCGCGTCATAGTAGAATTTGCGTTGTGGGGACGACTGTAGAAATCCTGGACGTCACAACTAGAGCAGATAGTGGAAAATCCAAAAATCCCTTAGTAGAATCCAAAATAATTCAGTGTATTCAGTTAAATAAGTCACGTCATGAAGATTAATTTCACTAAACAAGTATTACAAACAGTCGAGTCGGAATCGTCGATGAAAACTGAAAATTGTGAAAAAATTCTTGGCATCATTCTGGATGATAACCTCCAATGGAAAAGTGAAGTGGGAAAAATAGTGAAAATAGCTGCGCTGCCCTTCGCTCATTTTCATTCCTGAAGCGGTTGGGGGTTCCACGCCATGAACTAGTGACACTTTATAAAAATTATGTAAGGCCCATTTCAGAGGACGGCTGCCAAATCTGGCATCCTGGCTTAAGTAAAGCTCAGGATGCCGAAATCGACGACTGCAGAGGAGAGCCTGCAGAATAATACTTGGTCACAATTACACATCTTACAACGAAAGCCTTCAAATCCTCGATATCGAAAAACTGTCTGAAAGAAGACATAATCTTCTCATGCGTTTTGGCCACCAAATTTCGAATTCTCAAAACTACAGGACCATCCTTCCGGACTTCGTTACACCCTCTCATGGACCTAACACGCGAAGCAAGGACGACCCGAAACCCAAGCTTGTTCCCCAGCTACGAAATCTCAGAAAGATACCTAAATTCATTCGTTCCGTATTTTACTAAACATTTTAACTGTTCATGATTCATGTTCGTTTCTTATTTATTGTTTGTTAGTTTGTGTTTTATTTGTATTGGTAGCGAGTGCTTATTTTTCCAATTCCCGCTCGTGTTAGCCTAGTGCTATTAGGGTTGAAAATAAAATTGATTGATTGATTGAAATGATACAACCATTTTCAGTTAAACCTCCCTCCTGTCAAAGAACCGACCCGCTTCGGCGCACCACCACCCCCTAAAGCCGGCTTCACACTGACTTAAGACCCCTTTCACACTGGAGTACTTAGGCCTCTTAAGTGTACTTTATGCGTCTAAAGTTGCACTTAACGTAAGAAATCTCACTTAACTTTAGTATTTTTCAAAGTTGAAAATTTTTCAACTTTCTACACTCAAAGTTAAAGGCTTACTTAACTTAACGTAACTTTTGCTACTTAACTTTAGTTCTTAAGTGGCAGTGTGAAGCCGCCTTAACACGTAACCTACACCGGTCCTTTTGCTTTAGACGTTTTTGTTTGCAGTTCAAGGCGAGCGTCGCGTCGTCGAAGAAGGACCTCCGCCCCGAGCACCCGATCGTCGACTACACTCCTCCCGACCTGATTACCCTGCTCTTTACGGACCTAGGAGTGTTAACCCCCTCCGCAGTGTGTGATGTTTTAATACAATTATATATCTAGTCCGTATAAAATGTGGTAGAATGGTCTAAACAAAATTGTATCGTAATTCCATACAAGCGTGACGTCACATCCATTTGATCTATTTTACCTCAGAAAACGAAAAATTGTAGTTTATTGCTATCGGTGAGCATATATTTTAATACATATATATAGAGACGAGCGGCCAGCGAGGCGCCGGTCGCGTTTACATTTATAAAACGGCTTAGGGAGAATCAATCACGCGAAGTCACTATAGGCGTATTCTCGCCGTTCCCCGAGGAATCCTCAGGGGATCGAAAGGAGTGGCGAGAATAGAGGGAGTCACTCCACGCGGACTCCGCGTACAGAAACAGCGAGAACACGGAAATGCTTCCAAAATGGATTTTGTTCGAAAAAAATATGCAGTTGACGAAATTAGTCTGGATCCACTTTATTATTTGGTTAATTAATTTACATTGCACCAACACCAGCAAAAATTGATTCCCCTCCGAAGTTGAAAGGGAGTCCTTTTTTATGATGATGATGATAATCAGAGCATTCCCCGTCCGTGGGGACTCGCGAGAATACGGGGAGTGAGTCCCCGGGACAAACAAAAGCGTGGGAGTCCTAAGTGGAGTCCTTGGGGAACGGCGAGAATACGCCTTATGTACGTCACGACTGTATGGAATTCCGATACAATTAAGTCGACACTGGTAGAATCCATACTAGGGCGATTCTTGCTTCATAAATCTGTAGGACAAGCAGCGAGCAAGAAGACAGTAGCAACCTTGTGCAATAGCCAATATGAGCGTGTTCCGCCCTACTTACCGTAGTTACTACGCATGACGTCACGAATTCTGGCTTTTTGCCGTCAAGGCTGGAACGATTTTTTCTATTTTCCAGCAGAATATCATGGCACGGGTTAATCTGACCCGTCACATTACAGAGATGCGTAGTTACCACGCTTACTACGGCCCCGAGCATGGTAAGCAAATAGTTACTATTTCGATAAGGTAAGAACGGTCAACGTAGTAACTTTCCGTGGGGTTGGGTTTTGAGAAGCCGAATCATTTTTACGCATTTTGAACAGTCGCAAAAGAAATATTATAATGTGTGCCAGTTTTCTCAAAAATAATTTGTTTTTTTTGACAGTAACTGCTTGAAGTCTGCCAATGCCTCAAACTCATTTACAAACCCTCTGAAGATGCAATGACGAATTGCCGCCAGATGCACTAGAGAAACAATAACAATCACACTTAAGATCTTGGTATAAATTATCTGAAGGGTGAAAAAGCGATCATACCGAGTCACGCATTAGCCCTGTGGAAACGTCAATCAGCACGTGAAGTCGGAAGCCAGGATTGATAAACCTGATTAAGTTTGACAGATCGGAGCTGGGTCGAGTACAAAGGAGGGTTTTCGCGAGATCTCGGAATCACTTTCCGGCGAGCGAAGCGCATCGTGAAAACTGTGGGAAAGCGATTCCTGGAAAAACTTTCCCGCTGGACTGACCGCGAAAACGCCTGGAAAGTTGATATCGCCTGGAAAATATTGAATTACAGACTACTTCGAATAAATATGGTTCACTTAACGGTTCTTTAATTCTTTTACATTCCATCGAAGTCACCCAAATAACGCTTGCCATTTTTCTTTATTTATTATTGATACTTGCACTGTTTTTTCTCCGCATCTTTGAAATTCCCGCCGAAACATTCAACTTTCCGCGGAGCGTTCCACTAACCTCGTGGAATCACTTTCCGGGAAAGCTGCTTCGGTTTCCAAAATGCGAAAACCGGCTGGGAAAGTTCTGCAACTTCCCGAAGTAGCGCGAAAACCACTGGAAAATGATTCCGACTTTGCTTTCCAGCTCGCGAAAACCCTGCAAAGGCATTTTAACAGTTTGATCATGGCTAGCATAAGAGGAATTGAAAATAGCCAGTCATACCTGGGTAAAAGTATACCAAGAAGCAACGCCTCATTGTTTACTTTCTGCTAGTACATCTAGCGGCCAAAAACTAACTAATCTGGAAGCTGTCTGGAAGAGATTTTACTGCCGGATTTTTATGAAAGGAGACTTCGTAGCGTATGCTTTGACGAAATTTGTTCCGTCTACTCTCCTGATGTTGCTTATCACTTCGACCCGCGGAATTCGAAAACCGGTAAAGCATGGTATGTACTCTACGGAAATTCAGAAATTAAACCATTTGAATTTTCGAAAGAACGGGATCCTAACTAGTTAGAAACCTTAGCTATTAAAAAGTTAGTTTTTACCTTTTTGTAGGTTTAGGCTAAAATCTGAAGCCCTATTCCAGAATGTTGGGCTGATGTTGAAAAATACACCCTAGAATGCAGGCACGCAGGTAGAATGCCCTAACAAGCAGCTAACAAGGAACACTGCCAAACAAGGGACAAAAAACTTGGAAAAGTTATATAAATTCTGCATAAAATAAAGTAGATGACTTAAATCTGTATTGGTCACAGCTTTGGATAGCTGGTAAAAAGCTGAATCCAAAGATGTAATCACCTTTGTGATAACTGTAATACCTTGCCTTGATTTTTTTTTGCTGAAGTGCTGAAAAACAGTTTTTTTATAGACAAAAATCTTGATCTGGCTTCAGGAACCTACGGCTGCCACAAGCAAGAATAAAAATATGTCAATTTGAGGGCCTATTATGGATCAGTATTGACACCAGTTTTCAGCTGAGAAGTGGTAATTTATCTGAAGTCCATTGTGTGCAAGTGCCTTTTATTACAAGTTTTATGGTTTTTTTTTACCTCTTGAAGTCGTTAAAACATTGATATCTGTGCCATTTAATCACTTTTTCAAAACTTTTTCACCAGTAGGCAATTAAAGCATTTTTAAAACATTGGTGCTGTCCCTTTATCAATCTAGGCTTCCAGACAAGGTTCAAAAGTGCATTAAAGTTCACCGCAAGTGCATTAAAGTTCCCGCTGCCAAACAAGGGACACCCACTAAAAAAAATATATAAAAAAATAACTGTAAGAAAATCTGAAACCTGGCAAACCTGAGCCGCGTTCGATTCGACTAGCGGAAGTCAACCCCAGAGTTGACTTTTTCTCTGATGTCGTTTTATTTAGTAAGAAGTCGACCGAGCAACTCAACAGAGAATTGCCAATCGAACGCTTCCTGGCAAAAAATCTGAAGACATATACTCTTTATACTCCATAGAGAGAATGCAGCATACCCGAGAAAACGGATATTGCTACTCCATCATCACGGGATCAAAAAATTTTAACATTGGGAGGTATACGACTTTCAACTTTGATATTAAATTATCGGCGTTTGATGGTCATTCTGAGCCAGGGACTTGCTGGAAATGTTAATTGGGCTATTCCTTAGTTGTATAATTCTATTTTTGCAAAAGAGTTTCCATGGAAGTAAAAGCCAGGCTTCACCTTCCATGTTACCAAACGTGCGGGGCTTCCGCATAGTCAAGCCAACCCTCACAGATTTTCGTGATAATGATGACATCAACATTGCTATTCTTCAACTTACTACACGTCCCCTTCGCATTTCAAATATCTTTTGCATCCCAGTCACAACTGTCAGTCACTTTCCCTTTCCTTCCTACATTTGCATATTTGTTCTGTCTCTCGAGTGGATTGCCTTTATTCGTTGTGTAGGCTGCAGTCTCTCTATGATTCACAATATTTGAAACTTCAGCCTTCTTTCTTGGTTGACTTTACACAACTGACAATTTCTCCCCATCGTTGAAAGTCAACTTTTTGGCAACCTTCAGGTCGACTTTGATAAATCGAACGCTCCCAGTTAACCGAGAATCGCAAATAAAAAGACTGACTGAAGATCTCGGTTAACTTGAAAAGTGAATCGAACGCAGCTCTGGTCAACTAGCTAAGACCCACGTTTGGGCCAGATTTGAAGTTTCTGTGACTTGTCCGTTTTTTCCGGATTCCAGGTGAATGACTTGTCCGGTGAGAAAATAACTTTCATATTCGGATTCAGCATGTCTCCCTACTCCTGAATGAACTATCTCAATAGCTTTCAAAAATATTTTTGTTTGCCCCTTAATTTGAAACCCCTGCCCCACCCTCAAATATAGGGCTACAGAGCCCATCTTCGAACTTGACCTGTACTTTGACCCAAAGGATCCTCCCGCCAAGTTTCATCAAAATAGACTTAGCATCTATTATTTATTATTGTTGTGGGGTAGGCAAAAACTCTGGCCTAAATTCAGGCTACAAATGACCCATATTCTCAATCCTAATTGAGGGATTAACTTAGTCCTCACGTTGTACAAAATGTCCACAGCATACTTTTAACTTACTGGTGAGTGCTGGGGTTGACCCAGTCATACACAGATCATGGTATCGCCATAAAAATAGCCTTATTTGAAAAGCCAATTTCCATTTCAGATTCTCAGTTCGACAGATTTTCATGGGGGTATCATGCCCTTCCTGCTGGGAACGGTGGCCCAAGACCCAACATATGAGTACCATGCCTATATGTTGGGGCATGACCAGACGTTGGGGCACCATGCCCCAAAAATGAGGATTTGTGTATGACTGGGTTGACCTAGATCTTTGGCAACAAACATTAAAACAGAAAAAGGGCTTTGTTGTTTGGGTTGATAATTTCTTGAATGCATAGTTATCTGCTTCATCCATTGTAGGATTTGTCAAATTTTTCTAGGCCTGTTCCAACTCTAAATGCGCAACTACAGTTCTAGGGATCAGGAGCGTCACGACTGGGGGAGGGGGAGGGGAAGACCCAGTCTTGTCGGCCGGTCGTTAAAAAAGAACCGAGCCGGCGCGAAGCGCCGCGATTTTTCGTCAAAACAGTTAATTTTTTTTTCACGAAAACAGTCGGTTTTTCTGAAAATCAGTCGAATTTTTTTTCAAAACAGTCATTTTTTTCTTGAAAACGGTTGTTTTTTCTATCAAAACAGTCGGTAAAAATTACCAGCCAGTCGGGAAATCCTTTGCCTCCCCCCCCCCCAAAAAAAAAACATTTTGGCTAGTAACGCCTCTGCTATACATCTGCATACGACTCTGCATAAGCCAAGATGTTAGCTTTTTCGTCACGGTTTCTTGGAAATTATTACGTGCATCATTTGGAAATGTTTTGTAGATTATGTTACTGTTCATTTATTCAGAAGATTTCTGAGAAAAAAATAACAGTATTAATTTCTGTCCTGTTAATTTCAGGCTCTTCAACTAGAAGACTTGGTGCAGGTGCCGGTGTTGAATCAGTATCTTGGAGCTCCAGCCACAAGGTAAATTATTAATGTTAATTAATTAATTAGTTAAATTATTAATAGGCTAATCTAGCACACACCACAGTTCCACCATTGAATTGCCCTGGTCACACAAATATCGTAGGCCAGTTTATTCTTCCATCTGATTGATCTGTTTCTGCTGGTCTATAGATTTGGGTAGTTATTTTGGTGAGCTCCTGATGTCATATAATAAAAAAAATTGTAATTTTTAATCAGCCAAACGACATGTATTACAAAATTTACAAATGAACCCACAGTTTCAGCCTGGAAGTCAGATGTAACTCACACTTTCTACCTGCTTAAACAGCCTACAGCTCAATAATGCGTATGGGCTTATCTCTTGTGTACCAGGACATTTAAAAGAAAATTTTGAAATTTGGTCGAACATGACATTTTAAAGAAATATTTCCCTTTAAAGGAGCTATCTCATAAGCATTCTAGCACTTGCAACGTCTAGACCCCCCCCCCCCCCCACACACCCAAGATCCAAGATGAAGCCATGACTCGATCCGACCGCTAGGTCATCTAGCGGTGCGGGTCGGAAGCGCCCGACATCGGGAGGATGGAATCATAGTTTGACTATAGATCTAACAAAATGTTTTTATTGTAGCAGGCATATGGAAAATCTGCAGAAAATCAAACTATTTATTTGCATTATCATTTCTTTAAGTATTTTGTTTTTTGTTTTTTCTTGTTAATTCCCGTAAGTCCAAAGAATTAAGGATGTAAACTAGATCGCAATCAACAAACGCCGTAAATTATACTAAATTCTTTATAGTGATTTCTTGAAGATTCTGAATTGAGCTAAATAATATTCAGCTTCCAAGACCAAAAAATGTCAAACTGGCCGATGATTTCTTCTTCCGACATATCTAAACGTCCACATGGTGATATACTAGTTGTTTTGATCCTCTTACACACCACTCGATCTTCTCGAACTTTTAGTAATCTTTTGACCAGCGCCAGGGATCAATGAATAGTTAATTAGCAATGGCGGATTGGCGTTCAGGAGTGAATTGTGTCCAAGTAATTTCTGGATAACGTTGGCTACCGTGAGGATTTTGGGGAAAACAAAGGTAACAGTGTGTTCGATAAAAATCCGGCCCATCGAAAAATGATGGTGTCTCCCACCTTCTCGGCCCACATGAATCAGAGACTTTAAGGATTGCAATAATCATTGCCTGTCATTTTTTTTTAATTCTTTCGACATAGAGATGCACAGTTCGCTCGCAGCTGAAAACGGTCAGAATTTTCTTATCACTGGTTTTATTATTGCTCAAATGATGGTTAACCGTATAGGGTATAGCAATTAATTCTGTACTTGTTTTAGGGTCCAAGGAATAAAAGCGTTAGAAAATGGCCTAACACAATATTCATTAGAAACCCTGACTGAAAATGTATCGAACTGGTTGGTGCATTTGGTGAAATTCTTACGGTCAGGAGAATATGGAAACAAGAGAGTTGCCAGAGTCCTGGGTGAGTAAATGAGTCGGCTACTTTAGCTGCGTTCGTTGCACTCGGGGCTGTCTCTGGTGTTTTGTCACCGGTGTCCGGTTCTTCTCTTGTGACGCGTTTTTTGGTTCACTGGTGGGTAGTCACCGGTGAGTGCAGAAACGGCCTAAATTCTGGGTTTTGTGCGAAACACCGTCAATTCACGAAAAATTCCTAACTTCTCGGTAAAGCCGGGCTCCCGAGCAGGTTCTGGTAAGTCCGCACCGGTGAGATAAAACCGGACGCCGGTTAGTTCAGAAACGGCTTATAAGACTGGTTAGTAGTCACCGGTGGATGCAAAAACGCCTTATAAGAATAACCGGAGACCAACGGTGACAACTGCCGTGACAAAGGACGCAGCCTTTGAATCACAGAGGACACTATAGATAGGTTCCCCATCCACTTTACCAAACCATACCTCAGCTCCAGCAATCGACACACTTGCTTTTCCTCTTATCATTTGTACCCTAAATCTTTTGTATTAATCTGCCAACTCGGCAAAATTCTGTAAAGTCCATCCTCGCTAAAGAGGAATAGTTTGATGTAGAAACTAATATGTCCCAAGCCGGTCCAAACTCAAACCATTTAGGGACTTGAGAGTCTCTGAAGTAACTGTCAAAGAAACTTACGAAAGATGTTGTATTTTGTGTTGTCCAGTCCAAAGGCTTATTCTCACCATTCCTTAAGGACTCCTAGGGTAATCGAAGGGAACGGCGAGAATAGAGGGAGTCACTCCACGCGACTCCGACTAGGAAAACAACGAGAACACGGGGAATGCTTCTAAAATGATATTTTTTCGAGAAAAAAATGTGCAGTTTACGAAATTAGTCTGGATCCACTTTATTTTTGGTTTTGTTTATTCTGATTCTTTTTAATTAATTTTACATTGCAACACCAGCAATTGATTCCCCTCCGAATATGAAAGTGAGTCCTTTTTGATGATGTTGATGATAATCGGAGCATTCCCCGCCCGTGGGGACTCGCGAGAATACGGGTAGTGACTCCCCGGGACAAACAAAAACGCGGGGCCTCCTCAAGTGGAGTCCTCAGGGAACGGCGATAATAAGCCCCAAGCTGTCATCTTATCTTCACGTCGTTGGAGCCGCCCAATTGAGAATCCGAACATATCTTTTTCCTTCTCTGAACGCTGCATAGTGAAAAGAGTGAGGTGAAAGCTGTTTTAAACCTGAAAAACTAGCAGGAATGCAGGAAGGAAAACACAGAGCAATTTTTAAATGAAAGAAAAGTTTTTAAAAGGGCTCTCAAAAGGTATATGCTGTCTAGGAATTATATTTCTTCTGTCTGATTTTATCTGATTCATTTTTGTTTATGATTGAAGGAAGATTAGACCATTGCCGCGAACTTTTTTCTTTCGTTGTATGTCTGTTGTCCTAAAATTCTCGTGTTGGTATTCGTGTTTGTTGTACTTGTTGATTATCTTGTGCTAAAATTCTCGTTTTGATGTGTGTTAGTTTTTTTTTGTTTTGTTTTTTTGTAACGCCTTAGGCTAGGGTTTTTATTAGCTTTTTTTACAAATCGATCAGATTTATCGATTTTTTTTGCAATAAGATTGTACCTTATCTTGCCTTAATTGACTTACGCAAGCTAAGTAACTAAGTTAACTAGGTGAGTAAGTACTTACAACTGTATCTCTGCATAGGCATGTTGCTGGAAGGTTGTACGGCCAGCGCTGAGATGACTCGACAAGTGAGTTCCTCGATACCGCAGATAATCAGCACCCTTATTGATTCTAAATCGAAAGTGAGTACCCTTACAACTTGTCGTCATTTATCTGTGAATTAGGGGCAGTGAGCATTCAAGGTTAGACAAATATTTCAAGACCCCCCCCCCCCCCCCCCTCCTCCTTTCTAATTTGGAACAAATATAGGAAGGTTTGGTCAGTAGGATTCTCTTGGGTCTAAGGAACTGTGATGATATAAACCCGATGAAAATTTATCTCAAAATGGTAATATGAATTGTACGAAAAAGTAGCATGCAGTACTGACTGATGCTACTACATGCTTCTATTTCAAGGCTACGGTTTTACTGCATTCTACTGCATGCTACTATTAGCAAGAATGAATGCTACTGGATACTACTGCTTAAGATTGGCCCAGTCTGAGGCACAGTAAATGATAATATTCTTTACTATTACATATCAATGCATGCACTTTTTCGTACAACTATCATACAACTACACAGGCTACAAATTGTTCATCAGGAAGTCGTTAATCAGCTAATAATGTATTAAAATCGAATGAAGAAGAGATTTGAGTACCTCTATGAGCTTGTACCTGTGTTGTATGCTTTACGAAAACGATCACCAGTGAGGCTTACTAGCCAAAATGTTGTTTTTTTTTGGGGGGGGGGGGGCAAGGTATTTCCGACTTGTTGGTCATTTTTACCAACTGTTTTTGCAGAAAAAAACGACTGTTTCAAAGAAGAAAGATTACTGTTTTGACGAAAAATCGACTGATGTTAAGAAAAACCGACTGTTTTACGAAAAATCAACTGTTTCAAAGAAAAAAATGAGGGTTTTACGAAAAATCGCGGCGCTTCGCGCCGACTCGACTATTTCTTACCGACTGGCCGACAACATTGGGGGGGGGGGGATACGTGACGCCCTGCCAGTGAACTCACCGTCAGCGTGCTGATGAGGTTTTCAGTGACTACTGGTAATTGAAAAGCCGCGTTTGTATTGAAATTCATTTTATTTGGCAGTGCAAAACGGATACGTCAGCTAAATTTTATTAGAGCCTGCTTGTACAGTTTATTGTATTTATTCTAATATTATTATGCCCAAATTGGGTGATTTAACGAGTTTATTGGTTCTCATTCTTTGTCGTCTTTGGGAATGCGCCCAGCTTTTGTTTCAACCCATTCATCTGTCTATTTGCAAATTCTGTGAATTTAACGTATATATTTATTTAGTTCATTCAAATTAGTTTAATAAAATTCTTGCAACCTGCGGGACTTCACCAAACTATAAGAGAAGCCTTTGAAATTGAGAACAAGGCCTAAGGTTTCGATGGGATCCCAAAAATTCTAATATTTGATCCAGACAATTGGGTCTTGTCTTCGCCAGATCCAGTCTTCGCCAGACTAATCATCTGAGAAAAGCAAGTTCAGATATAGCTCTATCAGCCATATCTATTTTGACGATACTGACCGAAACTTCCTTCTTTACTCCTGTCAAATTTCCGGTTTCGACCGAATTCCGAGCGAACTGCTTGTCCAGCAAAAAAAGAAAACTCAGAGACGAAGTCAGCGTATCTCCTTATCTCCCTAGAAAGAACATCTAATCAACTTCAAATAAAACTTTGAATTTTAAGAAAATTTTCGGTTTCAACCGAATTCCGGAAGAAATATATGTCCGGGTAAAAAATGATTGTCATATACAGACTCAGCCTCTACTTATCCCTAAATCTGTCATCTAATCAACCTCAAATAAAACTTTTATTTAAAACTTTTAACAAATTTCCCGGTTTGGCCGGATTCCGGACGAACTACTTGTCCGGCGAGAAAATGGTTTTGATCATCGTGTTCAACATGTCTTCTTACTCCTAGATCGAACATCTAATCAACTTCAAATAAAACTTTTACTTTTAACCAACTTTCCGGTTTTGTGTCTACTTGTCCGGCGAGAAATGGTTTTCATCATCGTGTTCAGCATGTCTTCCTACCCCATAATCGACTATCACATTAGCTGTTAAAAAATATTTTATTTGCCCCTCATTTGAACCCCCTCCCCCACCCCTAAATGTAGGGCTACAGAGCCCATCTACGAACTTGACCTTACCCTTGACCCAAAGAATCCTCACACCAAGTTTCATCAAATATCTCATTCCCTTCGAGAGTTATTGTGCTGACAGACGGACGGACATACGGACAACTTTTGCGATGTCATAGGTATCCCTCCACTTACGTTTTGGGATCCCAAAAACCATTCAGGGATCAATCGAGACATAGGCGAATACTCACTACCAGAAACATGGAACGGAATCACCAGCGAAAGGAAATTCAGACCCAAAAACTTCGCTACAACAAAACCAAAGTCAACCAAATGCAGAAAAATCTCTACTCGGTCAACGGCACAATCGAGCAGCCAAAACAGCAGCCGTGTCCAAAATGAAATCACGGCAACCTTTTTAACTCCAAGCAACTCTCACAAGGGAATTCGCGAAGTCAGATATTTAACGCTAAGCTAGAATTTTTAGTTTGTTTTTTCCAAATCAAAATAACACTAGGGAGTGGCGCCAAGACCTATGCTTTCCATGCTTCGCAAACGGGCGAGACTCGGAGCGCCGCCCATTATGCTTGCGGCATTTAAAGAGAGACAAGCTTAAGAGCTTAGTGATTTCTAGTAAAGCTCAGATGCGGTCTGAACAGATCATGGAAACAAGGGAGCTTTTATCTTTTTTTTGCTGTGTTCAGAATATGAAGTTATTGGAGCCAGCGCTGGTGCAAGACTGACTGAGTTTCAATAGGGACGTTCTCTATCGCTAATGGTGGAAGTGTTGCTACTATTCGAGTGTTTGTTACTTTATTCAAGGCTCGGGGCTACTCTCTAGTGTTATTTTGCTCTGATTTTCCACAAGTTCGTTTTTCCTACTTGAGCGGCTTTGAGCCTGAAGAGGACCCTTGCCAAGAAGGGCCGAAATATAGCTCTAATAAAATTCAACTGCCGTATCCGTTTTGCACTGTCAAACAAGATTCGCGGTCAGCTTACTCAGCTTGGGCTGAAGGAATATTTCGATTCAAATTTTCCGCGTCATAGTAGAATTTTGCGTTGTCAGGACGGCTGTAGATATCCTGAACGTCATACTAAAGTAATTGGTGAAATAAAAAGAAACAAGACCAAAGGTGTCGACGGGATCCCAAAAACTCAGTATTTGATCCAGACAATTGGGTCTTGTCTACGCCAGATCCAGTCTTCGCCAGACTCCTTGAACATTTTTACTATTAAAATTCAGAAACAGATTAAGGCCAAAAAGCTAATCATCTGAGAAAACCAAGTTCAGATATGGATTCAGCGTGTTTGTGTTTACCCCTATAAGTCATATCTGTTTGGACGAAAACTTCCTGCCTTACTTCTGCGAATTTCCCAGTTTCGGCCGAATTCCGGAACTACCTGTCCGGCAAAAAAAGAAGCTAAAATCGAACTCAGCGTATCTTCTTTCCCCTATATCGAACATCTAATCAACTTCAGATTAAAATTTAACTTAAAACAAATTTTCCGGTTCCGGACGGATTCCGGGCGAACTACATGTCCGGGTACAAAATGACTGTCATACACGGATTCGGCATCTCTTCTTCCCCTAAATCGGATATCTAATCATCTACGAAGACTTTTAACAATTTTCCGGTTTTGGCCGGATTCCGGGCTAACTACTTGTCCGGCGAGAAAATGGTTTTCACCATCGTGTTCAGCATGTCTTCTTATCCCTAAATCGAACTTCCAATCAACTTCAAATATAACTTACTTTTAACAAACTTTCCGATTTTGGCCGGATTCCGGACTACTTGTCCGGCGAGAAAATGTCTTCTGACCCCATAATCGACTGTCCCATTAGCTGTTTAAAAATGTTTTGCTTACCCCTAAATTTAAACCCCCTCCCCCACCAGACCCTGAACTTGAAGTATGCTAACTGGGGATAACTGGTGGATTCCATATCTGTTCGTGGGGAGCTCCTCGCCCTGAGACTAGTGTGGAAAATTGCTAAAGTGATGTAACGCTTTCGAATTTTGTTTTTTCCATTGTATTTCGTTGTAGATTTATTAGGCTAATTTATCTTTAACGTGTTTATTAGTATGAAAGTGTGTGTGAGTTTGATTGACATGTTGTTGTTCCTTTTTATACACTGCCCTTCAGTTTTGAAGGATTCAGATAAATAATAATAATAATAATGATAATCCGGACTCGGATGATACTTGATGCGTTTTCAAGAGGTTTGACGGTCGATTAGTCATCGAATTGTAGAACTTGAAATCGAACAATTTTGTAAGCTCTTTTGGAAGTTGACTTCCATCCGTGTGAATACGCATGTGACTGGGAACACGTATATAAAGGCGATATTAGGTCAGCTCCCTTTCCGGTAGAAAATGAACTTGACCGGAATATTCGGTACATCCGGATCATGGAAACACTTTGTCACATTATGACGAGAAGTATATAGATTTGGCTATGAATGAAATTTCGGTGTCAAGCTGTATTAAATGGAGCTGACTATTTGATGGAGTTTAACACTCGATGATGAGCATTGAGCGACCCTGCCTTTGAGCATTAAAGGCGAACCTGCCTTTTTTTATGGCTGAGTCGTAAGAGCATGTTCCACCCCTCCAACAATAGTAACTATTAGTTACTATTTCCTTTTAACCTCGTGAAAAGTTACAACGCTAGCCGTTATAACCTTCTCGAAATAATAACCAAAAGTCTTATGTAATGATTATTCCGTTAACTATTATACGCTGTTAATCTGGTATGCAGCGCTACCCTGTACATGGTTTCCGAGCGATGTGACCCACACTTAACTGTAATTAACTGTAACCCCTGGTTCACACTGCTGCGATTTCGCGCAAAATTCTGCGTCATGCGACATGAGAATTAAGAAAGGAAGTGTTTGGTCGGGAGGCTTGGGAGGAAAGGGATTTGGTTTCAAGTATGGGAAGTAAGTGTTTTGGTGAGATCCGAAGGATGGGTAGATTCCTGAAGCTAGCTATGGCCCACCGTGAACTATTTTTATAGAAGTTGATTTTTTGGTTTGTTGTTGGAGTGTTGTGTTATGTTTCCCGCCATGGCCCTTGGGCTTTATTGGGAATAAATTCATTCATTCATTCATTCATACGACACAAATCATGCGACAAGCAAAGCAGAACCTTGCGTTTTGTCGCAGTGTCGGATGCGTTGAAATATTTCAACTGATCCGACATAACGCATGCGATTTTTGAGGGAAAAGAAAAGAAAAAACAAAGATCAGTTAATTTTCAAGACTAAAAATTGCTCTACCTTGTCTGACTGTAATCCTAGGATGGCTGAATGCAAAACATCGTTTGAACAGACTTTTGTTAACCTGTTTTGAGCAAGATGATATAAGGGTTTGACTGAAAATTTTCTAATAAGTGGGTGGGTATTCAGATGGGTAATCTCCCAGCATCTTCAGAGGTCGTTTTCTCAAGGGCTCCTTTGTCCTTTTGCAGAATGATCTCGACGAAAAATTTCATTTTACTTTTGCGTCTGCGTGGTGGTGGGAACGTGCATGCGATTCTGTCGCACGTCGGAACATCAAAGCAGCATCAGTGTGAACCTCGGGTAACTGTACAACTCAGCAACTACCTTCCACAGGTCTGACTCAGAACACACTGAATTACCTTTCCCCAAGTCTCCGTCTCGAACCCGAATGACTGAAATAGTCATTGCCAGGAACCTGAACAGAATCGAATAGAATACACATTTTACACGAAAGCCCGAAGGCCATGACAAAAACATGTATTGTTGACATTGGTTTGAATAAACATAAGCTACTAACAACATACAAAGAAAAAGAAATAACTATTAAATAAACAAATCGCGGTGGTGCAAATCAATCCGGAGGAATTTCCCCAACAATCTCACATCACAGAGTTGTTTACTTTTTAATATTTTACACATTCACACTTTACCAAACATTCCTTCACCAAATACCTCGGATCTTTGTTCGCTGGCTGATCAACTGACAGAACCAAGGTGTAGCCGGCTCCTTGGTGAAAGTACACCTTGGTTACAATAGTAACCATTTGCTTACCCCGCTCGGGAACGTAGTTAGCGTGCTAACTACGATCTCTGAACGTGATTGGTCCGATCAGTCCGCTTCACGATATTTTACCCAGAATATAAAACTGTGTTCCAGCCTTGACGCCACGAAGACAGGATCCGTGATGGCGTAGTAACTACGGTAAGTAGAGTGGAACACGCTCTAATAGTTTAAAATAAAATATCCATGGATCCTTAGCTGCCCCGAACATATAGATTCAGCGCCCCTAGGCAGTTATCAGTGTTGTGGCTTTTTCTAATTTAGCAAAAGATTAAATTTACTTCTATTCTTCTTTTGTTTAACGTACTTTAACTTTAGAAGACGAAGAAATGAAATAGACAAGTTCCAACTATAATGTTTGGCCACTTCGGCCTCTGGGCGGGGCCCCTAGGCACAGCTTCGCCACTGAGCCTTAGGCTCCCAAAGGAGGAGCCAACTCATATCCGTCGGCCAATCCCGGGCCTCAGTCGTAACTTGGTTTTAGAAAAAATCTTAGGCACATCACCTTCTGTGTTCTTGACGAAAGTGCAGTGTTTCGGGGCACTCTCTGTCTCGATTGTATTTGATAGTACTCTATCCATATTTCTTCGTAGGAGGAAGATTTTCCTGCCATATTCGATTGCCTGACAGTTATACTGAAGAATTTCCGTGGCCCCGCATTCTCTTCAAAGGTAGTACTCTATTTTTGTCGTATATTTGTTACTCTAATTAGAGGCGTATGCTCGCCGTTCCCCGAGGAGTCTCCACGGTTTTGGTTGTCCCAGGGTCTCGCGAGTCCCCATGGACGAGCGATGCTCTGATTATCATCACCATCATAAAAAAAGGACTCCCTTTCAGATTAGGAGGGGAATCGATTTTGGGAGTTATTGGTGTTCTTGTTTTTTGAAAAACAGATATTATAGATGGTTAATGGGAATTTCTGAGATTAATATTGAGTTTGGTTGCAACAAAAAAATATCTATTGAGTTTGGTTATGGTTTGAAACTGATTTTGAGTAAATGGCATCTCTTTCTTTGTAGTTATGATTTTTTTTTGTAAGTATTAACAATGTAAAATTAATTAAAAACGATCAGAATAAACAAAACCAAAAAATAAAGTGGATCCAGACTAATTCCGTCATCTGCATTTTTTTTCTAACAACATCAGTTTTGGAAGCATTCCCCGTATTCTCGTTGTTTTCCGAACGCGGAGTCCGCATGCAGTAACTCTCTCTATCCTCGCAGTCCCCCTTGATCCCCCGGGGAGTCCTCGGGGAACGGCGAGAATACGCCTTAGGTTGTGCACCTTCTTGTACTTTATTTTTCGAGAGCGCAAGACCCATGTCACAAATTGTCTTTTCCGCAATCCCACAAAGGGGCTATGGCCCGGAAGAGTGTTTCCGCGATTGTGTGTGTTCCCGAGAAGTACGTTTCCGTAACTAGAGGCGTTTTTCCTTCACAATCCAGATTGACGATTCACAGTCCGGATTCTCCAGTATGCGTTTTCTGTGACAACCCAGATTATGGAAAATCGTTTTCCCTGACATTCTTACAATCCGGATTCATTCTTGGATTGTTGATTCGGGAATCGTGCAACGGAGCAAGATCGTCGGATTATCGTTTTGGATAATCTGAGATAGTCGATTCGTTGTTTCTCTGGTGAATCATTTATCTAGGCTTGTACTCCGGGATTGTCGTGGAAAAACGCCTCAATAAGGCTTTGTCCCGCTCTTTGGATCAAATTTGACAAATAGCTCTCGAGTTGATTTTCGATTTTAGGTGTTCTTCCGCGATAGTGTCGGATCATAATCATAGATAGTGTTATTTTGCTCTGGTGACAACTAGCATTTCTAACTTTTGAGGTCGTGGTTCTAGCTTAATGTAGGCTATTAGTTTGTTCAAGTCTTGGCACTTGATCATTCGTTGTTTTTCAGTCATTCAGGAGCTGTCAATGATTATTGACACGTTGTTCGTCACTCATATTTACCCGGATTTGGATTTGCATTCTGTAGAGAGCAAATCTGAAAGACCTGGTACCACTATCACCCTTAGTTTCCAACGCCGTACACGCTACGAGCCACGCTGCCCGACCATCCATAGTCCACCGTATTTCCTTAGCACAACACTGACTCTTAATAATAATATAATAAAATAACTGCATCCGTAGGCCGGTCCGTAGCTGATCCGTAGGCCGTATCCGTAGGCCGGTTGTAGTAACTAGTAGATCAAGATTTAGCATTAGACATGTTGGGCCTTTAGTATGGGAAGGTTTATCGACAGAGTTAAGGTCATGTACTGTTTTACTAGATTTTCGTAGCATGTTAAAGGTTCATTGTTTTGCTGTATATGAATTTGATGCGTTATTCTCAGCCGTTTAAGTTGTGTTTTTTCAATAAGTTTTTTTGGATAGTTAGTAGTGATTCTGGTTGAAAATGTGTTTTTTGTTTTGTTTTTCTGGTTGGGCGTCCCAGACCGGGTAAGTCAAGCTCCTTTCATTCTTTCTTTCCCTTTTTTTTCCTTTATTTGTGTCGAAGTTTCTGTTGTTGTTAATGTTTTGTTTCGAGGGTAATTAGTCCCTTACAGGTTCGCCTCTGGGCATTGAAGATTCCAGTTTTTTTTAATAAACCCTTCATTCATTCATTCATTCATCAAAAGACTTTCGCCTCTATAAATTTCTCTATACACTAAATTGAATTTCAGCCAGGTGGCGATCCACACCGGCTTTGAATGAATTGATACTTTCGACATATACGACACTTTCTGGTAGATTATTCCAATGCTCCACTATCCGGTTTCTGAAGCTCCGTTTTCCAATGTCTTTTCTGATTTTTTTTACCACTCAGTTTCAAGCTGTGTCCTCTGAGACCGTTGTGATTGAAAATGAGGACATCATCGGGCCCTGTGTTATCATAATAACTATGACAAATTTGTAAAGTTTCGATCAAATCACCTCGGAGAAATCGCATTGTTTCTAATTTTTGGGATCCTAAAACGTAAGTGGACCTGTGACATCGCAAAAGTTGTCCGTCTCTCTGTCTGTCTGTGAGCACGATAACTCTCGAAGGGAATGAGATATTTTGATGAAACTTGGTGTGAGGGTTCTTTGGGTCAAGAGTAAGGTCGAGTTCGAAGATGGGCTCTGTAGCCCTACATTTAGGGGTGGGGGAGGGGTTTTAAATTAAGGGGCAAACAAAAATAATTTGAAAGCTTTTGAGATAGTTGATTTAGGGTAAGGAGACATGCTGAATTCGAATATGAAAGTTATTTTCTCGCCGGACAAGTAGTTCACTCGGAATCCGGCGTACACCGAACACAAAATTTGTCGACCAATTTTTGGCTATAGCAGCCCCTACCCCTTTATTCTCAAACCAGTATAGCTCTGCGCGTGGATGACGACATTCATTTGTTTATTCCATGGACGTCGGAGAGATGTAGTGTAATCGAAGGCCGAAGGGGTCGATATATAATGTTCAAACGAGGAAATATGTTGTTCAAGCGAGGATGTTGTTCAATGAGGATTCACTGGTAAAGTACAGGTCAAGTTCGTAGATTGGTCCTTTAGTCCTATCTTTAGAGGCAGAGGAAGGGTTTTGGATTCACGGTAAAAACATGTATGTTTTATTAGCTAATAAGATATTCATTGAGGGGGTAAGGAGGTCCGCTGAATCCATATCTGAACTTAGTTTTCTTGCTGGACAAATGGTTCATCACGAATTCGGCTGAAGCTCAAAGTTGTTTCTGAAATCGATTAGAGATTCGGTATTGGGCAAGGAGACATGCTAAATCCATTTTTGAACTTTATTTCAACAGTAAAAATCTTCAAGGAATCTGACGAAGACTGAATGGCGAAGACATGACCCAAGTCTTTGAATCAAATGTTAGATTTTTGGGATCCCATCGAACCATTGGTCTTGTTTCGGAAAATCTTTTACAGCTGTGCAACGTGTTCCAACCTCTGCGCCAACTTTTCGTAACGAGAAACCTCCTCTATGAGGATGGTGTATATGTGAGAGCAGTAAGTTCCTGCCAGAAGCAGGGGCGTCACTATGGGGGGGGGGGGGGGGGCAAACCTGACGCCCCCCCCCCCCCAAAGGTAAAAGGCTACTGACGCCCCTGGCCAGAAGAAGTTGCTGGTTATGAATGGGACGCCGAGGTCACATGAAACATAGCTATTTTATTAACCTAGCGGTGTTAACGAATTAATGCATAAAGAAGTCGAAATAATAAAATCAGTCATTCTGTTGAGCAGATAAAAACAAAAATAAGGACCCTGCAAGCACATAATTGATTGGGTGATATAATCAAAATATTTTTTTTTTTTGGGGGTGGGGGGGGGGGGGGTGGGGCAAGGTATTTACCGACTGGCTGGTCATTTTTACTGACTGTTTTTGCAGATAAAACGACTATTATTGAGAAAAAGCGACTGTGTTTACGAAAAATTGGCTGATTTTAAGAAAAACTACACTTTTAAGAAAAAGTCGACTATTTTTACGAGAAACCGACTGCTTTAAAATAATCGACTGTTTCCAAGAATGTTTACGCCCCCCCCCCCCCCCTCCCCCGTAGTCGTGACGCCCCTGGTTATAAGGCATTTGAAAATACCGCAAAAAACGCAAAACGGCATTTCTGCGATTTTCCCGTTAAATCAAACGGTGCGGGGACCCAGAGCTCCACTTTTGATTTGTCGCTTACGGAAATGACGCCTTTTTGCTCTTGTTTAGTTTGGGCTGTGTCTTCAGGGCGAAAGTGAAGTCAGTATTCACCTTCCAGGTCAGCCTGCGCGTACTTCAAAACTTTGTGCAGAGTTTTATAAGTAGTGAACTGAAAGACAAAAATGCTCCTCAGCCGGGATTTGAACCCAGGACCCTCTGCTTACAAGGCAGGCGCTCTACCATTGAGCTACCGAGGGGCTTGTGAACAGAGTTCGCAGACCACTACAATAGTCTAGTAGGAAGTGCCATCTATGTATTATAATTGGAGCAGATTTCGTTGTCTCTTGTTGATTTTGCATTTTTTTTCAGAAAAATTTGGAACCCTTCATTTTTGCCAACCTTGATACCCAGGATCAAATCACCATCTCATCTATTGCCACCTGCTTCTCCCAACTTCCTCAAATAGGGGGCAGTGGTGTCAAAGGAACCAATCACAAAACACTGTGGAACCAGTACACTGAGCAGCTGATCGCCAGTATCAGGAATACTGCTACGTCGCTTTTGGGGGATAATGTCAGGAATGAGGGAGGGTTGAACTTAGCCGAGCTTGGTACGGATGATCCCGTTGTAAGGATTGGCGAACTGGCAAATCGATACAGGAACCTGAGTTTGATGCTTGCAAAAATGTTGAGGTGAGATACAAGTCTGAGCGCGTAAGCACGTCTCACCCATCCTGATTTTCCAGATTCTGCCTTAAATCTCCCCTTACAATACGTAGGATATTGTTTTTTAAAACTTGGTTTCCATTGTAGTAAATTTAGTTGAAGTTTAGTTGAAGCATTTTTGTGCTGTGAAAGTATAGCGTTAAAGAAAAGTGTGCATACGATTTTTCTGACGTTTGAGAGCGCCGGACGTAATGATCATGTACAGGTTTTATGAAGACGTCTACATGGTTAGAGAGGGCCTCAAAATATGCTATATCCGCTTGAAACCGACTCGTGTTTGCCATGACACCAGCAACCGTTTCCTTCCACGAAAGTGACCTAAGCACTGACAAAATCGCAAATTAAAAAAAAATGAAAAAATTTCTAAACCCGGAGACCCCAATTTCGTACGGTACATTCCAACCCCTTTATAAAACCATGCTGATTTTTTCACTTGCCGTGTTTTGCTACCTTCGATGTGTATCACCCTGTTGACCGCTGTCTGCGAGAAGTTTTTCCATCAGAAAAATCGGTTATGTAAATTGTTTCCCTGTTTTCGCTATAAGTCAACGGGTCTCGGAAACGGCTTAAAACAGCCAAAACCGTGGGTTATTTGTTGAAAGCACAGCCTAGTTTTAAAGTATTCAAATATTTAAAATACTGTAAGTTGAAGAGTAAATAGTGCGAGGGGTCCTCTAACTTTGAAGGAAGAAGGTTCAGGGAGAGCCGACGAACAGGGCTTCTGTCCTTCGTCTTCCTGAGGGTTTGCGGTGTGACCTTATTTCTTTATTTATGACCTTTATTCACTGTAAAAAAAAAATCTTGCAGTATTTGCTACTGGGATTAATTTTGTCTCTGAGAAGATAATCTTATCTCTAATTCGGATTAATCATGTCTCAGTAGAGATAAGATCAATCCCAGTAGCAAATACTGCTATTAGTTCTCTCTGAGAGTCCGAACCGATCGCATCTACCTGTGTTAACCCTTTTATTTCCATCGAACAAGTGACGTCATACAGTCAGGGGCGTCACGACTGAGGGGGGGGGATGCCCCCCCCCCCCCCAAATGCTGTCGGCCAGTCGCCGCGATTTTTCGTTGATTTTTTTCATGAAAACAGTCGGTTTTTCTGAAAACTGGTCGATTTTTCGTCAAAATAGTCGTTTTTTCTGAAAATCAGGGGACTTTTCTGATAATCAGTCATTTTTTTCAAAACTGTCATTTTTTGTTTTAGAAAACAGTCGTTTTTTCTGCAGAAATAGTCGGTAAAAATTATCAGCCAGTCGGTAAATGCCTCGTCCCCCCCCCAAACATTTTGGCTAGTGCCGCCTCTGCATACAGTGGGCTGGTAATTGCGGAGTAACTTCTTCTGTTCGACAAAGTAAATAGAACAGCCGTTTTGCGGTTGTAAGTGGCTCTCGGAGTGAACGCTGGGACAGTGTTGAAACTTTCCTATAGCAAGTGCGCCATAGCAAGTAGATGCAGTTAACTTTAATCCTTACTCGGAGAAACTTTTTACAGTGTTGGTGCCTACACAGCCAGTGTACCCGTTGCTGACCTGGTTTTACTTTGTAGCGAACCGTTTCCAGCATCCAAAAATGTCCCTGTCGAAGACATCTTAACACTTTGTGGTGATGTTTTATGCCTCTCACCGTCTACCCTTAGTCGGCGAGTGGGGGGAGCGACAACAGAGGGAAGGGAGCGACAGAAAGTCCTCCCTAGCTTACAGGTTGGTGATCGCCTCATATTTTTCTTGCACTTGCAGCTTATCAGCTTAAAGTTTAACCGAAAGGGAGTGGGATAGGACGATCTAGTTACCCATCACTTATTCACTTAAAGACCTAATCCAAACATTATGTTTACCTTGTCTTAGTGATCGCATGCCACGGGTTTGCTTAGATTTGAACTCGATTGCCGAGTTGCTGTTTTGGCTCGAGAAAAAACCCACGCACAACGTCTTCTTTTCTAGATGGCGGAATTTTCCAGGATTGATTATCAAAGAATTATAAGACCTAACTGATCATTTTTGTATGTCTTCAGAGGTACCACACTGGTCTTGGTTTTATAATTTATTTGTATTTGTAATAAACAGTTGGAGCACTAGATGGAAATTATCATTTTGACCCTTGGCTCCCTACGTGCCATAACAGCTGTCCGGGATAATCGGCTGAGATTTAGTCCAGACAGAGTTATTTCAAACCTAGGAAATTTTTTATTTTTTTATTTTTATTTGCTCGTTGTTTTACGGTGTTTTTAGTGGTTTTGGACATTCATAGTGATAGTAGGGATGGTTAGCATTGTGTGTGTGGTAGAAAGACCATTTTTTGTGGCCCGCTTTAAGTTGGATTGGAGACCCGCTGAAATGCGTTACTTCATTGTTCCGCTATTCACGAATAATCGATTTTCAAATAGTGGAATTTCGTTTGATTTCTGGTCTTGTATTTTTGTTGTATGCCTTACGAGAAAGATATATGATTTTTTTTTTCAGGCACTAAGCAATCTCACTACTGCTCACTGAAACGCCGCGTTCGTGTTGAAATTAAAATCTTCGGCGTCATAGTAGAATTTTGGTTGTGGGGACGGCCGCAGATATCCTGAACGTCATAACTGGAGTAGATAGTGGAAAATAAAAATTCACTTTGCAGAGTCCAAATAATTCAGTATTCAATTAAATGACAGAAAAATAAGTTGGCTTTTCAGTTAAACCTTAACCGAAAAGTGAAACAAATACTTTTGACCATTAAGCTCAGTCTTTTTTATTAGCTAATTTTAACGCAGAGTTAGCGATGGTGGCGGTTAACACCCTCTTCGCATTTAAGAATTTAGGTCTGGAATAACGCGAACCAGCTACCTGCACTAATGAGTTGGCTATGAACATACGGTTGTGGTGTACCTACCAAAGTATTTGACCCTTTCCTCTGACCCAACTAATCCTCTTTAAGATGCAATATTTTCCGAGTGGCGGTAAACATACGGTGGCCGGTGGAACACGGTGGCGGTGGGACATCCACTTCGATTTCAATGGTCCACTGTTCGGCTTTTGAAACTCCACTTTCAAATTGCTTTTTTGAAATTTCTCACCGTTCAGTTTCAAGCTGTGTCCTCGGAGACCATTGTGGTTGAAGATGAGGACATGTGTTGTCATTAATCATAGCATATCGTAAAAGCGAGGCTTTACCTTCCAGATTTTTCTTCCGGATTCCAGACAGCCGTTTTCGTCGAGACGGATCTGGAAGGTGAAGCCAGGCCAAAAACGTCTGGAAGTCCTGGGGGTTGGACACCCCAGATTCCGTATGTCTGGAAGGTGCCATAAGGGCAACCCGTTCGAAAGACACTACAAATATGCAAATTTGACAGTTGTGACTGGGATGCAAGAGATATTTGAAATGTAAAGGGGACATCTAGGAAATGTCGAAGAACAGCAAATTTAGCTGTCATCATTATCATGAACATCTGGAAGGGTTGGCTTGACTATGCGGAAGCCCCGGACGTCTGGTAATCTGGAAGGTGAAGCCTGGAGCTGAAGTGGCGTACGAAGTAGGGTACGAATAGCTTAAGGTACCGTTGAATGTCGTTTCGGGCGAACAAGGCTCGTACAGTTTGCAGCTGCAGCTTTGAGTATGCTTGAGTTACTAATTTCCTTTGTATTCAAGATGGCATCGTTCAAAGTTCTGATTGGACTGATTGTCTCTTGTCGACGGCAGTTGGTACCTCATGGAAGAACCATCTGCAAGTTCGCACTGCAAGTCTTACAATGGAGCCGCACGCCAAGCAATCTGCGTGTGCCTGGTAAGTCCATGAAAGCAAGAACAAATAATCAGATAGAACCTCCATCTTTGGTCACATGTAGCGACTATGGATCAGGGTTGCCACATCAAAAATATTTAGAGAGTGACTTTTGGCCCAGAACAGAGAGTGAATTGGGAGTGAAATCTATTTCATGAAATGTTCACTTTTGGTCGGAATCGCCTCTGTAAATATGACACATCTTAGTTTTACTTTCATGAAAAAAACCTCAAATAGATATTTCTGGTCGGAATCCCTGCTGCAAAAATAACACATTTGGTCATTGTCCGAAATAGAGCGATTTTTATGTCCTACGTAGGACAAGAGTGACAAAAACAAAATAGAGCGTCAATTCACAATGTCGTGCGACATGTGGCAGCCCTGCTATTGATACCCGATTAAACTGAGCGTAGCTAGAGGTACCTGCTCTATACTCTAGCTTTGAGTTGATACCCGCCTACTTCCGTCTTAGCGGTTGCTCATTGCAGAGCAATAAGTGCAGGAGGCACGTTAACCGCGCGTCCAGAGAACCAATCAGCTTTCACTTAGAAAATTTCTTCTGTGCGGCTTCACAGCGATATAAGGCGTATTCTCGCCGTTCCCCGAGGACTCCACTTGAGGAGTCTCCGCGTTTTTGTTTGTCCCAGGGACTCACTCCCCGTATTCTCGCGAGTCCCCACGGACGGGGAATGCTCCGATTATCATCACCATCATCAAAAAGGACTCCCTTTCAGATTCCTAGGGGAATCAATTTTTGCTGGCGTTGGTGCAATGTAAAATTAATTAAAAACAACCAGAATAAACAAAACCAAAAATAAAGTGGATACAGACTAATTTCGTCAACTGCATATTTTTTTTCGAACAAAATGCATTTTGGAAGCATTCCCCGTGTTCTCGCTGTTTCTGTACGCGGAGTCCGCATGGAGTGACTCCCTCTATTCTCGCCGTTTCCTTCGATTCCCCGAGGAGTCCTCGGGGAACGGCGAGAATACGCCTATAGCTATTTGTACAGATAACTAAATGTGATGTGCCGTGTACGCTCATTTGCATCGGGCAGGGTAAGGGGAAGTTGTCGATTCCGCATGGTCATATTACAGAGACAGGGAGACGGAGGTACTATCTGATTATTTTGTTATTGATGAAAGATAGTGGATTTTCTCTCCAGCAGTTCAGTTCCTAGCGGAAATATGGATGCGTGGAGCAAGCCTTAAAAATAACCGGGTCGTGAGGAAATAATTTAGAAAAATGCTAAATCTCACAAAAACCTATGCTGTCAGCATCAACCATATCAAAGTGCATTCGTTATTGTTCATTAGAGGCTTTTATTGTTCTCTTCCATAAACGTACGTTAATGCCTCGTAACCTTTTCTACTTTCGCCAAGATGTCACGCCACGCCGTAGTTTCGCCAATCGCGCTACTGAGATCGTAGTTAACACGCTTACTATGCTACCTAGCGTGGTAAGCAAATAGTTATTATAAGTTAATATTTTGAGAAGGTTGGAACGGTCAGCGTAGTAACTTTTCACGAGGTTGGAATGGAAATAGTAACTAGTAATTACTGTTGTGAGAAGCATGGAAAACGCACCTAGAGTTTTCACAGTGCGTGCATGACGCTCGTTAGCTAGAAGGCTGGAACGCACTCGTTCTTACAGATTTTATTGTAAAGATGCCTTCTTATAGTTTTTACAGCAGTAATGATCAGAATCAGGATCATTTATTTACATAAGCTATCATAGTCAAGAAGAAGAAACTCAACTAAATGGCGCTTGGGCTTATAAACTAAAAGACGACACAAATTGAAAAAAAAAATATCAGCAGTTGTTGAACACTGATGTGTAATATGATCACTGAAGTTGTTCGTATTGTAGGCCGAAACAGGCAATGAACTGCTTATTAGTCGGATTTCTTTTCTCAGGAAGCGACCGCCCCCTCGCACAGATTCGGTGCTCCGCCTATGAAATCCTAACACACTGGGTGAAAGTAGGTCAGAGTGGGTCCAGAGTTGAGAAAGTTCTTGATGACCTAGCAAAGGAGATATTCTCGGATGTGAAGACCGACAAGGATGTCGTGACCTTGCAGGTAACATGCCTAACTCTACTTGACTGTACCCTTTTGCTGTAGCTGCATAAAACAAGACCAAAGGTTTCGATGGGATCCCAAAAATTCAATATTACATCGAGACAATTTCCAGACTCTTTGAAGATTTTACTACTAATTTAGAAACAGAATATGGCCAGTGGCTAATCATCTGAGAAAACCAGGTTCAGATATGCATCCAGCATGTGTGTATTTAGCCCTAGGTTATACGTCATATCTACTTTGACGAAATTGATCAACATTTCCTGCCTTACTTCTGCCAAATCTCCGGTTTCGACTGGATTCTGGGCGAACTACTTGTCTGGCAAAACCATAGCTCAAGAACGAATTCAGCTTATCTCCCCTTTAACCAACTTCAGATAAAACTTTAACAAATTTTCAGATTTTGGCCAGATTCCGGGCGAACTGTGTGTCCGACGAGAATTTTTTTTTCATATTATACAGATTCAGCATGCTTCCTTGCCACTACATCGAGCCTCTAATAAACTTCAGATAAAACTTTTACTTATAACAAGTTTTCCGGTTTCAGCCGGATTCCGGGCGAACAACGTGTCAGGGTAGAACATGATTGTCAAATGCGGATAAAGCATGTCTTCTTACCGCTAAACCGAATATCTAATCAACCTCAGATAAAACTTTTACTTTTAACAAATTTTCCGGTTTCGGTCGGATTCCGGGCGAACTACTTGTCTGACGAATGATTTTCATATAAATGTTCAGAATGTTTTCTTACCCGTAAATCGAACATGTAATCAGCTGTAAATAAAACTTTTATTTTTAACAAACTTTCGGTTTTGGACAGATTCCGGGCGAACTACTTGTCCGGCGAGAAATGATTTTCATATTCGTGTTCAGCATGTCTTCTTACCCCTGAATCGACTATCTCATTAGCTGTTAAAAAATGTTTTATTCGCCCCTTAATTTGAACCCCCTCCCCCACCCCTAAATGTAGTCCTCACGCCAAGTTTCATCAAAATATTTCGTTCCCTTCGAGAGTATCATGCTCACAGACCGACGGACATGTTTTGCGAAGTCATAGGTATCCATCCACTTACGTTTTGGGATCCCAATAAGTAAACAAATGTAATTCTGGTAAAGGCTTTCACGCCTCTTTACTTCACAAAAACCACAAACTTTACAGGAGTGCTGCGTGAAGCCGCCACCCTAAACTCCTATTTTGGGGAAATGACTTAGGGAAAAAGAGTAAAGGTTGAGATAAAATTCAGTGGAGTATCCTGAAAGGAAGCTTAGAACCTTCACTTTCTGCTGGTACCATAGTTTACTTGTAATTGTTCAAGGCTAAGCTGGAGAACACGAAAGAATATAGGCACCCAAGTGATCATGAAGTCGCCCATTTTTCTAAAAATGGTATTTTGCTACATGGTGAAGTTAGAGGCCAGCTGTTTGGTCAGAGAGGTTCCTTGACCCATTTCAAATAACAAAATTTGCTGTTTTCTTGGAATTTGCATGATTTTTCTGGGGGTGGCAGCTTCTGATACAAGGTGGCAGGATCATTTACCATGGCCAATTGGAATCAAATCTGGCTTCAAATAAGCCAAATAATAATAAACAAGCAGCTAAATGAGTTATATGGTTAAAGTTTCTAAAATTTATTCTTTTAGTGGCTTTTCTAGGGGGTGGGCGGTGCCATAGTAAGGGCAGCTTCATGCAACACTCCTGTAGAGACAAATTTTAGTACCAGAAATTTATGTAAACCGAAACTACAAGGAATGTTGAGACCGAAACATGTCGTCCAGACGAATTCTATCTACAGCTGTTTTTTAATTCGTCGACCGTCTCTGCACCAACTATATCGTCTGGTAGCAGAACTGGTGGACTGGGACTCTGGACTCGTCTCGAGACGGTCTCGATACGCCTTTTTCAAGGACTCGGACTCGTCTTTCACGGAGCTGTCCGTCTGCCAGAGCTGAGGACTCGGACTCTGGACTCGTCCCGAGACGGTCTCGAGACCCAATTTTCAAGGACTCGAACTTGTCTCCGACTCGGATTTGCTGGACTCGCAGTAGCTCTGAGCGTGTTCCATCCTACTTACCGTAGTTACTACGCATGACGTCACGAATTCTGGCTTTTTTCCGTCAAGGCTGGAACGATTTTTCCATTTTCCAGCAGGATATCATGCCACGGGCGAATCCGACCAATCACGTTGCAGAGATGCGTAGTTACTACGCTTACCACGCTCCCGAGCATGGTAAGCAAATAGTAACTATTAGTTACTATTTCGAGAAGGTTGGAACGGTCAGCGTAGTAACTTTTCGTGAGGATGGAACGGAAATAGTAACTAATAGTTACTATTGGTACGAGGGTGGAACACGCTCTCTGTCTAGTAGAGAGTTCAACGGAGCGACCATTCTGTTCCCAAATGCCCAACGGTCGACATCTTTGTCAAATGTTTATGGAAAACTTGTTCTCCATTATCCATTATCCAGTCTTTTGATTTCTCTTATATACATCTCCTCGTTTGTTTTGACCGCCATGATAATGAAAGTAATGTTACTGGTATCACAGATTCTTATTACATGCATCGTTCCAGTTGGTAAAAAAGCAAAAACAAAAGAAGACATTCGAAGACCCGTAAGAGTTAGTACTTACCAAAACGGCGGTACCAAAATTACTCTTACCAATTGACGCTTAAAACTCACGTCTATTGTTTCCCATGGTCGAAAATTGAAAAAAAAGTTAATTTAAGCATGTGTTTTTTATGTCTATTTTTTATAATGGCGGGTTACAAATAATTTACTAACTTACTTGTAAATTCGAAACGTAAACTTGAAAAACATAAACTTGTAAATTAGTTACCAATTTCGAAAAGACATTAGAAAGTGGAGCTTCAGAAACCGGATAGTTGAATACTGGAAGTACCTCCTTGAAAGTGTCGTAAGTGCAGAAAATATTAATCAGTTTAAAGCAGGTGTGGACCTGCTGGGGAAAAGTTTGTCACTTGTGATGTTAGTGCATATTAATATTTCTTTTGGGATGACTTCTAAAAGTGCAATTTGGCAATTTTTTTTTGGCATTGTCGTTTTTAGTGTTACCACCATATGTAGAATAGAGAAGACTGCCACCTGCGGCCAACATGCCCTTTGGGGGTTTCTTAGCAGGTGCTGCAAATTGTTTTGTATACATGTGTAACATAAAATTTATTCTAATCCAATCTAATCTACAAAGCAATGTTCTTTCTTCTTTTTTCTTTCCTTTTTTTTGGGGGGGGGGCAAGGGCGCTTTGTTGATGGAAGATCGTTCGTTAGTGGATTTTTCTTGTCAGTTTGTTCTGTCTTTATTCTTCTTTTCTTCTCTCCTTTTTTTTTTGATTTGTTTGTTTTTGTTTCCCTTAAGACTATATGAATAAAGAATACGTCCTGCCCATTGCCAGACCTTATGTTCGGCCTTATGGTGGGGCCATAAAGAGTTAATGGTGCTTATTATTTTTTATGAATAAAACTGATAATGAAACTGTGTCAGATACCACGGTAACTGCAAAAAATGACAGAACGCAAATTCAGTTACCTTGGTATCAGATACCAGGGTGTTTGCTTTCGTTTCGTTTGTTTCGTTCGTATTGTTCTGTTCGTATTGTTCTAATTCGTATTCTTCTGTTCGTATTGTTTGTTTCGCTGGACGTGAGGGTGGTGTTGGGGACCGGGTGCTGACGGGGGAATACGCATATTTCCATTTGTATGAACGGCATGTAGTGAAGTATAAATGTTGTATTTATTTAAGAAGTCTTTCCATCCCGTGCATTACGAATTTGTCTTCTCAGCCGGGCTCTGGACATTTTGTTATTTAGTTTGTTATTAAAAAGAACCTGAACCGGAACCATGGTGTTTGCAGAAACGCAACTAGTTTGGTTTAGCAAACCTCCGATAAAAAGAAAAACGTGTATATTTCTTTATTTATTTTTATCCGTTTCAGAAAACTGAGATTTCTGCCAAGAAGAAGAAAGGGACAATGGCTTACGACGTTGTCAAGCCGATGGAGCGACGAATCAACCTCTCAGCCAATTCTGAAGTGTGTCGCGCTGCGCTGGAATTGCTAGATCGGATCATCCGATCGATTTCTTCGTTGATATCGGCAACATTTTATAAGGTAATTAGCTGCGCGTTTTCTAGACTTTCCACCTAGACAGAGATGAGAATTTATATTTGACGGTGCAAAACGGATAAGTCAGCTACATTTTTCGAGCTATGTTTTGGCCCTTCTTGCAAGGGTCCTCTTCAGGGTCAAGCCGCTCAAGCTGGAAAATAAGTTTAAAATGAAAAATAAGGAAAATGAAGTTTATTTTCCAGCTTGAGCGGCTTGAGCCTGAAGAGGACCCTTGCAAAGAAGGGCCGAAATATAGCTCGGATAAAATGTAGCTGACTTATCCGTTTTGCACCGTCAAATATGATTCGCAGTCAGCGTGGGCTACGAAGGGGCAAAAGTGGACAATACACCTTCACAAAAGTTATATTGGGTTCCCGAAACTTGTATTGAATTCCCAAAAGTTATATTGGGTTCCCAAATTTATATTGAATTCCCAAAAGTTGTATTGAATTCCCAAGACTTATGTTCAACTGACAGAGCTTTCATTGAAGTTTCCAGAAATTATGTTGAATTCGCAGACGTTTCATTGAATTTTCAAATTTCCCGTTGAAATGACACGAGAGATATTAAATTTTGCGAAACTTTCATTGAAAAATCACAGTTTTTACACGCCAAGCGAAAAATTTCCGAGTTCAATAGAACGTTTGGGAAGTTCAATATCTCGTTTGCGAAACAACGGGGTAAAACAGGACAATGCAACGATACGATACATCAGATGTGTCGAGTATCGCGGTATCGAAACTATCGTAACTAGTCTGATAGAAAAAAGTAAGAAACTTCATGTTGGTTTGACTAGGCTAGCCTAGGATTTGACTACATAGCCTGTAGCTGTGGTGCACAGCTGGTGCAGTCCAGGTCAGGTCAGGTACTGGCATTTTTAGGTCGGTCTTGTGGATTCTTTTGCTTATAGTAGCCCAGCTGCTCAACCTCAAGTTAAGGCCTTTCTAGGTTGATTTTGACTTTCATTTTTGCAAATATGTTCTCTACTACAGGAGTGCTGCCACCCGAAACAACTATTCTAGGAAATGACTTATGGAAACTACAGTAGGTAAAAGTTGAGTTAAAATTCAGTGCAGTACTGTATCTGGAATGGAAGCTCACAGCCTTTGCTTTCAGCTGGTAACTTAGTTTTATTAGATTATTCCCCTTAGAGCATTTTAAAACAACACCAGAAAACAGGCATATGACGGCTGAAAACAGGCATAGGCTACTCCTGAAAACAGACATGTGTCCCTTTGCTGAAAGAAATCAAAGCGATCTTACACTCCCTTGGAATGAAAATGATAAGTGGAAGGAGCCAATTTACTTATCATTTGCAGCAGTGTAATGAAAAAATAACAGATAATAACAATATAATAACGATTGAAAGTCTGTGGAGCGCTACCATGGTGAAGGCTAGAGGTCATATATTTGGCAGTTCTACAGATTCCTTGAGCAAAATTTTGGTAGGTGCCCTGAGCAAAATTTCGGTAGGTTCCCTGAGCAAAATTCCGATAGATTCCCTAAGCAAAATTCAGGTAGACTCCCTGAGCAAAATTCCGGTAGATGCCCTAAGCAAAATTCAGGTAGGTTCTCTGAGCAAAATTTCAATAGACTCCCTGACAAAATTCCAGTAGGTTCCTTGAGCAAGATTGCGGTAGGTGCCCTGAGCAAAATTCTGATAGGTTCCCTGATCAAAATTGTGGTAGGTTTACTGAGCAAGATTCCGGTACATTCCCTGACGAAATTCAGCTAGATTCCTTGAACGAGATTTTGGTAGATACCCTGAGCAAAATTCCTGTAGGTTCCTTGAGCAAAATTCTGGTAGGTTCCCTGAGCAAAATTCCTGTAGATTCCCTGAGCAAAATTCTGTTAGATTTCCTGAGCAAAATTCCGGTAGATTCCAAAATTCTAGTAGATTCTGTGGTGCAAAGTCCAGTAGATCCCTTGATCCAGCCTCCAGTAAATTCCCTAAGACAAGTTCCGGTAGACTCCTTGACCAAGATTTTGGTAGATGCCCTGAGCAAAATTCCGGTAGGTTAACTGAGCAAAATTCTGGTACATTCCCTGAGCAAAATTCGGGTAGATCCCCTGAGCAAAATTCAGGTAGATTCCAAATTCTAGTAGAATCCATGGGGCAAAGTCCTGTAGATCACCCAAGCCAGCCTCCAGTAATTCCCTGAGACAAGTTCCTGTAGATTCCTTCAGCAAGATTTTTAGTAGATGCCCTGAGCAAAATTCCTGTAGGTTCCCTGAGCAAGAACCCGGTAGACTCCATAAAAATCATCAAGTTCAGTTGAATTTGACAAATTTTGACTGGCGGGGCTCCGCCGCACCAGTCAAAATTTACCTGATTTTTTTTTCACAGACCTTCTGGGGGGGGGGGGTGCAGCACCCCCACTCAGGACGCCCCTGGATGGCACCACCTTATCTCCAGAGGAAAATAGTTTTCCAAGAATCAGACAGAAAAGGGGTAAATTTCCTACAGGAGAATTAGAAAACACATTTGCCAAAATAATCATCAAAATCTACCTAGAAATGCCTTTACGAGAGCAGCTGGTATATTGAATGATTGCCATTCATTTTGCAGATAGGCCTATGTTCTCTACTACTCCTCTGCTGTGCACAGTCCCCCTCTATTTTATAAACTCTCTAAACTCTATTTTATTTACATGTTGTATAGTGGCACTGGGGAATTCTTTCAACAAGTGGTGGATCCATTTGCCTGTGAGACCAGCACCAGATGTCCTCACTTGGTCTTTGTTTGGGCATATAACCTCAGACAGTCTAATCTGTACTTCCTTTCTTTTCCTCCTGTGTAGCCGGATAGCCAAGAAAATCTTTAATAAAACGAATGGCCTTTAGCTGAAGGTAATGCATTTTTAATTGCCTATCTATATATATCTGTTATTATTTTCATTCACTGCCGCAAATGATAAATAAATTGGCTCCTCCTACTTATCATTTTCGTTCCACTGGAGTTTAAGATTGCTACGATTTACTTCAGCAAGGGACACACGTCTGTTTTCAGGAGTATGCCTGATTTCAGACATAGCCTATGCTTGTTTTTAGGTGTTGTTTTAAAATGCTCTAAGGGGAATAGGCTAATAAACTAAGCTACCAGCAGAAAGCAAAGGCTTTGAGCTTCCATTCCCGATACTGTACTGAATTTTTAAATCAACTTTTACCTAGTTTCCATAAGTCATTTCCCAAGAATAGTTGTTTAGGGTGGCAGCTTCATGCAGCGCTCCAGTAGTAGAGAAAATATTTGCAAAAATAAAAGTCAAAATGAACCTAGAAAGGCCTTAACTTGAGCAGCTAGTATCTAGGCTACTATACTGAATAATTATCAAAACAGTCCACAAGACCGACCTAGAAGTGCCAGTACCTGACCTGACCTGGACTGCACCAGCTGTGCACCACAGCTATAGGCTATGTAGTCAAATCCTAGGCTAGCCTACTCAAACCAACATGAAGTTTCTTACTTTTTTCTATCAGACTAGTTGCGATAGCTTCGATACTCGACACATCTGATGTATCGTATCGTTGCATTGTCCTGTTTTACCCCGGTGTCTCGCAGACAAGATATTGAACTTCCCAAACGTTCTATTGAACTCGGAAATTTTTCGCTTGGCGTGTAAAAACTGTGATTTTTCAATGAAAGTTTCGCAAAATTTAATATCTCTCGTGTCATTTCAACGGGAAATTTGAAAATTCAATGAAACGTCTGCGAATTCAATATAATTTCTGGGAACTTCAATGAAAGCTCTGTCAGTTGAACATAAGTCTTGGGAATTCAATACAACCTTTGGGAATTCAATATAAATTTGGGAACCCAATATAACTTTTGTGAAGCTGTATTGTCCACTTTTGCCCCTTCGTAGTGGGCCGTAGGAACATCGATGAGAATTTATAGATGTTCCTACGGCCCAAGCTGACTGCGAATCATAGAATCATATGTTAGCTCACCGTTGCCTACTGAAAAGCCGCGTTTGTGTTGCGATTAAAATTTCCCGCGTGATAATTGAATTTACGTTGTGGGTACGGCCGCAGAAATTCTGAACGTCAAAGATGAGAATTTAGCTTAAAGTTTAACTGAAAAGGGCTGGGATAGAACAATCTAGTTACCCATCACTTATTCACTTAAACTGGCGTGAAGATCCGCTGAAAAGGCGTTACTTTGTTATTCCGCTATTCACGAATAATCGATTTTCAAATCGTGGGATTTCCGTGTGATTTGTGGTACCTCTATGTGCTTGTATCTGTGTTGTATGCCTTACGAGAAAGATTTATGAATTCTTTCTTGTTCAGGCACTAAGCAGCCTTCACAAAGCTCACCGTTGCCTACTGAAAAGCCGCGTTTGTGTTGCGATTGAAATTTCCCGCGTGATAATTGAATTTACGTTGTGGGTACGGCCGCAGAAATTCTGAACGTCATAACTAGAGCAGATAGTGGAAGATAAAAAAAAAAAACCTTAGCAGAATCCAGATATTTCAGTGTATTCAGTTAAATGACAAAGAAGTAAGTTGGCTTTTCAGTGAAACTTTAAAAGCCAGTATCCAAACTTGTACGTGTTAATCCTAATCCCTTGAGCTTTTGCTTCATACAAACCTACCGTTTTTTTGTGCCCACCCTCAAATGTTCCTGTGATACATCGCAATACATTTCAAATAAAGAAAAAAAAATAATGAAAGCTGACATTCATACATTTTCGCAACGAGCATATATAAATTTTCGCTAACGAGTATATATTAACAGATGATTCATTAGGCTTGAAAGAATTTAGGAATTCTGACGTCGAAGAATCGGGGGGAAGCAATAACGGCAATTGAAACGCGCTGAACCTTATGGGTAAGATTCTTAGATACAGCCTGATCCCATGCCGAAAAGCTTGTCAAATAGAAATATCGGCGAAGTAATCCGTTTGTAAGCGCCAAACATAAACGGAACTGCTAGCAGTTTTGAAAGCCCCCTTTCCAACCTTGTTATTAATTCTTGCATTTCAGCAAGCTCAAGAGATTGTCCTCCCTGTTGTATTTGAAGTGGAAGCCAGCGTCGAGACGGCTCCTATTCCATTCGCGGAATCCGGTGTCTGCAGGATGCAACTCTACCGTGTGTTAGAGGCCGTCGTGATCAGCCCTCAACCATTTTGTCCCGCTCCCATCAGCTATGCCATTGCAGCTTTTAGCCGTGGACAGAATGACCCAGACGTAGAGGTAAGCCTTTGTTAACTGGGGGTTCCCAGCTTTGCTAACGTAGATTAGATGTCTGCCGAGTTAAATGTTATCCAAACTTCTGACAGTGCAGAAACATCCTCGGGCGAAGAGATGGAATTGCTGGATGTCAAACGGCGCACTATTTTATTGCCGACCGATACACTGTCAGAATTTTTATAATGGATACCACAAGGATGCGTGATTTCAATTTATGATTTTACAAAAGTTATGCATTGAACGTTACGCATAACAAGCATTAGTTGCGTTTTTGCGGTAACCTAGAGTTACTCTTACCCGGTAACTGAGCACACTCTTGTCGTTTTCAGACACCCGACTACTGCTAGGTTACTGAATTCCGGTAACAGCGGTCTCAGCAGGGTTACTCGATACCAGGGACCAGGGTTACAAACTTGTTGCGGGGTGACTGAGAAAACGACAATTCGATTCAGGATTCAATAACTTTACTAAAAAAAATTCATTCCGGCTTGACGACCGGTTACACACAAAGCACATACGTGCTTGAAAAATGCAACCAGTACACATTTACTACCATATTCTAATCAAACCTTCACTAGAACAAACTAAAAATTAATTAATTAATTTGTCAATTTGTCTTCTCTCGTCTTCCAAACCCTCCACTCACCAACTACCCTCAAGGAGATGTTTCTTTAACCGATTTTTAAATTGCGGTACACTTTCCGCTTCTCGAACTTCGTCACAGTAACAAACACCTGATTACCGCAAAAATGCAACTATTGCCAAGAAGAGCCGAAAAACCGCTGAAAAAGCACCTGTTGACTTTTCCGATAATATGATGATAAGCAGAAAAGGCAGGCTGTTCTATTGTCCATCCGTCTTCGTGTTCTTTTACTGATTTTTTATCTTTTCTAATTTTTTTTTCTGTTTTTCCAAATTATATTAGAAATTGGTCGGCGTCTCCGATCGCGCTGCATTTGGTACAGATGCTTGTATTTGTGTCCTAGTTTATCTGTTTTTTCTTTCTTTTGTCGGGAGGAGGTTGCGGATTTGGTGATACGTATTTCCCAAATGTTTGGTCGAAATCCTGTTTGAAAAGACTCATTACAACAATTAACTCTGCGAACACAACTATGTTTAATTCTATGTAAAATCCTTGCATCTGTCCAACACCGAACTATCCTCCCACCTGATGCACCAATGAACAATCGTACAATTAACTCTGCGAACACAACTATGTTTAATTCTATGTGTAAAATCCTTGCATCTGTCCAACACCGAACTATCCTCCCACCTGATGCACCAATGAACAATCGTACGCGTTCACAGCCGAAACTAAAAACGGTAAAACCAAAACAAGGAGACAGAGTAACACATTTGTGCCATTTTTCGTCAACATGTTCAATAAAATGTCAGTGTGACTTTAATATTTGTAGTACCGTATTTAGTATTTATGTTACTCGTGAGTGTTTAAAAGAATGTAATTTTTGTAAAGACAACCAAATTAGCTAGCTAGCAAGTTTTGTCTAATAAACCTTACTTACTTACTTACTTACTTAGATTGTTAATCACTTTAACTTTTAATTAACTCTGTGAACACCATTCCTTATTGTCTTATCATGAGTAACTACGCTTCTTCTCCAGGCTTGGACCGGCCAACAACTCTTTTAATGTGAACGTTGATAACATTGCTGGTACGCAGTGAATAAAACCTTCTATTCCTATACGGTCCTGTTGTTTCCATAATACGTTTTTCCAGCGGTGTTTTGGCTCTTCCTGTATTCATAAAGTTTTCACAATCGCAACAGCTAACATCCTAAGTGTTATCTCTTGAAACTGCGCATCCTTGTATTACCTATTATGACAGTTCCGACAGTACATTGAGAGACAGGGAGTCGCGCCTACGAATTCCTTTATGACCATATTTTTTTTAGAAACTTGAAACCCCTCTCAGTGATAACGCCCTTTCAGGTCGCCGCATTCTGCTCCGACGCTCTCGCCAGCTGCGAGCGTTGCATTCACCCCCTTATTCCCACCATGTCCTTCCCACTCGAAACGACGCCTGAGCCTGCCCCTGAAACGTCATCAACCAACTACATACCGCTCTGGGAAAACTTCCGCGATGTCGAAGACAAAGACGAGCCAGTAGCGAAGCGACCTATGCTTGATAATACCACCTTGGAACAGACTTCGGAGGGTGTGATTAACGAGCCTGATAGACAGATTTCCACCAATGGTGGGAGGGATTCAGCCATGAGTGGGGAAGCTCAGGTTGATGCAGCCGTAAGCGTTGCCTCTAGCTCGCCCGATCACACCAACTTCGATTCCGATGTTGAGCTTGCCGAAGCGCCTCCTCTTTTTCCGGGTATTACCGCAGGTAGCGAGCAGCCAAGTCCGAATATGCCCGGGCTCGAAGGGGTCAATTCGGTGCAACCGGAAAATTCCGGAAGTCCGGTGGAAACCATCCGTTTGGAGCAGGTTACAAGGGTTGTGGTGGTTGAAGAGAATACCACTGTGGTAGCTGAGGATGAGGGTAAGGAAAGTTCCGTGGGGTCAGATGTTGAAGATATGCTGGCGGATTTTGTTGATGCCCCAGCAGAGTAAGAACTACGGTAAAAGCCTCGTTTGTGATTTCTTGACTTAACGGTTACTTTTAGAAATAAAAAAAAGGTTTTACAGCAACGTATCCGGTGGTTTCATTCGGACGCTCCTATGCTCGGTAGACTTGCGACGGTGATAGTAGTTGCGTTTTTGCAGATACCATATTATCTGTTACCACGGTAGCTGGATCTGCAGTTAGTCGTTTTTGTAGTAACCGTGATATCTGGTATACCGTTGCTCTGCAAAAACGACAATTTCCGAAATTACGCTTTTCGAAGTCATCCCAGAAGAAAACTGATATTCAGTCAATGAATATCAGATACCACCATAACTGGCCAGATACCACGATAACTGCAAAAACGACTTTAGACCATGGTATCTGCAACAAGTGCGCAAGCGCTCAGGCGTGGAGTGTAAAATAAAATGTTCATCACATTTTACATACAGACAGCTCTACCAAGACGTATCTCATCCTCAATAACCAAAAAGGATTGAAATAACCTAATTTGTAATCATCCCACTTTAAAAGCTTTAAGTGTAAACAAACCGCCAGTATAAATCCAAAGAAATGTTCAAGATCTTGCACGAAAAGCATTTGTTCGAACACTGAATGGTCTGCCAGCCAGTCCCACCCTTTAAACCTCTTTTCCATTAGCAAGGTAATAACAAGTGCAATAAACCAAATCGTAGCAGCCTAATGCCCCCCCCCCCCCCCTTTGTCACAATTCATTAAGAACGGCATGTCATCGATCATACGACAAAACAGTCAAGTTTCAAACTGTCCATTAGAGATGCGTATTTACACCTTTTTTCCTCAAGTCATGGGTCAAAAACTTTTTTCATGGGCAATTTGGGCCCACTTGCCAATGAACGGGGATGGTGGGGGTGGTTCAACCATGATCCAAAAGCACAAAGGAATTTCATCGCCTTATCTCCAGTTAATGCCAAGTGAAGAACATTAAAAAATGGGCAATCTGGGCCCAATTGCCCCTGAACCAAGTGGGGGTGCGGTTTGAGACCCGCAAAAATTAAAAGAGACCCCAATGCTCACAATCCTACCAAGTTTCAACTTGATACCTGTTGATTCCTGTCACGGGTAACAAACTTTACTCCTGGGCAATCTGGGCCCAGTTGCCCATGAACGGTGTGGGTGGGGGAGGTGTAACTTTAAAAGCAATTCCGCAGCCCTAGGATCTACACGTCCAAGAAATTTCATCGTCCTTTATGTCCAGTTCTGGTCAAGTTATGAACATTATTCACTGGAGAATCTGGGCCCATTTGCCCCTAAACCGGATGGGTGTGGGGAGTGGGACCCCCAAAAGGCACTACTAGACCCCAATACCCACACAAGTGTACCATGTTTTAACTTGATACTTGCACTCGTTCACGAGTTATGAGCTCCACAAAATATGGTGAAAACCGAAAGCTGCTACAGCGCTGGCAATAGTGGATTGTTCCAAGGAACACTCGACTAAAAACGCAACTAATATTTTCTATTGACGACTCAAGGATCGGCTAACAATATGACGGGACACGATCTCAGCCGCATGACATCGATCGATACATTTCGTTTGGTTAATGCGGTACAGAACATTCCGTAACCATTAACCATGCAGCCGCGAAAGGGGGCGGGTGAACTACGGAAGAAAAAGAGCTGCTGTACTTTCCAGAAAGGTCTGCGTGTAAAAACACGGAAGAGGGTGTGTGTGTAAACTGAAGACTGAGGAAAAATAGCTGCTATATTTCAAAACATCGTTAGAACGGCAAAAATCACTCGCAATATAAAACATGACTGGGTCTAAAAAGGCAGAATACAGTTAGCAGAATCACTAAAGATAGGGTACTCCAGAGAGCCCTGCAGACGGAGATACAGAGAAGAAAAGGCTACGCGAAAAAGCCAGCAGGAACACACAATAGGAAAGAACAGAGGATCTTAGCATGAATGCTTATAATGCTGAACTGCTGCAGAGGTATGCTTCTTGGACTTTATTTATTTTTGGAAACCCCCAGCGCCGTCCTACCTACATCACTGCTTCACTCTATGAACGTGTTCCATCTAACAATAGTAACTATCTCTATAGTATAGTAAGCGTGGTAACTACGGATCTCTGTAACGTGATTGGTTGGACTACCCCATGGAGTGATATTTTTAGTGAAAAATTGATGAATGCGTTCCAGCTTTAACCTCAAGAAGCCAAAATTCGTGACACCATGCGTAGTAACTACGGTAAGTAGGATGGAACACGCTCTATGTCCCTAATTGTCCCATCCATTCTCATTTCCAAGATTTCGGAATTCTTTCACCTGCCCTAACGGAACTTTCATATTTTCCGGGTTTAGCTCTTCTTAAGGAGGATCAGTGTCCAACATTTATTGCAGAAAATAAGCCATTGGCCTTAAAGGGCCCCTCGCACTATTTACTCTTAAAAACTAGGTTGTGCTTTCAACAAATAACCCACGGTTTTGGCTGTTTTAAGCCTTTTCCGAGACCCGCTGACTTGCAGCGAAAACAGGGAAAAAACGGTTTTTCTGATGGAAAAACTTCTCGCAGACAACCTTCGACAGCGTGATACACATCGAAGGTAACAAAACACAGCAAGTCAGAAAATCAGCGTGGTTTTGTTAGAGGGGTTAGAGTGTATCGTGCGAAATTGGGGTCTCCGGGTTTAGAAATATATGGAGTGATTATGTAAGTAGGTTGTGTTAGTATTATAGGTAAGACAGGTCCCTTAACATTACGTATTATGAATGAATGAAGTTTTGGGGCCATGGCGGGAAAACAAATGCAATAAAAAAAATACGCAGAAACTCGATATAAACCCCAAAAAAGAAAGCAGTTGCCTCCCAAAACGCTCTCGATGAACGTGGGATCCTCCCGAGCGGACGAACGTCAACCAAAATTTTCGTCCCATTTTATCAACCCAAATTAAGCGAAGGCTCACTGGTGGGAAATTCCGGCTATGCAAGTATTCCCGTCCTTTTCATGAAAGCCAAGGGGGCCGAGTGAGGCTGAAAAAAAATGAAAAGAAAGATCCGTAACGGGCAACCTTTCTTCAGTCACATATTATATACTATAAACTTTGACCATCTGTGCGACTTGAGCTTTGAGGCCTCTCAAAATTTGCCACGCTAAATTGTGTTTTATTTAATTCTTTTGTTTTGCTTTACATAAAGCATAATTATTGCTTTTACATAAAACAGTTGCCATGGTTTGCCGAAAGGGAGGAAAACTAGGTGTGCATGACAGGGTATATTTTGAGGGTAAGGAGCTATCAGTGAATTAAGAGTTTGTGTATTTGGGGGTTAAGTTTACGTCTAAGGGTAAGTTTGGAAAGCATGTGGATCAGTGTGTGTTGAGGGGAGCAAGATTGTCAAATATGGTATTTAGAAGCCACGTGCGGGATATTAAGAATATGAGGTTCCAGAAGCGTATATTTAGGACTAAAATAGTATCAAGTATGCATTATGCTGCGGAAGTTTGGGGTTATGTGGATATACCGAAGTTGGAGGTAATCCAGCTTAGATATTTTAAGAGGATCTTAGGGGTTAGTGAGTCTCTTAGTAGTATTGTATTGAAAGGTGATCTAGGTTTGTTTTCGCTTAGGTCTAATAGATTGGTTACTATGGTAAGTTTCTGGGAGAAAATTATTTCATTACCGCGAGTGAGGTTGCTTAAAGCAGCCTACCTGGAGGCGAAAAAGACCAGCAATCTTGGCCTCATCAAATTAAGAACATTCTTAACAGAGGCGGCCTGTCTGAATTATGGAATGGTGGCATTGGAACTTCTTTACAGTATGGTGAAGTGTCGCGTAAGGTGGAGCAGATCTTTCGTGATCAGGAAATTCAGGATTGGCAGTGTCGGGAGGCTGAGTCGATGTCTCTACGGTTCTATACAAAGGCGAAAGATGTCTGGGGGGAGGAAATTTATTTTAAAGCTGGGTTGTCGGGAGTAGATTTAAAGTGGATGGTGAGTTTAAGGGGGGGGGGAGGATTAGCTGTTGGAGAGAAAAGAAGGTTTATAGGAAAAAATAGATTAAAGAATGGCCCTTACTTTTGCCCGATGTGTGGAAAGATGGATGAGGATGTGTTCCACTTTATGTGTGAATGTGAAGGATTGAGTGATTTAAGGGTCGAATTATTTGGGGTGGGAATTACTAGGGAGGAGTGGCTACTAGAAAAAATGGGAAGCACAAATATGGGGGATATCCGTAAGGTGGCTAGATTCCTCCGAGTTGGTTTGTCCCATAGAGAGCGATTTTTGCAGTTTGCTGTGTTTCCTTTTTGTTTTGTTGCCATGACCCCAAGGGTTTTTTGTGCAATAAATTCATTCATTCATTTTTTCATTCATACTCCGCTTTTCAAATGGCGGGTCAGAGATTAATTACTTACTTAATTGTACCGTGTTCCTCAAAGCTGTGCTAACTACATTTTCATAATTCTTGGGCCCAGTTTTGTGTATGCCATCTGCATGAATAAAGTAGGAACTCAGAAAGTTAAAACTAATCTACCTATTGATGGTGCCCATGTCGTCATCTAACACTTAGTACAATTCAACAGAATACCAACCAGCTATGTTCTTTCCAATGGATAGTTAACTCAGTTTTCAAAAAATTTTCAGTTAACATAGTTTTGAAGAAACACGGTACAATTGACATCCGAGTATTTTGGCACTTTCATTCACCGATCAAGTTCGGTTAAAAGAAAGAAATCCGAGTGGACATTTGGGTTTTTCTATCGACCCGTCAGCCAGAAACAGGGCCCTTCAAAGTTGAATAATCTAAGCTGCTGTACTGTCGTTCTAGTTTCCGAAGTATCGTTTAACCGAGAATAAATAAAAGTCCTATCCAAGATTTCCAACTCTATACACGCTATGGCTCTCTGCAACGTGACTGCATTTTCAATGAGAAACATGTAATCTGCCCGATGGAAATATAGCAGTCTCTTCGGAACAGGGTTGCCACATGTCGCACGATAGTGTGAATTGTCACTCTATTCTGTTTTTGTCACTCTCGTCCTACGTAGGACATAAAAATCGTTCTATTTCAGAAAATGACCAAATGTGTCATATCTGCAGCAGGGATTCGGAACAGAAGTGACTATTCAAGTTTTTTTTCACGAAAGTAAAATTAAGATGTGTCATTTTTATAGAGGCGATTCCAACCAAAAGTGAACGTTTCACGAAAATAAACTTCACTCGCAATTCACTCTCTGTTTTGGGCCAAAAGTCACTCCAGATATTTTTGATGTGGCAACCTGCTTCGGAACCTGTCCTTAAACACCGTCATAAACACCCACGATGCAGAATTTCCACAGCATATCGGTTTTATCGCTCCGAAAAGAGCCGGCTTTTCTACCTAACTGTTCTTGATAGATTGGTAAATAAAGTCCAACGTAAGCTACCTCTACCGTACTCAACTGTTATACTCTATATGACTAAGTCCAAAACACGCCAGTGATCCTCGGGAAGAACGAGAAACCGTAGCACTAACGACTCAAACTCAACAACTCAATGCTGTGCTAACCAATCAAGGCGATGTTTGGGAGTAGCTGTGATACCGCTTCCGGCTCTTCCTCTATGTATAGGGCGATTCTGCATCGGCAAGAAGAGTTAGTCATCAAGAGTATTGCGCTGTTATGAAATGGGAAATGCCATCTTAAAGTTGGTTAACACACTGCGTAAAATCCGAGCGTATTTTATGCGCGTATTTGAGCTTCAAAAGATTTCTAGCAATACGGACGTATTTAGATACAAAACGGACCGATTTCTCAAATACGTCCGTACTGCTAGAGAGCTTTTCAAGCCCAAATACGTGCGTAAAATACGGTCGGATTTCAAATACGCTCGGATTTTACGCAGTGTGTAAATGCACCATTAGCAGAGACTGCGTGGTCTCAGTTTTAGTAGTCGACGATTTTTAGAACGCCTAATTATGAAATTAAGAATAGAGAGCGAACTTCAGCTCATGCACGTCGCGTTTTCCCCTTATCACTGCAAACTGGTTTACAGAGACTGCGCCGGTTGCGTGCGTTTTCGCATAGACGTGTAGGCTGGGTTTTCTCGACGCGAAATAATAGCGTCGAGACGCAAACCGTTGAATGCGCCGGTTTTGACCCAAAACCGCCGCGTCTTAACGCGGTCTCGGTTAAACGGACCTTCCATAATTTATAACAGCGCAAAACCCAAATCAGAATAAACAGATATTCGACGAAAACTCCCAGTTTTAAGACCGGTTTTTAGCGGTTTTAGACGTTCCTCCTTCACCCCGTTTAGAAAATCTAGGATGGATAAATCCATGTCCCGTTTTTAATTTGTTATGAACAACCAATGAGAGAGGAGCTTCCTAGAACGTCTTAAAAACCGGCCTTAAAAACGTCTAAAAACCGAATTACGAACAGGTGTGTCCGTAATGGGGCCCGGGCAGAAAAGTGAATAGGAACTAACAAACTGCACGTTCAGACAGATTGCCGGCACTCATAACTCTCAAATATCAATGGCACTGAAAACGAACGAGATTCATAAACACTCCACATGGCAACGCCTTTGAAACTATGCGGTAAACAGTCGCATAATACTGTCCACCAGCCAGTACTTTTTGATCAACAGGGAGAAACCATAGAAAACAAGCGTACAAATTGTACAGGGAAGGGGTATAAGCTATAATGTATTTTTTCTTTGAAATCTGTTTTTTATGTTCGTAAACTTAGACGAGGGGTTGCCCATTCACGGTCAGCGATGGACGTCCACAGGAATTAAATTATTATTATTATAATTATTATCTATTTGAATCTTTCAAAACTGGAGAGTATTGAAATCTGTCTAAGGGCTTACGGGGTCTGGTGAAAACTGAAAATCAGCTGGATCCAGAAAGTCCGAAAGATGCCCCACCGCACTCTTAGGTCTTGTTGTAAAGCCTTTAACCCAAGCCAACCCCTAGACGGATAAGTTAGCAAAAAAAAACTTGAATTAAATCTTATTTTAAGTCTGGTGAAAACTGAAAATCAGCTGGATCCATAAAGTCCGAAAGATGCCCCACCGCACCCCTTAGGTCTTGTTGTAAAGCCGTCAAGCCAAGCCAATCCCTAAACGGAAAAATTTGTTTTAATTAAATCTTATTTTAATTCAATTTAATTAAATTTTAATAAAGTGACACAAGTGTGACACCTACTCTTCCATTATTTCTCTACTACCTCTAATCTTAGTTTCACTTTTCTTTCAAGGTCCTCTTCAGGCCTAGGCTAGAAAAACGAGCCTGCGGTTCAGGACGTGTTCTACCCTTCTAACAATAGTACTATTAGTTACTATTTTCGTTCCAGCTTCCTGAAAATTTACTACGCTGACGCTGACACAAAATAGTAACTATTTGCTTACCACGCTCGGGAGCGTAGTAACTACGAATCTCTTTGACGTGATTGGTCTGATTAGCCCATGCACGATATTTTGCTGAAAATAGAAAAATGTGTTCCAGCCTCGACGCCAAGAAGCCAGAATCCGTGACGTCATGCGTAGTGACTACGGCAAGTAGGGTGGAACACGCTCTCAGTAGCCTCCAATTTAGAAACACAAACCTGGCAGAATACGTTTTTATTTTAGGTTATTTTTTCTAGCTTGAGCCTGAAGAGGACCCTTGCCAAGAAAGGCCGAAATACTGCTAGAATCAATCTCAGCTTACTTACCCGTTTACCGCCGTCAAATACAGTACCTCTAACTTTAAATTTAGAAACAAAAACCTGACAAAAAAAACTGCAACAGCCTTCCCTGTAAAAATGAATACAAATAATGCACGCACCTATAGTCTACTTAAAAAACGGCTAACATTAACAAGGTTTGCACTTAATTCTCAATCATAAGACAGTATAAAACTTAAGGCGTACATACGCTTACGTAGTTGGCACAATTCTTCTCACAAAAAAACAAACTAACTTCAGTTTTAACGATTTATCCATAATCTTTGGGTGCGTCCCAACCTCTTACCTTAAAGCCCAGCTATTAAACTTTTCACGATGTGACTGAGAAATACCGTTTTCAAAAATGCCATTATTTGCCAAGTGAAATTAGCAATTTTCTTGTAGCGATTGTCGACACTGTCCAGCCTTCTCGCTCTCTGACGTGGTGGCTGGGCGCAAAACATTTGAAAACTGAACACGTCGTAGTTAAAAAGTGAGAAAACCAAGCAAAAGGAAGTCCAAAACAGAAGGTGGACCTGATGGCTTACCATGTATTCCAAATGAAAAACAACACTTTGAAGCTTCCATGTGCTATGTGTGGAAGAGGTCGGCGGATTTCGGCAACTTCGGATCAAATGATTTAGGACACGGAGTGAAATAGTAGCATAAGCACGTCGGGTCCTCTACTGAGCTTACCGACTACTATCATCATCGTTCAAATCGTCCCACGTAAAGTTCCGTCCTTCAAAACTCCCCATCTGTTGATAATTCAGCTCAAAATTAGGGTCACTATTTTTTAAGCGCGCAAATCGTCTAAAGAAGAGTTGCATCGCAAACTCGTACAATTCAACATCAAGATGGTTAAGCTGCCGTAACCGCCTTTCTTGCAAAGGACTAATTTCCCTCAAGGCGTCCGAAGATACGGTAGTATTCAGCTGCTCGAAGGGTATCACAAATTTCATTTTGAATGTTTGCTCGAAAATATACTGGCTAATTTTCTGTTTCTCTGTGATGCCTATATAAGCCATGCTTGCCAGATTGGCTTTCGCAGAGGCCAGAAGGATTCTATCCCTGTCGGATTTAGACATTCCTGATGTGTTGTAGCAGCCGACCAGGCGCAAATCGGCGAGCATGCGGGTTTGTCGGTTCGTAGCCAGATTTGTGGTGCAGTCCATGAACTGCTCTAATGTGACGTTGGACCACTGCCCGCCTAAAAGTTACAAATTGTCAGTTTCTCGCCAGACAGTCTTACGGTATTCAAGTTTAGCTGAAAAGCCAGCTTATATCTATATCTCGGATCTGGATTGCTCTCGGGTCCTTTTCTCTTGTCTACATTACTACTCCAGGAAGCGTAGAAAAACAACCGCTACAAATGATGTGCACAGCTACTACAAAACAAGAACCATTCGTCTTCATATTGACAACTGGGCCACTACTCCAGATAAATCTAACAGAGGTAAAGTACCAATATAATGACGTAAGACGTATTCTCGCCGGTCCCCCGAGGACTCCACTTGAGGAGTCCCCGCGTTTTTGTTTGTCCCGGGGACTCACTCCCCGTATTCTCTCGAGTCTTCCTTTCAGATTCGGAGGAGAATCAATTTTTGCTGGTGCTGGTGCAATATAAAGTTAATTAAAAACAATCAGAATAGACAAAACCATAAATAAAGTGGATCCAGACTAATTTTGTCAACTTCATACTTTTTTTCGAACAAAACCCGCTTTGGAAGCATTCCCCGTGTTCTCGCTGTTTTCCGTATGCGGAGTCCGTTGGAGTGACTCCCTCTATTCTCGCCATTCCTTTCGATTCCCCGAGGAGTCCTCGTGGAACGGCGAGAATACGCCTGTAGTGAACCGGACGAGAACTCAAAACCAGCTTCCATAGTACTCTCAAGCGATATTCCCTTCGAAAATGCGGCTGAAGCAGCCATACCCCGAACATCGTGAGCCCGGACTCCAACCGCTTCCCGGCAGGCAGCCATTATCACTGACCGAATCCACGAGGAAATCGAGGTGACTTCTTTATTTCCATTATCCTTGGTTGGGACAAACCAACCTCCCCTCCCTTTTCTAATTCCCTCAGCTCCCGCCACAATAGCAGTTGTCTTTTTTACCATCTTCATACAGGTACGTACGAACAGGGTTACCAAGAGCTCGACTCATGCAAGTGTCACAATGCTAACAAAAAGGTGCTTTTTGACACCTCGAATTTGTTTGTGCATTCCGCTGCACAACGCGCAAAAGGCGAATAACTGATAATAACTGAATCCAGGGGCGTCACGACCGGGAGGGGGGGGGGCGTCCCCCCCCCCACCCCAATGTTGTCGGCCAGTCGGTAAAAATAACCGAGTCGGCGCGAAGCGCCGCGGTTTTTCGCCAAAACAGTTTTTTTTTTAAACAGTCGATTTTTCGTCTAAACAGTCGTCTTTTTCTGAAAATCAGTCGATTTTTTCGAAACTGTGGTTTCTTTCTTGAAAAACAGTCGTTATTTATATAATTACCAGCCAGTCGGTAAATTCGTTGCCCCCCCCCCCCCCCCCCCCCAAATATTTTGGCTAGTAACGCCTCTGACTGGATTTGTAACATTTTTCAAACTGTTACATCACAGTTGTGTAATGGTCTTTATTTAAGGCTTTAAACTGTTTTTGTGTACAAAATCCAAGTAAAGTACATGTTTTAGCAGTGTTTTGGGGGCGGTACTCCGTCACTTTAGCAAAGTAGCCTAAATGAAAAGGTGCTTTTCTGACCTAAAAAGTGTAATTCGTAAAAAAAAGGTGTCAGTTTCGCAGAAAAAGTGTCACGGTGTCACCCAGAGGCAAAAAGTGTCAAAAAGCTCCAAAAGTGTCACACTTGGCAACACTGCGTACGAAGTGGGTACTGTCACCACGCCTATCCAACAAAACACCCGCCTGCCACCAGGGGCTGTTGTTATGGAGACATCCCATAGCACCTTGCTCTGCAATAATCCTCCTAGTCATTCCCTCCCTCTATCGCCTACTTTTCTATATATCTCTTCGGTTTTCCTCACCATCATTAATTTCCCGACATCGTGACAATAGGTCACTCGGTCTTTATCCGCTAGCTCCAGTTAGCTGCTGGCTAATCCGAGGTCAGGCTTTGATCCATTTCATTCTAAGTATTTTGGTTACGGAATGAGTCCGTAGCCAAAACAGTTCTCTTTGACTCTTGGTCCAAGCAGGACCTCTCTATATTATAATTTATGGTAAGGACCAGTTTATATATTTAGTTAGGGACCCATTAGTGCTGTATTATTTATGTCTACTCTTGTACATGATTTGCCGTACGAGTAAACTGATATACGTTATGGTCCATCTCGGCTAGTAGGCCTAGGGCTTGACTGGATATGTGAATTCCAGCTTCGCTAGGATGTGTGAACCAGCTTGATTAGGGATTTCTGGATTGACTGCGGCTGAGCTATAGAATTTTTTCCCCACTCCATCCTCACAACACTGTGTGTCCACTATAGTTTGTTTACTCTGCTAAGGGATAAATGATAGCCATACCATTATAGCAGGGGGGCAGCTCTGCGGGAGTAGCTTCTCTTCCCCCGCACATGTGCCGTGATGTCTTCCAGGTGGCCCCCCTTTGCACGTGCTTGAACTCAGAGAGGTATCGTTTTACCGGATCCCGTAGAAATGTGATGTAGAAATATCTGAAAAAAATATAAAGAAAAAATTATGAAATGCCTAAAAACATCAAAGACAGATTAAGCGCGTATGTGTACAAATAAAACTAAGACATTAAACAACTAAATACATGAATTGTCAAATCCTTAAACACATGATTTTGATTGCTCGATAAGTGTATTCAGTTAATTATCCCGGCAAAATTATCAAAAAGAGAAATCTTCTTTTTAAATGATTGCACGGCGGCTTTCTACTCTGTTCTGAAAGTTCTGGAAAGCGGCTCCTCTTGTCGCCGTTTTGACAGGGCTGCACTACTACTGTACCTACACTGTAAAAAAAATCTTGCAGTATTTGCTACTGGGATTAATCTTGTCTCTAATGAGATAAGATTATCTTTAATTATGATTAATCTTATCCCAGCAGAGATAAGATTATCTTTAATTAGGATTAATCTTATCCCAGCAGAGATAAGATTAATCCCAGTAGCAAATACTGCAGTTAAAGCGGGCCACAAAAATTTCAAAGGTAATTCTACCACATACACAATGCTAACCATCCCTACCGTCACTATGAATGTCTAAAACCACTAAAAACACCGTAAAACAATGAGTAAATAAAAAAAATAAAAATTCCTAGGTTTGAAATAACTCTGTCTGGACTAAATCTCAGCCGATTATCCCGGGCAGCTGTTATGGCACGTAGGGAGCCATGGGTCAAATAATAATTTCCATCTAATGCTCCAACTGTTTATTACAAATACAAATAAATTAAAACAAGAGCTGTAAGCTCATATGGCACTTGCATGGTCAAGATGATTTGATTGATCAAAAGTAAGTTTCGACTTTGCGGTTGAGATGCGCACTCTAAGGGAGCTGGAACTTCATTTGTAAGCAAAACCCTTGAGGCAAAACTGCTAATTGGCTGATGGGCATCACGAAAATGCATATATTGCTGAAAAGTATTTTTTTTACTTTGCGGTCAAGATTGGTACTTTAAGGAATAATCGGATTTAGGAAGTAGCAATTTCTAAGCAAATGTTGTTGAGTCTCCAATATTCCAGCGAAGTTTCATCGTCCTAGCACATCTGGAAGTACCTTAACGCGCGATCACCGGAATCCCAGACCCCCCCCCCCTCCTCCAACTCCATCCACAATACCCGTAGCCAATCCGGTTCTGTAAATGATTAATCCAGAGAATCTGTTTGTCATTCCCACGAAGTTCGATCCAGATCACACCGGTCTAAGCGGGTCAAGTATTTTCCGCCCTCCCCCCAATAATTGCCGGATTCGGTCCGGAAATGAAAAAGGTCACCAGAGAAAAATGTCCTCTGTTTAATTATTAAATTTCACTCGAATCCGATCACCCGTTCCAAAGTTACGCATGACTCAATATTCCGGATTCCCCTCCCTCAACTCCCCCCCCCCCCCAAGATTATCATATCGAGGATTACCTAGAGCATCTGTTTGTTCTTCCCACAAAGTTAAATCCCGATCCCTCCATTCTAAATGGGTCACGTATTTCCCCGCCCCAATAGTTGCCGGATCCGGTCCGGATATGAAAAAAATCATCGGAGAAATGTCCTCATTTCAATTCTTAATTTCACTCGAATCCGATCACCCATTCCAAAATTACGCATGACTGAAAATTTCGGATTCCCCTCCCTCCACTCCCCCCACCATTATCTGATCGACAAAATTTTTATTTTGAAGTCAGTTTGATTGGGTCCCTGATATGCCTGCCAAGTTTCATCGTGAAAACCCAAAAACCACCATCACCGGAATTCCGGGACCCCCCCCCCCCCCCCATAAGTGTCCGAATCCAGTACAATGATCTAGCAGATGCTTGTTCTTCCCAGCAAGTTTCACTCCGATCCCTCCATTCTAACCGTTTCTTAAAATTTCCGGTCTCCCCCCCCCCCAACCCCCCCCTGGCTACCGAATCCGGTCAAGACTTTAAACGGGACGTCAACACATGTCACTGCTTTGACATGTGTTACGTCATGACGATCCTCTGCTAGCCATATTATGTTGTGCTATTATGGAAATAAAGAATATATTATATTATTATTACAGATATATATTCTATTCAGTTATGAAGTTTCATTACAATCCGATCACCCGTTCGAAAGTTACACACATCTCAATTTCCCGGATTCCCCTGCCCTCCACTCCCCCCCAAAATGGTCGGATCAGAAAACTGATTATTTCTAAGTTTGTTTGGTCGGGTCTCTGATATGCCTGCCAAGTTTCATGGTCCTAGCACAAGTGGAAGTACCCTAACTCGAAAAAGTGTGACAAAATGCCCTAAATTTTCAAGTTTCCAGCGCCTCAACTGCCCTAAATTTTTCCAGCGCCCCCAATTCCCCGCATATGGTCGGATCGGGAAACTGATTATTTCCAGGTTAATTTGGTCGGGTCCCTGATATTCCTGCCAAGTTTCATTGTCCTAGCTCATCTGGAAGTACCCTAACTCGAAAAAGTGTGACAAAATGACCTAAATTTTCAAGTTTCCAGCGCCTCAACTCCCCCGCATATGGTCGGATCGGGAAACTTATTATTTCCAGGTTACTTTGGTCAGGTCCCTGATATTCCTGCCAAGTTTCATTGTCCTAGCTCATCTGGAAGTACCCTAACTCGAAAAAGTGTGACAAAATGCCCTAAATTTTCAAGTTTCGAGCGCCCCCACTCCCCCGCATATGGTCGGATCGGGAAACTGATTATTTCCAGGTTCGTTTGGTCGGGTCCCTGATATGCCTGCCAAGTTTCATTGTCCTAGCACATCTGGAAGTACCCTAACTCGGATAAGTGGGACAAAAAACTCGGACCGACCGACAGACCGACAGACGGAATTGTGATCGGTATATGGCACTTGAGCCAGAGGCTGCAAGTGCCATAAAAACAAGACCAGTGTGGTACCTCTGAAGACATACAAAAATTATCAATTAGGTCTTATAATTCTTGGCTAATCAATCCTGGAAAATCTCGTCATCTAGAAAAAAAGACTTTCGGCGTGGGTTTTTCTCGAGCCGAAACACCAACCCGGCAATCACGTTCACTTCAAAATAAACATGTGGCATGCGATTACTAAGAAAAGGTAAACAGAATGTTTGGATTAGGACTTTAACTTTAATCTTTACTCGGAGAAACTTTTTACAGTGTAGATAATCAAAATATCCGGTAGACGTGAGGATTTCATTATTCACCTTCGAACTCATATGACATCTGTTACGGACATAGCTATGGTCAATTCCCGGGAAAGGTCCACTGGTTTGGTACCTGCGAGTGAAATAACATTTTCGGTACTCCCCTCCAACCAGTCAGCCACAAACCCATGATTTTTGGATACCCTATGCCAAACGCTGGGTATATCTAGAGTTTGGCATAGCCTATGCTTAACGCTGGATACCCTATGCCAAACGCTTGATAGCTGTTGGAACCAAAACCCTGACCTACCCCACTATAGATGAGTTCTGACTGGTTGATTTCTGAGCTTCATTCAAATCATCAATATTTTATTGAGTTTAAGTATCCAGCATTTGGCATAGTGTGTCCAGCATTAGGCATAGGGTATACCAAACGCTAGAGATACCTAGCATCTGGCATAGGCTTTCCCAAAATTAGGGGTTTGTGGTAGACTGCCTCCAACTCACCCATCCGTGGCCAGTGACCCACGGATGGCGTATCTAGGGCATCTACCCTTACCATACCACTACCAAGTCTGATTCGAATCGGATCACTCGTTCATCACAACGTTGTATGTAGGAAAGAAACGTTTAGGGACGAGTACCAAGAAACCGCGTGAAAGCCAATAGGAGTTTCTCCCCCTACTCACCTTCGCTTCTTGGACTTTCCCTCAATTTGATCGAGCCTAAAATCCACGCAGCTGCTAAGCTCCGTCCAATCCGCGTGTAGGCCACACCTCCAACCGGTTGAGTAGCGGCTAAAGAGCCAATGCTCTTTCACCTTGCCCGGTCTGAAACAGTCACACCGCTTTCGGACCTGGTTGCAGACGCACGGCTCTTTGAGCTCCAAGTCCTTCACCAGATGGCGACCAAACCTAGAAGGTCGACAACTAATCACTTTAGTTATCATGGTCACGCCGCTACCAGCCGGCCTAGTTCCCACCAGCCTTCAAAAGTTCTTCGTGTGTATTCGCGCTGTCGCTCAGCGCAATCGTTACACGCTGAACTGTTTTTTTATTCAAGAGAACCAACCAAAGACAATGGTTGCTGCTGACATAGCTCATAATGCACCAAACTCTCACAATGAGACAAGGGACGAACTGATATTTTTTTTCGAAGCAACTTCGCGATTCCGAAGCGCGAAGCTTTTCCAATTCTCGTTCAGACTCAGGGTTGCAACATGTCGCACGATAAAGTGAATTGTCCCTCTATTTTATTTTTGTCACTCTTGTCCTACGTGGACATAAAATTCCCTCTATTTCAAAAAACGTCCGGAGGTGTCGTTTTCCAGCAGTGATTCTGACCAAAGGTGACTATTTCACGTTTTTCCAAGGACATACTAAATTACGATTTGTTATTTTTGCAGCGTTGATTCTGACCAAAAGTGACCGTTTCCCATTTTTCATGAGAACAACATTTCACTCCCAAATCACTCTCTGTTCTCGACCAAAAGTCCCTCTCTAATTTTTTTCGATGTGGCAACCCTGCTCAGACTTCAGATACAAGCGCAAGAAAAAGAGAACTATGAAGATTTTTGCGAGGAGAACCGAGATTACAAAAGAATGCATGTTTATTTATACTCTGCCCCCCCCCCCCCCCCCTACGGCCAGGTCTGACAAAGCAAGCAAATGGTAGACTTCACTGCCGGGTTCTACCCGGCAGTAAAAAGTTTTAGTTAATAGCAATCACAAAGTTTCACAAATATAGGGTATTGCTGATTTTTTTCTAGCTGCCCTGTCGATTAGCACTGAGCCGAGTTCATTTCTTCCTTAGACCCAAGCCATGCCTATTACAGTGCTTCTGTTTAACCGTGTCTGGTTTCTTTCTTTCTTCTTTGTTTATCCTATTTTTTTCACAATAATCCCTATGAGCACGTTTTGTGCAATTTTGTAAACGCAAATGTAAATAACTGATTTGGTAAATATTCAAAAAAAAGTTAGTAGACTTTCGAAGCTAGAAAGCAAAGCCAGATATTTTTGGTGCTTAGGAAAGTCACCAAACTTTGCACAGCGGTCTCTATCACTGAATATAAGCTGTTCCCGGAAAATATCTCCAGAAGCGTAGTGGAAAGCTGAAAGTTTAAGCAAAACATGCAAGCATGGTAGATTCGGATACGAGGGAAAGCGGTGCAGGATGCATTACTGGAATAAGCTACTGCGCAGAAACGTATGATTCTAACTGTTTCAAAAGGGTGTAACATTTAAAAGATTCAGTCACTTGAATCCAGAAATTAAAATAATATAACAAAGATTATTTTTAAAGGACACGTGAATGAACAGTACCAAGTATCATCCCTATCTGTATGACTTCCGTTAACATTGCCTGCAGAAAACCCGATCCGAATACGAAATAGTGTTTCCAAGCTATGATTTTTGCTCCATTTTGCATCTGTCCTTATTTCAGTACCGAACAATTTTAGAAATGAATAAATGCCTCCAATCAACCCTTTTTCTTGAATGTCTTTTAACCAGTTAAGCCCAAACGTATATCTAGAAGAAATTCCAATACGATCCGGCCAGCGCTGTACAAGATTTGAATGAATTGCGCTTTTTGTCTTGGAGTCTGCATGTGCAAACCTCGAGATTCGAACATCCCTATTTTGAAAACGTCACGCTCAGGAGAAGAATGCTCTCCGTGGCCATGTCTGTAAATGCATTCTCCATGGTGTGTTCAAGTATGGTTTCATTGTTCAAGTGGCCTTTAAATGTTTCAATGTTAAATGTAAATATTTTTTACATTAGGACGCACAGCTACACAGGCTACAAGGCATAATAAAGAAACCAGATTTTTAAAATTTCTCTTCTTGATATTATTTTAATGTCGAGATTCAAGTAATTAAATATTCAGGCCTGTCAGATGCCGATACGCGCTTTTAAGATCTACTTTGAGCTTGCTTATGTAAGGACTTCCGGATTGCGCCAAAATTATAGGAGTTCCAAACTGCCTTCGATCTAAAGCCGCGTTTTATTTGAGACAAATTATTTTCAAATTTGGCTACCGTTTCCAGTCTTGTTTTGCATAATTCTGTTTTATTTGAGCCGTCGTTTTGTTTCTTTTCGGTACTGCCTCTGACAAATAAAACGCTGGATTTGTCAGATGCCATTTTTATGAAACAAGGGGTGAAACTACTGGCAGAAGTAGTTTCGATTTTCAGGATCTAGTTACGCAGAACGGTAGGGTTCCTTACTGGATATCGCAAAAACGACCTTAAGCTTACTAAATACGTAAAAAAAACGCTGTTGATGAAACAGGACTGAAACTAGACTGAAACAAAACCAAATAAAACGCGGCTTAAGTATTTGGACTCTAGTAAGCCACTCGCGGTAGATAAAAGAAGGAAAGCGTCATGCGATTCCGGGAATAATTTCCGTGGTTTTCGCGATGAGCTTCGCTTGCTGGAAAGTGATTTCCAAACCTCTAGTTCTTGGTAAACAGAGAAGCTCTAGTCTACTCAGAACTCAAAATAAAAAAGGAAAAAAAAACGTACTGCGTCCCCCCTGTTTTCTGTATATGCAGGAAAACCATGACGTCATTTCCTGTTATGTCGAAATCCGTCTTCTCAACCGCCGAGTCGATAAGGGCGGATCCAACATACGAATCTGCATATGAAAGGGGACCACCGAGACCATTAGAAGAAAAGATGAATTCGTTCGACAGACTTCTCAGCTGAAAGATAGGACACCTATGAACATATGTGTGTAAAACAAATAAAATAAAACGATACGCATACGTCTACTATTATTAATTCCCAGCAGATGTGGTCCCTATCACGCTGAACTGAAAATAAATTTTCTCTCCCCTTACGTAGGAGGGAGTTGAAAAGGCAAAGACGTTGCGTTCCACAAATTTAACAATTGTTAACAATCGTTAATTTTACTTCGGGGCGGAGCTAACTGCAGCTTTGACGATCGTTAACTTTTCCCAGTTCTACATTGTTAACTATTTTGTAACGTTGCTCACCGACCATCGTTACAAAATAGTTAACAAACTGTAGGTGGGCGGAGCTTAAATTTCGAAATCAGAAATGTGGAACGCAAAAAGTTAACAACTGTTAACAATTCGTTAACGATCGTTAAGTTTCGGAACGCAACCTAAATGTACTCTTGACCCATGTCCGGGCCACATTCAGTCACGTCTGTACGTAATTTGGTTATTACCCACTCTTACGTTTCATCCTGGTCCCACCTGGAACGAAGAAATTCAAGAAATATTACCACCATCATCACTCAAAGGTAAACAAAACTGGCTAAAGTCAGTAGTTGCGTTTTTGCAGATACCATGGTATCTGTTACCACGGTAACTGGATCTGCAATTGGTCGTTTTTGCAGTAACCGTGGTATCTGATATGCGGTTGCTCTGCAAAAACGACAATTGCCGAAATTGCGCTTTTCGAAGTCATCATCCCAAAAGAAAAACTGATATCCTGTTACATTACTAAGTGTTCAACTTCTTTCTCACCGATTTGACAAAATTTGATGAAAGTGAGATCACTTTTCAGAGAACAACAATCAATTGCCACGGTCGGACCGTAGTATCTGAATATCTGATACCATGATAACTGGCCAGATACCACGATAACTGCAAAAAGGCCTTTTGACCGTGGTATCAGATACCACGATAACTGCAAAAACGACTTTAGACCGTGGTATCAGATACCATGGTATCTGCAAAAACGCAACCAGTGACTCTGGTCTGTAATTGGTCCAAACACTCCAAAGATACGTTTCAAAATGGCGGAGATGGATTTTTCCATCTCGACTATCTTACGTTTTCAGCGTCTTTTCTTCCATTTTTCGACCGTAAGACGGTCTTATTACCGGCGTTGTTACCAGGTGTGACTGGCCCGGGCATCAGCCACTGGAACGGTCAACGCAGTATTTTCGTCTTTAATGATCAGTCTGACCCATCTATCGAGGCAGTTTCAGGCAATCTAGCAACAGACCTCATTTTTCGGTCATATGCGGACGTACTCACGATCACCAGCCACAGAAGAGGGACGATTTCTTCACCCTATGGCTAGAGGGCCTTGATTTTAAGACCATACTGTCAGAGGTTTCATAACAGATAACACAGGGATGCGCTCTTTCAACAGATAACAATTGGGATGGTATCTGTTATGATTTTGCAAACGTTCTGCGTTAAGCGCTATTGATAACAAGCATTGCCAGGAAGAGCAAAAAATCATAGATAAATATTCCTTGAGCCCAAGCTGACTTTTAAACATATATTTAAATAATGTCTACAACGGATACGTCAGCTACGATTCTTCATCAACAATATTTCAGCCCTTCTTGTCAAGGGTCCTTGTCAGGCTGTCAATCTTCAGGGTCGACGTCGGGGAAGGAAACAAACCTGTAATAAAAAACTGAAGCCTGACGAGGACCCTTGACAAGAAGGGCCGAAATATTAAATATTCCTTCAGCCCAAGCTGACTGCGAATCATATTTGATGGTGCAAAACGGATACGTCAGCTGAATTTTATTGGAGCTATATTTCGGCCCTTCTTGGTAAGGGTCCTCTTCAGGCTCAAAACCGCTCAAGTTGGAAAACGAACTTGTGGGAAACACAAAACTGAAGATTCTAGCATAGCGTTAAATATTTAACTTCGTAAAATCCTTCGTGCGTCTTGCTTGGAGTTAAAAAGGTTGCTGTGATTTCATTTTGGACACGGCTGCTGTTTTTGCTGCTCGACTGGGTCGTTTAGTCGGGTAGCCGAAATATTGCTGATGAAGAATCGTAGCTGACGTATCCATTGTATGTATTATTTGAATATGAGCAAAAAATCGCCGAAAATGCATCCCCTGATTTTCCCGATATAAAAAAAACAACACATGTTTTTCCTGCTGTGTTTCGTCTCTTTTTGCACACATCACGTTTAAATGTATAACAGCTAGCATCCTAAGAGCGTGTTCCACCCTTCTAACAATAGTTTCTATTATTTACTATTTCCGTTCCATCCTCACGAAAAGTTACTACGCTGACCGTTCGAACCTTCTCGAAATAGTAACTAATAGTTACTATTTGCTTACCATGCTCGGGAGCGTCGTAAGCGTAGTAACTACGCATCTCTGTAACCTGATTGGTCGGATTCGCCTGTGGCATGATATCCTGCTGGAAAATAGAAAAATCGTTCCAGCCTTGACGGCAAAAAGCCAGAATTCGTGACGTCATGCGTAGTAACTACGGTAAGTAGGGTGGAACACGCTCTAAATGTTATCTTATCTGTTAGAACTGCGCTTGCACTACCTGTTATGAAACCAGGCGCGATAAGCCTCACTGAAGTAAGTCTTCGCTTTTTTGGAAGAGTCCAAGGTCAATGTAATGACCTTCATCGGTTCAGCTTTCCGCTGGACAGCAACATATTACTTGTTAACATATTACTTTATGGACCTAGGCGTCCTCAATTCTGAAGCTCACTGAGATCAATATCCTGACTTGAAGAACATCACCAACCGAAAAGGACTGGGATAGGACAATCTACTCATCCATCACTTATTCACTTAAAATTGACTTGAAGACACGCTGGAAATGCGTTACTTCCTTGTTCCGCTATTCACGAATAATCGATTTTCAAATAGTGGAATTTCCGCGTGATTTGTGGTACCTCTATGCGCTTGTATTTTTGTTGTATCCATTACGAGAAAGACTTATTATTTTCTTTTTGTTCAGGCACTAAGCAATCTTCACCAATCTCACCACTGCCCACTGAAAATTTAATTTTATTTATTTAATTTATTTATTTATTTATTTAATCTATCAAAACGCGAAAAGCCGCGTCTGTGTTGAGATGAAAATTTCCCGCGACATAGTAGAATTTTCGTGTGGGGACGGCCGTAGATATTCTGAACGTCATATCTGGAGCAGACAGTAGGAAATACAAAAAATCCCTTTGCGGAATCCAAACAATTCAGTGTATTCAATTAAACGACACAAAAATAAGTTGGCTTTTCAGTTAAACTTTAAGGCCACAGCTCTCTCAATCTTACCATCTCGCAGCAAAATACGACCAACCAGATAGGAGGTGACAGCTGCTAAGAAAACATGGACTAACCTGTTGTTCATCTCTGCAAGTCCGACCGCTGCACATTGACCCAATGAGAATGCCAAGCACTGATAGCGATACACAAAGGAATACAAAAAGTCTGAGACGAAACCCATAGCCGAACATTCCTATTCCATTAGAAATGACAGCTCTTACGACAGTCTCACGGGGTAGATTCACCCGCTTGCCAGCCAGTAGGGGGAGAGTGTGAACTGTGTCGACCTGAGTGCCTACATCACTCTTCATTTCCTCTTTGAGTCTCTTTGCTGGTCAGTAGACATGGAGCTAACTTCCTGAAAAATAAATTCTCAAGAACTTAGTTCAATTTTAGTTCCATTTTACTACTAAACTCACTTCCAATTCTCTTAGGATCCATTCTAATCAGAGCAAATAACACTAGAGGCGTTATTCCGTGCTCCCACAAACAGTTTGTGGGTCGACTGTGGCTCGAAAAGAGTGTTTCCGCGGTCTTTCGTGCGGCCCACAAGTGTGATTCCGCGATCAACAAGATTTTCGTGGCTCGCTTTGTGGCTCAAACTCGAAAAACAACTGGCGAGGTGGTTGTCAATTTTGTGGCTCGATTCTGGCGGGAAATCCAAATTAAGCAGCAAAATAGTGTCTATACAATAAAGCTAACTACCTTTTCAAGCAAATAGACTTAAAACTGAGGATGCTTTTTGTACAGAATGGTAAGGAAATAAGCCTGGAGTTCTATTCATAGAGATTTTACATGGATTTTATTTTTATTTTCAGATATCTGAAATTACGGCCAAAAAGTTAGACAAAACGCGAAGAAAACTTCGCAAACTGAAACTCCGCGAGTTTCAACTAGTGGCTCGACTGTGTGGAACACAATCGTGTTTCCGTGACAAACACTCAGAAGTGTGTGGCCCACAACTGTGTCGCGGAAAAAGGACTTGGGGAGTAGCGTCAAAACCTTTGCTATCCTTGGTTCGCAAACGGGCCATACTCATAGCATACTCACGCTTGCGGCATTCATACCGAAAAAAATTGCGGGTTTAGAAATTTTTGCACGCCGCACGCCGTTTTATTTGTCATTCTAGGTAGGCTAATGCCTACTGTAGTTTCAAAACTAAAACTTTGTAGCTCAAACTAAGAAATACTTCGAGAAGGTAGTTTAGAGCTTTGGAAACAACAGCTCAATATAACGCTTGTAAGACAAAACAAGAACCAAATTAGAAACTTCAACAAAATAGAATCGAGTCCAAAAAAATGCAACCTAAGACATGTTTTGATAACCATAAAAGGCTTGGTCATGCTGGCAAGGGTCAGCAGGGTTCTCATTTCCGAGAGCAGTAGGCAGGGGCGTCCCGAGGGGGGGGGGGGGGGGCGCGGCGCCCCCCCTATGTTTTGGGCATTCGGTCAAATTTTCGCAGCCGTGATGCCTGTTTTTATAAAATCTCTTGTGCCCAAAGTTCCAAATTAGGCGATTTAACGTGTTTATTGGTTCCCATTCTTTATCGAATTTGGTAATTAATCCAACTTTTGTTCAGTCCGAGTCGATTTCACCGCATTCAGTATATCCCTACGTAAATTCGCTGATTTAATGTATTTATTTGGTCACATTCGTTAGCGAATTCGGTTGTTCGCCAGTCCGTATCTGTTCTATCGCATTCGGTCAGTCCCTTCATAATTCGGTCATTAATCAGATTCATTTGGTTCTGATTTGTGACCGAATTCGACAATTCCTCCAACTTTTGTTCAGTCCGAGTCCATTTCACCGCATTCGGTACGTCCCCACGTAAATTCGGTGATTTAACGTATTTGTTTGGTCTCATTCGTTCGCGAATTCAGTTGTTCACCCGACTTTTCTCAAGTCCGTATCTGTTCTGTCGCATTCGGTCAGTCCACTTCATAATTCGGTCATTAATCAGATTCATTTGGTTCTGATTTGTGACCGAATTCGACAATTCATCCAACTTTTTTTCAGTCCGAGTCGATTTCACCGCATTCGGTACGTCCCCACGTAAATTCGGTGATTTTACGTATTTATTTGGTCTCATTCGTTAGCGAATTCGGTTGTTCACCGGACTTTTCTCAAGTCCGTATCTGTTCTATCGCATTCGGTCAATCCATTTCATAATTCGGTCATTAATCAGTTTCATTTGGTTCGTTACTGAATTCGGTAATTCACCTGATTTTTGTTTGGTCCGCATCTGTTACCAGACTTACCACATTCGGCTGTTCTAGGTGGTTCTCCCAAGAGGTTATTCCATTCCCAAATTCGGTCGTTATACCGCTCCCGATCTGCTCCTTATTTTTTTAGTTAATTTTTCGGTAGTACGCTGGTAGTACGAATTCATTATTTGGTTCACCCCAGTTACTGTAAATGTTCCCAGTTATTATGCTAAGTGGCATTTATTTAGCTCTTGTTCTTTACCATTTAACGATAGCTTCAGCTGGTTTCCATCAATTACTTAACTTACACTTCTAATGATTGCAGAACTTTAGGAATAAGCACGTCTCCTGACGTGAAAACTAGCCTATTTTTGTTTGAGGTAAATTCAGAATAAACGTACTTTACACCTATTTAACAATGAATGGACCCTTTTTTCGCCAGGCAGCTCTGTGGTTTAATAGGTAGCCTTGGGATCGCAAAAAGGCACTTTGATCATGAGTGTTTCCAAAAAATTTCGCCTGCGGCACATTTAGCAGTCATCACTATTTAGAAGAAGGGTAGGTCATTTTGTTGGCGTTCGAGGCTTGGAATTTTGAGGTGCTTGAACCACGTTAAAAGCTAGAATTTTCCAGAAAAAAGGCAGATTCAAAAAATTTTGCCGGCGGCGCTTTCATTTTCCGGGGGTACAGCCGTTCACGACGTTGTCGCTTGGCAGCAACTGCATTTTTTGTCGGCACATTTTCAGGTCCTGTTGGCAAGACCGGACGTCCCCCAAAGGTAAAAGGATAGTGACGGCGTATCCCTGAAAAACAAAGAAGTGGGAGAGCGTGAAAACACGCCAAATTTTCTCTTTAGACTTGATTTTGTACATACTATGCAACTTTTTACATTATAGCTTCTTGAAGGCAACTCGCGGTGTTTTAGAAAAAAAAAATATAAATTCGGTCAATATCAGGTACCGATTCGGTCAATTTTTACCAGGTTCCCCCCCCCCCCCCCCAATGAAGAAAGGCTCGGGACGCCCCTGCCAGTAGGTACTAATAACAGGAAGTCTAATTCTTTTTTTTAGACAGTTGTGGGGATAAGCATACCGCTTCTATATATCGTCTACCAAACTTTACTGCTTAATCTGTAGTAAAGGTCTAATTATTCTTTTTAGACAGTTGTGGGGGTAAGCATACCGCTTCTATATCTCGTCTACCAAACTTTACTGCTTAATCCTGCAGTAAAGGTCTAATTCTTTTTTTTTAGTCAGTTGATTATTTTTTTAATTTAATTTCAAAATAAATGCGGCACAACATTTCATGCGCGAGCAAATTAATTGGCACTTGTCATTAACCTACAACTAAAACATATATACAATTGTCATAAAATAAATACAGTAATTCAAGTAAGGTTGTTATGATACAAGGTAAACTGAGGCACAAAACTATTACGGTACCTTTCAGTTTTACAAGCGACAGGTGTGAGTTTTGGTACTTTCATAGCTGCTTCTCTTGAAGGTCTGTTTCTTTCCGGTTTAAAGGGTGGAGGAAGCATATTTCGGTAGAAAGGGTGGGATAACAGATTTGTTCCGAAACGTTGGCACAGCTGTTCTCTACGAACAGAAAGGGGTTCCAGCTTACACTCCTTTAGGAGATACGAGTACGGCATTTTATGGCCACCAATTATAATTTGAACAGCACGTTTTTGGATTCTTTCCAACTTATCTGAGTCACTCTTTGTAAGTCCATAATGCCATGCTGGACAGGCATATTCAAGTAGTGAACGGACAAACATACAATACAAATCTTTCATTCTTTCTTTAGGGACTTTGAATTTCTGTAGGATTTTTAAAATACTCATGGAAGAGTTAGCTTTCTTTAAAATATACTTGGTATTTTCCTCCCAAGACATATCAGAAGATATAATAACGCCAAGGAGTGTAATTTGGTCAGAAGTAAGGTTATCAGGAATGGGAGGGTGGAACTGTGGGAGAGTTTTAAGAAATGAAATTGTTCGTTTTGTAGATTTGTCACTGTTCACTACCATATTCGACCGAGAAGCTTCTGTAGCAATATCCTGAATTATACCCAAAGATTGACTTTTTGAATTCTTTCCCACAACTTCTGCCAGTGATAAATCGTCTACGAATTTCCATCGCTCATCGATGCCCTGAGCAACATCATTTATCATAATAAGAAAACACAGAGGACCAAGCACAGTTCCCTGGGGCACCCCACAAAAAACTGGAAGCGCGTCTGACATGCACTGCTTATACTTTACAATTTGTAATCTATCCGTTAGAAATCCCCGTACTATATTTACAATAAATTCAGGTACATTATTCTCAATTAACTTATTTAACAGTATTTGGTGGTCTACAAGATCAAAAGCCTTCTTAAAATCAATAGCTATAAGGTTAATCCATTTATCTGGGGTGTCCAGATTCTTCAGGATAAAATCTATAAGACTTACAAAATAATGTGTTGTAGAAGCCTTCGGGACGTTTCCATATTGATGCTGGTCAATGACTGATGCTAAATATTTTTTCAACCATGCAGCTACAAAACCTTCATACACGCGGCTAAAAACTGAAGTCACAGAAATTGGCCTTACCCCAGTAAAAGCATTGGCACCACCCTTCTTTGGTATTGGTGTAATAAACTCCACTTTCCACTTCTTAGGGTACTGGCCACTTCGTGATATTTTATTATAAATGTTGGTCAGCGGAAGGGCCAATTCAGCTGCAAAGGCCTTAATTAACGTCACTGGGATATCAAAAGGCGTAACTGCAGTTCTTTTTAGCTTGGACAACTTAAGTTTCACCTCGGATATCATTATATCAGGGATATTGATACCCGGGAGGTCTTGAGGAGGAATACTGTGTACTTGGGATATAAAGGGCCTATTAGCAGAAGGGGTCTTTGGAGAAAGTGGTGGATAAGACTGAACAATTGCGGCAAAATGGGCATTTAAATCATTGGCTGTTTTGACAGGCAGTTCGTCTTTCTTAAAATCAACAGGTGAAGGATTTTTACCTGCCAGCTTTTTTATTTCTTGAAAGAACTTCGCCGGTTTAGAAGCTAAAAGGTGATCAACTTCGTTCGAATAAAAATAAGCTTGGGCTTTCTTAATTTTTTCTCTGTTTCATTTCTCAGCTTGTTGGCTTCTTCACGCTTTCCTTCTTTAAAAAGTTTTAATTTCTTCTTTATAAGGTAAGGTTTAGGTAAGGTTTGTCAGAAGAACAAACCTTTCTTTTCCGTTCAGGAACAGAAGATTCAAACTGTGTTATCAGTTTTTTGTGCATGCACTCAGTTTTGGCATCAACGTCTTCATTATGTAACACATCAGTCCAAACCTCGGAAGTAATCCAGTCACCAAAAGAGAGGAGACCAGCACCCGTGATTGGCCTGCTGGTAACTTCCGTGACCGAGTAAGCTATTTTTATTTTATCTAACGGATTCCATTGGACCATATAGTGGTAACTCCCCCCCAGTGGGGCCAATTCACTAGGGGTTTGGTTATATATATATATATACCCCCTTGTGGGGGTAAGCATACCGCTTCTATATCTCGTCTACCAAAATTTAATGCTTAATCTGCAGTAAAGGTCTAATTCTTTTTGTTAAGACAGTTGTGGGGGTAAGCATACCGCTTCTATATCTCGTCTACCAAACTTTACTGCTTAATCTGCAGTAAAGGTCTAATTCTTTTTGTTAAGACAGTTGTGGGGGTAAGCATACCGCTTCTATTTCTCGTCTACCAAACTTTAATGCTTAATCTGCAGTAAAGGTCTAATTCTTTTTTTTTTTTTAGACGGTTGTGGGGGTAAGCATACCGCTTCTACATCTTGTCTACCAAACTTACTGCTTAATCTGCAGTAAAGGTCTAATTCTTTTTTTTTTTAGACAGTTGTGGGGGTAAGCATCCCGCTTCTATATCTCGTGTACCAAACTTTACTGCTTAATCTGCAGTAAAGGTCTAATTCTTTTTTTTAGACAGTTGTGGGGGTAAGCATACCGCTTCTATATCTCGTCTACCAAAATTTAATGCTTAATCTGCAGTAAAGGTCTAATTCTTTTTTTTAGACAGTTGTGGGGGTAAGCATACCGCTTCTTAATCTGCAGTAAAGGTCTAAATCTCTTTTTTTTTAGACAGTTGTGGGGGTAAGCATACCGCTTCTATATCTCCTCTACCAAACTTTACTGCTTAATCTGCAGTAAAGGTCTAATTCTTTTTTGTTAGACAGCTGTGCGGGTAAGCATACCGCTTCTATGTCTCGTCTACCAAACTTTACTGTTTAATGTGCAGTACGTTTTTTTTTTAGACAGTTGTGGGGGTAAGTATACTGCTTCTCAGCTTCTATATCTCGCCTACCAAACTTAACTGCTTAATCTGCAACCTTTCTATTTGCTTCTTCTTTTCTACCTGAACGACTTTAGGCTAAATACTACGGTGTATGGTTTAAAAGCCTAAGGCTCAGAATTCTTCTTAGAGACTGATTGATCAGCTTTGTAGTCGACTTAAGGAGGAGTCTCAGCAAGACAACCAAATATAAGCAGAACATTATTTGAAACCCTGTCAACCAGAAATTCCTGATTTTTTCATACTGGAGCCTATACTATTTCCGCCACAATTTAACTTGCCGATTCTGTTCCGCAACTCTGGTTATCTTTATCTCACCACAGAAACTTCAAAAAAGGGCAAACAGTATCTGAAAAGAAAGCCAGCAAAATCCTTTTTAGTAGGTTTTCTTTCGAGATATCGTACTAACATAAAGTTGTTTTGCCAGTAAATGAATTCCTGTCAGGGCCAAAATATCGTTAGAAACAGCATTTAGTGTTTGTTGTAAAAAGAGAATATCTTTGTATTTTTGGCTTTCAGGCATGGACATTGACTCTCTTATACTGTAACTGTGTGGGATGCCGTGACTTCAATACTCTACATGACTAAGTCCCAAACACGCCAGTGATCCTCATGAAGAATGAGAAAACGTCGCCCTAACGACTCAAACTCAAGAACTCAAATCCTATGTCAACCAATCACAGCGATCGTTGGGGACAGCTGTGGTGCTGCTTCCGGCTCCTGGGGCGGTTCGAGGGGGGGGGGCGTGGGGGTGACTCACTCCCCCCATGCTCCAGAGAATCTACTCTAAGTCGTATGTTTTGAGTGTGTCTGTGTGACAGTCGTATGTTTTGAGCTTTTAAGAAGGACATACAGGCAGTTACCAAACGTGAATTTTCACCCACAAATCACATTTTTTAGTCGTATGGCTACGAACAAATTTCTATCCGTATGTTTTTCAGATTCAAAGATGTTTGTTCTGGATTTTCCAAAAGGAAAGTCGTGTGTTTGAGCTTGCCAGAATGAAATCAACCGTGAATTTCGCTTGATAAGACCCGTTTCTTGTCGTACTTTATGAAGGGATTTTCTAGTCGTAAATTAGAGACAGTCGTAAGTATTGACCTTGTCAGATAAAGGCAGACAAAGCAGTTAGCTAATCGTGAAGCTTAACCTTCAAATGACCTGTTTCTGGTCGTATTGTTCCATAGAGATATTAGTAGTATGTCAAATTCACAGTTTTGTGTTCTCAGTTTGTAAGAATCACGTTCGTATGGCACTTGCCAGCATGGCATCAAACGCGAATTTTCGCTGAAAATGACCCGTTTCTTGTCTATTTTAACAAAAGATATTTTCTAGTCGTATATTAGAGACATCCGTAAGTTTTAATCTTGCCATATGAGGCAGTTAGGTGAATTTCGACAGCAAATTACTTATTTCTGGTCGTATGGTTGTATAAAGATTTTCTATAAGTCATTACGTTACGAAATATCGCGGGTTTCGAGCTTGTTAAAATGACAGTCGTCTGTTTCGAACTTGTCAGAGTGACATACATGCCACTACCAAATCGTGATTTTCACTCTGTGGCGCTGAAAAAGGCTGATTTTCGAAAATTTCGCCTGCGGTTCGACGTTTCAACATTATCCTATCTGGTTTTGTGCAAAAATCTCCTTATCTTTAAAGAAACAGGTGTATTTTTTTTTAAATGACTTGCGGAGTAAGATTTGCACATAAACAGGCTTTGTAAGCCCTGTATGACGGGCCTGATCATTGCACTGTTTTTTTTGTAGTATAAATTCAAAGTGGAAGCACTACCACGTTCCAGCTTCCGGGAAAATATCCCACGCCGTTTGCGAGTTATCGCGGCACGGACAGATATGTAATATCGGCAGCCTTTAAAGTGTTTTGCAAAACTTTACCTGCACCGTCTTTCATAGTAGCCTACTCGATATCTGGTTGAATGGGCCGTAATTTAGGTGAGGTGTTAGGCCAAAGATTTCAGCCACCTTAAAGCTAGAAATGACAGAAGAAAAAAAAATCGCCGGCGGCGCTGAGTTTAAATTTGTCTTGGGTACATACGGTAAAAGCGGCTGATTGGGATCTGAGCAACGTTAAAAGCTAGAGGTTGTGTGGGAAGTAAAATAAAGGCAGATTTAACGAATTTTGTCTGCGGCTCTTTCGTAGTCCTACCCTATTTCTATTTAGTTGAAGTGTGCATCATTTCTGTGCGGTTTTAAGCTTGAGATTTAGGATCTGAGCTACTTTAAAAGGTAAAAGTTGTAAAGGAGTAGTTTAATTTTGCTCGGATTGAAAAAATTTCGCCTGCGGCGCTCACTTTAGTTGGTCTTGAGTATAGATGTAAAATTTCAATACCTCCATTTAATCTTGCGAAAATTGCGAATTTTCGCTGAAAAATTGGAAAAATTGCGAAAAATTAAACAAAAAGCTGAAAAATAAGATGCTGAGCTCGAGTATCATGTCTGTACGAATTTTCATGTGTCAGAGCACAACCAAGGAACTCAGTCAAGGTTATGCTCTCATCCCGTTTAACTTTATCAGAAGTATCTCTTTGCAAGTGAGCAGATCAACTCTGTGGCAGTGGTTTGCTCACTAAGACTCAGATCACTTCCTCTGTACAAACGAAGGGTTCAGAAATTCTGAACATTGGCGGCCAGATGAATTGGTTTTACGCAGAATCGCTTTCTGCTGATCAGAATCGGTATGGCCGCCACTTTTTTAGTTTTCAGTCAACGAGGGATTTTTTTTTACACATAATTTCCGTTGAAGACATTGTAAACTGCGCAAACGAAGGAGTTCCGAGTCCCAGTGTCACCGGGTCCCATTGTCTCGCTTGTGAGAAGTTCATGACTTTTTCGCTTGTTTATTGATTATTACAGTGGGTTTTCATAAGAAACAAAAATAACTGACCTAAAACAAGTTCAAATGAATGACATGCATGCCCTTGACGGACCTGCAGCACCCGGTAACATCCGCTGATAGCGCAGAATAATTATACCGCTCTTAATATGCCAAACATCCTTTCTGCTAAGCTTAAAGGCACAGAAAACTTGACTACGCAACTTTCAGCTATCAAACCGACCTGGGGGGCTTAGATAAAGATACAGGGACTTATTGTCGACAGGACCCCCCTTCTTTGTTATCTCGAACCCCCTCCTTAGTGTTCCCAAAGCTAGCTGGCAGGCCCTTGCCCCTTCTGCACTGTAATTATGCACTTATGCACTGTAAAAGTTCGCCTTTGGCCCTGTTAACTAACGTATCGGGAAAGTGGTCAAGAGGTCGTGCGTTTGATTCCTACTCCCGACACACAAACCTTTTGCTTTTTTTTTCTACTAACTCAAAAGTCGAATTCTCGGAAACTACCCGAAAACTGCAATGGTCGTAATGAGAATTTTTCTTAGTCGCAATATCGACTCAGGATACATTCTTGATATGTCAGCTGGCTCCCCGAGTCAAGTTTTCTGTTCCTTTAATATACAGAGGAGTTAAAGGTAGGTTATTTCTGATGTTCATCAAGTTCAATCAGTACGAAACCTAATTTCAATTCAATTCAGTTTATTTCTTGCCAGTATCATCATAAGATAGTTTGGACGCGTCACAAAGAAGACAATGGTACAAATCTCACAACACGCACAATTGAGATTAGGCAAAAATATTAACACTTATAAATAAATAAACCAAATCAAAATCAAAAATATATTTACATAACAAGAGTCTGAAAATATATTTACAAACAAGAGTCTGCCGTCTTCCGGATATAGAACTGCGGCCCCTCCCCTGCCGATCCTGTTTTTTCTAACTAGTAGTCAAATAAAATATAGTCACCAGTTACAAATAAAAAACTCTTTCTTTTCCTATCATAGGTATCCTTCGTATCTAAATCACACTCTAGTTACCTTCAAATGCAATGCAACCCTTGAATAACCTGACTCATCCCCAGTTACCCATCAAAGCTACAAAGAATCGCCTTCCGATGAACCTGTTGGGCATGATTGCCTGCAGCGTTTGGACATGATTGCGTAGTGAGTGGGCGCAAACTCCCGAAAACTGCAGCGAAAATCGCATTTTTCTTTCGAAAATTACGAAAATTCGCCATATCTTTCAATTTTTCCATATTTTTCAATTTTGCGAAATATTTCAATTTTTCGGAATATTCGCAATTTTCGAGAGGCCTCCGAATATTTCAATTTTGCGAATATTCGATTGAATTTTTCAACTGAAAAATTCGCTTTTTACATCTATAGTCTTGAGTTGATATGTCAGAAGCTGGTACCGAAGCTTGTCTTCTCTTCAGCGAAATTTGATATGAGCGGCATCCTGTTACTTATGTGTTTATTACTTTATTACTACAATGGCATTTTCCGTAACTCACCCCTATCTAGTAATATTGAAGCAAAACAGGAGGGTATCCAACCTCAGACAAGATTTCAAATTTTCAGAGAAGTCTTTCCTTCAGAATAATCTATCCGGCTTACAAAGAAACCAACAAATATGACAAACATACTAGACTGAAGCTAATTGAATGGTTTACATACTGGACACATAAATATTGCTTCAATATTTCTAGTAAAACACAGTTTTCTTTTCAAACAAGATCACTTCATTCTAACCTTAACTTCAAGTGATGAAAAAAGGTGAAGTTACCAAAGTGAACAGCCAGAAAATCCTTTTTCAAAGTAGCTTCAAAACAAAGAAAAGGCACAGAATTTGAATAGTTTTGGACACGTGACTGTTGAAATTAGTCATATTTTGCCTCATGACTGTCAGGACAGCATGTAGGCTACATTTCATTTTAACATTTTCGCGGCAACAACCGAGGTAGTGTAAAAACTAGGTCAGGTACCCCTCCTGTATTTATTTATCCAATATGTAATCCATTCAATTAAGCTAAATGACATAGTATCCTGCAAATTTAGTATCAATCACGCTTTTCGTACAGTAGCCTAACTTATCAATCAGAAGCCACACTTGTAATGTGCTTTCCAAATTTTGAATTTTCTGACGTTTCGGCGGTACTAGGGATTTGAAAATCGCGTAAATGTGCGGGCAATTCGTTGTAATTATCACTCCTTCCAACTTCCGTAGATTTGAATTTATTCTTAAAATTCACCAATATTTCTTGAAAATTGACGACTGTTGCAGTGTGACTCGAGAAATAATTTGAGAGGGGAGGTAAGTAAGTTTTCTCCTACCTTGAGCATCACATCATGCAAAACTGTGCTTATTAAACTGAATTAGTAGCATCAAAGACAGATGATATGAAGTCATATCAGCCTCCACAGAGGATGATATGAGCTCACATCAGCCTCCAAGAGCGGATGCTATGAATTCGTATCAGCCTCCAGAGAGGATGATTTAAAGTCATATAAGCCTCCAGAGAGGATCATATGAAGTCATATCAGTCTCTAGAGAGGATGATATGATGTCATATCAGCTTCTAGAGAGGATGATATGATGTCATATCAGCTTCTAGAGAGGATGATATGATGTCATATCAGCTTCTAGAGAGGATGATATGATGTCATATCAGCATCCAGAGAGGCTGATATGATGTCATATCAGCATCCAGAGAGATATGATGTCATATCAGCTTCTAGAGAGGATGATATGATGTCATATCAGCATCCAGAGAGGCTGATATGATGTCATATCAGCATCCAGAGAGATAATACTTAGTCATATCAGCCTCCTGAGAGAATTTCTGGTCGAAAAGTTATAACAGTTAACAGAAAATATCAACCCCGCTGCGCCTTGTAGATCTTCTTCTCAGATGTTATATCAGCATCCAGAGAGGCTGATATTAAGTCATCTGCCTCCAGAGAGGATAATATTTAGTCATATCAGCCTCCTGAGAGAATTTCTGGTCGAAAAGTTATAACAGTTAACAGAAAATATCAACCCCGCTGCGCCTGGTAGATCTTCGGCTCAGATGTCATATCAGCATCCAGAGAGGCTGATATGAAGTCATCTGCCTCCAGAGAGGATAATATTTAGTCATATCAGCCTTCTGAGAGAATTTCTGGTCGAAAAGTTATAACAGTTAACAGAAAATATCAACCCCGCTGCGCCTGGTAGATCTTCGGCTCAGATGTCATATCAGCATCCAGAGAGGCTGATATGAAGTCATCTGCCTCCAGAGAGGATAATATTTAGTCATATCAGCCTCCTGAGAGTATTTCTGGTCGAAAAGTTATAACAGTTAACAGAAAATATCAACCCCGCTGCACCTGGTAGATCTTCGGCTCAGGTAGGCTATTTTCAAATGGCGGTCTGTCTTATTTTCCAATATCAACCTCGATGTCGGAACTTAACCTTAGAATAACACACCACAAACCATGCGATATCACCTTGCCGAAATAGGTCAATTTGATGAATCCCAAATATTCAAGAGAATATCACTGGGACTTTAAAATAAATAAAACAAAATGAGAAAACTAAGATTTTTAAACTTGTATAGCGTTTGTTGTGCTATTCTTCTTATTCGCCATGCTTCGAAAATCTCGAGCTTAGTGGGAATAGCTACGAGTTTCTGATACATGGGAATTCTTTGTAGCTAATTACCAGGCCTCGGCCAGGCCAGAAAGTGAAGGACATCGTTGGAGCGTAGTGGGAGTAGCTACGAGTAAGGCCCGTTTCCGATACATGGGAATTCTTTGTAGGTAATTACCAGGCCTCGGTCAGGCCAGAAACTGAGAGACATCGTTGAAGAGCAAGATTGAAACGTCCCTGCAAACCTATGCAGATTCATGCGACGACTTAATGAGCTGTATTTGGAGAGATTAAGTGCCAGTATGTAGACTGGGCTGGACGTCCCTCCAATCCCCATTTTAAAGTGTGTCTTGCTCGTGGTTTCAATGAACTTGCATTGGAGGTGGGGCTGTGTTAAAGTGCCGCGATAATTTTAACTATTTGGATGATGACAAGGACATTGACATGTTTTTGGTCATCGAGAAACTTCTGAATGAAGTATGTGGAACAAGTTTCATGGCAGTTAATGTAGACAAGAGATTTTTTTTTTTTCTCTGTATAGTAAGAAGGCTACTCACCTCTCACTGTACCAAAAATACACATGTTTGAATGAAAGGCAACCGTATTTCGATTACTGAAAAGTACATTACTTACTGCCATTTCCTGGTACATGGAAGACAAGTACACAGAATCTTGCCATATGAAGTGCGAAAGCATGTATCTTTCCATGCAGTTTCCGTGTGGGGGCACAAAAAGCATGTACCTTTCCATGCATGCACACAGTACTAAAATCACGACGTGTCTGTGATTCGTGAAACATTGAAACACAAAGAAGAGAGATACAGCCAAAATATGCACATCACCAGATAGAGGTTTCGGCACGCCGAATGAAATAAAACACTGTGCTGTAGGTTGTACACAGGAAAAGTTAGAAGAATGCAGAATTCGTGACATATTCTGCAAGATACTATGTCGTTTACCTTAGCTTCAAGCTAGTATCTATGTCATTTTTACTGGATCCTTTAATAAGCAAGATAGGTTATTCTGAAGGAAAGACTTCTCTGGAAATTTGAAATCTTGTTTGAGGTTGGATGCCCCTCCTGTAAAGCTCCTGTATGCTTAGCCTTAGGCAATTTGAATGTTTGTTTGTTGACTTTGAACTTTGCCATTTTCATGCACTTCCTGCAGACTTGCTGTGACTAAAGTTAACTACCAGTCAGCTACCAATTAGCCGCAGTTGGTAATTAAGGGCCTCTGTAAATACCTGAATATATATTTTGGATCTTCATTTGACGATTTATCCCAAAACTGCACTGTTCACATTTAAGTACAGTAAATGTTCCAATAATCATACCTCTAGATACTTCTACTGTACCACAGCTTCTACATATGTCCAGTGTGGGCTGATATCAGCTTTTCTTGCAAAGAACGGCTCCCCTGGCTAGGCTAGTCACTGGCACCACTGCACTAGTGCACTTGCTACTAATTATAAGAAAGAGCCAAGCCAGGCTTTTGTTTCTTTCTATCTGTTCGGGTTTCGAAATCAAATTAACGCGTGATTTTATCCATCTACGAAATATTTGATCACTAGATGGCATAAAAAGCAAGATCTTGGCCTTGCCAGTTGCCCCTACTCAAAATGACGAATATATAAGAAAAAAAAAAGAAAAAATCCTTGTGAGTGTCCTCTCACAAAAGTATTATTTTTGCTACTCTATGAAGGACTGAGCTAAGCTGGAACATACAAGAAATTCATGAACGGATTCCCAGGAATGGTGCAATCATTGGGTGCCCACGGTTAAAAACGTCCACGACCCAGAATGCCCAAGATATCAAAATGTCCACGACTCCAAATGCCCACAAGTGAGGTCGAAGACCCCGAAATCTAAATTGTCCAAAATGCCGAGGGCCGACAGATCAAAAAGTCGACAGTTCCAAATGCCCACGGGAGAGGCTAAAATCGTCCTGGTTCAAAGTGCCGACGGGTCAAACTGTCCACAGGGGAGGCCAAAATGATCCTGGGACAACGGACACGGAGATTGTAAGGGACAGGATAACCACGAAAAAGGTTTTAGAAGTAAGAAGAAATGTTCTATAGTATTGTTCCAAGAAAGCGAAACTAAGGTAAGAATTGTTCCTTAATTAAAGATAACAGTTTTAAGATCGTTTTTGGGATTCAGTTTGTTTCTACAGAATTATAGTGTTATATTTTAATTGAGCTTATGCTAGTTTAATTAACATACGATTATCACCATTCTGATTCTCGGTCTACTCCTTCCGTTGCTCAGAAACCCCTGATTCGAGTTTACTATGGACTGAACACCTCAATAACTTCATCGTGGGCATTCTGGACCGTGGGCATTTTGAGTCGTGGAATTTTGAACCGTGGTCATTTTGAGCCGTGGGCATTATAAGTCGCGGACTTGTGGGCATTTATAAGATGTATTCTCGCCATTCCCCGAGGACCCCTCGGGGAATCGAAGGGAACGGCGAGAATAGAGGGAGTCACCCCACGCCGACTACGGGGTACAGAAACAGCGAGAACACGGGGAATGCTTCCAAAATGGATTTTGTTCGAAAAAAATAGGCCGTTGACGAAATTAGTCTAGATCCACTTTATTTTTAGTTTTGTTTATTCTGATTGTTTTTAATTATTTTACTATGCATTCCCTTCGAATCTGAAAGGGAGTCCTTTTTGATGATGGTGATGATAATCGGAGCATTCCCCGTCCGTGGAGACTCGCCAGAATACGGGGAGTGAGTCCCCGCGACAAACAAAAACGCGGGGACTCCTCAAGTGGAGTCCTCGGGGAACGGCGAGAATACGCCTATAGTGGGCATTGTGATCGTGGGCATTATGGGTGCGTTAGCACAATAATGGCCTTTAGTCAACACTGAAATTGCATAAGGGGGTAACTCTGAAAAAAAAAACCTTGTTCAGGAGAGCGGAAAAAATGTTTTTTAGCCGTTGCCCCATTACGGAATAGTTCGATTTCTTTTGGACAACGGACGAAGAGATTCTAAGGGATTACCACGGAAAAGGTCAGTTTGTCTATTTAGGATTCGGTAGAAAATAAACGTCTTAAAAAACTTCAAGATCAAAATTCATGTTGCATTTGGAATCCCAAAACAGATAACACTCGATAGGTTTACATATTTTGGTCAGGTTCGAAACGGAAGGCCTTTGGTCATAGGAGGCTACAAATGCAGCTCATTGCCCACCGATGATATATTTACTAGTATGTTCACTACGGACTGAACACCTCAAACAATTCAATTGTGGTCATTTTGAACCGTGTGGTATTTTGGGTGGTAAGCATTTTGAAACATGGGCATTTTGAGTTGTGGTCATTATTAGTCGTGGGCATTTATAGTGAGATTTTTGAGTCGTGAGCAATCTGATCGTGGGCATTACGACTGTTAGCCACAAAAATAGACTGGAAAGAAACGAAGAAATACGATTTTATTCATTGAAAAACACAAATCATCCAACAACGTCAGCGCCACCTGACGAACTGCTTCGGCGGAACCGCAGCCTCGGTAAAACATCAAGAATTGCAATTTTCATCTTAGCACTCAAATATACATTTAGTACGGTCATAAAAACCCAAATTGACACATTAATCCACGCTGCAGAAATGGCAACATTCAGGGAATCGTAAGTGCTGTACTGGGTTGCCTCCGGTATGAGTTTTCCAGTGACTGCCGTCCCGTGGTCCAGTGCGGAATAATAAAAAGAACAATCTTGTCTCTCCAGAAAGCTTTGGACCATTGCTTGAGGAAGACCAACAATTGAAGAAAGCGCGTACTCCTTAGCGGAAAAGGCGCGGAGGGCCGAACACGTCATATTGTGACCTGCTGATAACACACAAGCCAAGACTAGAGCAAGAATTGTCATAATCGGGGTTAAAAGTAGCAATCCCTTCATAATATCCTTCCATACATCCCTCCCCCCTTCCTTAGGACGGAGAAACCCTTTGAAATATACACAACGAACGTGAAACACGGAAAAAAGGAGGGACACAAAAATTAAAAACACGGGTGCAAAGATAGCATAATTGCAGACGGACATGTCGCTTCCTCGTAGTTGCCACTTTGACGATGTTTTTCGAATGTCTGAATATAATATGCAGCCGTTGATGTAGTCCCTCCATAAGTCTGTTCCCATTGCTGAAGAGACGCTGACAAACATGGCCATAGCGCAGCTTGATCCGTACAGAGCCAAAGCCAGTTTATGAGGAAAGGAAGAAACCATATCGGAGCTCATTTTCTGCAAGAAATTGAATGTTACTTGTGTTTGGTAAGGATCAGAGAGGGGACTTCCATTTTCCATTGTGCAGATTTGGGGATGCAAATTTGACGCACTTCATAAAGAGCGTGTTCCACCCTGATTACCGTGGTTACTACGCATGACGTCACGAATTCTGGGGTTTTGCCGTCAACACTGGGACGATTTATCTACTTTTCCAGCAGAATATCATGCGACGGGTGAATCCGACAAGTCACGTTTCAGAGATCCAAGTAGAAGAGTAAGTAGTGCGAGGGGTCCTTTAAGGGTATCGGAAAATATCCAGCTAGTCGGACTGTATGAACACGTATAGGGATTTCAGAAAATATCCAACTAGCCGGAACAGCTTTCAGTCTCAACAGCCATCTGATTGGATAATCAACGTGTCTCTATACAAATTTTCTCAATTTTGCGAATTAGTTTGATAATTCTGCATTCCTTGACGAATTTTCTTATTTTAGCGAACGAGTTCGCTAACCGTCCTGCGTTTCTACAGGAATTTTCTTATCCTAGCCAACTAGTTGGTCAATCATCCTCCGTTTCTATAGGAATGTTCTTATTTTAAGCCAACTAGTTGGATGATCATCCTCCGTTCCCATAGGAATTTTCTTATTTTGGCCAACCTGCCGATCCAACTAGTTGGCTAAAATAAGAAAATTCGTCAAGGAATGCAGGATTACGAAACTAATTCGCTAAAATGATAAAATTTGTATAGAACACATTGATTATCCAATTAGATGGCTGTTAGTTCATTGAGTATTAAACAAGGTGGCAAACTAAATGGGGTCAAAATCCATGAATTGTTGAGACTGAAAGCTGTTCCAACTTGTTGGATATATTCTGACATTCTTATCCGGGTTCATACAATCCGACTAGTTGGATATTTTCCGAGACCCTTAAAGGACCCCTCGCACTATTTACTCTTCAACTTACAGTATTTTAATATATTTGAATACTTTAAAACTAGGCTGTGCTTTCAACAAATAACCCACGGTTTTGGCTGTTTTAAGCCTTTCCCAAGACCCGTTAACTTATAGCGAAAACCGGGAAACAATTTGCATAACTGGTTTTTCTGATCGAAAAACTTCTCGCAGACAACCGTCGACAGCGTGATACATATCGAAGATAGCAAAACACGGCAAGTGAGAAAATCAGCGTGGTTTTGTTAAGAGGGGTTAGAATCCACCGTACGAAATTGGGGCTCGGGGTTTAGAAATATATGGAGTGATTATGGAAGTAGGTTGCGTTAATATTATAGGTAAGACAGGTCATTTGAGACTGTAAGTTGTTCCGACTAGTTGGATGTTTTCCGAAATCTCTATCCGAATTCATACAATCCGACTAGTTGGATATTTTCTGAAATTCCTATACGAGTTTGAAAAATATCCAACTAGCTGGATGTAAAGTTTTCTTCTATACAATTTCTCGTCATAGCCAACTTATAGTTGGCAATGTGGGATTTACTATACGAAATTTCTTACGGTAGCAAACTACTTGGCTACGAACCTTTCTCCTATATGATTTCTGATCGTAGCCAACAGCTAGTCGGCAACGCGGGATTTCCTATACGAAATTTCTTACAGTGGCGAACTAGTTGGAAAACAAACAAAAACTCCTATAGGAATTTTTCTCGTAGCCACAGCGTAGCCAACTAGTCGTCAACGCCGGCTTTTCCTATAGGAAATTTCTTACAGTAGCCAACTAGTTGGCCACCAACTAGCCAACAAGCTAGTGTCCGAGAGGTGTATATGCATGACTGGATATTTAGATTTTGTATATTTATAATCCAGTTTATTAACCAACTAGAGTAGATTATGTCCGCTGGATTTCCGTAAAACTCGCCATCCCTGCGCCATCCTGGACCATTTCTTGTCATCTGTAAGAATGAAGTAGCTCTACCTCCAACAGCTCCAACAAGCACTTTTGGCGCTCAGTTCAATTCAAACAGAGAATGTGCTATACATTTTTGGATGATTATGATGTGTGCCCATGATTTGTGTTGTTAACAGATTAAAGACAATAGGGAGCCTGAAACCCCAAAATTGGCATAGTAAGTGTCATTTAGACTAGTGAATTCAACATGAATAATAAGTCACACCCTTGCTTGTGTGAGCCAGGTGTGATCCTAGGTTACCAACCAATTGATGAACTGTAGTACATTATTTACAGGCAGTTTACAGGAGGGGTATCCAACCTCAGACAAGATTTCAAATTTCCAGAGAAGTCTTTCCTTCAGAATAATCTCTCTGGCTTTAAAAGGAACCAACATTTAACAAATACGACAACATCAATACTGACGGGATCGAAGCTGCTGTAGCCTAATTGAATGGTTTATATATTGGATAAACAAGACAATAGCTGCATTTTTTGCCGCCATCCAGTTAACCGACCTACAAGATTTTCCACTATAAGTCATTTTCTTCCATCGGTTAACTGACTTAAGTTTTTATAAGCTGGTGTTTTGGCTCCGTTTGCTGGTGGATTTACCGACCTGGGGACTGAGGTGAGATCTTCATCCAACCGACCTACGCTCTTGGCATGGAGCAAAATTCAAAATTCTCATCGGAGAGATTGGCGCGGGCAACGAGAAGACTCCATTTTTCTTATAAGCTGTCTTTTAGAGCTATAGTCAAACCGACTGGTGAGACGAAAAAAACTTCCAACAGTGGCAAATAGGCAGGTTAACCGACCTATGGAGAAAAGGCGGTTGGTCATAAGCTCCTCCACCATCCTGTTTTATCCGATATCCTTCCCTCTCCAAATGAAAACACAAGAAACTGACAGGAGAGGGTTGCAAGTTCAAAGGTTCCAAAGTTGTCCCCCGTACCTGCAACACATACGGGGTACCAAAAAAAGCTTCATTCTGAGTTTCACAAAAAATTATAATGAGGGCTGTAGCTGTTTTTGTTATTATTCCAACAACCGTGTTTTGTTTTTGGTTTTATTTGTATACTATAATAGGTCTGTGATGACGAATTGATGATTCATCGTATATATTATAAAATGTGCACTATCCTTGACGTAATACCCAAATTTGCCATTGCCATGATAGTGTTTTTTGAAATAAATTCCTTACCTTAAAAAAAAGGGCAAAAATGCCGCTAATATTTCTAGCTTAACATACTTTTCTTTTGAAACAAGATCATCTCATGCTAACCGTACCTCGAATTCCTCGCCATGACTTATAAAATGATGAAAAAGGTAGTTACCCAAGTCAAAAGCCAGAAAATCTCTTTTCAGAGCAGCTTCAAAACAAAGAAGGGCACAGAATTTGAATATTTTGGACACATGACTGTTGAAAAAGGTCATGTTTTGCCTCTTGACTGTCATGACAACATGTACACTTCATTTTAACATTTTCGCTGCAACATTCGAGGTGGCAGTCTAACTGAGAGCTGACTAAGTAAGATGAATTGAACTGGATCCTTTTAATGTATTACAGACCAGAGTACTGTATTTCTGAGATTTCTGTTTTTGGAATACAAAATAATCCTTAGTCTCAGATTCCAAAACTCAATACAAATTTGAAACTCGAATGGCAACATGCCAAGATTTTGCTTTCTTGTCATTGTCATCAGACTGACCCGTGAGTTGAGATTAGTCTATCCATAGTTCTAAACTAAAGTTGTCTGGTAAATTCGTGCATTCCTGCATTTGAAAAGTAAATGTAATTTTAGAGTGCCTTATTTCTTAATTTTTGGGCATGGTGCTCTAGTGCTGGGCTCCATGCCATGAAGCAAGGTCACAGTACCCCCCCCCCCCATTAACGATGTTTAAGTTGTGGTAGAATACCATACAGCTGTGACCTAAGTTGTGATGTCATGTGATTGAGGAGCTAACATAGGATTTGATTTGTTAAATGTAAACACTACCGGCGCTTCTCTGGCCGCCCACCCAGGGGCGACACTTATGGGGGGGGATGCCCCCCCCCAATGTTGTTGGACAGTCGTTAAAAACAAACGAGTCTGGGAGAAGCGCTGCAGGTTTTCATAATAACCAGTAGATTTGTTCATGAGAACAGTTGTTATTTTTGGAGATTAGTGCTTTTTCTGAAAATCAGTTGATTTTTTGTCAAGACTGTTTTTTTTTTCTTGATAACAGTGTTTTTCTGCAAAAACAGTCAATAAAAATGACCAGCCAGTCGGTAAATACCTTGCACCCCTGAACGTTTATTTTTTTTTAGTTTAAATAGATCAGATGTGTATGGAACTTTGCACTGATTTAAATGAGACCATAAGAATGGGTTGAATTAAAAATCTGAAACGAAAATTTGTTTATGAAATAAGTTATTGTGGGTGTACTATGCCGTTGCACTAGGGCATGGACATAATGGCACCATAAAGTAAGAGAACCACTGTCGCATGTTGGGGACATGTAGATAACATCAGCTGTATGATGCTCTTTTAGTTTTCTTGTTGAGAAGACTCTTCAAAATTACTGGGTGCAGTATTGTAAACTATATATGTCACATTCAGAAATTAAACCATTCATTCCTTTTTCTTCTAGGTACCAAAACAACCAACTGAAGTTGCCTATGCTTGAAAATGTCAAGAAGTCCTAGCAAATCATCAACCCCTTTTTTGAGACCAGCAAAGACTCCGATAGCCAAGACTCCAAACTGCAGACAAGTTGCCTTGAAAAGTTCTGCCACACCTATCAATGGAAGACGGCTTGTAACACCTGTGACTGCCTTGGATGGCAAATTTCGTAGAGTCTCTGAGTCCCCAGTGGTCAACCGATATGCAAGAGCTTCCGGGACATTGTGCACAAGCTCTCCCCTCCCCTCAACCAACACATCTAGAATTATCACAACGCCTGATTTGTTCAACCGGTCAGTACTGGGAACCCCACAGAGTGCTAGAAAAACCAACCAAGTATTGTCAGAAGAAGAGGGAGATAGAGTTGTTGTTGCTATAAGAGTGAGACCCATTCTCCGTAAAGAAACAAATGAAAAAATAAAAAAAGTGATAGAAGTTGATGGAAAACAAATAAAAGTGGCAGACAAAATTCATGATGATATAGTGTTCAAGTATGATATCTGTCTTGATTCGTCAGACGTTGGTGCGTTGAATTATGCAGATCAGCAGTTTGTCTATTCTGCCACTGGGCAACAGCTTTTGGATAAAGCTTTTGAAGGGTACAACACAAGCTTATTTGCCTATGGCCAAACAGGATCTGGAAAGTCTTACAGGTGAGAAATTAGCAATAAATTATTAGCATATGATTTATAATTTATCCAAATCTTCATAAATTATTCACTTTAGAAATTCAACAGAGTTCACTTTATTTAGATAAAGCCCAAAGAGGTAAGTAAGCGAGTCAAAATACGTAAGTCAAGTTACATGGGTCAAACACACAAATTAGTTGATTATAGTGCATCATTAATATTTTTAAAACTTTAAAGATTGATTCTGATCTGACCTAATTTTCTGACTGGTATTTACCTACGCGCCGGACACTACTATGGTGCAAAAAATAATTAAGATCTAATTGGTCATTCCCAAGATTTTCGTCAATTTGCGTTTTTGAATGTGCAGAACAGTGGACGACAGAGAAGACACACAGGTATTTTGGATCTGAATGTAAAGAACAATGCGCGATAGTGAAGACATACAGGGAAGACGAATAAGAAGACATAGCAGAGGGATTCCAGCATAAATATTAAGCTGACTGCAAATCCTATTTGACAGTGCAAAAAGGATATGTCAGCTACACTTTATTAGAGCTATATTTCGGCCCTTCTTGGCAAGGATCCTCTTCAGGCTCAAGCTGTAAAATGAGCACGTTCATTTTCATTTGGCTCCTCCTTGGGGAGGAGTCAAGTAGTGACAGGTGACAGGTGGCCCCGCCTTGGAGGAGGAGCCAGTCAGTCATTAAAGCAATGAACTTGCCATAAGCATGTTCATTTTCTAGCTTGAGCCTGAAGAGGACCATTGCCAATAAGGGCCAAAATATAGCTCTAATAAAATGTAGCTGACATATCCGTTTTACACTGTCAAATAGGAAGCCCAGCCCTCATCAAGAGCAGTGTGGTACTGCCTTTATAGGTAACTCTTGTAGGTTTGTTACTGTAAAACGAGTAATGTCAGTGGCTGGGGACCAACTTGTAAGTCATAGAAGGCACAATCTGTCATTGTTCTTCTACATTACGATGGCTTTAAAACTCATTAAAACCCCGCCTGAAATACTTGTTTGGTTCTCTGCAGGCTTCTGTAAATGCTTTGTCCCTGTCCAGCCATGCTCGCATCTTACTAACATCATGAGAAACATTGCGTATGTCAGCATGTACGAAACCTCTTGCCGCGGTACATGACATCTTGGTTTAATAGCCCGTATAAGAGAAAATCTCTTCTTGGGGGGAAGCTAGTAAATTCGAGGCCGGAAAGTAGGAAGAAAACTATTTCTGTTGCTGGTACTTTAAGCGATTAAGGATACCTAGCTCCCTTATGAGTTATGGAATTATAATCTTCTAAAATCTCTACCTTTCTCCATTGTTTCGTTTTGTGCCTACGAGTTTTTAACGCTTTTTCGGCCGTGCCAAGTTTTGTCCGACACACAACTCGAAGTTTGCGGGAATCTTCAACGTCCGCTAACAACTCTTTCACACAAAAGAATATGAGAATCTTCTGTTTTTTTACTTCTTTTATTTGCTTAGTTTTCCCACTTTTTGGGATCCCAAACGTAAGTGTAGGGGGTACAAAAGTTGTCCGTCTGTCAGCACGATAACTCTCGAAGGGAATGAGCTATTTTGATGAAACTTGGTTTGAGGATTCTTTGGGTCAAGAAAAAGTCAAGTTCGTAGATGGGCTCTGTAGCCCTGCATTTAGGGGTGGGGGTTCAAATTAAGGGGCAATTAAAATATTTGTAAACAGCTAATGAGATAGTCGATGAAGGGTAAGAAGACATGCTAAACTTAATGAAAACCGTTTTCTCGCCGGACAAGTAGTTCGTCCGGAATCCAGCCAAAACCGGAAAGTTTGTTAAAAGAAAAGTTTTTATTTGAAGTTGATTAGATGCTCGATTTAGAGGTAAGAAGACATGCTGATTATGTCGTCGAAGTAGATATGACGTATCGGGGTAAACACACATGCTGGATCCATACCTGATGTGAAAATCATTTTTCGCCTGGAATTCGGACAAAACCTGAAAATTTGTTAAAAACAAAAGTTTCGATTATTCAGTTCAATTTCCTTTATTTAACGGTTTTTGAAAACCATAAAAGCGTCGAAGTAGACATGAGGTATCGGATAAACACACATGCTGAATCCATACCTGAACTTAGTTTTCTTAGATGACTAGCCATTGGCATTAATCTGTCTCTAAATTTTAATAGTAACAAGAGCTTTAAGCTCATATGGCACTTGCAATTGTATGTAGTAGGTTAGGGCTCTGTCAGATTGATCGGGTCTCTGGTATGCCTGCCAAGTTCGTCTTGAAAAACGCCATCACACAAATTCCGAAAGGCCCCCCTCCACCCCCCCCCCCCTCCAAGTGTCCGGATCCAGTCCAGCTGCGCAAACGATTTATCTAGAATAAATGCTTGTTCTTTCCAGCAAGTTCAACTCCGATCCATTCTAACCGTTTCTTGAGATTTCTGATCACCCCCTCCCAACTCCCCCATAGCTGTTGAATCCGCTATCATAAGCTGAGATGAATCATTTGATAAAAAGTACTTTTCGACTTTGCAGTTAACACGCACACTTTAAGGGAGCTTTAACTTCATTTATATGCAAAGCCCTTGAGGCATAAATGATAATGGACTCATGGGGGTCATGAAAATGTATATTTCGCTTAAAAGTATTTTTCCTACTTTGTGGTACAGATTGGTACTTATATTTCGCTTAAAAGTATTTTTCCTACTTTGTGGTCAAGATTGGTACTAATAGTCGGATTTGAAAAGTGACGATTTCCAAGCCAATCTTGTCGAATGTCTAATATTCCAGCCAAGTTGCATCGTCCTACCACATCTAGAAGTACCTTAACTCGTGATCACCGGAATTCCCGACTCCCCCCCCCTCAAACTCCCCCACAGTCGCCGGAGCCAATCCAGTTATGAAAAAGATTTATCCAGAGTATTTGTTTTTTATTCCCACAAAGCTCCATCCCAATCTCTCCAAATCAGCCAGTCACGTATTTTCCGGTCTCCCCCCCCCCCCTAACTGTTGTCGGATCAGGTCCGGACATGAAACAGATCACCAGAGAAATGTCCTCTGTTCAGTTATTAGAGTTCACTCAAATCCGATCACCCGTTCCAAAGTTACGCATAACTCAATATTCCAGATTCCCCCTCCCTCCACTCCCCCCACGGTTATAGGATCGAGTAATTTTCTATTTACAAGTCAGTTTTATCGGATCCCAGATATGCCTCCCAAGTTTCGTCGCGAAAATCACCAAAATTGACATCACCGGAATTCAGGGACACTCCCCTCCCCCCCCCCCCAAGGGTACGGATTCAGTCCAATTATGTAAACGATTTATCTGGGGCAGATGCTTGTTCTTCCCAGTAAGTTTCAATCTGATCCCTCCATTCTAACCGTTTCTCGAGATTTCCGGTCCCCCCCTCCAACTCCCCCATAGCTACCAAATCCGGTCCGGACTTCAAATGGGACATCAGAGATATGTCCTTGATTCACTCATCAAGTTTCATTCCAATCCGATCACCCGTTCGAAAGTTACGTACTACTCAATTTTCCAGATTCCCCCGCCCTCCACCCCCCCCCCCCAGATGGTCGGATTGAGAAACTGATTGTTTCAAAGTTAGTTTGGTCAGGTCCCTGATATGCCTCCCAAGTTTCGTCGCGAAAATCCCAAAACTGACATCACCGGAATTCCGGCAATCTCCCCTCAACCCCCCCCCCCCCCCCCCAGGGTACGGATCCAGTCCAATTGTGTAAACGATTTATCTTGGGCAGATGCGTGTTCTTCCCAGCAAGTTTCACTCCGATCCCTTAATTCTAACCGTTTCTCGAGATTTCCGCCCCCCCCCAACTCCCTCATAGCTACCGAATCCGGTCCGGACTTCAAATGGGACATCCGAGATATGTCCTTTATCCAGTTATCAAGTTTCATTCCAATCCGATCACCAGCTCAAAAGTTAGGCACTACTAAATTTTCCAGATCCCCGCCCTCCTATCCTACCCTAACTCGAAAAAGTGTGGCAAACTGCCCTAAATTTCTCAGATTCCTCCGCTCTCCACTCCCCCGCAGATGGTCGGATCGGGAAACTGATTATTTCCAGGTTAGTTTGGTCGGGTCCCTGATATGCCTGCCAAGTTTCATCGTCCTAGCACATCTGGAAGTACCCTAACTCGAACAAGTGTGACAAAAACTCCGGACCGACCGACAGACGGAGGTGCAATCGAAATATGGCACTTGAGCCAGAGGCTGCAAGTGCCATAAAAATGTGCAATGAGTCTAAGACCGGATATCTACAAGACACAATTATCTGGATCAAATATTAATTTTTTGGGATCCCATCGAAACCTTAGGTCTTGTTTCTGATCCATTTCATAGTGAAAAGATCATTTCTAGTAAGAGTTGTGCCTTAAAGGATACCTCACACTATATATATATATATCATCTGCTCATCGTCCGCGATTGTCTTTTTATTTATCGCGATCTCGTCTTTTTATTTTAAATGTCCGTCAGATTAGAGACTGGAATATTGCAACACTTGTTTACCGTTATCTTCTAGAAGATTCACTACCTGCTGATTTTAAAAATCTTTTTTGCCTGAACTGTCAATTTCATGACTAACACAATACGGCGGTCCAATCTTTCTACCATTTGTTATCCTTCTACAAGGTCTAGCTTTTCTATTCGTCATACAGGTGTAAAAGTATGGAATTCATTGCCTGAAACTGTTAGAGTGTCCGAAGATAGGAAAGTTTATAAAACAGCTCTAAAAAGATTTATGTTATCTAGCAATTATATTTCTTCTGTCTGATTTAATTGATTCATTTTCGTTTGTGCTCTGAGGAAGATCTGACCCATGTCGCAAACCTTTTTTATTTTTCATTTTTTCTTTAGTCATATGTCTGTTGTCGTAAATTCTCGTGTTGTCCTTAAATTTTAGTGTTGATGTGTGATAGTTGTTTGTTTGTTTTTTCTTTACAATGCCTTGGGCTAGAATTGTATTAATAATTTTTACAAACCCATCAGAATTAGTGAAGCGTCGTTTTTTTATGCCACTGGCATGTCAGATGCTTTTGAGAAACTCCAGGTTTATTCATATTTGCTATTCAAATTGTACCTTACCTTACCTTACCTCAGATGTTCTGAAATAGTTGACCACTTTAGAAACAAACTATGCTTACAGAAAATTACATGCGGCCTCGGCTGTTATTAACCTCTTTCCATGTCCCCTGCTTGGATGACAATCTTGGCATAATTTGCAGACCAGTCTCGGGACGAATAAGCTCCTCGGAAACAATGATCGGGCGCATGATACGTCACGTAAAGAGAACAAACGTGGCAAGGCTGATAATCAGTGTATTGCTAATAAAGGAGATACGATAAACTTATGAAGTGAAGAATCTCTGGCATGATACTGGATGGACATACTGCTGAAGTAGACTGAATTACTATCATAGCCACGTTGTGGTCTTTAAGAACACGAATTGGCAAGCTCAAAATATATGTTCACAAGAAATTTAGCAAACATTTAGAAACATTTAGCTGAAATACGAATAAGAAGTATATATGCCGATAGTCTATCTATTTCTTTCAGTAGATGTTTTTGAGATTTTTATGTCATTTCCGACGAACAATCAGCGGAGAAGAAAAATGTGCCCGAAAAATTTGTAGTCTGTGTAGTTGTACGAAAAAGTAGTATGTACTGATAGTAATGTAATATTATGAAGTTCTTTCATTTGATGTGCTTCGGACGGGGACAATCTTGAACAGTAGTTGACGACATCCTCAACTTCAATTTCAACGACTTGCGTGGCCATAGCCTCAGAGCCACCGGAGAGGTACTGCAAAGACAATGGTCGGTGGAGCTTCAGAAGTCGTGGGCGACTTCACTGGAATCAACTGCCCGAAGAAACAGCAAACTGTCCATCATTGAGCCAATTCAAAAAAGGAAAAAGACGAAATGTTTGTTACTCAAATGTATGACCGTAAATGTTTTGAAACAAATGTGTAGAGGCTTTTTGATTCATATTTGCTATTAAAAATTGTACCTTACCTTTGTGGCCTTATTGTTTTTGCGATGTATTATATGGGTTTAAGGGGAAATTTTCTACCGTTAAGAAGGAAATACCTGGGGAGGGAGCGTGCGGTAGAGGGTCTTTACTCGTGCGCTATGTGTGGGGACCCTGAGGAGAGTGTGGACCACTTCATGTCATATTGCCAGGAACTCAATGATTTAAGGTTGGAGCTGCTTCAGAGACAGACAGGCGACGAGGAGTGGCTAAATGGTCTGATGTGTGGTCGATCATTTACTACTATTAAAAATCTGGCAGTGTTTGTCCAGGTGGGACTGAGACACAGGTCTTTGTTCTTTTAAAGTGTTTTAATTGTGTAGCTAGTTTTCTTTGTTTTGTCTTCAGAAAGTGTGTTGATTCTGTAGTTAGTATTTGATTTGCATAATATTTTTGTACCATGGCCCGTTGGGCTTTCCAAGTACAATACATACATACATATTGTTATTATTATAATAATCATTCTTAATAGCTGGTAATAGTTTCTCTCTCATTTTCTGCAATATCAGTCAACTTCTTTATTTCTTTTCAGTATAATGGGCATGCCATCTGTGGATGAAAACCTAGAGTCTGCATCACGAGGCGAGGGAATCATTCCCCGTCTTTGCCGCGAGTTGTTTCAGAGAGTAAATGCACTGAAGGAAGATGGGGAAAGTCCCTGTCGATCTCGCGTTGAAGTAGAAATTAGTTACTACGAAATTTACAAGGAGAAGATTCATGACCTTCTGACCATCAATGAGGCTCATAAGAATGTGCTTAAGGTAAGAGCGTATCTTGCTTATTCAAAGGACCCGAGGTGTTATTTTCATAGGTCTTCATAGTAGCATGATTTCTTGGCGACTTCTTGTCCCCGTACATGTTCCCTTAGTTTCGCGAAACCACGTCAAAAATTAAATGGTGCTTTTTGTCTTTTTGGAAACATAACAAGATAAAATCACCCATGGCAACGAGCCATATCCGAGTTTGTCGGCTCTAAATAAGTCTTCAAAAAGCTCTCCCTTTCACCAAATTAGAAGTGTGATTTATGAACAGTCCACTCTTGTGTCCGCTCTACCCGGTTTTCGGTCTTCACCATTTCTTATCGAGTTCATAACTCGTGAACCATTACAGGTATCGAGTTGAAACTTGGTATACATATTGGCATTGGCGTCTAGTTGTGCCTTTTTGGGATTCCTACCCCCCACACCCACCCAGTTCAGGAGCTCAGATTGCCCAGTGAATAATGTGACCAGAGCTGGATATAGGACGACGAAATTCCGTTTTCTTGTAGACCTTAGAGTTGGAAAATGCTTTTAAAGTGGCACCTTCCCCACCATGGGCAAACTGGGTTCATGGGCAACTGGGCCCAGATTGCCCAAGAGTGAAGTTCGTGACCCGTCACTGGAATCTACAGGTATCAAGTTGGAACTTGGAAGGCTTGTGGGCATTGGGGTCTCTTTTTGCTTTTTGGCGGTCTAAACCCAACTCCCACTGTGTTCAGGGGCAATTGGGCCCAGATTGCACAGTTTTAATGTCTTCAATTTGACAATAACTGAAGGTAAAACGATGAAAATCCTTGTGCTTTTAGGTCTTAGGGTTGGGAATACATATTTGGAGTTGAACCGCCCTCACCCTCCACGTTCATGGGCAAGTGGGCCCAAATTGCGCATGAGTTTCAATTTTTCAATTTATTTAATAATAAAGCAAAACATATCTCTCGTGGGTTAAGTTTTTGACCCGTGGCTGGAATAAATTCTAAGTTGGTATAGGTGAAGATGTATAGGTCTAGATATGCATTTCGATGGCTCTGGACCAGTGGCAAAACTAGCCCATTTTCGTGGGGGGCAAGCCAGATTTTACCCACATGATTTGACAATTTACCGACGAAACCCGCTGTTGACATCATGGAACCGTTGAAATAATAAATTGTGATATATTAGTGGGGATGTTTTTGTAAGGAAAGTTTGTGAATATTTCAATTAGCCTAGCCCCTGGCATCAGAGGCGTTACTAGCCAAAATGTTTTTTTTTGGGGGGGGGGGGGGCAAGAAATTTACCGCCTGGGTGGTAATTTTCTCGACTGTTTTTGCAGAAAAAAACCTCTGTTTTCAAGAAAAACGACAGTTTCGAACTGTTTTGGCGAAAAATCGTGGAGCTTCGCGCCGACTCGGTTATTTTTTACCGACTAGACGACAACATGGGGGGCGGGGGGGGGGTCCCCCCCCCCCCCCCCAACCCACCCCCGGTCGTGACGCCCCTGCCTGGCATTAATGGTTGCCACATGGGTCCAAAAATGTGCCTTGCAGTTATAAGTCTAGCAAACCAGTAAAGTCGTGATAGACACTGCACTAGCAGCGCTGCACTAACCTACTTAACTAACGTCTTTTTTACTTGCTAAGTTACGCGAATTTTCTATGGAGCGTATAGCCTTCGGCTCTATGTGCCATATAGCGATCGTAATGTCTGTCCGCTGTCGGTCCAGACTTTTCTAGTTCGTTAGCTAGGACTAGCACATAAGCTTGGACGTTGAAACTTGACAGTCGTAGGCTATATCAGAGGCGTTACTAGCCAACATTTTTTGGGGAGGAGGGGGGGGGATAAGGTATTTACCGACTGACTGGTAATTTTTACCGACTGTTTTTGCAGAAAAACGACTGTTTTCAAGAAAAAAACGAGAGTTTTGAAAAAAATGACTGATTTTTCAGAAAAACCATTTGTTATGACGAAAAATCGATTGATTTTCAGAAAAAACGACTGTTTTCATGAAAAAAATCAACAGCTCTGAAGAAAAATCGAGGCGCTTCGCGCCGAGTCGGTTATTTTTTACCGACTGGCCGAAACACTTTGGGGGGAGTGGCGCCCCCCCCCCCAGTCGTGACGCCCCTGGGCTATAGATACCCCGACTAAATACTATCCAATCATTTGTGGGGGATGAGGTATCAGAGAACTTGTGATATGCATAAATTGTGAAATGGCAATCCGATTGATGGCTGGTAGGGTAGGAGCGACTGCCCCAAATATACTACTTATGTGTCCGAATCACATCCGACAACCATGAGGGGAATTTGAAGGGGGCGGGAGGGGTCACGGAAGTTTCGTGACAGATTTCGTCGAACCAAAAGGACAGAATGACTGAAATGTGCCATTTATCCGCATCCCGACAGCGGTGGGTGTAGTTTCAGGGAGGTCCCGAAAAGGATAAGACTTCGACAGTACAAAGGTGATGTGCCCAGAGGTGTTACTAGCCAAAATATTTGGGGGGGGGGGTGGACGAGGCATTTACCGACTAGCTGGTAATTTTTACCGACTTTTTCTGCAGAAAAACGACTGTTTTCAACAACAAAAATGACATTTTTGAACAAAAACCGACTGATTTTCAGAAAAATCCACTGATTTTCAGAAAAACCGACTAGTTTGACGAAAAATCGTCTCGGTTATTATTTACCGACTGGTCGAAACACATTGGGGGGGGGGGCGTCCCCCCTCCCCCCCCCCCCAGTCGTGACGCCCCTGGATGTGCCCTAGGTGTGCAATTTTGAGACCTGGGCCCGGTACAATATTCTGTCGGCGTAGTTGTGTGTGTGGGGGGGGGGGGGAGGGGGGAGGTACCAATGATGGGAATTTGAAAGCCATAAATCACTGAGTAAAGTGGACTATTTCCCGGATTCATTGCAGTTAGTGGGTGTAAATAGATTAATAACCCAAGAAAAGTTTGCCTGTGCCGTCGACTAACCGACAAGGAACGGAACGAGAAAGTGTTTGTCGGTGCCTTTTACCCAAAAGGCTTACCGACTTACAGGGAGATACTTTTCTTGTCACCACAAAAAAAAGTCTTCACAACGATAAACGTTTCACATTTATTGATTACCAACAAGTTTTGTGTCGAGTCCAGAAGGAAACGGAAGAGTGGCCCGCGCTTAGCGACAAGACTTTTCCCAGTCATTGCAAAAAAAGAAGAAAAACAAATGAAAGGAGGATCTCGATTTGCCGACAAGGTTTTTTGTCATCGGCTTCATTTTTCGAGAAGGCTTTTGTCGGCATCAGAAACGGAACGGAAAAATAGAATTCGTCCGAAGCATTGCGACAAGCTAAAAGCTTAACGCCAAATGTAATAATAAATAAATAAATTGGACTATTTCCGGTGACTGCATCGGAAAGTCACCAGCAAACGGAATGAGGGATCCGAATCTACCGACAAAGCTTTCCAGATCATCGGCTTTACCCACAAAGCTTTCGTCGGTTCCAGAAACGGAATGAGAAACGGTTTTGTTGGTGCTTCCGATTTACCGAGAGGGCTTTTTTTAATCATCGGAGAGTAGCAGGATCACTGGAACGTGGGTAGTTCGTGGGAGCTTACTGACAAACGACAAACAGACGAAGCAAGGAAAACTGGTTTCGCGGAGCCGACTTCCTCATATGAAGTTTCCTGATTTACCGACAGAGCTCCTGTCGGTACCAGAAACAGAATCCGCACCGACAAGCACTGGCTATGTTCGTGGCTGCCTGAAAAACTGTGTCGTCACCTTTCCTAAAGCGGGATGATTTCAAATTAGGTTAGTTCAGTACTCTTTGGTTATTGGGGATGTGAAATGTCTTGGTTCTAACGCTGTTCATATATAAGATGTGATAAACATTTTACTTTCGTACTCCACCTTTGAGCGCTTACGCACTTGTTATCTCCCTGGCGGGTTCCTCCCGGACATAAACCCCCGCCCTCATACCCCGGCGACCCCCTTCCCCCTCACACACAGCTTCGTTCTCCGGGGGTTTTTGGGATCCCAAAACGTAAGTGGAGGGATACCTAGGACTTCGCAATGGTTGTCCGTCTGTTAGCACGACAAATCTCGAAGGAGTTGAGAGATTTTGTTCAAACTTGGTACAGAGATTTATTGGACCAAAGTACAGGTCAAGTAACGTAGATGGGCTTCGTAGCCCTATATTTAGGCGTGGAGGAGGGAGTTAAAGAGTCGAACAAAAAATATTTTTTAAACGCAAATAAGATGGTCCATTTAGGGGCAAGAAGACGTGCTGTATCTGCATCTGAAACTTATTTTCTCGTCTGACACATAGTTCGCCCGGAATCCGATCGAAACTGAAAAATTGTTATAAGTCAAAGTTATATCTGAAGGTGATTAGACGTTCGATATTCGGGTAGGGAGACATGCTGATTCCGTTTCTGAACTTTATTTTCTTGGCGGGCCAATAGACACGCCGACAAGCTGAACTCGTTTTTGCCAGACAAGTAGTTTACCTGCAATCCGGCAGTATAGAGGGTAGACACAGGGCTCGGACGAGCTTTGCTTGTTGAAAGAAAAATAAATTAGAATTACCGTACCCCACTAATGTTCTCGTGTGGCATTTCCATGTGTGTTTGACCGAACTGTGACTGAAGTGACTACTGTATATTCCTCGAGAGAGCCAGTGATGTCTGCTAGGGTTCTAAAATCTTCCCAGATTTCGCATAGCTCTGCCCACAGGTGAGATGAGTTGTGTTTTTGCTGATACCGTGGTATCTGATACCACGGTAAACTCGATCTGCATTTTTTCGTTTTCGCAGTTACCTGACACTACAACTGCTTTGCAAAAACGACAATTGCTGAATTCGCGCTTTTCGAAGTAACTCCAAATAAATACTCACATCCACTCATATCACAAGTCTTTCCCACCAATTTGACAAAATCTAGGCTCGTTTATTGGTGATGGTGAAAGTGAGATGTCTTTTTCAGATGCCACGGTAACTGGCTACATACTCAGTAAATTTTTACCGTGGTATAGATACCACTGTAACTGCAAAAGCGACTTTTGACCGTAGTATCAGACACCATGGTATCTGCAATCACGCAACTATCGACATAAAGCACTTTATTCTATCTGACAAAGAAATGTCCCCTGTCGGTAGGTACGACACCAGGCTATTGACGGAAATAATTTCAAATAGAGACAGAACAAGGTGCACTGTAAGAAGTGAAGTTAGGTTGATATTTTCCTGTAGAGTTTCCTGTATTATCAGTAGAGTGGTATTTTCCTTTTTTTTGTGTTAGTTTGTTATTTAGTATAGTGAAGCAACGCAAATTAGCTGTTAGCTATGATGTTGTCTAAATAAACCTATCTCTCTATCTCTCTCTCTGATGTAACGTTTACACGGACAAGAAATCCCGTCGAGTAGAAAGGAATTCCGGTCGACTCGAAAAGGATTCCGTTCGTGAGGACGACTAGAAAAAAAGTCTAACGGCACGAGAATCCTTTCATGATGAAAGGAATTCCGGTCTACTTGAAAGGAATCTCGTCGGCGGCGCCGGTAAAAAGACTAAAAAAGTCTAGCTAGCTTTTAGAGCAGCAGTCGTCGGTACTGATGTCATAAATGGTCTCAAAACACTTTCTTATTGGCTAGTGAATTTATTTTTGTCAGATTTTCTGGTTCATGGAATTTAGTTTTTTCCCTTTGCCTGTAAACATAATCTTATCACCAAGATCGGATTCTGTTCAAGTTTTCGGTGTACTTGTAAACGCTGCATGAAAGTAAAGAAGAATTCTGATTCTTCGTTGTGAGTTTGTGTTCCCCTGAGCCTTGTGACGGTTTTTTTTTATATCGTAAATCTAATTATTAAATAATTACTATTTTTTAATAAATTTATATTACTTTATGCTTAGCGATTTTATTTAACCACTCAAGCATCTTGGACATTTTAATAGGTTCGCGAGCACCCTGATACCGGCCCCTACGTCGTCGACCTGTCCACCCATGCCGTCGAATCGTATGATGACCTACAAGGCTGGATCCTCTTAGGAAACCAACAACGCGCAACAGCGGCAACATCAGTGAACGACAGGAGCTCCCGATCCCACGCCGTATTTTGTATCAACTTAAAGCAGATAACTGTAAGTCCCTGTTATGTTCCCTATCTTGGCCGAAGCATTTCGCTCCTCTTCCTTCTTTCACATGGACTCGACTCGACAAGGGGATTTTATAGACGGGACTAAGCTTCCATAGCGGCTTGAAAATATTCTGTGGAAAACAAGCAGAAGAGAGCCCTGAGAATTATCGACTGCCAGAGAAAAGTGCTTATCAATCAATCAATCAATCAAGTTTAATATCCAAATAGTTTCAAGCTAGAAGAGGAATTAAATATTTAAGAAATACACAGACACGAAACAAATTAACTAATACACTTGCAAGATATGACCATAAATAAATGATGGGATGAAACTACGAAAAAATTGGGCAGAAGAATTAGCAGTATATGGAGAAAACTGATTGCCAGTATTCCTCTCGGACGGACGCACGGAAGACGGGAGGGGAGGGGGGAATAGATGGGCCATCTGGGGACAAAACATTATCTTTGCTCCAATTTTTTTTGAAAGAGTATCTCTGCGGTCAGTTAATTTAGGAGCGTCAAGTTTAATGAGAGCCTCTTCATATGAAAAATTATGGTCCCCCAGAACGATTCTCACTGCTCTCTTTTAGACATTTTCCAGGCGATCAGAGATTATTTCCTCGTCCTCAAGGAATTCCGACTCCCAACCTTAGCAGCCCGACGTGTTACTCTTTGTATCATGAGAATCATCTGCTTTCTCACCCAAGTTTTCAGCACCTGTCTCCATCCCCATATTCCCCACCAAAACCTCGACCTATCGCACCTGAACCTGCACCTGTCTCCGTCCCATATTCCCCACCAACCTCGAGCTAAAGCACAAAAGTTCCGGTTCACTGCCAAAAAGTCGGTCACGGGGTCACGGCAAAAAGTTCACGATTAGGGAAGTAAACTGGCATTATATGCATGACAGGTCCTTTGGTTTAAATAACGGACAAGGAGAAACTTCCACGGACCATCAAGGAATTCGTTGCTGTAATCCAGCGCTTAGCGGTTAGTGTTGACAAAACGTAAGAAATCGACCAGAACAAATGGCTCAGGTTCACGTTCTTTGGCGTGTGCCCCCGTCAGTGCAAGAACCGAGAGTTACAGAAAGAGCTTGGTGCCAGCGTCCTTTGAGATCTTGAATAAGTGACAAGTCTATATCCCATAAAGTTTAACTGTTTAATGTACTATTTTTATTGGCCACTTACCCTGACTATTGCCTTATGTTTTTTTAGTCTGCAAAACAGTTATTAATTGTAGGTGGAGAGCGGGGTACCATGAACCACGGGGCACCATGAACCAGGGCTGTATCACCCAATTCCTGTTGCCGTGATTACTCCTCCTTTTCATCCAATGTCGACACCTGGTACCTCTAGGTTCTGAAGTATTTCTGTTCACTATGGACCAAGGCTCCACTTGTGACGGCAATAAGAGTATTTTTGGGGCGATAAAGTAAAAATTTTGTGTCAGACTATTTGTTTACTTTTAAGGTGAAGAACCTGTCAGATCAGGATAATTGTTGGGTTTGTAATGGAATAATGTTACGGCTTTAAGACTGTGGATTTCGATTTACGTTCCGTTTATTACTTTTTTAGTTAGCCATTTTTTGGCAATTCTTATGCCATAGGGGATGAATGAACCACTTGCCATGGGGAACAATGAACCAGTGGTTCAGAGTACCCCGTTATGGACCGTGAAGCGCCAATCGTTTTGTTTCCTTACTGCATACTTACTGATTTGATTACTTACTGCTTTACTTACTCCTGTTGATTATCTTAATCTATTTGAACGGTTGGACAGTATTATATCGTATCAATCCCTGTTGATCCTATGACGCGGAATCCGGGAAGGAAAACTATTAAAAGGCTTGACTCCTGCAAATGTGATGAAAAAGGCATCCTAGAAGTTGAAGGAGCAAAAGTACGAGAAACAACTCGTTTGTATAGCCCTCTTTCAATACATTTGGAAGCACAAGGAAAAAAGAGGTCAGCGCCTGACTATGGAAAAGGCCACAGGATCTTCAGCAAAGGGCAAGAGCGCTTGCTCTGCAAGTAACTGATGTCAAAGTGCATCCCAAAGTTCTTCGATAGATGCCAAGCCGCTTGGACAGACCACCTCAGCAGAACGTAGGACTCTGGTTAACAGTCACGGCTGGCTGCAATCACTGCACTTGGGACTCGTACCCCCCCTCCCTCTCTGCTGGTGTTTCCGCGGGTAAACTTTAAGTCGGCCATGCTCACTGGGCCCCACCTGGGTCGATCGGCGCAGCACGTTTGAGGACGTTGAGGGTTAAGGCATAGATATGAGCTTGCGAGATGGTGAGATAGAAGAAGGAAACCATGGGCTTGTTTTCCTCAGAAGAGTCGCGCGTGACACACTATGTTGCTGAGGGGATGTCCCATGTACATTGACAGTTTGGACCTCGAAGTGGAGTTCTGGAAGCATGTGGATAACGAGGAATTTGTTTCTACCGATGATACGCGTAATTTGTTCCAACTGGTGTTTCGCCTCACAAAGCCAGTCCCTGTTGGTGCGAAATCTCGCCAAGCAGGGAGGTTTGTTTTTGGAATTAACCTTGGGAGGTTTCCACTTGGATAAGATATAGTTGGTATTTTATAAACTTTCTACTTTTTATCTTCATATTATACCCGAATATTGCACAGTAAAAGAAGATCAATCACACTGGTTCATCGTGCCCCGAGGGTGGTTCATGGTACCCCAGGGGTGGGGTAGGATGAACCAGCTGACCAAGTTTTCTAGAACCGTCGGTGTGCTGTACTCGAACAACTTACATGTCAACGAAAAATACTCGGAGATGAGCCGATAAATAAGCTACATTCTGAAGTGAAAAAGATGCTGAAAGCTCCTTTGATTCGCCTGGAAAAAAATCGAAACACAAATGTGGTTCATGGTACCCCGCTCTCCCCATATATTGTACCTTTGAGTATGTTAATTTTTGGCTCGTCGATTTACATACATGTTTATTTTATGACAACAAAAACTAATAATCGGCTCTGTCCGTCGCATGTTTTTCGAATAAAGTGAATTGAACTGAAATTGAATTGATGTCCACAAGTTAATTTTCCGGCTTGAGCCTGAAGAGGACCCTTGCCAAAAATGGCCGAAATATCGCTCGAATGAAATTCAGCTGACGTATCCATTTAGCACTGTCAGTTATGACTCGCAGTCAGCTTGGGCTGAAGGAAGATTTAAGTTAGGATTTAATGTCATCGAGGGAGGAGGAGACGTAGCATCAAGCTGGTTTTTATCTAGTCTGAAAAGTGTGAATAAATTGCTACACGGTTAGAAAAAATAGCAAAAACGTGCAACATCCATTGATTTGATTGACAGTGCATGCAAGAAAAAAAAGGAGAATTCGATGATCCCAGTGGAGGTGTACCCAGAGATGGGCGAATCTGATCATGAAAGGATTCGAATCCGAACCCAGGGCTAGGTACGAATCGGATTCCGAGTCCGCCATTTCATGTTGAGGATTCGACTTCGGAATTGAATCCGACCTTAACAAAAATCAAATCATGTACATAGGTTATAGTCTAAAAATCAGAGGTCACAAAAAGCACTGATATCTGAGGTAATCAGATTACGTGATAGATTACTGAGGATGGTTAGTGGTGGAGACAAAAAAATTGGATTGCCTAGGCCCATTGTGTAAAAATTGGGAAAATTGATGTAGACAAGAACTTTGAGCGGATTTGTAAGATTGAGAGTTTGGAATCCGATTCCGAATCGAGCCTGATAAGCAGAAGATTCGAATCTGGCCAAAAGGTAATCCTGGATTTCGGATTCTTCCATCTCTGGATGTGCCTCGCATTGCATATGTGTTGAGGACGGGGGGGGGGGGGGGGGGACTTTCTTAGCTCCTCTCCAAGCACATTGCTTGTATGATAAAACGCGGCAAAATTTGCACACGTGTCTCCTGACCAATAAGCAACCCGGAAACAGTTGTCCGGAGCCTAACGCGTATCTTCAAAAGCGACAAGCGAAAAAAAAAAAAAAATCAAACAGGGAGGATAAAATACAGCTATGAAATGCAGAACCGAGAGAATAAAAATGGATACAAGTAATACGAAAGTGGAGCTAATTGATATCGTAGGTAATAATATCACTTTGTTAACACTTACTTTTCCTTTATTTTCTTCTTCTATCAGAATAATCCAAGTTTTTTTCAACAATTAAAAATAGTTCTTTCTTCCCAATCTTACTGTTCTGAAAACTGCGAAATTGGATCGCTGATCATCCCAATACGTGGCTGGAATTTGAGCGTGTGATATGAGTAATTACTCGGGCGCACGTTCTAGTTCTGTATTATGAATTAGAATATAGGTCGAGCTTTTTAGCGGGCCATACTTGAACAAATTAGTAATCGCAGGCAGTAGCGTATATTCCGATTATTTTCGGGAGGGGCGACAGCTCAGTAAAAATATGCGGGCGAATCCCACCCCGAAATGTTTCGGCGTTTTTTGCATATTTTGACCGTTTTTAACACTAAAAATACCTCTAGGTGCCAAAAACACCTTTTAATCTTGTAATCATGCACACTACGACTCAAAAACTGTTTCTAAGATCAATTACTGAACCATACTGTAAATAATTTCAATTTAGCTTCTCAATTTGTATTTTCGCGTACGTTTTCCCCGTAAAAAACTCCTTTTCCGAGAATTTGGGATGAAGATCGCCCCTGCCGCCCGTATTTCGCACACGTTTTTCCAATTAAAAACCCTTTTTTCAAGAATTTCGGGAGCGGCGATCGCCCTTGTCGCCCCCCCCCCCCCTAATATACGCTACTGATCGCAGGCTATCTGACCAGATGGTAATAATTTTGTGTGTGGGGGGGGGGGGGTCGCGTTCCAGTTTTGCTTTATGAAGTACGACGGCATCTCGTCTTTTTGTGCCGAATTTGCGAAGTAGCGTATATTACGGTTCGGTACCGCCCCCAGTGCCCGGAAGGAGAATGAACACGGAAAAAGCGCCAGCCTGTAGGAAGGAAAGACCGCTACCCAAAGCCCTGTAAATCCTGCCAATTGAACTCTGAATCATGGGGGTGTTCTGCAGAATGCCCCCCCCCCCCCCCCCCCCCTGTAGAAACGCACTCAGCCTAAAACGTCCTCGCCCAAAAATGTACCCCGTGTTCTATGTAACAGACTATGGCAGGTGGTAAAGACAGTATATAGAAAACAAGACCAAAGGTTTTGATGGGATCCCAACAATTTAATATTCGATACAGACAATTGGATTTTGTCTTTGCCAGATGCAGTCTTCGCCAGACTCCTTGAACATTTTTAAGCCAAAGCCGAACAGATTAAGGCCAAATAGCCAATCATCTGTGAAAACAAAGTTCAGATATGGATTCAGCATGTGTTTTTACCCCTATAAGACATAACTATTTTGACGAAACTGATCGAAACTCCTGCATTACTTCTGCTAAATTTCCGGTTTCGACCGAATTTCGATCGAACTGCTTGTCCGGCAAAAAAATAAAGCTCACAAACTAATTCAGCGTATCTCGTTACCCCTCTATATCGAACACCAATCAACTTCAAATAAAACTTTAATTTGTAATAAATTTTCCGGTTTCAGCCGGATTCCGGGCGAACTATATATTCGGGTAAAAAATGATTGTCATAGACTGATATACGGCTTTTCTTACCCCTAAATCGGACATCTAATCAACTTCAGATAAAGCTTTTGCTTTTAACAATTTTCCGGCTTTGGTTGGATTCCGGGCGAACTACTTGTCCGGCGAGAAAATGGTTTTCATAATCGTGTACAGCATGTCTTCCTACCCCTTAATGGACTATTTCATTAGCTGTTTAAAAGTATTTTGTTTGCCCCTGAATTTGAACGCCTTCCCCCACCCCTAACTTTAGGGCTCCCTTCGAGAGTTATCGTGCTTACATACGGACAGACAGACGGAAAACTTTCGCGATGTCACAGGTGTCCCTCCACTTACGTTTTGGGATCCCAAAAACCATCATATCAATTTTTAGGAAGATGTTATCGAAGACGTCACTCACCGTCTCATCCAGGAGTCCAAGATCAACGTCATTGACTTGGCTGGAAGTGAAAGAGTAGCGCAGTCCAAGGCAGTAGGGGATAGAAGAGAAGAAGGAGTGAAGATCAACAAGTCCTTGCTGACCCTGGGTAGGGTGATCATTGCCCTCGCTGACAAATCCAGGGGAAAGAAGGTGGTGGTACCGTACAGGTAGGATGGTAGTCATTATTCTACAGCTGTTGGTGGTGGGTTGCATATTAGCTGCGTTCTTTGTCACGGGAGTTCTCACCGGTGGTCTCCGATTTTTCTTATAAGCCGTTTTTGCATTCACCGGTGACTACTCACCAGTCTTATAACCCGTTTTTGAACCAACCGATGTCCGGTTTTACCTCACCGGTGCGGACTAACCAGAACCTGCTAAGGAGCCCGGCTTCAGCGAGGAGTTAACAAGCTTTCATCAACTCACCGGTGAACCAACGCGTTATAAGAGGAACCGGACACTGGTGACAAAACACCAGAGACAGCCCGGAGTGCAACGAACGCAGCTATTGTCAACGAATAAGCAACAGAATGGGTCCAAGGGGAGGCAGATTGGCTCAAATTGGTTCTGGAGCCACCCGATTATCGAATTCGTTGGCAGAAGGTTAATAATTAACAAGAAGAAGTTTCATAATTTCATCGTAGTAAGAAGTTTTACTCACAAGCGTTTAGCTTACTGTTTTTTTAAATAATAAATAAATATCATTACAGAAGGGTGTCCAGTTTCAAACAGGAATGAGATAACACACCACCTAATAACATTACAGAAAAAAAAACACGTGTCAAATGTTTTTGTAAAAAATACACTAACATGGATTATAACGTTTCTTTTAGCGAGAAAAAAAACACATACAAGAATAAAACCTTGGTTATAACATTTAGTTTGTAGCGTATGCCGGTTTTGTTATTTAATTTGTTATTTTTGGCCCTAATTGGTCGTTTCTTACTTTAAATAAATAATAGATATAACGGGAATGTTCTGTAACGCCAACAGATAATGTGCTGTCACATCTGTTTAAATCAGAGGTGTCGTTTCGTGGAAACCTAAGGGGGTCGTCGTCCCGGGCCTCCTTTGCATTCTTGCACGTAAAGTTTATATAGGTGACACCGAAAATGCTTGAGTGACAAACAACATAATTATCTATGACAAGTAATCAAAAGAAGGACTGAGGCACTAAGGTGATAAATCGCCTTTTTGACAAACTGAGGTAAGGGCACAATCTAGGACACATGTTTGCGCTTTCTCTCTGTGCGATCAAAATCCTACTGAGATTTTCAGTCGGCGAAGGTAAATTTTTAGCCCAAGCTGACTTTGAAACATAAGGTGCGTTTTTGTGGATGTAGTTTCGGTGTAGTTTCACTGTAGTTTGACGTACTTTTGTTTCAGTTAAGAAAATACAGTATGTGTACCGTGTTATTTGTCCATTACACATACTGTACTTTCATAACTGAAACTAAAGTACGTTAAATTACAGTGAAACTACAACGAAACTACATAAAAACAAGAGTTGGAAGCTCATATGGCACTTGCAAGGCCGGATCAGATGGAAGTGATTGTTAAAAGTATTTTTTTCACTTTTTGGTTAAGATGCGCCAAAGAGCCTGACGAGGACCCTTGCCAAATAGGGCCGAAATATCGCTGACGAAGCATCGTAGCTGACGTATCCGTTGTATACATTATTTGAATAAATGCGCCAAACTTGCAAGGCTGGGTCAGAGGATGGAAGTGGTGGTCAAAAGTTTTTTTTTTTAACTTTTTGGTTATCATGCGCACTTTAAGGGTGCTTAAAAAAAATTTCTAAGCAGAACCCTTGAGGCAAAAAGGATCATATGCTCATGGCGATCGTGAAAAAGTACATTCTGCTTAAAAGTATTTTTTGTATTTGCAGTTAAGATAAGTTCTTTATGGGATGGACGGATCGGAGAAGTGACCCCCTCGGTACCCGAATCTGGTCCGATCCTGTCACTGATGCACCTAGGACTTGTGCCTGTACTTCCCACCAAGTTTCATCCTGATCGCTCCACTCCATGCGTGTCACAAGATTTCCGGTTCTCCCCTTCGACCCCCCCCCCCCCCCCCAGATTCATCGGATCCGGTCCGGACTTGAAATGAGCATCTGAGACACGAGGTCTTTCCAGATATCAAGTTTCATTAAGATCCGATCACCCATTCGAAAGTTATGCAGGCCCCTATTTTCCGTATTTCGCCGACTCCCCCTCCCCTCACGATGGTCGGATGGGGCAAGTGACTATTTCCAAGTTAGTTTGGTCGGGTCCCTAATATGCCTGCCAAGTTTCATCGTCCTAGCCCTTCTGGAAGTACCCTAACTCGAGAACAGTGGACTTTTTATAAGTAGTGAACTGATGACAAAAATGCTCCTCAGCCGGGATTTGAACCCAGGACCCTCTGCTTACAAGGCAGTCACTCTACCACTGAGCTACCGAAGGGCTTGTGAACAGTGTTAGCAAACCACTACAATAGTCTGGTAGAAGCCGGCCATAGGAACAGTGATCCCGCCGGAAGGCAAATTCGTCTAACCAGTTCACATCCCCATGTCACGTAAATTAATAATATAGATGGCGCTTTAGACAAGGGACTTGTACCGTGACCAATACCATAAACATTTTTTCGAATATAATTTAGAAGTCTAGGACTCCCTTGTCGGAGCCACGTAGACAAACCAGGACCCACAAGACGGGGTCTCATGGTGAAAACCAAATAAAACCAAATATGTAATTTTAATGGGGAAGACGCCCTTGAGATGGAAACATTTACAAGCATTGAACTGATAGACAAAAATGCTCCTCAGCCGGGATTTGAATTAGGACCCTCTGCTTACAAGGTAGTCACTCTACCACTGAGCTACCGAAGGGCTTGTGAACAGAGTTAGCAAACCACTACAATAGTCTGGTAGAAGCCGGCCATAGGAACAGTGATCCCGCCCGAAGGCAAATTCATCTAACCAGTTCACGACAGACCGACCTAAAAGTGATCGGTATATGGCACTTGAGCGGAGCTGCAGGTGCCATAAAAACGCACCTATATATTCAAATAATGCATAAAACGGATACGTCAGCTACGGTGCTTTGGCAGCGATATTTCGGCCCTTCTTGGCAAGGGTCCTTTTCAGGCTGTCAATCTTCAGGGTCAACGTTGGGGAATGAGAAAACCTGTAAAAAGCAAAGATGACAACAAGCTTTTGATATATCGTCCCAAACTTAAAACGCGATTACCTCGAAACTAGCAAAAAGCGAGTTATCACCCCGTTCGCTCGGCTCTTCAGTATATTCACGAAGACTGATGTAAAAATATATTTTGTATAAAAATTATATGCATATTCAGTTTTGCGCCTTTTCAACTAGGTTTTAAAGCGTTTTTTATGGCGATCGCAATTTCTGTCCGTCCGTCGGTCTGTCGGTCCGGGTTTTGCTAGTTCGGGCACTTCCACATAAGTTAGGACGATGAAACTTGGCAGGTATATCAGGGACCCCAAATGATTAAGTTGGAAATAGTCACTTCCCCGATCCGAGCATCGTGGGGGGAGTGGAGGGAGGGGGAATCCGGAATCTTGAGGTATTTATAACTCTTGAACGGGTGATCGGATCTTAATGAAACTTGGTATTTGGAAAGACCTCGTGTCTCAGACGATCCTCATAAAATCCGCACAGGATCAAGTGACTTCGGGGGGGGGGGGGGGTTGGAGAGGAGAACCGAAATGTCATTGCCCCAATCGTGCATCAAAAACAGCGTTTATTAAATCTCAGGATTAGTTTTTTCATTCAGTGGCATTTGAAAGTAATTTATTTGAACAAGATATTTATAGTCGGTAGAAGCTTCAGTTATTTATTACAGGCTTGTTTCCCCTACGTGGACCAGGAGGATTGACAGCCTGACAAGGACTCTTGCCAGGAAGGGCCGAAATATCGCTGATGAAGAATCGTAGCTGGCGTATCCGTTGTAAACATTGTTTGACTAAAAGGGAACCGGAAATCTTGGGAAACGCTTAGAGTGGAAGGACCAGGATGAAACTTGGTGGGAAGAGCAAGCACAAGTCCTACATACATCATTGACGTGAAATTAGATACCTGATTTCTAGGTCTAACCCTGGGGGGCGTTGAAGGGGGGATTTTGTGACATTCTCATCTACTTTCTTGTACCACCTACTCGTAATAAGTGCCATATGAGCTCGTAGCTCTTGTTCATGGGTAGCTGTGGGACCCCTTGGAAAGTCAGGCGGCAGCTGCCCTCCCCCCCCCCCCAAATGACACCCCTGATTGAAATTGACAATCCTCGTGAAAATGTTATTACACTTCAGAATTGTGTGGATAAAACTGCGAACACACGATCAGGGTTTGCCGGCCGGATTTTAATCACTTTCATCATCAAGTTACAAAAATGTCAGCTCTTCCATATGGAAGTGATGATGGTGACGAACATTCGGGCAGGAATTCCAGCTCGGGAGCTCCAGCTGCTACCATTTTTCCGACCATTGCTCCTCGGGTGAACCAAATAGACTCAAATTGATTTTGACCATTATCTGTGTGAATAGCGCACCTTCATTTATTAAATATGCAGAGTCGACCTGCCGAGGGACGAGGCACACGAAGCACTAACTACGTTTACACGGAGGGTATTTCTCCGTACTCCGTGGGTATTTTTCCCCGCAACAGCAACAAATCCCCGGGTATTTTGGACTTTAATTTCACCTACTTTTTACCCGGGGATTTGTTTGTCCAGCTGTATTCTTCGACGTCAGCAACAACAAAATCGGATTTTCGAGCAATAATTTTGATTATGTCCATATAAGAAGTGATCCAAATGGACACATGTTGGTGTCCATTGTAGAGAGATATCCTGAGCTTTACAACCTTGGAATCTATTGCCACATGACAGTACTCTCCCTTGAAAAACCCGGGTACCGTGTGAACACTTTCCCCTCTCGTTTTCGGGGAAAAGTACCTGCCGTGTAAATGATGCTTAACGGTGTGCATCCCTAATGTGGTACCGCGAATAACCAACTGTGGATCCCCTCCGTTTCTGAGATCCGAAAGCGAATGTGAGGGATGCACCTTAAACCTATCCCGACGCTCAGGTTGAGTTTCGAGGCTGAAAATGTTATCCGATCAAATTAATAGGAGGATTGATATGGCGTTGAGGGTAGGTTGAATCAAGAACCGTTGCCCCGGATTGACAATGCGGATGGAGTGAATTCCATCCTCTTAAAAGTTCACCCCTTCCCCCCCCCATGAAAAATGTGTAGCCTGCGTAGTTGTACGAAGAGTTGCATGTATTGATAGGTAATAAATAGTAAAGAATACTATCATTTAATATGCCTCAGGCTGGGCCAATCTTAAGCAGTAGTATCCAGTAACATCCTGTCTTGCTATAGTAGCATCCTGTCTTGCTAATAGTAGAATGCAGTAACACAGAAGCCTTGAAGTAGAAGCATGTAGTAGCATCAGTTACTTTTTCGTACAACTTCATACTACGATTTTTAAATACAGTTTTCATCGGGCCCTCATCTCCTCCACACAAACTTACAGACTTACTTTTCCTCCCCCAGAGATTCTGTCCTGACGTGGTTGCTAAAAGACAGCCTAGGTGGCAACTCGAAGACCGTCATGCTAGCAACGATCAGCCCATGCAGCAACCACATAGAAGAGACCTTGGCAACACTGCGATACGCTTGTCAAGCAAGGGATATTGTAAACCGTGCGCGTATCAACGAGGACCCAAGGAACGCTGTCATAAGGTATGTCTAAATTGCCAGGATAGTTGAGCTTTCATGTTTTTGGGATCCCAAAACGTGGAGGGATACCTATGACTTCGTAAAAGTTGTCCGTCTGTCAGCACGATAACTCTCGAAGGGGTAGATATTTTGTTCGGTCAACGTTTACATTTTATAAACCGACCTAGGGATAATCAAATCCTATGCTGGGTCACATGTGCAATGTGCGTCACGACTGTATGGTATTCCGGAACAATTTATACGACACCGGAATTTCTTATGCATTCTGTTGTGTTTTCATCGAGTGTCTGGCTTTCGATTCAGTGATATGAAGACATAGTTTTCTTGCGAGTCGCTAGGTCATCCGGGTTGCCCGCAATCAGTCGAAAATAGATAATTTGTCAGTTTTAAGAAACGTCTTTATCTAGCTGTTTATTTTGGTGTGAATATAAGAGTTCGTTCAGTCGCGTTTACAACAGTTGTGTTATACCGATATACCGTATACCGATCGCAATTCGCTGTTGGTCTGTCCGTTTTTTTTGTCACACTTATTCGATTTACGGTACTTTCAGATGTGCTTGGACGATGAAACTTGGCAGTGGCAGGCATATCAGGGACCCGACCTGGAAATAATCAGTTTCCAGATCCCACCATCTGCGGGGGAGTGAAGGGCGGGGGAAACTGGAAATTTGAGGGCAGTTGTCACACTTTTTCGAGTTATGGTACTTCCAGATGTGCTAGGACGATGAAACTTGGCAGGCGTCAGGGAGCCGATCAAACTAACTTGGAAATAATCAGTTTCCCGATCCAACCATCTGGGGGGGGGGGGGGGGGTTTGGAGAGCGGGGGAATCGACCGGATTCGACAGCTATTGGGGAGTTGGGGGGGGGAGACCGGAAATCTCGAGAAACGGTTAAAATGGAGGGACCGGAGTAAAAATTGCCGGAAGAACAAGCACCTGCCCTGGATAAATCGTTTGCACAATTGGACTGGATCCGGATGCTTGGGGGGGGGGGGGCAGAATTCCGGTGATGGCGATTTTGGGGATTTCCGCGACAAAACTTGGCAGGCATAGCAGGGACCCGATCAAACTGACTTGGAAATAAAAATATCTCGATCCGATATCGGAGGGGGAGTGGAGGGAGGGCGAAACCGGAATATCGAGTCATGCGTAACTTTGGAAAAGGTGGTCCGATTCGAGTGAAATTTAGTGACCAAACTAGCGTCGAAATATCCAGTTTCTCGATCCGACCATCTGGGGGGGGGGGGGGTAGGGTTGATCGGATTGGAATGAAACTTTTGTAACTGAATAGATGATGAGATATCTCTGATGTCCCATTTGAAGTCCGGACCGGATTCGACAGCTATGAGGAAGTTTGGCGGGAGGGGAGACCGGAAATCTCGAGAAACTGTTAGAATGGAGGGATCGGAGTGAAACTTGCTGAGAAGAACAAACATTTGCTCCAGGTACCTTTACACATTTGGACTGGATCCGGACACTTGGGGGGGGGGGGGGGAGGGTTTCCGGTTTTGGGGATTTTCACGACGAAACTTGGCAGGCACATCTGGGACCCGATCAAACTGACTTGGAAATAAACTTTCCTCGATCCAATAATCGTGGGGGGAGTGGAGGGAGGGAATCCGGAATATTGAGTCATGCGTAAATTTGGAACGTGTGATCGGATTCGAGTGAAAGTTAGTAACTGAACAGAGGACATTTCTCCTTTTTCATGTCCGGACCGGATCCGACAACTATTGGGGGGGGGGGGGGGATATGTGACCCGCTTAGACTGGAGAGGTTGGGATGGAACTTTGTGAGAAAAAAAAACAGATGCTTTGGATAAATCATTTACAGAACCGGATTGGCTCCGGGCAGTGTGGGGGGAGTTGGAGGGGGGGGGGGGGGGTCCGGAATTCCGGTGATCGCAAGTTATGGTATTTCCAGATGTGCTAGGACGATGAAACTTGGCTGGAATATTAGATATTTGGCAAGATTGGCGATTGGCTTAGAAATCGCCACTTCCCAAATCCGACTATTCCTTAAAGCTTGACTGCAAAGCAAGAAAAATACTTTTAAGCAAAATATACGTTTTCAAATAAGGCATACAACGGATACGTCAGCGACGATGCTTCATCTGCGATATTTCGGCCCTTCTTGGCAAGGTGATGAAGAATCGTAGCTGATGTATCCGTTGTATACATTATTTGAATATATGTTTCAAAGTCAGCTTGGGCCCAAGGAATATTTATACATTTTCATGATCCGCATGAGCCCATTATCATTTTTGCCAAAGGGTTTTGCTTACAAGTAAAGTTCTAGCTCCCTTAGAGTGCGCATCTTAACCGCAAAGTCGAAACGTACTTTTGATCAAACAATACATCTCAACCCATGCAAGTGCCATATGAGCTTACAGGTCTTGTTGTTCGTCTTTTCACTCGCCGTTTCGATAGCTTTCAACTTGTTTTGCATTTTCGTAAAATATTCCTAAGCACTGTTTGCCAGTTTCACATTTTTGTCAAAAAAAAGCAATCGCCGGCTTCGCCTTTTACCTCGCCTTTTTGCAAAAAGGGAAACTTGGCAGCTGACCAAGTTGCGCTCTCCTTTTGGCTTTTTGGGATCCCAAAATGTAAGTCGAGGGATACCTATGACATCGCAACGTCTGTCTGTAAGCACGATAACTCTCGAAGGGAATGAGATATTTTGATGAAACTTGGTGTGAGGTTCATTGGGTCAAGGGCAAGGTCAAGTTCGTAGATGGGCTCTGTAGCCCTACATTTAGGGATGGGGGAGGGGGTTCAAATTAAGGGACAAAAAAAATATTTTTAAACAGCTAATGTGATAGTCGATTATGGGGTAAGAAGACATGCTGAGTACGATGGTGAAAACCATTTTCTTGTCGGACAAGTATTTCGTCCAGAATCCGGCAAAAACCGGAAAGTTGGGTAAAAGTAAAAGTTTCATTTGAAGTTGATTAAATGTTCGATTTAGGGGTAAGGAGACATGCTGGAAACGATGGTGAAAACGATTTTCTTGCCGGACAAGTAGTTCGTCCGGAATCCGGCAAAAACCGGAAAGTTGGTTAAAAGTAGAAGTTTCATTTGAAGTTGATTAAATGTTCGATTTAGGAGTAAAAGGACATGCTGAACACAATGGTGAAAAACATTTTCTCGCCGAACAACTAGTTCACCCGGAATCCGTCCAAAACCGGAAAATTTGTTAAAAGCAAAAGTTTGATTAGATGACAGATTAAGGGGTAAGAAGAGAGGCTGAGTCTGTATACGTTTTTGGGATCCCAAAACGTAAGTTGAGGGATACCTATGACATCGCAAAAGTTGTCCGTCTGTCCGTCCTCCGTCCGTCCGTCCGTCTGTAAGCACGATAACTCTCGAAGGGAATGAGATATTTTGATGAAACTTGGTGTGAGGATTCGTTGGGTCAGCGGACCAGTCGAGTTCGTAAATGGGCTTTGTAGCCCTACATTTAGGGGTGGGGGAGGGGGTTCAAATTAAGGGGCAAACAAAATATTTTGAAACAGCTAATGTGATAGTCGATTATGGGGTAAGAAGACATGCTGAACACGATGGTGAAAACCATTTTGTAATCGGACTAGTAGTTCGCTCGGAATCCGGCCAAAACCGGAAAGTTTGTTAAAACTAGAAGTTTTATTTGAAGTTGATTAGATGTTCGATTTAGAGGTAGGAAGACATGCTGAAGACGATGGTGAAAACCATTTTTCGACGGACAAGTGGTTCGCCCGGAATCCGGCCCAGACCGGAAAGTTTGTTAAAATTAAAAGTTTTATTTGGAGTTGATCAGATGTCCGATTTAGGGCAAGAAGACATGCTGAACTTTTATGTGAAAACAATTTTCTACCCGGACATGTAGTTCGCCCGGAATCCGGCCAAAACCGGAAAATTGTTAGAAGTTAAAGTTTTATTTCTAGCTGACTAGATAACCGATTTAGGGGTAAGAAGAGACGCTGAATCCGTGTGTGACAATCATATTTTACCCGGACATATAGTTCGACCGGAATCCGGGTGGAGTCGGAAAATTTGTTATAAGTTAAATTTTTATTTGAAGTTGATTAGATGCTCATTATTGGGGAAAGAAGATACCCTGAGTTCGTTTTTGAGTTTTCTTTTTTCGCCGGACAAGAAGTTCTAGAGTTCGGCCGAAACCGGCAAATTGGCAGAAGTGGGAGGAACTTTTCGTCAAAACAGATATGACTTATACGGGTAAACACACATGCTGAATCCGTATCTGAACTTGGTTTTCTCAGGTGATTAGCTATTTGGCCTTAATCTGTTTCTGAATTTTAATTGTAAGAATGTTCAAGGATTCTGGCGATGACTGGATCTGGCGATGACTGGATCTGGCTAAGACAAGACCCAGTTGTCTGGATCAGATATTGAATTTTTGGGATCCCATCGAAAAGTTTGGTCTTGTTTACCCGGACATATAATTAGTCCGGAATCCGGTTGTAACCGGAATTTTTTAAAGTCAAGTTTTATTGAAAGTTGATTAGATGTTCTTTATAGGGATAAGGAGATACGCTTGATTTGTTTCTGAATTTTCAATTTTTGCTGGACTAGTAGTTCGCTCAGAATTCGGGCGAAACCGGAAACTTGGCAGAAGTAAAGCAGGAAGTCTTGGTCAGTTTCGTCAAAATAGATATGGCTTATAGAGGTAAATCTGAACTTGGTTTTCTCTGATGATTAGCCTGGCGAAGACTGGATCTGGCGAAGACTAATTGTCTGAATCAAACATTAGATTTCTGGGATCTCATCGACACCTTTAGTCTTGTTCCGTTGCGACTTTTGCCAGTACTGTCGTCTGATATATTGTCCGCTAACGAGAAAATCGCTAACTTCACGGGACAAGTATTGGTATTTTCGTAATATGACATTTCTGGACCATATTATCGTGAAAATAGACAAAAGTGCTATGTCTTTACACCTTGGGAGGGGGGGGGGCAAAGGTTAATATTGGGTCCTCGTCCCAGGTTTATTACTTGGGACTAAAATTCGGCTACCATTTCTGGCGCTATTAGGCTACATAGGATACTTTTTTTGCGGGGGGAGCATTTAAAGTAATTTTTGAATATACCATATAGACGTCTTTGCTTTGCATTTTGCCTTTGAATCCTATTTGAGCCAATAATGAGTACCAAGATGGGACTATTGTTATAAGCACAATCTGGTCTTTGTAAATTACTGTTTGTATAATAATTAACGTTAGACAACGCTGAAATTTGACACGAATGGCCCAAAACCGTCGGAAGTTCGGGCTCTGGCCCGGTTGGTCCGTTGGGTTTGGGGGAGGGAAGGGGCTCCTGGTTTCCGAAGTGACGAACAGTCCTACTTTTTTTGCGGGAGGGGGGGATTTACAGTTATTTTCGAATGTACCAAATAATATCTTTGCTTTCCATTTTGCCTTTAAATCTTATTTGAGCAAAAAAAAGAGTACCAAGGAAGATTTTGTGCCCCTGAGAAATTAAGGGGGGATTATAACGAAGCTATGGCACTAATTATTGGGATCCCAAACCGCAAGTGGAGGGATACATATGACTTCGTAAAAGTTGTCCGTCCGTCTGTCTGTCTGTAAGTACGATAACTCTCGAAGGGAATGAGATATTTTGATGGAACTTGGTGTGAGGACTCTTTGGATCAAGGGAGAGGCCGAGTTCGTAGATGGGCTCTGTAGACATTTAGGGGTGGGGGAGGGGGTTTAAATTAAGGGGCGAACAAATTTCTTTTAATAGCTAATGAGATATGAAAATCATTTTCTTGTCGGACAAGTAGTTCGCCCGGAATCCTGCTGCAACCGGAAAATTTGAAGTTTTTATCTGAAGTTGATGAGATATTCGATAATGAGGTAAGGTGATACGCCGAACTCGTTTTTGGGATCCCAAAACGTAAGTGGAGGGATACCTATGACATCGCAAAAGTTGTCCGTCTGTGAGCACAATAACTCTCGAAGGGAATGAGATACTTTGATGAAACTTGGTGTTAGGGTTCTTCGGGTAGATGGGCTCTGGAGCTCCACAATTTAGGGGTGGGGTCCAAATTACGGAGCAAACACAATATTTATAAACAGCTAATGTGATACTGGATTATGGGGTAAGAAGACATGCTGAAGACATGCTGAACACGATGATGAAAACCATTTTCTCGCCGGACAAGAAGTTGGTTCGGAATCCGGAGAAAACCTGAAAGTGTTAAAAACAAAGTTTTATTTGAAGTCGATTAGATGCTCGATTTAGGGATAAGAAGACATGTTGAACACTTATACGAAAATCATTTTCTACCCGGACAACTAGTTCGCCCAGAATCCGTACAAAACCGGGAAAGATGACATATTTAGGGGTAAGAAGAGACGCTGAATCCGTATATGACAATAATTTTTTTACCAGGACATTTATTTCGTCCATCCGGCCGAAACAAGAAGTTTTTTTTATAAGCTAAAGTTTTACTTGAAGTTGATTAGATGTTCTTTATAGGGATAAGGAGCTACGCTGAATTCGTTTCTGATTTTAGTTTTGCTGGACAAAAAGTTTGCTCGAAATTCGGCCTAAACGGGAAATTTGGAAGTAGTAAAGCAGAAAGTCACGTCAAAATAGATATGGCATAGAGGTATTACTGAACTTGGTTGTCTCGGATCTGTTTTCTCGGATCTGTTGTTTTTATAGAGGTATTACTGAACTTGGTTGTCTCGTATCTGTTTCCAAATTTCAATAAATATGTTCAAGGATTCTGGTGAAGACAAGACCCAATTGTCTGGATCAAATATTAAATCTTTCGGATCCCATCGAAACCTTTGGTCTTGTTATTAATATTTAGCATAATCATTATTACTGTTTGTATACCGATAAACGTTAAACAGCGCTGAAATTGGAGTCGATGGCCCCTGTAACAAACTCTGCCGAACTGAGCGTTGGGTTCGGGGGAGGGAAGGGGCTCCTGGATTCCGAAATGACGAACATTCCAACCTCCTTACCCCTAGGCAGACAGTGCAATGATTTGCGGCAGTGCCTTGCCTGCATAGGGATAGGCGTGCTGGATACGCTGAGGCATGTCGGTTGGGTAGCTTTGGAGGCAGTGGAGGTGGGGCTTTGCTGGACGAGTTCGAGCGACTCTGGACCCTGAGTAGAATAGTGCAATGAAGGTTTTGTGCCGCACGGCACTACCCGGCTCAGGGGACGTCATCACTGTATAGCCTAGGCAAACGGAGATTTGTAGGCCAAGTGATCCTGCCCTGTAGCTCCAGTCGTTCAAGAAACAATGGCAGAATACTTCTAAGCCTGAAAATAAATAAACATGTGTAAAATATCACGGTATCGGTTGTCGGGATGTTAACTTATCCAAATGGGGGCAGTAGAAAAATTAGGCATTTCAAAGCATTTATAATGTATTTGGTTACAAGCTAAACCATTAAATGATTATTACTTAATTAATACTTGAAATAATTACGTGACCTCCGAAACTTTCTTATTGAATCATTAAATCATCCATAGGTTTAAAGGGCGATTCTGGCGTTCTCGTGGGTTTACTTTCCGAAAAGCTAAGCGAAATCAGCCATGCTTAATAACTTATGGAAAGCGTACACGACTTTCGGAAATCACTTTCCACAACAACAACAGCTCTAGAAAGTGAAGCGAGTTTTATCCGAAACGGCAAGACGCGTTCCAGGCCAACAGAACCGCCCTAGCATCCGCAGAAATTCCAACAACTATCCTCAGTAAAATATAACATCCAGTTCTTGTCCCAACTTGTAACACTCGTTCAGCCCACAGACACTTTTCACTATTAACCTTTCCCGGTTCAAGCCACCTTTTCAACTGATTGAGTGAAGTTGCCAACCGTCGTATATGAGAGGTCACCCCAAGTTGCGAAAACCAATGTTGTTTTCTTCGAATAAATGGGCAATCCCAGAGCAGAGCAAGCGCGCGGAGCGAAGGGTTGTTTTATGCGTAATTCATGGGAAAAATCGGGTGGTTATTCCCAAGGGGTGAGCAAGTCTTGTGCGGGGTTGACCGGTTTTGTGGTGGGAAACTTCATGGGTTAGATAGTGACCTAGTTTAGATCCATAGCCTTATTTTGGTTTGCATATTCTGATCAGCTGGGGTGTTTTGCGCATATATCAATATTTTTTTTTTTAAGAAATCGGTTGGTTACATTTTTCTGCGCGGATAAAATCTGGAATTGTATGGGCTTAGACGTCGTGATCTTGTTTTTGCAAATATCTTCTAAGTTTGAATAAGGTTTTCTGCATTAGGGGGTTAATTTTGATTTTTGTTGAGATTCATTATTTCACATGTTAAAAGAACTATATGTAATCTTGGATCAATATGTCTAAGCTAGAATCTTTATTTTGTATTCAAATAATGCATAAAACGGATACGCCAGCTACGATGCTTTAGCAGCGATATTTCGGCCCATCTTGGTAAGGGTCCTCGTCAGGCTGTCCATGTTCAAGGTCAACGTCGGGGAAGGAAACAGGTAAGACCAGAGCATGGAAATAAGAGATTAAAAACTCCTAGATTATTATCCCATGCAATACTAGGTTCACTAAAAAAGATCCTCAACTTCCCATCCCGTTTTTGTCCACCATAACTGCAGTACGCTGATTTTTGCATTCTCCTTGTTTGACTATTTGAGTCAGATCAGGTTTCTGCTTGTTTTTCCCGAGGAACTTATTGGTAAAAAAATACCGCTTATGCCTGTTCCTTTCAACAAAATATAACTAGCCTACTACTGAATACTGATCACTTATTACACTATATATTTTGAAGGGAAACGGTGCAAATCTGAAGGAACTGGTCCTATGTCCGTCCTTTGTTGCCTATAAAAAATGTTTCTACCTCTCTAATGTAAAACTCTGAAGTTGTTTTACCTCGGTCATGCGACTGAAGACAAAGGCGAACTTGAAAAAATCTTGAGGACGTTTTGCCACGGGGACGTTTTGTCGTGGATATTTTGCCATGGGTTCGTTTGTTCGGTAAGCTTTCTGGGCCTGTGACATTTCTGACGATTTCGGGGTCTTCAGCCTGAATTGTGGGCATTTTTAACGGTGGGCATTTTGAGCCGTATCATTTTAGTCGTCGGCATTTTGATCGTGGACATTCTGAGCGTTGGCATTGTGAGAGTGGGCAAAAAGATCGTGATGATTTTGGGAACCACCCAAAAATACACAAGGGATATTAAGGCCGCTTTTTATTAAGTCTTAAGTTATAAATCACCTGAAATAGTCATTCTCGAATTCACTTTTTTCGCGAGACAACATGTTTACATTTTGACACTTTCAAGGGAACTCCGCGCCCAACTTGAGGAGCTACGCAATCAGCTTAGTGAGTCAATGGGGACTCCCCGTAAAACCGGTCAGTCCGACCAGAGCGACCAACTGACGTCGCTGCGCACGCAGGTATGGTATGAACCTGTCATTAGTTGCGTTTTTGATCGCCTGTGTAAGTTCCCCTGTGAGTTCGCCGTTGCAGCTTAATTTACGTTTTTGCACTCAGTTAGCCTGACGCCTTCGCCGTTTCAAGACGCAGGTGAATAAAAACGGAAAATATGCATCCCGGTAAATCATCCATAAAATCGCCTAAATAAGTCAATAAAGGGTAGTTACATTTGACAGTGAAACAGTGAAAAAATATCTTGTAGTCAATATATACAAGTTGTAATCATCCATTTCCAAACACACCTTCCAGAACTTTCAATTTTGTTGGGCTAATATTCATGACAGGCGAACTCAGACCGGGAACTGCGTCTGCGTCACAGTTCGCCGTTTCACTCGCAGGTGTTGTAGAACCGAGAACTGACACGGTCTCCGTTTCAGCAAAAACGACAGTTAAGCAAACTGCGAGCTCGGAAGGTGATCGAAAACGAGAAATAAGAAGAACTGAGATCAGGAACGGCAATCAAAAACGCAACTTTTGAGTTCCGCCCTTGACAGAACAGGCTTTATCAGTTGTCATTCACCATATTCCAGTTCACCGTCTCCGACCGGACTAGTTTCTGTAACCCCTCCCGTGTCTCATTATCAGCATCTGTCCACAGAGATAGGAAAATAAGTTCACGAGTAGAAAATCTGCAATCTGCTTCCCGAGCACTGAAGGTTTTTCACTGTTTTAGAGTAGAAAGTGAAAGCTATTATTTTCTACGTTTGCTGGCTTAAAGGATTACTAATATCCTCTTCTTCATGTCCTTTCTAGAAGGCAAGCATAATTCCCGTTCGGATTCATCTTATTCCTATCAGTAATTGTATTTCTACCATGCAGTTTTTCCTCAGTTGGAAACGCTGTTAGAATTTTCATGAGTGAAGTCGGTTTTAGCCGCACTGTCAGAAGTTTCATAACAGACAACAGAAGGATGCGCGGTTTCAGCAGACAACACTTGGGATGTTATCTGTTGTGTTGGAAAACGTTCTACATGAAATGTTATGCAGAACAAGCATTGCCAGGAAGAGCCAAAATAATGCTTTTTGGCGATTTTTTGGTTCTTCTTGATGGAAACGCTTATTATGCATAACAGTTTCAAACACAACAGACAACATCTGAAGTGTTGTCTGTTACGCGTTGTCTGTTGAAACCGAGCATCCTTCTGTTGTCTTTTATGAAACTTCTGACAGTGCGGAGACTATAGTCGATATATCGTCCAGGATTTTCCTAGACGGAAGGCTTGTCCCGAGCAAGGCGAGATTTAATCGTCATATTCTAGCCCGTTAGTATTATATGTTTGTTTTAAAGCACAACTCTTACTAGAAACGATCTTTTCAATATGAAATGGATCATAAAAAATGTTTCTCGAAAATACCATTACTTTTCTTCTGAATTTAGCAATTTTCTCGTTAGCGCTTGTCGATTCTATCCATCCTTCCTGCTCTACGACGCGGCGGCTGGGCGTAAAAGGTTTGAAAACTGGTCGGGCCGTTGTTAAAAAGTAGTAAAACAAAGAAAGCAAATAAAATAAGTCAAAAACAGAAGATTCTCATATCCTTGTGTGTGAAAGAGTTGTCAGCGGACGTTGAAGATTCTGGCAAACGTTGTGTTACGTAACGGGCAAAACTCGGCACGGAGGAAAAAGCCATAAAAATTCGTTGGCACAAAACGGAACAATGGAGAAAGGTGGGGATTTTGCTTATAATCCCATAAGGGAGCTAGGTATAGTAAAAAAGGCAGAAAAAGTAAGAGGGGTCCTTTCACAATTTTTTTTTTACATCGCCCCGTTTTGGAAATGTTTCACTCACACTGTCAGAAGTTTCGTAAAAGATAACACAAGGATGCGTAGTCTCAACACTTTGGATGTATCTGTTGTGATTTTGAAAACGTTATACATTAAATGTTATGCATAATAAGCATAGCCGGAAATTGCGAAAAACCGCCGAAAAAGCATCTGCTAACTTGTTTATCATCATAATATCGGAAAAATCACTTGTTTCGAGCCGCGTGCATTTTGATCTTGGGCATCTGAACCGTGGGCATTTTGATCGTAGGCATTCTGAGCGTGGACATTCTGAGCGTGGGCATTGTGAGCGTGGTCATTGTGACAGTGGGCAAAAAGATCGTTGGTGATTTTGGAAACCATCCAAATCTGTGACGTAGGACCTTGTCAGGACTGCAGAGAAATTTTGTTTATAAATTTTGAGGCCAAATTTGAGGTTATGGTATGTACATTCATGGCTGGACCTCTTCTTTAGGTAATCCAATAAAATGCTGCACGTCCCAAAGTTGAGGCTGATTTATGAAAAAGCTCTTATCATGGTGACGCAGCACAAGTCCGATTACACGAATTCGCAAATATTCAAGACCTAGACTAATGCTTGGCAAAAGTTCCGCGAATTGTTGATGTCGTTGATTTACGCAATTCCCTGTTGCACCCTCTCTGCAATTTTGCTGACGTGGCACACTGACATACTGCGTCGTAGGGTGAAGGCAAGGCGGCTTCGGCGCGAGGGGTTGCATGCGTTGCTGAGCCGATCCGCTGGCAAGCAGGGTTGTAACAAGAATAATGCAGCGTTTACAAGTAGGCTAGAGGAAAATTTGAACAGAATCCGGTCTTGGGGACAAGATTATGTTTAAACACACAGAGAAAAAACTGTTTCTTCAAGCCAGAAAATCTGACAAAACTATATTCACCAGCCAACAAAAATAATGTTTTGACAGCATTTTTTATTTTATTTATTTATTTGTTTATGACCCGCTTTTTGCGTAACAGCGGAGTATGAATTACACAAGTAAAATATACATATTAAAACACTTAAAAAAAACAATGTAAATAAACATGACAACATTCTTTTCATATAGATAAAAAAAAAACACTAAATAGACTTAAAATTTGTACACAGTGACAAGCACATTAATCGGGTTCAGGAATGAAAAACTGGCTAATAATTTCATTGGCAGGATGTTTGTGGAGGGAAAATAGATTTGAATGCGATCGAAAAAGTGTATTAATACTATCCTGAACATTAAAATTCGAAACCAATTTACGATTACGAAAAGATTTTGGAAGATTTGTGCATTTGAAGGCCTACTGATCACTGACTGCTGCAGTCAAAAACTAGCAAACATTTTTTCTTGTCTTTTTTACCAGCACCGTCGAAGAGATTCCATTCCATTCAAGTTGACCGGAATTCCTTTCATCTTGAAAGGACTCTGGTCCCGTAGACTTTTTTCTAGTCGTCTTCTTGATCCTTTCAAGTCGACCAGAATTCCTTTCTACTCGACGGGATTTCTTGTCCGTGTAAATGCCACATAAGCCACAACAGAACGTCCTAATAGTGTAACTAAAATTAAGCCCCATTCAGTGTCTTTATGGTGTGGCCAGAAAACTGCATATTGTCATTTCTATAAAAAATTCAACTACCACTAAACTACGAGCGTGTTCCACCCTACTTACCGTAGTTACTACGCATGACGTCACGAATCCTGGCTTCTTGGCGTCAAGGCTGGAACGCATTTATGTATTTTCGTCAAAATATCGTGCCGCGGTCTAATCGGGCCAATCACGTCTTAGAGATCGTAGTTAGTTACCACGCTAACTACGCTCCCGAGCGTGGTCAAAATAGTTACTATTAGCAAGCTATTAGTTACTACTTTCATAAAGTTGGAACGGTCAGCGTAGTAACTTTTCACGAGGTTGGAACGAAAATAGTAACTAATAATTACTGTTGTTAGAAGGGTGGAACACGCTTTACCACGGAGTTATTTCGTGTGCAAGAAGCAGAATTGTTGTTTTACCTGAAGTTGGAATTGCTTAAGTTGGAACACTGAATGGGTGGTTCCCAAAATCACCACGATCTTTTTGCCCACTCTCACAGTGCCCACGCTCAGAATGCCCACGATCAGATTGCCCACGGTTCAAAATGCCCACGATCAAAATGTCTACGATTCAATTGCCTATGGCTCAAAATGCCCACGGCTTAAAATGCCCACGATCAAATGCCCACGGCTCAAAATGCCCACGACTGAAGATGCCCAAAATTCAGGTTGAAAACCCCGAAATCGAAATCGTCCAAAATGTCAGAGGCCCAAATGCCGTCAGTTTAAAATGCTCACACGGGAGGCTAAAATCGTCCTGGTTCAAACTGCCTACGACTAACTGTCGGCAGAGGAGGTCAAAATGTCCTGAGCGACGGACAACGAGATTACAAGGGACAGGATTACCACGTGAAGATATTGAAAGGGATTATCTTATTGTTGACCAAATCATAATTTTTGCGGGAAAGTACGAAGAAATGCCATATAAAATTGTACCAGCACATCAAGCACAACTAGGCGATCCGAATGTTGCACCGTTAAGGTTGGAATTGTTCTTAATTAAAAATAACAGTTTTGAGATCGCTGTTTGTGATTCAGTTGGTTCTATGGCACTTGCAGCTACGCTCTAGTGCTATATACCGATCACTTTTCGGTCTGTCGGTCTGTTGTCAGGCCACTCATCTCAAGTTAGGGTACTTCCAGAAGTGCTAGGACGACGAAACTTGGCAGGCATATTAGATACCCTACCAAACTAACCTGGAAATAGTCACTTCCCCGATTCGACCACCGTGGGGGAGTGGAGGGAGGGGGAATCCGGAATATTGACGTAAATTTACCTTTTGAACGGGGAATCGGATCTTAATGAAATTTGATATTTGGAAAGACCTCCTGTCTCAGATGTCACACTTCAAGTCCGGAATGGATCCGGTTACTTTGGGGGGAGTGGGAGGGGGGAACCGGAAATCGTTTGACATGTTCAGAGTGGATGGATCGGGATGAAACTTGGTGGGAAGAAAAAGCACAAGTCACAGATGCATAGTTGACACGACCGGATTGGATCCGAGCACTGTGGGGGGGAATTCGAGGGAGGGTTCCGGAGTTCCGGTGATACCGAGTTAAGATGCTTACACATGTGCTTAGAACGATGAAACTTGGCAGGCATGTAAGGGACTCGACAATTTTAACTTAAGAACAGTCGTTTCTCCAATTTGACCATCGTGGGGGGAGTGGAGCGAGGGGGAATCCAGAATCTTGAGACATGTCCAACTTTTGAACGGGTGATTGGATCTTAATGAAACTTGATATTCGGAAAGAACTCGTGTCTCATATGTCCCAATTAAGGTGCGGACAGGATCCGATCAAGGTGGGGGGGGGGGGGGGGTGACCGGAAATTTTGTGACACGCTTAGAGTGTAGCGATTGGATACACCAGTAACAGAACCGGACCGGATTCGGGCACTCTGGGGGGAGTTGGGGGGTGGTCCGGAATTCCGGTGATCGCGATTTAAGGTACTTCCAGATATGCTTGGACGACGAAACTTGGCTTGAACATTAGAGACTTGACATGATTGGCTTAGAAATTTTCACTTTCCAGGTCCGACCATCCCTTAAAGTACTCTCTTCACCGCAAAGCACAAAAAATACTTTTAAGCAAAATCTACATTTTCATTTGATCCCCATGAGCCCATGATCATTTTTGCCTCAAGGGTTTTGCTTAGAAATGATTTTCTAGCACCCTTAAAGTGCGAATCTTAACCGAAGAGTAAAAAAATACTTTTGACCAGACCATATATATTCATGGTCCTAAAGGGCCCAGGATCATTTCGCCTCAAGGGTTTTGATGACAGATGGATTTCTAGCACCCTTAGTGCGCATCACCACAGCCAAGTCAAAAAAAATTAATAATTTTTACCAAACGATAAATTCTCGTGATTTCCAAGGGTCCATCGTTATTCTTATATCAGGGGTTTTGCTTACGAATGATCACAACAAACCCACGAATTGGCAAATTCCTACTTTCATCCTTTTACCAAGCCTTGCAAGTGCCATATGAGCTTCCAGCTCTTGTTTTCAGAGTGTGGTATTACATTATAATTGAACAGTTCATACCGGTTGAACGTACAATTATCGCCATTCAGATACTCAGTCTGCTCCTTTCGTTTCTCACTCATCCCTAGTACTAGTTTACTAACACCTCAAAACACCTCAAACTACACAATCGTGGGCATTCTTAGCCGTGGTCATTTTAAGTCGTAGACATTTTGGACCGTGGGCCAGTGTTGCCAGATTGGCGGGTTTTGTCGGAGACTGGCGTAAATAGTTTTGCAACTAGTGTGTGGCGTAAAATGTGGCTGTTTTCAGAAAAATCGACTATTTTTACGTCGTATACCGGAAATTTTTTTGGGGTTCTGTGTTGATAGTCATTGAGTTTTTGGGAGTGTAGATTTTTCTGGCGTATTGTTGGCGTACGTTTCAAAGACCGCGGCTTATCTTTTTTATCATGATCTGGCAACACTGGCGTGGAAATTTGAGCCGTGGACATTTTAAGTCGTGGGCATTTTGAACCGTGGGACAGTGTTGCCAGATTGGCGAGTTTTGTCGGAGACTGGCGTAAATATTTTTGCAACTAGTGTGTGGCGTAAAACGTGGCTGTTTTCAGAAAAATCGACTATTTTTACGTCGTATGCCGGAAATTTTTTTGGGGTTCTGTGTTGATAGTCATTGAGTTTTTGGGAGTGTAGATTTTTCTGGCGTATTGTTGGCGTACGTTTCAAAGACCGCGGCTTATCTTTTTTATCATGATCTGGCAACACTGCCGAGGAAATTTGAGCCGTGGGCATTATAGTCGTTGGCATTTATCGTGGGCAGTTAGAGTCGTGGGCATTGGGATCGTGGGCATTATGAGTGTTAGCCCACTGAATGGCTTTCTTAAAAGATTTAATGGCGGATTTAATGGTGGAAAGTAAGGAATAAACCATTGCCAGCCGACAGGATTGAATATTGGCTGTACCTTTCCGTTCTGCAAAATCCTAACACCAGCCAGCACGATTAACAAGTAACAGAAAAAGAAACCGAATTAATCCTTTAGTAAAACGGGTCCAGTTGGGTCATTAATTATTCTAGTGACTGTAGTAGCACTCATTGAGCTTAGTGGACAGGTCAAACGAAGACAGCGTCAAGATGCAAGAATGGGAAGTAGAAAAGCAGTGAGTAGGTTGAGACAGGATTAAGTGTTCAAGGTAAACCCTTTCCTTGCTTCAGAAGTGGACAAGTTGTTGGATTGTCCAATCGACATTCGATAGAACGATTAAACCATTATTTGACCTACTCTAGGTCAGCCGAGATTTGTTCTGGCGATAGCCTATTCCCTTTCTTGGAAAGATTCCTCTTTCTGTTTTTTAGTCAAGTGTGACTCACGGAGTTGGAGTACAAGGAGTAATGATTAAGGCCCTGCTGGAGAAGTACGTCCCTATAGAAAATCCGAAAAATATGATTCTTCTTCAGGAAAATTAGAGCTGAGCTGTGGAGAATATTCTCGAAAGCAGCCGATTAGGTCGAAACTCGGAAGTACATGTTCGGGGAAGCCAAGGTGTCGCTCAAGGTTGCAAACATCTTTTTAACCCTTTACCAAACTTAAAAGCATCGTCTATTGATTCTGTTGTAGGTGCGCCTGGCCTTATGAATTCCGCTAGTAATGGTATTGTCAAATGGCATTAATTGACCGGCTTTATGCTTTAGAGCAATATCAAACTCCGCCGTCGCCTCTGGCCTGTGTGACAACATTAAAATTAACCGTACTTGTGTGACAGTATCGGAATTAACCGGCGGTTTGCTTTGAAGCAATAAAGAAACCCCGCCGTCGCCTCTGGCATGTGTGCTCCACGACAAAGTAACGAAGCGATTACATACCTGAAAGCTGGTGACAAAGCCGAAAAGCTTGCTGAACTTAGCATTTTCTCTGGCGTCAAAGCCAAAACACGAGATGCGGATCGTTGTATTACATTGGGACGACAAAGCGAAAGCCGTAATGCGTTCCGTTACCATATAGTTCGAGAGGCCACGAAAGAAGCAACGACTTCGAGCAAAAAGCTCGATTCGACAGTCCGAAAGCGAGAGCTGTGGACGCCAAGAAACAAATTTCATAAGGTTCTCACTCTCATATTTATTTATTTATGAGTGAAAGCATTTTGGGTGGAACCCTGTATCGTACTACCTCTCTAATTAGAAATTTGTACGGTGATACAAGCTAAAAGCTTAACGCCAAAAGTATAATAAATAAATATTTATGTTACATAATTTTGTTCTCGTGTGTTCTAATTGAAGATCCTTCGAATCTGTCAATTGTCTGAAAAGGGACAACCATTGGACGAAAAAATTCCTTGTATTTTGGAACAGGCGAACAGGTGTAAACGAAACATCTTAGTATTTAAATCATTACAATAGAAATTGTGTCAAGGAAAAAATAGAAAGAAAAAAAATGAAGAATGAGCAAGTTACGACCTCACGGTCCACAGTCTCTCCAGCTTTCTTGGTTTGAGAAGAGATGTTAGTTTACTCTGGTTCTATATATATATATATAAAAAAAAAATAAAAAATCCGACAACATAGCATCATTTCAAAATGAATGATTATGGGATGTTTTTTGTGAGTAGGCTTAGTTGATGCATATCTTTGTGTTTAAATTATCATAAAGTGACAAAGATTTGATATACTTGAATATATGTTTATTTCATGCGGAACAGGAAAAAATTTCCGTAAACATTAAACTTAACAATTTTGGATTGACCGAAATTATTTGAATTTTCGCGCCATGCCGTAAGGCCTTTATCACACACATTTTGCAAGGTTGCAAAATCTTACGTCTGGACGCCTCCGCTCAGTCGGTTATTGTCGTCCGTACTTTTGGTGATTTTCAACTTGGTGAGCAGTAGCCCAAGTGTGTAGCCTACCTGTCAGATGTAACAGCTACTGTACTGCTTTATTCTTATGTAGTAAACCAAAAGCAAACTTGTATGACGGCCAATCCGAGGGATCGTCGTATTCAGATCAGAAGTCATTGCGGTATCTTTGCTTCTGACAAAAGAAAATATGTTCAGAAATGCCAGATCAGTTTTGGTTAATATGTTTATTAGTTAATGGTTAAGACCACAATAACTTGGAATTTGAATGAATTATTTCGATTTTTCATGCCATGCCACAAGGCCTTTTCTTAGGCGCAAATATATTTACCAAGTTAGAAAATCTGTGGAATTTCTACGTACGGAATGCTGAATGTCTTATAGGTTTAGTATGCCATCTTTCCCACTTCTCAGTATGGTTTTAATTTTTTGTTGATATTTGTAAAATGAGAAACAGACCTTTGTGTTTCGAAAGGGTAGTTTTGACTCCAGATGTGCCCTAGCTTTGAAGGGCCGAAGCCGATTCAGCATGGTGACTCGATATTTCGCGGAACACGTGTAAACTGATCGGCAATAAACCCGTCCATCAATTTTGTTTTGATGCCAGTCGCAACCCCAGGCCCCAGCTGAATCATTTTAGGCATTGATGATAGATTCAACATAGGGTATGATCGGTCTTTTTAAGAAGTTAATGATCATATTAATATGTTCGAAGTTTAAAAACAGGTATTTGGGTGTCCAGAATATATAAGGTGAATGATAAGGTGGACAATGATGCATTTAATATAATTAATCACATTAATGCGACGAGTGGAAGCAAGTCATTGTTTTGAAAGTACATAGCGAGATAGATTTGGTATTTTGTTTTTTAATGACGAATTTCGTTTTTTCTTGTCGTTGAACATGTGGTTCGGAAAGACAGTAACCCTGCAACCAGAGCAAGCAGAAAATTCAACAGCGACGTAGGGTGGAAATTATCTCCCAACATGTTTCACTTGTTAAGTATCTTTTCAGTGAGAATTTCACGATTGACTTTTTAGCCTCTCGTTTGAACGATAAAATGAGGCCTTACTTCTCGTGGAAACCTGATCCGAAATCCACCGTGATTGGTGTTATCACGTTGAGATGGTCTAAACGGAGATATTACGCATTTCCTCCTTTTAGCGAAAGTGCTAAGCGACCGGGTACAATTGGGATCATATCCTTCCAAACTGATCCAAGTCAGTTATTTATTTTTTATTTATTTTTTGGAATCGCGTTGTCAGTTCTGCTGATTGTTGCATCCTGCTCCCAGTAAACCCTCATGGCATGTCTGATCTCAGAGCAGACAATTCGAGGATGGATAAGCAGCATGACTTCTTGTTCAGTTTTTGGAGAAACGTTTAAAAACGATATCCAAGTTGTATTAAAAGTGGAAGGATACTGTTTGTAAAGAGGAATCAGTCATTCACTTCCAAATTCAGTCCAAAGTGTTATTGAAAACTTTTTGTAGTCAAATTGACACAGCAAGATCTCTAGTATTTTTCGATCAACTCCCAGTTGATTGATGGGAAATTAATCAGTAGGTTAACCACATCCCGTCTCTTCTAAGGTACACGGAAACTAGGGATGTTAAAGTACTTTTGGAATGGTTCAAACGTTAAATTCTATGGTTGTAGAGAATGCTGATATAAAGGATATATCCTTAAAGACGGCAGTATTAGTTTGAGTTTCCAGTGTTAGAATTCAGAAACTTTAATATTTTTTATAAGAAAAATGAAAATTTTGTCTTTCAAGATGACAAGTGTACATAGTTGGGGAAAAGGTTCATTAACACGTTAAATTTGAACTTTCCATAAATGGTAACCGGCGTTATAAGTTTTCGGTGAGAATGAACTGTGTTCTTTGGTCCGGCTGGATTCGATGTTCGCAAAATGTGTATACTAGGTTAAGCCCCTTCTTGTACTAAATCTCTTCTTGTTTTGTATTTAGTACCCGTACAATCATACAGCAAACATCATGCTCTAAAATCTCAAATGAACTCGAATGGAGCCAGTGCTCCAGGAGGTATAATCGTAGGATTAAACGAACCTACCCTAGGTGAAGTTTGATCCTGGTTATGCCGACTAATAGGAGCACTGGCGTAATGAGGGTTCATTTGCCCTCCCTGCCCTCCCATTTTTTTATGATGTTAGCTGTATGAATCTCTCTAAATCCTGACATGCTACCCGCCGAAAGGTTGCCACGTCTATCTCAAATGAACCCTCATTACGCCAGTGCTGCTATTAGTCGGCATAACCAGGATCAAACTTCACCTAAGTTCGTTTAATCCTACGATCATCCCACGATTGTACCGAGTCCTGCTTTGAAGCGACTTGAGTTGCGTTTTCAGCAATTAGCGTGTTGAACTCGAATTCTAAAAGCCAGGCTTCACCTTCCACATTACCAGACGTCCGGGGCTTCCGCATAAGTGGCGTTTTTGATCGCCGTTCGCCTTTCAACGTTGCACTTTCGACGTTGGCCGTTCGTTGCTTGTAAACCGTTTTTGCTGTTACAAGTTCGCCTTGGGGTTTTGGTTGTAAAAACGCTTTATAAGGGACGTTGACTCACTCGGATTTGAACTTTAGCGGGAAATTCGAAAAAGAGAAACCTGGATTCGCAAAACCTGTTAACAAACCTTGGATTTGACATGACAAAAAGAACCCATCGTTCCCCATGAATTTTTCTGCTGGACAGCCTCGTGCGCCAACACAAACACCTAAATCTTCCATCAGACCAAGCTGACTCCGAACCATATTTGACGGTGCAAAACAGATACGGTCAGCTGAATTTTATTAGAGCTAAATTTCGGCCCGTCTTGGCAAGGATGCCCTTCAGTTTCAAGGTGCTCAAACTGGAAAATGAACTTTTTTTTCACAAGCACAAGAACAGGCTGAAACCAGGTTGACATTGCGTAATTCAGGGTTGGCCACTACTGCTGTAACTTGACAGCTACGCTATAAAACGCTCCAAGGGCAAGAATTTGTTATTACTCGTTCTGTAAGGTAAGGAACATGATAAGGTTGGTCAATGCTAATATTTGACACGAAAGCTAATTAATTCAATACAATTTAATTTTAATTAAATTTTTGACACAAAAACCTAATTAATTGATTTGGCAGTTGAAAATTGACACAAAAGCTATTAATTTGGTAATAAATAAGCTTAGTTAATTTTGCACACAGAATCAGAAATTTTAATTTGCCTACATCTCCTTTTGGCTTTAATGTTTTCCTTGAAGGTTTACTTCCAACAGAAAAGTCAAAGGTCAGGCAGGTTTTAAATGTTGTCAGGAATAAGCATTTCTGGTTGATATGGTCTTGGCTATTTTGGGTTTGCCAAAAGCTGAAAAGTGACCTACCAGACTGAGTTTATAGCCTATCACTAAAGTAAGTTGCTGAGAAGTAAATCCAAGTTTTGAATGTACTCGTATTAAGAGTCAGTCCTGTCATTTAGTACTTATTGTCTACTGTTTTCTCGAAATCCACTTAACATTTTAGAGTGAAATTCCACATTCGTTGCTCGGAGATTTTTATATCTCCGCCATTTTCAATCGAACGGCGACAGCGCACGGCCAACTTGGTACCCTTCGACGTTGCACGTTCGCCTGCGCTTTCGATGAAAAAGGGAGGAGACGCCGGTCGCCGTTCGTCCAAAAACACCTTATAAGACTCCAGGCCGAAGCGCAGGCGATCAAAAACACCTAATAAGACCAACGGCTAACGAAAGTGAAAGGCGAACGGCGATCAAAAACGCCACTATAGTCAAGCCAACCCTTCCAGATTTTCATGATAATGATGACAGCTAAATTTGCTATTCTTCAACATTTCCTAGATGTCCCCTTTACATTTCAAATATCTCTTGCATCCCAGTCACAACTACTTTCCCTTTTGTTCCCCCATTTGCATATCTGTATTGTATTGTCTCTCGAGTGGGTTGCCTCTATGGTACCTTCCAGACATCCGGAATCCTGGGTGTCCAACACCCCAGACTCCCAGACGCTTTTGGCCTGGCTTTACCTTCCAGATCCGTCTCGACGAAAACGGCTATCTGGAATCCTGAAGAGAAATCTGGAAGGTGGTGCCTCGCTTTAACACGTTGCGCTGTCACTCGTTTTCGGCGCCCGTGTTTTGCATAAGAGAACCCGGCAGAAGGATTTGATACTCCACCGAGTCTGTTTGTGTTTGGATTCGGTGTTGAACTCGAAAGAAACACGGGAGCTAAAACCGCTTGAAGCCACAGAACATGGATCCCGTGTTAGGATGCGCACTGGATTCGCTCCGTAACAAGACCTAAGGTTTCGATGGGATCCCAAGCATCTTATAGCCAAAAATTGGTCGACAAATTTTGTTTCCGGTTTTTGCCAGATTACGGGTGAACTACTTGTCCGGGAAGAAAATAGTTTTCATATTCGGATTCAGCATGTCACTTTACCCCGAAATCAACTATCTCATTGCCTTTTAAAAATATTTTTTTTTGCCCCTTAATTCTAAACCACTTCCCACGCCCCTAAATGTAAAGCTACAAAGCCCATCGACGAACTTGACATTACCCTTGACCCAATGAATCCAAGATATCAAAATATCTCATTGCCGGACATCCATATACAGACTCAGCCTCTCTTCGTACCCCTTAATCTGTCATCAAACTGAACTTTCGCTTTTAACAAATTTTCCGGTTTTGGCCGGATTCCGGGCGAACTAGTTGTCCGACGGGAAAATGGTTTTCACCATCGTATTCAGCATGTCTTTTTACCCCTAAATCGAACATTTAATGAACTTCAGATGAAACTTATTACTTTTAACCATTTTTCCGGGTTTCACCGGATTCCGGACGAACTACTTGTTCGGCGAAAAAATGGTTTTCACCATCGTGTTCAGCATGTCTTCTTACCCCTAAATCGACCATTTAATCAACTTCAAATAAAACTTTTACTTCTAACCAACTTTCCGGTTTTTGCCAGATTCCGGACCAGCGAGAAAATGGTTTTCGCTATCGTGCTCAGCATGCCTTCTTACCCCATAATGGACTATCACATTAGCTGTTTGAAAATATTTTGTTTGTCCCTTAATTTGCACCCCCTCCCCCATCCCTAAATGTACAGCTACATAGCCCATCTACGAACTTGACCTTACCCTTGACTCAATGAATCCTCACACCAAGTTTCATCAAAATATCTCATTCCCTTCGAGAGTTATGGTGCTCACAGACAGACAGACTACAGACGGATAGACGGACATTTTTGCGATGTCATAGGTATCCCTCCACTTACGTTTTGGGATCCCAAAAACGACTTGTGACGAACACAGGTGGAGAATCGCGAGCCTGAAAACGTAACTTTGAATGTGGGTTCGAGAACGCTTCCGGATGAACCTTTTAAGATTGTCTGAAATGCTGTTTGCATAGCATTTGATCGAGGGAGTGTTCACTTTCATACTATGGACAGACGGCTTACCGACGAAACGTCCCCAGCGCAATATCCCCGTGGCAAAACGTCTCCGAATAGATTTTGAATTTTGCCTTGGTCTTCAGGGCTCAAGCGCATGGTCGGTCGAAGTAAACAACTTCAGAGGTTGCAATAGTTTGCATTATAGATGTAGGAACATACTTTATAGGCAGGAAAGAGTGAACGTGGGACCAGTAGAGTCAGATATCAGATAAGCACCGTTTCCCTTCAAAACAGACAGGGTAATATTTCTTGCCCTGGGATCGTAACTGATCCGTAGTAAGTCTAGGTCTTACATGCATAACCGGTATTCTTTATATCAATAAGCTCCTTGGAGGAAACAAGCGGACGCCTGGACTGGCTAAAAAGAGTCATAAAATGGCATGGGTAGTGAGCCTTGTATTGCTCTAGCTAATAGTTGTATATCTAGTCAATTATAATATCTTATTCCACTTACCTTACGTGGCGAGAAGCTGGTAAACCGAGCATCGGCAGTTTATACAGCAGTATGCTAGTGAAACGCAAAGAATTTCGGTCTGCTTTGCAACGGTGTAAATCTTCTCGGCAGAAGCACATCGCGGACAAGATGGCTGAAGCTTACCTTGGTGATCGTAAGAATCTGTGGTCGACTTTTCGAACCGTCAATAGTGTCCCGAATGCGCTAGCGTCCACTTTGGATGGACAGGTTGGAGAGTCCAACATAGTGGTAAGATGGCGTTCCCACTTCAGTGACTTGCTCAGTTCAGTCCCCAGTGATTCGCATTCGTCTAGTTGTGCTAATGACTGCGATTGCGAAGTTAATAGAATTAGTTTTACGAGTAACGAAATTGATGAAGTGATTACGAAAGAACTGAAAGCGAACAAAGCAGCCGGCGATGACGGTCTGTCTGCCGAGCATGTGAAGTATACTAACCGGCAGCGCCTGTGCGCTTTACTTTCAGTATACTTCACCTGCGCATTCGCTCACAGTTGTCTTTCGCCAGACCTGATGAAGGTTACGATCATACCTCTGTTAAAGAACAAGTGCGAGGACCTCACAAGTATAGATAATTACCGCCCCATTGCTATTACAACAGTTTTTTCGAAGCTGCTAGAGCATTTGTTGTTGAAACATTCTATTGATTTTTTAAAGACATCTTTTAATCAGTTTGGTTTTAAACAGAAGCATGGCACCGATTTTTGTATTTTTTCATTTAAGCAAACTGTGTGCTATTATCTGGGTCTTGGAAGTCCTGTTTTCACTTGTTTTTTAGATATACGAAAAGCTTTTGACCGTGTTAACCACGAATTGTTGTTTGAAAAGTTACGAACAAGGGGTATGCCAAAGCTGCTGGTTGATTTTCTTTCAAAATGGTATGTTCAACAGGAGTTTCGTGTGAAGTGGGGGTCAAAACTGTCCGCTCCTTTTCATGCTGCTAACGGAATTAAACAAGGGGGAATAATTTCTCCTCTTTTATTTAATGTTTTTATAGATGACCTTTGTAAACAATTAATGGAGAGCCGTGTAGGCTGTAACATCTCTGGTGTGTTTTTGAACTCGATCGCTTACGCTGACGACATGGTTCTAATGGCGCCGTCGGCGAACGCATTAAATCTCCTGTTGAAGATTTTCGCAAATTATGCAGCGACGCATGACATTATTTTCAATTCTGCGAAGTGCAATTACATGATTTTTATCCCGAAACATTTTAAATCCCTGATATTTCCGGCTATTCGACTTGGTGATTTTGTTTTAAAGAGAGTGCACAAAGTGAAGTACTTTTAAATTTTGTACTGTGTCGGTTAGAATTCTTTTATTTAAGACGTATTGCACACAACTATACTGTCTCCCACTTTTTGATAACTATCTTGAGACGACGATGCGTAAATTAAAAGTTTGTTTTAACAATGCATTCCGTCATCTCCTTTCATATAATCGACGTTACTCTGCTAGTCAAATGTTTTTAGAAAATGAAACTGAATCTTTTGATGTTATGAGGCGGAAAGCGATAGTTAGTTTTGTTGCAAGGTTAGAAGTTTCCGATAATCCACTTTTAAAGGCAATTCGTGAGAATGCAGAATGCCGTTCTGGACATTTTTACCGACTTTTCCGTCGACTGTGCTATTGCCCCGAGCCACCGAATGGTTAAAATGATTGTATATATTTAGTAAGAAAATTCATGTGTTAGTGTAATCTTACTATGTGATGTGTAATATCACGAATTAAATAAATTGATTGATTGATTGATTGATTATTCCAATACTGTGGTGTTAAATCTAATATTTATTATAATAAATAAACTAATATTTATTATAATAAATAAACTAATATTTTTAATATAATAAATAAACTAATATTTTTAATATAATAAATAAACCAATATTTTTCAGTATTATAAATGAACTAATATTTTTTAAATGTAATGAATAAACTAATATGTTTTAACATAATAAATAAATTAAAAATTTTGTTCTTAGTCTGTTTTACCCGGGGACATTTCGGGTCGTTTTGATTGGGGATTTTTGGCCATGGGGAGGTTTTGCCATGGGGACGTGCGCGTTCTTGCTTATTACCTCCACAGTGGCAGACACCTTAGTTGCCACCTATCAGTACTGCTTCTGTTTGTCTACTAAAAGCACTAGATGGCATTGGTGTAGCGCCAGTAATGTGGATAAGGTTTCATTCAAAATCAGTGACATACGTAAACTACGTTCATGTCACTACAAATACTGTAAATACCTGCTTTATTTGCCTATACCGTATCGAAATCGGAGAATAATCCGAAAATACAAAGCCCCGATATAACGGCAAAACTCCAGGAGCTTCATACAAATTTATCTGGACAAGCAGATGAACGGCTTACTTCCTATCACGGGCTCATCCGTTTGTTCTGTTGATTTTTTTTGTTAATATTGTTGTATTAGAGCGTGTTCCACCCTTCTAACAACAGTTACTATTAGTTACTATTTCCGTTCCATCCTCACGAAAAGTTACTACGCTGACCGTTCCAACCTTCTCGAAATAGTAACTAATAGTTACTATTTGCTTACCATGCTCGGGAGCGTGGATAAGCGTAGTAACTACGCATCTCTGCAAAGTGATTGGTCGGATTCGCCCGTTGCATGATATCCTGCTGAAAAATAGAAAAATCGTTCCAGCCTTGACGGAAAAAAGCCAGAATTCGTGATGTCATGCATGGTAACTGCGGTAAGTAGGATGGAACACGCTCTTAGTGTTTCTTCAGTTGTTTATTTGTTTCTTTCTCTTCTCTACTCCACTATCTTCACATTGTTTTTGTGCAGTGGGTTACAAATAAATTATTATTATTATTATTATTAGTGGGAAATTCCATACGAACGTGACGTCACAACTATTAAACCTCTTGACACAACCAAGTGTAATATATTCCTATCGTTGAATATATACCTGAATCTACATTAATAGAGTCGAGTCGTGAGCGAGGTGCCGGGTGCGTTTACATTTATAAACCGTCCTAGTGGTCCTAGGGACAATCTATCCCGATGAAAAATTTATAGCCTGCGTCGTAGTATTATGGTATTAGTACGAAAACGTTGCACGTAATACTATGTAATAGCAAAGAATACTATCATTTAATGTGCCTCAGACTGGTCCAATCTTATGTAGTAGTATCCAGTAGCATCCTGTCTTGCCATAGTAGCATCCAGTCTTGCTAATATTAGCATATAGTAGTATGCAGTAACACGATAGCCTTGAAGTAGAAGCATGTAGTAGCATCGTTAGTACTGCATGCAACTTTTTCGTACTACTTCATAGTACCATTTTGAGATAAATTTTTCATCGGGATGCTAGGTGAATCACATGATGTCAAAGTATAGGCTACGTCACGACTGTATGATGTTCCGCTAGAATTTATACGACACCAGAAATAATCGATGAAAAGGGATCTCTTTGAGCTCCTGCGTCTGGTGTCTTTGCACATGTTTCACAGATGGTCAGTTAGCAGTCGTGAAAACGCGCGAACCGGCTGGCTAGTCGATCCGGACGACATCTACTTCGGCGACATGGCGTGTGCCATTTATATTTATTTATTTTATTTAAACTAAGATACGACCAACTAGGGTCGAACAAATGACAAAATAATTAACAAACTGCATAAATATAAACTATAATAGTTTATATTTATGCAGTTTTATTTATGCAGTTTTGTTTTGTATACAACGAAAATAAAACAAATTTCTGCAGATCAACCTGGAAAGAACCCACAATAAAGTAGGGTACCCCACGACAGCCAAATTGGCAAACTCAGCCGCATATGGGCTGAGTTTATTGTCGCGCAGGAGTTCTCCAGTGTGGTCTCGCTTATACAGTGACATCGCATAAATGGCCGATAAGCTGCTGCGCTACTTCCTGACCGAATTTCCGTCTGAACCTCCAGACGGTAAACTTGTCATTATCTAGGAGGCGCTATCTGTGCCTGGTACAACCAAGAACAGATAAGCGTATTTGATGGTGGAAAACGGATACGTCAGCTGAATTTTATTGGAGCTATATTTCGGCCCTTCTTGGCAAGGGTCCTCTTCAGGCTCAAAACCGCTCAAGTTGGAAAGACGAACTTGTGGGAAACAACAAATAAGCGAATAGAACCTCCGTCTCTGGTTCCGTGCACCGGCTGTGGATGCCTCAACAAAACTGAGCAGTGCTAGAGGTACTGGCTGAGCTTCGAGTTGATGCCTGTCTACTTCCCTCTTCGCCGCTGCGCATATCAGAGGAAAATACTGTAGCAGGCGGGCATGATGTGTTGTCTCCGGATGGCCCATTTGTTCCCCCCTCTTCTGTGCGTCGGTCCGAGAGGGATACTGACAATCAGTTTTCTCCATATCCTGCTAATTCCTCTGCCCAATTTTTACGTAGTTCATCCCATCATTTGTTTCTGGTCATATCTTGTAAGTGTATTAGTTTATTTGTTTCCAGTCTGTATATTTCCTAAAAATTGTATTTAAGCTGTAAGCCATTTGGATAATAAACTTGATTGATTGATTGATTGATGACCCCCTCTCTGGAGCGAGTCACATGTGACGCCACAGTGGTAGACAACAAATCGGCTGTTAACTCGACATTTCTTCTCCGGGGCTCTACTGCGATATAGCTATTTTTTAGAGGTGACGAATTGTGATCTTGAGCGTAGCTCCTACCCTCCGCTCGTTTGGTACGGTACCGGGAATCTATTTGACTCCGCACAGTCGTATTAAACAGATATGGAGACGGAGATTCTTGTTCTTGGTATAACGCTGCTCGCTGGGTCGTCCCGTCGCTTTGAGCCTGTCGTTTCCTCTTTTTGGCTTATATGACCCCCTTATTGGGTACAACCAAGAGCGTACAACCAAGAACAAATAACCAGATAGAACTAATGTCTTTAGAAGCATGCACCCGACTATGAAAACCCCGAAAAAATTGAGTGGACCTAGAGGTATTTACTCTAGCTTTGAGCTGATGTTGATACCCGTTTACTCCTCTTCCGTCTTCACCGTTGCTCATCGCACAAGAAATATTGAAGGAGGCTAGCAGGAGGCGTACTCCGCGTGCCGACCCGCTCTTGAGCGCGTCCATAGACAAATCAGCTTTGACTGATAGATTTCCTCTTCAGCGACTTAACAGCGATAGAGCCATTTGTAGAGGTAACGAAGGGAACGGCCGTATTTTACTCGACTCAGCGTGTTTGTATGACCGAGATAGGGAGACAGCAGTTCTATCTCGTTATTTGTTCTTGGTACAACGGTTTATAAAATAAAGAGTAGTAAATGCACGAGTATAGACACTGAATAGAACAAAATAGTTAATACTTAAACATTCTTATGTTCTTCAAAGGACCCCTCGCACTATTTCCTCTTCAACTTACAGTATTTTAAAATATTTGAATACTTCAAAACTAGGCTGTGCTTTCAACAAATAACCCACTGTTTTGGCTGTTTTAAGCCTTTTCCGAGACCCGTTGACTTATAGCGAAAACACGGAAACAATTTACATAACCCGTTTTTCTGATACTCGGAGACAACCGTCGACAGCGTGATACACATCGAAGGTAGCAAAACCCGGCAAGTGAGAAATCAGCGTTTTTGTTAGAGGGGTTAGAATGTACCGTACGAAATTGGGGTCTCCGGGTTTAGAAATATATGGAGTGATAATGGAAGTAGGTTGCGTTAGTATTATAGGTAAGACAGGTCCTTCAGTGCATTCGTGAAGTTCATGTTTTTTTTTGTTCTTGCAGGTTGAGGACTTAAAATGTCACTTGAAGGAACAGGAACTCAAACAAGCTGAAGCGTTTAGCCAGTGGAAGGAGCGGCTGAAGACTGCTGAACGTCAAAAATCAATCGAACAGAAAAACCAAGAAAACACTGGCCTCCTCGACCGCCTAACACCTACGAAACCCTGTCTTGTCAACCTCAACGAAGATCCCCTTCTATCTGGAACCCTCCTTTACTATCTAAAAGAAGGAAAGAACATAATCGGCCGCGATATTGCAACGTCGGACATACGCTTACTTGGCTGTATGATAGCTAAACACCACTGCACTATCGGCAATGAACGGAAAATGTTGATTATTAATCCCGGTGATGAAAGTGGTGAATGCTTTGTGAATGGGGAAGTGGTGACATCCAGTCTGGAACTTTTTCATGGAGATCGGATTGTGTTCGGAGGGAGTCACTTTTTCCGGGTTTATAATCCAGCGAAGGGAAGAGTTGGAACTCCAGCAAAGAATATCGTGGATTTCCAGTTTGCATATGAGGAGTTGAAGAAAGCCCAAGATGAGAGGTATGATCTATGTTCAGGCAGAGGCGTTACTAGCCAAAACGTTTGGGGGGGGGGTAACAATTTACCTACTAGCTGGTAATTTTTACCGACTATTTTGCAGAAAAAACGACTGTTTTCAAGAAAAAACGACTGTTTCGAAAAATCGACTGATTTTTAGGAAAGTCGTGTTTTAGTTAACAAAAATCAACTGTTTTGGCCAAAAATCGTGGCGCTTCGCGCCGGCTGGGTTATTTTTTACCGACTGGCCGACAACATTCTGTTCAGGGGTATTTGGGCGTTTGTGTACTAAGGTAAAGCCTCATTCGATTTGGTTTTCTCACAAGCGCAAATGCATGCGGTCTGTCTATTGACGTTCAATTTGTATTGTCACAAGACATGTCTTGCTACGTCAGCCTCGACACGACTTGTTTCGTGGGGATTTGGACGTCATTTGTTTCACTATTCTCAGATTTAATCCACACGTCGAAGACTCGATCCTGTAGAGGCCAAATTATGGTGGAATGCAGTACATGGCGTTGAAGTTTTAACTGAACGGCCAGCTTATTTTCATGCCTCGTATTTGAATACACTGAATTATTTTTTTCTGAATTATTCACAAGAGCATTGTCACTGGCTGCGTCAGCCTCGATACGACTTGTTTCGTGGTGATTTGGACGTCATTTGTTTCATTATTCTCAGATTTAAAACGCAGTCGAAGACTCGTTCCTGTACAGGCCAAATTATGGTGGAATGCAGTATATGATGATGAAGATGATGAATTTTTTTTTTTACTTAAGAAGAGGAAAATAGCGCAGTACAGACAAATAAAAGGAAAAAATACACTGAGCTTTCAATAATGTGCTAAATGGACAAGATAAAAAAATAAACATTAAAAAAAAGGGACCAATCGGGTCTAAAAAATTCTTCCTAGACGGAATGCGGAGAAATGGTCAAGGGCAGAAGCGTAAAGATCCTTGCGATGAAGTCATATGGCGATGAAATTTAACTGAACAGCCAGCTTATTTTTATACCTCGTATTTGGATACACTAAACTATTTTTATTGGGCTCTAGTAGTTGCGTTCAGACTTTGCACTGCTGGCCTGACCAGGCTAAGTTCATCGAGACGCGGAATTTGAGTTTCAACAAAACTGTTCCATTCCATATTGTAAAGTCACTTCCGAAGAAGTCCGCTATTGCGTATGGCCTAAAAAAGATTTATTTTTAGGCAATTGTGTACCGTTGTAGTTGCTAAATATTTGAACTTTCAAACATTGAGCTACTAGCACATAACAGATCCGAAAGAACAAGTTCATTCAGTGAAAATTGATTACGTGAAAATTATAGCGGAGCAACAAGTAACGCATTTTCATAGGGGTCTTCAAGCCTTGAATAAATGAGGGGTAACTAGACAGTCGTATCCCAGACCTTTTCGGTTGAACATAATGACCGATTCCGAAGCAGGATAGTGAAAAGATTCTGTAAAAACGAGAGATAGATTAAGAATTGGCAGTGAAAGCTAGAAAAAAAATGAATAAGCATAATCACATGCAGGGGTCTGAATTGAGAAGATGAAATGGTGTCCCTACGGCCGAAGGTTATGTCTAGAAATCATCGTCGCGAAAAACTAGTTGCGTCTTTCGTCTGTATTCTCAGTTCTCGATTCTCGTTTAAATTACCGTTTTTGCTTTTCTCGCTTCTTCATTCTCGCTTTTGACAAAAAAAAACTAATTTTCCCACCCGTTAAAACCTGTTTACCTGGGTTAAACATCCTCCCTTCTTTGACCAATCAGGAAGGAGAACGGAGAAGGACAGTCGAGAATTGACTATCAAAGCAACACCCCGATTCCGCCGAATCTCGCGCTTTCCCAGGTCTTGGTTCTAACTAAAACGCAAAAAAAAGGTTAATTGGTTTCATCTCAATAGTCATAAAATGCGAAATAGGGGAATTGAGAGGAGAATCGCGAGGAAAATTGAGATCAAAAACACAACTACTATATGGAAGAGTAGACACTGCCAACAGCAAATGACAAAAAATGGACGTTGCCACTTGCGATCAGTACAGGCAACGTTTTGACTCATCTGTTGGCAACGTCCACTGAGCCATTCCCGATGAAAAATTTATCTCAAAATAGTAGTATGAAGTTGTACGAAAAAGTAGCATGCAGTAGAACTGATGCTACTTCACGCTTCTATGTCAAGGCTACGTGTTACTACATTCTACTGCATGCTACTATTAACAAGACTGGATGCTACTAGAATAAGACAGGATGCTACTGCATACTACTGCTTAAGATTGGCCCAGTCTGAGGCACACTAAATGATAGTATTCTTTACTATTACATATCAATAACTTTTCTCGAACAGATATGCAGTGCATATCTTCCTATGTCCCACAGGAAGTTATTTTATGTCAATTACTTTTGTGGAGGATGTTACGACCTCTTATCATCCTCCAAAGAGGCTTATACGAAGCCGTAACAGCCTCCGCAGAAGGTCATCGAGCACTTTTTCTCAAATACTGAAAAATAGAAGCTGACTTTTGACAAAAGAATAATTAGAAAAAAATACTTTCAGTAAAATAAAAAAAATACTTAAAAAATTATACAAAAATAAATGAGAAATAGAATAAATGTTGAAAAATTACAGAACATTTAACTCTCTTAGACGACCAGTCTGTGCCCTAGGTCATAACTTGTCACAGTCAGATTACCACTCAAAATGCAGCTTGTCAACTGAGACAGCATCCTACTATCCCTTGCTTTCCAAAAGCTAGTTATTCAGCATTGAAAAAATTACAGAACATCTTACTCTCATAGACAACCAGCCTATTCCCCAGGTCATACCTTGACACATTCAGATTTCCACTGAAAATACAGCTTGTCAACTGAAACAACATCCTACTGTCCCTTGCTTTCCAAAGGCTAGTTATTCAGGATTAATCACTGTCTTTGTTCTGGAATTATTTGTTTCTCAGAAGCCTTTGTTATTGTTTACTTTTTACTTCCACGACCCCTAGAGCAATTATTTAGTAGATCTGTAGTAGGTTTTCGGCTCGGACAGGTTATTTTCAATGGCCGTCTCGTTGTTATTTTCCGATGTCAACCTCGATGTCTGAAGTTAACCTTTAATACATGCAAATTTTCGTACAAATATCATACAACTACGCAACCTACAAGTTTTTTTTTTATCGGGTTGGACGTTGCCAATAGGTGAGGTACTGGATTAAAGTTTAACCGGAAAGGGCTGGGATAGGACAATCTAGTCAGGGGTGGCCCGAAGCACTCAGGCCAGGGGGGGGGGGGAGACCCCTCATTTCAACGACTCCTGGATCGGAATATAGGACTCGCACGTACCAACAAAATTGAACTGTTGCGACTACGCGGCAATGGCGCACATTCCCCACCCACAAATAATAGAGCCGGTGTAAAACTAGCTGCAATGCATAAGCTGAAACTATTCTTGCAATCAAAATTTTTGTATACATACCTTCATAGCCTCAGCTTTACATTTCAACTTTCGCTAAGCAGGAAAGCTTTCAACGCCTGTACCCGGGACAAATTAAAGCAAGCGCCGCAGGCGAAATTCTTTAATCTGCCTTTGTCTAGAAAGATTCTAGCCAGCCTTTAATGTGTTTAAAATCTAAAAAGTTCCAGGCCTAATCGCCAAGTAAATGGCACACCGTTCCCTTAAATAGAGAATACTATGGAATGCGCCACAGGCGAAATTATGTGAAACGCCAAAGAGCAGACCGTCTTTTTGCGATCCCATTGAAAAGGAAAAAATAGCTTTGAAAACACAAATCTGACCGTCGAAAAAAGTGACAAAATAGTGGCCATAGAATACAAAGTAGACGCAAAGTAGACTTGTTCCGAATTAAAGAAAAAAAGAAATTATAACGTTAAAGACGTTACTCAGAAACAAAAGAAAAAAAATCCGGATTTATGGACGTAAACGCCGAGGAGCAGAGCGTCTTTTTGCGATCCCGATAAAAAGTTAAGAATAGCTATGAAATCACGACTCTGTCCATCGAAAAAAGTGACAAAATAGTGCTCATAGAAAAGAAAGTAGATTTGCTCCAAACTAATAGCAAAAAAGTACTTTTCACGTTCGAAACACACTTCTTCAGAAACGAAATGAGGAAAACAGGTTTGCCAGTGCACAAAAAAAAAACGGATTTACGGACGTAACGAACTTTTGGCCTTGGCCTGACAGGAGTTTACAGATAGAAAAAGACTCCTGTTCGCCGACGAGACTTGAGTTGCGTTTTTTTCCGGATGATTTGATGTACTTTTGTTTCATTATGAAAGTACCGTGTACCGTTTTATTTGTCATTCGACACGCTGTACTTTCATGTCGAAAACTAGAGCAGGTAAAGCTACAGTGAGCTACAGCTGAAGAATTGCAACTTAAAACTGGTTTGCAGAATTTGATTCTACGCGACCGAAGATGCTTTACACAGCAAATAAAGACGAGAAGTTCGCTGTTAGAATGACTTAAACATAAAAGAGATCATTTTCGAGTTGTATGAGCGTATTTTCGAGTTGTATGAGTGTCCTGAATTTTACGAAGTCTTTTTAGATGTGCTTTAACACTAGCATACAGGGGCGTCACGTATGGGGGGGGGGGATGCACCCCCTCCCCCGATGTTGTCGGCCAGCCGGTAAAAAATAGCAGAATCGGCGCGACGCGCCGCGATTTTTCGTAAAAACAGTCGATTTTTTCTGGAAACAGTCGATTTTTCTTCAAAACAGTCAGTTTTTCGTTAGTCGATTTTTCTCAGAAACGGTCGGTTTTTCTTTAAATCAGTCGATTTTGCGTCAAAACAGTTTTTTTCCGCAAAAAAAGCCGGTAAAAATTACCAGCCAGTCGGTAAATACCTTGCTCCTCCCATATTTGATAGTGCTATGATTCGCAGTTAGCAGTAATACATATGATTCGCAGTCAGCTTGGGCTGAAGGAATATTTTTGCTCCTTTCCTCCCCCCCCCCCGAACATTTTGGATAGTAATGCATCTGCTAGCATGGAGGCCAAAAATTTACCTCCCGACAAGAATGAGCTGTTCCTCCTGTCCTGGGAAACGAATTTGGGGTGTATATTAAAATCTTCCTTGTCCTTTTCAAGCGTTGTTCCCACCTCAACCTCTCTTTGCTATCTACATTTTTCCAACTTGTTTCGCGGGTCTCCTGTCGTTTGATCTCTGATGGCTTTTCCATTCTGTTTAAAAATTCTATTCCTTCTTTTTTTACTTATAAGCCAAAGATGACCAACAATCAATGCACATAGCCTTGTCTCTCGCTTTTGGTCTATGAGGTATATCAATGTAACCCAGTCAGACTTCACTTTAACAACTAAGCTATTGTAATTTTGACAGGCTAAAATCTGAAAGACCTAAGTGAGGCAGATCCAAATCCCATGGAATGGGAGTAGAACATGTAGCCGCTGCCCCCATGAATCATGTCTCTGACCTATCGGGGTTACAAATCCTGGTTTAAACGACTCGACTTGTCTTTAGGGACTGGCTTACGACTGAAGCTGTGCAGAGACAAAATTAACACATTTTTTTTAAACGACTCGGATTGTTTTTGATTAAAATTAATGCCCAGGACCTCGGCGAGGCCAAAATAAACGACTGATACGACTTAGCAAAAGGCCAAAATAAACGACTGATACGACTTAACAAAAGGCAGGGGGGGGGGGTGAGACACCCCCCCCCTCACCCCCCTTCGGGCCACCCCTGAATCTAGTTACCCATCACATATTCACTTAAAGAGGCTTGAAGACCCGATGAAAATGCGTTACGTCCGCTATTCACGGTAATCGATTTTCAAATAGTGGAATTTCCGTGTGATTTGTGATACCTCTATGCGCTTGTATTTTTGTTGTATGCCTTACGAGAAAGATTTGTATTTTTTTTTTATTCAGGCACTAAGCAATCTTCACCAACCTAACCACTGCCCTTGAAAAGCCGCTTTTGTGTTGAGATTAAAATTTCCCGCGTCATAGTAGAATTTACACTGTGGGGACGGCCGCAGATATTCTGAACCTCATAACTAGAGCAGATAGTGGAAAAAAAATCCCTTTGCAGAATCCAAATAATTCAGTTACAAAAAATAGTTCAATGACACACAAATAAGTTGGCTTTTAATGAAATGAAATGATGAAATGATGATTTAATCCGTAATATCTTTAAATACATAAAAATAGCTTTGGATATGTCAGTACAAATAAAGACACTTCAAGCACTGTCAATCAACTCGACAGGTCAATATTACTTATCTGATAACGAAATTACTTATCAATAAACAATAGACAGGTCAAAATTACATACCATATCTCGTATAAAATTTCTAAATAAAACAATCAAGTTCGTAAATAAACTACATCAATAAACAAAAACAAGTCAAAATTGGAAATTGCAGCTAGGAATAGTTAAACTGTTTAATAAAGTATGGTACAAAAGACTTTAGGTATCGCTCGGATGGGTGTATTGGAGGAGGAATTAGTTGCTTCTTCTGATTCCTTCTGAGATTTTCGGTTATTCTTGTGTTTCGGCAGTTTTTCAGAGAACTCGGGCAAAATGTCACGATGTAATTCGGACGCTAGTATTTTTGTGCCAAAGCTCATGGTAAGCATATGCATCCTTTGTCTTAACGACGTGATCTTTAAGACATGAGTTGTGTTTTTGCTGATACCATGGTATCTGTTACCACGGTAACTGGATCTGCAGTTAGTCATTTTTGCAGTTATCGTGGTATCTGATACACGGTGCTCAGCAAAAACGACTATTGCCGAAATTGCACTTCTCGAAGTCATCCCAAAAGAAAAACAGATATCCAGTTACATCACTAAGTGCTAAACTTCTTCCTCTCCAATCTGACAAAATTTGATGAAAGTGAGATGACTCTTCAGAAACCACGATCAGTTACCATAGTCGGACCGTAGTATCTGAATATGTGATACCACGATAACTGGCCAGATACCACGATAACTGCAAAAAACGACTTTAGGCCCTGGTATCAGATACGATGGTATCTGCGAAAACGCAACTATGATAAGACATGATAGAATTTTGTTGTTTCAGGCTTGGTCATGCTTTACAAAAGACTCGAGAGGAGACACGGCGAGAGTTGGAAGAGGAGTTGAGGGAACTTCGAGACGAAGTAGAAACAGAAATGACGATACAGAAGCAGAGCTATGAAGACCGGATCAAGGAGTTGCTGGAGATGTTGGATGAAAAGAGTCAGACTGAGGACAGTGACAAATTGAAGATCATCACGGAGACGGTGGCGGATTTGAAGGCACCAGATGGGGAGTTTGGGTCTGACTTTCTGAAGGTAAGGGGACCGAAGATGGGTGAATCCGATTATGAAAGGATTCGAATCCGAATCCAGGGTTATGTACGAATCCGATTCCCAATCCGAATCCACCTTTTTATGCTGAGGATTCGAATCCTGATTTGATTTCGACCTTAAAAAAATCAAATCATTTAATAGGTTATAGTTTAAAAGTCAGAGGTGATAAAAAAAGTACTGATGCCGAAGGCAAATGAGATGGTTAATTGGGCGATGTAAACCATTCAAAGTTTTTATGTGTGGTTCTTGTAGTAGGTGGGTTTCCTCTTTGCAACCAGGTATGAATTTGGGACTCCTTAAAGGAACAGAAAACTTGACTCAAACTTGACTCGGGGAGCTAGCTGACATATCAAGAATGTGCCCTGAGTCGATATTGAGAGTAAGAAAAATTCTCGTTACGACCATTGCAGTTTCCGGGCAATTTCCGAGAATTCGACTTTTGAGTTAGTAAAAAAAAAAGCAAAAGGTTTGTGTGCCGGGAGTAGGAATCGAACGCATGACCTCTTGACTACTAGTCCAATGTGTTAGTCAACACGGCCAAAGGCGAACTTTTATAGTGCACAAGTGCATAATTACAGTTCATAAGGGGCAAGGGCCTGCCAGCTAGCTTTGGGAACACTAAGGAGGGGGTTCGAGATAACAAAGAAGGGGGGTCCTGCCGACAATAAGTCCCTGTATCTTTATCTAAGCTCCCCACGTCGGTTTGATGGCCGAAAGTTGCGTAGTCAAGTTTTCTGTGCCTTTAAGCACAAATCTAAATCAGAGTGTGTTAAAACTGGGAAAAGATTCAGGGTTTGGAATCCGAATCCGAATCAAGCCTGACAAGCAGAGGGATCGAATCCGGATTCGAATCCGGCCAAAAGGACGAATCCTGGATTCGGATTCGCCCATCTCTTAAGGGGACCTGACCTAAGCAAGCCCAGGACTGATTAACTTCGAAATTTCGCTGAAGCTCTACCCTCACAATTTCCGACTAATACATACGGATACTTCATTGTAAAACGAACTTTCACAGCATCTGACCGACCAATACATAATAAGACAATAGTGACGAAATTGACATTGACGGCCAGAAGTATTAATAATAATATTAATAATATAATTGCAATAATAAGGTTTTCGCCTCTATAGTATTCATTGTTAGTAATGCGCAACAGTGGTTTATAACAAGATTAAGGGGACAGGTTTATTAAAAAGTAAAGTGTAAGTAATAGTAGTAGTGCTATATTATGCATATTAGTATCAAGGACTCGGCAGCTGCAGCCAGAGGCGCTACTAGCCAAAATGTTTGGCGGGGGTATGTATTAACCGACTGACTGGTCATTTTTACCGACTGTTTTTAAGAAGCAAAAATGCCGTTTTGAAGAAAAATCGACTGATTTTAAGAAAAAACGACTGTTTTAAGAAACAATCGACTATTTTTACGAAAAACCGACTGTTTTGGAGAGAAATCGACTATTTCAAAGAAAAAAATCCACCATTTTTACGAAAAATAGCCGCGCTTCGCGCCGGCTGGGCTATTTTTTACCGACAGACCTTCAAAGTTGGGGGGGGGGCGTCCTCCTCCCCCCCCCATACGTGACGCCCCTGGCTGCAGCCTTCTTGATCTAAGGCTCCTGTCGGGAGCAGCTGCCAAGTTAGAGACTCGTCAGCTGCCTCTGTCCGGCGTGGTCTAGACAAACGGAGCCCATAGCCCTAGCAGATCTGTGTATAGAGGGGGTTGTGGAAAATCTCTGTTGGATGTTGCAGCTCTGGTCGTGCTACTTAAAGTGGTCGATTTTGCGCAGATGGATAGTCTGGACCAACCTACTACACTAAACACTTTTTTGATAACCATGCTCAACGCTGGGGCATGCTTATACGTAACTACATTATTCACTTGTTAAAAAATGGGTACAGGTTCTGGGTTTGGAGGGCTACCGAAGCTTTTTTATAAAAGTTTGTCATCGTTTTCTGTCAATCCAGGTGAAGTTTTAAATGTATTCGTATTGTCAGATTCTAATTTTTGTGTCTGAAGTCATGTTGAATTGTTGCTACCTCTTCAGGAGCTGGATGAGATCTGTAGTGACGTTGCAACCACCCTGGATGCATCAGTGAGCAATGGCAAATCAGTTGTTTCGCAAGGTTTCAGCATCTTCGAACTGAACATGATGATCAAAGAAGCCAACTCGCTGTCGAAGGAACTGAAGTCGGGCCTGGTAAGTAAGGAAACCGCAATTCCCATGTTATTTTAAATGCCATAATAAAAACAATAATGATTATTTTGATATGTCTGCATTCTTCCTACTGTTTTAAAGTTTAACTGAAAAGCCAACTTATTTTTGTGTCATTTAATTGAATACACTGAATTATTTGGATTCTGCAAAGGGATTTTTTTTATTTTCCACTATCTGCTCTAGTTATGACGTTCAGAAAATCCCCACAGCGTAAATTCTACTATGACGCGGGAAATTTTAATCTCAGTACAAACGCGGCTTTTCAGTGGGCAGTGTTGATATTTGTGAAGATTGCTTAGTGCCTGAACAAAAAAATATCATAAATCTTTCTCGTAAGGCATACAACAAAAATACAAGAGCATAGAAGTACTACAAATCACATGGAAATTGCACTATCTGAAAATCGATTATTCGTGAATAGCGGAACAACGAAAGTAACGCATTTTCAGCGGGTCTTCAAGCCAGTTGATGGGTAACTAGATTGCCCTATCCTAGCCCTTTTTGGTTAAACTTTAAGGGCTCAGTATACTAAATATTCCTTGAGCCCAAGCTGACTTTGAACATTTATTAAATAATGTATACAACGTATACGTCAGCTACTATGCTTCATCAGCGATATTTCGGCCCTTCTTGGCAAGGGTCCTCGTCAGGCTGTCAATGTTACTACAGAAAATACTCACTCGCAATAAATGTAATGGCTGTCTCCGATATAGAATGGATTTTAATTTTTCAGATTTGAAAGGATTAGAGATACAAGTTTTTGGAGGAACGTTTTATCTTTTTTTTCAATTCAACAGCAATATCGGTTCCCACTTCCAGCTTTTCAAACCTGACCAGGAAATGGAAAATCGTCGATGGTCTCCTTAGAAAAAGTCTGCAGATTGGAACCATGAGTTAATAAGGATTTCCATTATTTTGACTGTTTTGATAGTAATTATTATTATTATTATTATTATTTATATGAATCCTTCTAAACTGAAGAGTAATGTATAAAAAGGAACAACAACATGTCAGTCAAACTCACACACACTTACATACTAATAAACAGCTGACCATTAAATAATAATTAATTCATTAATTATTGGTTGGCTGATTGTTTACTATATTTCTATTAACGCCCTCGTTTTAGGATAGGAAGTTCAAATAAAGCTTACTGTTTTCCAGGAATTCATTCAAGAAATCAGCCTGGTCGGTGGCTCTGTCTCCTACGGTGTTAAAATTGTCAACACTGAACTCGGCGTTTGCACGTCTTGGTCCGTTGGGAAGCTAAAAAGTTCGTTGGAGTATATGAGTGATGCTGCGCAAGGAGAGGTAAGCCGTAGGGACGCTCGAAATACTCTGCATGACTAAGTCCAAAACACGCCGGTGATCCCCGGGAAGAACGAGAAAACCTAGCACTAACTACTCAAATTATACAACTCAATCCTGTGTTAACCAATCACGGCGATGTTTGGGAGCAGCTGTGATACCGCTTCCGGCTCTTCCGCTAGGTACATGGCGATTTTGCATCGACAAGAAGAGTTAGTCATCAATAGTATTAGCGTAAAGGTATTTTAAGCAGGGGTGACAGTATATCTCGAACGTCAATCAGTAACAGCTTTCAGTGCTGGGCAATATTTGGATTTTTCGATATATCGATATTTTCACTTTCGATATTCGATAATCGATATCAGTGTTTCGGTACCATGTTTCGCTATAGTGTACATACCGTCTCGCCAAAATTTAAGACCAAAATTGTCGTAAGAAAGCAGCTTGCATGATAAATAAAACCTGAAGTAGCCTACTTAGAACATATTTATCCAGTTTCGGATATGTAAATGTAACTTATTTTGGATTGTGTACAATATTTATAAATTAACAGATATCGATTTCGACATCGATATTTACGTTTCGATATTCGATATCGATATTTGGTCCGATATATCGACATCGAATATCGCCCAACACTAACAGCTTTAAGCCGCTTTCGCATTTACGCGTCGTTGCGATGCGTCGCGTATGCGTTTATCTTGCGTTGCGTAGCGTATCTTTCACACCTGTACGAGAACATGTCATGCTGGATGTGTATTTACGTTTTCCTTTACCGGTTTCTTCTGCCAAATTTTCATTTCTTTTATCAGTTAGTAAGTTTTGAATCATCATTAGTAGATTTTTCTTCATAATTAGTAGGTTATTCTCCAGTTTCTCTTCAACAACTTTCATTTTTCACTGAAAAATCTGATGCGTAACTCGTTGACGCAAAGCAAGAATAGAACTTGGTTCTATTCTTGCGTTGCGTTTTATTTGTCTGCGTAAGCTCTGCGCTGTGTCACCGCAACCGTGACGCAGAGGTTGCGTAGCTTAGTGTGAAAGGCTCTACGCGTCAATGGGAAAGTGGCTTTAGCTAGCAAGGAGTGTTAACCTGTTTTGACGATTCGCCATATTACACAGTTCAGTGCTTCCAAGCGGACTTTCTGATCTTCGATTTTTGATCTTTCTGATCTTTGGTCTTCGGACTTTCTGGATAGTTTCTGAAACTTCTCCATGGTCTCATTATTAACACTCTTGATGAATTGGGTAATAAAGAGCGTGTTACCTGCAAATTTGCAACTGCAGGCGAATAGGATTTCTCCTAATATGCGCCTTCATGGGTGCTGTCTTGTTCAGGTTTCCAGTTGAATCTCCACTGTTTGCCTGACCATTCATTGTCCAAATCTTGTTTGAATCTATTTGTTGTTTGGCAGGTAAGAGTGGAATCTGCTAGCGCGTTCCACAAGTTGATCGACCTACTTGTAAAGAAGTTCTGTGCATGCCGCTTCGGTACAGGCCTCTTAGTCAGCTTTTTGGGTGGCCGTAGTTACTACGCATGACGTCACGAATTTTGGCTTCAAGGCTTGAACGTATTTTTCTATTTTCGCCAATATATCACTCCACGGGGTAATCCAGCCAATCACGTTACAGAGATCCGTAGTTACCACGCTTACTACGCTCCCGAGCTTGGTAAGCAAATAGTTACTATTTCGAGAAGGTTGGAACGGTCAGCATAGTAACTTTTCGTGAGGTTGAAACGGAAATAACCAATAGTTACTATTTTTAGAAGGGTGGAACACGCTCAAAGTAAGTAAGTAAGTAATTTATTTGTAACCCGCCGTTTTTAAAAAGCGGAGTAAATGAAAGGGCATAAATAAAACACATAAAAAAGACACTCAATTTTCAATCTTCGGCCAGCAAGCAGTGGGTAACGTCGTGCGCTGGTTGGGCCCAGTTGTCCATGATTTTTGAAAGCGACGAGGAAACATCCAAAAGTGTAACACTTGCATCTTTAATTTTGAACTTCTCCGTCTTGGTATGGTTATGACATAATTTGGACAAGTGGAGCGGGTGCTTTGCATAATTAAAGTAACACGATATCATCTTTTTGGTCTCCTTCTTTCGCAGAACATGAGTGGCACCACAACGAAATAGTGTAAAAGGAGCGCAGAAGGTGCTGGAAAAATTTTCTAAAGCTTTACGATTATAGCGCCCCCGGTTGAGGACGATGCGCCCATAGGCGGTACGGATAGATTTACAAACTTCTTTAACAACCGAAGAGCAAAATTTTGACTGAAGATTTATAAATAGTTGGGTTCTTGCAAATACCATGGTATCTGATACCACGGTCTAAAGTTGTTTTTGCAGATATCGTGGTATCTGATACCACTGTCAAAAGGCGTTTTTTGCAGTTATCGTGGTATCTGATATTCAGATACCGCGGTCCGACCGTGGTAATTGATCATGGTATCTGAAAAAGTGATCTCACTTTCATCAGTTTTTGTCAAATTGGTGGGAAAGAAGTTAGGCCCTTAGTGATGTTACTGAATATCAGATTTTCTTTTGGGATGACTTCGAAAAGCGCAATTTCGGCAATTGTCGTTTTTGCAGAGCAACCGTGTATCAGATACCACGGTAACTGCAAAAAGCGACTAATTGCAGATCCAGTTACCATGGTAACAGATACCATGGTAACAGATACCATGGTAGCCTATCTGCAAAAACGCAACTAATGTTATGCTGAACCCTCGTAGGAATCTGTCGATTTGACGATGAACGATCCGAGAGAGATAGAAGCTTTGGATGCATTCGAACGATTTGACGGTCGCTACTCACATTTTGAGACGTTAATGCCCGGGCCTTACTATGGACGCTCCTGTTCGTAAATCGGTTTTTAGACGTTTTTGTACGTTCCTCTCTTAACCCGTTCATGAAGTCTGGGGATGGAAGATTCGTCTCCCGTTTTGATTTGTTGTGAGCAATCAATATATATAAGTTTTATTTTTAACCCACCATATACACAAGCTGGTAGCAGAGTAAAGAGAACAACGAAAAACAACACAAGATAAATAACGGTATAAACCCACAAAATTTAGACTTTATTTGAGAAATTTATTTTGAACTGGGCCTGAAAAATTCATGAAAAACATAATATAAGAGAGGAGCCTCTTAAACGTCTTAAAAACCGTTCTTAAAAACGTCTAAAAACCGAATTACGAACACGTGTGTCCGTAGCGGAGCTCGGGCATAACTTCAAGGCCAATTTTGAGAAGTTCCGACGACAGCTTACATTTTTGGTGAGCGTGGATCGGCTACGGCTTACTAAGAGCAAGTCGCCCACGTAGGCTATGTAGCTGAAAGCATAGCCTTTATAAAAGTAGGCAGGGTGTAAAGGATCGAGACAAGAAGATATGGCCAATTTGAAGATGTAGGGAGAAATGACCCCCCCCCCCCCCCTTGGCGAACACCAGTCCGGACAGGAACAATCTCTGACATTCTTTGCCATTTGAACCTTACATTAAAGAATGAGTGAATGAATTTATTACATGCAGCCTAGTAATAAGGCATTTGCACAGTACATACAGAAAAAAAAGATAACTGAGCGCTTAACAAGAAATACAAAGGGTACACAAAACCTACACCAACAGCAAATGATAAATGAACGCAAAACAAGAAATACACAACGAAACACGAAAAGAACAGTAAATTTAGTGCAATAGCTGGCGCATTGGGCAATGGGCTGGAAGGCGGTTGGATGATGGCAGAAGATGTTCACTTGAATTGAATGAACATGCCAAAATAGATTGGCAACAGCAAGATCAACGCCAAGACTAATGAGAGAAAATAGGGCCTGAGAATGCGTTATAATGTCAAAAGCACCGGCTATATCTGTAGACACAAATGTGAACAGCAGACTTCTCTCGGGTAGCCTGCTTTGTCATTTTTGTCATCAAGGCTGGAAACATTATCGCCAAGGTTATGTATGTATGAAAAGGATAGAGACTTAGAAAAAAAAATGCGAGATAGTAAAACAGATCCTGAAGTTAGTGAGTAGAAAATCTGCAATCTGCTTCCGGAGCAATGAAAGTTTTGCACAGTTCTTTGGAGTAGAAAGTAAAAGCTACTGGGTCTTGGTGAACCTTATGGATCAATTTTTTTTATATATCTGTGTCACAAGTGTTCTTCGTTCCGAATTCTCGCTTCTGAATTATCGATTCTCGTACAAATTACCGTTTATGCTCCTCTGACTTCTCCATTCTCGCTGTTGACGAAAACGCTAATTTTGCAGCTCGTCCGCAACCCGGTATACGTGTTTATGTATATTGAGCACCCGCACTCTGTTGACCAATCAGGGAGGAGAACGCAGAGAGGAGAATCGAGAATTCGCCATCGGAGCAACTTCTCGATTCTGCCAAATCGTGAGGCTTTCCCCGTTCTTGGTTCTGACAAAAACGCAAGAAAAGGAGAATTCACTTTATCGATAGTCCAAAAACGCGAAATAGGAGAATTCGGAGGAGAATCGCGAGGAGAATTCGAATCAAAAACGCAACTAATGAGACAATGGGGAACTTTCTGAAACTACTCCGCTTCGATCGCTGAATTGGAATAGGTGAATTTCGAATTACTGTTGCTTTTTGTTTAGTTTAGTTTTTTTAATGTTTTTGGGTGGTTCGAACGATAGACGTCACAATGACCAGTCAATCAGTATAGTGCAATAAAGGTAAATCGAAATGCTTAGTAGGTGTGGTCTCAACACGATACCCTCATTCGTCGTTTAAACCTATGCGTCTAAATAGTAACTACCTGCCTCTGTTCTTAGTTTTGTTTTAGATGTTAACTATCTTCTCCTAAAATACTCGTGCTGATGTAATCTTATGCCACTAGCATCTCTGTCGCTTTCATGCCACTTGTGTTTTTCACAATTGTCAATAAAATTGTACCTTACCTTATCTCATTAAAACGTAGTTTCATCCCATCATTTATTTCTGGTCATATCTTGTAAGTGTATTAGTTAATTTGTTTCGTGTCTGTGTATTTCGTAAATATTTTATTCCTTCTAGCTTTAAGCTATTTGGACATTAAACTTGATTGATTGATTGATTATCTTAGCAAAAGTTGGATCAGCTGTTCGATCCCGGCGAAAACTGGCAGAGTGCGGACGGACTCAAGCGCACAAAAGTTGGAACTATCCCTGCAACCTTAACATTACCTGAAATGAACAAGAAGTTGGCATCGCTGAGAGAGAAGCATGGATCTAGTCTGAGTATCTTGAGCGAAACTGCGTTCGGGATCGCAAAGAGTCGACTGAAGGACCTACAGGCCAGCCGGACAAGTAGTAAGTTGAGCACGGTTTGTGCGCCATGTTGATCCGAAACTAGAGGCCTATTCTCGCGGTTCCCCGAGGACTCCACTGGAGGATTCCCCGCGAATTTGTTTGTCCCGGGGACTCACTCCCCGTATTATCGCAAGTCCCCACGGACGGGGAATGCTTCGATTATTATCACCATCATCAAAAAGGACTCCCTTTCAGATTCGGAGGGGAATCAATTTTTGCTGGTGTTGGTGCAATATAAAATTAACTAAAAACAATCAGAATAAACAAAGCCAAAAATAAAGTGGATCCAGACTAATTTCGTCAACTGCATATTTTTTTTTGGTTCGGACAAAATCCGTTTTGGAAGCATTTCCCGTGTTATCGCTGTTTTCTGTACGCGGAGTCCGCGTGGAGTGACTCCCTTTATTCTCGCCGTTCCTTTCGATTCCCCGAGGAGTCTGTCACCGAGGAGTCCTCGGGAAAGGGCGAGAAAACGCCTTAGGGCGAAGTGACGTTAAATGCAATGTGAAATGTTTGAGATTTTAACGTCACCGAGTAGAGGAGGAGACTTACTCGAAAAGTAAGAAAAGTAGAGGAAAGACGGAAAGCTTCTGCATGACTTTGAGCGTGTTACACCCTACTTACCATTGTTACTACGCATGACGTCACGAATTCTGGCTTTTTTCCGTCAAGGCTGGAACGATTTTTCTATTTTCCAGCAGGATATCATGCCACGGGCAAATCCGACCAATCACGTTGCAGAGATGCGTAGTTCCTTCGCTTACCACGCTCTCGAGCATGGTAAGCAAATAGTAACTATTAGTTACTATTTCGAGAAGGTTGGAACGGTCAGCGTAGTAACTTTTCGTGAGGATGGAACGGAAATGGTATCTAATAGTAACTATTGTTAGAAGGGTGGGACACGCTCTTTAAAATAAAGAAACCACGGCGGACTTTTCAAAATGTGTGCTGTGAGTGTTATCTTAGGAGCGATTTTGGAATTTTTGAAAGAGCTTTGAAAGAATATGGTCCTACCCTCGACATAAAATCTCAGGCTCACACTTCGGAGCTCGCCCCCTTTTGTCTATTCAAAAATAAACGTTGTGGACGCATTTTTATTTTACTTATTTATTTATTTGTGACCCGCTTTTTGGATAACAGCGGAGTATGAGTAAAATACACATATTAAAACACTAAACAAAACAATGTAAATAAACATGACTACATTCTTTTCATATAGTTTAAAAACACACTAGATAGGCATTCTGTATGGACCGGGAATGAAGCGGAATTTCTGGAGTTTTGAAATACGAACAGCAGGTGTTTTGTAAGAAAAGGGATCATGTAGAATGAGCCTGCTTCGTATTTCATGGGGCTTCCGTTTCCCAGTTGCTATTGCTAATCCTTTCCCGGAATTATCTGAGAACAGACCGTCTGTACCTCACTTGTTCTTTCAGTATTGTAAAGGTTCGTTGTTAGTATTGGTTTTGTAAGTTCAGAAATCAGGGAAATCCATAGTGTGTCGTTGTGCAGTGCGTGAGCTAGGCTAACGTGAATCTTGTGGACTCCTTGGAGTCAAAGGTCAGCAATCAAACACTTCCCAGCAGGCTATGGTAGCGTTCCAGCGACTTATTATTGGTACGACCTATTTTTGTTATTATTGCCGTTCCAGAGACCGTCGTAATAAGTAAATTGGCTCCTCCCACTTATTATTTTCGTTCCACGACTGTTACGATCGTACAATTTACTTATGATGGTCGCGAGAATCATACGTGATAACTATCGGTTCTGCAGGAACTCCCGTAAGAGTGATGACGAATGTTCGCCTTGTTATTATTTTCGTTCCAGAGAGCGTGTTGGGGTTAGAGTCTTGATGAATAGGGGTGAGGGTTCGTAGATAAAAAAAATGTTGATATTTGTATTGAAATAAGAGTAAAGAAGTATTAAGATTGGTAAATTTAAATTCAAAAATAATTCATTCATTTATTTTTTTCCCTCATAGAATATATAATGGGGAGTACTAAAATAAATTTAAAAAACACTGCCACAAATAAATTTCAAAACAATAAATAACAATTGACGTATTTGAAACAACACACTGTACTTACGTAACTATTGACTTCTACCGAAAAACGGAAACAGATTCTTCAGTGTCAGCATATTATCTGCTGAATTGCCACGGCAGAATCTTTAACTGAAAGGGAATTAATTAGAGGTGTATTTCTAGCAAATAAAAGCAAATTTGAATAGCTGAAATGTAAATGGAGTTGAATTTTTTAAATTTTAAAGTTTTGTGGTTTTATTTGGAAAGAGTAGGTGACGTTAAAGAGTTGAAGGACATGCTAACGTCACTGAGTGGAGGAGGAGTTAAAAAAAAGAGAGCGGGATAACTACGACAATACGGCGCTCGCCCCTCCTCTTATCATCGTAACTTGTAAAAACTTCTCTGGAACGTTACCTATGTTTTTGTTCAGCCCGTCTAGTACTTTAGGGTCTGTGTTAGAAAGGATTAATTAGGTTGTAATGAAGGGTAGATGGGTATTTGCGGGCGTCCCCAGTTTAAACCCCGACCGTGAACGGAGAGTCATAATTTACTAGGCCGGATCTGTAGGGAGCGGGCGGGGGTATAACTCTTCTTTAGTCGTTGGTTGAATGGCTGAGAGTTGGGAGTCAAAGAGAAGGAAGTGCAAGTCAAAGTAAAAAAAAAAGATGTTTGTTTCCCAGTATTTCAATGCAAGGATTGGCACTAACCCCCCCCCCCCCCCCAGATGCTATAGTTTTTCTGGGTGAAAGAAGTAGAACAAACTTTAATGCCAGTGAAGATTCAGAAAAAACGATGAAGTGAAAGAAAGGAAAAAGAAACAGTTTGTACAATATCCCAAAAAGGGGCTAAATGAGAATATGGGGCAGGGCCACAGTGTTATAAATTCTAACCGGAAGTTGATGGCCTATTATTGGCTCAGTGTGAACGTATTAGCGTACGTAGTCGGAATCGATCTACGTTCGAACGTAAGCTACAGTAGACCTTCCCGAAGTTTCCAGAAGATCTGTGCTTTACTTTCAAGACGAGGTACGCCCTCGTTCTCTGAAAGGGCGATAATGTTTGAAAGAAGCTCAGGTTCCGCTTCCTTCTTCGTAGTTCCTAACAAGGTGATTGTTTTGTTAACAGCAAACAACGGCAAAAATCGGAGAGGACTTACTGGAAGAGCCAGGTCTTCGTTACCGATTCGCCGTTCGTTTTCACGCAATGATAGTAGACAAATGTGTTTGTGCTCAAGAGTTGTCTCCTGACTGAGGGTCCCGCAAGCCGTAAAAATAGAAAGTGAAGACTGGGTGTTGGTATATTCTGAATACACTCTCTTTGTTTACCCAACGCTGATCCAAAAACCCTTTTTTAACGTTACTACCTGGCCACTGGCACGGTACTATTCAGTCATTCCACACCAGCTTCTCTCCTAAATGTAGGTATTTACCGAAGCGCCCCGACCGCTGCGGAGATTCACTGGTAAACCGTGACATCCCTCGCCACCTAAGAGAAAAGGGGGGGGGGGGTATTTTTTTTTTTCTTATTGGCGTGGTTTCTGGACCACTTTTTCTTTTCAACTCACTTATTTCATCTTGTGAAAAGGGTAACGCTTTACAAAATACCCACTTGTCTACGAACGATCTACCTTGCCTAATCATTCCAAACCAGCTTTTCTCCTAGATGTAGATATTTACCGAAGCGCCCCGAGCGCTGCGGATTGTCACTGGTAAACTATGACACTGGGTGATACTATGACACAAATAAATTTGCACTTCTAACCGAATTTTATGGGTATAATAATTTATTTTACCTGTCTATCCCTAGAGTTCAGCCTTGAAGGACCTTTCTTACCTATAATACTAACGCAACCTACTTCCATAATCACTCCATATATTTCTAAACCCGGAGACCCAATTTCGTACAGTACATTCTAACCCCTCTAACAAAACCACGGTGAGTTTCTCCCCTGCCGTCTTTTGCTACCTTCAATGTGTATCACGCTGTCGACGGTTTACTGCGAGAAGTTTTTCCACCAGAAAAAACGGTTATGTAAATTTTTTCCCTGTTTTCGCTGTAAGTCAACGGGTCTTGGAAAAGACTTAAAACAGCCAAAACCGTGGGATATTTGTTGAAAGCACAGCATAGTTTTAAAGTATTCAGATATTTTAAAATACTGTAAGTTGGATAGTAAATTGTACGAGAGGCCTTTAAGTCATCTTCTTTTAGGTATATTCAGTGCGCAAGCCGCCACAGGAAGCCCTAACCCCCAGTCACAAAAACTAGTCCAGACTTCCGAAGTGCTCCACAGTGTATTTTCATCCTTCGTAGTATCGAGCGAACCGCTAGATCTCATACAACATACCCAAAAGCTGTACGAGCTTTTCACCCTCTACCGAGACGTGAGCGTTACTGACCTTGAGAAAATGGCAAGCTCTGCAAGTTATCTGATGATGAATCTGAGGCCGTTTCTGTATTCGTTGCAAGGCGCGGCGCTTGTCGGGAGTTCAGTGGTTACTAGTCGTTTGATGCAGAAAGTTGTGGAATTGTTGAAGAGCCTGCAACTTGCTGTGTCGTTCATTCTGCAGGTAAGTAGAACCTCTCGTTTCTGCGTCGGCTATATCGAATTTATCCGCGGCCTCAACGGCGCTAAGCCATTGGCATAGAAAGTTTAGACGCAGTGCATGCAATCCAAAAACGCGCTTTTGCGCAAAATCTGCTCCCGCTTAAATGCAGCGCTTTAAAGGACCCGTCGTACTTACATTACCGATTAAAGTTTAACTTTAAAAACAGGTTATTTTCGTATTTTGGATTTGAAAGCACTGAGTCCACCCCCAACATGCTGTGAGAAAGAAATCTGTCGGCAGAGTTTGGCCGAAAATAAGCTTTTGTGCAGCGCTTTAAAGGACCAGTCGTACTTACATTACCGATTAAATTTTAACTAAAAAAACAGCTAATTTTTCTTGCATTTGAATGCATTGCGTCCACCCCCCCCCCACCCCCCCCCCAACATGGTGTGAGAAGGAAATCCGTCGGCAAAATTTTGCCCAAAATAAGCTTTTATCAGCGCGAAGCGTCGGCAAAAATATACCAGCTTTATTTCTCGGTACATTGTTGTACAAAAATCAGCTCTAATCTAGCCAACAGAAACAATTCGGAAGTAATCCGGGGCACAGTTTCAGCACAAATAGCACGAAGCCCCGACAAAAGTATAGAGACATTTTTTGTCGGCACGTTTTCGTACAAAATTCCCTTTCTAGTTATCGTACTCTGATTCGAAATTCCAATTTTTCGGCAAAAATAAATAGAATTAACAACACGCTAAACATGAAATGTTTTTTAACTTCCCAGTAATACTGATAGAAAGACGTCTGAGGAAATCTGCACAGTTTTGCCCAAAATAAGCATTCGTCGGGCGTGAAGCGCCGAAAAGACCATACCGCCTTTCTTGTCGCGATTAATTTTCGGCACAAAAATTAACTCCAGACAAAACTCTGCCCTGTCAAGTTTATTTTAGTCAGCATATTCTGCTTCGAATTCAACTTGTCAACAATAGTTGCGTTTTTGCTGATACCATGGTATCTGTTACCACGGTAACTGGATCTGCAATTAGTCGTTTTTGCAGTTATCGTCGTATCTGATACACGGTGGCGACTATTGCCGAAATTGTACTTTTCGAAGTCATCCCAGAAGAGAAACAGATATCCAGTTATATCACTAAGTGCTAAACTTCTTTCTCACCAAACTGACAAAATTTGATGAAAGTGAGATGACTTTTCAGATACCACGACCAGTTACCACTGTCGGAACGTAGGATCTGAATATCAACTTGCCAGATACCACGATTGCTGCAAAAACGCCTTTTGACCGTGGTATCAATACCATGGTATCTGCGAAAACGCAACTAATGTAAACAAGTCCTACCGCCTCATACCGAAAATTCTGACATAACAGATTCACACCACAGATTCACAGAGATTCGTAGTAACCACGCTAACTACACTCCCAAGACTGGTGAGAAAATAGTTACTATTTTGAGAAGGTTGGAACGGTCAGGGTAGTAACTTCTCACGAGGTTGGGACGAAAATAATGACTAATAGTTACTATTATTTTTATTTATTTTTTTGTTAGACCCAATTGGAAATTAAGTCTAAAGGCGTCTTCTCGCCGTTCCCCGAGGACTCCTCGGGGAATCGAAGGGAACGGCGAGAATAGATGGAGTCACTCCACGCGGACTCCGCGTACAGAAACAGCGAGAATACGGGGAATGCTTCTAAAATGGATTTTGTTCGAAAAATGAATATGCAGCTGCAAAAATTAGTCTAGATCCACTTCATTCTTGGTTTTCTTTATTCTGATTCTTTTTAATTAATTTTACATAGCACCTACAACAGCAAAAATTGATTCCCCACCGAATTTGAAAGGGAGTCCTTTTTGATGATGGTGATGATAATCTGAGCATTCCCCGTCCGTGGGGACTCGCGAGAATACGGGGAGTGAGTCCCCGGGACAAACAAAAACGCGGGGACTCCTCAAGTGGAGTCCTCGGGGAACGGCGAGAATACGCCTTAAGTCGTAATAGGGGGGGGGGGGGGGGGGGCAAAATGTGCCGACAAATTGCCGATAGGATATCGTAGTAAAGAGAGACGATGAATATTTGTCTTGACGCCAGATATTGAAGTAAGGCTAAAGTGTCACATAAGTGCACTAGCCTGCCTTGACTTTTTGTGGGTATAACGAAGTCACTGGGATGGGAGTTGACTGGCCAGCGTCCGGTGAAACTAAAAGTAATTATATTTTTTTTTATTATAATGACAAAAATATACAATTTTTTTAGACTAATATTAAGACTAATATTAGACTAATTTTTTAGATTGTCCTTTTCCCCGTAGAATTTTTTTTATCCGGCGTAACCGTAACAAATCCCAACCGTCAACTCAGATAAATGACACGACTTAAGGCGTATTCTCGCCGTTCCCCGAGGACTCCACTTGAGGAGTCCCCGCGTTTTTGTTTGTCCCGGGGACTCGCTCCCCGTATTCTCGCGAGTCCCCACGGACGGGGAATGCTCAGATTATCATCACCATCATCAAAAAGGACTCCCTTTCAAATTCGGTGGGGAATCAATTTTTGCTGTTGTAGGTGCTATGTAAAATTAATTAAAAAGAATCAGAATAAAGAAAACCAAGAATGAAGTGGATCTAGACTATTTTTTTCAGCTGCACATTCATTTTTCGAACAAAATCCATTTTAGAAGCATTCCCCATATTCTCGCTGTTTCTGTACGCGGAGTCCGCGTGGAGTGACTCCATCTATTCTCGCCGTTCCCTTCGATTCCCCGAGGAGTCCTCGGGGAACGGCGAGAATACGCCTTTAAACTGAAAACAGAACAATAACTACGGCGCCACAGGCGAAATTTGTTCGGAATTCCTCAGAAGTATTCCTATTCGTTTGATTAGATTGATTCCAGGAATCACTTTCCCACAGTTTTCGCGGTTCGCTTCGCTCGTCGGAAAGTGATTCCGAGATCTCGCGAAAACCCTCCTTATGGTAAGTAGGGTGGAGCACGTTCAAGACAGTTCATCCCGAGTCCTGACGCGGAGGATTTGAATGTCAACAGAAGCGTGCATTTCAGGCTAATCAAGAAGTTGCATTGTTTTTGTTTAAAGCACAACTCTTACAAGAAACGATCTTTTCACTATGAAACGGATCAGAAAAACCGTTTCTCGAAAATACCATTACTTTCCATCTAAATTTAGCGATTTTCTTGTTAGCGCTTGTCGATTCTATTCAGCCTTTCTGCTCTCCGACGCGGCGGCTGGGCGCAAAACGTTTGAAAACTGAACGGGCCGTGGTTAAAAAGTAGGAAAACTAAGCAAATAAAATAAGTCAAAAACAGAAAATTCTCATATCCTTGTGTGTGAAAGAGTTGTCAGCGGTCTCTGAAGATTCTTGCAAACGTTGCGTTGCGTAACGGGCAAACTCGGCACGGACAAAAAAGCCATAAAACTCGTAGGCGCTAAACGAAACAATGGAGATAGGTGGGGATTTTAGAAGTTTATAATCCCATAAGGGAGCTAGGTGTACTATAAAAGGCAGAAAAAGCAAGAGGGGTCCTTTAAGTTAGTGTTTAACTACTTCACAAAAGAAAAAGGACGGAACGAAAATTCTATCGTACCGCGCATGTAACGGTCGTTTGGCTGAATCTTTGGAACTGACTGCCAGAGCAAAATTTGCTCAGCTGACTGGCGTGCATGTCTTTGAACTTATACCGTAGTCTCAAGACTCTTCAAGGGCTTGAAAATGGTTGTGAAGGGGAGCTCTAGGTTGCGTTCTAGAACTTAACGATTGTTAAAGGACCCCACTTGCTTGTTCTGGTTTTTATAATATACCTAGTTCCCATACAGAAATATAAGCTTCTAAAATCCCCACTTTTCTCCACTGTCTCGTTTTGTGCCTATGATTTTTTAGCGCTTTTTTGGCCTTGCCAAGTTTTGACCGTCACACAACGAAACTTCTGCCGGAATCTTCAATGCCCGCTGCCAACGCTTTCGCACATAAGGATGTCAGAAGCATATGTTTATTACTTCTTTTATTTGCTTAGTTTTCCCACTTTTTAACCACGGCACGTTCAGTTTTCAAAATGTTTTGCGCCCAGCCGCCGCGTCGGAGAGCAGGAAGGCTGGAGGTAATCGACAAGCGCTAAGAAGAAAATCGCTAATTTCAGGTGGAAAGTAATGGTATATTCGAAAACGATTTTTCTGACCCATTTCATAGGAAAAGATCATTTCTAGTAAGAGTTGTGCTTTAACAAATTGTTAACGATTGTTAACTTTTTGCGTTCCGGGTTTCTGATTTCGAAAATTAAGCTCCACCCACCTACGATTTCCGTTCCAGAGCTTAACGATTGTTAACTATTTTGTAACGATGGTTGGTGAGCATCGTCGGAAAAGTTAACAGTTGAAAAATTCGGGAAGTTAACGATCGTTAAAGCTGCAGTTAGCTCCGCCCCGAAATAAAATTGACGGTTATTAACAATTGTTAGACAATTGTTAAGAACGCAACCCTAGTGTCCTTTTCGCTTTAAAGTTTCGTTTTTTAATTCTTTGCTTTTGCAGGGCATTGCAAAGCGATCGGACAACCTCGTCCGCGAGTGGGCAACGAAGGGGATTGAGACGCTTAACCGAATCTTGGCTGTCATCGGAGAAGCCTTGACCTTCATGGAGATTGTCAAGACGCCTTACGAGATTCTGGACCAGTCCTCGGCGGAACTTTGCCTGTCGACGGAAACCAAAGGCAATATCATTGGTCAGTTTGTTGGCGGAATTGCAGGCGCGTATGTGACTGCCTATCGAGTAAGTAACGTTAGGAATTGATAACTAAAGGACCCCTCGCACTATTTTCTCTTCAATTACAGTATTTTAAAATATTTGAATACTTTAAAACTGTGCTGTGCTTTCAACAAATGACCCACGGTTTTGGCGGTTTTAAGCCTTTTCCTGTTTTAAGACTTGTAGCGTAAACAGGGAAACAATTTAAATAACCGTTTTTTCTGATGAAAAAACTTCTCGCAGACAACTGCCGACAGCGTGATACGTATCGAAGGTAGCAAAACCCGGCAAGTGAGAAAACCAGCGTGGTTTTGTTAGAAGGGTTAGAATGTACCGTACGAAATTGGGGTCTCCGGGTTTAGAAATATGGGTCTAGCTGAGAAGCCCCCCGGCGACCCCCCCCCCCCCCCCCGGACAACCCCCCATCCCCCGGTACCCCCCCCCCCCCCCCCCCGGCGAAAACCACGGTACCAGAACCCCCCCCCCCCCCCCCCCGGAACCTCCCCAAATCCTTTACATTTAATACGAATCCAAAACATTTAACTTGACTTCCCGTGATCTTAGTCCAAGTCATGTGGACTTCTGGTACAAAAAGAAAAACTAACTGCAACTAACTGTAGCTTCCTCGCCAAGAAGGGGAAGGAACTGGAAAAGGATTTGGTGGGGGGGGGGTCGTTACATTGAGTGGCACGGATTTTGATTTGATCTTTCACTTTTAACACCTCACTGACAAGAGCTTAAAGATGGATGCGTGTGTTCGTTCACTTCAGCAATTATTCAGTCACCATCAACTTTCACCTTTAAATTCCCCTCCCTTCTTTATCTTTGTTCTGCCTGCGCTTTTTGCTTCACATACATATACCCTTTGGGCATGCACAAGCTTATTCGTACACCAGTTACCGGATACCCACTTTACTTCAGAAATTATTGTACAGTCAAGTTGGCAAATGAAGTTGCGTCCAGTATCCTACTCTTGTGTATCCGTTAGAAGGTACATGAGCTAATCCGGGTAGCCCGCTAATAATAATAATAATAATAATAATAATTATTTATTTATGACCCATCATACACTGACAAAGAGAGACGGAGTATAAATCGCTTGTACTATCCGTGGAGTAGGGATTATTTGGGACTAGGAGATTATTTTGGTATTGTCTTTTTTTATTTAGGCGGGGGGGGGGGGGGGGGGGGTAGCCGGAACCCAGAAATATATGGAGTGATTATGGAAGTAGCTTGCATTAATATTACAGGTAAGACAGGTGCTTTAACCGTCCTTGATGATCGTTTGATACTAGACTTACCACAGTCCATCAACGTGGTGTTTACGATGTAGTATGATTTTTAATTACAAAAAAAAATTCCGGGCAATGGCAAAGATACAAAATAAAAACACGCATCTACTCGGCAGAAAATTAGCACGAGCCATACCTGAATTTTGCAAGAGAAATCACTCAAGGTACAGTGAAAAAGAAAACGATAGAGTATGGGAGTAATGCTGGAAAGAACGAAAAAACAACAAAAATAAAAGGCCGTCCGAAAAAACAAGTATCGCAGTCGTTGTCGCTCTGTTTGGTGTTAAGCGAGTTGCTCGGCAAAATCAAATCGCCTCCGGGGGCACATTCGCAATTCGAGAGGAACCACAAGAGGGTTGCTTCGTGCACACTGAAGGGTCTGATGAAAAATAAAACAAGTTTGCGCATCCATATGTCAACTGTGATGAGAATATATCTGTTTTGACCCTAGTAAGTGTTATATTTCGAAAAAAGTTCTGTTATGCCGTTTTAGGTGTTATATTTTGCGAAAAGATAACATTTGAAAGGGTCAGAACAGATTTTTTTTTCTCACAACATTTAACCCAAGAATCCAAGAATTTATAGAGATTTTAGAAACAAAAATTTGTTATTCATTTTGTTCGAAAATTAGTAGAAGTACGTCCTTGCCATTCAGTTTGGCACAATTTGTGTGGACTAGTCTGAAGTCAGGCTCCACTGTATTTTGACTTCCCTCTATTCTAATATCATTTGTAGTTACTTATGAAATTAAATTGTTTTCTACATGTACCATAGGTACAATAATACAGACACCCTTTTGTTCGTTTGCGGTCTCATCTGACAAATTCACTGCTGATCACAGGAATTTGTTTTAACCACGCTGATTAACTAGGAAACGGTGGTATCAGCAAATGCCCCTGGAATCTCCCAACGAATCTGAAAAGATTCGTGAATTTTTTAAACACTCTAAATGACAAGTCGGTGATCCTCGGGAAGAACGAGAAAACGTAGCACTAACAACTCTCAACAACTCAATCCTGTGTTAACCAATCATGGCGATGTTTGGGAGCAGCTGTGATACTGCTTCCGGCTCTTCCGCTAGGTGCAGGGCGATTTTGCATCGGCTAGAAGAGTTAGTCATCAAGAGTATTAAGTTGATGATGGTGACGATAATCGGAGCATTCCCTATCCGCGGGGACCCGTGAGAATGTGGAAAGTTAGATGGCAGGAGAAGCAGTAACGCGGTAATCCAACTAGTGAAACTACCGAGTACCGAGCGGTGGGAGTCCCCGGGAAAGGCGAAAGTACGCCTGTAGTAAAAAAGAAAGAAAAAAGATCACTCATGCGAAAATGTAAAAGGTTCTGCTGGAAAAATATCTTTCAAGGTTATGCTGAACTTGAGAGAGTTACCAGAAGGGCTGTGTTCGCTTCAGTGGTGTTTTAATTTCCATTGTACGACATCGCTTCACGGGTGTTGTCGTCTAAGCGTTCTTTGTTAGTCCGTTGCCTTTGGTTAGTTATCACTCCGAACAACAACCAAACAGAGTAAAGAAAAGGCTTTAATCAATAAGCATAACTATTGGATGGAACTGGTTGACTCGACGTCTCGATGAGCAATGAACAACTCCACTGTTGGAATGAAATAAACTTCGCCCGGCTCCCAGGCATTCATGTGTTGATGCGGGTGGTAGCGTAGCTAAATAGAACGCCTTTTCAAGTGGAAAACAAAACCAAGTGGCGATAACAAACATCTTCGCCGCATCCATGTCCTCGGCTCGCCCAGCATACTATTGATTCTCGGAATCGGTAGGCGACCGAGTCCAACTTTATATCGGGCTCGTTGGCCTGAGGTCGGAAACTTGAGCATAGCATTCGGTAAAGGATAGGGATTATTTTGCCTAGTCTTAATTTGCTGCTGGGATCGCCCTCTCTAACGATTGGAACCGTTATTCCGAATTGCTGTGGGATGCTTTGTCACGCAGCCCTTTCTCTCTTGGTACACTCTCGTGCTGCAAAATTGTATATTGGATATGTTGTGTTTTATTTAATTCTTTTATTTTATTTTACATACTCCGCTTTTCAGATGGCTGGTCAGAAATAAAAATAAATTACTTACTTACTATGCCTAGCAATTATCTCTTCGCTCGGTAGCTTATTCCCCCAAAGGCAACAATCATAAGAATAGTTATTTCTTGAATGAATTAGTTAAGCCGCGTTCACAAGCATGCCTAGCCAAGCACAGATGCCTAGGTACGTGCCCAAGCTTAGCCAGGCATCGAGTTCTAGAGCCTGGAACTCCGTGTCTGGCCCAAAATCTGTGCCTAGTTATGGATGTGAACGGTGATGCTAGGCACGTGTCTAGGCATCGGTGCTGGCTAGGCATGCTTGTGAATGGGGTTTTAATTACGCGAGGTCGGGTGACCGTCGCGTCAGAGCGAACTCGAAGGGGAAGCAGAACACACCTATCTTACCCCTGGGCTGGCTTGATGGATCAATTTCTGACTTTTAGGAAATTACTGAGCAAGAGAGTGTGTTCAAATTATCTTTGTTGGGCCGATCGGAAGTATTTCTGTAAGGATATATGTATTTGTTTATTTCTAACTATGGAAAAGGTTGCAAACGCCATAATTTGGCAAAATCCTAACATGAATTAACGCGTAAAACTCATCACAAACATACGCTTGATTTCGTAAAGTTCCCCGATAAATTTTTTTCGAGACCTAGTCATATTGAGTTGTACGAAAAGGTAGCAGGCAGTAGTAACTGTCGCCACTGCATGCTACTACTAGCAAACTGGATGATACTACAGCAAGATTGGGTGCTATCAGGTACCACTTCTTAAGATTAACCCAGTCGGAGGCATGTTAAATCAAAGTATTCGATACTACTACCTATCAATGCATGCAACTTTTTCGAACAACTACCATACAACTACACAGTCAAAGAATTTTTCATCGGGTCAACCTACATGACTGGTAACAGCCAAATAAAAGAAACTATGGCAAGCTTATAGTACAAACAAACGATTAATAACAAAACCCGCAACATTAGAATCAGGAACCCTAGTTTTGACGAAGCGTTTCAGGCGACAATTATATAAAAAGACCTTCGGCTACCTGATTCGCCGTTTCTTAATTTCCGACCCAATGTTGACGCTTGAAGCCCCTTCCTCTAATTTGTGTCCTCCGATTGGAAACTTACCTGTCGACGATCCCATCAATAGTTTCGTTTTTGATCCGTATCCTCCTCGCGATTCTCCTCCGAATTCTCCTATTTTGCGTTTTTGGACTATTCAGATGAAGTGAATTCTCCTTTTCTTGCATTTTTATCAGAATCGAGAACGGGGAAAGCCTCGCGATTCTGCAGAATCGAGAATTTGCTCCGATGGTGAATTGTCGATTCTCCTCTGTCCGTTCTCCTCCCTGATTGGTCAACAGAGTTCAGGTGTTGAATATGCATATACACGTATACCGGGTTGCGGACGAGCTGCAAAAATTAGAAGAAAAAAAAAATCAGTGTTTTTGTCAAAAGCTAGAATGGAGAAGTCAAAGGAGCATAAACGGTAAATTGTGCGAGAATCGAGAATTCAGAAGCGAGAATTCGGAACGGAGAATTCGGATCAAAAACGCAACTAATGTGATTCTAAATTAGTGAACCTTTATGGAAAATATTTTTGTTAGTGTTTTGTGATTATTTTGTATTTCTTTGTCCTTTTTCTACTGCACTTACGCCCTTGGGCAGTGCGTCGTAAATCCTTCATTCATTCATTGAGTCCTGTTTCCGCTGGATCTGCTAGGAGCTTTCGACTGGAAAATTGCAAGACGGAGAATTTAGAAGATTTCGCTGTTATCTTTCAGTTTCTCTCGGCGTCTGTAGAAGAGACGGTCGACCGCCTAACATCGATGGCCATAAGCCGGACTCTTCCCTGCAGTTCGTTTCTTACACCGTTGCGCCTGGGTAATCGCTCAGAGGAGGCCGAGATGCTCAAGTCTTGTCACGATTGTATCGCGTTGACTGATGGACTTCTGAAGAGAGGCCTGCCCGGTGCTGAGGTATTAATTTATTTATTTATTCATTTCATAATATAGCCAACGGGGCTGCGACATGGCAAATCATTTATATACGCTAAGAAAAAAAAGAAGAAAAAAATATGCTGAAGGCTTGAAGCCTCTAACAATCAAGGCAAACAAACCTTAATCAGGATGGATCGAATTCACAGTAGTTGCGTTTCTGCAGATACCATGGTATCTGCTACCACGGTAACTGAATCTGCAATTAGTCTTTTTTGCAGTTACCGTGGTATCTGATATACGGTTGCTCTGCAAAAACGACTATTGCCCAAAATGCACTTTTCAAAGTCATCCCAAAAGAAAAACTTATATACAGTTACATCACTAAGTGCTAAACTTGTATCTCACCAATTTGCCAAAATTTGATGAAGGTGAGATGGCTTTTCAGAGACCACGATCAGTTAACACGGTCGGACCTGGTATCAGATACCACGATAACTGCGAGAACGGCTTTAAGCCGTGGTATCAGATACCATGGTAAATATTCTTTGAGCCCAAACAGACTTTGAAATATTTATTCAAACAATGTTTACAACGGATACGTCAGCTACGATTCTTCATCTGCAATATTTCGGCCCTTCTTGACAAGGGTCCTCGTCAGGCTGTCAATCCTCTGGGTCAACGTCGGGGAAGGAAACAAACCTGTAATAAGTCACTGAAGCTTCTACCAACTATAAGTATCTGACTAAAGTAAATTACCTTCAAATACCACTGTAGTGAAAAAACTAGTCCTGAGATTTAATTTTTGACACGGACGCTGTTTTTGCTGTACGATTGGGGCGATGACAGGAAAGAGTTTTTTGTGCATTTTGATCAACTTCGGTTTTGTTATTAATTAGGGGCTGAAAACTTAAATATTATTTCATAATTAACCTCGTTCTACGTTTCCATTATGGAGTACTCGCCTGTATCTGTTACTTTGAATAATTACTGATAATATTTCGGCCCTTCTTCGCAAGGGTCCTCGTCAGGCTGATGAAGAATCGTAGCTGACGTATCCGTTGTAAACATTGTTTGAATATAAGATACCATGGTATCTGCAAAAACGCAACTAGTATATTTCTTACACCACGCTTGCCACATAGGCAAAGACAGGCGCATTTGCGGTCCAGACAGGGCCATCAGCAGAGGATCCGAGATGAAGAGAAAGAACTGAGGATCGACGGATCTCAGGGGGAAGGAACTCCTTGACCAACAAACATACTCGAAGCACTACAGTTCCATTTATACCATAACCACCGGAAAAATATTTGACGGTGCAAAACGGAAAAGTCAGCTACATTCCTTCAAGGACCCCTCTTGCTTATTCTGCCTTTTATAATATACCTAGCTCCCTTATGGAATTCTAAGCTTTTGAAATCCCCATCTTTCTCCACTGTTTCGTTTTGTGCCTACGAATTCTTAGTGCCTTTTCGGCCGTGCCGAGTTTAGCCCGTTACACAACGAAAAGTTTGCCAGAATCTTCAACGTCCGCTTACACCTCTTTCACACACAAGGATATGAGAATCTTCTGTTTTTGACTATTTTTTTTTGCTTGTTTTCGCACTTTTTATCCACGGCGCGTTCAGTTTTCAAAAGTTTTGCGCCCAGCCGCCGCGTAAGAGAGCAGGAAGGCTGTGAAGAGTCGTCAAGCGCTAACAAGAACATCGCTAAATCCAGATGGAAAGTAATCTTATTTTCGAGAAAGTTTTTTTCTGATCCATTTCATAGTGAAAAGATCACTTCTAGTAGGAGTTGTGCTTTCAGCAAGATTTTCGTAGATCCCTGAGACAAATTCCGGTAGGTGCCCTGAGCAATAATCCGGTAGATTCGTTAAAAATCTCAAGTCCAGGTGAATTTGACAGACTTTATTTGACAAGTTTGCACCGTCAACTGATTCGCAGTCAGATTGTGCTGAAGGAATCTCTGTCACCGGAAAAAGTTGTTGCACAGGACGTGAAAGGTCTTTTCGCGCCTGTAAGATTGGTTAGTCACAAGAGAGTAACAATATAGTTGGCAATAGTACTTTCTGAAAAGGAACGTCTTGACAGACGTGTGCTTCGTTTTGAAAGTTTCCCATTTTCTTACCACTACAAGCTTGCCAATAAAACTGAATAAAACTGAGCGTAAACAAGTCCGTTCTAATTTTTTCCGGTACTGCAAATATTTACTGGGAATTCCCATATGGTTCCGAAACTCTTACGTATCACAAAGGTACCGTATCTTTGAAATAAGCGAAAAAATGAATGAGCTAACCAGTCGTTTCATCAATCGAAGTAGAAAACTGCACGATTTTCCACTGGCTAGCCTGGTGTAAGCACATGACTCAAGTTTGTATTGGTTTGGTTATTTGTAGTTATCGCAGCCTAATTTTGTCTCGTAGTGTTGTGTGATTTCTTTTTTTTTCTCTTTTTCTTTTGTTTCCTCACCAACTCCTCCGACCATTTACTTTGTATTTGTATGGAGGGTTTAAATAAAATTATTAATTTTCAACAAGGACGTTTTTAAGTGGGGCGTTGGTTGGTAATAAAACGGTTGATCATTGGAACAGCCTTACCGGAGATGCGGTTAACGATGAATCAATCAATAGTTTCTAGTGTATTCTTGATGGGATCACAAAACCCTGATTAGTTCGATTACTCAAAGTTACTCAGAGTTATTTAGAGGCGAAAGCCTTTTCTGTTGCTTTGTATTATTGTTATAATTATTATTATTGAACTACGTGTCATTAAAACTCAAGAGATCAAGTTTCAGCATAAGGTACCCCACCGGTGTTTTAGTTTCTGGGATCCCAAAACGTAAGTGGAGGGATACCTATGACATCGCAAAAGTTGTCCGTCTGTCTGTGAGCACGATAACTCTCGAAGGGAATGAGATATTTTGATGAAACATGGTGTAAGGGTTCCTTGGGTCAAGGGTAAGGTCAAGTTGGTAGACGGGGTTTGTAGCCCTTCATTTAGGGGTGGTGGAGGGGGTTCAAATTAAGGGGCAAACAAAATATTTTTAAACAGCTAATGTGATAGCTGATTATGGGGCAAAAAGAAATGCTGAACACGATGGTGAAAACCATTTTATCGCCGGACAAGTAGTTCGTCCGGAATCCGTCAGAAACCTGAAAGTTGGCTAAAAGTAAAAGTTTCATCTGAAGTTGATTAAATGTTCGATTTAGGGGTAAGAAGGCGTGCTGAACACCTGTGTGAAAAGCATTTTCTACCGGACAACTAGTTCGCCCGGAATCCGGCCAAAACTGGAAAATTCGTTAAAAGCAAAAGTTTTATTTGAAGTTGATTAGATGTTCTTTATAGAGATAAGAATATACGCTGACAATTAGTTCGCTCGGACTTCGGCGGAAACCAGAAATTTGACAGAAGTAAAGCCGGAAGTTTCGGTCAGTGTCGTCAAAAGATATATGGCTTATGTATATCTGAACTTGGGTTTTCTCTGATGATTAGCTGGGCGAATACTGGATCTGGCGAAGATAAGACCCAATTGTCTGGATCAAATATTAGATTTTTGGGATCCCATCGAAACCTTTGTCTTGTTTAGTTTAGTTTACTACTCTTTATTACACAAACTAACTTTTACACACTAAACTACATTGACACACCTTTTATAACCGTCTTACCATACTTTACACATGTAGAGCGTGTTCTACCTTCTAACAGTAGTAACTATTAGTTACTATTTTCGTTCCAACCTCGTGAAAAGTTACTACGCTGACCGTTCCAACCTTGTCGAAATCGTTACTAATAGTAACTATTTGCTTACCATGCTCGGGAGTGTAGTAAGCGTGTTAACTACGCATCTCTGTAACGTGATTGGTCGGCTTCGCCCGTGTCATGATATTCCTCTAGAAAATTGAAAAATCATTCCAGCCTTGACGGCAAAAAGCCAGAATTCGTGACATCATGCGCAGTAACTACGGTAAGCAGGGTGGAACACTCTCGTAGTCGATACCTCTGACTGCAGGAAAGCCCGAATGAGCCTGTGGGGGTAGAGATATTAGAATTTTGTGGGGGCAGAGATATAAGAAGTCTGATATTAAAGGTTACCTTCCGACATCGAGGTTGATATCGGAAAATAACATGGAGACATGATGTAGGGGTCGTGGAAGTAAACAGTAAAGCTACGTTTACACGGAGGGTATTTACCCGTACTTTGCAGGTATTTTTCCCCGCAACAACAACAAATACCCAGGTATTTTGGACTTCAATTTTGCGAACTTTTTACCCGGGGATTTGTTTGTCGACGGGTATTCTTCGACGTCAGCAACAATAAAATCGGATTTTTGAGCAATAATTTTGATTATGTCCATGTAGAAGTGATCCAAAATGTAGCTTGATTGTAGAGAGATATCCTGAGAGCTTTACAACCTTGGAATCTATTGTTACTGAATACTCTCCCTTGAAAAACACCCGGGTACCGTGTGAACACTTTCCCTTCTCGTCTCCGGGAAAAATACCCACCGTGTAAATGATCCTTAACAAAACCACGTGTTGGCTCTTCGAGATCAAAGACAGTGATCAATGCTGAATAACTAGCTTTTGGAAAGCAAGGCATAGTAGGATGTTGTTTCAGTTGACAAGCTGTATTTTCAGTGGAAATCTGATTGTGACAAGGTCTGACCTAGGGCATAGGCTGGTTGTCTAAGAGAGTAAGATGTTCTGTCATTTTTCAATGTTGAATAACTAGCTTTTGGAAAGCAAGGGATAGTAGGATGTTGTTTCAGTTGACAGGCTGTATTTCCAGTGGAAATCAGACTGTGACAAGGTATGACCTAGGCCCTAGGGCATAGGCTGGTTTTCTAAGACAGTAAGATGCTCTGTAAGTTTTCAACATTTAATTTGTTTTTTGTATAATTTTTAAGATTTTTCTTGTGCTTTTTCACTGGAAATATTGTTTTTTAATTTATTTTTGGAGGTCAGCTTCTACTTTTCAGTATTTGATGAAAAGTGCTTGATGAATTAAGTTTTTGAGGAAAAGTGCTCGATGAACATCTGCGGAGGCTTATACGAAGTCTTAACAACCTCCACAAAAGCAATTGTCATAATATAACTTCTGTGGGACATGGGAAGATATGCATTGCATACCTGTTCAAGAAAATAAGAAGATATAAGAAGCCTGCAAAATATCTGGGGCAGAAATATAAGAAGTTTGATATAAGAAGATATAAGAAGTTTGCAAAATATCCGAACCAAGTCACTCTCTTCTAACTTTGGTGTGTTGCAATCTTTGCTCGGACTTCCATCTGTCCGTCCGTTTCATCCACTAGAGCCTTCTGGAAACCGTTTAAGTGAGATGGACTTTTACCGTGGCATTGGATCGTCATAAAAAGGATCCCACCTTTGATAGTCAGTTAGTGATTATGGGGTTTGTCTTCTGTTCATCATGGAAGTAGAATTGGGCAAGGTTGGAATTTAACTGAGAAAAGTAACGAGAAACTGGTGGATTTCAAGTGAATATTTTTTGTTGTTGTTGTTGTAATGATTGTATATGTTCAAGGTATTTTAGCCCGTTAAATGCAGTGGGCGACATATTTAGTGCTAATTCGGCGCTACGAGTTGAATCAGTAAACATATCTGTCTATCTATCTATCATATTTGATCATCGTCTTCAGCAGATTTTCCTTCTTTTTTCGACTACCAGCCAAAAATTCATCACGATTGGGTCAGTGTTGGAGAGGTGGAAGATATTTGGAGAGAGAAGACGATGTCCCTTGGATGCATAGCCCAGTCGCTGACGCACCTATCGCAAGAAGCAGAGACGGCGTCGCAAGGTAAATAAATAAATAAATGATAGTTAAATCCGTAATATCTTTAAATACATAAAAATAGCTTTGGATATGTCAATACAAATAAAGACACTTCAAGCACTATATCAATCAACTCGACAGGTAAATATTAATTATCTGATAACATTAAAATTTCGTAAATAAACTACATTAATAAACTAAAGTCAGGTCAAAATTACACACCGTATCTCGTATAAAATTTCTAAATAAAACAATCAAGTTCGTAAATAAACTACATCAATAAACAAATACAAGTCAAAATTGCATACCGCAGCTAGGAACAGTTAAACTGTTTAATAAAGTATGGTACAAAAGACTATAGGTAACGCTCGGATGAGTGTATTGGAGGAGGAATTAGTTGCTTCTTCTGATTCATTGTGAGATTTTCGGTCATTCTTGTGTTTCGGCAACTTCTTTTTTCGGAGAACTCGGGCAAAATGTCACGATGTAATTCGGACGCTAGTATTTTTGTGCCAAATCTCATGGTAAGCATATGCCTCCTTTGTCTTAACGACGTGATCTTTAAGATCTCCAAGCTTTTTTCATAATCCTCATATCCCATTCCCAATATTACTTTGCATGCTCTCTTTTGGATCTGCTCAATTTTTTCATGTTGTTCTTCGGTGAGTGAGCTTAGTAAAGACCGCCTCTTGAGTCCAGTAGGCCAACGTCGACCTTCCATGAAAAATTATGCTACAAAAATTAAATTCACACCAAGCTTTTAATAACGTTGTTAATGTAACCAAAAAAAAGAAAGATCGAAAAAACGAAGGGAAGACGAGTCGACCTTCTGCCCCGGCTTCTTTGACCCGCGATCCAAAAGAAAAGGCCGGCAATTTATTAAATGGCATTGAAGCATTGACAATAGTTGCGTTTTTGGAGATACTGTGGTATCTGTTACTACGGTAACTGGATTTGCATTTTGTCGTTATGCAGTTACCGTGGTATCTGCTACTATGGTTGCCGGTTGCCGAACTATCACTTTTATAATTCATCCCAAAAGAAAAACTGATATACACTCATATTACAAGTGCCAAATTTCTTTCCCACCAATTTGACAAAATCCTAGGCTCTTGTGTTGGTGATGATGTAAGTGAGATGACTTTTTCAGATACCACGATCAGTTACCACGGTCCCGACCGTGACATCCGAACATCAAATACCACGATAACTTCAAAAATGCCTTTTTACCGTGATATCAGATAACACGGTAACTACGAAAACGACTGCAAAAATGCAACAGATATGCACAGAGCAATCAGCTACTTCACTTAAAGCACACGTCGCAGCAGATACAGTTTATATTCCATTGTTCTTCTTTGAAATTCTGCCGGGTTTCGCAAGGATTATAAACCATGCCAAATCATTTGTCATGAATGAATGAATGAATGATTTATTTGCACATTTAAAGCCATCATGCCATCATGCAACAACACAAAAGAAAAAGTGAACAATCTTGCATGCGTATACACACACTAACACGCTTAATATTTTCAATTTACTCTGAATACTTTATTAACATTAAAAACACAACTTTCCCATCAAAAGAAATTTTTCCGGTGTGTAAAAGCTAACTTGAGGAGCTTCCCAACATTTCTTATTTCTTTAAAATCTTTACTTCCCATCATTTTAATAATCCATTTCTTATCGGTCCCCCCACCCCGAAAATCTCCTCCCTGAGTCCCCGTAACTCACTACAATCACACAAAAGGTGGCATATATCCTCATTCATTTCTCCACACATAGGGCAGAAGTAGTAAGGACCCGATCTTTCCTCTTTTTTCCCCATATACTTTCTTCTTGCATCGAGCGGCAAACCATCAGCCCTCATACTTATAAACAAACCCAACTCCTCCCTACTTAACCCTACCTTAAAATATATTTCCTCACCACATGTCTCTTTTGCCCCAGCGTACAACCTCAGAGATCCAGACTTACTCACCTCGCATAACCACGTCTGTATTTCCTGGTCTTGGAGTGTCTGTCTAACTAATCTAGTCACACTTCCTAACTCCCATCTTGGACCTTCTCCTTCATTCCACAAATTACTAAAACCTGTATTATCTAGAATGCACTTAATCTGGTGTGCCCACGACTGCTTCCTTCCATCACACAATGATTCTAGGTATGCCTCCTTTAATAGTCTTGATTGAGGCATAATCAAAATCCTTTCTCAAAAATTTACCATGCTCGCTAACCTCCTACTCCTTACTGACAATAGACCTAAATCACCCTTTACCACTAGACCATTAATTCTATTATCTACACCTAGGATCCTATTAAAATAATTTAATTGCAACTTATCCAATTTACCAGCTACTGTGTATCCCCATATCTCTGCTCCATAATGGATTATCGGCACTACTTTCGACAAAAATACTTCTTTAACCATCCTTAAATTACCTCTATTTCTCAATCTACTGGCATGCAACATACTAACGCACCTTTTACCTTTCGTGACACAATATTCTATATGCTTACTTGCTCCCCCACGTGCACTCATCTTACATCCCAAATACATCCATTTTTTCCTTCACCGTGATTTTCCCTTAAACACAAATTCTGGTTTCTCCGATGTTTTACCTCCCTTTCTAAATATCATTACTACTGTCTTATCTACATTCAATTCTAGTCGTTTTTTGTCCAAAAACTCACTCAGGATTTGGAGCAGCTTTTGCAGTTTTTGTTCAGTTTCTGCGATCAGAGCAATATCGTCTGCGAAGAGTAGCAGGCATAGCAGTGTATTACGAAGCGTTACCATTTGTGCAGCTCGCTCCTCCATGAATTTCTCAATATCATTCAAAAACAAACTAAACAGCTTTGGTGATAGTGTACATCCTTGCTTCACGCCTACATAAGATCTTACACTCCTTGAAATTTTTCCCATCACCCATACAACAACTTTTACCCATGCATATATTTCGCACACAATCAAAATAAATCGAACGGATAGTCCCAACCGCAACAAGCCTCCACCAGTAACTTATGACTTACATTATCGAACGCTCCTTTAAGGTCTACGAACGCTGCGAACAAACGACCCCTGAAAAAAATGGCAAGAAACAAAAGTGGTCCCAAGAGGGTACCTTGAGGAACTCCACAAAAGCTGGGCAATGGGTTTAAGTGGCGCAAGCGTAGTGGGCGGCGCCATGAGTATTTTTTTTTTTGCGCAACAAAGAAAGCATAGGTCTTGACGCTACTCCCTAGTGTTATTTTGCTCTGGCACTAATCCTAGTGTTACTTTGCTCTGATCGCTTGCCGATTCGCGAGTAAAACCGAAATGAATTAATCTGACTTGTCAATCCGACCTCGACATAACTATAATGAGTCACGACGAGAGTGCGAGGGGTTAGTGCCTTCTGCAAATCGTTAAGAAAGACAAAAATTGTGCTAGGCACAACAGCAATATATTCTTTCATTCGTTCATGTAGACAACTGAAGTTCGAAATTTTAGAAATGAGAATTCACGGAAAGATTAGGGACGTATAGTGAGGCAGCAACGTAGTAAGACAGGTCCTTTAAGAGTGCATCTAAGTGATTCCAGCCTGAATTGTCTAAAGGTACCTTAACTACGAAATTCTCCGTACCTATGTTTCCTGCTCATGTTTGCTCCGTACCTAAGAGCATCGCTTTCCTTCGCATGTGGAAAGACCCAATAAAGATAACCCACAGTCAGGAACAAATAATCCAATAGAACCTCCGTCTTTGGTCGCATACAGCGACTACGGATATCCCGACAAAACTGAGCTTTGAGTTGATACCCGTCTACTTTTCTCTTCGCCGCTCCGCATATCAGAGCAACAGCACGTGCTGACGCGCTCTGCAACGCGTAACATGTAACGTCACGATGGTAGACAACCAATCGGCTGTTACTCTCAATTTCTTGCACGGGGTTCTACTTTGACATAAGGCGTGTTCTCGCCGTCCCCCGAAGACTCCACTTGAGGAGTCCCCGCGTTTTTGTTTGTCCCGGGGACTCACTCCCCGTATTCTCGCGAGTCCCCACGGACGGGGAATGTTCCGATTATCATCTCCATCATCAAAAAGGACTCCCTTTCAGATTCGGAGGGGAATCAATTTTTGCTGGTGTTGGTGTAACGTAAAATTAATTATAAACAATCAGTAAACAAAACCACTGTCCTCTCATTGGCTTATTCGTCTGTTTGACTCCTAAGTAGAATTTGTTTGTATGGGTTGTGTTTTCCCTAATTGTTTTCATATTTTCTTTTGTACTCCACTGTTTTCGTCTTTTACGATTTGTGGGTTAAAAATAAATTATTGTTATTATTATTAAAAACAAACTGGATCCAGACTAATTTCGTCAACTGCGTATTTTTTCTTCGAACAAAGTCCATTTTGGAAGCATTCCCCGTGTTCTCGCTCTTTCTGTACGCGGAGTCCGCGTGGAGTGACTCCCTCTATTCTCGCCGTTCCCTTCGATTCCCTGAGGAGTCCTCAGGGAACGGCGAGAATACGCCTATAGCTGTTTGTAGAGCTAACGAATCGTGATGTTCCGCGTAGCTACTACCCTCCGCTCGTTCGCATGGGGTAGGTTATCGGGAATCTATTCGACTCTGCATGGTCGTATTACAGAGATAGGGAGACGAGGTTTTTGGGATTATTTGTCCTCGCCATAATGCAGTCAAGAATTGAGCAGATCTTTATCCACAGATCCAAACCACGACACTCGAATCCTACGCATGTACGTTGGGGAGCTAGAGCTGCTCATCTCAAAATTCAGCCAGCAGTTCCTAAGTCCTGACGTTGAAGACGGAGAGCTCAACGATATCCGCCATGCCATAAACTCTGTGCGGAAACTGGCGGGAGAGAGAACTCTTCGTCAGTCGGTGCGGAAAGGAAAAGATGGCTCGGACTATGCCCCAATTCCTGCGCGGTTCTTTGCCTCCCCGGGTTTGCGAAGGCTTAGGGATGAGGAGGGTAGCTGTGTCAAAGTCCCCCCTCCAACAAAGTCGAGCTTTAAGGATCCGGCGGCACGGAAAAAAGACTTGAATGTTCAGTTTGATATGGACGAGATTGAAACTTTGGAAGGAAACGTGGCTCTGAAGAGGCTACGTTTTGAAGACGATTAATGGCCTAACTCGTGAGCAGTGACCTCCCACAGACTGAGTGAGTAAGCTGCGAACTTTAAGCTGTGAGTAAGCTGAACACAAGTGTTCTGAAAGTTTCTGATTTCGACCAAGGGCCCATGATTCCTTATCATTGATTCACAGTTCGCCCCTATTCTGGTTTCTCGCATGTGCGCCTCAGTTGTAGACACAACGATTTTGTATCTGCTGTTCAGTCATAAGCGTTCCCATCCACTGATAAAGTTTTGTGTGGTTTAAAATATTTGCAGTATCGTTATTTTCAGTAACTAGACAGATAGAATAATCAAAACCTAGTAAAGCGCCAGTCATGGCCGTTCACAAGCATACCTAGCCAAGTATAGATGCCTAGGCACGTGCCTAGCACCACCGTTCACATCCATGCCTAGGTACAGATTTTGGACCAGGCATGGAGTTCTAGGCTCTAGAACTCGGTGCCTGGCTACAGGGGCGTCACGACTGGGGGGGGGGGGACGTCCATCAGGGACGTCACTAGCCTTTTACCTTTGGGAAGAGTGACGTCCAGTTTGTGCCGACGGACTAAACAATTTGCCGACAAAACACGCCGGTGCCGCTTCGAGGCAATATCGTACGTTTCCCGCCAGCACAGAATGGAACCGGTATAAAATAATTGTAGTGTATCAGTTGAGATTATTCCTTTAATGTAAATTCGTATATTTAAATTCACATATTTGGCTTTTCATTTCAGCTTTCGTTAAAAAGTGAAGCTTCCAACGACTGTAGGCTACTCTGAACGAGTTAAACTAAGTGCCGCAGGCGAATTGCTTTTAATCTGCCTTTTTACTGGAAAATTTGGCTATACCTACCATACAAGTTCTAGCTTTTAATTTGTTAAAATAACCCAAGAATTTCAATCCTAAAACGCCAACTAGATGATACAACGTTCTTCCAAATAGAAAACACTTCGAAATGCGTCGCAGACGAAATTCTGTGTAAAACTAACTGCTTAACTAAGACTGATCACGTTAAACTAAGCGCCGCAGGTTAATATTTTTAAATCTGTTGATCTATAGCTACCATACAAATTCTAGCTTTTAATGTGCTCCACACCCCCAAGAATTTCAAGCCTACAAAATGGAACACCATTCTTCCAAATAGAGAATACGACAAATGTGTCGCAGGCGAATTTTATGGAAACGCTGATGCTCGGAGCGCCTTTTTGGGATCCCAAAACGTAAGTGGAGATAACTTTCGATAACTTTCGGGGGGATTGAGATATTTTGATGAAACTTGGTGGGAGGATTCTTTGGGTCAAGTTCGAAGATGGGCTCTGTAGCCCTAAATTTGAGGGTGGGGGAGGGGGTTCAAATTAAGGGACAAACAAAATATTTTTAAACAGATAATGTGATAGTCGATTATGGGGTAAGAAGACATGCTGAGCACGATGGTGAAAAGCATTGTCTTGTCGGGCAATTAGTTCGTCCGGAATCCGGCAAAAACCGGAAAGTTGGTTAAAAGTAAAAGTTTAATTTGAAGTCGATTAAATAATTGATTGAAGGGTAAGAAGACATGCTGAACACGATGGTGAAACCCATTTTCTCACCGGACAACTAGTTCGACAGGATTTCGGCCAAAACCGGAAAGTGTGTTAAAAGCCAAAGTTTTATCTGAAGTTGATTAGATGACAGATTTAGGGGTAAGAATAGGCGCCGAGTCTGTATATGACAATCTACCGGACATATAATTCGTCCGGAATCCGGTTGTAACGGGCATTTTTTTTAAGTCAAAGTTTTATATTTAAAATTGATTAGATGTTCTTTATAGGGATAAAGAGATCCGCTGTATTCGTTTCTGAATTTTCTTTTTTTTGCTGGACTAGTAGTTCGCTTGGAATTCGGGTGAAACCGAAAATTTGGCAGAAGTAAAGCAGGAAGTTTCGGTCAGTATCGTCAAAATAGATATGGCTTTTAGAGGTATATCTGACCTTGGTTTTCTCTGATAATTAGCCTGGCGAAGACAAGGCCCAATTGTCTGGATCAAATATTAGATTTTTGGGATCCCATCGACACCTTTGGTCCTGTTGCGATCCGAAATAAAAGTATCACAGATCTGTCCGTCAAAAAAAAAATAGTGGCCATCCACAATAAAGTAGGCACTAAGTAGATTTGTTCTGAATTTACAACAAAAGAAGTAGTTTTGACGTTAAAAAGACATGCTCCGGGAGTATTGCGATCGCCATTGCACTGCGTCTCCTCATTTACTCTTCTAGATTATGACCACGCCGAAAATTGACCAAAAAAAGAAATAAGGATACCAGTTTGCCGATAAGTCTTTTTTCCAAATCAACCAAAAAGGGCAGTTTATGGGTACGAACAGACAAACGATCCACAAACCAAACAAGGAGAACAGATTTGCCGAATTTTGACGACCAGGAACGGAAAAGAACGAAAAAATTGTTTGACGGCGCATTAAAAAAACAAAAAAACGGTTGAACGACGAGACTTAAACTTTCGGTCTTCGCCCAAAGAAGTTACCAGAATCTGATTTCAGTTTTACGTTTAAAAAGATCCGAAGAAAAGATCCAGCCTGAAGAATTTGGTTTCTTATGTGTAAAACCAAACCCGATTAACCAGCGAAGCTTAAACTTTCGGTCTTCGTCCGACAAAACGTTGCAGTCATTTGATTTCTTGTGTCTAGAAAAATCTCGAATTGCTGACGAGACATAAACTTTCGGGATTGGCCCGACTAAAGTTTACGAAATTTGATTTATTAGGTGTAATAAGATCCCGATCTGCCGACGGGACTTAAGCTTTTCGGGTGCGCCCGACAAATGTTTGCGGAACCTGATGTGCCGGCAAGAACATCCGAGGCCCGACAAAAGCATACAGAATTCGATTTCTTCTGTGTTTTGCCCGACAAAGGTTTCCAGAATTTGATTTCCTGCGTATAAAAAGAACCCGACGGGTCGACCGACGCCCAACAAAAGCATACAACATTTTATTTCTTCTGTGTTTTCCGGCACTTAAAATTAATTTCTCAAGATCCCCCCCCCCCATCCCGATGAAAAGTTTGTAGCCTGCGTAGGAGTACGAAAACGTTGCATGTAATACTATATAATAGCAAAGAATACTATCATTTAATGTGCCTCAGACTGGTCCAATCTTATGTAGTAGTATCTAGTAGCATCCTGTCTTGCCCTAGTAGCATCCAGTCTTGCTAATAGTAGCATATAGTAGTATGCAGTAACACGGTAGCCTTGCAGTAGAAGCATGTAGTAGCATCGCTAGTACTGCATGCAACTTTTTCGTACTACTTCATAGTACTATTTTTAGATAAATTTTTCATCGTGATAGTGACGCCCCTGGTATCCATAGTTGGCGAATGGGACAAAATGCGGAGGTTCTAGGCTTATTTGTTCTTGGTCTGAGCGGTAGAAAAAATAAAGATGAACTGTCACTAGTACTTTAAACTGCAAGAAGACAGAGAGCAAATCTCCAGAGACAGGCGGCCTTAAGAGCGGTGAGCGACGATTGAAACACCCTGGGCCCTTGGTTTGACTATAGTTGATAGAAATTAGAAAGATAAAACAATAGGCAAAAGTAAACAACTTGCGTTATATCCCTACTCAACACTATATGTCACAGAGAGCATGTTCCACCCTTCTAACAATAGTAACTATTAGTTACTATTTTCGTTCCAACCTTGAAAAAAGTTACTACGCTGACCGTCCAGCCTTCTCGAAATCGTAACTAATAGTAAGTATTTGCTGACCATTCTCGGGAGCGTATAGTGAGCATGGTAACAACGCATCTCTGTAACGTGATTGGTCGTATTCGCCGTGGCATGACATTCTGCTGGGAAACAGAAAAATCGTTCCAGCCTTAATGGCAAAAAGCCAGAATTCGTGACGTCATGCGTAGTAACTACGGTAAGTAGGGTGGAACACGCTCAGAGTCAAGCGTCAGCTCTCTTGAAATTAATGAGGGCTCGCTGTCAAATAAATGCTTATAACTTAGTTTTACTAACTTTTTTACTGCTTTAGTACAGCTTATTATCTTTTAAGATTAGGTGAAGCGCGTTAGAGGTTCACCCTGTACTTGATCGCTTTACCGTATCCATTGTGTTTCTCCTCGCTTAGCAACTTCACAAACAAACAACTTTACAACAGGTTTACCTGCAGCCTTTTTTTTATTCTTTTAAAGTGATAAATGATTTAATTTGGTTTTACGTTCATTTTCGGATTTTTTTTTTGTTATCGATTAAGTTACAGTGCCAACGGAGTAGTGCTTTCCCTTTACTTCTTTTGTTGTGTTGCCCCCATACTTCACAAGCCAGTAAGTCTTCGCTTTGATTGTCATATTGCAAACATTTAAATTGCATTGTTGTATTTTAAGATGGGTAAATAATAAATAACATCAACGTTTAAACTGCGCCTGAATCAACTCTTAGGCAAAGGAAACGTTGAACGTGAAGCCAGTGTTTCCTCCTGGATAGACACGAGACTGGAACCAGAGAACGATGTCCCCGCTGCTGGTGATGCTCGAGTTCGCGGCGTAATCGGTAGCGCACTTCCTCGGCCCGTCGGCAAGGTACCTGCTCTTGGTTCGTACTTCCAAGAATTCAAAGTAGCAGGTCCCGTTGTCATACTTCTTGTACATGTTGAAGGCGGTGAAGGTGACCTTTGCGGTTGTAGCAGTTGCCGGCTTCTGGATCCACCAGATGCAGTCAGCCTGAGCTTGGCGGGCTGGGTAAGCGGCGTTGAAGAGCGGCGTGGAAATACCTGTAGTAGCTGCTGTGATGTTGCCACCACACTGGAAGTTGCCGACTGATGGGTACAGGGGGAGACTGGCTGCGGTCTTCGTTGCGCAGGTTGTGCCGCTTGTGCCTGGTGGGCAGACGCACTGGCAGTTCTTTCCGAGATAGCCGTAATTGACACAGACTGGGGGATTGGTGCAGCTCTTGGCCCAAAGAGTGGAACAGCCTAAGGCTTTGTTGACAAGGAGCGTGTCGTAGTGAGACACCGGGCTGTTGTTCATAAGTAGGATCTGCTTCGTTGGGTCCAGAGGCATCATGGTCGGCAACGAGTCGGCAGTGGCGAAGGCGTTCCAGAAGTAGTGCATAACAGATAGGTAATTGTACGGAACAGCCTGCGTGCTGAAATATGACGCGTCCAAGGCGAAGTTGTTTAAGGCAGCAGGTATGGTGTTATTCGGGAACATTGCTAGGAACTGGTCGCGATCGGCTCGAGTATGCTCATGGCCTAGACCGATGGCATGTCCTATCTCGTGAGCGACGACAGCGGCGTCGTAGCAGCCAGCTCCGAGGTTGAGTGGCTGCCCTGCTGATCCAGCGTTGATGTTGCCGACGTAGGAGTCGCACAGTCCATAGGTGGCTGGTTTCATGATCTTAACGAAGGTGGTCATCTTCGCTACGGTATTGTCAACGAATTTGATACAGGTGTTGCTCCACTGGTTTATGCCAGCGGTGACGACAGGGACATCTGTCGAAGCAACGGAAGCGTCGATGACGTACGGAACAGTGGGGAATCCAGCGGCATCTTTCGGCCATTGATTGTACGTCGTCAAGAATGAGCGGCCAGCAGACTGCCAGTTTTTGTAGGATTCGGGAGTGAAGAGCATATCGCCAAGAACAATAGTGTTATCTTCAGACTCGGGAGCCACTGAAACAAAGTCTGAAACCCGACCCTGGCTTGCGGGGTCTGGAACGGGTGGGAGTAAAATTGTTTGGCCGTCATCATTTTGGACCTGAAATAGAGAATCATTCAATTAGGCCGTAATAGTGCTGGAAAATGCGATTTCATAAGGATTGTATTAGCAGGGATGGCAGCAGGGCTATGATTGTGATTTTTGAACTGAGACACAACACAAAAGGCCACAGCACAGGTCTTGACAATGAGGTTGGAAGCTCAAATCAGCTGGAGTACCAAAATGATCAGGAAAAGAGCCAAGTTTAAACTAAAGTTACAGATATAAGTATTCCTTCAGCCCAAGCTGACTGTGAAGATGGCGCTGCGACCCTATGTCATGTATTAGCTGCTTCGTGTTATTTTTTTATTTTTTTTTAGCTAGATCGTAAAAAAGACCCCTGCCAAGAGGCCGAAATATCGCTAGAATTTACCTATGCTGACTCACCCGTAACACTGTCAGAAGTTTCATAGTAGATAACACAAGGATGCGCGGTTTCAACAGATAATGCGTAACAGATAACACTTCGGATGTTGTCTGTTGTGTTTCAAAATGTTATGCATAATAAGTGTTAACATCAAGAAGAGCCGAAAAACCGCAAAAAGCATCTGTTGAGTTTTCCGACATCATGACGATAAAGAATAAAGTCAGTTGATGATTTTTTGGCTGTTTATTGGCTCTTCCTAGCAAAGCTTGTTAAGCATAACATTTCATGCATAACGTTTCCAAACACAATAGATAACATCCCAAATGACATTTGTTAGACATTGTCTGATGAAACCGCGCATCCTTGTGTTATCTTTTATGAAACTTCTGACAGACGACAGTGTGGCGCCGTCAAATATAGTTACGCCTACCTCGCCTGTCCGTCCATCTTCTGCCTCTCTGAAAAAGCCCGGGGGCCTCTATTCTGGAAACCGATCCCTCCACTCTAAGCGTTTCCTAAGGTTTCCGCTTCCCCATACACTGAATTATTTGGATTCTGCTAAGGGATTTTTTTTATTTTCCACTATCTGCTCTAGCTCTGACGTTCAGAATATCTGCGCCTGTCTCAACAACGTAAATTCTACTATGACGCGGGAAATTTTAGTCTCAACACAAACGCGGCTTTTCAGTGGGCAGTGGTATGCTTGATTAAGACTGCTTAGTGCCTGAACAGAAAAAAAAAATCATAAATCTTTCTCGTAAGGCATACAACACAGATACACGCGCATAGAGGTACCACAAATCAAACGGAAATTCCACTATTTGAAAATCGATTATTCGTGAATCAGCGGGTCTTGAAGCCAATTTAAGTGAATAAGTGATGGGTAACTAGAGGCGTATTCTCGCCGTTCCCCGAGGACTCCTCGAGGAATCGAAGGGAACGGCGAGAATAGAGGGAGTCACTCCACGCGGACTCCGCGGACAGAAACAGCGAGAATACGGGGTATGCTTCTAAAATGGATTTTGTTCGAAAAATGAATATGCAGCTGAAAAAATTAGTCTAGATCCACTTTATTTTTGGTTTTGTTTATTCTGATTCTTTTTAATTAATTTTACATACCACCTACAACAGCAAATATTGATTCCCCCCCCGAATTTGAAAGGGAGTCCTTTTTGATGATGGTGATGATGATCGGAGCATTCCCCGTCCGTGGGGACTCGCGAGAATACGGGGAGTGAGTCCCCGGGACAAACAAAAACGCGGGGACTCCTCAAGTGGAGTCCTCGGGGAACGGCGAGAATACGTCTTAGATTGTCATATCCCAGATCTTTTCGCGGTTAAACTTTAACTCTTTCGAAAGAAGATGGTAAGTGGGAGGGGCTAATTTTCTTTTTACGCCGGGCGCGTGAAACGAAAATAAAAACAGAATCGTAACGATCGCAACTCGGTGGAACGTTACCTTAAATCTTTTCTATTAGGACTGATGAATGTGAGAAATTGTGTATTAAGGATAGCGGTGTCAAAGAGCAATGTGGAGGGGAAAGACAAATTTTATTTGGTTGAAGCACATGCGTCGACAGGAAAGGCTGCTAGTTTTTGAACTGGCTTGATAGGGTTGACAGAGATCAGAATTTCAAAACGAACTAGCTGTCTGTTTAAACTGAGTGAGGGGGAGATGTAGGGATGCGGGATCGATCGACTCTGCTATTCATTTCCTGGTATGAGAAATCTAGTCAAGGATTTCCGGAAAAGCTGTCGGAGTTTTCTGTTCCAACGCTTTTGAGTTCTGAAAATCTTAGAAACTCGGAGACGAACTAAATCTACAACATCCTTTGATCTTCTTGACCCTATCTAACGGACAAAAAAAAATAAGAAGTAGACTTACCACGGGTGAATGCGGGAAGGCAAGAGCTGCCCCGAAACACAAGAAAGCTAGTGCTATCATCTTGTCGATTGAATATACTTACCATACTGAATCAGCCAAGAATATATATCTGTTAGGACAATGGAAACGACATCTGGGATGAGAAAGGAAGAAAAAAGTCGAGCCATTGTATTGTTAGTGGGACACTTGTGTCGACAGTAATTCCTTTCACGAAAATAATTCAGGTTCTGTGCCTTTCATCTGTTGTTTGCACAGGCCATGCACATGAGCCATCATTACGTCTGTGAACCGATCTCGCCTATGGGTTACGGACATATGCCTCTTCGGTGTACTCAGTGAAGTGCCCCCAACCCAGCCTCCGTGCATTTTGGTTTAAATCCAATCGACTGTGAGCAACCACCAGGTTGACGGATATTGCACAGCGGTGAATTGAACATTCTAAGATACACATTATGCTATTTGTAGACTGAGACCAAATCCAGACAGTCGAAGGGGGTCCCGGATATCTTATGACGTACATAAAGGCTGAAAGATGAATGGGTTGTGACCAGAGTAATAATGCTTAAGGAGTAGTGCCAAGACCTCCGTATTCATAGCGCCGCCCACTACGCTTGCGGTATTGAAAACGAGACAAAGTTGAAATTTCTTAAAGCAAAGGTGCGGCCTGCACAAAACCAAGGAAACAATGGAGGCTCAGAGGTGTTACTAGCTAAAATGTTTGGGGGGGGGGGGGCAAGGCATTTACCGACTGGCTGGTAATTATAAACCAACTTTTTTTGCAGAAAAACGACTGTTTTCAAGAAAAAAACGAGAGTCTTGAGAAAAAAATCGACTGATTTTCAGACAAGAGCTGTAAGCTCATATGGCACTTGCAAGCACGCGAACAGCTAAGATTTGTGCTGTGTTGAGGCACACTATCATGGACCTTTCCAATTTATGAAAATGTATGGTTTAGTAAAAATATGCCATGCAATTTGCGGTTACAATGCGCAATATAAAGGGGCTAGGAATCCATTTTGTAAGCAAATGCACTGGTGCACTAATGGTCATGGGCCCGGATCGAACTGAATTTGGAAGCAAAATACTTGGGACCCTGATGGTCATGGGCTCTTAGGGATCTTAAAAATGTTTAGTTTCTTAAAAATGTCTAGTTTCTTAAAAAAAAAATTTCCGCTTTGCGATAACATTGGTGCTTTAAGTATGCTGGAAATTCATTTGTAAGCGAAACCACGGCCACGGCCTATCACGGGCCCTTGGGTATCACGAAATTGGATCTTTTGGTAAAAAAATGTTTTGTTTCACTTTGCAGTTAGATTCGCATTTTAAGGGGGCTGGAAACACATTTCATGTACTTTAGGTACAAATGATCTTGGGCCCTTGGGGATTATGAACGTGTTCGTGAGACAAGAAACACGTCCTTTAGTCAGCTGTCAAGTTTCCTTCGGATCCGACCAACCGTTCAAAAGATAAGCATGAAATTCTGTAAGTCTGGATTCCAGTTCCCTTCACTCCCCCCGAAGATAATCGGATCTGGGAAATTACTGATTCCAAGTCAATCTGATCGGGTCCCTAATTTCGCCGTCCAAGTGCATCTGTAAGTAACTTAATTCGCGATCACCGGATTTGCGGGAAACCCCTTCCGAATCCCCCACAGTGCACCGACCCGGTCCATTTCTGTCAAAAATGTATTTACAACTTGTCCTTGTTCTTCTCACCACGCTTCATCCCGGTCCCTCCACTCTAAGCTTGTTCCAAGGTTTCCGATCCCCCTCTATAATCCTCCCCTCCCCCCCCCCCCCAAAGTTGCCAGATCCGGTCCGAACACGAAATGGTAATCCGCGACACGAAATGGTAATCCGCGACACGAACTCTTTCCAACTGTCAAGTTTCTTTTGTGTCCCATGCCGCGTTCGAAAGTTATGCTTGCCTCAAGATCCCAGATTTCCCCTCCCTCCTCCCCCCCCCCCTCCGAATGTCGGATCGGGGAAATTACTTTTCTTGAGTCAATCTGGTGGGGTCCGTGATAAGTCTGCCAAGTTTCATCGTCCTAGCACATTTGGAAGTACCTTAACCCGCCCCCACAGTGCCCCGATCCGATTATGTCAACGATGTATCAAGGATATGTGCTTGTACACCAAGTTTCATCCCAATCCCTCCAACCTAAGCGTGTCACGATATTTCCGTTACCCTCCCTCCAGCTCCCCCAAAGTTGGCGGATCCGGTACGGACATAAAATGGGACATATGAGGCATGTGTTCTTTCCACATATCAAGTTTCATTCAGATCTGACCACCCGTTCGAAAGTCACGTATGCCTCAATATTCCGGATTCTCCCCCCCCCCCACGATGGTCGAATTGGGAAGTGGCCTCTAGATGTTCACAGTCAGAGGCGTTACTAGCCAAACATTTTTTTCTTGGGGGGGGGGCAAGGTGTTTACCGACTGGCTGGTAATTTTTACCGCCTGTTTTTGCAGATAAAAACAACTATTATCGAGAAAAAACGACTGTGTTGACGAAAAATCGGCTGATTTTAAGAAAAACTACTATTTTTAAGAAAAAGTTGACTATTTTTACGAGAAACCGACTGTTTTAAAAAAAAAATCGACCGTTTCCAAGGAGAAAATCGACTGTTTTTACGAAAAATCACGGCGCTTCGCGCCGACTCGGCTATTTTTTTTACCGTCTGGCCGACAACATTCGGGGGGGGGGGACGACTCCCCCCCCCCTAGTCGTGACGCCCGTAATCTCTTGGACCTGTTACTGACTCATTAACAAGATAAAATAAAACACGTGCGGTAGGCCTTTGGGCTTTTTGAGTCTCATTTAACTCTTTAGAGCAGAAAAACTGGTTTTCTGCACAAAAAGCTACACCAAAGGTAAATGTCCTTCTTTGTTGCGTCACCGGTTAACCCGGTGGAATCAAATTCACTTAAAAGGAGGTTCACAAGGCCATTTAAACAACACTGTCAGAAGTTGCATAACAGACAACAGAAGGATGCGCGGTTTTGACAGACAAGGCGTAACAGACAACACTTCGGATGTTGTTTGTTATGTTCGAAAATGTTATACATAACAACCGTTGCCATCGGGAAGAGCTGGAAAATCGCCAACAAACATCTGCTGAAATTTCTGGCATCATGACGACAAATAAAAAAGTCAGCAGATGCTTTTTTGGCTCTTCCTGGCAATGCCGGTTGTGCCTAACATATTATGAATAATGTTTAACAACACAACAGATAACATCCCAAGTGTTGTCTGTTAAGTACTGTCTGTTGAAACCGCGCATCCTTCTGTTGTCTGTAATGAAATTTCGGACAGTGAATCAATCAATTCTTTTGACTGCAGTCTACAGACCACCGAGGCGTTACCGGCCAAAATGTTTGGGGGGGGGGGGGCAAGGAATTTACCGACTGGCTGGTAATGTTTACCGACTGGTTTTGCAGGAAAAACTGTTTTCAAGAAAAAAACGACGAATTTCGAAAAAATCGGCTGATTTTCAGAAAAAAAAACACTGTTTTGACGAAAAATCGACTGTTTTAATGAAAAAAATCGACTGTTTTTGCGAAAAATCGTGGCCCTAAAAATCAACGACTGGCCGGCAACATTCGGTGGGGCTTCCCCTCCCCTCCCCCCCCCCCCCCCCTCGGTCGTGACGGCCCTGACAGACCATACAAAAAACGAGGCATCAGTATGGCAAAAACAAGGGCAAAGAATGTCAAAGACGAGGCAAAATAAGTTAAACAACACTTATTTTTTTTTGGGGGGGGGGGGGGGGGGCGGGGTGAATGTGCGACCCAACATAAGAAATCGCCAAAGGGAAGGCTGCGGCAAGGGGTTGCCCACTATCGATTTTAGTTTTTGTCCGGTGCCCGGCCGGTGCCGACGCCCGTTAAAACGTGATAGAACATTAAATTCAGCATGTTAAGAACCAGAAACCGCAATCGACTAATTTATCACCAGCACAGCTGGTTTCGGCCGGTGCCGGGAAAGGGGGGAAAGGGTGAACTGCAGGTTCAGGGAGGGTTTGCGGTGGATATAATGGTGCGCGATTAGAAATTAGGGATGCTTTAGTGCAAAGGTCGTGGGTCAAGACCAGGCCAAAATAACGCTTAGGAGTAGCACAAGACCTATGCTTTCCATGCTTCGTAAACGGGCCATACTCGTAGCACCACCCATTAATTGCGCTTGTTGCATTTAAAGCTTGCGGGTTTAGAAATTTGTAGTATAGCTAAGACGCGGTCTTCACACATCGTGGAAATAGGAGGGGTCGTATCTTTTTTTTTGCTATGTTTAGAATAGGAAGTTATTGGAGCCAGCGCTGGTGCACGACTGATTGAGTTTCAATAGGGACGTTCTCCATCGCTGTTGATGCAAGTGTCGCTGCTACTTGAGTGTGCGTCACTTTTTTAAAGTCTTGACGCTACTCTCTAGTGTTATTTTGCTCTGATCAAGACTAGAAAACGTGGAAGGGTTGGTGTTAAAATCACTGCAAATTCCAGGAAACGAGCAGCAATTTACAGATTTTAATTTACAACTATTTTTTATAGGAATTAGGAATTTCGGTATCATTGGGAAATAATACATCCATCAATTCTGAAGAAATGCAAAATAAAAATAAAAGCTTTGTCTGTACCAGCTAAATGCCAGAGGTGACAGCGGATTAGGAAAAAAGTTACATAAAGAAAAAAAAAATCAACATAACAACACAACATTTAAACAGTTTGTCTATAGTTGGACCTGATGACATCATGAGCGTGTTCCACCCTCGTACCAATAGTAACTATTAGTTACTAAATCCGTTCCAACCTCACGAAAAGTTACTACGCTGACCGTTTCAGCCTTCTCGATATAGTAACTAATAGTAACTATTTGCTTACCACGCTCGGGAGCGTGGTAAGCGTAGTAACCACGAATCTCAGTCATGTGATTGGTCGGATTCACCCGTGGCATGATATTCCGCTGGAAAATGAAAAATCGTTCCAGCCTTGACTGCAAAAAGCCAGAATTCGTGACGTCATGCGGAGTAACTACGGTAAGTAGGATGGAACACGCTCCATGAGGGCGATGGACTGGACAGGGCGCCTAAAACAGAAATCGAAGTTCTCTCCCAGGATCCGATTATATCCTTTACGCCGAATTGTTGAATTAGCTAAACGATGTAATGTATTTTTTTTCTTCTAGATTTGCTCCTCATACTGGGCTGTGGCTATAGCCACTTGAATAGGCTACTGTTACAAAATCATTTATTTGTCATCATCCTTCTGGGGGGAATAAAAAAGAATCAATAAGAAGAACATAGCACAAAATAAACAGAAAATAAGTAGAACAACAACAGCAGTTCTCAAGTAAATTTCAGTCGACGACAAGTAGTGAACCACGGCATGAAAGTTTTTGTTGTGGGTTGATATCCGACTCTTTGGTAAATGTCCTAAAAACTTCTTCCGGATTTTCAGTTGCCTTTAACATCCAATTTGATAAACTGGCTCGAGTGCCATATAGCGATCGTATTGTCTGTCGGTTTGTCCCTCTGTTCAACATTTGCTAGTCCAGGCACATGAGCTAGAACGATGAAACTTGGCACACAGAGAAAGGACCCGACATCCGAAACCTGAAACCATATTTTTTTTCTCCTCCCTTTTTCTTTGTATAGGGTGTTCTGTCTGTTCGATCTGTTTTGTTTTCTTAATTAACATCGGTTGTTTCCCTGCCCTAGTCAAGCACTCTTTTTATGTTTTCCTCGCAGGAATATTATATTTGTTGTGTATTTTTTGTCTTTAAATATAGTCCGATGAAAAAAAAACGCGCGGACTTCTCCGGACTTTCCCGAAAATTCTTATCGAAAGCGAGCAAAACTTGAGGGCACGAACAGATGCCCCTGATGTCCCATTTTTTGGTGCGGAATCCGGCCACGGTGGGGAATTTGACGGGATAACTTTAAGATGAGTTACTTCCTTGTACCATCTACTCATAACAACTGACAAATGAGCTAATAGCTCTTGTTTGATTTTAGGAAAACAAGAGAAATGTCTAATTATCATGTTGCAAGCCTGGAATAATGAGCTTGACTTGAGGCATTTGGGATAGTTTTATGGGGTCAAACACCCGGAATAGTTTGTCCCCGTGTGACGGATTCGGCAACAAACCCAAACCAAGCTATCATCTGCAGCTACTGCTTAGCATGACAGGACAATATTGCGTGTCCTTTCGAAACCGGTCGGATCTCGAATCCTCTTGTCCCTGCAACTTCGCAGTGTTACGAAATTCGATCGAGGGCTACCAAGCTCATACAGAACTTCATTCACCGCCTATGTTCTGTTGTGTTTTCTGCGGTTTTAGCATTGAATTAGGTGAGAAGTTATGATAATTTATTTGTAACCCACTTTCCTATAAAAAGACAAGTGGAGTAAAATCACACAAAAAAGAAGAAAGGACAAAAGCATTTGAACTGCATAACCTTTACCTCTGACAGAAACACGCGGATAATACTATGGTGTGGACCTAGGGATCTGAATGCATTACTTGTTAACTTAGCACTGAGTAACCCAAAAGAATTGTATGTTTTCCCTTTTTGATTACGATGCTCACTTTGAGGGAGCTCGATGTTCGTTTCTAAGCAAAACCTACGATACGATGTCGGAAGGTACAGTAGAAATTTGCAGTATCTGTGCAATGAGCCCGGCGGATAACGTTTGTAGCCACTTGCCCGTCGGCCATATAGCGATCGCAATTTCTGTCCGTCCGCCGGTCTGTCGGTCGGTCTGTCTGTCCCGGTTTTGCTAGTTCGGGCACTTCCAGATAAGCTAGGACGATGAAAGTTGCAGGCATATCAGGAACCGGACCAGATTAAATTAGAAATAGTCACTTCCCCGATCCGACCATCTGGGGGGGGGAGTGGAGGGAGGGAGCATCAGGAAAAAGTAGGAAAAATGAGGTATTTTTAACTTACGAACGGCTGGTCGGATCTTAATGAAATTTGATATCTGGAAGGAACTCGTGTCTAAGATCTCCCATTTTAAATCCAGACCGGATCCGGTGACATGGGGGGGGAGTTGGAGGGGGAAACCGGAAATCTTGGAAAACACTTAGAGTGGAGAATTCGGGATGAAACTTGGTGGAGAGAACAAACACAAGTCCTAGATACGTGATTGACATAACAGGACCTGATCCGTTCACTGTGGGGGAGTTGGGGGGAGGGATCCGTTTTTCTAGTGATTCCGCGAGTTCGGTACTTCCTGATCTGCTAGAACAATGAAACTTGGCAGGCGTGTAAGGGACCCGGACAGGCTGACTTGAGAATAGTCGTTTCCCTGATTCGAGAGGGGATCAGGGATTCTTTCCGGGAATCCGGAAAATGAGGCATTTTTAACTTGCGAACGAGTGATCGGATCTTAGTGAAACTTGATATGTAGAAAGACTCCGTGTCTCAGACGCCCCATTTTAAATCCGGACCGGATCCGGTGATATTGGGGGGGGGGGGGGGGGGGTCGGAGGGAGGAACCGGAAATCTTGGGAAACACTCAGAGTAGAGGGTTCAGGATGACACTTTAGAAGAACAAGCACAAGTCCAACATACGTGAATGACATAACCGGTACGCATCCGGTCGCTGTGGTGGAGTGGGGGGGGGGGATCCGAGTTTCTAGTGATCTCACGAGTTCAGTACTTCCTGATGTGCTAGGACGATAAAACTTGACAGGCTTGGCAGGTACCCGAACAGATTGACTTGAGAATGTTGTTTCTCTGATCCGACGATCGTGGGGGAGTGTAGGGATGGGAAATCCGGAAGCTAGTGGCAAGCTCAGCTATTGAACGGGTTATCGGATTTAAATGAAACTTGATATTTAGGAGGGCCTCGGATGTCCCACTTTAAATCTGGACCGGATCCGGTGACACTGGGAGGAGTTGGAGGGGGGGGCCAGAAATCTTTGGAAACGCTAGAGTGGAAGGATCGGGATGAAACTTGGTGGGAAGAACAAGCACAAGTTCTAGACAAGTCATTGTCATAATAGGACGGGGTTCGGGCACTGTGGGGGAGTTGGGGGGGCGTCCGGATTCTAGTGATCGCTCGAGTTCGGTACTTCCTGATGTGCTAGGATGTTGAAACTTGGTAGGCATGTCAGGGACCGAACAGATTGACGAGAACAGTCGTTTCCTCAGTCCGACCATCGTGGGAGGAGTGGAGGGATGGGGAATCCGGAATCTAGTGGCATGGCAGCTATTGTATGGGTGATCGGATTTAAATGAAACTTGATATTTAGGAAGATCTCCTGCCTCAGACAACCCATTTTAGCTCGGACCGGATCCGGTGACATTGGGAGGGAGTTGAAGGGGGAACCGGAAATCTTTGGAAACGCTTAGAGTGGAGGGATCGGGACGAAACTTGGTGGGAAGAACAAGCACAAGTTCTAGATACGTCATTGACATAATAAGACGGGATTCGGGCACTGTGGGGGAGTTGGGGGTGGTCCGGATATCTAGTAAGCGCGCCAGTTCGGTACTTCCTGATGTGCTAGGACGATGAAACTTGGTAGGCATGTCAGGGAAGCGAATAGATTGACTAGAGAATAGTCGTTTCCTCGATCCGACCATCGTGAGAGGAGTGGAGGGATTGGGGATCCGCAATCTAGGGGTACGGGCAGTTTTTGAACGGGTGATTGGGTAAGTGGAAAGAGCTATCGTCTTAGATGTTCCATGTCAGGTCCGGGGGAGGAGTGAAGGAAGGGGGAATCCGGAATCTTGAAGTATTTATAACTTTCCAACGGGTGATCGGATCTTAATGAAACTTGATATTTGGAAAGACGCCGAGTCTCAGACGACCCAGTTCAGATCTGGATCGGATCCGTTGACTTTTGCGGGAGCCGGAGGGGTGGAACCGGAAATCTTGGGAAACACTTAGAGTGGAGGGATCGGGATGAAACTTGGTGGGAGAACAAGCGCAAATCCTAGATACGTCGTTGACATAACCGGACCAGATTCGGACAGTGTGGGGAGTTGGGGGGGGGGGGAGGATTCTGGCGATCCCGCAAGCTCGGAACTTCATGATGTTCTAGGAAGATAAGACTTGGAAGACGTATCATGGACCCGAACAGACTGACTTGAGAATAGTCGTTTCCCCGATCCTACCATCATGGGATTGCGAAAAGTTTTTGACACGCACGAAAACTAAACGGATGGACAAAATAGGATGCAAGTTAGACAGTGCCAAGTTTATGTGACCTTGATTTGTAATTTGGCGTCCGGACAGTATACGGCCACGGTGAGGGAAGGGGGAGCGGGAGTCGAATATTTGCAGATAGGCTTTGCTCCGATACCATTCACACTTGATGGACGGGAAGTATTCAGCCTAGTCGTATTCAGCCATGGTGGGCGGAGCTGTAAGGGGAGTCCCGAAAATTTTGTGGCTCGCATAAGGGTCAAACAAGTGGAGTGATTTGAATGAAACTTGGAAGGTACAGAGATACTAGATGACATATTTTAAGGTTCAAACCGGATCCAACCACGGTGGGGGGGGGGGAGATTTACCGAAGGCTCCCCAAAAATGCTCAGATTCGAGTGAAAGATAGGTAAGAGAAAATGCTTCAGATGATCCAGTTAGGAGTCCGGACCAGATTCGGCCGCGGTATATGGGGAGTTGGAAGGGGGTGCCGGAAATCTTGGGCACGTCCAGGAACATAGCGAGTGGAATTCTTGGGTTGAAACTTCCAAGTTCGGCGATGGCTTGGAGGTGATGTCGGAAATTTTGGACTTGAGTGGAACTAGACATCCTTCTAGGTCTGAACCGCATTTTTGGATGGTGGGGTGTTTTGTGAAGTTATCTTCTACTTTCTTGTACGACCTACTCGTAACAAGTGCCATATGAGCTCGTAGCTCTTGTTACTTCAAGTTTTGTCAAGTTTCAGGATCTCAAAAGAACAAAAGGGCCTCGGCTTCTGTGACCAGGCTTCACCTTCCAGATGACAAATTACTGCGGGTTTCCCATACAGTCTAGCCCAGTGGTTCCCAACCTTTTTCGGTCCGCGTACCCCTAATCAAGGCCCAAAAATGTTGCGTACCCCTTTCTGAAGAATTGTTGTTTTACTTCTTCTTAACTAAATCTGATTGTCAAATACACAATATTTATTGTCATAAATAAATGATGGGGCATAGATGTGTAAAAGTACGTTCAAAATCAATGAGACACTTGAGGCTGCTTTTTTGCTAAGATATTATCAAATCTTGGCTCGATTTCACTGACGGCAATTATAAGATAATTTTGTACACTCAGTCTGTTTCTGTGTTTAGTTTTGATCAATGACATTGCCGAAAACGACACTTCACAAAGGTAAGTAGATCCGAATGGCAACAAAACAGACATGGCGACTCCACTTAGTTCCTTATATTCTCCTTTCACCTCCAACCAAAACTGGGAAACAGTTAAATTTTGGAATTTCAATTCCAAGGCGCGATCACTCGCAAGTTCAATCAGATTCTCTGTGAGCTTGTCACTAAGACCGGAGCATGAGGTCACGTCTCCAACAAATGGATTTTGGATCCAATCCTGAGTTCTTTCTCGGGTCGCAATCGACGGAAAATATGACACAAGTTCATCTCGCAACTTTGTCAGATGCTCCCGAATACAGTCACAGATTGTGTTGAGGTTGTCAATTTCACTATCTTCCGCAAACTTGTCAAGGGTTGGAAAGACACTAACGCTGTTTCTTTGAATCTTTTTAAGCCAGAACTACAATTTCTTGATGAAAGCAGACATCTTCGAATTCAGGGACAGTTCGTCCGTCCGGAAACCTTGCATTGAGAGATTCAGGTCATTCAGTTTTTCGAAAACATCCGCAAGATAGGTCAACCTGCAGACCCAGTCCTGGTTTTCAAAAAGTGACCTGAATGCAGACTTTTGATCCAGAAGAACTTCTTGTCGAAGCTCGAAAAGTCTGTTCAAAATCTTCCCACGAGACAACCAGCCAACTTCTGTGTGCAGGAGTAGATGTTGATGTTCCGAACCCATTTCTTGGCACAGCGACTCGAACAGTCTTGAGTTCAGTGGTCGGGCTTTGATGAAGTTGATCACTTTCACAGCCTCGTTGAGGGTCTCGTGCAGATGTGCGTTCATCCTTTTCGATGCAAGAGCTTGCCTGTGAATGATGCAGTGCAACCACTTCACATTTGGATTTTTCTTCCTTATCCAGGCCATGAGCCCATTATTCTTCCCTGTTAGGGCGGCAGCCCAATCACTGCAAACTCATAGACACCAGTCCCACAAGATGCCCATTTCTACGAAGAATTTGTCAATCTCCTTGAATAGTTCTTCTCCTGTTGTTCTCGACTGTAGGTTTTGGCAAAACAGAATATTTTCTCTTATGTCAGTAGTTATATAAACCGGGTTCTACCCCACCCTCCCCCAAATTTCAAAACCCCATTTTAACATCGATTTCTTAAATTTTAACATGCTTTTTTCCGAAATTTCACCCTTTTTATAGATATTTGTATTTTCTTTTTTTCCAAATAAAGGTACCAAGAAATAGGAAATATTAACCTTTATACTACATATAAACTACTACTACTTTTTTTTTGCTTTTTTAAATTTTTTATCCAAATACCCCCCAATTACTGAGTAAACAGTTCCAAGTCAACGTATTGTTCCGAGTTCTTATTTACACGCAAAATAGGCTGCAAAATAAGATTGTTCTTTAGAAGTAACTCATTAGCAATCGAATTGTATCTCTGTGGTATAAACAGATCACACATCTTCTTGTTATGATTGATAACTACAACTGACTTATCTCCATATTTTGTTTTAGCCATTCTCATTTTAACGATGGTATATTTCAATCCTAGTACCAACTCTTCCTTCCTGATTGTCTCATTATACTTGTTTGTTTTGATTGTATTCAAGACCTCCATTTATTAGCGGCTGATTTTCTTTAATAAAAATCCAGACTATCTGGTGAGAGAAACTAACACACAAAAAAGTTCATCATTTTGAAATTTATAGAATATTTCTTCAAAACCCCACATCCCCAGACTGTGACGAATGGTTGCGTTAAGCAGACACGCAAAGCAAAATACTGTGATGGCTATCAGTCTGGGGAGCCCCTGAACAGGGAAACTCCTTAGAGTTTTTTGTTCAAATCCCTACCAACAGAAACTGCCAGCGCTGGGATTCGAAATGAGGTCTGATAGTCGTTTAGTTAGCACGGGCCAGTGCGCTAACCAACTGAGCTATCGGGGTCCTCATCCGATCCGCAAAGTTTCCGTTTTGTGATGCAATTCTTGGCAAAGAGCTGCAAAACCTCTCACCTCCAGACAACAAATACGGGGAAAGTTAAGAGGTGCGATGGAGTTGCACCCCGAGTTTTTGGTTGTTGTTGTAGTTGTGGTTGTATTTATTGTCTGGAGGCAGCTCCGATGGGAGAGGAAACTCAAAGAGTTTTTACCCGCCGTCGCTCACTACTAACAAAATTGTTAGCAGCGAGGTTCGATCTCATGATACAACAGCGGGCAATTTGCGTTAGCTAGACGCTAGCCAACTGATCTATCGGAGCTAGTGGTAATTTTTTGTTGAAAGTTTTAAGATGAGAAAACGGGAGACAATTAGGCTACGAAATTAATGGTGGGTACTGGTTATGATTGATACAGGTAATTATTGCGCGTAGAAACTGGATCTGAGAGTCGGAGCACATTGAACGTTTTATGAAGAGAATACCAGAGAAAATTATGCTTTGCGTCACGAATCAATGTTTGTCTGAATTCACCCACCACCCCAAGGGGCCTGGGTGAGGGGTTGGACACTGGTGTACCACAGTTCCAGGAAGAGGAGGCTTACTGGGTGGTGAGGGGGTATTCACTTGGACAAAGGTGTACTGGTTGGCGAGGGGTTACTCACTCGGACAAAGGTGTACAGGTTGGCGAGGGGTTTCTCACTCGGACAAAGGTGTACTGGTTGGCGAGGGGTTACTCACTTGGACAAAGGTGTACTGGCTGGCGAGGGGTTACTCACTTGGACAAAGGTGTACTGGTTGGCGAGGGGCTACTCACTTGGACAAAGGTGTACTGGTTGGCGAGGGGTTACTCAGGTACTGGTTATGAATGACGCAGGTAATTAATACGTATATGAAGAGTTTTCAATCTTATGAAAGCAATATACTACACTTTGGGTAATTTCTCTTGATTTATTATGGAATTATTTTTACAATATTTATAACCATTCAAACGGACTTGTTTCATGTATTTTTCGCGATGAAAAAATCTAAATGTTTTACGCATTTCTGCTTCACGCTGAATAACCTCTTCAACCGTTAATTGACCACATTTTAGCATTGATACCAATTCAGTGTAAAAATTATACGTGGTTTTGTATTCAGCTTTTCTATCTGCAATGTTTAAATGTTTTTCAATTATTTCGATAATAACGGAACCCAAACTTAAAGACGCTAAAGGTAGTATAAGAAACGCACTTAATCCTGCTGCTGAAAAGGCAAATTTGGATAAAAGTAGACCGTTACTCACATTATTGTAATATTTATAGCTTCGGCGATATACAAACATTTTCTTTTCCAAATCTTCCATTTATAATAAAACTAAATTGTTTCAAAAATTACTTCTTTAGGTTTGCCTCCAAATTCAGGAACACGTACACCATCTCGTAAACAATACTGCAGATAGCATGATCAGTCGGATGTAATCCAGACGGTGCATACTACGTGAACGCAAAACACTTCTGCCACCTGCGCAACTCCACTATTTCTTTCTTAACTGGTCAGAGGCAATCTAGATCGCGTATGCTCCGAGAAATACAAACAAATCAACCGTCTCGGTAACTGTGCTCTCTGTGCATTGTCCAGTCGGAGAAAATGAGATAGCCTTTGCTCCATGAAACACATACTGAAACCAGTGATTTTCTTTACGGCTGAGAAAACGCAGTCGGGAGAAATTCATTAATAAAAATAATCCCCTAATAAATGATGAAAACTGCAGAGGTTATTCAGCGTTGTAAAACCATTATATCAAACAACGAATCGGTTATACGAAGTTTACCGAAATACAAAATTAATGAACTTCGTACATATGCAAAAATTAACAATATCAAAACAAATGGTGAAACGAAAAAGGAAATAACCGATAAGATAATAAAGCAACTTAATAGGAATATTTTGCTTGCGGAAGATACAATTAATATTCGGCGTAGAAATGAAAGAATTCGGAACAAAAACAGACCATCCAACTACAAACCAGAACCAGCATTACGAAAAATTTTGGAAGGTGAGATAAAAGAAAATAATATTGCTATTGGAAATATAAAAAAAGAGGAGAAACGGATAATAGAAAAGGATACAAGTGAATTAAAAAGGTTTCTAAAAAACAAAGGCCTACCCACTCGTGGTAACAGAGATGAAGTTACAATACGTGTTACGGAATACTATGGTAGTATAATTAAAAAGCACAAAGAAACTATAAACAAAAATAGAGATATACTAAAAGATCAAACAGAAAGAGGTGATAAAAATAGACACAAACTAATCGATTTATCTACTCTCTTTATAAATAAGAAACAAATCAAAGAAGAAACATCGATTCCCAAATATTTGTTTAAAACAGAAGAAGAACAACACCCCACTATTGTAAGAGAAAATGAAAACATTTACACAGTAAACGTATCGATTGAAAGCAACGGTAGAGACGAAAATACTCTCATTAGTTTTGTTTTTGAGGATTTGCAACGAAGAATGAATGAAATATACCAGTACAGAGTTCAGTTTGTGACCAAGGTTATTTTCTATCGACAAGAGAATGATGAGGAAGTAGAAGTATTTTACAACAGTACTTCTTGGGTTTTAAACAAAAATAGTGTCCTTACTCGTAGCCATTTAGATGAAAACAACAGGAGACTTAGTTCTTTGAGTAATACCCCTCGATCTGGATTACAATTTAGGCGATATGATGCAATCGACTATAGGATGACTCGAATCGAATCCTACATGGGAGGAACGTACAAAACACTGCCAGATTTCGTAAAAAATAAAAAAGCTTGCCTGAATATTGAAAATAAGGATCAAAAATGCTTTCTTTGGTCAATCTTAGCACATTTATACCCAGCTAAAGATCATGCAGAAAGAACTTTGAAATATAAACAGTATGAAAATGAATTTGATTTCAAAGGAATTACTAACTACCCGATGGATACCAAAGATATCTACAAATTTGAAAATAAATACAATATCAAGATTTGTTTATTCCAATTGGATAAAGAGAAAATAATCAGAAGTCATATACTAAAAGTACTATCAATGGGAAAACAGCAAAACATATCATTCATTTACTGTATTTCGATAATCACTATGTACTAATAAAGGATCTCAGCAGATTAATTGGTAGTCAAATCTCTAAAAATAAAACAAAGACATACCTATGCACTTATTGCGGAAGGCATTTTTCGAAACAAGAACACTTTGAAAAACATGAATTGAAAAAGAACTGTGAAGATCCTGATATTATAATGCCTCCTGAAGGTTCAAAAATACAATTTAAAAATGTTTCGAAACAGATGAAAGTACCGTACTGTATAATAGCAGACTTTGAGTCTTATAATGAAGAATACAATCAAGTCCACGGAAAGAAAACAATCAAAGTGGCTGAACAGAAAGCGTTTGCATACGGAATTCAGGTGTGCTGTTCTTTTGATTCAAAGCAGAATAAATACTATGATTATTTTGGTGAAGACGCTGCAAAACATTTTGTGAAAACCATTACAAAAGTATCCACAGAAATAGCATACAAGTATGAAAACAGACAAAGAAATCACACTTATACTGACGAAGAAATTAAAGAAAAATGGAAGACACTAAAGAACAAGACTTGCCATATCTGTAACACAGAAATTACTGAAAATCCCCACTTTGATCACGACCATATGACAGGAAAGGATAGAGGTTTCACACACGCTGAATGTAACATGAAATACAGGATTCCCAAGCATATCCCTGTAGTCCTACACAACTTATCCAAGTATGACTCCCATCTATTTGTGAAAGAATTAGTACCTGATAACGGGATTTTTGAATCAGCAGAAAGTTTCATTTCATTTTCGAAATCAATAAGTATTCCAAGACAGGATAAGGAAATAAAATATGAAATCAGATTGATAGATTCTATTCGATTCATGGCTTCATCACTAGACAAGCTATCAGCAAATTTAGCGAAATGTGACTGTAAAGTATCCTGTAATCATCTGAGAGAGAATTTCAAGTACACATCTGACAGTTTCAGAAACGATGCTGAATTTAAAGAAATAAGTAAAAAGGGGGTGTATCCTTATGAGTTTGTGGATAGTTTCAGTAAAATGGATTTTCCAAAGTTACCACCCATAGAAAGCTTTGATTCTAGGTTAACGGGAAAAGGTATTGAAAAAGCTGATTATAAAAGAGCGGTGTCTATCTGGGAACAATTTAACTGTGAAACGTTACTGGATTATACCAAGTTGTACCTAAAAAGTGACGTTTTAATATTATTAGATGTTGTAGAGAATTTCAGAAATGTATGTATACATAATTATGACCTGGATCCACTTCATTACTTCTCAGCTCCAGGATTAACGTGGGATGCTTTCCTAAAACATTCGAAAGTAGAACTACCGTTATTCTCAAAGGAAGACATGTATACATTCGTTGAAAAGGGGATAAGAGGTGGTGTATCTCAGTGTATAAAAAGACATGTGAAAGCAAATAATAAATATATGAGCGGTTATGATAAGAATAAATCATCTAATTATCTAATGTATTTTGACAAGAATAATTTGTATGGGTGGGCGATGTCGCAAAAATTACCCGCAAAAGATTTCCAATTCATTTCCATACCAGAAGCTTTGAAAGAGAGAAATGAAAACAGTTCACTCGAGTATTATAACCATCTAAAAAATCATGTTAACTCGGTGATACAATTACCGAATGTAGGTGCTATCTATGAAGTAGATTTTGAATATCCGAAAGAACTTTTCCACTTACACAAAGATTTACCATTAGCACCCGAACATTTCAATGGCAAACTATGTACGACCTTACTGGATAAAAACAACTACGTAGTTCACCACAGGAACCTAGTATTCTATTTACAAAAAGGTCTGAAACTGAAAAAAGTACATAGAATACTAGGATTCACTGAGAGTGCTTACTTAAAAGGATACATAGACCACAACACAGCACTTAGAACTAAAGGTACAAATGATTTTGAAAAGGACTTTTTTAAGCTGATGAATAATGCTTGCTTTGGAAAAACCATGGAGAACGTAAGGAAACGAGCTGATATGGAAATAATAACTGACGATAAAACTAGAGAAAAAATAATAAAGAAACCCAACTTTAAATCTGAGATTATTTTCAGTGAAAACTTTTCTTTGGCAAGAATGTCAAAGGAAAAGATAAAACTAGACAAACCAATGTATATCGGTTTTGCTGTACTGGAACTATCCAAACTATTGATGTATGAATTCCATTATGATTATATGAAACCTAAATATGGGGATAAAATAGATTTATGTTATATGGATACTGATTCTTTCATCTATGACATACGAACCGAGGATTTCTATCAAGATATTAACCCGGATTTGAATGAGAGGTTCGATACATCTGATTATGCGAAAGATAATCCATACGGGTTTCCTAATGTAAACAAGAAAGTGATAGGAATGATGAAAGATGAATAAGCAGGACAAGTGATGACAGAGTTTGTAGGATTACGGTCGAAAGTATATGCTTATTTAAAGGACAACCAAGACCTTTCAAAAGCTAGCAAAAAACTAAAAGGAATAAAAACAAACATAGTGAAAGATAAAATTACGATTCAAAACTACAAGGATGTTCTGTTTGGTAAAACTGAAAACCTTTCTGTAACCCAGTATAACTTAAGATCATACAAGCACAATATGTTCCTAGAAGAACAGAATAAAAAAGCGTTAGATCCTAAGGATGATAAAAGGATAGTAACAAGCGATAAATACACAACTTTACCTTTAGGTTATAAACAATAAATTCAAGTCCCTACTTAAAAATTTCAAGTACCTAGTTATAAAATTCAAGTACCTAGTTAAAAAATTCAAGTATATAGTTAAAAAAGTCAAGTACCTAGTTAAAAAAGTCAAGTACCTACTTAAAAATTTCAAGTACCTAGTTAAAAAAGTTAGCTACCTAGTTAAAAAATTCAACTACCTAGTTAAAAAAGTTAGCTACCTAGTTAAAAAATTCAACTACCTAGTTAAAAAAATTCAAGTACCTAGTTGGTAAATCTTATAATAAAAAATTCCTCATAAGTAAATGAATGAAAAGGCTCCAATCAAAGTATATGATTTTAGCGAAAAGAACACTTATCAGAATAAGCACGACCTTGCACCTCAGTGGCCATTTAGATTATTAATTTGTGGAAGTTTAGGAACAGGGAAAACCAATTTACTCTTGAATTTAATTTATGAATACATCTGTTTCAACCGAATATACTTGTATGCAAAAGATCTTGAAGAAGATAAATATACAGATCTCATAGCCAATTTAAACACTTTGGAGTCACAATGTAAAACGAATATTTTAACCGTAAGTAATGACCTTAATGATATTATCGTTGTTGATGACCTAGACCCTAATTATCAAAACTTGATTATCTTTGACGATTTTGTAACTGAAAAAGACCAGAAGAAAATAGAAGATTTATTCATAAGAGGAAGAAAGAAAAATGCTTCAATTGTTTATTTATCACAGAGCTATCATAAAACCCCAAAGGTGGTAAGACTTCAACGTAATTATTTCGCATTCTTTCAGTGTTCTAATCCAAAAGAAGTAAACTTAATCAGGCAAAATCATGTATCTAATATAGACAATGAGAACTTTCTGAAACAATTCGAGGTTGCAACTAAAGGTTACGGATTTTTCTTTATTGATTTAAAAACAAAAGATAAAACCCTGAAGTACAGAAAAAACTTTGAAAAATTTACCGGATAATTTATTTCTATAATAAATGAATAAATTTGGTAGTGTTGGAAAAAAGGTTAGTAACGAATTGAAAGTTACTGATGACAACGGTAATATTAACCTACAAGATAAGAGAATTATTAATTTAGGGGATGCGAAAGCAGACCAGGACGCTATTAGTTTCAGATCTATGACTATTATTTTGAACCAATTTAAAGAAGAAATTACCGCAGAACAAGTGGGGATAAATCAATATTTTAGCGAAGATATCAACAGATTAACTGCTGTACATGATTCTCTTGATAATTTATTAGTAAGGATTAAAGATAAAGGGTTATTTGTAAAAGAAATAATTCGAGTTAATGATAAAGAAATTAACGCTGAAAACAAGTTGATAACAAATGTTCAAGACCCTAGAAACAAAAATGACGCTGTTAATTTCGGAACGTTAATTACACATCTTTTAGATTTGGAAAAAAAGCTCGAAACCCAACAAACCCTTAGCAATACTATTCTAACAAAAATTTCTGACCAAGAAACCCATATCGATAATATTGAAAGAGCAATCGTAAACATTTTAAAAAGGCTTCTAGAGCAAAAACCTGTTGACAAACCATTCGTTTCCAGAATAGAAAAAATGATGGCTGGTAAATAAATTTATACGATAAATTATTTTTCTAATAAATGGTTGAAACAATGGAGTATACAGTTTATTTGTCAAAGCTTCAGAAAGGAAAGCTGAAGAAATGCTTTGGCGCTAAACAAAAATGTCAGGTACGTGTTAGTCATAGTAGACAGAATGAACGAGAACCAGTCAAGTTACTTTTAAGTAAACGACAAATTGATAAAATTGAAACATGTAAAATGAATAATAAGGGCTGTGATATTGATGTATCATACAAACAGATGAAAGAAGCGATTCAAAAGGGTGGATTACTTCCTTTCCTAATACCGTTGGCAATTACCCTTGGAAAGGCAGCTTTAACAAGCGGAGCTGCTGCTTTGGGTACATTCGCTGGTAAGAAATTGGTGGATAACATAACCAACACAGGTGGGGCGCTTACACTTCCTGGAACACAAAAAGTCCTGGGACGTGGAAGGCCTAAGAAGGAAACCGATGATGTCAACACAGGTGGTGCGCTTACACTTCCTGGAACACAAAAAGTTGTAGGTCATGGGGTACGTGGAAGGCCTAGGAAGTCAAAAAACGGGGACATCAAAAAAGAAGCAAAAGTAAAGTAGGACCTCTAACCAATTTTAACATTATGGATGCATTAGCAGATATACCACATTTTAGAGGTGTTTTCTCTATAGATACGCTACCCAAACAAATAAATAGCCTAGAATGTGGTGTCATTAATTATGATAAACTCGGAATGCCTGGAACTCACTGGGTGGCGTACTGTAATCTACCTGATAGTCCTTATGTAGAATTTTTTTATTCTTTCGGTATACCCCCAGGAAAAGAAATAATTAAATATCTAAAAACGTCAAGAAAGAAAATAGCTTATGAAAATCTTGCCGTATTAAACTGTAGATTGCATTGTATTTCCTACATCCAGCGCAAACTGAAGTTGGTAGCTTTTCGTTTATAAAAATTATTTTCTAACAAATGGAGATTTATTGTATGAAATGTAAAAAGAAAACTGACACTGAATCAATGTTTAAAGCAGTGTCACAGAAAAATAATGTTCCAATGCTGAAAGGTAATTGTGTTATTTGCGGATCGAGGAAAAATCTGTTTTTAAAAAAAACCTCGACGCAGAAAAAGATATTTTAAAGACGTATTATTCTAATTATTCAGGGGTTGATGATATTCACAGAAAATTAAAAGAAAATGGAGGGAATGTTTCTAAAGATAACATAAAACATGTTTTGCAAAATGAGAATGTGTATACGTTACACAAACCTTCCTATCACAATTTCGAAAGGAGACGAGTGTATTTTCACCATGTAGACGAGCAATGGCAAGCTGATTTAGTTGACATGCAGAAATATAATAAAGCGAATGATAAAACAAATTACATCTTGACTGTCATTGATTGTTTTAGTAAATATGCTTGGTGTGTCCCTTTGAAAGATAAAACGGGTGCTGAAATAATCAAGGCATTCAGTTATATATTTAAAGAAAGAATTCCTAAGAAACTACAAACTGATAAAGGTAAAGAATTTGTAATGAGAAATGTTCAAACATTTTTGAAAAATAACGACATACACTGGTTTGCATCTGAAAGTGAATTGAAAGCGCAAATCGTTGAACGATTCAGTAGAACGCTGAAAGAAAAGTTGTGGAAATATTTTACTCACAATAACACTACTAAATGGATTGATATTTTACCTTTATTTGTTAGTAATTATAATAACTCTTATCATCGTTCAATAAAAATGAAACCAGTAGATGCTAGTAAAAAGGTAAATCAGAAAAAGGTTTACAATGCTTTGTTTCCTCCATGTGATTACAAAGTCACAGGAAATTACAAAGTAGGAGATTTAGTTAGAATTAAAAAAGAAAAAAGTATTTTTGATAAAGGTTATTTACCTAACTACACGAATGAAGTATTCCAGATAGCAACCGTTAGACCTACCATTCCCATTACTTATGAAATATCTGACAAAAGTGGGGAATTAATTCAAGGAGGGTTTTATGAAAAAGAACTTTCAAAATTTATAATGAAATAAAATTACTTGTATATAAATGGATTCAAGACGCTTGAGTGATATGTTATCGGGTATAGTTAAGAACAGAGAAATTCAAAGAAAACAAGTTCAACAATACGAGATGGAGAAAGCAGGGTTTCGGGAATATGCTTCAGAATTAAACGCTCCAGTTGTTACGGCACAAAAAGAAAACACTAAAGATACCATCAAAAAATTACAAGAAAACACTGAAGCTATCATCGAAAAATTAGAGGAGGTGGATATTAATTCAAGAAGCCGGCTTCTCCAATTAGGTGAACCGTATAAATCAGCTTTACAAAGACAACAGATTCCAGTTTCAGAGGTAGAAACGCAGTCAACACAATCTACCGCTTTAGAAGCATCTCCAGATTTACCAACAAGTATCAAAATCGTTGATATGGATCCAGGTGTTGATAAAGAGTTATTAAAAGCACTTAATGTAAAATATAGAGAGAATCATACAAGATATAAAGGAGAATATTTTGAGATGCCTAATTATTACTTTGATAACCCAGAGAATATAGAAGATGCTTTGTCTGAATTAACACCTATAAGTCAAAGTTATGGTGGTTTGAAAAGTAAAAGTAGTTCTAGTAAGTATGATAAAATTATTTTATTTATTCAAGACTGTAAGGATAGATTAAAAAAAATTCAATCTAGTAGGCCCTTTATCAAACAACAAGGAACTGGAATATTTATGAATTGTGATGAAATGATTAAAAAATTGTACACTTTGATAGGTAGTAGAGTAAATGGAAATACATCTGATGAGGTGAGGAATGAAGCTATTGATATTTTGGATTCGTTGATGCGAAATAAATTCTTAAACAAGAGAGAATACAATTCAATATATAAAAAATATTTCTAATAAATGGTGTTGTTAAACATTGAAGGTAATGAAAGTATCATTGATATAACATTTAGTCAACCGATTGAACTGAATCGTAATTGGGATTATGAAATAGGTTTGAATCAGTGTACTTTGTGGTATTCGTGGCATAATATAAGTGATAAATTTGGGAATAATACATTTCAATACAGGAAAGATGAAGAGGGGGGATGGGTGAATGTTACTATTCCTAACGGGATGTATAACGATGATTGTTTGAATTATTTTTTGTGTCAGTATTTTGATACACCAAAAGATAAATGTCCTATTGTAATCTCATCCAATCCAGCATCTATGAGATTTGTCATAGTATTACAAGAAAAATATGTGTTTAGATTTAATAGTGACTTGTGTCAGATTTTAGGCTTTGAAAAGGATATTGAGATTTCTAAGAAAATCAATGAAGGTACAAAGCTTCCAAATATAACAAGAAGTGTCGATAAAATTCAAATTCACTGCTCTCTTGTAAACAGTTCTATTGTAAACAAAAGTAAATCAGATGTCATTTGGACATTTGTTCCGAATACTGAACCGGGTTGCCAAATTGTTGAGAATCCTAGACAATTAATATATCTTCCTATCAACACAAAAGACTTTATTTACTCGTTGAGAATGACAATGACTGATCAGCTTGGAAGACCGATTGATTTGAATGGTGATAACGTAGGATACGTACTGCATTTAAGAAAAGCTTAAAGGATTATTGAAATAAAATTATTTACTTATAAATGTTGTTAAATAATAAGCGATTACTTTACAATAAGCAGTACGGAAGTGGAATCGGTAGTATATTCAAAAACATTGCTAATTCCCAGTTATTCCAGACGTCAGCAAAACAAATTAGAGATGGAGCATTGTCAATGTATAATAATATTATAAAACCGAGATTTGAGTTGCTGAAAAACAGAGCAATAGAATATGGAAAAGATTTGATTGATGTCAACAAGAAGGAACTGATTGATGTGATTGGAAATAAGAAATCGATGAAGGATCTTCTGGGTACAAATAAAAGGATTTTAAATCAAAGGAGTCAGGACTTGATCAAAACGTTAATGACTGGGAATGGGTTAAAGATTCTGAAATGATTTTTATCGAATAATTTCTTTCTTATATAAATGGCAGTAAATAAAATTATTAGTCCCCAATGGAACATATTTGATGAGCCACTTGTGGATGATTCAGTGGTCAAATATGAATTTAAAGAAATTCGAGAAACAGATGTGAATGTATCCAGTAAGTCAGAGTTTGAATTTGTAACAAAGAAATTGGATTCCTGGTTCTATCCAAGTGAAAGTTATCTTGAGGTAGGCGTAAGGATAGTAAAAGCTGACGGAACTAATATAGCTGCAACTGATGTCGCTACGTTGACGAATAATGGATTTAATTTATTTAGTACCGCCGAGTATGTCATAAACGATACACCAGTTGAAAAAATTAATCATGTTGGTATTACAACTACCGTTACAAAGTTGATTGAATACTCCGATGATTACTCTAGAAGTGCTGCTAGAAATCATTTCTGGTATAAGGATTATAATCAAGGAACTGATATCAACCCTATAACTAGTTCATTTACCGTACCTGCAGGTGGAGCACTAGCAGCAGGAAATGTGAATGTCACTTCTAAGCCTAACCCCAACTATAATAAAGGATTTGAAAAGAGATATAATAGAACTAAAAACAGCAAATTAGTGAATATGTATCAGAGTTGTTTGGATTCTTGAAAGGAAACAAACGATTTTTTAGAGGTGCATCACACAGAATATGTCTAAGAAGAAATGATGATAATAATATGATTGCAAACAATGGAAATACTAATTTTAAAGTCGTCATTGAGTATTTATCCTGGAAAATTCCTGTTATAGCTCCTAGTATTGAAATGATGAGTCAATTGGAAAAGGGTTTGGCAAAGGATAAAAAGTATAATTTGATGTGGGAAGCTTGTAACACTTATAAAAGTGATGTTAGTCAGAATAAGGAACACACCTGGAAAGTTGTGTCTGAGAGAAATAGTCCTACGAAAATCGTTGTGATGTTACAGAAAAATGAAAAGCATAACAACCAAACAAATAATAATATGGTATTTGATCATATGAATTTGACGGATATAGAGGTTAGAATTAACGGGGATAAATATCCAGAAGAACCCCTCAAATGCGACTTTAGTGATGAGCAATGCACGTACTCTAATCTGTACAACAGATACATACATTTGGGTTATAAACAATTAGCGTTTGATACTGGTAGTGTAGTCAATATCGAAGAATTTAAAGAAGTATATCCACTATTTTGTTTCGATGTTTCTAAACACGAGTCAAATATTTATAATGGAACCACTGCTGATATTGAAATTAGTATAACTTTAAAAGATCCTCAACCCGTACCATACAATATTTACTGTGTTCTATATTATGAAAGAAAAGCTACATTGGATATCATTAATAAAAATATGTATGTGAGTTTGTGATTTGGATTTTTATTAAAGAAAATCAGCCGCTAATAAATGGAGGTCTTGAATACAATCAAAACAAACAAGTATAATGAGACAATCAGGAAGGAAGAGTTGGTACTAGGATTGAAATATACCATCGTTAAAATGAGAATGGCTAAAACAAAATATGGAGATAAGTTAGTTGTAGTTATCAATCATAACAAGAAGATGTGTGATCTGTTTATACCACAGAGATACAATTCGATTGCTAATGAGTTACTTCTAAAGAACAATCTTATTTTGCAGCCTATTTTGCGTGTAAATAAGAACTCGGAACAATACGTTGACTTGGAACTGTTTACTCAGTAATTGGGGGGTATTTGGATAAAAAATTGAAAAAAGCAAAAAAAAAGTAGTAGTAGTTTATATGTAGTATAAAGGTTAATATTTCCTATTTCTTGGTACCTTTATTTGGAAAAAAAGAAAATACAAATATCTATAAAAAGGGTGAAATTTCGGAAAAAAGCATGTTAAAATTTAAGAAATCGATGTTAAAATGGGGTTTTGAAATTTGGGGGAAGGTGGGGTAGAACCCGGTTTATATAACTACTTATGTCAAAAGAATCTTGATATCGGACACAGGCAATCACCTGGGCTTCACCTGACACGTCCGTGCTTTCATCAAGCTGCATCGCAAATATCTTTGTTATCTTTACTCGTTCAACAACCTGCATGACAATATCGCTTGCAATTTCTTCGATCCTTCTTGAAACAGTGTTGTTTGACAAAGGAAAAGATTTAAGGGCAGTAGCCATTTTCGTATCAAACATTATCTCACTGGCTTTCACTAGGGCTGATAATATTAGACTTTCGGCAATGTATGCGGTTTTTTCTGTTTTGCAACTAAATAGGAAACAGCATATGAAGCCTGGAGAGCCTTGGAAGAAACTGATGCCACTTTTGCGATTTCCAAACAGTTACTAGCAAATGCTTCTTGTTTACACTTGAAAAACTCTGTGGGCTTTGCGATATGAGAAGGATGCACAGTGCTGAGATGTCGGCTCATATGCGCAGGCTTCATGGAGCTGTTGGCCAAGACTTGCCCACAAAGAACGCACTGTGCGTTCGCTGGATCAGACTTTGTCGCAGTAAATCCGAGTCCTAGGTATTCTGACAAATACCGACGCGCTTTGACCGAACATGATTCTTCACTTTTCTTCTTCTTAGATGCAGGTTCTGGATCTGGGGTTCCATCCTTCGGCTGCTTGTTATTCCTGATCAGGAATCTATATATTCTTGTTTGCAATCACAATTCACGAACTTTCTGCTTCAACAGATGACAAGATACTGAACTTGCTCCGCAAATTGTCTCTGACCGAACTGATCTGACCTGACCTGGGTCCTGCAACGGCTGCAACACCCGATTACACTTCGCTCGAGGCGTTTCAGACCATCCCTCTCGGTTAACCCGGAAGTGAGGCGGCTGAGGGTGGAAATACTATGAGTAATGAGCGATTTTTACGAGACATTACGGCCACGGGAAAAATTAGCGGGTTACTGAAAGCGAAAGTTTTGAAAACAAGTCTGAAATTACGTACAATGGGTATCTGATTTTGAAGAAAATGTTGAAACTGAGTCAGAAGACTCGAAACGAGTTTCAAATCTGGAGACTAAATTGACTTTGGGACCTTCGCGTACCCCTTACGAGGGCTTCGCGTACCCCCTGGGGTACGCGTACCACCGGTTGGGAACCACTGGTCTAGCCGACCCTTCCGGATGATAGGAAAATAATTTTTGTTTTGTTTTATCAATCAGACTTCTATAGATGTCCCTTTCGCTCTCGCCTCCCAGTCACAACTCTCAAGCACTCGCCCTTTTTCCCTACACCATCCATTTGCGTATTTACTTTGAGCGTGTTCCACCCTACTTACCGCAATTACAACGCATGACGTCACGGATCTTGGCTGCTTGGCGTCAAGACTGGAGCGTGTTTTCTATTTCGGCAAAATATCTTGCCGCGGGCTGATCGGGCCAGTCACGTCGCAGAGATCGTAGTGACCCCGCTCCCGAGCAGGACCACGCCCCCAGTGCAAATAGCTACTTTTAGTTACCATATCGAGAAGGTAGGACGGTCAGCGTAAGAACTTTTCATGAGGTTGGGACGAAAACAGTAACTAATATCTCCGACAATAGTTCCAACAAAATAGTTTTCAATTGTGTCTAGCAGTCCAACGCCCCGGAATTCCGGGGGTTCTTGGTCTGCCTGTTCTGGATCCAGACGAAAACGAATATTTGGAATCCAGAAAAAAATCTCGAAGAAGAACAACTGGCGGACAGATATGGCTGGTATGGTTTCAAGTCAAGAGCGCGTGAGGTCCGTCCAACTTCTTATTATGACATAGTAGCCCGACTTCTATGGCTCAGGAGGGGCTTCGACATCAAGAGGACTTGAAGGTCAATAGACAGTCCAGCTGAAATCCGACCAAAACCGGAAATTTCTGAATGGACCGTTGAACACGTCCGTGTACGTTTAAACAACACACAGATTCAGGAGAGGTTGTTAATGTTCAGGTGCGGACTGGAAAATTGGTCCCGGCCCAATGAACAAGAGCTAGAAGCTCATATGGCCCTTGCAAGGCTGGGTAAGAGGATGAAGGTAGGAAGAGAAGAAGGGTTGAGATAAGAATGATGCTGGACCCTTGGAAACCGCGAGAATGAATTGTTTGGTAAAAAGTATTTTATTTTTGCACCTGGCTGTTATGATGCGCACTTTAAGGGAACTAGAAGTTCATCTGTAATCAAAACCATTGAGGCAAATGATCCTGAGCCCTTTAGAATCATGAAAATGTATGGTTTGGTAAAAAGTACTTTTTTACTTTTCGGTTTAAGATGCGCACTTTAAGGGTGCCAGAAATTCATTTCTAAGCAAAAACTTTGAGGCAAAAATGATCATGGGCTCATGCGGATTATGAAAATGTAGATTTTACTTAGAAGTATTCCTTGTACTTTGCGGCTAAGATGAGTACTGTAAGGGATGGTCGGATCTGGGAAGTGACAATTTCTAAGCCAACCTTGTCAAGTCTCTAATGTTCAAGCCGAGTTTCATCGTCCTAGCACATCTGGACGTACCTTAAATCGCGATCATCGGAATTCCGAACCCCACCAACTCTCCCCAGACCGCCCGAATCCGGTCCGGTTCTTTCACTGATGCATCTAGGGCTGATAAGCTAAGTGCAATCACAGTCCGGTTTTTTTTCCGCACGCGAAAACATGCCTGCGAAATTCGCATCACCGTGCCCGACAGGTTTTCAGACAAAAGGAATTTCGGACGGGAAATTTGGCCCCAGATTTGAAAAATCCACTGCTTAGCCCACAGTCAGATAATGCTATTTTTTTTTTTTTTTTTTTTTTTTTTTACACGAGGTCTTTCCAAATATCAAGTTTCATTGAGATCCGATTCCCGGTTCAAAAGTTACACATACGTCAATATTTCGGACTCCCCCTCTCTCCACTCCACCCACAGTGATCAAATTGGGGAAGTGAGTATTTCCAAGTTAGTTCGGTCGGGTCCCTAATGCTCCTGCCAGGTTTCATCGTCCTAGCACTTCCGGAAGTACCCTAACTCGAGAACAGTGGCCTGACAGACCGACCGACCGAAAAGTGATCGGTAAAAGTGATGGCACTTGAGCGAAGCTGCAAGTGCCATAAAAACTAACGAATCAAAAATCACTTAGGAAATCGAACGGAATAGATAATCTCCGGTATAAAATTGGAGATCTAAGAAATGTGGTCCTGCCTGATACCCTACCGAAGCCTGGATCTTGTTTTCTGATACCGTTCTCTTTTCCTTACGGCGAAAAAAGAAATAGAACTACTTTTTACTACCGGATTTGTTTGGGCGGGACGCGAAAGAGAGAGGAGTAATGGCAGATTTTCACTTGGTTTTTTTCTGGCTTGATTATCGCCTACACTTACAAGTTTCCATGGAAGAAAATCAGGTCGCACGTGTTTGAAGTATTAATGTAAACCCGGTTAAGGGTTTTCTTTTGAATCTACGTTTTATAAACAATTGTGATCGCCGAATGAGTGGATCTTTTGTTTCAGATGGCAGATCATAACATTTCGATGATGAAACTGATGACGGTGCAATGAAGCAGGAACTAATACGCAAACACAAATACAACGTTAAAACGAACTCCAAACTCGGACCCACCTGACCGAATATCTGCACACGAAAACGATGAAGCCAGAGATATAAAAATAATTAGATAGAAATCTGAAATACCGACCAAATTTGCGACGAGCATGTTCCTTAATACGCCTACTTCCCATTTCTAGGATTCTGTTGATGTCACGGAACACGAGAGAGAAGCGATTACGAGTCGATGTGAGGATTATTGCAAAGACAATTTCACCTTTCATTCTGTAAAATCAAGTAAATATTGCTCACAAATTGCTGAAACCATTTTGACCCTTTAGAGCAATTCAGTTTACACTGTTAAGAGTTTTTCCGAATAAGGATGCAGTATTTGCTACTGGGATTAATCTTATCTCTATTGGGATGAAATTAATCCGAATTAGGGGTAATCTTATTTTAATAAAGACAAGAGTAATCCCAGTAGCAAATACTACAAGATTTTTTTTTACAGTTTAGCTCTGTTTATTTTCAGTGAAAAACAATAACAAATGAACAAAATAAGCATACCCCTTACAAAGCTTCGTCCATTACATAGGGGTGTATATAAAAAAAAATTATCTAGAAATAAATTAGTCTCTTCAGTATTTAAACAAAACAGACCAATAGAAGAATTTTGGTTTTGTTTCTACTAACTTCGTCCTCAGAATTCACGTCCGGGTCCACATCAATCTCCCACAATCACTAAAACTCAAGAAATAAAAGTAAATAAAAAAATACCTACAAACTCTTCAAGTATAGCATCCAGGGATATCTCTCTACCCTCACTGTTAATCTTACAGATAAACACATTATTTAAAATACTTAATAATTTAATTCGTCCCTCTTTCTTGCCGGCTTATTGATTGGCTGCTAACATTCGCTGACCCTAGATGACACCCCTCTTCTTCTTGAAAATGTTGCGGATTTGCCAGCATAAAATTTTCAAGCAATCTCTTAAAGCACAACTCTTGCTAGAAATAATCTTTCGCTATGAAATGGATCGGTAAAAACGTTTTTCGAAAATACCATTACTTTCCACCTAAATTTAGCGATCTTCTTGTTAGCACTTGTCGATTTTATCCAGCCTTCCTGCTCTCCGACGCGGCGGCTGGGCGCAAAACATTTGAAAACTGAACGCGCCGTGGTTAAAAAGTGGGAAAACTAAGCGAATAAAAGAAGTCATAAACAGAAGTTTCTCATGTCCTTATGTGTGAAAGAGTTTGTTGAAGATTTCGGCACACTTTGCGTTTGTGACGGGCAAAACTCGGCACGGCCGAAAAGCGCTAAAAATTCGTAGGGGGAAAACGAAACAATGGAGAAAGGTGGGGATTTTAGAAGCTTGCAATCCCATATGGGAGCTAGGTATATTACAAAAGGCAGAGTGGGCAAGAGGGGTCCTTTAATGTTAAAGCAAACGATTTATTAAAAGAAATAAACATGCCAAATATTTAGCTGTTTTTTCTTTACTTTTTGTTTACATAGCCTACCAGCGAAATATTTTTTTCTCTTTGGTTGTCGTATTACGAGCTCCTTTTGATCCGTATAGTGATATGAACTACACTGTCAGTTGTTTCACAACAGATAAGACAAGGTTGCGCCGTTTCAGCAGACAGCACCTGGGATGTTATCTGTTGTGTTTTTGAAAATGTTACGCCTTAAGTGTTATGCATAACAAGCATTGCCAGGAAAACTCGAAAAACTGCCGAAAAAGCGTCTGTTGAATTTTTGTTTGTCATCATTATATCAGAAAGTCTGCAGATGCTTTTTCGGCGGTTTTTTGGGTCTTTCTGGCAATGTATTATGCATAACATTTAACACATAATTTTTTCAAAAAAACAACAGATAACATCCCAAGTGCTGTCTGTTGAAACTGCGCATCCTTGTGTTATCTGTTGTGAATTTCTTGACAGTGTAGCGGCTTGAAAGTCAGTGACCTAGAAACTGCACTTGAAGTTATTGACCTAGAAATTGCAATAATGCGAAAATACTTTCGAATTAACTACTTTTACTACATGTATTACCAAGAATACGTAACTTCGGACTTCACAGACAGACTTCACAGACCTTTCACACAGTAGTACGAAAGCAACTTAAAGAGTCCATTCTTCACTAACGTACTGCTGTTAGCACATACAATATAATGTTTTCTTCTTTGAATGTTTAGCTGTGAAGTGGCGAGTGTGGCGAAGTAAAATGCTCACAGGCGGACAAACCTAAGAGAAACTTTTTTTCTGCTTTATCTTTTTCTGTTCTGCAGAAAAATACCATTAACGTTCTCCAATTTATGTAGCCATTAAAGGACACCTTTTGCTTAAAGTATTCTTCCTTTTTATCATCCTTAGCTTCCTCATGGATTTATGAGATTCTAAAATCCCCGCCTTTCCCCATTGTAACTACGGCTTTTTAGCGTTTTTTCGGCCCAGCCGAGTTCTGCCAGTCAAGCACAATTTTTAGGATCCCATCTAAACCTTTGGTCCTGTTGCTTTCGGCTCGTTTGTTATTTACTTTCCGATGATTTGTTTTCGTTCGGTTCATTGATTATGCGCCGCCGATCAAGGCGATTCCAAATTTGTTTCATAATGGTTAAAACTGTAAAAGGCTTAGCTTCTGGGGTTGCAGCATTTTTCTTGCACATGTGTTTTTCTGATTAGATTAATATGTATAATAATAATAATAATAATAATAATTGTATTGAAAAAAGCCCGAGGGCCATATACACGTTCAAGACAAAAAAGATACATATACACGGAAAAAAGATAATTAAACTAATCAACAAAAATCTTTTTAGCTTCCAACGCTCTACTAATGTAACGACCAACCCTACTAATAGATTGAGCAGAAGTACATTTCAGAATACCAGGGAGTAGGGGAAACCCCACCCCAAAAATTTCCCCAGGACTGAATAATGAAATCAAAAGAATGACCTACACTGTCAGAATTTCCTTAACGTACAACACAAGGATGCGCGGTTTCAACAGATAACTCTTAGGACGCTATCTGTTATGTTTCAACCGTTACGCGTCTAAACGTAATGCATACAAGAAGAGCTGGTCTACCGCCGACAAAAACATCAGTTGACTTTTTTGTTCGTCATCACACTGTCAGAAGTTTCATAACAGATTGCGCATAACACTTTCAAGAATAACACCTTTTCACTTAGAAAAAAAGTGCTATGACCAATTAAGTTTATACTATTTCGTGCCCAGATCTCCAACAACACCTTCAATAGGTAAAAATACTACACTGTCAGAAGTTACATAACGACAACAGCAGGATGCGCGGTTTCAACAGATAACACTTTGGGATGTTATATGTTATGTTTCTTTCGTTCCCGTTAGTATTTACCAATTGAAGGTGTTGTTGGAGATCTAGGCACGAAATAGTGTAAACTTAATTGGTCAGAACACTTTATTTCTAAGTGAAAAGGTGTTTTATAAAACTTCTGACAGTACATGATATCGGAAAAGTCAGCAGATCTTTTCCGGCTCTTTCTGGCAATGCTTGTTATGCATAACGTTTAACAACATCCCAAGCGTTACCTGTTATAACTGCGCACTCGTGTGTCATCAGGTTCAGGTTCTTTAATTTCTAAACACTTCGTGACAATATATTTTGATCACTGGGGGTCAACAGGGATACAAGCTCGTTAAGCTCGGCCCCATAAAGTTATGAAGCTTTCTGTTATGAAACTTTCGACAGTGTAATACACCTACGTAGACTATCCTCGTCAGAGACAATGGCGTTTGAAGTGAGGAGCCCCCAGCTTAAACCGGTTGGTCAACCAAAATCCCGGGACGTTGGAAGACCTCGACCTTGGCAAATGGTCCGTCGAATACATCAGAGCTTCCTACGGGCGCCAGTACGTCGCTGCTTCAACAGTTAAAAGGAGCAGAACAGAAAGTGAAAGCTGAATTCATAAAGGTCGTCAGAGAGGTCATCATCGACCACTTACGAACATCTAGAGCAATCACCAAAATAGTGCTCGAGTGGTGCTCAAAGGAAGATAAACAAATTCTGGGATAGCATTTATCAGGTATGAAAATTTTAATTATTATAAGTTTATCCTCACTACCCCCGCACCTCGCTGTAGGAACTCTGGAAAGATCGGTTCCAGGTTGATTCCGCGATAGGTGCATCATGGTCCAAAACTTGCGTCTCACCTGCAGATCTTCAGAAGCTTGTTGGTTCATCTTTCCAAAAGCTGCTGCTCTCCCACTCCATACCCGGAATTTTTTCTAACATACGCTAAATTCTGTAATGATACTGAAAACTACGTGAATAGCCCACCACCAGTGCTGGAGAACGGAGCTTGGCAGTGGTCCTGATCTATGGCATTTATTCAAATAACGTATATGTTTCAAAGTCAACCTGGGCTCAACGGATATTTATCTATGGCATTGCCGAGCTTGGTCGTAGTCGTAGTCACCGGCAGAATTTGACACAACTGTGACATTTAATGACCGCGATGTATATGTATTTGCGATGTATTTGCCATGGCCTTTGGCTCTTAGTGTAAATAAATCTTATCTTATCTATTGGTCAGAACAAATAAAAATCATAATAATGGTCCAAGCAAGGGCCCATGATATATTTTCATTTTTATCTCACTACTCACTAAATCGGTGTCCAATTCATCGCCGTCCTATCTTATCATTTTCCTCGATTTCCGCTCTCAGCAACCACAAAAGCAGGCTCGCCTGTTGGCAAAGCTATTCAAAATTTGGCAACATTTTACAACCGACTTACTCGAGAAATATTCCTTCAAATTGCCATAATTATTTAACTGACACTTCTGTAAACGTCACATAGGGAAATCACAAGGAGATAGTGGCGGGGTATAGTAAAGTGTACAACAATTTGACTAAACCTTAGACCTTGTCAGTAGTCAGGGTTAAAACCCTTCGACACCAAATGAAATCTATAACCTGGTAAAGTGGATAGCCCTTTTAAGGCTTGGGAGAGCCGACATACTACGGAAATATCTCGTTGTCATTTGGTGGCTGATGCTCTGCGAGCTCTACTTTGGACACGCAGAACTGATTTGGGCTTTTTGAAACAAAAAATGGATTTAGTAATTGAATGACGAAAATGTGCCGTTTAACGTTGTGCTAGGCAGTGGAAAACGTGCCCCAAAACAAACGAGGAAGAAAAAGGATAGGCTAATAGAAAGCTGATGTTAATAGTTTATGTAAAAAAAAAAAAAAATTTTGGGCCTTTGATTTAAAAAGACCTAAAGATATATTGTTTCTGCATAAACCAACATGTAGTGACATTATTCTTATCGTGAAATCAGCAACTTTTGTCTTCGTCGAATGTGCCATAAACCCTCAAGTCCTGCTTATGCATTCACTAAATTTAGGTTGCTTGGCGAAAGTGACTAAGCCTGTTGCCTAGATACAGTTTGGCGACGCCAGAATTCTCAATCTCCTCCCATGAGCATAATATCTGCGTCCGTTTTCGTCGTTCGGTTCGCCGTTCCAACCGTCGTTCTACTACAAGCGCTTCCTTTACAACGCCGTTCGTGAACGGCGTTGAACTGCCGATAATAAGGAGTTTTCTTTGTTCGGTTGAACTGCCGTTTCATTCGTCGTTCCTGAAAACGACGAACTGAACCGGAAAGTCAGTTTCAAGGCGCGAATTTTCAAAATTCTCGACAAAACAAATTAAAGTTGTAAACCAAGTTTAAAAACAATGGTCTTGTTATGCTACAATCCATTTTAGTACTTTATTATAGCTACTGTTGCAAACATTAAGTTAGTTCGACTGTTAACGTTTTCGTATCAACTTCGTTAGTTAAACGGGCCAAAGAAAACCCTAATATGAAAAGATTTTAACGACTTTCTTCGTACCGACAACGACGAACGATAAAAAGGAACGCGGCTAATGAATCACCACTGAATAATTAGCAAGGTACTAATTGTGATTTTAAAAATAGCATGTAAAGATTTATCCATGTAAGATTGTCAATAATGATAATAATAACTTATTACTGCCCAAAGAAAGACAAAAAAGAACACTAAATGAAAAAATGAACGACTTTAACTCAATAAGGATAAATAATATGCGTCAAGACTGACTCGTAAGAATATTCGAAGGCTGGGCGACAAGTCCGTGAATGTTCTTTCATTTGTGTAAGAGATTAGCAAGTAGTAGAAGTAGACAAGTAAGTTAGAGTTCGTTACTCCAGAGCCTAAAAGAAAGCACGTTAGAACACCGTTCCTGCCCCGCCTGCCCCTTTTTAGTTTCCGTGCCTCTTTTTAGTGCTCGTTCCTCCTATACTATGTCGTGCCGTGCCGTGCCTATTTTTATTCGATCCCCTCTAGAACTCGTGATCAAGCGATCGACTAAAAGAAGAAAGTAGATGGTGCATCACTCTTCGGTTTAGTAGCTTGCCCCCTGGTGTAGCGTTCCTCTTTTTAGCACGTTTTGGTTCTAGTGCGGCCTCCACCATGCCCTTCCGTTCCGTTCTTTGTTTTAGTTTATCACACTTTTTTATTACTTTATTCTCCTGCGCTTTCGACAGATAAGTAGACTGGAAAATACAGAGCCTAATTAGCGAAGCGTGTGCACAGCCTGCTCCAAAATCACGCAAGCTCTTGAAGGACAAATTTTATTATTTGCACTCGTTGACGAAATGGAATGTTTCTCGGGAGACAGGTTTTTGACGGATGCTTCACCTTGATGCATTTTGCCAATTTGGGTATGCACAACCTTGCACGACATATATATCATCTGGACCTTCAGCGTATTGTCAACAACTTTGTCAATCATGCCACCATCTCTAGTTGTCAGCGTCGCTCCTTGTACATGCTTTAATTGGTCGTCTAGTTGATCGATCGTACCACAAAGTGTCATCACTTTTATGAACCAGTCTTGCTCCAAAATTATGCATACTCGTGAAGGACATGTCTTGTTTGCGATGGGTTACTCTCTTGTGGGCACCACTGTACAAACCTTCGCGGGCACCGGACACTTACTATATAGCCATTTTAGGAGTGAGAAGCTCTTTAAACTAAATAGAAATATTTCTTGTCTCACATATTTCGGGGTCTCATTTCTGTGCTTTTAGTAAGTAAGTAATGTATATTTGACCTGCCAGTGTTGGAAGACCAAATTAAAAACAAAATTAAACACGTTAGATTCAGGTTCCTATAAAATAAAAATTTGCACAAATGCGGCAGAGTGCAGAACACGAAAAGGGGGAAATGCAGCTTCTTAAAATTTAACCGAATAGGGCCGAGATTGGACAGTCGAGTTACCAATACCTTATTTGCTTAAATAGGCTTGAAAACACGATGCAGTAGTTACGTCGTTGCTCCGCTATTCATACAATCGATTTCATTCAATGATTTCAATAATTCGTAGTATAAGCTGGCGTCGAAGTTAAAGTTTAAAGTCTTCAGTAAAGAAGCAGTGAACTACAGCGTGCGCTGTTTGGACCTACACTGTCAGAAGTTTCATAACAGATTGCGCATAACACTTCCAAGAATAACACCTTTTCACTTAGAAAAAAAGTGTTGTGACCAATTAAGTTTATACTATTTCGTGCTCAGATCTCCAACAACACCTTCAATAGGTAAAAATACTACACTGTCAGAAGTTACATAACGACAACAGCAGGATGCGCGGTTTCAACAGATAACACTTTGGGATGTTATATGTTATGTTTCTTTCGTTCCCGTTAGTATTTTTACCAATTGAAGGTGTTGTTGGAGATCTAGGCACGAAATAGTGTAAACTTAATTGGTCATAACACTTTATTTCTAAGTGAAAAGGTGTTATTCTTGAAAGTGTTATGCGCAATCTGTTATGAAATTTCTGACAGTAGTTGCGTTTTGGCTGATACCATGGTATCTGTTACCACGGTAACTGGATCTGCAATTAGTCATTTTTGCAGTTATCGTGGTATCTGATACACGGTGCTCTGCAAAAACGACTTTGCCGAAATCGCACTTTTTGAAGTCATCCCAAAAGAAAAACAGATATCCAGTTACATCACTAAGTGCTAAACTTCTTTCTCACCAATCTGACAAAATTTGATGAAAGTGAGATGACTTTCCAGATACCACGGCCAGTTACCACGGTCGGACCGTAGTCCCGATGAAAAATTTATCTCAAAATAGTACTATGAAGTAGTACGAAAAAGTTGCATGCAGTACTATCGATGCTACTACATGCTTCTACTTCAAGACTACCGTGTTACTGCATACTACTATATGCTACTATTAGCAAGACTGGATGCTACTATGGCAAGACAGGATGCTACTATATACGACTACATAAGATTGGACCAGTCTGAGGCACATTAAAAGATAGTATTCTTTGCTACTACATAGTGTTGCATGCAACGTTTTCGTACTACTACCATACTACTACGCAGGCTACAAATTTTTCATCGGGTATCTGAATATCTGATACTACGATAACTGGCCAGATACCACGATACTGCAAAAACGACTTTAGACCGTGGTAACAGATACCATGGTATCAGCAAAAACGCAACTAGTGTAGTTGTCAGTTGTTGATGATATTTTGAGGGGTCGATGAAGCTTCCAAAAGGGTGAACCTTGCGCCGTGAGCCCGCTAGTGTGTGACTACGGCATAATAAAAGAATGTTCGTGGTCTGCGTGGAAATTATGCAACACTCGTGAAGGACACGTCTTATTTATTTGCACTTGTAGACGAAAATGAAATATTTCTTGTCAATTTACTGTATTCTTCGGCTGGCAGATATTCATACTTGAGAAGAAACCGTGCCCTTCATACAAAAGACATGCTTTTCTGGTATTGAAGCCGAGTCGTTGGCATGTCATGAGTTTTTTCTTCAGATAATTTAACGGGAACATGAAGAATACTGAGCGTGTCCGAAACCTTTTAGTGCTGTAAATGCTGTATTTAATGCTGCATTTTTATTTTTATTTTCGTCCGAAAGCATTAAATGCAGCATTTACAGCACTAAAAGCTTTCGGACACGTTCTTTATTTCTTCTCTGACACTTTTAATTCCGAAATTTAGCCTTAATCGCCAGCTCCCCAGTTCCTTCTTGAAAATTCAGCGTAAAATTTAGAATCTTCGCTGAATTTTTCGATGAATTTTATGCTGAACTAATGCTGCATTAACTGAGCGAAAATTTATGTCCGAAAGCGAAATGCTGCATAAAATGCTGAATTAATTCAGCATTTTCGTTCGTTTCCGAGCTTTCGGACACGCTCACTATCAGCAGGGACCCATAAAATTTCCTGTAAAGACTCGTCATTCAAGGGGCTTGTCATTTCCTATGCTTCTATGTTGCTATGTTGCCCGAGCCTCACCTAGTTTCCAAAAATTCCGCTTGGGTCGAATCGGCATTCTTGCTCAGGTAGATATAGATAGCCATCTTCATTCAGGACTATTCAGCATGCCACCAGGTACCTAAGCTAGGACAAAAGATCCAGGATACTCTTCCATCACAGAGAAATATTCCTAGTTCAGGACAACAGCTGCGAAAATTTTGGTCTATCTGGATAGTCGGGTATTTTATCCCCGTGGGTATTTCACGAACTATCTGATGCTCGGTCAAGAGCGCATCAGAAATCTCTTATTGACAAGCCCCCTGAATGGTGAGTCATTACAGGAAATGTATGGGTCCCTGCTATCAGTAAGAAACAGTGTCCCTTTCCAACATTCTAAGAATACTTGACTGCCCTTCAAATCATCAACTATTCAAATCAAACAATTGACGAAGGACATCACGGAGGCAAACTACACCTGTCTGAAATTGCCGCTTGTCATCCAGTTTACACATTTCACCATCATCAACGTTAAATTGCAATTTCATTCATAACCTCGCAATCAACCAAAACGATGACATAAAAATACCATGGAAACGAGAAAATGAGATTAAAATAGTTAATACTTGGCTCGTTCTCGTCATTGTCACCCTCGTAAACGTTGAAGCATGTTTTCGCTTTCAGCGCTGCATCGATACGAGTAGATATGATCTACCACGTGTTACTGAAAGTAAACGAATAATTATCTTTCACTATTCACGATTCTCGAACTTGAAACTGTTTCTCAAATTTCTCTCTCGATTTAAGTTTTTATGTGTAGAGCAAACCAACTAGAAATGGGATGGAACCGAGACAAGGAATTCATACATCAGCGCTATGTTTCTATAAACAGTTACCTAAGTTTGAACAGTGGGGCTTTTTGCTCAACAAAATAACAAAAAAAGAGATAAAAAAGAATGGGTGAACTTGATCTAATATTACATCCAAGTAACATCTTTTAGTTGTCTAAAAAAGATAAAAATTAATGTGTGAACTTGATTTAATATTACATCCAAGTAACATCTTTTAGTTGTCTGACAACAAATCAATGTCTCAAAACGAAGACGGCAAGCAGTTGCCTAATCAATTCCATTCTTCCGTTATTTTACAATTTATCTCCAGGATCCGTGGCTTCTTGGAGCTACCCTTAGTGACTTAGTTGGGGCTGAAGTGGTAAATGTAAAAATTATAGTGTTTAAAAAAGTCGAGTTGGTTTTTTGGCTATTTCATTTCCAGTTCTGATTGTCTATTTTCTACAATTTAAATCAATCAATCAATCAATCAATTTATTTCTTGCCAATATCATATACGGCATAATAAAAGAATGCTCATGGTCTGCATGGAAACCTCGCATGTTTAGTGTTTATGTTCCAATATTCAAAACTATTTAAGCTACACTGTAAAAAGTTTCTCCGAGAAAGGATTAAAGTTAACTGCAGTATTTGCTACTGGGATTAATCTTATCTCTACTGGGATGGATGAATCCTAATTAGAAATAATCTTATCTCAGAAGAGACAATATTAATCCCAGTAGCAAATACTGCAACATTTTTTTTTACAGTGTAGGCTCTGATTTAAACAAATTATCCATGGCTTTGGCTGTTCTAAGCCTTTTCCCTGATCCGTTGTAGCAAAAGCTCGGTTAAATTCAGATAACCTGTTTTACGCATGAATAGCATGATATGCGAACACTCATTGGGAACATAATGCGCATGGAATAGTGAATCGTCGCAAGTGCAAAGATTAGTGAGGTATCGTTAGCGGCTTCGAATGTAAAATGTAAAATTTGGTAACCGGTCTCAAGAATAATGAATGCAATCACGAAAGTAGGCTGAATTGGCATTATAGACACGACAGTACGAACGTAAAATACATCAAGTAGTTTCTATACTTGTTGATCCTATCCATTTTCTGAAGTTAAAAGTATGTTAAATAAACAAAGCAAAATTTGTTTTTCGCTAAACCACCCAAAACGGGACCCTTACTCTGTTAACTACCCAGGGTCCCTGGATCGTCTGACTGGGCCATCATCCGAGTTGCCTTTTTTCCATTGTTTGGCAAAAAAAAAGTGTTTCAAACGAACACATCAACTGATTGCGTAATATGTTGTTCATTAATCCATTCATTCGTCTATTTTTATTTTGTTTCCAGGATGCGCTTCTTCTTGGTGCTAGCCTTAGTGGCTTCCGCCATCGCTCTGCCTCATCACGGCGAAGATCACTCACACGAAGATCACTCAAATGAAGATCACTCTGAAGAATCATCAACGATGATGTCCAAGGCCCTCGTGCAAGAAACAACAATGATGTCGAAGTCACTGGTGGAGGAAACGACACCGATGATGAAGAAATCCCTCGTTGAAGAAGTAACGCCAATGATGAAGAAATCACTCGTTGAAGAAGTAACGCCAATGATGAAGAAATCACTCGTTGAAGAAGTAACGCCAATGATGAAGAAATCACTCGTTGAAGAAGTAACGCCAATGATGAAGAAGGCTTTGGTTGAAACACGGGCAACAAAGACACTGGAGGAGCAGAAGCAGAAGACATCCTCGGTTAATGATGGAGGAAGGCTGCTAACCCTTCCAGTTGCAGAGAAGTGCGCTAACAGTGAGTGACGATCTTTTCTTGAATATGTTGAAAACTTAAAGGACCTGTCGTACCTATAATGTCAATGCAACCTACTTCCGTAACAACATTCATTAGTTCTTAAACCCGGAAACACAAATTTCATATTCCGAACCCGCTAACGACACGTCACTAATCTTTGCACTTGCCGCGATTCACTAGTTTCCATGCGCATCATGCTACCGACAATTGTTCGCGTCTCCTGCTATTGATGCATAAAATTTTGCCGAGATTTTACTAGAAGTCAAAGAGCCTGGGAAAGGGCTGTTAAAAGCACAGCCTAGCTTTAGAGTATTTAGATTGTTCTGAATATTGGAACATAAAAAGTAAATAGTGCGAGGTGTGCTGTAAGATTTTCTATTTATTGCAATTGCGGTTGATGGTCCTTAAGGAAGCATCGGTATCGAGTCAATAGGGCTAAAGCAAAAAGCCATGGCAAAAACCGCAACTGTGCAACACTGTGTATTTTTTAGAGGCCAGTAACCCAATTTTGGATTGTGTAATTATCATTATTAGTATTATAACGCCACTAAGTACAATGCCACTTAAATTAAAAGCGTCGCTAAAAGTGTTTTTCTGCTATTCACCAAAAGACTGTGGCTTGTAAAGAGTTTTTCCTCGGTAATTTATATGACCCACAATCTGGTTCCGCTACCAAAAAGGCTTTTATTGCATGCACTCAGTCTCAAATTTGACAACCAACTCTCGAGTTGATTTCCAATTTTGCGGCTCGAAATTTGCCGGAAATTAAAATTGTGTTCTGTTTTAGAACGGTAAGGTCATAAGCCTGACCAGATTTTGTTTTTATTTTCGTGCACGAAAATAGCGCCCAAAAACGGACAAAAGGGCGTTTCCGGGATCTCTAACCTGGGACTCGAATGTGTCTCACACACTTTTGTTTCCACGAAAAATATTAAGTATGTGTGGGACACAAACGTCCCGCAGTGAACAATTTATACTTTGCTTTATTCAAAGAATACTTTGTAAATAGATCGATAGAAAGCCATTTTACTGACAAAAAATCTTTCTTGACTTATGCCACATTGGTTCGGTGACATCCTGGACATCGTAACTAAGATACAGAACTAACAAGTCAAAAACTCTCAGCTTACGCTTCTTTGTACACAGTTATAAATGGAACCAAACCTCACGATGGATCCTTTTTCCATATATTCAGAAGGAAAACTAAGCCTATGGAAAATCAAACTCCAAGTAGAGTTTAAGCCATCGCTCATGTGATTCGGAAAATGTTATGTATAAATTTCTTTATACCTTCCTCTACTTAAGATCTGCCTATCTGCTTTTCTTTTTACCGGTTGAATCTTGCGCGAAGTCCCCATCCATTAGTTGCGTTTTTGCAGATACCATGGTATCTGTTACCACGGTAACTGGATCTGCAGTTAGCCGTATTTGCAGTTACCTTGGTACCTGATATACGGTTGCTCTGCAAAAACGACAATTGCCGAAATTGCGCTTTTCGGAGTCATCAGAAAGGAAAATTGATATCCAGTCACATCACTAAGTGCCTAACTTCTTTCCCAACAATTTGACAAAAATTGATGAAAGTGAGCTGACTTTTTCGGATACCACGATAACGGGCCAGATACCACATAACTGCAAAAACAACTTAGACCGCTGTATCAGATACAATGGTATCTGCAAAAACGCAACTATTTTCATTTTTCTACTTGCCGTTCAGGGAGAAGATTTCTTAGGCTAACTGGCCTCTTTTTTCTTTCTTTTGATTTTTTGGGATCTTGCCTATTCGCCTCGTTATCGGTAAACTCAGAGTAATTGTTACTGACTAAACTACTTCCTTTCATTGTTTCATCATCGTGAAGGAAGTACCTCATTTAGCTATTCTTTTCTTAGGACCCAAGCATTTCCAGCTGAACGGTCATTGGTACTTTTTGAGTTCCAACGTCACAGAACACAAAGATGAGAAGAACGATTGGCTCGATTCAAGAAACCTGTGCAGGACTTACTGCATGGACTCGGTCAGCATCGAAACCGAAGAGGAAAACGATATGATCTTCAATCTAGTCAAGAAAGGTATGACGGCAATTTAATACACTGTCAGAAGTTTCATAACAGATTGCGCATAACACTTTCAAGAATAACACTTTTTCACTTAGAACAAAAGTGTTATGACCAATGAAGTTTATACTATTTCGAGCCCAGATCTCCAACAACACCTTCAATAGGTAAAAGTACTACACTGTCAGAAGTTACATAACGACAGCAGCAGGATGCACGGTTTCAACAGATAACACTTTGGTATGTTATATGTTATGTTTCTTTCGTTCCCGTTAGTATTTTTACCAATTGAAGGTGTTGTTGGAGATCTAGGCACGAAATAGTGTAAACTTAATTGGTCATAACACTTTATTTCTAAGTGAAAAGGTGTTATTCTTGAAAGTGTTATGCGCAATCTGTTATGAAACTTCTGACAGTGTACTGTCCAGAACGTCGTGTCTTCATTAATCTCCTTGTGCTCATCCGAGTAGGAGGACGTTTTCGCGCGGATGGCTGTAGAGCTGAACGGGTGATCCCCTCCACGCGAAAATGAGAAAATGGAAATAATTCGAGTCATCGTATTTTGGTGCATTTTTCCAATCGTAAACAATTGAAAACAATTGGAAATGATCGTAAACAATTGTTTTTTTACGATTGGAAACACTTGTTTACGATTGGAAACAACTGGAAACAACTCCAATCGTAAAAATACAATCGTTAACAACTGTTTGCAATTTCAAACGATTGGAAATAATTGGAAACAACTATTTACAATCGTAAACAACTGTTTCCAATCGTGAAAAAACAATTGTTTACGATCGTTTCCAGTTGTTTTCAGTTGTTTACGATTTTAAAAATGTCCCCTAATACGATGACTTGAATTATTTCCATACGGGACTGAACGGCTGAGGAAGATGGGTTCTCTCCAGGTTCCCTCCACGCGAAAATGCACATTCAGCTGCATGGGAGCATATGAGTAGGAAGGTCCATACAATATCCCCGTTCAGCTCTACGCTGCCCTCGGAGTGTTGTTGAACGGGAGGCGTCCATCGAGCTGGATGGCCAGTTCCCCTCGCGTACACGCGAAAATGACGAAAAGATCGACGGCATCCACGCTAAAATGTCCATCGAACTCGACGGGACCAGAGCCATTCACGCGAAAACGTCCCCTAGGTCATGGTCCGTGTTACGGGACTGAATAACTGAAAACTTACCCAGCTACCCAACTACCCAGCCAGAAAGCAAACAAAAACCAGAGCATCATGGACGCACTCCGAAGTGTGAACTGAAGTAATTAAATGATTGAGGTGAAGGGAGGAAATCTTCAGTTCAAATTATAGACAGCTAATACGCCTTCGCTAGGATTTTTGGAGAAAGAAATTTGTGCTCACAATGATCTGCTTGGTCATACTTTCTCCTCCATTTTTGTCCGTATCAATCAGTTCCTTGATTTTTTATTGTAGAGCGACTTCCTTACATTTGGACATCTGGCCGCCTTTGCAACTTCAAGGGTTGCGAGACCCGTGAAGACTTGAAGCCCCTTGAGGTCCTCGGATGGTTCTGGTCTGGTTCCGGTGTTAAAGTCGCCCCCACAAACAAAGCCCCACCAGGCTGGGAGAAACAGCCATGGAGCGCCACTGGACACTTCAAGCGCGCTCAGCCCGACAATGCCGAGTTTGAAATCAATGAGACCACAGAAGCATGTCTTGCCGTCTTGAACAATGTTTACAAGGTAAGACATTCAGCAGTCTTACCGCCATTTTTCCACGAACGATTTAGGAAGACGATTTTTAGGTTCGCCTTGTTGGCAGACATGGGAAGCTTACAGTATTTTTTTTGTTCATTTTCATTTCATTACTGCACGATTATCGCCTTTTGATCATCTCTATGGGTTTTTTTTTGTTCTCTAGGGTTTTTACCGGACCATTTTTTTGTTTGTTCCAAATTTGCGGTATTTACCAGATTTTGTCAGAACTATCAAACCGAGGCAAAATCCAGCTTGTAATTTCCAACCTCCTCTTCTCCGCCCCCAGATATGGCTCAGACAACGTTCGTCCAAATATTTTTAAAGTTCGGGAATCCTCGTATGTCACAGAGACAGATGAACGGACAATGGCAGTGGCCCTGACAAAACTGAGTTCAGCTAGAGGTATTTGCTGAGCTTTGAGTTGCTGCCCGTCTACTTCCCTCTTGCCGCTGCCCATATCTGACAAATTAGCGCAGGAGGCGCGTGACTCGCTCTATAGCGTGTCCCGCAACCAATCTGCTTTTACTTGGAAATTTCTTCTTTGGGGCTTTGCTGCGATATGGCCGTTTGTAGAGGTAACAAATACTCTTGATGACTATCTCTCCTTGCCGATACAAAATCTCCGGCCTCTCTGGGTATTTAGCGGAAGAAAGGTAGAAGGAGTGTGAGGTAGAAGAAGTAGGTGTCACAGCTGCTCCCAAAGATCGCGGTGATTGACCGACACAGGATTTGAGTCGTTGAGTTAGAGTCGTACGGACACGCTTACTGCTTCTTCCTGAGGATCGTTAGCGTGTTTTGGACTTAGTCATATGGAGTATTGTGACGTTCTGCGTAGCTCTTACCCTCCGCTCGTTTGGATCGGGCAGGGTACAGGGATTTATTCGACTCCGCATGGTCATCTTACTGAGATAGGGAGACGGGGGTTCTGGTGATTATTTTTTCTTGTTTGGTAGTGACTTTCACAGACAGAACAATGGGAGAGAAAGGGAGGTAAACATTCATGAGGAACGTTTTTAATCAAAGATTTTCCAAGAGGCGATAAGCGACGTATTTCAAAGCTTAGTGTTGACGAAAAAGCTTTCTGGCACGAAATGGCGCTTGTCACCTTTGGAAGAACTCTGTATCTCTGAAGCGGTGGCACCGGTTTCGCTAAAATTTCTACAAGGCACACAGGATACGTGTGGCATAAATGAATGAATGAAGGATCTATGACGCACTGCCCAAGGGCGTAGTAGAAAAGGACAAAGAAATATAAAATAATCACAAACCACTCAAAAAGTATTTTTTCAAGAAGGTTCACAAATTTAGAATCACATTGATGGGATCGTGTACAGGTAAGTTTCCAATCGGAGAACAAAAATTAGAGGAGAGGGCTTCAAGCGTCAACAATGGGCCGGAAATTAAGAAACGGCGGATCAGGTAGCGGTTCCGCGTGCGCCGTCGTAGGTACAGAAGAAATCTCAGATATCGGAAGTATGTCGAGCGTATGCGTCTGAGTTATTACCGCAGGTAATAACGCAGTTTTGAAAAAAGACACTTGTAACCTTTTGTGAAAACGCCGTCGATGTGTGTAGAATTTTGTTTCTAACGCTCCAGTTTTGTTTCTAGGACGGCATGGCCTGGCACGATATCGGATGTTATCACACAAAAGCGGTCCTTTGCGAGGATTCCGACCAGCTTCTTAAGTATGTTGCCGCCACAAACCGCAACGTTGTCCTGTGAAATCGTTCGCCAGCTCAGGAACTCGACCCGGTGAATGACCTGAGATTAAAGAGTTTAACTTATTTGTTCGTTATTATAGTTCTGTCGTGTGATAGAGGAATATAGTTTTCTAGATCTATACTTTTTGAATAAACTTTTCAAACCCAAGCACTTGGAATTCTTGATGCGGATGAACCAGGGCAGATTATTATTTGTTGACCGGATATAATGCAGTAGCTCTGCAGCGAAGCCTGTGACCCATCTACGAACCGCATCGCTGCTGCAGCACTTCTTTGCTTATGCACAAGATGCGTTTTGGGATTCACTGCCTGCACGATTTCTTCTTGGTTGAAACAGCAACGTGCAGGGAAGCACGGACTTGGTCGGTAAGCAAGTCCGCGATCCTCGAGAAGCGCTACCGTCGTCCTCGGAAGCACTGCAATACAAAAACGAATGTAGAAAGAATCAGCCCGGAAGCGGCCGAGAAGTGGACCTGTAGTGCAACAAAAACGAGGCTCTGTAGTCTGTACTTTGGCGCAAAGAATCCTAAGACCAAGTTTTAAAAAAAATCACAATCCATTCGAGAGTTATCGTGCTAACAGAAGGACAGATAGATGAGTGGACGGACAAAATGGGCCAAGTCAGAGGTGTCGCGTCACTAACAGTTTGGGATCCAGAAAACTAGTAATAGCAACAAGAGGAAAAATAATCTTGAAGAAGGCGCCGGATACCAAAGTCACTGTAACTGAGAAACCCCCGAGTAAGTTGTTTCTTCCTCATATTCAAGGTATTATGAGCGTGTTACAGTACCGCAGTTACTACGCTCGACGTCACGAATTTTGGCTTCTTGGCGTCAAGGCTGGAACACATTTTTCATGTTTCCGCAAAAATCCACTCCGCGGGGTAATCCAGCCAATCACGTTACACAGATCCGTAGTCACCACGCTTACTACTCTCCCGAGCATGGTAAGCAAATAGTTACTATTTTGAGAAGGTTGGAACGGTCAGCGTAGTAACTTTTGGTGAGGTTGGAACGGAAATAGTAACTAATAGTTACTATTGTTAGAAGGGTGGAGCACGCTCAAAATCTTTGCTCCACACCGCGAAAGCAAACGGTCATGTAACGATCGTAATGTCTGTCGGTCCGTCATCACTGTCCAAGTTTGGCTAGTTCAGACAACTCCGGACAAGCTAGGGCGGTGGAACTTGTTCTTGTTAATCCCTACAGCCAGAAGCAAAATTTCACTTAAATTTAACTGGAAAGCCAACTTATTTTTGTACGGTTTAACTGGACACACTGCACTTGGATTGTGTTTAAGGACCCCTCGCACTATTTGCTCTTCAACTTGCAGTATTTTAAAATATTTGAATACTTTAAAACTAGTCTGTGCTTTCAACAAATAACCCACGGTTTTTGCTGTTTTAATCCTTTTCCGAGACCCGTTGACTTGTAGTGAAAACAGGGAAACAATTCTGATGGAAAAACTTCTCGCAGACAACCGTCGACAGCGTGATACACATCTAAGGTAGAAAAACACGTCAAGTGAGAAAATCAGCGTGGTTTTATTAGAGGGATTAGAATCTACCGTAGGAAATTGAGGTCTCCGGGTTCAGAAATATTTCTGAGTGAGTATGGAAGTAGGTTGCATTAGTATTATAGGTAAGACAGGTCCTTTAAGGTGCTCACTATTTGCTCTAGGGGACACCTCTGGTTGGATAATATAAGAAATTGTCGTATAAATATACTAAATCTAAATATCCAAACATACCTATACACCTCGCGGTCATTAGCCAACTAGTTGGCTACTGTAAGAAATTTCCTATGGGAAAAGCCGGCGTTGCGGACTAGTTGGCTACGAGAAAAATTCGTATAGGAGTTTTATTTGTTTTCCAACGAGTTCTCCACTGTAAGAAGTTTCGTCTTGGTTTCGTACAGGAAATCCCGCGTTGCGAACTAGTTGGCTACGAGAAAAATTCGTATAAGAGTTTTATTGGTTTTCCAACTAGTTCGCCGCTGTAAGAAATTTCGTATGGGAAATCCCGCGTTGCCGACTAGTTGGCTACGAGAAAAATCGGTATAGGATTTTTGTTTTGTTTTCCAACTAGTTCGCCACTGTAAGAAATTTCGTATAGGAAATCCCACATAGCCAACTAGTTGGCTACGACGAGAAATCGTATAGGAGAAACCTTTCTATCCAACTAGTTGGATAAATTTCACACTCGTATAGGGATTGTAGAAAATATCCAACTAGTCGGATTGTCTGAATATATGTCTATGACTGAAAATATCCAACTAGTTGGATTGTCTGAACACGGATATGAATTTCAGAAAATATCCAAATAGTCGGAACAGCTTTCAGTCTTAACACGGATTTCGACCCCATTAGTTGACTATGCGCCACTTTGTCTAATACTCAATGAACTAACAGCCATCTAATTGAATAATCAAGGTGTCTTTCTGCAAATTCCTCATTTTCGCGAATTAATTTTGTAATTCTGCATTCCTTCACGAATTTTCTTTTTTCAAGGCAACTAGTTGGATAATCCCCCCATTCCCACAAGAATTTTCTTTTTTGAGCCAACTAGTTGGGTGTGGCGACGTCCTGATGGTAAAAAAGCTGTTAGACTCCGACATTATCCCTGGGTTATTCGAGAGCTCCCAATCGGATGATTATCCAACTAGTTGGCTAAAATAAGAAATTCCTATAGGAACGGAGGATGATTATCCAACTAGTTGGATAGGATAAAATAGTGCCTATAGGAACGGAGGACGATTATCCAACTAGCTGGCTTGAAATAAGAAAACTCGTCACGGAATGTAGAATTACAAAACTAATTCGAGAAAATGAAAAAATTTGCATAGAGGCACATTGATTCTCCAATTAGATGGCTGTTAGTTCATTGAGTATTAGACAAAGTGGCGCATAGTCAACTAATGGGGTCCAAATCCTCGTGAAGACTGAAAGCTGTTCCGACTAGTTGGATATTTTCTTAAATTTCTATCCGTGTTCATATAATCCGACTACTTGGATATTTTCCGAAATCTCTATCCAAATTCATACAATCCGACTAGTTGGATATTTTCTATAATCCCTATACGATGACTGAAATTTATCCAACTAGTTGGATATAAAGTTTTCTCCTATACGATTTCTCGTCGTAGCCAACTAGTTGGCAATGTGAGATTTCCCACACGAAATTTCTTACGGTAGCGAACTAGTTGGCTACAAACTTTTCTCCTATATAATATCTTATCGAAGCCAACTAGTCGGCAACACGGGATTTCCTATACGAAATTTCATACAGTGGCAAACTAGTTCGAAAACAAACAAAAATCCTATACGAATTTTTCTCGTAGCCAACTAGTCGGCAACGCCGGCTTTTCCTATGGGGAATTTCTTCCAGTAGCCAACTAGTTGGCTAGTGACCGCGAGGTGTATGTATGATTGGATATTTAGATTTTGTATATTTATTACAGTTTCTAATATTATCGAACTGGAGTATGTCCGTGATGATAATCGGAGCATTCCCCGTCCGTGCGGACTCGCTGGAATACGGGGAGTGAGTCCCCGGGACAAACAAAAACGCGGGGACTCCTCAAGTGGAGTCCTCGGGGTAAAGCGAGAATACGCCTCAAGTTTCCGGTGGCGCGCAGCGACCGAATTAAAATTTGATCTTCTGCTTCGGAGTTCGGGGAATAAATTGGAACCATTAGATATTTATCGTCCTTACATGACGGAAGGATGGACGGAAAAAACTACGATGTTACTATCCTGCTGTCCACAAATATCCCTTACTCAAACAAAAAGGGAGAAGCCCTCTTTATAGGTTGCGCCCTGGCTGCGTCTGGGTTGCGTTCGATTCAGTCTTGGTTCTTATGCACTGTTCGAATCAGTGTTAACTCATGAGTCGTGTTTGACAGCAAGGTTTTCAAAATTCCAATAACGCGATCAGATCCAGAAGCCTCCCAAGAGCCAAGATCCAGGTTGCAATAAAAACCTCAAAGAGGCGCTTTATGACATCAAAGAAGTAAAGGTGCGTTGCATAAATTTGTGTTCTTGTAGCCCCTCCCCAGCTACAGGATCAAACTAGTGTCATTTCAGTTTCTCCATGTTTGTTGGACAAAGTTCTTGCAGCAGGTAGTCACCTATTGCCAGTAACAGCCTATTTCCAGTTTCAGTTTGGTAGGCATCATTGAATAAATGGAAGAAAGCCTAAACAAAGAAACAGTAGAAATCAGTCAGTGCTTCCACTTCTACTTATTTAGGCAGTAGAATACTTATTTTCGGCCTTTTCTACTTACCAGATTTTGGATCTACTTACCTACTTGTTTCCTACTTATTGTCCAGTCTCCTACTTATTGTCTCATCATTTAATCTGTGAACAAAATCTCTGCATTTTTGCAAAAAAGGAAGCCTTTTTCAAAAGTTTTGCCTGCGGCGCATAGTTTCAAAAATTGTTTGGTTGCCCTTGCAGGGCATTGTTTGAGCAAAAATCGGCTTTGTCACCACTGAGAGAAGATGGTTGAGTGGAGCACTCGTCAAATCCAGATGAACAGATCTATAATTGCATTCCCTTACCTTACTTTCATCTGGGATGCGAAAAAATACCATGATAAAACGCCTCAAAAAAATTTCGCCGCCGGCGAGTTTCATAGCTCGCCATAATTTAGGTGGGGTTTCTCTGGTTTTAGGCTTGGGATATGAGAAACATTCGTTTCCGACCTGTCTTCCAGGAAAATACTAGAGGCTGCTGCTGGGGTTTCACCCTCTCCGTTCTCCATTGTTAATGTTTCTGAAGATTCTACAGTAAAGATAATGCGAATTTCAAAATTTCACCTGCGGCCGTCAGTTGAATTTTGTCTTGGTTCGGTAGTTAGAAGCTGCAGTGAAATTGGCCGCAGCAATAGGCCTGTACTGTCCAAGTGGTATTAGCAAAAGTGACGCCCAGTTTCTGTCTAATCAGCTTTTTAGTCTTTTTAGTCTTGCTATTTTTACTTAAGATTTTAATTTTTCAGTTTTAAGTTTTAAAAAACCTAAAACTGGTTCCAAAAAATTGGGATAATCTCTTAGAGGGGCCTCTCTAAATTGTCCCTAAATTTCTGACAGATTCGGTAAAATTTAGAATCTGCATCCTCCCCATCGAAAATACCTGTGTGCGTGTATGAATGAATCAACTTATTTTCCTACTTCATTTCATACTAGCTTCTACTTACTAAATACTTATTTTTAAGAGGGGCCTACTTATTCTGGGAGCGCCCCGAGTGGAAGCACTGAAATCAGTGGCAACTTTTTGCCAATTTTTGGACTACAGTAGAGGTATGCTTTGAACGTTTGTTGACAGTGGACTTTGCCATTTTCATGCACTTGCTGTGTCTAAAGCTAACTACCAGTTAGCCAAAATAGGTAATTAAGGGCATCTTAAAACACCTGTATAAGTATTTTGGATCTTTGCTCTACCATTTAGCCCAAAACTGTACCGTTCACATTAAAGTAACTGTTCACATAAGCATACCTCTACTGTAATTAAAACCATTCCCAGATTGCAGAGTTATCGCTCTCACATGACCTGCAGATGACAGATGGATGGTAGAGAAAACTAACAATATTATTGACCTGTCCACAAGTACAGTCATAGGCCTATACAAATGCTCAAATTTGGGCCATGGTGCCTATATGTTGGGCATATAGATGATATTGGGGCAGTCTGGACGACATTATGATAATAAAAATAGTGTGTACTGTGTGAAGGGGTCGTTAAGGTAGTAGCATGGTTTTTGGTTTGGGTGCGAATACACTGAGTCTTTTCGAAGGCGATAATCGAGTCGTAGGTCAATAGCTAAGCAGGTTATTTATTACCTACATCGAATCAGGATACAACACTGCACTATAAAGTTGGTTGAACTGGGGCTAGGCCCCAACTTAAACTGGTTTGCTAACCGGGAAGCTGGCTCTTTTTACTCAGTTTTCCAGTCACTGCAGGGAACATGCCAAAACTTGTTCTACTGTCCCATTAGAGGAAGGGTACTTTACAGGGTGTTTTCTACTGTCTCATTGGAGGAAGGATACTTTTCCAGGGCGGTCATAAGTTAGTCAGGATACAGAGGAAAGGAAAGCCACAATTGCATCTAGTACTCTTTTTGTATTTCTCATTGTATATCCCTATCTGCTAGGTTAAAAGACTTCATCCCAGTCTAGCTAGTCCTCTCTATTAGATTTCTTTATTTGTAACTGTACCCATTCAGTTACTAAGACCGAGAGACAAAGATATTTTCCTGTCTGAAGGAAACAGGGGAAAAGGTTGTTGGAATTAAAAAAGTTTGTTATGTTAATGAATCTTATTCGGTTATAATTGTATCCTCACAACATTCTTCTCCTACAGGAGGGGGATCCAGCCTTGAATTTATATAACCTCGAACCTGGCCTAAAAAGGTTAAATGGAAATTTCAGTTCAGTCCTAACAAGGCTTTAACTGTCAAGGCGGAAACCTTCAATGACCTAGGACATGTTTCACACTACCCAGAAGATTCCTTGTAAGATTTTCAGGCTAAGTTCGAGGTCATATTAATTCAAGGTCGGATACCCGTCCTGTACAGCAAGGAGAGTAGCCAAATAAAGCGACCATACTCTATCAAAACAGATTCTGCTGGAAGGGGACTCCATCGCAAAGGATTCTGCTGGCCAGAGAATATCGCAAAGGATGCACCAGGCTGGAGAATCTCTCAGCAAATGCATCACATCAATGCAATTGCTGAGAGATACACCGGCCTCCTGAATCCCTTTAGATGGAGAGTCTCTGGCTAGCAGAATCCTTTCTGATGGAGTACAGCCGCTTTACTTGGCTACTCTCCTTGCTGCAGGAGGAGAATGTGGTCCAGACTATGTTAGGGCACTGTGGCCTGCAGCAAGCAGCAAGGTTAAGTACCCCCATAAAAATCTGTTGAATTCATAGGGTATCTGAAAATCAACGATTTGTGGTAGACTGGACTGCTATGGGTTTTATTGTTTTCTTCAAATAATCTCTACTGTACTTCTGCTACAAAGACAGAGACTTTAACTGATAGCAAACCTCTACTGCATCTTATGCAGATAGACCACCTATGATTATCACCATTAATTTAAACAAATTTGTATACATTTTCGAATTTCTAGTTTAATTCACCAGCTTTGCTTTTCTTGCTTTAGAGAGTTCCAGGATGACCGAGCAATAGACAAGCAGTATGACCCCCAAAGAGAGCCATGGAACTTATATCCAAGTCCAGTTATATCCAATTATACACATATATTCCAATTATCCAGTTATATCCATCCAATTATACACGTATATCCAAGCTTGGACATTAATTTCTGTGAGACCCAACGTTTTTGAAAATCTTTTTAATTGTGGCCCATCACCTGAATTTTATTTCCATCTCATCATCTATACTCACCCATAGAGGGGCTACTGGAAAAAAGTTCAAACTGACATGTTTTATGTTTATAGGTAAACATGTGTTCAGTATATAAACAGATGGGGTGGTGCAGTTGAAAAGCCAGACTCTTCAATCTTCATCCATATGCTGAGTCTTCTTTCCTGTAGTGACGAGAGCTACCCTGATTTGAATTTCGTTACATTAAAGTCAGGCTCCCTAATAAGAAGGAAATAAATGAATCAAAATTTTATGTTTAATATTTTTACCAGTTAAGTTTTTAAAAGAGTTTAGACGGTCTGGATCAGCTATATTTTTTACATAACCATCCTTGTTTACAGCACTAGAGATTGCCCAGAAGTTAGGTGGGTCTGTGCCATTTTCCCTGGGTCGGGTTTAGGCATGGGCACTGTTCTGTTTTATCATTCAAACAGGAACAGTCAGAAACTGGTCACATAAGAACAGAAACAGAAAGAAAACAGGAAACTTGAAAAAAATATACCCAATTTTATCGTCAAAATTATCAAGAGCTTCTTGACAAACAGGGAGCAAACTATAAAGTATAAAGGCCATTTTTCTACTTCTTTACCAGTTTTTTTGTGGAGTTCCACACGGAACTGTGATCGGTCCACTGTGCTTCCTCCTCATGATAAATGAAATCGCTGCTGGGCTGGAGGACAGATGGAAATACGTTGACTATTTGTCCCTAGCGGAAGTCGTATCTGAGGATTTGAAAAGCAACGCTGCCGGTTTCATCGACCAGGTTACCTCAGAGGCGATTGAAATGAATATGGTCGTGAATAAAGATAAGTGCTCGGTTATGACTTATTTCTTTTCTTAGGAAAACTCGGCCGTCTTGAACCTCCTATCGACCCTGGGCTCATCAGTGATAAAACAACGCTACTAGGTATAGTGATCTCTTCTGACCTATCATGGCATGAAAATACAAAGACAATTGTAAAGAAAGCGAACAGCGCAAAACACTGAAAAAGTTTCAGGTTCCTAAGGACAAGCTAAAGCTAATGTTTTGCTCTTTCATTCGACCCTTAGTCGAATATGCTTGTCCGGTTTGGCACTTTGCTCTTACCCAAGCTGAAACTGATAAAATAGAGCGAGTTCAGAAGAGATCGCTGCAAATTATCTATGGCGGTTCCCCCCTACCATACTCTTTTTACCTCAAAGAATTTAATATTGAATCCCTTTCTTCCCGCGGCGAAAAACTATGCCGCAACTTTAGCTCATCCCTTCTCCAGCACCCCATGTACCGTTCTTTCCTTCCCCCACCCTTTGTTCCTGTAAGATCTCCCCCCCCCCCCGAGAAGTGGCTGAGAAGGTTCCCAAACTGACCCCAATCTGCTGTAACACTATACGTTACAGCAGAAGCTTTGTGCCGAGCTTCGCAAAGCAGTATAATGATCTTTAGCATTATCTGTTGACAACTTGTTATAGTAGAATTCTCGGCCAAGTGCCATATAGCGATCGCAATTTCTGTCCGTCAGTCGGTCGGTCGGTCGGTCGGTCTGTCTGTCCCGGTTTTGCTAGTTCGGGTACTTCCAGATAAGCTAGGACGATGAAACTTGGCAGGCGTATCAGGGACCGGACCAGATTAAATAAGAAATAGTCGTTTCCCCGATCCGACCATCTGGAGGGGAGTGGAGGGAGGGGGAATCCGGAAAAATTAGGAAAAATGAGATATTTTTAGCTTACGAACGGGTGATCGGATCTTAATGAAACTTGATACGTGGAAGGACCTTGTATCTCAGACGTTCCATTTTAAATCCAGACCGGATCCGGTGACACTGGGGGGAGGTGGAGGGGGAAACCGGAAATCTTAGAAAACGCTTAGAGTGGAGAGATCCGGATGAAACTTGGTGGAAAGAACAAGCACAAGTCTCACTGCCATAATCGGAACGGATCCGCTCACTTTGGGGGAGTTGGGGGCGGGAGGGTCCGAATTTCTAGTGATCCCGCGAGGTCGGTGCTTCCTGATGTGCTAGGACGATGAAAATTGGCAGGCATGTCAGGGACCAAACCAGATCAAATAGGAAATAGTCACTTCCCAGATCCGACCCCCTGGGGGGGGGGGGGGGGGGGGTTGGAGGGATGGGGAAGCCAAAAATTTAGGTATTTTTAACTTGCGAACGGGTGATCGGATCTTGTTGATATTTAGGATGATCTCGTGTCTCAAACGTCCCACTTTAAATCCGGACCGGATCCGATGACACTGGGGGGAGTTGGAGGAGGGGACCGGAAATCGTGAGAAACGCTTAGAGTTAAGGGATCGGGATGAAACTTGGCTGAAAGAACACGCACAGGTTCTAGATACGTCATTGACATAGACGGGCCGGATCCGGGCACTGTGGAGGAGTTGGGGGGAGGGTGCTCGGATTTCTAGCGATCCCGCGAGTTCGGCATACTTCCTGATGTGCTAGGACGATGAAACTTGGCAGGTATGTCAGGGATCCGAACAGATTGACTTGAGAATAGTCGTTTCCTCGATCCGACCATAGTGGGGGGAGTGGATGGATGGGGAGTCCGGAGCCTAGTGGCATGCATAACTTTTGAACGGGTGATCGGGTTTGAATGGAACTTGTCAGGTGGAAAGAGCTATCGCCTCAGATGTTCAGTGTCAATTCCGGTTCGGGCCCGGTACGTGTGGGGGGGATGGGGGGGGGGCGTAAAACTCAAGAAACGCTTAAAGCAGAGAGATTGGGACGGAACTTAATGGAGAGAACAAGCATTAGGCCTAGATACGAAACTGACGGTCAGATGGTTTCGGGGCTCTGTGGGGGGAGCTGGAGGGGGTTTCCTGGAATTCCGGTAGTCGCGAATTAGAATAGTTTCAGATTATCTAAGACAACGAAAGGCATATTAATGACCCGACATAATTGACTTAAGAACCTTACACAACATACCCCCGGAAACTTCCGTTCCTAGATCCGAGCATTTTTGGAGGAGCGAGGGAAGGGAAATATGGAAATTGACTTCTGCAAACTGCGAACGAGTGGTCTGATTCGAGTGAAACTTAATGGGTAGTAAGAATCGATGACCTAGACTTGTAAAACATGCGTTCGAACTAAATGCGACCACGGTTGGGGGAATTGGGGGAGGGGGGTAACCTTTGTCATGCACAAGAACCAAACGGATGGACCGAATGAGATCCCAAGTTCGACAGTGTCGAGTTTATGCGGCCTAGACTTCTCATTTGGCGTTCGGGCCGGATTCGGCTAAGGTAGAGGGGGGGGGGGGGGGGTCCGGAAATTTGAAGATAGGCTATGTTCCGATTTCAGTAAAACTTGATGGACGAGAAGAGGGGATTGAGGCTCGTATAGGGGTCAAACGAGTGCATCAATTTAAATGAAACTTGGAATGTAGAAAAGCATATACCCAGGGACCCATAAATTTCCTGTCATGACTCGCCATTCAGGGGGCTTGTCAACAAGAGATTTCTGATGCGCTCTTGACCGAGCGTCAGATAGTTCGAGAAATACCCACGGGGATAAAATACCCGACTATCCAGATAGACAAAATTTTTCGCAGCTGTTATGCTGAACTAGGAATATTTCTCTGTAATGGAAGGGTATCCTGGATCTTTTGTCCTAGCTTAGGTACTTGGTGGCATGCTGAATAGTCCTGACTGAAGATGGCTATCTATATCTATCTGAGCAAGAATGCCGATTATACCCAAGCGGAATTTTTGGAAACTAGGTGAGGCTCGGGCAACATAGCAACATAGAAGCATAGGAAATGACAAGCCCCCTGAATGGCGAGTCATTACAGGAAATTTATGGGTCCCTGATATACCCTAGATGACATATTTTAGGGTCCGAACCAGATCCGACAACGGTGGGGGGGGGGGGGCAAATTTTCCAAAAATGATCAGATTCCAGTGAAACTTGAAAGATGGTATAAAAGAACGTGCTTTAGAGGATCCATCTTTGAGTCCGAATTCGGCCACGGTAGGGGGAAATTCAAATTCATTTTCTCCAGATATTCTTTTACAACGAATAGCATAGGACGTCAGCGAAAATAATAACCCCTTTTGATTTATCATTGACGGTTACATTTAAACGATACGTATAAATATAAATAAACATCTATAAATAAATATAAATAAAAAGTCATCAATTCATAAAAATATTAAACTAATCGGTAACTATATGTCTACAATTATAAAATGACAATATATACAATTAGCCTAGGTCAACAATACCTCAAAATATTTACAGTTAGAAGTCATTTTGTTGTATCGAATTAAAATGTTTCACGAAATACGGCACGAAAGACTTGAGAAAACGATCCGACGAAGCAGCTGGAGGCATTTCTAATAGTTGGTTTTTGAGATTTTTTGATCCCCGGGTTATTTCCTCCTGTACTGCTTTGAAAACTTGGAAGTATTTCACGATTATGATCGGAATTCAACAGAGTCATCCCAAAATTCATCGAGAGCTGATGTCTTCGCTGGCTCAGTGTCATCAGATTCAGTTTTGAAAGACCTGTATTGTAGTCAGTGTACGAGGGTCCAAGAATAATTTTGCACGCCCGTTTTTGTATTGACTCAATTTTGTCACTCTGCTCAATAGTTAGAGATGCATGCCATAGACTAAAAGCGTACTCGGTTACAGGCCGGACGTAAGTCTTGTAACATCTTAGGAGTGACTCAATTGAGAGTCCAAATCGTCGTAAGTAGCTAAAAGCGTTCAGGAGAGCGGAGCCTTTGCCTGTTATGTAGCGGCGTAAATCTTCAGTAAACATGACACCTAGGATTCTGACGGATTTACTCGATGACAGATGGTCTTCCTCGATGGGTGAAAACCATTTTTTCTCCGAACAAGTAGTTCGTCCGGAATCCGGTGAAACCCGGAAAGTTGGCTAAAAGTAAAAGTTTCATCTGAAGTTGATTAAATGTTCGATTTAGGGGTAAAAAGACATGATGAATACGATGGTGAAAACCATTTTCTCGTCGGACAACTACTTCGCCCGGAATCCGGCCAAAACCGGAAAATTTTGTTAAAAGCAAAAGTTCGATTAGATGACAGATTAAGGGGTAAGAAGAGAGGCTGAGTCTGCATATGGATGTCCGGCAATGAGATATTTTGGTATTTTGGATTCATTGGGTCTAGGGTAAGGTCAAGTTCTTAGATGGGCTTTGTAGCTTTACATTTAGGGGTGGGGAGGTGGTTTAAAATTAAGGGGCAAAAAAAAATATTTTTAAAAGGTAATGGGATAGTTGATTTAGGGGTAAAGAGATATGCTGAATCCGAATATGAAGACTATTTTCTTCCCGGACAAGTAGTTCACCCGTAATCCGGCGAAAACCGGAAACAAAATTTGTCGACCATTTTTTGGCTATACCTTTATTCTCAAATCATGATAGCTCTGCGGCATGGATGTCGCCATTCGTTGTTTATGTTATCGTGACTGACGCGCCATCTGTTGCTAATTCAGTAGTTACAAGCCTAATCACCACGGAGCTCTGCCATTATAAGCGTTTCCATCCTACTTACACCAGCCGACACCACTTACCACATGTTATAACATTAAAATATTGAATCCAAGACAGAAGATTCGTGTTCTTCTTTTCTTCGTCCTTCCTTCCTTGCCTTGAACACACGATCAGGGTCGGTTGCTCCCGGTCTAAATATCCTGACCGGATTTCGGCACCATCATCACTTCCAGATGGAAAAGTAGTCTCAAACGGCTGGCAGTTTAGTTCCACTCTGGATTCCTTCCACACGATCAGGATTTCCCGACCGGATTTCCTGCACTTTCATGCAGATCTGATTGTCATTTAAAACTAACGCCGGAAATTAGCGCCATCTAATGACATTAACACTCTTACTAATGAGCGTCGAAACTGTCAAAAGATGCCGCGTTCCAGTCTTTCATAACCAGCAGCAAAGAATGACGCTAAGATATTCATTGGGGGGGGGGGGGGGGGTAAGGAAGTATGGTTCATCACGAATTCGGCCGAAACTGGAAATTTGCTTGAAGCTCAAAGTTGTTTCTGAAATCGGTTGGAGATTTGGTATCGGGGCAAGAAGACATGCTGAATCTATTTTTGAACTTTAGTAAAAATATTCATGGAATCTGACGAAGACTAAATGGCGAAAACATGACCAAATTGTTTCAATCAAATGTTAGATTTTGGGATCCCATCGAAGCCTTTGGTCTTGTTACTTTTTGAAGTTGAAAGTACTAGCCTTTTGAAATCACAAAGTTCATTTATAAGCCCTCAACTCTTGCGGCCGCGATAGCCGGTTTTCCGTTCTCGGTTTTCACCTTTTTATTTTGTCATTCTTATCTCGTGAACCATGACAGATGCTAATTTGAAACTTGGTGTACTTGTGGGCCTTGGGGTCTAGTTGTGCCTTTTGGGGATTCCACACTCTCAGTTCAAGGCCAATTGGTCACAATTCCCCAAGTGACTAATGTTCCCTTTAAAGGCTTACCACCGTTTTGCGAATTATGTGCAACTGGCCAGGATTGTTCAGAGTAAATTGCGTGACCAAATTCGCAAACTTGCTAAACATGACTGGCATTCTAAGGTGAAATTTGGAGTGCGTGAATATCACTGTCCGGATGGGTCTTTGGAGCTCCCCCCCCCCCCCCCCCACACACACACACTCTTCCGGTTCAGGGGCAAGTGGAATGGGCAAACTGCGCAAACTTGCTAACCATGACTGGTGTCAAGGTGAGATTCGGAATACGGCTTATCATTGGGGTCTAGATGTATATTTCGGTGATACCCCTCCCCCCCAACATCCAAACGCTAGCAACTGGGCCCAAATTTACCGATGAATTAGAAGTCAAGGGCGAATGGTTATTAGGCTGTTCGTACACAGTATATGATATACGTTTTGCTTTTACACATCACGTTTGAGCGCTTGCACACTTGTTCAGATTGGACCCGTAGACGGCTGATGCCACGAAGGGTCCGAATGCTGCAGCAGTAGTCTAAGACTTCGCTGACTACGTATCCATTTAGCTCAGTCCAATGTGATTCGCGGTCAACTTGGGCTGACTAATTATTTCCGGTATCTGAAGTTTCCAGTTTTCCACGATTTCGAATAAATAAGAAGAAATATTTTATTTTTTGCTGTTGTTCTTACGATTGCTTGATTCTTGCTCAGTATTTTTCAAAGCCGTCATCGCATCCACATTCCCCGTGGGTACTGGTAAGGTTGAAAAATTTGCCTCTTTTGGAGTGTGGCATTTCGGAATGATGAAAATCTTGAGTTAAAAGATTTGTTGTACTGACGGTGGATTGCCCCCAAAAAAGATTTGGCTGTTTAAACAGGTAAAAAAAACAGGAACAGGGCAAAACAGGACACACCAAAACGAAACTGGTGAGAAAAAAAAAACAGATGGCTTCAAAACAGCTGTTCTGTTTATTTTTGGGTCCCTGGAACAGAAAACAGTAAAACAGGAGGAAAAAAACAGAAACAGAAAACAGGAACAGTGCCCATGCCTAGTCGGGTTGTGTTGCATTTGAAAGTTGTAAATTTTCTCTCATGTAGGAAACCCTCCCTCTATATCCATAAGACGTAGTTTTTAAGTTCGTATTAAGCTGAAATTATTGTTTACAGACCCAACCTCAAGGCATCTGACACTCCAGTTCTCTGGGATGATGAACTTATCTTCAAAGCAAAACGAACCTGGCGACTGGCTCTACGGAGGCGTGGACCCAAGCTTTGAAGGAAATGGTGGACCGGAATGTGCTGCGTTTCTATCACCATCTAGACGTTTAATTGAGACAATACTGGCCCTATCATTCGCTTTTTTCACATTCTTCTATGGATGGGCCAATACCAGTTTCCCCACTGGAGAAAACAAGAAGTCAGAGTACAGGAGTGGAAGGAGAGCACTGCTTGCATTGTTCTCGTTAGTGTTTGGAATCGAGCTAGGTTTCAAGTTTGCAACAAGGTCACTATTGTTCTTGCTTAACCCTTGTCATGTGACAACCTTGATTCAGGTGAGAAACATCTTCAGTTCGATTTTACTATTTGTCAAGGAAATCGTTGCCCATAGCTAGGAATCTCGACCTCATAAATCCCTTTCTTTCCTTATTTTTTGAATAGAGTTACGAGGGCTTTTGGATTTTTTAATCATACGTGGATTTTGCCAGTTTCCCAGGTAAAAGTGCGAATACACGACGAGGCTTTCCCGGCCGGATTTCCTGCACTTTAATCATCAAGTTGAAAAAATTCCAACGTTTCCATATGGAAGTGATGATGGTGCCGCAAATCCGGGTAGGAATTCCACTCCGGGAGCTCCCGATCCTGATCGTGTGTTTGCATTATAAGGATACGCAATTGTCTCAGCACTCAATGACGCCTCTCACAAAGTTGAGGTCGGTTGTATACAAAGAGGATGGATAATTTGGGGTTCATCTTAGAAGTGATAACCCCCTCCAGTTCAGCTAAAAACAAACAAACAGAGCAAAGCCCTTGTAAAAGAACAAACAAAAAAATAACAATCCGGCGTAACCAGGGCTAAGGTGTTTTTTTTTTAGGGGGGGGGGGGGGGGAGGCTGCTCTCGGTGTGACCACGGAGAATGGTCGATTTTGTTTCTGAATAAGACAGTAAAAAGCTAAGTTGCAATGTATTTGTCTGCCAAGCCTGCAATATAATTCCTCGATTGCGTACCTCCGGCTTAGCTATTGTGTGGAGCCCTGAAGGCGAACACTCGTTGAATAATACTAAAGAGAAACTTTTCAACTGGGGCTTAGCCTGGTAAGTTTGTCAGCATTTTGTTTAGAACAGCATTTCCCGTGAGCTAATAATCATTAGCACACGGTGGCAGTAGAAGCTCGCTTGCCGTGTTGGGAAAAAGATTATCACCGCGCCGAGCTGCAGAAAAAACCCGAAAAAGCCCCCAAAATGACTTGCGGAACGAAAATGATAAGAGGGAGGAGTTTACCATGAGGGACTGTGTGAAGGAATGTCTTATCGTAACGAACGAAAACACTAACAGAATTGTGACGATCGTAAGTGAAAATAAGTCTGTGGAACGCAACCCCAAAGAAAACCTGTTCACCACGTTCGCTCTTTCAGATATACCTCCTGGCTGCAAAGCCTAGCCCAAAGGTCACGAAGTTGTTCAGGGTCCAGATCTACTTTCTGAACGGGGCCGTGCTTGCCATGCTCTTTCCGGTTACGAACACGAGGCTGGTAAGTGGAACGACCTTCATTACAGTCTTCACAACCGCACCGCGGACGCTGTAAATACTGCTGGACCACCATCCATTACGATCCTTCTTAGGCCCCTAGTTTATTTTAGTTTAGGCCTTCACTCACACTTCCTCGTTTCGGTGCGGCAAGAGCTGGGTAGTGACTTTCAGCTGACTGTCTTGAGATCTTGGCAGGAGCTAGTGAGACTGCGATATTGATGCAGCCCTTCATATGCACGAATGGATAGTTTATAACGGCAAATTTTACACTAGATGTTCACAGAATTGGAAGTAATAGCTGCGTTTTTGCAGATACCGTGGTATCTGATACCACGGTTTAAAATCGTTTTCGCAGTCATCGTGGTATGTGATACCACGGTCAAAAGGTGTTTTTGCAGCTATCGTGGTATCTGGCCAGTTATCGTGGTATCTGATCTTCAGAAACCACGGTCCGACCGTGGGAACTGATGGTGGTATCTGAAAAGTGATCTCACTTTCATCAAATTTTGTCAAATTGGTGAGAAAGAAGTTTAGCTCTCAGTGATGTAACTGGATATCAGTTTTTCTTTTGGGATGACTTCGAAAAGTGCAATTTCGGCAATAGTCGTTTTTGCAGAGCAACAGTGTGTCAGATACCACGATAACTGCATAATTACAGATTAAGTTAGCGTGACAGATACCATGATATCTGCAAAAACGCAACTAATGTTTGCATAGTTCATAAATGTTTATCGAATTTAGTAAAAAGTAAAGCCGCCCAGAAAGATACAGTACAGTAGAGGTATGCTTATGTGAATGTCGCCTAATAGTGAACGGTCGCCAAAGAAAAAACTAAAACCCAAACCAGGCATTCTTACTATAAAATACTTGCCATTTTGTCACTTTTTGAATATTTTGCTGAGAGCTCAGCTAATAGTGACTCAGTTGCCACCTAGTTTCCCTTTCATAATTGAATACTTCGCCAGGAGGAAAGCACCTTCAATAGAGAAGATGACGGTTTGAACCTACAGATGCCTCACTCGGAAGAAGAAGCTTATTTGTAAATTCAAAATAAAATAAATTGAATTGAATTCCTATTCCAAGTTTGTGCCATGATAACGCTGAAATAGTTGGCTGTTTGCTGAAATCAAGTTTGTTATTTTTCCTTTCCGTTTGACTGTTTTACATGCAAGTAACAAAGCCAGAGTAGTGAAACAGTTGAAGAAGTGTTCAAATAAGCATACTTATGCAGAAATGGTTTTTTGAAAGAGCAAGTGAGTTTTTACGAGAATGTTTAATAGAAAAATTAAAAGTTTGTTCAGTTCAGTTCAGTTCAATTTAATTTCAAAATACTTTCCACGGACATGCCGAATAGCAGTATTGTCCTCAATGGCCTATAAAAGAAAAGAGAAGTTAAATTTAGAGTTGATAAAGTATAAAAACATAGTAGGTTTAAGACGAAAGTGTAATTGACGTTAACGTAGGGTAAACTGTTAGGTAAATTTTGTATTAACGTCACTGAGTTGGGGGTGGAGACGTTAGAGACGTAGCCACTTGTTTTAGTTCGATCTAAAGCAAGAACAAATGAAAAAGAAGCTACGCGGGATTTAAGAAAAAATAAAATAAGCATACCTCTGGTGTACGCCATTGTTGCGAAAGGAACCGATTAAAGATACAAAAAGTCTTCCCTTTGTACGGTCAGTTGCTCTTCTTTCACTTTTATTTCTCTAATTTTTAAAACCCGGACTGAACTCAAATGCACCTCTCTCATTCGGTCCTCGGCAGGATGCGGTAAATTAGGGAGTGACTTTGTCCATTCATCCCTTCTCATGAACAGACGAGACATGTTTTGCGTTACGCCAGAGGGCATGGAACTGTTTTCGCGATAGATAACAACTTATTTTAACGTAAACTGCCAGTAAAGCAGGACTCGGCAATTAAAGTCGGACCTATATCAATAAGTTAATTTACGTCAATTATCGTTCCGCTCGATCGCATTATTAAGATTCCTAACTTCTGGTGTCATTTTATGGACTCTAACAACATTACACCGGTTTTTACATCTGCCATGTCTAGCTCTTTTGGAAGCGGGCAGGTTTCCGCTTATCGCTTCCGAGGAGCTCATTCAGTCATACACAAATCCTTAAACTTTGGGCATGGTGCCCCAACGTCCGGGCATGGTGCTCATAGGTTGGGGCACCACTGCCCAGCAGAAAGCGCATGGTACCCTCATAAAAATTTGTTGTGAACTGTGGAATTGAAAACCTGAATCGAAAATTTGCCCTTCAAACAGAATTTTAAGAGTGTACCATGCCCTTGCTGCATCGCATGGTGCCCTGACGTATGAGCACCATGCCCAGGCGTTGGAGCGCCATTCCCAAATTTGAGGATTTGTGTATGACTGAGCTCATTGGTTAGAAATGCCCAATTTTCTGCATGTTCCGCGTCGATGGTAGGGGCCGCGCGCGGCTAATACATCCAGGATGGTTCTGTTATTTTTTGGAAAAGATAGCACAGTTTTGAAAGAACCAGGTACATTAGAATGCTGAAACATAAACTGTATCAACCGTGCTTATGCTTTTAAGGCTTACCAAACTATCAGAAAAACAATAGCATTAATAATGAGGGTAAGACGGCCGGCATCCCTGGCTGGTAGACTTGAGTATTTTATTTATTTATTTATTTATGTTTGTTGAAATTTAGTGACTGTGGGAGATCTTTGTGGACCTGGAAGTGAATTTTGACGACGAAGCAGTAAGCAAAAATAAGACTAACTTCTTCAGTTGTTTTTTTGGTGATGGTTTTGGTAGAGAAGAGACTCGTTTATTTGTTGATTATTTTGGTATTCACCCCTAATTAACGGGTGAAGGAGCTTAGTAGGGGTCGACACTTGTTTTGTTCATTTATAAAAACTTAAAGGACCCCTCTTGCTTATTCTGCCTTTTATAATATACCTAGCTCCCTTATGGAATTGTAAGCTTCTAGATTCTCCACATTCCTCCGTTGTTTCGTTTTGTCCCAACGACTTTTTAGCGTTTTTTCGGCCGTGAGGTGATTTGCCCGTCACAAACATCAAGTTTGCCGAAATTCAACGAACTCTTTCACACATTAGGACATGAGAATCTTCTGCTTTTGACTTCTTTTATTAGCCTAGTTTTCCCACTTTTCAACCACAGCGTGTTCAGTTTTCAAATGTTTTGCGCCCAGCCGCCGCGTCTGAGAGCAGGAAGGCTGGATAGAGTCGACACGCGCTAACAAGAAGATCGCGAAATTTAGGTGGAAAGTAACGGTATTTTCAAACACGTTTTTTCTGAGCCATTTCATAGTGAAAAGATAATTTCTAGTAAGAGTTGTGCTTTAAAAAACTCTAAAACTCAACTGAACTGAACGCTATTCCTGTCGTTTTACAACGCAGAATGGTGAAAGACCAAAAAGACGTGGCTGGTTTCTGTGGTAGTTTGTGCATCTCAGACTGGTGTGTATGACGGAAAAAGGAGAGGATACCCTCGTGGTGGTGGATCATAACTCTTCTACTTTTCCAGCTTCCGTTTGAGAATGAAATATACTGGATCCAGCACTTGGGAATGCTTGTAGTACCATACTATTTACTGCGTCTTGGCGGTGAGTCGAATTCCCATTTTTGGTCCTTATCTCTCCGACATCTGTCTTAAAGGACCCCTCTTGCTTATTCTGCCTGTTTATAATATACCTAGCTCCCATACAGAATTAGAAGCTTCTCAAATCCCCACCTTTCTCTATTGTTTCGTTTTGTGCCTATGAATTTTTAGCGCTTTTTTGCCCTTGCCGAGTTTTGCCCGTCACCTGACGAAACGTTTGTCGGGATCTTCAGCGTCCGCTGACCACTCTTTCACACATAAGGATCTGAGAAGCTTCTGTTCGCTAATTCTTTCATTTGCATAGTTTTCCCACTTTTTAACAACGGCGCGTTCAGTTTTCAAATGTTTTGCGCCCAGCCGCCGCGTCGGAGAGCAGGAAGGCTGGACATAGTCGACAAGCGCTAACAAGAAAATCGCAAATTTCAGGTGGAAAGTAATGGTGTTTTCGAAAATGTTTTTCTGATCCATTTCATACAGAAAAGATCATTTCTAGTAAGAGTTGTGCTTTAAGAAACTAGACTGCGGTTGCAGTCTGTTGCCCCCCCCCCCCCCCCCAGAGCGTCTGTTTTCCAGCTGAACCCAAAATGTTGCGATCAGATCCGAAAATTCCAGACCAAAAGAAGCGCCGAGACCTATGCTTTCTATGTACCGGAAACGGGCCTACTACTCCCGCGACATTCAAAGCGCGACAAAACTGCGGGCTTAGAAAATTCTAGTACAATCAAGATGCGGTTTGCACACATGGAAGAAACTGGGGAGGTTGAATCTTTTTTTTTGCTGTGTTCGGAATATGGAGTTATTGAGCCAGCAAGTCTTGACGCTACTCCCTAGTGCTATTTTGCTCCGGGAAATTCGGTTGTCCATCTGTTGGATAGGCTCTTAAGCTTTGCAGTTACAGCTACGTTCTTTGTCACCCCGATGAAAAATTTGTAGCCTGCGTAGTTGTATGGTAGTTGTACGAAAAAGTTGCATGTATTGATATGTAATAGTACATAATACTACCATTTAATGTGCCCCAGAATGGGCCAATCTTAAGCAGTAGTATCGAGTAGCATTCTGTCTTGCTAATAGTAGCATGCAGTAACACGGTAGCCTTGACACAGAAGCATGTAGTAGCATCAGTTCGTACTGCATGCTACTTTTTCGTTAAACTTCATACTACTATTCTGAGATAAATTTTTCATCGGGACCGGACCCGTGTAGACTACTCAGTGGTGATTTCTTTTGTTCATATAACCCATTTTGGATTCACTGGTGACTGCTTTCCATTGCTGTAAAGCGAGGACTTTTTCCTCATCAATCCGGATTCAGAATCTTGTCGGGAGGCGGGTTCTGGGAGTGAGTCACCAGAACACGCTAAGACCAAAAAATCATTGTAGAGGAAACACCAGACACTCTGGAGTAAAAGCAGATATAATATAATAGATAGAATATATTTTACACAAAAGCCCGAAGGCCATGGCAAAAACATATTGGTTAGCCTGGCGAACACTGGATCTGGCGAATTACGGAGATTGTGTCTTATAAAATAGAATAGAACAGAATATATTTTACACGAAAGCCCGAAGGCCATGGCAAAAACACAATGGTTTGAATAAACATAAGCTACTAACAGCATACAAAGAAAAAATAATAACTATTAAAGAAACAAATCACGGTGGTGCAAAACAATCGGGAGGAATTTCCCAACAAGCTCACATCACAAAATTTTTTACTTTTTAATATTTTACTCTTTATATCGTATCTTACTCTTTCGTACTCTATATCTTACTCTTTACCAAACACTCTTTCACCAAATACCTCTGATCTTAAATCATTTAACTCTCTACAATCACACATAAAATGGCTCAAATCATCATTCGCAATCCCACACATTGGGCAGAAGAAAGGATGACCAGTCTTTCCACGACATTTACCAATATAATTTCTCTTCTCACCAAACGGTAAATAATTTCCCCGAAAACTTAACAACAACCTTAATTGTTCCCTTTTTAGCCCCACTTTAAAATAAACCTCCTCCCCCCAGCTCTCTTTGACAGTCGTGTATAAACTCGGGGACCCGGAAGCCACCAGGTCAACGTGCCACCTCTGAATTTTCTGATCCTGGAGCACCCCTTCGACTCCCAACCAACCGAACCAACCTTAATAGATGGGTAACCCTTACCTTCATTCCAGTAACCTCCTATGCCACGTTGATCCAGGATGACCTTCACGCGGTCCGCCCAAGAATCCTACCTACCACCCCTCAATGCCTCTAGGCACGCCGCTTGACCAACCGCGTACAAGGGAGGGCTATCAGTTTTTTCCAACACCTGACCATCTGGACCAATCCTAACGACTTTAACGTAAAAATACCTAAATCCCCCTTGAAAACCTTACTATTCATAGAACTATGTAATCCTAATACTCGCTTAAAATATCTAAGCTGAATCCTTTCTAGTTGTGGGCCCTCCATCTAACTCCAAACTTCTGATCCTTAATGGAGATAAGGAATTATCTTAGACCGAAATAATTGTTTGTGGATCTTGAGGTTATGCCTTCAGATCACTCTTCAAAATCATATTTACTAATCCATTTCCCTTTAACGAACAAAAATCAACATGCTTCCCGAATCCCGAACCTACCAAAGGTGAAAACTTAAATCCTAATTAAATAACTCCTTCCTTTGAAGCTATTTCTTTTCCTTCAAAATAAACACTATCGCCTGGACCTATCTTACCCCCTTTCCAAAAAACAATGCACAACGTCTTATGTAGGTTAAGGGTTAAGTCTTTCAGTTTTAAATATTCCTCCACCAGATCTAACAGTCTCTGAAGTTTCTCCGAAGATTCCGCCACCAGAGCAATATCGTCAGCGAACAATAGCATGCAAAGTTCTACAATATCTACCGAAACCAACGGCGTCCCGCTATTCACAATGAAAAGAGAATTGGTGAAGTTGTACAACCTTGTTTTAACCCCATCCTTGAAGAAATAACATCTGATAATTTATCGGCCACCTTGACTACTAACCTGACACACAGATACATCTCCAGGATCAACAGGACAAATGTTGATTTGGACTGTCCCAGCAGCGTCCTACACTGTAAAAAGTTTCTCCGAATAAGGATGCAGTATTTGCTACTCAGATTAATCTTATCTATATTGGGATAAAATTAATCCAAATTAGGGATAATCTTGTCTCAATAAAGACAAGATTAATCCCAGTAGCAAATACTGCAAGATTTTTTTTCCAGTGTATGTACATTATCAAATACACCTTTTAGGTCTAAGAATGCTATCTCCGTGGCTGAATTCCGACTCCACGCGAAAAACTCCCGGATCTATGTACCGTGTTGGAAAGTGCGAAGACCCATGTCTTCGCACGGGTATTGATAAAAGTCGGAGGAAAAAGAGAGGAGAAGACTACACTGTAAAAAGTTTCTCCGAGTAAGGATTAAAGTTAACTGCAGTATTTGCCACTGGGATTAATATTATCTTTACAGAGATAGAGATAAGATTATCTCAGTAGAGACAAGATTAATCCCAGTAGCAAATACTGCAAGATTTTTTTTACAGTGTAGTGTGCAAAGTAACGCACATTTGGTTTTCATGGATCTTGCTGCCGTTGCTGAAATAAATAAGAAATAATTTCCTTTGTTTTCTAGGAGTTTATACAACGGAGAAATTGTCAGACTTCAGTTGGAGTATCATTTCTTACGGACTGAACGTGGCTTACCACTTCACAATTCTGCAAGGGATTGGCCTGGTAAGTATCTGAGCCTCATTTTTGTTGCAATAGCGCTTCCGCATCGCTGCTGCAGCACTTCTTTGCTTTTGCACAATATGCGTTTTTGGATTCAATTTCTTCTTGGTTGAAGCGGCAGCGCTGCAGCATCTTGCAGGGAAGCACGGACTTGGTCGGTGAGCAAGTCCGTGATTCAAGAGAAGCGCTGCCGTCTTCCTTGGAAGCGCTGCAGTGCAAAAACGGATGTCGAAAGAATCAGTCCGGAATCGGCGGGGAAGTGGACCTGCAGCATGCAACAAAAACGAGGCTCTGTTTGTACTGATGTCCTGCAATCGCTACATGTCCAACAGAAGCCCTAGTCGTTTCTCCACGAGAAATGGTTTAATTTTCAGCCTGAGAGAACCGAACTCATCTGGATACACCTTAAATTGGTGTAACGAAAATTAGGGGAGGAACCGTTACCAGTCAACAGGAATGATTATTGTAAACACTACTGTAGCATTTCCTTCGGTTGAAACCCTAACAACAGGCAACATTATTCGGAACCAACAGAAAAATTAATCTACCGTGTGTGACAATGAGTCCGTCGATTCCGTCCGCCCATGAATTGTTCAGTGACTCGGAAAGTATGCATAACGGATACGCCTTTTCGTCTTGGCAATTTTGTTGATTGTGGCGCTGAAATGGCATCAAAACATAAAGAAATACTGCAAAGTAGTAGTTAATATACTTTTAGTTATACACCACAATATTCCTTGAGCCCAAGCTGACTTTGAAACATATATTCAAATAATGCATAAAACGGATATGTCAGCTACGATGCTTTGGCAGCGATATTTCGGCCCTTCTTAGCAAGGGTCCTCGTCAGGCTGTCAATCTTCAGGGTCAACTTCGGGGAAGGAAACAGACCTGCAATAAATAACTGAAGCTTCTACCAACTATAAATATCTCATTCGGGCAAATTACTTGTAAATACCACTGTAGGGAAAAAACTAGTCCTGAGATTTTATTTTTGACAAGGCCGCTGTTTTTTGCTGCACGATTGGGATGATGAAAGGAAAGTTTTTTTTTCTGTATTCTCATCAACTTCGGTTTTCATCGAATGAATAAGGGTTTATTAAAAAAAAAAATAGAATCTTCAATGCCCAGAGGCGAACCTGTGAGGGACTAAATACCCTCAAAACAAAACAACAACAACAAAAACTTCGACAAATATAAAGAAAAAAAAAGGAAAGAAAGAAAGAAAGGAGCTTGGGTCTGGTCTGGGTCTGGTCTGGGACGGTCTGGGACGCCCAACCCAAAAAAAAACAAAAAAAAACATTTTCAACCAGAATCACTACTAACTATCCAAAGAAAACTAACGCAAAACACAACTTAAACGGCTGAGAATAACGCATCAAATTCATATACAGCAAAACAATGAACCTTTAACATGTTACGAAAATCCAATAAAACACTACATGACCTTAACTCTGTCGATAAGCCTTCCCATACTAAAGGCCCAACATGTCTAATGCTAAATCTCGATCTACTAGTTATTACAACCGGCCTGCGGATCAACTGCGAACTACGAGTTCCATGTTCATGAAAAGATGATGCACGGGAAAAATACTGAGAAAAGCACTGGGGTAAAACTTCATTGTAATGTTTGTACATAAATAAAGCGTCATAAAACTTACAAATTCCCGCAAAAGGTAAAATGTGAAGCTCCTGGTAACGGTGTCTTACGGAAATATTACGACTATCACCAGACAATACTCTTATTGCCATATTCTGTATCACACGTAGAGGAGTAAGGTGGCTTACAAAAGTTTTTGTCCATGCCAGACAACAATACAACAGATACGGATGTACCATTGAAAAATATAACATTCTTAATACATTCTGAGGAAAAATATGTTTAAGTTTTCTAATAATTCCAACATTCCTAGCTAATTTACTACTAACACATGCAATATGATTTTTGAAACTTAAACATTCATCAATAATAACTCCAAGGTAACGAGTACTTGCACTGCGTTTAATTGTATGACCACCAACTTTTATATTGATTATCCAAGGATAATAATTCGAACTTCTGCCATATATTACAAAACAAGATTTTGCATGGTTAAGTTTCAGTTTGTTAACTCGCATCCACTTTTCAATGTATTGCATATTTTGTGTCGTAATATCTAATAACTCATTTTCGGTCCTAGCAGCGACCGTCAAATGCGAATCGTCAGCAAAACACGGCAAAATCGCTTTAACATCAACACTAACACAAGTGTTTGAAGTCGAAGATATAAGACTGGAGACACGACAAAGATCATTTATGTAGACTAAGAACAGCAATGGACCCAAAACTGACCCTTGTGGAACACCTTTACTTACTTGAAAAATATCAGAAGCAATTCCATTTAGTACCACACGCTGGGAACGGTTAAGTAAAAATTACTTAAGTAGATCAAGAAAAACACCTCGAATACCACAATTAAATAATTTCTGAATTAAAATATCATGATCAACAGAATCAAACGCTTTAACGATATCTAAAAAAACAGATGCAACTTTCATACCCTTATCTAAAGCATCATTAACAAAAGTCGTAAGTAGTAATACGGCCTGCTCCGTCGAACGATCCTTTCTGAAACCAAACTGATGAGAATTAAAAACTTCCTATCTTCTAGAAAATTCACAATTCTATTATTAATAAGCTTTTCAAATACCCTCGAAATTACCGGTAAAAGCGAAATCGGCCTATAATCACCAAAAGAATTCTTATCACCTCCTTTAAACAGCGGAATCACACTCGCACATTTTAAACAATCTGGAAAAATACCAGATTTCAAACAATCGTTAATTAAACTAAGAAAATGACAAGATATAACTGGCAGCACTGATTTCGAAACTTTCAACGAAATAAAATCTCCTCCACAAGCTCCGTTTTTCATCCCCTTTACGCATTCAGATAGCTCCAGCATCGTAACTGGTTGAAGGTAAGCTGAAACATCACTCTCTTCCGTCAAAAACTGATGAAACGATCCATCATCACTACGCAGTTTTGTTTCATTTAATAACCTCGTTCCACGTTTCTGGTCGGGAGTAATCGCTTGTATCTATTACTTTAAAAATATCACTGCACGGAAAAACTAATGCTGAGATTTAATTTTTGACACGGCTGCTGTTTTTGCTGCAAGATTGGGGCGACGACAGGAAAGGTTTTTTCACCATTTTGATCGACTTCGGGTTTTTTGTTAATAAGGGACTGAGGCTTAAATTTTCTTCCGTTAATAACCCCGTTCCACGTTTCCGGTAGGGAGTACTCCCCTGTATCTCGGTTAATGCTCGTTTTTTCTTTATCCCAACGGCTTCACGAATAGTTTGATGGAGTCCGGTGCATGTTGCAAGAATTTGGGCTTTTTCAAAAATATACCAAAATATACCGAGTGGGATGGGTTTTCGTAAATATGTTCTGCAAGTGCAGATTTGAAAGTATAGTTATATGACGGTGTCCGTTGGAGGGGGCGTGGTCAATTTCTTGCTCATGCTCTGCAAGTCGTTTTCCGAAAGTTCCTGCAGAACATATTTTCGAAAACCCATCCGGTAGAAGCTTCAGTTATTTATTGCAGGTTTCTTCCCCGAAGTTGACCCTGAAGATTGACAGCCTGACGAGGACCCTTGCCAAGAAGGGCCGAAATATTGCTGCCAAAGCATCGTAGCTGACATATCCGTTTTATGCATTATTTGAAAACCAGCTAAATGTTTTTCTTTTTGTTTCATTTTCCTGTTAAAGTCTGTTTAAGCTTGCCGAAGGGGGTACTTCTGGGTCGCGCCGATGATCCCACGATGGCACCGTCCTGGTTTGAAGCCGCGACTTGAATGGCGAGTTTTCAGACATTCCGATTTAACTCCTTAGAGTATAACTGAAAAGCCAACTTAATTTTGGGTCATTTAAGAAAATACACAGCATTATTTGGGTTGTGTTAAGGGATTTTTTTTTTCACTATTTGCTCTTAGTATGACGAAGAATATCAGAATATCTGCGCCCGTCTCCACAACGTAAATTCTACTATGACGACGCGGGAAATTTTAATCGGAACACAAACGCGGTTTTTCAGTGGGCAGTGGTGAGATTGGTGGAGAATGCTTAGTGTCTGGAAAAAAAAATCATAAATCTTTCTCGTAAGGCATACAACAAAAACACAAGCGCATAGAGGTACCACAAATCACACGGAAATTCCACTATCTGAAAATCGATTATTCGTGAATAGCGGAACAACGAAGTAACGCATTTTCAGCGAGTCTTCAAGCCAATTTAAGTGAATAAGTGATGGGTAACTAGATTGTCCTATCCCAGCCCTTTTCGGTTAAACTTTAAGGGAATAAGTGATCGGTAACTAGATTGTCTTATCTTAGCTCTTTTCGGTTAAACTTTAACTGCAAAAATTCGCATAGACATGAAACATGACGCTAATGATTTCTGCCACGTGCCGCCGGATTTGCCAGGGTGAACTCGACCCGCGGTCTTTTAGCTTTATTTAAGCAAGGGTTGGTTTTAAAAGAACGAAGGAGCCTTTTCAGGCGATGTGTCATTCTTCTATGGTGATCCCCCCCCCCCCGAAAACATTCCATTGTTTCTTCAGCTTCATTACCTCCGTGTCTCGTCGGAGCTTAGCACTCCCAGGTTCTGCGGTTTCTATATCTGGGCGTTTAATTGTACGTGCGGCGCTAATCAGATAAAAGGTTCTTGCGGAATAAGGTAAAAATTAAGAGGCAATAGTTGGTAGCTAGCGGAGTGAGTAGCGCTTGAGAGGACGGGTTTGGGAAGAGTCCCAAGATACACCGCATCAAAATAAGAATAATAGGAATACATTTTAAGTTCTTAGCCTCACCTATTTTCTTGCAGATTACTTGATTTAGAGGCGTATTCGCGCCGTTCCCAGAGGACTCCACTTGAGGAGTCCCCGCGTTTTGTTTGTCCCGGGAACTAACTCCCCGTATTCTCGAGAGTCCCCACGGACGGGGAATGCTCCGATTATCATCACTATCATCAAAAAGGAACAAAATCCATTTTGGAAGTATTCCCCGTGTTCTCGCTGTTTTCCGTACGCGGAATCCGCGTGGAGTGGTTCCCTCATTCTCGCTGTTCCCTTCGATTCCCCGAGCAGTCCTCGGGGAACGGCAAGAATACGCCTTAGGAGACAAAACCAGACCACGACCCTCCCCTGTCAAAGCACAACTCTTAACTATAGAAATTACTTTTTCATGGTAAAATGGTTCTGAAATATCTTTTCCCGAAAATCTCAGAACTTGCGCCATGAAATAAGAAATATTCTCGTTGGCACTTGGCGACTCTCTCCCATTCTCCGAAGTGGATAGGACGCAAAATATTTGAAAAATATGCTGTGGTTAAAAACTGGGAAAACCAAGCAGGATGAAACGAGTCCAAAGGTCAAGATAAACCTATCGGCCTGCTAAGTGTTCAATAAGAAAAAACACATTCTGAAGCTTCTCATGCACTTGTCAGTGGACCTTCAAGCTTTCGGCGAATTTGCACTCCGTGACTCGGGCCAAAAAGCGCTAAAAACTCGTAGTTGCAAAATGAAACAATGGCGAAGAGGGATTCCGGAGCTGTTGCGTAGCTAAGGATAACAGGAAATACAGAATGAGTAAGAGCACCCCTCTTCTTCAGTATACTCTCCTAACAGTTGTTTCCCTTTCCTTGCAGTCGACTCAAGTCAACCTGAATAGTATGCTGTGCCCTGCCATATCAGACCCGTTCTACGGGCCCAACTACCGCGTTGCCGCCCTGCTCCACCAAGCTATTGCAGTGCCGATTGTGGGGAAGCTATTTTGCATTATCGCCCGCTATTTCATAACGTCCTGCACCCTTACCAAAGTGAAGGACAATATTGACGATAGTATTGATGTTGCCAAGAGATGTCACCACTGTGACAAAAAGATTTGACCAGTGATCGATCCCTAGTCAAACAGTATTGTATGGTAGTTAACATTTGAGTGCGTTGATGAAGGCGATGACAGACGACAGGGGAATGTTTTCGCGTGAATGGCTTCGTTCAGTGGTACAGACCGCTGTCGTGGACATCTTTTTGTCGCGGACAGTTAAGCCGGTTCGATGTAGACTTGTCTCGGTCCTGTCAACTAATGCCGTATCATTTAACTGCCTTGTCTCCTTAATGCCGTTTTATTTGTCAAGTTAGGTGACAGTTGTCGGTTCCCTGTCGGACAGGACCCCGTTAATGATGACTTGATCTAGCTGCTAGTGTCGGTCCTGTTCCAGGAAGATTTCCGACTGCGTTTTGCTTGTGATACTTCCGCAGAGTCATTCACCTGAAGGCTGAATAAAACAAGAAGACAAGGAGAACTTAAATCGAATGCGGCTCTAATGGGCGTCGTCAGGATTGAGCTCAAAACAAAACTTTTTTTCAACGGTGATCGAGTAGCAGTGTTCGACAAAACTGGCATGAGTAGTCCCAATGACGGCTCGACAAATGTTTATGAAGGTGGCCTCGAGGGGTTGTTCACTCCATGGCCGATGTACATCACGTGGCGGAGGGTGAGCAAACCCTCGGATGACTTCGTCCGTTGACATTGTCGTGTGGAATTTTATTCCATTGAGATCAGCAACCATACGCTTGAAAAGTCCTCCCAGGATTACCAGGCCTGATTTTTTTTCAGTTTCACCAAAAAGTTGAAAAAAATTCAAATTTTCCACGTGGAATTGATGGTGCTGCAGAAAAATCTGAAAGGAATTCCTGTCAATGGGCACCGGACCCTGATTGTCTGTTCGCAGCATAACAGGAAAGTTAACTGACGGGTGAATGAGATGTACGTGGGCTGACCGTTCAAGAACCAGGTGTTGTTGAAAAGTGAGCTAGTACCAGACTGTATTAGCTTAGTATATTAGATTTGTCAATAAGCGAGAAATTAGCTCACGTATTGGATATGTTTATTCTGCACTTTCAGAAGTTTGACAATAGATAACAAACGTTTGCCCATCCTTGTGTTGTATGTTTCGAGGAAATTTCTGTTATGACACAGTTAAGTGTTATTTTGTTAAACAAAACTTCTGTTATGACCCTCTCAAGTGTAAAAAAAAACTTTTAAAAGGTTTGTAACTTAAATATTCTCATAACTTTTAACGCAAGGATGCGCAAACGTATGTTATCTGTTTCTGACAACGATATGTGTGATGTGTATGTGTTCGTCTCGCACGTACAGTGTCTTGACGCGTTTTGCAGTCGACTGCGCTTATTTTGGGGGAGGAACCATTACAACTTGATAGGAATAACTGTGTGAAAAGTACCTTTCTGTCTGGAAAGCCAACGCTGTTCCCAAGTATCAAAAGCCTTATTAACCCTTTAGCGCACAGGGGTCCACCCCTTCGTTAAAGTTTAACTGAAAAGCCATATTATTTTCGTATCATTTACTTGAATGCACTGAATTATTTGGGTTCTGCTAAGGTTTTTTTTTTTTTCCACTATCTGCTCTAGTAGTGATGTTCAGAGTATCCATTGCCGTCCCCACAACGCAAATTCTACTATGACGCGGAAAATTTGAATCTCAATACAAACGCGGATTTCAGTGGCCAATGGTCAGCTTTCGGAAGGGGGCTTACTGCGTGATGGCTTACTACACTGTCAGAAGTTTCATAACAGATAACACGAGGATGCACGGTTTCAACAGATAATGAAAGAATGATAACACTTCGGATGTTATCTGCTGCGTTACAAAATGTTATGCATAATAAGCGTTACCATCAGGAAGAACCGAAAAACCGCCAAAAAGTATCTGCTGAGTTTTCCGACATCTTGGCGATAAGGAATAAAGTCAGTAGATGCTTTTTTAGCTCTTCCTAACAAAGTTTGTTATGCACAACGTTTCTTGCATAACTTTTCAAACACAACAGATAACATCCGAAGTGTTCCCCTTCTCATTCCAGATACGGTGCAAAACCTCCATTACCTGGGAAGCATATTGCTAATTTTCTACTTATCAACCTGTGGATCTGTTTTACTATGTCTGTCACAAGTGTTGGGGACTTTCAGAAACCAGCCGGCTTGGAAGCGCTGAATATGACAAGTTGGGATTGGGATAGTGAACTTCCAAACCGGTTCGTGTTTTTAGCGTCTAACAAGTGACTTTCTAGCAGTCGACTGCAAACGATGTGACTAGACGCTTGTAGTGTGGCTCATGTGTTTGATCTCGGATTAGTCATTAACGGAAGTGCTCAGTATTATTGCCGTATTAACCCTAGCCATATTGTTTTGTCGCTAGACATTGTACTTTTTATTTCTTTATAAAGGGGACTCGTAATAGTTTAAATTAATTCCTCTCTAACCCACCCCTCCCTTGGGAAGGTGTAAGTAGGAAGTCGTTCAGTAGGTTCGGAGTGCTTCAGGGGTTTTCTACTACACAAAGATTGCATCCTACCCTACGTAAACGGATTTGAGTCAACGTGGCAATATTGACCAATTAAGAAGCCAGGCTTCTACTCGAAGGGGGAAAACGAACAATAGGATACGAGACTTTTGTCTTAAAGTTTCGAAACTTCGAAGATCTCATTATTTTATTGAACTTTGCTCCAGTACCGTGATTAGACAATCAAAGAGGGTCGGAAAAACGTTTCCAGTGACGTACAGGTAATTCTGTCGCGAAGTTAAAAATCCTGTGCATCACAATGTTAAATTATTTAATTGTCCTTTCTTTCAGCGACCGTGTAGAAATATCTGCTTTCGTCCGTTGGGCTGCAATCTCTCTTTATGCCCTCTTTATGCCTGGGACAGACGATCAGGGTAGGACACCGGAATTCCCGTTGCGATTTGCGGCATCATCATCACTTCCGTACGGGAATGTTGAGATTTTCTCAGCTTTGTGATGAAAGTGAAAAAGATCGGGAACACCTGATCGTCTGTTCGCAGCTAAGGTTCAACCCTTAGTTCTACTATGTTCAATCAACGATCGTATGGCGTATTCAAAATAGGAATGTATTCAACTATAAGATCATTGTGAGATTTGGCAAAAATTAAAATATCACGAACAGGTTCACCGAAATACTGGCTAACAGGGTCAACTAAATAACCAATACAAACAAGCGTGATTGAAGTCTACGGAAAGAGGTCGTTTGTCCGCTAAAAATGCTTCAGAACTGATACTGCTTCGTTACCAACAAAGCTGCGTTTATTCTCCCTTGTCTCGGTTTTGTCTTCTCGAAACTGCCATAACAAAGTGCAATGCTGTTTCATTTAAGCCTTCTTAAATTGGTTAACTCTGCAGGCAAAATCACAAAATTCAGCGCAATAAAAAAAAAAATCTAGAAAAAATCTCGCATTCATCGGGTCTTGTCTGACATGGCAATGACAACTCTCAGCTGACAGGGCAAACAAAACGGCACAGAGGAGAAGACAATCGAGATAAGTAAAACGGTACTTGGCTGACAGGACTGTGGCAGGATTAAGACAAGGCTAAAAAGAACGTGGCTTAAATTACAACAGATATTTTCTCCTTTCAAGGCAGCAGACCCGTGCCCACTTTCACCAAAATATCTAAAGACAGACAAGACAGGTTTACGACGGCATTAGTGTATCCTCCACTTCCTCAGACAGTCGAAACTTTAAAGGACCCCTCTCACTATTTACTCTTGAACTTACAGTATTTTAAAATATGTGAATACTTTAAAACTATGCTGTGCTTTCAACAAATGACCCACGGTTTCGGCTGTTTTAAGCCTTTTCCGAGACCCGTTGACTTGCAGCGAAAACAGGGAGACAATTTACATAACCGGTTTTCCCGATGGAAAAACTTCTCGCAGACGACCGTCGACAGCGTGATACACATCAAAGGTAGCAAAACACGGCAAGTGAGAAAAATCAGCGTGGTTTTGTTAGAGGGGTTAGAATGTACTGAACGAAATTGGGGTATCCGTGTTTAGAGATTTAGTGATTATGGAAGTAAGCTGAATTAGTATTACAGGTAAGCCAGGTCCTTTAAGAATACCGTACTTCCTTGAGGGATATTTTTCACTGAAGAGATGCCCAGGACGAAGAGCGATCAATTGATACGTTGGGAACCCGTCAGTTCGCCTACCAAATCCATCCACTATGCCCACTTTTCCCGAGAGTTCGCCAACCCGTAAGAAGACCCACCAAATCCCGTCAGCTCGTGGTTTCAGACACCGGACGAACTAGCGGTACTCGCGTCGCGATTCAGGACAGTACACGAAATAGGGCTAATTCAAAGCCATTCGGAAGGCCTAAGATACTTAAACAATCTTTTTCGTGTGAGCTGACCACAGTGAAACATAAGTATGTGCAGAATCAAAACGTCCAAAAAAACGTAACTTCCTTGGTGACTTCTACAATTTGTGTCCAAACCTTTACACCCATTTAAGCTGACGCTACGCAAGGAAACTGCTTAGAAAGACCATGAACCAAGTTCGACGCATTACGTGTTAATAGTACCGAGAATAAATAAGCATCAGAACACCCGTCCCCCTATCTCTGTAATACGAACATGCGGAGTCGAACAGATTCCCGATGCAAACGAGCGGAGGGTAAAAGCTATGCGGAACATCCCAATTCGTTACCTCTACAAACAGCTATATCGCAGTAAAGCCCCGGAGAAGAAATTTCAAAAGTAAAAGCCGATTGGTTGTTTACCATTGTGGCGTCACAAGTGACGCGCTGCAGAGCGGGTCAGCAAGCCTGCTGCACTTTTTCCTCTGATATGCATAACGGTGAAGATGGAAGCAGATGCGCATCACCTCAAAGTTCTGCAAGTATGCTTAGCTCATTTTGTCGCGGTATCCATAGTCGCTGCATGGGACCAAAGACGGAGGCTCTATTGGCTTATTTGTTCTTGATAATGCCAACAGACGATCCGATCTGGACGTCGCAGACTGGATTTCATCCCCGATATTTTACACTGTCAGATTTCTGATGACATTAACATTAAAATAACATTTAGCATCCTTGCGTTAAATGTAATGACGTGAATACTTATGTTATGGCCCTTTTAAATGTTATCTTTCTGCGCAACATAACACATAGCTTACACTTGTGTTATGGTCCTTACATCTGATAACACTAAACATGGTATTGGATGTTACTTTCCACGAAAATTAATAATTAAAGCTCATAGCGGAGGTAAATATCCTGTAACACGCGGCTCTGTCTGTTCAAACTACGCGGCCTTGTGTTGTATGTTATTAAACTTTACAGTGCAAGGAATGCGATTTTTTTTTTCTTTGGAACTGATATGCTACTGTATATAAGAAAAAAAAGCATTCACATCACGCTGCGATTGCCACAGCTCTTTCTTTGCTACGTAGTGCTGTGCATCGAACTGAGAACTGATAAGATAAGAATGAACACCTCCAAGTTGAATCTCCGTCGTCTTTCTCGCTAAAAAACGAAACTCTACCGGACGCAGGTTTTCATACGTCCATCTAGCAAAAACATTACACTTTTTCAGTAACACCACAGTATAAATATTCTTTCAGCCCAAGCTGACTGCGAATCATCGTTGATAGTGACAAACGGATACGTCAGCTGAACTTTATTAGGGCGATGTTTCAGCCCTCCTTGACAAGGATCCTCTTTATGTCCCCTTTACGAGGTGTACACTTCCCAGCTTGAGATTCTGGAGAGGACCCTTGCCAAGAACGGCCGAACTATCGCTCTAATAAAGTTCAGCTTAACCATATCGACAGGGTCTGTCGTCCTCCAGCCGATGGATCGTCTCTAGCTTTTAAGCCCTCAGCCAGCACATCTTACCAACTCACAGCCGGAGCTTTAAGGTTTAACTGAAAAGGGCTGGGATAGGACAATCTAGTTACCCATCACTTGTTCATTTTAATTAACTTGAAGACCCGCTGAAAATGCGTTACTTCGTTGTTCCGCACTTCGCGAATAATCGATTTTCAAATAGTGGAATTTCCGTGTGGTTTGTGGTACCTCAATGCGCTTGTATCTGTGTTGTATCCCTTACCAGAAAGATTTATGATTTTTTTTTCGTTCAGGCATTAAGCAGTCTTCTTCAAGCTGAACACTGCCCACTGAAACGCCGCGTTCGTGTTGAGTTTAAAATTTCGCGCTGTGGGAACGGCTGCAGATATTCTGAATGTCATAACTAGAGCAGATAGTGGAAGATAAAAAAAATCCCTTAGCAGAATCCAAAGTATTCAGTGTATTCAATTAAAGGACTCAAAAATAAGTTGGCTTTTCAGTTAAACTTTAAGTGTCATGTTTGAGTAGATGACAATAAACATGGATTGTAAGTGTCATTTTCGGCGAAAATAAATAAGCCTTAAAAGGTCATAACGGAAATATTAAATAACGTTGACAGATAGTATGTTATCTCCTATCTGTTGAGATTGCGCAACAGTAGTTGCGTTTTTGCAGATACCATGGTATCTGTTACCACGGTAACTGGATCTGCAATTAGTCGCTTTTGCAGTTGCCGTGGTATCTGATATACAGTTGCTCTGCAAAAACGACAATTGCCGAAACTGCGCTTTTCGAAGTCATCTCAAAAGAAAAACAGATATTCAGTGCCCAACTTCTTTTCCACCAATTTGACAAAAACTGACGAAAGTGAGATGTATTTTTCAGATATTACCATCAGTTACCACGGTCGGACCGTGATATCTGAATATCAGATACCACGATAGCTGCAAAAACGCCTTTTGTCCGTGGTATCTGATACCACGATAACTGCAAAACCGACTTAGACCATGGTACCAGATACCATGGTATCTGCAAAAACGCAACTAGTCTAAACTTCTGACAGTGCAAAGGCTGAGATCCTGGGAGAGCATTTTCAAATGGAGCTACACACGGGACGTTCATTCTCCCATAGCCTTATCAGTTCTCTTATCCGGTCTTCTAAACAATTACCACACCCATAATTCGTCAAGGTAGAAGTATCATCCGGGTGACCTAGCACCACGGCCTGCCACAGAGGCAGTGGAAGTGAGCCTTTTGGCTTTGTGAAATCACCCATCTAACGGCTCACCGAGGTATATCATTGAGACTTCGGTATGTCCATATACCGCTGAAACACATGGGTAGAATTTCTTCTCTGGAAGCCCTAAGAAGAAAAGAATATTAGACTACTTCTGAAAGGCAAATTCTTGTTGCGACCGTCTCCGAAAGATTAGAGGGAAAGAAAAGAAAAGCAAAGCGAGATTCCGCCGAGCGCAAGAACAAACCGAAAGTAGTTGTGCCTTAGTTGCACCTTTACAACTTCTCGCTGACGTGCCGAAATCACTTTCCACTCGCGAAGTGGATTCGCTTTCCAAGTGCTGGCGGAAACTAGCGGAGCGCAAGAACAGCTTTGGAGAGCGAAGCGAGTTTTAGCCGACGCCGGCGCAAAAGCTCGCGGAGCTTTCCAGACTGCCAGAATCGCCCTTAGGTACGCTTCAGTCCTACTGGACACCACGTCGTTGTCAAGGTGTGCCGACTGACTCGGTTCGAGAACGGGAGTCGTAGACGTGAGGACCCCCTGATGCGAAAGGCGGTTGACCCCCTACCTCTCCCTCAGTGGGAAAACACGACGGGGGTGACAAAAACACCTTGAAATTAAACCTCGAACCCATTCTCGAGCTAAGATTCTCATTATTTGTGTTTGTTTTTGTTCAGGTCTAGGAGATCAGGTCTAGGATTTTATTTTCTAACAATACAACTTATATTAGTAACTCAGTGCTGTACGCTAAAAGTCTACTTTACCTTACCCTAACTTAACCTAGTCCAGGCTGGAACACGCCCCTTGCCTATTTATGGATCATTTACACGACCGTTATTTTCCCCCGGAGACGAGAGGGGAAAGTGTTCACAAGGTACCCGGGTATTTTTCAAGGGAGAGTACTGTCATCACTGTCATGTGCCAACAGATACCAAGGTTGTAAAGCTCAGGATATCTCTCTACAATGGACACCAAGATGTGTCCATTTGGATCACTTCTTATATGGACACAATCAAAATTATTGCTCGAAAATCCGATTGTGTTGTTGCTGACAAACAAATCCCCAAAAAAGTTTGCGAAACTGAAGTCCAAAATCCCCGTGGATTTGTCGCTGTTGCGGGAAAAAATACCCGCGGGGCACGGGTAAATACCCTCCGTGTATACGTAGCTTTAGTTCAATATGCACTAAAATTCATGCAGCACTAGATAGCTCACTGTTTCGTTCACCGTGGCCTATTCAGAAATGTTTTCTCCTTTCTCATCCTCGTAACTTCAGAACATAACACACCTTTTAACCACATTTTCTTCACTCGGACTTCGTTCGCTTCGACGAGATGACTGACGCAGTTTTCAGAACCGGTTTCTGAATTCAGGAGACCGAACGGTCTCGAAAAGTTTTCGAAATCAGTTTTCTCCATATCCTGCTAATTCTTCTGCCCAATTTTACTTAGTTTCATCCCATCATTTATTTCTGGCAATATCTTGTAAGTGTATTAGTTAATTTGTTTTGTGTCTGTGTATTTCGTAAATTTGTATTCCTCTTCTAGCTTTTAGCTATTTGGATTAAACTTAACTGATTGATTGAAAAAGAATAGATCGTGGTAAGAGCAAACAGTTTAACCTATTATCTTTGGGAGGATCGAATTTACGTAGCCTACAGAACCCGAAGTTTCGGGGATAAAACTGGATCAAGAAATAGTACGCAGCGTCGAATCGATACTAGTAGAAGGTGTACATTTCTTTTAATTATACTGGAGAGAAGAAACGTTATTCCGAGCTGTAATTGTCACCAATCAAAGTTTGTCTAATGTAGCTTACTCAAAAGCACTTACCTCGGAACGCCACACCTAAGAATTCATAATTTTTCTCAAATGAAAGCGTGTTGTCATCACAGTCGAGAATGATCCTGATCCGTTCTCCAACCTGCGAAATAAAGGGATATGAGAAGAAGAAACGGCCTGAAACAAAAGCAGAGTACCGTACAAGAACATCTTTGATCATCACATGGCACTAAAGATGTCGAACTCGATTGCAAAATAAACTTCTACCCCCTAAAGTCCGCACTAATCGTTACGGGAACTCGTTATTGCCTTTTTGTACTTCGGTGTTCGATGCAGAATCGTAGTGTATGTTTATTATTTATATGTTTGTTATTAATAATTTGTAAGAAACTGAATTTAGTTAAGCTATGATGGTTTCTAAGTATACCGGTCTCTCTCTCTCTCTCTCCTTACGCCCATAAGAATCTTGTCCTTCGCAGGGGCGTCAAGTTTCAGGGAGGGGGGACCCCCCAAATATTATCGACCACTCCGTAGAAAGAACTGAGTAACTAAAATCGCGGATTTGACACACATAGCTCACATTTTTTGCCCAGGTTTTAGGCCCACAGTATTAGATCGAGATTCATCACAATTTAGCAATGAGATTCATTTTTGTGTTTTTTGCTTTGCTTTCGCAATTCAACTATTTATATCTGACTATTCGACAAGCCAGTGTGCCTCATCCTGATCTACAATTTGGGTTTTTTTTTTTGAAATAAACAGAAACTTTTGTGTAAGCGAAACCAGAAGGAAAAGAATCATAGCCTAAAAAGGAAATGAGGTCAAGAAGAAATTTAAAAAATACCTGATACTTGGGAGCATTATTGAACCGCGGATAGCTTCCCTGAGAGTCACCACTGTGTAATAACTGATTGTCCACAAGATTCCATCCCCAACTCTCATTATCCGATCCTAATAATGCCAAGTATCCATTACAATGCACAGGAGCATCTTTTGTAGCGATTCCCACAACAGCAACCGTTCCTAGGGGCCCTTCCCAGATGATTTCCCATGCATGACGTCCACTTGAAAAGCCAATTTTACCCCTCGCACCATCTGTGCTTTGGGCTATTGGGTTTCTATGCAGTGTAAACCCATTTGCTTTAATATAAACATGGGGCGAACAGTCATCTGGGTTCCAAGCAAAGTAGAATGCTTTTAACTTGCACTTATATGACTTTAATGAGATCAAGAGGTCAGACTTGAGGGCTTCTGGTGGTACTGTTCTTGAACACTGATATTGCCATATATCACTATTTGGTCGCAGAAGTATCCGATTCCACTCTTTACAAACACAGGCACAATTTTTCAGATCTGACAATGACAGATAGGAAAATATGCTCTCAAGCATGTCATCTGGCAAGACTGGTAAACGCAGCTTCTTCAGCATTTTCAACTTTCTGATACCCACACCATAAAAGTAGGCCACAGGTCACTTGGTAAGTATGAAGCTCGAATCCAGCAATGCCAAGATTACTCTCAACTTCTTCACTTGACATTCTTCATACTTCAGGGGTAAACCAATAAATTCTGAAAAGTAGAATAAAAATTACCATAGGCTACTTGGTTTGCTTTCTGCCAGAACACCAAATCTGATTTTTTGGCTAACACACAACACTTTAGCGAATCTATGAATGTATGCAACCTATGATGATGAACTTCACTGTGTAGTATTTCTATATTTACGTTTTTTATGGAAGTTCCCTTGTCTTTTTTGTAGGTAGCCTGGGTCAATAAATCTGCTCAACAGACAAAATATTACATGGTGTCAGAAGTAGGATGTCATCAACCATCATTGATGACATGATCATGTACGCAACACCCAAGAAGAATACGATGAACGCCTAGCAGCAATATTCGAACGCGACCTAGTCAGGGCTTTCGATTTAACAAAGAGAATTGCGAGTTCTCAGTCTCCGGAGTGAAGTACTTCGGACACGTCATAAGCTCTGAAGGAATGCAGCCAGACCCTGATAAGATTCGTGCCATAAACAACATGCCAAACCCATCATGCCAAGAAGAACTCCAAACACTTCTTGGGATGATTAATTATTTAGCCAAGTAAATACCAAATCGCTCAACAGAGAACCAAAACTCTGTGACGTGACCAAAGCAGATGACTTTATCTGGAAAGAGGAACACACATAGATACCAGTAGACTTGATGAGCTTCACAGTGTCCAACACCCCATTCTTCAACCACAACAGCAACAACACTCACAGTCTACGCTTCCAGCCTTGGACATGGTGCAAACCTGGTCTCGGAGGCGTAAGTCACGGTATACGCCTCGGAAACAGAGTAGAAATATTCGCAGCTAGAAAAAGAGCTGTATTCGAAAACGGCTTGAACCACATTAAAAGCTAGAATTTGCATGGAAAGTTTTGCCAGAAAAAAAGGCGGATTCAAAAACTTTGTGGTGCTTTAATTTGTGGTACAGCCATTAGTGACGTTGTCGCTTTGCAGCAGCGCCGTTTTTTCTCAGCAAATTTTCAAGTCCTGCTGGCAAAACTGAAAGTCCCCCCAAAGGTAAAAGGCTAGTGACAGCGTATTCCTGAAAAAAAAAAACAGAGTGGAAGAGCACGAAAATGCGCCAGATTTTCTCTTTGGAAATACATGCTATGCAACTTTTTACGCTGTAGCATCTTGAAGGCAACTCTGAGTTGTTAAGGAAAAAATAATAAATCGGTAAAAATCAGGTACTGCTTCCGCCAAATTTACCCACTTGCCCCCCCCCCCCCACTCCCAATGAAGAAAGGCTCAGGACGACTCTGCCTGCATGTAGTAGTTGCTACTGACCACTGCCAGCTGAAACTGTGGTGGCAAACCCCATTCACAAGACCCCACCCCGAGTACAGACATTGATGCTCCAGCTCCAGCCTTATGACCTGAGCCTGAAGCTCCTACTGGGCTCAGAAATTCCTGTAGCCGCTCCTTTATCCCACCTGCACCTCCGCAATGTGGATCCAACACTGGAAGAAAGTCTAGACATCTACATATATCTCGTCGTAAGAAATTTTCCAGCCTGCGACTAGAAGCTCTAATAGAAGCCCAAGAACTGAGAAGCCCAAAACAGCACTGTTCAACTGTTCACATTAACATACCTCTACTGTAAATTCGAGCTTGGGTACCTCTTAGTCTACCACAATTCCTGATTTTTATATACCCTCTGCCAAATGCTGGTATATATATATATTTATTTTTGCCCGCTTACAAAGGGAAAAAGCGGAGTACATAAAGAAAAAGAAAAGAAGAAAAGAAACTAAAAACAAAAAATATATGTACACGCACTAACACAATACTAAAGTCTGTACCACGAATCGAGTTAGCACATGGTTTGCGCAAGCATTTAAAGCTCTTGCCCGGGCACTTTTTTCAATTTTATGTATTTTTTGGTGGGGTTTATAGCTTATGCCTATAGCTGGATACCCTGTGCCAAACGCTGGATACAGCAGAGTTGTGCTTTTACTTACTTAAAGTTACTTAAAGTTGTTCAGCACCATCCGGCAGTTGGCCTGCCTGTTCGATACCCTCTGTTTGTTTGATGAGTTTGTAGTTGGTTGATCTTGTAGCTATTTTGACCATTCAGCCAATGTGTTGAATCTGCTGTTGTTTTCTTCCCAGAACTTGTCAACTCTGTTTTTAAAGCTATTTATATTTGGTGCCTGGATGGCATGTTCAGGCAGCTTATTCCACATGTCGACTGCTCGCGTTGAGAAAAAGTTTTCCCGAGCTCTTTTTCTGGCTTCTGGCTTGTATACTTTTTCCGAGTGGCCTCTGGTTCGGCTTGTGGCTGGTTTCCTGAAGAACTTTTCAAACGGCAGATTCTCTATTTTGGATTTCATTTTGAAAATCTGGATGGCGTCTCCTCGCTTAAGTCTATATGATAAACTCGGCAACTCGAGCGTTTTCAGGCGGTCTTCATATGGCTTCCCTTTTAGGCCTTGCATCATTCTGGATGCACAGGTCTTTTTCCTTGTCTTCAACTGGCATAGTGTGTGTTTTGCCCAGCTTGTCTCGAACTGTTAGATGAGGGGGGAGGCTATTTTTTGGTCTTCTAATCCACATTATTTTGCACTTCATGATGTTGAGTTTGAGGCTGAGATTTGAAAGGTTTGCAGTGAAAAGGTTTATATCTCTTTGCAGAGCATCTACATCGTCTTGGCTGTTGTATGTATGGTAGATCATTGTGTCTTCTGCATAGATTTTGTGGGGGCTGCTTAGCCCTGTGGTGGTAGAGTTTGTATGTAGTAGGAACGGTGTGGGTCCGAGGGTGCTGCCCTGGATAACACCGCTTTCTACATAACTTCGCTCGGAGAGACTTCCATTGATTCTTGTTTGCTGGGATCGGCTTTTGAGGAAATCCTCTATCCAGATGGTAACGGAGGGTGACAGGTTGAAGAGTTTGAGCTGGTTTAGTAGCTCTGGGTGAGGGACTGAGTCGAAGACCTTTTCCACATCAAAGAATACTGTAAGAACAGACGTTCCGCTCTCAATTGCTTCAGTCCAGTCATTCAGAGCTTCTAGAAGCACAGCTGTGGTGCCCTTTCTTGGAAGAAAGCCAAATGGGTTGGGGTTGATCAGGTCATTTTCCAGCACATGTTCAATAATGCCATCTCTGAGGATTCCCTCCATGAGTTTACAGACCAGGCATGTCAAGCTGATGGGTCTGTAATTTTCAGGCTTGGTTTTAGAACCTTTCTTGAAGATCGGGGTTACTGTAGCTATCTTCCGATCAGTGGGTAGCTTCCCCTGCTCTAGTGAGAACTGGAATACATGTGAGAGTGGCTCTTTGAATTGTTCTTTTCCTTCGGTTAGCCATTTGGCACGGATACAATCCGATCCAGGAGACTTGTCGGGCTTCAGTTTGTTAAGCTGGTTTAGAACATGTGCTGGGGTGATTTTGATCTCCTTCATCTGGGGGCTGTTGTGGGGGCTTGTGTGTTGGCTATTGTTGGTGGCTGTTTTGGTTGGTGCGGCTGTCTGGGAGGAGTATACGGAGCTGAAGAGGTCGTTATTGAACAGTTACTTAAACCTGAACAATGCAGTTTTGGGCTAAACAGTAGAATTATTCAGGCATTTTCAGAGGCCCTCAATTACCTACTCTTGCTAAGTCATCGAGCGTGTAGTAACTATTAGTTGCTATTTTGGTTCCAACCTCGTGAAAAGTTACTACAGTACTCTGACTGTTCCAAGCTTACTCAAAATAGTAACTTATAATAAATTTTTGCTAACCATGCTCAGAAGCATAGTAAGAGTGGTAATTGTGCATCTCTGTAATGTGATTGGTCAGATTCACAGGTAGCATGATATTCTCCTGGAGAATGGAAAAAATGGTTCCAGCCTTGAAGGCAAAAAGCCAGAATTTGTGACACAGTGACATCATACATGAAGACGAAACAGTCGAAAGTCAACAAACGTTTATATACCTTCACAACTGGCCTCAAAAGTGTTAAATGGAAGTCTCCTTGCAGCCCTAACCTGCCCTAACCAGGCCCTTACTAGGACTGAACCAGGACTGAACTAGGCCCCACATCCCTGGATTCAGCTAGGAAGTAGTTAGGAACAAAGTAGGACTCAGGTAGGACTACAAAGAAATTTCCTTTCAATATTTTTCTGGCCAATTTACAGGCTGTCTGCACTGTCGCGAGGATGGGTACCTCTCCTGTAGAATGAACACATGGAATGGCTGAAGCTTAACAATATTTACAAGCAACCTACTAACAACATAAAACATACTGCTTCAACCAAGAATCCTTGCCAAGCCTTGACAGGATAAGCGTTTTTAGATCCTAGAGAAGATCAAAGGATTTTTTCTAGATCATGTTTTTTTCTTCGACTCCTTCTGTGTCTGTGTGAACCAAAAATCTTTTGCTAGAGCTCCCTCGCGTGTCTTCAAATACAAAGCCCCTAACGGAAACAACATGTTAAAAGGCGGCTAGATGGCGACGTCTGTAGATTCAGCTTTTGGAAAAAAAACAGGAAAAAGGCATCATAACCGTCGCTCAAATTTTGCTCGCCAATTTAGCATGCAGTTTCCTCGGGGAAAGGTGAGGCTACACGATAAGACCGAATTCGTGCAAGATTAGCAAATAGGTAGGAGTCGGTCTGAGTGAAGTATTACCCTAATTCTCACTTCGGGGCGATTAAGGACCAATCGATCTGTGTTCGTGGATCTATTCTTCTATCCAGTTTCAAGGAATCCCCCAACAACGGATCCAAATCTGGTCTTGAAAGAAATCGCAAAAAAGTTGTCTTAAGTTGTTTCGGTGCAAACTGCGAAGGTGTAATGGAAAGTACTCTGAGCATGTTCCACCCTTCTATCAATAGTAACTATAAATTACTATTTTCCAACCTCGTGAATAGTTACTACAATGACCGTCTTTACCTTCTCGAAGTAGTATCTTTATGCTTACCACGCTCGGGAGCGTAGTATGCGTGGTAACTACGAATATCTGTGCCGTGATTGGCCGGATTCCGTGCCGTGTTTGTCTTTTTGTCTTCTCAGCCAGGCTCTGGACATTTTGTTATTTAGTTTATTATCACAAGAACCCGAACCTGAACCGGCTCAACCAGTGGCACGATGCTTTGCTGAAAATAGAAAAACTTGACGCCAAGAAACCAGAATTCGTCACGTCATGCGTAGTAACTACGGTAAGTAGGCTGGAACACACTCTATATAGTCTAGCGATCAAGATACAGACTACTTCGTTTATTGCTGTACCGTTTGGTCGCATGAACGAAAATCCAGAGCGTGTTTCACTCTACTTGCCTAGTTACTACGCATGACGTCACGTTTCGCTTTTTAGCGTCAAGGATGGAACGCATTTGTCTGTTTTCAGCAAAATATCGTGCCACCTGACCAATCACGTCACATATATTCGTAGTTACCACGCTTACTACGCTCCCGAGCATGTTCCATCCTCTAACAATAGCGTTCCAGCCTTGACGCTAAAAAGTTTTGGCTTTTTAGCGTCGAGGCTGGAATGCGTTTGTCTATTTTTAGCAAAATATCGTAATCACCTGACCAATCACGTCACATATATTTGTAGTTACCACGCTTACTACGCTCCCGAGCATGTTCCATTCTCTAACAATAGCATTCCAGCCTTGACGCTAAAAAGTTTTGGCTTTTTAGCGTCGAGGCTGGAACGCGTTTGTCTATTTTTAGCAAAATATCGTATCACCTGACCAGTCACGTCACATATATTCCTAGTTACCACGCTTCCTACGCTCCCGAGCATGTTCCATTCTTCTAACAATAGTAACTATTTAAATTCCAGCCCGACTAGTTACTACACTGACCGTTCCAGCCTTCTCGAAATAGTAACTATTTGCTTACTCGGGAGCTTGGTAAGCGGGGTAACTACGAATGTCTTTGACGTCGATTAGCCCATGGCACTATATTTTGCCGGAAATAGACAAATTTGTTCCAGCCTCGACGCCAAGAAGCCGGAATCCGTGAGTGTGTTCCACCCTACTTACCGTAGTTACTACTCATGACGTCACGGATTCTGGCTTCTTGGCGTCGAGGGTGGCGTCAAAAAGGCTGCAACTTGTAACTACACGGTAAACTGTGTATGCGCCTGTTCCAGAAACTACTTATTTTTTTAAATGTTGTTTTATCCTAACTGGTTTGGGTATTCATGAGGACAAAAGAAGATTTTCCCACGTAACATACAAGGGGAAAACAAGGATCCGGCTCTTCTACTCCAGTAGTATTCTCATTTCAGACGGTTCCGACTGTCGCTAAAAAGCGCGGTCTTTCAGCTTGCAGTCTGGCTTCTAGGTCGAGCTGCTTAAAGCAAAACAAAAAAGACGAGGAAGGTGATAGCAGTTCATTCTTTATTTTGAACCTTCTGTTTCGTGCAACTCGTCAAAACTCGAAATTATTAAAGCTTCTTACATCGGGGTTGACACTGGAAAATAACATCGAGACGGCCATTGAAAATAACCTATCCGAGCTAAAAGCGAGGGAGCGGGAGCGAGCTTGATATTTTCAAATGGCCGTCGAGATGGAGGAAAGTTAACTGTTTTGCTTTTTGTCGAACATATAGAGCGTCTTCCATCCTACTTACCGTAGTTACTACGCATGACGTACAAATTCTGCCTTTCTGTCGTTAAGGCTGGAACGATTTTTCTATTTTCCAGCAGAATATCATGCCGCGGGCGAATCGGACCAATCACGTGATAGAGATCCGTAGTTACTACGCTTACTACGCTCCCGAGCGTGGTAAGCAAATAGTTACTATTAGTTACTATTTCGAAGGCTGGAACGGTCAGCGTAGTAACTTTTCGTGAGGTTGGAACGGAAATAGTAACTAATAGTTACTATTGGTACGAGGGTGGAACACGCTCATAGACAAACATTTTGTCGAGGTGGATATTTCTTTAATATCCGCCTCTAGACAAGTCAGTGAAGATTACCAGAATACCTGTGGGACAAAGGATGATTCGCCTTACATACCTGTTTGAGAACAATTATTACCGAGTATTTTATTTAGAATTACTCATTAAGAAATAATCATCGCGACAAGACTAGCAAAATTTTAAAACAACAAGACTAACAGGTACAATTTAGTACAAACCTACATAACAAAAAATCGCAAAAAACGGGGAAGGGGGGGGGGGGGGCAAGCCCTGGTAAGTAAGAATATGTTATTGAGAAGGACGACCAATGCCAAGCAGGACCAAGAATTTCTAACTACGCGGCCAGTCAGGTCTGAAAAATCTACCTTTTTCGAAGGACAATTCACTAATAAAAACTTCAGAATCTAGCTGAGATTTTCAAGGACCTTGAAGTTGAAACTAACAAAGATGGCGGAGAGGGCTAGGCAAACTCGCTCAAAGCATAAAACGGGCGAATCATTTTAGTACTAAGCAATTCCTTACTATTTTAAAGTGTACTTTGTCAAAGAAAATGCTCCTGCAAGACCAGTCTACCACAAATCCTTGATTTTTGGATACCCTATGCCAAACGTTGGGTATATCTAGCATTTGGCATTGCCTATGCCTAACGCTGGATACCCTATGCGAAACGCTGGATACCTCTTGGTAACCTAACCTTGACCTACCTCAATATAAAGGAGTTTTGATTGGTTGATATTTTAGCTTCACTCAAATCATCAATATTTTACTGGGTTCCCGATGAAAAATTTGTAGCCTGCGTAGTTGTATGATAGTTGTACGAAAAAGATGTATTGATATTTAATAGTACAGAATACTATCATTTAGTGTGCCTCAGACTGGGCCAATCTTAAGCAGTAGTCATCATACTATTGTTGCGCCTTATATTTCTTATGGTTGTGTCCTTTGGTCTAGTAATTTCTACGCAAATTTTAAAAGAGTGCAGATTCTACAAAATAAAACAGTGCGTCTTCTTGGTAATTATGTTGAAAATGTGAATGATACCGCGTCATGCTTTAAGAAATTACGAGTGTTTAACATTGGTCAGATCCGCGATTATCAAGCTGCTGTTTTTGCGTATCGATGCTGGAATGATGTATGTCCTGCAGTTTTTACTGAATTTTTTCGCGCAAATCGTTCACTCCACAGGTATGCGACTAGAGAGGCGGATAATTTTGTTGTTGAGTACCGAGACACCACACGTGCAGCTTTCGGAATTAGGTATCTAGCTCCGACTATTTGGAATGATATCCCAGTTGTCATTCGGGAGGCTGAACACATTGGGTCATTTAAAGTAAAACTTAAAAAACATTTATTGGGAGAAGGGAGTTAATTTTCTTATTTTTTTTTCTTTTTCTTAGATTTCTTTTTTTTTTCTTTTTAAATTTTGGTATTAAAGGTTAATTGAGAGAGAGTGTTCTTGTCCTTCTTTTTTTTCTTTTTTTTATGAAATTTGATATAGGTTGAGAATCAGAGGATTGCAGTCGTCCATCATCAGGCTTCTTGAGCCTTCCCCGGGCGGTTGCGTGTTTTTATAGTTTATTTTGTATTTAGTAGTAAATAAAGTAAGTCAAGTCAAGTCAAGTCAAGTAGTATCCAGTAGCATCATGTCTTGCTAATAGTAGCATGCAGTAGAATGCAGTAACACGGTAGCCTTGACATAGAAGCATGTAGTAGCATCAGTTCGTACTGCATGCTACTTTTTCGTACAACTTCATACTACTATTCTGAGATAAATTTTTCATCGGGTTACAGTATCCAGAATCTGGTATAGTGTATCCAGTATTAGGCATAGGGTGTGCCAAACGCTAGACATATAAAGCGTTTGGCATACGGTATCCAAAAATCAGGGGTTTGTGGTTGACTGTGCAAGACTGGATATTTGCAGCATGGTCGGTGCCTAGTAGACTGTAAAAAAAATTTCCATATAAAAATTAAAGTTAACTGCAGTATTTGCTACTCGGATTACTCTTATCTCTACGGAGATAAGATTAATACCAAATAGAGATAAGATGAATCTGAGTAGCAAATACTGCCGTTAACTTTAATCTTTATACGGAGGGATTTTTTACACTGTAGACCGGTCGCTCATGAAAGGCTAAAAGATCGATAAACATGAGAAGATACGTCTTTGAATACGAAAAAATCCATCCCCAAAGATTTGCTGGGCATAAGACTACTTAGAGTCGAAACTGGTCAAAGGAACATAAACAGTGACTAGATACAGGCGAAAGGTATGTGTACACGCAGTTCGGTATCCGAAGTCGGATGCGAATTCGCTCCGGAATTTTGAGGCATCGCTTGCACTGTAAAAAGTTTCTTCGAAGAAGGATGCAGTATTTGCTACTGGGATTAATCTTATTTCTACTGAGATAGTTCTAATCCGAATTAGGGGTAATCTTATCTCAATAAAGATAAGATTAATCCCAGTAGCAAATACTGCAAGATTTTCTTTTACAGTGTGCATCGGACTGTGTGAATGTAAAGTAGAGATATGCTTATGTGAACGTCGGCTAACAGTGAACGGCCGTCGAAGAAAAAACTAAAAGCCAAACCAGGCATTTTTTACAATAATTCGTCAACATTTTTTCAGTTCACATTTTATTACATTTTGAATATCTTGCTGATAACACAGCTGATGGTGATTCAACTGCCAGCTGGTATCCTTTCACAATTTGAATACTTTGCCGGGAAGAACGCATCTTCAGCCAAGAAGATGGCGGTTCGAACAAACAGACGCCTCAAATAGAGGCGGAAGCACATTAGTAAATTCAAAGTAAAATAAAATTCAGCTGACTTTCTAAAGAAAGTTTATATCAGGATAATCCTATAATAGTTGGCTATTAGCTGATATCAGGGAGTGAGGCTGACTTCGAGTGGAAGCTGAATTCGGATGCTGTTGATGCAATTATCAATTTTTGAAGTCAATCACAAGTCAAATCGTTACACAGGTGCAACCGGAGTCAACTTCTACAGAAGAAATCCTTATTTTGCTTCAAGCTGCAATTTAAGGTAATTTAAGGTAATTGTTATTTTCCTTTACATTTGATTGTTTTATATACATCTACCCGTATGTACATCTATCCGTACCGCTTATGGACGCATCGTCCCGAACCGTGGGCGTACAATCAGAAAGCTTTAGGAAATTTATAAAGCTCTTTTTGTGCTCCATCCGTTTTGTTTCGCTCTGGTGTCGCACATGATGTACGGAGGAAGGAGTTGCAGAAGATGAGAAGATGCTATTTTAAGTATGCGAAGCACCTACTTTATTTGCCAAAGTTATACCACAGCCAAATGCTAACGGAGCGTTTCCAAATTAAAGATGCAAACGTCACAGTTTTGGAAATTTCGTCGGCACTGCCAAAAATCATGGACAACAGGGCCCAGCCAGCACATGACACTACACTATCAGAAGTTTCATAACAGATTGCGCATAACACTTTCAAGAATAACACCTTTTAAATTAGAAATAAAGTGCTATGACCAATTAAGTTTACACTATTTGGTGCCTAGATCTCCAACAACACCTTCAGTTGGTAAAAATACTAACGGGAACGAAAGAAACATAACATATAACATCCCAAAGTGTTATCTGTTGAAACCGCGCATCCTGCTGTTGTCGTTATGTAACTTCTGACAGTGTAGTATTTTTACCTATTGAAGGTGTTGTTGGAGATCTGGGCACGAAATAGTATAAACTTAACTGGTCATAACACTTTTTTTCTAAGTGAAAAGGTGTTATTCTTGAAAGTGTTATGCGCAATCTGTTATGAAACTTCTGACAGTGTATACATTCTTTTCTGGCCAATGAATGAACAATTGTACACTGTATTTGTTGTGTTTTATTTAATTCTTTTATTTTATTTTACGTACTCCGAGTTCAAATGGCGGGTCAGAAAAAAATTACTTACTTACTTACTTACTTTTTCATATGCAAGTAACAAAGCCAGGGTACTGAAAAAGTCAGAGAAGCCTTCAAATAAGCATACCTCTACTGTACCCGAAGACACGGGATGGGTGGAGGAAAAACAACAAACTAGTGATAATGCATAAGAAAAAGTAAGAAAACACTCGCTGGACTGCGAATATTCGGACATTTCTGGCGTTCTCATGGATTCGATCTCCGAAAAGCAAAGCGAAGATTCGCCACTCGCAAGAACCGTTCTGCCTTCACTGTAAACAGTTTCTCCGAGTTAGGATTAAAGTTAACTGAAGTATTTGCTACCGGGATTAATCTTATCTCTACTAAGATAAAATTAATCCGAATTAAATTTATTACTAGTCATCTTTTTTAAGAGTTATCTTTTTCAAGATTAATCCCAGTAGCAAATACTGCAAGATTTTATTTTACAGTGTCCACTGCTTTCCGTTCACTTTCCAGAAGAGTACGGTCAAAATGTCAGAGTCGCAAGTTTCCACAACATCTAACAAAAGGATGGGGAGTTTCAACAGAAGTCGACCCCGCACTACTTGTACATCTGTATGTGTATTTCTTTACATCTGTATGTTTTGTCTTTTTAATAACCATTGTTGTTTCGTGAAAAGTAACACTGCAAACCATCTTTAGCATTGTTTGATTAATACTTACAAGCTCTTAAAACAACGAATCGCAACATCCAAAGCGTGTCGAGTGTTTTTTGTATTTCATTTTGTTTTCCCGCCATGGCCCTGCGGGCTTTTCCGGAATAAATTCATTCATTTATACAAAGCATCCAAATAAACATCCATAGAGACAAGCTTCTAGCTTACCGTTTTTTTCTGGAAAAAAAATAACACAAATGTGTCGACGAGCATCCTTGGGTTAAATGTTATCAAACTTCTAACAGTGGAGAAACTGCGGTTATGAATAAAAGATATTTGGTCGCGATGTCTAATATCACGGTACCAATAAGAAAGGCGTTGGATACGATTCTGTTACCATAACAACTGCAGTAATTGAAAAATGGAAGAACTTATACCCTGCTGAAACCTGTCTGCCACATCGCTTCGAATAACATAGTTCAACACTTAGTTCAATCATCTTACGGCGGATTTAACTGTTCTCGGCACAAATTTTTCAAATAGGCTAAACACATTTTCGCAAATTCATATTCAAACAAACACCTGCGATTCTTTGGTTTCTTTATCCATTCCACTATCCTGACTGCCAAGGGAGGGGGAGCCTGTGCTCCCTCCAGGACTCCGCTTTGTAGGATGAGCTTCAAGGTAGGCGGAGGGAGCCCATCCTTCGTTGGGCTGGGTGGTGCTTCCTGTAAAAAAGAGGAAAGGATTCTTACTCTATAACAACAAAGCTGTTTAGACACAAAAATAAGACGTTGAGAGCTTAAACGTTTTTTTTTGTCTTTTCAAAAAAACTTTTCGTTGAGGTACTCTGCACAAGGCTCAATTTTTCATTTTCGGTATTACAACGATATTGCCAGAATTGTAATTCGGTTCAAGAAAAAAGGAGGCTAAAAAACACACTTATTTTGCGGCCACCCAGGACGAAAAAAGCGCGAGGCAAACGATATTTTTTTTTCTTTCCCAAGGCTTTTGGGCTCAAGTTGTTTTCGCCCCAATTCGAGACGTTCTTATGTCTAACCTGTCCTGTCGTATCCAATTGATACCAGAGCGATTCGACCCCGCCCTGTCTCGGAGATTTGCACCCTCAGTCCTATGTTTCGAGATCGTTATTTCTCCCGCTCGCACACCCACTTGCAATGAACTGTAATGAACCGAAGCAAAAGCTGAGAACTACCGGTGCTGCTGAACGACCTTATGGTTTGTCTCAGAAAAATCTATGTTGACGTTTCCTGACATTTCATTTTTGTTTTGTTCGCCCGTACTCCTGTATTTCTTGTCCTCGAGCCTAACCGGGGCATCGGTCAGTCGTATGTTTTGAGTCCTGTCCCTCAATATTTTCGACGCGGGCTTGCCAAATAGCCTAGAGCAGAATAGAAGGCACGCCAGAACATGGGTTTTGCCCCTCGATATCTTTCACGTCGGAATGCTCAGCAATACTCCAGAGCCTGTAAGAAGGCATATGGTGTGTGGCTCCCGGTCTAAGCATGTCTTTCAGTATAATAATAATACAAAGCAAGAGAAAGGGCTTTCGCCTCTAAATAAATCAGAAGAAGAAGAAGAAATTTTGAGTAGTCGAACTGATCAGAGTTAAGAATCCCATCAAGAATGCACTTGAAACTATTGATCGATTCAGCATTAACCGCATCTACGGTAAGGCAGTTACAAGGATCAACAATTATGTTACCAAAATCCCACTTAAAAACGTCCTTGTGGAATCTTGATTTTGCAAGCTTGTACGCGTGCCCCCGATCATGACGGTTAATGCCGAACCTTGCTAAATTAGTCACTTCAAAATTGTCATAACTTCCATTGATTAGTTTGAATGTTTCAATCAGGTCTCCTCTAAAAAATATGTATGCAATGGAGGGAAGGCACAACTTGGCTAATCTTACTTGGCAGGGAAGATCGCGCAGATCTGGTACGAACTTCGTAGCTCTCCGTTGAATTTTTCATAATGCAGTGCCTTCTTTTAGTATTTAGTACTCGTGCCTTCTACACCACGCCATGTCGTATCATGCCTTCATTTAGTTGAACCCTAGTTTTATTCCAAGAAGTCTCTAAATTTACAATGCATCATACAGATACTAACTGCTAAGTTCTTAAAGACTAACTTATAATGGCAGTTACTTTTGACAAGTCGGTAGTTTACTCACTGTACGCTACGTTTGACAAGTCCACGATTTTGGTAACAATAAAAGACGATTCTCATCCCTCCCCCGTCACGAGTTCAACCGTACTCGCTCCAAACGTGAAAGTTTTCAGTTCACTAACCTTGGACTCGAACATACCACCACCCAGCGGAGCCAATTCGGACTAGTTCAATGGTATCACCCTCGTGCATCCGAACTTCTGCATGTCCTAGTGGCGCGTAGTCGGCAAGGGCAATGAAACGCTTCGACGATGAAGTCTGGAAGAAGAGGGAAATGCGAAACCGTTAGCGAAGGCCCGTATCCAGGAATTTATTTCGGGGGGGGGGGGGGGGGTGCCCGCGGGTCGGACAAAATAGATGAAGATCAGAGAGAAAAGCCTATAAAAAATGATTCTTTTTGTATGTTTTGGCGGGGGGGGGGGGGGTGAACCCCCTAACCCCCCCCCCCCCTGGACACGGTCCTGCGTTAGCGTGACCGAGTCTAATAGATGATCGCGAGAATGATGTTGTGCCCATCCAAGATTTACGCGGGAGCTTCCGCTGGCCACCCTGAAGCGCGCAGGCGGGAAGCTCGCAAGGAGTGATTCGCCCACAAGTACGCACGACACCGATTCCGCTCTGGCAGCCAAGAAAATAACGAAGATACTCCACGCGGGCAGGCCTTTTCGTTCGCAGTCTGTTGTTTCGCGAGGAACACCATTTTTACTTCTGAACCGTTGCTTGTGGACTCCTCTTGTTAGAAGCCGATGACAAAACCGAGAAGTGAGACTGGTGGGTGGATCCCAAGGAGGCGGACGCAGCTAGAGGCGTTAATCTATAAGCGTATTCTCGCCGTTCCTCGAGGAGTCCCTGCGTTTTTGTTTGTCCCACGGACTCACTCCCCGTATTTTCGCGAGTTCCCAAGGACGGGGAATGCTCCGATTATCATCGCCATCATCAAAAAGGGCTCCCTTTCAGATTTGGAGGGGAATCAATTTTTGCTGGTGTTGGTGCAATGTCAAATTAATAAAAGCAATCAGAATAAACAAAACCAAGCATAAAGTGGATCCAGACTTATTTCTTCAACTGCATATTTTTTCTTCGAACAAACTCCATTCTGGAAGCATTACCCGTGTTCTCGTATTTTTCCGTACGCGGAGTCCACGTGGATTGACTCCCTCTATTCTCGCCGTTCCCCTTGATTCCCCGAGAAGTCCTCGGAGAACGGCGAGAATACGCCTTATGCCAACTACAGGCGCAGGGAACACCGAACGCCTATGGCAGTCCACAAGACTACACCGGGCTAAGAGTAGGTTTTTAATAAAACTGCGACAGAGAGTCGGTCGCAATAGGTTACAACCAACACTACACGTCTCTTCGTTGGCAAGGTTACCGACGGTCCGATGTAAAACAAAAAAGTTTTAGGTAAAGGTATCAGCCTTGCCGGCCTAACTAGTGGTACTGATCTCTGATTCTCAGCCAGGAAGCGCCACTGGCCGATTGGGGGCTAGCCATCCTGATACTTTCACAGGCCCTCCCTGTTACCCTTGACAGATTTCTCCAGGTACCCATTTGAAGCTGGGTGTACTTTTGTCTTTCTTTTTTTATTTTTCATGAAGTTTTTGGTCGCATAGTATCTTTACCGTTCTTCCTGTCCAGTATGACTGGGAAAGGTGACTACACTTCCACTTTCCCTCGTTGACGCCAACTTTGGCTTTTCTTAAAGTTTAACCGAAAAGGGCTGGGATAGGACAATCTAGTTGCACATCACTTATTCACTTAAATTGGCTTGAAGACCCGCTGAAAATGCGTTACTTCGTTGTTCCGCTATGGACGAATAATCGATTTTCAAATAGTAGAATTGGCGTGTGATTTGTGGTGCCTCTATGCGCTTGTATCTGTGCTGTATGCCTTACGAGAAAGATTAATGCTTTTTTTTTCAGGTATTAAGCATTCTTCACCAATGACAACCCTGCCCACTCAAAAGCCGCGTTTGTGTTGAGATTAAAATTTCCCGCGTCATAGCAGAATTTACGTTGTGGGGACGGCCGCAGATACTGTGAACGTCATAACTAGACCAGATAGCGGAAAAAAAAAATCACTTGGCAGAATACAAATAATTCAGTGTATTCAATTAAATGACACAAAGATAAGTTTTCTTTTCAGTAAAAAATTAAGGATTACGGCCCAAACCAAACGGTAGGCACCACCGAGACTCGAACCAGCGACCCTTCGCTTAACGGGTTTGGCGTGCTAACCATCCGGCCAGGATGGACCTCCCGGCAACCTTTTTAAATGCGTGACGACACCCGACGAGATCCACGACCTGTTCACCGGCTGGCAACGACGTGGGACGGAAGTTGATTGGTTAGAAGTTGGTTAATAGTTTGTTGGATAGCGTGGTATCATTCTTAGGTAGGCAGGTCGTAGGGTGGTAGCGGTACCAGGTTTAGGCTAATACAGGGGCTTCAATTTTGACTTACACTTTACAAGAAATTGCCATTGTTATGTTCAACGATCCATAACGACGGATATGAGTGTTACGAAGGGTCTTCATGTCTTTATTATCAGCAAATTCAAAGTTCCCATCTACATAACGTTTCCAAGACGCTGCGGTGTGCAAGCGGAGATGAACAGGTGATCGGTGGGAGTTGAGCAAGGCGAGTTTGACGTCACAGAAGGAGAAAGTCAGAGAAAGAGTACAATAAACATGTCCTGAACCTGAACATAGCGGAAACCATACGAACAAATCTACGCCTTCGATAAAACGCTACCGTGTTGGAAGACTACTTCAACAACTAAGTGAGCTGAAAGGAAGGCCACTTAGTTGAGCGGCCATGGTTTAGGCAGAAGCTGTTTACCCTAACACCATGAGTTAAAACCAATTATTATATGAGATTGGCATCAGATTCACCTCTAAGATTAAGAGACCGGCACAGACCCTGATACTTGGCTTCCAACTCTGAATCCAGATCCATAACCCATTAAGAAATCGGCTAAATGACAAAGACCTTCCGTAAAAACACCAACCTCTTTTGATTTCGGCAAGTGATCATCATCATCATCACTCATGGAGAAGTCTGTGCTCCAGCCTTCTTCCTCTTCATTTGAGTAGTTGTATATACTCGGTGTGTCTCGAGAGTTTCGGGCGCTATCTCCCGACTGAATACTATCATTGACCGAACTGCGGTCGCTTCCTATGCCGCTCGAAGACGAACTAGGACAATAGTCCCACGACGCGGTGCTTCGGATCGACCTATAAATAGACCGGCTTAAACTTCAAGCCATCTCAGTTATTTTTTACCTTCATTTTTGTTTGCTTTACCTGCTCAATCGGACGCACCAGACTCGGAAGCACCAGACTCCCCAGCGCTATCGTCCAGTGGCATCCGGAAGGATCCAGACGAGGAGGGCGACCGACTACATAGATTGTTGGTTGTCGGGTGATTGTTGGGTGTTTGACCAGGAACCGAGTAAGTGCATAATTTTGTTTCTTTTTTTTTTCTCTTCCTCTCTTTTTTCTTCTTTATTATAGTGTTATGTAGGTTAATCTGTCAAAGGGGGTTTGTCAAACCTCTTAACAAGTGTAAACTTCTGGAGGGTTTTGTAGTTTCTAGTACTTTTTCCAATAAACCCCATATATAATCTAATCTAAATCTAGAAGAACACTCTTCGCCGTTCCTACCAGTCGGATCTCCACAGTATCAATGCGTCTGTACAGCCCGAATGGGAAGATGTATGGGCAGCGGCCCTTACGAGTGACGAATGGCGGCCCTTCTTAGATGCCCTAAGCACCTCTGGAGGTGCAGCAGAAACTAAGGTCTAAGGTAAGGCTCATTCGGACTTATCCGCTTAGTAAATTTGATCCTGTCCTGGTGCACTCCACTGCTTTGTTAACATCCTGCCCTTCCAGCCTAAGACATTCTTAATCGGTTCTTAAAGACACAACCCCAGAAAGCGTGGGGGTTTTGTTTGAGAAACGATGGTTCATCAAAGAACCAGTCTTCCCAATCTTACTGACTCCTTTTACGTCCCCCTCCCCATCTATCCTCACTGCCGACATTTTGAACTTCCCACGTAATTTTATCCCCCTCTATGGCATTATGCTGATTTTTGCATGTGCCGTGTTTGGCCCCCGCTTATTGCTTCCCAGGGTCTCATTTGTCGGAAACACCAGTTTTGCAGGTTTTTCCGTGTTTCAAGGATGAAACTTTTAATAAAACCGGCACGATTTCAAAGAAGTCACACATGTTAGAATTTTTAAAAAGAAAGCAGAGCAAAATAACACTAGGAAGTAGCGCCAAGACTTGACAAAATTGACACACACGCGAATGGCAGCGATACTAGCACCATTAGCGATAGAGAATGTCCCTACTGAAACTCATTCAGTCGTTCGTAAGCGCAGCAAAACAATAATACAGCCTCCATTGTTTCCTTGGTATGTGCAGACCGCACCTTTGCTTTGCTAGAAATGTATAAACCTGCAAGTATGTCTCGCCTTAAATGCCGCAAGCGTAGTAGGCGGCGCTATGAGTATAGCCCGTTTGCACAGCATGGAAAGCATAGATCTTGGCGCTACTCCCTACTGTTATTTTGCTCTGATAGAAAGTGTATCTTGTGCTCTGAGAGATTCCTCGGAGTTAAGCTGAGTCGCCAAGTAGTGTACTAGTACCAAGTAGTAGTAAACTTACCGATGGTTTGAAGTGGGAGAAACGGCACACGGGGACATAAGAGGTGTGCTGTGTCGGCTGGTACTCATCATATAGCGGCCAGTTACCTGCCGGCCGGTCTGGCACTTAAGTCGCTGAAACTGGAACAAAAGATACTTCAAGTTAATCAACGGAAAATGAAAAAATTATTCCCAGGGATCCGCTGAATTACGCATTACTATACGATTAATTTTTGACCGCATACAAAAATATATTATGGACTGTCGTGAATCCCCTCTCACGTGTCATTGTAAATTTTTGTAATCACCGCGTTCGTAATCAGGTTTAGGCCGTAAAGCATATCACGCCCTCGGGTGTCAAGCCGTGTATTTGTATTCAGTAGGGAGTAGACTGAGATCCGAAGCAGTTAGGAGTTTTTGTTGATTAATTTTGTATACGAACAGTTATTAAACAGCGTTTTTATGTGGTGAACTAAGACACTCGGCAGATTTTAGGAAGTTCACGACAAGGACTAAATACTACACCAAATCTGAAAACCGAGATTACTCTAGACAACGAGTGAGCTGCATCGAGACTGTACTCACGCGCTATCGCCTTGAAAGGACCTGCCTTACCTATAACAATATTGTAACCTACTTCCCTAACCACTCCATATATTTCTAAACCCGGAGACCCCAATTTCGTACGGTACATTCTAACCCCCCTAACAGAACCACGCCTTCGATGTGTATCACGCTGTCGACGGTTGTCTGCAGAAGTTTTTCGATCAGAAAAAACGGTTATGTAAATTGTTTCCCTGTTTTCGCTACAAGTCAACGGGTCTCGGAAATGGCTTAGAACAGCCAAAACCGTGGGTTATTTGTTGAAGGCATAGCCTATAGTTTGAAAGTATTCAAATATTTTAAAATACTGTAAGTTGAAGAGTAAATAGTGGTCCTTTAAATAGCCATATGTACAAATATTCCTTCTGTCCAAGCTGACCGTGATCATAGTTGACTGCGTTAAACAGATACGTCAGCTGATTCTATTCGGGCGATTTTTCGGCCCTTCTTGGCAAGGGACCTCTTCGGGCTCAAAGCTATAAAAGTGAGCTTGTACTCATATTTGTAATTTTCATTTTAGTATTTATTTCATTAACAGTGAAATTATTTTATAAGTATATTATGTGTATTTTGCATTTTGTTTAATATATGTTTTTATTAGTTATATAGTAATAATAATTAAAAAAAAAGAAAAAAAAGAACAGATAAGAAAAAAGTGTCATGAATGTTCAAGAGTTTGGTTTTCAGTCTCCCCAAGGATGCTTGGAAGAGTCCTTACAGACAACTGCTTACCGATGGTTCCCCCATGAACAAGTAAGGCTTCGCCTTATACCCACGCACCACAGTTCCTGTTCAAAGGAAACGAAGATCTTTAAAGTATAATGACTTGAGGAGGATTTTCGCGAGATCTCGGAATCACTTTCCGGCGAGCGAAGCGCATCGCGAAAAGTGTGGGAAAGCGATTCCTGGAATAACTTTCCACTTTCCCGCTGGACTGATCGCGAAAACACATAGAAAGCTGACATCGCCGGGAAAATGTTACATTACAAACTATTTCTAATAAATATGGTTCACTTCACGGTTCTTTGATTCTCATACATTCCATCGAAGCCACCCTAATAACGCTTGCCATTTTTCTTTATTTATTAGTGATACTTGCACTGTTTTTTTTCCCACACCTTTGAAATTCCCGCCGAAACATTCAACTTTCCGCGGAGCTTTCCACTATCCTCGTGGAATCACTTTCCGGGAAAACTGCTTCGGTTTCCGAAGCGAGAAAACCAGGTTGGAAAGTTGGGCAACTTTCCGAAGTAGCGCGAAAACCACTGGGAAGTGATTCCGACTTTGCTTTCCAGCTCGCGAAAACCCTCCTTTGATCAAACTATAATGATTTCACTAGGCACTAGGGGCAGTGCCAGGAGTCTCCTCTGCCGGATCAGTTTGGGGGAGGGTTGCTCTTCCCTGGTATATTGACATCGTCTAAAGATACCGTTATTGAAGCGGTGGTGGGACATATGAGTGGGAATTTAAATAGGAGATAGTTTATGTAAGTGTCGCAGGATCATTATGTTTTCAATGCATTAATATATTTGTATGTGTGTATATACAAATCTGTGTACGGCCCATTCGAGGCTATATAAACACTATTATATTCCATTATATTCTGTCACCACCCCCTAGAACGCAATATTACATCAGAAATCAGCCGATTTCTAAACGGTTTATTTTCGCAAGTGTATCGTTACGTTTTTTTGCTGCTTGTCGTCCTTCAATTTACTAGCCTTTACAGGTATAAGCGGAGTTTCTTGTTTTTTCCATTCGTTGCTATTATACACTGCGAAATATCTGTATTATTGACAAATAATTCCATTCGTAGTGTTAACTGAGAATTTCTTGCACATTCTAAACTCAGGTGAAAGTAAGTCTGTTATATTTCTGCATTTTTGACACTTCTATTACTTAACATCCAAAAATCAAAACTTTTCTATGGTACTACAAAAAAAAAAAAAGTTTCGTCCGATGGCATTTGAGCAACCTGCCAGCTATAGAGACTATTTATTCTAGTAGCTATGACGCTATCACTCAGCATTATAGTTGCGTTTTTGCAGATGCCATGGTATCTGATACCACGGTCTAAAGTCGTTTTTGCAGTTATCGTGGTATCTGATACCATGGTCAAAAGGCGTTTTTACATTTATCGTGGAATCTGGCCAGTTATCTTGGTATTTGATATTCAGATAACACGGCCCGACCGTGATAAATAATCGTGGTATCTGAAAAAGTCATCTCACTTTCATCAGTTTTTGTGAAATTGGTGGGAAAGAAGTTTGGCACTTAGTGGTGTGACTGAATATCAGTTTTTCTCTTCGGATGAATTCGAAAAGCGCAATTTCGGCAATTGTCGTTTTTGCAGGGCAACCGTATATCAGATACCACGATAGCTGCAAAAACGGCTAATTGCAGATCCAGTTATCGTGGTAATTACCACGATAACTGGATCTGCTGATACCATGGTATCTGTTAACAGATACCATGATATCTGCACAAACGCAACTATTATGAATGATCGATAGTCGTGCGTGAACGAGTAACGGCGGAGAGGTAAATGACAGGCGATAATAAGAAAACGGCTTATTTTCAAAGTCGGAAATTTTTATTTCAAATTCAAATATTATTGACCTCCAAGATCGGAGAGTATAAACTGAAATAAATACATAAAAATTGGCCCAACATGTAATACTAAAGAAAATAAAATTATACACACGCGTTAAACTATATTAACTCTCTAACCGCTAAATATAGGTTATGAGGTTATTTGTAAGTAATTTATGAAAAATTAAGCATAATTAGTGCCCATTCTACTTTAACCCGCGGGTCACACAGACTTCACTCTAATTGGCGGCTTGCGAGATTGAACAAGGAGTCATGCTCCGGCCTGCACCATTCGAATTACTGAATTTTGCAGTTCGTTCATCGCTACCAAGTGAACAGAAAATATATAAAGTGAAAAAAGAAATTCGAGACAAAAGTCCGACCTGTCGAACATCCCTGTCTCGAAGCTAGGTTCCACTTGTGAGAGCCCCCCCCCCCCGTTTTTCGTTTGTTTGCTTTCTTTCTCGGTCCTTGTTTCCCTTATTTTTTCTCTCTTTTTCATTTAAACTTGAAACCATAGGCTATTTTCTGCCTCCCTTTTTCTTTATATAGAGTAATCAGTTAGTTGATTCTGCTTGTTGTTTCATTAATATCGGTTATTCCCTGCCGTAGCCAAGCATTCCTTTTGTGATTTCCTGGCAGGAAGGTTAATTGTGTGTTTTTTTGTATTTAAATATAGTCAAATGAAACTGAAACCTAAAAAATTACCTGAGACAGTAGACCTCGCTTCAATTCGCACACCCAGGTCTCTTTCACGTCCACCGCTGGGGCTTGAAGCAGCCAGACCTCTTGGCGTCCTTGAAGCCAGAGTTCGAAGCGTCTCCCATCGGAACCACGTCCGCTGTGAACTTTCTCCGTCAGACCCACTTCTGACATCTAGCGTGAAAAACAAATATTTTAGCCAATAGGCGTACTTCCACCGTTCCCCAGGGACTATAGTCCCTGGTATGGTCCCGTGGTAACCACAGAAAAAGTATCCACGTTCTTGTTTGTTCCGCGGAGTCACTTCCCGCACCCTCATGAGTCCATAAACAGTGGACAATGATCCCGAATATCATCACCACCATCTAAAAGAGACCCCTCAGAGCGTGTTCCACACTACTTACCGTAGTTACTACGTATGACGTCACGGATCCTGGCTTTATTGCGTCAAGGCTAGAACACGTTTCTGTATTTTCGGAAAAATATAGTGACAGGGGCTAATTGGGCCAATCACGTCAATTATATCGTAGTTACCACGCTTACTAGTCTCCCGTGCTTGGTAAGCAAATAGTTAATCTAATTACTATTTCGAGAAGGTTGGAACGGTCAAGGTTGGAACGGTCTCACGAAGTTGGAACGAAAATAGTAACTAATAGTTACTATTGTTAGGAGCGTGGAACACGCTCTCAGATTCGATTGGAAGCTGGTGGTTGTCACTGAGCTAGAAAAGCTGACGGTTAAATGATGATGAAATTTTATTTACACACTAGAAATGAAAAGAGAAATAGCGGAATACAAAGAAAGAAAAGGAAAAACTACCTAGGTTCAGGTTCAGGTTCACTGAACAATTTCAGTTTCATCCCAATCGCTCTAAGCGTATCACAAGATGTCCGGTCCTCCCCTCCGATCCCCCCACCCACATTCATCGGATCCGGTCCGGACTTGAGTTGGGACACCTAGAGACACGAGCTCTTCCCAAATATAGAGTTTCATTAAGATCCGATCACCCGTTCAAAAGCTGTACCTACCTCAAGATTCCGGAATCCCCCTCCCTCCACTCCCCACAGTGGTCCGATCGGGGAAGTTGGGACACCTAGAGACACGAGCTCTTCCCAAATATAGAGTTTCATTAAGATCCGAGCACCCGTTCAAAAGTTGTACCTACCTCAAGATTCCGGATTCCCCCTCCCTCCACTCCCACCACGGTGGTCCGATCGGGGAAGTGACCATTTCCAAGTTAGTTTGGTCGGGTACCTGATACGCCTGCCAAGTTTCATCGCCCTAGCCCTTCTAGAAGTGCCATAACTCGAGAACAGAGGACCGACAGGCAACTGACCGAAAAGTGATCGGTATATGGAACTTAAACGAAGCTGCAAGTGCCATAAAAAAAACGACATTTCCGCGAGTTTCAACTTGTGGCTCAGTTGTGGGGCACAGAATCAGAGCAAAATAACACAAAGGAGTAGCGCCAAAAATGACACACACTCGGAATAGCTGCGACGCTAGCACACTAGCGATAGAGAACGTCCCTACTGAAACCCAATCAGCCGTACACCAACGCTGGCTCCGGTAAGTCCATATACCGAACACGGCAAAAAAAAAGATACAACCTCCCCTGCTTCCTCGATGGGTGCAGGCCGCATGTTAACTCCCCAGCGATCAGATTAACGCTGAATCGATCAATAGTAACAAGCGTGGGGATTTTTTTTATGGAATTTTGGGATTTTTAATTGATGGGATTTTTAACTGTGATCTGTTCGATTGCTCAAAATTTCTCAGAGTTATGTAGAGCGAAAGCCTTTTCTGTTGCTTTGCATTATTATATGTCAGCTGTCCTAGAAATTTTCTAAGCCTGCAAGTTTGTCTCCTTTGAATGTCCCGAGTGTAGTGGGTGGCGCTGTGCGGACGACACTGAAAGGATAGGTCTTGGCGCTACTCCCCAGTGTTATTTTGCTCTGTACACAACCGTGTTTCCGCGAAAAACACTCAGAAGTGTGTGGCCCACGACTGTGCCATGCAAAAACGCCTTACAACCCTTCCAGATAACATACACAAGATTTTTTCTCTTGAGATTACTCATCCTTTGTTACTCTTATGCAGATAACATACCATGGTAACTGGATTTGCATTTTTTCCTTTTTGCAGTTACTGTGTTATTTCGATACTATGGTTGCTTTGCAAAAAAACAAAATTGCCAAATGAAGAAGTCATCCAAAAGAAATACTAATATATTGCAGTTACCGTGGTAGCACGTCACGGTTGCGTAAACAGCCGCCAGCCACGCCGAGAAACGAGACAGTCAGGATCCCTGTTCTGAGGCAAGATCCCTGTTTTGATTTCCCTGACGAGCCCAGCTCCTACATCGCAAGTGCCAGACATCTTTCCCAATAGCTTGACAAAAACCCAGGCTCCCGTGTTGGTGATGATGAAAGTGAGGTAAAGTTTTCAGCTACCACGATCAGTTACGGTCCGGGTCGGGGTGTCTCAATATCAATTACCACGATAACTGGCCAGATACCACCACGGTAGCTGCAAAAACAAAACGCCTTTTCACCCTGGCATCAGATACCACGGTAACTGCGAAAATGACTTCAGACCGCGGAATTAGCAAAAATGCAAGTATTGTGTCAAAGGTTCGGAGAACGTGGAACAAATTCAACTCTGACTTACATTCAAAGAGTGCTTATACTGGTATGTCGCCTTCTCCGGGTCCTTTCCAACTCGTTTGCACATGACCACAGCTCTCTCGTAGAGAAAAATGTGTCTCTGCATAGGTTTCAGTCTCAGGTCCCTTAGTCGATCTCGCTTCCCTTCCGTCCAGACACTGAAACTGCCCTGAAGTAACAGTCTGCCGAGGTCAGCAACGCTTCCCTAAAAGGCAGAGAGACAGTGATTACTGAGAGCGTGTTCCATCCTACTTACCGTAGTTACCACGTATGACGTCACAAATTCTGCCTTTTTGTCGTCAAGGCTGGAACGATTTTTCTATTTTCCAGCGGAATATCATGCCACGGGTGAATCCGACCAATCACGTGACAGAGATTCGTGGTTACTACGCTTACTACGCTCCCGAGCGTGGTAAGCAAATAGTTACTATTAGTTACTATTTCGAGAAGGCTGGAACGGTCAGCGCAGTAACTTTTCGTGAGGTTAGAACGGATTTAGTAACTAATAGTTACTACTGGTACGAGGGTGGAACACGCTCTGAATTGCTCCTGTGGACATTAAAGCTGGCTCGTAGACATGACTTCAAGCTGAATGGCTGCCGATTCACAAGAGACATTAGGAGGGTTTTCGCCAGCTGTAAAGCAAAGCCGGAATCACTTTCCAATGGTTTTCGCGCTACTTAGGAAAGTTGCCGAACTTTCCAACACGGTTTTAGCGCTTTGGAGACCGAAGCAGCTTTCCCGGGAAGTGATTTCATGAGGTTAGTGGAAAGCTCCGCGGCAAGGTGAATCTTTCGGCGGGAATTTGAAAGGTGTGGAGAAAAACAGTGCAAGTGTCACTAATAAATTAAAATAAATGGCAATCGTAATTAACGTGACTTCGATGGAATTTATATATATATATTTTCTCGGCGATATCAGCTTTCCGTGCGTTTTCGCGACCAGTCCAGCGGGAAAGTGGAAAGTGATTCCAGGAATCACTTTCCCACAGTTTTCGCGATGCGCTTGGCTCGTCAGAAAGTGATTCCGAAATCTCGCGAAAACCCTCCTATTGGCAGATGGTCTTTTCGGAACAGTGTGATAGGACGTTGGAACGGTTGGTTGTTGGGGTTATAGGTTGTTGGAATCGCGTCGATTGTTTAGAGTTATAGGTTGTTGTAATGTCAAGTAATAAGAAGTAAATAGTATTGACCGTTGAGTGATTCCCTCATCGATTTCAAGGATTTCTAGCCGAAATAGCGAATGGTGAATTGGTGACAGATGTTTCAGACAAAAACACCATACAGGCCAGTGCCACAATGGCCTATTTTGTCTTAATATTATTCATTATTATTACTTTATTTCCAAATAAGCAGCGCCATCACTAACCAGCCTAGCCGCAGTCGTTATTGCATCGCCGATCTCACATATCGACTCTAAGAAAAAAAAATAGAATAAAAAGTACAGAAGAGACCACTCTTTATCATTCAATGTGGGCCCAAACTCCCTACTCCTGTTATGCCTTGAAACATTTCAACTAGAAGGAATGGCAAGTTCTAGGGTACCCACACTCCTTCCTGTACCGCAGCAACTGGATCTAAATAAACAAATATAATAAATATATTGTCTATTTCGAGAATAACTCAGCATCGCTACCACAGGATCGTAATGGTGTAACACGCACTGTAAGAAAAAATCTTGCAGTATTTGATACTGGGGTTAATCTTGTCTCTAAAAAGATGGTCTTATCTCAAATTCGGATTAATGTTATGTCAGTAGAGATAAGCTTAATCCCAGTAGCAATACTGCTGTTAACTTTAATCCTTACTCGGAGAACCTTTTTACAGTGCATGTCGAAGCAATGACGTGTATTTATTTATTTGTGACCCGCTTTTTGGATAACAGCGGAGTATGAGTAAAATACACAAAGTAAAGCACACATATTAAAACACTAAACAAAACCATGAAAATAAACATGACTACGTTCTTTTCATATAGTTCAAAAACAAAAAAAAATTGGCTTAAAATTTTTACACAGTGACAAGCACATTAAACGGGTTCAGTATTGAATAGTATACTATAGGCCTATACAATATATGGTAACGAACAGGCAAAATATAATACAAAATATAATACAAGTCGAGCATCATTAGGATCAAGAGCTAGAATGAAATGAAATAAAAAATTAAGACAATGAATACAGAGGCTTCATTGATGTCCTATGCGCTACTGATGGTTCTGGAGGAACTAGGGTCTAGTGCAGTGCACAGTTATAAACAAATATAGTGTACCTGGTATCCAGAGATGGCAACTTGATGCATACTGTCGTTCACATATCGTAGAACGGCAAGCATTGAATCCAGGGCAGACTGGAGATCACTGTTCGAGTCTGGCTCGGGTTCACATTTCAGTAAGTCCTAGGAAAAGAGTTTCTTAATGGTCAACTTTCACGAATGGAGCTAGGCTGGCCTCGTATTCTAGCAGATAGATCGAACAAAAATGTACGCTTACCCCACCATCGGCACTTTGAACGACTCTGCCAAGGAATTATTAGCCCTTCAGAGTTTTCGGTTTCCAGCGAATTTAGACAAATACTGGTCCAGCAGGAAAACAAGGTCAACACGAAAATATAACACTTTTTAGACATTCACTGAGCTACAGATGGAACTTTCGCTTTCGACATCTGCGTTTCTTTGCCGGATTAAGGCGAACTAACTGTACGGTCCGATTCATTCTGATTCGCTTGACAGGATACAGTTCAGAGCCCTCCTTTTAGTCTCCGAGTCCCCTAAAGTACCCTATATAGACCTCCTTCATACTTTTAATTAGAAACCCTGCTGAAGCACCGTGAAAAACTCTCCTTAGTGTTTGGAACTAAGATCTTAAATGCACCAGCACTACCTGATATCCTTCCCCCACATTTTTCAGCGGCGAGAGTAAGGCCCGAGAGAGTTGTAGCTCAGCCAATACCCAAATTGCAGCCAATTAAACCCGCAACGACTCGTTCCCTGAGAAGTTTTGTTCCCGCCTTCGTCAACCTTTTCAACTCGTATCATTAATTATAGATAGATTTGAATATTTTGTGTTATGTTTGGCAAGTTTTTGATATATCTGAACTAGTGCGGAATTATTTTTTTTTTTAAATAATTAGTGTTAATATGGACGAGAACCACCAAATCGGCTTGACCTTGTATCGGTTTCGAGAATAAACTGAACTGAACTGAGCTGAATTGTATGGCAAGAAACACAAGTTCGTGTGTGTTTCTGTTTAAACTATCCATTCTCTCTCTCTCTGACAACAACCACCGAAGAAAAATAACGGAGATAAAGGATCATATTTGACGGTGCAAAACGGATAAGTCAGCTACATTTTATTAGAGCTATATTTTGGCCCTTCTTGGCAAGGTCCTCTTCAAGCTCAAGCCGCGCTTAAGCTGGAAAATAAACTTGTACAATAAGTCAGCTACATTTTATTAGAGCTATATTTTGGCCCTTCTTGGCAAGGTCCTCTTCAAGCTCAAGCCGCGCTTAAGCTGGAAAATAAACTTGTACAAAATATAGCTCTAATAAAATGTAGCTGACTTATCCGTTTTGCACCGTCAAATATGATTCGCAGTCAGCTTGGGCTGAAGGAATATCTGAGATAAAGAAATAGGCTACCTTGAGCAACAGCTGGTATTTGGTTATTCGCTGCACTGGTTTCAGCAAGTAGGCACCTAGCGGCAATTTGTGTCCAAGCTTGAGCTGGCACTCCCGAAGAAAAGAATTCTGATCTCCGGCCTGTTTCCGTAGCTCTTCTGACTGCGGAATGTTTTGGCAGTAGTAGCTGTACAATTCATGCAGCTCGTTTCTCTGAAAAAAAATAAATAATAAGATCAGTTGTGCTAAGCAATGTAAAGTAAAGCAGACGGCGCAAGTTGTAGACTTGAAACAAGATAAGTTTGAGAAGAAAACAAAACTCGGCCCCCGCTTTTAAAAACAAGACCAAAGGTGTCGATGGGATCCCAAAAATCTAATATTCGATTCAGACAATTAGGTCTTGTCTTCGCCAGATCCAGGCTTTGCCAGGCTAATCATCAGAGAAAACCAAGTTCAGATATACCTCTATTAGCCATGCCTATTTTGACGATACTGACCAAGACTCCCTGCTTTACTTCTGCCAAGTTTTCGGTTTCGCCCGAATTCCGAGCGAACTACTGGTCGAGCAAAAAAGAAAATTCAGAAAAGAATCCAGCGTATCTCCTTATCCCTATAAAGAACATCTAATCAACTTTAAATAAAACTTTGACTTCAGAAAAAAAAAATCCGGTTACATCCGGATTCCGGACTAATAAGGTTTCGATGGGACCGCAAAATTCTAATATTTTATCCAGACAACTGGGTCTTGTCTTCGCCCCACCCAGTCTTCGCCAGGCTAATCATTAGAGAAAGCCAAGTTCAGATATACCTCTATAAGCCATATCTATTTTGACTATACTGAGCGAAACTTCCTGCTTTACTTCTGCCAAATTTCCGGTTTCGGCCGAATTCCGAGCGAACTACTTGTCCAGCAAAGAAAGAAAATTCAGAATAGAATTAATTAATCAGAGTGTGAAATCAACTGAATTCAATCACGTGAAAACACCTATATTTTTCTGTTGTCGTTTGTGTTAACTACTTTCCGCTATTCTTCCTTAAAGTTTAACAGAAAAGGCAACTTATTTTTACATGTGATTTTTCATTACACTGAAATATTTTGACTCATCTTAGTGATTTTGTACTTTTTCACCCGGGGCTCTACTAATAACGTTCAAAATGTGCACGACAACCCAAAATTCACCCAGAAGCGGAGAATTTGAATTTCAACAAAGGCCCAGATTTCCGGGATTAAAGATGCTAAAGAATAAAAGTTCATTTGATGAAAATTTGATGAAAAAAAAAAGTTCATTTGATGAAATCGATTATGCGAGGATAACAGATAAATGCAGCACCACATTTTTATCGGGTTTTCATGCCTATTTAAGTGAATAAGTGATGTAGACCTATAACTAAACTGTCGGATCTCAGCCCTGTTCGGTTAAAGCGGACCACAAAATGGTCTTTCTACCACACACACAATGATAACCATCCCTACTGCCACTATGAATGTTCAAAACCACAAAAAACACCGTCAAACAATGAGCAAATAAAAAAAAATAAAACAATTCCTAGGTTTGAAATAATTCGGTCTGGATTAAATCTCAGCCGATTATCCGAGACAGCCTTAAAATTTCGTCATCTGGAAAAGAAGACTTTCTGAGTGGTTTTTTTTTCGAGAATTGCAAGTTCAAATATAAATAAACTGGTGGCTTCCGATCAGTAAGAGAAGGTAAACAGAATGTTTGGATTAGGTCTTTAAACTTTGGATTACATCAAATTATCTCAAATCGCGCTGTCCATTTACAAGGTCCGGGTTGGTTGCACAGGATGCTTGGTCTAGTCATATTTTAACTATTTCTCATTTTCTCCACACTGCCCAAACGCCCGTGCTATGTTGTTCATAACTTGCACACCCTCGTGATACCGTATACCCCTCATAAGGCGGAGGTCTAGCCCCGACGGCAAACATCTACAATGCCCTAGCATTCTATGCTACTTGGACAAAATGCACAAAGTGAGCAACTAAGCGATACTATTGTTAATTTTGATAAACTAATATTAACTTTTCTGTTTGTCTTCATGATATCGGATAGTCAACAGATGCTTTTTCGGTGATATTTTGGCACTTCCTGGCAATGCATGTTAAACATAACCTTTTGGTGCATAAAATTTTAACAAGAGCTGTAAGCTGATATGGCACATGCATGTGTCAAGATGATTTGATTGATCAAAAGTAAGTTTCGACTTTGCGGTTGAGATGCGCACTCTAAGGGAGCTGGAACTTCATTTGTAAGCAAAACCCTTGAGGCAAAACTGCTAATGGGCTGATGGGCATCACGAAAATGCATATATTGCTTAAAAGTATTTTTTTTACTTTGCGGTAAGATTGGTACTTTAAGGAATAATCGGATTTGGGAAGTAGCAATTTCTAAGCAAATGTTGTTGAGTCTCCAATATTCCAGCGAAGTTTCATCGTCCTAGCACATCTGGAAGTACCTTAACGCGCGATCACCGGAATCCCAGACCCCCCCTCCTCCAACTCCACCCACAATAACCGGAGCCAATCCGGTTCTGTAAATGATTAATCCAGAGCATCTGTTTGTCATTCCCACGAAGTTCGATCCAGATCACACCAGTCTAAGTGGGTCAAGTATTTTCCGCCCTCCCCCCAATAATTGCCGGATTCGGTCCGGAAATGAAAAAGGTCACCAGAGAAAAATGTCCTCTGTTTAATTATTAAATTTCACTCGAATCCGATCACCCGTCCCAAAGTTACGCATGACTCAATATTCCGGATTCCCCTGCCTCAACTCCCCCCCCCCCAAGATTATCATGTCGAGGATTTTTTTTTATTCGAAGTCAGTTTGACCGGGTCCCTGATATGCATTCCAAGTTTCGTCGTGAAAATCCCCCAAAAAACGGAATTCCGGGAAACCCCCTCCCCCCCCCCTCAAGTGTCCGGATCCAGTCAAATTATGTAAAAGATTTACATGGACCAGATGTTTGTTCTTCCCAGCAAGTTTCACTCCTATACCATCATTCTAACCGTTTCTCGAGATTTCCGGTCCACCCCCCCCCCCCCCCCCAGCTCCCCCGCGGTGCACGTAGCCAATCCGATTCAGCAAATGACTTACCTAGAGCATCTGTTTGTTCTTCCCACAAAGTTCCATCCCGACCCCTCTATTCTAAACGCGTCACGTGTTTTCCGCCCCCCCCCCCCCCCCAATAGTTGCCGGATCCGGTCCGGATATGAAGAAAATCATCGGAGAAATGTCCTCTGCTCAATTCTTAAATTTCACTCGAATCCGATCACCCATTCCAAAATTACGCATGACTGAAAATTTCAGATTCCCCTCCCTCCACTCCCCCCACCATTATCTGATCGACAAAATTTTTATTTTGAAGTCAGTTCGATTGGGTCCCTAATATGCCTTCCAAGTTTCATCATGAAAATCCCCAAAACCACCATCACCGGAATTCCGGGACCCCCCCCCCCCCCATAAGTGTCCGGATCCAGTACAATGGTCTAAAGGACTTAGAGCAGATGCTTGTTCTTCTCAGCAAGTTTCGCTCCGATCCCTCCATTCTAACCGTTTCTTGAAATTTCCGGTCCCCCCCCCAACTCCCCCCTGACTACCGAATCCGGTCAAGACTTTAAGCGGGACATTACAGATATATATTATATTCAGTTATGAAGTTTCATTACAATCCGATCACCCGTTCGAAAGTTACACACTTCTCGATTTCCCGGATTCCCCTGCCCTCCACTCCCCCCCAAAATGGTCGGATCATAAAACTGATTATTTCTAAGTTTGTTTGGTCGGGTCTCTGATATGCCTGCCAAGTTTCATGGTCCTAGCACAACTGGAAGTACCCAAACTCGAAAAAGTGTGACAAAATGCCCTAAATTTTCAAGTTTCCAGCGCCCCCACTCCCCCGCATATGGTCGGATCGGGAAACTGATTATTTCCAGGTTAGTTTGGTCGGGTCCCTGATATTCCTGCCAAGTTTCATTGTCCTAGCTCATCTGGAAGTACCCTAACTCGAAAAAGTGTGACAAAATGCCCTAAATTTTCAAGTTTCCAGCGCCCCCACTCCCCCGTATATGGTCGGATCGGGAAAATTATTATTTCCAGGTTACTTTGGTCAGGTCCCTGATACTCCTGCCAAGTTTCACTGTCCTAGCTCATCTGGAAGTACCCTAACTCGAAAAAGTGTGACAAAATGCCCTAAATTTTCAAGTTTCGAGCGCCCCCACTCCCCCGCATATGGTCGGATGGGGAAACTGATTATTTCCAGGTTCTTTTGGTCGGGTCCCTGATATTCCTGCCAAGTTTCATTGTCCTAGCTCATCTAGAAGTACCCTAACTCGGAAAAAAGTGACAAAATGCCCTAAATTTTCAAGTTTCCAGCGCCCCGCACTCCCCCGCATATGGTCGGGTCGGGAAACTGATTATTTCCAGGTTAGTTTGGTCGGGTCCCTGATATGCCTGCCAAGTTTCATTGTCCTAGTACATCTGGAAGTACCCTAGCTCGAATAAGTGGGACAAAAATCTCGGACCGACCGACAGACCGACAGACGGAATTGTGATCGGTATATGGCACTTGAGCCAGAGGCTGCAAGTGCCATAAAAACATGACAATAATAATACAAGTGTTACCCTTTTGGATGGTTCCTCATCGCTTTCGAAAATCATGGATAACAGGGCCCAACCAGCGCACGACGTTATCCGCTACTTCCTGGCCGAAGATTGAAAATTAAGTGTCTTTTTCTGTGTGTTTATGTGTTTAATTTATTTTCTTCATTTACTCCGCTTTTTCAAAATAGAGGGTCATAAATAAATTACTTATTACTTACTACTTATATCTTAAGTTTTAGCTGTTGTAACCACTCATCCTTGTGTTATCCTTGTATCATCCCTGAGTTTCATCATATATCCTCCACAGAGCAATTTTCCTCTCCTAGGGTCCTTTTTGTCCGTATGATGGGTTATAAATACATAGATATTCCCAGCCGTTAACGGGGGGGGGACATAAACTTACCCTCTGCAGAAAGCACTGGCTGATCATCTGGGGGTTGCTGATGAAATGTTCGAGGTCAGGTAGGAAAATGTGACTGTGGAAATCAAAGATCTGCTCCAAGTTTCCAAACAATAAATCTTCTTTCCCAAGGAGCATCGAGGGGACGCGGGATTGATTGTCAGGATCCGTCATGACGTCACGGTATCCCTGGAAAATATTGTTGATCAGGGACTAGGATCAGCCTAAACTCCGGTACGGTGTTTCACGAAGTTTTGCCCTTCCCTCCGTGACCCACAAGCGTATCGGTTTCTACGGGTGTTAAATTGACTATACCTCAGCTTATTATGTGAGGCCCGTGGTCTAATTTTTTCATTTACTAACGGAATTGATTGACCCTAGAACGGTTTATAAATGTAAACGAGTCCGGTCCCTCGCTGGCCGCTCCGCTCTATATATATAGATACAAATATATATTCTGCAGTATTAATTTAATCGAATATTAAATTAGGTGCGACGTTACAGATCTTTGGGATCCCAAAATCTACATTAGCAGGGACAAACCAGCCCCCCCCCCCTTTCGTCCTTACAGCTATGACATAGAGATAATGAGCATACCCTTAATATCACTCCAATTTCGGCAACGTAAGTCCTCTCCGTTTCTAACAGTTCCGTCAGGATATGGCCGCGTTTAACTTTCAAGGACTCCAGATCGGGATTCGAAGCGGTACTATCCTGTGACGTCACCACTTCCTGCCGGGACGAACTCCGGAGCCGCGGTCTTGCTGACTCCCGCGGTCTGACATGATTAACAGGGACCGCGGGTTCAGGGGTAACGGGTTGAATGGGTTTGGGGGGACGGCTAACAATTTTCTTCAGTGAAACGCGACGTCGGTTGCACATAAGTTGAACGTCCTCGACCCTTTTCAAAACCTGAAATGAAGAAAAATTAAAAAATCTCATTTAGTGTTTCAGGCCGGTGTAAAATGCTAGAATAAGGGTCCTCTACAAGAAGCATGTCTCTATAGAGACGTATCTTCACAACTTAGAATCCCGCAAGGGGAAACAGGTGGAGTCAAACAAAAAAGGTTAGAAGACATTACCAAAAATTCAGCTGGGTTATTCGAAAATTGTTGCTAACAGGCGGAAATACAATCGGAAAGCTCTTGGCAAGCTACACTCTTCCTTCAGTGACCATTCTATTCTTTCTCTATCTGGTCTTTATCTTGTTTTAAAGAAAAAGGATATTAAAGCTATGCGATCCTCTTAATTTCGTTTTCGTAAATTTCTTCCTTTTCTCCCTCCTTGGCAAAGAAATTCTAAAATTATTAGTAAGTACTCGCTACCGGATATCATGGAGAAATTGTCTGTTCTCCACAGAAAACTGTCCGAAACGGCGTACGCGCGTCTGTCGCCTTCTCATGGGCTTATTCGCCTGTTTGACTCTTGAGTAGATTTTGTTTGTATATGTTGTGTTTTCCCTAATTATGTCTTCATATTGTCTTTTGTACTCCACTGTTTTCGTCTTGAACGATTTGCGGGTTAAAAACAAATTATTATTGTTATTATTATTAGACCATTTCCCATAATTGCCACAAAGGTAAAAGCCGCGACGGATAACCACAACATGGCTAGTCAAAACAGCAGCTGACAAAATACAAGAATTCTCAATGTCTCAAAGTGAGGGCGATGAATTCGAGTTTTATTAAAGGTTAACTTCAGACATCGAGGTTGGTATCGGAAAATAACACCGAGACGGTCATTGAAAATAACCTATCCGAGCCGAAGGCGAGGTTGATATTTTTCAATGGCCATCGAGGTTGTCATTCAGATATCAACCGAGATGGAGGTGTGTTAACTGTTATAACTTTCTCGAACAGAAATCATCTCTGGAGGCTGATATGACTTATATCATCCTCTCCGGAGGCTGATATGACTTATAACATCCTCTCTGGAGGCTGATATGACTTATATCATCCTCTTATATCTACCGCTAACTTTCTGTGTGAAGATTATCGTAAAATAACTGACCGTGGGTCATAGGAGGATATGCATTACATACCTGTTCGAAAAAAGTTATTATATATTTGATTCCTTCAAGACTGAAGAGTGATCTATACAGCTTTAACAACAACATATCAAGTTGTGAGGGATTCCCCTCACCAACAATTTGAAGGAATTTCGTGGATTTTAGTGTCGCTGTAAGTGTCGCAGTTTCGACAGACGTGATTTTGCCTGTTCAGTTTTTTGTTTTCGCCGCGTTGTAATGTAACCAATAAGAGACACCTTAATACACAGTACCTAACTATTACCAACCGGTCGGTCCTTGACGCGGAAGTGTGCAAAAGCATATCGGAAGTCAATTCGTGGGAATGCAGAATGCCGTTCCGGCCATTTCTACCGCCTTTTCCGTCGACTGTGCTATTGCTCCGAGTCACCGAATGGATGAAATGATTGTATACATTTAGTAAAGAATAGTCCTGTGTTAGTGCAATTTTAATACAGTAGAGGTACGCTTATGTGAACGTCTGGTAAATGTGAACGATCGCTGAAGAAAAAACTAAAACCGAAACAAGGCATTCTTTTCAATAAATACTGATAATAACCAGTCACGCCATTTTCACTTTTTGAAGATTTTGCTTTCACTGATGAAAGTGACTGAACCATCAGCTGATTTTCTTTGTTAATTTGAAAATTTTGCCGAGTGGAACGCAACTTCAATGGAAAAGATGGCGGTCCGAACCTCCAGATGCAGTCAAAAGAGGAAGAAGATTTTTTTGAAATTCAAAACAAAGAAAGTGTTTTGAATTTCTATTTCAACTTTGTGGTAGGATAACCCTGAAATACTTGGCTATTAACTGATATTAAGTTTGTATTTTTTCTTTTCTATTTTACTTTTTTATATGCAATTGGCAAAAGCAAGGTAGTGTAACAGTTAAAAAAGTGTTCACATAAGCATACATCTACTGTATGTGATGTGTAATATCACGAATTAAATAAACTGATTGATTGAAGCATCTTTACCTGCAGGACAAGCGCTCTGGATTCAGGTATGGTTAATTCTTGTAGATGTACTTGTAGCTCCGCTAGGCCCTGGGACGCCCTTAGGAATTTCTCAATATCTCCAATGCCCGTTTCTGCATGTTCCACTGTTCCATATTTCTCTAGGGGCTGAGAGGCCAGAAGTTCGACTCCGAGAGCGCACCATTTGTTAACCTTGAAAAATGGACTTTATAAGATGAACGGTAACTTTACTAAAGAGGAAGGGAGAACATCACAATCCAACATAACAATTGTAACATAGCCTCACTGTGGTGTGGCCATATTCACCAATCGGGCGAACCATCGGCTTGAACAGAAGTGAGAACAGACAGAGGCGTTACTAGCCAAAATGTTTGGGGGGGGGGGGGGGGCAAGGAATTTACCGACTGACTGGTCATTTTTACCGACTGTTTTTGCCGAAAAACGACTGTTTTCAAGAAAAAAACGACAGTTTCGAAAAAAATCGACTGATTTTCAGAAAAAACGACTGTTTTGACGAAAAATCGACTGATTTTCAGAAAAAACGACTGTTTTGACGAAAAATCGACTGTTTTAATGAAAAAAAATCAACTGTTTTGGCGAAAAAATCATATTTCTCTAGGGGCTGAGAGGCCAGAAGTTCGACTCCGAGAGCGCACCATTTGTTAACCTTGAAAAATGGACTATATACGATGAACGGTAACTTTAGTAAAGAGGAAGGGAGAACATCACAATTCAACATCACATTGTACCGTGTTCTTCAAAACAGTGCTAACTGAGAATTTTTTGAAAACTGAGTTAACTATACCATTGGAAAGAACATAGCTGGATTTGATATTCTCTTACACTGTGCTAAGTGTTAGATGACGACATGAGCACCATCTAACAGGTACAATTTTTAACTTTCTGAGTTCCTACTTTGTTCACGCAGATGGCATACACAAAACTGGGGCCAAAAATTATGAAAATGTAGTTTGCACAGTTTTGAAGAACATGGTACAATTGTAATATAGCCTCATCGTAGTGTGGCCATATTCACCGATCGGGCGAACCATCGGCTTGTACAGAAGTGAGAACAGATCACCCTGCTAAATGTTAAGGTAAACAGGAAAGCCCTAGCACACTCAGGAAGACGAAGCCCTCGCAGTATTTACTACTGGGATTAATCTTGTCTCTACTGAGATAAGATTACCTCTAATTCGAATTAATCTTATCCCAAGAGAGATAAAATTAATCCCAGTAGTAAATACTGCAGCTAACTTTAATCCTTACTCGGAGAAACACAGTGTACCCACAAGAAACCTCTTTATTTCCGTTTTGTTGTAATCCTTAAGTAACAGTAAAGCACCGTCTGTGAACAGCAAAGCATTAGCACGCCCAGAAAGTCCAAGCCCCCCCCCCCCCCCCCCCCCCCATGTCCTACAAGACATCTCTCAACTACCCACCTCCTCTATCCTATCCACAAGAAATCTCTATCACCCACCTCCTCTATCGTTTCATACAGCGTCTTCGCCTTCTCCAGGCTGTCTAGTCTCCTCTTAAAGCACATCTGACACTGCTCCTTAACATTTTCCAACTCAATCGTTTTGGGTTTCACAGAAGCCTGAAGCGAGTCGACCTGATTAAATTCCGCCAAAAGCTGCTGGCCTCGCTTCCAAAGTTGGTCAGAACGGTTGAGAGGTTCTTGGCATTCTGACTGAAACTGCACAATTTCCTCAACTAGCTGAACGACGTCACTTAGAGTATCACCACTCTCCTTCATCGAGGATAGGGTCTTGAAGATCTCAGCAAAAACGGGCTGAAAAATAAATAAACTATAACGAAAACAGGAAAGAGAAGTGCACCGGGGGAGGAGGTATCGCCTTTGCCTCCCGCCGTGATACTGACGTGCCCATAAATATTTTTTCGAGGGTATGAATTTAACCAAACTAAGGTCTTAAACTTTCTAAAGAAGCTTTCCTCTTGTTGTCAAGTCCTGTCGATAAAATTTGGACTTGTCAATCTCCCCCCTTCCCCGCAAGGATAGAGGGAGTCACTTCCTGCGGACTCCCCGAATGGAAAACAGCGGGGAACATGGGGTTCTTCTTCTTCTATTCGTTTATGGCATCGGGACAGCTAGGACGCAAGACCCTTTTCGCCTTCAGGTTGGTCTTCTTGTTTTTGATGATGCGGTTCTTCTCCGTATCGAATTTGTTCAGGCAATTAGTCTGCTTTTGTTTTCACTTTTGTTTATTTTTATGTTATTTGTTATTTTGCAAATAAGAAACTCCTTCAGCTCAAGCTGACTGAATCATATTTGACACTGCAAAACGGATGCGTCAGCTACATTTTATTACAGCTATATTTCGGCCCAACTTTTGCCTTGGGTTTCTTATTTCATTGTACAACTATATTATAAACAAAATATGGTTATAACAACAAAACAGATAAATGTTTCTCAAAACAGTCTTTCCACAATTAAACTCTCGAAGAATCCATTTTAAGCATACCCAACATTTGTTTTTCAAAAACCAACAGCGAGAGCATTTCCCCAAATCGACTGCCGACCGAATCTGAAAAGGAATCCGTTTTCAACAATGGTGATGATAATCGGAGCGTTCCCCATCCATGGAGACTCGCAGAGTCCCTGGGACAAACAAAACGCGGGGACTCAACTGAGGGAGTCCCGGGGAAGGCCGAGGATACTCCTTAAGTCTTTTCCCAGTTTTCCCCAGACCATGGGCAGCTACGACACGAACAAGACCAAAGGTTTCCATGGGATCCCAAAAAATTAATATTTGATCCGGACAGTTGCGTCTTATAGATAGGCCTATCTGAGAAAATTAATTCTTTTACTTTTACCTACTAACATTTGTGCTATTAAAATTTAGAAACAGATTAATGCCAATGGCTAGTCACCTGAGAAAACCAAGTTCAGGTATGGATTCAGCATGTGTGTTTACCCCTATACGTCATATCTTACTTTGACGAAATAGATCGAAACTTCCTGCCTTACTTCTGACATATATCGGGTATCGACCGGATTCCGGATGTTAGCTGGCCAAATGAAACAGTGGCTCATTACTGCACCCTATCAGTTTGGCTTCAAACAAAAGTGTGGAGTTGACTTCGCGATTTTCCTTCTGGAATTCGTGGTGGATTACTTTCTGTTTTTCTCGACTCCGGTATTTCTTTGCTTTATTGATGCGTCTAAGGCGTTCGATCGCGTGAACCACCGCACTATGCTTGATATTCTGGTGCGTAGAGGGGTCCCAACTGTTTACGTGAAATTATTATGTTTTTGGTTTACTCAACAAAGATTTCGTGTACGTTGGGGGGATAGCTACAGTGATTTTTTTCATCTTAGGAACGGTCTACGCCAGGGGGTTGTTCTATCTCCGCTTTTGTACACGATTTATACTGATGAGCTTTCGCTAAAGTTATGCCTTACGAGGATTGGTTGCCACATTAACGTGTTTTGTTACAATCTTTTTATGTTCGCGGACGACATCGTGTTAATTTCGCCCACTATTTTTGCCCTCAACCAGCTCCTAAAAATTTGCGATGATTACGCTACGTCCCACGATATTCTGTTCAACACGAAAAAAGCGCTTGCAATGGCTTACCTTCCCCCTGGCTTACCCGTTCCTCTGAAAGGGGGTGCGGCTAGGTGGGAATGAAATCGTGTTCGTACGTAATTTTACTTATTTGGGGTACACCCTTCGGGATGACTGTCGGGATGACGACCATGTTACCGCGCTTCTACGAGGTTTGTTTAAGCGAGGTAACACGATCGTCCTCAAATTTGGGCATTGCTCGGATGCAGTGAAAACTCGCTTGTTCCAGTGCTATTGTTTCCAGCTTTTTGGGATATCTCTAGTGGCCAATATTTCACTCAAAACGGCCAGACTACTCAAAACTGGCTACAATCGAGTTGCCCGCCGCCTCTATAAACTACCAAAGATTTGTAGCGTGAACCATGAACTTTTCTCCCGAAGGTGCTGTACACTGAATGGGGTAGTGAGGCGATCTAAAGCGTCCGTTCACCAGATAATTTTCTGGTCTGAGAATTTTCTTGTCAGGAACTTTTCAGCTGCCTTCCTGTGAGGAGAGCGCTCCTCAGGGACGTGTGTGCCTAACTTGTTCTAGTGCTTGTTAACTTTTGTTGTGTTTTTATTTGTGTATGTATATGGCCTCTGGCTGAAATAAAAGTTATTATTATTATTATTATTATTACTATTTGCCCGGCAAAAAACTAAAGCTCAAAACGAATTCAGCCCATTTACTTACCCCCATATCGAGCCTCTAATCAACTTCAGATAAACTGTAGGTTTTAAGATATTTTCAGGCTTGGCCGGATTCCGGGCGAACTACTTGTCCGGCGAGAAAATAATTTTCGTATACGGATTCAGCATGCATCCCTACCACTACATCGAATCTCTAATCAACTTCAAATACAATTTTTTAAGGTTTTCCAGTTTCGGCCGGATTCCGAGCGGACTATATGTTCAGGTACAAAATGATTCAGCATGTCTTCTTACCCCTTAATCAAACATTTAATGAACTTCAAAGAAAACTTTTACTTTTAACAAATTTCCGGTTCTGGCCGGATTCTGGGCGAAATACTTGTCCGGGTATGTGTGTATTTACAGCATGTGTGTATTTTCGTCATACCTACCTTGACGGAATTGATGAAATCTTCCTGCCTTACTTCTGCCAAATGTCCGGTTTCGACTGGATTCCGGGAGAACCTACTTGTCTTGCAAAAACTAAGCTCAAAAACGAAGTCAGCGTATCTCCTTACCACTATATCGAACATCTAATCACAATGATTGTCAAAAGCGGATTCAGCATGTCTCCTTACCCCTAAATCGGGCATCTAATCAACTACAGATAAAACTTTTACTTTTAACAAATTTTCCAGTTACGGCCGGATCCCGTGCGAACTACTTATCCGACGAGAAAATGATTTTCATTCAAATGTTCAGCATGTCTTCTTACCCCTAAATCGAACATCTAATCAAGTTTGAATAAAACTTTGACTTCCAATAAACTTTCCAGTTTTGGCCGGATTCCGGGCGAACTACCTTTCCGGCAAGAAAATGATTTTCATATTCGTGTTCAGCATGTCTTCTTACCCCTAAACCGACTATCTCATTATCTGTTTAAAAAAAAAATTTCGCCCCTTCATGGAACCCCCTCCCCCACCCCTAAACGTTGAGCTACAGAGCCGATCTACGAACTCGACCTCTCCCTTGACCTAAAAAGTCCTCACACCAAGTTTCATCAGAATATCTCATTCCCTTCGAGCGTTATCGTGCTGACAGACGGACAGACAGACAGACAGACGGACAACTTTTACGAAGTCATAGGTATCCCTCCACTTACGTTCTGGGATCCCAAAAATCATCATCAGTGTTCAAACACTAGTACTTTTCACAACAAACTCTTCGGCTTACTTGGAGCTCTCTAAAATCCACCTCGAATCGTCTGAGAAGTAGAACCTGATTTAGTTGGCCTTCTTGAAGTTTCCAGATTGCATCCAGCGAAAAGTCCAATTCTTCGGCCTCATTCAAATATCTGAAATATGCGAGAAAATGTGGGAAACAAAATAATTGGAATCAAGGCTAGGAACGGCGTAGAAAACTGACAAGAAGGAATTTCAAGATCTCAGTAAACTGAAAGAATGGACAGACCCTTTCCATGGGTAAATTAATGAGCTTGGCTCGATCTTATTTCGCAATTTTGGGAAGTCCCAGAGCAAAATAAAACTAGGGAGTAGCGCCAAGACTTGACAAAATTGACACACACTCGAATAGCATGGACACTAGCACCACTAGCGATACTGAACGTCCCTACTGAAACTCAACCAGTCTTTCACCAGCGCTGGCTACGATAAGTTCATATTCTGAACATAGCAAAAAAAAATGATAAAGCCTCCATTGTTTCCTTGGCATGTGCAGACCTCACGTTTGCTTTACTAGAAATTTCTGAACCCGAAAGTTTGTCTCGCTTTAAATGCTGCAATCGTAGTGAATGGCGCTATGTGTATAGCCCGTTTGCAAAGCATGGAAAGCATAGGTATTGGCGCTACTCCCTAGTGTTATTTTGCTCTGGGAAGTCCAAAGACTGGTCGCTGGCTTTGGCTTTACTGTGCCAATCTTTTCAACGTCTCTAATTTCATGAGCTATGTTTGTTGCGTGTCGATCTAGTGACGTTTCTGACTCTTCCCGAGGAACACGGCGGTTCTTCATCGACACGAAGAGTTAGTCATCAAGAGTGAACTCGTTCGCACTATTTTTGCTCGATGCCGATGCTCATATCATGACAATCTTCACAGATGCTTGGTGTTCATATCATTATCAGTCCTTGGTAACATTTAACGCAGTCCTCAGAGAAAAAAAATGTAGAAATGAAAACATTTTGCACGCTGCGAAAGGAACAAGAAAAAAGGTTTCGACCGAACAACCTCAAACCTTCGAGAAATATCACGGGCACACAGACAGACGTACAGACGGAAAAACTTCACGAAGTCATAGGTATCCGTCACTGAAGTTTTAAGATACCAAAAACTATCGCGGAATCTCATGCAGGCATACTGCAGACATAGACTACATACTCCATAGCTCAGAAAATAACCAGAAAATAACCCAGGATACGAATCTTCCGATGCTTCTCAATGATTTGGAATTTTAACAGTTTTAGTTGTAAACAACTGTGCAGGCGCCCAGACGTGGAGTGTGAAAGTAAAATGTTTATCACATCTTATAAACAAACAGCGTTAGAACAAAGACATTTCACATAACCAATAGCCCAAAAGTATTGAAATAACCTAATTTGAAATCATCCCAGTTTAAAAGTTTTTAATGTAAACAAACCGCATTTAGAAATCCAAAGAAGATCTTCAAACTCTTGCAAGAACGGTATATGTTTCAATAGCCTACTGAATGTCTCGCTAGCCAGTCCCACGCTGTAAACCTCTTTTCCATTAGCAATTAAAGATAACAAAAAGTGTAATAAAACCAAATCGTTTGATACCCTGATACCCCCCTTGTCACAACTTCATTAAGAAAGGCATATCATCGATCATATGACAAAACCGTCAGGTTTCCAACTAATCATTAAGGATTAAAGTACACCGCGTGGTCTTATTTGTTGCTGTTACATCCTAGTTACATCCTAGTACATCGGGAATATGATGTATCTAGGACTTGTGCTTGTTCTTCCCACCAAGTTTCATCCTGATCCCTCCACTCCATGCGTTTCCCAAGATTTCCCCCCCCCCTACTCCCCCCAAAGTCACCGGATCCGTTTCGGATTCGAAGTGGGTCGTCCGAGACACGAGGTCTTCCCAAATATCAAATTTCAGTAAGATTCGACCACCCGTTCAAAAGTTGTAAATACCTCAAGATTCCGGATTTCTCGTCCTTCCACTCCCCCCACGATGGTCGGATCGGGGAAATAACTGTTTCCAAGTTAATCTTTTCGGGTCCCCGATATGCCTGCCAAGTTTCATCGTCCTAGTTTACGTTGAAGTGCCCGAACTAGCAAAACCCCCGGACCGAACGTGGGATCGATCGCGATTGCGATCGCTATACGGCACTTGGCCGAAAGGCAAGTGTCAGATAAAACGGTTATGTTTTCCTGTCTTCGCTACAAGTCAACGGGTATCGGAAAAGGCTTAAAACAGCCAAATCCGTGGGTTATTTGTTGAAAGCACAGCCTAGTTTTAAAGTATTCAAATATTTTAAAATACTGTTAGTTGAAGAGTAAATAGTGTGAGGGGTCCTTTAAGTAAATGAAAAGAGTAGGTGCCAAACTTTTGTCACTCAGGAAAGCAGGAGGAAAACAAATAATACCGGTAACCGGTATTTCGGTCGTGATCTAATAATGGATCCCGAAGAAAAGGAAAATTAAGTCCGCTAAGACCAGAGAGGCAGTCACTCCCGAATACTGATGACAAGATTGAAGATAAGCGGCATTCAAGTGTTGATATAATAATGCTGTTGTCCGTAAAAGGGGAAGCTTAAACCAAGGAGGACAGGAGATGCTAGATCCCAAATGCAGGTTTACCTTCAAGATCACTTGACGCTAACTTTTTTGTTATCCTACGTAAACAGTTATTTATAAATTCCTTTAAACAGAAGGATTGGAAGAACGGTAAAGCTTGATGCCCAGAGAGGTCAGATCGAATTCGCCTAGGCGAAGTCGGCGTTCCTAGCAGAACGAAATCGCATCGCCCGGCCAAATTTCCGCGCAGAGCCGTCTCACGCTGCGTCTGAGAAAATAACCATCTAGGTAACAACCCCTCCAATATCTTAAGCCACGTTCACAAGCATGCCCAGCGAAGCACAGATGCCTAGGTACGTGCCCAAGCTTAGCCAGGCACCGAGTTCTAGAGCCTAGAACTCCGTGCCTGGCGCAAAATCTGTGCCTAGGCATGGGTGTGAAGGGTGATGCTAGGCACGTGCCTAGGCATCCGTGCTTGGCTAGGCATGCTTGTGAACGGGGCTTTAAAGACACGATTTTTGCACACGAAAATGGCCAAGTGTGCGCGAGCAAACACGGCCTTCACCGCTGAAACCAATGCCATTACTAAAATAGATCCCGGACAACTATGCTCCATCTTTGGTAAGCAGGAGCATCGCTGGCCAAAACTCGAGGGGGGAGGGGGGGGGGGGGCAAAACTGCGCCGTTTCAGCTTTTCCATATCAAATTTTTGACAGTTGAAATGATACGACAATTTCCTTCTTCTGGCGAAACTGTTCATGTATCCGTTTTCGTCGACGGCTACGAAACGAATTTGACAAGCGGCCCAAAAGGAAACAAAGGCGTCAGAGGAAAAGATTCACGTTTTGAGGGCAACAAGTTTAAGACTTCATCAGCCAGGCGCGAAAAATTCAAAACTCCCACCCACTCTCGAAGATTATAGTATTTACTGAAAGAAGTCTTTTATCGTCATGCATGGCTCAGCGACACTGTGATATGAATGACTGCTCTCTTGCTCAAGCACAAAAATAATCGACATTCTGGAAGCGCAAAAAAGGATCGTGTTTAGTTCGTCAAAGTTCCCAAGGAAGCCCTTGCTGTTTCTGTTCCAGTATTTTAAAATAGTTGAATGCTTTAAACCTAGGCTCTGCTTTTAACAGATTCACCACGACTTTGGCTGTTTTAAGCCTTTCTCCAGGCCCATTGACTTGTCGAAAAAAACAGGGAAAAATTCTCATAACCGGTTTCTCTGGCTACCGAGTTTCTCGCAAGCATCCGTCGGGAGCATGCTACGTATCGAAAGTAGCGATACATGGAAAGTGTATTCAGTTTCAAATAAAATAGATAAACGAGGTTTTCGGGTTTTTTTCTTGATCAGCTACTTGGATTTGGATTGGGCCGTTTTCTGGGTGAAAGCTTTTGCGCTTTCCCAGACGGATGGTAAATTGTAAATATAAACAGAACTAAAAACTGTAAATAATCACAGATTTGTACATATACACTTTGAACACGCACATTTTATCTTTCGTTATTTTACTTTTATCTGCATTTCGTTCATTCCGCATCGTTCTTCTGGTTTTTAGTTACATGTCATCTTATTGTTTGTCGGTTCCGCATCGTTTTCCTGTTGTTAATGTGGTGGATTTTTTTTATTTAGTTTTGTTTCTTTCGCTGAGGACGGTTTGCCGGAAGTCCAACCGAAATATCCGAAGTTGTAGGTGTGGTGTCAACAGGGAGTTAGAAATTCGTGTCTCCGAGTTTAAGAAAGTACGGGGCGATTCCGGAAGTGGGTTGCAAAAGTTCTATAGTTCCATTGTTTTATCTATTGTTTGTATTATAGGTCCCTGGTTCAAATCCCCGTTTTGGAGCGTTCTTGTTTTTCAGTTCCCTACTTACGACATGTCCTTTAAAGGACACCTGAATGAAGAGTACCAAGTATCATCCCAATCTGTATGACTTCCGTTAACATTGCCTGCAGAAAACCCAATCCAAATACGAAATAGTGTTTCCAAGCTATGATTTTTGCTCCATTTTGCATCTGTCCTTATTTCAGTACCGAACAATTTTAGAAATGAACAAATGTGTCCAATCAACCCTTCTTCTGGAATATTTTTTAACCAGTTAAGCCCAAACGTATATATAAAAGAAATTCCAATACGATCTGGCCAGCGCTGTACAAGATTTGAATGAATTGCGCTTTTTGTCTTGGAGTCTGCATGTGCAAAACTCCAGAAACGAACATCCCTATTTTGAAAACGTCACGCTCAGGAGAAGAATGCTCTCCGTGGCCATGTCTGTAAACGCATTCTCCATGGTGTGTTAAAGTATGGTTTCATTGTTCAGGTGTCTTTTAAAGTAGAGCTGAAATCCACACTATTCCATCATTTTATTTCTCACGGTAAATGAGCTCAGTTGTTTGTAGGATGTTCTTTAACCAATAATGTCTAATCCATTCAGGTTTGTTAACGCGTTACCGGACTTAGAGCCATCGGAATAAACAAAACCAACACCAAAAGCTTAGTAAGAACATGGAGCCGAAAAGGACGGTCGGACAAGGCCAGGCTCCTCATCTTACCAAACACTGAGAACGAGCCAGCTAACCACCTTGGTCAATCTTTGAGATGTGTTCTTGTTATAAGATGACGACACCGACAGAAAGACATTAGTTGCGTTTTTGCAGATACCATGGTATCTGTTACCACGGTAACTGGATCTGCAGTTAGTCGTTTTTGCAGTTGTCGTGGTATCTGATATACGGTTGCTCTGCAAAAACGACAATTGCCGAAATTGCGCTTTTCGAAGTCATCCCAAAAGAAAAACTGATATTCAGTCACATCACTAGCTGCCAAACTTCTTTCCCACCAATTTGACAAAAACTGAAGAAAGTGAGATGACTTTTTCAGATACCACGATCAGTTACCACGGTCGGGCCGTGGTATCTGAATATCAGATACCACTTTACCACACCACGACAACTGGCCAGATACCACATTACTGCAGAAACGCTTTTCGACCGTGGTATCAGATACTACGAAAAACGACTTTATACCGTGGTGTCAGATACAATGGTATCTGCAAAAACGTAACTGTTATTTTGCGAAGAAAATATTATCGAGTTATTTGCAAGTAAAGGTCTTTGCTCAAAGCTAGACACTCGCGGAAAGATAATTTCCATTATTACACCCGGGATTAGGCACAGTTTCTAACTACCCGACGAATTATTTTTTGAAATTTAGCTGTATGAACAAGCTTTAGTAGCATGCAGCAGTAGCTGATCTACATGTTACTATGCCAAGACTGGATGCTACTGGATACAACTACTGAAGATTACACCGCAAAGTCAAAGAAAAAGCACAGTTTAAGAAAATATTTCGGATTACCTACAAATTTGTCGTCGGGTAATCAGCCCCCACGGCCGTTCCCGGGAGAGTAACACGAGCATGAGAGAGAGCATAATACTCTATATGACTAATTCCAAAACACGCCAGTGATCCTCGGGAAGAACGAGAAAACGTAGCAATAACGACTCAAACTCACAACTCAATCCTATGTTAACCAATCACGGCGATGTTTGGGAGCAGCTGTGAAATCGCTTCCGGCTCTTCCGCTAGGTACAGGACGATTCTGCATCGGTGCATCGGCAAGAAGAGTTAGTCATCAAGTCAAGAGTATTTGGCCGAGTAGGAAGTAGAGTACGGTAGCCTACACGGTATAAACTGATCTGGCATCTTCCAAATCAGAAAGGCGAACAGCTTAACGGGGAGAGGGGGGATTGAATGAAAAGGAAGCCTAGGTGATGCCAGGAATGCGCAAGTAATTTAAAACAATCTGGGCGTCAATATTTCCAAAGCAAGATACAGGAAAGGCCAATAATTATGTGATGTACAATCGATTTAAGCATGCTCACATGGGACCGGAACAAGCGCGTAAACAGCGGCTGATCTGTTCAGACGACGGATCAACTGTTTTTGGGTTGATGGGAGAATTAAAAAGAAAAACCTAATTCCGAGCATTCTTTTTGTTATATAAAATAACACAAACATCTAGTGAGTTTGTCAAAGTCAAACATAGTTGACTTGTAGTCTTTAGACTAGAAAATAGTCACAAATCGAATATTGACAGATTTCAGGCGACTCGGTAATTTTAAGTTAAAAAGCAAGTAAAATCAATTTAAATGCTTTTGTTTCTAAAATATGAACATAAAACATAATTAATAGTAAATATAAATAATGAGAGAACATAATGCGATCATTTAGTGTTGTTTAGTCACTTTTCAGTGAAGGTTGAACGGAAAAATTATTCAAATTATTATCCTTTTTTCCAGAATCATTTAGCGATCCTGGGATGCTTAACGTAAAAATCATGAATGTAATGATGTAAAAATCATGTTATATTCACATTGGTCTGCCAGAATTTTAGCTGGATTGACCTAAAACTCGTCTAATTTGATCTAATTTCCCTAATTACAGTCTGTTTACTGTACCCAGAGTTATCAAAAGTTACATTCCAAAGGATTTAGTTTATCCCCATCGGTGACAGCGATAAAAATACGCGCCTATACTCTATATGACTAAGTCTAAAACACGCCAGTGATCCCCAGGAAGAACGAGAAAACGTCTCACTAACGACTCCAACACAACAACTCAGATCCTGTGTCTACCAATCACGGCGATCGTTGGGAACAGATGTGGTGCCGCTTCCTGCTCTTCCGCTAGGTATGCGGCGATTTTGCATCGGCAGAGAGAGTTAGTCATCAAGATTCAAGAGTATTTGGAAGATCCGAGGCTGATTTTTTGATTTTTTCAACCGCTATTTACGCGCGTAAATCAGCCGCGAATTGAAAATGCCGATTCTGTTTCCCCGTGTGCAAACAGGCTATTAGGTAAAGGCGGAAGAAACAAGACCTAAGGTTTCGATGGGATCCCAAAAATGTAATGTTTGATCCAGACACTGGGTCTTGTCTTCGCCAGATCCCGTCTTCGCCAGACTAATCATCAGAGAAAACGAATTTCATATATATACCCCTATAAGCCATATCTATTTTGACGATACTGACCGAAACTTCCTGCTTTACTTCTGCCAAATTTCCGGTTTCGGCCGAATTCCGAGCGAACTTCTTGTCCAGCAAAAAAGAAAATTCAGAATCGAATTCAGCGTACCTCCTTATCTCTATAAATAACATCTAATCAATTTCAAATAAAATATTATTTATATTATTATTATTTATATTATATTATTTATAAAAAAAAACCGTTACAACCGGGTTCCGGACGAATCATATGTCTGGTTAAAAAATGATTGTCATATACAGACTCAGCGTCTCTTCTTACCCCTTAATCTGTCATCTAATCAACTTCAAATAAAACTTGTTGCTTTTAACAAATTTTCCGGTTTTGGACGGATTCCGGGCGAACTAGTTGTCCGGGTAGAAAATACTTTTCACATAAGTGTTCAGCATTTCTACTTACCCCTGAACCTAACATATAATCAACTTCAAATGAAACTTTTACTTTTAACCAACTTTCCGTTTTTTGCCGGATTCCGGGCGAACTACTTGTCGGACGAGAAAATGTTTTGCATATTCGTGTTCTGCATGTCTTCTTCTTACCCCATAATCGACTATCACATTAGCTGTTTAAAATATTTTGTTTGACCCTTAATTTGAACCCCCTCCCGCACCCCTAAACGTAGGGCTACAGAGCCCATCTATGAACTTGACTTTACCCTTGACCCAAAGAATCCTCACACCAAGTTTCATCAAAATATCTCATTCCCTTGGACAGTTATCGTGCTAACAGACGGACAGATGGACAACTTTTACGATGTCATGGGTATAGCCTACCTCCACTTACGCTTCGGAATCCCAAAAATCAGGATCCTTGGTAGACTGCACTGTAAAAAAAATCTTGCAGTATTTGCTACTGGGATTAATCTTGTCTCTAAAAAGTTTAATCTTGTCTCTAAAAAGATAATCTTATCTCTAATTCGGATTAATCTTGTCTCAGTAGAGATAAGATTAGTCCCAGTAGCAAATACTGCAGTTAACTTTAATCCTAACTCGGAGAAACTTTTTACAGTACGGCCCCACAGGCTTTTCAGTAGTAGCCAACTAGATTACCTATCCATCTATTATCTACACATTCCACTCCACAAAGCGTGATGAAAATCCTGTCTTCGGCATTCAAATTACATCCGTTTACACGGAAATCGAACGGCCAATAATTACCTTTGGACAGCATTCAAATTTATGACCTGGCTCGGACTCAACTCCACGTTATTCATGACCTCACCATCCGCCTTAATTTGTTGGAGGAGACTTCGACCCTGACGCACGATCTTCCCCATTTCTTCTTTCAGCTGAACAAACTCTTGGCTCTGAAACAAGAAGAAAAGATGAATACGGAATCGGACGAGAGTGTGGGAAGGGGAATACATCTGAATAGATATCGCATATTATTCCTCGAATTTGAGGACGTTATGACGAGTCTCACACGGGCTCGGTCGACAACATGTTGTTCGCCGTTCCTGAAGCTGATAATATCATTATGGACAAAAAAGGATAGAAAACCGTGATTTTCGTTTTTTTTTCTTGATCAGCTAGTTATCCCTCTAAAATGATGTGCGAGAGATAAATATAACTTCGGATATTTCGGTTGCACTTCCGGCAACCAGAAGAACGATGCGGACTATAAATACAATATATACATAATATATGTGGATATCACTATAAATACAAATTATTTTACTTGTATTTGTATGTCATTCAGTCCGCACCGTTCTTCTGGTTTTTAATTACATGTCCTTTTATGGTTTGTTGGTTCCGCATCGTTTTTCTGTTGATATTGTGTTGGATCTTATGATTTAGTTTCGTTTTTTTCGCTGAGGACGGTTTGCCGGAAGTGCAACAGAAATATCCGAAAACCCCGAAAATCTCGGTTTTCTATGTCCTTTGGAATGAATGGTCAGCTTGGCTTTAAACCTTATATTAATGCACAAAAACTAGTGGGAACTGACAATATAACCGTAGAATTCCATATAACCCAGTGTTCACACTCACTCACAAAAATGAGACGCATTTGCAGTCGTAGCCCTGGCCGGTCACTAGGATATAAGTAAGTAAGTAAGTAAGTAATTTATTTATGACCCGCCATTTTGAAAAGGCGGAGTAAATGACAAAAGTAAAGAAAATAAACAAAACACATATATACACACAGAAAAAGACATATTTGTCGCGGCAGTATCTATCGTTCCCGGACCTGGAACTGATAACTCAAATGCTAAAAAGTACTCCACCGGTCAAGTATGCTGCCACACAGGAGCTAATAGGACTCGACCAGTCGAGGAACAAGGGTTATGGGAGCTATTAATACTCGACCAGTCGAGGAATCGAGCCTCCAGTCGCTATTAGTACTAGACTGGTCGAGTTCTCGTTTCTTGGAAAGCTAAAAGTACTTGACTTTATGGGACTTGCAGTCAGAAAGGAACAGGTCATGTATGTAGGTGGCTATGGAAGTAGGTTGCATTAGTATTAAAAGTTCGGCAGGTCTTTTAAGACGTGCATCAAAACACGCTGTGTCTGCTTAATACCAACTAATTTTTGTGCATCTTAATCCAGCAATCTTTTCCTTTCATGAAAACGCTATCTATAAAAACTAAAAATAACGTATTTAAGAATAACGTACATTTATTTCATTCAGCCTACCATTCGCAATTGGCAAATCCCTTTGCTTACCACCTGGATGCGAGTCGGCGATGCTAGGATTCTTTGTTTCAACGAGCACGTTGAATTGGAAATGTAACATCTTGTGGGTTCCAGATATCATCATGGGATAGGTTCATATCTTTGCTAACATTTATATTCTTGCTCGAAATTACTTAAGCTTGTGTCCAGAAAGGGTGAAGAGTGGATTAGTATTGATGCCTCCAGGTTTTGAGAGTAAGAGGCGTTATTGGATTTTTTGTCGCAGTACCTATTTTTCTTCACTAATTTGGAGCAGATTACGTTTTTCAAGGCGGCGAATGAAATCATCCCTCCTTGTCACGTGACCAAGGAGGCGAGAAAAGATTAGATACTTCATTCTGAGTGGTGGACTTTCTTTTACGGGGAAACACTTACATTATGATGGGTAATAAATTGTGAATAAATTGTAATAAATTGACTGGAAATTGTACTCCTCAGTTCTGAGGGAAATAAATAAATAAATAATAATAATAATATCTTCCCACTGTGAGCCAGCAAGTTCAGTCGCTTTTCTTCGTGCGAAGGTCGTTAGCACGAAATTTACTGACTGGAAATCATTTAAAAATTCAAATACAAAAGCAAAATTAGTAACGTAATTGTCAGACAAGAAACTATGGTTTCGCCAATCAGCGTATCATAAAGTCAAGGGAGCGTGAATTGGAAAACAAGCATGACAATTTCTGTGTTACCTTGTCAAAGGCTGAAGTCTCCAGATTAGCCTATGCTATTGAACGACAAGGTCTGGCGCCGTTGTTTCCGGGCCATCTCCTGCGATTCCGAGAGCATATAGAAGTGTTTATAACTAGATATTACACTGTCAAAAGTTTCATAACAGACAACACTTGTCTGTTGAAACCGCGCATCCTTGTGTACTCTGTTCTGAAACTTACGACAGTGCAGTTTTATAACAATTGTTAATATCTTCAAATATACTTTTGTGTTTTCTATCAGTCACCTATTTATTAATTTATTGATTTATGAGAAAAAAAAATTATTTTCTATTTATTTGAGCTGAGCATCCTAGATGACAAAAACTGCATCTGTCTCGCTACAAATATATTTTGGTTATACTGGTTTATAATAATGCATTATTTGTACCTGAATGAACCGGAGATCTGCGTTCTGTAAAAGCGATATTTAAGCGAACTACAACTCAGAAGGTGGTCGATAACGACTTTAGGGGAACCGATTCAAACAACTGCATCAGGACTCGGAATCTTTCAAAAAAGATTCAGTCAAATGTCGTTAAAGCATTGTTCAAATAGGTGTAACAAGCTGCATAGCGCTATACGTGACGTTTACGTCTTAATACACACTCTTGTTCAAACTGAGACTAAAAGGTTTTTATCAATGCAACGTTCTGTGTTGCCGCGCTGATACAATTTTTCGAGCTTCACAAGATCAGAAAAAGTATTCGTAGTAGTACTTGAAGTACACGTGCACAATTTGACGACTATTATATTGTAAAAAAAAATACTAAATTAACGGATGGACAGCATTGGTCCTCGAACGAACAATAAGTGGCTGTGACAGAATAAAATGTGTTCTTTTGAAGAAAAGTTGTTACTTCAGCTTCCAACAAACTAGAACTGTGATGCTTCCCGTGGCAACCATGGCGAAGCTGCTCTTTCCTCGACCTACTGGCGGAACCAACCAAGCAATCTGATTGGATCTGCATACTCCAAAATAGAACCCGGATCTATAATAATAATAATAATTTATTTTTGACCCAGTATACAAGAAAATTTTTTCTACCGTTAGTTCTCTATGTCTTTGTTTTATTAATGTACGTTTGTTTTCTTTTCCCTTCTTCTTCTTTTCTTTCTTTTTTCTTTTCTTTTTCTTTGTATTTCTTTTCTTGACAAATGAATGAATACTGTCACCCGTTACGGGCAGTGCTCACTTAGGGTGAAGTTAGTTTAGATTGCAGCGTATGATTGTTTTTTGTTAATAAACTGAACTGAACTGAACTGAAAAGAAGCGGAGTAACTTAAGAAAAAAGAAAAGGGAACGTAAATTACAAAACAACAACAACACAAAATAAAACAACTCAAAACTCAGCGCGCTGTCGCTACCCGGATGAGCGGATGGTTAACACCCAACGTGGCAAAAATGTTCTCCTGAAGGCGGCTACTTTGTTTTATAAAACAACTAATATAAGGTTTGAAGCCAAGCTGACCATCCATTTCAAATACAATAGAAATGGGTGAAAGCTTCTGCGCTTTCCCAGACGGATGGTAAATTTGTAAATACACACAGAACTCAGAATTGTAAATAATCACAGATCTGTACATACACACTTTTAACACGCACATTTTATCTTTCGTTATTTTATTTTTATCTGCATGTCGCTCAGTCCGCACCGTTTCTTCTGGTTTTTAGTTACATGTCGTCTTAGTTCCGCATCGTTTTCCTGTTGTGATTGTGGTGGATTTTATGATTTAGTTTTGTTTTTTTCGCCGAGGACGGTTTGCCGGAAGTGCAACCGAAATATCCCAAATTTATTTATCCCTCGCACATCATCTTGGAGGGGTAACTAGCTGATCAAGAAAAAACCCCGAAAATCTCGTTTTTTTCTATTGTATTTAAAACAAGAGCTGTAAGCTCATATGGCACTTGCATGTGTCAAGATGATTTGATTGATCAAGAGTAAGTTTCGACTTTGCGGTTGAGATGCGCGCTATAAGGGAGCTGGAACTTCATTTGTGAGCAAAACCCTTGAGGCAAAACTGCTAATGGGCTGATGGGCATCACGAAAATGCATATATTGCTTAAAAGTATTTTTTTTACTTTGCGGTCAAGATTGGTACTTTAAGGAATAATCGGATTTGGGAAGTAGCAATTTCTAAGCAAATGTTGTTGAGTCTCCAATATTCCAGCGAAGTTTAATCGTCCTAGCACATCAGGAAGTACCTTAACGCGCGATCACCGGAATCCCAGACCCCCCTCCCCCTCCTCCAACTCCACCCACAATAACCGGAGCCAATCCTGTTCTGTAAATGATTAATCCAGAGCATCTGTTTGTCATTCCCACGAAGTTCGATCCAGATCACACCAGTCTAAGCGGGTCAAGTATTTTCCGCCCTCCCCCCGATAATTGCCGGATTCGGTCCGGAAATGAAAAAGGTCACAAGAGAAAAATGTCCTCTGTTTAATTATTAAATTTCACTCGAATCCGATCACCCGTTCCAAAGTTACGCATGACTCAATATTCCGGATTCCCCTCCCTCAACTCCCCCCCCCAAGATTATCATATCGAGGATTTTTTTTTTCTTCCAAGTCAGTTTGACCGGGTCCCTGATATGCCTTCCAAGTTTCGTCGTGAAAATCCCCCAAAAACGGAATTCCAGGAGACCCCTCCCCCCCCCCCTCAAGTGTCCGGATCCAGTCAAATTATGTAAAAGATTTATATGGACCAGATCTTCGTTCTTCCCAGCAAGTTTCACTCCGATACCATCATTCTAACCGTTTCTCGAGATTTCCGGTCCACCCCCCCCCCCACACCCCACCCAGCTCCCCCGCGGTGCATGTAGCCAATCCGATTCAGCAAATGACTTACCTAGAGCATCTGTTTGTTCTTCCCACAAAGTTCCATCCCGATCCCTCCATTCTAAACGGGGCACGTATTCCCCCCCCCCCCCCCCAATAGTTGCCGGATCCGGTCCGGATATGAAAAAAATCATCGGAGAAATGTCCTCTGTTGAATTCTTAAATTTCACTCGAATCCGATCAACCATTCCAAAATTACGCATGACTGAAAATTTCGGATTCCCCTCCCTCCACTCCCCCCACCATTATCTGATCGACAAAATTTTTATTTTGAAGTCAGTTTGATTGGGTCCCTGATATGCCTGCCAAGTTTCATCGTGAAAATCCCCAAAACCACCATCACCGGAATTCCGGGACCCCCCCCCCCCCATAAGTGTCCGGATCAAGTACAATGGCCTAAAGGACTTATCTAGAGCAGATGCTTGTTCTTCCCAGCAAGTTTCACTCCGATCCCTCCATTCTAACCGTTTCTTGAAATTTCCGGTCTCCCCCCCCCCAACTCCCCCCCTGGCTACCGAATCCGGTCAAGACTTTAAACGGGACATTACAGATATATATTCTGTTCAGTTATGAAGTTTCATTACAATCCGATCATCCGTTCGAAAGTTACACACTTCTCAATTTCCCGGATTCCCCTGCGGATTCCCCTCCCTCCACTCCCCCACCATTATCTGATCGACAATATTTTTATTTTGAAGTCAGTTTGATTGGGTCCCTGATATGCCTGCCAAGTTTCATCGTGAAAATCCAAAAAACCACCATCACCGGAATTCCGGCCCCCCCCCCATAAGTGTCCGGATCCAGTACAATGGTCTAAAGGACTTATCTAGAGCAGATGCTTGTTCTTCCCAGCAAGTTTCACTCCGATCCCTCCATTCTAACCGTTTCTTGAAATTTCCGGTCTCCCCCCCCCCCCCCAACTCCCCCCTGGCTACCGAATCCGGTCAAGACTTTAAACGGGACATTACAGATATATATTCTCTTCAGTTATGAAGTTTCATTACAATCCGATCATCCGTTCGAAAGTTACACACTTCTCAGTTTCCCGGATTCCCCTGCCCTCCCCCCCCCCCCCAAAATGGTCGGATCAGAAAACTGATTATTCCTAATTTTGTTTGGTCGGGTCTCTGATATGCCTGCCAAGTTTCATGGTCCTAGCACAACTGGAAGTACCTTAACTCGAAAAAGTGTGACAAAATGCCCTAAATTTTCAAGTTTCCAGCGCCCCGCACTCCCCCCCATATGGTCGGATCGGGAAACTGATTATTTCCAGGTTAGTTTGGTCGGGTCCGTGATATTCCTGCCAAGTTTCATTGTCCTAGCTCATCTGGAAGTACCCTCACTCGAAAAAGTGTGACAAAATGCCCTAAATTTTCAAGTTTCCAGCGCCCCAGCTCCCCCGCATATGGTCGGATCGGGAAACTTATTATTTCCAGGTTACTTTGGTCAGGTCCCTGATATTCCTGCCAAGTTTCATTGTCCTAGCTCATCTGGAAGTACCCTAACTCGAAAAAGTGTGACAAAATGCCCTAAATTTTCAAGTTTCGAGCGCCCCCACTCCCCCGCATATGGTCGGATCGGGAAACTGACTATTTCCAGGTTCGTTTGGTCGGGTCCCTGATATTCCTGCCAAGTTTCATTGTCCTAGCTCATCTAGAAGTACCCTAACTCAGAAAAAAAGTGACAAAATGCCCTAAATTTGCAAGTTTCCAGCGCCCCGCACTCCCCCCCATATGGTCGGATCGGGAAACTGATTATTTCCAGGTTAGTTTGGTCGGGTCCCTGATATGCCTGCCAAGTTTCATTGTCCTAGCACATCTGGAAGTACCCTAACTCGGATATGTGGGACAAAAAAACTCGGACCGACCGACAGACCGACAGACCGACAGACGGAATTGTGATCGGTATATGGCACTTGAGCCAGAGGCTGCAAGTGCCATAAAAACTAATAATATCAGGAGCACCAAAAAGTCTCATGATCTTTCTGTCGCTGTATCTGCGAGGTAGATACAGTAATTCTCCTTGAATTATTGTACTATTCTCCTTATGTATGCTATGCATGCTCCTTATGTATACTATTCTCCTTCTGTACTATTCTCCTTGTAGGCCTACACTTTATTACCTCGTTTATTACACCGCGCCCCGAGGAAAAGAGGAATTTGAATATGCCACATGACACCTTAGTTGCGTTTTTGCTGATACCATGGTATCTGTTACCACGGTAACTGGATCTGAAATTAGTCGTTTTTGCAGTTATCGTGGTATCTGATACACGGTGCTTTCCAAAAACGACTATTGCCGAAATTGCACTTGTAAGTCATCCCAAAAGAAAAACAGATATCCAGTTACAGCACTAAGTGCTAAACTTCTTTCTCACCAATCTGACAAAATTTGATGAAACTGAGATGACTTTTCAGATACTACGGCCAGTTACCACGGTCGGACCGCAGTATCTGAATATCTGATACCACGATAACTGGCCAGATACCACGATAACTGCAAAAACGCCTTTTGACCGTGGTATCAGATACCACGATAACTGCAAAAACGACTTTAGACCGTGGTAACAGATACCATGGTATCAGCAAAAACGCAACTCTTATTACACCCATTTGAACTACGCACAAGACCATCCTGCATATCGCAGTCATTGAAAACGTCGGGAGAAGATGATGATGATGAAATTTTATTTAAGCACTTAAGAAGAGGAAAATAGCGCAGTACAGACAAATAAAAGGAAAAAATACATTGAGCTTTTAATATTGTAGTAAATGCGCAAGATACAAAAAATAAACATTAAAAAAAAGAAAAGGGACTAATCGAAGAAAGGATCGAGCGATTAGAGAAGATCAGTAGAGAAGCTGCACGTGCTAAAGCACAAGTAGCAGGAATACATTTCGGTGTACAGTGTTCTAACAGATACGTCGGGTTTTCTTAAACATTATCAATGCTGTTTTCAGTCTCTCGGCAGCCATGGCTTTCGGGAGAAAAACGGAAAAAGTTGCATAACCGAAGAAACACGGAAAAACTTGCATAACCGAAAGGATGCAGTATTTGCTACTGGGATTAATCTTATCATTGTTGAGATAAGATTACCCCTAATTCGGATTAATCTTATCTCACCAGAGATAAGATTAATCCAAGTAGCAGATACTGCAAGATTTTTTTACAGTGTACTGTAAAAAAAGCTCTTCGCTTTCAGATAACTTAATCTGCAGTATTTTGCATTCTAGCGTTTTAATCCTCCTTCGAATTTTCCTCCTCCGGACAAGTACGGTTTAGGAGAGACTTTTTACAGTGTGATTTATTTTTTAGAATATGTATGGGGTTGTCAGAGAAAAAACAACAACAAAACACCACAACATCGTCCAGGAATGTACCGTTGTTAGGAGGTTCAGTAACCCCCTTCAAAAACTTAAAGCACAACTCTTACTAGAAATGATCTTTTCCCTGTAAAATGGACCAGAAAAAACATTTTCGAAAATACCATTACTTTCCACCTGATAGGCTACTAGCAATTCTCTTTTTAGCGCTTTTCGATTACATCCAGCCTTCCTGCTCTCCTAGGCGGCGGCTGGGGGCAAAAGATTTGAAAACTGAACGTGCTTTGGTTAAAAACTGGGAAAACTAAGCAAATAAAAGAAGTAATAAACAGAAGATTATCACATCGTTATGTGTGAAAGAGTCGTCAGCGGACACCAAAGACTTCGCAAACTTTTCGTTGGGTTAAGGGAAAACTCGGCAAGGCCGAAAAAGCGCTAAAAATTCGTAGTTACGAAACGAAACAACGGAGAAAGGTGGGGATTTTAGAAACTTATAATTCCATATGGGAGCTAAGTATATTATAAAAGGCAGAATAAGCAAGAGGGGTCCTTTAAGGTACATAAGGTAAGTAAACACTAGAGCAAATTTTTTTTTAAAAGAAACAAGAAGACAATGGTAAAAAAAGAGAGAAGAAAAATCACGCACTTACTCAGTTGATGGTCGCACACCCCACAAAAAAAAACAACAAGTAAACGCTCTAAAATCCCGTTTCCAAAAAGAATTACAACTACCCCCCCCCCCCCCAAAAAAAAAAAAAAATTAGCAATACATAATAAGACTGTGGGCAAACCTGTGAACGACTTAACTCATGAATAATTACACTGTAAAACTCATATTGGCGAAGGGCGAAGGGTCTCGACGGAACTCGCACATATTCCCTAACCTTTTTAATAATGCCTCATGCAAATTATCCCACACTGTCGGTCCAACACGACTTAGAGAAAATAGTGATTTTGTGCGAACAACCTGTGGTATTCATGTCCGTAGCGTGACTCGTTGGATAATTATTTACCACACCTCCAGAAATAAACATATTCAAGAAACACTTGGGAACCAGATTCGAAAAATATTTAGACATAAGTAATGCATGATAAAATTTTCCAAGGCCTGACAAAGGAAGAATATTTAACTGCACATATGATGTGATATGATATGGTTTTTATTACAAAAAAGCCCGAGGGCCATGGCAACACAAATATCAACGAAAAAAAAGACAAAAACAACAAACAAACCAAATTTTGAATCGGCCATTAAATAAAAAAAAAAAAAAAAACTCGACAATTCCTAAATGAAATTCTCACGATGCCTCATTGCCAGCTTGAGGAATCTTCCCAAACTTTTGATCACCGCAAGACAATCAGTCTTCTTCTTTCTCACCATCCATTCCTCATCATACACTCTTAAACCAAAAATGTCATACCTCAACTCATCCAACTCGCAACACGTACACATCAGGTGGACCACATCTTCGTTCAAATCTCCACACATAGGGCAGAAGTAAGGACCCATTCTCCCATTTAAACCACATATTTCCTCCTCCGGTTCCCCAACGGTAAGCTATCGGCCCGTAAACTAAGCAATTATTTGAATTCTTCCTTACTCATTCCCACTTTAAATAAATACTTTTCGCCCATGTCTCTACCGACGAGAAATACCGGTTATATTTCTCCATGTTTCTCACCAGAACCAGGGGGGTTGTGCGAGGCTACAAACAGCCGAGACGGATGTGTGATTTTTGAGAAACACAACAGAAGTAAGGACCCATTCTCCCATTTAAACACATATTTCCTCCTTTTCTTTATTTTCTTCATTTACTCCGCCTTTTCAAAATGGCGGGTCATAAATAAATTACTTACTTACTTACTTACAACACCTGCAAAACACAGTAGAGTTTCGAAAGACTAAGGAGTCACGTATTTTAGAATTTTGTAGTATAAAGTGTATATACTGTGACCATGGTCTATCACTGTAACTTAAAAATTACTTGTTTGAGGGGTGACAACTTTAGTGGTAGGGTACACACTCAAACGAAGAATAGGCGGAACCAATAAGTACTAGACTGGCATCTATGGTATTTTGATCATGAAAAGTTACGGATGGCTTTATATACCAATAAGTTTATATAAGATGATGTTCCAAGTTTTCATCAGTCACGATGTCTACGATTGAAAAGGATAAAGTTCAACTCGCTTTAGTCCCTGCTTCAGATATTCTGTTGTTGATTTCTTCAAGGCTAAGGAACAGCCATGTGTTTACGGATTGTGTCATCAGTTCAGAAAACAACTGATCTTGGAACACCAGGTTGGAAATCTCGATTGGTTGACAACTTCAGCATAGCGCAGCAACAAAAACCGAAGTGTTGCTAGCAACACTTCACGTTGCCCAGGCAACGTAGGTCTAGTCTATTTTTCGGTTAAGATGCGCACTTTAACGGTGCTAGAAATTCCGAGGGGTTGCTCACTCCCAAAATGGTTGTACAGTGGTGCCCAGCCGGTGCCTAGCCGGTGCCCAGCCGGTGCACAGCCAGTGCCCAGCGAGTGCCCAGCGGTGCTGGTGCCCAGCCGGTGCCCAGCGGTGCCCAGCCGGTGCCCAGCGAGGGAGTACAGTGGTGCCCAGCGAGTGAGCAACCCCTCGAGAAATTCATTTCTAAGCAAAACCCTTGAGGCAAAAATGATCATGGGCTCATGTGGATCATGAAAATGTGGGTTTTGCTTAAAAGTATTTTTTGTACTTTGCGGCTAAGATGAGTACTTTGAATTTGGGAAGTGACAATTTGTAAGCCTATCTCATTAAGTCTCTAATATTCAAGCCAAGTTTCATCGTCCTAGCACAACTGGAAGTACCTTAAACTGCGATCACCGGAATTCCAAACCCCCTCCAACTCCCCCCAGAGTCCCCGAATCCGGTCCGGTTCTGTCACGGATTTAGCTAGGGCTCATGCTTGTTATTTCCACCAAGCGTCATATCTACGCGTCACTCTACGCGTGTCAGAAAATTTCCGGTCCCCCCTCCGGACTTTGATCACATTGATCGAGTCCTGTCCGCACTTAAAATGGGATATCTGAGACATGATTTTTTCGAATGTCAAGTTTCATTAAGATCCGATCACCCGTTCAAAAGTTGGACATACCTCTAAAGATTCCAAATTCCCCTCCATCCACCCCCTCGACCATGGTCAAATGGGAGAAACGGCTGTTCTTAAGTTAAAATTGTCGAATCCCTGATATGCCTGCCAAGTTTCATCGTCCTAGCACATTGGGGTAAGCATCTTAACTCGGGATCACCGGAATTTCGGAACCCTCCCTCCAACTCTTCCACAGTGCTCGGGATCCGGTCCGGTCTTGTCAACTATGTATCTAGGGCTTGTGCTTGTTCTTCACACCAAGTTTAATCCCGATCCGTCCACTATGAACATGTCACATATTTCCGGTCCCTCCCCTCCAACTCCCCCCAAAGTCACCGGATCCATTCCGGACTTGAAGAGTGACATCTGAGACACGACGTCTTTCCAAATATCAAGTTTCATTAAGATCTGATTCCCCGTTCAAAAGTTATACATACGTCAATATTTCGGATTCCACCTCCCTCCATTCCCCCCACGGTTGTCGGATCGGGGAAGTGACTATTTCCAAATTAGTTTGGTTTGGTCCCTAATACGCCTGCCAAATTTCATCGTCCTAGCACTGCTGAAAGGACCCTAACTCGAGAACAGTGGCTTGACAGACCGACCCACCGACCAACCGAAAAGTGATCGGTATATGGCACTTGAGCGGAGCTGCAAGTGCCATGAAAACGGTTCTGTATTTGTGCATGTTTCTGCTAGAATTCATAGAGTCTGGAGAGAGGCTTAAAACAGCGAAAGCCGTGGGTAATTTGTTAACAGAAAAGCCTAGTAATAAGTAGCCTACTCTAACTATTTCAAAATGATGGAACATACACACTGAATAGCGCGAGGGATCTTTTTAGGAATAGCAACTACTCACAGGGGCTTTTTGCTCAGTGGCGGGTCACATCTGCAAACTGACTTGTTTATTTTATCTTATTGATTCTTGCTTCTATGAAGCGCTGTACTTGGTGAATATTTATTCAAACAATGTTTACAACGGATACGTCAGCTACGATTCTTCATCAGCGATATGTCGGCCCTTCTTGGCAAGGGTCCTCCTCAGGCTGTCAATCCTCTGGGTCAACCTCGGGGAAGGAAACAAACCTGTAATCTTGATTACAAAACCTGTAATCTTGAACCTGTAATCTTGATTACAGGTTTGTTTCCTTCCCCGACGTTGACCCAGAGGATTGACAGCCTGAGGAGGACCCTTGCCAAGAAGGGCCGAAATATCGCTGATGAAGAATCATAGCCGAGTATCCGTTGTATACATTATTTGAATGCATGTTTCAAAGTCAGCTTGGGCTCAAAGAATATTTATGCTTGGTGAATAGAAGACCCCCTCCCACTCTCGTCCAACTAGACAAATATCGAAATGAGCAACTCTGGCATTCACCAGACGAACAATCAAGCCATAGTTCATTCGCTTCTGGGATCTTTCTATGAGGAAAATTTTGTCAATGAAGCTAGACAAGCGAAATGAAATGGGTCTTTTCCAGGGATTGGGGAATTCCTCTCCTTCCATAAGAATGGAATTTCGAAGGACACGATTTGAATCTTGAACCATTCGCTTTTTATGTCTGGTCAAGTGAAAAAAGAAAATTGTTCCTTGGATCATGAAAAATTTGAAAGAAGTTGAAGATGAAACCCTCTCTAAATTCTGAAGCGAGTGGAAAAAAAAAGGAATCTGTTCAGAAGAAATAGTCGAGTTGGACAAGTAGGATGGAATGATGCCAAGAATTCTATACAGGCAGGAAGCAGTAACTGAAATGGAATAACGTCATAGTCAAGCTGCTTTCACATTGACGCGGCGTTGCGATGCGTTGCGTATGCGTTTATCTTGCGTTGCGTATAGGTTGCGCAGCGTATCTTTCACACCTGCGCAAGGAGCTTTCTCGGTTTCTTCTGCTGTAATTTAATTTCTTCCACTAGTAGCAAGTTTTTCTTCATCATCAGCATGTTTTTCTAGTTTTTCTTCAAAATCTTCCATTTTCGACAAATCTGATGCGTTGCGTTTTATTTGTCTGCGTAAGCTCTGCGTTGCGTCGACGCAAGCCCAACGCAAGGCTTGCGTAGCTCAGTGTGAAAGGCAAACGCGTCAATGTGAAAGCAGCTTCAAGCTTTGCTTGAAAGCTTGCTGTGACTCAGTCAACCCTACGAACTAATGAACGCATGGGTATTAGTACGAGTAGGTGATGCAAGAGAGTAAATGAGAGCGTTACAAAATAACCCCCTTCAACCCCCCTAGGTTCGAACCTAGAAGTAGGATATCTAGTTTCACTCGAGTCTGAGCACAACTGGCATCGCCTCGGATGTTCCAGGGCAAACAAAAATTTCTACTTTCCAAGTTTAGATCCACTCGTTTGATCCCTACTACTAACTTCTACTTACCACTAACCACTACTTCCGGTACCCCTCCAACTCCCCCAACCGCGGCCGAATCTGGCTCAGAGAAATAAATGATCATCCAGAGCATCTTCTCTAACCATCTATCAAGTTTCATTCGAATCTGAGCATTTTTTTTTTAAATTCCGGTCACCGCCCCCCCCCCCCTCCTCACCGTGCCCGGATCCGTTCCGGACCCTAAAATATGTCATCTACGGCATATGACTACTCTATAATTTCCAAGTTTCATTCAAATCGTTCCAATCGTCTGACCACTATGCGAGCCAAAAAATTTCCAGGACTTCCCCTCCAACTCCCCCACTGTGGGGGAAGTGTGGAAGAACACATAAACGTCGCATCTCTGACATCTTCTTTTCCATCAAGTTTGACTCGAATCAGAGCACATCTGCAAATTTCCGGTTCCCGCTTCATCCTCCTACCGTGGCCGAATCTGGTCAGGAGGCCAAATAATAAATCTAGGCTGCATAAACTTAGTACTGTCCAACTTGCATCCCATTCCGCCCATTCGTTTGATTTTTGGTTAAAGCACAGCTCTTACTAGAAATGAACTTTTCCCTATAAAATGGACCAGAAAAACGTTTTCAAAAATACCTTCACTTTCCACCTGAAACTAGCGATTCTCTTGTTAGCGCTTGTCGATTGTATCCAGCATTCCTGCTCTCCGACGCGGCGGCTGGGGGCAAAAGATTTGAAAACTGAACGTGCCTTGGTTAAAAAGTGGGAAAACTAAGCAAATAAAAGAAGTAATAAACAGAAGATTATCACATCCTTATGTGTGAAAGAGTTGTCAGCGGACAATGAAGATTCCGGCAAACTTTTCGTTGTGTGACAGGAAAACTCGGCAAGGCCGAAAATGCGCTAAAAATTCGTAGTTACGAAACGAAACAATGGAGAAAGGTGGGGATTTTAGAAGCTTATTATTCCATATGGGAGCTAAGTATATTATAAAAGGCAGAAGAAGCAAGAGGGGTCCTTTAAAGGAACTGAAGTTTTCCCAGGGCATTGTGTCGGGTCCATAAGTCTATTTGGTCGGGTCACTAATATGCCTGCCATGTTTCATCGTCCTTAGCACGCCATCACCGGAAGTCCGGGAAACTCCCTCCAATTGGTTCCAACACTCTCCAAAGAGCTCCGATACGATTTGGTTCTATCACGAATGCTTATGATTGTTCTCCCAAATCCCATCCCGATCCCTCGATTCTAAGCGTTTTCACGAGATTTCCGGTGTCCCCTCCAACTCCCCCCCACAAGTATCGGATCCGGTCCAGAACTGAAACGATACATCTGAGATGATAGCTCTTTGCACTTGCCAAGTTTCTATTTATACAGTCCCCACCCCTCCACTCCCCCCACGATGGTTCGACCGGAGAAAAACTATTCTCATGTCAGTCTGTAGGGTTCCCTGATATGCCTATCAAGTTTCATCATCCTAGTACATCAGGAAGTACCGAACTCGCGGCACCACCAGAATTCCGGAACCCCCTCCAACTTCCCCCACAGTGAACTAATCCGGTCCAGTTATGTCAGCGATATATCAAGGACTTGTGCTTGTTCTTCCACCAAGTTTCGTCCCGATCCCTCCACTCTAAGCGTTTCCCAAGATTTCTGGTTCCCTCCTTCATCTCCCCCAAAGTTACCAGATCCGGTTCGGGATCGGTCGGCACGAGAACTTTCCAAATATCAAGTTTTCCTAAGTTCCGACCACCCGTTCGAGAGTTATACAAAACCTCAAATTTCCGGATTCCCCCTTCCTCCACTCCCCCTCTGGTTGGATCGGAGAAGTGACTTTTTCCAAGTTAGTCTGGTCGGGTCCTTGATATGTGTGCCAAGTTTCATCGTCCTAGCTTATGTGGAAGTGCCAGAACAAGCAAAATCCGGACCGACCGACCGACGGACGGACAGAAATTGCGATCGCTATATGGCACTTAGCCGAAGGGTAAGTGCCATAAAATCCGAAGACCCCCCCCCCCCCCCCTCTCCTCCCGGTACCAAAACCTCCCTGGCAAAAACTCCCGAATGCAAATATATGGCAAATTAGAAAATCTTTTTAAAACTGCAGTTTTGAGTGCAAGCACTTAAGAATTTTCCCTAGACACGCTTGACGGCCGCACACTGGCCGCTCGCCTATATATACTGTTCATAAAAAAAAAAAAAATCATGACTACTAATTGTGGGGGGGGGTGGGGGTGGTCCGGGTGGTGTAGGGGGTAGCCGGAACCCCCACTCACAGTTTGGGATGGAAGGTTGTTCGAACAACCTGTAAGTCTGTTCTGGAAGGACCATCTTCCAACACTCCTTAGCAAGTGTCACCAACTTAATTTGACATCTTGTTATCGCAAGCCTTAGTTGCAAATCCAGACGGTAAACACGACCTACCTGACTTGATAGTTGGAACTCGATGGCAGTCACTTCGTTCGGAACCTCTGATTCATTCAATCTTCTCGAGAACTTTTTCAAAGATGCCGAAATGTCGGAAACGTTGTCCGAAAACTTTTCGATGCTCTGGAAAAAAAGGGAATCAAGGAAGCTTGCTGAAAAAACTTGTGTCTACACAGGAAGAAGCACCAGAAGTTTCCTGCAACGACTCGGAAATTCTCATAGCCAATATGAATAGCTATAGCTTTCTCACATCATGGGAACACTGGCATTAGGCAACTTCTGTTTTGACTGTTTATGTTTGTTCTTTTACTTCAGTATATTTCACTTATATATCCTTACTTTTGCTAGCGTTCGTTCTCAGTGTTCGTTGGTGAAAGCCAGTAGTATAGGGCGATTCTGGCGATCTAGAAAGCTCGGCTAGTTTATATACTGGCTGGTTTATGCGACTTAAGCATTCTTCAAATAAGCTGAATAGCACTACACTGTAAAAAAAAAATCTTGCAGTATTTACTACTGGGATTAATCTTATCTTTATTGAGATAAGATTACCCCTAATTCGGATTAATCTTGTCCCAATAGAGATAAGATTAATCCCAGTAGCAAATACTGCATCCTTATTCAGAGAAACTTTTTACAGTGTATACGTGATGTTTACCTTAATATACACCGATGTTCAGACTGAAAGTAAAAGGTCCTAATCAATGCAACGCTCGGTGTTGCCACACTGATGCAATTTTTCGAGCTTCTAAAGATCAGAAAAAGCGTTCTTAGTACAGTTTGGAGTACACCAGTACAATTTGACGCCCATTATACTGTGCAAAACTACTAAATTAATAGATAGACAGCATTGGTCCTTGAACTAACAATAATCAGTCGTAACGAAACGTGTTCTTTCGAAGAAAAGTTGTTACTTCAGCTTCCAACAAAGTAGAGCTTTAGTGCTTCCCGTGAGAACCCTGAAGATGCTGTTTTTTTTTTCTTGGACCGCTGGCGCAGACCAACCAAACGATCTGATTGGCTCTGCATAAGTCAAAATAGAACCCGAGTCTATTCTCCTTATACAACTTATTACAGCGCACCCCGGGGAAAACAGGAACCTATATACGCCGTATCACATATCACACATTATTACACGTATTTGATCAATGCTTTAAACTAAGGCTAAAGCTCGCTTCGCTTTTCACAGCTGTTTTTGCGCTCCGCTAGTTTTGGAAAATGTCGCGGAAACTAAATCCATTTTGTGAGAGAAAAGGGATCTCGGCAAGTCACCGAGAAGTTGTAAAGTCGCGCAATGACTTTCCGTTAGTTCTTGCACTCGGCGGGTTCTTGCTTTTCCATTTGGAAAGCGAATCCGTGAGAACGCGGGAATCGCCCAGAATTCCCTCGATGTGGTTGTGGACCGAGATTGAAACCAAAACAGAGGCGTATTCTCGCCGTTCCCCGACGACTCCACTTGAGGAGTCCCCGCGGTTTTGTTTGTCCCGGGACTCACTCCCCGTATTCTCGCGAGTCCCCACGGACGGGGAATGCTCCGATTATCATCACCATCATCAAAAAGGTCTCCCTTTCAGATTCGGAGGGGAATCAACTTTTGCTGGTGTTGGTGCAATGTAAAATTAATTAAAAGAATCAGAATGAGCAAAACCAAAAATAAAGTGAATCCAGACTAATTTCGCCAACTGCATATTTCTTTTTCGAACAAAATCCATTTTAGAAGCATTCCCCGTGTTCTCGTTGTTTTCCTAGGCGCAGTCCGCGTGGAGTGACTCCCTCTGTTCTCGCCGTTCCCTTTGATTCCCCGAGGAGTCCTCGGGGAACGGCGAGAATACGCCTTAGGTCTTACTCGCACATATTCGTTTCCCTTGCTACCATTTTTTGTGTTCTCTTACATTTCATCCCTGTAACCCCCTACTCTACGCCACTTAACAAGCGAACTGGGGGGGTAAATCCAGGCTTCACCTTCCTGATCTTCCGGGTTCCACATATGTGTTTTAGTCGTGGTGGATCGGGAAGATGCAGCCAGACCAAAAACTTCAGTGGTAACTGGACACCCCGGTTATGGAAGGGTTTCATGGAAGCAAAACTTTTAGGAGACAGAACGAATATGCCAATCAGTGTATAATAGGGGAAAGGGAGTCTTATATTTTGAGTGTATTTTAGGTGTTACGTTTCTTTTTTTGTGTTAAATTTCAGTACTGGCTGAGTCCCCGTTTTATTGTTGTTGGTCAGTCTGTATGGTCTCACTGGTCATTGACTAGTATACATGTCTATTTTGTAAATTCAGATAAAATAATTAGATTTCCTTTCCCAAGGATATCTGTGCCGTTGTAATGGCTATTAGCCAATCCCCCAAGACTTCTGAACTTTCTCAGATGAACACTGTAAAAAGTTTCTCCTAGTAAGGATTAAAGTTAACTGCAGTTTTTGCTACTGGGATTAATCTTATCTATTGAGATAAGGTTAATCCGAATTAGAGATAAGATTATCTTTTTAGAGACAAGATATAATCCCAGTAGCAAATACTGCAAAAATGTTTTTTCACAGTGAACACTGCTGTGTATAATGGTGTATACTGTCAATCGAGAGAGGGAATTGTTATATAATATTGACCTTTCAATGCATGAATATATCTGTGCATATGTGTACATTTTCAATGTATACCTACTATTATATGTATATTATATGTACAAAATATGTGTACGAAGGATTACAGACAGTAGTTACAGAAACAGTGTATTATTATTTATTTTCTTCTCTTCTTTGAATTATGTATTGCCAAGTTAAAATTGTATCTTGTGTGTTGTTGATTGTTCCACTTTCTTTATTTGTTTTTATTTTCTGAAAAATGTATACCGAGACCAGCGAAGGTTGATAATTTTAAACGGCCGTCAAGCTTTTTGTTCCGTTATCAACCGAGATGAACGTATTTGAGCTGTTATAACTTTTTCGAACAGAACCATTAACAATTAACCATTACTATGCATACCATCCTAAGTCCCGCATTATTATATATATATGTATTTATTTTTGCCCGCTTACAAAAGGGAAAAAGCGGAGTACATAAAGAAAAAAAAAGAAAAGGAGAAAAGAAACTAAAGAAATTATGTACACGAACTAAACATAATACTAAAATCTACACCACGAATCGAGTTATTATATGGTTTGTGCAGGCATTTAAAGCTCTTGCTCGAGCACTTGTTTCAATATGATAATCGTCTCTTTGCCACACAGAAAGTCAGAGGTGGTTGTGACTTAATATCTACCTCTCTGGAGTTCTTACTGGCTCCCTTGATCCGTAATACGAACGAGATTTTAAGTGAAGCCGCCCGTGGTACCACTGGTACCAGTAAGAATGAGATGAGATCCCAAGTGAAGCTGACTCTGATGAGGCTCACTTACCAGACGGGTATCGATCCAATCATCATGACTGTACCGTAGGCTCCCGCCGAATTCCGGGGTAAGTTGATTTGTATCAACGTGACTGTATAGATCTTCAAGGCACGAACAAATAACAACCTGAAAAGAAAGAAACGGTTGACTGTTTGATTTAGCAAATTTAGCCCATGCCTATTATATTCAGCGGATGATTCAGTTTTAGTTTTTAACTGTTTTTAGTCAATAGTTGCGTTTTTGCACATACCATGCACTGTCAGAAGTATCATAAATGATAACACAAGGATGCGCGGTTTCAACAGAATATGCGTAACAGATAACACATCGGATGTTTTCTGTTGTGTTTCAAAATGTTATACATAATAAGCGTTACCATCAGGAAGAACCGAAAAACCGCCAAAAAGTATCTGCTAAGTTTTCCGACATCATGACGATAAAGAATAAAGTCATTAGATGCTTTTTTGGCTCTTCCCAACAAACCTTGTAATGCATAATATTTCATGCATAAAATTTTCAAACACAACAGATAACATCCCAAGTGTTATCTGTTACGCATTGTCTGTTGAAACCGCGCATCCTCGTGTTATCTGTTAGTATTATTATTACATTTGGCGTTAAGCTTTAAGCTTGTCGCCACTGCTACACAAGTACAAACGGACAGTGTGGTATCTGATACCACGATCTAAAGTCGTTTTCGCAGTTGCCGTGGTATCTGATACCTTGGTCAAAAGGCGTGTTTGCAGTTATCGTGGTATCTGGCCAGTCATCGTGGTATCTGGTATTCAGATACCACGGTCCGACCGTGGTAACAGATCGTGCTATCTAAAAAAGTCATATCACTTTCATCATCACCAACAATAGAGCCTAGGATTTTGTCAAATTGGTGGGAAAGAAGCTTGCCCCTTAGTGATGGGACTGGATATCAGTTTTTCTTCTGGGATGACTTCGAAAAGCGCAATTTCGGCTATTGTCATTTTTGCAGAGCAACCATGGTATCAGATACTACGGTAACTGCAAAAACGACTTACTGCAGATCCAGTTACCGCGGTAACAGATACCATGGTATCTGCGAAAACGCAACTAATGCAATTACAGAAATTACGTAGATGGAGCGTCATACAAGCTGCTTTGCTCTATTTGTTGTTCCGGCTTCTACCTTACTATTGTAGTCGTTTGCGAACTAAGTTCACAAGCCCCTCTGTAGTTCAGTGGTAGGACACTCGGCTTCAAATCTCGCCTGGAAGCATTTTTGTCTTTCAGTTCAGAATTTGTGATATTTTATATTTTTTTTTACTGTTTTTTCTTAATCAATAAAATTGGGATGTTTTTAATTATTTAAAGGACCCGTCGTATAATGCCAATGCAACGACGAGTTTTCGCATATTGTGCTATTGATGCGTGAACCGGTTATCTGAATTTTGCCAAGTTTTTGCTAGAGGCCAATGAGTCTGGGAAAAGGCTTAAAACAGCCAAAGCCGTGTACAATCTGGGAAAAGCAGAGCCTATCACTGTCAGAAGTTTCATAACAGATTGCGCATAACACTTTCAAGAATAACACCTTTTCACTTAGAAATAAAGTGTTATGACCAATTAAGTTTACACTATTCCGTGCCTAGATCTCCAACAACACCTTCAATTGGTAAAAATACTAACGGGAACGAAAGAAACATAACATACAACATCCCAACGTGTTATCTGTTGAAATCGCGCATCCTGCTGTTGTCGTTATGTAACTTCTGACAGTGTAGTATTTGTACCTATTGAAGGTGTTGTTGGAGATCTGGGCACGAAATAGTATAAACTTAATTGGTCATAACACTTTTTTCTAAGTGAAAAGCTGTTATTCTTGAAAGTGTTATGCGCAATCTGTTATGAAACCTCTGACAGTATAGTTTTAGTTGTCAGATAGTTTTGAAAACTGGAACATAAACAGTAAATAGTGAGAGGTGCGCTTTAAGCGCAAGAATTCGGGCGGAGGGCATTCTGCTCTGAATGCTTCAATAGCAAACGGGTTTAATAAACTGGATTTCCCCCCAATCTACAATGAGAAGGTGAGCCCGTCATCACTAAGCAATTCAATAGGATGGGCATCTTAACTTTACTTACAAGTGCAACTTAAAGAACTTCTAATTTATTCCCAAATTTTAAGGTGTCACAGGACATTCAGATGTATTTCGAATGACTTCAGACGTATGGTCTCCTTGTCATACGAATAGGATATTCCTCATAATCACTCCTGGCTCTACGGATCACCTGCCAATGCTACGAACGGATAAATTACCCTCCAACCTCTTGTGACAGCCGAACCAAATAATTCTTTCGTCTGGGACGTACATTTCCTTCTGATATCTCTGGTCCAAAAGATTGTAAGATTACCTGGCTAAGTTCCACTAATTAATACAATTTTCACGAGCATCCATCCAACGGGAGGATGGAGGTAATACACTGTAAGAAGTTTCCTAACAGATAACACGAGGATGCGCGGTTTCAACAGCAATGCGTAACAGATAACAGTTCGGATGTTATCTGTTGAGTTTCAAAATGTTATGCATCATAAGCGTTACCATCAGGAAGAACGGAAAAACCCGCCAAAAAGTATCTGCTGAGTTTTCCGACATCATGACGATAAGAAATAAAGTCAGTAGATGCTTTTTTGGCTCTTCCTAACAAAGCTTGTTATGCACAACATTTACTGCATAACGTTTTCAGACACAACAGATAACATCCAAAGTGTTATTTGTTACGCATTATCTGTTGAAACCGCGCATCCTCGTGTTATCTGTTATGAAACTTCTGACAGTGTAGACGGTGCAACCAAGAATCGGCGTTACCAAGAAACGGACACGCCTCAAAAGGCTTTTTTTTCACGATCCCACAAGGGGTTTGTGGCTCGGCTGTATCTCGAAAATAATACAGGGTTACCACACGTCGCACGATAGTGTGAATCGTCACTCTTGTCCTACGTAGGATACAAAATTCACTCTATTTCGGAAAACGTCCAGATGCGTCATTTTCCAGAAGCAATTCCGACCAAGTGTGACTATTTTAAGTTTTTTCACTAAAATGGAATTAAGATGTGTAATTTTTGCAGCAGCGATTCGATTTAATTCAATTCATTTTAAGTTCAATATTCTTTAAACGAAACAACAAACATAACGCTCCCAAGAAGGGCAAAACCGTGTCCTGTGTGGGAGTGCGCAATTTTACTCACCTATTACAAACGATGACACACATTTCTCGTTTCTTTTCCTTTACCCCACCCCCACCCACCCAACCCAACCCTCATTCACTAATAATAATAAGGAAATATTCACCTTAAATATAATTCCAAATAAATATGCCACATTTACCTACTATCCAAAAAATAATTTTTCAATCTATTTCTTAACAAAAACTGGTTCTCCGACTCCCTGATTCTCTCCGGAAGAGAGATTCCGACCATAAGTTGCTATTTCACATTTACTCATGCAAATGACAATACTGGTGTTGCGTTCCACAAACTTCACAATTGTCAACAATCATTAACTTTACTTCGGGGCGGAGCTAACTGCAGCTTTAACGATCGTTAACTTTTCCCAGTTCTGCAATTGATAACTATTTTGCAACGATGCTCACTGACCATCGTTAAAAAATAGTTAACAATCGTTAAGCTCTGGAACGGAAATTGTAGGTGGGCGGAGCTTAAATTTCGAAATCAGAAACGTGGAACGCAAAAAGTGAACACCTGTTAACAATTTGTTAACGATCGTTAAGTTCCGGAACGCAACCTGGGATTGCGCGATAAGACGCTGACTTAACCATAGCCGTGTCTATTTTCTTGGCGAAATTCTGTTTAAACATGTGCACATTATAGAAAAAACTAGATACGGCTCTGCTGGCCGGATGCTTGTGAGAGAGTTTCAAACGGAGTGGGAAACCAAAAAAGTGACAAAAACTAAAAAGTCTAGTCGCCTCCCTCTCCCTTGCTGAAGACAGCTAAGCAAGGAAACTAATTGGTTCCCACCAATGCGGAACACGGACAAAAGAAGAGCCAAGACTGGAGCACCTCTGCTGACGGCTTTCAGTTTCCGCCTAGGACTGATATACAAACTTCTTCCAAGTCTTGGCTCGAGTTGGAAGATATGAACTCTTCTATCTTCGATATAAAAAAAAGATATGATCTGCACTGCGGAGGAGACATTCTCTCCAAAAAGGACGTGCTGTATTTAGAGGGCCACAGAGGGAGAAGTGGAAGTACCTTAATACTCTTGACGACTATCTCTCGGTGCCGATGCAGACTCTCCGGGTACCTGCGGAAGAAAGGAAGAAACGTGTCAAAGCTGCGCTGACACAGGATTTGAGTCGTTGAGTTTTAGTCGTTACGGACACGTTCACTCCTTTCTTCCTGAGAATCACTGGCGTGTTTTGGACTTAGTCATATAGAGTATATGAGATTGCTTGGAAAGAGCCACGTGATACAAAAGTTTTCATTCTAGGCATCTCCATTATCCCCCACGCCCTCGCAGGTTTCCTAAAGCCCATTTGCTTTTCCAACTCCAGGGTTCTACAGGAAATAAGTTTATGTCTGGCTGCTCTGAAAGCTCTGTGCAAGCTGGTCCAAGTTCTAGCCAACTCGTCCACGAAATTTCACCATAATTTTGCTGATGTGCTGCTGACTGATGCGCTATCAACGTCCTATTCATTTGGAAATGTATCCCTTTAATTAAAACATTGTACCCCAAATTCTAGGGCTTAGTGTATGCCCTCCCTCAACCTCCCCCTACCCAAATTTTCTTTTCATATCTCAAGCTTGACAAGAACTTGTTTTCTATCTGACTGCTCATAACAATTTAAGCTAGAGCTTACTTAAAGTTTTTAGCCAGTTCATTCAGGCCCCTTCCCATTTACAAAACTCTGCTGATTTGCTGCTCGTTGATCCGCCACCAGTATTCATACCTGTCCCTTGTCCCGCTCCTCCAATGAATCCTCCACCAACAACATAAGTGTTGTCTCCCAGCTCTTAAGCTCGGCAAGGACTACTTTTCACCCCCCCCCCCCCCTCTTTGCGGATGTACTGACTTGCTAGCTAAAAGTCCATAGTCCATGCACTATACCTCTCATCCCAAGCATGCCCCAGACTTGAAGCACTGCACACGAACGCTTTATGAATAGCTTCCCAGCCCCCATCCCTAACGGAAGATTCTTCTCCAGCTCTCAAGCTCCACAAAAACAACTTTATGTATGACTGCTTTAAAGATATAACAAAAAAAAAATAGTTTAAGCTCAGCCAGCTGAACCCTGCTGCCTAACTCTAGAACCGTAACACAAATTTACTGATGTGCTGCTGAATCTCCCCTTACGACCTGAAGCACCCGAGTTTGGTCTTTATGTTTGTCTCAAGCTCGACAAGAACTACTTTTATTTCTGACAATAGTTCAAGTTCTAGCCAGCTAGTCATCCATGCTGCCTACCAGACCTTAAGGGACCCTTCGTACCTTTAACGCCAATGAAACATACTTCTGTAATTGCTGCACTAATTCTTAAACCCGGAAACCCCAATTTCATATGTTAGATTCTAAACTCTATGATTTCACCACTTGCGGCGTTTCACTACTGTCCACGCCTGGTCCATGCAAATCATGCTCCCTACGGGTGTTCGCATATCATGATATTAATGCGTAAAACCCGTTATCTGAATCCGTCCGTGTTGTTTATAGTGGACATCGAAAATGGATTAAAACAGCAAAAACCGTGGATAATTTGTTAAAAGCAGAGCCCCTGCAGCTTTACAGTATTTAACTATTTTCATATATTAAAACATACAAAGTAAACTGTGCGAGCTGTGCTTTAACACAAATTTGCTGGTGTGCTCCACTTATGACTTAAAGCATTGCACCCGAATTCGGGTCTTCCCTCCTCTTCCCATCTCTAACACAAGTTTCTTCTTCTAGCTCCCAAACTCGACAAGAACTACTTTGATTTCTGACTGCTCAGAAGGATCTAGAAAACAATAAAAAAAAGTTCTAGCCAGGCCATGCTGCTTCGCTGCTGACTCTCCCCTTACGACTTAAAGCATTGCACCCGAATTTGCCCCCCTCCCATCTCTAACATAAGTTTCTTCTTCTAGCTCTCAAGCTCGACAAGAACTACTTTTATGTCTGACTGCTCCGACAGATTTACTTCAAAAGTTAGTTCAAGTTCTTGATCCGCAATGCGGGAAACTTAAAAAGAAGCCTTCCGCCGCCGTCGAGTCTCGGAAAAACGCTGAAGATGCAGAATGGGACTTTTCTATTAGTCCCCAAGGAACAAATCCGAGACTTGCGAGTCGTTGAGTTCTTTGAGAATAACCTAGGGACAAACAAGTCCTCGGAGATGTCTAGGCTTGTTATGATGTTGTTACATAGTCCCTCAGACGCTACAGCGATCCAGGAAGTACTTTCAAAGAGCCTGACGGGAAAGGGGGTCATAAACTTCAGGAACAATGTTGGCAAGGGCACTTGAAGCACATCGGGAATTATATGGTCTGCTATATATTCCAAAAGAAAGCCGATAGGGCCATAGCGGAACAAAACTGTCGACTCCACAACAACTTTACAACTTTTAACAACCAGGGGCGTCATGAACCCCCTCCCCCCGATGTTGTCGGCCATTCGGTAAAAATAAAATAAAAAAGAAGTCGGAGCGACGCGCCGCGGTTTCTCGCCAAAACAGTTGATTTTTTCATTTAAACAGTCGATTTTTCTGAAAATCAGTCGATTTCTCTGCAAAAACAGTCGGTAAAAATTACCAGCCAGTCGCTAAATTCCTTGCCCCCCCCCCCCCACAAACATTTTGGCTAGTAACGCCTCTGCTAACAACCAATTCACTTAATATCGACTAAATTCCAAAAAACAAATCTCGATGTTCCACTGCCATCTTCAGGTCAGTTCGAAACTATTATTCTTTAACATTACCATCGCTGTACACTTTACAGAATGCGGAAACCCGTAAAATCACAATACCGCACGTCTCCCAAACACACGCAGTCCAGCGTCCTTTGCATTTAGGCTATACGAGTTTCGGTAAATTTGGGCTTGGCTGCCCGAGTACAATCCAGATCGGCCTGTTCTACGGTGATTGTCCTGAACCTAGTCGAGTACAATCCAGATCGGCCTGTTCTACGGTGATTGTGCTGAACCTAGTCAGAACGTACATGCGCTAGAAACTCGAAGGAAGGTTCCTACAATGGTACACTGTCAGAAGTTTCATAACAGATTGCGCATAACACTTTCAAGAATAACACGTTTTCACTTAGAAATAAAGTGTTATGACCAATTAAGTTTATACTATTTCGTGCCCAAATCTCCAACAACACCTTCAATAGGTAAAAGTACTACACTGTCAGAAGTTACATAACGACAACAGCAGGATGCGCGGTTTCAACAGATAACACTTTGGGATGTGATATGTTATGTTTCTTTCGTTCCCGTTAGTCCGATCTGGAAAATGATTTCAGAAAAACAGACTGTTTTGACGAAAAATCGACTGATTTTCAGAAAAACCGACTGCTTTCATGAAAAAAATCAACTGTTTTGACAAAAAATCGCTGCACTTCGCGCAGACTCGGTTGTTTTTTACCGACTGGCCGACAACATTAGGGGGGGGGGCTTCCCCCTCTCCCCCCCCCCTCCAGGATAAATCAATCTTTAAGAGGCGTTGCAACATTCCGGTCCACTTATTCACTATCCCCATCTGGACTTGCTCACAAAGCTAACGAGGTCAGCAGAATGTGGCGTGGAGACAGGGCTTGTGTCAGTTCCGAATATCTATGTCACGACAAAATGTCAGGATTCTGGACCGAAGTACCACGGAGTCAGTGGCATGCTACTGGAAGTTATTGTAGCTCTTGTGCTTCCGTTGTGTCTGCTCTTAACAGGGTCTTCTACTTGTTTTTGACAGCAAAAAGGGCTTGACATTTATGCAATTGGCAAAATCACAAATGCACAGGGAGTCCAATATTTTGGCAACTTCCCCCCAGAATTCCAAATGTATCAAGATATAGAGGTTGTAAACACAAAATGTCAATTTTTTCACTTCAGTTTCATAAAGGAAACAAAAACAGTGCGTATAGAGTGGAGGACGACCATCTCCACTTGTCTATCCAGCTGAAACAGGGTTGACTTTAGTTGTTAGATAGTCGTTTCGTCAAAGGTGTCCTGATCGATACGCTCTCAAAACCGAACTTTTTTGCAGTTATATACTTAAAGGACTCATCTTGCTTAGTCCCCCTTTTATATTACCCCTAGACCCCTTCTGGAAGTATAAGGTTCTGGAATCCCCTCCTTTTGCTATTGTTTCGTTTTTTGCCTACGATTTTTGTAGGGCTTTTTCGGCCGAGCCGAGTTTTGCCAGTAATGCAATGCAAACTTCGCCAAAAGCTTCAAGGTCACCCGACTACCACACATATGGACAGGAGAAGTTTCAAAGTGTTGTTTTTCATTTTGTAAGGCAAGTAGTAGGCCATCAGGTCTGTCTTCTGTTTTGGACTTTTCTACTTTTGCATGCGGTTTACACACTTTTTATCGACGATGCGCTCAGTTTTCAAATATTTTGCGTCCAGCCGCCGCGTCGGAGAGCAGAAAGACTCGATAGAGTCGACACTCGCTAAGAAGAAAATTTCCCGTGGCTACTTATGTATTTTCGGAAACGATACCCGAGCCCAGTGAAAATATCATTTCTAGTTAGAGTTTTGCTTTAAAGGACCCCTCTTGCTTATTCTGCCTTTTGTAATATACCTAGCTCCCTTGTGGAATTAAAAGCTTCTAAATCCCCACCTTTCTCCATTGTTTAGTTTTGTGTCTACGAATTTTTTGCGTTTTTTCGGCCATGCCGAGTTTTGCCCGTCACACAACGTAAAGTTTGCCGGAATCTTCAATATCCACTGACAACTTTTTCACACATAAGGATATGAGAATCTTCTGTTTTTAACTTCTTTTATTTGCTCACGGTTATCTGATCCTGTTAATAGGGAAAAGATCATTTCTAGTAAGTGTTGTGCTTTAAGAATAAACTTAAACTAGAATTTTGTCTTTTCTAGGATACAGCAGACCACGAAAATCAATAGAAGTATTAACAGCCGAGCTAAAAGCCTGTATTAATAGTCCGAAATCATCGGGGCATGTCGGAAAAACGCGGTTCGCGTTTCAATATCGGATTTCCTTCTACTAAGTCAACGGAGCGAGAAAGCTAATGCTATCTGTTTCCTGGATGACTGTTTTTTCTTCTTTTCCTTCTGGTATCCTTTCTGCATCGGCAGCTGACAATTACCATACTGGGTAGAAGAAGTGGAGTATGCGAGGTGTTAAGCCAGGGTTGGTCACCAAGAACCAGGGTGTACGAGTTACTTCAGGATACTTTGGGTTACTGTTGGTTACATTGGGTTACTTTGGTTTACATTGCATTGTTGCGGAGTTACTGCACTTGTTTGTATGGTGTTGGCATGATCTCGTCACATACAGTTAAGGCGTTTACTACAATACGCGTGTGTTACAATAATTCGTTCCGTCTCCTACATTCTCTGTCATCTTGGTGTAGCGCTACGGAAATGTTTTCTGATGCTACACTGCCTGATTTTGCGGAGGTAGTTCGCAAGAGCCGGGAATCCATTAGACTCCGGGCTGTACATAATTATTGCGGTAATAGTCTTATCGAGGGAGTGAGTACCCCATTTATGCAGTTATCGTTACCCATCTGGGATAAGATCAATTCTGATCTTTTTGGTTTCCCAGGTGGGTAGGTGATATTCGTTATATTACTGTTACTGTTTTTGTTTGTATTTTTGTATTAGGCTAGTCAATATGGAATTTCTTTTTCCGGATTAAAGAGTATGTATGTATATTGGGTTACATTGGGTTACATTAGGTTGCATTGGGTTACTTTGAGATACTTTTGGGTTACTTTTCAGGGTGTACAAAGTTACTTTTGGTGACCAACCCTGGGTTTCAAGAGCGGGGAAATATATAGAACGCGAACTTTCGGGTCTTGAGGTCCAAAGTTGATGATGATGATGACGTATCATAAGAGCAAACTTTTACAGCATAACTGCCGAACTTGGCGTCTCTTGTCAGGTACGAATGATATATCGTAAAAATAATCCAATTGGGCTTGTCATGGAAAAGGGAATAAAAAAACAAGACCAAAGGTTTCGATGGGATCCCAAAAATTCAATATTTTGATCCAGACAATTGGTCAACTTGTCTTCGCTAGGTCCAGTCTTCGCCAGACTCCTTGAACATTTCTAATATCAAAATTCAGACAGATTAAGGTCAAATAGCTAATCATCTGAGAAAACCAAGTTCAGATATGGATTCAGCATGTGTGTTAACGCCTATAAGTCATATCTATTTTGACGAAAACTTCCTGCCTTACTTCTGCCAATTTTCCAGCTTCGGCCGAATTCCGGAACTACTTGTCCGGCGAAAAAAGAAAGCTAAAAAACGAATTCAGGGTATCTTCTTACCCCAATATCGAACATCTAAACAACTTCAAATAAAAATTTTAATTATACAAATTTTCCGGTTCCAGCCGGATTCCGGGCGAACTGTATGTCCGAGCAAAAATTATTGTCATAAACGTATTCAGCATCTCTTCTTACTCCTAAATGTGATATTTAATCAACTACAAATAAAACTTTTACTTTTAATAAATTTTCCGGTTTCATCCGGATCCCGGACGAGCTACTTGTCCGACGAGAAAATGGTTTTCATCATCGTGTTCACCATGTCATCCATAATCGACTATCACATTAGCTGTTTAAAAATATTTTATTTGCTCCTTAATTTGAAATCCCACCCCTGTACAGAGCCCATCCACGAACTTGACTTTACACTTGACCCAAAGAATCGTCATACCAAGTTTCATCAAAATATCTCATTCCCTTCGAAAGAGTTATCGTGCTCACAGACGGACGGACAGACGGACGGACAACTTTTGCGATGTAATAGGTATCCCTCCACTTACGTTTTGGGATCCCAAAAACCCCTAAAAAAATACTAGAAGTAGCTTTTCCAGGAAGTAACGAATGCCGGTAAAAAAATAAAAATTATACCTCTCTGTTTTGGTGAGTGATAGGGGTGAGAGTTGGCACTCTTCTGATTTTGTTCCTTTATGTATTCTACTATCTTTTCAAAAAAAGAAGTGCGGTATATCCCGGTTCAGCGCTTCCAAGCGGACTAGTTTCTGTAAATCCCGCTATGCCTCACCATCAGAGCTTGTATAAGACATAGTCAAATAGATCCACAGGTTGATGCCTAGAAAATCTGCAATCTGCGTCCCAGGTAATGGGGGTTTTGGATACGTCTCAGCAGTAGAAAGTGAAAAACACACTACCTGGCGGGTCCGACTTGTTACTATCTCTACACATGTGTTGAATATGAGACAATGGGGGATTAACAGGAACTAGTCCATTTTGAGCGCTGAACTGGAATAAGGCCAATTCGGATTATTTCGGAGACTCATTCTGAATCTGAATCCAAAATTCGCCCCCGTCTTTTATTGTTCAACTATCTGCTTAAAAGAATGGAAGATCCGGAAAGTTTTGTTTAAAGTTTAGTGCTAGCTTGTCCACTTATTCCAGTAAAAAGGAAAAAAGAAGAGTTTTTTACATTTATGTCAATTTGGATGCGACACAATTATGCTCATTTCTTCGCCGACAGCATTGGTCATTGCTTAGATGCAAAATTCTGCGCTTTAACTAGGCTATATACTTCCACTGATACATTGGTTCAAATTTCCTTAAAGCACAACTCTTACTATTGATCTCTTCACGCACAACTCTTACTAATGATCTCTTCACGATGAAATGGCTCAGAAACATCGTTTTTTGAAAATTCTATGAACCTCCACGGTGAAATTAGCGATTTCCTTTTAAGCGCCTGTCGACATATATAGCCTTTCCACCCGACGCGACGACGGGACGAACAATATATGAAAACTGAAAGCGCCATGTTTAACATGACCAAAGGTTTCGATGGGATCCAAAAGTTTTGATATTTGATCCAGACAATTGGGTATTTTAGATATCCGGTCTTCGCCATACTCCTTGAACATTTTACTATTAAAATTTGGAGACAAATAAAAAAAAATCCTGCCTTACTTCTGCCAAATTTCCGGTTTCGGCCGGATTCCGGGCGAACTGATTGCCCGGCAAAAAGTTAAAGCTCAAAAGCGAATTCAGCATATTTTCTTACCCCTATATCGAACCTCTGATCAACTTCAGATAACACTTTAACTTTTAACAAATGTTCTGGTTTCAGCCGGATTCCTGGCGAACTGTATGTCCGGGTAAAAAATGATTATCATATACGAATTCAGCATTTCTTCTTACCCTTAAATCGAGCAACTAATCAGCTTCAGATAAACCTTTTACTTTTCAAAAATTTTCCGGTTTTGGTCGGATTCAGGGCGAACGTGTGTCCGGGTAGAAAATGATTGTCATATCCGTATTCACCATGTCTTCTTACCCCTAAATCGACTATCTCATTAGCTGTTAAAAAATATTTTGTTCACCACTCAAGTTGAACCCCTCCCCCCTAAACATATAGGGCTACAGAGCCCACTTGCAAACTCGACCTGTCCCTTTACCCAAAGAATCCTCACAACAAGTTTCATCAAAATATCGCGTCCCCTTCGAGACTTATCGTGCTGACAGACGGACGAACAGACGGGCAAGTTTTACGAAGCCATAGGTATCCCTCCACCTACGTTGTGGGATCCCAAAAAGCGGGAAAACGAGCGAGCAATATAAACAAGACCAAATGTGTCGATGGGATCCCAAAAATCTAATATTTGATTCAGACAATCGGGTCTTCTCTTCGCCGGATCCAGTCTTGGACAGGCTAATCATCAGAGAAAACCAAGTTCAGATATACCTCTATAAGCCATATCTATTTTGACGATACTGACCGAGACTTCCTGCCGATTTCCGAACGAACTACTAGTCCAGCAAAAAAATCCAGCGTATCTCCTTATCCGTATAAAGAACATCTAATCAACTTTGAATAAAAGTTTGGCTTAAAAAAAAATCCGGTTACAACCGGATTCCGAAATAATTGTATGTCCGGGCAAAAAACCATTGTCATGTACCGACTCAGCCTCTCTTCTTACCCCTTAATCTGTCATCTAATCGAACTTTTGCTTTTATCAAATTTTCCGGTTTTGGCCGGATTCCGGGCGAAATAGTTGGCCGGCGAGAAAATGATTTTCACCATCATGTTAAGCATGTCTTTTTACCCATAAATCAAACATTTAATCACCGGATTCCGGACTAACTACTAGTTCGGCGAGAAAATGGTTTTCACTATCGTGCTCAGCATGCCTTCTTACCTCATAATCCACTATCACATTAGCTGTTTAAAAATGTTTTGTTTGTCCCTTAATTTGAACCCCCTCCCCCACCCCTAAAGGTGGAGCTACATAGCCCATCTACGAACTTGACCTTACCCTTGACCCAATGAATCCTCACCACAAGTTTCATCCGAATATCTCATTGCCTTCGAGAGTTATCGTGCTTACAGACAGACTGACAGACGGACATTTTTTGCGATGTCATAGGTATCCCTCCACTTACGTTTTGGGATCCCAAGAAGAGATGAAGAAATACGGACGAGGAGCATCGGAAAGGCTTCTGTTAGGTGTAGAGAATCTAGTTGTACTTCGGGTAGCTTGTTTCTATGGCTTTGGGCTTGGTTGGCAATCAGGGGAATTGTGAATCCTCGAAGGTGGTCCACAGCTACATTCAAATTTGACAACCTGAGGTCACCGAAAGACGCAAATGTCAGATATGTGGAGTTGATACAATCTCACAGCTTATGAGATTGTACAATATGTAGATCCGGTCTCGCAAGTGGCAACTGTGATTCATTTTTTTGCATGGTTGATCTTGCTGGATAACACAGTGCAACTTCTATCACTGGCCAGGAAAGAGAAACTGGATCTCGTTACTTGCCGAAAGGAGATTGCCACTGCCGTTTACCAAGCTAACCCGTCTACCCCACCACTAGCAGGTCAACCTAGGGAGTCGACCATGTGGAAGCATGGAGGATCAACTGACGCCAGGAAGAACAAGTTCAGATATGGATTCAGCATGTGTGTTTACCCTTATAAGTCATATCTGTTTTGACGAAAAGTTCCTGCCACTTCTGCCAATTTCCCGGTTTCGGCCGAACTCTAGAACTACTTGTCCAGCGAAAAAAGAAAGCTCAAAAACGAACTTAGGGTATCTTCTTTCCCCATTAATGAACATCTAATCAACTTCAAATAAAAATTTAACTTATAACAAATTTTCCGACTCCAGATGGATTCCGGTCGAACTATATGTCCGGGTAAAATATGATTGTCACACACGGATTCAGCGTCTTTTCTTACCCCTAAATCGGTTATCTAGTCAGCTAGAAATAAAACTTTAACTTCTAACAATTTTCCGGTTTTGGCCGGATTCCGGGCGAACTACATGTCCGGGAAGAAAATTGTTTTCACATAAAAGTTCAGCATGTCTTCTTGCCCTAAATCGGACATCTGATCAACTCCAAATAAAACTTTTAATTTTAACAAACTTTCCGGTTTGGGCCGGATTCCGGGCGAACTACTTGTCCGTCGAGAAAATGGTTTTGACCATCGTCTTCAGCATGTTTTCCTACCTCTAAATCAAACATCTAATCAACTTCAAATAAAACTTTTACTTTTAACAAACTTTCCGGTTTTGGCCGGATTCCGGGCGAACTACTTGTCCGATTACAAAATGGTTTTCACCATCGTGTTCAGCATGTCTTCTTACCCCATAATCGACTATCACATTAGCTGTTTCAAAATATTTTGTTTGCCCCTTAATTTGAAACCCCTCCCCCACCCCTAAATGTCGGGCTACAAAGCCCATTTACGAACTCGACTGGTCCGCCGACCCAACGAATCCTCACACCAAGTTTCATCAAAATATCTCATTCCCTTCGAGAGTTATCGTGCTTACAGACGGACGGACGGACGGACAGACGAACGGACGGACGGACAGACGGACAACTTTTGCGAAGTCATAGGTATCCCTCAACTTACGTTTTGGGATCCCAAAAAGTCCAAAGCAGAAGACAGACTTGATAGACTGCCATGAGCGTGTTCCAACCTACTTACCGTAGTTACCACGCATGACGTCACAAATTCTGCCTTTTTGTCGTCAAGGCTGGAACGATTTTTCTGTTTTCCAGTGGAATATCATGCCACGGGCGAATCCGACCAATCACGTGACAAAGATTCGTGGTTACTATTTCGAGAAGGCTGGAACGGTCAGCGTAGTAACTTTTCGTGAGGTTGGAACGGATTTAGTAACTAATAGTTACTATTGGTACGAGGGTGGAACACGCTCCATGTCTTTCAAAATGGAAAACAACACCTTGAAGCTTCTCATGTTCTTATGTGTGAGAGAGCTTTCGGCGAAGTTCAATTTCGTGACTGGTAAAATTCGGCTCAGCCGAAAAAGTGCTAAGAAGTCATCAAGTTGGCATCAAGTACAAAACGAAACTATGGGAATGGCGGGGATTTCAGAAGCTTATAATTCCGTCAAGTTCAATCCCATTTCAGAGGAAGCAGTGCAGGAGGCGCGCTGACCCACTCTGCAGCATGTTCAGACAGCAAATTGGCTTTTACTTTGGAAATTTCTTCTGCGGGACTTTACTGCGATATAGCTGTTTGTAGAGGTAACGAATCGTGATCTTTCGCGCAGCCCCTACTCTCCGCTTTTGCATCGAGCAGGGTATTTGGATCGAGCAGGGTATAGTAATCTATTCAATTCAGGATGGTCATGTTTGCATCGGGCAGGGTATAGGAATCTACTCGATTCCGGATGGTCGTGTTACAGAGATAGGGAGACTGACGTTCTGGTGCTTATTTGTTCTTGCTTGAATCTTGTTGTTTACCAAACTGGTGAAAAAGACGTGCATCCTAACTCGTGTTTTATTTGAAGTCTAAGATAAAGAATGATTCGCCGAAATATTCAGTTTAACTCGCTGGAGCGCGGTCGGTCGGAATTTTTTAATAACGGAACCATTTGCGGTTCGGATGCATCCTCGTCAAGGAGTTACACGTTCGTAGCAGGAGGCCTACTAATGCAACAAAAAGCTCTGAAGGGATCCAGAGAGCCCCGATGAAAAATTTATTTGAAAATAGTAGTTTGAAGTTGTACGAAAAAGTAGCATGCCGTACGAACTGATACTACTATATGCTTCTATGTTAAGGCTACCGTGTTACTGCATTCTACTGCATGCTACTATTAGCACGACTGGATGCTACTATAGCAAGACACGATGCTACTGGATACTACTGCTTAAGATTGGCCCAGTCTGAGGCACAGTAAATCATAGTATTCTTTACTATTACATATCAATACATGCAACTTTTTCGTACAACTATCATACAACTATGCAGGCTACAAGTTTTTCATCGGGACGAAGTCTGCTCTGCTTCTCCCTTTTTGGGTGTTCTCGATTTTTTACGCCTCTTCTGACAGCAGGTGCAGCTGTTAAATTTCTTCGATTTTTCCTATTTTCACGTACGTGTAATTTCCTTAACTCTGAGGGAAATAAACAAAATGAGCTAATGTTTGTACTATTTCAAAACTTGGACATGTCCGAACTCGAGAAATCAAAACACTAGGTTTTCACTTATCGCACATAAATTAAGTGTTGGTTACTCAGAGGAACTGGGCAAATTTGATGCAGCTTTGTTTTGTCCGACTTTGCAGCATCTTTCATGGGAACAAAAATAGAAACAAGAGATTTTAGGTTTTTTTTTTCTTGATCAGCTAGTTATCCCTCTAAGATGATTTGCGAGGGATAAATAAAATTTCGGATATTTCAGTTGCACTTCCGGCAAACCATCCTCAGCTAAAAACAACTAAATCATAAAATCCACCACATTAACAACGGGAAAACGATACGGAATGTAGCTAAAAACAGAAGAACGATGCGGACTGAACGACATGCAGATAAAGGTAAAATAACGAAAGATAAAATGTGCGTGTTCAAAGTTTATGAGTACAAATCTGTGATTTTTTAAAATTCTGAATTCTGTGTACAGTTACAATTTACAGCTTGTGGGTATAATCATCCGCCTGGGAAAGCGCAGAAGCTTTCGCCCAGAAAACAGCCGACTCCAAAAATCCATCAGTAATTTACAAGCACTCCACATAAAACCTTCCACAAAACCTTCCACACCATCTTAGAGGGATAACTAGCCGACCAAGAAAAGAAAAACCCGAAAATCTCGTTTTTGTATTTTTGTTTGCAATGAATGGTCAGCTTGGCTCCAAAGCATATTTTTTTCATGGAAACGCCTCGTAAGTTGACGAAAGAAGGGCAGCGCGTGTGACGCTGTGCTGAGACCCTTTTTGTTTGGCATAGATTATAGGCCTGGACAGACAGATCCATGGACCTTAGGCAGTTAATCACATCTGTTCATTACTGTTTATTACTGGTTTTTTTCTCTTGGAAACAGTCAATTTTTTTCTTGGAAACAGTAAAAAAAAAATTTTAAACAGCCGGTTTCTCGTGAAAATAGTCATTTTTTCTTAGAAACAGTAGTTTTTCTCAAAATATTAAAATTTTTAATGTTTATTTTTTATCTTGTGCATTTGAAATTTTGTGTGATTTTTTCTTAAAAATAGTAGTTTTTCGTAAAATCTTAAAATTTGTAATGTTTATTTTTTGATCTTGTGCAATTATTAAATATTACATTATTGACAGCTCAGTGTATTTTTTCCTTTTATTTGTCTGTACTGCGCTATTTTCCTCTTCTTAAGTGCGTAAATAACAGTCATCATCATCATCATCATTTACAGTGCCTACCTATTGAGAGTTTCAGTATGCACAATAATGTCTTATGTTACCAAACCTGCATGCAAATGCGTCAACATTTCAGAGCGAAGCCGCTTGACTGAGTTTACCATAGCCTACCCGAAATCCTGCTTTTGGGTAGACTGAAAATGACAAGTTTAATCGGGGTTGGTGAAATATACTATGCCTACCTTGAATTTGAAGTCCTCACGGAATAGTTTGTTGCTAACTTCAGAAATGGCTTTCTGAAGGAGTCCAGACGGTCGTATCACATAGGCAGCGGAGATCAAGCCAGGGAAAAAATTCTGCAAAGAAAAACATCATCAACCAACATTATTCTGATATGTGTGATTGTAGGGAATTGAATGACTTGAGAAGTGAAATATTTGGAGTAAATGAGTGTGATCAGGAATGAATGGAGCAAATGTTTAAGAGTGAGTGTTATGCTACTATAAAGAAAGTGGGTAGATTCCTCAAGCTGTCAATGATGCACAGAGAACATTTTTTGTAGTTTTAGTAGTGGCTAGAAATAAGTTCGTCAATTTTGTTTGTTTTTTCTGATTGTATTGCCATGGCCCTTGGGCTTTTAGTGTAATAAATATCATTTTATATCATATCATATATAGTTACGAATCCAAATCCGAATCAAGGGCTAGGTACGAATCCGATTTCGAATCCAAATCCACCATTTCATGCTGAGGATCCAAATCCGGGTTCGAATCCGAACTTAGCAGAAATTAAATTATGTCAAGAGAGTCTACAGTTGATATCAAGGGCAGTAAGAGTACTTCAGCCTACTTTGCTGTAGGAGTGCTTATCAAGGGCAATGCAGTGGAGATATGTTACTGTGAACTATTACTATTTCTATTCTTCCGGAGACGATTACTCAAGATACAATTTGCATCTAAGGCGTATTCTCGCCGTTCCCCGAGGACTCCTCGGGGAATCGAAAGGAACGGCGAGAATAGAGGGAGTCACTCCACGCGGACTCCGCGTACAGAAACAGCGAGAATACGGGGAATGCTTCTAAAATGGATTTTGTTCGAAAAATGAATATGCAGGTGAAAAAATTAGTCTAGATCCACTTTATTTTTGGTTTTGTTTATTCTGATTTTTTTTAATTAATTTTACATAGCACCTACAACAGCAAAAATTGATTCCCCTCCGAATTTGAAAGGGAGTCCTTTTTGATGATGGTGATGATAATCGGAGCATTCCCCGTCCGTGGGGACTCGCGAGAATACGGGGAGTGAGTCCCCGGGACAAACAAAAACGCGGGGACTCCTCAAGTGGAGTCCTCGGGGAGAAATATTAAGTTTATAGTTTAACCGAAAAGGGCTCGGATAGGACAATCTAGTTACCCATCACTTATTCACTTAAATTGGCTTGATGACCCGCTGAAACGCGTGTTACTTCACTGTTACGCTATTCACAAATAATCGATTTTCAAATAGTGGATTTCAGCGATTTAAAAAAAGTCTACCTGTTACCAACCTGTCTTCCAGGATATGATTTCTTCAAGGATTTTATTATTTTGTATTAGGTTTCCGGTACCATTTCCACAGAAACCCACAATTTGTACTCCTCGTCTGAGGATTATGAGCAAATAAAAAAATCTGCTGAATGAAAGTCCTGGATCTAGGCGAGCTCGTGATCAAACGCGCAATACCCTACCTCGTTTACATAGATCGTCTATTTACATACAGCTATGTGAGAACAGAATTTAAAGCACAACTTTTACTAGAAATGATCTTTTCCCAATGAAATGGATCAGAAAAAACGTTTTCGAATTTACCATTACTTTCCACCTGAAATTAGCGATTTTCTTGTTAGCCCTTGTCGATTACCTCCAGCCTTCCTGCTCTCCGACGCGGCGGCTGGGCGCAAAACATTTGAAAACTGAACGCGCCGTGGTTAAAAAGTGGGAAAACTAAGCAAATAAAAGAAGTAATAAACAGATACTTCTGAGATCCTTATATGTGAAAAAGTTGTCAGCGGACGTTGAAGATTCCGGCAAAAGTTTCATTGTGTGACGGGCAAAACTCGGCAAGGCCAAAAAAAATTCATAGGCACAAAACGAGACAGTGGAAAAAGGCGCGGATTTTAGAAGCTTATTATTCTGTATGGGAGCTAGGTATATTATAAAAATCAGAATAAGCAGGAGAGGTCCTTTAAGTCCTAATTTCAGATATAAAGGACACCTGAACAATGAAACCATACTTGAACACACCATGGAGAATGCATTTAAAGACATGCCCACGGAGAGCATTATTCTCCTGAGCGTGACGTTTTCAAAATAGGGATGTTCGTTTCTGAAGGTTTGCACATGCAGACTCCAAGACAAAAAGCGCAATTCATTCAAATCTTGTACAGCACTGGCCGGATCGTATTGGAACTTCTTCTAGATATACGTTTGGGCTTAACTGGTTAAAAAATATTCCAGAAGAAGGGTTGATTGGAGACATTTGTCCATTTCTAAAATTGTTCAGTACTGAAATACGGACAGATGCAAAATGGAGCAAAAATCATAGCTTGGAAACACTATTTCGTATCTGGATTGGGTTTTCTGCAGGCAATGTTAACGGAAGTCATACAGATTGGGATGATACTTGGTACTCTTCATTCAGGTGTCCTTTAAGCTACGTGCTGACACCGTCCGAAAAAATTTCGCATCCGAAAATATGTATGTGAAATTCGCATCACTATGGGGAAATCTGCATGCGAACGTGATATGAGTCACAATTTCGGAGCAAAGGAGGAAATTCGCATCCGACTGCGAAAATAGGACTGCGATTGATCAAAAAGGTTTTTTTTAACAAACAAATTTGAGTTGCGAATACACATTTTCATTACTTAAATACGGACGTACAGATAAATTACATCCTGTCGAAAACTCCGACAAAGAGAACGGGGAAAAATGAGACAAGTAATTTTTTCCGAACCGGTCCACAGTAATTTCACACTACCAGCAAGGTCCAGATAATCACAAAAAAAAATAGATAGATATTTTTATTGATCTAATCGTAGCGCCGACATGGCACTAAATACGTCGACCATTACATTTCATATGTCAAAATACTTGAATATATACAATTATTACATAAAATAAAATAAATCACTTGGATTGGGGATGATATTGATATATTGATAATTGGGGATGACCTGGTCTAGCGACCAGCCCACAAAATATACCACATCAGTCTTTCTATTTCATACATCAGTTTATACTCTCTACAGAAAATACTTGAATATATACAATTATTACATAAAAGAAAGTAAATCGCTTGGATTGGGGATGATATCGATAGATTGATAATTGGGGATGACCTGGCCTAGCGACAAGCCCACAAAATATATCACATCAGTCTTTCTATTTCATACATCAGTTTATACTCTCTACTTGAATATATACAATTATTACATAAAAGAAAGTAAATCACTTGGATTGGGGACGATATCGATAGATTGATAATTGGGGATGACCTGGCCTAGCGACAAGCCCCAAAAATATACCACATCAATCTTTCTATTTCATACATCAGTTTATACTCTCTACAGAAAATACTTGAATATATCCAATTATTAAATAAAAGAAAGTAAATCACTTGGATTGGGGATGATATCGATAGATTGATAATTGGGGATGACCTGGCCTAGCGACAAGCCCACAAAATATATCACATCAGTCTTTCTATTTCATACATCAGTTTATACTCTCTACTTGAATATATACAATTATTACATAAAAGAAAGTAAATCACTTGGATTGGCGATGATATCGATAGATTGATAATTGGGGATGATCTGGCCTAGCGACAAGCCCACAAAATATATCACATCAGTCTTTCTATTTCATACATTAGTGTATACTCTATACAGAAAAGAAGCACATCCAAACTTGTTAATTACAACCTGTCGAAGACTCCGACAAAGAAAATGGTGAAAAATGAGACATAAGTCATTTTTCAGACTAGGGATGGCCGCGTGTCAAGTATTCCATCAAAAATCACTTACGGAAATACGGATGAGGCTGCTCTTGACAGCGTTCCATTTGTCGTTTCGACGATCAATGATGAGAACAAAACCAAGGTCGGCATCCTGGAGCCTAGAAGAGACATAGACTTGACACGAGTCAAATACTACTCGAAAGCGTGAGGCTGGGTTCGATGTCGAATAGATTTAGAATTGGTTCCTGCAACCGGTACTTGATTCAGAAGTACTCTGTCGCAGACGCTATAGTTGATAATCTGGTCGTGGTCGTGTTTCCTTTAGTTTAGTTCTATTATTTCGTTTAAGTGTTCTCTTTTTTGTTACAATTTTTGCCATGGCCTCATGCTTTTTGTGCAATAAATTCTATTCTATTCTATTCTATTCTGGTCGTGAATCTTAATAATAAGGATGTTGTACACCCCTGGATGGGTATTCTTTCTTGATAAGATTTGTTTGATTTTGTATCTAGGTTATTGTTGTTTTGTTTTTGTAGTCGTTGTTTTTTCTTTTTTTTTCGCATACCCCAACTTTTTCCTCCTGTGTGCTCTTGATGGGCAAAAAAATATTTCATTCGTTCATTCATTAAAGTTAAACCGAATAGGGATGAGATACGAACGTCTAGTTTCGGTCTAGCTATCCATCACTTAAAGTCTTTGATTCATGTGGGCCGAGAAGGTGGGAGACACCATCATTTTTCGATAGGCCGGTTTTTTAAGAACACACTGTTACCTTTGTTTTCCCAAAATCCTCACTGTAGCCAACGTTTTACAAAATTACTTGAACACAACTCACTCCTGAAAGCAAATCCGCCATTGCTAATTAACTATTCATTGATCTCCTGGCGCTGGTCAAAAGATTACAAAAACCTTCAAGAAGATCGAGTGGCATGAAAGAGGATTAAAACAACTAAGTATATAATCATGTGGACGCTTAGATATGTCGGAAGAAGAAATCATCGGCCAGTTTGACATTTTATGATCTCGGAAGCTGAATATTATTTTGCTCAATTTTCTTCAAGAAATCACTAAAACAAATTTAGTATAATTTACGGCGTTTGTGTATTGTGATCTAGTTTACATCCTTAATTCTTTGGAACTAACAAGAAAAAACAGAAAACAAAATACTTAGAGAAATCGATAATGCAAATAATTAGTTTGATTTTTCTACAAATTTTCTATATGCCTGCTACAATAAAAACATTTTGTTAGATCCATAGTCAAACTATGGTCCCAGCCTCCCCATGTCGGGCGCTTCCGACCCGCGCCGTTAGATGACCCAGTGGTTGGATCGAGTCGTGGCTTCATCTTGGGTCTTGGGTGGGGGGGTTCTAGACGTTCCAAGTGCTAGAATGCTTATGATATAACTTCTTTAATAATAAGGATGTTGTACACCCCTGGATGGGTATTCTTTTTTGATAAGATTGTTTGATTTTGTATCTAGGTTAATTTTGTTTTGTATTTGTAGTCGTTGTTTTTCTCTTTTTTTTCGCATACCCCATCTTTTTCCTCCTTTGTGCTGTTGACGGGCAATAAAATATTTAATTCATTAATTAAAATTTAACCGAATAGGTCTGAGATACTACTGTCTAGTTACCCATCATTTAGTCACTTAAAAAGGCTTGAAGAGCTGCTGAAAATGCGTTGCTTCGCTCGTCATACACTGTATAAAAATTTGCAGTATTTGCTACTGGGATTTATCTTGTCTGCATTGAGATAAGATTATCCCTAATTTGGGTTAATTTTATCCCAACAGAGATAAGATTAATCCCATTAGCAAATACTGCATCCTTTTTAGGAGATACTTTTTACAGTGATATCATCGTTTTTCATCGACTGGACTTTTTCTTCCGATTTGTGGTACCTCTATTAACTTTTACCTCTATTCCAGACATATTTAGCAACTACAAAGGTAAAGAGGGGGGGGGGGGGGGCAGAATTTTCAAAAGTGGGGTACTTACGGAGCTACCGACGTTAAGTAAATTATAAGTTTCCGATAATCTTCATCCGTAATTCCGGAAGTCGCATGACTTCTGTCCGGGAAGGTGATTAAGGCACAGTGATCTCGAGAGCGACCTCCTGAAAAGATTTCAAAGTAAGCGCCAAATCATGGGCAGATCTGAAGATACGTAAATAAAACACCGGAAAGAGGCTTGAATTAATTATCGTGAGCGACACTCCCATGAAATCATAGATCAAGATTGTGGAAGGAGGAGCAGGGACGACTCATGGTCCATTTACATACTGCGTAAAATCCGAGCGCATTGTGAAATCCGAGCGTATTTTACGCACGTTTTGCGCTTGAAAACATTTCTAGCAATACGGGCGTATTTGAGAGACCGGTCCGTTTTGTATCTAAATACGTCCGTATTGCTAGAAATCTTTTCAAGCTCAAAACGTCCGTAAAATACGCTCGGATTTCGAAATACGCTCGGATTTTCCATCAAGCACTGTATACTTTCCCTTCCTGCTTTTTCGTATTTATGCACATATGAACTCTGAGACGAAAACGCTAATGCTTTGCACAACTGTATTACACAATAAAAGCGTTTATCAATACTCTTGATGACTAACTCTTCGTGCCAGTGAAAAATCGCCGTGAGCCCAGCGAATAGCCAGAAGCGTCACGACAACAAACAATGTTGATTGATTTTACACAGGATTTGAATCAATATAAAGGGTTCGTTTGGGTGACGTACGTTTCTTGTTCTTCCCGAGGTTCAATGGCGTGTTTCGGACTTGGTCATACAGAATATTCCCTGACATGGGGAAGTTAAAGGACCCCTCGCACTATTTAATCTCAACTTACAGTCTCTTAGAATATTTGAATACTTTAAAACTATGCTGTGGTTTCAACAAATAACCCACGGTTTTGGATGTCTTAAGCCTTTTCCGACACCCGTTGATTATAGCGAAAACAGGGAAACAGTTTACATTACCGATTTTTCTGATGGAAAAAAATCTCGCACAACTGTTGACAGCGTGATACACATCGAAGGTAGCAAAACACGGCAAGTGAGAAAATCAGCGTGGTTTTGTGGGAGAATGTACCGTACAAAATTCGAGTATCCGGGTTTAGAAATATGTGGAGTGATTCTGGAAGTGGTTGCGTTAATAGGTAAGACAGGTCCTTTAACTAATTTAAAGCACACCTCGCACTATTTACTGTTTATGTTCCAATATTTAAAACTATCTGAACGCTGGAAGACCTTATGTTCCAGAACTTAACGATTGTAAACAAATTCTTAACAGTTGTTAAATTTTTGCGTTCCAGGTTTCTGATTTCGAAATTTAAACTCCGCCCTCCTACGAATTCCGTTCGATAGCTTAACGATTGTTAACTATTTTGTAACAATGGCTGGTGAGCATCGTTAGTTAAAGTTAACAATTGTAGAATTGGGTAAAGTCAACGATCGTTAAAGCTGCAGTTAGCTCCGCCCCGAAATAAAGTTGACGATTTTCAACAGTTGTTAAGTTTCTGGAACGCAACCTAATCTCTGCTTTTAACAAAATTATCCACGGCTTTGGCTGTTTTAAGCCTTTTCCCAGACCCATTGACTTCTAACAAAAGCTTGGCAAAATTCCGAAAACCCGTTTTACACATCAATAGCATGATACTCGAACACTCGTCGGTAGTATAATGCGCATGGAAACTAGTGAATCTTGGCAAGTACAAGACAATTGAGGTGTCGTTGTTGGGTTTAGAACGTAACATGTAAAATTTGGGTCTCCGAGTTTAAGAATTGATGAATGCTGCTACGGTACTGAAGTAGGCTGCATTGGCATATAGGTACGACAGGTCCTTTAAGCAAATTAACCTCGAGCGAGAGCACTGTTCGTGTATCCTGTTCCCAACTTGCAACTTAAGTGGTTTGCGGAGTTGTTCACCAGGGGCGTCCCGAGCCTTTCTTCATTTGGGGGGGGGGGCGAACCTGGTAAAAATTGACCGAATCGGTACCTGATATTGACCGAATTTATAAAAAAAAAAATTTAAACACAGCGAGTTGCCTTCAAGAAGCTATAAATGTAAAAAGTTGCCTAGTATGTACAAAATCAAGTCTAAAGAGAAAATTTGACGTGTTTTCACACTCTCCCACAGGGATACGCCGTCACTAGCCTTTTACCTTTGGGGGACGTCCGGTTTTGCCAACAGGACTTGAAAATGTGCCGACAAAAACCGCAGTTGCTGCAAAGCGACAACGTCGTGAGCGGCTGTACCCCGGACAACTTAAAGCGCCGCAGGCAACATTTTTTTAATCTGCCTTTTTTTCTGGCAAATTCTAGCTTTTAGCGTGGTTCAAGCACCTCAAAATTCCAAGCCTCAAACGCCAATTAAATGACGTACCCTTCTTCTAAATAATGAAGACTGCTAAATTTTTCCGCAGGCGAAATTTTTTGAAAACACTCATGATCAAAGTGCCTTTTTGCGATCCCAAGGCTACCTATTAAACCACAGAGCTGCCTGGCGAAAAAAGGGACCATCCAGGGTTAAATAGATGTAAAGTACATTTATTCTGAATTCACCTTAGACAAAAACAGGCTAGTTTTCACGCCAGGAGACGTGGTTATTCCTGAAGTTCTGCAATCGTCAGAAGAATCATTACAAAATGAATGGAAACCGGTTGAAGCTACCGCTAAATGGTAAAGAACAAGAACTAAATAAATGCCACTTAAATTACCAAGCACAGTAACTGGGGTGAACCAAATAATGAATTCGTACTACCGAAAAATTAACTAAAAAAATAAGGAGCAGATCGGGAGCGGTATAGCGACCGAATTTGGGAATGGAATAAAACTCTAGGGAGAACCACCTAAAACAACCGAATGTGGTAAGTCTGGTAACAGATGCGGACCAAACAAAAATCAGGTGAAATACCGAATTCGGTAACGAATTAGAACCAAATGAATCTGATTAATCACCGAATCATGAAATGGATTACCGAATGTGATAGAACAGATACGGACTTGAGAAAAGTCCGGTGAACAATCGACTTCGCTAACGATTGTAACGAACGAGACCAGTGCTCATTCATAGTGCGAACACATGATCAGGATCGGCAGCTCCCGGCCTGGAATTCCTGCCCGGATTTTCGGCACCATCATCACTTCCAAACGGAAAAGTTGAAATTTTTCAACTTGATCACGAAAGTGCAGGAATTCCGGTCAGGAAATCCTGATCGTGTATTCGCATTATCAGCAGTCAAAGCGTGCGGTCGAACGAGTTATCAACTGGCCCATAGATCTTGTTTTTCGATACGAATATAGATCAACTGGCCCATAGACCTTGTTTTTCGATACGAATATAGAGAGCGGAGTGACTTTTTCTGTTTGTGAACGATCGTGGAATTCTGGACCAGATTTGTTGGATGTCGGAGTACGGTGGGAAATAAGCCAGGCAGGTCCCACGTCCCATCGGGCCACTGACCACAAAGTGATTGCCACTGCTTGCGTGGGCCTGTCCCTATTTGAGATAAGTAAATTTCAGTTACTTTTAAACAACGAAAATGTCTGATCAACAGGAAACAAATCTGGATATTCTACAGCGTCTGACAAATATAGAAAGCCAGCTTGGGGGCCTTTCTATGCTCGCATCGATAGCGAAAGAACTGCAGACTATATCCTCCCAAATGAAGCAAACTGAGGCGTCGCAATCGAAAACCACGGAGGACATCCAGAAAATTAAAAAGAAGATAGACGAATCGCAGAGGCGTGCAGAGTGGTTAGAAAAAGAAGCAAAACAGTCGAACCTGATTTTTTATAACTTCAAACCCCTAAACCCACCTAGAGGATCACTTGCGGAGGAAATCAGTGAGGTTATTTCCGGCTGTTTGCCACAGACTGAGATCAAGAGATGGGACATAAATGACGCTTTCCGTTTGAACACCAAAAAACAGGGGGAAATCCGTCCAGTTTTAGTGAAGTTCACAACGAAATATTTGCGAGATTTGATTTTGCGAAACTCGGTTCGCTTTCAGAGTTACGGTATTTCACTAGCTCCGGACTATACATTGGCTGAGAGAATTGCTCGCAATGCTCTGAAACCACTTTTACAGAAAGCAATCGAAGATGACCGTGAGGTGAAATTCAGAGGACCTCGTTTATTTGTGGACGGTGAATTGTTCACATACGACCATGAATCAGAAAAAGTTAGAAAAAATGGAAGAAATAAAACAAAGAACTACCGCGATCTCAAGAGCAAGGGAACACTGATTCGAACGCGGAAATGGAAAGCGAAGGGGGAGACCAAATGGCGGAGGTAAACTCGGGTATTCGCAGCGGTAGTTTTACACAGGACCAGACTATTAGCCAGGCAAACGGTACGAGACCCGGAGTGAGCGGAGTCACGAGCAAACGAGGTTTAGAAGAGATCATCAGCCCCGAAGATCGTCACAGGCAGGATCGTCGGAACGTAACTCGTGACCCACCAAATCGAGGCCTTGATCGAGAACCCCCACGCCGCTCACTCAGAAATAGGCAAAGGAGCCCGTTCAACTTCGAGGAATAGGAAGTAGGCCGTGTACAATAAATTCAGTTTATGACATGGAACGTCCAAGGCCTAATGAGTAAAAAACAACAGTGTCTAAATGAGTCTTTTTTGAAGTGTGATGTAACATGTTTGATTGAGACATGGTCCCCGCCTTCGGAGGATCTGTCGGTTAAAGATTACACAGTTTTCCGTGCTGACCGGCAAATTTCCCGAAACGCGCGATTTTACGGCGGAGTCGCGGTTTTTGTGAGAAAGCAGAGTTTCGCATTTTGTCATAGAATAGAAAGTAAATCCGAGAACATTATTTGGTTGAACCTTAAGTGTCATGATGGATCGAAGATAATCCTAGGTTGCATATATGTTGCTCCACAGAATAGTAGTTATGTGAAAGAAGATACGTGGACTTTGCTGGAAAATGAGTTGGAATATTTACGGAGAAAACATAGCGAAGAGTATTTTGTTTTGATGGGTGATTTAAATGCTTATACGTCAGAAGAACCAGAAATTGGCCTTTTTCTCTTTCAGGAAATGATTTGACGTCTCTGAGGATTCCAGAAAGCTACAAAATTCCAAGAAGGAGCCAAGATGTGAAAAGAAAGGTTAACCAATAGGGAAGGAAATTGTTGGGCATCTGTGGAGAATTTGGTCTAGTCATTAGAAATGGGAGGTTTGGAAAGGATGCGGGTCGTGGTGAGTTTACTTGCATTTCCGGAATGAATTTTAGTGTTATTGACCATGTTTTGGTGGACAGTAGGCTCGCACTTGAATCCCTGAATCTTGAGGTAGTCCACTTTGCAGGTTCAGACCATTTTCCGTTAATTTTTCGTTTTCAGTCGACAAATATGGGTACAAATCAGCGAAAAAGAGAAAAACTAAAGCATCACACATTTGGATCAGGAACTATCAGCACTGGCCTGGTAAACAAGAATACTATGTGAGTGGGCGGAGAAAGATGTGACCCGATTGAAAGAGTATTTTTGTTCGGAGCCGATGGTACAACAGTTGAATGTCCTAGCATGTGAGATTGAGGAAAATACGGGAAGTGTAAATGAAGTTTCTTCAAAATTTGCTGAGCTGATACGGAGTCCTTTACTTGAAAACACGCAAAAAAAGGGGAAACAAGAAAGCCCGTTTTTCGACAATGAATGTGAACGGAAAAAAGAAGAATTAAATCACATGCTAGAATTAGTTAAAAATCCGAAAAGGAAATCGAGAAACTGGAGTTGCTCCGACATTATAGAAGTAAAAGAAAAGAGTATAAGCTAATGATAAAAATGAAGAAACTAGAGTTTCGATGGCGGGAACAAAATAAACTTGCGCATCTTTATAAGACAAAAGGTTTCCCGGGAATTCTGGAAAAGAGTTTCATCAAAAAAGACGACTCCTCCCAAAAGTATTCCGCAAGAGGATGAGTGGTCCCCCTTTTATGAGAAACTAGAAGCAGGTACAGCATCTGGCACACAACAGCCCCCACCCGGCAGAAGAAGTCGGAACACCCTCTTGTGACCACACTGAATACCCCCTACTGGAAGAAGATTATCACCTTTGTCGCCAAATCCACCGGGAAGAAATAGAAGATGCCATAAAACAAACTAGGGGTGGATCTGCGCCAGGACCAGATGGGATTCCAGCAAAGGCTTTTAAAGTACTACAAGTAGTATTATTACCTCTGCTTCTGGGGTTGTATAACCTGGTTATGAAAGAAAAAAGGTGGCCTGATTCTTGGAAGATATCTGTAGTTATACCCCTATTTAAGAAAGGTGATGCAAGTTTGTGCGAGAATTACCGACCAATCAGCTTAGAAAACTGTTTTGGAAAAATTATGGAAAAAATTTTAAACAAAAGGATGGAATTATGGCTGGATGAGAGGGAAATTCTGAGAGGAGAGCAAGCTGGTTTCCGTAAAGGGTACTCACCATCTGATCGAATGTTTGTGATAAATGCGTTGATTAGTAAGTATTGTAAGGGAAACGGAAAGTTGTACGTGGCTTTTCTTGATTTAAGGAGAGCATTCGACAATGTTGACCGTATAATTTTGTTTAGAATGCTTTTAAGAACAGGAATTCCGCCACCGTTTTTAAGGGTTCTTCTTTCGATGTGTTGTTTGACTAGAAACGTTGTAAAGATAGCGGGAAGCGGTATATCTAGAGTTTTCTTTAACGTGAAAGGTGTAAAACAGGGTAGTACCCTATCACCGAAACTTTTTGCTATTTTTATAAACGATCTAGTGGAATACCTTGAAAAAAGATGGGCGCCAGTTGTACACCTTGGAAATAAAGTATTATCGTTACTATTATTTGCTGACGATATTGCTTTGGTGGCCAGATCCCGTTCGGAGTTGCAAACTCTGTTGGATTTGACAGCTGAATATTTAGAGGAAAAGAAATTAGAAATTAACACAAAAAAGACAGAAGTGATGATATTTTGCCGTAGACAATCATCAGGAAATAAAGATGAAGAGAGTTTTAATTTGAAAGGTGAAGCAGTGAAGGTCGTGTCTCAGGCAAGATATTTAGGCTTCCATCTAACATCGAACGGAAGATGGAGCAATCATATTTCGAAGATGGCAAATCGAGGAAAAGCAGCAATGGCAACGCTGTTTAGGAACAGCAATTTGATGGGAATAGGTGACTTAAAGATGCACAAAAATGTGTTCAACTCAAAAATAAGGCCAATACTGCATTATGGAGGAGAAGTATGGGGACTAGAGGTGGCAAAATCGTTAGAAACTCTACAGCTGCAATATTATAAACGAATGCTAGGTCTGTACGTTACAACCCACACACTTTTCATCAAGGGAGATTTGGGACTTTTTTCCATGAGAAAACATAGGCAGATCCAATTAATCAAGTTTTGGCTGAAAATATTGCAATGTCCCTCCTCGAGACTCATCAGAGCAGCTTATGATGAATTACTGGTCCTGGGACAAAAATCTTCATGGCCCTTCCAGGTCAAAAAACTCCTGGACAACACTGGTTTATCGTATGAGTGGAACGGAGGTGATGGCCCAATCTCAGATCACAAAGTTTTCCTGTCAGAGATCCAATTAAGGCTGGAAGATCAAGAAATCCAGAAATGGTGGAGCGACCTTAGCCAGTCGGAAAGTTTAAGTTCGTATTATAAGGTGAAAGAAAAGTATGGTGAAGAGTTTTATTTCAAATTAGGGATTCCAAAAGAATCCCTGAGGTCGTGGATGCAGGTGCGAGCGAACTGTCTCCCTCTTTATAGTGTTTGGAAAAAAAAGGTGTTACCCGGAAATGCGGTATAATTGCCCTATTTGCGGTGATTTTGATGGGCTGGACCATTTTCTTTTTAGGTGTCAGGGGCTAAGCGAGGTAAGAGGGAGTTTTCTTGGGGATGGTGGTTGTGAGCCCCTTCTTGGAATTTTGAATTCGACGTCGAAAGTAAATATAGTAGCAGTTGGAAATTTTGTCCGGAAAGGTCTTATTATTCGAAAGTTGAGCGTTACATGATTTTGTTTGGTAGTTGTTTGTTGTTGTATATGTATGTATACGGCCTGAAAAATGGCTTTAAATACAGTCATTCATTCATTCATTCAAATACGTTAAATCACCGAATTTTCGTAGGGACGCTCCGAATGCGGTGAAACCGACCCAATCAGAACCAAATGAATCTGCTTAAAGACCGAATTATGAAGTGGACTGACCGAATGCGATAGAACAGAGACGGACTTGAGAATAAGTCCGGTGAACAACCGAATTTGCTAACGAATGTGACCAAATAAATACGGTAAATCAGCGAATTTACGTAGGGACGTACTGCACGCGGTGAAATCTACTGGGACTGAACAAAAGTTGGATTAATTACCAAATTCGATAAAGAATGGGAACCAATAAACACGTTAAATCGCCTAATTTTGAAATGTGGGTACAAAAGATTTTACAAAACAGGCATCACGGCTTCGCCGCGATGCCCGTTTTGACCGTCGATTAAGGGGTAAGAAGACATTCTGAACACGAATATGAAAACCATTTTCTCGGCGGACAAGTAGTTCGCCCGGAATCCGGCCAAAACCGGGAAGTTTGTTAAAAGTAAAGGTTTTATTTGAAGTTGATTAGATGTTCGACTTAGGGGTAAGAAGACATGCCGAACACTTGTGTAAATAAAGATTTTCTACCCGGACAAGTGGTTCGCCCAGAATCCGGCCAAAACTGGAAAACTGTGAAAAGTTAAAGCTTTTTTTGTAGTTGATTAGATATCCGTTTCAGGGGTAAGAAGAGATGCTGGTCATTTTTTACCCAGACATATAGTTCACCCGGAATCCGGCTGCACCGGAAAATTTGTTATAAGTTAAATTTTTATCTGAAGTTGATTAGATGTTCGATATAGGCGAGAGAAGAAACTCTGAGTTCGTTTTTTCGCTTTCTTTTTTTTTCGCCGGACAAGTAGTTCCGGAATTCGGCCGAAACCGGGAAATTGGCAGAAGTAAGGCACGAAGTTTTCGTCAAAACAGATATGACTTATAGGGATAAACACAAATGCTGAATCCATATCTGAACTTGGTTTTCTCAGATGATTAGATATTTGGCCTTAATCTGTTTCTAAATTTTAATAGTAAAAATGATAAAGGAGTCTGGTGAAGACAAGACCCAATTGTCTGGATCAAATACTGAATCTTTCGGATCCCATCGAACCCTTTGGTCTTGTTTTTCGGTTTTTGAATTTTTTTTTACTAGTACCCCGATTTCAGCTTATTGCTAGAAAGTGGTAAGGGTCTAACGTGTGCGGTTTTTATGGAAAGTGCGGACCTTAGTCCGTTTGGTGAATATGACATTATATTTTGGAAAGCTCCGAGAACTCCTGCCTGGGGCCAAAAAGGATGGTTTTGCTTGTAATTGAGTCAGCGCCTACAGTGTGTGAAGTGAAGTGGAGTTTTCTGGCCTATGTCAGAGAGGACTATCTGAAGTTATGCAGACAAGCTTTCGTTTCATCAAACCATGTTTGTGCTTTCGAGTGGAAAGCTCCGTTCTAGCAGGCAAGCAGACAGGCACCAGTTTGAAATTGAAGATGGACTAAAATCTATAAGTGCTAAATATGTGCTGCAGTTCCCTGGCCACACAGCCAATATGTCTTCTTTGAGTAATAAATATAAAAATTTACAGAATAAAAAGTGGCATTTTCCCACGGGTCCGAAAGAGCTGCCATCTATTGTGTCTATCCATTCTGTTCGTGATTTCAGCTGAGTTTATCATTTCATTTCTTACCCTTTATGAAGAGAAATGATATCAGATGGGGCTCTTAAACTTTAAAAGTTCTATCATTGCTAAAGAAATTAGAGCTTTGTCCTTTGCTCCTTTCTAAGTGGTGATATTATAAAGCTGGCCTACTGCAAAAAAGTAAATTTCTGAACTAATACAGATAAAAAAAAATGTCAACGGCAATCGATGGACCTTGATGAGCTGATCAAAGCATCTGCCATTTGTTTTGTTTTTTTGTACAAAAATTCTTTAACGAGATACAATAGATTGAAAGTTCAGAGGGGTTGACAACTTCAGTAGTAAGGTACACACTGAAACCTGACTGAAACCAAAAACAGGCCGACCTCAACTGTGAGGCACGTAGGGGACTTGCAAGCAACAATCGACTGTTAGACCATAATCATCTTTGGTGGTGAGGGGTTTGCAGCTTTTGCCAGTTGGTGTACCTATTATTTGTTTCCGGTTCATTTGATGGTAAGAACGGTTTGGTACCATGATTCATTTGATTCATGCTTACGACCCTCTGCGGACATTCTTTGTTATTGATGCTGGTTAGCTTTTTCATGTTGTTTCGTTAGTTTGTTAGTTTGTTTGTTGTTGTTTGTCTTTTTTGTTGTTTTTTTCGTTATTTATCGTTTTGCTTCTTTCATAATACTCCGTATTTTGTGTTTTGCACTTTTACGGGCAATAAAGTTCATTCATTCATTCATTCATGTCATCACGGGGAGATGGACTTGTAAGTAAGAATCGGTAAAAGAACTCATCACTGTATATCACGATACTAACTACCTTTGCCTTCCACTAAAGTGGCATATAAACTGAAACACGCACATACATTCACTTACTTCGGGCTACCATTCACAAGTGGCTAGCCCATTGTCACCACTTGATGCGGTTTTGCGACCCCCAGATTCTTAAATTCCTTCCATGACCATAATGAATCATCGCTGAACAAGTATCGCAACATCTATGATTTTTAAATATCGGCATGGAGTAAGCAAATCCTTTTGAATATTTCCAGTCTCCTTCCATTTTTATTTCTCTTCTTCCTCGAAATCGGTTGCTATGTTTCATGACTGCGATTTTGGCTAGTATACTCTTGACGACTAACTCTTCGGGCCGATGAAGAATCGCCGCGTGCCCAGGGAAGAGCCGGAGACGTCACGAAAATAAACCATTGTTGATTGGTTAACACAGGATTTCAATCAATTTAGAGGTTCGTTTAGAGGCGTATTCTCGCCGTTCCCCGAGGACTCCTCGGGGAATCGAAGGGAACGGCGAGATTAGAGGGAGTCCGCGTACAGAAACAGCAAGAACACGGGGAATGCTTTCAAAATTGATTCTGTTCGAAAAAGAAATATCCAGTTGACGAAATTAGTCTGGATCCCCTTTATTTTTGGTATTGTTTATTCTGATTGTTTTTAATTAATTTTACATTGCACCAACACCAGCAAAAATTGATTCCCCTCCGAATCTGAAAAGGGAGTCCTTTTTGAAGATGGTGATGATAATCGGAGCATTCCCCGTCCGTGGGGACTCGCGAGAATACGGGGAGTGAGTCCTCGGGATAAACAAAAACGCGCGGAATCCTCAAGTGGAGTCCTCGGGGAACGGCGGGAATACGCTTTAGGTGACGTTTCTTGTCTTCCCGTCATTCCCGAGGTTCGTTGCCGTGTTTAGGACTTAGTCATCTAGAGTATTGACGGTAAACCATAAGAGAGCTAGGTTTGTGCTAATCGGAAGCTGAAGATTGGATTAGAGGCGTATTCTCGCCGTTCCCCGAGGACTCCTTAGGGAATCGAAGGGAACGGCGAGAATAGAGGGAGTCACTCCGCGCGGACTCCGCGTACAGAAACAGCGAGAATACGGGGAATGCTTCTAAAATAGATTTTGTTCGAAAAATGAATATGCAGCTGAAAAATTTAGTCTAGATCCACTTTATTTTTGGTTTTGTTTATTCTGATTCTTTTTAATTAATTTTACATAGCACCTACAACAGCAAAAATTTATTCCCCTCCGAATTTGAAAGGGAGTCCTTTTTGATGATGGTGATGATAATCGGAGCATTCCCCGTCCTTGGGGACTCGCGAGAATACGGGGAGTGAGTCCCTGGGACAAACAAAAACGCGGGGACTCCTCAAGTGGAGTCCTCGGGGAACGGCGAGAATACGCCTTAGGACTAGTTGATCAAGGTTTTGATACGGATTTAGCTGAATCTTCTTCGTCAAAAATGAGGTCAATAATTCCCGAAACAAAGAGGATGTCAATTTACAAGAACACAACACCTGAATCGTCTTCGTCAAAAATGAGGTCAATAATTCTCGAAACAAAGAGGATGTCTATTTAAAAGAACACAACACCAGGTGCATGGCCTTTTCGTGTTTGAAGATTGGATTAGGACTAGTTTGTCAAGGTTTTAATACGGATTTAGCTGAATCTTCTTCGTCAAAAATGAGGTCAATAATTCCCGAAACAAAGATGATGTCAATTTACAAGAACACAACACCAGGTGTACGGCCTTTTCGTGTTTGAAGATTGGATTAGGACTAGTTTATCAAGGTTTTCATACGGACTTTAACTGAATCGTCCTTGTCAAAAATGAGGTCAATAATTCTCGAAACAAAGAGGATGTCTATTTAAAAGAACACAACACCAGGTGCATGGCCTTTTCGTGTTTGAAGATTGGATTAGGACTAGTTTATCAAGGTTTTCATACGGACTTTAACTGAATCGTCCTTGTCAAAAATGAGGTCAATAATTCCCGAAACAAAGAGGATGTCAATTTACAAGAACACAACACCAGGTGTACGGCCTTTCGTGTTTGAAGATTGGATTAGGACTAGTTTATCAAGGTTTTCATACGGACTTTAACTGAATCGTCCTTGTCAAAAATGAGGTCAATAATTCTCGAAACAAAGAGGATGACAATTTACAAGAACACAACACCAGGTGTACGGCCTTTTCGTGTTTGAAGATTGGATTAGGACTAGTTTATCAAGGTTTTGATACGGACTTTAACTGAATCTTCTTCGTCAAAAATGAGGTCAATAATTCCCGAAACAAAGAGGATGTCAATCTACAAGAACACAACACCAGGTGTACGGCCTTTTCGTGTTTGAAGATTGGATTAGACTAGTTTATGAAGGTTTTCATACGGACTTTAACTGAATCGTCCTTGTCAAAAATGAGGTCAATAATTCTCGAAACAAAGAGGATGTCTGTTTAAAAGAACAAAACACCAGGTGTATGGCCTTTTCGTGATTGAAGATTGGATTAGGACTAGTTTATCAAGGTTTTGATACGGACTTTAACTGAATCGTCTTCGTCAAAAATGAGGTCAATAATTCTCGAAACAAAGAGGATGTCTATTTAAAAGAACACAACACCAGGTGTATGGCCTTTTCGTGTTTGAAGATTAGATTAGGACTAGTTTATCAAGGTTTTGATACGGACTTTAACTGAATCGTCTTCGTCAAAAATGAGGTCAATAATTTCCGAAACAAAGAGGATGTCAATTTATAAGAACACAACACCAGGTGGATAGCCTTTTCGTGTTTATTGCTGTTTTTCAATGAACCGTTGATAACCTGGACTAATTACACGCCTCGGTAATCAAATAGTGACGCTGTTCAGTGACAAGACAATTCAATATCCGGACTATTTACTGAAACAGGAGTGATAACGGAAGTGTTACAAAAGGGTAACGAGTTGTATTGTTACACCAGCAAGACGAGCCTGTCACTGCTCTGTTTACTGCCAACCAAATCCATTGTCTGGTTGGAGTATCAGTGCAGACAAAGCTCACCCGTCTGTTCACCCACATTAAAAATCTACTATCACCTAGCCTAGTAGGCTATCTTCAATGATCCAAATGCCGAACTTTCTGTTAAAGTGGCAACAAAATTCAAATTTACTAACCCACACACCCAACCCCGAATCATATCCTTTTGAGCATAGACGGGGGGAGGGGGGGGGGTGGCGGAGAGAACAGCCCCTTGGCTTAAAAAAAAAATTCAAGTAATACAAGAAACAAATTGCAAGAAAATTTACAAGTAATACAAGAAACAAAACGGGAATCCGGGCAAGACTATTGAAAATTCTTCCTGTGCGACTTTCCCAGACAGATGAACCGTCCAAGATTATTTAGTTCTAAGAAAAGTGAACGAGAAAGGATGGACTTTGGGCGGCAGCAGCACGTAACAGGGAGCAGGAACAGCACGTAACAGCCACAGGGGGAGCAGTTATGGGAAAGGAAAGGTTGGATGGAAAAAAGGAAAGGACTTATTTTCTAAAAAAAAGATTGACGAGAAAGGATGGCTTTTGGGTGGGAGTAGCAGGAACAGCAAGTAAACGCAAGGCACGGGGAGCAGTTACGGGCAAGACGGACACGAATCTTTAATTTCTAAAAACGATGGACGCGAAAGGATGGTTTCTGGGCGGGAGTAGCACGTAACGGGGAGCAGGAACAGCAGTAACAACAAGACACGAGGAGCACTTACGGGAAAGACAGACATTTTTATTTTCTAAAAAGATGCACGAGAAAGGATGGATTTTGGGTGGGAGCAGCACGTAACGGCGAGCAGGAACAGCATGTAACAACAAGACACGGGGAGCAGTAACAGGAAAGACGGACACGACTTTTTCGTTTCTAAGAAAGATGGACGAGATAGGATAGATTTTGCGCGGAGCAGACTTTTCGGAGCAGACACGGGGAGCGGTTATGGCAGAGACGGACACCTCTTTTTAATTGTTAAGAACGGATGAACGAGAAAAGATGGATTTTAGGCGGGAGCAGCACTTAATGGGGAGCAGGAGCAGCACGTAACAGCACGATATGGGAAGCAGTTACGTGAAAGATGGACAAAACTTACCCGAGATAAAGGCATACTGTGACTTGAGCAACGTGCCGACCTCCCTAATCGATACCGAACATCCAAGGTCGTCCATGGCCTCATCTGAAATAAATTTTAATAAGGGACAAATCAACCACAACGCGTACTAAAATCGGTGGAATGTTTCAAAATAAAAGCTTGGCCGCGCCATCTATATATGCCGGGGGACGGGGAAATCAAGGTAAGCCCATTCCCCGATTTATGACAATCCCTTTCTTCAATAATTCCGCTGTCTTTCAAACGAGCAAGATTTTCGGTAAGAAGAACGTCCTAAATATTCCTTTTCCCACAAGTTCGTATTTCCAACTTGAGCTACTTTGAGCCTAAAGAGGACCCTTGCCAAGAAGGGCCGAAATATAGCTCCAATAAAATTCAGCTGACGTATCCGTTTGCACTATCAAATAAGAAAGTCCTGCCAGTTGCTCAGCTTCAGGTTCGGAATCCTCAGTTTGACAGGTAAAGAATATCCCACTCGGATGTTATGTGACGTTCTTAACCCGAAGTAAGGATTGGCTATTTCCAATGATCAATCAATCAATCAATCAATCTTTATTATTCGAAAAATATTCCTTACGGTATTAACAAAAAAACGAATATTTGTTCTCTCGTCAAACATAACTATATACAATTGCGCTTTTACATAGTCAAATATTCAATAATTACACAAGAACAAGAATTGCAACAAATTACAGCGCTAAACTTCAATAATTAACACAAAAAAGAGGAAAAGAATTTAAAATTCGCGCTGAAAAAACTCACAAAGGAGGGGACAAAACTTCTTTCGTACCGCGCATGAATTGCCCGAATGGGTTGGATGTGAGGAACTGGTTGTGCTGCCATTCTCTGTCGCCTTATGCGGTCGGGAATGTGGGGAGGGGGAAGGATGTGCCGATGGTTGGGGTCTTCCAGTAGTTGGCCACCAAACTTGGTAGAAAGTTGGTGTCTACGGTTTGACAAAGATGCGAGACCAAACTCGTTAAGAAGGGAAATGTACGGGATTTTGATACTATTAGTAAAGACCGGTACTGGATCCTCTCGAGTTGTTCCGACTGCTCCCGTGTTAAATAGAAATGCCATACCGCACATTTAAACCGAAAATGCCATACCGGACTTTGGAAAGTAAAGACAACCGGGAGCATGTGTGAAGGGCCGGTTAGTTGACCGCATCTCAAAATAGGCCGGAGATGTGTTGATACGAGGCAGTCTGAATCACCTGTGGTGACCCACTTCAGGTTATTTTTTCTTTTTCGTTTTTTTTTTCTCTTTTTTGTCATACTCCATTTAAGACGATGTTTGACATTCAACTGTGCAATAAATCGATCATTACCACGATCAAACCGATGAATGTACAGTTGAGATATGCTTCTTTGAATGTTAATTACCGTTGAATAGTACAATATTTTTGGGCTAAATGGTAAAACGAAGACCCAGAACGACCATTCAGGTGTTTGGCTGAAGCTGGACTTTTGTCACAGCAAGTGGGCGGAAATGGTACTGTTAATTAATGTAGCTAATGTTCATGAATGTTCAACCTCTGCTATAAATGCGATTTAAATAATGGAACACATCTAGCAAAAAGTAGTGGCTGACAAAGGTGAAACCGCGTGACGAGCGACGTAATAGGCAATGATTTGCAAAATGGGTTTTGCGAGATAAAAACGTTCCAAATTAGGATAGGCGGGTAAGTACCAATCCACATCCCATCCAGACAAGAACTTTCTCTAAACGACTCAAAGCCATAATAAGGATCACGCCGACAGTAATCATGCGCTGCAGAACAGCCGCGTAGTTTATGTCTCATGCTGTGACTTGCAGGACAAAAAAAAGTGACCTCCTCCCCGTAGTACCAGTCTCGACGCAGATCAGGTCAGTCCCGGAGCAACTTTTCGATTTCGTAGACTTTTCAGACACAACTCAGATCAGACCGTGAGACCAAATATGTCACAGCGCGCACTACGGCGCACACTCGTCACAACCTACACCACCATTAAGCTGTGGCGCAAACTCGTCACAACCTACACCACCATTAAGCTGTGGCGCACACTCGTCACAACCTACACCACCATTAAGCTGTGGCGCTCACTCGTCACATCCTACACCATCATTAAGCTGTTGCGCACACTCGTCACAACCTACACCACCATTAAGCTGTGGCGCACATTCGTCACAACGGTGGCCCGTCGCAACGACCACTCGCCATAACACAGCCGAGTCTGAGCCGACACGACTAAAGCGCAGACTCGTCACAACATAGACCCGCTACAACAAACACCCTTCGCGACGCAGACCCGTAGCAGCCAAAAGCGACCTGACAAAATGGAGACCTGAAAAAGAGGCGGACGTCAACACTAGCAGCCTCGCTTGCGAGGAGTGTGCCTAATTTCCCCTTAACCGGGTTGGCGTGTATCTTTTCAGCCCAAGCTGACTGCGAATCATGTTTGACACTGAAAAAAAAACGGATACGTCAGATGAATTTTATTAGAGCTATATTTCGGCCCTTCTTGGAAAGGGTCCTCTTCAGGCCCAAGCCGCTCAAACTGGAAAATGAACTTGTGAAGAAGAAAAAAAACACATTTTTCACAAGTTGATTTACCAGTTTAAGCGGCTTGAGCCTGAAGAGGATCCTTACCAAGAAGGGACGAAATATAGCTCTAATAAAATTCAGCTGTTTCCCCAAAAAGTCACAACTAGACCAAAGTGCCAACTAGTATGACAAGTTTCAACTTGATAACGGTCTTACTTACGAGTTGTAAACCCCATAGAAAATGATGACAACCGAAAACCGGCTACAGCGGCCGCAAGACTGGAACACTCCACTAAAAACGCGCGGTGAACTGAAACCATGAATGGGATACTGTATAGGCTAGAATGGGGCCATTCGCGGCGGAATTCTTTCTCCAAATCATATTGTTAGTACCACAAATAAAGTCTACACTGCCAGAAGTCTACACTGCAAACGGTAAGTGGTCAAACTGATTCTTCACTAAGACCATTTCCCGACAACACCATTTGATCAAACGGTTCATTTCACAAACCATATAAATTCATTGGCTTCAAAGTAGTAAATTGACACTTTCTAAAATCTGTGAAATCTTAAATGCTTCACCGGTCAAATTTACGACTAAAATGATAAATAATTCGGTGCGTATAAACAGGAGCGTCAAGTATGGGGGCGCGGAGGGGGACGTCCCCCCCCCCACCCACAATGTTGATAGCCAATCTATCTTTTCGTAATAAAATATATTTTTTTTTCTTAAGATCGGTCTTTTTTTTAAAAAGCAGTCTATTCTTTTAAAAACAATTGGTAAACACGACCAGACAGTCGGTAAAAATACCTAGCTCCCCCCAAACATTTTGGCTAAAAAAGAATCAATCTGACTGATTTGCGTTTGTTTAAGTTATTAATTATCGTGTCCTAAAATTCTAGTGTTGATGTGTGTTGTGTTTGTCTGTTGTTTATAACGCCTTAAGCTAGGATTTTATTAGTAATTTTTACAAACAAATCAGAATTAGTGAATCGTCGTTTTCTTATTTCACTGGCATGTCTGACGTTTTAAAGCAACATGAGCTTTGCTTATATTTGTACTGTGTTCTTCAAAACTGTGCTAACAACATTTTCATAATTATTGGGCCCAGTTTTGTGTATGCCATCTGCATGAAGAAAGTAGGAACTCAGAAAGTTAAAACTAATCTACCTGTTAGATGGTGCTCATGACGTCATCTAACACTTGGCACAATTTAACAGAATACCAAATCAGCTATGTTCTTTCCAATGGTATAGTTAACTCAGTTTTCAAAAATGTTTCAGTTAGCACAGGTTTGAAGAACACGGTACATTTGTCAGTAAAGTTGTACCTTACCTTTGACGAGAGAATGACTAGACGACTCGTGATTTGAAATGAGGGGGGAGCGGGAGAGATGCCCATCTACGACACAATAAAAATAGATGTCACGCCAAAAATAATTCACTATGCTGCCATTCCTTAGGATTATCTAAGTGGACCACTCTGTTTTATTGCGCTCTTTTGTCAACTAATGCTCTTAGCTTGCAGACATATTCCGGAGAGTATCCGGCACCGGCAGGAAATTTCAACAGAATTCCTGGGAAGCACATGGCTCAGATAAAAAGTTTAATGTTTTCCCGACGAGACACCGTCCAGTCTTGAAATAGTCGCAGGAAGTTTAAAGTCCGGTCTTCACCTCCCGGAACTTCCGGAATCTGGGCTTCCAGATTATTCATTGACGTCTTCTGTCAATTCCATCTGGAATATGAACGGGTCCAAAAGTATATCAAAATAATCCGGAAAGAGGGGCTTATGAACTTCCAGATTTCCGGATTTTTTAAGTATCGCAGAAGAAATTAAAAAAAAATCTCGGAAAATCTGGGAACCCAGATTCCGGAAGGCAAAGACTCACCTTTACAGAATAATTTGTTAAAAGCGAAAGGGATCTCAGCCTAGATACGACTTAGATAAATAAATAAATATATTCTTATTTCCATAATAGCACCACATAATATGGCTAGCAGCAGGGGCGTAATTTCGTCAAAATCCTGGGGGGGCAAAGTTGGAGCCGATTTTCCCAAATCAAGTGAAAATGAGCAGTTTTATTTCAAGAAGAAAAACAAAAAAACAAAGAGATATTTTACTAATCGCCCAAGGCGAACCGACGCTTCTGGAAATTTGCGAAACTGTCTACTGCGCGATTGACGTCAAGCTTCTTCGCTTTTTCAGGTTGGGTACGAATGACCAAAAGATCACTTAGTCGGTCGTCTGACCTGGGGTGTCACGACTGGGGGGAGGGGGTGGGAAGCCCCCCCTCCAAATGTTGTCGGCTAGTCGGTAAAAATAACCGAGTCGGCGCGAAGCGCAGTGATTTTTCGCCAAAACAGTTGATTTTTCATTAAAAAAGTCGATTTTTCTGAAAAACAGTAGATTTTTCGTCAAAATACTCGTTTTTTTCTTGAAAACAGTCGGTAAAAATTACCAGCCGGTCGGTAAATTCCTTGCCCTCCCCCCCCCCCCCCCAAACATTTTGGCTAGTAACGCCTCCGTGTCTGACATAGACGTGTTTAACCCTGCATAGCGCATGCATATCGCTATAAAAGTTTCAAGGATTCCTTGTTTCAATCTTACCATAAAGACAAAGGTATATTAAAGAAAACCGATCTGTTTCTGTGGATGCTTGAATTCTGTAGGCCTATCTTAGTTTCGACGAGAGTTTCAAAGACGATAAATTTCAGCTGGGGGGGGGGCAAACATCAAGCTGGGGGGGGGGAGGGCAAATTGGGGTCTGGGGGGGCAGTTGCCCCCCCCCCCCCTGTCCCGGAGCAAATTACGCCCCTGGCTAGCAGAGGATCGTCATGACGTATCACATGTCAAAGCAGTGACGTACAATATATACAGTATATGACGATAATGAATAGGCCTACATAGTATAATACATGTCACACAACAAGAATTAAAATGGGAAATAATATAGGGAAGCATCAAGAGATAAAATGAGAAATAAAAAAAGGTACGAATGATGATACATATCGGTCAGACGAATTTACTAGGGGCGGGGTAATTTGAAGCCGATTTTTGTTTCAGTTTTTAGTCTAGTGATGGGCGGATTCTGAAATCGTAACAGCGAAAATTTAGTAAGATACATGCAACAGCTATCTCTTTCCGTGTCAGGACCAGTACCAGACTACAACTGACCTTTCCACCATTTACATTGAGGACCAAAAATGTGCTGCCTTTATTTATAAGTATGTGGACTGAAAGACTAATATCTCGACTAAAGTGTTCCTTCATCCGATCTCAGCCATCTAAATTCAATACAAAATTTATATATACACACTCTTTCTTTATTTTTCTTTTCTTATACTCTATCAGTAACACTGATGTAAAGATGGGTAATAAACATATTCATTCATTCATTAACACATCAGAAAACGATTTTTTACTAATATTCAAACTGAAATTTGCGTTAAGAAAACAGAACTTAGACATAAGAAATGTACCAGACACCGGACGCAAGACGTAGAATCTGACCACCAGATCGGCGAAAATTCCTGAGGAAAACCTCATGTTCCACAACTTTAATCGTCATTCAATCACTAGAACCAAATAGTTCACTTGTGTTCATAATTATAGCATCTTGAACGGAAATTCAAATACCCAAACACACATATGCAGCGAGAGAAAACTTTCGATAATAAAGTCAAGAGGACTTTTGCAAATTTTTCTTCGGCATGTTACTATTTTTCCAACGTGTCAAGTGTGTATCCATACTTTAAGCTGACCTGATCCTCGTTTTATAGTTTATATCGTTTATAACTTAATGTTCTGTTGCCGACTAAATTATCGAAGACCATGTTCTGGAAAACATTAGCCTATTTAAAGCCTGAGTAAAGATAAACATGGAACAAGTCCAGGTAAACTATCTCTTCACAAGATTATTTCCACAGCGCTTTAGTCAGTTTTAGTGTCTTTTGATAAAGTCTGGGTATGATAAACCTATCTCGTATTATCATCTTCCTCTCAAACCTTAGAGTGACATATGGTTCAGACCAAGCTCCACATTGTCCATCCAGTGTGTATTGGTACTGTCAAGACGATGGAACATTTGCTGTCAGAATCTCCCAGGTTACTGAATCAGAGAGCAGTTTAAATGTGTAAAGTTTCTTTACTGGAGGTTAATACCATGTTAATACCATGAATATCATACGATCTGGACGGTTCAAGGAAGGAATCGATGACAGATCCTAACTGCCCTTTGTTAATTTCTCTCCCAAACAGGAGTATTGCTGTAAATTAAATTCAAGTTTATTTCCAACCTGTCTGGATAGAAATGGTGTGTGTTTAAACAATGAAAAAAGAAAGAAACAACACTACAACAGCAACCAAAATAATTAAAACCTACTAAACCGAAGCACCATCGAGTTCTATAATCCATTATACTTTTGGTTTCCGAATCGCTCTTTTGTTCTCACTCAGATGTTACCTTCCAAAATATTCAGTCTGGTGGCGCATATATACCCTGCCAAGCCAAGCCACTGCAGTGCTGTCTGGAACTAATTTAGAAGCAAAGAGTTTCTTACCGAGCTCTATTTCTTCTACAATCCCTTTCCTACTACTTCCATCCCTTAGTCGCAAATACAAACACATTAAACACATCTGTGTGTCTGAAAATCGTATCCGATCATGTAACCATCATAGTAACTACTGCTATGCTTGACTTCGTGGTGTTAGATCGAATATTAATTTTACATGCATTTCACCTGCTGCCCTGAAGCCAAAAGGTACAACCAAGTTTTGAGGAGTCTTCCGGAATGCGATTAGTCAATTGGTGATTATGATAATCGATTTCTTAATTTAGCTCAGTGTATTTTACGTCTGCATCCCGCAACGCGTGAGGAGATGTAAAGAAGGAAGAGGGAGCCAAAACCAGGTACAGGACTACAACAAAAGCAAGAAAAGAGGAATGGTATGGTCACTAAAGGAACATCAATGGAACCGAAAAGAACGTTTCGCCCGACGTGCATCTACGAGTGAAGCGAAAACAGTCCGTGTCGTAGTTGAATTGTTTCAAGGTTGTGTACAAGGTGGGAACCAGGCTGCGGCCAAAGAAGAGAAGATTGCCCAGGACGGACCGGGGGGGGGGGGGAGGGGGGGGGGGTTCCACGTGGGAAATATACAATTCTTGACAACGTGATTCGTGTCCGTCTGTGTCAAATATACGAAGCAGGCACCAGCCTATAGGACCAGTCCTTTTCGGGGCCCCGTGACAACGGATAAAACAGTAGGCTATTGATTTAATTTTGAAGAATACTTCAATCTTGTTTTAATTTTTGTGATACGTAAGTGTATGCATATTTTGTCCTTCCTCGAATTGCAACCTTACTGGAATTTCGTCATTTTACGACGAAAAGATATAAAACGTATCAGGATGTTTTATTTCAGATACTGCAAATTTCTGTTTTACCTTTCTCGACGTCGCAAGAACTCAAGCAATGCTGCTAACTTTTTACTGGCTGACCTTTTGTGGGAAGTTGTCATCGATTACCCAGGACCTTTCGGTTTCAGACCTTAATCATTTCTCGCTTGTCATCCAGGGAGAAGAATTTTTAGGCCCAATTAGTTGTTTTTTCTTGATTTGGCGCATTCACCCCGGTATCGTAGGCTCAGTGTAATTGTTTTCCTTTTCTTTCTTGATGCTTCACCATTTTCCTCTTTCAGGTCCAGTGCCAGAGCTGCTGCGAGTCCAGCAAATCCGAGTCCGAGACAAGTCCGAGTCCCTGAAGAAGGCGTCTCGAGACCGTCTCGAGACGAGTCCAGAGTCCGAGTCCATAGCTCCGGCGGACGGACAGCTCAGTGAAAGACGAGTCCGAGTCCTTGAAAAAGGCGCCTCGAGATACGACCGTCTCGAGACGATTCCAGAGTCCCGAGTCCACCAGCTCTGTCCAGTGCGTAATCAGTTTCATCATCATCATCAATTACAACGGTCATACAAACTAGCGGCCGAAGTTTAACATTATCGTACTTGAGCGCGCGGTAGAATTAAATCAGGAGATAATTAACAGGGGGGGGAGGCAAATTTCCTACTGTCGAGGGGCCTCCGCATGGCTTAATCCGGCATCGGTATCCATCAAACGAATTCACGTTCCGTGGCTCAGGACACGCGTATTGCACAGAAGCTCTGGGTCGTCGCTCACGGTTACCGGAAAACGGTCGGGACTTCTGGCAAAGAAGACGGATGTTCTCATACCGGATTATCGGTTCTTATTCAACTAGCACAACAAATTCTCACCTAACAAAAAGTGAAAGGATTCCAAATCGGACAAAATATGAACAGGAAACAGAAAAACACGACAGACTGCATGTGGATCGTAATGGACAAACTAAGCAGTACCTGCTGAAAACGATGGCACAGACAACAGAAATAAAGGTAAAGTAGAACACAATGAACAACAAAAAGATAAACAAATTCTGCTGAAGATAAACAAAGTGGAATTCTAGGAAGACATGGGCTAAGGAGCACCCGCGCGAAGGGCTCCTGACGAGTCCAACTAGGGCTTTCCGTACCACAACTATCCCAAGTCCAGACTCTTCAGGGCGTCTTAAAGGCCCAAGTTGCCCTGAGCAAGTTATTAACCGAGGATACATCATATGCTGTCAAACAATAGGTGCAGGTCAAGCAAAGATAGGCTAGGCTAATAGGCTAGCAATCGCAAGACTATACTCAAATACCATTTGAAGACAATCAAGCATTTTTCTTTGGACTGTAATTTGAGCAAACTCGAAGACAAATTAACCGAGTGCAAAGAATAATTAACAGCTCATTGTTTCAACCAGTTCCCATGCTGAGGACATGGGAACATGGCTGGAGTCGATTCCGTTACGGGAAAAAATTCGATAATAACAGAGAAGCACCTTGACATTGCTCAGCGGGTCGCTGGAAGTTTGGCAAAAAGTTCGAAACTGTCAGGTATTGTTTGAGGTGTTGGGGTCAAGAGGTCAACATTATTTGACTGCCGTGACGAGACGGAGGGGTAGGAGTAAGATTACCGTTGTGTGACTGATGTGACCCGCGTTCATCTCCTTTTTTTCTGGCAAACATTTGGAGCGGTGTAATATTAAAATGTCTGACTTTCAAAGCGAGATCAGTTTGCTTTTTCGTCGGAGCAAAGAAACAGTTACATTTATTACTGGAACGGATTAAATGGTGGACTAAATGCTATGAAAAGGACAAAATCAGCATGGGCATACTGCATTTCTTTGGCTTGGATGAATAGTTCGGTCGGAATCCGGTGACAAATTTGGGAACGTTCACGCGGGAGAGACGGGCGCAGGAAAATTCGCTCTCAGCGTTTCGACACAATGAGCGTGTTTCACCCTACTTGCCGTGGTTACTACGCATGACGTCACGAATTTTGGCTTTTTGCCATCAAGGCTGGAACGATTTTTCTATTTTCCAGCAGAATATCATGCCACGGGCGAATCCGACCAATCACGTTACAGAGATGTGTAGCTACCACGCTTACTACGCTCCCGAGCATGGTAAGCAAATAGTTACTATTACGCTGTCAGAAGTTTCATAACAGATAACACGAGGATGCGTGGTTTCAACAAATCATGCGTAACAGATCACACTTCAGGTATTATCTGTTGTTTTTGAAAATATTATGCATAATAAGCGTTACCATCAGGAAGAACCGAAAAACCGCCAAAAAGTATCTGCTGAGTTTTCCGACATCCTGGATAACGAATATAGTCAGTAGATGCTTTTTTTGCTCTTCCTAACAAAGCTTGTTATGCATAACATTTTTCATGCATAATGTTTTCAAACACAACAGATAACATCCGAAGTGTTATCTGTTACGCATTATCTGTTGAAACCGAGCATCCTCGTGTTATCTGTTATGAAACTTCTGACAGTGTAGTTACTATTTCGAGAAGGTTGGAACGGTCAGCGTAGTAACTTTTCACGAGGTTGGAACGAAAATAGTAACTAGTTACTATTGTTACAAGGGTGGAACACGCTCAATGTCGACGTTTCATAGGGAATAATGTGGACTCAACAAAAGGCTCAATATGCGGAGAATCTTATGGAACCAGGCCACTGGTTGCATCTATCGTCAATGAGGTGATATTCATCAGTTGTATGGGTTAAATTTATTCACGAATCTACTAGTGCCATCGATAGCTGCGAGGATAAAGGACATCTCGCACCACTTTACGCGCGACCGCTTTCCAACTAAGCTATGCTTACAGAAAATTACACAAGGCTTCGGCTGATTTTAGCCTCTTTCAATGTCCCTTGCCTTGGACGACAATCTTGGCAAAATCTGCATAGCCGGTCTCCGGACGAATGAGCTTTTAGGAAACAATGATCGGGAGCACGACACGTCACGTAAAGAGAACAAAAGGAGCAAGTGTAATAATCAGTATATTTCTAATAGAGGAGATAGGATAAACCTATGAAGAGAAGAATCTCGGGAACGAGAATGGGTGGAAATACTACTGAAGAAGAATGAAGTACTATCATAAGTACGACGTGGCTTTGGACGGACTTTAATAACTGTGCTATTTTATCTTCACGGAGAATTTGCTATTAGCCTACAGTTCCACGGAGCGCACATATACAGAAACGAAAAAACAAAAGATTTTGTATAATGGACCCTAGATTTCATCGATAAAATCTGCGTCCGGAGAAGCTTTGAACTCTCACAGTTTATGATCGTCGCCTTCGCCGTTGGGATAAAAATCGGAACAAATAAATTAAGGGTAGCCTATACGACGCTCGACGAGCTATATCAACAATTAAAGTGCACTTAGAGCGGCCATGAGCGGCAAGGGATTGTTCTTTGATAACTTTTTCAAATATCAGCGTGATTTTTCTCTCTGTGTGTTTTTTTTCTTTTTCTGTGTTTCTTTTATTTTACTTTTCATATATTCCATCCTCTTATCTTTCCTGTACGATGGGTGAAACACAAACATTATATTATTTATTATTTCAGAGGTCACCTACCTCGGATGGGAACGAAGAATTTGACGAAAGTTCAAATCTAGCAAATATTTATTCACAGTAACGCGCGGAAACAATAATTAATTAACGTAAAGTAAAATTAGATTCACACACTGTATCTTTTTTAAATCTTGCTCGATTTCTTTCAGTTGCTTTTTGCGAACTGTACAGTTTTTACACTGTACAAAGTTGTGCATCACCAAATTCGAAGATTTTTATTCCGAATTCGGAGAATGAAAATCGAACTCGGAGTTAAAATCCAATGGAAGACTAAAAAGCTAGAAAATGCAAAATACTGCAGATGAAGTAACATGAAACGGAGAGTTTTTTTATACAGTGTAACGGCAAAATTACGGCGTCCGAAGTATCCCGACATTAGAAAAAGAACACCCCGTATGGAGATAATGCAAGTCATTGTATTATGGGACATTTTTCCAATCGTAAACAATTGAAAACAATTGGAAACGATCGTAAATAATTGTTTTTTTTACGATTGGAAACAGTTGTTTACGAATGTAAAGACTTACTTCCGATCGTTTGCGATTGTAAACAGTTGTTAACGATTGTATTTTTACGATTGAAACCGATTATTTCCAAACGCAATTTTACGATTGCTAACAACTGTTTTCAATCGTAAAAATACAGTCGTTAACAACTGTTTACAATCGCAAACGATTGGAAACAATTGGAAACAACTGTTTCCAATCATAAACGACTATTTCTAATCGTAAAAAAACAATTATTTACGATCGTTTCCAATTGTTTTCAATTGTTTCCGATCGGAAAAATGCCCCATAATACAATGACTTGAATTATTTCCATACGGGACTAAAAGCAGCAAATGAAGAACACTAAACAAACTGAACTAAAAGAATCCGATACAATCCGGTTCTGGTAAGGTCGAATATTAGACAATACAGTAAAGAAGCCTAAAGGAGATATCATCACTTACTTTCCTGTGTTGCTGAATGGCAGAAGCATCCACAATTCCCTCCAACTTTCTTATATTTACACAATGAAAGTAGGAAAATGGGTATCATCACGAATCACTGACGTTGAAGCACTGGCACCTCTCGAAATTCCTTAAAGCTATCCGTGATTTCTTAATTACTCGGCCTTGTCGGTATTTTCAATTGATCCCAAATTTATGCAAAAGTCGTCCGTCGGACAAAACTTAATATCAGGTGTTACGTGCTCTCTACAGAGATGGGTGAATCCGATCATGAAGGGATTCGAATCCGAATCCAGGGCTAGGTACGAATCCGAATCCACTATTTCATGTTGAGGATTCGAATCCGGAATCGAACCCGGGTTCGAATCCCACCTTAACAGAAATCAAATCATATAGGCTACATAGGTTATAGTAAAAAAATGAGAAGTGACAAAAAGCACTGATAATCAGATAATGTGAGGTAATCAGATAACGTGATAGAGGATGGTCGGTGTTGGAGATTAAATGTTGCATTACAAGTCCACTGTGTAAAATTGGGAAACGGAAACTGGAAGGATGTACGTAGACTAGAAATTTGGACGGATTCGTAAGATTGAGGGTTTGGGATTCGATTCCGAATCCGAATCCAGCCTGACAAGCAGAAGATTCGAATCCAGCCAAAAGGACGAATCCTTAATTCGAATCCGGATTCGGATTCGCCCGTCTCTGGCTCTCTGCCCGGTTTCTTTACTGAGGCATGCGAGGACTGATCTCTCCAGTAAGCCGTTGCTTGCACTGGAAAATTACTCCTGAATTACATTGAATTATCATTGCTGTTTTACGGGAAAATGTATTAAGGGAAAAACATCCTGGTGGTAAATAATTAAATATTTACCTAAAAGCCTCTCGCAACATACTACCGAAAAGCTCCTTTCAGGCAAAATAGAACAGAAATAGTCAAGCAAAACTGTTTGACAAAATGAAATCCGATTCGTTCCAGCCACAACACCGTCTCAAGAATAAACCACACAAATAAATAAGAATATCATACTTAATAAAAAAACCTCTTATTTATATTGTTCTTTTCACAATCTCCCATTATTTTAGTTTCCTATTCCGTAGACGTCAATCCTAACAGTCCAGTATATTGGCAGAGTCAACGCAGTCCAATCCCCCCATTCTTGGCCAGCGGTCTGAATCTTATAATCACTGTAAAAGTTTTTCCGAGTAAGGATTAAAGTTAACTGCAGTGTTTGCTACTGGGATTAATCTTATCTCTACTGGGATAAGATTAATCCGAATCATCTTAGCTCAAATCTTAGCTCAGTGGAGACAAGATTAATCCCAGTAGCAAATACTGCAAGTTATTTTTTTTACAGTGCTCCCACTGGCAGTACTGGTCACAAAAATGTAACGTATGACTGTTGTGTCAGATCTAGATGGTACACCATTAAATGAAGGTTCCAAGCCCTCGAGAAAATCCTTAGCGCAGGACAATAATTTAGCAGTAAGCACGCGATGTTGAGACAAGTACAGTTTTTAAGGCGAGGCCTAAGTATGAATACAGAATTAAGAGACCACAATAATAATCGTTTGAGACCAAAAACAAAAGATTAAATTCTTCTTTGAAAAATAGTGTTGCCAACGCTTCGAAAGAAAAGGTACCAGAAAACACCCGAAAAATGCACCATTGACCAAGAAATTACTATTGTCCAAAAAAAGAAGGAAATGGAAATTGTTTGGAAGAGAATATTCACTTAACGTCAGGAATGAGGGTAACGATGAATTAGGCTCTATTGCTCGCCCCCATTTAAGAAATTAAATATGGGAACTATCGATAAATCTAAAATATATTAAACAAGGGCCCATGATGCTTCACCATCGGTTGCGACTCCCAGTACTTGTGGCTACAATGATTTAACTACTGTCTACTTCTGTACCCTTAGGTTTTTTGTCTGGACCATTAGATCCAATGCAGTGCACACCGTTGGTGCAGTAGAACCGACGTTATTACGTTTACGAGTGAAGTGTGCGCGGTTACTACCGCAAAATTCAGTCCGAAAAAGTGAAACCTTTAAACGACAGGCTCTATAATACTAATATATGTATTTTCAACCCAAGGACAATAAACAAAACAAAGCGAAACACGTCCAAAATACGAATACATCCAGGTGGCTATGGAGTCTAACTACGTGACTGGATCGCTCTTAGTTTCAGCGCTCTATCCAGATAATCACATAGGCTAAAATGATTATAACATTCTCCGTGGTGCTTTTCAGGAAATCGGATAGAAGCAAACGTTTACCCTACAAAACTGATCCCCTCCAAAAGCTCCTGACGTCGGTTCAGAAAATGGTCCATACTTTCCTTTTCACCGGTTTTGCAAAGTGGGCAATTATACGCAATATCTGAACCGGTCCTAAGCCTATAAAATTAGCAAATGTTCAAAAAAATGTTCAGACGAGGAAATTCAAGAACGAGAACTTAGATCTAAAACTGAAAGGATCCTAAAACTGGTCTCAGATGCACCTAACTAGGTTTCTGGCTTACTACTGTTCCGGGGCTGGAAGGCAAGCTGCCCCCTCTGACCCCCTCCCCTTTTAATGCGACCTGCGTAAGGTCACAATTGATAAACAACTACAAACATGTACCTGAAGATCCAACTGACTATCCAATAACACAAAACTTCCGGTCCCCACCTTTGAATTTCTAAGACTAACGTTTCTTTTTCCCCGAACAGACATCACGATATTGATCTGTCCTAGTCTGGCTTCGCATGCGGATTTGCTAATAAAAAGCAATTAACACGGCCAATTGAGGTGCCCCAATTACGTCCGACAAGATGAAAGGAGAAGTCAGGCAGAATTAATGACAATTTAAGAGTTGTTTCGCAACAAACCGAGTGTGTCGGTAGCCCCCCCCCCCCCCAAGACCCTGTGAATCTGTCCTGGAAATTCATATCGGTCTTGCAACTGCAATATTTTTTCCTTGTCAAATGTTTGTGTTTATATCTGTGACTTTATGAGACAAATCCTAAATTAGCGGTAAGATTACCATCAAATTCTGATCGGATGAATGACCGCGACCTACATTTTTTTTTGCGAAACGTGAAAAGAAAACACGGTCAAGTTTTTTTTAGTTGAACAGTAACAAGCGTATTTTATTGTTATTTGTTATATGCATCTGTTCAATGTTGACAGAGTACTCAACATACAATTGCCTGTACCGTCAGCTTAAAGATAAAACGACATAGTACAGCTTAATTTTAACTGGCATAAAAAATGATGGGAAGTAAAACCGGAGCATACTATTATCGTACAAGAAGCCTGATGGTGGAATTTATCCTGGGTAGAAGGAAACGTAGCAATAAATCCTGTTTATTTCCCATTATTCTGGAATGTTTACCTCTCTAATCCTTCATTAACTTTAAAGATCCCATTCCCATTTCACTGTGTTTTCAACATCTCTTGTTGTCTGTTGCGTCTTCTCTGTTCAGACCGCGCATCCTCGTGGTGTCTGTTATGAAACTTCTAAAAGTGTACTATTCCAGTTTTGGAAGCGTTTATTTTACCTGCCGCTTTCACTCAATCAATCAGTCAGGTTATTTCTTAAAACCGGGCGACTGACAAAATCAATGTTTAATTTCCTGTCAATTTAAAAAAATGAAGGTAGCCTATACAAATATCAACAAATATTATAGTACCCGAGATTGTACCTACAAACTGAATATTTTTGTACTTCACTTAACAGCTGAAAATATGAGCGAAGCTTTCAAGTAATCAAGAAATCGCAGCGTGGCCAAACAATTTCACAAACTGTCCACAAATCCGAACATCTCACGAAAGTTGACAAATGAGCTTTCGCCACCACAGAAAAAAATGTTTATCCAAAAGAAAACACTAGTGTGAACACGCGCCTCTTCAGAGCGTATCTGTTTCTGTTTCCGAACGACGAGTGCGCTCCCGTCAACGCTAAGAATAGGAAACAGTCCCAGAAACTGAATTTTCCGAATACCGAATCATAATTTAAGGTGATGATGTCCGTTTAGGATCAGTGGCCAATTGACCTGTCGTATTCCCCCAGTTAGATAAAAACTGGGTTACTGAGGATTTTCACATCATTTTGTTTTCCGTAGCGTTTTCATGTTAAAGGGTTTTCAAAGGATTTTTCCAAATAGGTTTCCAATAAAAATAATAAATTCGTTTTCTTAGCGACTCCTGCCATAGATCCAAGAACGGATTAACTGCACGGCCATTGGAAAATAGAAATAACACAAAACACAAAACAAATGGCGACAAGCTAAAAAAAATTAATAAAAATTAAACTAAATGTCTTAAAAATAAATAAAACACAGTATTAGCAATAATTTCTTGTCAGATGATTGATAACACCTAACCCTAGGTTGCGCGTCCTTCTGCCAAATATTATCAAAAATGACCTGAAAATCTATGCTCTTACCAGTTTTAGTGCTATATTTTCGTGCGCATAACACTTTTAACGGGTTTTACGTGATATTTCTTCTTGAAAAATAACAGAAGTTGTGACACTTTTTAACATAAGGATAAGTGTTTCGTGTTGAGGGTCATCAAACTTCTGACAGTGTAGCAATCCTTGCGTTTATGCAGATACCATGGTATATGATACCACGGTCTAAAGTCTTTTCCCTCAGTGCACGGATCCGGTCCGTCTTGTCAACTATGTATCTAGGGCTTGTGCTTTTTCTTACCATCAATTTTCATCCCGATCCGTCCACTCTGAACATGTCACACGATTTCCGGCTCCCTCTCCAACTCCCCCCAAAGTCACCAGATACATTCCGGACTTTAAGTGTGACATATGAGACGCGAGGTCTTTCCAAATATCAAGTTTCATTAAGATCCGATTCCCCGTTCAAAAGTTATAAATACTTCAATATTCCGGATTTCCCCTCCCTCCACTCCCCCCACGGTGGTCGCATCGGTGAGGTGACTTCCAAGTTAGTTTGGTCGGGTCCCTGATATGCATGCCAAGTTTCATCGTCCATCGTACTGAGAACAGTGGCCTGACCGACCGACAGACCGAAAAATTATCGGTATATGGCACAAGTGCCATAAAAGCATATGCCATCTTGATGGGGATGGTCTGGATCATCTTCTTTTCAGGTGCCAGGAGCTTTCGCATTTAAGGGGTTCATTATTTTCTGGGAATGGTGGCCAGCTTCTTGGTACTTTACGCTCTACGTCTCCAAGAGTGATTGTCTCTTTCGGGGATTTTTGTGCAAAAAGCACTCGAGTTGAGAAGTGCTGCTTCTTATTTTTTTTATTTTGTTTAGTTTCCTATGAGTTGTTTGTTTTTCCAGTATATGGCCTTTGGGTTTTTCAATACAGATATATATATATATATTACAATAAACAAGACCCTGTCATTTTAGAATACCGTGCATACCAGGAACAAGAGCTGTAAGCTCATATGGCACTTGCATGTGTCATGATGATTTGATTAATCAAGAGTAAGTTTCGACTTTGCGGTTGAGATGCGCGCTATAAGGGAGCTGGAACTTCATTTGTAAGCAAAACCCTTGAGGCAAAACTGCTAATGGGCTGATGGGCATCACGAAAATGCATATATTGCTTAAAAGTATTTTTTTTACTTTGCGGTCAAGATTGGTACTTTAAGGAATAATCGGATTTGGGAAGTAGCAATTTCTAAGCAAATGTTGTTGAGTCTCCAATATTCCAGCGAAGTTTCATCGTCCTAGCACATCTGGAAGTACCTTAACGCGCGATCACCGGAATCCTAGACCCCCCTCCCCCTCCTCCAACTCCACCCACAATAACCGGAGCCAATCCTGTTCTGTAAATGATTAATCCAGAGGATCTGTTTGTCATTCCCACGAAGTTCGATCCAGATCACAACAGTCTAAGCGGGTCAAGTATTTTCCGCCCTCCCCCCGATAATTGCCGGATTCGGTCCGGAAATGAAAAAGGTCACAAGAGAAAAATGCCCTCTGTTTAATTATTAAATTCCACTCGAATCCGATCACCCGTTCCAAAGTTACGCATGACTCAATATTCCGGATTCCCCTCCCTCAAGTCCCCCCCCCCAAGATTATCATATCGAGGATTTTTTTTTTATTCCAAGTCAGTTTGACCGGGTCCCTGATATGCCTTCCAAGTTTCGTCGTGAAAATCCCCCAAAAACGGAATTCCGGGATACCCCTCCTCCCCCCCCCCCCCCCTCAAGTGTCCGGATCCAGTCAAATTATGTAAAAGATTTATATGGACCAGATGTTTGTTCTTCCCAGCAAGTTTCACTCCGATACCATCATTCTAACCGTTTCTCGAGATTTCCGGTCCACCCCCCCCCCACCCCACCCAGCTCCCCCGCGGTGCACGTAGCCAATCCGATTCAGCAAATGACTTACCTAGAGCATCTGTTTGTTCTTCCCACAAAGTTCCATCCCGATCCCTCCATTCTAAACGGGGCACGTATTTCCCCCCCCCCCCCAATAGTTGCCGGATCCGGTCCGGATATGAAAAAAATCATCGGAGAAATGTCCTCTGTTGAATTCTTAAATTTCACTCGAATCCGATCAACCATTCTAAAATTACGCATGACTGAAAATTTCGGATTCCCCTCCCTCCCCTTCCTCCCACCATTATCTGATCGACAAAATTTTTATTTTGAAGTCAGTTTGATTGGGTCCCTGATATGCCTGCCAAGTTTCATCGTGAAAGTCCCCAAAACCACCATCACCGGAATTCCGGGACCCCCCCCCCCATAAGTGTCCGGATCAAGTACAATGACCTAAAGGACTTATCTAGAGCAGATGCTTGTTCTTCCCAGCAAGTTTCACTCCGATCCCTCCATTCTAACCGTTTCTTGAAATTTCCGGTCTCCCCCCCCCCCCCAACTCCCCCCTGGCTACCGAATCCGGTCAAGACTTTAAACGGGACATTACAGATATATATTCTGTTCAGTTATGAAGTTTCATTACAATCCGATCATCCGTTCGAAAGTTACACACTTCTCAATTTCCCGGATTCCCCTGCGGATTCCCCTCCCTCCACTCCCCCACCATTATCTGATCGACAATATTTTTATTTTGAAGTCAGTTTGATTGGGTCCCTGATATGCCTGCCAAGTTTCATCGTGAAAATCCAAAAAACCACCATCACCGGAATTCCGGGCCCCCCCCCCCCCCCCATAAGTGTCCGGATCCAGTACAATGGTCTAAAGGACTTATCTAGAGCAGATGCTTGTTCTTCCCAGCAAGTTTCACTCCGATCCCTCCATTCTAACCGTTTCTTGAAATTTCCGGTCTCTCCCCCCCCCCCCCCCAACTCCCCCCTGGCTACCGAATCCGGTCAAGACTTTAAACGGGACATTACAGATATATATTCTCTTCAGTTATGAAGTTTCATTACAAACCGATCATCCGTTCGAAAGTTACACACTTCTCAGTTTCCCGGATTCCCCTGCCCTCCACCCCCCCCCCCCCAAAATGGTCGGATCAGAAAACTGATTATTCCTAATTTTGTTTGGTCGGGTCTCTGATATGCCTGCCAAGTTTCATGGTCCTAGCACAACTGGAAGTACCCTAACTCGAAAAAGTGTGACAAAATGCCCTAAATTTTCAAGTTTCCAGCGCCCCGCACTCCCCCCCCATATGGTCGGATCGGGAAACTGATTATTTCCAGGTTAGTTTGGTCGGGTCCGTGATATTCCTGCCAAGTTTCATTGTCCTAGCTCATCTGGAAGTACCCTCACTCGAAAAAGTGTGACAAAATGCCCTAAATTTTCAAGTTTCCAGCGCCCCAACTCCCCCGCATATGGTCGGATCGGGAAACTTATTATTTCCAGGTTACTTTGGTCAGGTCCCTGATATTCCTGCCAAGTTTCATTGTCCTAGCTCATCTGGAAGTACCCTAACTCGAAAAAGTGTGACAAAATGCCCTAAATTTTCAAGTTTCGAGCGCCCCCACTCCCCCGCATATTGTCGGATCGGGAAACTGATTATTTCCAGGTTCGTTTGGTCGGGTCCCTGATATTCCTGCCAAGTTTCATTGTCCTAGCTCATCTAGAAGTACCCTAACTCAGAAAAAAGTGACAAAATGCCCTAAATTTGCAAGTTTCCAGCGCCCCGCACTCCCCCCCATATGGTCGGATCGGGAAACTGATTATTTCCAGGTTAGTTTGATCGGGTCCCTGATATGCCTGCCAAGTTTCATTGTCCTAGCACATCTGGAAGTACCCTAACTCGGATATGTGGGACAAAAAAACTCGGACCGACCGACAGACCGACAGACCGACAGACCGACAGACCGACAGACGGAATTGTGATCGGTATATGGCACTTGAGCCAGAGGCTGCAAGTGCCATAAAAACCGAAAATAATGGTCAAAAGGCATCGGTGGAGGTGGACGGTGTGCTACAGCATTTTTTGTTATGAATCAACATTTTTTCTATCGCACACCTAGCTTTGCGATAAGATTGTTATAGTACGGCGAAAATAACGAAGGTCTGCAAAGCCTGATAGCGTAACTGTTGCGGCAACTGACGGACAATATTAGCCTAATAGACTGCATCAAACGGATCAATCCGCTGATTTTATTTTAGCGATGTTTTGGCCCTTCTTGGCAAAGGTCCTCTTCAATAAATATTCTTTGAGCCCAAGCTGACTTTGAAACATTTATTCAAACAATGTTTACAACGGATACGTCAGCTACGATTCTTCATCAGCGCTATTCGGCCCTTCTTGGCAAGGGTCCTCGTCAGGCTGTCAATCCTCTGGGTCAACGTCGGGGAAGGAAACAAACTTGTAATAAATAACTGAAGCTTCTACCGACTATAAATATCTTATTAAAATAAATTACCTTCAAATACCACTTTAATGAAAAAACTGGTCATGAGATTTAATTTTTGACACGGACGCTGGTTTTGCTGCACGATTGGGGCGATGACAGGAAAGGTTTTTTTCTGCATTTTGATCAACTTCGGTTTTGTTATTAATCAGGGGCTGAAAACTTAAATATTATTTCATTAATAACCTCGTTCTACATTTCTATTATGGAGTACTCGCCTGTATCTATTACTTTGAATAATTACTGCACGGAAAAACTAGTGCTGAGATTTAATTTTTGGCACGGCTGCTGTTTTTGCTGCACGATTGGGGCGACGGCAGGAAACATTTTTGTTCTGCATTTTGATCGACTTCTGTTTTGTTGTTAATAAGGGACTGAGGCTTAAATTTTTTTCCCCTAATAACCCCGTTCCACGTTTCCGGTAGGGAGTACTCGCCTGTATCTCGGTTAATGCCTGCTCGGTTTTTGGGATCCCAAAACGTAAGTTGAGGGATACCTATGACATCGCAAAAGTTGTCCGTCTGTCCGTCCGTCCGTCTGTAAGCACGATAACTCTCGAAGGGAATGAGATATTTTGATGAAACTTGGTGTGAGGATTCGTTGGGTCGGCGGACCAGTCGAGTTCGAAAATGGGCCATGTAGCCCTACATTTAGGGGTGGGGGAGGGGGTTCAAATTAAGGGGCAAACAAAATATTTTGAAACAGCTAATGTGATAGTCGATTATGGGGTAAGAAGACATGCTCAACACGATGGTGAAAGCCATTTTGTAATCGGACAAGTAGTTCGCCCGGAATCCGGCCAAAACCGGAAAGTTTGTTAAAAGTAAAAGTTTTATTTGAAGTTGATTAGATGTTCGATTTAGAGGTAGGAAGACATGCTGAAGACGATGGTGAAAACCATTTTCTCGACGGACAAGTAGTTCGCCCGGAATCCGGCCCAAACCGGAAAGTTTGTTAAAATTAAAAGTTTTATTTGGAGTTGATCAGATGTCCGATTTAGGACAAGAAGACATGCTGAACTTTTATGAGAAAACAATTTTCTACCCGGACATGTAGTTCGCCCGGAATCCGGCCAAAACCGGAAAATTGTTAGAAGTTAAAGTTTTATTTCTAGCTGACTAGATAACCGATTTAGGGGTAAGAAGAGACGCTGAATCCGTGTGTGACAATCATATTTTACCCGGACATATAGTTCGACCGGAATCCAGCTGGAGTCGGAAAATTTGTTATAAGTTAAATTTTTATTTGAAGTTGATTAGATGCTCATTATTGGGGAAGAAGATACCCTGAGTTCGTTTTTGAGTTTTCTTTTTTCGCCGGACAAGTAGTTCTAGAGTTCGGCCGAAACCGGCAAATTGGCAGAAGTGACAGGAACTTTTCGTCAAAACAGATATGAGTTATACCGGTAAACACACATGCTGAATCCATATCTGAACTTGGTTTTCTCAGATGATTAGCTATTTGGCCTTAATCTGTTTCTGAATTTTAATTGTAAGAATGTTCAAGGATTCTGGCGATGACTGGATCTGGCTAAGACAAGACCCAGTTGTCAGGATCAGGTATTGAATTTTTGGGATCCCATCGAAAAGTTTGGTCTTGTTCTTTATCTCAACGGCTTCTCGAATGGTTTGATGGAGTCCGGTGCATGTTGCAAGAATTTGGGCTTTTTCAAAATATACTGAATGGGATGGGTTTTCGAAAATATGTTCTGCAAGTGCAGATTTGAAAGTATAGTTATGACGGTGTCCGTTGGAGAGGGCGTGGTCAATTTCTTGCTCATGCTCTGCAAGTCGTTTTCCGAAAGTTCTCTCTGTCCTTCCTCGTAACGCTTTCCGCAATCACAGGTATTGAATAAATGCCTCTTTGCTACTGATTTGGGACTTTTATCTTTTCCGGAGTTTAGGTAAGACAGCAAAGTATTTTGGAAAAATCTCAGGACGAGTTTTTTCATGAAAGTGGTATTTGAAGGTAATTTATTTTAATAAGATATTTATAGTCGGTAGAAGCTTCAGTTATTTATTACAGGTTTGTTTCCTTCCCCGACGTTGACCCAGAGGATTGACAGCCTGACGAGGACCCTTGCCAAGAAGGGCCGAAATATCGCTGATGAAGAATCGTAGCTGACGTATCCGTTGTAAACATTGTTTGAATAAATGGTCCTCTTCAAGCTCAAGCTAGAGAAACGAACGTATGATCCAGCTAGTTGACTACGGTAAACGGCTACGTCAGCTGATTTTGTTTTAGCGATTTTTCGATCCTTCTTGGCAAAGGTCCTCTTCAAGCTCAAGCTCTAGAAACGGACCTGTGATCCTTAATCCGTTTAACGCCGTCAATTATAATTCGCAGTAAAATTGGATTGAAGGAATATGTATGCACGAATATTAAGCGTCATATAAACCTAGGCGGAATACTATACTGTCGTGATTTTATTCTAGCAGTATTTGGTCCTTCTTGGCAAAGGCTTCAGGCTCAAGCTAAAGAAACGAACCTATGATCCACCTAGTTGACTACGTTAAATGGATACGTCAGCTAATTTTGTTGGCAAAGGTCCTTCAAGCTCAAACTAGAACATGTATTCAGATATACATTCAACAATAGTAAAAAATTACAATTTTTTGTGTCTCGCAGGTTTAAATAGCTTAAATAGTTATGACGTCACGCTTGTATTCCGCCCAGATTTAAATGAGGGCGAATATTAGCCTACCTTGACGTATTCGAAGTTTCCACCTCCCGGCCTGAGTGAGTTCCGCATACGTTGGAACGTGCCTGGGATTCTCCTTAGCCCTTACGGCAACACCGCTGCTAGATGTCTCAGTCTGCAGGACAGCTTTGGCGGCAAAATTCAAGTTCTGGGGATCACATGCTTTCGGGGGAAAATCGGGCTGTTTCTCTCCACGTTTGTTTACAAGGTCCTCTCGCTTTATCTGCGAAATACGTGGATCACTTCCAAGGTGGCGTAAGCGTCTTGGGCTACCAGACAAACTTTCGGATGAGGCGACGAAGTCCGTACCCTTCGGTACTGAAATTGAGGGCTGTCTTCTATGCCCCAGCTTAAATTGCCCGCCGTCTTGACTAAGGACATGCGGCTGAGCGCAGCGTCGGAACGAACTAAAACTCTGTCGCTCAAACACCTGCGCGCGGTTTACTTCCGACGGATACCGCATCGATTTGACGCGACGAAGGGGATTCCCAGGCGTGAATAGTTCATCAGAGTCATCACTATCCTCATTGCCTTTGTCATCGAAAATTCCAAATCCAACGGAAATCTTGCTTGCAATTCGTTTCAGGTTTGTTTGGACAAGGGAAAGATTCGATCCGGATTTGTGAATATTAAAATCCCACGAATTCCTCCTTGTGTGCTTAGCGTTTTCAGAGTTTCGGAAGCTTAGGAATAATCTTGTTCTTCTTTGAAACTCCCACGGCTGGTCTTGGTTTGGCACAAAGCTTCCAGTGGTGGATATTTGTCCGATCAGAGATCCACTTTTTGAAACATGTTTAGTTCCCGGTTCAAGGGAGGATTCTAAGCTTTCAAAATCGTCAGTAAAATAGCTGGAATCGTACTGTTGCTGCTGATGGAGATACGAAGCTGGGGGGTCAACGATAGGTTCATTAGAGCGGGCATTCCCCATGGGTGTACGAAAATCTGTGCCTGAAGCAACGATGGAGAATTCGAATTCTGCTAGCTAGCTAGCTGCCCAGCTACAGCCGCTAAAGAGGCTGGTGCAGTACTGAGCTTAGTATATCAGCACTTAGTTGTTTCGAATTTCAAGCAACTTTCACACTGAAGCTGTAACGTAGTAAATTGCATTGAGTAGAAAAGCCTACTTATGGAAAGTTCCGTTAAAAACTGGAGCCAATCTGAAAGGCACGTACACAAATGTCAATGCGCTTTTAGAGCATGAACGTGTATTGCGTTGGGAAACAGTGTTATAATGTTTGCCCCGAACTGAACAAGCGGTTGTCCTTACTATTTGGGTTGTCGGTAAGCAAGTAAGCGGTGAGCACAGTCTATGTTTCTCTTTCTCTACCAAACCTTCAGCCTGGAGCTCTCTTCTTAAAAAGCTCGCCTCGACAGATCAATTAGTATAAGGATTAACTGCAGTGCAAAGAAGAAACAGGTACAGTCTTCTTAACTGATTAAGGATCAATGAAGGATCACGACGTAAGCCTATGAGGACTTTATATCCCGTTACTTAAACACCAATTTCGCACTTAGAAACAGATGCTATCACCCACGAGTGGTTGAGCGTTCCATACCATGATCTCACCATAATTGTCAAGTACCTCTATGATCACGGTGCCTCTATAACAGGCAATTACACACAAAAGCCACAAAATTACAATAAAAGGGTCAGTCAACTCAACAGGATGCGAGTAGGTCTACCACAAAAGTACTGAAATGGAACACTTCGATTCGTGCAAATAAACACATTTTCGGGCAATCTAGAGCGCAAGAGTGACAAGTCAGCCCAGTTCGACGAAGCATAGATATTTATGGGAAGCTTGTCTAGGAAATTCTGTGCTTATCTGAGCAAGACTTTACAGAGATTGTCCAACCTGAACTGATACTCTTTATGTGGTCAAAATATTTTCAGAAGGCGTGCAGACTGATATACTTGCAGGCTCTAAAGTTCCACTTCCAGGCGCTGTATTTTCAGCGTGCCGACACGGAGCCTTCGTTGATATATGAGGCTTAATTAGTCTAGTACGTTACGCAGCTTCTCCGAAGTCACGACCCGCTTCAAATGACATAAGTGGTGTCTTTCTCACACTAAATCAAATCCAGGTGGGAATGAAAGTTGCAATGCTTTGTTTTTCTTTTCTAAATCCAACCAAGGATGCCAATTGTCATGCTACTGTGACACAAAGGGCAAATAACAGTATTGCTTCACGGTACTGCAATCGATCAGTGTATCGCCGCTTGTCTCGTTAACAGTTAGTAATCATATCAAATACAAGGGCTGAAGGTTGGTAGAAAAAGGTCGTCGGTCCCAAAAATGTCTCTTAAACCACTAAATTGGTTAAGTCCCAGAATGTCCGGTTGGCTTCGGATACAAGCGTGAAATGATCTACTTCTCTATGCTGATACACATACACTTTTCCACACTGCAAACTATCAAATGCACCCCACTGCCTGTTTTTAAATGAAATATAACGGGTAGGCTAGATCTTCATTTCCTAACAAGGGGTCAGCAGCAGCGAACGTCGAGAGATATTCCACCACAAAGGACCTTAACCGCACAGTGGTAACGCTGCTGCACTAGTATCCCAAGTCCGCAGCTTCCATATCATCCACTATTCTTAGGCATCTTTCTTGTTTCCTATACCAAACGTCGAAGCTAGCTTAGTTCACAGGCTATATTACAGAAGTCAAGAATGCCTGCCAACTAGAAGCTTCGACGGCGTATTAAAGGAAAGTCCGCTCGTCATTCACCAACTCCGAACAACCCACTGCAGCGGCAGACTCATCACCGCAATGTACTCCTCTCACAATACTAAAGCCGTCGCATTAGTGTCGCAAGTCCACAGATTCCCTTGTCATGAACTCTTCGCAAGCACTTTACTTGTTGCCGGCTTACAACTTACTATTTTCAGTTTCTCATGGCTGTCGTCTCTTCCTTTTCCCTATTGATTCGCGTGCGCTCATCACCGAATACCCAAGGAGGAGCTTTAGGCGTCAGAAAAAAAAGGAAACCACAATATTTTTTCTTGAAAAAAGTGCGATAATGGACATTCGCGAGACACAAGGACGTCGCTGAAATGGAGTAAGGTCACGAAGGGAGCAACAGTGTGAGAAAATGTGGGAGCATGTGGCGGATTTTGAATGGACAGATTCCTGTTTCCACTACCCAGTTTGTTTGTTTTGATTATGATATAGTGTTATATTATATTTTTATTTGTTTTGTTTTGTATCGGAACTACCTGCAGATGATGGATTGTATACCTATCCCCTGAAAAAAAATTCGGAGTGTGATAGCCATCATATCAGAAATATCATGGCTGCAGGTCACGAGGTAGCTTCTCCACAAGAAGAAATTTGCTGCCTTCCGTCAAGAATAAATAAGATGCAAGAATTAAAAGTTCACTGGCGAGCTTATCGTCCAGTTGAAAATATTTCCATAAGAAAAAAGACATATCAGCTCCTATGCATTGACTCTCGCAATGTTCGTACCTCTTTTTGAACCACTCATCACTGACGCGACAGGCGGGGCTCAATGTTAAGAAGACTATCCATGGGAAGCTTGGATTGGGCTAGACGGCAAAAGCATGAAAAGAACTGTGAAAGGAGAATCGAAAATAGGCTGACTGGCGATGGCAGTTGTTATTGAGAAGGAAAATAAAGTAATAACATCGGGTTTAAGTTCTGCTTTAAGTCGGCATACTTTAACCGCTTTTAGATGAGAGCCAGCTGGGAAGTAACTAGAAAGTTTTAGGAATACAATGCGCAATCTAGCAAAGCCACAGCAGAAACGGTTTCCTATCCCATTCCTTTGCGGATAAAAGAACCCAACAGCGTTGCCTGGAGTAGAAGCTTCTTCAAGTCGTTCATTATAGGCGTGTTCTCGCCGTTCCCCTACGACTCCTCGGGGAATCAAAGGGAACGGCGAGAACAGAGGGAGTCAGGCCCGTATCCAGGAATTTATTTCGGGGGGGGGGGTGCCTTTCGGTTTTTTTTTTGCCTGCTGGTCGGACAAAAAAGTACAAAAAACACATAGATCAGAGGGAAAAGCCTATAAATATGATTATTTTTGTATGTTTCGGGGGGGGGGGTCAACCCCCTACCCCCCCCCCCCCCCCCCCGTCCCCTGGATACGGCCGTGGAGGGAGTCACTCTACGCGGACTGCGCCTACGGAAAACAACGAGAACACGGGGAACGCTGCTAAAATGGATTTTGTTCGAAAAAAGTTATGTGGTTGACGAAATTAGTCTGGCTCCACTTTATTTTTAGTTTTGTTTATTCTGATTCTTTTAAATGAATTTTACATTGCACCAACACCAGCAAAAATTGATTCCCCTCCGGATCTGAAAGGGAGTCCTTTTTGATGATGGTGATGATAATCGGAGAGTTCCCGTCCGTGGGGAGACGGACGGGGAATGAGTCCCCGGGACAAACAAAAACGCGGCGACTCCTCAATTGGAGTCCTCGGGAACGGCGAGACTACGCCTTATATTTTCTTGCTTTCGCCGTATGATCGGGAATCCACGTGGAAAAGGAGTCCATTCGTATCTTGATATTTACAGTGATAAGAGAATGCTGGACATGGGCGTTATTTTGGCACGACGAAAATGGCGTCATCTACGTTCGGGGCAGTAAGAACGAAGAGGGAGATTCAAAACGGCCTCAAAGGGTCAAAGAACGAGTCCCAACTTTCCTGCATCAATACGTCCCTCATAAAATCCGATGACGAATTGCCGCCAGACGCGCTAGAGGAACAATAACAATCACACGTGAGAACTTGGTTTAAGTTATCTGACGGGTGAATAAGCGATTAGGCTTTCGCTTCATATTGAGTCGCCTATTAGCCCCGTGGAAAAGTCAGCAAGCACTCAGCACTGAAGTCGGAAGCCAGAAATGACAAACTTGATGACGCTTGACAGAACAGAGTTGGGTAAAGCACAAAGAGAGGAAGGGGCATTTTAAACAGTTTTAAACATGGTATTGAAAATAGCAAAATAAACCTGGATAAACGTACACCAAGAAGTAACGTGTCATTGTTTTCTTTACGATAGCGCACCAAGCGGCCAAAAAAGAACTAATCCGAGAGGAATTTTATGAGGGGCGTATGTCATCTCTATTTGACCGCGATAAGCGGATAAGTCGGCTGAGATATATTCCAGCATTATTGTGGCCTTTTTAGGAAAGGATCCTCTTCAGGCTGATGCTAGTAAAACGAACCAGCGATATGTACGACATCAGCTTACTTATCCGTTTAGCGGGGTCAAATATGATTCGCAGTCAAGTCAGGTCAGGTGATGTGATGTAATCTCTGATAAGCATGTTAGGCCCGCTCCAATCATTCTTCGCGGGCATTTAAACTTTAACTGAAAAGCCAACTTATTTGTGTGTCATTTAATTGAATACACTTAATTATTTGGATTCTGCAAAGGAATTTTTTTTATTTTCCACTATCTGCTCTATTTGACGTCCAAAATATGCGGGAAATTTAAATTTCAACACAAACGCGGCTTTTCAGTGGGCAGTGGTGAGATTGGTGAAGATTGCTGAGTGCCTGAACAAACAAAAATCATAAATCTTTCTCGTGAGGCATACAACAAAAATACAAGCGCATAAAGGTACCATACAAATCACACGGAAATTCCACTATTTGAAAATCGATTATTACTGGAGTGTTCCCTGGAACAATCCACTATTGCGAGCGATGTAGCAGCTTTCGGCTTTCGGTTTCCGGTTTTCGGTTTTCACCGTATTTTGTGGAGCTGATAACTCGTGAACCAGTGCAAGTACCAAGTTCAAACTTGGTACACTTGTGGGTATTGGGGTCTAGTTGTGCCTTTTGGGGATCCCACCCCTCACCCCAACCTGGTTCAGGGGCAAATGGGCCCAGATTGCCCAGTGAATAATGTTCATAACTTGACCAGAACTGGACATAGGACGATGAAGTTTCTTGGACGTGTAGATCCTAGGGCTGGGAATTTCTTTTAGTTGCACCTCCCCCACCCACCCCGGTCATGGGCAACTGGGACCAGATTGCCCAGGAGTAAAGTTCGTTACCCGTGAAACGAATCAACAGGTATCAAGTTGAAACTTGGTAGGATTGTGAGCATTGGGGTCTCTTTTTACTTTTTGCGGGTCCTAAACCCCAAACCCCGCTTTGTTCAGGGTCAATTGGGCCCAGTTTACCCGTTTTTTATTGTTTTTAACTTGACATTAACTGGATATTAGGCGATGAAATTCCTTTGTGCTTTCGGATCATAGGGGTTGGAGAGATTTTAACTACCCCCACCCTTCCCGTTCATGGGCAAGTGGGCCCAAATTGCCCATGAAATTTTTTTTTGACCCGTGACTGGAATCGAACTCTAAGCTGGTATACTCGAGGAAAAAAAGGTGCAAATACGCATTTTGATGGGTCCCGACCTCCCCCCCCCCTTCCCGTTCATGGGCAGCTGGGCCCAGGTTTCCCATGAGTTAAGTTCGTCTATGACAGGTCTCAAGTCCAACTCTAGTATATTCGGGGAGATATATCTATGGTATCTATGGATGAGGATTTGGCGTAACAGCAACAAATAAGACGACGCGACCTACTCTAATCCCTAATGAACAGTTGGAAACTTGACTGTTTTGTCATATGATCGACGATATGCCGTTCTTAATGAATCGTGACAAAGGGGACATTAGGCTGCTACGATTTGGTTTATTGCACTTGTTATTACCTTGCTAATGGAAAAGAGGTGTAAAGGGTGAGACTGGCTGGCAGACCATTTAGTGCAAAGAATATCTACACCTGATTCAGTGTCCGAACTAATGATATTCGTGCAAGATATTCAAGATTTCTTTGGATTTATACTGGCGGTTTGTTTACATTTAAAGCTTTTAAAGTGAGATGATTAGAAATTAGATTATTTCAATATTTGTTTGGTTATTGGGGATGAGAAATGTCTTGGTTCTAAAGCTGTCTGTATATAAAATGTGAAAAACATTTTACTTTTACACTCCACGTCTGAGTGCTTGCGCACTTGTTCATGAATAGCGGAACAACGAAGTAACGCATTTTCAGCGGGTCTCCGGTCCAATTTAAGTGAATAAGTGACGGGTAACTAGACAGACCTATACCAGCCCTTTTCGGTTAAACTTGAATAGCGTAGATATTTTTTTAGTTTGGTTGATTATAAATGTATTGGTTATGGGGTTGTTGTGGTGTCAATATTGTTGTTCCCCTATGGCCCGATTGCCTTTTTATTAAATTACTATATATATCATGATATAACATGACATGACATAACATCATATATATATATAACATGAAAACTTTTATTCTCTATTGTTTCTCTGCCCCCTTGGCACAGGGACACAAATAGTTTGCAAGCTTGATGTCGCAGATTAATGGTTCCGCACAGAAAGTTGCCAGATCAGTTTTTTCTCGCATTATTTTTATGTTTGTTCGGTGTTTATTTTATGGTCCATATGTGAAGAAAGAATGTATACTGGAAGTTCTTTCGAACGTTCTGTTCAGTATTGCTCTTGTCTAATGTGTGGAGAATGAGAATGCAAGTGCGGTTCATGTCAAGTGTAATTGTGAAGAATTAAGAGAGCTGAGGCATGGATGAGGCGTGTGTTGGATTAAGAATGAATGAGCGTATGATTTCCAGTCGTCAATTCGAAGATGTGAGGAGGCTGGCAAGATGCCTCAGGGTGGCTTTGCAACAGAAATTCTGGGTTTAGCAGTTCACTAACAAAGTATGATTTATATTCCTTCAGCCCAAGCTGACTGCGAATCCTGTTTGATAGTGCAAAACGGATACGTCAGCTGAATTTTATTACAGCTATATTTCGGCCCTTCTTGGCAAGGGTTTTCCCACAAGTTTGTTTTTCCAACTTGAGCGGTTTTGAACCTAAAGAGGACCCTTGCCAAGAAGTGCCGAAATATAGCTCTAATAAAATTCAGCTGACGTATCCGTTTTCACTATAAAAAAATATAAATTATGATTTGTATATCTTTGTTATGTTATGCTTATTGTTGCAATAGCTTTTTGGTTTTCTTTAGCAAATTAAATCTATCCAGATCTATCGTTATTTTTATCATTGATCATTTACTATTTATTTCGTTTTGCCCCACTTGTTTTCTTTAGCGGAACAGTAAAAATTAAAATATAAAATAAGTGTCAATGACAAAATAAGTTGGCACATAACATGGGTGAGGACAGTCATCTTCCCACTAAATAATGTGCGATCTAGCGCTAACGTCGTGTGCAAAAGACACGAAGTGATCAAAAATCATCACGCAACACCGAGATAGGATATTCATTTGATGGACAAGCAAGGGTTTGGAGTCACGAAAACTTGAACAGCCGATTCACAAAAAACGTGAGAGGCTTTTGCTTTTTTTTTTGGCTTTTCTGCCAAATCCTTACTTCGCAGTGTCACGCTGAAAATACTTAAAGGACCCCTCGCACTATTTACTCTTCAACTTACAGTATTTTGAAATATTTGAATACTCTGAAACTAGGCTGTGCTTTCAACAAATAGCCCACGGTTTTGGCTGTTTTAAGCCATTTCCGAAACCCGTTGCCTTACAGCGAAAACGGGGAAACAATTTACATGACCGATTTTGATGAAAAACTTCTCGCAGACAACCGTCGACGGCGTGATACACATCAAAGGTAGCAAAACACGGCAAGTGAGAAAATCAGCGTGGTTCTGTTAGAGGGGTTAGAATGTACCGTACGAAATTGGGGTCTCCAGGTTTAAAAATTTATGGAGTGATTATGAAAGTAGGTTGCGTTATTACTACAGGTAAGACAGGTCCTTTAAACCTGTCAACAGACTTCAGCTTCTTTCCTTCTATCAACAGCCTGACGAGGACTCTTGCAAAGAAGGGCCGAAATATCGCTTAGGAACATCTTTAGTTTAGTTTAGTTTAATCATAAAATCATGAACATCATTAACTCTTTATAGCCCCACCATAAGGGCTGACAATGGGCGGGGCGTATTCTTTATTCATATAGTCCTAAGGGAAACAAACCAAGCAAATCAAAGAAAAAAGAAGGAGACAAAAAAAAGAAGAAGAAAAGAAGAAAGACATAACAAACTGACAAGAAACTAACTAATCTTCAATCAACAAAGCGCCGTTGCAAAGAAGAGCAGACTTTTCCGTCTTGGGCCACGGTGTCATATGGGATACTAAACATGTTTGCGTCTTCTTTCCATTTCTGGGGGGGGGGGGGGGGGTGATTGATGCATTCAAGACATTAAGTTATATTATATTATTATTGTTGGACTTATAGGGTACGTTGTTGTTATTTATAGTAAAATTGTTAACAAGCATTGCATGTACGAATTCGTGTTCTCAACAGTGCTTGTGTCATGTATTTGTATTTTGTGTATAATTAAAAAAACTTGAACTTGAACCTGAATCCAAATTGGCCTTTGGCTTTTCTTATTCGTTAAGTGAGCTTGACAGAAAAAAAGTTGTTGGGACACGGTATATCACGAACGCCTTATGCGCATTTTTATCCCCAGCAACAACACTCGTAATTTTTTAATCGTGACATTTTGACTGTTGAAGAAGGCCTCAAAATACATTATTTCTGCTTGAAACTTAAGAATTTTGCTCTCCGTTTCGTTTTACATGCAAGTTTTCTTTCCCATCAACGTATCACAGTGAATAGGTCGACACAATCGCCCCAACATCCACCTCTTTGATATTGTTAATACTCTATATGACTAAGTCCAAAACACGCCAGTGATCCTCAAGAAGAACGAGAAAACGTCTCACTAACGACTCAAACACAACAGCTCAAACCCTGTGTCAGTCAATCCCGGCGATCAATGTCGACAGCTGTGGTGAAGCTTCCGGCTCTTCCGCTAGGTACACGGCAATTTTTCATCGGCAAGGAGAGTTAGTCATACAAGAGTACTGCGGAGTCTCCTTAGCTAAGTTCCCGTCACTCTGTTCCGTTTTTCTGGGACACCGAAATTTCTTCGATTACCTTACTGAACCATCAGTGAATAATTAGTAATGGTATGTAGTATAAACTATCATTAAATATCATCTTGTAAACAGTTCATCCTTACGAATATTTCGAATGTCTTCTTTCATTTTTATTAGGTTTCTTGCTCAAAATTAGCCACTATTTAGGATGAGGACGTTTGAAGCCCCAATTCTTGTCTATTCTTCACCACAGACATGGAACAGGATTGGTTTGAGTCAAACAGATGCCCAAGAACAGATTTAGCATTAAGTATAGTCCAGGTGTTGATACGAATAAACCTAAACTATAAATAAATCCGCCTTCCTTCCCTGCCGTGCTGTATGAGTCGCTACGCGAGCCGACTTTTCCAATCCGAAATCGGACGTTAATGGACAAAATATACGAATAATCATTAATTAACATCCATAAATAAATCGGCCTTCCTTACCTGCCGTGCTGTATGAGTCGCTACGCGAGCCGACTTTTCCAATCCGAAATCGGACGTTGATGGACAAAATATCCGAATAAACATTAATTAATATTCATAAATAAATCGGCCTTCCTTATATTCAAATAATGCATACAACGGATACGTCAGCTACGATTCTTCCCCAACGATCTTTCGGCCCTTGTTGACAAGGGTCCTCGTCAGGCTACTATTATTAATAGTTATTACTGTTACTGACAAAACAACCGTGATGACGAAAAATCGTCTGATTTTAAGAAAAACTACTATTTTTAAGAAAAAACCGACTGTTTTAAAAAAAATCAACTGATTCCAAGAAAAAAATCGACTGTTTTTACGAAAAACGAGAATTACGCCTGACGAGGACCCTTGCCAAGAAGGGCCGAAATATCGCTGATGAAGAATCGTAGCTGATGTATCAGTTGTATACATTATTTTCAATTTCAATTTATTTTCAAAATTCCTTCACGGGCAAGCAGAACATTGGATTTTTGGTCGTAAACATAATAACATCAACATCTTCGTCATAATTTTGTCATAAATAATAAAACTTATATAATTTCGAGTCACTGTAAGTGATCATTTACAATTACACTTATATCAGAACTAAAAATCAAATAACTAGAACATAAACAAGAGTTCCGACGAACTATGCATTTCGACGAATGACGTCACATTACACGTATATCAAAACTAGGATTCAAACAATTATAAAATAGATGAATACTTATGGCCTTCCTTACCTGCCGTGCTGTACGAGCTGCTATCCGAGTCGGCTTCCGAACTTGCTGTTTCAAATCCGAAATCCGACGTTGAGGGAAAAATCTTATTTGTCCTTAATGTCCTGTACTCAGTCTCACTTTCAAGACGGTAATTTTCTTCTGATGGGGTATCCAAATCGACCGACAAGAAGCTTCCAAAGGTCTTTCGTATTCGGCTACCAACTTTCAGAGGAAAGGCCACAATTTCCGAGGATTTTCTAGGTATTTTCGACCATAATTTGCTTCCAGCTGTGATAATTGGGTTCCACGGAGGCCAGAGGGAGGAGTTCCATTCCATCCAGCAGGGACTTCTAGCCTTAAAAAAGGACTATCGTTTATGTAAGGTAAGCCGAGGGAGGGGTATTCTATTTATTAGGGTCCCACAGACCAAGAGGAGGGATGCCGCATCCACAACTAATTTTTGACAAATTAAAGCTAAACGACCTGGCTTACCTACACTGTAAAAAGTTTCTCCGAATAAGGATGCAGTATTTGCTACTGGGGTTAATTTCATCTCTATTGGGATAACATTGATCTTAATTAGGGGTAATCTTATCTCAATAAAGATAAGATTAATCCCAGTAGCAAATACTGCAAGATTTTTTTTAGTGTATAATACTAACGCAACCTACTTCCATAATCACTTCATATATTTCTAAACCCGAAGACCCCAATTTCGTACGGTACATTCTAACCCCTCTAACAAAACCACGCTGGTTTTATCACTTGCCGTGTTTTGCTACCTACGATGTGTATCACACTGTCGACGTTTGTCTGCGAGAAGTTTTTCCATCAGAAAAAACGGTTATGTAAATTTTTTCCCTGTTTTCGCTGTAAGTCAATGCGCCTCGGAAAAGGCTGAAAACAGCCAAAACTGTATTTGTTGAAAGCACAGCCTAGTTTTAAAGTATTCGAATATTTCAAAATACTGCAAGTTGAATAGTAAATAGTGCGAGGGGTCGTTTAACTGAAAAAGGCAACTTATTTTTATATCTGATATCTGAATACATTGAAGTATTTTGACCCATCTAAGGGATTTAGTATTTTTACACGGAGGCGCTTGTATTAACGTTCAGAAGGTCCGCTGCTTGCGAGACAATCCAAAATTCATCCAGACGAGGAGAATTTGAAATTTCTCCAAAGCATGCATTCCCATGTGTTATGGGCGCTAAGCTCGGCGAATTCACGGATGAAGAAATTACAAAAGTGATGATAAGATATGTCTTTTTGTTATATATTGTGTTATTTTTTGGCAGTGGTCTACCTTGAGCGTGTTCCACCCTTCTACAAATAGTAACTATAAGTTACTATTTCCATTCCAACCTCAAAAAAGTTACTACGCTGACCGTTCCAACCTTCTCGAAATAGTAACTAATAGAAACTATTTGCTTACAACGCTCGGGAGCGTAGTAAGCGTAGTAACTACGGATCTCTGTAACGTGATTGGTCGGATTCGCCCGTGGCATGATATTCTGCTGGAAAATAGAAAAATCGTTCCAGCCTTGGCGGCAAAAAGCCAGAATTCGTGACGTCGTGCGTATTAACTACGGTAATGAATATTTCAAGCATAGAGGTACAAGAAATCCGAAAGAATATATCCATTCGATGAATTCGATTATCTGTGGATTAGCGGACAAACAAATTAACGCATTTTTATCGGGTTTTCAGGCCTGTTTAAGTAAATAATTGAAGTATAACTAGACTGTCGGATCTCAGAATTTTCGGTTGAACTTTAAAGGATCCCTCTTGCTGTTCACTGTTTTCACATCCCCAGTGACGGTGTATGTGGTCAACTAACCTAACAAAATCCTTATGAATTACTTTATTTGAATTTTTCGCTTTTCCTCGCTAGCCAAGATTTTGATACAGATTTTGTGATGCTTAGAGCGTGTGCCATCCTTCTAACAATAGTAACTATTAGGCTACTCTATTAGTAACTATTTTCGTAATTCGAGGATAAATATTCCTTCAGCCCAAGCTGACTTCGAATCATTTTTGATAGTGCAAAACGGATACGTCAGCTGAATTTTATTCGAGCTATATTTCGGCCCTTCTTGGCAAGGGTCCTCTTTAGGCTCAAAGCCGCTCAAGTTGGAAAAACGAACTAGTGGACAAACAAACTAAAGATTCTAGCTTAGCGTTAAATATTTGACTTTGTGAATTCCTTTGTGAGAGTTGCTTGGGGTTAAAAAGGTTGCTGTGATTTCATTTGGACACGGCTGCTGTTTTTGCCGCTAAATCTCTATCCGATCAACGACCCAATCGAGCACCAAAAACAGCAGCCGTGTCCAAAATGCAGCATCCACGTCAAGCATTTGTTTCAAATTTTTCGCGCGAAAAAACAAATATGTTAGCGCGAAGACTGGTCAGAGTCGGCATGCGCTAGCAAGAGAATCCCTGATTTCACGATGCAACTATGATTATTTTTAAACAAAATTTCCGGACCATTTTATCGTGAACAAGAGCTGGAAGCTCACATGGCACTTGCAAGGCTGGGTCAGATGGAAGTGACGGTCAAAAGTATTTTGTTCATTTTTCGGTTAAGATGCGCACTTTAAGGGTGCTAAAAATTAATTTTTAAGCAAAACCCTTGGGGAAAAAAGGATCTGTGCTCAGGGCGATCGTGAAAAAGTAAATTTTGCCTAAAAGTATTTTTTGTATTTTGCGGTTAAGATGAGTTCTTTAAAGCACAACTCTTACTAGAAATGATCTTTTCCCTATGAAATGAATCAGAAAAAAAGTTTTTGAAAATACCATTACTTTTCACCTAAAACTAGCGATTCTCTTGTTAGCGCTTGTCGACTATACCCAGCCTTCCTGCTCTCCGACGCGGCGGCTGGGCGCGAAACATTTGAAAATTGAACATGCCTAGGTTAAAAAGTGGGAAAACTAAGAAAATAAAAGAAGTAATAAACATAAGACTATCACATCCTTATGCTGAAATAGTTGTCAGTGGACGTTGAAGATTCCGGAAAAAATTTTCGTTGTGTGACGGGAAAACTTGGCAGGGCTGGAAAAGCGCTAAAAGTTCGTAGTTACGAAACGAAACAATGGAGAAAGGTGGGGATTTTAGAAGCTTATAATTCCATATGGGAGCTAAGTATATTATAAAAGGCAGAATAAGCAAGAGGGGTCCTTTAAGGGATGGTCGCATCGGAGAAGTGACGATTTCTAACCGAATGATGTCAAGTTTCTAATGCTCCAGCAATGTTTTACAGTCCTAGCACATCTGGAAGTACCTTACTCACGATCACCGGAATTCCGGATACCCCCTACAGCCCCCCCCCCTCCCTCGGCACCCGAATCCGGTCCGATTCTGTCACTGATGCACATAGGACTTGTGCCGGTACTTCCCATCAGGTTCCACCCTGATCGCTCCATTCTATGCGTGTCACAAGATTTTCGGTTCTCCCTTCCGACCCCCCCCCCCCCCCCCCCCAGTTTATCGGATCCGGTCCGGACTTGAAAAGGGACATCTGAGACATGAGGTCTTTGAAGATATCAAGTTTCATTAAGATCCGATAACACATTCGAAAGTTATGCATGCCACTAAACTCCAAATTCCGCCGTCCCCCCCTCCCCCCAAGATGGTCGGATCGGGCGAGTGACGATTTCCAAGTTAATCTGGTCGGGAATCTGACATGCCTGCCAAGTTATATTGTCCTAGCCCACCTGGAAGTAAATCAACTACGGATCGCCGGAATTCCGGAACCACCCTCCAACTCCCCCCCCCCACAGCGTCCAAATCCAGTCCAGTTCTGTCAGTTATTTATCTAGAGCTTGCGTTTGTTCTTTCCACCAAGTCTCATCCCGATCGCTCCACTCTGAGAGTTTAACACGATTTTCCGGTTCCCCCATCCGACGCCTCCCCCCCCCCCCAGATATTCATCGGATCCGGTCCGGACTTGAAATGAGACATCTGAGAAACGAGATCTTTCCAGATATCAAGTTTCATTAAGATCCGATCACCCACTCGAAAGTTATGGATGCCCCCATTTTCCGGATTCCGCCACCTCCCCCTCCCCCCACGATGATCGGATCGGGCAAGTGACTATCTACAAGTTAGTTTGGTCGGGCCCCTAATGTGCCTGCGAAGTTTCATCGTCCTAGCACATCTGGAAGTACCCTAACTCGCAAACAACGGACTGACCGACCGACAGACGACGGAAAAGTGATCTGGTATATGGCACTTGGCCGGAAGGCAAGTGCCATAAAAAGCCAATTCTGCTTTGAGTCTTTGAAGCACAACTCTCACTAGAAATGATCTTTGCCCATGAAAGGGATCAGAAAAAAAAGTTTTCCAAAAATATCATTACTTTCCACCTGAAAATAGCGATTTTCTTGTTAGCGCTTGTCGACACTATCCAGACTTCCTGCACTCTGACGCGGCGGACGGGAGCAAATCGTTTGAAAACTGAACGTGCCGTGGTTAAAAAATTGGAAAAATCAGCAAATAAAAGAAGTAAAAAACAGAAGATTCTCGTATCCTTATGTCTGAAAGAGTTGTCAGCGGACACTGAAGACTCCGGCAAACTTTGCTTTGTGTGACGGGCAAAACTCGGCATGGCCGAAAAAGTGCTAAGATTCGTAGGATCAAAACGAAACAATGGAGAAAGGTGGTGATTTTAGAAGCTTATAATTCGATAAGGGAGCTAGGTATATTATAAAAGACAAAATAAGCAAGAGGAGTCCTTTAACGAACACCTCGAACTGCTGACCCACTGTTCCAATATTCTAAAATAGTTGAATAAAGAACAATCGTCGGGAGCATGATAGGTACTCATCGAAAACAAGGCAAGTTCGGAAATAAGTGAGGTATCGTTAGGGGGGGGGGGGTTCTATATAAAACTATGGTCTCCGGCTTAAAAATAGATGAAGTGATGACGGAACAAGTCGCAGGGCACTATATGTAAGGTAGGTTACTATAGGTAGGCTACCTAAGACTCACTAAATGATTTTATCTTTTCTTCGAGAGTCCAGGAAGACCACAGCATAACAATCTAGATTGTTAAAGTTTAACTGAAAAGGCAATTTATTTTTACATCTGATATCTGACTACACTGAAATATTTTGACTCATCTGAGGGATTTTGCATTATTTGTTTCCCCTGGGCTCTAGTAATAACATTCAGACGGTTCGCTGCTTGCACGACAACCCAACATTTGTCCGGGTGCCAAGAATCTGAATTTCAACAAAGGTCTGCATTTCCGCTGCGACATGAATGAATGAATTTATTGCACGAAAAAACCCATGGGGTCATGGCAACGAAACAAAAAGAAAACACAGCAAACTTAAATAATCGCTCTCTATGGGACAAACCAACGCGGAGGAATCTAGCCACCTTACGGATATCCCCCATATTTGTACTTCCAATCTTTTCTAATAACCACTCCTCCCTAATAATTCCCATTGAAGCTCTGAAAAGTCACGCCTATAGCCAACAAAGTAGGAAAATGATGTTTTATATTTTAGAATTCGGCAATGGCTTACATCTGTAGTTGGTGAATGTTTCAAGCGTAATGGGACAAGCACGGGTAGGCCTACCACAAGTACGAAAGAGTAAGTTCTTTTGATGAAATCAATTATCTGTGGATAACGGCGAAACGAAATAACGAATTTTTATCGGGTTTTCATGCCTATTTAAGTGAGTAAGTGATGTGTAACTAGACTGTCGTTCTCAGCCCTATTCGGTTAAGCTTTGAGCTCTGAGGAGTGCATTCTTACTTTTTTTTTTCTTTTACTAAAAGCATTGCATGTAGGCAGTGCCGTCTTTTAATATCGGTGGACCCTAGACCACCCATGGATTTTTGGCCCTTTTTCTTGAGTCAAAATCTTAAAAATGCCGGCACATTAGCAAACACGATTCTTGGTGTATTAACTGTTATAAAACCACAAAGAAATAAAAGCAGTGATCATTCAATAGAGGTTTAGCACTTGGGGCGATTTCAAAGCAGAAAAATAATTAATAACACCATCCGAATCAATCGAATTCAAAACAACGTTTTCTTTCTCAACCATTTACACAGGCCGCTTGGCCTCTCGTTCGTCCTGGCCCCCCAGCACCGGCCTACCGGCCTAGGGGCAAAGACGGCACTGCATGTAGGAGTAGTCTCTTTACCAATGGCATGGTATATGAACCTGAAAACCAGTACGGACGCCATCTACGGGAACCACAGCTAGTTCAAGAGCAAGACGTGCTAATGTCCGGTAGACAGAAGTAAGCGTAATCCATAATAGTCAATATCCAGCTCAAAAGAGATAACTGATTTATAGAGGAGAAATCATCAGCAGTCGAAAGGGACGATTACTGTAAACACAACTGTACTGTTTCTTCTTGAAAAATCCCAACACCAACCCCATCCAACACTATTGGCAACTAATAGGGACAATAATCAGAAAGCACAAAGGTGATATCTCACGTTTTGCTATATTCGAGATAATCGCGTTTAGGGTTTAATGATTACTGTAAACACAACTGTACTGTTTCTTCTTGAAAAATCCCAACACCAACCCCATCCAACACTATTGGCAACTAATTGGAACAATAATCAGAAAGCACAAAGGTGATAAATCCCTTTTTTGCTATTTTCGAGATAATCGCGTTTAAGGTTTGGAAAGTTAGTAGGTATATCGAAAGCTAGTTATCACCTTTGTCGACTGAGACGAAGATACTCATGATGACTAACTGAGAGAAGATACTCTTGATATATCTATATCTCTATATCTATATCTATGATAACTCTCCTTGCCGATGCAGAATCGCCGGGTACCTAGCGAAAGAGCCAGAAGCGGTATCACCTCGGGTACCACAGCTGCTCCCAAAGATCGCCGTGATTGTTTGACACATGATTTGAGTTGTTGAGTTTGAGTCGTTAGTGAGACGTTTACTCGTTCTTCCTGAGGATCACTGGCGTGCGTGGCGTGTTTTGGACTTAGTCATAGAGTATTCTGGTACCACAGAGAGAAAGAGCGCAAAAAATGTGCACCAGCTGATGCTCTTAACTCAATCTGCGAAAAAAGGCGAGTTATCACCTTTGTGCGCTCAATTCTTCAATTATTATACGGGTGCGGGTGCATGAAAGCTCAATACCTATTGATGACTAGCTCTTCGTGTCGATGCCGAATCGCCTTGTGTCGAGCGAAGAGCCAGAAACGTCACCACAACAAAAGTTGCGATTGGTTTACATAAGATTTGACTCAATTTTGAGGACTCGTAAGGGTGACCTTTCTCGTTCTTCACTAGGATCGCTGGCGTGTTTCAGACTTGGTCATATTGAGTATTAGCCGATACAGTTTTTCTTCTTGAAAAGTTGGCCTATTGTTAGGCAGAAATGACATAAAACAAATTAAATATTCTTTGAGCCCAAGCTGACTTTGAAACATTTTTTCAAAACAATGTTTACAACGGGTACGTCAGCTACGATTCTTCATCAGCGATATTTCGGCCCTTTTAAATAAAACAAATTATTGAAAGAAAGAAATAGTAGCAAATATTTAACTGTATTTTTTTACTTTTTCAGTACACCATCTAAATTACAAATTCAATTTCCTCGTTAACATTGTTACGACGACTGTATTTGAGTGTGAAGATGCATTCTCAAACTGATGTTATGGCGAGGGATTAGTAAGCCGGACAAAAGATGGTAAACATACAGTCATCGAAGTCAGGATAGCCTACTACACATTCAAAACTTCGTACATTCATTACGGATACCGGTGGTCAATTCACACTATGGTTTGCAGACGGAACTCCCAATAGGCTATCAACCGCCAGGGGCGTCACTATGGGGGGAGAGGGGTACTCCCCCCCAACAAGGTCTTCAGAAAGTACTTTCGTCGGGCGAAGCCCAGCGAAAGTTCACTCGTTTGTCGGCGCGGAGCGCCGGCAAACACAGGAGAAATAAAAATTTCGTATGCTTTTGTCGGCGTCAGTCAACTCGTCGGCACATCGGGTGCTTTATATACGCAAAAAATATTAAATTCTGAAAACATTTGTCGGGCAAAAGACAGAAGAAATCGAATCCTGTATGCTTTCGTCGGACCTCGCCGCGGTATTCTCGTCGGCACACCGGATTCTTTTTATACAGAAGAAATAAATTTTGTATGCCTTTGTCGGGCGTCGGGCGACTCGTCGGCACATCGGGTATCAAACTTTTCAAATATTTGTCGGGCGCACCCGGGAAGTTCAAGTCTCGTCGGCACATCGAATTATTTTTAAACGTAAGAAATCAAGTTCTGTACAGTCTTCTCGGAGAAGAAATCAACTTGATTTCTTTTTTTTTTTTCTTTTTTGATTGAATCAAATTCTGCTCTGTCCACCGTCAATATTCGTGTCGGCACATCGGGTCGTTTTAAACTTAAGAAATCAAATTCTGCAAACATCTGTCGGGTGTACCCGGAAAGTTTGAGTCGCGTCGGCAGCTCGGGATCTGATTACACGTAACAATGATGCTCCGTAAACTTTTGTTGAGCCAACCCGAAAGTTCATGTCTCGTCGGCAAATCGAGATTTTTCTACACATAAGAAATCAAATGACTGCAAAGTTTTGTCGAACGAAGACAAAAAGTCTAAGTTTTGTCGATTAATCGGGTTTGTTTTAACATGTATAAGAAACCAAATTCTGCAGAGTAGTTTAAGTCTCGTCGGCAAATCGGATCTTTTTTTATACATAAGAAATCAAATCAGATTCTGTAAACTTCTATCGAGCGAAGACCAAAAACTTAAGTCTCAAATATTCGTTCAGTCCAGGCTGACTGCGAATCATGGTTTTTACCACAAGTTCATATTTCCAAACTTGAGCGGCTTTGAGCCTGAAGAGGACCCTTGCCAAGAAGGGCCGAAATGTAGCTCCAATAAAATTCAGCTGACGTATCCGTTTTGCACTATCACATATTTCACATATTTCGTTTTTTAATGCACCGTCAACACTTTTTCGTTCTATTCAGTTCCTTGTCGTCAAAATTCGGCAAACCTGTCTGTGGGTCGTTTTTCTGTTCACACCCGACAATTGCCCTTTTTATGGCACTTACCCTTCGGCCAGGTGCCATATAGCGATCGCAATTTCTGTCCGTACGTCGGTCTGTCGCTCTGTCGGACGGTCTGTCCAGGTTTTGCTAGTTCGGGAACTTCCACATAAGCTAGGACGATGAAACTTGGCAGGTATACCAGGGACCAGAAATGATTAAGTTGGAAATAGTCACTTCCCCAATCCGAGCTTCGTGGGGGGAGTGGAGGAAGGGGAAATCCGGAATCTAGAGGTATTTATATCTTTTGAACGGGTGATCGGATTTTAATGAAACTTGATATTTGGAAAGACCCCGTGTCTCAGACGGCCCGCTTAAAATCTGGTCAGGATCCGACGACTTTGGGGGGAGAACCGGAAATCTTGGGAAACGCTTAGAGTTGAGGGATCGGGATGAAACTTGGTGGGAAGAACAAGCACAAGTCCTAGATACATTGTTAACATAACCGGACCGGATTCGGGCACTGTGGGGGGTTGAGGGGGGGGGGGGGGTCCGGAATTCCGGTACCCGCTAGTTCGGTACTTCTGGATGTGCTAGGACGATGAAACTTGGAAGGCATGTCAGGGACCCGAACAGACTAACTTGATAATAGTCGTTTCCCCTATCTGACCACCATGGGGTGAGTGGAGGAATGAGGAGCCCGGAATCTGGTGGCACGCATAACTTTTGAATGGCTGATCAGAACTGCTTGAAACTTGACAAGTGGAAAGAGCTATCGTCTCAGGGGTTCCATGCCTAATCTTGGTCGAATCCGATAGGTGTGTGGGGGGGGGGGGTGAAGGGGGGCACCGGAAATCTCGTGAAACGCTTAGAGTTGAGGGATTGGGATGGAACTTGGTGGGGAGAACAAGTATTAGCCCTAGATACGTAATTGACAGAACCAGATCGTATCGGGGCTCTGTGTGTGTGGGGGAGGGGTTAGAGGGTGTTTCCCGGAATTCCGGTGATCGCCAGTTAGGATAGTTCCAGCTATTCTAAGGACGATGAAACTTTGCAGGCGTATTAATGACTTAAGGACCCGACATAATGCCCTTTGAAAACTTGTTTTCCTGGGTCCGATCATCTTCGGGGAGTTGAGGGTAGGGGAATCCGGAAATCACAGGCTTCCGTAGGTTGCGAACGGGTGGTCCGATTCGGATGAAACTTTATGGGTGACCTAGACAAGCAAAACATTCGTCCAAACACATGATGCCACAGTTGGGAGAGTTGGATGAGGGGGGGGGGGGAGGACAGGATGGGATGCAAGTTGGACAGCTCCGAGTTAATGCGGCCTTGATTTGTTATTTGGTGTCTGGATCGGATCTGGCCACGGTAGGCTGGAAATTTGTGGATGGGCTATGCTCCGGTTCCAGTCGAACTTGATGGAGGGGAACAGGAGATGTCAGAGATGCGACGCTGATGTTTCTGAGTCGTATTCAGCCACAGTGGGAGGAGTTGGAAGGGGATTCCCGGAAACGTTTTGGCTCGCATAGGGGCCATACATGTGGAGGGATTTTAATGAAACTTAAAATGCAGAGAGATCACATGCTCTAGAAGACATATTTTAGGGTTCGAGCTGGATCCGACCACGCTGGGAGGGAGTTACCGGAAGTTCCCAAGAAATTCTCAGATTTGAGTGAAACTTGATAGGTGGTAAGAGAAATTGCTTCAGACGATCCATTTTGTAAACCGAACCAGATTCGGACTCGCTAGGGGAAGTTGGACACGGGGGGGGGGGGGGGGGCGGCGGAAACCGTGTGGCACCTGTAGAGACCAAGCTAGTGGATCTTTTGTGGTGAAACTTGGAAGGTAGTAAAGTCATTTCCCCTCCACTGTAAAAACTTTCTCCGAATAAGGATGCAGTATTTGCTACTCGGATTAATCTTATCTCTATTGGGATACAATTAATCCGAATTGGGGATAATCTTATCTCAATAAAGACAAGATTAATCCCAGTAGCAAATACTGCAAGATTTTTTTTTTACAGTGTAGGTGATCCGAGTCTATGCCGGAAATGCTCAGACTTGAGTGAAACTAGGTATCGTATTTCTAGGTCCGAACCGCATTTTTGGATGGCGGGGTATTTTGGTTCGTCATCTAATTTTTTTGAACGACCTATTCGTATTAAGTGCCATATGAGCTCGTAGCTCTTGTTGGTTGTTCTGGCTGCACACCGATGATGGTAAAAAGACTAAACGGGAAATTAGGATACTTATTGCTTTTCTTGGTCGATTCTCGGTGTGGTCATACTCTCAAAAAGTAAATGACAGGATGCAGTGCAATGACGATTGCACTTAATGTCCTTTCACGTGAAAACTATTCTTTTGCTGTAAATTCAGAGCAAATCTACTTTGTGCCTACTTTCTTGTGGACGGCCACTACTTTTTTGGCGGGAAGATCTGTGATTTCACAGATAGCCTTACTTTTATTTGGGATTTCCACAAAATTTCGACTTCTACGCATTTCGAAGTATTCTACATATAACTCGTGTGGTAGGTACAGATTAACTTTTTCCTGATAAAAATGCAGATTTAAAAGATTTTGCCTGCGGCGCTTAGTTTCTCTTGTTCTTGACCCAGTCGTTGGAAGCTTCGCTTTTCAGTGAAAGCTGAAACAACAAGACCAAAAGTTTCGATGGAATCCCAATGTTCAAAATTTGATTCAGACAATTGGGTCTTCGCCAGACTCCTTGAACAATTTTATTTTCAAGATTCAGAAACAGATTAAGGGCAAATCGCTAATCATCTGAGAAAACCAAGTTCAGATATGGCTTCAGCATGTGTGTTTGAGCTACAGAGCCCATCTACAAACTCGGCCTTTCCCTTAACCTAAACGATCCTCCCACCAAGTTTCATAAAAATAACTCAGTCCCTTCGAGAGTTATCATGCTTACAGACGGACGGACGGACAACATTTGCGATGTCATAGGTATCCCTCCTCTTAGGTTTTGGGATCCCAAAAAGCCGAATACGCGAATTTAAATATACGAATTTAAAATTAAAGGAATAAACTCAACTGGTGCATTATGTTTGTTTTACACCTGTTATATTTTGTGCTGGCAGAAAATGTACGACGTTGCCGCGAAGCCCGTCGGCATTTACTGGACGTCCCCCCCCCCCCAAGGTAAAAGGCTAGTGACGCTCCTGTCAATCACCAATCATACACCAGGCATTATAGGGGGGGGGGGGTATGATAAGACAAAAAGACAAACGTTATATTTAAAGAGTTGTTAACAGATTGACACCTGGAAAACAAGTGATTCCCCCCCCCCCCAATGTTGTCGGCCAGTCGGTAAAAAAATAACCGAGTCGGCGCAAAGCGCCGGGATTTTTTGCCAAAAGCGTTGATGTTTTTCATTAAAACAGTCGATTTTTCTGAAGGTTAGTCGATTTTTCGTCAAAACAGTCATTTTTTTCTGAAAATCAGACGATTTTTTCGAAACTGTCGTTTTTTTCTTAAAAACAGTCGTTATTTCTGTAAAAACAGTCGGTAAAAATTACCGTCGGTAAATTCCTTCCCCCCCCCCAAACATTTTGGCTAGTAACGCCTCTGTACATAACATCTATTAAGGTAAGGTATAGGGGAAGACTCCGGTAGTACCAGGCTTCTTCAGCTATCTGATTTTTGGATAGGATCTGCCAAACGCCGGCTAGTGGGCCTAGTGGGTGCCCAGGATATTTGTAAGATTTAGATCTAGATTTAGACAGATAGCCCTTAACACTGCATCTATAGACAGATTTATTGCATACAAAGCCGACCAGAGCCACCTCATCGGTATCTTAACCATATATCTATTTATATCATGACCAGCAATCTCTATGGGCTATGCGAATAACTTGGCAAAAAAGCCAATCAAAGAAATTTAGGCACTTGTCGTAGAGTTAGTAGTTCTATCTCACCTCTCAATGGAATCAAATGCAGCTGATTCTCCACAAGCATCAACGAACCAGCTGATGTTTGTCAGTGGAGTCCAAAAACTACAACACACAGCATTATCTCTTAACACTGGTTTCAAAACTTTCACGAAAATGAACACAGAACTGGACACTTACAGTTCGCCAAGTTGGCGGAGTTCTTGTTTAAATATGGGAGGTAAAAACACAGTGGCGGTTTCTTAACCTTTATTTTGGCAAGAGAACGTGACAAAGAATCGAGTACTCCCACTACGTTAAATAGATGAACTGTTTCTCCAAGCCAGAAGGGAGAGCCCCATGGAAACTTGTCGAGTTGCTCCGGTACAATTATTGATCTAAGATCCCGGAAGCTTTGAACTTCGATTCGGCTTGCGTGAGTATAAAACAGCATTAAGCAACAGGCATTCCTAAAGCCAAACACGAAAGGCTGAAAAGAATGGAACTTTCCCAGGCGAGTTAGACACTTTTATGTTAGGTTTCTCCTTCACACTTCACTCTCATTTTTAATTAACGCATAAACACACTTCACTCTACTTTTCGACAGTCAGATCTACGTTTTTAAAGGAGAGCTCGCACCATACAAATCGCTCCGAAGTGGGAATTAAGGTAATTAAAGCTCAACCGAAAAGGGCTAAGATAGGACAACATAGTTACCAATCACTTATTCACTTAAAGAGGCTTGAAGACCAGATTAAAATGGGTTACTTCGTTACTCCGCTTTTCACGAATAATCAATTTTCACACAATGGAATTTCCCTATCGGGTTTGCGGTACATCTCTGTGCTTGTACCTCTGTTTTCAATTCAATTCAATTCAATTCAAATATTTTATTGACCTCCAAGATCGGAGAGTATAAAATGAAATCAATACAAACAAATTGGCCCAACACATAATACTACAAAAAAAAATCTGGCCAAATAATACAAATATACAAGAAAATAAAATCATACACACGCGTTTTATGCTTGACATAAACGGTTTACGGAAGCTGGTTCGGTTTCCAAGTAGCGCAAAAACCACTGGGAAGTGATTCCGACTTTGCTTTCCAGCTCGAGAAAACCCTCTTTATATTTAGTCTCATTCGAGTCGAGTCTGGCCTTCAACGCTCCATATAAATATTCGCAATGGAGGGTCAAACATGGAATCCTAACCTTAGAATCCCTAGCCGACAGGCAGGTTAGCAAAACCATTAACTAAACCACCACGAATATGAGACGAATTACTAACTTTTCTTGCTGTCTGAGAATCTTGTTCTGTTGTTGTTGTTGCATTTATTCACTTTACGTTTGACGTCATCACTGTTGTTGTTGTATTTATTCACTTTACGTTTGACGTCATTTTATCTTGATACAGCTGTTTTTGTTGACAAAAAAACGAAAATTCGGCTAGTCCGTGAATGGTTTGGAAATAAACTGAATCGAATCGAATCGAAGAACACAACCATAATTCGGCCTACACCAAGAAGCCAAGGAAAAAAATGTTGCTGATGTAGCGAAGAGGACACTGACATACTATGGGTCAATGACGGAGAAGCAAGAGCTGATTAGGAGCGTGTCCGAAAGCTCAGAAACGAACGAAAATGCTGAATTAATTCAGCATTTTATGCAGCATTTCGCTTTCGGACTTAAATTTTCGCTCAGTTAATGCAGCATCAATTCAGCATAAAATTCATCGAAAAATTCAGCGAAGATGCTAAATTTTACGCTGAATTTTCAAGAAGAAACTGGGGAGCTGGCGATTAAGGCTAGATTTCGGAATTAGAAGTGTCAGAGAAGAAATAAAGAACGTGTCCGAAAGCTTTTAGTGCTGTAAATGCTGCATTTAATGCTGCATATAAGGTAAGAGCTTTCGGACGAAAATAAAAATAAAAATGCAGCATTAAATGCAGAGGCGTCACTAGCCAAAATGTTTGGGGGGGGGGACGAGGAATTTCCCGACTGGCTGGTAATTTTTACCGACTGTTTCTGCAGAAAAAACGACCATTTTCAACAACAAAAAATAACAGTTTTGGAAAAAATCGACTGATTTTCAGAAAAATCCACTGATTTTCACAAAAACCGACTATTTTGACGAAAAATCGACCAATTTTCAGAAAAAACGACTGTTTTCATGAAAAAAATCAACTGTTTTGACGAAAAATCGCGGCGCTTCGCGCCGTCTCGGTTATTTTTTACCGACTGGCCGACAGCATTGGGGGGGGGCGTCCCCCCTCCCCCCCAGTCGTGACGCCCCTGATTAAATGCAGCATTTACAGTCTCAAAGCTTTCGGACACGCTCTAGGAAGTACCGAGGTAGACGGCGCATCATGTAAGAATCTGTTTCAACTCCAAATTCCCCGCGAAAAGACCGCACAGCAGCAGCAAGTACCATAGTACCCTTCTCTAAAACAGAAAGTCCTGATCCACCAACCAACAGAAACCGATGGGGCTAGAGCCCTGCACAAAGCACCGAAGGACCCCAAGGCCGTAACCAACAACGCCCACCAGTCACCACGAAACCCCAAATGGCTTATCTCCGTAACGACTAAATTCCAGGACAACCGACGACCTGTCTCCAAGAAGAACATTGAGCCCCTTACTATGAACGCTATGAAAATAATTCTAAACATAAGTAAATATGAAAAAGCTACTAAGAGCGTAATAATCAGAGACACAACATACACTCCTGCCACCTCAAGGGCTAAATACAACCAGGACTAAATTGAACAATTGAAAGGGAAGCTGAGACTAAGATGGACGCAGTTTTCACAAAGCTCATAGATGTGAGACTGATCCCGCCAGTGGAGGCAGCCACTCAAAAGTTCCCTAAGAAAGTAGCCTCAAAAGACGACCTAAGGTTGCTGAACCACCTTGCTAGAGGCAACCGTCGGCCCAAAATTGCTAGAAATGATGCCGCAGGGTGACGCAGCTCGAAGACACCTGACGAGGACGATATTAATAATTACATTTATCTAGGCTATATATATATATATGTATTTAAAGGTTCTTAATTGGTATAACGATTAATAATTGGTGCTACCCGTAAAACTTGGTACCGAGTTATATCCTTGGATGACTACGATTATTTGGTAAGACAGTCTTAGATCTGTTCAGGCTAAGGCTTTACTCACCCCACCTGACGAGGACGATATTAATAATTACATTTATGTAGGCTATATATATATATATGTATTTAAAGGTTCTTAATTGGTATAACGATTAATAATTGGTGCTACCCGTAAAACTTGGTACCGAGTTATATCCTTGGATGACTACGATTATTTGGTAAGACAGTCTTAGATCTGTTCAGGCTAAGGCTTTACTCACCCCACCTGACGAGGACGATATTAATAATTACATTTATGTAGGCTATATATATATATATATGTATTTAAAGGTTCTTAATTGGTATAACTATTAATAATTGGTGCTACCCGTAAAACTTGGTACCGAGTTATATCCTTGGATGACTACGATTATTTGGTAAGACAGTCTTAGATCTGTTCAGGCTAAGGCTTTACTCACCCCACCTGACGAGGACGATATTAATAATTACATTTATGTAGGCTATATATATATATATATGTATTTAAAGGTTCTTAATTGGTATAACGATTAATAATTGGTGCTACCCGTAAAACTGGGTACCGAGTTATATCCTTGGATGACTACGATTATTTGGTAAGACAGTCTTAGATCTGTTCAGGCTAAGGCTTTACTCACCCCACCTGACGAGGACGATATTAATAATTACATTTATGTAGGCTATATATATATATATATGTATTTAAAGGTTCTTAATTGGTATAACGATTAATAATTGGTGCTACCCGTAAAACTGGGTACCGAGTTATATCCTTGGATGACTACGATTATTTGGTAAGACAGTCTTAGATCTGTTCAGGCTAAGGCTTTACTCACCCCACCTGACGAGGACGATATTAATAATTACATTTATGTAGGCTATATATATATATATATGTATTTAAAGGTTCTTAATTGGTATAACGATTAATAATTGGTGCTACCCGTAAAACTTGGTACCGAGTTATATCCTTGGATGACTACGATTATTTGGTAAGACAGTCTTAGATCTGTTCAGGCTAAGGCTTTACTCACCCCACCTGACGAGGACGATATTAATAATTACATTTATGTAGGCTATATATATATATATATATGTATTTAAAGGTTCTTAATTGGTATAACGATTAATAATTGGTGCTACCCGTAAAACTGGGTACCGAGTTATATCCTTGGATGACTACGATTATTTGGTAAGACAGTCTTAGATCTGTTCAGGCTAAGGCTTTACTCACCCCACCTGACGAGGACGATATTAATAATTACATTTATGTAGGCTATATATATATATATATGTATTTAAAGGTTCTTAATTGGTATAACGATTAATAATTGGTGCTACCCGTAAAACTGGGTACCGAGTTATATCCTTGGATGACTACGATTATTTGGTAAGACAGTCTTAGATCTGTTCAGGCTAAGGCTTTACTCACCCCACCTGACGAGGACGATATTAATAATTACATTTATGTAGGCTATATATATATATATATGTATTTAAAGGTTCTTAATTGGTATAACTATTAATAATTGGTGCTACCCGTAAAACTTGGTACCGAGTTATATCCTTGGATGACTACGATTATTTGGTAAGACAGTCTTAGATCTGTTCAGGCTAAGGCTTTACTCACCCCACCTGACGAGGACGATATTAATAATTACATTTATGTAGGCTATATATATATATATGTACTTGAAGGTTCTTAATTGGTATGACGATTAATAATTGGTGCTACCCGTAAAACTTGGTACCGAGTTATACCCTTGGATGACTACGATTATTTGGTAAGACAGTCTTAGATCTGTTCAGGCTAAGGCTTTACTCACCCCACCTGACGAGGACGATATTAATAATTACATTTATGTAGGCTATATATATATATATATGTATTTAAAGGTTCTTAATTGGTATAACGATTAATAATTGGTGCTACCCGTAAAACTGGGTACCGAGTTATATCCTTGGATGACTACGATTATTTGGTAAGACAGTCTTAGATCTGTTCAGGCTAAGGCTTTACTCACCCCACCTGACGAGGACGATATTAATAATTACATTTATGTAGGCTATATATATATATATATGTATTTAAAGGTTCTTAATTGGTATAACGATTAATAATTGGTGCTACCCGTAAAACTGGGTACCGAGTTATATCCTTGGATGACTACGATTATTTGGTAAGACAGTCTTAGATCTGTTCAGGCTAAGGCTTTACTCACCCCACCTGACGAGGACGATATTAATAATTACATTTATGTAGGCTATATATATATATATATGTATTTAAAGGTTCTTAATTGGTATAACTATTAATAATTGGTGCTACCCGTAAAACTTGGTACCGAGTTATATCCTTGGATGACTACGATTATTTGGTAAGACAGTCTTAGATCTGTTCAGGCTAAGGCTTTACTCACCCCACCTGACGAGGACGATATTAATAATTACATTTATGTAGGCTATATATATATATATATGTACTTGAAGGTTCTTAATTGGTATGACGATTAATAATTGGTGCTACCCGTAAAACTTGGTACCGAGTTATACCCTTGGATGACTACGATTATTTGGTAAGACAGTCTTAGATCTGTTCAGGCTAAGGCTTTACTCACCCCACCTGACGAGGACGATATTAATAATTACATTTATGTAGGCTATATATATATATATATGTATTTAAAGGTTCTTAATTGGTATAACGATTAATACCGCCAAAAAAATATACAAAATGGCGTTTCCGCGAATTTCAACTAGTGGCTCGACTGTGTGGCACACGATCGTGTTTCCGCGACAAACACTGAAGTGTGTGTCCCACAATTGTGTCGCGGAAAAAGGCCTTTGGTTATACTGAAAAGCTAGTCTAAAGCAACTAAAGGCCTTTTTCCGCGACACAGTTGTGGGCCACACGCTTCTGAGTGTTTGTCGGGGAAACACGATTGTGTGCCACACAGTCCAGCCACTAGTTGAAACTCGCGGAAACGCCGTTTTGGCTCAAGTGCCATATACCGATCACAATTCCGTCTGTCGGCTGTCGGTCTGTCGGTCGGTCCGAGTTTTTTGTCCCACTTATCCGAGTTAGGGTACTTCCAGATGTGCTAGGACAATGAAACTTGGCAGGCATATCAGGGACCCGACCAAACTAACCTGGAAATAATCAATTTCCCGATCCGACCATATGCGGGGGAGTGCGGGGCGCTGGAAACTTGAAAATTTAGGGCATTTTGTCACTTTTTTCCGAGTTAGGGTACTTCTAGATGAGCCAGGAGAATGAAACTTGGCAGGAATATCAGGGACCCGACAGAACGAACCTGGAAATAATCAGTTTCCCGATCCGACCATATGCGGGGGAGTGGGGGCGCTCAAAACTTGAAAATTTAGGGCATTTTGTCACACTTTTTCGAGTGAGGGTACTTCCAGATGAGCTAGGACAATGAAACTTGGCAGGAATATCAGGGACCCGACCAAACTAACCTGGAAATAATCAGTTTCCCGATCCGACCATATGCGGGGAAGTGGGGGCGCTGGAAACTTGAAAATTTAGGGCATTTTGTCACACTTTTTCGAGTTAGGGTACTTCCAGTTGTGCTAGGACCATGAAACTTGGCAGGCATTTCAGAGACCCGACCAAACAAACTTAGAAATAATTAGTTTTCTGATCCCCATTTTGGGGGGGGGGTGGAGGGCAGGGGAATCCGGGAAATTGAGAAGTGTGTAACTTTCGAACGGATGATCGGATTGTAATGAAACTTCATAACTGAATAGAATATATATCTGTAATGTCCCGTTTAAAGTCTTGACCGGATTCAGTAGCCAGGGGGGAGTTGGGGGGGGGGGGTGGTGACCGGAAATTTCAAGAAACGGTTAGAATGGAGGGATCGGAGTGAAACTTGCTGGGAAGAACAAGCATCTGCTCTAGATAAGTCCTTTAGACCATTGTACTGGATCCGGACACTTATGGGGGGGGGGGGTCCCGGAATTCCGGTGATGGTGGTTTTGGGGATTTTCACGATAAAACTTGGCAGACATATCAGGGACCCAATCAAACTGACTTCAAAATAAAAATTGTGTCGATCAGATAATGGTGGGGGGAGTGGAGGGAGGGGAATCCGAAATTTTCAGTCATGCGTAATTTTGGAATGGGTGATCGGATTCGAGTGAAATTTAAGAACTGAACAGAGGACATTTCTCCGACGATTTTTTTCATATCTAGACCGGATCCGGCAACTATTGGGGGGGGGGGGGCGGAAAATACGTGACCGTTTACAATGGAGGGATCGGGATGGAGCTTTGTGGGAATAACAAACAGATGCTCTAGGTAAGTCATTTGCTGAATCGGATTGGCGGAGGGGGTTTCCTGGAATTCCGTTTTTTGGGGGATTTTCACGACGAAACTTGGAAGGCATATCAGGGACCCGGTCAAACTGACTTGGAATAAAAAAAAATCCTCGATATGATAATCTTGGGGGGGGGGGGAGTTGAGGGAGGGGAATCCGGAATACTGAGTCATGCGTAACTTTGGAACGGTTGATCGGATTCGAGTGAAATTTAATAATTAAGCAGAGGACATTTTTCTCTGGTGACCTTTTTCATTTCCGGACCGAATCCGGCAATTATTGGGGGGAGGGCGGAAAATACTTGACCCGCTTAGACTGGTGTGATCTGGATCAAACTTCGTGGGAATGACAAACAGATGCTCTGGATTAATCATTTACAGAACCGGACTGGCTCCGGTTATTGTGGGTGGAGTTGGAGGAGGGGGGGGGGGGGTCTGGGATTCCGGTGATCGCGCGTTAAGGTACTTCCAGATGTGCTAGGACGATGAAACTTCGCTGGAATATTGGAGACTCAACAACATTTGCTTAGAAATTGCTACTTCCCAAATCCGATTATTCCTTAAAGTACCAATCTTGACCGCAAAGTAAAAAAAATACTTTTAAGCAATATATGCATTTTCGTGATGCCCATCAGCCCATTAGCAGTTTTGCCTCAAGGGTTTTGCTTACAAATGAAGTTCCAGCTCCCTTAGAGTGCGCATCTCAACCGCAAAGTCGAAACTTACTTTTGATCAATCAAATCATCTTGACCCATGCAAGTGCCATATGAGCTTACAGCTCTTGTTAAGAAAAAATCGATTATTTCTACCAGAAACCGACTGTTTTTAAAAAAAAGTCGACTGTTTTTACGAAAAATCGCGGCGCTTCACGCCGACTCGGCTATTTTTTACCGACTGGCCAACAACATTTGGGGGAGGGGCGCCCCCCCCCCCAACCCTCGTCGTGACGCCCCTGCTGATGAAGTACTTTACAGCTTCTGATTGGAACTTGGGATAGTACTCTATTGGCATAATTTAGCCGTTTCTAGTTCAGCGATTCCAAGCGGACTAGTTTCTTTAATCCTCCTATGCCTACCATCACCAATTATCACCGACATAGAGCGTGTTCCATCCTACTTACCGTAGTTACCACGCATGACGTCACAAATTCTGCCTTTTTGTCGTCAAGGCTGGAACGATTTTTCTATTTTCCAGCGGAATATCAAGCCACGGGTGAATCCGACCAATCAAGTGACAGAGATTCGTGGTTACTACGCTTACCACGCTCCCGAGCGTAGTAAGCAAATAGTTACTATTAGTTACTATTTCGAGAAGGCTGGAACGGTCAGCGTTGTAACTTTTCGTGAGGTTGGAACGGATTTAGTAACTAATAGTTACTATTGGTACGAGGGTGGAACACGCTCATAGTAAAATAGATCCACAGGGTGATGAGTAGAAAATCTGCAATCTGCTTCACAGGTAATGAAGGTTTTGCAAATGTTCCAGTAGTAGAAAGTGAAGGTTACCCACTGGCCCCTACCTTATGGTTCCGACTTTTGACTATGTCTTACTTCTGCCAAGCATCCGGTTTTGGCCGGATTTGGGATGAGCTACCTTCCGACTAAAACAAAAGCTCTATACGAATTCAGCATAGCTCCTTACCCCTGTAGCAAACCTCAATCAACTTCAGATGAACTTTAACTTATAATAAATTTTCAGGTTCTGGCCGGATTCCGGGTGAACTATTTGTCGGGCGAGAAGATAATTTTCATATACGGATTCAGCATGCTTCCTTTCCCTCCCAACTTCAGATAGAACTTTTCTAAGTTTTCTGGTTTCCGCCGAACAAAAAACTTCAAACAAAACTTTTACTGTTAACAAATTTTCCGGTTTTGGACGGATTCCGGGCGAACTTCTTGTCCAGGTAGAAAATGATTGTCATTTCCCCTACATCAAACCTTAAACAACTTCAGATGAAATTTAACTTTTAACAAATTTTCAGGTTTTGGCCGGATTCCAGGTGAACTATCTGTCCAGGTAGAAAATTATTGTGTTGCTTTTTTTCTTACCCATTGATCGAGCATTTAATCAACTTCAAATAAAACTTTTACTGTTAACAAATTTTCCGGTTTTGGACGGATTCCGGGCGAACTTCTTGTCCAGGTAGACAATGATTGTCATTTCCCCTACATCAAACCTTAATCAACTTCAGATGAAATTTAACTTTTAACAAATTTTCAGGTTTTGGCCGGATTCCAGGTGAACTATCTGTCCAGGTAGAAAATGATTGTGTTGCTTTTTTTCTTACCCATTGATCGAACATTTAATCAACTTCAAATAAAACTTTTACTGTTAACAAATTTTCCGGTTTTAGACGGATTCCGGTCGAACTACTTGTCCGGGTAGACAATGATTGTCATTTCCGGATTTTGCATGTGTTCTTACCCCGAAATCGAACATTTAATCAACTCAAATAAAACTTTTTACTTTTAACATGTTTTCAGGTTTTGTCCGGATTCCGGACTAACTAATTGTCCGGCGAGAAAATTAGTTTCAGATATGGATTCAGCATGTCTCCTTACCCTTACAACGACTATCTCATTGGCTTTTTAAAACATTTTTTTCGTCCCTTATTCGCCATATTCCAGTTAAGTTTCTAAGCGGACTAGTTTCTACTAATCCGCCATGCCTCACCATCAGCACTTATCGACAGACATAGTAAAATAGATCCACAGGTTGTTGAGTAGAAAATCTGCAAGAGTGCATTTCCAGTCACTTTGGTCGGATATGCTAAGCTACACAGACATCTAAGAACCTGACCTGATACTGTCGCCCTGCAATGGTTTTTGGGCTTTTTGGCGGTAATTTCAAATATCTAAAAATAAAAAGAAAATGCATGTGAAATCTCAATAAATACAACACCAGGCTTATTTCTTTACCATTCTGTACAAAAAGCATACTCAGTTTCAAGTCTGCATGCTTGAAAAAGTAGTTAGCTTTATTGTTTAGACACTATTTTTCTGTTTAATTTGAATTTCCCGCCAGAATCGAGCCACAAAATCGACAACCACCTCGCCCATTGTTTGTCGAATTTGAGCCACAAAGCGAGCCAAGAAAATCTTGTTGGTCGCGGCACACTTGTGGGCCGCATGAAAGACCACGGAAACACTCTTTTCGAGCCACAGTCGACCCACGAACTGTTTGTGGGAGCACGGAAAACGCCTATAGAGAAAAAGAAAGAAAAACGAAAACAAATACTGACACACGCTAAATACAACTACTTAAAGCTTATCATAATTCATAATTTATTAGGTTATCATGTAAGTAATAAGCAAGTAAGTAATTTATTTGTAACCCGCCATTTCGAAAAATGTGACCTGCGCAGAGGTTTAGCGCTCTTGTTCGAGCACATATCTCATTTTCATGTAGGCTACGGTAGGGTTCATTATTTTATATTCTACTGATAACTCCGTGTTTAAATTTTTAAGAGGGACACTGAGCAAAAATTTAGCCTACTAGCAGTATGCCTACGCATACGTAGGTATACGTACGCATATTTGCATCTTTGTACCACTGGAACGAAAAGTGTGCAGTTATCATAAAACAGAGAGCTGAGTTGGTTCTCAGCAAAAACATGGTATTCTGTCAGTAGTATATCATTTTCTATCTGTACTCAATAAAAAACGGACAAACAACAACAAAACATGACAAGCACTGTATTGCACCGTAAGTGTATGAACGAAGACACTGATTATACTATATAACTGAAAGCTCAGTGTATTTTGTCCTTTTATTTGTCTGTATTGCGCTATTTTCCTCTTTTTATGTGCGTAAATAAAATTTCGTCACCACCATCATCATCATTGCAAACAATAGTACCAATTAACCTAAGGAACTGAAAACTACATGGAGGACTTGACTCTTAAGCGTTGCGTGTAGGCTGCACGCAAGATAGCATTTGTATGCTGTTTTATCTTGAATTCCACCAACACTTTACGGACTATATAAGCACAAAACACCCTTTTGAGGATAAGTACAAACCCAGAATGGGTTTTACAAACTCCACTTTTCATCTAAGTTAGTTCAACAAACAGATAACGAAGTCCCGACTGGTTCCCGACGAAGTCCAGAAAGGTACAATGTGTCTACTCTGTAGCAATACTCGCAGTTACAACCTTTAACTTTTTCTATGAAAAATCGATTATTTCTGTAAGAAAATTTTGTCAGGTTGCGTTCTGGTCAGGAACCAGGAAAAATTGTGACCGGGTCTCACATCAAGAAAAACCTGGTCATAGTTTCCGAACAATCAGAGCAGTGGAAAGGAAAAAGTGGGCAGTGAGAAACATGGAAAATCAACAGAATACACAACTGCATACAAGACAAAAATTAAACCAACTCCAATGTTTAACAATGATATTGCACAGCAAGCAAAAAGATTGTAAAAAATTCTAACCTCAGCGAGGATCGCGGCAGGGCAACAGGGACACTGCAGCGTGATAGTTACTATCAAGAACAGATAATACTGCGAAAGAACAAGCGACATCAGTCAACGCGCCGTCTAAGAATGCACCTGACTTAGTCCTAAAAAACGTTAGCGGCTGCTGACATGTGAGCGAGCCCCTAAACGCGTAGCAGCAATGGCTTTCAGCTTGGTCACACTTGGCTCATTTCCTGGCGTTTTGGGTTGCAAAAGTCGAATAAAGAAGAAGAACAATGTTGTCGGTTTAAATTCAGGGGATCAATTAGAGCAAAACAGCATGTATAATTATGTTACAGGAACCTTAATTAACCCCTAACTGCAGTCTGCTCATTAAACACAAGCTGCCACAAAGTCTATCAAATCTCACGTCCCCTAGGGATTTTCAGTTGTTTGTGGAATAGGCGGCTTTTTGAGCCCAGTGTGACCAAGCTCTTTGGTGTAAAGTGCAGCAGATCAGAGAAGTCGTGAGCAATGAAGTGGTCCCGTGGTTGCACGACTTGCGCAGATGGGCTCTAGCGAGACGAATTGTCATTTGGTTTACCGTACCGTAACAAAAATTTGCTAGGGCCTCAACAACAAGACCAAAGGTTTCGATGGGATCCCAAAAATTTAATATCTTATCCAGACAATTTGGTCCCGTCTTCTCCAGACTCGTTAAGCATTTTTACTACAAAAATTCAGAAACAGATTAAGGCCAAATAGCTAATCATCTGAGGAAACCAAGTTCAGATATGGATCCAGCATGTGTGTTTACCCCTATAAGTCATATTTGTTTTGATGAAACTGACCGAACTTTCGGGAACTCTTTATCCGACAAAATAACAAAGCAAAACGAATTCAGCGTATCTCCTTACCCCTATATCGAACATCTAATCAACTTCAAATAAAGCTTTAAGTCATGACAAATTTTCCGGTTTCAGCCGGATTCCGGGCGAACTATGCGTCCGGGTAAAAAAACGTTTGTCATATACGGATTCAGCATCTCTTCTAGCCCCCAAATCTGAATCTAATCAACTACAAATAAGACTTTTGCTTCTAAAAAAAAATTCTGGATTGGGCCGGATTCCGGGCGAACTACTTGTCCGGCGAGAAAAGGGTTTTAATAATCGTGTTCAGCGTGTCTTTCTACCCTTAACTGAACATCTAATCAACTTCAAATAAAACATTTGCTTTTAACAAATTTTCCGGTTTTGACCGGATTCCGGGCGAACTACTTGTCCGGCGAGAAAAAGGTTTTCATAATCGTGTTCAACATGTTTTTGTGCCTCTAAACCAAACATCTAATCAACTTCAAACGAAACTTTTACTTTTAACAAACTCTCCGGTTTTGGCCGGATTCCGGGACAACTACTTGTCCGGCGAAAACCATCGTTTCATCATCGTGTTCAGCATGTTTTCTTACCCCATAATCGACTATCACATTAGCTGTTTAAAAATATTTTGCTTGCCCCTTAATTTAAACCCCCTCCCCCACCCCTAAATGTAGGGCTACAAAGCCCATCTACGAACTCGGCCTTACTCTTGACCCAAAGAATCCTCACACCAAGTTTCATCCAAATATCTCATTCCCTTCGAGAGTTATCGTGCTTACAGACGGACGGACGGATGAACGGACGGACGGACAACTTTTGTGATGTCATAGGTATCCCTCAACTAACGGTTCGGGATCCCAAAAAGCAAGCGACTAAAGACAAATGCTAGAACAGAAGAGACCTTGCAAAGCAGGAGGAAACAATACTGACCAACATGATTGTATACATCGATCTAGAGATATTTTTTTAGTTTAATCCTCAATACTCTCTCACAATCAAGCTCATGTTTGGCAAGGTCACACTCCATCACAAAACCCATTTTACATCCTAAACATGAATAACACTTGCTCAGGTTGTGCTTCTTTTTAGCATGATGTAGTAAATCCTTATTTCTTTCAAATTTCCTGTGACAGGTCAGACAAGAGAATTCATAAGTTCTATTATGGGTCCTCTTGTGGTCTTTCAGAATAAACAAGTCACAGAAGCTCAACCCGCAATCTTCACAAACAAAACGTTTGGTATTTTTGTGCCGCCAAACATGCTTTTTGAATGATGCATAATTTGCATAGGCTTTGGTACAAAACTCGCACTCAAAGTTTGCTTTATTTTGGTGTTTTCGTTCATGATCGTCTTTAATCTTCTCATTGAAGTATACCTTGTTGCAAAACCGACACTTGTGCTTGTTGGAACGGCCACAATTCATCCTTCGCATTTCATGCCGAATATGACTTTGCATTGCCATCTTTGTTTTAAAGCTTTTCTGGCAAGTATCGCAAGTCCAAAGGTCAGAAATCTGTTCTGTTTTGAACACAGGTTTTGACCTCTTTTTTTTACAGTGCTGTTTTAGGTGGACGTCATATTTAGGCATTGAATGGAAATACCTCTTACATCCCAAGAAAGGGCAGTACAACCTATCCAGATGTCTCAATCCACTACAGGTACATATTTCTTCATAACACTTCTGACACAATTTTATTCCTGTTTCTGCCAAGAGGTGGTGATGGATATGCTGTGTTAAGAGCTCTTTGGTGTTGTATGAATCAGGACACCAGTCACACTGAAACCATTCTGTGTCAACTGGAACTATAACTCCATCTACATCATTGCACAAGGCAGTGCTAATTAGCTTAAAAGAGATTTCTTCGTCAAGTTCCAGATCCTCGTTAACACTGAAAAGCTTGAAATCACCTGCCTCTTCTTCCAAAAGGCTTTTAACTGCATCAACCTTGACTTCACATTTTATCAGCTCGGATTTTGGCTCAGCCTCTTCTGTATGACCAGGCTCTAGGTCGATGATCTCAATTCTATCTGAAGTTTCACTAGGATAAAATGAAAATACATCAATATTGTCCAGTTTAAAAGTGTAGGGTTAACTTAGGTAATTGAAAAATAAGGTCGGTAAGAACAAATTTGCCTATTCTAGTCAGCCACAAACGCTTGATTTTTGGATACCCTATGCCAAACCCTGGGCCTGGGTATATCTAGCGTTTGGCATAGCCTATGCCTAAAGCTGGATACCCTATGCCATACGCTGGATAGCTGTTGGTACCCTAACGTTGACCTACCCTACCACAGATGCATTCTGATTGGTTGATTTCTGAGCTTCACTCAAATCATCAGTATTTTATTGGGTTCAAGTATCCAGCATTTGGCATAGTTCATCCAGCCTTAGGCATAGGGTATACCAAACGCTAGGTATACCCAGCGTTTGGCATAGGCTTTCCCAAAATCAGGGGTTTGTGGTTGACTGGTCTATTCCAGCCAAGGTTTTGGGTATTGGCGATTGTCTGTAGTATATTTATCCGAGGTTTTTTCTTCCAGACCTAGGAATGAAGCAAATGCTGTCATGCCCAGTGGGCACAGATAAGGTCTTTCTGGGCTGACAGAGTAAACTTAATAAGCCTATTTATAATGTTAGTTATTTTAAGGGTAACTCTCAGCCCCTAAGTTTCATTAAAATATTATTATGCCTCCTCAACCAGTCCCACTATATGATTTGTCATGTAACAAGTGAAGTAGAAACTGATATTCTTGTTATTTGGCAGAAGGATCTCTGTAAACGTCTCGCAAGTAAGGTAAGGGAATGGGCTCCAACTGGTTTCTTACTAACTGAGGCTAGATCAAGTATTCAAGTATTTATTTACGTACTAAAATTGTATAACACTGGACAACTTGGTCTATTGGCCTAGAGGGAAAATAATCTTGTGTAGGCCTAGCTAAACTACAACTTAAAGATTAAAGGAAATGAAACACAACCGAAAAAGACACATAAAGAGGAAAGAGAACAAAAAAGAAGAAGAAAAAAAAGAAAAAGAAAAAAAGAGAAAGATTTATTGAGAGAAAATGAGTAAGTGTGTACGGGTGTTCTTGAAAAAAGTGTTGAAATCTGTTGATTGGCTACAATGGGTTGACAGGGAATGGGTTGACTTGGGTTGACAGGGAAGGTCCTTGTTTGGTATTTTGGCTACAAACAAAGTAAGCGGACATGCAGTGGCATAGCACAGACTGCCTTGTGTTATACTATCTTGTAAAAAACCTCTGGACTGGAGTCTGGACATTAGTTGCGTTTTCGCTGATACCATGGTATCTGTTACCACGGTGACTGGATCTGCAATTAGTCGTTTTTGCAGTTATCGTGGTATCTGATACACGGTGCTCTGCAAAAACGACTATTGCCGAAATTGCACTTTTCAAAGTCATCCCAAACGAAAAACAGATATCCAGTTACATCACTAAGTGCTAAACTTCTTTCTCACCAATCTGACAAAATTTGAAGAAAGTGAGATGAGTTTTCAGATACCACGGCCAGTTACCACGGTCGGACCGTAGTATCTGAATATCTGATACCACGATAACTGGCCAGATACCACGATAACTGCAAAAACGCCTTTTGACCGTGGCATCAGATACCACAATAACTGCAAAAACGACTTTAGACCGTGGTAACAGATTCCATGGTATTAGCAAAAACGCAACTATTGTCTTTTTTAAATTGACCTGATTCTTAGAAAGCTTGCAAGAAAATAGAAACAGGTCACAAAGGCTGTCAGTGACTTTTTCTGTGTCCTCCTGCGAGGGGCGTCACAAGTGCATTTTCGGTGGGGGGGGGGGGGGGGGGGGTGCAGAGCCAAAATTTTACCGAATCTTTCAAAATTTTTACCGAATCCCAGAACTAAGAATTCGAGCTTTAAATTATGGAACAGAAACGATTACATAGGAAGAGTAACATTAAAAGGCAGTATAAAAGACCATAAGCCAACTATCAGGCGGCGTTTTGGCGAAGCCCACATGGAGAATATATTGCCGGGCATGATTGCAGTAACAGCTTCTATCTATTATAGCCAATAGAAAATTAAATCGAGCGCCGCACGCGAAAATTTTCGAACTACATTTTTTTTTCTGTAGGCTAAAATTTGACTGCTTCTCTTACAAATTCTATCATTTACCGTTGATTAAATACTGAGACTCTAAGAAGTACCGGATGGAGCGACGTTCCGGCAACAGCAGCAACTGTAGTCAAGTCAATATAATACCCATAATCACATAAAGTGAGCGCCACAGGCGTAATTTTTTTTTGCTTCTTCTTGCCAATTTAATTTCCATTCAAATTCTAGCTTTTAATGTTTCGAAACCTTAATCCTAAAACTGGCTTAAAACCCCCGTCAAATGACGCGCCCTTCGACAAAATAGAGAGTATTACGAAAAGTGCTGCAGGCGGAATTTTCGAAATATTTATGATTATATATCCTTTCGGGGATCCAAAATAAAAGTAAGGACTATCGATGATATCATAGATCATCCCTTTGTCTGCAAACAGTGCTTCACTCGACCTCTTCTGAGTTTCGAGGTTCGTGGTAACTTCCGAATCCTGGCAGTTATAACGAATAAATTACCGAATCCCAATTTTTAAACCGAATAAGTTTAGACCGATAGCATGTTCGGGATTCTGTATAACTACCGTATCCTGGTTATTATACCGAATTGTTTTGGTATCGAAAGACTAACTAACAATATTCATATTCGGTATACTTTCGTCGAAACTGGAACAAAGCCAGGATTCGTGGTTAACTTCCTAATCCTGGAAATTATACTGAATAAATTACCGAGTCCCAATCATGATACTGTATAATTTTGAACCAATAACTTATTCGGGATTCTCTGTAACTACGGGATCTCCATAAATATACCGAATAGTTCCGGTATCGAAAAATTACCAAATGATTTCAGTAGATTCTCTCACCAAATTCGTGATAACTACCGAATACTAGCAATTATACCGAATCCCGATCATCATACCGAAGAGATTTGTACAGATAGCCTATTTAGGATTCTGTGCAACTACCGAATCCCCGTGTATATATCGAACAGTTCTGTTATCGAAAAAATACCGAACAATTTTAGTAGAATTTTGAGCCTCCGGCCCAAAATTTTACCGAATCTCAAAAGGTGGGGGGTGCTGCACCCCCCCCCTCCCTTGCGACGCCCCTGTCCCCTGCCTATGAGCTGGTAGTAACGTAAGGGAATAGGGTTCAACAGGTTTCTTACTAACTGAGGCTAGATCTAACACAGTGGAAGGTCCTTGTTGAATATTATAGCTATAAGTAAAGTAGGCGTACATGCAATGGTTTAATCCATTGCCTTGTTACATTATCTTGGAAAAAAACCCTCTGGGACTGGAGTCTGGACCTTGTCTTGATCCTGCCATGACCTAAGGTAGCTATCCTAGTTCCCGAACGTCCTACCTCTCAATCAGTTCGATGTTCGGAAAAAAAAAACCTCCAGCTCCTGATTGCACGCTGGGATAAAATTCTGAAATTCGCACTCATTATCACTGAGTAATGGTGCGGTTTCGTCCTTACTCGTTACGTTCCTACGTCAACTCGCACTCAAAAAGAAGAAAAGAAACCGAAAGTAAATCTGATACTTGGAAAGAGCTCTTCTGCAATTCGTTTGCTCCCGTTCTGGTAAGTTTTTAAATTATAAATTCTGACAAAATTCGAAAGAGGGCATCTTTCTCTACAAACGTATATAACGTTTTATTGATGTCGCTTCCTATAACATATTTATACAATTTTGGCCGAGGGTACTATCGTTCCGAAACTGGTTGCATGCATGTTATAGTTTCCGAACGAAATCCCCGAGTCCTTATTTCTGTGGTTTCCGCCCGTTTTTTTAGTTTCATCGTCTAGGACCGCTCTAATAAATGGTTTATCAAGTAGTTTTGCTTATTGTTCAGGCTTTTACGAAAACGGAAAGACTGGACGTCGATCCGAACAACAGATTTCCGGTCCCCGAACGGTCGAAGAAAAATCGTTCGGAAAAACAATCCCGGTTCTCTAACATACGGTTATGAATCCGAACGAGAAGAATATGTGGGATGAACATTTGGGTTAGTGTTGTACCAAGTACCTCTATGTTTTAATTAAAGTACAAATACCAAGTACTCCTGATGGGCCACGTAGCCTAATATTAAAGGAAACCTAGCACTATTTACTCTTCAACTTACAGTATTTTAAAATATTTGAATAATTTAAAACTAGGCTGTGCTTGAACAAATAACCCACGGTTTTGCTGTTTTAAGCCTTTTCCGAGACCCGTTGAAAACAGGGAAGCAATTTACATAACCGTTTTTTCTGATGGAAAAACTTCTTGCAGACAACCGTCGACAGCGTGATACACATCGAAGGTAGAAAAACACGGCAAGTCAGAAAATCAGCGTGGTTTTGTTAAAGGGGTTAGAATGTACCGTACGAAATTGGGGTCTACGGGTTTAGAAATATATGGAGTGATTATGGAAGTAGGTTGCATTAGTATTCATTCAGCGCTTGTCGTGATAACAACTCTGTGAGATTCTGGCAGTTTCGTCATTCCACTTTCTGCGCGGATTAAGCTCCTCCCACGGAGTAAGTTTATAGACTTGTACATAGTAGACCATTGCGGTGCGAGATGTCGAGCGACAAACTCGTTTGGTGCTCAGTGCTGAACTTTTTCTCACGAGCAAGATATGTTGGTAACGCTCATGCAGATATATCAAAATCTGCCCTTGACTTTTTCGCTGAAGAGAAGATATTTGAAGCTAAAAAACTGCTCTGGGAATCTGCAAATGTCGCAAACCGCCCTGTTGATAGGAAAACCCAATTGACAACTGTTTTGACATCGTCAAAATGCTTGATAAATGTTCTGAGAAAGAGATTGACCTGCCTCGGTTTCTCATCTTTGAGCCTGACGAAGTGCTAATAATTCCTGGGGAATCTAGTGCCACTTTGACTCGGAAAGTTCAGGAGCTCTGCATGAAGTTCGACAATTTCACTAATGCAGGTCGAACCCCTCCCCTTTCTTCTTCGAACCCCGCCTACTTTCGCATTAGTGCTAAAAAATCCACCGAAGGGTCTTGCTGGGCCCAAAGAACGTAAAGAATATCTCGACAATTTGTGCGGAAACTCAAGCTCTCAAATCACTGAACTGCGTCCTGGAAAAGAATCGTGGCGCCTTGTTTTCTCTGACAAGGACTCGGCTAAAATCTAGCTGACGCTATTAGGAGCAAAGACGGATCGATAAAAACGCTCATGAAAGTGCCGATGTTTCATGGAATTGCTCGTTTTGTTCCCCAAAATGTGGACGCAGATGAACTTAAAGGACTAATACACAACTGTGTCAAGGCCAGCCGAATTGGCAAGACCAATTCTTACAAACTCCAGATCTCAAGTAAGGAGGATCTGCTGGCTGCTATTGCTTGTTCCATAACTGTCGAGTATGAAAGAATTCCGATTGAAGAATATTTCCCCCTTCAACCACGCTGCTACAAGTGCCAGGCTTACGGTCACATTTCTGTCAACTGCAAGTCAACAGTCCGGTGTTCTCACTGTGGACAAGATGGGCATTGTAGTAGTAGGGATTCCCCCTGCCAAAATAACAGGGGCTGTGTTCTCTGTGGTTCCGGCGAGCACCCCTGCTACAGTTACAAATGCCCTGTTGCACAGAAACTCCTCCGTGCCGCATAATGAATACCTGCGTTCGCCTAACTTGATGGAACATTAACGGAAACTTTACCAATAAATTGCCTATTGTCCGAACTCTTTGCGATAGTAGTGGTGTGCTTTGTCTCCAGGAACATTTTATTACATAGGACGGATTAAACATCCTAGATTTTGATACGTCGATAGTGGCTTACTCTCATGGCGCACGATCTTCTGGTGCTGGCCGGCCCAGGGGTGGAATTACTATATTCGTGAAAAGTCTGCTCAGCTCCGTGCTCTTTAGAGCATGCGATTATTTCGTTGCCGTGAAAATCCAGAATCTGGTTGTGGTATCCGTCTATCTCCCCACAGATTATCGTACTAAGAAATCCGACCGTATGTACGACAAAGCCTGCCGGGAGGTTTCAGCTCTGGTCTCCGATTGCGAATCTCAAAATCTGAAAATCATTTTAGCTGGCTGCAATCTTTTCGATAGTCCTAGTGGTCGTGCAACCGTACTGAGAAGCATGTGTCCCCTGCTTACTGCCATTGAGAACGATTCTGAATTTATGTATATCCACAATTCCGGCCATACCTCAGCTCTTGACTTTGTTTTATGTTCTCCTTGTGTTACGCCGCAAACCAAAACTTCGGTAATCACAGATTTCCAGAGCTCAGATCATCTGCCAATAAAGAACTGCTTCCCTTATCCACTGGGGCCACTTACAAACCCTCAACAAAGTTATCCGAGTAAATCACATATTATCACAGAGTGGGACAAAACCGACCTACCTGTCTTCCAGTATATCAGTGATAATATTTTAAACAAGGTGAAAGTGCCGTTTCAGCTGTTGTCCCTTATTCCAGTCTGAGTGATCACGATAAGCAGGTGAAACTAAATGTGTATTACGCTGAAATAGTGCACGCCCTCCTCACTGCTGAAATGAGTGCTGTCCCAACTCGTAAGATCCGGGTCGGTAGTGAGAAGTCCGGTTGGTCTAAAAACCCCGAATTAGTTGATTCTTGCGATCGTTCTAAGTTTTTTTATTTATTTATTTATTTATTAATAGAAAAAGACGATAAGCCGAAGCTTCTCTCTCGTCCGTTAGGTGGTAAAACAGCATCAGGCTGATAACATTTTAAAGCTGTCAAAACTGGCTTCTGGTGATCCCAATTTCGCCTGGAAAACATTGAGAAAGGCAAAAAATAAAGCTAGTCCTTCTACTGAGATCACTCAGGACGAATGGTTTAACCATTTTAAAAACGAGTCTAGCCCACCCGACCAATCGCTTCAGAGCGAATATGAGAATATGCTGGACAAGTGCCTTAATGATTCGAAAGAGGAAATGAGTTTTGTTGTATCTATGTCGATGGTTTCTGCATGTATTTCAAAACTGAAAAAGAAATTGTCTAAAGGAATTGATTAGATTTGTGGAATTCACCTTGAGCTGGGTTCTCCTCTCCTTAGAGAGCATCTGACATTGCTATTCCAGATGATTTTTTCTTCAGGTCTTGTTCCCGATATGTTTTGTTCGGGCATTGTTACCCCTATCCTAAAGAAAGGGAAGCCTGCGGATTGTTGTACTTCTTACAGGCCGATTACGGTTGCGCCTGTATTGTGTAAAATATTTGAGTTGTTGGTTGTAGATGAAATTAATAGTAAGTGTTACACCCCCCCCCCCCCCCAAACCAGTTTGGGTTCAAGAAAGGGATAGGTCGCGAACATGCACATTATCTGATTGCAAATTTAATGTCGAGTGCTAATGAAAATAGTGAGACTCTTGTTTTTGCGGGCCTTGACGTAACGAGAGCATTCGACTCGGGAATTCATGCACAAATCCTGTCAAGTGATTATCACAGAGGAGTTAATTCTTGGATTATACGTGCAATGCGTTCTATGTACAGAAAATTAAATGTGCAAGTTAAAGTTCAAAGGGGGGGATCTACAATTGTTACGCCACCTATCCCAGTTCGAAAAGGTATACGACAAGGAGCTATTTCGTCACCTCCTCTTTTCAATAACAGTGTTTTGGATGCACAAGAAAAAGCGATTATGACTTGTATTTTCCAAGGCCTGGATGTGTCATTGACAAATTATGCAGATGACATTTTAAATATTAGTCGCACAGTGATTGGAGTTGAATCAAATTTTCGGATACTTGATGTGGAATACAGAAAAATAGGTCTATCATTTAACCAGTCTAAGACTGAAGTTATGATTTTTAATCGCCGTCTTTCTGATGTGGTAGAAGAGGATATCGGTGGCCAGCCCGTGAGACCCAAGGAGTCTCTGACGTACTTGGGTCTACCTCTGGGAACCAGTATCCGTTCTACCCGTTCGCTTTTAAAAACATTTCTTCTGATAGAGTTCGTAAAACATACGGAATCCTTGTTTCTATGAAATTGAAATTTAATAGATTTATTCTTGCTAAAATGTATAATTCATTTGTAGTTCCACACTTTATTGCTTTGGCTCCTTTTTGGAAGCTGTTTTCATGCTCAGATATGAAAGAAATTCGCAAATCTTTTTACAAATATGTAAAGTATCTGCTGAGGGTTCCACCTTGGATAAGTAATAGCAGATTGTCTTCAAAGTATGGCGTAGCAAGACCTCTTTCTGTTATTCGGGAAAGGCGAGAGCGCTTCAAGCGCAGCCTTAATTCCGCTCAGCAGATGCTTTACTCAGTGTAAATTCTATCAGTGTGTGTCGTTTTCTTTTTAAGTATTGTGCGTTCTTTCCATAATTTCTGTTGACAGTAATGTTCTTTTCTTTCATTTCTTTCTTTCTTGATTTTTTTTTCTTCCTCATTTAATTACTCCGTCTTTTTGTACGTCTGTGCATCATGATGGGAAATAAATCTATTATTATTAGTATTTTAGGTGAGGTTGGTCCTTTAAAGGTGAGGGAGTGGGTTTCAGGCCAAGATTTAATTTACGGGTGAAATAGGGTTGAAAACCACGGTAAATCTGTTTTCATCCAGGAAAATTAGTTCATACGAAACCTTGCAAAAAAAAACGACTTATCGGTAGTGTTTATAATGGAAATGAAAAAGATTATAATAAATGCCACTGCAAAAGGGATTCCCTATGACGGAAGGGCATCCTTTGACGCAGGAAGAGCGAAGAGATAAAACAAATTTTGTGTTGTTAATGTCTCCAGGATAAAACCCCCCTTTTGGTTTGGTTGCGAAAAAAAAAATAAACAAAAAATAATGAGGGATAATATTTTTATACATAACAAATTTTAATTGAAAAAAAAAAAAAAAAAAATAGGAAAGGAGATTTTAAGAAAGGAGAAAGTAAAGAAAATTTTAAGGTTTTAAACATGAAAATGGTAAAATGAGAAATAAGTGATAAAAGAGGAAATAAGAAAGAATATTAAAAAATCAAATGTAGAGATAGAGGAAAGTGTAGGTGACGCTAAATATATAGGTCGGTCATTGAAACAAAAACAAAAAAAAATAATAATTTAAAATATGAGATGTTAGGACCGTTGGCGTCACCGAGGGAAAGTGGAAGCGTAGTCACCTGGCCAAATCATATTGGACAGGAAGAACCGAAAAGATACTACGTGGCAAAAAAAAAAAAAAAAAAAAAAATAATTCCTTGATGATGTGGTTCAAGTTTCGATAATTTTAGATTCTGAATCGATCTTTTTGGTTTACTGTGCTTGGTTCATACTATGCTCTCTGGAGGCTGATGACCTCATATCATCCTCTCTGGTGGCTAATACGACTTGTATCATCCTCTCTGGAGGCTGATACGACTTCGTATCATCCTCTCTGGAGGCAGATCCGACTTCGTATCACCCTCCCGTAGTTATCGTAATATAACTGACCGTGGATCATAGGAGGATATGCATTACAAACATGTTCGAGAAAAGCTATAATTGGTTAACAAGTTTAATTTTTCTTCATTTTTTAGAATATTGAAAACTTGTGCCCAATTACCGAACCAAGATATGGAAACTGACTTTCCGCCTTAGTTCTTCGTTTCAGGAATTACGAATGAAATGGCAATTCAGCCGAACAAAGAAAACAACTTATTCTCGTAACTGCATTATAAAAAATATGACCCCATGGAACAGACGAAAACGAACGCAGCTAACAATCAATTAGTATTCCGCAGGTGCTGCAGCTACAAAGACACAGTGTGCCGTTGAAACTGAACCGACAATCAGTTTTGGTTTTGATTCTATATTCAGTAACTGAGATGAAAAATTCGGGAACTGGAACATGGGTTCCAAACATTGGTATCCCTAATGGTTTTCTGATCTCTTGGAGTTCGGAAACTGAGAAATGCTACTCAGATTGATCTACCACAAATCCCTGATTTTTGGATACCCTATGCCAAACGCTGGGTATATCTAGCATTTGGCATAGCCTATGCCTAACGCTGGATACCCTATGCAAATGCTGGATAACTGTTGGTAACCTAACCCTGACCTACCTCAATATAAAAGAGTTCTGACTGGTTGATTTATTAGCTTCACTCAAATCATCAATATTTTACTGGGTTGCAGTATCCAGCACCTGGCATAGTGTATCCAGCATTGGACATAGATTATGCCAAACGTTAGACATATCCAGCATTTGGCATAGGGTATCCAAAAATCAGGGGTTTGTGGTTAGCTGACTCAGGTTTGAAAAAAATACTGTTACCACCATCCACTTTAAAGTAGAAAGGTGGCACATACCAGTAAGTAAGCCAGTTTTAAGCTGCTTTCACATTGACATGTTTGCCTTTCACACTGAGCTATGCAAGCCTTGTGTTGCGCTTGCGACGATGCAATGCGGAGCTTGTGCTTAAAAAACTGATGCAAACGCAAGAATAGAACTGAGCTCTATTTTTAAGTTGCGCCAGACGCGTACATCAGATTTTTCAATTTGTTTTTCACTGAAATGGAATTTTTGAAGAAAAACTAGTAAAACTAGTTCAAGAGAGACCTCGACTATATGATAAGGGGGTCCCTGACTATCACAACTAGACTTTCATTTATAATACATGGTTATCAATTTGTAAAATCATCAACAAGGAGTTTAGCAAAAGCATGACTAATAAGTTGACCCTACTTTGTATCACATTACATTTAATTGGACCTTACCTATAAACATTCTACAAACTGTCTGAATTTGCCTATAGGCTCCATGTTCAGTCCAGGTATCATTTTATGTCTTCATCAGGACTAGCCATTTTCTGAAAACACAGCGCACAAGCCTTCACGGTGTGAAATTTCCGATGCAAGACAGATGCAATGCTGACTCTACGCCAGCGCAACGCAAGCGTCTTGTATTCTCAGTGTGAAAGCTGCATTACAATGCATAATCGGATGAAAAGACTTTCTTCTATCTGCTGGGGAATTTATTGAAATTTTTTAAAAAGAAATCTGCCAGTAAGTGTGAAAATCATTTGGGAACTAGGATAGTTACCTGTAGTTACCTAGCTAGGCCTAGGCTGGACCTAGGTTCTGGCCTATTCAGGGCATATTCAGGGTTGCCTGGAGTTGCCACATCGGGGAGTGATTTTGGCCCAAGACAGGAGGAATGAACTTAATTTTCATGAATCAATGTGAAAGAAATGTGAAATCATTAAATTTGGTTGGAGCCATTGCTGCATGGATGACATGTGGATGAAACCCCTTACTTTTACTTTCATGAAAAAACATGAAATAAAGGCTTCTGGTTGGAATTCCTGCTGAAAAAATGACAAATCTTTTTTTTGTGAAATAGAGGGAATTTTGTGTTGCACCTAGGACAAGAGTGACAAAAACAAAACAGAGCGACATTTCACACTATCATGCCGCAACCCTGAGCCTATTCCTGATGGCCTACTTACAGAATAGAGCAATCCAGTCCAATAAACTTCTGGCTGGGCTCCAATCCTTCCGAACAGAACATGATAGGACTTGGTTTTAAAAACTTCGCCAAGATCCTGCCAGCTAGCGCTTGCGACTCTAATTCAAAAGTTCCTTAAAACTGTTCGAGATAAGACATAAAAAATTTAGTTTCGGCTGAAAAATTTGATGGATGAGCCAATGACGAACATAATCAGCTTTCACAATTCATAAACAATATTTAATTCCTTATCGACCTGTTTTCACTTTTTCTAGATGAACAGCCTGAGAATCGCATGTAGTCTCCGTCATCGGCAAAGTTCAGCACAAGAATAGAAGAAAAGGTGGCAACCGGCAAGAGATTTCTCTGAGCCAATTTACCAACTCAAATGGCTGAACAAGAACAGTTCAAGCAGATCTTAAATGGCTTCCTGTCAACCGAAAATGACATCCGAAGTCAAGCTGAGGTGAGACAACATTTTCTACCAAGTTTGCTATTGTACAGTAGCCTAGGGAAGAGCATTGTTAGGCCAGAGAGTAACTCATGGTCACTCCTGGTAATTTGTGGGTGGATACTTGTTTCAACATTAGATGGTCACATTGTGGGCCATCTTCGCTACAGCTCTGGGCTTTTGAAATATTTTTGACTTTTTCTGAAGTAAGTTTCTCTAACTAAGCTAGCCTATGTCTGTTTGGATCTAGGCTACTGAGGTGTTACTAGCCAAAATGTTTTTTGGGGAAAGGTTGTTACCGTTGGGGTGGTCATTTTTACTGACTGTTTTTTACAGAAATTTGCAGCACTTCCTGCAGACTTGCTTTTTTTTACGGACTGAATGATAATATTTGATGGTGGAAAACAGATACGTCAGCTGAATTTTATTGGAGCTATATTTCGGCATTTCTTGGCAAGGGTCCTCTGCAGGCTCAAAACTGCTCAAGTTGGAAAGACGAACTTGTGGGAAACACAAAACTGAAGATTCTAGCCTAGCGTTAAATATTTAACTTCGTAAATTCTTGTGTGAATCTTGCTTGGAGTTAAAAAGGTTGCTGTGGTTTCATTTTTTGACACGGCTGCTGTTTTTGCTGCTCGACTGGGTCGTAGGTCGAGTAGAGATTTTTCTGCATTTGGGTTGAAGTTCGTGTTGTTGTAGAGAGGATCTTGGGGTCTGAATTTTCTTTCACTGATGATGCCTTTCCATGTTTCTGGTAGTGAGTATTCGCCTGTGTCTCTGTTGATCCCTTAATGGTTTTTCATAATTTCAACGGCTTCCCTTATGGTTTGATGAAATCCGGTGCATGTTGCAAGAATCTGGGCTTTTTCAAAATGTACAACATGGGATGGGTTTTCGAAAACATGTTCTGCCAGTGGACGGTGTCCGTTGGAAAGGGTGTGGTCAATCTCCTGTTCATGTTCTCCGAGTCTCTTTTCGAAAGTCCTCTCTGTCCTGCCAACATAGCGCTTCTCGCAGTCGCGGGGTATCGAATAAATACCTCGTTGGTTCTGGTTTGGGACTTGATCTTTGCTGGTGTTTAGGTAGGACAGTAGAGTGTTTTGAGTCCGGTGAAATGCTTCAGTGTTATAATTTTTTAGGTTCCTGGACAGTTTTTCAGTGACTCCTTGAATGTACGGAAGGTAGACACGGGCATTCTTCTCTTCTGGTTTGTCACTACTAGGAGTGCCAGTGTTGCTTTCCGGGGCCAGATGAATCTTCAATCTTCTTTTGATGATTTTTTCGACTAGTTGGATGGGGTTCTTGTTGCCGTAAAGTATGACTCGGATGTGGTTCAGTTCGGCGTCAAGAAGGGTTTCGTCAGAAATTTTGATGGCTCTGTCGACCAGTGAAATGACGACTGCGTGTTTCACGTTTTCTGGTTGGTATGAATCGTAAGGCAGATACCTGTCGTTTTGGGTGGGTTTCCTGTACACCGAGCAGACGAAATTTGTTTTTCTGTTGCTGATCATAACGTCTAGATACCGAAGTTTCAGGCTGTCATTCTCAAATTCGTTGGTGAACTGGATTAGTGGGTTTACTCTATCCTTTTTCAGAAAATTGCTGCTAGGTAGCATGGATGAGGTAAGCTTTTCAATCTTTTCACTGGAGCAAATATTTCCTTTAGATGGTTTGCCTTTTAATGTATTTATTTTGAGTGATTTTTTTTTACGATGTTAACAATTATTATTGAAACTCACTAAACTCAAAAGAAATACAATAAAAGGCATAAAATCTAAAGGAATTTGGAAGGAAACGAAATTTAACTCCTGAAGGAAGAAAATTTACAAGCTTACCTCATCCACTCTACCTATCGGTGACTACCTGAGAAGGATAGAGTAACCTAGCAGAACAACCTGGAAAAGGATTGAGTAACCTAGTGGCAACTACCTGGAAAAGGATAGAGTAAACCCACTAGGAAAGAAGTGGCCTCCACAAAACTCTGTGTATCTTGGAAGCGCTCTAACATTTTTAAAATTGGAAAATGAGGTTGGATAGAAAGTAAAATCAGGTATCTTTTGATCTAGGACAGGTAGACAACCCTATTTAGGTATGTAGCCAGTTTCAGTTTAACCAAATTTCACAGGGGTACCAATGCCCATGCCCAAAAATTGAGGATTTGTGTATGACTTGGGGGGGGGGGCATCCCATTCAGCCACAAATTCTTGATTTTTGGATACCCTATGCCAAACGCTGGGTATATCTAGCATTTGGCATAGTCTGTGCCTAACGCTGGATACCCTATGCCAAACACTGAATAGCTGTTGGTACTCTAACCCTGACCTACCCCACTATAGATGAATTCTGATTGGTTGATTTCTGAGCTTCACTCGAATCATCAATATTTTATTGGGTTCAAGTGTCCAGCATTTGGCATAGTGTATCCAGCGTTAGGCATAGGGTATACCAAACGCCAGGTACCGTATACCCAGCATTTGGCATGGGCTTTCCCAAAATCAGGGGTTTGTGGTAGACTGGGGCAGTGCATCCCCCCCCCATACATGATGCCCCTGCTAGGCTAACCTGTTCATTCTGTTACGCAGGGAAGTTGATGGTTAAAATGCTCCAGACAAGTTGTAGGACTAGGCCAAAATAGAAATAAAAAGTATGGTAACCTAACTTTTCAGTTTCATTGAGCAAAAATGAATCTTTTCTGATTCAGATCTAACTTCTTACTTGTGTCCAGGATGGAAAGCTTTTTTAGACACACTTTTATGAAAAGGGGAAAAAACCTTAATTCACAAATGGGTCATACTCAATAGTTTAGTTCAGGAGAGGTACAGTACACTGTAAAAAAAAATTCTGTATAAAGACTCTTACACCGTATAAAGATCTTTATATGGAGGGACTTTTTACAGTGTGGAGCAGCAGTAGAGATCAGTGGGGCCATTTGGGGGGTGGGCATGCCCCCCCCCCTGAATTAGAAAGGGTCCCAAAATCCGAGGTTTTTTGTCTATATTCCTTGTTGTTTGACATGCTGAAGTCAAATCGTAAATTTCACACGGCACCGCACAGATAGTAATCTGGTTTTGAACCAAAATCTTTGTATTTTAGCTGAAAACAGGCTGATTTTTTTTTTTTGCCTGAGGCGCTCAGATTTAATGTAATTCGGTGTTTGTCGGATATTTTAAGATGTTAACCCCATATCCGAACTCAAAAGATTTCATGAATCCAGATCTACTTCTTGAGATCGCGACAAATCTAGATAGGGTTTCAGTCGAAAGCCTCAGAAGGTGTAAAGTCGCTTATTCTGTCATATGGGTAGGCCTCAAACTCCAGGTCACAGCCTGATCCAGTGAATATTTTTCTTTGTGAAGGGTCTTTGAACAATGCGTGATTCTTGCTCATGCTCATTGTGGTATATTTTAAAACTGCTTTAATTTTACCCTAAAAAAGCAATTAAATTTTGCGTTTGAGCAATAAAAAAGAAATCTAGGATGGGGCCCAAGATGTTTGCCCCCCCCCCCTGAGGTTTACTGAAATGGCGCCACTGGTAGAGTTTTGTTTATTTAAACTCTTTTTTAACTGTTCCACTACCTTGGCTTTGTTACTTGCATATAAAAAAGTAAAGTGGAAAAATAAAAATAACAGACTTGATATCAGCTAACAGCCAACTATTTCAGGGTTATCCTGGCACAAGCTTGAAATAGAAATTCAATTAACTTTCTTTGGTTTTGAATTTACTAAAAACGTTCTTCTTCTTTTGAAGGCATCTTCTGGTTCGACCGCCCTCTTCTCCATTGAAGGTGCATTCCTTGTGACAAAACTTTTCAGATTATAAAAAGCAAACCAGGTGTCAGTTGAGTCATTTTCAGCCGTGAATTAGCAAAATATTCGGAAAGTGTAAGTGTTGCATTACGCAGCCGAGATTTGGGGATTTGGTAAGTATGAGAAGTTAGAGCAACTGCAACTGATGTATTTTAAAAGAGTATTAGGAGTTAGTAATAAGATAAATTCGATAGTTCTAAAGGGGGATTTAGGCTTAACTAGTTTAAGGACAAAGAGATGGGTAAGTATGATTTCATTTTGGGAAAAGCTGCTACAGATGACACGGGTTCGAGTCGCAAAGGCAGCGTACAAGGAAAGCATGCGGGATATTAACAAAGATTCTTGGGCATCCCAGGTAAAACAGATATTACACCAGTGTGGTCTGTCAGAACTGTGGAATAATGGTGATGGACTTGGGCTTCCCGTTGGTGAGGTGAAAAAGGTGGTGGAAAGTTGTTTGTTGGACCAGGAAATCCAATTTTGGCAAGTTGCCAAGGACGGGTCTGTGTCTTTAAGGTATTATGCAAAGATCAAAGAGATTTGGGGGGAGGAAGTTTATTGAAGCGGGATTGAAAAGGGAGGAAATAAAGGATTTGATTAGTTGTAGGGCAGACAGTCTGCCTCTTGGGGAGAGAAGGCAGTATATTGGGAGGGCAAAGGGTTGGTCCGGTCCTTACTCATGTCCGATTTATGGTAGTATGGATGAGAATTTAAAACACTTGTTGTGTGAATGCGAAAATTTGAATGAACTTAGGTTAGAAATTTTTGGAGTAAATGAAGGAGGGGTAGATGAAGAATGGATGTGTAGGATCATGGTAAATAGTTGTCCTAGGTAAATATCTGTCCGAACTGGTGTTCGCCTTATCTCCCTACATCTTCAAATCGGCCATATCTTCTTGTCTTGATTCTTTGCTTCCTGCTTACTTCTATAAAGACTATGCCTTCAGCTACATAGCCTATGCGGACGACTTGCTCTTAGTAAGCCGTAGCCGATCCACACTCACAAAAAATGTAAGTAAGCTGTCGTCAGAACTTCTGAAAATTGGCCTTGAAGTTAACCTTTCAAAATGTGAGTACCTGCATTTCAACCCTTCGTCAAATTGTTCGAGTGCATCTAAAGCTTCTATATCTCTTGGATCGTTCATCGTCAAATCAACAGACTCTCTACGGTGGCTCGGCATAACATTCAGATCTTCATTGTCAAAATTTTGCTCATCGGTTGTTCAAGAAGTTTATAAGTCGATCCTTAGCGCCTATGGGCGCATCGTCCCCAACCGGGGGCGCTATAATCGTAAAGCTTTGGGAAATTTGTACAGCACCTTCTGCGCTCCTTCTATACTATTCGTTCTGGCGTCACTCATGTTCTGCGAAAGAAGGAGATTAAAAAGATGAGATCATGTTATTTTAAATATGCAAAGCACCTGCTCCACTTGTCGAAATTATGTCATAACCATACATTGACGGAGAAATTCAAAATTCAAGACGCAAGTGTTACCCTTTTGGATGTTTCGTCATCACTTTCAAAACTCATGGACAACAAGGCCCAACCAGCACACGATGTCGTCCACTGCTTCCTGACCGAAGATTAAAAATTAAGTGTCTTTTTCTGTGTGTATATATGTGTTTTGTTTATTTTCTTTACTTTTGTCATTTACTCCGCCTTTTCAAAATGGCGGGTCATAAATAAATTACTTACTTACTTACTTATTAGTTGTTTCATGAGTATTAAACAGTTGGCCAGGTTCCTCAGGGTAGCCCTAGCCCATAGGGATAGGTGCCTATAGAAGGTATTATTTTTGTTTGTTTGAGTTTATTTTTCATGTATTTGCCATGGCCTTTGGCTCTTAGTGTAAATAAATCTTATCTTATCTTATCTTATTACAAGTATTCACAGTAAAAAATGCCTGGTTTGGGTTTTAGTTTTTTCTTTGGTGATTGTTTGCTGTTAGCAGACGTTCACATAAGCATACCTCTACTGTACCGAACCCTGAATTTCCATAACCCCAAAATTGGCTTTAAATTGTTCAAATGGAATCTCTTTGCAGTCTTAACTAGGTCTAACTTTCTAGAAGCGAAATCTAACAAACTAGGAATTCATTAGCAGGAAATTCTTGTTAAAATGTTCACCTTGCTTACTGAGGACACCTGTCTTGTAGAATTTGTTATCTTGTTAAGTACCGGTAAACATTTTTTGTCATGCATTGTTGTACAGCTTTTCTACTTTATCAACTCTTATTATTATTATCTTTCAGGCAACCTATGATGCAATACCACTTGACACTAAAGTATCCCACCTTGTCACTGCCATGGGAAATCAAGCTTTACCAGAGGAGGTACGAACCATCAGTGCAGTCTTGCTGAGGAGATTGCTTTCAAATGAATGGGAGGAATTCTATGGAAAGGTAGGCTTTTTAGGCTGTTCTCCACAGAAAACTGTCCGAAACGGCGTATGCGCGTCTGTCGCCCTCCCATGGGCTTATTCGTCTGTTTGACCTTTAAGTAGATTTTGCTTGTATGTGTTATGTTTTGCCTAATTATGTCTTCATATATTCTTTTGTACTCCACTGTTTTCGTCTTGTACGATTTCTGGGTAAAAAATTAATTGTTATTATTATTATTTTCTCTAGTTTTCTAGTTTCTGAGGATATGACAGTCTAGTTATCCACCACATATTCTGTTCAAAAGGTAAAAATGCGAAAAAGCTTCAAATTCGATAGTTTGTTGTTCAACTATTCAAAAATGGTAAGTTTTCATATTTTGGATTTTGTCTTTCTGATTTGTTTTACCTCTATGTGCTTATGCCTCTATCCTTAAATGCGTAGTAACTACAATGGCAACAATTGCCAGAAAATATATATACATAAATAAGAAGAATACTAAAAATGTCAGACTGTCAGTCCAGTATTTGCAACGTCTTAATATCTTCTAATATCTGCAATGTCTGATACTTGATTCCTTAGCCATGAAACTCACCCTCGATGGCCAGACAAATCAAGGTTCTTCTCTTGCTTTGTTTAACTGTTCCTTGTGGAGCTGGTCTTGTCGGGAGGAGGTCCTATGCTGTAAGTCCCTATTAGAACATATTGTGGAAAAAACGGGAATCCCTCAAGAGAGTCAAAAGTAATTCTGTGTTTTTAAAAAGAATATACAAATACAAGATAAGCTGGCTTTTCAGCTAAGTTATGTTTGCATAGCTACGGATAAAATTATACCCCTACAGTTGATGAATTGTTTGCTCTTGACTGTGTAATATTTCCAAAGTAAGCTAGTTGTTAAGGTTGAGCTACATAAATCAGGATTATGTGACATTTATCACATTACAGTTTTTATGGCACTTGCAGCCTCTGGCTCAAGTGCCATATACCGATCACAATTCCGTCTGTCGGTCTGTCGGTCGGTCCGAGTTTTTTGTCTCACATATCCAAGTTAGGGTACTTCCAGATGTGCTAGGACAATGAAACTTGGCAGGAATATCAGGGACCCGACCAAACTAACCTGGAAATAATCAGTTTCCCGATCCGACCATATGCGGGGGAGTGCGGGGCGCTGGAAACTTGAAAATTTAGGGCATTTTGTCACTTTTTTCCGAGTTAGGGTACTTCTGGATGAGATAGGACAATGAAACTTGGCAGGAATATCAGGGACCCGACCAAACGAACCTGGAAATAACCAGTTTCCCAATCCGACCATATGCGGGGGAGTGGGGGCGGGGGATGCGGGGGATTTTTAAGGCAGAAAGTTCAGAAGGACGGAGAGAAGAAAGAAAGCAGATGGAGAAAGAATGCGAGGAAGTGCAAAACTCTTACTAGAAATGATCTTTTCACTACGAAAGGATAATAAAAAACCTTCTCGAAAATACCATTATTTTCCATCTGAATTTAGCGATTTTCTTGTGAGCGCATGACGACTCTGCACAGCCTTCCTGCTCTCCGACGCGGCGGCTGGGCGCAAAACATTTGAAAACTGGACGCGCTGTGGATATAAGTACGAACACTAAGCAAATAGATTAGTCAAAAACAAAAGATTCTCATATCCTTGTGTGTGAAAGAGTTGTCAGCTGACGTTGAAGATTCTGGCAAACTTTGCGTTGTGTAAAGGGCAAAACTTGGCACGGCCGAAAAGGCACTAAAAATTCGTTGTTACAAAACGAAACTATGCTGAAAGGTGGGGATTTCAAAAGCTTATATTTCCATAAGGGAGCTAGGTATATTGTAAAAGACAGAATAAGCAAGAGGGGTCCTTAATAAATAGAACCAAGAACATCTCTACGATACATGCGATACATACATTGCATGCCTTCATGAAAAATTGGGATTATAAGTTCTTCAGTGAACCCTTAGATTATGTGACTTGTTATTTCTAGTTGCCAGTTGAGGGACAGACTGCACTGAAAGCAGAAGTACTCTCTGCAGTACAGAGAGAAACTTCCAACAATGTACGAAAGAAGATCTGTGATGTATTGGCTGAAGTTTCAAGAAATCTTATTGATGATGATGGTAATAACTTGTGGCCAGACGTTCTTCAGTTCCTATTTTCTTCATCGAAGAGTGATCAGCCCATTATGAAAGAAACAGCATTGCAGTTATTTAGGTAAGTTACCACAGACAAGTTTATCAGTTTGATTAGTAGCAAGACTAATTATTCCTAACATGTGATTATACGCAAGTTTTTTATTGCACCTGCCTTCCGGCCAAGTTCCATATACCAATCACTTTTCCGTCGGTCGGGCTGTCAGTCCGGTGATCGCGAGCTAGGGTACTTCCAGATGTGCTAGGACGACGAAACTTGACAGGCGTATTAGGGACTCGATCAAACTAACTTGGAAATCGTCACTTCTCTGATCCGACTGTTGTGGAGGGAGGGGGAATCCGGAATATTGACGTATGTATAACTTTTGAACGAGAGAACTGATCTTAATGAAACCTGATATTGACTTTGGGGGAGTTGGGGGGGGGGATCATATGACACGATCAGAGTGAACGGGTCGGGATGAAACTTGTTGGGAAGAACAAGCACAAGCTCTAGGTCCCTATTTGACAAGACCGGACCGGATCCGTGCACTGAGGGGGGAGTTGGAGGGAGGTTCCTAAATTCCGATGATCCTGAGTTAAGGTGCTTCCAGATGTGCTAGGACGATGAAACCTGGCAGGCATATCAGGGACTCCGCCACTTTTTCTCAAGAACAGTCGTTTCTCCGATTCGACTATCGCAGAAGGAGGGGGAATCGGGAATCTTGATGTATGTATAACTATCGAACGGGTTTATGAAACTTTTTTTGGGAAGACCTCGTGTCTCGGAGTTTTCATTTCAAGTTCGGAACGGATCGGGTGACTTTGAGGGAGTTGGAGGGGGGAACCGGAAATCTTGTGACACGCTCAGAATGGAGTGATCGGGATTAAACTTTGTGGGGAGAAAAAGCACAAGCCTTAGATACATCGTTGAAAGAAACGGAGCGGATCCGGGCACTGTGGGAGGAAGGGGATCCGGAATTCCGATGATCGCGAGTTATGGCACTTCCAGATGTGCTAGGACGATGAGGGAGGGAAAATCCGGGAACTTCAGGCATGCATAACTTTCGAACCGGTGGTCACATCTTAAGGAAACTTGATAATTGGGAAGAGTGTTTTTCCTCTGTTTTTCCTTTGTTCCTCTGGTGTTTTTATTTCAACTCTGGATCGGATTTCTTGATCTCCTTGAATTGCTGATCTTAATTGCAAAGCAAACGACATGTTGTCGTGACCCTAAGGGCCCTTGATCATTTATGCCTCAAGAATTTTGCTTTCAAATGAATTCCTAGTCCCCTTAAAGTGCACATCTTAACCGCAAAGTGAAAGAATGTCTTTCAATTCTTTCAGTTTTGTTTTAATTTTCGGTTTCTTGTTGGTTTTTTGGTTTGTTTTAGTTTTCTTGGATGTTGATGCTTCATCCTTGTTTTGGCATTTTTCCTCGAAGTTTTCTGTCTGCGCTGAAGAAGGGAGGCGGTTGTCCTCCCGAAATATTTGCCTTTTATTTCAGTATATTCGTTGGCCTATACAAACCCCATTTTCGTTGGTTTCTTCGTTGATTTATTGTTGGGGCTAAACGATACATTGCCCCAAGGGCACATGATGATTTGTGCCTCAAGGGTTGTGCTTACAAAGGAATTCCTAGCCCCCTGAAAGTGCGCGTCATCACCGCAGAGTTCAAAAGAAACTTTCTAGTAAATAACACATTTTCACAATCCCCAAGGGCCTATGAAAGGATTAATTACTCCCACAGTCATCCTCTGACCCAACTTTGCAAGTGTCATATGAGCTTCTAGCTCTTGTTTTTCTGGCTGAAATAAGTAAAAAAAAAAATGTCCCTGGCACCAGACAGCACCGGTTGCCACCTATTAAAACATTAAAATCAGCATGTTTGGGAGCGTTTGAAGATGAATCGCTTAATTTATGGCCGGTGCCGGGAAAGGGTGTACAGCAGGTGCCGGGGAGTGGGTAACCCCTCGGCGACTAGGCTGTATTACTTTGCTCGGCTTTACTAATTTTGTTGATTTCGCACCAGGGACGACTTCCCAGAAAGAGCTGGTAGGCTATAGACTAGCATTCGGGATAGGTTAGAATTGGGGCAGCCTACCCACAAGGATCAGATTGGATCCAGTTCGGATACTTCCGGTATCAGGGATGGTTTCTTCTTTGCTTTGGTATCTCTACCTTGTTTTGCTCATCTTTACCTCTCTGTTTTGGGATAGACATGCGAACAATACCTGATTCTGGCTTTACATCATGGTGAATTACATATTCCTGTTGCTAGACAGATCATGGACGACGAGACCAAAGGTTTCGATGGGATCCCGAAAATTGTAATATCCGATCCAGACAAATGGGTCTTGTAGATATCCGGTCTTTGCCAGACTCCTTGAACATTTTTACTATTAAGATTTAGAAACAGAAGAAGGCCAATGGCTAATCTGGGAAAACCAAGTTCATATATTGATTCAGCATGTGTATATTTACCCCTAGGCTATACGTCATATCTACTTTGACGGAATTGACCAAACCGTCCTGCCTTATTCTGCCAAATATCCGGTTTCGATTGGATTCCGGGCGGACTACGTGTCTTGCAATAACTAAAGCTCAGAAACGAATTCAGCGTATCTCGTTACCCCTACATCGAACATCTAATCAACTTCAGATAAAACTTTAAGTTTTAACAAATTTTCCGGTTTCAGCCGATTTCCGGGCGAACTATATTTCCTGGTAGAAAATGATTGACAAAACCGGATTCAGCATGTTTTCTTACCCCTAAAATCGGACATCTAATCAACTTTAAATAAAACTTCCCGGTTTTGGCCGAATTCCGGGTGAACATGTCTTATTACCCCTAAGTCGACTATCCCATTATCTGTTAAAAAAAATATTCGCCCCTTAATTTGAACCCCCTCCCCCACCCCTAAATGTTGAGCTACAGAGCCCATCTACGAACTCGACCTCTCCCTTGACCTAAAGAGTCCTCTCACCAATTTTCCATCAAAATATCTCATTCCCTTCGATATTGATCGTGGTCACAGACAGACGGACAGACGGCCAACTTTACGAAGTCATATGTAGCCCATCTACTAACTCGACCTCTCCTTTGACCTAAAGAGTCCTCACATCAAGTTTCATCAAAATATCGCATTCCCTACGAGAGTTATCGTGCTGACAGACGGACAGACAGACAGACAGACGGACAACTTTTGCAAAGTCTTAGGTATCCCTCCACTTACGTTTGGGATCCCAAAACTGAGTGCCTTACTATTTGCTATTTTTGTTCAAAGGCTGAAGCTTCTTTTCTGGAAGACTATTTGGCTGCGCTGTCCAGTTGACTGTTATAATGAAGAGTGATGGTATCATTAATTGCGGTTGGAGTTACGGGTCGCCATGAATTTTAATTTGGAGAGGATCCGGCGCGAAGACATAGTACGAAATATTCGACGAGCACTCAGTGCCCTCGTACTGGTCGGCACCCGATTTCCTTTTTTTTTTCGATTTCCCTTTTAAGGTCCGTTTTATTGTTAAGATATAGGAATAGAATAAGGCCAATGGCTAATCAAATGAGAAAACCAAGTTCAGATATGGATTTAGCATGGTATTTACTCCTATACGTCATATCTACTTTGACGAAATTGATCAGAACTTCCTGCCTTACTTCTGCCAAATTTCCGGTTTCGGCCTGATTCCTGGCGAACTACTTTTCCGTCAAAAAAATAAAGCTCAAAAAACGAATTTTTGATATACTTTCCGGTTTTGGCCGGATCGAACTATTTGTCCGGCGAGAAAATAATTTTCGTATACGGATTCAGCATGCCTCCTTACCACTACATTGAACCTGTAATCAGCATCAGATAAAACTTTTACTTATAACAAAATTTTCCAGTTTCAGCCGGCGAACTATATGTCCGGGTAGAAAATGATTGTCATTTACGGATTCAGGATGCCTTCTTACCCCTAAATTACAGATCTAATCAACTTCAGAAAAAACTTTTACTTTTAAAAAAAATTTCGGTTTTGGCCGGATTCCGGGCGAACTACTTGTCCGACGAGAAAATTATTTCCATATAAATGCTCAGCATGTGTTCTTACCCCCAAATCGAACATCTAATCAACTTCCAATAAAACTTTTACTTTTAACAACCTTTCCGGTTTTGGCCGGATTTCGGGTGAACTGCTTGTCCGGCGAGAAAATGATTTTCATATTCGTTTCAGCACGTCTTCTTACCCATAAATCGATATCTAATTACCTGTAAAAATATATTTGTTCGCCCCTTAATTTGAACCCCCACCGCTAAATATTGAGCCACAGAGCCAATCTACGAACTCGACCTGTCGTTTGACCCAAAGAATCCTCACACCAAGTTTCATCAAAATATCTCACGAAGTCATAGGTATCCATCCACTTATGTTTTGGGATCCCAAAAAGCTAAAGATTCACCTGTTTTGGCCCATACGCATGAAACAAAAAGTTTCGGAACCCTGGCTTTTTTAACTCACTCACCGTGGCCGGATATGGCCCTAATCCCGAATGGCCATCCAGGGATCACCCGTTCGCATTAGAAATTGCATTTTCGATAATTTCCGGTGCTACATACAAACCCCGTCCTCCGAAGTCGGATCAGGAACGAGCCTCAAAATGACACAGTTCTATGCCGATCGCTTAACCGGTTTGGTCTCTGCGTTTCCCAAATTCCCCCCCCCCCCCACCATCACCACCGTGGCTCCTCACCGTCCCCCCGCCTTCGCCAGAAGCGGTTTCCCAATCCCGCACACAAAGTTACAATCAAATCGGAGCATTTCCATGAAATATTCGGTACTGCCCACGTCGTATCCGGTCAGGACCTCAAAGTGACACATCTAAGACATATAACCTTTATGTTCTGTAAAATGCGGTGAAATAGATACGGATTAAACCAAAGTTGGGTGAATTACCGAAGTCGATAAAGGATGGGAACCAATAAACACGTTAAACCACCCAATTTGGAATTGATCCAACTTTGGATTTATTCTAATTTCAGTCAACGCATGTCACTTAGTATTCGTGTACCAACTTCCCGCGTATCCGGTCCGGCCTAAAAACTGGACATTTAGGGCTCACGACCTTTGACCCTACGCGTCTCACTTCAGTATTCGGTACCCTCTTGGGTCGAATTCGGCCCGGACCTCATGCAAGACCTGGGGAGACCTTTGTATCTTCCGAGTTTCATCGCCATTCCTACATCCGTTTGGTTCCTACGCTTGTCACCAGTATCGCCAAGTGGCACTTTTTGAAGTCCGTGAAACTTTCCACACTTTCAGGCCGAATTGTGGCACTTGTTGCTAAAATGACACTTTTATGAAACTTTCTGAGTATTAGTCATACAATTTTATAGAAATATATATTTCTGTTAGTTACTGAGCTGCATGGGTGACCTTAAGTCTTGTCCAGAACTCTGATTAAATCGGTTATTTTCGACACTGATTGCTTAAAAGCAAACCTAAACATGATTGAAGTAAATATTGTGATAGTTTGATCTTCATCTGAACTAAAGTCCGGTCAAACTGACTTGGAATAAAAAAAAAATCCTCGATATGATAATCTTGGGGGGAGTTGAGGGAGGGGAATCCGGAATATTGAGTCATGCGTAACTTTGGAACGGGGGATCGGACCCGAGTGAAATTTAATAATTGAAGGGAGGACGTTTCTCTCTGGTGATCTTTTTCATTTCCGGACCGAATCCGACAATTATGGGGGGGGGGGAATACTTGACCCGCTTAGACCGGTGTGATCGGGATCCAACTAAGTGGGAATAACAAACAGATGCTCTGGATTAATCATTTACAGAACCGGATTGGCTCCGGGTATTGTGGGTGGAGTTGGAGGGGGGGTCTGGGATTCCGGTGATCGCGAGTTAAGGTACTTCCAGATGTGCTAGGACGATGAAACTTCGCTGGAATATTAGAGATTCAACAACATTTGCTTAGAAATTGCTACTTCCCAGATCCGATTATTCCTTAAAGCACCAATCTTGACCGCAAAGTAAAAAAAATGCTTTTAAGCAATATATGCATTTTCATGATGCCAGTAAACACCGATTTTTTAGTTTTTTGGGAGGGGAGTCAATCAGTCAGACCAGTGTTCAAAACTGGCACTTAATATCCACTTTTAAATGAATATTTGATAAACATTGACACAAATTTTGAAAACTGTCACTTAAAAACATATCTTTCGATCTCGAGAGGATGAAGGGGGTTGCGCTCCCGTCCCCCTTGTGATTTCTTTGGTGGAAAACATTTAAAAAGTTTTTTGCTGAAAAGGTGACACTCTCGGCCAAAAATGCTTGGCAACCCTGTTTGTTACACCATTTCTAGCATGGCGCCAGGCAGTCTGTTCTGTCGTGTCGGGGGGTTGAGATGTTGTTGAAACTTCGTAAAACGATTCACTGGCAAATTACAGGCCAAGGTCGTAGACAGGTCTTTTAGCCCTATATTTAGAGGAAGAACAGAGGCGTTTCGAATTAAGGGTAAAAATATGTTTTATAAGCTAATGAGATAGTCGTTTAAGGGGTAAGGAGGCCCGATGAATCTATACCAGAACTTAGTTTTCTTGCGGGACAAATGATTCACCCCCAATAGCAAACAGTACTAAAAAGATATAGAAAACAAGTTAAAATCTAAAAAACGAAAGTTTCGATTGTGGTTTCAACCCCCACTATAAGCCTTGATCTGTTTCTAAATTTTAAAAGTAAAAATATTTAATTGTCCGAACCAAATATTACATTTGTGGGATCCCATCGAAACCTTTGGTCTTGTTAACCACAGCGAACACAGTTTTCAAATATCTTGCGTCGAACCTCCGCGTTCGAAAGCATGAGGCGTTTTTCCGCGACAGTCCCGAATTTTAATCCTGGTTAACTGATTCATCAGAGAAACAGCAAATCGAGTAAATCACATTGCAAAACGGCAATCCGACGATTTTGAGTCCTGAATCCTGAATCCTCCGTTGCAAGATTCCCAAATTGATAACCCAAAGAATTCGGATTGTCAGAGAAAACGATTTTTCATCATTTGGATTATCGGAGAAAACGTATTTCGGAGAATCCGGATTTTCAATCGTCGACCTAAATTGTCATGGAAAAACGCCTATGAAGTCTATAGTCGGTAAGCGCTAACAAGAGAATCGCTGATTTCACGGGGCAAGTATTGGTATTTTCGAAAGCCAATATTTCAGAACCATGTTCTTTCTCTTCCCTGGCATCTTAAAGTTTAACTGAAAAGGGTTTAGATAGGACAATCTAGTTACCCACCCCTTATTCACTTAAAGGAAGCTTGAAAACCCGGCGAAAATGCGTTACTTCGTTACTCTGCTATTCGCGAATAATCGATTTTCAAATAGTGGAATTTCCTTGTCTGATCTGTATGCTCTGTGCGCTTGTATCTGTGTTGAATGCTCGACGAAGACGATTTACAAAAAATTAGTGTTCATGCAGTGAGCTACCTTCCGTAAGCTGAGCACTGGCCACTGAAACACCGGGTATGTATTGAGATTGAACTTTTCTGCGTCATAGTAGAAATTGGCGTTGTGAGGACAACCGAAGATATTGTGAACGTCATTCTTGAGCAAATAGTGAAAAATAAAAAAATCCCTTCAACACAGTCCAAAAAATGTAGTGTACTCAGTTGAATGTTACAAAAGAAAGTTGGCTTTTCAGTTGAACTTTAAAGTCGACAAATAAAAGTTTAATTCGTGAGGTCTTTTTTTTTCGTTTTGAATGCAATGAAAAGAAGAAAATACTTTGTGTTTTAGTTTTTAGCCGAATAATTTGTTGTTGGCGCTTCAGGCGTCTGTTGTATGGCCGTATTAGACTTTTCCAGTAAATTATTACTATTATCTGATAATCGATTTCTAGGAAGAGTTGTGATCCGTAGCCTTCAAAGATCAGTCTATCCTAGTACTCGAGAAGGTTTCCGTCATTACGTAAGCAGATTCACATTCTTCCCAAGATCTGTTCCTCCGTACAGACGATGTTTGTATATTTTAAGATGTTGCTACGCGGTCTGGCCATGGTGTAACGATTCATAAACACTTGCGGAAAAGCAGAAAGAAAACCTTGTTGGAGAGGAACGTGCACTGCCGAAAAGCCTAGGAAATAATGATTGTTTTTAAGAACCGATAAATGTACGAGAGGAAAAATGGTGTCAAGGAAATAGGTTGCTCAACAAATATACGGTGAATCGAAAATTGTAGACTGTTTATTAATCAGGCCCAATAATTCTTGAATGGGGGGGGGGATAATATGAGAGATCTAAAGTTTTAAAGGACACCTGAACCATGAAACTATACTTGAAGACACCATGGAGAATGCATTTACAGACATGGCCACGGAGAGCATTCTTCTCCTGAGCGTGACGTTTTCAAAATAGGGATGCTCGTTTCTGGAGGTTTGCACAAGCCGACTCCAAGACAAAAAGCGCAATTCATTCAAATCTTGTACAGCGCTGGTCGGATCGTGTGGAATTTCTTCTAGATATACGTTTGGGCTTAACTGGTTAAAAAATATTCCAGAAGAAGGGTTGATTGGAGACATTTTTTCATTTCTAAAATTGTTCGGTACTGAAATAAGGACAGATGCAAAATAGAGCAAATATCATAGCTTGGAAACACTATTTCGTATTTGGATTGGGTTTTCTGCAGGCAATGTTAACGGAAGTCATACAGATAGGGATGATACTTGGTACTCTTCATTCAGGCGTCCTTTAACGAATCTCATGCGGGTTTTCCCATAGTGGCGTGAATCGAGCAAGCGAATTCTTTCCGGACGGTGTGTGAACGTAGCTTAAGATACGCGTTTTCGGCTCCGCTGCACTTCTTGGCGATCTTCTTTTTTTTTTTTGTCTTCAAAATTTAATTCCGAATAGCTTGAAGCTAGAAGAGGTCAATAAAATATTTGCGAAACACATTAAAACGACGACAAATGAACTAATACATTTTACAAAATATGACCTGAAATAAATGTTATAATGAAATGCTATAAAAACTGGGTTGACGAATTGGAAGGATACCGGCAAGTCTTAGAAGTGAAACCAAAAAAGAAGAAGAGAAACCCCCCAAAAATATTCCTTCAGCCCAATCTGACTGCAAATCACATTTGACAGTGAACCGTCAAATATAGTTCGAAACCGTTCTGTGCACCGGAAACCGGTTTTCCGGAAGCTGCTGCGAATTTTTTGTCCGGCTTTGTATTTCGAACGCTGTAGCACCAAGTCGTTTTGTCGGCTCTGATGACTGAACGCCCGGTGTAATATAAAGCAACAGAAAATGCTTTCACCGCTAAATAAATTTTAAAAATTAAATTAAAAAAAAAGTCTATCAACAATGCACTAGAAACCATTGACCTATCCAGCATCAACCGAATCGTGGTCAAGGCTGTCCCAAGGATCAACAATTCTTTTACCAAAGTGTAGTGACGTGTCTGATTGGAAAAATTCCGTTCCAGCTCTGTTCCTGGAATTTTTGGCAACCAGCAAGCACAGTATACTGGCCACATCAAGGAAATGCTTCAGAGTAGTCTTCTCTTACCGGATCCGGCCAACTACAACGTCCGGTTCCAGGCCGTCCGCGCACTCTCCTCTTTCATTCTTCTGAATGATGATGATGAGGCAGTGCAGAAACAGTTCCAGGAACTCCTTCCCCCATTCGCGAACGTGATTGCTGAGAGTATCCAGAAGCAGGATGATGACACACTTTTGAAGGTAATTATTAGTGAATGAATGAAAAAATGTATTTCCCATCAAAATTGGCCCGAGAGGATCTAGGGAGTAAAGACAACCGAAAAGAAGAGAAAAAAACGCAATACAACATTACAACACAACAACAATGTAAGAGAATACGAACATTAGCACGTAAATGAGGCGTATAAACCGTGGGGTCTGTTGTATGATGTATGATGATCGGGGTTTTATCTTTCACCCTTTCAAAAGCAGTACAATGCACGAAGAAGATGTAGACCACAGCTTAAAGTTTAACTGAAAAGCCAACTTATTTTTGCATCATTTAACTGAATACACTGCATTTTTATGGCACTTGCAGCCTCTGGCTCAAGTGCCATATACCGATCACAATTCCGTCTGTCGGTCCGAGTTTTTTGTCCCACTTATCCGAGTTAGGGTACTTCCAGATGTGCAAGGACAATGAAACTTGGCAGGCATATCAGGGACCCGACCAAACTAACCTGGAAATAATCAGTTTCCCGATCGGACCATATGCGGGGGAGTGGGGGCGCTCGAAACTTGAAAATTTAGGGCATTTTGTCACACTTTTTCGAGTTAGGGTACTTCCAGATGAGCTAGGACAATGAAACTTGGCAGGAATATCAGGGACCTGACCAAAGTAACCTGGAAATAATAAGTTTTCCCATCCGACCATATGCGGGGGAGTTGGGGCGCTGGAAACTTGAAAATTTAGGGCATTTTGTCACACTTTTTCGAGTGAGGGTGCTTCCAGATGAGCTAGGACAATGAAACTTGGCAGGAATATCAGGGACCCGACCAAACTAACCTGGAAATAATCAGTTTTCCGATCCGACCATATGCGGGGAAATGGGGCGCTGGAAACTTGAAAATTTAGGGCATTTTGTCACTTTTTTCCGAGTTAGGGTACTTCTAGATGAGATAGGACAATGAAACTTGGCAGGAATATCAGGGACCCGACCAAACGAACCTGGAAATAATCAGTTTCCCGATCCGACCATATGCGGGGGAGTGGGGGCGCTCGAAACTTGAAAATTTAGGGCATCTTGTCACACTTTTTCGAGTTAGAGTACTTCCAGATGAGCTAGGACAATGAAACTTGGCAGGAATATCAGGGACCTGACCAAAGTAACCTGGAAATAATAAGTTTCCCCATCCGACCATATGCGGGGGAGTTGGGGCGCTGGAAACTTGAAAATTTAGGGCATTTTGTCACACTTTTTCGAGTGAGGGTGCTTCCAGATGAGCTAAGACAATGAAACTTGGCAGGAATATCAGGGACCCGACCAAACTAACCTGGAAATAATCAGTTTCCCGATCCGACCATATGCGGGGGAGTGCGGGGCGCTGGAACTTGAAAATTTAGGGCATTTTGTCATTTTTTTCCGAGTGAGAGTACTTCTAGATGAGATAGGACAATGAAACTTGGCAGGAATATCAGGGACCCGACCAAACGAACCTGGAAATAATCAGTTTCCCGATCCGACCATATGCGGGGGAGTGGGTGCGCTCGAAACTTGAAAATTTAGGGCATTTTGTCACACTTTTTCGAGTTAGAGTACTTCCAGATGAGCTAGGACAATGAAACTTGGCAGGAATATCAGGGACCTGACCAAAGTAACCTGGAAATAATAAGTTTCCCCATCCGACCATATGCGGGGGAGTTGGGGCGCTGGAAACTTGAAAATTTAGGGCATTTTGTCACACTTTTTCGAGTGAGGGTGCTTCCAGATGAGCTAGGACAATGAAACTTGACAGGAATATCAGGGACCCGACCAAACTAACCTGGAAATAATCAGTTTCCCGATCCGACCATATGCGGGGAAATGGGGCGCTGGAAACTTGAAAATTTAGGGCATTTTGTCACACTTTTTCGAGTTAGGGTACTTCCAGTTGGGCTAGGACCATGAAACTTGGCAGGCATATCAGAGACCCAACCAAACAAACTTAGAAATAATCAGTTTTCTAATCCGACCATTTGGGGGGGGGTGGAGGGCAGGGGAATTCGGGAAATTGAGAAGTGTGTAACTTTCAAACGGATGATCGGATTGTAATGAAACTTCATAACTGAATAGAATATATATCTGTAATGTCCCGTTTAAAGTCTTGACCGGATTCGGTAGCCAGGGGGGAGTTGGGGTGGGAGAGACCGGAAATTTCAAGAAACGGTTAGAATGGAGGGATCGGAGTGAAACTTGCTGGGAAGAACAAGCATCTGCTCTAGATAAGTCCTTTAGACCATTGTACTGGATCCGGACACTTATGGGGGGGGGGGGGGGGTCCCGGAATTTCGGTGATGGTGGTTTTGGGGATTTTCACGATGAAACTTAGCAGGCATATCAGGGACCCAATCAAACTGACTTCAAAATAAAAATTTTGTCGATCATATAATGGTGGGGGGAGAGGAGGGAGGGGAATCCGAAATTTTCAGTCATGCGTAATTTTGGAATGGGTGATCGGATTCGAGTGAAATTTAAGAATTGAACAGAGGACATTTCTCCGATGATTTTTTTCATATCCGGACCGGGTCCGGCAACTATGGGGGGGGCGGAAACACGTGACCCGTTTAGAATGGAGGGATCGGGATGGAACTTTGTGGGAAGAACAAACAGATGCTCTAGGTAAGTCATTTGCTGAATGGATTGGCTACGTGCACCGCGGGGGAGCTGGGGGGGGGGGGAATCTCGAGAAACGGTTAGAATGATGGTATCGGAGTGAAACTTGCTGGGAAGAACAAACATCTGGTCCATGTAAATCTTTTACATAATGTGACTGGATCCGGACACTTGAGGGGGGGGGAGGAGGGGGTTTCCCTGAATTCCGTTTTTTGGGGGATTTTCACGACGAAACTTGGAAGGCATATCAGGGCCCCGGTCAAACTGACTTGGAATAAAAAAAATCCTCGATATGATAATCTTGGGGGGGGGGGGGAGTTGAGGGAGGGGAATCCGGAATATTGAGTCATGCGTAACTTTGGAACGGGTGATCGGATTCGAGTGAAATTTAATAATTAAACAGAGAACATTTTTTTTTGGTGACTTTTTTCATTTCCGAACCGAATCCGGCAATTATTGGGGGGAGGGCGGAAAATACTTTGGGGGGGGGTCTGGGATTCCGGTGATCGCGCGTTAAGGTACTTCCAGATGTGCTAGGACGATGAAACTTCGCTGGAGTATTGGAGACTCAACAACATTTGCTTAGAAATTGCTACTTCCCAAATCCGATTATTCCTTAAAGTACCAATCTTGACCGCAAAGTAAAAAAAATACTTTTAAGCAATATATGCATTTTCGTGATGCCCATCAGCCCATTAGCAGTTTTGCCTCAAGGGTTTTGCTTACAAATGAAGTTCCAGCTCCTTTAGAGTGCGCATCTCAACCGCAAAGTCGAAACTTACTTTTGATCAATCAAATCATCTTGACCCATGCAAGTGCCATATGAGCTTACAGCTCTTGTTTGGATTGTGTCAAGGGATCTTTTTATTTTTCACTGTTTGCTCTAGGATGACGTTCAGAGTATCTAGTCGTCCTCACAACACAAATTTATACTATGACGCAGAAAAATCGAATCTCAGTACGTACGCGGCGTTTCAGTGGCCAGTGATGAGCTACGGAAGGTAGCTGTGTGAACGCGTATTTTTCGTGAATCGTTTTCGTCGAGCATACAACACAGATACAAGCGGATAGAGCATACAAATCAGAAAAGGAGGAAAATCGATTATTGGTGGATAGCGGAGCAACGAATTAACGCATTTTCGCCGGGTTTTCAAGCTTCTTTAAATGAATAAGTGATGGGTAACTATATTGTCCTATCTCAGCCCTTTTCAGTTAAACTTTAATAACGCTGTTACTAGTGTGAACACACGATCAGGATCGGGAGCTCCCGGACTGGAATTTCGGCACCATGATCACTTCCGTATGGAATAGCTGAAATTTGTTTAATTTACTTTTTGGAGGTCAGCTTCTACTTTTCAGTATTTGGGGAAAAGTGCTCGGTGTATTGAGTTTTTGAGGAAAAGTGCTCGATGAACATATGCGGAGGCTGATACGGATTCGTAGCAGCCTCGAGATCGTAACAACCTACTCAAAAGTAGTTGTCATAATATAACTTCCTGTGGGACATACGAAGATGTGCACTGCATACCTGTTCAGGAAAAGTTATTACATATTTAATAGATAATAGTTTTCACCGTTACTGAGTGGAGGTCGAGAAGTAGACACTCGCATTTTTTCACTCCGTTGTGAGGGAGAAAGAAAAAGAAGCTGCGCAGGCAAGAAAAAACTACAAAAAAAAAACGGTGCAGAAAAAATATTCTGAGAATATACAGACCATAGTTTTGAACGACAAACTCTAAGATATTTAATTCGCTAATTATCCCTCCCTTCCACACACACACGTTCCTCCTGTATATTCTAAGTATTTAGATTGAGGTGTCACAAGAAAATTCAGTCAGCTGATCTAATTTAGTTGAATTGATTGAAAAAATAGTATGAGGTGTTACTACAAAATTTGATAAGGCTCTGATTCGGAAAAAAAAGGTTTACTGTAACACTATAATAATAATGTACTTTATTTCCTTAATGACAATTACATAAGTAGACATGCAAATTAAGTTGAGTTTACAAATTTTAAATCCATTTTTAAGTGTTTGGTGGACATTGCTGAAAATGCGCCGAAGTTCGTACGACCTCAGCTCGCAGCCGTGATGGAGCTTTGCATGAAAGCCGTTCAGGAAACAAGCCTCCTCGACTCGTGGCGCCATCTTGCCCTGGAAGTGATAGTTACTCTGAGTGAAACAGTTCCGGCGACTGTCCGCAAGGTAGCAGCGAATTATATTCCAGCTTTGGTCCAAACCATGTTGTTAATGATGACGGATGTAGAGGAAGAAGAAGATTGGGCGACAAGCGATGAAATTACAGAAGAAGATAATGACACGTAAGTAAAGATGATGTGATATTTTACACAAAAAGCCCGAGGGCCATGGCAATATAATACAGAACACAAAAGAAAGACCTAAGGAGGGTTTTCGCGAGATCTCGGAATCACTTTCCGGCGAGCGAAGCGCATCGCGAAAACTGTGGGAAAGCGATTCTTGGAATCACTATCCACTTTCCCGCTGGACTGATCGCGAAAACCCATGGAAAGCTGATCTCGCCGAGAAAATGTTGAATTACAAACTTTTTCGACTGAATATGGTTCACGTAACGGTTCTTTGATTCTCATATATCCCATAGAAGTCACCTTAATTACGATTGCCTTTTTTTTTCTTTTTTTTGTGACACTTGTACTTGACACTTTTTCTTCACATTTTGAAATTCCCGCCGAAACATTCAACTTTCCGCGGAGCTTTCCACTAACCTCGTGGAATCACTTTCCAGGAAAGCTGCTTCGGTTTCCAAAGCGCGAAAACCGGGTTGGAAAGTTCGGCAACTTTCCGGAGTAGCGCGAAAACCATTGGAAAGTGATTCCGACTTTGCTTTCCAGCTCGCAAAAATCCTCCTCTAATCTGTTTTCCAAATTCAAAGTAAACAAACCCGTCTCGATGCTTGATCCTTAAGAAATCTGCCCAGCAGGTAAACTCCCGTAAAGCATTCATCACTGCAACCATGCACTCTTCGTCATATACCCTTTCTCCAAACATTTCTTTCTTCGACGAAATACCAGATTCTCATCCATATCCCTGCACATGGGGCAGTATTGAGGATCAGTCCGACTTAACCCCCTTTCCACATACCTCATACTATCCTCTAGCGGTAAACAATATTAAGCGTGTTCCACCCTACTTACCTTGGTTTCTACGCATGACGTCACGAATTCTGGTTTTCTGCCGTCAAGGATGGAACGATTTTTCTATTCTCCAGCAGAATATCATGCCACGCGCGAATCCGACCAATTCCGTTACAGAGATTCGTAGTTACCACGCTTTCTATGCTCCCGAGCATGGTTAGCAAATAGTTACTATTAGTTACCATTTCGAGAAGGTTGGAACGGTCAGCGTAGTAAATTTTTACGAGGTTGGAACGAAAATAGTAACTAATAGTTACTATTGATAGAAGGGTGGAACACGCTCATTGTATATCACTAGATTAGGTATGTAAAGCTGGTGACCCACAAACCTGCGTCTGTTGGTGTGTCATCGTTCACGGTCTTCGTCGCCATTTTGGAAATTATTCTGCCGAGCCATATTACAACCCTAAAACGAATCGCTATTTATTTTATTGGTAGTATGTTTCTTTTCATCCCACAGCAACTAGCATAACCCCAGAATACCAATTTATGCGAGATTAACAAAAAATAAAGCGAGATAGGGAAAGAGGAAAATGGCAACACTTAACAATAACAAAACCACTTGTTGACTCTTGAGAAATCAAGAAAAACAGAGAAAAAAGACAGTGATCAATGCTGAATAACTAGCTTTTGGAAAGCAAGGGGTATACCCCTTGCTACTCTACATCCTGCTATAGTAGGATGTTATTTGAGTTGACAAGGTGTATTCCCGCAGTGGAAATGCTGTGACAAGGTATGACCTACGGTGTAGGCTGGTTGTCTAAGAGTTTAAGATGTTCTATAATTTTTTAAGTTTTTTTTTTCTTTCTATAGTATTTCTTTTGTTTTTTACTGATAGTAATGTTTTTTTTTATTTATTGTCTGGAGGTCAGCTTCTACTTTACAGTATTTGAGGAAAAGTTCTCGATGAACATTTGCGGAGGCTGATACGGGATTTCATTTCATCGCTGGAGGATGATACGATATCCTATCCCCCTCCACAAAAGTAATTGTCATAATATTACTTTCTTTGGGACATATGAAGATATACATTGCATACCTGTTCGACAAAAGTTATATACTCGTAACATTTTACACTAGGATTCGCAAACATGTGTTGTCTGTTATCAAACTAGCCTCTTCGACTAACTTTTAACGAAGTTCTTCATTTTTTTTTCTAGAAACGCTGTCGTCGCAGAGTCCGCCCTCGACCGAGTCGCCTGCGCTCTTGGTGGGAAGACTGTGTTGCCACACATCGTTGCCGCCCTTCCTAACATGTTGGGTAGCACTGACTGGAAACACCGACATGCTGCCCTGATGGCCATATCTGCCAGTGGTGAAGGCTGTCACAAGCAGATGGAGCCAATGCTAGGTCAGATTATGGATGGTGTCATCAACTTCCTTGGAGACCCAGTAAGCTTTTTCTCAAAAAAAAAATACATAAATATAATTGCAATAATAAGGCTTTCGCCTCTATAAATTTCTCGGGACACTTTACAGACTAAATTGAATTTCAGCCAGGTGGTAGTCGACACCTACTTTGGATTGGTTGATATTTTCGGCATTTACAACACTTTCTGGGAGATTATTCCAATATTCTACTATTCGGTTTCTAAAGCTCCATTTTCCAGTGTCTTCTCGGAATTTCTTGCCACTCGGTTTCAAGTTGTGTCCTCTGAGACCGTTGTGATTGAAAGTGAGGACATCATCAGGCCTGATGTTATCCTAATAACTATGGCAAATTTGAAAAGTTTCGATCAAATCACCTCGTAGAAATCTGTAAGATAAACTGGGTAATCGTAATTTTTGAAGCCGGTTTTCATAATGCAGATAGCGAATGGCTGGCACTGTTTTGTTGCTCTTCTTTGAACTTGCTCAGTGCCAGTGCCTTCTTTGAATTTGAAGATTCTGCCAGTCCTTTTCTTTCTGTTGCGAGTTCCTTCATGTGAATCCTTTAAAACTGAACTGAAAAGGCAGCTTAATCCCGATGAAAAATGTTCGAAAACTAGTCGTATGTAGTTCTACGAAAAAGTAGCATGCAGTAGTAACTGTTGCCACTGGATGCTACCACTAGCAAACTGAACGCCACTACAGCAAGATTGGCTGCTATCGGATACTACTACTTAAGATTAACCCAGTCGGAGGCATGTTAAATCAAACTATTCTGTACTACCAAGAACAAATGATGAGATAGAACCTCTGTCTTGGTGCCATGCAGCGACTATGATGACCCCGACAAAACTGAGCGGACGTAGAGGAGTTCACTGTAGCTTTTTACCCGCCTGCTCTACTTCCGTCTTCGCCGTTGCTCATCTGAGAGAAAGAAAATGCAGGAAGCGTACTCCGCGCGCTGACCCGCTCTTGAGCGCGTCCAAAGAACCAATCAGCGTTGTCGTGTACTTTTCCTCAAGGTGGTTTCACAGCGATATAGCTAATTGTCGAGGTAACGAAATGTGATGTGGCGCGAAGCTACTAACCTCCGCTCGTTCACAGCGGAAGAGGTACAGGGAAATACTCGACTCCGCGTAGTGATAGTACAAAGATAGGGAGACGGAGGTTCTATCTGATTATTTGTTCTTAATACTACTACATATCAATACATGCAACTTTTTCGTATAACTACCATACAATTGCCGAGAAAATATCTTGATGAGACCTTCAGTTGACATTAGTGATTTGGTTAAGCCAATTGGTCCTGAACGGTACAATAGTTGGGTTTTGCAGATACCATGGTATCTGATACCACGGTCTAATGTCGTTTTCGCAGTTATCGTGGTATCTGATACCACGGTCAAAAGGCGTTTTTGTAGTTATCGTCGTATCCGATATTCAGTTACCACGGTCAGGCGGTATCTGAAAAGTCATCTCACTTTCATCAGATTTTGTCAAATTGGTGAGAAAGAAGTTTAGCACTTAGTGATGTAACTGGATATAATTTTTTCTTTTGGGATGACTTTGAAAAGCGCGATTTCGTAAAACAATGTGTTTTATGTCATCGTGTTAGGTTTTACTGTTATTTGCTTCTGCCTAAACCGTAGCCGCTCCACTGAGTGGCCTGAAAGGAAGGGCTCTTCCTTTCAGCTCACTTATTGGATCCAGGAGTCTTTCAACTTGGTAGCGTCTAATCGAAGGCTTGGATTTGTTCGTACTGTTCTCGCTAAGTTCAGGTTCAGGACACGTTTATTTCACTCTACTCACTCTTGTGTTGTTCCTTCGAAGCTTCACCACTCTCTGGCTAAATATTACTAAAGAAGTCCCGACTATAACTCCTTCTGACGTCAATCCACCTTTTTCTCCTTTCACTGATCTCCCAGTGGTTCTCCCGTTCTAACCACAAGCTTTTCTCCGGAGTTCTATGCTTTACATTAGACTTGGACATGAGTTTGGAAACCATATTTCCTTTTAAATCTCGGCTAGGTTTAGATGGCTCGTGACAATTTCCTTTTTAATTCTGACTTGGAATTAAAAGGTAAACCAGATAAAATTGTAAATATAAAGATATGAAAACCCTTCGTAACACTCCTCCCCTGTTACATAGTTTTGTTCCACAAAACAATTCTCAAAGTTACCCCAACTCTGTTTCATAATCGGAACATTTTCTTTACTTTCATGGTCTACATTAATTTTTAAAGTTGAAATTTCAGCGCCTCTGCTTATACCCGAAGTTCCAGCAGATTTGCTTATTTTCGATATGGCCGTAGCTAGATAGAAAACGCTTTTGGTCCATATTCAACACTTGGTCTTCAGACTCTGGTCGGTGGATGTTGAGTTTTGACGCTCTCACCGCTGACCCCTAGCCTACTCACAAGTCGTTGGATGTTGAGTTTTTACACCCTCACCGATGACCCTTAGGCTACTATATCCTTGACCAAGCGGATAAAGTTATCATCCGAAAATAAAGTGAAGAATCTTACGTTACTATTCTGAATTTTTTATGATGGAAACAGAGTTAGGAGCCAACGCGTTCTCGAAGAAACGTTACGAGGATAATCATATAATTTTAACTAAGTCCTTTCCCCCAAATTGAGTTAAAGTCCCCATTAACTAAAAGAACCCAACCCAATTTAATAATAAGTTAGTCATTTAGAAGTTACAACCCCCTTGTTGTAGTTGAGATCAGTGATTTCGAGCAAAGGGTTAAAATTACTTTACCAAATTTCGTGGCAGAGGTGACTTTCTCAGGTTCAGCAAAACAGTCAACAACAATTAAAAACAAATATGTAATCTTTCGTCGCCGACGTTTTCTCCCGTAGACTTCTTTGTCTTCCGAGGGCTTCATCGACGACGCTAGAATGCGAGGCTCGGTTGCTCTTTCTCCTTAGCTTTAGTCCAACTCCATCACCTGAAAAATGGCAAAGCATAACACATGTATGGTAGGCCTACAGACCCACCATTTAACTTTATGGCAGAATGCATAATATGTTGGGGCCGAGAACAATGCAAAACTACTTTGGCCTGTCCTGTGGCATCAATCCGTCAAATTGCTCTCAGTAGGAACGGTCCTACCCTCAAACTAAATTTTCACGGTCCGTTCGGATGCTCCCTTGACACAAGGCTATGTACTGTAAACTGTCATTCTGACCCGCATGTTATCGGTTCCCAGCACTTTTATGCAAACTATGAAGCGAAAACGGTTAAATATTTAGAATTCAAAATTCCAGTTTCTCACTAAATATGATTAAATAAATTGGCCTGTGGCCCTTCGATAATATATTACTTTACTTCTAATATTAGTATATCAACTTACTGGATGATAAACAACGCACCCATGACAAAACATTACGACTTACGACTAACTTGCACAAAATTATCTTTTTCGCTTACGTACTCAAAATTTACACGGCCTGTGGCCCTTCTATATATAATATGTATAACAAAAAAAATCGATAATATTGCTTAAAGCTATGTACAACACCACCAGAACTGCAGCTGGCTTTTCTTTAATTCTGAGATTTCGAGATTTAAAACAAACATACTCCTTTGACCTCTGGTCCGTTATTGTAATGATCCCGGAATAATGAACAAAATCAACAAATAAAAAAAAAAAATAAACATAACTAAAAATAAAATAAACAAACATAAGTTGGTGACTTGGCATGGCATTTGCTTTGGCATTTAGTAGTAACCGTATTACTGTGGGAAATAATCATTTAAATTCATGTTTGCTCTGTCGAATTCTGTCCTTAACAGAGCTAGCATTACTTCCCATCTAATTTGTTCATGCTCAGGCTGCTGTAGTAGACGGACAAAATCGCCAACGTTAAAAGTGATTGGCAAAGCCTCTGTTATATAATAGTTCAACGGGGGAATGTAGTTCCCCCTCCGATAATATTGGAAATTGTACGCGTATTCGGGGACTTCGCCTGGTCCCATCGGATTCTGAAAATGAGGCTGGTTCCTGAAGGATTCCTGCCCGAAAGAGTGGAATGATCCTACCTCATTCTGGTTGGGAAGGTCTAAATACTCATGCATTTCGTCTGACTCCTCCTCCTGCTGAGGTGAGTTGTTATGGCCCCTGTTATGGTATGCAATAGCCACTCCCTCCATATGGGGCATAGGTGGCGTCCTCGGGCCCAAAGGTGGAGTTTCTGGCGTCTCTGGTTGTCTGTCGGCTGAATGTCCGTCCTGACGGATTGATTGTGGTTCTTCTTCTTTTCGTGGTGTCATCATGGAGGCTATTAAACTATTATCTGGAACTATAATTAAGTAAAAATACGACATTGGAGGGTGTAAACTTATTTTAAAGCGAAACTAAAGAAAATAAATAATAGCGCGTTTCCTTAATCTAATATTCTTGCTTCTTGGGCACTTTCAAATTTTGGTCTTTTACTGCCCATATCCACAAGATTTAAGATAGTCGATGGTTGTGCCATCTGGCGTCTGGCCTGCCAGACGTAGTGATAGAGCATCACCACAATGACTGGGATGATCAAGTTTCCAAAAAGAGATGAAATGCCAATGAAATTGACATGTTTCTGAACGTAGCCTACTGCTTCATATGAATTTTGAATAATTGGGTTATTCGATTCTAGCGCTACTTCAAGTTCTTGTAACGAAACTTCTGTCTTACGGCTTGCAATATTTGCGACTTTCAGTTTTCTGGTTATCTCTATTTTTGAGAAGAATGTTAGTTTAGGTAAATTATGCGTAAAGCTAGGCACGCTAACCGAAATATTTCCAAAATCAAGTTTTAGCGTTGTTATTCCCGAAAACGACGCAGGAATTGTGAAGGTTTCGGAAAATAACGAACAGCCTGAAGGCAGATTAAGGAGATTGCTGCCGTTCAGCACGACCCGCTCTTTTAGTTCGTCATTACATGCAATCGAAGCATGAACCAACTTGGCGGAAAACACCCAGAGGTTCTCAGCGACGTGACTAAGAATCGGTACTTCCGGTGTCGGAGGGGGTGAAAACGTAACCAAGCAATTTTTCTCTATTTCTTCAAAGTTTTCTTTATAAATTGCGTAGTTGCACGAGTTCAGAACTTTCTTTTGCACAGCTTTAAACATATTGCAAATTTGTACTTCTACTTTTACACAGTTTCTAAAGTCATCTAAATTCAGTTCCACAAAATGTGTACGTTCTTCCTTCTGAATAGCAATAAAAGGCTGTGTCGGGTAGACAGTGGTTAGATTATTTGGTAAACTACTTTGAAAAGTAGGAAAAGGCATTATTTTATAGAGATCAAACATTTCACTCCGCGACACCAACGGGATTTCAGTGACGATTCTTAATCCAGAAATTGTAAGCAAAGTCGAGGTTTTAGCGAAATGATGATAGTACGGCCAAACATTTTCGATATTTCGCACGGGCAAACGATACTTAGCGGGTAGACTTGTACTGATTTTTGCTAAAATGTCTACTAATCGTTTGGGGCGAAACATGTTTATTGGAAGACGGTTGGCCGCCAATGAGTTTAGATCGATTTCTACTTCATGAAGCTTTTGACGTACCTCACCTAGAAGCTGTTGTATTTTTAAATAGCCAATATCGGCCCCGAAATGCACACCTTGGTTGGTGTTATGGGCGACGAGTTTCGATATTCTTTGCCAGTGCACCTCGACGCCTTGTAACGTTGATGTTAAATTCCCCAACATTTCATCTTGTTGTTTTTCAGCAAGAAACAGGTTTCTAATTACCGTTACTTGTTTCGAAATTATATCCTTTTGTGCCATACCCGCTATCTTTAGGTTGCCCACAGCTTCTGAAAGTTCTGTTATCTGGGTAACTGTTGCGCTACCAAACAATACTCGAAGTATTTCACCACCCAAATCAATGAGGCCCCTTTTACTTCTAGAATTAGTTCCTAATAGGATTGAAATACTTTCGACCTCATTTTCTAAAGCTGAAATTAGTTCATTCATTTTTGAATTTTCTTTTCTGTAAACTTCATACACTTTCGATTGATTTTGGGCAACATTTTGCTGATCCAAGGCGTCTTGGTGGCTGACAATCAATACAAAATATTTCCTTACAGTACCAGCAATGGCTTTGAAGAAGTCCAGGTTAACTTCACCCACAATCGTCCATTTGGCAGTCGTCACAGCTATTTGGCCTTCTGGAACCAACACATGTCCCAGGCCCACTTTGATATCTGCTACTGAAAAACTTAAAGTTCCGATTACAAAAAACAGAACTTTCATTTTACTTGTTGCTTCTTTGCGTCCACAATCAAGACTGAAGATCAGAGCTTGATTGCTGTCCGCTTTATATGAAAAATATACGCTGACTTTCACAGGACGGCACACTAAAACACAACACTAGCTTTAAGCGGAGCGGCTTTTAAAATAGCGATTCTAATGCAGCATTTTAGCGAAAACCAACAAATTCAGCGTACTCTCTCATGAGCCGGACTTCGGTAGGACTTAACGTTAGATTCTGGAGCTCAGAAATTTCCGAGTTCACCCTCCGTTTACTCATACGGACTTTACAGGTTATTACTACAATTGTCACAACCAACGTCAAATATGACAACCCGAAAACTGCGATTACGATTGTCAAATCTATCAGTAATGCAGTTTCTGTCAAAATTAGTGATTCCGCTCTCTCTTCGTCTGATAAAATTTTTGATCTGAATTTTAGGTCCTCGATTAATTCGGACCATGCGATGGGTTTCTCTCCTTCCCATGTATTCATTCGTGTCTTGTGTCATAGCTTTCCGGGCATAATCTATTACTTTGGGAAGAGTACCCGGAAGACACAAAATCCAACAAAATTTTGATATTTCAGGGATCCAATACGATACACTGGGGATTTTCTACAGTCAGTCATTCTGGTACCATAATACGATCTAGGGCATCATAACTGATTAAATATTATAGAGCCATCTTTTGTTGTGCCAGAAAACGTATTCGCAAAATAAAACACAATAATAGACTGATAAAATACCGTGTAGTTTCGGTCAAGGGGACCAACAGTGATCGAGCTCACTCCAAAGATTTATCAGTGCATGACCTCGCTACACAGTACAAAATTTAGGGTTGCACGATCAAATGAGCGACAGTTCGTGACGCTGCTGCTCACACAACGTGCAGTACTCATAAAGACTGGGCACATATTCGTGTATTCATTCAAATTGATATTGATACTTTTATTACTTTACTATATTTTTCTGCTAGAAAATCCCTCTATGACTTGAGCTCCCTTATATTTGCTCGTGTGGTAATTGTGTTTTCTACTGTAATATTGTGTAAGTATTAAGAATTAAGTGTGTCAAAAATTTATGTAACGTCCGGCGCATCCTTTCCTAACTGGTAAATAAATGAAAACATGTTTTTACTTTAGATGCGTCCCATGACGTTGCAGAGTGTGGCGAGAGAGTGGCTACAAGTGGCTATGACAACAATCTTGAATAATTTTGATACGACCCATCTTATATGTCACAGCACTCTTGAAGCTACATTTTCTGAAATGAAATGATTCTAACTTTAGATTCTACTAATTTACTATACTTGCATTATCTAAACTAGTCTCTAGATGTTCTAAATTATTCTAAATTATTGTATAAATTAACCAATTCTTAGCAATAATTTTCTAGTGTCTAATTAGGTGATGCTACTCTAGTTCTATCTAATTATTAGACTTACTGTAACTAATATAACTTAAAGGTTAATTAACGTATCAATTATTCCTATCCAACTACGGCCATAGTGTGATTGGGTTAATCAGTTCTTAATTAACAAAACTGTAAACGGTAAATAAAAATTCTTCTTTCTCTTCTTCGTAAAGATGGTATAGATGAATTATCTCTTCTGCTGCTCTCGTGGCTCTTCCTTGATGGATATAGATGATTTTAGTTATTTGTGGCTGGCTCCTCTATGGCTTCTTCTCTAGCCATGTCTGGATGTTCCTCTGAAGTGGTTAACAAAACTTTACAATAGAATAGTAATTAATTTCAGATTTCTTCTCTTCCTTGATGGTTACAGATGGTTTGGTGTGGCCACTGTTCGGCCTTTTGTGGATCTTCTGCTGAAATGTTTAACAAAACTTTAAACAATACAATAATTAAATTCAGAACTCTTCTCTTCCTCGATGGTTAGAGATGGTTTTGGCTTGTCTCGATTTGACCCGTTTCTTGATCAAGTTGTATTTTCCTCGGTCTCAAAACGTTACTAGTACCTAAAAAATTTCACGAAAAAAAACTTCGTAAGTAATACTGAAGAATACTGACTGTTTCCGTAGCCCTTTTGTCTTTCCAAGCCACCCCGGGTTGTTGAAATTTAGTACTATTGTGTTGGCTTGGTAAGTCAACCGGACCTACGTTTTGGGATGTACTCTGTCATTACTCACCTCCTAACTTTTATACGTCCATCTCTGCGGTGGACGTTGTACTCGCCTAGGTCTATCTTGTGATTCTGCCATAGACCCTTCGCCCTGCCCCCTTGGAACGTCACAGGTAGCTAAATCAAATCTGACGCCTTGAAGTGCAGCCCGCCTGGTTGCCTGGGTTCTCAATTTCAACGCTTCTGACCGTGCTGTCGGATGTGACAACACACGGTCAGGAATGAGAGGTAATGGTGGACTACCAAAGTCGATTGGTGGTTCCACCCGGGAGTGATCAGACTCCAGCTCCCCTGACGGACCTCTCAGCTCCGGCATACTATAGGAATGGTTGAACCTGACGCTTTCCGTGTCTGTACGGTTTTGAGCTTCAAGTCCTGACATCAGTCCGGACTGACTCGATGGTTCTTCCAGTATGCCCTGACCAAAACCTCCTCCTTGAGGCCTGGTTAATGCGGCTCCCTGTGTCCGCAATGAATCATCTGTCCGAACACTACCCCGAAGTCGAGGCGTCTCAATCACCGTCTGATTGGGTGACTCTACTTCTGGTCGGACAGGAGACAATTCCGGCGACTTGTCGACTCCTGAGCCAAACTGGAGAGGCTTAGTGGCTACAGAGGTCTCGCCGATCCCAACAGGATCGCTAACAGGATCCTGGTTAACTGGACTATCAAAATGCAAACGATAATCCAGTGCCTCGAGGAAAGGAATGCCCTCGTAAAACTCTCGAGCAGGTGTTATGCCTGGCCTAAATGCCGATGCCTCCCCGAAGGTAGGTGTGGAACACCTAACTCCGGTTGGTGTAAGGAGTTCCCTCTTAGTTAGCGCATCTTCTAACGATTCGCTTTCGAGGCTCGAAGAACTACCCACCCTTTGACGCTGAACTGGCGTCTCCGTACATGGGTTGTCCCATGACATGTCTTCGGATCCTAGCGAATAACGGAGCTTACAATCTCCGTGTTCAGTCGGTTGGTCGCCGTGATACGGTTGAAGTGTCAAAGGACGCTGTAACCAAAGTTGAGGACGAAATTTAGTTACTTCGTCCTCGGATTCTGAACTCGAGACTGCGGAATCCAGTCTAAGATTGCGTCTTTGTTGTCGAACAACCGGTACGATTTGGTTTGAACCAGCAACATCGTACAGATCGTTGGTAAGCGTGTTTGGTGGGGCAACATCTGGACTAATTATGCGACTCTGAAGTTGGTCGTCCCACCAAGTGACCTTCTTCTTGGAAATTGGGCCATCTGGCCTGTCGTTTGCTGATTCCTGGTCAACAGGAGGCAAAATGATGTCGTCTATGTTTGACGGAATGATCAGATCGTCCTGAACAATGTCGCTTTCCCATAGACTCCGAGGAATGTACGTCTTCAGACGGTTGTAGTGAACGACTTCGACTCGTCCGTCCGAAAGTCGTGTGATCTGAAAGTTTAGACCATTGTCTAGGATGGCAGTAATGCGAAACGGACCGGTCCATCGAATCTTGTCTAGTTTTCGCAACCTTGCATCAGGTGGTGTGTGAAGGAGGACAAGTTCGCCAACTTTCAAGGGTTTCTGATTCTCGGTTCTGTCATAATAGAACCGTTGACGTTCCCGAGCGATCTCAGAGTTGTCCTTGATCATTTGATAAGCCGTTTTCTGCCGTGTGATCATCTCTGACTTATAATCAGAATCTAGGTTGTAAAAAACTCTACTGTTGATCACAGTGTCCGTAGGAAATCGGGCGTCACGAAGAAACATAGCGTAAAATGGACTGTCCGAGATAGACTCGTGAAAAGCTGTGTTCATGGCGAATTGAACATAGCGTAGCTGATCCTCCCAATCAGCGTGTCCTCTATCTCTGACATACAAGCTTAAAATGTTTGCTATGTCCCGATTTCGTCGTTCAACTGCCCCGTTACACATCGGATGGTAGGCCGACGTACGAAGTTGTTTGATATTTAGAAGCTCAAGGATGCCCTTGAATACGGCATTGATAAACTCCGAACCCTGATCACTAATCAGGCGTTCACACGCACCATAAACCAGGATAAACTGCTCTGTAAATGCTCTGGCTACAGCCTTCGCAGTTTTATCTGGTATGGCCGTAAGGACTATGTACTTTGTGAAGTGATCAGTAATGACCACTATGTACTTCGATCCTTGCGTAGAAACGGTTAAAGGTCCTAGCAAATCGATACCAACCATATCAAGGGGTCTGGAGGACTCAGGTATCGTACCTAACGGTGCCCTTGGCGTATGGTTGAGACCTTTGCGTTGACAGCAGTCAAGGCAACACTGAACATACTGCTTGATGGCATTGTACATGTTCCTGAAGTAAAAACGGCTTCGCACGCGCTCATAAGTCTTAAGAAATCCAAAATGTCCCGAAATTTTGGAGTCATGGCAATCGAACAAGACTTCTGGAATGAGCGAGCGAGGAAGAACTGGTACAACGCGCAAATCAGACCTACGGCAATTTTGGTACGGCGAATAGACGTAGCAAAGAAGGCCGTCCTCAAGAACGAAATTCTCGATTTCACGTAAGATCTGGGTCTCGATCTGAGAAGGTAGCTGGCTACCATGCTGAAGATAGTTTCGGATAGCAGAAGCGAAACCATCGTCGCCCTGCAACTGACGCAGATCTTGCGAAGCGAACTGCTTGTCAGCCTCCGGGATCACAGCCATGACCAGCGGAGTCGGAGTAGTCGTAGGAAGACGACTAAGTGCATCTGCAACAACATTTTGAGTCCCTGGAATGTGGGTAATCTCAAAATCATATCCTTGAAGCTCCATCTGCATTCTTGCCCACTTACCTGTTAAGTCCTTCCCGGTTGACTTCATAAGCCATTGAAGGGGCTTATGATCTGAGGCTACGACGAATTTTCTGCCCAGTAGGTATGGACGGAAAGACCTGATACAGTGTACAATGGCAAGAGCTTCCTTCTCGATCGCCGCATGCTTAAGTTCGGCTTGATTGAAGGTACGAGACGTGTATTGAAGGACTCTCTGCCGATTGTCTTGTATCTGAGTCAAGAAGCCCCCACATGCCTTGGAACTGGCATCACAGTAAATTTTCATCGGACTCGCCGATGGGGACAAGTCTGGAAGACCTAGGATGGGTTCTTCTAACAACTTGGATCGCAGTTGTTCGAATGCCATCGTTTGTTCTTCTCCAAACTGGAAGGGTTCGTCCTTCTTGGTCAGCTTGATCAGTGGAGATGCGATAGCAGAGAACTGAGCAATGAATTTCCTGAAGTAGGAAAATAAACCGATAGCAGAACGTAACTCGCCCAAATCCTTCGGGTAAGCAAGGTTTCGTACAGCGCTGAGCTTGTTAGGGTCAGGCCGAATGCCATTGTTATCGACGCGGTGACCTAAGAAGATGACCTCTTCTTTAAAGAAGTCACACTTTTTAGCCTTGAGTTTAAGACCAGCTTTACGAAGAGCTGCAAATACCTTTGCTAACAGTTCAATATGGGAATCGTCGTCGGTGGACGCATTGATGACGTCGTCCAGGTATACATCGACACCATCGTCGAAGAGGTGTCTAAGGATCCGGTACATAATTCGACTGTACGCAGCAGGTGCGTTCTTGAGACCGAAAGCTAGTTTGACGTAGACATACTGATCGAACCCAGGTGTTGAGAAACCCGTGTACTTGCGGCTATCAGGATTAATAGTCATTTGCCAATACCCACATAGACAGTCAAGAACCGAGAATATCTTTTTCCCGTGAAGTTTGTCAAGTATTGCCGCGATATGGGGCAAAGGATACTCGTCACTGACTGTTACGTTGTTCAAGCTGCGGAAATCAGTGACGGCACGATAGCTGCCATCTTTCTTTCCGACCAAGAGAAGTGGTGCTAGCCAAGGTGAGGAAGCAGGTTCTATAACCTTACGTGCAAGCATGCGATCGATTTCAGCCTTGGCTATAGGTTCGAGATGAACAGGAATGCGGTAAGGACGAATCCTCTTTGGTGGTGCATCTCCTACATCGATGACAAAAGGATCGATGTCACATGTACCCAAATCGAAGTCGTTTTTGGCAAAAACGTCGTGATTGTTCAAGAGTAGTTGTTGAACTTTCTTCAATCGTGCAGAATTGTTCGCCAAGTGCTCTAGTTTGAACATGTTTAGAAATGTTGTTACTTCATCACCTACCAGAGGGATTATTTCTGCTGCGGATACCTGATCTTTAAAGGTTTGTTCAGTTAGGTTCATACATACCTGTGGTTCGGAAACCCAGCTCACTGCATTGGCTATGAATGATCTAGGGATCTTCAATGGCTCATCTGTGTGGTTCTCGATGTAAATGTGGAACACACCATCTTGTGTTGTTATCAGCTGTTCTGGTAGTACTAAGTCAGGAAGCCTTGACTCCACCTCTTGAGTAGATGTTACAAGGAACATGCCATCTGTGTCGACAGGACCTCTTGCTGTGGTGAGTACGATGCGTTTGATGGTCTTTGCTGGGATGTTTGTAGCATTGATGGTTTGTAGCCTATGAATTCTCTTATTGGCTTCTTCATGTTGTTTGGTCAAGTATAAATGGTTGTTGTTCGGTGCCGGATGAGCACTGGCTGAGCCTTGATGTGGGTTGTCACAATAAAGATGGTTGTTGTTTGCAACTGGACCACCAATGATTGAGTGTTGTTCTCGGCTGCAACAGCTATTATCTTGCACTCGTGTTGTATGTACTTGAGCCACGCTACAATTTCGAAATCCTAAAAGAGGAATCGGTTTAGTTATCTCATCCTTATATACACTACTAATTCTACAGCTGGGTACTTGGTGTGGAATTGAACCACTACCTGCCATCTTAGTTGACTGTTGTACTGTACAACAACAACTGATGGCACGTGGCGTCAAGCCACAATGGCATAAAGTCTTCATTGTTGTTGGTGTACACCGCTGTTCGATGTGAGCACCACCTGAAATATAACTATGTTTTTCTACTGTATGGTGTGGACCAGAACCATCACCCCTATGTTGTTGTGTCAAACAACAACAACTGTTGTTGGTAGAACAAGGTGTATAATGCTGAGGCAAACTGTTGTTTGTTGCTGTTGTACAGTGTTGTTCTGTATTAGCACCACCTGAAAAGTAACAATTTGTTTCCTTTGTATGGTGTGGACTCGAACCATCACCCCTATATTGTTGTACTAAACAACAACAACTGTTGTTGCTAATACATGGTACTGTATCATGCTGAATCAAAGTGTTGTTCGTCGTTGCTGTATGGGTACCACCTGTAAAGTAATAAGGTTGTTGCCTTACCTTGTAGGGTTCAGATACCGTACAATCACTTATTGTCCTTGGTACTTTAAGGATCTCACTTTTTCCTGTTGTTTGGTTGTTGTGGAAATTAAGGGTGTGACAACAGTCCCTAGAATGCCTTTTGACCAATTTGTCATGTTTTGTATCGACAACTAAATCATGGGCTTTCAGGAACCCATAACCAAGAATCATCGCTACCCTTAATTTCTCACTAACCAAAAATGTTTCTTTATAGTCACTGCCGTTTATACGAATCGTCTCGATAATACTGCCAAAAATGCCCATGCTATGCCCAGTGGCGCTCGTTACGTCGTCACCGTCCCTACCTAAAGCGTCCCTGACTACCTTAGGTAACTGTAAATACAAGTCTAAACTAACTAGCGATGCTGATGCCCCCGTGTCTGCCAACGCTTGAACAGAAATACCGCAAATATCAACTCTAATATATGGCAATATATCACTACTCATACTATTACATGCACCGAAACACGTAGCAATAAAATGTTTGTCCCTTACCCTATTTACATCAGGATGCACGGAAGGGTGTGCAACGAAACTCGTACATCCTACTTCGCGTTTAAATTGCGGAAATTTTGTGACAGCCTGCACTCACGGCTGAAATGGCCTGTTTTGCCGCAATTAAAACAGGCTTTTGAGGCCGATCTGTTGTCTCGGCAGTTTTTTTGCGTGATGGCCCGGTTTATGACACACGGAACACGACAACTGGCAATCCCTTGCAATGTGGCCTTCCTTTCCACACCTGTAGCATGTACGCATTTCCTTGCCCTGTGACCGTCCCCTGCTAACACTCCTGGTATCTCTCCCTCTAAATCCACCAGAATGGTCAAAATTTCTCCTCCCACTATCAGAAGCTTCGCCTTGGCGAGAAAAATGTCTCAAATTTCTACTATAATTTTCACCAGAACGAGAAAACACAGTACTGCCTGTTTGCTTATCGTATCGTCTAAAAGGTTCCCGACTGCTTCTTTTGTTCAATTGGAAATTCTCGGTTTCGTTAGTGACATTTTCCTGACCACATCCTATTACTGGCTTAACTACGCTACTGGCCTGGGCAATAGCTGACAGTGAACGAGATGATTTTGATTTTGCAAACTCCCGTGCCCGATAATCGTTTATTAGGATAGCTGTCGATTCGTCAAAAGTTTCTGGGCATCTAGCCACTACTCGCATACCTAGAGTCGGACTGAGGCTTTCGAGGAGGAGATTTTTCAGTAAGTTGTAAAAACCTTCTTCTTCTTCCTCTGGCATTTCATCCAAACCCATTAGCTGAAGAGCTTTAATTTTCAGATTTTCAATAAATGGGAATGGGTCCTCACCCTCATTCAAAAGCAATGTTTCGTGAACCAATTTCGCCTTTCTAGAAGTATGCTTGAATTGTTGGTACAAGCCTTTCTTAAGCGTATCGAAGCTTGAAAATTTGTTATTAGCCAAAAAATTTGCGGCAGTTCCGGTTGTTCTCATAAAAGCCAAGCGAATCAGTTCAGGGTCTTTGATATTTTCGTCCCAGTTTCTTAGTTTTTCCAGGTCATCCAAGAAAACTACAACATCGCCCGTCCCACTGAAAGAGTTTACTTGGGTTGCAATTTTACAGAGAGTACCCAGAGAAAGTTTGCTCGCCACTTTTTCTGTTTGTTCCGTCATCTTGTTATCGGTAGTTAATTTCCCAAAAATTAATCTAAAGCTTTATTCTGACTAAGAATAAAATGAATGAAATCTCTACTTATTTAATCTTTGCTGTCCATTTTATCACTGTTCGCAACCCAAAAATCAGATAAATTCAGGATTTTAGGAGAAACCGAAAATAAAAAAAAAATCAGAAAATCAGAAAAAAAAAATCAAATTCAGTTCTTCATTATATTTGCTTATTCTTTAAACCGTAACTCTAGAGAAGTAATAAACCGAAATACTAATCAACACTTAAACAACAGTAACCTAACATATAAAACTGAACCTGAATAGCAAGAACAACGTTGTCACCACTAAAACAATGTGTTTTATGTCATCGTGTTAGGTTTTACTGTTATTTGCTTCTGCCTAAACCGTAGCCGCTCCACTGAGTGGCCTGAAAGGAAGGGCTCTTCCTTTCAGCTCACTTATTGGATCCAGGAGTCTTTCAACTTGGTAGCGTCTAATCGAAGGCTTGGATTTGTTCGTACTGTTCTCGCTAAGTTCAGGTTCAGGACACGTTTATTTTACTCTACTCACTCTTGTGTTGTTCCTTCGAAGCTTCACCACTCTCTGGCTAAATATTACTAAAGAAGTCCCGACTATAACTCCTTCTGACGTCAATCCACCTTTTTCTCCTTTCACTGATCTCCCAGTGGTTCTCCCGTTCTAACCACAAGCTTTTCTCCGGAGTTCTATGCTTTACATTAGACTTGGACATGAGTTTGGAAACCATATTTCCTTTTAAATCTCGGCTAGGTTTAGATGGCTCGTGACAATTTCCTTTTTAATTCTGACTTGGAATTAAAAGGTAAACCAGATAAAATTGTAAATATAAAGATATGAAAACCCTTCGTAACATTCGGCAATTTTCGTTTCTGCAGAGCAACCGTATATCAGATACCACGGTTACTGCAAAAACGACTAACTGCAGATCGAGTTACAGTGGTAACAGATACCTTTATTGCAGCAGTGTTTGGTTGGGAACTTCTCCATCAGTCGTACGACCTGTTCGCGTGCTTCAGAGTCACGCGGTAAGATTATTGAGTGGTCTTGGGTACCGTGATTCTGTCCGTGCTTCTTACTCTAGTCTCAAAATCCTACCTGCCGCGGGGTTAAGAGACTCTTATGCTCTACTGGGTTTTTTTATGGCACTTGCAGCCTCTGGCTCAAGTGCCATATACCGATCACAATTCCGTCTGTCGGTCTGTCGGTCGGTCCGAGTTTTTTTGTCCCACATATCCGAGTTAGGGTACTTCCAGATGTGCTAGGACAATGAAACTTGGCAGGCATATCAGGGACCCGACCAAACTAACCTGGAAATAATCAGTTTCCCGATCCGACCATATGGGGGGGAGTGCGGGGCGCTGGAAACTTGCAAATTTAGGGCATTTTGTCACTTTTTTTCTGAGTTAGGGTACTTCTAGATGAGCTAGGACAATGAAACTTGGCAGGAATATCAGGGACCCGACCAAACGAACCTGGAAATAATCAGTTTCCCGATCCGACCATATGCGGGGGAGTGGGGGCGCTCGAAACTTGAAAATTTAGGGCATTTTGTCACACTTTTTCGAGTTAGGGTACTTCCAGATGAGCTAGGACAATGAAACTTGGCAGGAATATCAGGGACCTGACCAAAGTAACCTGGAAATAATAAGTTTCCCGATCCGACCATATGCGGGGGAGCTGGGGCGCTGGAAACTTGAAAATTTAGGGCATTTTGTCACACTTTTTCGAGTGAGGGTACTTCCAGATGAGCTAGGACAATGAAACTTGGCAGGAATATCACGGACCCGACCAAACTAACCTGGAAATAATCAGTTTCCCGATCCGACCATATGGGGGGGAGTGCGGGGCGCTGGAAACTTGAAAATTTAGGGCATTTTGTCACACTTTTTCGAGTTAGGGTACTTCCAGTTGTGCTAGGACCATGAAACTTGGCAGGCATATCAGAGACCCGACCAAACAAAATTAGGAATAATCAGTTTTCTGATCCGACCATTTTGGGAGGGGGGTGGAGGGCAGGGGAATCCGGGAAACTGAGAAGTGTGTAACTTTCGAACGGATGATCGGATTGTAATGAAACTTCATAACTGAAGAGAATATATATCTGTAATGTCCCGTTTAAAGTCTTGACCGGATTCGGTAGCCAGGGGGGAGTTGGGGGGAGGGAGACCGGAAATTTCAAGAAACGGTTAGAATGGAGGGATCGGAGTGAAACTTGCTGGGAAGAACAAGCATCTGCTCTAGATAAGTCCTTTAGACCATTGTACTGGATCCGGACACTTATGGGGGGGGGGCGGAATTCCGGTGATGGTGGTTTTTTGGATTTTCACGATGAAACTTGGCAGGCATATCAGGGACCCAATCAAACTGACTTCAAAATAAAAATATTGTCGATCAGATAATGGTGGGGGAGTGGAGGGAGGGGAATCCGCAGGGGAATCCGGGAAATTCAGAAGTGTGTAACTTTCGAACGGATGATCGGATTGTAATGAAACTTCATAACTGAACAGAATATATATCTGTAATGTCCCGTTTAAAGTCTTGACCGGATTCGGTAGCCCGGGGGGAGTTGGGGGGGGGAGACCGGAAATTTCAAGAAACGGTTAGAATGGAGGGATCGGAGTGAAACTTGCTGGGAAGAACAAGCATCTGCTCTAGATAAGTCCTTTAGGCCATTGTACTTGATCCGGACACTTATGGGGGGGGGGGGTCCCGGAATTCCGGTGATGGTGGTTTTGGGGATTTTCACGATGAAACTTGGCAGGCATATCAGGGACCCAATCAAACTGACTTCAAAATAAAAATTTTGTCGATCAGATAATGGTGGGGGGAGTGGAGGGAGGGGAATCCGAAATTTTCAGTCATGCGTAATTTTGGAATGGTTGATCGGATTCGAGTGAAATTTAAGAATTCAACAGAGGACATTTCTCCGATGATTTTTTTCATATCCGGACCGGATCCGGATCCGGACCGGATTGGGGGGGGGGAATACGTGCCCCGTTTAGAATGGAGGGATCGGGATGGAACTTTGTGGGAAGAACAAACAGATGCTCTAGGTAAGTCATTTGCTGAATCGGATTGGCTACGTGCACCGCGGGGGAGCCGGGTGGGGTGGGGGGGGGGGGGGTGGACCGGAAATCTCGAGAAACGGTTTGAATGATGGTATCGGAGTGAAACTTGCTGGGAAGAACAAACATCTGGTCCATATAAATCTTTTACATAATTTGACTGGATCCGGACACTTGAGGGGGGGGAGGGGTCTCCCGGAATTCCGTTTTTGGGGGATTTTCACGACGAAACTTGGAAGGCATATCAGGGACCCGGTCAAACTGACTTGGAATAAAAAAAAAATCCTCGATATGATAATCTTGGGGTGGGGGAGTTGAGGGAGGGGAATCCGGAATATTGAGTCATGCGTAACTTTGGAACGGGTGATCGGATTCGAGTGAAATTTAATAATTAAACAGAGGACATTTTTCTCTTGTGACCTTTTTCATTTCCGGACCGAATCCGGCAATTATCGGGGGGAGGGCGGAAAATACTTGACCCGCTTATACTGGTGTGATCTGGATCGAACTTCGTGGGAATGACAAACAGATGCTCTGGATTAATCATTTACAGAACAGGATTGGCTCCGGTTATTGTGGGTGGAGTTGGAGGAGGGGGAGGGGGGTCTGGGATTCTGGTGATCGCGCGTTAAGGTACTTCCTGATGTGCTAGGACGATGAAACTTCGCTGGAATATTGGAGACTCAACAACATTTGCTTAGAAATTGCTACTTCCCAAATCCGATTATTCCTTAAAGTACCAATCTTGACCGCAAAGTAAAAAAGATACTTTTAAGCAATATATGCATTTTCGTGATGCCCATCAGCCCATTAGCAGTTTTGCCTCAAGGGTTTTGCTTACAAATGAAGTTCCAGCTCCCTTATAGCGCGCATCTCAACCGCAAAGTCGAAACTTACTCTTGATCAATCAAATCATCTTGACACATGCAAGTGCCATATGAGCTTACAGCTCTTGTTTCGTTTGATGAAGAACCAAGCACTTGCTTGTTTTGCAGGGATGGTGAATTTAGTTTCTTCCACCCATCACCACTATAGTAGATCTTCTAGTAACGTTGTCACCCCTCGTATTTTTACTTCCCGTTCTAAGTATTCTCCTCATTATCGAGGAACTCAAGCTTGGAACGAACTGGCTCCAGATCGAAAGACAAAGACTGATATCGCTGAGTTTAAAATACAATTGAAAGAATGTTTGTTAAATAAATATGATTTTTATTTTTTAGTTTACCCGGTTGTTTCCTTTTTTGGTTGTTGGTTTGCGTTCTCTGTACCAATTTTGGTTAGTTCATGTTGCGACTTGGATGTTATATGGATATACTGTTTGTAGTTCAGATACGGCCACCCCCTAGGACAGGTCAGTGCTTTCGGGGGTGGCCCTCATTTTTTTTTTTTAAATTCACTTTATTTATCCAATAATTCTTCATTGCGAAAAATAGCATAGGAAAATGTCAATAAAAATTCACTAACTTACAAGTACATATTATACTAAAAACTTCATGCAGTATTAGTTTGTATTATTATCCGTTCATTAAACTCTCACTCTCTCTCATGATATCTGCAAAAACGCAACTAATATATCTTTGCCACCCGCTTATGTGGATTATCTTCATTTTTCCCCAGCCAGCTATAATTGTTTATTCTTATTGTGTTTTTTTTTTTTACAGCATCCTCGCGTCCGGTACGCCGCCTGTAACGCCATCGGTCAGATGGCTACCGACTTCGCCCCTATCTTCGAGAAGAAGTTCCACGACAGAGTCGTCCCAGGCCTTCTAGCGACCATGGATGATACTGCCAATCCCCGAGTTCAGGCGCATGCTGGTGCCGCCCTTGTCAACTTCAGTGAGGACTGTCCCAAGTCTATACTCGCAGTTTATTTGGATGCAATTATGGCCAAGCTTCAGGGTATCCTGACGGCTAAGTTCCAGGGTAAGTATTTACCCCCCCCCCCCCCCCGTAAACGGCTATTATTTTGTGTGCAGGGTTTGTGTCGAAATTTGGCGCTCTGTCCCCTCGATAAAAGTACGGTTAGAAAATTTCAGGATTTTACGTAAAATTTGAGCGTATACTGCAGATTGAAGCTTTGAATCCGCTCGTTTTTGCGCAAGAAACGATTTTTTAGCAGTTCCAGGACTGGGACCCCCCCCCCCCCCCCCTTGAAATTTGGCGCTCTGTCCCTTCGATAAAAGTACGGGTAGAAAATTTCAGGATTTTACATAAAATTTGAGCTTATACTGCAGATTGATGCTTTTATTCCGTTCGTTTTTGCGCAAAAAAACGGTTTTTAGCAGTTCCAGGACTGCTTGACTAATCAGATGCAACTGCAGAGTAATATTGGGAATGGGATATGAGGATTAAGAAAAAGCTTGGAGAAACTAAAGGTCACGTCGTTACAACGAAGGAGACATGTGCTTACCATGAGATTAGACACGAAAATACTAGCATTTGACCTACATCGCGACATTTTGCCCGAGTTCCATGTTGTTGGAGATGGTCTGGATCATTTTCTTTCTAGGTGCCAGGAGCTTTCGCATTTGAGGGTTCATTCTTTTTTGGGAATGGTGTGCAGCTTCTTGGCATCTTACGATCTACGTCACCAAGAGTGATTGTTTCCTTTGGTAACTTTGTGCGAAAAGCGCTCGACTTGAAAAGTACTGTTTCTTAGTTTTTGGGATCCCACAACCTAGGTTATGAAGTCTTAATTTTCATCAGTTCTTTGTTTATCGTGTATATGGCCTTTGGTTTTTTGGGATCCCAAAACGAAAGTGACGGGATACTTGATTTCGTAAAAGCTGCCCGTTTGTTAGCACGATAACTCTCGAAAGGGTTGAGATATTCTATTCAAGCTTGGCATGAAGGCCCTTTGGGTCAAAGTACAGGTCAAGATCGAAGGTGGGCTCTGTAGTCATGCATTTAGGGGAGGAGGAGGGGTTTCAGATGGCGAAAGATATTTTTTAAAAGCTAATGAGAAAGTCGATTTTGGGGTAAGGAGACATGCTGAACCCGAATATGAAAATAATTTTCTCACCGGACAAGTAGTTCACCCGAATCGATAAAGCCCGGAAAATTTGTGAAAAGGAAGTTTAATCTGAAGTTGATTAGAGGTTCGTTAGGGTTAAGAAGACATGATGAACCCGAATATGTAGTTTGTTTTCTTGCCCTACAACTGGTTCACCCGGAATCCGGAAAAAACGGAAAATTTGTGAATAGTTGAAGTTTAATCTGAAGTTGATTCGAAGTTTGATTTAGGGGTAAGGAGTCACGCTGAATCCGAATATTAGGTTATTTTCTTGCTAGCTGGCCTGGAATCCGGCCACAACGGCAAATTTAGCATGAAGTTTTAAAACCCGATGATATAGTCTATATAGGGTGACGAGACATGCTGTTGCAGCTTTCGAACATCCTAAAGATCGATTAGAAACTCTGTATCGGGGTAAGGAGACATGCTGATTCCATCTTTGAACTTTATTTCCTTGACGGGTAAGCTGTCAAAATTTGTCAGCTACTGCCAAAAGGGGTAATTTGGCCAAGTGGTCAAGTTGGTCTGGAGTCGATTAGAGATGAGACGTTGGAGTAAACATGCCTGCTGATCCATATAAGAACTTGGTTATGGGTTGTAGCAAAATGTTAAAGGGGTTTGGCAAAGACGGGAAATCTACAAGATTCGCTTTTTGTTCAATAGATATTCAGTATTTAGGATCCCACCGAAACCTTTGGTCTTGCTCAATACAGATTTATATATATTGAATAGAATAGTGTTTATTTAGCCACGAGTGGGCCATGCACAGAGTTTTATAGACACCACATACAAATATAATAATACATCGCAAACATACATAGCATCGCAAACATAACACCGAAAATGAACTACCTCTTATTTAGATTTCCCCTCACGTTATCTCCCAACATTTGTATTACTTTGTAGTTATTCGGTGTCAATGTACCAGGGAAGAGCACCTCGGGCCCAAACTGATCTGGGAAAGAGGACTCCTGGTAATGCCCTAGAAGGTGGGCAACACTGTCCTCTCCAATCAAACAAAGCGGAAATCTGTAATCATCCCTGATAGATAGATAGATAGAAAGTTTATTTAAAAATCGACTATCGTGGTTATAAACCAAATTTGCGATTATTTATTCAAACAATGTTTACATCAGCTACGATTCTTCATCAGCGATATTTCGGCCCTTCTTGGCAAGGGTCCTCGTCAGGCTGTCAATCCTCTGGGTCAACGTCGGGGAAGGAAACAAACCTGTAAACCTGTAAAGAAATATCGCTGATGAAGAATCGTAGCTGTGGTATCCGTTGTAAACATTGTTTGAATAAATGTTTCAAAGTCAGCTTGGGCTCAAAGAATATTTATCTGCGATTATTGTCAAATAAACAGAATAAATTACAATATATGCATCAAATGTCGGTACGCTTAAAAAAAAATCACGCTTCGTTAAAACATTCACGAACTCGGGAATACAACTTTTTGCATATCCAGCGTGTTTTGTAGGTACGGGACAGAGCTCGGGAACCCTAGAACTGGTTCTGGTTTACTTCTAACATTTTGATAGGGTTGAGGGAGGATTTGGGAGTGGAGAGGATGAGATACCATGGCTGAACCGAAGTCAGCGCTGATTAAACCATCCCTGTTTCTCTTCCTCTCAAAAACCTTTTTTCTAAACCCAAGTGGTAATGAAATCGTTCAGAGCTGGAACCGTAGCTTCAGTGGGCTGGTAAACCTAACTCAAAATAAAATTACATGCTAAATGTTCGCTTCAGTAGTTTATAATAATTTAGAGCTTCGACGTTTGAACTGCCCCATGCCAACTTTGTATCTCCTGGTCACTTATAGCAAGTTCGAACTGTTTAAGCAACTGGGAAGGCCTGATCCCCCGTTCCAAGCAAATGACACTCAAGCACGGTCTTTCATGGCTTTGACCTGGAACGGCCAAGATTTCGGCCCTCCTATCTGTAGCAGTTCTTTATATGCTACTCTTAGCAGCCTATCTTCAGGGAATCTGATAATTTTCAACCAAAACCGTATAATAATAGTTGCCGAAGTACTAGAATGACCGAAAACCTCGTAATTACTAACAAGAGCCACTAATTTCTCCACCAGTACATTCATCCGAGCGTATTTTAAAGATATTATGTTCAACCATTATTCATTATATTTATGAAATCTCACTAATGTGGCTACATAGAGCCACTGTCAAACTGTCACCCTTGTCAAATGGTTGACGCAATCACACTCCGCTGAAGATGTTTTGATGTTTACAGGCTCGAGCAATGACCAATCAAGGGGAATCGGCGTGTCGCAAAGGGAATCCGAATGGAAATCTTACTGAGCGGGAGTTGCCGGGAGGACTGCTTGTCTAATCACGGTCACTTCGCAAAGTGGGACTGATGACCATTTCGTTTGACGAATTTATCCCCTATAGCTTTTTGATGTTTTATTTTGACTGGTCATTTCTTGAGCATTGCCTCATAGGGTTATTTACTACGTATTGAGAAAAACGGTAAGTTCGGCAGAAGATTGATGTGTAAGTCCGTTTCGAATAAAGTATCTATCTGTAACTTTTACCGTTTTACGTGTCTGACTTCTTGTCGGTAAACTTCAGTAAATTGAAGACGTTGTGTCAACTAAAATTTCTTCCAGAACTGGTTGCCCAGGGAACCAAGCTGGTCCTCGAACAGATCGTTACCACCATTGCATCAGTGGCTGATACCTGCGAAGAGAAGTTTATCAACTATTATGATCACTTCATGCCCTGTTTGAAGTACATTATTCAGAATGCCACCACCCCTGAGCTGAAACTTCTTAGGGGCAAAACCATCGAGTGCGTCAGTCTCATCGGTCTGGCTGTAGGGGCAGAAAAGGTAGGCTATGTTCCCTTTATTATTTCTTATTCGTTCCTGCCGCAACCACAAATTAGTTCAGAAGTTCGGCGTCCAAGATGTCATTCGTTCACTAGAGAAAACGTCAGGGGCACCTATGTATGTCTCGTCGTCCTGGTCATCGAGTACATGATGTTTTTCATGAATTTTTTAGGCCCGGTTAGAAATTATGTCTAAATTTGTATACTGTTATTTATCTTGTTTTGCTTTTCTTTGTTCTTTTTACTCCGCTACCACCTTGTGTTTTGGCGGGTTACAAATGAAAAATATTTTTTCTTGACTAAAACTTTACTTCGTGCTTCACCTTCCAGAGATCGGAAGCGAATTCTTCTATTAAGGGTTTTCAAATGTCCATGACAGTTGACGATTGTCATATTCTAGCCCGTCTTATTTATTTCATTCCTTATTGGACTTCTGGCTCTTTCCCCGTTCCGACCTTCTCTCACACTGACTGATACTAAGTACGTCCGTTAATTTTAAGTGTGAGAAGTCCGAGTCAGAGCAAAACAACACTAGAGAGTAGCGCCAAAACTTGAAGAAGGTGACACAAACTCGAATAGCAGCGATACTAGCGATTGAGAAAGTCCCTACTGAAACTCGATCAATCGTGCGCCAGCGCTGGCTCCGATAACTTCAGGTTTAGATCGCAGCAAAAAAAAAAATACAACCTCCCCTATTTCCTCGATGTGTGCAGGGCGCATCTTAGCTGTACTAGAAATTCTCTAACCTGCAAGTTTCTCGCTTTGATCAAATCAATCAATCAAATCGTTTATTGACATACCAATTAAAAATTACGCTGGTCATACAGTAATAAAATAAAAATGTATTACACTAATTATTCACGTTGTTAAAAATCTCTGTAAAAAGGGCACAAACGAGTTAATGAACCTTGGAAGTTCGTCCTCTGACAGGCAATAGTTTGTTTTGCTGTCTTGTCCTGCTATTTTTGGAGCGTCAGGGGGGAGCAATGACCGGTAGTTCTCATTTGTCAACAGTTTTTTTCCAAAGTTTAGGATCAGTTCTGTTTGAATGTCCCGAGCGTAGTGGGCGGCGTCATGAGTAAGGCCCATTTCTGATGTATCGAAAGCTTATGTCTTGACGCTACTCCCTAGTGTTATTTTGCTCTGATCCTAGTGTAACTACCTGTTTGACCCAGAGATGTTCATCTATCAACGTAGTAAAGTCTGATTGGTCGACTTAAACAGATCGAGGAGCGACTCTTTCCATTTGTGGCTAAATCTGGCGGTTCCCCATAGGCCGTAAATTACTGCTTTATTTCGGTCCATAAGACCATATCGACAAGAAACAAACATACACTAAAACAGACACTGAGCAAAAATACAAAAGAAATCTACCCCATGCAAAAGATATCCAGGAGGATACCCTTCCATACGGGTAGCGCATAGAACATGGGTAGGACAGCAAAAGCCACCAAATCATTTGACAATCTTTTAATCGGCAAAACATAGCAGCATTAGCTTGCGGCGCAGCTCCTTCAGGGTGGCATCTCCTTAATAAAGACGGTCTAAGTGTTTTATCATAAAAAACGTCAATTTAGTGTGTTTTTAAACTATATGGAAAGAATGTAGTCATGTTTACATTGTTTTGTTTAGTGTTTTACTATGTGTATTTTACTTTGTGTATTTTACTCATACTCCGCTGTTCTCCAAAAAGCGGGTCACAAATAAATAAATAAATAAAATAAAATAAGAGTACGATGTTTTATTACTGTTCGTTACTCGTCTTTCTTTTCTCTTTAATGGATCGTCATGAAAATGGGAGAAATTTCTTTGTTTTTGGGATCCCAAAACGTAAGTGAAGGGATACCTATGACATCGCAAAAGTTGTCCGTCTGTCCGTCCGTCCGTCTGTAAGCACGATAACTCTCGAAGGGAATGAGATATTTTGATGAAACTTGGTGTGAGGATTCGTTGGGTCCGCGGACCAGTCGAGTTCGTAAATGGGCTTTGTAGCCCTACATTTAGGGGTGGGGGAGGGGGTTCAAATTAAGGGGCAAACAAAATATTTTGAAACAGCTAATGTGATAGTCGATTATGGGGTAAGAAGACATGCTGAACACGATGGTGAAAACCATTTTGTAATCGGACAAGTAGTTCGCCCGGAATCCGGCCAAAACCGGAAAGTTTGTTAAAAGTAAAAGTTTTATTTGAAGTTGATTAGATGTTCGATTTAGAGGTAGGAAGAAATGCTGAAGACGATGGTGAAAACCATTTTCTCGACGGACAAGTAGTTCGCCCGAATCCGGCCCAAACCGGAAAGTTTGCTAAAATTAAAAGTTTTATTTGGAGTTGATCAGATGTCCGATTTAGGGCAAGAAGACATGCTGAACTTTTATGTGAAAACAATTTTCTACCCGGACATGTAGCTCGCCTGGAATCCGGTCAAAACCGGAAAATTGTTAGAAGTTAAAGTTTTATTTTTAGCTGATTAGATAGCCAATTTAGGGGTAAGAAGAGACGCTGAATCCGTGTGTGACAATCATATTTTACCCGGACATATAGTTCGACCGGAATCCGGCTGGAGTCGGAAAATTTGTTATAAGTTAAATTTTTATTTGAAGTTGATTAGATGTTCATTATTGGGGAAAGAAGATACCCTGAGTTCGTTTTTGAGCTTTCTTTTTTCGCCGGACAGTTAGTTCTATAGTCCGGCCGAAACCGGGAAATTGTCAGAAGTGGCAGGAACTTTTCGTCAAAACAGATATGACTTATACGGGTAAACACACATGCTGAATCCATATCTGAACTTGGTTTTCTCAGATGATTAGCTATTTGGCCTTAATCTGTATCTGAATTTTAATTGTAAGAATGTTCAAGGATTCTGGCGATGACTGGATCTGGCTAAGACAAGACCCAGTTGTCTGGATCAGATATTGAATTTTTGGGATCCCATCGAAAACTTTGGTCTTGTTCTAGTTCTAATCAAGCTCAAAGCCGCGTACAGTTCACCAACAGCTATCTATTACTGACGACGACCAGCCGTAGATGCCGTTTAACTCAACTACTGTGTAGCGCTGTTGTTGTTTTATTCAAAACGCTTTAGTCATAGTTCCACAAAACAGTCGGATAACAGGCCTACCGGTAATTCTGGTTGGATTTGTTTGTTTTGTTTTGTGATTTCGGTCGAAACTATCTCATTTCTTTTGACTGTGACGTCATTATAATAACAATAATAACGCTTGTTTATTGAGCCAAAAGGCCATACGAGATTTAATACACGTTACACTTCACAAATAAACTATTACGCCTCTAGAAATACTATGCTACGTAAACTAAGTTAAACTTTCGTTCCTGAGACTAAATCCTTCAGTCTCATATTTACAAACATCTACGGTACATTTGGGGATCGTGGATTTCAGGATACGGGGAAGCGATACCAACCCACCCCCAGCAAATGTTACTCTCAAATGCGAAAGCTCTTGTCACTGAAGAAGTGGTTCAGATCCTCCTCCTGCAACTTGCAAAGAGGGCAAAGGTAAGTCTCTCCCGTGCCAGCTTTCCTCCTATTGAAAAGTTTATTTTTTCTGCGGATCGGCAGACTCTTAGATCGGTTATTCGTGATGAAAACGACCAGACAATTTTAAGGAAATGAAGGTGTATAACTGTAGGCGAATAGAGCGCTGCTTAATTGTTCACATATTCAGTATCAAAAAGCAGCTCTGTTTCAGTTCGCCCCGGACGCGAGCGAGGTGATGGACCTCCTACTTCGGTCACAGACGAACGTTGGAGAAATGGCCGACGACGACCCCCAACTCAGCTACATGATTTCTGCCTGGGCCAGAATCTGCAAGATCCTTGGTCCTCAGTTCGAGCCTTACTTGCCTATGGTGATGCCACCGGTTCTGAGAGCCGCTAGCATCAAGCCTGAAGTGGCCGTCCTTGATTCCGAAGACGCTGATGCTGTAGAGGGAGATACTGATTGGCAGTTTGTGAGCCTCGGAGACCAGCAGAATTTCGGAATTAAGACCGCTGGTAAGTGATTCTAAACCGTTTAATTCCATGTTATCTACAAAATTTGTTATGGATCGTCATACATGGTCAACATAGTCATAAATAATCACATATATGTTACAATTTTAAAATACAATTCGATAACAAACATAATTACGAGCAGGTCAGTTAAAATTCAGAATTACGATCCGTTAAAATACTTTACAAAATAGGGAACAAATGACTTGAGATAACGCACCGCAGATTTTACATGCGGTTTCGTCAGTTGTATCTTTGGTGCGTCTGTGCTACGGGTTGCCTTAACTTGCAGATTTGTTGTAAAATGGACTGGTGCATATCCGTGGCCAGACATGTTTTGCCAAATTTCACTAGGAGGTCGTGTCTCCTATCAGAGAGTGTCCTATCAGAAGGATATATGGGGTTGTGCATTTCCCCCCTAGCCATCGTTTTGTTCCTGGCCTCCCACCTTTATCTAATTGCCTAAAAGTTTAACTTTGAACTGCGTGGGACCTCTCCTCAGAAGGGTTAGATTTGCTACATGTCCTGTGCCAATCTAAGAGCGTGTTTCACCCTACTAACAGTAGTAACTATTAGTTACTATTATCGTTCCAACCTCGTGAAAAGCCTTCACGCTCGGGCGCGTAGTAGGCGTGGTAACTACGATCTCTGTGTCCTGATTGGCCCGATTTGCCCGTGACATGGTAATTTGCCGAAAGCAGAAAAATTCGTTCCGACCTTGATGCCAAGAAGCCAGATTTCGTGACGTCATGCGTCGTAACCACGGTAAGTAGGGTCGAAACACGCTTTAAAGCTTAACTGAAAAGCCAACTAATTTTGTGTCATTTCATTGAATACACCGAATTATATGGATTCTGCAAAGGGATTTTTTTATTTTCCACTATCAGCTCTTAACTATGATGCTCAGAATATCTGCAGCCGTCCCCACAGCGTAATCTACTATGAAGCGGGAAATTTTAATCTCAACACAAACGCGGCTTTTCAGTGGGCAGTGGTGAGATTGGTGAAGATTGCTTAGTACCTGAACAAACAAAAAATCATATATCTTTCTCGTAAGGCATGCAACAAAAATACAAGCGCATAGAAGTACCACAAATCCCACGGAAATTCCACTATTTGAAAATCGATTATCCTTGCATAGCGGAACAACGAAGTAACGGATTTTTAGCGGGTCTTCAAGCCAATTTAAGTGAATAAGCAATGGATAACTATATTGTCCTATCCCAGCCCTTTTCGGTTAAACTTTAAGAAGACCAGGGAGACAAAGTTCCCCTTTCAACGTTTAGAGGGGTGACCACGTAGACGAGAACTGTGAGTGCGACCTTCTCTGGGGTGGTTTGCGGCAGTTTGTTGTTGAACCATTGATATTAGTCGAAGGTAGAATCCTAGACCTAAGAAGTGTCCTTCTTTCTAAGCCCTTCCAGATGAGAGTTACGTTGCTTTTGCAATATGGTGCAAACACTAGTTGCGTTTTTGATCCGAATTCTCCATTCTGAATTCTCGATTCTCGTACAAATTACCGTTTTTGCTCCTCTGACTTCTCCATTCTCGCTTTTAACAAAAACACTAATTTTGCAGCTCGTCCGCAACCCGGTATACGTGTTCATGCATATTGAGCACACGCACTCTGTTGACCAATCAGGGAGGACAACGCAGAGAGGGAGTATCGAGAATTCGCCAACGGAGCAACTTCTTGATTCTGCGGAATCTTGAGGTTTTCCCCGTTCTCGATTCTGACAAATACGCAAGAAAAGGAGAATTCACTTCAGGCGTATTCTCGCCGTTCCCCAAGGACTCCACTTGAGGAGTCCCCGCGTTTTTGTTTGTCCCGGGGACTATCTCCCCGTATTCTCGCGAGTCCCCACGGACCGTGAATGCTCCGATTATCATCACCATCATCAAAAAGGACTCCCTTTCAAATTCGGAGGGGAATCAATTTTTGCTGTTGTAGGTGCTATGTAAAATTAATTAAAAAGAATCAGAATAAACAAAACCAAAAATAAAGTGGATCTAGACTAATTTTTTCAGCTGCATATTCATTTTTCGAACAAAATCCATTTTAGAAGCATTCCCCGTATTCTCGCTGTTTCTGTACGCGGAGTCCAAGTGGAGTGACTCCCTCTATTCTCGCCGTTCAATCCGATTCCCCGAGGAGTCCTCGGGGAACGGCGAGAATACGCCTTTCATCTGAATAGTCCAAAAACGCGAAATCGGAGAATTCGGAGGAGAATCGCGAGGAGAATTCGGATAAAAAACGCAACAACTATATCTTTGGCAGCGTCCTCAGTAGAGTGCTAGGTCTGTCGCTAACGATGGTGATGATGGTCGTGTTAGCTTATCAGTATTTGTTTGTGAAGACACAAGTCATACGCTGTTCAGATTTTATTCGCCAAATCCGTCTCATTTCTCGAACCGTCGTAGAGATACTACTACACTGTCATCAGGTTGGTGACACTTTTTTTTTGTACAACGGTGCGCGTTCGATTTAGAAGTTTTTTTTTGTACAACGTTTTGTCAACATTTGTCACCAAAAACGTTGGACCGTAATAAAACGTTATCGTCAAAAGTGTTGTTCTCGTCAATTCCGTTGTGGTAAGAAAAACGTTTTGCGACAAAAACGTTGGACCGTAATAAAACGTTTACTTCGTCAAAAGTGTTACTCTTGTAAATTCTGTTGTGTTCAAAAAAACATTTTAGGAGAAAAACGTTATGCTACATTTTACCGTTGTAGAAAAAACTTCTAAATCGAACGCGCTCCGTTGTACACAAAAAAGTGTTGCACATGAAAAAGCGTTGGACTGGAATATAATGTTGTAGTGTTGCTTCGTTGTACTTTGGAATCCCGACGCGCTCCGTTGTACGCCCGTTAACGTTGTGCTGTACTGGATGCACGGCAGAAATAAACGTAATCAAATACTGAAATGCAAAATCGACACACTGTTGATAACGCTTTACTTTGCATACATATATTATATTCAATAACTTACTTAGCCGACTTTCTTATATTTTTTTTTTGGCTTTATACATTTTGATGGGTCCCGACCCATGTACGGATGTGGATCTTGAGGTGTAAGAGCAACAAATAAGGTCACGCGATATACTTTACTCCTTAACGAAAATGTGGAAACTGCACTGTTTCGTTAATGGTCGATGATATGCCGTTCTTTGAAGCTGCGACGAAGGGGTTATTAGGCTAATCGATTAGTTATTTGCACTTCGCAATGGAAGTGGTTCCATTAAATCCCATTACTTTTATGTAAATCCATAATGATATTTACATATATGTATACTAAAATTACATCTTCTTTCTTTTCATTTTCACTATGGTTGTACGTTTTGTGTATAAATAATATGTCTCAACGTACAACGGACTCTTGCGACGACCAAAACACGACAGGTTGACTTGCTATTGCGGCAAAAATACTCGTGGTACAAACAATTGTGGGCCCTTGCGGATCACCAAAATATGACGTTTTGCCTAAAATACGTTTGAGTGTGTGGTTGAGATGCGCACTTTAAGAGGGGTTTGGAATCTTTTCTGAGCAAAACCCTAGGTACAACTGATCTTGGGCCCATGGGGAAGATGAAAATGTATCTTGATTAGTCCAGACCTCGTATGTAAGATCTAGGATAAGTTCTCCAGTCAGTTTTCAAGTATCATGCAGATCGAGCAACTCGTATGAAAGCTATGCTTGATTTACGGTTTCCCCTCCTTTCACTCGTCCTGGATCGTCGGATCAGGGAATTCAGGGAAATGACAACCTGTTGAGGTCTTTAATACAGCTTACAACTTTCATCGCCCCTGCCTATATAAAAGTACCCTTCATACCAAAAGATACCCCCCTCCCCTTGTCAATCCCCCACTGTGGCCGGACCTGGGTCCGATCTGTGAATAGAACATCTAAGACGTGTGCTCTTGCCATTTACCAAGTACCATCCTTCCCGATCCCTACACTCTAAGCCTGCCACAACATACCTCATGCGCCCCCCAATTCCTACCGCAATAGTCGGATCCAGTCCAAACTTTAAATGAAATATCTTAGATACATGCACTTGCCAGTTATGACGTTTCATTCTTTCGACCATTTTTTCGAAAGTTATGCATGCCTGAACATTCCAGATTCCCCCTCCCTCCACTACTTCTAAGATTGACAGGTTCAGGAGGTGACAATTTTTTAATCAGTCTGGTTTCATCGTTCTGAACCATCTGGAGGTATGCGTATGCCTACCCTAACTCGTGATGGCCAGACAGATGGGAAAACCATTGCCATATGGCACTTGAGCTTAAAACAAATATAAAATCATGAATATGTGTTTGGCATAGGCTGTCCACAAATCAGATATTTATGTTAGGCTGGTGGTCTTAAATCCATTTTATCACTTGGTAAAAACTGCACCACCTGAAGTTAAATAACTATCCCGACTAATCCCAAGGAATATACACTGGAATAAACTTATTTGAACTTTGAACAGCAGTAAAGAACATGATGAAAATCAAAACAACAAATATTCATGCACAGTGCTGAGCCGTAATAGTAATTTAAGTTAAGAATAAATTGTAGGCGCCAACTATTATTCTTCCTTTGAATCTTTTCCTTTGGCTCAGTTTTTTCTGAACTTTTTCACTGCCAAGTTACAACATCCCTTTAAATCTCTTTTCTATTAGCAAGGTAGTAACAAGTGCGCTGAACCAAATCGTAGCAGCTTAATAACCCCTTTATCACAACTTCATTAAGAACGGCATATCATGGATCATATGACAACACCGTCCAGTTTCCAACCGATCATTAAGGATTGAAGTAGCAGCTGTAACACCAAAATTCGCATCTATACATACATATCCACAAGTAGGCAATACAAGAGTTGAACTCAAGAAATGTCATGGACAAACTTAACTAATGGCAAATCTGGGCCCAGTTATTGATGAACGGCAAGTTGAGGGGGGGGGGGGCAGGATCCATTAAATTGCATATCTAGACCTAAATATCCTCGACTAGACCAGCTTAGAGTTTGATTCCAGCCACAGGTCAAAACTTAACTCATGGGCAAATTGGGCCCCCTTGCCCATGAACGGAGAGGGTAGGGGGTGGGTCTATTCCACATCTATATCCCCAACCTATGATCCAAAACCACAAAGAAATTTCATCGCCCTATCACCAGTTATTCAAGTTAAAAACATTAAAGAAGAGCTGGAAACTCGTATGGCACTCGCAAGGCTTTGAAAAAGGATTAAAGTAGGAATTCGCCAATTTGCGGATTTGTTGTGATCATTTGTAAGCAAACCCTTGAGATACGAATGGCGATAGACCCTCGGAAATCACGAGGATGTATCGTTTGGTAAAAAAAAAGTATTTTTTTTGTTCTGCACTTGGCTGTGATGATGTGCACTGTAAGGGCGCTAGAAATCAATCTGTAATCAAAACCCTCGAGGCAAAAATGACCGTGGGCCCTTTAGGATCATGAATATGCCTGGTTTCGTCAAAAGTATTTTGTTTACTTTTCGGTTAAGATGCTCACTTTAAGGGTGCTAGAAATTCATTTCTAAGCAAAACCCTTGAGCCAAAAACGATCATGGGCTCTTGGGGATAACGAAAATGTAGATTTTGCTTAATAGTACTTTTGTACTTTGCGGCTAAGATGAGTACTTCAAGGGATGGTCGGATCTGGGAAGTGACAATGTCTAAGTCAAACTTGTCAAGTCACTAATCTTCAAGCCAAGTTTCATTGTCCTAGCACATCTGGAAGTACCTTAAATTGCGATCATCAGAATTCCAGACCCCCCTTCAACTCCCCCCAGAGTGATCGAATCCGGTCCGTTTTCTGTCGCTGATGTATCTAGGGGTTACGCTTGTTCTTCCCAACAAGTGTCCTCTCAATCGCTACACTCTAAGCATGTCACACAATTTCTGCCACCCCCCCCCCCCCCCCCCCGACTTCGCCAAATTGATCGGATCCTGTCCGCACTCGAAACTGGATATCTGAGACATGAGTTCTTTCGGAATATCAAGTTTCATTAAGATCCGATCCGTTCGAAAGTTGGAAATCTACTACCGTTAGATATCCGGAATTCCAATAACCTCATTTCCTTCAAGCGAGCAGCGAAAGGTCATTACAGTGTTATCCCCCATCCTCATTACAGTGTTATCCTCCTTTAGATCCCCCCCCCCGTTTTTCTTTTCTTTTGTTTTCTTCTTTCTCGTTCCTTCTTTCACTTATTTTCCCTCTCCTTTTATTTAAAGTTGAAACCATAGGTAATTTTTTTCCTCTCCTCCTTTTTTCTTTAAATAGAATGTTCAGTTAGTTGATTCTGTTTGATATTTAAATTAATATTGGTTATATCCCTGCCGTAGCCAAGCACTACATTTGTGCTTTCCTGGCAGGAATGTAAATTATGTATTTCTTTGTCTTTAAATATAGTCCAGTGCAACTGAAACTGAACTGAATACCTCAAGATTCCGGATTCCCCCTCCCTCCACTCCCCCACGATATTCAAATCGGAGAAACGACTGTTCTTAAGTTAAAATTTAAGAGTCCCTGATATGCCTGCCAAGTTTCATCGTCCTCACCCATGTGTAAGCATCTTAAGTCGGGATCCCCGGAATTTCGGAACGCTCTCTCCACCTCCCCCCACATTGATCGGATCCTGTCCGCACTTGAAATGGGACATTTGAGACAAGAGTTCTTTCTGAATATCAAGTTTCATTAAGATCCAATCATCCATTCAAAATTTGGACATGCCTCAAGATTCCGGATTATCCCTCCGTCCACTCCCCCTAGGATGGTCAAGTCGGAGAAACAACTGTTCTTAAGTTAAAATGATATTTGATTTTCCTGCCGAATTTCATCGTCCTAGCACATGTGTAAGCATCTTAAGTCTGGATCACCGAAATTCCGGAACCCTCCCTCCAACACCCCCTGCAGTGCTCGGATCCGGTCCGGTCTTGTCAACTATGTATCTAGGGCTTGTGCTTGTTGTTCCCACCAAGTTTCATCCCTATTCGTCCACTCTGAACTTGTCAGATGATTCCCGGCCCCCCCCCTCCAATTCCCCCCAAAGTCACCGGATCCATTCCCGACTTGAAGTGTGACATCTAAGACAGGAGGTCTTTCCAAATATCAAGTTTCATTAAGATCGGACTCCCCGTTCAAAAGTTATAAAAACGTCAATATTCGGATTTCCCCTCCCTCCACTACCCCCCCCCCCCCCCGGGGGTCCAATCGGGACAGTGGCTATTTCCGAATTAGTTTGGTCGGGTCGCTAGTACGCCTGCAAAGTTTCATCGTCCTAGCACTTCTGGAAGTACCTTAACTCGACAACAGTGGCCTGACAGGCCGAAAAGTGATTGGTATATGGCACTTGAGCAAAGGGCCCAATTGCCCCTGAACCAAGTGAGAGTGGAGTTTGGGACCTGCAAAAAGGAAATAGAAACCCTAATGCTCACAAACCAACCAAGTTCAACTTGATACCTTTTGATTCCTGTCACTTGTAACAAACTTTACTCCTGGGTAATCTGGGCCCAGTTGCCCATGAACGTGGAGGGAGGGGGAGGTGTAAACTTTAAAGAAAATTTCTAGTCCTTGCATTTACAGGTACAGGGAATTTCATCGTCCTATGTGCAGGTCTGGCCAAGTTATAAACATTATTCACTGGCCAATCTGGCCAATTTGCGCCTGAACTGGGTAGGTGCAGGGAGGGGCCCTCATACTGCACAGCTAGACCCCAATTCCCACAAGTGTACCAAGTTTGAACTTGATAGTTGCACATGTTCACGAGTTATGAGCTAAAAAAAAAACCCAGTGAAAACCGAAAACTGAAAGCTGCTACAGCCCCCGAAATAATGCATTGTTCCATGAAACACTCGACTAAAAAGGGAAAGTCTAAAAGCTCTGAAAAACTTGACTCTTAGCTCACTGGAATTCTTATAACCTAAATACCATTCACATTTAATTTTATTTTCTGGGCTTTTAAAACTTGAACCAAGCCCAAGGTTGTCTAAAATCTGAATAAGTGTTCAGAGATCTACACACCTAGTCAGCACCCAGTGTATTTCAATCTTGTTCTTCTTAAATTTACCAAATGACTATAGAATATAAAATTCTCAGCTTTTAGTTGCCGTACTGCTGTTTATCAACCCTTATTGGTAATACTAGCACTAACATCCTTGTTGACACTACCATTTACATTTGAGAAACCATCTTCTACAATCAACAAGTTTTCCATCCCAGTAAGACTCTTCTACAGACTGAAACATGGAAAGGTCAGTCTCCGTCGTCCTCCATTGCCACAGTCCAATCCAAAAATACTTCTTGCTCTTGGGCTCTGACCCTTTCAACCTGATTCGCACGACGCACGCACGATTCGAAATTTGAAATTTTTGCCCATTCGTGCGATGTGCGATGCAAACTGCCATAGAGCTAGTATGTCATAAGAGTATGGCATAAGAGAACCTGAGGAGAACAAGAACCGGGAAAAAATAAAGGTGAAGGGAAGAACCTTAAGCGCGATTTCGGCGTTCCCTAGGAGCTCTTTGCAGGGTCTCGGGCAACCGCAAATGAAACCTTAGCAATACTGAATCCATGATCTGGGAACATTCCGGAAGAGAACGCCGGAAATTACCCTAAATGCATGTGAGCGCATCTAAACTTTCGACCGCATTGGTTTTGTTAAAAGGCGATGGGCTGAGAACTAGTTAAACCTTTTTTTCTTTTACAACTGGCTTAGGAACATATTTGTTAGGTCGTTTTGAATGTAAGAACTACTAGCGAAAAATGTTGGTGCCGGATAAGACGTTGTGCTTCCAAAGTCTCCTCTGCTTTCAAGGGCGTTTTTGGCACTTTCTTGCTCAAGGAGTCACCAAAATTGATTTTAAGTCTGTAGCTTGTTGCGGCGATCTTGTACTTTGACCTATATCGTTATACTAGCTATATTAAGAAATTTATGAATATTTGATAACTTTCTTTACAAAGTTTCCTTGTCCCACAAGTCGGCCGGACCAAAGCTGCTTTTTGAGTTGCCAAAACAAAAATAAAGAATGGGTAAAACGGATGGAAAAGTGATGGTTTAAGTCCAAACGCAAATCAGCGATCGGACAATGTACTTTGCTTAGCCCGCTTTTAATCACGTTCTGTTCAGAACCCGCAGTCGGATGCCAGTTAACATCAAATATGTATCTCTTGAGAAAAACGTCACTTAAAGCATGTGCATACTGAGGCTCGTGACGTTAAAGAGGAACAGCGTTTGCATTCCCTTGCACAGCTCTTGCTTATTGCGACGAAAATAATGTACTTGTTCAAATTATGTACTGTTTCAAAGGAATGTATACGAACTATTTACAGAAGTCAAGGAACATTTGCTATTATTTTTCAAGGCGACTTGTCATATGCACATGTCCAGAGACGTTCCTTGCAGTACCGAAGAAACGAAATGAGGATCTCAGTAGTTTTTGTGGCTGTATTCCACGTATTGTTTTCGGAAAACCGCACAGGGATATCGGAATTACATGTCTTTTATTTTACACAGAACTTGACTTCAGAGCAACATGTAACTGGAATTTTTGCACCTTCGGAAGTATTCTGGTCATATTGCAGGGCAGTTCGATATCCCATTGTTATGCGGAAGTTGTTCACCGTGAACAGGAGTAGTTCAAAACGTTCTTTCTTTGCCGCGGGTGTCGTCGGAAAGCAAGCTATTTAATCCGTCGTCAAAGTATTGAGGAGTATAAACAAATTTTCAGTCAGCTCAGATGTCCTGCTTTACAACTTCTATATAAAATTATTGATATGGAGTTACACTTTGAAAATTTGTTTTCTTATACAATTAAGTAGCTTATTTAAAAAGTGTCAGACGTCTTTGTTTGAAAAAATGTTACAGTTATAAAAAAGTGTTGTTTTCAAAGGAAAAATGTCTCGGAAAAACGTTAATGTAGCAAAAAGCGTTATTCTTGGAAAAAAAACATCTCGGAAAAACGTTAATGTAACAAAAAGTGTTGACTCAAAATCTTGACCGGAGTTCTCTATCCTAACAAAACAACCGAGAATCTCCCTGTCTATAGGCTTGAGCATTCAGTTATTCAACAGCTTGAAAAAAGCTAAGCAAAATTTAAAAATAAAATTGAGACACTTTCGTAAAAAACTGTCACAAAAAGTCGCAAAAAGAAAGTTCGAATAATCATGTCAAAAGGTAACAGCGTTAATAGATACTTGCTTCTCTACTTGCACCCTAAATTTGAACTGAATCTGACGGAATATATCGGAGTTATAAGCAAAATGAGACGTTTTTGTTACGGAAAAAATGTCTTAAACACAAAACTATGTTGTATGCCTGCTGACAGTGTAGCTTTTTTGAAAAGTGTCACACTCTCTTTCTGAAAATAATGTTGCAATTGTAAAAAAGTGTTGTTCCCAAAGAGAAAAACGTCTCAAAAAAACGTTACATTAAAAAAAAGTGTTGTTTTGAAGGGAAAACGTCTCAGAAAAACGTTACTGTCACAAAAAGTGTTGTAGCCAGGAGATCAAGATCTTGATCGGAGTCCACTATCCTAACAAAACCGCCAAACATCTCTCTGTCTAAAGGTTTTAAAACATTCAATTAATCAAGAACTTGATAAAAGCTAAAAAAAAATGAAAATAAAACTGAGACACTTTTGTAAAAAAAACGTCACAGAAAGTCGCAAAAAGAAAGTCCGAATTATCATATCGAGAGATGACAGCGTTAATAGATACATGATTCTATACTTGCACCCTAAATTTGAACTGAATCTGACAGAAAATACCGGAGTTATAAGCAAAACGAGACGTTTTTGTTATGAAAAAAGTGTCTCAACCAAAAAAATATGTTGTGTACCTGCTGACAGTGTAGTAATTGACGCAAAGGGGAGGTTTTTCAGTTTAGATTTGTAACGTCGATACGCAATCACGTGCGCACTGTATCACATGAGATCGTGAGAAGCACCATTATGACGCAGACATAGCATCTTTCAGGCATAAAAGTAACCAACATACCAACAGCGTTTCCCTGCGTTCAGATCAAACGCCGCACGGAGCAAAAGGAAATACAAAATGAAGCTGCAAAGTTTATCTGCCAAGTCTTTTTAGCCCATAAAGTCTTTGAATAGCTTCGATCATTTCATTCGATCAATCAATAAGTATATTTCACATAACATTTCTGTAGACCAAAAAAAAACAAAATGGTTTGAAAAATAAATAAAACAACAGTTAATGCGAAGTAAAATAAACTAAGTGTCAAACACTGTTTTGTTATAATTAGATACGAAATACGGTACAGAGGATTTTAAAAAACGCTGAGAAGACTTGAAATCGGGTTCTCTAAGGAGTTGATTCTTCCCTACTTTTCTTGCTTGCCGCATGTCGACGGTTGGTTCAGGGGTGTAAAAGGTAGTAGGATGTCGCGATGATCTGGAGACAGGAGGAGGGAATATCCAAATGCCATGGTGAGATCGTGTCTCCTTTGGTTGAGTGTTTATAGCTTTAGAGTCTGCAGAGTCTGCTTTGGATCACTTCACTCACACTACTTCGATAAATACATCACAAGTGTGTTGTTTCTATACGAAGTCATAAGTATTTGACCCGATGATCGAATGTTATTGCAACACAAACAAATTGTATATAATAATAGTAATACTTTATTATGGACCAAATTAAGATACCAAAATTTATATTGCATGAAGATTTCAAATGGTGGGTCAGAAATAAACTAATTACTTCCTTACTAGTTCAGTAAATACATGGAAAGTAGTTTACGACCTGTTTATTGGCAGCAGCACTTGAAAATGTGATTCTTTTCCTAGGTCTTGAGGAGAAGGCAAACGCCTGCACCATGTTAGTCTGCTATGCCCGTGAGCTTAAGGGTGCGTTTGTACCATACGTCGAGCAGGTGGTTAAGCTGATGGTCCCGATGCTGAAATTCTACTTCCACGATGGTGTCCGAACCGCTGCTGCCGAAAGCTTGCCATTCTTGTTGGAGTGCGCGAAGACACGGGGTCCACAGTATCTCCAGGTATGAACCCCTCAGTGTACCTGCCCCCTTTCGAAAGTGTCATAAGGACGGGTAGTGCACGTTGGAAACGGAAATCTATAAGTAGCCATGCTATTGTAACAACCAGGTTTTCCTTGATTGGGCGTGGAATGCCTAATCATGGAAAACGGAAAACATAGATCCGGGGTGTTACACTATGTAAAGCACTCGTGAGGCCGATGAGTGACTCCAAGCCCTTTTCGAAAGTACACATAAGAGGGTGGCATTTTCTAGTGTAAAATTGAACATAAAAGGGTTGTTAAAGCAAAACATAAATATATGTTACTTCTGCCCAAGCTGACTGCGAATCATATTTGATGGTGCAAAACGGATAAGTCAGCTACATTTTATTAGTTTTACTTTGGCCCTTCTTGGCAAGGGTCCTCTTCAGGCTCAAGCTGGAAAATGAACTTGTGGAAAAACAATTAAGGATTCTTCCTTAAATGCCTGATTATGTTAACTTCTTTGAAAATTGGTTGGAGTTTAAGCTGGTGCTGTGATATCGTTCGATTGGGTCGTCGACCCTTGCCAAGAAGGGCTGAAATATAGCTCTAATAGAAGTGTAGCTGACTTATCCGTTTCGCACCGTCAAATATTAAACAAAAATGCATATTTTGCTTTATTTCAAAACTGGTTTGCTTCTTTGGACACTGATGATTAGAAGAAATGTTCTATTGCTCCGTAAAAAAAAAAAAAAAAAAAAAAAAAATGAATGTTGTAATTGTTGTTTTGGTGTTTCCCGAGTACACAGGAGGTGAATAGTTTAGTGTTACCCTGATGTATCGATAATTGTAGGTAAATCGAACGCGGCTTAATTGTTCAAAACGACCTTTGTACCGATACCGATTCACTCAATATCACTCGTCGTTCCATCTATTTTCATTTCGAACTTCCAATGTCGTTTTTACCTACTTTAATTTAATTTAATATCAAATAAATGCGGCACAACATTTCATGCGCGAGCAAATTAATTGACACTTGTCATTAACCTAAATACAATTGTCATAGAATAAATACAGTAAATCACTAACGGCTCTACTCCAGTTTTTTCATCTGCTGTATCTAGCTCTTTTCGAAGCGGATCGGGCTTCCGCTTATTGCTACCGAGGAGATCATTGGTAAGATCGGTTATGCAGTTTCCGCCGTACTTCTATTCCGAACTGAGGTGGCCGTCGCGCGGCAAACAGCCTAAATGGGTCTGGAATATCTTGTTAAATACAGCACAGTTTCAAAGGAGTTGGGTACCTTAGAAGTACCTTGGGATTTGAAGGTACTTAATAAAAAAGCTTCGGTAGCCTTCTAAACCCGCAACGGCTGTATCCATTTTTAACAAGTGAATAATATAGTACGTAAACAATTGTAATTTTAGTTGTCGAAATCGTGTGTATTTTTTTTAGTGTTTATATGTCACTGAATGGACCAGATGGTTTAGGCATAGTTCTGTTTTATACATTATATTTTGTACTCCTCAGTTCTGAGGGAAATAAATAAATAAGTAATATACAATAAATATAAATAAATAAATCCAGGATTCGTCCTTTTTGCCGGATTCGAATTTTCTGCTTGACAGGCTGGATTCGGACTCGGGTCCCTAACCTTGAATCTTACAAATCCGCTTCATTTTCCAATCTTATCCCAAATTTTACACACAGTGCTCAGTGTATTGTGTTTAAGGAGCCCCAGGCTCGTTCCCGGTTGCTGAGAGGAAACCCATACTATAACAAGCACACATGAAAAGCTAGAAATATGGTTTACATCGTCCAGTTAACCGTCTCATTTGCCTTAGACATCGGTGCTTTTCTGTCACTTCTGATTTTTAAACTGTAACTTATGTGCATGATTTGATTTTTGTTAAGGTCGGATTTGAATCCTCAGCATAAAATGGCTGGTTCGGAATCGGATTCGTACCTAGCCCTGGGTTCGGATTTTGATTCGAATCCTTTCAGGATCCGATTCGCCCATCTCTGATTGGTATAGAAACTGTATCTACTGCGACTTGTGCTTTGATCAGTCAATCACATTTATTTCAAATTAGCTTAAAGCTAGAAGAGGAATAAAATATTTACGAAATACACTAAAACGACAAACGACATTAATTAATACACTTACACAAAAATAAATGATGGAATTGAAACTGTGAACTTAAAGGATCCCTCTTGCTTATTCTTATTTTATAATACACCTAGCTCCCATACAGAGTTATAAGCTTCCAAAATCCCCACATTTCTCCACTGTCTCATTTTCTGCCTATGATTTTTTATCGCTTTTTTGGCCTTGCCGAGTTTTGCCCGTCTCAAACGAAACCTTTGTCGGAATCTTCGACGTCCGCTAACAACTCTTTCACACATAAGGATCTCAGAAGCATCTGTTCATTACTTTTTATGGCACTTGCAGCCTCTGGCTCAAGTGCCATATACCGATCACAATTCCGTCTGTCGGTCGGTCCGAGTTTTTTGTCACACTTTTTCGAGTTAGGGTACTTCCAGGTGTGCTAGGACAATGAAACTTGGCAGGCAAACTAACATGGAAATAATCAGTTTCCCGATCCGACCATATGCGTGGGAGTGGGGGCGCTGGAAACTTGAAAATTTAGGGCATTTTGTCACAATTTTTCGAGTTAGGGTACTTCCAGATGAGCTAGGACAATGAAACTTGGCAGGAATATCAGGGACCTGACCAAAGTAACATGGAAATAATAAGCTTTCCCATCCGACCATATGCGGGGGATGCGCTGGAAACTTGAAAAGTTAGGTCATTTTGTCACAATTTTTCGAGTTAGGGTACATCCAGATGAGCTAGGACAATGAAACTTGGCAGGAATATCAGGGACCTGACCAAAGTAACATGGAGATAATAAGCTTCCCCATCCGACCATATGCGGGGGAGTGGGGACGCTGGAAACTTGCATTTTGTCAAACTTTTTCAAGTTAGGGTACTTCCAGTTGTGCTAGGACCATGAAACTTGGCAGGCATATCAGAGACCCGACCAAACAAACTTAGAAATAATCAGTTTTCTGATCCGACCATTTTGGGAAGGAGTGGAGGGCAGGGGAATCCGGGAAATTGAGAAGTGTGTAACTTTCGAACGGGTGATCGGATTGTAATGAAACTTCATAACTGAATAGAATATATATCTGTAATGCCCCGTTTAAAGTCTTGACCGGATTCGGTAGCCAGGGGGGAGTTGGGGGGGGAGACCGGAAATTTCAAGAAACGGTTAGAATGGAGGGATCGGAGTGAAACTTGCTGGGAAGACCAAGCATCTGCTCTAGATAAGTCCTTCAGACCATTGTACTGGATTCGGACACTTTTGGGGGGGGGGGAAGGGGGTTTCCCGGAATTCCGGTGATGATGGTTTTGGGGATTTTCACGATGAAACTTGGCAGGCATATCAGGGACCCGATCAAACTGACTTCAAAATAAAAATTTTGTCGATCTGATAATGGTGGGGGGAGTGGAGGGAGGGGAATCCGAAATTTTAGTCATGCGTAATTTTGGAATGGGTGATCGGATTCGAGTGAAATTTAAGAATTGAACAGAGGACATTTCTCCGATGATCTTTTTCATATCCGGACCGGATCCGGCAACTATTGGGGGGGGGGAATACGTGACCCGTTTAGAATGGAGGGATCGGGATAGAACTTTGTGGGAAGAACAGACAGATGCTATAGGTAAGTCATTTACTGAATCGGATTGGCCACGGGCACCGTGGGGGAGCTGGGGGGGGGGGTGGATCGGAAATTTCGAGAAACGGTTAGAATGATGGTATCGGAGTGAAACTTGCTGGGAAGAACAAACATCTGGTCCATGTAATCTTTTACATAATTTGACTGGATCTGGGCACTTGAGGGGGAGGGAGGAGGGGGTTTCCCGGAATTCCGTTTTTTGGGGGATTTTCACGACGAAACTTGGAAGGCATATCGCGGACCCGGTCAAACTGACTTGGAATAAAAAAAAAAAATCCTCTATATGATAATCTTGGGGGGGGGGGGGGTTGTGGGAGGGGAATCCGGAATATTGAGTCATGCGTAACTTTGGAACGGGTGATCGGATTCGAGTGAAATTTAATAATTAAACAGAGAACATTTTTCTCTGGTGATCTTTTTCATTTCCGGACCGAATCCGGCAATTATTGGGGGGAGGGCGGAAAATACTTGACCCGCTTAGACTGGTGTGATCTGGATCGAACTTCGTGGGAATGACAAACAGATGCTCTGGATTAATCATTTACAGAACCGGATTGGCTCCGGGTATTGTGGGTGGAGTTGGAGGAGGGGGGGGGGGGGGGTCTGGGATTCCGGTGATCGCGCGTTAAGGTACTTCCAGATGTGCTAGGACGATGAAATTTCGCTGGAATATTAGAGACTCAACAACATTTGCTTAGAAATTGCTACTTCCCAAATCTGATTATTCCTTAAAGTACCAATCTTGACCGCAAAGTAAAAAAAAATACTTTTAAGCAATATATGCATTTGCATGATGCCCATCAGCCCATTAGCATTTTTGCCTCAAGGGTTTTGCTTACAAATGAAGTTCCAGCTCCCTTAGAGTGCGCATCTCAACCGTAAAGTCGAAACTTACTTTTGATCAATCAAGCGCTAACAAGAAAATCTCTATTTTCAGGTGGAAAGTAATGGTATATTCGAAAACGTTCTTTCTGATCAATTTCATTGGGAAAAGAACGTTTCTAGTAAGAGTTGTGTTTTAAGTGTTTAACTTACGTTACCTGACTTTACGTTTTGTCACTAGGAAATGTGGTCATTCATCTGTATGGACTTGCTGAAGGCTATTAGCAGTGAGCCAGAGAAAGAGGTTCTGTCAGAAGAACTCTTCGCTCTTGCTAAGTGTATCGAAACGCTAGGTGCTGGATGCCTGGACGAGGCTGCAATGCTGGAGGTTTCTAACATCCTGGAAAAACTTCTGAAGGAGCACTTCGAGAGGGCTGATGACAGACAGAATAAGAGAAAAGATGAAGATTATGATGATGTAAGTAGATAGATAGGTAAATCTTTTTATTCACCAAAAACTTATCATGGCTCAAGGCAAATTTGTTTGGTATAGTCAGGGACAGGGGCGTCGCTATGGGGGGGGTGTGGGGGTGGTACCACCCCCATCCCCCCTCGAAGAAAGAAAAAAGCTAAACTGCGAGCGCCCGAACACAAAAGTGCAGCTAAACGGGCGTTTATCCAGGATAGCTCATTGGTGGGCTGGCAGTGCGCCCGAAAAAGTCAGTAAGGCTAGTTCAGGATTACCAAGAAACATAGTTGACATCCACCTCGGACCTAGGCCGTTCTGGCTCTCGAGCGTTTGAGACTTCAGGATAGGATTCCCAGCCGCATGTTCCGAGCTTGCCAGATTGACAATTTTAACACGATCTGTTATGTACCAGTATCTCTTAATTCATGTAAAAATTAGACCGATTTTGCTTGTGGCGTGCAATTTTAAGAATTTGTTAGTTTCTCGTTAGTCAGTTAGTTAGTTTAAAAATAAATCGACTTCGTGAGCAATGAGCGACGGTGTAATGACGGGCTGGTTGTTGCAACATGTCATTTGATTTCTGTTTTGATTATTGACTGGTAACTTAGAACAAGTCTTCTCTGTTTCATGTTATTTTTTCCTGGGTGATCAGTACTTCGTTTTCAGAAAGGGTCAAACTGAAGCACATTACCAAGTTCCAGCTAAAAGTCTCACATTTTCTGGTTCGTCATGAACAAAGACAGACGGGTAGATCTGTGCTAAGTGGCCCTTAGTTTCATTTTGGATCCGAAAAGACTTATTCTGATCATACAGGATTTCGCAAAAAAAATTTACCGGCGGCGCATTTTGTAGGAGGCTCTATTTACTGGAAGCTCGCGTCGAATCATTCGGGTTTTAGACTTGGAATTTCGTGGCTTGGGTCACCTTAAAATCTAAATTTTATTGGCGGAAGTAATTTTTTGCCCGAAAGAAGGCATAGCCTACTTACAAAAATTCGCCGGCGGCGCTCATTTTCGTTCTGTCTGATATACATTAATTAGGAACCGCTGTGGGGTGGGCTATTGCGTTAGCGAACTCCTATTATTACAAATGAAGTTCACCTTCAGTTTAGTAAGTAAGTAAGTAAGGTTTATTAAACAAAAACTTGCTAGCTAGCTAATTTGGTTGTTGAAAAAAATTATGTAATTTCGCACAGTTTCGAGCATGTTATGGTGTGTTTCTTGGCTATTGTTTCCAACTGGTATGACTCTTGAACCGTGCTGGAAATCCGTCGTCTATTTTGAGGTAGTCACTCCCCACGCCCAAGCCCTTCAAACCGACCCCGAGCTCGTAAGATACGACTAGGCTTCTTCAGACTTAAACGCTTGCAAGGTGTCGCATGTTTTATTACTACATGTGCGACGAAAAAGCAGAAATGGGCGGCAGGGCGCCGGCAACCCCCCCCCCCCCCCCCCTCGAGTTTTGGCTAACGACGCCCCTGGTCAGGGATACAACTTGCACACATAAAGCATATAGGGCTACAACGTCAGAACATGACTTCAACAGTAGTAATTATGATAAGTACTTCAGGACGAACACACTAAGTTTATATGGATCGTCTTTAGTATTTAAAATTGCTCTAAAGACAATAGTTGCGTTTTTGCAGATACCATGGTACCTGATACCACGGTCGAAAGTCGTTTTTGCAGTTATCGTGGTATCTGATACCATGGTCAAAAAGCGATTTTGCATTTACCGTGGTATCTGGCCAGTTATCGTGGTGATCGTTGTATCTGAAAAAGTCATTTCACTTTCATAAATTTTTGTCAAATTGGTGGGAAAGAGGTTTGGCACTTAGTGATTTGACTGAATATCAGTTTCTTTTGGGATGACTTCGAAAAGCGCAATTTCGGCAATTGTTTTTTTTGCAGAGCAACCGCATATCAGATACCACGGTAACTGCAAACACGACTAATTGCAGATCCAGTTACCGTGGTAACAGATACCATGGGATCTGCAAAAACGCAATTCGACAATTTCGTTTCGGCAGCGAAGATATTGGCTATTAAATTAATACTATTCCTACATAGTATTCCGACTATCTGCAGTGACGAGCCCGCTCCTCCAGCCAAAAGCCCAAGGGAGATTGAGGAGGTGGCTGGTAGCGTCCGAAAAAGAAAGGTATACACTGTAAAAGAAAATCTTGAAGTATTTGCTACTGGGATTAATCTTGTCTCTACCGAGATAAGATTATGTCTAATTTGGATTAATCTTATCCCAGTAGAGATAACATTAATCCCAGTCGCAAATACCGCAGTTAACTTTAATCCTTACTCGGAGAAACTTTTTACAGTGGGCTGACAGTGTGGCGAAGCAGCCCGAATATAGAAAGCCTTTTCTAAAGACCCCAACATTTCGTTTTAGGTAGTAGAGGAACAGCTTGTTGATGAAGATGATGAAGATGTCTTCCAACTGAGCAAAATTAGTGACGTCATTCACGCTTTGATGTTGACTTATAAGACAGCATTCTTCCCCGTTTTCGACGGACTTGTGCATCACTTCGTTAAGCTTATGGTAAGGGCGGACTCATTACTTATGATCTGGAAATTGGATCTGGGATTACAAAATAATTCGTCTTAAGTGTCATTACTATTTTAATATTTAAAAAAAAATAAAAAAATGATTGAGATAGAAAAAGTTAATCAAACATGAAATGGTCAAACTGTTTATGTCAGACACCACTATTTATGTCTGCCGTTTTGCTGCTCGATTGGCTCGTTGACATGGGAGAGGTTTTGCTGCATTTTTATGGCACTTGCCCTCCGGCCAAGTGCCATATAGCGATAGCAATTTCTGGCAGGCGTATCAGGGACCCGACCAGATTAACTTACAAATAATCACTTCCCCAACCCGACTTTCCCCGGATCCGGGAGTCCGGAAACTAGGAACAACGGCAGCAAAAGGGGAGCAAAAGAGCCAAATTTTCTAAGGCGGTATCGATCCAACGATCTCTGTGGTAGAGGCCCAGCGGTCTACCGCTGCGCTACGCTCGGTTGTATTTATAAGCGAGTGTGGAAACATGTACGGTTTAAAGATTAAAGTAAGACCAAGTGCTAACCAGAGCAAAATAACTAGAGCTACTTTGCTCTGATGCTAACTAAACAAATCTCGTGAAACGCTTCCACATAAGCTAGGACAACGAAACTTGGCAGGCATATCGGGAACCGACCAGATTAACTTGGAAATAACCACTTTCTAGATCCGATCATAGTGGGGGGAGTGAAGGGATGGGGAATCCGGAAACTATTAACATGCATAACATGCGTGAAACTTGACGTGTGTCAAGAACAAGTGTCTCAGATGATCAATTTCAAGTCCCGAAAGAATCCGATAACTGGGAGAGGGGGGGGGGGGAGCTGGAGGGGGGTGCAAGAAATCTCGTGAAACGCTTAGAGTCGAGAGATCGGGTTTGGACTTGGAGGAAAGAACAAGCATAAGCCGTAGAGACAATACTGACAAAACAGGACCGGATCATGTCACTGTTGGGGAAGTTTGAGAGGGTTTTCCACAATTTTTGTCATCGCGAGCTGGGGTACTTCCAAATGGGCTACAACCATGAAACTTGGCAGGCTGGGCTATGACCATGAAACATGAAAGGCATGTTAGGGACTCTATCAGATTGGCTTAAAAATAGTTCCTCCCCCGATTCGATCATCGTTGTGGGAGAAACTGTTATCAGTGAGTGGAATAACCATTTCAGATTTAGTAGATCAAGCCGATTTTCTGATGAAATGAGTATCGGGAGAGAGATGCAGCTTTGACAACTGCAAACGGTATCTGACAAACATGCTAACTGTTCTTACAAGTGCCATATGAGCTTTCAGCTCTTGTTTAAATTCGATTTTGTTGTGAATAATCATTATTATGTTTATTTACCCGTCGTAATACCAAAATGGTAAAGATGGAGTACAAAAAGGAACACAAAAAGAGAGAAATAAACGCTTAAAATAGTTGCGTTTTTGCAGTAACCGTGGTATCTGATATACGGTTGCTCTGCAAAAACGAAAATTGCCGAAATTGCGCTTTTCGAAGTCATCAGAAAAGAAAAACTGATATCCAGTCACATCACTAAGTGCCTAAATTCTTTCCCAACAATTTGACAAAAATTTATGAAAGTGAGATGACTTTTTCAGATATCACGATCAGTTACCACGGTCGGACCGTAGTATCTGAATATCAGATACCATGATAGCTGGCCAGATACCGCGACAACTGCAAAAACGCCTTTTGACCGGGGCATCAGATACCACGATAACTGCAAAAATGACTTTAGACCATGGTATTTATAATCTAAGTCCTAGGACACAATCAAACGCACATTGAGTACTTTTTCGAATAACTGTTTGGAGCTTTTGCTATATTTGCTGTTATTACCAGCCAATAATCCGGTTCGTTTTTTTTTAGGGCCCAGAGCGGCCGTGGCCTGACCACCAGTGGGCTCTGTGCGTTTTCGATGACATCATTGAGTTTGGTGGCCCGGACTGCGTCCGGTACCAAGATGCCTTCCTCCGACAAATGTTGGTGTTCACAACTGATCCGCAACCGGAAGTGAGACAAGCAGCAGCTTACGGTTTAGGTGTCTTGGGTGTTCACGCTGGGGCAGGTTTTGCAGGTGTGTTTCTCTCATTCTTGGTATTTGTTTGAAGTTTCTAAGATATTACTTACTTACTCTTTAATCCGGAAAAAGAAATTCCATATTGACGAGCCTAATACAAGAATACAAACAAAAACAATAATAGAACGAATATCACCTACCCACCTGGGAAAACAAAAAGATCGGAATTGATCTTATCCCAGATGGGTAATGATAACTGCATAAAAGGGGTATTCACTCTCTAGATAAGAACTATTTCCGCAATAATTATTTACAACCCGGAGTCTAATGGATCCCCGGCTCCTGCAAACTACTTTCGCAAAATCAGGCAATCTAGCACCAGAAAACAGCTATTGAGATATTGAGAAGCTTCTGAATTGCCCTCTTCTTGTCCGGAATGTAAAGGACGACTGGCTGTACAACAAGTCTACTCGTTCGTTTATTTCTTATTACCAAGAACGATCAGCTTGCGTTTATCACTAAAGGTACATCGTGGTTATAGCAATCAATCAGTCAAATTTATTTGCAAATAGCTTAAAGCTAGAAGAGGAATAAAATATTTACGAAATACAGAGAAACGAAACAAATTAACTAATACAATTAAAGATATGACCAGAAATAAATGACGGGATAAAACTATGTAAACATTGGGCAGAAGGATTAGCCGGATATGGCGAAAATTGATTGCCAGTGTTCCTGTCGGTCCGACGCACGGACGACGGGAGGGGAGGGGGGAATAGACGGCGTATCTGAGGGCAACTCATTATCATATATTCAAATAATGCATAAAACGGATGTGTCAAGCTACGATGCTTTAGCAGCGATATTTCGGCCCTTCTTGGTAAGGGTCCTCGTCAGGCTGTCAATCTTCAGCGTCAACGTCGGACTCAACGTCCGCTAAGGTATAGAAGAATTCCCGCACCACATTCCAGACCACTTCGCTTCGAGAAGAGACGTTTGTTTCGCTGATCTTGTCATTTGCCGGAAAAAATCAGGAAAAATAATAATAACAATGTTTATTTCCTGAATAGCTCATATAATTACTCGCTAGCGTCGGATCGTCACACAATTATTAACAACGCTAAAACTTAATAATCACTTCTCAATAATTACCTTAAAATATATGTATATTTTATAATATAATAATAAATATTAGAATAAATATTCCTTCGGCCCACGCTGACTGCAACAGTGCGGATGGATGAACTTTGCATTTCAGTTCATTTTGCAGCTTGAGCCTGAACAGGACCCTTGCCAAGAAGGGCCGAAATATAGCTCTAATAAAATTCAGCCGACGTATCTGTTTTGCACTGTCAAAAATCTTGTCCTCATAACGACAACATTTTGAAGCCGGGTCTGCCAAGGTGTAGAGGAGTTCGATACCGCCACCCCGTCTCTAGTCCCCCTTTGATCCTAAATTCCATGTATTTCCGCAGGTGCTTGCGCTGAAGGCATTCCTCAGCTTGTGAAAGTGATCACCGCCCCTGATGCACGTAGCATGGAAAACATCAACGCGACAGAAAACGCCATCGCTGCCGTTACCAAAATTATGAAGCATAATAATCAGGCAATTAACCTTCCAGACATGCTCGCCCACTGGTAAGTCCACACGTTCAATTAAGTGGGTTGCCCCTATAGGCCTGATTGAACCAGCTACTGAACTTGAACTTTGCTTCTTAGTTTCATAGCTATTCCTCTAAAGGAATAGAAACAGGAACGCGTCTACTTATGGTATTGTAAACAGTGGATTTTGTTCGCCGATTTTTGTCCGCTTAACATCCTAAGGCGTACTCTTGCCGTTCCACAAAGACCCCTTTGAGGAGTCCCTGCGTTTTTGTTTGTTTCAAGGACTCACTCTCCGTATTCTCGCGAGTCCCCACGAACAGGGAATGCTCCGATTATCAATACCGTCATGTGAAAGGACTCCCTTTCAGATTAGGAGGGAATCAATTTTTGCTGGTGCTGGTGCAATGTAAAATTAATTAAAATAAACAAAACCAAAAGTAAAATTTTGTCAGCTGCATTTTTTTTTTTCGAACAAAATTCATTTTGAAAGCATTCCCTGTGTTCTCGTTCTTTTCCGTACGTGGAGTCCGCGTAGAATGACTCCCTCTATTGTCGCCGTTCTCCTTGATTCCCCGAGGAGTCCTCGGGGAAAGATGAGAATACGCCTTTAGAGGGATAATTAGCTGATCAGAAAACCCCGAAAATCTCGTTTTGCTCCTTCATGATGAATTAAAGATATATATTTGTCAAGTATTCCTTCAGCCCAAAAGCTAACTGAGAATCAAAATGGCAATAAACATAGCTAAGATCAGCATAAGAATCAGCTAAGATTTGCTCAGCGATGTTTAGGCTCTTCTTGGCAAGGGTCCTCGTCAGGCTGTAGCTAGAAGAAATGAAGCCTTTAATAAAATAAATGGGGTTTTTAGGCTGCTGTTTTTGCTGCTCGGCTGGGTCGTTGGCATGAAAGGTTTTTTTTACGCATTTTGATCAACTTTGATGTTGTTGTAACCAGGGACCCTTACATTTCCTGTAATGACTCGCCATTCAGGGGGCTTGTCAATGAGAGATTTCTGATGCGATCTTCACCGAGCGTCAGATAGTTCGAGAAATACCCACGGGGATAAAATCTCGGATAAAATACCCGACTGTAGATAGACAAAATTTTTCGCAGCTGTTGTGCCGAACTAGGAATATTTCTCTGTAATGGAAGAGTATCCTGGATCTTTTGACCAAGCTTAGGTACCTGGTGGCATGCTGAATAGTCCTGAATGAAGATGGCTATCTATATCTGTCTGAGCAAGAACGCCGATTCGACCCAAGTGGAATTTTTGGAAACTAGGTGAGGCTCGGGCAACATAGCAACATAGAAGCATAGGAAATGACAAGCCCCATGAATGGCGAGTCATTAAAGGAAATTTATGGGTCCCTGTTGTAAATGATAATGCCATTCCACGATTCAGTTATTTAATAGAAAAATTGGTTAAGCCGAAGCTTCTCTCCCTCGCTGGTGATTGATAATGCCATTCCACGTTTCAGTCAGTTTGCTGGTGGAGCCATTCATTCATTCATTTATTCATACTACACAAACTACATAACATAAATGTAAGGCAAGAAACAAGACCCCCTGAAGCTATCTTGTTGGGGATCCTCTAACTATATACTAACCTACATTGAAAATATTCACATTAAAATAGTTACATCACATTACAAGCATAAATAAAACACACGTACAGAAAATATTAACGGCGAAAAAAGAAGGAAAATCCTCACGAAAAAAAGCCACACGTTATTGTGGTTTCCTTGTTTTGGGCTCTGTTGACAGATCGGAATAACCGTTCTGTCCGGTCGTGCTTTTGTCGATTCTGTAAGCTCTTATTAGGCCTAGCATACCCTGGACTAGAAACTCGTGGATTATGGTGAAAGATACGGCATTGCTGATCCCTTTTCTTTTTTTTAATGTTTATTTTTTTATTTTGTGCATTTACTACATTATTGAAAGCTCAGTGTATTTTTTCCTTTTATTTGTCTGTACTGCGCTATTTTCTCAAGTGTGTAAAAATTTCATCATCATCATTATCAGTATAGGGCCGTCCAAAATCGGCTCTCTCATTATGCCCGCGCTCTTAGTAAGAACAACTCCCTGTATGATGTGGTGCTAGTGTCTTCTTCTTTATAGTTATCTTTTTGGTTTAGTCATTTTCTTCTTATTTATGTCAATCAATCAGTCAATTTATTTATTACCCGTCAAGAGAAACAGTGGAAGGCGTGTAGCCCTAGTGACGGAGTACAAAAATTACAAGAGCTACGAGCTCATATGGCACTTGTTACGAGCAGGGTTGTTACCGGTAGCACGATAGTACTAACTGTAGCACGGTCGGGCCATGTGTAGCACGCGTAGCACGTGCTACAGTAAATGTAGCACGATTTCGATATTTGCCCAATATTGTAGCACAATAGTGCGAAATGGTAGGAGAAATCTCCATGAAGGGATTATTTTTTTTGTTTCGTCTGTGATATTTGATGATCTAATGGATCTGATACCTGCTTTATCTGATCAATAATAATGATTAAACGAAATTATTCCAGGCTTTTTGGTATGACAAAAAGGCTATTGAAATTTGAAAATGGGCGTTAATGGCTCCATTTTTATTGCATAGTGGATAAACTTCTCAAGTACATTGTTTTCAAAAACACGACTAAAAGCCAAAAGGTGGAATTTCATCACCTCTTTAGGTACCGTCCTACTCGGCGCATAGTCCAATAGTCGTCTCTACCAGCTTAGCCGTTTTTTAGTGTAATGCCGCAGGTGAGCGGGGCTTTGTTGGTTTCAGTATACAGGCAAAGCTGAATCTTTGTGCTTACGAAAAGTGTATAATTAAACCGACAATTTAGCATTCAGTCTAACAAAAGTGTGTCTAATCGGCGATTTACATCAAGTTTAGTGGCTAAAGAACCTTTAATTCGCCAATTTCTCGTAAAAACCACGTACATCCCGTACGTGGTTAGAAAAGTAGAAAGTAGCACGATATTTCAGCTCCGTTGTAGCACGCTCTTAAACACATCTGTGGCAACCCTGGTTACGAGTAGGTGGTACAAGAAAGTAGAAGAAAACTTCACAAAACACCCCGCCATCCAAAAATGCGGTTCGGATCTAGAATTAGGATAACTAGTTTCACTCAAGTCTTAACATTTTCGACATCACCTCCAGGCCATCGTCAACCTTCCAAGTTTCAACCCAAGAAATCCACTCTCTATGTACCTAGACGTGCCCAAGATTCCCGGTACCCCCGTTCCAACTCCCTATATACCGCAGCCGAATCTGGTCCGGAGGCCTAACTGGATCATCTGAAGAATTTTCTCTTACCACCGATCTTTCACTCGAATCTCAGCATTTTTGTTTGAACTTCCGTAAATCCCCCCCCCCCCCGTGGTCGGATCCGGTTCGAGCCTTAAAATATGTTATCTAGAGCAAATGATCTCTGTACCTTCCAAGTTTCATTCATATCACTCCACTTGTTTGACCCGTATGCGAGCCAATCTCGTGACATATCCTCTTCCCGTCCATCAAGTTTGACTGGAATCGGAGCAGAGCCTATCTGCAAATATCCGAGTCCTGTTCACCCTTCCCCCCCCCCCCCACTTGGCCGGATCCTGTCCGGACGCAAATAACAAATCAAGCTCACATAAACTCGACACTGTCCAGCTTGCATCCTAATTTGTCCATCCGTTTGGTTTTTGTGCATGTCAAAAACTTTTCGCAACCGCAATTTGTGTTCTGGGACCCGAACCTCGTTTTAGGGAGTTGAGGGAAGAGGAATTCGGATAGCACTGACTTCCTTAAGTTGCGGACGGGTGGTCCGATTCGAGTGAAACTTTATGGGTGATAAGAACTGAGGACCTAGACAAGCAAAACATGCGTCCGAACCACATGCAGTCACGATCGGGGGAGCTGGGGGGGGGGGGGGACTTTTTGGCATGCACAAAATCCGAACCTATGGACAGAATGGGATGTAAGTTGAACAGTACCTAGCTTATGCGGCCTTGATTTGTTATTTGGCGTCCGGACCGGATCCGGCCAAGGTAGGGGGGGGGGGGGGGGTGAAGCGGAAACCGGAAATTTGCTGATAGGCTATGCTCCGATTCCAGTCAAACTTGATGGACTTGAAGAGGAGATGTCAGAGATGCAAAGTTTATGTTCCGAGTCGTATTCAGTCACAGTGGGGGGAGTTGGGATGGGAGTCCCGGAGATCATGTTGGTCACATAGGGGTTAAACAAGTTGAACGATTTGAACGAAACTTGGAATATAGAGAAGTGATATGCCCCAGATGGCATATTTTAGGGTTCAAACCGGATCTGACAACGGTGGGGGGGAGAGAGTCACCGGAAGTTTAAACAAATGCCCGGTTTCGAGTGAAACTTAATAGGTGGTCTGAGAAAATGCTTCAGATGATCCATTTAGGAGTCGAACCAGATTCGGTCGCGTGCGGGGAGTTGGAGGGGGTGCCGGAAGTCGTGTGGCACGTCTAGGGACCAAACAAGTGGATCTGTTGGGTTGGAACTTGGAAGGTAGAAAAGACATTTGCCCTAGATGATCCGAGGTGGCGCCAGAAATGTTCAGACTTGAGTGAAACTAGATATCCTATTTCTAGGTCCAAACTGCATTTTTGGATGGCGGGGTGTCTTGTGACGTTCTCATCAACTTTCCTTACCACCTAATCGTAACAAGTGCCACATGAGCTCATAGCTCTTGTTTACTATGTCAAGTGCAGTGGGTCAATGTGTCATGGGGGTCAGTGAATACCTGCCTGTATGCCTGCGCGGTATTTTCTTTATCCCAACGGCTTCTTTGATGGAGTCCGCAAATTTTATCCTTTATAAACATGGTCAAATATTTTCAGGCTGTCCTGGTTACCCGTATACGAGGACGAAGATGAGGCTCCGTTCGTTTACAGCTACCTTTGCGACCTCGTCGAAAGTAACAACCCCGTCATCCTAGGAACGAATAATAGCAACCTCCCACGGATAGTAGCCATTATTGGGGAGGTGTTTAGCCGCGAAACTTTGGAGACAGAATCTGATGTATATAAGCGACTGCTTGGAATTGTCAGACAGTTGCAGGTAAGCCCTTCATTCGCGGTGTAATGGACATGATCACTGACTGATAGCACCGCCAGAGGTTTCATAACGATTTTATTTACATAACGTCATAACTATGCGCAGTTCCAACAGATATGAAAAACATCTGTTGATTTAAAGAATTGTTATTATTATTATTATTATTATTATTATTATTTATTTGAATCCTTCAAAACTGAAGAGTAATGTATAAAAAGGAACAACAATATTTTTGTAACGATCTTTTAAGCGTTAATTCCTCGCTAAAAGTAATTGTAAACCATGTCTAGAGGCGTATTCTCGCCGTTCCCCGAGGACTCCACTTAAAGAGTCCCCGCGTTTTTGTTTTGTCCCGGGGACTCACTCCCCGTATTCTCGAGAGCCCCCACGTACGGGGAATGCTCCGATTATCATCACCATCATCAGAAAGGACTCCCTTTCAGATTCGGAGGGGAATCAATTTTTCCTGGTGTTAGTGCAATGTAAAATTAATTAAAAAGAATCAAAATAAACAGAACCAAAAATAAGGTGGATCCAGACTAATTTCGTCATCTTCATATTTATTTTTAGAACAAAATCCATTTTAGAAGCATTTCCCGTGTTCTCGTTGTTTTCCTAGGCGGAGTCCACGTGTAGTGACTGTCTATTCTCGCCGTTCCCTTCGATTCCCCGAGGAACACGCCTTAAGTAGCGTGCACACACAGTCCGGTGCGAATTTCCTTCTCCGCTCCGGAATTTTGACGCATCGCATGCGGATTCGGTCCGATAATTTCGTTCCGATTTGAGTAGAAAATATTCTACTTTTACCGGAGCGAATTTTAAACGCATGCGAAATTGTGCCCTGAGAATTGAAAAAATAGAAGCTGTGTTTGAAATTTCAAGTGTTTATACGACCTATCTAAAGTCAGCTGCATTCATTCATTCGGCAATCATCAGCATCATCTGACTGTAGGCTAAGCAGTGGATTTTTCAAACCTGGGGCCAAGTTTCACGCCTGAATTTCGTTTTATCTGAAAAACCTGTCGGGCATCGTGACGCGAATTTCGTATGCGCGTTTTCGCGTCCGGAATCTTACCGGACTGTGTGTGCACTTAGCTTTAGCCTTAAGCCGCTTTCACGTTGACGCGTTGAGCCTTTCACATCGAGCTATGGAACCTCTGCGTCGTGCTTGCGGCGACGCAACGTACAGCTTACTCAGACAAATAACGTCGACGTGTACCCATCAGATTTGTTCAGTGAAAAAAGGAATTTGGACGGAAAACTGGAGAAAAACCTACTAATGATGAAACAAAAACTTACCGACGATGGAAGAAACGAAAATTCAGCAGAAGAAACCGAGAAAGGCGTAAATACGCATCCAGCGTGAAAGATACACTACGCAACGCAAGAAAAACGCATCGCAACAACGCGTCAATGTGACAGCTTTATGTCTTAACAGAAACGTAACACGTCTAGTTTCCTCGCGTAACACAAGTTGCGTTTTTGCTGATACCATGGTATCTGTTACCACGGTAACTGGATTTGCAATTAGTCGTTTTTGCAGTTATCATGGTATCTGATACACGGTGCTCTGCAAAAACGACTATTGCCGAAATTGCACTTTTCGAAAACATCCCAAAAGAAAAACAGATATCCAGTTACATCACTAAGTGCTAAACGTCTTTCTCACCAATCTGACAAAATTTGATGAAAGTGAGATGACTCTTCAGATACCACGACCAGTTACCACGGTCGGACCGTAGTATCTGAATATCTGATACCACGATAACTAGCCAGATACCACGATAACTGCAAAAACGCCTTTTGACCGTGGTATCAGATACCACGATAACGGCAAAAACGACTTTAGACCGTGGTAACAGATACCATGGTATCAGCAAAAACGCAACTACAGTTTCACTATAAGGTCGACCGAAAGTGTTTTATCTCGTTATCCGCTTGAGTTGCACATCCTTTTGTAACCGTTATGATAATTCCGGCAGTGGAGGACTATAGTCGCTATCTTTGTTAACCAGTGGTTCCTGCACCAGCTCCGCTCAGTTAATTTGCGAGAAAACCAGTGGCATGTAACATATAAGCGAAGGAGAAAGAAGAGAAGGAGTTGTAAAGAAAGAGAGTTAGGACGGAGTTTTGCAAGGACGGTTTTCGTAAGGCTCGTAAAGTTGTTAGCAGAGTCTGTTCCTTGAAGTTTGTTGCGGCTGTCCGGACACGAATTCGACCTTGTTAACTCCCCCCGAAAAGCTTGTGTGGCAAATTGTAAATTGTATACCATATCAGCAGGGGTGTCGCAAGGGGGGGGGGGGGGGCTAGGGGTTCAGCACCTCCAAGCTTTTTAGGTTATTATGTAATTTGTCGGTACTAGAACTATTCGGTATGAGATTCGGTAGTTATACAGAATCCCTAATAAACTATCGGGCGAAATCTGTTCGGTATATTGTTCGGGATTCCATATAACTGCCAGGATTCAGCAGTCATGACGAATTCGGTGAGCGAATTACTGAAATTATTCGGTAATTTTCGATGCCAGAACTATTCGGTATATTTATGGAGATTCTGTAGTTACACAGAATTTCGAATAGGCTATCGGTTCAAAGTTATTTGGTATCATGATTGGGATTCGGTAATTTGTTCGGTATTGTCGGTATATTTATGGAGATTCTGTTGTTAAACAGAATCCCGAATAGGCTATCGTTTTAAAGTTATTCGGTAATTTATTCAGTATCCTTTTCAGGATTCGTTAGTTACCGCGAAACTCGATTTTAGGTCCAGTTTCGACGAAATTATACCGAATCGGAGTATTATTTGATAGTTTTCCGATACCAAAGCTATTCGGTATAATAACCGGGATTCGGTAGTTATACAGAATCTTGAATAGGCTATCGTCCCAGACCTTTTCGGTATAATATCGGTATTCGTTAGTTTATTCGATATAATTACCAGGTTTCGGTAGTTATAACGAATCCCGAACTTCGGTTCAGTTTCGACTGAATTGTACATATTTATTCGGTATAATTGGGACTCGGGTAGTTATACAGAATCCCCAATAGGTTGTCGGTCTAAAATTATTCGATATAATAACTGGGATTCGGTCATTTCTTCGGTATAATTGCCAGGATTCGGTAGTTACCGCGAACCTCGAACTTCGGTCCCATTTCGTCGATATTGTACTGAATCTCGAATCTGAGTCCATAATTATTCGCTAAATACTTATCCCGAATTCCGAACTTTGGTCCAATTTCGACGTTAATCCTAAAATCTTCGGATCTGCATCGAAATTTTTGAATTTGGCAAGAAAAGGCGAAGTTAAAAGTCTCGCCTGCGGCGCTCAGTTTATGTGGTCATTGGTAGTATTGGCTAGCCTTCAGTAACTAGAAGCTACTGCCGGGATCGTGCTCGACAATAAACTACCAATATCCTAGTAGCTGGCTAATCATCTTTCATGCTGCCTTTTAGTGTTACTCTTTGTGCTTAATCTTTTAAATTATAAGGTTTGAAGCCAAGCTGACCATTCATTACGAAAAAATAGAAAACCGTGATTTTCGGGGTTTCTTCTTGATCAGCTAGTTATCCCTCTAAGATGATGTGCGAGGGATAAGTAATTCAACAGTTTCACATTCTTCAAAGCTCGAATTCTCAGTTTCTAGGATTCGGTTGTTGTTGTTTTTTAAGATTCGGTACAAAGTTTGGCTCTGCACACCCCCCCCCCCCCCCCAACGAAAATGCACTTGTGGCGCCCCTGCATATCAGTACATTCCCATTTTAAGAATTATACAGTTTTGCTTTATATCGCTTCTTCTGTCCGTCTACCGTTAACCAAAGTTGAAGTTCTGCCCTATAGTAAAAGACTGTTACGGAACAACTTTACAAATTTTGCGAACGACTTTACGAACGTCGTCTGAGCAGTTCTTTAGTGCTTTTCGTTTTGTTTGTCTTTAATCCTTCAGTCCAAGGTGACTGCGAATCATAGTTGATAGTGACCAGCGGATTCTACAGCTGAATTTCATCAGGGCGATATTTCGGCCCTTCTTGGTAAGGGTCCTCTCCAAGCTCAACTCAAGCTGTGAAGTTCAAGTTCACTTCCCAGCTTGAGCGGCTTGAGCCTGAAGAGGACCCTTGCCAAGAGGGGCCGAAATATCGTAATTCAGCTGATGAATCCGTTTGTCACTATCAGCTATTATCTGTCTTTGTCGATTTTTTATCGAACACATATTCACGATTTTTGTTTTCTAGTCCAACGCGAACGTGTTCAGCAGCTGCCTTGCCGTTTTGACCGCAGACCAACAGGAGGGGATCAGAAAAGCTCTTTCCGCTTAGATTGTTTGAAGTTATGGGTGTACATCCTTGAAGGCGTTGCGACATTTATCAGAGAACTGTGCTTTTATCTTGATTTGATTTCCAATTTGACAATATACAACTGGTATATTATGGCTATAAAATTTGACGACGGAAAGGTGTAGGCTACTCTCGTTTCAACAACTGGTGTGATAAGCTGCATTTGTTTCTTTGAAACATAATATGAATGAAGTTTTAAGCCCAACCCGTTGTCAGGCCGTATGGTTTGGCCAGAAAAGTGAAAAGTCTTAACTTTTTCTATGAATCAAACTAAACTAAATTATACTAAACTAAACTTCTATTGATGCGCGTGCTATCTTTCTGTGCGAGCTTTTGCAGACTTGTATTGTCTTGTTGTCCTGTGAATTATTAACATGGCTTATGGCGTCAGTATTCCCAGACTTCTATCATTGCAACATGCCTTTTTGTAAATAATGAATTTTATTTCCTTGATAGCTTGTATTCTATATGCTAGCATTGGATCGTCAATTCACACAAATAATACATGACACAATATGAATGTACATTTCATCTATACGCACAACTTATGCATATCGTGTAAATTAAAGTTTAACTGGAAGCCAACTTATGTTTGTATCATTTACTGAACACACTTCATTATTTAGCTTGTGTTGAGGGATTTCTTTTTTACGATTTGCTCTAGTATGATGCTCAGAATATCTACGGCCGTCCTCGCAACGCAAAAATTCTACTGGGACATGAACAATTTGAATCCCAATACAAACGCGGCTTTTCAGTGGCGGTACGGAAGGTAGCTAACTGCGCGAACACTTATTTTCGTAAATCGTTTTCGTCAAGCATGCAGCACGGGTACAAGCGCAAAGAGGTACTACAAATCCGACAGGGAAATTTCACTATAGGAAAATCGATTATTCATGAAAAGCGGAGCAACCAAGTACCGCATTTTCATCGGGTCTTCGAGCTTCCTTAAAGTTTAACAGAAAAGGACTAGGATAGGACAATCTAGCTGCCTGTCGCTTATTCACTTAAACTGGCTTGAAGACCCGGTGAAAATGCGTTTCTTCGTTGTTCCGCTATTCACGAACAATCGATTTTCAAATAGTAGAATTTCCGCGTGATTTGTGGTTTCTCTGTGCGCTTGGATTTTTATTGTATGCCTTACGAGAAAGATTTAGGATTTGTTTTTTGTGCAGGCACTAAGCAATCTTCACCAATCTTACCACTGCCCACTGAAAAGCCGCGTTTGTGTTGAGATTGAAATTTCCCGCGTCATATAGAATTTACGTTGTGAGGACGGCCGCAGTTATTCTGAACGTCATAACTAGAGCAGATAGTGGAAAATAAAAAAAATTCCTTTGCAAAATTCAAGTAATTCAGCGTATTCAATTAAATTACGCAAAAATAAGTTGGCTTTCCAGTTAAACGTTAAGTGAATAAGTGATGGGTAACTATATTGTCCTATCTCAGCCCTTTTCAGTTAAACTTAACTAGCATTAAAATATAGGGTAAGTAGGGTAAAAAATATTTCAGATAACGATCAGTCGGGTTTATGGGTGGTCTTACTAGTCTCTGGGAAGCAGCGTCCCTCTGTCTTTATCGCGTGTTGGGTAGGGTCTCAACTATTTATTTCTGTGGGGTAGGGTCTCAACTACAGTAGAGGTATGTTTATGTGAGCAGTTACTTTAAATGTGAACAGTGCAGTTTTGGGCTAAATGGTAGAGTGAATATCCAACACATAAGCATGCCTTTACTGTACTTGCTAGCGTCCCAGAATCGGTCAAAATGGCACGATGTGCATGCGATGCCAGACATTTGCTCCCGAGCACTATTGTGAGCTGAGCCGTCTTTCAGCAGGGTTTGTCAGCGAATAATAGTGACCGCATAGAAAGGGGAAGAAGACAGTTCGTGTTAACGGATACGGAGACCTTCACAAGCGGATAACACATGGTTGTGCATCCTTGTTTTAAGGACACCTCGCACTAGACTGTGTCTGCTCTGATGTTCTGAGGTAGTTGATCACTTAGCGACTAAGCTACGGTCAGAACAAAAATTGCACACGGCTTCGGCTGATTTTAGCCTCTTTCTATGTCCTTTGCCTTGGCTGGCGATCTTGGCAAAATTTCCTTCTCCGGACGAATTAGCTCCTCGGAAACAATGATCGGGCGCATGATATGGCACGTAAAGAGAACAAACGTGGCAAGCGAGTGTATTTCTCATGTAGGAGAAGGGTGCACTTATGAAGTGAAGAATGGCGGGAACGAGAATGGATGGAAGTACTACTGAAGTAGAATGAATTGCTATCATAATTATGAAGTGTCCTTTAATGCTTCGTGCAAAGAGAAATCCTCGTGATGTAGAGTAGAGTAGAATTTAATTTAAAAATGACTTTCACAGCAATGATGCCGAATTTGCATTTTTCGTCAACATATTATAAACGAAAACGTTAAAATGTTTGAAGCTTGGTACCGAAAGAAGGCGAATCTTGTCCGCGACAACGAAATAGCGCGGTGTGAGTTTTTTCCGCTAGCGATGCCGACTTCGCCTAGGCAAATGCGAATCCGCGTTCTATGTGGACCAAGCCAACCACCTGGATGCGTAAATATGTCACTAAACTTCTATCTGGTAGTGGGATACCCTTGACAATCGCTTACTCTCCTAAAGAATGAAAAATTAAACTAAACGCGACAACGAAATAGCGTGATGCGAGTTTTTTCTCTAGCGACTCCGACTTCGCCTGGGCAAATGAACACAGGGATGCGCAAACATAATGTCACTAAACTTCTTACAATGTAGTGGGATGCCCTTCAAGATCGCTTAGTCTCCTAAAGGATAAAACAAAGAAACACCTTGTGAGTACAAAGCTATGGAAAGGCTATTGTGGGCTGTTGGATATACAACCGTATAGAACGAAACAGCCTTGCTAGATTATCGAAGAGATTTGGCTTCCTTAGGGTCTGGTCACACCTGCCACAAAGCAAAATCAGGCGGATGATACGTCACGTAAAGAAAATAAACGTGGCAAGCGGGATAATCAGTGTATTGCTAATAGAAGAGATAGGATATACATGTGAAGTGACAAATTTCGAGAAAGAGAATGGATGGAAATACTGCTGAAGTAAAATGAATTACTATCATAGGACGTGTCCTTTAATGTTTCGCGTAAAGACACATCCTCATGACATTCCGCGTTCTGTGGGCACCAAGATGAACACAGGGATGCGCAAACATGGTTAAACCTTACCAATCTTCTGATAGTGTAGTGGAATACCCTTGAAAATCGCTTACCCTCCTAAAGGATAAATAGAGAAATGACTTTTGGATATTCTGCGCGTGTTCCACCCTACTTACCATAGTTACTACGCATGACGTCACGGATTCTGGTTTCTTGGTATCGAGGCTGGAACACATTTTTCTATTTTCAGCAAAGGATCATGCCACGGGACAATCGGACGAATCACGTCAAAAAAATTCGTTACCACGCTCCCGAGCGTTGTAAGCAAATTTACTATTTCAAAAAGGCTGGATCGGTCAGCGTAGTAACTTTTCACGAGGCTTGAAAGAAAATAGTTACCCTTGTTAGAAGGGGGGAACACGCTCACTAACTTTCTGGTTTTGGTGCTTTTGGATATAGAAAGAAACAGTCTTCCCAGGTTATGCATGAGATCTGGGCTCCGTTAAGATCTGGTCCAGTCTGCCATAAACCTTGATTTTGTATGCCCTATGCCAATCGCTGGGCTGCATACCCAATGCTTAACGCTCGATACCCTATGCCAAATGTGTACCCTAATCCAGTTAAAATACTAATGAATTGAATGAAGTTCCGAAATCCACCAATCAGATTTCATTCATAGTGGAGTAGGTCGGGGTTAGGATACCCATCTAGGGTTACCCAAAAATCAGGGGTTCGTGGTAGAATGTTCTAGTCGGTCCGACTTTGCCGGGAATAGCAGAAAAACATTCGTCAAGACTCCGATAGCGCAAAGCTTTCCCATATATGCTACCGTCGTACAACCGTAAGAGAAAAGAGGTGCCCGTCATTTGATTTTCGCGCGCTCCAGCTGGGGCCGATATTTTTGAATTTCGCGCCGTTTGAGTTCCTCGTCAATTAATTAACTCTGAATGCAGTTAAATTGAACAGGGACCTGAAACAGTGATTAGTATCTGTTTATTTCGAGTAATATACGCGTTATTCTCACAAGTCGCATTTAAGTTTTTCCTTCATTTCTTCAGGAGCGGTCGCCGTTGACCAAAAAGCTTCCGGCAGTGCGCTGCTTGAGTTTTACGGAAGTGAGAAAAGAATTTAACATTTGAAGTTCCAGCCTTGAAGGACCATAGAGAAGCAACCTCTAGATCTTTGGAGCTGGGTCTTAGCCTCACTTGAACTTAAAGGTAAAATATGGACTGTTAGACTAAGTAGGTAATCTGTTTACTGCTGCCGACTTGTATTTTTTTCTAACCTTGACCCTTGCTTGTTTCTCCACCTTGCTCAGTAGCCTATGTCATGCTTTATCTGCTGTATGCTGAATTTACTATCCTAGTGGAACCCTTGCAGAAACGTTGCAGCCTGTGCAGTAGTAAGTTATCCTGTCTTCAGGATTTCCATCCCATGTTCACCCACCGATGCCTGCAAGCTGGCCAAAGGCAAAGGACCAGACAAGTGTAAGGGACTCTGTTCATGCCAGTTCATCCCTCCTGAATGCTGTATATTTCAACCGCACCCTCCCATTTTGACAAATTATGAGTGCTGTAGGCTATTTTTTGTCTAGAGTGTAACTGTGTCTGAAAGCTATTCCGTTGTGAGCAGGGATGTCATGTATGGGGGAGGAGGGGGATGCCCTCCCATGTTCAGCCATTCTGTGAAAGATAACCAAGTCGACGCCAAGTGCCACAATTTTTTGTAAAAACAGTCAATTTTTTTCTTGGAAACAGTAGATTTTCTTAAAAACAGTCTGTTTTCGTAAAAATTTTAGATTTTTTGTAAAAATAGTAAATTTTCGTAAAAATACTTGATTTTTCACAGAAATAATCTGTTTTTCTGAAAATCAAACATTTTTTTTACGAAATAGTCATTTTTTTTCTTAAAAAGTTTTTCTGGAAGATTAGTCTGTAAAAATTACCCACCAGTTGGTAAATACCTTGCCCCCCCCCCCAACATTTTGGCTAGTAAGGCCTCTGGTCGTGAGTATGCTGAGCTTCGACCGAACAAAGCAAGACTATAAATACCTTTTCGTTTGGGAGAGGTTTGGGACTCGACGACAATTCTGGCTCCATCTTCTTCTTCTGGCCTAGGCTGTTGTAGCCAAAATGGTTGGGGTGGGGGGGGTAATTTTTTCCCACTGTTATTGCAGAAAAAAGACTGTTTTCAAGAAAAAATGACAGTTTTGAAAAAAAATTGCCTGATTTTCAGTAAAACCGACTGGTTTCCTGAAAAAAATCAACTGTGTTGACAAAAAATCGTGGCGCTTCGCGCCGACTCGGTTATTTTTTACCCCTGCCAGTATATTCCAATTTCAAAGCCAAAATCAAGTCCTGGTTTGTTTAGCTACCAAAATACTGTATACTTGTACTAATCTTTAATTGGGTATTCCTGAATAGGCCCAGTCCAGTCTATTGTACTAAGCTCTTTTTTGGTACTCATGCTCAAATGGTGAACAGCACAATTTTGGGCCCCAAAATTGTGCTGTTCACCATTTTAGTAACATCCCATTGCATCAGTTGCATGAGTACCCCTTATCCTTCAGAGGGGTACCAGTGAACAACAATTGCAAAGTCAAAGTTAATTACCAATGTACGGTGTGCTGGTACCCCTCTAGGTAAAGAGGGTACACATAGGATGAGTACCATGCTTGCCCCTGCCACCATGTTTGGAAATATGGCAAGGAATGTGCTGCTAGTAACATTTGTGAAAATGGGTCAAGAATTTGATTGCTGACTGTCCACAAAGTTAGTTACCTATGTACTGGATGCTGACACCCCTCTAGGTAAAGAGGGTACACACAGGGGCGTCACGACTGGGGGGGGGCGTCCCCCCCCCAGTCCTAATGCTGTCAGCCAGTCGGTAAAAAATAACCCGAGTTGGCGCGAAGCGCCGCGATTTTTTGTCAAAACAGTTGATTTTTTTCATGAAAACAGTCTTTTTTCTCTGAAAATTGGTCGATTTTTCGTCAAAATAGTCGTTTTTTCTGAAAATTAGTCGATTTTTTTCAAAACTGTAATTTTTGTTGTTGAAAACAGTCGTTTTTTCTGTAGAAACAGTTTGTAAAAATTACTAGCCAGTCGGTAAATTCCTCGCCCCCCCCCAAACATTTTGGTTAGTGATGCCTCTGGGTACACATAGGATGAGTACCATGCTCACCCTGCCACCATGTTTGGAAATATGGCAAGAAATGCGTTGCTAGTAACATTTGTGAAAATGGAGTAAAAAATTTAAGAATTGGTTTGCTGACTGTCCAATGGTATAATTCGGGGGTTTGTCAAAGTAACAGGCCTTCACCCCATATTGCCAAATCCAAAGTAGGCCTGTGATCCAGTGCTGTCATTGTAAGGATGTTGCGCCCGCTTCTAGTAAACGATCATGACCTAAGCCAATATATTAATCTTCTTTCCAGTTTCTTTGGAGTTGTCTTCTGACTGCTGTTCATGTACAGCTGATGGTGATAAAAATATGTCACAGCCAAATACAAATGGGTCACCACAGATGACCACCCTTTGGGTTCAAGATTCCAATGGTAATTATATTTTTTTTCACCTGTTACTATGGGGGGTAAGCCCAAAACTCTGGCCGAAACTCAGGTCAGATTTTTTACTTAAGGTCTCAGTATTTCATTATTTGAATCTGACTGTGAAAAAGAAATGCTCTGTCAGTGTTTGCCTGGCTCGATCGGAGGTGTAAGTGTGTAACCACCATTGTTTTTGTTTGTCCTAGTTTGGTCCTTTTTTTTGGCTATGGGACTATGTTGCAGTTATATATTGGTAAAAGCAAGAAGACCGTCTTACGTAAAGATATCAAATACAAAATTGATCCGGTATTAGTCACTGTCGTTATAGCAATAACTGTTCAGCCAGAAGGTACATAACATATTATACAAAATAACATGCACTTTTATAGTGTTTAAGTCGAAATTAAATACCATCTCATCCTAGTTCTGTAAAGTTTAACTTAATAGGTAGCTTATTTTTACATCTGATATTTTAATAGGACTGCACTGAATTACTTTAATTCATCTAAAGGATTTTTTTTTATTTAATGGGGGGCTCTAGTGGTGACGTTCAGAATGTACGCTGTTTGCACGACAACCCAAAATTCATCTAGAGGCGGAGAATTTGAATTTCAAGAAAGGCTGCATTTCCAGGACCAATTTCTAAGCCCGGCAAAGTCGTGGCTGAAGATAGTAGGAAAATGATGCTACCATATGTATTGCAAGCAATCTTTTATTTTTCGGAAATAGGACTGCACTGAATTACTTTAATTCATCTAAAGGATTTTTTTTTTATTTAATGGGGGGCTCTAGTGGTGACGTTCAGAATGTACGCTGTTTGCACGACAACCCAAAATTCATCTAGAGGCGGAGAATTTGAATTTCAAGAAAGGCTGCATTTCCAGGACCAATTTCTAAGCCCGGCAAAGTCGTGGCTGAAGATAGTAGGAAAATGATGCTACCATATGTATTGCAAGCAATCTTTTATTTTTCGGAAATGGCTTACCTTCTAAGTTGGTTTCAAGCATAGAGATTTAGTAGTAGTAGAACAGTTTTATTGAAAATAAACATTTTGTTTTCAATAGCACAACAAAAGCGGGGCTTGCGAGGCTGTGCTAACTTGTAAGAAAAAAAAGGAGAGAAGAGAGAGTATGGAGAATGAGGCCATGTACCGATACAAAAAAACACATTAACGAAAAACATTACCTTACGTGACCCCCAAACAACAAAACACAACAAACAAAGTTACATATAATAATTATATTCAAGCATAGAGGGACAGGCGCATAGTACCACAAATCGATAAAATGATTACCTGTGAATAGTGGACAAACTCTGCAGATTCTGTCTCCAGTGGAAAGAGTCCGTGCAGAATATCCGATTCAATGCAGATACCTGACCAAAAGGAGGAAGAAAATAATTCAACCTTTAGATCCTTGGGTCTAAAACCAGACAATACTAAGCTTGTCCAAAAAATCCAGCAATATCATGGAAAGTCGGGTAAAATGGAAACTGGAAGGATGACGATTAGAAATTGGAGCGGAATCGTAAGATCCGGGGTTTGGAATCCGAGTCCGAATCCGAATCCAGCCTGAAAAGCAGAAGATTGGAATCCGAATTCGAATCCGGCCAAAAGGACGGAATTCGGATTCGCCCATCTCTGGGTCTGACCAGTGCCGTCTTTTACTTTTGTTAGACCCTAGGCCGTCATGGGTTTTTGGCCCCTTTTCATTAGTAAAAACGCAAAAGCGCCAGCACATTAGCACACAGGATTCTTCGTCCAGCCCCACTCGTCACATCTGAGCATAATTTCAGTAACATAAATGACAGTGCAAGTTGTAACGTAGCTGGTCACACCTGGATCGTAATGAAAAAGGCAACACGACTAGAGCCTGATTTCTCAACAATTTACACTGGCCGCTTGGCCTCTCGTTTTCCCTGGCCCTCCGACACAGGCCTAACCGGCCTAAGGGTAAAGACGGCACTGGGTCTGACACGCGGTTAAAACCCCCTCCGGAATAAATTTCTGGATACGGGCCTAACCGCACTTGCCAGCGCAGGGTATTCTTATGATATGCAAGTGTAGTGATGCTGAGGAGGGCCATGTCTTCGTCGTCGCAACAAACCGCGGATTCAGGGGCCAGTCTTCGTCCGCGGATTTCTCGAAGGTCGCCACACAGTCTGTATATAGTTCTCTTCACAGGGGGACCACCCAGTTTTTAGTTTAGTTTATTCATAAAAAAAATAGTGAACACCATTAAATCTTTATGGCCCACCATAAGGCCTGGCAATGGGCGGGGCGTAATCTTTATTCATATAGTCCTAAGGGAAACAAACCAAACAAATCAAGAAAAAAGAAGGAGAGAAAAAAAGAAAAGAAAAGAAGAATAAAGACATGTTAAACTGACAAGAAAAATCCACTAACGAACGATCTTCCATCAACAAAGCGTGGTGAATCATAAAGTCGAACAGAAATGAATATATGTGTTCCAACTAACAGTATGAATAAAATTCATCACAAAAACAGTAATGATGAATGGCTTTAGGATAAATTATACCTTTTCAGTTATGAGGAATACACAATACCAATTCTAACTCACTTAACAATATGTTGCACCAGAAAAACAGAAATAATTGAGGGCTTTTAAAGAAATTATAATCAGTTATAAGCTATACACAACCCAAATCTTAACTTACATAACGAAAGCAGGTAAGAAACTGCCAAGTTTGCATTGTATAAATTTACTTGTCCCCCTTCTTTTCAGGCTACCTTGATCACCATTGAGCTTCATGTTTTTTGTTATTATTTATTTATTTATTAATACATTTGGCGCATCATCATTATCTTCATTTGCAGGACAGCCACAGATGGTTAAAGTGATTCGTGCTTCTTCATTAGCAAACTTTGCAAGCCAGAATGGATCCCAGCCAATTAGAGTCATACGGACTCTTCCATCTTCAGCCATAGTGCAAAGTGGATTACCAGGTATATCTGTTGCAAGGAGCTCCCCCTCTACCTCAACAGTAAGTGTACCTTGCATAATTTCAGTCTCATAAATTCGATTGTGATTTTTTTTTTGACATGGATATAAGCTGCAGTCGCAGGCCATGTTCCTGCAACTGAGGGGGGGGGGGGGCAACCTACGAATATTTGCTAAAATCCACCGTCTTCTTTTCAGCTGTGACAAGATGTGTCACTATCTAATCTACCACCGTCGTTCCAAGTTATACATCCTTCGTACAGGTTGGCATGACGGGGGCAGGGTTTAATAACAAAAGCTAGTTGGTTGGAAGTGTTGGAATAGATAGATAGATAGATATATAGATAGATAGATATTTTATTGATCCAACTCGTAGCGCCGACATGGCACTAAATACGTCGACCATTACATTTCATGTGTTAAAATAATTGAATATATACAATTATTACATATAAGAAAATAAATCACTTAGAATTCACTTGTTTTTTGTTAATCTTCTCAGTGAAATACGGTACAAAGGAATTCAAATACCGGTTTGTGCGACATTTAACTGGCACCAGGAGATTTTGATGCCTCGTCCTTCCGGTGCTAGATCGGGCAGAATATCTCTATGTTTTTCACTGGCAAGGATTGATCGGCCAAAACGTAAAATTAGGTTTTCCCGGCGGACATTGAGTGGCTCAAGTCTTAATAGGAGGAGGGAAGCTTCGTAACCATTGTATACACCATACTTACCACATTACTTAATACACCCTTACTTACCACAGTAATCGTTCCAACTCAGTCATACACAAATCCTCATTTTTTGGTCATGGTGCCCCAAGGAAGTGGCATGATACCCCCATGCAAATCTGTTGTATTGAGAATATGGAATGGAAACTTGCTTTTCATACAGATTTTTATTGGGCTACCATGCCCAAAATTGGAGGATTTTTGTATGACTGTTCCAACCCTCTACAAATGTTACGTATAAGCCTAGAAATAGCTCTCAAGAATTTTCTTAAAATCACTAACCATAACTCCAACGTCCTCGTCCCAGTGAAGTCTTCAGCTTTGCTCGGCGCACACCTACCCTGTCTTATGGGTCACTTTCAATACCAGCTAAGGGTTCAGGCATAAAAACACCTGTCCTGAATTGAACCCAATTTCGAGAAAGAACAAAAATTGAAATCAAAGGAGAAAAACAACTTATTAGATGCTGATGTTGTAAAACAAGAGAAAAATCATACTAATTATTCAGTTATTATAATTTATGCTCTCGGAAGGGAATTAAGAATCTCGGAGTTCCCGAACAGCATCCTGGTGACAAGCGAAGGGTTAGGGACTTACGTTTATCAGCGATGTTTTGGGGTGTGGGGGTCGGTGTTTTGTAGGGATTGTGCAGTTTGTAAGAAATAAGTGTGTGCTTGGTTTTACCGTTTTTAAAAAAGAAAGTATGAGCCTGGAAATGATCCTCATTGATTTGAACATTTTGCTTTAAAATTTGTCCCGACGTTGTCGTTCTTTCTTGGCCAGCCACTGGCCCCATACTACTGATGAAGTTGGAACAGAGAACTGGAACATCCTGTTCTCAATCGTCATTGTACCAAGCTCTCTCAGATTGGAGTTAATCTTTAACTTTTAAGGACCTGTCTCACCTATAATACTAATGCAACCTACTTCCATAATCCCTCCACATATTTCTAAACCCAGAGACCCCAGTTTCGTACGGTAGATTGGTACATATTGATGTTGACAAAAAACCGAAAATTCGGCTAGTCCGTGAATGGTTTGGAAATAAAATGAATTGATTGATTGATTGATAACCCCTCTAACAAAACCGCGCTGATTTTCTCATTTGCCGTGTTTTGCTACCTTCGATGTGTATCATGCTGTCAACGGTTGTCTGCGAGAAGTTTTTCCATCAGAAAAACCGGTTATGTACATTGTTTCCCTGTTTTCGCTACAAGTCAAAGGGCCTCGGAAAACGGTTAAAACAGCCAAAACCGCGGGTTATTTGTTGAAAGCACATCCTAGTTTTAAAGTAATCAAATATTTTGAAATACTGTAAGTTGAGGAGTAAATACTGCGAGGGGTCCTTTAAATAAGAGTTAGCAAGTAATATGTAATGTTGTAAAATATGTAAATTTGTAAAAAGCCCGCGTCAGGATCCAATTGTCTGCTTGCGAAGTGTTTATAAAAAGCTCGACTGCCATTGTAGATCACATAAAGTATGTTATTCGAACAAGCTTTTCTTTCTGTTGCGAACAAGATGCTTCTGTTTGATCTTATTAGGTCTTCAGAACTTAGATGCACTTGTCTAACTTGTAAACAAAATTCCTAAGGCTGGTGCTGGATTAGGCAGCTTGTATTTTGTTACGGTGATATTTCGGCTCTTCTTGAGAAGCGTCTTCTTTAGTCCATAGGGGAAAATCTGAGTCTTGCGATAAAACAGATGAATTTGCGGACAGTTTCAAATCTATAATTTTTACATTTTGTTTTTGTATTATTGGAGGTTAAGGCTAGTGCTGAGATTTCGCTTTAATTGCTGCTGTTTTGCGGTACAGTTGGGTCGCTGGCACAAGATCGGTTTTCTGTTTTCTTGTGAATGGACGTGGATTCTAGTTTCTTTCGCTGACGATGCCATTCCTCGGGTTGGATCTTGGACTCGTGATAGATCCTTTTAGGTTTCTGTTAGATTACTCTTGCTAGATCTTATACTGAACGAATTTTTGCATAGAATGAGATTCGAACTCACGAACCCCGGCGTCGTCGTCGGAACTTTCCTCTCTTGGTTATTTTCTTTCCATGGACCACAAGGTACGGGCAAGAAGGGATGGGTCCACGTGTTTGTTTCGTTTCGGTTTGTCCTTACTCCGATGTCGTGTCTTTTTATGGCACTTGCCTTCCGGCCGAGTGCCATATACCGATCACTTTTCCGTCGGTCGGTCGGTCCGGTGATCGCGAGTTAGGGTACTTCCAGATGTGCTAGGACAGTGAAACTTGGCAGGCGTATCAGGGACCCGACCAAACTAGCCTGGAAAGAATCAGTTTCCCGACCAACCATATGCGGGGGAGTGCGGGGCGCTGGAAACTTGAAAATTTAGGGCATTTTGTCACACTTTACCGAGTTAGGGTACTTCCAGATGAGCTAGGACAATGAAACTTGGCAGGAATATCAGGGACCCGACCAAACGAACCTGGAAAGAATCAGTTTCCCGATCCGACCATATGCGGGGGAGTGGGGGCGCTGGAAACTTGAAAATTTAGGGCATTTTGTCACGCTTTTTCGAGTTAGGGTACTTCCAGTTGTGCTAGGACCATGAAACTTGGCAGGCATATCAGAGACCCGACCAAACAAACTTAGAAATAATCAGTTTTCCGATCCGACCATTTTCGGGGGGGAGTGGAGGGCAGGGGAATCCGGGAAATTGAGAAGTGTGTAACTTTCGAACGAGTGATCGGATTGTAATGAAACTTCGTAACTGAATAGAATATATATCTGTTATGTCCCGTTTAAAGTCTTGACCGGATTCGGTAGCCAGCGGGGAGTTGGGGGGGAGACCGGAAATTTCAAGAAACGGTTAGAATGGAGGGATCGGAGTGAAACTTGCTGGGAAGGACAAGTATCTGCTCTAGATAAGTCCTTTATACCATTGTACTGGATCCGGACACTTATGGGGGGGGGGGGTCCCGGAATTCCGGTGATGGTGGTTTTGGGGATTTTCACGATGAAACTTGGCAGGCATATCAGGGTCCCGATCAAACTGACTTCAAAATAAAAATTTTGTCGATCTGATAATGGTGGGGGGAGAGGAGGGAGGGGAATCCGAAATTTTCAGTCATGCTTAATTTTGGAATGGGTGATCGGATTCGAGTGAAATTTAAGAATTGAACAGAGGACATTTCTCCGATGATCTTTTTCGTATCCGGACCGGATCCGGCAACTATTGGGGGGGGGGGAAATACGTGACCCGTTTAGAATGGAGGGGTCGGGATGGAACTTTGTGGGAAGAACAAACAGATGCTCTAGGTAAGTCATTTACTGAATCGGATTGGCTACGGGCACCGTGGGGGAGCTGGGGGGGGGGACCGGAAATCTCGAGAAACGGTTAGAATGATGGCATCGGAGTGAAACTTGCTGGGAAGAACAAACATCTGATCCATGTAAATCTTTTACATAATTTGACTGGATCCGGACACTTGAGGGAGGGGGGGGGAGGAGGGGGTTTCCCGGAATTCCGATTTTTTGGGGGATTTTCACGACGAAACTTGGAAGGCATATCAGGGACCCGGTCAAACTGACTTGGAATAAAAAAAATCCTCGATATGATAATCTTGGGGGGGAGGGGTGAGGGAGGGGAATCCGGAATATTGAGTCATGCGTAACTTTGGAACGGGTGATCGGATTCGAGTGAAATTTAATAATTAAACAGAGGACATTTTTCTCTGGTAATCTTTTTCATTTCCGGACCGAATCCGGCAATTATTGGGGGGAGGGCGGAAAATACTTGACCCGCTTAGACTGGTGTGATCTGGATCGAACTTCGTGGGAGTGGACAACAGATGCTCTGGATTAATCATTTACAGAACCGGATTGGCTCCGGGTATTATGGGTGGAGTTGGAGGGGGGGGGGGGGGGGGCTGGGATTCCGGTGATCGCGTGTTAAGGTACTTCCAGATGTGCTAGGACGATGAAACTTCGCTGGAATATTGGAGATTCAACAACATTTGCTTAGAAATTGTTACTTCCCAAATCCGATTATTCCTTGAAAGTACCAATCTTGACCGCAAAGTAAAAAAAAATACTTCTAAGCAATATATGCATTTTCATGATGCCCATCAGCCCATTAGCATTTTTGCCTCAAGGGTTTTGCTTACAAATGAAGTTCCAGCTCCCTTAGAGTGCGCATCTCAACCGCAAAGTCGAAACTTACTTTTGATCAATCAAATCATCTTAACCCATTCAAGTGCCATATGAGCTTACAGCTCTTGTTTAGTATATTTTTGCTATATCTCGATTTTTCTTTGTTCAGTGCCGAACTGTTTTTCTTGTTGCCAATTAAAAGTCGCGCTATTTGTATTTCCATACTTTAAAGTATAACCGAAAAGGCCTGGGATAGGACAATCTAGTTACCCGTCACTTATCTACTTAAATTGGCTTGAAGACCCGCTGAAAATGAGTTACTTTGTCGTTCCGCTATTCACGAATAACCGATTTCCAAATAGTGCAATTTATCTCCTCTATGCGCTTGTATTTTTGGTGTATGCCTTACGAGAAAGATTTATGATTTTTTTTTTGTTCAGGCACTAAGCAATCTTCCCCAATCTCATCACTGCCCGCTGAAAAACCGCGTTTGTGTTGAGATTAAAATTTCCCGCGTCATAGTAGAATTTACGCTCTGGGGACGGCCGCAAATACTCTGAACGTCATAAATAGAGCAGATAGTGGAAAATAAAAAAAATCCCTTTGAAGAATCCAAATAACTCAGTGTATTCAATTAAATGACACAAAAAGAAGTTGGCTTTTCAGATAAACTTTAAGTAATCTTTCATATAGGAAGGAATTCCCACGGATGTTTTGCTTTGTTTCTGGTTTGGGCTCCAACTTCCTACGGTCAACAGTTATCGAACCGCTTTTCCGTCCGTCGAAGTTTTTCATTTGTTTTGGGACCTACCGCCAAGGGTTCAGTCGGACTTGGGCGTGATTGCAGGAATCCAACAAAAACTGGGTGATACGGCAGTAAATAAGTCACGAAGATAAAATTCTTGTCTCTGAAAGAGCTCGGGCTGAATCAAGCCTCGGCTTGGGCGTTTGACCGAATGGGCGGTTTCAGTTAGAAGTTACAGTACCTCTGTATGTTATTGTTGGTAGGAGCAATAACTTCGCACTGTGTAAAGCTTGCTGGCTCACGATGTTGATTCGGTTGGTAGGTAGTTCGGTAGATAATTTCAGGGAAACAAACTTTACCTCAGAAACCACGCAGGCACGAATGCTTAAAGGAGTTGAATAATTCGTTTATGAGGTTTTACTGTCATTTTTTTTTTTAATTTATTTTTTATAACCCGCTGAAAAGACAGAATAGCGGAGTACAAACAATAAAAAAGAACACAAAACACTAAAATACACTAGAATTCACTCTAGAAGAAGGGACAAGCCGTGATGTGCGGGGAAGCTGAGATGGGACGTTGTGGACAATTTTTGACTTATGGCCGAAAGTTTCAGCGATATATCTGGAAGCTTGTAACGCGAAATCAGATGTCTGTTTTTATACCAGGGAGGTAGGAAAAGGAGGAATTTTGCATATCGGTGCTTAACAGTCAGCCAAATTTTCAAGAAGAAAAGGTGTGTCCGCATAGCAAGTCTTTGCTGTTACACGCATTGAACTGCCTAACTAGCTGATCAAAGAAAAAAAAAATCACGACCTTGAATTTCATAACGTTCGTTGTGACAAATATTCCTTCAGCCCAAGCTGACTGCGAATCATATTTGATACTGCAAAACGGATACGTCAGCTGAAATTTATTAGAGCTATATTTCGGCCCTTCTTGGCAAGGGTCCTCTTCAGGCTCAAAGCCGCTCAAGTTGGAAATACGAACTTGTGTTTTCCCATAAGTTCGTATTTCCAACTTTAGCGGCTTTGAGCCTGAAGAGGACTCTTGCCAAGAAGGGCCAAAATATGGCTCTAATAAAATTCAGCTGACGCATCCGTTTTGCGCTATCAAATATGGTTCGTGGTGAGAAAGGGTTTTGTCACTTTGCTGTTAGATGTGAATAATGTGGTCTGATGTTAGATTTTCCAGAAAGAACTGGGAAATAATCTTTTAACGATTGAGTGGTTTAGAAATACCGAAATGCCATTAGTCCATGTGAGATTGGCGATTTTCTTGTTGGCGCCTGTCGACTATATCCAGCCTTCCCGCTCTCCGACGCGGCGGCTGGACGCAAACATTTGAAATTTGAACGCGCCGTGGTAAATAAAAGTAGGGAAACCAAGTAAAACCAGAAACAGAAGGCCTGCCATGTCTTCCAAAATGAAAAACAACACTTCGAAGCTTCTTATGTCCATATTTGTGAAAGAGTTGTCGGCTGACCTTGAAGCTTTTGGCGAAGTTTGCGGTACGTGACTGGCAAAACTCTTCTCCACCGAAAAGCACTGAAAAGTCGTAGGTGCAAAACGAAACAATGGCGAGAGGGGCGGATTTTAGAAGCTTATAGTTAAAAAGGCAGAGTAAGTAAGAGGGGTCCTTTAAATGAAATACTTCTGCTCGTCAGTCTAACAGATAATAGTAGAGGTCTTGGAATGTATGTTTCAAGTTCAAGTTTTTTGATTTTACACAAAAATACAAATACATTATACAAGCACTGTGGAGAACACATTTCGAACATGACTTCGGACTGTGCGGTGTTTGGCTGAATGACACAATAATTACGGATGCCCTGAACAGACGATCAGGTCGTATCCGGGTGCTCACAAGCTGGAATTTCTGCCCGGATTTACGGCACCGTCATCACTTCCCTACGAGAAAACAACTTGTTGATGAAAGGGCCAGAATCCGGCAGGGAGCTCGCTCTGGTGATACCACTCAGATCTTTCTAGGGGACCTTACTTTTTCAAATTCAAATTCAAATATTTTATTGACCTCCAAGATCGGAGAGTATAAAGTGAAGTAAATACATACAAATTGGCCCAACATGTAATACTGCTAAAAAACAATCTGGCCAAACCATACTAAAAATACAAAAAACAAAACAAAATTATACACACGCGTAGAACTATAGTAACTCTTTAACCGCTAAATATAGGTTATGAGTAAGAGAAGACATTTTAAACAGAAATTTTTGTTGCTTTTTCCGCATAATTTGAAGTGGATCTTTCAAATGGTACAAATTTATAGCGGATGAAGTAGAATGGAATTTTGAAAGTCGACACAAAAATTTACCAAAATTAAAAAAAGTAATTTTAATATGCGCAATATTAGAATTAGAAAAATAAGGAAGCCAACTAGAAAATAAAAGGACTTACAAAGGACTTACTTGAAGAAGAATATAAAGGAGATATATAAAGGACTAGAATATAAAGGAAGAATATAAAGGACTTACTTATCAAGGTAGGGAACGCGAAGGTGTAAACTGAATGAAGTCCGGGTGGGCATGGACGAGCTTCCTTTACTGTACCCAGCATCCGAGGGGTTCAAGCAAAGATGCCTAGGCACGTGCCCGAGCTTAGTAGGTACCGAGTTCTAGAGCCTAGTACTCGGTGCATGTCCCAAAATCTGTTCCTAGGGATGGGTGTGAACGGTGATTCTAGGCACGTTCCTAGACATCTGTGCTTGCACTTATTTTTGGTGCTTGGCTAGGCATGCTTGTGAACGGGGCTTTAATATACCCAGCATCCGAGGGGTTGCGCTCTTTAAGTTATTTGCCGAAACCTCTTGACATCGTGTCGGTGGCCAAACGGTTCCCGATCTGTGCCTTGTTCGAGTGGACGTTGCAGCCCGGAATGAAGAACGGAATATGAAAAAAACGGAAATGGCAATCTGGTAAACAGAACATCTGCGTTTCTTCCCTCATCAGTCTTAAATCTCTTGCCTTTGACATATCGAGCTTCGAACGCTAGTATTTGACCCGAAAAAGAGAATTTCTTAAGTTGCTAGTTGCTAGAATAAAAAAATATTTTTTAAGAAATCGTATCGGATCCTAATAGGCTATGCTCTTACTTATTCCCCGATTTCATAAACGATGACACAGTTCTGGCTTGGACCAGTTTTCGTAATCGACATCGGCCTGACATATGAGAAGAAATCAGAAGAAAAACAGATGAAAATCACTCGCTAGTACCAAGTGAGAACAGTTTTTGTGATTGTTATTCGTAGGTGTTGGTGAGTTTACGTGTTATTAGTGAAAAATTTGGGTTTTTGAAGTCTTTCAATCTTGGTTTTCATCTTCGGTTGTTTCATGGTTCTCCACTTTGTTTTGGTGTTGTTTCGTTTGGTAGTTTTCATCATTTCGGCAATATCGAAAATTTCCATCGGCGCTGAAGAAGGGAGGCGGTTCTCCTCCCGAAAAATTCGCTGTTTTTCAGTCTTTTCTGTTGGCCTCGAAAACAAAAATTTCATCTGTTTTTCGTCTGATTTATTGCGGTTCTGGCTTGGATCATTTTTTTATAAACTAGAAATCGGTATTTTTTGTACCAAATTTGACTGAAATTCTAAATTGACTAGGTTTAAATTTGTATTAATCTGGTCAAAACTAGCTGCCGGTGGCAACACTGGCTGGTCGTTTGTCATGATTTCTTGTTAGCTATTTTCTTTGTTCTCAGTTGAGCCCCTGTCCGCAGTATCTCATCCCTAGCGTTGGCTTCTTACGAGAGCCTCTCGAGTATATTCATCAAAATATGTCCCTTGGCGGACTATGACGGCGATAATAGAGCAGGAGCTTCGATTTCAAATTCCACCAGTTTTTCCCGCGCTTCCACATCAGGGGTAAGCCGCTCTCCTGATAAGAGTACACCTATGCATGATCTTTGGTAATTGAACATCTCGCTGAAATATATTACCACTGGTTGATCTAAAGGCTGTGTATACAACTGTTATAGGGCATGTCCATTGGTTGTCATGTTGTCCACGCTAATGACAAAGAGTACACCTATTGTTGCTCTGTGGTAACTGGACATCTCGCTCAAATACGTTACCACTGGTTGATCTAAGCGGAATTGTTTGTAGTGGAATGACCGCATACTCACTGCGAAATAAAGGGCATTCTGGAAATTTTGTAAAGGCTGTGTATACAACTGTTATAGGGCATGTCCAGTGGTTGTCGTGTTGTCGACCCTAATGACAAAGAGTACACCTATGGGTGCTCTTTGATAACTGGACATCTCTCTAAAACACTTTACATCTGGTGGATCTAAGCAAAATTGCAGTGGAATGACCGCATATTCACTGCAGAACAGAGGACACTCTGGAAATTTGCTAAAGGCTTTCTGTATTTACAACTATTAAACAGCATGTCCAGTTTCAGTCTGTTTTCCATGGTGATGACCAGACACTTTTCCGACGACTTGTACGTATGGCTGCGCCTTGGTATTCCGATGAATCCCTAAGTATAACGATTTCTTGAGACCTGGCCGCATCTTCCTCCGAAGAAAAGGGATTTCTGGAATATTGCGCTCTAGAAGATCACTGCGTGTCTCAGAGGAAATGGTGTGGAAGAAGTGGAAGAACGCTTCCATGCTAGGGTTAGCTCTTTTCTTACAGAAGCGCGCCTATGACTACTTATTGTTTTCTGGTTGGCTTCCTAAGTGCAATGTTTCGCTTTAACCTGACTGCATCTTCAGTGAGAAGCAAATAGCTATAGTAGAGGGATGCTTATGTGAACAGTTACTTTAATGTGATCAGTGCAGTTTTGGGTTAAATGGTGAAATGAAGATCCAAACTACCGATACAGGTGTTTTCAGTTGCCGCTAATTACCTACTTTGACTAACTGGTATCTAGCTGTAGACACAGCAAGTGCATGAAAATGGCTTAGTCCACTGCCAGCAAACGTTCACATAAGCATACCTCTACTGTACGCTACAAGAAGCATATCCATAAGGGAACACTAAGTATTGGAATAATTATTTTCACCTCAGCTCTGATCTCGTGGACGTTCAAAGATGGAGTATGTTCCACCCTTCTAACAATATTTATTTTATTTTATTTATTTATTTGTAACCCGCTTATTGGATAACAGTGGAGTATGTACGCTTTACATCTGGTGAATCCAAGTAAAGTAGTTAGCAGTGGAATAACTAATAGTTACCGTTTTCGTTCCGATCTCGCGAAAAGTTACTTCGCTGACCGTTCGAACCTTCTCTAAATTGTAACTAGTAGTAACTATTTGCTTACCACGCTCAGGAGAATATCTGTGACCTGATTGGCCCGGTTAACCCGTGGCATGATATTTTGCCGAAAATAGAAAAATGCGTTCCACACTTGACGTCAAGAAGCCATAATTCGTGACGTCATGCGTAGTAACTACGGTAAGTAGGGTGGAACACGCTCATGGTTGCGCTCGTGTATGGACTTCATCCCAAGTGTAATGGTCCATTTGAGCATGACCGCATCGTCACAGCTAAGCATATGGCTCTCTTTCAACTCTTGGCAAGTTCTGTGCGTTCACACCTGTACACTTTACTGTATGTTGAACAAAAAAACCCTGAGAAATAACAATCTTAATACCCCGCCGAATTTTGTCGATTTATGGCCACGTTGCTTGAAAGACAAGTTGAGCATTCTGCGCATGGCTATGTTTGCATTGGTTATACTTACGACAATTTGTGGTCTTATCTCATTCGCTGAAGTAGTTTGTACGTCAAAGGAAGAAGAAGAAAAACTTGAGATTCTGTGTGTGCGATGAAAATCTTAAAATTAACTTCTTTCTTAGCAGAGTGGTATGTAATAATAATTTTTCGTTTTTCCATTTAAAAATTGAGCAATACGAATGGTAAGAAAGGAGTAAATGGACAAACGATAACTACCCTGGAAATAAATGACAAGTTAGAAACAATTCTTCGTTTCATGTGGGAGGAAATGGAGTAGCTTTCTGTTCGACTTCGCTATCATCATCATCAGTCTTTTTCTCGGCCGAAAACTCATTAAGGCAAAATAAACGAAAAAACAACAACTAAAAAGCCTAGCAGTTCCTTCGTGCCACGGTTCTCAGTTGCATGACTGCATGCACAGTGTAAATAATGCCAGCTTCACTTCAAACTTCAGCAGGCTATCGTTGTCAAACGCTTACCAATCAAACTCTTATGCAGACGATAGGCTTAATTTGTCGCTTTTATAACCTGCCGAATACCGGAAGAGAGTGTTGTAAATTCCGTATCTACGGTATCTATTCTTGTTGAGGCCTAGTTTAGAATCACTATCGAGTGAGAGACCCTTAGGTGGTCCCCTGGCCTGCTTTGGCGATAATAATGGGCCATGAGCTTGGATTTCAAATTCCTCCTAATTTTCCCGCGCTCGGAACCGCTTTGGTCCATGGGAATGTGAGTTTGAGGGGTTGACAAGTTTGTGGTACCAAGGTCGACATGGTGCTGGCACTTGTTTAATTGTGGAATAAAGAGACAAAAATGGTAGAAGTATTAAATAATTATAGGGTGATGCTAACTGGAAATGAAAGAATTCTGGCCCAATCCGCCCGTACATGCGAAGCTACTTTCAAACCTAAGGATCATATTCGTAATTTCTTCGTTTGACAACACGAAATACCATGTATTTATGCTAACAACAGGAACTCTGAATTACTACCATATAACAAGCCAAACCATAACCAAAATTAGCTAAGAGCCTCTCCCCCCCCCCCTCCACACACACACTTCAACTTTATATGGTTAAATAGTTATTCAATTGTATATAGTTATGTTTGACGAGAGAACAGATATTCGTTTTTTTTTGTTAATACCGTAAGGAATATTTTTCGAATTATAAAGACTGATTGATTGATAATCCCTCCACCTGTTACTTACAAAATATCATTTTCTAGTTCAATAGACAACAAAATAATAGCGATTAATTGCAAGAACTTCATTTTATTACCCATCAAGGCATCCAAATGGTCGTTGGAAAACGAAAAAATGAAAGAAGCAAACTTAAGGACAATAAAATACAATAAAGTAATTAGTAACCGTACTTGATATCTGGTTGTGTGAAGCTACAATATTCTTGTTGGGACATCTGTAGGCCACAGGGTCGGTTTAGTCTATGCTACTTTAGACCAGCCTATTTCAGTCAATCAATACATTTATTACCCGAAATACACACATGGTGTAAACACGGAGTAAATACAAAGAGAAAGAAAAGAAGAAAAAGCAGATACATAGACAAGACACCTTCTCATCACAACAACTGCAAAATAAGAAGAAACACACTTAACAACTTCAGGTAACAAACTTTAGGACAATAAAATACAATTAAGTAATGAGTGAAGCGACAACATAGTTGTTTCCTTGTATGCCAACATAGGCGCTAAGCCCGTAATTGTAACTACGGCTCTTCAAAGTAGTGGCCAGTTTTGGAGTATGACATCCCTTCATCGTGAAACGCAATCCGCTTCTTTTATGAATGAACGGAGCCGACTCGGCGGGGCATTTAAAGCGGCATATGGTAGGCAGCATAACGTGCGGGGTTGGAGGGGTCTGGGTAGGGTGTAGTCACAAACGAGAACGTATGTCATCATCCATATATGGACCGGATTAAAGACTTTGCCAAACAAGTTTGCCTAGTCATAGGTGCCGATTATTGGGGACGGTAGAGGTATGCTTTGAACACTTTTTCTGAATGCTTCATCAGATGGAAAGAAGCAACTGTTTGAGCTTTCTTCTGGTGGAAACAGTTCGTTACTAATTTTCTTTTTCTTTTCTTTAAATATGTTCCTTCTTCCTTTGGGGTTTGTTGCTTAGTTAAAACGCCAACTACTGGGTGAATTTAGGCGTAGCTTAGCTAAGAGATACAAAATTCGAAGAAAAAAACACAAGGAAAGTAACAGCAGATATTTCAAAACCCAGCTAACAGATGAATGTAATGGATGTAAAATAATCGCTTTCGGTAAAAAAATTTCAGTAAAAGTTGCCTGATCTGGGTTTCCTTCCGCAACCGTTCACTGTTAGACGAACGTTCAAATAAGCATTCCTCCACTGCAGTCTAGGTATTCTCAGTTGGTCTAGTTTTCTTTGGTTGTGTTCCGAGTGTTTTCTTGTTAGTTTTCTGTGGGTGTGTTCCGAGTGCATTCTTATCCAGAGCGTCTATTATTCAGTACGGTTGTCTTGAGGTTTGTTTAATGTATAAATATTATCTCCTTCTGGAAAATGTTCGTCTTAGCTGTGTGTAATGTGGTTCGTAGCTACGTGATTGCATCAGCAGTGTGAAGCATAGAGCAGATATGGGCCGAGGGATGGTGCAATATGGCATGGATGTGAATCCCCCAAATGAAATTACGGTAGTTTCCAAAACCGTTTCTCGTGCCTTTCAAGTGACAAGCCGTACGACTGACCGCTTTTGGTGATAATAAATTAATAAATAGAATTGTGTAAAAAGACAAGCAAGCTCTTTGCGATGATAAATCGTACTGGATATTTAATAGGATAAATTGGTGGAAGAAATCCCATACTGTCAAAAATGCTATCGAGGATCTGCCATAGTTGATCCCTTGTTGATTTTAGTTATATATTTTTTTTTACTAAATGGGATCACCGTGCCATTTAATCCTGGGGATGTTTGGTAATCCACTCGCGGTTCCCATACTTTCGAGAATGCTGTCGATTTACGGCCATGTTGCCTGGAAAACCAGTGGGACATTCCGTAGAGTCGGTGATCTATGATAGATTGCAACACCGTGCCATGGGGACGTTTTTGGGTCAACTACTCGCGGTTGACCACTTTGCTGGCTTAGTAGACTTATAGAATTAAAATTTTCTAAGTTTCGCGTTGATGCCGGCCAATCGAAAGTTCTTGGTTTTACTTTTAAATCATCAATGATCGGACTAGCGTTCTCCTGCTAGTTTTTATTTATCTACTTATCACTTAGGGGAAATTTTCGCGTGGATGCCGTCGATCTTTTTGTCATTTCCGCGTGTACGGACGAACAGGTGAACGGGCCATCCAACACCGCTCCGAGGGCAGCGTTGAGCTGAACGTGGATAGAAAAAAGGTCTGGACAGATTGAAGACGGAAAAATGTGGACCTTCCCACTCATATGCTCCCGTCCAGCTGAATGGGCATTTTCGCGTGGACGGAACCCATCTTCCTCAGCCGCTCGGTTTTCTCATTTTCACGTTGATGGGGTAACCCGTTCAGCTCCACAGCTGTCAACGCGAAAAAAGTCCCCTTAGTTTCCTGTCTTAGCCGCGTTTTCATCCTCACTCATCGGCCTTTTCGTAGCCAAACGCCGTTTTATTTAGGCCTTAGGCGTATTCTCGCCGTTCCCCGAGGACTCCTCGGGGAATCGAAGGGAACGGCGAGAAAAGCGGGAGTCACTCCACGCGGATTGCGCCTAGGAAAACAACGAGATCACGGGGAATGCTTCTAAAATGGATTCTGTTCGAAAAAAATATGAAGTTGACGAAATTAGTCTGGATCCACTTTATTTTTGGGTTTTGTTTATTCTGATTCTTTTTTATTAACTTCACATTGCACCAACACCAGCAAAAATTGATTCCCCTCCGAATCGAAGGGGAGTCCTTTCTGGTGGATCAGAGCATTCCCCGTCTGTGGGGACTCTCGAGAATACGGGGAGTGAGTCCCCGGGATAAACAAAAACGCGGGGACTCCTAAAGTGGAGTCCTCGGGGAACGGCGAGAATACGCTTGTTGTCAGGTGAGTGTCACTCCAGACGATTGTCGCAAATAAAACGCAGTTTTTCGGTTCTTTAGAATTATCTGTGCCAAGAACAAAGAACTAGTCACCAAACAGGACCTTCTTGTTTGTCAAGAAGGGACAATTTTCACGCCTGTTCACAAATAAATGGCATTTGCGAGACAAGATTGGTAATTAAAACGGCATTTGCCCTGATTGGACGGCGACAACGCCATAACATTTTACCTAGATTTGCCGAGAATGGGAGTAATGCTTACCGCTAAGGAATGCATTACAAAGTTTAGGTTGGGCTTCGAATATTAAAAATGTCCTAGTAAAGGATAGTAAGATTATTTATCGTCATTTGTGCTGTAAAGGACCCTTCGTACCTATAATGCAATGCAACCTACTTCCATAGTCGCTCTCTCCATTTTTGGGATCCCAAAACGTAAGTTGAGGGATACCTATGACTTCGCAAAAGTTGTCCGTCTGTCCGTCCGTCCGTCTGTAAGCACGATAACTCTCGAACGGAATGAGATATTTTGATGAAACTTGGTGTGAGGATTCGTTGGGTCGGCGGACCAGTCGAGTTCGTAAATGGGCTTTGTAGCCCTACATTTAGGGGTGGGGGAGGGGTTTCAAATTAAGGGGCAAACAAAATATTTTGAAACAGCTAATGTGATAGTCGATTATGGGGTAAGGAGACATGCTGAACACGATGGTGAAAACCATTTTGTAATCGGACAAGTAGTTCGCCCGGAATCCGGCCAAAACCGGAAAGTTTGTTAAAAGTAAAAGTTTTATTTGAAGTTGATTAGATGTATGATTTAGAGGTAGGAAGACATGCTGAAGACGATGGTCAAAACCATTTTCTCGACGGACAAGTAGTTCGCCCGGAATCCGGCCCAAACCGGAAAGTTTGTTAAAATTAAAAGTTTTATTTGGAGTTGATCAGATGTCCGATTTAGGGCAAGAAGACATGCTGAACTTTTATGTGAAAACAATTTTCTTCCCGGACATGTAGTTCGCCCGGAATCCGGCCAAAACCGGAAAATTGTTAGAAGTTAAAGTTTTATTTCTAGCTGACTAGATAACCGATTTAGGGGTAAGAAGAGACGCTGAATCCGTATGTGACAATCATATTTTACCCGGACATATAGTTCGACCGGAATCCGGCTGGAGTCGGAAAATTTGTTATAAGTTAAATTTTTAATTTGAAGTTGATTAGATGTTCATTATTGGGGAAAGAAGATATCCTGAGTTCGTATTTGAGCTTTCTTTTTTCGCTCGACAAGTAGTTCTAGAGTTCGGCCGAAACCGGGAAATTGGCAGAAGTGGCAGTAACTTTTCGTCAAAACAGATATGACTTATACGGGTAAACACACATGCTGAATCCATATCTGAACTTGGTTTTCTCAGATGATTAGCTATTTGGCCTTAATCTGTTTCTGAATTTTAATTGTAAGAATGTTCAAGGATTCTGGCGATGACTGGATCTGGCTAAGACAAGACCCAGTTGTCTGGATCAGATATTGAATTTTTGGGATCCCATCGAAAAGTTTGGTCTTTTATACCCTGACACCCGAATTTTACATGGTAAGCTATATTCTAATCCCCGATTGACAACTTATCTTGACACTTGCCTTGTTTTGCTATTTTCGATGCGTATCATGCTCCCGACGAAAAGCTAGTAAATTTGTCATGTTTTTGCTAGAAATCAATGCGCCCGGAAACAACTAAAGCCCTTGATAATTTGTTAAAAGCAGAGCCTCGTTTTAAATATTTAAAGGACCCCTCGTGCTTATTCTGCCTTTTGTAATATACCTAGCTCCCTTGTGGAATTATAAGCTTCTAAAATCCCCACCTTTCTCCATTGTTTCGTTCTGTGCCTACTGATTTTAGCGCTTTTTCGGCCATGCCGACTTTTATCCGTCACGCAAAGCAAAGTTTGCCGGAGTCGTTAATGTCCGCTGACAACTCTTTCAAACAAAGGACATGAAAATCTTCTGTTTTTTACTTTTTTTATTTACTTAGTTTTCCAACTTTTTAACCACGGCGCGTTCAGTTTTCAAACGTTTTGCTCCCACCTGCCGCGTCGGAGAGCAGGAAGGCTGGATAGTCTCGACAAGCCCTAACAAGAAAATCGCTGATTTCAGGTGGAAAGTAATGGTATTTTTGGAAAACTTTTTTCTGATCCCTTTCACAGGCAAAATATCATTTCTAGTAAGAGTTGTGCTTTAACTGTTTTAGAATAGTGGAACATAAAATTAAATAGTGCGATGTGTGCTTTAAGGCCCGACACAAGCTAGCATCTGCAAAAAACTGTTAGATACCTTATTTCGTAAGCTGTCAGTCGTGTGCGCAGATCGATTTGAGAGAACTTCGGCACCACGCTTATGGTTTGCTTCGGTTTCGGAATCCTCCCGTTTTCGATTCGTTCCGCTGCCCGGATCTGCAATCCACCAGTACCACGACGAAGTCGACAGATTTGGGTTCGGGTAAAATTAGGTTTTGGGTCTATTTACAATGAAGGGGCGTCATAATAGAAGTATTATGTAATGTTTCGTAAATTTCGTTCGAGCGTTCATCGAAATCTCAGAAAAATATGGTTTGGACGAATAAAGGGAATATTTTTCTGCCGAAAGCCAGAAAAATAATATAACTCATTAACAGCCTTACAAAAAAAGTCTAAAAGCTTTTAATCGTAAAGTGGACGAGAAACTAGTTCGTTTTCTTTCCTTTATATCTGCCCCATCTATGCGCCTTATGCTCTGTTTGACGGTTGAGAATAGAATCAGTATCGTCATTGTTAATAATATGAATTAATGAATGAATGATTTATTTGCACATTAAAGCCATCAGGCCATCATGCAACAACACAAACCAAAAAGTGAACAATCTTACATGCGTATACACACACTAACACACTTAATATTTTTAATTTACTCTGAATACTTTATCAACACAAAAAACACAACTTTCCCATCAAAAGAAATTTTTCCGGTGTTTAAAAGCTAACTTGAGGAACTTCGCAACATTTCTTATTTCTTTAAAATCTTTACTTCCCATCATTTTAATTTTCCATTTCTTATCAGTTCCCCCCGCGCCGAAAATCTCCTCCCCGAGTCCCCGTAACTCACTACAATCACACAAAAGGCATCTTCTGTTATTTAAGACTAACTATTCCTTTAGCCCAGTGCTATGCAAAACGGATACGTCAGCTACGTTTTCTTAGAGCTATATTTTGGTCATAGACTTAACGTTTCCTAAACTTCGCTTAGGACTAATTCAGTGAAAACAGTCTAGTTTACAGGCATCAGCTGGGCATCAGTGTAACATTAAATAGCCCGTGGGTCGTTTGAGGATAACCAAAAGAAGACCATTACGAAAGACATGTGTTCAGGTTCTTAATCAGGTTCTTAGAAAAAACTATTTCCATGCTCTTGAACCGTTTATGGAGAAAACTTAGTCTGGGCCTCAAGGCCAGCTGCACCAAATTCTAAAAATAGACCTGCTTCTCATTTCCCCAGTTCCTCCCACGAATTTGTCGATAAACATATAAATATCTTCTGCCAGTTCCGCACATTCCTAACTGATGTGCTCAAGATTTCTGTTCGGCTCGCCACACATGGACAGAAGTTCGAATTGTGCTTCTGAAGTGCTAGACCTGCTTGTCTTTTCGAGCAGATGTAACACGAAGCAACAGGCAGCTGGTTCTATTCTTCTGCTTTCTTATATGAAATGGGGGTAATCGGGAATATAACGCAGTTCCGTTTCGCTGCGTAATGCGCCTATAGAAAGCGTGCTTCACATAAATTAAATGCCTTAGCCAATAGTCAAGGAGGCCTTATATGAAACAAAATTAAAACAACCCAAAGACGATTGAGCCGTACACAGTTGCAAAGCTCTCGATACAAGTAGTAAGCAGTCATATCACTTCCTGATAAACTTAAAGGACACGTTGTGCCTGTGGTACTGATTCATTCTGTCAACGGGTCTCGGAAAAGGCTTAAAACAGCCAAAACCGTGTTGAAACCACAGCCTAGTTTTAAAGTATTTCAATATTTAAAAATACTCTTAAGTTGAAGAGTAAATAGTGCGAGGGGTCCTTTAAGTATCATTCATACGCCACACAGTTGACAGGGGTACACAGTTACCGGACCCTCTCCCAACATACTGCCTTATTTGTAAGTGACCGACTGTTTGCCCTTGGACTAATATAAATTTATATATGCCCTGACACCCTTTCAGGAGCGCAACCTAGCTCGCGGGAACGTAGTTTCACGCTGTAATTTCAGAACCAAATCGCAAGGACCAAAGAATTACTAAAAAAAAAACAGACAAAATCATACGGGTGAAGTCAGGGACAGCGATGAGAGCTTCGGAAATAGAACCATCTGTTTTCGTGTGACATGCAAACATTTCGATAAAATGACCTCGCAATAAAATTACTACACGACTCCGGTAGAGATTATTATGCCAAGACGCCGGCAACACCCAATCTTAGATCCTGATGGAATATTGTCTTGAGTCTCAGATTTTCTGATATTGATATTGTCTGAAAATGAACTTTTCTAAAATATTTATGAAGGAAGACTTTGAGAAATTTTGAAGAAATTTTTTTCCTGGAACACAAAAGGTCGAACGAAACCGCCAAAGGCCTGGCCAAAGTCCTTGCCAAAGAATCTTTGGGAGAAACTTGATTCTGTGGTCGCGGTGGTGGGTACGTCTCAGACTGTTCCGAGGGTCTATATGTTTAAGACCTTTGATTTCTGTCGCAGATTATAACGAAACGAGAGTGTGTCGATATAGGCTATTTGTCTTGGCCCTCAACGTTTCAGCTTTTCTAGTGTTGAAGACGATTACTGATCAAGACCTGTGACTTTCTGTCAAGAAATAACTCGAGTGTGTTGCCGGACGTGTCACTTCGTGAACTAGGTGTTTGATGTTCATCACCCTCACCCCTTCTTAGTACAGGGAGGGGGGGGGGTGCGGAATCTTGTGACACGCTCAGTCGTTTTGCTGTAATCGGGAGGAGGGGCTTGCAAATATAGGGACATATAAAGTTCTCCAGTTTGTATGGCACCTGCACCGAAGGTTCTTAAGTGCCAAAAAGAACTTTGAATTGTTTTTGGCTAAAATCTACTGTGGGCGTGAAAGAACGAGTATTGCATCGATTGGCATAGTTTAAAGGGAATACAACTTCAGCGAACTTTTTCAAGGTTTCAGCCGGTTTCTGTTATTTTGCTGTCACCTGGCCCAGAAAACAACTGCTAATTTGCAAATAAAAGAATGATACTCGTCTATGTCGTTTTCAGGAAGTTTTTTGTTCGCTTTTAAAAGAAATGACATTTGTCGTTCTTTCTGTCATGGCTGCGAAAATTCGATCATTGTGTAGAAGAAAGTGATGCAATCATCGTAACGCGACGCTGCGCAACGTTTTCCGACGTTTTTCCTGGTCCCCTCTTGTCGTTCAGAACCCATCTTAAAGGACCTGTCGCAACTGCGCTACTGACTTACTATACGTCCGAATCGCTCCATTGATTCTCATTTCTGGGATTCAGTCAATCAATCAATTAATCAAGTTTAATCTCAAAATAGCTTAAAGTTAGAATAGGAATAAAATATTTGCGAAATACAAAGCCACGAAACAAATAAACTAATACACTTACAAGATATGACCAGAAATAAATGATGGGATGAAACTTCGTAAAAATTGGATTTCGAGCATCCTATGTCATGTTATCCAGCTTAAAGGCGCTAGACCGATTCTTACTTTTTCCGTGTTTGGCGCTTTTCAAGGCGCATCAGACTCCCGCTTGTCGCTTCCGTTGGTTTATTTGTGAGAAATATTGAATATGCAATAGCTAAAATCAAGCTAAAATAAAGCTAAAATCAGCTGGGACAGATCTGGAAAACTCTGAATTCAGATGAGTCATGTCTGTTAGAACATTGGGGCATGAAGTGAATCTATTGCGACTTGTGCTTTAAAGTTTAACTGAAAAGACAATTTATTTTTATATGTTTGATTTGAATACAATGAATTATTTGACTCATGTAAGGGATTTTGTTTTTTACGTCGCGTAGTCTAGTAGTGACGTTTGGAATCTCCGCTGGTTGCACGACAAATAACTTTACGGCGAGTCGCGGAAAATTTGAATGTCTGCAAAAGCGTGTGTTTCAATGGCTAACAAAGCGAAGATTTTGAAATGTTCGATTCCAGATTGCAGAATCACATCTGAAGATAGCCCTCTGTTCCGTGTTTCCTGGTCACTTTCACTTCCCATGTTACTTTCATCTTCCTGGCTTGAAGAATGCAAATCCGCCATGAATTACGGCAATTGGCTACCGCTGTAGTTGCTAAACATTTCAAACATAGAGCTACGTCCGTATAGAGGTACAACAGTTACGGAAGAGAAATTACGTCAGCTAAAATTCATGAATCGTGGATAACAAAGTAACGAAGTGACGCGTTTTTGTCGGTTCTTCTAGCCTAATTAGGTAAAAATATGATGGGTAATCAGACTGTCGTATCTTAACCCTATTCTGATAACCTTTAAATCACCACTCGCACCGTTTTCTGTATATGTTCCAGTATTTCATAATAGGTGAATGTTTCAAAACCAGGCTCTACTTTAAAAAAAAAATACACGCAGCTTCGTCTCTTTAAAACAGTTGCTCGGACCCGCTGACTTCTAGCATAAACCTGGGGAAATTCACATAGCCTCTTTTTCTTACGACGGACCTTCTCGTAAACGATCGCGGGAATACGATAAGCATTGAGATTCGCGTGTGAAAATCAGGGAGGTGTCAAAGGGGGATAGAACATATCGTATGAAGTCGTGATCTCCGGGCTTGATGCAGCGTTAATAGAAGTAGGTTGCATTGGTAGGCTACTACGATGGGCCCTTTAAGAGTCACGGAGGCCGACACGGACCTTCTACACCTGTCGTGAGCCTGTACCCAGTTACGGACCCTTGCACGCCAAGAAGCGACAGTGAGCAATCCTTCGCTTCCATCCCTTCGGCCTGAAGCCGTGAGACTTCTTTCACTCCTCTACGGTACCTCTCGGTGGGGTGGCTGCATCCGCATTTCTCGTAATTGCGACACAACGTCCTTACCGGGAGGCAAGGCCCTTTTGTAAATCATCTCAAACGTCAGAGGCTCGCTCTCCAAATACCTTACTAAACGGCACTGTCGGTATTTGCGGCGGATGGTGTCAACATTCAGCAGTATGACTAAGTCCGAGAAACGCCAGTGAACCTCGGGAAGAACAAGAAACGTCACCCAAACGAGCCCTCAAATTGATTCAAATTCTGTTTAATCCGATCAACAACGTTGTTGTCGTGATGTTTCAGGCTCTGCGCTGGACATACGGCGATTCCTCATCGCCGTAGAGTTAGTGATCAAGATTATATCTGCCCTACAAACGGTTACCTAAAACCCGAACGAATCCGACTGTTCCCATGCCATTCCGAATTGCCAAACAGGACAACAATTTGTTTAAATTTTGCCACCACAATATGCGCAGTGTGTTGTTACCACATGTTTTATACGGTAGAAGTGTTTTCACACTTTCCACTTTCCTAAATTTAGACCTCTAAAACAATCGAATGGAATTAATAAATTAAGAAAAATATCATTCTTTCGACATGGAGATCGAAATCAAACTATCTCTATGTAATTTACCTATTTATTTCGTTTTATCGTTTCAGTATTTTTTGTTTTTTGAATCTCTGACCTTAGTGAGGACACTTCTGCGATCATAAACTCTTCGAAAAGCACTGTTCCATTTTCGTGTTTTAAAAGCTTTGATCGAACCCGAGTAGATAGATAGATATTTTTTTTTATTCAACTCGTAGCGCCGAATTGGCACTAAATATGTCGACGGTCCTTTGGACAACGGTCTTCTACTATGAATGGATATGCATATGTCGAACGGTCCTTTCGACAACGGTCTTCTTCTATGAATGGGTAGGCTTCCCACGTCATTGCATTTGTACCATTTTGCAAGGAAGGGAAATTAGCCTAAGTGCTATGTCGTTTTTATGTTACTTGCAGCTCCCCTCAAGTGCCATATACCGATCACTTTTCGGGCAGTCGGGCGGTCCACTGTTCTCGAATTAGGGCATTTCCAGATGTGCTAGGACGAGGGAATTTGACAGGCATATCAGGGACACGACCAAACTAAGTCGGAAATAGTCGTTTCCCCGATCCGACCATCGTGGGGGGAGGGGGGATCCGGAATCTTGAGGTATGTATAACGTGATCGGATCTTCATGAAACTTGATATGTGGTAAGACCTTGTATCTGAGAAGTCTCATTTCACTCACATATCTCATTTTAAGCCCGAGCCGGATTCGATGACTGTGGGGGAGTTGGAGGGGGGGGGAGGGTATTTTATGACAAGCTTAAAGTGGAGGTATCGGGATGAAATTTGGTGGAAAGAACAAGCACAAGTCCTAGATACATTATTCACAGAACCGGACCGGATCTGGGCATTGTGGCCTGTGGGGGAGTTGGATGGAGAGTCGCGGAATTCCGGTGATCCCAAGTTCATGTACTTCCAGATGTGCTAGGACGATGAAACTTGACAGACATATCAGGGACAGACCAGATTGATTTGGAAATAGTCACTATTCTGATCCGACCAAAAGGGAGAGGGGGAGTCCGCAATCTTACGGCATGCAATGCTTTGGAACGGGTGATCGGGTCTGAATGAAACGTGAAATTTGGAAAGGTCGGGTATCTCAGATCTTCCATTTTAGGTCTGAAACGATCCGATAATTGTGGGGGAGTTTAAGGGGGGACCGGAAATCTCGTGACACACTTAGCATGCAGGGGCTAAGACGAAACAAGGAAGAACAAGTACTAGATACAGCATCTATAGGACGAGACCGGACCCAGGCGCTGTGGGGGGAGTTGGAGGGGGGGGGGTAGAATTCCGGTGATCCTAATCCCGGATGTGCTAGGACAATGGAACTTGTTAGGCTTATCAAGGACCCGGCCGGAAAAGTCAGTTCCCCGATCCGATCATCGTGGGGTGAGTGGAGGGAAAGCGAATTCATAATCTTCTGTCACGCATAACTTTCGAACGGAACGGGTGATCGGCTCCGAATGAAACTTGACAAGAGCACGTGTCTTTGATGTTCCGGCTACTTTGAGGGGAGGGGGGGGGATCTCATGACACTTTAGACTGGAGGAATCGGGATGCAACTTGTTGTGAAGATCAAGTAATTTCTGTAGGTAAATCATTTACAGAACCGGACAAGATCCGGGCAATGCTTACACTTTTTTTGGTTGTAAATTAATTCCTGAAAATGTTCATCTTAACCGCAAAGTACAAAAAATACTTTTGAACAAACGATTTATTTTCCTGATACCCAAGGGCCCATGGCAATTTTTGCCTCAAGGGATTTGCGTACGATACGGGTTATTACATTTAAACCCACGAAGTTACAAATTCCAACTTTCATCGTCTGACCAAACCTTGCAAGTACCATATGAGCTTCTAACTCTTGTTTGAACTTACTTATCAAAGCAGATACGGAAAACCCGACATCGACAGTAGGCAGAGCTCAAAAATCGAATCCAGAATATGTGAGAATGTGAATTTCGGATTTTTGGTCAGTATCTCCATATGGAAGTCAAATCGCGGTGTAGGCTAAATATGGTGTTTTAGGTTATTTCTCGGATGCGCCCCAACGACGGAAGAGTGCCCCACAATATTCGTTTTCAGCCAGGTTGATTAGCCTACCCTATAATCCGTCCTCAGCGTTTATGTGTTGTCCGTCATGGGTACAGAACCTGGCGTCCTGACTGTCTTCGTGAACGGTCTATTAAATTGTCAAACTCGGGACGGGTAGCGAGGCTGGAATGCGGCTGCAGTTTTAATGCAAATCAGCACTCCTGGCTTCCTCTTTGTCTAGAGACCTTTTGTTGCATCTTCTATCTAATTGGTTAAGCTAAAATTCCCTTGAAGTAAAATAAGTACTTCTAGCGTTCGTTAGCAATTATTCCGATCAGAGATGGGCGAAGCCGAATCCGGATTGGTCGGATTCCAATCTTCTGCTTGTCAGGCTGGATTCGGATTCGGGCTCGGATTCCATACGCTCAATCTTACGAATCCGCTCAAATTCCTGGACTTCATCCTTCCAATTTCCGTTTTCCCAATTTTTACACAGTGTGCTTAGGCAATCCAACTTTTTGGTCTCCACCACCAAACATCCTCAGTAATTTATCACGTTATCTGATACCTTAGATATCAGTGCTTTTTGTCACCTCTGATTTTTAAGCCGTAACCGATGTACATCATTATATTTGTGTTAAGGTCAGATTCGAATCCGGATTCGTACCTAGCCCTGGATTCGGATTCGAATCCTTTCATGATCGATTTCGCCCATCTCTGATTCCGATCCGCGGTCAACTCAGCCGAACGTATCGAGGTTGAAAATGAGGTTTGCAACGAGGGGTTGTCCACTCTCGATTTTAGTGTACAGCAAGTGCCCGTTGCCGAGGTGCCCCGCCGGTGCCGGCAGCTGCTGCCACGTCTTGGAACATTAAAATCGGCTTGTTTAGAAGCGGAAATCGCCTAATTTATGGCCGGCACCGCTTGTTTTGGCCGGTGCGGGGAAAGGGTGTAACCTACAGCAGGTGCCAGGGATTGGGTAATCCCTCGGTTTCCACGAGGTTGAAAAGGAACTCGTTTTCGGCTTAGTTTCATTCATCCGTTCTTTTTGTTCTGATCTGGTCTTTTCTAACTACCGCTTGTTTTAATACTGAATACTGGCAATCAGTTTTCTCCATATCCTGCTAATTCTGCTACCCAGTTTTTACGTAGTTTCGTCCCATCATTTATTTCTAGTCATATCTTTTAATTGCATTAGTTAATTTGTTTCGTGTCTTTGTACTTAGTAAATATTTTATTCCTCTTCTAGCTTTAAGCTATTTGGATATTAAACTTGATTGATTGATTGATTGTTTCACTAGTGGGAATATCAAGAATTCTAGTATTCAGCTAGGCATGCAAACCTGGTGCGAGTTCTTTACAAACCACTTCCATGCGGATTTACATGCAGATACCTACTTGCAGCTAAAATGGGGTTATCTTGCCGATTGTATAATAAATAGTTCCGGTATAGTCCTATTTTACCTGTGTGCTATATTCGCTTATTGTACGCATTATTTCTTACTTCTTCCAGCATTCTTTTTCGTTTGATTGTTTTTTTCGCGTTGTGTGTCTGGGGAGAATTTCTTGAGACGTGAAGAAAATAACATTAATGTGTCATTGAATGAAACTTTTGCTGTAGGGGTTCATGCATGCCAAGTGATGCGGTGTATTGGTTGGATTATTTTTTTGCTACAGCTTCCTGCGCTTGAGGCGTGCGGTAAAAATAAAGGCATAAAATAGAAAATACGCCAAGCTGCAAGTCGGGTATTGTATTTGTGTTGCACTGTTCATTGTACAGTGACCATGATTCGTTTTTATCAGAGGTCGTTTGCGAGGGTTTTATTACTACTCTTTGTCTATGTAGGTTAATAATAATATATTCGTATATACGAAGATGGGAAGTATTAAGCGACAGATGATTTTGAAATGATTGTTAGTTGAATTTTAAAATGATAGAAAATAGAAGTTCATGGGTTAAAATACAGGCCGACGGGGATTTTATTTCAGCGCAGTACCTGCGATAAGAAAGTTTATTTCTCCCCAATGTGTCGACTAATGTGGAAAAAGCGAAAAATATATTCTAATATCTGTCATTCACTTAAAAGTTCAAGTAAAGAGAACTTCTGTTAAATATCCCTCTTCAAGAAGAAGAGTTTCTGCTTAAAGTATAGATGAAGGCCTACCTACAGAGATATTCCTTCAGCCCAAACTGACTACGAACCATGTTTGACTGCGCCAAACCGATAGGCCAGCAGAATCTTGTTGATCACACATTCGTTTTGGCTTGAGCCCGAAGAGGAACCTTGCCAAAAGGAGCCGAAATATCTGAGGAATAAAACTCAGCTGGTGGATCGTTTAGCACAGTTAAATATGAAGGCTTTCTGTTGATTGGTGGCTCAGAAATTGGCGTTTCTTTTGTATCGCAATAACCTGCTTTGTTGCCGGCTTTGAATCCTTGCTCTGTTCGCCGTTTCTGTCTCACCTTCAGTGTCATATTCTCAGAGCGTGACATATGTGATATGGAAAGGGAGCCCATCCCAGAGAACCCTTTTGCCACACTCCCATCCTAAAATCGCCGCGAGAAGTCCGTCAGATGACTAGCTACCGCACTATCAAGAACTTCACACAGGACTTGCGGAGTCTTGGGCCCAGGGGCGTCACGTATATGGAGGGGGTGGGGAAGCCCCCCCCCCCATCCCATCCCAATGTTGTCGGCCAGTCGGTAAGCAAAAAACCGAGTCTGGTTTTTCGTAAAAATTATAGTTTTTTTCATAAAAAACATTCGATTTTGCTGAAAGTCAGCCGATTTTCGCCGAAACAGTCGTTTTTTTTCTCGTAAAAACAGTCGATTTTTTGGCAAAAAACAGTCGGTGAAAATGACCTGCCAGTTGGTAAATACTTTGCCCTCCCCCAGACATTTTGGCTAGTAACGCCTCTGCTTGGGCCAAGTTAAACAAAAAGCAAAAGTTAACCAAGAATCTGAAGAATCGCGTTGTTCGATACATCTGCTATCTAGAAAGTGAAAACGCGCTACTTAATGAAGAATTCTAGGATCCGAGTATTGTCCCAAAGAGCCGTTGGGAGTAGACACATCTGCACATAATAAAATCACGTTCACCAACAAAAATCACATGCAAAATGTGACATCCAAATGCAATAGACCTGAATGTCACATGTGCCTTTCTCTTTTAGGTCAGATCTGCCGGCCAGTCTCCCCATGGCCTAACTGTTGCCAGAGCTATCAGACTCCAGCCTCCCGCGCCCCCCACTAGTGAGTGATCTTTTAGTATTGGTGGATTTAAGCTCTTCCGCCACCAATCACTTAGTTCGTCGGACCTGTAATGCCAATGCAACTTACTGCCAAACTGCAGTCACTGATTCTTAAACCCCGAAGACGCACATTTCATATGTTACATTTTAAACCCACTACTGAATCCACACTCATCTTGGCCACGATTCACGATTTTCCATGCGCGTTACGCTCCTGACGAGTGTTCGCGTACCATGTTTCTGATCCGTAAAACCGGTTATCGGAATCTTGCCGAGTTTTTGCTAGGAGTCTATGGGTCTGGAAAAAGGCTTAAAACAGGCTAAGTCGTTGATAATTCTTTAAAAACTGAGCTTAGTTTTACATGCAGGTAGTATTGAATATTGGAGCATAAACAGTAAATAGTGCGAGTTGTGTTTTAAGGATATGGTGTATATTTATGTTTTCTTCCTGTAATAGTCTTTTTCTTCATTTTTTGCTTTACGTTGAGCGTGTTCCATCCTACACCGTAGTTACCACGCATGACATCACAAATTCTGCCTTTTTGTCGTCAAGGCTGGAACGATTTTTGTATTTTCCAGTGAAATATCATACCACGGGTGAATCCGACCAATCACGTGACAGAGATTCGTGGTTACTACGCTTACCACGCTCGATTTCGACAAGGCTGGAACGGTCAGCGTAGTAACTTTTCGTGAGGCTGGAACGGGTTTAGTAACTAATAGTTACTATTGGTACGAGGGTGGAACACGCTCGTTATAGTCATTTTTATTATTCATGCATTTTTCCATCAGCTACGACGCTTTGGCAGCGATAATCCGGCCCTTCTTGGCAAGGGTCCTCGTCAGACTGTCGAACGTCAGACAACGTTGGGGAAGAAACCAACTGCAAGTGCAGGTTCATTTATCCGTTTTATGCATTGTTTCAATATGTGTTTCAGTCAGCTCGGGCTCAAGGAGTATTGATTTGACCATCTTTGCCTTAGTTCTCGAAAATGCTTTATTGAGGAGAAACAGCTTTTGTGTTTAAAGCACAGGCGACACTAGTTTTCACCTCCCTTTTGCAACAGCCTTCCGTGAAAGAAAAAAGACGGACTATAAGGTATCACAGTAAACAATATCAGCGACTCCGCATGGGGCAAATAAATCATCAAGCAATCAAATACTCGTCTTTTTCAAAAACATGTTCTTGGATTTTCAACTTAAAAAAATCTTGCGTTTTCATAAAACTTCGATATAGATATAGTGGCAAAAGATTGATTTAAGTTGGATCTTTCCTGTTTTAAGGAGCCATCAACAGAGTCGATAACGTGGAGATCGGCTCATACGTGCCACACGGTGACACATTGGACTATGAAGACTCATCTATGCTTGCAGCCTCCATTGAGGTAAGATCACCGACTCACCGCTTATACATGCATTTGTCAGCCTGCTAGTGCGGGGACAGCACGTGCTAGTTTTTTTTGGCAAAGCGACATTGTTGTGGTCAATACATGGACATAAGGCAGAACTCAAGCGAAAAGTTTGGTTGTTATTGAGGTCGAAAATCTATACGGTGTGTAGTAACACACAGAGGCGTTACTAGCCAAAATGTCTGGGGGGGGGGGCAAGGAATTTACCGACTGGCTGGTAATTTTTCGCGACTGTTTTTCAAGAAAAAAAACGACAATTCCGAAAAAATAGATTGATTTTCAGAAAAAACAAGAGCTGTAAGCTCATATGGCACTTGCATGGGTCAAGATGATTTGATTGATCAAAAGTAAGTTTCGACTTTGCGGTTGAGATGCGCGCTCTAAGGGAGCTGGAACTTCATTTGAAAGCAAAACCCTTGAGGCAAAACTGCTAATGGGCTGATGGGCATCACGAAAATGCATATATTGCTTAAAAGTATTTTTTTTACTTTGCGGTCAAGATTGGTACTTTAAGGAATAATCGGAATTGGGACGTAGCAATTTCTAAGCAAATGTTGTTGAGTCTCCAATATTCCAGCGAAGTTTCATCGTCCTAGCACATCTGGAAGTACCTTAACGCGTGATCACCGGAATCCCAGACCCCCCCCCCCCCCCCCTTCTCCAACTCCACCCACAATAACCGGAGCCAATCCGGTTCTGTAAATGATTAATCCAGAGCATCTGTTTGTCATTCCCACGAAGTTCGATCCAGATCACACCAGTCTAAGCGGGTCAAGTATTTTCCGCCCTCCCCCCAATTATCGTCGGATTCGGTCCGGAAATGAAAAAGGTCACAAGAGAAAAATGTCCTCTGTTTAATTATTAAATTTCACTCGAATCCGATCACCCGTTCCAAAGTTACGCATGACTCAATATTCCGGATTCCCCTCCATTCCCCAGTCAGTTTGACCGGGTCCCTGATATGCCTTCCAAGTTTCGTCGTGAAAATCCCCCAAAAAACGGAATTCCGGGAAACCCCCTCCTCCCCCCCCCCTCAAGTTTCCGGATCCAGTCAAATTATGTAAAAGATTTACATGGACCAGATGTTTGTTCTTCCCAGCAAGTTTCACTCCGATACCATCATTCTAACCGTTTCCCGAGATTTCCGGTGCACCCCCCCCCCCCCCAGCTCCCCCGCGGTGCACGTAGCCAATCCGATTCAGCAAATGACTTACCTAGAGCATCTGTTTGCTCTTCCCACAAAGTTCCATCCCGGTCCCTCCATTCTAAACGGGTCACGTATTCCCCCCCCCCCAATAGTTGCCGGATCCGGTCCGGATATGAAAAAAATCATCGGAGAAATGTCCTCTGTTCAATTCTTAAATTTCACTCGAATCCGATCACCCATTCCAAAATTACGCATGACTGAAAATTTCGGATTCCCCTCCCTCCACTCCCCCACCATTATCTGATCGACAAAATTTTTATTTTGAAGTCAGTTTGATTGGGTCCCTGATATGCCTGCCAAGTTTCATCGTGAAAATCCCCAAAACCACCATCACCGGAATTCCGGGACCCCCCCCCCCCCCCCATAAGTGTCCGGATCCAGTACAATGGTCTAAAGGACTTATCTAGAGCAGATGCTTGTTCTTCCCAGCAAGTTTCACTCCGATCACTCCATTCTAACCGTTTCTTGAAATTTCCGGTCTCCCCCCCCCCCAACTCCCCCCTGGCTGCCGAATCCGGTCAAGACTTCAAACGGGACATTACAAACATATATTCTATTCAGTTATGAAGTTTCATTACAATCCGATCATCCGTTCGAAAGTTACACACTTCTCAATTTCCCGGATTCCCCTCCCTCCACTCCCCCCACCATTATCTGATCGACAAAATTTTTATTTTGAAGTCAGTTTGATTGGGTCCCTGATATGCCTGTCAAGTTTCATCGTGAAAATCCCCAAAACCACCATCACCGGAATTCCGGGACCCCCCCCCCCCCCCCCATAAGTGTCCGGATCCAGTACAATGGTCTAAAGGACTTATCTAGAGCAGATGCTTGTTCTTCCCAGCAAGTTTCACTCCGATCCCTGCATTCTAACCGTTTCTTGAAATTTCCGGTCTCCCCCCCCCCCCCCCAACTCCCCCCTGGCTACCGAATCCGGTCAAGACTTTAAACGGGACATTACAAATATATATTCTATTCAGTTATGAAGTTTCATTACAATCCGATCATCCGTTCGAAAGTTACACACTTCTCAATTTCCCGGATTCCCCTGCGGATTCCCCTCCCTCCACTCCCCCCACCATTATCTGATCGACAAAATTTTTATTTTGAAGTCAGTTTGATTGGGTCCCTGATATGCCTGCCAGGTTTCATCGTGAAAATCCCCAAAACCACCATCACCGGAATTCCGGGACCCCCCCCCCCCCCCCATAAGTGTCCGGATCCAGTACAATGGTCTAAAGGACTTATCTAGAGCAGATGCTTGTTCTTCCCAGCAAGTTTCACTCCGATCCCTCCATTCTAACCGTTTCTTGAAATTTCGGTCTCCCCCCCCCCCCAACTCCCCCCTGGCTACCGAATCCGGTCAAGACTTTAAACGGGACATTACAGATATATATTCTATTCAGTTATGAAGTTTCATTACAATCCGATCATCCGTTCGAAAGTTACACACTTCTCAATTTCCCGGATTCCCCTGCCCTCCACCCCCCCCCCCCAAATGGTCGTGTCAGAAAACTGATTATTTATAAGTTTGTTTGGTCGGGTCTCTGATAGGCCTGCCAAGTTTGATGGTCCTAGCACAACTGGAAGTACCCTAACTCGAAAAAGTGTGACAAAATGCCCTAAATCTCAAGTTTCGAGCGCCCCCACTCCCCCGCATATGGTCGGATCGGGAAACTGATTATTTCCAGGTTCGTTTGGTCGGGTCCCTGATATTCCTGCCAAGTTTCATTGTCCTAGCTCATCTAGAAGTACCCTAACTCGGAAAAAAGTGACAAAATGCCCTAAATTTTCAAGTTTCCAGCGCCCCGCACTCCCCCGCATATGGGCGGATCGGGAAACTGATTATTTCCAGGTTATTTTGGTCGGGTCCCTTATATTCCTGCCAAGTTTCATTGTCCTAGCTCATCTGGAAGAAAATGCCCTAAATTTTCAAGTTTCCAGCGCCCCAACTCCCCCGCTTATGGTCGGATCGGGAAACTTATTATTTCCAGGTTACGTTGATCACGTCCCTGATATTCCTGCCAAGTTTCATTGTCCTAGCTCATCTGGAAGTACCATAACTCGAAAAAGTGTGACAAAATGCCCTAAATTTTCAAGTTTCGAGCGCCCCCACTCCCCCGCATATGGTCGGATCGGGAAACTGATTATTTCCAGGTTCGTTTGGTCGGGTCCCTGATATTCCTGCCAAGTTTCATTGTCCTAGCTCATCTAGAAGTACCCTAACTCGGAAAAAAGTGACAAAATGCCCTAAATTTTCAAGTTTCCAGCGCCCCGCACTCCCCCGCATATGGTCAGATCGGGAAACTGATTATTTCCAGGTTAGTTTGGTCGGGTCCCTGATATGCCTGCCAAGTTTCATTGTCCTAGCACATCTGGAAGTACCCTAACTCGGATATGTGGGACAAAAAACTTGGACCGACCGACAGACGGAATTGTGATCGGTATATGGCACTTGAGCCAGAGGCTACAAGTGCCATAATTACTAATTTGACGAAAAGTCGACTGATTTTCAGAAAAATTGACTGTTTTAATGAAAAAAATCAACTGTTTTGGCGAAAAATTGCGGCGCTTCGTGCCGACTCGGTTATTTTTTACCGACTGGCTGACAACATTGGGGGGGGGGGGGGTCCCCCCCCCCGGCCGTGACGCCCCTAGTAACACATGCATAAGAACTAAAATAAAATAATGCAACAGAAAAGGTAATCGCCTCTAAAAGATTTTTTAGAATTGGGAATTATCATACTGAACAGAATTAAAATCTAGCATGTTATAGCTAAGATGTTTAAAATAAAACAAAAAGTCTTTCGCTTCTGTGAATTTTCCGTTACGCTTATAACACTAAATTGAATGTCAGCTGTGTGAATTAAGGTACTTAGTAATATACGTAACAAAGATTCAACCTTACCTTAGACCAGTGGTTCCCAACCTTTTCCGTACTGAGTACCCCTGATCAAGGTTCAAAATGGTTCCGTACCTCTTTTTTGACGAATCGTTGTTTTACTATTTTTTATCCATTGTAAACAGTGATAAGGCATATAAATCTAAAATTGTGCACGATAGTGCATCTCGTCTTGAGGATAATACTGACTCTGAGTTAGGAGACTCAAAAACAGTTGAAGCGAGATATGAAAGCTATAGATTAACTTGATTTTGTACCTTCGCGTACCCCTTGCGAAGATCTCTCGTACCCCTTTGGGTACGCGTACCACCGGTTGGGAACCACTGCCTTAGACCGTAGTTCCTCCTGTGCCGCCAGAGGCACCCAGGGCGTCCAGAAAGAGCCGCCAGTCATCCCTCATACGTGCTGCTGTCCAGACGTCTTCCCACCGGGGTTGTGGGCAAGATAGATTCAAGCAGAAAGTTTATTCGTTATTCATGTGGTTGTGAGGACAGGGTCTCCCGAACAGTTTTCCCACGGACAGTTTGTCACACGGACAAATTTATTCCTCTCGCGGGTGTCATCGCGTCTTCCAGTAAACCGCAGTTCTTGAAAGGATTGCAGAAATGTAATGTTTATTTGAGATCCTGGTTGGTCAGCTTGGAAAGGCTTCCCATTGCCCATGCGATTGGCACATAAGTTATTCAGTGTACTAAGAAATGGACAGGAGTCCGATTGGTGGTGATTTAATAACAAAAAAAAAATCTGCAAGGTCGGTGCTATTCTGGAGATATTAATTAGCTCCAGTAGCGTATATAAGGCCCCCCCCCCCCCGAAATTCTTGGAAAAAGGGTTTTCAGTTAGAAAAACGTGTGCGAAATACGGGCGACAGGGGCTATCTTCATCCGAAATTTTCGGAAAAGGAGTTTTTTTACGGGAAAAACGTACGCGAAAATACAAATTGAGAAGCTAAATCGAAATTATTTACAGTATGGTTCAGTAACTGATCTTAGAAACAGTTTTTGAGTCGTAGTGTGCATGATTACAAGATTAAAAGGTTTTTTTTGCACCTAGAGGTATTTTTAGTGTTAAAAACGGTCAAAATATGCAAAAAAGACCGAAAAATATGAAGGGTGGCCTTCGGCCGCATATTTTCACTGAGCTGTCGCCCCTCCCGAAACGAATCGGAATATACGCTACTGATTAGCTCAGGCACACACGAATTCTCATTTTTTGGGCATGGCGGTCCAGCATCTGGGCATGCCCCAACGTCTAGGAACGGTGCTCATATGTTAGGGCACCACGGCAAGGGCATGGTACCCGCCTAAAAGTCTGTTTGAAAAGCAAATTTCCAGTTCGGATTCTCTTCAGCAGTTGACAACAGATTTTTCTGGGGCTACCATGCCCTTGATGTAGGGTACGGTGCCCCAACGTATGAGCACCATGCCCGTAAGTTGGGGCACCATGCCCAAAATGTGAGGATTTGTGTATGGCTTTATTAGCTCTAGTATTACCAGTTTTCCAAGTAGAATAATACAAGCTAAGGAACCAGAACTGACTTATTGAGTCATCCGCTGTTTATTAATAATAGTAATACAATGCAAAAAATAGGCCGTTGGCCTCTACAAGGGGTCGTTTAAAACACTGTTCGTTGCAGACAGTTTCGGTGCAAAGATTGTCCAAGGAATTCTTGTAACCATCGATAATCCGTACCTGAGACCTTAGTTTCCCCAGAGCCATCCGTGGTACATAGGGAGGGCGTTGACAAAGCTTCTCCATTCGTCCCGCATTGATGCCGGGGCTGGACTAAATCTCAGCCGATTATCTGTTACTGGTAACATCAGTGTGACGTCGTGAAGGAAGTTCGGGAATTCGATTGAAAATATGTTGTTAAATATATATTTTGATCTATAGATATAGAGCCGAACGGTCAGCGAGGCGCCGGACGCGTTTACGTTTATTAACCGCTCTGTGGACAGTCATTTAGGTTTGGAAATGGAAAACATGTATTTCTCATGTAATTTGATGTGGCGCTTTCTTGTCCCGTCTGGCTTCCAATCATACGTTCAGATGGAAGTGCGCTCCAGCAGTCCATCACTCTATTTTGAAAAGACCATCTGCCAATGTCCTTTGATATATGCCATCCGCCAATATCCTTCCTCACCATCTATTTTGTCTGTTTTCTTTTCTTCTTTCCGTCCTTCTGAAGGTTCTGTGTGTTGAAAGTTATCATTAATTCTTACATTCCTTCTTGGTTTCCCCACTTCTGCTAGTAACTCTTTTCTAACATCTAATTTGGAAGTGAAGAACCCTTTGCAGATTTTGAATGGAAAGATAAAACTTTGATAATGGTTTGACATATTCTTGTACATCACAACCTTTTCCCTTTCTTAAAAAAAAAGTTTCCTGATATGTTTATTTATTTTTTCTTTCTTTTATATTTGATTGCATGTTAAGTAGGCTGATGTGTTTGTAGGTCAGTTGCTTTGTAATCATGTGATTGTTGTGAATTTTGACTGATGTATTGTGTCCTAAAATTTTAATATTCACTCTTCAGGTTTGGACGAATCAGATAAATAATAATATGTTTGTTTTGTCCAGGTTGCTAGCTCAGAAGCGGCCAGTCACCATCGAGCCCCATCACCTGCCTTCAGTACAACCTCTAGCGTGACCCGACATACCACATGTGGTAAAGCCGGAAGTATGTGGACCCCAGAAATGATATCACAACAGTACATTAAAACTCTGAGACCTGACTGCTTCGATCCCTACGAAGCTGGACCTGATTTGTAAGTGATTTTTCTGTCTCAGCGAACACTGCCGTCTCCTGAGCGAGCCTAGGCATTAGTCGTGTTTTTTGTCACCTAGCTACCAAGGCCTTGGTTAATTTTTGCGTTTTTTGCACCAAGCCCTTAGTCCTCACTGCTCTTTTGACCGTTTTTGGACCAAGGCCTTTGTCCTTTCTGCTCAGGCCTGCGGAGAATTTAGATTGATCAACTCCCAGGTGAGTTGACCAATCCCGTCAGGAGAACGGCCCCTGACTTCTCTCTGCCAAAAAACGGTCAAATTAGCAGAAAGGAGAGAGGACTTGGGAGAAAGGCCTTTTGAGCTGTTTTGGCAAAAGACGCTACTATTGATTCTCATTCTGACCAGAATTAATCGTTACACATTTTTTCATGAAATTAAAATTTCACTCCAAGTTCACTCTCTATTTTCGACGAAAAGTCACTTTAAAGGATCCCTTTTGCTCATTCTGCCTTTTATAATATACCTAGCTCCCTTGTAGAAGTATAAGCTTCTAAAATTCCCACCTTTCTCCATTGTTTCGTTCTGTGCCTACGAATTCTTAGCGCTTTTCCGGCTGTGCCGAGTTTTGGCCGTCAGACAACGTAAAGTTTGCCGGAATCTTAAATGTCCCGCCAACATCTCTTTCACATATAAGGATATGATAATCTTCTCTTTTTGACTTCTTTTATTTGCTTAGTTTTACAACTTTTTAACCACGGCGCGTTCAGTTTTCAAACGTTTTGCGCTCAGCCGCCGCATCGGAGAGCAGGAAGGCTGGATAGAGTCGACAAGCTCTAACAAGAAAATCGCTAATTTCAGATGGAAACTAATGGTGTTTTCGAAAATCGTCTTTTCTGGTCTGTTTCGTAAGGAGAAGATCATTTCTTGTAAGAGTTGTGCTGGTTATAACCATTTTACTTACCAGTGTCGGGTTTGACCTAACCGGTGCACACGAATCAGTAATCGAAGTAGCAGAAAGAACAGATGCCTTGGAGCTCTTTTGGCAAAAAACGCGACTATTATCTTCCACTCAAAGTCGTTCTCGCGCATTCGCCCTGTAGCTCAGGTTAATCATAATGTGACGCATCGGTCACGGAAAAGTCGCAGAGTGCATTCGCTTTGCCTCAAAATTTCGAAGCAGAATATGATATTCGAGTCCGACTGAAAAAATCGACCGTATGTGCACAGACCTTAAAGGATCCCTCACACTATTTACTCTTCAACTTACGGTATTTAAAATATTTGAACACTTTAAAACTGGGATGTGCTTTCAACAAATAACCCACGGTTTGGGCTGTTTTAAGCCTTTTCCGAGACCCGTTGACTTGTAGCGAAAACAGGGAAACAATTTACCCAACCGGTTTTTCTGTTGGAAAAGCTTTTCGCAGACAACCGTCGACAGCATGATTCGCATCGAAGGTAGCAAAACACGGCAAGTGAGAAAATCAGCGTGGTTTTATTAGAGGGTTTAGAATATACCGTACGAAATTGGGGTCACCGGGTATAGAAATATATGAAGTAATTATGGAAGTAGGTTGCGTTAATATTATAGGTAAGACAGGTCCTTTAAGTCATAAATATTCTTTGAGCCCAAGCTGACTTTGAAACATTTATTCAAACAATGTTTACAACGGGTACATCAGCTACGATTCTTCATCAGCGATATTTCGGCCCTTTTTGGCAAGGGTCCTCGTCAGGCTGTCAATCTTCTGGTTCAACTTCGGGGAAGGAAACAAACCTGTAATCAGGTTACAGGTTTGTTTCCTTCCCCGAGGTTGAACCAGAAGATTGACAGCCTGACGAGGACCCTTGCCAAAAAGGGCCGAAATATCGCTGATGAAGAATCGTAGCTGACGTACCCGTTGTAAACATTGTTTGAATAAATGTTTCAAAGTCAGCTTGGGTTCAAAGAATATTTATCTACGAAGTACGGAACTTGCACAGCCCAGACATGCAGACAATTATCCAACTTGGCCGGAAGGAAAGGACAAGTGATAAACCAACTGAAGTTTTTAGTAAGATGCAGAGACAACGGACTAATCCCAACTTCAATGCTTCACAACATTGGACACCCGGACTCGAGGAATAAGAAGAAAGTGGAACAACGTATTTCGCAGATTCTCCTCAAAGACACGATTGCCGGTTTAAGGTCAAAATGGGCGATGACATCACGCGAATTCGTTTAGATTACAGGTTTGTTTCCTTCCCCGAAGTTGAACCAGAAGATTGACAGCCTGACGAGGACCCTTGCCAAAAAGGGCCGAAATATCGCTGATGAAGAATCGTAGCTGATGTACCCGTTGTAAACATTGTTTGAATAAATCTTTAAGTCATATTTGACGGTGCAAAACGGATAATTCAGCTGCATTTTATTCGAGCAATATTTCGGCCCTTCTTGGCAAGGGTCCTCTTCAGGCTCAAGCCGCTCAAGCTGGAAAATAAACTTAGAGTCTAAAACCAAAATGCATAAGAATTTATACCCTTTCGACGACCCAATCGAACAACAAAAACAGTCGCCGAGTCCAGAATAAAATCACAGCACTAGCTTTAACCCCAACCAACTTTCAGAGAAGAAGTTCTCAAAAGCAGATATTTAAGGAAGAATCTTAAATTGTTTTTCCACAAGTTTATTTTCCAGCTTGAGCGGCTTGAGCCTGAAGAGGACCCTTGCCAAGAAGGGCCGAAATATTGCTCAAATAAAATGTAGCTGACTTATCCGTTTTGCACCGTCAAAAATGATTCGCAGTCAGCTTGGGCCGTAGGAACATCTATCCTTTAAGTCAGCTGAATGGTCGAGCTGACAAAACTTTCGCGGTGAAATACGAAGAAACCAACACTTGCCTGCCTACACAAGGGAGATCTGGTTGAGGAACACAAGCTTTGGAATGGAGTCGACGATAGTAGCCTCGTAGACGGCTCTGTATCACTTGACAACTTTTCAACCGATAAGTCAATCACTTGACAAACAAATTTCGACAAAATGCCGTTAAATAAGTTTTTTTTTTGTGTTAAACGTTATGATAATATAACTTTTTTCGAACAGGTATGTAATGCATACCCTCCTATGACCCACGGTCAGTTATATTACGATAATCTTCACACAGAAACTTAGCGCTAGAAATGAGAGGATGATACAAGTCATATCAGCCTCCGGAGAGGAAGATTAAGTAATATCAGCCTCCAGGATGATATAAGTCATATCATCCGATTGACAAGTTACGAACATATAGTTCGTGTAAGAACTGGTTTACATTAATAGGTACAGAAATTCCCCGTACCGAAAACCCTGCAATTAAAGTCGTTGACAACCGTTGCCGGGTCGGGAATGTGAATGTTTCTTCGTAATCGCGAAGGTCTTTTCATGTTCCTTACCCCGTGCTGAACAATACTTCGTACTACAATCTATAGAACCAAGAACAAATAATCAAGAACCTCCGTTTCCCTATCTCTGTAATACAACCATGCGGAGTCGAATATATTATGATACCCTACCCGGTGCAACCGGTCGAAGGAGGAGCTACGCAGAATATCATAATGTGTTACCTCTACAAAGAGCTGTATCGCAGTACAACTCCGCAGAAGAATACGAACGCCATCTGAGTCGTCCGCGAGTTAGACGTCACATCTAACTCGCTGAAGACCGGGTTCTCCACCCCTGCAGGCATCCTACGATTTTTCATCTGGTATGCGCAGCGGCGAAGAGGGAAGTAGACGAGCATCAACTCAAACCTCGCAGCAAGTACCTCTAGCTCCGCTCAGTTTTACCTGGGTATGCATAAGAAGGTTTTCGCGAGATCTCGGAACCACTTTCCGGCTAGCGAAGCGCATCGCGAAAACTGTGGGAAAGCGATTCCTGGAATAACTTTCGAAAAATTTTTGAATTACAAACTTTTTCGACTAAATATTGTTCACTTAACGGTTCTTTGGTTCTCATATATCCCATCGAAGTCATATTAGTCACGAATGTTACGATTGCCATTTTTTGTATTTATTAGTGACACTTGAACTATTTTTCTCCACATTTTGAAATTACGGCCGAAACATTCAACTTTCCACAGAGGTTTCCACTAACTCGTGGAATCACTTCCCGGGAAAGCTGCTTCGGTTTCGAAAGCGCAAAAACCGGGTTGGAAAGTTCGGTAACTTCCCGAAGTAGCGCGAAAACCATTGGAAAGTGATTCCGACTTTGATTTCCAGCTCGCGAAAACCCTCCTATAGTCACTCCATGGGACCAGAGACGGAGGTTCTGTTATATTGTTTATTCTTTATAAAATGTAATGCCACCGGATGTTCTTGTCAAGTAAAGGAACTCAAATCTCTCAATATGGATGGCCAATAACCGGCTCTCGCAGGGGCATTGCTCGAGTGTAGGGGTGTAAGCAGCTTCCGTCGTTGCCAGACCGTCAGTCGATTCCTTCGGCAAAGCACTTGGCGACCATGTTGGAAGTGAGAAAGATTGTATTAAGATTGTAGACCCTGAACATCAAGCGTCAATGAATCGATCAATGAAAATTTTCTGGCACCGGTCCTTCAACTGTTCATCCGACTTTTCGGTAAAGATGGAAAATGGAAAGCGATTCAAGAGAAGAGGTTTCCTGTCTTTCAGCGTTCTCCGCTGGAGAGTGTTTCCGGAATCCTCAGAAACCCTACTTACACCGGATACAAGCTTTTCGATAATTACTGGTGTATAACCTCTTATGTTCTTTTTTAAGCAAAAAACGACGAATCGACAAGACAGGGAAAGGGCTTCGGTATTTCTCGATGGTTGTTTGTGAAAAAGTACAAAGGAAAGGAACGACGAGCTACAACGAAGTGGCTGACGAGTTGGTGACAGAGTTTCTAGAACAGGCGAAATCAGAGGGTCAGTTGCACGACCAGTATGACCAGAAGAATATCAGACGGTAAGTAGTACTGCCGATTTTTGCCAGTTGAATTTTATTATAGCTATATTTCGGCCCTTCTTGGCAAGGGTCCTCTTCAGGCTCAAAGCCGCTCAGGTTTGAAAAACGAACTTGTGGGGAAACCAGAACGGCCGAAATGTAGCTATAATAAAATTCAGCTGACGTATCCGTTTTGCAATATTAAAAAAAAAAGTAGGAACTTGTCACGTAGTTACTCGTTTGAAGTAGACTTACTCTGCGTCGTCAAGGTTCGAGGTCTTCACTTTCACAAGTTTGATAAAATTTACGCCTGGATGAGCGGAATATTTATGTTACAATACTTTAAAGCACACCTCGCACTTAATGTTTATGTTCCAATATTAAAAACTATCTTAATAATGTAACACTAGGCTCTGTTTTTAACAAATTACACGCATGGAAACTAGTGAATCGTGGCAAGTGCAAAGATTAGTGAGGTGTCGTTAGCGGGTTCGAAATGTAACATATGAAATTTAAGTCTCCGGGTTTATGAATTAATGAATGCAGTTACGGATGTAGGATGCATCGGCAATATAGGTACGACGAGTCCTTTCAAGCACAACTCTTACCAAAAATTATCTTTTCATGATAGAATGGCTCAGAAATATCGTTTCAAAAAATACCATTACTTTCCACGAGAAATTACCGATTTTCTTATTAGGGCTTGTCCGCTCTATCCAGCCTCCCCTTTCTCCGACGCGGCGGCTGGACGCAAAATATTTGAAAACTGAACGCGCCGATATCAAAAAGTGGAAAACCAACCTGAATGTCTGCCATGTCTTCCAGGATGAAAAATAATACTTTGAAGCTTCTCATGTCAGAGCATCTGTGAAGCGTCGTTGACGCTTCCGGTGAAGTTTGCGTTGCGTGACTGTCAAGATTCGACTAGGCGAAAATAGCACGAAAAAGTCATAGATACAAAACGAAACAATTGCGAGAGGCGGGGATTTCAAGATCTTATATACCATACGAGAGCTAGGGATAATATGAAAGGCAAAATAGGCAAGACGAGTCCTTTAAATAATAATAATAATTTTATTTTTCACCACCAAAAAGCACATGGCATAGACGGAGTATGAATAAAGAAAGAAAAGAAGAAGGAAACACAACACAACATACAGACTAAGACAACATTATACTATCTATAAAACTATCATATTGTAGAAGAATGCTCTCCCATTGATGCTTAATCTTATTGTTGTAATTCTGTATAAGTTGTCCAACTGCTGCAAGTGGGTCACTGATGTTGTAAGTAGTGACGATTTTACTATTTCGGGTCCAAGACGAAAGTGTCATGCTTCGCGAAAACATAATCTTGCAAAGGGTCTCGAGGGCGCATCCATGTGTCATCCATGCTATCAAACTTCTGGTAGTGTATTCATGTTAGTTTCTGACATTTTCTAGTAAAGCAGGATGCAGAATTGGCCGGCAGAAACCACATGAAAAAAAAAAACTCCAGCTGGTCTCAACATGACAAAAATTGATTTGTTGATTTCATTATTGCCTAACGAGTAAAAAACGGAGTGTTAAAAGCAGTTAAAAATGAAGGCAAAAAGTTCGACAGTTTCAGTGTCCAATGGAGGAAGGTGTAGTTGTTTCAAATGAACACCAACTGTAAAGTCCGCTAAACAAGAGAATAAGTATTTTCTAAAAGTAACCCAAGCATTAAACGGAACTAACGGTTCCAGTTTCGTAAAGGTTTACTGATACGTAAAGCTGTATATTCGCCTGCTACAGGAAGGGTGTCCAACCTCAGAAAAGATTTAGAATTTCCAGAGAAGTATTTCCTTTTACATTTTCTTTGAATCTTCTTTAATCCTCGTTCAGAATAATCTATCTGGGTGAAAAAGGAACCAGCAACTATGACAAACATACTAGATTGAAGCTAATTGAATGGTTTACATATTGGATAAATAAATATTGCTTCAGTATTTCTCGTTCAACATATTTTTCTTTTCAAACAAGATCCCTTCATTCTAACCTTACCTCGATTGATTCCAAAATGATGAAAAAGGTAGAGTACTAGAGTCGATAGCCAGAAAATCCCTTTCCAGAGCAGCTTCAAAACAAAGAAAAGGCACAGAATTTGAATATTTTGGATACATGACTGTTGGAAAAGTCATATTTTGCCTCTTGACTGTCAGGAGGCATGTACATTTCATTTTGACATGTTCGCGGCAAAAATCGAGGTAGTGTACAAACGAGGCCAGGTACCTCTCCTGTACCTCTACTGTATTTGAATCATATTTGACGGTGCAAAACGGATAAGTCAGCTACATTTTATTCGAGCTATATTTTGGCCCTTCTTGGCCTTTCAGGTGACTCGAAAACCAAAATGCAGAAGAATCTCTACCCTTTCGACGACCCAGTCGAACAACAAAAACAGTAGCCGAGTCCAGAATGAAATGACAGCACCAGCTTTAACTCCAACCAACTTTCAGAGAAGTTCAGAAAAGCAGATATTCAAGGGAGAATTTTTGATTGATTTTCCACAAGTTTATTTTCCAGCTTGAGCGGCTTGAGCCTTAAGAGGACCCTTGCCAAGAAGGGCCGAAATATAGCTCGAATAAAATGTAGCTGACTCACCCGTTTTTTGCACCGTCAAATATGATTCGCAGTCAGCTTGGGGTGAAGGAACGTCTATTTGTTTTGTATAACCAAACATAGTGCCATGAAATGGGTGGCCCAGTCAACCACAAGCCCCTGATTTTTGGGTACAGTAGAGGTAGGCTAGGCTTATTTTTTATTACAAACGAGGTCAGGTACCCCTCCTGTATGTCAGAAAATTACATCATCGTCACCACGTCTAGTAAATTTGGACCATTTCTTGCTGGTCATTTCTTTGGACATGTTTCGACAAGTTTACTGGGATCTCTGTGTTCTTGGAAAACTGGGAAACAAGACCGAACAACCCTGAAATCTTGTTTTCCTGAAATAACGGAAGTGAGACTAATCCTATGAATATAAGGTTTGAAGTCAAGCTGACCGTTCATCACGAAAGAGAAAAAAATTTATGATTTTATTGTAGTTAATTATAATTATCCTTACAGTTATAGTTATCCCTCGCGTAACATCTAAGAGGGATGATTAGCTGATCAAGAAAAGTTTTTTTTTTCTTTCAAGACCAATTCTCTAAAACCTTGCGAAGACGACAACGGTTATCCATCAGCGAGACCTCATTTCTTTTTCCTGTACCAGAAACGGGACTGAAAATTGGCTAGCCGTTTTGTTTGGCGACAGTTCCGAAATAGGGGTTGCTGCTTCCCTTTCACACACTGACAGAAGTTTGATAACAGATAAAGCATTTTTTTTTTTTCATCCTCATTTTAAATTTTATCATAATACATTATACATAATATGTGTACATAATACATAATACTATGTATAGCGTATACATAATACATAGTATGTGTTATACATAATACATACCTTTTAAATAATATCTTTATAGAAATATGAAACTTAAGAGGGTCATAACAGAAGTTTTCCCTCGAAATGTAAAACTTAAAAGGCCCGTAACAGATATTAAAGGACATCGAGGTTGATATCGGAAAATAACACCGAGACGGTCATTGAAAATAACCAAACCGAGCCGAAGGCGAGGTTGATATTTCTAAATGGCCATGGATATTGTCATTCTGACACCAACCGAAATGGAGGTGTGTTAACTCTTATAATTTTTTCGAACGCTCTGGAGGCTGATATGACTTATATCGTCCTCTCCGGAGGCTGATGTGACTTACATCATCCTGGAGGCTGATGTGACTTACATCATCCTGGAGGCTGATATTACTTATATCATCCTCTGCGGAGGCTGATATGACTTGTATAATCCTCTCCGAAGGCTGATATGACTTATATCATCCTCTCATATCTAGAGCTAACTTTCTGTGTGAAGATTATCGTAATATGACTGACCGTGGGTCATAGGAGGATAGGCATTACATATCTGTTTGAAAAAAGTTATATTGTAATGTTTAACACAAAGGCGCAAAAACGTGCTATTTGTTATCAAACTTCTCAGCGTGCACTGAAGCGTAAGCCTTCTACACCAAGCGAGGCAAATCTTGCTTTGTTTCTGCCAAGCCTCGATACAAACTTTGCATATAGAAAATCTTCGCAAGGCAAGATTCTTCCGTCCATTTTTGTGTTTGCGTTATCGCAACAAAACACGCATAAAAAAACACATAGATTGAATATTAGTACATACCAAACATTATAAATAATACATACGAGTATATAGTTGCAATTGCATCCTGATTTCCGTCAGAATTCTAGCCTATGCCTGTCATCGGCTGATTGGACTTTTTTTTTTTTACTGATAGCTGTATTATATAGTTATTTTTCTGTTGTCGTTTTTCTTTTTTCCTCTGTTATCTCTACTCCACTTTCTTTTGCTGAATTTTTTTTCATTAAAAATATACTTACTTAGATGTACTGTGTTTATATATATATATTATATGTATTGAAAAACCCAAAGGCCATATACAGGTTAAACAAACAACTCATAGGAAACTAAACAAAATAACAAACTAAGAAACATCACTGCCCAACTCGAGTGCTTTTCGCGCAAAATTACCCAAAAGAAACAATCTCTCTTGGTGACGTAGAACGTAAGATACCAAGAAGCTGCCCACCATTCCGAGAAAACAATGAACCCCTTAAGTGCGGAAGATTGATAAACGTGTAACCAGCACAGAAATTAAAGGACCTCTATTGCTTATTCTGCCTTTATAATATGATAAGCTCCCATATGGAATTATAAGTTTCTAAAAACCCCACTTTTCTCCATTTTTTCGTTTCATAACTACGGTTTTATCCCTTTTTCGGCCTTGCCGAGTTTTCCCGTCACCCAACGAAAAGTCTGCCGGAATCTTCAACGTCCTCTGTCAACTCTTTCACGCATAAGGATGTGATAATCTTCTGTTTACTACATCTTTTATTTGCTTAGTTTCCCATTTTTTAACCAAGGCACGTTCAGTTTTCAAATGTTTTGCGCCCAGCCGCCGCGTCGGAGAGCAGGAAGGCTGGACATAGTCGACAAGCGCTAACGAGAGAATCGCTAGTTTCAGGTGGAAAATAATGGTATTTTCGAAAACGTTTTTTCTGATCCATTGATCATTTCTAGTAAGAGTTGTGTTTTAATATTGGGCTCCTATCGAGCCACCCATTCCGCTTCCTTGTGGACGAAACGCACGAGCTCTCGCGGTGCGGAAGGATCGACGCAACGCGGATTATACGCGAGTGCAACGCATGAAGCCGCTTTCACATTGACGCGTTGAGCCTTTCACACTGAGCTACGCATCGTCTGCGTCGCACTTGCCGCGAGGCAACGCAGAGCTTACGCAGATAAATTAAACACAACGCAAGAATAGAACCAAGTTCTAATTTTGCATTGCGTCGACGCGTACCCATCAGATTTTTCAGTGATATATGTAATTTTTTGAAGAATGACTGGAGAAAAACCTACCAATGACGAAGAAAAACTTACTTATGATGAAAGAAACAAAAATTGTCATTACGCATCCAGCGTGAAAGCTTCTCGCGTAGGTGTGAAACTCATACATAAGTGTCTTTTTCTTTGTGTTTATGTGTTTTATTACTTCTTTCATTTACTCCGCTTTTCAAAATGGCGGGTTATAAATAAATTACTTACTTACTTATACGCTGCGCGTCGTCGCGACGCGCGCCAATGTGAAAGCTGCTTGAGTTTTGCGTTCCTGGTGTGAACGCACCTTAACTTTTGATCTTTCTAGGAGGGTGTACGATGCGCTGAATGTACTGATGGCTATGAACATTATTGCAAAGGAAAAGAAAGAAATTCGGTGGTTAGGGCTTCCAGCGAACGCCGCGAATGAGTGCTCCGTTTTAGACGAGAGAAAGAAGAAAGTGGTTGATCGGATCAGAGCGAAAACGCAACACCTTCAAGATCTCATCATCCAGGTTAGTTAGTGATTTTGTTTTGTATTCTGTGAAATTTTTTTTTGGGGGGGGGGAATGAGAGTTGTAACTAAAACTGAGCTGGATCACTCTTCCTTCTGGCCTATAGCAGAGATGGGCGAATCCGATCATGGAAGGATTCGAATCCGAACCTAGGGCAAGGTACGAATCCGATTCCTAATCAGAATCCACCATTTTATGCTGAGGATTCGAATGCGGGATCGAATCCGGACTCGAATCTGACCGTAACAAAAATCAAATCATGTATATAGGGTATACATTAGAAATCAGAGGTGACAAAAAAACACTGATATCTGTGGTAATCAGATAACGTGATGAATAACTGAGGATGATTTGTGATGGAGACCAAAACACTGTTTGAAGACCTAATCCAAACATTCGGTTTACCTTTTCTTAGTGATCGCATGCCATGGTTTTGTTTAGATTTGAACTCGATTGCCGAGTTGCTGTTTTGGCTCGAGAAAAAACCCATGCACAACGTCTTCTTTTCTAGATGGCGGAATTTTCCAGGATTGATTAGCAAAGAATTGTAAGATCTAACTGATAATTTTTGTATGTCTTCATAGGTACGACACTGGTCTTGGTTTTATAATTTATTTGTATTTGTAATAAACAGTTGGAGCATTAGATGGAAATTATTATTTTGACCCTTGGCTCCCTACGTGCCATAGCAGCTGTCCGGGATAATCGGCTGAGATTTAGTCCAGACAGAGTTATTTCAAACCTAGGAAATTTGGTTTTTTTTTTAATTTGCTCATTGTTTTACGGTGTTTTTAGTGGTTTTGAACATTCTTAGTGACAGTAGGGATGGTTAGTGGTAGAAAGACCATTTTTTGTTGCCCGCTTTAACATAGGGAAAATGAAAACTGGAAAGACGAAGTCTAGAAATTTGAGCGGATTCGTACGATTGAGGGTTTGGAATCCGAATCTAGCGTGACACGCAGAAGATTTGAATCCTGCAAAAAGGACGAATCCTGGACTCGAATCCGAATCCGGATTCACCCATCTCTGGTCTACAGTCTAGACATTGAGCTGCGAATACAACAGATTTACAAACGACCCCGGGGCCAGCGATCGGCATGTGGTCAGATGGCTTGCCAATCCGCGACCAAAACACTGTGTAACATAGGTGTAACATTAATATGTGTAACAGTATTTTCTTTATTCTCTTCATTTACTCCGCCTTTTCAAAATGGCGGGTCATAAGTAAACTACTTATTTACTTACATACCGAAATGAATTACTCTGACTTGTCAATCCGACATCGACATAACTATAATAAGTCACGACGGAGAGCGCGAGGGGTTAGTGCCTTGTGCAAATCGCAAGCAGGACAAGAGTTGTGCTGAGCACAACACTGACTAACATCGCAACAGATAGCTACTTGTCATTTGATATAGTTACTCGTCATCCCCTTACATACCACGGCAGTGGTTGTCTCTGCTATCTTGCTGTGCTCAACTACACTGTATAAAGCATCTTGCAGTATTCGCTACTGTGATTAATCTTCTCTCTAAACAGATAATCTTATCTCTACTTCGGATTAATCTTATCTCAGTAGAGATAAGATTAATCCCAATAGGAGAAAGGGAAACTTGGAGAAACTTTTTACAGTGTAGGTTGATTTCGGTCCCGGTAGATTACTCCTTCGAGACTGTGTTAAACCTGGTGTCTTCTCGTTTCTTGGTGTGGCGCTTGTGGTCAACGATACACTAGAAGGGTAGTGTATCAAAGGAATAGAATGGCCAAATAGCGGCACTTGTCAAACAACAGAGCTCGATCGATTGTTGATTATCCTAAAATACTCCAAGCAAAGAGAGTGATCGAGAATCAGAATCGCGAACGTCTGGAAATGTGTATCTGGAAATTTTGTATCGTTAACCCATTTGTTTTCATATGGTTGACATTGTATCAAAAGTGCGATATTTTTTTGCCAGGAGCTTTAAAGGTGTTCTCTCACCATTCTAAGTTTCTTTTCTGATTTTTTCAGGATAACTATAGGGTTATAGGCTTATACTTTAAAACTCAGCTCTGCTTTCGGCAAGTTAAAAACGGGCTCAGCTGTTTTTAGCGTCTCCCCAGGCCCCTCACTTTGAATGAATGATGCGACAAAATTTGCATGAGCTGTCTTTCTGACCAGCAAGCTTCCTGGACACAACAATCGGTAATCTGAAAAGCCTCGAAGAAAGCCAAGCGCTGCAAGCGTAAAATTCAATGCAGTGTTAATTGGAGTAATGTACTGCACCGTAACTGCAAAATCTTAGGAACGGACAGAAAGATTGTGGAAGTAGGTCAGAATAGTATAGGACGGGTCCTTTATGCAAAAAAGCTGTAGATATTTCCTATTTATATGCTGGGTCCGTCACCTTTAACTTTAAATTTAACAGTTTTTGGTTTATAAGAAAATTTTGTGAGTTTGGCCGAGCCTCATGGGCGAAGGGAACTGGAGATGTACCGCGACAAATATGTGTGTTTTAATGTTGGATATAATGTAACTTGCATCTGAGTGAACCAAGTTCACCTCTCTGCTCAGTGTATTTTTTTTTAGTTCTACTGAAAAATTAAAAGAACTTGAATTTGAAGGCTTTCCGATTGTAGCGCCCGCGGTTAGGGCCGATGCGCCCATGGTAACAGTGTAGATTAAGCATTCGAGTACGCTAAGAATTTGAATAGATAGCTGCGTTCGTTGCACTCCGGGCTGTCTCTGGTGTTTAGTCACCAGTGTCCGGTTCTTCCCTTAAAACGCGTTTTTTTTGTTCACGTGTGAGTTGATGAAAACTGGCTAACTCCTCGCTGAAGCCGGGCTCACGAGCAGGTTCTGGTTAGTCCGCACCGGTGAGATAAAACCGGACACTGGTTAGTTCAAAAAACGGGTTATAAGACTGGTGAGAAGTCACCGGTGGATGCAAAAACGGCTTATAAGAAAAATCGGAGACCACCGGTGAGAACTCCCGTGACAGAGAACGCAGCTGATGTAGGTTAGGTTTATTCCGTGATAGTGAACGAAAGTGATCTGCGATAACAATCACTTCGGCATCTGTCTGACTTTATTTCCCTTCTAGCAAATCACATACAAACAGTTAGTCAAGAGGAATAAGGAACGAGAGATGGTCTCAGGACCTCCACCGAGTCAGGCGGTCATCCATCTGCCATTTATCATCGTCAGTACGAATCGGAAGACCGTGATTGACTGTTCTATCAGCAACGACAAAACGGAGTATTTGTTCAACTTCGATGATACGTTTGAAATCCACGACGATATTGAGGTACGTCAGTTCTTTTCGTGACTTCGAGTTAAGGACCCACAGACCCCCCCCCCCCCTTGTGGAGCAGAATTGCCTGTTCAGTAGGCTCCAGTTATTTATTTAAAGCACAACTCGAATTGAGTTTTTCACGATGAAATGGGGCGGAAGTATTGTTTTTCGAAAATACCATTACTTGCCACTTGAGTTAAACGATTTTCTTGTTAGCGCTTGTCAACTCCATCGAGCCTTCCCGCTCTCCGACGAGTCGGATGGACGCAAAATATTTGAAAACTGAACGCGCCATGGTTAAAAAGTGAGGAAACGAAGGAAAAGAAAACAGAAGATAGACCTGATGGCCTGCCGTGTCTTCCAGAATGAAAAGTGACACTTTGAAGCACCTCCTGTTCTTATGTATGAAAGAATTGTCGGCGGACCTTGAAGCTTTCGGCGAAGTTTGCATTGCGCGACTGGCAAAACTCGGAAAGCCAGAAAGCGCTAAAGAGGTGTTGGTACAAAACGAAACAATGGCGAAAGGCGGGGATTTCAGGAGCTTATTATGGTGCATTTACACACTGCGTAAAATCCGAGCGTATTTGAAACTCGAGCGTAAAACTCGCTATTTGGGCTATTTGGCACCTATTTACGCACCTATTTGGGCTTGAAAAAATCTCTAGCGGTAAGGACGTATTTGAGAAATCGGTCCGTTTTATATATATATCTAAATACGTCCGTATTGCTAGAAATCTTTTCAAGCTCAAATACGTGCGGAAAATACGCTCAGATTTCAAAATACGCTCGGATTTTACGCAGTGTGTAAACCCACCAATACTCCATAAGGGAGCTAGGGAGAACATGAAAGGCAGAATAAGCAAGAGCGGTTCTTTAACTAAAGGTCAACTTATGGTGGGTTTACACACTGCGTAAAATCCAAGCGTATTTTGAAATCCGAGCGTATTTTACGCTCGTTTTGAGCTTGAAAAGATTTCTAGCAATGCCGACGTATCTAGAAACAAGACGGACCGATTTCTCGAATAAGTCCGTATTGCTAGAAATGTTTTCAAGCTCAAAATGTGCGTAAAATACGCTCGGATTTTTACGCAGTGTGTAAATGGACCATTATACGGCCACTTGGAAATGAGAAAAACAAATACACAGAAATATCATTTTAAAACTCCAAAATTAGGCCTAAAGCCCAATTCACACAAAACGAAGTTCGCCACGCCTGGCGATATTCGTCACGCCTGGCTTAAAACTTTCTGAGTTACTACTTTCTTCACGCAGATGGCATACACAAAACTGGTCCCAAAAATTATGAAAATGTAGTTAGCATAGTTTTGAAGAACACAGTACAATTAGGGAAAATGTCTGGAAAGAAATTAGCCAAGGAATCAGAGAAGAAGGTACAGTAGAGACATGTAAGACAGCACAGCAGTATAGTCAGCAGGAAGCTCTTGTCCTTCATTTTTAGGTTGTGCCCAGATAGCAGCTGTGCACAGGCTGTATGGATTTGGGCTGTTCTGTAGCAGAGTAAGCTACTCCTCGAGGCTGTATACACCTCTTATTTTTTTCTGTTAATATTTCTGCAAATAAAATTATGGGCGTGTTCGCTCTCCATCTGACACACCCTGCGATTTCGCCTAGACGTCGCAAGGAGTATTTTTGCCTGGCGATTTTTAGACGCCCTCTGTGTGAAATTCCGCTCAACCCGTCGGATAGATCACGCCCGTACAAGGTGACGACAATGCACATGCAAAGATACACACATACAAACAAACAGAAGCATTCTTGACGTCTGAGTTGACCGACGCCCGACAAAAGCATAACATTTTTTATTTCTTGTGTATCTCTTATGTATAAAAAGAACCCGATGTGCCGACGAGAATAACGAGGGCCGACAAAAGCATGCAGAATTCTATTTCTGCTGTGTTTTGTCCGACAAATTTTTGCAGGATTTAATTTCTTGCGTATAAAAAGAACCCGATGTGCCGACGAGTCGACCGACGCCCGACAAAAGCATACAAAGTTTTATTTCTTCTGTGTTTTTGTTAATGCGTCTTTGACCACCAAGCTATCGCCTGACTGTTGGATAGTTTCGTCCTTCCAGGTCCACCGAATCGGAAATGTCGGACGAAAATTACTTAAGAGGCGACACACACACGAACAGACGAATAAGACATGGTCGACAGGATTTCTAAAATCCAACGCAAAAGTTTTTTCTAGTTTTGACAGATCTGGCCGTCCAGGTCCGCCAGAGCGGAAGAAACAGACGAGACAAGAGCCGGTTATCAGAATGTCGGGTGGAGATTGAAATGGAGGATCTTCTAGCAGTCCCGGATAGAATGGGAGAAAACCACAAACCCCCCACGCGGATCCTTGCCTGCCCCCCAACGACACTCACTACCCTTCAATTCAGTTTATTTTCAAAAATCCGCTCACGGACGAAGCCGAACATCGAATTTCTTCCGTCGTGTATATGTTAACAGTTAAAAACAACTGTAACTAATGTTATTCATTCGGCCAATGTACATGTATCTTACAATAAAACTCGTAAAACCTTTAACCCTTTGTATCCACGCGCCCCGAGGAAGAGACCACCCGCCCAAGCCTCATTGATTTTGTTCGTCCATTCTTCAGGGCTGCCTGTGAACTTAAAGGACCCTTCTTGCTTATTCTGCCTTTTATAATATACCTAGCTCCCTTGTGGACGTATAAGCTTCCCACCTTTCCCCATTGTTTCGTTTTGTGCCTAAGAATTTTTAGCGCTTTTTCGGCTGTGCCGAGTTTTGCCCGTCAGACAACGAAGTTTGCTGGAAGCTTAAATGTCCCGCTAACGACTCTTTCACATACAAGGATATGATAATCTTCTCTTTTTAACTTCTTTTATTTGCTTAGTTTTACAACATTTTAACCACGGCGCGTTCAGTTTTCAAACGTTTTGCGCTCAGCCGCCGCGTCGGAGAGCAGGAGTGCTGGATAGAGTCGACAGGCTCTAACAAGAAAATCGCTAATTTCAGGTGGAAAGTAATGGTGTTTTCGAAAATCGTTTTTTCTGGTCTGTTTCATTGAGAAAAGATCATTTCTAGTAAGAGTTGTGCTTTAAGAATATTTGTTAGGGGCTAGCCGGGTGGAACGGAGTCGTTGAAACTCGAACTAGTTGGAGTGTAGAATTGCCGGTAGTTCGAGTAACTTTGTCAAACAACTGCAGGTTGCACTCTCGCCCCTCGGGAGGCGGCATAGTATATTATGTAGCGTAACTCGGATCACGAGCGTCACCTGGTTATAGGACCTGTCTTACCTGTAATAGTAACGCAACATACTTCCATGATCACTCCATATATATACCGCCAAAACGGAGGTTATTTGTTGAAAGCATAGCCAAGTTTTAAAGTATTCAAATATTTTAAAATACTGTAAGTTGAAGAGTAAATAGTGCGAGGGGTCCTTTAAGGATTGGATAAGTCTCCTTTGCCTCAATTCGCTTTGCCCTCCCACTTTCAACCCTTACATTCCATGGGAATTAAAGGCGAAATTCCCCTGGCAAAATCGCATCACAGCGAAGCATTTCCAGCCAGATGCTGTTGCTAGTTGTAAAACTTCCCCCATTCATTCCTCTTTATCGGTTGTTTCTGAGACTTCTAGCTATTTTTTTTAAGAAACTTCTCGTTTGATACTCAAGTTTCTTGTGAGATCGAGCCAGCGAAAGTGAAGTGCGTTTCTAAGGAACAAAAATCGGCAGCCAATTTCAGACCAAAGCTGTCCACATTCTGTAGTAGGCTATAATCTGCCTCTGTCGGTAAAGGATCAGGAAATGTGGAGTTGTGTAGGTATCTAGTTTAATGGGAAAAAGTAGTAATAATATTTGTTTCATTTCTTTAATAGTGTATTTTCAAGTGGCTAGTTGTGGATCGTCAACTTCGAACATTAACAATTAAAATGACGAATAAGGGGCGCCACTATGGGGGGGGGGAGGGGGGGGACTCTCCCCCCCCAAAGGTCTTGAGAAAGTACTTTCATCGGGCGATTGTTCACTTGTTTGTCGGCGCGGAGCGCCGGCAAACACAGAAGAAATAAAACTTTGTATGCTTTTGTCGGGCGTCGGTCGACTCGTCGGCACATCGGGTTCTTTTTATACGCAAGAAATAAAATCCTGCAAAAATTTGTCGGACAAAACACAGCAGAAATAGAATTCTGCATGCTTTTGTCGGGCCTCGTTATTCTCGTCGGCACATCGGGTTCTTTTATACATAAGAGATACACAAGAAATAAAAAATGTTATGCTTTTGTCGGGCGTCGGTCAACTCTTTGGCTTATCGGGTTCTTTTCATACGCAAGAAATAAAATCCTGCAAACATTTGTCGGGCAAAACATGGAAGAAACCGAATTCTGAATGCTTTTATCGGGTCTCGGTATTCTCGTTGGGAGATCGAGTTCTTTTTATACATAAAGAATACAGAAGAAATCAAATTTTGCATGGTTTTGTCGGGCGTCGATCTACTCGTCGGCACATCTGTTTATACGTAATAATCATATTCTGCAAACTTCGTCGGCCGCACCCGGGAAGTTCAAGTCTCGTCGACACAACGTTTTTTTTTTTAAACGTAAGAAATCAAGTTTCTGTACAGTCTAGTTGGGCAAGATACAGACGAAATCAAATGCCGTGTGGTTTTGTCGGGCGTCGGTATTCTTGTCGACTCATCGGGTTTTTTTTTTAAACGTAAGAAATCAAATCCTGTACACGTTTATCGGGCGCATCTCGAAAGTATAAGTTTCGTCGGCACATAAGCCTCTATTTACACGTAAGAAATAAAGATCTTTACAGCCTTGTCGGGCAAAAAACACGGGAGAAACCGAATTCTGAATGCTTTTGTTTGGCGTCCGTATTCTTGTCGGCATATCAGATCCTTTTTATACTTAATAAATCAAATTCTGCAAACATTGGCCAGGCGCAAATTTTTCCGGAAAAACTACAGATTTTAAAAATTTCGCCTGCGCGCTTAGTTCAACTTGTTCTTGGTAAAGTCGTTGGAAGATTCACTTTTTATTGAAAGCTGAAACGAAAAGCCGAGTGTGTTAATTTAAATACACGAATTTACGTTGAAGAAACAATCTCAACTGATGCATTACAGTTCTTTTTACAAAAAAATTTCGCCTGCGGCGCATTTTGTAGTATTCTCTATTTGGAGGATCGACGTTTCATTTAGTTGGCGTTAAGGATTTAAATTCTTGGGGGTTTGGAACACGTTTAAAGCTAGAACTTGTATAGTAGGTATAGCAAAATTTTCCGGGAAAAAGGCAGATTAAAAAATTTCGCCTGCGGCGCTTACTTTAACTTGTTCTGGGTACAGTCGTAGTAATCTTCGCTTTTCTTTTTTTTAGCGAAAGATACAGTTACATTAAAGGAATAATTTCAAGTGATGTATTACAGTTAGTTTTAAACCGGTTCTATTATGCTGGCGGGAAATGTACGTTTTGTCGGCACGTTTTTTAGTCCGTCGGCACAAACCGGACGTCCCCCCTCTCCAACAGTAAAAGGCTAGTGACGCCCCTGGTCCAAGGTAGTCTAGGGCTCAGACACTCTCTTCTTTTTCTCTCCAAATAAGGTAAACGTTTACTTCTCAGGTGTAATTTGATTAAGTCCAAAGTCTGGGTCGGAACCGGGTTCGTACTACTGTAGATACTACTAAACTAAATACTAGTAGTATATACAAAGAGTCTCCTTGCATCACCAAGATGATCAAGTGTTGATGATGTTTTTAATTCGTGACCCGGAAACGGCTAGGTCTTGAACAAGGGTCGCTGAGACCTTGTGGATCTTCTGAAGACCGGCGGGCCTGACCTTATTTTCCACTCTCAGAACCAATCAGCAAACGAAGGGTAGCGATGTCCTAGGTAGCCTAGGGCTCCGACACACTCTTCTCTTTCTCTCCAAATAAAATAAACGTTTACTTCTCAGGTGAATTTGATCCAAAGTCGGGGTCGGAACCGGGTTCGTACTACTGTAAATACTACTAAACTAAATACTAGTAGTATTTACAAAAAGTCTCATTAGGAGTTTCTCCTTGCTCCCACAAACAGTTTGTGGGTCGACTGTGGCTCAAAAAGAGTGTTTCCGCGGTCTTTCGTGCGGTCTACAAGTGTGTTTCCGCGACCAACAGGATTTTCGTGGCTCGCTTTGTGGCTCAAATTCGACAAACAAGTGGCGAGGTGATTGTCGATTTTGTGGCTCGATTCTGGCGGGAAATTCAAATTAAGCAGCAAAATAGTGTCTAAACAATAAAATTATCTACTTTTTCAAGCATATAGACTTCAAACTGTGGATGTTTTTTATACAGAATGGCCAGGAGACATGAATTTTCAGATATTTGAAATTACCGCCAAAAAAATTAGACAAAACGGCGTTTCCTTTGGCTCGGCTGTGTGGCACACAATCGTGTTTCCGCAACAAACACTCTACAACTGTGTCGCGGAAAAACGCCTTTTGTATCACCAAGATGGTCACGTGTTGATGATGTTGTTAACTCGTGACTGGGAAACATGATGATGCTGGCGACCGAGCATCAGCTATTTGTAACACAATATTAGGTAACAATGACGATACAAACACGCCGTCTACCGGCAATAACCTGAACTTGTTCCCTAGATGGCATATGTGTTGCCACCTTACACGCCCCGCCCATTGCCAGGCCTCATGTTAGGCCTTATGGTGGGGCCATGAAGACTTAATGGTATTTTACTATTTTTTATGAATAAAACTAAAACTGAAAAAAAAACTGAAACCTTGGTTGGAAAAGACAACAAAATTGAATGGGGCCTGAACCACAACAATCACCATGTCACTCATTAACATCTGTGGCTACTGTTTATTACTGGAGATATTGCATTTCCAGTTAACTTAACCCACATGCGGCAGCGTCGTCTTCTAATGATCTGTGAATGAATGAATTTATTTTCAAAAAGCTCGTGGGGCCATAGCAGGAAAACATAAAGACAATATTTACACGAAAAGGAGAGAACCCTTACTCCAAAAAACGCTCCCGATGCTCCATAGCCTGCTTGAGGAACCTCCCAAGCCGACGAAGGTCACCAAATATGTTTGCCTGTGCGTTCTTTGATACTTTATAGTTGGATTCTTTACCTTTTCTTTCCAGGTTATGAAACGGATGGGTCTAACCCTGGGACTAGACCAAGGCAAGTGTACCGGAGACCAGTTGAATTTTGCCAAGAACTGCGTGCCCAGGTCCTTGGTTGATCAGGTTGAAAGTAAGTGTTGCGATATTTTAGATTTCTGTCCCTTATTTGATCGTATTCAAATAATATAATCACAGCAAAAGGGCGTTCGCCTCTATGTATTTCTCACGACGCTATTTGCATTGAATTGAACTTCAGCCAGGTGATGGTCCACGCCATTTGGTCAAGAACGGTTGTAAAAACATTCCAGTTGCATTGACCACAGAAGGGTGAACACAAGATAGTTGAGTCGCGAACAGAGATAAAGAGAACGATTGGCATTTGGCTAGATCGCCTTCCTGAACGCTACTAAAATAAACTGGAATCACTCTCAGAAGTTTCATAACAGGTAACACAAGGATGCGCGGTTTCGACGGATACCATTTAGGGAGCTGTTCCACCCTATTTACCGTAGTTACTTCGCATGACGTCATTGATTTTGGCGTTAGGGCTGGACCGAATTTTTCTATTTTCGACAAAACACCGTGCCACGGGCTAATCGGGCCAATCACGTCACAGAGATGGTAGTTACCACCCTTACTACGCTCCCGAGCGTGGTATGGAAATAGTTTCTGTTAGTTACTATTTTGAGAAGGCTGTGACGGTCAGTGTAGTAACTTTTCAAGAGGTTGGACGAAAATAGTAGTTAACCAGAAGGGTGGAACACGCTCATGATGTTAGCTGTTATGTTTTTCAAACAAATTAAAACGTTATACATACAACGAGAGCTGAAACCCCAAAAACATGTACTGACTTTTTCGTTTGTCATCTTGATATCGGAAAAGTCCGCAAAGCCTTTGTCGGCTCTTCCCTGCTATGGTTGGTAAGCCTAGTCTTGAATGTATAGCCTTTGCAGAATTGTAACAGACAAACATATCAAGTGTTATCTGTTGAAACTGCGCATCCTTTTGTTATCTGTTATGAAACTTCCAACGGGGATTAGACTGACTTTTCCACCCAATCTCAACATAATTACAGTGAGCCACACGGCGAGTGCTGCGAGGGATTAATTCCTTTCTTGCAAATCGCAAGGAAGATATAAGTTCTGCTAACCACAGCTCTATATGCGTCTTCGAGTCTTCTTCTCTTGGCAATGGTCCATCGATTGTATTTAAAGGACTGATACCAGAGCAAAATAACACTAGGGAGTAGGGTCAAGACCTATGCTTTCCTTGCTTCACAAGCGGGCAATACTCATAGCGCCGACCATTACTCTTGTGGTTTTAAAGCGAGACAAACTTTCGGGTTTAGAAATTTCTACTAAACCGAAGATGCGGTCTGCACACATCGAGGAAACAGGAGAGGTTGTATCTTTCTTTTTGCTGTGTTCAGAATATGATGTTGTTGGAGCCAGTGTTTGAGCACGACCGATTGAGTTTCAGTAGGGACGTTCACTATCACTAGTGTCGCTGTTATTGCGATAATGAAAGTATGAGTCATTTTGTGGGAGAGTGTGAGGAATTGAATGGGTTGAGACAAGAGTTGTTTGGAGTGAGAGCGTGTGGGAGTGAGTGGATAACTGAGAGAATGAAAGAGAAAAGTTTCCAGGCTATTCAACTATTTGGAAGGTTCCTCCGGATAGGGTTAGCACACAGGGAAAATTGTATATCCCTGTAAATTTAAATAAAGTGTTCTTGTTGTTCTTTATTTTTTTTTCTTTTGTTGTTGTGGTGCGATGGCCCTTGTTGGCTTTTATGCATTAAACATCTATCTATCTATCTATTCGAGTGTGTGTCACTTTTTTCAAGTCTTGGCAGCTCCCTTGTTTTATTTTTCTCTGACTGGTACTCATGATGGGCCTGCGTAAAATATTGGTTTTGCTGATACGATTTGATCTTGCGCGCTCGGAAATCCACCCGGATTTTCCGTAGATTGTGAGTGCACTACCCTAGCCGGCCATTGAGAGTTTGAGAGAGAGAGAGATCGGTATATTCAGAAACCATCATAGCTAGACTAATGTTACTTCTGTACATATAAACACAAACACTATACCTTCGTGACAAATATTGATGTGGAAAAGGCACAAACGAGTCTCCGTACCAATTTGTTAGGACTTTAGGGGGTGTGATTTTTTTTTTGTTGCCGGGTTTGATTGTTGGGACGGGCTGTTTCCGGCAAAGGGATTTGGTGGTTTATACTGGCGAGAATAGATTTACCAAACAATGAGCGTGTTCCACCCTACTTACCGTAGTTACTACGTATGACGTCACGGATTTTGGCTTCTTGGCGCCAGGGCTGGAACACTTTTTTACATTTTGGCAAAATATCGTGCAGCGGGCTAATCGGGCCAGTCACGTCACAGAGATTCGTAGTTACCACGGTTACTACACTGTAAAAAAAAATCTTGCAGTATTTGCTACTGGGATTAATTTTTTCTCTAAAAAGCCAATCTTATCTCTAACTCGGATTAATCGTATCTCAGTAGAGGTAAGATTAATCCCAGTAGGAAGTACTGCACTTAACTTTAATTCTTACTAGGAGAAACTTTTTACAGTGTATGCACAGTAAAAAGTTTCTCCGAATAAGGATGCAGGATTTGCTACTGGGATTAATCTTATCTCTATTGGGATAAAATTAATCCAAATTAGGGATAATCTTATCTGAATAAAGACAACATTAATCCCAGTAGCAAATACTGCAAGATTTTTGTTTACAGTGTGCTCGGGAGCGTGGCAGGCAAGTAGTTCGTATAATTACTATTTCGCGACGGTTGGAACGGTCGGCGAAGTAACTTTTCACGATTGGAACCAAAAAAGTAACTTGTTAGAAGGGTGGAACACGCTCTATTTTTTCTGGTAAGGCGTCCTCTAGCCGTTCCCTAGGGAGTCTAGGGGAGCCGTGAACGTAGAACGAGTCACTTCCTGGGGACTTCCCGAAAGGAAAATAACGCGAAAACGAGGAATTGGCTGTGTTTTCTTTTCAGTCGAACACGGTTCTAAGTTTTCCTCTCTTTTCAGAAATGGCTTGCGGTGACACAAACATATACGTTCCGGAGGTGGTGCACCCGAGCATTTTCCGGCCGAGTGGTTCTAGATCATCCGGACAAATTTCGTCCGGTCGCCCTTCCGAAGACGAATTCGATGACACATCGGATTAGTGACGTGTGCTTGACAAGAACCCTTTTAAACGTCTCCCTTGGTGAATAGTTCCAACTCAGTGGTCCGAGTTAGGCCGCAAAGGCCTTTTTTTGCCCATTGTTCAGTCGGAAACCTTGGTTTGTGTTAAAAATCCATAAGCCGTTTGCTATGCTATCTTAAGCCTGGTTTCTCCCAAAGTGAATTAAAAATCATTGTCGGTGGGGACGTAGCTTCCGAATAAGGCCACAAGTGTGACCCGTGCGCGTTTGCTTTAGCCCTCGCATAGTTTCATGAGGGATGGAGTCGTATGTTCGTGTCTAGTTCCGTGAAAGTTATGTTGGCAGTGGCCCTCTGCAGAGGTATATTCGGAAGCCGCAAAAGCGTGTTTGGTGTTACGAAATAAATTAGTGAACTAAAATCTTTATTCAGTGATGCGAAATCACTGGCAAGAGTCCTCTTCAGGACTTGGTTAATCAAGCTCTATGTTTCTGAGGGAAGATGTTGAAGATACGACACGAAAGTCATCCAGTGCCCTCTAGTGTGACTCTGTGCAGATGTGGATACGAAAGCTGTGAAGCCTTTGTTGTATCTTCTGTGTTAAAGTAGCAACGAAATCGCTAAGTGATGAGTTGTTGCATTCTTGTTGGTGACACCTGAAACCGTGCCACAGCCCCCCCCCCCCCCCCGCCCAAGTAATCAATCCTGTATGCAACCACAGTACCGCCTTGTGAAAGCCCCGGGGAGTTTCGATGAGTTATCTCGTACACGAAGTACCAATGTAAAGTACCAAATATCGAGGGATCGGTGTGGATGGTTGGTATGTAATGGGAACAAACTTTACGACGGATACGTCAGCTGAATTTTGTTGGAGCTATATTTCGGCACTTCTTGGCAAGGGTACTCTTCAGGCTCAAAACCTCATCAGTTTGGGTATCCGTTTTGCACTATCAAATATCATTCGCAGTCAGCTTGGGCTGAAGAAACACTTGAAAGTTACGACTTCTGCGTACATCTGATACACAGGCTCAGAGAGCTTATTTTCGGCTCGGCTATTCTCGACGCAGAACTGTCATGCTCTGACAGGGGAGATTTTTTTTCAACCGACTGTTGATGCTGTAGGTATTCTCGTTCACCTTCTCTTTCGGGTACATTGCAGTAGAGGTATTATTTATCGAACACCTCTCACAAAAAAATCAAAGAAGAAACCAACGAAAATGGGGTTTGCAAAGGCCAACGAATATACTGAAATAAAAGGCGAGCATTTCGGGAGGACAACCGCCTCCCTTCTTCAGCGCAGACAGACAACTTTGAGGGAAAATGCCCAAACGAGGATGAAATCAACAACTAAGAAAACCAAAGAAAAGCGGAAAACCAACAAGAAACCGAAAATTAAAACAAACTTGGAAGAATTGAAAGCCTAAAATAAAGACAGTGAGCCACTCACCAATACCTGCGAATAACAATTACGACTGTTCTCGCTCGGTACTATAGCGAATGGCACACCTCTCCAAATTTTAGATCACCCTGGCAGTGTTTTTCGCCCTTAAAACAGTCAAATGACAATGACAAATTACGAGCGTGACATCAGCTACGACCACAAGGGTTCCATCTTTCTTTGGATATGAAGGATGGAATCAAATCCTGTGGCGCGATTTGTTCTTTCTTTTTTTATGTTGTTTTCTTCTATTGGGATGTTTGGGACAGCTATGAAAGTAGTGCAAAAAGCTGGACGCCGTAACCTGGCGAGGAAAGGATGCAGAATAAACTGAGCAAAAGATTCAAAAGAATAATTTCATCATATTCTGACGGCGCCGTCCAAAGCTAGCCGACGTCCCAGCTAATATACCTCTACTGTATCGACGGAAACCCGAAATTTTACATTACAGATGCAGGGACATGGGCTTTACACTGTAAAAAAATCTTGCAGTATTTGCTACTGGGATTAATCTTATAAGGTTTGAAGCCAAGCTGACCATTCATTTCAAATACAATAGAAAAAACGAGATTTTCGGGGTTTTTTTTGATCAGCTAGTTACCCCTCCAAGATGATGTTCTAGGGATAAATAAAATTTCGGATATTTCAGTTGCACTTCCGGCAAACCGTCCTCAGCGAAAAAAATAACAAAACTAAATCATAAAATCCACCACAATCACAACAGGAAAACGATGCGGAACCAACAGACAATAAGACGACATGTAACTAAAAACCAGAAGAAACGGTGCGGACTGAACGACATGCAGATAAAAATAAAATCTCGAAAGATAAAATGTGCGCGTTAAAAGTGTGTATGTACAAACCTGTGATTATTTACAATTCTGAATTCTGTGTATATTTACAATTTTACCATCCGTCTGGGAAAGCGCAGAAGCTTTCACCCAGAAAACGGCCTACTCCAAAAATCCATAATACGTTTGACCACTTTGAATAAAACTTTCCACAGAACTCATACATGTCGTCTTATTGTCTGTTGGTTCCGCATCGTTTTCCTGTTGTGATTGTGGTGGATTTTATGATTTAGTTTTGTTGTTGTTTTTTTCGCTGAGGACGGTTTGCCGGAAGTGCAACCGAAATATCCGAAATTTTATTTATCCCTAGAACATCATCTTGGAGGGGTAACTAGCTGATCAAAAAAAAAACCCGAAAATCTCGTTTTTTCTATTGTATTTGAAATGAATGGTCAGCTTGGCTTCAAACCTTATAAGATTAATCCCAGTAGCAAATACTGCAAGATTTTTTTACAGTGTAAAGCCCATGTCCCTGCATCTGTAATGTAAAATTTCGGGTTTCCGTCGATACAGTAGAGGTATATTAGCTGGGACGTCGGCTAGCTTTGGACGGCGCCGTCAGAATATGATGAAATTATTCTTTTGAATCTTTTGCTCAGTTTATTCTGCATCCTTTCCTCGCCAGGTTACGGCGTCCAGCTTTTTGCACTACTTTCATAGCTGTCCCAAACATCCCAATAGAAGAAAACAACATAAAAAAAGAAAGAACAAATCGCGCCACAGGTGTGCGCGTTCACAACTTTCCACAGAACTCATACATGTCGTCTTATTGTCTGTTGGTTCCGCATCGTTTTCCTGTTGTGATTGTGGAATTTTATTTATCCCTTGCACATCATCTTGGAGGGGTAACTAGCTGATCAAGAAAAAAACCCCGAAAATCTCGTTCTTGCTATTGTATTTGGGATTAATCTTGTCTTTATTGAGATAAGATTACCCCTGATTCGGATTAATCTCATCCCAGTAGAGATAAGATTAATCCCAGTAAAAAATACTGCATCCTTATTCGGAAAAACTATTTACAGTTTACTTTAAAAACGCAGGTGGGGGACTATGATAAGAACTTTCACCTGTCCTTCGACGAGAAAAAATCCGCGCACGTCTTCCGTTCACACCAAACAGGTGCTGAGACCGGAGAATTTGCATATCTTGTGTATGGGTAGTGTGTTGAGCGTTGCATATATGTGAGAATTCAAAAGTGTTGGTTACAGCTCGTTCGGGCCAATGTACCACAGTCCCCTGATTTTTAAATATCCTATGCCAAACGCTGGGTATGCCTAGCGTTTGGAATACCCTGTATCTAATGCGGATACACTGTGCTATATACTGGATACTGTAACCCAGTAAAAATTGATGATCTGAGTGAAGCTCAGAAATCAACCTATCAGAGTTCCTTAAGGCGGGAGTAGGTCAGGGTCCGGGACCAATAGGTATCCAGAGTTTGGCATAGGGTATCCACCGTTATCCTTAGAGCATGCCAAACGCTAGATATATCCATCGTAGGATATCCAAAAATCAGGGTTTTGTGATGATGGGTTCGGGTACACCGTGCCAAATCTTTGATACTCTAACCCGGTAAAGTTTGATGATTTGAGTGAAGCCTTAGAGCATGCCAAACGCTAGATATACCCATCGTAGGGTATCCAAAAATCAGGGCTTTGTGGTAGTTGGATTCGTGTCGGGATTCTCGTCGTCGGTACAACGTTGCATTGCGGGGAGGGAGACCGATGTTCTATTACAAAGTAGGTTTAGAATAAGGCCTGTGTCCTGAAATCTGTAAGAAAAATTTTTGAACGTGTTCAGTGTAGATATTGCGACTGAGAGATAAGGTGAACGGGTAAATCCAGGGTTAATCGACGATTTCTGGGTTCTAACGACGCGTCCCTGCTATTGTGTCACGATGCCCGAGTTTGTGTGCAAAAACTATAAGGGTGTCTTCGACGTAATTTCTCCCCAGTTGTGGAAAACGCAACGCAGTTTTCGCGAACAAGGATGAAAGTGTATGCAGCCTTTTTTTTACCCATTCGGTGTGCCTGATATTGGAGTTGATACAAGTCCAGGACTAGGATAGACTTTGACGTGGCGTTGGTTTAAACTTACTTCCGTGGATGCGTTTTGTATAGATTTTGAAAAAGTGCCTGAATTCCAGTAGGATTAGGTTTAGTCTCATACATGTTTAAATGATTTTTTTCCGTTAAAGGTAATATGGTAAATTCGGACACATCAGATTTTTGTTTTGCCCCGTTTGTACAGTTGATCGATCATAGACAGTTGGAGACAGGTGCATTTCTCGAGAATAACCAATAGTTCAAGCCAATCTTATCTAGTTCATGAAAAACAGTCAACACAGCACGTTTTATACTGGTGGAATTAAACGCAATTTGCTTCAGTTGTTCGTGGTTAATTAGTTGTAAAGCATCATCCATTACTTGACTGTTTTAATGTTATCCACTAAGGCTATGCTGGCATGGACCTCTAGTACAAATCCTAGCGCTTTGTTTATCAGTACATCGCCGATGGTCCAGTGATCAAGGCGTTTGACCTGGAACTATGACGGGCGTTGCGGGTCCCAAATATAAATCGTACCCTACAGGCGTAATCTCGCCGTTCCCAGAGGACTCCACTTGATGAGTCCGCGCTTTTTTGTTTGTCCCGGTTACTCACTGCCCGTATTCTCGCGAGGCCCCACGGACGGGGAATGCTCTGATCATTGTCACCATTCATCAAAAACGACTCCCTTCAGGTTCGGAGGGGCATCAGTGTTTGCTTGTATTGGTGCAATGGAAAATTAATTAAATTCCAAAAATAAAATGGATCAAGACTAATTTCGTCAACTGCGTCCGAGTATTGCATCCAGTGGTATCACTTCGAAACTTGCCGCTTGGAGCCACCGAGCTCTCCTCCGTTTCTTTGAGGAAATGAAGAGGTTCAAAGTTTGTTGGTAACATTCCTATATGTAAAACAAGACCAAAGGTTTCGACGGGATTCAAAAATTCAGTATTTGATCCAGACAAAAGGGTCTTGTCTTCGCCAGGTCCAGTTTGTCACACTCCTTGAACATTTTTAATATCAAAATTCAGAAACAGACTAAGGCGAAATAGCTAATTATCTGAGTATGGGTTATCTCAGTATGGGTTTTACCCCTACCTTTTCATACCTTTTTTTTTTGACGAAAACTCCCTGCCTTACTTCTGCCAATTTTCCGATTTCGGCCAAATTTCGGAACTGCTTGTCCGGTGAAAAAAGAAAGCTAAAAACAAATTCAGCATATCTTCTTTCCCCAATATCGAACATCTAATCAACTTCAACTTAAACAAATTTTCCGGTTCCAGGCGAATTATATGTCCGGGTAAAAAATGATGGTCATATATGGATTCAGCATCTCTTCTACCCCGAAATCGGATATCGAATCAGCTACAAATACAAATTTTACTTTTAACAAATTTTCCGGTTTTGGCCGGATTCCGGACGAACTACTTGCCCGGGTAGAAAATGATTTCACACCTAAGTGTTCAGCATGTCTTCTTACCCCTAAATCGAACATCTAATCAACATCAAATAAAAGCTTTTACTTTTAACAAACTTTCCGGTTTTTGCCGGATTCCGGACGAACTACTTGTCCGGCGAAAAAATTGTTTTCGCCATCGTGTTCAGCGTGTCTTCTTACCCCATAATCGACTATCACGTTAGCTGTTTAAAAATATTCTGTTTGCCCCTTAATTTGAACCCCCTCCCCCACCCCTAAATGCCAGAGCCCATCTACGAACTTGACCTTACACTTGACCCAGAGAATCCTCACACCAAGTTTCATCAAAATATCTCATTCCCTTCGAGAGTTACCGTGCTCACAGACGGGCAGACTGACAACTTTTGCGATGTCATAGGTATCCATCCACTTACGTTTTGGGATCCCAAATACAATAAACAAGAGCTGTAAGCTCATATGGCACTTGAATGGGTTAAGATGATTCGATTGATCAAAAGTAAGTTTCGACTTTGCGGTTGAGATGCGTGCTCTAAGGGAGCTGGAACTTCATTTGTAAGCAAAATCCTTCAGGCAAAAATGCTGATGGGCATCGTGAAAATGCATATATTGCTAAAAAGTATTTTTTTTACTTTGCGGTCAAGATTGGTACTTTAAGGAATAATCGGATTTGGGCAGTAGCAATTTCTAAGCAAATGTTGTTGAGTCTCCAATATTCCAGTGAAGTTTCATCGTCCTAGCACATCTGGAAGTACCTTAACGCGCGATCACCGGAATCCCAGACCCCCCCCCCTCCTCCAACTCCACCCACAATACCCGGAGCCAATCCGGTTCTGTAAATGATTAATCCAGAGCATCTGTTTGTCATTCCCACGAAGTCTGATCCAGATCACACCAGTCTAAGCGGGTCACGTATTTTCCGCCCTCCCCCCAATAATTGCTGGATTCGGTCCGGAAATGAAAAAGATCACCAGAGAAAAATGTCCTCTGTTTAATTATTAAATTTCACTCGAATCCGATCACCCGTTCCAAAGTTACACATTGCTCAATATTCCGGATTCCCCTCCCTCAACTCCCCCCCACCCCCCAAGATTATCATATCGAGGATTTTTTTTTTGTTCCAAGTCAGTTTGACCGGGTCCCTGATATGCCTTCCAAGTTTCGTCGTGAAAATCCCCCAAAAAACGGAATTCCGGGAAACCCCCTCCTGTTCCCCCCCCCCCCTCAAGTGTCCGGATCCAGCCAAATTATGTAAAAGATTTACATGGATCAGATGTTTGTTCTTCCCAGCAAGTTTCACTCCGATACCATCATTCTAACCGTTTCTCGAGATTTCCGGTCCCCCCCCCCCCCCCCCCCCAGCTCCCCCACGGTACCCGTAGCCAGTCCGATTCAGTAAATGACTTACCTAGAGCATCTGTTTGTTCTTCCCACAAAGTTCCATCCCGATCCCTCCATTCCAAACGGGTCACGTATCCCCCCCCCCAATACTTGCCGGATCTGGTCCGGATATGAAAAAGATCATCGGAGAAATGTCCTCTGTTCAGTTCTTAAATTTCCCTCGAATCCGATCACCCATTCCAAAATTACGCATGACTGAAAATTTCGGATTCCCCTCCCTCCACTCCCCCCACCATTATCAGATCGAAAACATTTTTATTTTGAAGTCAGTTTGATCGGGTCCCTGATATGCCTGCCAAGTTTCATCGTGAAAATCCCCAAAACCACCATCACCGGAATTCCGGGAAACCCCCTCTCCCCCCCCCCATAAGTGTCCGGATCCAGTACAATGGTATAAAGGACTTATCTAGAGCAAATGCTTGTTCTTCCCAGCAAGTTTCACTCTGATCCCTCCATTCTAACCGTTTCTTGAACGGTCTCCCCCCCCCCCCCCAACTCCCCCCTGGCTACCGAATCCGGTCAAGACTTTAAACGGGACATTACAGATATATATTCTATTCAGTTATGAAGTTTCATTACAATCCGATCACCCGTTCGAAAGTTACACACTTCTCAATTTCCCGGATTCCCCTGCCCTCCACTCCCCCCCCCCCAAAATGGTCGGATCAGATAACTGATTATTTCTAAGTTTGTTTGGTCGGGTCTCTGATATGCCTGCCAAGTTTCATTGTCCTAGCACATCTGGAAGTACCCTAACTCGAAAAAGTGTGACAAAAAACTCGGACCGACCGACAGACGGAATTGTGATCGGTATATGGCACTTGAGCCAGAGGCTGCAAGTGCCACACAAACAAATTACTGGTTAACAGTGACACCAGCTGGTTCTATGGTTTCAAGAACCGCTTGTGATTGTTTTGCAGTCGAAGCTGGGTATCCCTTCGTTGTTTGGCTGTTAAACAGTACTCCTTCCTCCTTCTGTACGACACAACCGAGTTTGCTACAAGGCCAAACACAAACCCTAGTTGTACTTGCAGACAGGTTTGCCACAGGGCCGCATGATAGTATGAATTGTCACTCTTGTCCTATGTAGGGCATAAAATTCACTCATTTTCTAAAAACGTCCAGATGTGTCATTTTCCAGTGGTGTTCCGATCCAGCTTCGACCACAAGGGACTATTTCACGTTTTTTCATGAAAACAAACTTGAGATCTGTCATTTTTGCAGCAGTGATTCCAACCAAAAGTGATAATTTCAAATTGTTTCATGAAAACAAAAATTTCACTCTGTTTTCGACCAAAACTCGCTCTCGAAATTTCTGCGAAGTGGTAACCGTGCTTGGAGATCTGGACCGGATCCCAGGTATTTTGGGGGAGATGGATGGGGTCACACGGAAATCTTCTAAGGTGAATAACTCTCGAACTGGTAATCCGATCTGGAGGAAGCTTGACCTTCGGCATTTGCAGTTCCGTATTAGATCCCGCCATTTTGGGGGAGTTGGAGGAGAGACCTCTGAAACTGTTTGACGTTCGTTACTCTCGAACGAGTGATCCGATTATGAAAGACCTAGATAGCTGGGAAAGTCACATGCGAGTCCAACACTGTAGCTTGATCAGGTTTTCCTGACAGAATAAAGGCGTATTCTCGCCGTTCCCCCAGGACTCCTTTTGAGGAGTTGCCAGGTTTTTGTTTGTCCCGGGGACTCACTCACCGTACTCTCGCGAGTCCCCACGGATAGAGAATGCTCAGCTCAAATTATCATCAGCCTCATCAAAAAGGACTCCCTTTCAGATTAGGAGGGGAACCAATTTTTGCTGGTGTTGTTGCAATGTAAAATTAATTAAAAAGAATCAGAATAAACAAAACCAAAACAAAGTGGATCGAGACAAAATTTTTGTCAACTGCATATTTTTTTTCGAACTAAATCCATTTTAGAAGCATTCCCCGTGTCTCGTTGTTTTCCTAGGTGGCGTCCGCGTGGAGTGACTCACTCTATTCTCGCCGTTCCATTCGAATCACCGATGAGTCCTCGGGGAATGGCGAAAATACGTCTATAGACATAGAAAACGGAGGTGAGGTATGGAAAATTCCATGAAAAGGGTGGTCCCAATTCACATTTTATTCACGTGTCTCTGTATGACTGGATATTTAGATTTTGTTATTTATGCGAAAGTTTCTAATATTATCCAACTCGAGGATGCCCCTGTATGTCCATATGAATGAGGAACTGATATATTCATCTCTTATACTGTGTGCAGGGTAATTTTTTTTTCCAGCGGCAACTCTACGTCGTAAGAATTCAAAACAACTGCATGCGACGTGCCTGAACATTGTTCATAAGTAAATTCTTAGCAATGAGTCAACCGCAGGCTAAGGATGGGAACAAGTTTATAGAAGACTTGGAGTTTCCCTTCTGCGAAGAGGTGACTAAATATGAAAAGCTGGCCAAAATTGGACAGGGCACTTTTGGGTGAGTTTGTTTTCTTTCAGAACCTAAGCTCCATAGTATTGCCCCATCCGAAGATGGAAAAAACATGCAGTTGACGGAACTGACGATTTTTTCAGCCGAACTGATGGCAATCAAGTTTGCCCTCCAGGCAATATCCAGACAAACCAATGACCAGCATCGGAAATAAATTATCTGCTCTGACTCACTATCAGCACTGAGTTACCTTTCATGTCAGAAAAGTCCAGCCCAAAACGTTGCCCTTCAGATTGAAAATTTGATTACAAAATTGGCAAGGAAAGGTATGTCAGTATTATTTATTTGGGTCCCCGCTCACTGTGGAATTGCAGGTAACGAATTAGCAGATTCAGCCGCGAAAGCTGCTTCACATCTGGACGTCACCACGTTTGCTCACATCACCAGCCCCGAACTTCTGTCATCAGTTAGTACAAAAATCCTTGATGAGGAAAAGGCTTGGCTGCGCCTGTCCCACACCCAGCTCCTAGATTTATATGATTATAAACAGCCATCAAAAGAGATGTACCTCCCCTCCCGACTCCTTTCAACATGCTTGTTTCGCCTCAGAAGTGGCCATGCAAAAAGAAAATCAACCCTTTTTCGATGGAAATTTGTCCCCTCCCCAAATTGTGATATTTGCGGAGTGTATGAAGATATCCGCCACATTATTTTCAGTTGTCGAAAATACCACAAGGAGAGAGAAGTATTGAGAAAAAGTTGTGAGAAGTCATTTAGAGCTTTCACAATGCGTGCCGTCCTGGGACACCACACATCCCCGCTTTGGGCTAGAAAACTAAGCACAAACTTTCTGGGTAGGTTCGTTCATGCTACTGGTTTGGTTCACTCTCTGTTATTTTAATTTTTGTTGTTTGTTGTGTTTTTTGTTTTGTTTTAGTTGTTTATATTTTATTGACTTTTATTGTTTCGGTTCGTCATGGTTTCGGCCAGTGCTAGAGTCAGTTTGTTTATTAATAGGGAAGATTATAATTGTGAAATTGTTAGAAAATAACATAGAATAAGGTATTGGTTTTATGTATTTTAATATAGATAGATTGACCGATGATAATGAAAAAGGATATGGTAGTGTTTTTAATGAAAGAGAAAAAAAATAAGGGAAAAAAAATGCACCCTTATAGAGTTGGGTTAAAAAAGTTAAGGGAAAAAAAAAAATATATATACCCTAAAAAAGAGGAAGGAATGAGAAATTATATGTATTTTGTTGTATTTTAGTGCTGTAATTTTTGTTTTATGATTGGACATGGTCATGACAAAGCAAACGTTTTGACATATTTGTTCTTATGATGCAGGTATCTGCCACAGCAACACAACCCCAACCAACCAGCAAGACAAGTGATATACATAAGACGAAATCAGTGAAAATACTGGATTGATACCCAAGCAAGCCAGTGAATATAAAGCTCTGCAAGAACGAGTGATACGAACGCATATGACCTTTCGGTCGAACGCGTCCAACCCCAAACAACAACAACAACAACAAGCCCCATCCCCCCAAAGATAATTGGGGGGTCCCACTCTTAACATTCATTGGAGTCAAACACAGTCGAAAGGCAATTTTGCAGTTACGTTATTGTAGTGTCTGGCAAGCTACAGTGGTATTGGATATTCAGATACCTCAGTTTTTTTTGTACTATCAAAATATGATTCGCAGTCAACTTAGAGGCTGAAGGAATATTAAATATTCTTTGAGCCCAAGCTGACTTTGAAACATTTATTCAAACAATGTTTACAACGGGTACGTCAGCTACGATTCTTCATCAGCGATATTTCGGCCCTTTTTGGCAAGGGTCCTCGTCAGGCTGTCAATCCTCTAGTTCAACTTCGGGGAAGGAAACAAACCTGTAATAAATAACTGAAGCTTCTACCGACTATAAATATCTTATTAAAGTACCTATTTAATAAGATATTTGGTAAGGTATTTGAATCTTCAAATACCATTATAATGAAAAAACTAGTCCTGAGATTTAATTTTTGACACGGACACTGTTTTTGCTGGACAATTGGGGCGATGACAGGAAAGGTTTTTTTTATTTTGGTCAACTTGGTTTTTTTTTATTAATAAGGGACTGAAAACTTAAATATTATTTTATTAATAACCTCGTTCTACGTTTCTATTATCGAGTACTTGTCTGTATCTATTACTTTGAATAATGACTGCACGGAAAAACTAGTGCTGAGATTTAATTTTTGACACGGCTGCTGTTTTTGCTGCAAGAAACTTTTTTTTCTGCATTTTGATCAAGTTCGGTTTTGTTGTTAATAAGGGACTGAGGCTTAAGTTTTCTTCCCTTAATAACCCCGTTCCACGTTTCCGGTAGGGAGTACTCGCCTGTATCTCGGTTAATGCCTGCTCGGTTTTTCTTTATCTCAACGGCTTCTCGAATGGTTTGACGGAGTCCGGTGTACGTTGCAAGAATTTCAGCTTTTTCAGTACTCCCTAACGGAAACGTGGAACGGGGTTATTAAGGGAAGAAAATTTAAGCCTCAGTCCCTTATTAACAACAAAACCGAAGTTGATCAAAATGCAGAAAAAATGTTTCTTGCCGTCGCCCCTCTTGTGCAGCAAAAACAGCAGCCGTGTCAAAAATTAAATCTCGGCACTAGTTTTTCCGTGCAGTCATTATTCAAAGTAATAGATACAGACAAGTACTCGATAATAGAAACGTAGAACGAGGTGATTAATAAAATAATATTTAAGTTTTGTTCAAAAAAACCTTTCCTGTCATCACCCAATCGTCCAGCAAAAACAGCGTCCGTGTCAAAAATTAAATCTCAGGACTAGTTTTTTCATTATAGTGGTATTTGAAGATAACTTACTTTAATAAGATATTTATAGTCGGTAGAAGCTTCAGTTATTTATTACAGGTTTGTTTCCTTTCCCGAAGTTGAACCAGAGGATTGACAGCCTGACGAGGACCCTTGCCAAAAAGGGCCGAAATATCGCTGATGAAGAATCGTAGCTGACGTACCCGTTGTAAACATTGTTTGAATGAAGGAATATTTACCACAGTAACTGTGAAAATGACTTCATACCCGTGGTACCAGATAGCACACTAACTGCAAAAACTACTAGTTGCAGATCTGTGCAGATCCAGTTATCGTAGTAACAGATACAGGAGTGTTGCATGAAGCTGCCCTTACTATGGCACCGCCCACCCCCTAGAAAAGCCACTAAAAGAATAAATTTTAGAAACTTTAACCACATAACTCATTTAGCTGCTTGTTTATTATTATTTGGCGTATTTGAAGCCAGATTTGATTCCAATTGGCCATGGTAAATGATCCTGCCACCTTGGATCATGAAGCTTGAGCAAGGCAAGGTAACCTAAAATTAGAGCAGTTTTAAAATATACCATAATGAGTATATGCAAGAGTCACGCATTGTTCAAAGATCCTTCACAGATGAAAATGTTTATTGGAGGATGCTGTGAGCTGTACAGTAGAGGTATGCTTATTTGAACACTTTTTTAACTGTTCCACTACCTTGGCTTTCTTATTTGCATATATTAAAGTAAAATGGAAAAGAAAAAGAACAAACTTGATATCAGCTAACAGCCAACTATTTCAGGGTTATCCTGGCACAAACTTGAAGCAGAAATTCAATTAACTTTCTTTGATTTCGAATTCATTAAAAAGGTCCTTCCTTTTTAGAAGGCATCTGCCGGTTCAGACTGCCATCTTCTCCGTTGGAGGTGCGTTCCTCGTGGCAAACTTTTCAAATTATAAAAAGCAAACAAGGTGTCAGCGTCACTTTCTGTCATGGACTAGCAAAATATTCAAACAGTGACAAAAGTGTGAGTGATTGTTACTACTATTCATAGGGGAAAACGCCTTGTTTGTGTTTTAGTTTTTTCTTCGGCTATCATTCACTGTTAGCAGACGTTCACATAAGCATACCTTTACTATAGTTTAATGCCTACCCATATGACAAAACAAGCGACTTTAGACCCTCTGAGGCTTTCGATCAAAACCCTATCAAGATTTGTCGCGATTTTGTATACGGGGTTAACATCTCACAGACATCAAATTATATTGAACTGATCGCCGCTGGCAAAAGTTTAACAAAATCAGCCTGTTTCATGCTAAAATACAGAGATTTAGGCTCAAACCAGATTAATAACTGAGCGATGCAGTGTGAAATTTACGATTTGGTAAATGCCTTTATGTCAGCATGCCAACCAACAAGGAAAATAGACAAAAAAGCCTTGGATTTTATGGCCTCTGCCCCCTCCCCCAAATGGCGCCCCTGCACACCACCCCAGTCCAGTCCCAGTCAACCACAAACCCCTGATATTAGGATACCCCTATGCCAAACGTTGGGTAGGCTATAGTCTACTATTTGGTATATCCTATGCCTAATGCTGGATACCTGTTGGTACCCTAACCCTGACTAACCCCACCATAGATGGATTCTGATTGGTTGATATCTGAGATCCACTCAAATCATCACTATGTTTTTGATGATCAGTATTTTATTGATGGTCAATATTTTATTGATTCTTGACAAAAAGGGCCAAAATATTGTAGTCGAATCATCATAGCTGACGTATCGGTTTTATGCATTGTTTGAATATATGTTTCCCAGGCAGCGTGGGTTCAATGAGTATTTATCAATATATTATTGGGTTAGAGTATCCAGCATTTGGCATAGTGTATCCAGCACTAGGCATAGGGTACACCAAATGCTAGGTGTACCCAGTGTTTGGCACAGGATATCCAAAAATCAGGGTCCTGTGATAGACTGCCCCACCCCCGATGGTGACACTGAGGCACTGATCTAACAATATTCTGAGTTGTGCCTTCCTGATCCGCTAGGAAGAGCAACTAAAATACACTGATACAGCATGTTTCGACAGTCTTAACCCATTTCAGGCAAGACTTTCTCCTGACTAACTACTTGTCCCGGGAGAAAAGGAACCCATACAGAATAGGCCTAAACTTTTTCTTTGACCAAATTTCCAGTTTGGCTAGATTCCGGATGAATTAATTCTCAGGCAAGAAAATTAGATTCAAAATGTATTCGGCATGAACTGTCTTGTCTTGAACTTCCTGTCTTGAACTTCAGGTAACACTTGTATTTCTACCAATTTTCCGTTTTTTGCTGATAAAAAGTTCCAATAGATTGAGCATGACTTTTTACCATTATATCGAACCTCTAAATCATATTCAGTTAAAACTTTTCCTTCTACCAGATTTCCGGTAACTACTTGCGAGCGAGAAAAAAATTCAGATATTGATTTGGAATGTCTCTTTACCCCTAAATCAACCGACTATCTGATTAGCTTTAAATAATATCTTTCGTCCCTTAATTTGAAACCCCCAAGGTCCATCTACGATCTTGCCCTGTTCTTTGACCCAATGAATCCTCACACCAAGTTTGAAGGAAATATCTCAACCCCTTTGAGAGTTAGCATGCTAACAGAGTGTCTGGGATACCAGTAATAGCTTCAAATAGAAAACATCAACTGATTTGGCTATGGCTATGTCTATCCACAATACTGATGCTCTTCCTACAATCTAAAAAGTTTCTCTGAGTAAGGATTAAAGTTAACTGCAGTATTTGCTGCGGGGATTAATCTTTTTAGAGACAAGATTAATCCCAGTAGCAAATACTGCAAGATTTTTTTTTTACTGTGTACTCTGGAAAATTACTGCTAGTCTGTGGTTTAGGTGATGATTGTGAGAAAATTGTTGCCATGGCAAAAGTCACCGTGACAATAACTAAAGTAAAAGTAGCTCAGTATTTCTTTCAGTTAGTCTTGGTTCAATAAATATTGCAGTTCGAAGGTTAGTTTTTCAGTTGTATCTGACATCTCGAGCAAAGGGTTATAGCTTAAAGGACACCTCAAACTACAAAGCGTTTCTGCTAAGTTGTTCGGGGATTTTAACTAGAATTTACACAGAAATTTAAACAAGGCTTCGCCTATTTTTACCCTCTTTTTGATGTCCCTTGCCCGGTCTTTGGACCAGAGCTTTTGTCGGTATCAGAAACGGAATGATAAAAGCGTTTGTCGGCTGATTTACCGACAGGATTTTTTTTGAGGGGGGAGCTTCCCCCACGCTCCCCCCCCTAGTTTCACCACTGGGCAAGCGTGATAATCAAGATAGTGCTAATAGAGGTGCTAGGATACATTTATCAAGTGTAGGATCTCGGGAACGATAATGGATGGAAATACTACTGAAGTAAAATGAATTAGTATTACAAGTACGACGTATTCTTTAAAAGATGCTACTTTATTTTTTTCTTCTTAGGGAGGTTTTCAAGGCCCGCCACAAGAAGAGTAAGAAAATAGTTGCCTTGAAGAAGGTCTTGATGGAAAACGAGAAAGAAGGGGTAAGTGACTGCGAACTCCCTGCAGTATCACCTTAAATTACAGCTTGGAGTAAAATAAGAATTTACCCTTTATACTTCGCTGCTAGTTGATCAGGTTGGTAGATACGTATGACTTCAAGCATTGGTAATGTACTGCACTGAATCCCCTGAACAGATTTCTCGAAAGTTTTAGCTGTTCTGCAGCTTACTGTTTTATCGAAGAGGGCATCTCTGTTATGTCCTCATGTTTTAGTGGCTGAGTTTGGCGAGAAGACAGACTAGACAGGAGAATCTTATAGGCTTGAATATCGTCCCCTCTTCTTCGTCTGTAGGTTATTATCGTCTGGAATTTTTTCGGGCAGAACAATGTGATTCTAGCTCCTAGATGGTCTGCAGATTTGCACTGGTTCCAGCAGAGTGCTGATCACTATTTATCAAAGCAGCCCTTTAAACAAGACCATTGTCTCGAAGAAAATATTTTTTTTTTTCTGTTCTCAGTTTGTGATTTTCCTTAATATTCTCACCTTTACTTTTACAAAAAAGGAAACTATTAAAGATCAAAATCAAGGCGAAAAACTGTTTAAGTAATGTTTGAGGCTGAGGCTTTTTGTTCAGGTGTATAGGAAATTAAGTTGACTCATCTTTACCGATAGTTTCAGGAATTCCACTTAACCTCCAGCTGGAAAAAGATTGTTCGTCTTCCTAAAAACGGAGGATTATCATGTAAAATAAAACATACCAATCATTGTATACATCTAGCAAAAGCACAGCAATAACAAATAACAAGTGCGCAAGCTCTTAGACGTGGAGTGTGAAAGAATGAATTGAACTGACTTAAATTTCTCCCTTCCAGTAACATTTAGTATTAGTTTCCGTGAAACCAACAATTGAGCTCTCAATTGATGGCTCAATTGAGCCATCTCTCATAGAATCAGTTATGCTCACTGTGAGCACTGTGTTTTACTTTGCTCGAACACCCTAATGTCAAAGTCATACATTTTCAAAGTGCGTCTCGTCTGACACCTTCCACTCGAGATACATGTTAGTTCACTTAGAAACGCAATTCCTTCGCGTAAATCGTAATTCGGTCTCAAATCCCAGTATTGTCCATCTTTGTCTTTCCAGTTTTTCTTCGTATAAATCCCGTAGGCTTGTTCTAATATACTGGCCTTACTTTCATCAATCTTGAAATGTATTTCGTTTATTATACCTTGTTCAAACACACTAATGACAAATCCATACAGTTTCAGATTCTATTTCATCACCCCTTCCTAGCGCGAAGACACATGTTGTGACTAATTGACACCACCAACCCTTTGCAAAACATGAAACCTAACAAACGCAATGTGCATCTTACGAAAACTGCTGTGTACAAGTATACGAGATTTCAATTTGATGAGTGGCCTCGTTCAAGAACTTGACAAATTGGCAATCTGGACCCCGTTGCAAACGAACTTCAGTTCAGTTCATTTATTTGTATCCGGCAAAGCTGGCGAGTAGAGAAAATATAATAAAATTCACACAATCGGTCTACAGACTATTAACTAGACCATATACTTTCATAAAAACTCTACTTCATTTAAAAAAACAATTAGCCTACACTATCCTAAATGAAGCCTACCTAACACTTTAAACAAAATACAATCAACGCAACGCATCGGTCAAAGTGTGCTTTATGGAATAAATTTTTGAAAAAAATGTTTCCCGTTTCTTTTTCAAAATATCAATGGGGTTTTTTAAACCATAATTTTCCATCATAAAAGAACAAGAGCATTCAAGAGCCTAGAAACCGAAAACAAAGCGTATTCAAGAGCCTAGTAACCGCAAGGAAAAGGAATTTCATTGTCGTATCTCTGATTGTGGTCCATGTCCCGCATATTAGTCACTGGGAAATCTGCGCCTAGTACTCTCGGAAAATCCCGGATGTTTGAGGCAGGACCCCTCCCTCCTAAGTAAAACGTACACATCTAGACCCCAATGACAACAATCGTTCCAAGTTTCTATCTTGAAACCGGCCAGGTTTGCAAGCTATGAACTGCGCACAGTTGCCCCTGAAACCGAGCAATGGTGAAGGCGTGGGTTTGTGTGTGTGTGTGTGTGGGGTGGGAGATAACTTTAAACTAGACCCCAATATCATCAAGTATACCAATTTTAAATTTTAATACCTATACCGGTTCACAAAATCTCAGATCTTGGCAATCCGGGCCCAGTTACCTATGATCGGGGAGGGTGGGGGAGGTGCAATTTCAAGATTTTCTTCGTAGCCAGAGGATATAGGCATAGGAAAGTTCTTCATTCTAGCTCCAGCCGTGGTGAGTTAAGATCTTAGCCACGGGGCAATTAGGGCCCAATTGCCCCAGAACAGGGTGAGCATGGGATTTGGGACCACAAAAAGTGCAACTAGATCCCAGTCCCAACAAAAATACCAAGTTTCAAATTGATGCCTGTCACGGTTCACGACTTATAAACTCCACTATCTGGACAATCTGGGCCCAATTTTCACTGAACTAGGTGGGTGGGTGGGGGGGGGATGGGACCCCTAAAAAGCACAACTAGACCCCAGCGCCAAAACTTGTGCCAAGTTTCAACTTGATCTCTGTCATTGTTCACTGGGTTATGATCTCCACTCAATGGGCAATCTGGGCCCAATTGCCCCTGAACCTGGTGGATTTGGGGGGTGGGACCCCTACTAAGTACAACTAGACTCCAGTGCGAACAGTTGTACCAGCTTTCAACTTGATATCTAAGTAAGAAAGTAAGTAATTTATTTATGACCCGCCATTTTGAAAAGGCGGAGTAAATGACAAAAGTAAAGAAAATAAACAAAACACATATATACACACAGAAAAAGACACTTAATTTTTAATCTTCGGTCAGGAAGCAGTGGACGACATCGTGTGCTGGTTGGGCCTTGTTGTCCATGAGTTTTGAAAGTGATGACGAAACATCCAAAAGGGTAACACTTGCGTCTTGAATTTTGAATTTCTCCGTCAATGTATGGTAATGACATAATTTCGACAAGTGGAGGAGGTGCTTTGCATATTTAAAATAACATGATCTCATCTTTTTAATCTCCTTCTTTCGCAGAACATGAGTGACGCCAGAACGAAATAGTATAGAAGGAGCGCAGAAGGTGCTGTACAAATTTCCCAAAGCTTTACGATTATAGCGCCCCCGGTTGGGGACGATGCGCCCATAGGCGCTACGGATCGACTTATAAACTTCTTGAACAACCGATGAGCAAAATTTTGACAATGAAGATTTGAATGTTATGCCGAGCCACCGTAGAGAGTCTGTTGATTTGACGATGAACGATCCAAGAGATATAGAAGCTTTAGATGCACTCGAACAATTTGACGAAGGGTTGAAATGCAGGTACTCACATTTTGAAAGGTTAAATTCAAGGCCAATTTTCAGAAGTTCTGACGACAGCTTACTTACATTTTTTGTGAGTGTGGATCGGCTACGGCTTACTAAGAGCAAGTCGTCCGCATAGGCTATGTAGCTGAAGGCATAGTCTTTATAGAAGTAAGCAGGAAGCAAAGAATCGAGACAAGAATATATGGCCGATTTGAAGATGTAGGGAGATAAGACTCCCCCTTGGCGAACACCAGTTCGGACAGAAATAATCTCTGACAAGCTACCTTGCCATTTGAACCTTACTGAAGAATGACCATACCAAAATTTTAACAGATAGACGACAGACAGATTCACGCCAGAAGTAATGAGAGAAAATAGGGCCTGAGAATGCGTTATATTGTCAAAAGCACCAGCTATATCTATAGAACATATATGTATAGAAGACTTGTCGCGGGTAGCCTGTTTCATCATTTTTGTCAATATGTGATGAGCATGCGCACAACTGGCGCTCGAACGGAATCCAAACTGCATTGAACCAAAGCTACATTTTTCAACTAGTTCTGGAAGAAGGACGTATTCCAGGATTTTGCTTATGGTACAAGAAACTGTAATTGGCCGATAGCTTTTGCAAAGGTCCGCGTCTTTCCCTCGCTTAATCACCGATGTTATAGTACCCAGGAGGAAACTATTCGGAACCAAACCCTGACATAAACAAATTTGAAATAGCAGCTGAAGGTGTTGTGTTAAAGCTGAACACTCAATTTTGAAAAAATCGGCACTAAGGCCATCAGAATCTGTAGAGCCAGTTCTTCTTAATTTTCGGAAAGTAATTTCGATGGAAGAACAAGTAACGGGAAGAACAGAAGGTTGAAATATTTTCCTTGGTAGGTATTTAAGAAGTAAATTTTCAAAGTGCTGCTGAATCTGGTTTTTGCAACCACTGAATAGACCACGGTAGTGGTTGGTCCAGTCAGCCATAGTTAGCGCGGAAGGAGGTACAGCTGAACCTTTATCTGTACGAAGGACCTTTTGCCACGCTTTTTTGTCACTGGGAGCATCTAAGCCATTCAAACGAGCATTTTTAAGTGAAGATTTGTATTCACGCTTTGTTTTAGCTTTTAGATTAAAAACAGTACCATTCCCTGGGCGTCCACAAGCAATCCAAATTTTTAGCCAAAATTTTGCCGTGTTTTTTGCCTTCTTAACTTCAGGACTGACTTTCCAAATAGGTTTCCTTGTACCAACTCGAATTCTCTCAGTCGGTACAGCAATATCGGCTGCCAATTTCAAGCAATGGACAAGCTCGCTATAATAACAGTTAATATCAACGGACGAAGTAGTAGCTGCTATACCAGTCTGAAGAAGGTGAAAAGGAACTTTTAAAAGCGAGAGAAGATTAGTTAATGTAGAAATGTAGAGCACAGTATCTATACAATTCCAGTTACGCTTTTGGATCCAAGCCTTCTTGGGATTTGGACGACTGATTCAAGTAACAGGGACAACCAAACAGAAAGACAGAGGCAGATGGTCGTCCTCAATTTTCTCCTCATCAACCTCAACAATACCGTCAATGAGACAATCTGTCATTGTTCACTGGTCATAAACTCCACTCATTGGGCAATCTTTGTCGAATTGCCCCTGAACCGGGTGGGTTGGGGAGCTGGGACCCACAAAAGGCACAACTAGACCACAATACCCACAAATGTACCAAGTTTGAACTTGATACATGCACTGGTTCACGAGTTGTGAACCCCACAGAAAAGGGTGAAACCGGAAATCGAAAGCCGAAAGCTGCTACAGCGCTCCCAATAGTGGGATTGTTCCAAGGAACACTCCGCTAACCATTTGTTACGCTTATTCTGCTGATTCTCTTTTATTCTTTCTCTATTATTTTATTCTTTCAGTTTTTTTTTCAGATTGCATTTCATGTTCCCGTCTATCCTGTGAAGCTTTTCTTTATTATTAAGTGATTCTCAACTCCGTCTGCTAAGTCTCAGAAATTTTTCTCCCTAGCTTCAAATTTGTCTGTAAAGTTTGAAGTCGGCTCTAGGATTGAAATCATATCATTGCTAGTTGGATTTCTTGCCTAGAACTATAGACACGATTTTTCCTTTCAGTTTCCAATCACAGCTCTGAGAGAGATCCGAATTCTTCAGCTCCTAAAACATGAGAATGTTGTCAATCTGATTGAGATCTGCAGAACAAAAGGTACTGTACACGGTTATCCGTTCCTTCAGAAGTGATAGTATTTTACAATTTTATAGTTAGATATTTACCACGAGAGTCTCAGCTTCCTTGGGAAAGGCCGCATCTTCATTGCAAAGCATAGGGCTTCCTGAAGGTTTGTGGGGGGCTCGTCTTTGCGCCTCTTACACTGCATATCCAAATAGGAAATCATGGGAAGTAGAATCTCATTGGGATCGTCTGGGTTTTTCGTTCATAGGCCCATTCACAAGAGGTGTTTCAATCAATCACTCAATCAGTCGTTTATTTATACCAAATTATCCATTTGAAATTACCAAATTATCCACTGAACTTGCCACATTTTCGGATCTATATCAAGAAATAATGGGAATCGCTGGTGCTGCTTCGACAAGCAGTGTGTCTTCAGTCTCGCTCCCCTTGTAAACGCGCAGAGCGAAATTGTCAAATTGAAAGAAAAACTTCGTCAGGATATTCACAAACAGGTGATTGAGAAATGTTCAGGGGACAAAAGCGTCATCAGTGAACAAGCAATTAACACTATTGTCACTGAGATCTATGATGCGATCAGTCTCGACTACAGTTAAAAATTTGCAAGCGTTGAAAAGATGCTCAAGGGATCTCATGCTCAAATTACGGCGCTGGAAAACCGCATCGAGATCCTAGAATATCGCAAAGACGATTTGAACAGGGAAGAAGATCGACTGTTCTTCTAATCCATGGACTGTCTCAGATAGGTGGAGAAACGGGGGAGATACTACTTCTCCCTTCTAAATCGGTCAATATTAATTGTTGAAAAACATTTCATACGGTATTACAAAAGAAACATAAATATTTGTTCTCTCGTCAGGCATAGCTACATAGGCTAGCTACAGGGTTTACGCGAAGAAGAATGAGAATGTTTCATTTCCTTAATAGTTGGTATAATTCACTCGCTAGCATCGGGTCGTCATTCAGTAACAACTAGTAGGTATAACAACACTATATAAAACATTTTGATAATAAACTTAAAAATTCACAGCTTACACTCAACATATACCAAGTATCTACCTTAATCTTACCAAGTTCATTTTCCAGCTTGAGCCTGAAGAGGATCCTTGCCAAAAAGGGCCGAAATATAGCTCAGTTTAGCAAAATTTTTTAGATTCACAGTTTACACTCAATCAGAGGCGTCGCTGGCCAAAACTCGAGGGGGGAGGGGTGTGGCAGAGCGCCTGCCGGTGCCCTGCCGCCCGTTTCTGCTCTTCGTCGCATATGTAATAATAAAAGCTGCGTTCGTTGCACTCCGGGCTGTCTCTGGTGTTTAGTCACCAGTGTCCGGTTTTTTGGTTCACCTGTGAGTTGATAAAAACTGGCTAACTCCTCGCTGAAGCCGGGCTCACGAGCAGGTTCTGGTTAGTCCCACCGGTGAGATAAAACCGGACACTGGTTAGTTCAAAAACGGGTTATAAGACTGGTGAGAAGTCACCGGTGGATGCAAAAACGGCTTATAAGAAAAACCGGAGACCACCGGTGAGAACTCCCGTGACAAAGAACGCAGCTAAAGACTGTGATACCTACAAGCGTTGAATACTGAAGAAGCCTAGTCGTAACCCCAAGCTCAGGTGCGGTTTGAAGGGCGTGGGAGGTGACTGTCAATTCTCAAGATTAATACCAGTTATAAACAATAGCCAAGAAACAAATCACCAAATGCGGGAAATTGTACGAATTTAAAGAAATATTACCTTAATTACCTTAATTCGCAGTTCGGAGCGATAAGGTCCACTGGATCTGTGTTGCTCCTTGAGTGGAGCAACAGTATGTGGAAAGTAAATCCCGAATGGAAGGAGCTAGCGCTGGACGCATAAAGCTTACCGGTTTCGATTCTTCTATCTCTCTCATTAGCTAGGATTAAGAGATTAAATAGTTGAATAAATATTATCCTTGCTAATGGGTTCTATGTGTGGAAAGTAAATCCCAAATGGAACTAGAACCCGAATGGCTAGTATTTGTAAGGTTAAGGTGAACGTCATTCGTACTAAGAGGAATTTGCTTCCACAATAGCCCGACCCTCAGTAGTTCCTGATGACTGTATATCAGATAGAATGAAACTGAGCGTCGCAGGCGAAATTTTAAAGTAAGCTATGACTTTTTGGGGGCAAAACACTACTTCCCCCTAACAAAATTTAGCTTTTATTGTGGCCAAAGCCTCGAAAGCCAAGCATATAACCCGAACCAAATCACGCGACCTTTCAGTAAATACAGCCTACTACGAAAGGCGCCGCAGGCAAATTTTGTGGAATCCGGTATGATCAGAACGTCTTTTCGGATCCCAAATAAAAGTAAATGCCAGTTAGCACGAATCTGCCCATCTGTCTTAGTTCACGACGAATCCAGAAAAATGTGAGACATTTAACTGAAAGTTGGTTATGTGCTTCGGTTCAACCATTTCCGAAAAAGAAGGACTGATCATCGAGAAAAAAAAATTGAATCAGAGCAGACTTACGGTTAAAAAACCACATACAAATGTGCTGCAATAATCAGACCCGTCTACATCTTCTCTCATTGCTCAGGAAGCCGATTTATGTTAAACGTCGCACTGGAGGAAAATTCCTATCATTATATTCTTCCGTGTTAAAATACAAAGAATCTTTGCAAGAGATTAACATGAAAATGTTCGCCCCAAGCAAAATCAGCCTGATTTTTGCTTGAATCGAGGTATACTGGTACATAACAGATCGTGTTAAAATTTGGGTTAAGACTGTGCGCTGCAGGGTGAAATTCGTGGTTGGACAACTGTCTTTTGCTGATCTTGGAAGCTCAAATCTGACGATCATACTTCTCATTCTGACAAAATATGATTAAAAAACCTCTTCGTATCCAAACGACTAGAAATAGCCCGCCTCTTTATTTGCGTGCGACAGAGAATGCAATTCCTTAAGTCTCAAACTCTCGAGAACACAGAACCGCTTATGTCCAAGATGGATGTTAACCCAGTTTCTTGGTAATCCTCAACTAGCCTTAGTGACTTTTCGGGAAGCACTGCCAGCCCTCCATCTAGCTTTCCTGGGTGATCGCCTAGTTTAGCTGAAGTTGTGTGGTCAGGCGCTCTGCGAGCGCCCAGTTTAGCTAAGTTTTTGTGATCGGGTGCTCTGCGAGCGCCAGCTTTCGCTCAATCTTTGTGGTCGTGCGCTCTGCGAGCGCCCACTTAAGGTTTTTTTGTTTCTTCGAGGGGGGGGAGGGGGGGGGGGTACCCCCCCCCCCCCCCATAGTGACGCCCCTGCACTCAGTATATACCTTAATCTTACCAAGTTCATTCTCCAGCTTGAACCGGAAGAGGACCCTTGCCCAAGAAGGGCCGAAACATAGCTCTAATAAAAATGTAGCTGGCGTATCCGTTTGCATTGTCAAATATATACAATCCACCTTGTTAATTACAAAATAGAACTGAAGTGGTGTACAATGTAGGGTACGAAGGACTTGTGGTGTGAAGTGAAGACTGATGATACTTTTGTTTTGTTGAGAGGAGACTTGTAGCCGGTTGACTCCATGGATCCAGAAAACTGAAAGACTGATGTCAGCTGGGGGAGCCCCCCTCCCCCTTAATCTTACCATGAATTCAGGACATATGAAGAATAAGGAAAAAGAGGCTTTGATTCCTTGCGATGCGGCATACGATAGTTAGCAGAATCAATATTCTTTACCATATAATCTGTAAATTTACTCTGAATCTCAGATATTTAACACGACCGCATAAACGTAGTCAACAAATTAACCCAGCTTCCTTTCCAGCTTGTGCTACGAATGGATACAAATCTACCTTTTACTTGGTTTTTGACTTCTGTGAGCATGACTTGGCTGGATTGCTTTCAAACATCAATGTTAAGTTCAGTCTGGGAGAAATTAAGAAGGTTATGCAACAGCTGCTGAACGGACTTTACTTCATCCACAGTAACAAGGTAGGACGGATAGATAATTTTGGATAGACCCCAAAGCCGCAGCCATAAAAGCTGAATTTGAAGACAAACCGGTCTGAACAGCGTAGACTAGACACTCTCGGTATTCGCATCTGAATTTTGCAGTGGACTTTTTTTTTTTTTAACGTTAATACAAAATTTACCCTACAGTTTACCCTACTTTAACGTCACTTACACTTTCGTCTTAAACCTATTATCTTTTTATACTTTATCAACTCTAAATTTAACTTCTCTTTTCAAACTTTTCATTTTTCTATTAAATATTCTCCTATAAACCCACTCCCTCTTTCAAAAAACACTTCCTCCATAAAGTCTAAATCTACCCTTTTTTATTTTTTAACAATATTAAGTTTTTCCTCCCATATTTTACAACCATTAAAAATCTTTTCTTCTTTACCATTAATCCCCTCATATTTTAAAACCCTGGCAAACCCCCAAAACATATTCTATTTTTTTCACTTCGAATCAAGCAGTCAAGTTTTATAGGTTCGATCAGGAGTAAACAGTGGACTTTAGGACGTTGGCGATCGCTTGGATTTGCCTTCCTTCAAGCGAGAATGCGCCGAGCTCCAGAACTAACGGAAAGTGGTTGCGCCTCTGTTGCGGCTTACAGCTTCTCGCTGGCTTGCCACTTTTACCTTCCATGTCACTTTGCAAAACCAGCTTGACGTAAGAACAGGCTCGAAAGCGAAGCGGTTTTTTAGCTGAGTTGCAAGAACACACGGCGTATAAACCAGCGGAGCTTTCCAGACCGCCAGAATCAACCTTTTCTCAGAACCCAGCAGCTTTAGAAGGAGCTGGATATGGGTGTCTGGTTGGTGTAGACGAATGATATGCCGAACAGACATTCGGGACCAGTAAAAAAAGGTAAAGGTAAAGGTTTCAGCACTAGCTTTGACAGGCCAAGCTGGCGGTGCTGATCTCCGATTCTCGGCCCTCAGCCAGGAAGTGCAATGGGGGGTTGGGGGGGGGGGGGGCAGCCATCCTGTGCTTTCACACACCCTTCCTGTCACCTTCCCCGGATTTCTCCAGGTACCCATTTGAAGCTGGGTGGACTTTGGCTTGTCTTACAGGGTTACGCCACTAACCCCCGTCCCAAACCAAACAGTAGGCACTACCGAGACTCGAACAAGCGACCCTTCACTTGCGAGCCCGGCGCGCTAACCACTCGGCCACGGACAGACATTCGGGACCAATCACCGAACGTTTTTTTTTTTTGTAATCGTTCAAGCCTTAACGGCAAAAAGCCAGAATTCGGGACGTCATGCGTAGTAACTATGGAGTAGGGTGGAACACGCTCTTAATGTCACTACTAGTGGCCAGGATGAAAAAATAAAATTCCTCAGCAGAGTCAAAATAATTTAGTGTACTCAAAACCAAGGTGTGAGTATAAGCTGGCTTAAATATTCCTTCTGCCCAAGCTTACTGCAAATCATATTTGACAGTGCAAAACGGATACGTCAGCTAAAGTTCATCTTCCAGCTTGAGCCTGAAGAGGACTCTTGCCAAGAAAGGGCCAAAATATATCTAGCTCTAATGAAATTCAGCTGACGTATCCGTTTTGCACTGTCAAATATGAGCTTGCTTCAAACGATAAGAACTGATGTAGGTAAACGAGAGTTTGAGCCTCTGGAGGCGTAGGGAGTATCTTCCCGGAGAACTGGGTAGTTTACAGTCCGACCTCTTCTCGCGGCGATTGATTGTTTTCCCTGTTACAGATCTTGCATCGTGATATGAAAGCAGCAAACGTGTTGATAACGAAGACTGGAATATTGAAGTTAGCTGACTTTGGTCTTGCAAGAGCCTTCAGCGTTACAAAAAGCTCACAGCCCAACAGGTAATTAGAATTCCTGTGAATGTCTCTTTGATAATGTTCGTTCGTAGTCCTGTTTGGTCCAGGAAAGATGTTGATCATCATCCCGGAATTTTACAATTACAATTCATTTATTCCTAAAATTCTGATAACACAAGATGCACGGGATTTTAAAATTACAATTTGGTTAATTCACATTAAAATTGCTGATAAAATAAGGAAAAAATTAGGTCAAATAGCGTTCAGTGCTATGAGCGGGCGGGTTCATTCGCTGAGCTTTCTTAGCTGCCCTTGAGATACTCCTTGTTGAGCGAGTCTCCGTTTTTTCTCAAACTTCGGGTGGCAGGATCTCACGGTGCATTTCCGAGGCAAGGCACTTTAGTCGGAATTTCATTGTGGGATCGTGCCGACGCGACGCAAGGGTTTTCATCCCTAATTCTAACCTACCGCGTTTAAATAAAACAAGACCAGAATCATATTTTGTGGCGCCAAACGGATAAGTCAGCCAAGGTATATTCTATCGATGTTTCGCCCTTCATGACAAGGGTCATTAGTGCCATACCTGAAACAGTTAAAGTTAAAGCACAACTTTTACTAGAGATGATCTTTTGATGCTCTTATTCGTTTTCGAACATACCATTACTTTCCACGAGTGATTAACGATTTTGTTGTTAGCGCTTGTCGACTCGATCCAGACTCCCTCTATCCGACGCGGCGGCTCGACGCAAAATATTTGAAAACTGAACGCGCCTTGGATAAAAAGCGGGAAAACCAAGCAAAACAAAGAAGGTGCAATACAGAAGCTGGTCCATGTCTTCCAGAATGAAAGACAATAGTTGCTTTTTTGCAGATACCATAGTATCTGATACCACGGTCTAAAGTCGACTTCGCAGCTACCGTGGTATCTGAGCCACGGTCAAAAGGCGTTTTTGCAGCTATCGTGGTATCTGGGCAGTTGTCGTGGTATCTGAAAAAGTCATTTCACTTTCATCATTACCAATAACAGAGACTAGGATTTTGTAACATTGGTGAGAAAGAAGTTTGGAACTTAGTGATGTAACTGTATATCAGTTTTTCTTTAGGGATGACTTCGAAAAGCGCAACTTCAGCAATTGTCGGTTTTGCAGAGCAACCGTGGTATCAGATACCACGGTAACTGCCAAAACGACTAATTGCAGATTCAGTTACCGTGGTAACAGATACCATGGCATCTGCAAAAACGCAACTAATACGTTGAAACTTTGCATGTCCTTATTTGTGAAATAGTTACCGAAGGACCCTGAAGCCTTCGGCGAAGTTAAAGTTGCGTGACTTTCAAAACTGGCTAGGCCCAAAAAGCGCTAAACAGTTGTAGGTACAAACAGAGATGGGCGAATCCGATTATGAAAGGATTCGAATCCAAATCCAGTGCTAGGTACGAATCCGAATCCACTATTTCATGCTGAGGATTCGAATCCGGAATCGAATCCGGATTCGAATCCGGAATCGAATCCGGATTCGAATCCGATCTTAACAAAAATAAAATGATGGTAGGTTATAGCTTAAAAATAAGAGGTGACAAAAAGCACTGATATCTAAGGTATCAGATAACGTGATAAATTACTGACGAGGTTTGGTTGTTTCATTGCCTAAGCACACTGTGGAGGAATCGGGAAAACGGAAACTGAAAGGATGAAGTCTAGGAATTTGAGCGGATTCGTAAGATTGAGGTTTGGAATCCGAGTCCAAATCCGAATCCAGCCTGACAAGCAGAAAATTCGAATCCGGCCAAAAGGACGAATCCTGGATTCGAATCCGGATCCGGATTCGCCCATCTCTGGGTACAAAACGAAACACTGGCGAAAGGCGGGAATTTCAGAATATTTTATTCCCAAGGGAGCTAGGGATTATATGAAAGAGGGAATAAGCAAAAGGGGTCCTTTAAAGGTTCACTGAAGAGCTTGCAGTTCCAGTTTCCCATAACGGGCATACTTTTGCTGCATTCCACTTCAAATTCCCCAGAAGATAACAAAATGATCAGCTGCTTGGAGGTTCCCCAGTTTCCAAAAGATACGAATGTGCTTCAGGGATTCCCCACGATGCAAATGTTTTTTTAGGGATTTCCCAATTTACCCGAAGACACAAAATGATATTCAGGGCATTAACACTCACAATATCTCTTCATTTTTGGGATCCCAAAACGTAAGTGGAGGGATACCTATGACATCGCAGTAGTTGTCCGTCAACCTTTCCGCCTGTCCGCACGATAACTCTCGAGGGGATTGAGATATTTTGATGAAACTTGGTGGGAGGATCCTTTGGGTCAACGTACAGGTCAAGTTTAAAGATGGTCTCTGTAGCCCTATATTTGAGGATGGGGGAGGGGTTTCGAATTAAGGGAAAAAAAAATTTGGAAGCTATTGAGATAGTTGATTTAGGGACAAGGAGACATGCGTTTGGTCGGGAGGCTTGGGAGGAAAGGGATTTGGTTTCAAGTATGGGAAGTAAGTGTTTTGGTGAGATTCGAAGGCTGGGTAGATTCCTGAAGCTAGCTATGGCCCACCGTGAACTATTTTTATAGACGTTGATTTTTTGGTTTGTTATTGGAGTTTATGATATCTTGTTTTTGTTATTGTGTTATGTTTCCCGCCATGGCCCTTGGGCTTTATTGGGAATAAATTCATTAATTCATTCATTCATGCTGAATTCGAATATGAAATTTATTTTCTCTCCGGAAAAATAGTTCACCCGGAATCCGGCGAAAACCGGAAAATTTGTGAAAAGTAAAAGTTTAGTATGAAGTTGATTAAAGGTTCGATTTAGGGGCAAGGAGACATGCTAAGTCCGAATATGAAAATTATTTTCTCGCCGTACAACTAGTTCGGCCGGAATCTGGCCAAAACCGGAGAATTTGTTAAAAGTAAAAGTTTTATTTAAATTTGATAAGATGTTCGGTTTGGGGGTAAGAAGACGTGCTGAATTCCTACATGACATTCATTTTCTCACCGGATGTATAGATCGCTCGGAATCCGGCTGAAACCAGAAAATTTGTTAAAAGTAAAAGTTTAATCTGAAGTTGATTAGAGGTTGGATGTAGGGGTAAAGAGACATGCTGAATTCGTTTTTGAGCTTTATTTTTTTGCCAGACAAGTAGTTTGTCCGGAATCCGGCCGAAACCGGAAGTTGGGCAGAAGTAAGGAAGGAAGGAGATACGATGTAGGCTATAGGGTAAACCATATGCTGAATCCATATCTGAATATTTGACAGCGCAAAACGGATATCTGAATATATCTGAACTTGATGAAATTCAGGCACGAACTTGGTCTTCTCCGATTATTACCATTGGCCTTAATCTGTTTGTAAGTTTTAAAAGTAAAAATGTTTAAGAAGTCTGTTGAAGACCGAATATTTACAAGACCGAATTGACCGAATATCTACAAGATCGAATTGTCGGGAGCAAATATTAAAATTTTGGGATCCCATCGAAACCTTTGGTCTTGTTATAAGTAGTGATGTGAAAGACAAATATGCACCTCAGCCAGGATTTGAACCCAGGACCCTCTGCTTACAAGGTAGACGTTCTCCCAATTGAGCTACCGAGGGGCTTGTAAACATAGCTCGCAAACCACTACAGTAGTCAGATAGAAGCCGGCCATAGGAACAGTGATCGCGCCCAAAGGAAAATTCATCTAATCAGTTCACATCCCCATGGAATTATAGTACAGAAGATGTATTATAATATCTCTTGAGTGTTAAGCTGCCTATTACCCACAATCTTGAGCATTTGCATTACTTTACTATCGTTACTGTTATTGATTAACGTTACCAACAAATTTAGTCACTGACTGGTTATTAAAATCCATTACTCCGATTGAACCAATCAAAAAGCGAGAGGCGAGTAATTGTGAAAAGAATTACATGGGAAGATTATGTTTGACTAGAGAGCAATAGCATGGAAACAAGTCTGAAAGAAAAGTCGGACGTAGGACCGTTGTTTTTGAGATGGAAAATAACGGAATAGTTCTGGTTTTAGTTCTGCCCCTCCCCCCTCACCCTTACGTGACGCCTCGAGCCACTCCCCCGTCCAAATTTTGTCTAGAAACCTTAACATGATATCTTCAACTATTCTTGTTCTTATTCTTGTTCTTGTTCTTTCGCGAATGCAAACCCTCATAGGTTTTTTCTCCAGCGCGAAAGTGTTGTTTTTTACTTATTTATTGGGATCCCAAAACGTAAGTTGAGGGATACCTATGACATCGCAAAAGTTGTCCGTCTGTCCGTCCGTCCGTCCGTCCGTCTGTAAGCACGATAACTCTCGAAGGGAGTGAGATATTTTGATGAAACTTGGTGTGAGGATTCGTTGGGTCGGCGGACCAGTCGAGTTCGTAAACGGGCTTTGTAGCCCTACATTTAGGGGTGGGGGAGGGGGGTCAAATTAAGCGGCAAACAAAATATTTTGAAACAGCTAATGTGATAGTCGATTATGGGGTAAGAAGACATTCTGAACACGATGGTGAAAACGATTTTGTAATCGGACAAGTAGTTCGCCCGGAATCCGGCCAAAACCGGAAAGTTTGTTGAAAGTAAAAGTTTTATTTGAAGTTGATTAGATGTTCGATTTAGAGGTAGGAAGAAATGCTGAAGACGACGGTGAAAACCATTTTCTCGACGGACAAGTAGTTCGCCCGGAATCCGGCCCAAACCGGAAAGTTTGTTAAAATTAAAAGTTTTATTTGGAGTTGATCAGATGTCCGATTCAGGGCAAGAAGACATGCTGAACTTTTATGTGAAAACAATTTTCTACCCGGACATATAGTTCGCCCGGAATCCGGCCAAAACCGGAAAATTGTTAGAAGTTAAAGTTTTATTTCTAGCTGATTAGATAACTGATTTAGGGGTAAGAAGAGACGCTGAATCCATGTGTGACAATCATATTTTACCCGGACATATAGTTCGACCGGAATCCGGCTGGAGTCGGAAAATTTGTTATAAGTTAAATTTTTATTTGAAGTTGATTAGATGTTCATTATTGGGGAAAGAAGATACCCTGAGTTCTTTTTTGAGCTTTCTTTTTTCGCCGGACAAGTAGTTCTAGAGTTCGGACGAAACCGGGAAATTGGCAGAAGTGGCAGGAACTTTTCGTATAAAACAGATATGACTTATACAGGTAAACACACATGCTGAATCCATATCTGAACTTGGTTTCCTCAGATGATTAGCTATTTGGCCTTAATCTGTTTCTGAATTTTAATTGTCAGAATGTTCAAGGATTCTGGCGATGACTGGATCTGGCTAAGACAAGACCCAGTTGTCTGGATCAGATATTGAATTTTTGGGATCCCATCGAAAACTTTGGTCTTGTTTGTGAATGTTGAAAAATAAAACTTGAACTTGAATTGAACTCTTAACATGATATCTTCAACCGTTGGTAGACCCAGTAGCCTACAGCTGGGCGATTTCCGCAGCAGCGAGCAGTCCAATACTCTTGATGACAATCTTTCCCTCCCGATGCAGAATCTCCGGGTACCTGCGGAAGAAAGGAAGAAACGGTGTCACAGCTGCGCTGCCTCAGGATTTGAGTCATTGGGTTTGAGTCGCTACGGACACGTTTACTTCTTCTTCCTGAGAATCACTGGCGTGTTTTGGACTTAGTCATATAGAGTATTGAAAATCATTCCGGTTCTACTTCCCAGCTCGCGAAATACGCACAAGTTGAGGAGAACAAAAGGAATTAGGATTGCTACAGAAGGGTTTTGCCAAGATGCTTTTTTTTCACGTTAATAAAGGAGATTAGATTAGATTAGATTGCGTGGAAATAGCGCACTGAAGGAAATTGAAAAAAACGTATACAAATTCTTACAGAAAAACAGTGTAAAAAGTTGACAGTTTAAAGTTTAACTGAAAAGCCAACTTATTTTTGTACTCTTTAACTGAATACACTGCATTGGGATTGTATTAAGGGATTTTTTTACTTTTCACTATTTGCTTTAGATTGACGTCAGAATATCTACGGCCGTCCTCACAACGCAAATCTCTACTATGACGCAGAAAAATTGAATCTCAATTTTCATGGGTGCCGGCCAGTTCATTATTCGTATGTTAGCAAGCTTTTTAACTGGTAGATCGCAATGTGTTCAACTTGCTGGTCGAGAGACGTCTGAATTCTAAGATATTTTTTGTGGTTCGCCGCAAGGCACAAAGCTAGGCCCGCTTTCATTTCTCATAGTTTTTAACCGTATTTTAGTCACCGTACGTGAGCGTTTTAAGTTTGCAGACGACCTGACAGCATTAGCTTTAAGACTCAAAACCCAAACGCCACAACTGACCGACTTGACTGGCATATTTAATGATCTTAAAACTGAGCTAGCTCAAGTGAAACTGGCTATTAGTGAAACAAAAAGTACATCCATGACTTTTTCGTTTCTGAAAACTGACAACCTATCTGTGACCCCTACTGGACTAAATGTAACTAAAACTGTTAGGATACTTGGTATTTACTTGGACGATGACCTCAAATGGAATACACATGTGGAAAATTTGACGAAAAACGGTGGATCTCTGCTTCGTTCGTTTTCACAGCTGAAAAGGTTTGGAATACCAAAAGAAATTCTTAAAGTTGTATACTGTAGCTATGTTAGACCTTGCCTAGAATACGCTTTTCCCGCTTGGCACCCCGGTCTGACCAAGGAACAATCTGCTCAAATTGAGTCGGTTCAAAAAAGGGCTCTGAAAATAATATTGGGCCCCAACTACACGAACTATGACAGCTCACTACCAGAACTTGACTTACTGTCATTGGAAAAACGCAGACATGAACTAACTGTCAGATTTGGACTGAAATGTCTTGACTCACCCTTCCACCGTCGACTACTGCCAGACTTCGAAAACCCTATTGTTAACGGACCGAGGACAAGGCGTCGAGAAAAGCCAAAGAGTTGACAACTGATATCGTCTTACCCGGCGACTAGTACTCAACGTTACATCAAGTCATTCGTTCCGTACTTTACTGATTATTTTAACCAAGCAACGCTAAATGAAGAATTCTGATATATTTTATTTTAATCTCTATGTATTTTCGTAGTTACACACATTTGCGTCGAAATATTTAGTGTGGTATGATTTATGTATTGACTCGTGTGTTTGACGTACCTGCGCTAGCTAACGCTATTTTGGTAAAATAAAGCATTCATTCATTCATTCAATACATACGCGGCGTTTCAGTGGCCAGTGATCAACTTATGGAAGGTAGCTCACTGCGTGAACACTTATTTTTCGTAAATCGTTTTCGTCGAGCCTACAACGCAGATAGAAACGCATAGAGCACACAAATCAGACAAGGAAATTCTACTGTTTGAAAATCGATTATTCATGAATAGCGGAGCAACGAAGTAACGCATTTTCGCCGGGTTTTCAAGCTTCTTTAAGTGAATAAGTGATGGGTAACTAGATTGTCCTATCTAAGCCCTTTTCAGTTTAACTTTAAAAATGTAGTTGACGTGGAATAGAGAATGAATTTTGAAAAGTATAGGCTACCTAGAATTAAATCTAGTTGTAGAAGAATAATTTTAGTTAAGTTAGGGACATTAGCAGGCTACACAAATAAACAAAAACAAAATAACGTCATCTAGTGGAGGAGTAGTCGCGGCCCGAAGAAATTGCCTATGAAAGAAATAAAAAATATAGGTTAAAATCAGCTGACCATAGAGGGGGCAGCTTCTATGATGCTGAAAGATTGATCAGAACGACAAAGGCAAACGTGCCTAAGAAATTATCGGACACGAATTCCTGGGAAGTTGCATGTGCCGGCACTTCAGTGAATCAATCAATCAAGTTTAATATCCAAATAGGTAAAAGCTAGATGTTCAAGACAATATTTACGAAATACACAGACCCGAAACAAATTAACTAACATACTTACAAGATATGACCAGAAATAAATGATGGGATGAAATTACCTAAAAATTGGGCAGAAGAATTAGCAGGATATGGAGAAAACTGATTGCCAGTATTCAGGGGAATAGATGGGCTATCTGGGGACAACACATTATCTTTGCTCCAGATTTTTTTGAAAGATTATTTCTGCGGTCAGTTAATTTAGGAACGTCAAGTTTAATGAGAGCCTCTTCATATTAAATATTATGATCACCCAGAATGGTTCTCACTGCACTCTTTTGGCCACTTAGAGTGCACAAATTCCATATTTTATTCTGTTCTAGATACACCAACCGAGTCGTTACTCTGTGGTACCGACCCCCTGAGTTGTTGCTGGGAGAGAGGAATTACGGGCCGCCCGTTGATATGTGGGGGGCAGGCTGCATCATGGCGGAAATGTGGACTCGATCTCCAATTATGCAGGTAAAGAATCTGCCGTTATATTACCTAGTTGGTGCCTTCTGCTGGAGTTGAGTTCCGGCACTGCCCGACTCGTGTGAGATAGCAAAGCAGTCATAGAGGCGTTACTAGCAAGAAAAATATTTTTTTTTTTGGGGGGGGAGGCAAGGTATTTGCCGAGTGGCTGGTCCTTTTTACCGACTGTTTTTTGCAGAAAAACCGAATGTTTTGACGAAAAATCGACTGATTTTCAGAAAAACGACCTTTTTAAAGAAAAAACCGTGGCGCGTCGCGGCGACTCGGTTCTTTTCTACCGACTGGCCGACAACATTGAGGGGGGGGGGGGGGTGTACGCCCCCCCCCCCCCCCCCCCCCCCCCACTACCCCCATACGTGACGCCCCTGAAGGCAGCTGCCACAACAGCTGAATTAAAGCAAGAACAAATGAGCCGATAGAATCTCCGTCTTTGGTCTCATGCACCGACTGTGGATACCCCAACAGAACTGAGCAGAGCTAGAGCTACTTGCTAAACTTTGAGTTGACGCCCGTCTATTTCTCTCTTAGCCGCTGCGCATTGAGAGGAAAAGAACGTAGCAGGCGTGTATGACCCGCCTCTGCAGAACCCCACCCGTGACGTCACAGTATTAAACAACCAATATCCTGTTTACTCTCGACTTTTCTTTTCCGTGGCTATACTGTGATTAGCTGTTTATGGAGGAATTGCGATGTTTCGCGCAGGGGCGGTTCGAAGTGCTTGGGCAGGGGGGGGGGGGGGGGGGGGGGGGGGGTGAGGACTTCAAAATATACGACTCGGCTAAAAACACAGCACCAACAGGCTCAAGAAATATTAACGTTGTAAGTTCTAAAACGTTACGGAAAATGCTTTTTAGTAATAAAATAATAAACAAATACGTAACAGGAATTGGATGATGCCGTTCATATCAAATTTCCCTGGAGAGAACACAAGCCTCGGTACCAGCTTCTGACAAACCCACTCCAGACAGAGTAAAGTGAGCGCCGCAGGCGAATTTTTTACAATCCGAGCAAATTCAACTACTCCTTTACAACTTCTACCTTTTAATGTAGCTTAGACCCCAAGTCTCAAGTTTAAAACCGCTCATAAATTATGCACACTTCAACTAAACAGATATAGGGCCTTAATCGCCTTAAATGGGCCTTTATTCGGCAATATTACCTGCAAATTTGCAATTGCAGGCGAATAGGATTTCTCCTAATATACGCCTTCATGGGTGCTGTCTTGTTCAGGTTTCCAGTTGAATCTCCACTGTTTGCCTGACCGCTCCTTGTCCAAATGTTGTTTGAAACTATTTGTTGTTTGGCAGGTAACAGTGGAATCTGCTGGTGCGTTCCACAAGTTGACTGATCTACTTGTGAAGAAGGTGTGTGCATGCCGCTTCAGTGCAGGCCTCTTCGTCAGCTTTTTTGGGTGGCCCCTGGTGGTTCTTCCTGTGTTTGGCACGAAAATGTTGGGTGGGATGTTGTTGCTCAAATTTTTGTACACGACTACTTCCCACACAAACTTGCTTTTAATGTGGCTCAGATCCCAAGCAGCACCTTTTACCGTATGTACCCAAGACAAATTTAAACTCAGCGCCGCAGGTTTTTGTAATCCGGCCTTTTTGCTGGCATTTCTAGCTTTTAAGGTGGCTGAAATCTTAGGCCTAACACCTCACCTAAATTACGGGCCATTCAACCAGATAGCGAGTAGACTATGAAAGACGGCGCAGGTAAAGTTTGTGAAACATTTTAAAAGCTGCCTACGATATCACATATCTGTCCGTGCCCCGATAACTCGCAAACGGAGTGGGATATTTTCCCGGAAGATGGCACGTGGTAGTGCTTCCGCTTTGAATGTAGACTACAAAAAATAGTGCAATCATCAGGCCCGTCATACAGTGCTTACAAAGCCTGTTTATGTGCAAACCTTTCTCCGCAAGCAAAAATAAACCTGTTTCTTTTTAAGATAAGGAGATTTTTGCACAAAACCAGATAGGATAATGTTGAAACCTCGCGCCGCATGCGAAATTCTCAAAAATCAGCCTGTTTTCAGTGCCACAGAGTGAAATACACGATTTGGTAATGGCATTTATGTCACTGTAACAAGTTCGAAACATACGACTGTCATTCTAACAAGCTCAAAACACACAATATTTCGTGACGTAATGACTTATAGAAAATTTCTATACAACCATACGACTAGAAATAGGTCATTTGCTGTCGCAATTCATCTAACTGCCTCATATGGCAAGCTGAAAACTTATGACTGTCTCTAATATACGACTAGAAAATCTCTATGTAAAATGCGACAGGAAACGGGTCATTCTCAGGGAAAGTCGCGGTTGATGTCATTCTGGCAAGTTCCTTACGACTGTGATTCTGACAAACTGGGAACACAAGACTGTGAATCTGACAGGCTTAAAACACACTACTAAAATCTCCACGGAACAGTACGACCAGAAACAGGTCATTTGAAGGCGAAATTCACGATTAGGTAACTGCTTTGTTTGCCTTTATCTGGCAAGGTCAAAACTTACGACTGTCTCTAATTTAAGGCTAGAAAATCCCTTCGTAAAGTACGACAAGAAACGGGTCTTTTCAGGCAAACTCGCGGTTGATGTCATTCTGGTAAGCTCAAACATTCGACTTTCATTCTGGAAAACTCTGAATACACAACTGTGAATCCGAAAACATACGAATAGTAATTTCTTCGTAGCCGTACGACTAAAAAATATGATTTGTGGGTGAAATTCACGTTTGGGAACTGCATGTATGTAACAGACAAGCTCGAAACATACGACTGAGAGTAGATTCTCTAGAGCACCCCCCTTCGAACCGCACCTGGTTCCGCGTAGCTCCTACGCATCGCCCGATCCCGTTTGCATCGGGCAGAGTATCGGGAATCTGTTCGACTGCGCATGTCGTATTACAGAGATTTGGAGACGGAGGTTCTACTGCTTATTTTTTCTTCATTAGATTGATAGGACTTGATTCTTGATCTGTTCTTGATGATTGTTGATAGTACTGATTGCACGAACCAACCGTGGAAAAATGAAAGACTGTCAGTCGAAGAAAAAATCATCACGCACCAAGCTGAACAAACAAGACCAAAGCTTTCGATAGGATCCCACAAATTTAATATCTGATCCAGACAATCGGGTCTTATAGAAGTCCAGTCTTCGCCAGACTCCTTGAGCACTTTACTAATAAAATTTAGAAACAGATTAAGGCAAATGGTAATCATCTGAGAAGACCAAGTTCAAATATGGATTCAGCATGTGTGTTTACCCCTATAGCCTCCGTCATATCTACTTTGACGAAAGTTCCTGCCTTGCTTCTGCCAATTTTCCGGTTTCAGCCGGATTGCGGGCGAACTACTTGTCTTGCAATAACTGAAGTTCAAAAACGGATTCAGCGTATCTCCTTACCCCTATGTCAAACCTCTAATCAACTTCAAGTAACTTCAAGTTTCAACAAATTTTCCGATTTCAGCCGGATTCTTGGCGAACTATGTTTCCAGGTATAAAATTATTGTCATACACGAATTCAGCATAACTTCTTACCAGTAAATCGAACACGTAATAAAATTCATACAAAACTTTTACTTCTAACAAATTTTCCGGTTTTGGCCGGATTCCGAGCGATCTATTGTCCACCGAGAAAATAATTTTCATATTCCGATTCAGCATGTTTCCCTATCATCGAACCTCTAATCAACTTCAGATTAAACTTTTATTTTTGACAAATTTTCCGGCTTTGGCCGGATTCCGGGCGATCTACTTGCCGCCGAGAAACTCATTTTCATCTTCGGATTCAGCATGTCTCCTTAGCCCTAAATCGGACATCTAATCAACTTCAAATAAAACTTTTACTTTTAACAAACTTTCCGGTTTTGGCCGGATTCCGGGTGAACTACTTGTCCGGCAGAAAATGGTTTTCATATTCGTGTTTAGAATGTCGTGTAACCCCTTAATCGACTGTCTCATTAGCTTTTAAAAAGTATTTTTTTCGCCCCTTCATTTGAAACCCTCCCCCTCCCTTAATATTCAGCTATCGGACCCGTCTACGAATTCGGCCTTTCCCTTGACTCGAAGAATCCTCACACCAAGTTTCGTCAAAATATCTCATTCCCTTCGAGAGTTATCGTGCTGACACACGGACGGATAGACGGACAACTTTTGCGATGTCATAGGTATCCCTCAGGGCGTCGCAAGGGGGGGGGGTGCAGCACCTCCCACCTTTTTGAAAACTGTTCGGTATTTTTTCGATAGCAGAACTGTTCGATATATTTACTGGGATTCGGTAGTTATGCAGAATCCTAAATAGGCTATCTGTACAAATCTCTTCGGTATTATGATCGGGATTCTGTATAATTGCCAGTATTCGTTAGTTACCACGAATTTGGTGAGGGAATTTACTGAAATCATTTGGTAATTTTTCGATGCCGGAACTATTCGGTATATTTATGGAGATTCCGTAGTTACACAGAATCCCAAATAAGCTATTGTTTCAAAATTATTCGGTATCATGATTGGGGCTCGGTAATTTATTCAGTATAATTTCCGGGATTAGGAAGTTAACCACGAATCCTGACTTTGTTCCAGTTTCGACGAAAGTATACCGAATATGAATATTGTTCGGTAGTCTTTCGATACCAAAATAATTCGGTATAATAACCGGGATACGGTAGTTATACAGAATCCCGAACATGCTATCGGTCTAAACTTATTCGGTATAATAACTGGGATTTGGTAATTTCTTCGTTATAATTGCCAAGATTCGGAAGTTACCACGAACCTCGAAACTCAGAAGAGGTTGAGTGAAGCACTGGTCGCAGACAAAAGGGATGATCTATAATATCATTGATAGTCCTTACTTTTATTCTGGATTCCAACAAGAATATATAATCACAAATATTTCAAAAATTCCGCCTGCAGCACTTTTCGTAATATTCTCTATTTTGTGGAAGGGCTCGTCATTTGACGGGGGTTTTAAGCCAGTTTTAGATTGAGATTTGAATCATGGAAAGCTAGAATTTGAATGGAAATTAAATTTGGCAGGAAAAAGCAAAAAAAAAAATCGCCTGCGGCGCTCACTTTCTGTGATTATGGTTAGTATATTGACTAGACTACAGTTGATGCTGCTGCCGGAACATTGCTCCATCCGGTTTCGAAAACTTCTTTGAGTCTCGGTATTTAATCAACGGTAAATGATAGAATTTGTAAGAGAAGCAGTTAAATTTTAGCCTACAGAAAAATAATGGATTTCGAAAATCCGAAAATAGTTCTAGGATTCGATAAATTTTTTGAAAGATTCGGTAAAATTTTGGCTCTGTACCCCCCCCCCCCCCCCCCCCCACCGAAAATGCACTTGCGACGCCCCTCCCTCCACTTACGTTTTGACATCCCAGAAACAGCCCGTCTCACGAAGCAGCGAAAGCCACCCTGAGACGCAGAAAAACAAAGTTTGCTAGCAATTTTGTAGCTTCTGCAATATCTGGAACTTGACCACCTAGTCTAACAACGAAGCCTACTGAAGAATAATCACCTCCAAGTTTCCCTTCCCGGAGCATAAAGAAGCCGTTTTACGCTAGAAAAGGGTGCGCAGACCAAGCAGTGACAAGGAAGAGGTCTAAGCGTAGCGTCACGTCATTCTAGAGGCCTAGCATAAAGTCGAAGTAATTTCTTTTTTCAGCTTTGCCGAAAGGCTGAAAACCATAACTGATGCACAGCAAACAAGCTTCCGCCTCCATGGATTTATCATTGAGTATGTAATATTCTGGCATCGAATGTACAGTCTGCTACTGTTTAGGACTTTTTATACGGGGAAATTTCCGTTCGGCTCATCCCAGATCAGCGCTCCATGCGGACTAGTTTCTGAAAGTCCCTCATTGACTCATTATCAACTCTTGTGACATGGAGATAGTAAACAAGACCAAAGGTTTCGATGGGATCCCAAAAATTTAATATCTGATCCAGAAAATTAGATGTTATTACTTTAAAAATTACAGACGGACAACTTTTGCGATGTCATAGGTATCCCTCCACTTACGTTTTCGGATTCCATAAACATCATAATGGCAGTGCTCCATAGTGATTAGACTTGACTTGACACTACTAAATTGGCAAGAGATGGCATGTTGATCACTTAAGTATGTAGAAGAATATTCAAACTATAGAACTATTAGCAAAGGCCCACGATTGTTGTTAATAATGGTTGGAGGCTTCCTGATTTGGGTGGATGGAACAGGGACGTCGCTATGGAAGGGTGTGGGGGGGGGGGGGCTAACCAGGAAACCAAATGGGGGTCGGGCAGTGCGTCCGATAAAATCAGTAAGGCTAGTTAGGGCTCCAATAAACTGAGTTGACATCCAGCTTGTGTGTTGGGGGGGGGGGGGGTTAACAGGAAACCAAATGGAGGTCTGGCAATGCGTCCAATAAAATCAGAAAGGCCACAAGAAATAGATTGCACTTTACACAAGGGACTTCTACCGTGACCAATAAACCAGAAACAGTTTTTTCGAATATAATTTGGAAGTCTAGGACTCCATTGTCGGAGCCACGTAGACATACCAGGACCCACGCGGGGCCTCATGGTGAAAACCAAATACATATAATTTTAATGGGGACGACGCCCTTGAGATGGAAACATTTTATAAGTAGTGAACTGAAAGACAAAAATGCTCCTCAGCCGGGATTTGAACCCAGGACCCTCTGCTCACAAGGCAGGCGCTCTAACCATTTGAGCTACGAGGGGCTTGTGAACAGAGTTCGCAAACTACTACACTAGTCTGGTAGAAGCCGGCCATAGGAACAGTGATCCCGCCCGAAGGCAAGTTCGTCTAACCAGCTCACATCCCCATGTCACGGAAATTATGTCTTATTATTAATTAATAATTTAAACGTTTTGGGATCCCAAAAATGGATCCATAAGGGAATGAGCAAAAAATGATAGATTTCTCTTACTGTACTCTAATGACACTGCAAAGTCCCATCGGTCGGGATGCATATTGCATTTCGTGGATCTGTTTTTACTATATCTCTAGACAAGTGCGAATAATGAGATACGGTGGGGGGGGGGGGACTTACAGAAGCTATTCCGATTGGAAGCTTTGAACTGGAATATGGCCAATTGTCAGCCAAAATTGTGGACCAGGTGACGGTTGACCTCGACTTTAAACTAATTATGAGCTTGCCTTGAAGAGTGTCAACTCAGGGTGTCAGCGAACCGCCGTTCTGCAGCCGTCTTACGTTTTATGTTTTACGTGTTGTGTTTTCCCTAATTACATCTCTTTATTTCCCTTTCCTATTTTCGTCGTGTACAAGTTTGTGAGTTACAAATAAATTGTTGTTATTATTGTTAAAGGACCTGTCTTACCTATAATACTAACGCAACCTAGTTCCATAATCAGTCCATGTATTTCTAAACCCGGAGAGCCCAATTTCGTACGGTACATTCTAACCCCTCTACAAAACAACGCTGATTTTCTCACTTGCCGTGTTTTGCTCCCTTCGATGTGTATCACGCTGTCGACGGTTGTCTGCAAGAAGTTTTTCCATCAGAGCAAGACCAAAGGTGCCGATGGGATCCCAAAAATCTAATGTCTGATCCAGACAATTGGGTCTTGTCTTCGCCAGGCTATTCATTAGAGAAAACCAAGTTCAGATATACCTCTATAAGCCATATCTATTTTGACGATACAGACCGAAACTCCTGCTTTACTTCTGCCAAGTACCTGCTAAGCACCTGCTCCACTTGTCGAAATTATGTCATAACCATACATTGACGGAGAAATTCAAAATTCAAGATGCAAGTGTTACCCTTTTGGATGTTTCCTCATCGCTTTCAAAAATCATGGAGAACAGGGCCCAACCAGCGCACGACGTCGTCCACTGCTTCCTGACCGAAGACTGAAAATTAAGCGTCTTTTTCTGTGTTTTGTTTATTTTCTTCATTTACTCCGCCTTTTCAAAATGGCGGGTCATAAATAAATTACTTACTTACTTACTTACTTACTTCTGCCAAGTTTCCGGTTTCGCCCGAATTCCCAGCGAACTACTAGTCCAGCAAAAAAGGAAAATTCAGAAACGAATACAGCGTATCCCTATAAAGAACATCTAATCAACTTTAAATAAAACTTTGACTAAAAAAAAAATTCCGGTTACAACCGGATTCCGAACTAATTATATGTCCGGTTAAAAAACGGTTGACATATACAGACTCAGCCTCTCATCTTACCCCTAAATCTGTCATCTAATCAACTTCAGATAAAACGTTTGTTTTTAACAGATTGTCCGCTTTTTGCCGGATTCCGGGCGAACTAGTTGTCCGGCGAGAAAATGGTTTTCACAATCGTGTTCAGCATGTCATCTTACCCTCAAATCGAACATTTAATCAACTTCAAATGAAATTTTAACTTTTAACCAACTCAATGTTGCCGGATTCCGGACGAACTACTTGTCCGGCAAGAAAGTAGTTTTCACCATCGTGTTCAGCATGTCTTCTTATCCCTAAATCAAACATTTAATCAACTTCAAATGAGACTTTTACTTTTAACCAGTTTTTCGGTTTTGTCGGATTCCGGACGAACTACTTGTCCGGCGAGAAAATGGTCTCACCATCGTGCTCAGCATGCCTTCTTACCCCATAATCGACTGTCATATTAGCTGTTTAAAAATATTTTGTTTGTCCCTTAATTTGAACCCCCACCCCTATATACAGGGCTACATAGCCCATCTACGAACTTGAACTTATCAAAATATCCCATTCCCTTCGAGAGTTATCGTGCTAACAGTCGGACAGACGGACAAATTTTGCGATGTCATAGGTATCCCTCCACTTACGTTTTGGGATCCCAAAAATCGGTTATGTAAATTGTCTCCCTGTTTTCGCTACAAGTCAACGGGTCTCGGAAAAGGGTTAAAACAGTCAACACCGTGGGTTATTTGTTGAAAGCACAGCCTAGTTTTAAAGTATTCAAATATTTTCAAATACCGTAAGCTGAGGAGTAAATACTGCGAGGGGTCCTTTAATGCCTCGAATGCCGTTGTGCGGGAACCTCTGACTTCAGGGTTTCTAATGAATGTTCGCGTCGCCGCTAAAGTACTATTCTTTCAGGGTAACACTGAACAACACCAACTCCAGCTCATTTCCCAGCTATGTGGCTCCATTACACCTGAGGTCTGGCCGGAAGTCATCAGCTTGGACCAATACAACAAAACTGAACTCCTGAAGTCCCTGAAACGGAAAGTAAAGGAGCGGCTCAAGCCTTACGTCAAAGACTCCCAGGCCTGCGACCTACTCGACCGACTCCTTATACTAGACCCTGCGAAACGAATCGACGCGGACAGCGCTCTGAATCATGATTTCTTCTGGTCGGACCCAATGCCGTGCGAAGCGCTCGATGTAATCGCGAAGTTGTCGCAGAGCATGTTTGAATACTTGGCCCCGCCCAGAAGGCAGGGTCGGGCGCAACCGGCAATGCAGCAGGCCAAACCCCCCGAGCAGAATGATAGCTACAGGGATCATGTTTTCTAAGAATGGCGAGTAAGGCTTGCGAAGATTCCAAGAGCGGAAGGTTTCTGGTTATCGAAGTGTACTGGGGTGTAAGTGAATCGTAATAGGTGTAAAGGCGATTCTGGAGCGAAAGGTCTTTGGACACTTTCTCTAAGCTCGACGCGTACGTCATCGGAAAGCCTTGGGCCCGAAGGCCTCTCGGGATAGCCTTTTCCGAGATGAGCCTATTTATAGATGTGAAAGCGGTCCTGCAGTAGTGACAGGTTTCGGCGTATCAGGAGTCAGAGGCGCGAAGACGATCCTTTAGCGAAATTGTGTTAATTATGAGATTTTATTGGCCAAGCTGTTTTGTGTAGACTGTTTTACAATGAACTTGAAGGAAGTTGTAAATCTAAAGAAGGAAAATATATTCTCTGCCTCATCTTTGGCCGGCACAGAGAAAACGTACGTGCAAACTTCTGTGTTCGTGAAAAAAAGAGATTAAAACTTTTCGCATGGATTCGACAGTCGCAGTTGAAGACCAGGCTGGAACTGATGGAAATCAGTCAGCAAAACCTGATCGTCTCAGAAGTTTCATAACAGGTAACACAAGGATGCGCGGTATCAACAGATAACACATGGGATGCTAACCATTATGCCTTTGTAACCATCATGCATTAGAATTCTATGGACTACAAGCATTGACAGGATGAGCCGAGAAGCCGCCGAAAAAGCATCTGCTGACTTCTCCTATATCGTGATGACAAACAAAAAAGTCAGCAGAGGTTTTTTTCGGCGGTGTTTCAGCTTATAATGCGTAACGTTTGAAACCTGATGCAAAATTTGTAGCCTGTGTAAATGGCCATCGATGGTTGTCATTCCGATATCAGCCGAGATGGAGGTGTGTTAACTGTTATAAGTTTTTCCAACAGAAATCTTCTCTGGAGGCTGAAATGACTTTACATCATCCTCCCAGAACGCTGATACGACTTATATCATCCTCTCTGGAGGCTGATATGACTTAAATCGTCCTCTTTGGAGGCTGATATGACTTATATCATCGTCTCATATCTACTGCTAACTTTCTGTGTGAAGATTATCGTAGTATAACTGACCGTAGGAGGATATGCATTACATACCTGCTCGAGAAAAGTTATTACTGTGTGCTATCAAAACTTACATCGGGAAAACATAACAGCTAACATAAATATGCGTTATCTGTCGAGTCGCGCATTCTTCTCTTATCTGTTATGAAACTTCTGAGAGTGTACGCTGTTTGTCATTTCGTGGTCGACTGGGTTCTGTAAAAAGTGGCGTAACATAGCGCATAAAGGTAACAAGTTTTGCCGGATTTGGTTTTCGTGAAAGATAGTTTGTACACTGTAAAAAGTTTTTCCGTATAAAGATTAAAGTTAACTGCAGTATTTGCTACTCGGATTACTCTTATCTCTACGCAGATAAGATTAATACCAAATAGAGATAAGATGAATCTGAGTAGCAGATACTGCAGTTAACATCTTTATACGGAGGGACTTTTTACAGTGTAGGCTAAGAGAGATCCGATACAAGGATTTGTGAAAAAAGTCCTGAGATTACACAGGTGAAACTTTGCAGCATTTCATTTTTGTTCAAGTAGATGGGTGCCAGAGCAATTGGTACGTGGCAGACCGGTTTGGCCTCCACCTTTGAAGACGTTTTCATTTCTTTCTACAACTTTTTTTTATATTATTTATAAACAAGTTTCACAAAACAAAATAAACATAACGAATATCACGAAACGACTGAGCCTGCTCTCTTTTCTGGTTGCTCGAAATTCATTGACTTGAAGCATTCGGCTTAAAATAAATATAACCGAACTACATAAGTTACATAACAATTAATAACAGTATAACTTTCAATCTCGGGACACCAAAGAGAAAGCACTGCGATGTGTTGATACTACTGTGATATCAATTCATCAATGTGATTTCAGTCATCAATTCACTAATGTGATGTGTACTATCACGAATTAAATAAACTGATTGATTGATTAAAAAATAAAATGATCTTCTGAAGAAAAAAATTTCAACTTTGCACAAAGTTTATAAATACTGACGTGTGTTTCAAACCCAAGCAACAGGTACCAAATAATTAATTTAATTAATTTTTAAACGTAAATTAAAAGCTACCATATTTTTTCCAACCAGTATGAAGGGATATACGGATTGGAACGATGGTGGCAGCTTCTAAACACTAATATTTTCAGGGTGAAACGCATCCGAAATTAGTTGATACAACATGTTACCGTTTGGTCTAAACTAAACAATAATTAACAAACTAATCCTTTGCATCAAAATGGAATTCCCAAGGACTTGCGCTGCAAAAGAACACATAAACTGATAGCACAACTGATAGCAGCCTGATAAAACCGATAATCAGTTAGTTAAATAAAAATCTATTAAGTTTTTTGGACCCCATCCAGTCCTGAATACTTTTCGTTACAATCTTTTTTTTTTTTTTTTTTTTTTTACCGCATTCACAGCAAAAAATCGTCTATTTCTACCAGATGCAGTGCATAGCTTGTTGTAAAGCTGACGGGTTCTCAAAAAGTTCACACCGAATAGCCTACCTGCGAAAGCTAGAAGAGTTAAAAATTTCAAAGCTGTTCAGACCAGTGCCGGATTAAATCCGTAGAGGCTTTGGGCACTCGCAATTTTGCCCACCCTCTTGCAAATAGTCTCATAGTCACATGTCACATATGTCGGTCGTTCAGAAGACCTGACCATCACTACACACAGTCAAGTAGACACCGAAGAAATTTGAGAAAGACTGTTTGTAATTTCCTTCAGATCCAGTCAGTATCATTTAGGTACGTCGTCGCATAAGTCCTTAAAAGGGGCGGGGCATGGCAGTTGCTCATGTTCCGACGTTCTACCTTGACTTATTTTGGCTTAAGCCTCTTGTCTGGAGATTTCCAATATAAAGAGAAACCAATAGAAGCTACTACAGTCGTTCCAATTTATGTACATTATCTCCCTTCAAATAGGTTCGAACGACGTTTTAACCATTGCCGACTAGGTTTATTTAGTATATTGACACAAATATTGTATTATATTTATATATATGATTTTGTTGGCAGCAGCCGGAAATTTGTTTCTTTAACGACGAACTTTCATTTGCAAATTAAACTTCCTATTTATCACAACGAACGACTTTTAGTATTCACTGGTAGGATGTTGGAACACACACGGTTGGAACCGAACCTTATATTTAATACCGCTCTCTTCTCCACTGACCTCGACGCTTATAAAATGGGCGAAGTATCTTCTCCCTTAAAATTCTGTCATCTGATGCTCTGTAAGACCCCCGACCCCTACTGCACCCGCCTGGTTTTGGAACCCCGATGTTGCTGCAACTAGATGCGGGGGGCGCAATCAGCAGTGCTTTTAGTTTAGTCTGTTGGTCTTCGAGTTCCTTTAGAAGATCTTTAAGTTCCTGCGCCTTCATGTCGTTTTCTTGTACCCGCGCTATCTGCGATTGATGGTTTTCTTCGAGTGACTTTAAGTCTTTCTCAAGTTGTTTTTTCGGGCTTGCTCCTGTGTTTTCTAGATTTTTGACGATATTATCTTTTTCTGATACGATATTGGAAAGATGCGTCATCATTAGTGGAAGAAAGTCCTCCACGCTTTCGATATCTTTCTTCTTCTGTTCGATTTCGCATTCAACTTCTTTCAGTAGCTTTTGTATGGTTACTTCATCCTCGCCGATGGATTTAAGAACAGCCAGCCCCTCCTTCTTGGCCTCATTGACTTCTTTTTCCAGTTGCAAAATGAAGTGGTTTCGGTTCGGAACAATCCTTTCGTTTGTTTTTCTTTCCCTGATCGTATCGATCTTCTTTCGGAGCGATTCAGCTTTGTCTTTAGAGACAAGTAGAGCGGCTGTCTTTGCCTCTACTAACTCTGCTAGCTTTTCGATCGTAGCGCCCCGTGATGACACTGTGCTCGAGCTTTCTGCTTCTTCTTCTACGCTAGGACGTGGCGACACGGGCGAGCACCTAGAAGTGGGAGAATATATCCCTGGTCGAGCACAAGCAGATGCTTCAGATGTGTGACCGTTTTCGATCGCCAACAAGGTTGCAACTGGAATGTTTTCTGTTACGCTAGAATCGGTAACCACATGTTTCTTGCTTGAGGCTTGATCATTAAGTTTGTCACCCATGCCCGATGCCGACTCCGGATGCGTTGGACATGGGCAGATATTGTCACGGGGTGCCTGAAGTGTAGTGCTCTGGGCCAGATCGGCCCCATGGAGGGACGATGTACTACGATCTTTTGGACAAACTTCAGTTAAACTGATAGTGGTTTCTTTGTCAGCTTGTATTGTTCCCACAGCATCCTTCTCCTTGGCTTCTAGACGGACGCTCTGTATTCGGTTGAGTAGACTGTCTGACATAGTGAATTTTAGCCGTTTCGACACTCTGTCTTGAGCACAAGCCGCTGTTACAGCTATTCCGCTAATGCTCTCGTCGTCCAGCTCTATCGCCCGTTTTCCCAAGTTCTTCGTCAACGGTGCAAAAGTGTTTATGGGTTTTTCAGTCATACCGTCCTCGCTTCGTTCGTTCGACTCTCTCCCCGTTCGAATCTCGATCACTCTTAGCCTCGATTCAATGCGATCGCACCGTTTGTGGACAGTGTTATACTGTTCGATCACAGAAAGGTCAAGCTTGGCGAAGAACTCACGAAACGGCGACAGATATTGGCATATGTCTCTGAACTCGTTAAGCATGTGCTTCAAAGAGCTTTCACTACGGATCTGGTTAGAATGATGTGTGTCAAGCGCTAACAAGGTAGCATCGTGTATGTCTGTCAGCCTTTTTTCCATCAACAGCCTCTCTTCCATCTTGCTGATGACGTTCTCTCGACTCTCCCTCTGTTAAAAGACAAATCCGGAATTAGTAATATAAAATAAGTTTGTAACTAAACATCACTCCCAATAAGAGATTGCACCCTACCCGACGAAAACGGATATTGCTACCCCATCATCACGGGATCGTAACATAAAAGTTTAACACTGGGAGGTTTAGGACTTTCAACATTGAAATTAAATTATCGGCTTTTGATCATCATTCTGAGCCAGGGACTTGCTGGAAAAGTTAATTGGGCTATTCCTGAATCGTATAATTCCATTTTTGCAAAGGAGTTTCCATGGAAGTAAGAGCTAGAAGGCTTCAAAGTTTGAACACAAAAACGGAGACTCAAATCCAATAGGTCGATTATGACGTGTCATTCAAAAACCAACCAATAGGAAGCAGGATTCGTTTCTGTAGTGAAAGTTTGAAGCCTTCAAACTCGCATTTCTGATCAAACTTTTCTATAAAGATATGATCATACAATTAAGAAAAAAAGATGGAATCGTTTCCAGCTATTTACAGGCTTATAATAGTAATAAAAGATGTATAATTTGGTATCAAAGTCAAAAGCCCTATGCTTCACAATGTTAAATTACTCTTTTTGTACTCCTATCCGTTTTCGTTGGGTAGGCTGCAATCTCTCTATCACGGAGACAGTACTCTTCCTAAACCCGTCTCTCCAGCTAGTTGGTTACTTTAGCTCGTATGTCCGCAACCAGAAAAGTCCTGCGGGAAGTGTCGTTAGAAAACGAGAGCGGTAAAGAGCATCAGAGATCAAGGTGCGGGTAGTGGAGTAGATTTGTCATCTTATTACCCAATCACGGGATATGGTGAAGTGATGAGACGAACTTGCTTCCAGTGAGATCACCGTTCCTATAGCCCGCTTCTATCAAAGCCCCTCAGTAGCTCAGTGGAAGGGCGTTGGCTATGAAAGCCGAAGGTCGTGGGTCCAAGTCTCGCCGAAGGACAAATTTCTTTCAGTTCACTAATTGTAAACGAAATAGCGCTTCGTCACCATCGCGTAAAACACAAAATACGGTAATCGAGGCGTGCTCATTACTATCATTTTATTCAGTAAAAACTGTCGGTGCATAGAAAAAATGTCGGGCATGTCAACACAAAACAGAGTATTATCTCGTTCTGTTCAACCCGAGCCGTTAGGCTGGTTATCTGGTAGCTGTCAGAGTCGTTGGGGAACATACGCGACTCTTTGGAGGCGTATGAGGTTCGTACTCTTCCGTTTGATTGACATGGTAAATGGTACAATAATATCAGCTCTAGAGCTTACACTTGCATAACTCAGTAACTTGACCCACATGTCTGCGTAGTTCTGCCTCGGATCTTCTATTTATGAACTTGTCTTTATGGTAATCGTCTTCTCTCTAGACTACATGTTCTTTCCGTAATTTCAACAGGACACATTATAGGTCAGAAGCAGGTCTGGATCAAGGAATTTATTCGGAGGGGTTGCCCGCGGGCCGGACCAAAAACTACAAAAAAGACACAGATCAGAGGTTAAAGCCTATAAAAACGATTATTTTTATATGTTTCGGGGTTCAAGCTGCCACTGGTCAGAAGAAATAATTTCTAATTTAAACAACAATCTGAACGCCATTAAAACCGGTCTCAGTTCCAACACGTTGATAAAGCAAATGTTGATCCTCGACAGACCATAAACTTGCCCCGACCGGTGTTTCAATACACATCAAAATGCCTTTCCACAAATTGACATTGACGAATTACGACTAAGGTTCAGCCACCATTTACAATTAGCCTTATCGGACAGCTTTACGACTCTTTCAAATCGCCCTTCACCCGCGTCAAAGCAGGTTCCTCTCGTCAACAAGGCTGTAAAACAGCAAAGAAACACCCCACAACACCTGGGCAAGAAATCTTCTTAACACTTTCACTTCCTCAAAACTCGCTGGCTAAAGCAATTTTATGTTCACATATATGTCTGCAAAGCAACAGTCACGGAAATGGAATAAAACTAAACAATTATACTTTTTGCGACGGAATGAATTGCGATTGTTTTACAGTTTCAATAAATACCCAATTAACATTCCTGCCAGAAAAGTACAATTGAGTGCTTGGCTAGGGCAAGGAAATAACCGATATTAATTAAACAACAAACAGAATCAACTAACTGAATACTCTAGATAAAGAAAAAGGGAGTGAAAGGGAAAGAATTGCGATTGTAGGTTACGAATTGCAATTTCTGTTGCGCAAGTAATACACACCCTAAATCTGTCAATAACGTCACAATGTCGACACATTAACTTTCATGATTTTAGATCTCGTCCCTGGAAATGCGCATCATCCAAATATCAAAATTAAAGGTGACCTTTCCCACGCAACACTGAAAGGGGACTTTCATTACTTTCAGACTTTACTTCGGGACTTACGTGTACACTCGAGTATGAAGGAGCAAGAGGGATCTAAGAATTTTTAACACTAACTTTGCGTAATTTTGAATTTAGTATCAAATTATTTGTATTTAGCTGGTTTTAAATACTAAATACATCAACCCGTTTTAGATTCGAAGTTTTTACATTTAGGCATTTAAATACAGGAAAAATTAAATGGGGAAAAATTTAGCTTTTAAACGGGGTGATGCCAAATTTAACATTTAAAACGCTTTTAGTATTCACAACGCACGATGCCAAAATTTTAGCATGTAAAATGGGCTATATCCTAAAAGGTTGATCTCAAATGCAAAAAATAGGAGAAATAAATGTAAAAAATTCTGGGATCTGAATACTATTTTTTTTAGTTTATTGTCCTCTTTTGCCCTACGAGACACTGCAATACCCAAACGGCAAGTGGACGTGCTTATAACGAATCTCTTGAAATTCGAAACAGAAATCTGAGCCGGATCTCGGCTTCGTAAAATTGCGCTCGCACTGTAACTGTAATCAAATTGGCCTTTTAATTTCCAATTTTAAAAGAGTGCTGACTGGAGATAACTTTACTTTCAGTTTACTTTCTGAGTTTGCCACACTATTCCAAACAGCAGTTAGAAATACTTATTACAAACCCCTTCAAATTCGAAACAGAACTTAACCTGATTTCTTCAAAGCTGAAGAGCGAGTATAGATATTTTAAACGACAACACATTAGTCTAATTCACACACAACTGTATAAATATAAAGCAGTTGACTAAGCGTACTAACACAGAAAACAAGACCAAAGGCTTCGATGGGATCCATCCCAAAATCTAATATTTGACCCAGACAACTGGGTCTTGTCTTCGCCAGGCCAATCATCAGAGAAAACCAAGTTCAGATATACCTCTATATAAGCCATATCTATTTTGACGACACTGGCCGGAACTTCCTCTTTAATTCTGCCAAATTTCCGGTTTCGGCCGAATTCCGAGCGAACTTATTGTCAGCGTATACCCTTATCACTATAAAGAACATTTAATCAACTTGAAATAAATCTTTAACTTATACAAAAAAAACCGGACGAATTATATGTCTGGTTGTCCGGTTAGGAAATGCTTTTCACATAAGTGTTCGGCATGTCTTCTTACCCATAACTCGGACATTTAATCAACTTCAAATGAAACTTTTACTTTTAACCAGCTTTCCGGTTTTTGCCGGATTTCGGACAAACTACTTGTCTGTCGAGAAAACGGTTTTCACCACCGTGTTCAGCATGTCTTTTTACCCCATAATCGGCTATCACATTAGCTGTTTAAAAATCTTTTTTTGCCCCTTAATTTGAACCCCCTCCCCCACGCCCATTTGTAGGGCTACAAAGCCTATCTACGAACTTGACCTTATCTTGACGGAAAGAACCCTTACAATAAGTTTCATCAAAATATCTCATTCCCTTCGAAAGTTATCGTGCTCACAGACAGACGGACAACTTTTGCGATCCCTCCACTTACGTTTTCGGATCCCAAAAAGGAAAAAAAAACTATCAGGAAATTTTTTTTTTTAAGAAAGCGAAAATGTTGTGATGTACAAGAATACTATCGTCCTTTTTGTGAAAGTTTTGTACGTTTATACGTAAAATCTTCGTCAACACAAATACACCAGTAAGCACTATTTCCTCCGAGGCGGATCTCGGCTTCTTAAAACTGTAATCAAACTCGTTTAATTTCCAAAAATAGGTCAGCAAGAAGCTGGACGAGGACATTAATCATAGGTTTTTACGGCACTTGCACCTAGTTGGTGGACCACAGATCTATGGGGTATATGTAGGGAATATCAGCGGTCATGTCGTAGAGTGCGGCTGTGCTGTCGTGTTGGTGAACTGGCCTGAACCAAGGACAGATTAGCACTAAAACCCCCGTCTCCCCTCTCTGTAATACGACCATGCGGAGTCGAATAAATTATCGATGCAAACGACCCTACGGAAGGAGCTAGGCGGAACATCACAATAGTGTTGATAACTAACTCTTCTTGCCGATGCAAAATCGCCCTGTACCTAGCGGAAGAGCCGGAAGCGGTATCACAGCTGCTCCCAAACATCGCCGTGATTGGTTAACACAGGATTGAGTTGTTGAGTTTGATGGTCGGTTTACACACTGCGTAAAATCCGAGCGTATCCGAGCTTGAAAAGATTGCTAGCAATACGGACGTATTTAGATACAAAACGGACCGATTTCTCAAATACGTCCGTACTGCTAGAGATCTTTTCAAGCCCAAATACGTGCGTAAAATACGCTCGGATTTTACGCAGAGTAAATGCACCATGAGTCGTTAACGCTACGTTTTCTCGTTCTTCCTGAGGATCACTGGCGTGTTTTGGACTTAGTCATATAGATTATTCATTGCAATATAATGGCAAATTCGTTGCAATCAACATAAGAATTAGTTGCACCTCTACAAACAACTCATAGCAGTGGATTCCCGGGGAAGAAAAGTAAAGAGTAAACAGACTATTGGTTGTTTAACACTGGTGTGCAGAGGCGGGTCATGCACGCCTGCTACGGTCTTTTCCTCTCAGTGCGCAGCGGCTAAGAGGAAAGTAGAAGGGCTCAAAGCTAATCTCAGCAAGTAGCTACAGCTCTGCTCAGTTTTGCCGGGGTATCCATAGCCAGTGCATGGGACCAAAGACGGAGGTTCTACAGGCTTATTTGTTCTTGGTGAAAGGTTGAAAGATTCTGAACCCACGACAGCGTTGAAGGAGACTTCGTTAACGTCCTTTAATTTTTACGCAGTGCTTCACTAAACTAGTGTCTTCCTTTCAATGCAAGTGTAGGCACTAGACTGTAAAAAAAAAAATCTTGCAATATTTGCTACTGGGATTAATATTGTCTCTGCTGAGATAAGATTCTTTTTAATTCGGATAAATCTTATCCCAGTAGAGATAAGGTTAATCCCAATAGCAAATACTGCAGTTAAGTTTAATCCTTTCTCGGTGAAACCTTTTACAGTGTACACATCTTTGTTGACAGAAGCAAACTGACATGCTGTAGGCTATCGACTGGATAGGATGACAAACTTACAAATACGAAACATTCCCAACTAGACGTCCCATCTGGGGAACCTGTTAGCAAATGCTACATCGTTGGCCCTAATGGTCCCCGCTGTAAATCAATACTTTTATGGGTCACGACGGAGGAAGACGAGGGATAGAAAGGCAAACCAGTGTTGCCACTGGCAGTAAAATTTTACTAGATCTAATAAAAAAAAAAATAAAACCTAGTAAATATAGAGGATCTAGTAAAATTCATTCTAATCTAGTAAAAAAAATCCCAATTTCTAGTAAAAAAAATGGTCCAACCCAAAAGTTGTGTAATTTTTCACAAATTCGGAGGAAATGTACAGAGATATTAGGTGAGGATCCACTCTTTCTCCACTCTCTGCAGCTGGCCCCATACACATGCAGAGGTCAGAGCGACAGTTCTTATTTTTTTCTGTTAACTAAACCAAGGATCAGAGCTCTTTGACCATTGTGCTAGGTCTTTAGTCCCTGATGAAAACGACCGAAAGAACTGTTTTCCGAAAAATCGACGGTTTTTAAGAGAATTTGACCTGTTCAAAGAAAAAACTGACTGTCTTTAGAAAAATCGCGGCACTTCGCGCCAATTCATATCTTCTTTACCAACTGCAGACAATATTATGAGGAGGCGCGCCCCCTATATGTGACGTTCCTGCTCTTTATGACCAAGTCCGTGGACGGATATATTTTTGATGCTTTCTTTACGGATGTGTATCCCTAAAGAAAGATACGACTTATATATGACTCGTCAACTTGGGCTAAAGGAATATTTATGAACTAATAATTCTTTACTTTCCTATTGTAATTTCCTTTTTCGCGTTAGAGGCTATGTTATAAAAAAAAGTATCCACTTCTAAAACGAAAAACAATCGCCTATTAATATTTTATTCCTATTTCTTCTGATCTGGAAAGTACTGTTAGGTTACATGGATACTCTTCTCCAGGGACTCTCTGGGGAGCCACGAGAATAGGAGGAGTCACTCCCTGGGTACTCTCAAGACAGAAAATGCGAGGAATGCATTCGTATGAATTTTGTTCGAAAATTCACTGATGTACTTTTTTGTCAAACTTATTAAGTTGACGCAATTAGTCTGTAAAGGAAATGGTCCACTTTATTTCCACTTTTCTTCACAATTTAATAAAAAAAAAGATCACAAACACGTGCGACAAAAACAATAGCGGCGCGACTTAGGGCCATCCTACAGGACATCAATACTGCAGACACATAATACTATTTACCCTGGACTGAACTGATGGAGATGGGTGGGAGGGGGCAGCTCAAGGGCGGACATCATTTTCAGCTTTTTACATTACAACGACCATATTCAGGTAGGGTGGAGATGTATCCGTGAAACAAGTGATGAAAATGATACACGTTTCGTTCCCTTTGCAAAAGCCCCTTGTGACTTTAATTCGTAAGTACCGTACTTGCTGCCAAGAAAAAAGTAAATTAAAACATTTACCGCTGACTAGCTTAGACAAATTCGACAAACTAAACCCGTGGACACTGAATTCGACTTCTTTTCTAACCTACTAACCTTATCTAAACCTTTATAGCTAGGCTACCATAGAGTCAATTTCATATCCAATTCCTACCACTTACTATCACACACATCACAGAAATAGACTAAATCTACTGGCCAATGGATAACCAGGATGAAGTGGATTTGCCAAATATTTGTTCAATGACTATGAAGTTTAAAGGACACCTTAATCATCCCTATCTGTATGGCTTCCGTTAACATTGCCTGCAGAAAATCCAATCCAAATACGAAATAGTGTTTCCAAGCTATGATTTTTGCTCCATTTTGCATCTGTCCTTATTTCAGTACCGAACAATTTTAGAAATGAACAAATGTGTCCAATCAACCCTTCTTCTGGAATATTTTTAAGCTAACCAGCTTGGGCTTAGCTAACCAGCTAAGCCCAAACGACCTCTAGAAGAAATTCCAATACGATCCGGCCAGCGCTGTACAAGATTTGAATGAAATGCGCTTTTTGTCTTGGAGTCTGCATGTGCAAACCTCCAGAAACGAACACCCCTATTTTGAAAACGTCACGCTCAGGAGAAGAATGCTCTCCGTGGCCATGTCTGTAAATGCATCTTTCATGGTGTGTTCAAGTATGGTTTCATTGTTCAGATGTCCTTTAATCTGGGTTTCTTTTAACTACCCCGGACGATTTGGCCCTTGTCTATTTGTTGGTCTTCTTGCCCTTTTGCTTTGTTTACGTATTATCGACGAATTCGGTACGATGACTTTCGACTTTACTAGTCGAAATGTTTGGGGGGGGGGGGGCAAGTTCTTTACCGACTGGCTGGTCATTATTACCGACTGTTTTGCAGATAAAAACGAATATTACTGAGAAAAAACGACTGTGTTGACGAAAAATCGGCTGATTTTAAGAAAAAATACTATTTTTAAGAAAAAATCGACTATTTTTACAAGAAACCGACTGTTTTTAAAAAAATTGACTGTTTTTACGAAAAATCGCAGAGCTTCGTGCCGACTCGGCTATTTTTGACCGACTGGCCGAAAACATTCACGGGGGTGGGGGGGGGCGTCCCCACCCCCCTAATCATGACGTACCTGCGAATGACACATCGTGGCAGGCTACAACACGCTAACATTGCAAGGCATCAATCTTAGTTTTTGCTTGACTTCAAACTGTTTTTTTTTCTACCGTTTTCAGCCGCTCTTCTGTTTCTGCGAGTTCCTCGAGTTTAGATTCGAGGCGGTAGCGTCGTACTTCTTCATTCTCCTCGACGAATTTCAGCTGAGCTCCCAGCTTGCACTTCTGTACAATAGCTGTTCGTGGCAACATAGCGATTTCTTGTACCAATACCTGTCGTTCCGAATCAATAGTTGCCAAGTTAGCTTTCAGCTGTGCGAGGCTCTGGTTAAGAGAACTTATGTGCTTTTGATGGGGCTTAAGCGTTTCCTGACATTCACTCAGTTGAGCCAACAGAAGTTCTTGCTCGGCATCGAACGCCTTGACCTGCAAAGAAGTTTCTCCATGATTAGCTGCCATCCCAGACGAGCTGGGCATTGGGGTACTTTACTCAGCGGGGGGGAGACTCCCGGTTGCGCTGGCGTATTCTGAGGGTTAATACCACCTTTCGACCTTACTGGGTTGGCTGTGGTGACTGCTGAAATCTGAGTGAGAGAAATCGTGGGGTTTTGGCAGTCTCCAAGTATACCTTGATCTTCATTTTGTAGCAAACGTCTTTTTCCACTTTGCAACCTCTCCCAAACACTGGTAGGTTTGATCTGCAAAGTAATATCTGCCTGATTATCCCCCAACCCAGAAGATCTGGGTAGTTCATTCTGCGGGACGTGACCTACCAGCTGTGCATGCTTGTTTAGAGGATTATTTTCCGCTTTCGGCGTAACTGGGCATGCCCCTGATTTTCTCGAGTCTGAGTGATCAGTATCAATGAGACCCTTTTCTAAGACGTCAGCAATCAACACTGAACCATTGCTTGTAGCTATCAAGAAACTGCCCGAGGGTTTGATCCCCGCAGATGAATTATCAGTTGGATCTGCTGTCTTAGTCGTCGCGAAAACTGGGTTGCCAGCTACACTTGGGCATACGGCCGCAGTAGGTCTTGCGGTTGTTGTTCCTTGTTTGTTAGAGGAAGAAGCTAAAGTCCGGGTAGGTACCTTAACTGGAACAGGAGCTAAACACGATGCAAGATTGTGCCGTTTTCTTGTAGGTGGCAATGGAGGGTTATTTATTGTAGCCGGAGTTGGGGACTTGTCCTTTTGGTTCCGTCAGTAATTTGAACATTTCGGACAATACTATATTGAAAGTTCGGGCTAACGTCAGACAGGGATGCTTCCCCAGCCTGTGATTCTTTCACAACATCTATTATAACATCATCAACGCTCATACTGCACAGAGAGACTGCTGGGACTCCATAATCTTCAGCGGTGTTTTCGACTGTGTGCTGCTTACACTCATGAGAAGCACACAAATTCCTAAGGTTGGTAGAAGATTGAGAGCGCTGTTCCTCAAGTTCTTTTACTTTCTCACCCACGTTACACATCTGCTGGACTTCGTCCAGCCGGGAATTGAGAGTCCTTTGAGTCTCTTCTACATTAGTTAACCTGAGATGTATGGTCGCGTAGTCATCAATCATCTTTTTCGCTGCTAGGACATCAAAGCTAGCACAAAAATTGCGATAAGGTAGAAGGTCTTCAGATACGTCAGTAAACTCTTTCAGGATTTGTCTGAGATTACTTTCAGTCTTATTCTGGAGGACAGCGTACAGTAGAGGTATGCTTATGTGAACGTTTGTTGACAGTGGACTTAGCCATTTTCATGCACTTGCTGTGCCTAAAGTTAACAAACACTTAGTCAAAGTAGGTAATTAGCGGCATCTCAAAACACCTGTTTAGGTATTTTGGATCTTCATTTCACCATCTAGCCCAAAACTCCACTGTTCACATTAAAGTAACTGTTCACATAAGCATACCTCTACTGTAGTTTTCTAATACTGAGCATACTGCCTCATATGTTTCACGAATAAGGATCTCAGCGACAGACAATGAAACAGCGTTGATGCCCTCCATGCAGACACTTTTCCTTCGCCTAGAAAGAGCAGACTCTTGACGGAAGCCTGCATCTGTTTCTGTTACCTTGCTGCCACCACTAAAGGTACTGACGAACTGAGGAAAACTACAGTTTGAAGGTTGGACAATATGACATTATTCAGGGACGTTCCAAAGTGTTTGGAGATCAACGGTGTTGGTGACGACAAATACAAATAGGCCTACCCAGAAGCTCTATCAATTACATTAAGCAAGGTTTAATTATCAAGCCCATAATTCTAATGCATCCCATATTATAGAGAACAGCAATCAAAAGTACAAAATGACTACTTAGCAACTCACTTGCTCCAAGAATTGTTGCATCTTGTTCCCAACAAATAAAATAAACTAACAACATCATATTTATTAGAACCAACACAGCTATTCTATTCCATAGTTGAGATACATCCTACATGCCCATCACTGAAACACATCCTACAACCAGAGGCGTCACTAGCCAAGATGTTTTTTTTTTTTTTGGGGGGGGGGGAGAGGAATTTACCGACTGGCTGGTAATTTTTACCGACTCTTTCTGCAGAAAAAACGACTGTTTTCAACAACATAAAATGACAGTTTTGAAAAAAATCGACTGATTTTCAGAAAACTCTACTGGTTTAAAAAAAAACTACTATTTTGACAAAAAATCGACCAATTTTCAGAAAAACCGACTGTTTTCATGAAAAAATCAACTGTTTGATGAAAAATCGCGGCGCTTCGCGCCGACTCGGTTATTTTTTTACCAACTGGCCAACAGCATTGGGGGAGGGGGCGTTCCCCCCCTCCCCCCCCAGTCGTGACACACCTGCCTACAACCAACACAGCTATTCTATCTCATAGTTGAAACACATCCTACATACCCACCAGTGGTAAATTTGCACTGAACTCACTCGACTGAGATTTTCAGAGAACAAAATGTAAGAAAACATAATGAAACAATTTTTTATTTTTGATAGACTCTCTGAGCATCTTTCTAGAAACAAAGGTAACAAAGGTTGCTTGCTCACATATAAGGGGAAATGCGGTAGACTACATTTGATTTTTTGTAACTACAAAGAGTTGACTGATTTGAGAAAGGAGATTGGGTAGATTCCTAAAGGCTGCTATTGCCCACCGTGAATTCTTTATACAGATTGGGGAGTGGGGAGGGGGCAGCTGCCCCCTCGCCTTTCAAGGGGGCCAGAGCTACCCAGGAAAAACAAAAAAATAGCCCCCAAAAATCAGCTTCTCCTCAGAATTGTGACATCTGCTTGCAATAATGACCCTTTTTCGAGGTTTGAATGTCTTCAACGCGGGTTTGAGTCTGGGTCAGTTCAGTTGTGTGTCTGAAGTCTGGACTGCTCTGGACACGAAGGGAGAAAAAATCCTTGCAACATGGCATTGAGTGTCACTTTATGATTTTTGACTTGTAAATTCATTTTTCTCAGCTTCAAACTTAAAGTTTGTTCCGGGACAACCCTGAAACAGCCTTGAAATAGTTGGCTATTAGCTGATAGCAAGTTTGTTAAAGCGAGGCTACCCCTTCCAGACTTTTCTTCCGGATTCCAGACTGCCGTTTTCGTCGAGACGGATCTGGAAGGTGAAGCCAGGCCAAAAACATCTCGACCCTGGAAGTCCGGGGTGCTGGACACCCCAGATTCCAGATGTCTGGAAGGTGCCATAGAGGCAACCCCTTCGAGAGACACTACAAATATGCAAATGGGGGAAGAAAAGGGAAAGTGATTGACAGTTGTGACTGGGATGCAAGAGATATTTGAAATGTAAAGGGGACATCTAGGAAATGTTGAAGAACAGCAAATATAGCTGTCATCATTATCATGAAAATCTGGAAGGGTTGGCTTGACTATGCGGAAGCGCTGGACGTCTGGTAATCTGAAAGGTGAAGCCTGGCATTTCAAAAAGGTCAAAAAGGTCTACAAAAGACAATCTGGCACGATTGGAAATGGCTGTAAGGAAGGCGTTTTCAAGAAAGAGGGTTGTAGGGGCTGTTTTCTTTGACATTGAAAAAGCGTATGATGGACTAGACCCTAATGAAGTTCTGAAGAAAGTCCATTCGTTTCAGCTCGGAGAAAATTTTTGGAAATGGTGTAAAACAAATCTTTTTGGCAGGTCTGTTAAGGTGCGGGTTGGCGACACTGTTTCAGCAGAGAAGCGAATTAGAGCTGGAGTCCCGCAGGGAGGCGTACTCAGTCCTCTGCTATTCAACATGGTAATCAACGATATTGTCTTATCTGACATCCCAAACATAAAGTTTGCAGTTTATGCTGATGATATAGTTATCTGGTGTGAGGCAGCTTCATCAGCTGAGTGCCAGGTGAAACTACAGAAAGCTGCTGATTGTTTGTCATGTTGGGGTTGGAAGAAAAATATTGTTTTCTCCCAACAAAAAACAAAAGGTATCATATTCTCTAGAAGGAAAGATGATAGCTCATTGGCACCTAACGTGATTGTGACGCTATATGGATGGAGGATTGAATTCTGTCCGGCAGTTAAGTTGCTAGGAGTCCATCTTGATTATAAATTAAATTGGTTGGTTCAGATCAATTCTCTTATCGATTGTGTCCAGAAACGACTTAATTTTATGAGGGCTGTTGCAGGAAAGACTTGGGGTGCAAGCAGAGATTGTCTACAAAGGATTTTTCATGCAGTAATTTTAAGCAAAGTTGATTACAGTTTGTCTCTTATCCTTTCTGCAAGTAAGGCACTTATTGCGAAACTGAAATCATGTCTCCATGAAGGTTTAAGAATTATCACTGGAGCATGCAAAAGTACCCCTATACCAGCTTTACTGAAAGAAACAGGGGTGCAGTGTTTGGAGCATAGATTCATCTCGGCCACAACCAGATATTTTGTCAGAATCCAAGGAGTTACGGACCACCCTCTTAAAGGAGATATTGATGAGACAAGAGAGTTAGCTTCCACTAATTGGAACTCCGCAGGCCAACCTTCGGTTGTAAACCTATGTTCAATGCTGGGGAAAATTGGGATTAATTGGCAAGAAATAATTGTTAAACATCCATCTGAACTGGGATATCGACAAGGAAGCCTGAAAGAGATCATTGAAACAACTCTGGAAGGGTTACTTTCATCCAAGAGTGAAACAAACCCCTTGGTACTACGACAACTGGCATTGTATAAAATTAATTTGTTTTCTGGTTGGAAACTCACATATACGGATGGATCAGTTTCAGAAAGCGGGAAGGCCGCAGCAGGAATATTCTCCCATTTTAGTCAAATTCGGACAGGCATCACAGGCTTCCTCAAATCAATATGTACTGGCATACTCAGGAGATCGGATCCCACAATTTCTGGTACCAAAAAATCGCAGGATGGCAAATTGTATTTTTCGAATCAGGACCAACCATTGTGTGTCGGGTGAAAGGAGGCACACTTACGGTCTAAACCAAACACCAAATTGTCCTCATCCAGTGTGTATTGGCATCGTCGAGACAATGGAACATTTGCTGTCAGAATGTCCTAGGTTTGCGAGTCAGAGAGCGATTTTGATGAGAAAGGTTTCTTCACTGTCTGTTCAGGCTAATACCAGGAATATTTTGGGTTTTGGACGGTTCAAAGAAGAAGTAGAACGGCAGATCCTCTCTGCCCTTTGTGATTTTGTGTCCCGAACAGGACTGTTGTCTTACATGTGATTTCAGAATCAGTCCTCTGATGATTGTTTGTGGTTATCTGCCAAAATATTTACAAATCCGTTTAGTTTGGTGGCGCAGAGGGCTTACGCTGCGCGTCTTAACCCTGCCAAGCCAAGCCAAGCCTGGCATTTATTTTGTCTTGCCATTTTACTATTTTAAAAGCAAGTAAGAAAATCAGGGTACTGAAACAGTTAGAGAAGTGTTCAAATAACAGAATAAGCTCCTTGGCTGTATCTCTAACGTACAGTACAGTTCTGGTACACTTGCTGTGACTAAAGTTAACTACCAGTTAGCCAGAGTAGGTAATTAAGAGCCTCTGAAAACACCTGAAACTGGATTTTCATTCTACCATTTTGCCCAAAACTGCACTGTTCACATTTAAGTAAATAAGTGCAAAAAATGGCAAAGTCCATGCTGCACAAAATGTGATCTTACCTCCAGATGTAGTAAGTGTTCAACCACTTCCTTATTACTTATCTTCAGGATTTAGGTGGCCTCTGTCCTTTTATAGGATCCTTGTCACAGCTTTCTTGGGATTCTTTTCACTTCTTCCTTATTAATGGAGTGTGGTTAAGGGCTTTTAAATGTTCTGCTGATCATTAACAGCGTTGCCATAGCAAGCAGCTCAAGTTAAATAAGCGAATGCGGCCTTCCAAAAACACGCCAAAAACTTCGCCGGATTTCTTGGGCCCAAAATCCCAAGAAGTATTTAAACGTACATCTGCGTACATAACCAATGGCTAAAAACGGAAAAGTCAGCTATGAGAGACTATGCTGAACAAATTTGCATTTCTTTCTTTAATCGAAACCTGACGAGGACCCCTGCCAAGAAAGGTCGAAATATCGAGTAGCTGACTTTTCCGTTTTGAGACATTGACATGTTTCCCAGTCAGCTGGGTCCGAAGGAGTATTTATGCTTACACGGATCAAAATTGCAAAGGTTATCAATAGAACCCGAAACATTTGCGGGCCTTCGACAGAAAAGGGGTTAAAAATTTGGCAATATATACAGTTTTTGATAACGTTCCGGTTTGATTGCTAACCCTGGTTCCCACTGCTGCGAATTCACACAAAATTTAATTCTACATTATGCGGTTGAACGACACAAATGGAACGACAAGCAATGTAAAGTCTGCGTTTTGTCGCTGGTTCGACAAAATGCATGAAATTTTTGGGGCAAGAAAATAAACAAGACCAAAGGTTTGGATATGGGATCCGAAAAATTTAACATTTGATCCAGACAATTGCGTCATGTAGATACCCGGTCTGCGCCAGACTTTTTATAAAAATTAGAAACAGATTAATGCCAATGGCTAGTCATCTGAGAAAACCAAGTTCAGGTATGGATTCAGCATGTCTGTTTACTCCAATACGTCATATCTACTTTGCCGAAATTGATCGAAACTTCTTGCCTTACTTCTGCCAAACATCCGATTTATGCCGGATTTCGGGTTAACCACTTTCCGGCACAAAACTAAAGCTCTAAACTAATTCAGCGTATCTCCTTAACCCTATATCAAATCTTAATCAACTTCAAATGAAATTTAACTTTCAACAAATTTTCAGGTTTTGGCCGGATTCCTGGTGAACTACATGCCCGGGTACAAAATGATTGTCATGCACGGATTCAGCTTCTTTTGTTAACCATTGATCGAACATTCAATCAACTTCAAAGAAAACCTTAACTGTTAACAAATTTTCCGGTTTTAGCCGGATTCCAGGCCAACTACTTGTCTGGGTAAAGAATGATTGTCATATACGGATTCTGCATGAATTCTTACCCCGAAATCAAACATTTAATCAACTTCAAATAAAGCTTTTACTTTTAACATATTTTCCAGTTTTGTCCGGATTCTGGACTAACTAATTGTCCGGCGAGAAAGTAAGTTTCAGACATGGATTTAGCATATCTCTTTACCGTTAGATCGGCTATTTCATTGGTTTTCTAAAATATTTATTTCGTCCCTTAATTCGCAATATTCGAGTTCAGTTTCCAAGCGGACTGGTTTCTACTAATCTGCTATGCCTTACCCAGAGGTGCCCCGAAGGGGGGGGGGGTGATTCACCCCCCCCCCCCCCCTGCCTTTTGCTAAGTCGTATCAGTCGTCGCAAGCACATCGCGTTCTTTTTATACGCAAGAAATAAAATCCTTCAAACACTTGTCGGGCCTCGTTATTCTCGTCGGTAATTTAATTCAGTCGTTGTGTAAATAAAAAATATTAAATTTGGCTCTGCACAGTTTCAGTCGTAAGCCCGTCCCTAAAGACAAGTCGAGTAGACGAGTCTCGTTTTGTTTCTGAATGAGCGTGTCTTCAGCGTGAAAACTACTTTTTTTGCTATTAATTCGGGACAAATCTACTTTGTTTTCTATGGCCACTATTTTGTCACTTTTTTCGACGGACAGACTTTTGATTTCATAGCTATTCTTTCCTTTTCAGTGGGATCGCAAAAAAACGCTCTGCTCCTCGGCGTTTCAAAAAATTTCGCGTGTGGCGCATTTCGTAGTATTCTCTATTTAGAGGAACGGTGTGTCATTTACTTGGCGGTTAGGCTTGGAATTTTTTAGATTTGAAACACATTCAAGGACACATGAACAATGAAATCACACTTGAACACATCATGGAGAATGCATTTACAGACATGGCCACGGAGAGCATTCTTCTCCTGAGAGTGACGTTTTAAAAATAGGGATGTTCGTTTCTGGCGTTTGCACATGCAGACTCCAAGACAACAAGACCAAAGTTTTCGATGAGATCCCAAAAATTCAATATCTGATCCAGACAACTGGGTCTTGTCTTAGCCAGATCCAGTCATCGCCAGAATCCTTGAACATTCTTACAATTAAAATTCAGAAACAGATTAAGGCCAAATAGCTAATCATCTGAGAAAACCAAGTTCAGATATTGATTCAGCATGTGTGTTTAGCCGTATAAGTCATATCTGTTTTGAAGAAAAGTTCCTACCACTTCTGCCAATTTCCCGGTTTCGGCCGAACTCTAGAACTACTTGTCCGGCGAAAAAAGAAAGCTCAAAAACGAACTCAGGGCATCTTCTTTCCCCAATAATGAACATCTAATCAACTTCAAATAAAAATTCAACTTATAACAAATTTTCCGACTCCAGCCGGATTCCGGTCGAACTATATGTCCGGGTAAAATATGATTGTCACACACGGATTCAGCGTCTCTTCTTACCCCTAAATCGGTTATCTAATCAGCTAGAAATAAAACTTTAACTTCTATCAATTTTCCGGTTTTGGCCGGATTCCGGGCGAACTACATGTCCGAGTAGAAAATTGTTTCAAATAAATCAGCATGTCTTCTTGCCCTAAATCGGACATCTGATCAACTCCAAATAAAACTTTTAATTTTAACAAACTTTCCGGTTTGGGCCGGATTCCGGGCGAATTACTTGTCCGTCGAGAAAATGGTTTTCACCATTGTCTTCAGCATGTCTTCCTACCTCTAAATCGAACATCTAATCAACTTCAAATAGAACTTTTACTTTTAACAAACTTTCCGGTTTTGACCGGATTCCGGACGAACTACTTGTCCGATCAGCATGTCTTCTTACCCCATAATCGACTATCAAATTAGCTGTTTCAAAATATTTTGTTTGCCCCTTAATTTGAACCCCCTCCCCCACCCCTAAATGTAGGGCTACGAAGCCTATTTACGAACTCGACTGGTCAGCCGACCCAACGAATCCTCACACCAAGTTTCATCAAAATATCTCATTCCCTTCGAGAGTTATCGTGCTTACAGACGGACGGACGGACGGACAGACGGACAACGTTTACGATGTCATAGGTATCCCTCAACTTACGTTTTGGGATCCCAAAAAGCGCAATTCATTCAGATCTTGTACAGGGCTGGCCGGATCGTATTGGAATTTCTTCTAGATATACGTTTGGGCTTAGCTGGTTAAAAGATGTTCCAGAAGAAGGGTTGGTTGGAGACATTTGTTCATTTCCAAAATTGTTCGGTATTGAAATAAGGACAGATGCAAAATGGAGCAAAAATCATAGCTCGGAAAAACTATTTGTATTTGGATTAGGTTTTCTGCAGGCAATGTTAACGGAAGTCATACAGATAGGGATGATACTTGGTACTCTTCATTCAGGTGTCCTTTAAAGGCTAGAATCTTTCAAGACAAAGGCAGATTAAAAAATTACCCCTGCGGCGCTTGCTGTAATTTGTCCCGGGTACAGGGGCTGAAATCTTTCCTCTTCAGCGAAAGCTTAAATGTACAGCTGAGGCTATGAATGTATGTAGACGAAAATTTTTGTTACAAGAATAATTTTAGCTGATGCATTGCAGCTAGTTTTACACCGGCTCTATTATTTGCTGGCGGGGAATGTGCGCCATTGTCGTGTAGTGGCAACAGTTAATTTTTGTCGGTACGTGCGAGTCGTATATTACAATCCAGGAGTCGTTGAAATGAGGGTTCTCACCCCCCTGGCCTGAGTGCTTCGGGCCGCCCCTGGCCTTACCATCAGCACTTATTGACAGACTATACTAAAATAGTTCCACAGCTTGTTGAGTAGAAAATCTGCAATCTGCAATCCCAGGTAATGGAGGTTTAGGATATGCGTCAGTGGTAGAAAGTGAAAGTAAACTACTACCTGATCTGATTTTTGGGATCCCAAAACGGAAGTTGAGGGATACCTATGACTTCGCAAAAGTTGTCCGTCTGTCCGTCCGTCCGTCCGTCCGTCTGTAAGCACGATAACTCTCGAAGGGAATGAGATATTTTGATGAAACTTGGTGTGAGGATTCGTTGGGTCGGCGGACCAGTCGAGTTCGTAAATGGGCTTTGTAGCCCTACATTTAGGGGTGGGGGTTCAAATTAAGGGGCAAACAAAATATTTTGAAACAGCTAATGTGATAGTCGATTATGGGGTAAGAAGACATGCTGAACACGATGAAGAAAACCATTTTGTAATCGGACAAGTATTTCGCCCGGAATCCGGCCAAAACCGGAAAGTTTGTTAAAAGTAAAAGTTTTATTTGAAGTTGATTAGATGTTTGATTTAGAGGTAGGAAGACATGCTGAAGACGATGGTCAAAACCATTTTCTCGACGGACAAGTAGTTCGCCCGGAATCCGGCCCAAACCGGAAAGTTTGTTAAAATTAAAAGTTTTATTTGGAGTTGATCAGATGTCCGATTTAGGGCAAGAAGACATGCTGAACTTTTATGTGAAAACAATTTTCTTCCCGGACATGTAGTTCGCCCGGAATCCGGCCAAAACCGGAAAATTGTTAGAAGTTAAAGTTTTATTTCTAGCTGATTAGATAACCGATTTAGGGGTAAGAAGAGACGCTGAATCCGTGTGTGACAATCATATTTTACCCGGACATATAGTTCGACCGGAATCCGGCTGGAGTCGGAAAATTTGTTATAAGTTAATTTTTTATTTGAAGTTGATTAGATGTTCATTATTGGGGAAAGAAGATACCCTGAGTTCGTTTTTGAGCTTTCTTTTTTCGCCGGACAGGTAGTTCTAGAGTTCGGCCGAAACCGGGAAATTGGCAGAAGTGGCAGGGACTTTTCGTCAAAACAGATATGACTTATACGGGTAAACACACATGCTGAATCCATATCTGAACTTGGTTTTCTCAGATGATTAGCTATTTGGCCTAAATCTGTTTCTGAATTTTAATTGTAAGAATGTTCAAGGATTCTGGCGTTGACTGGATCTGGCTAAGACAAGACCCAGTTGTCTTTTTTCTGTACATAGTTCGCTCGGAAGTCGGTCGAAACCGGAAACTTGGCAGAAGTAAAGCAGGAAGTCTCGGTCAGTATTGTCAAAATGGATATGGCTTATAGAGGTATATCTGAACATGGTTTTCTCTGATCATTAGCCTGGCGAAGACTGGATCTGGCGAACACAAGACCCGACTGTCGGAATCAAATATTAGATTTTTGGGATCCCATCGACACCTTTGGTCTTGTTACTACGTGTGTTGACTATATGAGACAATGGGGAACTAGAAACTAGTCCACTTGGACCGCTGAATTGGAATAAGGCGAATTTGAAACCTCTCCCCACCCCTAAATATTGGGCTACAGGACTCATCTACGAACTTGACCTGTGCTTTGACCCAATGGATCCTCATACCAAGTTTGAAGAAAATATCTCTACTCCATGGAGAGTTAAAGCCAGGCTTCACCTTCCAGATTCCCAGACGTCCGGGGCTTCCGCACAGTCAAGGCAACCCTTCCAGATTTTCATGATAATGACGACAGCTAAATTTGCTGTTCTTCAAAATTTCCTAGATGTCCCCTTTACATTTCAAATATCTCTTGCATCCAGTCACAACTGTCAATCATTTTCCCTTTTCTTCCCCCATTTGCATATTTTTAGTGTCTCTCGAACGGGTTGCCTCTATGGCACCTTCCAGACATCCGGAATCTGGGGTGTCCAACACCCCGGACTTCCAGACGGTTTTGGCCTGGCTTTACCTTCCAGATCCGTCTCGACGGAAACGGCTGTCTGGAATCCGGAAGAAAAATTTGGAAGGTGAAGCCTCACCTTTATCGTGCTGATAGACGGATTGACAGAACAGACAGGACCATCCTTCCGGAACGTTCAGTGGCGTCTAAACCGAGTCTAAACATACTTAGTTTTAATGTTCTGACACACAGCAGCCGGTGCCGGATGGTGTCAGCCATTACCAGCACCGCCCGGGCACCGGACACTTGTCGTACACTAAAAGCAAGAGTGGGCAACCCCTTGAAAAGAACTGGAAGACGAAGAAGGGCTTTGACCCTAATGCTTCCGCGCAGTAGGCCTACTGCGATACTGTAGTCTGTACCTTTCATCATTGAGAGCTTGGTCACACTCCTGGTTTTTGGGGTTGCAAATGTAGAAAAAAAAACAAGATACAACTGATCCTGAATGTTGTCGTTTTAAATTCAGGAGATCATTTAGAGCAAAACAGCGTGTATAATTATGTTTCAAGAACCCTAATTGACCCCTAATTACAGTCTGCTTATTATCCCCATGCTGCCACAAAGCCCATCAAATCTCGCGTCCCCTAGGGATTTTCAGTTGTTTGTCGAATAGGCGGCTTTTTGAGCCCAGTGTGGCCAAGCTCTTCGAGAAGTTGAGTGGTATGGTGGAAAATAGGGAGAAAAAATTATTATAAGTTATTTAGGTTTTTACATTGATTGTAATCTTTCGTGGAAACGCCACAGTGATGTTGTTGCAACAAAGGTTGCCTGTGGCCTGGGTGCAATTCGACGTTTCAAATTTTTTTTACCTCCGAGAGTTTTATTGCTTTTATACCACGCTTTGATTCGCCCATATATTTCGTATGGTTGCATGTTATGGGCAAGCAATTTTTATTTGAATTTTAAACGTGTTCAGATTCTTCAAAATAAAGCGATGCGTCTTATTGGTGTAAATGTTGAAGGTGTACACAACACTGCAACTTGCTTCAAAAAGTTGCAAGTGCTGAATGTAGGACAGATCCGACCATCGTGGGGGGAGGGAGGGAAGAGTTATATAAAGACTACTTTTCCATGAATAATACCACGGTACCGTCTACTCCAGCTTTGATAACTTTCTCGACTCCTTTCCAGTGACAAGTCGAGAAGAGTTCAAAACTGAGTTAGCCTCGTTCCGACATCATCTCGAAAGTCGCCAGGAAAGCCTCGAAACAAACAAAAAGTCTGAAGATATATTTTAAGTCTTTCGTGAACTGAAAGATGTCTTACCACTAGTATGCAAAGCGTTCAAGCTGGCTAAGACAATCCCTGTTACCTCAGCAACCGGGGAAAGAATTTCTAGCAAGATGAAGTTGGTTAAGACCAACAATGGCTGACATGAGTCTGACAACATGAGTCTGTTACTAATCGCATGTGAAACCGATCTAGTTGACGAATGTGAAATTGGATGTACTGTGGACAAATGGAAAACGCTTACAATGCGACGAATAAATGTGTAGGCTGGGTTGAAGGTCGAAGACTTTTTAGTTTTACGTGACAATATTAAATTTCAACTCCAACAGTCTAGTAGGTAACATATCACTTATTCACTTAAATATTCCTGAAAACTAGATAAAATGCGTTAATTCGTTTGTCCGTTATCCAGGGATAATCGGCTTCAAAAAATAAAGGAACTTAATCTTTAGGATTTGTGGAACCTCTATGTGAAGCTTGTTCACCCGCCTACGAAATCTTCAGAAAGATACCTAAATTCATTCGTTCCGTATTTCACTAAACATTTTAACTGTACTTGATTTATGTTCGTTTTTTTTTGTTAGTTTGTGTTTTGTTTGTATTGTTAGTACAGTATTGTTAGTTTGTTTTTCCAATTTCCGCCCGTGTTAGCCTAGTGCTATTAAGGGTTGAAATAAAATTGGTTGATTGACAGACGGACAACTTTTACGAAGTTATAGGCATCCGTCCGCTTCCGTTTTGGGATCCCAAAAACGAAGATTGGTTGCTCTCCCATTGTCTGAAACAAACCGTAGTAATCCTAGAGCGTGTTCCATCCTACTTACCGTAGTTACTACGCATGACGTCACAAATTCTGCCTTTTTGTCGTCAAGGCTGGAACGATTTTTCTATTTTCCAGCGGAATATCATGCCACGGGTGAATCCGACCAATCACGCGACAGATATTCGTGGTTACAACGCTTACCACGCTCCCGACCGTGGTAAGCAAATAGTTACTATTGGTACGAGGGTGGAACACGCTCCTAGGATGGCTGAACACAAAACATCCTCCGTGGTGGTGTGATCTAGAGCGTGTTCCACCCTCGTTCCAATAGTAACTATTAGTTACTAAATCCGTTCCAACCTCACGAAAAGTTACTACACTGACCGTTCCAGCTTTCTCGAAATAGTAACTAATAGTAACTATTTGCTTACCACGCTCGGGAGCGTGGTAAGCGTAGTAACCACGAATCGCTGTCACGTGATTGGTCGGATTCGCCCCTGGCATGATATTCCGCTGGAAAATAGAAAAATTGTTCCAGCCTTGACGACAAAAAGGCAGAATTTGTGACGTCATGCGTAGTAACTACGGTAAGTAGGATGGAACACGCTCCTAGTCCCGAAGCCGCACCGAAAGTCGGTGGTGCGCCGCTGAAAACTAACTCAGCGACTCGCCGCAGAAAACACCTCAGCGTGGCGACGGCGGCCGGCAAGTTCTGGCACCGAATCTTCGTTTTCGTAGGCGAAGTGTTTTCAATTCTCTTTTTGTTGAGCCCTGGGCCCTCTCTTCTAAAAGTTTAACTGAAAAGGGTTGGGATAGGACAATCTAGTTCCCCATCACTTCGTCGGTGTCAAGCGTAAACCACGTGTCTCCCTTTTCAAACTTTTTCAGGAGGTGAAAAAAGATAATAACTTTTTCTCGTTAGTAGTACAGCACCCTACGTTAATCCGAGATACGTAGTTTCCATCTTGGTTGTAACTCCCAAACTATAAGTCGGAGGCAACCGAGATACGCACCGTTCGACGCAGAATTTTTCGGCGAGTAGAACTGTGTCAAAAAGTGGAAATCGCAAATTTGACCAGATACGTGGTTTCCGCTTGACACCGACGACTTCTTCACTTAAATCGGCTTGAAGACCCGCAGAAAATTCGTTGCTTCGTTGTTTCACGAATAATCGATTTTCAAATAGTAGAATTTCCGTGTGATTTGTGGTACCTCTATGCGCTTGTATCAGTGTTATATGCCTTACGAGGAAGATTTATGATTTTTTTTTTTGTTCAGACACTAAGCCGTCTTAATCAAGCATACCACTGCCCACTGAAAAGCCGCGTTTGTGTTGAGACTAAAATTTCCCGCGTCATAGTAGAATTTACGTTGTTGGGACAGGCGCAGATATTCTGAACGTCAGAACAAGAGCAGATCGTGGAAAATAAAAAATCTTTAGCAGAATCCAAATGATGCAGAGTATTCAATTGAATGACACACAAATAAATTGGCTTTTCAGTTAACCAGGTTGTTGTTGTTCGGATTTTGCCATCGGCCTGTGGACCAGCTGAAAAGTTTTTGGTGGTGCTGGCAGAGCAGGACTGACTATTTTTACTAAACATAAGAAGGGCTTTCGCGAGCTGGAAAGCATAGTCGGAATTACATACGAATGGTTTTCTCGCTCTTTCGGAAAGTAACCGAACTTTCACAGCTTTGGAAACCGAAGCAGCTTTCTCGGAAAGCGATTCCAGAAAGTCAGCGGAAAGCTCCGCGGAAAGTTGAACGCTTCGACGGGAATTTTGAAAGTGGGGAAAAAACAAGTGTCACTAAAAATGGAAAACAAAACAAAACACGGCACTCGTCACTAGGTATGCCGTCGTCAGAAGTAGTTATATAAAGCCGATCCTAGCTCACCCGCCCCCCCAATTTCAAAACCCCATTTTAACATCAATTTCTTAAATTTTAACATCCTTTTTTCCAAATTATCCCCCTTCTTAAAGATATTTTTATTTTCTTACTTCCCAAATAAAGGACCCAAGAAATAGGAAATATTACCCTTTACTACATATAAACTACTACTTTTTTACATTTTTATTTTTTATCAAAATATGATACCGCCATATTAATGAGTAAACAGTTCTATATCAACATATTGGTCAGAGTTCTTATTTACCCTCATAATAGGCTGCAAAACCAGATTGTTCTTTAGAAGCAACTCATTACCAATTGCATTGTATCTCTTTGGAATAAACAAATCACAGGCTTTGTTATTATGATTAATAACGACAACCAACTTATCACCATATTTTGTCTTAGCAATTCTCATTTTAACGATGGCATATTTCAATCCTAGAACTAGTTCTTCTTTCCTGATTGTCTCATCGTATTTATTCATTCTGATTGTAGACAAGACTTCCTTCAGCGACTCCATTTATAAGCGGCTGAATTTCTTTAATAAAAATCCAAATCGCTTATAAATATCTGATAACAGAATCCAGACACTAAATGGGAGAGATTAATTCATTGTAGACGTGGTACTGAGTTTGCGTGATAATGTGACGATTACCGATTTTGGAACTAATAAAATATTTTTGCAAAACCCCACATCCCCAGACTTTGTATAATAGTTGCGTTAAGCACACGCAAAGCAAAATATTGTGATGGTTATTAGTCTGGGGAGCCCCTGAACAGGGAAACTCCTAGGTCACTATAGGAGTTTTTTGAATCGCTACCAACAGAAACTGCCAGCAGTAGGATTCGAAAGGTCTGATAGACAGTGATTAGCACGGGCCAGTGCGCTAACCAACTGAGCCATCGGGGTCCTCATTCGAATGGAGAAGTTTGCGTTTTCTGATGTGATATGAGCCATCGTAAATAGTTGCAAAACCTCTCGCCTCCAGACAAGAAATACGGGGAAAGTTAAGAGGTGTGATGGTGGTACACCTCGAGTGTTTGTTGTTGTTGTTGCTGTGGTTGTATTTATTGTCTGGAGGCAGCCCTGATTGGAGAGGAAACTCGGTAACAAGTTTTTTCCCGCCGCAGGATTCGATCTCACTGATAGAACAGCAGGCCAATTCGTTAGCTAGACGCTAACCCATTGCGCTATCAGGGCTTATTGAGAGATCTGAATGAAGGTTTTAACATGAGAATGCGTTAGTCATACCGGAGATTGATTATGCAATTACATCATAAATTGGTGGCGGGAACTGAATTATCTATGAATTACGCAGATAATTAATGCGCATAGGAAATAAAGATCTTTTTGGTAGTTATGTGTTATATGAAAGCAATAGGCTACGTTTTTGGTAAATTTTCTTGTTTTCTTATAGATTCATTCTTACAATATTTATAACCGTTTAAGCGAACCTGTTTCATGTATTTTTCTCGAGGAAAGAATCTAAATGTTTTCCGCATTTCAGTTTCACGCTGAATGACTGCTTCAACCGTTAATTGCCCACATCTTAACAATGATAACAGTTCAGTGTAAAAATTATAAGCGGTTTTATACTCTACTTTTCTTTCTGCAATGATTAGATGTTTTTCGATTATTTCCATGATAACGGCCCCCAAACTTAAAGATGCTAAAGGTAGCATGAGAAATGCGCTGAGACCAGCTGCTGAGAAGACGAATTTGGATAAAAGTAGACAATTGCTAACATTATTGTAATATTTATAACTTCTACGGTAAACGAATAATTTCTTTTCCAATTCTTCCATTTATTATATAATAAAATTGTTTCGAAAAATTATTTGACTGAGTGAAAGCTTCGCGATTCGGAACACACGCGCCACCTGCGAAACTCTACTTGCTCTTTCTTGATCGGTTGGAGATATTTAGGTAGCGCTTGCTCTATGAAACACATATTGAAACCAGTGATTTTCTTTACGGCTGAGAAAACGCAGACGGGGGAAATTCATTAATAAAAATATTCCCCTAATAAATGATGAAAACTACAGAGGTTATTCAGCGTTGTAAAACCATTATATCAAACAACGAATCGGTTATACGACGTTTACCGCAATACCGAATTAATGAACTGCGGACATATGCGAAAATTAATAAAATCAAAACAAATGGAGCTAAGAAACATGAAATAACAAATAGTATAATAAACCATCTTAATAAGAATATTTTGCTAGCTGAAGATAAAATTAATTCGACGCAGAAACGAAAGAATCCATAATAAGAACAGACCATCCGACTATAACCCAGCACCGAAATTACGGACAATTCTGGAAGATGAGATAAAAGAAAATAATATCGCCATTAAGAAAATAAAATAAGAATACAATGGTAACAAAGAAAAAGAGACAAGTGAATTAAAGAAATTTCTGAAAAACAAGAACCTATCAACTCGCGGAAACCGAGAAGAAGTACTAAAAAGAGTTGGAGAATACTATAATACTATTATTAAAAAACATGAAGATACTATAAAGAAAAATAGAGATATCATAAGTAGAAAGAAGTGATAAAATAAACCCAAAGTAGTCGATTTATCAACTCTCTTTATGAATAAGAAACGGATTAAAGAAGAAACTACCATTCCCAATTATTTATTCAAAACGGAATAAGAGCAGCAGCCTACTATTTCTAGGCAAAATGAAAATTTGTATACTGTAAACGTTTCTATTGAAAGCAATGGAAGAGAAAAACATACTCTTATTGCTTTTGTTTTCGCTGATTTACAACGAAGAATGAATGAAAGATATCAATATAGAGTTCAATTCGTAACCAGGGTTATTTTCTATAGACAGGAGAATGATGAAGAAGTAGTAGTATTTTACAACAGTACTTCTTGGATTTTAAATAAAAATAGCATACTTACTCATTGTCATTTGGATGATAATATTAAGAGACTTAGTTCTTTAAGTAATACTCCTCGATCTGGGCTACAATTTAGTCGGTATGAAGGAATTGATTATAGGATGACACGAATAGAATCGTATATGGGAGGAACGTTTAAAACACTGCCAGATTTCGGAAAAAATAAAAAAGCGTGCATAAATATAAAAAATTTAGATCAAAAATGCTTTCTTTGGTGTATCTTAGCACATTTATACCCAGCCAAGGACAACGCTGAGAGAACTTCGAAATATAAACAATATGAGAACGAATTTGATTTCAAAGGGGTTACTAACTTCCCGATGGATACAAAAGACATCCATAAATTTGAAAATAAATACAACATAAAGATTTGCTTATTTCAAATTGATAAAGAGAAAATAATCAGAAGTCATATACTAAAAAGTACAATCAATGGCAAAACAGCAAAACAGGTTATTCATTTACTATATTTTGATAATCATTATGTGCTAGTAAAGAATCTGAGCAAACTAGTTGGTTCTGAAATATCTAAAAGACAAAAAAAGACATACCTCTGCACTTTTTGTGGAAGGCATTTTTCGAAACAAGAACACTTTGAAAAACATGAAAGTAAAAATAATTGCGAAGATCCTGATATTATAATGCCTCCTGAAGGTTCAAGTATACAATATAAAAATATTGCAAAACAAATGAAAGTACCTTATTGCATAATAGCCGACTTTGAGTCTTATAACGAAGAATACAATCAGGTAAACGGAAAGAAAACAATAAAAGTGGCCGAACAGAAACCATTTGCTTATGGATTTCAGGTATGCTGTTCCTTTGATACAAACCAGAACAAATACTACGATTATTTCGGTGAAGAGGCTGCAGAACATTTTGTTAAAACCGTTACAAAAGTATCCACAGAAATTGCAAACAAATATGAAAACAGGCAGAGAAAACACACTTATACCGATGTAGAAATTGCAGAAAAATGGAACACACTAATGGATAAGACCTGCCATATCTGTAAGACTGAAATTACTGAAAATCCCCACTTTGATCACGATCACATGACTGGAAAAAATAGAGGATTTGCTCATGCTGAATGTAATATGAAATACAGGATTCCCAAGCATATCCCTGTAGTGATGCATAACTTATCAAAATATGATTCTCATCTATTTGTAAAAGAGATGATACCTGATAACCGTATATTTGAAAGTGCAGAAAGTTTCATCTCATTCTCGAAATCAATAAGTATCCCACGACAGGATAAGGAAATAAAATATGAAATCAGATTCATAGATTCCATTCGATTCATGGCTTCATCGCTGGACAAGTTATCAGCAAATTTAGCAAAATGCGATTGCAAAGAATCCTGTAATCATCTGAGAGATAATTTCAAGTATACATCAAATAGTTTCGAAAACGATGAAGAATTCAAAGAAATAATTAAAAAAGGGGTTTATCCGTATGAATTCGTAGACAGTTTCAGTAAAATGCATTGTACAAAGTTACCACCCATAGAAAGCTTTTATTATAGGTTAACGGGAAAAGGTATTGACAAAACTGATTATAAAAGAGCGGTGTCCATTTGGAAGCAATTTAATTGTGAAACATTACTTGATTATACCAAGTTGTACCTAAAAAGTGATGTGTTAATATTGTCGGATGTTGTAGAGAATTTCAGAAATGTATGTATACATAATTATGACTTGGATCCACTACATTACTTCTCAGCTCCAGGACTAACATGGGACCCTTTCCTTAAACATTCGAAAGTAGAATTACCGTTATTCTCGAAGGAAGACATGTATACATTCATTGAAAAGGGGATAAGAGGTGGTGTATCGCAATGTATAAAAAGATACGCTAAAGCAAATAATAAATATATGAGTGATTATAACAAGAGTAAACCATCTAATTATTTAGTGTACTTGGATAAGAATAATTTGTATGAGTGGGCGATGTCACAAAAATTACCAGCGAATGATTTCCAATTCATTCCCATACCAGATGATTTGAAAGAAAGAAATGAATACAGTTCACTCGAGTATTATAACCATCTAAAAAATCATATTAACTCGGTGATGCAATTACCGAATGTAGGTGCTATATATGAAGTAGATTTTGAATACCCCAAAGAACTTTTCAACTTACACAAAGATTTACCATTAGCACCAGAATATTTGAATGGCAAACTATGTACGACCTTATATGATAAAAACAACTACGTAGTTCACCACAGGAACCTATAATTCTATTTACAAAAAGGTTTGATACTGAAAAAAGTACATAGAATACTAGGATTCACTGAAAGTGCTTACTTAAAGGGGTATATAGACCACAACACAGCACTTAGAACTAAAGGTACAAATGATTTTGAAAAGGACTTTTTTAAGCTGATGAATAACGCTTGCTTTGGAAAAACTATGGAAAATGTGAGGAAACGAGCAGATATGGAAATAATAACTGACGATAAAACAAGAGAAAAAATAATAAAGAAAGCCAACTTTAAATATGAAATTATTTTCAGTGAAAACTTTTCTGTGGCAAGAATGTCAAAGGAAAAGATAAAACTAGATAAACCAATGTATATTGGTTTTGCTGTACTGGAAGTATCCAAGCTACTGATGTATGAATTCCATTATGATTATATGAAACCTAAATATGGGGATCAAATTGATTTATGTTATATGGATACTGATTCTTTCGTATACGACATTCGAACCGAAGATTTCTATGAAGATATCAAACAAGATTTGAATGAGAGATTCGATACATCTGATTATGCGAAAGATAAGCCATATGGGTTTCCTAATTTAAATAAGAAAGTGATAGGAATGATGAAAGACGAACTAGCAGGACAGGTTATGACAGAATTTGTTGGATTACGATCAAAAGTATATGCTTATGATAAGGACAACCAAGAACAATCAAACACAAAACTAAAAGGAATAAAAATGAACATAGTGAAAGATAAAATTACGATTCAAAACTATAAGGATGTACTGTTTGGTAAAATTTAAAACCTATCTGTAACCCAGTATAACTTAAGATCATACAAGCACAATATGTTCCTGGAAGAACAGAATAAAAAAGCGTTAGATCCTAAGGATGATAAAAGGATAGTAACAAGCGATAATATTACAACTTTACCTCTAGGTTATAAACATTAAATTCAAGTCCCTACTTAAAATACTCAAGTACCTACTTAAAAAATTCAAGTACCTACTTAAAAAATTCAAGTACCTACTTAAAAAATTAAACTACCTACTTCAAAAATTCAAGTACCTACTTCAAAAATTCAAGTACCTACTTAAAATACTCATGTACCTACTTCAAAACTTCAAGTCCCTACTTAAAAACTTCAAGTACCTACTTAAAAACTTCAAGTCCCTACTTAAAAATTTCAAGTAGCCTACCTACTTAAAAACTTCAAGTACCTACTTCAGTAAATCTTCTAATGAAAAATTCTTCCTAAATAAATGAATGAAAAGACACCAATCAAAGTATATGATTTTAGCGAAAAGAATAACTATCAGAACAAACACGACCTTGCACCTCAGTGGCCATTTAGATTATTTATTTGTGGAAGTTCAGGAACAGGGAAAACCAATCTACTCTTGAATTTAATTTATGAATATATCTGTTTCAACCGAATATACTTGTATGCAAAAGATCTTGAAGAAGATAAATATAAAGAACTTATAGACAATTTAACCACCTTGGAATCAAAATGTAAAACGAATATTTTAACCGTAAGTAATGACCTTAATGATATTATCGATGTTGACGACCTAGACCCCAAGTATCAAAACTTGATTATCTTTGATGATTTTGTAACTGAAAAAGACCAGAAGAAAATAGTAGATTGATTCATAAGAGGAAGAAAGAAAAATGCTTCAATTGTTTATTTATCACAGAGCTATCATAAAACCCCAAAGGTGGTAAGACTTCAATGTAATTATTTCGCATTCTTTCAGTGTTCTAATCCAAAAGAAATAAAATTAATCAGGCAAAATAATGTATCTAATATAGACAATGAGAACTTTCTGAAACAATTCGAGGTTGCAACTAAAGGTTACGGATTTTTCTTTACTGATTTAAAAACAAAAGATAAAACCTTGAAGTACAGAACAAAATTTTGAAAAATTTACTGGATAATTTGTTTCTATTATAAATGAATAAATTTGGTAGTGTTGGAAAAAACGTTGGTAACGAATCGAAAGTTACTGATGACAACGGTAATATTAACCTACAAGATAAGGGAATTATTAATTTAGGGGATGCGAAAGCAGACCAGGACGCTATTAGTTTCAGATCTATGACTATTATTTTGAACCAATTTAAAGAAGAAATTACCGCAGAACAAGTGGGGATAAATCAGTATTTTAGCGAAGATATCAACAGATTAACTGCTGTACATGATTCTCTCGATAATTTATTGGTAAGGATTAAAGATAAAGGGTTATTTGTAAAAGAAATAATTCGAGTTAGTGATAAAGAAATTAACGCTGAAAACAAGTTGATAACAAATGTTCAAGACCCTAGAAACAAAAATGACGCTGTTAATTTAGGAACGTTAATTACGTATCTTTTAGATTTTGACAAAAAGCTTCTTGGTCAACATACCCATAACAATATAACTGAAACAAAAATTGCTGACCAACAAACCCATATCGATAATATTGAAAGAGCAATCGTAAACATTTTAAAAAGGCTTCTAGAGCAAAAACCTGTTGACAAACCATTCGTTTCCAGAATAGAAAAAATTATGGCTGGTAAATAAATTTATATGATAAATTATTTTTCTAATAAATGGTTGAAACAATGGAGTATACAGTTTATTTGTCAAAGCTTCAGAAAGGAAAGCTGAAGAAATGCTTTAGCGCTAAACAAAAATGTCAGATACGTGTTAGTCATAGTAGACAGAATAAACGAGAACCAGTCAAGTTACCTTTAAGTAAACGAAAAACTGATAAAATTGAAACATGTAAAATGAATAATAAGGGCTGTGATATTGATGTATCATACAAACAGATGAAAGAAGCGATTCAAAAGGGTGGATTACTTCCTTTCCTAATACCGTTGGCAATTACCCTTGGTAAGGCAGCTTTAACAAGTGGTGCTGCTGCTTTGGGTACATTTGCTGGTAAGAAATTGGTGGATAACATAACCAACACAGGTGGGGCGCTAAAACTTCCTGGAACACAAAAAGTTGAAGGTAATGGGGTACGTTGGAAGGCCTAAGAAGTCAAAAAACGGGGACATCAAAAAAAAAGCAAAAGTAAAGTAGGACCTCTAACCAATTTTGACATTATGGATGCATTAGGGGATATACCACATTTTTTAGGTGTTTTCTCTATAGATACGCTACCCAAACAAATAAATAGCCTAGAATGTGGTGTCATTAATTATGATAAACTCGGAATGCCTGGAACACACTGGGTAGCGTACTGTAATCTACCTGATAATCCTTATGTAGAATATTTTGATTCTTTCGGTATACCCCCAGGAAAAGAAATAATTAAATATTTAAAAACTTCAAAGAAAAAAATAGCTTATGAAAATCTTGCCGTTCAGAATATAGAAGAATTAAACTGTGGATTGTATTGTATTTCCTACATTAAGCGCAGTTCGTAGTTTATTCATCTCTCGTCTTTTTGTTTATAAAAATTGTTTTCTAATAAATGGAGATTTATTGTAAGAAATGTAAAAAGAAAACTGACACAGAATCAATGTTTAAAGCAGTGTCACAGAAAAATAACGTTCCAATGCTGAAAGGTAATTGTGTTATTTGCGGATCGAGGAAAAATCTGTTTTAAAAAAAAAACTCGACGCAGAAAAAGATATTTTAAAGGCGTATTATTCGAATTATTCAGGGGTTGATGATATTCACAGAAAATTAAAAGAAAATGGAGTGAACGTTTCTAAAGATAACATAAAACATGTTTTGCAAAATGAGAATGTGTATACGTTACACAAACCTTCCTATCACAATTTTGAAAGGAGGCGAGTCTATGTTCACCATGTTGACGAGCAATGGCAAGCTGATTTAGTTGACCTCCAGAAATATAAAAAAGCAAATGATAAAACAAATTACATCTTGACTGTTATTGACTGCTTTAGTAAATACGCTTGGTGTGTCCCTTTGAAAGATAAAACGGGTGCTGAAATAATAAACGCATTCAGTCATATCTTTAAAGAAAGAATTCCGAAGAAACTACAAACTGATAAAGGTAAAGACTTTGTAATGAGAAATGTTCAAACATTTTTGAAAAATAACGACATACACTGGTTTGCATCTGAAAGTGAATTGAAAGCGCAAATCGTTGAACGATTCAATAGAACGTTGAAAGAAAAGTTATGGAAATATTTTACTCACAATAACACTACTAAATGGATTGATATTTTACCTTTATTTGTTAGGAATTATAATAACACTTATCATCGTTCAATACAAATGAAACCAGTAGATGCTAGTAAAAAGGTAAATCAGAAAAAGGTTTACAATGCTTTGTTTCCTCCATGTGATTACAAAGTCACAGGAAATTACAAAGTAGGAGATTTAGTTAGAATTAAAAAAGAAAAAAGTATTTTTGATAAAGGATATTTACCTAACTACACGAATGAAGTATTCCAGATAGCAACCGTTAGACCTACCATTCCCATTACTTATGAAATATCTGACAAAAGTGGGGAATTAATTCAAGGAGGGTTTTATGAAAAAGAACTTTCAAAATTTATTATGAAATAAAATTACTTGTATATAAATGGATTCAAGACGCTTGAGTGATATGTTATCGGGTATAGTGAAGAACAGAGAAATTCAGAGAAGAAAGGTTCAAGAATATGAGATGGAGAAAGCAGGATTTCAAGAAATGGCTTCAGAATTTAACGCTCCAGTTGTTCTGGCACAAAAAGAAAACACTGAAGCAATCATTAAGAAATTACAGAAGAGTGATGAAAATTCAAGCAGACGGTTTCAAAGATTAGGTGAAACATTCAAGACTGCTTCAGAGGTATCGAGTCGAGCGCCAACTCCTGCTTTAGAACCAACTCCCGCTTTAGAACCACCATCCATTGATTTGAATAAAGATATTAATCCAGAGTTGTTAAAACAGATTAATTCAAAACACGAATCGCGGGGTGGCAATGATCATTATTTTAAAATGCCTATGTATTACATTAGTCATCCTACGGATATAGAGGAGGCTCTGGATCATTTAACAAATATAAGTCAAAGTTATGGTGGTAAAGGTTACTCTAGCCATGATCAAATTATAAAATTTATACAAGAATACAAGGATAGGTTAAGAACCATCCAAAAAATTTTGAGATGAGTCAAACAACAAGGAACTGGAATATTTATGAATTGTGATGAAATGATTAAAAAAATTGTACACTTTGATAGGTAGTAGAGTAAACGGGAATACATCTGATGAGGTGAGGAATGAAGCTATTGATATTTTGGATTCGTTAATGCGAAATAAATTTTTTACGAAGAGAGTTGACAATTCAATATATAAAAAATATTTCTAAATAAATGGTGTTGTTAGACATTGAAGGTAATGAAAGTATCATTGATATAACATTTAGTCAACCGATTGAACTGAATCGTAATTGGGATTATGAAATAGGTTTGAATCAGTGTAATTTGTGGTATTCGTGGCATAATATAAGTGATAAATTTGGAAATAATACATTTCAATATAGGAAAGATGAAGAGGGGGGATGGGTGAATGTTACTATTCCTAACGGGATGTTTAACGATGATTGATTGAATTATTTTTTGTGTCAGTATTTTGATACTTCAAAAGATAAATGTCCTATTGTAATCTCATCCAATCCAGCATCTATGAGATTTGTCATACTATTACAAGAAAAATATGTGTTTAGATTTAATAGTGAGTTGCGTCAGATTTTAGGCTTTGAGAAGGATAGGGAGATTTCTAAGAAAATTAATGAAGGTACAAAGCTTCCGAATATAACAAGAAGCGTTGATAAAATTCAAATTCACTGCTCTCTTGTAAACAGTTCTATCGTAAACAAAAGTAAATCAGACGTCATTTGGACGTTTGTTCCGAATACAGAACCAGGTTGTCAAATTGTTGAGAATCCTAGACAATTAATCTACCTTCCTATTAACACAAAAGACTTTATTTACTCCTTGAGAATGACAATTACTGATCAGTTGGGAAGACCTATCGATTTGAATGGTGATAACGTTGGATACGTTTTGCATTTGAGAAAAGCTTAAAGGATTAGTGAAATAAAATTATTTACTTATAAATGTTGATTAATAATAAGCGCTTACTTTATAAAAAGCAGTATGGAAGTGGAATCGGTAGTATATTCAAAAATATTGCCAATTCTCAGTTATTTCAAACGTCAGCAAAACAAATAAAAGATGGAGCTATGTCAATGTATAACAAAATTATTAAACCGAGATTTGAGTTGTTGAAAAATAGAGCAATAGAATACGGGAAAGATCTGATTGATGTAAACAGGAAAGAACTCATTGATGTAATTGGAAATAAGAAATCGATTAAGGATCTTATAGGTACAAATAAAAGAATTTTAAATCAAAGAAGTCAGGACTTGATTAAAACGTTAATGACTGGAAGTGGATTAAAGATTCTGAAATAATTTTTATCGAATAATTTCTTTCTTATATAAATGGCAGTAAATAAAGTTGTCAGTCCGCAATGGAACATTTTTGATGAGCCGCTTGTGGATGATACAGTGGTCAAATATGAATTTAAAGAAATTCGAGAAACAGATGTGAATGTATCCAATAAAACAGAGTTTGAATTCGTAACGAAGAAATTGGATTCCTGGTTCCATCCAAGTGAAAGTTATCTTGAAGTGGGTGTAAGAATAGTTAAAGAGAATGGAGCTAACATAGATGCAACCGATGTCGCTACGTTAACTAATAATGGATTCAATTTATTTAGTACCGCTGAGTATGTAATAAACGATGCTCCTGTTGAAAAAATTAATCATGTTGGTATTGCAACTACCGTTACAAAGTTGATTGAATATTCCGATGATTATTCTAGAAGTGCAGCTAGAAATCATTTCTGGTATAAGGATTATAATCAGGGAACCGATATCAACCCTATAAGTAGTTCATTTACCGTACCTGCAGGTGGAGCACCAGCAGGAACTGTGGTTGTCAGTTCTAAACCCAATCGAAATTATAATAAAGGGGTTGAGAAGAGATATAACAGAACTAAAAACAGCAAATTAGTAATTATATATTTACCATTATCAGAGTTGTTCGGATTCTTGAAAGGAAACAAACGATTTTTTAGAGGTGCATCGCATAGAATTTGTCTAAGAAGAAATGATGATAATAACATGATTGTAAGAAATGGGGATACTAATTGTAAAGTAGTCATTGAGTATTTATCCTGGAAAATTCCTGTCATAGCTCCTAGTATTGAAATGATGAGTGAATTGGAAAAGGGTTTGGCAAAGGATAAAAAGTGTAATCTGATGTGGGAAGCTTGTAATACTTATAAAAGTGATGTTAGTCAGAATAAGGAACACACATGGAAAGTTGTGTCTGAGAGAAATAGTCCTACAAAAATCGTCGTGATGTTACAGAAAAATTAAAAGCATAACAACCAAAAAAAGAATAATATGGTGTTTGATTATATGAATTTGACGGATATAGAGGTTAGAATTAACGGGGATAAATATCCAGAAGAACCCCTCAAATGCGACTTTAGTGATGACAAATGCACGTACTCTAATCTGTACAACAGATACATACATTTGGGTTATAAACAATTAGCGTTTGATACTGGTAGTGTAGTCAATATAGAAGAATTTAAAGAAGTATATCCATTATTCTGTTTCGATGTTTCCAAACACGAGTCAAATATTTATAATGGAACAACTGCTGATATTGAAATAAGTATAACAATAAAAGATAATCAACCCATACCATATAATATTTACTGTGTTATATATTATGAAAGAAAAGCTACACTTGATATTATTAATAAAAATATGTATGTGAGTTTGTGAGTTTGGATTTTTATTAAAGAAATTCAGCCGCTAATAAATGGAGTCCATGAAGGAAGTCTTGTCTACAATCAGAATGAATAAATACAATGAGACAATCAGGAAAGAAGAACTAGTTCTAGGATTGAAATATGCCATCGTTAAAATGAGAATTGCTAAGACAAAATATGGTGATAAGTTGGTTGTCGTTATTAGTCATAATGGCAAAGCATGTGATTTGTTTATAACTCAGAAATTTAATGCTATTGCTAACGAATTACTTGCAAAGAAAAATCTGATTTTGCAACCGATTGTACGGGTAAATAAGAACTCTGACCAATATGTGGATTTAGAACTGTTTACTCATTAATATGGCGGTATCATATTTTGATAAAAAATAAAAATGTAAAAAAGTAGTAGTTTATATGTAGTAAAGGGTAATATTTCCTATTTCTTGGGTCCTTTATTTGGGAAGTAAGAAAATAAAAATATCTTTAAAAACGGGGATAATTTGGAAAAAAGGATGTTAAAATTTAAGAAATTGATGTTAAAATGGGGTTTTGAAATTGGGGGGCGGGTGAGCTAGGATCGGCTTTATATAACTACTGTCGGAGTACATGAGAATGGAAGAAATCTCCAGTGAACCACATATATTCTATGAAGTTTCACATTCAACATTTACCCGGCGGTTCCAGCTTTCCATGGAATTCCAGGAATCGCATTCCCACAATTTTCACGATCCGCTTCGTTCGCTGGAATATGATTCCGGAATCTCGCGAAAACCCTCCTATAGTTCTTATGAACGGATTAAGTGCCATATGGCAATCGTAATGTCAGTCACTTTGTCGCTCTGTCCAACGCAGTCACCAATGACTCCACCAGCTCATATGAAAGAAGACCAAAGGTTTCGATGGGATCCCAAAAATTCAAATATTTGGTCCAGACAATTGGGTCTTGTCTTGGTCAGACTCCTTGAACATTTTTACTATTAAAATTCAGAAACAGATTAAGGCCAAATAGCTAATCATCTGAGAAAACCAAGTTCAGATATGGATTCAGCATGTGTTTACCCCTATAAGTCATAACTGTACTGACGAAAACTTCCTGCTTAACTTACTTCTGCCAATTTCCCGGTTTCGGCCGAATTCCGGAACTACTTGTCCGGCGAAAAATGAAAGCTAAAAAGGAACTCAGCTATCTTATTTCCCCTATATCGAACATCTCATGAACTTCAAATAAAGATTTAACTTATAACAAATTTTTCGGTTCCAGCGAACTATATGTCCGGGTAAAAAAATGGCTGTCATACACAGATTCAACATCTCTTCTTACCTCTAAATCGGATATCTAATCAACAACAAATAAAACTTTAACTTTTAACAATTTTCCGGTTTTGGCCGGATTCCGGGCGAACTACTTGTCCGGGTAGAAAATGGTTGTCACATAAGTGTTCAGCATGTCTTCTTACCCCATAATCAACTATCTCATTAACTGCTTAGAAGTATTTTGTTTGTTCTTAATTTAAACCCCCTCACCCACCCCTAAATGTAGGGCTACAAAGCCCATCTACGAGCTCGACCTTTCCCTTGCCCCAAAGGATCCTCCCACCAAGTTTCATCCAAAATATCTCATTCCCTTCGAGAGTTATCGTGCTAACAGATGGACAGACGGACTACTTTTGGGATGTCATAGGTATCCCTCCACTTACGTTTTGGGATCCCAAAAAACAGAAAACACCAGTGAGTCAAGAACCAAAGTGGTGAAGAACGCAGCTAGTGACGACCCAAATACAAAACTAGAATAGATAAGTGCACAGCCCAGGCACATCTATTGGCGCATTGGCATCAGTAAATCTAATGTTTTTGTTATGTTTTTACTTTCTCTTTCTTATGTACAGTAGGCTCCTGATACCGAGCGGTTACTCACTCCCAAAATGGCCGTACCATAAGTGCCCAGTGAGGCTGTACAGTGGCCCACCGAGTGAGTAACCACTCGACTAATACCAAGTACACATAATATGGATCGCACGCAACAAGTTCATTAATTCATGCGAAGTCTACTTGCCTCTGTGCTTGTTAGTAACGGAAGCCGACAAAAACGTTAATTTAAGTGGTCAAACCGAAACTATCTACCAACTGAGTTTCAATTATGAAAGACGTTTAATCGTCCAAGCTACATCAACTTAGGCACTAACACCAACTTCGAGTACAGAACAGGTATGCAGGCTTTGCAAAAATCTGGTATTTTAAACATTAGACAGATCACCTAGTTTCACAGCAAACAGTTTTACCAAGGCTAGATTATCCTAAACCCATGGACAACGTATATAATTCTAGCTATTTCAACTTAAGTTGCGTCTTTTCGGATATAGTTTCCGTGTAGTTTTACGCGTTTTATTTGTAGGAAAGCTTTGCCTCGCGCCGTTTTTTTGTCCATTCCAGGTAGGCTACTGTAGTTTCGATACTGAAACTGCGTAGCTTAAACTAAAGCTGAGTTATTTTGGATGTAGTTTCGGTAGTAAAGCAAAACTTGTTCGAATTAAGAAAACAAGAGTGAAATTCCACCGAAACTACATTCAATAAAACGCGACTTGACAACTACGCCGACAACGTAGTTTAAAATTTCGGAAACAAGAGCTCAATAAAACGTAAGCAAGGCAAAACAAGAACCAAATTACAAACTTCAACGAAATAGAACTGAATCCAAAAAACGATTGTGATGGCTCCCTTTTCTCTTGTATAACGACACCGCTAATGACTTGGACTGGCCAAGGCGTCCACCTGCTTCGCCTCGATAGCTCGAGTCTCTTTGAATGGGTTATGTTCCATTGCCTGGTTCGGGAAATGAGTTAAACTTTGGACGTGAGCGAGCAATTGAACTGTTCAGGTGGACATTGTGGTGGACTTATGGTCCATTTACACACTGCGTGAAATCCGAGCGTATTTTACGAACGTTTTGAGCTTGAAAACATTTCTAGCAATTCGGACGTATTTGAGAAATCGGTCCGTTTTGTATCTAAATACGTCCGTATTGCTAGAAATCTTTTCAAGCTCAAAACGTGCGTAAAATACGCTCGGATTTTACGCAGTGTGTAAACCCACCATTAGCGAAAGTAAGTTTTTGTATTGCACATCCGAGAGGAATTACCCGTCTAATAATATACTTAAGGTTTATCCAAATATTGGATTCAGGAAGGTATACATATATAGGACCTGTGGACTACTACAGGAGATTCTGCTGGTGGGTTTTCAAGTCAGAAAGTGAAACTAACCGAAAAAGTCCTATCAAACACTAATATCAACTTTACGTAAGTACGTGCGCAAGAAACTTGCATTTTGAACATACGATTCATCATCACCTTGCTCGACAGCAAACATGACATAAAAACGGCAAATTTACGCAAAACCTATGGAAAAGGTAAATCATTCTAGCTACGTCACTTAAGCACTAATACAAATTCAGGTTAATCAGTTTCGCCGAAAATTTGGCATTTTGGACGTAGGACCGATTATTTAGTTTGCGAGCAACTAGTCGAATGGCCGCTCCGTTGAAAGCCTTTTAACCCAACGCTCTCAAGGTGAAAGCTTTCCTGTTGTGAAAAAGTTAGAGCCAAAGAAGAGGCAGCCTCAAAAATACCCCAAAACGAAGCAGTCTAGGCTAAAACCAACCGGGTACCGGAACAGTTTCATCACAAGACGTGTTGCAATTTTAAAATGCATCGTATAGATGCTAAGTAGCATATTTTTTTTTTTTCATTTGATCATTCTAAAAGATGAAATTTATTACGTTAGTTAGTTTGAAAAGATTTATTGTTTACTGTGTGTTCTATTTGACAAGTACCCCTATTTGGCTTGTCCACAATTTGGGTGCCGATAAAAGACAATTATATTCTGACTACCCTAGTACAGCAAGGCACAATTTCCCTAACGCGCATGGCACCCTGATTTGAAGGCACGTGGAATCAGAAAGACCCGGATGATGGCAGGTCAAAAAGGATCCTCAGCCTTTTTTAATAATTTTTCTTAAACACGCATTAAAACTATCGCACCCAAACGTCCACTGGACTGACCACGGAGGCTTCCAAATTTATCATTATACAGTATGCACTAAACACTTTGGACATTTTTTATCACTAATGACCTTACTAAGGCACGTGAGGTAGAATCTTTGGTGAGCCTACAGATCCCAAACAGTTCCCAAGTAAACAGTAGTTGCGATTTGCAGATACCTTGGTAAATCTGACCCAACGATAACTGGATCTACATTTTGTCGTTTTTGCAGTCTGATACTACAGTTGCTTTGCAAAAACGAAAACTGACGAATTCGCGCTTTGAGAAGTCATCTCAAAAGAAATGATGATACCCTATCACATCACACATGACAAATTTGCTTACCAATTTGCAAAAAAAACTAGGATCTTGTGTTGGTGATGATGAAAGTGACATGGTCTTTTTAGATACCACGGTAACTGCGAAAATGATTTTAAACCGTGGTATCAGATCAGATGCCATGGTATCTGCAAAAACGCAACTAGTATTCAAAGTATTGACTCATTTTCCACTATGACAGATCCGATGGAATCAAGAATCGCCGAAACGCAATACCGAGATGTAGAACTATAGACGAATAATAACACTAACTTCGCTTAAAAACAACGTGAAGGAGCATTCGGAACATTTTAACAAAAAACAAGTGCAAGTCACACACAGGCTGAGCTTACAAGTCTCAAGTGAGCAACTGACCGAATGCCCACTATTTTCCTCAATAAGATGAAGGATCACAAAAAAAAATCTACAGACAGCTAGGACAATCATGCTAGCAAAGACTAAGAGAAAGAAGTCAGTTTCGAAGATGAAGGTCTAATACCTGTTTGTTGAGCTTTTCCTCAAGCTCCCTCAACTTTCGCAAAGTATATTCTGCTTTCTGGATTGCTCTGCCCTTTGCTTCCATGCGTCTGCATTGTCCGCTTTCCAAAGAATCTACCTTGCGCAGCTTTGCTTCCAATCTACATCTCTCGACAAAACTTTTAACATCAACTCTAGAAAGCTGCTGCTTCAGATCAGCTTTGAGGCGACGTACTCTGAAGAGACTTTCCTTCATTTGTTCCAGTCCTTCCTTTAAAACTCTCAACTGTTCAAGCGTGGCGTCTCTTTGGTGATTATGTTTTGCCAGATCCACTTCGTCTTTCTTGACGCTGGTGGCAGCTTCCTGCTTCGACAGGTGATCTAGAAGAGCGTTCTTCTTAGTCTGCAGATTCTGCAGCTCTTGGTCATTGTTTTTTAGCAGTTCCAGTCCTTCGTTCCTGCCATTTGCAGAAGAATCCTGCTGCACCATTTGAAGTAGAACAGCTTTCTTCTTAGTATGTAGCTCTTCCTGGGCATCTATGAGCTTAATCTTAAGCCCTAGCGAAGCATTTTCGGCGTCTGCTAGCTCAATCTCCTTTCGATCAATAGCTTTGCGAAGATGTTTGCTTGAGGTTGCAGCATCACCAACGCCATCCTTCAACTTGTCCAGATATTCCTGGCTTTCCCGAGGCTCTGGCAACCGCTGGGTTAATTTGATTTCATTCGTGAACGAGTTTAAGCGCAACTCATACTTGTCGAGCTGTTTCCGCTTTTCAACCAAGTCTCGGTTCAACTCTTCCATATATTTGCCGTTTTCCGCTATGTCGGATTCCAGCTTATCAATGTCTGAAAGGAAATTAGACACACAGGCGCTAGCTGAAACGACTGGGGATAAGACAGGCTTCCATTTTGACGTACTTGGGACATGGTTTAAGGGCTGCACGGACATAGGTATTATTGGGGGCAAATACGCTTCTTCCTGAACGTTGAATTTCAAGGTAACCTGCGGACGGGCTACAGCACTTGTTGAAGGAAACTCAAAAGTATTCTTTGGTAACAAGGCAGTCTTAGGTAAGGACTCTTCCGCATCTGCATCACAATAGGAAGATCCACGCATTCTTATTGTAATAACTGGCTCGGGGATTTCTTCAAAACAGCTCGTATGCGAACGCGAAGTTTGCGGTACAGCATGGGCTGTATCAGAAGAATCTTTGGCGAACATATTGAAGTTCAAGTCAAGATTTTCTTCAGCTTGGTGTGACAGTGGGCTATCCTTATTGCTAGAGACCATACAAACTAGTTCACTTTCCATGGCCTCTGATGCTGGGTCAGTCTGAACTGGTTCATTAGGAGGCTTGACTTTAAAAACAGCATCAGGAGTTGGTATACTCCCAACATCTGCAATAACAGGAATCAGACTCCTATTCTCACTGGGAGGTACTCTGGCTTGGTTGGGCTGTGTCACATCACAATCTCTGCCATACATCCGGTCCAGGACAGACACCAGCCTGCTGTTTTGAACGTCTATGTTAATGGGAACAGGGCTGCACGAAGGCGAATATTTCTCATTCAGGTCTTCACAGTTCAAAGAGGCAGTCAGCTGCTGTTCCAGCATACCCAGTCTGGAGTCATAATTCGCATGTTGATTCTCAATAGACCGAAGCCTGGATTCAAAGTTCATGCTCATATTCGCAAAGTCTGCAAACATGCCAACGTCCACAGAGGTGAAAATCTTACGGTAAGGTGCAAGATTTTCAGTGATGTTACGGAATTCTCCAAGCATCAGCTTCAGGGCTCTCTCTGCCTTATCCTGGACTACACAATATTTCTCCAGCACTGTGGAAGTCATGTGATAGATTTCAAGCATGCTGTGTTCTGCCCGTGACTTACTAAGGCTGTCCATCCTGCAGCTGCATGAACACCTAAAAGACCGGAAATTAATGGACATTCTTCTATCAGAAGGAATATCAAGTTATGAACAGTATTCACTGGGCAGTCTGGGCCCGTTTGCCCCTAAACCGGGTGGGTGTGGGGGGTGGGACCCCGAAAAGGCACAACTAGACCACAATACCCACAAGTAAAAAAAAATAAAAAATAAAAAGAAGGACTATCAGTGGAATAGAAGATACGTAAGAGATGATCAGTGATACCAAATATAACCTTCTTTGAAAAGTACTGAAATACAAATACAAACTAAAATGCGGCAGAAAATTTCGTCTGAAAATACTTGGTAAAAAATGTAGCCTACAGCAATACAAAATACAGTATTATGGATCAAAAAATACCAGGCGGTTCCTGCAGAAGATAAAGTTTAAAACCAATGTATGATATCAACTGGACGTTGGCCTCATATTTAAATCAAGGAATTCACTTTCAACAATTGCAGTTTCTCGAATCGACCAAGCGGTTGCTTCGTGCAGTTAAAACAAGACCCACTTGGAAAAAAAAACACTCAACAGGCTCAGACAATGAAATAGCACTATGAGTATTCGACTTAATAAAAACCTTCATAACTTGTGGGTACTCTTTAAAACATAGAAAGGGCTCTATGCTTTTCTTCTTGAACCTCAGAAATTCAACAATAAGACCAGGTAATTTACTAAGTCAAATTAAAGACATACACTCAGCCTAGTACACTAGCCCCTTTTCAGGCATGGTGCTCAAATGTCTAGCACCATGCCTGGGTGCTAGACGTTCAAGCGCTGTGCCTTGGGTTTCATGCATGGTGCATGGATTTCAGTATACAGTGCATGCATGAAAAACACAGTTTCTGTCATCACAACTGAGCACCAGCTCGGACAGGGCGGAAATTACTACCATGAATTAGAGAAATCAAAGACAATCCTTATCGAATTTTTCACAACAAAAACAAAAGGGCTCGACTGATGATGGAGATGCAAAACCTAACAGCACCCATCTATTTTCCATGTAGAGTGCCCCAAGAGCCAATACTCTGGTTGGCTGCTAGGTAGAAAAAGCTGAGGCACAGGACACTTTGCATGCAAAACCCTTGACTATGTAGAAAAGGAAATGAGATTTTCACGTCTGTCATCAGCCGAGCAAAGTTGTTTTTGTTATGAAAAATTTGATAAGGATTGTCTTTGATTTCTCTAATTCATAGTAGTAATTTCAGCCCTGTCCGAGCCGGTGCTCAGTTGTGATGACAGAAACTGTGTTTTTATGCTTGCACTGTATACTGAAATCTATGCACCATGCCTGAAATCCAAGGTACAGTGCTTGAACGTCTAGCACCCAGGCATTGTGCTAGACATTTGAGCACCGTGCCTGAAAAGGGGCTAGTGTACTAGACTGCATACACTGTGATTTTGTCGTCCCAAGTTTTCAGGTTAATTGATGTCTCAAGTTTTCAAACAGCCTTGCATTACTTTCATTATTGTCCCAACAGAAGAAAAATGGCACTAAATGGGAACAGCCAGAGTTGCGTTTTATTTGAAGTTCATAGTACAGCGGGAGTGGACAGCGAATAGTAAGTTGGCGTTTTATTCCTGCCGGACTACGGACACTGAACTGTTCCCTGCCTCACCCAGCGCACAAACTAGCGGGTCCGCTGGCACTCAGCGGCCGGCCCTGCTGGCAAATAAAACAACTTCGGGCACCTGCGCCTTCCCAGCGTACGGCCCGCTGGCGAATAAAACGACAACGAACAGTCCACTGTACTATGAACTTCAAATAAAACGCAACTCAGGGGTGTCACAACTAGGGGGGGGGGGACCACCTCCTCCCGAATATTGTTGGCCAGTCGGTAAAAAATAGCCAATTTCTTCATAAAAACAGTTGATTTTTACGTCGAAACAGGCGATCTAGAAAAAAAAGTTGGTTTCTCGTAAAAAACACAGTCATTTTTCTCAGTCATACTCGTTTTTATCTGCAAAACCAGTCGGTAAAAATGACCAGCCAGTCAGTGTATACCTTGCCCCCCAAAACATTTTGGATAGTAACGCCACTGGCTTTACTCATAATGATGCCAAGTTCCCAATTTCTGTTTCAGTATCTCCTCGCTAATAAGACATAAACATGACATATATGGCCTTTATGGGGCTATGCAGCTTATACCGGTATACACCAGTTTGAAAAATGTTTAATACAAGCTTTGAAAAGAACTGTATTGAAACATTACGGTTCTTCTACTTTTCTTGGCTGCTGTGGTGATTGATATCACCAAGGCAAGGGCACTTTTTATTCCAATTGCAAGAGTTCTCTCATATGCCGTGCACCTTGGGAACCAATCACTGTGGCCTATTAAGAATCCTTTTTTACCTTCCTTCAACTTCAAATCAGCTTTGGGTCTGGCTTTTTACTTGTTTTTACAACAAGCTCATTTCTTTGTTTACAAAACAGTTATAATAACGAGCGAATGTGCGTGAATTCGACCAGCCCACATGCTGTAGAATCGTTTCAACAGGCACACCCCGAAGAGGTGCCCGAGAAGTACTAGCGGATCACCAAATAAAAGTGACTTCCTTTGTTTGAGATTCTCGCGTGCTGGAGCTCAGTGTTTCCAGCCCGGAAATTGTCAAAATCATGAGCAGGAGTCCAAAAATCTCTGGATACACTTGAGATTTGTGCTAGAAAACGCACTTAGTGCACGAGAAAATCATGAGATTTGAGAAAACGGATTTTAGCTACTTATCAGAAAAAAATTGGAATACAAAAATGGAATACAATTCAAGTGACGTTACCATGACAAATCAGCTAGTTTATTTGTCACGGTACTAGTCCCTTGTTTAGATTCCATCTACAGAACACCTATCTAGTCCTGTGTCATGGAGATGTGAAGACGTGTTGAGATAGATTTGTCTTCGGTGGGATCACTGTTCCTATGGCTCGCTTCTTCGGGACTAGCTGTGTTCAAAAGCCCCGCTGTACCTCAGTGGTAGAGTAATGGCCTTGAGAAGTCGGAGGTCCTGGGTTCAAATCCCGGCTGAAGAGCATTTTTGTCTTTCACTTGAAACGGATACGACCTCTTCGTTTTTCATGAAACTTGATGGGTTTTAGATGCAAATGCTCTAGATGTAATATTTATGTGTCTTTATCTGATAGAAACCCAGTGGATGATTTTGACGAAGGGCACCGGAAGAGCTGAAAGGTCATATAGCACTTGCAAGGGTATGTAGCATGTATTTTAGCTCAGGATCGCATACGGTCCGGCCATGCAAATAAAACATTTTGGACATTTGCTCTCGCCAGCTGGCAAGTTCCTCCTGATCGGATCACGAGTTCGAGATTGAGACATATCACAGATGATAAGACATCCAGGAACCCCCTCAAACTCCCCCGCCGAAGCCGGATCCCGTCATGGCGCCAAAATTCCATACCTAGGACCCATGGCCTTGTACCGTTGGCGAAATACGTGGGTCAAGATCAAGGATTGCTCACCCCCCACACGGTTGGGCGGATCCGGAAAAGAAGGATTCGTTGTTTACCGTTCGGGTCCTGTATATTCATTCCAAATTTCATGAGTTGCGTTTTTGCTGATACCTAGTATCTGTTACCACGGTCTAAAGTCGTTTTTGCAGTTATCGTGGTATCTGACACCACGGTCAAAAGGCGTTTTGTTATCGTGGTATCTGGCCAGTTATCGTGGTATCAAATTTTCAGATACTACGGTCCGACCGTGGTAACTGGTTTTGGTGTCTGAAAAGTCATCTCACTTTTCATCAAATTTTGTCAGATTGGTGAGAAAGAAGTTTAGCACTTAGTGATGTAACTGGATATCTGTTTTTCTTTTGGGATGACTTCGAAAAGTGCAATAGTCGTTTTTGCAGAGCACCGTGTATCAGATACCACAATAACTGCACAAACGACTAATTGCAGATCCAGTTACCGTGGTAACAGATACCATGGTATCAGCGAAAACGAAACTATAGTCTTAGCTTGTATGGAAGTGCCGAAACTAGCAAAGTGAAAAAGGGATAGACGAACCGACGGAGAGACATAATGGTCGCTGTACGGACTTGACTCAGAGGCTGCAAGTTACGAAACGGCAAAAGGGGACAATTAAAAGCATGTGCCATACAATCCTTTAACCTATATAGGGTACATGCTGCGTTACTATAAATAAAATTTGTGAAATGGGGAATCCCCAGTACTCGAGAGAATTTCTAGGGAATTTCGAATGTCGAGCAATCGAAGGGATTTCAAGAGAATTAGAACGTTTTCCGACGTTGAAATGGCGCTACTGTCCACAAAGAATGGCGTTTCAACGCCCTAGCAGTGCTGCCAACGCTCCGAAAGAAAAGGTACCGGAAAACGCCCGAAAAATGTACCACTGACCAGGTTTCGTTCCAGCTCGGCCTGAAAGTTACAAAATAGTTACTTTTCAGTCACTTTCACCGTTCCAGCTTGTCAAAAAGTTACGGGGAGCACAAGGAAGATCGTTACTTCGAAGTAACTTTTTGTAAAAATAGCCAACCATCTTTAGCTAACTTTCACTTTCCAAGAGCCGTCTTGAGAAGTGAACTCGGGGCAGCAAAGTGGGACAAGGTGTAATAGCTAAAGTAAACCGGACATTATTGTGTGATTTTCAGCTGTACTGGGCCTTTAGCTTCTCGTCAAATATGATTCGCTAATAAACCCCCCCCCCCAAAAAAAAAAAATTCTAGTCAACCTCGTTGGCGGTTTACCGGTGAGTCTGGTGACTTGAAATGGACTGTGGCAGGAATGAATTTCAAATGCCTGTAACTGAGATGGCAATTTTTCAACTATAATATATTAAGTTTCAAATGAATCTTTAATAATAATATCTATTAAATTTCTCAGAGTTATTTAGAGGCGAAAGCCTTTTCTGTTGCTATGTATTATTATTACCGGCAGAAAAGAAGCTAAAAATGAATTCTAGGATCATGGGCGTTCCATTCCTGATAAGGAATAAACATTGTTTGCATGGGAAAAAGAAAGACTGTTGCTATTCCGGTTAGCAAACAATTATTTGTGAAAATAAGGATTTAGCGACCAAAAAGACACAACCGGAATAGATATCTGTTTCAAAAATAATTATCAAGCCGTTCTTATGCAGCAAAAACAAACAATATTTTCTTTCATTCTTCCCATGCAGTCCCCATCTCTTCTTGCATTCAAGAAACACGCGTCACCTCGTCCCGTAGTAACTTCGATCGTTCCAGGTAGTAGTTAATTTGTGACGTCACACATAGTTACTACGAAATAACTACGGAGAGGAGCTGGAACGAACCCATAACTTTTTGTAAAACTAGCCAACCATCTTTAGCTAATTTTCACTTTCCAAGAGCCGTCTTGAGAAGTGAACTGGGGCAGTAAAGTGAGACAAGGTGTTATTGCTAAAGTAAACAGGACATTATTATTTATTGTGTGTCTTTCACCTGAAAAATTGACATAACAGAATCTTTTATTCTTAAAACTGAAACTGGCATCTAAAATTCATGATTTGACAGCCAGTACGTTTCAGACCGAGAAAATTTCAATTTTAGGTTCACAATTAGGATCATTTGATACACCTCAAAGTATTTTAAGTAGTCAAACTACGCAACGAAAGCAAAAATAATAGTGCACTAAAAGTTTATCATCCGTGTTACAAACAAGGACGGCACTCGCAGTTGCACCCCCTTCGGACCGCCCTGCATGGGAAGCTTCCAGTCGCTGATAGCAACTATCTGAGCACCCAGAAGAGCATCAAGGGTAGTAAAGCCGAGCTTATTACATTTTTATAATCTGACCTTCCGCAAATAACAAAACTCTTCAGTGCGTCTAACGGGGTTGGAATTTTAAATGTACCAAAAAAATGACTTGATTGCAACAAGGCACTGTCTAGGGCAGTGGTTCCCAACCGGTGGTACGCGTACCCAAAGGGGTACGCGAGACCCTTGCAAGGGGTACGCGAAGGTACCAAAATCTGTCTAATCTGTATTTTCAAAATATCACTTCACTCATTTTTGATTGGCGAAAGCCTAATATTACCAGCAGAGGCATCACTAGCCAAAAAGTTGTTTTGGGGCAAGATATTTTTACCTACTGTGTTTCGAAAAAAGTAACTGCTTTTACGAAAAATTGCGGCGCTTCGCGCCGACCAGTTTCTTTTTACCGACTGGCCGACCACTTAGAGGGAGAGGTGTCCCCAGCCTATGCGTGACGCCTCTGAATGCAAGCCCTAGCAAAATTCGTCAAAGAATATTGATTTCAAAACAGCTAGCCTACTGCTGTAAAATCAACTCCTGTGTCCAGCAATATTGTTCAGAAAGAAGCGAAGGCATTGCAAGTAATATTGTCATTCAGGTCTAGAACAAAATTAACGAAAATGTCTGCGATGCAGCTTGATGAAAGCATGGATTTGCGGGAGGTGTCACATGAAGCTTATCGACATTCTGTCATAAAAGAAGATATTCTGTTTTCGAAAACCTTCAGTACCGAGGGCAGCATGAAAAAAAATATTCGTGTGCCTGACATTTATCAGTTTGCAATGACAGGGTAGAACTTATGACTGGATTGAAAATCCATTTAGTAGAAAAGTGATGTCAAGCTCCGGTAAAAATGTGATGACTGTAAAAAATGTTGCCGTATATGACATCGAGCCGAGATTTGACACAATTTTTGCTACAACGCAGCATCAAATGTCTCATTGATTTTGTATATATTTCTACACGTGTATGCCTTTTCATTTATGAAATAAATATCGCCTTTTTCACGTTCTGAAAATGGGGGTACGCAACCTTTTCGAACCTTGTTTAGGGGTACGCGGTACGGAAAAGGTTGGGAACCACTGGTCTAGGGAACCGGGAGCCGTAGTTTCTGTCCTACGGGCTACGGAACCGTTAGTGCTCACGGAAACCAAACCATATGAGCTACGATTCCGGGATCTGACGTCATTGACTAACGGAAACTTGTCTGTGCTGGCTACCGTTCCGGTAGTAAGTGGAAATAGCTCACGGAAACTTCATCGCACCAGCTTCTGGTCCGGTAGTCTCACGGAATTGTGTACTCAGAAGCTAGGGAGCCGGTAGTTGATACCGGAAACTGTATAATTGGGGCTTGTATTCCGGTAGTGTCTACGTGGAATATAGAACTCTCGGAATAGTTTGGATGAGAGCTAGGATGCCGGGATTTTCACTGACTTAGAGAAAATGACATGGTAAGAAATTCACTACCGGAACCCATATATTGAGAGCTAAGGTACCGGTAGCAACAACTGTTTGATTGAAAATGACCAGCTCACGGACACAGATGGCTATGGGCTAGGGTTCCGGTAGTGCCAAAAAATTAAAAAATTGGACTCACGGACCCATGTCAGTGCAGACTAGGAAACCGGAAGTGAATATTTTTAACTCACGGAACCCAACTCCTGCAGGCTAGGGTTCCGGTAGTGCCAAAACTTAAAATTACAAACTCATAGAAGTTGGATTCCGTGAGCTGCACCGGCCCCAAAGTCCATATTGACATGTGTCCGTGAGTTTTTAATTTTAATTTTTGGCACTACCGGAACCCTAGCCCAAAGCCATTTGTGTCCGTGAGCTGGTCATTTTCATTCAAAAATAGTTATTGCTACCGGTACCTTAGCTCTCAATATATGGGTTCCGGTAGTGAATTTTTTACCATGTTATTTTCTCTAAGTCAGTGAAAATCCCGGCATCATAGCTCTCATCCAAACTATTCCGTGAGTTCTATATTCCACGGAGACCTACCGGAACACAAGCTCCAATAATACAGTTTCCGGTATCAACTACCGGCTCCCAAGCTTCTGAGTACACAATTCCGTGAGACTACCGGACCAGAAGCTGGTGCGATGAAGTTTCCGTGAGCTATTTCCACTTACTACCGGAACGGGAGCCAGCACATACGAGTTTCCGTTAGTCAATGACGTCAGATCCCGGAATCGTAGCTCATATGGTTTGGTTTCCGTGAGCACTAACGGTTCCGTAGCCCGTAGGACAGAAAGTACGGCTCCCGGTTCCCTAGACAGTGCCTTGCAACAAACCTCTCTCTGCTTGCTCAGTCAGTCAGTTTTCCTTGATACATGTACACAAAAAATATCACTGTACCAGCTTTGGGAAATGTACCAACAAAAGTGTGATTGTGCCATATTGTACCAGCAGAGATGAAATGTACCAAAATGGTACAACTGTATCGCTGTTGGCAATACTGCGCCATAGCTTGTCCGGAAGTGTCTGAACTAGCAAACTTTGGACAGAGGGACGGACCCAGGGGCGTCGCAACTGCATTTTCGGTGTGGGGGGGGGGGTGCAGAGCCAAAATTTTACCGAATCTGTCAAAATTTTTACCGAATCCTAGAAACTGAGAATTTGAGCTTTGAATCATGGAACAAAAACGATTACGTAGGAAGAGTAACAATAAAGGGAAGCACGAAGGCGATAAGCCAACTATAAGGCGGCGTTTTTGTGAAGCCCACTTGGAGGATATATTGCCGGGCATGATTGCAGTAACAGCTTCTATCTTTTATAGCCGATAGAAAATGAAATCGAGCGCCGCAGGCGAAAATTTTCGAAATCCAGTTTTTTTTTTCCTGTAGGCTAAAATTTAACCGCTTCTTTTACAAATCTTACATCCTAAGAAGTTCCAGGAACCGGATGGAGCGACGTTCCGGCAGCAGCAGCAACTGTGGTCTAGTCAATATACTACCCAAAATTTCCTGCTAAATTTAAATTCCATCCAAATCCTAGCTTTTAATGTTTCGAAATCTCAATCCTAAAACTGGCTTAAAACCCCAGTCAAATGACGCGCCCTTGCACAAAACGCAAAGTATTACGAAAGGTGCTGCAGACTGAATTTTCGAAATATTTATGATCAGATATTCTTTTTGGGATCCAAAATAAAAGTAAGGACTATCGATGAAATCATAGACCATCCCTTTTGTCTGCGACCAGTGCTTCACTCGACCTCTTCCGAGTTCCGAGGTTCGTGATAACTTGCGAATCCTGGCAATCATAGCGAATAAATTATCGAATCCCAGTTATTATACCGAATAAGGTTTAGTCCGATAGCATGTTCGGGATTCTGTAAAACTACCGTATCCCGGTACAGAATTGTTCTGGTATCGGAAAACTACCGAACAATATTCATATTCGGTACGCTTTCGTCGAAACTGGAACAAAAGTTGGGATTCGTGGTTAAGTTCCTAACCCTGAAAATTATACCGAATAAATTACCGAATCCCAATCATGATACCGAACAATTTTGAACCGATACCTTATTCGGGATTCTGTCTGACTACCGAATCTCCATAAATATACCGAATAGTTCGGCATCGAAACATTACCAAATGATTTCAATAAATTCTCTCACCAAGTTCGTGATAACTACCGAATACTGGCAATTATACTGAATCACGATCGATATACCGAAGAGATTTGTACCGATAGCCTATTCAGGATTCTGTATAACTACCGAATTTCCGTATATATATCGAATAGTTCTGCTATCGAAAAAATACCGAACAATTTTAGTCGAATTTTGGGGTTTCGGCCCAAAATTTTACCGAATCTCAAAAAGGTGGGGGGGGGGGGGTGCTGCACCCCCCCCCCCTTGCGACGCCCCTGGACGGACCAACATGCAAGTAAGGTCGCTATTGGTCACTTTGTTTACACGGTGTGAGGTTAACATATAATTTTTGGTAATAAATAATAGTCCTGCACTGCCGCCACGCCACAACCAGGCCACAACCGGTGACTCTTTCTGCTTACTTGCTGATGTCAAAAATAGAACAACAACCTGGAGCCTTTGGAAGATAAAGCACAAGAAAAAAAACAAGAAAAAATTTCACCTAAATAGATTCGACGGCATAATTTTACCGGCGGGCCGCCGCCGCCGACCCCAACGGCGGCGCGCCTAGATGTTTTTGGCGGCGGCCCGCTGATTTATTTTCGGCGCGGCTTCGGGGACTACTACCTAGAAACAACAAGACCAAACTCTCCGATGGGATCGGCCCAAAGATGAATATTTATACTTGACATCTTCGCCAGATCCCGGGATCATGTTATTCATAAACATGATCCATAAACAGATCCGCTAGGTTTTGTCTTACCCGACGAGTCTAAATTATGGGCGGAATATCAGTGCAGTTTGAACAATACGTCGAATCGCTGTTTATATCATCTTTATTTCAAAATCAGAAGTTGAGCAGCTTTTTATCGATCCAGCGTGTTTTCCTGACCTAATTTGACAACCCAACGAAATTCAGATAAAAAAAGAAAGAAAATAAACAGAAAGAAAATAAACTTCAGAGTTGGAGTCAGGGTGCATTCTTAACTATATTCCGAATCTCCAATCCAATCCGTAACTGCTTCCTATTTGCGGTTTCCAGACGAACTACTTGTTCGGCAAGAAAACTAGTCTTCAGAGATACATTCAGCATGTCTCCTTACCCATATATCGAGTGTCATACTGGCGTAAACAAAATATTTTTTTTTTCGACACTTAATTTGAAGTCCATTCCCCCAACCCTAAACATAGGGATACATCCACGAAATTGAACCAAAAAATTCTCACTCCAAGTCTAATCAGAATGTCTCAGCCCCTTCGGGCTTCGAAATTCATGAACACAGGCGGACAAGGTTTAAAAAATCATAGGTATCCCGTCACTAAAGTTCTGGAATCCTAAAAGTTATCAGAATCTATTCGTAAGTCACTCGCTATTCATATGAGACCCGCATGTCTCGTCAGCACCTGAGAATGTTTTTTGGATCCCAAAAACTTCCCAAAAAGTAAAGGTTTTCCACTGGTTTTCCCTGAAGCTACTTATTAGAGAATCGGAGAGATTCTCGGAGAGAACTTATATTAGTTGCGTTTTTGCAGATACCATGGTATCTGTTACCACGGTAACTGGATCTGCAATTACTCCTTTTTGCAGTTACCGTGGTATCTGAAATACGGTTGCTCTGCAAAAACGACAATTGCCGAAATTGCGCTTTTCGAAGTCATCCCCAAAGAAAAACTGACATTCAGTAACATCACTAAGTGCCAAACTTCTTTCCCACCAATTTGACAAAAAATGACTTTTTCAGATACCACGATCAGTTAACAAGGTCGGACCGTGGTATCTGAATATCAGATACCACGATAACTGGTCAGATACCACGATAACTACAAAAACGACTTTTGACCGTGGTATCTACAAAAACGCAACTATTGTCTAGCCGGTCTAGTAGTTGGCCTTGAATCCGGTCAAAACCAGAAATTTCACAGAAGTGAAAGTTTCGTATGAAATCGGTTAGTATGGAAGTAAGGGTAAGAAAACACGCTGGATAACCACACTTTATTTATCCGACGTTCGCCTGGAATCTGGCAAAAAAAAAACAATTTTGTTAGTTCTTATAATTGCTTGATCAAGCGGTTTAGTTAAGTGTCGATAGTGTGGTAGGCTGACATTTTGAATAGATCTACCTGCTCTTTAGTTGCGTTTTTGCTGATACTATGGTATCTGTTACCACAGTAACTGGATCTGCAATTAGTCGTTTTTGCAGTTATCGTGGTATCTGATACACGGTGCTCTGCAAAAACGACTATAGCCGAAATTGCACTTTTCGAAGTAATCCCAAAAGAAAAACAGATATCCAGTTACATCACTAACTGCTAAACTTTTTCTCACCAATCTGATAAAATTTGATGAAAGTGAGATGACATTTCAGATACCACGACCAGTTACCACGGTCGGACCGTAGTATCTGAATATCTGATACCACGATAACTGGCCAGATACCACGATAACTGCAAAAACATCTTTTGACCGTGGTATCAGATACCACGATAACTGCAAAAACGACTTTAGACCGTGGTAACAGATACCATGGTATCAGCAAAAACGCAACTTTTGTTTTTCAACTGAGTTGATACCATAAGGTAATCCGATGAAAACAGTAAATTCCGGTTGCCATCGTGTTACATTATCGTCTTTGAGTTTCAATTCGATAACAAGACACAAAAAAATCGATCTTCCTACTTCGTATTGACGGCGAAATTCATTACAGAAGGCTGAAATCTTAGGGTCAATACTCAATATGACTAAGTCCAAAACACGCCAGTGATCCTCAGGAAGAACGAGGAAACGTCTCACAAACGACTCAAACACAACAACTCAAATCCTGTGTCAGTCAATCACGGCGATCGCTTGGGGCAGTTGTGGTGCCGCTTCCGGATCTTCCGCTATGTACTCGGCGATTAAGTTGTTTCTTTTCATGTGCGAATGTTATGTGTGGAACTGAAGGATTTGAGAGTTGAAATATTTGGGGAGCAAATTTTCGGGGAAGGTTGGTTGGTGGAAAAGTTGAAGGAGAAAAGTTTGTTTGGGGTTAGGCAGCTTGGAAGGTTTTTGCGGATAGGCTGGAAGCATAGAGAAGAGTTTTTGTATATAAGATTTATTAGAAGAGTTGATGTTTGTTTTTATTTTTTTTGTATTTTGTTCTGTATGCGATGGCCCTCGGAATTTAAGCAAATATATATCATATCATCAAAGGATTCAAAGGATTTATATGAACGGACCCTGTATCAGGTTAGTGATTCCTTCTTTAATGCAAATTCATAAGCACAAGACATCATCACATTTTATGCCAGTACCTTCTGGTAAGAGATCACTGAGAGAAACACGGCCTCTGTAAACAAGATCAAAGGTTTCGATGGGATCCCAAAAATTCAATATTTGATCCAGACAATTGGGTCTTGTCTTCGCCAGATCCAGTCTCCGCCGGACTCCTTTTTTTTACTAACATTTTTACTATTCAAATTCAGAAACAGATTAAGGCCAAATAGCTAATCGTCTGAGAAAACCAAGTTTCGATATGGATTCAACATGTGTGTTTACCCCTATAAGTCATATCTGTTTTAAGGAAACTTCCTGCCACTTCTGCCAATTTCCCGGTTTCGGCCGAATTCCAGAACTACTTGTCCGGCGAAAAAAGAAAGCTAAAAAACGAACTCAGCGTATCTTCTTTCCCCAATACTGAACATTTAATCAACTTCAAATAAAAATTTAACCTAAAACAAATTTTCCGGCTCCAGCCGGATTCCGGTCGAACTATATGTCCGGGTGAAAAATGATTGTCGTACACGGATTCAGCATCTCTTTTTACCCCTAAATCGGATATCTAATCAACCACAAATAAAACTTTAACTTTTAACAAATTTACGGTTTTGGCCGGATTCCGGGCGAACTACTTGTCCGGGTAGAAAATTATTTTCATATAACTGTTCAACGTGTCTTGTTACCCCTAAACCAACATATAATCAACTCCAAATAAAACTTTTACTTTTAACAAATTTTCCGGTTTTGGCCGGATTCCGGGCGAACTACTTGTCCGGCGAAAAAATAGTTTTCACCATCGTGTTCAGCATGTCTTTCTACCCCAAACTCGAACCTCTAATCAACTTCAAATAAAACTTTTACTTTTAACAGGCTTTTCGGTTTTGGCCGGATTCCGGGCTAACTACTTGTCCGGCGAGAAAATGGTTTTCACCACCGTGTTCAGCATGTCTTTTTACATATAAACTGAAAATCTAATCAACTTCGATAAAACTTTTACTTTTAACAAACTTTCCGGTTTTGGCCGGATTCCGGGCCAACTACTGGTCGGATGACAAAATGGTTTTCACCATCGTGTTCGTACCCCACAATAGACTATCAGATTATCTGTTTGAAAATATGTCATTTGCCCCTTAATTTAATCCCCCTCCCGCACCCCTAGATGTAGGGCTCCAGAGCCCATCTACGAACTCGACCTTACTCTTGACCCAAAGAATCCTCACACCAAGTTTCATCAAAATATCTCGTTCCTTTCGAGAGTTATAGTGCGCACAGACGGACGGACGGACAACTTTTGCGATGTCATAGGTATCCCGCCACTTACGTTTTGGGATCCCAAAAACAAGAGTTATAGTGCGCACAGACGGACGGACGGACAACTTTTGCGATATCATAGGTATCCCGCCACTTACGTTTTGGGATCCCAAAAACAATGTAACAGACAGGAAATCTCCGCTTCAACAGAAAAGATTCACAGCACAATATCACATCATATGAAATTTGAATATTTTGACAAAGAAGTGGCCCTTAAAGGACCCCTCGCACTATTTACTCTCCGACCTACAGTATTTTAAAATATTTGAATACTTTAAAACTAGGCTGTGCTTTTAACAAATAAACCACGCTCTTGGCTGTTTTAAGCCTTTTTCGAGACCCGTTGACTTGCACCGAAAACAGGGAAGTAATTTACATAACCGTTTTTTCCTGATGGAAAAATTTCTCGCAGACAACCGTCGACAGTATGATACACATCGGAGGTAGCAAAACACGGCAAGTGAGAAAATTAGCGTGGTTTTATTAGAGGGGTTAGAATGTACCGTACGAAATTGGAGTCTCCGGGTTTAGAAATATATGGAGTGATTATGGGAGTATGCATTAGTATTATAGGTAAGAGAGGTCGTTTAAGTTCACCATTGCCCTCCCCCCCCCATAACCACCTAAACAAAAACAAAAAATCACCGCTTCAAGAGACAACACTTTGATGGACAACATAATTAGTCGTTTTTGCAGTTACCGTGGTATCTGATACACGGTTGCTCTGCAAAAACGACTATTGCCGAAACCACACTTTTCGAAGTCATCCCAAAAGAAAAACTGATATCTAGTTACATCACTAAGTGCTACACTTCTTTCTCACTAATTTCACAAAATTTGATGAAAGTGAGCTGACTTTTCAGATACCAAGATAACTGGCCAGATACCACTATAACTGCAAAAACGCCTTTAACCGTGGTATCAGATACCATGATAACTGCAAAAACGACTTTAAGCCGTGGCATCAGATACCATGCTATCTGCAAAAATGCAACTAATATAAATTTATCGCAGAAGCGTCCCCTGAGCATCGCTATCATCATAAACAAAATATTCAGAACATCGCCCCTACAGTCACCACAGTCAGCAAAACAAAAACACAAAATCACAGTTTCAAGACACAACTATTGCTACACAAAATCACAGAGCCTACAATCGATTTGGGCGACGGATGGATAAGAAATGGATTATTGAAATTATGCGAAGTAAATATTTCCAACAAAAAAGACAGTTTGGGAACTTTCTCACGTTAGCTTTCAAATGCAGGAGAAACTTTTCCTGATTTTCCGGTTGAATCGTATCTGCTGCAAAATCACCATATGGCTTTAATACTGAATAAATCATTCATTCATCCATAACAACAAGACCAAAGTTTTCGATGGGATCCCAAAAATTCAATATCTGATCCAGACAACTGGGTCTTGTCTTAGCCAGATCCAGTCATCGCCAGAATCCTTGAACATTCTTACAGTTGAAATTCAGAAACAAATTAAGGCCAAATAGCTGATCATCTGAGAAAACCAAGTTCAGATATGGATTCAGCATGTGTGTTTACCCGTATACGTCATATCTGTTTTGACGAAAAGTTCCTGCCACTTCTGCCAATTTCCCAGTTTCGGCCGAATTTCCGGTCGAACTATATGTCCGGGTAAAATATGATTGTCACACACGGATTCAGCGTCTCTTCTTACCCCTAAATCGGTTATCTAATCAGCTAGAAATAAAACTTTAACTTCTAACAATTTTCCGGTTTTGGCCGGATTCCGGGCGAACTACATGTCCGGGTGGAAAATTGTTTTCACATAAAAGTAGAGCATGTCTTCTTGCCCTAAATCGGAGATCTGATCAACTACAAATAAAACTTTTAATTTTAACAAACTTTCCGGTTTGGGCCGGATTCCGGGCGAACTACTTGTCCGTCGAGAAAATGGTATTCACCATCGTCTTCAGCATGTCTTCCTACCTCTAAATCGAACATCTAATCAACTACAAATAAAACTTTTACTTTTAACAAACTTTCCGGTTTTGGCCGGATTCCGGGCGAACTTCTTGTCCGATTACAAAATGGTTTTCACCATCGTGTTCAGCATGTCTTCTTACCCCATAATCGACTATCACATTAGCTGTTTCAAAATATTTTTTTGTCCCCCTTAATTTGAACCCCCTCCCCCACCCCTAAATGTAGGGCTACAAAGCCCATTTACGAACTCGACTGGTCCGTCGACCCAACAAATCCTCACACCAAGTTTCATCAAAATATCTCATTCCCTTCGAGAGTTATCGTGCTTACAGACGGACGGACGGACGGAAAGACGGACAACTTTTGCGATGTCATAGGTATCCCTCCACTTACGTTTTGGGATCCCAATAATAATAATATAATACAAAAATAGCCATGGGCCTCTACAGAAAGAAATATACAATTGTTTCACAGGCTAAACAACTGATCACACCGGTGGACCTTAACTTAGCATCACTATCGTCACAAAATATGTTGAAGGAAATGCCGCACTAGCTTCACTTTCTTTCCAAATATTCTAAAAAGGATTCCGCAGAAAGCTCCTAGGCCTAGGTCAGGTAGACCAATAACAAATAACCTAACAGAACCTCTGTCTTTGGTCACACGCAGAGGCTATGGATACCGAGATAAAACCAAGAACAAATAACGAGAGAGAACTGCTGTCTCCCTATCTAGGTAATACAAACATGCTGAGTCGAGTAAAATACGGCCGACTCCCGACGCAAACGAGCGGAGGTTACTAGCTTCGCGCCACATCACGTTTCGTTACCTCTACAAATAGGTATATCGCTGTTAAGTCACTGAAGAGGAAATCTAGCAATTAAAGCTGATTGGTTCTATGGACACGCTCCAGAGCGGGTCGGCGCGCGGAGTACGCCTCCTGCTAGCCTCCTTTAATATTTCTTGTGCGATAAGCAACGGTGAAGACGGAAGAGGAGTAAACAAACGATTATCAACGGGAATGGGAAGTAAAGATTTTAAAGAAATAAGAAATGTTGGGAAGTTCCCCAAGTTAGCATTGAAACACCGGAAAAATTTCTTTCGATGGGAAAGTTGTGTTTTTAGTGTTAGTAAAGTATTCAGAGTAAATTTAAAAATATTAAGTGTGTATATACGCATGTTAGAGTGTTCACTTTTTGTTTTGTGTTGTTGCATGATGGCCGGATGGCTTTAATTTGCAAATAAATCATTCATGAGCTCAAAGCTAGAGTGAATACCTCTAGGTCCGCTCGATTTTGTCGGGGTTTTAAAGTTGCTGCATGCGACTAAAGACAGAAGTTCTAACTGATTATTTGTTCTTGATAAAACTGAGCGGAGCTATAGGTGCTTGCTCTGAGGTTTGAGTTGATCCCCGTCTACTTCCCTCTTCGCCGCTGCGCATACCAGGTGCAAAACCGTAGAATGCCTGCAGGGTTTGAGAATCCGGTCTGCAGCGAGTTAGACGTGATGTCAAAATAATGGAAAACCACTCAGCTGTATGGGGCCACTCAGACGACGTTCGTATTCTTCTGCGATGTCGCTGTTTGTAGAGGTAACAACGATGTTTTGCGTAGGTCCTCCTCCGCTCGTTTGCATCAAGTAGGGTATCAGAATATATTCGACTCCGTATGGTCGAATTACAGAGATAGGGAGACGGACGTTCTATCAGATAATTTGTTCTTAGGTAGACCCAAGTACGTTCGTTCCTTAATCAATAAAGCTGATTCGTATGCGAAGTATGTTCGCAGTTTAAACATTAAGCCTATATGCATATTGTCAAACAAAAACAAATATACTGAATCAGAGAAAAAACAACGGCAGCATTTGAGTACCCCCACGCTGATCAATCTACAACAACAATCAAGGAACCTTTTCTTTTGTAAAAGACCATATCTCTTTGATACACATATCCTTGAGTCTTGACGCCTCGCTATAATCAACAAGTAGGGTGTGTCAAAGCATACTAACTAAAAGCTACTACCGTCGTGCGACTTTTAAAGGTATATACAAATTGGAACGACGTTGACAGCTTTAAGTAACTATCAGTAGTGGGGAGTTAGTGTTAGGAGGCTGGAACACGCCCCAAAAGACTACCTCCAACGAGCTGCTGGAAAAAGTAATAAGCCTTAAATCTATTTATATCCCTGTTAAAGCACCCATCACATCAACCCTACACATGAGTGCACGGTCTGAAGTTCATAGACAGAGGGTTTCGGGGGTACATTGTGTTTAATCAGGAATTTCTCCCTCTTCTAACCAGGAAGACAGCGGAGCCTCCACCCCCTTTCCTTTACTCCAAGTGGTCTCCTTTCTCGTATGGTTGGTCTGGGAGACAGTGATATGTTTAGGCTGTGCAGGATCCCCACGCCTAAGACCACCTGACTGAGGCGGCGAAACACTGATCAAAGCTTCTGCAAGGAACCTGTCTTTCTTTCTAAGTTGTTTTAAAGCGGATTCAGATTCTACGATTTCTCTGCGCCTTCCGTCTATTTTATTCTTCTGTTTGCATTTTGCTGCGAGTATTTGTTTCAGTCTGGCGAATATTACAGCACTCTGTAAAGGGTCGCTTTGCCCGTTCATAGTATCAGCAAGTTCTTTATTGCACTTCTCCTCATCTTCAGAAAGTTTGGCGAGGTTACCTTCCACGCTGCTCAGTCCATGCTTGAATCGTTGTAGGCGGTCAAGTCGATCCAGAATCTGGCGCCGCACTTCAAGCAATTCTTCCTCCTTCTCTACTTGACTGTTTGACCTTGATATGTTTTCAGGAGAGACTGCTGAGGTATTTACCGGGCTCTTGTTCTTGTGAGTACACACTGAAGGTGTAACTGAACATTCCGCACACCCAGTTAACTTGAGAATCCCTGTTTCAGCTGGGAATAACGGGACAGAATGACCAATCATCGTTGCTGAACCACTTGAATCGGTCATCCTACAGTTACCCATGACTTGGGAGTGACCTTGACTCACATTCAGGGGGTCTTGCAGGGACATGCTTCTAGCACACTCAGCAGGAACAGAAGGATTGTCTTCCCTTATTTCTGCTTCAAGTAGGAAGCTCCCCATGGAACTGTCTGAAGTTCTGATGGCTTCCGAAGCTAGAAAGACCTGTTTCGCTTCGGCAGTTAGAAATCTACCGTTTTTCAATGCACGTCTCAGTTGTTTTTCCTTACTTGCTAAGATTTTAGTTTCTGTTGTCAGACTATGCTCTCCACGTTCGACTGCAGCGCGAAGCTCATCAACAGAACTGCGAGCGTCTTTAACTGCTTGGGTGTGCCCTTCAGTTATATTCGGATCCACTTTTCCATCTGTCAAACTTGTGATGCGTTCTGATTTTTTCTCACATTCTTCCAGTATTTTCTGAAACTTGGCATAAGCTTCCCGTTTGGAATTAAGTGAATCAGTTAAACTCGTTACTCTTTTCGTACGTCTTGCTATCTCTTTCCAACGATTCATTTCTTTCTTCAATAAATCCGGTTCTGATAAGCTACTGGCCATAGGTTTGACTGCTTTATCTTGTTCAATTATCATGCCTGGCGAGACTCTATTTGTACCGTAGACTGACCCAGCCTCTTCTGCAGAATAGAAGGCAGATGGTGGACCAACAGGGTGGAGCTTTAGTGGTGGAACAACCTCGCTTGAGTCTTTAGCTGGCATCTGTTTAGCCAATGACTCTGAGATAAACCTGGATTTTTTTCTTTTCTTGGTCTTGATTCTGGAAGAGGAAACGGTTTTTTCTGATGTCAATCCAGATGCTTCCAGTTTTCTCTTAAGTGCAGAAGAAGGGATTCTGATCTTGACTACCGGTACAGCTTCATCTGGGGATAATAAACCAGTTTCATTCTGTGCGAAATTTTCAACTTGCATTTCTCGATCCAAGTTCTCATTGACATAAAGGATCAGATGCTCTTTTGAGCAACTTTCTGCATTGTAGCATCTAGGACGTTGGTTATCAGTTACAGCAGGCCCTGATTCTTGTCTGCCAGAGAAAAATTTGTTCTTCTGGCACTGAGGCGCATATGTATCTTGTCCATTTCCTGAGATGTACATGTTTCTGCCAACTATTTCTTCCACTTTGCCTAGACGCTCATGTAATTCACTAAGCTGTTCACTCAAAGCTCTGTACTTCATTACCTCAGAAATGTCCAGAGAACCAAAATAGTCTCTGAAAGGCCTGAGAAAGTCACATATCTGTTTGAATTCTTTTAGCATATTCAGAAGTGCTAATTCAGCTTGATGTTGAGCTGCATTATGTTCTACCAAGGATGTCTGTATTCCATTATACAGGATGTTTAAGTGGTTTTCCATGGTGGTTGCTGATTCCATTTCAATGACCATGAACTTGAAACAACGATAGGTATGCAGCTTTCCAACATCAGTTGCAGGCAGTAAGCCAACCCTAAGAAAAAAGAGACAAATTAGCTCTATTCTCGTGTGAAAGTTTAATAACATATGAATAATAATTACATATAAACTGAATCTGTATTAATATTGGATGCATTCTTTTTTTCTTATTATTTTCTTTTGTTTCTTCCAGGATTTGCGGAGGGTTTTTTGGACGTGTTTGGATTGGTCTGGCTTTGCGTTGGCGGATGGCAAGCTATCTCTGTTTCTCTGTTCCAAGACATTGATAGACTGGTTTCAAACCCCAATAATAGTAATAATAATAATTTAATTGAGCCAAAGGGCCATTAAAGATTAAATAGCCTATTTATTTCACTTATTATTTATTTTCTTTATTTTCTTCATTTACTCCGCCTTTTCAAAATGGCGGGTCATAAATAAATTACTTACTTACTTACTACGCAAATAAACTGTTACACCTCTAGAACTATCATCCTACGTAAACAAGGCTAAAACTTTCTTTCCTGATTCATACTTCCACAATGAAGTTGGGGTCCGTAGATTTCAGGATACCGGGAAGCGATACCAACCCACCCCCAACCACCGCCACCCCTGCGGCGCTTTTCGTTATATTCTCGATTTTGAGGAAGAGCGCGTCATTTGATTGGGGTTTAAGCAAGTTTTAGGATTGGGATTCCGACACATTGAAAGCTAGAACCTGGATGGAAATAGTTAAATTTGGCAGGAAAAAAAAGCTAACTTGTGATCATAGGTAGTATTGACTAGACCAGTGGTTCCAACGTTTTTTTGTACCGCGTACCCTTAATCAAGGTTCGAAAAGGTTGCTGAAGTGATTCTAGTTGCGCTGCCGCTTGGAAACCCCAAAGTTCTGCGCCATAATGGATTGTAGGAAGGACTCTAGTTGCGAATATTTGTCTTGCAGCCTGAGCTGCTTTCCCTCGTTTCACCATTTACTTTATAGACTCTTCCCCCCCCCCCCCTTACTAGGAGGATCATTCCTAGATACTCAAAACTTGTTTTCTGCTGCAACTCTGTCCCACTGAAACGCCTTTACAGAAAAAATTACAACTTCAGTTTTCTTAAATTTCAGGGCCAGCTCTTTTTGTCCTGGATATTCTTTAAAGATATTTAAAAGGTTTTGCAGATCTTGAGGCGTCTTAGCGGACAGCGCTGCATCATCAGCAAAAAGTAGCACTGGTAAAGCGAAATTCGCTAGACTAACCGTAGGAGCCCAACGCTTTGAAAAAAATTTATCATATCATTAAATATAAACAGACATTTGTGGGGACAGGGAATTACCTTGTTATTCTGCAGTTAGAGTGTTAAGTAATGAACATTAAAGTATTGCATTTTTTGTGACAAATTTAGTTTGTTTGACTTTGCTAAACCTAAACTGTCTGTCATGTCCTCCTATTTTTTTTTTTAACTCATAGGCTACATTAGGTCTATTAGATCGAATAACAGGGCCTAGGCATAGTGTTCATGTTAGGATAGTAGGTACCATAAGGGGAAGTCAATCAATTGCTTATGTATTTACTGATTGAGCTAGGGACCAACTAGGGCCACTCGCAAACATACAAAAACAAAATAAAATTAAATCACTAACAGGACAAACAATTGACCTAGTTTTAATCGTAAAATTCTATTTTGCAAAAGAGTTTCCATGGAAGTAAGAGCTTGAAGGCTTCAAAGTTTGAACACAAGAACAGAGTCTCAACTCCTATTGGTTGGTTATGACGTGTCATTCAAAAACCAACCAATAGGAAGCAGTAGTCATTTTGATAGTGAAAGTTTCAAGCCCTTAGACTCTCATTTCTGATCAAACTTTTTTATAAAGCTGTGATTATACAATTAAGAAAAAACTAGGAATCGTTTCCAGCTATTTACAGGCTTGTAATAGTAATAAAACATGAATAAATTAGTCTCAAAGCGGAATGCCCTATACTTAACAATGTTAAATTACTCTTTTTATACTCCTGTCCATTTTTGTTGGGTAGGCTGCAATTCCTCTATGGTTCAGCTGAACGAATACTTTAGGCACAGAATAACTACTTACTTTTTGGGCTAATTTGAACTTCATGTACAGGACGGGTCTCCAACCTCGAATTTATTTGACCTCGAACTGGGCCTGAAAACCTTACAAGTAAATTTCTGTGGAGTCCAAAACAGGTCCTGGGTCATCCTTCCATCTTTTTTAGGCTAAGTTCGAGGTTGTGTAAATTTTAAGTTGGATACCCCTCCTATAGTATATTTCAATATTGGATTTTGAAATGCAAATAGTTGCATTTTTGATGGAAGTTTTGTTTGCTGTTAGCGTAGCCGGTTGCTTAATTTCTGTTTTCAAATGCCATCGAAGTTCACTGTTTGCTTAATTAGCATTTTTATTACGTCGTCGTCCAATTCCAATTCCAAAAAGTTGAGAGGGTATGTGGACTACGCTGTAGTCCTTTCACCCCTTTGACGTCAAATCGGTATTTTCAAAGGTTCAGCACTCCAGCGTCTTCTTTAGGATCTGAATCATCGTAGTATAGATCTGCCTTTCAATATGCGAAGGCAGCTGCATATTGATGACTGAATCAAATGTTTCTGGTATCTTTAGTCTTCGGCAACCGATCTTCAGCTTCTTGGTTTCTGGTGTATTTGGGAGACATTCAAAAAAGATGTGCTGGGCAGTTTCAGCTGCCAGTGAACACACTCTACACAATGGTGAATAGTGTAAATTCCATTTGAACAGAACTGAGTTCAGCAAAAGGCTCCCTGATTTCAATCTGTAATACCATACAGAAATACAGAATCTTCCCTTGAACCGAAAGGAGATTGTCGTCACATTCCCATGAACCTTTTCAAATATTGTGCCAGTTCGTCTAAAACCAGCTAAAACTCTAAAATATGCTTACGAATATTCAAATAAATTTATGTACTTTGACAGCAAAAAATAATTCGCGTTTGCAGCTTTCTGCAGAATAAATCTCGACAATCCAATTATGAAGGCTTTGCTAACAAGAAATTTATTTTTTGTTTTCCCCTCGGAGATTCGGAATTTCGGCAGTGGGCCTCAGAAACTGCTTTTTAGAATAGCGCGCAGAATTTCAAACTAAAGAATTGGAACAGAATATTATGTAGAAGAATGTACATCACTTTTTGCAATTATAGAACTACATTTTTGGACTGGATTACGAAGGTGTATTTGTTCCGAAATTCTATACAGTCATGTCATGACGTACAGTAGAGGTATGCATAATCATTATTTGAACATTTGTTGCCTTTGTCATGAAAATGGCAAAGCCAGAGTCCAATGACATTGGACTTTGCCATTTTCATTGGGAATGTTTGGGATCCTGCAAAACTTTTTGGCTTGTTATACTTAAGAAATACAGAAGAAATAAAATTTCGTCTGCTTTATGTGCCGTCGGTCAACTCGTCAGCACATCGGTTTCTTTATACGTAAGAAATTGAATTCTGCAAACATTTATTTGTCGGGCACATCCGGGAAGTTCAAGACTCGTCGGCAAATCAGGTTATTTACAAGTAAAAAATGAAGCTCTATAAAGTCTTTTCGGGCAAAACACGCAGAAGAAATCAAATGCTGTATGGTTTTACTGGGTGTTGGTATTCTCATCGGCATATTGGGTTCTTTTTACATGTAAGAAATCAAATACTGTAAATGTTTATTGGCGCATCCCGAAAGTTTAAGTTTCGTCTGCGCATCGGCTTCTGTTTACACGTAAGAAATGAAGTTATTTACTGTTATGCCGGTATGTCTGTATTCTTGTCAATAGCCTACGTCGGGTTATTTTTGCACGTAAGAGTTCGATTCTGCAAACATTTGTCGGGCGCACCTGGAAAGCTTAAGTCTCGTCAGTAGGGATGTTATTACACAAAATAAATCGAATTCTGTAACCTTTTGTCGGGCCAATCCCGAAAGCTTATACCTCGTCGGCAGATCGAGGTTTTTCTATACACGAGAAATCAAATGACTGCAAGGTTTTGTTGGATGAAGACCAAAAATTAAAGTTTCGTCTGTTAATCGGGCTCTTTTGCAACTCCTTCTTTTGTAATAAATTCAGAACATTATACTTTGTGTCTATTTACTGTGGATGGCCACTACTTTTTTGGTGGAAAGATCTGTGATTTCGCATGTATTCTACTTTTATTTAGGATCGCAGAAAGGAGCTCTGCCCATCAGCATTTCCACAAAATTTCGCCTGCGCCGCATTTCGTAGTATTCTGCATTTGGAAGAAAGGAGTTTCATTTCGTTGGCGTTTTAGTCTTGAAATTCTTCGAAGTTCGGAACACACCAGAAGCTAGAACTTGTTTGATAGGCAAAGATCCAATTTGTCCAGAAAGAAGAAAGATTGGACAAATGTCCCCTGCGACGCGTAGTTCGCTTGTTCTGGGTATAGTCACTGGAAGCTTCGCTTTTTAGTGAAAGAGTCGAATCTGTGCATTTAAATAGACGAATTTTAAAGAATAATCTCGACTGAATACTGATGCATTACAGTTAGTCTTACATAAAATTTCGCCTGCAACCCATTTCGTAGTATTCGCTATTTGGAAGAACGGTGTTTTATTTATTGGGCGTTTTATGACTGAAATTCTTGCGGATTGAAACACGTTAAAAGCTAGAGCTTTTATAGTATATATAGCTAACTTTTTTCGGAAAAAAGGCAGATTAAAAAAACATTCGCCTGCGCCGCTTAGTTTAACTTGGTCTCGGTACAGTCGTTGGAAGCTTAGCTTTTTAACGAAAAATTAAATGAAAAGCATAGTACGGTATGTGAATTTGAATATACGAATTTACATTAGCCTAAAGGATTAATATCAACTGGTGCATTACAGTTATTTTTACAATGGTTCTATTCTGTGCTGGCGGGAAACCGTTAGTTTTACACTGGTTCTGTTCTGTGCTGGCGGGTCCGTCGGCACAAAATGGACGCCCCCCCCCCCCAAAGGTAAAAAGCTAGTGACGACCTTGCCTAGATATAGAGCGACGGAGCCAGTCTACGAACTCGACCTGCCGTTTTACCCATAGAATCCTCATACCAAGTTTCATAAAAATACCTCATTCACTTGGAGAGTTATCGTGCTAACAGTCGGATGGACAGACAGACAGACGGACAACTTTTCGAAGTCATAAGTATCCCTCCACTTACGTTTTGGGCCCCAAAAAGCCTTCTCGGTAAATCGGAAGTACCGTCAAACCTCCGTTCCGTTTTTGGAACTGATGAAAGCTTTTCTCGGAGAGGCCGATGATCTGAAAAGCTTTTACAGCGAATACAGATCCCTCAGTTCGTTTTGCTGGTGACTTTCCGATGAATTTCTCATTCTCAATTCCTCACGAGGTGATTTTTACCGGAAAATTTTGAATTGAATTGAAGTAATTCGGAAGCACCGACGGATCCTTTTTTTTTTCGTTCCGTTTCTGGTGCATTTTTTCGGAGAATCAAGCCGATGATCGGGAAAAGCCTTGTCGGTTTTTTTCACTTTTCACCGTTTCCTTCTGGAATCGACAAAATCTTATCGGTATATCTGGTTATTTTTGAAGTCGTGAAACCGTTTGTCGCTGCGAAAAATGTTACGTGGTGACCAGAAAAGTCTCGTCGGTAAGTCGGAAAATTTGTTTGGGCATATATATACACTCAGAGGCATTACTAGCTAAAATGTTGGGGGGGGGGGGGGCAAGGAATTTGCCGACTGGCTGGTAATTTTTACCGACTGTTTCTGCAGAAAAAACTATTGTTTTCAAGAAAAAAACGAGAGTTTCGAAAAAATCGACTGATTTTCAGAAAAAACGACTGTTTTGACGAAAAATCGACTGTTTTCATGAAGTAAATCAAATGTTTTGGCAAAAAATCGCGGCTCATAGGTTATTCTTTTTACCGACTGGCCGACAACTTGGGGGGGGGGGGAGCGCCCCTACATACACTTAATAGTTGCGCTCCGTTCCTTGTTGGTACACATCGGCAAACTTGTTTTGTCCTTGGGTCATTTGTTTGTTTGCACCAAGTAATTGCCCTTTTCGGCTGACCAGCCTGCATACCGTGAGCGTGTTCCACCCTTCTAACAACAGTTACTATTAGTTACTATTTCCGTTCCAACCTCACCAAAAGTTACTACGCTGACCGTTCCAACCTTCTCGAAATATTAACTAATTGTAACTATTTGCTTGCCACGCTCGGTAGCGTAGTAACTACGGATCTCTGTAACGTGATTGGTCGGATTCACCTGTTGCATGATATTCTGCTGGAAAATGGAAAAATCGTTCCAGCCTTGACGGCAAAAAGTCAGAATTCGTGACGTCATGCGTAGTAACTACGGTAAGTAGGATGGAACACGCTCCGTATGATCGGGAAAAGTGACGCCCGGAAATCGTGATCCTTATTTTTGTTTGTCTTTTGATTGTGGTAAATAAGCTTGGTGAACAGTCAATCCAGAAATAGTCCACTGTACCGTTCTTGACTGTACTCAGTGACTTCAGATTTCAGTAAGTGGTACACTGATTTTTTTTGCAGTCTTCGCTACTGGGATTAATCTTGTCTCTAAAAAGATAATCTTATCTCTAATTCGGATTAATCTTATCTCAATAGAGATAAGATTAATCCCAGTAGTAAATACTGCAGTTAACTTTAATCCTTACTCGGAGAAACTTTTTACAGTGTTCTGGTATCTCCCCCCGCCCACCGAGGTGGGATCGGGCCCAGGTCTCAAAATAGCATATCTAGGGCACATGACCTTTTTCATTTCATCCCCCCACCCCCACCCATCGCGGCAAGAAAAGGTCTGGATGCATAAATGGCACAAATATGTTATCTGCTCCTACCACCCATCAAATGTAATTCCACTCCGAGCTCTTGCGAAAACGTCGAAGTTTCGTTAAAAATCGGAATGCTTTACGCAATCTGCACATGTCACAATTCACCTTCTCTCCCCCCCACCCACCCACCACGGCAAGAACAGGTCTGGATACATACATGGCCCATATATAGTATCTGTTCCTACCCCCTATCAAATGTAATTCCACTCCGAGCACTTGCGAAAAACGCCCGAGACGCCCTTTTACGCAATCTGCACATGTCACAATCCACCTTCCCCCCACCAACCCACCCACCGCGGCAAGCAAAGGTCTGTAAACATAAATGGCACATATATAGTATCTGCTCCTACCACCCATCAAATGTAATTCCACTCCGAGCACTTACAAAAACGCCCAAGTTTCAGTAAAAATCGGAATGCTTTTACGCAATCTGCACATGTCACAATCCACCTTCCCCCCCACCCACCCACCGCGGCAATAAAAGGTCTGGATACATAAATGGCACATATATAGTATCTGCTCCTACCACCCATCAAATGTAATTCCACTCCGATCACGTGCGATAAAAGCCCAAGTTTCAGTAAAAATCGGAATGCTTTTACGCAATCTGCGCATGTAACAATCCACCTTCTGCGCAAGTCACAATCCACCTTCTGCGCATGTCATAAAAAGTCCCTTTAGGATGACAACCTAATATTCTGCTAAACTCATTTTCTACCATATGGGGTTATCAACCATTATAAGGCTTAAGAGTCCACCTCACTTCGATAGAACCATTTCTCGTCGATTTCTGCATCGTCTAACGGAGGTACGCAACGAAATATCCGTCGAAAATGTATCGCAAATTTTAACAGCGTCAGCCGCATCCTAAATTTTCATCGAACTTGATATACACGTAGCTTTATATATATGTATATAACCTAACACTTTCAACAGGACATAAAATGGGCAATGACAAACGAGGCAGTCGAGTTGTTACGAAGTTTAGTAAATTCTAAGTAATCGAGTGTTTGTTCTTTTCTTTCAGGGGGCCATAGCTCAACCTTCCGGCCAGGCTCTTCCGACGGCAACGGCACTAGTAGCTGCTGCAGCGACAGCAAGTTTCCAGGCTGTGGAAGCTGTCACATCAGTGGAATTGCGCCCCCTGTTCACTCTGGTGAGATCAAAGCTCTAATAAATTCCTATTTCCATTCAACTTCTGACCTCCCGTCCTTTCATAAATAGCATCCAGTATGCCTTATATTCTTAAAAGACCCCTCTTGCTTATTTTGCCTTTTATAATATACTTAGCTCCCATATGGAATCATAAGCTTCTAAAATCCCTACCTTTCTCCATTGTTTCGTTTCCTAACTACGAATTTTGAACGCTTTTTCGCACTTGCCGAGTTTTCCGTCACCCAACGAAAACTTTGCCGGAATCTTGAACGTCCGCTGACAACTCTTTCACACATAAGGATGTGATTATCTTCTGTTTATTACTTCTTTTATTTGCTTAGTTTTCCCACTTTTTAACCAAGGCACGTTCAGTTTTCAAATGTTTTGCGCCCAGCAGCCGCGTCGGAGGGCAGGAAGGCTGGAAAAAGTCGACAAGCGCTAACAAGAGTTCAATTCAAGTTCAAGTTCTGTTTATTTCAAATTAAATTCAGCATAAAGAGCCAATTTGGCAGAGAGAAGGCTCGAGGCCAAATGGGAGAGGCCAAAGGGCCAAAGAGAATCGCTAGTTTCAGGTGGAAAGTAATTGTGTTTTCGAAAAGTTTTTTCTGATCCATTTCCATTCCAGCCAAGTTTCATCGTCCTAGCACATCGAATCCTCATGAACAACATCCTTGTTCCTGCGGCCCAAGCTGACTGCGAATCATATTTGACGGTGCAAAACGGAATATAGCTCGAAATATAGCTCGAATAAAATGTAGCTGACTTATCCGTTTTGCACCGTCAAACATCCTTGCTTGAACTAGTTTCAGGTGGAAAGTAATTGTGTTTTCGAAAACGTTTTTTCTGATCCATTTCATAGGGAAAAGATCATTTCTGGTAAGAGTTGTGCTTTAAACTTCAAAATGCAAGGGAAGACCCCTCAGCCCCATATCCGTCCTAGAATGGCAGGCGCTTGGCCTGGTACTGCTCAGGAGGTGAGCTTCATTGAGCGTGTTCCAACCTCGTACGAATAGTAACTATTAGTTACTAAATCAGTTCCAACCTCACGGAAAGTTACTACGCTGACCGTTCCAGCCTTCTCGAAATAGTAACTAATAGTAACTATATGCTAACCACGCTCGGGAGCGTGGTAAGCGTAGTAACCACGAATCTCTGTCACGTCATTGGTCGGATTCCCCCGTGGCATGATATTCCGCTGGAAAATAGAAAAAAACGTTCTACGACAAAAACGCAGAATTTGTGACGTCATGCGTGGTAACTACGGTAAGTATGATGGAACACGCTCATTATATTCCTAAGTAAAGCAGAAATGTTATTCGGTACTGTTTCTTGCGAACGAGCAGACGCTCACGGAGGTTTTCTTGGTTTGATGTTTCGCCTTAATCATGCGTTCGATTCCTACTCCCGGCACACAAACCTTCTGCTTTTTTTTCTACTAACTCAAAAGTCGAATTCTCGGAAACTCCCCGGAAACTGCAATGGTCGTAACGAGAATTTTTCTTACTCTCAATGAGCGTGTTCCACCCTCGTACCAATAGTAACTATTAGTTACTAAATCCGTTCCAACCTCACGGAAAGTTACTACGCTGGCCGTTCCAGCCTTCTCGAAATAGTAACTAATAGTAACTATTTGCTTCCGGGAGCGTGGTAAGCGTAGTAACAACGAATCTCTGTCACGTGATTGGTCGCTCGGGAGCGTGGTAAGCGTAGTAACAACGAATCTCTGTCACGTGATTGGTCGGATTCCCCCGTCGCATGATATTCCGCTGGAAAATAGAAAAAACGTTCCAGCCTCTACGACAAAAAGGCAGAATTTGTGACGTCATGCGTGGTAACTACGGTAAGTAGGATGGAACACGCTCATTATATTCCCAAGTAAAGCAGAAATGTTATTCGGTACTGTTTCTTGCGAACGAGCAGACGCTCACGGAGGTTTTCTTGGTTTGATGTTTCGCCTTAATCGTGCGTTCGATTCCTACTCCCGGCACACAAACCTTCTGCTTTTTTGGGATCCCAAAACGTAAGTTGAGGGATACCTATGACATTTCGAAAGTTGTCCGTCCGTCCGTTTGTAGGCACGATAACTCTCGAAGGGAATGAGGTATTTTGATGAAACTTGGTGTGAGGATTCTTTGGGTCGGCGGACCAGTCGAGTTCGTAAATGGGCTTTGTAGCCCTACATTTAGGGGTGGGGGAGGGGGATCAGATTAAGGGGCAAAAAAAATATTTTGAAACAGCTAATGTGATAGTCGATTATGGGGTAAGAAGACATGCTGAACACGATGGTGAAACCCATTTTGTAATCGGACAAGTAGTCCGGCCAAAACCGGAAAGTTTGTTAAAAGTAAAAGTTTTATTTGAAGTTGATTAGATGTTCGATTTAGAGGTAGGAAGACATGCTGAAGACGATGGTGAAAACCATTTTCTCGACGGACAAATAGTTCGCCCGGAATCCGGCCCAAACCGGAAAGTTTGTTAAAATTTAAAGTTTTATTTGGAGTTGATCAGATGTCCGATTTAGGGCAAGAAGACATGCTGAACTTTTATGTGAAAACAATTTTCTACCCGAACATGTAGTTCGCCCGGAATCCGGCCAAAACCGGAAAATTGTTAGAAGTAAAAGTTTAATTTCTAGCTGATTAGATAACCGATTTAGGGGTAAGAAGAGACGCTGAATCCGTGTGTGACAATCATATTTTACCCGGACATATAGTTCGACCGGAATCCGGCTGGAGTCGGAAAATTTGTTATAAGTTAAATTTTTATTTGAAGTTGATTAGATGTTCATTATTGGGGAAAGAAGATACCCTGAGTTCGTTTTTGAGCTTTCTTTTTTCGCCGGACAAGTAGTTCTAGAGTTCGGCCGAAACCGGGAAATTGGCAGAAGTGGAAGGAACTTTTCGTCAAAACAGATATGACTTATACGGGTAAACACACATGCTGAGTCCATATCTGAACTTGGTTTTCTCAGATGATTAGCTATTTGGCCTTTATCTGTTTCTGAATTTTAATTGTAAGAATGTTCAAGGATTCTGGCGATGACTGGATCTGGCTAAGACAGGACCCAGTTGTCTGGATCAGACATTGAATTTTTGGGATCCCATCGAAAACTTTGGTCTTGTTTTCTACTAACTCAAAAGTCGAATTCTCGGAAACTCCCCGGAAACTGCAATGGTCGTAACGAGAATTTTTCTTACTCTCAATATGGACTCAGGGTACATTCTTGATATGTCAGCTAGCTCCCCTAGTCAAGTTTGAGTCAAGTTTTCTGTTCCTTTAAGCGGACAAGGCAGTTAAATAAAACGGCGTTTGGCTGACAGGACTGAGACAGGACCGAGACAAGGGTAAATCGAACGCGGCTTAAGTTGTTCCTGTACAGGTTTGGCTACCATTTTTCCGACGCTCTGATTGGCTGGGTTATTTTTCTTTCTGACAGTTCTGAAATCATCTTCAAATATATAACGGAGTAGTTCAAAGGCTTATAAAGAACCCCCCCCCCCTCCTCCAACGGATATTGCACCGGCAAGTTTTTAAGTTTCATCGTCCTAGCTCTGTAAATTGTGATGTCCTGTCAATGCAATTTAGCTTGCCCCTCCTCAAATAAATGGGCTAATTTCGCCACTGCCATTTTCACCATAGATATACAAATAAATGGGGTAAGAGGAAAAATTAGAGCGACTGACGTGTTGTCATTAGGAGGCGAAACATCTATACATCATATATGGACATCTGTTTGTTAAAGAACAGCAAAATTTTCCATCATTTACCAAGGAATTTAGGCATTAGCTTAGAGCCGGTCTTCACCTTCTAGAGATCATCACTTCCAAACACTTAAGACAACCCTTTCAAATTTGTATGATAGTGATGATGACAATTTTTTTATTCTTCCTAAGAGCGTGCTCCGTCCTACTTACCGTGGTTACTACGCATGACGTCACGAATTTTGGCGTCTCGGGGTCAAGGCTGGAACGCAATCTTCATTTTTCCGCAAAAATGTCACTCCACGGGGTAATCCAGCCAACCACGTTACAGAGATCCGTAGTTACCACGCTTACTAGTCTCCCGAGCATGATAAGCAAATAGTTACAATTAGTTACTATTCCAAGAAGGTTGGGACGGTCAGCGTAGTAACTTTTGGTGAGGTTGGAACAGAAATAGTAACCAATAGTTACTATTGTTAGAAGGATGGAACACACTCTAAATATACCCTTCAAGTATGTTTGCCTCCCAATCCATGCGCAGCCGTCATGGTGTGAACAGACGATCAGGTTTATCCGTCTGGATCTCCTGCACGTTCATCAGAGTTAAAAATATCTCAACGTTTCCGTACGAAACTGATGGTGGTACTGAAAACCTTGCAGGAATTCTAGTCAATCAGCACCTGCTTCCGATCGGCTGTCCACAGTTTCAGTACCTCTCCCCTTTTCTTCTATCCCATTCATTTGCATATTTATTTTGTCTCTCAGCTGTATTGGCTCTACGACGCCCTTCAGATTCCGGAATTTGGGGTTTCCAGACACCCTGCACTTCTAGATATTTTTTTTTTACCAACTTTCACCTTATATTCCAGATATACCATCTCGACGAAAAGGATGTCTGGAATTCGAAAGGAAATCTGGAAGGTGAAGCCTGGCTTTCATTATTCCTTTTTCTCTTACTCCAACCAGCCACGTGTTGCCTATATGACGCCTTTCCAGACTCCGGAATAGCGCCCCAGACGGTTTTAGTCTGGCTTCTTCCTACGGATCCAAATCTCGAAGGTGAAGCCTGACCTTTATAGCTGCACAAATACTCTATGAGCGTGTTCCACCCTCCTAACGAGAGTACCTATTTGCTTACCACGCTCGGGAGCGTAATAAGCGTGATAACGACGATCTCTGTGACAAGATTGGCCCGATCAGCCGGCGGCACGATATTTTACCGAAAATATAAAATGAGTTCCAGCCTTGACGCAGAAAAGACAGGATTCATGACGTCATGCCTAGTAACTACGGTAAGTACGGTGGAACACGCTCTAAATGATGGAACACGAACCTCGGGAAGAACGAGAAACGTGAACAGACGAATCCTTAAACTCAATTCAAATCCTGTATGAACCAATCAACAACGTTTGCTGCGTCACGCGCCGGTTACGTTTCTGGCTCTTCGCTAGGCACACGAAAATTCTTCGTCGAAACCAAGAGTTTGGTCATCAAGAGTATTAACACCCATTTGATATCAGGTGGCGACTGGAGTATTCAGCACAGGCCAGGTCACGTTTGAATTTTCACCATCTTATGAATTTTATAATACTAACGCAACCTATTTCCATAATTCACTCCATATATTTCTAAACCTGGAGACCCCAATTTCGTACGGTACATTCTAACCCCTCTAACAAAACCACGCTGACTTTCTCACTTGCCGTGTTTTGCTACCTTCGATGTGTATCACGCTGTCGACGGTTGTCTGCGAGAATGTTTTCCATCAGAAAAACCGGTTATGTGAACTTTTTCCCTGTTTTCGCTTTAAGTCAACGTGTCTCGGAAAAGGCTTAAAACAGCTAAAACCGTGGGTTATTTTTTGAAAGCACAGCCTAGTCGTATAGTATTCAAATATTATAAAATACTTTAAGTTGAGTAGTAAATAGTGTGAGGGGTCCTTTAAAGAACAAGACCAAAGGTTTCGATGGGATCCCAAAAATCTAATATTTGATCCAGACAATTGCGAACGAACTACCATACTTGTCAAAAAAAAAGTTCAGAAACGAATTCAGCGTATCACTATGTATAAAGAACTTCTAATCAACTTCAAGTAAAACTTTATCTTATAAAAAAATCCTTTTCAACCGGCTTCCGAACGAAATATATGTGCCGGGAAAAAAGATTGTCATATACAGATTCAGCGTGTCTTCTTACCCGTAAATCGAACGTCTAATCAACTTCAAATAAGCTTTTAACAAACTTTCCGGTTTTGGCCGGATTCTGGGCTAACTAATTGTCCGGATAAAAAATGGTTTTCACCTTCGTGTTCAGCATGTCTTCTTACCCCTAAATCGAACATCTAATCAACTTCAAACACAAATTTTTACTTTAAGCAGACTTTCCGGTTTTGGCCGGATTCTGGGCTAACTAATTGTCCGGATAAAAAATGGTTTTCACCTTCGTGTTCAGCATGTCTTTTTACCTCTAAATCGAACATCTAATCAACTTCAGATAAAACTTCTACTTCTAACAAACTTTCCGGTTTCGGCCGGATTCCGGGCGAACTACTTGTCCGATAACAAAATGGTTTTCACCATCGTGGTCAGCTTATCTTCTTACCCTATAATCGACTATGACATTATCTGTTTAAAAATATTTCATTTGCCCCTTAATTTAAACCCCCTCCCCCACCCCTAAATATAGGGCTACAGAACCCATCTACGAACTCGACCTTACTATTGACCCAAAGCATCCTCACACCAAGTGTCATTAAAATATGTCATTCCCTTCGAGAGTTATAGTGCGAACAGACGAACGGACGGACAGATGGACAACTTTTGCGATGTCATAGGTATCCCTCCACTTACGTTTTGGGATCCCAATAATCTCACACAAAATCTAACTCAGAAAAAGACCTCAACTGTTTTTATTTCGGTAAAAGCTGGTTAAAACTAAGTGCACACACAGTCCTGTAAGATTCCGCACGCGAAAACGCACATACAAAATTCGCGTCACGATGCCCTACAGGTTTTTCAGATAAAACGAAATTCAGACGTGAAACTTGGCCCCAGGTTTGAAAAATCCACTGCTTAGCCTACAGTCAGATGATGCTGATTGATTGCCGAATGAATGAATGCAGCTGACATTAAATAGGTCGTATAAACAGTTGAAATTTCAAACACAGCTTCTAATTTTTCAGTTCTCACGGCACAATTTCGCATGCGTTTAAAATTCGCTCCGGAAAAATTAGAATATTTTCTACGCAAATCGGAACGAAATTATCGGACCGCGTGCGATGCGTCAAAATTCCGGAGCGGAGAAGGAAATTCGCACCGGACTGCGAAATTCGGACTGTGTGTGCACGCTACTTAAGGCTATAAAACTGTAACGAACTATCGGGCACGTTTTTAGTTTCTCCCGGCACTCCACTAGAATTAAGCATTGCACAGCATCTTAGACTGGAAATTTCGATCACATTAATAGAATGAACTGTCTATGACTGGCTCAAAGTGTTAAGCTTGAACCTTAAACACATAAATATCACTGAACTTTGTACTGTACTTACAATAAAGTCAGGAAACTGGAAGTCCCTTCTTAAAAATAGAATCCGTCGGTTATGTGTAGTCTATACTTCCAACAGCATACACTTCCGACACTAAAATAAAGCATACTCAGCCTTCCAGCACGAAGATAAAAAATACTAAAGAGAAACATAATAACAATTGCACTGATGTGGCGCTTGTTGAGAGTAGGTAGTACAAGTAAGAAAATTAGACCAAGCCCAGGAAAGAGAACTCCGAGACCCGAGACCCTACCAACTCCCCCGCCGTTGAAGGTCACGTTTTATACCTAGAAATGGAATATCCAAGGCATCTGCTCGCACAACCCACCAAGTTTTCACCCGAGTTTGAGCATTTCCGGGAAATTTCCAGTACCTCCTCAAACCCACCGAGGCCAAATGCAGCCGGGACTCCAAAACGGATCATCTATAGCATATGAATTTGTGTAGGCTAACTTCAAGAGTTATCCAAGCTGACCTACTGGTTCGCCACACATTTTCTTGGACCCCCCCCCAACTCCTCCACCCTCCTCCAATCCTATTCAGACACGCAAAAAAGGTTATCTACGGTCTTTTCTTTTGTCACTCTTCGAGTCTCGCTTCAATCTCAGCATTTTTGGGGAAACTTCGGTACTCTCCCCCCCCCCCCCCACTGTGGTGAGATCCCGTCCGGGCCCAACCAGAGCTGGAAGCTCATATGGCACTTACAAGGCTGGTTCGTTTGATGAAATATAGAATTTGTGTTTTAGTGGGTTTGTTCTTATTATCTGTAAGCAGAACCCTTGAGATAAGAATGATCATGGACCTGGAAATCAGGAGAATGTATCGTTCGGTAAAAATCAGCAGATGCTTGTTCTTCCCAGCAAGTTTCACTCCAATCACTCCATTCTAACCGTTTCTCGAGATTTCCGACCATACCCCCCCCCCCCCCCCAGCTCTCCCATAGCTTTCGAGTTCGGTCCGGACTAAGTTTCATTCGAATCCAGTCAGCCGTCCGAAAGTTACGGAGTACTCAGTTTTCCGGATTTACCCACCCTCCACTTCCCCCGCCCAGATGGTAGGATCGGGAAACTGATAATTTCCAAGTTAGTTTGGTCGGGTCCCTGATATGCCTGCCAAGTTTCATCGTCCTAGCACATCTGGAAGTACACTAACTCGAAAAAGTGTGACAGACCGCCCGACCGACAGACGGAATTGCGATCGGTATATGGCACTTGAGCCAGAGGCTACAAGTGCCATAAAATAGATCATCTAGGGCACATGAACTTTCAACATTCCGAGTTTCAGTTCAATTAATTCACGCGTCTGACCCCTAGGCGACAAAAAAAAACAACCTAGAAGCTCATATGGCACTTGCAAGGCTGGTTCAGAAGATGAAATGTAGAATTTGTCTTTTCGTGGGTTTGTTCTGATCATTCGTAAGCAAAACCCTTGAAATAAGAATGATCATGTAATTGGAAATCACGAGAATGTATCGTTTGGTAAAAACTTGAACTTTAAAGTTTCATCGTCGTAGCACATCTGGAAGTACCTTAAGTCGCGATCACCAGAGTTCCGGACCCCCACCCTCCAACTCCCCCCACAGTGCTCGGAGCCAATCCGGTTCTGTAAATGATTTATCCAGAGCATCTGTTTGTTATTCCCACAAAGTTCCATCCCGATATCTCCAGTCTAAGCCGGTCACGTATTCCCCCCCCCACATAGTTGTCGGATCCGGTCCGGACATGAAAAAGATCACCGGAGACATGTCCTCTGTTCAGATTTCACTGGAATCAGATCAGTCGTTCCAAAGTTACGCATGACTCAGTATTCCGGATTCCCCCTCCCTCCACTCCCCCCATGATTATCGGATCGAAAAAATGTGTATGTCCAAGTCAGTTTGATCGGGTCCGTGATATGCCTGTCATGTTCTGTCGTGAAAATCCCCAAAAACCGCAATCACCGGAATTCCGGGAAACCCCCCTCCACTCCCAGCCCCAAGTCTCCGGATCCAGTCCAGTTCTGTAAACGACTTATCTAGAGCAGATGCTTGTTCTTCCCAGCAAGTTTCACTCCGATCCCTCCATTCTAACCGTTTCTCGAGATTTCAGGTCTCCCCCGCCCAACTCCCCCATAGCTGTCGAATCCGGTCCGGACTTCAGTTGTCAAGTTTCATTCCAATCCGATCACCCGTTTGAAAGTTACACACTACTGAATTTTCCGGATTCCCCCGCCGTCCCCCCCCCCCCCCAGACGGTCGGATCGGGACACTGATTATTTCCAAGTTAGTTTGGTTGGGTCCCTGATATGCCTGCCAAGTTTCATCGCCCTAGCGCATCTGGAACTACCCGGACTCGAAAAAGTGCGACAGACCGCCCGACCGACGGAATTGGGATCGGTGTGTGGCACTTGAGCCAGAGGCTGCAAGTGCCATACAGATCCAGGGCCCCGCCTCCACCTACCCCTACAGTCGTCATATATTTTGGACATCAAGATGAATCACCTAGGGTATGCCCGAAGTTTCACCACAGTCGGTTCACCGTTTCGCAACTTAAGTATCCCACGAGGTTCCGGATCCCCCCCCCCCCGCCGATAGTTGAATCAACAAAGGCGAGTTTCCTAGAACAGGGTCCTTTATATGTGTGCCAAGTTTCACCGTCGAAGGCTACCTTGTGTGAAAGTGCCCGAACTTAAAGCAAGACCCGGGCCGACAGGTGGACAGAAATTGAGATCGCTATATGGCACTCGGTCCATAAAAATCTGACAGCAAAAGCTACTGGACTTCGGAATATTAAGTCCTAACAGATGGAATAATAACGAGTACTAGCAAGGCCGGCAGGATGATTTGACGTCTTTCTAAGGTTCAGCCCAGTGAGTTATTTTCCCTCCCCCTCTTCTACATCAGTCCTCCGATTTGAGCGACGCATCCTGTGATTTGCTGTGAGCCGCGAACGAAGGTTGCCAGGCTCTCTTTTTGTGTCCATCCATCGTCGTTCAGGCTTGACCGGCTTTTTTGCCGAAGATCTGGTGCACCTTAGTGGATGGGATTGGCCTGGTTGCTCTTCTCTCACTGCTTCTCTGCGTCTCTGAAGTCGGCGAAGGGTAACCATGCACTCCTCCAGCTGCTTTTCCTTCTCCATTTTTAGCTTCGTCTGTTTTTCGGCAAGTAATTTGTTCTGCCTGGTACTACCTTTCAGTCTTTCACGTCTCTCCAGCTCTGTCGTAGAGAGAGACTTTTTCTTTTCTAGGCGTCTAAGGTCCTCATGCTGTTCCGAGCACTCCTTTTGCAGCTTCTTCAAGATCTCAACTTCGAACACGATACTACTTTTCAGACTATCCTGCAGAGTCCTTACTGAGTCAATCTTAGTGTTTATGCTGTCCACGTCTTTCAAGGAATATATTTCCATTCTAGACAGTTGCTCGAAAGCACCTGTATTGATTTCATTAGTAGTTTTGGCAGAACTAGTAGAGGCACTGGGGCTTTCTGTAATAATTTCTGGAGCTGAGCTAGTAGGTTCTTTGATACCGGGAGTGCTATGTCCTGGGCTTTCACTGCTGCCTTTCACCCCATCGAGCATGTTATTTTCCGTCATAACACCCCCACGCTCTTCATCTTCGCTGCTTAAATCAATATCATCCATAACTGGCGCTGCTTGATTTGTCGGCTTCTGAACAGCTTTCTTCCCTTCCTTGGAAGACTGAGGTTGGGTAGCTTTCTTTAATCTGGGGGTGTATAGGGCTTTTCTGGCTGGTCGAACTGGACGTGGGTACATGATACCCCGAAACGGCGGGCGGTTGTATAATCCCACTTGATGGCGTGAACGTTCCTGTGAAGGGGGCGGGGCGAAGCGCTGGCGAAAGTTTCTCGGGAGACCAAAGAAATTGGGCCGCGGTCCTGGATGGAAGTAATACGGTTGGCTCGGCTGAAACGGCGAAGTGTTGAGAGGAAAAGATTGTTCCACGGAAGGATAAGTATCACAGCTAAAGTCTATCATGTGTGAAAAAGCACCTGCAGGTACTGTAGAAGCTTCATTCTGCGGGATTGGTTGCTGTGGGCAAGTTGGAGAGATTGAAATTCCTTCTTTTTCTCGGTTCCATCCGTGATCCTGAATTAAAGACTTAAGACCCCAGCCTAAGGCAGTCTCAGTTTGAGTAGGCCTACTGAATGGCAGTGATAGCAGTGCAGGTATAATACTGCCGCAAGCATTTGCGCTGCTAGTACCAGAAGCAATCACCTCATCTACAGGTACTGTATAAGCTTCATTCTGCCGGATTGGTTGCTGTAGGAGGATTGATACCTTCTTTGCTCCATCACTACCAGAAATTTGTGTCTGTTCGTCTTGTACACTCAGAGACCTTTTCGCCAAACTGTCTAACTCTTTCATCGAATATAACGGTACTTCTGTTGCGTTGGCTTCCGAACTGTCACAAGAGTTCTGTTGCTGAGCTGAAGTCATCATTCCACAGCCATTTCCCACTAAATCACTATTCAGTAATTCTTTAGCTAAAAAGAGCATCCTATTATTGTTTTCGAACATTCCACCTGCAGTCTCTTCTAATGAGTCTTCCGAACCAGCACTGGCAAAACGGGAACTTACAAGGCTTCCGTTGTTGCTTTGCTTATTAGTAGCAGCTCCTTCCAGAGGACTAGTTTCAGTACTGTAGGCAGTATCAACATGTTTTCCAGGTTTGTCAGGAACAGTGAGTGACGGTTCGTCCTTGACCGTTAAATAAAAAGGAACAGGTAGTCGCACTGGATCAGGCACACTTTCTTCATATGCAGTATTACTGTTTTCTTCTTTAATCTCAAAAACATATGGAACACTTCTTCTTTGAGCTTCTAAATCCAGGACGATATCACAACTCTTGTCACTGACCACTGGTTCATCTTTTATTTGAATTATTAAAGGAACGGATTCATTTCTCTTCGTTCCTTGCATCACTGAAGAACTGTTTTCCCTCGAAGCAGGAATACCAGTCTCCTCCTTTATAAATAGGGTAAAAGGGACATTTTCACTTCTGGCAGTTGACAAATACTTGCTAGGAAGTGATTTAACAGTCTGCTCAACTTCCCTTAATCGACTATTCATGCTCATCACCTTTATACTAAGTTTATTGTACTCCAAAATGTCTGAGGAATCTAGAGATCCAAAGAAGGCACGGAAGGGAGAAAGGCAGTTACATATCTCTTTAAATTCATTCAGCATTTGTCGCAGTGTGATTTCAGCGTTTTTCTGAGAAGTATTAAAGCTATCCAAAGAAACTTGAGCTGCTGCGTGGATCTCAATGATATTTTGCTGGATCTCCAGCAATGATGCAAGGTTGTCATCATCCATGGTTCCCACTGCACAGCAAGGGACTTTTAAGTTGTATGTTGTGGCTGCAGCAGGACCAGGTTCTAGAAAAAATAAAGACTGTAAGCAAGTGATCCTGGTTGGCATTGGCTGATAATTTCAGCAGCCAGAACCACTATAACATGGAAAATGGGTAATTAGGCATGATACAAACAGATCATACAGGTAGATTCTGACTCTAGCACTGACTGCCCCAACTCGCAACTCTCAGCACCCGCAAATATCACATATGTACTGGTACTGCACCTTACGCAACTCATCTACAAGCAGTTTATTTCCTTTCGCAAAAGCAATTACTGTGTCCCAACGCTGTGCCTGTGTCAGTTGTGAAAGCTGTTGTTCTGCTCTTTTTCTTCGAATTATCAGTTTTAGCCCATAACTGTCAGGTGCAAAAAAAACAACAAAAAAACTGGTAAAACAAGGAATTAAAAGATGGTTCTTAAAACAACTGGGTTATAGGACCCTCAAGGCAATATCCTATTAGCTGATCCTGATCAGGGGGGCACAGGTATTAAAATATGATATCTAGCCTGGTGGGGGTGGGTGGTGTGGATTTAATCTGGGGTGTTCAAAGTTACAAAATTTGGGATTTTATACCTTGAAAAATAGGGTGGGTGGTTTGTAATTTTTATTTTATTTTTGGGAAGAATAACATATCATTCGATAGCTCACCACATAAAAACAGTCGTAGAGATGGTTTTAAGGCGATATTAGCTTTTTTGTGCGTACAGTATAGGAACAAGTTCATTTGCTGGAAGGACGTGCTGTGAAAATTTGTCCGGTGCTTATGTTTAAGCGACTGCCTTTCAACTTATATCGGTGACCAAAAACAAATTTTATCTTACGGCATACTCGAGTACAGGAGGTTCTCCCCAGGAACTGCTACCGCACTAGACTTACTAATTTTATTTTATTTCTCCCTTTTTCGCGTATAGTGTAAGGACAAGCCCAGTTTAGTTTTAGGAACAACTGTGACAGGTCCTCCGAAACGGGACCCAAGATCCCTTACCACCGACCCTTCTGACAAACGAAAACAGGACCCCAGGAAAACCAAAAAGGGGACCGATCTGGCTAACCAAAGAGGACCCATTGTAAACGATAGACACAAATCCAAAATACGGGCAACGGAAGGAGACCCATAATATCCGAAAAAAGGACCCCTTCTCTTTGTGGAAAAAATAGTGTAAGAGAATAAAAAAGTTGTTCCTGGTTGTGTCTTTTGATGATCCAAACACTGTCAGGAGGGGGTCCAAATTTGTATGAACAGCAGGTTGAACCAGGTACCAGATTGAGTTGCCGGCTCTCACCAAACTTGGGAAGTTAGAGCTAGGGCTGTAGTTCTGCCTTTTGATGGTTCACATCCAATCGGACCCCCACATGAACTCTGGCAGCACATCACTTGGTGGTGTTGTGGTGTGCAGACAAAATTAAGGTGATGCGATTCGGTCCTTCAAAATACACTATTAGGACACTAGCTCTAACGTCCCAATAAGTTTGGTTCAGATCCGGTAACTCTTTCTTCGGCGGTTGACAAGAACTTAAGGCTCCCATGACCGGGTCGAAAAAGTATATTTTATCTTCTCCAACCTCCTCCTACATGGTTGGATCGAATTCTAGGAAAATCTAATTCTAGGAATTCTAGGAAACATGGTTGGATCGAATTCTAGGAAAATCTAGGACCCTAGCTATACCTTTCCACAAAGTTTGGTTGAGATCTGGCTACTACTATTGGTCGGTGTGTTGTTTACAAAAATATAGGGACTGCCTCCCTCGCCCCCCCCCCCCCACGTGGTTCGGATCATCAAAAGTCACAATGAGGAACAATGCACGGGTATTTAGCATGTGCATCAGATAGGGTTTGCGCTCTTCGAGGGGCTGCTCACTTCTGTCGCAAGGTGTACATGGTCCCTGCCTCCGTGCCTTCGGGCCTGTCTCCGTGCCTCCGGGCCTGCCTCCGTGCCTCGGGCTATCTGTATCGCAGATTATGACCGTGTTTCAGGGTTAAGAAAATATGCTGAATCCAGATCTGAACTTTGTTTTCTCACCGGACAAGTAGTTCGCCCGGAATCCGGCGAAAACCGGAAACTTGGTCAATGTAAAAATGTATTCTTGAGTCGAAAAGTTTGTCAACATTTAGGGAAGAATATCTGCTGAATCAGTTTATGGCACTTATTTTCTAGCGCGTTGGGAATTTCAAAATGTCTACGCCATTAGGGCATTTCTGAGATATAGGCTAAATAGGCAAATTTAGCCTATTCTATTTTTTTCAGCCTATTATATATTGCATAATTTTTTCAAGGGATAAAGTTGTCGAAATTCAACGTTATCTTATATCATTCGACAGAGCAGACCGAGTTCTTCAATAACATAATTTTTAAGCTCATTAAAAAATGTTGTTCTCTATTTACTGTATTTCTCAAGTGACGGCTTTGAATATGGTAAAAACTGCAGAGAAACGCTAAGAGCTCAGAATGTGTTTAAGGTAACGAACTTTTATTTCCATAAAGAATTACACCCCATATATTTCCGAGCAATTTGAGTTGGAATCTTATAATCCGATAGAGCAGATCGAGTTCTTCCATAATATCATCTTTAAGCTCATACACAAATTTGTAGTTTCTATATTTACTGTATTTTTCAAATGATGGCCTTAAAAACTGCACTGAAATGCTAAGAGCTCAGAATGTGTTTTAAGGTAACGAATTTTTTATTTCCTTAAAAAAATTTAACCCCATCATACACTTCCGAGCCATTTGAGTTGAAATTCAGTTTTTTGTTTTTACTTCTGAGGGTCTACGATTCTTGTGTGGTGTAACTTTAAAAATAACCTCTATTGACAAGAAGTTTTGTTGGTTTTTGTATTCAAAGGATTTCTTAACTGTAAATTATCCGAAAATGAAGTGAATAGGCTATAAATTGGTTTTCAAATATTTAAAAAAAATAATCAGTTGGACAAAAATGTGTCTCTTAAAATATAGCTGAGAAAAACTGGTTTTTTTATTTACTATTATTTTGACCAAAAAATAAGCCAATTTTGAATCTGTAGCTCGTTAAATGTGAACCGATGGTTTCGTGGCTCCATTCGCCTCAAGGTTTTTCGGAGTTCAGTTTTTATTCACTAAAAAAAACAAAAAATACAACGTTCAATAAATAACATTATGAGTCCTAACTATTTCAGGATTTGAACCAGACAAAAAAAATCAGTTCGAATTCTCATCTGTCAGGGAAGACGACTTGTTCATTCAGGAAAAATCTTTCTAGGATTCCCAGACGCCAGTGACTATATACCTATGACTTCGAAAAGTTCGCAGGTCAATCTGGCCGTCCGTCAGACTGTTAGCGCAATAATTATCAAAGTGTCTGATATATTTGTTCTAACTTGGTATGACCATCCATTTGGACCCCATAGCTCAAGCTAATGTCTCAGTCATTTAAGGATAAATAAATATACTGAATCCACAGCAGAACTTTGTTTTCTCACCGGACAAGTAGTTCACCCGGAATCTAGCAAAAAAAAGACCAAAGGTTTCGATGGGATCCCAAAAGTTCAATATTATATCCAGACGATTGGGTCTTGTCCTCGTCAGTTCCAGTCTTCGCCAGACTCCTTGAACATTTTTACTATTAAAACTTAGAAATAGATTAAGGCCAAATAGCTAATCATATGAGAAAACCAAGTTCATATGTGGATCAGCATGTGTGTTTACCCCTAGACGTCATATTTATTTTGACTAAACAGATCGAAACTTCTTGCCTTACTTCTGCAAATTTTCCGGTTTCGGCGGAATTCCAGAACTACTTGTCCGACGAAAAAATAAAGCTCAAAAACGAATTCACCGTATCCCCTTACCCCCATATCCAACATCTAATCAACTTCAAATAAAAATTGAACTTATAACAAATTTTCCGGTTCCAGCCGGATTATGGGCGAACTATATGTCCGGGTACAAATTCATTGTCATATACGTACGGATTCAGCATTTCTTCTTACCCCTACATCGGACTTCTGATCAACTACAAAGGCGACTTTTTTTCCGGTTTTGGCCGGATTCCGGGCGAACTACTTGTCGGGTAGAAAATGATTTTCAAATCAGTCTTCAGCATGTCTTCTTACCCCTAAATCGAACATCTAACCAACTTCAAATAAAACTTTTCCTTTAACGAACTTTCCGGTTTGGACCGATTCCGGGCGAACTACTTGTCCGGCGACAAAATGGTTTTCATAATCGTGTTCAGCATGTCTTCTTGCCCCTTAATCGACTATCTCATTAGCTGTTTAAAAATATTTTGTTTGCCCCTTAATTCAAACAGCCCCTAAATGTAGGGCTACGAATTCGACCTTTCCCTTGACCCAAAGGATCCTCACACCAAGTTTCATCAAAATACCTCATTCTTCGAGAGTTATCGTGAGTCGGACAACTTTTGCGATGTCTTACTTACGTTTTGGGATCCCAAAAAGGAAAACCTGGTCGAAGTGAATTAGAGTGATTAGTGATTTGATTATCGATATAGTAGTAAGCATGCATATGAATCCACATCTGAACATTATTGTCTCGCCGGATAACTAGTCTGGCCGTAATCCGGCAAAAACCGGAAACATGAAACATCCATACAGGAGCAAGAACACATGCTGACTCCATATTTGAAACCTATTATTTTGCTGAATAAGCAGTTCATCCTGAGTCAGTTCGGTAGAAACCGGAAATTTCTTATAAATAAAAGCATTTCTCTCTGAAGTCGAACGGAAGATCGATATACTGATCTTGACTTGGAATCAAACTGACCTGGAAATAGTCATTTTCCTGACCCCGACATCCTGGTGAGTGGAGGGAGGGGGAATCCGGAATATTGTGTCATGCGTAAATTTCGAACGGGTTATCGAATACAAATGAGTCTAAAATAACCGAACAGAGGACGTGTCTCTGATTTCCCATTTCAAGTCCTGACCGGATACGACAGATGTGGGGGAGCTGGGGGGAGGGGACCGGAAATCTCGTGACATTGCAGGCTTCAGCCGGAGGAATCGCGATGGAACATGCTGCGAAGGACAATCATATGCCCACAACCGGACTAAATCCGGACCTTTGGGGTGGAGGGGGGTTTCCCTGAATTTCGGTGATGGCGGTTTTAGGTACTTTCACGATGAAACTTGGCAGGCATATCGGGGACCCGATCAAACTGACTTGGAAATTGTAACTTCCACGGGCCGATCATCGTGGGGGAGCGGGGGGGGGGGATATAATAGATAAAAATGGATCCGTCAGCTGCAATGCTTTTCAAGTGATATTTCGGGTCTTCTTGGCAAGCAAGGGTTCTCTTCAGGCTGTCAGTCTTTTGGGCCAACGTTCGGGAAAGAAACAAACCTGCGAGCAAGGTTCGCAGGTTTGCAGGCTCGTTTTTTTCCCCAGCGTCGGCCCAATAGACTGACTGCCTGAAGAGGACCCTTGCCGAGAAGGGCCGAAATGTCGTTTGAAAAGTATTGCAGCTGACGGATCCGTTTTTATATATTATGTGAATATATGTTTGTAAGTCAGCTTTGGCTCAAGGGATCTAGTCTTTGGACTTGAAGTTCAGAACGGGTTTTCGGATTCGAATGAAATTGAATAGTTGAACAGGAAACGCGTATCAGATTTTCTTTTTCAAGCCTGGATCAGATCCGACAACTGGGAGGGGGGGGGGGAGCTGGGGAGGGGGAAATTCCGGTGATAGCGGGTTAAGGTACTTCCAGATGTGCTAGGTCGATGGGACTTGGCTGGCATTGGAGACCTGATAAGATTGGCTTGAAAATAGTTACTTAAGTATGAAAATTTCCATATCCGACCATCCTGGGGAAGGGGGGAGTGAGGGATGGCGAATCAGGAAACTTGATGTATGCATAGCTTTCAAATCGCTGATCTGGACGAAACTTGTTAATTGTGAGGAGTAAATGCGTCGGATGTTTCATTTCATCTCCGGATCGGACCAAGAAACTATCAAAGGGGAGGAGGGGGCTCCGAAAGCCCTATGGCTCGCTTATAATGTAGTGCTCGGGACTGGACTCAGAGACGCGTAAACTTATCGAACTGGAGTTGATCTGGGCACTATCGTTGCCGGATCTGGAACAAGTGATCTGATACTGAACGGAACTTGAACACCTCTTAAAGTGCGTTTGTTGAAGATACTTTTGATCAAACGATTCATTTTTCAGTGAGCCACAAGGATCAGTGATCATTTGTGCCTTAAGAGTTTTAATTAGAAATTAATTCTTGTTTCCCGAAATTGCTCAAATTAACCGCAAAACTCTTGATAAGAAAAATACATTTCATGATCCCCAGTTTTTGCCTCAAGGGTTTTGCTTACAAGCGAATTTCTAGCGCACTTAAAGTAAGCATCATAATCGCGAAGTGCAAAAAAATACTTTTAGCAAACGAAATATTTGAAGACCGTTTAGACGTCTGATCATTTTTGCCTCCAGGGTTCTGCCGATCGGTCCTGCTTAAAAATTAATTCCTTAAAGTACTTTTTTGAAGAGAAAAGTTGACAAAATTCTGTCAAGTAAACGATAAATTTTATGATCCTCAAGGCCCCATGATCATTTTTGCTTCAAGGCTTGTGCATACAAATGAATTTCTAGTGCCCTCAAAGTGGGCATCTTAACTCGTGTCCAAAAGATACATTTCATGATCTCCAAGCCAAGAGCCACTGATCATTTTCGACTGAAGGTATACAAAAGAATTTCAAGCGGCTTTAAAGTGCGCATCATCAGCGCGAAGTACAAAAAGGCACTTTTTACCAAACGATACACTACGATGCAGAAGGCCTAGAAGGGCCCATGATTCTTCGTGTCTCAAAAGGTTTCACTTACAAAGAGTCACTAATAAACCCACTTTGACCCAGCCTTGCAAATGCCAATAATCTTTTAGCTCTTGCTGTGTTGACTACGAAACGACTAAACTGCAGTTGACAAACCCGAGGCAGTTTATTTAATTATACTGAAAGCCCACATTTTTAATATTTCCATTGATTTGAAAAAAACTAGACATCAAAATCTTCACTTTGGAATGTTAAGGAGACATACGACAGTGGTAGTTACACCCAAACAAAATATGGTAGACCCTTTGAAAACAATATATGAATCAGAATCTCAGTTCAAATTGTTTGGAAATTTATGGGCTTCACTTTTTAATATAAGAAAAAAAAAATTTATTGCCTTAAAGCCTTTCTGAATTTTTAGCATTTCTTTTCGATCTTCTCTATCTCCGGAGCACTTATTTTGAATATATGCGAACAAACAATTTTTATTTAAGTTGAAAATCTTTTCCTTGTGAACTCGAACCTTCTGTCCATTGATATACGATTAGGCTGGGTTTCTTCAATCCTAGCTCTTGAAAAACAAAATCTGAAATCGTAACAGGGAATTGGACTATAGTTTAAATTTAGTGTCGGTATCCTGTATCTCAGAAACGTCCCAACGACCAAAATGTACCGTATGATGTTCGTTTTCAGCTTCTTTTTCGGTTTTTTAAATTCCAAGACCTCAGTCACAAAACGCTTTGAAAATCACTTTCTTGAGTGAGATGCTGCTCACTTGTGTCACAAGGTGTGTACGTGTCCCTGCCCCCGGGTCTGCCTCCGTGCCTCCGGGCCTGCCTCTCTGCCTCTTGGTGTACGCCAAAAATTTCAGTGAGCAGCCCCTCGGCGCTCTTCCCCGTGATCCCTTTCATCATAAGACGGAATGACATAGTGAGTTTGTAAAGGTTGTTCCATTCGTTGACGACTGTTTCAGAGAAGGATTTTGGTGCCATCGTGATTTATTAATTACCATCGAAACTGGATAACTCGTTTGAAAGTTATACAATCTAGTCATGTCCCTAATACAGCCTTAAACGGAACACCCAAGACGTGTGCTCGTGTCATTTGTCAAGTTCCAGAATTAAGCATGTCACAAGGTTTCCGGGATTTCTTCGGGATTACTCCGGGATTCCTCCAGCTCTCCCAACAGTGCCCGGATCCGGCTCGGTTCTAAAAATGATGTATACGGCTTATGCTTGTTCGTCTTGCTAAGTCTCGTCCCGATACCTAACTCTAAGCGGGCCACGAGATTTCCGGTGACCACCTTCCAACTCGTCAATTGTTGTCTGATCCGTTTGTTCAGTTTATATCATGTCAATTCTTTTAAGCCTTTGAGACCCTGAACTACTGGAAAACTTCGTGTCAGTGTATTACTTTGTTTTTCCCCCAACATTCCATGCAACTTTCCCTGTAGGTGTGCAAAATAGATCGACAAGATTGACACTTCAAGGTGGTCAGGATTCATTTTTAATCCAAAACCTTGAGGTCCAAATGATCATTGGCCTTTGCGGACCATGGAAGTGCAGGTATCGTTTGGTCAAAACTATTTTCAACACATTGATGTTAAAATGCGAACTTTAAGGGGTCTTCAAGTTCTGTCAGTCGTACCATAGTTTTGAATGTCACAACATTAACGGGCCCTCCTCCCCTCCCAACTCATCCGGTAATGCCCGGATCCGATGCAGTGCTATAAATGATAGTCTAGAAGTTAGGTTTTTCCTTCCCGCAAAGTCCGGTCCCGAGCACTCCATAATAGGCTAAGCATGTCATGGGATTTCTGGTGCTCGATCCCACATAGTTGCCGGATCCCGTCCGGCGTTAAACTGAATATCGGGGGCATGTACTCTTAGCTGCGTTCTTTGTCACTGGTCCGACTGTTGGTCTCCGGTTATTCTTATAAGGCGGTTTTGCATCCACCGGTGACTACTTACCAGTCTTATAACCCGTTTTTGAACTAACCGGTGTACGGTTTTTATCTCACCGGTGCGGACTAACCAGAACCTGCTCGGGAGCCTAGCTTTAAGGTAAGGTAAGGTAAGGTACAATTTTGATGGCCGGCTATTTTTATTTTTAATTTTTATGGCTTTACCGAGAAGTTAGCAACTTTTCCTCAATTGACGGGGTTTCGCGCAAAACCCAACAAAACACCAGAGACAGCCCGGAGTGCAACGAACACAGCTCTTGCTCATTATCAAGTTGCATTCAATTATGATGACCGGCTCGAAAGTTATGCATGTCGAAAGTTTCCAGCTTTTTCCTCCCTCAAATGCCCCCATAATGGTCGGAATCGGGAAGTGGCGGTTTCCAAGTCAGTCTTGTCGGGTCGGGTCTGTCAAGTTTCATCGTCGTAGCACAACTGAAAGTACCCTAACTCCCGATCGCCGGAATTCTCGGACCCACCTCTAACTCCCCCACAATGGCCGGGTCTAGTCCGATATGCTGTATCTAGAGCCAAGGCTTTTATTCCCACTAGTTTACTCCGATCCCTCTACTCTAAGCGTATTACGATATTTCCGGTCCCGCTAGCTATGCCCCCCCCCCCGACAGTTGTCACATTCAGTCTGTATCATCATATAGAACACCTGTGACATGTCCTCTTGTCAGTTATCAAGGTTTATTCGGATCCAGTAACCCGCTCGAAAGTTGCGCATGACACAAGATTTTTAATTTCCTCTCCCTCCACTCCCCCCAAGATTTTCGCATCGGGGAGATGACTATCTCCAAGTTAATCTGGTCGCCGCCTAGTATCATCATCCTAGCCCATCTGAAAGCATCCTAACTCGCGATTACCGGAATTACTGGGAAACCCCCTTCAACTCTCCTCACAGTGCACTGAACCGGTCATGTTCCATTCAATAATGTGTCTAAGAGTTATGCTTGTTCTTCCCACCAAGTTCCATCCCGACGGTTTTGATTTAGTTAGTGTGTTGGATTTAGTTCCTTGGTGTTCAGGAGGGGTATCCAACTCGAATTTACACAACCTCGAACTTGGCCTAAAAAAGATGGAAGGAAATTTCAGAGCAGTCCTAAAAAGATCCTAACTGTCAAGAAGGAAACCCTGTGTGACCCAGGACCTGTTTTGGACTCCACAGAAATTTCCTTGTAAGATTTCTAGGCCAAGTTCGAAGGTCATATCAATTCTAGGTTGGATACCCCTCCTGCAGCACTCTCGTACTGGACATGAGGCAGCTTGTTTGTTGTTGTTTTTTTTTGCTCCGAACGTCGCAATTATCGAAATATCGGCATGATATTGTACATAAACTTATCCAGATCCTAAATCTAAACCATTTGACATCTTTTTTTTCAGTCTGGGGGTGGTGGGGTGGGTGGTTTGGAACTAAAATTGTGGATTTTTTACCGGGAGTGGGTCCCAAACCCAAAACCAGATTTTGTACCCTATGGTCGGGGGTGGGGTGGGTCCTTTTCTTGAAAGTTGACTGATTTTAGGCTAGATATCAGTAGATTTCATACTTTAACTGGTTTACAATTTTGTGAGTCATCATTAATAGCCATGCAAAAGGGTGTCAGCTGATCAGGGGCGTCACGTATGGGGAGGAAGGAGAGACGCCCTCCCCCCCCCCCCAATGTTGTCGGCCAGTCGGTAAAAATAACCGAGTCGGCGCGAAGTGCTGCGACTTTCCGTAAAAATAATCAATTTTTTCTAGGAAACAGTCGATTTTTCTTAAAAACAGTCATTTTTTCTTAATTTTTTATTTTTTTTAAAAGCAGTTGGATTTTCTGAAAATCAGTCGATTTTTCGTCAAAAGAGACGTTTTTTTTCCTAGAAAGAGTTGTTTTTTCGGCAAAAACAGTCGGTAAAAATGACCAGCCAGTGGGTAAATGCCTTGCCCCCTAAAAAAATATTTTGGCTAGTAACGCCTCTGACTCTGATACTATATCTAGACTTTCGTCGGTTCTTTCGGCTTCCGCTTATTTGCAGTGTTAGCTCTGCGCAAGTGTCGAATCCCTGCCACACTTTCACTGAAATTCGCCGGATAGCACAAGTATCTCTACTGTCACGACATAAAACTGTGTGAAAATGGGCTTATTACGCTTGCTTCTAAGCCTATGTTTTTTTATATACCCATTTGGCGGTCGTTAAACGACAGTTCTTATGTCTTCTAGTGTTGTTTCTTTGTTTTTCTTTTTTGTTATTTATGGCACTTATGCTGAAGTAAAGCTAATTGATTGATTGATTGATTGATTGATACGAACAATACAAATATAAAAAGGTAGAGAGCAAGGCAGTTCCTTTTTTCTTACCATAAGATAGGCCTTGAGATACCAGGAAATTTCAGCCTTGCTTAAAGCTGGCTAAAAGTCAATATCAAAACCTGAAAACACTAATCCTAATCTGATCTCAGTCTAGTACACTAGCCCCTTTTCAGGCACGGTGCTCAAATGTCTAGCACCATGCCTGGGTGCTAGATGTTCAAGCACTGTACCTTGGATTCCATGCATGGTGCATAGATTTCAGTATAGAGTGCCAGCATGAAAAACACAGTTTCTGTCATCACAACTGAGCACCAGCTCGGACACGGCTGAAATTACTACCATGAATTAGAGAAATCAAAGACAATCCCTATCAAATTTTTCATAACAAAAACAACATTGCTCGGCTGATGACAGACGTGAAAACCTCATTTTCTTTTTTACATAGTCAAGGGTTTTGCATGCAAAGTGTCCTGTGCCTCAGCTTTTTCTACCTAGCAGCCAACCAGAATATTGGCTCTTGGGGCACTCTACATGGAAAATAGATAGGGTGCTGTTAGGTTTTGCATCTCCATCATCAGTCGCGCCCTTTTGTTTTTGTTGTGAAAAATTCGATAAGGATTGTCTTTGATTTCTCTAATTTATGGTAGTAATTTCCGCCCTGTCCGAACTGGTGCTCAGTTGTGATGACAGAAACTGTGTTTTTCATGCATGCACTGTATACTGAAATCCATGCACCATGCATGAAACCCAAGGTACAGTGCTTGAACGTCTAGCACCCAGGCATGGTGCTAGACATTTGAGCACGATGCCTGAAAAGCGGCTAGTGTACTAGACTGTCTGATCTTCATCTTTCCACTTGAAAAAAACCTACTCACTCTGTGGCTGTCACCATCAATACTAGCAACATAACTGTATTCTACTACGTACTGTAGCAACACAAAGATGAAATTATTACACACTGGTACTAAAACCCTAAGATATGACATCTGTAATTATCCAGTAATGGTTTCTTAAGCCCATGGACCTGCCATGGACGAAATTTTAAGAATCTTGGAATCATTAGACAGCATCCAGTTAAGAGAATTAAAAGACAAGTTGTCTTAAGCAGGAGTAAGCAAATTCTATGGCCCTAATGCCAAAAATATAAATACTATGTTTAATTTGAGGGACTAGTCCAGAGAATACCAGACAAATAATTATGTCAACAGTCAAGCTCCCAGTGCTGGTGTCTCAGTTTCAGACTTTCCAAGCCTCCCTGGAGAACACGGCAGACCCAGGTTTTCCCTCAAGAATTGGCCAACCTCTTCCACTACTTGTACAGGAGGGGTGTCCAACCCCGAATTTATATGACCTCGAACTTGGCCTGAAAACCTTACAAGGAAATTTCTTTGCAGTCCAAAACAGGTCCTGGGACACCCAGGGTTTCCTTCTTGACAGTTCTGCAGTCAGGACCTTTTTAGGACTGGACTGAAATTTCCTTCCATCCTTTTTAGGCAGGTTCGAGGTTGCGTAAATTCGAGGTTGGATACCCCTCCTGTACAGTGGAGGTATGCTTATGTGAACAGTTATTTAATGCGAACAGTGCACTTTTGGGCTAAATGGTAAATTAAGATCCAAAATATTCGTACAGGTGTTTTCAGATGTGTACACAGCAAGTGCATGAAAATGGTCCACTGTCAACAAACATTCACATAGAGCGTGTTCCACCCTCGTACCAATAGTAACTATTAGTTACTAAACCCGTTCCAGCCTCACGAAAAGTTACTACGCTGACCGTTCCAGCCTTGTCGAAATAGTAACCAATAGTAACTATTTGCTTACCACGCTCGGGAGCGTGGTAAGCGTAGTAACCACGAATCTCTGTCACATGATTGGTTGGATTCACCCGTGGTATGATATTTCGCTGGAAAATACAAAAATCGTTCCAGCCTTGACGACAAAAAGGCAGAATTTGTGACGTCATGCGTGATAACTACGGTAAGTAGGATGGAACACGCTCAAGCGTACCTCCACCATACCTCCTCAGTCCCTAGGTCTACCTTTTGGAAATGATAGTGTAAGCACAACTTCTCTTCCTTGTAGGCTAGGCAGGGTTGCCACATCAGAAATGTTTAGAGAGTGATTTTTTGCCGAGACAGAGAGTGAATTGGGAGTGAAATTCTGTTTTCATGAAAAAACGTGAAATGGTAATTTGTGGTCGGAATCACTGCTGCAAAAATGCTTTTCGGCGGAATCTCAATCCGTTCAGAATCCTCCGTGCATGACTAGCACGAAAAAATTCCCAAAGAAGTCCCCTTCTTCACTCCCACCGAAAACAAAAACAACTCTTGATGTAGTACAGACAGAGTGGAATGCCTTAAAATTACTTCCATTGAGTGGAATTCCGCGTTTATTTTTGTATTTTCTGGAATTGTCACACTATTGTGCGACAAATCTGGATATTTACATAAATAGAGTGAATTTTATGTCCTACGTAGGACAAGAGTGACAAAAAAAAATAGAGTGACAATTCACACTATCGTGCGACATGTGGCAACCCTGGGCCTGGGCCAGGGAAAGCCAAATCAGCCAAAAGACATCAGGCAGTGTTGCCACTTTTTTTTACGGAACCTGTGACATTTGGCCGCAAAAATCTGTGACAATCTGTGACAAACGAAAGTCGGCCCATTTTTCAGGTTAAAGCCAGGCTTCACCTTCCAGATTACCAGACGTCCGGGGCTTCCACATAGTCAAGCCAACCCTTCCATATTTTCATGATAATGATGGCCTCTAATTTTGCTATTCTTCAACATTTCCTAGATGTCCCCTTCGCATTCCAAATATCTCTTGCATCTCAGTCATAACTGTCAATCATTTTCCCTTTCCTTCCTACATTTGCATATTTGTTCTATCTCTCGAATGGATTGCCTCTATGGTACCTTCCAGACATCCGGAATCTGGGGTGTCCAACACCCCGGACTTCCAGACGTTTCTGGCCTGGCTTCACCTTCCAGATCCGTCTCGACGAAAACGGCTGTCTGGAATCCGGAAGAAAAATCTGGAAGGTGAAGCCTCGCTTTTAGTAGAAAAACTCAAAGATTTTTTGGGGTTGAAGGAATGCATTTGCAACTGACCTATTTTAACAGGCTAAGCCGTGTGTGAATCCGAGAATTGGTTCAAGATTGTTTTCAAGATCGAGAAGTCAGTTAAAAAAAAAAAAAATGATTTTTGCTCGATAACCCTCGATTCACCCTGTTGCAGTTTTGCACAATTTTATTCATTTTGCAACATACGGCACAAATCGAGCTACAAGCACAAATCGCATGCGATTTTGCGGGAAAATATATTTGTTGACAAAAATAAATTTTCTTGAAGGAAAACATCAATCCTTGGATGATGGGACCCAAATATTTACTCGGTAGCTTTGATTCGACCAGATTTGAACTTGATGAAAATTTTGATTTAGACAAAAATTCCAATAATAAGATTACCCCCAGAGTCTTCAGAGTATGCCAAAGTTCATCGTGTCGCATATAACGCAGAGTGTAAACCAGGGGTAAGACAAGCTAATTTTCGTAACACAATGCAACTTCCCATTAAATTGTGCAGTGTATCTAAAACAAGAGGTACGAGCTCGTATGGCACTTATTACGAGTAGGTGGGACGACTAAGTGAATGATAACTATTCGGTTCGGACCTAGAAATGGGCCACCTGCTCGCACAACCCATTAAAATTCACCCGAGCTTGAGCATTTCCTGGGAATTTCCAATACCCCCTCCAACTCTCCCCACCGAGGCCAAATTCGGCCGCTAACCACAAACAGATCTAGACCATATGACCTTTGTACCTTCTCCGTTTCATTTGAATCGGTACACTGTTTGATCCCCAGTCATGCCGCAAAATTTCTGAATCCTTCAACTCCTCCACTCTGCTCGATCCTTTCCGGACACAGAAAAGGTCGTCTAAAGGGTATTTTCTTTTGTCAACCATCACGTTTCACCTAAATCTGAGCGTTTTTCGGAAAAATTCGGTCCGGAACCCAAAATAAGTCATCTAGACCATACGGCGTTTACACCTTCCACGTTTCGTCCGAATCGATCTACTCATTTGATTCTGTTTGGTATATTACTTAGGGTATTTTTATATATTGACTATTAAGTTTCTCTCAAATCTGAGCCCTTTTCGGCGAGTTCCCGTACACTCCCCCCCCCCACCTTGGTCGGATCCGGTCCGGACCTAAAAAGGGATCTTCTAGAGCAAATGATTTTTCTACATTCCGAGTGTCAATCCAATCGCTCCACCCATTTGTTCCCTCGGTGATCTGCACAAATTCCAGGACCTCTCTCCAAACTCCCCCACAGTGACTGAATCCGGTTCGGACACATAGATAGATTATATGGGCATCTTCTCTTACCACTCATCGAGTTTTACTCCCATCATATAACCCGTTCTCAAGTTACGCATATCACAAGGTTCCAGATTCCCTATCGCAGAATTCTGTCTCACTTTGTCACAGAATTCTGTGACAATTTTGGCAAAAGTGCGATTTTCTGTGACAAATGATGTCACAGCTGTGAATCTGGGGAGAACTCGAAAACCTGTGACAAATTGCAGAATTCTGCGACCAGTGGCAACACCGACATCAACTGTCAACTAGTGCCAACAAAATGAAATCTGCGTAAGGAGTGGGTGTCTGCGAGCCATCTAGAGTCAAGAGTCGGACAAATAAGCTTTACGTCTCACGTTAAATCCCAATAGAGCTAAGGTAATATGGTGTTTGCGTCATCAACGGCGTATCAAGAATCTTGATACGCCGTTGCTGACAGCTGGAAATTGGTCAAATCTGGCTGGTAAACCTTGACAAGATTTCCCAGCCGGTTCTTCTGCATTTTACCATTTACATCTGCTCGGCTAAGAAACGTCAGGAAGGACGGTCAAGCTCTCACGGTCGGATTTTCTCGATTTCCATTGGAGCTGACCGGAAAATTGAAAACGTCTTAACCTGTATCAGACCTAGATAAATTACTGTCCTAATCCAGTCTCCAGCTTACTTCTAGCAATTAACCTCTTTTTCGGATCCCAAAATATAAGTGAAGGGATACCATGACTTCGTAAAAGTTGTCCGTCTGTTAGCACGATAACTCTCGAAGGGGTTGAGATATTTTGTTCAAATTTGGCGGAGTACAGGCCAAGTTCGAAGATGGGCTCTGTAGCCCTATATTTAGGGGTTGGGGAGGGGTTTCAGATTCAGGGACGATACAAATTATTTTTAAAAGCTAATGAAATAGTCGGTTTAGGGGTAAGGAGACATGCTGCATCCGAATATGACAATTATTTTCTCTCCGGACAAGTAGCTCACCCGGAATCCGGCAAAAACCGGAAATTTTTGAAAAAGTAAAACCTGTATCTGAAGTTGACTAGATGTTCGACTCACGGGGAAGAACACAAGCTGAATCCCTGAATCCTGAATCCGAATTATTTTCACGCCCGACAAGTAGTTTGCGCTGAACCCGTTCAAACCCAATGACATAGCCGATATAGAGTGAGGAGACGTGCTGTTGCAACTTTCGAACATACTAATGATAAACAAAAAGTGTATACGATCAGTTTAATTATCTCCAAAGTCCGAACCGGGCATTTACTGGGTCGAAAATCAGAATGCATCCGACAACTTTCTGGTAACAGTTTAATAACATTTGTGACCAATTTTCGAGTTCATACCTTACCTCTTTATTCACACAGGAGAAAGCTTTGCGCGTGGGTTACGTCACTTTGTTTAATCAATCTACCGAGGGATGGTGACTTCGGCCGTGTGTATACGCGCAAAGCTGTTAAGCTGTGATTTAAGTCTGGCGTACGTATTCTTTGGGTTGGAATTTCGGGGGGGGGGGTCGGAGGGGTTGATATACGTCTTTCAGACTTCGTATAAGGACTCACTGGCAAAGTAGAGGCCAAGTTAGCCCTGTCTTTAGAGGCAGAGGAAGGGGGTTTCAGATTAAGGATACAAAACAAATATGTTTCATAAGCTACTGAGATATTCGTTTAAGGTGTAAGGAGGCCCACTGTATCCATATCTGAACCTAGTTTTCTTGCCGGATTCACCAGGAATTCGGCCAAAACTGGGAACTTGGTTAAAGCTCAAAGTTGTTTCTGAAGTCGATTAGAGATTCGGTATCGGGATAAGGAGACATGGTGATTCAATTTTCAACTTTATTTCCTCGACAGATAAGCTGTAGATGGGTCCTTTAGAGAGGAAGGGGGTTTCAAATTAAGATAAACAAGAGTTGTAAGCTCATATGGCACTTGCAAGCACATTTAGTAAGTAATACCCCAACATCAAGAAAAAATTAAGTGGTCTGAAAATTCAACCTATGGTTTCACTTTAAAATAAAAATAGGAGACAGAAAGCAAAAGGAAACAAGAAGGAAAACACAAACTGGCAAGACTGGATCAGATGGAAGTATTCGGTTAAGATGCACCAAACTCGCAAGGCTGGGTCAGAGGATGGAAGTGATGGTCAAAAGTTTTTTTTTTACTTTTCGGTTAAGAAGCGCACTTTAAGGGTGCTAAAAATTAATTTCTAAGCAAAATCCTTGAGGCAAAAAGGCTCATGTAGCCTACTCATGGCGATCTTGAAAAAGTAAATTTTGCTTAAAAGTATTTTTTGTATTTTGCGGTTAAGATGAGTTCTTTAAGGAATGGTCGGATCGGAGAAGTGACGATGTCTAACCCAGTGATGTCAAGTTTCTAATGCTCCAGCAAATTTTGATCGTCCTAGCACATCTGGGAGTACCTTAACTCACGATCACTGGAATTCCGGACACCCCCTACAGCCCCCCCCCTCGGTACCCGAATCCGGTCCGATTCTGTCACTGATGCACCTAGGACTTGTGCCTGTATTTCCCACCAAGTTTCATCCTGATCGCTCCACTCTATGCGATGCGTATCACAAGATTTCCGGTTCTCATCTCCACCTCCCCCCCCCCCCCAGTTCATCAGATCCGGTCCGGACTTGAAATGGGACATCTGAAAAATGAGTTCTTTCAAGATATCAAGTTTCATTAAGATCCGGTAACCCGTTCGAAAGTTATGCATGCCACTAATTTCCGGATTCCGCCGTCTCCCCCTTCCCCCACGACGGTCGGATCGGGCGGGTGACTGTATCCAAGTTAATCTGGTCGGGTCTCTGATATGCCTGCCAAGTTTTATCTTGCTACCCCACCTGGAAGTACATCAACTAAGGATCGCCGGAATTCCGGAACCCCCCTCCAACTCCCACCACAGTGTCCAAATCCGGTCCAGTTCTGTCAGTTATTTATTTAGAGCTTGTGCTTGATCTTCCCACCAAGTTTCATCCCGATCGCTCCACTCCGAGAGTTTCACGCGATTTCCGGCTCCCCCTCCGACTCCCCCTCAGATTCATCGGATCCGGTCCGGACTTGAGACCAGACATCTGAGACACGAGGTCTTCCCAGGTATCAAGTTTCATTAAGATCCGATCACCCATTCGAAAGTTATGCATGCCCCTATTTTCTGGATTCCGCAACCTCCCCCTCCCCCCACGATGGTGGGATCGGGCATGTGACTATTTCCAAGTTAGTTTGGTCGGGTCCCTAATATGCCTACCAAGTTTTATCGTCCTAGCATATCTGGAAGTACCCTAACTCGCAAACACCGGACTGACCGACCGACCGACAGACAGACCGACGGAAAAGTGATCGGTATATGGCACTTGGCCGGAAGGCAAGTTCCATAAAAAAAATATGTTTCATAAGCTACTGAGATATTTTTTTAAGGGGTGAGGAGGCCTACTGAATCCATATCTGAACTTAGTTTTCTTGCCGAACAAACGATTCAACTGGAAACTTGGTTGAAGCTCAAAGTTGTTTCTGAAGTCGATTAGAGATTCGGTATCGGGATTAGGAGACATGCTGATTCGATTTTCAACTTTATTTCCTTGACAGATAAGCTGTAGATGGGTCCTTTAGCCATTTCTTTCGAGGCAGAGGAAACACATATGTTTCATAAGCTACTGAGATGTTTGTTTAAGGGGTGAGGAGGCCTACTGAATCCATATCTGAACTTAGTTTTCTTGCTGGACAAATGGTTCACCAGGAATTCGGCCAAAACTGGAAATTTGGTTGAAGCTCAAAGTTGTTTCTGAAGTCGATTAGAGATTCGGTATCGGGATAAGGAGACATGGTGATTCAGTTTTCAACTTTATTTCCTTGACAGATAAGCTGTAGATGGGTCCTTTAGCCATATCTTTAGAGGCAGAGGAAGGGGGTTTCAAGTTAAGATAAAAAACACATATGTTTCATAAGCTACTGAGATGTTTGTTTAAGGGGTGAGGAGGCCTACTGAATCCATATCTGAACTTAGTTTTCTTGCTGGAGAAATGGTTCACCAGGAATTCGGCCAAAACTGGAAATTTGGTTGAAGCTCAAAGTTGTTTCTGAAGTCGATTAGAGATTCGGTATCGGGATAAGGAGACATGGTGATTCAGTTTTCAACTTTATTTCCTTCACAGATAAGCTGTAGATGGGTCCTTTAGCCATATCTTTAGAGGCAGAGGAAGGGGGTTTCAAGTTAAGATAAAAAAACACATATGTTTCATAAGCTACTGAGATGTTTGTTTAAGGGGTGAGGATGCCTACTGAATCCATATCTGAACTTAGTTTTCTTGCTGGACAAATGGTTCACCAGGAATTCGGCCAAAACTGGAAATTTGGTTGAAGCTCGAAGTTGTTTCTGAAGTCAATTAGAGATTCGGTATCGGGATAAGGAGACATGGTTATTCAGTTTTCAACCTTATTTCCTTGACAGATAAGCTGTAGATGGGTCCTTTAGCCATATCTTTAGAGGCAGAGGAAGGGGGTTTCAAATTAAGGATAAAAAACAAATATTATGTTTCATAAGCTACTGAGATATTTGTTTAAGGGGTGAGAAGGCCTACTGAATCCATATCTGAACTTAGTTTTCTTGCTGGACAAATGGTTCACCAGGAATTCGGCCAAAACTGGAAATTTGGTTGAAGCTCAAAGTTGTTTCTGAAGTCGATTAGAGATTCGGTATCGGGATAAGGAGACATGCTGATTCGATTTTCAACTTTATTTCCTTGACAGATAAGCTGTAGATGGGTCCTTTAGCCATATCTTTAGAGGCAGAGGAAGGGGGTTTCAAGTTAAGATAAAAAACACATATGTTTCATAAGCTACTGAGATGTTTGTTTAAGGGGTGAGGAGGCCTACTGAATCCATATCTGAACTTAGTTTTCTTGCTGGACAAATGGTTCACCAGGAATTCGGCCAAAACTGGAAATTTGGTTGAAGCTCAAAGTTGTTTCTGAAGTCGATTAGAGATTCGGTATCGGGATAAGGAGACATGGTGATTCAGTTTTCAACTTTATTTCCTTGACAGATAAGCTGTAGATGGGTCCTTTAGCCATATCTTTAGAGGCAGAGGAAGGGGGTTTCAAATTAAGGATAAAAAACAAATATTATGTTTCATAAGCTACTGAGATATTTGTTTAAGGGGTAAGGAGGCCTAATGAATCCATATCTGAACTTAGTTTTCTTGCCGGACAGATGATTCACCAGGAATTCGGCCAAAACTGGAAACTTGGTTGAAGCTCAAAGTTGTTTCTGAAGTCGATAGAGATTCGGTATCGGGATAAGGAGACATGCTGATTCGATTTTCAACTTTATTTCCTTGACGGATAAGCTGGCTAAATTTGCAAAAACCTGGAAATTTGGATTGAAATGTTCGGCAATCAGTGTCACTAGATCTTTTGCTCTGCATGCAGTTCGCCGGGAATGCTGCTACAATACGAGGAATTTGAAAAAAAAAAAAAAAAAAAAAAATCTTAAGGACCTTTCTGAAGTCGATTAGAGATGAGAGACTGGAGTAAACATGCTTGTTGAATCCATATCTGAACTTGGTTTCCTCATTTGATCTCATTTGATGAGATGTTTGGCCGTAAGCAAAAACTTCAAAACGGTAAAAACAAATTTGCACATATTCAAGCGGTTGATTATGGATAAATAGCAAAATGTCTGGCGAAGACTCGGGAATACACGGTTGTGACACTAAATGTTGATGTATAGTAAGTCTCGATTAGAAGGAGCTGATAGCAATATTTTTACTGCAACTAATAACCTGGCATTGACGGTTGCTTTTAAAATCTGTGATTGCCAATTATATATTTTGTTCTGAACCCGTGTTATGGGACGTTCGAATCTACTTGTTTGGCTTTTCTGGAGAAAGGGAAGGGGGACTGTCCAACTCTAAACAGTTTCTGGAACTGTTTCATTAAAGAACTGGCCAAGAATGTCAAAGGCTGGCAGGCTGGATGTAATTTATTTATTACGTCTCGACTTTGATCACATTTCGTCCGGAAAAGCTGATTTCGCCTTGTTTTAAGAATCATTGCATGGAATTCGATGTTGGGTTTCTGGAAAATGATGATAGAGACAAAGTTGGCCAGGATTCCGTGACGAATTCCCGCTTTCCCGGTGATGACTTCCAAGGAATAGGCTATTAGGCTTAAAAGAGATCGAATGTACAGTCTCATGGGGGACAGACGATAAGGTTTTCCTTGACGGGTTTTGTGCAATTAGATGATAAGATTTCACGACATGGATTATGGTACCAAAACCCTTGTCGGAATTGCAATACGCGATCGCCGGACCCTGATTTTTTGTCCGAGCCTTCGAAGAGGCCCGCGATGCTGCAAGCCTGAATTTTCTTCACTTTCATCAGAAGTTAAAAAAAAATCATTGATGATGGGTTCCAAAAATCCTGGCGAGAATTCCTATCTGCGAGCGCAAGACACTAGATTGTCTGTCTGCAGCAAAGCAAATGTTTGTTCGGAGAGATCACAGCTTGGAAGGTCGCATTATCAGTTATGTTGTTTACCTTGCCCCCCCCCCCCTCCCATTGGCCCATCATTAAAACACACGGCCGACTGCTTTCTGAACATTTTGAAAGAAAAATATGCACTTCTTAAGCTCATTTGTAAAAAATATAACCCGTCATAACCGAAAAGTCCTAGCTTTCCTTTACAACTTCGTTGCAATGCTCCGGTTCCTTTACCTAGCTCCCTTATGGCAAATATTTCCAACTAGTGACAAAAATAAGCTCCGGTCCCACTTCCTTTGGATTTTCTAAATAATTACCTCGGCTCCCCCTTGAGCAAGATATACCAGAATGATTAAAATGTATAATACAAGTGATCCGAGCTTGTTATTTCTAATCCGATTAGCAAGCATAATTCAAACATCCAGTCCCAACGCTGGATATTTATGTTCAGTTGTTGATCAGAGAGTTTTCAGTTCATAATCAACGTTGTTGATTGGTTTACACAGGATCTGAATCAATTTTGAGGGTCGTTTGGGTGACGTTTCTTGTTCTTCCTTAGATTGACATTTTTTTTTTTTTTAGTGCAATAACGATACGTCAGCTGAATTTTATTAGAGCTAGATTTCGGCCCTTCTTGGCAAGGGTCGTCTTCAGGCTCAAAGCCGCTCGAGTTTGAAAAACGACCTTGTGGGAAAACAAACTAAATTCAGTTCAGTTCAGTTCAATTCAGATTTATTTCAACACCAATTACGGACTAGCCGAATAGCAGGTGGTAACGTCAACCATGCATTAAAAGCTAACCAAAGTTGTCAACATAAACATAGAAAGTGGTCAAATTACAAATAAAATACTGAGAACAAACACTATAAAAAACAGTAATAGACAACGGGTGGTAAACTAGACCTACGTTGCCTGGACAACGTGAAGTGTTGCAGCAACCTTTGTTCGGCTTCGCCGACAAAAGTGTTGCGAGAGCAACACTTTGGTTTTGTTTCTTCGCTATCGGTCCACTCGAAAGCAGGAACATGGTTTGATGAACGAAAGCTTGTCAAAGACTTAATTCTAAGTTACAGAGACTAATTTTCTTACCCTCAGATTTAAAGAGATCAAATAAAATGTGCACCAATTTGCTCTAGTTTCTAGCCCCTTATGAACCCCTTCTAGTAACCAATTCCTACTTACAAGTCTCTCCCCATGATAGACATAGTACCAAATTGTTCTCAGTTCAAATACGCCAGAAACAAATGAAAGGATTAATAGGTACACCAACTAGTAAAAGTTACAAGCCCCTCATCGCCGAAGATGATTATGGTCTAACAGTCGATTTTTGCTTACAAGTAAGAACAACAACAAAGGAGGGGACAAAACTATTCTTGTATCTCACGTGTCGGCAAAACACTGGTTGAAGGGTAGGGACTGGTTCGGAAGCCTGTCTTTGAGGCCTCTCCCTTTCTGTTGTAAAATGGGGGGGGGGGGGGAGGGCAGGATGTTGCGAAGGACTGGGTTCAGAAGAATCTGGACACCAAACGTTAAGCACAAATTTACACGACGATGAGACAGGGTTGTCAGATTATATTTTTTTGAGGAAATGGATATAAGGGGCTTTCAGAGATTTATCCGTTATTAGGAGAGCTCGGTATTGTATCCTCTCTAGAGCGTCCGATTGCTCGCGAGTCACACCAAAATGCCATACAGGACAGCAGTATTCTAGGACTGGGCGAATGAATGAAAAATAAATGCGCAATAGATGTTCGGAAGGGACACCATGATGGGAAAGAAGTTTGAGTCCCCGAAGGCCCATATTGGCCTTCTTTAAAATGGAATCTACGTGCTTTTTCCACTTCATATCATTCGTGATGTGTACACCCAGCAGTTTTATTTCTAAAGATTCTAGATTCTAGCTTTTATAAAGATTCTAGCTTCGCAGTCAGCTTGGGCTGAAGGAATATTTATTGGAATTTCTTTGTTGAAATGACAGGCATTGAATAAGGAAAAGATCGATTTCTTCCAACATTATGACGAAAGCGCAGAAAGTTCAACAGAAGTGAAAACCTGAATGTCTCTCCCGGCGTTTTTCGTCGGCAATTTTACAGGTTGTTCTATCTCCAAATCTCTAACTGTCTGCCACGACCACAAGAAAAAAAGGCGCCCTATGAAAACCGCAATGCTGTGACGATTTCCAGGTATTTGAGACAATTTGGACCAGATGAATAGTATCTGCCAGTAGCCAGTGTTCTAGTGGACGCTAGAAATAATAAATTTGTCAAGCAGATCGCTTGATGGTGAATTGACCAGTGACAACACTGTCTAGTGTAGTGTAGTACCAGGAGGATCTGTTCACGGAAAGACGGGAAGTCTGTTAAACGGGGAAAAAGAAAATCTTGGAATCTCTTTCAGTGCCTCAGTGCGCTTAAATCAACACACCTTTTCGATAGGTTTTCACATTCATATAGTGCTGGTTGTCCTTTGGCAACCGTTTAACCCTGCTTAAAATAGTGCATAGTTTTCGAGAAGATATTCAGTAATTACTAATAAGGAAAGAAGCACAAGTGTGGAAAGAATGTCAAAGCAAGGATGAAAGCAAGGATTTGCCCTTCTCTCGAACTAATCATCCGTTAAAACGAAATATTGCCAACGTAGGATATGGTTCGTGTCCACGGGCATAACGTTTAAGAACAGCAGTCGTTTTGTCTCCTAGTTCCTGAACTTCTCAGTCTTGTTTGAAACGAGGACTCTTTTGACACAGCCACGTTACAAAGGACCCGTCAATTTCGAGAGAAGAAATTGTCTCTGGGGTTCATTTGTCCTTGCCATCCTGAGTGTTAAATCAGATATCGATATGCCCTCTGGCCTTTAAGTCGGAGAGGACTGACAGATTTCCCCCGTGGAAAGCCTTTCCCCATTCGTCTACTTTACACTCCACTCTCAAGGATCTTTCTGCTCTATCGATCCAGGTCCGTGACGTCACCACGATTCAGAAGATGGGACTGTCTCTTGCTTAGTTGCGCTGAGAGTCATAAGCATGTACTTTTTTTCTAAGCTAAATGTATGATGTGACTACCAGTAAGACTGGTCATTTTGGATATCGATGCCTTGCTTTGGATTGGACTGTTTTCGGATTGTGTTGGTTGCTGTTGTAATTGGAAAAGGATGCACGTACGAGAGTGACACTGGTAAGAACCATTACGGCTTTGCCCGATGAAAAATGTTTCAAAATAGTAGTATGAATTTGTACGAAAAAGTAGCATGCAGTACGAACTGATGCTACTACATGCTTCTATGTCAAGGCTACCGTGTTAATGCATTCTACTGCATGCTACTATTAGCAAGAGTGGATGCTACTATAGCAAAACATGATGCTACTAGATACGACTGCTTAAGATTGGCCCAGTCTGAGGCACATTAAATGATAGTATTCTTTACTATTACATATCAATACATCCATTTTTTTCGTACAACTATCATACAACTACGCAGGCTAGACATTTTTCATCGGGTGCTTTGGAATCGATTCAGCGGCCTTTTGGCAAAACATTTTTCTAGCTAAAGTAACAAAAGAAAAAAAGTTGTTCGAATATGTCAGCGACTGTCGAAAATCATCCAAGAGTTCGCATTCATTACTTTATTTGTTCGTCTAACTAAAAAAAAGTTGAGTTCCAGTATATGTGTTCATTGCACTCATAGTAGTTTCTGATCTTTACCCGTTAGTACCTGGTGTTTGCTAAAGTATTCTTATATTCTCACCATCTCCCGGTGATAAGTATTCCATCTCCCGGTGACTCCTCACTAGAACCTGCCTCCCAACCAGGATCTAGTAGTCCGTACTTGCGAGGAAAACCCACACAGGTTCGGCAAACGGGTTATACAGTAAATCCAAATATCTTTGAACATTAATTAACTTTTGACCGTGCCATTTTCATCCACTTACTGTGACAAAAGTCAACTACCAGTTGGCCAAAGTAGGTAATTAAAGTTTAACCGAAAAAGGGCTGGTATAGAACAATCTAGTTACCCATCACTTATTCACTGAAATTGGCTTGAAGACCCGCTGAAAATGCATTACTTCGTTGTTCCGCTATTCATGAATAGTCGATTTTCAAATAGTGGAATTTCCGTGTAATTTGTGGTATCTCTATGCGCTTGTATTTTTCTTGTATGCCTTACGAGAAAGGCTTATGATTTGTTTTTGTTCAGGCACTACGCAATCTTCACCAATCTGACCACTGCCCACTGAAAAGCCGCGTTTGTGTTGAGATTAAAATTTCCCACGTCATAGTAGAATTTACGCTGTGGGGACGGCCGCAGATATTCCGAACGTTATAACCAGAGCAGATAGTAGAAAACAAAAAAAAATCCCTTGCAGGAACCCAATAACTTAGTGTATTCAATTAGACAACGCAAGAATAAGTTGGCTTTTCAGTTGAACTTTAAGGGCTGCTAACAGTATATACACTGTAAAAAAACTCTCCGCTTTCAGATAACTTAATCTGAAGTATTTTGCATTCTAGCGTTTTAATCCTCCATCGGATTGTAACTCTCCGAACTCGGAATAAAAATGTCTGAATTCGTTGATGCACAAATACTAATGTCCGAGGAGATGATTTTTACAGTGTAGGCTACCTGAATGGGTGTTTGTCGTCTTCATTTTACCATTTTTTTATTAATCTTTTCTACCATTTTTTAACTGCACTGTTCAAAGTTAACTAGCGTGCAAGGAAGCCAAACCGCTTCTGCAACACTCACCTAAGTGAATCCAAAAACGTGTTATAAAAGTAGGAAAGGATGTAAGGAAATGGTATTTCAATACCATTCTTCCGATGTTATACCGCTGAAGAGGATAAAGAAAGTAGAGGTTAAGTAACCCGATGGACGTGATGTGCTGCTATGCAAAATGAAAACTTATTAATTCGATGGACAAATAGTTTTCGATGCTTCAGTGAAGTTTTACTCAGATTTGGTTCACATCACTTGATTTGTATTTATTCCCCAAAAGACGGAGAGCTTTCTTTAATTGGAGAACATCTCTCTGTCTTTGGCCTGCTCTTCAAGGCGAAAAACGGGAAAGACAGGACTCCTGTTCTGATTTTCTTCTTCTTTTTCCTTGAGACAGAACCCCTGTTCTGTTGTAATTCTTCTACGTCTTCCAGAATCTAAAACTCGTGCAAAAATTTCTCAGCGAAATATCAAGATTGATTCGGTATAATTTTCCCGTTTGCGATGTCAAAACTGTCAGAAATTTAATAACAGTAAACACATATGGATTGCCGACGTGATGCCGAGAATGTTTACGTTATGGCCATGTTATTTTACGCGCCCATTTTTCAATTTCAATTCAATTCAATATAATCTAAAAAACAGATAACGGACCGATGGGTTGTTTTTACGTCAAAATGTAACGTAATAACAGAACAATCTACAAGTATATACAGTTTTGCGACGTTTATACCGACGTCTTATAATAAATATGGTCAATAACATGCTAGACTACGATTAATAAAATACAAATAACATGAAAATTAACATTCAAAAGCGCTCTGAGTTATATAAACGAACAGTCTTTCAAGACTGTAGTTCAAACTCGAATTCGATACCCGTAGGATGGTCTTCTGGAAGCTCTCAAAGTAGCTCCCAGCAGAAAAATGAAAAAGACAGAAAAGTATTTAGCTGGCTTATTAAGTTAATAGTAAACGTTAATAATATTAACAGATAGCTATTTGATTGACCAAGTGCCATAAAGCGATCGCAATTTCTGTCTGTCCGTCGGTCTGTCGGTCGGTCAGGCTTGGCTAGTTCGGGCACTTAAACATAAGCTAGGACGATGAAACTAGGTAGGCGTATCAGGGACCTGAAAAGATTAACTTGGGAATAGTCACTTACCCGATCCTTCCATTGCCATACCCGATGCCTTGTCCGCCATGCCTTACCCGATCCTGTCATTGTCATTGTGGGGGGAGTGGAGGGAGAGACAGGCTGGATTCTTGAGATATTTATAAATTTTGAACCGGTGATCGGACCTCAATGAAACTTGATATTTGGAAAGACTTACGGTCTCAGACGACCCACTTAAAAGTCAAGAAATCTTGGGAAACGCTTAGAATAGAGGGATCGGGATGAAAGTTGGCACTGTGTGGTGAATTTGGGGGAGGGGGGGGGGATTTTGGTGACCCCATGGGTTTAGTAGTTCCTGATGTACAAGGACGATTGAAACTCAATTGGCAATTGGCATTTGCATGCTCTGTCGATCGTGGGGTGTGGGGATGGGAATCCGGAACCTAGTAACATTCATAACTTTTGAACGGGCGATCGGATTTGAATAAAACTTGGCAAGTGGAAAGAATTGCCGTCTTAGATGTTCCGTTGCAAGTTCAGACCGGGTTCGATACTTGGGGGGGAGGAGCTTGAGGGGGCACCGGGGTTTTTAGTGAAATGCTCAACGTCGAATTTGATGGGAAGAAAAAGCATAAGCCCTAGATATGTTCCTGACAGAATCAGATATTATCGGGTCTCTTTGGAGGAGTTTAACTTAATTTAATTTCAAAATAAATGCGGCATACATTTCATGCGCCAGCAAATTACCTTGTCAGTAACCCACAACTAAAGCATACATACAATTGTCATAGAATAAATCGAAATTCCGCTGATCGCGAATTAGGATACTTCCAGAAGTTCCGGATGTGCGAAGGACGATGATTCTTGGCAGGCATGTTAGTGACCCGACGGAATAGACTTAACCACACCTCCTGTAGACAGCCTAGTAAACATTTAAGTTTGCCTACATGGTAGTTTGCATTCAGCGGACCCTTGCAACCAAGATCTTTCTCTAACAATCATGTTTTTGCAGCTCACATGAAATAGGTCATATAAACATTTGAAACTTCAGACACAGCTTATTAATTGTTCAATTCTCAGAGCAAAATTTCGCATGCGTTTAAAATTCGCTCCGGAAAAAGTAGAATAGTTTCTACACAAATCGGAACGAAATTATCGGACCGAATCCGTATGCAATGCGTCCAAATTCCGGAGCGGAGTAGAAAATTCGCACCGGACTGCGAAATTCGGACTGTGTGTGCACGCTACCTTACTGCCACAAATGGATGAAATGTCGCTGTTCAACTGTAAAAAGATAAACTGCAAATCAAAATACTGGTCAGTCAAGTAGTTCCTTAATTGCATCTTCCTTTGATACTCTTCAGGACTGTTCCAACTTACATGCACCTCCTGTATTTTATATAAACAATACAAAATATACAATTTTTAATGAGCAAAGAATTTGAATCGATTCGGCAAATCATCAGCCTCATCTGGCTGTAGGCTAAGCAGTGGAATTTTCAAGTCTAGGGCCAAATTTTCCGTCCGAATTTCGTTTTTCTATAAAACCGGTCGGGCATAGTGACGCGAATTTCGCATGCGCGTTTTTGCGTGCGGAATCTTACCGGACTGTGTGTGCACTTAGCTTTAAGGACCTTACATAATGCCCTAGGAAGACTCCCGTTCCTGGATCCGACTATTTTTGGGGGAGTTAAGGGAATATCGGAATGCGGAAATTACTGACTTCCGTAGGTTGCGCGAATGGAAACTAGAAATCCTATTTCTAGGTCCGATCCTAGGAGGGTTGAAGTGGGTATTTGTTACGTTCTGGTCTACTTTCTTGCTCCAAATACGTGCACCTACGCCATATCAGCTCGTAGCTCTTGTTTTTGCATTGTTTCTGCTATATTGTCCACTAAGCTTGTGAACGCTATTGATATCACAGCCAATGAAAATTGCGAGATTGAAGACTCGTCTCGGTTAAGAATTTACTCTGTTTTGAGTATTTCTGTATGTTGGCTGGTGTTAAAATATTACAGAAAGAAAATATACAGCTGTATCCGCAGTAGTCATTCCCGTCGACATGTCGCGGTTCCTCGCCACATCAGTTTAATTTTCGTTCTTGATATCTTTTAGAAGTCTTTATTTTCTAGGCTTAAGAGAATCCATCGCATAGCTAAAAGCTTCCATGAAATCGATAGCATCAATATCGTCATAGCGCAGATGACGCCTTTTGCAGGTGTTTCAGCGCCTAAAACAGATTTTATAGCCCGTAGGAAAGGATGTTTCATGTAGAAAACAATCAAGGCTTATCAGCGTCCGTTTATTTGTTATGTTTTGGGATCCCAAAACATAAGTGAAGGGATAAAATATTTGTTCGTCTGCCTGTCTGTCGGTCCGTCCGTCCGTCTGTCAGAACGATAACTCCCGAAGGGAAGGAGATATTTTGATGAAACTTGGCGTGAGGATTCTTTGGGTAAAGGGACAGGTTAAGTTCGTAGATGGGCCCCAAAGCTGTATATTTAGGAGTGGGGGAGGTATTTCAAATTAAGGGTCGAAATAAATATTTTCCAAAAGGAATGAGATAGTGGATCTAGCGGTAAGGAGACATGCTGCTCGTCGGACAAGTAGTTCACTCGGTATCCGGCAAAAACCGGAAAATTCGTAACAAGGAAAAATTGAATCTGAAGTTGATTAGATATTCGATTCTGGGGCAAGAGGACATGCTGAATCCGACTAGGAAAATAATGTTTTCGCCGGACAAGAAGTTCGCCTGGAATCCGGAAATTTAGCGTGAAGTTTTAAAACCCAATGATATAGTCGATATACAGTGAGGAGACATGCTATTACAGCTTTGGAACATAGTGAAGATAAACAAAAAGTGTATGAGATCAGTTTAGTTATCTCCTAAGTCCCAACCGGCATTTACTTGGTCGAAAAAATAGAATGCATCAGAACTGTCTGGGGAACAACTTAATAAAATTGGTCGACCAATTTTCGGAAAAACCTGGTGGCTTTACCAGTTCCTGCCCTACCCCTTTATCCATACAGGCGAAAGCTCTGCGCGTCAGTGACGATACGCTTTGTATAATCTATGGAAGCCGGAACGGATAGTGACCTCCGGTCGCGTGACACGTGCTCAGTGTTTCTTGGGTTTAATCAAAGACTATAGCTGCGTTCGTTGCACTCCGGGCTGTCTCTGGTGTTTAGTCACCAGTGTCCGGTTCTTCCCTTAAAACGCGTTTTTTTTGTTCACCTGTGAGTTGATGAAAACTGGCTAACTCCTCGCTGAAGCCGGGCTCACGAGCAGGTTCTGGTTAGTCCGCACCGGTAAGATAAAACCGGACACTGGTTAGTTCAAAAACGGGTTATAAGACTGGTGAGAAGTCACCGGTGGATGCAAAAACGGCTTATAAGAAAAACCGGAGACCACCGGTGAGAACTCCCGTGACAAAGAACGCAGCTTATATACATCTAGCCTACTTGGACTTTAGTCACGGCAGTCTATCGTGTTGGGTGGTCGAAGGGGTTGAAATATGATGTTCAAACTTTCTATGAGGAATCACTGGCAAAGTACCGGCCAAGTTCGTACATGGGTCCTTTAGGCAAAGGAGGAGGTTTCGAATTAAGGGTGAAAAAAATATGTTTTATAAGCTAATGAGGTAAGAGGTAAGGAGGCCCGCTGAACCTACATCTGAACTTAAGTTTTCTTACCGGACAAATGATTCGCCAGAATTCGGCCGAAACTGGAAATTTGCTTGAAGCTCAAGGTTATTTCTGAAAATGATTAGAGATTCGGTATCGGGGTAAGGAGACATGCTGAACCGAATTTTGAACTTTATTTCCTTGACGGATAAGGTGGAGAAATTTGTCAGAACCTAGAAATTTGGATAGGAAGGTTCGGCTCTCAATGTTAATGCGGTTGATTATGGATAAATAGCAAAGTGTTCAAGGGGTCTGGGGAAGACACGGAAATCTACATGATTCGATTGTCTGGATCAAGAAGTCCAGTAAATAATACATTTTGGGATCCCATCGAAACCTTTGGTTTTGTCCTTTTACTTCCCGGGCATTGGTTACGGCCCTATAAAAAGCTAGGCTTCACCTTCCAGATTTTTCTTCCTGATTCAAGACAGCTATTTTGGTCGAGACGGATCTGGAAGGTGAAGCCAGGCAAAAATGTCTGGAACTCCGGGGTGTAGCACACCCCAGATTCCGGATGTTTGGAAGGTGCCATAGGGCCATGCCATTCATCACCTCTTAGATAATTTAAATGATGGATTTGAAAGAAAGTCTATCCCTCTAACAGTATTTATTGATTTAAAGAAGGGATCGACTAAAACCAGGAAGGGAAGGGAACGCGGGAAAAGCAGGAAGGCATACTAAAACCAGGAAGGGCATCCTAAAACGAGGAAGGGAATACTAAAACGAGGAAGGAATTTAACTCTGCGATAAAATGCAAAGCTGCACCCTTCCCTTCCTCTGTTTAGTATTCTTCGAGGGGTCGGCAACTTTTCAAACTCAAAGTTGACCATCCCTTCCTCGTTTTAGTATCCTGACATGGGTATGCATTAACTTCAGTGAGGGGCCGGCAAGTATCAAAATTGTAATTCACCTTTTCATTTCTTAGTTCTGACGGTAGGCGACTAAAATCCTCGGAGTCCAGCGAGGGGTCGGCAACTCAGATATTTCAAGTCTACCATTTCCTTCCTCGTTTTAGTGCTTTCAAGGTACTAAAACGAGGAAGGAAATGGCGGACTTGAAATATCTTAGTTGCCGACCCCTCGCTGGACTCGGAGGATTTTAGTTGCCGAAGTTGCAAAGAAGAATAATTCCCGATTTCCTTTCTCGTTTTAGTGCTTTCAAGGTACTAAAACGAGGAAGTGAACGGTGGACTTAAAATATCTTATTGGCCGACCCCTCGCTGGACTCGGAGGATTTTAGTCGCCTACCGTCAGAACAAGAAATGAAAAGGTGAATTACAATTTGTATAGTTCCCGACCCCTCACTGAACTTAATGCCTACCCATGTCAGGATACTAAAACGAGGAAGGGATGGTGAACTTTGAATTTGAAAAGTTGCCGACCCCTCAAAGAATACTAAACAGAGGAAGGGAACGGTGCGGCTTTCCAGTTTTAAATTCTGGCGACAGCCTTCCTCGTTTTAGTATGCCCTTCCTCGTTTTAGTATTCCCTTCCTGGTTTTAGTATGCATTCCTGCTTTTCTCGCGTTCCCTTCCCTTCCTGGTTTATTCAATCCCTTTAAAGAAAGCTTTCGATACGGTAGATTTCAGCATACTTTTGAAGCGGTTAAAAAGTCTAGGTATTAAAGATAATGCTGTAAATTGGTTTCAATCTTACCTTCACGGTCGGTCTATAAGTGTTGTTCACAAAGATATTGTCAATGTCGTGCTGCCCGTCACTTGTGGTTTGCCGCATGGCTCCGTTTTAGGACCCCTTCTATTTCTAATTTATGTGGATACCTTACGGTATTATATAAGTGATGGTGTGATAACTTCTTTTGCCGACGATACAGCTATTACTGTTTTTGCCAAGTCAGTTCATGAAGCTATGGAAAAGCAAATCGTGCACTCGAGCGTCTCCGTGTCTTCGTGAATGTGAGTTGCCTTGCTGTCAACGCAAAGAAGACCAGCTTCGTGATTTTTAGCAGAACTGGGTCTCTATCCGGATCTGAAGTTATCCAACAAGTTTACGACCTCCGTTACCTGGGATTCCATATCGACTGCAATCTTAGCTGGAAGAAGCACAGGGAAATAATATCAGCCAAAGCTTCTAGAGGTCTAGGGATAATCCGAAAACTGAAACATACATTTCCATTCTCAACCCTGAAGCTTATATACTGCTCCATTCTTGAACCCTATATTGGGTACGGGTGCTCGGTATGGGCAGGGACCCATACATTTCCTGTAATGATTCGCCATTCAGGGGGCTTGCCAATAAGAGATTTCTGATGCGCTCTTGACCGAGCGTCAGATAGTTCGAGAAATACCCACGGGGATAAAATACCCAACTATCCAGATAGACAAAATTTTTCGCAGCTGTTGTGCTGAACTATGAATATTTCTCTGTAATGGAAGAGTATCCTGGATTATTTTGTCCTAGCTTAGGTACCTGGTGGCATTCTGAATAAGATGGCTATCTATATCTATCTAAGCAAGAACGCCGATTCGACCCAAGCGGAATTTCTCGAAACTAGGTGAAGCTCGGGCAACATAGCAACATAGAAGCATAGGAAATGACAAGCCCCCTGAATGGCGAGTCATTACAGGAAATTTATGGGTCCCTGCTATGGGTCAGTAACTTCATAAGTAATTACAAAAGGATTCAAATAGTGCAAAACAAAGCAATGAGAGTACTCGGTGAATTGCACCAGTGTGAAAACACTGTTGCATGTTATAAAAAGCTTGGTGTTTTGAATGTTGGACAACAGCGTGACTACCAGCTATCAGTTTTTGTATTTCAGTGTTTAAATAAGTTGTCCCCTGAGTACTTCTGAAATATTTTTTCCCAGAATTCTGTTTACCATGAATATGCTACCAGAAATGGTGACCATCTGGTTCATGAAATCCGACACTCAACGAGGTCAGGTTTCGCTGTTAGAACCATCTCTGTTTCAGTGTGGAATGGTCTCCCGGATAGTATTAGCGCGGCCGGTAACATAATTTTGTTTAAAAGAAAGTTAAAGAAATTTTCAATTGAGAAAGGTGGTTGAATTTTGTGGGTTGTTGGAAGGGGGTGTAGGGAGGCGGGGAGTGAAGAGGTGGGGTGGGGGGAGGTGAGATGGGGGCGGTGGGTAGGTTGTGACGAGGGAATCGTTTTTCTTTCTTTTCTTTTTTTTACTCTCTTTCTTTACCTCTTTTTTCTTTTCTTTTTTTGAAAATATATTAGATTAGTTTTTGGGATCCCAAAACGTAAGTTGAGGGATACCTATGACATCGCAAAAGTTGTCCGTCTGTCCGTCCGTCCATCTGTAAGCACGATAACTCTCGAAGGGAATGAGATATTTTGATGAAACTTGGTGTGAGGATTCGTTGGGTCGGCGGACCAGTCGAGTTCGTAAATGGGCTTTGTAGCCCTACATTTAGGGGTGGGGGAGGGGGTTCAAATTAAGGGGCAAACAAAATATTTTGAAACAGCTAATGTGATAGTCGATTATGGGGTAAGAAGACATGCTGAACACGATGGTGAAAACCATTTTGTAATCGGACAAGTAGTTCGCCCGGAATCCGGCCAAAACCGGAAAGTTTGTTAAAAGTAAAAGTTTTGTTTGAAGTTGATTAGATGTTTGATTTAGAGGTAGGAAGGCATGCTGAAGACGGTGGTGAAAACCATTTTCTCGACGGACAAGTAGTTCGCCCGGAATCCGGCCCAAACCGGAAAGTTTGTTAAAATTAAAAGTTTTATTTGGAGTTGATCAGATGTCCGATTTAGGGTAAGAAGACATGCTGAACTTTTATGTGAAAACAATTTTCTACCCGGACATGTAGTTCGCCCGGAATCCGGCCAAAACCGGAAAATTGTTAGAAGTTAAAGTTTTATTTCTAGCTGATTAGATAACCGATTTAGGGGTAAGAAGAGACGCTGAATCCGTGTTTGACAATCATATATTACCCGGACATATAGTTCGACCGGAATCCGGCTGGAGTCGGAAAATTTGTTATAAGTTAAATTTTTATTTGAAGTTGATTAGATGTTCATTATTGGGGAAAGAAGATACCCTGAGTTCGTTTTTGAGCTTTCTTTTTTCGCCGGACAAGTAGTTCTAGAGTTCGGCCGAAACCGGGAAATTGGCAGAAGTGGCAGGAACTTTTCGTCAAAACAGATATGACTTATACGGGTAAACACACATGCTGAATCCATATCTGAACTTGGTTTTCTCAGATGATTAGCTATTTGGCCTTAATCTGTTTCTGAATTTTAATTGTAAGAATGTTCAAGGATTCTGGCGATGACTGGATCTGGCTAAGACAAGACCCAGTTGTCTGGATCAGATATTGAATTTTTGGGATCCCATCCAAAAGTTTGGTCTTGTTCTGTTATTATTTATTGAATAATTGTAAGTTAAAAGGTGGTTAGAAGATACAAGCCACCCACAGGATTTTTGTCTTTTATGTGGTTGTCGAGTTTTTTGTATAATGTAGTTGTGTTTTTTGGTGAAGTAAAAAAAATCTGAATCTGAATCTGAATCTGAGGCAACCCGTTCGAGAGACAAAACAAATATGCAAATGTAGGAAGAAAAGGGAAAGTGATTGAGTGACTGGGATGAAAGATATGTTTGAAGTGCGAAGGCGACATCTAGGAAATGTTGAGGATTAGCAAAATTTAGCTGTCATCATTAACATGAAAATCTGGAAGAGTTGGCTTCACTGTGCGGAAGCCTCGGACATCTGGAAATCTGGAAGGTGAAGCCTGGCTTTATTCAGCCATATATCTTGGTGCCCTTGATGTATACCTTGCACTGAATGAATGAATTTTATTGACCCACTGCACTACAATGAGGACTAGTGGAGTATAATAAAAGAAACTGGAAAAGGAAAAAGCAAAAACACAAAGTACATGAACAATAACAATAACACTTAAAGGACGGTAACTAATCATACTCGATCATTCCTGGCCGCACAGACGGGTGATCCAGGGGTGGTTGCAAGAACGAAGGATTCGAGCACGGAGATCTTCCACCGCGGTAACAGGTTCATTAACTTTAAATCTGTTGATTAAATAGGTGTTCCGCGTCCATAGTGGCAATTTTAGCAAAAATTTATGGTAACGAAAGAATAGTGAACGAATATGTTTCATTTTAAAACGGGTAATAATTTTCCAGAAGGGGGTGAGGTAGAGGACATGAGGAACTATTGACAGTAGTTCATCCGAGAACAGCTATTCCTTAGAATTGCATTTTACCACCAAAACAGTCTATGCCTTCCTAACTACAACGCAGTGTTTCAATCGTGAGCAACAGTCCACAAATAATGAGTTGCATGTAAGACTTGTGCCAGAAAATCACAAAAGAAATAAATTTTGTAGTGAAGAAATTGGTAAGCGTTTGAGTTATTCGTCTTGGGTCTTCGCGGTATTTCCTCAGGAAGCGAAAACTTCTCATCAAGTCGCTCACATATTCTTGCTTTTTCAGGTTTACTCTTATCTGACGACTACCTAGTCGACCAGCTCTCCGAATACTTAAAGAGCCGCTCCCATCTGGCCTCTCGGAATGTGCCGATTTCCGCCCGGAACAACCATATCGAATTTTCGAAGAAACCGGACAAATTGCATCGGTTTCCGCAAATCAGGGTTCGCCCGCACTCAAAGCTTTTGGAACAGCTTGAATCTGAAGATGATTTGATTGGTCAAAAGCTTGAGGATCCTCGCGAGGAAGAGGAGCTTAAGAAGTTTGCTAGAGATAACCACGCCCACTTTAAATCCTGGGATAGCAGGACGCCAAAGGATGTGATCCATAGACCGGATAAGGTGAGTCGATCTTTGCATTCTTTTTCCGTGGTTTCGCTTTCCGGAAGTTTCGCCTGAGAAGAATTTCCGGTTCGCTCCTCACTTTTCCCCACGGCAGAAGAATAATTGGAACTTTCTTTGCCTCTAGGTCAGTAAATCAGTTCGTCCAATGTTGTAGGTTTTCTAATACAGGATTAAATACTTGAGTAGTAATACGTGGACCTGTTTATTCAAACAATGTTTACAACGGATACGTCAGCTACGATTCTTCACCAGCGATATTTCGGCCCTTCTTGGTAAGGGTCCTCGTCAGGCTGTCAATCCTCTGGGTCAACGTCGGGGAAGGAAATAAACCTGTAATCCATACCTGTAAATCAGATTACAAGTTTGTTCCTGTAAACCCATCCATACCTGTAAACCAGATTACAGGTTTGTTTCCTTCCCCGATATTGACCAGAGGATTGACAGCCTGACGAGGACCCTTCCCAAGAAGGGCTGAAATATTGCTGAAGAAGAAATCGTAGCTGACGTATCCGTTGTAAACATTGTTTGAATAAATGTTTCGAAGTCAGCTTGGGCTCAAAGAATATTTATCTTGGACCTGTTCCTTTCTTTTTGGCAAGCATTGAGTTTTCTCCCGATTTGGCATTTCATCTCAATTAGCCAACAAGGCCGAAGGTTTCACTGGGATTCCAAACTGTCTTGAACATTCGCCTGGACAGAAATCTGCTATCGATTCCCGCCGAGCTTCGAGCACCCTAACAACAAGGAGTTTTGTAACCGATTGGGCAGGTTCATCATTCATTCATTCATTTCATTTCTGTACAGACACAGTGGTAATGAGTTTCCTCTCGGCGAAGCTGAATCCCGTGCGATCGCAAAAATCCGCCTTTTTTGACAAAATCCGACTACTTCCGGTACAAATTCCAAGCTTGATTATGTCTAAAACTCCCAACTAATGGTACTCTCTCCCACTTAATATATTACGAAATACGCCACAGGCGAAATTTTTGAAAGCATTTATGATCAGAGCGTCTTTTAATCGCCCATACATTCCGCCGACAAGTATCCATCTTAGCTGGAAAGAAGAAGAAGAAACAGGTGACTCCAAAACCAAAATGCAGAAGAATCTCTACCCTTTCGACTACCCAATCGAACAGCAAAAACAGCAGCCGTGTCCAGAACGAAATCATAGCACCTGCTTCAACTCCAACCAATTTTCAGAGAAGAAATTCACAAAATCAGATATTTGAGGAAGAATCTGTAATTTTTTTTTCACAAGTTCATTTTCCAGCTTCAGCGGCTTGAGCCTGAAGAGGACCCTTGCCAAGAAGGGCCGAAATATAGCTCTAGTAAAATGTAGCTGACTTATCCGTTTTGCACCGCCAAATATAACTATGATATCATCACAGACCTGCCTACATCTTTGACCACGAGAACTCCCAAACTGACTGAGATATTTTGCCGGAAGTTGGTACATGGCTCTTCCAATCGCCACTCACTAAAAATACATATAGTGGTCATCCAGGATAAAGTAGGTATAAAGTAAATATGGGCTGTGATTACCGTCACCAAAATCTTTTCTTTTATAATCATATCAGGCTCGTCTTTCCAGCCCCTCTACCAATCTTAATACTCTTGATGACTAACTCTCCTTGCCAATGCAAAATCGCCGAGTACCTAGCGGAAGAGCCAGAAGTGGCACCACAGCTGTCCCTGACGATAGCCGTGATTAGTGACGCAGGATTTGAGTTGTTGTGTTTGAGTCGTTAATGAGATGTTTTTTCGTTCTTCCTGAGGATCACTGGCGTGTTCTGGACTTAGTCGTATAGAGTATTGCCGTTCAGGAAAAATGTAAAAAACAAACCTCTTTTCTGCCAAGATACAGAGATGTTTATACAAAAGTAAATAATGTTAAAACTGCCATAGACAAAATATCGACAATCAGCTTGTTTTCTGCTAAACTGGAACAAAACCAAGTTGTTTTCAAATTATACGCCGCAGGGTGAATTCACGATTTGCATTGTGTCGATTTGCAATCGAACTGCATTTATGTAACTGTGACAAGCTAAAAATACGACTGTAATTTTGATGACCTCGAAACATACGACTGTCTCGTAACCTGTGATTAGAAGATTTCGTCGTAACGCACGATTATACAGGTCATCACTCTGACCAGTTTACAACGTACGACTGTCATTCTGACTACTATAATAATCTTGATAAGAGTATGATTACCTGTGGCTTACCCATGGTTCATACTGCTGCGATTTCGCGCAAAATTTTGCGTCATGCGACATACGACACAAATCGTGCGACAAGCAACGCAGAAATTTGGCGTTTTGTGGCAGTGTCGGATGCGTTGAAATATTTCAACTGATCCGACATAACGCGTGCGATTATTGAGGGAAAGAAAAGAAAAAACAAAGACTAGTTAATTTTCAAGACTAAAAATTGCTCTACCTTGATCTGAATATAATCCTAGGACGGCTGAATGCAAAATATCTTCTGAATAAACTTGTGTTAACCTGTTTTGAACAAGATTTCGAAGATGGCAAATCGAGGAAAAGCAGCAATGGCAACGCTGTTTAGGAATAGCAATTTGATGGGAATAGGTGACTTAAAGATGCACAAAAATGTGTTCAACTAAAAAATAAGGCCAATACTGCATTATGGAGGAGAAGTATGGGGACTAGAGGTGGCAAAATCGTTAGAAACTCTACAGCTGCAATATTATAAACGAATGCTAGGTCTGCACGTCACAACCCACACACTTTTCATCAAGGGAGATTTGGGACTTTTTTCCATGAGAAAACATAGGCAGATCCAATTAATCAAGTTTTGGCTGAAAATATTGCAATATTCCTCCTCGAGACTCATCAGAGCAGCTTATGATGAATTACTGGTCCTGGGACAAAAATCTTCATGGCCCTTCCAGGTCAAAAAACTTCTGGACAACACTGGTTTATCGTATGAGTGGAACGGAGGCCCAATCTCAGATCACAAAGTTTTCCTGTCAGAGATCCAATTAAGGCTGGAAGATCAAGAAATCCAGAAATGGTGGAGCGACCTTAGCCAGTCGGAAAGTTTAAGTTCGTATTATAAGGTGAAAGAAAAATATGGTGAAGAGTTTTATTTCAAATTAGGGATTCCAAAAGAATCCCTGAGGTCGTGGATGCAGGTGCGAGCGAACTGTCTCCCTCTTTATAGTGTTTGGAAAAAAAGGTGTTACCCGGAAATGCGGTATACTTGCCCTATTTGCGTTGATTTTGATGGGCTGGACAATTTTCTTTTTAGGTGTCAGGGGCTAAGCGAGGTAAGAGGGAGTTTTCTTGGGGATGGTGGTTGCGAGCCCCTTCTTGGAATTTTGAAGTCGACGTCGAAAGTAAATATAGTAGCAGTTGGAAATTTTGTCCGGAAAGGTCTTATTACTCGAAAGTTGAGCGTTACATGATTTTGTTTGGTAGTTGTTTGTTGTTGTATATGTATGTATACGGCCTGAAAAATGGCTTTCAATACAGTCATTCATTCATTCATTCATTCATATGGGGTTTGACTGAAAATTTCCTAATGGTGGGTGGCATTCAGATGGGTAATCTCCCAGCATCTTCGATATTGTTTCCCAAGGGTTTCTTTGTCCTTTTGCAGAATAATCTCGTCGAAAATTTCGTTTTCCATTTGCGTCTGTGTAGTAGTGGGAAGGTCCATGCGATTTTGTCGCACGTCGGAACATCAAAGAAAAAATCGTGTCGCATCGAAGCAGCAGTGTGAACCAAGGGTTACAAGCTGGGATTGACTAAAACCAGGAAGGGAAGGGAACGCGAGAAAAGCAGGAAGGCATAATAAAACGAGGAAGGGCATAGTAAAACGAGGAAGGAATTCAAGGCTGTGAAAAATGGAACGCTGCACCGTTCCTTTCCTCTGTTTAGTATTCTTCGAGGGGTCGGCAACTTTTCAAACTCAAAGTTCACCATCCCTCCCTTGTTTTGGTATCCTGGCATGGGTAGGCATTAAGTTCAGTGAGGGGTCAGCAACTACCAAAATTGTAATTCACCTTTTCATTTCTAGTTCAGACGGATACTAAAACGACGGATACTACAGGATATTAAAACGAGGAAGGGATGGTGAACTTTGAATTTGGAAAGTTGCCGACCCCACAAAGAATACTAAACAGAGGAAGGGAACGGTGCGGCTTTCCAGTTTTGAATTCTGGCGAAAGCCTTCCTCTTTTTACTATGCCCTTCCTGGTTTTAGTACGCCTTCCTGCTTTTCTCGCGTTCCCTTCCCTTCCTGGTTTTAGTCGATCCCTTACAAGCTCGACTGTCGTTCTGACATGTGGAAACATAAGCTGCGTTCTTTGTTACGGGAGTTCTCACCGGTGGTCTCCGGTTATTCTTATAAGGCGTTTTTGCATCCACCGGCGACTACTCACCAATCTTATATCCTGTTTTTGAACTAACCGGTGTCCCGTTTTATCTCACCGGTGCGGACTAACCAGAACCTGCTCGGGAGCCCGTCTTTACCGAGAAGTTAGCTACTTTTCGTCAATTGACGGGGTTTCGTGCAAAACCAGAATTTAGGCCGTTTTTGCACTCAACGGGGACTACCCACCGGTGAACCAAAGAACGCGTTACAAGAGAAGAACCGGACCCCGGGGACAAAACACCAGAGACAGCCCGGAGTGCAACGAACGCAGCTATACACCCGAGTACGATTCTCTGAGGCTCGCAAGCTCAGTACAGTCGAATGATCTCTGACAAGGTCAGAACATACGACCAAGAACAAATAATCATATAGAACCTCTACCATGCAGCGAATGAATACCACAATAAATCTGAGCGGACCTAGAGGTATTTACTGTAGCTTTTTACCCGTCTACTCTACTTCCGTCTTCGCCGTTGCTCATCGCAGAGAAAGAAAATGCAGGAGGCGTACTCCGCGCTGACCCGCTCTTGAGCGCGTCTAAAGAACCAATCAGCTTTGTCTCCTACTTTTCCTCAAGGTGGTTTTGCAGCGAATTGTAGAGGTAATGAAACGTGGTGTGGCGCGAAGCTTCTAACCTCCGCTCGTTCGCAGCGGAAAAGGTACGGGGAAATACTCGACTCCGCGTAGTCATAGTACAGAGATAGGGAGACGGTGGTTCTATCTGATTATTTGTTCTTGATACGACTGAGTACGACTTTTTGAGGTTCGCAAGCTCATAACATTCGTCTGATCTTCTGACTAGGTCACAACATACGACTGAGAGCACGTTTCTCTTAGGAAGGGACGGGGGGGGGGGGGGGGGCACAGATTGGGAAACTCTGGTGATTCGAATCCCCAGGTATCTGGGAATCTGGAGATGAAGCTTGGAATAAGCCTGTCATTGTGTTAGAATAAATGCTTAGGCAAGTTGCTAAGGAGAATCCACTCGTTCGTCAGAACGCTAACTGTTGGAGAAGTTTAGGCAAAGGAAGTCATTATTCACTCATTAGTGATTCTGCCTTTCGCTGAGATAACTCGCGCTGGGAGAGGGAGGGGAGGGTTCATCGATCACAGCTTTCCATAAATATCCCTTCAGCCTAAGCTGACTGCGAGTCATATTTTATGATAAACTCTAAACGGGTAAATCATCTAAGATTTGTTCCAGCAATATTTCGCCGCGTTCATCCCCGGTTCGAGCTTCTAGCTACCGTTTGAAGAAGACTCTTGTCAATAAGGGCCTCACTTACCCATTTAGTATTTATCAAATGTGTTTCCCGTGAATGAATGATGAATGAACGATGAAAAAAAATGATGAATGAATAAATACATAAAAATAGATTTGGATATGTCAATACAAATAAAGACACTTCAAGCTCCCATGCGGTGCATTACAGGCATGGGTGTAGGCTGGCACAAGAAAGCGTAGGCGTATGCCGAGAAGTCATCGGATTTCGCCAACTAAGGCCAGTTTTTTATACGTACGGATACGGATTAGTCGGACGCGCCCAGTGACTACACTTTTTTGCCATCGTCACACCTTGGTCAGACACAGAGCGTGTTCCACCCTACTTACCGTAGTTACTACTCATGACGTCACAAATTCGGGCTTTTTGCCGTTAAGGTTGGGACGACTTTTCTGTTTTCCAGCAGAATATCATACCTCTGGCGAACCCGACCAATCACGTCACAGAGATGCGTAGTAACCACGCTTATTACGCTCCCGAGCATGGTAAGCAAATAGTTACTATTAGTTACTATTTCGAGAAGGTTGGAACGGTCAACGTAGTAACTTTTTACGAGGTTGGAACGAAAATAGTAACTAATAGTTACTATTGTTAAAAGGGAGGAACACGCTCACAGAGAGAAAACCACACTACACGGCTCCAAAGTGCTACCTGTTGTCAAATCCTCTGAAGGACCAGATCTCGTCGATTGCGGACTTTTCGCAACAATACACCCTTCATAAAATTCCTTCTAGATTGGTTATTTCTTGGCAGCATGCGCTAGCATAAATTAAATAATGACACATTATTTCTTGGTGTACGTTTATCAAGGTTTGTTTTGCTATTTTCAATTCCTCTTAGCCCTAGCCATGTTTAAAACTAATTAGACTGCCTCTGCCTCTATTTACGCTATACCCAACCCTGTCCAACCCTGTTCTTTCAACTTCATCAAGTCTCTCAGTTCTGGCTTCCAACTTCAGTGCTGACTGCTGATCGACTTTTCCACGAGGCTAATGCGCGACTCAGTATGAACCGAAAGGCTAACCGCTTATTCCCCCTTCAGATAACTTATACCAAGATCTGACGTGTGATTGTTATTGTTTCTGTAGCGCATCTGGCGGCAATTCATGATTGGATTTTACAAGAGGTTTATAGCAACATCCAGCCAAGCTCCCGCCTAAAACACACAATGACCTCTGAGGACTCCGGGGATAATCCATTACCGAGAATTCATTCAAACTTCATGTTACATATTGTTCAAATCAGGTTAAATGAAGGTTTACTAATAAGATATGGGTTCAACCACCCTATATTTGACTACAGTCCATTTTCTGAAAAGTAGAGCAACTTTTAGTATTGAAAAGTAAGCTGATCTTTTTTCTTCTTTTCTTTCTCCCCGGAAAACGCATGCGTTTTCAACGCATCCGGCACCACGACAAAGCCCACAGTTCTGCGGTGTGTGTCGCATGTAGCAAAAGGCAGAAAACCAACCTCTAGCTAGAGCAATCCTTGTATTTTCGCAACACACCTTCAGGGTGCACGAATGCCATAGTAGTGCCATACAATGCCATACAAGTGCCACTTAGGTGTACAGTGCCATACAGGTGACGTACAGTGCCTCACAGCACTCATTTTGTATACGGTTACAATCTTAAGTGACATAAACATGTCAGTGCCATACAAGGGCCATATATGCAGTGCCATGAACTGTCAAACAATGGCCATACAGTGCCATATAAGTGCCATGCAATGCCATAAGTGGCCATGCAGTGCCATTAAGTGTCACATAAGGGCCATACAGTGCCATATAAATGCCATGCATGTGCCCCGTATACGAGTGCCAGACAGAGTTGCCAAAGCCTCGTCCTTCCCTTATTTGCTTCCCAGCTTGCTTTTTTCGTGCTACTTTCTTTCTGTAGCCTACAGGAAATTCGTTTAAAGACCATACTGCCACTTTTTTGTCATAAGGTCCTGCTGATCCTTCGGCTGGCTCAACAACACAGGCGTCACCCCCCTTTTCAGGCAGTCATTTACTTCTTTTTATCCCAGCTGAGTGCGCCTTTGCTGTGAATTAGCTGCGTCTTTCACTTTCCTTGTTGTCCAATTTACTTCGTCTTTCTAATTTCTTACTTGTCAGGAAATTCACTCTAGTTTTATTGCGCTCTCTCCGTTAAGTGGGAAGCTTTTTGTGAGTGGAGCTCAATAAAGATACAATGTTTACTTTACTCTAGAGGTAAAACTCATTGATCACTTCATATTGTATCTGGTCTGACACAGTGTTCCAGATGGATTAAACAGAATATGAAGGGTTGGGAAGGGGATCAAGAAGTTGGAATGTTTCGTTAAAAATGTTTCGTTAGGGTCCTAGGCTGAATGAAAATTTGGGATCCCACATTTCATGTTAACGTACTGATAACTCCTGATTGCTCAAATGTTCCAAACGTCAAGTAACGATATGGGAATACCAGTGTTTCGGAGCCTATAGTCCTACAACTATTTTTATGAACGCTTAATATAATCCTCCAGCTGTCTTTTTTTTTACTCTGCTTGTAAGCAATATTTTACTAGCAACCGCTTTCGCCGCACTCCTAGTAGTTTCTGTTTCTTACTCACTAGCAGGGGCGTCGCAGCACCCCCCACCTTTTTTAGATTCGGTAAAATTGTTTAGTATTTTTTCGATACCGGAACTATTCGGTATATTGACGGAGATTCGGAAGTTATACAGAATCCCAAATAGGCTTCCGACACAATCTATTCGGTGTAATGATCGATTCTGTATAATTGCCAGGATTCTGTAGTTATCACGAGTTGGGTGAGCGAATTCACTGAAATTATTTGGTAATTTTTCGATGTCGGAATTATCCGGTATATTCAGTAGGATATTCGGTATATCCGGTTCGGTAGGAGATTCGGCAGTTAGGCTATACAGAATCCCGAATAGGCTATTGTTCTGAAATTATTCGGTATCCTGATTGGGATTCGGCATCCCGACTTTTGTTCTGGTTATACCGAATACGAGTATTGTTCGGTATAGTTTTTCGATACCAAAACTATTCGGTATAATAACCGGGATTCGGTAGCTATACAGAATCCCTAATAGGCTATGGGTCTAAACTTATTCGGTATTATAACTGGGATTCGGTAATTTAGTGGGTAGAATTGCCAGGATTCGGCAGTCACCACGAAATTCGAAGAGGTCGAGCGAAGCACTGTTTGCAGACAAAAGGATTGGGGATCGACTAAAACCAGGAAGGGAAGGGAACGCGAGAAAAGCAGGAAGGCATACTAAAACCAGGAAGGGCATACTAAAACGAGGAAAGGCATGCCAAAACGAGGAAGACTGTCGCCAGAATTCAAAACTGGAAAGCCGCACCGTTCCCTTCCTCTGTTTAATATTCTTTTAGGGATCGGCAAATTTCAAATTCAAAGTTCACCATCCTTTCCTCGTTTTAGCACCCTGACATGGGTAGGCATTAAGTTCAATGAGGGGTCGGCAACTATACAAATTGTAATTCACCTTTTCATTTCTCGTGCTTACTGTAGGCGACTAAAAGTCCAGTCCAGCGAGTGGTCGGCAACTAAGATATTTCTAGTCCACCATTTCCTTCCTCGTTTTAGTAACGAGGAAGGAAATGGTGGACTTGACATGTCTTAGTTGCCGACCCCTCACTGAACTTTTTTTCGATTTTAGTCGCCTACTCTAACAACGAGAAATGAAAAGGTGAATTACAATTTTTATGGTTCCCGACCCCTCGCTGAACGCCTGCCCATGTCAGGATACTAAAACGAGGAAGGGATGGTGAACTTTGAATCTGAAAAGGTGCCGACCCCTCAAAGAATACTAAATAGAGGAAGGGAACGGTGCGGCGGATTCTGGCGACCGCCTTCCTCGTTTTAGTATGCCTTTCCTCGTTTTAGTATGCCCTTCCTGGTTTTAGTATGCCTTCCTGCTTTTCTCGCGTTCCCTTCCCTTCCTGGTTTTAGTCGATCCCAAAGGATTGATCTATGATTCTATCGATAGTCCTTTCTTTTAATTCGCCTGCAGCGCTTTTTGTGATATTCTCTATTTTATGGGCGCGTCATTTAATTGGGGTTTGAAGCTAGTTTTAGGATTGGGATCTGAGAAACATTAAAAGCTAGAACCTGCATGGAAAAAGTTTAATTTGGCAGGAAAAAACGAACTTAAAAAAATCGTCCGTGCGGCGCTCACTTTATTTTATCATGGGGTAGTACTGATTAGCCTACAGTAGCATTTAAATTGTAACCTTTAGGAAAAAACAAAAATGGGATTTAGAAAATTTTCGCCTGCGGCGCTCGATTTGATTTTGTCTTGGGTACAATAAATAGAAGCTGCTACCGCAATCGTGCCCGGCAATATATTGTCCAGCGGGCTTCGCAAAAATGACGATTAGTAGCTGGCTAATCATCTTTCATGCTGCCCTTCAGTGTTACTCTTTGTACGTAATTCTGTTCAGTATTCTCATCTGCTACCACGGTAACTGGATCTGCAATTAGCCGTTTTTGCAGTAACCGTGGTATCTGATAGACGGTTGTTCTGCAGAAACGACAATTGCCGAGATTGCGCTTTTCGATGTCACCCCAAAAGAAAAACGGATATTCAGTCACATCACTAAAGTGCCAAACTTCTTTCCCACCAATTTGACAAAAATTGTTGAAAGTGGGATGACTTTTTCAGATACCACGATCAGTTACCACAGTCGGGCCGTGGTCTGAATATCTGATACCACGACTGATACCACGATAACTGGCCAGATACCACGATAAGTGCTAAAACGCCATTTGACCGTGGTATCAGATACCACGATAACTGCAAAAACGACTTTAGACCGTGGTATCAGATACATGGTATCTGCAAAAACGCAACTAAAGATTCGGGAAAACTTTGGCTCTGCCCCCCCCCCCCCCCCAACGAAAATGCACTTGCGACTCCCCTGATCACTAGTGTATGTTTTATCCACACCATCTCCTGGTGACTTCTCGCTACAACGTGCTTCCCGACCAGATACTGGGTAGTCCGCTCTGGTGAGGTGAAATCAGACACTGGTGGGTCCGAAAACAGGGTATAAAACAGGGAGCAGTCAGTCATTAGTGATTTAGGAAAAAACAGAGATCACTAGTGAGCATCCCGGCGGTACAAGTCGCATCTAGTATGTGATATTCTTGAGCTCACATGGGCCAAACGTATTATAGACAAACTATTGTATAAACTTCGTTTCGTTCCAGGTTCACCCGTTAGATGGCAAAACTAGATCAGAGAAATCCGTCCATTCTCAGGAGATAAAGAACCTTCCGAAGATAGAAAAGAAATTTGGTTACCTCCCCTCGGACCCGGAATTTTTTGCTCCAGTTCCGCTAAGAGGCGAGGAAGAGATCTTGGAAATTCGGGGAACTAAATCTTTCGTTACAGGCAAGTGTTTTCATACCTTAAAGTTTAACTGAAAAGGGCAGGGATTGGACAATCTAGTTACCCATCACATATTCACTTAAATTGGCTTGAAGACCCACTGAAAATGCGTTACTTCCTCGCTCCGCTATTCAAAAACAGTCGATTTTCAAATAGCGGAATTTCCGTGTGATTTGTCGTACCTCTATGTGCTTGTATCTGTCTTGTATGCCTTACGAGAAAGATTACGATTTTTTTTTGTTCAGGCACTAAGGAGTCTTCATCAACCTCACCACTGCCCACTGAAAAGCCGCGTTTGTGTTGAGATTAAAATTTCCCGCGATATAGTGGAATTTACGTTGTGGGGACGGCCGCGGATATTCTGAACGTCATAGCTAAAGCAGATATTGGAAAAAAAAAATCCCTTAACAGAATCCAAATAATTCAGTGTATTGAGTTAAATGATACAAAAATAAGTTGGCTTTTCAGTTGAACTTTAAGTACCCTAACTCCCACTTCGGAGCGAATCAGGTCCATGATGGATTTGTTATGCTCCGCTTATGGCTGATTCTCTAGTTGGATGTTCTTCTATTGTCTTGTTCTCTCTGAATGTTGGTTCTGATGGTTGGCTCAACAGGACGATATGCTTACATAGAAGGTATATAAGATGCAGTTCGGCTTCGTTCGTATCATGGTGTTATTTTAAGTGATGTACCACAGTGTCACACGTTTCGTAACATTTACGAAAACCACCGAAAATGACAGAACACCCGTTTGCCATCTGTTGACGACGTTGACGTTGTCTTTCCATTGTGACCTGTAACCCTTTGCCAAAAGTTAACCGTTTATAAAGGCTTTAAAGTCTACTTTTTTGCTGCTGTAATTAATTAAGATATGAAATAATGTGGGATCAAATATTCCTTCAGCCCAAGCTGACTTCGAATAAAATTTGATTGTGGTTCAAGGTTTTAATTTCACTTCTGTATAAAATGATAATAAATAGAGGGTCAAGCCGGGGACACAAAGTTCATTGACAAAAACCCCGTGGCAAACGGATACGTCAGCTGAATTTTATTAGAGCGATATTTCGGCCTTTCTTGGCAAGTGTCCTCTCCAGGCTCAAGGCGCTCGAGCTGGAAAGTGAACTTATGATAAAAAAAACTAAAGATTCTAGCTTTATTAAGCTATTCTAGCTTTAATAAGTTATTCTAGCTTTATTTAGCTAGAGTCTTTAGTTGTTACTTTTATTAAGTTAATCTAGCTGTATTTGGCTCGAATCTTTAGTTGTTACTTTTATTAAGGTATTCTAGCTTTACTAAGCTAGAATCTTTAGTGTGTTTTTTTTTATTCTTATACTTTAATTGTTTCTATTCTAGTGACGTAGATAAGCTTTGCGAACCCGTAGATAATCCCCTTGGTTTTCACTGTTTTTACATTCCGAAATCTGTCTGTTTCCAAAATCCATGTGGATCATTTTATTTGAATATTTCGCTTCTAAGTGATAGCCGAGATTTCCTGCCCTTTGCTTTGCTTGAGACGTCAACTAACAGGCGTTGCCAAACCTGATTTCTTTTCGAGTTCTGACCGACGCGTATTTGTTGCTCTGGGTTCTCAGCATTTAACTACGGCGCTCGTTTTATTTTTCGCGAAAACACTATAGGCGTATTCTCGCCGTTCCCCGAGGACTCCACTTGAGGAGTCCCCGCGTTTTTGTTTGTCCCTGGGACTCACTCCCCTTATTCTCACGAGTCCCCACGGAGGGGGAATGCTCCGATTATCATCACCATCATCAAAAAGGACTCCCTTTCAAATTCGGAGGGGAATCAATTTTTGCTGTTGTAGGTGCTATGTAAAATTAATTAAAAAGAAACAGAATAAGCAAAACCAAAAATAAAGTGGATCTAGACTATTTTTTTCAGCTGCATATTCATTTTTCGAACAAAATCCATTTTAGAAGCATTCCCCGTATTCTCGCTGCTTCTGTACGCGGAGTCCGCGTGGAGTGACTCCCTCTATTCTCGCCGTTCCCTTCGATTCCCCGAGGAGTCCTCGGGGAACGGCGAGAATACGCCTTATGTGTCTCTGCGCGAAGACCGGGCGGATTTGTGAAGCGGTAACAAGAGAATCCCTAATTTCACGAGGTGAGTATGAGTATTTTTGAAAAACAATAGTTGCGTGTTTGCAGATACCATTTTATCTGATACCACGGTAACTGGATCTGCAATTAGTCGGTTTTCCAGTTACCGTGGTATCTGATATACGGTTGCTCTGCAAAACGATAATTGCCGAAATTGCGCTTTTTCGAAGTCATCCCAAAAGAAAAACTGAGATCCACTTACCTCACTAAGTGCTAAACTTCTTTCTCACCAATTGACAAAAATTGATGAAAGTGAGATCACTTTTCAGATACCACGATCAGTTACCACGGTCGGACCGTGGTATCTGGATATCAGATACCACGATGACTGGCCAGATACCACGATAACTGCAAAACGCCTTTAGACCATGGTATCTGCAAAAACGCAACTAATAGCTGTGTTCGGTCCGGTGACAGCTCAGCAGTGCTTCTTTTAACGCTTTTTTTGCATTCACCGGTGATTGCTCCGCGATCTTACAACCCGTTTTCGGACTAACCAGTGTCTGGTTAGTGCTCATCGGTGCGGACTAACCAGAACCTGCTCGGGAGGCACGTCCTAGTGAGTGCAGGTCCTAGCGTAAGGGTTTGAACCATTCGATGTTTTTCTTCTCTCCGGTTCAAACCCTGAAATAATTGTAAGTGCAGAGTATCCTACTATTAAAATTTATGTATCAGTTATAGTAAGAATAAAAAAACCTTGAACCGGTGAGACCAAAAACGCGCAATAGGAGAAGAACCGAACACCGGTGAGGAAATAACCATGACAGTCCGGGGTGCAACGAACGCAGCTAATATTTCCGGGTCGTTTCATCCTGAACAAGATTAAAGGTTTCGACGGGATCCCAGAAGTTCAATATTTGATCCAGACAATTGGGTCGTGTCTTGGCCAGACTCCTTGAACATTTTTACTATTGAAATTTTGAAACAGATTAAGGCCAAATAATTAATCATCTGAGAAAACCAAATTCAGAAATGGATTCAGCATGTGTGTTTACCCCTATAAGTCATATCTATTTTGACGAAACAGATCGAAACTTTCTGCCTAGACTTCTGCCAATATTCCGGTTTCGGCGGAATTTCGAAACTACTTGTCTGGCGAAAAAATAAATTTCAAAAACCGATTCAGCGTATTATATTACCCCTATATCCAAGATCTAATCAACTTCAGATAAAAATTTAACTTACACAAAATTTTCCGGTTTCAGCCGGATTCCGGGCGAACTATATGCCCGGGTAAATATTGATTGCCATATAAGGATTCAGTATCTCTTCTTACCCCGAAATTGGAAATTTAATCACCTACAAATACAACTTTTGCTTTTAACAAATTTTCCGGCTTTGGCCGGATTCCGGGCGAACTACTTGTCCGGGTAGAAAATGATATTCACATCAGTATTCAGCATGTCTTCTTACCCCTAAATCGAACATCTAATCAACTTAAAATAAACTTTTACGTTTAACAAACTTTCCGGTTTTGGCCGGATTCCAGACGAACTACTTGTCCGGCGATAAAATAGTTTTCATAATCGTGTTGAGCATGTCTTCTTACCCCTTAATCGATTATCTCATTAGTTGTTTAAAAATATTCTGCCCCTTAATTTGAACCCACACCCCTAAATGTAGGGCTACAGAGCCCGTCTACGAACTCGACCCTTCCCTTGACTCGAAGGATCCTCACACCAAGTTTCATGAAAATATCTCATTCCCTTCGAGAGTTATCGTGCTTACAGACGGACAACTTTTGCGATGTAGGTGTGAGGGATACCTATCTTACGTTTTGGGGTCCCAAAAAGCCATTCTAGTAAGAGCTGCGCTTTAATATTTTCCCGGACGTTTTCTCCTCCGAAATGGTCATTGGCGAGGCCGTATCAGACGCCGCAGGCCTTAAATGTCACGTTTTATTTATAGCTGATGCGCCGGCTTCCACGCAGAAGACGACAGTAGCCATTGAAATTGCTACTAGCAGCTCCCCATCATCTACTGAAACGACCACATCAGTCCGGCCTTCTACCTGGAATGCGGTAGAAAATGGCCGAACCCAGAGTCCAGAAAACTACGAAATAGTTGAAGGTTACTTCCAGAAACACAACCTCCAAGGTATGAAGATAGGCTAGTACCAGAGCAAAATATAGGGTGTAGCGCAGAGCAAAATAACGCTAGGGAGTAGCGCCAATACCTAATTCTGCCTCTAGGAGCGCTGGGGTTCGAGTTCATGTAATGAGATGCCGACGGGCAGTGACTCGAAGGTGCGGTGTTTTTCCAAACCAGTTGACGAGTAGAACCCGAAGTGTGTGGAATAGTTATTGTGGTCAGTGATAATATGTCGGATACCCCAGAAGTACAAGGGTATGAATCGGCCATGGGCCGAAAACGGCGTCGTAGTGAAAGATGCCCCTCTCGTTCAAACCCTCGGTCTAGCTCTCGGAGCCTTTCTAGTTCACGGAGCCCTTCTCGCTCACGGAGTCCCTATGTACCACCATTAACCGAAACGGGGAATAAACAGGAGGGGGGCACGTCTGCTTCCTTGGTGGCGCGAGTCGAACAAGCACAGTTGGACCAGGTAAAACTAGGTAAACCAATCGATAAGAACTTGGCGGGGTTTCTCAATAAAAGGTTCAGAATAGCTGTGGACACGGATGTTATCAAAGGTTTAAAGGAGAAACATCCGAGGCCAGAAAATGTGGGTGATGTAACGGTACCGAGGGTTAACAGGGAAGCTTGGGCGATTATGAATACTAGATCTAGGTCTTCAGACTTAAAGGGTCTAGCACGCCAGCAAGATTATTTGTGCCACGCCGCATACGCCTTTTCTAGAGTTGCGGACCTCGAATGTGTCGATTTTGTCTGGGCTTGGCGCTACTCTCTAGTGTTATTTTGCTCTGGAGCAGCGCCAAGACCTATGCTTTCCATGCATCGGAAACGGACCTTACTAGTAGCGCCGCCCACTACGCTCGCAACATATAAAGCGAAACAAACTTGCGGGTCTAGAAAATTCTAGTACAGTTTATATCTAGTCCGCACACATCGAGGAAAGAGGGGAGGTTACATCTTTTTTTTTTCCTATGTTCGAAAGATTGAGTTATCGGAGCCAGCGCTGGTGCACGACTAATTGAGTTTCAGTAGGGATATTACGTATCGCTAGCAATATTTTGCTCTGGCTTGTAGTAGTAGTAGTTTAGGAACAGGGGTAGGGCCAGAGCTAACACTAAGGAGTAGCGCCAAGTTTTGACAAAATTGACACACACTCAAATAGCAGCGATACTAGCACTACTAGCGATAGAGAACGTCCCTACCGAAACTCATTCAGTCGTTCACCAACGCTTGCTCCGATAACTTCAAATTCAAATATTGCAAAAAAATTACACAGCCTTCATTGTTTCCTTGGTGTATGCAGACCGCACCTTTGCTTTACTAGACATTTCTAAACCCGCAAGTTTGTCTCGCTTTAAATGCCGCAAGTGAAGTGGGCGGCGCTACAAGTATAGCCCGTTTGCAAAGCATGGAAAGCATAGGTCGTGGCGCTACCCCCTAGTGTTACTTTGCTCTGGGTAGGGCAAACCCCAACGTATGAACACAGGTAGACACAGTAACTCCACTGTCCTAGTAGTAGGCTATCGCAACAGAAGGACATGGACATTCAAAAAGAGACAAGAAGTCACAGGAATAGAATCTTATGTCACCATACGACCAGAAAATCAACCATAAGCGGATCGTAACAGGTCGTCTTAGTGACTCTTAGTACCTTAGTACCCCTTAGTCACCTTAGTACACTGTAAAAAAAAATTGCAGCATTTGCTACTAGAATTAATCTTGTCTTTAAAAAGATAATCTTATCTCTAATTCCGATTAATCTTATCTCAGTAGAGACATAAGATTAATCCCAGTAGCAAATACTGCACTTAACTTTAATCCTTACTCGGAGAAACTTTTTACAGTGTAACTCCGAAGTGCGAGTTAAGGTAATTAAGGTAAAGGAAAGTTGAAAACTTGTCAGATATTACGATCTTAATTTCTAATGCCCATTTGGTTGAGCGAAACAGGACCATGGTTGTCCAAAAGTATTCAAAGAAGCATACTGTAGTTGAAGATTCTCCGGAAAGTTTATTTATCTATTTCTGTTGAAATCAGAGGTGTCATTTCACAAAAACCTAGTGGAGGCAACATAGTCATGACCGATCATTAGCCAGTTTAAAAAGGTCAGAATCTAGTGGAAGACACTTATTAAACATCTACTTTAAGCGACTGTTAATTTGATAGTGCAAAACGGATAAGTCAGCTACATTTTCCTAGAGCTATATTCGGCCCTTCTTGGCAAGGGTCCTCTTCAGGCTCAAGCCGCTCAAGCTGGAAAAATTAACTTGTCAATGTTATTTATAATTGACAAATTAATTTTCCAGCTTGAGCGGCTTGATCCTGAAGAGGACCCTTGACAAGAAGGGCCGAATATAGCTCTAGAAAATGTAGCTGACTTATCCGTTTTGCACCGTCAAATATGATTCGCAGAGAAAAAATTCAGGTTGCATGAATAATATAATAATAATAACTCATTTGTTCCTTAATAGCATTTACAACTGCTAGCTGCAGATCGTCAACATAGCAAATTACGAATCACGGCTGATTGATATTCTGACAGTTAAGATTACGAATAAAGTAAGGCACAAACGAAGATAAATACCTTTCGGTTGAGTTTATGGGGATCTGAAGAAGCCGTGGCTTGTCAATGTTAGCTAGTCTTCCCCTTGTGTTCGGTCTGGTCTGGTCTGGAGTCGCGAAGTCTGGGAAAATAGTCCGATGGTGCTCAGAAGTTAAACATTTCTTTCCAAAGTTCGTCGTCAGTTGATGTCTCCTATAAAATAGCAATACGATAGTCCCTCTTTTGTTATTGCTCACTAGCTGTATGCTTCTAATTTTCTTGGAAACGATTGTCGCAATTTGCTCACTGGGAACCAACCGTTTTTTTGCAGAAGGCAATTCTACAGTATCTCTGGCCCCAGAGGTATCAGCGACAGCCCAAAGAAACCTTTCCTCTTATCTGGAGAATTTGGGGGATCCAGTGGCCCACGCTCACGTCCACGAGTTATCTTCGTCAAGGACCGCCTTGACCGATTTCTATTTCACTGGTAAGTGACTGGGTTGCGATAGTGGTGAATACGCCCTTCCTTCCTGCGCTAGAGAAACAATCACTCGTTATCTTGTTTTAAGGTATCTGACGGGGGGATAAGCGATTAGGCTTTCGGTGCATACCGAGTCGCGCATTAGCCCCATGGCTAATGCGCCGTCAGCACTGAAATGAATGAATGAATGAATTTGTTACATGCAGCCTAGTAATAAGGCACTTGCACCAGTACTTACAAAAAAAAAGGTAAATGAACGCTCGGAAGCTACAATTGACAAACTAAAAGACGGAGCCTTTTTTGTTCGGTGGTATGCCATGCAGCATGTTCCGCCCTACTTACTGTAGTTACGACGCATCACGTCACGAACTTTGGCTTCTTTAAGTGTGTTACACCCTTCTAATAATAGTAACCATTAGTTACTATTGTCGTTCCAATCTCATTAGAAGTTACTTAACTACGCTGAGCGTTCCAACCTTCTCAGAATAGTAACTAATTGCTTACCATGCTCGATACCATGCTGGTAACTACGAATCTCTGTAACGTGATTGGGCGGATTAGCCCGTGGCATGATACTTTTCCGAAAATAGAACAACGTGTTCAAGCCTTGACGCCAAGAAGCCAAAATTCGTGACGTCATACGTAGTAAGGTAAATAGGGTGGAACACGCTCTTTGCGTCAAGGCTGGAACGCATTTTTCTATTTTCGGCGGAATACCATGCCAGTTATCATTGGCCGAATCTGGCCAATCACGTTACAGAGATTCGTAGTCACCACGCTTAGTACGCTTCCGAGAATGGTAAGCAACTAGTTACTATCAGTTACTATTTCGAGAAGGTTGGTACGGTCAGCGCGGTAACTTTTTATGAGGTTGGAACGAAAATAGTAACTAATAGTTTCTATTTTTAGAAGGGTGGAACGCGCTCTATGATTTTCTTCAGACTTCATAAGCCAGCGCGAAAGCTCTGTACAAGCGCTTTGCAGTCAACGCTTATTGCAAGCTAATCAAAAGCAAAATCAAAACGTCCAATAAATAGGCCTACGGATGAAATACGAACTTCAGTGAAAGTTTGACTTAAAAGACAGCTCATTTTTTCGTCATATATTTGAATTCATAATAAAACACTTTTCTCCGGAGGTGTGGAATTCAATACCTGAGGAGGTAAGGGTTGGGTCTACCCTTTCAGCATTCAAGTCACAGGCCAAGTATTTTTTCTTGTCGAAAATATAATTTCCTTTCTTCTTTTTTCCTTCCTTTTTTGTGGGGGGGAAGGGGCAAGGGCGCTTTGTTGATGGAAGATCGTTCGTTAGTGGATTTTCTTGTCAGTTTGTTATGCCTTCATTCTTATTTTCTTCTTCTTCTTTTTCTCTCCTTCTTTTTCTTTTTTTCATTTGTTTGGTTTGTTTCCCTCAAGACTATATGAATAATGAATAAGCACCGCCCATTGCCAGGCCTTATGTTAGGCCTATGGTGGGGCCACAAAGAGTTAATGGTGTTTTTATTGTTCATGAATAAACTAAACTGAAACTGAAACTGAATACACTGAAATATGTTGACTCATCCACGGGATTTCTTATTTCTTCACCGGGCTATAGTATTAACGTTTAAAGGGTACGTTGCTTGCACGCCAAGCCAAAATTCATCCATAGGCGTAGAATTTGAATTTCAACAAAGGCCAGCCTTGCCAGGGATAATGATGCAAAGCGTGGACAAGTTACGCCTGTAGAAGGTGGGAGAATGATTTTAAGATATGTCTTGCAAGAAATTTGACATTTTTATTCTGTTTTTCGGCAATTACTTACATTAATAGTTGGTAAATATCTGAAGCGTAGAGGACAAGCACATAGAGGTACCACAAATCCGAAAGAAAAGTTCATTCGAATAAATCGATTATCTATGGATAACGGACAAACGAAGTACGTACTTTTATCAGGTTTTCGGGTCTATTTAAGTGAATAAGTGTTCTGTATCTAGACTGTCCGTTCTCAACCCGATTCGGTTCAACTTTTAAAGACACCTCGCACTACATTGTGTGTTTTGAGGTAGTTGATCACTTTACAACTAAGCTTTGCTGACAGAAAATTACACACGGCTTCGGCTGTTCTTAGACTCTTTCCATTACCATTGCCTCGGATGACAATCTTGGCAAAATTTGCATAACCGGCCTCCGGACGAAGAAGCTCCTCATAAACAATGATCGGTCGGATGATACGTCCAGGTAAAGGGAACAAACGTGGCAAACGTGATAATCAGTGTATTGCTAAGAGAGGATATAAGATCTCGGGAACGAGTATGGGTGGAAATACTGCTGATGTAGAATGAGAGACTATCTTAAAGACGCCGTATCCTTCTAAGTTTAACTGAAAAGCCAACTTGTTTTTGCATCATTTAATTGAATACACTGAATTATTTGGATTCTGCAAAGGGACATTTTTTATTTTCCACTATCTACTCTAGTTATGACGTTCGCACGATCAGAACATCTGCTGCCGTCCCCACAGCGAAAATTCTACTATGACGCGGGAAATTTTGATCTCAACACAAACGCGGCTTTTCGGTGGGCAGTGGTGAGATTGGTGAAGATTGCTTAGTGCTTGAACAAACAAAAAAATCACAAATCTTTCTTCTAATGCATACAACAAAAATACAAGCTCATAGAGGTACCACAAATCACACGGAAATTCCACTATTTGAAAATCGATTATTTGTGAATAGCGGAACATCGAAGTAACGCATTTTGAGCGGGTCTTCAAGCCAATTTTAGTAAATAAGTGGTGGGTAATTAGATTGTCCCATCTCAGCCCTTTTCAGTTAAACTTTAAGAATCACTGCCCAACTTGAAGCAGGCTTGAAAACCTGATGGAAATACGTTAGACCATCAGTCTTCTGTTCCCAAAAAAAATTTTGGTTTTCGTAAAAGATTTTCAAACTTGTGGTAGCTCATGTAATTTTGAATATGATTGTCATCCGTTTCAGATTGCCTGTTGTCAATAATCGAGCTTGCTAGGCTGCTACTCCCTGGACCCTTCAGCCAGGCATAACCAGGTCTTTGTTGAAATTCAAATAATACGGTCTGACTGTGAACCTGGTCTTGTCGGGACGCTGTACATATTCTCAGCATCAGAGCTTGGTCACACTTGGGCTCATTTCCTGGCTTTTCGGGTTGCAAAGTAGAAAAAGAAGAAAAAGAACAAGATACAACTAATTCTGAATGTTGTCGTTTTAAATTCAGGAGATCAGTTAGAGCAAAACTGTGTTCATAATTATGTTACAGGAACCCTAATTGACTCCTAATTGCAGTCTGCTTATTACCCCCAAGCTGCCACAAGGCCCGTCAAATGTCACGTCCCCTACGGATTTTCATTTGTTTGTCGAATAGGCTGGTTTTTCAGTCCAGTGTGACCAAGCTCTCTGTACGAAAGGCCATTGTTAAAAGTAATAATAATCCCTGGAAGACCCTAAATAATTCAGTGTTCTCAGATTCAAGATAAAAAATATGCTGGCTTTTTAGCTAAGCTTTAATGTCTACGTAACGTCTAACTAATATCATTAATGAGCTAATGTTGTTCCACTTGGTTTTTCTTTGGGTGTGTTCCAACCTACTATCAGTGGTTGCAAGATGAAGCTACTACCGTCGTATTGGCAAGGCTCATAACAAGACAATTTCTTATTCACCGACTATCCCGAGACCCGAAAAAACAGGGGTCCTGCCAGGGATACTGTCTAAAGGAAGAAGAAGAAGAAAACCAAAACAAGCAAGGCACTAGTGGCTGGTGGATTACGCAGTAAGAGGTTTTGGGAAAAACAGGAATGTGAGCTTCTGGTCGTTTCCATAATTAGTGTTCAACTCTTGCGGCTTCTGCCAGAGGAAATTGTTTCTTGATTGTCGACTCTGGATCAGGAGAAAGTCGTTACCTCCGAAGCCAAGCATTTTTGGGGGGTAAAATTGCGTACACCTCGTCATAGGTTTGCCTTTCACAGAGTCTAACCTTTTTCATAGTCAGTGCGGGTTAAACCCTGTGGGGTCCTTAAGGATCATTTACACGGCGGGTATTTTTCCCCGGAGACGAGAGGGAAAAGTGTTCACATGGCACCTGGGTATTTTTCAAGGGAGAGTACTGTAATGTGGCAATAGATTCCAAGGCTGTAAAGCTCAGATAAATGGACACCAACATGTGTCCATTTGGATCACTTCTTATATGGAAATAATCAAAATTATTGCTCGAAAATCCGATTTTGTTGTTGCTTACGTCGAAGAATACCCTTCGACAAACACATTCCCGGGCAAAAAGTTCGCGAAATTGAAGTCCAAAATACCCGGGGATTTGTTGCTGTTGCGGGGGAAAATACCCGCGGAGTACGGGTAAATACCCTCCGTGTAAACGTAGTTTTAGCCAGTGAAAATCGCGGGCACTGTTGCAATATTGGCGGATTTTAAGCTAAATTGGCTTCAAATATAATATGTTAATATATATTATATATTATATAAAAAATATATATAATATATAATAAAAATACTTATTATAAAAATGTATATTTATATAATATGATTTGTTTAAATATATAATATGTAATATATACTAAAAACACATATATAAAAATATATTATTAAATATATTAAATGTATAATATATATTTTAATAAAATTTTAAAAACTGCCTTATTCTGGCTTGCGGAGCCAACTGGCCAAACTGTCATAAGCATTCTTGCAACTGGCAGTTGGCTTAAAACTTGGATATTTTTCTTTTTAACTGGCGTATTAAAATTGGTTGGGTTCTATTAACAATCCTTGCAGTTCTTGGAGATTTTTGTCGTTAAAAAGAAATTCTGGCGAATTTTGCAAAGACACCGGCGTATTTCTTGGATGACGACTGGCAACACTGATTGCGGGTTCCATTCTGATGGGATAATACTGAACTAAGTAGTATGCAGGTCGGATTCTAGATGGCGATGACCATCACTACTGTACATTACACGCATCTAGTTTGCACCGAAACAATTAGAGAAAACTTGTGGTTGTGATTTTCTTTTAGGTATCCCTCACAAACGTGGCCAAAGTTTGTATTGCACCTGTGTGATAACAGATGTTTGGAAACAATAGAGGCATATAGAACGCGAACAAACGAGACTAATTTGGTGAAGTATGTCAGAAAGATGTGTCACATGACATTCACCATGATGATTAAGGATTATTTAGTCTCCCCCCCCCCCCCCCCAGTCATCCAAAAGAACGAAAATTTGAAAACGGAGGACTTTCGGTCTAGCGTAATTTGAGTTTGACAAACAAGGCTTCCGCTTCTTCCACTTTTTCCGGGCGAATCTTGAATGCGGCGCGATCGGAATATCATGTTTCTGTGAAAGAAAATAGCAGCCGGACACTCACCGAATAGCTCGTGTTGCAGTTCGCTTGCAGAAACAATAGTAGCTTTTTTTATCTGAATTCTCAGTTTTTCATTCTCATAGAAATTACTGTTTTTTGCTCTTCTTGCTTCTTGCTCTTGGCAAAACACTTAATTTAGCCATCCGTTAATACCTGTTTTTACGCATTGAACTTCCGCCCTTTCTTCACCAATCAGGAAGGAGAGCGGAGAACGAGAATCCAGAATTTGACTTTCGAAGCAACCTTCTGAATTCTGCAGAATCTCGAAGCTTTTCCCGTTCTCGGCTCTGACAAAAACGCAAGGAAAAGAGAATTCATCTTAGTAGTAAAAAAACAAGACCAAAGGTATCCATGGGATCCCAAAAATTCAATATTTGATCCAGACAATTTGGTCTTGTCTACGCCAGATTCAGTTTTCGCCAGACTCCTTGAAAATTTTTACTATTAAAATTCAGAAACAGATTAAGGCCAAAGTGCTAATCATCTGAGAAAACCAAGTTCAGATATGGATTCAGCATGTTTGTGTTTACCCTATAAGTCGTATCTGTTTGGACGAAAACTTCCTGCCTTACTTCTGCGAATTTCCCAGTTTCGGCCGAATTCCGGAAGTACCTGTCCGGCAAAAAAAAAGAAGCTAGAATCGAACTCAGCGTATCTTCCTTCCCCTATATCGAACATCTAATCAACTTCAAATTAAAATTGAACTTAAAACAAATTTTCCGGTTCCAGCCGGATTCCGTGCGAACTATATGTCTGGGTACAAAATGCCTGTCAAACACGGATTCAGCATCTCTTCTTACCCCTAAATCGGATATCTAATCAACTACGAAGACTTTTAACAATTTTCCGGTTTTGGCCGGATTCCGGGCGAACTACTTGCCCGACGAGAAAATGATTTTCACCATCGTGTTCAACATGTCTTACTACCCCTAAACCGAACATATAATTAACTTCAAATAAAACTTTTACTTTTAACAGATTTTCCGATTTTGGCCGGATTCCTGGCTAACTAATTGTCCGGCGAGAAAATGGTTTTCACCATCATGTTCAGCAAGTCTTCTTACCTCTAAATCGAACATCCAATCAACTTCAAATAAAACTTTTACTTTTAACAAACTTTCCGGTTTTGGTCGGATTGGGGGCGAACTACTTGTCCGGCGAGAAAATGGTTTCCACAATCCTGTTCAGCATGTCTTCTTACCTCATAATCGACTGTCCCATTATCTGTTTAACAATATTTTGCTTATCCCTTAATTTAAACCTCCTCCCCCACCCCTAAATATAGGGCTAGAAAGCCCATCTACGAACTCGACCTTACTCTTGATCCAAACAATCCTCACACCAAGTTTTATCAAAATATCTCATTCCCTTCGAGAGTTATCGTGCTTACAGACGGACGGACGGACAGACGGACGGACGGACAACTTTTGCAATGTCATAGGTATCCCTCCACTTACGTTTTGGGATCCCAAAAATCGCCAAAGGAGGATTGGGAGGAGAATGGCGAGGAGATTGAGTAGATTTTTAAGTTGACAGTCCTATGTTATCATGTTGTGAAACAGATATTCAGGAATGAATACGATGATTGATTGAATAAAAATGCAGCTAATGAAGCAAATGATCAGTTCGAAACCGAATTTCTGGCTGTACTCTTCCGAGGTCCGAGGTCGGACGGAGTGGACTACTACTGGAAGTGCTAAGCCTATTCGGATAAGAGTACGTTAGAAGGACTATCTGGGAGTCGAGCCTGCTCAAGCTACATAATATATATTTATATTAAAATATATGAAAATAAACCAACTTTCAGGTGCTAGCCAATCAGATTGTTTTGTGGAAAATTTTGATTGCATAGTGTCGAACCAAGTCCGATCGAAAAATGGCACATTCGTAGCTTGCTGTTTTGAGACGGGTCAGGTCTTTCTTTTTCTATTTGGTCTAGTTCGACAGCAACCAACCAGAATACCCCGCATGGATAAATTGATCGGGTAGAACTCGCAAGGTTGGGATCGTGTCGGACATACTGTCAGAAGTTTCATAATGGGTAACATAAGGATGCACTGTTTCAGCGGATAACACTTGGGGTGCTATTTGTTATGATTCTACAAACATTATGCATAGCAAGCATTGCCAGGAAGATCCGACAAACCGCTGAAGAAGCATCTGCTGGCTTTTCCGACATCATGATGACAAACAGAAAAGTCAGCAGATGTTTTTTCGGCTGTGTTTCGGCTCCAAAACGTTTTAATGCGTAACGTTCGATAAACGTAACGGCTGACATTATCTGTCGAAACCGAGCATCCTTGTGCCATCTCTTGTGAAGCCTCTGTCAGTGCAGTAGATGTGTCTCGTAGTCGGAATGTCTTTGCGTAAGTTAAGGGGGTGACCGGATTAACCTTTTCTTTCCGGTTTCTGAAGATCAAAAGCTAAAGTTATATACACATGTCTGGAAACTCTCTCGTTAAGCCTTTCACCCCTTCATTTTATTTATTAACAGAAAAGAGGCTAAGCCAAATCTTCTCTCCCTATAAAACACATGAACTATTGTTTAATAACACTCAGAGGCGTTACTAGCCAAAATGTTTGGGGGGGGGGGAAGGAATTCACCGACTGGCTGGGTAAATCTTACCTACTGTTTTTGCAGAAAAAACGACTGTTTTCAAGAAAAAAATGATAGTTCCGAAAAGATGGACTGATTTTCAGAAAAAAACGACTGTTTTGACAAAAAATCGACTGTTTTAATGAAAAAAAGCAACTGTTTGGGCGAAAAATCGCGGCGCTTCGTGCCTACTCGGTTATTTTTTACCGACTGGCCGACAACATTGGGGGAGGGGGCGCCCCCCCCCCCCCCCGGTCGTGACGCCCCTGATAACACTGCACTATACACTGCTACAACGAATATACACTAAAAAGGATTCACATAGGCGCTGTAACTAAACTGAGTATCACCAAGATGATGCTTTATTAATTATGTCTGCTTATTAATTAATTTGTCTTCTGGTGTGAATATTCCTCTTATTTTTCAGTATTCGTTGCCGGATGTACTGCTGCTTTAGTTGGAGCGTTAATTGCTGGAGGCGTATGCTGGTACCGGTGAGTTTGTAACATTTATTATTAGTACTTTAATGGCTTCTATCCACGCAGGGTTTCCCAGAGGTATTGATCTTTATTTCGAGCGGTCTACAATTCTGGGAATGCGGTGAACATACAGGAGAAATCTATTTAAGCAGTCCGAGGGCCAAGGCAATAATCATACCCAAAACACCAAACAGTAAAGAATCCAAAAGGATGAGCCAAAAATCTTCCTCTCTTTTGGTAAAAATCTGTTGTAATCGTATTTTTCTGGTTTTTCTTTCTTTTCTTTCAAATACTCTGCTTTTCAAAGTGGTGAGTCACAAATAAATTACTTACTTACGCTTTTATAAAATTTTCTTTTCTGTACAACCCCATCCATACCAAAAATCTAAAAAAGCTACGAAAAAATATTGGCTCTGTCGCTAACGCCACACCACACTCTCATCATAACTCCCACATTGTATGATGTGTGCCTTTTCATATCAAGAAGAAATCGGGAATTATCACACTAAACGGAGATGAAAAGTTTGTCTGCTATGCCTATCTTCACTGTCACGCACCAAGGGTTCAGGCGAGTTATTGATACTAGAGGCGTTTTCTCGCTGTTATCTGAGGACTCCTTGGGGAATCGAAGAGAACGGCGAGATTAGAGGGAGTTACTCCACGCGGACTCCGCCTATGAAAACAACGAGAACACGGGGAATGCTTCTAAAATGAATCTTGTTCGAAAAAAAATATGCAGTTAACGACATTAGTCTGGTCCTCTTTATTTTTGGTTTTGTTTGTTCTGATTCTTTTTAATTAATTTGTTATTGCACCAATACCAGCAAAAATTGATCCCACCGAATCTGAAAGGGAGTCCTTTTCGATGATGGTGATGATAATCGGAGCATTCCCCGTCCGTGGGGACTCGCGAGAATACGGGTAGTGAGTTCCCGGGACAAACAAAATTGCGGGGACTCCTCAAGACGGCGAGAATACGCCTTAGGGCTCTTGATTTTGATGCCCCTTCTGTAAATGTTTCAGAGTCCTATGACAAGCCGTTCCCGAGATACATCAGTTGCTCAAAAGATCTAACCGCCACGAGTACGGTCAAAAAGAGTAAAAGCTTTCAAAGTTTCAAAGTAAAAGCCGATTGGTTCTCTGGACGCGCTCCAGAGCGGCTCAGCGTGTCACCTGCTAGTATTCCTCTGCTCTGAGCAACGGCGAAGACGGAAGTAGACGGGTATCAACTCAAAGCTAGAGCAAGTCCCTCTAGCTCAGCTCAGTTTTGTCAGGGTATCCATAGTCGCTGCATGGGACCAAAGACTAAGGTTCTATCAGATTATTGTTCTTGCTACTATGCATAGGCTATGCTCAGAATTAGATCGTCTGGGGTTAAGCTTTGATATTTATATGACAGCTACCCACACTGACGCTACAGCTACCGATATGTAAGCTCGGATTCTTGATTTCCGTCCACAAACATGATATATCATCATTGAACAATTGGCAATGTAATATCTGTGATTTTCAAATATCAGCATGTATTAAGTTCATATTTGCGAATTTCAATATCCGTTTTCACCTTATTCCTTGCGTCTTCGTGTTGTTATGTACGAGAAGAATGTTCATGCCTGAAAACTTGGCTGGTACTAATAGTGACCGACAAGAGGCGGTGAGCTTGGGTCAAGCAGAAGCCGAAGATTGGATTAGGGCTAGTCTGTCCAGGCTTTGAGATGGACTTTATAATACTCGGTATGAATCTGTCTGTAGTCAATCCTTCTGGATACTAGATGGATCGTTGAAGCTCGCCTTCAGCAGACATATTTTGGATTGATAGATTGGTAATCCTTCATCTAGAGATGGGTGAATCCGAATCCCGATTCGGGTTCGATTCCAGGATTCGTCATTTTGGCCGGATCCAAATCTTCTGCTTGTCAGACTCGGATTCCAAACCTTCAATCTTACGAAATCCGCTCAAATTTATAGTCTACATTCTTTCAGTTACCGTTTCCCAATTCTAACACAGTGGGCTTGGTCAATCCAACTCTTTGATCTCCACCACCAACCATCCTCAGTAATCTATCACGTTATCTGATTACCTTAGATATCAGTCGTTTTTACCACCTCTGATTTTTAAATTAAAACCAATGTACATGATTTGATTTTCGTTAAGTTCGGATTTGATTCCGGATTCGAATCCTCAGCATGAAATGGTGGATTCGGATTCGGAATCGGATTCGTACCCAGCTCTTGATTCTGATTCGAATCCTTTCATGACCAGATTCGCTCATGTCTGCCTTCATCACATCTTTCGCTTGAATCATCTAGGAAATTCTCATGATTTGACTTCTCTTCCCATTCCCTTTGATTCGACGACGACAGAGTTCTCTCTTTCCTTTAATCTTGTTTGTGTTCCGTGAACCCAGATGGCGCGCTGGACTGCTCGTGTTGATCCTTTCCGCTCCAATGGGATGCCTTCCTCTTTTGCAGGCTAGATGGCGGCTGTCTAATGTTTCCCTTCTGTGAATCATAGAACGTGTCCTACTGGTATAGTTTCGCTTAAAGCACAACTCCTGCTATAAATGATGTCTTCAATATGAAATGGCTCAGAAACAGCCTTTTCAAAAAAACATTACGTTCCAGGAGGAATTAGAGATTCTCTTGTTAGCGCTTGTCGACTCTGTCCAGGCTTCTCTCCGACACGGCGGCTGGACGCAAAATATTTGAAATTGAACGTGCCTTGGTTAAAAAGTGGGAAAAACCAAGCAAAACTAGAGAAGACCAAAACAAAAGGTACACCTGATGGTCTACAACGTCTTCCAAAACGAAAAATTATACTTTGAAGCTTCGTATATCCTTATTTGTAAAAGAGTTATTGACGGACCTTGAAGCTTTCGGCGTTTTGCGTTGCGTAACTGTCAAAGCTCGGCTAAGCCCTAAAAAGCGCTAAAAAGTCGTCAGGTACAAAAGGAAACAATGGCGAAAGGCGGGTAGTTAAGAAAGAGAGGTCCGCAAAAGCAAAAGCAAGCAGCAAGAGAGGTCCACTTAAGGATCACGTTGCGGTAGTGAAAATCGTTCTCTTTTTCTGACTCGATTGGCTTGATACCAGTTCAGCGCTCCAAAAGCGGATGGGTCTCCGCCTGTATCCGCTCGCCTCACCGTCAGCATCCATCACACAGAGATAGTACAAAAGATCTATAAGTTAACGAACAGAAAAGATAGGCTTTCACTTTTTAAATTGAAGGGTAACGGAAAACTTTTATTGTAGGTATAGTTTCGCACCCTTTTCCATCTGAAGAAATATAGTTATATACATTGAAAACAGTTAACGTTGATGATGATGATGATCACTGGGGTACTAATAGCAGAGCAAAACAACACCAGGGAGTAGCGCCAAGGCTTGAAAGAAGTGACTAGAGCAAAATAACACTAGAGAGTAATGCCGAGACCTATGCTTTCCATACTTTACAATCGGGCCAGACTTGTAGCGCCGCTCACCACGCTTGTGGCATTTAAAGGGAGACAAACTTGTGGGTTTAACAATTGCTAGCAAAACTAAGATGCGGTCTACACACATCGAAGAAACAGGCTAGGTTTTAGCTTTTTTTTGCTGTGTTCAGAATTTTAAGTTACTGGAGCCAGCGCTGGTGCACGACTGGTTGTATTTCAGCAGAGACGGTTTCTATCACTAGTGGTGCTAGTGTCGCTGCTATTCGAGTTTTTGTCACTTTGGTCAAGTCTTGGCGCTACTCCCTAGTGTTGTTTTGCTCTGAGTGACACACACTCGAAGAGCAGCGACACTAGCACCACTGGCGATAGTTAACGTCCCTACTGAAATTCAATCGGTCGTGCACCAGCGCTGGCTCCAATAACTATCGAACTATGGATAAACTGGAAATTTTAGAACTGAGGTTGGTCTTGACTCCAAGGTAACGTGTCTCAGAGATAGCCTACGCTACTTGTTTTCGATTCGAGTGGCTGTGGTTCAAAGATCCTACATGGTTGTATGAAAAAGAGCTTCACGATTTTTTACCCCAAAACGTCAGTGACCCTATGAATCCGTATAGCTTATCCGTCTGTCTTCCTGTCCGTCTGTTAGCAGGAACCTTTCGAAGGGGTTGAGATTTTGTTTCAAACTTCATGTGAGGATGGCTTGAGTCATAGGACATGTCAAGTTTGTAAATGGGCGTTTGGTAATGGATTGCTGCCAAAAAAAAAGGCTCCAAACGTCAAAATTTGGAAAAGAAGAAGGAGGATAATTATACCAGAACAAGTCTCCTGTATCTCAACTATTAAAGGACACCTCGCACTGCATATTGTTTCTGGCTCAGATGTTCTGAGGTAGTTGACGACTTTTCTACTAAGCTATGCTTCGGCTGTTTTTAGCCTCTTTCCATGCCCCTTGCCTTGGATGACAATCTTGGCAAAATGTACATAACCGGTTTTCGGACGGAGACAGCTCCCCAGGAACATTGATTGGGCGCCTGATAAGTCACGTAAAGGAAGAAATCAGTGTATTGCTAAAAGATGACATAGGATACACTTATGAAGTGAAGCATCTCGGAAACGAAAATGGGTGGAGAATGAATTGCTATCATAAACACGTTTTTTAAGGAAGAGTTCAATATTTTTCAGTCAAGAAGTGAACAAAAAACTTAAGATTTTAGGAGACATGCTGAATCTGCTCCTGAGCTTTCTATTTCTGCCGGGCAAGATGGTCACCCGAATTCCTGCAGAAACGGAAAAGTGTGAGAAGAAATAGAATAGAATAGAATTTTATTATTCAAAAGCAGCTGTCACAGCGTTACCGCCGAATTTGACCTTTTTGTCATACAAAATGAGGAATAACAAAACACTTTGTCATGAAGGAAAAATAACACTAAAAAGGACTAACTTATCGGTTATTGTACAGCTCAACAAATGCTGGAACAAAACTCCTTCTACATCTTTCATGTTTTGTCTGAAGTCGACAGTCGAAATATGCGTAGCAAAACACGCTGGATTGGTATCTTCACATTGTTTACCTCTTGCATGAAACTGGTTTTGCTGTTGCAGGTCTAGGAGACAAGTTGAATCCTTGAAAAGCTTGTGGATAGGTAGCATGTCACCTCACCTGTCCCGCCTGATTCTTGCAAATACATATTCAAGGAACTATTCGTGGCATTTCTGTTTTCCAACCATATATGGTCGTCAAGCGTCACGTCCCTCGTGTTATTTTGCACAGCACCCCTTCTTCTTATTTACTTACAGCGAATGGGGTAATTATACATGCCAAAGTATCCACCTTGCATGGCGTGCCACACGCTATTGAAGAGATGGGGATTATTTCATACGTTTGGCCGTTTGGAGATGCAGGGGGGGGGGGGGGGGTCGTTGTTGAAAAATAGAGCTATCTCATGAAAACTCTCTACAGCAATAGTATTTTGGTGGGAGTTACTATTAACTGGGGTGTCCAGGGTTAACTGGAGCGGTTCCCAGCTTGGTGAACGTAAACCTCCGCCGGGGTCAGAGACCTAATATGGTAGCGTAGGCCGGACGAGCGGATCTTCTAATGCGGGATATATTATATCCCTAGTGTGTGGTATAGGACGGGACAAGACGAACACAACCAACTATATTGAAGATAACATTAACTCTACATAGTTACTGATTAAGCACTTGTACATAAAATATAAACTTATCTTTTGATCTGCTCTGGATCACGGCAACGAAGGAATAGCGCGGATATTGGTCTTGTCTCGTCTATATCCTTCTGTGGCGCGCCCCAAAAACCTCCGCGCTGCCCCGGAAGCAAGGATGTTCCTTAGTCCAGCGGAACTGGCTGGACGCGCGCTGGAAAATACGTCCTTCCGGAGAAACCAAACCCTTGTATAGCAACCTAACATTCCCTTTAATACGTACTTCGGAGCGAATAAAGTCCATGATGGATCTGTTTTACTAATAGTGTACTCTATTTCCTTGTACTCTACATGCTAGCATAGGATCGTCATTCCCGCAAATAACAAATGACACATTATAAAATTTATTTCTTTATTTATTTTATTCAATAAAGGAGTAAGTCATACGGCTTGTTGCATATCGTGCTCTCGATCTTTCCAAGGCTTTCGATAGTGTTGTACATAGTCAGGCTCTTTACTCTCTTTATAGTCATGGTATTAACCTTTCTGTTATTTTTCTCTTAAAGTTTTGGTATGGTAATTCCTATCTCCGGATTAAAACTGACGGTGCCCTTTCATCTTCTAATGTTCTTGTTCGTCGCGGCGTACGGCAGGGTGGAGTGTTATCTCCAAGTATTTTCAAATTTTGTATTTCTGGTATTCTTGAGAATATTTCTTCTATGTGTTTTGTTAGTTTGAGTGATATCTCCTACCTTGCTTATGCTGATGATATTCTTCTAATTAGCCGGTCTAAACTCAGTCTCTCGCAGATGGTTCATAAAGTTTCTTCTTCTTTTACTAAAATCGGTCTTTCGCTTAATGCTGATAAATGCGAGTATCTTTCTTTCAACGTTCCTTCTTCTACTAGACCTCTAAGCTCTCAAAATTTCTCTATCCTTCATGTAGATTCGATCCGGTGGTTGGGTATTACACTTACAAAAACTCTTAAAACTCTTCGGGAGCGCGCTGTCCGGGATGCTAGAGTGAAAATCCAGATTGGTTACTCTAAAATTGTAGCCAATCGAGGGAAATACAATCGTGTCGCCCTTGGTAAGCTTTACTCTACTTTCTCCGGTCATTCTGTTCTTTACCTTTCTGGGCTTTACCCTATATTTAAGAAAAAAGATATTAGTGATATTCGATCTTCTTACTTCCGATTCTGTAAATTTCTTCTCTATCTTCCTCTGTGGTACAAGAATCGAAAGATAGTTAAAAAGTTTTATCTTCCAAATATTACTGAGAAGTGGACTGACCTACACAAAAAGCTCTCAGAAACAGCGTATCGACGTTTGTCGCCTCACCACGGTTTGATCCGTTTGTTTGATTAATGTTTTGTTGACTTTAGTTTCTGTTTTACGTCTTTTTCCGTGTTTTTTTCCTTCTTCAAGTTTATACTCCACTATTAATCTTTTTGATGTAAGTGGGTAATAAATAAATATTATTATTATTATTATTATAATGAATAGACATTTCATCTATACGCACAACTTATGAATATCGTTTAACTTAACTAGAAAATAAAATATTGGGTGAAATAGGGTACAAATGATTTCAGATAACAATCAGTCGAGTTTATGGGTGGTCTTGCTAGTCTCTGGGAAGCATCCCTCTGTCTTATCGCTTGTTCGGCGTGCTACTTGCTAGGGTCTCAGAATCAAGTAAAATGGCACGATGCGCTAGCGATGCCAGGCATTTGCTCCCGAACACTATTGTGAGCTGATGCCGTTGACCAGGCTTATGCTCCGCTTCTGGTTGATTTTCTGGTTTGCTGGTCTTCTCGAGTCTTCTACTGTCTTGTTTTCTATTAAAGGACCCCTCTTGCCTATTCTGCCTTTTATAATATACTTAGCTCCCATATGGAATTATAAGCTTCTTAAATCCCCACCTTTCTCCACTGTTTCGTTTCGTAACTACGAATTCTTAGCGCTTTTTTGGCCTTGCCTAGTTTTTCCGTCACCCAACGAAAAGTCTGCCGGAATCTTCAATGTCCGCTGACAACTCTTTCACACATAAGGATGTGATAATCTTCTGTTTATTACTTCTTTTATTTGCTTAGTTTCTCCACTTTTTAACCAAGTCACTATCAGTTTTCAAATGTTTTGCGCCCAGCCGCCGCGTCGGAGAGCAGGAAGGCTGGACACAGACGACAAGCGCAAACAAGAGAATCGCTAGTTTCAGGTGGAAAGTAATGGTATTTTCGAAAACGTTCTTTCTGGTCGCTTTCGTAGGGAAAAGATCATTTCTAGTTCGAGTTGTGCTTTAATGTTGGCTCTAATGGCTGACTCAGCAGGATTTGTAATCTCATTGGCTGTGAATGTGTTTAGTTTCTCCAACTCCATGATAGATGGATAAATAGATTTTAATGCATAAAAGCCAACACGGGCCATCGCAACAAAACAACAAAAGAAAAAATATATAAAATCAAGAACACTATGCCAGTATTTAAAACTACAGGGATATACAATTTTCCCCGTTTGCTAACCCTATCCGGAGGAACCTTCCAAACAGTTGAATAGCCTGGAAACTTCTCTCTTTCATTCTCTCAGTTATCCACTCACTCCCACACGCTCTCACTCCAAACAACTCTTGTCTCAACCCATTCAGTTCCTCACACTCTCCCACTAAATAACTCATACTTTCTTTATCGCATCCACACATAGGGCAAGAGTAAGGACCAGTCAGGATGTCTAGACTTGAATGTTACCATGGATCCGGACATGCATTCCGCCGAAAATGGAATGGCAATTTGAGGGAGGGGGGGAGAGATCCTCTTTGTGTTTCGGGTAGCATGAGAGCGGTTGAACGTTTTTGTGCGGTTTTCTTTTTTTCCGTTGGAGAACAGAATCTCACTTGGTTAGTGTTTCTTTCCATAGTTTTACTTCACTTGTTTTCGTTTGAAGGCTATAAATATATAACTAAATTAATTTTTTCTGAGCAAGTCTTGTGTCGGATAGAGAAAAAAATGGCCCAGCAAAAACCCGGTATTTCCATGACATTCTGCTATCATTGGCCAAATCAACGCTTAGACATCCTTTTCTAGTGTTCTCTGTCTAAAGTCCTCTGGTAAGTCCGTAAAGCAGAGGCTTCAAAGGGCTTTTCTCTTTTGGGAAATTTGTACAGCACCTTCTGCGCTCCTTCTATACTATTTCGTTCTGGTGAAAGAAGGAGATTCAAAAGATGTGATCATTTTATTGTAAATATGCAAAGCACCTGCTCCACTTGTCGAAATTATGTCATAACCATACATTGACCGAGAAGTCAAAACTCAAGATGCAAGTGTTACCCTTTTGGATGTTTCCTCATCGCTTTCAAAAATCATGGATAACAGGGCCCAACCAGCGCACGGCGTTATCCACTGCTTCCTGGCCGAAGATTTTCTGTGTGTTTATGTGTTTTTCTTCATTTACTCCGCTTTTTCAAAATTGTGGGTCATAAATAAATTACTTACTTACTTACTTACTTTTACCTTAAAGGACCCGTCGTACCTATAATGCAAATGCATGCCTACTTCCATAACTGCATTCATTTATTCAGAAACCCGAAGACTCAAATTTCATACGTTACATTATGAACCCACTAACGACACTTCACTAATCTGTGCACTTGCCACGGTTCACTAGTTTCCATGCGAATTATGCTCTTGAAAGGTGTTTGAGTATTTATTGATTTGTAAACCGGTTTTCTGACGTTTGCCAAGATTTTGCTACAAGTCAATGGGTCTGGGAAAAGGCTTAAAACAGCCAAAGTCGTGGATAATTTGTTAAAAGCAAAGCTTAGTTTTTCAATGTGAAGATAATTCTGAATATTGTAGCATAAACGGTAAATATTTCGAGGTGTAAGGTAAGGTAGAATTTTAATGGCAAATATGAATAAACCTGGAGTTTCTCAAAAGCATCAGACATGCCAGTGGCATAAAAAACGACGCTTCACTAATTCTGATGGGTTTGTAAAAATTATTAATACAGTTCTAGCCTAAGGCATTGTGAAGAAAAAACAAACAAACAACTATCACACATCAACACTAAAATTTAAGGACAACACGAGAATTTACGATAACAGACATATGACTAAAGAAAAAATGAAAATATAAAAAAGGTTTGCGACATGGGTCTGATCTTCCTCCGAGCAGAAACGAAAATGAATCAGTTAAATCAGACAGAAGAAATATAATAGCTAGATAACATAAATCTTTTTAAAGCTCTTTTAAAAACTTTCCTATCTTCGGACACTCTAACAGTTTCAGGCAACGAATTCCATACTTTTACACCTGTATGACGAGTACAAAAGCTAGACCTTGTAGAAGGATAAGAAATGGTAGAAAGATGGGACCGCCGTATTGTGTTATAGTCATGAAATTGACTGTTCAGGCAAAACAGATTTTTAGACTCAGCAGGTAGTGAATCTTCTAGAAGATAACGGTAAACAAGTTGTTGCAATATTCCAGTCTCTAATCTGCTTTAACAAGGCTTCAGAAGGCTTTTTTTCTAGCCATATTCAGTAATGCGTCCTTCGCATCTGTACAAGTTTCGGTAAATATGAGCTTGATATGAGCGTAGCGATGGAAATCGGCTCGTCGTGCAGACTGAGTGCGTGACGTCAGCGTGAATTTGCACAACGAAATAGATTTCCGCGGTAAATAGATCGGTGCTGTTTTGAAAGTAAAGTCGTGTAAAAAAAAACCTGAAGGAAAACAAGTTTCTGCAGAAAACCGAAAAACGGGGCCTACAAAACTTGCAGGAATAGCCGTTGATGTCACTAAAGCTTTAAATGAGCTTCTGACTGTTGTTGACATTCTGTCAGTTTGCCTTAATGTTTACCTGTCAGGAAAAGTGTTGACAGTGCAGTCCGTTTCTACGATAAAATCATGGCCTGCGTGCTACTCCCGCCCTCCTTTTGTCAGTCAGTCGTAATCTATGAACGTTTCAAGTATACTTCATGATCGATTCTTTTTGGCATAGAGATGCTGGACTATTTTGAATAGATAGAGAATTCCTGAGCTTTACTGGGAACTAACACTTATAATACATTAGGATTACTTGACTTTGAACAGAAAAGCCTGTAAGGGGTGATTCTGGCTGTCTGGAAAGCTCCGCTGGTTTTTTCACTATGTGTTCATGCGATTAGGCCAAAGCCGCTTCACATTGACGCTTAGAGCCTTTCACACTAAGCTACTCAACCTCTGCGTCACGGTTGCGACGACGCAACGCAGAGCTTTCGCAGACAACTAAAACGCAACGCAAGAATAGAACTAAAGTTCCATTCTTGCGTTGCGTCAACGCGTTCCGCTTCAGATCTTTTAAGTTTTTGAAGAGAAACTGGAGAATATAACCTACGAAGAATATAATCTACTAACGATGAAGAAAAACCTACTAATGATGATTAAAGACTTATTAATTTGATGAAAGAAATGAAAATTTGGCAGAAGACAACGAAATCTTACTAAGAATATAACCTACTAATGATGAAGAAAAACCTACTAATGATGATTAAAAACTTACTAATTGATGAAAGAAATGAGAATTTGGCAGAAGAAACCGAAAGAGGAAAACTTAAATACGCATCCAGCGTGACATGTTCTCGCGCAGGTGTGATAGATACGCTACGCAAGCTGTACGCAACGCAAGATAAACGTATACGCGACGCATCGCAACGGCAGGTCAATGTACAAGCGGCTTAAAACTCGCTTTGCTTTCCAAGGCAGTCCTTGCGCTCCTCTAGTCTTGGAAAGTGGCATGGACAGTGAATTCACTCAGTATGTGGAAAAAAGCGAAACAGCGGGAAGTTGTACAGCCCAACAGAGGCGCAATTTCTGGCGCTTGAAATTTCTGGCGTCTTGAACCTGATTGGCTTGTTTTCATCTGCTTTTTTCTGTCTGCAGTTTCCTGTACCTCAACAGCAACATTTCAGCATTATCATCAGCACCATGTGTTCAATTACGTACAGTGCACCACATGTAAGGGATTAAAAACAGACGCAAAAAGTGTGTGATCCTGTAAGCACAAAAACAAAAACCTTCCAAATTGGTAACCCCAAACAAACTTTTCTCCTTAAACTTTTCAACCAGCCATCCTTCCCCGAAAAATCGCTCCCGAAATATTTCATCTCTCAAATCATTCAACTCCACACATTTGCCCATAAAATGAAACAACACAAAATGAAACAAATTCTCATCCACACACTACACATTGCGTAAAAGTAAGGACCACTAGACCGCCCCTTTACACTTCCCAGATATTTTCTCCGAATTCCCAGGGGAAGGCTATCGCTGAGAGTGCTAACCATCAATTTTAATTCCTCCAAAGATAACCCTTCCAACATTTCTAATCTTCTTCTATTTCTTCTTAATGTTTATGCGCAGTACTGAGCTCAAACAGTAACTCAGACTAATCAAATCAAAGCTACACACTGTTATTTTTCTCTTTCAATTTTCGCTTATTTTGCGCAGCTGGTTGGCATCCTTTGCCAGGTTTTGGCGTCTAGAGGATTGCAACACTTTTACATTACTTTCAGAACCGTTGGAAGTAGGCTATCCCTACAGAAGAAAAAATAACAACAGCTGGAAGCTGATATGGCACTACCAAGGCTGGTTCAGAGGATGAAATATAGTATTTGCCTCTTCGTGGGTTTGTTCTGATCACTTGTAAGCAAAACCCTGGAGATAAGAATGACCATGGATCCTTGGAAATCAAGAGAATGTATCGTTTGTTAAAAAGTATTTTATTTTTGAATTTGGTTGTAATGATACGCACTTTAAAGGCGCTAGAAATTCATCTGTAAGTAAAACCCCTGAGACAAAAACGATAATAGGCCCTTGGGGATCATTAATATATATCGTTTGGTCAAAACTATCTTTTTCACTTTTCGGTTAAGATGCGCACTTTAAGGGTGCTAGAGTTAACCCTTTATGGCACAAAATATATCGTTTGATCTAAAGTACTTTTGACTTTCAAGGAATGGTCGGTTTTGGAATTGACGACTTCCAAGCCAATTTTGTAGAATCGCTAATTTTCAAGCCAAGTTTCATCGTCCTAACACATCTGGAAGTACCTTAGCTTGCGAACACCGGAATCCCCCCTGTAACTTTCCCCACAGTGTTTTTTATCCAGAACATTTGTTTTGTTATTCCCACCAAGTTCCATCCCGATCTCTCCAGTCTAAGGGGGCCATGTATTCCCCCCCCCCCCCCCCCAACAGTTGTCGGATCCGGTCCGGACATAGGAAAGAACATCAGAGACATGACCTCTGTCCAGTTATAAAATTTTACTGGAATCGAGAAAACTTTATTTCCAAGTCAGTTTGATCGGGTCCTGGCATGCCTGCCAAGTTTCGTCATGAAAATCCCCCAAACTGCCATCACCGGAATTCCGGGACCCCCCCCCCCCCCATAGTGTCCGGATCCAGTCTAATTGTGTAAACAATTCATCTAGAGCAGATGCGTGTTCTTCCCAACAAGTTTCACTCGGATCCCTCCATTCTAACCATTTTTCGGGATTTACGGTCTTCCCCCTCCAACTCCCCCACAGCTGTCGAATCATGGCCCGGACTTCCAATTGGACATCAGAGATATCATTGTCATCTATTCAGTTATTAAGTTTCATTCCAATCCTATCACCCGTTCGAAAGTTATTCACTACTCAAGTTTCCGGATTCCCCCTCCCTTCACCCCCCCCCCCCTCCCCCGAGGTAGTTGGACCAGGAAACTGATTATTTCCAAGTTAGTTCGGTCGGGTCCCTGATGCGCCTGCCAAGTTTCCTCGTCCTAGCACGTTTGGAAGTACCCTAACTCGCGATCACCGGACCGACAGACAGACCGACCGACGGAAAAGTGATCGATATATGGCACTTTACCGGAAGGCAAGTGCCATAAAAATTAAACAAGAATTGTCAATCATTCAAAGCCGAAACACTTGGCTCTTGGCTGATATTAAGTTCTTAGTTTAATGTTTCAATTTGCTTGCTTTAGAACAAAGAAACTGTGATCAAAGAAAATTATGACCTAAGGCGTATTCTAGCCGTCCCCCTCGGACTCTTCGGGGAATCGAAGGGAACGGCGAGAATAGAGGGGGTCATTCCACACGGACTCCGCGTGCAGAACACGGACTCCGCGTTCCAAAATGGATTTTGTTCAAAAAAAATATGCAGTTGACAAAATTAGTCTTGATCCACTTTATTTCTGGTTTTGTTTATTCTGATTGTTTTCAATTAGTCTTTATATTGCCACCAGCAAAAATCGATTCCCCTCCGAATCTGAAAGGGAGTCCTTTTTGATGATGGTGATGATAAGAAGAGCATTCCACGTCCGTGGGGACTCGCGAGAATGCGGGGAGTGAGTCCCCGGGACAAAAAAAACGCGGGGACTCCTCAAGTGGAGTCCTCGGGGAACGGCGAGAATACGCATCTAATGAAGGATTCAAAGAAAGAAATTTCTGGTCTATGACCTATTTTTACACTATAGTATTAGGCTATTATTATAAAGAGCTCCAGTGTACCATTTTGTGTGTCTTGTTTTGCAGTTTTATGTTCTAAGTTACGACATCGAATTAAAGGAGTTATATCATAAACATTCTAGCACTTGCAACGTCCAGAACCCCCACCCCACCCAAGACCCAAGATGAAGCCACGGCTCGATCCGACCGCTGGGTCATCTAGCGGCGCTGGTCGGAAGCGCCCCACATGGGGAGTATGGAATCATAGTTTGACTTTGGATCTAACAAAACGTTTTTATTGTAGCAGGCATATGGAACGTGTGTAGAAATAGTAGACTAATTATTTGTATGATCGATTTCTTTAAGTACTTTGTTTTCTGTTTTTTCTTGTTAATTCCCGTAAGTCCAAAGAATTAAGGATGTAAACTAGATCACAGTAAACAAAAGCCGTAAATTATACTAAATTCGTTATAGTGATTTCTTGAAGATTCTGAAACTGAGCTAAATAATATTCAGCTTCCGAGACCCAAAAATGTCAAACTGGCCGATGATTTCTTCTTCCGACATATCTAAACGTCCGCATGGTGAATTACTTATTTGTTCTAATCCTCTTACATGCCACTCGATCTTCTCGAGGGGTCTAGTAATCTTTTGGCAAGCGTCAGGAGATCAATGAATAGTTAATTAGCAATGGCGGATTGGCGTTCAGGAGTGAATTGTGTTCAAGTAATTTCTGGATAACGTTGGCTACCGTGAGGATTCTGGGGAAAACAAATGTAACAGTGTGTTCGTAAAATCAGACCCATCGAAAAATGATGGTGTCTCCCACCTTCTCGGCCCACATGAATCAAAGACTTTAATAGAATCACAATTCCCGACATGCTAGTTGTTTTTTTCCTTCACAATTAAATAAACTTCGTTGAAGCATCGCTATTCCCCTGCAAGTTTTTGGCCAAAACAGAGTAACTTTTCCCGTAGTTTAGAAGATTCCAGGGAAAGTCACGTTGTGTATTGTCTTCTGGATCCTCTTGTTTTTCTCCTCTTTTGTCGAGATACATTAGAGTCGTCAGACTTGGAATTGCTTTGGCAGAGAAAGTTCGGAAGGGGTAGGGAATTGAATGTTTTGGTTTAAAACACAAGTAGCAGATACAGTTTGTATTAGCATAAGGCCATAGGACTAAGCTAGGTTCTCACTGCCGAGATGGCTGTTCTCGCCAACCAGAAATCTTAGATTTTCGTCTCCAGAATTCTGGCTAGTTTTTACCCCGAATTCGGTGTTTTCTGGCAAGATTGTTCGATCTGTCTTAATGACCTAACCAGCGTTAACGAGCAATAAATTCTAGTTAGAAAGAGCCAGTTCAAATACGAATTAAGGGCGGAGATTCTTGGGGTAGTCGGAGCCTAATTTCAAAAAGTCAGATCCATGTTCGTCGACCAACACTGTCAAAATTTTGTTCGCTCCAACTTCCAAAATTTCTTATTTCTTCAAAATCTCTTCTCCCTATTATTTTTGTGTTGCGAGAGCAACACTATGACCTTCCGGCCAAGTGCCATATACCGATCACTTTTCCGTCGGTTGGTCTGTCTGCCTGTCTGTCGGTCGGTCGGTCGGTCCGTTGGTCGCGAGTTAAGGTACTTCCAGATGTGCTATGACGATGAAACTTGGCAGGCATGTCATGGACCCGACCAAACTGACTTGGAAATAGTCACTTCCCCTATTCGACCATCGTGGGGAGTGGGGGGGGGGGAGGGGGAATCCGGAAAATTGAGACACGCATAACTTTCGAACGGGTGATCGAATTTGAATGAAATTTGGCAATGGGAAAGAACACGTGCCTCACATGTCCCATTTAACGTCCGGACCAGATCCGTAACTGTGGGGTGGGGGGAGTTGGAGGGGGTACCGGAAATATCGTGAAACGCTTAGAATGAAGGGATCGGGATGAAACTTGGTGGGAAGAACAATCACATGTCCTAGATACACCGTTGACATAACTGGATCGGATCCGGGCACTGTGTGTGTGTGTGTGTGGGGGGGGGGGGGGGTTTGGAAGGTAGTCCTGGATTTCCGGTTATCACGGGTTAAGGTACTTCCAGATGTGCTAGAACGATGAAACTTGGCAGGCGAATCAGGAACCCGATCAGACTGACTTGGGAAAAGTCATTTCCCGATCCGACCATCGGGGGCGGGGGGGGGGGGGGGGGTGAGATCCGGGATCAGGATGGCTAGGAAAGCGTAACTTTCGAACGGGACATCGGACACAAATGAAACTTAACAGTTGGAAAGAGCTCGGGTCGCAGATTTCCCTTTTCGTGTCCGTACCGGATCCGATAACTCTGGGGGGGGGGGGAGGATTGAAAGGGGGACCGGAAATCTCGATACAGGCTTAGAGTGGGGGGGGGGGGGCGGGATGAAGCTTGGTGAGAAGAACACGGACAAGTTATAAATACATTTTTGACAGAAACGGACCGGATCGGCGCACTGTGGGGGGGGGGGGGAGAGTTAGAAGGGGTTTCCCTAATTCCGGTGATCGTGAGTTAAAGTACTTACAAATGCAATTGGACGCTGAAATTAGTCGAAAACTAACTTGTAAATAATCAGTTTTCCGATCTGACCATCTTGGGGGGAGTGGAGAAAGGGGGAATCCGGAAAATTGAGTCGTGCGTAACGTTTCAACAAGGTGGTCTGATTCGAATGAAACTTAATAACTGAATAGAAGACATGTCTCTGATGTCTCATTTAAGGTCTGGACCGGATTCAACAGCTGTAGGGGAATTGGGGGGGGGGGAATCTCGTGAAACGGTTAGATTGCAGGGATCGGAGTGGAAATAAATCGTTTACACAATCAGACTGGATCAGGACACTTTGCGGGGGGGGGGGGGTCTTCTCGGAATTCCGGTGATGGCGGTTTTTTGGATTCTCACGACGAAACTTGGCAGGCATATCAGGGACCCCGACCAAACTGACTTGGAAATAACAGTTTTCTCGATCCGATCGTCGTGGGGGGAGTGGAGGGAAGGAGAATCTGGAATATTGAGTAATGTGTAACTTTGGATCGGGTGATCGAATTCCAGCGAAATTCGATAGTTGAAAAGAGGACATGTCTCTGATGTTCTTTTTCATGTCCGGACTGGATTCGACAACTGTTACGGGGGAGGGCGGAAATTATGTGACCCGCTTATACTGGAGAAATCGGGATGGAACTTTGTGGGAATAAAAAAAAAAAAGGCGGTAGATAAATCATTTAAAGAACCGAATTGGATCCGAGCGCTGCGGGGGAGTTGGAGGGGGGTATCCGGAATTCCGGTGATAAATAATCCTTCAGCCCAAGCTGACCGCGAATCATATTTAATAGTGCAAAACGGATACGTCAGCTGAATTTTATTGTAGCTCCAAATAAAATTCAGCTGACATCCGTTTTGCACTATGAAATATAATTCCGGTGATCGCGAGTTAAGGTGCTTCCAGATTTGCTAGGACGATGAAACTTGGGTGTAGCATTAGAGGTTCGAAAACATTGGCTTTGAAATTGTCATTACCCAAATCCAACCATTCCTTAAAGTACCAATCTTAACCGCAAAGTCAAAAAAGTGCTTTTGAGCAAACAATACATTTCGGCACAAGATCATTTGTTCCCCAAGGGTTTTGCTTAAAAAATGAATTTCTAGCACACTTGAAGTGCGAGTCTTAATTCGGGAAGTGAAAAAAAAAACTTTTGACCAAACGATACACATTAATGATCTCCAAGGGCCCATTATCATTTTTACCTCAGGCGTGTTGGTCATAGATGAATTTCTAGCACCCTTAATGTGCGCATCATTACACAATAATTTCCTTTTTACAATCGATAAATTTTTGTGATTTGCAAGGCCCATTATCATTCTTATCTCAAGCGTTTTTGCTTACAAATGATCAGAACAAACCGACGAATTGCACTGTCAGAAGTTTCATAACAGATTGCGCATAACACTTTCAAGAATAACACCTTTTCACTTAGAAAAAAAGTGTTCTGACCAATTAAGTTTATACTATTTCGTGCCCAGATCTCCAACAACACCTTCAATAGGTACACTGTCAGAAGTTACATAACGACAATAGCAGGATGCGCGGTTTCAACAGATAACACTTTGGGATGTTATATGTTATGTTTATTTCGTTCCCGTTAGTATTTTCACCAATTGAAGGTGTTGTTGTTGTTGGTTCCCCTTTCTTTATCGAATTTGCTAATTTATCCGACTTTTGTTCACTCCTCATCGATTTTCACCGCATTCGGTCTGTCCCTTCGTAATCCGGTGATTTAACCTGTTTAGTTGGTCTAATTAGTTAGCGAATTCGGTAATTCACCAGACTTTTCTCAAGTCCGTACCTGTTCTATCGCATTCGGTCAGTCCATTTCATAATTCGGTCATTAATCAGATTCATTTGGTTCTGATTCGTGACCGAATTCGATAATTCATCAACTTTTGTTCAGTCCGCATCGGTTTCGCCGCATTCGGTCAGTCCGGTCACCGGTCAAATTCGGTGATTGAACCTGTTTATTTGGTCTCATTCTTTACCGAATTCGGCAATTCGGTCACATTCGGTCAATCTTTCCTAATTCGGTCATTAATCAGATTCATCTGGTTCTGACTCGTGACCGAATACGATAATTCATCCAAATTTTCTTGAGTCCGCATCGATTTCGCCGCATTCGGTCCGTCCCTGCGAAGTTCGGTGATTTAACCTGTTTATTTAGTCTCGTTATCTACCGAATTCGGTAATTCGGTCGCATTCGGTCAGTTCATTTCATAATTATATTCGGTGAGATTCATTTGGTTCTGATTCGTTACCGAATATGGTAATTCACCGGATTTTTCTTTAGTCCGTTTCTTTTACTAGACTTGCCGAATTCGATTGTTTTAGGTGGTTCTAACAAGAGTTTTATTCCATTACGAAATTCGGTTGTAATACCGCTCTTTTTCGCGGTTTTTCAGTACACTTCGAATTCATTATTTGCTTCAACCCAGTTACTGAGCTCGGTAATTTAAGTGGCATTTATGATAACAGTTAGTTGTTATTTTATTCTATTTTGTTGGCAAAGCAGTTAGTTGTTATTTTATTCAGTTAGTTGTTATTTTATTCTATTTTGTTGGCAAAGCCTGACTGTTTCTTGTACTAATATCTTGTTTCCTTTGTCCCCCCTCCTACCGTCACAGGCAGGGGCGTCCCGAGGGGGGGGGGGGGCAGCGCCCCCCTTACGTTTTGGGCATTCGGTAGGCATTCTCTCGTTCTTTACCATTTACGGTAGCTTCAGCTGGTTGGTGTTCCTTTTTTTACTTCTTAGGATCGAAGTACTTCAGGAATAAGCACGATTCTTGACGTGAAAACTAGCCTACTTTTATTTGCTGTAAATTCCGAACGAATGTACTTTGTATCCACTTTACCCTGGATCGCCCCTTTCGTTGCCATACAATACAACTCTGGGTTGAATATATAATCTTGGGATCGCAGAAAGGCACTTTTATCATCAGTGTTTCCACAAAATTTCGCCTGCGGCGCATTTCGCAGTCTTCATTAGTTAGACAAAGGTTGCGTCATTTAATTGGCGTTTGAAGCTTGGAATTTGGGGGGGTGGGGCTTGAACCATATTAAAAGCTAGAATTTGCATGGGAAATAGTTAAATATTGCCAGAAAAAAGGCGGATTAAAAAAATTTCGCCTGCGGCGCCTTAATTAATCATGGTCACAGCCGTTAGCGACGTTGTCGCTATTCAGCAACACCATTTGGTTGCGATTGTTTCAAGTCCTGTTGGCAAAACTGTAAAGGTCTTACAAAGGTAAAACGCTAGTGACGGCGTATCCGTGAAAAAGAACAGAAGCGGAAAAGCGTGAAAATGCTCCAATTTTTCTCTTTAGACTTGTTTGTATATACTCTGCAACGTCTTACGTTGTAGCTTCATGAAGGCAACTCGCAGTGTTTTTACAATTTTTGTTAATAAATTCAGTAAAATTCAGGTACCGATTCGGTCAATTTTACTAGGCGCGCCCCCCCCCCCCCCCCAATGAAGAAAGGCTCGGGACGCCCCTGGTCACAGGGAATGGTGGTTCCGTCTGTCGGAAAAAATATTCACCTCTATGGCAGCAGTAGTCTTTGGAAGAATTTCCCGATTATCCCTTGGAAAATCGACGAATCGAAGGATACGAGCTCAGTGTCCCTGCAGGTTTCTAGGAGAAAAGGATATGCCGTCTTGTCGGATGCGTCTTTTATCCGTCCGAATGAAATGTAATGAACGGAGTCGACTGTAAGAAGTCTATTGGCATGAGAAACCTGAAGAAGTCTTAATAGAGAATTTTCACCCCTGGACTGCGAATGATCTAACCGCTGGGCGCCTTGTGTGTGAGTTTGTGTTCCGGCAGTAAGAAAGAGACTTCATCATTTGTGTTCTGGCAGTTAAAGAGACTTCATCCTTCGATAGTGATTGACCTAAACTGCCGGACGCTTCGAGTTTGACTTTCGAACCGGAAAAAAAAGTCTTAACGTGGATACTTCTTACTTGGGTGGTGAATGATCTGAACCGGTCGGCACTTCGTGTTTGAATTTGATCCCGAAAGTGAGAAGTCTTAATAATGGGGCTTCATCTTGGGGATTTGAGTGGAATATGAACCGCCGTACGGTTCTTCTTTGATTCTGGTACCCAAAACTATTTTCAGGGACACGGTGGGGGTATAAACGATATTTTATCTACAGCGATCGATCATCCTTCTCTTTTTCTGAATACGACGCTGTGTCACGCTTGGCCTCGCTTCAATCTATCTGACGCTCGCACCGCCGCTGTTCAATCAGAGTCCATCCACCAATTCTGACGAGTTCCTTTGACTTTCTATTGTGACAATGAGCTCCTACCCTACATTTATGTAGGAAAGTTTCTTCTTTCCATCTGGCTCAGTGATAGCGAAGGAGCCTTGGAACCAATGCAATAAGGGATATATATACATCGTTTAAGTCATATCAAATTTGTGCCTTGATTTGCAACCTTACAAGTATGCAGAGATCGCGAAGTGAATCCTCAGATTCGGGATATGAAGAACCTCTGGTTGTCAGACAGTATTTTGGCAGAGGTCCCCTTTTCTTTGGTGGCCTTCGAAAACGCCTGAGCGGCTTCGAGTAAGTGTTCCTATTTTTCTTAAACCCATGTGGCTGATGTGGATTAGAGGGTGGGGCGAGGTCTTGAACAGGAGTCGCTGGGCCCTTATGGATAGCGTGGTAGTCTTCTGAAGACCGGCGGGCCTGACCATGATTTTCCACCCTCAGAACCAATCAGCAAACGAGGGGTAGGGATGTCCTAGGTAGCCTAGGGCTCAGACACACTATTCTCTTTCTCTCCAAAGAAACAAAAGTATAGTTAATGTTAATAAATGTATGAAGAACCTTTGGTTGTCAGGCAGTATTTTGGCAGAGGTCCCCTTTTCTTTGGTGGCCTTCGAAAACACCTTAGCGGCTTCGAGTAAGTGTTCCTATTTTTTCTTAAACCCATGTGGCTGATGTGGGCTAGAGGGTGGATACTAGGTCTTGAACAGGAGTCGCTGGGACCTTATGGATAGCGTGATATTCTTCTGAAGACCGGCGGGCCTGACCATGATTTTCCACTCTCAGAACCAATCAGCAAACGAGGGGTAGGGATGTCCTAGGTAGCCTAGGGCTCAGACACACTGCTCTCTTTCTCTCCAAAGAAACAAAAATATATAGTTAATGTCAATAAATGTATGAAGAACCTTTGGTTGTCAGGCAGTATTTTGACAGAGGTCCCCTTTTCTTTGGTGGCCCTCGAAAACGCCTGAGCGGCTTCGAGTAAGTGTTCCTATTTTTTCTTAAACCCATGTGGCTGATGTGGATTAGAGGGTGGGGCTAGGTCTTGAACAGGAGTCGCTGGGACCTTATTGATAGCGTGATAATCTTCTGAAGACCGGCGGGCCTTACCATGATTTTCCACTCTCAGAACCAATCAGCAAACGAGGGTGGGGATGTCCTAGGTAGCGTAAGGCTCAGACACACTGTTCTCTTTCTCTCCAAAGAAACAAATATATAGTTCTCGTTATTGTTAGAAAATCTCCTTCAGTTCAACAAGATGGTGGAATTGTTGATGTGTTTAGTCACCCGGAAACTTGATGATGCTGACGGCGGACCAGCATCATCCAATACGAAACGCATCATCTAACGGCAATAACCTGAACTGATTGCCTAGATGGCATATGTGTTTCCGTCTTGGTTGAAACTGACAATTAAATGGGTCCGTGCCACAACAGTGACATCTTTGTTGTTAATCTCTCACAATCTCTAACTTTCGGGTCTGCGGCTCAACCTCTCATTGGCTGCATCTTCAAACTGCTACGCTGCAATGTAAATTTATTGCAATTGAGGTTCTTGTCATCTTTTACACTTCTCTAGTCAGTATGAAGAAATGCTAATAATAGCTGACGAGAATGTTTCATTTAGGATCACGCTTCCACGTCACTTAAGTCTGCAAACAAATAAAATTTACTTTTTAGTAATTTTGCAGTTTCTTTATATTTACTTACTAAGATACACATCAATCAATTAAAAAATATTGTAGTTATCCACCTCTATAAAATAGAAATAGTGAAGTAAATACAGAAAAGAAAGGACACAACTTAGATTATGCGAGATGCTACATTATTTCTTCATTTCCTCTCGCATGTTCAAATCTGTTAGAGGGCCTCAAAATGCGCCATTACTGTAAAACCAACTCTTCTCATCGACTAAACCTCAGCCGATTAAGTGAGCCTCGTGACGTCACATGATAAGTCTTTATTTTCAACAAACAGAGGGCATCGAACAGGCAGGCCAACTGCCGGATGGTGCTGAACAACTTTAAGTAAGTAAGAGCGTGTTCCATCCTACTTACCGTAGTTACCACGCATGACGTCACAAATTCTGTCTTTTTGTCGTCAAGGCTGGAACGACTTTTCTATTTTCCATTTGCTGAACAACTTTAAGTAAGTAAGAGCGTGTTCCATCCTACTTACCGTAGTTACCACGCATGACGTCACAAATTCTGTCTTTTTGTCGTCAAGGCTGGAACGACTTTTCTATTTTCCAGCGGAATATCGTGCCACGGGTGAATCCGACCAATCACGTGAGAGAGATTCGTGGTTACTACGCTTACCACGCTCCCGAGCGTGGTAAGCAAATAGTTACTATTAGTTACTATTTCGAGAAGGCTGGAACGGTCAGCGTAGTAACTTTTTTTGTCCCTAGGGTTTATAAATGTAAACGCGCTCGGCTCGATATATATAGATACAAATATATATCCTGCAACATTAACTTAATCGAATTTTCCTATTTCTTTCATGACGTCACAACGACGTCACGGGTCTCACATAACAGGCTGAGGTTAAGTTTCACCTGCATATCATAGTACCAGCAACCCTTTCCTTTCACCAAGAACAAATAATCAGATAATTATTTACGGGGATTAAGGGAGGAGATTTTCGGGGTAGGGGAACTGATAAGAAATGGATTATTAAAATGATGGGAAGTAAAGATTTTAAAGAAATAAGAAATGTTGGGAAGTTCCTCAAGTTAGCTTTTAAACACGGGAAAGTTTTTTTTATGGGGAAGTTGTGTTTTAGTGTTAAAAAAGTATTCAGAGTAAATTAAAAATATTAAAGGACCCCTCTTGCTAATTCTGCCTTTTATAATATACTTAGCGCCCATATGGAATTATAAGCTTCTAAAATCCCCACCTTTCTCCATTGTTTTGTTTCGTAACCACGAATTCTTAGCACTTTTTGGGCCTTGCCGAGTTTTCCCGTCACCCAACGAAAAGTGTGCGGATCTTCAACGTCCGCTGATAACTCTTTCACACATAAGGATGTGATAATCTTCTGTTTATTACTTCTTTTATTTGGTTAGTTTTCCCACTTTTTAACCAAGGCACGTTCAGTTTTCAAATGTTTTGCGCTCAGCCACCGCGTCGGAGGGCAGGAAGGCTGTATATAGTCGACAAGCGCTAACAAGAGAATCGCTATTTTTAGGTGGAAAGTAATGATATTTTCAAAAAAAAAAATTCTGATTCATTTCAGAGGGAAAAGGTAATTTCTAGTAATAGTTGTGCTTTAAGAGTGTGTTAGTGTGTACATGCGCATGTAAGATTGTTCACTTTTTGTTTTGTTTTGTTGCATGATGGCCTTTAATGTGCAAATAAATCATTAATTCATTCATCCACATAACCTCCGTCTCCCTATCTCTGTAATATGACCATGCGGAGTCGAATATTTCCCCATACCCTACCTATACCAACGAGCGGAGGTTAGGAGCTACGCGGCACATCACGTTTCGGACCCCCCCCCCCCCCCCCTGGGGGGGGTTTACTTTGCACTCATGCATCCGCCAACAATGAGGATATGTATTCAACTATAACTAGATCTGTGGAGTTTTCTTGCAACCTTTGCTCGGCTTCACTGACTAAAGTGTTGCTCGCAACACTTTTATTTTAATTTTATTTATTTATTTATTAATAGAAAGAGACGTTAAGCCGAAGCTTCTCTCTCTACAAGCACATAAACTTTTACTACATTTTTCAACACTGCACTATACACGTATAAATATACAACAAATCTAAACTAAAAAGGGTTCACATACGCACTTATTGTAACGTAACGTAACGTTGTACCAGCTAGGAAAGTAAATTTGGTTGGGAAACGGTCTCCTCAGATAAACCATTCCATGCCTGGCATGCACGGTAACAGAAAGAACGTTGACCAATTTTCCGGTTTATTTTTGGTGGGTATAACCTCAAAGAATGCTGACGGGTTGACTGATATGAACTAAACTCAAAAAACTGTTTTTTGTCCAAATTATCTACCGAGTGGAGAATTCTGTAAGTGTTCAGAATGTCGTTACGATCACGACGGAACTCCAGTGAAGGTAGATTAAGATGTCTCATTCTGTAATCGTAGGTAGAGTACCGTAGGTATGGAATCATTTTTGTGGCCCGACGCTGAACCCTCTCTACTCGGGACCGGTCTGTTTTTTTATTCGCTATCGGTTGAATACTGAAGTTGGCAGCGCATCAAAGCTTTCAAAATGGTATGCTCCAAGAAGGACATAATCAGTAACCACATGCTCAAAGGCTATTCCTCAGCGTTGAAAAAACAACAAAAGAATATCGGAAGGAGGGACTAAATTGACTTTGAAGCTTGGTAGCTGAACAAGTTGCGCTCTCCTTTTTTTGCCTCGCGACTTTTGTCAATTTATCCCAGAAAAAAACATGGATTTGAGTCGAAGTGATACTCAGTAATTGACAGTGCAAAACGAATACGTCAGCTGAATTTTATGAGAGCTATATTTCGGTCCTTCTTGGCAAGGGTCCTCTTCAGGCTCAAAGCCGCCCAAGTTGGAAAAACAAACTTAATTTTTTCGTTTTTAGCCGAAACGATCCGAAACGAACGTTTTTAGCCGAAATAAAGCTTTAATAATATTGAGCTGACGTATCCGTTTTGCACTATCAAATATGATTCGCAGTCAGCTTGGGTTGAAGGAATATTTGATGCTCAGTATTTGGAGACATTAAAGATACAAAATTTACAGTACAAAGTATAATACAATTAATGGTATTTGCCAACATTGCGTTTTTATCCAAGAAAAGTGAAAAGTCTTACTACTGGGAAAAGTCTACTACCCAATCCGATTATTTTGGGGAATAATGAGGAATATTCTGATTGGCTAGTTTTGAACCGAGACCAATAGATAACATCATATCGTGCTGTCTTGAAAACCGAAAGTGAATTAGGTCGTAGTTATTCAGTCTGACGTGGTTCAGCATTAGCCAATCATAATATTCCTCAGTATTCCCCGAAGTAATCTGATTGGCTAGTACGATCAAAAGTTGAAACTGGTTTCGACTTGGGTCCGAGACTAGCTGGAGACTAGCCTTTCAATTGGAGAGATTGGATTAAACCTAGGAAATATGGAAGGGGGGCAGGGGCTTATCCAGGTTTTGATACGGACTTTCAATGTCCGTAGTTTGAACAAGAAGAACATCTTAGAATACTCTGGCAGAAGCGTAATGCATTCCCACCCTTTAAAAATATTTTTGACGCATTTTCCTAGTTGATTTCTACCACACCAGCTATCGAAGATGAAACGAACAATTATTTTTCCAATCCATGTTGCTTTTACCCTTCCTTCCTTTTCAAAATTGCTTTGATGGACTTCTTTGAATTTCCTCGAGCTATCTCCGACAGGCACGTCTTCTTTCGGCAGAATATTTGAAAAGTTGAACGTGAGGCAATCTTGGCCAGAAATGACCCGAGCCATAGGAATGACACGTCAGAAATGTATTTCGTGCGTAGTCGAGTGCAGATTTGTAGAGTAAGTCTCCAAGAAAACAAGATCAAAGGTTTCGATGGGATCCCAAAAATTTGATGTTTGATCCAGACGATTGGGTCTTTGTAGATATTCGGTCTTCGACAGACTTAAACAATTTTACTATTAAAACTTAGAAACAGATTAAGGCCAATGATAATCATCTGAGAAGAGCAAGTTCAGATATAGATTCAGCATGTATGTTTATCCTATAGCCTGCGTCGTATCTACTTTGATGAAATCCATCAAAACTTCTTCCTTACTTCTGCCAAATTTCCAGAGAAACTACTTGTCTGGCAAAACAAGACCAAAGGTTTCGATTGGATCCCAAAATTTTAATATTTGCTACAGACAATTCGGTCTCGTAAATATTCGGTCTTGAATAGATTTCTTAAACATTTTTACTTTTCAAATTTAGGAACAGATTAAGGCCAATGGTAATAATCGGAGAAGACCAAGATCGTGTTTGACAGTGCAAATACGCCAGCTGAATTTCACCAAGCTCAAATATATTCAGATATCCTTTTTACGCTGTCAAATATTCATATATGGATTCAGCATATGGTTTATCCTATAGCCTACGTCGTATCTCCTTCCTTCCTTGCGGTACTTCTGCCCAACTTCCGGTTTCGGCCGGATTCTGGACAAACTACTTTTCTGGCAAAAAATTAAAGCTCAAAAACGAATTCAGCATGTGTCCTTGCCCCTACATCGAACCTTAAATCAACTTCAGATTAAACTTTCACTTTTAACAAATTTTCCGGTTTCAGCCAAATGATTGTCATGTACGAATTCAGCATGTCTTCTTACCCGCAAATCGAATATCTTATCAAATTTAAGTAAGACTTCTACTTTAAACAAAATCTCCGGTTTTGGCCGGATTCCGGCCGAACTAATTGTCCGGCGAGAAAACAATTTGCACATTCGGATTCAGCACGTCTCCTTGCCCCTAAACTGAACCTCTAATCAAGTTCAGATTAAACTTTTACTTTTCACAAATATTCCGGTTTTCGCCTGATTCCGGGTGAACTATTTGTCCGGCGAGAAAATAAATTTCTTATTCGGATTCAGCATGTCTCCTTACCCCTAATTCGACTATTTATTAGCTTTAAAAAAATATTTTTTGTTTCCCTTAATTTTAAACCCCTCCCACACCCCTAAATATAGAGCTACATAGCCCATCTTCGAACTTGATACTTTGATCTAAAGAGTCCTCATGCCAAGTTTCATCGAAATATCTCAACCCCTTCGAGAGTTATCGTGCTAACAGACGGACGGACGGACGGACAGACGGACAACCTTTGCGATGTCATAGGTATCCCTCCACTTACGTTTTGGGATCCCAAAAACTAAAGCTATAAAACCAGTTCAGCATGTCTCCTTACCCCTACATCGAACCTCTAATCAACTTTAGACAAAACTTCTTTTAACAAATTTTCCGGTTTTAGCCGGATTCCCAGCGATCTGCACGTTCGGTGAGACGGATGATTATCATATACGTATTCAGCATGAATGAAAGAATGAGTGAATGAATTTGTTGCACAAAAAAAAAACCATGGGGTCATGGCAACAAAACAAAAGGAAAACACAACAAACTACAAAAATCGCTCTTTGTGGGGCAAGCCAACGCGGAGGAATCTAGCCATCTTACGGATAGCCCCCATATTTGTTCTTCCAATCTTTTCTAGTAGCCACTCCTCCCTAATAATTCCCACCCCAAATACTTCGACCCTTAAATCACTCAATCCTTCACATTCACACATAAAGTGGAACACATCCTCTTCCATCTTTCAACACATAGGGCAAAAGTAAGGTCTTCTTACCCGCAAATCGCAAATCGAAAAGCCTTGAAGTACACGAGTACAATTTTAAGACTATGATATTGTACAAAACTACTAAATTAACGGATAGACAGCATTGGTCCTTGAACTAACAGTAAGCAGTTGCAACGCAAAACGTGTTCCTTTTGAATAAAAGTTGATACTTCAGCTTCCAACAAAGTAGAACTTTAGCGCTTCCCGTGGCAACCCTGGCGATACTTCTCCTTTCCTCGTGCCCGCTGGCAAAACCAAACAAGTGATCTGATTGGCTCTGCGTAAGCCAAAATAGAACCCGGGTCTATCTTCCTTATACACCTTATTTCAGCGCTCCCCGAGGAAATGAGAAATCTTTATACGCCGTATCACATACAACAACCATTTGAACAATGCTTGACGTTCGAAATGCTGTCGGTCCTAGATACTGTTGTATTCCGGATGAAATTTATCTCAAAATAGTAGTATGAAGTTGTTCGAAAAAGTAGCATGCAGTACGAACTGATGCTACTACATGCTTCCACTTCAAGGCTACCGTGTTACTGCATTCTACTGCATGCTACTATCAGCAAGACTGGATGCTCCTGGATACTACTGCTTAAGATTGGCCCAGTCTGAGGCACATTAAACGATAGTACTCTTTACTATTACATATCAATACATGCAACTTCTTCGTACAACTATCATACAACTATGCAGGCTACAAATTTTTCATCGTGTAGCATTAAAATATAGCCTACAGATGAAAAGAAAAGAAACATGGAAGGCGTGAAGCCTCATTTACCTTCGCCACCGGGTGAGAAAAAGGGGAATATCTCTCCTTCCTTCAATCAGCCAAGGAGTTTAACACTCATATTCCCTCGGATGGTTGGTCAGTCATTTTTTTCAGCACCTATTTCACTTGTCGTGTATAGCCTACCCAAAGCACGGGAATCAGTAATCCCTCGTATTCCCCTCTTTTCATCGGATCGAGTTGTATTTGGCTAGCATTCCGTCGCTCGGGGAACTGGACTGATGCTTGACTTTCTTCTAATAAAGACGGGGGGAGGGGGGGAGGTATTGTCAGATATCTTTTAATGACTGCTCTGCCTTCAGTCACTCCGCTTGCTTCCAAATGAAAGTACCGAGCTTTTAATTACTGATTGTCAATTGTGATGGATATTATGAGAATTCCCGTACGTTCTTTCGTGGTCGGGGGAGAGGCTGATAAGGGCAAAAAGAGCAGTCATGAGCCTCGCTTGAACTTATAAGACCAAGTGCACCTACAACAGAATTAATATACTATGCTTTTAAGTTTGTTAAAACGATGTCTGCAATCTTTCAATCAATCAATCAGTCAATCATTTATTTCCGAATATCTCTTAAAAGTGATAATATAGGATTGTCAAAATAAGAACAAGGTATAATACACTTGCAAATCAGTATACTTACGAATCAAGCTCATTATATTTATATACAATTAGAAGTTAATCAATCAAGTAGTCGAATTGTAGTTTTTCACAAGGTACGGTACGAATGATTTGAGAAATCTCCCGAGAGAGACGATGCAGCTGGGGGTATTTCTAGCAGCTGATGTCCGTTTTTTTCAAAGACCGCGTTTTTTGCTCGCGATTTGGCCTCTGGAAGTCTGGTAGAATTCCTCTGGGTGGTCGGAACACAATAGTGACATCCCAAATTTCAACAGTAGCTGATGTCTGCGATGGCTACGTGATGTTAGGTCAGTTTTGAATGGCTGGACTCGTAGTCAGTGTATGCCCGCTTCTGAGCAACACCTTGGCTGCTCTTAACACGTACTTTTGACCTGATTTGCTGTTTACGAGAATGTCCTCCACAGCTCTGAAGATCCCTGAAGACGAGTCATATTTTTCGGATTTTGTGGAGGGACGTACCTCTCCAGCAGGGCCCTAATAATTATTCTTTCTGCCCCAGCTCTGTGAGCCCCACTTGACTAAAGGTCCATTCCCAAAAAAAGGAAATAGGCTATTGCCAGAACAAATATTAGCTGACGTACCCGTTTTACGTAATTAGATAAGGGTTTGTTCTATCGAGTGTAGACAATCGAACAATTTGTCCGCTTGGACCACTTTTGAAGCAAGGAAAGGATTTGCCTTCACTCCTGTCTCAACATACTCTCTGCACTGTCAGAAGTTTCATAACAGATTGCGCTTAACACTTTCAAGCATAACACCTTTTCACTTAGAAAAAAAGTGTTATGACCAATTAAGTTTATACTATTTCGTGCCCAGATCTCCAACAACACCTTCAATAGGTAAAAATACTACACTGTCAGAAGTTACATAACGACAACAGCAGGATGCGCGGTTTCAACAGATAACACTTTGGGATGTTATATGTTATGTTTCTTTCGTTCCCGTTAGTATTTTTACCAATTGAAGGTATTGTTGGAGATCTAGGCACGAAATAGCGGACACCTAATTGGTCATAAATTTTACTTCTAAGTGAAAAGGTGTTATTCTTGAAAGCGTTATGCGCAATCTGTTATGAAACTTCTGACAGTGTGCTTTTCTACTTCATTTTCTTGCAGCTTGACGTTGTCTTCGTTTGACGGGCGTCTCTAGTCCTTGGGTAAATAAGCTACCTGATTTTGAAGGAAATGTCCACTTTATTAGTTCACTACCGCGCCGGACGGGTTCACCCGTCTCCGCATCAGATGACACGCTAATCGACGAATGCTTGCCATGTCTATCTCAAACGAAGTCGAATGGAGCCAGTGCTCCAGGAGGGATAACTATTTGAATATCAAGGCTGGCGGATTTGGCTCAATTGCCAAATACCGATCAGTTTTCGTCTGTCGGTCGGTCAATCTGGTGATCGAGAGTTAGGGTACTTCCAGATGGGCTAGGACGATAAAACTTGGCAAGGCGCAAAAAGGACCAGACCAGATTGACTTTGAAATTGTCAGTTTTCAGACTCAAACATCCTGGGGGGAGTGGGGAGATAAGGAATCCGAAACATTGAGTCATTTTATTTGTCTGTACTGCGCTATCCTCTTTTTAAGTGCGTTAATAAATTTCATAATCATCATACATTTTCGGGTTCTGCTGAAGCCCATGCTCATTGCCGCCTCAAGGGTTTTGCTTAAAAATGAACTCCATTACCCGTAAAGTGTGCATCTTCATGCGTTTGGCCAAACGATATATTTTCGTGTTCCCCGTGATAATTTTGCCTCAGTTCAGTTTTACAAATGAATTTTTAACCCCCTTAAAGCGTGCATCTGAACTGAACCGTAAAAGTATAGAAAGATTTTTATACCACTCGAACAGGAGTTTGCAAAAGGTCACATTTCCGGTGTTACAGGTCCAGGTCGGATCAGATGTTTCGGGGGGTTGGAGGGGGTCTGGGTAGAGCCATACGAACTGAAAGAGCGAGCCTTATCTGATATACATGACATCTATCCTTGATAAATATTCTTTGAGCCGAAGCTGACTTTGAAACATGTATTCAAATAATGTATACAACGGATACTCGGCTACGATTCTTCATCAGCGATATTTCGGCCCTTCTTGGCAAGGGTCCTCGTCAGGCTGTCACTCTTCAGGGTTAACGTCGGGGAAGGAAACAAACCTGTAATAATCAAAGATTATTACAGGTTTGCATTGTGTAATGTAAATAAAACCCCAAGAAGGGCCGAAATATCGCTGGTGAAGAATCGTAGCTGACGTATCCATTGTATATTTGAATAGATCTATCCTTGCAAGTGCCATATGAGCTTACAGCTCTTGTTTAAAAATAGATCGCTATTCCCAAAACTTCTGGTTTTCTAGCTTTCTACCTGCTCTTATTTTCTATATTTTACCTATTGCCGTTTTATTTTTATTTTTAAAGCAAAACTCTTACTGGAAATGATCTTTTCCCTATAAAATGGATCAGAAAAATCGTTTTCGAAAATACCATTATTTTCCACCTAAAACTAGCGATTCTCTTGTTAGCACTTGCCGATTGTATCCAGCCTCCCTGCTCTCCTACGCGGCGGCTGGGCGCAAAAGATTTGAAAACTGAACGTGCGTTGGTTAAAAAGTGGAAAAACTAAGCAAACAAATGAAGTAATAAACAGAAGATAATCACATTCTTATGTGTGAAAGAGTTGTCAGCGGACAATGAAGATTCCGACAAACTTTTCTTTGGGTGACGGAAAAACTCGGCAAGGCCGAAAAAGCGCTAAAAATCCATAGTTACGAAACGAAACAATGGAGAAAGGCAGGGATTTTAGAAGCTTATAATTCCATTTGGGAGCTATGTATATTATAAAAGGCAGAATAAGCAAGAAGGGTCCTTTAAGAGATATTGTTGTTCAAAGTAGTAAGAAATTATTATACTCTTATCTTGATTCCCACTGCTTATCTGTGCACGCCAATGACACCCTTCGTGAGTTGCCACCTCATTCATTCGGGCACAGAATTTCCTGTTTTCCCCCAAACAGTCTCGGGAACCATTATTCCCGGACAAGTATCGGGAAAACCATGGCGGATATATGTCAAGCTTGGGTAGGAATTTAGAAAATGGAAACTGGAAAAATACATGGAAGGGGTCTGGAAACTTGCGAAGGAACTGGATTACTTGCGAAGGAACTGGATGAAATAGTTGGAATGAGTAAATGAATGTTTATTGTCCATTTTCATAAAAGTGGAGTAAATAGAGGGAAAAAAAGGGAAACAGACTTGTATGAGAATAAAGCATTACACTTCGAACAAAAGGACAAGACCGTGGTGTGTTAAAAAAGATACATTCGACAGATTTCTATGTAGCTCATCGATTTAGTGGTGTTAGGATTGTGAGTCTGTTGTTAGGGAGCGTGGGTAACCATGTAAGTAGAAAGACCTTTAATCTTCGAAGCCAAACATAAAAACCCTGAAAGAGGAACACAAACATAATATTCATAGCTCTTTCAATTCAGCCATTTCCTAACATAATTATCTTATCTTAGTTAAATTAACTTGAACCAGTATCCGAATTCTAACTTAAATATTAAATATTCTAACCTATCCGGGTTTCTCAATACTTATTTTTATGTATTTACTTTTCTTCGTCTTCTTCTACGGATCATTCGGATATTGGTAATTGTCACTATAACTAATACACATAGATAGCGGGGGATATCTCAATTAACATAAATGTGTGTTGTTTTACAACAAGCGGTTGTATTGTGACTAAACATTTATTGGTACTCCTTTGATTTTTGTACCAAATTTTTTTTAATATCTAATCTTACTCACAGGACCGAGCCGCCAAAATAGTGGAGGACGGTGGTCCATACTGTGAGAAGTCTTATAGTAGATAACACTTGGGCTGTCTGTTAAGAACATATCTGGGTGACAAACAAGTCAACAGAAGTTTTTTCGGCGGTGTTTCTCCACTACATATAATTCTGTTTGACGAGAAAACCAATATTCGTTTTTTATGGCACTTGCAGCCTCTGGCTCAAGTGCCATTTACCGATCACAATTCCGTCTGTCGGTCTGTCGGTCGGTCCGAATTTTTTGTCCCACATATCCGAGTTAGGGTACTTCCACATGTGCTAGGACAATGAAACTTTGCAGGCATATCAGGGACCCGACCAAACTAACCTGGAAATAATCAGTTTCCCGATCCGACCATATGCGGGGGAGTGCGGGGCGCTGGAAACTTGAAAATTTAGGGCATTTTGTCACTTTTTTCCGAGTTAGGGTACTTCTAGATGAGCTAGGACAATGAAACTTGGCAGGAATATCAGGGACCTGACCAAAGTAACCTGGAATTAATAAGTTTCCCGATCCGACCATATGCGGGGGAGTTGGGGCGCTGGAAACTTGAAAATTTAGGGCATTTCGTCACACTTTTTCGAGTGAGGGTACTTCCAGATGAGCTAGGACAATGAAACTTGGCAGGAATATCAGGGACCCGACCAAACTAACCTGGAAATAATCAGCTTCCCGATCCGACCATATGCGGGGAAGTGGGGGCGCTGGAAACTTGAAAATTTAGGGCATTTTGTCACACTTTTTCGAGTTAGGGTACTTCCAGTTGTGCTAGGACCATGAAACTTGGCAGGCATATCAGAGACCCGACCAAACAAACTTACCGACCATTTTGGGGGGGGGGGGTGGAGGGCAGGGGAATCCGGGAAATTGAGAAGTGTGTAACTTTCGAACGGATGATCGGATTGTAATGAAACTTCATAACTGAATAGAATATATATCTGTAATGTCCCGTTTAAAGTCTTGACCGGATTCAGTAGCCAGGGGGGAGTTGGGGGGGGGGAGACCGAAATTTCAAGAAACGGTTAGAATGGAGGGATCGGAGTGAAACTTGCTGGGAAGAACAAGCATCTGCTCTAGATAAGTCCTTTAGACCATTGTACTGGATCCGGACACTTATGGGGGGGGGTCCCGGAATTCCGGTGATGGTGGTTTTGGGGATTTTCACGATGAAACTTGGCAGGCATATCAGGGACCCAATCAAACTGACTTAAAAATAAAAATTTTGTCGATCAGATAATGGTGGGGGGGAGTGGAGGGAGGGGAATCCGCAGGGGAATCCGGGAAATTGAGAAGTGTGTAACTTTCGAACGGATGATCGGATTGTAATGAAACTTCATAACTGAATAGAATATATATCTATAATGTCCCGTTTAAAGTCTTGACCGGATTCGGTAGCCAGGGGGGGAGTTGGGGGGGGGGGACCGGAAATTTCAAGAAATGGTTAGAATGGAGGGATCGGAGTGAAACTTGCTGGGAAGAACAATCATCTGCTCTAGATAAGTCCTTTAGACCATTGTACTGGATCCGGACACTTATGGGGGGGGGGGGGGGTCCCGGAATTCCGGTGATGGTGGTTTTGGGGATTTTCACGATGAAACTTGGCAGGCATATCAGGGACCCAATCAAACTGACTTCAAAATAAAAATTTTGTCGATCAGATAATGGTGGGGGGAGTGGAGGGAGGGGAATCCGAAATTTTCAGTCATGCGTAATTTTGGAATGGGTGATCGGATTCGAGAGAAATTTAAGAATTGAACAGAGGACATTTCTCCGATGATTTTTTTCATATCCGGACCGGATCCGTCAACTATTGGGGGGGGGGGGGCGGAAAATACGTGACCCGTTTAGAATGGAGGGATCGGGATGGAACTTTGTGGGAAGAACAAACAGATGCTCTAGGTAAATCATTTGCTGAATCGGATTGGCTACGTGCACCGCGGGGGAGCTGGGGGGGGTGGACCGGAAATCTCGAGAAACGGTTAGAATGATGGTATCGGAGTGAAACTTGCTGGGAAGAACAAACATCTGGTCCATGTAAATCTTTTACATAATTTGACTGGATCCGGAAACTTGAGGGGGGGAGGAGGGGGTTTCCCTGAATTCCGTTTTTTGGGGGATTTTCACGACGAAACTTTGAAGGCATATCAGGGACCCGGTCAAACTGACTTCGAATAAAAAAAAATCCTCGATATGATAATCTTGGGGGGGGGAGTTGAGGGAGGGGAATCCGGAATATTGAGTCATGCGTAACTTTGGAACAGGTGATCGGATTCGAGTGAAATTTAATAATTAAACAGAGGACAATTTTTTTCTTGTGACCTTTTTCATTTCCGGACCGAATCCGTCAATTATTGGGGGGAGGGCGGAAAATACTTGACCCGCTTAGACTGGTGTGATCTGGATCGAACTTCGTGGGAATGACAAACAGATGCTCTGGATTAATCATTTACAGAACCGGATTGGCTCCGGTTATTGTGGGTGGAGTTGGAGGAGGGGGGGGGGGTCTGGGATTCCGGTGATCGCGCGTTAAGGTACTTCCAGATGTGCTAGGACGATGAAACTTCGCTGGAATATTGCAGACTCAACAACATTTGCTTAGAAATTACTACGTCCCAAATCCGATTATTCCTTAAAGTACCAATCTTGACGGCAAAGTAAAAAAAAATACTTTTAAGCAATATATGCATTTTCGTGATGCCCATCAGCCCATTAGCAGTTTTGCCTCAAGGGTTTTGCTTGCAAATGAAGTTCCAGCTCCCTTAGAGCGCGCATCTCAACCGCAAAGTAAAAACTTACCTTTGATCAATCAAATCATCTTGACCCATGCAAGTGCCATATGAGCTTACAGCTCTTGTTTTAATACCGTAAGGAATATTTTTGAAGAATACAGACTGATTGATTGATTGATTTTCTTGCATGCATAACATTTTAATGCGGAACGCTTGAAAAACAGAACATCTAACATCCTAAGTGTTATCTTCTGAAAGCGCGCATCCTTGTGTTATCTGTTATCAAACTTCTGATAGTGCAGCCTTTGTCGGCCTGATGGCGAGCTCACAACATTTTAGGAAAGGAGCCAAGCACTGTTTTATAATTACGGAATTCAGCCTTTCTGTGACATCAGGTTCCGTGAACTTACTCTACCTACTCATGACCCTCCTAGAAGTAGACGCCCCCCGGGAAAAATCCCAGACAGTTGCAAAATTAACACCAGTAAATATCAGACATGAAAGGCACAGGAAAAGCTTCGTTCCATCGTTCGTGACACTTATTAATTTTCTAGATTAAAAAAGTTTTGTTTTCTGATTTAACTTTGTTAACCTTGGTTGTTTTCATAATGATAACATAGATTTTACATTTTATATCTGTTCTAAACGCTGAATTGACGATGCCTTTGTTATGTTGGCGTGGAATGCAAATTCGGCATTATTGCTGTGAAAGCAATTTTTATATCAGATTCTACTCTTCTCTACACTCTCTACTGTTCCTGACGATGCCTTTGTTAAGGACTATGTTAACGTGGAATGCAAATTCGGCATTATTGCCGTGAAAGCAATTTTTATATCAAATTCTACTCTACACTCTCTACTGTTCCTTCTTCTCCTACTCAGTTTTTTTGCGTATTTAATGTGTCTTTTAAATCCAAATGTTTTTGGCCTGGCTTCACGTTCAGGTTCCCTCAGAGATCCCTCTCAGGGATCCTCTCAGGGATCCCTGGTTGTTGGCCTGGCTTCACCTTCAAGATCCCTCTCTACGAAAATAGATATCTGGAAGCCAGAACTAGAGAAGTCTTTTCTTCTGATGTTATTTGGTTAGTTCAGGTCTAGTTCAAGTGGTTTTTGTCAGTTTCACGAAAACAATCAGTTTATTCGGTTCTTGCTGTAATTTCACGTTAGTGAGTTCTCTCAGATGCTTGATACTTCTCTCAGTGCTTCCACTCCTACCGATCTGGTCTCACGATTTTTATTCAGTTCTCATGATCAGAAGCTGCAAAGTCAACCTGACTCCTCTTCCAAGGCGGAGCTACCTGTCACTCGTCACCATTTGTCTCCACCCGGAGGAGGAGCCAACTCGTATCCATCGGCCAGTCCTGGGCCTCGCGACTAACTCGCTATAGGAATGTCAATCGACGAACCCGGCTCCGACCGACCACGACTTTGGACGTAGTCAAATTTCAGTCAACGTTCGGTCGTTCAGTCTCACGATCTCATGACTGTCCACCGACAAACGAAGATAATCTTGTTCTGAATGATCGACGACATTTTAGTTAAATTCAGACACTTCATATACTTTCAGTATATTTAAGCGAATACTTTATCGAAAAATCGCAATGCTGCAACAGTAAAAATTATCCTCATTTTTTTTTACAGACGCACTAAAAATTAAGAATATTTCTAATTACGAACCAGCAGCACAGAGTACTATATCTCTGTGCAGCTGTGTTTTATCCTGTTACATTCGCCGGTTCAGCTTCAGTAAACGGTTCTCGAGTCCTTAGTTGTGTTTTTGTAGATACCATGGTATCTGATACCACGGTCAAAAGGTGTTTTTGCAGTTACCGTGGTTTGACGGGGCAAAACGGATAAGCAGCTACATTTTATTCGAGCTATATTTCGGCCCTTCTTGGCAAGGGTCCTCTTCAGGCTCAAGCTGGAAAATAAACTTGTGGAAAAACAATTAAAGATTCTTCCTTAAATATCTGCTTTTGTGAACTTCTTCTCTGAAAGTTGGATGAAGTTAAAGCTGGTGCTGTGATTTGATTCTGGACTCGGCTACTGTTTTTGTTGTTCGATTGGGTCGTCGAAAGGGTAGAGATTCTTCTGCATTTTGGTTTTAGAGTCAAATATGATTCGCAGTCAGCTTGGGCTGAAGGAACATCAGTTACCGTGGTATCTGGCAAGGTACAATGGCATCTGATATTCAGATACCACGGTAACTGCAAAAACGACTTTATACCGTGGTATCAGGTACCACGGTCACTGCAAAAACGACTAATTGCAGATCCAGTGACCGTGGTAACAGATACCATGGTATCTGCAAAAACGCAACTCTTGTTTTAACTGAGGGAAGGGGATTCTACTTGCTATTAAAGACATTGATAGAAACTTCTTCTGCGAAATTGCGAAACCGACAAATCTTCTGATCTTTAGCAACATTTGCCTGATTTTTGAAAATGGCTAGTGGAAGCACTGACGTCTGTGAGGCTCTGTGCCCATCTAGCTAGTGCTCTAAAATTACCGTAAAATTAAAACTCGGCAAGTACAATTGGTAAAATAGGTAAAATAATGTATTCTCCGGGAAATGCAAGATAGAGTCTATATTTCAGAGTTGCCCGACTAAGCTGGAATCTGGACAGGTTACAACTGGGCTTCATACCCTACAAAGGCTATCGTTTTCTTTACTATTTTCCTGCTGAAATCTATTTGTCAGCTCCGAGACATCTGCTTCCAAATCTCACCGCTAGGTCTCGGCTGTATACGGAGCTCTGGTCGAACAGCTTAAGCTACTTAAATGGATGACATAGACATTGCAAACTCGACAATTATTTCGAATCAACTCCTTTAAAACTGCAACAACAAGATCATGTACAGGGCACTTATAGCCTGTTTCTGATACCCTTCTGACTTGCTTGGCGCTGCGACTACCAGTATATCAGTAAAATAGGTAAATGCTGGTAAATTACGTAAAATACCGGTAAGATACGTAAATTACTTAAAATAGTAAAATCAGTACAATTTCAATTTTACGGGGTCCATAAAATTACGGTAAAATACCCAATTTTACTGTGACCAACTTTACCATTCTACAACACCACATCTGGCTCGAGTGTTATTTCCTCTCTTCTTTTTAGAAACGATCCGCAAAATAGTGATGGTTTTTGGACAACGTTGATTGTATTCTCTAGAAATTTCCTCCGATAGTGGCAAACAATCAGCTCGAGGATTAATTAGTATTATTAAGTCTTCCCTCTTAATCCTGGCCTTGAAATGAACCCCCTCGCCTCGTGTCTCCTTAATCTTTATTCGTTTGACTTTAGCTCTTCTCCTGACGCCTGATACCTCTACGACCATCGATGAGGTCGATCTTGGGTCTTTTTTTCATGTTTGATCTTTGGAAACGCTCCAAAAATTAATGATCGCTATTGACAACGGCTGGGTCATTTTGGATTTCCGGAAATTCTATCTTGGATGCCCTAGAAACAGCCCGGAATCGAAATTTTCAGAGCAGATTTCATTTCTTGGAGCTGTGTTCGTTTTATTTTAAGGGGAGTATAATGTAAGTAAATCATTGTCTGAATGGTTTGTGTGGATTTGCGTGAGTCTACAGTATATAACATGAGGGTTAATGAATAAATGAATTTATTCCCAACAAATCCCATGTGCCGTGGCGTGAAAAATAATAAGAAAATATAAATCACCCAAACATAGAAAAACAAAAAACAGCAAAACAACATCTACAGAAATAATTCGCGGAGGGCCATAATAGCCTTTGGGAATCTACCCAGTCACAGAAAATCACCAGCTCCCGAACAAACAGTTCCTTTCCTAAAGCTATCAACTCTTCACCATAAAAGATCAATAGTTGCGTTTTTGCAGATACCATGGTATCTGATATCACGGTCTAAAAGTCGTTTTCGCAGTTATCATGGTATCTGACACCACAGTCAAAGGGCGTTTTTGCAGTTACTCTGGTATCTTGCCAGATACCGTGGTATCTGATATTTAGATACCCCGGTCCGACCGTGGTAACTGATCGTGGTATCTGAAAGAGTTATCTCATTTACGTCATCACCAACAATAGAGCCTAGCATTTTGTCAAATTGGTGGGAAAGAAGTTAGGAACAAAGAATATGTACACCTGGTCTTTGGCTAGTCTTTGGGTAGGAACTTACTGATGTGACTGGATATAAGTTTTTCTTTTGGGATGACTTCGAAAGGCGCAATATCGGCTATTGCCGTTTTTGCAGAGCAACCGTAGTATCAGATACCAAGGTAACGACTAATTGTAGACCCAGTTACCGTGGTAACAGATAACATGGAATCTGCAAAAAGGTAACTAATGTACCGCATTTCCCTAGGTTTTAAAACATGAACGTATGTACCGTAAATATGCATATTTTTGTAAACGGTTTTAGTCCTGTGTTGTTGTTTTTTTCAGAATGCCCGTGGTAACAGATAACATGGAATCTGCAAAAATGTAACTAATGTACCGCATTTCCCTAGGTTTAAAAGATGAACGTTTTAGCCCTGTGTTTTTTTTTCTTCCAGAATGCCCATGGTAACAGATTACCGTGGTAACAGATAACATGGAATCTGCAAAAACGTAACTAATGTACCGCATTTCCCTAGGTTTAAAAGATGAACGTATGTACCGTAAATATGAATATTTTGGTAAACGGTTTTAGCCCTGTGTTTTTTTTTCCAGAATGCCCATGTCATGGAATCAGCAATTTAGAATTTGTAAAGTGGCCAGTATAGGTAGTGGGACTATAGCGAAGTTGAACGAATAAAAATATGTCTGCAATGCAAGTTCTCTCAACACGGCTTATATACCCGCGAAAAAAGGACCTTAGTAGGTCCTAAAAGAATCCTAAAGAATGCAAAATTCATTTGCCTGTGACGCGGAAATCAGTTGAAGCAGCATTAAGGCTGGTGCCCACATAGAGCGGATTCGCATTGGACTAAGCGAATTCGCTTCGCCAGACGCTTTTTTGCGCCGCGCCTCGCTGTTAAGTCAAGCTCCTAAAAAATACAAAATTCATTTGCCTGCGACACGGAAATCAGTTGAAGCAGCATTAAGGCTGGTGCCCACATAGAGCGGATTCGCATTGGACTAAGCGAATTCGCTTCGCCAGACGCTTTTTTGCGCCGCGCCTCGCTGTGCCGCACTGCTTCAACTCCAAGTCGCATAGAGAAGAAATTCTGGAAGCTCCAGTAAACAACATAAACAGACACAAGTCGATTTTTCTCGCGTCGCATTTCAGTCAAATCAAAACATCAAAATGCTACCCGCACTGCGGGTCCCGCAGACCTGGCTTCGACCATCTGCAGCCCGCTTTGTAGAATTTGCAGTGCACACTAAGATTTTTGGTTGCCACGAGGGGGTCGTGTACAAACTCAAACCACGTTAAATTGTTGTATGTGTAGATTGTCTGTGATATGGTTTCTTGCCATGTTCCTTATTTTCTTTTTATAATCCCTTGCGGGTTTCGAGCGATAATAAACATTAATTATAATAACAAATTATAGTGAATAGGATGGTACTAGGATCAAGCAGTTTAAAGCAGTAGAAATTAAAAAAAAAACATCAAAATGTTCAAAACAGGAAAAGAAATTATCTGAAAGTATTATTTTTTATTGACATAGGTATGTTAATGACAGACTAAATTGTTTTAGTCATTATTCAAATTTTAAAGGGAGAAGGCCATTTTCTTTTCCCTGGTTTGTGTTGGTTGCGCATTCATTTCAATGAGGGCTGCGGGTGCCGGGTGGGGTAAATTCCTTTCACGTAGACCGGATTTTCTATCCGTATAACGCTACATAAAACCATCTCTGTTGTTGTTGTTTTTTGTGTTGTTTAATGGAGCTTCCAGAATTTCTTCTCTATGCTCCAGAATTCTTATTCTTGGCTTTGTCTCTAACCTACAAATGACCAATTCTTGATTAATTTACCTTGACCCCCTCACCATCACACAACCATGCTTCGTCACAACAACTAATCTACTACACAGAAACGTTCAATTAATCATAAATATTCCTTCGACTGCGAATCATATTTGATGGTGCAAAACGGATACGCCAGCTGAATTTTATTGGAGCTATATTTCGATCCTTCTTGGCAAGGGTCCTCTTCGTCTTCAGGCTCAAAACTGCTCAAGTTGGAAAAAGGAGCTTGTGGGGAACACAAAACTAAAGATTCAAGCCTAGCGTTAAGCATTTACCTTCATAAATTAAATAAAAAACCGTTCAGGTATCAACAGAGACACAGGCGAAAACTCCCTACCAGAAACATGGTAAGGCATTATCAGTGAAAGGAAATTCAGACCCCAAGCTCTTCTCTACAACAAAACGAAATTCAACCCAAATGCAGAAAAATCTCTACCCGACCAACGACCCAATCGAGCAGCAAAAACAGCAGCCGTGTCCAACATGAAATCACAGCAACCTTTTTAACTCCAAGCAAGACTCACGAAGGAATTTACGAAGTTAAATATTTAACGCTAGGCTAGAATCTGTAGTTTTGTGTTTGCCCACAAGTTCGTTTTTCAACTTGAGCAGTTTTGAGCCTGAAGAGGACCCTTGCCAAGAAGGGCCGAAATATAGCTCCAATAAAATTCAGCTGACGTATCCGTTTTTCACCATCAAACAGTCAATTAATCTAATATAAAACCATCTGTTGCTGTTTTTGTTGTTTGAAGGTTGACGTCACGTGGGCTTCAGTCCAAACACGCTCGTGCCAGTGGGTTTATTTTAAATATCCTTCAATACTTTTAAACCAATATGTTGGTCCAATTCAATGAACTTTTGCCTATAGGCTACGTCAATACTTTAAAAGGGAGGTGGTCTTTCTCAAGACGTCGTCTGAATCTGGGTGAGTTGTATCTTCGTCTCTTCTTTGGGTATTTTCGAATCTCACTTTCACTCGTCAATCTATAACGCATAAGCATTGTCCAAATAGTTGTAATAAGCTGAATAGCGCTATACGCGATGTTTACGTCGTAATACACACGCCAGTTCATATAGGAACCCGAGAGGTTGTTATGAATGCAGCGTTCTGTGTTGCCACGCTGATACAGGTTTTTCGAGTTTCTAAAGATCAAAAAAAGTGTTCTTAGTAATACTTGAAGTACACGAGTACAAATTGACGCCCAATATATTGTAAAATGCTATGAAATTTACGGATGGACAGCATTGTTCTTCTAACTAGCAGTAAGCAGTCGTAACAGAAGAAAACGTGTTCTTTTGAAGAAAAGTTGTTTCTTTAGCTTCCAACAAAGTAGAACTTTACTGCTTCCCGTGGCAACACTGACGGCGCTGCTCCTTCGCTCGGCCCGCTCGTGGACCCAACCAAGCAATCTGATTGGCTCTGGATAAGGAAGAATAGAGCCGAGCTCCATTTTCCTTATTCGCCTTATTACAGCGCGCCCCGAGGAAAATAGGAATCTGTAATAAGGCTTATACCAGGGACCCATAAATTTCCTGTAATGACTCGCCATTCAGGGGGCTTGTCATTTCCTATGCTTCTATGTTGCTATGTTGCCCGAGCCTCACCTAGTTTCCAAAAATTCCGCTTGGGTCGAATCGGCGTTCTTGCTCGGATAAACAAAATTTGTTGGGACAATTCAGCATGCCACCAGGTACCTAAGCTAGAACAAAAGATCCAGGATACTCTTCCATTACAGAGAAATATTCCTAGTTCAGCACAACAGCTGCGTCGGGTATTTTATCCCCGTGGGTATTTCTCGAACTATCTGACGCTCGGTCAAGAGCGCATCAGAAATCTCTTATTGACAAGCCCCCTGAATGGCGAGTCATTACAGGAAATTTATGGGTCCCTGCTTATACGCCGTAATACACCTTACAACACCTATTTGGATAATGATATAAACTTCCATTAACACATTAACCCATCCGTTTTCGTCATAAAAATACACATCTCCTCTGGGGTCATCTTAAAATTACACATTAAAATACATACTAAATAATAATCAAACAACTATTTACAGTTTTCTCATCTTAAACTAAAACAATCTCTCTCTCTCTGAACTGAGAAATCTTTTCTTCCAGGTTGCAGCGGGATGTGAAGGCCGCTGCGGACGTGGAGTATCCCGCTGCCTACAGAGGGAGCCACAGCAATTCCCGCGTAACGACCCCTGAGAGCCGGGACCGCTCGCCCACAGGATCTCGTGGCTCCATCGCCTCTGTGGGCACAGGGGACCGCAAGTTAGCGCAGTCTGCCCACATGTTCCATTATCAACATCAAAAACAACAAGTCCTTGCCATGGAGAGGTAATGAGCTAACCTAAATTAGTCGCCACAGGGGAAACTAGAGTCTATTTAGCAGGAATGATAACAAATACGGGAATGTATGCTTGGTGTTGGGAAGACCCTAGCGGGCACACCTATCACCCCAGTCAACGTTCGACTGCGTTTATTTAATGACCATTTACAGATGTAGGCTACAAGTCAGGAGTAAGTGTAGTCAGGAACGCTGTCTACCACACTGTCAGAAGTTTCATAACAGGCAACAGAAGGATGTACGGTTTCAACAGACAACACTTCTTCTTCTTCTTTGAATTCGTCAGCACCTGGGTTCCAGCTTTTTTGGCTCTTCCTGGCAATGCTTGTCTTGCTTAACACATTATCAATCAATCAATCAAGTTTAATACCCAAGTAGCTTAAAGCTAGAAGAGGAATAAAATATTTACGAAATAAACAGACACGAAACAAATTAACTAATACACTTACAAGATATGACCAGAAATAAATGACGCGATGAAACTGCGTAAAAATTGGTCAGAAGAATTAGCAGGATATGGAGAAAACTGATTGCCAGTATTCCTCTTGGACCGACGCTCGGAAAACGGGAGGGGAGGGGGAATAGATTGGCCATCTGGGGACAACACATTATCTTTGCTCCATTGTGTATAACGTTTCCCAACACAACATATAACATCCCAACTGTTACGCGCTGTCTGGTGAAACCGCGCATCCTTGTGTTGTCTGTTATGAAACTTCTGACAGTGCAACGAGTCTATTTAGCAGGAAGATAACAAATAGGAGAATGTATGCATGGTGTTGGGAAGACCCTAACTGGCACGCCCTGTCAACATTGATAAATGGGAAAAGCGGGAAAAATTCAAAATAGGGTGAGATACGGAACCGGACGATTCCCAACACAGGGGTAGAGGCGTATTTTCGCGGCATGTTTGAGTCGTAAAACTTTTGAGTATTTTTCATGAAAACACGACTGTGTGCTACACAGTCGACCCACAAGTTGAAACGTTTTGTCTTTGTTTTGGGCGGTAATTTCGAATGATTGAAAATAAAAACGAAATCCACATAAGATCTGAATAAATAGAACTACACATCCCTGGACAGCCCAAAGGTCATATCTGACATATTTTCAGAAATATGTTTTATTGGATTTCTTTATAGGCGAAGGAAAGACGTGTGAGATTTGGGTATAGCTAAAGCCGCTTTCACACTTACGCGTTGAGGCTTTCACTCTGAGCTACGCAACCTCTGCGTCGCGCTTGCGGGGACGCAACGCAGAGCTTACGCAGACAGATAAAACGCAACGCAAGAATAGAACCAAGTTCTGTTCATGCGTTGCGTCAACGTTACGCATCAGATTTTTAGTGAAAAATGGAAGTTTTTGAAGACAGACTGGAGAAAACCTACTAAGTAATGATGAAAGAAACGAGAACTCAGCATAAGAAACTGAGAAAGGAAAACGTAAACACAAATCCAGCGTGAAAGTTTGTCGCGCAGGTGTGAAAGATACGCTACGCAACCTGTACGCAGCGCAAGATAAACTCATACGCAGAGCATCGCAACGACGCGTCAATGTGAAAGCGGCTTAAGTCGGCATAATCTGCCTTCTTGGCAAGGGTCCTCGTCAAGCTGTCAATCTTCAAGTCCAACATCGGGGAAGGAAGCAAACCTGTAATCATTTATTACAGGTTTACAGATACAGATTACAGGTTTGTTTCCTTCCCCGACGTTGGACCTGAAGATTGACAGCCTGACGAGGACCCTTGCCAAGAAGGGCCGAAATATCGCTGATTAAGCATCGTAGCTGACGTGTCCGTTATATACATTATTTGAATAAAAGATCTTTTCCAGCCCAAATACGTGCGTAAAATACGCTCGGATTTCAAAATACGCTCGGATTTTACGCAGTGTGTAAACCCCCCATGATCCGGCCCGCAGCAGATGGAGCAGACACATATTCGGATGTCGCTTTCGACACACTTCCCATCACGCCACCCCGTGAACATGGGATGTGTATTGTCCCTTTGCCGTCTGTTGGGTCTGTCTAGGCCTTTCGTTATTTTGGTACGTCCCTGTTCCCAGCAAATGCATTAGTCAAAGAGTTCCTGTTTCCTTGTTCTCCTTTAAAACTTAGACTTCATCTCTAATGGTTCCCAAGGTGCAAGTAAGACGTCAAGCACAAAGACGGAGAGAGTGATGAAATGGGGAAAGATGGTCAAGATTGGATCGACCCGAATAAGTCCGCCAGACGCTGCCCACGCACGCTTCTTATTTCTCCTGGACTATTTTTTAAAGCACACATTGTAGGACGTGATTTTATACATTTCGTATGCTTTCTATTTTGTATCGCCTTTAACTTTTCACTAAATGAAAGCAGCTGATTTACACACAAAAAGCGTTTCCTAGTAAACAACCCAGAGAGTACGGTCCAGAGCGAAATAGCACTAGAGAGTAGCGCCGAGACTTGGCAAAATTGACACACACTCTAGTAGCAGCGATACTAGCACCACTAGCGATAGAGAACGTTCCTAATGAAACTCATTCAGCCGTTCACCAGCGCTGGCTCTGATAACTTCATATCCTGAACATACCAAAAAAAAATTAGAGCCTCCATTGATCCCTTGGTGTGTGCAGACCACAGCTTTGCTTTACTAGAAATTTCTAAACCCGCAAGTTTGTTACGCTTTAATCGCCGCAAGCGTAGTGGGCGGTGCTGCAAAATAGCCCGTTTGCAAAGCGTGGAAAGCATAGGTCTTGGCGCTACTCTCTAGTGTTGTTTTGCTCTGGTACGGTCTGTTGATCGCTTTATTAGTGTTGTTCTTTTTCGGGATTTTCAAGCAGCTGACCAGAATATGTCTTTTTCTGTTTATCTGACTAAAAATTTTTGTCCGGGAAACCAGTGATGGCGTGGGTTTAAAATTTGACGAGATTAATGTCGGAATTATTTTTGCACTCTTTCCATTTTTTGGAATCCCAAAACGTAAGTGGAGGGATACCTATGACATCGCAAAAGTTGTCCGTCTGCCCGTCCGTCTGTCAGAACGATAACTCTTGAAGGGAATGAGATATTTTGATGAAACTGGTGTGAGGATTCTTTGAGTCAAGGGAAAGGTCAAGTTCGTGGATGGTCTTTGTAGCCCTACATTTAGGAGTAGAGGGGGTTCTGGGAGGGGGTTCAAATTAAGGCGCAAACGAAATATTTTTAAACAGCTAATGAGGTAGTCGATTAAGGGGTAAGAAGACATGCTGAACACGGTTATGAAAACCATTTTCTCACCAGACAAATAGTTCGCCCGGAATCCAGCCAAAATCGGAAAGTTTGTCAACAGTAAAAGTTTTATATGAAGTTGATTAGATGTTCTGTTAAGGGTCAAGAAGACATGCTGAACACACTTATGTGAAAATCATTTTCTACCCGGATTTCTACCCGGACAAGTAGTTCGCCCGGAATCCGGCCAAAACCGGATTTCATTAGCTTTTAAAAATGTTTTTGTGCCCCTTAATCTGAAACCCCTCCCCCACCCCTAAATGTAGGGATACAGAGCCTATCTACGAACTCGACCTGTCCCTTGAAAGAATCCTCACACCAAGTTTATCAAAATATCTCATTCCCTTCGAGAGTTATCGTTCTGACAGATGGACGGGTAGACGGACAACTTTGCGATGTCATAGGTATCCCTCCACTTACGTTTTGGGATCCCATGATGGAAATGGAAATGGAAAGAAGTGCAAAAATAATTCCGACATTAATCACGCTAACAGACGGACGAGCGGAATTTTACGGGCAGACGGACAACTGCCCGTAAACTACTGTGGACACAGTAGAGGTACGCTTTTTTGAGCTCTTCTCCAACTGTTTCACTACCCCGTCTTTGCCACTTATAGTAGTCCAGCTGAAAGGAAAAAGCACAAACTTGATCAGCCAATAACTTTTCTCGAACAGATATGCAATGCATAACTTCCTATGTCCCACAGGAAGTTATTTTATGCCAATTTCTTTTGTGGAGGATGTTACGACCTCGTATCATCCTCCAGAGAGGCTGATACGAAATCGTAACAGCCTCTGCAGAAGTTCATCGAGCACTTTTCCTCAAATACTGAATTCATCGAGCACTTTTCCTCAAATAGTGAAAAGCAGAAGCTGACCTCCACAAAATAAATTAAAAACAATAATTTCAGTAAAAAAAAACACAAACCAATACTTAAAAAAAAGAAAAGAAAAAAAGAAGTTGAATAAATGTTGAAAAATCTCTTAGACAACCAGCCTATGCCCTAGGTCATACCTTGTCACAATCAAATTTCCACTGAAAATACAGCTTTTCAACTGAAACAACATCCTACTTTCAAAAAAGGTAGTTAATGAGCACTTAAAACTGTCTTTGAGTGAGGAAAGATATTATAATTTTCAAAGACCACGTGATACCCAGTGTGACTTTTGACTGCAAAATCTTGTTACATTCTGGCGCCTACGAAATTGTGCCTTATGTACCAACTATTCGCAGAAGTCTCGCTTTGTCATCTTTATGATTATATGCCTAAGCTCCATTTCTCGATTAACTGTCAAGATGTAAGGAACCTGTCGCAGATCCTGGGCTCACTTTTCTAGGAAGTCCAGAATATCTGACAAATATCAGAATTCTGCAACCACTGGCAACACTGTCATCGTAAAGCACGTTTTCGCCTGATTTCGAATTTCTTGAGAATCTTCTGCAAAGCTGTCGCTATCAAATATACTAAACGCGTGTGAACCTACTAAAAGCACAGTCGGAAGGTATTTACACCCTGGTCAGACTAGGCTCAAAAACGGCACAGATTTGAGGAATAGAGTCAACTGTTTTGCGCAGATTCGTGAAATGTTGTGCTGTCACCCGTGAGGATTTGAAACAACAATATTCAGAATCTGATGAATTTTCTTGATTTTTTTTTTAGCAACCCGAAAAACCTATTTTTTCTTCGATCTCGCGACGTCGTCCACTGCTTCCTGACCGAAGATTAAAAATTAAGTGTCTTTTCCGTGTGTTTATGTGTTTTGTTTATTTTCTTTATTTTCTTCATTTACTCTGCCTTTTCAAAATGGCGGGTCATAAATAAATTTCTTACTTACTTACTAGTGGTCGACAGATACTTCGGTGCCGAATTATGCAAAGAAAAAAACCTAGTGTATTTTGACCAAGCTCTTAGGGAGTACTTCATCAGTTAAAATAGAAAAAAAAACATGACTTTCTGTTATAAAGCAAAATTATAAAGCAGATTGCAACTGTCGATACCTCTTCAAAAAGGTTATAATAGTTAACATGCCTCCATCTCGGTTGATATCGGAATAACTATCTCGACGGCCGTTTAAAAATATCAACCTCGCTGCGCTCGGCTGATATTTTTCATAACCTGCCTCGCCTTCGGCTCGAACAGGTTATTTTCAATGGCCGCCTCATTGCTATTTTCCGATATCGACCTCGATATCTGATGTTAACCTTTAATATATGACAACTATTTCAGGGTTATCCTGGCATATACTTTGGTAGAAATTCAGTAAATTTTATTTTGAGTTTACGAATGTGCTTCTTCTTCTTTTTGAGGTGTCTGTTATTCGAACCGCCATCTTCTTGGTTGAAGGTGCGTTCCTTTTAGCAAAATATTCGAATTGTGCAAGGAAAACCAGGTGGCAGTTGAGTGAGTAACAGCACAGTTTGTAAAAAAATCGTGAAGCATGATGAAACATGAATGGAAAAAACATTTTTGGCAAGTATGTTACAAAAAAATTCCTGGTTTGGTTTTATTTTTTTCTTCGGCGACCGGTCACTGTTAGGTGACACTGTTCGTTATGAGGTTCAAAATCTCGGAAATGAGAATATATGGAACGATTAGGGACGATCAGGGACAGGAGTGAATCGGTGATGTAGGTAAGACGGGTGGGCTAGGTGAAAAAAAAATGTATCGAAACACCCCGGATAGAACCTCCCCTGCAAAAAAAAAAACTGGGCCCTCCCTGGCCAAAAAAAAGCCCGAATGCAAATATATAGGAAATCATGAAAATTTTATTCGATTTTCTGCGCGAAGCCCACTCGTCAGAAAAAACGGTTAGGTAACCTTTTTCCGTGTTTTTGCTAGTTAACGGGCCTGGAGGATCGGCACGAGAATAATGGGGAAAATAGGGCAAATCCGGCAACAACTATAGCCTATGTCCACTTGTATTTCATAAGCCTTATATTTCCTACCGGAAAACAAGTTTAACCAGAATTTTTCACAAGTAAGCGACCAAAGAGCTTTAAAGTAAATTAATTTCGTGAACTGAAATTTATTTCCCTATAAAGGATCCTCGGAATTCATTTCATTCTAGACTAGTTCAAAGCAAAAGGATCTTTCTTTGGGGGAGAAAGGAAATTCCTGGATCCCCTAAGAGACTTTCGGAATGTTATCAGGATCGAGGGGTTCCTAACTTCCGAAGCCATTGAAGCTTGGAAGTTCTTGTCGAGGGGTTCCTAACTTCCGAAGCCATTGAAGCTTGGAAGTTCTTGGAAGAACTTCAGCTTGCGGTCCTCCTTTTGTCGGTCGGCCCGTCGTGTCTTTGAATGAACTGGATTTGATTGTGAACAGAGTTCGTTGACCTAAAAGACACACAAAGAGTGTGTTTGACCATTCTAACAACAGTAACTTACTATTTTCGTTCCAGCCTCGTGAAAAGTTACTACGCTGACTGTTCAAACCTGGGATCGACTAAAACTGGGAAGGGAAGGGAACGCGACAAAAGCAGGAAGGCATACGAAAACCAGGAAGGGTATACTAAAACGAGGAAGGGAATACTAAAACGAGGAAGGCTGTCGCCAGAATTCAAAACTGGAAAGCCGCACCGTTCCCTTCCTCTGTTTAGTATTCTTTGAGGGGTCGGCAACTTTCCAAATTCAAATTTCACCATCCCTTCCTCGTTTTAGTATCCTGTAGTATCCGTCGTTTTAGTATCCGTCTGAACTAGAAAAGAAAAGGTGAATTACAATTTTGATAGTTGCTGACCCCTCACTGAACCCATTAATGCCTACCCATGTCAGGATACTAAAACGCGCGAAGGGATGGTGAACTTTGAGTTTGAAAAGTTGCCGACCCCTCGAAGAATACTAAACAGAGGAAGGGAACGGTGCAGCTTTCCATTTTTTCGCAGCCTTGAATTCCTTCCTCGTTTTAGTATGCCCTTCCTCGTTTTAGTATGCCCTTCCTGGTTTTAGTATGCCTTCCTGCTTTTCTCGCGTTCCCTTCCCTTCCTGGTTTTAGTCGATCCCTTCTAACCTTCCCGGAATAGTAACTAATAGTCACTATTTGCTTACCATGCTCGGGAGCGTGGTAAGCGTGGTAACTACGCATCTCTGGAAAGTGATTGGTCGGATTCGCCCGTATAATGATAATCTGCTGGAAAAATCCTTCCAACCTTGACGGCAAAAAGCCAGAATTCGTGACGTCATGTGTAGTAACTACGGTAAGTAGGGTGAAACACGCTCAAAGACCATAAATTCTTAAAAAAGTGAGCTAATTGAAGCAGCATTCCCTCGAGCTATAACGATGATGATGAAATTTGTTTACGCACTAGAAAAGGGAAATGGCGCAGTACAAAACGAAAATGATCACTTTCGATCGTTATGAATCTGTTATGATTTCGTTCTACCGCCCGGAGTGATAAGGAAATTAGCTCCTCTCTCTTGTAATTTTCGTTAGTTACTGTCGTTGCGATAAACTTATGAAGGTCGGAGCATAATAGGACCCTGTCTTTCAGCAGGCATTCCCGTCAAAATGTTGACGTCTGTCTTCGCTGTTATTATTTCTGCTTCAGAGAGGGTAGTTACTACCACAATTTAGAGCTGACTCCTCCCCTTATCATCACTTCGTTTAGTAAATTCTTTGAAACGCACACTTTGATGTGGTGTATGACCTTCTTGTTTCTCTGACCTTTTTTCCATAATCAGTTGAATACGCCTTCAAAATGCGCCATTTCCACTTTAAACTAAATCTGTTGTGTTTTGTATGGCACTTGCCCTTCGGCCAAGTGCCATATAGCGATCGCAATTTCTATCCCTCAGTCGTTCTGTCTGTCCCGGTTTTGCTAGTTCGGGCACTTCCAGATAAGCTAGGACGATGAAACTTGGCAGGAATATCAGGGACCGGACCAGACTAAATTACAAATAGTCGCTTCCCCGATTTGACGATCTGGGGGGGTGGGAGGGAGGGGGATTCTGGAAAAATTTGGTATTTTTAACTTACGAATGGATGATCGGATCTTAATGAAACTTGATGCATGGAAGGGCCTCGTGTCTCAGACGTTCCATTTTAAATCCAGATCGGATCTGGTGACATTGGGGGGAGTTGAAGGGGGATATTTACTAAACTTTCACAGAACAAATTTTCCGGTTTCAGCCGGATTCCGGGTGAGCTGTATGTAAGGGTAGAAAAGGATTGTCAAATGCGGATTCAGCATGTCTCCTCACCCCTAAAGCAAACATCTAATCAACTTAAGATAAAACTTTTACTTCCAACAAATTGTCCGGTTTTGGCCGGATTCCGGATAAGCTACTTGTCTGACGAGAAAACGATTTTCAGATACGTGTTCGGCATTACTTCTTACCCCTAAACCCAACATCTAATCAACTTTGAATAAAACTTTTACTTTTAACAAAACTTTCCGGTTTCGACCAAATTCCGTGCGAACTACTTGTCGGGCCAGAAAATGATTTTTGTGTTCGTGTTCAGCATGTCTTCTTACCTATACATCGACTATCTCATTAGAAAAATAGAAAAATATTTTGTTCGCCCCTTAACTTAAACTCCCGCCCCTAAATGTAGGGCTACAGATCCATATACGAACTCGACCTGTCCCTTGACCAAAAGAATCCTTACAGCAAGCTTCATCAAAATATCTCATTCCCTTCGAGAGTTATCATGCTCAAATACGGACGAACAGACGGTCAGACGGACACCTTTTACGAAGTCTGAATCTGAATTAAGCTCTTAAGAATGTAGACATAGCCCGTCGATCCCCTATCTTTCCCTACTTACTTTCCAGTAAGCCTACTTTGTTACGACTTATCTCCTCAGACAGGAGAGCGACGGGCGATGTGTACATTCTTAAGAGTTTAATACTCTACATGACTAAAGTTGCGTTTTTTGGAAGTAGTTTCGGCGTAGTTTCGCTTAACAGCCGCTTTATTTGTCCATTCCATTTGCTGTAGTTTCGAAACTGAAACTACGGAGCTCAAACTACAAACTACCTCGCAGACGTAGTTTGGTGTAGTTTGACTTTTCGGAAACAAGAACTCAATAAAACGCAAGTAAGGCAAAACAAGAGCCGAACTACAAGCTTTGACGAAACAGAAGTGAATCCAAAAAAACGCAACTTAAGTCCAAAACACGCCAGTTATCCTCAGAGAGAAGGAGTAAACGTGTCCGTAACGACTCAAACTCAACGAGTCAAATCCTGTGTCAAACAATAACAGCGATCTTTGGGAGCAGCTGTGACACCGCTTCTTGTTTTCTTCCGCAGCGCAGGTAACCGGAGATTCTGCATCGGCAGGTAGAGATAGTCATCAAGAGTATTCAGATTCTCAATATTTTACCTAAATCCGCCTACTGAATTACTACTAAATCATCCACTTACGTTTTTGGATCCCCTAAAGTGGGTCATAATTACATAAATAAAACAAAAAAGAATAAAGAGTGAGATGAACTCGTGACTACTTCTGTCATTTTTTCAGGAGTGCAGAGACGCGCCATGGATCTGCTTCAGGGATGGATAGCGATGATGACAATGATGAAGGGGACTACACGGTCTACGAGTGTCCCGGACTTGCACCCGTAAGAACGGACTTTTTCAGGGGATCGACTAAAAAGAGGCACGATGATATAGTGTAGGAGGCACAAGTACTAAAAAGAGGCACGAAAACTAAAAGGGCCATTCAGGCTTCGGAGTGAGGGGCAGGACCAATGTTCTAACGTGCCGTCTTTTAGGCTCTGGAGTTACGAGCTCTCACTTACTTCTCTTCTTCCACTACTTGCTAATCTCTTTTTATTACTCGTGCCTCCTGCGCCGTAACGTGCCGTGCCTCATTTTAGTCGATCCCCTTTTTCAGGGCTAAGGAAGTCTCCGCCCCTTAGACCCTTGTTAACTTTATTCGTTATTTTTGTCGTAGTTATCAAAACACTACCGTACTATCCCCTTTTAACTCCGACTCACATATCGATGAGTAGTACCTATTCCGCTTGTCCAGGAATACTTATGCATGAATAACAGTTCACCGTTAGAGGGGGGGGGGCTAACTAAGGGATGGATTCTCCCTCCCAGTAATCGCTTCGGTGAAACGAAGTCGTCGTCCTTTATGACTACACGCTTTACTTCAGTTTTTGGCATCGGCGCTGGCGTGGCATCGGCATTGACGGAGAGTTCATAGGTCATACATTCGGCAAGACCTGCCGCTTTACGTCGGTGCCACCCGTCCGGTCTAGTATTGTTCAAATAGGTGTATTACGGCGTATAAGGCATATTACAGATTCCTCTTTTCCTCGGCGCTGTAATAAAGCGAATAAGAAAAATGGAGCTCGGCTCTATTCTCCCTTATGTAGAGCCAATCAGATCACTTGGTTGGTCGCCAGCGGGCCGAGGAAAGGAGCAGCGCCGTCAGTGTTGCCACGGGAAGCATTAAAGTTCTACTTTGTTGCAAGCGAAAGAAACAACTTTTCTTCAAAAGAACACGTTTTGTTCTATTAGGACTTCTTACTGCTAGTTCGAGGACCAATGTTGACCATCCGTAAATTTAATAGCTTTTTACAATAAAATTGTACTGATGTAGTTCAAGTAGTACTAAGAACACTTTTTCTCATCTTATGGAAACTCGAAAAACTGTATCAGCGTGACAACACCGAACGCTGTATTCATAAGAACCTCTCGGGTTCCTTTTTTAAGTTAACGTGCCTGGAGAATAGGCACGAGAACAATGTCGAAAATAGGGCAATTTCGACGGGATCCCAAAAATTTCATATCTGATCCAGACAATTGGATCTTGTGGATAAATATCCGGTCTTCGCCAAACTTCTTGAAAATTTTAACTGAAATTTAGAAACAGATTAAGGTCAATGGTTAACCATCTGGTAAAACCAAGTTCAGATATGGATTCAGCATGTGTGTTTACTCCTATACGTCGTATATACTTTGACGAAATTGATCAAAACTTCCAGCTGCCTTACTGCTGACATATTTTCCGGTTTCTGCCGGGTTCTTGGTGAGCTTCTTGTCCGTTATGTACTATATACTACCTTACTATATACTACGGATAAAACTTTAATTTTTAACGAATCTTCAGGTTTTGGCCGGAGCCCGAACTATTTGTCCGGCGTGGAATATTTACACATATAGGTTCAGCACGACTCCTTACCACTGCATCCATCCTCTAATCAACTTCTGATAAAAGGTTTACTTTTTCAAAACTTTCAAGTTTCCACCGCCCTCCACTCCCCCACTTATGGTCGGATCGGGAAACTGATTATTTCCAGGTTAGTTTGGTCGGGTCGCTGATATGCCTGCCATGTGTCATTGTCCTAGCACATCGGGAAGTACCCTAACTCGAAAAAGTGTGACAAAACAAGAGCTACGAGCTCATATGGCACTTTTTACGAGTAGGCGGTACAAGAAAGTAGAGGAGTCACGAAATACACCCGCCATCCAAAAATGCGGTCCGGAAATAGAAAGGATATCACCAAATTCTGAGCAGTCTCGGCATCGTCTCGGATTATGTGTAGCAAATGCCCATGACTGTTCAATCTTCCAAGTTTCGGCCCAATAAATCCACTCGTTTGATCCCTAAACGTGCTACACGATATCCGGTACTCACTCCGTGGCCGAATCTGGTTCGGACTCAAAAATTGATCATCTAAAGCATCTTCTTTTATACCATCTATCAAGTTTCACTCGAATCTCAGTATTTTTGGAAAATTCAGGTATCCCCCCCCCCCACCACCACCGCTGTCGGATCCGGTTTGGACCCTAAAATATTTCATCTATGGCTCTTTCTACATTTCAAGTTTCATTTAAATTAATGCACTCGTTTGACCCCTATATGCGAGACTCAAAGTTTCCGGCAATCTCCCTCCAACTCCCCCCACTGTGGCCGAAAAATAAACCTCGTATCTCTTAATCCTCTCTTCCCGTCCATCAAGTTTTACTAAATCGGAGCATAGCCTATCTGCAAATTTCCGGTACCCCCCCCCCCCCTACCTTGGCCGAATCCGGCCCGGACGTTAAATAACAAATCTAGGCCGCAAAAACTCGGCACTGTCGAACTTGCATCTCATTCGGTCCGTCCGTTTGGTTTTTGTGCATGTCAAAAGTTTCCGCCCCCCCCCCCCTCCATTCCTCCAACCGATGTCGCATATAGTGCGGACGCATGTTTTACATGTCTAGGTCATCGATTCTTATCACCCATTAAGTTTCACTCGAATCAGACCACTCGTTCGCTATTTGCAGAAGTCAATTTCCATATTTCCCTTCCCTCTCTCCCCCAAAAATGCTCGGATCTACGAACGGAAGTTTCCGGGGGTATGTTGTATCAGGTTCTTAAGTCAATTAAGTCGGGTCATTAATATGTGTGCAAAGTTTCGTTGTCTTAGTAGGCTACATGTGGAACTATCTTAACTTGCGACTACCGGAATTCCAGGAAAACCCTCCAACTCCCCCACAGAGCCCCAAAACCATCTGGCTCCGTCAATTTCGCATCTAGGCCTAATGCTTGTTCTCTCCATTAAGTTCCGTCCCAATCCCTCTGCTTTAAGCGTTTCTTGAGTTTTCCGGTCCCCTCCCCCCCGTCCCCCCACAGGTATCGGACCCAACCCGGGCTTGACACTGAACATCTGAGGCGATAACTCTTTCCACCTGACAAGTTTCATTCAAATCCGATCACCTGTTCAAAAGTTATGCGTGCCACTAGATTCCGGACTCCCCCCTCCCCCAACGCCCCCAAAGTGAGCGGGTCCGTAACGGTTATGTCAATGACGTATCTAGACTTGTGCTTGTTCTTCCCACCAAGTTTCATCCCGATCCCTCCACTCTAAGCGTTTCTCAAGATTTCCGGTTCCCTCCCCAACTCCCCCAGTAAGTAAGTAAGTGAGTGAGTAAGTAATTTATTTATGACCCGCCATTTTGAACACGGTTCTCTATTTCATTGCGACAGTCTAATCTTAAACTGATGATGAATAAACGCTGAAAGGCGACTGCGAACTGGACTGTTAAGTAGAGCATTGTACTCAAACTGACTACTCTTTGGGTAACTGCCGCTGTGCAAAACAGAAAATTAATCTTGGTGCATCAGTCAAATAATGTCTGATTTTTTTTTTTCAAGGAAAAGTAGCAACAATAATTAATAATGATGTATAAAATGGCTTAACGACGAAACATCCCCATGACAAAATTCCTCCGTGACAAAACGTCCTCGTGACAAAACGTCCCCGTGACAAAACGTCCCCGTGACAAAACATCCCCGTGTCAAAACGTCCACACGGCAAAACGTCCCCAAGCATAGATTTTTAAGTTCGCCTCAATCTTCAGGTGCATTATCGAGGTAAAATAACATCAGAGTGTGCATTACAGATCTTTGAACATTCTTATAAGCAGGAAAGACCGGACATAGCACCGGTTGCTTAATAAATGTACTGTTTTCAGTTGGACGGGTTTGATCCTTTCACAAAATCTTTTCATAATAAATATCACCAAATTAAATATCGAACAAAAACGAGATCAATGAGTTATATCGCTTTATAAATGTATTATTTTCAGTTGGACGGGTTTGATTCTCTAATAAATTTGTTTAATAATAAATGTCAGCAAATTAAAGATCGAACAAAAGCGAGATCAATGAGTTATATCGGAGCGTAAACTAACATGCAAAATAAACCAATCAAATGCAAGATAAAACGAAAACTGACAAACTACTAAATCTTTGCGATTTCTTTAAGAAATGGCTATAGCCGGGAGCAACACTTTGGTTTGTTTCTTGAGTAGGCCTATCATTTAAATGCTGAAGTTGTCAACCCATCGTGGTTTTCAAAAACTTATATTCCAAAAATATATTTTGTCTGACCTGATGACGCAATAAGTATTCTCATAGGCCTAGCTATCCCTCAGCGACGAAAAAAAAAAATTTCTTCGTGTTTTAGTTGCCCAGCAATTAGTATTTACATCTTAATTCCTTCAGCCCAAGCTGACTGCAAATCATATTTGATGGTGGAAAACGGATACATCAGCTGAATTTTAAAATTCAGCTGACGTATTCGTTTTCCACCATCAAATATATTTATATCTTGAAGTTGTAAGCTAGCTCTCTTCAAAATACATTTATCAGAACCGACTATCTTTATTCGCCTCCCTGACCCCAGCTTAGCGAAGCTATTGATTACAAAGACAGTTTTCCCTGGTGTCTTCCAAACGTCTTCTTTCTTTCGTAACGTGAACTAAAACTGTCAGGATTGACGAGAGGCTCCTGACTTAATTTTGCCCTCATTAAAAGTGAGTCGGCTTCTCTTATTAATCCCCTGGGCGAGCTTCCGTAACAATCCCATCGACAACAATATGTGAGCGAACTATCGGAAAATTTGTGTGGACTGACGTTTATGCCAACTGACGTTTATGCTAACCGATGTTTATGCCAACTGACGTTTATGCCAACTGACGCTTTTGTGAAGTGACGGTAGGCGAACTGACGGAAGACCAACCGACGTGTAGATGAACTGTCGGATCTTAGGATTAGGGGAACTGACGTGTAGGTCTACTGACGTTTATGTCAACTGACAGTAGGGGAACTGACAGTAGGGGAACTGACGGTTGGCCAACTGACGTGTAGGTCAACTGACGTGTTGGGCAACTGACGTGTTGGGCAACTGACCTGTTGGGCAACTGACGTGTTGATGAAGTGACGTGTTGGTCAACTGACGGATTTTTGGGGGTCAACTGACGTGTTGGCGAACTGTCGGAAAATGTTGGCGGACTGACGGAATTCTGTGGCGAACTGACGTTTATGTCAACTGACGTGTTGCAGTACTGACGGGACCCCGGAATTAGCTCTGGCCTGGATCCGTATCTTTAAAAAATTCTTAGTTAAATTCATCTTGAAATTAAACTGTTGTACTCTTCCTGGTAATTCTGACTAGTACCCATAGTAACAAAATTTAGCGGAATTCGCCGGACGGGGATTAAACCTGAAATCAAATTCTGGATTTCCAGAAAAGCATTCCCTTTCATCTGTCTGGCCTCTGAGACTGAGACCGAGAACATCTAACTGCGCTCGAACAGCTAAGACAGAGCTTAAGCGTAAAGATAACTTCAGAAAACCGATTCTCCTGTACTGGGTTAGTGTCGTCCAAGATGTTCTATAGTCATTTTTTGTCTTTCCGAAGTAGTATTTTTGTCCATTTTCCCTCAGAAAACTCCCTACTTCGTTTATAAAGTCTTGGCAGTTTGAAAGGTTACAGATAATATTGTCGTACTGGATAAATGTCCCTCTCCAATGTTCCTCTTTCCACATTATTTACTGGTTGAATTTTTCAGACCGGAGAAATGGAGGTGAAGAATCCAATGTTCCTCGATGACCCGACTCCACTGACACACACCTTCAAGAAAGAATCGTCAGACCTGTAACCAGAGAGACATCTACCGTCCCAACAGTGCAACTTATCCTATTTTAATCGCTTATAATCAGCCCGTCGGAAAATCCAACGACGAATTGCCGCCGATGCGCTAGATAAATTATAAGAATCGCCCGTTACATTTGGAATAATTTATCTGAAGGGCGAATAAGCGGTTAGGCTTTCGGTTCATACCAAGTCGTGTAAAAGTCACTCAACAGTGTAACTTATCCTGTTTTAATCGCTTATAATCCGCCCGTCGTAAAATCCAACGACGAATTGCCGCCGATGCGCTGGATAAATTATAAGAATCGCACGTTCCATTTTGGAATAATTTATATGAAGGGGGAATAAGCGGTTAGGCTTTCGGTTCATATCAAGTCGTGAACTAGCTTCGTGAAAAAGTCAGGCAACAGTGCAACTTATCCTATTTTAATCGCTTATAATTCGCCCGTCCTAAAATCCAACGACGAATTGCTGCCAGATGCGCTAGATAAATTATAAGATTCACACGTTACATTTTGGTATAATTTATCTGAAGGGGTAATAAGCGACTAGGCTTTCGGTTTATACCAAGTCGTGTACTAGCCACGTGGAAAAGTCAGGCAACAAAGTCGGAGGCCAAACTTGACATAACCGAGTAGGGTAGAACGCACGGTGAAGGCATTTTAAAAAGTTTTAGGCCAGGCCTCAAAGCAAACACAAAATAAATTGAAAATAGCCAAACAGACCTGGTTAAACATACCCTACACAAATAAGTAACGTGTCGTTGTATTCTTGACGCTAGCGCATCTAGTGGCAGAAAAAGAACTAAACTGGAAGGAATTTTCTGAACAGCATAATACTGCATGCTTGAAACCTTCTAGGTGGGCATGTAGCGTATCAGCTCTTACCACAAGGTACCTTGAGCAGTAATAAAAGTTCACGAAAAACCCAATAGGGCGATGTTTCTTGTGTTCGAGGGTGTAGTTAAACGTTTAGAATTTTGGGATGGTTGTATAAGATGGTCGAGGACAAAAAATGCGCCCACCCTCGTACCTTCAAAATCGGATGTGGTAATTATAGCTGGAGCCCGGAGTTATTGAGCTGGTCAGCTCAGGTCCAGACAAAGTAACCGTGCAGGCAGCGTCTCTTAGCTTTCTGGAATAAAAAGTTCAGTCTGACAATAGTTTTCTGCTAAAATTTTGGCCGAAACCAAAAATTAAAAGAAATTCCCATGTAGGTTGGTTCTGCATTTGAACTGTCGGTTTGCGGAGTTGACTTGGCACGACTTACGGGATTTCTGGCCGAAGCTAATTCGGAAATTTTGCTAGAAACTGGAGCAGAGATCCGCAGCACCCAAGTTCCGGGGTTCAAAAAACGTTCGTTAAAACGTTCCGAATCCAAATCTTCTGCATCGAGGGTGGGGTTTGTATTGCGTGTCCCGAGAGAAACCAGATTGGTGACCCTAACTTGTATATTTATATTCGAGGAATTCTCTGTCCATTGGTATATTTTCGGTTTATATTATCCGTATCTTTGTATTTGTCTAGTCAATCAAGCAATTAGTTCGTAGCGTATGCTATGTATGAGTCAGACGCTGGATATGGGGTAAATATACTTTGCTCCCCCCCCCCCCACCTCCTTTCGGTTGAGCTCTTAGAACCTTTAGAACCTCTCTTGGATTTTTCCTCTTTGCTTTTTCCCTTTTTGAAACTAAAATTATATGAAACATAGTTCAAGTCATCACATCTGAATGTGATTCTAAGTCAGTACGCCTTCTCGTTAGCTAAAACTTCCGTAACCACGACACAATAATTAGAAATCATAGGGAAAATGTCCAACTCCCTATACCCTGTATGGTTTTGTTCGACACGACTGTATCTTCGGCATAAGGCATACGCGCTGGCTTTAAATTCTGGTATGGTAGTACTTGCTACTTCCCTTTTTTTATTACCATCAGACGTGGCCGAAAAAAATTCAATATCGCCATCGTTCCCTGCCGAAGAAGCTTGCTTTCTTTGACGATTACTCGTGAAGTTGCAGTCGTGTCGCTTCTAGATCTTCTTTCTCTGTCTGTCCTTGTACTCATTCCCTTTTTAGTTTTCAGTGTTCACTGGAGTATATCAACGCAGTAGTACGTACAAATGTTGGTTAATGTTGATTATTCTATCTTACCTTTATCCTGAATCATATCTGTCTGTTGAATAAAAGTGTATTGGTTCTGGTGATTATCGTCTGAATCTGTGTTGATCCGGAGATTTAGTATGCATGTAGGGCTTTTAGTAGTCTATTCACATGGGTCCTATCCTGATAGGCTGCCTGTAAGCCTAAAACTGGGACTACTCGAGCAATTGACAGAGGCTTTACTGGAGCAATTGACACAGGCTTGCGAAAGTACGTAGTAGATTAATAGAGAGCCTACTGGTATTTTGTAAATGAATGTTGATTGGTATGGTAACAAAGTCAAAGCTGAGTTGTTGAAGGACACTTCGCACTACATAGAGCGTGTTCCACCCTACTTACTGTAGTTACTACGCATGAGGTCACGGATTTTGCCTTCTTGGCGTCAGGGCTGGAACGCTTTTTTTTTTAGGATCGGGCCAATCACGTCACGGAGATCGTAGTTGCGACGCTCCCGAGCGTGGTAAGCAAATAGTTGCTGTTAGTTACTATTTCGGGAGGGTTGGAACGGCCAGCGTAGTAACTTTTCGCGAGGCTGGAACTAACAGTTACTATTGTCAGTGGGGTGGAATACGCTCATAGTGTTTCTGCTAGGATGTTCTGAGATAGTTGACTACTTTAAAACTTAGCTGTGCTTACAGCAAACTAAACATGGCTTTGGCTGCTCATAGCCTCTTTCCATGTCGCTGGGATTGGATGAAAAACGGGGAGAAATGTGCACAATCGGTCTTCTCACTGATAAGCTTCTTGGAGACGGTGTTCGCTTAAAGAGAAAAAAAACGAGAGAACGTCATTGCACTAAAAGAGAACAAACTTGGCAAACGTGATAATCAGTGCCATGCCAATAGAGGGTACAGGATACGAAGCGTAGAAGCTTGGGAACGAGAATGGATGGAAAAACTACTCAAGTCTCCTGCGTCTACGTGTCCTGGGTCCTTTAAGTCGGTGGTAAGGTAGTATGAATACTCGGTTTGCGATAACAGGTGTTTCTGCGCTTTCCCAGGCCAATGACTGTCAAAACCACCAGTAAATTTTACAAAGACACAGAACACGGAATACTTGGAGACTATACACAGATTTGTCAACATACCCTTTTTTTAAACACCCACATTTTCATATCTCTTAAACACCCACATTTTCATATCCGTATTTTACTTTATTTGTATGTCCTTGGTCCTTCAGTCCGCATCATTCTCTTAGTTTTTCGTTACATATTTATAGTTTTATGGTTTGTTGGTTCCGCGTCGTTTTTCTGTTGATGTCGTTGTGGATTTTATGAAATTATAAATATCCGTCGCATATCATCTTAGCATATCATCTCTTCTATATCTATCTGACAACAAAAAAAAGAATCTCGTTTTTCCTTGCGACTTACATATTACAATGCGTATTCTATATCGTATTCTATATCACAAAGGACGAGGCAGAGACTGGATGTGCCGCGTCAGGGCTTATATGGTATCCGCGGTAAGCCTAGTTCCACAAGTAAATAGGCGGGAATATCATCCTGAATTATAGCAAAGATTAATAAGGGGAGAATTGGGAAGACTTAAATCAAGCTTAGTAAGTTCTTTTGCGATTCTGATCTACCGGGTTGGAGCCTACCCGGTGCCTGTCTCGACCGCAGAATAATTATTGGTGCTGGTTCTTCTGACCGCTGTTCTTCGCTTCAAGAAAGCGCGAATAATTCAAAATAAACAGAAAGAGGTAAACATTTTGCTCTTCTCCCTCGAACAAATCGCAGCTACCAGTTTGAAGAAACGAGAGAAGGAGCTAGTCTACTTATTTGTTAAAGGTTAACTTCCGACATCGAGGTTGATATTGGATTATAACAACTAGACGGCCATTGGATGTACAACCTGTCCGAGCCGAAGGTGAGGCAGATTATGTAAAATATCTGCCGAGTGCAGCTCGGTTGATATTTTTAAATGGCCTTCGAGCTTGTTTTTCCGATATCAACTGAGATGGAGGAATGTTAACTATTATAACTTTTTCAAACAGAATTTTTGTTTCGGTAGTAGCCTACATTTGTTACTTTTGTAGGGAATTTTTGTTTAGTGAAATGGCAACTCCCACTATTGGAAAACTTTAACTTATTAAAAAAAAATCCGGTTACAGCCGGATTCCGCACGAATTATATGTCCGGGTACAAAATGATTGTCATAAACAAACTCAGCGTCTCTTATTACTCCTAGACCTGTCATCTCATCAACTTCAAACAAAACTATTACTTTTAACAAATTTTACGGGTTTGGCCGGATTCCGGTTGAACTAGTTGTCCGGGTAGAAAATGCTTTTCACATAAGTGTTCAGCATGTCTTCTTACCCTTAAATCGAACATTTAATCAACTTCAAATGAAACTTTTACTTTTAACCAACTTTCCGTTTTTTGCCGGATTCCGGACGAACTACTTGTCCGGCGAGAAAATGGTTTTCACCATCGTGTTCAGCATGTCTTTTTACCCCATATCCGGCTATTACATTAGCTGTTTCAAAATATTTTGTTTGCTCTTAATTTGAACCCCCTCCCCCAAGCCTAAATATGAAGCTACAAAGCCCATCTACGAACTTGAGCTTACCCATGACCCAAAGAATCCTTACGCCAAGTTCATCAAAATATATCATTCCCTTCGAGAGTTATCGTGCTCACAGACAGACAGACAGACGGATAACTTTTGCGATGTCACAGGTATCCCTCCACTTGCGTTTTGGGATCTCCAAAAGTGGGAACACCGAAATTTTTATTAATGGATTTTCTTCTTGGTGTTGATAGAAGAAGGCTGAGATAGGACAATCTAGCTACCCATCAATTATCCACTTAAAGAGGCTCGAAGACCCGATGGAAATGCATCATTTCGTTGCTCCGCTATTCACGAATAATCACTTTTCAATGAGTAGAATTTCCCTGTCAGATCTGTGGTACCTTTTTGCGCTTGTACCTGTGTTGTAAGATTGACAAAAACAGTTTCCGAAAAATAAGTATTCACGCAGTGAGTTACCTTCCGCAAGCCTATCACTGGCCACTGAAAAGCCGCGTTTGTTTTGAGATTCAAATTTTCCGTGTCATAGTAGAATTTTTTTTTTTTCAGAGTAGACATTCTGAACGTCATTCTAGAGGAAATAGTGAAAAATGAGAAAAACTGACGCAATCCAAATAATGCAGTGTACTCGGTTAAATGACAGAAAAATAAATTGGCTTTTCAGAAAAACTTTAAACACAAAGAAAGACACAAGTGACACAACCGTCGGTTGACCTGACACAAATACTGGCGTCGTCACGGAACCAAAGACTGACAGTGCGTGCTCTAGGTTCGTAGTGGAGATTAAGGCCCGCAGCAATTCCACCCGCGTTCATTAGCTCAGCTGCCTATAGAAGTTCCTGGACTGGAAAGGTCCATGAACTTCGATTGTTACACCTCACTGGACGCTCGGCTCTAGATAATGCAGATTCAAATGCGGATACAACGATACTCATTTACTCGAATTTCCGCCATATTGACATTTATTTATCTAGATCAAAATGAGCCTCGCATCTTTGTGGTCGGCTATCACGCACAAGATGAGTCAAGTAGGACGCGAGATTTCATGTTGTCGTAAAAGTCTGAAAAGCCTTCCGAAACAAATTTTCGATCAAACTTCCGATCAGCCTTCCTAAACTACATATAATCGATCGATATATATATATAATCAGTCAATAACCGTAGTACTCAGGAAACGATCTCAAGTAGGTTAATTACAAGTGTTACAAGCCTAGAAGGCCAACCGACCGCCTACAATTTAGTATCGAAGTTGCAAATCCTGTAACTTCGTCGTGTAAGGTGCTTTCACATCTCATTTTTTGTAGGACAGGGGCGTCACGACCAGTGTGGGAGGAGGAGACGCCCCCCCCCCCCCCAGTGTTGTTGGAAAGTCGGAAAAAATAACCGAGTCGGCGCGAAGCGCCGCGATTTTTTGCCAATACAGTTGATTTTTTCATTAAAACAGCCGATATTTCTGAAATAAGTCGATTTTTCGTCAAAACAGTCTTTTTTTCTGAAAATCAGTCGATTTTTTCGAAACTGTGTTTTTTTTCTTCTTGAAAACAGTCCTTTTTCTTGCAAAACAGTCTTTATAAATTACCAGCCAGTCCGTGAATTCCTTGCCCCCCCCCCCCCAACAAAAAACATTTGGCTAGTAACGCCTCTGGTGTAGGAGGAAGTTTGCCTGAAGAGAGGCGAATTAAAAAAAAAAATCGGCTTGCGTGCGGCGCTCAGTTTAATTTTGTCCTGTGCACAGTAATTTTAGGCTGCTGCTGCCGGGGCTTTGCTGAGGAGCAAGATGAAAGTAGTGACCTGTTTGCACTTCTGTTGTGAATCACCCAATGTGATTCTAGAGCCAGGGGGGGGGGGGGTGAGGGATTTAGTCAGTTGTGTACAACTGACTAAATCCCTCCCCCACCTTGGCTCTGTATGTTTTGAGCAGTCCCAGTCCCAGACGCGTTTTGAGCACCCTCTCCTTCTGTTTGGGAGTCCGAAAACCTTGGAACCGCCATACCACTAGTTCCGTCTTTGCAGATACCATGATATCTGATGCCACGGTCTAAAGTCGTTTTCGCAGTTACCGTGGAATCTGATAACACGGTCAAAATATATTTTTGCAGTTACCGTGGTATCTAGACAGGTACCGCGGTATCTAGTTTGGTACCGTGGTATCTGAAAACTTCATCTCACTTTCATCATTACTAACACAAGAATCTAGTTTTTCGTCAAATTGGCGGGAAAGAAGTTATGTCACTCTAGATTCCAGTGGATATCAGTATTTCTTTTTGGATGATTTCTAAAAGTAATACTCTTGATGACTATCTGTCACTGCCGATGCAGAATCTCCCGGTACCTCCGGAAGAAAGCAAGAAGCGGTGTCACAGCTGCTCCCAAAGATAACCGTGATTGTTTGATACAGGATTCGAGTCGTTGAGTTTGAGTCGTTACGGACACGTTTACTCTTTCTTCCTGAGGATCACTGGCGTGTTTTGGACTTAGTCATATAGAGTATTGCCAACTGTCGTTTTTGCAGAGCAACCGTAGTATTAGATACTACGGTAACCCAACAGTAGCGTTTTTGCAGATATCATGGTATCTGATAACACAGTCAAAAGGTGTGTTTGCAGATATCGTGGTATCTGGCAAGTTACCGCGGTATCTGAAATGTGATCTCACTTTCGTCAGCACCAACAATAGAGCCTAGTATTTTGTCAAACTGGTGGGAAAGACGCTTGGCAATTAGAGTGTGACTGAATATCAGTTTTTGGGATCCCAAGACGTAAGTGGAGGGATACCTATGACTTCGTAAAAGTTGTCCGCCCGTCTGTAAGCACGATAACTCTCGAAGGGAATGTGATATATTGATGAAACTTGGTGTGAGGATTCTTTGGGCCAAGGGACTGGTCTAGCTCGTAGACGGGCCCCAAAGCTGTATATTCAGCTTTCAGCTTCAGCTCAAATTAAGTGACGAAAAAAAATATTTTTATACGCTAATGAGATTGTAGATCTAGGGGTAAGGATACATGCTGAATCCGAATATGAAAATTATTTTCTCGTCGGACAAGTAGTTCACCCGGAATCCGGCAAAACCGGAAAAGTAAAAGTTGTATCTGAAGTTGATTAGATGTCCGATAAAGTTGGATGGTAGTTGGACTTGAAGATTGAAAGCTTGACGAGGACCCTTGCCAAAAAGGGCCAAAATATCGCTGATGAAGCATCAAACCTGACGTATCCGTTGTATACATTATTTGAATAAATGTTTCTAAGTCAGCTTGGGCTCAAGGAATATTTATCCTTTAGCCCTATATTTAGGTGCAGAGGAGGGGGTTTCGAATTAAGGGCAAAAACAAATTTGTTTATAAGGTAATGGGATATTCATTTCAGGGATAAGGAGGCCCACTGAATCCATATCTGAACTTAGTTTTCTTGCAGGACAAATGATTCACCAGGAATTCGGCCGAAACTGGAAGTTTGTTTGTAGCTCAAAGTTGTTTCTGAAGTCGATTAGAGATTCGGTATCGGCTTAAGGAGACATGCTGAATTGAATTTTGAATTCTATTTCCTTGACGGATAAGCTGGCAAAAGTTGCAAAAACCTGAAAATTTGTTCTGAAAGGTTAGGCTCTCAGTGTCACTAAATCTTTTGCTCTGCATGCAGTTCGCCGGTAATGCTGCTAAAATACGAGGAATTTGGTAAAAAAAATAATTCTAAAAGACCCTTTTGAAGTCGATTAGAGATGAGATACTGGAGTAAACATGCTTGTTGAATCCATATGATCTGCATATGACACATCTGAACCTTTTCCCCTCATTTGATTAGTTATTTGGCCGTCAGCAAAAAACTTCAAAACAGTAACATCTTTTTTTGTACATATTCAAGCGGTGGATTATAGATAAATAGCAAACATTTTAAAGTGGTCTGGCGAAGACTCGGAAATTTACAAGATTCGATTGTCTGGATCAAGAAGTCTAATCAACATTAGATTTTTGGGATCCCATCGGAACCTTTGGTCTTGTTCTTTTGGGATGACTTCGAAAAACACAATTTCGGCAATTGTCGTTTTGGCAGAGCAACCGTGTATCTTCAAAAACTCAACTAAATGATTTTTCTCATGATTTTCTAGCACAAATCCTTGACAAATCCTGCACAAATCTCAGGCGTAGCTCGACTGCTGCTCATGACTTTCAAACTCGCGCGTGGAAACACTGATCTCAATCGATTTCGGAATTTTTGAAAAGGCGTCAAATTCGACTGATAAGAATGAGACATGATACATTTTTGGATGATGGTTAGGTTTTGACGTTTTTTATGATGACCGCAGTGTAACCACAGGATGACGGGGTTCTTATCATCGTCACCCTTCAAAGTAAGAATTTCGATGACATCAGATCTGCCAGGAGGAAAACCCATGTGATGGAGTCAGGATGGAACTAGGTTAAGCTGGCTTCACTTACTTCTGGGAATTCAGGAGAGAAAATGGAAGAGTGATTGACAGTTGTGGATAGGTAATAGCTAGAGGCACAGTACAGGTAGAGGTATGTTTATTTGAACATTGCCTAACTGCTGATACAGTCGAAGAGGTAGCCTATGCTTATGCGTACAGTTATGTACTTTAATGTGAACAGTGGAGTTTTGGGCTAAATGGTAGAACAAAGATCCAAAATACTTATAAAGGTGTTTTCAGATGCCTTTAATTACCTACTTTGGCTAACTGGTAGTTAGCTTTAGACACAGCAAGTGCCTGAAAATGGCAAAGTCCACTGTCAACAAACATTCCCATAAGCATACATCTACTGTTGTCGCCAGAGAAAATTGAAACACATAGGCTAGCAAGCAACTTGTACCATACATCTGCCATACATAGGCCTTTTCCCTTAGCTCAGCTTAGGCTAAGAAGGTAAACAACATAGAATGAAAATCACATTCATGCAAATTTCTGGCCAATCCATCTTAAATCATCTGTTTACTTCCAGCATTTGCAGTTTGAAGTCTATTCATAAAGTTCATCAGTTCATACGGAGGCATCATTTTGCTGAAACCTAAGCGGCAGCGTTCCCAGGTTGTTCCAGGCAGGGGGCCTCGTGACGAATGGGTGGTTTGAAGTGCTAGGGGGTGGGGGTGAATACCCCAAAATGTACTTTGTCGGAAAGACAACTTGGCTCAAGAGACAAATGGTTTAGAAACAATAAAGAAGAAATGTACTGCACCACTTGCAGAAAACTAAACGAATTTCAAGAAATCAGTTTGTGAAAGGGAAAGATCATGCATAATAACAGGAACTCGCTTAAGAGCAAGGCCCCCGCAGCAGCTTCTCATGGCTGTGTAGCAACAAAATGCCAATAAGCGCTGCAGGCGAACTTTTTGGGGGATTTGCATGTTTTCTAAGAAAATTTAACTACTTCCCAAACAGATTTTAGGTTTTAAAAGGGTCCATCTCCTAAACTGTAAGCGTAAACACAGCATACTACAAAAGGCGCCATTGGGGAAAATCTTCGAATTCTTTATGATCAGAGTGTCTTTTTGTATCACAAATCAAAGCAAGGGCCACCTACCATAGATCAGCTCAAAGTGTTTGGTCACGTCATAAGTGTCATAACTCAAATGTCTGAGACATTTATCTGAAAACTTGTACATGATGGTGCAGTCTAGTACACTAGCCCCTTTTCAGGCATGGTGCTCAAATGTCTAGCAGCATGCCTGGGTGCTAGACGTTCGAGCACTGTACCTTGGATTTCATTCATGGTGCATGGATTTCAGTATACAGTGCATGCATGAAAAACACAGTCTCTGTCATCACAACTGAGCACCAGCTCGGACAGGGCGGAAATTACTACCATGAATTAGAGAAATCAAAGACAATCCTTATCGAATTTTTCACAACAAAAACAGAAGGGCTCGACTGATGATGCAAATGCAAAACCTAACAGCACCCTACAAACACCACCAAACAGCACCAAACAAACAGTATCTAAAAGAAAGCCAGCTTTTTTTTCTAGCACCATGCCTGGGTGCTAGACGTTCAAGCACTGTACCTTGGATTTCATGCATGGTGCATGGATTTCAGTATACGGTGCATGCATGAAAAACACAGTCTCTGTCATCACAACTGAGCACCAGCTCAGACAGGGCGGAAATTACTACCATGAATTAGAGAAATCAAAGACAATCCTTATCGAATTTTTCACAACAAAAACAGAAGGGCTCGACTGATGATGCAAATGCAAAACCTAACAGCACCCTATCTATTTTCCATGTAGAGTGCCCCAAGAGCCAATATTCTGGTTGGCTGCTAGGTAGAAAAAGCTGAGGCACAGGACACTTTGCATGCAAAACCCTTGATTATGTAGAAAAGGAAATGAGGTTTTCACGTCTGTCATCAGCCGAGCAATGTTGTTTTTGTTATGAAAAATTTGATAAGGATTGTCTTTGATTTCTCTAATTCATGGTAGTAATTTCAGCCCTATCCGAGCCGGTGCTCAGTTGTGATGACAGAAACTATGTTTTTTGTGCTTGCACTGTAAACTGAAATCCATGCACCATGCATGAAATCCAAGGTACAGTGCTTGAACGTCTAGCACCCAGGCATGGTGCTAGAAAAAAAAGCTGGCTTTCTTTTAGATACTGTTTGTTTATCATTTTTTTTTTTTTTTTTTTTTGCTGAGATAAAGACAATCAAAGTTGGGCAACAGAATCGGCAAGTTAAATTATGATGGAAATAGTATAGACTCCAGTATAGTTTCCACTTGATTCAGCAAATAATTTGAGAGGCAGTTGTCACAAAACCCAAATCCGGATGCACGACATACACAGTAGCTTATCTCGAAGATTGTGCAAGTAAACAATTAGATAAGTAACTACTTATCAACTTATTGTGAACTCTCATGATGTGCCTGTACAAAAAACATACCTTTTCGTGCAGTTTGACATAAAATTTTGTTCAGTTTGACATAGCATTTTGTGCAGTTTGATCTAAATAAATGAGCTTCAAATAAGAGAAATGGTGAGCTTAAAATAATTTTAAAATAATGTTGTCCAAGCGGGTTGTCAGCAAAACGTCCCCAGTTGAAACGTCCAGGGGCGTCCCGAGGGGGGGGGGGCGCGGCGCCCCCTCCTACGTTTTGGGCATTCGGTCAAAACGGGCATCGCGGCGAAGCCGTGATGCCTGTTTTATAAAATCTGTGCCCACATTTCCAAATTAGGCGATTAAACGTGTTTATTGGTTCCCATTCTTTATCGAATTTGGTAATTAATCCAACTTTTGTTCAGTCCGAGTCGATTTCACCGCATTCAGTATGTTCCTACGTAAATTCGCTGATTTAAGGTATTTATTTGGTCACATTCGTTAGCGAATTCGGTTGTTCACCGGACTTTTCTCAAGTCCGTATCTGTTCTATCGCATTTGGTAAGTCCACTTTATAATTCGGTCATTAATCAGATTCATTTGGTTCTGATTCGTGACCGAATTTGACAATACATCCAACTTTCGTTCAGTCCGAGTCGATTTCACCGCATTCGGTACGTCCCCACGTAAATTAGGTTATTTAACGGATTTATTTGGTCTCATTCGTTAGCGTCCGTATCTGTCCTATCGCATTCGGGCAATCCATTTCATTATTCGGTGATTAATCAGATTCATTTGGTTTGTTACCGAATTTGGCAATTCACCTGATTTTTGTTTGGTCGCATCTGTTACCAGATCACATTCGGTTGTTTTAGGTGGTTCTCCTAAGAGTTTTATTCCATTCCCAATTTCGGTCGTTCTACCGCTCCCGATGTGCTCCTTATTTTTTAGTGAAATTTTCGGTAGTACGAATTCATTATTTGGTTCTCCCCAGTTCCTGTAACTGTGTCTGTGCCCAGTTATTGTGCTAAGTGGCATTTATTTAGCTCTTGTTCTTTACCATTTAACGGTAGCTTCAACTGGTCTCCATTTATTACTTAACTTATACTTCTAATGACTGCAGAACCTCAGGAATAAAAATGCGGCTTTCACACTGAGAACGCAAGACGCTTGCGTTGCGCTTGCGTAGAGTCAGCGTTGCGTCTGTCTTGCGTCGGACCTTTCACACCGTGAAGGCTTGTGCGGTGCGTTTTTAGAAAATGGCTAGTTCTGATGAAGACTTAAAATGATGCCTGGACTGAACATGGAGCCTATAGGCAAATTCAGACTGTTTGTAGAATGTTTATAGGTAATTTTTTATTGTTACTATTTGCTACTTGAAGGAGACAAGGTCCAATTAAATGTAAGGTGATACAAAGTAGGGTCAACTTACCAGTCACGCTCTTGCTAAACTCCTTGTTGATGGTTTCATAAATGGATAACCATGTATTATTAACATAGTCAGGGACCTTAGTCCAGGTCTCTCTTGAACTAGTTTTACTAGTTTTTCTTCAAAAACTTCCATTTCAGTGAAAAACAAATTGAAAAATCTGATACGTACGCGTCGGACGCAACGTAAAAGTAGAGCTCAGTTCTATTCTTGCGTTTGCGTCAATCTTTTAAGCGCAAGCTCCACGTTGCGTCGTCGCAAGCACAACGCAAGACTTGCGTAGCTCAGTGTGAAAGGCAAACGCGTCAAAGTCTTCCCGTCTCCTGACGTGAAAACTAGCCTATTTTCGTTTGAGGTAAATTCAGAATAGACATACTTTACATCTATTAAATAATGGATGGACCCTTTTTTCGCCAGGCAGCTCTGTGGTTTAATAGGTAGCCTTGGGATTGCAAAAAGGCACTTTGATCATGAGTGTTTCCAAAAAATTTCGCCTGCAGTACATTTAGCAGTCTTAGCTATTTAGAAGAAGGGTACGTCATTTTGTTGGCGTTTGAGGCTTGGAATTTTGAGGTGCTTGAACGACGTTAAAAGCTAGAATTTGCCAGAAAAAAAAGGCAGATTAAAAAAATTTTGCATGCGGCGCTTTAGTTTTTCGGGGGTACAGCCGTTCACGACGTTGTCGTTTGGCAGCAACTGCGTTTTTTGTCGACACATTTTCAAGTCCTGTTGGCGAAACCCGACGTCCCCCAAAGGGAAAAGGCTAGTGACGGCGTATCCCTGAAAAAAAAGAAGTGGGAGAGCGTGAAAACACGCCAAATTTTGTCTTTAGACTTGATTTTGTACGGTACATACTATGCAACTTTTGACATTTTAGCTTCTTGAAGGCAACTCGCTGCAACTCGGCTCGAAGGCAACTCGGTCAATATCAGGTACCGATTCGGTCAATTTTTACCAGGTTCGCCCCCCCCCCCCCCCCCAATGAAGAAAGGCTCGGGACGCCCCTGGAAACGTCCCCTGGCAAAACGTCCCCAGCGAAACGCCCCCATGACAAAACAAAATTTACGATTGGTACGATTTCAGAGTTTACATCAGACGCGACATTCTTTCAAAACGGACTATTTTAATACCAGAGCATGGGAATTAGAGATTAAAATCACCTAGCTGTACAGTTTAAATATTATCTCAAGCAATTCAAGGTTTACTAAACGAGATCTTGAACTTCCATTTCATTTTTATCCGGCATAACGGCACGACACTGACCTTTGCATTCTCCTTGGAAAAAGCGTTTCCTTTATAACGCCGTTCATGTACGGCGTCGAACTGCCAAAAATAAGGCGTTTTCTGTGTTCGCTTCAGCTGCCGTTTCATCCGTCGTTCCTGAAACGATGAACTGAGGCGGAAAGTCAGTAGCCGCGTTCGCTATCGTCGTTGTCGGTACCAAAAACGTCGTTTAAATATTTTCATGTTAGTGTTTGTTTTGGCACGTTCTATAAACGTCGTTTCACGAACGAAGTTGATACGAAAACTTTAATAGTCGAACTAACTTAATATTTGCAACAGCAGCTATAGTAAAGTACAAAAATGGATTTTAGCGTAATAGTCCCACTGTTTTTAAACTTGGTTTACAAGTTTAATTTGTTTTGTCGAGGATTTTTGAAAATTCGCGCCTAATCACTGAACCGAGATGTTGAAACTCACTTTCCGCCTCCGTTCGTCGTTTCAGGAACGACGAAACGGTGGTTCAACCGAACAAAGAAAACTCCTTATTCTCGGCAGTTCAACGTTGTTCACGAACGACGCTATAAAGAAAACACTAATAGCTAATATTTAAACGATAATGTTTATCTTGTGTTGTTTTTATGGCACTTGCAGCCTCTGGCTCAAGTGCCATATACCGATCACAATTCCGTCTGTCGGTCTGTCGGTCGGTCCGAGTTTTTTTGTCCCACATATCCGAGTTAGGGTACTTCCAGATGTGCTAGGAGAATGAAACTTGGCAGGCATATCAGGGACCCGACCAAACTAACCTGGAAATAATCAGTTTCCCGATCCGACCATATGGGGGGGAGTGCGGGGCGCTGGAAACTTGCAAATTTAGGGCATTTTGTCACTTGTTTTCTGAGTTAGGGTACTTCTAGATGAGCTAGGACAATGAAACTTGGCAGGAATATCAGGGACCCGACCAAACGAACCTGGAAATAATCAGTTTCCCGATCCGACCATATGCGGGGGAGTGGGGGCGCTCGAAACTTGAAAATTTAGGGCATTTTGTCACACTTTTTCGAGTTAGGGTACTTCCAGATGAGCTAGGACAATGAAACTTGGCAGGAATATCAGGGACCTGACCAAAGTAACCTGGAAATAATAAGTTTCCCGATCCGACCATATGCGGGGGAGTTGGGGCGCTGGAAACTTGAAAATTTAGGGCGTTTTGTCACACTTTTTCGAGTGAGGGTACTTCCAGATGAGCTAGGACAATGAAACTTGGCAGGAATATCACGGACCCGACCAAACTAACCTGGAAATAATCAGTTTCCCGATCCGACCATATGGGGGGGAGTGCGGGGCGCTGGAAACTTGAAAATTTAGGGCATTTTGTCACACTTTTTCGAGTTAGGGTACTTCCAGTTGTGCTAGGACCATGAAACTTGGCAGGCATATCAGAGACCCGACCAAACAAAATTAGGAATAATCAGTTTTCTGATCCGACCATTTTTTGGGGGGGGGGGGGTGGAGGGCAGGGGAATCCGGGAAACTGAGAAGTGTGTAACTTTCGAACGGATGATCGGATTGTAATGAAACTTCATAACTGAAGAGAATATATATCTGTAATGTCCCGCTTAAAGTCTTGACCGGATTCGGTAGCCAGGGGGGAGTTGGGGGGGGGGGAGACCGGAAATTTCAAGAAACGGTTAGAATGGAGGGATCGGAGTGAAACTTGCTGGGAAGAACAAGCATCTGCTCTAGATAAGTCCTTTAGACCATTGTACTGGATCCGGACACTCATGGGGGGGGGGGGGGGGGCCGGAATTCCGGTGATGGTGGTTTTTTGGATTTTCACGATGAAACTTGGCAGGCATATCAGGGACCCAATCAAACTGACTTCAAAATAAAAATATTGTCGATCAGATAATGGTGGGGGAGTGGAGGGAGGGGAATCCGCAGGGGAATCCGGGAAATTGAGAAGTGTGTAACTTTCGAACGGATGATCGGATTGTAATGAAACTTCATAACTGAACAGAATATATATCTGTAATGTCCCGTTTAAAGTCTTGACCGGATTCGGTAGCCAGGGGGGAGTTGGGGGGGGGGGGGAGACCGGAAATTTCAAGAAACGGTTAGAATGGAGGGATCGGAGTGAAACTTGCTGGGAAGAACAAGCATCTGCTCTAGGTAAGTCCTTTAGGCCATTGTACTTGATCCGGACACTTATGGGGGGGGGGTCCCGGAATTCCGGTGATGGTGGTTTTGGGGATTTTCACGATGAAACTTGGCAGGCATATCAGGGACCCAATCAAACTGACTTCAAAATAAAAATTTTGTCGATCAGATAATGGTGGGGGGAGTGGAGGGAGGGGAATCCGAAATTTTCAGTCATGCGTAATTTTGGAATGGTTGATCGGATTCGAGTGAAATTTAAGAATTCAACAGAGGACATTTCTCCGATGATTTTTTTCATATCCGGACCGGATCCGGCAACTATTGGGGGGGGGGGGGGAAATACGTGCCCCGTTTAGAATGGAGGGATCGGGATGGAACTTTGTGGGAAGAACAAACAGATGCTCTAGGTAAGTCATTTGCTGAATCGGATTGGCTACGTGCACCGCGGGGGAGCTGGGTGGGGTGGGGGGGGGGGGGTGGACCGGAAATCTCGAGAAACGGTTAGAATGATGGTATCGGAGTGAAACTTGCTGGGAAGAACAAACATCTGGTCCATATAAAACTTTTACATAATTTGACTGGATCCGGACACTTAAGGGGGGGGGGAGGAGGGGTATCCCGGAATTCCGTTTTTGGGGGATTTTCACGACGAAACTTGGAAGGCATATCAGGGACCCGGTCAAACTGACTTGGAATAAAAAAAAAATCCTCGATATGATAATCTTGGGGGGGGGGGGAGTTGAGGGAGGGGAATCCGGAATATTGAGTCATGCGTAACTTTGGAACGGGTGATCGGATTCGAGTGAAATTTAATAATTAAACAGAGGACATTTTTCTCTTGTGACCTTTTTCATTTCCGGACCGAATCCGGCAATTATCGGGGGGAGGGCGGAAAATACTTGACCCGCTTAGACTGGTGTGATCTGGATCGAACTTCGTGGGAATGACAAACAGATGCTCTGGATTAATCATTTACAGAACAGGATTGGCTCCGGTTATTGTGGGTGGAGTTGGAGGAGGGGGAGGGGGGTCTGGGATTCCGGTGATGCGCGTTAAGGTACTTCCAGATGTGCTAGGACGATGAAACTTCGCTGGAATATTGGAGACTCAACAACATTTGCTTAGAAATTGCTACTTCCCAAATCCGATTGTTCCTTAAAGTACCAATCTTGACTGCAAAGTAAAAAAAATACTTTTAAGCAATATATGCATTTTCCTGATGCCCATCAGCCCATTAGCAGTTTTGCCTCAAGGGTTTTGCTTACAAATGAAGTTCCAGCTCCCTTATAGCGCGCATCTCAACCGCAAAGTCGAAACTTACTCTTGATCAATCAAATCATCTTGACACATGCAAGTGCCATATGAGCTTACAGCTCTTGTTCGTTGTTCTCTTTACTCCGCTACCACCTTGTGTATTTGCCGGGTTACAGATATAATATTTATAGTAAAACGACGGTTGGAACGGCGAATCGAACGAAGAAAACGAACGCAGCTAGTCTCAACATCTCCGTTCGGGAATTAGGCGAGAATTTTCAAAATTCACGAAAAACAAAGCACACAGTTACAGTAAACATCCATTATTTTACTTTGTTGGGGCTGCTGTTTCAGATATTAAGTTAGTTCGACTTTTAACGTTTTCGTATCTAGATAGTTGGTGAAACGACGTATCCTACAACCTGTCAAAGAAAACGCTTCTATGAAAAAAATCAAACGACGTTTTTGGTACCGACATAGACGAATGACGAAAATGAACGCGGCTAGTATTTTCGCCCTTCTTGGCAAGGGTCCTCGTCAGACTGTAGGTAGAACAACAACTTGTATCTTAGCTGACTTGTACGTTTAGTGCCGCTATTTGTTTTCAACATTTCAGGTTCATTGAACAGCTTTCTTTCAGGCCTGTTTCATTGTTTGGATTTCTGGTGTTGCAGGATATTCAAAACGACGAAGCCGCATGAATAATTAATGCTTATTTGGACCTAAACCCCTGGTCTTTTCTGGCCGGTCGATTTCTCTTGGAATAATTTAGTTGGCGGACATTACTGTTTGACATTACGTGACATGGCCAGCTACGGATGGAAAGATGAGTCTGGGTATGTCGTGCCCCTACCAAATTCCCAAGCTGTCCGACCTACGGTGCATCCTGTATCGGATGACCAAGTCTGTCAGATTGCTGGTCAGTTTGACATTGAGTCCAGGTATGCTAGCCAGCTGAAGTGCTTGAGTTATTACGATATTGTCATAATACTGGACGACTCTGGGTCGATGATTGCCCCTTCAGCTGGCTTTGTATCACGATGGGAAGAAGCTCACCAGATGCTGAAAATTATTTCTGAGTTGTTGATGAGTCTTAAAGGCGTTGATACACCACTGACGGTGTTAAACCGGACAGAAATTAGAACAACAGGTCAGATTCTTAGCTGTTGGAATGACATAAAACCCGCTGGACCAACCCCGATCAGATCTGCATTTAACAATTTGGAAATTGGCAATGAAGTACCAACTCTGATATTTTTGATAACAGATGGCGAACCATCTTTGCCTACCAAAGGTCGAGACGGCCGATTTGAAAACAAAGAAGACACGAACTTTTATGAATTCTTGCAGGACTTCCAGGTCCGACACAGTAAAGTGTATTTAAATGTGATTCTCTGCACGAGTAGTGAAGGGACGGTTCGATTTTGGAAGAAAATTGATAAGATGCAGAGAGTTGATGTTGTTGATGATTACGAAACAGAACAGAAGCGGTGCAGAGGTAGGATGAGCTTTGGAACTTATGTGGCAAAGGCAATGCTTGGATCTGTTGTTCCAGAACTGGATGCGGATGAGGTTAAGTGCTGTACGATTGTATGATGTGAAAATGCGACTCACTTTGCCTAGAATAGCCAATTATCTGGTGCTGGCCTCCTCCGAATGTGAGCCCCGCTTTGAGCCTCTCATAACTTCTCCTAGAGGGAAGAGCCCAGTAGCCTACCAAGGGCCGGTCAACCCATTAAAGTCCGTATCGAAACTTGGACTTTTTAATCTTAATCTACTATTCAGCTTTTGCTTCGCGCAAAACCACTCTCGGTTGTGACCCACCGAAAGGAGAAGACAGTAGGCTATTTAATGCATTTTACTACATAGCAACATGTTTGAAGCAAGAAATACCATAAAAGTGAAAGAAGACGTTCAAAATATCCGCAAGGATTAAGTCTTTGCAAACTGTCAACTCATGAATATGTCACTATTAAATTATTCACAGATGATTCATTAAGCTCGAGGAAGGAATTTAAGAATCCTGGCGTCCCAAAATTGTTAAAAAAAAAGTGGAAGACGGTGAGAAAACGGGTTACTGACTGCAGTCAATCCTATCATACTTACGGAGTGAATGGATTTGTAGTTCTGACATAGTTTATACAACTTTTGTGGCAGGAGAAGTCGACACGTGTCAGGATATAGAAACCAGATTTGGTTCTATGTAGTAGTGGCGTATTTTCAGCGCGTTCTTGAAGAAATTGCAGTATTTATTTCTGACCCGCTATGTCCCTCAAACTTACCTTACTTTAAATTCTGTTTGCAAGCAATAAGTAAGTAAGTAAGTAATTTAACCCGCCATTTCGAACAAGACCAAAGTTTCGATGGGATCCCAAAAATTCGATATCTGATCCAGACAACTGGGTCTTGTCTTAGCCAGATCCAGTCATCGCCAGAATCCTTGAACATTCTTACAATTAAAATTCAGAAACAGATTAAGGCCAAATAGCTAATCACCTGAGAAAACCAAGTTCAGATATGGATTCACTATGTGTGTTTACCCGTATAAGTCACATCTGTTTTGACGAAAAGTTCCTGCCACTTCTGCCAATTTCCCGGTTTCAGCCGAACTCTTAAACTACTTGTCCGGCGAATAAAGAAAGCTAAAAAACGAACTCAGGGTATCTTCTTTCCCCAATAATGAACATCTAATCAGCTTCAAATAAAAATTTAACTTATAACAAATTTTCCGAATCCAGCCGGATTCCGGTCGAACTATATGTCCGGGTCTCTTCTTACCCCTAAATCGGTTATCTAATCAGCTAGAAATAAAACTTCAACTCTAACAATTTTCCGGTTTTGGCCGGATTCCGGGCGAACTACATGTCCGGGTAGAAAATTTGTTCACACAAAAGTTCAGCATGTCTTTTTGCCCTAAATCGGACATCTGATCAACTCCAAATAAAACTTTTAATTTTAACAACTTTCCGGTTTGGGCCGGATTCCGGGCGAACTACTTGTCCGTCGAGAAAATGGTTTTCACCATCGTCTTCAGCATGTCATCCTACCTCTAAATCGAACATCTAATCAACTTCAAATAAAACTTTTACTTTTAACAAACTTTCCGGTTTTGGCCGGATTCCGGGCGAACTACCTGTCCGATTACAAAATGGTTTTCACCATTGTGTTCAGCATTTTTTTTTACCCCATAATCGACTATCACATTAGCTGTTTCAAAATATTTTGTTTGCCCCTTAATTTGAACCCCCACCCCTAAATGTAGGGCTACAAAGCCCATTTACGAACTCGACTGGTCCGCCGACCCAACGAATCCTCACACCAAGTTTCATCAAAATATCTCATTCCCTTCGAGAGTTATCGTGCTGACAGACGGACGGACGGACGGACAACTTTTGCGATGTCATAGGTATCCCTCCACTTACGTTTTGGGATCCCAAAAAGCGGAGTAAATGAAAGAAAGTAAACAAAACACATAAAGACACAGAAAAAGACGCTAAATTTTAATCTTCGGCCAGGAAGCAGTGGAGAAGGTCGTGCGCTGGTTGGGCTCTGTTGTCAGTGATTTTTTACAGTGACGAAGAAACATCCAAAAGGGTAACACTTGCGTCTTAAATTTTGAACTTCTCCGTCAATGTATGGTTATGACATAATCTCGCAATAAGAATGTTCTGCAATAAGACTGCTCTGTGCTGACGAGTAGCTTCTTGCTGAGGGTGGTGCTTTTTTACGGGTTATAGTCTCGGGGGCGCTCGAACCTTCTCGCCACGGTTACGCCAGCTGGTTTTTGAACCACTCGGGTGTCTCAAAGCCAGGCCACCTTCCAGATTCCCAGATGTCCGTTGCTTCCGCACAGTTAAGCCAACCCTTCCAATTTTTATGATAATGATGATAGCTAATTTTGCTATTCTTCAACATTTCCTAGATGTCCCCTTCAAAACTCAAAGGACCCTCTTGCTTATTCTGTCTTTCATAATATACTTAGCTCCCATATGGAATTATAAGCTTCTAAAATCCCCACCTTTCTCCATCGTATCGTTTCGTAACTACGGATTTTTAGCGCTTTTTCGGCCTTGCCGAGTTTTCCCGTCACCCAACGAAAAGTTTGCCTGAATCTTCATTGTCCGCTGACAACTCTTTCACACACAAAGATGTGATAATCTTCTGTTTATCACTTCTTTTATTTGCTTAGTTTTCTCACTTTTTAACCAAGGAACGTTCAGTTTTCAAATCTTTTGCGCCCAGTCGCCGCGTCGGAGAGCAGTAAGGCTGGATATAATCGGCAAGCGCTAACAAGAGAACCCCTGGTTTTAGGTGGAAAGTAATGGTACCGTATTTTCGAAAACGTTTTTTCTTATCCATTTTTTTAGGGAAAAGATAATTTCTAGTAAGAGTTGTGCTTTAAGGCGTTTTTCCGTGCTCCCACAAACAGTTTGTGGGTCGACTGTGGCTCGAAAAGAGTGTTTCCGCGGTCTTTCGTGCGGCCCAGAAGTCTTTTTCCGCGACCAACAAGATTTTTGTGGCTCAAATTCAACAAACAGCTGGCGAGGGGATTGTCGATTTTGTGGCTCAATTCTGGTGGAAAATTCAAAGTAAGCAGCAAAATAGTGCCTAAACAATAAAGCTAACTACTTTTTCAAGCAAATAGACTAAAAAGTGAGGATGCTTTTTGTACAGAATGGTAAGAAAATAAGCCTGGAGTTCTATTTATTGAGATTTTACATGAATTTTATTTTTATTTTCCGATATTTGAAATTACCGCCAAAAAATAGACAAAACGGCGTTTCCGCGAGTTTCAACTAGTGGCTCGGCTGTGTGGCACACAATCGTGTTTCCGCGACAAACACCCAGAAGTGTGTGGACCACAACTGTGTCAAGGAAAAAGGCCTTCAAGCACGTTCGATTTAGCCTTGTCTCGGTCCTGTTTAACTGCCTTGTTCGCTTGATGTCGTTTTATTTGTCATGTCAGCTGACAATTGTCAGTGCCCTGTCGAACAGGATGCCGTGAATGACGACATGATCTAATGTAGCGTTCACACGGACAAGAAACCCCGTCGAGTAGAAAGGAATTCCGGTAGACCCGAAATGATTCCGTTCATGAAGACGACTAGAAAAAAAGTCGAGCGGGACGAAAATCCTTTATGATGAAAGGAATTCTTGTCTGCTCGAAAGGAATCTCGTCGCCGGCGCTGGTAAAAAGACTAAAAAAAAGCCTAGCTAGCTTTTGAGAGCAGCAGTCATCAGTACTGATGTCATAAATGCTCTCAAAACATTTTTATATTGGCTAGTGAATTTATTTTTGTCAGATTCTCTGGTTTGACGATTTTTATTTTTTTTCCTCTGCGTGTAAACATAATCTTGCCACCAAGATCGGATTCTGTTCAAGTTTTCCTGTACTTGTAAACGCTGCATAAGCAAGTTTCGGTCCTGTCTGCTTGTCTGTTGAGTCATTCAGCCGACAAGGCTAAATAAAACAGCTTTAAACCGTCACAAGGCATTTAACAAAAAGACAAGCCCGAGACAAGGAGGACTCAAATAGAACGCAGCTTTAAAGGACCCCTCGCACCATTTACTCTTCAACTTACAGTATTATAGAGTATTTGAATACTTTAAAACTAGGCTGTGCTTCCAACAAATAACCCACGGTTTTGGCTGTTTTAAGCCTTTCCCGGGGTCCCGTCAGTACCGCAACACGTCAGTTGACATGAACGTCAGTTCGCCACAGAATTCCGTCAGTACGCCAACACTTTCCGACAGTTCGTCTACACGTCAGTAGACCAATACGTCAGTTGACCAACACGTCAGTAGACCAACACGTCAGTTGACCAGCACGTCAGTAGACCAACACGTCAGTTGACCAACACGTCAGTAGACCAACACGTCAGTTGGCCAACACGTCAGTAGACCTATACGTCAGTTCACCTAATCCTAAAATCCGACAGTTCATCTCCACGTCAGTACGCCCACCGTCAGTTCGCCTACCGTCACTTCACACAAGCCTCAGTTGGCAAAAACGTCAGTAGACATAAACGTCAGTTCACTGAAATTCTCCGACAGTTCGCTCGCATATTGTTATCGATGGGATAATTACGGAAGCACGCCCAGGGGTTTGATAAGAGGAGCCGACAATTTCCATTTCAGTGAGGGCAAACATTAAGTCAGGAGTCTCTCGTCAAATCTGACAGTTTTGATTTGCGTTACGAAAGAAAAGAAGATGGTTGGAAGGCACCAGGGAAGTGAACGAAACACTCGGTTCTGATAAATGTATTTTGAAGAGAGCTAGTTTACAACTTCAAGAGAATAATACCAATTGCTGGGCAACTAAAACACAATAATATGTTAGAAAATGCTTCGATTATTAATAGTCAGGTATGAGTACAATGCATTTCCAAATAGCACACGAATACAAATTTTCAAATATATTTATAGGGACAACCAATGACTAGAAATTTATGAACATGGAAAATAAAGACACGGAACACAATCATCTTCAAAGAACGGAGGAATTAAGGACGCACTAATTACTGTAGGTACAAAAAGGGCCTCTGCCGATCAAGTGTGGCCCGGCAGAGTGGTTTTGAGACCCACGTCTTTGAAGGGCATCGGCACATCCAGCACATATTTAAAGCCCGCAAATGAAAGAATGATTCGACGATGAGAGGGTAGTTGACGCCAAGGACGAGATCGACACTGAAGCTGATGCTAATGAGGTAGCAGACACTATGGACGGAGTCGATACTGAAGAGGTTGAGTAGGCAGCCGACGAGGACGTAGTAAAGGCTGAGGACTGACTAGATGATGGGGTCAATGCGACGAATGGTACTTCAGACGGAGTTTCTGGTACACGAACCTGTACATGAACCCTCGTCACTTCTGAATTGTTACAAGACTTACGTTAGACCTGCAACGGAATACGCATGCAGCGTCTGGCATGCCTCGCTGACTGCAGAGCAGGCCGATAAAATCGAGACAATTCAGAAGCGAGCATCATTCTCGGACCGTCATACACTGACTACGAGTCCAGCCTTTCAAAACTGGAACTAACATCACTTAGCCAGCGCAGACATCAGCTACTGATGAAATTTGGGATGTTACTATTGTGTTCCGAGCACCACAGAGGAATTCTACCAGACTTCCAGAGCCCAAATCACGAGCAAAAAACGAGATCTTCGAAAAAAATCGGACATCAGCTGCTAGAAATACCCCCAGCTGCCTCTTCAGAGAGATTTCTCAAATCATTTGTACCTTACTTCGTGAAAAACTACAATTCGACTACTTGACTGATTGAATGCTAATTGTATATAAATATAATGAGCTTGATTCGTAAGTGTATTAATCTGCAAGTGTATTATACCTTGTTCTTGTATTGACAACCCTACGTTATCACTTTTAAGAGATATTTGGAAATAAATGATTGATTGATTAATCCATGCACCACATTTTAATCGGCTTTGAGGTTTCAGTCTCGAAAAGGGCTTACATTTTTACTATGATTCGCGACCGCGTCAGTCCCAAGAGGTTTCTTTCCGCCATCCCGTGTGGATTACACTTTTACCTGAGGCCTATCGCCGCTAACTTTGTTGTATCTGTCCCAGCTTCTGTATTTTCGTCTTCTTCGACTCACAAAACTATATGATATATAGTACTTAACTCAGGTGGGCTTTAAGCTTAAGAGATTCGGTGAAATAGAAAGCTAAAAGTTTCCTTGTGATGTTGTCTGGCATGACATGGCGATCCTTCTTACAGATCTGTTGCCAGAATGTTCATCAATTTTACACATCACAGGGAAGAACAAGCATAAGCATTAGATACCTTCTTGACAGAACTAGATCATATCAGAGCTCTTTGGAGGGAGTTGGAGGGGGGGGGCGCAGCCCCCCCCCCCCCCTACGTTTTGGGCATTTGGTCAAATTTTCGCCTGGGCATCGCGGCGAAGCCGTGATGCCTGTTTTATAAAATCTTTTGTACCCACATTTCCAAATTAGGCGATTTAACGAATTTGGTAATTAATCCAACATTTGTTCAATCCGAGTCGATTTCACCGCATTTGGTTCTCCCCTACGTAAATTCGGTGATTTAACGTATTTATTTGGTCACATTCGTTAGCGAATTCGGTTGTTCACCGGCCTTTTCTCAAGTCCGTATCTGTTCTATCTCATTCGGTCAGTCAATTATATATTTCGGTCATTAATCAGATTCACTTGGCTCTGATTCGTGACCGAATTCGACAATTCATCTAACTTTTGTTCAGTCCGAGTCGATTTCACCGCATTCGGTACGTCCCTACGTAAATTTGGTGATCTAACGCATTTATGTGGTCACATTCGTTAGCAAATTCGGTTGTTCACCGGACTTTTCTCCAGTCCGTATCTGTTCTATCGCATTCGGTCAATCCATTTCATAAGTCGGGGATGTATCATTGGTTCTAATTCGTTACCGAATGCGGTAATTCACCTGATTTTTGTTTGGTCCGCATCTGTTACCAGACTTACCACATTCGATTGTTTCCGGTGGTTCTACCAAGGGTCTTACTCCATTCTGAAACTCGGTCGTTATCTGCTCCTTATTTTTTTAGTTAATTTTTCGGTAGTACGAATTCATTATTTGGTTCACCCTATTTATTGTGCTTGGTAATTTAAGTGGCGTTTATTTAGCTCTTGTTCTTTACCATTTAACGGTAGCTTTAACTGATTTTTGTTTGGTCCGCATCTGTTACCAGACTTACCACATTCGATTGTTTCCGGTGGTTCTACCAAGGGTCTTACTCCATTCTGAAACTCGGTCGTTATCTGCTCCTTATTTTTTTAGTTAATTTTTCGGTAGTACGAATTCATTATTTGGTTCACCCTATTTATTGTGCTTGGTAATTTAAGTGGCGTTTATTTAGCTCTTGTTCTTTACCATTTAACGGTAGCTTTAACTGGTTTCCATTCATTACTTAACTTATACTTCTAATGACTGCAGAACTTCAGGAATAATCAAGTCTCCTGACGTGAAAACTAGCCTATTTTTGTTTGCTGTAACTTCAGAATAAATGTGCTTTACATCTACTTTATGCAGCGTTTACAAGTACAGGAAAACTTGAACAGAATCCGTTCTTGGCGACAAGATTATGTTTACACGCAGAGGAAAAAAAATAATTTTTCAAACCAGAAAATCTGACAAAAATAAATTCACTTGCCAACAAAAAGTAGCCTACTGATGACTGCTGCTCTCAAAGGCTAGCTAGACTTTTTTTTTAGTATTTTTACCAGTGCCGCCGATGAGATTCCTTTCAAGCAGACCGGAATTCCTTTCATCATGAAAGGATTCCCGTCCCGCTAGACTTTTTTCATAGTCGTGTTCACGAACGGAATCCTTTCAAGTCGACCGGAATTCCTTTGTACTTGACGGGATTTCTTGTCCGTGTAAACGATACATTACCCTGGATGGACCCTTTTTTCGCCAGGCAGCTCTGTGGTTTAATAGGTTTATTTGTGTTTTATACTTATGTGGTCTACATATCACCTAAAAAGATTCGGCGTCAGAGTTTTACCGGCGGGCCGCCGACTTTCGGCGCAGCCACGCCCCTCACAAAATTCCTCTCTGATTAGTTCTTTTTTGGCCACTAGGTGACTACAATGACACGTTACTTCTTGGTGTACCTTTATCCAGGTTTGCTTTGCTATTTTCAATTCCTCTTAGGCCTAAACATGTTTAAAACGCCTCTTCCCCTCTTTTTGCTTTACCCAACTCTGTTATGTCAAGCGTCATCAAGTTTGTCTGGCGTTGTTTCTGGCTTCCGACTTCAGTGCTGAGTGCTGGCTGACTTTTCAACGGGTCTAATGCGCGACTCGATATGAAAGCCCAATCGCTTATTCTGATAACTTATCCCCAAGATCTCACTTCTGATTGTTATTGTTCCTCTAGCACGTCTGGCGGCAATTCGTCATCGGATTTTGTGAAGGACGTAAATGTAGAACGCGATTTCATAATTCTATTTTGGGTTTCTTTCGTTGCATTTCCACTTTGAAGCTTGCAACAGTTGGGTTAATTTTATGATAGAAATTATGCACTGGTCAGCTGATGCCGTCCTGAGCTTCTCGTCTGGCATTCATGAAAAGTTAAGTTTGAAGCAAATTAATGTTCAGTTGACTGTAGTGAGTACTTTTGTAGACTACTTTCGCAGCAAATTTTGATCAAGCGCGAAATTCGAATCACCATCAGGACGTGCTAAAGGGGTGAAAGGGCCACAGTGTAGTCCACATACCCTCTCAACTGTTTGGAATTGGAATTGCCACCAAGGTTTCATCAGATAATTAATTCATGACAAAGGGCGATTGTACGTAAGAAAAACAGTTGAGGAATCTTTCTAAGCTTCATGTACGGTAGAGATATGTTTATTTGAACATTTACTTAGATGTGAACAGTGCAGTTTTGGGATACAGGCTTAAAATTAGCGAAGTTAACTTACAGGCAGCTTACACATTACAGGAGGGTGGTGCAACCTCTATGTTGCAATTCCTCGTATGTGTCTCGTCAGTTGTGCAAGAATCCTCTAGAATCCATATTAACTGCTTACAACCTGCTGACAACTCAGCATAAAACCAAGATAAATACAAAGATTTTCTCATTTGTTTATTTCCTATGTTTACTGAAGCAATCCTTTTGTTCTGGGATGTCTGACAATTGAGGTCGCATTTCGTCGATTGACCTAGCTTTCACATGGAAGTGGATAGGTCGTACAGTGAATTACATCTGTGTTAGTATGATCAATCTCAGAAGTGTGTCGGAAGTTTTTTTTTTACGAGAAATTGCTGACAGAAATGCAGATTTAATGCTACAATTCAAGCCCGAAAGTATGAAGGTCAAAAGGGGGTCAATTGAAAAATATTTGTATTATGGTGCAAGTTAAAAAATTCGTATTTAAAAACTCAAATTTTTTGTAAAATTATGTGAAATTTTTTTTTATTTAGTTGAAAATTTGAAAGAAATGTAGTATTTTTTTTTAGAAAATCTTACATTGTGAAAATAGATAGTGAAATATTCAGTTAGAATACAAAATTTTTGAAGTCTCAACATAGTCAAAATTTTTCTAAGTCCAAAACCAAGATTTTTGTATTGATGGTCAAAAGCAGCCCAATGGAAGTGCGAAAACGCACCCTCAGACACTTTTGGAACAAATAACGACAGCAGAGAAATTCAAATTGCCGGTCACATGGTACGAGCTTCTAAAGTGAAGACATCAAGAGGAGACTCATATCTATCAGATCAGATCAGGTTCTGAAGTGAAGAATTCTAATTTCGAAAGCTAAGCAGAAGGAAGATTAAGACTGCCTTAGCCTAATCGGCGTTCTTTCTCAGAGTTTCGTACCTCTAGCCTATCCAACCAAAGGGCTGTAAGCTTCTGTCAGAAAATACCTAGGCCTAGCCTACTGAATGGACTTCTCACCTTTTCAACTCAAGTTCTGCTAAGGCAGTCTTAATCTTCCTTCTTTAGAACCCACTTTAGAACCTCATGGTTCATACATGTGACCAGCAATTTGAATTCTCTCGGCTGTCATTATTTGTCCGAAAGGTGTCTGAGGGTGCGTTTTTGTACTTCTACTGCGCTGCTTTTGACCACCAATGCAAAAATCTTGGTTTTGAAAAATTTGGAATATGTTGAGACTCCAAAATTTTGTATTCTAACTGAATATCTCACTTATTTCACTTATCTATTTTTCAAAATGTAAGATTTTCTAAAAAATACTACATTTCTTTCGAATTTTCAACTAAATTAAAAAAATTTCACATATTTCACAAAAATTTAGTTTTTAAATACGATTTTTTAACTTGAGCCATAATACAAATATTTTTCCATTGACCCCCTTTTGACCTTCATACGAAAGATGCTCTCATCGCTTCTTCTTTGAACTTCAATAAGAATTGCAATTTCTGTTGGTCCTTCATGATTAGCATACACAAATCAGCCGCTGATCATCAATAGGCCTGTATTTTCAGCATGGTCACCGAGGGGTATAAAGAAATCCTTTATAATGTATTTGAGGACGAGTTCGATCGCGATGAAGACTAGGGGACGTTTTCAGGTGGATGGCTGTAGAGCTGAACAGGTGATTGCATCATGGCCATCATGATGGGGGGGGGGGCCCCCCACCAATGTTGTCGGACAGTTTTTAAAAAATAAGGGAGTTGGCGCGAGCCATTTTTCGCCTAAACAAGTTAATTTTTTTCGTTAAAAAGTCGATTTTTCTGAAAATCAGTTGATTTTTCGTCAAAACAGTCTTTTTTTCTGAAAATCAGTCGATTTTTCCGAACTGTCGTTTTTTCAGCAAAAATAGTCGGTTAAAATTACCAGCCAGTCGGTAAATTCCTTGCCCCCCCCCCAAAAAAAAAACATTTTCTAGTAACGCTTCTGGATCCCTGCTCACAAAACTGAGAAAATCGAACGGGCCTTGAATGGCTGAGGAAGATGGGTTCCGTCAATACGAAAATGCCCATTCAGCTAGATGGAAGCAGATGAGTGGAAAGATCCACACAATATCCCTGTTCAGCTTAATGCTGCCCTCAGAGCGGTATTGAACAGGAGGCATCCATTGAGCTGGACGGCCTGTTCACCTTATCATCCGCATACGCCAAAATGACCAAAAGATCGACGGCATCCACGCGAAAATGTCTGTCGAGCTCGACGTAGGTCGACGGGACCAGAGCCATCCACGCGAAAACGTCTCCTATGTATGTGGAAAGTGTGGGGAGATCCTTGTTGGATTTGAACCTTAGTCAGTAACAAACATGTTTTATTTTCGATACTGTGGACAGTGCTCTTGTTCTCTTGAATCGCATCACCTATATACAAAGGGGTTTCGAAAACGATACTCAATTTTGAAACTACAACGACACCAAACAAAAACTGTAAGTTTATATTTGGCGGCGTTTGGGGCGAAAGAAAAGCGCATACACACCCGGCTAGGCAAGGTGATCGAGGATATGCTTTGCGCTGTCAAGGTAGGCTTACCGTATTCGAGGTATTGTATATACACTTTGAATATGTTGAGGCTTTAAAAATTTTGTATTCTAACTGAATATTTCACTTACTTCACTTATCTATTTTTCAAAATGTAAGATTTTCTAAAAAATACTACATTTCTTTCGAATTTTCAACTAAATTAAAAAAAATTTACATATTTCACAAAAAATTGAGTTTTTCAATACGAATTTTTTAACTTGAACCATAATACAAATATTTTTCCATTGACCCCCTTTTGACCTTCATACGAAAGATGCTCTCATCGCTTCTTCTTTGAACTTCAATAAGAATTGCAATTTCTGTTGGTCGTTCATGATTAGCATACACAAGTCAGCCGCTGATCATCAATAGGCCTGTATTTTCAGCATGGTCACCGAGGGGTATAAAGAAATCCTTTATAACGTATTTGAGGACGAGTTCCATCGCGATGAAGGCTAGGGGACGTTTTCAGGTGGATGGCTGTAGAGCTGAACAGGTGATCGCATCATGGCCATCATGATGGGGGGGGGAGGCCCCCCCCCCAATGTTGTCGGACAGTCTGTAAAAAATAAGGGAGTTGGCGCGAGCCATTTTTCGCCTAAACAGTTGATTTTTTTCATTAAAAAGTCGATTTTTCTGAAAATCAGTTGATTTTTCGTCAAAACAGTCTTTTTTTCTGAAAATCAGTCGATTTTTCCGAACTGTCATTTTGTGCCAAAATGACAAAAAGATCGACGGCATCCACGCGAAAATGTCTGTCGAGCTCGACGTAGGTCGACGGGACCAGAGCCATCCACGCGAAAACGTCTCCTATGTATGTGGAAAGTGTGGAGAGATCCTTGTTGGATTTGAACCTTAATCAGTAATAAACATGTTTTATTTTCGAAACTGTGGACAGTGCTCTTGTTCTCTTGAATCGCATCACCTATATACAAAGGGGTTCCGAAAACGATACTCAATTTTGAAATTACAACGACACCAAACAAAAACTGTAAGTTTATATTTGGCGGCGTTTGGGGCGAAAGCCCAGCGCATACACACCCGGCTAGGCAAGGTGATCGAGGATATGCTTTGCGCTGTCAAGGTAGGCTTACCGTATTCGAGGTATTGTAAATACACTTTGAATTTTGAATATGTTGAGACTTCAAAAATTTTGTATTCTAACTGAATATTTCACTTATTTCACTTATCTATTTTTCAAAATGTAAAATTTTCTAAAAAATACTACATTTCTTTCGAATTTTCAACTAAATTAAAAAAAATTCACATATTTCACCAGTAGACATTTTTCACCATTTTTCACCAGTAGACATTTTCAAAGTCTACCACTTTGGTAGACTTTGAAAATCGTTGTTTAATTCTGGGCAAAAGTTTGGTAAAAATAAATTATGTTTTCATGTTCTCCAGAAATCTAGCTTTATTTCCATATATTTTGTTTTTTCACATTCCCTTGAAACAAAGATAACAAAAGATCAAATCACTCAGTTTTCAGAATTTTAGAAATTTGTTGGAGGATAGGTACCTCTCCTGTACATTCAAAGTTTTCTTTGATAAAGACAAAGAGAGTGTTCCACCCTACTGGCCGTAATTACAACGCATGATGTCACGAATTCTGTTTTTACTTTTCCTTCAAGGCTGGAACGATTTTTCTGTTTTTGAGCAGAATATCATGCAACAGATGAATCCGACCAATCACGTTACAGAGATGCGTAGTTACCAGGCTTACTACGCTCCCGAGCATGGTAAGAAAATAGTTATTATTTCGAGAAGGTTGGAACGGTCAGCGTAGTAACTTTTTACGAGGTTGGAACGAAAATAGTAACTAATAGTTACTATTGTTAGAAGGGTGGAACACGCTCAAAGAAGCATATCTCTACTGTACTTTATTTTAAAGTAAGAATTACTTTTGTCTTTGTTCATTCCATTTTACAGTTTTTATTCTACTTTGTCTTTACATACTTCCATTTTCTATTCTGCTCTTTTTGCACCTTTTGATTAGCCTAACTACCACGCTGAGAAGTTGATACTCCACAGTCTTTTATTATGGTGCACATTTTGAATGCAATCTGGTTTTGTACTAAAATCTCTGTATTTTTGTAGAAAAGAAGCTTATTCCTACCGCTAAACTTTGAATGGTAGGCTTATGATAGATAGGCTATGATATAAATCGTTTCTTTTTCTTCTCGAACTATCATGGTAAGAACCAAATTTGTGGAAATCGTCAATATATATAAATGTAAACACTAATAAAGATAAATGATGTAGATGTAGGCCTACTATAAAATTTACAAAAAATCTGCTTCGTATCTGCTTTATTTGGAGGGCCACGGAAGATAATGTGTAGCACTTACGTAAATGTCCGCACTTGCATGGAATGCGTGGAAGCTCACATCCTTGCATCAAATAGACACTTGTAAATGAAAATAGTTGAACATAAAAGGGAAATCACAGTAATTAGCCTACAGGTGATCTGATAGAAACGGGAGGAGAAATTAACCTAACCTTGAAAAAACAACTTTTTAGCAGCTTTTATGATACTAAAGTAGATAGTGGAGGCAGTAACCTACAGGAATAAGCACCTACATAGCTCAGGAGCATGCTGTCTTCTTAAGTGGTTAATAGGCCTTGTGAATCTGTCTCACGATTAGTGCATTCTTAGATGGCCAACTATGGATGGAAAAATGAGCCTGGGTTTGACCAGCCACCTCCATATTCTCAAACTCCTAGCTCTCCAGGACGTCAACTTACTGATGACCAAGTCCGCCAACTTGCTTCTCAGTTTGACATTGATTCAAAATACGCGAATGAGCTAAAGCAGTTGACTTATTATGATGTTGTCATCATACTTGACGACTCGGGGTCCATGATTGCCCCTACATCTGGTTTTGTATCAAGGTGGGAAGAAGCACACCAGATGTTGAAAATCATTTCTGATTTGTTGATGAATCTTAAGGGTGTTGACCCACCATTGATGGTGTTGAACCGGACAGATATGAAGACGACATCCCAGATACTAAACTGCTGGACAGCACTAAAACCCGCTGGACCAACACCAATCAGAGCTGCGTTTGAACTTCTGAATATTGGTGTTGAAGTACCTACTCTGATATATTTGATAACAGATGGTGAGCCGTCTTTGTCTACCAGGCGCCAAGACGGCCGCTTTGAAAACAAAGAAGACGCACACTTCTATGAGTTTTTACAAAACTTCCAGCTCCGGCACAACAGAGTGTACTTAAATGTGATTCTCTGCACTAGCAGCGACGCGACCGTTCGATTCTGGAAGCAAATCGATAAGCTGCCAAGAGTTGATGTTATTGACGATTATGAGACAGAACAGGGGCAGCGCAGGGGTGGAATGAGCTTTGGAACTTACGTGGCAAAGGCAATGCTGGGGTCGGTAGTTCCGGAACTCGATGCAGATGAAGCAGGATGCTGCACGATTGCATGATATAACAGTGTGAATCCTTCGAGTGAGCCCTACAAGAAACTAAAGAAATTGGCTTTGCTATGAGCCTCGTTTCGAGCTTGCCTTGTCCCTAATATTAATCAAAACATTCAACTGGGCTAATTGATACCTCGCTTATTTATGTACCTTGCACTGTGCTATTTCTGTATTTGTACCATTCTAGTTTGTTTGTGATGCCGTCGGTATTTTCCAGATTCAGACCTTTCCCTGTTTTGTGCCTTTCGGATTAAAGTGTGTATTAAAAGGGATGCAGTGAGGATGTCATTATATTAAACTTACATTATTGTCCATTTCTCTCATTGTTATAAACTGTATAAAATGTTCTGGTCCGTAATAAATCTTGATTGTTACATACTCTGGTGGGGATTGGTAAAATTTGATCTGCCTGTTTCGTGGACCATGCCAGAAACCAAATAACAAGATAGATAGTCCTTCAGCCCAAGCTAACTGCGAATCACATTAGACGGTGCAAAACGGATAAGTCAGCTACATTTTGTTAGAGCTCTTTTTCGGCCCTTCTTGGCAAGGGTCTTCTTCAGGCTCAAGCTGGAAAATGAATTTGCTGAAAAATAATTAAAGATTCTTCCTTAAATATCTGATTTTATAAACTTCCTGGATTTGTTTTAAATGTAGTAGTTGTTTTAAATGTAGCTGACTTATCCGTTTTGCACCGTCAAATATGATTCGCAGTCAGCTTGGGCTGAAGGACAATCTATCACTACATTCGGAACATTCAAGACACACTGGAATCCACTACAGATTCTGCAGAATAAAGCACTAAGGGTCCTAGTTAACTATCTGCCTTTACCTTCAGCCTACCCAAAGTCATCCCATACGAAGAGCATGTACAAATTCTTACAGATACTTCCAGTTTCACTTACTGTGCCCTATGTGTCTGTGCTTCTGTCAGCGAAGCACTTGAAGGGTTTGCTTCCATCGCTATTTTATATACTTGATCTTCTACCCCTATCATCCACCCATAATCATAACACCCGGCAAACAGATTTGGTTAGGCAGCCTTTGATCAGATGTGAGCGGTCGCGATTTTCATTGAGGAATAGTATGATAATCAGTTATAATAAATATAATAGTAAGATCCAGGTTGGTTCTTCTGTAGAATTAATAAAGAAGAAATTTAAAGAAATAATGATTATGAATTATTAAATTTATTTATTATAAAGAGTGGTTTTCTCCTCTTGAATGGTCCGGAAGGTTGCATTCCCTTGCAAAGGTCCACAGGATTGAAAAGTTGGAGGTGCAAGTCTGGTCTGGTGAATGTGGTATTTGTTATTTATTTTGTATTTATGGTATTGCGGATGATTACTCGTTACTTATTTAAGTTAAACTGTTTTTTTTTTATTGTATGTTGTTCCCGAGCATTCGAGATGCCTCTCTGCCGGGAAAGAAGTGTTATTTATTTTATAAATTTTTTACGTAAATATATAAACCTGAACCTGAACTTCAAATCACCCATACATGCCGCCGACAAGTATCCATCTTAGCTGGAAAGAAGAAGAAGAGACAGCTGACTCCAAAACGAAGTCTTGGAGTCCCTACCCTATCGACGACCTGATCGAACAGCAAAAAAGCAGCCGCGTCCAGAATGAAGTCACAGCACCAGCTTTAACTCCAACCAATTTTCAGAGAAGAAGTTCATAAAATCAGATATTTAAGGAAGAATCTTTAATTGTTTTCAGCAAGTTCAATGTCCAGCTTGAGCGGCTTGAGCCTGAAGAGGACGCTTGCCAAGAAGGGCCGAAATATAGCTCTAATAAAATGTAGCTGACTTATCCGTTTTGTACAGTCAAATACAAATAACAATAGCTAGAAGCTCATATGGCACTTGCAAAGTTGGGACAGAAGATGACTGTGTGACTTCGTCAACTCCCGGTTTGATTGTAATCCTTCGTAAGCAAGTAGTTTTTCACCTTGTGGTTAAGAAGCCGCTAGAAATTCGTTTGTAAATAAAATTAATGAGACAAAATTTAGTTTGGATCCTTTTGGGATCATGACAATGTATCGTTTGCTAAAAAGTTTTTTTTTTACTTTGCTATTAAGATGAGTCCCATACTTCAAAAGAATCATTTGTGAGCAAAACCCCTGAGGAAAAGATGATCATGGGCACTGTAGATCATAAAAATGTATGGTTATGTTTAGGTCCCTGAGTCGGCCGAGATCGGTTGCAAAATCATTCCGATTTATTAGCAAGAAGATGCACACAAAACATTGAGCCGCAAATAAAATTTGTGGGATCCCAAAACGGAAGTGGAGGGATACCTATGACATCGCAAAAGTTGTCCGACCGTCCGTCTGTCAGCACGATAATTCTCGAACGGAATGAGATATTTTGATGAAACTTGGTGTGAGGATTCTTTGTGTCAAGGGAAAGGTCGAGTTCGTAGATGGGCTGTGTAGCCCTACATTTCGGGGTAGGGGAGGGGGTTCATATTAAGGGACAGACAAAATATTTTTAAACAGCTAATGAGATAGTCGATTAGGGTGTAAGAAGGCATGCTGAACACGATTATGGAAACCACTTTCTTGCCGGACATGTAGTTCGCCCAGAATCCGGCCAAAACTGGAAAAATTTTTAAAAGCAAAAGTTTTATTTTAAGTTGATTAGATTTCCGGTTTAGGGGTAAGAAGAGATGTTGAATCCGTATATGACAGTCATTTTTTACCCGTTCGCCGGGAATCCGGCTGAAACCGGACAGTTTGTTATAAGTTAAAGTTTTATTTGCAATTGATTATATGTTCGATATAGGGGTAAGGAGATGCGCTGAATTCGTTTTTGAGCTTTATTTTTTGTCGGACAAGCAGTTCGCGCCGCCGACTTTCGGTGCAGATTCGGGGATTACGTAGAACGCGATTTCAAAATTATTTTCTATTTTGGGTTTCCTTCGCTGCATTTCCACTTTGAAGTTAGGTTAATTTTATGATAGGAAATAAACACTTAATGAGATAGTTAGCCCGGAATCCGGCCAAAACCGGAAAGTTTGTTAAAAGTAAAAGTTTATTTTTTTTTTGTCGGACAAGCAGTACGGCCGAAACCGAAAATATGGCTGAAGTTTCGTTAAAATTTATATGATTTATAGGGGTAAAAACGCATGCTGAACCCATATCTGCACTTGCGTTTTCACAAATGATTAGCTATTTGGCCTTAATCTGTTTCTAAGTTTTAATAGTAAAAACGTCCTAGGGGTCTGGCGAAGACAAGACCCAATAGTCTCTATTAAATATTAAATTGTTGGGATCCCATCGAAACCTTTGGTCTTGTTACAAACGATCCCGGGGCCAGCGGTCGTTATGTGACCAGCACAGCTTAAACATCTTGTGTAATTACACTGACTATAATAGTCAATCGACAATAATGAGTCACTATGACGAGTGTGAGGGGTTCGTCCCTAATAAAGACACAATTGGTGCTGGGCACAACATCTATCTTTTGACTAAAAGCATTTTTGGGATCCCAAAACGTAAGTGGAGGGATACCTATGACATCGCAAAAGTTGTCCGTCCGTTTGTAAGCACGATAACTCTCGAAGGGAATGAGATATATTGATGAAACTTGGTGTGAGGATTGTTTGGGTCAAGAGTAAGGTCAAGTAGATGGGCTTTGTAGCCCTATATTTAGGGGTGGGGGAGGGGGTTTAAATTAAGGGGTAAGCAAAATATTTTTAAACAGCTAATGGGACAGTCGATTATGGGCTAAGAAGACATGCTGAACACGATGGTCGAAACCATTTTCTCGCCGGACAAGTAGTTCGCCCGGAATCCGGCTAAAACCGGAAAGTTTGTTAAAAGCAAAAGTTTTATTTGAAGTTGATTGGATGTTCGATTTTGGGGTAAGAAGACATGCTGAACACGATGGTGAAAACTATTTTCTCGCCGGACAAGTAGTTAGCCCGGAGTAGTTAGCCCTAAAACCGAAAAATCTGCTAAAGTAAAAGTTTTATTTGAAGTTAATTATATGTTCTGTTTACGGTAGTAAGCCATGCTGAACACGGTGGTTAAAATCATTTTCTCGCCGGGCAAGTAGTTCGCCCGGAATCCGGCAAAAAACGGAAAATTGTTAAAAGTCTTCGTAGTTGATTAGATATCCAATTTAGGGGTAAGAAGAGATGCTGAATCCGTGTATGACAGTCATTTTGTACCCGGACATATAGTTCTCCCGGAATCCGGCTGGAAGTAAGACATGCTGATTAGATGTTCGAAATAGGGGAAAGAAGATACGCTGAGTTCGATTTTAGCTTCTTTTTTTCCGGACAGGTAGTTCCGGAATTCGGCCGAAACTGGGAAATTCGCAGAAGTAAGGCAGGAACTTTTCGTCCAAACAGATCTGACTTATAGGGGTAAACACAAACACGGTGAATCCATATCTGAACTTGGTTTTCTCAGATGATTAGCTTTTTGGCCTTAATCTGTTTCTGAATTTTAATAGTAAAAATGTTCAAGGAGTCTGGCGAAGACTGGATCTGGCGTAGACAAGACCCAATTGTCTGAATCAAATAATGGATTCTTGGGATCCCATCGACACCTTTGGTCTTGTTTCACTTGCGTTTAAGATGCTCACTTTTAAGTTGCACGTTTTAAGTTGCAAAACTTTACGATTATGAATTCATTTTTAAGCAAAACCTTGAGACATAAATGAGAAACATCATAGGCATTTACTCTTTTTGGGATCCCAAAACGTAAGTGGAGGGATACCTATGACATCGCAAAAATGTCCGTCTGTCCGTCTGTCTGTAAGCACGATAACTCTCGAAGGGAATGAGATATTTTGATGAAACTTGGTGTGAGGATTCTTTGGGTCAAGGGTAAGGTCAAGTTCGTAGGGGGCTCTGTAGCTCTACTTTTAGGGGTGGGGGAGGGGGTTTCAAATTAAGGGGCAAAACAAATATTTTTTAAAAGCTATTGAGATAGTTGATTTAATAATAATAATAGATTTGTTTCCCATCATGATGCACAGACATACAAAAAGACGGAGTAATTAAATGAGGAAGAAGAAAAAATCAAGAAAGAAAGAAATGAAAGAAAAGAACATTAGTACTGTCAACAGAAATTATGGAAAGAACAGACGAAACTTAAAAAGAAAACCACACACACTGATAGAATTTACACTGAGTAAAGAATCTGCTGAACTGCATTAAGGCTGCGCTTGAAGCGCTCTCCCCTTTCCCGAATAACAGAAAGAGGTCTTTGCTACGCCATACTTTGAAGACAATCTGCTATTACTTGTCCAAGGCCTTACTGAAGACCAGGCTTATCGGATCGAAAAAATACAGAAACGTGCCCTACTAATTATGTCACGATCCCCCAAAATTCCTTACAATGAACTCCTTCAGAAATTTTAACTTGAGTCCCTTGAGTCCCGTAGGTTGAAACTGTGCATGGCTTCCGGTAAGGAAATGCTTGAGCATCCTATCCATTAGTATATACTTCCGCCACCGTTCAATACTGCTCGCGAACGACCTGCAAGAGCGGCCTCAGTGGTGATCCCAAAACTCCAACACGTAAGATGTGACGATGTACGGTATGAAAAGGCGTTTGTACCGTCTTTCGTTAAAATTTTTAATCTCATTTAGTGTTTACTTTTATATATGACGTTGACATATCTATATATGAGTGTCTGCATGTAGATATAACGATTTCGACAAATTCGGATTTCACCACGATAGTTCGAAAAGAATAAAAGCGATATCTATCTATCTATCTAAGGTGGAACCCTCAGCAGATACTTTACATATTTGTAAAAAGATTTGCGAATGTCGTTCATATCTGAGCATGAAAACAGCTTCCAAAAAGGAGCCAAAGCAATAACGTTTGGAACTACAAATGAATTATACATTTTAGCAAGAATAAACCTATTAAATTTCAATTTCATCGAAACAAGGATTCCGTATGCTTTACGAACTCTATCAGAAAGAAATGTTTTTAGAAGCGAACGGGTGGCACGGATACTGGTTCCCAGAGGTAGACCCAAGTACGTCAGAGACTCCTTGGGTTCCACGGGCCCTCCACCAGTATCCACTTCTACCACATCAGAAAGACGGCGATTAAAAATCATAACTTCGGTCTTAGACTGTTTTTTTCTGTATTCCACATCAAGTATCCGAAAATTTGATTCAACTCCAATCACTGTGCGACTAATATTTAAAATGTCATCTGCATAATTTGTCAATGACACATCCAGGCCTAGGAAACTACGAGTCATAATCGCTTTTTCTTGTGCATCCAAAACACTGTTATTGAAAAGAGGAGGTGACGTAACAGCTCCTTGTCGTATACCTTTTCGAACTGGGATAGGTGGCGTAACAATTGTAGATCCCCCCCCCCCTTTGAACTTTAACTTGCTCATTTAATTTTCTGTACATAGAACGCATTGCACTTATAATCCAAGAATTAACTCCTCTGTGATAAGCACTTGACAGGATTTGTGCATGAATTCCCGAGTCGAATGCTCTCGTTACGTCAAGGCCCGCAAAATCAAGAGTCTCACTATTTTCATTAGCACTCGACATTAAATCTGCAATCAGATAATGTGCATGTTCGCGACCTATCCCTTTCTTGAACCCAAACTGGTTTGGGGGGGGGGGTGTAACGCTTACTATTAATTTCATCTACAACCAACAACTCAAATATTTTACACAGTACAGGCGCAACCGTAATCGGCCTGTAAGAAGTACAGCAATCCGCAGGCTTCCCTTTCTTTAGGATAGGGGTAACAATGCCCGAACAAAACATATCGGGAACAAGTCCTGAAGAAACAAGACCAAAGTTTTCGATGGGATCCCAAAAATTCAATATCTGATCCAGACAACTGGGTCTTGTCTTAGCCAGATCCAGTCATCGCCAGAATCCTTGAACATTATTACAATTAAAATTCAGAAACAGATTAAGGCCAAATAGCTAATCATCTGAGAAAACCAAGTTCAGATATTGATTCAGCATGTGTCTTTACCCGTATAAGTCATATCTGTTTTGACGAAAAGTTCCTGCCACTTCTGCCAATTTCCCGGTTTCGGCCGAACTCTAGAACTACTTGTCCGGCGAAAAAAGAAACCTCAAAACGAACTCAGAGTATCTTCTTTCGCCAATAATGAACATCTAATCAACTTCAAATAAAAATTTAACTTATAACAAATTTTCCGACTCCAGCCAGATTCCGGTCGAACTATATGTCCGGGTAAAATATGATTGTAACACACGGATTCAGCGTCTCTTCTTACCCCTAAATCGGTTATCTAATTAGCTAGAAATAAAACTTTAACTTCTAACAATTTTCCGGTTTTGGCCGGATTCCGGGCGAACTACTTGTCCGTCGAGAAAATGGTTTTCACCATCGTCTTCAGCATGTCTTCCTACCTCTAAATCGAACATCTAATCAACTTCAAATTAAACTTTTACTTTTAACAAACTTTCCGGTTTTGGCCGGTTTGACTACTTGTCCGATTACAAAATGGTTTTCACCATCGTGTTCAGCATGTCTTCTTACCCCATAATCGACTATCACATTAGCTGTTTCAAAATATTTTGTTTGCCCCTTAATTTGAACCCCCTCCCCCCCCCCTAAATGTAGAGCTACAAAGCCCATTTACGAACTCGACTGGTCCGCCGACCCAACGAATCCTCACACCAAGTTTCATCAAAATATCTCATTCCCTTCGAGAGTTATCGTGCTTACAGACGGACGGACGGACGGACAGACGGACAACTTTTGCGATGTCATAGGTATCCCTCAACTTACGTTTTGGGATCCCAAAAATCATCTGGAATAGCAATGTCAAATGCTCTTTAAGGAGAGGAGAACCCAACTCAAGGTGAATTCCACAAATCTGATCAATTCCTCTTGATAATTTCTTTTTCAGTTTTGAGATACATGCAAAAACCATCGACATAGATACAACAAAACTCATTTCCTCTTTCGAATCATTAAGGCACTGGTCCAGCATATTCTCATATTCGCTCTGAAGCGATTGGTCGGGTGGGCTAAACTCGTTTTTAAAATGATTAAACCATTCGTCCTGAGTGATCTCAGTAGAAGGACTAGCTTTATTTTTTGCCTTTCTCAATATTTTTCAGACGAAATTGGGATCACCAGAAGCCAGTTTTGACAGCTTTAAAATGTTATCAGCCTGATGCTGTTTTAGCACTTTACGGAAATGACGCTTAGTATAGAGTCGGACGCTATTTACAACACCACTTCTCACTACCGACCCGGATCTTACGAGTTGGGACAACACTCTTTTCAGCAGTGCGGAGGGCGTGCACTATTTCAGCGTAATACACATTTAGTTTCACCTGCTTATCGTGATCACTCAGACTGGAATTCTGGGACAACAGCTGAAACGGCACTTTCACCTTGTTTAAAATATTATCACTGATACACTGGAAGACAGGTAGGTCGGTTTTGTCCCACTCTGTGATAATAGGCCATTTACTCGGGTAACTTTGTTGAGGGTTTGTAAGTGGCCCCAGTGGATAAGGGAAGCAGTTCTTTATTGGCAGATGATCTGAGCTCTGGAAGTCTGTGATTACCGAAGTTTTGGTTTGCGGCGTAACACAAGGAGAACATAAAACAAAGTCAAGAGCTGAGGTATGGCCGGAATTATGGATGTACGTAAATTCAGAGTCGTTCTCAATGGCAGTAAGCAGGGGACACATGCTACTCAGTACGGTTGCACGACCACTAGAACTATCAAAAAGATTGAAATTCCAGTCGCCAGCTAAAATGATTTCCAATTTTGAGGTTCGCAATCGGAGACCAGAGCTGAAACATCCCGGCAGGCTTTGTCGTACATACGATCGGATTTCTCAGTACGATAATCTGTGGGGAGATAGACGGATACCACAACCAGATTCTGGATTTTTCACGGCAACGAAATAATCGCATGCTCTGAAGAGCACGGAGCTGAGCAGGCTTTTCACGAATATAGTAATTCCACCCCTGGGCCGGCCAGCACCAGAAGATCGTGCGCCATGAGAGTAAGCCACTATCGACGTATCAAAATCTAGGATGTTTAATCCGTCCGATGTAATAAAATGTTCCTGGAGACAAAGCACATCACTACTGTTGCAAAGAGTTCGGACTAGTGTTGGGCGATATTTGGATTTTTCGATATATCGATATATCGATATTTTCACTTTCGATATTCGATAATCGATATATCGATATCGATATTTCTTTGGCATGTTTCACTATAGGATACGTCTAGTTTCGCCAAAATTTACTAACAAAACTGTCATCTTGCATCATCTCAAACTCCGAATAAATAACAACTGAATTACGGAAAACATATTGCTCCAGTTTCGGATATATAAATGTAGGTTATGTTCGACTATTTACAATAATTATGAATGAAAAAATATCGTTTTCGATATCGATATTTACGTTTCGATATTCGATATCGATATTTGGTCCGATATATCGAAATCTATATATAAATCTATATATCGAAATCTAAATATATCGAATATCGCCCAACACTAGTTCGGACAATAGGCAATACGTCCTTCATAAAATCCGATGACGAATTGCCGCCAGACGCGCTATAGGAACATAACAATCACACGTGAGATCTGAGGGGCGTATTTATTGGTAAAGTTTCTGTCAATGTTCCATGAAGTTAGGCGTACGCAGGTATTCATTATGGGGCACGGAGGAGTTTCTATGCAACAGGGCATTTGTAACTGTAGCAGGGGTGCTCGCCGGAACCACAGAGAGCACAACCCTGTTATTTTGACAGGGGGAATCCCTGCTACTACAATGTCCATATTGTCCACAGTGAGAACACCGGACTGTTGACTTGCAGTTGACAGAAATGTGACCGTGAGCCTGGCACTTGTAGCAGCGTGGTGGAAGGGGGAAATATTCTCCAATCGGAATTCTTTCATACTCGACAGTTATGAGTAGTATAAATCCGCCGACTCTAGCTCAACCCCCCCCCCAAATTTCAAAACCCCAATTTAACATCAATTTCTTCAATTTTAACATGCTTTTTTCCAAATTATCCCCCTTTTTAAAGATATTTGTATTTTCTTTTTTCCCAAAAAAAGGGTCCAAGAAATAGGAAATATTAACCTTTATACTACATATAAACTACTACTACTTTTGTTTTTGCATTTTTCATTTTTACTGAGTAAACAGTTCCAAGTCAACATATTGTTCCGAGTTCTTATTTACACGCAAAATAGGCTGTAAAATAAGATTGTTCTTTAGAAGTAACTCATCAGCAATTGCATTGTATCTCTGCGGTATAAACAGATCACACATCTTCTTGTTATGATTGATAACTACAACTAACTTGTCACCATATTTTGTCTTAGCTATTCTCATTTTAACGATGGTATACTTCAATCCTAATACCAACTGTTCTTTCTTGATTGTCTCATTGTATTTATTCATTCTGATTGTATTCAAGACCTCCATTTATTAGCGGCTGATTTTCTTTAATAAAAAATCAAACTACTATTCATCACATCATCAAAATTTAATCTTCTCAACAAACCCAAAAGACCTATCTCTAGTTCGGAAAAGCTCTTTGGGTGAGCAAAAAATAGAAAATCTCTTTGCATTCACATCATAAAACACTTGGTTCCGGAGAGCTAACAGGCCCCGTTGGCGTAATGGTCTAAGAGATTGCAAGCTTACCAACCATTGAATCAACGAAGGCGTGAGATCGAATCCCACTACTAGCAGCTTGTTAGAAGTAAGGACTTCGGAAAAAAAACCTAGCGGGTTTCCTCCCCTCACGGGGCTGCCCCAGACACACCAATAAAAAAATAATAAACAACACCAAATTTTCCAACAGTTACATTGTCTGGGGCGGGAGGTTTTACAAAAATTTTCTATTTTTCCCATTTTTCTTTACTTTTTTGTTGATTCCTTTTTACAGTATTTGTAACCATTCAAACAGACTTGCTTCATGTATTTTTCGCGAGGAAAAAATCTAAATGTTTTACGCATTTCTGCTTCACGCTGAATAACCTCATCAACCGTTAATTGACCACATTTTAGCATTGATACCAATTCAGTGTAAAAATTATACGCGGTTCTATATTCTGCTTTTCTATCTGCAATATTTAAATGTTTTTCAGTTATTTCAATAATAACGGAACCCAAGCTTAAAGACGCTAAAGGTAGCATAAGAAACGCACTTAATCCTGCTGCCGAAAAGGCAAATTTGGATAAAAGAAGACCGTTGCTTACATTATTATAATATTTATAACTTCGGCGATATACAAACATTTTCTTTTCCAATTCCTCCATTTATACTATAGCTAAATTGTTTAAAAAATTACTTCTTTAGGTTTGCTTCCAAACTTAGCAATTCGGAGCACATACGCCATCTCGTAAACAATATTGGAGATATCGTGATCACTCGATGACAATCCAGGGAGCGCTTGCTCCGCTAATCACTCCATCTGGGAACTCTCTTTTTATCGCTCAGAGCAAACAGAGATAGCGCTTGCTCTGTGAAACGCAAACAACTCCACCGTCTCGGCAACTGTGCTCTCTGTGCATTGAGCCTTTGCTCTATGAAACACATACTGAAACAAGTGAATTTCTTTACGTCTGAGAAAACTCAGTCAGTGGAAATTCATTAATAAAAATATTCCCCTAATAAATGATGGAAACTGCAGAGGTTATTCAACGTTGTAAAACCATTATATCAAACAACGAATCGGTTATACGAAGTTTACCGAAACACAAAATTAATGAACTTCGTACATATGCAAATCTCTAATGCTAATCTCTTTATAAATAAGAAACAAATCAAAGAAGAAACATCGATTCCCAAATATTTGTTTAAAACAGAAGAAGAACAACACCCCACTATTGTAAGAGAAAATGAAAACATTTACACAGTAAACGTATCGATTGAAAGCAACGGTAGAGACGAAAATACTCTCATTAGTTTTGTTTTTGAGGATTTGCAACGAAGAATGAATGAAATATACCAGTACAGAGTTCAGTTTGTGACCAAGGTTATTTTCTATCGACAAGAGAATGATGAGGAAGTAGAAGTATTTTACAACAGTACTTCTTGGGTTTTAAACAAAAATAGTGTCCTTACTCGTAGCCATTTAGATGACAACAACAGGAGACTTAGTTCTTTGAGTAATACCCCTCGATCTGGATTACAATTTAGGCGATATGATGCAATCGACTACAGGATGACTCGAATCGAATCCTACATGGGGGGAACGTTTGAAACACTGCCAGATTTCGTAAAAAATAAAAAAGCTTGCATAAATATAAAAAATAATGATCAAAAGTGTTTTCTATGGTCTATCTTGGCACATTTATACCCAGCTAAGGACAACGCTGAAAGAACTTCGAAATATAAACAATATGAGAACGAGTTTGATTTCAAAGGGGTTACCCACTTTCCGATGGATACACAAGATATTCACAAATTTGAAAATAAATACAACATTAGGATTTGTTTATTTCAAATTGATAAAGAGAAAATAATCAGAAGTCACATACTAAAAAGTAAAATAAATGGCAAAACAGCAAAACATGTTATTCATTTACTATATTTTGATAATCATTATGTGTTAGTAAAGAATCTGAGCAGACTAGTTGGTTCTGAAATATCTACAAGACAAAAAAAGATATACCTCTGCACTTTTTGTGGAAGGCATTTTACAAAACAAGAACACTTTGAAAAACATGAACTGAAACATAACTGTGAAGACCCTGATATTACAATGCCTCCTGAAGGTTCTAAAATACAATTTAAAAATATTTCAAAACAGATGAAAGTACCGTACTGCATAATCGCAGACTTTGAGTCTTATAATGAAGAATACAATCAAGTACACGGAAAGAAAACAATCAAAGTAGCTGAACAGAAACCTTTTGCGTACGGATTTCAGGTATGTTGCTCCTTTGATACAAACCAGAACAAGTACTACGATTATTTTGGTGAAGACGCTGCAAAACATTTTGTAAAAACCATTACAGAAGTGTCCACAGAAATTGCATACAAGTATGAAAACAGACAAAGAAATCACACTTATACCGACGAAGAAATTAAAGAAAAATGGAAGACACTAAAGAACAAGACTTGCCATATCTGTAACACAGAAATTACTGAAAATCCCCAGTTCGATCACGACCATATGACAGGAAAGGATAGAGGTTTCACACACGCTGAATGTAACATGAAATACAGGATTCCCAAGCATATCCCTGTAGTCCTACACAACTTATCCAAGTATGACTCCCATCTATTTGTGAAAGAATTAGCACCTGATAACGGGATTTTTGAATCAGCAGAAAGTTTCATTTCATTTTCGAAATCAATAAGTATTCCAAGACAGGATAAGGAGATAAAATATGAAATCAGATTTATAGATTCTATTCGATTCATGGCTTCATCACTAGACAAGCTATCAGCAAATTTAGCGAAATGTGACTGTAAAGTATCCAGTAATCATCTGAGAGAGAATTTCAAATACACATCTGACAGTTTCAGAAACGATGCTGAATTTAAAGAAATAATTAAATAGGGGGTGTATCCTTATGAATTTGTGGATAGTTTCAGTAAAATGGATTTTCCAAAGTTACCACCCATAGAAAGCTTTTATTCTAGGTTAACGGGAAAAGGTATTGAAAAAGCTGATTATAAAAGAGCGGTGTCTATCTGGGAACAATTTAACTGTGAAACGTTACTGGATTATACCAAGTTGTACCTAAAAAGTGACGTTTTAATATTATCAGATGTTGTAGAGAATTTCAGAAATGTATGTATACATAATTATGACCTGGATCCACTTCATTATTTCTCAGCTCCAGGATTAACGTGGGATGCTTTCCTAAAACATTCGAAAGTAGAACTACCGTTATTCTCAAAGGAAGACATGTACACATTCGTTGAAAAGGGGATAAGAGGTGGTGTATCTCAGTGTATAAAAAGATATGCGAAAGCAAATAATAAATATATGAGCGGTTATGATAAGAATAAATCATCTAATTATCTAATGTATTTTGACAAGAATAATTTGTATGGGTGGGCGATGTCGCAAAAATTACCCGCAAAAGATTTCCAATTCATTTCCATACCAGAAGCTTTGAAAGAGAGAAATGAAAACAGTTCACTCGAGTATTATAACCATCTAAAAAATCATGTTAACTCGGTGATACAATTACCGAATGTAGGTGCTATCTATGAAGTAGATTTTGAATATCCGAAAGAACTTTTCCACTTACACAAAGATTTACCATTAGCACCCGAACATTTCAATGGCAAACTATGTACGACCTTACTGGATAAAAACAACTACGTAGTTCACCACAGGAACCTAGAATTCTATTTACAAAAGGGGTTGACATTGAAAAAAGTACATAGAATACTAGGATTCACTGAAAGTGCTTACTTACAAGGATACATAGATCACAACACAGCACTTAGAACTAAAGGCACAAATGATTTTGAAAAAGACTTTTTTAAGCTGATGAACAATGCTTGCTTTGGAAAAACTATGGAGAATGTGAGGAAACGAGCAGATATGGAAATAATAACTGATGACAAAACAAGGGAAAGAATAATCAAGAAACCCAACTTTAAATCTGAAATCATATTCAGTGAAAACTTTTCTGTAGCGAGGATGTCAAAGGAAAAGATTAAATTAGACAAACCCATGTTTATCGGTTTTGCTGTACTGGAACTATCCAAACTATTGATGTATGAATTCCATTATGATTATATGAAACCTAAATATGGTGATCAACTTGATTTGTGTTATATGGATACAGATTCCTTCATCTATGACATACGAACTGAAGATTTCTATCAAGATATTAAATCGGATTTGAATGAGAGGTTTGATACATCTGATTATGCGAAAGATAATCCATATGGGTTTCCTAATGTAAACAAGAAAGTGATAGGCATGATGAAAGATGAATTAGCAGGACAAGTGATGACAGATTTTGTTGGGTTGCGGTCGAAAGTATATGCTTATTTAAAGGACAACCAAGACCTTTCAAAAGCTAGCAAAAAACTAAAAGGAATAAAAACAAACATAGTGAAAGATAAAATTACGATTCAAAACTACAAGGATGTTCTGTTTGGAAACGTTGGAAACCTTTCAGTAACCCAGTACAACTTAAGGTCATACAAACACAATATGTTTCTAGAAGAACAGAATAAAAAAGCCCTAGATCCTAAGGATGATAAAAGGATTGTATCCAGTGATAAATTCACAACTTTTCCATTAGGTTACAAACAATAAATATTCAAGTACCTACTTAAAAAATTCAAGTACCTACTTAAAAAATTCAAGTACCTAGTTAAAAAATTCAAGTACCTAGTTAAAAAATTCAACTACCTAGTTACAAAATTCAACTACCTAGTTAAAAAATTCAAGTACCTAGTTAAAAAATTCAACTACCTAGTTAAAAAATTCAAGTACCTAGTTGGTAAATCTTATAATAAAAAATTCCTCATAAGTAAATGAATGAAAAGGCTCCAATCAAAGTATATGATTTTAGCGAAAAGAACACTTATCAGAATAAGCACGACCTTGCACCTCAGTGGCCATTTAGATTATTAATTTGTGGAAGTTCAGGAACAGGGAAAACCAATTTACTCTTGAATTTAATTTATGAATACATCTGTTTCAACCGAATATACTTGTATGCAAAAGATCTTGAAGAAGATAAATATAAAGAACTTATAGACAATTTAACCACCTTGGAATCAAAATGTAAAACGAATATTTTAACCGTAAGTAATGACCTTAATGATATTATCGATGTTGATGACCTAGACCCTAATTATCAAAACTTGATTATCTTTGACGATTTTGTAACTGAAAATAGAAGATTTATTCATAAGAGGAAGAAAGAAAAATGCTTCAATTGTTTATTTATCACAGAGCTATCATAAAACCCCAAAGGTGGTAAGACTTCAATGTAATTATTTCGCATTCTTTCAGTGTTCTAATCCAAAAGAAGTAAAATTAATAAGACAAAGCCATGTATCCAGTATAGACAATGAAAACTTTCTCAAACAATTCGAGTTTGCAACCAAGGGCTACGGTTTTTTCTTCATAGATTTAAAAACAAAAGATAAAACCTTGAAGTACAGGAAAAACTTTGAAAAATTTACCGGATAATTTATTTCTATAATAAATGAATAAATTTGGTAGTGTTGGAAAAAAGGTTGCTAACGAATCGAAAGTTACTGACGAAAATGGTAACATTAACCTACACGATAGACGAATTATAAATTTAGGTGATGCGAAAACAGATAAGGATGCTATTAGCTTAAGATCTATGACTGTGATTTTGAATCAATTTAAAGAACAGATGACTGCGGGACAAGTGCAAACCAATCAATATTTTAGCGAAGATATCAACAGATTAACTGCGGTAGATGATTCTCCTGATAATGCATTGATAAGGATCAAAGATAAAGGATTATTTGTAAAACAAACAATTAAAGCCACTGAAACAGAAATTGATGCTGGGGATAAAGTAATCACAAATGTTCAAGACCCTAGAAACAAAAAGGATGCTGTTAATTTAGATAGGTTAACAACAGACCTTTTAAAATATGACGAAAAGCTTCTTAACCAACAAACCCTTAGCAAAAGTATTGAAACAAAGATTGGTGACCTTAGGAAAATCATTGACAAAAAGACTCTTGACCTTAGCAAAAGCATTGACAAAAAGGTTCTTGACCTTAGGAAAAATGATTTTGACCATGAAGTCCATATCAATGGTATTGAAAGAGCAGTCGTAAACATTTTAAAAAGGCTTTTAGAGCAAAAACCTGTTGATCAAGATTTTGTTACGAAAACAGAAGACTTTATGAAAACTAAACTAAAGAAATAAAGTTTATATGATAAATTAATTTTCTAATAAATGGTTGAGACAATGGAGTATATAGTTTATTTGTCAAAGCTTCAGAAAGGAAAGCTGAAGAAATGTTTTGGCGCTAAACAAAAATGCCAGATACGTGTTAGTCATAGTAGGCAAAATGAACGAGAACCAGTCAAGTTACTATTAAGTAAACGACAAATTGATAAAATTGAAACATGTAAAATGAATAATAAGGGTTGTGACATTGATGTATCATATAAACAGATGAAAGAAGCGATTCAAAAGGGTGGATTACTTCCTTTCCTAATACCGTTAGCAATTACGCTTGGTAAGGCAGCTTTAACAAGTGGTGCTGCTGCTTTGGGTACATTCGCTGGTAAGAAATTGGTGGATAACATAACCAACACAGGTGGTGCGCTTACACTTCCTGGAACACAAAAAGTTGTGGGTCGTGGAAGACCGAAGAAGGAAAAGGAGGATGCATCCGTAAAGAACACAGGCGGTGCGCTTACACTTCCTGGAACACAAAGAGTGGTTGGTCATGGGGTACGGGGAAGACCTAGGAAGTCAAAAAACGGGGAAGTCAAAAAAGAAGCAAAAGTAAAGTAGGACCTCTAACCAATTTTGACATTATGGATTCATTAGGGGATATACCATATTTTAGAGGTGTTTTCTCTATAGATACGTTACCTAAACAAATAAATAACCTAGAATGTGGTGTCATTAATTATGATAAACTCGGAATGCCTGGAACTCACTGGGTAGCGTATTGTAATCTACCTAATCAACCCCATGTAGAATTTTTCGATTCTTTCGGTATACCCCCAGGAAAAGAAATAATTAAATATCTTAAAACTTCAAAGAAAAAAATAGCTTATGAAAATCTTGCTGTTCAAAATATAGATGAATTAAACTGTGGATTTCACTGTATTTCCTACATTAAGCGCAAAATGAAGTTGGTAGCTTTTCGTTTATAAAAATTGTTTTCTAATAAATGGATATTTATTGTATGAAGTGTAAAAAGAAAACTGACACTGAATCAATGTTTAAAGCAGTGTCACAGAAAAATAATGTTCCAATGGTAAAAGGTAATTGTGTTTTTTGTGGGTCAAGGAAAAATCTGTTTTTAAAAAAAACCTCGACGCAGAAAAAGATATTTTAAATACGTATTATTCTAATTATTCAGGTGTGGATGATATTCATAGAAAATTAAAAGAAAATGGAGTGAACATTTCTAAAGATAAAATAAAAAATGTGTTGCAAAATGAGAATGTATATACCTTACACAAACCTTCTTATCATAACTTTGAAAGGAGACGAGTCTATGTTCACTATGTGGATGAGCAATGGCAAGCTGATTTAGTTGACATGCAGAAATATAAAAAAGCGAATGATAAAACAAATTACATCTTAACTGTAATTGATTGCTTTAGTAAATACGCTTGGTGTGCCCCTTTGAAAGATAAAACGGGTGCTGAAATAATCAAGGCATTCAGTCATATATTTAAAGAAAGAATTCCTAAGAAACTACAAACTGATAAAGGTAAAGAATTTGTAATGAGAAACGTTCAAACTTTTTTGAAAAATAATGATATACACTGGTTTGCATCTGAAAGTGAATTGAAAGCGCAAATTGTTGAACGATTCAATAGAACACTGAAAGAAAAGTTATGGAAATATTTTACGCACAAAAACACTACTAAATGGATTGATATTTTACCTTTATTTGTTAGTAGTTATAATAACTCTTATCATCGTTCAATACAAATGAAACCCGTTGATGCTAGTAAAAAAATGAATCAGAAAAAGGTTTACAATGCTTTGTTTCCTCCAGCAGATGACTACACAATTACAGGACATTACAATGTAGGGGATTTAGTCAGAATAAAAAAAGAAAAAAGTATTTTTGATAAAGGATATTTACCTAATTATACGAATGAAGTATTCCAGATAGGAACCATTCGACCTACCATTCCCATTACTTATGAAATATCTGACAAAAGTGGGGAATTAATTCAAGGAGGGTTTTATGAAAAAGAACTTTCCAAATTTATTATGAAATAAAATTACTTGTATATAAATGGATTCAAGACGCTTGAGTGATATGTTATCGGGTATAGTGAAGAACAGAGAAATTCAGAGAAGAAAGGTTCAAGAATATGAGATGGAGAAAGCAGGTTTTCGGGAAATGGCTTCAGAATTTAACGCTCCAGTTGTTACGGCACAAAGAGAAAACATTATAGCACAAAAAGAAAATGCTGAATCTATCATTGAGAAATTAGATGATGCGGATGTTAATTCAAAAAGACGGTTTAAAAGATTAGTTGACACATTGAATACAACTCATCCATACCAGATCACTGCTTCAAAGGAATCGAGTAGAGCGCCAACTCCTGCTTTAGAACCTTCTCCTGCTTTAGGACCACCATCCATTGATATGAATAAAGATATTAATCCAACGTTGCTAAATCAAATTAATTCAAAACTTAAAGAATCCGGGAAGGGCACTGATACTTATTTTAAAATGCCTACGTATTACATTAATCATCCTATGGATATAGATGAGGCTCTAGAACGTTTGACATCTCTAAGTCAAAGTTATGGTGGGAAAAAAGGTAAAGGTTACTCTAGCTATGATCAAATCATTGAATTTATAAGAGACTACAAGGAGAGGTTAACCAGCATTCAAACTAATTACCATTTAGTTCAACAAGGAACTGGAATATTTATGAATTGTGATGAAATGATTTCAAAATTGTACACTTTGATAGGTAGTAGAGTAAACGGGAATACATCTGATGAGGTGAGGAATGAAGCTATTGATATTTTGGATTCGTTAATGCGAAATAAATTTCTTACGAAGAGAGATTACAATTCAATATATAAAAAATATTTCTAATAAATGGTGTTGTTAAACATTGAAGGTAATGAAAGTATCATTGATATAACATTTAGTCAACCAATCGAATTGAATCGTAATTGGGATTATGAAATAGGTTTGAATCAGTGTACTTTGTGGTATTCGTGGCATAATATAAGTGATAAATTTGGAAATAATACATTTCAATATCGGAAAGATGAAGAGGAGGGATGGATGAATGTTACTATTCCTAATGGGATGTATAACGATGATTGTTTGAATTATTTTTTGTGTCAGTATTTTGATACACCAAAAGATAAATGTCCTATTGTAATCTCATCCAATCCAGCATCTATGAGATTTGTCATAGTATTACAAGAAAAATATGTGTTTAGATTTAATAGTGACTTGTGTCAGATTTTAGGCTTTGAGAAGGATATTGAGATTTCTACGAAAATCAATGAAGGTACAAAGCTTCCAAATATAACAAGAAGTGTCGATAAAATTCAAATTCACTGCTCTTTTGTAAACAGTTCTATCGTAAACAAAAGTAAATCAGATGTCATTTGGACATTTGTTCCGAATACTGAACCGGGTTGCCAAATTGTTGAGAATCCTAGACAATTAATATATCTTCCTATCAACACAAAAGACTTTATTTACTCGTTGAGAATGACAATAACTGATCAGCTTGGAAGACCGATTGATCTGAATGGTGATAACGTAGGATACGTACTGCATTTAAGAAAAGCTTAAAGGATTATTGAAATAAAATTATTTACTTATAAATGTTGTTAAATAATAAGCGATTACTTTACAATAAGCAGTACGGTAGTGGAATCGGTAGTATATTCAAAAACATTGCTAATTCCCAGTTATTCCAGACGTCAGCAAAACAAATAAAAGATGGAGCATTGTCAATGTATAATAATATTATAAAACCGAGATTTGAGCTGCTGAAAAACAGAGCAATAGAATATGGAAAAGATTTGATTGATGTCAACAAGAAGGAACTGATTGATGTGATTGGAAATAAGAAATCGATGAAGGATCTTATAGGTACAAATAAAAGAATTTTAAATCAAAGAAGTCAGGACTTGATTAAAACGTTAATGACTGGAAATGGGTTAAAGATTCTGAAATGATTTTTATTGAATAATTTCCTTCTTATATAAATGGCAGTATATAAAATTATTAGTCCGCAATGGAACATATTTGATGAGCCACTTGTGGATGATACAGTGGTCAAGTATGAATTTAAAGAAATTCGAGAAACAGATGTGAATGTATCCAATAAGTCAGAGTTTGAATTTGTAACAAAGAAATAAGATTCCTGGTTCTATCCAAGTGAAAGTTATCTTGAGGTAGGCGTAAGGATAGTAAAAGCTGACGGAACTAATATAGCTGCAACTGATGTCGCTACGTTGACGAATAATGGATTTAATTTATTTAGTACCGCTGAGTATGTCATAAACGATACACCTGTTGAAAAAATTAATCATGTTGGCATTACAACTACCGTTACAAAGCTGATTGAATACTCTGATGATTACTCCAGAAGTGCTGCTAGAAACCATTTTTGGTACAAGGATTATAATCAAGGAACTGATATCAACCCTATAACTAGTTCATTTACCGTACCTGCAGGTGGGGTACTAACAGCAGGAAATATGAATGTCACTTCTAAGCCTAATCCCAATTATAATAAAGGGTTTGAAAAGAGATATAATAGAACTAAAAATAGCAAATTAGTGAATATGTATTTACCATTATCAGAGTTGTTTGGATTCTTGAAAGGAAACAAACGATTTTTTAGAGGTGCATCACACAGAATATGTCTAAGAAGAAATGATGATAATAATATGATTGTAAACAATGGAAATACTAATTTTAAAGTCGTCATTGAGTATTTATCCTGGAAAATTCCTGTTATAGCTCCTAGTATTGAAATGATGAGTCAATTGGAAAAGGGTTTGGCAAAGGATAAAAAGTATAATTTGATGTGGGAAGCTTGTAATACTTATAAAAGTGATGTTAGTCAGAATAAGGAACACACCTGGAAAGTTGTGTCTGAGAGAAATAGTCCTACGAAAATCGTTGTGATGTTACAGAAAAATGAAAAGCATAACAACCAAACAAATAATAATATGGTATTTGATCATATGAATTTGACGGATATAGAGGTTAGAATTAACGGGGATAAATATCCAGAAGAACCCCTCAAATGCGACTTTAGTGAGGAAAAATGCACATACTCGAATCTTTACAACAGATACATACACATGAGTTATAAGCAATTAGCGTTTGATACTGGTAGTGTAGTCAATATCGAAGAATTTAAAGAAGTATATCCACTATTTTGTTTCGATGTTTCTAAACACGAGTCAAATATTTATAATGGAACCACTGCTGATATTGAAATTAGTATAACTTTAAATGATCCTCAACCCGTACCATACAATATTTACTGTGTTCTATATTATGAAAGAAAAGCTACATTGGATATCATTAATAAAAATATGTATGTGAGTTTGTGATTTGGATTTTTATTAAAGAAAATCAGCCGCTAATAAATGGAGGTCTTGAATACAATCAGAATGAATAAATACAATGAGACAATCAAGAAAGAACAGTTGGTATTAGGATTGAAGTATACCATCGTTAAAATGAGAATAGCTAAGACAAAATATGGTGACAAGTTAGTTGTAGTTATCAATCATAACAAGAAGATGTGTGATCTGTTTATACCGCAGAGATACAATGCAATTGCTGATGAGTTACTTCTAAAGAACAATCTTATTTTACAGCCTATTTTGCGTGTAAATAAGAACTCGGAACAATATGTTGACTTGGAACTGTTTACTCAGTAAAAATGAAAAATGCAAAAACAAAAGTAGTAGTAGTTTATATGTAGTATAAAGGTTAATATTTCCTATTTCTTGGACCCTTTTTTTGGGAAAAAAGAAAATACAAATATCTTTAAAAAGGGGGATAATTTGGAAAAAAGCATGTTAAAATTGAAGAAATTGATGTTAAATTGGGGTTTTGAAATTTGGGGGGGGGGGGGTGAGCTAGAGTCGGCGGATTTATACTACTGTTATGGAACAAGCAATAGCAGCCAGCAGATCCTCCTTACTTGAGAACTGGAGTTTGTAAGAATTGGTCTTGCCAATTCGGCTGGCCTTGACACAGTTGTGTATTAGTCCTTTAAGTTCATCTGCGTCCACATTTTGGGGAACAAAATGAGCAATTCCGTGAAACATCGGCACTTTCATGAGCGTTTTTATCGATCCGCCTTTGCTTTTAATAGCGTCAGCTAGATTTGTAGCCGAGTCCTTGTCAGAGAAAACAAGGCGCCACGATTATTTTCCAGGACGCAGTTCAGTGATTTGAGAGCTTGAGTTTCCGCACAAATTGTCAAGGTATTCTTTACGTTCTTTGGGCCCAGCAAGACCCTTCGGTGGATTTTTTAGCACTAATGCGAAAGTAGGCTTCACAACTTGGCTTGTCTGCATCGGAGGGTTCGAAAGGGGAGGGGTTCGACCTGCATTAGCGAAATTGTCCAACTTCATGCAGAGCTCCTGAACTTTCCGAGTCAAAGTGGCACTAGATTCCCCAGGAATTATTGGCACTTCGTCAGCCTCAAAGATGAGAAACCGAGGCAGGTCAATCTCTTTCTCAGAACATTTATCAAGCATTTTGAGGATGTCAAAACAGTTGTCAATTGGGTTTTTCCTATCAGCAGGGCGGTTTGCGACATTTGCAGATTCCCAGAGCAGTTTTTTAGCTTCAAATATCTTCTCTTCATCGAAAAGTCAAGGGCAGATTTTGATATATGTGCTGCATGAGCGTTACCAACATTTCTTGCTCGCGAGAAAAAGTTCAGCACTGAGCACCAAACGAGTTTGTCGCTCGACATCTCGCACCGCAATGCTCTACTATGTACACGTCCATAAACTTACTCCGTGGGAGGAGCTTAATCCGCACAGAGAATAGAATGAGGAAACTGCCAGAATCTCACAGTAAGGTAAGGAGACATGCTGGATCCGACTATGAAAGTTATTTTGTTGCCGGACAAGTAGTTCACCCGGAATCCGGTGAAAACCGGACACAAAACTTGTCGACCAGTTTTCGGCCATAGCGGTCGTACCCCTTTATTCTCAAACGATTATAGCTCTGCGCACGTGGCGTCAATCATGTGTTGATTCAGTGACGTAATCGAAGGTCGAAGGGGGCGAGGCGAAAGAGACATGGGGTGAATGTGTTTATTTTATAACGGGTTTCGATAGGGAGGAATTGAAATTATTAATTAGTATGCGTGCTGGTATCTTACCGCTGGGAGATAGGAGGAGGTACACGGGTAGGCCGATTGGGAGAATCGGTCCTTACTTCTGCCCGATGTGCGGAGAGCAAGAGTGTTTGCGACATCTAATGTAGGATTGTAGGAAATGTAGTAGGAATAAGTGAGAGGTTGCTGACTGAAAAAGGTGTACTTGTTAAGGGAGGCTTTGCTCACTGGAAAAAGATGTACTTGATAAGTGAGGGTTGCTCAGTGGGTGTAAGTTGTTTGGGGAGGGGGTGGTGTCAGCCGGTCCCAGGTACTCCTGAACCAATCCCAGATGCACGCGAGAGGTTAGGAATTGGGTGTACCCGTTAAAGGAGTACTCGAGGGATTAGACACTTGGGTGAGCCAAGCGAGGGGGTTGATTCATGGTGTACCTAAGAGGGAACTGCTAGGGTACGCGAGGGGCTACCCACTAAAAGAAGGGTGAACTGGGTAAGTGAGGGGTTGCTCACTGAAAAAGGTGTACTTGGTAAGGGAGGTGTTACTCACTGTTAAAAACATGTACTGGATAAGTGAGGGGTTACTCAGTGGGTGTACTAAAGTTTGCCGTAAGCAAAAAACTTCAAAATGGTAACATTTTTGTTGTAGGCTATATATTCAAGCGGTTGATTATGGATAAATAGCAAAAATGTTAAAGGGGTCTAGCGAAGACTTGGAAATGTACAAGATTCGATTGTCTGGATCAAGAAGTCTGATAAACATTAAAAAAATTTCGATCCCATCGAAACATTTGGTCTTGTTATCTCTTTCTCTTCGTAAGTTAAGCACGCCTCAAGTTTCCGGATTTTCCTTCCTCCATTCTCCCCTCTCCAGAATGGTCGGATCTTAGAAATGACTATTTCTAAGTCAATCTTGTCGGGTCTCTGATGTGCCAGGAAAGTTTCATCGTCCTAGTAGGCTACATCTGGAGGTACCTTAACTTCTGGACCCCCTTCCCCCCCCCCCCCCCCCCCCGCCCCAACAGTGCCCGGATCCGCTCCGGTTCTGTCACGATGTATCTAGGGCTCGTGCTTGTTCGTCGCACCAAGTTTATCCCCGATCCCTCCACTCTGAGCGTGTCACAAGATTTCCGCTCCCCCCCCCTCCAGCTCCCCCAAAGTCACCGGATCCGTTCCGCAGTTGAAACGAGACTTTCGAGACACGAGATCTTTCCAAGTGTCAAGTTTCACAAGGATCCGATAAACCAGTTCGAAAGTTGTACACACATCAAGACCCTGGATTCCCCCTTCCTCCATTTCCCCCACGATGGTCGAATCGGAGAAAAAACTGTTCTTAAGTAAACACGGGCGAGTCCCTGATATGCCTTGCCAAGTTTCATCGCCCTAACACATCTGAAAGCATCTCAACTATGGATCACCAAAATTTTGGTACCTCCCTCCAACTCCCCCCACGGTGGCCGGATCCGGTCCGCCCTTGTTAACTATATATCTAGGGCATGTGCTTCTTCTTTCCACCAAGTTTCGTCCCGATCCGTCCACTCTGAATGTGTCACACGGTTTCCGGTTCCCTCCTCCAACTCCACTCAGTGTTACCGGATCCGTTCCAGACTTGAGGTGTGACATCTGAGACACCAATTCTTTCCAAATATCAAGTTTCATTAAGATCCGATCCCCCGTTCAAAAGTTATAAATACGTCAATATTCCGGATTCCCCCTTCCTCGACTACCCCTACGATAGCCGAATCGGGAGAGTGACTATTTCCAACTTAATCTGTTTGGGTCCCTAATATGCCTGCCAAGTTTCATCGTCCTGGCACATCTGGAAGTACCTTAAGATCACCGGAATTCCGGATCCAACCCCTCCGACTCCCGCACAGTCCACGGATCTTGGCCGGTCCTGAAATAGCGAATAGCGTAAGAGAAAATATAATCGATTACTGTTTTCTTAATGACGCTCGTCAAGTCCTGCTCGGAGTATAAGCTGACGTATGCAGCTTAATACACCAATATGAACAGTGCTGATGAGTAATCAAAGGCCGCGCGTTAGAAGACGAAGGATAGGAGGCCTTTTCTAGCGTGTTGGAACTCTATGAGCAAACTGGACCTCATAGGTAGGAATAATTTATTCTGAGCTAGCTGCTGGCAAATCCCTGCCTTCGCTGATCATATCTCCTGTTCGGCACTTATGCGAGATTTCCGGGACCACCACGAACACCCCCTCAATGACTAGATCCATTGCGGACGAAAATGGCCTTGATCTTATAAAATTCTGCCTGCAAAACTCTATCGCGATTCATCCATCCGTTCACGCACACGTGTGCCATAAGATTTCTGCCCATCTCTCAACTCCCCCGAAAGTGTCACGATGCGGATGCGGTCCGGATATGGAAATAGCAGACCTAAGGCTTCGGACATTCCTCCTGGGTCAAATTACGATCCCTCCATTCGTTCGGCTGATGTGACACATCATTTCCAATATTCACTGAAACTTATAAGCTCTCACACCTACGGCCCACGATTCATCCCAATCCTTTGATTTGTTTGGCCCTCCGTGGCTCGGATGCGATTCAGAATATTAACGTAATATTTTGGGCGTCTGCTCCTACAACTTCTAAAACCGAAGTTTCATTCAAATGGGATCACCCCTTCGCAACGTGTGTGTGACCACAAGATTCCGTATCCACCCTCCGTCCACCCCCGCACGGATGATCGGATCCGAGGAAACAAGGTTTTGCCTTTATAAGCCTGCCAAGTTTCATAATGGGAAGTGCCCGCACAAGCAAAAGTAAGACAGTGGGGCCGACATTATCATCGCTATTTAGCACTTGCACCGAAAAGCTACAAGATCAGTAAGGATTCGTGGGTGAAAAATTGGAAACATTCGTTTTCAAGTTTTTCGGAGCGTAGCGCAACCACCTACCAAAATTGACTTCAACGGCGCCAAATTCGACTTGTTGTCTGTCACAGTATAATGAGTAATTGTTTTATACCTTGTATGAGGGAGGAAATTTGTTATCTGACGGTGTTGCTCATGATTTTCTAGCACAAAGCTCATGTGTAGCTCATTATTTGTAGGCGTATTCTCGCCGTTCCCGGGGAACGGCGAGAATAGAGGGATTCAATCCACATCGGATGGAAAACAGCGAGAACATGGATAATGCTACCAAAGTGGATTTTTTTTAGAATTAAAATATTTTTAGGTGGCAGAATTAGTCGGGATCCACAATATTTTCGGTTTTGTTTATTCCGCTTGTTTTTGCTTAATTTCACTTTGTTAGTACTTACAAAACAGAATGCCGGAAACTACCAAATCGATTCTCTCCCTGTTCCCTCCTAATCTGAAAGGGTGTCCTTTTTGATGATGATGATGATAATCGGAGCACTTCTCGTGTGCGGGGACTCGCGCCTTTTGGAACTATTGCTCATGATTGAAAAAAAAATGATGAGCGGAAACTAGTGTTGCCGTTGGTCGCAAAAAACTAAGATTTGTCATAGGTTTTCGACTTCTCCCTAGATTCACTGCTGTAAAAAAATTTGTCACGGTAAATCGCACTTATGCCAAAAATGTCACAAATTTTGCGATTTCAAAGCATTTTGGCCAATTTCAAGGCAACTCTCAAAGGTTTTTGTTTCACGATTATTAGCTCCTCTTGTAGCAAATTGCAACATTAGAATCTAAAAAAATTTCTTTGAAACTGAAAAAGAGAACCGAGTTTTGTGAAAGCCAGAATGTCACAGATTCTTGCAATCAGATTCCGTCAGAGAAAAGCGGCAACAGTGGTGGAAACACTACTGCGTGGCGCGAACTTTCAACCGCACAGGACATGCTTCAGATTCTGAGTTTCTCATCCTAGGGGCCATAGGGGACAATATTGAAGAAGGAATACACGGTTGAGGAGTCTTTGAAAGCGAGCTAGTAGTCTGAAGGACAGGAGAGTAGAGGTATGCTTCTTCAAACACTTATCTCAGTTTTTTTTACTTAAAAGAATCTGCATAGGCTAGCCACAGGAGTAAGCAACGTAAAACAAAATATCTAACTTCCAGATAAGTCATCCTTCTTGGTTAAAATCTGGTTGAAAAATAAACTAAAAGCATTATAGAAATACTGATATGAAGCTAAAACTACATTTTAAATTTTGAAGGAGTTGAATTTGTTAATGTTAGGCATAAAGTTATTCTGGCAGTGACAGGTTTTCTAATTTGTAAAAATTTGGAATTTCATACAGAATAACCTCATTCTCACTTGAGTTCAGATAAAGTTAGGATACGTAAATTCAAGGACGGTGACCCCTCCTTACCTAAGGTTTTGTTTCTTGCGAGTGGTGGTAGTCGGCAGTTAACTCCTCGCTTAGCTTTAAATCACCTTAAAACTAAACCACTCAACTCACAGATCTCGTTTATGTAGTAAAAAATTCGTTTGAAAATCACGCTTCTTTTTGTCGTTTCTTGACACCACTGTTGCCAAACCAGAATGCTCCACCTGATTTTTGCATATTCCGCCCAAAACTGTTCTCACGGGCGGTCCTTTTTGTGCTCAGATAATCACGGGCAGTCACACATAAACTCGGGCAGCTTCAATTCGGTTTTGACACTTCTGGTGGTTTGTGCTGCTGATTTTTAGATGGCAACCATGGGCGTATGTTGAGCTTAAGCAGAAGAAAAGAATATAAGAGGCAAAATATTTAAAATTACCTCACGAGGAAGAAAAATTAGGTAGCTTAAACCAAGTGCCCGAGATTAACTCTTGGCTGGGTGCTAGCAGGAACTGGTTAGTGTAGTGCCCATGTTTACCTGCCATCCGCGTACTGCCGCTCGTACCCTATGGAACAGTCCAGTGGAAAAGAAAATAACAATTTATTTTCTCTTAATTTTAAATGTGCTAAAGGAAGGATACCTTGCTAGTTGTACCACCCAAGTAAACTTGTGTAAATAAAGACTAAATCATAAGCATTGCATGTGGAACATCAGAATGCATTCACCCTGGCCAGATTAATTGATTCCAAATGTCATCCACTTACTTCTGTTTCTTCTCTGAAGAATTGCCTGGTACAAAACTGAGTAAAAAACACGCAGATACATGCAACGGAAAAAAGGCTGTCACAAATATTCACACTCAAGCTACTTGGGTTAAGCTGGTAGTGCAAATACATCCACAAAAGAAAAGTGGGAATGGAAGCTGGTGCAAAAACAATTTGGCCATGGTCAGCAGGTGTATAAAAAAAGGCATTTGGCAATGCTGCAATTTCATTCAGTAAAAAAGGAGAAAATATTACACTGTCGAGAATAACTAGAGCTTCTAATCGTGGGACAATTTCACACATTTGGTAAGTGAAGAGTTGGAAAGAAATAGCGAGTAGGCCTATTGCATGCATATATTTCATTCATGGGTGGCACGAATAGCAATGTATCCTGTACTTGAGTTGTTGGGATAAGTTGAATGATTGAGCAACATTTTGGTGAACTTCATATGCTTTGTTGGTTTGGTTTGAATGCCATCTGCACATGGAAATACTCTATTATTGTTATTCTTTAATTTGTCTCTGGACAGTCTGCATGGCAGCAAATCTGAATGGGCTGTTGAGATACTTTGGACTGTGAGAAATTAAAGAAGAAGCGGAAGGAAATAAGTACATAATTTTTCGATATCCAGCTCAGAAGAATCGGCCTTAAAATTATTGTTTCCAGTAAGTTTTTGCAGCAACATTTTTTTTTGCAATAACAGATTTAGTATTTAATTCAGCAACCATTCAGAGTTACGTGATATTCAAATTAACATAGCTCTACTGTAGGGGCGGATGGAACAATTAACTCTATGGTAGAGGTATTTTACTTATAATGAGAACCAAAATGTGCTTTCACAGAAAAAATGCAGAATTCCACTTAATCAAGAAAAAAGGACATGCTCAGCCTAAATATGTAGGCCTAATATGCTAATCCTTGATAATTCTTCACAAATAGAATCTAAAGTAGAAAACAGCCTGACTTAGGCCTACACAAGGTTATTTTCCTTCTAGGCCAAAAGACCAAGTTGTCCAGTGTTATACAATTTTAGTTACGTAAATAAATACTTGAATACTTGACTATGATTACTGATTCGTTGTAGACCTCGACAAAAGACAAAACTGGTGTTAATTTACAAATGCACTGGTGTCAATTGGTGTTAATTTACAGACTTCTGGGTTTTTCACGTTCTGGTCTAAGGACACATAGGGGTGAGAACCTTCTGGTAGGATATTTTGCAGTTGAAGATTAAAGTTTGTACCAAAATATATGCGAAGAGTAGGCCTAGTTCTTCTTTCCTCCAAAGAGGTGAACTAATTTTATTTCAAAAGACAGGTATACCCTTATAGTTCAGCGCATGTTCAAGGGGCTCTTTTTGGTGATTTTCAGTTTGAGAACTTTGTTTAGCTGTAGGCTAAGCCTAAAATGCAGGATGGGACATGCAAACTCGAGAGTTGGTTGGACAAAACTACAGTAAAGCTTGAGCGCATTGCCCATCAGTTTTAACTTTTTCAGAAACACCTAAGCTATTGACATTAGAATATTGCCAAAGCAGGCTCCTTTCTCCCAACTGCCCCTGGCTAAATAGCTGAGACTGCACACTTTGCTAGTACGACCAGACATTGAGCTAACATGTGTCGTTTTTGTTTTGACTACTTTTTAGCTGCTTATCTAAAAAATCTGAAACGCATAGCCTAGCTTAATAGGGAGAGTTTTGTTTAGTTGATGAGAGAAGTGGGAAACAGGTTCAAATTACCAGACAAGTTATTATATGAAACAGTTGAAATGATAGAGAAATCGCTGTAATTGTTGGTGGACTGTAAGAAACAGCAGGAACCATGAGAATTCTTCTCAGATTAACCTCCACTATCTGGGACCGATCAAAAATAAAACAAATCTACAGCCAGATAGACCTTTTAAGGAACTAAAGTAGACAGACAGACAGACATTTCAGACAAACATTTTTTTTTAATTTCATCAAAAAACATATAAACTAATAAAACAATTCTAACCTCCATGAATCCTCTATATCATTCCTTCATTACCCCCTCCCCTTGGGGTGGGGTAAAAAAAATGAATAAATAAATACCCTTTCCTCTTATCACACTTCTTTCCTTTTCAAAGAATGGGATTTAACCATTCTCTTGAATGATGCCAGACTTAAGTAAAGTAAATAGTATATGCAATAAATTAACAGGACAAAACACCAGCAAGTGAACACTAGGTCAGATTTACTGTGTCTCATTTTACTGCATTCTTAGATGGCCAACAATGAATGGAAATGTGAGCCTCAGTTTGACCAGCCTCCGCCATATTCTCGAACTCCTAGTGCTCCCGTTCGTCATCTAAGCAGTGACGAAATTCGCCTACTTGCTGCTCAGTTTGACATTGATACCAAGTATGCCAATGAGCTAAAGCACTTTACTTATTATGATGTCGTCTTAATACTTGACGACTCTGGGTCCATGATTGCACCCACATCTGGTTTTGTATCAAGATGGGAAGAAGCTCACCATATGTTGAAAATCATATCTGGACTACTGATGGGTCTTAAGGGTGTCGACCCACCATTGACATTGTTAAACCGGACAGAAATTAAGACAACGTCTCAGATACTTAACAGTTGGGATGCCGTAAAGCCCTCTGGACCAACGCCCATCAGAGCTGCATTTGAGAATCTGCAAATTGGCAGCGAAGTACCAACTATGATATTTTTGATAACAGATGGCGAACCGTCTTTGCCTATCAGACGCCAAGATGGCCGCTTTGAAAATAATGAAGACACGCACTTCTATGAGTTCTTACAAAACTTCCAGCTCCAGCATACCAAAGTGTTTTTAAATGTGATTCTCTGCACTAGCAGCGATGCGACTGTTCGATTTTGGAATCGAATCGATAACCTGCCTAGAGTTGATGTTATTGACGATTATGAAACAGAACAGAGGCAGAGAAAAGGTGGAATGAGCTTTGGAACCTACGTGGCAAAGGCAATGCTGGGGTCAGTGGTTCCAGAACTTGATGCAGATGAACAAGAATGCTGCAGGATTGCATGATGTAACAGTGTGATTTTTTCGAGTAAGCCCTGTGGACGAAATTACAGAAATTGGCTCTATAAGCCTAAGTCTCGTTCTGAGTTTGCCTTATCACAAGGCCAAATATTGGTCAACTGCTAATTGATACCTCTCTTATTCATGTACCTTGGGAAATCTGTTTAGTCATTTCTGTTTGTGCGAATCAGTTTGTTTTGTTTTCGGTGTCGTTATTTTCCTAATTCAGATCACAGTTTTGTGCCTTTCGGGATTGCATTGCGTATTAAACTGGAAGAAAATGAGGTTGTTATTATATTCAATTTACGTTTTTGTCCAATTTTTCTTATTGTTATAAATTATGTTCCGGTCTAAAAAAATTTGGGATTTCTAACCTGTCTACCTTCTGTTGTGAATTTGATTTGCCTGTTTCTTGGACCTTGCCACAAAGCTAACTAGATCTACGTTGCCTGGGCAACGTGGAGTGTTGCGGCAAGATGCGGCGATAGCAAGACTTTGGTTTTGTTTCTTCGCCATCGGTTCCGCCCATCGAAGCTTTCAAAACGGTATGTTTAAGACAATCAGTAATCACATGATCAAAGGTTATTCCTCAGCGTTGAAAAAACAACATAAGAATATCGGCAGGAGGGCTAAATTGACTTTGCAGCCAGTTGAACTTCACCGTTTTCTATCGTAGACATCGTGACGCATGGAAAGTTGGAACATTATCTTATATAATCTAGTTGGTATTATAAAGCTATCCGTAACTTTCAGGATCAGAATACCATAGATGACACTGTAATCAGCTATTGCAAAACTACCTAATTGTTTTACATTATCATCTGTGCCCGTTGCGTAAACACCTAATTCAAGGTTACAGTGATAGACTATGGAGACGAATCTTTGCCCTGAGACTTATAGATATCAAATAAAATTTGCACCAATTTTCACAAATTTCTAGTCCCTGATGAACAACCGATGATGTAGCAACAGACTCTTACTTACAAAGTTCCTCTCCCCTAGATAGCATCAATACACCGGAAAAAGATAATAGTGCACCAACTAGCAGAAGTTGCACACCCCTCATCGCCGAAGATGATTAATAGCCTAACAGTCTATTGTTACTTGCAATTCCCTAAATGTCTTATGATTGGAAACCAAGTTGTTCATACCATCAAATACACCGGAAACAAGCTATAGGTACACCAATTAGCAAAAGTGTCAAACCTCATCACCGAAGATGATTATCGCTTATAAGTCCCCTACATGTCTCACAATTGGGATCGACATGTTTTTGGTTTCAGTCTGTACCTTACTACTGAAGTTGTCAACCCCTCGAAACTTTCAAACCGGTGTATCTTATGAAGGGTTTTTTGCCCCAAAAACAGATGCGCAGATACTTTGATCAGCTCTTCAAGGAATATCGGTTGCCATGGGCGTCCCGAGCCTTTCTTCATTGGGGGGGGGGGGGGGGGCGGACCTGGTTGGGTACGAGATTTTTACTGAATGTATTAACAAAAATTGTAAAAACACAGCGAGTTGCCTTCTTGAAGCTACAACGTTAAACCTTGCAGAGTAGATACAAACAAGTCTAAAGACAAAAATTGGCGCGTTTTCACGCTTTTCCGCTTCTGCTCTTTTTGCACGGATCCGCCATCACTAGCGTTTTATCTTTGGAAGACCTTTCCAGTTTTGCCAACAGGACTTGAATTAATCGCGACCAAATGGTATTGCTGCGCAGTGACAACGTCGCTAACGGCTGTACCCATGATTAAGTAAGGCGCCGCAGGCGAAATTTTTTTAATCCGCCTTTTTTTTCTGGCAACATTTAACTACTTCCCATGCAAATTCTAGCTTTTAATATAGTTCACGCCCCCCAAAATTCCAAGCCTCAAACGTCAGTTAAATGAGGCAACCTTTGTCTAGCTATTGAAGACTGCGAAATGCGCCGCAGGCCAAATTTTGTGGAAACACTCATGATAAAAGTGCCTTTCTGCGATCCCAAGATTATATATTCAACCAAGGCAACGAAAGGCAACGAAAAAAGGCAACGGCAACGAAAGAGGCGATCCAGGGTAAAGTGGATACAAAGTAAATTTGTTCGGAATTTACAGACAATAAAAGAAGGCTAGTTTTCACGTCAAGAGACGTGACTATTCCTGAAGTGCTGCAATCCTAAGAAGTAAAAAAATGAACAGTAACCAGCTGAAGCTACCGTAAATGGTAAAGAACGAGAGCTAAATAAATGCCACTTAAATTACCGAACTCAGTAACTGGGTTGAAGGCTGAAACAAATAATGAATTCGTAGTATACCGAAAAACTAACTAAAAAAATAAGGAACAGATCAAGAGCGGTATTACAACCGAATTTCGTAATCGAACAAAACTCTTGTTAGAACCACCTAAAACAACCCGAATTCGGTAGGTCTAGTAATAGAAACGGACTAAAGTATTCGCTGAATTACCATATTCGGTAACGAATCAGAACCAAATAAACAGGTTAAATCACCGAATTTACGCAGGGACGGACCGAATACGGCGAAATCGATGTGGACTGAACAAAAGTTGGATGAATTATCGTATTCGGTCACGCACCAGAACCAAATGAATCTGATTAATGACCGAATTATGAAATGGACTGACGGAATGCGACCGAATTACCGAATTCGGTGAAGAATGAGACCAAATAAACAGGTTAAATCACCATATTTACGCGAGCCCCCCCCCCCCCCTTCGGGACGCCCCTGTCGGTTGCAGCTAAAAAAAAATCTGTCCATAATACTTCAGAATTTGGCTTTTTTGCCGTTGTCCAACTTTCTAACATTAGGCTACCACTTACCAAGGAGCAACAGGTAAGCTCTAATTTCTTTAGCAATGAGAGAACTTTCAAAGTTTAAGAAGCACATCAGATGCTATTTCTCTACCGCAATCGGAAGTGGAAAATGGAATGATAAACTCAGCTGAAATCACAAACAGAAATGGGCAGAAACAAGAAATGGCAGCACTTTCGAACCCGTGGGAAAATGCCACTTTTTAGTTTTTGTATTTTTTTCTGTTTATCACTCAAAGAAGATATATTGGCTGTGGGGCCGGGCAATTGCCGCACATCTTTAGCACATACATTTTGGACTGGCAGACTGGTGTCTGCCTGCTTGCCTGCTAGAACGGGGCTTTACACTCGAAAGCAGAAACATGGTTTGATGAAACGAACAGCTTGGCTGCACTACTTCAGAGAGTCTTCTCTGACATAGGCTATAGGCTACAACTCCACTTCACTTTTCATACCGTAGACTCTGGCTCAAGGTCAAGTAAAAGCATCCTTTTTCTCCCCAGACAAGAGTTCGGAGCATTCCAAAATGTAATGTCATATTCATCAATCCGGCCTAAGGCCCGCACTTTCCGTGAAAACCGAACAGGTTAACCCTTACCAATTTCCAGCAATAAGCTGAAATCGGCGGCATAGGGAAAAAAAGGGACGAAACCAAAGTGTTGCTCTCGCAACACAAATATTTGGGATTCCATGAGTAAGACAGGATACATTGCAGAGTAGGCTATACACGATTTCAGTACAGGAAAGACTGAACGAGCTTTTAGCAAATCCCTGCGGATTGAATAACCGGCTCTAATCCGGATCTACAAATCTTGCATCTTCTCTGTACGTGCATTTGTTACGACGTTTCCGAGATCCTCTCTCCACTTAACTTCCCCAACGTGGCCTGATCCGGTCCAAATCTGGAAATGGCAGCCGTAGAGTGCCAGGCTGTTACCGTCCCCCCTCCGGTTTCCCCAGTCGTCTGATTTTCAACACCATCCTTGCACCCGTTCGGCCCCCATGGGCCCCCTTTGATCCGAGTTCTCACTCCCCTAACAGGATGGGGTTCGGACCTGCGATTCCTGCCACCCATCATTGTCGCTGAACGCTGCTTGCTCGATTTCAGCGGCCTTTCGGGATTTCAGCGGCCTTTCGGTGGCTGACGGAAGCTTAATGAAACGGCTCTAACTAGAAATAGCTTTTTCACAATAAATGGCTCGGAAATACTAGTTGCGTTTTTGATCCGAATTCTCCTCGCGATTCTCCCATTTTGCGTTTTTGGACTATTCAGATGTAGCGAATTCTTCTTTTCTTGCGTTTTAGTCAGAATCGAGAACGGAGAAAGCCTCACCATTCTGCAGAATCGAGAAGTTGCTCCGATAGTGAATTCTCGATTCTTTTCTCTCCGTTCCCCTCCCTGATTGGTCAACAGAGTGCGGGTGTTCTATGTACATAAACAGGTATACCGGGTTGCAGACGAGCTGCCAAATTGGTGTTTTTGTCAAAAGCGAAAATGGAGAAGCAAGAGGAGCAAAAACGGTAATTTGTACGAGAATCGAAGATTCAGAAGCGAGAACGGAGAACTGAGAATTCATATCAAAAACTCAACTACTGTTTGTCACAAATACAAAAGGATTCTCTTGTTAGGGCTTGTTTACTCTGGCTGTGTTTCGCACAAAAATGCTTATGTTGTCTTGCAAAAGGCTTAAAACAAATGTCCGCCGTGGTTAAATGCTGAGAAATCACAGCAAAATCATAGTCCTTCTCTCATTCTCTTCCAGGACGTCTCGGGACAAACAAAACTATTGACTGGCAACCCGTGAAAATCTAGGGCTATCGCTGAAAAGCGAAAAATTCAAATAAAGTGGTTCAAAAGAATTTCGTAAAGAAGGAGATTTCAGAGGTTAGTAGACCACGTGCGTCGTCACTAGGGGTGTGCAAATAGTGAAAGCAAGTTTGAAAGAGCACAATCGACTGAAAATACTTATCATTTTTGTTTCCAACTGCGAATAAAAATGGCATCTCGGAATGTTGGATATTGGACACTAAACTTCAAAGATTATTAGATAAGAAGTAGACACGCATTTTGATAAGTAAATATTGCATAAATGACGTCATGAGTCATTTGTTTGCTTGGTCTCAACTAAACTTACCTTTATTCACAATTCGGAGCGATTAAATCCAGTGGATCTGTGTTGCTCCCAGAGCAAAATAGCACTAGGGAGTAGCGCCAAGACATACCACATACTCGAACAGCAGCGATACTATCACCACTAGCGATAGAGAACGTCCCTGCTGAAACTTATTCAGTCGTTCACCAGCGCCGGCTCCGATAACTTCATATTCTGAACATTGCAAAAAAAATGATACAGCCTCCATTACTTTACTTGTGTGTGCAGGCCGTAGATTTACTTTACTAGAAATTTCTGAACCCGCAAGTTTGTCTCGCTTTAAATGTCGTAAGCGCAGTGGGCGGCGCTACGAGTATGGTCCGTTTGCAAAGCATGGAGAGCATAGGTCTTGGCGCTACTCTCTAGTGTTATTTTGCTCTGGTTGCTCAATGAGTGATGATGGCTGGCATGTGCTACTGGTCTGGGTCATCCCAGCGGTATTTCTAGTCCTTGCATGACCATTCGTTATCAAGTGACTTCTGGAAGTCAGGTGGAGGTGCTGATACTAGACTCGGAGAGGGAATTCCAGTCATTGACAACTCTTTCGGAGTTTCTCTTCCGGACAACTTACTGATCTTTGAAGTTTAGTTATGAATTTTAACGCCCTGTGCCCAACATTTCAAGGAAATAATTCGACACCATAAAAGTTCTGGGATGGCTCAGTACGTTTTGCCTAAAACTTTATCCCGGGAGATTTTACGAAGACAACTAAGCTTGAACGAAAAGTTTTATCTCGGCCAAATAAGTTTTTGGGACCCTTAGAAGCGGAATAAAGCATGAAAATTGGTAGACGTAGCGATCGTTATGTACGACGGTCGGTCCCACATTTGCTAGTTCCGGCACTTCCCCGTAAGCTAGGACGATGAAACTTAACATGCTTATACACTGTACAAAAAAATCTCCGCTTTCAGATGACTTAACCTGCAGTAGTTAGCGTTTTTAATCCTCGGTCGGATTCTAACTCTCCGAATTCGGATTCTAACTCTTCGCATTCGGATTTTATCTCTCCGAATTCGGATTTTATCTCTCCGAATTCGGATTTTATCTCTCCGAATTCGGAGTAAAAATCTCCGAATTCGGCGATGCACAACCACTAAAGTCCGATATAAGAGAGACTTTTTACAGTGTATAGGACCCGACCCTATGCCGGATCCGATCATCCGTGGGCGCGTGGGGGGAATCCGGGATCTTGTGCCATGCAGAACTTTTGAACGAGTAAACCGATCTGGATTAAACTTGATAGTTTGCAAGAGGACACGTCCCATAGATCTTCAGGTTCGGACTCAATTCGGCAAGAGTGGGGGAGTTGGAGGGAGGGACCGGAAACCTTGCAGACGGGCTAAGACGAAGAAACTTGCTAGTCGTGTAAGGTACCTAACCAGATTGACTAGGAAAGTGTGACTTCCCGAACCCGATCACCCAGGTGGGATTGGAGGAGGGTGAATCCTCAGTCTTTTGGCTCGCGTATCTTCCGGAAGAGTCATCCAGTATCGATGAAACGGTAACTAACAAAGAACCCATTTTTCTGATGTTCTTTTCCGATGAAAAATTTGTAGCTTGCGTAGTTGTATGATAGTTGTACGAAAAAGTTGCATGTATTGATATGTAATACTAAAGAATACTATCATTTAATGTGCCTCAGAGCAGTAGTATCCAGTAGCATCCTGTCTTGCTAATAGTAGCATGCAGTAGAATGCAGTAACACAGTAGCCCTGACATAGAAGCATGTAGTAGCATCAGTTCGTGCTGCATGCTACTTTTTCGTACAACTTCATACTACTATTTTGAGATAAAATTTTCATCGTGTTTCTGGCCTTGGCTAGATCTAGACACTGTAGGCGGTGGAGTGGGTACCAGGAATCTTGTGGCACGCTTAAAGTTGAGGAATCAGGATAGGATTTGGCGAGAAGGACAAGCATGAGCCATAGATGTACATTCACAGGACCGGACTAGATAGAGGCAGAATGGGTAAGCTTGAAGGGACGCCCGGAATGCTTGTGCCACGGCTAGGACGACAAAACTTGCCAGGCGTATTAAGTAGCTGAGACCAGGTGAGCCAAGTAGCTGAGGACTTTGGAAATTGTAACTTGGAACCCGGATCGGACCATCTAAGGGAGAGTGGAGGGAAGGCGACTCCGGAATCTTGTAAAACGCATAACTTTCGAACGAGTTATCCGATCGGGATGAAATATGTTTCCGTTGAAAATGGAGTGACCGGGACAACATGTGCATAAGCCGTAGCTTTACGCCTTACACATCCGGAGTGGATGCAAGCACTGTTGGGGGAGATGGAGGGGGATGCCGAAAATCTTGTAACACGTGTAACCCTCGAACTAGTGACATGATTCGGATGAAGCTTGGCCGTTGGCAAGGGGACACGTCCTAGATATCCAGTTTGCAAAACCTTGCTACAACTGGACACTACGTGGAGTTGGAGGGGGGATACAGAATTCTTGTGACATGCGTTACTCTCGAACTAGTGATCCGTATTTGGATGGAACTTGGTAGAAGCCGGTAATGTGACATTGCCTAGACGTTAAAGGACCCCTTTTGCTTATTCTGCCTTTTTATATGATCCATAGATCCCTTATGGCATCACAAGCTTCTGAAATCCCCGCCTTTCGCATTGTTTCATTTTGTGCCTAGGTACGACTTTTTAGCGCTCTTTCGGCTTAGCCGAGTTTTGCCAGTCATGCAACATAAACTTCACAGAAAGCTTGAAGGTCCGCCGTGAGAAGCTTCAAAGTGTTGTTTTCCGTTTTGAAAGACAAGGCAGGCCATCAGGGCTATATTCTGCTTTGGACCTATAGATATAGGTATAGATATCGCTTTTATTCTTTTCTTTTCAAATATTTTGCGTCCAGCTGCTGCGTCGGAGAGCAGGAAGGCTGGATGCAGCACTGTCAGAAGTTCCATAACAGATTGCGCATAACACTTTCAAGAATAACACCTTTTCACTTAGAAAAAAAGTTATGACCAATTAAGTTTACACTATTTCGTGCTTAGATCTCCAACAACACCTTCAATTGGTAAAAATACTAACGGGAACGAAAGAAACATAACATATAACATCCCAAAGTGTTATCTGTTGAAACCGCACATCCTGCTGTTGTCGTTATGTAACTTCTGACAGTGTAGTATTTTTACCTATTGAAGGTGTTGTTGGAGATCTGGGCACGAAATAGATGTATTGTGAACAATATTGTGAAAGCTATTTTACCGAGTATTAATAAAGTAATATGTCATTTAATAAATCTTTCATTTATATCGGGAACTTTTCCTGATTCATTTAAGAAAGCAAAGGTGTTACCACTGTATAAAAGTGTTGACCGGAGTAACTGCACAAATTATAGACCAATATCTATCCTTTCGGGTTTTTCTAAATTAATGGAGCGATGTTTTTATAATCGAGTGTATAATTTCCTTACTTCGAAAGATTATTTTTCAAAAAATCAGTTTGGGTTTAGAAAGGGACATAGTACGCAAGATGCCATCCTGGCTATGCTCCAATTTATTCACGAATGTTTTGATAAAAAATTGATTCCGGCGAGTATTTTTTTGGACCTTGAGAAGGCATTCGACACGATTTGTCACGAAATATTGTTGTAAATTAAGCCATGGTGGGATACGAGGACCAGCGCACGATTGTATCGCATCTTACCTATCAGGTCGCTCCCAAGTAACTACTATTAATAAGACACTTTCGGATCCATGCTTATTGTCAAATATTGGTGTCCCTCAGGGTTCAATTCTGGGACCACTGCTTTTCCTAATATACATAAATGACCTTCCATCAGCGACAGAAAACAATGGTCTGAATGTCCTTTTTGCTGATGATACCGGATCAACACTTGCAGGACAGTCGGAAGAGGATGTCAAAGAGAAGCTGCAAATCGTGTTTTCCCAACTGATTGTATGGCTAAAAGCTAATCGTTTGTCACTAAATGCCGCCAAAACGAAATTTATCATTTATAGTAGAATTGGACACAAAGCGAAAGGAATTTCAACAATAACTGATCAGGCTACAGATATTCAAATTCAAAGGGTAACTTCACTCCGGTATCTTGGTATAATTATTGATGAAAATCTATCGTATAAAGAACATTGTAATAGATCACGGGTTAAAGTTGCACAAGGAGTTGGTATAATGCGGAGGTTTCAACATTTTTTCCCGTATGAAATTCTACGCCTAATTTATTTTGCTTTGATACATTCGCATCTTACGTATTGTCCTTTGATTTATTTGGCAACATTCAAATATCATGTGAAACCGATACAGACTCTTCAAAACCGGGCTCTTCGAATTACAAAAATATTTACCGTCCCCTTCTTCTTATCCTAACAAAACTACAACTGAAACTCTATATTTGTTAACTAATATTTTGCCTGTTTCAGAATTATTCACTCTTCATTCTTTTTTATTTAAGGTAAAATATGACCGGTCGGAACTACCTTCGTACTTTCGTTCGAGTAATTTTTTCCCTGAGCAACCTGAACATGCTTATGAAACCCGTCATAAATGGAAAATGCAGCACCTTAAAGTAACCACTGAGAGATCGCGGTTCTCACCATGTCACTCATGGCATCTGTATCTACCACATATTGATTGCAGCAAATCTCTTCCAAACATAAAAAAGCAACTTCATTCTATACTTATAAATAAATTCAAGAATCATCGAAAAAAAATAAAAAAAAATAAAGTAAATTCTTATTTGTATGATGTTGATATGTTTTGGTTGGGGTCTATATGAGTTGCCGGCCATCGGTAACCCTCGCTTGCGCATTGGTTTTTTTTTGTGGGATTTCGGGTTGATCCTACCGAGTGTCGGTGGGTTTGTGGGGCGGGTTCCCCTCTGGTGGTGAGTCATGGAATTGTTAACATTTATTTATATAATTAGTTATATGTAAAATATGTGTGTTATATATTGTACCGGGTTTTTGTCAATCGACCTTGTGTCCCCGGCTTGACCCTCTATTTATTTTGATTTTATAAAGAAGTGTAAATTAAACCTTGAACCCCCCCCCCCCCCATGCTGTCGGCCAGTCGGTAAAAAATAACCGATTCGGCGCGCCGCGATTTTTCGTCAAAACAGTTGATTTTTTTCATGAAAACAGTCGTTTTTTTCTGAAAATTGGTCGATTTTCGTCCAAATAGTCGGTTTTTCTGAAAATCAGTGGATTTTTCTGAAAATCAGTCGAGTTTTTTCCAAACCGGTAATTTTTTGTTGTTGAAAACAGTCGTTTTTCTGCAGAAACAGTCGGTAAAAATTAACAGCCAGTCGGTAAATTCCTCGTCCCCCCCCCCCCCAAACATTTTGGCTAGTGACGCCTCTGGCTAAGAGGGTCTTGGAAGAGCCTGGAAGGCAGGGGCGTCACGACTGGGGGGCAGGGGGGGGGCGCCCCCCCCCCCCAATGCTGTCGGCCAGTCGGCAAAAAATAACCGAGTCGGCGCGAAGCGCCGCGATTTTTCGTACAAAACGGTTGATTTTTTTCATGAAAACAGCCGGTTTTTCTGAAAATTGGTCGATTTTTTTCGAAAATGTCATTTTGTTGTTGAAAACAGTCGTTTTTTCTGCAAGAAAAGTCGATAAAAATTACCAGCCAGTCGGTAAATGCCTCGTCACCCCCCCCCCCCAAACATTTTGGCTAGTAACGCCTCTGCTGGTAGGATACTGCCCTTGCAAGTGCACTACGAGATAGCAGCTCTTGTTGTGGGGGAAATCATGAAAAATTCGTAAGAACACAAGATTCTTTTCCTTCTAGGCCAATAGACCAAGTTGACCAGCGTTGTAGCATTTAGTACAGAAAGAAATACTTGAATAGACTCTCTTATTTCCTCCAGGATATTCAGAAAACAATATCGTGACGCTGGATCCCGCTCGTGCGGTCTGTTTTTCTGTGGATAATTTTCAGTGGCAAGCTTGCTTTAATGAAGCCAAAAATGTTTTTGGCTGACCTTTTTGATGCGTAACTGAAGCTATTCATACAAGAAAAAAAAATCAGACAGAAAGTTGCTGACGATCACTATACGGCACTTCGAACAGTGGCTGCGATTTTTCTAAGAGAAAATGCAGAGTCATGTAAATCCTCATCACTTTGACAGGAGCCCGTATAAGCTAAAATACTGAAAACTTTTTAATTTCATAAATGTTAAAAACAAAACCACGCATCAAGCAAATGCATCCACATGTGAAATAAATCGCTTAGCTGTAATTATTCCACAAAATACTTTCCGTAAACCACTACCAGTACTTAAATGCGCAGCTAGAGCTTATTTCTCAGAAGAGTAGTTGATTGTGCTGTTCTTTGTCCCTGCCTGCCGCATCATTGGCCCGAAGGTTCCAAAATGCTTAAAATTTCGAACATGTCCGAACGTTGAACTAACAACTATAAACTCACAGACCACCTCTATGAAACCACAGAGGTTCTTTAATCACTTAATTCCTGTCCCCACATTACCTGGCCAGAAGTTTTGGACAATCCCCGAAAGTTCGAACATGAGCGTTTGTCCTTTAACCCATTTCTCTGATTCCTTGAAATCATAGGGGTGAACATGCAGAAGTTCGAACATGTGCGCATTTGTCCTTTAACCACTGAGAATTTCTGCAAAGCTTTGGAGCGATCCTCACTTGAGGGAATCGTGCATATTCCCTGGAATTCCCTTAGGGGGTGGTGGAGGTGGTGGCATGTCAGCTAATCCATTAGAAGTCATTTCCAGAAAAGAGATAGGTGCTGGAGATGATGGTGCTAAAAGTAAAGACAGAAAGGTTAAAGTTTAACTGAAAATCCAACTTATTTTTTTATCATTTAACCGAATACAATGCGTTATTTGGAAAGTGTTAATGGATTTTTCATTATTTTTTTTTTCATAATTTACATTATTTATTACATTATTTACTTACTTCATTATTTTTCATTATTTACTATGTTTAGAATATCTACGGACGCCATCACAACGCAAAATTCTACTATGACGCAAAAAATTTGAATCTCAAGACATAAAATGCGTGAAAACTTAATTTTCGTAATGCGTTTTGTCAAGCATACAACATAGGTACAAGCGCACAGAGGTGAAAAAAGAAATCAGACAGGGAAATTCCACCTTACAGAAATAAATTATTCGTGAATAGCGGAGCAACGAAGTAACGCATTTTCATCGGATCTTCAAGGCTCATCTCAGCCCTTTTCAGTTAAACTTTAAGACTGATCCGGCCAACCAGAATTCCACGATTTTGGGCTAGGGTTACAGCAGACCTCAGTTTGGTAGACATTACTCAAGACTCTCCTCTTTCTCGTAGCGTCATAAAAAAAAAAAAAAAACATGGAATGCCACGGCGGTGTTTCCCTGTTTGGCCGATCCCTGATCGTTGACGCAAGTTGTGTTTCTACCTAAAAGTTTAAACTTCTTTCATGCCAAACGAAAGGATAAGGAGGACACATCTGTATATCAGTTTTCAACATCAGTAGCCTATGTCACTTCGAGAAGCCGTGCGTTTGACTTGGCTGTCTGTGTGTCGCGGGTTCGTCGTCCTTGTTTTTGGGATCCCAAAACGTAAGTGGAGGGATACCTATGACTTCGTAAAAGTTGTCCGTCCGTCCGTCTGTCAGCACGATAACTCTCGAAGGGAATGAGATGTTTTGATGAAACTTGGTGTGAGTTCTTTGGTCAAGGGTCAGGTCAAGTTCGTAGATAGGCTCCAGAGGTTTATATTTATGGGTGGGGGAGGGTTTCAAATTAAGGGCCGAAAATAAATATTTTGCTAATGAGATTGTCGTTTTAGGGGCAAAGAAGCACGCTGAACCCGAATAGGAAATTTATTTTCTCGCTGGACAAGTATTTCATCTGGAATCCGGCAAAACCCGGAAAATTTGCAAAAAGTAAAAGTTGAATCTGAAGTCGATTAGATGTTCGGTTCTGGGGTAAGAGGACATGCTGAATCCGAATTTTAATAATTTTTCACCGGACAAGTAGTTCGCCCGGAATCAGGAAGTTTAGCATGAAATTTTAAAACCAATGACATAGTCGAAATAGTTCGAGGAGATATGCTGTTGCAACTTACGAACACACAAAAAGTGTATTCGATCAGTTTAGTTGTCTTCAAAGTCTCAACTGGCATTTACTTGGTCAAAAAGGCAGAATGCATCGGACAACTGAACAATTTCATAAGATTTGTCGACCAATTTTCGAAAAAAAAAAACAGGTCCTTACCCTACCCCTTTATCCATACAGGCGAAAGCTCTGCACGTCGGGCTCTTTGTTTAACCTATGGACATGTCACGTTTCTCGTATTCTTTGGGTTTAAGTCATGGAAGTCTGTGTCTGTCGTGTCGGCCGGGGTCGAAGATGTTGACTGTTTTGATATGTTGTTCAAACTTCGTATGAGGATTCACTGGCAAAGTACAGGCAAAGTTGTAGATGGGTCCTTTACATATTTAGAGGCAGAGGAGCAGGGGCGGTTCGAAGGGGGGGGGGGGGCGTGGGGGGGGGTGACTCCCCCCCTCCATGTTCCAGAGAATTTACTCTCAGTCGTATGTTGTGAGCTTATCTGTATGACAGTAGTATATTTTGAGCTTTTCAGAATGACACACAGGCAGTTACCAAACGTGAATTTCACCCACAAATCACATTTTTTAGTCGTACGGCTACGAAGAAATTTCTATTCGTATGTTTTCAGATTCACAGTTGTGTGTTCTGAGTTTTCAGAATACGCCCCTCATAAAATTCCTCTCAGATTAGTTCTTTTTTGGCAGCTAGGTGCGCAATCGTAAAGAAAACAATGCACGTTACTTCTTCGTGTACGTTTATCCAGGTTTGTTTTGCTATTTTCAACTCCTCTTAGGCCTAACCATGTTTAAAACTGTTTAAAATGACTCTTCCCCTCTTTTTGCTTTACCCAACTCTGTTCTGTCAGCGTCATCAAGTTTGTCATTTCTGGCTTCCGACTTCAGTGCCGAGTGCTGGCTGACTTTTCAACGGGGCTATTGCGCGACTCGGTATGAAGCGAAAGCATAATCGCTTATTCACCCGTCAGATTACTTATCCCCCGATCTTACGTGTGATTGTTGTTGGTCCTCTAGCGCGTCTGGCGGCAATTCGTCATCGGATTTTATGAAGGACGTATGAAAGTCGCATGTTTGTGCTTGCCAGAATGACATCAGCCGCGAATTTCGCCTGAAAAGACCCGTTTCTTGTCGTATTTTACGAAGGGATTTTGTAGTTGTAAATTAGAGACAGTCGTAAGTTTTGACATTGCCAGATAAAGGCAGACAAAGCAGTTAGCTAATCGTGAACTTCGCCTTCAAAAGACCTGTTTCTGGTCGTGTTGTTCCATAGAGATTTTAGTTGTATATTTTAACTTGTCAGATTCACAGTCTTGTGTTCTCAGTTTGCCAGAATCACAGTCGTACGGAACTTGCCAGAATGCACTGAAAATGACCCGTTTCTTGTTGTATTTTACGAAGAAATGTTCTTGTCGGATATTAGAGACAGTCGTAAGTTTTAAGCTTGCCATATGACCCAGTTAGGTGAATTTTGACAGCAAATTACCTATTTCTGGTCGTATAGAGATTTCTATAAGTCATTACGTTACGATTTATCGCGTGTTTTGAGCTTGTTAGAATGACAGTCGTATGTTTCGAACTTTTCAGATTGACATAAATGCCATTGCCAAATCGTGATCTGTAGCGCTGAAAACAGGCTGATTTTCGAAAATTCCGCCTGCGGCGCGACGTTTCAACATTATCCTATATGGTTTGTGCAAAAATCTCCTTATCTTAAAAAGAAATAGATTTTTTTTTTTTTAAATGGCTTGCGGAGTAAGGTTTGCACATAAACCGGCTGTGTAAGCACTGTATGACGGGCCTGATGATATCACTGTTTATTTGTAGTCTAAATTCAAAGTGGAAGCACTAGCACGTCCAACTTCCGGGAAAATATCCCACTCCGTTTGCGAGTTATCGAGGCACGGACAGATATGTGATATCGTAGGCAGCTTTTAAAATGTTTCGCAAAACTTTACCTGTGCCGTCTTTCAGAGTAGCCTACTCGCTATCTGGCTGAATGGCCCGTAATTTAGGTGAGGTGTTAGTCCTAAGATTTCAGCCACCTCAAAAGCTAGAAATGCCAGAAAAAGGTCGGATTAAAGAAAAAACGCCTGCGGCCCTGAGCTTAAATTTGTCCTGGGTACATACGGTAAAACTGCTGCTTGGGATCTGAGCCACGTTAAAAGCAAGAGTTTCTGTGGAAAGTAGTCGAATATTGCCGAATAATGGCCGATTTAACGATTTTTTGCCTGCGGCTCTTTAGTAGTACTATCCTCTTTTCATTTAGTTGAAGTGTGCATCATTTATGTGCGGTTTTAAGCTTGAGATTTGGGGTCTAAGCTACATTAAAAGGTAGAAGTTGTAAAGGAGTAGTTGAATTTTGCTCGGATTGGAAAAATTTCGCCTGCGGCGCTAACTTTAGTTTGCCTTGAGTAGATATGTCAGAAGCTGGTACCGAGGCTTGTCTTCTCTCTAGGCAAGTTTGTTCTGAACGGCATCGTCTAATTCATATTACTTATTTGTATATTATTCTATGACTATAATTGCATTGTTCGTAACATTTTAGAACTGAATAACGTTAATATTTCTTGAGCCTGCTGATACCGTGTTTTTAGCCAGTCGTATATTTTGAAGCCCTCCCCCCCCCCCCATGCCCAAGCCCTTCGAACCGCCCCTGCAGAGGAGGGGTTTTCGAATTAAGGGTAAAAGAAGGTACAGTAATGAGATAGTCGTGTAAGGGATAAGAGGCCCGCTGAATTCATATCTGAACTTTGTCTTCTTGTCGGACGAATGATCCACCCGGAATTCGGCTTAAACTGGAGATTTGGTTGAAGCTCAAAATTGTTTCTGAAGTAGATCAGAGTTCGGTATCGGGGTAAGGAGACCTGCTAAATTTGATTTTGAAATTTATTATCTCCTTGACAGATTAGCTGGCAAAATTTGCCAAAACCCGGAAATTTTGATTGAAAGGTTCTCCTCTCGGTGTCACTACTAGCTCTTATGCTCTGCATGCAGTTTGCCAGGAATGCTGCAAAAATACGAAGAATTTAGTCAAAGTAAAGGACCTTTCTGAAGTCGATTAGAATGAGATATCGGAGTAAAAATCCTTGCTGAATCTAGGTTTTCTAATCTGATTAGTTATTTGGCCGTAAGTTGCCAAAAACTCCAAAACGGTAACATTATTTTTTGCACACGCAGCAAAACAAATACAAATTGTACAAATAGCAAAATGTTAAAGGGGTCTGGCGAGGAGTCGGAAATCTAAAAGATTGGATTGTCTGGATCCAATCAGTGTTAATTTTTTGGGATCCCATAAACCTTTGGTCTTGTCATTTCCCGCGGTTTTGACTGGGTACCTTTATCATAATGCAAATCTGCAGCGAACCTGGTGGTGTCCGCGGGAAGATCTTCTGGCATGAGTCGGCTCGTATTACAGAGAGTAGTTCAGGTATTCTAGGGCGGGTTGGTGTTCTACGGCGAGTATTCTGCATAGCTTTCTGCTGCTTCCCTCGGCCACAGTGTAATGCGTGGTACCTTGCCAGTGATCCACGCTCCCCGTTCCTTCCCCCTGGTTCTCAAGGTGAACCATCTTTGGTTCGACTTTCCACGTTCAGCTTACCGAACTCTGGTCTCGTCTCGTCTCGTCCGAGGACTCAAACTCGAGCACCACGCCCTAACTGTTCAAAATCCGTCGCCTTCACGGAAGCAGGAGCGGTTCGAACGGGGATACTCTTGGAGCGTGTTCCACCGTACTTACCATAGTTCCTACGTATGACGTCCGAATTTTGGCTTCTTGACGTCAAGGCTGGAACGTACTTTTAAATTTTCGGTAAAATATACCTCCACAGCTGCTCAACGGGGTAATCCGGCCAATCACGTTACATAAATTCGTAGTTACCACGCTTACTACGCTCCCGAGCATGGTAAGCAAATAATTACTGTTAGTTACTATTTCAAGAAGATTGGAACGGTCAGCGTAGTAACTTTTCACGAGGTTGGAACGAAAATAGTAACTAATACATACTATTGTTAGAAGGGTGGAACACGATTTTGATGACTAACTCTTCGTGCCGATTAAGGATCGCCGAGTGCACAGCGAAGAGCCAGAAACATTACCATCACAAAGGTTCACATAGGAATTCAATCAAATTATGAGGATTCATTTGCGTGACGTTTCTCGTTCTTCGCTAGGATCACGGGCGTGTTTCGGAATCACACCTCTCTATGCCCATGTCTCTAGCTTGTCAGAACGACATTCGTCTGTTGTGAGACTTGTGAGCTCGTCAGAATGGTCATTTCGTCAGAATGAATTTCTACCACAAATGACCAGTTTTTAGTGTGTTTTGTTTTTATGGCACTTGCAGCCTCTGGCTCAAGTGCCATATACCGATCACAATTCCGTCTGTCGGTCGGTCCGAGTTTTTTGTCACACTTTTTCAAGTTAGGGTACTTCCAGATGTGCTAGGACAATGAAACTTGGCAGGCATATCAGGGACCCAACCAAACTAACCTGGAAATAATCCGTTTCCCGATCCGACCATATGCCGGGGAGTGCGGGGCGCTGGAAACTTGAAAATTTAGGGCATTTTGTCACACTTTTCCGAGTTAGGGTACTTCTAGATGAGCTAGGACAATGAAACTTGGCAGGAATGTCAGGGACCCGACCAAACGAACCTGGAAATAATCAGTTTCCCGATCCGACCATATGCGGGGGAGTGGGGGCGCTGGAAACTTGAAAATTTAGGGCATTTTGTCACACTTTTTCGAGTTAGGGTACTTCCAGATGAGCTAGGACAATGAAACTTGGCAGGAATATCAGGGACCTAACCAAAGTAATCTGGAAATAATAAGTTTCCCGATCCGACCATATGCGGGGGAGTGGGGGCGCTGGAAACTTGAAAATCTAGGGCACTTTGTCACACTTTTTCGAGTTAGGGTACTTCCAGATGAGCTAGGACAATGAAACTTGGCAGGAATATCACGGACCCGACCAAATTAACCTGGAAATAATTAGTTTCCCGATCCGACCATATGCGGGGGAGTGGGGGCGCTGGAAACTTGAAAATTTAGGGCATTTTGTCACACTTTTTCGAGTTCGGGTACTTCCAGTTGTGCTAGGACCATGAAACTTGGCAGGCATATCAGAGACCCGACCAAAATAATAAGTTTTCTGATCCGACCATTTTTTTTGGGGGGGGGAGTGGAGGGCAGGGGAATCCGGGAAATTGAGAAGTGTGTAACATTCGAACGGGTGAATTCCGGTGATGGTGGTTTTGGGGATTTTCACGATGAAACTTGGCAGGCATATCAGGGACCCGATCAAACTGACGTCAAAATAAAATTTTTGTCGATCTTATAATGGTGGGGGGAGTGGAGGGAGGGGAATCCGAAATTTTCAGTCATGCGTAATTTTGGAATGGGTGATCGGATTCGAGTGAAATTTAAGAATTGAACAGAGGACATTTCTCCGATGATCTTTTTCATATCCGGACCGGATCCGGCAACTATTGGGGGGGGGGGGGGGGAATACGTGACCCGTTTAGAATGGAGGGATCGGGATGGAACTTTGTGGGAAGAACAAACAGATGCTCTAGGTAAGTCATTTACTGAATCGGATTGGCTACGGGCACCGTGGGGGAGCTGGGGGGGGGGGGGACCGGAAACCTCGAGAAACGGTTAGAATGATGGCATCGGAGTGAAACTTGCTGGGAAGAATAAACATCTGATCCATGTTAATCTTTTCCATAATTTGACTGGATCCGGACACTTGAGGGGGGGGGGGGGGAGGAGGGGGTTTCCCGGAATTCCGTTTTTTGGGGGATTTTCACGACGAAACTTGGAAGGCATATCAGGGACCCGGTCAAACTGACTTGGAATAAAAAAAAATCCTCGATATGATAATCTTGGGGGGGGGGGATGAGGGAGGGGAATCCGGAATATTGAGTCATGCGTAACTTTGGAACGGGTGATCGGATTCGAGTGAAATTTAATAATTAACAGAGGACATTTTTCTCTGGTGACTTTCTCATTTCCGGACCGAATCCGGCAATTATTGGGGGGAGGGCGGAAAATACTTGACCCGCTTAGACCGGTGTGATCTGGATCGAACTTCGTGGGAATGACAAACAGATGCTCTGGATTAATCATTTACAGAACCGGATTGGCTCCGGGTATTGTGGGTGGAGTTGGAGGAGGGGGGGGGGGGTCTGGGATTCCGGTGATCGCACGTTAAGGTACTTCCAGATGTGCTAGGACGATGAAACTTCGCTGGAATATTGGAGACTCAACAACATTTGCTTAGAAATTGCTACTTCCCAAACCCGATTATTCCTTAAAGTACCAATCTTGACTGCAAAGTAAAAAAATACTTTTAAGCAATATATGCATTTTCATGATGCCCATCAGACCATTAGCATTTTTGCCTCAAGGATTTTGCTTACAAATGAAGTTCCAGGTCCCTTAGAGTGCGCATCTCAACCGCAAAGTCGAAACTTACTTTTGATCAATCAAATCATCTTAACCCATGCAAGTGCCATATGAGCTTACAGCTCTTGTTTATTCCAAGGGGACCAAAAACGGGTTCTTTACTGTCTTTTGTTCAGTAGTATGCGGGTCGGATTGTCTTCCACTTGTCGGCTTCTGTGTGTGTTTCGCCACACATGACCAGTTTCAGTGCTATGAAGAAGCCGAAAACTAGGCTCACTACGTTCTACGGTTTTATGAGAGTTGGATATCTTCGATTCGTCTTTGTTGCTTAAAAATCTGTCTGTTTTTTTTTTCTTTCCCGTAAATATCGCATGCGTTTTGTCGGACTAGTTGAAATTTGTCATCGCATCCGACACAGTGACAAAACGCAGTGAGCGAAAGTTTTGCGTTGGTAGTCGCACGATTTGCGTCGTATGTCGCAACTCCAGCCATGGTTGTGCTTCCAAGATAAACTAGAGCCTCTCGAAATTTTGATAAATTAAAGGTTAACTTCCGACATCGAGGTTGATATCGGAATATAACAATGAGGCGGCCGTTGAAAACAAGACCACAGGCTTCAATGGGATCCTAAAATTTAATGTTTATCAGACTTCTTGATCCAGACAATCGAATCTTGTACATTTTCGAGTCTTCGCCAGATTCGGCCGCGGTAAGGGGGGTTTGAAGGGGAGGTGTACAAGAAATATTGTGCCCTGACATTTGCCCTACATGATTCGAGGCGAGCCGGGAATGCTCAGACTCGAGTGAAACTAGATATCCTATTTCTAGGTCCGATCCTGGGAGGTTGAAGGGGGGTATTTTGTGACGTTCTCATCTAGCCTACTTTCTTGCAACACCTACTCGTAACAAGTAGCATATGAGCTCGTAGCTCTTGCTTATTTTTTCACCCGGTTCTCTAGTTATAACGTTCCAATGTGCTCTGCTTGCAGGACAGCCCAAAGTTCATCCAGACGCGGCGATTTTTATTTAAACAAAAGCCTGCATTTGTCGGATTGAAGACGCTAAGCGCGGAAAGGTCGCGGCGGATAAATGTAGGAGAATGATGGTAAGATAAGTCTTGCAAAGAATCTTCCATTTTTAGTTTATTTTTCGGCTGTGGCCTACCTTTGTAGTTGGTACATATTTCAAGCATAGAGGGACAGACGCATAGAGGTACCACGAATCCGAAAGAACAAGTTCATTCGATGAAATCGATTATGTGTGGATAGCGGATAGACGGAGTAACGCATTTGTATCGGGTTTTCAGGCGTATTTAAGTCAATACGTGATATGTAACTAGACTGCCGGGTCTTAGCCCTTTTCGGTTAAACTTTAAAGGCTCCGAGTCCGCTGAGAGTTTCACAATACGTTCCTAAATTTTTGTCCGGTTGTAACTTTCAAGAAAGATTTTATGGCCACACTTTAAGGCTCTATTTATCCACTTTGCCGTGTGTAAACTGTATGCTGTCTGACAAATTCAGCAGTGCTCATGATTTATTTTGTGAAATGCTTAAAATTATGACCCTTCTGCAAGTGGAAACTAGACTCATAACCCCCTTACCCGGGCGATATCAGAATTATTGTCATTGTACTACGAAGATTAACGTTTAGTTATCAACTGATCTTCCAAGCTTACTAATTAAAAGCAAACGGAAACATGTACACATTACGCATGCACACATTACACCAATTTCTCCACACAAGTTCGGGTATCAGGAGTAATTAGCGTCGGACCTCAACAACCACGTTATCGCCCGATTCATAACTTTCCCATAACGGCCTCAAACTCAGGCGATTTTTGTCATTAGCTGCGTTTTTTTGCCAGTTCTCCGTCATCCAGTTAACCGACCTAAGGCGTATTCTCGCCATTCCCCGAGGATTCCTCGGGGAATCGAAGGGAACGGCGAGAATAGAGGGATTCACTCCACGGGGACTCCGCGTACAGAAACAGCGAGAACACGGGGAATGCTTCCAAAAGTGGATTTTGTTCGAAAAAAAAAATATGCAGTTGACGTAGTCTGGATCCAATTTATTTTTGGTTTTGTTTATTCTGATTGTTTTTAATTAATTTTACATCGGACCAACACCAGCAAAAATTGATTCCCCTCCGAATCTGAAAGGGAGTTCTTTTCGATGATGGGGATGATAATCGGAGCATTCCCCGTCCGTGGGGACTCCCGAGAATACAGGGAGTGAATCGCCGGGACTAATAGAGATCGGCAAGAAACTTTTTCAGCAAGTGGAGTCCTCGGGGAACGGCGAGAATACGCCTCTATTTCAGCCGTTCGGCATCCCATCACGTTCGCCTGCCGCTTCAAACAAGACCAAAGGTTTCGATGGGATACCAAAATATTAATATTTTTTGGATTTTTTATCCAGACAATCGAATCTTGTAGATTTCCGATCTTCGCCAGACCCCGTTAACATTTTGATATTTATCCACAATCATCCGCTTGAATATGTACAATTTTGTTTTACCGTTTTGGATTTTTTTTTGACAACTTACGGCCAAACAACCAATCAAATGAAGAAACCAAATTCAGATATGAATCCAGCAAGCATGTCCATTCCAGTATCTCATCTATAGTCGACTTCAGAAAGGTCTTTTAGAAAGTTTTTTTTTTTACCAAATTCCTAGTATTTTAGCAGCATTCCCGACGAGAGCAAAAGAGCTAGTGAAACTGAGAGCCGAACCTTTCGATCCAAATTTCCGGGTTTTTGCAAATTTTGCAAGCTTATCCGTCAAGGAGTTAAAGTTCAGAATTCGATTCAACATGTCTCCTTACCCCAATACCGAATCTCTAATCAACTTCAGAAATAACTTTGAGCTTCAACCAAATTTCCAGTTTCGGCCGAACCCGGGTGAATCATTTGGCAAGAAAACTAAGTCCAGATATGGATTCGCCGGGCCTCCTTACCCCTCAAACGACTATCTCATTAGCTTATAAAACATATTTTTTACCCTTAATTCGAAACCCCCCTCCTTTGCCTCCAAATATAGGGCTATCTACGAACTAGGCCTGTACTTTGCCAGAGAATCCTCATACGAAGTTTGAACAACATATCTCAACCCCCCGACACGACAGACTGCACACTGCCATGACTAAACCTAAAGAATACGTACGTTAGGTATAAATGTAAATAATCTTTGATTAACCCAAGAAACATTGCGAACTATACACGCGAAAGGCACTAATCACTATATCGCATCCAGCGTAGATTAAAACAAAGAGTGTCGTCATCGACGCAGAGCTTTCGCTTGTATGGGTAGGGTAGGGATTGGTGTAGCCACCTAGTTTTTCCGAAAATTGGTCGACAAACTGGTATTAAATTGTTGACCAGACATCTGCCGGATGCATTCTTCCTTTTCCACCCGTTAATGCCGGCTGGGACTTTAGAGAATTAAACTGATCGCATACACTTTTTGCTTATCTTTAGTGTGTTTGAAAGCTGAAACATCATGTCTCCTCACCCTATAGGCTATCGACTGTGTCATTGGGTTTTAAAAGTTAATGTTAAATTTCTGGATTTCGTGCGATCTACTTGCTCGGCGAGAAAATAATTTTCATCTTCTGATTCAGCATGTCTCCTTGGCCCTCGATCGAACCTCTAATCAACTTCAGATTCAACTTTTTTTTTGCCCCTTGATTTGAAACCCCTCCCCCTTCCCTAAATATACAGCTATGGGGCCCACCTACGAACTCGACCTTTCCCTTGACCCAAAGAATCCCAGCACCAAGTTTCATCAAAATACCTCATTCCCTTCTAGAGTATGATCGTGCACAGACGGACGGACGGACAGCTTTTACGAAGTCATAGGTATCCCTCCAATTGCGTTTTGGGATCCCAAAACCGGCTTGTTTCGCACTCATCAGCATTACATGAAAGATTCGAATTTCCTGCTTCAGAACGGAAGTAGATCGGTTGGACGGAGCCCCAACCTCTGTCCAAGCGTCGGTTAACCGACCGGCAAACAGCGACGAAAAAACAGCTTATAAGAGCCTCGTTTTTGTTGCATGCTGCAGGTCCACTTCTCGGCCGATTCCGGACTGATTCTTTCTACATCCGTTTTTGCACTGCAGCGCTTCCGAGGAAGACGGCAGCGCTTCTCGAGAATCACGGACTTGCTCCCCGACCAAGTCCGTGCTTCCCTGCAAGATGCTGCAGCGCTGCCGCTTCAACCAAGAAGAAAGTGAATCCAAAAACGCATATTGTGCAAAAGCAAAGAAGTGCTGCAGCAGCGATGCGGCAGAGCTGTTGCAACAAAAACGAGGCTAAGGTCTTAAGGCGTGTTCTCGCCGTTCCCCCGGGACTCCTTTTGAAGAGGTCCGCGTTTTTGTTTGTCCTTGGGACTCAACCCCCGTATTCTCGCGAGTCGCCACTGTCGGGGAATGCTCCGATTATCACCATCATAAAAAAGGCTTTCAGATTCAGTAGGGAATCGATTTTGGGAGTCGCTGGTGTTGTTGTTTTTTGAAGAAGAAATGTTACGGATGATAAATAAGAAATTCTGAGATCAGTATTGAGTTTAGTTATGGCTTAAAACTGGTTTGGAGTAAAAGGCATCTGTTTTCGTTGTGTTACGATTTTTGTTTGAAACTCATATTAAAACTACTTTTTTAACTTTGGGAAATTTTTATGCCGGTTTTCGAAATACCAATCCAGTTCTTTTATGATGGAAAATTATGGTTTAAAAAACCCCACTGATATTTTGAAAAAGAAACGGGAAACATTTTTTTCAAAAATTTATTCCATAAAGCACACCGATGCGTTGCGTTGATTGTATTTTGGTTAAAGTTTAGGTAGACTTCATTGAGGATAGCGTAGGCTAATTGTTTTTTGTTTTTTTAAATGAAGTAGAGTTTTTATGAAAGTATATGGTCTAGTTATTAGTCTGTAGACCGATTGTGTGAATTTTATTATATTTTCTTTACTCGCCAGCTTTGGCGGATACAAATAAATGAATTGAATTGAATTGAACTAATACCAATGTATAATTAATTAAAAGACAATAAGAATACAAAAAGTGAAAATAAACTAAGTCCGTCACTTGAATGTTTTTTTTTCTGTCAAAATCTAATTTGGAAACATTCCCCGTGTTCTCGTTGTTTTTCGTCCAAGGGGACGAAATCTATTCTCGCCGTTCCCCTTGATTCCCCGAGGAGTCCACGTGGAACGGCAAGAATACGCCTGTAGGTCGGTTAACCGAAGGAAAAAACGGCTTATGGCTGAAAATCCAGCAGATCGGTTAGCTGGATGACGGTATAAAACGCAGCTATTCGTAAAATACGCGAGATGAGGCGACAGATGCAAACACAAGACGAAAATCCGCCACACGGAAGAATACTCTATATGACTAAGTCCAAAACACGCCAGTGCTCCTCAGGAAGAAGGAGGAAACGTCTCCCTAACGACTCAAACTCAACAACTCCTCTGTCAAACAATCACGGCGATCTTCGAGAGCAGCTGTGATACCCGAGGTGATACCGCTTCTGTCTCTTCCGCTAGGTACCCGGCGATTTTGCATCGGCAAGGAGAATTAGTCATCAAGAGTATTCACGGAAAGCAGGGCTGGGCAACTTCCCGACATCCCTTCTCATTCTCGTCGTGAATTCGCTTTGCAGAATCATTCGCTACGCTCTCAAGAACACGCGGACCACCAAAACAGCTCGGGAAAGCGATGCGAGTTCTAATATGTTTTTGTGCGGCACAAACTCTATAGGCGTTTTTCCGCGCTCCTACAAACAGGTTGTGGGTCGATTCTGGCTCGAAAAGAGCGCTTCCGCGGCCTGTTGTGCGGCCCACAAGTGTGTTTCCGTGACCAACAAGATTTTCGTGGCTCGTTTTGTGGCTCAAGTTTGACAAACAACGATTTTGGCCAAATATTCAAATTTAGCAGCAAAATAACCTCAAAACAATGAAATTAAAAACTTTCTCAAGTATGTAGACATAAAACTGAAGATCCCTTTTGCACGGGAACGGTAAGGACGAAAGTCTGGAGTTCTGTTGATTTAGATTTTTACATGGTTTTTATTTATATATTCAGACATTTGAAATTACCGCCCAAAAAATAGACAAAACGGCGTTTCCGCGAGTTTCAACTTGTGGCTCGACTGTGTGGCACATAATCGTGTTTCCGCGAAAAACACTCAGAAGTGTGTGGCCCACAATTGTGTCACGGAAAAACGCCTTATATGGCCAAGTCCGAAAAACGTCAGTGAACCTCGAGAAGAACGAGAAACTTCATCCAAACAAATCCTCAAAATTGATTCGAATCCTCTGTAAAATAATGAAAAAAGTTTGTTGCGGACAGATGCGGGGACGGTTCTGGTTCTTCGAGAGGCACACGGCGATTCTTGTGTCGGCATGAAGAGTTAAGCATCAAGAGTATTATGGGGCACACACCTCGGAGGCTCTGAGTGTTTGTCGCGAAAGCACGATTGTCTGCCGCGTAGCAGAGCCAGAAACTGAAACTCGCGGAAATGCCGTTTTGTCTATTTTTTTTTTGCAAAAAGTTCAAATGTCTGAAAATAACAAGAGCTACGAGTAGGTCGTGCAAGAAAGTAAATAAGAACGTCACAAAATTCCCCCTCAACCCCCCAGGTTCGGACCTAGAAAGAGGATATCTAGTTTCAATCAAGTCTGATCATTTTCGGTATCGCCTCGGATCATCTAGGGCAAATGACTTTTTTAACTTCCAAGTTTAGATCCACTTGCTTGATCCCTAGATTGCTTGCCACGCTATTTCCGATACCTGCCGATATCCGGTCGGGACTCTAAAATGTGTCAAGTTTCATTCAAATCGCTCCACTCGTTTGACCCCTATGCGAGCCACAGCATTTCCAGGAATCCACCCTCCAACTCCCCCCACTGTGGCGGAATACGACTCGGACACATACATTTCTGCCATCTCCTCTTCTCGTCCGTCAAGTTTGACTTTTATCGAATCCTATCTGCAAACTTCCGACTCCCGAGCTTCACCCTCCTCCTAACGTGGCCTGACCGGTCCCAACGTCAAATAACAAATCTAGTCCGCATAAACTTGGTATGCCTACTGTCCAACTTTCATCCCATTCGCTCTACTCGTTGATTTTGTGAATGTCACAAAGTTTCCGGTCCCCTGATTTTGTGAATGTCACAAAGTTTCCGGTCCCCTGATTTTGTGAATGTCACAAAGTTTCCAGTCCCCTGATTTTGTGAATGTCACAAAGTTTCCGGTTCCCTCTCCAACTCCCCCAACCATGGCCGCATGTAGTTCGTTTTACATATCTACGTCATCAGTTATCACCCATAATGTTTCACTCGAATCTGACCACCCGATCACAACCTCGGTAATTCCCGAACCGTCGGTAATTTCCAGATCCCCCTTCCCCTAACTCCTCCAAAAATGGTTGGATCCAGGAACGAAAGTTTTCTTGGGGCATTGTGTCGGGTCCTTAAGTAGCCTATATTTAGTCGGGTCACAAATAGGCCTGCCAAGTTTCATCGTCCTTACCACATCTGCGAGTATCCTAACTCGTGATTCAGGAATTCCGAGAAACCCCCTCCAACTCCCCCCAAAGATCCCTGATACGATCTGGTTCTTTTAAGAACGTACCTAGGGCTTATGCTTGTCCTTCCAACCAGATCCCATCCCGACCCCTCGATTCTAAGCGTTTCACGAGATATCAGGTGCCCCCTTCAACTCCCCCCACAAGTATCGGATCCGGTCCAGACTTGATATGGAACATCTGAGACGATAGCTCTTTCCATTTACCAAGTTTCATTCAAATCCGATCGGCCGTCTAAAAGTTACACATACCTCAAATTTCAGGATTACCCCTCCCTCTACTCACCCCGGATGGTCGGGTCGGGGAAGTGACTATTTCCCAGTTAATCTTTTTGAGTCCCTGATACGCCTGCCAATTTTCATCGTCCTAGCTTGTGTGAAAGCGCCCGAGCTAACAAAACCCGGACCGACGAAGTTCCAAAACTGACACCGGTTTACTCCAGGTCACAGCGGTATTCTCGAAGCTTTGTGCCGAGTTTTGTTCGTACTTTTAACAATTCGTAACTTGTGCGTTTTATCCTATTCTTTTTGTGTTTCTCGTTGACAAATCTTTCTTGTATTAACTGTTTGACTAAAAGATACCAAATTTGAGCTATGCCTATGAGAGACTGTATCTTGTTTACATTAAATGATTTGATTTGATTTGATTTGACAGAAATTGACGAGACGAAAAAAAACAGACAAAATCTCAATAAATAGAACTTCAGGCTTAGGTTCCATCCTGCACAGAAAGGATCTCCATTTTATCGTTATAGACCTATGCTTGGTATAGTAGTTAATTTTATTGTTAAGTAAGTAAGTGATTTGTTTGTCACCAGCCATTTAAAAAGTTGGAGTAAATGAAAGAAAATAAATAAAACATTTTGGACTTTATTTTGCTGCCAAATTCAATTCCCCACCTAATCCGAGCCACAAAATAAAAGTCACCTCCACAGTTGTAGGTCGAGTTCGAGCCACAAAATTCTTGATGGTCACGGAAACGCACTCGTGGTCCACACAAACGACCACGAAAACACCGTTTCTGAGCCACAAAGTCTTTTTGCGGGATCGCGGAAAAACGCCTTTAGCCGAAGTCGCAAGAACAGCCGGCGCGTTAACTGGCGGAGCATTCCAGACCGCCATACTCGCCCTATAACAAAGAAGGGAAAGGACAAGCACAACCAAAGAGGGAACAAAGCATGCCTGGTTTATAATGGCTTACGAGGTCCGTCTTTGGGTCCTTTTTCGTCCGCCAGGAGGGCAGTGTTTTCGTGAGCAGGGGGGGCCGTCAGCGTGCTAAGGCGTTGGACTTGCGCCGTCCTGTGGGGAACACAAAGTGTAAGAGATAACGCTGCAGGCTTGGCTAATTCGGGCGCGAGAGGCTGCGATGGGGGTTTAAAGAAGGCAAGGTTGAGATATTCTCCAGGGGGATGTTCTCAAGAGTTTTGGCGAATGAAAGGCTAAAGCGACTTCCACTCTGCCGGCCGGATTCCACCCATCTTGGCCTGGAATTCCGGGAGGGGAAATCCGGGAATCGCCTGGCGTACAGTAGAGGTATGCTTACTCGAAAACTTTCACTACCCTTGTTTTTGTTAATTGCTTATAAAACAGTAAAACTGAAAAGAAAAACTTGATATCAGCCAACAATTTCAAGGCTGTCCTGGCATAGGCCTTAAGTTAAAATTTGTATTTTAGGATGCCCGTTGGTCTGAGCCGCCATCTACCTCGTGAAGGTAAGTTCCACTTGGCAATAGATTCAAATTGTGATAGTAATACCAGGTGACAGTTAACAGCAAATTTTTCCAAAGAATTGCTGCACATGACAAAACACTGAATTGATAAACCGTTTATGGCAAGCCTTTTGTAGTAAAAGATGCCTTGGTATGGGTTTTAGTTTATTCTTCGGTAACCATTCACTGTTTGGCGACGTTCAAATAAGCATACCTCTACTGCAGGAGTCTAGATGAGTCCGATTTTAAGACAAGTCGTTTTCGATTACAACCAATCTTAACGTCGTTCAAAAACATGAGGATTTGCATGATTATTTTTGAAACGAAGTGAATTTTTAGAAAATCTTTACAGTATACTGTTCATAATGAATAACAACTTCGTGAGCAATTCACTAGTTAGGGGAATTTAATGTTAAAGTCGATTCTTTGGCTGCACGATTCATGTAATCAAAAGGGCCCATAAGATTTGATTTGCTTTTGCTCCAAGAGCTCTTTTCTCAGGCAATGGGGTGAAAACCCATGCGTACGTCTTTAGAAAACGGCGAATCGAGGAAGTATTACCTAATGAAAAATTTGTAGCCTATGTAGTTCTATGGTAGTTGTACGAAAAAGTTGCATGTAATACTATGTAATAGCAAATAATACTATCATTTATTGTGCCTCAGACTCGTCCAATCTTATTTAGTAGTATCCAGTAGCATCCTGTCTTGCCATAGTACCAGCCAGTCTTGCTAATGCAGTAGTATGCAGTAACACGGTAGCCTTGAAGTAGAAGCATGTAGTGGCATCAGTTATAGAACTGCATGCTACTTTTTCGTACAACTTCGTACTACTATTTTGAGATAAATTTTTCATTGGGTATAGGTCCTTTCTCATAACCGTTTGGTTGGATCGATGCGCGATCATGCAATTCATGCTACTGAACATCAATCATTCTAATCGTGCGCAGGCTACACACCAAATCATACAGCATCAACTGAGGAGGAAAGACAGAATAATTTTATTTGTACAACCGCTCTCCAGAAGGTATCAAGCTGAGCGCGGTAAGCATTAGGTTCTTATGTTCAGTATCGAGTCTATTGTGGTCTAGCCAGTATAATGTAAAACGACGATATGTTTCGCAATAATTAGTAGAGTGGCATCCATGGTATTTTGAACTAAAGAGCTATGGATAGCTTTATAATACCAACTAGGTTATATAAAATAATGTTCGATGTTTCCACAAGTCACGATGCCTACGATTGAAAAGGATAAAGTTCAACTGGCTGTGTTGCCACTGGTCGCAAAATTCTGCGGTTTGTCACAGATTTTCGACTTGCTGACAAAGCCAGCCAGAATTCTGCGGTCGGTAAGACCGTAAAAAAGCGAAAGTACATAATTATGAAGCTGAAAAGGCGTGATTCCTCATTAATGATTGGTAAATAGGATCGAGTTTCGTGGTTGCAGAATGTCACAGGTTTGTGCGGCCATATGTCACTGGGCCTAGTCCTTATATAGCAGGCCAGGACTTTAAGTAATGTATTGGCACGTGACAGGTTGCATATTCTTCATGCATGGCGACGTGCAAGAATGGCTTTAGAGCCTCAAGTGAAGCGCAGCGTTATCGCACGGTACGCTCGACTCTACGCAGTGAAAAGTCATAACTACTATACCGAAGCGAAATTTCAGAAATTTCTTTTCCTTCTATTGTTTTCTAGATCTAGAGGATTACATATGCAGCCTGTCAGGATCAAATACATAATTGAAAAAATATTCTTTTTTGGGCACGGTTCGTATTTACTTGCTAGTCACAACGCCCACGTGTCTAAGGCGTTCGAGGTCAAACACCATTTGAGTTTGACGGGATAATACTGATATTTTATTGAATACTACACCAAGACTACTTCATACGTCAACTTAAAAACTAAATGACAAAAAAATAACAACCGGTGGAAAACAATGAGACTCTTCCCAACTAATATCAACCAACTGAGCAAAGAAACACTGGCAGTATACTAATAATTAAGGCAAGGTATAGTTGCGATGCAATCGACAGGCGCCATAGACAGGATCACGCCGCTGAATGCCGATTCCTCGAGAATTCGAATACCAAGTCGGCGTCACATGGCCATTTTAGGAAGCAGCGACAGTAGCGTTAGTGAATGCTTCGCGGAAACACCGTTAGTAGCTTCGGAATGGTAAGTTGCGTTTTTGCTGATACCATGGTATCTGTTACCACGGTAACTGGATCTGCAGTTAGTTGTTTTTTTTAGTTGTTTGTGTAATTTTCTTGGAAATTTTTGAATTTCGGTGTAAAAATCTCTTCAGGAAAAAAAACATCAAATTTGCGGTTACAAATTACCATCTGTGGCAAAACTGCCAGAAATGACCCCTGAGCACTGGGAGCACTGGAAAATTATCTGCTGAGTTTTCCGACATCATGACGGTAAGGAATAAAGTCAGTAAATGCTTTTTTGGCTCTTCCTAAAAAAGCTTATTATGCATAACATTTCATGCGTAACGTTTTCAAACACAATAGATAACATCCGAAGTGTTATCTGTTACGCATTATCTGTTGAAACCGCGCATCCTCGTGTTATCTGTTATGAAACTTCTGACAGTGTAGCAAGTTTGTTTGTTGGCAGCAGGCAATTTGTTGTCGTTGTTGATCCCATATTTAAATTCCATAGAGCTATCACAAAATTTGAAAGATCTTTCACAAAATAGAAAACTGTTTTCAGGAATTACGGGGTAATAGAGTAACGCATTTTCATTGGGTTTTCGAACATTTTAAAGCGGAAAAGCTATTAGTCACCAGGGCTTTGTATTTCAGCCCTGTTCAGTGTGCTTTAATGTATTAGCGAGCACAGGAACCTAATTAAAGCAAATTAAGACACGAAAGATCATAGGAATGCAAGAGATTTGCTGAATTTCGGAACAAACTGATTAGACAACACTGACGGAACAAAAAGGAACTACGGAGAAAGAAAGAACAAACGAGATGAAAAAATCTGTAGGACAACTCATACAAATCGAGAACACTGGAATACTGCTGCTATCAGAAAATACTGAGCAAATTCTAAAACTTTAACTTTTCAAAGAGCTAATTTTTAATCTTCTTCAAGAATTTAAACTAAATGTTGGCATACAGTGAATTTCATACCACCAACTTATAAAAATAAATTCATATCCTGCCGCTATTTGGCCTCGGGCTTCACTGAATGTCAGGAGAAGCAAGTGATCAGACGGTCAGAATTTTAATAACATTTTACACATGATTCTAAAACTTTAACTTTTCAAAGAGCTAATTTTTAATCTTCTTCAAGAATTTAAACTAAATGTTGGCATACCGTGAATCCAATACCAGCAACTTATAAAGATAAATTCATATCCTGCCGCTATTTTGCCTTGGGCTTCACTGAATGTCAGGAGAAGCAAGTGATCAGACGGTCAGAAGTTTAATAACATTTAACACATGTATGCGCATCCTTTTGGAAAATGTTATGACGCAGTGTCGTAATACTTATGTTACGAGCCTTTTAAGTGTTATGTGTCGCGAAAATGTAACACTTCGTCATAATGTTTACCATAAGGATTCGCAACCAAATGCTATATGATATTATACTTTTGATAGTGCGAACAAAAAAGAAAGTCTGTCACATAATCCATATCTCTGTAATTCAGTTTCGTACTTAAGTTCGTTTTAAGTACGCAAAAAATTGCATAAGACTAGGTTAGACATAGCCCATTCTTTACCCAGTACCAGATATCCATTTCAAGTTATACCGCTAGAATTCGTATTAGAAATGACATAAATCATGTTTGTACTAGAAACAGAAATACACTAGTAATTCTAGAGATTAAGTACCCTTTGCGGGATTAAACAATGAGCCCCTGGGAACTAATTGCTCTGTACATAAAATATTCCCACGATTACATATGCATCGTATTGTGGTCGCGACTGACAACATATATGTTCACAAGATTGCATCTATTTGGTAAAGAAATCGGTGGACTTCCCGGATTCCGGCTAGAATATCCGTGGACAAAATGGGTCAAACGGAGGTCGGTTCTTTTCAATCAGACTGTTCCGAAATGCGCGGTAGCTGAAAACAAATAAAGCATTTTAAAGCCAAGCGAAGCTGAAGACGGGTTTATCGCAAAACTCCAAACGGCCCCCTAAAAATCCCTTCTACTACCCAGCCAGCCCCCACTGGACACCTTTCTTACCCGATGAAAAATTTGTAGAATGTGCAGTTTTTTGTATCAAAAGTTGCCGTGTATGGATTTCAGTTTTTTATTCGGCGACCGTTCACTGTTAGGCGACGTTCACATAAGCATACACTGTAAAAAGTCTCTCCTTTATCGGACTTTAGTAGTTGTGCGTCACCGATTTCCGTTTTAATCACTTCGGATTATAACTCTCCGAATTCGGATTTTAATTCTCCGAATTAGGAACAAAAATATCCGAAATCGGTGACGCACAACTACTAAAGTCCGATAAAGGAGACTTTTTACAGTGTACCTCTACTGTATATCTACTATAGGCCAGAGGTCTATAGTCTACAGACCAGTGGCTGAACATCCCCCCCCCCCAAACAACTTCTACACATAACCAAGTGCGATGGGCTGTAATCCACTATCCCCAGCGGCTGAGCTGTTCTCTTGCACGCAAATAAAAAATAAAATAATACTACTGGGAGAATACAATAGTCGACTGAAAACAGGGCATTTGAGACCGCAACTCATGCTGTCTTCGCAAGCACCTAGCGGCCGCATCAACTACTCAAATATCGGTTCTGAATTCTACATTAGTGCTGCGAACAGACGATCAGGTTTTCCCGGTCGGATTTTCTTCGTTTCATTACGAAGATGAAAAAATCTTAACTTTCCGCATGGTATCGATGATGGTGTCAAAATTCCTGGCAGGAATTCCAGTCTGCGCCTGGATCTGAGCCTCGTTTTCGTTGCAATAGCGCTGCCGCAGCACTTCTTTGCTTTTGCACAATATGCGTTTTTGGATTCACTTTCTTCTTGGTTGAAACGGCAAAGCTGCAGCATCTTGCAGGGAAGCACGGACTTGGTCGGTGAGCAAGTCCGTGATTCTCGAGAAGCGCTGCCGTCTTCCTTGGAAGCGCTGCAGTGCAAAAACGGATGTAGAAAGAATCAGTCCGGAATCGGCCGAGAAGTGGACCTGCAGCATGCAACAAAAACGAGGCTCTGATCGTCTGTCTGCAGCGTAAGAGCGCGCTGTTTTTTTAGCGGGAAATTTAAAAAGCGAAAGCAAGCGTGCTGCTAAAACATAGCAAAATCGAACTTGAAAACAACGAAAGCTCTTCAGCACCAAGGAATATCAGAATCAATCAGGTCAGAGTGGTGATTCTTCGTTATCAGAACCGCTGGGTTTATCGCCGAAGATTTTTCTGGAAACAAAGCATAATGTAAAACAATAAAAAACTGAAAGACATAGATCTTAGTCGTCCACCTTCTTCTGAGCACACTACCGATCTACAGGACACTTAAATTGTACCGTGTTCTTCAAAACTGTGCTAACTGAAAGTTTTTTTTAAAACTGAGTTAACTATACCATTGGAAAGAACATGGCTGATTTGGTATTCTGTTAAACTGTGCTAAGTGTTAGATGACGACATGAGCACCATCTAACAGGTAGATTAGTTTTAACTTTCTGAGTTCCTATTGCTTCATGCAGATGGCATACACAAAACTGGGCCCAAAAATTATGAAAATGTAGTTAGCACAGTTTTCAAGAACACGGTAGGCCTACAATTGTACGTAACAGATTTTCGGACAAGGGCCTTATCGAAAAAAGATGTCTGCTAGCAATTACGCTTATTCGTTCACTTGCCCAGCCTCTTCTTTAGTTTATTCACTACAATCCCAGTTTCATAGAACTTCACCCATTCTGGTTTCAAAATCAGTTTCTTTTCCACTATACTCAAGAACACTATCTAGCAAAATAAATCATCGCCAAATGGTACCTGGGGTCGAGCCCGACAAGGGTTTAGGACCACAACCCACGGCTGATATCTGGCGTTTCAAGCCAAAGCTATAAAACATTTTTCAAGGTGTTTGCATTGCCTTGGCAATTTTAATCTGTTATTATTTGTTTGGCTAGCCTCGCGCAGAACAACGATACAAAGTGCAAAAAAATTTCGCCGTTAGCCTACCGGGAAGAAACGAAATAGTCTATTGAAAACTTGACGTCATTTGCTTCCATATTATCAAGTTTATTCCACGAGTCGAGGATTCGACCCTGTTCAGGCCCAAAAATTTTTGCTAAAAGACGGTATCGTTATGAAATAGACAGGCTGCGATTCCGGGTAGAAAAGTTAATTTAGCAACCTGAGATGACAAAAAGAATGATGAGCCCAGTTACTGTCACGGATCCTTTAAGGCCCCGTTCGCAAGCATGCCCAGCCAAGCACGGATGCCTAGCATCGCCGTTCACACCCATGCCTACACTGTTAAATAAAAATCTTGCAGTATTTGCTACTGGGATTAATCTTGTCTCTACTGAGATAAGAATATCTCTAATTCGGATTATCTTATCCCAGTAGAGATAAGATTAATCCCAGTAGCAAATATTGCAGGCGCAGACTTTGGGCCAGGTATGGAGTTCTAGGCTCTAGAACTCGGTACCTGGCTAAGCTTGGGCACATGCCTAGACATCTGTGCTTGGCTAGGCATGCTTGTGAACGTGGCTTAAGGATGGGCCCCCTGTCCCAATGTAAGATCTTGAGAGGGTCCGGTCTAGGTCGTGCGCTTGAAAAGAAGCTATACGAGCAAATCAGTACCACAACATAAAGAAGAGTAAAACTAAATAAAAGTTGCTTTTAAGCATCTTTCTGAAGATTTTTCTGTCCGAATACAATCCAAATTGTGGAGCTGGATTCTTTCTCGTTGCAACATAGTTTTAATAGTGTAGGAACTGGCTAAACTTCAAGGGACTACTGCACTGTCAGAAGCATGATAATATTTAACCCGCAGATGAGAAACTTGTGTTTAAAGCTAAACGGATGCCGATACCATTTACGTCATGACCCTTGTTAGTACCGTCTTTACCGCGAAACATAATACTTAAAACTGCAAGTAAGTAATGTTCTTTTCTTTCATTTCATTCTTTCTTGTATTTTTTTTTCTTCTTCCTCATTTGATTACTTCGTCTTTTTGTACGTTTGTGCATTATGATGGGCAATAAATCTATTATTATTATTATTAAAATGAATGTACTTTTCTTCACGCGAAACATAACACTTAAAGGGTCACAACACTAATATTCTCGGCATCCGATGTAACACAAGGATGCGCATACATTTGTTAACTGCTACAACTTCTGACTATGTGAAATGTCAATAAGGACGAAAATGCGGGCAAGTATCATAATAGGGGGGGGGGGGGGGTCAAGCTAAGTTGCGGTGATAGTATTCCTGCACTATTTTTTGTTTAATGTTCTTATTCTGCTCTCAGTCCTTCTCATAAGCTTTTGCTTCGTTTGTATCCTGACTCCTCGCCCCCCGGAAGCTCGGATTAGGATTGAACAACTTTACTGAAAAAGATTCATTCCGGCTTGACGACCGGTGTGCAAACAAAGCACATACGTGTTTGAAAAACGCAACCAGTACACATTTACTACCATATTATATAACTAATCAAACCTTCACTAAAATAAACTCAAAATAATTAACTAATTTGTCAATTAGTCCTCTCTCGTCTTCCAAACCCTCCACTCACCAACTACCCTCAAGGAGATGTTTCTTTAACCGATTTTTAAATTGCGGATATATGTTCATAACGAAAGTTTGAAAAAACGGACGATTATTTTCCAATTGAGCTACTGTCTAAAACAATTTCTGAAAGCATGCATGGGCAGGGGGTACAGGCAAGAGTAGTAGAATGTTTTGCTAATCTATACATTCCATATTACCATTGCTGTCGCAAGGTTCGCCTGAATTGTGCAAAAACAGAAAAGACATGAGCACTTGTCCTATAGAGCTATAGAAGACCGCAGCGGCTGAAGATATGCGGTTAGAAACACTAGTCCTACTGGATTTGCGAGCAGAATTGCCCAGATCCATAAAAAACTATAACTAGAGCCATCTTCACACGCTTGGCAGTGTACCACTCATGGCAAGCCCTCGCGTAGGTTTGATGGTCAACTTGCCATCGGCCAGGGGATAGACCACCTCGGCCCTCTCGAGCCGGTACGTAAAGGCTTGGTACGGTCAACTTGCCATCGGCTAGGGGAAAGGCCACCTGAGCCATCTCGAGCCGGTACGTAAAGGCTTGGTACTGGACAGGTACCCAGCTTAGAATTTACACAGCCTCGAAAATGGCCTCAAAAAGTTTTAAAGGAGATTTTCTTTGCATGTCCTAACTGTCAAGAAGAAAAATCAAATGACCTAGGACCTAGTTAGAACTGTAAAGAAATGTTCTTTCATTACTTTTGAGGCCACTGAGGTTAAGTACATTCGAGGTTGGGTACCTGTCTTGTGTTGACAGTCAACTTTAGGAGGGATTTCCGGGACTCCAGAATCACTTCCCACCGGATGAATAGCATCCCGGAAACTCACTTTCTATTTCCTTGTATCGCGAAGACCATGCACTGCAGAAGTTTGATAGCTTTAATTTAGTTGGATTTCTAGCATGAATGTTTGTCTTCTAAGTTCTCAGCCACACGGTAACCGACTACACCCAAACCGTCTGGGGTTTTAGGGTCGTAGCTACCCGATAAAAAATTTGTAGCCTGCGTAGTAGTATGGTAGTAGTACGAAAACTTTGCATGTAATACTATGTAATAGCAAAGAATACTATCATTTAATGTGCCTCAGACTGGTCTAATCTTATGTAGTAGTATCCAGTCGCATCCTGTCTTGCCATAGTAGCATCAAGTCTTGCTGATAGTAGCATATAGTAGTATGCAGTAACACGGTAACCTTGAAGTAGAAGCATGTAGTAGCATCGTTAGTACTGCATTCAACTTTTTCGTACTACTTCATAGTACTATTTTGAGATAAATTTTTCATCGGGTATGTTACAGTTCCGCAGATTATTTTTGTCCCAACAACTCCTGTCCAAATGTGCTAAGTTTCCTAATTTGTCTTCGATTGTCTTTTTTGCCAACGTTATAGTTTTTTCTTCTGGAATCCCTTTACTGGAAAGCCCGTACGAAAATTTCCGCCTGAAATCGACCAAAAGGAAACAGGTTTCGGTCTGATTTCGGGTAGTTTCTTCCTCGTATCTGCACACGAAATTCCGGTCGATACGAGGAAGAAACTAACCTGAAATCGGGTCGAAATCTGTTTCATTTTGTCTGGTTCGATTTCAGGCAGGAAATTCAGCGCGGGAGTAGCTTTCTGCAGTTCGAAAACCACCTCGGAAAATCGGAAACTTTAATGGAAGAAAATTTATTTTAAAAATTTATTTAGTGGAAGAAAATTTATGAAGAAAATTTATTTAGTGGAAGAAAAATCTAAGCCCTAGATTTTTCTTCCAATCTGATAAATCCGGAATACGGAGCGAAGGCGGAAAACTGAATACGACGCGAAAATGGAACTATGTGTGCATGTTACTTAACAGCACTGACGTCATCCGAATATTCGCTTCCTAACCCAGCGTCAGACTGGTAACCAGGCATTAGTGCCAGATGGTTCAAAACTTAAGACTCAAATTAAGGAGCTCGAGGGGACCCACTAAAAGGAAAATTTCTCAAACCACACTTACCGATCTTCCCGACTCTTAAAAATAGCCGCAATTTCTTCAAACGTTTTATTCTTCGTTTCCGGAACTTTCCGGTAGGTGAATACCCAGAAGATGGCGAGCAAAACGCTGAATGGTAGGAAGACATAGCTGCCAAGTCCGAACTAGAAAGAGAAAGATGTGTTTAAGAACTTGACACGTGTCGGTCCGTAGCTTTGGGGGGGGGGGACCAAGAAGTGCAAACCCACACTGTCTGATGTTTCATAAGAAACAAAACAAGGATGCGCGGTCTCAACAGATAACACTTAAGAAGTTAGCTGTTATGTTTTTCAAACGTTAGGCATTGAATCCTTACGCATACAAGAAGAGCCGAATAAACAGAGCAGAAAAACACAGCAGACGTCAGACCAGCAGATTCGCTGATTTATCCTGGCCTGCCAATCGGGAGGTCGATCAGAGAGATCAGAGCACTGTTGATCAAACATATCCGCAAAAAGATTGCTGCAGCTTATGGTTCCATTGTGGCGAATAAGTTGCGTTTCAACCAATTCAATTTCAATTCAATTCAGTTATATTTCAACACTAATTACGGACTAGCCGAATAGCAGGTGGTAGAGTCAAACATACATTAAAAAGTAACCAAAATTATCGACATATACTAGAAAGTGGTCAAATTACATATAAAATGCTGAGAACAAACAATATAAGAAGTAACGATTAGGGAAATAGACAACGGGGAATAACATAATAACCTTGATGGAAATCACGGGAACGTATGTTTGGTAAAAAAAAAGTATTTTTTATTTTGCACTTGGCTGTGATGATGCGCACTTTAAGGGCGCTAGAAATTCATCTGTAATCAAAACCCTTGAGGCAAAAATTATCCTGGGCCCTTTGGAATCATGAATATATATGGTTTGGACAAAAATATTTTTTTTTTACTTTTCGGTTAAGATGCTCACTTTAAGGGTGCAAGAAATTCATTGCAAAGCAAAACACTTGAGGCAAAAATGATCATGGGCAATCATGGGCTCATGGAGATCATGAAAATGTAGATTTTGCTTAAAAGTATTTTTTGTACTTTGCGGTTAAGATGAGTACTTTAAGGGGTGGTCGGATCCGGGAAGTGCCAATTTCTAAGCCAGTCTTGTCAAGGGTCTAATGTTCAGGCCCAGGTTCATCGTCCTAGCACATCTGGAAGTACCCCAAATTGCGATCACCGAAATTCCGAACCCCCCTCCAACTCCCCCCAGACTGACCGAATCCGGGCCGGTTCTGTCACTGATGTATCTAGGGCTTACGCTTGTTCTTCCCCAAGTGTCATCCCAACCGCTACACTCTAAGCGTGTCACAAAATTTCCGCCCCCCGGGACTCCCCCATATTGATCGGATCCTGTCCGCACTTGAAATGGGACATCTGAGACATGAGTTCTTTCCGAATATCAAGTTTCATTAAGATCCTATCACCCCTTTAAAAGTTAGACATACCTCAAGATTCCGGATTCCCGCTCCCTCCACTCCCCCCACGATGGTCAAATCGGAGAAACGACTGTTCTTAAGTTAAAATTGTAGAGTCCCTGATATGCCTGCCAAGTTTCATCGTCCTAGCACATGTGTAAGCATCTTAAGTCGGGATCACCGGAATTCCGGAACCTTCCATCAACTCCCCCACAGTGCTCGGATCCAGTCCGGTCTTGTCAACTATGAATCAAGGGCTTGTGCTTGTTCTTCCCACCAAGTTTCACCCCGATCCGTCCGCTCTGAACATGTCACACGATTTCCGGTTCCCGGACCCTACAACTCCCCCCAAAGTCACCGGGTTCATTCCGGACTAGAAGTGTGACATCTGAGACACGAGGTATTTCCAAATATCAAGTTTCGCTAAGATCCGATTCCCCGTTCAAAAGTTATAAATACGTCAATATTCCGGTTTCCCCCTCCCTCCACTCCCCCCACGGTGGTCGGTCCAAATTAGTTTGGTCGGGTCCCTGAAATGCCTGCCAAGTTTCATCGAGCTAGCACATCTCGAAGTACCCGAACTCGCGATCATCGTACTAACCGACCGACAGACCGACCGACCGACGGAAAAGTGATCGGTACATGGCCCTTGGCCGGAAGGCAAGTGCCATAAAAATCAGGGCTTTGTGGTAGACGGCTAAACAGCAGATCTTTCGTCCAGTATGTTAGTGAGTTTTATTGACATTTTCCTATGCTATTTTTCGCAATGAAGAATTTTTTAATGAATAAAGTGAATTTGAATTTCCCCACAAAGAAAAATCTCGCAGTGTTTGTTCAGGTTGGACTCGCACGTAAATACAGTATTTACGGCACGTACATTCAAACTTGCCTGGAGTGTGCCTGTACAGCTTGGTACCAAGGACTCGCAAACGCACAGACTGAAAGACTCAAAGCAATCCAGAAAAGGGCTGTTAAGATTATGCTCGGCTCGGGCTATGTTTCATACGAGGATGGCTTGGTCAAGCCTGACCTGCCAACCCGTGCTAAAAGACGGCATCAGCTGGCTTTACCCTTATCACATGCGCATCGTGCCATTTTACTTGATTCTGAGACCCTACAAGAAGCAGGCCCAATACGCCACAAAGACAGAGGGACGCTGCTTTTCAGAGACTAGTAAGACCACCCATGTAATCGACTGATCGTTATCTGAAATCTTGTGTGCCTTACCCGATGCAAAATTTATCTCAAAATAGTACTATGAAGTAGCACGAAAAAGTTGCATGCAGTACTAATGATGCTATTAAATGCTTCTACTTCAAGGCTACCGTGTTACTGCATACTACTTTATGCTAATATTAGCAAGACTGGATGCTTTTATGGCAAGACAGGATGCTACTGGATACTACTACATAAGATTGGACTAGTCCGAGGCACAGTAAATGATAGTATTCGTTGGTATTACATAGTATTACATGCAACGTTTTCGTATTACTACCATACTACTACGCAGGCTAAAAATGTTTCATCGGGTATTTCACCTAATATTTTAATCCTAGTTAGGTACAGAGCAAAATAACACTAAGGAGTAGCGCCAAGACTTTCACACACATTCGAAAAGCAACGACAATAGTACGACCAGCGGTAGTGACCGTCCCAAAAGAAACCTAATCCGTCGTGCTGCACCGCTGGCTCCAGTAACTTCATGTTCTGAACACAGCAAAAAAAGGATACAATTTCCCCTGTTTCCTCGGTGGGTGCAGACCGCATCTTAGCTTTACTAGTGATTTGTAAACCCGCAAGTTTGTCTCGCTTAAAATGCCGCAAGTGTAGTGGGCAGCGCTATGATTATGGCCCATTCGCGAAGCAAGGAAAGCATAGCTCTTGACGCTACTTCCTAGTGTTATTTTGCCCTTGTTAGGTAGGTTATATGATATTCTTAAAGGACCCCTCTTGCTTATTCTGCCCTTTACAATATACTTAGCTCCCATTTGGAATTATAAGCTTCTAAAATTCCTACCTTTGTCTATTGTTCCGTTCCGTAACTACGAATTTTTAGCGCTTTTTCGGCCTTGCCGAGTTTTCGCAGCACCCAACGAAAAGTTTGCCGGAATCTTTAACGTCCACTGACAACTCTTTCACACATAAGGATGTGATAATCTTCTGTTTGTTACTTCTTTTATTTGCTTCATTTTCCCACTTTTTAACCAAGGCACGACCAGTTTTCAAATGTTTTGCGCCCAGCCGCCGCGTCGGAGAGCAGGAAGGCTGGATATAGTCGACAAGCGCTACAAGAGAGTCGCTGGTTTTTAGTCGAAAGTAATAGTATTGTCAAAAACGTTTTTTCTGATTCATTTCATAGGGATAAGATCATTTCTAGTAAGAGTTGTGCTTTAAGATGGACATATAGACGAACTGTCAATTTATATAATTGTGCCATGCGTTATTAGTGTGAATGGCGATCCAATGCTAGCATGTAGAATGTAAGCTATTAAGGAAGTAGCTTATATTGTTTATTTGTATTTATTCATTATGTATTTAGATCCATCTTGCTTTATATTAAGTTAGTATTTGTTGGTACTTAATTTTTGTGCCGTGGTCATCTGAGCTCTCGGCATCCAACATAACATTTAACTCAGGGATTTGCATCCATAGTTGCGTTTTTGCAGATACCATGGTATCTGATACCACGGTCTAAAGTCGTTTTTGCAGTTATCGTGGTATCTGATACCACGGTCAAAGGGCGTTTTTCCAATTATCGTGGTATCAGATGTTCAGACACTACGGTCCGACCGTGGTAACTGGTCGTGGTGCCTGAAAAGTCTTCTCACTTTCATCAAATTTTGTCAGATTGGTGAGAAAGAAGTTTAGCACTTGGTGATGTAATGTAACTGGATATCTGTTTTTCTTTTGGGATGACTTCGAAAACTGCAATTTCGGCAATAGTCGTTTTTGCAGAGCACCGTGTATCAGATACCACGATAACTGCAAAAACGACTAATTGCAGATCCAGTTACCGTAGTAACAGATACCATGGTATCTGCAAAAACGCAACTCATGTCTTGAATGGGATAATGCTTATGATTGCGCAAAGACGAATATTATACTCGGCGAATAAGGTCACCCCTGCTTTACTCACATTTAAAGCCGGGAATCCTATTCCGACCAGGAAATTAGCCGTCCAGTTAACCAAGACAGCTAAGGACATCGCAGCAGGTCTTGGTCCCTGAGAGAAGAGCTCCGCGGTAATCATCCAGGGAATGGAGCCGGGTCCAACGGCGAAAAATACGACGAAAATGAGCACAGAGACGACGGATAGATACGTCACCCAATGAATAAGCTCCTAGAAAATGAAGAATATAAATTAAATACATATAACTGTAATAGCAGTTTTCAAAATCGACGGTGAAAGCAAACCAGACAATAGACGACCATCCCGTCGGATATTATTATTCTTCTGCGGGGCAGAACTCAGTACACAAATGACCCATTTTCTCGATCCCACAATACAGAGTTAAGCCGGCTTCACACTGACTTAAGACCCCTTTCACACTGGAGTACTTAGGCCTCTTAAGTGTACTTTATGCGTCTAAAGTTGCACTTAACGTAAGAAATCTCACTTAACTTTAGTATTTTTCAAAGTTGAAAATTTTTCAACTTTCTACACTCAAAGTTAAGTGCACTTAAGGCTGACTTAAGGAAGAGAGGAGAATATTCGCTGATGATGAAAGGGTGAAAATCTAGGAAGAAATGAAGAAAATTTACTTAGCTTCAGCTCCTTGGTGTGAAAGGCCTAAGTACAGTGTGAAAGGCTTACTTAACTTAACGTAACTTTTGCTACTTAACTTTAGTTCTTAAGTGGCAGTCTGAAGCCGCCTTTAATGGTAAACCATCACCAGTGTGTCGGAAGGGGGGGGAGCGGCAGCACTACCCCAACTTCTTGAGAATCGGTAGAATTTTGGGCCGGAGGCCCAAATTTTACTAAAATCATTCGGTAAATTTTCGGAAAAACAACTATTCGGAATATTTAAGGGGATTCGGTAGTTATACAAATATCGAATAGGTTATGGGTAAAACTCTGTTCGGTTAATGGTCGGGATTCAGTATAATTACCAGGATTCGGTAGTTATCACAAATTCTGTGAACGAATTTACTGAAATTATTCAGTTTTTTTTATGCCTATTATTCGGTATATTTATTGAGATTCAGTAGTTACACAGAGTTCCGGACAGGCTAGCGGTCCAAGACTATCTGGTATCATGATTGGGACTCGGTAGTTTTTTCGGTATAATTGCCAGGATTCGGTAGTTACCACGAATCCTGACTTTCGGTCCAATTTTGACGAAATTATGCCGAATCCGAATATTAGTCCGTAGTTTTCCGATATCAAAACAAGAAACAGAAAAGAAGAAGAAAAAAAAGTATGTCTGAATGTCCAAAAGATGTTGTACAAGATGTTAAGCCGTGACGTTTCAGTGCGTAGAACTGGGCGCGACTCTAGGCTAGCAAAGAGTGCAGCAACGCTCATGTGATACAAATAACGCTTCGACTGACCACGCTAAGACAATGTTTCGAAGTTCTCCACCAGGTGAATAACTTTGCCGCCTCAGATGAAGCGCGGCCGCACTCATTGCCGGTATCGAATGACGCTCAATTCTACGCAGTGAAAATTTCTCGTCGTTTTGTTATTTTAAATTTGTATACTTTAATTGGGTACTTCGACTGGCTGGTAGTTGACTTCGTAAAAGCAAGTGAATAAAAATGATACTGTTCAAAGTCAACTGACGTTCAAAGACAGACAGATAGATAAACAAAAATTTACGAATCGACTTTAGTGGTTACACAGTCAAATTCAACGAAAAATCAACAAAAATCAACGAAAATATTTACAATATCTGCGTCACTACACTTAAAAATCAATCATGTCTCATATGGGACAGAGTTTGGGTACCCTCTAACTTGTCATTCGTTCTGGTCGATTTCTGACATTTTGGTAGAGAGGATCAAGGACAAATAAGCACCAGAACCTCCCTCTCAGTATCTCTGTAATACGACCATGCGGAGTCGAATAGATCCCTGTACTCTGCCCGATGCAAACTAGTGGCAGGAGCTACGCGGAATATCACAATCCGTTACCTCTTCAAACAGCTATATCGCAGTAAAGCTCCGGAGAAGAAATTTCCAAAGTAAAACCCGATTGGTTGTCTTCATTGTAACGTGACATGTGACGCGCTGCAGAGCGGGTCAGCACGTCCCGCACCTTTTCCTTTGATATTCGCAGCAGCGAAGAGGGAAGTAGGCGGGCATCAACTCAAAGCTCAGCAATTAGTTAGCTCAGCTCAGTTTTTTCAGGGTATCCATAGTCACCGCATGGGAGAAAAGACGGAGGTTCTTTTGGCTTATTAGATCTTGGGGGAACGAAGGATTTGGGAATGGACAGGGCTGTGCAATGGGCTGTGATTACAGGTTTGTTTCCTTCCCCGAAGTTGAACCAGAGGATTGACAGCCTGACGAGGACCCTTGCCAAAAAGGGCCGAAATATCGCTGATGAAGAATCGTAGCTGACGTACCCGTTGTAAACATTGTTTGAATAAAAGTGGACAGGGTGAGATACCATGGATGAACCAAAGTCGGTGCTTACTTCCTTTCTGAGCTCCTGCAGTGTTTTGAGGTTAAAATGTTGGGGTATGGAAGTTGCGGTTCTCTATCAATTGTAAAAAGAGCAGCTTCCGTATTAAAACCTCTACTGTACTTGAATAACTGAGACTCGAATAAACGCCAAAGATAAGCCGGCTTTTACGCTCGGCTATCAGTATCGTCCCTGCTTTTCTAATATATTCGACTTACCCTAACAAGGAGAGAGATGGTGATGAAGACAGAGAAGATAAACATCCCTCCAAGTCCCCAAAGGTGTAGCGTTCTCCGTCCCGCGCGATCCATCAGTGGGATGGAGATTAACGTCATCACGACCATAATCGCCCCTGGAAAATGGAAATGGATTACGGCCCTTGTTTGATGTCAGACACCAGTCAGGGTCACTCTTACAAAGCGGGGGGGGGGGGACTATTTTCCTACAGAGAGCCTTGGCGCATACAGGTGTCGATCGCCTGTTTCCGTAGCTTCCACCAGTACAGAAATTTCCCGACGGTCGATCCGAGGAGGAAACTAATCTGAAATCGGGTCGAAATGTGTTTCACTTTGTCTGAGTCGATATCAGGCGGGAAATTTCCGTATGGGCAACGAGGAACAAAACTTTAGGTAACAAAATTCTCTCTCCCCTTTAAACCGGAATATCCGTCCGCCTAAGCATGAGCTGGCACGGATAAGGCCAATCAGGTCCGCTGCAAAGCCGGTGCCAAAACTCCTCCCTCTGACTGTTTTGCAGGCTAACACTCATAGAAGTATATGCAGCATTGGTGCATATATGGATCATTTAAGTTAGACAATTAAAAGTATGTGCGGTTAGTTGGAGATTGAGGGAAGTTGTTTTTTCAAGTTCATTAAAAGTTCGCCCCTGGTTCACCCGTATTATGACTGTAAAGGATGTAGTGTTTTTGTTTTGTTTTTGTTAATGGCCCAAGGGCTTCATTAAACATCTATCTATCTAAGCCAACGACACTATGCTCAAGACTCAAAATGCCCACGACTCAAATGTCCACGGTTCAGAATGCCCACAATTGAACTATTTGAGGTGTCCATTCCGTACTAAACTGGAATTAGGGGTAAGTGTGCAACGGAAGGAGTATACCGAGTACTGAAATGGCGACAATCGTCTGCTGAACTGGTATAATCTCAGTAACAATATAACCTCCCACCTGATGCACCAATAAACAATCGTATAAGTTCGCAGCTGAAACTAAAAACGGTTAAAATCAAAACAAAGAGACACAGTAACACATTTGTGCCATTTTTCGTTAACATGTTGAATAAAACGTCAGTGTTACATTAATATTTGTAGTATTTAGTATTTATGTAACTCGTTAATGATTTTTTTGTAAAGACAATCAAATTAGCTAGCTAGCAAGTTTATGTCTAATAAACCTTACATACTTACTTACTTAACACTATAGTATTCTGCCGAATTCTGAAAAACAAACTGAATCGATCTTGAAACTGTTATATCTGATCAAGAACAATTCGTAACTTCACTATGCAAGTTGAACGGAGGATTTGGATCGCCTAGTTTCGCTTTCGGTGTTGGAACAATTTTATACTATTTATTTATTTCCCTCAGAACCGAGGAGTACAAAATAATGTATAAAACAGAACTATGCCTAAACCATCCTTTCCATTCAATGACACATAAATACCATAACAAATACACACGATTTTTTTTAAATTCACACGACGGTTTAGGAGTGTAAACCACATTTCTTCTGTACTTTCACGCAAATACTTTTGAACCAATCAACAAACAATAAAATATTTCCTTTCAACACCTTTTTCGCGGTATCCTGTCCCTTATAATCTCGTTGTCCGTTGTCCCAGTATTATTTTGGAGTTTGGACTCCCTTGTAAACAGTTTGAGCCGTCGGCATTTTGAACCACTACGATTTTATTATATTTGCATTCTGGACTGTCGGCATTTTGGAAGATTTCAATTTCGGAATCTTCGACCTCACTTGCGGGTATTTAGAGCCGGGCATTTTGAACGGGGGCATTCTAAGCGTGGGCAATGATACCGTGGTGATTTTGGGACCCACTCGTCTTGCGTCCCGATGAAAAATTTTTCTCAAAATAGTAGTACGAAGTTGTACCAAAAAGTAGCAGGAAGTACTAACTGATGCTCCTCCATGCTTCTACTTCAAGGCTATCGTGTTACTGCATTCTATTGCATGCTACTATTAGCAGGGCTGGACGCTACTATGGCAAGACAGGATGCTACTGGATACTACTACTTAAGATTGGCCCAGTCTGAGGCGCACAAAATGATAGTTTTCTTTACTATTACATATCAATACATGCAACTTTTTCGTTGGCTACAAATTTTTCATCGGGATGCTCGATATGAGCAAAGCTTTGTGCTTCACTTGTCAAGATTTATATTCCGGGTCAACGCTGTAACCTACGTTCACACTTTTCGATTGTAAATACTGATTCTTCTATTAAGTTATTTTGGACCTGTTAAAAACGACTTTAGACCGTGATATCAGATACCAGGGTATCTGCAAAAACGCAACTAATGCACTGGGTGCATACTGGTTCAATAAATCGGAACGAAATACTGTGCTCCGCCACTGCTCTCACGAGCTTCTAAGTGAGGTTCTCGACAGCAATGAGCGTAAGACCATCAAAGGAGTCTAAACCACTCATTTTTCAAAACAGATCCGGCAATAGGTCTTAAAATGTTCTCAACATTAACAAAAGCCTACCACAGAATGAGCTGTGGCAGTTTTCATCGAACGAGCAGACCATCCTAGCTGTATCCCGATGAAAAATTTGTAGCGTGCGTAGTTGTATGATAGTTGTGCGAAAAAATTGCATGTATTGATATGTAATAGTAAAGAATACTATCATTTATTGTGCCTCAGACTGGGCCAATCTTAAGCAGTAGTATCCAGTAGCATCCTGTCTTGCTATACTACACTGTACACCTCGCTGGTCAGGCCCATTCTCGAATACGGGCACTGCTCAGTTAGACCCTTTTACAATAGAGATATTGATGCCCTCGAGACTGTTCAGCGGCGGCTCACGAAATTCCCGCCTAAACTTAGACATCTCTCATCCCAGCAAAGGCTTGAAAGACTGAAACTCCCTACGCTGGCATGCCGTTTCCACAGGGGGACCTCATTGAGACATGCAAGCTATGCCACGGTATGTACGAAAACGTCGAAGCTGGCGACATCCTCAACTTCAAATTTAACAACTTACGCGGTCACAGCCTCAAACTCACCGCAGAGAGGTTCTGCAAAGATATTGGTCGGTGGACTTTCAAAAACCGCGTGCCGCCCCATTGGAATCAACTGCCCGAAGAAACAGCAAACTCTCCATCACTGAGCAGATTCAAGAAAGAAACTGATGAAATTTATCTTTCCCAAATGTACGACCCTGAATGTTTCAAAAGAACTTCGTAGAGGCTTTGTGGCCTAACTGTTTTTGGCAATATATTATTATTATTATAGTAGCATCCAGTCTTGCTAATAGTAGCATACAGTAGAATGCAGTAGCACGGTAGCCTTGAAGTAGAAGCATGTAGTAGCGTCAGTTAGTACTGCATGCTACTTTTTCGTACAACTTCATACTACTATTTCTAGATAAATTTTCATCGGGATAGTTTCGATGTAAAGTCTCTATCCCTACTTGCCCCCCCCCCAAAAAAAAAAAACTGCAACAATTTGTTCCTTACCAATGCCAGTTGTAGCATACTTCGCCGCTTCCTCCGAAAGTCCAGCATTCTGAAACAGCAACGTGGAGTAGTAAAACACCTGAAAAAAAAATATGCAACTTCTGCTTTTCGAGATACCAACAAACTTCTAAAGTATTACTGTATCGCTCCAATTTCACAACACGGGCGTACAGTTCAACAGATTAAAATTGCCCGGGAGGAAAAGACAGATCAATTGATACTCACACTCTATCGCAATAGTTGTGTTTTTGCAGATACCATGATATCTGATACCACGGTCTAAACTCGTTTTTGCGGTTATCGTGGTATCTGATACCACGGTCTAAAAGCGCTTTTGCAGTTTTCGTGGTATCTGGCCATTTATCGTGGTATCTGAAAAAGTCACTTCATTATCATCAATTTTTGTCAATTGGTACGGAAAGACGTTTGGCACTTAGTGATGAAACTGAATATCAGTTTTTCTTTTGGGATGACTCGAGAAGCGCAATTTCGGCAATTGTCGTTTTTGCAGAGCAACCGTATATCAGATACCACGGTAACTGCAAAAACGACTAATTGCAGATCCGGTTACCGTGGTAACAGATACCATGGTATCTATTGGTATCTGCAAAAACGCAACTAATGTCTCTTCATTGTGAAAGCAGACTACCTATTATGAGCCCTTCTAGCAACCGATTCTTACTTACAAGTCCATCTCCCCGTGATGACATGGTACCAAACTGTTCTTACACCGGAATACACCGGAAACAAATAATAAGTGCACCAACTGGCAAAAGCTGCAAATCCCTCAACACCGAAGATGATGATGGTCCAACAGTCGATTGTTGCTCACAAGGGGTCGCCGTCACTACCCCCACCCGTCGATTCACCCGCCCGTCAATGCACCCAATCTAAAAATCCGTCGATTCACCCAACCGTCGATTCACCCAAACGTCGATTCGCCCAACGTCGATTCGCCCAACCGCTGATTCGTCCAACCGCTGATTCGCCCACCCGCTGATTCACCCACCCGTCGATTCGCCCACCCTTCGATTCGCCCAATGTCGATTCACCCAACGTCCTGTTGCTTGAGCGTCGATTCGCCCAATTCTATGATCCGTCGATTCGCCCACCCGTCATAAGACCCAAAATATCCGTCACAACCCCCACTTTTTCCGACGGTTGGCCTACCCGTCACAAGACCCAAGAAATCCGTCGATTCGCCCAAAAAATCCGTCACAATCCCCACTTTTTCCGAAAGTTCGTCTACCCGTCACAAGACCCAAAATATCCGTCGATTCGCCCAATTTTCAAAACCGACCTTTGATCCAGTGCGGCTCTTTTCATTGAACGCGATGGAACAAAGCGACTGAGTCACAGGGGAGTAATTAAGAAGGATACAATACCGTCCGATGTAAATAAGGGTGAAAACTAGTCAATACAGCTTGAGCCAGAATGATGAGAAGCATGATATAAGACCACGGTGCTGATAATGAAAGAGGAAATGGAGGATGAATGCAAGAGTAAAATATCAATGAGCTACCATGTTTTTAAGTACAACATGTACCGAAAGCGGTAGGCTACATGTTGCGATTATTTGGTCGGTTAAAGGAAATTATAACGCCACACGATCATTCGATTCTCAATAGATTAAAATTTGACTGGTACTCCTTTGGTCGGCAGACTCGACCCAAAGTCGGCTAGAAGTTGGGCGGCAGGAATACCAAAGGTTCCGACGGAAACCCAGAGGAGAATATTTATGAAACTATTACAGCTGGAATACTGAAGCTCCAAGGGATATTCTGATCCATTTTATGCTTCCTTGTATATGACCCTTGTCGGATGAATCGGAAATTGTACTAATTAGTCGGTAGCTTTACAAGCTTCTGCAGAACAGCTGGCCGACGACAATTATAAGTCAACTTTTTCACTTAAGTTATTACCGGATTTCTTTTGTTGTTCCGGGCTGAACCTGATTTTAGCTGAACCGGTCCAGCAGGAAAAATGGGCTGACGCTCATAATGACCATGATCACAACGCCCACGACTCAAAATGCCCACTATTCAAAATGTCCACGATTCAGAATGCCTACGACCCAGCCCACGGTTCAGAATGCCCACGATCGTACAGTTTGAGGTGTTCAGGCCGTAGTAAATTGGACCTAGTGATGAATGTGAAACGAAAGGCGCGGACCGAGTATCAGGATGGCAATAATCGTGCATTGAAACTGTTCAGTTACAATGTAATTTCGAATTCTGAAAATAGAAATGAAACACCAACAGTGAGCTCAAAACTCTTATTTTTAACGATTCTTACCTTCAGGGTGCAAGGTTTAGATCGCCATTTCTTCGTACTTTCGCGCAAATCATTCTAGTTTGATGAATTATAAAATAATCCTTTCATAATTTTCCGTAGTAATCCTGTCCCTTTTAATCTCGCTGTCCGTTGTCCCAGATCATTTTGACCTCCCCTACCGACAGTTAGTCGTCGGCACTTTGAACCAGGACGATTTTAGCCTTCCCTGAGAGCATTTTCAACTGTCGGAATGACATTTTTTATAATTTTGATTTCACCCTGAATTACGGCATTTTGAGTCGGGCATTGTGAGGTGGGCAAAAAGATCGTGCTGATTCTGGGAACCACCCGAAAAACGTCTATGATATCCCCATTTTTGTTTGTTTATGGTTTTCATGCCCCTATCTCGGCACTCTGATCGGTTCTGGTCAAACTTTTACAAGACATTACTTACCGTTTTTCAACGGCACGAAAATATGTGTATTAATTCTCCAGCCTGATACTTGGCCTTAGAACAAAGCTTTTATCAAGTAAGGGAAAACTGGAATATCCAGTATCCAGTTTCACAGAAGTGCGAAAAGTATCACTAGTAGATCGCTAGATTGCGTGTGGAATTGATGAAAAACTCATTTGCGGGAGGTTTTAAAGTGGGGAAGACATTTCCGGAAAATGCTTGGCTCTAATGAGACTTGTCGTAAGAGCTGATGAGCTAATTGACCCGTTTCTAGGTCCGAACCGTAACTGCCTGTGGTTAGGATGTTGAAAGGGCATGTTGTGGCCATACCCCCTCCTCCCCCCTCCAGCTTCCCCTCATGTAAGGCGGATGGTCTTACTAGCATCAAAAATTATATATCTGTGACGTAATTTAGTTCAATAACAAATAACACTTCGCTACACTTGTGATATTTTCTGTTATGATTTCGCAATTGTTGGGTACATAATGAATATTATAACTCTTGGGAATCACGAGAATGTATTGTTTGGTAATTTTTTTTGCACTTGGCTGTGAAAAAAGTTCCGTTCGAAAGTTACACACTTCTCAATTTCCCGGATTCCCCCTCCCTCCACTCCCCCCACGGAGGTCGGATCTTCCAGGTTAGTTTGGTCGGGTCTTTAATATGCCTGCCAAGTTTCATCGTCCTAGCACATGTGTAAGCACCTTAAGTCGGGATCACCGGAATTCCGGAACCCGCCCTCCAACTCCCCCCACAGTGCTCGGATCCGGTTCGATCTTGTCAACTCTGTATCTAGGGCTTGTGCTTGTACTTCCCACCAAGTTCATCCCGATCCGTCCACTATGAACATGTCACACGATTTCCGGTTCCACCCTCCAACCCCCCCCCCCCCCCCCCAAAGTCACCGGATCCATTCCGGACTTGAAGGGAGACATCTGAGACAAGAGGTCTTTCCAAATATCAAGTTTCATTAAGATCCGATCACCTGTTCGAAAGTTATGCATGCTGCTAAATTCCGGATTCCGCGGTCTCCCCTCCCCCCCCCCCCCCCCCCCCCCAAGGACGGATCAGGCAGATGACTATTCTCAAGTTGGTTTGGTCGGGTCCCTGATATACCTGCCAAGTTTCATCGTCCTAGCACGTCTGGAAGTACCCTAACTTGAGGACAGTGGCATGACAGACAGACCGAAAAGTGATCGGTATATGGCACTTGAGCGGAGCTGCAAGTGCCATAAAAACGGTAGCTCTTTTTTCTGATGTTTTACTCTTGCATTCATCCTCTTTTTGATGCTTCTGATCAATCTGCCCCAAGCTATATTTACTAGTTTTCACCCTTATTTACATGGGACGGTATCGTAACCTTCTTAATTACTCCCCTGCGACTCAGTCGCTTTCTGATACCGCGTTCAATGATAAAGGCCGCGCCAGGTCAGAGGTTGATTTTGAAAATTGGGCGAATCGACGGATATTTTGGGTCTTGTTACGGGTAGGCGAACTTTCGGAAAAAGTGGGGTTTGTGACGGATTTTTTGGGCGAATCGACGGAGTTTTTGGGTCTTGTGACGGGTAGGTTAACTGTCGGAAAAAGTGGGGGTTGTGACGGATTTTTTGGGTCTTATGACGGGTGGGCGAATCGACGGTTGAGCGAATCGACGGGTGGGCGAATCGACGGATTTTAGAAGTGGGTGAATCGACGCTTCACGAAACCGAGGTTGGGCGAATCGACGGTATGCGAATCAACGGGTGGGTGAATCGGCGGGTGGGTGAATCGACGGGTGGATGAATCGACGGGTGGGTGAATTGACGGGTGGGTGAATCGACGGGTGGGTGAATCAGCGGATGGGCGAATCAGCGGGTGGGCGAATCGACGGATATTTTGGGTCTTGTGACGGTTAGGCGAACTGTCGGAAAAAGTGGGGGATGTGACGTGTTTTTTGGGTCTAATGACGGTTGGGCGAATCGACGGGTGGGCGAATAGACGGGTCCCCCTCACAAGTCCTCTACATGTCTCACAATTTGGGTCGGCCTATTTTTGGTTTCGGTGTGTACCTTACTACTGAAGTCGTCAACCCCTCTAAGCTTTCAAACTACTGTATCTCATGAAGGAATTTTTGTACAAAAAAAAAAAACGGTCTATGCTTTGATCAGCTCATGAAGGTCTATCGAGTGCCGTTGAAAAAAAAAAATCTATCCGTAATAGTTCAAAGGTTGACTTTTGCCGTAAGGCCAACTTTTTAATATCACCACTTAGAAAGAAACAAAGGCAAAGCTCTAATTTCTTTAGTAATGATAGAACTTTTAAAGTTTAAGAGGCCCATCTCATATCATTTCTCTTCCTCAATCCCAAATGTAAGAAATGAAATGATAAACTCGGCTGAAATCACGAAAAGAAATGGGTAGAAACAATAGATTGCAGCACTTCCGTACCCGTGGGAAAATTACACTTTTTTGTATTCTGTAAATTTTTCTATTTATCACTCAAAGAAGTGGTCTGTGGGGCCAGGGAACTGCCGCACATATTTAGCCTTTTAGATTTTTAGTCCATCTTCAATTTAAAACTGGTGCCTGTCTGCTTGCCTGCTAGAACGAGCTTTCCATTCGAAAGCAGAAACATGGTTTGTAAGTAAGTAAGTAAGTAATTTATTTATGACCCGCCATTTTGAAAAGGCGGAGTAAATGACGAAAATAAAGAAAATAAACAAAACACATATATACACACAGAAAAAGAAACTTAATTTTTAATCTTCGGTCAGGAAGCAGTGGACGACATCGTGTGCTGGTTGGGCCTTGTTGTCCATGAGTTTTGAAAGTGATGACGAAACATCCAAAAGGGTAACACTTGCGTCTTGAATTTTGAATTTCTCCGTCAATGTATGGTTATGACATAATTTCGGCAAGTGGAGCAGGTGCTTTGCATATTTAAAATAACATGATCTTATCTTTTTAATCTCCTTCTTTCGCAGAATATGAGTGACGCCAGAACGAAATAGTATAGAAGGAGCGCAGAAGGTGCTGTACAAATTTCCCAAAGCTTTACGATTATAGCGCCCCCGGTTGGGGACGATGCGCCCATAGGCGCTATGGATCGACTTATCAACTTCTTGAACAACCGAAGAGCAAAATTTTGACAATGAAGATTTGAATGTTATGCCGAGCCACCGTAGAGAGTCTGTTGATTTGACGATGAACGATCCAAGAGATATGGAAGCTTTAGATGCACTCGAACAATTTGACGAAGGGTTGAAATGCAGGTACTCACATTTTGAAAGGTACAACTTCAAGGCCAATTTTCAGAAGTTCTGACGACAGCTTACTTACATTTTTTGTGAGTGTGGATCGGCTACGGCTTACTAAGAGCAAGTCGTCCGCGTAGGCTATGTAGCTGAAGGCATAGTCTTTATAGAAGTAAGCAGGAAGCAAAGAATCGAGACAAGAAGATATGGCCGATTTGAAGATGTAGGGAGATAAGACTCCCCCTTGGCGAACACCAGTTCGGACAGAAATAATCTCTGACAAGCTACCTTGCCATTTGAACCTTCCTGAAGAATGACCATACCAAAATTTTAACAGATAGACGACAGACAGATTCACGCCAGAAGTAATGAGAGAAAATAGGGCCTGAGAATGCGTTATATTGTCAAAAGCACCAGCTCTATCTATAGAACATATATGTATAGAAGACTTGTCGCGGGTAGCCTGTTTCATCATTTTTGTCAATATGTGATGCGCGTGTGCACAACTGGCGCTCGAACGGAATCCAAATTGCATTGAACCAAAGCTACATTTTTCAACTAGTTCTGGAAGAAGGACGTATTCCAGGATTTTGCTTATGGTACAAGAAACTGTAATTGGCCGATAGCTTTTGCAAAGGTCCGCGTCTTTCCCTCGCTTAATCACCGATGTTATAGTACCCAGGAGGAAACTATTCGGAACCAAACCTTGGCATAAACAAATTTGAAATAGCAGCTGAAGGTGTTGTGTTAAAGCTGGACACTCAATTTTGAAAAAATCGGCAATAAGGCCATCAGAATCTGTAGCACCAGTTCTTCTTAATTTTCGGAAAGCAATTTCGATGGAAGAACAAGTAAAGGGAAGAACAGAAGGTTGAAATATTTTCCTTGGTAGGTATTTAAGAAGTACATTTTCAAAGTGCGCTGAATCTGGTTTTTGCAACCACTGAATAGACCATGGTAGTGGTTGGTCCAATCAGCCATAGTTAGCGCGGAAGGCAAGAGTTCTTCCCAGGCAAGAGTTCTACGGAGCTTGCCAAAATGCAATGTCATATTCATCAATCAGGCCCAAGGTCCACACTTTAAAAACCGCACAGGTTAGACCCTTACCACTTTCTAGCAATAAGTTGAAATTTGGGTAGGCTACTGGAAAAAAAAACAAAAAAAAAACACAAAACCAAAGTGTTGCTCTCGCAACACAATTTGAACAATATGTACGCGATGGAGGTAAGACATGGCTTGGGGCCTTTCAGTTCACATTTAAGGTCGAGTTCTTTGCTCATTTCATCTAAGGTCCTATCCAACTTAAATAGTCCTCCTAGTACAACTTCGCCCAACTCCCTTAGGCGTGTTTGTTAGAAAGATTTTTGTATCATTATCTCTCCTAAGGCTAGAAAAGGCAAGGAAATTGTCTCTGATTCCTCGAATACAAATGAAAAGCCCCTTTGTCTACGACCTCCTTTCTTATGATAATCCGCTTAAAAGGTGAGGCATATAGCGTCCAAACAAATCTGTCTAGTGATATCATGTGCTCCGGAATGAACACCTAGGTCCAAGTCGTCGAGAGGGGCGAAAGAGTGCGGAGATACAGGGACAACAACTGCATCGAAGAAAAAAAAGAAAAAGATGCGTAGTAGTAAGAAATGAGTTTCATCGGAGTGAAAACGAAAAGGGGGCAGGACCCGTGTTCTAATTTTCGCCTTCTTCTTCATGAAGAGTTGAAAAGAAAAAACACTGTTGTGGTGTAATTATTAAATATTCATTCAGCTCAAGCTGACTGCGAATCGTATCTGACAGTGCAAAACGGATAGGTCAGCTGAGTTCTATAAGAGCTGTATTTCGGTCAGAGCAAAATAACAATAGGGAGTAGCGTCAAGACCTGTGCTTTCCTTGCTTCGCGATCGGGCCATACTCAGAGCGCCGCCCACTAGCTTGCGGCATTTTAAGCGAGACAAACTTGCGGGTTTAGAAATTTATAGTAAAGCTGAGATGCGGTCGCCACACATCGTGGAAACAGGGGAGGTTTGTATCTTTTTTTTTGCTGTGTTCAAAATATGGAGTTACTGGAGCCAGAGGTGGTGCACGTGCACGCCCGACTGAGTTTCAGTAGGGACGTTCACTATCGCTAATGGTGCCAGTGTCACTTCTATTCGAGTGTTTGTCAATTTTTTCAAGTCTTGGCACTACTTCCTAGTGTTATTTTGGTTTGAATTCGGCCCTTCTTGGCAAGGGTCTTTTCATGCTCAAGCCGCTGAGACTGGAAAAGGAACATGTGAAAAAAATAAACTACAGATTTCTAGCTTGGCCTTAAGTATCTAATTTGGTGAATCTGTTTGTGAGAGTCGCTTGGAGATAAAGTTGGTGTGATTTCATTTTAGACATGGTTGCTGTTTTTGCTGCTCGATTGGGCCGTTGGTAAGGTAGAGATTTTTCCGCATTTGGGTTGACTTGGGTTTTATTGTGGAGAGGGCTTAGGGTCTGAATTTCCTTTCACTTATGATTTCGTTCCATGTTTCTGTAGTGAGAACTCGCCTGTGTCTCAGTTTATACTTGTATGGTTTTTCGAAATTTCACCTTCTCTTATGGTTTGGTGGAGTCTGGTGCACGTTGCAAGAATTTGGGCGTTTTCGAAATGTATTATGTGGGATGGGTTTTCAAAAATGTGTTCTGCCAGTGTCGATTTGACGATACAGTTTGGACGGTGTCCACTGGAAACTGCGTGGTTCGTTTTGACGCATCCGTTTTCACTGTCGAATATGTTGTAATTATTCTCCTTCTTCCTCGACAAATTTCAATGTTTGTAGCCTTGTTTTTGTAACATCAACCTAATTGACGAACAAAGGTCCGACTAACTAGACTTGCTTCATTTTGTCAAGGAACAGGTCTTCGACTGTTTGGACCAGAGTTTTGACATCGTGCAGAAGGGTCGGGGTAGATCAACCTAAACAACTTAATAGCAGGAAGACAGGAAAGTAGCGTCGTGGAAAATGGAGCGGTCCACTACCTAGCTTTGGTTTTGGTCCCGAGCAAAATAACACTAGGGAGTAGCGCCAATACCTATGCGTTCCATGCCTTGCAAACGGGCCATGCTCATAGCGCCGCCTACTACGCTTGCGGCATTTAAAGCGAGACAAACTTTTGGGTTCAGAAATTTCTAGTAAAGCAAAGGTGAGCCCTGTACGCACCAAGGAAACAATGGAGGCTGTATCATTTTTTTGCTATGTTCAGAATATGAAGCTATCGGAGCCAGCGCTGGTGCCTGGTGATAGAGTGATTGAGTTTTAGTAGGGACGTTCACTATCGCTAGTGGTGCTAGTGTCACTGCTATTTGAGTGTGTGTCACTTTTTCCAAGTCTTGGCACTACTCTCTAGTGTTATTTTGCTCTGTTTTGGTCCGAACGCTATACTGATGAACGTGAGAGTAAACAAACAATAATATACCACAACACGTACTGTTTCGGGTTAATTTTGTAGAAAGATCAATCGGATTGGTCAACAGAGCGATTGTTTTAACGAGAAACCAACCGCTAAACGGCGATGATTGTTGCAACTCATCTATCACAGTTTCCTGTCTTTCCAGTGCTTTCGGTCAGAGCAAAATAACACTAGGGAGTAGCGCCAAGACCTAAGCTTTCCTTGCTTCTCAAACGGGCCATAGTTGTAGCGCCGTCCGCTAGGCTTGCGGCATTTAAAGCGAGACAAACTTGCGGGTTTACAAATTATTATTGGCAAAGCTAAGATGCGGTCTGCAGACATCGTGGAAACAGGGGAGGTTTATCTTTTTTTTGCTGTGATCAGAATATGAAGTTGTTGGAGCCAGCTCTGTTGCACGACTGATTTCGATGCGATAACTTCATATTCTAAACATTCCAAAAAAATGAGACAGCCTCCACTGTTTCCTTGGTGTTTGCAGACCGCACCTTTGCTTTACTAGAAATATCTAAATCCGCAAGTATGTCTCGCTTTAAATGTCACAAGCGCAGTGGGCGGCGCTACGAGTATGGTCCGTTTGCAAAGCATGGAGAGCATAGGTCTTGGCACTACTCTCTAGTGTTATTGTGCTCTGGACAAGACCTACAATACCATGAACGGTTGAGGTTACTGTAGCTTCCCAGTCTCTCATACCGACACAAACGTGGCGAAATCCTGATAGTCAGGAAATCGTTATACCCACCATTACCCCTGGATTATTCGAGAGCACCCAATCAAAGTCGAGAAGAAGCCATTCCAGAAGCTCCAAATGACCAGCTGTAAGAGGCGCGAACGGCATAGTGTTTGATCCGTATGGAACGCCCCACTATGGAACAGCCTTTCGGAAAAAAGATCAACGCTTCTACCCTGGATGGCTTTCAAAAAAGGAGTGGACGAAGACTGGAGAAATGCTGAGTGTCGGCTACACTGGGATGCAAGTGAGCCGATGTCACAACAACATCTGCCAACCAAGGAATGTCGGCTAAACTGGGGTGTCAGTGAGCCGATGTAACACCAAGCTACAAACCAGCGAGAGACTACACGAGGATCACCCCACTACATCTCGCTGGAAGTGCGATTTAACGTAGAAAAACTTCAGGAAAGTATAAATTAAGAAAATTGGAGAAAATTAAAAAAAGGACATGAATTTAGTGGAGTAGGATTCCTTTGGTATCGCGGGCTTCCCCAGATTAAACCCCGACCGTGAACGGATAGTTCGGCATAAAAGACTGGTGTGACAATTCTAACAAAGCAGAGAAGGGACAAAGGAGTGTATGAACCTGATAACCATTGGAATAGACATTCCTAATTACTACTTCAGACAAAGTTTGGTTTTAACAAGAAAACTTTTGTTTCTCAGCTTGATTCGCACTGACAATAATACTTTGCTTCGATCCAGGAATGTACTGTCACGTACACGCAGTAGACGGATGTTACACATGATTCGCACTTCAGCGATTTCGCGCAAAAATATGCGTTTAGCGACATAAGAGCAACAAAAGTAGTAGATGGTTGCCAACATCTTCCTTACCCAATGAGAAATGAAAAGATTTCCCCATCGGGGGAGAATCGAAAGTAGAGCATACCACCGGATCAGTGTTGACAGATCGTGATCCAAGAAATACGCCATTGTCTTTGAAAGATATGCCAAAAATACGCCAAAATTTCTTTTTATCCCAAATTGCAAGAAATCTCCCAAAACTTATAAGGACTGTCAATAGAACCCAAACAATTTTAATACACCAGCAAAATAAAATCCGCCAATACGGCAACACTGCCCCGGATTCGAGCAGAACCAATAGGTCTGAATCGCTCAGCCTTTACCTAAGAGATCCCCACTGCTGATAGCCAGCCCCCGGCCTCCCCTCTGCCGATTCTACAGAACCTTGAACGAAACGCTGGACCATGTACTGTCCCAGTGTACTCAAAGTAAAACACATCCAGAAATTGCACAACGCCTCTTTAAAGGACCCCTCGCAATATTTACTCTTCAATTTACAGTATCTTAAAATATTTGAATACTTTAAACTAGACAGTTGTTCCAACTAATAACCCACGGTTTAGGCTGTTTTAATCCTTTTCCGAGACCCGTTGACTTGTAGCGAAAACAGGGAAACAACTTACATAACCGGTTTTCGCGATGGAAAAATTTCTCGCAGACGACCGTTGACTGCGCGATACACATCGAAGGTAGCAAAGCACGGCAAGTGAGAAAATCAGCGTGGTTTTGTTAGACGGGTTAGAATGTACCGTAAGAAAATGGGGTGTCCGGGTTTAGAAATATATGGAGTGATTATGGAAGTAGTTTGCGTTAGTATTATAGGTAAGACAGGTCCTTTAAGAAAATTCCCGCATTCGCTCCCTGGGCGTCTTAGCCATAAAATCCTAGCCGAAAATTTCCCCATTCCCCAGGGAAATTGAAAGTAGAGCATACCACCGGATTCGAGCAAGAGGGCTAAATAAGTCAGCCTTCTCTTATAAGATCTCCACTGCTGATGGTCAGCCCCCCCCCCCCCCCCTGCAGATCCTTGGACCATGTACTGTTCCAGTTTTCCTGTCCCATTTTCCAAATTCGCTCGCTGAGCATCTTGGCCTTCCTACCAAAATTTTTTCCCATTCCCTGGGAAAATTGAAAGTAGGGCATACCACGGACGTAAGAAATTCAGTACTTATTTTGTTCTTCGCCTGGCATGAAACAAGGCCGAAACAAAACGAAAATCCGGCCTTGAATCAAAACGAAACCTAGCAAACACTTATGCAGAGTACTGGCGAAAACAGTAACTTAAGTAAAACCCTCGACTAACAAGACCAAAGGTTTCGATGGGATCCCAAAAACTTAATATTTGACCTAGACAAATGGGTCTTGTTGATATCCGGTCTTCGCCAGACTCCTTGAACATTTTACCTATTAAGACTTAGAAACAGAACAAAGCAAATGGCTAATCATCTGAGAAAACCAAGTTCAGATATGGATTCAGCATGTGTGTATTTACCCCTAGGCTATACGTCACACCTACTTTGACGAAATCGATCAAACCTCCGGGCCCTGCCTTACTTCTACCAAATCTCCCAGCTCTAAAGCGAATTCATTGTATTTCCTTGCCCTATATCGAACATCTAATCAACTTCAGATAAAACTTTAAATTTTGACGAATTTTCCGGTTTCAAATAAATATTCTTTGAGCCCAAGCTGACTTTGAAACATTTATTCAAACAAGGTTTACAACGGGTACGTCAGCTACGATTCTTCATCAGCGATATTTCGGCCCTTTTTGGCAAGGGTCCTCGTCAGGCTGTCAATCCTCTGGTTCAACTTCGGGGAAGGAAACAAACCTGTAATCAGCATTACAGGTTCCACAAACCATACACACAGGTTACACAAACCTGTAATCAGCATTACAGGTTTGTTTCCTTCCCCGAAGTTGAACCAGAAGAATGACAGCCTGACGAGGACCCTTGCCAAAAAGGGCCGAAATATCGCTGATGAAGGATCATAGCTGACGTACCCGTTGTAAACATTGTTTGAATAAAAAATTTCCGGTTTCAGCTGGATTCCGGGCGAACTATATGTCTAGGTAGAAAATGATTGTCAAAAGCGGATTCAGCATGTCTTCTTACCACTAAATCGGGCATCTAATCAACTTCAGATAATACTTTTACTTTTGACAAATTTTCCGGTTCCGGCCGGATTCCGCGTGAACTACTTGTCCGACGAGAAAAACGATTTTCATATAAACCTTCAGCATGTCTTCTTACCCCTAAATCCGAACATCTAATCAACTTTAAAATAAAAGTTTAACTTTAACAAACTTCCGGTTTTGGCCGGATTCCAGGCGAACTGCTTACCCGGCGAGAAATGGTTTTTATAATCGTGTTCAGCATGCTTTCTTACCACCATCGACTACCTCATTATCTGTGACAAAAATTTATTCACCTCTTAATCTGAACCCCCACCCCTAAATGTTGAGCTACAGAGCCCATCTACGAACTCGACCTCTTCCTTGACCTAAAGAGTCCTCACACCAAGTTTCATCAACATATCTCATTCCCGTCGAGAAGTATCGTGCTAACCAACGGACAGACAGACAGACGAACAACTTTTCCGAAGTCATAGGTATCCATTCACTTACGTTTTGGGATCCCAACAAGTATACAAGAAAAATCGACACTAGGTGACAGCACTGGTTACTGATGTTATAGAGGTTGCCGCGATGGCTTAGCTATCGATGGTATGTTGGTCGGTGGGGCTGGAATGGAAACATTGTAGAATCTTTTGTTGCCCGTGAACCACTCTGCCCAAGGGGGGGAGGTGTGTTATGGAGACATCCCATAGCACTTTGCTCTGCAATAGTCCTCCTAGTTATTCCCTCCCTCTATCGCCTACTTTTCTATATATCTCTTCGGTTTCATCACCATCATTAATTTCCCGGCATCGTGACAATAGGTCACTAGGTCTTTATCCACTAGCTCCAGTTAGCTGCTGGCTAATCCGAGGTCAGGCTTTGATCCATTTCATTCTAAGTATTTTTGCTACGGAATGAGTCGTAGCGAAAACAGTTCTCTTTCATCTTTAGTCCGAGCAGGACCTCTCTATATTATAATTTATGGTAAGGACCAGTTTATATATTTAGTTAGGGACCCACTAGTGCTGTATTATTTATGTCTACTCTTGTACATGATTTGCCGTACGAGTAAACTGATATACGTTATGGTCCATCTCAGTAGGCCTCGGGCTTGACTGGATATGTGAATTCCAGCTTCGCTAGGATGTGTGAACCAGCTTGATTAGGGATTTCTGGATTGACTGCGGCTGAGCTATAGAATTCCCTGAGACTTTCCCTTGTCTCTTTTGTCCGGTTTCCTGACTGGTCCTGGGGCTAGTGGGCACCTACGGTGTCAGAATGTCTTCAGCCCACACCCCAGGAACCATTAACTTCATTAAACCTCGCCTCCACTCGTCCATCCTCACAACAATGGCATCATAAGTGGGATATTGGAGTTTTTCCCCACTCCATCCTCCACAACACTGAGAAAGAAAGTTATGTCTCGGTCTTCAGGTTTCGGTTCTGCTTTAACTTCGTTATCTATCATTTCAATGTGTGTGCTTTAGGGGCAACAAAACAAAACCAAAATGGTATGAAATTTTGGGAAGCGTTCAAAGTAGCATTCACGGGCCCTGGCAAGCAGGGCTACATCCGCACGGCCAACCACGATTCGTCCTCAGAGGGAATGGCCATTAGTTTGATCCCCCGAAGTCTGTGAAACGGATTTCCCCTTTTCACTGCCAATTTCGCTTCTCTTCATCGGTCCTTTTCATGGAGTTGCTGGCTAAGCAAAAATTTGAATGGCTCGCCGAGCCAACTCAAAGAGCAGACTTTAAAGTACGTCCCTATCTTAGTGCTTTTCCGAAAAGGGCGTCCAGCTGGCAACCCAACTGGGTAGCCTCCCAAAGTTGGGAGTTCTTCAGGTTTCGATAATTGCGGGTAAGCATAGCCTATAGATAGATAGATAGATCAGTGTATTTCAAAAGCCCCCAAGGGCCATTTACAAAAAAAAAAAAAAAAAATAGAACTTAAACAATCAGACTCCTTCTTAATTCTAAACGTTTGCTTATATACACGCCCACTCGAGTAATAACGGTAGGGTTAGTATTTTTCAAAATTTCGGGAAGTGACAAAATTACACCATCTAGATAAATTTTTCTTAAATCAGAAAACTTCGGGCATCTACGGAGAAAATGGTCCAAATTTTTCTTTCTCCTTCTCACGAAGTGGGTAAGCATACCGTCTATCAGGAACCACACTACCTCTCTCAAATTATATTGAGGAAAGCAAACATGTTGGCAAGGGAAGTGGTTTTTGGGATCCCAACTTAATGACGAGATCCGGATGACTTCACAAGCTTTGTCCGTCCGTCCGTCTTTTAGCACAATAATTAATAAATAAGGGGTTGAGATATACGGTCTGGAACATTTCGGGAATCTTCTCCCACCACCCATCAAGCTTCATTCGAATCAGATCAACTCTTCGTAATTTACGCGGATCACAACACAAGATTCCGGATTCCACCTCACTGCACCCCCACACCGATGATCGGATCCGGGAAAAGAAGGTTTCGCTGGGAATTCGGTCGGGCCGGGTCCTTGGAATGCCTGCCAAGTTTCATCGTCCTAGATTATATGCAAGTGCCCGACGTAGCTAAAGTGATACAGAGGGCCAGAATGACGGACCGACATTACGATCTCTATATGACACTTGAGCCAAAGGTTGCAAAGCAACAAATCGATGGACCAACTCGAGTCAAGAGTGAGATCGAGTTCTCAAATGAGATATTTACTTAGACATTTAGGGCAAGAGGGGGATTAAAAATGCAGGGGCATAAAAAGTTATCTAAAAGCCGGAATTTTACGAATTAACCTGATCGTCTGATTTTCTTTTCGGTGAAAACTATTTATTGCCTGAAATTCCCGCTAGGGAGTCTTTAAGGATTATGCTGTACGTTTACTCTGAAAATCTTTTAGACCCGAAAGTCTTATCATCATGCAACATTTCTTAAATTTGAGTGAAACGACACGTATGTGAGAGCGAATATGGTCCCGAAATATCGATATCGAGTATCGAAAGTGAAAATATCGAAAAAATCCAAATATCGCCCAACACTAACTGGGGAAACTAATGTTACGACATCGGAAGCCTGTCAGTTTTTATGAGCAATTTAATAAAAAGAGAGATTGCAAAGCCTGTAAGGTGGCAAAATCTGATTTTTTTTTTTTTTCGAGAAGTAGCTTCATGAATCTCTAGGCTTTTACAGCAGTTTTTTCTTTTCAAAATACACAGCAAAGATTTTCCTTTTCTTCACATAAAATAGATTGAGCATTCGCTCTTGGGCTCCTAGTCGCTGTAGGCTGTTACTTTTCAATTTTTATGGCACTTGCCTCCCAGCCAAGTGCCATATACCGATAACTTTTCCGTCGGTCTGTCGGTCAGTCCGGTGTTTTCGAGTAGGGTACTTCCAAAATTGCTAGGACGATGAAACTTGGCAGGCACATTGGAGACCCGATCAAACTAACTTGGAAATAGTCACTTGCCCGACCCGACCATCGTGGGGGGAGGGAGGGGAGCCGGAATCCCGAATTTAGTGGCACGCATAGCTTTCGAAAGGGTGATCGGATCTTAATGAAACTTGATATGACGTCTGAGACATGACATCTTTCCGAATATCAAGTTGTGGGTCAAGTTGTGTTTTCAAGAGTGGGCTAACTGACGGTTGTTCAACTGACGGTGCGGGGGAACTCATGGTTGGGAGAACTGTCGGATTTCAGGAGTGAACGAACTGATGGTGGGTCAACTACCGGTGGGCAAACTAAAGGGTGGGCGAACTTACGGGTTGGCGAACATGGATGAAATTTTCGCCAGAAAGCAACCTGACGGTGGACGAATGGTCGGATTTCAGGGGTGGACGAACTGGCGGTGGGTCAACTGACGGTGGGCGAATTGTCGGATTTCGAGAGTGGGCTAACTGATAGTGGATCAACTGACGGGGCGGGCGAACTTACGGGTTAGAGAACTGTCGAATTTCAAGAGTAGGCGAACTGACGGTGGGCCAACTTATGGATGGGGAACTTACGAGTCGGCGAACTTACGGTTGAAATTTTCCCCAGAGAGCACCTGCCTTACCGAGACTGAGCTAAGGCCACTCACCACATTAATGCCAGACAACTGCTGGGACAGCTGCATCACAATGGCAATGACTAATGGCTTCCTAAGGGCCGCTGTGCGGATGAGCTGAGTGAGGGTGGTCCGCGCTTCCGCCTGTTCCGCCCTCTCCTCCGCCCTCATCTCTTCAATATCTGCTTCGATGTGGTGGCTAGCTCGCAACCGCCTTAAAGCTGAAACAAAGTAAATTACCGTAATTATATAAAATCACAGCTTGGAATGAAATTCTGGTGCTTCCAAGTCAAACTTCCCTTGTTTGTCCCTCCACTCAGCGTGTACGTAAGCCCCCTCAACAGGGGCATAGTGTAGCAATTTATACCACTGGAGGATTCTTTGGATCAAAGTAGCCTGCAGTTAGTATAACGCCCTATATTTAGTATATACTCTAAATTTTGGATGAGCATATAGGCTATCACTCTAGACACGAATCAGCTGCAGCTGGGGGCTCGGTTTGACAATTTGACTCTCTTGGGGTATAGTATTGCACTGGGGGCTACCAAGGTTGATGTACCTATTTTTGTCTTATTTTGCGACGATGCTACACCTAGTTGGTCGTGATCTAGTTCAAATGAGAAAAATATATACTTGTTTTAGGTTTTGTTTTTTCTGTGTTAATGTATTTTCATGTTTGCTATGGCCACTGCCTTTTAGTGCAGTGACATCTTATCTTAACGTACAACTAATTACACGGGACAGTCAAACGCTCCAGACAGTTCTGGAGCCCATAAATGAACCCTATCGCCTTTTCCTACTATAATAATAATATAACAACAACGTTTATTTCCTGAATAGCTCATATAATTACTCGCTAGCGTCGGATCGTCACACAATTATTAACACGGCTAAAACTTAATAGTCACTTCTCAATAATTACCTTAAAATATTTATATGTATATACTATTATTAACGAATATATCACGGTTTAGAGTTAAAATAGTTTACAAAATATGGTACAAATAACGAAAGATACCGGTCAGTATTATATTACCGGCTCATATTAAAACTACTTTTTTTAATTTTGGGAAATTTTTATGCCGGTTTTCGAAATACCAATCCAGTTCTTTTATGATGGAAAATTATGGTTTAAAAAACCCCACTGATATTCTGAAAAAGAAACGGGAAACATTTTTTCAAAAATTTATTCCATAAAGCACACTTTGACCGATGCGTTGCGTTGATTGTATTTTGGTTAAAGTTTAGGTAGACTTCATTGAGGATAGCGTAGGCTAATTGTTTTTTTTTTTTTTTTTTTTTTTTTTTTTTTTTTTTTTTTTTTTTTTTTTTTTTTAAATGAAGTAGAGTTTGTTTGAGAGTATATGGTCTAGTTATTAGTTTGTAGACCAATTGTGTGAATTTTATTATATTTTTTTTACTCGCCAGCTTTGGCGGATACAAATAAATGAATGAATGAATGAATGAATGAGTAGAGTGGACATTGGGGCGAACAAGTCTGGTACAATTGCGGGTTGCAGCACGAAGCCTTGTCGAGTCGAGTCTGGTTTGGGGCCTCGTACTCCGGTAGGAGGGATCTATTCTCTTTCTATCAAGCCAATTTCCTTTCTGACAACAAAACCTTCCTTTTTATTTCGCCACGGAGGAGAGGGAAGTGTCTCAAAGATCTGGAAAAATGGGTAGCTCTCTGACAGGAAATGGGTCTAGACCCGCCGCCATGTTTGCAATTTTGTTGGAAGCGTGGTAGTGGGGGATCACGGGGCCCCACACAATGCCAGAGGTTTCATAACAGATAACACAAGGATGCACCGTTTCAGTAGACAACGTCCAACAGACAACGACTGGGATGTAATCCGTTTTGATTTTTAAAACTTTATGCACGAAATGTTATGCATTGCCGAAGACAAGCTCGACAAGAGGCCTAAAAGACAAGCTTCCGAACAAGTCCCTACCCTTCAACCAGTGTTTTGTCGACACGTGAGATACAAGAATAGTGTTGTCCCCTCCTCTGTTTCCCTACGTAACAGAAATTAGTAGGTTATTATTTTATTCCCCGTTGTCTATTTCCCCAATCGTTACTTTTTATATTGTTTGTTCTCAGTATTTTATATGAAATTCGACCCCTCTCTAGTATGTGTCGATAACTTTGGTTACTTTTTAATGTATGTTTAGCTCTACCACCTGCTGTTCGGCTAGTCCGTAATTGGTGTTGAAATAAAACTGGATTGCATTGAATTGAATTGAAGAGGCGGAAAATGCCGAAAACGCATCTACTGACTTTTTTGTTTGTCGTCATGATATCGGAAAATTCAGCAGATACTTTTTGGCGGTTTTTCGGCTCTTCCTGGCAATGCTTGTTATGCAGAACAAATCATGCATAACGTTTTCAAACACACGAGATTGGATTCCAAGCGTTGTCTGTTGAAACTGCGCATCCTTGTGTTATAAGTTATGAAACTTCAGACAGTGCAGAAAGCGCAGTAGAAGTTAAAAGATTAACCGAATAGGCTGAGATGATTCTAGATACCCATCACGTGTTTATTTAAACAGGCTTGAAGACCCAAATAAACCCCATTGCTGCGATGCTGCGCTATTCATATAATCGATTTTCATCGAATGAACTTTTTCTTTCGGATTTGTGGTACTTCTATGTGCTTGTGTCTCTATGCTTGGACCATTCTGCAACTACAACGGTAAAGAATTAGCCGAAAAATGAATCTTTTTGGGGTCACAAGTAACAGCGGGCTTTCTTCAGAAGTGACTTTCCAATCAATAACTGAACATAATTTTTAGCTTCGGATTTTTAGCCATTGAAATGCACGCTTTTTCTAAATTCAAATTTTCCGCGTCTTGGTAAACTTTGTCTTGTCTAGCTAGCAGCGAATATTCTGTATGTCATTACTAGAGCCCATGTAAAAAACAGAATCCAAGATAATTATTGTTAGAACATACACATTTGGTGACTGAAATTTGGTTTTTATTCTGATGGTGAATCACAACATAAGTTGGGTCTGTATGAGGCACCAGCTGAATTTTGAGTTAGGGTTCTCAAGCTCATATTTGTATACAGTCTTTAACTAACACTCATACATCAACCTGCATCAATTATAATCTGCCACGGATTCATCCGAGCAGAAAAACTAACAGCATACCACGACCCACGAAGCCGGGACCAACAAAGCACTCGAGCGGGGGGGGGGGGGGGGGGGGGGAGTAGACAGACAAGAGCATTTCTTAACTAGGATAACTCCATTCCCTCTAGAAAATGCCAATTTCTCGCGGGATATGAGCACTCTAACACCGGTAGCTCGGCTAATTACGAAGTTGCCTCGCTGTCCTAAACCTGCTAATTTAGCCGAATGAGTTAGCTCCGGAAATTCTGTCGCTCTTAATCCCAATTTCTAAGGTTCAGTGTCGTGGATTTTCCAAACTAGAAAAACATTCCAATCACACGGTTGTGACGAAAAATGAAGTAACAAGATATTATTCAGAAATTTTCATAACGGGAGAGGACTTAAAGACGACTTATGAATGAATGAACTTTATTACCCGTACAGAGTAAAACACAAAATACGGAGTATTATGAAAGAAACAAAACGACAAATAACGAAAAAACAACAACAAACAAACTAACCAAACAACATGAACAAGCTAACCAGCATCAATAAAAAAGAATGTCCGCAGAGGGTCGCAAGCGTGAATCAAGTTAAAGGACCCCTCCTGCTTATTCTGCCTTTTATAATATGCCTAGCTCCCATATGGAATTATAAGCTTCTGAAATCCCCACCTTTCTTCATTGTTTCGTTTCGTAACTACGAATTTTTAGCGCTTTTTCGGCCTTTCCGGGTTTTCCCGTCATCCAGCGAAAAGTTTGCCGTAATCTTCAATGTCCGCTGACAACTCTTTCACATATAAGGATGTGATACTCTTCTGTTTATTACTTCTTTTATTTGCTTAGTTTTCCCACTTTTTAACCAAGGCGCGTTCAGTTTTCAAATGTTTTGCGCCATGCCGCCGCGTCGGAGAGCAGGAAGGCTGGATACAGTCGACAAGCGCTAACAAGAAAATCACTAGTTTTAGGTGGAAAGTAATGGTATTTCCAAAAACGATTTTTCTGAACCATTTCATAGGGAAAATATCCTTACTAGTAAGAGTTATGCTTTAATGGTCTCTTTACATAGGTCATCACTCGAAGTTTGAATCCGAGACCGTCTATAAGGCCAAATCTAGCAATGACTTTTCTGTTACGGTGCCATCTAGGGAGCCGGAGGAGGAATTTACAATATTTGGAATAAGCCACTCGCAGAGTCTGGCGATCTTTTTTATCTTTTTTACGAAACAGATGAGCCATGCCGACTAAAAACACAAGCACAGGGGTGCAATAAGCGGTGTAAAGCGTACAAAGACCATTGCGGTAAAGTCTAACCGAAAAGGACACTCAGTAACCCATCACTTATTTATATATTATATGTTGTGAGTGCAGCACTTTAGTCGGCGAAGCCGAACAAAGGTTGCCACAAACTTCACGTTGCCCAGGCAACGTAGATCTTGTTAAACCTTTGAATCTTGGTACAGGCTATCCTGTAGCACCATGGAGAAGTGGAGATTGAACCTATGCCTCGAGATCGGTAAAAAACTTATTTCTCACCACATCTACAATGAGATTCTCCCTCCCCCATACAACAATGTAAGGGAAAGGCAAGAGCCAGCAGTCTCTACGAAGGTCCCAATTTTCCAACCAATGGCGGCCAATCACAGCCGTCGCCAAAAAAGTTTTATACCAAAGATTGTTGAAATTTTAAAAAGCCTTTGACCATTTGTACGCACTTTTAAATGTATATGTTATACTGATAAATTTGTGCATGACAGTTTTGGTTTTGTAACCGTGAAAGTGTGAGCGAATAAATTACTATTCTATTCTATTAATCTATTCTATACCCTAAAAACAACTTAAATTTTGACTGAAAAGGCAGCTTATTTTTACATCTGATATTTAAACATACTGAATTATTTTGACTCATCTAAGGGATTTTGTATTTTTTCCCGCGCCCGATGAAAAATTATCTCAAAATGGTAGTATCGAGTTGTACGAAAGAGTAGTATACAGTAGTGTTGGGCGATATTCGATATCGATAACGATATATCGATGTATCGGACCAAATATCGATATCGAAAATCGAAACGTAAATATCGATATCGAAAACGATATTTGTTCATTCATAATTATTGTAAAGAATCCAGCATAACCTACATTTATATACACGAAACTGGAGAAATATGTTTTCCATAATTCAGTTCTGATTTATTCAGAGTTTGAGATGATGCAATATGCTATTTAACGACAATTATGTTCTGAAATTTTGGCAAATCTAGACGTATCCTATAGCGAAACATGGTAAAGAAATATCGATATCGATATATCGATTATCGAATATCGAAAGTGAAACGGAAATTTTGTTTCCGTGACTTCCGGCTCTTCACCTGCCTCTTCAGGCAGTAGACACAAAAACTGAATTTGCAGTAAGACAATGATCAGTTCCAGTAGTTTTGAATCTACAATTTTTTGGGGTTGATTTTCAGGAACTGCAGAAGGCGAGAGCTAGTTCCGACATTTCATTTTAAGAACAGCTGACGTTTTGCGACTGATTGGGGTTGGTCGGTTTCACAGAGATTTATCAACGTTTTCCTGATTTTTGGGACCCCAAAACGTAAGTGGAGGGGTACCTATGACATCGCAAAAGTTGTCCGTCCGTCCGTCCGTCTGTAAGCACGATAACTCTCGAAGGGAATGAGATATTTGGATGAAACTTGGTGTGAGGATTGTTTGGGTCAAGGGTAAGTTCGAGTTCGTAGATGGACTCTGTAGCCCTATATTTGGGGGTGGGGGAAGGGGTTCAAATTAAGGGAGAAACAAAATATTTTTAAACAGCTAATGTGATAGTAGATTATGGGGTAAGAAGACATGCTGAGCATGATGGTGGCTTGTCTCGCCGGACAAGTAGTTCGTCCGGAATCCGGCAAAAAACCGGAAAGTTTGTTAAAAGTAAAAGTTTCATCTGAAGTTGATTAGATGATAGATTTAGGGCTAAGAAGAGACGCTGAGTCAGTATATGATGATCATTTTTTTACCCGGACATATAATTAGTCCGGAATCCGGTGTAGCCTACCCGCATTTTTTTTTAAGTCAAAATTTAATTTAAAGCTGATTAGATTTCTTTATAGGGGTGGGGAGGGCAAAATATATCCAGTTGATAGGCAAGGACGATAGAATCAGAGCAAAATAACAATGAGTACCGCCAAGACTAAAATTGACACACACTTGAATATCAGCGATACTAGCACCACTAGCGATTGAGAACGACCCTAATGAAACTCATTCAGTCGGTCACCTGCGCTGGCTCTGATAACTTCATATTCTGAACATAGCAACACAATTACACAGTCTCCATTGTTTCCTTGATGTGTGCAGACAGGGTTGCCACATGTCGCACGATAGTGTGAATTGCACTCTATTTTGTTTTTGTTATTCTTGTCCTGCGCAGGACAGAAAAATCACTGTATTTAAAAAAAAATGACCAAATGTGTTGTTTTTGCAGCAGGAATTCCGACCAGAAGTAACTATCTCAAGTCTTTTTCATGAAAGTAAAATTAAGATGTGTCATTTTTACAGAGGCGATTCCGACCAAAAGTGAACATTTTATGAAAATAGATTTCACTCCCAATTCACTCTCTGTTTTGGGCCAAAAGTCACTCTCTAAATATTTTTGATGTGGCAACCCTGTGTGCAGACCTCACCTTTGCTTTACCAGCTCGAAACAAGCAAGTCTGTTTCGCTTTAAATACGGCGAGCGTAGTGGGCGACGCTACGAGTCTGGCCCGTTTGCAGAGCATGGAAATCATAGGTGTTGGCGGTACTCGATCGATCCCTAGTGTTATTTTGCTCTGGGTAAGATACAACACACAGGATAAAGCACCATTCACGACCCTCCAAAGCTTCCGAACACTCACTCTCAACAAAGACTATTAGGTCTTAGTTCTGCGACAGGGACTATTTCCGCCTTGATAGTTTCGCTTTGGGGATGCCGGGGGGGGGGAGGGGCTATTTGAAATGGGATCCTATTCGGATGACAAGCCACGCGTTAACATGACGGAGTGGCTCAATCAAGAAGTTATGACGGGGACATGAGGCAGCAATCGGGAAGATGGGGTTTCAATGGTGATGACACGGAGCGCAGCTTCATCCTCTAAAGATCACACCTGACATTACTGGAATCAGAAACGCGTGGCAACATTTTAATTCTCGTTGCGTCACATTTATTATACTATGTTGGCCTGTTCATTACAATCATCTACTGTATATATTGTACGTCACTGCTTTGACATGTGTTACGTCATGACGGTCCTCTGCTAGCCATATTATGTTGTGCTATTATGGAAATAAAGAATATATTATTATAATAGGTATATTCAGACAGGGTTGCCACGCGTCGCACGATAGTGTGAACAGTCACTCTATGTTGTTTTTGTCACTCTTGTCCTACGTATGACATAAAATTCACTCCATTTCAGAAAGCGTCCAGATGTGTCATTTTTACAGTAGTTTATTTATTTATTTGTGACCCGCTTTTTGCGTAACAGAGGAGTATGAATAAAATAGACAAAGTAAAATATACATATTAAAACACTTAAACAAAACAATGTAAATAAACATGACAACATTCTTTTCATATAGTTTAAAAACACACTATATAGACTCATAGTAGTGATTCCGACCAAAGATCACTATTTTACCATTTTATGAAAATAAAACTTATGTGTCATTTTTGCAGCTGTGATCCCGACCAAAAGTGACCACTTCACGTCTTTCCAGAAAATAAAATTTCACTCCCATTTCAATCTCTGTTTTTGGCCAAAAGTCACTCTATATGTTTTTTTTTATGTGGCAACACTGTATCCAGAACCTTTCCCTGAAGCGTAGAAGCCGATGCACGTAGAGGTCAAAATTTTCAAACTTTTTCTTCACTTATTTTTCTCGTCCTGCCACTGGTTTTCTTTTCATACGTTTGCTCATTTTTAAGTGTGTTGGATTGATATTGTCTACCTGTAATTATTACAGACTTATTACTATGTTTTGCGCCTCTTGTCGCACGATTTGTAGCAATGTAGCAAAACGCAGACTTAAAGGACCCCTCGCACTATTTACTCTTCAACTTACAGTATTTTAAAATATTTGAATACTTTAAAACTAGGCCGTGCTTTCAACAAATAACCCCCCGTTTGGCTGTTTTAAGCTTTTTCCGAGTCCCGCTGACTTGTAGCGAAAACATGTAAAGAATTTACATAACCGTTTTTTCTGATGGAAAAAATTATCGCAGACAACTGTCGACAGCGTGATACACATCGAAGGTAGGAAAACACGGCAAGTGAGATAATCAGCGAGGTTTTGTTAGAGGGGTTAGAATGTACTATGCGGAATTGGGGCCTCCGGGTTTAGAAATATGTGGAGTGATTATGGAAGTAGGTTGCGTTAGTATTATAGGTAAAACAGGTCCTTTAAGCGAGAAATCAAAGCAGTGTGGTATCACTGAACGTGACACTTTTGGATCGTCACGTACTTGCAACACTCAACAGAATAGAGGGCGATAAATTGCGACTTCGGCTTAAAGTCTTCGATTCAAGTGGGCCGAGAAGGTGAGAGACACCATCATTACTGGATTGGTCGGACTTTTACAGACACACTGTTACCTTCGTTTCCTTCAAAATCCTCGTTATCCGCAAATTACTTAAACACAATTCACTCTCGAAAGCAAGGTCGTCATTGCAAATTAACTATTCACTGATCTCCCGGCGGAGATCAAAAGAGTTGCTAAAATTTTCGAGAAGATCGAGTGGCGTGTAAGATGATTAAAACAACTATGTATATCACCAAGTGGACGTTTTGATATGACGGAAGAAGAAGTCATCGGCCAGTTTGACATTTTTTGGTCTCGGAAGCTGAAGATTATTTAGCTCAATTTCAGAATCTTCAAGAAATCACTATAACGAATTTAGTATGATTTACGGCGTTTGTTTACTGTGATATAGTTTACATCCTTCCTTCTTTGGACTTGCGAGAATTAACAAGAAAAAACAGAAAACAAAATACTATATACTAAATACAAAATACTAAACAAAATAAAGAAATCGATAATGCAAATAATTGGTTTGATTTTTACTACACATTTTCCATATGCCTGCTAAAATAAATACATTTTGTTAGATCCCTAGTTAAACTATGATCCCAGCCTCCCCATGTCGGGGGCTTCCGACCCGCGCCACTAGATGACCCAGCGGTCGGATCGAGTCGTGGCTTCATCTTGGGTCTTGGGTGGGGGGTGGGGGGGGGGGGGTCTAGACGCTGCAAGTGCTATAATGCTTATGATGCAACTCCTTTAATTTCGTACGGCGTTTGTTTACTGTGATCTAGTTTACACCCTTCCTTCTTTGGACTTGCGAGAATTAGCAAGAAAAAACAGAAAACAAAATACTTAAAGAAATCGATAATGCAAATAATTGGTTGAATTTTTACTACACATTTTCCATATGCCTGCTAAAATAAATACATTTTGTTAGATCTCTAGTCAAGCTATGATCCCAGCCTCCCCATGTCGGGGGCTTCCGACCCGCGCCACTACATGACCCATGTCGGGGGCTTCCGACCCGCGCCACTACATGACCCAGCGGTCGGATCGAGTCGTGGCTTCATCTTGGGTCTTGGGGGGGGGGGGGGGGGTTCTAGACGTTGCAAGTGCTATAATGCTTATGATGCAACTCCTTTAATTTCTTACGGCGTTTGTTTACTGTGATCAAGTTTACACCCTTCCTTCTTTGGACTTGCGAGAATTAGCAAGAAAAAACAGAAAACAAAATACTTAAAGAAATCGATAATGCAAATAATTGGTTGAATTTTTACTACACATTTTCCATATGCCTGCTAAAATAAATAAATTTTGTTAGATCTCTAGTCAAGCTATGATCCCAGCCTCCCCATGTCGGGGGCTTCCGACCCGCGCCACTACATGACCCAGCGGTCGGATCGAGTCGTGGCTTCATCTTGGGTCTTGGGTGGGGGTGGGGGGTCTAGACGTTGCAAGTGCTATAATGCTTATGATGCAAATCCTTTAATTTCGTACGGCGTTTGTTTACTGTGATCTAGTTTACACCCTTCCTTCTTTGGGAATTAGCAAGAAAAAACAGAAAACAAAATACTTAAAGATATTGATAATGCAAATAATTGGTTTGATTTTTACTACACATTTTCCATATGCCTGCTAAATAAATACATTTTTTTAGATCCTAGTCAAACTATGATCCCAGCCTCCCCATTTTGGGCGCTTCCGACCCGCGCCACTAGATGACCCTGCGGTCGGACGGAGTCGTGGCTTCATCTTGGGTCTTGGGTGCGGGGGTACTAGACGTTACAAGTGCTAGAATGCTTATGATACTCCTTTACTTCGAGAGCTTTTCTGGCGTTCCGCTAGTTCCCGCCAGTGACGTGGAAATTGTGAATCCACTACGAGAGCGGAAGAAGCTGAAAGGGTGCAATGACTTCCCGTTAGTTCTTGCGCTAGGCGGATTCTCGCTTTGGTTTTCGGAAAGAGAATCCGTGAGACCGCCAGACTCTGCCGTTAGCACTATGGCGCTATGCAAAACAGTTACTATACACCCCTCACAGAACTCCTTTCAGATTAGTTCTGTTTTGGCCGCTAGGTGCGCTATCGTAAAGAAAACAATGTCATGTTACTTCTTAGTTCTTGGTGTACATTTTTCCAGGTTTGTTTGGCTATTTTCAATTCCTCTTGGGCCTAGCCATGTTTGAAACTGTTTAAAATGCCTCTTCCCCTATTTTTACTCTACCAACTCTGTTCTGGCAAGCTTCATCAAGTTTGTCAATTATTCTTCCGTGCTGTGCCGGTTTACTTTTCCAGGGGCTAATACGCGACTCGGTATTAAGCGAAAGCCTAATCGCTTATTCACACTTCAGATAACTTATACCAAGATCTCATGCGTGATTGTTACTGTTTCTATAGCGCGTCTAGCGGCAATTCGTCATTAGATTTTATGAGGGGCGTATACTAGCTCAGTGTTTACAAAACCCGAAGAAAATCCTTTTTCTGAGTTATTCAGTATTGCTTCAATGTTCTTACCTGTCCTGGCTTCATCTTCCCTGTTCTTCGTGATGAGTAGATATCTCGGCGACTCCGGACATATAGAAAACAGGATCAGCTGCAAAATGGCGGGACATACAGTGAGTCCTACAAGAGAAAGAATAAGATATAGTTGCCAGAAGACAGAATTGGTGTGAAGCTAGGGGGTGGATAGTCCTTGCTAGGGGTTGACACACAACAAACTGTGAGTAAATTGGGCATCATAGAATGATGTAGGTGGAGCATTTGCGTTTACTTTGATTTTCCATAAAGACTAGCCTACTAACACCTCGGGACGGCCAATGGTGATAGATTTAAGATAGACATAGCATAGAGATAAGTTTGTTTTACAAACCGACTTCTGCGGTTTTGCCACCAAAGATTTACAACACCCGTGCCAATACATTTAAATGTTAATGATGTTTCATTAAAGAGTTTTACAAATTCCGGAATAAAACTTTGTGCACGGCAGGCTATATCTGACTTTTTTGTAGGTTAGGGACCTGTTAGGGACAAAGTTTGAGTACCCTAGAGCTTGCCGTTCGTTATGGTCGATTTATGACGTTACGGTAGGGTGAAATGAGGATTTGGAAGTTATAGGGTGTGAGATACCATGGCTGAAACGAAGTCGGTGCTTGGCTCCTTTCGCGCTCTCGCAGTTTTTTCAGGTTGAAATGTTTTAAAACGAACAGAGGCTTTTCGAGTTCAGGACAAACCCATTATAGGTTTGGTTTTGATGCATTGTTCGAGCTTCGTTATGACGAAATACTCGAAAGTCGCAAGCTTAGGCAACGTTCAGACAATTGTGTGAATGAATGAATGAATTTATTCCCAATAAAGCCCAAGGGCCATGGCGGGAAACATAACACAACAACAAAAACAAAATATACACTCCAACAACAAACCAAAAAATCAACTTCTATAAAAATAGTTCCCGGTGGGCCATAGCAATCTTCAGGAATCTACCCAGCCTTCAGATCTCACCAAAACACTTACTTCCCACACCTGAAACCAAATCCCTTTCCTCCCAAGCCTCCCGACCAAACACTTCCTTTCTTAATTCTTTCAACTCCTCGCAATAACATATCAAATGTACCGCATCCTCTCCTTCAAAAAACGGGGTGATTTATATCTTTTATACGCCCCAAGAGAAGACAAAACCTCCTACGTTGCTTTACATTTTTTGCTTTTTCATCCATATGCAAAGTTGTCATCCGTTGCTCAGGATGTTGATCTTTCCGGAATAATTTTCATATGGAAATTTGGGAAGATGATTTTCCAGGCCAGATTAGTTCTTTGGCAATTTTTGCTTCATTTTGTGATCTTGTGCCCCTGACGAAGTGAACTAAATGTGCGGAGTCCCCTAGACATTCATTCAAAATTTTGGAGTCCCCTCGTAATTCAATTCATTTCAATTTTATTGCAACACTACAGTATCAGGTGGTAGATTCGAAACGTGGTCGTTTACATGTGGAAACACTGAGACACAATTTAATTCACAAAGGTTTGGGCAAGAGGCTGAACACTCTCCGCCACTTGGTGTACACCATGTTGCGCCACCCATCCGCCACTCTTCCGAAACTCATCCGCCACGCGCGCCACTCTTTCACCACGCGCGCCACCTACCCGCCTCTTGCTCAAAAATAGCAATTTTCCGCATCGCGCGCCACCTTTCCGCCACGCGCACCACCCTTCAGCCACGCGCGCCACGTTTCCGCCAACCTTCCGCCACTGATCCGCCACGCACGCCACCCAGCCGCCTCTTGCTCAAAAATAGCAATTTTCCGCATTGCGCGCCACCCTTCCGCGCGCCAACTTTCCGTCACGCGCGCCACCTTTCCGTCACGCGCGCCACCTTTCCGTCACGCGCGCCACCTGCCCACCTCTTGCTAAAAAATAGCTATTTTCCGCCACGCGCGCCAGCCTTCCGCCACGCGCGTCACCCATCCGCCACGCGCGCCACCTTTCCGCCACCCTTCCGCCACGCGCGCCACCCGGTCTACACCGATTTTTAGAGTGGTCAACCCCTCGGGTTTGGGTAACAGGAAACGTAGGAGGGGAATAAAACAGTAAGCTACTAATTATCACAGTTTAACTTTCGACGGTCAGATTGGTTTAAGGAACACGGAGGGATATTCTGATTGGCTAGTTTCGAACCAAGCCCAACAGATGCAGTCACGTCCACACCCTGCTGTTCAAAAGCCGAAAGTGATAAGGTCACTGCTATTCGGTCTGATGTGGTTCAGCACTATCCAATCAGAATATTCCCCAATACTCCTCGAAGTAATCTGATTGGCTAGTACCCTGAAAAGCTGAACTGACTTCAGCTTGGGTAGGAGACTAGCATTGGTACCCGAACCTTGAACCTGCATCCATTGCGAACAGCAGAAACCCGACAACGCTTCAGCTATTAATAAAACTCGTTGTGATCAGTGTTGCCACTTTTTGTAATGGAACTTTCAACTTTTGTCCGGAAAAAACAATGACATTCTCGCACCTACGGAACTTGGTCCTTTCCACCAATTATTAACGAGACATCTCGCTTTATCATCTTCATAATTATACGCCAACAACTAATTTTTGTATTTACGAGTAAGGAACCAGTCGCAGAGTTCTTGCTCGCATTGTGGAAGAGACGAAAATGTATGACACATTGCAGAATTCTGCGACCAGTGGCAACAATGGTTGTGATTGGACCTATACTGGTTAGGCCCCTTCGAGGCTTTCAGATATTCACAAGTCACAAGACCTCATCACTATCTCTTTTAACTGCAATGGCTGGTTGCTGAAGGGATCCTCCCTTCGCCTATGTAAGAGCTACATTCAGCTACGTAACTGTACTTCGCAGGCCTCTCTTCGGTTTCGAATTATTTGCAGTAAGTAAGTAAGTAATTTATTTACGACCTGCCAGTTTCAAAAGCGGAGTATATAAAAAAAAAGAAACAAAACTCATCGAGGGCGTTCCACCCTTCTAACAAGAGTAACAATTAGTCACTCCCCTCTTGTTACCAATTATTTTAACAACCAATAAAATTTCACGTTGTTTATTTGTGCTAGTTCGGTCCCTTGATTTATTTCTGTATTTTGTTTTAAGTTTCGTCGTTGATGGTAGATTATTTAGATGTTGTTAGCTATTAACGTGTGTTTATTTATTTTCTTTTTGTTGCCTATTATTTAGCTTTTGCTATTATGGCAATTTTTCCATTAAACCAAACCATTAAACTATTTTCGTTCCAACCTCGTGAGAAGTTACTAGCCGACCGCTCCAACCTTCTCGAAATAGTTACTAATAGTAGCTATTCGCTTACCACGCTGGGGGAGTGTAGTTATTGTGGTAACTACGATCTCTGTGACGTGATTGGACAGATAAGCTAGCGGCACGATATTTTGCCAAAAATAGGAAAAGCGTTCCAGCCTTGACGCCAAGAAGCCAGGATTCGTGACGTCATGCGTAGTCATTGCGGTAAGTAGGGTAGAACACGTCCATCAAAAACATGTAAAAAAAAATACATTTTTCAAACGTCGGACAGAAAACAGGGAACAACGTACTGGCTGGGTCCAGTTGTCCAAGTCCGAAATTTCTAAAAGTGTGACGCTGGCACCTTTAATTTGGAACTACTGCGCAAGCGCGTGGATCCTTGTTTGTTCACCAATAGCATCTAAACTAATTCATCTGTCCTTAACACACGATATCCCAGACCTCTCAGCTATTTCAAAGACAGGCCAATCAGTATCCATACATGACCAATTTATCCTGATTGCACTACTTACGATAGCCAGTAGTCATCAACCAGGCCCAATCATGGATCTCAGGAATCTAACTCCGGCAGATCCATATGCCTTACTTTTCGGCCATAGGTCCAATCGAAACTGTGGAATAATCTGACGCGCGATGCGGGAAGACCCAAACAAATCAGTTGCTTCACGATTAGTGTTGGGCGATATTTGTATTTTTCGATATATCGATATTTTCACTTTCGATATATCTATAATATCGATATTTCGGTACCATGTTTCGCTATAGTATACGTATCGTCTCGCCAAAATTTAAGACCAGAATTCTCGTAAGAAAGCACCTTGCATGAACTTCAAAATAAATAAAAAGTGGATTACGAAGAACATAATGTACAATTTTTGGATATATAAATGTAACTTATTTTGGATTATTTACAATAATTGTAAATTAAAAAATATCGATTTCGATATCGATATTTACGTTTCGATATTTTATATCGATATTTGGTCCGATATATCGATAAATCGTTATCGATATTGAATATCGCCCAACACTATTCACGACACGAGCCGAGAGAGGCAGAGATAGTGGAACTGCATATAGGAAGTGTGAGAGGTCTGGTCTTAAAAAAAAAAAAACGCGGTCGGCCTAACCGAGGAAATCAGTTCACTTTCAACCTCGTGGACTACCTCCGATACTTAACCCTTTGGTTGGGTTGACCGCGGGTCAGAATAATAGTGACCAGGGGGTTGTCGACCTCGGATTGCTTCACCACGAAACAAAAAAATCCTGTCGAAAAATGTGGATTGGTCATTCGCAGTTTAATTTCAATATCGCAATAGTGCGGATTTTTAGCTCCTGACCCCTCCCCCTCACGGTGCATCCCAAAGTGATTATTCCATGCAACCACCCCTATTTCCGAGAATAGCAAGTAAAGGATTTCCTTTCTCTTGGAAAAGATCGACTTCCAGTCGAAAAGAAGTAAGCAGTCAATGATACGAACACCACAGATTAGGACGAACTAGATTGAGAGTTATGTTCCGAGGGAATCGAACACAATTCTGGAAATAGACTAGTTTGGAGGAATGGAGGTGGGAGATGACTACGCGGTTCATCGATTATATGAGTATGGTTTGGAGGTAAGGAATGAATACTTTAGAGTTGGAGTGAATTATTGTTATATTGGAATGAGTGAAGTAGGGAAGACTCGCTGATTCACATCCATCCAATCACGATTGTCCGAGACACGATAGCGCCACCAAGTATTTATTAAATATCCGTTTTATTCGCAGGAGTTAATTCCCTTTTTATACAATTATGCCACTTTAAGAGGACATGCATTATATATGTATTATGTGGCGATAAACAATGCTTGACGCTTAATGTATAAAAGCAACGAGCCTACAACAATAACCACCACGGTGCTTTATTGATAGAAAAAAAGACATTAAAGCTCTGAAGACATGTTATTATAATCATTGTAAATTTTTGATGTACCTTCCTCGTTCCTGTCGCAACCACAAATTAGTTCAGAAGTTCGGCGTTCAAGATGTGATTCGTTCACACGAGAAAACGTCAGCGTCACTACTATGTACATCTCGTCATCCTGGTCTTCGAGTACATGATGTTTTTCATGAATTTCTCAGGACCAGTTAGAAATTACGTCTAAATTTTCTGTGTTTATACTCTTATTTATCTTGTGTTGTTTTGCGTTATTCCCTTTACTTCGCTACAACATTGTGTATTTGGCGGGTTATAAATAAAATATATGTATATAACTTTTCTCGAACAGGTATGCAATGCATATCTTCCTATGTCCCACAGGAAGTTATTTTATGACAATTACTTTTGTGGAGGTTGTTACGACCTCGTATCATCCTCCATAGAGGCTGATACGAAGCCGTAACAGACTCCGCAGATGTTCATCGAGCACTTTTCCTCAAATACTGAATTCATCGAGCACTTTTCCTCAAATACTAAGAAGTAGAAGCTGAGCTCCAAAAATAAATTTAAAAAATACTTTCAGTAAAAAAAAAATACTTAAAAATTATATAAATAAAATAAGAAATAAATAAATATTAAATAATGACAGAACATTTTACTCTATCAGACAACCAGTATATGCCCTAGGGCCTCTAGGTCATAGTTTGTCACAGTCAGATTAATACTCAAAATACAGCTTGTCAACTGAACTGCTGAAAGAACATCCTACTATCCCTTTCTTCCCAAAGGCTAGTTATTCAGAATGGATCACTGTCTTTGTTCTGGAATTATCAACACGTGGGGTGCGGTTTGTTATTGTATACTTTTTACTTCAACGACCTCTAGAATAGTCACTTTGGTAGATTTAGAGTAGGTTTTCACGACCGCTAGATGGCATCTGAATCGCCAAATAAGTATAAGGCTATATTGGTAGAAACTAAAGAGCTTAGGTCCTAACAGTAGTCATTTTAGTAGGTCAGCAGTAGGCTTGGGTTGCTACTTTACTAAAATAAAATTCCCTACCCCATTAGCAATGAAGAGTAAGACCTACCTATAAAAATATTCTGTTCGAAAAAGTTATAATGGGTAACATACCTCCATCTCGGCTCATATCGGTATAACAAACTCTACTGCCATTTAAAAATATCAACCTCGCTGCGCTCGGCTGATATTTTTCATCGCCTTCGGCTCGGACAGGTTATTTTCAATGGCCGCGTCTCGTTGTTATTTTCCGATATCAACCTCGATGTCTGACGTTAACCTTTAATATAGCCAGACGGTGTTTTGATGAAAAGTAATATACGAAATAATAATATGAGCGAAAAATAATACGATATAATACATACGAAATAAATGCGAAATAAATACGAAATTTATTTTTTCCTTTTTTGTTTTGCTTCTTTGATTTATTATTTTAATGGGTCAGAAGTTAGTTCCTTGTTTCAGATGGTGGTGTGTATTTCCGTATAATACTTTTTCCTTTTTTTGTAGTTATACTCCATCTTTCTCTCCGTGGGTCCCGATGAAAAAATTGTAGCCTGCGTAGTAGTATGGTAGTAGTACGAAAATGTTGCATGTAATACTATGTAATAGCAAAGAATACTATCATTTAATGTGCCTCAGTCTTATGTAGTAGTATCCAGTAGCATCCTGTCTTGTCATAGTAACATCCAGTCTCGCTAATAGTACCATATAGTAGTATGCAGTAACACGGTAGCCTTGAAGTAGAAGTATGTAGTAGCATCGTTAGTACTGGATGTAACTTTTTCGTACTACTTCATAGTACTATTTTGAGATAAATTTTTCATCGGGGTGTACGATGGGTTAAAACTAAATTATTATTATTATTCTAATATTCTTTTTTTCGAAGCAGAGGTCGAGTTCATGGAAGGTGTCACTGGGCACAGGTGAGAAGGGGCCCACTACCAGAGTAAGAAGAAATGCTCAAAATAAAGCCATTTTGACTTTTATTTTGATTGTAATACGACGATAGCCGCAAATTCACTGTCAGAAGTTTCATAACAGATAACACGAGGATGCGCGGTTTCAACAGATAATGCGTAACAGATAACACTTCGGATGTTATCTGTTGTGTTTCAAAATGCCATGCATAATAAGCGTTACCATCAGGAAGAACCGAAAAACCGCCAAAAAGTATACTGTCAGAAGTTTCATAACAGATTGCGGATAACACTTTCAAGAATAACACCTTTTCACTTAGAAATAAAGTGTTATGACCAATTAAGTTTACACTATTTCGTGCCTAGATCTCCAACAACACCTTCAATTGGTAAAAATACTAACGGGAACGAAAGAAACATAACAAATAACATCCCAAAGTGTTATCTGTTGAAACCGCGCATCCTGCTGTTGTCGTCATGTAACTTCTGACAGTGTGGTATTTTTACCTATTGAAGGTGTTGTTGGAGATCTGGGCACGAAATAGTATAAACTTAATTGGTATGTTTCATAACATTTCGCATAACATTTCATACATAGCGTTTTCAAACAGAACAGATAACATCCTCTGTTATCTCTTACGCATTATCTTTTGAAACCACGCATCCTCGTACTATCTGTTATGAAATTTCCGACAGTGTAAACAGAGGAAGGGGACGATGCATCTTTTCAATGACTTGAATCCTGGTGCAGAGTTCCTCTTTTTATTATGCCGTTCCCTTTTTAGTTGCCTCGCTCTCCTCTGTCCCGTACTCGTTCCGAGTGTACCATTCCCTTCCGTTCCGTTTCCTCTTTTAGACAACGCTTGACGTGTGAGCCAATGGACCATAACCAAGCTCTCTGCTGTCAGAGCCACAGTAACACACAGATATACAACCAGCGACAAAAAAATCCCTTTTAAGTGCAAGATATCTTTCATTTGATTTGTCGTTCAATCACTCGTTCGAAAGTTATCTCGATCGAAAGTTATCACTCGTTTCGTTATTCAAGCCAGAAGAAAGTCAGTCATCCCCCTTCCTTCAGGCTGGATGGTAGGATCTGGCAAGTGGCTATTTCCAGATCAATCTGGCCAGGTAACTAATGCCTGACAAGCTATATCGCGGATCGACTAAAAAGAGGTACGGCACGGCAAGACATAGTGTAGGAGACACGAGTACTAAAAAGAGGCACGGAAACTAAAAGGACCATTTCAGGATTCAGACTGAGGGGCAGGGGCGATGTTCTAACGTGCCTTCTTTTAGGCTCTGGAGTTAAGAACTCTCACTTCCCTGTCTACCGTTACTATTTGCTAATCACTTCTTATTGCCCGTGCCACCTGCGCTGGCCAGGAAACTAATGCCTGACAAGCTTTATCGGGGATCGATTAAAAAGAAGCACGGCACGGCCGCGCCTCTTTTTAGTCGAGCCCGCTTTATCGTCCTAGCCCGGCTGGAAAAATACTAACTCGCGATCACCCGAGTGCCATAACAGTAGAAATGAAGTTGTATTTTGTACAGGAGATGCTGTGCATGAAGAATACACTTTTCGAGCCCTTAACTCATCTATCATACCCTTCCGCATACTATCTCTGTGAAGATGTATCCAATTTTTTTTGTTCATAGCCTAAATGGTAGCATTTAGATGGAAAAGCAATTTCGGAGTAGACTGGAATTGGAAACGGAATGAATTGCTCCAGAATACTCGCTCGTCTGCCAAAGACAGAGGAAGAACGGAAAGTCGGAACGAATTTCTAAACTCCTAACAGGTGAGGAGGACTGGAAAGGAAAGAGGCTTGGATTTCTTCAACTTTTATCCGGTTTGTTTGAAACAAGGTAAACTAGCCTCAGTTCAGAACATTTTCTGACCTGGACTGTCACAGTGTGACCTGAAGACGGTAAACCTGCACATTTCGTAAAGACGAGGGATCACTGAACACTTTTACCCGCGTCCCTCAAGCCGCGTTCACAAGCATGCCTAGCCAAGCACAGGGTTGCCACATCAGAAAAATTTAGAGAGTGACTTTTGGCCGAGATAAAGAGTGAATTGGGAGTGAAATTCTATTTTCATGAAAAAACGTGAAATGGTCATTTTTGGTCGGAATTACTGCTGTAAAAACGCTTTTCGGCGGAATCTCAATCGGTTCAGAATCCTCCAAGCATGACTAGCACGAAAAAATTCCCCTTTTTCACCCCCACCGAAAGTGAAAACTAACTCTTTACGTAGTACAGACAGAGTGGAATGCCTTAAAATTACTTGCATTGAGTTGAATTCCGCGTTTATTTTTGTATTTTCTGGAATTGTCACACTATTGTGCGACAAATCTGGACATTACATAAATAGAGTGAATTTCATGTCCTACGTAGGACAAGAGTGACAAAAAAAAATAGAGTGACAATTCACACTATCGTGCGACAGGCGGCAACCCTGAGCACAGATGCCTAGGCACATGCTCAGGCGTAGCGAGGCACCGAGTTCTAGAGCCTTGAACTCCGTGCCTGGACTAAAATCTGTGCCTAGGCATTGGTGTGAATGGTGGTCCTAGGCACGTGCGTAGACATCTGTGCTTGGCTAGGCATGCTTGTGAACGCGGCTTTAGCGAATAACGATCACGCTGAGCGGATACTTAGCAACGAGCTTAATTCCGAGAGAGCCTCCCATTTTTCCCACCGGATTTAGGCGAGCTGGCGTCTTCTGGCGACCGGAACACGCTTCGCCCGGCCGACAAATTCCGGTAAACCAGTTTTCGCCAGACTTGAGGCCTCATGCAATGGGATCCCCAAACTTGGTTCTCTCGGTTCTATTAAAGATGGTGTTGTGCCACTTTCTAAAACAACAGTTTCTTTCCCATCAAAGATTTCGAGAATTCCCGTACGCCAACAAATTATGATAAGAAGTGTTTGAGACATATTCTTTTTGCATTATATTATTCTTTTTACTTTTTTTTTTTATCGAGCATCTTGCCCCCTTCAGTACTGTGCTTTTGGAGACAACTTTAACAATTTTCTTGTTGCTCATATAGTAATTTTCACCAGACAAGCTAGTCTTTTATTTTGCCAAATTAGCTGGTCGAAAGAATCAAGGATTTCATAGAACTGCACTGTCAGAAGTTTCATAACATATAAGATGAGGATGCGCGGTTTCAACAGATAATGCGTAACAGATATCACTTCGGATGTTATCTATTGTGTTTGAAAACGTTATGCATGAAACGTTATTGAAATGAAAGTGTTAAATTTATTATTCTTTTCGTGTTTCGTTGTGTATTTCTTGTTTTGCGTTCATTTATTTGTTGCTGTCGTTGTAGATTTTGTGTGCCCTCTGTATTTCTTGTTAAGCGCTCATTTACCTTTTTTCTGTATGTACTGTGCAAATGCCTTATTACTAGGCCGCATGTAAGAAATTCATTCATTCATTGATTCATAAGAAGCTTTGTTAGGTAGAGCCAAAAAAGCATCTACAGACTTTATTCCTTATCGTCATGATGTCGGAAAACTGAGCAGATACTTTTTGACGGTTTTTCGATTCTTCCCGATGGTAATGCTTATTATGCATAACATTCTGAAACACAACAGATAATATCCGAAGTCTTATCTGTTACGCATTATCTGTTGAAACCGTGCATCCTCGTGTTATCTGTTATGAAACTTCTGACAGTGTGACTGGTTTCACTAGGCGACAGAGACACTCAAACAGGAACAAAAAACACAACTTCCTAAGTGTTTAAGTTCAGTTAGCATTACCTATGGTACCCAATTCACAGAACCCCTCCACCCACACAGCAACTACCTTTGCACTGTCAGAAGTTTCATAAGAGATAACACAAGGATGCGCGATTTCAACAGATAATGGGTAACAGATAACACTTCGGATGTTATCTGTTGTGTTTCAAAGCATAACAAGCGTTACCATCAGGAAGAACCGAACAACCGCCAAAAAGTATCTGCCGAGTTTTCCGACGATAAGGAATAAAGTCAGTAGATGGTTTTTTGGCTCTTCCTAACAAAGCTTGTTATGCATAACATTTCATACATAACGTTTTCAAACACAATAGATAACATCCGAAGTGTTATCTGTTACGCATTATTCGTTGAAACCGCGCATCCTCGTGTTATCTGTTATGAAATTTCTGACAATGTGCCCACCACACTGTCAGAAGCTTCATAACAGATAACAGGAGGATGCGCAGTCCCACCACACCGTCAGAAGCTTCATAACAGATAACATGAGGATGCGCAGTTTCAACATTATCTGTTTCACACAACGTTATCTGTTGTGTTTCAAAATGTTATGCATAATAAGCGTTACCATCAGGAAGAACCGAAAAACCGCCAAAAAGTATCTGCTGAGTTTTCCGAAATCATGACGGTAAGGAATAAAGTCAGTAGATACTTTTTTGGCTCTTCCTAACAAAGCTTGATATGCATAACATTTCTCATAACGTTTTCAAACACAGTAGATAACATCCGAAGTGTTATCTGTTACGCATTATCTGTTGAAACCGCACATCCTCTTGTAATCTTTTATGAAACTTCTGACAGTGTGCCCATCAGCACAGTCATATCCTACCCTCCATTTAATCCAACTGACCACTGGAATCTCTCCGACGGTCTTCCCACAAGGACTTGAAATTGCCGGTCGTCCAGATTGATGCGATATTCCTATCCCTCCCCCCCTCTTTTCGGGGACTAACTGCTTCCCAGGGGAAGGAATTTCTAGGACTTAATGCATCTATACTGGAACGAGTATACTTGATTGAGAAATTGAGCTATACTGGGGCGATTCAAAAACCAGACCCCAGAAACCGGACCCGGGACCAGAGGGTCCGGGATCATTAAAAAAAGGAGACGAAATAGCCTGTTTAGTTGTACGAAAAAGTTGCGTGTACTGATATGTAATAGTAAAGAAGACTTAATGTGTCTCAGACCGGGCCAATCTTCAGCACTAGTATACAGTTGCATCCTATCTTGCTGTGGTAGCATCCAGTCTTGCTAATAGTGGCATGCAGTGGTAACAGTTAGTTATTACTGTATGCTATTAAAACTTACAACTCCAATTAACTAATTCTTAAAAATTTTCATCGGGTATATTGCCTCAAGAACGTTTCAGACGTTTGAAATTAGTTACAAAACATTTCTGAACGTTTTGCTTACTGGAAGTTCTGAAACGAGATTATCATAGTTTCCCAAGAAGCCAACTTGGCATCGGCTTCGACTTGAAAATTGTCTAAAGAATCAAGTACCTTAATTTGGTGCAAGAGCCCGTAGCGGTCAAATTTGAATTAAGACAGTGGTTTCCAACCGGTGGTACGCGTACCCAAAGGGGTACGAAAGACCCTCGCAAGGTGTACGCGAAGGTCCAAAATCAAGTTAGTCGATAGCTTTAATACCTCGCTTCCGTCGTCGTCTCCCCTAACTCAGTTTCAGTACTGTCCAAACACGAACAAAGTCTTCCGCCAGTCGCCAGACTCCTTTAGCACTTTACTAATAAAATTTAGAAACAGATTAAGGCAAATGGCAATCATCTGAGAAGACCAAGTTCAAATATGGATTCACAATGTGCGTTTACCCCTATAGCCTGCGTTATATCTAATTTGACGAAAATTCCTGCTTTACTTCTGCCAAATTTCCGGTTTTAGCCGGATTCCGGGCGAACTACTTGCCTTGCAAAAAATTGAAGTTCAAAAACGGATTCAGCGTATCTCCTTACCCATATGTCGAACCTCTAATCAACCTCAGATAAAACTTCGACCTTTAATAAATGTTCCGATTTCAGCCGGATTCGCGGCGAGCTATGTGTCCAGGTAGAAAATGATTGTCATACACGAATTCAGCATGTCTTCTTACCCGTAGACCGAACACCCAATGAAATTCATATAAAACTTTTACTTATAAAAAATTTTCCGGTTTTGGCAATAATTTTCATATTCGGATTCAGCATGTTTTCCTATCCTTGAGTCGAACCTCTAATCAACTTCAGATTACACGTTTGTTTCTGGCAAATTTTCCGGATTTGGCCGGATTCCGGGCGACCTACTTGTCCGACGAGAAAATCATTTTCAGATTCGGATTCAGCATGTCTCTTTACTCCTAAATCGGACATCTAATCAACTTCAGATAAAAGTATTACTTTTAACAAACTTTCCGGTTTAGGCCGGATTCCGGGTGAACTGCTTGTCCGGCAAGAAAATAGTTTTCATATTCGTCTTCAGCATGTCGTCTTACCCCACAATCGACTATCTCATTAGCTTTTAAAAGATATTTTGTTCGCACCTTAGTTTGAAACCTCCCCCTACCCTAAATACGCAGCTATCGAGTCCATCTACAAACTCGACCTTTCCCTTGACTCAAAGAATCCTCACACCAAGTTTCATCAAAATATCTCATTTCCTTCGAGAGTTCTCGTGCTGACAGACGGACGGACGGACAACTTTTGCGATGTCACAGGTATCCCTCCAGTTACGTTTTGGGATCCCAAAAACCAGATACCCCTTCGCACGCAATTTCAGATTTACGTTTCACTGATGACAATAAATATCGTCTTTTTGACGTTCTGATCATGGTAAAAATAGTAAAACAACAGTTCGTCAAAAAAAGGGGTATGGAACCTTTTGAGCCTTGATTAGGGGTAAGCAACCTTTTTGAACCTTGATTTGGGGTACGCGGTACGGAAAAGGTGGAACCCACTGTAGTAAGGTGATTCTGCGATGCTTTGACATCTTACCATACATTAAGCTACTTCGAAGTACACAGATGAAAATTTTGAGGCGAGAAATCTAGGAAAGACGTTGGGTGCCTACTAGGTGTGAACTGGGCGGGACTTCTACAGTCTGTCAGAGAGGACTGTCTCAAGTTATGCAGCCAAGCTTTCATTTCTCTAAAGTACTGTTTCTAAGTTTCAGAGGAAAGCTTCTTGCAGGCAACCCTACAGTGACTAGTTTCTAGTCGAAGGTGAAATGAAATCAAATTTTGCGGAAGATGGGCGTCAGTTTCCTGGCCCATATCCAAAATGTCTCATCTCCAATCTAGCATAAGTATGCTTTATTTAAGGTTTAGCTGAAAAGGCAGCTTATTTTTACATCTGATATTTGAATACACTGAATTATTTTGACTAGTCTAATAAATTTTGTATTTTTCACCTGGGGCTCTAGTAAGAACAATACGCGGAGAATTTGAATTCCAACAAAATCCTACATTTCCTTGTGTCACGGACGCTAAGTTTAAAAAAATCAGGGCTCAAGAAAGTTGGAAAGTGACGATAAGATATGTCTGTTTGTTATATGTGTTTTTTTCGGCAATGGCTTACTTTGTAATTGCTAAATATTTCAAGCATGGAGGACAAGCACATAGAGGTACCACAAATCCGAAAGAATAAGTTCATTCGATGAAATCAATGTCTGTGAATAGCGGACAAACGAAGTAACGCATTTTTACCAGATTTTCAGGCCTATTTAAGTAAATAGTGAAGTGTAAAGAGATTGTCGGGTCTCAGCCCTATTCGGTTAAACTTTAATAAGTAAGCAATACTCAAAGAACCTGTCTTACCTATGATACTAATGCAACCTACTTTCACAGCCACTCCATATATTCTAAACCCGGAGACCCCAATTTCGTACGGTACATTATAACCCCTCCAACAAACAACGCTGATTTTCGCACTTGCCGTGTTTTGCTACCTTCGATGTGTATCACCCTGTCGACGGTTCTCTGCGAGAAGTTTGCCACGGACCTAGTAGGTCTCCCTCTATGGGCTCGTAACCACAAAGTTACGCGACTCTACGGTGTTACCCTAGGTTCACACTGCTGCTTCGTATGCGACACGATTTTTTCTTTGATGTTCCGACGTGCGACAGAATCGCATGCACGTTCCCACCACCACGCAGACGCAAAAGAAAAATGAAATTTTTCGTCGAGATTATTCTGCAAAAGGACAAAGGAGCCCTTGAGGAAACGACCTCTGAAGATGTTGGGAGATTATCCATCTGAATACCCACCCACTTATTAGGAAACTTTCAGTCAAACCCTTATATCATCTTGCTCAAAACAGGTTAAAAAAAAGTCTATTCAGAAGATGTTTTGCATTCAGCCATCCTAGGATTACAGTCAGACAAGGCAGAGCAATTTTTAGTCTTGAAAATTAACTAATCTTTGTTTTTTCTTTTCTTTTCCCTCTAAAATCGCATGCGTTTTGTCGGATCAGTTGAAATATTTCAACGCATCCGACACTGCGACAAAACGCAAGGTTCTGCTTTGCTTGTCGCATGATTTGTGTCGTATGTCGCATGACGCAGAATTTTGCGCTAAATCGCAGCAGTGTGAACCAGGGGTTACTGATGCATTTATGGCTGTCGACCAACGACGTGCCGGGTTTCTTCTCTAGACCAGAGCCACCCATGGTATAGTGCGTTTATTTAGTTATTTCCTAGGTCCAACGGGTTCAAGTTTCAATGGGTTCAAAAAGACAGGGGAAAATCTGAGCAAGTTCGTCGCGGATCCTGGGGGCAAGCTGAATGTCCTTGGGCATGATGGTGACTCGCTTGGCGTGGATGGCACAGAGGTTGGTGTCTTTCAAATGAATTTTCAATATAGCCGGAAAATTTTCCAGCTTGAGCCTGAAGAGGACCCTTGCCAAGAAGGGGCGAAATGTCGCTCTAATAAAATTCAGCTGACGTATCCATTTAACACTGCAACTAAATCTGCTTCGAGCAATAACAAGAACAGATAATCAGATAGGACCCCCGTCTCCCTATCTCTGTAATATGACCATGCGGAGTCGAATATTTCCCGTACCCTGCCCGATGTAAACGAGAGGATGTTAGGAGCTACGCTGCACGTCACGTTTCATTACCTCTACAAACAGCTATATCGCTGTGAAGCCGCGTAGGAGAAACTTTCAAAGTCAAAGCCGATTGGCTCTCTGGATGCGCTCCAGAGCGGGTCAGCGTGCCTCCTGCACTTAAGCATTGTCCAAATAGGTGTTGTAAGGTGTATTACGGCGTAAGGCTCATTACAGATTCCTCTTTTCCTCGGGGCGCGCTGTAATAAGGAGAATAGACTCGCGTTCTATTCTCACTTATGCAGGGCCGATCAGATCGCTTGGTTGGTTCCGCCAGCGGGCCGAGGAAAGGAGCAGTGTCGCCAGGGTTGCCACGGGAAGCCTTAAAGTTCTACTTTGTTGGAAGCTGAAGAAACAACTTTTCTTCAGAAGAACACGTTTTGTTCTGCTTATTGTTAGTTCGAGGACCAATGCCTGTCCATCCGTTAATTTAATAGCTTTTTACAAGGGCGTCAAATTGTACTCCTGTACATAAGAACACTTTTTTTCTGATCTTTAGAAGCTCGAAAAACCGTATCAGGGTGGCAACACCGAATGTTGCATCGACGAGAACCTATTGAGTTCCTATTTGAACAGGCGTGTGTATTAGACGTGAACATCGCGTTTAGCACTATTCAGCACATTACACCTATTTGGACAATGCTTTACTGCTCCGCGATGACCAACGGCGAAGGAGGTAGACGGGTATCAACTCAAAGCTAGAGCATGTACCTCTAGCTCCGCTCAGTTCTGTCGGGGTATCCTTTGTCGCTGCATGGGACCAAAGACGGAGGTTCTATCTGATTATTTGTTCTGGGTAATAAACAGATAAGTTTATAGAGAAGAAGCTTTCAACATTCCTTACCTAACAGTAAATGCCATCCTTCGCTGGTTCCTAAAAGTTGATGAATACCGAGGACTTGTGACACCAAAAGGCCAATCGTCACACCAAGCTGGTTAACAGTTCCCAGTCCTCCTCGTAAAGTTAGTGGAGCGATCTCGGATATATACATCGGCACAAGTGAGGTATTTAAACCTGGAAATCAATCAATCAAATTTAATTCCAAATAGCTTAAAGGACACCTGAACAATGAAACCATACTTGAACACACCATGGAGAATGCATTTACAGACATGGCCACGGAGAGCATTCTTCTCCTGAGCGTGACGTTATCAAAATAGGGATGTTCGTTTCTGGAGGTTTGCACATGCAGACTCCAAGACGAAAGCGCAATTCATTCAAATCTTGTACAGCGCTGGCCGGATCGTATTGAAGTTTCTTCTAGATATACGTTTGGGCTTAACTGGTTAAAAAATATTCCAGAAGAAGGGTTGATTGGAGATATTAGTTTATTCCTAAAATTGTTCAGTACTGAAATAAGGACAGATGCAAAATGGAGCAAAAATCATAGCTTGGAAACACTATTTCGTATTTGGATAGGGTTTTCTGCAGGCAATGTTAACGGAAGTCATATAGATAGGGATGATACTTGGTACTCTTCATTCAGCTGTCCTTTAAAGCTAGTAGAGGTGATTAAAATATTTACGAAAAAAAAAGACAGCAAATGAACCAATACACTTTATATGGTATGACCTGAAATAAATGTTGGAATGAAACTGTGTAAAAATTGGATTGACGAATTGGCAGGATACGGCAAAAACTAATGAAAAGACGGATTACGATTAATATATGCAAGTAAGAAAATAACTATAATTATGCTATAGCTTTGTGAGCGATGGTAAATCGCAACGAAAAATCCACATAAATTGTTTCTTGTGTTTCTTTCTTTTCTTTTCGTTTTCTGCATACTTCATTGGCGTTTTATTTAAAGAAGAAAAATTGACACTTCCATTCATTCATTTATGAAAACGAAACCCGAAAGCCGCGACAAACCAAGAGAAACTGTGATCTCCATACGATATTCCCGAACAGAGGACCCTTCCCGGATTTTGAATTCCCACAAACGTTTTTTAGCTAGGACGGGGAGCGGATCCGCGAGAATAGAGGGAGTCTCTGGACTTCCTGGGAGTCTCTGGACGTGAAACCATCGAGGAGACAGGGAGCGCCTCCGTATGCCTTGTGTCGAAAATTCGGAGATACCCGTCCTTTCCAGCCTTAATCACTGTAAAGCTATCAGTCTGTGACAATTTACTTTCATTTTCTTTGATTCTGAATCTATTTCTGTTTAATTTTACAATTATAACAATTGCAAAAACGTTCACAATTACGATCAGATCTAACCGGCAATTAAACCCACGACTGACAGGGATTCTTTTTAACGAACCTCAGCAACCAACTACACAAACAACTCCCCACATATGGAAAAGGCCTTTTTTGATGATGATGGTGATTGACGGAGCGTTCCCCACATAAGGGGACTGGCGAGAGCAGTGTTGCCACTTTTTCCTGACGTAACCTACGATACTTTTGGCCGCAAAAACTTGCGACATTTTAGCGAGGACGAAACTCGGTCCTTTGTACCGATTATTAACGATTAATCTCTTTCTTAATCATATTAGTTGCGTTTGCTAATCATATTAGTTGCCATGATAACTGGATATGCAATTAGTCGCTTTTGGAGTTCCCGTGGTATCTGATATACAGCTGCTCTGCAAAAATGACTATTGCCGGAATTGCACTTCGAAGTCGTCCCAAAAGAAAACTCATATTCAGTTACATCACTAAGTGCCAAACTTCTTTCACACCAATTTGACAAAATTTGATGAAAGTGAGATGACTTTCCAGATACCACGATCAGTTACCACGGTCGGGCCGTGGTATCTGAATATCAGACGATAACTGCAAATGTCAAGTTGGGAGTGGTAATGCTTTAGTCTTTGCAGGAACCGACGGTGGTACGAAAGAATAAATATGTAATTCACACAGAAAGTATAAAGTGATGTTAAGCATACGCGAATATGATCTAGTCTGACGTGAACATGTCTCCGGCTTGTATATATATGTCAGGCTCTCTAGGACAAGGCTAGAGGCACGTACTCCTCGCGTGAGCCTGTGTCCTAGATTTCTGAAGTTAGATGACCCTGACATAACCTCCCTTTATTACAAAAAAATGGCGAAGGCTTTTTCAAACACGGTGTGCACAATTTGCCCCTCTTCTTTCTGCTACAGTTCTTATGGGCTCACTTCTGGGCTCTTCTTCCCAGGCCAAATGTGCAGAAAATCATGGCCAAATGGCCAAAAATCAGGAAAACAAAACGCCTTTTGACCGTGGTATCAGATACCACGGTAACTGCCAAAACGAGTTTAGGGGAGAGGCCTCAAAGACAAGCTTCCGAACCAGTCCCTACCCTTCAACCAGTGTTTTGCCGACAGGTGAGATACGTGAATAGTTTTGTCCCCTCCTTTGTTTCCCTACGTAACAGAAATTAGTAGGCTAGTATTTTACCCCCCGTTGTCTATTACCCCAATCGTTATTTTTTATAATGTTTGTTATCAGTATTTTATTTGTAATTTGACCATTTTCTAGTATATGTTGACAATTTTGGTGACCTTTTAATGCATGTTTTACGTTGCCACCCGCTATTCGGCTAGTCCGTAATTGGTTTCGAAATAAAATTGGATTGATTGAGACCGTGGTATCAGATACCATGGTATCTGCAAAATTGCAACTTTCTTTTGCTGTTCTTGTGGTCTTACCGGTCGGAGGATTCTGGCTCACTTCGTCAAAGAAGTCGACAAATTATGACAAATCATTCCGCGACCAGTGGGTCCCCGAGGAACCGCGAAAGACGCCGCCAAAAGGGAGACCCACCAAGGAGGGCCGAAAGATCGCCTAATAAAATCGCAGCTGACCCGTACAGCAGCACCAATAATCAGCTGCAAGATCTGGCAATTTTCGAGGAAATGGAATCTTCAATGCACCAAAGGATGAATACTTGGTACGTAAACAAATTCGACAAATTCGAGAAAAGGTTTTCAAGTGTAGGTAGAACAATAAGCTAAAATTCTAGTTTTCTTTGCCACTGCAGCACATTCGACCGAAATCTAAAGGAAACAGCACATCTCAATGTAGACCTAACACCCGAAATAACCCCAATAACCACAAATCTATTTGAATTTCGAAATTAAGTCTCTATTTCACTTCAACTCCACCTTTAAACTGTCATTTTTACACTATTCCATCTCTATTCTATTACTTCTGCTATAGAATGATGTGGACTGGGATGAGACTGAAATAACTTAGAACTGCTAATTTCCTATACCGTATCCTCCTAGGGGGTTCGGGGGGGATGTGTGGCATACCAAGAGATGATAGGATTCAGATTAAACTTTAACATCAGATGCTCTAAGTGAGGTACAGTTAGAATAGACCTTTCCCGGTTCTAAGTCAAGGACATTGAATAAGCTGCAACAATATAATTATACCGCTGGAGCGAAGTTCCCTCTGGAAGCAAGGTCAGGTGCAAGGTCGGAATCTAGACAAGGCCCGGCAAGATTATTACCACCTAGAGTTCGAATTAGAAGAAGAAGAGGGCAGGGATGCAAAGAACCGCAGCAGTGACCAATCAGACGAGGAGTTTTTGGACTATTAACATGCCACGGGCCATATGCAGAGCTCGAAGCAGAGTGTGAAATTTGTGACATGGAACATACAAGGTCTAGCGAGTAAAATTCAAAGTATAGTACAAGAAGTAAAACCATTTGATTTAGTAACGATGGCCGAGACTTGGCACAGTGACGAATATGTGCCTCAGTTTAGTGGCTTTTTCACTGAACATGTAGCGCGAAAAGTGTCACGTAATAATAGGTCATATGGCGGAGTGCTCGTATTGATAAAAAAGGAATCATTCGTGAATTATAATCGACTAGAAAGTAGTTCAGAAAATATTGTTTGGAACCAGTTGTCGACGAAAGATGTAGTAGTATGATCGTTGGGTCTATTTACGTTGCGCCGCAAAATAGCTCGTATAAAATAGAAGACACTTGGCGTATATCGGAAAGCGAACTCCAGTCTTTGCGGCAACAGTGTAGCGAACATTGATTTATATTAATGGGCGACTTTAATGCTTATACAGGTAATGTGAATTAAAAGATGTAAATATTCCAGGTATCCCTAGTAGGTCAGGGACATTGAAATAGAATAGACAAGTAAAAGAAGTATTTGGTGAAGAGGTATATTTTAAGTTAAATTTGCCCCAGTTATATTTGCCGTATTGGATCCAGTTGCGGGCCAACTGTCTATCAGTGCACAGACATAGTTATTTTTTGAAGAGAAAAGATGAAGGCCAGCCATCCGGGTGTGCTTGCCCTCTATGTGGTAATGGAGTTGATGATTTGGTCCATGTCCTGTACCGGTGTCCAGAGCTTTCTGGGTTAAGAAGGGAATTATTGGGAGGTGAGGTTTTCTCACTTCCTGACATCTTAAAGAGCACGACGCCAAGCGTTATATGTAAAATTTGCAGATTTGTTGATGGTGTGGTGAAATTTTGAGAGAAGGAATGGCGAAGTTTAGTTCATGTAAAGTTATTTTGTTTTGTTTTTTTATATGTATTTTCTTGTATATGGCCTTTGGCTTTGAATACAATTATTATTATTATTATTATTATAGCCTACGTTCTGAAATGGCTTACCGATTTTTTTTTTAGCTCTATCAAATTGACGGTTATCCCGGGGATCCGGTAGAAAAAAAAACTGGTAGCAACACGTAGGCTGTAGGTACGGGCCCACTGCACTAATTCCGATCTCTGCAGTCAGATGAGAATTTCCTCGTTCGCTCTTTCGTTTGTACGTCTGAAATTTTAGGGCTTTTTGGGCCGAGTCGAGTTTTGCCATTCACGAAACGCAAACTTTGCCGAAAGCTTCAAGGTCCACCAAAAACTCTTTACGCCTAAGGACATAAGAAGCTTCAAAATGATGTTTTTCATTTTGGAAGGCATTGTAGGCCATCAGGTCTATCTTCTGTTGTCTTTCACTTTAGAACACACTTAGGTCATCAGGTCTATCTGTTTTGGACTTATTTTGTTTTGTTTGGTTTTTCGACTATTCTTCGGTTTTCAGATATTTTGCGAAGAGCCACCGCGTCGGGGAGCGGTAAGGCTTGACAGAGTCGAGAGGCGCTAACAATAAAAATCGCTGTTTACACATGGAAAGTAATGATTTTTGTAAAACAATATTTCTGAGCCATTTCATCGTAAAAATATCACTTCTAGAAAAAGTTGTGCTTCAAGGAGTTAATTTGGAAGCATTCTCGCATTTGCCATGTCTAGACCACCCACTTTCAAGGCGCCTAGATCAAACCAGGGCTCGTCACGACCGCAAATGGGGCAATTGGGAAGTGAATGGCTGAGAGCTCTCAAGTAGCTCCTAGCAGAATCATCAAAGAGAAAGAAAAACAGTTGACTGGAGTACCAACAACAAGTAAAAAAAAAGACCAAGGTTTCGATGAGATCCCAAAAATTTAATATTTGATCCAGACAATTTGGTCTTGAACATTTTTACTATTAAGCTTTAGAAACAAGAAGGTTGATGGCTAATCATCCCGATGAAAAATTTCTAGCCTGCGCAGTTGTATGGTAGTTGCACGAAAAAGTTGCATGTAATACTATGTAATAGCAAAGAATACTATTATTTAATGTGCCTCAGAGTGGTCCAGTCTTATGTAGTAGTATCCAGTAGCATCCTGTCTTGCCATAGTACCATCCAATCTTGCTAGTAGCATGCAGTAGTATGCAGAAACACGGTAGCCTTGAAGTAGAAGCATGTAGTAGCATCAGTTAGTACTGCATACTACTTTTTCGAACAACTTCGTACTACTATTTTGAGATAAATTCATAGGGATCTGAGAAAACCACGTTCAGATATGCATTCACAAAGTGTGTATTTACCCCTAGGCTATACGTCAAACCTACTTTGACAAAACTGATGAAACCTTCCTGCCTTACTTCAGCCAAATCTCCGATTTATACCGGATTCCGAGCGAACTACTTGTCCGGCAAAAACTAAAGCTTAAAAACGAATTCAGCGTATTACCTTACCCCTATATCGAACAACCTATATCGAACTTTAGATAAAACTCAAATTTAACAAATTTTCCGGTTTCAGCCGGATTCCGGGCGAACTATATACCTAGGTAGAAAATGATTGACAAAAGTCAGCGTGTCTTCTTACCACTAAACTGAACATCTAATCAATTTCAGATAATACTTTTACTTCTGACAAATTTTCTGGTTTCGGACGGATTCCGGGCGAACTATTTGTCCGAAAAGGAAATGATTTTCTTATAAATTTTCAGCATGTCTTCTTACCCCCAAATCGAACATCTAGTCAACTTCATATAAAACTTTCACTTTGAATAAGCTTTCCGGTTTTGGATAGATTCCGGGCGAACTAGTTGTCGGGCGAGAGAATGGTTTTCATATTCATGTTCAGCATGTCTTCTTACTCCTAAATCGACTATCTCATTAGCTGTTTAAAATAAATTTGTTCGCCCCTTAACTTGAAACCCCTTCCCCACCCCTAAATGTTGAGCTACAGAGCCCATCTACGAACTCGACCTCTCCCTTGCCCCAAAGAGTTCTCACACAAAGTTTCATCAAAATATGTCGTTCCCTTCGAGAGTTATCATGCTTACAGACGGAAAGACAGACGGACAACTTTTGCGATTTCATGGGTATCCCAAAAAACAGCCAAGTATTTTGTAGTGTGTATTCCCTTCTAGAATTTTTAGTATGTTAGTTATTCATTTCTGCTTCGAAATCCAGCACGTTCACAAGAAGAAAAAGTGTGCTAGGACTGGTGAATATTATTAGATATAATAAATAGTTTATGAGCCGGTGATAAAGAATGGAAAGTTGCTCCAGTCGTTTTTCCAATTGCCGTCCATTATTTGTGAGTAATGTTTGCTGGTTTTTATAGTTTTGCAGAAAGCAGGCACAGTTGTTTCTATAATAAACAATCCTATCGACTGCTAATAATTTTCCACATTTCCGCTATGTTAATTAACTCCTTTGATTCCTTCTTTTTACATTGTGCTCATGTAAGACACGGCCCCATTTCACGGTCCAAAGTTTTATCCGACCTCTTATAACCCAATCTTAATCAGATCTACAAGGAAACCGGGAAGACAGCACCGGACTTCTTTTTACCGGCCTCGAGAAACTGACCGAATTACCAAAATTAAGTTTTCGGCCGTGTCGGTAGTTTTTGCTGTGGAAGTGATAGGCGAGATTACACAACTTTTGTTAGTGGTGAAAATGCTTAAAACAGATTGACGAAGTTACCTAAGTAGTGACGCAGATTGAACAGTTTGCGGCGGTTATAACAACTTCAGAAGGCGATCACGTTAATCAAGAAATTTATATTATTGAAACTTTTACCCAAACATGACACGATTATTAAAAGTAAGAAAAATAAACAGCAAAGAAACAAGTAAAAACAAGAGATAGAAGCTCATATGGCCCTTGCAAGGCTGGGTCAAAGGATGAAAGTAGGAATTTGCCAAATTGAGCAAAACCTTTGAGATAAGAATGATCATTTTCCCTTGGAAATCACGAGTATCGTTTGGTAAAACTTATTTTATTTTTGCATGAGCACTTTAAGGGCGCTAGATATCCATCTCTAATCAAAACCATTGAGGCAAAAATGATCCTGGGCTTAGAATCATGAATATATATGGTTTGGTCAAAAGTATTTGTTTGACTTTTCGGTCAAGATGCGCACTTTAAGGGTGTAACGGGGTTTCTTCTGATGTTATAAGCCGTTATTCTTGATCTAATAGGTAGCGTTCTTGAGGCTTCTGATCCAACACACTGTTCTTTATTCCCAGAGAGTTAACGGGACACAGCTCTTTGTTGGCAGAAGTATAACGTAACACGAAATACAAAATGTGAAACGACGACCCAAGACCCCCGACCGGAAACCCTGATATTCCAGCTGCAACCCACAATTGTAAAGGCTCTAAGAAAACATAAATTGCTGGGCTGGCGACAGATTAATGTGACAAGACAGTTTGAGTCCAGCGTGAGAACCGTCTGTTTTAACCCTGCATCTTTTAGCGAGATACTTGTTTTAGGTGCTGGAAATTCATTTCTAAACAAAACCCTTGAGGCAAAAATTATCATAGGCTCATGGGAATCATGAAAATGTATATTTTGCTTAAAAGTATTTTTTGTACTTTGCGGTTAAGATGAGTACTTTAAGATACGGTCGGATCTGGGAGTGACAATCTCTGAGCCAATCTTGTCAAGTCTCCAATGTTCAGGTCAAGTCTCATCGTCCTAGCACATCTGGAAGTACCTTAAATCGCGATCAGCGGAATTTCCGACCCCCCCCCCCCTCCAACTACCCCGAGTGCCCGAATCCGGTCCGGTTCTGTCACTGATGCATCTAAGGCTTATGCTTACACGTGTTTTCCCAATCACTACACGCTAAGCGTGTCACAAAATTTCCCCCCCCCCCTCCGACTCCTCCCACATTGATCGGATCCTGGCCGCACTTGAAATGGGATATCTGAGACATTATTTCTTTCCGAATATCAAGTTTCAAAGATTCGACCACCCGTTAAAAAGTTGGACATACCTGAAGATTCCGGATTCACCCTTCCTCACTCCCCCTAGGATGGTCAAATCGGAGAAAGACTGTTCTTAGGTGGAAATGGTCGAGTCCCTGATTTTCATCGTCCTATCACATGTGGAAGCATCTTAACTCGGGATCACTGGAATTTCGAAACCCTCCCTACAGCTCCCCCACAGTTCCCGGATCCGGTCCAGTCTTGTCAACAATGTATCTAGGGCTTGTGCTTGTTCTTACCACCATGTTTCAGCCCGATCCGTCCACTCTGAACATGTCACACGATCTCCCCCCCCCCGGTTCCTCCCTCCAATTCCAGCCCCCCCCCCCCCCAAAGTCACCAGATCCGTTCCGGACTTGAAATGGATCAGCTAAGTTCCCACTGTCGAGTTTGCTGTTCCCACTGCCCAGTTAATGGCCAGTTTTTTTTGTTGCTAGCTTTTTTCTCCCGATTTTTCGTTTTGCTGCCCAATTTTTCTGATCAAACTGAGTTTGATATTTACTGGCCAGCAAAGAACGCTGGCCAGTTTTCTTCAAATCGCCGGCTTTTTGAGTAGGAAAAGATTTATCGGAGATAAGTAATTGTAGAAATACTGAAGATAACTGAAAAGATAAAGTGGGGCGATAGAAATGCTGAACTGCTAGTTATCGGTTGTATGAACTACCCTTGGCTCTGGGATTCATCGAGGGCGGACTAAAAAGATCAGCGAAAAAAAAACTCATACCTAGCTCTTGTAGAGAGTGGACTTTTACATGCAGGGCTTGGTATTTCAAACGAAGAACTAGCAAGCGTTTTAAAAAGAAAATTTGACTCACTGAAAGACTCTTATTTTCGTGAGAAACGACACGACCGGGGGAAAATCTACAGCTCTTGTTGGTCACACCAGATTATGCAGTGAGAACAAAAAAACCGGCAGCTTTTAAAACTGGCCAGATTTTAAATCTGGCCAGCAAAAATAACTGGGCAGTGGGAACTTAGCTTAAGATCCGATTCCCCGGTTCAAAAGTTATATATACGTCAATATTCCGGATCCCTCCCCTCCACTCCCCCCACGGTGGTCGGATCGGGAAGTGACTATTTCCAATTAGTTTGGTCGGGTCCCTAATACGCCTGCCAAGTTTCATCGTCCTAGCATATCTGGAAGTACCCTCCAACTCCCCCCACAGTGTCCGAATCCGGTCCAGTTCGGTCAGTGATGTATCTAGAGCTTGTGCTTGTTCTCACCACCAAGTTTCATCCCGATCGCTCCAGACAAGAGACAAGAGACAAGAGATCTTTCCAGACATCAAGTTTCATTAAGATCCGGTCACCCGTTCGAAAGTTATGAATGTCCCTATTTTCCGAATTCCACTACATCCCCCTCCCCCCACGATGGTCGGATCGGGCAAGTGACTATTCCCAAGCTCGTTTGGTCGGGTCCCTGATATGCCTGCCAAGTTTCATCGTCCTAGCATATCTGGAAGTACCCTAACTCGCGATCACCGGATTGATCGACCGACCGACGGAAAAGTGATCGGTATATGGCACTTGGCCGGAAAAACATACAATGGTTCAATGATCGCCTACAAACACTTACACCAGATGGCTATAGCTGACTTATCCATTGATCTGACTTGTAGGACACGTCGTACTTCTGATAGTAAATCATTTCCGGGTTTTCTGTGGGAACGTTCCCAGTTTTCTCCTTTCACACAATCGACGTTACTCTGCTAGTCAAATGTTTTTAGAAAATGAAACTGAATCTTTTGATGTTATGAGACGGAAAGCGATAGTTAGTTTTGTTGCAAGGTTAAAAGTTTCCGATAATCCACTTTTAAAGGTCCCCTCTTGCTTATTCTGCCATTCATAATATACCTAGGTCCCTTATGGAATTATAAGCTTCTAAAATCCCCACATTTCTCCGTTGTTTCGTTTTGTCCCTACGAGTTTTTAGCGCTTTTTCGGCCGTGCCGTGATTTGCCCGTCACAAACATAAAGTTTGCCGAAAACTTCAACGAACTCTTTCACACATAAGGATATGAGAATCTTCTGCTTTTGACTTCTTTTATTCGCTTAGTTTTCCCACTTTTTAACCACCGCGTGTCAGTTTTCAATGTTTTGCGACCAGCCGCCGCGTCGGAGAGCAGGAAGGCTGGATGGAGTCGACAAGTGCTAACAAGAAGATCGCTAAATTTACGTGGAAAGTAATGGTATTTTCAAACACGTTTTTTCTGAGCCATTTCATAGTGGAAAGATAATTTCTAGTAAGAGTTGTGCTTTAAAGGCAATTCGTGAGAATGCAGAATGCCGTTCTCTCCATTTCTACCGACTTTTCCGTCGACTGTGCTATTGCCCCGAGCCACCGAATGGATAAAATGATTGTATATATTTAGTAAGAAAATTCATGTGTTAGCGTAATTTTATTATGTGATGTGTAATATCACGAATTAAATAAATTGATTGATTGATTGATTCTACTTCAGTAGTATTTCCATCCATTCTCGTCCGAGATTCTACACTTCATACGTGTGTTCTATATTCAATTCAATTCAGTTCAATTCAGTTTTATTTCAACGCCAATTACGGACTAGCCGAAGAGCAGGTGGTAAAGTCAACATACATTAAAAACTAACCAAAACTGTCAACATATACTAGAAAGTGGTCGAATTTCATATAAAATACTGAGAACAAACAATATAAAATATCCTATATCCTCTATTGGCATTACGCTTGCCACATTTGTTGTCTTTACGTGACATATCAGGCTTCCGGTGGTAAAGTCAACACACATTAAAAACTAACCAAAATTTTCAGAATTGTCTAACCAAAGTGGTCGAATTTCATACAAATACTGAGAACAAACAATATACAAATATCCTATATCCTCTATTGGCATTACGCTTGCCACATTTGTTCTCTTTACGTGACATATCAGGCTTCAGGTGGTAAAGTCAATATACATTAAAAACTAACCAAAATTGTCAACATATACTAGAAAGTGGTCGAATTTCATATAAAATACTGAGAACAAACAATATATAAATATCCTATATCCTCTATTGGCATTACGCTTTGTTCTATGTACGTGACATATCAGGCTTCCAATCAATGTTTCCGAGAAGCTTATTGGCCAGACGACCGGATATGCAAATAATACGTTTAGCCTATCGTCCAAGACAAGGGACGCGCAAAGAGGCTGAAAAACAGCCGAAGCCTTGTGTCAACTTCATGTTCTTCTAATTTTTCAATATTACTAAAAAAAAATACAGCACTGAGCAGAGAGGCGAACTCGGTTCAGTCAGATGCAAGTCACACTATATACAACATTAAAACACAGATAATTCTGTAGCGATACATCTCCAGTTCCCGACACCCTAGGAGGCTCGACCAAACTCACAAAAATAAACAAAACAAACAATGTTTCTTATAAACCCAAAAAATTACTGAATTTGAAAGGTGACGGAAACACACATAAATATATCTAATTTTGTTTGTAATCAAAATGAAACTAATGATTCTTAAATTCAAACAGTAAAAGTTGCACGAGGATTGATCTGACAACAGGTATGGACAGATGAGCACATAGAGGGTCATTGTAAATTATCCAGTAGTGCGGTACTGAGGGACGTAGTAAAAACCTAATTCTCACAATAATCACTTTAGGACGACGTAAAAAAAGCAAGCCTTGAAGTGGGTTTCATATGAATGGACTGTAGGTGGAAAAACGTTCAGAGAAGAGAAATTATTTGGTTCTTGATGAGGGCCAATTTTATTTTAAATAAGATAGAGTTTAATATTGAGAGCTTACTTACATGGACAATCTTTAGAATGAACTGACTCTGTCGATGATTTTTAGGAAACGAACATGGAGATGACAGATATTTTTAATGATCCGAACCGGCTTTCTGAATAATTTGCTGCGGTTTAATATGCTTCTGAAAAGTATTCAAATATACCATAAGGCAGTAGCATAAGTATGAGTGAACTAATGCAAAATAAACATATCTAACTGGATAACAAGATTAAACATGTTTTAGTCGATTCATTATCCCCACATTTCTTGATGTTTTCAGTTGTAGTAAGCTATTATGAACACTCCATGACAGATTGGGGTCCATAATTAGTCCCAAATATTTGTATGACCAAGTTCGTGAAATACTCTTTTCAACGTCACCGGAAGTAAGTGACTGAAGCGAAGGAAAACGTGTTGAAGTTCGCGAAAAAAACACGAAATTAGTTTTAGCTGCATTAAGGGATAGCCTGTTAGGTGAAAGCCAGCATACAAGTTGCCGAAACACCGTTCCAGTTTATTTTGAAAATAGCTCAACAGACGTAGCACGAACAGAAGCAGCAGTGCCGCAAATAACAGGAGCCCCAGGATCGATCCCTGGCGCACTCCTACTCTACTCGATTGAAAGACGTAGATACACCATTTCCAAATACTTGCTGCGTTTTGTTTCGTACATACGGATCAATCAGTAATAGTGCAGGGCCTCTAATTCCACTATGTATAATTTGCTGTAAGGATGGCTAAGTTTCAAAGTAGTCAACTCTCGAGTCAACTATCCCAGAACATCTTATCTCATTTACTGTCTCATGTCCGAGGTTGGAACAAGATTATTTCCGGAAGAAAAAAAACTGTATGAGAAGAATCAAAAGAAGCAATGTTCGTTCTACTTGAATAGAAGCAGCGACTCTCTGATCTGGAAAATCTAGGGATCTCGAGGAAAGATACTAGAAAGATTCTGGGGCGAGTAATCCCGGCTTCCGGTAGAGGATTTTATGTTTGCTATCGGGATCCGATTCACGTAGATACCTAGCAACAACTGAACAGAGAAAAAGATGACTGAGCGAGTTGTCCCAGTTCCACGTTTCAGCGTAAGCAAGTCCATCGACTAGCAAAAATTTACTCTTGGGCATATTTTTTTCTTCAGGATTTTGTTAAATGTGTATTTGATTTTTTGTTTGGTATATCTGTTAATAAAATATGTCTTGGTGGCTCCTTGTGAGTTATTTATTTCATTTCCAATTTGTACTCTTCAGTACTGAAGGATCTTAAATGAATAATAATCGTAACTTAGCCCGGGTTCTGGAGTAGCCTCCGCCCCACTGTTAATTGTGGGATCGGATGTTTTGACGAACTCCGGTAAAAACAGAAAATATGAGAAGGGAAATAAATTGACTGAGAGAATGTTATAACATTCTGTATGTATACATGAATGAATGTAAAAAAAAATTACTGCACTGCCGAAGGGCATAAATGCAGTAAAAAGAACAAAGATAAAACCCTCGGATAATTTACAGAAGTTGTTCACAAATGAGGTCGTGGTCGTGGACAGGTAAGCTGACAATCGGTGAAGACACATACGAGGGGAGGTTTTCAACTGTAGGTAGAAGAACAAGCTGAAATTTTTCTTTACTGGAGTATAGTCGTCCGAAATCTACAGGAAACAGCAGAGCTCAATGTAGATCTAAAACACCCTAATCAAGCTGACTGAATTGTTGATAAAGGAAGACACTGATTCATTTATTTTTTCGACTACTTATCTTGAACAATAATTACAGTTTTATTTAAACTCCAAAATTAAATTTCTATCCCATTTCAACTCCACCTTCAAACTGTAATTCCATTTCTAGTATATTATTTATGCTACACCAATTCTGTCTTAGCCATTTCATCGACTGTTTCCATAAATTTTGCAGAAATTCATGATTAATTCCCGGGAAAAAATGGTGAAAAAATTTCCCAAATAAATTACCAGATAATTACAAGTCTGCAAACAGACACCCAGCCGCGTTTTTCCCGTTTGTCCAGTAATTTGCACGAAGGGGTAATTGGAACAGCTGGAAACCGGATACTAACAAATCATCAAGTGGCAACGAACTATATCCGTCGGCTCTACCTCAGCCTTCAAAGGCCTCTTTCGTTTAAATCTAGGGAGGCTGGGATCATAGTTTGACCAAGGATATAACAAAATGTTTTTTGGGATCCCAAAACGTAAGTGGCGGGATACCTATGAGATCGCAAAAGTTGTCTGTCTGTCCGTCCGTCTGTGCGCGCTAAAACTCTCGAAGGGAATGAGATATTTTGATGAAACTTGGTTTGAGGATTCTTTGGGTCAAGAGTACGGTCAAGTTCGTAGATGGCCTCTGTAGCCATACATTTGGGTGTGGGGGAGGGGGGTTAAATTAAGGGGCAAATGAAATATTTTTAAACAGATAATGTGATAGTCTATTATGGGGTAAGAAGACATGCGGAACATGATGTTGAAAATCATTATCTCATCGGACGAGTAAATCGCCCGAAATCCAGCCAAAAACGGAAAGTGTGTGAAGTTGATTAGATGTTCGATTTAGGGGTAAGAAGACATGCTGAACACGATGGTGAAAACCATTTTGTCATCGGGCAAGTAGTTCGCCCGGAATCCGGCCAAAACCGGAAAGTTGGTTAAAAGTAAAAGTTTTATTTGAAGTTGATTAGATGTTCGATTTGGGGTAAGAAGACATGTTGATCACGATGGTGAAAACCATTTTTTCACCAGACAAGTAGTTAGCCCTGAATCCGACCAAAACCGGAAAGTCTGTTAAAAGTAAAGTTTTATTTGAAGTTGATTAGATGTTCGATTTAGGGGTAGGAAAACATGCTGAACACGATGGTGAAAACCATTTTTTCGCCGGATAAGTAGTTCACCCGGAATTCGGCCAAAACCGGAAAGTTTGTTAAAAGTAGAAATTTTATTTGAAGTTGATTAGATGTTCGATTTGGCGTAAGAAGACATTTTGATCACGACGGTGAAAACCATTTTTTTCACCAGACAAGTAGTTAGCCCGGAATCCGACCAAAACCGGAAAGTCGGTTAAAAGTAAAAGTTTTATTTGAAGTTGATTAGATGTTCGATTTAGGGGTAGGAAGACATGCTGAACATGATGGTGAAAACCTTTTTTTCGCCGGACAAGTAGTTCGTCCGGAATTCGGCCAAAACCGGAAAGTTTGTTAAAAGTAATTTGAAGTTGATTAGCTGTTCGATTTAGCGGTAAGAAGACATGCTGAACACTTATGTGAAAATTATTTTCTACCAGGACAACTTATTCGCCCGGAATCAGGCAAAACCGAAAAATTTGTTAAAAGCAAAAGTTTTATTGAAGTTGATTAGATGACAGATTTAGGGGTAAGAAGAGACGCTGAATCTGTACATGAATACAATGAATATCTGTATTCTGAAGAAAAACTCGAGAAAAACTTACTAATCACATGTTGACTCTTGAGAAAATCAAGAAAAAATCGAGAAAAAAGACAGTGATCAATGCTGAATAACTAGCTTTTGGAAAGTTTGTTATTTTGGTTGACAAGTCGTATTTTCGGTGGAAATCTGACTGTGATAAGGTAAGACCTAGGGCATAGGCTGGTTGTCCAAGAGAGTAAGATTTTCTATTTTTTTTAACATCTTTTTTTTGATGCTTAAGTATTTTTTCGTTTTGTTTTTAATGAAAGTAATGTTTTTTATTTGTCTTCTGGAGTTCAGCTTTTAATTATGAGTACTTTAGGATAAGTGCTCGATTAACATCTGCGGAGGTTGATACGGCTTAATATAACTTACTGTGGGACATCGGAAGATATGTATTGCATACCTGTTTCGAGAAAATTATTCTATATTTTAATAATATTCTGTAGCCTATACCTTATTAAGTAATAATTTAAGATTGTATATTTGATATTGAATATAGTTGGTGAAATTAATGCAAAGTATTTAATTGCGTTTAGCATATTAATGTTGACATTCCGATACTACTATTTTGTATAACCGATGTTCACGAACAAATATGATACGGTACGGAAAAGAAAGCAAAGATACTGATAAGACAGACGAATCCCCCATCATTTTTAGTTGTATTACCTATCACATTATGCAAGTACTAAAAATGGAGTACGAAAGATAAGTGACAGTTAAGCCAACACACACAACTACGTGTCGTGACGAAGTCTTCAACTTTCTGAGTACTTATTTATGACCGGCTCTTTGGAGGAATGACCCGTCCAGACGATTATTTTGATTCCATTACTGACAAGAACCCCACATGGGAACTGGCGTGTGCAGTGGTGTTTTTTTTCACAGCTTCATTGTCCTGAAGCGAAGGATCACGACGCCATAAACCTCCATAATATATTAGCCAGAACGATAACAATCCTAGGTGGCCATTTTCTTCCAATTTAATGAAGAGCAGAGCACTTTAAAGGACCCCTCTTGCTTATTCTGCCTTTTATAACATACCTAGCTCTCTTGTGGAATTATAAGCTTCTGAAAGCCCCACCTTTCTCCATTGTTTCCTTTGGTGCCTACGAATTTTAGCGCTTTTTCGGCCATGCCGAGTTTTGCCCGTCACCACAAAGCAAAGTTTGCCGGAGTCTTCAATTTCCGCTGACAGCTCTTATAAACACAAGGACATGAGAATCTTCTGTTTTTTACTACTTTTATTTGCTTAGCTCCAACTTTTTAACCACGGAGAGTTCAGTTTTCAAACGTTTTGCTCCCACCCGCCGCGTCGGAGAGCAGGAAGGCTGGATAGTGTCGACAAGCGCTAACAAGAAAATCGCTTATTTCAGGTGGAAAGTAATGGTATTTTTGGAAAACTTTGTTTCTGATCCCTTTCATAGGCAAGAGATCATTTCTAGTAAGAGTTGTGCTTTAAGAACTGAGGTAGAGCAGACTGAACCCAGCCTAGGCTGACCGCCATCCAGTGACGTAAAGCTCTCGACTAAGAGATGTTTTTTTAAACACCGAATCAAAGTAGACATAAAGACATGCAGACTGGACGATGACTAACAACAGATATCCATCGGATTAGAGCCTAGAGTGAAGCTGCCAAATTACAACGGAGATCTCAAGCGAGTTCAATTAGACCTAGCAGCCAAGTTCTGTGAACTGGAATAATCTTGAAGATTTGGAGAATGGCCTAATGTTAGCTAATCCGAAAATCGATGGGACTCTCGTGACACTTCAGTAGACATAAAGATGGCCCCAAAGTACGCTATTTCAGCTTTAAACCAACTCTACTGTCTAGTTCCTGATACTTTGTAACATTCACATCACCAAAGTGTCACAAAGCTGCACATACATTCACTTCCTTCAGTCGTCAATTGCAGGGTCTCTAACGCCCTTGCTCATCGACTGTCACTCTTATCCCGATTCGGCGACGCCGGGATTCCTAAACTCCACCCAGGAGCAGAAATAATCATCTGTTCATAATTGGTAGTGACAAACTTGTGGGTTTGGGACACGGTCGTCCGTGCAGTTAATCATTGCAAATAGTTCTGATGTTTTCTTTAATTTTTGTTTTCTGTCTTGATCGAAATGTTTTGCTGTTGGGAACAGGAAGATTTGATGCCTGAAATCTTTCCCCGACTTGATATTGATCCACAACATAGAACCCATCCTTGTGGGTTTTGGACCGTCTCTGAAGTTAATCGTTGCAAATAGTTCTGATGTTTTCTTTCATTTTTGTTTTCTGTCTTGATCGAAATGTTTTGCTGTTGAGAACAGGAAGATTTGATGCCTGAAATCTTTCCCCGACTTCATATTGATCCACAACATAGGCTCTTTTTTGTCCTGAAGCCATATTAAGGGAAGGTACGCGTTCCGAAGAGCTCCAACAACTTACTATAACTTTCATGACCGTTCACAGAAGAAGAACAAGAATTCGTAAAACTGTGAAACAACAAAAAGGAAATCTTCGTGTAAAAAGTAAGCTGAAGCTGTTCTATTTTATTTATTATATGTCTAAGAAGAAAAACAAAATAGAGGTGACGAACAATTCAGAGGTCTATACGTAAGTTGCCGTGGCTGTAATTATTGGAAAGGGACTGAGTAAAAAAAATCCCATTTGTTAGATTAGATTAGATTAGATTATTGCTAAATTACATAATAACCCATCATGATAGGTAACCGCCCATGAGAAGACGTAAATGCACCGGCACTGGGCGGTTACCACAAACTACTTAAACAATAACTTAATTTCGTTTCAAAAATCATTTTTTTTCCTTACAACAAACAAAAGAAAAAAGAAGAAAAAAAAAGAAGAAGAAAGAAAAGATGTATAAATAAAGGTAAGACAAAAAAAATAACAGATTATACCTTCATTCTCTGAATCGTGACTCCCCACCACTCCAAAAAGAATTTCTTTACTCTTGTTTTTAAACAATTGTTCTCATCTATTTTCCTCTGCAAAACCCTACGCCTCGAAACAGGCTGATCCTCAGGCTAACCATAATAACTGCTAGGTTTTGTGTCCTACAAGTTCATGCCCATTAGTTCTCCTTGCTCATCCGTTGGTTTGTACTGGGACATCAGATATTGCGCCTCCCTTTAACCCTCCACTTCTACCTGTTTTGCAAAGAAGTCAAATGTTGTGGCTCAAGAGAGCCCCACCTATTTTGTTATCATTCCCAACAATGGCGTAAACACATACGCCATCTAGGCAGGCAATAAGTTCAGGTTGTTGCTGATAGATGACGTATATCTCTAATCTTTTGTGAGAGTGTGTTACCTGGATGAGGTTGATTCATCAACAGCTTCATCACTTGATCACGTCCGGTAGCGAGGAAGGAGGCTTTTAATAAGTAGCTAAGTATACATTTATTTTATCGAGAGAGAAGAGAAGAGTGCGTCTGAGCCCTAGGCTACCTAGGACATCCCTACCCCTCGTTTTGTTGATTGGTTTTGAGAGTGGAACCTAAGGTCAGGCCCGCCGGTCTTTATATTTTCACGCTATCCACCAGGTCCCATTGACCCTGTTCAAGACTTAGCCTTATGCACCACCCCTGAAACCACATCAAACCTTGAACCTTCAAGCTCTCATGTGAAGAAGAAGGCCAGCACCAGCTAAGTTGTAAACCCCTTATTTTCGCCAACTTCTCCGAAGCATACTTAATACTCCCCTTGCCAAGCTAACAACCCCATTTATAGTCTTAATCACCTTCGGAAACGACACCTCCTGCACACCCCCTTCGTCATTTCTACTGGAAATCGCCATCGTCAGTAGCCCTGAAGGACATAAAGCTCGTAGAACAAAGGAAATTCCCTGGAATACTGGATAGTCCCCTTCTAGCTTTTAGTATAATTCAAGCCCCGACAAACGAAGGTGACCGGCCAATGGCGCGAAAACAAAAATGCGATGCCCATAGCTCATCCGAAAAGAATTAAAGGACACGTCGTACTTTTGATAGTTATTCCATCCTTTCTCGTTCTCGAGATTCTTTACTTAATAAGGGTATCCTAGCTCCTCTATTAGCAAAACACTGGGTATAACGCTTGCCACCACTGTTTCCCATTACGTGACGTATCAGCCCGATCAGTGTTGCCGATGAGCTGTTTCTGTCTGAAGACCAGTTTTGCAAAAAAAAAATAATAAAAAAAATCAAGGTCATCCAAAGGAAGGGACATGGAAAGAGGCTTCACTTCATAAGGGAATACTAGCTCCTCTATTAGCAACACACTGAGGATCACGCTTGCCAACACTGTTTCTCATTACGTGACGCATGAGTCCGATGATTGTTGCCGCTGAGCTGTTTCCGTCCGAAGACCAGTTTTGCAAAAAAAAAATCCAAAGGAAGGGACATGGAAAGCTAAAAGCCTAAGCCCTGTTTAATTTTCTGTAATCATATCTTAATTGTAAAGTGGTCAACAAACAATCTCACGACATCCGAGCAGAAACACTATGGAGTGCGAGGTGTCCTTTAAGAAACTCAATCTTATTCACTCTCTTATAGGCTTGAAGACCCGACAAGGACTCGGCAAAAGTTGTCCGTCTTTCCGTCCGTACGTCTCTCAGCACGATAACTCTCGAAGGGAATGATATATTCTGATGAAACTTGTTGTGAGGATTCTTTGGTGAAGGGAAAGGTCGAGTTCGTAGATGGGCCCCAAAGCTGTATATTTAGGGGAGGTGGAGGGTTTCAAATTAAGGGGCGATAAAAATATTTTTTTAAAGCTAATGAGATAGTCGATTTAGGGGTAATGAAACATGCGGAATCCGAATATTAAAATTATTTCTCGCCGGACAAGTAGATCACCCGGAATCCGGCCAGAACCGGAAAATTTGTTACAAGTAAAAACTGTAGATGAATTTCATTTGGTGTTCGATCTACAGGTAAGAAGACATGCTGAATTCAAGGTAAGACAATCATTTTCTACCCGGACACATAGTTCCCCAAGAATCCGGCTGAAATCGGAAAATTTGTTAAAAGTTGAATATTTATCTGAAGTTGATTAGAGGTTCGACATAGGGGTAAAACTGATGACAGGCTCATCAAGATCGTGAATATTCACCATTGGGCAAAAGTCTTTGGTTCGCTTTTCGGCTAAGATGCGCACTTTGCTCATTTCTAAGCCAAAACCTTGAGGCAAAATTGAATTGGGGTTGGTGAAAAAGTAAATTTTGCTTAAAAGTATTTTTGTACTTTGCGGTTAAGATGAGTAGTTTAAGGGATGGTCTGGTCTGGGAAGTGACAATTTCTAAGCCAATGTTGTCAAGTCTCTAATGCTCCAGCCAAGTTCCTCTACTTCCCACCAAGTTTCATCCTGATCGCTCCACTCTATGCGTGTCACACGATTTCCGGTTCTCCCCTCACCCCCCCCACATTAATCGGATCCGGCCCAGACTTGAAATGGGACATCTGAGACACGAGATCTTTCCGCATATCAAATTTCATTAAGATCCGATCCCCCCCCCCCCCCCCTTTGAAAGTTGAACATACATACATGCAGACATGCCTACATGCCTCCAGATTCAGTATTCCCCCTCCCTCCGCTCCCCCCATGGTGGTCGGATCGTGATATTGACTATTTTCAAGTTAATCTGGTCGGGTCCCTGACATGCCTGCCAAGTTTCATCGTCCTAGCCCACCTGGAAGTACATTAACTCATAATTATCGGAATTCTAGAACTTGTGCCTGTTTTTCCCAACAAGTTTCATCCCGATCGTTCCATTCTGAGCGTGTCTCACGATTTCCGGTCCCCCTTCCGAATCCCCCCCACCCATATTCATCGGATCGGGTCCGGATTTAAATGGGACATCTGAGACAGGAGGTCTCTCTAGATGTCAAGTTTCATTAAGATCCGATCACCCGTTCGAAAGTTATGCATGCTACTAAATTCCGGATTCTGAATTCTCCCCTCCCCCACGATGGTCGGATCAGGAAAGTGACTATTTCCAAGATAATCTGGTCGGGTCCCTGATAAGCCTGCCAAGTTTCATCGTCTTAGCACATCTGGAAGTACCCTAACTCGCAATTATGGGAGCGACAGACCGACGGAAAAGTAATCGGTCTATGGTACTTGGCCGAAGGGCAAGTGCCATAAAAATCGACTGTTCCAAGCCAAAAATCTACTGTTTTTACGAAAAATCGCGGCGCTTCGCGACGACTCGACTATCTTTTAACCGACTGGCCGACAAAATTGAGAGGGGGGGCGTCTCCCCCCCCCCCCCCCTACGTGATGCCCCTGGAGATGAGACCTACACATCCAAATCCATCTCAGTACCTATACGGCATTTCCCTAAAGATAACCTCTTTTCCACTCACATAGGGACTTCCCCGAAAGGGATACAGTTCCGGTAAATTCCAGTGATCCGAGAAGGGAGCTCCACTCAACTCTTTCTTGTTAGAAAATCTCGACGTCAATGTAATATGCTGTCATTACGGGTCGGCATTCGGACCGTCACAAGGAAAACTTTATGTCTTCTTTTTTTCTTCTCAACAAATCTCACTGGAAATCGATTAATTGCAGACGAAGATGGCGCAGAGCGAATACTAATAAGGGATCCCTTTAGCCTAGGGCCATTGGATAAGAATACCCCTCGAATACCAACGGAGTTGTATTCTAAGATACGCAGGCACCTTTCTTAGAGCTACCAAGATTGGAAAACGTGAAGTAGCTTATAAATTCCCTCTACTCCGAAGGATGTCAGTTCGCCGAAAGAGGGGGTAGAGGATTTCCTGGGGGATTGTATTGGTTTGCAAACTTTGTTCGCAAGCCCCTCGATAGCTCAATTGGTTAGAGCATCATTATATGGGGCTGAAGGTTCCGGGCTCAAATCCCGATTGAGGAGCATTTTATTTTTTTAGGTCACTACTACTAGGACTTCCCTGTTGACGCTTACTGGACCTTATCAAATACGGATCCCTTTCGCCTAGGGCCACTGGACGAGAATATACTTAGAATTCCAACGAAGCTACAGACGGAAGTAATATTAAGATACGGGCGCTTTTCTAGAAGCTGCCAAGATCGAAAAATACGAAGTAAGCCTAGAGGGTTTGACTAGAGGAGCTATCGGTTGGCGAAAAAGAAGGCGGTTGGAAGTTCTAGAAGCTGCCAAGATAAAACAAGACCAAAGGTTTCGACGGGATCCCAAAAATTCAATATCTGATCCAGACAACTGGGTCTTGTCTTAGGATCCAGTCATCGCCAGACTCCTTGAACATTTTTACTATTAAAATTCAGAAACAGATTAAGGCCAAATAGCTAATCATCTGAGAAAACCAAGTTCAGAAATGGATTCAGCATGTATGTTTACCCCTATAAGTCATATCTGTTTTGACTAAAACTTCCTGCCACTTCTGCCAATCTCCCGGTTTCGGCCGAAATTCAGAACTACTTGTCCGGCGAAAAAAGAAAGCTCAAAAACGAACTCAGGGTATCTTCTTTCTCCAATAATAAGTATCTAATCAAATTGAAATAAAAATTTAACTTATAACAAAATATCCGACTCCAGCCGGATTCCGGTCGAACTATATGTCCGGGTAAATATATTGTCACACGGATTCAGCATCTCTTCTTACCCCTAAATCGGTTATCTAATCAACTACAAATAAAACTTTAACTTCTAACAATTTTACGGTTTTGGCTGGATTCCGGGCGAACTATATGTCCGGGTAGAAAATTGTTTTCACATAAGTGTTCAGCATGTCTTCTTGCCCTGAATGGAACATCTAATCAACTCCAAATAAAGCTTTTAATTTTAACAAACTTTCCGGTTTGGGCCGGATTCCGGGCGAACTACTTGTCCGTCGAGAAAATGGTTTTTACCATCGTCTTCAGCATGTTTTCCTACCCCTAAATCGAACATCTAATAAACTTCAAATAAAACTTTTACTTTTAACAAACTTTCCGGTTTTGGCCGGATTCCGGGCGAACTACTTGTCCGATGACAAAATGGTTTTGACCATCGTGTTCAGCATGTCTTCTTACCCCATAATCGACTATCACATTAGCTGTTTCAAAGTATTTTGTTTGCCCCTTAATTTGAACCCCCTCCCCACCCCTAAATGTAGGGCTACAAAGTCCATTTACGAATTTGACTGGTCCGACGACCCAACGAACCCTCACACCAAGTTTCATCAAAATATCTCATTCCCTTCGAGAGTTATCGTGCTTACAGACGGACGGACAGACGGACGGACGGACAACTTTTGCGATGTCATAGGTATCCCTCCACTTACGTTTTGGGATCCCAAAAACACGTAAGTAAGCCTAGAGGGCGTGACTAGGGGAGCTATCGGTTGGCGGGAAAGAAGGCAGTTGGGATCCCTTTTGCCTAGAACCAATAGCTGGAAATATCCCACCAAATCACAAGAAGTTATAAACATAATTAATAACAAGAGTGAAAGCTCGCTTGGCACTTGCAAGGAGAGGTAGCATATCAGTTGAGGGGCGCATACGTATCAGACATCAAAATAGGACATGTGCTCTCGCCAAGTATCAAGTTCCATAAAGATCGGCTCAACGAGGGGTTGCTCACAATTCTCCACCTGCTGCACACCTCGGTGCGCCACCACGCCACGTGATGTAACATTGTATGTGGGACAGAGTAACCCCTCGCGGATCAAGCGTCCGAGAGTTGTGGATGTCACACGATATCCAAGACCCCAGCCTACTATCCCTCGCATTGTCCGGACTCCGGATCTGGTTCAGATCTGTAAATGTACACAGGGGCGTTACGACCGGCCCCCCAATGTTGTCGGCCAGTCGTTAAAAAAGCGCCGCAACCGAAGCGCCGCAATTTTTCGCCAAAACACTTGATTTTTTTTCATTAAAACAGTCGATTTTTCTGAAAATCAGTTGATTTTTCGTCGAAACAGTCGTTTCTTTCTGAAAATCAGTCAATTTTTTCGAAACTGTCGTTTTTTTCTTGAAAACAGCCGTTTTTCTGCAAAAACAGTCGGTAAAAACTACCAGCCAGTCGGTAAATTCCTTGCCCCCCCCCCCCCCCCCCCCCCCCAAAAAAAAAAAAAAACATTTTCGCTAGTAACACCTCTGAATATACAAGTAGCCTGCTTATCGCTTGTGACTGTCCAACCTCGTCCAACGTCTCGCGATCTCTTCGCTCTAAGCGATTCACAAGATTTCTGTTTCTAAGATTTCCGATTCCCGGCTCCTTGATCTCGACGTTTTTCATGCTCGTAAGTGGGAAAGGAGTGGATAGAAAATAACAGACCTGCGTGAGGGCTAAGTAGGCGTGTATTGTACATGCACAACAACCCAGACATTACAGCACCGTTTTGCATTGCCAAATGCAAAAAACGTTTAACAAAATAGAGTGGAAACGTTTTGTCAAATAAATTCAAACAATTATCAAACTTAATAATTTGATAATTTATCCAGAAAACAACTCAAACCTCACTAGTGGTCCCCGTTTGCGCCCCATTATTCTTAGGTTGCTATGCCAATGTAGGGCGTGAATACACTGTTTCAAGCATGCACGAATAGGTGTCCGGAAATGCCCACACGTGTCCGAAGTCGGCCCATGGTGGGGGCGACTTCGGACACTTGAAGAGGTCACAGGTTTTTGGGTCTGACCAAGAAACGAGTTGACGGAAGTCATTGAAAAAAAAAACCAAAAAAGGTGAATAAATAAGCTTTCGGTTTGTATCAAAAACAAGTTTGAATCTTCAGAGAAACATCTTTTAGCGGCAAACAACCTCAAATTTGACGATTTGCCCCCCTCTCCCCTACCGTGAACGGCTAGACTAAGGGCAAGGCAACTAGCCTGAATATAGGCCTGAACTGATAAACTTGCGCTTTATCCGGAGTGACAGTGCTTATAGTAAATTACGTAAATTTGGGATCCCAAAACCTAAGTGGAGGGATACCTATGACTTCCTAAAAGTTGTCCGTCTGTCCTTCTGTCGGCAAGATATCTCTCGAAGGGGTTGAAATATTTTATTCATACTTGGTGTGAGGATCCGCTGGGTCGAAGTACAGGTAAAGTACAGCCGAATATTTAGGGGTGGGGAGGGGGGTCTGAATCAAGGGATGGAGAAAATATGTTTTCAAGCTGATGCAAAAGTCGATTTAGAGGTAAGGAGACATGCTGAATTCGGAACTGAACTTCTTTTTCTCACCGGACAAATAGTTCGTCCGAAATCCTGCCAAAAACGGACAATTTGGTGTAACTAAAAGTTCTATTTGAAGTTGATTAGATGTTCGATTTAGGGATAAGAAGACACGCCAAATCCGTATGTGACGATTATTTTCTACCCGGGCACATGGTCCGCCCGGAATCCGGCCGAAACCGGAAAATTTGTTATAAGTAGAAGTTTTATCTAAAGTTAATTAGAGGTTGGATGTAGCGGTAAGGAGACATGCTGAATTCGTTTCGAGCATTAGTTTTTTGCCGGACAAGCAGTTTGCCTGGAATCCAACCAAGACCGGAAATTCGGTAGAAGTAAGGCAGGATGTTTTGATCAGTCTCGTCAAAGTAGAAAGACGTGAAGGGGTATAAAACACAGATGCTGAATCCATATCTAAACATGATTTTCTCAGATAATTATCCATTGGCCTTAATCTGTTTCAAAATTATAACAGTCAAACTTTTAAGGAGTCTGGTCAAGACCAGACATCTACAAGACCCAATAATTGTCTGGATCAGATATTAAATTTTTGGGATCCCATCGGAACCTTTGGTCTTGTTCTCCTTCCTGCAGAGGCAGCCGTCTCATTAGAGAAGCCGTGCATTTTTTGGCTCAACATGTTATGTAAAACCCTGTTTCGTGACACCGTCGTCAGAGAGAACTTGCTACTTTGGCTAACAGCAAACTTTAAAAGCCGTGCACTATCTACCACTAGTTTCATTAGGCCTTTGTAGCTTTTTCCTTTCGTCCGCCATACTGAAATATAGAGCGTGTTCCACCCTTGTAAAAGTAGTAACTATTAGTTACTATTTCCGTTCCAACCTCACGAAAAGTTACTACGCTGACCGTTCCAACCTTCTTGAAATAGTAACTATTTGCTTACCATGCTCGGGAGCGTTGCAAGCGTGGTAACTACGGATCTCTGTAACGTAAAATTGACTGGATTTCACCGTGGCGTGACATATTGGCGAAAATGGACAAATATGTTCCAGCCTTGAAGCCAAGAAGCCAAAATTCGTGACGTCATGCCGAATAACTATGGCAAGTAGGGTGGAACACGCTCATAGTAGTAGTAAGGAATTTATTTGACCCACTATTTTAGAAAGCGGAGTCAGTGGAAGAGAAAAATTGAATACATAAAAAAAAAATCGATCTTCGGCCACGAAACAGTGAAGAACGTCATGTGCTGGTTGGGCCAAGTTGTCGATGATTTACTATAGACACGACGAAATTTCCAAAATTAATGATGATGTATTGACGAAGATGGCGAATTATCGAGTCGAAAGGTACGTACACAGACAGTCCGCTTTTCGCAGCCGGATGCGAATTTCCTTCTTCGGTCCGAAATTTCGACGTGCACGATTCCGCATAGTGAAGCGAAATTCGCGTATTTTCACGAGCGAAACCTTCGGGCTGTCTACGCACGTAGCCCTACTACGTCAAAAGTCTTGCGTTTCACAACATTCCACAGTTTTAAAGAATTTTTTGTCGAATTTTTATGTTGCTGGAATGATACAAATTTAGAATCGCTTCACCATGTTGTTTGTAAGGGAAGATATTGCAAATGGGTGTCTTTTTTGGATTTAATGGTTTTGGGGGTAAAGTATCTGTGGGAGAACGAATAAACTTTATAGTAATTTGATTTTGATAACAGGTATAAACCCACTGTAGAGAGATGCCCTATGGGCATCTCGAAACAGGGAGAGAGAATTTAGATGTTCACAGAATTTTTTGACTAGAACATTTTCAAGGTAACCTACAGATTTGGCTGCTTGAGTTGCAGTTGAAGAGATACAGAGATATTAGTAATAAGTACGAATAGAAAATGTTTACATTTTTTTTTTAGAAAAATGTCACCATGTTGTTTGTAAGGGAAGATATTCCCAATGGGAGGGTTATTTGGATTTAATGGCTTTGGGGGTAAAGTATCTGTGGGAGAACAGATAAATTTTATAGTAATTTGATTTGATAACAGGTATAAACCCACTGTAGAGAGATGCCCTATGGAAGAAGGGCAGTTCGAAACAGGGAGAAAGAATTTAGATGTTTACAGAAATTTTTGACTAGGAACATTTTCAAGGTAACCTACAGATTTGGCTGCTTGAATTGCTGTTGAAGAAATACAGAGATATTAGTATTAAGTACGAATAGAAAATGCTTAGATTTTTTTTAGAAAAATTTCACCATGTTGTTTGTAAGGGAAGATATTCCAAACGGGAGGGTTATTTGGATTTAATGGCTTTCGGGGTAAAGTATATGTGGGAGAAAGGATAAATTTTATAGTAATTTGATTTGATAACAGTTATAAACCCACTGTAGAGAGATGCCCTATGGAAGAAGGGCAGTTCGAAAAAGGGAGAGAGAATTTAGATGTTTACAGAAATTTTTGACTAGAACATTTTCAAGGTAACCTACAGATTTGGCTGCTTGAGTTGCTGTTGAAGAAATACAGAGATATTAGTAATGAATACGAATAGAAAATGTTTAGAATTTTTTTTAGAAAAATTTCACCATGTTGTTTGTAAGGGAAGATATTCCAAATGGGAGGGTTATTTGGATTTAATGGCTTTGGGGGTAAAGTATCTGTGGGAGAGAACAGGTATAAACCTACTGTAGAGAGATGCCCTATGGAGGAAGGGCATTTCGAAACAGGGAGAGAGAATTTAGATGTTTACAGAAAAATTTTGACTAGAACATTTTCAAGTTAACCTACATATTTGGCTGCTTGAGTTGTCGAAGAAATAAAAATTAAGGTAAAATTAATAAATAAATATTAGTAATAAGTATTAACAGAAAATGTTTTTTACATAGGTTAGTATAGAAAAAAAAAAATTTTTGGTGAAAGACTGAAAATTTTGAAAATATTTTTATGATTGGAAAATTGTTTTTTGCATGTTGCGGTTTGTACCTCCCGCGGTATTGACTTTCGCTGTTTTGACGTAGTTCCTGTTTTCCCATGGCACGGCTTTTCTTTCTGCAGTTGGATACCGAATACCTCCTTATCTATCACCCTCAACCCTGCGACACCAATTCATAATTCGTAAAGACAGGGTTGCAACCGAATGGAAGCAACAGTTCGTCAACGGTGTTTGACAAAAGCGATATAACATGTTGAACAGGTTTCCAATTTCCCACCAAAGCGCTATCCTTCAAGTAGCTTTCCATTCCAGTTCATTATTTGTTGACTATTTACCAAAGGGGAACTCAGATAGCTCTCAAATGAAAGCCGTCACTGCAGAGAGAGAGAGCACGAGTTCCAGGAATGGGGAAACATCGGAAATGAACGGAACGAAGCTGAAAGGGATAGCAGGACCTGAGGCTGTAATAGATGGTACTCCTTCAGGGTGCTAGTTGTATTCCAAAGAAAGGCAGAACGCTGAGAAAGTTTTCCAAAATCACATGAAAGTAGATTAGGCTATATTGTATTTGCAGAAGCTTGAAAATATGGGAAAAGCTTTACCAGATTGATCAGAAGAAAGCTGAGGACCATCGGCAAAATATCTGCTGACATGACCATCGTGGCATTTAGGTTTTAATAATAATTAATAATTTTATTTTTCACCAAAGCACATGGCATAGTCGGAGTATGAATAAAGAAAGAAAAGAAGAAGGAAACATTATTACAAGGAAACACTATAACAAGAGGAAACCAAACACAACATAGAGACTACGACAATATTATTATACTATCTATAAAACTATCCTATTGTAGAAGGATGCTCTCCCATTGATGCTTAATCTTATTGTTGTAATTCTGTATAAGTTGTCCAACTTTTCGCATGATATCAGAACTGACGCGCAATTATCTTTCAGAATGTTAGTGCGAGTCAAGAAAGCAAGCCGCAATGCGAACACTAGCATTTAACCGATTATCAGCCATTACACTGTCAGAAACTTCATAACAGATAGCACGAGGATGCGCGGTTTCAACGGATAATGCGTAGCAGATAACACTTCGGATGTTATCTGTTGTGTTTCAAACTGTTATGCATAATAAGCGTTACCATCAGGAAGAACCGAAAAACCGCCAAAAAGTATCTGCTGAGTATTCCGACATCATGACGATAAGGAATAAATTCAGTAGATGCCTCTTTGGCTCTTCCTAACAAAGCTTGTTATGCATAACATTTCATGCATAACGTTTTCAAACACAACAGATAACATCCGAACTGTTATCTGTTACGCATTATCTCTTGAAACCACTTATCTTCGTGTTATCTGTTATTAAACTTCTGACAGTGTAGCCGGCCTGGTATTAAATGATCATGTGATTCTTGGCTGAAACATTGTGTATTTTCTATTTATTTATTTTATTCCGTAGGCTACCGGCCAACTAGGGACATTTACGCAACAATTATAACATGTAATCAAATTAACACAAGGTTGGGTTGAAACCGATTCAACACACCCAGTTGAGCCCAACGGGAAGAGCAGGTCTGACAACAGTCAAAAGGGTATTCGGATGCAAGACTATGATGCAGCGAAAGACAGAGATCTGTGGACTCCAGAAAAAGATGGGAGACCTAACGCCAACAAAATCGCAGAGGCACTACAATTCCAGGAAAGAAGAAAAATAAGAACCAAAACATCCGTCTCCCTATCTCTGCAATACGAGTATGCAGAGTCGAATAGATTCCTATACCCTGCCCGATGCAAACGAGCATAAGGTAAAAGTTAGAGGCTAGAGAAAGGTAAGAACTAAACAGCTGTATCGCAGTGAAGCCCCGGAGAATAAATTTCCAAAGTAAAATCCGATTGGTTGTCTGAACGCGCTGCAGAGCGGGTCAGCGCGCCCCCTGCACTGTCTTCTCTGATATGCGCAGCGGCGAAGAGGGAAGTAGACGGGCATCAACTCAAAGCTCAGCAAATACCTCTAGCTCAGCTCAGTTTTGTCAGGGTATCCATAGTCGCTGAATGGGGAGAAACACAGAGGTTCTATTGGCGTATTTGTTCTTGAGGAAAACCATGCAAGCACCGGAGGCAGTTACTGAACAAGACACGAAAGAGCTACAGCGACTCACCGCGATATTAATCACATGAGACCGACCACAAAGCTGAGTGCAGTAAGCTCGAGAACTAATGTGTTTTTTTGCTTAACCCCCTCTTGAAAGGGCACATATTATTTCCGAATGTCGGGGTTTATTCGATCAGCTATTTTTCCCGTCGAACGAAACAATGATAGCGGATAAAGCTAGAGACTTACTGTGATGCAAGTACATTCGGCGAGTCAAAGTAGCTCAAAGGGCATATATCAATGATTCACTATGCGTCCCTAATCGTTCCATCAGTTTTCACTTCTGAGAATTCAAACTTCTTATTTCCGCCTTATACGACATAACCTAACACTATGCTGATTCTTGCATTTACAGTATTTGGATCTTTTCGAGACAGACCAGGTTCCCACTTGTTGCTTCCGAATGGCTCATTGTTCCGCAATATCGGTTATGCAAGTCCGTCCGTGTCGCTAACCAAAACCAAGGGAGCCGCGCGAAGCTGAAACCAGCCGGGACGGGTTTGTAATGTTTGATAAATTCAGCATTTTCAAATAAGTAGGCATGTTCAAATATTGGAAAAGAAAATGTACTACTACTACTAATAATAATTTATTTGTAACCCACTTTCCTATAAAAAGACAAGTGGAGTAAAATTACTCAAAAAAGAAGAAAAATGTGCTTGACATAATCCCATGAAGACTTGAGTGGATATTTCAGAATTCATTTTATAGCCAAAAACTGCTTCATCCGAGGTTAAACTGAATTTTTGGAGCTATATTTCGGCCCTTCTTGACAAGGGTCCTCTTCAGGCTCAATACCGCTCAAGTTGGAAAAACGAAATATAGCTCCAATAAAAATTCAGCTGACGTATCCGTTTGCACCATTAAATATGATTCGCAGTCAGCTGAAGGAATAGTTAGAATAACCATCACCACTATCAACAGTAACATGCCTATATTGCAGGAGCCGTGATCGAAAATTAAAAAAAGAAAAATAAATACCAAAAGAAAAGATAAGGAAAGGTTAAGATGAGAAGTGTGTGTTACCGTTTGACATAAATGACGGAAAGTTGAACACGCCCGCATAGGACACGGTTATGCTCTTCACGGGAGCGTTATGTATGTTGTTTCCACTTTCAGAGATAACACTAATCCCAGTAGCAAATACTGCAGTTAACTTTAATCCTTACTCGGAGAAACCTTTTACAGTGTAGTTGTCTTGTATTATAAATAATTTGTTATAAATATTCAGTTTGCAGATAAGGTTGTCAGTATGTTCAAGTTTAATCAGGGTTGTAAGTTCAAGTTCAGTAGGGGTCAATGTTATTAAGTAGTCTCGGGAATCTGTTAAACATGTAAAATGTAGATAAGTGTCCGTGCTTTAATGTAACTTGTGATTCTGAATGTCGTTAGTATCCAGACTTTGTAGCGAATAGTGAAAATAAACTAGTGTTGGTCTGTCCATGTTTATATGACAGGTTGAATGAGTGATTAAAAGTAAAATCAACTGAATTGACTTATACTAAATACTTAATACCAAATAACGTAAATACTTAAAACTGACTTACCGCAATGAATTCCAATTAATAATCTACCGACAATAAGCATTTCGTACGAGTTGGGATATTTACAGAATCCCATCATACAGGCACCAGCAATCCCCATTAAATTATTGAGCAGAAGACCACCTTTCCTGGAAAAAAAAATTGTATGAAAAAACGGCTAGCATAACAACTCTTGCTAGAAATGATATTTTCACGATGAAGTGGCTCAGAAACAGTTTTTTTGATAATCCTATCCTCCTGCTAATATAATAATTCCTGCTCTCGGACGCGGCGGCTGGACGCAAAATATTCGAAAACTGAACGCGCCTTAGTTAAACAAGAGCTGTAAGCTCATATGGCACTTGCATGGGTCAAGATGATTTGATTGATCAAAAGTAAGTTTCGACTTTGCGGTTGAGATGCGCACTCTAAGGGAGCTGGAACTTCATTTGTAAGCAAAACCCTTGAGGCAAAACTGCTAATGGGCTGATGGGCATCACGAAAATGCATATATTGCTTAAAAGTATTTTTTTTACTTTGCGGTCAAGATTGGTACTTTAAGGAATATTCGGATTTGGGAAGTAGCAATTTCTAAGCAAATGTTGTTGAGTCTCCAATATTCCAGCGAAGTTTCATCGTCCTAGCACATCTGGAAGTACCTTAACGCGCGATCACCGGAATCCCAGACCCCCCCCCCACCTCCTCCAACTCCACCCACAATAACCGGAGCCAATCCGGTTCTGTCGATGATTAATTCAGAGCATCTGTTTGTCATTCCCACGAAGTTCGATCCAGATCACACCAGTCTAAGCGGGTCAAGTATTTTCCGCCCTCCCCCCAATAATTGCCGGATTCGGTCCGGAAATGAAAAAGGTCACCAGAGAAAAATGTCCTCTGTTTAATTATTAAATTTCACTCGAATCCGATCACCCGTTCCAAAGTTACGCATGACTCAATATTCCGGATTCCCCTCCCTCAACTCCCTCCCCCCCAAGATTATCATATCGAGGATTTTTTTTTTTATTCCAAGTCAGTTTGACCGGGTCCCTGATATGCCTTCCAAGTTTCGTCATGAAAATCCCCCAAAAAACGGAACTCCGGGAAACCCCCTCCTCCCCCCCCCCCTTAAGTGTCCGGATCCAGTCAAATTATGTAAAAGATTTACATGGACCAGATGTTTGTTCTTCCCAGCAAGTTTCACTCCGATACCATCATTCTAACCGTTTCTCGAGATTTCCGGTCCACCCCCCCCCCCCAGCTCCCCCGCGGTGCACGTAGCCAATCCGATTCAGCAAATGACTTACCTAGAGCATCTGTTTGTTCTTCCCACAAAGTTCCATCCCGATCCCTCCATTCTAAACGGGTCACGTATTCCCCCCCCCACAATAGTTGCCGGATCCGGTCCGGATATGAAAAAAATCATCGGAGAAATGTCCTCTGCTCAATTCTTAAATTTCACTCGAATCCGATCACCCATTCCAAAATTACGCATGACTGAAAATTTCGGAATCCCCTCCCTCCACTCCCCCCACCATTATCTGATCGACAAAATTTTTATTTTGAAGTCAGTTTGATTGGGTCCCTGATATGACTGCTAAGTTTCATCGTGAAAATCCCCAAAACCACCATCACCGGAATTTCGGGACCCCCCCCCCCCCATAAGTGTCCCGATCCAGTACAATGGTCTAAAGGACTTATCTAGAGCAGATGCTTGTTCTTCCCAGCAAGTTTCACTCCGATCCCTCCATTCTAACCGTTTCTTGAAATTTCCGGTCTCCCCCGCCCCCCCCCCCCCCCCCCCAACTACCCCCTGGCTACCGAATCCAGTCAAGACTTTAAACGGGACATTACAGATGTATATTCTATTCAGTTATGAAGTTTCATTACAATCCGATCATCCGTTCGAAAGTTACACACTTCTCAATTTCCCGGATTCCCCTGCCCTCCACCCCCCCCCCCCCGCAAAATGGTCGGATCAGAAAACTGATTATTTCTAAGTTTGTTTGGTCGGGTGTCTGATATGCCTGCCAAGTTTCATGGTCCTAGCACAACTGGAAGTACCCTCACTCGAAAAAGTGTGACAAAATGCCCTAAATTTTCAAGTTTCCAGCGCCCCAACTCCCCCGCATATGGTCGGATCGGGAAACTTATTATTTCCAGGTTACTTTGGTCTGGTCCCTGATATTCCTGCCAAGTTTCATTGTCCTAGCTCATCTGGAAGTACCCTAACTCGAAAAAGTGTGACAAAATGCCCCAAATTTTCAAGTTTCGAGCGCCCCCACTCCCCCGCCTATGGTCGGATCGGGAAACTGACTATTTCCAGGTTCGTTTGGTCGGGTCCCTGATATTCCTGCCAAGTTTCATTGTCCTAGCTCATCTAGAAGTACCCTAACTCGGAAAAAAGTGACAAAATGCCCTAAATTTTCAAGTTTCCAGCGCCCCGCACTCCCCCGCATATGGTCGGATCGGGAAACTGATTATTTCCAGGTTAGTTTGGTCGGGTCCCTGATATGCCTGCCAAGTTTCATTATCCTAGCACATCTGGAAGTACCCTAACTCGGATAAGTGGGACAAAAAACTCGGACCGACCGACAGACCGACAGACGGAATTGTGATCGGTATATGGCACTTGAGCCAGAGGCTGCAAGTGCCATAAAAATGGGAAAATCAAGTAAAACAAAATAATTCCAACCAGAAAATAGACCTGTGGGTATACACTACCATGTCTTTGAAAACGAAAAACAATACTTTGAAGCTTCTCGTGTACTTATGTGTGAGAGTTGTCAGCATACCTTTAAAGTTTAACTGAGAAGGCGGCTTATTTTTACATCTGATATTTGGGTACACTGAATCATTTTGATTCATCTAAGGGATTTTTAATTGTTTCGCCAGGGGCTCTAGTAATAACGTTCACAGTGCGCGCAGCTTGCCCGACAACCGAAAATTCATCAGACGCGGATTTTTGGAATTTCAACAAAGGCCTGCATTTCCAGGGTTAAAGATGATGACATCGGAAAAGTTCCGCCTGTAGAGAGGTAGGGAAAGAGGTTTAGGATATGTCTTACAAGGCATCTGACATTTTTAGTGTGTCTTATATTTCTGATTGGTAAATATTTCAAGCGTAGAGGGACAAGCACATAGAGGTAGCCTACCACTAATCCGAAAGAATAAGTTATTTCAACGAAATCGATTATCTGTGGATACTGACAAACGAAGTACGGTAGCGCGTTTTTCCTTTAAGATAATTTCAACTAGATGATGAAAGTGCAAAAAATCCGGACTTGAAAACCTAATAGTATGTTTGCAACATAAAGAAAGCGATGGGCTACACAATTTGTATCCGCTTTTGCGAAAGTCACGTGTCCTTAGAGACCTTCCTCCAAACGGAAATCGCCTTTAAGGCATTTTGCCAAGTCGATTGCCGGAGGTTTGGCTGAGTAAGTACCAATGGTCCTTCATGACCTAATATCAAGAACAAATAAGAAGTAGAAGCCAAATCTCCCAATCTCTGTAATACCATGCGGAGTCGAATAGATTCCCGTTGCAAACGAGCGGAGGGTAAGAGTTACTCGGAGCATCACAATTCGCAACCTAAAGAGACCGCTCATCGCTGTAGACCCACGGAGAAAAAAAAGTCGACTATTGTCAACTAGAATTGCATTTCCAGCAATTAGCGTGTTGAACTCGAATCCTAACGCGTTGCGATGTCACCCGCTTTCAGCGCCCGTGTTTTGGATAAGAGAACCCGGCACAGGATTCGATGCCCTACCGAGTCCGTTTGTGTTTGGATTCGGCGTTGAACTCGAAAGAAACAAAGGAGCTAAAAATGCTTGAAGCCATAGAAGACGGAACACCTGTTAGGATGCGCACTAGACGCGCTCCATAAAAACGGCTTGTAGGTTGTATACCATTATTACGTCGTAAGTGACGCGCTGCTACGGCTTTCTCGTTTCAAATGCGGAGCGGCGATGAGGGAAGTAGACGGGAGTTAACTCACAGCTCAGCATACTAGCTGCGTTCTTTGTCACGGGAGTTCTCACCGGTGGTCTCCGGTTTTTATGGCACTTGTAGCCTCTGGCTCAAGTGCCATATACCGATCACAATTCCGTCTGTCGGTCGGTCCGAGTTTTTTGTCCCACATATCCGAGTTAGGGTACTTCCAGATGAGCTAGGACAATGAAACTTGGCAGGAATATCAGGGACCTGACCAAAGTAACCTGGAAATAATAAGTTTCCCGATCCGACCATATGCGGGGGAGTTGGGGCGCTGGAAACTTGAAAATTTAGGGCATTTTGTCACACTTTTTCGAGTGAGGGTACTTCCAGATGAGCTAGGACAATGAAACTTGGCAGGAATATCAGGGACCCGACCAAACTAACCTGGAAATAATCAGTTTCCCGATCCGACCATATGCGGGGAAGTGGGAGCGCTGGAAACTTGAAAATTTAGGGCATTTTGTCACAGTTTTTCGAGTAAGGGTACTTCCAGTTGTGCTAGGACCATCAAACTTGGCAGGCATATCAGAGACCCAACCAAACAAACTTATAAATAATCAGTTTTCTGATCCGACCATTTGGGGGGGGGTGGAGGGCAGGGGAATCCGGGAAATTGAGAAGTGTGTAACTTTCGAACGGATGATCGGATTGAAATCAAACTTCATAACTGAATAGAATATATATCTGTAATGTCCCGTTTAAAGTCTTGACCGGATTCGGTAGTCAGGGGGAGTTGGGGGGGGGGGAGACCGGAAATTTCAAGAAACGGTTAGAATGGAGAGATCGGAGTGAAACTTGCTGGGAAGAACAAGCATCTGCTCTAGATAAGTCCTTTAGACCATTGTACTGGATCCGGACAATTATGGGGGGGGGGTCCCGGAATTCCGGTGATGGTGGTTTTGGGGATTTTCACGATGAAACTTGGCAGGCATATCAAGGACCCAATTAAACTGACTTCAAAATAAAAATTTTGTCGATCAGATAATGGTGGGGGGAGTGGAGGGAGGGGATTCCGAGAAACTGAGAAGTGTGTAACTTTCGAACGGATGATCGGATTGTAATGAAACTTCATAACTGAATAGAATATATATTTGTAATGTCCCGTTTAAAGTCTTGACCGGATTCGGCAGCCAGGGGGGAGTTGGGGGGGGGACCGGAAATTTCAAGAAACGGTTAGAATGGAGGGATCGGAGTGAAACTTCCTGGGAAGAACAAGCATCTGCTCTAGATAAGTCCTTTAGACCATTGTACTGGATCCGGACACTTATGGGGGGGGGGGGGTCCCGGAATTCCGGTGATGGTGGTTTTGGGGATTTTCACGATGAAACTTGGCAGGCATATCAGGGACCCAAACAAACTGACTTCAAAATAAAATTTTTGTCGATCAGATAATGGTGGGGGGCATTTTGTCACAGTTTTTCGAGTTAGGGTACTTCCAGTTGTGCTAGGACCATCAAACTTGGCAGGCATATCAGAGACCCAACCAAACAAACTTATAAATAATCAGTTTTCTGATCCGACCATTTGGGGGGGGGGGTGGAGGGCAGGGGAATCCGGGAAATTGAGAAGTGTGTAACTTTCGAACGGATGATCGGATTGTAATCAAACTTCATAACTGAATAGAATATATATCTGTAATGTCCCGTTTAAAGTCTTGACCGGATTCGGTAGTCAGGGGGAGTTGGGGGGGGGAGACCGGAAATTTCAAGAAACGGTTAGAATGGAGAGATCGGAGTGAAACTTGCTGGGAAGAACAAGCATCTGCTCTAGATAAGTCCTTTAGACCATTGTACTGGATCCGGACAATTATGGGGGGGGGGGGGGATCCCGGAATTCCGGTGATGGTGGTTTTGGGGATTTTCACGATGAAACTTGGCAGGCATATCAAGGACCCAATTAAACTGACTTCAAAATAAAAATTTTGTCGATCAGATAATGGTGGGGGGAGTGGAGGGAGGGGAATCCGCAGGGGAATCCGGGAAATTGAGAAGTGTGTAACTTTCGAACGGATGATCGGATTGTAATGAAACTTCATAACTGAATAGAATATATATCTGTAATGTCCCGTTTAAAGTCTTGACCGGATTCGGTAGCCAGGGGGGAGTTGGGGGAGGGAGACCGGAAATTTCAAGAAACGGTTAGAATGGAGGGATCGGAGTGAAACTTGCTGGGAAGAACAAGCATCTGCTCTAGATAAGTTTTTTAGACCATTGTACTGGATCCGGACACTTATGGGGGGGGGTCCCGGAATTCCGGTGATGGTGGTTTTGGGGATTTTCACGATGAAACTTGGCAGGCATATCAGGGACCCAAACAAACTGACTTCAAAATAAAATTTTTGTCGATCAGATAATGGTGAGGGGAGTGGAGGGAGGGGAATCCGAAATTTTCAGTCATGCGTAATTTTGGAATGGGTGATCGGATTCGAGTGAAATTTAAGAATTGAACAGAGGACATTTCTCCGATGATTTTTTTCATATCCGGACCGGATCCTGCAACTATTGGGGGGGGGGGGGAATACGTGACCCGTTTAGAGTGGAGGGACTGGGATGGAACTTTGTGGGAAGAACAAACAGATGCTCTAGGTAAGTCATTTGCTGAATCGGATTGGCTACGTGCACCGCGGGGGAGCTGGGGGGGGGGTGGACCGGAAATCTCGAGAAACGGTTAGAATGATGGTATCGGAGTGAAACTTGCTGGGAAGAACAAACATCTGGTCCATATAAATCTTTTACATAATTTGACTGGATCCGGACACTTGAGGGGGGGGAGGAGGGGGTTTCCCGGAATTCCGTTTTTTGGGGGATTTTCACGACGAAACTTGGAAGGCATATCAGGGACCCGGTCAAACTGACTTGGAATAAAAAAAAAACACGATATGATAATCTTGAGGGGGAGTTGAGGGAGGGGAATCCGGAATATTGAGTCATGCGTAACTTTGGAACGGGTGATCGGATTCGAGTGAAATTTAAAATTAAACAGAGGACATTTTTCTCTTGTTACCTTTTTCATTTCCGGACCGAATCCGGCAATTATCGGGGGGAGGGCGGAAAATACTTGACCCGCTTAGACTGGTGTGATCTGGATCGAACTTCGTGGGAATGACAAACAGATGCTCTGTATTAATCATTTACAGAACCGGATTGGCTCCGGTTATTGTGGGTGGAGTGGGAGGAGGGGGAGGGGGGTCTGGGATTCCGGTGATCGCGCGTTAAGGTACTTCCAGATGTGCTAGGACGATGAAACTTCGCTGGAATATTGGAGACTCAACAACATTTGCTTAGAAATTGCTACTTCCCAAATCCGATTATTCCTTAAAGTACCAATCTTGACCGCAAAGTAAAAAAAATACTTTTATGCAATATATGCATTTTCGTGATGCCCATCAGCCCATTAGCAGTTTTGCCTCAAGGGTTTTGCTTACAAATGAAGTTCCAGCTCCCTTAGAGCGCGCATCTCAACCGCAAAGTCGAAACTTACTTTTGATCAATCAAATCATCTTGACCCATGCAAGTGCCATATGAGCTTACAGCTCTTGTTCTTATAACCCCTTTTTGAACTAACAAGTGTCCGGTTTTATCTCACCGGTGCGGACTAACCAGAACCTGCTCGTGAGCCTGGCTTCAGCGAGGAGTTAGCCAGTTTTCATCAACTCACAGGTGAACCAAAAGAACGCGTTTTAAGGGAAGAACCGGACACTGGTGACTAAACACCAGAGACAGCCCGGAGTGCAACGAACGCAGCTACTGTTCCAGCTCTGCTCACGCACAGTATTGTCGGGGTATGCATAGCCAGTGCACGGGATCAAAGACGGAGGTTCTATTGGCTTATTTGTTCTTGGTAACAGTTCCCTATTGTAACATCTGCTAAACCAACTCTGTTCTCTTCAATCCCAGAGGAATTCGGGGAGCAATATTTTCCTTATTCGAATTTCACCGAATAGACGGTAGGTTATTGATAAAATAGTTTCAGGCTCCAGACATATTGGAAACTTCGGGTTTAGTATCGCTGCATATCCTTAGTCAATATTGAACCATGTTTTGGAACCATAGACTATGAAACCAGAAATAACAAGACTCAAGGTTTCGATGGGATCCCAAAAAATTAATATTTGATCCAGACAACTGGGTTTTGTACTGTAGATATCCGGTCCTCGCCAGACTCCTTGAACATTTTTATTATTATAATCTAGAAACAGATTAAGGCCAATGGTAAACCAAGTTCAGACTCCGGGTGAACTACTTGTCCGTCAAAAACTAAAGCTTAAACACAAATTCAGCATATCTCCTTACTCCTACACTGAACCTCTAATCATCTTTAGTTAAAACTTTATCTTTTAACAAATTTTTAGCTTTTGGCCAGATTCCAGGCAAACTACTAGTCCAGCGAGAAAATAATTCTCACAGACGGATTCAGCATGCCTCCTTACCAATACAACGAACCACTAATCAACCTTATAACCTTATAACCTTAACTCAATCAACTTATAACAAATTTTCTGTTTCAGCCGGAGTCTCGGCCGGACTCAGGGCGAACTATATGTCCGGGTAGAAAATGGTTGTCATGTGCGGATTCAGCACGTCTTCTTTCCTAAATCGAACATCTAATCAACTTCAAGTAATAATTTTACTTTTAATATATTTTCCGGTTTTGGCCGGATTCCGGTTGAACTACTTTTCCGGCGAGAAAATGAGTGTCATATACGTGTTGAGCACGTCCTTTATCCCAAAACCGACTATCTCATTAGCTTAAATCTTTGTTCGCCCCTTAATCTGAACCTCCTCCCCCACCCCTGGATATAAGGCTACAGAGCCCATCTACGAACTTGACATGTCCCTTGTCCCAAAGAATCCTCGCACGAAGTTTCGTCAAAATGTCTTATTCGCTTCGAGAGTTATCGTGCTGACAGAGGGACGGACAGACGGACGTATGAACAGATGGACAACTTTTACGAAGTCATCCCTCCACTTACGTTTTGGGATCCCAAAAATGAAACTATTTCAGCATTTTATTCCTCGATATCTTTTCAGGTATGTAATGCATATCATCCTATGACCCACGTGAGCCTGACACGTTTCGTAAACAGAACAAACGTGGCAAGCGTTATAATTAGTGTATTGCCAATAGAGGAGACAGGATCACTTATGAAGTGTCGAATTTCGACATAATACTGAAATAAAATGAATTAGTATCACAAGTACGAAGTGTACTTTGAAGGACCCCTCTCACTATTTACTGTTCAACTTACAGTATTTTAAAATATTTGAATACTTTAAAACTATGTTGTGCTTTCAACAAATAACCCACGGTTTTGGCTGTTTTAAGCCTTTTCCGAGACCCGTTGACTTGTAGAGAAAACAGGGAAATAATTTACATAACCGTTTTTTCTGATCGACCGTCGACAGCGTGATACAGGTAGCAAAGCACGGCAAGTGAGAAAATCAGCGTGGTTTTACTAGAGGGGTTAGAATGTACCGTACGAAATTGGGGTCTCCGGGTTTAGAAAGATATGGAGTGATTATGGAAACAGTATTATTGGTAAGACAGGTCCTTTAAGGGATGGGCATTTCACTGCAGATAGCAGCAACCGTTATTGACGGCAGTCGAGAGTATCGACTTTTCTTCCTGGGTCATGAAAACGTAGAAACGCCAACTTTCCATCGTTTTTAATGGGAGGAATAATATTTTGTGGTTATTATGATCTATATAACCCACGCTCGTGCTAGAAAGGTGTAAAACTAACAAATGGCTGCTTACGAGCGTTCCCTTTTTCATAGCCATCATTTACCAGCCAGATCCTGACTTCGTGTTTGCGTGCCTAGGCAATCTCTATTAAGGGCGAGGGGTTTGTCACGCGAGCTTGTCTGAGTTACACCCGCTGTCAAGTGTGGTCACACTACTCCATAGGCCCAAGCTCACTTGGAGTTATAGGCCTATATTAGGAAATGATACAAAACGCAAAAGTCAGCTACGCTTTTCCTCAGGACCTTCTTGGCAAGGGTCCTCGTCAGGCTGTTGGTGGAGGAAAACGAACGAGCACAAAAAAATTAATTTTTTTTTGGGGGGGGGGATCCCCAAAGTAAGTGTCCGTCTGTCCGTCTGTGAGCACGATAACTCTCGAAGGGAATGAGATATTTTGATGAACCTTGGTGTGAGGGTTCTTCGGGTCAAGAGTAAGGTCGAGTTCGTAAATGGGCTCTGTAGCCTTATATTTAGGGGTGGGGGTGGGGTTCCAAATTAAGGGGCAACAAAAGCTATTGTGGTAGTTGATTTAGGGGTAAGGAGACGTGCTGAATACGAATATGAAAGTTATTTTCTCGCCGGACAACTAGTTCGCCCGGAATCCGGTGAAAACCGGACACAAAATTTGTTGACCAATTTTCGGTTATAGCAGTCCCTACCCCTTTATTCTCAAACCAGTATAGCTCTGCGCGTGGATGACGACATTCATTTGTTTATTCTATGGACGTCGGAGAGACCTAGTGTAATCGACGGTCGAAGGGGTTGATATATAATGTTCAAACAAGGAGATATGTTGTTCAAGCGAGGATGTTGACCAATGAGGATTCACTGGTAAAGTACAGGTCAAGTTCGTAGAAGGGTCCTTTAGTCCTACCTTTAGAGGCAGAGGAGGGGTTTCGAATTTACGGTAAAAACATGTATGATTTATAAGCTGATAAGATATTCATTGAGGGGGTAAGGAGGAATAAATATCCTTTGAGCGCAAGCTGAGGTCTCCTGAATCCATATCTGAACACGAATTCGGCTGAAACTGGAAATTTGGTTGAAGCTCAAAGTTGTTTCAGAAAACGATTAGAGTTTCGGTTTTGGGCCACGGAGACATGCTGAATCCATGTTTGAACTTTATTTTAACAGTAAAAATCTTCAAGGAATCTGACGAAGACTGAATGGCGGAGACATGACCCAATTGTTTGAATCAAATATTAGATTTTTGGGATCCCATCGAAACCTTTGGTCTTGTTCATTTAAGACTTGGTGGGTCAGCAGGTCCCAAAATGGCATACTTATTTAATTGCTAGAAGCTTCATTTGTTTATTGCAGGTTCGTTTTCTTCCTCCAACAACCTGAAGAGGACCATTGCCAAAGTCCGAAATATCGCTTAGGAACACAGTAATTGAATTTCTGTTTTGCGTCATTTTGTAATGCAGGCTATACAGCCTATACATATAAATACATCTATTAAATGTCAGTTTTCAATTTCATTTGACAATATTAAATAAAAAATAACACAGTGTTCCTGCCAGGAAAGCACAAACAGAGTCAACTAACTGACTAACCTATATCAAGAAAAGAGAAAAACAGAAGAGAGGAGAGAAAAAAAAAAACATGGTTTCAACTTTTAAATATACAAAAAATTAGAATATATACACCTACCATTGTATATATATATTAATTAATATATATATATATATATATATATTAATAATTAATATATATATATATATATATATATATTGTATATGCAATGTATATAAATTTACTCCGCCTTTGTTTCGTGTGCTTATTTTGAAGGATTAGAAATAAAATCCTCATCATCATCACGTCGCGAATGCAATCTATTAATATAGGTCCGAACATATGGCGTACCTACATGACTGAAGGATCTAGGAGCGATCGGGTGCCAGTAATAAATAAAAAAAAAAACGAGATTTGCTGTGAGCACGATAATGAAATTAAACAAGAAACCGAGAAAATTGTTACCCCACGAAGAGAGTCAACTAACTGACTAACCTATATCAAAAAAGAGAAAAACAAAAGAAAGGAAAAAAATATGGTTTCAACTTTAAATATAAAAAATAAGAATATATGCACCTAACATGTATATATATTTATATATATACATATATCGTATATGCATTGTAAATAAATTTACTCCGTCTTTGTTTCGTGTGCTTATTTTGAGGGATTAGAAATAAAATCCTCATCATCATCACGTCGCGAATGCAATCTATTAATATAGGTCCGAACATATGGCGTACCTACAAGACTGAAGGATCCACGAGCCATCGGGTGCCAGTAATAAACTAAAAAAAAAAACAGCGAGATTTTCTGTGAGCAGAATAATGAAATTAAACAAGAAATTGTTACCCCCCCCCCCCCCCGCCCCCCAATTTGAAAGTTTGCACCGGTCGATGCACGCTCGTGGCCCGCAGATGACCAGTTTATGCCCTGAGACCCTAATCTACCCCAGAGTCCGGAAACGACCCCATACTTCTGACGCTGAAGTGAATAGCTAGCTGAAACAAGGAACTTTGTCAAAGTAAAAGAGATTTCTAAAGTCGATTAGAGATAGCTTTATAAGGGAGTCTGTTCGACTTTTAATTCCCCCTATTTGATTCATGTCAAAAGTCCCTTCTTTTCATTCGGACAAGGCCATGTCTTTTTAAACAAGCGGAGATTATTTTGCCGACTTCCTTAAACCCTAGGATTTCACTCTTATAAGGTAGGTGTTGGCTTAAGAAAATTTATACAGTGAAATTCTCTTTTTTTCCTACTCACATTTCAAAAACTGGGTCCTTTTAATTTAATCTGAGAACTTTTAACTTTTATTTCTCATAGCGCCTTGTTCAATCCTGGAACTAAGAGCAGATACTTAAGGGAACCCTCGTACATATTCTGCCAGTTACATTATCTCTAGATCCCCTATGGAACTGTAAGCTTCAGAAATCCCCACCCTTCGCCATCGTTTGGCTTTTCAGTGCTTTTCGGTCTAGCCCAGTTTACGAGTTAAACAGCGCCATCTTTGCCGGCAGCTGCAAGGTCCGCCGACAACAAAGTCAGAAGTTTTATGACAGATAACACAAGGATGCGCGGTTTCAACAGACAACACTTGGGATGTCATCTGTTGTCGCAACAAATGTTACGCATGAAATATCGTGCATAAAAAGCATTGCCAGGAAGAGCCAAAAAACGACCAAAAAGCATCTGCTGAATTTTCCGATATCATGACCACAAACAAAACAGTCAGCATATGCTTTTTTGGCTCTTCTCGACAATGCTTGTCGCGCATAACGTTTAATGCATAATGTTTGTCGCGGCAACAGACTACATCGCAAGTGTTGTCTTCTTTTGAGTGTCGTCTGCTGAAACCGCGCATCCTTGTGTTATCTGTTATGAAACTTCTGACAGTGAACTGTTTCAAATATAAGAGAATGAGAAGCTTCAATTTCAAGCAATCTTTCTTTTCTTTTCATTCTGGACGACTTGGTAAGCAGCAGGTCTATCTTACCCCGGACACCTATTCGTTTGTTTGGTTTTCCCACTTTGTAACCACGGCGCGCAAAGTTTTCAAATATTTTACGCTGAACCTACGCTTCCGGGAGCCGGAGGTCTGGACAGAATCGAGAGCCACCAATAAGAAAATAGCTAATTTCAAGGGGCAGGTATTAGTATTTTCAAAAAGCGAAATTTGTGAACCATCTTACCGTGAGAAAATTATTTTTAGGAAGATTTGTGATTTAAGGAGGATTTTTGCGATATTCCAGAGTAATTGCCCGCAACGAGCAAAATTCATCGCAAAAGCCACAGGGAACCGTTCTGAAGCGAAAATTTCTGAACCATCTTATCAGGAGACAAATTATTTTTAGTCATAGTTGTGCTTTAAGGAGGATTTTCGCCATATTCCAGAAAAATTGCCCACAGCGAGAAAAAGCCACAGGGAACCTGATCCAGGTGTCGCTTTCTAATTCCCACGACCTCGAAAACCCACGAAAAAAAATGAACACCTTTGCTTAATGGATTGCCAGTTGATTTAAATTTGAATCCTGAAGTTTATCCTGTTGAAACAATAACACTCTCATATACATTTTTGAAGTTCCCAAAATTAATTTCATTTCCCCCCTAACTTTCACCTTTCCGCCAGACTTCTGGAAACACTTTATTGGGAACGATGCTTCTGTCTCTGGGGTGAAAATCCCTAGGAAAATTCAAGTGAAGACAAAAGAAGTAACGAAAAGTTGCATAAGTGTTCACAAATGACCCCGCGTCACATGCCGATGTGGCCTAACAAGATGTGGCCTAACAAGACCAGAGGTTTCGACAGGATCCAGAAATAATAATATTTGATCCAGACAATTGTGTCTTGTAGCAATCCGGTCTTCGCCAGACTCCTTGAACATTTTTACTGTTAAAATTCAGAAAAGATTAAGGCCAATGGCTAATCAGATGAGAAAACCAAGTTTGGATATGAATTCAGCATGTGTTTTTACCCCTATACTTGACGAAATTGATCAAAACTTCCTCCCTTACTTCTGCCAAATTTCCGGTTCGGGCTGGATTCCGGGGGAACTACTTGTCAGGCAAAAAAATAAGCTCAAAACTAATTCAGCATATCTCCTTTCCCTTGTATCGAGCCTCTAATCACCTTCAGATAAACTTTACCTTTTAAAAAATTTTCAGGTTTTGGCCGGAATCCGGGCGAACTATTTGTCCGGCGAGAAAATAACTTTCATTTATGGATTCAGCATGACTCACATCGCACCTCTGATCAACTTCCGACAAAACTAATGCTTCTAACAAGTCTTCCCGTTTCAGCCGGATTCCGGGCGAACTATATGCCCAGGTAGAAAATGATTGTCATATACGGATTCAGCATCTTTTCTTACCCCTAAATCGAAGATTTAATTAACTACAAATTAAACTTTTACTGTTAAAAAATCTTCCAGTTTTGGCCGGATTCCGGGCGAACTAGTTGACCGGGTAGAAAATGATTGTCATATACGGATTCAACATGTTTTCTTACCCCTAAATCGAACATTTAATCAACTTCAAAAAACTTTTACTTTTAACAAATTTTCCGGTTCTGGCCGGATTTCAGACGAACTGATTGTCCGGGGAGAAAATAAGTTTCAAATACTGATTCAGCATGTCACCTTACCCCTAGATCGGCTATCTCATTGGCTTTTTGAAACTATTTTTTTCGTCCCTTAATCTGAAACCCATTCCCCATAACTAAATATACAGCAATTGGGCCCATCTACGAACTTGACCTGTACTCTGGCCCAATGGATCCTCACACCAAATGTCATCAAAATATCTCAATCCCTTCGAGAAATATCGGGCTAACAGACAGCCCGACGAAAAACTTTACGAAGTCATAGGTATTATATGACTTTCTAACAAACCGGAACGAATTTCACAGGATCCCCGACGTTGATGTAACAGTGAGCCACGGCGGCGCGTGCGAGGTCTTAATGACTTCTACAATGGCAGTTCAAAGCCAACAAACGTTCAAATAAGCATACCTCTACTGTACAAAGATAGAAACAAATAAAAAGTTGGTTTTGAATGAAGACTGAATGAAAACTGAACAGGAATAAAACTCTAAAACTTTATTACTGAATGAAAAAAAACATATACTTTGATGGGCCTAGCAGATATGGATGAAAAATACTACAAAGTAATACCATACTTTTGGCTCTCCGTTCTGATCAACTGCCTTCTTTTTCGATTTGCCTCTTTTCCATCCCATTTGCTCAAATATATGTGGTTACTATCGCAGATATTAAATTATGAAAAAAATAAGTTAAATCGCAAAAGATGCTACGCAAAAAAACATCATTATTCAATGACTGAACATCGACGCCCATAATAACTGGCACTGAGCGAGGAACTTCACACCCACTTCGAGACCGACAACCCCCTCCTCCCCCGAGATGAATCTCTTCACCGACAAAGAGGTAATGACTATGGGGAGGGACCTTCAAAAGAATGTCAGGGTAAACGATTAATGATGGCGTTTCCAAAGGGGGAACTCAATCGCGGCGAGTGATCTTATTGTTCACACGATCTGCACTTGTTTCCGTCAATACAGACAGCACTGATGAACAGAGGTAAACCATGAGGGGCACAGTAGCCTACATTAACGAAAAGAGGCAATAGTGGGGCAAGGACCGCTTAGGCTTACATGCGTAATGGTGTCGAACGACAAGGGGGAGTACATGTGGCCGAGTCCCCCCCCCCCCACCAATTTGTATGTGTAGGGAGGATAATATATGATAAATATCATGACATTTTCAAAAGGATTATCAACTTCAACAAACATGAGATATGGAAATTATAGAAACAAGACGAAAGGTTTCGACGGGATACCAAATATCGAATATTTATTGAACTACTTGATCCAGAACAGCGAATCTTGTAGATTTCCGGTCTTCGCCAACCCCTTTAAGATTTTGCTATAACTAACAACCAAGCAGATATGGATTCAGCATGCATGTTTACTCCAACAGCGCGTCTCTAATCGACTTCAGACCAACTTGAACACTTGACCAAATTCTCCCTTTAGCAGTCTATCGGCGAACAAATTCAATTCAATTCATTTTAATTTCAACCTTCTTTAAACAAAATAACAAACGTAACGTTCCCAAGAAGGGCACAACCGTGTCCTGTGCGGGAGTGCTCAACTTTTACTCACCTATTACAAACGGGGACACACACTTTCTCGTCTTAGCCTTCTGCTTCTCATTTCTTTTTCTTTACCAGCCCCCCCCCCCACCCACCCAAGCCAACCCTCATTCCCTAATAATAATAATTGAATATTCACCTAAAATAAAATACCAAATAAATATTCCACATTTATCTAACTACCCAAAAAATAATCCGAATTCCTCACACGAAACCCTTCTCTTGACGAATCTCCAATATCATTCACCAACAAACTCACATTTCTTGTCTCATACACAATATGCATGATCAACATAAAATCTGAAATAGCAAAAGAGCTGGTGACACTGAGAGGCGAACCTTTCGACCCAAATTTCCGTCAACGAAATAAAGATCAAAATTGGTTTCAGCATGTGGCCTTACCCCGATACCGACTCTGTAAACGATCTTTATTATGTTGGAAAGCTGCAACGCCATGTCTCCTCACCCTATATCGAATACATCATTGGGTTTTAAAACTTCATGCTAAAATTCCGGTTGTGGCCGGATAACGGGCGAAATACTCGCCCGGCAAGAAAATAGTTTTCATTTTCGGATTCATTATGTCTTCTTACCCCTAAATCAAACCTCTAATTAACTTGAGATTTAACGTTTACTTTTCACAAATGTTCCGGTTTTACCGGATTCCACTTGTACGGCGAGACAATAAATTTCGTATTCGGATCCAGCATGTCTCCTTAAGTCTAAATCGAACCTCTAATCAACTACAGATCAAACTTTAACTTTTCACAAATTTTCCGGTTTTCGCCGGATTCCGGGTGAACTACTTGTCCGGCGAGAAAATATTTTTCATATTCGGATTCTGCGAGTCTCCTTACCCCTGAATCGACTATCTCATTAGCTTTTGAAAAATACTTGTGTTCGCCCCTTAATTTGAAACCCCTCCCCCAACCCTAAACATAGTCTAAGACTACAGAGCCCATCTTCAAACTTGGCCCAAGGCCCACCTTGACCCAAAGAGTCGTCATGTCAAGTTTGAACAAAATATCTCAACCCCTTCGGGAGTTATCGCGCTAACAGACAGACATACAGACGGACAGACAACTTTTACGAGGTCATAGGTATCCCTCCCCTTGCGTTTTTGGATCCCAAAAATGTGTTATGAGCCTTTAAGTATTACATTTCTGCAAAGCATAACATATCGGGTAGTTAACATACTTGAAAGCTCAAAACGGAAATATTCTGTAAGGTCAACAGATAGTGTGATATCTCAACCTGTTGAATTGAAAAGAAACAGTATACTCCTAAATCCTTCATAACAATGAAAACTATTTTAATATAACGGAGCCAAATTATTGCTTAAAGAAGTGACCCGGGTTTAAGTTTACTTTAATTCTTATTCAACTATTTCAACAGCGGGTTTTTGTCAATTGACCTTGTGTCCCCGGCTCGACCCTCTATTTATTTTGATTTTATACAGAAGTGTAAATTAAACCTTGAACCAATTACGGAATAGCCGAACAGCAGGTGTTACACTAAAGCATAATTAAAAATTAATGAACATAGTCAAAATAAAACGTAGTCGAATTACATGTAGAAACACTAAAGATCCAAGTACAGTCACAGACTTAACGATTCGGATAAAAGACAACGGGGGAGGTGAAAACATTAGGTCCGTATATTCTTATATCTGCTATGAAACTTCTGACAGTGCGACTTCAACAGTCTGATTTCTGACGACACAAAGAGCGTGTTCCATCCTACTTACCGTAGGTACTACGCATGACGTCATGAATTTTGGCTTCTTGGCATCAAAGTTGCGTTTTCGGACAAAAATGAGTGTAACACCAATATACAAATACCCATTTTCATCCCACCGTGTTTAACTCTTGAGTCTAACATCTAAAACGTAACTTGCTTGCTATTCGGAAGAGTTCGGTGTTCTGGATAATCGGTGTAAACCCGCGCATAACACGGACGCTTAAAATACTTTTAAACGTAAACACAGTAACACACTGTTTGACTCTGGCAATTGAAAACGCTTTTTGCTAAACTACGGGAAAACACAAGTGTATGAAAACGCAACTCAAAGCTGGAACGTATTTTTCTATTTTCGTCAAAATATCTCTCCACAGTATAATCGAGCCAACCACGTTACAGAGGTCCGTAGTTACCACGCTTACTACGCTCCCGAGCATGGTAAGCAAATAGTTATTGTTAGTTACTATTTCGAGGAGGTTGGAACAGTTAGCGTAGTAACTTTTCGTGAGGATGGAACGGAAATAGTAACTAATAGTTACTATTGTTAGAAGGGTGGAACACGCTCTAAATTTGACTACTCGGGGTGGGCACTGTAAAACGAATTCCTGCATCCACCTGCTTATGAAGAAAAGAGATAAGAAACGGCTTACCTTCCCAGCCTATTGGCCACCACGCCACCTCCTGCGCCGCCTATCATTCCGCCAATCGCAAATATAGCAACTGCAATGGCGTAAATCAGCGTTGCTTTCCCTTCAGGAATGTCAGTTTGATATCGGTCCTTGTAGGCGGTCACAATGAACCCTTCTATCACCTATAAAAAGATATACTCGTTAAACTTTAACCGAAAAGGGCTGAGATAGGACAATCTAGTTACCCATCACTTATTCACTTAACTAGGCTTGAAGGCCCGATGAGAATACGCTACTTCACTCCGCTATTCACGAATAATCGATTGTAATATAGTGGAATTTCCCTGTCGGATTTGTAGTACGTCTATGATAGACTTTGACAAAACCTGTAACTGCCATTATCGCTGACCGTGAAGATGACTTTAGGATACCAGGAAAGAGCAACCCATCTTCACCAAAAAATCTTACTCTCAAATCCGAGAGCCCCTTGCATCTTGACAGGAAGTGGGACAGATTCTCCTCTTCCAAACCACATAACGAGCAAGTATAACATGACTTCGGGTTTCGGGAATTTCTTTCAAATAATTTAACCCTACTCTTAAGAGGGAGACTGTTCAATAAAATTCAAAACCAACCGACTCTTTAATATTCCTATAATCTTTCAGAGTCTCTGAATTAACAGTCTGTTCATGCCAAAGTTGAATTTCCTGATCCTCCTGAACTCGCGCAAAACTGCGACAAAGCTTATCTTGATCAATTGTAGGCAAAACTCGCGCGAAACTGCGACAAAGTTTATCTTGATCAGCTTATACCTGTGTTGTATGCTTGACCAAAAAGATTTACACAAATTCATGTTCAGGCACTAAGCAGTCTCCACCAAGATTACCATTGGCCACTGAAAAGCCGCAATTGTGTTGAGATTCAAATTCTCTGCGTCATAGTAGAATTTGTGTTGTGGGGACGGCTGTAGACACTCTGAACGTCACTAGTAGAGCAGAGAGTGGAAAATAAAAAAAAAAAACTTAGCAGAATCCAAATAATGCAGTGTGTTCAGTTGAATGATACACAAATAAGTTGGCTTTTCAGTTAAACTTTAAACTAAGGTACATGTTGTAAACTAATGAACAATTCAGTTCGGACAAGATTGTCTCCTGTCTCCTGATCATCGGGATATTCTACCGGAACTGGCACCGATGCGTGAACAGTCAACAGCATCACGTCTTGGGAAGAAATGTGGAGAGAAGCTCTTCCTCACTAACCCTTCGGTTTCGTCATTCCAGCGCTACCTCAAGTCGTTTGTCATCAGAAACTACAACGAAAAAGTGCTAAAATCTGAAATTTCTTAGACCATTTTTGTGTTTTTTTTTCAAGTTCCAGTGTTATTCTCTCGAATATTTGGGACTTTGCAATAACTCTATTCTATTCTATTGTCATCTATTAAACAGGACAGGTTTGCAATCTTTGGGAAAAACAAGAGCTACGAGCTCATATGTCACTTGTTACGAGTAGGTGGTACAAGAAAGTAGATGAGAACGTCACAAAATGAACCGCCATCCAAACATGCGGTTCGGACCTCCAAACAGGATATCTAGTTACACTTCAAGTCTGAGCAATTCCGACATCGCCTCGGATAATCTAGGGTCTAGGACAAATGAATCTTGTACCTTCCAAGTGTCGACCCAAAATATCCACTCGTTTGGTCCCTAGACGTGCCACACGATTTCCAGTACCCCCTCCAACTCCCCCTACCGCGGTCGAATCTAGTTCGGACTCCTAAAAGGATCATCTCAAGCATCTTCTCTTCCACCTATCTTTCATTCGACACATAGCATTTTTTGTTTATCTAACCAATTTTCCGGACGAATGAGCTTCTTTGTCGGAACATGACTCGGATTGAAAATAACGGAATACGGCAATCGTAAGGTCCAGTGTGATGGGTTCGGGGGGTTAGAGTGTACAGTGTGAAATCTGGGTCTCCAAGTTTAAGATTAGATGGTGTAATTGACGGAAGTATGTGGAATTAGGTATGAAGTGGTGTGGAAATAGGTATGAACAGTGGCGAAACTAGCCACTTTTTGTGGGGGGCAAGCCCGGATTTTACCAACAGTATTTGTCAATTTACCAACAAAAAGCGCCGTTGCCGCGTAAGACCAACGCTACATAATTACCAACAAGAGTTTTCATGGGAGGCAGCTGCCCCCCCCCCCCCTCTAGTTTCCCCACTGGTCACACTGGTTATCGCGCTTGCCACGTTTGATCTCTTTACGTGGCGTAGCCTATCAGTATCCCGATCATTTTTTTCCGAGAAGCTTGTTGGTCCGACGACCGGTTATGCAAATTTTGTCAAGTTTATCCCCCCACGCTAGGGATCATGGAAACAGGCTAAAAGCAGCTGAAGCCTTGTGTAATTTTCTGTAAGAATAGCTAAGTTTTAAAGTGGTCAACTGTCTCATAACATCTTAGGAGAAACACTAAGTCGTGTATTGTGTCCGTAACCATTGTAGAATGTAGTCTACATGACGAAGTCCAAAACAAGCCACTGAACCACAAAAATCAACGAAGAAACCAACGAAAATGGGGTTTGTATAGGCCAACGAATATACTGAAATAAAAGGCGAATGCTTCGGGTGGAAAACCGCCTCCCTTCTTCAGCGCATACAGAAAACTTCGAGGGAAAATGCCAAAACGAGGATGAAGATCAACAGCCAAGAAAACTAAAACAAACAAGAAAACCAGCAAGAAACCGAAGATTAAAACAAAATTGGAAGAATTGAAAGCCTAAAATAAAGACAGCGAGCCACTCACCAATACCTGCCAATGACAATTAGGATTGTTCTCGCTCGATACTAGCGTTGATTTTTTGTGATATGTCAGGCCAATGTGATTTACGAAATTATCTAAGGCAGTGAACCTCGGGAAGAACGAGAAACGTCAACCGAACGAGGATCCAAATCATATGTCAACAAATCAACAGCGTTTCTTCGGGACGCGGTGGTGACGTTTCCTGTTCTTGCGCTCGGCACACGGCGATTCTTCATCGGCACAAAGAATTATTCATCAAGAGTATTCGAACATAAGTTTAACTGAAAGCCAACTTATTTTTGTATCATTTAACAGAATATACTGTATTTTTTGGAGTGTGTTAAGGGATTTTTTGTTTCATTTTTCACTATTTGCTCTAGAATGACGTTCAGAATATCTACGGCCGTCCTCACAACGCAAATTTCTACTATGATGCTTACGGAAGGTTGCTCAACGCGTGAACACTTACTTTCGTAAATCGCTTACGTCGAGCATACAACACAGATACAAGCGCATAGACGGTACAAATCAGACAAGGAAATTCCACTATTTGAAAATCGATTATTCGTGAATAGCGGAGCAACGAAGTAACGCATTTTCATGGGGTTTTCAAGACTCTTTAAGTGAATAAGTGATGGGTAACTAGATTGTCCTATCTCAGCCCTTAACTTTAACAGTAAATAGTGCAAGGTGTCCTTTAAGACCCTGCCGAGCTCTAGTTTGACACCATCAAGTCGATTAAGCATGACAAGCTAATCCGCTCTTCCTTTCGCCTTCAATCATTCCCCAATTTATAATCATACAGTTTAGCACAAGAATCAAGGCCGTTCCGCCACTCTCCAGGGCTTAAAGTCTCGCCTATTAAGCAGCTAAGAGGCTCCTGAAATTTCCCAAAAATACGCGGAGTTTTCAAATCCGAAAAGCGTGCCACGACCATAATTCATACCTTGAGGCAGTGCAGCTCAAGAGGCTCCTTCTTCGGAACTTCTCACTGAAAGCGTTACGAAGCAGCTTTCAAGAATCCCGGATAATCAATAATGGTGAAAGGATTCGAGCAACAAGTGATCAAATACAGATGGAATCGCATGTGAAGTGGAAATCAACAGTCTGGCCGATGAGGGCGGAAAATTGCACGCAGTGCAGAAAGAAGGACGTTTGGTACCACGTGGCTAATTCCGGTGATAAAGCTATTAGTTAGTTGTGTGACGACAAAAAAAAATCAGAAACAAAATCAAGGTTCAAATCTTGCCATCATTACAGAAAAAACAAATATTCTCAAACAAACATAATTCAACCAAAACTAAAACAGAAATTAATTGACGAAAACTGTTTTGTGACTAGGGTAGATTGAAAATTAGCGCCTGGTGATTGATAAAGCAAGCAAACCATCGACGGGATTGACTCTTTCTGATTGGTTGTAGTGAAGGCGATACTGAACTTTCTGCTAAGGGTGAAATAACAAATTGCTTGAAACGGGAAACTCATGATTAGACGAACTTTAAGACAAATATTCTTTGAGCCCAAGCTGACTTTGAAACATTTATTCAAACAATGTTCACAACGGGTACGTCAGCTACGATTCTTTATCAGCGATATTTCGTATTTGAAGATAAGTTACTTTAATAAGATATTTATAGTCGGTAGAAGCTTCAGTTATTTATTACAGGTTTGTTTCCTTCCCCGAAGTTGAACCAGAGGATTGACAGCCTGACGAGGACCCTTGCCAAAAAGGGCCGAAATATCGCTGATGAAGAATCGTAGCTGACGTACCCGTTGTGAACATTGTTTGAATAAATGAACTTTAAGACTTTAGACTTTAAATGTTTCCGTCCGCTCCAAGAGAAGTTTTCAACTGCAATCAGTCCGCCCATTCTTTAGGCCCGAATCTGAGCTAGTACGGGCTCGTTCGATTTTACAACACAAGAAAGGGGTTAATAATAATAATACAAACTTACTTGTAACCCACTGCACATGCAGAGGCGTTACTAGCCAAAATGTTTGGGGGGGGGGGGGGCAAGGAATTTACCGACTGGCTGGTAATTTTTACTGACTGTTTTTGCAGAAAAAACGGCTGTTTTCAAGAAAAGGACAGTTTCGAAAAAAATCGACTGATTTTCAGAAAGAAAACGACTGTTTTGACAAAAAATCGACTGTTTAATGAAAAAAATCAATTGTTTTGGAGAAAAATCGCGGCGCTTCGCGCAGACTTGGTTATTTTTTACCGACAACATGCCCCCCCCCCCCCCCCCAGGTCGTGATGCCCCTGTGCACATGAACTATGTGAAGAAAAGGAGAGGAAGTAACGGACAGAAAGAAAGAGAATTATAAACAACAGAAAAACACTTATCCAACAGAATAAAGAAAAACAAACAAAAATAGGTAGAAGAAACGGATGAGCCAGATATAATAAAGCCAAATATTTTATACAGTAAAACTCTTTTGATTATTGTTCTGATAGGTACTTCAACACTGCCTAGCAGCGAGCTTTCAGAATCGCCACTAGATGGTACACATGGTCATACCGAGTCCTGGCCTAGACTATAGCGTCTTGAAAGGGGGTGATCCAGACGCAAATGCAAGAATACTTCTGAATATACTCCTTCAACAAAGCCTTACAAATACGGCGACAAGTTTATGCATATAGTGCCAAACATATCTTCATAAGGCAAGCTAGATGCAACTGCTTATAATTTTCAATCATATCAGGCAGTTTTCTTACAGTATTCATACTCCTTGAGCCCAAGCTGACTAGGAAACATATATTAAACATGGCTAAAAACCAAAGGTCAGCTACGACGTTCGTCTGCGATACGTCAGCCCTTCTTGGCAATAGTCCTCGTCAAGCTGTTGCTGGACTAGACGAAACCTGAGCCTCGTTTTTGTTGCAATAGCGCTGCCGCATCGCTGCTGCAGCACTTCTTTGCTTTTGCACAATATGCGTTTTTGGATTCACTTTCTTCTTGGTTGAAGCGGCAGCGCTGCAGCATCTTGCAGGGAAGCACGGACTTGGTCGATGAGCAAGTCCGTGATTCTCGAGAAGCGCTGCCGTCTTCCTCGGAAGCGCTGCATTGCAAAAACATATGTAGGAAGAATCAGTCCGGAATCGGCCGAGAAGTGGACCTGCAGCATGCAACAAAAACGAGGCTCTGGTTGCAGATTCGTTTGCAGACCAAATATCGCAAAGGAACATCGTAGCTGATTTCCGTATTTACACACTGTTTTATATACTTACTATACTCGTTACAGTATTATTTCCTGTACGAATACGGATAATTTCATATCTTGATGACCTGCTTCAACGTACGTCTGACGCTGTTTACTTTACGCCAACCAGCATCCACCGAGATCCAAGAACCCCTCCCTTTCACCTTTCGTTGACATATCTCAACAAAACGAGCCTCTTCCGGTACATCGAGTAGCTTTTAAGAAAATCAAAGAGACGAAGAAGTGTCACCAAAAATATATTCCTTGCTTTACCTATGGAGCGAAGTGAACTCTCATCGATTAGGATATATTCTAGTTCGATATGTATGTGTGAAAACAAAGATTTACACTGTGTGTTTGAAGGACCCCTCTTGCTTATTCTGCCTTCTTTCTTACCCCTAGCTCCCTTATAGAAATTATGCTTCTGAAATCCCCGCTTTTCGTTTTTCTTTAGTTTTGTACCCACGGCTTTTTATCGCTCTTTCGGCCTAGCCGAGTTTTGCCCGTCAAGTAACGCAAACTTCGCCGAAAGCATCAAGGTCCGTCAAAGTAATGTTTTCATTATTAATAATAATAATAATATAATTGCAATAATTGAAGACATTCATCGGATCCGGTACGGACTTGAAATGGGACATCTGAGAAACGAGGTCTTTCCAAATATCAAGTTTAATTAAGATCCAATAACCCGTTAGAAAGTTGCACATACCTCACGATTCAGAATTTCCCCTCCCTTCACGATGGTCTGATCGGGGAACTGACTATTTCCAAGTCAATCTGGTAGGGTCCCTGATATGCCTGCCAAATTTCATCGTCCTAGCCCACCTGGGAGTACCTTAACTCCGGATCATCGGAATTAAGGAACCAACTTCAACTCCCCCACAGTGCCCAAAATTCGGTCCAGTTCTGTCAATGATACACCTAGGGCTTTCTTCCCACCAAGTTTTCTCCTGCGATTGCTCCACTCTAAGCGTGTCACGGGATTTCCGGTTCCCCCCTCCGATTCCCCCCTCCTACGATTGTCGGATCCGCTCAGGACTTGAAATCGAACCGAGACACGAGGTCTCTCCAAATACCAAGTTTCGTCAAGAACCAATCACCCGTTCGAAAGTTATATAAATTCAGGATTCCCCCTCCCTCTCTACAATCGGAGGATCGGGGAAACTGACTATTTCCAAGTTAATCTGGTCGGATCCCTCATACGCCTGTCAAGTTTCATCGTCCTATCCCATCTGGAAGTACGTTCAGGGGCGTCCCGAGGGAGGGGGCTGCACCCCCACCCCCAGAACGCCTGTGGGAAAATAAAATCAAGTTCACCTGAATTTGATGAATTTTACACTATCAGAAGTTCCATAACAGATTGCGCATAACACTTTCAAGAATAACACCTTTTCACTTAGAAATAAAGTGCTATGACAATTAAGTTTACACTATTTCGTGCCTAGATCTCCAACAACACCTTCAATTGGTAAAAATACTAACGGGAACGAAAGAAACATAACATATAACATCCCAAAGTGTTATCTGTTGAAACCGCGCATCCTGCTGTTGTCGTTATGTAACTTCTGACAGTGTATTGTTTTTACCTATTGAAGGTGTTGTTGGAGATCTGGGCACGAAATACTATAAACTTAATTGGTCATAACACTTTTTTTCTAAGTGAAAAGGTGTTATTCTTGAAAGTGTTACACGCAATCTGTTATGAAACTTCTGACAGTGTAGGGAATCTACCAGATTATTGCTCAGGGAACCTACCGGAATTTTGCTCAGGGAATCTAGCGAAATCTTGCACAATGAATCTATCGGAACTTGTCTCAAGGAATTTACTGGAGGCTGAATCAGGGGATCTCGCGGAATTTGCCCCACGGAATCTACCAGGAATCTACGAAATCGGCTGAGATCCAAGTGAGCTTGTCCCTCTCCGCTTCAAATATGTACCAACTAGAAATGTAAGCTATTGCCGAAAAATAAATAAAATATCAGATTCATTGCACGACAACCCTAAAGTAATTATCCTACTTTTTTAAAGGCGTAACTTCTCCGATGCCGCATCTTTAGCCCTGGAAATGCAGGCCTTTGTTTAAATTCAAATTCTCCGCGTCTGGATGAATTTGGTTTGTCGTGCAAGCAGCGCACACTCTGAACGTCATTACTACAGCCCCGGGTAGGAAAATACAAAATCCTGCTAGATGAGTCATAATATTTCAGTGTACTCAAATATCAGACGTAAAAATACATTGCCTTTCCAGTTAAACTTTCATGCCCATCACTTTTCCGTCGGTCGGTCTGTCGGTTTGTCGCTCGGTCAGGTCGGTTATCGCGAGTTAGGATACTTCCAGATGTGCTAGCAGGGCGATGAAACTTGGCAGGCATATAGGACCCGGCCAAATTAACTTGGAAATAGTCACTTCCCCGATCCGACCACCGTGGGGGAGTGGAGGGAGGCGAAATCCGGAATTGGCGTATTTAAAATTTTTGAACGGGGAATCGGATCTTAATGAAACTTGATATTTGGAAAGACCTCGTGTCTCAGATGTCACACTTCAAGTTCGGAATGGACAGAGTGACTTTGGGGGGGGGGAGTTGGAGGGGGGACCGGAAATCGTGCGACACGTTCAGAGTGTTTGTCCGATCGGGATGAAACTTGGTGGGTAGAACAAGCCCCCCCCCCCCACACACATTAGCTTGCCCGCACTTCACAGCCTGTCCATTCATTTTTAGTCAATTTTACCGTTTTAAATGTTTTGTTCGTTCTGTCTGTACACCGCTATTCTGTATTTTCAGCGGGTTGTAAAAAATAACAACGTCAGAAACCAAAAAAATTTACGTCAAAATAAAAATAAACGCTTAACTTATATAAACAGTCAATTCTCCCTTTTGTCCTTCATTATTCACATCGTGAATAAGGACAGAGCCTTTGGGAATTTGGATATCATTCTGGTGCGCGATCTAGGTTAGAAAAGGTCATTGCAAGCGAAAGGTCGATTTTGCATTAGTGAAGGGAGTTACCAAATTCAGGACAGAGCCAACTTGACGGGAACTACAGCAAGAGACACCAAGCAAGATAATCGAACGGTCAGGATATGAAGGAAGCTCCGACCACACCTAAAGCAGATGCGTAATAACATGGAATGACGGAGCTGCAGTGCATTCTTGGTCTACACAAACAAATGTTGGTGAATAAATTTGTCTGGCTTAATAGGTTTGTGTAATATATTATTTATTAGTATAGTGTGTTGTTTACATTTTTAGAGTCGGTTACTTTTCAGTCGGTCGGTCGGTCAGTCCGATGATCACGAGTTACAGTACTTCCAGATGTACTAGGACGATGAAACTTGGCAGGCGTATTCAGGACCCGAACAAACTAACTTGAAAATTCTCACTTCTCCTATCCGGCCACCGTGGGGGAAGTGGAGGGAGCGGAATCCGGAACCTTGAGGTATGTATAACTTTGGAACGGGTGATCGGATCTTAATGAAACTTGATATTTGGAACGATCTCGTGTCTCAGATGTCCCATTTCAAGTCCGGACCGGATCGGACGACTGTGGGGGGGGGGGGGGGGGGGTCGGAGGGTCCCCCCTCCGAAATGTTGTGACACGCTTAGAGTGAAGCGATCAGGACAGAACTTGGTGGGTAGAACAAACACAAGCCCTAGATACATCGCTGACAGAACTGGACCGGATTTGGGCACTGTGGAGGGAGTTGGAGGGGGTTCCAGAACTCCAGTGATCCGGAAGTCAGGTACTTCAAGGTGGGCTAGGACGATGAAATTTCGTAGGCATATGAGAGACCAGATCAGTTTATCCTGGAAATTGTCAGTTCCCTAATCCGACCATCGTGGAGGTAGTAGAGGGAGGGGGAATCTTGAGTCTTGAGGTATGTTTAACTTTCGAACGGGGGATCGGATCTTAACGAAACTTGATATTTGGAGAGACCTCATTTCTCAGATGTCCCATTTCAAGCCCGGACCGGATCCGATGAACGTGGGGGGAGGTGGGGGGGGGGGAGAACCGGAAATCTTGGACACGCTTAGAGCGGAGCGATCGGGAAGAAACTTGGTGGGAAGAACAAGCACAAGAATAAGGTACATCAGGGATACAACTGGATCGGATTTAGGCACTGTGGGGGGGAGTTAGAGGGGGGTCCGGAATTCCGGTGATCGCGAGTTAAGGTACTTCCACATGTGCTAGGACGACGAAACTTGACTTGAACATTATAGACTTCCACGCTCGAAGAAAATTAAATACGGAGAAACAGAAAAGATGTCACTGAAAAATCAGGGATTTCGAAGACTAAAAAGTTTAAGCAGGACATCGGAGAGTGCGCGGGCATAACTGAAGCATCCTTTAACCACCGAAGCGCTGTACTTATGCCCATGGTTTGCAATTCATGGACTTTCTCAACAACTCGGGGGGTATTTCAACTACTTCACTCTCTCCAAACCCAGAAGGGCAGAACGAGAGCTTTTCAACAGCTTTGAGCATTTTCAACTCCGGTGTTCATCTTATGATGTAAATTCTCCGGTCCAATGGAAGAAGTTCAGCGTCTCGCTTCATTTTTCCAAGAAAATTCATTGAATCGAAAGGCTGCCTTTGCCAACTTTTCCCGAGAGCTACATAGGGAAAAGTTTATGCCGCTCTTCCGAAATGCTGGTCGAAACTCCTGTTGCTTGGTGTTTTTCAAAAAAATTTGGCCAAAACTCAATCAAAGACAATTTACATCGACTTACCTCGCGTTCCAAATATCTCGCATTTCACTTGTATGGGAAACCTTATTTTTAGAGGCCAATAGCCTAATTTTGCACTAAATTATTAATTGTTATTATTATTATTATTTTACTTAAGTTCCATTTCCTTGCCGTAAAAGGACGCTATAGTACCCTATCCATTGTTAGAAATTACGAGAGAAATTCCGACCAGAAATATCAGGGTTTTGGTTTACTGTGTGCGTGGTCCGCCAACGGTTTGGACCTTCCCTATCCCCTGCCCCTCGCATTCAGGGTTGCCACATCAGAAATATTTATAGAGTGACTTTTGGCCCAAAACAGAGAGTGAACTGGGACTGAAATCTATTATCATGAAATGTTCAGTTTTGGTCGGAATCGCCTCTATAAAAATGACACATCGTAATTTGACTTTAATGAAAAAAACTTGAAATAGTTCCTTCTGGTCGGAATCCCTGCTGCAAAAATGACACATTTGGTTATTTTCTGAAATAGGGTGACTTGTATGTTCTACATTGGACAAGAGTGACAAAAACAAAATAGAGTGACAATTCATACTATCGTGCGACATGTGGCAACCCTGCTTGCATTCTATTTTACTGGAAGCTACGATCAAACACGCATAATCTCCCGACTCCCTTTAGGGCATTTTTAAATTGAAGCAAAAGAGAGCATAAAGCATTGTTCAAATAGGTGTAACAAGCTGCATAGCGCTATACGTGATGTTTACGTCTCAATACACACCCTTGTTCAAACTGAATTAAAAAAGGTTCTTATCAAAGCAGCGTTCGGTGTTGCCGCGCTGATACAATCTTTTGAGCTTTTAAAGATCAGAAAGTGTTTACTACTTGAAGTAGAATTTGACGCCCATTATATTGTAAAAAGCTAAATATTCCTTCAGCCCAAGCTGACTGCGAATCATAATTGATAGTGTAAAATAAGTTCGTTTTTCCCGAAAGTTCGTTTTTCCAACTTGAGCGGCTTTGAACCTCAAGAGGACCCTTGCCAAGAAGGGCCGGAATTTAGCTGACGTCTCCGTTTGCACTATCAAATGTGTAAAAAGCTACTAAATTAACGGATGGACAGCACTGGTCCTCGAACTAACAATACTTAAGAAGACGTATTCTTTCGACGAAAAGTTGTTTCTTCAACTTCCAACAAAGTAGAACTTTGTTTCTTCCTGTGACAACCCTGGCGACGCTGCTCCTTTTCTCGGCCCGCTGGCGGAACCAACCAAGCGATCAGATTGGCTCTGCATAGGCGAAAATAGAACCCGGGTCCATTCTCTTTATTCGCCTTATTATAGCGAGCTCCGAGGAAAAGAGGAATCTGTATACCCTGTGACACACCTTATTATATCTGAACAATGCATAAGAGCTGAGACATAAGAGTTGTATATTTCAATTTTGCGAAGTTTCTGCTTAGAGTACCTCTTTCGACGAGAAATATTAACAGCCGAAGGGAAAAGTTTCTGCAATCGCTGGATCCCCAGCACAGCATGTATCAGGCATTTCTTAAGTACGCTATTTGTGTTGTTTTTTGTTTGTTAGGCTATCGCCTTTTTTCCGCTTTTTTGCTTTCTTTTCTTTTTTCTATATTCCATTTGTCACGTTTCCGTGTTCAAATGGGTTGATAAAAGCCAGGGTTGGTCACCAAAAGTATCTTCGTACACCCTGTAAAGTAACCCAAAAGTATCTCAAAGTAACCCGATGTAACCCAATGCAATGTAACCCAAAGTAACCCAATGTAACCCAAAGTAACCCTGAGTAACCCAAAGTATCCTGAAGTAACTCGTACACCCTGGTTCCTGGTGACCAACCCTGGGATAAAAGCATTCATTCACTGAGACGAACACACGCTTGATTGTGGCCTCTGATACAAGCAGCAAAATTACGGCAAATTTTGTGTCGGCCCGTTTCTGTACACACGAATCCCCTCATGAGCATGACCAACACTAATATTCTGCTTCGAAATCAAACTAGTCAGCAAAATAAATAGAAGTAATATCCCACTATAATTAAAATTTATTCTGCTAGCAATTCTGCTTCCAATATCAGGTTTTCCCCCAACCTACTCAAAGAGCGTGTTCAATCCTACTTACCGTAGTTACTACGCATGACGTCACGAATTCTGGCTTCTTGGCGTCAAGGCTGGAACGCATTTTTATATTTTCAGCAAAATATCCTGCCACGGGCTAATCCGGCCAATCACATCACAGAGATCGTAGTTACCACGCTTACTACGCTCCCGAGCGTGGTAAGCAAATAGTTACTATTAGTTACTATCAGGGTTGGCACATGCCACACGATAGTGTGAATTGTCACTCTATTTTGTTTTTTACGTAGGACATAAAAATCACTCTATTTCAGAAAATGACCAGATGTGTCATTTTTGCAGCAGTGATTCCGACCAGAAGTAACTATTTAAAAAAAAAAATTCATGAAAGTAAAATAAGATTATTTTTACAAAGGCGATTCCGACCAAAAGTGAACATTTCATGAAAATAGATTTCACTCCCAATTCACTCTCTGTTTTGGGCCAAAAGTCACTCTCTAAATATTTTTGATGTGGCAATCGTGGTTACTATTTCGAGAAGGTTGGAACGGTCAGCGTGGTGACTTTTCACGAGGATGGAACGAAAATAGTAACTAATAGTTAGAATTGTTAGAAGAGTGGAACACGCTCAATGAAAATAAAAGTAAACCCGTCAATGTCGGCTCAAGCGAGTCAAGTCAAATTATCCTCAGTACAAATTATAATAAATTACCGTACTCATACCTTTGTCGTCATAAGTTCTAGTACCAAACAAATACGAAATACTGGATGGATAAACAAATAATATACTTACATTTTGAGGGGCATTGATAACCCCAGTATTGTATCCAAACTGGATCATGCCCAAAACAGCGGCGAAGATTGCATATGACAGGAAACATGTAAGGCCCTGAAAACGAAAAATATTAGCTAAAGACCAGAGAATTTCGGGCTAGGAAGAAATGAGTGTTCATTCTAGCTTATAGTGGAGGTATGCTTTTGAATTATTAAGACATGCGCTAAACGGTATTTTCATGTCGTGCACCGCAATATCTCTCAGGTTCTAAAAATCTCTGCCGTGCATACTTCTGAAACTTGCTCTGCGACTGGATCGGAAGATTCGCGATTGTTCTGTGGCAAAAATTTTATTTCATAAGCATATTATTAAAACCAAGAACTACGAGCTCATATAGCACTTGTTACGAGTACGCGGTACAAGAAAGTAGATGAGAACGTCACAAAATACACCCGCCATCCAAAAGTGCGGTTCGAAAATAGAAATAGGATATTTAGTTTAACCCAATTCTCAGTAGTTCCAGCATCGTCTAGGATTATCTGTAGCAAATGCGCATGACTGTTCAAACTTCCAAGTTTCAGCCCAATAAATCCACTCGTTTGATGCCTAGACGTGCTACACGATTTCCGCTTCTCCCTCCATCCCCCCCCCCCCCCCCCTACCGTGGACGAATCTGGTTCGGACTAAGAAATGGATCATCTAAATTCTAAAGCATCTTCTTTTATCCCATCTATCAAGTTTCGCTCGAATCTGAGCATTTTTTGGAAAATCCCGGTCCCCCCCCCCCCCACCGTTGTTAGATCCGGTTCGGACCCTACAATATGCCATGTAGGGTATATGCTCTCTCTACATTCTAAGTTTCGGTAAAACTGTTGCTGTCGTTTGACGAGTCTGAAGATAAATCTCAGCTGAATATGTATGAATAAGCTATCTTTTTTTAGTGAAAAATTTTAAATTTTAAATCGTAAAAAAATACGATTTAATGAAGGTTATTCCACTTATTCATTATAGAGTAGCATTAGTAGCAGTCGGGCATGCTGTTGTCTTGCGCATCGCGCACGAACCCGAAACATTCTCTATTGAATATTAGTTTCCCAATCCTCTGTAAAAACTTCACATGCTTCGCATGCTTCACATGCTATAAGTAAAAAATTGTCCACAACGTCCCATCTCAGCTTCCCCGCACATCACGGCTTGTCCCTTCTTCTAGAGTGAATTCTAGTGTATTTTAGTGTTTTGTGTTCTTTTTCATTGTTTGTACTCCGCTATTCTGTCTTTTCAGCGGGTTATAAAAATAAATAAATAAATAAGGCGCGGTTCGGTTCAGCTGAACAACATGAATCTCGACCTCGAACAAAAGATCGAATTAGAAACTCGGTTATTGCTGCAGTCAGTGTTGCCATATTGGTCGATTTTAAACCAAACTGGCAGATTTTGCGACCGACTGGCGGATTTTTTTTTCTAGCGTATTAACACTGTTTGGGTCCTATTGCGATCTTTGTAAGTTTTTGGAGATTTCTTGCAATTTTGGGTTAAAAAGAATTCCTGGCGTGGTTTTCAAAAACAGTGGGATATCTCTTGGATAAACGATCTGGCAACACTAGCTGCAGTGCGCATCGACCGGTTTCCATGCAAGGGTGTGCTCAATTGGAGTTTTGCCAAACATAATTGTTGATCCTCGGAACAACCTTACCGAAGATGTGGTTATTGGTTACATGATTGAAAGTTTCAGTGACCAGATTCTCAACTCGGCTTTGTACGACCATTCCCAATACTCTTGATGGCTAACTTTCCTTGCCAATGCAAAATCGCCGGGTACCTAGCGGAAGAGCCAGAAGCGATATCACCTCGGGTCACAGCTACTCCCGAAGATCGCCGTGACTGTTTGACACAGGATTTGAGTTGTTGAGTTTGAGTCGTTACGGAAACGTTTACTCCTTCTTCCTGAGCAGCACTGGCGTGATTTGGACTTGATCATATAGAGTATTCCTTCGAAATATGTAGTGGCGGAAAACCTTTTGTGATGCAATATATTATACTTATTATTATTATTTATAACTCGTAGGAGCAAGGTACTCCGGAGGAGAATACGTGCCGTCAGTGACAAAGGAGAGCGGTGCGGTAAAATGGAAGCAAACTGGTACGAGCGTTGCCATACTACACTGTAAAAACAATCTTGCAGTATATACTAACCTTGTCTCTAAAATGATAATCTTATCCCTAATTCGTATTAATCTTGTCTCATTGGAGATAAGATTAATCCCATTAGCAAATACTGCAGTTAACTTTAATCCTTACTCGGAGGGGACTTTTTACAGTGTGGAACTACGCCTGCTCTGAGAAATTGCAAGCGGATGATTTAAAACAACTGGACATCGTTAGCATCCATGCATGAAAGAAAGCAAGCACAGGAATTGCGCCCTTCTAGCCTATCCGGCTGAGACGGCCTGGTAACTTACGAAGATTCGCAGTAACAGGCCCTGGGAAATCGCAAGCGGACGATCTAAAAATCATGGGGGATTGACATACATGAAAGAAAACAAGCATAGGAATTGCGCCCTCCATACATGTCCAGTTAAGCTGGACTAGTTACTGAACAAGATTCGAAATCGCATGCCGTGGGAAGTCGCAAGCGGATGACTGAAAAATCATGGGGCCGTGCTAGAACCCATGAAAAAAAGCACGCAAATACATCACGTACTTAAAGGACCTCTCTTGCTTATTCTGCCTTTCGCATTATCCGCAGTTCCGTTCTCGAATTATAAGCTTCTGAAAACCCCTCCTTCGGCCATTCTTTGGCTTTCTTACCTACGACATTTTAGCGTTTTTTCGTCCGAGCCGAGTTTTGTCAGTCGCGCAATGCGAACTTGCAGCAAGCTTCAAGGTCCGGCGTCAATTCTTTCACACATAAGGACACGAGAAGCTTCAAAGTATTTTTTTTTTTTTGAATACATAGTAACCATCAGGTCTAGCCTACTTTCTAATTGGACATATTTTAATTTGTCTTGGTCTTCCCAATGTTTAACCACGGCGCGTTAGTTTTCAAGCTATGCAAGGAAGGCTGAATGGAGTTGACAATAGCTAAGAAGAAAATCGCTAATTTCACGTGGAATGTAAGGGTATCATCGGAACACGGTATTTTTGAGTCTCATGGCGAAAATATCATTTCTTCTTAGAGGCTAAGTAGAGGCGGTAAGTCCTTATTTTAGCAGTGTTGTCATTCCAAAGTAGCCTACTTATTTATCACTTCTAAGCAGTCGGGCGACCTTACCGAAATAATACGCTAGAAGACCTGGAACACTGCCAACTGGTTAAAATCAAGTGCTGCCATATTCCTCTGGAGGCCACTATTCCGGTGATAATTTTTCTGGCTAGCAACAGAACTTGCCAAAGGAGGCTCTTTGTTTGAGTTTCGGAATTGCGATCTTTTCCCTAACTTTCCTCTCGGGAACAGAAAACGGAATCTCGCGAACACGAGAGCACACAAAAATTGCTTCCTTGCCCGGCTGCCAACACAAATACGACCATGCTGCTATCCCACAAATCCATGCTGCGACCATACTATAGAGTTTATATTCTTATTCGATAGCTTCTCGAGTTTCGGAGGTTGGCTGATAGAATTTAATAATTATGTACAAAATATCCCTTTTCCCAAATAGAAAGTTCTTCTTCAAAATTCCTTCGACGACAAATTAACGTACATGGAAACTGGAAGTATCCATGGTAAATACTCCTTGAGCCCAACCTGACAGGAAACATATATTGACACAATGGATTAAACAGTTTTGTCAGCTACGATGCTTTGGCAGCGATATGTCGGCCCTTCTTGGCAAGGGTCCTCGTCAGGCTACGAACGTAAGGAACAACGATGGGGCAGAAACGAAGAACTCGACTCATTCGAATATGATATCTAAAGTCGGTAGAAGCTTCAGTTATTTATTACAGGTTCGTTTCTTCCCCAACGTTATCGCTTACATTCGACAGCCTGATGAGGACCCTTACCAAAGAGGGCCAAAATATCACTGCCAAAGCATCGTACCTGACGTATCTGTTTTGTTCATTGTTTGAATGCATGAGCGTGTTCCACCCTTCTAACAATAGTAACTAAGTTACTATTTTCGTTTCAACTAGGCTGACCGTTCCAACCTCCTCTAATAGTAACTAATAGTAACTAACTAATAGTAACTATTTGCTTACCACGCTCGGGAGCGTAGTAAGAGTGGTAACTACGAATCTCTGTGATGTGATTGGCCGGATTAGCCCGTGGCACGATATTTTGGTGGAAATAGAAAAATGCGTTCAGGCCTGACGCCAAGAAGCCAGAGTTCGTGACGTCATGCGCAGTAACTATAGTAAGTAGGGTGGAACACACAATATGTAGTATGGTATTTTCTTCTCCCAAGGGCGCGCTGTGAAATCATCTTTTCTTTCGCTCAGTTTTTCTATCTGCGGCTGCTTTTAAATTAGGCTAAACTAACTCTGTTTATTACTCTACTATTCATGTCTTTATGTCTTTGAAAGGGTGGTGGTATACACTGAACCTATACATTCAAGTTGATAACACCCCTTTGATTGGTCCCCCCTCGTTTTTCAGCAGCCGCATAAGCCCCCTTGTTTGACAGTGCGGAAACGTCAGCTACATGTTACTAGAGCTATATTTCGGCCTTTCTTGGCAAGGGTCCTCTTCGGGCTCAAGCCGCTCGTGCTGATAAATTGACTTGTGGAAAAGCAACTAAAGATTCTTCCTTAAATAAACAGTGTAAAAATTCTATAGGTTTCAATTCAATTGTTACCAAGCCTTTCTTTGGGACCATAGGCCATCGGCCCACTTCTCAAAGATCTCTTCCCTTCCCCCCGTCCTCCCCCCCCCCCCAAATAAATTCCTGTATCCGGACAAATTTTCCCAAAATTTTTACAAGGAGTGAATTTACAAAAAAAAAAAACACAAAAAAGTAATGTCGCGAAAGTGATGTCACATCATCTTTTCTTCTGCTTCTTCTTATTTCTTAATTTCTTATTTCATGTTACAAACAACATCAACAACTGAGCATGAAATAATCGTTAATTATAGGCTACAAACAAAAGAATGTTGTATTTACTTTTTACAGTGCTGATTTACCTACAGTCAGGTACTGGTACTATAGGATCTATAAACACTAACTGCACATACAAACTATAACAAAAATATATTCATCTCTGCGCTAGGAACCAAATGAGTCCCCCACTTATTCTCTCATCCGTGTTAAGCCTATGCAGGCATTTTTATATGTCTTCCACAAGGATCGACCCTAGCCGTTCTGCGATTAAAACCAGCCAAGCAAGGCCAAAGGAACTGACTTTTTCCTCTTAGCTCATCACTTCCGTCCACTTTTCTGGGTGCGCAACTTAAGTTACAACCCCATTAGGGCAATCGAATAGCCTTTCTTGATCCCGCAAAGTGCCGCTGCCAAGAAAATTCTGCCCGAGTCTACCACAAACGAAGTTTCATTTGAAGGAGTGGCTGCGGAACACAGTTTCCTGGAAAACAAACCACGCAAAATTTGCACCGGAAGACAAAAGGCACGCTAGCAGGATTACAAGGTGATTTATTGGCAGTAGGACAGGATTTCAACCAAGACAGGTAAGAACGAATTTATTCCGTGATTTAGCCTTACAACTAATAAAGGAACAAAACTAAACATCTAAAATAAACTACAAATCACATAATTTTGTACAAAACAACTGATCAAAAGGAAAAGAAAAAACCCTGAATAATACACACTGTGAATTCCATTATCGAACACAAAAAAACTAGTATTTTTAAATCAAATCATTCCAAAGGTTTGAGTAATTTATTATAATATATACGAGGATAATCTGACTTGACTCACTTGTTCCGACATTGACGGGTTTACATTTATTTACTTTGAGCCTGTTCCACCCTTCTAACAACAGTAACTGGAACAAAGGAAAAAAACTAAACTTCTAAAATAAACTACAAATCACATAATTTTGTACAAACAACTAATCAAAAGGAAAAGAAAAAAATCTCTTTAAATCAAATCATTCAAAATCCAAACGTTTAGTTTTCCTAATATATTCCAACACAATATTTTTAGCGTTCCTAATTTAAAAACCAAACCGAGATGAAATGGAAAGGGAAAACTTTATCCTATTAAGCTGAAATAATCAATCTAAGCGTTCACGAACAATAATAGGGCACTCAAAAAGAAAATGGTAGCATGTGGGTATCACGGCGAAGAGACGAATATGCATTTTGTCCAAGACTGCCATGGATAAGACAACGACTAGAAGCATTTCGCTCTTTGAGTTTTGGGTACTGTTTTGAGAACGGAAGAGTTTTCGCGAGATTCCGGAATCACTTTACAGCGCGACGCGCATCGCAAAATTGTGGGAAAGCAATTCCTAGAATCACTTTCCAGTAATGATCGCGAAAACTCATGGAAAGTTGAATCGCCAGGATGATTAATCCAACATTCCTTCGATTCTCATATGCCAACGAAGTCATCCTGAATGACCAAAATTTGAAAATTCCCGCCGAAACATTCAACTTTCAGCGGAGCTTTCAACTATCTTGACGGAATCACTTTCCGGGAAAGCTGCTTCGGTTTCCAAAGCGTGAAAACCAGGTGGAAATTTCGGCAACTTTCCAAAGCAGCGCGAAAACCGTTGCAAAGTGATCACAACTTTGGTTTCCAGCTCGTGAAAACCCTCTAAATGGCTTGCCTGATGGACCTATCCAAGCTCCAGCGACTGACAGCTGACCGACAGCTCCCCAGCTAGATAGCTTCCGGGGGTCTTGTTTCATGCCTTATATTCATGTTATGTAGTTGGCGCAGTACGAATAAATGAATGAATGAAGACTTGACAGCTTTTAAAGTAACCGTCGTGCCAATGCAACCTACATCGGTGATTGCATTAGTTAATTCTCAAGCCCGGAGACCCAAATTCCACATGTTACATTCTAAGCCCGTTAACGATACCTCACTAATCTTTGCACTTGACACGATTCACTATTTTCTCATGCACATTATGCTACCGACGAGTGTTCGCGTATAACAGTGTTGCCAGATTGGCGGAATTTACTCCAAACTGGCGGATTGTCGGAGACTTGCGTAAATACTTTTCCAACTGGCGTGTCGCGTCAAACGTGGCTGATTTCCTTTTTAACTGGCGTATTTTTTGGCTGATGTGACAAATACTGGAGAAAAAAATTTAATCGTCATTCAGTCATCAATACTACATGCAACGTTCTTGAGGATTCATCATATGCTTAAGTGGGGATTAACTTGTGGGTTTAAAATACAGAACTGCCTTGTCTCTTCATAAACAAGACCAAAAGTTTCGATGGGATCCCAAAAATCTAATGTTTGATCCAGACAAGTGGATCAGAGAAAACCAAGTTCAGATATACCTCTATAAGCCGTATCTATTTTGACGATACTGAAAGAAACTTCCTGCTTTACTTCTGCAAAATTTTCTGTTTCGGCCGAATTCCGAACGAACTAATTGTCCAGCAAAAACAGAAAATTCAGAAACGAATTCAGCGTATTTCCTTATCTCTATAAAGGACATCTAATCAACTTCGAATAAAACTTTAACTTACAAAAAAAAATCCGGTTACAACCGGATTCCGGACGAATTTTATTTCGGGGTAAAAAATTATTATACAGACTTAGCGTCTATTCTTACCCCTAAGTCGGTCATCTAATCAACTTCAAACAAAACTTTTGCTTTTAGCAAATTTTCCGGTTTTGGCCGGATTCCGGGCGAACTAGTTGTCCGGATAGAAAATGCTTTTAACATAAGTGTTCAGCATGTCTTCTTAGGCCTAACCTACAATCAACTTCAAATGAAACTTTTACTTTTAACCAACTTTCCGGTTTTTGCCGGATTCCGGACGAACTACTTTTCGAGCGAGAAAATGGTTGTCACCGCCGTGTTCAGCATGTCTTCTTACGCCATACCTAATGACTATCACATTAGCTGTTTAAAAATGTTTTGTTTGCCACTTAGTTTGAACCCCCTCCCCCACCCCTTAATGTAGGCTACAGCGCCCATCTACGAACTTGACCTTACCCTTGCGGCCTTGACCCAAAGAATCTTCACACCAAGTTTCATCAAAATATCGCATACCCTTCGACAGTTATCGGGCTAACAGACGGACAGACAGACAACTTTTGCGATGTCAGTATCCCTCCACTTACGTTTTGGGATCCCAAAAACGTATATTGTGACTCTTGGTTCTTTACTTTATTCTTTCCAGGACACTGTAAGGCATGCTATTTCACCTAAACGTAGGTGAGGGGGGGGGGGGGGGGATTTACTGTAATGAGAAGTACAAAAGTATGACCTGGCATTCCAAGCCCAGGAGGTAGTGAGTTCGAATTCAAGTTATTTCGTTAATCTAATTCTTTCTGACAATAAATGCGATAGATTTTTTTTTTTTCAAATTATTGTTTACAGCTTACGTCTAACCCTATCGTTACTTTTTAGAATCCTAAAACGTAAGTGGAGCGATATCTACGACATCGCAAAAGTTGTCCGTCTGTTAGCAAGATAACTCACGAACGGAATGAGATACTTTTTTATGAAACTTGGTGTGAGGATTATTTGGGTCAAGGGTAAGGTCAAGTTCGTAGATGGGCTTGTAGCCCTACATTAGGGGTGAGGGTTCAAATTAAGGGGCGAACAAAATATTTTTAAACATCTAATGGGATAGTCGATCACGGGGTAAGAAGACATGCTGAACACGATGGTGAAAATCATTTTCTCGCCAGACAAGTAGTTGGGTAAAGAGTGGGTTAAAAGTAAAAGTTTCATTTGAAGTATTATATTTTCGATTTAGGGGTAAGAAGACATGCTGAACACTTATGTGAAAAGCATTTTCTACCCGGATAACTGAACAATTGGTTCGCTCGAATTCGGCTGAAAGCGGAAATTTGGCAGAAGTAAAGCAGGAAGTTTCGGTCAGTATCGTCAAAATGGATATGGCTTACAGACGTATATCTGAACTTGGTTTTCTCTGATGATTAGCCTGGCGAAGACTGGATCTGGCGAAGACAAGACCCAATTGTCTGGATCAAATATTATATTTTGGGATCCCATCGGAACCTTTGGTCTTGTTCGTATGGAAGGTTATCGCTGAAACGGAAAATATGCCATTGGCTACGGCGCAATACTATAGTTGACAAATTTTAAAAACGTCCTATGTTCCCAGAGAAGAAGGCGATCGTCTGCAATCATCTTCATGGCTAAACCCTAAAAAGTGCTTTGGTATGACACAGCCCCCCCCCCCTGGCCGAACAAATTTTTGGGGTTCTGTGTTGATAGTTCTTGAATTTTTTGGAACTGTGAATGATTCTGGCGTATTTTTCAAAGGCCGCGGCTTATTTTTTGTACCAATCTGGCAACACTGGCGTATAATGCTTGATGCGTAAAAATGGTTATCTGAATGTTGCCCCGTTTTTGCTAGAAGTCAATGGCCCTGGGAAAAGGCTTAAAACAGCCAAAGCCGTGGATAATTCGTTAAAAGTAGAGAATAATTTTACAGTATGAATATTGGATAGTAAATAGTGCGGGGTGTGCTTAGCTCTGGAAGAACGCAATTACGCATGTCATAATGAGTGGTGTTTCCATCAGGTGTGTAGTGTTGGCTTGCCATCAATTTTTTTTTTAAGGGGTGGGGGTTGCGATAATGGGCCATTTGTGGCCGGAGTTTCGGTCAGAGTTTTTGTCCTGCTCCACAACATATATGATAACGGTGACAAGCCAAAAGCTTAAAGCCAAATGTCCATGCGCATGTTCAGAAAATCACAAGTGCCTACGTAACTCTGCAACTTGATTCGCCAACCGGTGAAAAGATAATAATAATAAATAAATAATTAAGGTTGTGACCCAGTTGACTGCATAGACCATACCGCGAGAATTTAAAGACGTCCTTGAAATGCGCCGTTTTGGCTATCGCTGTTTGGCAACACGCAAACATTGCCGTCCACCAAAGTATCATACAGAACGACACATCTACAGAAGTATCCCCTTCCTTCATGTTGTTAATTGCAGGACCTCTAGTCCCTTTGCTCAATTCCCGTCACTCTGTCCGTTGTTTCCCGACACCAGTATTTCCGAATTCCTTCAATTAGCATAATGAACCCTCACTGAATAATTCGGCATGTTAATGAGTTGTATATAGTGTGAAGATTTTAACCTTACGAATAGTTTTAACGTATTCTTTTATTCTATCATCTTTAAATTTTCGAAATTAGTTGCTACTTAGGGTGGAAATGTTCAGCGCTTGAAATATTGTCTGATTTTGAACATGGAGCAGAGCGTCGGTTTTCGGAGGAAGTAACAGCTGGAGGTTCGATTAGCGGTCAGCGTCCTGGGTTCTGTACAGACTCTAAAAGGGAGCTAAATCGGACGCATTCGAGCATTTTCACGGTTTAGAACAGCCCATCCAAGTTACCAGTACAAGTTGTTAGTTACCGGTGAAAAAAAAAGAAAGAAAAAAAGTGTATCCGCTCGGCTATCTTACAGTGTCTGACCGGCCGAGTAGTTCCTGAACGGGAGGTTTATTAAAAGGGTTTATTTAATTTGTCTGTCAGTTAGCTAGTGTGAGAACTAAAAAGAAAGAAAACTAAAACCCCGAATCCAACGCGAATAGAGGATAATAGTGACAGATCCAGTTAGATATTTGGTATTATTTATTATTTCAATAATTTGTTTTGAGTCGTTCTGTCATTTTGCCTGGTAATCAGCCACATTTTCAAAAAGAAAAGGTGTATCCGCTAGGTCATCTTATTCTGTCTGACCGACTGAAAATAATTCCTGAGTCGATTAAAAGGGTTTATTTAATTTGTCTGTTAGTTCCGACCAATGCTGGCTACACTGTCAGAAGTTTCATAACAGACAACAGAAGGATGCGCGGTTTCAACAGACAGTGCGTAACAGACAACACTTGGGATGTTAACTGTTGTTGGAAAACTTTAAACATGAAATGTTATGCATAACAAGCATGGCCAGGAAGAGCCAAAAAAGCAACTACTGTCTTTTTTTTGTCGTCATGATGTCTGAAAATTCAGCAGATGTTTTTGGTGATTTTTCGGCTCTTCCTGATGGCAACACTTGTTATGCATAACATTCTCAAACACAACAGACAACATCCGAAGTGTTGTCCGTTACGCATAGTCTGTTGAAACCACGCATCCTTCTGTTGTCTGTTATAAAACTTCTGACACTGTAGTGTTAGAACTTAAAAGAAAGAAAATCGAAACACCGAATCCAACAAGAATAGAGGATAACACCGACAGAACCAGCTAAATATTTGGTATTATCCATTTATTTCAATAATCTATTTATTATTTTCTTCTGTCATTTTGATTGACAATCAGCCAAATTTTCAAAAAGAAAAGTTTTATCCGCTCGGCTATCTTACACTGTCTGATCCATAACCCATGAGCGGTCCGTTTATTGAAAGGTCCACTAAAGTTTCTGTTAGTTACGAATACTGTTGACTGATGTTGGGATTTTCAGAAAGAAAACGTACAGTAGCGTTTACAATAATCATCCTTGTCGACTGAAATCCTTTTTGTTCACTATTCTAATCAATGTGAATTCACTCCTTTAAAGTTTAACTGAAAAGCCAACTTACTTTTGTGTCATTTAATTGAACACACTGAATTATTTGGATCATACAGAGGGATGTTTTTATTTTCCACTATCTACTCTAGTTATGACGTTCAGAATATCTGCAGCCGTCCCCACAACGAAAATTCTACTATGGTGCGGGAAATTTCAATCTCAACTCTAACTAACGCGGCTTTTCAGTCGGCAGTGGTTCGATTGGTGAAGATAGCTTAGTGCCTGAACAAAACAAAAAATCACAAATCTTTCTGGTAAGGCATACAACACAGAAACAAGCGCATAGAGGTACCACAAATCACACGGAAATTCCACTACTTGAAAATCGATTATTCCTGAATAGCGGAGTAACGAAGTAAGGCATTTTCAGCGGGTCTTCAAGCCTAATTAAATGAATGATTGATGGGTAACTATTGTCCTTTCTCAGCCCTTTTCGATTAAACTTTAATAAAGCATTGCCGAGTACAAAGATAAGAAATGAGATGGTTTGTCTTATGAGAGCTAGTTTTGAAACTTCTTTCGAACACTATATGAAACTTATATCCATGTGTCAGGCTAGGTAGGACAAGCCGACACTACAGTTACCTGACAACGCCGAATCAAACAAGAATAGAGGATAGCACTGACATATCCTACTCGAACCTGCAACACCAGACTTAACGCAGCAACTGCTGACTACACGAAACTTATGCGCTCGAACATTCAACGTTCGTACCCTACTTAATTATTGTCTGTGGTACACCCTAATTAATAAAATAATCGAATACAGCTGTAAATGGTCCACCTGCTATTTATTTTCCAAGTGTCTTAAGGCGTATTCTCGCCGTTCCACGAGGACTCCACTTGAGGAGTCCCAGCGTTTGTGTTTGTCCCGGGGACTCACTCCCCGAATTCTCACGAGTCCCCATGGACGAGGAATGCTCCGATGATCATCACCATCATCAAAAAGGACTCCCTTTCATATTCGGAGGGGAATCAATTTTTGCTGGCATTGGAGCAATGTAAAACTAATTAAAACAATCAGAATAAACGAAACCAAAAATAAGGTGGATCCAGACTAATTTCGTCAACTGCATATTTTTTTTTTCGAACAAAATCCATTTTGGAAGAATTCCCCTTGTTTTCGCTGTTTCTGTACGCGGGGTCCGCGAGGAGTGACTCCCTCTATTCTCGCCGTTCTCTTCGAGTCACTCCCGTGCCATTCGTGCTTTGACCTCTGCCGGGAGTATTTGTTAATTTACCTGTGTACAATTAATGAAAATAATAAACGAACCTGAACCTGAGTCCTCGGGGAACGGCGAGAATACGCCTTTATATTTTGACCAATTGCTAATTCGTACCACGACGCTAGCGAGCAATTCTTTGAGATATTGAAAAAAATATTATACGGTACGCGTTACGGTTCGAGTTACGACTTATCCATTTTTATGGCCAGTTTCTTTGAATGGCTGGGCATCGTAACAAATGTACTTCGCTCTTTCCGGAACATGACAATGCGTATAGAGAAAGTTAAGTGGTTGGAAAAACAGATAGCATCGCAGACGAAAATTAACGGAGGATTTTGAGAGGGAGAAAAAGGTCCGTCCAAAAACTGGCTGTTTAGTAAAAACAGAACTGATTGGACTGATTCAGTATCGACCTGGGGCAAACTATCACACTATACAGCGTGCAACATAGGCGCAACAACCTGGTAATTGGTGTCAGAATTTTTTTACACTCAGCTTTATCCCGCCACTTCCTTCTGGAACAGCTCCCCGGGCAAACATATCCAATAAGACACAAATACTCAAGCCATTTTCAGCTTTGAGCACTTTCATTCTCGAATACATGTGTCATTATTGAGCTCCTTATTTCAATTTAAATGTCAAATACATTTGAATACTTTTTATCTTTTCTCGAATACTTTTTGTAGTTTCTCGGAGACCTAAAAACAATGTCGAAAACTTTTCGTCGATTCTCGAATGCAAACACCGATAATTTAAGGTGTTGTCGAATACATTTCAGGGATTCTCGAATACATTTCCGACGCATTTAGCATCAAATCCATTCCATATGCTTAAATATATAATGTGCAACGGGTCCTTCAAAGCAGTCTTGCAATTCACTATGCCCCTTCATTCTTTGCATCCAGTCCGCTTGTGTATTTTCAGTCACTAAACTCGCATTTCCACATAATCTGTATCCTACCCGGGATACTGATACTAATACTTATTTTATTAATAAGCACAATTTAACTCTTTACTATTTACATCTACTGTACTAATGGAAAAACCTACGTTTTTGCTGGCGTGCAGTAGTAAAGGTTAACCATTTTCTAAACAGACATATCTTATCATCAATTTTACTCCCTTCAGAGGAGTTCCTTCTCCAATTTTCCGAGCTTAGCGTCCGGAACAGACGGAAATGCAGGCTTTTGTTGCCTTTTCAGTTAAACTTTAAGATGAGCTGTCACAACTGGCGGACAGGGATCCCCGGCTTTTCCTGCGACGAAAACTTCCAAACAACTGAATCCAACTTTAACGGAGGGTAAGATGAAAGTCCTGTCCTTTCCGGCAAACGTGTCGGGCGTTTCATACGATGTTACAAAACGTTACTCTGAGATTCTGTTGAAGAGACGAATCTGCAACACTTCTCCTAGATCAATAGAGGGAAGAAGCGAGAAAATTCACAAGCTTCCTAGAGAAGCAAATATAGCAAGAATTTTCAGGACCTGCTGCATGCAGCGAATACTCCCCCGTAAAACGGGAAACTGGAGAAATCTAGGGGGGAGGCGGAAAGCATTCCTGGCCAGTTTTTCGATCTAAAATCCATTTAGGCAAATCCGTATCAGCTGTCAAAATTTTGTGTCAATATGTTTTAAGTATATTTAAAGAATGTAAATACGTTAAATGATTGTCTTAATTTTTTAAAGGACCCTTCGCACTATTTACTCTTCAACTTACAGTATTTTAAAATATTTGAATACTTTAAAACTGGGCTGTGCTTTCAACAAATAACCCACGATTTTGGCTGTTTTAAGCTTTTTCCGAGACCCGTTAGCTTACAGCTAAAACAGGGAAACAATTTACATAACCGGTTTTTCTGATGGAAAAACTTCTCGCAGACAACCGTCGACAGCGTGATACACATCCAAGGTAGCAAAAGACGGCAACTGAGAAAATCAGCGTGGTTTTGTCAGAGGGGTTAGAACGTACCGTACGAAATTTGGGTCACCAGGTTTAGAAATATATGGAGTGATTATGGAAGTAGGTTGCGTTAGTATTATAGGTAAGATTGGTCCTTTAAGTGTTTTAATTCGTGTCTTTTACTTTTTGTTATATAGTAGCCTACTCCGCTGTACCTAAGAAGCGGGTCATAAATAGGTATAAACAAGACCAAAGGTTTCGATGGGATCCCAAAGGGGAAAATTTGTCGATCTTTTTAATACAGATAATCAGGTCTTGCAGATGTTCAGTCTTTGCCGAACCCGTGCACATTTGATATCATTGTAACAGACGACTGAACCAATATTTGTCGATCTTTTTATAGGTGCCTGAGAAGGGTTGATGACAGGGGAATCTGTGGACTTGGGACACTAATACGACGGCTTTAGGATTGTGAGAGAAGTACATTGCGGTGATGAGTCTGCCGCTGCAGAGATTTGTTCGGGAATTTGGTGAACGACGAGCGGACCTTCCTTTAACTCCCCCCCCCCCCCCGACTCCCCCACAGTGAGCGTACCCGGTCCGGTTATGCCAATCAGGTATCTAGGACTTGTGCTTGTTCTTTCCACCAAGTTTCATCCCAATCCCTCCACTCCAAGACAGACCGACGGAAGGACAGAAATTGCGATCGCTATATGGCACCACAAAAAAATTGGGCTGTTTCAACATATAAAACTTAGGATAGATGTTCTGTTTTTCAAACGTAACGCATTAAAACGTTATATGCATGCTAGAAGAGCCAAAACACGGCGAAAAAACATCTGCTGACTTTTTTATTTGTCATCATGACATCTGAAAAGTCAGTAAGTGCTTTTTCTTTGTCGTTCGGCTCTTCCTGGCAATGCTTGTTATGCATAACATAACATCTAATGCATAATGTTTGCAAATTATAACATATAACATCCCAAGTGTTATCTGTTACGAAACTTCTGACAGTGTGGTCTTCATCTAGGCTGATCAGCGGTTTAAGCTCGTCACGACCTGAGAAAACATTTGTCCCTTTTCTATCCATACAATGACATCTATATCACATGAATGAATGAATTTATTAAGGGATTTAGCCTTACGGCATTTCACAACTAACAAAGGAGCCAAACTACACATCCAAAATAAACTACAAATCACAAAATTTTTTACAAACCACTAATCAAAAAAGAAAAAAAACTGAATAACACACGCTGTGAATTCCATTATCCAACACAAAAAAAGCACAAACTTTTAAATCAAATCATAATTCCAAATCCAAACGTTTTAGTTTTCCTAACATTTTTGAACACAATATTTCTAACGTTCCTAAATTTAACAAGAGCTGTAAGCTCATCTGGCACTTGCATGGGTTAAGATGATATGATTGATCAAAAGTAAGTTTCGACTTTGCGGTTGAGATGCGCACTCTAAGGGAGCTGGAACTTCATTTGCAAGCAAAACCCTTGAGGCAAAAATGCTAATGGGCTGACGGGCATCATAAAAATGCATATATTGCTTAAAAGTATTTTTTTTACTTTGCGGTCAAGATTGGACTTTAAGGAATAATCGGATTTGGGAAGTAGCAATTTCTAAGCAAATGTTGTTGGGTCTCCAATATTCCAGCGAAGTTTCATCGTCCTAGCACATCTGGAAGTACCTTAACGCGCGATCACCGGAATCCCAGACCCCCCCCCCCCCTCCTCCAACACCACCCACAATACCCGGAGCCAATCCAGTTCTGTAAATCATTAATCCAGAGCATCTGTTTGTCATTCCCACGAAGTTCGGTCCAGATCACACCAGTCGAAGCGGGTCAAGTATTTTCCGCCCATCCCCCAATAATTGCCGGATCCGATCCGGAAATGAAAAAGATCACCAGAGAAAAACGTCCTCTGTTTAATTATTAAATTTCACTCGAATCCGATCACCCGTTCCAAAGTTACGCATGACTCAATATTCCGGATTCCCCTCCCTAAACTCCCGCCCCCCAAGATTATCATATCGAGGATTTTTTTTTTATTCCAAGTCAGTTTGACCGGGTTCCTGATATGCCTTCCAAGTTTCGTCGTGAAAATCCTCCAAAAAACGGAATTCCGGGAAACCCCCTCCTCCCCCCCCCTCAAGTGTCCGGATCCAGTCAAATTATGTAAAAGATTTACATGAATCAGATGTTTGTTCTTCCCAGCAAGTTTCACTCCGATATCATCATTCTAACCGTTTCTCGAGATTTCCGGTCCACCCCCCCCCCCCCCCCCACCCAGCTCCCCCACGGTGCCCGTAGCCAATCCGATTCAGTAAATGACTTACCTAGAGCATCTGTTTGTTCTTCCCACAAAGTTCCATCCCGATCCCTCCATTCTAAACGGGTCACGTATTTCCCCCCCCCCCCCCTAATAGTTGCTGGATCCGGTCCAGATATGAAAAAGATCATCGGAGAAATTTCCTCTGTTCAATTCTTAAATTTCACTCGAATCCGATCACCCATTCCAAAATTACGCATGACTGAAAATTTCGGATTCCCCTCCCTCCACTCCCCCCACCATTGTCAGATCAACAAAATTTTTATTTTGAAGTCAGTTTGATCGGGTTCCTGATATGCCTGCCTAGTTTCATCGTGAAAATCCCCAAAACCACCATCATCGGAATTCCGGGAAACCACCTTCCCCCCCCCCCATAAGTGTCCGGATCCAGTACAATGGTCTAAAGGACTTATCTAGAGCAGATGCTTGTTCTTCCCAGCAAGTTTCACTCCGATCCCTCCATTCTAACCGTTTCTTGAAATTTCCGGTCTCCCCCCCCCCCCAACTCCCCCCTGGCTACCAAATCCGGTCAAGACTTAAAAAGGGAGATATATTCTACTCAGTTATGAAGTTTCATTACAATCCGATCACCCGTTCGAAAGTTACACACTTCTCAGTTTTCCGGACTCCCCTGCCCTTCACTCCCCCCCAAAATGGTCGGATCAGAAAACTGATTATTTATAGTTTGTTTGGTCGGGTCTCTGATATGCCTGCCAAGTTTCATGGTCCTAGCACAACTGGAAGTACCCTAACTCGAAAAAGTGTGACAAAATGCCCTAAATTTTCAAGTTTCCAGCGCCCCCACTCCCCCGCATATGGTCGGATCGGGAAACTGATTATTTCCAGGTTAGTTTGGTCGGGTCTCTGATATTCCTACAAAGTTTCACTGTCCTACTTCATCTGGAAGTACCCTAACTCGAAAAAGTGTGACAAAATGCCCTAAATTTTCAAGTTTCCAGCGCCCCCACTCCCCCGCATATGGTCGGATCGGGAAACTGATTATTTCCCGGTTACTTTGGTCAGGTCCGATTCCTGCCAAGTTTCATTGTCCTAGCTCATCTGGAAGTACCCTAACTCGAAAAAGTGTGACAAAATGCCCTTAATTTTCAAGTTTCCAGCGCCCCCACTCCCCCGCATATGGTCGGATCGGGAAACTGATTATTTCCAGGCTTGTTTGGTCGGGTCCCTGATATTCCTGCCAAGTTTCATTGTCCTAGCTCATCTAGAAGTACCCTAACTCGGAAAAGTGTGACAAAATGCCCTAAATTTTCAAGTTTCCAGCGCCCCGTACTCCCCCGCATATGGTCGGATCGGGAAACTGATTATTTCCAGGTTAGTTTGGTCGGGTCCCTGATATGCCTGCCAAGTTTCATTGTCCTAGCACATCTGGAAGTACCCTAACTCGAAAAAGTGTGACAAAAAACTCGGACCGACCGACAGACCGACAGACGGAATTGTGATCGGTATATGGCACTTGAGCCAGAGGCTGCAAGTGCCATAAAAACCAAATCAAGATGAAATGGAAAAGGAACATTGATCCTTTTAAGGTGAAATAATAGATCTGAGCGTTCACGAACAAAAATAGGGCACTCAAAAAGAAAATGGTAGCATGTTTCGTTTTCACCACAAAGGCACAACTCTGTATCAATTTTGTTTATTCTGTGAGGGAAAAAATTTAACCTACAATGACCCGTGATAATCTGCGTTAAATGGTAAGAGGGCTCCAGGTGAGGAATGTCCAAAGATACTGAGACCAGCGTCTATCCGACCGCCTGCTTGCTCCTCCAAAGACAACTAGGTCTACACACAACGTAAGAATACGGCTTATAAATAACGGAATTTAATAAGCTGTGAGATGCGTCGCTCCTATGAATGCAGCGTTCTGCAAGAAAGGTCAGGAATTTCATAAAAATCGTATCACCCATACCTACTATTGCCCGTCCGAGGAAGAAATCTGAGAAAAAAGCAATGTCCAATAAAGAACTCTTATCATCCAAACAGTGCATCATTTAGGTTGACTTTTCGTGGCATTAAATCGATACCGCACTGACTGTCAAGATTTCTTAAAGTTTAACCGAATAGGGCTGCGATCTGACAGTCTACTTGCACTTCACTTATTTACTAAAGGCCTGAAAACCGGATAGAAATGCGTTACTTCATTTGTCCGGTATCCAAAGATAATGGATATCATCGAATTTCAAAGATAATGTATTTCATCGAATGAACTTATTCTTTCAGATTTGTGGTACCTCTATGTGCTTGTTCCTCTATGCTTGAAATATTCAGCAACTACAAAGGTAAGCCATTGCCGAAAAATAACACATATAACAAAAAGACATATCTTATCATCATTTTCCTATACCCGAGCTTAGCGTCGGAATTTTCCGAGGTTAGTGTCCGTAAGACATGGAAATGCAGGCTTTTGTTGAAATTCAAATTCTCCGCGTCTGGATGAATTTTGGGCTGCATAAGCTGCCTTTTCAGTTAAACTTTAAGTAGTCACGTTTTGTCGACATTCATACGCAAATTATTAAAAAGTGGCCTAGTGGAGCGAGGCTCTGTCTTGGTTTTCACGGTTTGCTCTGTCACGCGTTTACAGGTAATAGCAGGTAGTTAATTAAAAAAAAAAAAAGTCTATTCATGAAAAAAAATCATTATTTAGTTTCCTGGTCCCACCATAAGGCCTGACAAAGGGTGGGGCTTAATTTTCATTCATATTGTGTTTTCAAACAAACAAACCAAACAGAACAGAAAAAGGAAGGTGAAAAGACACAACAAACTAGAAGAGGAAAACAAAAATACAAAATCAACAAACTGACAAAAAAAACTCCACAAGCGGACGATTTTCCTTCAAATAAATCAGAAAAACAAAAAAAACACTATCAAGACAATTTATTTCTGATGTACACATACGGCAAATGAAGAAGCGACTGAAAATCCGCCATACATCATTGCAAAAAATCAGAGAGGGAATCTAAGAAGGCAATCATCAGGCTTTGGGCAGAAAAAAATAAACAATATCAAGACACAATTTATTTCGGATGTATACAGACGACCAATGAAGAACCGACTGATGCACTAAAAATCGGCCATACATCGTTACAAAAAATCAGGGAAGGAATCTAAGAAGGTAATCATCAAGCTTTGAGCACAGTCCGGCTTTTCATGGAAATGACCAGTTACATAAATATCGTGACAACAAAACAACGGCGTCAATACCGCCAAAGGCAATACTGCTGAAGGCAAATGACGCGACGCAGTAAAAACCACGGAAGACGCGACAGGCAAAACAGTCAAATACGCAGTAAAAACCGCGAAGACCGAAACAGCGATAGACAAATGACAAGGACAAATATACCATAGCCGTTCCCCATCCAAGGGGACCGGTGAGTTTCAAACATCAGCATGAAACCTGTTCATCCTTGCGAATATTTTCAATGTCGTATTTCGATGTCTAGTTTCATTTTTATTCCTGTTCTTGTTGGAAAATGATTGCACGTAGGACAAGAATGTTGCATGTAGGACAGGAACCCACAATAGAGGGTAGATTTTTGACAACCAGAAGCTGAAGAAAGTCCAGGTTTTGAGATGGACTTTAAACTCCCGCTGAGTTACTACCAATAACTCGCTCGAATGCAGTCATGATCCCAGTCAGCCCCAAGAAATTACACATTGAGTAGCAAAGAACTGTAAAACGAAAATCTTGCAGTATCCGCTACTGGGATTACTCTTGTTTAAACAGATAATCATATCTCTAATTCGGATTAATCTTATCTCAGTAGAGATAAGATTAAGCCCAGTAGCAAACACTGCAGTTAACTTTAATCCTTAATCGGAGGAACTTTTTACAGTAAGACAAATCTAATCGTTCTAATCGCTCTAATCGTCAAACCGATCAATTAATTCCTTCAAAGAAAAAGAAATCAAATGCCAGATTCACCTAATGGCGATAATGACGATAATATACGTGTAGTAAATGATGATGACGATTGCTGTATTTATAGAAGAACGTTAAACGCTCCTTCTTTATCAGCAAAACAAAAGCTTTCGGCTAAAAAGCTAGCAACTTCCAAAGCATGCTGACAAATAAAACATAAACGTGCATAAGAAAGACAGTTTATTCGCAAAAAAATGTGAAACACAGAATCTATGAGCAGAATAAAGACAAAACTGCTACAAGTCTACATAAAACAATTTACTAATCCCACTGGCTACATTTCGAAAGTTGGTAACCTGATACAGGTTCGTTTAACAAAAGGTAAATGCTCATATGGCACTTGCAAGCAAACGTTTGGATTTGGAATTATGATTTGATTTAAAAGTATGTGCTTTTTTGTGTTTGATAATGGAATTCACAGTGCGTATTATTTAGATGTTTTTTTTCCTTTTTGATTAGATGTTTGTACAAACTTATGTGATTTGCAGTTTATTTTAGATGTTTAGTTTAGTTCCTTTGTTAGCTGTGAAATGCCGTAAGGCTAAATCACTTAATAAATCCATTCAGGGTAGCTAGTATTATATCACCTATGGTTCGCGTTGTCAAGTGTGGCTGGCTCTTGCGGGACCCAACCTAAACTGAGAAGTTATTTTTACTGCGTTTGGCACGAAAATCTGCTGAGGCCTGGGAATAATTCAGGGTGAATTTCAAAGACTGGCAACACTGTTCGCAACGTGACGTGTGAGTTTTTTGCTTTTTGCGGACGTCTGCGACAAACAAGGTTCACCGGAAACTCAGCGAAGGTCAATGAGAGCGAAATTCACTTCGGCCTGTCTGCAAATTTCAAAAGCGGGCTTTTCACGCGATTTCTCGCTAAGCAAAGCGAGACTCGTCCTTAGCGGGAAATGTTATTCATAGTCATCAAGGCGCCCTGAATCATTGTCCATTCCATCTTTCTTCTCCAGATTTATTGACGCATATGAACTTCCCAATAGATATTCCTTCAAACCAAGCTGACTGCAAATTATATTTGACAGTGTTAAACGGATACGTTAGCTGAATTTTATTAGAGCTATAATAAAATTCCGCTAACCTATCCCTTTCGCACTGTCAAATTTGAACTTCCCAAGTATTTTGCAGAGTCAGACTATCTAGCTCGGACACTCTTAATTAAAAATTCTGGCAAACGTGCATTTCCGCTTGCTACTGGTACCCATCTGTTTCCACGAAGCCCATGTATCAAAATTCAATGCCCAGACTAGGCACTGTGACCAATGTATTTACTGTGTTAACTTTTTGCTGGAAATGGCAACCACGGATTTACTCGTACACCTTTGTTTCAGTGACATTACCTAGATGATACACTTATTACCGATTGTGGGAAATGGGCACTACCCATTACCACTGGCACCCATATTGTTTCCCATATATTGTTTTTCCATTAACAATTTATGCAGATGATTCTTCAGGCCCACTTATTTTTTTGCTTTTCAATATATTGCAGTTTTTTGGTGATTTTGAGCAATTACAATTCCATCGCAAAAACCTTGTTTTTTTCTGTACTGCACTAATTTCGCATAACTATACAGTACATATACATGATACATTTAACTTTAAATATATTCATTACGGCGATATAATTATTTTCTTTATTTGTTTTAGTGTTGAGTTACGTACCACGATGGCCTCTGGGCTTGGGATGTATGATATATATTTGCGCAATGAAAATTCTATGATTCCTTCACTTAGAATATCCATGTCCTAAAATCGGTAAAGTCAGTGTCGATCTTGGTTGCTACTGTGACTAACAAGTGCGCAAGCACTCAGACGTGAAGTGTGAAAGTGAAACGTTGATCACATATTATATATAGACAGCTTTGGAACCATGACGTTTCACATCCCCAGTAACCAAACAAGTTTTGAAATAACCGAATTAGTAATCATCCCACTTTAAAAGCTTTAAATGTAAACAAACCACAAGTATGAATCCAAAGAGATGTTAAAGATCTTGCACGAATAGCTTGAGTTCCAACTATGGTCTGCCAGCCAGTCCGACCCTTTAAACCTCGATTCCATTAGCCAGGCGATAACAAGTGCAATAAACCGTTTGATTTACAATTTGATTACACTTTGATTCCAGTCATGGGTCAAAAACTTTGTTCATGGGCAATTTGGACCCACTTGCCCATGAACGGGGAGGGTGGGAGAAGTGCAACTTCAAAACAATGCCCCAGCCCTAGGATCTACATGTACAAGGAATTGCATCGTCCTATGTCCAGTTCTGGTCAAGCTATGAACATTATTTACTGGGCAATCTGGGCGCATTTGCCCCTGAACCGTGTTGGGTTGGGGGGTGGGACCCCCAAGAGGCACAACTAGACCCCAATACCCACTAGTGTACCAAGTTTGAACTTGACACTCGCACTGGTTCACGAGTTATGAGCTTCACAAAATACGGTGAAAACCGGAAACCGAAAGCCGAAAGCTGCTACAGCGCTCGCAATAGTGGATTGTTCCAAGGAACACTCCACTAAAAAGGATGTGTCCAAGGAGAACATCTATGCTGACAGTACAATGTAGCAAATTCTGGAACATAACAGAGGTGTCCCTGCTCTGCTCACTTGGCGTGCAGCATGCTAAGGTTCAATCAAGGAAAAAAGACCAAATATATGGTTCCTCATAACAAGAGCGGAGAAGCCTCTCGGGAAAACCTGGTGTCTTTTCTTAAAATCAAGCTGCCAGATCAGAAAATGTGTGTGCAATTTGTCAGATGATTCGAGTGATATTTACCGCTGATACCCGCGGATCTAGTGCAAAGAAGTATAGACATAGGCCAGTCTCAAGCCTGCACACCTTCGAAGTTTGATGAATCCATGTGTAAGATGTTATCTAACTTATGACAATGCTTTAGTATATTTGCGTAATGAAAATTCGATAATTCTTTCAAATACAATGCACTAACCTAAACCTAAACACTCACCTAAAATCCGTAAAGTCAATGTTAAATCCATTTGTAAATGTTATCGAACTTACGACAATGCTTGTGGTAAGAATGGGCGAATGTGTTTTACTGATAGCAAGACTGAAACCGAAGATCTTCAGTTCATACTATTAAAGGCCGCTTGGGGTTAGGTGGAGATATACTGTGCAGGCAAGGGAAGAAAGGTCCTTACTTTTGTCCTACAGTAATGACAGGGTGGACTGTCTTTAGCGATTGAATGCGGGAATAGAAGGGGCAGGATTCCTGGGAGTGGGGATACGATGAAAAATGGATGGTAATATGATTACAGATAAAATGTTCTATATATCTGAACAGATCACGAGTTGCGTAAAAGTTTGCGACATCGGCTGAAATTGTTAGTCTAATTGCAAGAAGCTTATTTGCCCTTGCTGATATCTAAAGAAGGACGAAATAACGGGAATTAAAGAATCAAACATGCATACAAATTTTGGAACCTGTTCGAGTAATCGCAGCTTCCTTCGTCGGTGCTGTTCTTCCAGGCGGTCTAAGCTTTCTCTCATCTCTTCAATGTCATCCCGGACTCCATGGACCGCAGAGACCTCGTGTCTCAAGGTCCCAACTTCCCTTCGGACGTCAACGACTTCCCTTGTACACGTTTCTACGGACCTATAACATCAAACAATTATTTTAATGTGCTTGCTTGGAGGCCCGTATCTAATTTGTTAGAAAAGAAAAACAAGCTTCAAAAATTTTTCAGGTGGAAGCCTGCCCCCCCCCCCCCCTCGTGTCCGGGCACGGTTCAGACAAATAAATGGCATACCTAGGGCGGCTGCTTTATTACCAATCAAGGCCCGGGCTCCAAAATGGTACATAGCATACGTAACGTGTGTATAATACTTAATCAATTTCTCCCTTCGTGCGTCAGAAATTGACCAAAACCCCCTTTTCTACCAGGGCCGGATGGGGCTCGGATTCCGCACTCCCATCACCCCCACAACGTAGGGATGATCAGGTCCGGAAAGGAAAGTTTCCTAAAGCACTACAGCCGCTTTCACATTGACCCGTCGCTGCGATGCGTCGCGTATCTTGCGTTGCGTACAGGTTGCGTAGAGTATCTTTCACACCTGCGCGAGAACATGTGACGCGGTATGCGAATTTACGTTTTCATCTTTCGGTATCTTCTGCCAAATTTGCATTTCTTCATCAATTAGTAAGCTTCCAATCATCATTAGTAGGTTTTTCTTCGTCATTAGTAGGTTATTCTCCAGTTTCTCTTCAAGAACTTCCACGTTTCAGTGAAAATCTGATGCCTAACGCGTAGACGCAACACGAGAATGGGAACTTGCGTTGCGTTTTATTTGTCTGCGTAAGCTCTGCGTTGCGTCACCGCAACCGTGACGCAGAGGATGCGTAGCTTATTGTGAAAGGCTCTACCCGTCAAGGTGAAAGCGGCTTAAGGGTTTCCTAAAGCACTGTGTCGTAACTTCCGCGCGTCGTAAGGCCCCAGATTCCGCACTATCATCACCCCCACACCGTAGGGATGACCAGATCCGGAAAGAAAGGTTTCCTAAAGCACTAAAGGTCTCCTAAAGCAGTGAGTCCGCTCCTTTACATACATGCTAAGTTTCATCGACTCAGTTTATGCGGAAATGCCCGAACTAGAAAAAGTTGGGACAGACATAACGATCGCTATATGGCACTCGAGCCGAAGACTGCAAGTCCAATAAGCATTTTCAATGCTCAAATTAAATAAAAACAAAGTTGCCAATACAAAAATGACTCTATATGACTAGGTCCAAAACACGCCAGTGATCCTCAGGAAGAACGAGTGCACGTCTCACAAACGACTCAAACTCAACAGCTCAAATCCTGTGTCAGCCAATCACGGCGATCTTTGGGAGCAGATGTGATACCGCTTCTGGCTCTTCCGCTAGGTACCTGCGATTTTGCATCGGTATGGAGAGCATATCACCAAGAGTAAGAACGTATTAAAGATTTTGGCCGACTTGTCCCTCGATTTGCTATCTATGATCTGAAGTATCACTTAATTTGACGACAGGAGTATGACGGCACGAGAGTGGAAGGGCGGTCGAATGCCTCAGTCTCGCTCTTTTATCTATTAGCGATACTAAAATAGATTCATTCCCTTACGCACTATCAGATTTAGTCTCCCCCCTCCAATTCCATTGTTTTCCAAGTTTGCTGATCAGGAATTATTACGGGCAGTCCGGATTAATGGCTAAATAAACTTTCTTAATGGAAAACTTCCACTAAGGATGTCCCCGAGAGGAAAGTATCCGAACTAAACTACCGGAAAACATGTCGATGAAACTTCCAAGCAACTTCAATCACGTGAACGGTTCCAGGTTAGGGCGGGCAAACAGAATTTATTCCAGATTTAAACCACGAAGAAATACGCATCACGACTGCTTCCACATAGCGGCTCTGGATCAAAAGAGGGACATTTCGAGGAAATTTCCGTATTATGGATTGTGGTTCGGAATTATGAAAATAACACTGGTCACATATAACACGTCGTCTCGGGACCGCGAAAGGGTTCCATGACACGAACAGAATTTATTCCACAGATGCAAATAGCATGACTGCTTCCATTTCTTTGTTTGGAGTGTATGGAGTAAACTATGAAAACAAGTGGTCACACAAAAAACGTCTTCTCGATTACGTGAATGGTTTCAAGTTAGGGTGCTCTCTAACAGAATATATTCCCCTGATGTAGCAGCATGACTGCTTCCACATAGCGGACGAGGGATATTCAAAAGGAAAATGTATTATTCTGGATTTTGCGTCTGGAATTATGAAAACAGGTGGTAACATTTAGAACGCCGTCTCGAACACGAACAGATGAATGATTCCATGTTAGAGACACACACACATAATTTATTCCAGAGATGAAAAATTGTGAATAAATCCACAACATGACTGCTTCCACGAAGCGGATTGTTTACGAAGAGAGACGTGCCAAAGCAAATTTATTATCACAGAGTTTGGGTTCAGAATTACGAATATATAAGGTCACATTTAGGGCATCGTCTTGAATACGTGAATGATTCCAATTTAGAGGCACACAAACAGAATTTATTCCACTGATGTAAAACCGCGAATAACAAGACCAAAGGTTTCGATGGGATCCCAAAAATTTAATATTTGATCAAGACAATTGGTCATCACCAGACATCTTCACTATTAAAACAGGTTGAGGCTAAATAGCTAATCATCTGAGAAGACCAAGTTCAGATATGGATTCAGCATGTGAGTTTACCCCTATAACTCATATCTATTTTCGACGAAATGGATCGAAACTTCCTGCCTTACTTCTGCCAAATTCCCGGTTTCGAACGAATTCCGGAACTACAAGTCCGGCAAAAAATAAAGCCCAAAAACGAATTCAGCGTATCTCCTTACCCCATATCGAACAAATAATCAACTTCGAATAAAACTTCAACTTATAACAAATTTTCCGGTTTCAGCCGGATTCCGGGCGAACTATATGTCCGGGTAAAAAACAACTGTCATATACGGATTCAGCATCTTTGCTTACTCCTAGATCGGACATCTAATCAACTACAAATAAAACTTTTTTTTTAACAAATTTTACGGTTTTTGCTGGATTACGGGTGAACTACTTGTCCGACGAGAAAATCGAGTTAATATCTGATCTGCATGTCTCCTTACCTACAACTTGACTGTATCATTAGCTTTTCAACGTATTTTTTTCGCCCCTTAATTTTAAACCCCCTCCCCCACCCCTAAATATAGAGGTGCAGATCCCATCTAGGAACCTGACCTGTACTTTGACACAAATACTCCCCACACCAAGTCGGAACAAAATATCACAAAAAATTCAGAGTTATCGTGCTAACGATGGACAGACAGACAGACGGACGAACAAACTTTACGAAGTCATAGGTACCCCGCCACTAACGGTTTGGTTTAATTAACTTGTGTTTAATTAAGTTGTTTAATTAACTTTATACCTCTTAGAGGCTGATCGCAGTGTTTCAAATTCTCATGATTTCACATGAGATCTCATGATTTTTTCCAATCTCATTTTTTTTTTCCGATATCATGATATCATGATAAACTCATGATTCTCATGATTTTGTTTACTTCAAATGCTAAAAAATAATGTATAACACATTTTAAAATTGAAACAGACAAACTTTAGCTAGGGTTCTCGCAAAACCCGTCCGGTAGCTTTCGGCCAGGATGGGTGGTTTGTGGCCAGTGGCCATTTGTGATCCAAAAACGGCGCTGTGATCAAAGACGCTTTAGAAAATTTCACCCGCGACGTCTTTCGTAAATAAAATCGTTGCTCTTAGTTTAGTGGAAGGGCGAGTCATTTATCTTGGGACTCGGGTTCCCTTTTTAGCCATCTTAAAAGCTAGAATTTGTGTAGGAGGAAGTTAAAGTTCACCAGAAAAAATGCTAAAACTAATTTATAACGCATTTTACATTAAAAATGGATAAACTTGAGCTAGTATTTTCGTAAAACTCGTCTGGTAGCATTCAGTCAGGTTGGCTGGCTTGTATTTCCTTAGGTGGCAGGGATCGTCTGGAATCCCAAAAGGGAGCTCTGATCATAGAGGCTTTCGAACTGTTTGCCTATGGCGCCTTTCGTTTTTTTTTTGTTTTTTTTTAATGCCGCGTAGTATCTTTTCCGTTCTTCCTGTCCATTATGATCTGGCCAGGGACTAAGCTTCCAATCTTCCTCGGTGACGCCAACGGTCCAAACATCGTAAATACTCTTTATTTACTGTAATGGGCGCGTCATTTATGTTAGGGTTTTCGCAAAACTCATCTGGTAGCTTCGGGCAGGTTGGGTGGTTTGCAGTTCTTTGGGTGACAGGGATCGCCTGAGATCCCAAACCGCCAAAACGCCACTCTGATCACTGAGGCTTTCGAAATTTTTGCCTGCAGCGCATTTCTTAAATACTCTTTATTCAATGTAAGGGAGCTTCATTTGTGTTAGAGTTTTCGCAAAACTCCGTCTGGTAGCTTTCGGTCAGGTTGGGTGGTTTGTATTCTTTAGGTGACAGGGATCGCTTGGATCCCAAAACGGAGCTCTGATCACAGAGGCTTTCAAAAAAAATTTGCCTGCTGCGCCTTAGGTAAATTGTACTCTTGATTTAGTGCAAAGGCGCGTCATTTATGTTGGGCCTGAGGCTCTGTTTTTAGTCACATTAAAAGAAATAATTTGTGTAGGAGTAAGTTGAATTTTACCAGAAAAGATGAGAATTAAAAATAAATTGCCTGCAGCGCTCAGCTTAATAACACAGTGGTTTTAGGCTGCTGTTGCCGGGGCTTCGCCGAGCGGGAAGATGAAACTAGTGACCTATTCGAACTTCTGTTGTGAATCAGAGTGATCACTTCTGTAATCGGTTCCCCCTCCTCGACGCCAGAAAACCATGGACCTTAATACCATTGATTCGGAAATAAATTCTGGCCCCTGACAGTTGGAAAATTTAATCTTTTAGCTGCTATGAGGAGCCATGAAAACTTTCTCTCCTTTCCGGTGAATCTGTAACCAGTCAGAACATGTCAAGTTTTCACTACTACGGATTATTTTTTTTATTGGATACCAAAACCCACATGCATTTTCGTAAATCTCAAGATTTACACGTAAATTTTCACCACGAATCTTGTGATTTTTCTGATGATTTTCTAGCACAAATCTCATTTTTGGGCTGTTGCTCATGATTTTGAAAATTTGCGAGCGGAAACGCTGTCTGATCGTGCTTAATCGAGGAAAAAGCGAATCCATTGACTGCTGAATCTGTAACTAAAACAACACCACATTCCAGCATGGAAAGTATGTTAAATTTATAGTTCCTTTAAATATCCAAAAGCCGTCAAAAACAGCTGGATGTAAAAACTAGAGATTAAGAAAAAATGGAGTAAGATCTAGGTCTCATTCCAGTAAGATCTCATTCGCATCTCTACAAATTTTGGTAAATTAGGCGTGGCTTAAGGCAAGCCCAACCGAAACCGGGGCACCGGACAAACAGTATGTCATCAGTCGTCCGCATAAATTTCTTATAGCTAAAAGAGGGTACAGAACATTCAAATCAACCTTCATATTTGCAGAAAAGCTTTTACATTAGAAAGATCAATCTGGCTTAACAAGTTATTTGCTAAAACAACGGTATATGTCGGAAGAGCAAATTCTTCTTTAATATTTATAATTAAAAGGACTTCTAATTTCATACAGAATCACCCCGTTTCCAACTGAGTTACAATGCTGGCCGTCATAGACAAGATAGAAGGAAAAACACCTGCCTAGTGGTAAAGGACCCGTCGTATCTATGAGACCCGAATTCTAACCACCCAACTTTATGTTCTAACCCCCTAACGAAACTCAATGCGTTTCACACTGCCTTTTTTTGCTATTTTCAATGCGTAACATACTCCCGACTATCCTTTATCGATCCTCACCCATCTTCTATGCACCCATCTTCCCGTATGGAAGGGTATCCTTCTGGATATCTTAGGCTAGATTTCCTTTTTATATTTTCGTTAAGTGTACATTTTTGTAAGTTGTTAATGGTATGGTCTTTTTTAATGAAACAAAGTAGTATTAATAACAATAATAAAGTAATAACTGATGACGACAACTCACCTTGATAACTCCTGTATTTGAGCTCTAAGTTCACACAATGCTGGGCATGCCGGAACTTCTACCATAGCAGACATCTGACCCACTGTCCCGTGCGCCATCTGGGGGTGCAGCACCATTGGTGCCAAAGTCACCAAGGGCATAAGGGATGGCGCACGACCAAGAAGATCATCATGCTTATTTCTGTCTAGACTGTTGGTGTAATGTATTCCAGACTTCGATACATGTTTCCGTAAAGTTGATGGTCGGCTTTAAGGAGGAAAAGAATAAATTCGTGCTAGCAACAACGGGTAGAAAGCCCTTGACTACCTAGTTGACGAAGGAGCGCATATTCTACTTCAATCCATTGTTCTATTCCAATCCCGATGGCACGGCTATTCATGGAAATTATCTTACGAATAAAGCCTTAATATACTCTACATACAGCCGCTTTTCAGGATATCTTCATTATCGAGTCTGAACAGGACTGCCTACTCTTACTCGCAAATCGGAACCTATAACCTAGCTAGCACTTAACCCTTAACCCTCTTAACAATAAGTAGCCCGGTTCCGGAAATACCGGACAAGCCCGGTAATTTTATGCCAAATTTTGCAGAATGAATCCGATTTCCATGGGCATATCTATATTCCCTTTTCGCACAAGCACTCATGAAACTAATCGCCTCTTCCGTCTGCTGATGCAAGTCAATTCAACTGAACGTGCGCAATTCTACTCCGAGTTACGATCTCTTTCATGGAGATAAGTAAGCGATTTGCTGAGATCGAAGATTTTATTACTCAAACGGTAATAAAAGTGGGAACCCCTGCATCAGCGTTCCTTGGATAAAGCCATCAGCCTGGGAACTATGAATCCGGATGCCGACAGATGTACCAATTAAATTGTAGCCTACTACTACCGTTTCTTCTAGTTGAAGCATTATGTTTATCTCCTTCGTATGTTGCTAAAACAAAAGCTAGAAGCTCATATGGCCCTTGTGACTCTTGTGAGGCTGTGTTAGGGGATGAAAGTAGGAATTTGCCAACTCGTGGGTTTGTTGTGATCATTTGTCAGCAAAACCCTTTAGATGAGAATGATCACGGGCCCTTGGAAATCACGAGAATGTATCGCTTGGAAAAAAGTATTTTATTTTTGCACTTGGCTGTGATGGTTCACACTTTAAGGGCGCTAGACATTTATCGGTAATGCAAACCCTTGAAGCAAACATGATGATAGTCTCAGCGGTATCATGAAAAATTTATATTTTTGCTCGCAAGTATTGTTTGTGCTTTAAGGAATTCACTTGTAAGCAAAACTCTTAAGGCAAAAGCGATCATGGGTCCTTCGGGATCATGAATATATCTCGTTTAGTCACAAGTATTTTTTATTTTTCGGTTAAGATGCGCACTTTAAGGGTATTAGAAATTCATTTGAAGCAGTGGCACAAATATCATGGGCCCTCGGACATCATGAAACATATCGTTTGGTCAAAAAATTTGTGTTTGACTGTGCGGTTACGGTGCGCACTTTAAGGGAGCTAAAAATCAATTTCTAGGCAAAAGGTGAAAATTATTATGGGCTCGTGGAGATCATGAAAATGTATAGTTTGCTTAAAATCTTTTTTTTTTTGCTACTTTGCGGTAAGATGAGTACTTTAAAGGATGGTTGAACCTGGGAAGTGACAATTTCTAAGCCAACGTTGTCGAGTCGAGCCAAGTTCCATCGTCCTAGCACATCTGGAAGTACCTTAACTCCCCATCACCGGAATTCTCGACCCCCCCCCCCCCCCCGTAACTCCGCCCACAGTGCCCGATTCCGGTCCGGTTCTGTTATAGGACATGTGCTTGTTCTTCCCAGCAAGTTTCATCCCGATCGCTCCACTCGAAGCGTGTCACAAAATTTCCGGTTCTCCCCACCGACCCATCCCACATTCGTCGGATCCGGTTCGAAACTGAAATGAGACATCTGAGACGCGAGGTCTTCCAAATATCAAGATTCATTAGATTCGATCACCCGTTCGAAAGTTATACATACCTCAAGATTCAAGATTCCTCCTCCTTTCCCTCCCCCCACTATAGTTGGATCGGGAAATTGAACATTTCCAGGTTTATCTGGTCGGGTCCCTGATATGCCTGCCAAGTTTCATTGTCCTAGCCCACCTGGAAGTAACATAACTTCGAAACACCGGAATTTCGGAACACCCCTCCAACTCCCCCCACAGTGCGCGAATCCGGTGCAGTTCTTTCAATGACGTTCGTAGGGTACCCCCCTTCCCCCCTCCACGATAGTCGGATTGGGGAAGTGACTATTTTCAAGTTAGTTTTGGTGGGGTCCCTAATATGCAAGCCAAGTTTCATCGTCCTAGCACATCTGGAAGTACCCTAACTAGAAAACAGCGGACTGACCGGCCGACCGACGGAAAAATTATTGGTATATGGCACTTGGCCGGAAGACAAGTGCCATAAAAAGGCCCCTGCGCTTAACTAGGATTAGGATTAAGGCATGACATGAGCGGAGGAAAATGGGCAGAAAATGCAAAGCGACTCGCACAGGTAATACAGGTGTGCAAAATACTGAGATTTCAACTTTCCAGTTAATATCCTACCACATTCGGCAGTTAGACAACCCAATTTATCAAGCATTTTATTTATTTATCCATTTACTTTCTCGAAACTGTGGATTAACAAAATACAATATATAAATAAAACTATACCTAATTCAACTGATTAATGACACTATAAATAGCCTACTATGGGGAAACAAATGGTTTGAAACAACTAAATTAAAATTATTAACGTCCTACATTATTCACTTGTGAAAGAACGGGTATAGGCTGTGGGTTTGGAGGGCTTCCGAAGCTTTTTTGTAACGTTTTCAACCTTTCCCTTAGAATTTAAACTGAATCTTTTACTAACTGGGAAGTACTTAAACTGAAAGAAATAGGGAACCCAAGGACAAATACAGAAAAGTTGAAATATGGTAATTTTACAGCAGATACGTCGAAAAATTGGAAAGTTGTCAAAGATTGTTGCTGCAAAAAGGACATGAGGTAAAGCTAAGGCGATGAACAATGATCAGTGGATATTATTCTGTAACGTCGAATCAGGGATGAAAACCAGCGAATCCTTACGAATTCTCTCTTGAATACGGTTGACAATTAGGGACTGAGAAACCAATATGCTATCACACGTTTGGCAGTTCGACAACTTAACAAATGATGACTGTCTATGAGAACGTGGCCCAACTAAAGCGCTCTCCAAAAGGTCGTCATTCTGATGGCAAGAGCTTAAATCAAAACACAATTCGCACAATAGCTGTCACTGTTATGGAAACCAAGATTTAAAACTAAATAGAGCTAGTTTGATCAACTTTTTAAGATCCCAGACAGACTTGAGTGATTTGTACGGCACCATAAATCTGTCCGTCTCACGTTAACTCTCGAACCAACGAATGAAGGACTATAGCAACGTGTGTCAAGCGGACTTTATCCCTCAACGGTTAGGCGGGGGACGGGGCTAAAGCATTGTCCAAATAGGTGTAAAAAGCTGAATAGCGCTATGCGCGATGTTTACGTCTTAATACACATGCCTGTTCAGATAGGAACCCGAGAGGTTCTTATGAATGCAGCGTTCGGTGTTGCCGCGCTGATACAGTTTTTCCAATTTCTAAAGATCAGAAAAAGTGTTCTTAGTACTGCTTGAAGTACACCAATACAATTTGACGCCCAATATATTGTAAAAAGCTTTTAAATTTACGGATGGATAGCATTGGTCCTCGAACTAGCAGTAAGCAGTCGTAGCAGAATAAAACGTGTTTCTTTTGAAGAAAAGTTGTTTCTTCAGCTGCCAACAAAGTAGAACTTTAGTGCTTCCCGTGGCAACCCTGACGACGCTGCTCCTCTCCTCGGCCCGCTGGCGGAACCAACCAAGCGATCTGATTGGCTCTGCATAAGGGAGAATAGAGCCGAGCTCCATTTTCCTTATTCGCCATATTACAGCGCGCCCCGAGGAAAAGAGGAATCTGTAATAAGTACGCCGTAATACACCTTACAACACCTATTTGGACAATGCTTTAGGTATTCAATTAAGATTGTGTCAGTTCGTGCTGGCTAATTTCTTATTTTTAAAAACCTCGATACAACATATCTTTTGCTTATTAGGGATCCGCACCTGCAATCAACCTTTGGTAATTGCAAACGCTGTCAACAGTAACAACATACGCCCGTTTGGGACCCCAGAGGACATCTTTGGTCTTGTAACCGCTTAAAAACACCTAACCATATAAAATAAATAACTGGAGGCTTACCTGTTATACTCCATTCGTCTTCCATCACTGACGAGTAAGCACGAAAAAGTATTTACAAAGTTAGTGAAGTTGCACTGTCCATAGTTTCATGTTTCAACACAGGCATAACCAGCCCCCTTCCCCCCAGATTCCCGCTTCAAGCAGTCTTCAAACGGTACTAGAGGTATCCTTACTGTAGAATACTCTACAACAAGGGGGGGGGGGTACCTGTATCAGGAACTAATAATACAACTTTGGAGCAGAACGTATGCCTCTCGCTATTACACCCCCAATAACGAGAGACATTATACCCCTATTATACCCACAATAGCTATTATACCCCGCTATTATGCACCTGGCACTTCTGCATTCGGACGTATGTGCAATGTTCAACACAATAGCTTTATGTTGCTATTCGAAACAGGAAATACGAGGCCTACAGCCCCACTCGCTTAAGGGACCCACCATGTCTGCAATGTCAATGCATGCTATCTCCGCAACTGCATTCATTATTCTTAACCCCGGCCCGGATACACAAATTTCATATTTTACATCCAAAACCCGCTAACAATAGCTCACTTATCTTTGCACTCGCCGTGATTCGTCCTTTTCCAAGCGCATTATGCTCCCAGTTCGCGTACCATGTTATTCATGCGTAAAACCGGTTAACTGAAGTTTGCAGGGTTTTTGCTAGAAGTCAATGGACCTGGGAAAAGGCTTTAAACAGCCAAAGCCGTTGATAATTTGTTAAAGTAGAGCCCAGTTCTATAGTATTCAAATAGTTTTGAGTGCTGGAACATAAATATTAAATGCTGCTAGGTGTTCCTTTACATTTTCGCGGAAAACAATCGCGGACTTGATGTCGGAGTAGGCTATCCTATCCTATAGCAAATATTTACGCACGGTTATGAGCAAAACGTTTTTTTAAATGAAACCACGCGGCGTCTTTTTTTATATTTCGCTCTTTTATTTTATTTTATATTTAGTTAAGCTTTTAGCTTATCACCGAATTGCTTCAGAAGTGCTTTCTGTCCAATTGTTTCAGCATAGTAGCATCGTCCGAGGTGTTATGCAGTTTTCGATTCCTTTTTATTGCCATCCGAACTGCCCCAACAAAAGAAAAAGAACGTGAAAAAAAAAACCAGCAGACGAAAAACGAATCTAGTTTCATTATATATCAAAAGAAAGCTGAAATGTTTGGCACTTAGAAGATGTTAAGATCTTAATAAATCATTGTGGAATCTAGGCGAAAACCCCTGGGACAGACATCCTTCGCCAAAACCCTCCCGGCGACCCCCCCCCCCCCCCGGTGAAAACTCCCGTGGTACCAAAACCCCCGGGTACCATTCCCCACCCCCGAACGGAAATATATATTAAATTAGAAAATCACATTAACAAGAACTAAAAGCTCAAATGGCGCTTGCAAAGTTGGGGCAGAGATGACTGTGGGAATTTATTCGTGCTTTTTTTTTAATCTTTTGTAAGCAAAACCTTTGAGGCGCGAATGTTCATAGTGGGATCATTAAAATGTTTGTTTAGTCGAAAGTTTTTTTTTGCATTTTGCGGTAATGATGCGCACTTTAAGCTGGGATAGAAATTCATCTGTATTTATATTCATCTGCGGTTAGGCTAAGATGCTCACTTTAAGGGGACCAGAAATTCATCTGTAAGCAAAATCCTTGAGGCACAAACGAAAACATCAGAGGCATGTACTCTTCAGAATTATCAAGTTTCATCAAGATCTGATCCCCCGATTCGGAAGTTATGCATACCTTAAGTTTCCAGATTTTCCTTCCCTCCATTCTCTCCCCCCCCCCCCCATGACGGTCGGATCGGGGAGTGACTATTTCTAAGTCAATCTTGTCAGGTCTTCAATGTGCCAGCAAAGTTTTATCGTCCTAGAATATCTCGAAGTACCTTAACACAGGAATTATGGACCCCCCTTTCAACTCCCCCACAGTGCCCGGATCCAGTCCGGCTCTGTGAAAGATGTACCAAGCGCTCGTTCTTGTTCTTGTCACAAAGTTTCATCCGAATCCCTCCATTCTGACCGTGTCACAAGATTTCCGGTTCCTCCCTCCGACTCCACTAAAGTCACCGGATCCTGTCCGGATTTGAAATATGACACGAGACATGAGTTCTTTCCAAAAATCGAGTTTTAAAAAGATCCGATCTTCCGTTCTAAGGTTTAACACATATCAAGATTCCGAATTCCTCCTCCCTCCACTCCCCCCACGATGGTCGGATAGGGGAACATGTCCGGGGGGGGTAGCCGGGACGCATCATTATCATTCCACTGTTTTTGAGGAGCAATACAAAATTTAGAGAAGTATACGAATACACAAACAATGTCGTACACTCTCAATCATGCAACCACACAATCAAGGCCACACCCAGAAATTTATTTAGGGGAGGGTTCCTCCCGCTGGTCGGACCTAATCCCTACCTAACAGTAAAACAAGAACATAGACCAGACGCTAAAGCCTATAAAAAAAAAACTATTTTTTTATATGTTTTGTGTGTGGGGGGGGTCCCCTGCCCCCCCCCCCCCCCCCCCCCCTGGATACGGCCTTACACGCAAACGCATAGCAAAGGGATAACTACAGAATTTGAGCGGACGTACGAGTGCAGAATTCTGGCAGAATTTTACCGCTCAGCGAAGTCCGCAACTGATTAATCGCTGTGTTTCAGTGACGTCAAGGGAAAAGACGGAGGTTCTACTAAGAGATTATTGTTTCTTGGTAGTGTGAGCAACAATCTGACACGCCCCGTTCTCAGCCGTGTCTAAGAGGGACTTTCTATAGCAACTTGTTGAGAGCTCGCCATTATAAACCGATACGGAAATTGATCCTGGGAACGCTGACGTCACAATGATTGCTTATTGGATAAAATAAAAACAAGAACAAATATCGAGATAGAACTGCTGTCTCCCTATCTCGGTCATACAAACACGCTGAGTCGAGTAAAATATGGCCGACACCCGACGCAAACGAGCGGACGTTGCTAGCTTCGCGCCACATCACGTTTCGTTAGCTCTACAAATAGCTATACCGCAGTCAATGGTGGGTTTACACACTGCGTAAAATCCGAGCGTATTTTGAAATCCGAGCGTATTTTACGACGTTTTGAGCTTGAAAAGATTTCTACCAATACGGACGTATTTAGATACAAAACGGACCGATTTCTCAAATACGTCCGTATTGCTAGAAATGTTTTCAAGCTCAGAACATGCGTAAAATACGCTCGGATTTCAAAATGCGCTCGGATTTTACGCAGTGTGCAAATGGACCATAAGTTTTAAGAAAGGTAGTACTTAAGAAAATAAAAAAGAACCTTCCTGTACATTTGGTCATTTGATCTGATTACTTTAATCTTAACCTTTGCGAGCTAGTTCAGTCAATGTTTGGTAGTGAAAAATGGATACCTCAGCTGAATTTTATTATAGCTATATTTCGACCCTTCTCAGCAAGGGTCCTGGTGTCATAAATTCTTGAAAATGCTAGCGTTTTCTCCAAATCGCGTCTTCGGGTCTAAGAACCGTAATGAAATACAACAGTACGCGTTTGTACACATTATCAAATACATTTTTGATTCCTTGTCTCCTTAATTGCAATAGGCCAATCTATAAGAACAGACAAGAACAGGAGAAAAGAGGACGATTTCATTTTCTTTTCCAAAAACGACAAAATGATTCTACAGATTTTACTTAACCGGAATTTGTTCAAGTAGGAAAACCCCTAGTTTTTACGAAGGTTCGATTCAGGCCTTATTTATAGGGTCGTGCTAAAGTGATTTACAGTAGCAACAGGGTTGAGCCAAATTTTAGGCACAGTTTCTCTCGACGGACAAAAAGGGGGTCAAGTTTGTATTCTTTTAGATAAAAAGAGTAAGGCAGTGGGGAACCTCCGTAGATGATTTGTAGAGACCTCTTCTGAACCCGTTCAATTTTATCACTTTCTTCTTTTGTAAGAGCGAAATGCCAAACAGGACATGCATATTCTACTAGTGGGCGGATGAACATGCAGAAAATTAATTTTAGTTTATCCTTAGGAACCCGGAATTTCTTTAGAGTCTTCAGCATTTGGATAGCACCATTTGCCTTTTTTACAATCAATCTTGTGTTTTCATGTCAAGTTAGATCAGAAGAGATCACTACCCCAAGCAGGGTAGTGCTGTTACTGAGGAGGTTTGGGTCTATAGGTGGTTCGAATTCAGGTAGGCTTTTCTTGAGAAATGAAAATGTCATTACTGAAGATTTATCTTTATTTACCACCATATTTAATTTTGCTGCTTCAGAGGTAACTTGTTCAATATAATTGAAAGTTTGACTTTTACACGCTCCAGATACTACCTCTGCTAGGGAAAGATCATCTACATACTTCCATCTTTCTTCCAGCCCGACAGCTGTTTCATTGATCATGAGGAGGAAACATAAAGGACCGATCACTGTTCCTTGCGGGACACCGCAAAAAAACGGTAAAGAAGAAGAAAAATTATTTTTATATTTTACGATTTGTTCTCTGTCTGTTAGAAAGCTTTTTACGATATTAATAAGATATTCAGGAATATTTTTCTCTGCCATTTTTTCCAGCAAAATCTTGTGATCTACAAGATCGAAAGCTTTTTTAAAATCTATTGCAATTAGATTAATCCATTTCCCGGGTTCATCTAAATTTTTAAAAATAAAATCAAGTAAACTAACGAGATAGTGAACAGTTGAACACTTCGGGATGTTACCAAATTGCCTCTTATCGATGACTTCCGAGAGATATTTTTTTAGCCAAGAAGCAACAAAGCTCTCGTAAATTCGGCTAAAAATTGATGTAACAGTGATCGGCCTCACACCAGAGAAATCATTAGCTGCTCCCTTTTCGGAATGGGAGTGATGAAGCCAATTTTCCACTTTTTGGGGAAATATCCAGTTTTGGTGATATTATTGTAAATAATATGAAGAGGAAACGCCAATTCTTTCGCAAAAGCTTTAGCAATGGCTACTGGAACATCAAAGGGCGCCACTGATGTTTTCTTTAACGAGGAGAGTTTCTTTCTAATTTCTGATATTGAAATTTCAGGCATTAAATTAGAATTTACATTTGAATCTTCTTGTGAATTTTGGGATGGTGCTTCAGCTGAAAACGAAGGTGGCTTTTCAGGAGGCAGTGGTGGGTACGACTGTACAATAGAAGCAAAATGAGAGTTTAGGTCGTTCGCTGTTTTCTCTGATGGCTCCTCCTTCATGAAATCAACTGGTTGCGAGCCTCTACCAGTCAGATGTTTAACTTTACCGAAGAACTGTGAAGGCTTGGATTCGAGGAGGTTATCTACTTCCTTTTTATAATAATTTTCCTGCGCCTGTTTAATTTTCCATTTAATTTTGTTTCTTTATTTCTTTGCTTCTTCTTCCTTTCATTTTCCAATTAAGTGCAGTTTATGTTTAATCATTTGTTTAATCTCTGAATTTACGTATGGTTTATCAGTTGAACACACTTTAGTCTTTTTTTCCGGAAAACATTCAACAAACTTTTCACTTAGTTTGCTGTGAAAATTCTGCACCTGTGAATCCAAGTCTTCAGCAGTTGAGACCCCGGCCCAATTTTCTTTCGTTATCCAGTCCCCAAACTGCAAAAGTCCCCGATCAGTGATTGGTCTTGAGGTTATTTCGGTTACTGAGTAATTGACTTTAACTTTCTCAAAGGGGGTCCACTGCAACATAAAATGATAGCTACCACCAAGCGGTGCGATTTTACTTGGGTTTTGATAGTAAGAGCAGAAATTCGTCATTATTACATCCAGAGACGTACCACCTTTGGTTGTTGGAAAATCAACAACATTCTTGAGGTTAAGTGACCTGGCCAGAGATTTACAACTTAGTTCATTGGCATCTCCTAGCATGGCTATGCCAAAAAAAGGATGTGTTTTCTGGATATAATCTGCCGATTCCTGCAGCTTTTCCCAAAAAGCCTTTCTTGCAGCAGCGGGTTGGCCAGGTGAATAATAGAAAACACACATCGCTACCGCAGAGAAAGGTCTAGGGAGTCGCTTTGGTTGTATTTTAACCCATATAATTTCATCATATTCATTAAGAGACGGAATATTCAAAAGTTGGGGTCGTAAACTATCATGAACAAAAGTCATGACTCCTCCCCCCTTTTTTCCTAAAGAATGATCATCAGGCCTTAATTTAACAAAAGAAAGGAAGTTGGACATTTTCAGTAAATTTAAATCTTGCCTGTGAACTTCAGTTATACAAATAACGGAAGAATTGAGCATTTGGGCCGTAGTCTCAAGCTCCGTCAATTTTTCCAAATTCAGACTTTCTGCGTTACAATAGAGGAAAGACGGAAACACGTCCCGTTTATCATTAAATTCACGTGAAAACGCTTTCTTTTTAAGGGTTTTACACCCTAAATGAGGATAGGCAAGGGGGTGGGGACTGGGAGGGGTGGGATTCCGGGAACGAGGGGCGCCTGTTGCCGGTTCCAAAAGTGATTCCGGTCGGTCAAGCGCACATGCCGGTATGGAATTTATGCCGTAATCGCAGAGAAATTCATCAGTGGGAGAGGAAGCCGAAACGGCGGTAGCGGAGGAGGGCGACTCGGTTGAAAAAAGGGGACACTAACACTGGGAGAATCGCTAAGGGGAGCAAACCGATTTCGTGATGCGTAAGGCTGGTAAAAATCATCGGGCCTCACTGTGGAATTTTGCTGCAGTGGCGAAGTAAGTCGAACTTCATTTGTTTGGCGACTATTTTGACTAGAACAATGATTATCTGCAAGAATGTCAACGGCGGATATTCGATTGGGGCTAAAACTTGTATTACGGGGTAAAAAAACATGCAAAAATCGGCAATTGCGATAAAACATCGCCCGCTAGCGTACTTGGAACAAACTCTCGCTTTACTTGCAACATGAGCAAACTTACAAGCGGGACCACGATTACATTTACCAGTAGCGAAAAATTTGCAAGCAACGTCTTTATTTGCAACATGAGCTTTACTTGCAACATGAGCTTTACTTGCAACTCTCGCTTTACTTGCAACATGAGCAAACTTGCAAGCGGGACCACGATTACATTTGCCCGTCGCGAAAAATTTACAAGCAGCGTCTTTACTTGCAACATGAGCAAACTTGCAAGCAGGACCACGATTACATTTGCCCGTAGCGAAAAGCCGCCCCAGCCGCCCCAGAGAGGCGGCTGCGAAAGTTCCAAAACTGACACCGGTTTACTCCAGGTCACAGCGGTATTCTCGAAGCTTTGTGCCGAGTTTTGTTCGTACTTTTAACAATTCGTAACTTGTGCGTTTTATCCTATTCTTTTTGTGTTTCTCGTTGACAAATCTTTCTTGTATTAACTGTTTGACTAAAAGATACCATATTTGGGCTATGCCTATGAGAGACTGTATCTTGTTTACATTTAATGATTTGAATTTGAATTTTGAATTTGAATTTGAAGAAAATGGGATTTTTTTTTTTTAGGTAGTACCTTTTTTCCTCTGGTAGTACTTTTTTGCAACTTGGATAGTGCATTTTATTTTAGTCAAGTGGCAACCCTGGGGTATCAACATCAGCTCAAAGCTAGAGTAAATACCTCTAGGTCCGCTTAATTTTGTCGGGGTTTTGACAGTCGTTACATGCGACAAAAGACAGAAGTTCTATCTGATTATTTGTTCTTGATACTATAGGGTATAACCTAACATAACGTGCCAGCCCGGGCTGACTGACAACACAGGCACAATTTTTTGAACACAACATACATTTTAGCGCACTTTATTTTTGTTTTACGCTCGTAAACGGCCAACGGAAATAATTAATTAAAACCTGATATGAGCTACTAAGAGGCAAATGTTTCAGCTTCCTTTGGATCTACAGAATGAAATTAAATTCTCTTTCTGTGATTCCTTGTTTCTTTTTTTATGTCCTTTTTCTTCTGTTGGGATGCTATGGAGAGTCACGGAAGTAATGCAGAAGTACTGCAATTCTTTGAACGGCTAGACCTGGCTGCAACACCGTGCAGAATAAACGGAGCAACAAAGTGCAGACGATTCAAAAGAATAACAGCTGTTGGTTTAGATTTGACATTTGTCGCGTTTGTTATGGCCTTGGTTCCATTTTTACACCAAGGCTTACTCATCGCTTCCCTTTCGCCTTTTTCCTGCCAAGACCTTTGTCCTTTCTACCCAGGCCTGCGAAGAAATAGACTGGCAAAACCTGAGTGAGTTCACCAATCTCGTCTGTCGGATTAGAACAGCGCCAGACTCCATTCTACCAAAAACGGTCAAATTGGCAGAAAGGAAGGAGGACTTGGGAGAGAGGTCCTGAATCTCCATCGGCAGAAATCGCGATTACTTTTTCCTTAGGCTATCTTTAACTTCAAGCTCTCCACGGATTTTTGCTGGGTTGTCTTTTAGCATGTACCGGGCGACGGTCAAAGTTAAGAGATGTCCAGAGTAACATACATCTACATATACATAGTCTATATAGCCTACTGGACCATACAGGAAGCAAAAGACATGCGAAATGGATAAGCAACCGTATGCTATTCAAAATGAGCAAATAATCAGTTACGTAGGTAGACTACGATCGTGTTCCTTCCCTCCTTACAATAGTTACTATTTTCGTTCCAACCTCGCGAAAGGTTACTAAGTTGACCGTTCCAGCCTTGTAGAAATTGTAACTAATAGTAACTATTTGTTTACCTCGCTTGGGTGCATTATAGTAAGCTTGGTAACCCACGATTTCTGTGACACGGGATTAGCGCATGGCACGAAATTTGGAGCGTGTTCTACCCTCCTAGCAATAGCAACTGTTAGTTACTACTTCCAGCTCGAGAGCATAGTAATCGTAGTAACTAAGACATGTTTGACGTGACTGTCCCGATTAGCTCGTGGCAGGATATTTTGTCGAAAATATATCAAGACCAAAGTTTCGATGGGATCCCAAAAATTTAATTTTGATCCAGATATCCAGACTCCTTACTCATTTTCACTGTTAACATTTAGAAACAGATTAAGGCCAATGGTAATCATTTGAGAAGACCAAGTTCAGATATGAATTCAGCATGTGTGTTTACCCCTTTAGCCGTCCCCTTTAGCCGTCTATCGTCTCTATTTTGTCGAACTGATCAAAACTTACTTCTGACGAATTTCCATGTTTCGGCCGGATTCCAGGCGAACTACATGTCTGGCAAACAACTAAAGCTCAACGAACGAGTCACCTTCAGATAAAAAGTTTACTTTTTTTTTAAAAATCCCGTTTCAGCCTGATTCCGGGCGAACTATACGCAGAAAATGATTGTCATATATGGATTCAGGATGTTTTTTTACCCCTAAACTGAACATCTAATCGAATCAAATAAAACTTTTACTTTTTACAAACATTCCGGTTTTGGCCGGATTCCTGCCGAACTACTTGTCCGGTGTAAAATAATTTCCATATTCGGGTTCAACATGTGTCCTTACCCCTATATCGAACGTCTAATCAACTTCAGATTAAACTTTTACTTTCCACAAATTTTCTGTTTTTTGCCGGCAAGAAAATACTTTTCATATTCGGTTTCACTGTATCTCGTTACCACTAAATCGAATATCTCATTAGCTTTAAAAAATATTTTTTATTTGCGATTTACGGATCTTACGTTGATAAACGCCAGTGTTATTTTTCATTTGTAATGAAAGATATCTGTAAATATTCCTTATATTCTTTCAGCCAAAATTGACGGCAATTCACAGTTCACTGCGTAAAAGGATACGCTAGCTGAGCTTTATCCTAGCAAATATTCCTTGAGCCCAAGCTGACTTTGAGACATATATTCAAACAACGTATACGTCAGCTACGATGCTTCATCAGCGATCTTTCGGCCCTTCTTGGCAAGGGTCCTCGTCTGGCTGTCAATCTTCAGGGTTCACGTCGGGGAAGGAAACAAACCTGTAACCAGGTTTACATAATTACAGGTTTGTTTCCTTCCCCGACGTTGACTCTGAAGACTGACAGCCTGACGGGGATCCTTGCCAAGAAGGGCCGAAATATCACTGATGAAACATCGTAGCTGACGTATCCGTTGTATACATTATTTGAATATATTTATCCTTGTGATATTTTGGCCCTTCCTGGAAGGATCCTCTTCAGGCTCAAGCTATAAACAGGAGCCTCTGAAGGGCCAAATTGTCACTAGAACGAAACTCAGCTTACGTATCCGCTTGACGCAATCAACCATGAAAGATACACAGATCGTGTCCCACCCTTCTTCCAATAGTAACTATTATTTACTATTTTGAGTTGCGTCTTTTTGGATGTAGTTTCGGCGTAGTTTCGCTTGAAGGACCCCTCGCACTATTTACTCTTCAACTTTCAGTATCTTAAAATATTTGAATACTTTAAAACTAGGCTGTGCTTGCAACAAATAACCCACAGTTAGGGCTGTGTTAAGCCTTTTCCGAGACCCGTTGACTTGTAGCGAAAACAGGGAAACAATACATAACCGTTTTTCTTATGGAAAAACTTCTCGCAGACAACCGTCGACAGCGTGATACAGATCGAAGGTAGCAAAACACGGCAAGTGGGAAAATCAACGTGGTTTTGTTAGAAGGGTTAGAATGTACAGTATGAAATTGGGGTCTCCGGGTTTATAAATATTTGGAGTGATAGTAGAAGTAGGTTGCATTAGTTTTATAGGTAAGACAGGTTCTTTAAAAGCCGTTTTATTTGTCCATTCCATTTGCTGTAGTTTCGAACCTGAAACTACGGAGCTCAAACTGCAAACTACCTCGCAGACGTAGTTTCGTGTAGTTTGACTTTTCGGAAACAAGAACTCAATAAAACTCAAGTAAGACAAAACAAGAGCCAAACTACAAACTTTCATGAAACAGAAGTGAATCCAAAAAAACACAACTTTGGTTCCACCTCGTGAAAAATGACTACGCTGACCGTTCCAACCTTCTCGAAATAGTAACTAATAGCAAGAAGAAAACAGAGAGCGTGTTCCACCCTACTTACCGTAGTTACTACGCATGACGTAACGGGTTCTGGCTTCTTGGCGTCAAGGCTGGGACGAATTTTTCTTTTTTCGGCAAAATATCGTACCACGGGCTTATCGGACCAGTCACGTGACAGGGATCGTAGTCACCACGCTAACTATGCTCCCGAGCGTAGTAAGCAAATAGTTACTATTTCGAGAAAGCTTTACCGACAGCGAAATACATTTTCGCGAGGTTGGAACGGAAATAGTAATTAATAGTTACTATTGTTAGAAGGGTGGAACACGCTCAGAACCTCCGTCTTTGGTCCAAGCCAATAAAACCTCCGTCTTTGGTCCCATGCACCGCCTGCGGATACTAGTGTGGGGCGATATTCGATATCGATAACGATATATCGGTATATCGGACCAAATATCGTATCGAAACGTGAATATCGATATCGAAAACGATATTTGTTCATTTATAATTATTGTAAATAATTCAATATTAGTTACATTTGAATGTCCGAAATTGGAGCAATGTGATCTTCGTAATTAAGTTTTTATTTAGTCAAAGTTTGAGTTGATGCAAGATGCTTTTTTATGACAGTTTTGCGTCTTAAATTTTTCTGAAACGAGACGTATACTATAGCGAAACATGGTACCGAAATATTGATATCGATATTTCGATTATCGAATATCGAAAGTGAAAATATCGATATATCGAAAAATCTAAATATCGCCCAACACTAGCGGATAACCCGGCAAAACTAAGCACAGCTAGAGCTACTGGCTGAGCTTTAAGTTGACGCCCGTCTACTTCCCTCTTAGCCTCTGCGCGTTGAGAGGAAAAGAGGGTGTACGACCCGCCTTCGCAGTGAGGTCACGATGTTACCCAATACTGCTGTTTACTCTCGACTTTTCTTCTCCGGGGCTCTACTGCGATGAGCTGTTAGTAGAGGTAATGAATTGTGATCTCCTAACCTCTGCTCGTTTGCATCAGGCAGGGTATCCGAAATCTACACTGTAGAAAGTCTCTCCTTTATCGGACTTTAGGAGTTGTGTGTCACCGATTTCGGACATTTTTTATCCGTAATTCGGAGAATCTAATTCCGAATTCGGAGAGTTATAATCCGAAAAGGCTAGAATGGAAAAAAATGCAGTATCATCTGCAGTATTTTGCATTATAGCGTTTTATTCCTGCATCGTAGATAAATATTCTTTGAGCCCAAGCTGACTTGGAAACATCTATTCAAACAATGTTTACAACGGATACGTCAGCTACGATTCTTCATCAGCGATATTCCGGCCTTTCTTGGCAAGAGTCCTCGTCAGGCTTTCAATCCTCTGGGTCAACGTCGGGGAAGGAAACAAACCTGTAATCAATCGTAGCTGACGTATCCGTTGTAAACAATGTTTGAATAAATTTCCTGCATCGGATTATAACTCTCCGAATTCGGATTCTAATTTTCCGAATTACGAATAAAAATATCCGAAATCGAGGACGCATAGCTCCGATAAAGGAGAGACTTTTTACAGTGTATTCGACTCCTCATGGTCGTATTATAGAGATCGGGAGACGGAGGTTCTTTTGCTTATTTGTTCTTCCTAATAGTACTACTGGCTTACCATGCTCGGGAGCGTAATAAGTGTCAGAACTATGATCTCTGTGACGTGACGGACCGTTGCGCAAGCCTTGACGCCAAGAAGCCGTGACAGTTACTATGGTAAATAGGGTGGAACACGGCCATGGTAAACTGAACTGAACTTGAAAAGCAGGGAGAACACATTGAAAGGCATGCTACGGATTCGGTATTCACCTCTGATCGCCCGACGCAATGTGTCCAACACTTGGTCTTCGCAGATCGTGCAGGGACGACCTGGGCGGCTTGATATTCTCATAATCCGACTCGAGGTCAGACTCCGAGCCTGAGCTGCTCGAATGACACGAGCTTCGCATCGGTTCCGAGGTACACGAGAGTAGAAACAACAGTTTGCTGATTACGACGAGTCTTGAGCATTACCACTAACACTTATTCACTTATCCAATCACTGGGTAACAAACTGAGCAATATGATCAGTAGAGACACATATCTGTAATCAGATGACCACATCAATGTTCGGTACTGATTAAAAGGATATGTTTACTGTGAGTTCCGGCTACCCCCCCCCCCCCCCCCGTATAGTCAGTATTCCCTCGTCTGAAATATTTAGACGTGCTGATAAAATTTTGGAAATAAGATATATTTTTATGAAAAGTATATAATTATAGAAGCGAGCCGCCAGCGAGTCACCGTCACGCGTTTAAATTTAACTTGCGTGTTTACGGAAAGTCCTTAAGTGTTTGTAGTCAAAACTGCAGTTTTAATGAGATTTTCTAATTTCCAATATAGTCGCACTCGGGGGGGGGGGGGGGTCGCCGGTTTTTTTCGCCAGGGATGGGGGTTGTCTAGACCTGTTTACTGTTGCTGTGTGGGAAATGTCAGCTGTATTTTTGTATCGGCCCTTTTAGCAGGCGTCCAGTTCAGGCCTCAAGGAAGTAAACTAGCAACTTCTAGTGGCCTGAAGACAGCCCTTGCTAAAGGGGGAAATGTGGCAACACAGTTTTGCCTCGCTGACCCATGCCGCGCAGCATCAGCAAACATAATATGTAGCCAGCTCGGGCTAAAAGAATTAAGAGACACTTTAGTGCCCGAGTATAGACAAACAGAGTCGAAACAGCCCATAATACCGCTATATGCCGGTTTGGCATTGCAAGTCGCAGAACAACCAACTTAAGAGGCGAATTAAATGACTTCAACCAGTTATTTTAACTTATTTTAACTGTTTTTTAACTATGTTTTGACAATGCCACTGCTATTTTGTACAATATTTTGGCAAATTACAACGATTGATTGATTGATTGTCTTGGAAAAACTACCATGGCCTACAGGCCAGTCTCCTCAATTGTTAGGTTTAGTGCCCGAACGTCTGGACATGCCCTAAAACATGGGACATGCCCTAACTTACGTTGGGGTACCATGCCCTGCAATAACGAAATGGTATCCCCACAAACATCTGTTTGCAAAGCAAATTTCCCTTTCAAATTCTCAATTCAACAGATTTGTATGGGGTTACCATGCCCATATGTTAGGGTCTGCCCAAACGTTGGGGCTCCATGCCCAAAAACTGACGATGTGTATGACTGCTAAAGGTCCTTGGACTTTAGCCGTCGATACGACTTCATAATAAAGAAACATCACTTTTAAACACATCGCTCTTGACAATGACCGATGATCCACGTGTGCATGTTTGTGGAACCTGATGTATGAACACAGCGAGATATGTATGAACACAGCGAGATATTCATTCGAGATTTCAGAGTAAAATTTGTTGGGGGCGGGTTCGTATCGCTTCCGGGTATCCTGAAATCTACGAACCCCAACTTCATTGTAGAAGTATGTAAATATGTGATTAAAGTGTTTGGACTCAGGAAAGAAAGTTTAGCCTTAGTTGCGTTTTTGCAGATACCATGGTATCTGATACCACAGCCAAAGTCATTTTTGCAGTGGTATCTGATAAAACGGTCAGAAGGTGTTTTTGCAGTTATCGTGGTATCTGGCCAGTTATCGTGGTATCTGATATTCAAATACCACGGTCAGACCGTGGTAACTGATCGTGGTATCCAAAAAGTCATCTCACTTTCATCAGTTTTTTGTCAAATTGGTGGGAAAGAAGTTTGGTACTTAGTGATGTGACTGAGTATCAGTTTTTCTTTTCGGATGACTTCGAAAAGTGCAATTTCGGCAATTGTCGTTTTGCAGAGCAATACCACGGTAACTGCAAAAACGAGTAACTGCAGATCCACTTACCGTGGTAACAGATACCATGGTATCTGCAAAAACGAAACTCTTATTTACGTAGCATAATAGTTCTAGAGTTGTAACAGTTTATGTGTATAGTTAAAACATGTATTTCATCTGGGTATGACCTTTTGGATCAATAAGCAAACGATAGTAAACAAACGTTATGGAGTCTTCTACTTGTTGAGATATTTGGAAGGGTAAGCAAGATAAATGATGAAGTGTGGATGAGTAGCGTGATTGGAAGCACATGCTTCCAGGATATTAAGAGAACTGATAAGGTTCCTGGAGGTAGCTTTGGCCCACAAATAAAGTTTCCTTGAGTTCAGTCGGTTCATCTTCTTTTCGTCCTCTACCGTATTTTTTTTGTTACCTCACTGCCATGACTTCAAGCTTTTTGAGCAAAATGTATTATTATTCAAGTTTTTGCAGACCTTCCAAGCTCCACAACTTCTTCTAGAAAATGTCTGGCAAAGGTGTGTCTGCTACAGCTGACTGCTGTGTCTGCTTGTCAGTTTTCATTCAAACAAGTTAATTGTAAGGATACTTCCCCTCCTTAAGGATGGCCTCTCCCAAAAACATAAGGTAAGATCCATCTGGTTTATTAAATTATTTTACAACAGGCCTCCCTCTCTAAGATTTATTTTCCCTGTCTTTTCTGACGGACGTTGGCTGACAGCTCGAACCCAACCAAATAAATCACCACAAAGTCCAGGTCCCTCTAACACGTTCAAAAGGCAGGAACGGCACAAGACCGTTACAAGAAAGCCACCACCATCATAAGGCTTCAGCCAGCCAATCAGAAGTTGGCCTTTCTGAAGGCCAAACTGGACGACGTGACCCACACCCAAAGAAAGTTCTCCCTCGAAAGATTTTGGGGCTGGATTCGGGGAGTTTTAATCTAGCCGTTCACCAGCACACTTGTTGGTACAGGAATTCAATATGTATAACTAAAGTAAGTTTATTTCTTTAGATCCATCTTCCTCCGACGCACTCGCCGAACTCTGCCCAGCTCAACTCACCTTTACTTATTATACACTCAACCTATGAAAGCCTTCTGCAATACTGCTGATTCATCCTTCTTACTCGACGCCTACCTTTTATCTAACAACCGATTATATTTTTGTACCAGCCTCGTCTGATTATCATAACCATGTACTTGCGACTTGAGAGTTTACGATTAGAAAGCGGGTAGATTGTTCACCACAGCAGATAGGAAAGCAAGAACCAAATATACGCCTTGCCGAACGCTATCGTCTACGCTACCTAAACAACCCCTCAATCCGGCGGCTTCTCGCCAAGCCGCCAAGTAAGGTCGCCTTCGCGTCTACCCTCTCGTGCGATACAGTTGATCGTAACCCGTACCGGCGTACCTAACTCAAAAGGAGTTGCCAAAGAAGTAAAGTACCGAAGGGAGCCTTACATAATGAATTCAATCAAATCAATAACAATATTCAGCCGAATTTTCATTTAAACAAGGGGTTCGAATTATTAAAAGTTCGGCCGGACTAGGAGCACCAGCCAATCATAGTTAAAATTCTACCACCCCGGCAACCATCACTTCTGTACATTACACGAGTGTAATTTCCATCCATACGAACAAGAGAAACTGGTCATCTTCTTACAAAACCAGACCAAAGATTATTCTGAGATGTTGCCAAGGAGGCTCCCAGACAAGTGGGTCTATAGGCAGATGCCTACCCTACACTGCAAGATGGTCTAGAGTAGTGCATAATACTAAACATTGATAAATATTCCTGACATCTTAAAAGAGCACGACGCCAAGCGTTATATGTAAAATTTGCAAATTTGTTGATGCTGTGGTGAAATTTCGAGAGAGCGTTGGCGAAGTTTAGTTCATGTAAAGTTATTTTGTTTTGTTGTATTTTCTTGTATATGGCCTTTGGCTTTGAATGCAATTATTATTATTATTATTATTATGCCGTAACCAAATTTTTTTAGCCTGTCACAATCATTTATGTCTTCCCGGCCTGCCCATGTAAGATCATGTGGGACTACCACCATCTGCCAATGTGTCGGAGCTTCAACTAGAAAATCATTCCCTCTTTTCCAAATATTAGAAAAGACAATATTCTTCATTTGGGAGGTGCCTTAGCAGAAACTTGTTCCGTTCAACAACTACAAAAATAACCACAGTAATTTTCCAATACCCCCTTACCCATTTCCCCTTCTTCAAACAAAATGATTTTATACATTATTTTTTTTTAATTTTTTGGCTGCCTTTTTAAAATTGTTACGCTGTCATGTAAACTGACTGATTTAGTACTTTCTCGTCTAGCCTAATTCATTCACTTTTTACAACCACATTTACTTTTATAAAAATAAACAACTGCTCAAGGGCTTTACCGTAGGCTACTCTTAAATAGGAAGAAACCTAGTAACTGAGGCAGACGAAAATCACCAGCAATCTCTTTTGAGTGACAACACGCGCTCAATAATACTTCAGATTAGTGTTGGGCGATATTCAATATCGATAACGATAAATCGATAATATCGGACCAAATATCGATATCGAATATCGAAACGTAAATATCGATATCGAAAACGATATTTTTTCATTTATAATTATTGTCAGTAATTCAACATAAGTTACATTTATATGTCCGAAATTGGTGCAATGTGTTCTTAGTAATTAAGTTTTTATTCAGTCGAAGTTTGAGTTGATGCATGATGCTTTTTTATGACAGTTTTGCTCTTAAATTTTTTTTGAAACGGGACCTATACTATAGCGAAACATGGTACTGAAATATCGATATCGATATATCGATTATCGAATATCGAAAGTGAAAATATCGATATATCGAAAAATCTGAATATCGCCCAACACTACTTCAGATCTATAGTTCAGCAAACCCTGAGTTTTTGTTCAATGATCACCTCGCCTTTTTGCTTTTTCTTCCTTTCGTGTCAACCGAATTTTCCATTTTTCTGTTTCCCGTCTTTGTTCATACACAGATAGCCGACATAAAAGCGTTGAGAAAAACAGAGAATTTGATCGAGTGCCAAGATTTCTGTTTTCCTTGGTGTTTCTCCACTAAACAGAGCGAAAAAACGATCAAAGAGAAAAAGGAGATCAGACAATGTATACCGGTTTGCAGAAACACAAAATAGGTTAAAATAGCCTAGCAAGATATTTCTGATAGCAGAGACGTATTAAGTACATTGAATCCCCTTCTAGACCATCCCGAAGCTTCCTAAACTTAAAGGACCCCTCGTACTTACTCCTCCTTTTATATTATCCTTAGCTCCCCTATGGAATAATATACTTCAGAAATCCCCGCCTTCGCCATTGTTTCATTTTGCCCCTGTGACTTTTTAGCACGAGTTTGCAAGTCAAGCAGTGCAAACTTCGTCGAAAGCTTAAAGGTCCACCGATAGCTCTTTCAAAAATAATGGCATGGGAAGCTCCAACACGTTGTTTTTCTTTTTGGACGAATTGGTAGGCAAACAGGCCAATCTTTTGTTTTGGATTTAGTTTTTTGCTCCGTTTTTTGCACTTTTTAACCATGGCAAGCAGGGTTTTCAAATATTTTAGACTGGAAAGTCTGGACAGAGTCGACAAGCCCAAACAAGAAAATGGCTAATTTCAGGGGGCAAATATTGGTATTTTCGCAACACGGTATTTCTGAGCCAATTTATCATGAAAAGGTAATTTGCAGTAAGAATTGTCCGTTAAGGCATTTACCTGGTTTGGAGTTTGCTGCTGGATCCCCTCCATGTTACTTCCTTGACTGGAAATAGCACACTTCTCGCTTCCGGGATTCTACCTGAAACAGAAAGATTGAATATCAGAACTGCCCCCTTCCACTACATCCAAAATATGGACCCAAATTAGACCAAAGATTTTAGTGGGATCCCAAAGGGAGTCGACTTTGTACTTTTTGGAGTCCAGAATCTTCGCGACTTGCAACTGCAAAAAAGCCTAGAAAGACCGGATTAACCCCACATGGCCTATCACATATAGTAGGCTTTATGTTGTGTTATGTCTTTCGTAATGCCTTCAACTCCTGTCAAACTTTTATAATTCCTTCAAGTACAATGGGCACTAACAAAGCTTTATTTTTCGTAAAATGCTCTACAAATAAAAATTCCGACAAACCCTAGGTAGCACTACCAAAATAAGCCATTTTCTTGTTACTGCTTTTCATTACCTCTTTGCCGGCTCGGCGGAGATGATTCCGCATATTGCACTTTCAAGGCGCAAAAATTCAAAAATTCTTGTTCACGCACGAAAATTCTCTCAAACAGCAAGAATTAAGAGAATAACCAGCCAGCTTAACCTACCAGAAGACAACGCAACCATAGTGGACTTCCTCTCAGGCAAGAAAGGGAAGTCTACCATTAGACTATCACTATTCTCCAGAAAACAACATTCCATAACCGAAGCAGCGAAGAAGTAGAAGCAACTGAGGCTGAAAGGGATCCAGAGTGGAACACAAGTGCCAGCCACTTGAAGGAAGGAAGATCGATCATTTTATAATGCTGAGCGACAACAAGTACCATATCTACTAAAATAAATAGTCTGTAATGATGGCAGATTGCTCAAATGCTATCGGACAAAACTTGTTGTTCTTGTAGTACCAAAGAAAAGTTTTGATTTCTGGATTTGAAAATGTACAAATATGACAGACTTACTTGAAGCTGAGTCCAGAATGTGCAAGAAATTCTCAATTAAAACTATCAATGGAATTATTTGTCGATATTACAGATAAATTCGAGTGTATAATAACAGTTCGGGAGGCTGAACACATTAGGTCATTTAAAGTAAAACTTAAAAAACATTTATTGGGAGAGCGGAGTTAATTTTCTTTTCTTTTTTTCATTTTTTTTTTAGATTCAGATTTATTTTTTAGATTTAGATTTAGATAAAGTTGATTGAGTGAGAGTGTTCTTGTCCTTTTTTTCTTTTTTTTTATGATTTCTGTTATAGGTTGAGAATCAGAGGATTGCAGCCGTCCATCAACAGGCTGTTTGAGCCTTCCCCGGGCGGTTGTGTGTTTATATAGTTTATTTTGTAATTAGTGGTAAATAAAGCAAGTCAAAGTGAAGTCAAATGGATAGTATAAAGAAACTCTGCTTCTATTTGTCAAGGCTAGTAAATTGGAGGATGACAGGCAGCAAAAAAGCGCCGTAATGATATGATATGCATGCGAAAATAATTATTTTAGGAATCGGCTTATGTCTGATGCAATATTGCATTCTAGTGGGTGGTAGTATGTCATTATGATAGTTTGATCTGTCCATTGTACTATAAATGGACTCCCCTAAGAGAAGCATAGCCTAGACTAACTGCATCCTAGGGTTGTGGGGAACAGCCCAAAATATGGTGAAAAATTTCTGCATGTGCTGGCGAAATAACAGAATAGTGTGGGACGCCCAATTTTTCACTTGTTGCCACATTTTGTACACAGCTGCTACATTATAACATAGTTAAATAGCCTGCAACTTGTCATTACTCTCCTCTTGTCAAATGGACTCCCTGCAAATAGGGGGAATTGACTGTAAGAAATGCAGAATCTCAGAAACAATAACAGATGAAAAGGCTATCTTGGAAGTGGACAAGATTTGTATTATCAATACAATGGGTCCAATTCTGCTTCAATATATCGAAGAGTATATATTCAGTCAAAGAATTTCAAGCCATGATTTACAAAATAGTGAAAACATAGTTAACAAAGTTAACAACCAGACTCCAGAAATTTACTTGTATAACGTGAGGGGTATCCAACCTCAAATAACCTCGAACTAGGCCTGAAAATCTTACAAGGAAACTTCTGTGATGTACAAAACAGGTCCTAATTCATTCAGGCTTTCCTTCTTGACAGTTACCTTGTTAGGACCAGTCTACCACAAACCCCAATTTATGGATACCATATGTCAAATGCTGGGGACACCTAACATTTGTCATAGCCTAGCCTATGCCTAACACTGTATGCACTATGCCAAATGATGGATACCTGTTCGTACCTCAACCCTGACCTACCACAATATAAAGGAACTTTGATTGACTGATTTCTGAGCTTCCCTCAAATCATCAATATTTTATTGGGTTAGGGTATCCAGCATTTGGCATCGTGTATCAGTCAATACCACTGTTGCAGTTTCCCATCTTGGAGGTTTCTCCTGATCTGGCTGCCAAGTAGTCTCCTGAAGCTGAGGATTGTTCCAGTATCTACATAACCTGTTATCTGTGGGATTTCTGCCAACCTGGCTGCTCTAATGTCCTCCTGAGCAAGAGGTTTGCCTCATTTTTGCAGGGATATGATCTCCTAGTTCTGCCAAACCTTCCAAATAGAGGTTTGGCAGTTCTAGAAGATCGCGAGACTGGTCAGATGACTGCAAAATTTAGGCAAAGCTCCTGCTAAGGAGAATTGGCAGGGGAACTGGCAAGATTGGCAGAAACCCCACAGATGGCAGGTTATGTAGATACCAGGACAAACCTCAGCTTCAGGAGACTACTTGGCAGCCAGAAAAGAGGAAACCTCCCAGGTAGGACAATGCAACAGTGGCATAGACTGTAGTGTATCCAGTGTTAGGCATAGGGTATCCAAAATTCAGGAGTTTGTAGCTGACTGGTTAGGACTGCACTGAAATTTCCTTTCAAACTCTTTAGGCCAGGTTTGAGGTTGTACAAATTTGAGGTTGGATACCCCTCCTGAAAAAGTACAGTATTAAAAGTTTTAAAAAAAGGTTCAAATAAAAGAAAAAGCAAATAATTTGAAAAGACTGGGATTCAAAATATTTGGAAATAGTAAGGTTTTGCTGATGACGCTTAGGGCTAAGCACCAATTTCTTCAAATATTTTGCAACCAAATATGTGCAGGATACCTTGCTATTTATGCAACCCATATATTTGCACAACAACCCCAAGAAAACATGTGTAAATAAACACTAAAGCACAAGGATCAGGTGCTGAAAATCAAAATACATTCATACTGACCAAAGTAATTAATATCAAATATCATCCACTTACTTCTATTTCTTTACTGAAGAATTGTCTGGCAAACTGTCAAAATAAAGCCGAAAAGGTGCAAATGTATGCAACAAAAAATGCTGGTGCAAATAATCACAATCAAGCTAGCCTATTTGGGTTTGGCCAGTCTACCACAAACCCCTGATTTTGGGAAAGACTATGCCAAACGCTGGGTATATCCAGCGTTTGATATACCCTATGCCTAAAACTAGATACACTATGCCAAATGCTGGATACTGGAACCCAGTAAAATATTGATGATTTGAGTGAAGCTCAGAAATCAACCAATCAGAATTCACCCATATTGAGGTAGGTGAGTGATAGGGTGCCAACAGCTATCCAGCGTTTGGCATCGGGTATCCAGCATTAGGCATAGGCTATGCAAAACGCTAGATATATCCAGCGTTGGGCATAGGATATCCAACAAGAGCTGTAAGCTCATATGGCACTTGCATGGGTCAAGATGATTTGATTGATCAAAAGTAAGTTTCGACTTTGCGGTTGAGATACGAACTCTAAGGGAGCTGGAACTTCATTTGTAAGCAAAACCCTTGAGGCAAAACTGCTAATGGGCTGATGGGCATCACGAAAATGCATATATTGCTTAAAAGTATTTTTTTTACTCTGCGGTCAAGATTGGTACTTTAAGGAATAATCGGATTTGGGAAGTAGCAATTTCTAAGCAAATGTTGTTGAGTCTCCAATATTCCAGCGAAGTTTCATCGTCCTAGCAAATCTGGAAGTACCTTAACGCGCGATCACCGGAATCCCAGACCCCCCCCCCCCCTCCTCCAACTCCGCCCACAATAACCGGAGCCAATCCGGTTCTGTAAAAAAAAATTCCGGTAAAGTAAAAAAAAAAAAAAAAAATTGTCATTCCCACGAAGTTCGATCCAGATCACACCAGTCTAAGCGGGTCAAGTATTTTCCGCCCTCCCCCCAATAATTGCCGGATTCGGTCTGGAAATGAAAAAGGTCACCAGAGAAAAATGTTCTCTATTTAATTATTAAATTTCACTCGAATCCGATCACCCATTCCAAAGTTACGCATGACTCAATATTCCGGATTCCCCTCCCTCAACTCCCCCCCCCCCCAAGATTATCATATCGAGGATTTTTTCTATTCCAAGTCAGTTTGACCGGGTCCCTGATATGCCTTCCAAGTTTCGTCGTGAAAATCCCCCAAAAAACGGAATTCCGGGAAACCCCCTGCCCCCCCCCCCCTCAAGTGTCCGGATCCAGTCAAATTATGAAAAAGATTTAATGGACCAGATGTTTGTTCTTCCCAGCAAGTTTCACTCCGATACCATCATTCTAACCAATTCTCGAGATTTCCGCCCCCCCCCCCCCCCAGCTCCCCCGCGGTGCACGTAGCCAATCCGATTCAGCAAATGACTTACCTAGAGCATCTGTTTGTTCTTCCCAGAAAGTTCAATCCCGATCCCTCCATTCTAAACGGGTCACGTATTTTCCGCCCCCCCCCAATAGTTGCCGGATCCGGTCCGGATATGAAAAAAATCATCAGAGAAATGTCCTCTGTTCAATTCTTAAATTTCACTCGAATCCGATCACCCATTCCAAAATTATGCATGACTGAAAATTTCGGATTCCCCTCCCTCCATTCCCCCCACCATTATCTGATCGACAAAATTTTTATTTTGAAGTCAGTTTGATTGGGTCCCTGATATGCCTGCCAAGTTTCATCGTGAAAATCCCCAAAACCACCATCACCGGAATTCCGGCCCCCCCCCCCCATAAGTGTCCGGATCCAGTACAATGGTCTAAAGGACTTATCTAGAGCAGATGCTTGTTCTTCCCAGCAAGTTTCACTCCGATCCCTCCATTCTAACCGTTTCTTGAATTTTCTGGTCCCCCCCCCAACTCCCCCCTGGCTACCGAATCCGGTCAAGACTTTAAGCGGGACATTACAGATATATATTCTATTCAGTTATGAAGTTTCATTACAATCAGATCATCCGTTCGAAAGTTACACACTTCTCAATTTCCCGGATTCCCCTGCCCTCCACCCCCCCACCCAAAATGGTCAGATCAGAAAACTGATTATTCCTAAGTTTGTTTGGTTGGGTCTCTGATATGCCTGCCAAGTTTCATGGTCCTAGCACAACTGGAAGTACCCTCACTCGAAAAAATGTGACAAAATGCCCTAAATTTTCAAGTTTCCAGCGCCCCCACTTCCCTGCATATGGTCGGATCGGGAAACTGATTATTTCCAGGTTCGTTTGGTCGGGTCCCTGATATTCCTGCCAAGTTTCATTGTCCTAGATCATCTGGAAGTACCCTAACTCGAAAAGTGTGACAAAATGCCCTAAATTTTCAAGTTTTGAGCGCCCCCACTCCCCCGCATATGGTCGGATTGGGAAACTGATTATTTCCAGGTTCGTTTGGTCGGGTCCCTGATATTCCTGCCAAGTTTCATTGTCCTAGCTCATCTAGAAGTACCCTAACTTGGAAAAAAGTGACAAAATGCCCTAAATTTTCAAGTTTCCAGCGCCCTGCACTCCCCCGCATATGGTCGGATTGGGAAACCGATTATTTCCACGTTAGTTTGGTCGGGTTCCTGATATGCCTGCCAAGTTTCATTGTCCTAGCACATCTTGAAGTACCCTAACTCGGATAAGTGGGACAAGAAACTCGGACCGACCGACAGACCGAATTGTGATCGGTATATGGCACTTGAGCCAGAGGCTGCAAGTGCCATAAAAATCAGGGGTTTGTGGTTGACTGCGTTTGGGTTAACCTGGTAGCATAAATAAATCGGCAAAAGGCACAAACAAAAACTGGAAATGGAAGGTGAAGCAAAAATATTTTGGCCATGGTCAACAGGTGTTCAGAAGAAAGGCATTTTGCAATGCTGCAACTTCATTCTACATTCAACAAAATGGAAAAAAAATTAGATTGTAGAGAATAGTTAAGACCTTTCAATGAAAGCCCAATTTCACACAGTTGATACAGTAAGTGTAGAGGCTGGAAAGAAGCATCAGGAATTGCATGCATTTCATTCACAAGGGGTGGCAAAAATAGCAAGGTATCCTGTGGTTACATAATTTGAGGTTGGTGACCCCTACTATGACATTGAGAAAATTTTCTCTAGGCTGGTTAAGAACAACAAACATTTTAGCAGCTGAACAGCTAGCTTTCTTACTTTAGGGGCTCACACACTTTGAACAGTTTGTGTAAGTCACGACAAATCCATGCCACACTCAAGACACATTGCAATTCAAGTTTAAATTACCCGACGTTTTCTCAGAATGTAGAGTCAATAAAGAAGGATACTAGCTGTAGTAGACAGTAATACTAGAGGGCTTTTGGTTGAAAACGGCCAGAAAACGGCTGAGAAAATGGGATGAAATATTTCGAGTTATTACGATTTTAATATAGAAAAAAATTTCTATTAACACATAGGCTATAGCGTTATTTTTTTTAGACTTGCTGCACTGCAGTACAAAGACACTGTTCCAAATATTTGCCAATAGATCGAGCTAAATGACAAAAGTTGCAAGACGTAATATACAGATCTAAGTTTTTTATTGTAATTATAGAAGACAAGGAAATGATTTTGCAGGAATAAACATCCATGAATCCAACTGGGATACTTGGCGCATTGCATGTCACTGGCATGACAAAGCTCCATTTTAAATCGAAATCAAAGACACAAAAATTAAACCTGTTCCTTATTTTTGCTTACTAACTTCTCACGAACTGCTAGAAAATGTCAAAAGAGTAATGCATCTAGAACAATCCCCTTCCAACGCCTTCATGAGTCACGATATCTAAGATTGCTTGGGACTGGAGAATGGAACACATGAAGGTGTGTGTGCAGGTTACGAATTCACATCATGAATACTCAGAAGTGACTTAAAGTTTAACCGAAAAGAACAGGGACAGGACAATCTAGTTATCCATCACTTGTTCACTTAAATTGGTTTCAAGGCCCGCTGAACATGCGTTACTTCGTTGTTCCGCTATTCACGAATATTCGATTTTCAAAGAGTAGAATTTCCATGTGATTTGTCGTACCTCTATGCACTTGTATTTTGTTGTATCGCTTACGAGAAAGATCTATGTTGTTTTTTTTCTTCAGGACTAAGCCATCGTCACCATTTTTTTAATCTCACCACTGCCCACTAAAAAGCGGCGTTTGTGTTGAGATTAAAATTTCCCGCGTCATAGTAGAATTTACGCTGTGGGGACGGTCGCAGATATTCTGAACGTCACAACTAGAGCAGATCGTGGAAAATTAAAAAAATCCCTTTGCAGAATCCATATAATTCAGTGTATTGAATTAAATGACACAAAAATAAGTGTCAAAAAATGACACTTTAACTTTTTCAGTTAAAGTTTAACAAGGAATAGCGAACACACGGTGTAAAGTGCCATCTATGTATTAAGAACACACGGATCTGACTTAGGGAAGAAGAAGAAGAAGAAATCCATTGAGCGGGCTGAAATCGGTTGATTTTTTTTTCCATTCTGCTGCCAAATTTGTAAACTGTGTTTGTAAAATACAATTCGTAAATTTAATTTATTGTTCCCTCTCCTAATAGCCGCGTTAGTTTCCGGCGTTCTTCGTTGTCGGTACGAAAATCACCACTTTAAATTTTTCATAATTATTAGTGTTTTCTTTGATAGAATGAAGAATCGCCATTCCACGAAAAGTAGAGCTAACTTAATATTTGCAACAGCAGCCGCAATACAGCACAAAACATGGATTTTAGTATAACAGGCCCACCGTTTTAATATTTTTTTTTGCGAATTTTGATAATTTGTGCCTAGCTACCGAACCGAGATGTTGAAACTGAATTTCCACCTCCTTTCGTCATTTCACGAACGACGAGTGAAACTGCAGTTCAACCGAAAATAATAGAACGCCCCATTTTCGGAAGCTCAGCGCCGTAAATGAACGGCGTTACAAAGAAAGCGCTTGTAGTAACACAACGATTAGAATGGCGAACCGAACGACGAAAACGAACGCGGCTTATGTATATATAACTCGTATGACACCGATTGACTTCTCTAGCTGCAAGCTGTTTGGTATTTGACTAAAGAAATTAATTGATTGATTGATTGACAAATCAGATTACTCGTAAAAACATGTGTTACCCTTCATCCCACGTTCTGTAAATCGACGAAAAATCAAATAATAGAAAATCAATCAATCAAATTTATTTATTTCGTGATATCACACATCACAAATTACACTAAAACAAGACTATTCTTTAATATCGTCTCATTATTCGGTGGCTCGGGGGAATAGCACAGTTGACGGAAAAGGCGGTAAAAATGGCCGGAACGGCATTCAGTGTTCTCGCGTATTGCCTTTAAAAGTGGTACACTCCATATGGTACACTCCATAATATTCAAATCTTTGTTGTCAAAATTTTGCTCTTCGGTTGTTCAAGAAGTTTCTAAATCAATCTGTACCGCCTATGGGCGCATCGTCCCCAACCGGGGGCGCTATAATCGTAAGGCTTTGGAAAATCGTACAGCACCTTCTGCGCTCCTTCTATACTGTTTCGTTCTGGTGTCACTCATGTTCTGCGAAAGAAGGAGATCAAAAAGATGAGATCATGTTATTTTAAATATGCAAAGCACCTGCTCCATTTGTCAAAATTATGCCATAACTAGACATTGACGGAGAAGTTCAAAGTTGAAGATGCAAGTATTATCCTTTTGGATGTTTCTTCGTCGTTATCAAAAATCATTGACAACAGAGCCCAACCAGCGCACAACCTTCTACACTAGTTCCTAGCCGATGACTGAAAATTAGGGTCTTCTTTTTTGTGTATTGGCGGGTTAGAAATAAATTACTTACTTACTTACTTATATCTGTTCTTTAGCAATGCTAAAGAACAGAACAAACCGTACGGTGAGGACTTCTTCTAACCACAGGCCCGCTTCATTAAATTGTTCGAGCTGCCCGAGTTCTCACCATACCATCTGACTTAATTAGAATTAATCTAACTGGCCGGGATGTAATATTTCCAAATCAGCAACAACTTTACTGCTAATCGTAGAAAAGGATTTTTTTTTCTTAAAGGACACTTGAACAACGAAACCATACTTGAACACACAATGGAGAATGCATTTACAGACATGGCCACGGAAAGCATTCTTCTCCTGAGCATGACGTTTTCAAAATAGGGATGTTCGTTTCTGGAGGTTTGCACATGCAGACTCATGTAGCGTTTCCACGGACAAGAAATCCCGTCGAGTAGAAAGGAAATCCGTTCGACTCGAAAGGCTTCCGTTGGTGAAGACGAATAGAAAAAAAGTCTAGCGGGACGGGAATCCTTTCATGATGAAAAGAATTACGGTCTACTTGAAAGGAATCTTGTCGGCGGCGCTGGTAAAAAGTACTAAGAAAATGTCTAACTAGCTCTGAAGGTCAGCAATCATCAGTACTGATGTCATAAATGCTCTCAAAACATTTTTTTATTGGCTAGTGAATTTGTTTTTGTCAGATTTTCTGGTTTGAAGAATTTCTTTTTTTCCCTCTGCGTGTAAACATAATCCTGTCACCAAGATCGGATTCTGTTCAAGTTTTCCTGTACTTGTAAACGCTGCAAGACAAAAAGCGCAATTCATTTAAATCTTGTACAGCGCTGGTCGGATCGTATTGGAATATCTTCTAGATATATGTTTGGGCTTAACTGGTTAAAAAATATTCCAGAAGAAGGGTTGATTGGAGACATTTGTTCATTTCTAAAATTGTTCGGTACTGAAATAAGGACAGATGCAAAATGGAGCAAAAATCATGGCTTGGAAACAGTATTTCGTATTTGGATTGAGTTTTCTGCAGGCAATGTTAACGGAAGTCATACAGATAGGGATGATACTTGGTACTCTTCATTCAGGTGACCTTTAACAACCGTCTACCTTACTTTACTGACTAAAGCTAAAATTGCTGGTCCAACCCACCAGGTGCAAGTTCTAAGACGCAGCATAATTACATTTAAGCCACTAGAAACGTAAGAACAGAAGTGGTTTTTACTAGTGTAATATTTACTGTTTATACTATTTTATACTATTATATACTATTTTACTGTTTCCGAGTGTACCATTTTTCAATTGCCCATTTTTACGCTGGAAAAAGTCTTTATCAGCGAAAGTACAAAGATTCGAAAACTGTCCTTGTATTTCACGCAGATTTAAATGCACCATCAGAAAGCTGTGCTGATGAATTAATCACACCACGTGGCTAAAAAATCTGTGGATTAAGTCGAATTGTTCAATTTCACTTGCAAATTCCGCCTGCAACCTGAAATTCTCAGCCACTATTGCCTGTCTAATTAATAAGAAATGTTGGGAAGTTTCTCAAGTTAGCTTTGAAACACCGAAGAGGTTTCTGCTGATGGACGAAGTTGGGGTGGATATAGTTTGTTCGTAGAGTGATTTATAACCCCTCTGTATGGGATATACTTCAAGAGGAAATAAGAAATTCGAGTCATCTGGCATCGTTCAAGCGAGGGGCTGCTCAGTTATGTCGCAAGGTGTACACGGTCAATGCCTCCGTGCCTCCGGCCTGCCTCCATGCCTCTGAGCCTGCCTCCGTGCCTCCGGACCTGCCTCCGTGTCTCCGGGCCTGCCTCCGTGCCTCCGGGCTATCTGTATCGCAGATATGACCGTGTTTCAGGGTTAAGAAAACATGTTGAATCCAGATCTGAACTTTGTTTTCTCACCGGACAAGCAGTTCGGCCGGAATCCGGCGAATCGATGTAAAAATGTATTCTGGAGTCGAAAAGTTTGTCAACATTTAGGGAAGAATATCTGCTGAATCAATTTATGGGACTTATTTTGTTGCGTATTGGGAGTTTCAAAATATGTACGCCGTTAGGGCATTTCTGAGAGGCAGGCCAGAGACACGGAGGCAGGCCGGAGGCACGGAGGCAGGCCGGAGGCACGGAGGCAGGCCTGGAGGCATGGAGGCAGGACTGGAGGCACGGAGGCAGGCATGAAGGCACGGAGGCAGGCCTGGAGGCACGGAGGCAGGTACGGAGGCAGGGCCGGATGCCCGGAGGCAGGCCCGGAGGCACGGGCACACATACGAGGCACATGTATGAATCAGAATCTCAGTTCAAATTGTTTGGAAATTTATGGGCTTCACTTTTTAATATAAGAAAAACAAAAATTTATTGCCTTAAAGCCTTTCTGAATTTTTAGCATTTCTGTTCGATCTTCTCTATATCCGGAGCACTTATTTTGAATATATGAGAACGAACAATTTTTAATTTTAAGTTGAAAATCTTTTCCTTGTAGAACTCGAACCTTCTTTCCACTGATATACAATTAGGCTGGGTTTCGTTAATCCTAGCTCTTGAAAAACAAAATCTGAAATCGTAACAGGTAATTGGACTATAGTTTAAATTTAGTGTCGGTATAGCCTGTATCTCAGAAACGTCCCAACGACCGAAATGTGCCGTACGATATTCGTTTTCAGCTTCTTTTTCGGTTTTCTAAATTCCAAGACCTCAGTCACAGAAGACTTTGAAAATCACTTTCCTGTGTGGATGCTGCTCACTTGTGTCACAAGGTGTGTACGTGTCCCTGCCTCCGTGCCTCCGAGTCTGCCTCCGTGGGCCTGCCTCCGGCCTGCCTCCGTGCCTCACTGCCTCTTGGTGTACGCCAAAACTTTCAGTGAGCAGCCCCTCGCCGTCAAGGCTACAGCGAGGAGATTTTTCCTTGCAAAAGAATAGTTATGATGCGTGAGTGTTTTTCGTAAGCAGAATGTTTGTTGTGTATATCTGCACCGTGTATTAATGGTATGTAGAATAATGTAAAAATATTGTTACCAGAATAGGTAGAATCGAGAAGGCTGCCACCTGCGTTCAACAAGCCTTTGGGGCTATCTTTAGCCGGTGCTGCAAAATGTTTTGTACACATGTGTAAAATAAAATTTAATCTAATCTAATCTAATCTAGTATGTTCGTATAGCTTTTGTTGCATGATGGCCTTATGACTCTAATATGCAAAGATATTACTTCTGTCCTAAATGTGGTCATAAGGATGAAAGCGTAGTTCATTTGATGGATGATTGTGTGGAATGGAATGAATGGAGAAAGGAGGTATTTGGTGAGAGAGTGCATAATGAGGAATGGATGGTAAGGCTGATGAAGGATGAATGTTTTGTTACTGTGAAAAACTTGGACGTTACTTGAGGCTTGCGATGGAGCATAGAACCAGATTTTTAGAATAGGAACAGTGTTTAGTTCTGTAGGTTAGTGAATTTATTATACAATGTTTGTTGTCATGGACCACGGGCTTTTTTCGGTAATTACGTTCTATTCTATTCTATTATTCACCCATTCATACACGTGGTTTGCAAGTCGGCCGCCAGGTGGGGATGATGCTGACACATTCTACATACATTCTCTACATACATTCTACATACATTCTATTACACTCTACATACATCGTTGATACCGAACAATTGAAGAACGCCAGAGCTTCTTTCAAAAACAAACCAGTGCTTTTTCGTCCGTGGTCGTGGGGCGCCGAAAAATAGTGGGGTCTATAGCCCCATAGGCTCTATACGAGTAGTCCGAAACAAGCCGATGATCCTAAGGAAGAACACAAAACGTCACCCAAACAAATACTCAAAACTGGCTTTTAACCAATCAACATCATTTGTTGTGATGGACGTTTCCGGTTCCGGTTTTTTGGGGCTTTCTTAGCAGGTGCTGCAAAACTTTTGTACATATGTGTAAAATAAAATTTAATCTAATCTAATCTAATCTAATCTAGTATGTTCGTATCGTTTTTGTTGCACGATGGTCTTATGACTTTAGTATGAAAAGATATTATTCACCCATTCATACACGTGGTTTGCTAGTCGGCCGCTAGGTGGGGATGATGATTACTACTGTAAATTCTACATACATCGCTGATATCGAACAATTGAAGAATGCCAGAGCTTCTTTCAAAAACAAACCAGTGCTTTTTTGGTCCGTGGTCGTGGGGCCCCGAAAAATAGTGGGGTCTATCGCCCAATAGGCAGTAGTTGTCTATACATGAGTAGCCCAAAACAAGCCGGTGACCCTAGGGAAGAACACAAAACGTCACCCAAACAAATACTCAAAACTGGTTTTTAACCTATGTAAACCAATCAACAATGTTTGTTGTGATGGACGTTTCCGTTTCCTCGGTAAGCTCACAGCGATTTCATCCTTCGTCGGCACGATAAGTTAGTCATCAAGAGTGCCCTGAGAACGAACTTTTAGTCCTACCTGAAACAGCAGCTCGGCTATCCTCAAACCAACCAATCCACGCTAGCAGGGGAAACCAGAGAAGCTATTCTCCACCGTGAAGAGACTAGAAGACAGTCCCGTAAAAGTGTCTCATCCAGATCGATAGGGAACCGTGAGGCTTGCGCGCCGCTCCACAAAAGCCGGCTAAGAACAACTCGTTATACATTTGACTTTCATAAGGAGTAGGTATGGATTAAGTGGGATAACTGACAAAAAAGGAACAAGTCTGTGGAAGTTCAATAACGACGCCGGAAAGAAACATGCGAATGAAAGGGCACCTGATAAGGTGAATCGAGTTAAGCGGAAAGATTCCTTTTTTTTTCTATCTGCTGCAAAGAAACATGAATTTGACATAAAAATCGGTCGAAAAGACGATTCTCAAAGGCCCTGTCTTACGTATGATACTAACGCAACCTACTTCCATAATCGGTATCGTGATTTCCAAGGGCCCACGATCATTCTTATCTCAAGGGTTTTGCTTACAAATTATGACAACAAACCCACGAATTGGCAAGTCCCTACTTTCATCCTCTGGCCGAGCCTTCCAAGTGCCATATGAGCTTCTAGCTCTTGTTAAAATGACTTATTCATTAGCTGCGTTTTTGCCTTTTCTCCCTAGGTCGGTTAACCTACTTATTTGCCACTATTGACCGTTTTTTCGTCTCGCCGGTCGGTTCGACTGATCTCTAAAAAACGGCTTATAAGAAAAAATGGCGTCTTACCGTCGCCGGCGCCTATCTCTCCAATGAAAGTTTTGAATTTCGCGCCGTGCCAAGAGCGGAGGTCGGTTGGACGGCGCGCCCGCCTCAGTCCACAGGTCGGTTAACCGACCGGCAAACCGAGCCAAAAAAACAGCTTCTAAAAACCGAAGAAAGAAAACGACTTATAGTGGGAAATCTTGAAGGTCGGTTAACTGGATGACGGCAAAAACGCAGCTATTGTGGATCTTAGCTTCTACATGTACTGGAAATTTTTAAAAACCCCTACGACACGCCGTTCCGGAGACACACGAGTTGCTCAAAGATCGAACCGCCACGAGAACGGTCAAAAAGAGCTAAGCGACATAAAAACCATCAGTACATTGGGGCCGGCTGAAAACGGGAAGGGAACGGAACGACGCGGTGCAGGAGGAACGATTACTAAAAACGGGAACGCGTACTAAAAAAGGGAACAACGGAATCTTGAACATTGAACCGGGAGGAACACTACTAAAAGGGGGAACGCTGCACCGTCTTTCTTCTTTTTAGTAGTTTGCTTGGGGATCGACTAAAAACTGTTTTTATTCGCATGAAACGCGGCTAAGTTCCGTTCCCTTTCCGTTTTTATTCGATCCCCAGTATATTCGGTAAAAAAAAAAAACTTTTTCTTCTATCTGCTGTAAAGAAATATGTATTTGACATAAAAATCGATCAAAAATCGATTCTTAAAGGACCTGTCTTGCCTATAATACTAACGCAACCTACTTCCATAATAGCTCCATATATTTCTAAACCCGGAGACCCCAATTTCGTACGGTACATTCTAACCCCTCTAACAAAACCACTCTGATTTAGAAAATGGAGAAAAAGTAGAATTTTCTATGCTTTTTTTCGAGCGTCGGTCGACTGTCGACACATCGAGTTCTTTTTATACTCATGAAATAAAATACTGCAAACATTTGTGGGGCAAAACAAAGAAGAAATCGAATTCTGCATGATTTTTGTCGGGCCTCGGTATTCTCTACGGCATATCTGGTTTTTATGGCACTTGCAGCCTCTGGCTCAAGTGCCATATACCGATCACAATTCCGTCTGTCGGTCTGTCGGTCTGTCGGTCTGTCGGTCGGTCCGAGTTTTTTGTCCCACATATCCGAGTTAGGGTAGTTCCAGATGTGCTAGGACAATGAAACTTGGCAGGCATATCAGGGACCCGACCAAACTAACCTGGAAATAATCAGTTTCCCGATCCGACCATATGGGGGGGAGTGCGGGGCGCTGGAAACTTGAAAATTTAGGGCATTTTGTCACACTTTTTCGAGTTAGGGTACTTCCAGATGAGCTAGGACAATGAAACTTGGCAGGAATATCACGGACCCGACCAAACTAACCTGGAAATAATCAGTTTCCCGATCCGACCATATGGGGGGGAGTGCGGGGCGCTGGAAACTTGAAAATTTAGGGCATTTTGTCACACTTTTTCGAGTTAGGGTACTTCCAGTTGTGCTAGGACCATGAAACTTGGCAGGCATATCAGAGACCCGACCAAACAAAATTAGGAATAATCAGTTTTCTGATCCGACCATTTTGGGGGGGGGGGGGTGGAGGGCAGGGGAATCCGGGAAACTGAGAAGTGTGTAACTTTCGAACGGATGATCGGATTGTAATGAAACTTCATAACTGAAGAGAATATATATCTGTAATGTCCCGTTTAAAGTCTTGACCGGATTCGGTAGCCAGGGGGGAGTTGGGGGGGGGGGAGACCGGAAATTTCAAGAAACGGTTAGAATGGAGGGATCGGAGTGAAACTTGCTGGGAAGAACAAGCATCTGCTCTAGATAAGTCCTTTAGACCATTGTACTGGATCCGGACACTTATGGGGGGGGGGGGGGGTCCCGGAATTCCGGTGATGGTGGTTTTTTGGATTTTCACGATGAAACTTGGCAGGCATATCAGGGAAACAATCAAACTGACTTCAAAATAAAAATATTGTCGATCAGATAGTGGTGGGGGAGTGGAGGGAGGGGAATCCGCAGGGGAATCCGGGAAATTGAGAAGTGTGTAACTTTCGAACGGACGATCGGATTGTAATGAAACTTCATAACTGAACAGAATATATATCTGTAATGTCCCGTTTAAAGTCTTGACCGGATTCGGTAGCCAGGGGGGATTTGGGGGGGGGGGGGAGACCGGAAATTTCAAGAAACGGTTAGAATGGAGGGATTGGAGTGAAACTTGCTGGGAAGAACAAGCATCTGTTCTAGATAAGTCCTTTAGACCATTGTACTTGATCCGGACACTTATGGGGGGGGGGGGGTCCCGGAATTCCGGTGATGGTGGTTTTGGGGATTTTCACGATGAAACTTGGCAGGCATATCAGGGACCCAATCAAACTGACTTCAAAATAAAAATTTTGTCGATCAGATAATGGTGGGGGGAGTGGAGGGAGGGGAATCCGAAATTTTCAGTCATGCGTAATTTTGGAATGGGTGATCGGATTCGAGTGAAATTTAAGAATTCAACAGAGGACATTTCTCCGATGATTTTTTTCATATCCGGACCGGATCCGGCAACTATTGGGGGGGGGGGCGGAAAATACGTGCCCCGTTTAGAATGGAGGGATCGGGATGGAATTTTGTGGGAAGAACAAACAGATGCTCTAGGTAAGTCATTTGCTGAATCGGATTGGCTACGTGCACCGCGGGGGAGCTGGGTGGGGTGGGGGGGGGGGGGGGGTGGACCGGAAATCTCGAGAAACGGTTAGAATGATGTTATCGGAGTGAAACTTGCTGGGAAGAACAAACATCTGGTCCATGTAAATCTTTTACATTATTTGACTAAGTCCGGACACTTGAGGGGGGGGGGGAGGAGGGGTATCCCGGAATTCCGTTTTTTGGGGGATTTTCACAACGAAACTTGGAAGGCATATCAGGGACCCGGTCAAACTGACTTGGAATAAAAAAAATATCCTCGATATGATAATCTTGGGGGGGGGAGTTGAGGGAGGGGAATCCGGAATATTGAGTCATGCGTAACTTTGGAACGGGTGATCGGATTCGAGTGAAATTTAATAATTAAACAGAGGACATTTTTCTCTTGTGACCTTTTTCATTTCCGGACCGAATCCGGCAATTATCGGGGGGAGGGCGGAAAATACTTGACCCGCTTAGACTGGTGTGATCTGGATCGAACTTCGTGGGAATGACAAACAGATGCTCTGGATTAATCATTTACAGAACCGGATTGGCTCCGGTTATTGTGGGTGGAGTTGGAGGAGGGGGAGGGGGGTCTGGGATTCCGGTGATCGCGCGTTAAGGTACTTCCAGATGTGCTAGGACGATGAAACTTCGCTGGAATATTGGAGACTCAACAACATTTGCTTAGAAATTGCTACTTCCCAAATCCGATTATTCCTTAAAGTACCAATCTTGACCACAAAGTAAAAAAAATACTTTTAAGCAATATATGCATTTTCGTGATGCCCATCAGCCCATTAGCAGTTTTGCCTCAAGGGTTTTGCTTACAAATGAAGTTCCAGCTCCCTTATAGCGCGCATCTCAACCGCAAAGTCGAAACTTACTTTTGATCAATCAAATCATCTTGACACATGCAAGTGCCATATGAGCTTACAGCTCTTGTTTTTATACATAAGGAATGCGGAAGAAATAAAATTTTGTAACTCACTGATTTTCGCTACCTTTGATGCGTATCATGCTGTCGGCGGTTGTCTGCGATAAGTTTCATCGAGAAAATTTTTTATGCAAATGTTGCTATGTCTTTGCTAAAAGTCAACGGGCCTGGAAAAAGGCTTAACACGGGCAAAGCCTTGGGCAGTTTGTCGAACCCAGAACCTAGTTTTAGAGTATTCAGCTACATTGAAATGCTGGTACCCCAACAGCAAATAGTGCGAGAGGTCCTTTAACATCGAAGTCGTCACAGAGAAAACAAGCAGAGCTCAGATTAAGGTCCTTCGTTCGTTCAATACACCGTAAAAAGTTTCTCTGAAAGGTTAAGCTAACTGCAGTATTTGCTACTGGGATTAATCTTATCTCTACTGAGATAAGATTAATCCAAATTACAGCTAGGATTATCTTTTTAGAGACAAGATAATCCCAGTAGCAAATACTGCAAGATTTTTTTTACAGTGTACTCCTCTTCTATGAATGAGCCGATTTGTATGGCAAAAAAAATTCCGATGAAGTTATCTGTGCAAATGGGACTGATGGGGATCCCTCTTTATTCCGGGTTCCGGGTGAACTACTTGTCCGGCGAGAAAGTAATTTTCATATTCGAATTCAGCATGTTTCCTCACCCCTAAATTGACTATCTCATTAGCTTTTAAAAATATTTTTTGTCGTCCCTTAATTTGAAACCCCTCCCCCAAACCTAAATATAGGGCTACAGAGCCCATCTTAGAACTTTGCCTGTACTTTGACCCAAAGAGTCATCGTGCCAAATTTGAACAAAATATCTCAACCCCTTCGAGAGTTATCGTGCTAACAGATGGAGGGACGACTTTGCGATGTCATAGGTATCGCAGGGACGTCACGACTAGGGGAGGGGGGGTCCCCCCGAATGTTGTCTGCCATTCCGTAAAAATAGCCGAGTCGGCGCGCGAAGTGCCACGATTTTTCGTCATAACAGTCGATTTTATTCTTGGAAACAGTCAATTTTTTTTTAAAACTGTCGATTTCTCTTAAGAGTAGTCAATTTTAAAACCAAGACCAAAGGTGTCGATGGGATCCCAAGAACCTAATATTTGATCCAGACAATTGGGTCTTGTCTGCGCCAGATCCAGTCTTGGCCAGGCTCATCATTAGAGAAGACCAAGTTCAGATATACCTCTACAAGCCACATCTATTTTGACGATACTGACCGAAACTTCCTTCTTTATATTCTTCTGCCAAATTTCCGATTTCGGCCGAATTCCTAGAAAACTACTTGTCCAGCAAAAAAAGAAAATTCAGAAACGAATCCAGCGTACCTCCTTATCCCTTATAAAGAACATATAATCAACTTTAAATAAAACTTTGACTTAAAAAAAATCCCAGTTACAACCAGATTCCGAACTAATTATATGCCCGGGTAAAAAACGATTGACATATACAGACTCAGCCTCTCTTCTTAGGGATCGACTAAAACCAGGAAGGGAAGGGAGCGCGAGAAAAGCAGGAAGGCATACTAAAACCAGGAAGGGCACACTAAAACGAGGAAGGCTGTCGCCAGAATTCGCCGCACCGTTCCCTTCCTCTGTTTAGTATTCGTCGAGGGGTTGGCAACTTTTCAAACCAAATGTTCACCATACCTTCCTCGTGTTAGTACCCTGATATGGGTAGGCATTAAGGTCAGTGAGGGGTCGGCAACTAAACAAATTCTACTTCACCTTTTCATTTCTCGTTCTTACGGTAGGCGACTAAAATCCTCCGAGTCCAGCGAGGGGTGGGCAATTAAGATATTTCAAGTCCATCATTTCCTTCCTCATTTTCGTGCCTTGAAAGCACTAAAACGAGGGAAGGGATGGTGAACTTTTAATTTGAAAAGTTCCGACCCAGAAGACTAATTTGAAATTTCCAATTCCGGTCCTCGTTTTAGTACTCTCAAGGTACCAAAACGAGGAAGGAAATGGTGGACTTGAAATATCTTAGTTGCCGACCCCTCGCTGGACTTGGGGGATTAGTCGCCTACCGTCAGAAAAAGAAATGAAAAGGTGAATTACAATTTTGACAGTTGCCGACCCCTCACTGATCTTAATGCCTACCCCTGTCAGGATACTAAAATGAGGAAGGGATGGTGAAGATTGGGTTTGAAAAGTTGCCAACCCCTCGAAGAATACTAAACAGAGGAAGGGAGCGGTGCGGCGAATTTTGGCGACAGCCTTCCTCGTTTTAGTATACCCTTCCTGGTTTTAGGATGCCTTCCTGCTTTTCTCGCGTTCCCTTCCCTTCCTGGTTTTATAGTCGATCCCCTCTTCTTACCCCTAAATCTGTCATCTAATCAACTTCAGATAAAATGTTTGCTTTTAACAGATTTTCCGATTTGGGCCGTGTTCCGGGCGAACTAGTTGTCCGGCGAGAAAATGGTTTTCACAATCGTGTTCAGCATGTCTTCTTACCCTTAAATCGAACATTTAATCAACTTCAAATGAAATTTTTACTTTTAACCAACTTTCCGGTTTTTGCCAGATTCCAGAGGAACTGATTGTCCGGCAAGAAAATGGTTTTCATCATCGTGTTCAGTATGTCTTCTTACCACATAATAGACTGTCATATTAGCTGTTTAAAAAATATTTTGTTTGTCCCTTAATCTGAACCCCCACCCCCACCCCTAAATATACGGCTACAGAGCCCATCTACGAACTTGACCTTATCCTTGACCCGAAGAACCCTCACACCAAGTTTCATCAAAATATCTCATCCCTTCGAGAGTTATCGTGCCAACAGACGGACAGACGTACAGCTTTTGCGATGTCATAGGTATCCCTCCACTTACGTTTTCGGATCCCAAAATAGTAGTTTTCTTAAAATCAGTCGATTTTTCGTGAACACAGTCGTTTTATCTGCAAAACAATCGGTAAAAATGACCAGCCAGTCGGTAAATACCTTGCCCCCCCCAAACACTTTGGCTAGTAACGCCTCTGGCGAGAGGTCCTTTAACATCGAAGTAGTCACAGAGAAACAAGGAGAGCTCAGATGAAGGTCCTTCGTTGGCTCAATACACTAAAAAGTTTCTCTGAAAGGATTAAAGTTAACTGCAGTATTTGCTACTGAAATTAATCTTATCTCTACTGAGATAAGACTAATCTAAATTACAGCTAAGATTAGATTTTGAGAGACAAGATTAATCCCAGTAGCAAATACTGCACGATTTTTTGACAGTGTACTCCTCTTCTACGAACGAGCAGATTTCTATGGCAAAAATGTTTCCGAAGAAAAAATCTGTGTAAATGCAAATGGGGACTAACGGGGATCCCTCTTTACTCTTTATCTGTATAGTATTCAAAGTTTCATCAAGCCACAGGGAGGGATGGTTAGACAGGAAGTGAAATTTTGAGATCAAATCGCTTCTGACATGCGTGTCCTTGTGATTTCTCGTAAGATCGAGTTCTATTGACTCTGTCAACTAGAAAGTTCAATACAATTTCAGGTGTAGTAATCAGTGTTGCCACCTGTCGCACGATAGTGTGAATTGTCACTCTATTTTGTTTTTGTCACTCTTGTCCTACATAGGACATAAAAATCACTCTATTTCATAAAACGTCCAAATGTGTCATTTTTGCAGCAGGATTACGACTAGAAGGGACTATTTCAAGTTTCTTGGGGAAAATAAATTAGGATTTTTCATTTTTGCAGAGGCGATTCAGACCAGGGACCGTTTACTTTTTTAAAAATGAAAATAAAATTTCACCCCCATTTCACTCTCTGTTTTCGGCCAAAAGTCACTCTCTAATTGTTTTTCATGTGGCAACCCTGGTAGTAATCAGAATCGGAATGCTAACTCTCCGGCGCCTTGCCACTTTTCGGGATCCCAAAACGTAAGTGGGGGATAGCTATGACTTCGTAAAAGTTGTCCGTCTGTCTCTCAACTTTCAAAAGGAATGAGATATTTTGATGAAACTTGGTGTGAGGATTCTTTGTGTCAAGGGACAGGTCGAGTTCGAAGGTGGGCTATGTAGCCCTACATTTAGTGGTGAGGGAGAGGGTTCAAATTTAGAGGCGAACATAATCATTTTTTTCAGAGCTAATGAGATAGTCTATTTAGGGGAAGAGGACATGCTGAACACGTATATGACAATCCTTTTCTATAGTTCGCCCGGAATCCGGCTGAAATCGGAAAATTTGTTAAAAGTTAAGGTTTTCTCTGAAGTTGATTATATAGAGGTTCCGTACAGGGATAAGGAGATATGCTGAATTCGTTTTTTGAGCTTTATATTTTCCCCGGACAAGTAGTTCGCCCGGAATCCGACCGAAACCGGAAATTGGCAGAAGTTTTGATCAATTTCGTCAATCATCAAATCAAATCGTTTATTGACAAACCAACTTCGTAGCTTTCTTCATCAGAAGACGCTAAATTACGCTGGTCATACAGTAATAAAATAAAAATTTATTACACTAATTACTCACGTTGTTGAAAATCTCTGTAAGAAAGGGCACAAACGAGTTCATGAACCTTGAACAACCTCTGACAGGCACTAGTTAATTTTGCTGTCCTGTCCTGCTATTTTTCGGAGCGTAGTCACCAAAGTAGATACGACGTATAGGGGTAAACTTACATGCTGAATCCATATCTGAACTTGGTTTTCTCAGATGAATAGCCATTGGCCTTAATGTGTTTCTAAATTTTAATAGTAAAGGATGTTCCTTCAGCCCAAGCTGACTACGAATCATATTTGACGGTGCAAAACGGATAAGCCAGCTACATTTTATTAGAGCTATATTTCGGCCCTTATTGGCAAGGGTCCTCTTCAGGCTCATTCTTCTTAAATATCCGATTTTGTGAACCTCTTCTTTGAAAATTGGTTGGAGTTAAAGCTGGTCCTGTGATTTTATTCTGGGCATGGCTGCTGTTTTTGCTGTTTGATTGCTGCTGTTTTGCTGCTTTGGGAAATTTGTACAGCACCTTCTGCGCTCCTTCTATACTACTTCGTTCTGGCGAAAGAAGGAGACTAAAAAGATGAGATCATGTTATTTTAAATATGCAAAGCACCTGCTCCTTTTGTCGAAATTATGTCATAACCATACATTGACGGAGAAATTCAAAATTCAAGACGCAAGTGTTACCCTTTTGAATGTTTCGTCATCACTTTCCAAACTCATGGACAACAAGGCCCAACCAGCACACGATGTCGTCCACTGCTTCCTGACCGAAGATTAAAAATTAAGTGCCTTTTTCTGTGTGTATATATGTGTTTTGTTTATTTTCTTTATTTTCGTCATTTACTCCGCCTTTTCAAAATGGTGGGTCATAAATAAATTACTTACTTACTTTACTTACTTATTGGATCAAACAGAAATATAGCTCTAATAAAATGTAGCTGACTTTTCCGTTTTGCACCGTCAAATTTAATAGTAAAATGTTCAAGGAGTCTGGCGAGGTCTTCTCTCGAGTTTCTTCGAAACCGAAATCTACAAGACCCAATTGTCTGGATTAAATCTTAAATTCCTGGGATCCCATCAAAACCTTGGGTGTTTTTTCTTTTGTCAACTCTCCCCGAACCGAAAGTGAGTTACGAGGGGCTGCTAACTTGGTGGGCCCAATGCACAACCCTTCCTGGGCACAGGGTATCTCCGTGACAGAAAAGCTGAATACAAAACTTTAGGACGGATACCTAGGACAGTTAAGTTTGACCGCCCGTTTCATCCTTTTAGCACGAAAACTATCGAAGCAGCTGTGAACTTTCGTTCAAACTTGGTGTGAAGATAATATGCGTCGGTATAGAGCTTAAGTTCGTAGATGAGCTTCGTGGCCTTATAATGGTAATTCTGGTATTCCTAGAAGCACCTTTTTGGTGGCCCATGATGTTCGCAGGAGCCGAAACATGGTTGAAGATCGGGGCAACGTCGGCAAGTAGGGCCGTTGCCATTCCCTTCGGCTGAGGGATATGTTCGGAAGACTTTGCGATGTGGTTTGTATGCGGTCGGAATGTGCATTGGATCCTATTAATTATTTGCGGTACACAGAGTAAATAATTAAAGATTGACAAATACAGATCGTTCACAATTTCTCTTTTTTTTTAGAGTTTCCTCGTTTATATAGAAAGACGACGTCAAGAACAGTTTCAAGAGACCACAAACAAACAGCATTATGGGTGCCAAAAGCTGTCTTTAAGATCAGGCTTGGATCATTTCTTGAGACTTTGGTACGGCTCACGATTCGAGTTAAGCAAATGGGCCCGTCGGCTATGGGGACGGTTTTTTATTTCGAAAGATAGAGGTGGGCAGACGATGTTCATTTGGAAAATTGCAGGGTTAAGGGAAGTCTGCCGTGGCAGAATGTGGTCGTCCCAGCGATTGAGAGTAAGTACTGTAAACACTTTGCGGGGTGAATTATAAGTTGTATTCAACGAGTTGGGAGTCACGAGCGAGTATAGTAGTCAGTTAAGACTACTTAACTTTGGGGAATCCAGTTTCTTTTTATGAGGTACGAAACGATGCCAAATCACTGACGTTCGAGCAGAAATATGCGTCAGTAAAACAAGCAGTCCTTTTGTCGCTGGCAAAATTTACATGTATTGCGGAAACCCTGAAACGATTGGCAGATAAGGAACAAAATATCTCAAACAGTTCACATTTTGAAACCAAGTTCTCTATTTCGTATAGTTTTTGATTGTTTCGCGGTTGTTTGAAATGCAGAGGATCCCAACGGCGGCTGTCCGGAAGTTTTCATAGAGCGCGAAGGGAAAACCATGAAAACATTTTATGTCGATTTTTTAGCAATAAAAAAAAAAAATCAGATTCACAGGTTTGGCCCGTGTCAGTGCTAGACGATTACATGAAATTTTGCTGTTCGAAATGACGAATTTTCGGTCCACATAAATTATTTTGTTCGAGAGATGTGGAGAAAATTCAGGGGGAACCTATACACTGATGACGCCCTGATTGGCACTGAAAAACTGTTGTCTGGCATGGACCTGTATGAAAGGCACAGAGAGGCTTACCCAGCTTGTCCATTTTTCGGTCAAAGAGGCTGGGATAAGCGCGGTTCTCACCTTTACGGCCACACAAGACCCGTCCGCCCTGACGTTAGCGTACCCATCTTCAGGTGAACAAAAGGGAAATTTGACAACCGGAGCAGTGTCAAGTTCAGAATTTATGTATTGTTATATGAAATAATAACCTAACGGTATATCGCGTTATTCCATTTGGGATTGGATTTGGGTCTGGAGGAATGGTGAGAAAAGGGGGAAGAGTAGGTGGTTGCGGGCTCTATCCTCCGATACTTAACAACCAAGGACGGGTTCATGCGGTTTGGATTCGGAATATATTACTATTCCGAACCCGAGGCGCATCAACCCGGACTAGGTCAGTCGCTTCCCGAATCTCAGCCGGGCTGTGATTAGGGGTAGAGAGAATAAAAAAAAGAAAAATGATTTTAGAAAAGTGTTTATAAGTTTTATGGGAAAATGTGGTAGAGAAGATTGGAGAAATATCCATCTTGGCGCTGACCGTCCTGGTTAAACCGGGTCCGCGTTTCGTTTAAATGCGGGCTCTACCCTCCGATACTTAACAACCAAGGACGGGTTCATGCGGTTTGGATTCGGAATATATTACTATGCGTCGGTGTAGAGCTTAAGTTCGTAGATGAGCTTCGTGGCCTTATAATACTCTTGACGACAAATCACTTTGCCAATGCAAAATCGCCGTGTACCTAGTGGAAGAACCGAAAGCGGCAACACAGCTGTCCCGAACGAGCGCCGTGATTGGTTGACACATGATTAGAGTTGTTGAGTTTGAGTCGTTAGTGAGACGTTTTCTCGTTCTTCCCGAGGATCACTGGCGTTTTCTGGACTTCTTCATATAGAGTATTGGCTGTGTGGCTGGGTTTTCGAATTAAAGAGAAAATGTATCACCCTAAAGAGTCAGTCGGTTTAGCGGTATGCTAAGAAGACATGCTTGTGTGTTAGCGTTTTGTCAAAAATGTGTGTTATTAAAACATACAACACTATACCCACTTGAAAGTTAAAATTCACAGGTCTGTGATCCCATCGGACTTTGGTCTTGTTCCACAGCGCATTCGTTTATAGGAAGTGAGCGCTGAATTTCACGGGGAGTGAGCTTCGTCAACAGAGGTTTATGCAATTCGCTCATTCGAGCATAGCTTAAAAGTTTCGGATAGAGGAAAGGGGGAAAACTGGTTTGAACAGCCAGAATAAAGTTTCACGCGAAGTTCCCTGTCAGCCTGCTGAGACAAGGGGAAAATTAGCCGTCTATTTGCAACGATCAGCCTTGGAGCTTGAAAAACTTTCAAAGGGCGCTAAAAGGAGAGCAGTCTAGTCTACCATAAATCCTTGATTTTGGGAAAGCCTATGCCAAACGCTGGATATACCTAGCGTTTGGTATACCCTATGCCTAACGCTGGATACACTATGCCAAATGCTGGATACTGGGACCCAATAAAATATTGATGATTTGAGTGAATCTCAGAAATCAACCAATCAGAATTCATCTGGAGTGAGGTAGGTTAGGGTTCAGGTACCAAAAGCTATCCGGCTTTTGGCATAGGGTATCCAGCGTTAGGCATAGGCTATGCCAAACGCTAGATATACCCAGCGTTTGGCATAGGGTATCCAAAAATCAGGGGTTTGGGGTTGACTGGAGCAGTCGGCTCAAAGGCGAGCTGATTATCTGAATACTCTTGATGACTAACTCTCCTTGCCGATGCAAAATCGCCGGGTACCTAGCGGAGGAGCCGGAACCAGTATCATAGCTGCTCCCAAAGATAGCCGTGATTGGTTGACACAGGGTTTGAGTTGCTGCGTTTGAGCCGCTACAGCGACGTTTACTCCCTTCTTACTGAGGATCACTGGCGTGTTTTGGACTTAGTCATATAGAGTATTAGGTGCTGGCCCACTAGAGGTAACTTAAAGCGTGTCCACGTGTGGAAAATGAGGAAAAAAGGTAAAAGTATAAATGTCCCGAGGCTCTACAGTTGGATCCACAGTATCGTTGGAATAAATTCGCAGAGCGAGTTATGGAACAGATCCGTGGATGTGGGATGGTTGAGTGATGCGATGGAAATCCTGTGATTGAAATGTGGGTGACCGGTAGGTTTAAAAAAAAAAAATTATGGAATAAAAATTTTAATTTTTGCTTGTTTTTTGTTGTTTTTGTTTTGGGCAGTCAAAGTTCCAACCTGATGTTGATTTTAAGGATTTGAAGTGATGTATAGAATCTCCTTGCTAGTTTTGTGTTGTTGTAAAGGAAGGGGATTTTAGGGAGTTTTTTTTTTTTTTTTTATCGGTGAGTGAAGGAATAAGTTTTAAGGATTTTGGTGTTTTTAACTGAAGTAATTTTTTTGCCACTGTAAGAGAAATTCTCTTAAAAAAAAACAAAAAAAACACTAAGGACAATGCAGACGACCATTTTTTGTAAGATAGCCTAAGAAAAAATATGTTTCAAACAGTACGCGTTATCGTTCAAGAAAGGTATCGCTTTCTAATTCTTTCCAGAAGTACCTCAAGGTTCGGCGGAAAATTTGCGATGTTCCAGCTCCAGCGCTAAAAAAATTTAAATTTCGTTTAGTTTTGTTTTTCGCTGAGGACAGTTTGCCGGAAGTGCAACCGAAATATCCGAAATTTTATTAGCTGATCAAGAACCCCCCCCCCCCCCGAGAATCTCGTTTTTTCTATTTTGTTTGTTTTGTACCGGATAAGTAGTTCGTTCGGAATCCGGCAGCAGCAAAAGGTTTTTTTAGCATAAGTTTTGTCTGGAAACGGTTAGAGTCGAATAGGGGTAAGAAAACACGTTGCCTCAGAATGTAACCCGAGTGTAACCTCAATGAATGAATGAACCTCAGAATGTAACTTGTAAAGAATGTAACCCGTTTCAACCGAAAAATACTAGCTTCCCTTTATAACTCCGTTGCAATACCCCAATTTCTTTACCTAGCTCCCTTCTGGCAAATATTCTCAGCTAGTGAAAAAAATAAACTCCGTTCCACTTTCTTCAGATTCTCCAAATACTTACTTCGGCTCCCGCCTTGGACAAGAAACACCAAAATGATGAAAATATATAACATAAGAGACCCTGAGCTTGCTATCTCTAACCTGATTAGCAAGTACAACTCAAAAATCCAGTCCCACCCGTGGAGTAAAATTCTCAGAGTTTGAGTGTATATGTATGTACTGGTGTTCAGTTTTTACTCAGTCAGAGAGTCTCAGTTTGTAATTGTCGATTTCTTGTGTGTTTCATATGAAAGTGTTTCGCTTTGCTTTTGTTTTTTTTCTTTTCGTTTTTGTACTCCGTCCATTTTCTGTTTGAAATGACGGGTGATAAATAAATAAATAAATAATAAATAAATCTACGTGATTTTCATGCTAGACGATCTTCGACCCGAATCCGACAAATCCGGATTTCGGTAGTTCATATGATTGCTTGATCTAGAAATTTCGAAAGAACTAGTACCTCCGATCGAACTTAGTTTATCTACACCCTTCTGATGATGGCATGGAAAATCTCCGTTTTCTTCGGACAGACCGTAATCCAGAGCAAATAATACTAAGGTGTAGCGCCAAGACTTGAAAAAAGTGACACACACTCGAATAGCAGCGACACTAGTGATAAGTCCCTACTAGAACTCATTCAGTCGTTCACCACAGAGCAAAATAACACTCGGAAGTAGCGCCAAGACTTGACAAATTGACACACACTGGAATAGCAGCGATACTATCACCACTGGCGATAGAGAACATCCCTACTGAAACTCATTCAGTCGTTCACGGTTCACCAGCGCTGGCTCCGATAACTTCATATTCTGAACATTGCAAAAAAATTATGGTCCGTTTGCAAAGCATGGATAGCATAGGTCTTGGCACTATTCTCTAGTGTTATTGTGCTCTGGTTCACCAGCACTGTCTCCGATAACTCCCATATTCCGAACACAGCAAAAACGATGCAACCTTCCCTGCTTCCTCAATGTGTGAATACCGCATCTTAGCTTTACCCGAATTTTTAAGACCGCAAGTGTTTCTCGCTTTGAATGTCGCGAGCGTACTGGGCGGCGCTACGAGTATGGTCCGTTTGCAAAGCATGGATAGCATAGGTCTTGGCACTATTCTCTAGTGTTATTGTGCTCTGGTTCACCAGCACTGTCTCCGATAACTCCCATATTCCGAACACAGCAAAAAACGATGCAACCTTCCCTGCTTCCTCAATGTGTGAATACCGCATCTTAGCTTTACCCGAATTTTTAAGCCCGCAAGTGTTTCTCGCTTTGAATGCCGCGAGCGTAGTGGGCGGCGCTACGAGTAAGGCCCGTTTACCACGCATAGAAAGCATAGGTCTTGGCGCTGCTCCCTAGTGTAATTTTGCTCTGCCAAGATATCTCCATCGCATAGAAAACATTCTATACTATTTCGTTCTGGCGTCACTCATGTTCTGCGAAAGAAGGAGATTAAAAAGATGAGATCATGTTATTTTAAATATGCAAAGCACCTGCTCCACTTTCCGAAATTATGTCATAACCATACATTGACGGAGAAATTCAAAATTCAAGATGCAAGTGTTACCCTTTTGGATGTTTCCTCATCGCTTTCAAAAATCATGGACAACAGGGCCCAACCAGCGCACGACGTCGTCCACTGCTTCCTGACCGAAGATTAAAAATTAAGTGTCTTTTCTGTGTGTTTATGTGTTTTGTTTATTTTCTTCATTTACTCCGCCTTTTCAAAATGGCGGGTCATAAATAAATTACTTACTTACTAAGTATAGATACCGCTCGGATGTAATAGTGGAGATTGTTGGTACAGTACTGGTGGTCAGGGAATTCGAGATAGTGCAATCAATGCCTGGAGATAATTAGAAAGCGCCAGTCTCCGACAGGATTATCTGTTATTGCTAATGGGGTATTTTGGCCTTATGGATAACCACGCTTTAATCTTCAAACGGTAATCACTAAATTAAATTGCTAATTATACTCGACTAGGACATGATGTACGATATGGTGGAATGATTTCATTACTCCTTCAGAAACACAGAACGAATACTCCAAAACTGACCGATATACACAAGTTACTGAACACACACAAGGAGAATGATGGCAAGAAGCGATGGAAGAGGGGATTTGGTAAGAAATATGGGAAAGAAGAATTATGGAGACCTTCGTCGGTTCGGAAGGTTCCTCAAGCAGGCTATGGAGCAATGACAGCGTTTTGGGTATGGAGCGAAGATGTAGTAGTTTATTCTGGGGATTTATTAAGGGTCAACTTCCAACATACGGGTTACATCGGAAAAGATCGAAACAGCCATTGAAAGAGTCGAGCTTGTTATTCCGATATCAACCGAGATAGCGGTGTGTTGACTGTTATAACTTTTCGAACAGAACAATTAACAATTAACCATGCATATCATCCTACGCCCCACAGTCTCGTTATTTTATGATAATCGTCACACAGAAAGTTAAAGGTGGATATGACTTTGTATCAACCTCTCTGGAGGTTGATACACTGTCAGAAGTTTCATAACAGACAACACAAGGATGCGCGGTTTCAACAGAATAAGATAGCACTTCGGATGTTATCTGTTGTGTTTGAAAACGTTATGCATGAAATGTTATGCATAACAAGCTTTGCTAGGAAACAGCCAAAAAAGCATCGTTTTTATCGTCATGAAGTCGGAAAACTAATCAGATGCTTTTTGGCGGTTTTTCGACTCTTCCTGATGGTAACTCTTATTATGCATAACATTTTGAAACACAACAGACAACAAGTGTTGTCTGTTACGCATTATCTGTTGAAACCACGCATCCTTGTGGTATCTGTTATGAAACTTCTGACAATGTATGAGTCATATCCACGGAGAACTTTCTGTGCGAAGATATATCGTATTATAACCGACCGTGGGCCATAGGATAATATGCATTACATACCTGTTCAAGAAAAGTTATTTGTTTTAATTGTAATAATGTGTGATTGTTGTTCTTATTATATTTTACTTTCTGCCGTGGGTCGTCTGGCTTTTTGGGGAAATAATTCAACCAGTACTGTGGGCCATAGGATAATATGTACTACATACTTGTTCCAGAAAAATTATAATATTGTGATTATATTGTGTGATTGTTGTTCTTATTATATTTTACTTTCCGCCGTGGGTCGTCGGGCTTTTTGGGGAAATAATTCAACACTCATTCGTTCATACGAGGGCAACGGAGAAGGTGGAAACGCTGGTGGGCAAAAAAAATATAAATATGTCTACCCATTTACGCAGAACTTGAAATTTGCCAACGGAAGTTATACCGTCGAGATTCAAACGCACATGTCATAAGACGCATGCAAACCGTTTCATTCCATGACGTAGCCTGTGTTGAGAGGGGGTGAAGTAGTTTCCTAAGTGCATAGAGCCAGCTTAAAGAAGTGTTTTAGGATTTGACTGTTATTGTATGTTTGAATGAACAAAATTTGATATTTTAGTACCCGATTTTGAAATATTCAAATTTTCAAAATCTGCGGCTTTGGAGGATTCAAATAAATGAAATTAAACGAGGATATTATCAAAGGGTTTTAGAATAAGAGGGATTTCAACTTAAGAAACAACGACAATCACTAAAGTCATAAACATAACCCGCAACAAACCGATCCAAAATCCTAAAGAACAGACTACCTAAAAAAAACAGCCCAAATTTTCAAAATGAATGCTAAAAATGCATTATAAACCAGGCATAAATACAAATAAATAGTAGCTGGTAATGCAACGCTAGAGAAAACAGCGACATTTGTGTCATCACGGAATCGAAGGATAGCAACGACTGGGTTGGGCATTCTGAGATGAATTAGGTAGAATGAAGGACAGGGTAGCGGGCATCACCAGACTAAGACTGGAGAGTCCGGCATGAATAACTGAGATTTTAGTTCGGCCCTCCTCGTGATTTAAAGTTCAAATTTATAGCCAGGGCCTGAAGAGGGCCCTTGCCAAGAAGGGCCAGGAGAAAAACTCAGTTTAGTATTCCGTTTCAAACATAAGCTTATAAGTAGTGAAGTTAAAGACAAAAGTGCTCCTCAGGCGGGGTTTGAACTCACGACCTTTTGCTTACCAGGCCACTGCACTGTCAAAAGTTTCTCGGAGTAAGGATTACAGTTAACTGCAGTATTTGCTACTGGGATTAATCTTTTCTCTATTGAGATAAGATTAATCCGAATTAGAGATAAGATTGTCTTTTTAGAGACAAGATTAATCCCAGTAGCAAATACTGCAAGATTTTTTTTTTACAGTGTGCTGTACCACTGAGCTACAGAGGGGCTTGTGAACATAAGTTTGCAAACCACTACAACAGTCAGACAGAACCGGGCTACACTGTCAGAAGTTTCATAATAGGTAACAGAAGGTCACGCACGGTACAAGTCCCTTGTCTAAAGTGCCATCTATGTATTATTAAAAATTTCCGTGACATGGGGATGTGAACTGGTTAGATGAATTTGCCTTCGGGCGGGATCACTGTTCCTATGGCCGGCTTCTACCAGACTTCCCCTCGGTAGCATCAGTTGGTAGAGCGACTGCCTTGTAAGCAGAGGGTCCTGGGTTCAAATAAAGGCTGAGGAGCATTTTTGTCTATCAGTTCATTACTTATTAAATGTAACAGGTATACATAACGTTTTACTCTGTAACGTTTAAAACACAACAGCTAACATCCCAAGTGGTTATTCAAACAATGTTTACAACGGGTACGTCAGCTACGATTCTATCAGTTCACGATTATCATCATTAGTTTACGATTCAAGAATCGTAGCTGACGTACCCGTTGTAAACATTGTTTGAATAAATGTTTCAAAGTCAGCTTGGGCTCAAAGAATAGTTATCCCAAGTGTTATCTGTCAAAACCACGCATCCTTGAGTTTTCTGTTAAGAAAACGTATAGAGACAGTAATACCACCAACCGTAAATTCGTCTAAGCATTTTACATACCTGTGTCGTGGGATAGAATAATATCATGTGAAGATGTAAAGTTATACACGTTGCCGTGAAAAATATCTGTCACGGTAAAAGTCCCTTCTATCTTTACATACGATTAACATCCGACAGTGTTATCTGTTAAAACCGAGCATCCTTGTGTTATCTGTACTGAAACTTCTGACAGTGTATGGAGACAGTAATTACGCCTATGGCAAATTCGTCTAAGCACTTTACATACCTGTGTCACGGGATAGAATAATATTTGTAAAGATGTAAAGTTATACACATTACCGTGAAAAATATTTGTCACGGTAAGAGTCCCTTGTATCTTACATAATATTAACGTCCAACAGTGTTATCTGTTAAACCGCACATCCTTGTGTTATCTGTTATGGAACTTCTGACAGTTTGTGGAGACAGTAATTACGCATGCGGAAAATTCGCACTTTACATACCTGTGTCACGGAATAGAATAATATTTGTAAAGATGTAAAGTTATACACATTACCGTGAAAAATATTTGTCACGGTAAAAGTCCCTTGTATCTTACATAATATTAACACCCGACAGTTGTTATCTGTTAAAACCGCGCATCCTTGTGTCATCTGTTACGAAACTACTGACAGTGTATGGAAGTAATTACGAATACGGCAAATTCGTCTAAGCACTTTACATACCCGTGTCACGGGATAGAATAATGTCATGTAAAGATATAAAGTTATACGTGTTACCGTGAACAATATTTGTCACGGTATAAGTCCCTTCTATCTTTACATAATATTAAACAATTTCACTCAACAAGTTTTGTTCATCGCCGGTGAACAACTCCTCTCTCCCTCTCACACAATCCTTCACTCTTTCACGGAAATTCTGTCACTGTATACAACACAATAATGTAACACAATAATTTAATCACAGCACCAATGTCATGTTTAAAAAATACTGCAGTATTTTTATTTTCATTTTTGCGATACTTTATACTCATTACGGAGTCCACTGATGTGACCTTGTCGGTAGGAGACTCCTGAAAGACTGCAAAGGCAAGTCCTCTTCAGAGGAAGCGGTTCTGATAAATGCGACCTAAAACAGATATATCAATTAAAGGACCCCTCGCACTAATTACTCTTCAACTTAGAGTATTTTAAAATATTTGAATACTTTAAATCTAGGCTGCGCTTTCAACAAATTTCAACAAAACGGTTTTGGCCGATTTAAGCCTTTTCCGAGATAGATAGACAGATAAATCTTTCTATTCGACATAAACTGATCATGGCTCACGCCAAATTTGTTCGGTATAGTCATGGATATAAATGAACACACTTGTAGCGAAAACAGGGAATTTTAAAAATTTTCTTGTCTTTTATCCGCCCCACTTTAGAATATTGTTGTCAGGTATGCCACTTCGGTTTGACCCGGCATCAGTCGAATTCGTTGGAGAGATTGCAATTCCGAGCCCTCCTTGTTACTTTCGAATCGCCAAAGGTGCCATACATTGAGCTTCTTCGGAGTTTCAAGCTCGAGTCTTTGGCCCAACGCCGGGAAAAAATGTGCCTTAAATTTGGAGTTAAGACACTGCGAGACATTTTCCCGCCTGAGTTTGAACCCGTTAGACCTAGACCTGCACGAACGGTTCTGCAGCCCACTTCTACGTTACGTCCTGTTTCTGTATCTCATGACCGATACAAATAAAGCTTCGTACCGTAATTCGTGCTTATTTTATAATTGTTTGAATCCTAGTTTTGATATAAGTGTGATGTGACGTCATTCGTCGAAATGCATTATTCGTCGTAACTCTTGTTTATGTTATAGTTATAGTTTTTGGTTCTGGTACGAGTGCAGTTGTAAATGATCACTTACAGTGATTCGAATTGTATATAAGTTTATTATTTATGACAAAATTATGACAAAGATGCTGATGTTATTATATTTACGACGAAAAATCCAATGTTCGGTTTGCCCGTGAAGGAATTTTGAAAATAAAATGAAACTGAAACAATTTCTTTTTTGCGATATTTTATACTCATTAAGGAGTCCACTGATGTGACCTTGTCGGTAGGAGACTCCTGAAAGACTGCAAAGGCAAGTCCTCTTCAGAGGAAGCGGTTCTGATAAATGCGACCTAAAACAGGTATATTAAGTTATTAAAGGACACCTCGTACTATTTACTCTTCAACTTACAGTATTTTAAAGGACACCTCTTGCTTATACTGCCTTTCCCTTACAGAATTATTCTCCATTGTTCCGTCTTGTCCCTACGAATTTTTAGCGCTTTTTCGGTCGTGCCAAGTTTTGCCCGTCACAAACACAAAGTTTGCCGAAATCTTCAACAAACTCTTTCACACATTAGGACATGAGAATCTTTTGTTTTTTACTTCTTTTATTCTCTTAGTTTCCTCACTTTTTAACCACGGTGCGTTCAGTTTTCAAATGTTTTGCGCTCAGCCGCCACGTCGGAGAGTAGGAAGGCTGGATAGAGTCGACAAGCGCTATCAAGAAGATCGCTAAATTTAGGTGGAAAGTAATGGTATTTTCGAAAACGTTTTTTCTGATCCAGTTCATAGTGAACAGATCATTTCTAGTAAGAGTTGTTAGTATTTGAATACTTCTAAACTAGGCTGTGCTTTCAACAAATAACCCACGGTTTTGGCCGTTTTAAGCCTTTTCCGAGACCCGCTGACTTGTAGCGAAAACAGGAAAACAATTTACATAACCGGTTTTCTGATGGAAAAACTTCTCACAGACAACCGTCGACAGCGTGATACACATCGGAGGTAGCAAAACACGGCAGTGAGAAAATCAGCGTGGTTTTGTTAGAGGGGTTAGAATGTGCCGTACGAAATTGGGGTCTCCGTTTTTGAAATATATGGAGTGATTATGGAAGTAGGTTGCGTTAGTATTATAGGTAAGACAGGTCCTTTAAATGCGTATTTTCGCGGCACAACTGTTGGCCGCCCACTTCTGGGTGTTTGTCGCGGAAACACGAGTGTGACATAGGCGTTTTTTAGCGGTTCAACACTGAGCCAATACCAACAGCGCGTTCTAGCGACCAACAGAAACCTCTATTGCCAAAATTTATTGGTCAAAAGGACCAACAACGGAAAGTGTTGTTGATCAATTTGTGGAGTAATCAGCCTAGAATTTTCAAACAGAGCGTTCTGGCGAAGATTCACCTCTGTTGATCAACAGGGACGTTTTGGCGGTCAACAGTAGTATGTTGGTCAACGCTGTTGATGAAGAGAAGAACCGTCAAAAACGCCTATAATCGCGCCACAAGTTGAAACTCGCGGAAATACCGTGTTGTCTGTTTTTGGCGGTAATTTCAAATGACTGAAAATGCAAATAATAAAGAAAAGCATGCACGGGATTCCGGTGGTAGATAACAGGAAGGTTGTTTTACAATACACCAAAGCACGTTGTTCAGAACAGTGTTAACCAAAACACTGCCAGAAGTTTCATAACAGATAACACAAGGATGCGAGGTTTCAACGGACAATGTGTAACAGATAACACTTGGATGTTATCTGTTGTGTTTGAGAACGTTATGCATGAAATGTTATGCACAACAAGCTTTGCTAGGAAGAGCCAAAAACCAGCCAAAAAAGCATCTACTGACTTTATTCTTTATCGTCATGATGTCGGAAAACTCCGCAGATGCTTTTTGGCGGTTTTTCGGCTTTTCCTGATGGCAACGCTTAGTATGCAAAACATTTGAAACGCAACAGACAATATCCGAAGTGTTATCTGTTACGCATTATCTGTTGAAACTGCGCATCCTCGTGTTATCTGTTATGAAAATGCTGACAGTATGTTGATCAACAGGGACGTACTGGCGGTCAACAGTAGTATGTTGGTCAACGCTGTTGATAAACAGAAGAACCGCCAAAAAACGCTTATACTCGAGCCACAAGTTGAAACTCGCGGAAATACCGTGTTGTCTGTTTTTGGCGGTAATTTCGAATGACTGAAAATAGTTCGATCCCGCATGCGCGGGATTTCAGTGGCAGATAACAGGAAGGTTGTTTTACAAAACACCAAAGCACGTTGTTGAGAACAGCCCAGGGTTGGTCACCAAAAGTCTCTGTACAACCTGGAAAGTATCCCAAAGCATACTTGGGTATCCCAAGGCATCTCCAAGTACCTAAAGTAGTTCTAAGTATGCCGAAGTATGCCAAAGTAGCTACTAAGTATCTTTAACTATCTCTAAGTTTGCTGGAGTATCTTTTAAAGTACCTTTGCTAACATTGTAACTTTTAAAACCTGGTTCTTGGTGACCAAGCCTGGGAATAACTTGACTGCTGTAAAACAGGTACGCTACTATGGTCGTTAAGTCCGCGCGTAATGCATTCTTCATTCGTTCATTAATAGTCGGACTTGAGAGCTAGAAGTGCAAACGTCAAACGTTGGAATACCCTTTCTGTGTGAGTTAACACTGAAAAGTGAATTAATTGTAGTAAAAGCTGTAAGTGCTCTTTCACATATACGAATGTCATATATGTTTTATTCAGTTACTGATTGCTGTATTTATGTTCAGGGTTTTTGCACTGTAAAAAGTTTTTCCGAGTAAGGATTAAAGTTAACTGCAGTATTTGTTACTGGGATTTTTACAGTGTGTTCTGTACTGTCAACTAATAAAGCAATCTGCTTTACTCTGACATACAAGGATAGTTAAAGTCCGCACCCAAGCCTAGACTTTTTAACCCTAATCCGATTTCGGCTTTTGCTTTATACAAGCTCACCAGCTGATGTCTTCCGTGGTTACAGCGAGACAAGAGGCGTATTCTCGCTGTTCCCCAAGGACTTCACTTGAGGAGTCCCCGCGTTTTTGATTCTCCCGGGAACTCACTCCCGCGGATGGGGAATGCTCCGATTATCATCACCATCATAAAAAGGACTCCCTTTCACATTCAAAGGGGAATCAATTTTTGCTGGTGTTGGTGCAATGTACAATTAATTAAAACAATCAGAATAAACAAAACCAAAAATAAAGTGGATCAAGACTAATTTAGTAAACTGAATAATAATTTTTAGAACAAAATAGATTTTGGAGGCATTCACCGTGTTCTCGCTGTTTTCCGTACGCGGAGTACGCGTGGAGTGACTCCCTCTATTCTCGCCTTTACCTTCGATTCCCCGGAGTCCTCGGGGAAAGGCGAGAATACGCCTAAGGTCGAGCTTGAAGGAGATGCAATCCACGCGGAAATGTCACTAGATGATGAAAACTAGAAGCACACGAAAACTTGTTGAGCTCGACAAGAGTCTACGGGCAGCCGCTGCGCTGTGTTGTTACACTACTACTGTGTTGTTCAACATTACTTTCGCTTACTCCGCTTTTTGGGATCCCAAAACGTAAGTGGAGGGATACCTATGACATCGCAAAAGTTGTCCGTCTGTCCGTCCGTCTGTCAGCACGATAACTCTCGAAGGGAATAAGATATTTTGATGAAACTTGGTGTCAGTATTCTTTGGGTCAAGGGTAAGGTCAAGTTCGTAGATGGGCTATGTAGCCCTACATTTAGGGGTGGGGGAGGGGGTTCAAATTAGGGGGCAAACAAAATATTTTTAAACAGCTAATGTGAATAAGAAGACACGCTGAGCACGATGGTGAAAACCATTTTCTCGCCGGATAAGTAGTTCGTCCGGAATCCGGCAAAAACCGGAAAGTTGGTTAGAATTAAAAGTTTTATTTGAAGTTGATTTGATGTTCGATTATGGGTAAGAAGACATGCTGAACACGATGATGAAAACTATTTTGTCGTCGAACAACTAGTTCGCCCGGAATCCGGCGAAACCGGAAAATTTGTTTAAAGCGAAAGTTTTATTTGAAGTTGAGTAGATGGCATATTTAGGGCTAAGAAAAGACGCTGAGTCGGTATATGACAATCATTTTTTACCAGGACATATAATTCGTCCGGAATCCAGTTGAAACCGGAAATTTTTTACAAGTTTAAGTTTTATTTGAAGTTGATTAGATGTTCTTTAAGGGATAAGGAGATACGCTGAATTCGTTTCTGAATTGTTCTTTTTTTGCTGGACAATTGGTTCGCTAGGAATTCGGCCGAAACCGGAAATTTGGCAGAAGTAAAGAAGGAAGTTTCGGTCAGTACCGTCGAAATAGATATGGCTTATAGAGGTATATCTGAACTTGGTTTTCTTAGATGATTAGCGTGGCGAAGACTGGATCTGGCGAAGACAGACAATTGTCTGGATCAAATATCAGAGTTTTGGGACCCCATCGAAACCTTAGGTCTTGTTCAAAATGGCGGGTATAACATAAATTACTTACTTACTTACTTACTACTCAAGCAACTACTATTGGGTTTTTACACTGTGTGTTACACTACTACTGTGTTGTTCAACATTACTTTCATTTACTCCGCTTTTTCAAAATGGCGGGTTATAAATAAATTACTTACTTAATTATTTATTGAATAATTTTAAGTTAAAAGGTGGTTAGAAGATACAGCCACCCACAGGATTTTTGTCTTGTGGTTGTTGAGTTTTCTAATGTAGTTGTGTTTTTTTGGTAAAAAAATCTGAATGTGAATCTGAATCTTACTTACTACTCAAGCATCGATGAACAAACGTCATGCTTAAGCTCCACTTTGACGTCGCCCATTCACGCAAAAACGTCTTTGAGGAGGATGACATTCAGGACAATGACAACGCATCTCATGATGATGACTTCTCTTGTTGATCAACACCGCTCACGCGAAAATGCCCCAAAGATTTCAGCAATAAAATATTTCCATCCTAAATAGCAACTGCTTTCGAATGAAAGCTTCTGCTTTCGTAAGGTAATAAAAACGAAAGAAGACACTGGAAATTTTCATAAGTTGACATCTAAAACCCAATAACATTGGAAGTATTCGTAAGGATGATTTACATGTGGACATCTAAAACCCGCAAACACGCCAGAAAAGAGCAATTAGGATTATTCTGGGCCCAGTGTACGTTAGTTATGAAGAGAGCCTTTCAAGTCTCGGTCTCCCTTACCTTGAGCAACGTAGGCACCATTTAACAACAAGTTTTGGCAACAAATGTCTAAATTCTGAATTTCAAAGATCAATATTGCCTGAGTATGTTGAACAAAATAGAAACAGGCCCAACACGCGTACTGAAACCCACTCAAACAAAGCTAAATTAACAAATTATCCAGAGGATGCAACCGAAAGATCCGTTAACTCGTTTGTGCCGTACTTTGTTCGTTCGTTTAATAGTTCTTAGTTGTGTTTATCTGGTATTATTTGTCATTTGTCATTGGCCATTTTATATTATTGAAAGTGTTACGTTGACTTACCTTTGCTAGCTATCTTTGGATTGCAGATTGCGATTGCAGGATTTCGATTGCAGTTTCTTGGAACTGCAGTCTGGAATTCTTTACCAGTGAGCATCAGGGCGGCTGAGCATCTTTTAGAGTTTAAGAGAAAATTAAAAGAATATTTAATAAAAGATGGTTGAGAAATGTATTTATTTGTTAAGGGGTAGGGGGTGGTAGGTAGGTAGGGGGGTCTGGTTGGTTGGGAGGAACGGTTGGTTGGGGGTGGTAGGGAGGAATTGTTGGATGGGTGATCGGGGTGGTAGGGAGGAGTAGGGTTGTTGGGAGGTTTATGTTTATTTTGGAGGTGATAATGTGAAGGAGTTTTGTCTGTTGTTCTTTTTTTTTGGGGGGGGGGGGCCTGTTCTTTTCTTTTTTTTTTCTTTTTTTTATTAGTTATTTATTATGTTGTTTGTTGGTGTGTTTAGAAAATGGTTAACCTTTACTACTGCACGCCAGCAAAAACGTAGGTTTTTCCATTAGTGCAGTAGATGTAAATACAAAAGAGTTAAATTGTGTTTATTAATAAAATAAGTAAGTAAGTAAAATCTTTGCAATTTTGGTCAATAAACGATATATATTACTAATTATTCACTGATGATTCATAATGTTCATAGAAGGAATTTGAGAACTCGAACCTGGCGGAACTGCAGAATGAAGAGACAAGCGACAAGCAAAGGGGTTAGAGGCGTTGCAATTAACAACTAAAGGAAGCTCATATTTATGAAGTTTTGTCATTGTTTATGACACTTCGGTGGAAGAAAAAGCTTGCATGTATCAAGAAACAGAGTTCAGTTAGCTTTAAACGGGAACGGCGTATTTTGAGGCCTTTGTTAATGTCTTTTCTCAAGAATCTGGCAGAAAGGATTAAACTGAAAGCAAAGAAAGCAGACAAACATAAAAAAAGTACCTTGGGCAAGACGAAAACACAAAGGGACGCCAACGTAACTAACAAAGTCTCTAAAAAACAAAAAACGAAACATTAACATGACGGGGGTGCAACAAACCAAAAAGCTATAGACAAACTGAACAACAGGACCACTATAATAATCTCTGCATACTTCACTAGAGGCGTACCTGAATCGTTGTAAGGAGGGGAAGCAGATTTTGGGTAGCGCACGCTTTGTATTAGGTGCATTTTTTTAATGTTACGCCAGAAGGATGAAGCGAAATCCGCTCAACTTACTTTCGGTATGCTAAGTTTTTGCTGCCGCTTCCCATTCCGACAAGCAACTCCTGTACTGTTTAAGGACTGGCCCCTACACAGCTTTCCAATCCACAGTTATTATTTTACGAAAGCAACCTGGTCCAAATATATAACGAAGGGTGGTTGGTGTATTGGTATTTTGGCAGTGCTTGTGATGGCTTTTTTTTATGTTTTCCTTTATATTACGTTTATTAACAACTTGCTGAGATGCGAGGTTTCTCTTCTTCCGATTAGAGGAAGCGTTGAAACAAAAGAGGAGGCGCTGGAATTACAACTTCAGTAATGGTGTTAAGAGCTTTAGAGCGGGTTCCACCCTTCTAACAATAGTTACTATTATTTACTATTTCCGTTCCATCCTAAAGAAAAGTTACTAGGCTGACCGTTCCAACCTTCTCCGAATAGTAACTAATAGTTACTATTTGGTTACCATGCTCGGGAGCGTAGTAAGCGTAGTAACTACGGTAAGTAGGGTGGAACACGCTCTTAGAGCTTGGTCAAACTTGCCTCATTTCCATACAGCTTGTATAAATATGTTACAAGAACCCTAATTGACCCCTAATTGCAGTCTGCTCATTATCCCCAAGCTGAACCAAATTTTTAGGTTGTTTGAGGAATACGCGGCTTTTTGAGCCCACTGTGACCAAGCTCTTACTTTCAGTCTGCTAAGTTTCTGCTGCCGCTTCTCGTTCGGAGAAGCAACTCCTATACTGTTTAAGGACTGGCCCCTACACAGCTTTCCAATCCACAGTTATTATTTTACGAAAGCAACCTGGTCCAAATATATAACGAATGGTGATTGGTGTATAGGTATTTTGGCAGCACCTGTGATGTTTTTTTTTATTTTTTCCTTTAAACTCCGTTTATTAACAACTTGCTGAGATGCGAGGTTTAACTTCTTCCCATTAGAGGAGGCGTTCCAAAAAAAGAGGAGACGCTGGAAATACAGCTTTAGTAATGGTGTTAAGAGCTTTAAAGTGGGTTCCACCCTTCTAACAAATAGCAACTATTAGCTACTATTTTCGTTCCAACCTCGTGAAAAGTTACTACGCTGACCGTTCCAACCTTCTCGAAATAGTAACTAATAGTAACTATTTGCTTACCACGCTCGGGAACGTAGTAAGCGTGGTAACTACAAATCCCAGTGGTGTTATTGGCCGGATTGGCCCGTGGCATGATATTTTTATGAAAATAGAAAAAAAACGTTCCAGCCTTGACACCAAGAAGCCAGAATTCGTGACGTCATGCGTAGTAACTACGGTAAGTAGGGTGGAACACGCTCTTAAGTCTTTGTAGAACAACAGACAACAAATAAACTACAGTATAGAGAGATTGCACAATAACCGATGAAAACGGAAATTTCCAACCGTTGTCGGTTTGCACGTTCGCATCATAACCGACTAATAGGATGCGGTTCTCTATTTGCTCTAAAACTGTGGTAAGGCGTTTTCCAGTATTTAAGTCCAGAATAATTATCAAACGCCCAAAATTCAGTCTCAAAGTCGAGTTCTTTGTTCCCCCGTTTCCAGTGACGGTTAGAAATATCCGTTTCTTGGGGTAGGATGCAATCTCTCTGCAGCTCCACGGAGACCATGACCGTATTCCACCCTACTTAACATAGTTACTACGCACGGCGTCACGGATCCTGGCCTGTTGGCGTCAAGGCTGGAACAAATTTTCCTATTCTCGGCAAAATATCGTGCCGCGTGCTGATCAGGTCAATCACGTCACAGAGATCGTAGTTACCACGCTAACTACGCTTGAGCGTGATAAGCAAATAGGTACTTTCAGTTACTATTTCGAGAAGGAACAGTCAGCGTAGTAACATTTCATGAGGTTGAAACGAAAATAGTAGCTACACTGTAAAAAAAATCTTGCAGTATTTGCTACTGGGATTAGTCTTGTCTCTAAACAGATAATCTTTTCTCTAATTCGGATTAATCTTATCTCAGCAGAGATAAAATCAATCCCAGTAGCAAATGCTGCAGTTAACTTTAATCCTTCTTGGAGAAACTTTTCACAGTGTAATAGTTACTTTTTTAGAAGGGTGGAACACGCTCTGTGTCTAAGTCAGTCACGGAGTCAAGTCGGTCGCAAATCGAAAACGCCGCTCTTTTATTCGTTTAAATGGATGTAAAAGAGTATATTTTGTGAAATATTTCGTTACAGATTTTTTTTCAAACGAGGGATATTCAATGCACAGATCACAGATGTAAAACAGATCAGCTGGAAATACCTTAAATTACCTTAAATCACAGCTTGTAGTGAAATAAGGATTTTCGATCCTGTTGAACTTTAGAGGGAGGGGGTGAACTTACCCTTTGTTGTAGCGGTTCAACAGATACAGGGTTGTGGTCTGCCGGCTCTGCGATACACAAGTCAGCGTCCGAGTCCTGACGGTTTCGATAATACATCTAGAACGGAAACAACCCTCATAAAGAATCACAACCAAGCGGAAAGCAGAGGAGCGGCGATCACAGACATCCCGTAAACATTTTTTTCTTCAACTGCGCCATCTGACCCAAGCTGGACATCACACTCTGGACAGAAAATTACTTCTACTATAGTAACACATTTCTCCGACAGTTTTTCTCTGGCAAACAAAATTACTATCACGTCTGTTCGAAGTGCAAATTTATATTCTTATTAAGTTGTGGTCTTTCTTTTCTGTATGTATACTCCACTATTTATATTTTGAAAAGGAAAAGATTCCTTCATTCATTCATAACTAGATTTTTTTTTTAATTCAGCCTTATTCGTTGAACCTTTAACGCATTCTCGAATTCTCATAAAACAAGAGCTGTAAGCTCATATGGCACTTGTATGGGTCAAGATGATTTGATTGATCAAAAGTAAGTTTCGACTTTGCGGTTGAGATGCGCACTCTAAGGGAGCTGGAACTTCATTTGTAAGCAAAACCCTTGAGGTAAAACTGCTAATGGGCTGATGGGCATCACGAAAATGCATATATTGCTTAAAAGTATTTTTTTTACTTTGCGGTCAAGATTGGTACTTTAAGGAATAATCGGATTTTGGAAGTAGCAATTTCTAAGCAAATGTTGTTGAGTCTCCAATATTCCAGCGAAGTTTCATCGTCCTAGCACATCTGGAAGTACCTTAACGCGCGATCACCGGAATCCCAGACCCCCCCCCCCTCCTCCAGCTCCACCCACAATAACCGGAGCCAATCCGGTTCTGTAAATGATTAATCCAGAGCATCTGTTTGTCATTCCCACGAAGTTCGATCCAGATCCCTCCATTGTAAACGGGTCACGTATTCCCCCACCCCCCCCCCAATAGTTGCCGGATCCGGTCCGGATATGAAATAAATCATCGGAGAAATGTCCTCTGTTCAATTCTTAAATTTCACTCGAATCCGATCACCCATTCCAAAATTACGCATGACGGAAAATTTCGGATTCCCCTCCCTCCACCCTCCCCCCCCCCCACCATTATCTGATCGACAAAATTTTTATTTTGAAGTCAGTTTGATTGGGTCCCTGATATGCCTGCCAAGTTTCATCGTGAAAATCAATCAACCGGAATTCCGGGACCCCCCCCCCCCATAAGTGTCCGGATCCAGTACAACGGTCTAAAGGACTTATCTAGAGCAGATGCTTGTTCTTCCCAGCAAGTTTCACTCTGATCCCTCCATTCTAACCGTTTCTTGAAATTTCCGGTCTCCCCCCCCCCCCAACTCCCCCCTGGCCACCGAATCCGGTCAAGACTTTAAACGGGACATTACAGATATATATTCTATTCAGTTATGAAGTTTCATTACAATCCGATCATCCGTTCGAAAGTTACACACTTCTCAATTTCCCGGATTCCCCTGCCCTCCCCCCCCCCAAAAAAAAAACAAGAGCTGTAAGCTCATATGGCACTTGCATGTGTCAAGATGATTTGATTGATCAAAAGTAAGTTTCGACTTTGCGGTTGAATTTTCAAGTTTTGCGAATGAAGTTTCATTACAATCCGATCATCCGTTCGAAAGTTACACACTTCTCAATTTCCCGGATTCCCCTGCCCTCCACCCCCCCCCCCCAAAAAAAAATGGTCGGATCAGAAAACTGATTATTTCTAAGTTTGTTTTGTCCGGTCTCTGATATGCCTGCCAAGTTTCATGGTCCTAGCACAACTGGAAGTACCCTAACTCGAAAAACTGTGACAAAATGCCCTAAATTTTCAAGTTTCGAGCGCCCCCACTCCCCCGCCTATGGTCGGATCGGGAAACTGATTATTTCCAGGTTCGTTTGGTCGGGTCCCTGATATTCCTGCCAAGTTTCATTGTCCTAGCTCATCTAGAAGTACCCTAACTCGGAAAAAAGTGACAAAATGCCCTAAATTTTCAAGTTTCCAGCGCCCCGCACTCCCCCGGATATGGTCGGATCGGGAAACTGATTATTTCCAGGTTAGTTTGGTCGGGTCCCTGATATGCCTGCCAAGTTTCATTGTCCTAGCACATCTGGAAGTACCCTAACTCGGATATGTGGGACAAAAAACTCGGACCGACCGACAGACCGACAGACGGAATTGTGATCGGTATATGGCACTTGAGCCAGAGGCTGCAAGTGCCATTTACTTTGCGGTCAAGATTGGTACTTTAAGGATTAATCGGATTTGGGAAGTAGCAATTTCTAAGCAAATGTTGTTGAGTCTCCAATATTCCAGCGAAGTTTCATCGTCCTAGCACATCTGGAAGTACTTAACGCGCGATCAGCGGAATCCTAGACCCCCCCCCCTCCTCCAACTCCACCCACAATAACCGGAGCCAATCCGGTTCTGTAAATGATTAATCCAGAGCATCTGTTTGTCATTCCCACGAAGTTCGATCCAGATCACACCAGTCGAAGCGGGTCAAGTATTTTCCGCCCTCCCCCCAATAATTGCCGGATTCGGTCCGGAAATGAAAAAGGTCACAAGAGAAAAATGTCCTCTGTTTAATTATTAAATTTCACTCGAATCCGATCACCCGTTCCAAAGTTACGCATGACTAGATATTCCGGATTCCCCTCCCTCAACCCCCCCCCAAGATTATCATATCGAGGATTTTTTTTTTTATTCCAAGTCAGTATGACCGGGTCCCTGATATGCCTTCCAAGTTTCGTCGTAAAAATCCCCCAAAAAACGGAATTCTGGGAAACCCCCTCCTCCCCCCCCCTCAAGTGTCCGGATCCAGTCAAATTATGTAAAAGATTTACATGGACCAGATGTTTGTTCTTCCCAGCAAGTTTCACTCCGATACCATCATTCTAACCGTTTCTCCAGACTTCCGGTCCATCCCCCCCCCCCCCCCAGCTCCCCCGCGGTGCACGTAGCCAATCCGATTCAGCAAATGACTTACCTAGAGCATCTGTTTGTTCTTCCCACAAAGTTCCACCCCGATCCCTCCATTCTAAACGGGTCACGTATTTTTCGCCCCCCCCCCCCCAATAGTTGCCGGATCCGGTCCGGATACGAAAAAAATCATCGGAGAAATGTCCTCTGTTCAATTCTTAAATTTCACTCGAATCCGATCACCCATTCCAAAATTACGCATGACTGAAAATTTCGGATTCCCCTCCCTCCACTCCCCCCACCATCATCTGATCGACAAAATTTGTATTTTGAAGTCAGTTTGATTGGGTCCCTGATATGCCTGCCAAGTTTCATCGTGAAAATCCCCAAAACTACCATCACCGGAATTCCGGGACCCCCCCCCCCCCATAAGTGTCCGGATCCAGTACAATGGTCTAAAGGACTTATCTAGAGCAGATGCTTGTTCTTCCCAGCAAGTTTCACTCCGATCCCTCCATTCTAACCGTTTCCTGAAATTTCCAGTCTCCCCCCCCCCCCCAACTCCCCCCTGGCCACCGAATCCGGTCAAGACTTTAAACGGGACATTACAGATAAATATTCTATTCAGTTATGAAGTTTCATTACAATCCGATCATCCGTTCGAAAGTTACACACTTCTCAATTTCCCGGATTCCCCTGCCCTCCACCCCCCCCCCCCCAAAAAAAAAAAAACAAGAGCTGTAAGCTCATATGGCACTTGCATGTGTCAAGATGATTTGATTGATCAAAAGTAAGTTTCGACTTTGCGGTTGAGACGCGCGCTATAAGGGAGCTGGAACTTCATTTGTAAGCAAAACCCTTGAGGCAAAACTGCTAATGGGCTGATGGGCATCACGAAAATGCATATATTGCTAAAAAGTATTTTTTTTTACTTTGCGGTCAAGATTGGTACTTTAAGGAATAATCGGATTTGGGAAGTAGCAATTTCTAAGCAAATGTTGTTGAGTCTTCAATATTCCAGCGAAGTTTCATCGTCCTAGCACATCTGGAAGTACCTTAACGCGCGATCACCGGAATCCCAGACCCCCCTCCCCCTCCTCCAACTCCACCCACAATAACCGGAGCCAATCCGGTTCTGTAAATGATTAATCCAGAGCATCTGTTTGTCATTCCCACGAAGTTCGATCCAGATCACACCAGTCTAAGCGGGTCAAGTATTTTCCGCCCTCCCCCCGATAATTGCCGGATTCGGTCCGGAAATGAAAAAGGTCACAAGAGAAAAATGTCCTCTGTTTAATTATTAAATTTCACTCGAATCCGATCACCCGTTCCAAAGTTACGCATGACTCAATATTCCGGATTCCCCTCCCTCAACTCCCCCCCCCCCAAGATTATCATATCGAGGATTTTTTTTTTATTCCAAGTCAGTTTGACCGGGTCCCTGATATGCCTTCCAAGTTTCGTCGTGAAAATCCCCTAAAAAACAGAATTCCGGGATACCCCTCCTCCCCCCCCCCCCTCAAGTGTCCGGATCCAGTCAAATTATGTAAAAGATTTACATGGACCAGATGTTTGTTCTTCCCAGCAAGTTTCACTCCGATACCATCATTCTAACCGTTTCTCGAGATTTCCGGTCCACCCCCCCCCCCCCCCCCCACCCAGCTCCCCCGCGGTGCACGTAACCAATCCGATTCAGCAAATGACTTACCTAGAGCATCTGTTTGTTCTTCCCACAAAGTTCCATCCCGATCCCTCCATTCTAAACGGGGCACGTATTTTCCGCCCCCCCCCCCCAATAGTTGCCGGATCCGGTCCGAATATGAAAAAAATCATCGGAGAAATATCCTCTGTTGAATTCTTAAATTTCATTCGAATCCGATCACCCATTCCAAAATTACGCATGACTGAAAATTTCGGATTCCCCTCCCTCCACTCCCCCCACCATTATCTGATCGACAAAATTTTTTATTTTGAAGTCAGTTTGATTGGGTCCCTGATATGCCTGCCAAGTTTCATCGTGAAAATCCCCAAAACCACCATCACCGGAATTCCGGGACCCCCCCCCCCCCCCCCATCAGTATCCGGATCAAGTACAATGGTCTAAAGGACTTATCTAGAGCAGATGCTTGTTCTTCCCAGCAAGTTTCACTCCGATCCCTCCATTCTAACCGTTTCTTGAAATTTCCGGTCTCCCCCCCCCCCCAACTCCCACCTGGCTACCGAATCCGGTCAAGACTTTAAACGGGACATTACAGATATATATTCTGTTCAGTTATGAAGTTTCATTACAATCCGATCATCCGTTCGAAAGTTACACCTTCTCAATTTCCCGGATTCCCATGCGGATTCCCCTCCCTCCACTCCCCCACCATTATCTGATCGACAATATTTTTATTTTGAAGTCAGTTTGATTGGGTCCCTGATATGCCTGCCAAGTTTCATCGTGAAAATCCAAAAAAACACCATCACCGGAATTCCGGGACCCCCCCCCCCCCCCCATAAGTGTCCGGATCCACTACAATGGTCTAAAGGACTTATCTAGAGCAGATGCTTGTTCTTCCCAGCAAGTTTCACTCCGATCCCTCCATTCTAACCGTTTCTTGAAATTTCCGGTCTCCCCCCCCCCCCCAACTCCCCCCTGGCTACCGAATCCGGTCAAGACTTTAAACGGGACATTACAGATATATATTCTCTTCAGTTATGAAGTTTCATTACAATCCGATCATCCGTTCGAAAGTCACACACTTCTCAGTTTCACGGATTCCCCTGCCCTCCACCCCCCCCCCCCAAAATGGTCGGATCAGAAAAATGATTATTCCTAATTTTGTTTGGTCGGGTCTCTGATATGCCTGCCAAGTTTCATGGTCCTAGCACAACTGGAAGTACCCTAACTCGAAAAAGTGTGACAAAATGCCCTAAATTTTCAAGTTTCCAGCGCCCCCACTTCCCCGCACATGGTCGGATCGGGAAACTGATTATTTCCAGGTTAGTTTGGTCGGGTCCCTGATATTCCTGCCAAGTTTCATTGTCCTAGCTCATCTGGAAGTACCCTCACTCGAAAAAGTGTGACAAAATGCCCTAAATTTTCAAGTTTCCAGCGCCCCTACTCCCCCGCATATGGTCGGATCGGGAAACTTATTATTTCCAGGTTACTTTGGTCAGGTCCCTGATATTCCTGCCAAGTTTCATTGTCCTAGCTCATCTGGAAGTACCCTAACTCGAAAAAGTGTGACAAAATGCCCTAAATTTTCAAGTTTCGAGCGCCCCCACTCCCCCGCATATGGTCGGATCGGGAAACTGATTATTTCCAGGTTCTTTTGGTCGGGTCCCTGATATTCCTGCCAAGTTTCATTGTCCTAGCTCATCTAGAAGTACCCTAACTCAGAAAAAAGTGACAAAATGCCCTAAATTTGCAAGTTTCCAGCGCCCCGCACTCCCCCCCATATGGTCGGATCAGAAAACTGATTATTTCCAGGTTAGTTTGGTCGGGTCCCTGATATGCCTGCCAAGTTTCATTGTCCTAGCACATCTGGAAGTACCCTAACTCGGATATTTGGGACAAAAAAACTCGGACCGACCGACAGACCGACAGACGGAATTGTGATCGGTATATGGCACTTGAGCCAGAGGCTGCAAGTGCCATAAAAAAGGTCGGATCAGAAAACTGATTATTTCTAAGTTTGTTTGGTCGAGTCTCTGATATGCCTGCCAAGTTTCATGGTCCTAGCACAACTGGAAGTACCCTAACTCGAAAAAGTGTGACAAAATGCCCTAAATTTTCAAGTTTCCAGCGCCCCCACTTCCCCGCATATGGTCGGATCGGGAAACTGATTATTTCCAGGTTAGTTTGGTCGGGTCCCTGATATTCCTGCCAAGTTTCATTGTCCTAGCTCATCTGGAAGTACCCTCACTCGAAAAAGTGTGACAAAATGCCCTAAATTTTCAAGTTTCCAGCGCCCCAACTCCCCCGCATATGGTCGGATCGGAAAACTTATTATTTCCAGGTTACTTTGGTCAGGTCCCTGATATTCCTGCCAAGTTTCATTGTCCTAGCTCATCTGGAAGTACCCTAACTCGAAAAAGTGTGACAAAATGCCCTAAATTTTCAAGTTTTCAGCGCCCCAACTCCCCCGCATATGGTCGGATCGGGAAACTTATTATTTCCAGGTTACTTTGGTCAGGTCCCTGATATTCCTGCCAAGTTTCATTGTCCTAGCTCATCTAGAAGTACCCTAACTGGGAAAAAAGTGACAAAATGCCCTAAATTTTCAAGTTTCCAGCGCCCCGCACTCCCCCCATATGGTCGGATCGGGAAACTGATTATTTCCAGGTTAGTTTGGTCGGGTCCCTGATATGCCTGCCAAGTTTCATTGTCCTAGCACATCTGGAAGTGCCCTAACTCGGATATGTGGGACAAAAAACTCGGACCGACCGACCGACCGACAGACGGAATTGTGATCGGTATATGGCACTTGAGCCAGAGGCTGTAAGCGCCATAAAAAGGGTTCCAGAAAACGCAAATAACAATTACAAATACGTTTTGCATGTATTCCCCTTTTTGGTTATTCCTCCAGGATTGTCGGCTTTCAGTTGTACCGTGTTCTTCAAAACTGTGATAACTGAAATTTTTTTGAAAACTGAGTTAACTATACCATTGGAAAGAGAATAGCTGACTTGGTATTCTGTTAAATTGTGCTAAGTGTTAGATGACGACGTGAGCACCAACAGGTAGATCAGTTTTATCTTTCTGAGTTCCTACTTTTTTCATGCAGATGGAATACACAAAACTGGGCCCAAAAATTATGAAAATGTAGTTAGCACAGTTTTGAAGAACACGGTACAGTTATCCTTCCTACCGGTTGTTTTTTTCCGGGGGGGGGGAGGGTCTCTCTGTCTTGGTGACCGTACCATTCAGAACGTTATTGACCATTTTCTCGAAGTGTTATTTCTCTGGTCCAACCCCAGAAATAACTTTATAGGACCTCTCACAATATTTGCTGTTCAACTTACAGTATTCAAAAATATTTGAATACTTTAAAAATAGGCTGTGCTTTCAACAAATAACCCACGGTTTTGGTGTGTTTTAAGCCTTTTCCGAGACCCGTTGACTTGTAGCGAAAACAGGGAAACAATTTACGTAACCGGTTTTTCAGATGGAAAAACTTCTCGCAGACAACCGTCGACAGCCTGATACACAGCGAAGGTAGCAAAACACGGCAAGTGAGAAAATGAGCGTGGTTTTGTTAGAGGGGTTAGAATGTATCGTACGAAACTGGGGTCTCCGGGTTTAGGAATCTATGGAGTGATTATGGAAGTATGTTGCAGTAGTATTATAGGTAAGACAGGTCCTTTAACCTATAGGCTAATGCTACACCATTTATGTCGGATTTTTTTGCACTACTTTAGTGGTTTAAATAGTAAAGAGAAAAGCCGGGGCGGACACTTACCTCGGTTAACTGTTCCGTGGTCGTCAGAAGTCTTGCAAGTGGTCCGCACACTTTCGGCATAGTCTCAATCAAAGTCGGGTGACTATTTGTGAGCAAAGGCTTCATATATTTTGTATCAAAGCCCCCCCACATCCGAGCCAACCAGGCTTTTTCAACTTTACTGGGTGGCTGGCGGGGCGCCAAAAAGGTTGCTGCAGCGTCCTGACCAATACTCTGAAAGAAGCGAAAGATAAAAATGAATACTATAATAATAATATGTTTGTTTATTTAGCAGAAAGACCATACAAGAAAAAAACAAGCATCACATTGCAGCAAATAAACTGGTACAGTTTCATAACAGATAACACTAGGATGCGCGGTTTCAACAGACAATGCGTAACAGAGAACACTTCGGATATTATCTATCGTGATTGAAAACGTTATGCATGAAATGTTACACGTAACAAGCTTTGTTAGGAAGAGCCAAAAAAGCATCTACTAACTTTACTCTTTATAGTCATGATGTCAGAAAACTCATAAGATACTTTTTGGCGGTTTTTCGGTTCTTCCTGATGGTAACGCTTATTATGCATAACATTTTGAAACAGAACAGATAACATCCGAAGTGTTAGCTGTTACGCATTATCTGTTGAAACCGCGCATCCATGTGTTATCTGTTTTGAAATTTCTGACAGTGGAAACTTTCTGTTCTAAGCTTGAACGCTTTAAGTTCATATTTACAAACTTCCACGACGAGGTTGGGGTTCGTAGATTTTAAGATACCGCACTGTCAGAAGTTTCATAACAGTCAACACAAGGATGCGCGGTTTCAACAGACAATGCATCACATACAACACTTGGGATGTTATCTGTAGTGTTTGAAAACGTTATGTATAAATGTTACGCTGTCACCCTTGTTATATGTGGTGTATCTAGATGAGTTAAGTGCTAGATTAGTAGCTACTGGTATCGGATGCTATATTAGCTGTACTTGTGTAAACCACATCATGTTCGCAGATGATATTGTGGTGCTAGCACCTACTGTTTTTGCACTGAACAGGCTTCTTGCTGTTAGCGACCAGTATGCGACAGAGTTTGATATTCTGTTTAATACTAAGAAGTCGCTTGCAAAGGCTTTTTTCCCTGTTGGGTGCATTCTCCCCAAGTTGCCAAAACTGTCTGGTAGAATACTTGAGTATGTCCCTAAGTTTCGATACCTCGGATTTACTGTGACTGAACGTCTACGAGATGACGAACATTTGCAACTGCTTGCGGATAGTCTTTGCAAGCATGGAAATGTTCTGATTTGGAAGTTCAGTCACGTTGATTTGAATATTAAAAGTGCGTCTTTTTAAGATTTGTTGTACCCAATTTTTTGCAGTGTCCCTTGTTACGAACCACACTGCTCGTGCTATGCATAATCTAGAAGCTTGTTACAATCGTATATTTCGACGGCTATATAGCACGAGTAGAGTTCAGAGCAAGTATAAGCCAGGCGCTGCTGCGTAATCATTGCTGCATATTTGCTGAAATAGAGAGGGCGGCAAAATCTCGATTTGTCGTACGTGCTATAAAGTCAGAAAACAGCCTTGTAGCTATTGCAGCTAACCAACTGCTTCATTGCCTGCCTACTTGGCAGAAGCTACTTCTACTACGATAGATGTAGTTTATCGGTGTTTAAGGGTGTTTCTTTTTTTTTTTTATTTAGTAATGTTGTGTATTGTATGGCCTCGTGCTGAGTAATACAATTTATTGATTGACTGATTTGCGTAGCTTACTTTCAACAAAGTAAAAAATAAAACACTAAACAAAAGAAACTACAAACCAAACCCGAAGAAACAACTCAAAATGATGGGATACAGACCAACCTCCTACCAACAGCTACTATCTACACTGTCAGAAGTTTCATAGCAGATGACACAAGGATTCGCAGTTTCAAGAGACAAAACTTCGAATGTAATCTGTTGCGATTTTGAAAACGTTATGCATTAAATGTTATGCATAACACGCATCTGTTGAAACTGCGCATCCTTCTGTTATCTGTTACGAAACTTCTGACAGTGCAAAAGCAAGAGCCTATAATACTTGGTACACAACCCGCCTCGATCTTTTCGCAATGCATCCTTTCACCGACTGTGCAAGTCCGACCTGAATGCGCTCATGACACTGTACCCCAAACTTCTGCATTCTCACTTATCTGCAAAGTTGGATATTAAATGAAACTGCAAAACGGATACGTCTGCTACATTTTATTAGAGCTATATTTCGGCCCTTCTTGGCAGTCGGGTGCAAGGATAAAAGATATACCAAGAAAGATATACTCAAAGAAAGATAATATACCCAAAGAAAGACATACCAAGTATTGTAGGCTCCGTTTTGCAGTGTCAAATGTGATTCGGGGCCAACTTGGGCTGACGGAATATTTAAAGCTGGATACACTAGCCCTATCGCGTTATGAAAGCAGATGGTACACAAGACGTCGGGAATCAGGACCCCCTCAGTATTTACGGAACTCAATCACGGAGCGAGGGGATAAAGCGATTCCTAGTAAAAGGCTGGAACACACCCGACATCTACCGAAAAAAGATCTTACAAACTAAAATCCAACTTAACGCTTCCTTCCCTCACTCTACAGTCTCAAACCGCCCAAGCTGGAAAATTAACTTGCTAAACTATATAGTGAAATATGATGTGACACTTGAGCGGTTAGAACCTTAGAGGGGAACCCTTGCCAAGAAGGGCCGAAACTATCAAATATGATTCGCAGTCAGCTTGGGCTGAAGGAATATAGACATAATACTTTCACTGTCAGAAGTTTCATAACAGATAACACGAGGATGCATGGTTTGAACAGATAGTGCATAACAGACAACACGTCGGATGTTATCTGTTGTGTTTGAAAACGTTATGCATGAAATGTTATGCGTAACAAGCTTTGTTAGGAAGAACCAAAAAAGCATCTCTGACTTTATTCCTTATCATCATGATGTCGGAAAACTCAGCAGATACTTTTTGGCGGTTTTTCGGTTCTTCCTTATGGTAGCGCTTTTTATGCATAACATTCTGAAACACAACAGATAACATCCGAAGTGTTATCTGTTACGCATTATCTGTTCAAACCGCGCATCCTCGCGCTATCTGTTATGAAACTTTTGACAGTGTTGTGAAGAAAATTTGAGTTTCATTCGGAAACAAGAACAAAGGTTTCGATGAGATCCCAAAAATTTAATATTCGATACAGACAATTGGGTTTTGTCTTTGCCAGCGATCCAGTCTTCGCCATACTCCTTGAATATTTTTACTATCAAAATTGAGAAACAGATTAAAGCCAAATAGCTACAGATTCAGCGTCTCTTCTTACCCCTAAATCTGTCATCTAATCAACTTCAAATAAAACTTTTGCTTTTAACAAATTTGTTCTGGCCTGATTCCGGGCGAACAAGTCGTCCGCGTAGAAAATACTTTTCACATAAGTGTTCAGCATGTCTTCTTACCCCTAAATCGAACATCTAATCAACTTCAAATAAAACTTTTACTTTACAGACTTTCCGGTTTTGCCGGATTCCGGGCGAACTACTTGTCCGATGACAAAATGGTTTTCACCATCGTGTTCAGCATGTCTTCTTACCCCATAATCGACTATCACATTATCTATTTAAAAATATTTCATTTGCCCCTTAATTTAAACCCCCTTTGTATCTGGTTAATTGGTCACGGTACAAGTCCCTTGTGTAAAGTGCCATCTATGTATTATTATAATTTCCGTGACATGGGGATGTGAACTGGTTAGACGAATTTGCCTTCGGGCGGGATCACTGTTAATATGGCCGGCTCCTACCAGACTATTGTAGTGGTTCGCGAACTCTGTTCACAAGCCCCTCGGTAGCTCAAATGGTAGAGCGCCTGCCTTGTAAGCAGAGGGTCCTGGGTTCAAATCCCGGCTGAGGAGCATTTTTGTCTTTCAGTTCACTACTAATACGATCCCTCCCCCACCCCTAAATGTAGGGCTACAGAGCCCATCTGTGAACTCGACCTTACTCTTGACCCACATGATCCTCACACCAAGTTTCATCAATGTATCTCATTCCCTTCGAGAGTTACAGTGCGCACAGACGGACAACTTTTGTGATGTCATAGGTATCCTTCACTTACGTTTTGGGATCCCAAAAAGTACGTGACAATAAATGGTTGACAAAATAATCGTCACAGAAAAGAGGAGGAGTCGAAGTCTGAAAAGTAAGAAACATGAGAATAAAAACGAAAAGCTGATACGCGGGAAAAAATAATCGTAATTTATAAAAGCATGCTTCTACTATACTAAGAGCTACAGTACAGCAAGAACTTTAGGCGGGATCGACTAAAAAGAGGCACGGCACGGCATGGCACAGGAGGCACGAGTAATAAAAAGAGATTAGCAAGTAGTGTAAGTAGACTAGTACGTGAGAGTTCGTAACTCCAGAGCCTAAAATGAGGCACGTTAAAGCATGGTTCCTGTCCCCCAATCTGAAGCCTGAAAGAGACCTTTTAGTTTTGGTGCCTCTTTTTAGTGCTCGTGCCTCCTATACTATGTCGTGCCGTGCCTCTTTTTAGTCGATCCCACTTTAGGCTACTGTGAGAACAGAAATCCACTAACTACCAGATTTACCCACGGTGGAAAAAACGTACCATGTCAAGCTTGTGCTCAGGTGGCCCGATGGAGCCGTAGCCCTCCTGCAAAAACTTCATGCTAAAGTGACGGGCGATAAAAAGAGAAAACGAGTAACAAAACCTCAAGCAAAACGAAATAACGAAAGAAAAAATATCAAGTAATGACGACAATGAAAGCTAGAGGGAGAACGTATCACAGTGGGATCAGTTACTATCGTACTTAGTGATGTGGTAAGAGATGGTCGTCTTACCTGTCTTTGATTCTGGGGGGGCTCGTGCTCGTCCTCGACACCAACCCTACAAAAGAAAGTCTGACCATGAAAAAAAAGAAAGGCTATGTTCACGATAGTTAATGATGACAAAAGGAACAGCCAGCAATTATTGTGGCAGTTATTATTCTCTCTGGAACGAAAGAATAATATTCCTGACAGAAGATATGGATTCGTGACGGGAATTCCTGCTGAACAAACAGTTATTATCATCTATGATGCCCCGTCCATCACGAGTAAATTATAACGGTCGTAACTCTGGTGGAACGAAAATGATAAGAGGGAAGAGCTAATTTTCTTTTCACGAGGGACTGTGGAACGGAACTAGAAACAGAACTGTAACGACCGTAAGTGGAACCGTAAAGGTTCCGTAAAGCGACCGCAAGTCCGTGGAACGCAATCTTACTGTGTTCCAACCTCTTACCAACAATAAAATTGTTGCAATGCCCTAGCAGTCATAGTTAGAATGGCTTATTTTTTCCAAATATGCGCCTTTCATTTATTTTGTATTTTCCATGTTTTCTGTTCTTGTTTGTTGTTGTTTTCCTTTTCCTTTCTTTCTCGTTATCTATGGTCTATTGTCTTATGTATGGTCGTTTTACGGATTACAAGTAGAATAATTTCATTAAATTGTTAACAAGACCAAAGGTTTTGATGGGATCCCAAAAATGGAACATTTGTTGGACCTTTTGATCCAGACAATCGGGTCCTGCCTATTTCCGGTCTTCGCCAGACCCCGTAAGCATATTACTCTTTACCTCTAATATCCGCTAAAAAATGTATAACAAGAGCTACAAGCTCATATGGCACTTGTTACGAGTAGGTGAGGCAAGAAAGTCGATGAGATTGTCACAAAATACCACCTTCAACCCCCTAGGTTCGGACCTAGAAATAGGATATCTAGTTTCACTCGAGTCTCAGTATTTCCGGCATTGCATCGGATCATCTATGGCATATTACTTTTCTACCTTTTAAGTTTAGATCCACTCGTTTGATTCCTAAACCTGCTACACTATTTCCGGTACCCCCCCCCCCCTCCAACTCCCCTGCCACGGGCGAATCTCGTTGGACACATAAATGAATCATCTAAAGCATCTTCTCTTACGGCCTATCAAGTTTCACTCGAACCTGAGCAATTTTCGGGAAATTGCTTGAGCACCGTGCTGGGATTCGGTCCGGACCCTAAAATATGTCATCTAGGGCATATGGTCTCTCTAGTTTCCAAGTTTCATTAATATCGCTCCACTCGTGTCCCCTCAGCGAGCCACAGAATTTCCGAGACTCTCCCTCTAACTCCCCCCTCTGTGACCGAATTGATTCGGACGCCAAATAACGAATCTGCGATGCATAAACTCGGTCCTGTCCAACTTACATCCCATTCGGCCCATTCGTTTGGTTTTTGTGCACGTCAAAAAGTTTCCGGACCCCCCTCCAACTCCCCTAACCATGGCTGCATGTGGTTTGGAAACCTGTTTTTCATATTCCCCCCCCCATCAGTTCTTATCACGCATAAAGTTTCGCTCGAATCGGACTACCTGTTCGCAACCTAGGGAAGTCAGTAATTTCCGGATTCCCATTCCCTTGGCTCCCTCAAAAACGGTCGGATCCAGGAACGGAAGTTTTCTTAGGGCACCGTGTCCGGTTCGTAAGTCTATTTGGTCTGGTCAGTATAACCCGATGAAAAATTTATCTCAAAATAGTACTATGAAGTAGTACGAAAAAGTTACATGCAGTACTAACGATGATATGACATGATTCTACTTCAAGGCTACCGTGTTACTGCATACTGCTATATGCTACTATTAGCAAGACTGGATGCTTCTATGGCAAGACAGGATGCTACTGGATACTACTACATAAGATTGGACCAGCCCGAGGCACATTAAATGATAGTATTCTTTGCTATTACATAGTATTACATGCAACGTTTTCGTGCCACTACCATACTACTACGCAGGCTACAAATTTTTCATCGGGTATGTCCTCCAAGTTTTATCGTCCATGACACGTCTGGAAGTCTCATAACTCGCGATCACTGGAATTCCGGGAAACCTCTTCCAACTCCCTCCAAAGAGCCCCGGTGAGATATGGTTCTGTCAAGTACATGTCTACAGGGCTTATGCTTGTTTTCCTACCAAATTCTATCCCGATCCTTCGACTCTAAGCGTTTCAGGAGATTTCCGGTGGCCCCCTCCAACTCCCCCAACAAAAATCGGATCCGATCCGGACTTCACGTGGAACATTTGAGACGATAGCTCTTTCCAATAGCCAAGTTTCATTCAAATCCGTTCACCCGTTCAAAAGTTATGCATGTCACTAGATTCCAGATTCCTCATCCCTCCAAGCCCCCACGATGGTCGGAGCGCGGAAACGACTATTCTCAAGGCAGTCTGTTCGGGTCCCTGATATGCCTACCAAATTTCATCGTCTTAGTACCGAACTCGCGGCATCACCGAACCCCCCAGCTCCCCCCAAAGTCACCGGATCCGGTCTAGAATTTAAGTGGATTGTCTGAGGCTCGAGGTCTCTCCAAATTTTCAATTTCATTGCTATCCGATCACCCGTTTGAAAGTTATTAATACCTCAAGATTCCGGATTCCCCCTCCCTCCACTCCCCCACGAAGCTCGGATCGGGGAAGTGACCATTTCCAGCTTAATCATTTAAGATTCCTGACGTGCCTGCCAAGTTTCACTGTCCTAGCACATCCGGAAGTACGAACTAGCGGGATCACCGGAATCCCCCCCCCCCCAAACCCCCCACAGTGCCCGAATCCAGTACGGTTAAATCAACGATTATCTAGGACTTGTGCTTGTTCTTCCTACAAAGTTTCACCCCGATCCCTCCACTCTAAGGGTTTTCCAAGATTTCCGGTTCCCCCCCTCCAGCTCCCCTCAAAATCGCCGGATCCGGTCCGGATCTTAAGCGGGTCGTCCGAAAAACGGGGTCTTTCCAAATATCAAGTTTCATTAAGATGCGATAACCCGTTCAAAAGTTATAAATACCTCTAGATTCTGGATTCGCCCTCCATCCACTCCCCTCACGATACTCAGATCGGCAAAGTGACTATTTCCAACTTAATCTTTTGGGGTCCCTGATATGCCTGCCAAGTTTCATCGTCCTAGCTTATCTGGAAGTGCCCGAACTAGCAAAACCTGGACAGACCGACCGACAGACGGACAGACATTGCGATCGCTATATGGCACTTGGCCGAAGGGCAAGTGCCATAAAAAATGATACCAAATGGTGTTTTTGACAAATTACAGCCAAATGGCTAACCAGATTTGGATCCAACATATAAGTTTACCCCTCTATATTTCTCTAATAGCAAGAAAATGAACTTCAAAAATCGATTCCCGAGTGTTCTTACCCCTGACGCAAACCTCTAATAGACTCAAGAATTAACTTCTACTTTCACCGGATTTCCGGTTTTGGTCGGACTCCGCGCGAACTACTTGTTCAGCGAGAAAACAAGCTCCAGATATAGATTCAGAATATTCGTTTACCCCTGGATCGGAAGTCCAAACGACTTCAGAATAAAATTTTGTTGCTTGAAATAAACTTCAACCCCCTAAAGTCCGGACAAAGCGTTACGTAAACTCGTTTGTGCCTTTCTTCACTTCAATTTTCAATGCAGAATCATAGTGTGTTTGTTATTTACACGCAAGAAAGTGAATTTAGCTATGCTACGATAGTTTCGAAATATACCGATCTCTCTCTCTCTAAGTGTTGTGTTTTGGAAACAAAAATCTGTTATTACCCTTTCAAACCTTATGTTCCGCGAAAAGATAACATTTACAAGGGTCATAACAGATATTAAAGGTTAACTTCAGACATCGAGGTTGATATCGGAAAATAACAACGAGACGGACATTGAAAATAACCTGTCCGAGCCGAAGGCGAGGAAGCTTATGAAAAATATCAGCCGAGCGCGGCGAGGTTGATATTTTCAAATGGCCGTAGAGGTCGAGCTTGATGTCTTTTTGAAAAGTGAATCAGTTGATATCGCTTGTATTTGTGAAACGTGGTCAGCTACCGAAGAGCTTGTAAAAAGCTTATGAAAAATATCAGCCGAGCGCGGCGAGGTTGATATTTTCAAATGGCCGTAGAGGAGAGCTTGATGTCTTTTTGAAAAGTGAATCAGTTGATATCGCTTGTATTTGTGAAACGTGGTCAGCTACCGAAGAGCTTGTAAAATTTGATGGATTCCATACCCATATAAAGCCGCGCTTAAACGCTGACGGAATTCCAGTCACTCACGGTGGAGGAGTAGGAATCCTGTGCAGATCTACGCTACAAAGCCGGGTACTTCTCCTGAAGGATGTCCCTAACGCAATGAATTTTGAAGTATTATGGGTGTGGGCACGGCCTAAAAACCTGCCTAAGGAAGTTTCCTCACTAGTGATTTGTGTAGTCTATTATCCTCCCCGTGGGCCCTTCCGCCGCGAACTAGTGTCATACCTCCAGCCCTGCACTGACAAAGTACGCACAATGTACCCAAATGCAGGCATTATCATATGCGGTGATTTTAATGATCTAAATCAGAAGTGGCTAAGTAGTTCCCTCTCGTTGAGTCAAGTGGTAAAAGTGCCTACCAGGGGTAGCCGTACCCTTGATCTTATCTTTACCAACTGCAATGAGTTTTACCATGAGCCAACTACTCTCCCGCCTATTGGTATGAGTGACCACCATTGCCTGGTTTGGCTGCCGAATAGCTTTATTCCTGATAGAGCGAAGTCATGTGCAACTTACAGGCCTTACTCAACCGAGCAAGTTACTAGTTACAAAGAGTGGCTCGCATTCCGAAAATGGCAGGATGTTTTGCGTCTGTCAGATTGTGAACAAATGGCCGATTTGTTCTGTTCTGAGCTCTACGAGCAATATTGTGCTATGTTTCCTGAAAAAAAAGTGCTACTAAAACCTAATTATAAACCCTGGATTACTGACGAAATACGACCCCTAATTGAATTAAGGAACGAATTCTCCCAGGATCGTCAGGACGCAGACTTCGAACGTCTTCGAAATCTGATTGTGAAGAAAATCCGGTGTAACAGAAAAAATTATGGTGCACAAACGATTAGTAAGCTATTGAGATCAGAGCCTCGTAAATTCCACACTACGGTGAAGAATATTCTAGGTAAATCGGCAAAACAAGCTGAGTTATTAAATGATTCTGGTGAAGCAATTTCTGCTAGCGATATCAACAATTTTTTTGTATCTATATGTCGGGTTCATCCACCACTTAACGAGTTACCACCAAATGACACTGCTACTAGTATCCCCGTAATTGAAGTTAGTGACGTTGCTAATAAATTAAGGGCACTTGACCCTCGAAAAGCTAGTTATCCTAAAGAAATGCCGATCAAACTTATAATAGAGTGCTCTAATCTTTTAGCAACACCCTTGACTGCGATTTTTAACCAATGTTTGATAGACGGTGTTTTTCCTCGTGTTTTTAAGCAAGCGTATGTCACACCTATACCAAAGTGTAAGACCCCTAAGAACGTTACAGATCTAAGGCCAATTTCAAAAACGCCTGCATTGTCTAAAGTGTTTGAAAGTTTTATTTTTGAGTTTTTATTCGAAGATATTAAGGATAAAATTGACCCCCAGCAATTTGGTTTCAGGCCCGGCCATAGTACGGTGCACTACCTAGTTTCTATGTTAGATTCAATTCTTCGACACCTTGAAAAAGATGGAGCATTTGTTCAGGCAACCGTTGCTGACATTGTAAAGGCGTTTGACAGTCTAGACCATAAAACTGCATTAGATGAAGCTAAGCTCATGGGTGCCCATAGCAAGCTTTTTAACTGGTAGATCGCAATGTGTGCAACTTTCTGGTCGAGAGACGTCTGAATTCCAAGATATTTTTTGTGGTTCGCCGCAAGGCACAAAGCTAGGCCGGCTTTCATTTCTCATAGTTTTTAACCGTATTTTAGTCACCGTACGTGAGCGTTTTAAGTTTGCAGACGACCTGACAGCATTAGCTTTAAGACTCAAAACCCAAACGCCACAACTAACCGACTTGACTGGTATATTTAATGATCTTAAAACTGAACTAGCTCAAGTGAAACTGGCTGTTAGTGAAACAAAAAGTACATCCATGACTTTTTCGTTTCTGAAAACTGACAACCTATCTGTGACCCCTACTGGACTAAATGTAACTAAAACTGTTAGGATACTTGGTATTTACTTGGACGATGACCTCAAATGGAATACACATGTGGAAAATTTGACGAAAAAAGGTGGATCTCTGCTTCGTTCGTTTTCACAGCTGAAAAGGTTTGGAATACCAAAAGAAATTCTTAAAGTTGTATACTGTAGCTATGTTAGACCTTGCCTAGAATACGCTTGTCCCGCTTGGCACCCCGGTCTGACCAAGGAACAATCTGCTCAAATTGAGTCGGTTCAAAAAAGGGCTCTGAAAATAATATTGGGCCCCAACTACACGAACTATGACAGCTCACTAACAGAACTTGACTTACTGTCATTGGAAAAACGCAGACATGAACTAACTGTCAGATTTGGACTGAAATGTCTTGACTCACCCTTCCACCGTCGACTACTGCCAGACTTCGAAAACCCTATTGTTGACGGACCGAGGACAAGGCGTCGAGAAAAGACAAAGAGTTGTCAACTGATATCGTCTTACCCGGCGACTAGTACTCAACGTTACATCAAGTCATTCGTTCCGTACTTTACTGATTATTTTAACCAAGCAACGCTAAACGAAGAATTCTGATATATTTTATTTTAATCTCTATGTATTTTCGTAGTTACACACATTTGCGTTGAAATATTTAGTGTGGTATGATTTATGTATTGACTCGTGTGTTTGACGTACCTGCGCTAGCTAACGCTATTTTGGTAAAATAAAGCATTCATTCATTCATTATACCGATATGAACCGAGATGGAGGTATGTTAACTATTATAACTTTTTCGAACAGAATATTTTTATAGGTAGGTCTTACTCTTCTTTGCTAATGGGGTAGGGAATAGCAACCCAAGCCTACTGTTGACCTACTAAAATGACGACTGTTTGGACCTAAGCACTTTAGTTTCTACCAATATAGTCTTTTACTTATTTAGCGATTCAGATGCCATCTAGCGGTCGTGAAAACCTACTCTAGATCTACTAAAACTACTATTCTAGGGGTCGTGGAAGTAAAAAGTAAACAATAACAAACCCCACCCCACGTGTTGATAATTCTAGAACAAAGACAGTGATCAATACTGAATAACTAGCCTTTGGAAAGAAAGGGATAGTAGGATGTTATTTCAGCAGGTCAGGTAATCTGACCGTGACAAGCTATGACCGAAGGGCCCTAGGGCATATACTGGTTGTCTGATAGAGTAAAATGTTCTGTAATTTTTCCACATTTGTTTTATTTCTTGTTTTATTTTTATATAATTTTTTAAGTATTTTTTGTGTTTTTTTTTCTGGAAGTATTTTTTTTATTTATTTTTTGGAGGTCAGCTTCTACTTCTCAGTATTTGAGGAAAAGAGCTCGATGAATTCAGTGTTTGAGGAAAAGTGCTCGATGAACATCTGCGGAGGCTGTTACGGCTTCGTATCAGCCTCTCTGGAGGATGATACGAGGTCGTAACAGCCTCCACAAAAGTAATTGTCATAAAATAACTTCTTGTGGGACATAGGAAGATATGTAGTGCATACCTGTTCGAGAAAAGTTATATTCTAATAACGGTTAACACAAGGAAGTTATTACCCTTTCAAATGTTATGTTTCGCGAAAAGAAAACATTTAGAAGTGTCATAACAGATATATTCTCATAAGAGTTAACACAAGGAAACCCATAAATGTGTTAAATATAAGGTTTGAAACCAAGCTGACCATTCATTGCAAACAAAATTAGAAAAACGAGATTTTCGGGGGGTTTTATTGATCAACTAGTTATGCCTCTATGATGATGTGCGAGGGATAAGTAAAATTTTCGCTGAAGACGGTTTGCCGGAATGCAACCGAAATATCCGAAATTTTATTTATCCCTCGCACATCATCTTGCAGGAATAGCTAGCTGATAAAAAAAAACACGAAAATCTTATTTTTATAATATTGTTCATAAATGTGTTAAATCTTGCCAAACTTCTGACAGTTCACAGACGGCTCAGGAGGAATCTAAGGTCCGAGGTAAGCCTACGCGAGATGACGGGGGGGGGGGGGATTAAAAAACTAACTTACGGTATTCCGAAAAACTGCAATAAGGCGGTGACCGAACCTCCAACGGCGATTACAGAAACGATCACAATTACGGCTGTAGCCGTTAGAAACATCTGTCGCGCTTCTGACAACGTGTTGCGAATAGCAAGCGCGAATGCCATAGCTCCTCTCAAACCTAAAACAAAAAATCTATCTAAACACATAAGTTGCGTTTTTGCAGATACCATGGTATCTGTTACCACAGTAACTGAATCTGCAATTACTCGTTTTTGCAGTTACCATGGTATCTGATAATTGGTTGCTCTGCAAAAACGACTACTGACGAAATTGCACTTTTCAAAGTCATCCCCCCAAAAAAAACTGATATCCAGTTACATCACTAAGTGCAAAATTTCTTTCTCACCAATTTGACAAAATTTGATGAAAGTGAGATGACTTTTCAGATACCGACCGTGGTATCTGAATATCAGATACCACGATAACTTGCCAGATACCAAGATAACTGCAAAAATGCCTTTTGACCGTGGTATCAGACACCATGTTAACTGCGAAAACTACTTTAGACCGTGGTATCAGATACCAAGGTTATGTGCAGAAACGCAACTATAGTATCTCTCACCCTAAAGATAACGAACTGCCAGTGCCAGTCATAATTCAGAGAAGGCAGAAGGTTTTCGAGGGGGTAGTGTGGTTCCTGATGGGAGGTATGCTTGCTCACTTTGTAAGGAGGAGCAAGAAGATTTGGACCATTTTCTCCGTAGATGCCCGAATCTTTCTGATTTAAGAAAAGTGTGTTTAAATGGTGTCCTTTTGTCACTTCCTGAAATTCTGAGTAATGTTAACCCCACTGTCATTACTAGAGTGGGTGTCTGAGCGTTTAAGTTATATTTCTGTTGTTCCCAACGTTAAGATAGAATACAATAAATGAATTACACAAAAAAGCCCGTGGGCCATGTCAACAAAAAATTTATAAATAAACCCACTACCTAACTAACACACTGCTCTTATTCTAAAAATCTCGCTCCATGTTCCATCGCAAGCCTCAAGTAACGTCCAAGTTTATTCACAGTAATAAAACACTCATCCTTCATCATCCTTATCATCCATTCTTCATCATACCTTCTTTTCTTCGCTCATTCAATTCCGCACAATCCCACGTCAAATGAGCTACTCTTTCATCCTCATGACCACACATAGGACAGAAGTAAAGACCAATTCTCTCTTTTGCTTTACCAATGATTTTCTCCTTGCCTCAAGTGGTAAACTACCAGCCCTCATCTCAATACTATACTTAATTTCTTCCTTACTTAATCCTGCTTTGAACATAATTCCTTCGCCCCATGTCTCTTTGGACGCCCCCAAAAAACGCAGGTACACTGGAATGCCCTTCTGAAATTGCCAACATTAGCTAACGGCATCCAATACCTGCCCTGCCAAGTCCTATTGGGGCCAAAACAAAACTGATTGGATTTAAGATATACCCCAATATGTGAGCACAGTGCCTGAACGTTAGAGCACAGTGCCGTGAAGCAAGGGGACAGTACCCCCTCACTCCCCTGAAAATCTGTAATACAGATTATACGTTCAGGGACTGTGTACAGGTTCGGGTATATAAACGAAATGTCAGCCAGGATTTCTTCAGTTTCTTTCATCCAGAGTAAAATAACACTGGGGAGTAGCGTCAAGACTTGAAACAAGAGCTGAAAGCTCATATGGCACTTGTAGAAACAGTTAGCATGTTTGTCAAATACGGGTTACAGTTGTGGCTGGATCTCTCTCCCGATATTCTTTTCCAGGAGACGGCTTGATCTAGTAGATCTGAAATGATGATTCCACTCATTGACAACCGTTTCAGAATAGGAGTTTTGTCGTACTCCGGTTCCGATTCCGCGTATAAATCAATCGATGGCAGAAGCAAATATTCTAGCTGCGATCATAAAAGCTAAACAAGGAAGAAAATGAGCTTCTTTGCCTCGAAATAAAACCAGAAGAGGTGCTAGCAGCAAGAGGACAGGCAAATAGAGATAAGTCCCCAGGTTATGATGGACTTCCATATGAGCTATACAAGGAATTTAAGACTGATTTCGCCGTGATGTTTTGCAGACGATTTAACGAAATACTAAATGGAAAAGGCCACAGCACAATAGAGACTAGAGGGGTCGTAAAGTTAATACCAATAAAGGGAGACCGAGAAGACTTGAATAACTGGAGGCCCGTTACACTCACGCAATTCGATTACAGGACATTACTGACCAAAGTAGTTGGAAGGGTTTTCAAGAGATTTGCAGCGACCCCCTTCGCGCTCCACACATTGTTATTGGAATTGGTCCGGATTTGAAACGGGAGATCTTAGACAATAGCTCTTGCCACTTGTCAAGCTATATTCACATCCGATTACCTATTCGAAAGTTATTCATGCCACTAGACCGGGTTCAATATCCCTCCATCCTCCACGATGATCGAATCGGGGAATGTGACTATTTCCAAGTCAATGTGGTCTGGTCCCTGATACGACTGAAAAGTTTCCTCGTCATGGATAATCTGGAAGTACCCCAAGCCATGATCACCGGCATTCCGGGACACCCCTTGCAGCTACACCCACAATGCCCCGGTCCGGTTCTGTTCTGTCAATAATGTATCTAGGGCTTATGCTTACTGTCCCCACCAAGTTCCATCCCGGTCCGTCGGCTCTAAATGTTTCACGAGATTTCCGGTACCCCTCTGCAGCCCCCCCTCCGCCAGTTATCGGACCGGTCTAGACTTGAAACTGAAAATCTGAGACAATTGTTCACGAGTCTTGTCAAGTTTCATTCACATACGATCACCCGTTCCGAAGTTATGAATTTCACTAGATCCCTGATTCCCCATCCCTCCACTCCCTCCATGATGAACGAGTCGGGTAAGGGACTATTTCCAAGTCAATCTGATCGTGTCCCTAATAGGCGTTCCAGGTTTCGTCGACTTAGCACATCTGGAAGTACCTTAACTCGCGATCACCGGAATTCTGGGAAACCCTCTACAATTCCCCCCACTGTGAAACCATCCGGTCCTGTTTTGTCAATAATGTATCTAAGAGTTTACGCATGTTCTTCCAACCAAGTCACATTCCGATCCCTCGACTCTAAGCGTTTCATTAGATTTCCGGTGCCCCTCCTCCCAGTTATCAGATCCGGTTCAGCTTTGAATTAAAAATATGAGACACTTATTCTTGACACTTGTCAAGTTTCATGCACGTCCGATCACCCGTTCCAAAGTTACGAATGTCACTAGATTCCGGATTCTCCATCCCTTCACTCCCCCCACGGTCATCGGATCGAGGATGGGACTATTTTCAAGTCAATCTGGTAGAGTAGCTAATACGCCTGCCAAGTTTAATGGTCCTAGCACATCTGGAAGCACCCTAACTAGTGATCACCGGAATTCCGTGAAATGCCCTCCAACTCCCCCCAGTGTGACACGACCCGGTCCTGTTTAGTCAATAATGTATCTAGGCTTGTTCGTCCCTCCAACTTCCATCCCGACCCCTTGACTCTAAGCGTTTCACGAGATTTCCGGTGCCCCCTTCCAGCTCCCCAGTTGTCGGACCTGGTCCGGATTTGAGCTGAACATTTGAGACACTTGTTCTTGACAATTGTCAAGTTTCATGCATTTCCGATTACCCGTTTCAAAGCTATGCATGTTACTAGATTCCGGATTCCCCATCCCTCCACTCCTCCCACGATTCCCGGATCGGGGAAGTGATTATTTGTGGGGTCCTTGATACCCTTGCCAATTTTCATCAACCTAGCTATTGTGGAAGCGTTTCACGAGATTGAACAAAGGTTGCTGCAACACTTTTGCTTTTGCACTTTTGCCCAGGCAACGTAGATCTAGTTTTTTATGGCACTTGCAGCCTCTGGCTCAAGTGCCATATACCGAAACTTGGCAGGAATATCAGGGACCTGACCAAAGTAACCTGGAAATAATAAGTTTCCCGATTCGACCATATGCGGGGGGTTGGGGCGCTGGAAACTTGAAAATTTAGGGCATTTTGTCACACTTTTTCGAGTTAGGGTACTTCCAGTTGTGCTAGGACCATGAAACTTGGCAGGCATATCAGAGACCCGACCAAACAAACTTAGAAATAATCACTTTTCTGGAAATTTAGGGCATTTTGTCACACTTTTTCGAGTTAGGTTACTTCCAGATGAGCTAGGACAATGAAACTTGGCAGGAATATCAGAGACCCGACCAAACTAACCTGGAAATAATCAGTTTCCCGATCCGACCACATGCGGGGAAGTGGGGGTACTGGAAACTTGAAAATTTAGGGCATTTTGTCACACTTTTTCGAGTTAGGGTACTTCCAGTTGTGCTAGGACCATGAAACTTGGCAGGCATATCAGAGACCCGACCAAACAAACTTAGAAATAATCACTTTTCTGATCCGACCATTTTGGGGGGGGGGGGGGTGGAGGGCAGGGGAATCCGGGAAATTGAGAAGTGTGTAACTTTCGAACGGATGATCGGATTGTAATGAATCTTCATAACTGAATAGAATATATATCTGTAATGTCCCGTTTAAAGTCTTGACCGGATTCGGTGGCCAGGGGGGAGTTGGGGGGGGGGGGAGACCGTAAATTTCAAGAAACGGTTAGAATGGAGGGATCGGAGTGAAACTTGCTGGGAAGAACAAGCATCTGCTCTAGATAAGTCCTTTAGACCATTGTACTGGATCCGGACACTTATTGGGGGGGGGGGGGGGTCCCGGAATTCCGGTGATGGTGGTTTTGGGGATTTTCACGATGGAACTTGGCAGGCATATCAGGGACCCAATCAAACTGACTTCAAAATAAAAAATTTTGTCGATCAGATAATGGTGGGGGGAGTGGAGGGAGGGGAATCCGATATTTTCAGTTATGCGTAATTTTGGAAAGGGTGATCGGATTCGAGTGAAATTTAAGAATTGAACAGAGGACATTTCTCCGATGATTTTTTTCATATCGGGACCGGATCTGGCAACTATTGGGGGGGGGGCGGAAAATACGTGACACCCGTTTAGAATGGAGGGATCGGGATGGAACTTTGTGGGAAGAACAAACAGATGCTCTAGGTAAGTCATTTGCTGAATCGGATTGGCTACGTGCACCGCGGGGGAGCTGGGGGGGGGGGGGACCGGAAATCTCGAGAAACGGTTAGAATGATGGTATCGGAGTGAAACTTGCTGGGAAGAACAAACATCTGGTCCATGTAAATCTTTTACATAATTTGACTGGATCCGGACACTTGAGGGGGGGGGAGGAGGGTGTTTCCCGGAATTCCGTTTTTTGGGGGATTTTCACGACGAAACTTGGAAGGCATATCAGGGACCCGGTCAAACTGACTTGGAATAAAAAAAAATCCTCGATATGATAATCTTGGGGGGGGGGGGAGTTGAGGGAGGCGAATCCGGAATATTGAGTCATGCGTAACTTTGGAACGGGTGATCGGATTCGAGTGAAATTTAATAATTAAACAGAGGACATTTTTCTCTGGTGACCTTTTTCATTTCCGGACCGAATCCGGCAATTATTGGGGGGAGGGCGGAAAATACTTGACCCGCTTAGACTGGTGTGATCTGGATCGAACTTCGTGGGAATGACAAACAGATGCTCTGGATTAATCATTTACAGAACCGGATTGGCTCCGGTTATTGTGGGTGGAGTTGGAGGAGGGGGGGGGGGGGTCTGGGATTCCGGTGGTCGCGCGTTAAGGTACTTCCAGATGTGCTAGGACGATGAAACTTCGCTGGAATATTGGAGACTCAACAACATTTGCTTAGAAATTGTTTCTTCCAAAATCCGATTATTCCTTAAAGTACCAAGCTTGACCGCAAAGTAAAAAAAATACTTTCAAGCAATATATGCATTTTCATGATGTATGATTCATGATTCATGAAAGTAAAAAAAATACTTTCAAGCAATATATGCATTTTCATGATGCCCACCAGCCCATTAGCATTTTTGCCTGAAGGGTTTTGCTTACAAATGAAGTTCCAGCTCCCTTAGAGTGCGCATCTCAACCGCAAAGTCGAAACTTACTTTTGATCAATCAAATCATCTTAACCCATTCAAGTGCCATATGAGCTTACAGCTCTAGTTCTAAGTTAATCTGGTCCGGTCCCTGAAATGCCTGCCGAGTTTCATCGTCCTAGCTTATGTGGAAGTGCCCAAACTAGTAAAACCGGGTCAGACCGACAGACATTACGATCGCTATTTGGCACTTGAGTATGCTCAAGTGCCATAAAAGTGTCACCCACTGGAATAGCAGCCAGGGGCGTCACGTATGGGGGGGGGGAGCGCCCCCTCCAAGTTGTCGGCCAGTCGGTAAAAAATAACCGAGTCTGCGCGAAGCGCCACGATTTTTGGTAAAAATCAGTTGATTTTTCTCTGGGAAACACGATTTTTCGTCAAAACAGTTGTTTCTGGATCCCAAAACGTAAGTGGAGGGATACCTATGACATCGCAAAAATGTCCGTCTGTCTGTCTGTCTGTGAGCACGATAACTCTCGAAGGGAATGAGATATTTTGATGAAACTTGGTGTGAAGATTCATTGAGTCAAGGGTAAGGTCAAGTTCGTAGATGGGCAATGTAGCTCTACATTTAGGGGTGGGGGAGGGGGTGCAAATTAAGGGACAAACAAAATATTTTTAAACAGCTAATTTGATAGTCGATTATGGGGTAAGAAGGCATGCTGAGCACGATAGCGAAAATCATTTTCTCGCTGGACAAGTAGTTAGTCCGGAATCCGGCAAAAACCGGAAAGCTGGTTAGAAGTAAAAGTTTTATTTGAAGTTGATTAAATGGTCGATTTAGGGGTAAGAAGACATGCTGAACACGACGGTGAAAACCATTTTTTCGGCGAACAAGTAGTTCGTCCGGAATCCGGTGAAACCCGAAAAGTTGGTTAAAAAGTAAAAGTTTCATCTGAAGTTGATTAAATGTTCGATTTAGGGGTAAAAATACATGCTGAATACAATGGTGAAAACCATTTTCTCGTCGGACAACTAGTTCGCCCGGAATCCGGCCAAAACCGGAAAATTTGTTAAAAGCGTAAGTTCGATTTGATGATAGATTAAGGGGTAAGAAGAGAGGCTGAGTCTGTATATGGATGTCCGGCAATGAGATATTTTGCTATCTTGGATTCATTGGGTCAAGGGTAAGGTCAAGTTCGTAGATGGGCTTTGTAGCTTTACATTTAGGGGTGGGGGAGGTGGTTTAAAATTAAGGGCAAAAAAAAATATTTTTAAAAGGTAATGAGATAGTTGATTTAGGGGTAAAGAGACATGCCGAATCCGAATATGAAAACTATTTTCTTCCCGGACAAGTAGTTCACCCGTAATCCGGCGAAAACCGGAAACGAAATTTGTCGACCAATTTTTGGCTATAAGATGTTTGGGATCCCATCGAAACCTTAGGCCTTGTTTCTGCAAGACATTCGGTAAAAACGGCTAGCCAGTCGCTAAATACCTTGCCCCCCCCCCCCCAAAAAAAAAAAAAAAAAAAAAAAAAATATTTGGCTAGTAACGCCTCTGATAGCAGCAACACTTGCACCACTAGCGATAGAGAACGTCCCTACTGAAACTCAATCAGTCGTGCACCAGCACTGGCTACAATAAGATCATATTCTGAACACAGCAAAGAAAAGATACAACCTCCCATGTTTCCACGATGTGTGAAGACCGCATCTTAGCTTTACTAGAAATTTCTAAGCCCGCAAGTTTGTCTCGCTTTAAATGCCGCAAGCGTAATGGGCGGAGCTACGACTATGGCACGTTTGCAAAGCAAAGCATAGGTCTTGGCGCTATTCCCTAGTGTTATTTTGCTCTGCTTTCGTGCTAGCTTGAATCTGAGTCATATTTTACTTTTGATCCTCAGTCAGCTGGGGCTGAAGAAGTATATGTTGATTACTGTGCCCAAAATTTAAAGACCTAATCCAAATATTCTGTTTACCTTCTCTTACTGATCGGAAGCCACCAGTTTAATTAGATTTGAACTTGGTTGCCGGGTTGCTGTTTTGGCTCGAGAAAAAAAACACACAGAACGTCTTTTCCAGATGACGAAATTTTTCACGTTTGATTAGCAAAGAATTACAAGACTTAATTGATTAATTTGTGTATGTCTTCGGGAGTCCCACATTGGTTTTGAGTTTTTAATTTGTTTGTATTTGTAATAAACAGTTCGAGCATTAGATGGAAATTCTTATTTTGATCCTTGGCTCCCTACGTGCCATAATGGCTGTCCTGGATAATCGGCTGAGATTTAGTCCAGCCCGAATTATTTCAAACTTAGGAAATTTGGTGTCTTTTTTTCAATTTGTTCATTGTTTGACGGTGCTAATTGGGGTTTGGAACACTGATAGTGGCAGTAAGGATTGTTATCATTGTGTGTGTGGTAGAAAGACCATTTTCTGTTGTCCGCTTTAAAGACTTGTGTATGACTGCTCCGTGCCCCGATAGGCAAAGACCATTCTTCAAGTGTGTAATGCAATCTCAGAAACTCATGTCTCGGACACCACTGAACCCGGAGGTAGGTTAAAAAGCTCGGCAAAATTTGTACTGCCCGTCACACTTAGTGAAAGACCTTCCTTGGTGTACAAAACAGTTGTATCCGCAATCCTAAAAATAATCAGTTACAGATATAAGTTATAATTCAAAATTTAAGTTATATTGATTCCAGATTTCGATTGTGTTTTCCCGTATAAGATCTACTGGACAGTTGAGAATTCTGTAGGGTTCTTTTCGAATATAATATTTAAGAAAAGCTGACTAGGCCTTTATAGCTTACACAACCTTTAATACACATAACAAACAAATTTCTTCGGTGAATTTCTCCTCATTTAGTCCAATTATTTTAAGCCAAAACATAAGCAAAAATGTTCTAGTCATACTTATTGAGAATAGACCTAATCACCTTCTAAACTTTAACTAGGTATCGTCTGATGCAATCCAAACAATCTGCTGCAGCAGTAGCCACTCGAATTGTCACTCAGCCTCATGACTCCACAATTCTGCCCTACAGTGGATAATCGGTAGAACTTTAATATTAAGTATTCTCTTATGCATCTTCAAGCTTTTAATCCCCATCACTGTCGGATACTTAATAGTTATTAACTTATTAATCATCTGCAGCGTAAGCCCTTCGGGTTTTCCTTTTGATACAATGTATTCCTGCATAGGAGAGGTAACATGATCGTTTTGAAATTTGGGCACTGCTCTGATGCAGTGAAAAATCGCCTGTTTCAATGCTATTGCCAGAGATGGGCGAATCCGATAATGAAAGGATTCGAATTCGAATCCAAGGATAGGTACGAATCCGAATCCACAATTTCATGCTAAGGATTCCAATCCGACCTTAAAGGACCCCTCTTGCTTATTCTGCCTTTTATAATATACTTAGCTTCCATATGGAATTATAAACTTCTAAAAACCCCACCTTTCTCCATTGTTTCGTTTCGTAACTACGAATTTTTAGAGGTTTCTCGGCCTTTTGTAGTAAGAGTTGTGCTTTAACAAAAATCAAATCATGTACATAGGTTGTAGTTTAAAAATCAGAGGTGACAAAAAGCACTGATGTCTGAGGTAATCAGATAACGTAATAGATTACTAAGGATGGTTGGTGGTGGATACCTGAAGTTGGATTGCCCCACTGTGTAAAAATTGGGGAAACGGAAACTGGAAGGACGTAGACTAGAAATTGAGCGGACTCGTCAGATTGAGGGTATGGAATCCGACTCCGAACCCAGCTTGACAAGCAGAAGATTCGAATCCGGCCAAAAGGGTGAATCCTCGATTCGCCCGTCTCTGGCTGTTGCCACCAGTAATTTGGGATCTCCTCCTGTTACTTAAAACAGGTAACACTCGTTGCCCGCCGCCTATACAGACGCCCACAGATCTGTAGAACGAGACATCTAAGTTGTCTCGCGCAGGTGTTGCACACTTAATGAGGTAGTGAGGATATCCAAAGCGCCCCTCCATCAGCGAATTTTTCGCTCTGAGAATTTTCTAGTCAGGAATGCCGCTGATCCCCTGCGATCCCTGTGATGTGGGCGCTCCCTAGGGACGTGTGTCCTTACCGCGTTTTAGTGCTTGTTTAACTTTTGTTGTTTGATATATGGCCTTTGGCTGAAATAAAGCTTTTATTATTTTTATTGCTGTTTTCTTCTTCATCAGTTTTGTTTTTCATGTAAAACTAAACGAGGGTACTTCTCTTTTAGCTACGGATTAGAGTGGGCAACGTTGCCCACTCTTGATTGTTGGTTCCGCATCGTTTTTCTCTTGGTACTGTTGGATCTTATGATTTAGTTTGTTTTTTTTTTTCGCTGAGGACGGTTTGCTGGAAGTGCAACCAAAATATCTGAAATTATATTTACCCCTCGCACATCATCTTCGAGGGATAACTAGCTGATCAAGACAAAAAAAACCGAAAATCACGGTTTTCTATTTCTTTCGTATTGAATGATCCGCTTGGCTTCAAACCTTATATACATGAATTGACCAGTGCTGGCTAACACCAGCCGGCACCGATTGCCAAACGTCAGAACATCAAAATCTTCCTAATTCAAACAAAATCGCCGAATTTCTGGCTGGTATCGGTGCCGGGACCGCTGTTTTTCGGTCGGTGCCGGGAAAGGGTGTACAGTAGGTGCCGGGGAGTGGGTAACCCCTCGTTTCTTGAGTCTTAAGAAACCTAGTATAGCCTAATCGACGTTGCAACTTCTAACCCCAAAACAAATTTTTGACTGAAAACATGACGCGAACCGAAAAATTGAATTCCGACCCTTTTGTTTGTTTGACTCCAATTTCAGTTGTTGTTGTTTTCGTGGCTGGGCGTCCCAGACCGGTCAAGTCAAGCTCCTTTCTTTATTTTGTTTTTGCAAGCTCTTTTCTTTCTTTATTTTTTTCTTCAACTACTTTGTATTGTCAAAGTTTTAAGGGTATTGAGTCCCTTGAACAGGTTAGCCCACGTAAGAAATAAAGCTCTTTACTGTTTTTTCGGGTAAAACAATTAAGAAATCGAATTCTGAATGCTTTTGACGGGCGTCTGTATTCTTGTCGGCACACAATCTGGTTATTTTTGTACGGAAGAAATCAAAATCTGCAAACATTTGTCGGGCACCAGGAAAGCTTAAGTCTCGTCGGCAGATCGGGATTAATCCTCGTAATAGATCGAATTCCGTAAACTTTAGTCGGACCAATCCCTCGTTGGCGAATCTCGAAGATTTTTCTAAACACAAGAAATCAAATGACTGCAAAGTTTTGTCGAACGAAGACCGAAAATTAAAGTTTCGTCGGCTCTTTTACAACTACTTCTTTTGCAGTAAATTCAGAACAAATATACGTTGCTGCGGATGGCCACTACTTTTTTGGCTGAATTTCTATGATTTCACAGGTAGCTTACTTTTATTAGAGATCGAACAAAACGCTCATAAGCGTTTCCAAAAGTTTCGCCTGCGGCGCATTTCGTAGGATTCTCTATTTGGATAAACGATGTTTAATTTCGTTGGCGTTTTAATCTTGAAATTCGTGGGGTCTGGAACACATTAAAAGCTAGAACTTATTTAGTAGGTATAGTTTAAATTTCTCCAGAAGAAAATGCAAATTGAAAAAATTTCGCCGGCGGCGCTTAGTTAACTGCTTCTGGATATAGCCGCTGGAATCTTCGCCTTTTATTGAAAGAGCCGAATATGTCAATTTAAATATGCGAATTTTAAAGGGACAATCTCAACTGATGCATTACAATTAGTTTTAAAACAAATTTCGCCTGCGGCGCATTTCCTACTGTACTATTTTCTATCTGGAAGAACGGTGTTACATTTACTTGACGTTACGGGATTGGAATTCTTGGGGGCTGAAACACATTAAAAGATGGAACTTGTTTATTAGATATAGCTAAAACTAATTTGATGACTGCAGAGAATATGTGGCTCTCTTTCATCTGTCATGACCCTTCCCATGGTATATTTTCGCGAAATAAATACGTCTAAAAGGGACACCGATGTCTCGAAATACACCACTTAATGCGGGCCACAAAAAATGGTCTTTCTACCACACACACAATGCTAACCATCCCTACTGTCACTATGAATGTTCAAAACCACTAAAAACACCGTAAAACAATGAGCAAATTAAAAAAAAACACCAAATTTCCTAGGTTTGAAATAACTCTGTCTGGACTAAATCTCAGCCGATTATCCCGGACATCTGTTATGGCACGTAGGGAGGCAAGGGTCAAAATAATAATTTCCATCCAATGCTCGAATTGTTTATTACAAATACAAATAAATCATAAAACCAAGACCAGTGTGGTACCTCTGAAGACATACAAAAATTATCAGTTAGGTCTTATAATTCATTGCTAATCAATCCTGGAAAATTCCGCCATCTAGAAAAGAAGACGTTGTGCGTGGGTTTTTTCTCGAGCCAAAACAGCAACTCGGCAATCGAGTTCAAATCTGAACAAACCCATGGCATGCGATCACTAAGAAAAGGTAAACAGAATGTGTGGATTATGTCTTTAAAAGGGTCACAACAGATATGTTCTCATAACGTTTAACACAGGGATGCACAAGTATGTTATATGTTATCAAATTTCTGACAGTGTAGTAGTCATGTTTGTTGTAAGGTTCACCAATAAGAGAAGAAGGTCGGCTTACCTGAGAAGTACAACATATGTTGAAAGTTCAGAGTGATTTTTGGTTGTCTACCAATGTTAAGAAGTAGAGACAGCGGGTAGATATTGGCAGCACGTCCCAACGCAACAGCAATCTGAAAACAAAAGAACTTACGAATTTCCGCATCTCTCCCACACATATCTCGACACAAGGTTCAAGAACCAAAATCACATTCGCGTAGCTTTTAAATCCTCACCCTCAAAAGCTTGCTCTTCCGTTGTTCAAGAAGTCTTTTTATCCACCGCCTATGGAGGCATCGCTCCAAACCGGGTGCGCTACAATCGGCACGTATTTTTCAAGGTGGATTTTTTTTTTCTGAAATGGAACTATTGCCTTGAACTTTGGCACTTTTTGCCACCTGGCTGGCACTATTTTTTAATTCCTTTACTCAAAAACTGTTGAATACTTCAAAACCAAGCTCTGCTTTTAACAAATTATCCACGGCTTTTTCTGTTTTAAAGGACCCCTCTTGCTTATTCTGCCTTTTATAATATACTTAGCTCCCATATGGAATTATAAGCTTCTTAAATCCCCACCTTTCTCCATTGTTTCGTTTCGTAACTACGAATCCTTAGCGCTTTTTTGGCCTTGCCGAGTTTTCCCGTCACCCAACGAAAAGTTTGCCGGAATCCTCAATGTCCGCTGACAACTCTTTCACACATAAGGATGTTTATTCAAACAATGTTTACAACGGATACGTCAGCTACGATTCTTCATCAGCGATATTTCGGCCCTTCTTGGCAAGAGTCCTCGTCAGGCTGTCAATCCTCTGGGATTGATGTTTCCAAGTCAGCTTGGGCTCAAAGAATATTTACATAAGGATGTTATAATCTTCTATTTATTACTTCTTTTATTTGCTTAGTTTCCCCACTTTTCAACCAAGTCACGATCAGTTTTCAAACGTTTTGCGCCCAGCCGCCGCGTCGGAGAGCAGGAAGGCTGGACACAGCCGACAAGCGCTAACAAGAGAAACGCTAGTTTCAGGTGGAAAGTAATGGTATTTTCGAAAACGTTTTTTCTGATCCCTTTCGTAGGGAAAAGATCATTTCTAGTAAGAGTTGTGCTTTAAGCCTTTCTACTGGCGCATAGACTTCAAGCAGAAATTGAAAATGTCCTAGACAATCCTCGGCAACAGGTCGAAAGCACGTTACGCCGCAAACAATTGTGAAAATCACTGACTGTCATTAGAGGGTTAGAATATAATGTATTAAATTCGGGTCTCCGGGCTCACGAATGGATGGAGAGATTACGGAAGTAGGTTGCACTGGCATTATAGGTACGACGCGGTTCCTTTATGGCCAATTCGTGACAGTTCCGGTTAATGTTCCAATATTCTAACATGATTAAAATTTAACCGAAAAAGGCTAAGACCCGAGAGTCTAGCTACACATCACGTATGCACATAAAGAGGCCAGAAAACCCGATAAAAATGCGTTACTCTGTTTGTCCGCAGTCCAAAGATAATTATTTCATCGAATGAACTTATCTTTCGGATTTGTGGTACCTCTATGCGCCTGTCCCTCTCTATGCTTGAAATATATAGAAAATACCCCAACCGGGGGCGCTATAATCGTAAAGCTTTGGGGAAATTGTACAGCACCTTCTGCGCTCCTTCTATACTGTCTCGTTATGGTGTCACTCATGTTCTGCGAAAGAAGGAGATTAAAATGATGAGATTATGTTATTTTAGATATGCAAAGCACCTGCTCCACTTGTCGAAATTATGCCATAACCATACACTGAAGGAGAAATTCAAGATGCAAGTGTTACCCTTTTTGGATGTTTCTTCGTCGCTATTTAAAATCATTGACAACAGAGCCCAACAGGCGGTACCACAGCAGTGCACATTTTGAACGTCATTACTAGAGCCTTGGATGAAAAATACAAAATCCCGCTGATGGGTCAAAATGTTTCAGTGTATTCAAGTCATTTATTCAAACAATGTTTACAACGGATACGTCAGCTACGATTCTTCATCAGCGATATTTCGGCCCTTCTTGGCAAGGGTCCTCGTCAGGCTGTCAATCTTTTGGTTGAACGTCGGGGAAGGAAACAAACCTGTAAAATCGACTGATTTTCAGAAATAAACGACTGTTTTAATGAAAAAGTCAACTGTTTAGGCGAAAAATCGATTACAGGTTTGTTTCCTTCCCCGACGTTGACCCAAAGGATTGACAGCCTGACGAGGACCCTTGCCAAGAAGGGCCGAAATATCGCTGATGAAGAATCGTAGCTGACGTATCCGTTGTAAACATTGTTTGAATAAATGTTTCAAAGTCAGCTAGGGCTCAAAGAATATTTATTCAAGTCAGATGTAAAAATAAGCTACCCTTTCAGTTAAACTTTAACTACGCTCTTTTTCTGTTTATCTAATTTTACTGGAATTTGACGGCCCAAAAGAAGTTAGCCAGCTAAGATTCGCTCCAGAGATATTTCAGCTCTCCCTGGGTCTCTCCCCTCCCCTCTGGGTGCTCTCCCTCGTCAGGCTGTAGTTAGAACAATCGAGCCTACTACCACGAACGCTTGATTGCAGGTTCACGAACACCTGAGCCTCCTTTTTGTTGCACTCTGCAGGTCCACTTCTCGGCCGCTTCCGGGCTTACTCTTTCTACATTCGTTTCTGCATTGCAGTGCTTCCGAGGAAGACGGCAGCGCTCCTCGAGACTCGCGGACTTGCTTACCGACCAAGTCCGAGCTTCCCTGCAAGGTGCTGCATCAACCAAGAAGAAATCGTGCACGAAGTAAATCCAAAAACACATCTTGTGCAGAAGCAAAGAAGTGCTGTAGCAGCGAAGCGGTAGCACTATTGCAACAAAAACGAGGCTGTGATTTGTCTACCAACATCTCCTGGAGACTCCCCATACCAATCAAAGAGCTTCCGATATAATACTAAGAAGGATAGAAGCTTATTTCACTGCGATAAACGGATACGTCAGCTTAGTTTTGTTCAAGCGATATTGCAACCCTTCTTGGCAAGGGTCCTCTTCAGGCTTTCTAGCTAATCAGACAGAGTTTAAGTACGGAATGCTACACTGTCGGAAGTTTCATAACAGATAACACAAGGATGAGCGAACTCAACAGATAACACATGGGATGTTATCTGTTGTGACTCTGCAAACGTTATGTTTTGAACGTTACGCAAACGAGCCAAAAGGAAGAGCCGAAAAAGCATCTGCTGACTTTTCCGATATCATGATTTGACAAACAAAAAGTTAGCAGATGTTTTTTCGGCGGCGTATCGGCTCTTGTTGTATGCATAATGTTTGAAAAACATAACAACCAACGTACTAAGTGTTGTCTGTTAAAACCGCGCATCCTTGTGTTACCTGTTACGAAACTTCTGACAGTTTACTTTTAGTGAAAAAGCTCATGATTAACTGACCTTCACCAACTTGTTTTTAGAGATACGTCAATCTTGCACTTCAAAACGTTTACGATCAAGCGGGAAATAATAAGCTAGTTGACCCCCCCCCCCCCCGCCAGTCGTAAGAATAGTTAAGTTAATGTTTGGCTGTACTAAACGGAGAAGAAAGGACGAGTCCGTTATAAGTTCACGAGGTAACAGTCATGCCCGGTCACATCTGTACGTAATTTGATTCGTTAATTTGGGTATTACCCACTCTTTACGTTTCACCTTGTCACAGTTGGAACAAAGAAATTCAAGACATATATTCACAAGTTTATTTTCCAGCTTGAGCCTGAAGAGGACCCTTGCCAAGAAGGGCCGAAATATAGCTCTAAGAAAATATAGCTGACTTGTCCGTTTTGCACCGTGAAATATCAAGACCTGTTACCACCATCTTCACTCAAAGGTAAGCAAAACTAGCTAAAGTCAGTGACTCTGGCCTGTGATTGGTCCAGAGATACGTTTCAAAATGACGGAGATGGATTTTTCCATCTCGACTATTATAAGTTTTCAGCTTTCTTCCCAGTTACGACTGTAAACGGTCTTATTACTTGCGCTATTACCAGGTGTAACATAGTGGGGCCCGAGCATCAGGGAGGATAGAAATAACATTCAAATCTCAGAAATGAGAACTTGATGGAACGATTATAGGTACGCAGAGTAAAGCAGTGATTATAAAAAAATCAGTACAATGCAGTCAAATATGACTCGTAGTGAGCTTCGGCTAATGCAGCTTTTACAAGTAGAGGGAAACTTGAACAGAATCCGGTCTTGGCGACAAGATCATGTTTACAAACAGATAGATTCTACTAAACTGGGAACGCTGGGAACTGAGGAACGCTGGTTCAGTAAACTGAACCACCAGCGGTCTTCCCTCTTCGTGTAATCTATAGTTATGTCTGTGCTGTGTTTAGTGTAAAGTTCTGCTACGTGTGTTGTCTTTTCCGAGTAACCCGATGAAAAATTTGTAGCCTGGGTAGTAGTATGGTAGTAGTACGAAAATGTTGCATGTAATACTATGTAATAGCAAAGAATACTATCATTTAATGTGCCTCAGACTGATCCAATATTATGTAGTAGTATCCAGTAGCATGCTGTCTTACCATAGAAGCATCCAATCTTGCTAATAGTAGCATATAGTAGTATGCAGTAACACGGTAGACTTGAAGTAGAAGCATGTAGTAGCATCGTTAGTAATGCATGCAACTTTTTCGTAGTACTTCATAGTACTATTTTGAGATAAATTTTTCATCGGGAAGTCAAGCTCCTTTCCTTTTTTTCTTTGTTTCTGTCGAAGTTTTCGTTGTTATTGATGTTTTGTTTTGAGGGTAATTAGTCTCTTACAGGTTCGCCTCTGGACATTGAAGATTCTATTTTTTTTAATAAACCCTTTCTTGTTGTTTTTCTTTTTTGTACTCCGTCACTAGGGCTACAGGCCCTGCGTTGTTTTCTCTTGACGTTTTTTTTTTCTCTCCTTTTTTCTTGACGGGTATAATAAATTGATTAACAGAGGGAAAAAACTGTTTCTTCAATCCAGAAAACCTGACAAAAATAAATTCATTAGCAAAAAAAAAATGTTTTGATGGCATTTATGACATCAGTACTGATGACAACTCTCAGAAGCTAGCTAGACTTCTTTTTGGGATCCCAAAACGTAAGTGGAGGGATACCTTTGACATCGCAAAAGTTGTCCGTCTGTCCGCACGATAACTCTCGGGGGGATTGAGATATATTGATGAAACTTGGTGTGAAGATTCTTTGGGTCAAGGGAAAGGTTGAGTTCGTAGATGGGACCCATAGCTGTATATTTAGGGGAGGGGGAGGGGTTTCAAATTAAAGGGCGAAACAAACATTTCAAGTCTTCTTTTTTTTCACCAGCGCCGCCGACGAGATTGCTTTCAAGAAGACCGGGATTCCTTTCATTTTGAAAGGAATTCTCGTCCCGCAAAACTTTTTTCTAGTCGCCTTCACGAAAGTAATCCTTTCAAGTCGACCAGAATCCTCTCCACTCGACGGGATTTCTTGTCCGTGTAAACGCTACATAAAGGGATACTTAGTATCGTTAATTAGTTTTTCTTTATTTAATTATCTTGTCTGTTATGTTCCTGATTTCTTCACTTATGTGTATGTTCTTATAGTAAGTAAGTAATTTATTTCTGACCGGCCATTTGAAAAGCGGAGTATGTAAAACATAATTAAAGAATTAAATAAAACAGAACAAATACAATTTAAATTTCTTCATCCATCGGTCAGAAAAGAATGTAGAGTGTCATGTGCTGACTGGGCCCTGTTGTCCATGATTTTTGGCCGAGCGACGAAATCTCCAAAAGTGTGACGCTTGCATCTTTAACTTGGAAACGCTCTGTTAGCATGTGGCTTTGGAATAACTTTGGCAAATAAAGCAGGTGCATAGCATACTTAAAATAGCATCTTTTCATCTTCTGCAACTCCTTCTTCCGTAGAACATGTGCGACACGAGAGCGAAATAAAACAGATGGAGCACAAAAAGAGCTGTATAAATTTCTTAAAGCTTTCTGATTATAGCACCCACGGTTCGGGACGATGCGTCCATAAGCGGTACGGACAGATTTACATACGTCTTTAACAATGGAAGAGCAAGTTGTTGAAAGTGTAAAGTTGAAAGTAATGCCATTATGTGTAGGTTATCGTGTATGTTCGATCATCATTGCACAAATATGTACGTCTGTAGTACGTAATAAATGGAAATACTTACAAAAGCAATAGGGATAAAACTCCAGTCAAAATGATGTTTCGGGAACGTGAACATCGACACTCCAATATAAGAAAAGATAAAATTCTCGGCTAAAAAGTTAAGAAGCTCGAACAGGGATTTCGTCCAAAGCCTTGATTCCGGGGACAAGTTGTTGTATGTGTAATGGGCTTGGCACATGCCACAGAAGAGGAGTGAGACAATTCCTGAAAAAGACAAGATTATATTTGGTGGTGGAAATAAATAGATAGATAAATCTTTTTCTTGACAAAAACTTGTCATGGCTCACATCAAATTTGTTTGGTATCGTCACAGATACAACAAATGAACACACGTAAATCATAATAAGCCTATGTATATAAAACAATCATAAATAACTTTGAAAATTGAACTAACAGCTCAGTTTCATCGTCAAGTTTCATTGTCCTGGCACATCTGGAAGTACCTGAAATCGCGATCATTTTGGTGGTGGAAATAGATAGATAGATAAATCTTTTTTCTTGCCAAAAACTTGTCACGGGCTCATGGGGATCATGAAAATTTAGATTTTGGTTAAAAGTATTTTTTGTACTTTGCGGTTAAGATGAGTACTTTAAGGGATGGTCGGATTTGGGAAGTGACAATTTCTAGGCCAATCCTGTCAAGTCTCTAATGTTCAAGCCAAGTTTCATCGTCCTAGCACATCTGGAAGTAGGCTATCGCGACCATTTTGGTGATAGAAATAGATAGATAGACAAATCTTTTTCTTGCCAAAAACTTGTCATGGCTTACGCCAAATTTGTTTGGTATCGTCACAGATACAACAAATGAACACACCTAAATCGTAATAGGCCTATGTATATAAACAATCATGAATAACTTTAAAAACTGAACTAACAGCTCAGCTTACGCTTCATTATACGAATTTAAAAAACAAGCGATAGAAGCTCGTGTGGCACTTGCAAGGCTGGGTAAGAGGATAAAAGTAGGAATTCATCTGTAATCAAAATCCCTGAGGCAAAAATGGTCCTGGACCCTTAAGGATCATGAATACATATGGTTTGCTCAAAAGTATCTGTTTAACTATTCGGTTAAGATGCTAGAAATTCATTTCTAAGCAAAACGCTTGAGGCAACAAGACCAAAGATTTCGATGGGATCCCAAAAATTCAATATCTAATCCAGACGACTGGGTCTTGTCTTCGCCAGACTCCTTGAATATTTTTACTATTAAAATTCAGAAACAGATTAAGGCCAAATAGCTAATCATCTGATAAAACCAAGTTCAGATATGGATTCAGCATGTGTGTTTACCCCTATAAGTCATATCTGTTTTGAAGAAAACTTCCTGCCACTTCTGTCAATTTCCCGGTTTCGGCCGAACTCCGGAACTACATGTCCGGCGAAAAAAGAAAGCTCAAAAACGAACTCAGGGTATCTTCTTTCCCCAATAATAAACATCTAATCAACTTCAAACAAAAATTTAACTTATAACAAATTTTCCGACTCCAGCCGGATTCCGATCGAACTATATGTCCGGGTAAGAAATGATTGTCACATACAGATTCAGCATCTCTTCTTACCCCTAAATCGGATATCTAATCAATTGTCTTCACGCAAGTGTTCAGCATGTGTTCTTGCCCTAAATCGAACATCTAATCAACTCCAAATAAATCTTATAATTTTAACAAACTTTCCGGTTTGGGCCGAATTCCGGGCGAACTATACTTATCCACCATCGTGTTCAGCATGTCTTCTAAGTTCTATCACAATAGCTGTTTCAAAATATTTTGTTTGCCCCTTAATTTGAACCCCCTTCCCCACCCCTAAATCTAGGGCTACAAAGCCCATCTATGAACTTGACTTGAATCCTCACACCAAGTTTCATCAAAATATCTCATTCCCTTCGAGAGTTATCGTGCTTACAGACGGAAGGACAGACGGACGGACGGACGGACAACTTTTTCGATGTCATAGGTATCCCTCCACTTACGTTTTGGGATCCCTAAAACAACCATGGGCTCATGGGGATCATGAAAATTTAAATTTTGGTTGAAAGTATTTTTTGTACTTTGCGGTTAAGATGAGTTCTTTGAGGGATATACGGATTTGGGAAGTGACAATTTCTAGGCCAATCTTGTCAAGTCTCTAATGTTCAAGCTAAGTTTCGTCGTCCTAGAACATCTGGAAGTAGCCTACCTTAAATCCCGATCACCGGAATTCCGAACCCGCCCCTTCCAACTCCCCCCAGAATGCCCGAATTCGATCCGGTTCTGTCACTGTTGTATCTAGGGCTTATGCTTGTTCTTCCCACCATGTGTCATCCCAATCGCTACTCTCTAAGCGTGTCACAAGATTCCCCCCCCCACTTCCCCCCAAATTGATCCGATCCTGTCCGCAATTGAAATAATGAGTTCTTTCAGAATATCAAGTTCCATTAATCCGATCATCCGTTCAAAAGTTGGACATACCTCAAGATTCAGATTCCCCCTCCCTCCACTCTCCCCCCCCCCCCCCCCCGATGGTCAAATCGGAGTAACGACTGTTCTTAAGTTAAAATGGTCGAGTCCCTGATATGGCTGCCAAGTTCCATCGTCCTAGCACATGTGGAAGCATCTTAACTCAATACCGGAATTTCAGAACACTCCCTCTAGCTCCCCCCACAGTGCCCGGATCCGGTCCGGTCTTTTCAACTGCGTGTCTAGGGCATGCGCTTGTTCTTCCCACCAAGTGTCATCCCGATCCGACCACTCTAAGGTTTAAGGTTTAATGGGAAAATTGCCACAATAGCAAAAGCTAAACATTAGGCAAAAAAGGGAAAATAAGTAAACACACAGTAATAACTAACAACATCTAAATAAGAAACCATCAACACAAAACTTAAGACAAAATACAAAACAAAATACTGAACGTGTCACACGATTCCCGGTTCCCCCCTCCAATTCCAGCCCCCCCCCCCCAAAGTCACCGGATCCGTTCCGGACTTGAAGTGTGACATATGATACACAAGGTTTTTCCAAATATCAAGTTTCATTAAGATCCGATTCCCCGTTTAAAAGTCATCCATACGGGGTCATTAGGAAGAGCGTTCACATCGATCAGACCGGAAAACTGAAGGACTTTTCCCGCGGGCCGGACCAAAAAATACAAAAAAAAACATAGACCAGGGGTTAAAGCCTATAAAAAACAGTATTTTTGTGTGTTTTGGGGAGAGGTTAAACCCCTTAACACCCCCCCCCCCCCCCCCCGGATACGGCCCTAGACTGATAAATATTCCTTCAGCCCAAGCTGACTGCGAATCATATTTGATGGTGCAAAACGGATACGTCAGCTGAATTTTATTGGAGCTATATTTCGGTCCTTCTTGGCAAGGGTCCTCTTCAGGCTCAAAAACCGCTCAAAACCCGCTGTGGTGTTTCCCACAAGTTCGTTTTTCCAACTTGAGCGGTTTTTGACCACTAGACTGATGTCTTAAGATGTTGACTAAAAAGGGCTTACCTGTCAGATCTGATGCTTCGGCAATGAGGAAAGAACTGTAGGACATCAGCACAAATAGACATGTTTCCAAAAGCGGGTAATCTCGGATCCGGGTGAACTTGGTCAAGTGTATCGGAGTTAAGGAACTTACAAAGAACGTTACAAGCAACTACTGGGTTCTACTAAACTGTGACATTCCTGGTGACACTTAAAGCACAACTCTTACTAGGAACGATCTTTTCGCTATGAAATGGATCTGAGAAAACTTTTCGAAAGTACCCTTACTTTCCACCTGAATTTAGCGATTTTCTTGTTAGCGCTTGTCGACTCAGTCCAGCCTTCCTGCTCTCGGACGCGGCGGCTGGGCGCAAAACATTTGAAAACTGAACGCGCCTTGGTTAAAACACGGAAACTGCAAATAAAAAAAGGCAAAAATAGAAGACTCTCATATCCTTATATGTGAAAGAGTTGTCAGTGGACGCTGAAGATTCCGGCAATCTTTACGTTGTGTGACGGGCAAAACTCGGCACGGCCGAAAAAGTGCTAAAAATTCATAGGGATAAACCGAAGCAATTGAGGAAGGTGTGGATTTTAGAAGCTTTTAATTCCATAAGAGAGCTAGGTATATTATAAAATGCAGAATAAGCAGGAGGGGTCCTTTAAGTCAATTGCAACCATCACCCATAGTTAGCACATGCTAAACCAACCGTCATAGTCGTAAGGGAAGTGAAGCAAAACGAAAAGCCCAGTCTCGGGTTTCAAAATCTGTAAACTAAGGCTTCTTAATCTTAATCTTACTCCCATTTTCATCCTCTGCTTCATTTAAAACCAACCTCTGTTGTTGTCTTTGGTCACGACCAGAGAAGATTTCAGAGAACATGCATTCGCGTTAAACAAATTTCGAGCAAGAAAGAAAATAAAAATGAAATAAGGTACTCAAAATATTAGCAAGGATGAACTGTTTTCCAAATTGACATAAAACCTATTAGATTTGATCTTAGTAATTGTTCATTTTTTTTTATTCACTTTCACCGTAATGGAAGTAGTTCGAGAATCCTGGAGCCACGGATGTCGCATGTCAGACATTTTTTTTTTTCAATACGCCCTTCACATAATTCCTTCCAGATTAGTTGTTTTTTTTGCCACTAGATGCGCTGGCATAAAGTAAACAATGACACGTTACTTCTTTGTGTACGTTTAACCAAGAACAAATCCTTGGTCTTTGGTCCCATGTAGCGACCATGGATATCCCGACAAATCTTGGCGGAGCTAGAGGTAATTGCTGTGAGCTTTGTATTGATACCCGTCTACTTCCCTCTTCGTCGATGCGCATACCAGATGAAAAACCGTAGGAGGCCTGCAGAGCCCCATCTACATGCAGCGCGTCACAATGATAGACAACCAATCAGCTGTAAATGATGACTCGGAGGCGTTCGGAATGAAATTTCTTCTGCGGGGCTCTACCGCGATATAGCTGTTTGTAGAGGTAACGAATTATGATGTTCCGCGTAGGTCCTACCCTCCATTCGTTTGTATGGGGCAGGGTACCGAGAATATATTCGAATCCGCATGGTGGTATTGCAGAGATATGGAGACGGAGGTTCTTATGCGCCTGTGTTTTCAGCTACGAGCGAACTGCCTGCCAGTACGTGGTCGGAGTAATTAGGATAATAAGATCCCAAATAGTAACCGACAACGAACCCTGTGCTTTAGTACAGAGGAAGAGGGCCATTTTCTGGTTGAATGCGAGCAACTCTCAGACCCCGGGAGACATTTTCTTAAAGGAACAGAAAACATGACTCAAACTTGACTCGGAGACCTAGCTGACATATCAAGAATGTACCCTGAGTCGATATTGAGAGTAAGAAAAATTCTCGTTACGACCATTGCAGTTTCCGGGCAGTTCCCGAGAATTCGACTTTTGAGTTCGTAGAAAAATAAAGCAAAAGGTCTGTGTGCCGGAAGTAGGAACCGAACGCACGACCTCTTGACTACTACTATCCCGATGTGTTAGTCAACACGGCCAAAGGCGAACTTTTACAGTGCTTAAGTGCATAATCACAGTGCATAAGGGGCAAGGGCCTGCCAGCTAGCTTTGGGAATACTAAGGTGGGGGTTCGAGATAACAAAGAAGGGGGGTCCTGTCGACAATCAGTCCCTGTATCTTTATCTAAGCCCCCAGGTCGGTTGGATGGCCGAAAGTTGCGTAGTCAAGTTTTCTGTGCCTTTAATGGGTATCTATCAAGTTCCCCGATGTTCTTGAAACAAAAAAGATACTTAAATATGCCAATTTTTAAAGAGTGTATTAGTTAAATAAAGATCAGTATTGAGTGATGTAAAGTATTGTAACCATCATGTATTTTGTACGGCCAATTGGCTATTAAATATATGCACCAAATATTCATTAAATATGATTGTTTGTCTTTGAACAGGTTTGTTTTGGCTATTTTATATTCCTCTTAGGCCTAGCCATGTGTTTACAACTGGTTAAAATGCCTATGCTACTATGTGTGCTCTACCCAATTCTATTCTGTCAAACTTCATCAAGTTTGTCAGTTCTGGCGTCCGACTTCAGTGCTGACTGCTGGTTGACTTTTCCACGTGGCTAATGCGTGACTCGGTATGAACCGGAAGCCTAATCGCTAATTCCCGCTTCAGATAACTTATACCGAGATGTAACGTGTGATTGTTATTGTTTCTCTAGCGCAACTGGTGGCGGTGGTTAGCCGCGCGATAAAATTTGCATCGCACGGATAGGCGTGAATACCGCACTGTCAGAAGTTTACAAAAGATAGCACAAGGATGCGCAGTTTCGACAGACAACATTTTAGATGTTATCTGTTGTGATTCTGAGAACGTTACGCGTTTAACGTTATGCATAACAAGCATTGCCGGCAAGAGCCGAAAAAATGCCGAAAAAGTATCTGCTAACTTTTCCGATAGGCTATCATGACGACAAACAAAAAACTCAGCAGATGCTTTCGTCGCGGTTTTTCGTCGCTTCCTGGCAATGCTTGTTATTGTTAACATTTAATGCATAACGTTTTCAAAATCACAACAGATATCATCCCAAGTATTGTCTGTTGAAACTGCGCATCCTTGTGTTATCTGTTATGAAACTTCTGACAGTGCAGATCCTTTGTCAAATCCTACTTAGAGAGACAATCGTAGGCTGCAAAGGCCTATCAATGTTATTTCAACAATACTGCCGTATGATGGCGCTACACGAGTACGTCCGCCGGAATTTATTCCAGCGAAATGTCACCCCTTAAGGTGAGAAGGGCCTTCTCTTCACGAACCTGCAATAACAATTTAATTATCACAGGTTCATTCTTCCATAGAAGATACACTGTAAAAAGTTTCTCCGTCTAAAGATTAAAGTTAACTGCAGTTTTTGCTATTCAGATTTATCTTATCTCTATTTGGCTTATCTGCGTAGAGATGAGAATAATCCGATTAGCAAATACTGCAGTTAACTTTAATCTTTATACGGAAAACCTTTTTACAGTGTATGGGCGAATCCGATCATGAAAGGATTCGAATCCGAATCCAGGGCTAGGTACGAATCCGGTTCCGAATGCCTGGTGCGTTATTCTCAGCCGTTTAGACTTTTTTTTTTTTTTTTTTTTTAGTTAGCTCTGATTGAAATTTTATTGGTACTCGTCGTTTTTTGGTTGGGCGTCTCAGACCGGGTAAGTCAAAATCCTCTCTTTTTTTCTTTATTTTTGTCGAAGTTTTTGTTGTTGTTGATGTTTTGTTTTGAGGGTAATTAGTACATTATAGGTTTGCCTCTGGGCACTGAAGATTCTAGTTTTTTGGGATCCCAAAACGTAAGTGGCGGGATACCTATGACATCGCAAAAGTTGTCCGTCTGTCCGTCTGTGCGCGCTATAACTCTCGAAGGAAATGAGATATTTTGATGAAACTTGCTGTGAGGATTTTTTGGGTCAAGAGTAAGGTCAAGTTCGTAATGGGCTCTGTAGCCCTACATTTAGGGGTGGGGGAGAGGGTTTAAATTAAGGGGCAAATGAAATGTTTTTAAACAGATAATGTGATAGTCGATTATGGGGTAAGAAGACATGCTGAACACGATGGTGAAAACCATTTTGTCATCGGACAAGTAGTTCGCCCGGAATCCGGCCAAAACCGGAAAGTTTGTTAAAAGTAAAAGTTTTATTTGAAGGTGATTAGATATTCGATTATGAGGTTAGAATACATACTGAACACGATGGTGAAAACCATTTTGTCATCGGACAAGTAGTTCGCCCGGAATCCGGCAAAAACCGGAATGTTGGCTAAAAGTAAAAGTTTTATTTGAAGTTGACTAGATGTTCGATTTGGGGTAAGACGACATGTTGGAACACGATGGTGAAAACCATTTTTTCACCAGACAAGTAGTTAGCCCGGAACCCGACCAAAACCAGAAAGTCTGTTAAAAGTAAAAGTTTTATTTGAAGTTGATTAGATGTTCGATTTAGGGGTAAGAAGACATGCTGAGCACGATGGTGAAAATCATTTTTTCGCCGGGCAAGTAGTTCGCCCGGAATTCGGCCGAAACCGGCGTTCGATTCAGGGGTTAGAAGACATGCTGAACACTTTTGTGAAAAATATTTTCTACCAGGACAACTTGTTCGCCCGGAATCAGGCCAAAACCGGAAAATTTGTTAAAAGCAAAAGTTTTATCTGAAGTTGATTAGATGACAGATTTAGGGGTAAGAAGAGACGCTGAATCTGTATATGACAATCTTTTTTTGCCGGGTAATATAGTTCGATCAGAATCCGGTAGAAACCGGATTTTTTTTTATGTTAAAGTTTTACTTGAAGTTGATTAGATGTTTTTTATATGGATAAGGAGATACGCTGAATTCGTTTCTGGACTCGGAATTCGGCCGAAACCGGAAATTTGGCAGAAGTAAAGCAGGAAATTTCGATCAGTATCGTCAAAATAGATATGGCTTATAGAGGTATATCTGAACTTGAGTTTTATACAAAACCGGTCGGCACAAAGATCGTAACTGTCTGCATCAAATATTAAATTTTTGGGATCCCATCGGAACCTTTGGTCTTGTTTTTAAATAAACCCTTCATTCTCTCTCTCTCTCAGCATTTCATTCTGAGGATTCGAATCCGACCTTAACAAAAATCAAATCATGTACATAAACATCGCAGGTGACAAAAAGCACTGATATAATGTGATAGATCACCGAGGATGGTTGGTGACGGAGACCAAAAAGTTGGATTGCATGAGCCCACTGTGTAAAAATTGGGAAAAAATTAAACTGGAAGGATGTAGACTAGAAATTTGAGCGGATTCGTAAGACTGAGGATTTGAACTCCCAAGTCCGAATTCAAATCTAGCCTGACAAGCAGACGATTCGAATCCGGCCAAAAGGACGAATTCTGGATTAGGATCCGGATTCGCCCATCTCTGGGCTATAGCCTGAAGAGGACCCTTGCCCAGAAGGGCCGAAACAGAACTGGAACAAATCTCAACCGACTTACCGGTTTACCGCCATGAACTATTATTCAAAGTCAGCTTGAGCTGAATGAACATATTACTCAATCGAAGAACACCCAGTTCACTGTGCAAAAGGATATCAATGCTGTTCCAAGACCAACACTGGAGCCAAGAACAAAGGAAGTGCAGAAGATCCAGACAAAATCACCAACGGATCGGAAGAAGGCGTTCATCTCAAACCCACCAACGCCAGGGGTGTTGTATTCAGCGTAGCTCTGAATTGCTCTGCAAGAAAAGATCGACTGAAACTTTCCGTACGTGACAGTGTTGTCAACGGTATGGTTTTATCATGTCTCTAGGGTGTTAGACTCCTAAAGAACATAATCCCCCCGTACATTTCTACATTCGAAAATTACGCGATGCTGCCTGCATGCATAACGTTTGAAAAACATAACAGGTAAAACCCTGCGCAACCTTCAATCGATCAAAAGTTGCTTAAGTTAAAGGACACCTTCGCCTTCCCTTCGCCCTCCAATTTTGACTTGTTTTTCTTTACTGATGTAGTTTATTTACGAACTTGATTGTTTTATTTAGAAATTTTATACGAGATACGGTATGTAATTTTGACCTGTCTTTTGTTTACTGATGTAGTTTATTTATGAAGTTTTCATGTTATCAGATTAGTAATATTGACCTGTCGAGTTGACTGATAGTGCTTGAAGTGTCTTTATTTGTATTGACATATCCGAAGGTATTTTTAAGTATTTATAGATATTACGGATTAAATCATCATTTATTTATTTATATTACTTCTCACGGGTTCAACTCTGGACCATAAAACTGAACGGCCGACTCTAAGTTAAAAAAACAAAAGCGTGTTCTACCCTTCCTACAATAGTAACTATCAGTTGCTATTTTCGCTCCGACCTCGTGAAAATTTACTACTCTGACCATTACAACCTTCTTGAAATAGTACCTATTTGCTAACCACGCTCGGAAGCGTGGTAACTACGATCTTTGTAACGGTATTGGCCAGATAGGCCCCTGGCGTGATATTTTGCCGAAAGTGGAAAAATTCGTTCCAGCCTTGACGCCAAAAGTCGTGACGTCATTCGTAGTTACTACGGTATGCAGGGTGGTACACAACCAAAATGTAACTTACCCAGTCATGACAATGGCAATGGCGTCGTTCATGACACTTTCTCCAAATACGAGGGCGTACAGGTTAACATCAACATGAAGCTCGGAGAAGATGGCCAAAACTGTCACCGGGTCTGTGGCGGAAATCATGGCGCCGAAATACAAGGTGTCCAAAAACGTAAATTTTCGGGCTAACGAAGGGAACAGCTGAATCAGGGACCACATGATCCCACTGCAAGAGGGAAAGTTTAAGGACGTACCAAAAACCTTAATTGCGTTTTAGCAGATATCGGGGTTGATCCGATATAGCTGGAGTACTCGGGACTCTGGAGTCGTCTCGAGAGGCCTTTTTCAAGGACACGGACTCGTCTTTCACGGAGCTGTCCGTCGGCCAGAGCTGTGGACTCGGACTCTGGACTCGTCTCGAGACGCCTTTTTCAAAGGACTCGGACTTGTCTTGGACTCGGATTTGCTCGACTCGCAGCAGCTCTGTCCGATATCATGGTGACAAACAAAAAAAAACTGCAGATGTTTTTTGGCGGTTTTTCACCTCTTACTGGCAATGCTTGTTATGCATGACATTTCATGCGTAGCGTTTGTCGTGACAACCGATAACATTCCAAGTATTGTCTGTTGCGTGTTGTCTGTTATGACACTTCTGACAGTGTAGACATCCCATTTCTAGGTCCGAACCGTATCTTTCAACGGCGGGGGGAGTTGGAAGTTTTTTTGTTTACGTTCATTTACTCCTTTGTACAATCTATTTGTAACATGTCATATGAGCTCATAGCTCTTGTTCTGTTTGACGTGGTTAGGCAATAAGGATATTCCGTAAAGTATGCTGATTTACGTTCATTTACTCCTTTGTACAACCTATTCGTTTACAAGCGCCATATGTGCTCATAGCTCATTTAATCCTTTGTACAATCTATTTGTAACAAGCGTCATATGAGCTCATAGCTCTTGGTCTGTTTGACGTGGTTCTACGTTAGGCAATAAGGATATTCCGTAAATTCTGCTGGTTTCCGTTCATTTACTCCTTTGTACAAGTCACAGTACAGTCAGCTGGGGCTGAAGGAACATCTGTCTTTGTACAATCTATTTGTAACAAGCGTCATATGAGCTCATAGCTCTTGTTCTCTTTGACGTGGTTCTACGTCAGGCAATAAGGATATTCCGTAAAATATGCTGATTTACAACTGCTTTGAACAACTTATTTGTAACAAGCGCCATTTGAGCTCATGGCTCTTGTCCTAGTGGGCGTGGTTCTACGTTAGACAATAAGGATATTCCGTAAAATATGCTGATTTACAACCTATTTGTAACAAGCGCCATATGAGCTCATGGCTCTTGTCCTAGTGGGCGTGGTTCTACGCTAGGCAATAAGGATATTCCGTAAAATATGCTGATTTATAACTCCTTTGAACAACCTATTTGTAACAAGCGCCATATGAGCTCATGGCTCTTGTCCTAGTGGACGTGGTTCTACGTTAGATATTCCGCAAAATATGCTGATTGGCTAAGACTATTCAAAGTTGGATCCCGATTCCTCTAATTTGTGTCTTAGGCTCGGCTGGCACTGTTCAGTAGGTCAGTGTTCACTGGGAATGGCAAAGCCTGAGCGGCTGTCGGAATAGTTTTCAGAGCTGACCGGGTGCAGAGCAAAATAACACTAGAGAGTAGCGCCAAGACCTATGCTTTCGATGCTTTGCAAACGGGCTATACTGGTAGTGCCGCCTACTACACTTACGCAATTTAAAGCGAGACAAACTTGCGGGTTTAGAAATTTGCAAAGGTGCGGTCTGCAAACACCAAGGAAACAATGGAGGCTGTATCATTTTTTGCTATGTTTAGATTATGAAGTTATCGGAGCCAGCGCTGGTGAACGACTGAGTAAGTTTTAGTAGGGACGAGGAAAGATTTAAGCAAGTTTTGAAAAGTAGAAGTTTTAGAGATGTTAGAAATTTGGGAAGATTCCTTAAGGTGGCTATATGGTCCACAGGGAAAGTTTTTTGTAGTTAGTTCTGTTGTTCAGGTGACGGTTCGTTTTGGTGTTGTTTTGTTGTTTCCATGGCCCTCTATGCTTTTACGGAATAAATCTTATCGGCTAGTGGTGCTAATATCGCTGCTATTCTAGTGTGTGTCAATTTTATGAAGTCTTGTCGCTACTCTCTAGTGTTATTTCACTCTGAACTGATTGTGAATGAACCTGAAGCTTAGTTTATCTAGCAAACTGGGGCAAAACAAACTTACCCCGTGGTAAACGCTGTAATTGTCGTTCCAATAAAAGCAAATGTGAAAATCGCTCCGAGGTTTTTGAAGAAAAATCTCTGCAAGAAAAAAAATATTTTAAACAGTGTCTTGGAGTGATTCCAAAACTTTCCCAGGTTTACGACGAGTCCCCATCAGACAGGGATAAATGTGTGCATGAATTGTATCTATAGGCTTACTCTTTCTAATCCGATACATTCAAACAGAACGGATATGGATAGGAAGAGAACGATACGAGAAGTAGTCAGAATGGATAGGAAGAAAATGAAAGAAAGAGTTAAATAATATTAGAGAGAAAAGACAAATGGCGATCTACCTTAAAATATCTACAACTTTACAACTGAAGCTTCCTTGGTTCCTTAAAAAATCGCATGCTCGAGTTTTATACATATTTCGTTATATAAAATTCTGATTTATTTTTTTTCTGTTAACAGTACAAACGAGAGTACAAATGTTAATAGGTAAAAGTAAAAGAATTAAGTTTTCCGGATAGGATAGGATGAAAACTGTTTAAACTGTGATTTATTGCACAGCATGAATACTTTTCTATGTTTTTTGCACGACTAAACATAAATGTTTACCAAATCGAAGAAAACCGGGATTTCCTTTCGATGGGATCCCAAAGAATATTTTGTGATCCAGAGAGTTCCGTCTCGTAGATAGGCCTAACCGGAAAACTTAATTCTTTTACTTTTACCTATTAACATTTGTACTATTAAAATTTAGAAATAGACTAATGCCAATGGCTAGTCACCTGAGAAAACCAAGTTCAGGTATGGTCTCAGCATGTGTGTTTACCGATATATGTCATATCTACTTTGATGAAATAGATCGGAACTTCCTGCCTTACTTCTGACAAATATCCGGTGTCGTCCGGATTCCGGATGCACTACTTGTCCGGCAAAAAACTAAAGTTCAAAACGAATTCAGCATATTTACTTACCCCTATATCGAACCTCCAATCATCTTCAGATAAACTGTAACTTAACAAATTTTCAGGTTTTGGCCGGATTCCGGGCGAACTATTTGTCCGGCGAGAAAATAATTTTCATATATGGATTCAGCGTGCCTCCTTACCGCTACATCGAATCTCTAATCAACTTCAGATGAAACTTTTCAAGGTTTTCCGGTTTCAGCCGGATTACAAGCGAACTATATGTCCGGGTAGAAAATGGTTGTCATATATGGATTACACACGTCTTCTTAGCCCTTAATCAAACATTAATCAACTTAAAATAAAACTTTTACTTTTAACAATTTTTCCGGTTTTGGCCGGATTCCGGGCGAACTACTTGTCCGGGTAGAAAACGATCGTCATATACGGATTTACCATGTCTTCTTACTCCTACAGTCCTACATCGAACATTTAATCAACGTCAAATAAAACTTTACTTTTAACAAATTTTCCGGTTTTCGCCGGATTCCGGACGAACTAACGTTTAAGTTTCAGATATGGATTCAGCATGTCTGCTTACCCCTTGATCGACTACTCCATTGACTTTAAAAAACATTTTTTGGTGTCCCTTAGTCTGAAACCCCTCCCCCCACCCCTAAATATGGGGCTACAGGGCTTATCTACGAACTTGACCTGTACTTTGACGCAAAGAGTCCTCATGCCAAGTTTGAATGAAATATCTCAACTCCTTCGACAGTTATCGTGCTAACAGACGGAAGGACGGACAACTTTTAAGAAATCATAGGTATCCCGTCACTTACGTTTTGGGATCTCAAAAATAGTCGAGCAATGAGTCGCAAAAGGGGGTACGCAACCTTCTCGAAGATTGATTAGGGGTACGCGGTACGGAAAAAGTTGGGAACCACTGGTATAGGGTACTGCGAATTTTATCGTGAACGGCCCGAAGGCGCCCTATAAAAAATCAGTATTCGAGGACAAACAAGCCTTGGCTAATCCAAAGAAGGAGCTGGATGCTCTTCATGCAGGATTCGACGCGCAATCCAGCAATTTCCAGAAGAGGCCTGCCCGTGATTCAGCTGCTATCCAAAACATTCTCGATCGCGCATGTCATAATCCAGCGTTATTAGTATTCTACGGCAACGCGCAACAGTGCTTTCTGCGATAGGAATGCCAAGTAGGCCACAACAGAAATCTCACGGTTCAGAAATACAAAAAAGGAAAATAGCGTGAATATTCTGAACAGGGCATGGAAAATCCCATTAATGATTTCTGAGGTACAAGCTGAGGTGGCTTTACTACAGAATTTGTGAATTCATTTAGGATTGAGTCTGATAACTATCATTTCAGCAGAAATAAAATAGCGCACTACTCCTAACAAATTTCCAACAACCGTTCCAACAACCAAATTTCAAACTCCGTCCAACAACAAATGTACTTAATGTACAAATGTATCACGTTCGGACAAAGCCAATTATGAGAACACTACTTATTTAAAATTTCAAAATAGCGCTCAGAAGATACGATCCGTGGTAGTTCATGTTCGAATATGATTACTAAGGACCAATTTCCCCATTTTGGATTTTGGAGAGGTTGGCCCGTTTTGGGGGCCAAAATTACAGTTTTTAGTGATTGAAAAACCACAAAAACGATATCCCGCATTAGGCAAAGAGAATTAAAGTTTAACCGACAGAAAAGCTAGGTTAGATAGACAGATAGATATTTTTGTTGATCTAACTCGTAGCGCCGACATGGCACTAAATACGTCGAACATTACATTTCATGTGTTAAAATACTTTTAATATACACAATTATTACATAAAAGAAAATAAATCCCTTGGAATTCACTTGTTTTTTGTTAATTTTCTCAGTAAAATATGGTACAAAGGAATTCGAATACCGGTTAGTGCGACATTTAACTGGCACCAGGAGATTTTGGTGTCGAGTCCGTCCTGTCGCCGGTGCTAGATCGAGCAGAATATCTCTATTATTTTCACTGGCAAGGATTGATCGGGCAATACGTTTTTACTTGTATTTCTGTGGCACTATCACTGTGCTACACTGTACAAAGTTTCTCTGAATAAGGGTGCAGTATTTGCTACTGAGATTAATCTTATCTCTATTGGGATAAGATTAATCCGAATTAAAAATAATCTTATCTCAATAAAGATAAGATTAATCCCAGTAGCAAATACTGCAAGATTTTTTTTTTACGGTATATCTTTACCCGACATTTTGTATCAGTCAATAGGTGGCAAAACCCCTCGTTCGGACACCCAGACGTTGGTCCCTCGGCATGCCGGAACTAGTGTAGAATTATCTTTTGTATATAATTAGTGTTAATATGGACGAGAACCACCAAATCGGCTTGACCGTTGTATCGGTTTTGAAAATAAAATGAATTGAAAAATTGAACTGAAACCGTCCGAACGCGTACCACAGATAAATAACGAACGTGATAACAGTTTGAGGCCCAAATCAAATCTGAAAATACAATTGAATACAATACAGTTGCGTTTTATTTGAAGTTCATAGTACAGCGGTAGCGGACGGCGAACTGTAAGTTGCCGTTTTATTCCTGGCGGACTACGTCAGAAGGTACGCTGAACTGTTGCCTGCCTCACCCAGCGTGCAAACTAGCGGGTCCGCTGGCACTCAGCGGGCGGCCCGCTGGCAAATAAAACGACTTTGGGCACCCTGCGCCTTCCCAGTGTACGGTCCGCTGGCGAATAAAACGACAACGAACAGTCCGCTGTACTATGAACTTCAAATAAAACGCAACTCTGATAACCCCAAGTACAAAACACGGTTTATCTATTGGAAGAGCTGGAATCCGTACAGAAACGCGCGACGAAAATTATAATCGGTCCTGGCTATCAGTCTTACGAGCAAGCACTGTCTGTGTTGAGAATCCCGAGCCTCTACCGAAGAACAGAACTGATACTAAACTTTGGAAAAATCTGTTGGCAAATGAGAACAACCGATCATTGCCCCCCCCCCCCCCCCTGATGCTCCGAAAAATAGCAGGACAAGACAGCAAAACAAATTAGTGCCTGTCAGAGGACAAACTTCAAGGTTCATGAACTCGTTTGTGCCCTTTTTTACAGAGATCTTTAACAAAGTGAATAATTAGTGTAATATACTTATTTTATTGCTGAATGACCAGCGTAATTTAGCATCTTCTGACGAAGAAAGCTATGAAGTTGGTTTGTCAATAAACGATATGATGTGATTGGTTTGATAACTTGTTACCCAGAAATTACAAACACTTATTTTTTTTTTTTAATCTTAGTTTTTTCGCACTTGACAGCCCATCAGACCCAGACAACGAAGTTCAGTTTCACCTATTCCAGCAATCCTGGACGATGGCCTGCAATGCGTGAAAGCTTGAACGCCTCTAAATCTTCAACTAATAGTGCTTTCACTGAAATCACTGATTTTTAGTCCTCTTCCAAGAGGGCCCCTCCCCACATAAGGCAAAAAGACGGTTGGTCGAAAAAAAATTCTCAGATTTTAACTTCAAGAAAAGAATAAACGATGAAGAGAAAAGTAAAGCACAGAAAAGGGAGATAACAGCCGAAAAAAGAAAATCTAGCAAAGAAAAAAACTTGCAACGTCTGTAGTGTTTAGTCAGCCCGTAACCAAAGGAAAGGTGTGGTTGTTTACTAGCTAACATACCTTTTTCCTCAACACTCACAAAATCAAGGATTCTGTAAGTTCAGAGGCAAGTCGCTCAGTGGTTAGATATGTTTTCAAGGTCAGACGAATTTTAAATTAGACTTACCCTTTTCATACTATACGCCGCGTGGAAAATAATAGGCGGAAGAAGGATGTTGAAGAAGATCTCCGGATCAAACGTCGCCTGGCAAAATAGTAAAGAAATTATATACGGGACTCGAAAAAAAGACAGTTAAGCTACGTTCTCACTGTGCAACCTCTTGTAAAGTTCGGTAGAGAAAAAGATCGACTGAGTTTCCTCGTTTGAGCATGATGAATTTCGACCGAACTTTTTCTGGTCAGATACTCTTGATGACTAACTCTCCTTGCCGATGCAAAATCACCGTGTGCCTAGCGGAAGAGCCGGAAGCGGCACCACAGCTGTCTCCAACGATGGCCTGATTGGTTGACACAGTATGTGAGCTGAGTCGTTATGGAGACACTTTCTCGTTCTTCCTAAGGATCACTGGCAGGGTTTGGACTTCACAGAAATTTACCGGGTGCCAAACCAAGAGACGGTCTAGGCTACTACATATGATCAAGAACGGATAATCCCAAGAAAGAACGTCTGTGTCTAAGCCATTGCGATAAGCAAAATAGGATGGATAGAAGGCATGCCACATTCCCATTTCGTTTTCGATAATGGTTTTGAAGATTCTTAAAGTTTAACTGAAAAGCCAACTTATTTTAGTATCATTTCAACTGAACACACTGCATTATCCGGATCGTGTTAAGGGATTGTTTTATTTTTCACTATTTACTCTAGCGTGACGGTCCAAATATCTACGGCCGTCCTCATAACACAAAATTCTACTATAAAATTTGAATCTGAAGCTTTTCAGCGGACAGTTATCAGCTCGCGGAAGGTAGCTCACTGCGTGACCACTTATTTTTCGTAAATCGTTTTCGTCAAGCATACAACAAAGGGAAAAGCTCACAGAGGTACCAAAAATCCAACAGGGAAATTCCACTATATTAATCTCGATTATTTGTGAATAGCGAAGCAGCGAAATAACACATTTTCATGGTCTCTTCAAGCCGCTTTAAGTGAATAAGTGATGAGTATTTCGATCGTTTCGTCTCAGCGCTTTTCAGTTAAACTTGAAGGGTCTCGAACCTCTGATTGTACTTGCGTCAACAAGGAAGAGCAACCCTGGACTACAGAGGGGGAGCTTGAGGGGGGGGGGGGGCTTGTATACCCTGTATATAGTTGCGTTTTTGATCAAATTTTTGTTCGCTGTTGGCTTAGCCGGTTGCTTAGAGCGTGTTCCATCCTACTTACCGTAGTTACCACGCATGACGTCACAAATTCTGCCTTTTTGTCGTCAAGGCTGGAACGATTTTTCTATTTTCCAGCGGAATATCATGCCACGGGTGAATCCGACCAATCACGTGACATAGATTCGTGGTTACTACGCTTACTACGCTCCCGAGCGTGGTAAGCAAATAGTTACTATTAGTTACTATTTCGAGAAGGCTGGAACGGTCAGCGTAGTAGCTTTTCGTGAGGTTGGAACGGATTTAGTAACTAATAGATACTATTGGTACGAGGGTGGAACACGCTCTTAATCTCCGTTTTCAAACGTTTAGTTTTCCCGCTTTTTAACCACGGCGCGGCGAGTTTTCAACTTTTTTGCGCCCAGCGTCAGGTCGGAGAGCAGGAAGGCTGGATAAAGTTGATAAGCGCTACGGTAACAAGAAAATCGCTAATTTCGCGAGGAAAGAAATGGTATTTTCTAAAAACAATATTTATTATCCATTTCATAGTGAAAAGATCGTGTATAGTAAGAGTTGTGCTTTAAGAGAGTTATCGTGCTAACAGCCGGACAACCTTTTTTTTCTGACTTCACCCAACTTGAGTGACGTATCGGTGCGAGATACGAGGCAGGTAAGAAAACACGAGAGAGAACCAAGAACCAAGAGAGGGTCTAGGCTACTACATATGATCAAAAACGGATAATCCGAAGAAAGAACGTCTGTGTCTAAGCCAATGCGATAAGCAAAATAGGATGGATAGAAGGCATGCCACATTCCCATCTAGTTTCCGACAATGGTTTTGAAGTTTCTTAAGGGTCTTGATACTGTCGATAAATCTTAAAAGCTGAGTAAAAGAATAACCACTGATTGCACTTGCACCAACAAAGAGCAACCCTGGGCTACAGAGGGGGAGCTCAATACAAGCCACTCCGGCATGTATAACCTGTATATAGTTGCGTTTTTGATCAAAACTGTGTTCACTGCTGGCTTAGCCGGTTGCTTAATCTCCGTTTTCAAACGTCAATACAAGCCATTCCGGCCTGGATAACCTGTATAATAATAATAGTAATGTGTATTTAAAGCCAGAGGCCATATACATGAACAGGTTATACACTGATTAAGCAACAAAATTAAACAAAATATAACAAAAATTCAACTTCTATTGTCACGAAACTTCACTCCTTCATCAATGAATCTACACACTTTGCATATTATCTGGGCCGATGTACAATCAAAGATGTCTGGAAGCCGTAAATTCCCCCCAAGCAAAAACACCCTTAAATCAGAAAGTTTTTTTTATGAAGGCCTTGCTCACTGTTGGCTTCGCGGGTTGCTTAATCTCTGTTTTCAAACGCCGTCGAGAGTTTTAATTTACGAGTCCGGCGATCCTTGCCCGGTCGCCGTTTCTTCAACGTTTCAAGCAAACTTCGAACTTGCTAGCTCACAAAGTTCGACGGTCAGAATTCGAAACAAACAAACTGTGACCGGTGACCACAAACGGTATTTAAACAGAGATCTTTGAGTTTGAAGGTAACTTCAAACTTCGATCACAAACGCAACTCATGTCAGTATATATGCAGGACATGGAGAGGACATTCAGATAGTACAAGTCCAAGAACGCCAGCTTTTGAACTACAATTAGCTTAGGACAAAGTGGGAGGAGGTAGGGCTTGACTGAGGAACAAACACTAAAGGCGTATTCTCGCCGTTCCCCGAGGACTCCACTTGAGGAGTCCCCGCGTTTTTGTTTGTCCCGGGGACTCACTCCCCGTATTCTCGCGAGTCCCCACGGACGGGGAATGCTCCGATTACCATCACCATCGTCAAAAAGGACTCCCTTTCAAATTCGGAGGGGAATCAATTATTGCTGTTGTAGGTGCTATGTAAAATTAATTAAAAAGAATCAGAATAAACAAAACCGAAGATAAAGTGGATCTAGACTAATTTTTTCAGCTGCATATTCATTTTTCGAACAAAATCCATTTTAGAAGCAATCCCCGTATTCTCGCTGTTTCTGTACGCGGAGTCCGCGTGGAATGACTCCCTCTATTCTCGCCGTTCCCTTCGATTCCCCGAGGAGTCCTCGGGGAACGGCGAGAATACGCCTTAAGTGGTCCATACCTTTTGCTCAATTTCGTTTGCCGTCACATCATCAACCTCTCCTTTAAAAGTGTACGAGTACGTCTTGTTCAAACTTGAAGCGGCTTTTCCTCGTCGCGCCAACTGCAGCCACAACACTTCAGGGGGAAGAGATAAGTTGTAACTCTGTCGAACATTTTTAGGCACAACCATCAAACCTCGAACGCTCTGGGAGTTGCCAGAAAATCTGATAACAGCTCCGAGCACAAGGCCTAAAAAATAACGAGATAAAACAAAATTAGTATCTGGATCCCAGATTTGTTCCTCACTACTGTAGCAGCACCAAAGTCTAATGATGATAATAACTTTTTACGCACTAGACAAGAAAAGGAGATACAAGATAACATTGCACAAGGCTGAGAGTGCAAAAAGTTCGCAGCTACGCAGGACGTCGAGAGAGGTATAAAGGCAATCTTTGAATAGCCTATCTGAAAGAAGAAGTCCAGATACGTATTAAATCTTTTCATCTCAAATCCCAAAAATTCCGATAAGGTTACAAACAGAGGGGGAGCAAAAGGTATTATTTGTGTGTTGTATCCGTCCGTTTCTATATCCGTCAAATTCACTAATTTATTGGGTTTAAAGGACCTGTCTTACGTATAAGACTAACGCAACCTATTTCCACAATCACTCCATATATTTCTAAGCCCAGAGACCCCAATTTCGTACGGTACATCGTAACCCCTCTAAAAAACCATGCCGATTTTCTCACTTGCCGTTTTTAGCTACCTTCGCTGTGTATCACGCTGTCTACCGGTGTCTGCGAGAAGTTTTTGCATCAGAAAAACCGGTTATGTAAATTGTTTCCCTGTTTCCGCTATAAGTCAACGGGTCTCGGAAAAAGGATTAAAACAGACAAAACTGCGCGTTATTTGTTAAAAGCACAGCCTAGTTTTAAAGTATTAAAACATTTTAAAATATTGTAAGCTGAAGAGTGAATAGTGCTTTAAGAAACATAGTTTGTTTTCTTTAAAATTTGAGAGTAATGAATAATGATTTTCTACGGGTTTGATAAAAAATTTGTGGAGTGGATACAAAATCTATACTCTAACAAGAGCTGTAAGCTCATATGGCACTTGCATGGGTTAAGATGATTTGATTGGTCAAAAGTAAGTTTCGACTTTGCGGTTGAGATGCGCACTCTAAGGGAGCTGGAACTTCATTTGTAAGCAAAACCCTTGAGGCAAAAATGCTAATGGGCTGATCGGCATCATGAAAATGCATATATAGTTTCATCGTCCTAGCACATCTGGAAGTACCTTAACGCGCGATCACCCGAATCCCAGACCCCCCCTCCTCCAACTCCACCCACAATACCCGGAGCCAATCCGGTTCTGTAAATGATTAATCCAGAGCATCTGTTTGTCATTCCCTCGAGGTTCGATCCAGATCACACCAGTCTAAGCGGGTCAAGTATTTTCCGCCCTCCCCCCAATAATTGCCGGATTCGGTCCGGAAATGAAAAAGATCACCAGAGAAAAATGTCCTCTGTTTAATTATTAAATTTCACTCGAATCCGATCACCCGTTCCAAAGTTACGCACGACTCAATATTCCGGATTCCCCTCCCTCAACCCCCCCCCCCCCAAGATTATCATATCGAGGATTTTTTTTTATTCCAAGTCAGTTTGACCGGGTCCCTGATATGCCTTCAAATTTTCGTCGTGACAATCACCCAAAAAACGGAATTCCGGGAAACCCCCTCCAACCCCCCCCCCCCATCAAGTGTCCGGATCCAGTCAAATTATGTAAAAGATTTACATGGATCAGATGTTTGTTCTTCCCAGCAAGTTTCACTCCGATACCATCATTCTAACCGTTTCTCGAGATTTCCGGTCCATCCCCCCAGCTCCCCCACGGTGCCCGTAGCCAATCCGATTCAGTAAATGACTTACCTAGAGCATCTGTTTTTTCTTCCCACAAAGTTCCATCCCGATCCCTCCATTATAAACGGCTCATGTATTTCCCCCCCCCCCCCAATAGTTGCCGGATCCAGTCCGGATATGAAAAAGATCATCGGAGAAATGTCCTCTGTTCAATTCTTAAATTTCACTCGAATCCGATCACCCATTCCAAAATTACGCATGACTGAAAATTTCGGATTCCCCTCCCTCCACTTCCCCCACCATTATCAGATCGACAAAATTTTTATTTTGAAGCCAGTTTGATCTGGTCCCTGATATGCCTGCCAAGTTTCATCGTGAAAATCCCCAAAACCACCATCACCGGAATTCGGGGAAACCCCCTCCCCCCCCATAAGTGTCCGGATCCAGTACAATGGTCTAAAGGACTTATCTAGAGCAGATGCTTGTTCTTCCCAGCAAGTTTCACTCCGATCCCTCCATTCTAACCGTTTCTTGAAATTTCCGGTCTCCCCCCCCCCCCAACTCCCCCCTGGCTACCGAATCCGGTCAAGACTTTAAACGGGACATTGCAGATATATATTCTATTCAGTTATGAAGTTTCATTACAATCCGATCATCCGTTCGAAAGTTACACACTTCTCAATTTCCCGGATTCCCCTGCCCTCCACCCCCCCCCCCCCCAAAAAAAAGGTCGGATCAGAAAACTGTTTATTTCTAAGTTTGTTTGGTCGGGTCTCTGATATGCCTGCCAAGTTCCATGGTGTCCTAGCACAACTGGAAGTACCCTAACTCGAAAAAGTGTGACAAAATGCCCTAAATTTTCAAGTTTCCAGCACCCCCACTCCCCCGCATATTGTCGGATCGGGAAACTGATTATTTCCAGGTTAGTTTGGTCGGGTCCCTGATATTCCTGCCAAGTTTCATTGTCCTAGCTCATCTGGAAGTACCCTAACTCGAAAAAGTGTGACAAAATGCCCTAAATTTTCAAGTTTTCAGCGCCCCCACTCCCCCGCATATGGTCGGATCGGGAAACTTATTATTTCCAGGTTACTTTGGTCAGGTCCCTGATATTCCTGCCAAGTTTCATTGTCCCAGCTCATCTAGAAGTACCCTAACTCGAAAAAGAGTGACAAAATGCCCTAAATTTTCAAGTTTCCAGGGCCCCCACTCCCCCGCATGTGGTCGGATCGGGAAACTGATTATTTCCAGGTTCGTTTGGTCGGGTCCCTGATACTCCTGCCAAGTTTCATTGTCCTAGCTCATCTAGAAGTACCCTAACTCGGAAAAGTGTGACAAAATGCCCTAAATTTTCAAGTTTCCAGCGCCCCGCACTCCCCCGCATATGGTCGGATCGGGAAACTGATTATTTCCAGGTTAGTTTGGTCGGGTCCCTGATATACCTGCCAAGTTTCATTTTCCTAGCACATCTGGAAGTACCCTAACTCGAAAAAGTGTGACAAAAAACTCGGACCGACCGACAGACCGACAGACGGAATTGTGATCGGTATATGGCATTGCCATAAAAATGAGCTGATTTTATGCTTTGCCGGAATGGTTTCCGAAGTATTTCAAGCAGAGACAGGAATATGACAAGGATGTCCCCTGAGTCTATTGCTATTTGAAATATATTTTGACCCACTACTCAGGATGTTAGAAATGGAGATCCGGGGTATCCAGTTAATGGATGAGGTGGTTGACCATATTCAAGGGATACCTGTCAGAAACGAGCTTAGAATCCTCGGAGTCGTATTCCGAAAGGATTGGCGAGACACTGTACAGCATAACTGGCAGAGTGCTCTAGGTAAATTCATAGCCGCAATCCAATATGGACAGAATAGAGGTCTGACGATTTTCCAGAAAGCACAATATGTGAACCAATACTGTCTACCGATAATATGGTATACATCCAATGTTGTTATTCTGCCAGCAGCAACACGGGTAGAATTTGAAAGAACAATTTACGGATACATCTGGCAATACCCTCTGGAAATACCCTCCTAAATTGAAAATAACAGATCTATTCTTAACGAAAGAAGAAAGAGGTTTACAGATTATACACATAAATTCAAAAACAGAGGAGCTGTTTACGAGAGCTGTAGCTGAAGGAATAATGTGTAGAGAAAATTCAATATTACTAAGATGGCAAAGTGATGAAAAGAAATGCCCAAATCCCCTGAAAGAACCTTTTAAAACAATTAAAGAACTTGAAAAGATGGGAATTATTGATTTTCAAAAGAAACAGATAGCGAAGAATGAAATGAAGACATATTATAAAGAAAAGCTAGATCTACCACTGACAAAAACTGTCACGGATGGAAGAATGAGTAAGGAGGAACTATTGAACGCAACCATACTGTTGAAGTCATCGATGCTTCAGCCGAAAGTAAAGGAGTATATGTTTTATCAGATACACAATATCCTAGCTACAGAGGAAAGAAAACACCGAATCCAGCCTCATATTTCATCTGGTCAATGTAGGTTATGTGGTGAGACTGAAACATTAGATCATTTTTTTGTAGAATGTAGGGGAAAAGAAAGAATGGTAGGTATACTAGAAAATATTGTTCGAAGAGTTGGTGGATATCATGAGAAATGGAGGATTAGTAAGAAAATTTTGCTTCAAGAATTAGAGAATGGTAAGATGAACCCAATTAGTAGGACATCAACATTTTTTATTTCGAATTTTTGTTATTTTATGTGGAAGGATAAGGAAAATATGGATGGAGATGAGTTAATCATGAAGAAAACTGATGTTGTACAGAATAGAATGAGAGGAATGAATAGGAAAGTGTTAAAGGAGAGATTGAATGTGGATATAAATATAGATGAATTTTTGTGAGATAATATTAATATATTAAATTTTTTAGTTAATTTTTATAATTTAATTTAATGTTTATAGATCTTTGTGGACCATTTTAATTTTTTTAAGTGAATAATTTGTGATAGTAGAGTGTGTTAAGTTTGGAAATAAATTTTCTCAAAAAAAAAAATAAAAAAATTTGAGAGTTTGGCCGAGCCTCCTGGGCGACGGGAACTGGAGATGTATCGCTAGAAATACATTTTTGTTTTTGTTTTTTTTTAGTTCAGTCCAAATAGTGGACACCATTAACTCTTTATGGCCCCACCATAAGGCCTAACATAAGGCCTGGCAATCAGGGGCGTCACGACTGGGGGGGGGGGGACGCCCCCCCCCCCCTATATGCTGTCGGCCAGTCGGTAAAAAATTACCCAGTCGGCGCGATTCGCGCTGACGCCGCGATTTTTCGTAAAAACAGTTGATTTTTTCATGAAAACAGTCGGTTTTTCTGACAATTAGTCGATTTTTCGTCGAAACAGTCGTTTTTTCTGAAAATCAATCGATTTTTTTCAAAACTTTTTTCTGCAGAAACAGTCGGTAAAAGTTACCAGCCAGTCGGTAAATCCCTCGTCCCCCCCCCCCCCCCAAACATTTTGGCTAGTAACGCCTCTGCTGGCAATGGGTGGGGCGTATTCTTTATTCATATAGTCCTAAGGGACTATAGGTGTGTTTTAATGTTGTATGTAGTGTGTTACTTGCATCTCAGTGAACCGAGTTCTTCTCTCTGCTCAGTGCTCTATTTTTATGGCACTTGCCCTTCGGCCAAGTGGCATATAGCGATTGTAATTTCTGTCCGTCAGTCGGTCTGTCGGTCCCGGTTTTGCTAGTTCGGGCAATTCCAGATAAGCTAGGACGATGAAACTTGGCAGGCGTATCAGGGACCTGACCAGATTAAATTAGAAATAGTCACTTCCCCGATCCGACCATCTGGAGGGGAGTGGAGGGAGGGGGAATCCGGAAAAATTAGGTAAAATGAGATATTTTTAGCTTACGGACGGGTGATCGGATCTTAATGAAACTTGATATATGGAAGGACATCGTATCTCAGACGTTCCATTTTAAATCCAGACCGGATCCGGTGACATTGGGGGGAGCTGGAGGGGGGAAACCGGAAATCTAGGAAAACGCTAAGAGTGGAGAGATCCAAATGAAACTTCGTGGAAAGAACAAGCACAAGTCCTAGATACCGTGACTGACATAACCGGAAGGGATCCGATCATTTTTGGGGAGTCGGGGGGGGGGGGGGGGTCGGGATTTCTAGTGATCCCGCGAGTTCGGTGCTTCCTGATGTGCTAGGACGACGAAAACTGGCCAGCATGTCAGGGACCCGACCAGATTAAATAGGAAATAGTCACTTCCCCGATCCGACCATCTGAGGGAGGGGGGTGGAGGGAGGGGGGTGGAGGGAGGGGGAAGCCAAAAATATAGGTATTTTAACTTGCAAATGGGTGACCGGATCTTGATGAAAGTTGATATTTAGGATGACCTCGTCTCTCAGACGTCCCACTTTGAATCCGGACCGGATCCGATGACACTGGGGGGAGTTAATGGAGGGAACCGGAAATCTTGCGAAACGCTTAGAGTGGACGGAATGGAGGGATCGGGATGAAACTTGGTGGGAAGAACAAGCAGAAGTCCTAGATACGTCATTGTGGCAAAACCGGAACAGATCCGGGCATTGTGGGGGAGTTTGGGGGGGGGGGCGGATTTCTAGCGATACCGCAAGTTAATGTTAGTTAACTTCCTTTAGGTTAACTTCCTGATGTGCTAGGACGATGAAAGATGTCACGGATCCGAACAGATTGACTTGAGAATAGTCGTTTCCCCGATCCGGCCATCGTGGGGGGAGTGGATGGATGGGGAGTCCGGAATCTAGTGGCATGCATAAATTTTGCAAGGGTGATCGGATTTGAATGAAACTTGTCAGGTGGAAAGAGCTATCGCCTTAGATGTTCAGTGTCAAGTCCGGGTCGGGTCCAATACCTGTGGGGGGATGGGGGGGGGGGGGTGGAAAACTCAAGAAACGCTTAAAGCAGAGGGATTGGGGCGGAACTTAATGGAGAGAACAAGCATTAGGCCTAGATACGAAATTGACGGAGCCAGATGGTTTCGAGGCTCTGTGGGGGAATTTGGAGGGGGTTTCCTGGAATTCCAGTAGTCGCGACTTAGAATAGTTCCAGATGTACTAAGACGACGAAACTTTGCAGGCATAATAATGACCCGACCTTATTGACTTAAGAACCTAACACAACATACCCACGCACGGAAACTTCCGTTCCTTGATCAGAGCATTTTTGGGGGACATGTAAAACATGTGTTCGAAGTTCGAACTATATGCGACCACGGTTGGGGGTATTGGGGGGGGGGGGACTTTTGACATGCACAGAACGAAACGGATGGACCGAATGAGATGCAAGTTCGACAGTGCTAAGTTAATGCAGCCTAGATTTGTTATTTGGCGTCCGGGCCGGATTTGGCCAAGGTAGGGGGGGGGGGGGGGTACCGGAAATTTGAAGATAGGCTATGCTCCGATTTCAAGAAAACTTAAGAGGGGGATTAAGACAGACGTTTATGTTTCCAACTCCTCTTAGGCCACAGTGGGGGGAGTTGGAGGGAGATTGCCGGAGACTTTGAGGCTCGCATAGGGGTCAAACGAGTGGATCAATTTTAAATGAAACTTGGAATGAAGAGAGAGCATATACCCTACATGACATATTTTAGGGTCCGAACCGGACCCAACAACTTTCTTGCAACGCTTACTCGTAGCATGTGCCATATTAGCTCGTAGCTCTTGTTCAGAACTCTAATGCACTAAAACGCATAGGAAGTTAGGAACAGTTGAATGTTTGCCTATGATTCTCTGAAATTCCTAGAAACTTAGTGTAACAATTTTGTTGTTTCCTTTTTTGTTCCATCCTTTTTTCCCATCTTGATCCAGGTTTCTCATTCCCAAGCACTTGGTACATATCACAGTGGCACACATTATAAGTATTTCCATTTTCAATAGTGTACTGTAGGCTACTCCAAAAAAGACATTTTTGTTCATGTGAGTGGTTTCGAGAAGACCATTAAAAATCAGTGGCTTAATGGAAACTATTGTTACTGGAAGACTACTTTTAACATGTACAAACAAACATATCAGCATCTTTTTTCCCACATTTAGGCACTTCCAGGCAAGCTTCGGAGACGGAACCTGACATACACATTCAGGACAGGGTTGGATTCACTTAAAGGTCGTCTTCCAGGTCTTGACATCGCAAGTGGAGGGAGGGGGAACCAGGAACTTTGTGACTTGCATTTCTCCCAAGTGTTTGGCAGGAAAAAAATTCGAGGGGAAACAAGATCTTCTGCATGGATCAGGCAGTGGTGATGTGGGGATTGGGAGGGAGGGTGCCATGGGTTTCCAGAGACGCTCTTCCCTATTAGCTAGAAATATGGCAGTAATAACAAGATCAAACAGGAAAGACTTTCGACGACCGAAAAAAACAACTAAAAACTTACCATATATCACAGCTAATCCTGTTTCGTGCAGGAACCTCAGCCTTCTATTTTTGAACATCCAAATAGTCACAACTGTCAAAATCAACAACAATGTGTACAATAACAGATTCAAACTGTCAACACGATGAGTGTCCAATGCTTTCTCATCAAACTCACTGTCAGTGGGGGCAGCATGCCCACTTGGGATAAGTGTCTGTATCAATGTGTTCCCGATCAAACCTCCTACTGCGTATGTTAGAAGTCTCTTTCCTGTCATTTTTGTTTGTCTGAGGCTTCAATCTACCAGCAATGTGTGTGTCGCTGAACAGTGCAGAGCTAGAAAATTGAAGATTGTATAAGATAGGGTGCAAAAGTGCGATTCCAGATTTGAAAACTTGGGTTCAAGTATAGCTTTTCTGTCGTAAAACTCAACCAAAAGCCACTGGTATCAGTTGACCCTCTGCTTGAAAATAACCTTCTGCTTCTGCTTCCTAGTCTTTCTGCTTGAAAATAGCCTTCAATACAGTTTTCTACTATGAGAACTAGCTATAGAAGATTGCTCCAGTTTCTCAACTCCTTGGAAACTGTGGGGTTATTCCAAAGCTTGCCATTAACACACACCATGGTAGCAAGAACACTCTGAAAATAATATTTAAACCTACCACAGCATATTATGGCTGTACCTAAGATGGCAATAATTGCGTTTTTGCTGATAACATGGTATCTGTTACCACGGTCTAAAGTCGTTTTTGCAGTTATCGTGGCATCTGATACCACGGTCAAAAGGCGTTTTTGCAGTTATCGTGGTATCTGGCCGGTTATCGTGGTATCAGATATTCAGATAGGTACTACGGTCCGACCATGGTAACTGGTCGTGGTATCTGAAAAGTCTTCTCACTTTCATCAAATTTCAAATAAAAGAAGTTTAGCACTTAGTGATGTAACTGGATATCTGTTTTTCTTTTGGGATGACTTCGAAAAGTGCAATTTCGGCAATAGTCGTTTTTGCAGAGCACCGTGTATCAGATACCACGATAACTGCAAAAATGACTAATTGCAGATCCAGTTACCATGGTAATAGATACCATGGTATCAGCGAAAACGCAACTAATATGTTTTGTATCACTGTTCTGTGCTGTGCAGTATGCAGGGGAGTGACTGAAAATTTGGTAAACAAGGATTCCAATTTTCTGGTCCAAATTTACTATGCTAAGCCTACATGGACAGAAGTCATGGAAGGACATAAATAAGAGCCTTGTTTCTCAGACAAATTTTCAGCACAATTATGTCTTCTGGTTAAGCCAAGGTCTTATTATTAATAGGTGTTTCCCAGTGAAAATCACAGGTCTGAATCAAAGTCAAACTTTGATGCTCAGAAACTGAATGGGAAAGAGTGACAACTTTGTTGGGACTGGACAATCTGTATAGTTCTAAGATAATACGTAGTGTGAACATGGTGTGAAAAATTAGGGAGAAAACCTATATTTCTAGAGCCTTAAACTGTGATCGGTTTATGGTGCAGCTGTTAGCAGAAAGCAGAACGGAAAAGCCATTACCTTTACAGCCCCTTAATCACATAGGTTTCATTTCCTTCCTCTGCATTGCTGGCTGGAAAGAAGCTGGAAACAGACCCTAAAATCAGCTTAAAACTCATAGCATTAGCTATGCTATAGATTCTAGGCTAATCTGTGGGGTATGATTATACAGCAGAGATATGCTTATCTGAACAACTCTCTCATTTTTTTTGTACCTTGGTTTTGTTTCTTGTTACTAAACAGCCAAACAGAAAGGGAACAAAAGAAAAATCATGATATCAGCAAGAAGATAGCTGTTTCAGCAATCTTCTTGGCACCAAAGTAAATTGAAAAAGCTGTGTTAAGGTAAAATCCTTGAATTTTAAAGATTCTTCTTCTTCTAACAACTTAGCAGCAAGGTAAAGACTAGGATAGAAACCAGATAGAGACATCTGTTGGTTTGAACATTAGCTGTTTCAGCAATCTTCCTGGCACCAAAGTAAATTGAAAAAGCTGTGTTAAGGTAAAATCCTTGAAGTTTAAAGATTCTTCTTCTTCTAGCAATTTAGCAGCAAGGTAAAGACTAGGATAGAAACCAGATAGAGAGATCTGTTGGTTTGAACATTATGTACAAGACCACAACTGAAATCTCATTCAGCAGCGGTTCGAAGGGGGGGGGTTAAGCCCCCCCCCCCCATGCTCCAGAGAATCTACTCTCAGCTGTATGTTTTGAGCTTCTCTGTATGACAGGCGCATGTTTTGAGCTTTTCAGAATGACATACAGTTATCACATGTGAATTCCACCCGCAAATCTGTATGGCTATGAAGAAATTTCTATTATGTTTTCAGATTCATAGTTGTGTATTCTGAGTTTTCCAGAATGAAAGTTGTATGTTTGAGCTTGCCAGAATGATATCAACCACGAGTTTCGCCTGAATAGATCCGATTCTTGTTGTACTTTACAAAGGGATTTTCTAGTCGTAAATTTAGAGACAGTCGCAAGTTTTCACCTTGCCAGATAAAGGCAGACACAGCAGCTAGCTAATCGTGAACTTCGCCTTCAAATGACCTGTTTCTGGTTGTATTGTCCATAGAGATTCTAGTAGAATGTTTTAAGCTAGTCATATTCACAGTTTTGTCTTCTCAGTTTGTCAGAATCCCAATTGTATGGAACTAGCCAGAATGGCATCAACCGTGATTTTTCAAAAATGACCTGTTTCTTGTTGTATTTGATAAATAGATTTTCTAGTCGCACATTAGAGACAGTTGTAAGTTTTGAGCTTGCCATACCTGTGCCATACAAGGCAGTTAGGTGAATTTCAACAGCAAATGACCTCTGGTCTTATGGTTGTCTAGAGATTTTCTATGAGTCATTGTGTTACAAAATATGTATGTTTTGAGCTTGTTAGAATGACAGTCGCAGGACAGTCGCAGTCTAGTACACTAGCCCCTTTTCAGGCATGGTGCTCAAATGTACCAATAGCACCATGCCTGGGTGCTAGACGTTCAAGCACTGTACCTTGGGTTTCATGCATGGTGCATGGATTTCAGTATACGGTGCATGCCGGAAAAACACGGTTTCTGTCATCACAACTGACCACCAGCTTGGACAGGGCCGAAATTACTACCATGAATCAGAGAAATCAAAGACAATCCTTATCAAATTTTTCACAAGAAAAACAAAAGGGCTCGACTGATGATGGAGATGCAAAACCTAACAGCACCCTATCTATTTTCCATGTAGAGTGCCCCAAGAGCCAATATTCTGGTTGGCTGCTAGGTAGAAAAAACTGAGGCACAGGACACTGTGCATGCAAAACCTTTGACTATGTAGAAAAGGAAATGAGGTGTTCACGTCTGTCATCAGCCAAGCAATGTCATTTTTGTTATGAAAAATTTGATAAGGATTGTCTTTGATTTCTCTAATTCATGGTAGTAATTTCAGCCCTGTCCGAGCCGGTGCTCAGTTGTGATGACAGAAACTGTGTTTTTCATGCCTGCACTGTATTCTGAAACCCATGCACCATGCATGAAATCCAAGGTACAGTAGAGGTATGCTTATGTGAACGTTTGTTGACAGTGGACTTCGCCATTTTCATGTACTTGCTGTGTCTAAAGCAAACTACCAGTCAGCCGAAGTAGGTAATAAAGGGCATCTGAAAACACCTGTATATGTATTTGGGAACTTCATTCTACCATTTAGCCCAAAACTACACTGTTCACGTCAAACCAACTGTTCACATAAACATGCCTCTACTGTACCGTACAGTGCCTGAACGTCAAGCACCCAGGCATGGTGCTAGACATTTGAGCACTGTGCCTGAAAAGGGACTAGTGTACTAGACTGGACAGTCGTATGTTTCGAACTTGTCAGAGTGACAAAGCCTAAATGCCATTACCAAACTGTGATTTTCACTCTGTGATGCTGAAAACAGGCTGATTTTCAAAAAATTTTACCTGCATCTGTGTTTTTTGCCATCATCCATTTAAATGACCTACAAGATTTCCACTATAAGTTCTTTTCTTCCTTCGTTAACCAACCCAAGTTCTTAGAAGCTGTTTTTTTGGGTTGGTTTGCAGGTTTGCAGGCTGATTAACCGACCTGTGGACTGAGGCGGGAGCTCCATCCAACCGACATACACTCTTGACACTGCACGAGCTTCAAAATTCTCATTGGAGAAATAGGCGCCAGCGATGGGCTACCGATGGGAAGACTCCATTTTTCTAATAGGCTGTTTTTTAGAGCTCAGTCGAAACAACCAGCAGGACGAAAAAACAGTCAAAAGTTGCAAATAGGTAGGTTAACTGACCTATGGAAAATGCAAAAAACGCAGCTACTAGGCTACTCTACTGTAACCCATGGCAAAATGGGCAAAATCTAGCCTATCCTGCCTTGTACCTTTTAGGTTAACCTTAGCTACTATGAACTCTATCCAATTCTATAAGTTACACAGTTAAGCTCTGGTTAAACCTGGGTTAAACTGCTTCAAAGATTCATAGGCTACCCTTACCTTTCTCAAGTTTATTTCTTGACAGCTCCCTTTGGCCTTTTACAAGAAAGTATAAACCAAAGACAATCAACTGCTAGATCCGTATGATAGGGATTTGGTCCGTGCTTTGGAAATCTGCCAGCTGGTTGGACAGGTTTTTACTGCTCATAACGCTGGCATATTCATAACCAGAAAATAAGATTTCAAGAGATCTTTGTCAGAAACTTCCGCTTCCCTGCCAAACTAGACACGATAGAGAAACAAATATCACCTCTGTTTTTGCAAAAGGTAATCACACGAAACTACAATACACACAACTGACGAATAAAACTGTCAGTGCTATAGAACTAGGTCAAACTAGGGCTAAGCTTGCGAGAATACTGGGGACACATTGACACTGCATAGTTTCGAACCTCTTGAGGATCATTCCCTAATTACTGAACTGATTACGCAATTGAAGCTGGAGAAAAGGCTCAAGGGAAAGGTAAGACGAATAAATGAAGACTGACACAAAAAGTATGGTTGGATTTGGATGAAGAAAAAATTTTTGAACGTTCGCCAACTGCGGAAACAAGTCTAGGGAGCGGCAATAGTATGTATACAGTTTATATCGACATTGCAAAACGGATACGTCAGCTTAGACATTTTTTGCAGTGTCAAATATAATACGAAGTCAGCTTGGGCTGAAGGAGTGTAGTACAGTTATTTTGTACTGGTTTCGGAAGCTCGGAAGCGGACGTTCCGGCACTAGCAGCAACTGTAGTCTAGTCAACATACTACCTATAATCACTCAAAGTGAGCGCCACAGGCGAAATTTTTTTTTTGCTTTTTCCTGCCAACTTTAATTTCCATCCAAATTCTAGCTTTTAATGTTTCGAAATCTCAGTCCTAAAACGGGCTTAAAACCCCCGTCAAATGACGCGCCCTTCCACAAAATAGAGAATATTACGAAAAGTGCTGCAGGGGGAATTTTCGAAATATTTATGATTAAATATTATTTTTGGGATCCGAAATAAAAGTAAGGACTATCGGTGATATCATAGATCAAACCTTTTGTCTGCGACCAGTGCTTCACTCGACCTCTTCTGAGTTTCGAGGTTCGTGGTAACTTCCGAATCCTGGCAATTATAACGAATAAATTACCGAATCCCAGTTATTATACCGAATAAGTTTAGACCGATAGCATGTTCGGAATTGTGTATAACTACCGTATCCCGGTTATTGTACCGGATTGTTTTGGTGTCTACCTAACAATATTCATATCGGTATACTTTCGTCAAAACTGGAACAAAGTCCAGGTTCGTGTATAACTTCCTGATCCTTGAAATTATACTGAATAAATTACCGAATCCCAATCATGATACCGAATAGTTTGGAACCGATAGCTTACTCGGGATTCTCTGTAACTACGGAATCTCCAGAATATACCGAATAGTTCCTGCATAGAAAAATTACCAAATGATTTCAGTAAATTCTCTCACCAAATTCGTGATAACTACCGAATACTGGTAATTATACCGAATCCCGATCATTATACCGAAGAGCTTTTTAAAGATAGCCTATTTAGGATTTTGTAGAACTACCGAATCCCCGTAAATATGTCAAACAGTTCTGCTATCGAAAAAATACCGAACAATTTTAGTAAAATTTTGGGCCTCCGGCCTAAAATTTTACCGAATCTCAAAAAGGTGGGGGGGGTTCTGCACCCCCCCCCCCTTGCGAAGCCCCTGGATGTACTTCTTCTTCATAATTCATCATTTTTGTAACTGAGAAATACTGCAGGTACTCAAATGTGGGAGCGTTCGGGCATACTCTAATTACTCCGATTAATGCTTAATTATTTCGTATTTTGTTTTGGTTCCACGTTGAAATCCTAACTTGCCATCTAGCTGGTCGTCATTCGCATTAATCTAGAGATTAAAAAGCTACTCACTCCTTAGATTGCATGCATGCTTCTGAGAATTTGGTGAAAATTAACCTACTATAGTCGAATGAAGTCCTATAGCATTCCTTCCAGAGGAGTCAGTTGACCCCCCCCCCCCCCCGGGGGGGGGGGGGGGCACCTACTTATTACAAATCATAAAATCTTCAGAAACAAAGTTGTCTGAGAAAATTCTGAGTGGCGATTTGTGATATCTCATCAAATGTGATATTTTTAAGCCGAGCTAATGACCCGGAATGACGCTGCTGCCTCCGCTCCTGATTCACTATTTTCTCTCGCCGTTCCTCGGGAACTCCTTGGGCTTCCGAGACACGTTGACTTAAAGCGAAAACATGGAAACCATTTACATAACCGTTTTTATGGCACTTGAGCCTACTCAAGTGCCATATAGCGATCGTAATGTCTGTCTGTCTGTCTGTCGGTCTGTCCGCATTTTGCTAGTTTGGGCACTTCCACATGACCTAGGACGATAAAACTTGGCATGCATATCAGGGAACCAACCGGATTAACTTGGAAATAATCATTTCCCCGATCTGACCATCAATGGGGAGTGACAACATGGGGAATCTGGAAATTAGTAACATTCATAACTTTGGAACGGATAATCGGGCGTGCAGTAAACTTGACAGGTATCAAGATCGGATCCGGTAACTGGGGGGGGGGGGGGGGGCGGAGGGGGACACCCGAAATGTTTTTTCTAGTTTTCGTCAAACCCCTACCCCTTTCATCGCACTAGTATAGCTCTGCGCATGGATGAGTCATTCTTTCATCACACTGGTATAGCTCTGCTCATGGATGTGTCATGCTTTGCTAGAATTCGTTCAGAGAGAGCTAGATCAATCGAAGGTCGAAGGGGATGGCAAAATATGTTGATGAACCTTAGTAGGGGTTGATATAGCGGATAGTCGGGCTTGCATTAAACTTGACAGGTATCAAGAACAAACGTCTTGGATGTTCCTTGTCAAATTTGGATCGGATCCGATAACTGGGGGGGGGGGGCTGGAGGGGGACACCCAAAATCTCTTGACATGTTTTTCTAGTTTTCGTCAAACCCCTACCCCTTTCTTCGCACTAGCATAGCTCTGCGCATGGACGAGTCATTCTTTCATCACACCAGTACCTCGTGGCTGAGTCATTCTTTGCTTAAATTCATTCGGAGAGAGCTAGAGCAATCGAAGGTCGAAGGGGTTTGGAACAATATGGCAAGTGTCAGCGGCTTCTCTGGCCAAACAAAGCTACCAGGGTATATGCATTTCTGAAACGCCAGATGGCCTCTATGCAATCTTACGCGCAGTTCTGACACGCTAGAAATCTTCCCTATTCCTTACAACGCAATTACCGTACTACGTTTTCTTGCGACGAAATACTGGTGTGGTGTACGTCTATTGTATTATTTGTGTTTGATGGCAAAGCCTTTGTTCGAACAAGCAAGCAGTTAAAGCAAGTAGCCTAGTAATCAATAATTGTAGAGAGATTTTGAATAATTGTGATATTGTCAAGCTGAAATATAGTGGAGTTGTAAATTCGACAAGATTGGCTTAGAAATCGCCACTTTCCAAATCCGACCATTCCTGAAAGTACCAATCATGACCGCAAATTAAGAAAAATACTTATAAGCAAAATATGCATTTTCATGATCGCCATGAGCCCATTACCATTTTTGCCTCAAGGGTTTTGCTTACAAATGGGGTTCTAGCTCCCTTAAAGTGCGCAGCTTCACCGCAAGGTCGAAAAGAACTTTTTATCAAATGATATATCTCAACCCATGATCATTTGTGCCACAAGGGTTCTAGTTTTGACCAAACTGTATATATCAATGATCCCTAAGAACCTGCTATCGTTTTTGCCTCAAGGGTTTTGCTTACAGATGCATTTCTAGCGCCTTTAAAACGGGAAATTACGCAGCAACAGTTCAAAGAAGAAACGTACTTGATATAAATGTCGAAACCATATTGGAGACCACTGAACCGCCCAACGAAGAAGAGGAGTTCTAGGAATGCCTTTTACAGTACTTTTTACTTACTAGTGTATAATAAAATAATATTCGACTCTGTACACAACTCCCAAACAAAGAACCGCCCAACGAAGAAGAGGAGTTCTAGAAATGCCTTTTACAGTACTTTTTACTTACTAGTGTATAATAAATAATATTCGACTCTGTACAAAACTCCCAAACAAAAAACTCCCGCCAACATTTTGCTTTTTCTTGCAAGTGCCACATGAGCTTTCAGCTCTTGTTTTCTGATGGAAAAACTTTCTCGCGGACAACCGTCGACAGTGTGATACACATCGAAGGTAGTAAAACACGGCAAAGGACAAAACCAGCGTGGTTTTGTTAGAGTTGTTAGAATGTCCCGTGCGAAATTGGGGTCTCCGGGTTTACAAATATATGGAGTGATTCTGGAAGTAGGTTGTATTAGTATTATAGATAAGACAGGTCCTTTAACCTCAGAGATCCCAATTTCATGCGATGCATTATAACCCCACAACAATACCTTACTGATTACCACGCTTTCCTTGCTTCGCTGTTTTCGATGCATCATGCTCCCGGCAATTGTTTGAGAGAAGATGACGCGTCAGCCAAACCGGTTATCACCATTTTCCCGTGTTTTTGCTAGAAGTAAACCTGCCTGGAGAAAGGCTTAAAACGGCCAAAGCCGTGGGTAATTTATTAAAACCACAGCCCAGCTATTTTTGAATATTGGAACATACAGTAAATATTGCAAGGGGTCCTTTAAAAAAAAGATACCTTTTTCTCAAAATCAGTCTTGTCCCATAGCACTAAACTCAATACTGATCTCAGAAATTCTTTTTAACCATCCCTAAGGCGTATTCTCGCCGTTCCCCGAGGACTCCCCGGTGAATCGAAGGGAACGGTGAGAATAGACGGAGTCACTCCACGCGGACTCCGCGTACAGAAACAGCGAGAACAGGGGCATGCTTACAAAATGGATTTTGTTCGAAAAAATAATGTGCAGTTGACGAAATTACTCTGGTTCCACTTTATTTTTGGTTTTGTTTATTCTGATTTTTTTTTTTATTAATTTTACATTGCACCAGCACCAGTAAATATTGATTCCCCTCCGAATCTGAAAGGGAATCCTTTTTGATGATGGTGATGATAATCGGAGCATTCCCCGTCCGTGGGACAAACAAAAACGCGGGGACTACATATTACCACGCTTACTACGCTCCCGAACGTGGTAAGCAAATACTGCCTATAGGCGTATTCTCGCCGTTCCCCGAGGACTCCTTGGGGAATCGAAGGGAACGGCGAGAATAAAGGGAGTCACTCCAGGCGGACTCCCCGTACAGAAAACAACGAGAACACGGGGAATGCTTCCAAAAGGGATTTTTTTTTGAATAAAATATGCATTTGACAAAATTAGTCTGGATCCACTTTATTTTTTGTTTTGTTTACTCTGATTGTTTTTAGTTAATTTTACATTGCACCAACACCAGCAAAAATTGATTCCCCTCCGAATCTGAAAGGGAGTCCTTTTTGATGATGGTGATGATAATCGGAGATTTCCAAGTCCGTGGGGACTCGCGAGAATATGGGGAGTGAGTCCCCTGGACAAACAAAACCGTAGGGACTCCTCAAGTGGAGTCCTCGGGGAACGGTGAGATTACGCCTTATTGGTTATTATCTTGTGAGGTTGGAAAGAGCTGCGCAGTAACTTTTCACGAGGTAGGAACAAAAATAGAGGACTAGAGGCGTATTCTCGCCGTTCCCGGAGGACTCCTCGGGGAGTCGAAGGGAACGGCGAAAATAGAGGGAGTAACTCCACGCGGATTCCGGATCCACTTTACTTTTGGTTTTGTTTATTCTGTTTGTTTTTAATTAATTTTACACTGCACCAACACCAGCAAAAACTGATTCCCCTCCGAATCTGAAAGAGAGTCCTTTTTGATGATCGTGATGATAATCGGAGCATTCCCCGTCCGTGGGGACTCGCGAGAATACAGGGAGTGAGTCCCCGGGACAAACAAAAACACGGGGACTCCTCAAGTGGAGTCTTCGGGGAACGGCGAGAATACGCCTTACCGCGCAGTCATCCCGGCGATGAAATAGGGGGACGTTTTCGCGAGAGTTGAACGGATGACCCCATTCACGCGAAAAAGAGAAAATCGATCGGGCGTTGAACGGCTGAGGAAAACGGGTTCCGTCCACGCGAAAATGCTCATCCAGCTGGATGGGAGCATGTAAGAGGGAAGGTCCACATTTTTTCTGTCTTCAATCTGAGCAGACCTTTTTTCTATCCATGTTCAGCTCAAAGCTGCCCTCTGCGGTGTTGAACGGGAGGCGTCCATCGAGCTGGATGGCCCGTTCACCTGTTCATCCGTAAAGATAGGTGCCCACCGGACGCGAATTCGCGTTCGCCTGGGCGAATTTGACGTCGCGCGCGGAAAAAATCCGCTTCGCCAGGCAAAAATTTCGCGCCGCGCCGTTTCAACTTCAAGTCGAATTTTTTTCGCGCCGCCCCTTGTTCGCGCAGCGAAATTCAGGAAATCAACAATCAACTTGGCCAAAGCACTGTAGAAAAAGTTCTGATGTAGGCTAGACAGATTGGTTGCTCTTCTGGGGAGTTATCTAGCCACATATAAGCAGAGACTGAAGTAGCACAAGGCCCAAATCTCATCAAAAATGTTTGGAAGAGCATTTCTAAGAGGAGATGAATGTGGATGGTGAGTAGCCTTTTCATAATGTTTACTGTATACCAGTCAATCTCAAGTCCTTGGTTTAATATACTCTATCAGAGCATTTTGAATAGGATATCCCAAAACCCAGGGCTGCTGTAGACTGCTATTAAAATCCAAGTGAGCTTCGGTGGACATCAAACTTGTCAAACTTCTGTGAACCAATTTTCTTTGCTCTCTTCTTTTTTCTGACCTCACAAGGACTCTCCATTCTGAAGAGTAGTTTCTCTCCCAGAGGAGAATTCATCTTTCTGTTAGGTAGCCTAGGTAGGCTACAGAAGAGGTACCCATGCTCGGATGTATATAACCTCGAAACTGGCCTCAAAATTGTTGAAAAGAAATTCTTGACAGTAGGAACTAGCCACGACTGCCAAGAAATTAATGCTGAACATTTTTTTTACCAATTCGAGGTTATGTACATTTGAGGCAGGGTACCTCTCCTGTAGCCTATCTGATAGTTCAGCTTTTTCTTTGGTTATCAAAAATATTTGATGTATATCCTATATCTTTCCCGTCTCTACAGCCTATAAAATATAGGCTAGTATCTCATTAGCCAGTAGCCCAGTACAGTATATATATGTAACTTATAATATATAACTCATTACTTGACAGTAGCAACTAGCCACGACTGCCAAGAAATTGTTGCTGAACATTTTTTTTTACCAGTTTTGAGGTTATGTACATTCGAGGCAGGGTACCTCTCCTGTAGCCTATCTGATATTTCAGCTTTTTCTTTGGTTATCAAAGATATTTGATGTATATCCTATATCTTTCCTGGTCTCTACAGCCTATACAAATATAGGCTAGTATCTCATTAGCCAGTAGCCCAATACAGTATATATATATAACTTATAATCTATAACTTATTACCAGTAAAATTGTGGCAGAATATGACAAAGGTTTGAATATACCTTTAATGTTCCTGTGTTCCGTAAGTTCCGTAAAGACTTGTTTATGTAGGCTGCTGTAATTACGAGAGAAGATCACCCAACTCAACGTTCTAGGTAGGCTACTTTATGCAGTATTAAAGGTACTGTTCTAAGATAACCATTCTTTCTGCCCAAGCTGATTGAGAACATAGTTTGTGGTGCTAATGGAAGCAGTTTAATTATTTCAAGCCAAGGCATGAAGAGGACCCTTGCCAAGAAGGGACTAAGTATTTCCTCAGATAAATTTTCATCTGACTTATTCTGTTTAGCACCAACAACTGTATTTCAAAACATTAAAAGAGAATGTTATATTGCAGCAGCTAATGATTTATTTTTTCTTTTCAGTTTTGTGAGGTGCAAGAGCAAATGGGAAAACATCATAGATACAGCCATGAACATCTAAGAAAGAAAGAGGTTTCTCAAAAGCTGCTCAGGTGTAGGTAAGGCTTCAACTTGGATATGATGAAGCCCTGTCCTTTCAAGCTCCATGTGTAGCTTGTGATACCAACATCAAAACAAACTTTGTGATGGAAATTGATCAGTCTGATCGCAAAAACTGTCAACGAGCACATAAGCAGTATATGACACCAATTACTCGACTGACACAACCATGATTGTAGAAGTGGCACAGAACAATGACCACCTGTTTGAAAGGATACAGAACCAGAAGAGCTAAGCAACACTTCTCATTTGGAAACACCACCACATTGGAAAAAGGTTCTGCAAACACTGTAGTAAACACACAGCTTTGGACCAGAATTATTGTGAATAATTACTTCATTCTAAACTTTGTAAGGTGTAGTCACCTCAGTGGAATCACCTCTCAGAAATGATGTGAATGCAGAAACTATCAACAAAATTTTAATCAGATGTGACATCTGGACATGACACCTGATGTGAATGCAGAAACTATCAACAAAATTTTAAGCAGATGTGACACCTGACACAGCACTAAGTGTTAATAGTGCTGTGACAAATTTATAGACAAGAAAGCCTAGTAATGCTGTTATGTGGCTATTACTGTATTTTTTATTGAAATGAGGACGAGGGTGAAGACTTCTCTATAGAGCATCCACAACAAGATAGCTCCAGGGGGTCTTGTTTCTTGCATTATATTTATGTTATGTAGTTTGTATAGTATGAATAAATGAATGAATGAATGAGACATAGGTTTTTTGAGGTGAGTGGAACTGAGTTCTGAAACTAAAATTCATAATTCAGGAGCTTCTATTGAAGAATATGGTTTAATTGAAGTATTTCCTTATTTTCTTATTTTTTCCTATTTTGGTGCAAATAGAATTAATTTTAGCCCAGTTCGATCTTGTTCCATCCGCCAGTTAACCACCAGTCGACCATACAGTTGACTTTCCACCCTTCATCTTTCTGGTCCTACGCATCTACGTATACGTATCTGATCATGGCGAATTCGCTTTCCAGTGGGGCCTACGAAACGAATTCGTGGAGCGGCGCGAAATTACAAAATTCGTAGGCGGAAAAGATTCGCGTTCTGTGGGCGCCTAGCTTAAAGATCGAAGGCAAAAATGTCCGTCGAGCTCGACGGGAGGTCGACGGGACAAGAGCCATCGACGCGAAAACGTCCCCTAGGTCTTCGTCGATTGGTACAGCTCTAGCTTCCAGACTTTTCAGAACCAAAACAAAGCTGGAATAAAAATGGGTTTTTGAGAAGCTGGTGCTTAGTCACTTGTGCTAGCCTAACGTATTTGACATGGATCGATCTAAAAGACCTATCAAACTCCACTTGGCTGTCAACTTGGATCAGTTGAAAAAGATTGGGTCATTACCCTCTGTGGATCCCAAAACTCTTAAAGCTAAAACGTAAGTTTTTTTGGTATTAGTAGCTGATTAGATGAGGGTTTTCGCGAGATCTCGGAATCACTTTCCCACGAGCCGAGCGCATTGCAAAAACTGTGGGAATGTAATTCCTGGAATCACTTTCCACTTTTCCGCTGGACTGATCGCAAAAACGCATGGAAAGCTGATATCACCAAGAAAATGTTGAATTAAAAACTTTTTCGAATAAATATGGTTCACTGAAAGTTTCTTTGATTTTCATATATTACATCAAAGTCACCTTAATTACGATTGCCATTTTTTGTATTTATTAGTGACACTTGCACTGTTTTTTCTCCACACCTTTGAAACTCCCACCAAAAGATTTAGCTTTCCGCAAAGCTTTCCACTAACCTTGTGGAATCACTTTCCGGGAAAGCTGCTTCGGTTTCCAAAGCGCGAAAACTGGGTTGGAAAGTTCTGCAACTTTCCAAAGTAGCACGAAAACCATTGGAAAGTGATTCCGACTTTGCTTTCCAGCTTGCGAAAACCTTCCTTAGTACTCTATGCTCTGACATAAGCTGGGACACGAAACCCGTTTTACTTGTATGGTGTGCAAACAATGTGCTAGGGTAACTATCCTAGTTCCCGAACATCCTACCTCTCAATGAGTTCCATGAAAAACCTCTAACTTCTAATCAGCTTCTAATAGCACACTGGGATAAAATTTTGAAACTCATGCTTATTACCATAGAGTAATGGTGCATTTTTGTCCTACTTGTTAAGTTCCTCTGTCAACTCGCTCTCAAAAATAAGAAAAGAACCTGAAAGAATCTGATACTTGGAAAGAGCTCTTCTGCAAGTCATTTGCTTCTGTTTTGATAATTTTTTAACTATAAATTTTGATACCATTCAGAAGAGGGCCTCTTTCGAATGCAAAACATATGCAATGCTTTATTGATGTCGCTTACTATAAGATATTTATACAATTTTGCCCGAGGGTACTATTGTTCGCAAACTGGTTTCATGCGTGTTTCAGTTTCAGAACGAAGTCTTTGAGTCACTATTTCTGTGGTTATTCTTATAAATTGTTTATCAAGTAAATTTGCTTACCTTTCAGGCTTTTACAAAAACGGAAAGACTTTACTTCGATCCGAACGACAGATTTCCGGAAACACAATCCCGGTTTTCGAATGTACGGTTTAAGAATCCAAACGAGAAGACTATGTGGGACGAACTTTCTGGGCAGTGTTGTGCCAAGTATTTCTATGTGTTAAGTACAAGTACCAAGTAGGGTACGCCAGATGGGCCGGTAGCCTAATATTTAAGGTGGGGGAGTGGGTTTCAAGCCAAGATTTAATTTTCGGGTGAAAAAGGGTTGAAAATCACGATAAATCTGTTTTCATCCCGGAAAATTAGTTCATATGAAGTCCGGCAAAAAAAAGACTTATCCAAACAATGTTTACAACGGGTACGTCAGCTACGATTCTTCATCAGCGATATTTCGACCCTTTTTGGCAAGGGTCCTCGTCAGGCTGTCAATCCTCTGGTTCAACTTCGGGGAAGGAAACAAACCTGTAATCTCTGTAATGTTTGTTTCCTTCCCCGAAGTTGAACCAGAGGATTGACAGCCTGACGAGGACCCTTGCCAAAAAGGGCCGAAATATCGCTGATGAAGAATCGTAGCTGACGTACCCGTTGTAAACATTGTTTGAATAAATGTTTCAAAGTCAGCTTGGGCTCAAAGAATATTTAAAGACTTATCGGTAGTGTCGATAATTCCTTGATCAAGTGGTTCCTGTTTCCATGATCTAAGATTCTGAATCGATCATTTCGGTTTGCTGTGCTTGGTCAGTACCATGGACGAAGTCAGGTGAAGACCAGAAATTCAGTAGGCCTTTTGTGTTCAGTAGACCTCGTGTTATAACTTTGTCAAACAGAATTCCTCTCTGGAGGCTAATGACTTCATATCATCCTCCCATTTCCACTGCTAATTTTCTGTGTGAAGATTATCGTAATATAACTGACCGTCGGTCACAGACGGATATGCATTACGTACCTGTTGGAGAAAAGTTATACTTGGTTGACAAGTTCATTTTTTTTTCGAGAATACTGAAAATTTGCGCGTAATTACTAAACCAAAATATTGAAACTGACTTTCCGCCTTAGTTCGTCGTTTCAAGAACGACAATGAAACGGCAGTTCAGCCTCTCTGAAGGCTAATGACTTCATATCATCCTGTCTGGAGGCTGAAAAGACTTTGTATCATCCTCCCATTTCCACTGCTAATTTTCCGTGTGAAGATTATCGTAATATAACTGACTGTCGGTCATGGAAGGGTATGCATTACGTACCTGCTAGAGACAAGTTATACTTGGTTAAAATCTTCAGTTGTTTTTCGAGAATATTGAAAATTCGCGAGTCATTACCGAACCAAAATATTGAAACTGACTTTCCGCCTTAGTTCGTCGTTTCAAGAACGTCAATGAAACGGCAGTTCAACCGTACAAAGAAAACATCTTATTCTCGGCAGTTCAACGCGTACGTAAACGGCATTATAAAAAATACGCTTGAAGTAAAACGACGGTTAGAACGACGAAAACGAACGCAGCCAACCTTCAATTAGTGTTTAAGCAGGTTCTGCGGCTTGAAACACAGCGTGCCGTTTGGAAACTAAACCAACAATCAGTTTCAGTTTTGATTCTAAATTCGGTAACTGAAATGTAAATTTCGGGAACTGGAACATGGGTTCCAAACATTGGTATCCGCAACGGTTTTCTGATCTCTTGGCGTTCGGAAACTGAGAAATGCTACTATGGTACGGAAAAAAATACTGTTTCCACCATACGGATCAAAGCATAAAGGTGGCACGTACCAGTAAGTAAGCCAGTTTTACAGCCCATGATCAGTTGATGAGAGTTTTCTTCTATCTGCTTGGGGAAATTTCTTGCAATTTTTTAAACAGAAATCTGCCAGTAAGTGTGAAAATCATTCGGGAACTAGGATAGTTACCCTAAAAGAAATAAGTTCCAATGCTCTGATCTGTGCTGGATCTGTGTCGACGTGGCTGACTCCTCTTGCCCAAGCTCCATCATACTTCCTTCAGAATATAAGGTTTGAAGCCAAGCTGACCATTCATTACGAAAGAAATAAAAAACAGTGATTTTTCGGGGTTCCAGTTCTGTGAAATTATTTGTACAGTGATGGGAAAAGCGAAGGATTACATAATTGCTGGGTAAAAGCTTCTGCGCTTTCCCAGGGAATTGGTAAATTGTAAATAGACACAGAATTCAGAATTGTAAAATAGTCATAGATTTGTACATATACACTTTTAACACGCACATTTTAATATTGGCTATTTTATTTGAATTTGTTTGTCGTTTCAATCCGCATTCTTCTGGTTTTAGTTACATATCGTTGTATGTTTTGTTGGTTCCGCATCACTTTTCTGTTGGTGTTGTGTTGGATTTTATGATTTAGTTGTTTGTTTTTTTCGCTGAGGACGGTTTGCCAGGAAGTGCAACCGAAATATCCGAATTTATATTTATCCCTCGAACATCATCCTAGAGGGATAATTAGCTGCAAGAAAAAAACCCGAAAATCACTGTTTTGTATTTCTTTACTTCCTTCAGAAACATCAATTCTGGCTATCTGCTGTAAATCAAGTTCGTATATTTCATTTCAGCATCCTCAATAGCTGGTCTAGTAGCTAGAAGCAGTAGTGCAGGTTGTTTGATACCGTGCCCGTGGTTTTTGCGCGCTATCATCATGAGTCACCTTTAGTAGACTTTCACCACCGGAATGGAACAAACATCTGTACAGTAGAGGTATGCTTATGTGAACAGTAGCTTTAATGCGAACAGTGCAGTTTTGAGCTAAATGGTAAAATGAAGATGCAAAATACCTATACAGGTGTTTTCAGATGCCCTTAATACCTACTTTGGCTAACTGGCAGTTACCTTTAAACACAGCAATTGAATGAAAATGGCAAAGTCCACTGTCAACAAACGTTCACATAAGCATACCTCTACTGTACCATCAGAACAAGAATAAATAAGGGTTCCAATTCTTGATCGGAAGATACTTCCCTCTACGGCCTATTGTTGCCTACCATTATGACCTTAGCCGTTCTTGCCTACTGTTGTGTATTGGTTGTGTATAAAAGATTATCTGTTTTCTAGAGCCTTGGCTACAGTAGACAAGCTACTACTCCAAGCAAAAGAGCATGAAGGAAATGGCGATGAAGAAAATGCATATGTTATGTACTTACGTTACTTAGAACTCATTGGGATTCTACGTAAAACCAAGGAATATATAAAAGATTCAGCATACTATGACACTCTGCTTGGAAAGAAAAACCCAATTCTGGCTCTCAAAGCTCTTGAAGTACTGGATAGATCCTTGAAAAAGAGGTGAGACATGTTTATTAAGGAGGTAGAAAAAACTTGCCCCCTACTGCCCAAACAATCTGTTGCCTACTCTCTGTTTGGTGGTGCTACACGGATTACTTAAAGCACCGTTCAAGCTTACGTTTAAGGCGCAGATTTTCTGAATTATACTTGCTATCCGCGAATATCTGTGGTAAAACTTTCATCCCGCCAGGCTTGTTGTGGTAAAAATTAATAGGAACAGGTTCTATTTTGTGTGTTAAAAGTTATACGTGACCAATCAGAGCGTGCGTTTCCATCACCTGACTGTTAAGGAAGAAAGAGAGAAACGGATAAGGAGAGATATTTGTAATATAACTGAAACTGAATGAGCCCTTTGAATGGAAATTCAGTCAGACTGAACCGTATTTTAATTGCATTTTGACAACTACAAGTTTTACCTTCTCTGAAATAATTGCAGCAACCCTGGTAGGCTCAAAACTAAATCGAGAAATCTACATCAGTCAAACAGACACAGCAACGGATGTTATACTGAATTTGCACAAAACCGGTCGAGGCCGATCTAAAATTCCACATTTCAGGATGTTCAGTGTCCCTAAGTCATCAAAGGTTAGGTTCTCTTGGGATTCATTGTCAGGCTCCTGGCTCAGTGTTGTAAATCTGCGCATACGTGGGCGTATAACTTGGTTTTCAAGTTGAACGGAAGAGGAGGATAAGGCTTACAAGGCGAAGTATTTTTTATTCATGTTACAACACAAGCGTGGACGGTCCTTAACTGAGGCTTTGTCTTTTGATATTTCAGCAATGCATGGCAGGGGTCTTCTTTGGTTTAATAGATACAGATACGAATTTTCAATGTGAGAGCTTGAATTTGCTAGAAAAAATAAAATTGAAAATACTGATCACTCTTTGGACGATTCTTTCCCAGTGAAATCCTTGAATTCTTTCCCAAGCATAATCAATCAGTAATTACCAACGGTATGTTTGTGAGCAGAGATGGGCGAATCCGATAATGAAGGGATTCGAACCGAATCCAGGGCTAGGTACGAATCCGAATCCACCATTTTAGGCTGAGGATTCGAATCCGGATTCGAATCCGACTTTAAGAAAGCGAGTCCAATATACAGGTAAAACAGGTTATAGTTTTTTGATGAAGGGTGACAAAAAATAAAGGATAGGCTACACTAATAAACAGGGCAATAATTACTTTGTCACTGCACCATCTCCATCTTGAACAGAAGAGCTTCAACCGTAGTGGGGTCGCTTTTGGCTCTTATTGCTCTGCCGATGGCCCCAGCAATCGAGAAAAGTTTCTCCACATCAGAACTTTAACAAGGAACTGCCGAAAACTTTAAGCGAGGGAATTGTCCAGTTAGTTGTTTCCAACTGAACTTGTTTATTTTCCTATTTTGTAACCATATGACCCGTACCCACATCAAATGAAACAGACAAAGTAAATAGGCTCAAGCTGGAAAATAAACTTCATTTTCCAGCTTGAGCGGAGCGGCTTCTGGCCTGAAGAGGACCGTTACCAAGAAGTGACGAATATAGCTCTAATAAAAATGCAGCTAATGAGTCTGTTTTGCACTGTCAAATATGATTCGCAATCAGCTTCGACTTTATAAGTATATACATTTTATAAACTCAACTTTCAAGAAAATCCACTGGTTTTCATTTGTTTTCATTCTCTCATCTTTCGACCGGGTTCGATCCTGATCAGGCCCTAATGTCTAGCTAATCTGCAAATACAAAAAACAAGACCAAAGGTGTCGATGGGATTCCAAAAATCTAAGATTTGATCCAGACAATTGGGTCTTGTCTTCGCCAGATCCAGTCTTCGCCAGGCTAATCATAAAAGAAAACCGATTTCAGATATTCCATCTATCTATCGATCTGTACCTCTATAGGCCATATCTATTTTGACGATACTGACCGAAACTTCCTGCTTTACTTCTGCCAAGTTTGCGGTTTCGCCCGAATTCCGAGCGAACTACTAGTCCAGCAAAAAAAGAAAATTCAGAAACGAATCCAGCGTATCTCCTTATCCCTGTAAAGAACATCGAATCAACATTAAATAAAACTTTGACTTAAAAAAAATTCGGGTACAACCGGATTCCAGACTAATTATATGTCCGGATGAATGAAGATTGTCATATACCGACTCAGCGTCTCTTCTTACCCCTAAATCTAACATCTAATCAACTTCAGATATAACGTTTGCTTTTGACATATTTTCCGGTTTTGGCCGGATTCCAGGCGAACTAGTTGTCCAGCGAGAAAAATGATTTTCACCATCGTATTCAGCATGTCTTCATACCCCTAAATCAACTTCAAATGAAACTTTTACTTCTAACCAACTTTCCGATTTTTGCCGGATTCCGGACGAACTACTTGTCCAGCGAAAAAATGTTTTTAACCATCGTGCTCAGCATGTCTTCTTACCCCTAAATCAAACATTTAATCAACTTCAAATGAAACTTTTCCTTTTAACAAACTTTCCGGGTTTGGCCGGATTCCGGACGAACTACTGGTCCGGCGAGAAAATGATTTTCACCATCGTGCTCAGCATGTCTTGTTACCCCTAAATCAAACATTTAATCAACTTCAAATGAAACTTTTACTTTTAACAAACTTTCCGGTTTTGGCCGGATTCCGGACGAACTACTTGTCCGGCGAGAAAATGGTTTTCACCATCGTGCTCAGCATGTCTTCTTACCCCAACAACAAACAATCCTCACACAAAGTTTCATCAAAATATCTCATTCCCTTCGAGAGTTATCGTGCTTACAGACGGACGGACGGACAACTTTTGCGATGTCATAGGTATCCCTCCACTTACGTTTTGGGATCTCAAAAAGACCGATTGGTTACGGATAACAGGAATTGTAGGAAATGAGTTTATTGACTGAAAAATCAGAACGTAAGGACAGAGCACTTACTGGTACGGATGCTTCAACAGGAAAAATGCGCGGATCTCAAGTTTGTTGTTATACAGAAAACAAAGATGAAAGAATAAATCCAAAATATTACCAAGGAACAGCTTTTCCAAAGGTGGTGTACGGACTTCCGCGAATTCAACATTACGAAGGGGCTAGGGGATATCCACTCTCGGGCACTTGCTGTGCCCCGCGATGCTAGGAATTAGGCGATTTATACTTGCTGATTTTAATATTCTTAACAAGTGGAAACAGGTGCCGGCATTGACTGGGCACCGAAAACTTGCCTGACACGAAACTCGAATATTGGGCAACCCCTGTCAAATTAGTCATCCTATTGAATGATGAATGAATGATGTATTTAAATCAGCCAAAAAAAGCCGTAATCTAACAGAAAATAAATAATAAATAAGGAAAAAAAACACATCAACAAAGCAACTGCTAACTACTTATTACTCGGCCAAAGCAAAACTTAAAAACCAGATAAGAAAAATCGAAGAAGAAGAATACTGTAAGTGGAAACTAAGGAACAGGCTGTCGGAGCTTGACGATTCAGTGCAAGTAAATTTGGCATCAAAAGTAAAAGCAAAGAGAAATAAGGATCAAAATTTGATCAGTAAACTGAAAGGGAAAAATTGTGATACAAGGAGAAAAACTGATAAAAAAAAGAGTGGCGGAATTTTATGACGGAATTTAACAGAAAAAGGAAGATATTGGGGGTGAATTTTGGGGGGATTTTAGAGTAAAAAGATGTTTAACCGTTGATGAAAATGAAAGTTTGAAACAGGTGATAAATAAAGAAGAGGCATTCAAAGTGTTACAGTGTATGAAAAATGGAAGAGCTACCGGAATAGATGGACTAGGTTACGAGTTCTATAAGGAATTTTGGAGTGAAGTGGGCGATTTCTTAGTGAGAGTGATGAATGAGTACGTGACAAAAGGTTATCCGGCAGAGGAAGTAGTAGTTATTTCATTATTATATAAAGGAGGAGAAAAGTCGGACTTGCAAAACTGGAGGCCGATAGCGCTATTGTGTTGCGACTATAGAATATGCATGAAAATCTTAGCAAAGAGATTAGAAGGAACTCTTGAAGACATACTTGGAAACTACCAACACGGTGGAATGAAGGGCAGGAAAGCGCAACACATACTGAGCGTAATAAGGGACTTGATACAGAAAAGAGACGAAGATCTGCTTAGAAATCCAAATCTTTGGAAACTGGTGGCCCTGATAAGTGTTGATATAGTTAAGGCGTATGATTCTGTTCTCCGGGAATTGTTGTGGATGTTAATGAAAAAGAAATTCGAGTTCTCTGCAGAGGTAGTGTGTATGTTTGCTAATATGTATAGGAAGCCAAGAGCAGTTGTTAAGGTTAATAGTTCATTAACAAGAAGTGTGAACATGGAAAAAGGCCTGAAGCAAGGTGACCCAATTGCCCCAGTTTTGTTTGAATTGTATGTAGACCCCCTGTTCAAGTATGTCGACGAAAGGATCACAGGCCTGTTCCTAGGCGATCAGATATATCTGAAGTCCATGGCCTTTTTAGATGACGGGACATTTATTGCTGGAGGAAAGGAAGACATAAAAACGTCGGTGAAGCTCTAGAATGGTATGAGAAAAACTTTCACATAAAAATCCACCGGAAAAAGAGCAATATTTTACCGCTGGGAAACCGTCAAGATTATTCGGAGGTTCTTAGTGAGACTTGGATTCAAGAAGCAAGTAAAGCCAAAATACTCGGAGTGAATTTTGTAAGTGAGATGAAGGGAGAGATACACTGGGAAGAAACTGTCCGAAAGTTCGAGGTAGTGTTGAGTGGTCAAGAGGGTGGTGTTATCAGGACGATTTTCGAAAGAGTTGATTTTGTAAATATATATTGCATGCCGGTTTTGTTCTATGCTGGGCCGGTTTTCACACTAGAGGAGAAGCATGCAAAGAGAGTTGAAAGAAGTGTTTGGCGTTTTATATGGAAAGGGAAGTTGGAAAAATTAAGCATGAAGATGTTATACGTACCCAGAACACAAGGAGGATTGGGAGTGATAGATTTCAGATGTGTCTGTGAGTCATTGTATGTAAGAAATGTGTGTGAGTTAGTGACCAGGCAAGAGTGCACTACAGTGCTGCTACGAGGATGGGTATTACCTGTAATAAATGAAGATGATGATAAACGAATAAAGGAAAAACTTAAAAAGATACCAAAGGAAATCCAAAAAGCCGCGTCGACACTGCGGGACCTGAAGAATTCGGGAATTTTCAAGGATGATATTGATAATAAGGAAAGGAAAAAATTGGTGGATTCATTTTTAAAAGGTAAAAGTGAGACCGAGATTGATTTCCAAGCAAAACGGAATGAACCATTTGTGAATTATGAAAAAGCATTTGAAAACTGGAATTCGTTAAAAAGCCGCCCCCAAGAAAAAGAAACCATGTTTATGTTAATTCACGGAATTTTACCGTACAGAAACCGCGTAAGCCGTTTCTTGAGTAGCGAAAGTCCGCTGTGTCAGCTCTGCAAGATTGAGGTAGTTGACGGTATGAAGCATGAGTTCCTGGAGTGTAAGTTTAATGGTGAAATTTTTAAAAATATTTTTGCAGTTTTTAAGAGGGAGGATGTAAAAATTGAAAGTTTAGAAGAAAAGAAAATGGCTCTGAAGCTGTGTTTTGAAACTGGTGCTGCAAAAGGAAAAGAACAGGCTATGGTCTTCTTGATGACTGCAGTTTGTGTCCACGTGTGGAAAATGAGGAAAAAAGGTAAAAGTGTAAATGTCCCGAGGTTCTACAGTTGAATCCACAGTATGGTTGACATGAATTCGCAGAGTGAGTTATGGAATAGATCCGTGGATGTGGGATGGTTGAATGATGCGTTAAAAATCCGATGATGGAAGTGTGGGTGACCGGTAGGTTTAAAATTTTTTTACAAAATAAAAACTTAAATTTTTGTTTGTTTTTGTTTTGGGCAGTCAAAGTTTCAACCTGATGTTTCTTTTAAGGATGTGAAGTGATATTTAGAATCTCCTTGCTAGTTTTTATGGCACTTGCAGCCTCTGGCTCAAGTGCCATATACCGATCACAATTCCGTCTGTCGGTCTGTCGGTCTGTCTGTCGGTTCGAGTTTTTTTGTCCCACATATCCGAGTTAGGGTACTTCCAGATGTGCTAGGACAATGAAACTTGGCAGGCATATCAGGGACCCGACCAAACTAACCTGGAAATAATCACTTTCCCGATCCGACCATATGGGGGGGAGAGCGGGGCGCTGGAAACTTGCAAATTTAGGGCATTTTGTCACTTTTTTCTGAGTTAGGGTACTTCTAGATGAGCTAGGACAATGAAACTTGGCAGGAATATCAGGGACCCGACCAAACGAACCTGGAAATAATCAGTTTCCCGATCCGACCATATGCGGGGGAGTGGGGGCGCTCGAAACTTGAAAATTTAGGGCATTTTGTCACACTTTTTCGAGTTAGGGTACTTCCAGATGAGCTAGGACAATGAAACTTGGCAGGAATATCAGGGACCTGACCAAAGTAACCTGGAAATAATAAGTTTCCCGATCCGACCATATGCGGGGGAGTTGGGGCGCTGGAAACTTGAAAATTTAGGGCATTTTGTCACACTTTTTCGAGTGAGGGTACTTCCAGATGAGCTAGGACAATGAAACTTGGCAGGAATATCACGGACCCGACCAAACTAACCTGGAAATAATCAGTTTCCCGATCCGACTATATGGGGGGGAGTGCGGGGCGCTGGAAACTTGAAAATTTAGGGCATTTTGTCACACTTTTTCGAGTTAGGGTACTTCCAGTTGTGCTAGGACCATGAAACTTGGCAGGCATATCAGAGACCCGACCAAACAAAATTAGGAATAATCAGTTTTCTGATCCGACCATTTTGGGGGGGGGGGTGGAGGGCAGGGGAATCCGGGAAACTGAGAAGTGTGTAACTTTCGAACGGATGATCGGATTGTAATGAAACTTCATAACTGAAGAGAATATATATCTGTAATGTCCCGTTTAAAGTCTTGACCGGATTCGGTAGCCAGGGGGGAGTTGGGGGGGGGGAGACCGGAAATTTCAAGAAACGGTTAGAATGGAGGGATCGGAGTGAAACTTGCTGGGAAGAAGAAGCATCTGCTCTAGATAAGTCCTTTAGACCATTGTACTGGATCCGGACACTTATAGGGGGGGGGGGGCGGAATTCCGGTGATGGTGGTTTTTTGGATTTTCACGATGAAACTTGGCAGGCATATCAGGGACCCAATCAAACTGACTTCAAAATAAAAATATTGTTGATCAGATAATGGTGGGGGAGTGGAGGGAGGGGAATCCGCAGGGGAATCCGGGAAATTGAGAAGTGTGTAACTTTCGAACGGATGATCGGATTGTAATGAAACTTCATAACTGAACAGAATATATATCTGTAATGTCCCGTTTAAAGTCTTGACCGGATTCGGTAGCCAGGGGGGAGTTGGGGGGGGGGGGGGAGACCGGAAATTTCAAGAAACGGTTAGAATGGAGGGATCGGAGTGAAACTTGCTGGGAAGAACAAGCATCTGCTCTAGATAAGTCCTTTAGGCCATTGTACTTGATCCGGACACTTATGGGGGGGGGGGGGGTCCCGGAATTCCGGTGATGGTGGTTTTGGGGACTTTCACGATGAAACTTGGCAGGCATATCAGGGACCCAATCAAACTGACTTCAAAATAAAAATTTTGTCGATCAGATAATGGTGGGGGGAGTGGAGGGAGGGGAATCCGAAATTTTCAGTCATGCGTAATTTTAGAATGGTTGATCGGATTCGAGTGAAATTTAAGAATTCAACAGAGGACATTTCTCCGATGATTTTTTTCATATCCGGACCGGATCCGGCAACTATTGGGGGGGGGGGGGGAAATACGTGCCCCGTTTAGAATGGAGGGATCGGGATGGAACTTAGTGGGAAGAACAAACAGATGCTCTAGGTAAGTCATTTGCTGAATCGGATTGGCTACGTGCACCGCGGGGGAGCTGGGTGGGGTGGGGGGGGGGGGGGGTGGACCGGAAATCTCGAGAAACGGTTAGAATGATGGTATCGGAGTGAAACTTGCTGGGAAGAACAAACATCTGGTCCATATAAATCTTTTACATAATTTGACTGGATCCGGACACTTGAGGGGGGGGGGGAGGAGGGGTATCCCGGAATTCCGTTTTTGGGGGATTTTCACGACGAAACTTGGAAGGCATATCAGGGACCCGGTCAAACTGACTTGGAATAAAAAAAAAATCCTCGATATGATAATCTTGGGGGGGGGGGAGTTGAGGGAGGGGAATCCGGAATATTGAGTCATGCGTAACTTTGGAACGGGTGATCGGATTCGAGTGAAATTTAATAATTAAACAGAGGACATTTTTCTCTTGTGACCTTTTTCATTTCCGGACCGAATCCGGCAATTATCGGGGGGAGGGCGGAAAATACTTGACCCGCTTAGACTGGTGTGATCTGGATCGAACTTCGTGGGAATGACAAACAGATGCTCTGGATTAATCATTTACAGAACAGGATTGGCTCCGGTTATTGTGGGTGGAGTTGGAGGTGGGGGAGGGGGGTCTGGGATTCCGGTGATCGCGCGTTAAGGTACTTCCAGATGTGCTAGGACGATGAAACTTCGCTGGAATATTGGAGACTCAACAACATTTGCTTAGAAATTGCTACTTCCCAAATCCGATTATTCCTTAAAGTACCAATCTTGACCGCAAAGTAAAAAAAATACTTTTAAGCAATATATGCATTTTCGTGATGCCCATCAGCCCATTAGCAGTTTTGCCTCAAGGGTTTTGCTTACAAATGAAGTTCCAGCTCCCTTATAGCGCGCATCTCAACCGCAAAGTCGAAACTTACTCTTGATCAATCAAATCATCTTGACACATGCAAGTGCCATATGAGCTTACAGCTCTTGTTTGTTGTTGTAAAGGAAGGAGATTTTAAATCGGGAGTGTGGTTGTTGGTTTTTGGTTGTTTTTTTATAGGTGAGTGAAGGAATAAGTTTTAAGGTTTTTGTTGGTTTTTCATGAAAGTAATTTTTTTGCCACTGTAAGAGAGATTCTCTAAGGACGGTAGAGCATCTTGAAACAGGTAGTGCGTGAGTTAAAATTTTTGTTTTTTTGTTGGTAGTTATTCCTTATCGAACCTATAAAATTTGACTGCTTGATTCGAAGTGAAAAAATAGTATATGTTTTGGAGGTTTGCCAGGTTTTAAAAATATGATTGGATTAATGGTAAAGAAGAAAAGATTTTTAATGGTTGTAAAATATGGTAAGAAAAACTTTTTATTGTTAAAAAATAAAAAAGGGTAGATTTAGACTTTATGGAGGAAGTGTTTTTTTGAAAGAGGGAGTGAGTTTATTTGAGAATATTTAATAGAAAAATTAAAAGTTTGAAAAGAGAAATTAAATTTTGAGTTGATAAAGTATAAAAAGATAATAGGTTTAAGACGAAAGTGTAAGTGACGTTAAAGTAGGGTAAACTGTAGGGTAAATTTTGTATTAACGTCACTGAGTTGGAGGTGGAGACGTAGCCACTTGGTTTAGTTCGATCTAAAGCAAGGACAAATGAAAAAGAAGCTACGCGGGAAAAAAAAAAGAAAAAAAAAGAAGCAAAACAATCAGCTAAAAGTGAAGGATTTTAGGAATACCGTCATAGCCGACTTGGGCGTAAAGAGAGGGAGGCGATGAGCAAGGGGGTTAGAGACTAAGGATTGTAATGCTGTTATGACAGTTTTACTAATCGACAACGTGTAAGTAAGTAAGTAATTTATTTATGACCCGCCATTTTGAAAAGGCGGAGTAAATGACAAAAGTAAAGAAAATAAACAAAACACATATATACACACAGAAAAAGACACTTAATTTTTAATCTTCGGTCAGGAAGCAGTGGACGACATCGTGTGCTGGTTGGGCCTTGTTGTCCATGAGTTTTGAAAGTGATGACGAAACATCCAAAAGGGTAACACTTGCGTCTTGAATTTTGAATTTCTGCGTCAATGTATGGTTATGACATAATTTCGACAAGTGGAGGAGGTGCTTTGCATATTTAAAATAACATGATCTCATCTTTTTAATCTCCTTCTTTCGCAGAACATGAGTGACTCCAGAACGAAATAGTATAGAAGGAGCGCAGAAGGTGCTGTACAAATTTCCCAAAGCTTTACGATTATAGCGCCCCCGGTTGGGGACGATGCGCCCATAGGCGCTACGGATCGACTTATAAACTTCTTGAACAACCGATGAGCAAAATTTTGACAATGAAGATTTGAATGTTATGCCGAGCCACCGTAGAGAGTCTGTTGATTTGACGATGAACGATCCAAGAGATATAGAAGCTTTAGATGCACTCGAACAATTTGACGAAGGGTTGAAATGCAGGTACTCACATTTTGAAAGGTTAACTTCAAGGCCAATTTTCAGAAGTTCTGACGACAGCTTACTTACATTTTTTGTGAGTGTGGATCGGCTACGGCTTACTAAGAGCAAGTCGTCCGCATAGGCTATGTAGCTGAAGGCATAGTCTTTATAGAAGTAAGCAGGAAGCAAAGAATCGAGACAAAAAGATATGGCCGATTTGAAGATGTAGGGAGATAAGACTCCCCCTTGGCGAACACCAGTTCGGACAGAAATAATCTCTGACAAGCTACCTTGCCATTTGAACCTTACTGAAGAATGACCATACCAAAATTTTAACAGATAGACGACAGACAGATTCACGCCAGAAGTAATGAGAGAAAATAGGGCCTGAGAATGCGTTATATTGTCAAAAGCACCAGCTATATCTATAGAACATATATGTATAGAAGACTTGTCGCGGGTAGCCTGTTTCATCATTTTTGTCAATATGTGATGAGCATGCGCACAACTGGCGCTCGAACGGAATCCAAACTGCATTGAACCAAAGCTACATTTTTCAACTAGTTCTGGAAGGAGGACTTATTCCAGGATTTTGCTTATGGTACAAGAAACTGTAATTGGCCGATAGCTTTTGCAAAGGTCCGCGTCTTTTCCTCGCTTAATCACCGATGTTATAGTACCCAGGAGGAAACTATTCGGAACCAAACCCTGGCATAAACAAATTTGAAATAGCAGCTGAAGGTGTTGTGTTAAAGCTGGACACTCAATTTTGAAAAAATCGGCACTAAGGCCATCAGAATCTGTAGAACCAGTTCTTCTTAATTTTCGGAAAGCAATTTCGATGGAAGAACAAGTAACGGGAAGAACAGAAGGTTGAAATATTTTCCTTGGTAGGTATTTAAGAAGTAAATTTTCAAAGTGCTGCTGAATCTGGTTTTTGCAACCACTGAATAGACCACGGTAGTGGTTGGTCCAGTCAGCCATAGTTAGCGCGGAAGGAGGTACAGCTGAACCTTTATCTGTACGAAGGACCTTTTGCCACGCTTTTTTGTCACTGGGAGCATCTAAGCCATTCAAACGAGCATTTTTAAGTGAAGATTTGTATTCACGCTTTGTTTTAGCTTTTAGATTAAAAACAGTACCATTCCCTGGGCGTCCACAAGCAATCCAAATTTTTAGCCAAAATTTTGCCGTGTTTTTTGCCTTCTTAACTTCAGGACTGACTTTCCAAATAGGTTTCCTTGTACCAACTCGAATTCTCTCAGTCGGTACAGCAATATCGGCTGTACCGTGTTGTGAGTGCAACAGAGATTGAAGTGGTTGTGAGCAAGATACAGTATGTTCTGAGTCGGTACAGTAGTTAAAAATGTTCGGCTCACAGACTATGCGTGGTCAACGAACAGCACGGCCGAGCCAATTTGACAAACAGGACGCTTCGACTGACTGACTTTACTCGGTGTCTACGCAGAGAAAAGTCATACTGCAATACCGAGTCAAAATGTTACAACTATGACAAATCTTTTCTAAATTCGAGTGAGCTTAAAATTGCAACCAAGGTGAAGATATCTGCTTTAGCAAAGGCAGAATTAAACACACTAAGTTTCATTTGAAATGACGTTGTTTAAACGCCAAAAGTAAATTCCAAAAGAGAAATGGCGACTAATCTAACATAATAACGCTAACCTTCAAATGGCGGTGGAAATTTGATGTTGTTGTTCCCAAAGTGCTGATCTCGGTTATTTCGACACACAGACGACATTCTTTCTGCGGAATACCTTCCCCGACGAGCTAGTTCCAGAGCTCAACTTGTCAGTACCATACTGGCTATCATTTAGCTGTTGCTTTGCTGGATTCAACGGTGGGGCTGCCCGGTCAGAAACTACAGTTTGAACTTCATCGTCTGTATCAAAACCCATAGCCGTCACCTCCCTATTATCCGCCATACTCCAAGATACTTCTAACAAACCAAGCCAGTCACAATGCTAGTTCACGGCTTAATGCCTGCCCTGCACTCCCGATCCCGATCTTTGTTTCCGTTTTTGACTACCTGATTCCTGATCTTGGTTGGGCACTAGCGCTAATGAATTCCATAAAGCAATGCAAATTAGCCTTGAAAACTGAATTCGTTTGAACCTTCAGGTATGCCTTTCTCCATTGGGATTTGCAAAACCCGAGCGGATTACTGGGGTTGTCGGTTTTTACGAAAATACTAGGAATGCATAACTGTTTAAAACTCGAGCGGATTCGGGATTTTGAAGGTTTGGAATCCGAATCCGAATCCGAATCCTGTCTGGGAAGCTAAGGATTCGAATCCAGCTAAAAGGACGAATCCGGATTCGCCCATCTCTGTTTGTGAGTTTTGCTATGTAGGGTAGACAAGTTTGATGCCTGGAGTCTTGTCTCGTGAAGATTCTCCAAATAAAGCACATGTTCAGTAGTGGGCTATGGTTAAAAGAGCTATATCATAAACATTCTAGCACTTGCAACGTCCAGAACCCCCCCACCCAAGACCCAAGATGAAGCCACGGCTCGATCCGACCGCTGGGTCATCTAGCGGCGCTGGTCGGAAGCGCCCCACATGGGGAGTATGGAATCATAGTTTGACTTTGGATCTAACAAAACGTTTTTATTGTAGCAGGCATATGGAAAATGTGTAGAAAAAGTAGACTAATTATTTGTATGATCGATTTCTTTGAGTACTTTGTTTTCTGTTTTTTCTTGTTAATTCCCGTAAGTCTAAAGAATTAAGGATGTAAACTAGATCACAGTAAACAAAAGCCGTAAATTATACTAAATTCGTTATAGTGATTTTTTGAAGATTCTGAAACTGAGCTAAATAATATTCAGCTTCCGAGACCCAAAAATGTCAGACTGGCCGATGATTTCTTCTTCCGACATATCTAAACGTCCGCATGGTGAATTACTTATTTGTTTTAATCCTCTTACATGCCACTCGATCTTCTCGAGGGGTCTAGTAATCTTTTGGCAAGCGTCGGGAAATCAATGAATAGTTAATTAGCAATGGCGGATTGGCGTTCAGGAGTGAATTGTGTTCAAGTAATTTCTGGATAACGTTGGCTACCGTGAGGATTCTGGGGAAAACAAAGGTAACAGTAAGTTCGTAAAATCAGACCCATCGAAAAATGATGGTGTCTCCCACCTTCTCGGCCCACATGAATCAAAGACTTTAAGAAGCTCAAATTTTTTATACAACAAGTAAATGAATGAATATATTGCTTGAAAAGAGTGGCTTAAGAAATCTGTAGAAAAAGAGTCCTTTGAGAAGAGTGGGGCTGGGATCAGCCATGTGTGGTGACAGGATTTCAGTTTATGATTACCTCCAAGTTTTGTCTCGCGAAAATTCTCCATATGAAGCGTATGCTGAGTAGTGGGTTATGATTAAGTTAAGGAGTTCAAGTTTCGATATAGTAAATAAATAAATGAATATATTGCTTGAAATTAGTGGTATGAGAAATATGTAGAAAAAAGAAAAGTTGTCCTCTCAGTAGAGTGAAGAGTGGGGACTAACCAGGTGGGGTGGTTCCCAAATTCACCACGATCTTTTTGCCCACTCTCACAATGCCCACGCTCAGAATGCCCACAATTAAAATGCCCACGGTTCAAAATGCCCACGATTAAAATGCCCACGACTCAAAATGCCCACGACCACGAAATGACGGCTGCCTAAAATGCCGACAGTTCAAAGTGATCACAGGGGAGGCTAATATCGTCCTAGTTTACAATGACGACGGCCGAAACTGTCCGCAGGGGAGGTCAAAATCATCCTGGGACAGCGGACTACGAGACTATAAGGAATAGGATTAACCACTGTAAAGGCTTCAAAAGGAATTATTTTTTCGTTTCTTGATATTTTCAGAATTGTTTGCATTAAAGTGAAGAAGCAATGTTTTATAAAATTGTGCCAACCCAGAAATCAAAACCAGGAGATCCAAATCCACCAGTTAACTTGCATCACGAAGGTAAGAATGATTCCTTGATTAACAAGAGCTGGAAGGTCAAACGGCACTTGCAAGGCTGGGTCGTAGGATGAAAGTAGGAATTCGTGTGTTGGCTTAATTGCGATCAATTGTAAGCAAAACCCTTGAGATAAGAATGATCATAGGTCCTTAGAAACTATTTTATTCGTGCTTTTGGCCGTGATGATGCGCACTTTAAGGGCGCTAGAGATTCATCTGTAATGAACACTCTTGAAGCACAAATGAGGATAAGCTCATTGGAATCATTAAAAATGTGTATTTTGTTCAAATTATTATTTGTACAGAAATTCACTTGTAAGCAAAACCCTTGAGGCAAAAATGATCATGGGCCCTTGTGGATCATGAATATATATCGTTTGGCTAAAGTATTTTTTTGGCTTTTCGGTTAACAGATCCACTTTAAGGGTGCTAAAAATCAAGTTTTGAGCAAAACCCTTGAGTTAAAATGTATACTTTGTTTAAATTTTTTTTTGTACTTTGTGGTTAGGATGAGTACTTTAAGTACCTTAGTACTTCGGATCTCAGAAGTGACTTTGTAAGAGAATCTTGTATCTTATGTTCAAGCAAAGTTTCATCGTCCGAGCACATCTGGAAGTACCTTAATACGCGATTACAGGAATTCCCCCACCCTACCAACTCCCCTCACAGAGCCCGAACCCGGTCCAGTTTTGTCACTGATGTATATAGTTCTTGTCCTTGTTCTTCCCAACAAGTTTTATCCCAATCACTCCACTCTAAGCGTGTCACAAGATTTCCGCCCCCCCCCCCCCACGTTGATCGGATTCGGTCCGGACTTCAAATGGGACATCGGAGACACGAGGTATTTCCAAATATCAAGTTTCGTTAAGATACGACCACTCGTTCAAAAGTTATACATACCTCAAGATTCAAGAATCCCCTCTTCCTCCACTCCTGATTGAGTCGGGAAACTGACTATTTCTAAGCCAGTCGTGTCAAGTCTCTAATGTCCAAGCCAAGTTTCATCGTCCTAGCACATCTGGAAATACCTTAATACGCGATAACCGGAATTCCGGACTCCCCCCATAACTCCCCCATAGTGCCAAATCCAATCCGGTTCTATCACTGACGTATCTAGGCCTTCTGCTTGTTTTTCCCACCAAGTTTCATCCCGATCACTCCACTCTAAGTGTGTCACATGATTTCTGGTTCCCCCCTCGGACTCCCCCCTCCCCGCATTCATCGGATTCGGTCCAGACTTGAAATGGGACATCTGTTACATGATATCTTTCCAAATATCAAGTTTCATTAAGACCCGATCACCCGTTTGAAAGTTATGCATGACCTTGGAAGACCTTGTGTCTCAGACGTCCCATTTAAAATACGGTGCTTGATGTAATTTGCATACTTATGTCGGACTATTGCAAGAAACAAATACGTCAAACAGAAAGAGGCGAAGCCGAGCACTACTTCCTACTGGAGATGTTCCAAACGCAGCTGCAAGGGACGAGGAATTTTAGTCGACGACCTTTTCCGCATAACACAGGATCACGACACTCATTTGCCTGAACCCTGCGCAGGACATATCCAGAAAATGGCGAAGCTGCTAAAGAAGAAGGCTGTTCAGAATCCAAACACGGGGGGCGCTTCAAATCTTCAACCAAGTCCGAAGGAAACTTGAGCACGAACATGGACCGAATATCTCCGAAGAACTACCAAGCTTCGTGTCAGCCAAGAACACAATTTTCCGAGCACGATGCGCAACATGTCCGACGGAGCCAGCAAGTCGGGACGACATCCACCTGAGTCCGGAATGGAGGGAAACAAAGAGAGGTGAAGCTTTTCTCGTTGGGGTTCTGCCCACAGTGACCGCGTGCTGATATTCGCGACAGATGAAAATCTAGGACGAATCGCCATTGCCGAAAGATGGTTCGTCGATGGTACCTTCAGAACAGCACCAAAGCAGTACAAGCAGATTTTTACGATTCATGCCTCCGTTGACGGAAAAATGGTTCCCTTGGTCTACTTCCTGCTCCCAAAGAAGTCCAAAAGAGTCTACGTGAAGGCACTGACGCTCCTAGCAGAGAAGATCGAAGACCTTGGACTTGATGTCTCATCGCCGAGTTTCCATTCTGACTACGAATAAACAGTAATCAAGGTATTCTTCATCGTTTGCCCGGGAGCGAAGCATATTGGAAGCTATTTTCACTTCACTGAAGCGGTATGGAAGTGTGCGCAGGGCCTGGGACTTCACGTTGTATACTCCAGCAATCATGAGTTCGCGAGCTTTTCCGCCAATGCTTGGTCCTAGCATTTCTACCAAGACAGTACGTTCTGTTTGGCTGGTATGGACTTCGTGCGCCTTCACCTCCAGTACCGAGGATTGACGAGTTCAACGACTATCTTGAAGGTGTGTATGCATTTGGCTGAAAAAAAACCTTATAATATCTTGCTAGGCTTTGACTGGAACTTGGAAATCTGCGACAAAGTGTAGAAGCGTAACGATAAAAACCTATTGTTTTTTAAAGAATCTGTTCCCTGATATTTCCGTAGTACTATTATCAAGTTCGTTTTACTGTATTTGTGCTTCAGCGGCACCTTAAATTGCAATATATTTGTTAATGATTTAGTTGCTTCTTTACCGCTTAAAGCGCTGTACGGTCTACTGTCGGCTCTATAGGGCCGTGTTATTGAAAAGTTATTTGGCGACAATCTTAACATTACACCTCTTGTTTTCGTTATAGATACCTGGCTAAGTTCGAGTTCTACGTTTCCACCGAAAACTTGGAATCAACATGATAATGACGGACCGCGGACCACGAACCACGTTGAGGACTGGCACCGAGTCGTCAACAGACGAATTACAGCCCGACTCCGTGTATTTCGACTTCTGCGAGAAGTTCAGACCATCCAAGACGAGATGGAATCAGACCTCCTCCAGATCGGTGCTGGAGCTGACTTAAGATGAAGGAACCGAAAAATGGTCCGGAAATACCGGCAAATTCAAGCACTTAAAGAGAAGTTCCAAGGGGCTCAGTATCAGTCAGAAGCTTGCTCAAGAAAGCACAGCGCTTTTGCGGCATCTAACCACGACGCAGTAAGCTACAAATGTTTCTTGTAAATAATAATAAACCAGTGTTATATTTATAATTGAGATTATACAAGTTCATCAAACGATTATCGTCTTTCTGATACTCGGTCTACTCCTCCCGTCACTCAATCACGCCTAATTACGGACGGAAAACCTCAGATTGGTCCAATCGTGGGCATTTTGAGTCGTGGGCCATTTTGAGTCGTGGGCATTTTGAGTCGTGGGCATTTTGAGTCGTGGGCATTTTGAGTTGTTGGCATTTTGAGTCGTGGGCATTTTGAGTGTTAGCCACCAGGTGTAGTGACATATTTGCCCCGCCCCCCCCCCCCCCCATGAGTATCTCATTGCAGCGTAAAACTTCTAGGGTTTGTTTCGAGGCAGTGTTGATCTCTGCCTCAGTGTAGCGAAACATTTGTTGCCCAAGACTTCCACCGATGTCAAAATGTTGTCTTGGACTGGGGGGGGGGGATTTATTCTTCCCCAAGTGTTTATGGCACTTGCAGCTTTGCTTAAGTGCCATATACCGATCACTTTTCGGTTGGTCGGTGGGCCTGTCAGGCTACTGTTCTCGAGTTAGGGTACTTCCAAGTGCTAGGACGATGAAACTTGGCAGGCATATTAGGGACCCGACCAAACTAACTTGGGAATAATCACTTCCCCGATCCGACCACCGTTGGGGGACTGGAGGGAGGGGGAATCGGGAATATTGACGTATGTATAACTTTTGAACGGGGAATCGGATCTTAATGGAACATGGTATTTGGAAAGACCTCTTTTCTCAGATTTCACACTTCAAGTCCGGAATGGGTCCGGTGACTTCGGGGGGAGTTGGAGGTGGGGGGGTGGGATTCGGAAATCGTATGACATGTATCAGAGTGGACGGATCATGATGAAACTTGGTGGGGAGAACAAGCGTAAGCCCTAGAAAGTTGACAAGACCGGACCGGATCCCAGCACTGCGGGGGGAGTTGGAGGGAGGGTTCCAAATTTCTGGGAATCCCGAGTTAAGATGCTGCTTACACAATTGCTAGGACGATGGAACTTGGCAGACATATCAGGGACTCGACAATTTTAAAGGACCCCTCTTGCTTATTCTGCTTTTTATAATATACCTAGCTCCCATACAGAATTATAAGCTTCTAAAATCCCTACCTTTCTCCACTGTCTCGTTTTGTGTCTAAGAATTTTCAGCGCTTTTTTCAACTTGCCGAGTTTTGCCCGTCACACAACGAAACTTTCACAACGTCACACAACGAAATCTTCAACGTCCGCTGATAACTCTTTCACACATAAGGATCTCAGAAGCATCTGTTATTACTTCTTTTATTTGCTTAGTTTTCCCACTTTTTAACCACGGCGCGTTCAGTTTTCAAATGTTTTTGCGCCCAGTCGCCGCGTCGGAGAGCAGGAAGGCTGGAGATAATCGGCAAGCGCCAACAAGAAAATCATTAGGTTCAGGTGGAAAGTAATGGTATATTCGAAACCGTTTTATCTGATCCATTTCACTGGGAAAGGATCATTTCTAGTAAGAGGTGTGCTTTAACTTCAGAACAGTCGTTTCTCCGATTTGACCATCGTGAGGGAAGTGGAGGCAGGGGAATCTGGAATTTTTAGGTATGTCCAACTTTTGAACGGGTGATCGGATCTTAATGGAACTTGATATTCGGAGACAACTCACGTCTCAGATGTCCCATTTCAAGTGCGAACAGGATGCTTGGAGTGTAGCGATTGGGATGACACTTGGTGGGAAGAACAAGCATAAGCCCTAGACAGTGACAGCGGATTTGGGCTCTCTTGGGGGATTTGGAGGGGGGGGGGGCGGAATTCTGTTGATCGCGATTTAAGGTACTTCCAGATGTGCTAGGACGATCAAAACTTGGCTTTAACATTGGCTTGGCTTGGCAACAACAGAGACTTGACAGGATGGCTTAGAAATTGTCACTTCCCAGATCCTACCATCCCTTAAAGTACTCATCTTAACTGCAAAGTACAAAAAATACTTTTAAGCAAAATCTACATTTTCATGATCCTCATGACCCCATGATCATTTTTGCCGCAAGGGTTTTGATTAGAAATGAATTTCTAGCACCCTCTAGCAACCGAAAAGTAAAAAAAGGATCATTTTTTACTCAAGGATTTCGATTACAGATGAATTTCTAGCGCCCTTAAAGTGCGCATAATCAGTGCCAATTTAAAAAATAAAATACTTTTTACACATTCTTGTGATTTCCAAGGGAGATTCTTATCTCAAGGGTTTTGCTTACAAATGATCACAACAAAACCACGAATTACCAAATTGCTACTTTCATCCTCTTACCCAGCCTTGCAAGTGCCATATGAGCTTCTAGCTCTTGATATTTTTATGGAACCAATGTCATTTTGTTAGCGACCTATTTGTTCTCATAGGCTACCCACTTGACACCCCTACATGTCATTCACATTTGATAATTCTTTCAGATATAAAAATATGGAAGAAGAAAATGAGGCGAAGAAGAGACTCGAACAGATGGAAATGTTAAATGCTGTCATGCCTCGATCTAAAGCTGCAATTAAGCAGGAGAAAATTAATGGCATTCCAAGTGGCGAAGAATTCAAAGACATTAGAACTAATGGTGAGACTTCTCTTGCATGGCCTGCCGTACACTGCGCTGGTTTATTTGGCACCCCTGGATGTCCTAGACTTGTAGTAACTCCCGTACGGAAATTTCTCCTCTTGAAATCAACCCAGGCAGAGCCGAGGCCAAAATTCCGGTCGATCCGATGAAGCAACTAACTTGAAATCGGGTCGAAATCTTTTTCACTTTGTCTTGGTCGAATTTAGCAACAACACCAAAGGTTTCTATGGGACCCAGAAATGGAACATTTATTTGACCCCTTGATCCAGACAATCGGTTTCTGCAGATTTCTGGTCTTCGCCAGACCCCGTAAGTATATTACTCTTCACCCCTAATGACTGCTGGAAAATGTAAAAAAAATCGTATCAAATGGTGTTTTTGGCGAATTACGGTCAAACGGCTAACCGGATATGGATCCAACACATGTGTTAACCCCTCTATATATCTCTAATAGCAAGAAATAAACTTCAGAAATGGATTCGCCGTGTGTTCCTACCCCTGATGCAAACCTCTGATCGACTTAAAAATGATTCCACTTTTACCAAATTTCCGTTTTGGGCCGGATTCGGGCGAACTACTTGTTCAGCAAGAAAATAAGTTCCAGATATAGGCTCAGAATGTCCGTTTAGTCCTGGATCTAAAGTCCAAACGACTTTCAGAATAAAATTTTGTTGCTTACTAACTTTCCAGTTTTGACCGGATTCCGGACGAACTAGTTGTCGGGCGAGAAAATAAGTTTCAGAAATGGATCTAGCTTGTCTCTCTACCCTTATATTGAAGCTCCAATAAAGTTCAGATAAAACTTTTTATTGCACTTGCCTTCTGGCCACGTACCATATACCGGTCACTTTTCCATCGGTCAGTCGGTCGGTCAGTCCGGCGATCGCAAGTTAGGGAGCTTTATGAAGGGGCATTTTCGTTCACATCAACAGACAAACCATATCTTACCTTTCCCAAACCAAATGTTACCTTTCCAAAACAAATGTTTCTTTCCCAGACTTAATATTTATTTTCTATACCATATGTTCGTTCGCCAGAATATATATTCGTTTCCCAAACCATTTGTTCCTCTTGCAAACCATATGTTTATTTCACGAATTCTCTGTTTGTTTCCCACGTTATGTTAACCACGCAGATCTTGGACTCTGTCAGAATCAGGATCTACAAGTTTTCGCTCCTAACATTGCGTTTCGGAGACTCCGAACATAACGTCTCGCAAGTTGAACATATCGTTTGGGAAACTTTTAAAACAGCTGACTTCGTATCGGCCGATAGTGTCCATGTTTTCACCAGTATCGACGTATCGATAGTATTGATGCAGGCTGGTATAAGAATGGTTGTTTAAGTAGAAGAAGCGGATGACAGGTCAAGAAGTGCATGGCTGTTGATTTTACTTTTAAAGGCAAGTGGTATTCTAGATACTGATGACCTATTATCTGTCTCTCTTCAGATCAGTCATTTTGAGACGAATTCAGAGATCATTTTCCTTTTTAATTTTGTGACAGAGAGACTGACAAAACAGTAACTGATGAAATTGAGAGAGTAAGCAAGTTAGCTGCAAATAGTCACTGAATAAGCACACCTCTACTGACGATATCAGCAATCATATGTGCTAGTTTAGTACACCTTATTTCAGGGCATCTACTCTACTAAGCAAGGTCATTTTTGATTGCCAGAGAGAAGCTGGACAGTGCAGCAGAATTCCCTTATAAGGATGCTTTTATCATTCAAACTGTTTGAGGTTACATAGCCATAGGCGCCCTGAGTTCTGTCCGAAAATTAACGGCTAGGCCTCAAATCCAAAGATCCACTTGAATTGGTCTAGAAATGGTTGATGTAGGCCTAAAGAGAGACAGATAACAGGTCATCAGTATCCATAGAAAATCAACAGCCAGGAACTTTTTGACTTTTCATTCGCTTCTTCTACTTAAGTTTATTTTTTGTATTTCTTCCACCAGCCTGCATCGAAATTATCGATACGATACGTCGATACTGGTGAAAATATGGGCACTATCCGCCGATACGAAGTCAGCCGTTTTAAGTCTCTTAAACGATATGTTCAACCTGCGAGACGGTATGTTCGGAGTCTCCGAGACGCAGCAGGAGCGAAAACTTGTAGATCCTGATTATAACTTGGGGAACGAACAGAGAATTTGAGAAATAAACATAAGTTTTGTAAGAGGAACAAATGGTTTGGGAAACAAATATATATTCTGGCAAACGAACAAATGGTATAGAAAAGATTATTAAGTCTGGGAAAGAAACGTTTGTTTTCTAAATGTAACATCTGGTTCGGGAATCGGGAAACACATTTGGTTTGACAAAGTTAACATGTGGTTTGTCTGTTGATGTGAACCAGAATGCCCCTTCATAGTGCTTCCAGATGTGCTAAGACAATGAAACTTGCAGGCATATCAGGGAGCCGACCAAACTAACTTGGAAATATAGTCCCTTCCCCGATCCAACCATCGTGGGTGGAGTGGAGTGAAGGGGAATGCGGGATCTTGAGGTATGTATAACTTTGGAACGGGTGATCGGATCTTAATGAAATTTGATATTTGGAAAGACCTCGTGTCTCGGATGTCCCATTTCAAGTCCAGACCGGATCCGATTAATGTGTGTGTGGGGGGGTCGGAGGGGGAACCGGAAATCTTGTGACACACTTACAGTGGAGCGATCGGAATGAAACTTTGTGGGAAGAACAAACACAAGCTCTAGATAGATCGGTGACAGAATCGGATCGGATTCGGGCATCGTGGGGGGAGTTAGAGAGGGGGTACGGAATTCCGGTGATCGTGAGTTACGGTACTTCCAGACGTGATAGGACGATGAAACTTGGCTTGAACATTAGAGGCTTGGCAAGATTGGCTTAGAAATAGTCAATTCCTCGATCCGACCATCGTGGGGGGAGTGGAGGGAGGGGGAATCCTGAATCTTGAGGTATGTATAAGTTTCGAACGGGTGATCGGATCTTAATGAAACTTGATATTTGGAAAAACCTCGTGTCTCATGTCCAGTTTCTGGTCCGAACTGGATCCGATGAATGGGGGGGGGGGGGGGGGGGTGGAGGGGAGAACCGAGAATCCTGTGACACAGTTAGAGTGGAGCGATCGGAATTAAATTTGGTGGGAAGAAAAAGCACAAGCCCTCGATACATCAGTGACAGGACATGACTGGATTCGGGCACCATGGGGGGAGTTGGAGGGGGTCCGGAATTCCGGTGATCACGATTTAAAGTACTTCCGGATGTGCCAGGACGATGAAACTTGACTTGAACATTAGAGACTTGACAAGGTTGGCTTAGAAATTGTCACCTTCCAAATCCGGCCTTAAAGTACTCTTCTTAACCGCAAAGTTCAAAAATACTTTTAAGCTAAATATACATTTTCAGAGTCCCCATGAGCCCATGGTTGCTTAGAAATTAATTTCTAGCTACCTTGAAGTGCGAGTCTTAACCGTAAAGTAAAAAAAAAAAATCCACAAAACGATATATATTCATGATCTTGATTCATGATTTTTGTGCCACAACGTTTAAGCTATTTCTGTAGCACCCTTAAAGTGGGCATCTAAACCGAAAAGTCTTGATTTGCTTACAAGTGAATTCCTTAAAGTACAAACAATACTTTGTATACATTTTCATGATCTCGATGAGCCTATCATCATTTTTGCTTCAGGGGCTTACAGATGATTTTCTAGCGCCCTTAAAGTGGGCATCATCACAGCCAAGTGCAAAAATAAAAATACTGTTTGCCAAACGATACATTCTCATGATTTCCAAGGGCCCATGATCATTCTTCCCTCAAGGTTTTTGCTTACAAATCTTAACAACAAACCAACCATATTTCTAGCCCTCGTTCTTTTTTCAAATTTCCCGATGATCTGTTGGTCCTGCCACATCATTCAGTTCGGCAATTGCAAAGGAGCAAGAATGCGGCGTGACAAGGGGGGGTGGGGGGGGGGGGGGTGAAGGTCCTACAGTATAGCAGCATCATATGCTCTTGGTCCAACTAAGTACCTGTGTTTAAGAGCAGATGCAGTGACCGACCATAGGCGTATTCTCGCCGTTCCCCGAGGACTCCACTTGAGGAGTCCCCGCGTTTTTGTTTGTCCCGGGGATTCACTCCCCGTATTCTCGCGAGTCCCCACGGACGAAGGATGCCCAGACTATCGTCACCATCATAAAAAAGGACTCCCTTTCAGATTCGGAGGGGAATCAATTTTTGCTGATGTTGGTGCAATGTAAATTAATTTAAAACAATCAGAATAAACAAAACCAAAAATAAAGTGGATCCTGACTAATTTCTACTGCATATTGTTTTTTAGAACAAAATCCATTTTGGAAGCATTCCCCGTGTTCTCGCTGTTTCTGTACGCGGAGTCCGCGTGGAGTGAGTCCCTCTATTCTCGCCGTTCCCTTCAGTTCCCCGAGGAGTCCTCGGGGAACGGCGGGAATACGCCTTATGAACGGAGGAGGGATCCAGAAATAAATAAATGGAATAGCTTGATCTTGTGTTCTGTTTTAAAGCATCTCTGCCGGTAGCTATGCTTATTCGTTCTTTTTCGCAACTCCCTTTTTATATTTTCACATTGTCTAAAGGACAAACAAGCTGTGATGTCATGGGTGCTTTAGACATTCGAGTATTTTTCTTTTTAGGATTCAGCGAGCCGAAGAAAGACTCGGACACTGTGATAAGCCCACTGAGTTTACATTCCCTTATGTTACAACAATCCACGTCATTCCTTATCCTGGATGTCCGACCGTCTGCGGACTTCCAACAGTCTCACATCAAGCATCCAAATTGCTACAGTGTACCGGAGGAAATAATCAAACCTGGGTAAGCAGTAATACACTACAAGCATAAGACGAAAAGCCTTTTTGGGACCCCAAACCGATGAAAAAATCTCTAGAATTAGTCGTATGGAGTTGCACGAACAAGGATGGGCGTCACGGCCGGGGGGGGGGGGGAGGATGCCCCCCCCCCCCCCCAATGTTGTCGGTAAAAAATAACCGAGTCGGCGCGAAGAGCCGCTATTTTTCGCCAGAACAGTCGATTTTTTTTTTCATTTAAACAGTCGATGTTTCTGAAAATGAGTCGATTTTTCGCCAAAACAGTGTTTTTTTTTCCTGAAAATCAGTCGATTTTTTCGAAACTCTAGTTTTTTTCTTGAAAACAGTCGTTTTTTCTTGAAAAACAGTCGGTAAAAATTACCAGCCAGTCGGTAAATTCCTTGCCCCCCCCCCCCCCCAAACATTTTGGCTAGTAAAGCCTCTGCGAAAAAGTGGCATGCAGTAGTAACTGCTGCTACTGCATGCTACTACTAGCAAACTGGATACGGATATCGGATACTACTACTTAAGATTAAGCCAGCCGGAGGCATGTTATACTACCATACTACTACATAACAATACATGCAACTTTTTCGTACAACTACCATACAACTACACAGTCAAAGAATTTTTCATCGGGAAAATGTAAGTGGAAGGACACCTATGATTTGGTAAAAGTTGTCCGTCTGTCTGTCCGTCCGAAAGCACGATAACACTCGAAGGGAATGAGATATTTTGTTCAAACTTGGTGTGAGGATTAGAAGTATTGACAAAATAAACAATTGAATATAGATAAACAAGGAATTTTTTCGAAGTAAAAGATTTTCAGAGTAGATTAGAGATGAGATACAGTAAACTTACATGCTGAATCCAGATCTGAACTTGAGGCGTATTCTCGCCGTTCCCCGAGGACTCCACTTGAGGAGTCCCCGCGTTTTTGTTTGTCCCGGGGACTCACTCCCCGTATTCTCGCGAGTCCCCACGAACGGGGAATGCTCCGATTATCATCACCATCATCAAAAAGGACTCCCTTTCAAATTCGGAGGGGAATCAATTTTTGCTGTTGTAAGAGCTATGTAAAATTAATTAAAAAGAATCAGAATAAACAAAACCAAAAATAAAGTGGATCTAGACTAATTTTTTCAGCTGCATATTCATTTTTCGAACAAAATCCATTTTAGAAGCATTCCCCGTATTCTCGCTATTTCTGTACGCGGAGTCCGCATGGAGTGACTCCCTCTATTCTCGCCGTTCCCTTCGATTCCCCGAGGAGTCCTCGGGGAACGGCGAGAATACGCCTTTGGTTTTCTCAGCTCATTAGCCGTTTGGCCATAATCTTTCAGAATACACCACTACGGTATTGTACATTTTCAAGCGGCTGGTTAGGAAAAAAAAAGTGACATGTTTAGGGGCCTGGAGAAGACCGGAAATCTACAAGATCGACTGTTTGGATCAAGAAATACAGTAAATATTGAATTAAATATTTCTTCACTCCGAGCTAACTGCGAATCATGTTTGATAGTGCAAAACGGATACGTCAGCTGAATTTTGTCAGAGCTGTATTTCGGCCCTTCTTGGCAAGGGTCCTCTTCAGGCTCAAAGCCGCTCAAGTTGGAAAAACGAAATTGTGGAAAAAGTGTGGCTATATTTCAGCCCTTCTTGGCAAGGGTCCTCTTCAGGCTCAAAGCTTCTCAAGTTGGAAAAACGAAATTGTGGAAAAAGTGTGGCTATATTTTGGCCCTTCTTGGCAAAGGTCCTCTTCCGGCTCAGAGCCGCTCAAGTTGGAAAAATTAACTTGTGGAAAAGAATAGCTCTAGTAAAATTCAGCTGACGTATCCGTTTTGCACTATCAAGTATAAGATATTGAATTTTTGGGATCCCATCGAAAACTTCGGTCTTGTTTCTTCCGACATCAGTAATATCAGTAAGAATGAACTTGTGGAAAAATATAGCTCTAATAAAATTCAGCTGACATACCCGTTTTGCAGTATCAAATATAAAATATTAAATTTTGTGATATCACAACAAATAAACGAAGAAATTATACGAAATTATAATAATTTACGAAATTATCTTTGAATTTTGGGATCCTATCGAAAACTTTTGTCTTGTTTCTTCCGACATCGAGGTTGATATCGGAAAATAAAACCGAGACGGCCATTGTCTTTATTGGCAGGTGTCTTGCTAGGGTGCCTCGCAGGCAAATTCCCTTTGATGTTTAAGTTATTTATTTGTTATTTATTATTACACTTGGCTTTAAGCTTTTGGCTTGTCGACATTACTACACAAGTACAAACGAATTAGACACACTTTACACACAGAAACTGACACACTACAAAAGCAAACAAGTTTTAAAACTACAAAAGTAACTGAGTAAAATGGGGTGTCGACTATACCACGCTTAAAGGCACAGAAAACTTGACTACGCAACTTTCAGCCATCAAACCGACCTGGGGGGCTTAGATAAAGATACAGAGACTTATTGTCGACAGGACCCCCCTTCTCTGTTATCTCGAACCCCCTACTTAGTGTTCCCAGAGCTAGCTGGCAGGCCCTTGCCCCTTATGCACCGTAATTATGCACTTATGCATTGTAAAAGTTCGCCTTTGGCCGTGTTGACTAACACATCGGGATAGTAGTCAAGAGGTCGTGCGTCCGATTCCTACTCCCGGCACACAGACCTTTTGTTTTTTTTTCTACTAACTCAGAAGTCAAATTCTTGGAAACTGCCCGGAAACTGCAATGGTCGTAACAAGAATTTGTCTTACTCTCAATATCGACTCAGGGTACATTCTTGATATGTCAGCTAGCTCCCCGAGTCAAGTTTGAGTCAAGTTTTCTGTTCCTTTAAACGTTTGGATACTGCCTGAATCAGCAACTTCTGCTGGCGAACTGTTCCACGGTTCAGTTACCCTATTGACGAATGAACACTGTCCAATCTTTGTATGTGGTTTCCGAGGATACAGTTTATAAGGGTGTTATAAGGTTATAAACTAATATCTTTTCTCTAGGCATGCGGCTACTATCCTCAAGCGATACCTCCCTGAAAACACTAAACAGGTGTGGGAACGGAGACGGACTGCCGACCGCATCATCTTAGTGGACTGGGACAGTCTAGGTGATTCCCCGTCCCCGTCGATTCGGGACCTTACAGACACTTTAGTCAAATGGGATTCTGATTTCAACTCGAGGTCAAAGCTTCAAGTCTTACATATGGGGTATGACGACTGGCTGTTGCGTTTTCCTTTTATTACGACGAATCCGAAAGTGAAAAAGCCGGAAAAAGCGGCAAATCTCAGCACGTCATTCTCTCAGATGATAGGTAAGAGGGTAATGACTAGTTTGGGGCACTTGCAAAGTCGAAAACACAGAAAATGTACTCCCCTCGATCTTCGAGAGGGGATGGGTTAGGAACTTGAAAACTAGAGTAAGCCTAACGTAGTTCTCAGGGTGACTCGGCCTTACTCGTCGACAAGAAAAATTAGTTGCGTTTTTGCGGTAACCAGGTGCCTGTTACTCTGACGGATTGATGTTTTCGTAGTTACCGGGTATCTGTTACCCCGACGTATTGTCGTTTTCTCAGTCACCCAGCAACATATTAGTAACCCTGGTATCTGGTAACGAGGGTTATCGGAATTCAGTAACCTAGTAACCTAGCAGTAACCGGGTGTCTGGAAAAACGACAAGAGTGCGCTCAGTTACCGGGTAAGAGTAACTGTAGGTTACCGCAAAAACGCAACTATTACTTCCGGATTCGTTTTCCGATTGACTTTGCAGATTCGACAGGAATAAGTTTTCCAACCTTGGTCCGACTCCGACAGGAGTCTGTTTCGAACTGGGCCGATATCTGCGTGAATTAGCCGACTCGCCATTAAAGTTTAACCGAAAGGGCTGAGATAAGACAGTCTAGCTACCCATCACTCATTCACTTAAATAGGCTTGAAGACCCGGTGAAAATGCGTTACTTTGTTGCTCCGCTATCCACGAACAATCGATTTTGGTAAATTGAGCGGTGACATCTGAAAAAATCATCTCAGTTTCATCATCACCAAAAAATTGTCAAATTTGTGGGAAAGAAGTTTGGCACTTGGGATGTGGCATTTCTTAACATTTCATAGCATTTCTTTTGGTTGTAAGCTGAAAAATTGCGAATTCGGCAATTGTCCTTTGTATTAAGTAACCGTAGCATCAGATACGGTTGTAACTGCCATAACGACAAATTGCAGATCCAGTTACCATGGAATTTGCAAAAACGCAACTTTTGTTTTGTCATCCCATCAGATACCAACGGTAGGATCTTCTGGGGGATGAAGGGACACGTTAGTGTACGAATTTATTTCCCTTCTGATGTTTGATAGTGCAAAACGGATACGTCAGCTGAATTTTATGAGAGCTATATTTGTCCCTTCTTGGCAAGGGTCCTCTTCAGGCTCAAAGCCGCTCAAGTTACCACAAGTTCGTTTTTTTAACTTGAGCGGCTTTGAGCCTGAAGAGGACCCTTGCCAAGAAGGGCTGAAATATAGCTCTAATAAAATTCAGCTGACGTATCTGTTTTGCACTATCAAATATGATTCGCAGTCATCTTGGGCTGAAGGAATATTTATTCCCTTCTGGTTACAGCTGAGGTCGCAGACATCTGCTATCCAGACTTAGACGAATCCAGTTCGTCTACCGAACAACCGGAATTCCCCAGACGACCTGAAATCAACAGAACCGCAAAACCAAATGCCATAACCCAAACGGTCTTGAGTGATCGAGACAAGTCCATTCCTAGTCATGTGAAAGCTGAGCAGTTTAAGGCACGGTTCCTCGATCCGTTTGAGAAAATGATCTCTGCGTCACCAGACTTGCCATTTCCGGAGACCGCAAAAGATGCGAAAACCCGACCAATGGTCGACAGGTACGTTTTATGTATTACTATTATTACTGCTTTATTTCAGTCCAAAAGACCATAACAACAACAAACAAACATACACTAAAACAGACACTGAACAAAAATACAAAAAATCTACCCCATGCAAAAGATATCCAGAAGGATACCCTTCCATACGGGTAGCGCATTGAAAATGGTTGGGGCAGCAAAAGCCACCAAATCATTATTACAATCTTTTAATGGGCAAAACATAGCAACATTAGCTTTGCGGCGCAGCTTCTTGAGGGTAGCAACTCTTTTTTCAACCATTGCACCACTGACACTGCATCGCCTAGATTAAATTATAAACGGGGTGTATTAAGAAAAAACTAGTAACTACAACACCCTCCAGAAGTTTACACTTGTTAAGAGGGAAAACAAGCCCCCTTTGAGAAATTAACCTACATAACACTATAATAAACAAAAAAGAAGAAAAAAGAATGAAGAAAAGAGAAAAAATCGTGGAGTAATAATACACTGCATCAGAAAAGGCGTCGAAGAAATTGGGAGAAATCATACTGAGTCGACTTAAAAGATCTTAATTTTCAATGCACTTGATACTATCAGTCGATTCAGCATTTACGAATCTTTGGTAAGGCTGTTCTAAGTACCAGTACACTGTCAGAAGCAGAGCAAAATAACTCTAGGGAGTGGCGGCAAGACTTGAAAAAAGTGACACACGCTAGAATAGCAGCGACACTAGCATCACTAGTGATAGAGAATGTCCATACTGAAACTCATTCAGTCGTGCACCAGCGCTGGCTCCAGTAACTCAAAATTCTGAACACAGCAAACAAAAGATACAACCTCCCCTGTTTCTTCGGTGTGTGCAGACCGCACCTTAGCTTTCCTACAAGTTTCTAAACCCACAAGTTTGTTTTGCTTTAAATGCCACAAGTGTAATGGGCGGCGCTTACAAGTATGGCCGAATTGTTAAGCATGGAAAGCATAGGTCTTGGCGGTAAGAGAATTTTGCCAAGACTTGACAAAATTGACACACACTCGAATAGCAGCGATACTGCCACCACTAGCGATAGGTAACGTTCCTACTGAAACTCATTCAGTCGTTCACCAGCGCTGGCTCCGATAAATTCATATCCTGAACACAGCAAAACAATTATACATCCTCCATTGTTTTCTTGGTGTGTGCAGACCGCACCTTTGCTTAACTAGAAATTTATAAACCCGCAAGTTTGTCTTGCACTAAATGCCGCAAGTGTGCAACATCCTCTCTGCAGGCTGATATGACTTATAACATCCTCTCAGGAGGCTGATATGACTTATATCATCCTCTCATATCTACCGCTAACTTTCTGCGTGAAGATTATCATAAAATAACTGACCGTGGGTCATAGGAGGATATGCATTACATACCTGTTCGAAAAAAGTTATTATATAATAATATAAATATTTGTTCCGCTAAGAAGCCCGAAGGTTGTGGTAAAAAACTAAACACGATTGCATAAAACTCACCCTTTCTCTCAGATCGCCCACAGCCAATCACTTAATGGGTTCAAAACAGCCTCGCTGCTCACTATAAATAAATAAAAGAAATAAATATATTATTTATTTCAATAATAGCTCAACAGAGTATGGCTAGCAAGGATCGTCATGATCATGATGTAACACGTGTCAAAGCAATGGCGTACAATGTATACAATATGTGATAATAATGAGTAGTCCTACTTAATATAATACAAGTCATACGCCAAGAGTTAAAATGGGAAATAATACAAGGAAGCATCAAGAAAAATTGGAAATAAAATAAGGCACGAATGATAACAAATATCGGTCAGACGATGTACTAGGGGCGGGGTACTTGAAGCCGATTTCTTTTTTCAGTTTTTAGTCTAGTGTTGGGCTGAGTAGCATTGTGCGATTGATAATTTGGTAGGATTGATCTATGGTTATCTGAAGGTAGACATTTCAGTCCGAAATCAATAGTTGCGTTTTTGCTGATAGCATGGTATCTGTTACCACGGTCTAAAGTCGTTTTTGCAGTTATCGTGGTATCTGATACCACGGTCAAAAGGCGTTTTTGTAGTTATCGTGGTATATGGCCAGTTATCGTGGTATCAGATATTCAGATACTACGGTCCGACCGTGGTAACTGGCCGTGGTATCTGAAAAGTCATCTCACTTTCATCAAATTTTGTCAGATTGATGAGAAAGAAGTTTAGCACTTAGTGATGTAACTGGATATCTGTTTTTCTTTTGGGATGACTTTGAAAAGTGCAATTTTGGCAATAGTCGTTTTTGCAGAGCACCGTGTATCAGATACCACGATAACTGCAAAAACGACTAATTGCAGATCCAGTATACCGTGGTAACAGATACCATGGTATCAGCAAAAACGCAACTCATGGTAAGCTTGTGTCTACGGCACGCCAAAGTAGGAAGACCCAGTTTTATACTATTTTGAAGTCATGTTCTCTTAAAATATATTCGCGACACTGTATAGCGCTTTATTACATTATTATATTTAATTGCTAAATATTATTATATTTAGTATGGTTTTGTAAAGTGAATTCTTATTTCTGTATATGGCTTAATAACTTTTAAATAAAAACATATATATATATTTTTGTTTCAATCAATCAAGTTGAATCCAAATAGCTAAAAGCCAGAAGAGGAATACAAATTTACGAAATACACAGACACGAAATAAATTAACTAATACACTTACAAGATATGACCAAAAATAAATGATGAGATGAAACTACGTAAAAATTGGGCAGAAGAATTAGCAGGATATGGAGAATACTGATTCCAGTATTCCTCTTGGTCCGACGCACGGAAGATTCAGTTCAATTCAATTTTATTTCAACACCAATTACGGACTAGCCGAATAGCAGGTGATAAAGTCAACATACATTAAAAACTAACCAAAATTGTCAACTTATACTAGAAAGTGGTCGAATTTCATATAAAATACTGAGAACAAACACTATAAAAAGTAACGATTGGGGAAATAGACAACGAGGGGTAAAATAATAACCTATTAATTTCTATTCCGGAGGGAAACAAAGGAGGGGACAAAGCTATTCTTGTATCTCACGTGTCGGCAAAATACTGGTTGAAGGGTAGGGACTGGTTCGGAAGCTTGTCTTTGAGGCCTCTCGCTTTCTGTTGTAAAGCTGGGGGGCAGAATGTCGCGGAGGACTGGGTTCAGTAGAGTCTGCCCTCCAAACTTCAAGCACAAATTTTCGCGACGGTGAGACAGGGTTGTCAGATTAAATTTTTTCAGAAAATAAATATAAGGGACTTTCAGAGATTTATCCGTTATTAGGAGAGCTCGGTATTGTATCCTCTCTAGAGCATCAGATTGCTCGCGAGTCACACCAAAATGCCATACAGGGCAGCAGTATTCTAGGACTGGGCGAATGAACGAAAAATTAATACGGAAGACGGGAGGGGAGGGGATATTAACCCCGGTGTGTTGCAAATGTAGAAATTAGGTGGTTCTCAAATGGTGCTCAACATCTGCTTGTTTCTGTAGGTCGACCAAAGCTAAGGTCCTGATGAGAGGTCAGAACCGAACAGATCTTCTTCAAGCGCAGGACTTACTGTTAGATGATAATCTGGAAGTTGAGAAGAAACGGTTCGTAATGGAGAAACAGTGGGAGTTGTTGCGGCTACGACGAGAAAGTGAAATTGAAAGAGAAATAAAAGCCGAACTCCAGAAGAAAGAGGAGGAGTTAATGGAAAAGCTTGAAGTCCTGGACAAAGAGAGGAATCAAAAGGTGAGCGATTGAATTAATTTAAACATTACTTGCTGAAAGATGACATAATCCATCGTAGGCGTAGTTTCTGTCCGGTTATAATAACAATCGTAGTTTCTATCTGATTATAATAACAATAATAGTAAATTCCTTACCCGTTAAAAGCATGAGCATAGCGGAGTTAGATGAAAAGAAAGAAAATAAGAAGAAAACGTTATCACAAGAAAAGAAACGAATACAAGACAAAATCAGTATCTATCCACATTAACGAACCTATTTAAAAAAAAATCGCCACCATTCAGGATTTGCATTTTTATTCAAACTCGGTATCATCTGTTCAACTGCTGCTAACGGTTCGGTGATTTTCATGATTTTAAATGTAGTTGTAAGAAAGTTCTTTACAACAATGTACTTTACAAGATAAAGTGCTCCGTTTGGTACTTATTCAAGTCTTTGGAGGCCTTGGCCCAGAGAGAATCTCAGGTACGTCGGGGTATATCATACGAGCGATGCAGACAGGTTGTCGTTTTTGCAGCTTTTTACGTAACCTTCAAGTCTTCGAGTCTTTGGTTTTGTTTGGTGTTCTTCACAGTGTCAGAAGTTTCATGACAGATAACACAAGGATGCGCGGTTTCAACAGATAATACTTGGGATGTTATCCGTTGTGATTTTGCAAACATTATGCATTGAACGTTGTGTGTAACACGCATTGTCAGGAAGAGTGAAAAGCCGCTGAAAAAGCATCTGCTGAATTTTCTAATATCAAACGGTAAACAAAAAAGTCAGCAGATGATTTTTCGGTGGTATTTTCTGCTTTTCCTGGCAATACTCGTTATTGACTTACTTTTGACTTATGTCTCTTACCGGGCGTCGCTCAGCGTAGAGAGTGATTTCAGCCTCCTCCATCTGGTGCGATCAGCAGCTAGCGCTGGTGCGTCGTGGGTGTCAATGTTTGCCAACTTCAAGTATTATTTGGAAAGACCCATTGATTGAAAGACCATTGATGTTTCGGTCTACCGCGGGGTCGTTTCCAGCCGGCTTCTGCGGGGCTGAAGTCTAGCACGATTTTCGCGCGTAGGTGTGATGGCATTCTAAGGAGGTGACCGTACCATCGTAGAGTGCGCTGTGCAAATTGGATGGAGAACAATGTCTGCTGCTTTGTCTGCAATAACTTCTCGTTGCTGACGAAGTCGAACCATCTCAGGCCCTCTATCTCCTAAGGCTTTTCGTCTGGAACACGTCTACAGTCTTGAGAGTCTTGATTGTAGCCGGCCAGGTCTCTGTTCCATAAAGAATTACAGACCCGACCATGGCGTTGAAGATTCGCAGCTTTGTGTTCCGACGAATACTTGGTTTCCGCCAGAGGTGACGATTTAACCTCCACATTGCAGCATATGCCTTGGCTATTCTTGCTTGTAGTTCAGGGAGAGATGCTCCATAGGGCATGCCGGTCGATTGAATCGAAAGCAGCTCGGAAGTCGACAAAGGCGATGAGTGCTTTCTGTCGAAACTCTCTGGTTTTCTCGACTACTTGACTGACTGTGAATATTTGCTATATGGTCGATCGCTCTGACATAAAATCGGCTTGTTCTGGTCGCCGGATTCGGCGGATACTGTTTCGGCAACGATCCAGAAGCACCATAGAGAAGAGTTTGCCAGGTACTGAGAGAAGGCTTATTCCCCGGTAATTGGCACAGTCACTTCCCCTGCCTTTTTTCTTCCATAAGGGGATGATGATTCCTCTTCGCCAGTCTTCCGGAATGACCTCCGTTTCCCACACAACAGAGAAGAGAGTCAGAAGAATGAGCATGACTGGGCCCGCATATTTCAGCAACTCTGAACTTATGCCGCACACACCAGAGGCCTTGTTGTTCTTCAGCGTATGCATCGCGCTTCTGATTTCTGAGGTGTTAATGGGCTGGGAGGCTGACGGAGGCTTTCGTCTGCTGCTACAGGGGGGGGGGGGGGGTAGTACTTGTTCAGGTGCGAGGAGAAATGTTCCTTCCAGCGATCGAGGCTTTCATCCGAAAGAAGAATATTTGTTATGCATGACATTTAATGCATAACATTTTCAAAATCACAACAGATCAACCAAGTGTTGTCCGTTGAAACCGCTCATCCTTGTGTTATCTGAAATGAAACTTCTGACCACCGTAGAAGTTAGTTGTTGTTTTCGTACGGGCCTATGCTCTTGTAAATGCCCCAGTTGATTTTTGTCAAACGCATCTATTATTATCTCATCTGTTAACTTTTTTTTCCAGGACGAGGAGAACAAGCGTCTTCGTCTGCAAGTTGAGTCCCTTAAAAACAGGCTCCGCGATTTAAAGCCGGTCGTTTCCAACACGATCTCCTCGAAACTGAACGAAACAGAACAGGAACTTGAGAATGTGATTAGAGAGAAAGAAAAGGAAGAAGTACAGTTGAAGAGGGAAGTCGAAAGATTGAGAGCTGAACGAAAAAAGAAGGAGGCGGACGAACAGAAAAATAGGAAGAACAGCATCGAAGAAGGTGAGTGTCGGTTCCTTTATGCTGATTGACTACCAAGCTATCTTCACAGATATCCCGTTTTATAAAATCATTTTTCCCACATTCCGAAATTGGGTGGTTTAGCGAGTTTATTGGTTCCCATTCTTTATCGAATTTGGTAACTAACCCAACTTTTGTTCAGTCCACACTAAGCATCGGCACTGTTTCTGTTTTTCGGAAAAACAGAAACAGAAAAAAACAGCTGGTAAAAAAACAGAACAGAAACAGAAACAGGGGCCATAGAAACAGGTCACCTGTTTCTGTTTTCTGTTCTGTTTTTCAGAAAAACAGAAAACAGTCTGTTTTTTCAAAAAAACAGCTGTTTTAAACAGCTGTTTTCTGTTTTTTCTTCTAATCCATAAAGAAATTTTAGTTCTAAATTTCCTATAAAATTCGAAGAATTTTGATGTGTGGTTTTGTTTTCTTTCTCTCCAACTACGACAGTAATAACAGTTCCATTCCAAATCTCTTGGCGTCTATCTATAAAATAGATACACCGACAAGTAGTCCAGCGCTATAGTTTTGTCTGTTTTCTTCTTTGAATTCGCGAAGCGGCAGGGTGTCTTTCTCATGTTTCTTAAATTAATCTTAACTTCCATACACAGATGATCGGGTATATAGATGTATACTACATATTTCAATTGAATTGAATTCAATATTTATATAAAATAGAGACACAGTTCAATTTATTATCAAAACGGGAAGCGGAGGAATATTTTTTTCAGTCGTCATTATAATATGTTGTCATTAAATAGACTAATATATTTAGGCTATATATAGATAAGGTCAAGCCAAGCCAAGCCAAGCTGACCATTCATGACGAAAGAAATAAAACGAGATTTTGGGGTTTTCCTAGATCAGCTAGTTAGTATTTGATTGCATGTCGTGGTTTGCCGAGTCCACATCGCTTTTTTGTTGGTATCGCTTTAGAATTCGTTATTTAGTTCGTTCTTCGCTGAATACGGTTGCCGAAGTGCGACCAAAATATCCAAAATTATCCGTCGTTTAACATGTTTGAGTACGAATAGCCGAAGAAAATAAAACCTAACTTTTGTTTCTTTCATATAATATATATTCATATATATATATATCGAACATTCGTACCTGAAGTCCAACACTATCGATTGGTCTACGCTGATCTGTGTGTAGTCGAGAATTGTCAGCTTTACAAAACACAACTTCAGTATTGGACTTTCAAATTAACTTCTAAAGTTAATTTCTGGATTTTGGCAAATTCAAGCAAAATTACTTGTTGATGATAAAATAAAGTTCAGATTTAGATTTAGCATGCATTTTTTCCCAAGTTTCGAATTTCCAATTGACTTCAGAAAAAAACTTTTACGTCGAGCAAAATTTCTTTTTGGGCGGTTTTGGACGGATTCCGGGCGAATTGTTTCTCCTGCAAGAAAATAAAGTTCAGAAACGGGTCCAGCGTGTCTCCGTACATCCTGGATCGAATCTGTAATAAAATTGGGATACAATTTTCAGTGTTAACTTTGGCCGGATTCCGGGTGAACTAATTGTCCGGCAAGAAAGTAAAGTCATAAACGGACTCAACATGCCCCGTTACTCAGTATCGAACCACGAATGAAGTTCATTTACTTTTGCGGTTTTGACCGGATTCCGGGCTAACTATTTGCCTGTCAAGAAAATAAAATTTAGATGTGTTAAGCATATCTCTTTACCCTTAAATCAACTATTTTATTGGCTTTTAAAAACTGGTACTAAATATAGCGCTACGGAACGCATCTGGGAACTTGACATGTACTTTGGCCAAAAGAACCCTCGTCCCTCGCACTAAGTTTGAACAAGATGTCTAAACCCCTTTGAGAGTTATAGTGCCTAGAGGTGGACGGAAGGAAGACTTCGAAAAAAATCTTGTTTATCCTTCACAAAGTGTTGGGGTCCCAAAAACAGGTGAAAAAAAACAGAAACAGTTGAAACAGATGTTAGAAAAAACAGAACAGAAACAGAAACAGGCCAGACAGAAACAGGTCACCTGTTTCTGTTTTCTGTTCTGTTTTTCGGAAAAACAGAACAGAAACAGATGCTGAAATAACAGAAACAGAAACAGTGCCGATGCTTAGTCCACACCTATTTCGCGGCATTCGGTCTGTCCATTTGCAAATTCGTTGGTTTAGCATATATATTTGTATATTATATACTTGTATCGTATGCTGCGAAGTCCTTAAAGTTTAACTGAAAAGCAAACTTATTTTTGTATCATTTGGTTGAATAGACCGAGTTATTTGGATTCTGCTAAAAGATTTTCTTATTTTCCACTATCTGCTCTAGTACTGAGGTTCAGAACATCTACGGCTGTCCCCACAGCGCAAATTCTACTATGACGCGGAATATTTGAATCTGAACACAAACGCGGCTTTTCAGTAGGCGGTGGTAAGCTTGGTGAATACTGCTTAGTGCCTGAGCAAACAAATTTCATAAATCATTTTCGTCAAGCATACGACACAGGTAGTACCACAAATCTGACAGGGAAATTCCACTATTTGAAAACTGATTATTCGTGAATAGCCGAGCAACGAAGTAACGCATTTCCACCGGGTCTTCAAGCCTCTTTAAGGGCTTAAGTAAGGGGTAACAAGACTGTCCCATCTCTGTCCTTTTCAGTTAAACTTTAATAGATAAGATAGGATGTAGTTTCTGTAAGAGCCAACGGTTATGGGAAATACATAAATAAGTACACAAAATCCAAAACAAATATATCCCCTAGAGCTGCCCATCTCCATGGGCTAGGGCAACAGCCAAGAACCTCGCCAAATCTTGTTATTATCAGAAGAAATCTTTCCCGTGACGCTTAATTCCCTCCCCTTCGATTCACTCCAAATATATTAGTGAATGAATATGTTTATTGCCCATCTCTATATAAAACGTCAGTGATGGAGTATAGAAAAACGAAAAGCACACAAGGTGCAGTTTTAACTTAACGCTACATAATTAAAACAGAAATAATACACTGTTTCTTTAACTATTGCTCAATTGCTGGATATAGGCTTTTTGGAGGGTCGAGGGATTCCAAGAATCAAGTACGACGCTCTATAACAGCCTCGATCGGATTTTTAACTCCATGATTTCATGTACCTAACCTCAGTCAAAACGTTTACATTCACAGATCTAATGCCTAGGTTCTCATTCATACTACCGCAAGTCGGACATGAGCAAGGGCCGGACCTACACTCAGCCTCTCTCGAACGAAAATAGCTGTTAAAAATGCACCACAAGATATGTCTACTTAGTTGTATTTTCATTTCTCACGATCCCAACGCGTTGGTTTCTATGTCACCAAACGCAACGTTTTCGCTCTTCGGTATTTCTCGCCCGACGTTCCTCAGGCGACGCTTCTTAACTCGCAAAAACGAGACGAGGGGACCGCCCTTTACTGTCCAAGGCAGCTTCCTCCTTTCTTCCTTGCTTACTCCAAGCTGCGTAGGATCCCTGTTCCTTGCCACTCCTCCAAAGCCGACCCACCTATCACTTGTCACCACTTGACTCCTCCTCCAAGGCGGGAAACCTGTCACGTGTCACTACTTGACTCCTCCCGAACGAGGAGCCAGCTCATATCCATCGGCCAATCCCGGGCCTCGGAAACTACCTGACTTCGGGAAAAGTTCACGATAGAATTGATTCAGGACCTTAAAAAACACGCATTCGTAAAAACGCCTCGACGATAACACTTTTTGGGCACGAGCATAGCGAGCACGGCGTGGGAGACAGGTCGTGAAAGCAAGACTTTCCCCGATCAGAGGCGTTACTAGCCAAAATGTCGGGGGGGGGGGAGGGGGCACGGTATTTACCGACTGGCTGGTCATTTTTACCGACTTTTTTTTCAGAAAAAACGACTGGTTTGACAAAAATGGACTGATTTTAAAAAACGACTGTTTTTAAGAAAAATAATCGACTATTTTTACGAAAAACCGACTGTTTCCAAAAAAATCGACTGTTTCCAAGAAAAAATTTGACTGCTATTACGAAAAATCGTGGCGCTTCGCGCAGACTCGGTTATTTTTACCAACTGGCCGACAACATTGGGGGGGGGGGGGGGGGGTCCCCTCATACGTGACGCCCCTGTCCCCAATATTCGAAAATACCAGTGGTATCATAAAATTCAGACTTATAAGTCACCATAGGAGGCACGCGTTGAAGCTTGCAAAGTCACGATTCCACAAGGATTTGTACAAGTGGAGTTTTCCTTTTCTTTTTTCTATTCGTCTCTACTCCACTCTCTTTTGTTGTAAAACATTTTGTGGCTTATAAATATACACACTTACTTACTTACTAACTGTTGGTCCTTGGAAAGCCTTGGCGAAGATGAGTTTGATGCTGAATCGATCTATAGTTTCAACTGTATTATTGATAAGATTTCCAACTCTCCTCATCAAATTTCTTCGAGCTATGTATAGAGCCAAAATCCCTTTCTGATGCATTATATTGTTAAAAATAAACATACCAATGGGTTTGCCCTTCCTACAAAATGACAAGAAAAAAAAGAAAGCACAACGCTTTTGTTTCAATTCAGTTCAATTCAGTTTATTTCTAAAACGTGAAGCGGACTAGAATATTCGTTTGGTCGTCAGTAAAAATATAAATACAATTTGCAGTCAACACTTATGAATTAATTTAAAATAAAAGTAATCGTCTAATCCATTTAGTACTGGTAAAGTCTGTAGGCTAGTATGTCCGGTTATTTCGAGGCGACCAACTACTGTCGCTTAGTGTTGGGCGATATTCGATATTGATAACGATATATTGGACCAGAAATCGATATCGAATACATTTCGATATAGAAAACGGTATATGTACATGTATAATTATTGCAAATAATCCAAAGTAAGTTACATTTATATGCCCGAAATTAGAGCAATATGTTCTTCGTAATTCAGTTTTTATTTATTCGAAATTTGAGATGATGCAAGATACTTTTTACGACCTTATTGTTTTCAAACTTTGGCGAAACGAGACGTGTACTATAGCGAAAAGTGGTACCGAAATATCGATATCGATATGATCAAAAGTAAAGATATCGAAATATCGAAAAATCCAGATATCGCCCAACACTGCTGTCGCTTTCGGCCCTTCAAAACCTATATATAGCTGTGACAACTTTTGCCAGGAATGTCCAGAGCTACGGTCGCATCGTTCGTTAGAGTTTAATTGAAAGGAACGTTATATGAAGCATATGTATATACTCTTTATTGAACGTTGAGTACAGGATTGAATCCAGTGTGATACAGTCACACTATTATACTTTGGGATGAATCAAGGGTTGCTGCGTGGGCAATCCTGAGAACCTTACTAAAGGCGTATTCTCGCCGTTCTCCGAGGACTCGTCGGGAATCAAAGGGAACGGCGAGAATAGAGGGAGTCACTCCACGCGGACTCCGCGTACGGAAAACAACGAGAACACGGGGAATGCTTCCACAATGGATTTTGTTTGAAAAAAAAAGTATGCAGCTGACGAAATTGGTCTTGATCCATTTTATTTTTGCTTCTGTATATTCTGATTGTTCTTATTTTATTTTACATTGCACCAACACCAGCAAAAATTGATTCTCGCATCCTTTTTGATAATTGTGATGATAATTGGAGCATTCCCCATCCATGGGGACTCGCTAGAATACGGGAGTTAGTCCCCGGGACAAACAAAAACGTGGGACAAACAAAAGTGGAGTCCTCGGGGAACGGCGAGAATACGCCTTAACAGTATTACCGAATTATTCGTAACCATCACAGTAGCCTGCGGAAGGGACACTGCTCTACACTGGAATTGAATTCACTTGATCATGTCAAGACTAAATATGCATTGTCCGAAATCTGTAACTAATGATCGCTTCCTAACACTCTTGGAGTCGTTCTACCATTTTTGTACCAAATCTCTAACTAAAAAGGTCTCCTTTATTTGTGAAAACACGCGTATTTAGAAACAAATCTGACCGGATTTTTTTTTCTGACGAGGGAACACCTTGTGGATTTGATAATAAGCAAAATCGGGCCAGTGAGGCCTTTAGAGTTGTAGACTGCAGGACGCTGGTTAACCGCGCATATTCTCTCGCTCTTTTGTCCCGGACAAATTCGTTTTTTGGGGGGCTTTGCGGTTTTTGATGGTTTATGTCAATTTGTTTACTGAAAGGTCGGATGGCTAATAGGTTCGTCAGCCAATTTCTCGGCGTGTGGGTTCACTTTTCCCTAGAAAGCACAAGTCGTAGTTGCTGTAGTTTCTTTCCCAATATTCTAAAAGTTTTGTTTTGTCTGACGTCAGTTACAGTGTCGAAATAGGGTTTGAAAAACGCGCCTGATTGGTATCTCCACTGTTGGGCCGATATTCGGCCGGAATCCGGCAAAAAAGGAATTTTGGTAGTACTTATAATTTCTTGATGCGCTTCGATACGGGGGTAAGAATACACGCCGAATGCCTATCTGAACTTAATTCTGTCGCCGGACAAGTAGTATGCCCGTAGTCCCGACAAAACACGTTTACTGTGAAGTCGATTGATGCTTCGATACAAGGGCCGCAAAACACGATGATTCATTTTTGGGCTTTATTTTCTTGCTGGCCAAGTAGTTTGCTCGTAATCTAGACCAAACCGGAATTCGCGATTAGTAAAAGGTTCGTCTGAAGTTGGTGACGGCATCGAAATAGGAGTAGAAATCACACTGGATCTTCGCTTTGCTTTCCTGCCGGACTGATATTCGGCCGGAATCCACCAGAAAACGGAATTTCGGTAGTGCTTATAATTTTTTGATGAAGTCGTTTAGAGTTTCGATAGTGGGTTAAGTTGACATGTTGATCGATCGATCTGGTTTGTTTTTCTGCGTCGGCCATATGTTCATAAGAAGTTTGGAATTCCGATCTTGGGATAAGGCTACGTAGGAACTCGATTTTCCGGCTTCGTTTTCTAATTAAGTCGAAAGTTCGGTCGGACTCGTCAGAATCCGACGAAATGCGACACTCGTTGGTTCTGATATCTTTGTCAAATTCTTCGTGTCGATAATAGGGATAATAAAATGCCTGATCCGTCAATCGGCTTCGATTTCCTTCCGGATAAATGGTAAAACCGGTAATATTGGAAAGAACAACATCCTCTGATTACACTTATAAGGTGGTTTGTTTTGAAATAAAGAGCATTTTGAATCAGTATAAGGTGTGAAGCCAAGCTGACCATTCATTACGAAAGAAATAGAAAACCGTGATTGTCGGGTTGTTTTCTTGATCAACTAGTTAGAGGGATAAATATAATTTCAGATATTCCGGTAAACCGTCCTCTTATCCAGAAAATCACGGTTTTCTATTTCTTTCATGTTGAATCAATATGTTCGATAAGTCTTCAAATCGAGGGGTTTCTCACTCCCAAAATGGTTGTACAATGGTGCCCAGCCGGTGCCCATGGAGGGTGTACAGTGGTGCCCAGCGAGTGAGCAACCCCTCGCTTCAAATAGCACTGATATTACGGTCGTAATCTTGGCTGGACGGGAAATTAGATACAGAAAATAGCTGATCTGGCTAGGGGGTTGATAAGGGGGGGGGGGAACAATATTATTACGCGATCAGGTCTACAGGAACCGATTGTCTGGATCAAGAAGTCCAATGAATACTGTTTGGGATCCCATCGAACCCGTCGTTCTTGTATTTCTTGTTATTGGTAAGAGCAGGGACCCATCAATTTAATGTAATGACTCGCCATTCAGGGGTCTTGTCATTTCCTATGCTTCTATGTTGCTATGTTGCCGAGCCTCACATAGTTTCCAAAAATTCCGCTTGGGTCGAATCGGCGTTCTTGCTCAGATAGACAAAATTTGTTGGGACTATTCAGCATGCCACCAGGTACCTAAGCTAGGACAAAAGATCCAGGATACTCTTCCATTACAGAGAAATATTCAGCACAACAGCTGCGAAAAATTTTGTCTATCTGGATAGTCGGGTATTTTTGTCCCCGTGGGTATTTCTCAAACTATCTGACGCTCGGTCAAGAGCGCATCAGAAATCTCTTACTGACAAGCCCCCTGAATGGCGAGTCATTACAGAAAATTTATGGGTCCCTTGTAAGAGGTAGGACAGGAGACTTCCCGTCATCGCATGACTCATCGACGGCTCTAAGGTTGGCTTAATTACACAATCTGCCTGCCAGAGGTTCCGGGAACCACGGTGTTACGCGGCTCTGCCAGGAAACTGGACTTCATTTGGATTAGCGTGGTCACATCGATTCGGTTTTTTGATCGGGGGAAAGGTTTTAAGCGTAGCCTTTCAGACATTTGCATTGGGTCTCTTGGTTCACTTTTGAAGCGCCAACAGTTGTTGATAACTTGGTTAATCAAGCACCGCCAATCAACAGATCAGCACCGCCAGTTGCTGATTGCCACCTTACCTTACCTTTTACCATTTTTGGTTTCGCGTTGAGTTCCAGGGACGGCGCAGACGTCATTTCAGCATGCCAAACTTGTATTTCTTGGTCTTCTAGCCGCTCTCTAACCATGTGCGTTATCGACCCTATCTGATCCGTCTGATGAAGTGGCTTGTTTTCTGAATCCGCCCTTGGTCCCCCCCTGGGTTCTTCCTTTTCTTCTAATTCTAATTCAGTTTTGTTCCAAGGTGGAACTTTTTCGGCGAACAGCTGAGGATTTTTGCAAGTTTTTGTCTCGGTGTTTCTTCGCCAGTTAAGTTGCGTTTTCAGGGTCGCGATTCTCAACCGGTGTTCGTCACAAGTCGATTTTACGGAGCGCATCCAGTGCGCATCCTAACACGGGTTCCGTCCAGGGTTGGTCACCAAAAGTAACTTCGTACACCCTGGAAAGTAACCCAAAAGTATCTCTGGAAAGTAACCCAATGTAACCAAAAGTAACCCAAAGTAACCCTGAGTAACCCAAATTATCGTGGAGTAACTCGTACACACTGGTTCTTGGTGACCAACCCTAGGGTTCCGTGTTCTGCGGCTTCAAGCGTTATAGCTCCCGTGTTTCTCTCGAGTTCAACGCCAAATCCAAACACGAACAGACTCGGTTGAGTATCAAATCCTGTGCCGGGTTCTCTTATGCAAAACACGGGAGTTGAAAACGGGTGACAGGCCAACGTGTTAGGATTCGAGTTCAACACGCTAATTGCTGAAAACGCAACTTTAGTTTCGGGATGTTGCCCCTTTGTGTGCGAAGTCGTCATGCAGTCTTCACCAAAATGTGGCGCTGATTTTGGTGGTGGTCCGAAGGAAACGGCTCCTTTTGTCTGCGAAAGTGGTTCCTTGTGTGTTTCGCTCCCTGTACCAGCCTACATTCCTTCCTAATTCCTTATCCGTCCTGTCCCTCCATTTCACGGAGGATCCCAGGACCTTGAACTTGGTCCTTTACCCTTCTGACGTCATTGCATCCCGAGCCAGGTCCGAGCTTTTGACTCCAGGATCGCTCATCTGATTTTTTTTTTGTACAACAGAACCTCTGGCTGGAGAAACTTTTGCTCTGGCCCTGAGTTCGCTTGGTTATTTTGGTCGCTTAGAGCTGCGTTTCGTTAGGACCTGTTTAGTCACCCAGACGCCTTGTCTTGAACCTAGTAACGATCGGATTTCTGCTTAGGACTCGTGGTCGTTTCTTCGTACGTTTCGTCGTAATGATCAGAATTTTGTGGAATGTGATTTGTGATGTCAGAAAATTTTGCTCTTCCGATCTTAGAAAACAAGACCTGTAAAGTGGTGTTCAGTCAACTGTCACTGTGCAGCAAAACCTGGATTTTTGAGAGTTTGCTGAAACTCATGCTGCTACTTTAGTGAGATTTTCATGCTAGAGCTGCACTGAGCTTCCAGATCGCAGGGATTGCATGCCGCCACTCTCGCACAGCGAACTTAACTTAAGTTTCTGCACCTGCGTCACACAGTCAGATAGGTATAGCGCTCGGTCATGACAATGTTATAGAATCAACTAAGGAAGCCAATCAAGTCAGTGAAAATGAGTGCAGGAACAAAATACAGCTCGTCTTCTTCGTACACTCCTAGCAGCTATTCGAGCTACTCCTCGTCCCGCTACTCTCGTAGCTCCACAGCTTCGCCTAGTGCTACGACTACCAGTTCGCGGAACTATAGCTACAGCTACAAAGACGACGCAGCTCCATATAAAAGTAGCTATAGTACTGACTATGGCTCAAAAACTATTGGGAGGGACTATAGCTCACCGAGAACTAGCTACTCTAGCGACTACACTCCTAAAAGTAGCTACGGAAGCGAGTATGCCTCTAAAAGAAGCTACGGCAGTGACTATGCCCCAAAAAGTAATTATAGCTCAGACTACATGTCTTCAAAAAGACCTTTGGGTTTGCCGACTGGATACTCTGGAAGCAGTAGTTTGAAAGAACGCTATAGTACTGTCAGTGACTATCAAAGATCTACTACTAGCAGCTATAGAGACAGGCCTAGCTATAGTAACCATCGCGCTAGTAGTGTCGAGAGTCCATATATGTCAAAGTATAGTAGTGCTGAGAAGAAGACGCCTGACTCTGATGATAACTATGGGGATTATATTCGAAGCAAATTGAGAGGTGCGAACTTGTGTACTCGTGCATGTCCTCTTCTCACATACATGTCATAAGGCCTATTCTTGTTGTTCCCCGGGGAGCCCCTGCTTTTTTTGTTTGTCCCCCATGGACTCGTTTTCCGCGTTCTCGCGCGTCCTCGCGGACGAAAGCTTCGATTATCATCATCATCATCAAAAGGGATCCCGTTATAGATTGGGTCGAATTGGGGAGTTGCTGGTGTCGTTATGTTTTGTTGAAGCAAATGTCAGGGATGGTTAAAGGGATTTCTGAGATCAATACTGAGATTAATTGTGGGATAAAACTGATTTTCAGAAGAAGGCGTGTATTTGTTGCGATTATGATTTTTATAGAAGTAAATAAAGCAGTTGTAAATTAAGTAAAAAAAGAAAAAAAAATGTGAAAATGAGGTAGGGCATAATCTTTGCAGACTAACTGCGTTACTTGAATAAGTTTGGCAACGACGTACTTCCGCAAATTTTCGAACAAAATCCATGCGGCGGCAGTCCTCGCCTTCTCATTATTTTTCGTACGTGGAGTCCCCAAGAAGGGACTCCCTCTATTCTCTTGGTTCCCCTCGTGTCTCCGAGGAATGGCGAGACTTCGCCTCTAGCTTCCCTGATGACGGTCAAATTCTCTCCAAGTCTGTATTCCATAGTATGTCATCCATAGTAAGTAATTATTTATAACCCGCCATTTTGAAAAAGCGGGGGTAACCCGATGAAAAATTTATCTCAAAATACTACTATGAAGTAGTACGAAAAAGTTGCATGCAGTACTAACGATGCTACTACATGCTTCTACTTCAAGCCTACCGTGTTACTGCATACTACTATATGGTACTATTAGCAAGACTGGATGTTACTAAGGCAAGACAGGATGCTACTGGATACTACTACTTAAGATTTGACCAGTCTGAGGCACATTAAATGATAGTATTCTTTGCTATTACATAGTATTACATGCAATGTTTTCGTACTACTACCATACTACTACGCAGGCTACAAATTTTTCATCGGG